>JAHSVA010000013.1:8360000-13360000 GCA_019915185.1 Eucalyptus camaldulensis | reverse complement strand
ATATATATATATATATATATATATATATATATATAGAGAGAGAGAGAGAGAGAGAGAGAGAGAGAGAGAGAGAGAGAGAGAGAGAGAGAGAGAGAGAGAGAGAGAGAGAAGCATCTTGGCTAAATTAAAATTAACATTCATTCATATTAAATTCAAAATGGATTAGATATTTAATCATATAAAAGTAAATATTAATTGAAAATGAGAAATCACCATGATAAAAAAAACTCTTATTTAAATATAAATAATATTGAAATTCTAATAAGAAAACCAAATTTAAAATAACAACAATTTTTTTATCTATTTTTTATTTCTAGATTTTATTTTAATTTCTTCCTATTCTAAAATATATATTTGTTGTATATAGAATACATATTTAATTTTATATTATAATTTAGTATTTATATTTATTACATATTTTAGGGATATTAGTATAGTTTATACTATGGTTTATTATTTACTATTTAATAAAAGTTGATTAGTTAATATTTTTATTACGTAGTATAAAAATATAATTAATTAGTGAATGGTTTATGAAAATTCAATATCAAATTTATATTCATCTAAAAAGGTAATTAAAAAAGAATTGGAATAGAAATTTTATACAATTACCAAACGTGTTTGTGTTCTTTTTTTATTCCAGAATCAGAAATTTTATTTGTTACCAAACGCGTTTTTTCACTTAGAATCAGTTTCTAGAAACAAAATAAAAAATAATCATTTCTGGTCAAAATCATTTCCCAAGAACAAAATTGTTATCAAACACGCCCTTATTGGTTGGGGGATTTGCATATATGTAGTACCTTAAGAATAGATCTAATTTCAAAATACAGATGTTTTAATTCGTACAATGTTTTATTACTAGGTTACTCTAACCGTTTGGGAATTATGCCGACACAAACGGTGGAGTAGTTGGAAAGAAGTTATGTACAGTACATATCTGTACCATCCCAATCGCTAATGACATAGATTTCATTAAGAGACGGGATTTGATCAACAAGTAACCTACCGTGTGTGGATTGATTATGATGATAAGCTTCCGTCCCAATCGCTAATGACATAGATTTCATTAAGAGACGGGATTTGATCAACTGGTAACCTACCGTGTGTGCATTGATTTTGATGATAAGCTTTCTAGGTGTTAATTCTTTTTTTTTTTGAACAGATTCTAGGTGTTATTCTTGGAGCAAATATGTTTGGACCATATTCATCATATTCAGAAACTTATAAGAGATTCTCCATGTTCATGATTGTATTACATCTTGATAATCAAGGACAACGGTATAAATTGTACGATGATTATCAAGATAATGCATTTCATTGTCAATTGATACGAGAAGATCTCAAATTTTCGCAATATGCTCGGATTACATAAAGCACAACGGCTAGGAATTTGGCTTGTATTTCTTTCTACTTATTGATTGTCCAAGAAGGATGATTATCCATGTAACTTTTCCCTGTTGAATTATCGTAATTCTTGCAACAATTAGTTTGAGACGAGACTCACTTTCTAAGTGAATGATCGTAATTCTTGCAACAATCAATTTGAGACAAGACGCACTTTCTAAGCAAATGACTCAACTTATGGAACCTAATTTCTATTATATGGGCAGCAAAATCAAGGAAGACTCTATTCTCAGCATCTTAGGAGCAATTAGATCTTCTAGATTCATTCAAGTTCAACGAGTTGATTGGATTAATGATCCTCAGAATTTATGTCCAACGGTCGGCTTAGAAAATGAGAAGTACTAAAGGAGATCGTGATGTTGAAGAAAAAACAAGAGAATTGAAGTCCGAAACTTCCAAAGTTCAAGAGAGCTTCGTCCTTACATATTCATCTTTGTGAGATTAATTTATAATTACTTAGAGGTTGTTGTTGGAGTGTGAGATCAGAAAATTCGATTGTACTTACCTGGGTCAAGAGTACTCAGTCATTGTAACCTCTAATGGATTCACTAGCAAAATCTAACTAATATGCTATTAACTTGAAAGAGTAGACTTAGGCTTACCCTAAGCCAAGTGGAACCACTAGAATTGTTATGTTCAGTTTTTCATATCTATTAGTCTCTTATTTACTTTGTTGCACCATACACAATTTAGGGTCTTGCTAAGAAAATGGCATTGTTATTCTCTGAGAATAATGGTGCTCTGTGGACCATAGATTCCCATTCAATGGGTATGGCAACCAACAAAACGAATTTGGAAAATAAATCATGATAAAAAATTCTCATATATTGAATAATAATTATTTTTTCCATAATGAAGATTAAAATTCCTATTTAGCCCATTAGTACATTGCATAACTACTGAAATATAAAATTCCTTTCTTTTGCGGAGTACTTGTGAAAATATTTTCACTAATTCTAAATATAATAAAAGTCAATTAGCAACCCATGCATTTTAACTTAATTTAATGAGATTCAAAAAAAGATAATTGAATAAGTGGAAAATTTGAAAGTTGGCTAGCATGGTCAAAAAGTGAGGTTGCACAAAAGAAAAAATCATTGAGGTATAAAATTTTAATCAAACAAATTTAATATACTTAAATTTTTAATATAAAATTCATTTTTAGTTAGTCACAAGATAATCTTGATTTTTATTATTGAGTTAACTTTGCATAACTTGCTTTAAGTTATATAAATTAGGCATTCAACTCTTTATATTTGACAATTGTATTCATTTTGTTCATTGATGAATACTTTCATTCAAGATGGCAAGTTTAAAAAATGTTTAATTATAGAGGTGTTGTTAATAGAAATCCAACATTTCTTTTGTCTTATAATAAAAATATTTAAACCCTTCTCTCTAAATTCTGTGTAAAGATATTTCACGTTGATGATGTTTTTGATAACTACCTTTTTTCTTTTTTTATTTGATTTGATTATTTCTAATTTCCGCATATTCGCTTATTGAGGTGATAATTCTAACCCTCTCAGACGCGGCCGGCAAGATCAGCGTGCGATGTTTTAGCCGGCACATGCCCGGGGGCCAGTTCCCAGCACAACCGTTGGATCTGGCGGTGACTTGGGCTCCACCCAATCCTCTCCGCACAAGTGTCGACGCCACCGACGGACGATCGCGACGACTTGCTGACGTGTCCTGACGTCTCCATTATTGACCGTCTCCTCCTCCTCCTCCTCCTCCCTGCTTTACTCTCAGTGATCAGCAACTCGGCGGAATTCTCGGCGATTTTCCCACGCCCTTTCTCGAGAAAGTCCTCCTGCCGGCGCACGGAAATGGAGCCGGCGAAGCGAGGGAAGGCGGCGGCGCGCGGCGGTGGCGGCGGCCGGCCCCGGCGGAAGGCCGATCTGGCCGCCGTGCTCCGGAAGTCGTGGTACCACCTGCGGCTCTCCGTCAGGCACCCGGCCAGGGTCCCGACCTGGGACGCCGTCGTGCTGACCGCGGCCAGCCCCGAGCAGGCCCGGCTCTACGAGTGGCAGCTCGGCCGGGCCAAGCGCATGGGCCGGATCGCCGCCGCCACCGTCGTCATCGCCGTGCCCGATCCCAACGGCCAGCGCATCGGATCGGGCGCCGCGACGCTCAACGCCGTCCGCGCGCTCGCGGAGCATTACCGGGAGCTCGGCGTCGGCATTGCTCCGGAGGTAGCTCCTAGTTTCTCGCCAGGGCAGTACTGCGACAGTTCCTTTTTTTTTTTTTTTTTGTATCATATAATTGCAAGCAGAGGTGATGTAAGATAACGATCATAGCATTCTGTACTGAAGCTACATGAATGTGTCTAGTCTGCTTCGTCTGAAGTGGCGTGTCTATTTGGTTTTCAGCATTTGCATTACACCCAAAGCCCATTTCCATAGTTGAACCAAACCCACCCTTAATCTATGAGATGCTTAGGTGGTAAGAAGGCTTAGATTGTACTGAGTTGTTGATGTTTCAGTTAACCAGCCATGGTGCTAGTGTTCTTAACTTCATGATTAAGAGTGTGCTGTGCAAGGAAGTGTGACTTCTCATTACCAATATGTCTTTTGTTAAACGTGAGCATGGCCTTCATGGCTGTTTATTGTGCTGAGCACTCCTCCTAACTTGTGTAGTCTATACTCTTTAGCGTGCGGGCTTTAATGAGGGAAAATGAATAGGTGGAAGCTACAAATGAAAACAGTAATGGATCTACTGTCCCAATGGGAAGGTCGGAGGAAGAATTTCCTCACTTGCAAATGGTAGACTTCATATCCAAGAAGCATATACTTCTTCTTCATGCTGGAGGTGACTCTAAAAGGGTCCCATGGGCCAACCCTATGGGAAAGGTATTTCTGCCGCTTCCATATTTGGCAGATGATGACCCTGACGGTCCTGTTCCTCTACTTTTCGACCATATACTTGCAATTGCTTCTTGTGCAAGACAAGCCTTTAAAGATCAAGGTTATTTTTCCTTCTTCTGGCTTGTAATATTTTTAAATACTTAGTGAAGCAGGGCAGGGTGGTTTTAGTTCATTCAGCTTGTCTGGTTAAGTAATAGTGTAGGCAGACTAAAGTATAGTTTCTGCTTTGATTTCCTGATAGTATGTCAACTTGTGCAGTTATTTTGAAAGTGAATGGTGGCCATTGGAGTAATTTTGTTTTTAGAGTTAATGAGCACTTCACTGTATTAATGACATCCTGACAATACTTCTTATTGGTAGTATCATACACAACCCTTACTGCACTCTTGATGCTTTTACTTTACTCCGATTTTACGCAGGTGGCTTATTCACTATGACTGGGGATGTTCTTCCTTGCTTTGATGCGTCCACCATGGTTCTTCCGGAAGACTCATCCTCGATTGTGACTGTTCCCATCACCCTTGACATTGCCTCTAATCATGGTGTAATTGTGGCTTCCAAAAGTCATGCTAAAGATGAGGCTGTTCATTTGGTTGACAATCTCCTGCAGAAACCTAGTGTCGAGGAGCTAGTTAATCATGAAGCAATTCTAGATGACGGAAGGACTTTGCTTGACACAGGACTTATAGCAGTCAGAGGTAAAGCTTGGCGGGAGCTTGTCATGCTTGCTTGCTCTTGCCAACCAATGATATCGGAACTTCTGAAGTCTAAAAAGGAGGTTAGCTTTTATTTTGGTTATATGTCATTTCTTCCTGGGAAATCTAGTATTCCCATCCATGAGATTTTAGCTACTGGATTTGCCGAGGCACCATATGTATAACGTGAACAAACCATTACATCTAACCACTCTCTTTCCTTTCTGAACAATTGAAATTTGTCAAGATGTGGTTTTCTTTTTTATCTGTTTTTTATTTATTGTGAGAGCTTGGAGAGTTATGCGTAGACTTTTTAATATTTATAATAATTTCCGTAAATGGAGAAATTTAAGCACTTCTCTGATGTGTACTTATCGGTTACTCACACCCTCTATCCATGATAACTTGTTTTCGAGACTCTTCCTTAACTATTGGTATTATGTTATATTTCACTCTTCCCTTAATGTGATCTATGTGTTGGAGATCTTTGTTCTGAGACATTTTATATGTAAACCTATAAATTAAGCTGCTTCAAAGTTCTCCAAAAAATTTTGGAGATGTTGCAAAATTTGGGCTATATATATGGGTGTCTAAGGCTCTACGAGACCCAACTAATCCCTATTGATTGTAACAATGCCCCTCCCTACATCCACCAGGTGATCAACAAAGTACAAATGTATGTGCTATTGTGAATGGCCCAAGAGAATACTGTCTTGTGGTGATTAAAAGCCAGTTTTTAAGCAAGATAGGCAAGCATGCTTGCTACCCTTTGCATTCAGATCCAACTGTATCTTATCATTCCTCTTTATATGAAAAGTTGCAATGGGTGTTGCCTTCAGATCGCTATATAGATTAAGATGTGTTAATCAGTTTAATAAGATTTTTGTCGACTTTCGTGTTTGTTGACGTGGTTGTTTGTCCATACTTCTTTGTTGGCTTCCCTTTGTGACAGTTACAGCCATGTCCAATTACTTGTTCTTGGTCACCACATCTCTTATCACCTATCACTGTTCATTATATCAGGGCTTTATCTTTGCTGAAAGCCGGGAATTCCACAATTTCAGCCTATCTCCTTTTATTTTTCACTGATGCATTATCTTCTCCTATATTGTTCTCCTACATTGAAATTGTCTAATTTTGTTTTAATTGTATGTTTCTGGACTCATCTCAATAACGTGCTTTCTTTAATTTGTCTATAATTGATGTCTAGTGATGTCCGGAAATGTATATGCTTTCCTAATTGGTATATGGGGTATTATCTTCGTGAATATTTGACCATCATGATTGGATATTATGTCTACTTTCCTTCCAATGCCCTATTCTTGCTCTCTTCTTTCTATTTTCATTAGTGTTGTCTAAACTCTGTCTGAACATTTGGTACTGAGCATCTTCTTTGAAATGTAAAATCAACTAAACAATTGATGATCAACCACCATCATGCAAGTTAAGCGTGATAATGCTTTTTGCTTTATGGAAAAAAAAAAAAAACATGCAGGAAAGCTTGCTTCTTGAATTTCATTTCTGTCAAAATGATGGCAAATGTGAAACTAGTGTGTTATAATCTCATGCAGTTGAGCTTATATGAGGACTTGGTGGCAGCTTGGGTACCGGCAAAACATGATTGGCTGCAACAACGACCCTTGGGTAAAGAATTAGTTAGCAGATTGGGAAAAACCAGAATGTTCAGCTATTGTGCTCGTACGTCACATCTCATTTCCAGTTTCAGCGACTACTTCACTTTGAATGATTTCTATAGGCATTTTTTACAGCATCATGAACTATTATTCTGCAGATGAATTGTCATTCTTGCATTTCGGAACATCTGGTGAAGTCCTAGATCACCTAAGTGGGGTTGGTTCGGGACTGGTCGGTCGAAGACACTTATGTTCAATTCCAGCAACAACTGTGTCTGACATCGCAGCATCTTCTGTTGTACTTTCAAGTAAAATTGAACCAGGTGTATCAATTGGAGAAGATTCTCTTTTATATGGTTCCTCAATTTCAAGCGGAATACAGATCGGCTCACAATGCATAGTTGTTGGTATGAATATGCCCAGAGAAAACAATGAGCCATCAGAACCATTTAGGTTCATGCTACCAGATCGCCATTGTCTTTGGGAAGTTCCTTTAGTTGGATGTACTGACAGCGTCATAGTTTATTGTGGCCTCCATGATAATCCAAAGAGTTCCCTTTCCAGGTCTGGGACATTCTGTGGGAAACCTTGGAAGAGTGTCTTGCATGATTTGGGCATTGGTGAAGGGGACCTGTGGAGCAATACAGGCAAGCAGGATAAATGCTTATGGAATGCGAGACTTTTTCCTGTCCTATCTTATTTTGAGATGCTTAACTTAGCCACATGGCTGATGGGTTTAAGTGATCAGAAAACTGAATTATTGCTTCCCTTATGGAGAGGTTCGCAACGTCTTAGCTTGGAGGAGCTACATAGATCAATAGACTTCTCTAAAATGTGTATGGGTTCAAGTGATCACCAAGCTCATCTTGCAGCTGGAATTGCTAAAGCCTGCATTGAATATGGCTTGGTTGGGCGTGACTTGTCTCAACTATGTGGAGAAGTTTTGCAATTGGAAGTTTCAGGAGCAGAAATATGTAAAAATTTCTTAGGGATGTGTTCTCATCTTCAGGAACAAAACTCAAGGATACTTCCAAAAAGCCGGGCATACCAGGTACAAGTGGATCTTCTAAGAGCATGTGGAGATGAAACAACAGCCCAAGAATTAGAACATAAGGTTTGGGATGCTGTTGCTAAGGAGACTGCTTCAGCAGTGAGATACGGTTTTCAAGGTACAGTCGTGTATCAGCTTTTCAACAATTTTGCTGGGATATAGAATAATAAATGTACAGAAGAACAATGCCCTATAACAAAATGAGCTTATCTTGTTTGATTGGATTAAAAATTTAGTGTGTGTAAATGCCAATTTTTCAATTTTTATGCTTACATTAGGCTGTCCATCATATTAACGATTCATCTGTTATTATCAGCATAATATCATTTCCTTGGGGTTTATATAAACTTCTCTCTTTTCATCATTCATGTCTTGCCAAATTTGACCATAGATCTCCTTGCCTTCAGAAAATCTGATGGAGTACCCTCAGAAGTCGGGAATCCTGAACAATCATCTCAGTGGATCTCTGGATGAGACGTTCCATCCTAAGACCATAAAAGTCGAGTTTCCGGTTCGTGTTGATTTTGTTGGAGGTTGGAGTGACACTCCCCCATGGAGCTTAGAGCGTGCTGGTTGTGTTCTGAACATGGCAATTAGTTTGGAAGGTTCCCTTCCGATTGGCACTATCATAGAAACAACAAAAGAAGCTGGTGTATCCATTAATGATGATTCTGGAAACCATTTATATGTGCAAGATCTTGCCTCCATTGCTACACCATTTGATAGTGGTGATCCTTTTCGGCTAGTTAAATCTGCATTGCTTGTGACTGGAGTGCTTAATCAAAAGGTTCTCTTGTCTATGGGGTTGCAGATCAAAACTTGGGCCAATGTTCCTCGCGGTAGTGGCTTGGGTACTTCCAGCATACTTGCAGCTGCTGTTGTTAAAGGACTTCTGCAGATAACTGATGGAGATGAAAGCAATGAAAATGTTGCCAGGCTTGTTCTGGTATTAGAACAAATCATGGGAACAGGAGGTGGCTGGCAGGATCAAATTGGAGGTTTGTATCCTGGGATTAAATTTACAACTAGTTTTCCTGGAGTTCCATTACAGCTTCAAGTTGTTCCCCTCTTGGCTTCGTCTCAATTGATATCAGAGTTGCAGCAGAGGTTACTGGTCGTTTTCACTGGTCAAGTATGTATTCCTGCCTCTTTCTCCATTTTATGTATGATATTGTTCATAACTGGAACAAAACAATTATGTTGTCTCACGATTATAATCACTTGCTTCCAAGTGTATTTTCTTGTCTTGATATATGGATGCAAATCTTTTTTCCTTTTGTTGCCTTAGTATCGGAGACGAGTAGCTGTCAACTATGGCTTGTTATTTGTTCTGAGCTCATTTGCCCAGCCTTTTGGGGAATTGGTGCATGATTGAGTTCAATATGTGGAGGATGGTGATTAGAACTGCAATTATGGAATGTCTGTGCAGGTTCGTCTAGCACACCAAGTATTGCAAAAGGTGGTGGCCCGATATCTTAGACGTGATAACCTCCTTGTTACCAGCATCAAGCGCCTTACTGAATTAGCGAAAACAGGGAGGGAAGCTTTAATGAACTGTGACGTTGATAAGCTTGGGGAAATAATGTCAGAGACATGGAGGCTGCACCAGGAGTTGGATCCCTATTGTAGCAATGAATTTGTTGATGGTCTGTTTACGCTTGCTGATCCATACTGCTGTGGTTACAAGCTTGTAGGAGCAGGTGGTGGGGGCTTCGGATTGCTACTTGCCAGAGATGAAGCTTGTGCCAGGGAATTAAGAGAAATTCTTCAAAGTGACTCCAAGTTCGATGTGAAAGTATACAACTGGGAGATTTTTTTGGATAGCAAGCTGTAGAGATGTAGTCAGGATTTATCTTCTTATTCTCAATTATATTCTTAGCATTCATGTAATCATTCATGTAAATTTGAGCACATTATGGAATCATGATATCAAAAAGACAATGGTATAAGGGAAGAAGAGTACACGGGAAGCATATGAGATGCTGCTTTTGTATCTTCTCAAAGCAGTTGCAATAATCTTGATTATATCCCTACTAATATTCATACTTTTGACATGTTTTTGCATACACCAACATTTCATCCTGGCTTTGCTATCGCAACTGGGTGTTGGTGGATTCTTTCTCTAACTAGCAGTTGTGCTTCCTGTTTAAAACCATAGTGTTTTTTAGGTTCAGTTCTGTTGCTGAATTGAATTTGAAGTTCTTACCTGAACTTTGGTATCCTCTGATTAGAAGGCAAATAGATGTCTTTGCAGTCATGTTACAGGATGCAATTTCAATAACTGATGACATTGAACTTCGTGCATGCCAACATGGGAGTTCAGTTTTTCCACTGTCCTTGGGATGATGAGTATCGTGCAGAGGAACGGCAGATGGTAAATTTCCCAACTCGTGGAAAGTTGTTGCAGGTTGCCTCCTAGGAACTGTCCATCGAGATATGTCTGCCCTTCATGTCCACGGTGGCAACATCGAGAGCAAAGGTATGAATTTGCTCTGTTTCTTTTGTTGCTTGCCTTCACATATGTCTCTGCATGACCTTTCTATCGCAGGTTAAGATGAAGAGGAAATAAAATCTGGTCAGGAAAAAGATAAAACCTGTCATTTCCAAAGAAAACACAAGATAGGTGAAATGGCCCGCCTATACTGGTTTTTCTTTCCCTTTTGACTTTTGAGTTCTTCATAAATAAGATTTATGATTTATGATGCCACTGCAAAGGAGGGCAGCACTCTATGTTTCTTCTGGTTACAATGACAAAATGATAAAGACTTCAGTATAGTTGGGACCTTAGCGTTTTTGTCATGCTTACATCACTATGTCGAATATGAAAAACAGATGTTTCGATCTTGGACAGAGATTGAAGAACAGGTTATGCCGTCTCTCTCTAGTTTGCCAATTGTCTGTTGGAGCTGGTGTTCTGATGGATTGAGGTATTTTTACTTGCTAAACCTTAGTGATCTTGGTAAAGAAATCAGTGGAATGGTGTTACTCGTATTCTGTGGCCTTGAGATTCTTCTTGTGTCGGTCGGAAAGCTATTGTTGTCGCCGGAGTAGAGGGTTGGCCAATCCATTTCCTGATCGCGCACACGGAAAGGTCGTCCGTCTACCATCAACCTCTACCACCGTCTGCTAATAAACCGATGACAAACCGATGACGACATTTCCTGGCCCCTTGAACGAGACATTCTCGCAGTTTGAGAAGTTTCCATCGCTTAGCCAAAAAGCCGGGACCAAAGTTCAGGTGTGCATTATTGTAGCAGTGAAGGACTTCGTAGTTGATATTTTCCGGGATATCGGTCCATTGCTTTAATCCTAGAACTTTCTTTTCGTTCATTTAAGCTCTATTCTGTGAACAGAGAGAATCACACGGGCCATTTTTTATTTATTTATTTATCAATTTTCCAATCCTCGATGACTGATGGCGTGATGATGAGAACTTCTTCAAGCACAAAATGATGTTGTTTTATTATTGCCGCTGCAGAAATTATTGGAGACTTAAGCTAAGGAAAAACAAATCTAAAATTGATAATTTCAAAAAGGAAGAAATTAAATGTCGAGCGCTAGACTCGGGCTGCGTGGAGCTAGTGTCGTCGCCCTAAACGCCGGCGGGGGCTCGGACATGGCGACCAGGCCAAGGGCTGCTTGCCCTTGTCCTAACTAGAGCTGGTCATCTTGTCGAGGGTTGGCTCTCAAACCATGGACAACGCCACCCTCTGAGCAGCTTTTATGCCCCCAGCATCTCAATCTACCTCTGTCGTCTTCTTCTTCTCTTTTTGTTAATTTTATAAATTTTTCCTGATGCTGAAGAAGAAAAACCTGATTTAAAAAAAAAAAAAATTCCTTGTAGACTTCTTCTTTACTCGAAGACTTCCTCACCACTTGAAACACACCTAGTAGCGAAAGAACTCAAAGTGACAAATCAAAGCAAGTTTTAAGATATAAGTGACCATAAAACCTTTCCGGTAAGGATTTCTATTACTCCATTGCCCGGTTCTCTTTTGGTGCTTTGTCACCTTATTTGGAAATACAAGAATAAGATTCTATTTAGAAACCATACTTTCATGGTTCCAACTGTGAAGAATCACCTTATTAAAGTGGTTAAGGATAAGTCATTGACTTTCACAAATGTAGAGGACAATCCAAGAAATAGGAAGCTTTAATGTAGCTGGGGGGATTGACCCCAGCATCTTCTTTTCTACTCCGGCGCTTTTGTAGCATTCCCATTTTGGAGTTGTGCTGTAGGATGGTCTGCTGCTGTGCTTCGCTTAGCTGCTATGCTTCTCTACTGGCCTTGGTTCTGCTTTTATCTCATTCGCTGCTGTTTATGGGCGACAACTCTTTTCTTTGGGTTTTTGGCTTGGGTTGCCATTATTTGGCCAGCTAGTTGCCTTGTTTAGTTTTGGTCCTTCTTGTGGATGTGGCTGTCGTTGTGCTAGCTATACCGTGTAGCTTTGCCTTATTGGCTTTTCTTTTCCTCTTCGGCACCCTTCCACTTATTATGCCTTTGTTCATTATGATTGTATGTTTTGATGCCCTTTTTTTTTTGTAATTATTGGTTATAGCTTAATATAATTACCTTTCACCAAAAAAAAAATAATTAAGACTAAGTGACTAATCGATGGAAGTGTTACGATTTACATCGTCATGTCATCGTCCCATCTCTTCATCAATTTGAGAAGTTGGGTATTAGATCCCACCTCTCTATTTTTTTTCTTCTGTATTTGACCTTCGAAATTGGTCGATTTTGGCCAATTCTGCGATGTTCAACTAATGCATTACGGAAGGCATTCGTAGTTCTTGTGGCATGCTACGTGCGTGAATAATCCCCCTTGCAGTTCGAATTTGTTTTCGAGACATTCGTCGACTATTACAGGAACCTTTCGTCTTTTCCAATTTTTTCTCGACAAAAATCAATATCGAATACCTAATCCAAAAAAAATAATAATAATAATAAAAAATTTCCCACGAGGACCCGGCCTCGGGGCACCGTGGGGAACATGCAGCAAGCAATGCGCGGACGAAGGGGGATTCCGCGTCACGTGAGGAAGCACGTGACCAGAATATTCGAAAAATCCAAGAAAGAAAGACCATCGCGGCTTTAGGGTGGGGCAGCAACGGTCATAAAAATGACCGTTGCGGTTCCTCGCAGGGACCAACAAGGACAGGTGTACCGACATTCCCCCACCGTCCTTGCTAGCCGCTAACGACAAAAGCGGCTTCCTAATTTTATTTTATTGTTTTGGAAAGCAGCTTCCTAATTACTTGGCATAAATTCTACTTAGGCTAACTAAATTAATTAACAGTAAAAAAAAATTCTCGCTTCCTTTTTCTCAACTCATAAGAGAAAAATGAATTTACTGTATTTAAAGACAATAAAACTTGCGATCTTTTTCTTTCAATTTTATTGACCAAGGTCTTGTAAGGGTATTAATGAATCCATAATAAATATCGGTTGGGGTTAATCGATTGCCGAGTGTAGGCTTACACACATGCCGTCGAAAATGATAAGGCATGCATGTACCCCAAGAAATGAAAATCACCAGGACAATCCAAACCCTCCTTCTACATCCTCCTTTTTTCTCTTTAATCTTCAATTGAAAATTGATCTCTTTTGAATTTAGATGTACTTATTTTTTATCAATACAAAAAGAGCTAGTCACCTTATCATCACCGCGCCTCGCACGATCATTACTTGTTCCTTCCATAAAGGTATGCGTTTCTCTTGGCCACCTGGAAAGCGGGGTCCTTTATGCCCTTAGGAATATAACTATGCAATTTTGTTGAGATTAATCATTGAGCACAAATTTCATACTATTTTTCTTTATTTGGTCGAAAGTTTCGTGCTATATGAAAAAAAGGAAAAGCGTAGCAAATTCGTGTGGCAAAAAAGAAAAAAAATAGAAACATAAAAGTTCAATCTTGTAAAATGTTGAATTACAATATAATGTGACGTGTAATGTACTTTCCGAGACGTTAACACTTTGACAAAATACGTGGTCTGACGAAACTAACGTATCGTCAAAAAGAATAAAATGCAAAAAAATGAAAAAGAAAAAAGAAAAGAAAAAACCAAATTTCGGTTTTTAATTTTGGAGGCACACTTATTAATGCAACTCAACATTTCATAAAAAGAAAATCCGAAATTTATTTCGTAACCTTTCCCGAGATTTCATCATCCACCGTCCAACCAATGCATCCGACGGCCGGCAATCACTCGAAGCCTCGCGCATTAAAAACCAAATGACTTTATGATGCGACTCCGAGCCCCGCTAAACTCATTTCCAGCTCCACTCTCTCTCTCTCTTCTCTCTCTCTCTCTCTCTCTAGAGCTTCGACTCAGCAACCAGCAATGGCGGCGTCTTGCAGCGCCTGGGCGCTCTCGGCTAGGGTCGCCGCCGCGTCGGCCGCCGTGCTGGCGGCGGCGCTGGCCCTGAAGCTCGCCGGCCCCTCCGTCGCCGAGCTCGCCAGCGTCCAGATCCCTCTCCTGTGGCTCTCGCTCCTCTCGTGGCTCGAGCCTCCCTACATCTACCTCGTCATCAACGGCATAATCGTCACCATCGCCGCTTCCTCCAGGCTCCACGGCAACCTCCATGAGGCGGAGGAGGCGCGGGTGGTCTCCGCGGTGGCGGAGTCGTCCGGCGACGGCGTTCTCTTTTTGCCTCCCGGTGGAATGGCCTGCCTCTCGCCGGTGGAGGACGTCGCTCACGGGGAGAGCGGGGCGGCCGGGGTTCCCGAGGCGGAGATTGCGGAGCGCTCGGTGGATGAAGGCGGAGATGGACGTGGATACCGCGCGGAGGAGGAGGAGAAAGAGGAGGAGTTTATGATTTCGAGGTCCGCCTGGACGCCGGCGGCGAAGAGGAGTTACTCGGCGGAGCGCCTCCCTACGCCGGAGAAACCGCTGGTTTCTTCGAGGTTCGTCCACCGGAGGCCGTCCAAAGCCAGCCCCGAAGGTACGCTTATTTGCTCAGTTCAGATTAAATCCGAAATCGAAAATGATTGATTACTGAATACCGATTGATCGCCGATGGATTTTCGTTCGATCGAGAAGCTCTGGGAGTGATCAAGCCGAAACGGCAAGAGACGCTGGAGAACACGTGGAAGGCGATCACCGACGGCCGGCCGGTGCCGCTGGCGGCGAGGCGCCGCCTGAGGAAGTCCGACACGTGGGGGGAGAACAAGCAGCGGGAGCCGCTGGATCAGGCCCCGGCGCCGGCGATGAGGAAGTCGGAGACGTTCAGGGACCGGACGAACGAGCTGGCCTCGCCGTCGCCGGTGCCGTCGTCGTCGCCGGCGAAGGGGTCGCCGAGCCAGGACGAACTGAACCGGCGGGTGGAGGCGTTCATAAAAAAGTTCAATCAGGAGATGAGGCTGCAGAGGCAGGAGTCTTTCGAGCAGTACAACGCCATGATGAATCGCGGCTTGTAGACTGTGCAGAGCTCGAATTCAAAAAGGGCATTAATTTTATTTTATTTTATTTGCTCTTTTTTTATTTTTATTTATTTATTTTGTTTAATTGGTTTGTGACGGTTTGAGATTGAGAAAGAGTTTTGTGAATTATAATTCCACGTCCAACTTTTCGACTCGCTACCTTGGTGGCGGTGGCGGCAGTGGCGGGGGCGGTGGCGGCGGCAACGGCAACGGTGGTGTCGGGTGAAGGCTGTAGAAGCCACCACCTCTCGAGGGCGGCCATCTCATTTATCTCGAGAACGCGGAAAAAAAGTTTGCCATAAAAGTTTTGTTTAGGAATGAGCATTAGAATGTAAGTGGTACCGATGAAGTGCGTCGAGTATAAGAGGAAGTGCTAATGGATATAAATTTATTGAATTTTTCCTGTTTTAATAATAAAAGTCCATCTCGAGGAAGTAAAACGCAATTAGGAATGTGCAACGAAGCTACCTGAACCACCTAGACTGAGATTGGTCGATTTTGTGAGGGGTTCCCAAGGGTGACAGTTTGGTTCCTAATTCTTACTCTTGAAATTGGTGGCTAGTTAATCCAATTCCCAATTTTGGAATTGGAATTGAACTGATTAATTTCAGAATAAATCTTAAATGTTCTCAATTTCCCATCCTCTCTTGTTTCGACATGCTCTTATGTCTTTGTTTCTTGTGTGCGACTCTTTTTGGTTCCTTTTACAATGTGCTTGGTGAAACAGGAGCGAAAAGAGGGGCAAGGGAGGGGTTTCATATTTGTGATTTGCTACGAAAGTCAAATAGAAACTAGTTCCATTGAACTAGACCAAATCAGTTGGTGAGTTTGATTTCTGGTTCTAGGATCTGCAAGTCAGCTCCCCAGTCCCAAAAACTTAGAACGGGACTAGATCAAGAATCAATCACCCCTATAATTCATGAAATGCTTTATCAATTTCATGGACTTAACAAGATGACCGTTGATAATCGGCTCATAATTTTCTCTTATCGGATTAAAATACAATCCATGACAAGAATAATCCAATATATTTGTTTTGCACATAAAAGCTTCTCTCTTTAAGTTTTATGATAGTGATATATTTATTCTAAGATTGTTGATTGAATGTTGTCAATATTATGTTTGTGCAATTTGCCCTTCACAATTTGAAGATCGATTAGTGTAAAATCACCTAAAAAGACCTGCAAAAACAGTACTTTGTTACAGCTACGAAGGAGTGAGCAGGGGTTGAAAACAAAAATCCGTCTCTTTTGGTGGCCTAAACATCGAATTATTATTGAATTATGGTATGAAATATCGAAACCCGTGTCGAATGTCTAAACCCCGCCATGGTTTATACAAACATGGATTTCAAGCTCCCGGCCATGGTTGCTCCAGCTTCCAGACTTGTTCAAGCTCGCAGTCGTGGCCAATCGAGCTCCGTCGAGATCGCTCATGGCCGCTTCAGCTTCCAAGCTTCTTCGAGCTCACGGTCGTGGCCAATCGAGTTTCGTCAAGCTTGGTCATAGCCGTTCGAGCTCCTTCTAACTGGCTCCTATTGATGGATGGGAACTGGTCCGAGAAACAGAGAGCATTGAATTTTTGGGCGTTCAAATCTTTTGCTCATAACCAAAAAAAAAAAAAAAATGGTGTCGATACTTTTTTTTTTTTTTTTTATAATCTTTTTACATTTATAATTTTTTTCTTGATACAGCGTCCTGCGTTTTAAGAAATTAATAAAAAATTATATCAATATCTTTTTTTGTTAACCAAATTAATGAGTAATGATAAAGCAACTTAGGATGCCTTTGACAATCATTTTGTTTCCAAGTATAGTTTTATTTATTTTAATTTTTAATACTTTTATTATATTTTTCTTATTTTTCTCTTCTTTTTTTCCCTTCTTCCTCCTTCTTTGTGACCAATCGTCGATCGCCATGACCAACGATCGGCTAGGCAATGCCTCGCACCGCCTAGGCGAGGCAAAGGCTCGCTATGGCCAAGCAAGCTAGCCGGACCTCGCCTAGTTGGTTGCCAGCCACTACTGATGGCAACGTGGAAGAAGAAGAGACCGGTGACCAATTAGGATTACGAGGAAGAAGAAGAGGAGAAAAGGAGAGAAAACAATTAGATTTGATTTTTGAAATTATTCTAGAGAAGAAGAATCAATTTTTTTTTATATTTCTTAATTTTACTCTAAATTTATTCTCAAGAATAAAAATTTACTAAACGGATCTTTTTGTTTTTGTTTTGAGGAATAAAAGAATAAAATCAGTTATTTCAGAAATGATTAAAAAAGAGGGCCTTAGACTTCGCTAATCTGACAAATTTTGAGATATATTAGTTATACTTTTTAAAAATTGTCAAGACGTAATTATAATCTTGGAATAAGTTCTGGGTGCATTTAACCGACCGCTGATACGCATACTGCACTGTTCGGAACCCTCGCACGTTGTAAAACCCTCTCTCTCTCTCTCACTAAAACCTCGTACTGCGAAGCAGTTCTTGCGGACTGTACGGCGTACCCACGACCCGATTCCATCCGGAGAGACCCGTCCCCCAGAATGGTGGCGATCGGCGAGTGCTCCACTTCCACCGCGTCTCGCTTCTTCCCCGCGAGCCTCCGCAAGGACGCCGCCGGCGCCGCCGGCGCCTTGGTCCGCCGCCTGTCGCTGCCCCGCCGTCCTTGCGCCTCGTCAAAGGTCCCGTCTTTCCGGACCCTCGCCGTCCGCGCTTCCGCCCCACTTCCGGGTCGGTCGCTGTTTCCATCCTCTTCGTGTCTTTTTCCTCTTTTCTTCGCCTTGTTTGCTTGATCTTGCGGTGGAGCTTTAGTCCGAGCTCAGCAACGCTTTTCTTGGATGCCCGTGAAGTTCGTTTTGGTTGTGGATTTCAAGAAAATTTACAATGTTTTATGGATGTGGAAATCACGAAAAGTAGAAGTGCGTGAAACGTAGCAAGATGATGGGATTTCCTGACGTAGAATTTGCTGACATATTCGGAAAAAAATTTCATCGCCCATGAAGATTAACGAACATGGCTCACGAATCTGTGAGATTTTGCGTGAATTTTCAGCATAATGGAAGCTGGAGAACTTTTCTTGGACTGAATGAATAAAAGAATTTTGCTTTCCATGCATATAGATTGAAATTTGAGCCAATCTTTTGTGTGTGGAAGATGCAACTTTGGAGCCTGTATTAATTAATCGCGTGTGAAGCTGCAGTAGCGAATGAGGCCAGTGCCAAAGTGATTGATGGGAAATATGTTTCGAAGCTTATCAGAGACGAGGTATCAGCTGAAGTATCAAGAATGAAGGAGGCGACTGGGGTTGTACCAGGGTTGGCGGTGGTTCTTGTTGGCGACAGGAAGGATTCGGCTACTTATGTACGCAACAAGAAGAAGGCTTGTGAGTCTGTGGGAATTAACTCCTTCGAAGTGCATTTGCCTGCAGACTCAAAAGAAGAAGAAGTGTTCAAGTTTATCTCGGGATTCAATGATGATCCTTCGGTTCATGGCATTCTTGTTCAGTTACCATTGCCTTCGGTATGTCCCAATGCTAACTACTTTTGCTTTCTTCCCAATTAATCTATGTAGAGTGAACAAACCTGAGTTTTTTCTTAAATTGTTGGTTGGCCAGTGGATGGTCCATTAGAAAAGGTGAATTTTGATGTTATTGTTGGAGGAGTTACAATGACCTCTACACGTGAATGTGACTTTCTATAGTTATTCTTATTACAACCAACTGCATTTACAATGGACATTTTATGCTCTGCTTCATGGAGAATGTGACATTCTAAGCTTCAACTTTGATGTTCTTAGTCTGAGATTAGATTTGTTTAGCACTGTTTCTAGATATTTTCCTGTCTTTCTACATGACATTTTCATTTTGGTGGCCATAGACAGTGGGGTGATCAGAACTTTTAGATTTTCCTCATAACCTAATGTGGCTTTATTGAGTGTACTGGCAGTTGTTTTTTATTCAACACATACCCCCATACCAGGAGTTTGTTGGACTGTGGAATAAGGCTCCTGGGCCCTGTCTGCCCGTATTTAAATTAAATGGCATCTTCTTGTTCTGCATAGAGTTTTATCAGCTAAGTCATTGTTTTTTCAGCATATGAATGAGGAGAGTATCCTAAATGCAGTAAGTATTGAGAAAGATGTGGACGGTTTTCACCCACTCAACATTGGTCGACTTGCTATGAGAGGAAGAGAGCCCCTGTTTGTGCCTTGCACTCCTAAAGGTTGCATAGAGCTATTGCATAGATATGGTATTGGTATTAAGGGAAAGAGAGCTGTCGTGATTGGCCGAAGCAATATTGTTGGGATGCCTGCTGCTTTGCTGCTTCAGGTATACTTCTTTCTTGTAGAACAATGTCATCGTAAGAAATTTATCTTTCTTCAGCTGCTATATATTTTTTTTCCTCTTTTTCTAGAGGGAAGATGCAACCATCAGCATTGTCCATTCCAGGACACAAAATCCTGAAGAGATCATAAGAGAGGCAGATATCATAATTGCAGCTGTTGGGCAAGCCAACATGGTGAGAGGGAGCTGGATCAAACCTGGTGCAGTGATTATTGACGTCGGGATCAACCCAGTTGAGGTAATTGTATTTTCATCATGAAATTATGCCATGTTTACTATTTACAAGATCACTATTGAAGCTTATTGCTGTCAATTATATGAAAGAGGTTTTGCATGGAAGCTGCTGTTGGCTTGATCAGTCTGTGTGGATACATGTCGTGGTAAATGTCAAATTGCATAGACAATAGATATTATGAGTATTATGACTGGGTTATCATTTTGAAAGCCAACTTGCCACAGGACTTCGTACTGTAATGGGTGCATAATTCCAGCTAATATTGGACACACTATCGAGTTTTGGTGTTTGCTGACCTATGTATTTGGTGCTTGTAACAGGACACAAAAAGCTCTCGGGGTTACAAGCTAGTTGGAGATGTTTGCTATGAGGAGGCCTGTAAAGTAGCATCAGCTATCACTCCTGTTCCAGGGGGAGTTGGTCCAATGACAATAGCAATGCTTCTCTCTAATACTCTCACATCAGCAAAGAGGGCGCACAACTTCCAATGAGTGTACGATGTTTCAGAAGCTACCTTACAATTCGCAAGACAATTTTTGATATCTTGCAAGAGAATTTGCTATTGATGAGGGTGGCATTTACCAGCAGATGTACTGACTCCCTCATCTGTCTTATCAGTTAATCACATAGATAATGAACTCATTTTTTACAAGCTGGATTGAAAGCTTTACAAAGACACAGATCCATAACGGGCAAGTTATAGAAATCGTAGAATTAGCGATTGTGGGGTGATCTTGCATTCGCATTTGGTGAATATATCCTCAGAAAAATGGGAATGTGTGATGTGGTGTCTGTGTACCTTTTGCGCTTTGTATCACTTACGAGGATGATTTGTTGAGGTCTCTGTATTTGGTTCCGTTATGTTGTAAGCTTCTTGACAAATATGATTTATGCAGTCTTACAATGTCAAATGTCAGATTAGACCTTGAGGTCTTGTGCATGAGGACTGTTTGCAATTACTCCCTTTCCTCTCTGCGTAAGACTCAGTGCTTAAAGTAGGCCGTTTTCGCGGTTTGTGTCGACGGCATTGTACTTGATTTGGGTAATCGACCAAGAAGAAGAGACTTGTTGTAATTCTTCGACATTGTTGTGTAGCATGCAAATTGGATCAAAAGAATTGTCATTATGAGCCGCGGGTTGGACCAACATACTTGTTGCACAAACGGTGTCGTTGCCATCAAAATTGGGGGGTCCATTGACTCAAGCTGCCAAATCAAGTATAGTCATGGAATATCAAATTTCACTCTTTCATATTATTCGTAAAGGTGAGTCTAATGTATCTTATATTAAGAAGAAAATATATCTCATGCCTTTGATATTTGAAAATCTTATTATAGAAATTAGAATCCCCCATGAAATTTTACTAATTTTTCTTAACTTTTTTTTTTCTGAGAAATTCCATTAATACTTATGCATTTAAGAATTTGTTAAATTAAATAAAAGGATAAAAAGACAGAAACTGGGCCGGGCATACCGCACTTGAGTTGACACGGCAGTTGGCGATCGCTACATGTAAGCACCGACTAGTCTAGTCAGCACCGACACTATGCCAGCGTGTCAGTCCACATCAGCATTTTCGTTTCTGTTTTAGGAATGGAATAAACAATATGAACCGTTAGGAGCCAAAAATGGATTCTTCAAGCCCCTGTTGGAGTCAAAAACTTCTCATGGAAAAGAGATGAAGATGGAAAAGAACCAACATTTTAACCCAATTTCGTCTGAAAAGCTGAACCTGTCAAATCCAGACCTGTAAAATGATTGATTAAAGAAGCGCATTCAAAAGCACAACACATTAGACTTGTTTACAAATCCTGTAGGTGTAAAAAAGCTGATTAACACTAGATGAAATTTCAAGAAGATTCCAATTCAAAATTTGTGATGCAAATAATGGAGGCATTTTGTCCTCACAAGCTATATCCTAGAAACGTTTCAATACTGGGGTATACAACTGTGAAACCAGAAAAATAAATATGCAAGGATTTGACACAGCAAAGCTCTAGAATTGCATCATCTGAAAATTTCAGTACAAGGAGCAGACTCTGGTACACATTCCAGCTTTTGACTACAGAAGTTGATCAAAAATTTTATCTAAGATACTGACATGCTCGAGTCAATCGCTACATCAGCCGGAAGCTTTTTTAAGTCTTTTAATTCTCTCTAGGGCGCCGAGACGGCTCTTGCCATCCTTGCCTTCCTCTTCCTTTTCAGTGTCTTCCCTCTTCCGAACCAACCCTCCGAAAACTGCCGACGGAACTTCCTTTTGTGCGATTTCAACTTTATCCTCTTCTTCCGAGTCACTTTCGTCTGGCAGTTCAATGTCCTCGTTGTTCACATTACTTCTTAGACCTCCATCTGCCTGAGATTCCACTCCAGCACTCACGAAACCAACTTTTCGGCTCGCTTCTTTCGTCGTGACGTCATTGGCTGAAGGTGCAAGCTGCCTCTCGAGAGCGGCCATCTCATCCTCCGAAGCGCCGGCCTGCTTCAATTTGTCTCTTGCATCATCGAGATCCATCTTCTGGTCTTTTTGCATTACATACTCAGGCAGAATGAAGTGTGTCTGAAGGGTACAGTGAAAAGGCAGAAATTAATGTTAGAAAAGCACGACTTCCATTAACAACAGAGCAAGCAGGAATATCGAGAGGGGCTAACCCTAAAAAATGTAAAAGAAGAGCTTTGCTCATTTAGTTATATTGTAAATCATTTCCGAGTTCCATTTTAATCTAGTTGGGTTGGACTTAAATCATGCCTTGGACTCTTTTTTCCCCACCTTACCATTTATTTCAGACAAAGTTTTTTTGTTTTTTTGTTTTTTTTTTTTTTTTTTTTGGGGGGGGGGGGGGGGGGGGGGGGGGGGCGGCATGGGCGGGGGCGGCGCAACTTTGATAAGTTTCGATGCGAGATGGCTTGCTGCAGAAACAGCCCAAATTGTTTCAGCCGCTTGGCATGACAAGTACTTTATTTATTTCCCCCAGGAACAACTACACTACTCAGTTTATCAGACTGAAGTCACCTTCTTGGAAAAAATCATCTTTCTTCTGATAATCATAATTTAAAGAAAAACAGAAGCAAGCATCATAATGGCCAATAGAGCAAAAGAACAGTGCCTTATGCTCTCCAGAAGAAAATGTTCATCTATAAAGAATAGAAAACACAAGAAAGAGATTTATGAGTGCATACCTGGCTATAGCTTGCAGAAACACTGCGCTTAATTCGAAGCATTTCTCGGAAGGTGTCTTCATTCCCATGCTGCACCTCGAATTCATGCCACTTGTTCCAAAAATCAACATCAGATCTTGGGTCAGCGAATTGGGATGCATACACGTAAATTCCACGAGCACGATCTATTTCACCCAGGCTTTTCTCGAGCTCGGCATATTTCAAGCACATAGCCTTCCCATCTTTGTCAGGAAGACCCCCATTTTCTATCGCTTGCTCGTAGATCTCTCTTGTTTTTGGGACACCGAATATCTCAGCTGCTCGTGCTATGTAAATTTCGTACATTGCCAACTTCTCATTGCCTGGCACGGCCTTAGTAGCTTGATCATACACCTTCATCGCCCTCTTTGCAAGACCATACTCCTCTTCCAATTTCGCATATTGAAGGTACAAAGGCTTTACTTGATCAGAAGGGGTCTAACGGGCAGAAGCAAAATGATTATAATCAGATATCAGGATTAGTTCAATGACTATTTGCCAAATTCACTTCTAGATTGACAAACGGTTAAAACTATCAAAAGAAATGAATAAGATTCACATGCTACATATTCATTTGCTATTGAAAACAAACACATCAAGAAACAATGACTCAGGCAATCATAGTGTAAGGTGTAACGTTAACAGGATTCTTCCAACGAGTGAACCTAAAACCAAATTGTATGGAATTACATTACTTGAGAGTTTAAGACTATTAATCAACTCAGTTTGTGGAGATCTTTCATCTTTGTCTTAATAATCCAATTACTTGCAGATTGATGAGAATATGCTGGGGCAGTGATTCAAATTAGTCAAAACCAACACAATCAGGACAAAATAGTCTCTTTTATCAAGAAGTTCTATGAACTAACTGTGCTACTGAATCATCACAATATCATCAGAGACTCGTAGCCCCACCAAGTTAAGACTAAATTTCTTCATCTATTTAAAATTAGTCAATAGCAAAAAGACTAAAGTATCTACACCCAAGATATGAGCTTGCTATGTAAAACTCCCTGAGAATATCATCTACCAAACGACAATCTTTTCGGCAGTATTTCCTTAAACCCAAAAAAAAAAAAAAAAATCCCTCAACACGTGAATCAAGGAAGACGAAAGAAAGAAAATGCTGGCAAAAAGAAAACCCGTTCTGCACCACCGCATTTCTCAATAATATAAACAGCAGCGCAGTGCAGCTACATCTCAATAACACAAAAATATGGACCAACCGCACTAATCCGAAAAATTAATTCACATACCGTTTCAATAGCATGCTCAAACAACTCTCTTGCCCGCTCCAGTTTCGTCTTTCCATATCTTCTTACAAACTTAGAGAGATAGGTGACCCATATATCTTTCACATGAGGATACTTAAATATCTTGACACCTCTTTCATATACCTTAAATGCATCTTCAAAATATCTATTGTCCTGCACATCAAAAAACACATTAGCACGATGTCTCCAAAGATAAGAGCAAGGACAGACAAAGCAAGTTGTCAAAATGAATTCATACTTCCAGCAGAACTGCATAATTGATAATTATCTGGGGAGTGGCTATTCTCAAGTCTAAAATTCGCTCATAGACTGCACGTGTGGACTCCAAGGTACCCAGGCTCTCCTCCAAATCCACATAAAATGTCCACAGTCTCAATGATTTGTGTAGCTTCATCTGAACTGGTTCATTCCCATCAGCAGCCACTGCAAGAAAAACAAATCAAACCAATTAGATTCAGTTTGCCGATCTTGAGCCCCTACATGGCATTGACAGAAATTCATTTTCCTTTCTAACACCAACACCAATAATTGTCCTGACAATGGTTTCTCAGAAATGAAAAGCTTAATGTCCTTAAAGAGCAAACAGGCCACGATTTCTTTTTACAGTTGAAATAATGTGAGAGAATGACATTGTGCTTCAGAATGTTTCAGTTTGCCATCTGGAGAGGTTAGCCAAAAATAAAGAGAGAAATTAAAATTTTGCTTAAAAA
Source organism: Eucalyptus camaldulensis (assembly GCA_019915185.1). Classification (NCBI taxonomy): domain Eukaryota; kingdom Viridiplantae; phylum Streptophyta; class Magnoliopsida; order Myrtales; family Myrtaceae; genus Eucalyptus; species Eucalyptus camaldulensis. The sequence continues at coordinate 13,335,162 of JAHSVA010000013.1, read as the reverse complement.
AAGGAAGGAGAAAAAAAAAAATACAAATTATGCTTGTCATTGTAAGCCATATTAGCTATCAATCGGCAGAACTTTGTCTCTCTGACACATCACAGGATTCAAAAAGACTTGTTTAAAGTAAACTAGTTTTTAAAAGCAGGACGTAGATGGCCCAGTAGTGTGCCTATGACACGATCCCTTGGATGACAGGTGCTAATAATTTTCTCAGAGTGGTTTCAATATTTAACCATATGCATGGGACAGTCTCTTCTCAACTTTCATATGATTGCACAATTAAAAGCATTTCATCCCACTGGAGCAAATGATAAACTAGATTGCGGATAGGAAGCAACATGTACATGAGCCATTTTCATAAGAGTTATAATGACCATCGAAGCATCCTAAAATAACAAAAGGAGAATTGAAAAAAACAAAACATACAGCACCATTGCAATGCATTTGGAAAGGATACAAGTACACAAGAAAACAAAGAGAGTACCTCTTCTTTTGACCTCAACTGACGGCTCCGCAGTAGCCCTTCTCATCAACTCAAGTGCCTTTTTGAAGTTGTTATGCCTCAACTCCATCTCAGCCCACTCACACCAAATACTGGCCAAATGATCAACGGCCTTGTAGTTGACCTGCACTGCTTTGTCAAATATCACTCTCGCATTAGCAATATCATTGTGGCTCTCGTATAATTTAGCAAAGGCTACCCAAAGTGTATGAGGTTTTCCAACAGCTTTCATTGGATCTACAGTCCTCACTGCTTCCGTGTATGTAAGAATCTGCTTCGTGGGATTACCCTCAAACAGCTTTACCCTCCTGTGCCATTGCTCCACGTTATGGGGATTTTGTCGCAAGAGAACACTATTTGCTAATTCTGGTCTGCGCTCCATCAAATTCTCCAGTCGAGCTAACCTCAAATCCACATCCTTATCATCGTGTAACCAGAACCCATCAAGGATCTTCTTCTCAAACTTAGACTGTGACAAATTCACATCCAACCTGATATCTTCATCCTCTTCAAACCCATTTTCCTGTACCCCATTCTCTCCCTCCTCTCCCTCTTCCTCATCCTCATCACTCAGATCCATGTTTTCCATCTTGATACCAAGCATGCTCTCCTCGAACTGTGCGTAAGCATCGAATATCACGCTGAAATCTCTCACGGTAATCACCGTCTTCATGCCCTCCTCAAATACGTCCCTCGCCTTCTCATGTAAATTCCTCCTGATATAGTATTCAGCAAGGGACGTCCACAACCTCCCGACCTCATCAGTGAACTTCCTAATCCCACCCCTTATAATCGCATCGACATTAAGACCAGAAACCTCTGTGGCATGCTTTGTGAGCAAATCGCACAACTCGAGCCACAACCTATGCTTGGTCTTACCCTTAATCGAGAAGAACTGATCGTCGTTCAGCACCGACGCCAGCCTCTCCGCTGCCTCTTGCCACAGACTCGAATTAATCAAGAACTCAATGAAATCCTCAATGTGGGTGGGGTCATACTTCAAGTACCTCCTGTAAACTCTGAGCGGAGTCTCGATGGGCATGCCCCTCTGGCTGACGAACACCAGGTAGGGCTCCCAGATACGGTCGTGCTGCGTGACGGGGAGCGCGCAGAGCGCCCGGTCGAACGTCCGCCGGGTGCGGGTGACCAGCTTCTGCACCGTGAGGGTCTGGAGGTACATGATCCAAATCCGGGGCATCTTGTGCATCGTCACCAGGGCACGCTCGAACGTGTTGTCCAGGGTCTCGTACTGGGAGTGGGTGATGGGGAGGCTCCGGACGATCTCGAGGCGCTCGCGGAGGTAGGCGTGCCAGAGCTTGTAGCTGCCGGGGAGGGCCTTGAGGGCGCGCTCGTAGATGACGAAGCGCTTCTTGAAAGGGGAATCGGCCCGGGCGATGAGGTATCGCCACCACAGCTTGAGGCTGAAGGGGTTGCGCAGGAGCTCCTCCTCGTAGAGCAGGTCGTCCTGCGACGGGTACAGCTCCTTGGGTATCGACATCGCCGAAACCCGGAAAAACCCAGAAAAACCCTCGAGCGCCCGGAGAGGGAGGAGGCGGAAAGCGACAATCTTGCGCGCGGCCGCGGCGGCGAATGCCCGGAGAGAGAATTCGATCGGAACTTCCGGAGTCCGGCGAGCGGGGTAGAGAGGGAGGTCGGTCGTCGCTCTTTCTCTCGCCGGGAAATCAACGGCGGCGGCGCGCCATGAGCGGGAGGAGGCCGCGGCGGGGGAAAAGCCCTAGTCTTTCCGGCGAGGAGGATGGTGAATTTGGGGATCTTTGCAGTAATGGCGTCTCTCTCTCTCTCTCTCTCTCTCTCTGTGATCTGGCAGAGGTCGAATTGCGGGAGGAAGGAGAGGGATTTGGTGTTTTGCACTCAGTATTCTTCAGCGCAATTACTTCTGAGTTCATTATCTTCTTATAATTCCATATACATGTGACGAAATATGGGTGAGCATGGCCCTAATGGGCGAGAACTACCTATTAGAAGACCAATTCCAAAAAATTGAAACCGACACCTTCTTATTGGTTAGACCACCGGTCCACCCAATTTTCGAGTAAGTCCATGAAACCAGTCTCTATTCCTTACAAAGCTTATTCAGCATTGTATTCGGGTTAAATTACAAACCATTAAATTTGATTAAGAATTAAGAATTATAAGGCAAAACGAACAAATACTACTCGCTAACTAAAACTTAATCTCTTCGAAAGTTGTGGTATGGTCATCTTAAGGTTTCCCGATACCAGATATTTGTGAAGAATTAGACTCAACGTCAAATATCCAAATTTCCATGAAAGTTAAAACATTGATCGCTTGATTCATCTTTTTTAACATCAGTCTAATTTAGTCATGGAATGGTTAAGGAGAGATCTAATTATACTCTTAAAATAAGCTGTTGGCTTTTATAGACACATTCTCTCCTTCCTCTGCCTTTGTTCATTTTATTTTGATTGAGGAAGCAAATAAATGGATTATTAGAATGAAAAGAAAAAAATAGAAGTAGGGGGTTAATTCTATTACATACCCAAAAGACAAAATTAGTCAATAATTTTTAATAATTACAAATGTATATGTACATATACATTTGGTAGAAAATTATAAAATAATGAAGTGATTGAGCTGGAATTTTTTTTTTAAAACATATATATACTAGTCCGGTCAGACTGGGTAAATGGGCGATTTCATGCCAAGAACCGGATCGACTCCCATGGGAATTGTTGGTTCCGGTTCTATCCAAACTAGTTTTGGCTAGTTCGATTCTTCTACACACTCCTAGTTTTTAAGGACGTGTTTGATAACCGGTCAATTTTTAACGATTTCTAAAAACAAAATCAGAATATAAATCAATTTGGTAAAGTCAACTAATTTTTCTATTCCCAAGAACAAATCAGTGATAAGGGAATAAATTTAGAACATAATTCGAAAGTAGAAAAATGTTACTTTTTTATTCTCGTGAACGGTTCTACAATCAATCCATTTTCTTTTTTATTCTTTTCTTCTTCCTCCTCTTTTAATCGGTTGCCGAGCTCGGCAATGGTTTGGTGACCTCATTAAAACCTCATTGACCCTCGGCTATCGCCAGCCATTGTTGAGGGGCAACTGGCTATAGGAAGAAGAAGAAAAGTAGGAAAAGTAGGAAAAAAGAAAAGAAAAAAAGAAAAATCTCAAAAAAATTAAAAGAAATATTACGTCATACAAAAAATTGAGGATTGGACTAAACGCATTTTTATTCTTTTTATATTTCAGGAATAAAAATTTTGTGCATTTATCAAACACGTTTAAATACTCAAAAAATTGTTCAATAATAGCATTCGAAAAAACTATTTGTGACCATAAATTGTTTTAAAAAACAACATGGTTATCAAATGTATCATAAGACATGTTTGGTCAAAGAAAAACTATTTTGAAAAAATTATATTTCAACATTTCAATATTTGGGTGATCGAAAATAAATAAATAAAATTCCATTAATTGAAAACAACAACCTTAGATTGGGAGAAATTGAAGGAAAATCACTTTTCCAAGGCTCCTAGGCTACCAAACAAATAAAAACCAATCCATGGAATTTTTTTCCTTTTATGATCAAGTTTTCAATGAAACAAATGCACTCTTATCATATTATTGTAAAATTTAATGTATTGAACTCACAATACCTTCTTAGTTGATTTTTTGGGAAAACTGTCAATTTAATCTTTAACTTTTTAATTATATTAATTTAGTCATAAAACCTTTTAATCTAATATCAATTCAATTGTTCTAGCTAATTTTGGCTAAATATTGTAAATGTGGATAATTTTTAAAAATATATTTTTTAATTTTTTGACTATTTTTATGATTTTTGTCTTTTCTTTCCTTCTTTTTTCTTCCTTTCTTTTTCCTTCTTCACCAAGGCGAGAGTCATCGTTGCTTGCTAGAGGCAAGGCCCGATCAAGCGAGGGCATAGTGAGGGATCCCCTCACCCAAGCCATGGCAACCTTTTTGGGTGTCACCTTTGCTTAGGTGACGCTTGGCAAGGATTGACCTTACCAGATCTAGCAAAAGAAGCCCTTGGCTGGGTGAGCGTCACCTTTGGTGAGCGATGGTAACCCTTGCCCAAGTGAGGCCAACTCACCCGGCTATGGCCAGTGGCCAATCAACAACAAAAGGAAGAAGAAAGGAAGAAAAAAAGAAAAAAATATTATTAAAAATTATTCATGTCAATAATATCTGGTTAAAATTAGTTAAATTGACACTAAATCAAAAATTTTATAAATAAATTGACACAATTGAAAAGTTTAAAATTAAATTGACATAAATGTAATAAATTTATGACTATTCTGACACTTTTCCCTTGATTTTTTTTTGTATTATTGCTAAACTTTTATGTCTAATGTGCATACCAAATCACAATTGTTTTGGGGTGTTTTAAATTTACAATGAATATTTTTATGAAATGGTTTTTCAAACTTTCCGATATTTAGTTTGTTGAGAGTACTGTAAAAAGAAACGCTTTCATGTTTTTGGATTGCCAAAAAAACTCTCTATTAGTATTCCCTCTTGTTTGTTTATTTACCGTGGTATCACTCTTCAATTTCTTTTTTGGAATGGAGAACCATCCTCATGTGAAGTTTTATGAGAATTGAAAGATTAAGTTTGCAAATTATTACATTTATCTTGTTTTGGCATCTTTTTTAGGTTGTTTTATTTCAATAAAAAAAGTAATATTTGTAACTAAAATATTGGTAATATAATCTTGGTATCTTATATTAAGAACAAAATATAATTATCATAAAAATGATAATTTTTTAAAATAAGATCTAAACACCAAAAGCCGATTCAAGCGAGAGTTTCTCTAGTCGGTGTTGTGGTCCAGTCAACATCCCTCTGTTAAGAAGGCTATTTCTATGGTTGCTCAATAATACACATCAATTGACTCAAGAACAACGTCAAGAAGAAACACACCCTAATATATTAGCTAGTGAACATAGATCTATGTTCATCAGCTAATATATAAGTGCAACTACTCATGTATTGAATCAACTATGAGGGTAGCAACGCACTAGGTCAAGGCTCGGGTAGGAAGCAAAGGGTAAAAAGGGCTTTGCAGGTTAAGCCTAGAGCGATTTTTCGGCGAGCCCAAATAGATTGAGACTAAATTTTATGGGCTCAATCAATGGCCTAGACCTAAATCACAAATTATTTGGGTGAATCAATTCGGTGGGGCTATTTCAGGTCGAAGCCCAACTTTTCCAAGAATGAAGTTTGTTTATTTAGACCGCGCATGACAATTTCTGAAACAGAAATTGATTTTTGGCTAGAAATCAATTTCTTAATTTCTATTCCTCGGACAAGTTTCTGAGCAAAGAAACCCGTTTGATAACGACTCAAAATTTCTATTTCTGAAACAAAAATCCATTTGATAACAGAACAAAATTTATATTTCTAGGAATAGAAATTAATTAGATAACAACATAGGAAATCCTCAAATATAAAATAATAGTCAAAATAATACTAAAATAACATAGGAAATCCTCAAATACAAAATAATAGTTGAAATAATATTAATACATTACAAAAGTTGAAAATACAATTTCATGGAATTTCCGGCATATTATTATCCCTTGCCATTTTATTATCAATTATTTTCCTAAGTATATTTATTTGGTTTCCCTCCTCGGTCAATGTATCGTTTGCAAGCTCATCTTGCGTAGGTTTAGACAAGTACTGCGGAAGCATGAATATGAGTGCCATCAATGGCGCCTATACAGCCTTGTTATTTTATCAAAAACTAGTATTATACAAGATTATCAACAAAATAAAATTAATGGTGTAAAGGAATATATAAGAATTCTACCTTAAAGTAACGTTTATGGTTAGGAACCAATTGGAGGAAGGTCGGTTTATTTTGATTCTCGAATTGAATCAGTCCAGTTGATGATCCCTAATTTCTTTATTGTTGCTCAATGAACCTTTAATGGCCCTTGCATAGCAAAGAGAGAAATTCTTTTGAATCTATTGCCTTCAAATTAAAATTCAAGATTGTGTAACAATCTAATTATTTTGATTTTGAAAGAATTTTGAATCCGTAAAAAAATAAGGTTAAATTTCTAGGCACATTTTTTATTCATCTATTACGTAAGAACTTTTTCTTCAACTGGCCATGCGCGTGCCTTTTCAAGGAGGAAAGAGCCCCATTGTTTTTAAGTAAGCATTTAAGTACTTTGGTCGTTTTTGAAAATTGGGGACCCATTCGATTGCCTTTCATCCTAAAGAGGAAGTTATAAAAAAAAATGCAAAAAAAAAAAAAACACAAGCAAAATAAGAAAAAGAAAATTAACAATAATTTGTGAAGTTGTGGTTATGAGTGAATTAAGTTAGCAAGAAAACGCAGGGTTCTTTTATATAGTTTGATTTCAGTTTCTGATTTCTATTTCAGAAACTGAAAAGTTAAAAATTTCAGCTTCTGATTTCTTCAATTTCTCTATTTCTGGAATAGAAATTTGTTTCAAAAATAGATAAATCAAATTGCGTTACCAAATGGATTTCTATTCGAAACCTGTTCCGGGGAACAGAGAAACAGAGAAATCGAGAAATAGAAATTTTGTCATGCGCGCCCTTATTGTCAAATTTGAAAACTTTGACAAGCAACGAACTAATTAATGTGAAGTTATTTATAACTATATAAATGTCACCTAAAGAAATGAAATTTACGCACCTCGATTTCGATGGGACATAAGCTTACATTAGGGTAGAGTTAATTGTCCTGCAGGCATAATCAAAATAAGACACTATCAGAACTTGTTTAAGGTTCAATAATCAAATATAACTCATCTACTTAAATGGCTTAGTGAACTCATCTCAAAGTTTGGTTTGATATAAATTCAAAGTAATTAAAAGTATAGGGGCAATATTACACATTGAACATACAATTAATAATGATAGTACTAATAAAAGGCCATTGCTTTTGGTGGGAAGAAGTATTCAGAGTTCACGTATAATCACTTGAAAGTGGTGCTTAGACCAGAAAAGGTACTAAAGATTTGGCCTTTCCTCAGCACGGCTGAGTTTACATATGGAACCTTCACCCGTGTTCTCTCGCCAACCCAAATCACACGGCCTTAAATCATTTGATTGCACCACACTTGGACTTCGTTTGATGTCTTGGATAACACGCGAGGAATCCGAATTTGTGGACAGAACTGTGCAACTATGAGCGGCGAGGAATAACCCCCCCCCCCCCCCCCCCGTGGAACAGTCAATGAAGATGTGGTCTTCTGAAAACCCTCGTGTTTCAGCCCCCTTTGAGGACCAAGGCCTCTTGGTTCATCGGAAATCTAGTTCATCTATCCTTAAATCTGCAGAAAGTGCAGAATCAACCGACCCACCAAACTCACTAGGTTCATTCAGTCATTCTTATCATGCGGCTCATGATTTCTTGGTGCTCTTGCTTGGTCATCTTCTGCCTTCTGCAGGCAAGTCATAGGGCCAGCGGTGTAGCTTACAATATTACTCCATCGGAGCCGCTCTTTCCGAACCAAACTCTCGTCTCCTCTGGCAATATATTCGAGCTTGGGTTCTTCACGCTGAGTGGGTCAGAAAATCAGTATATTGCCATCCGGTACAAGAACTTGACGCCTTCTAAGATCGTGTGGGTGGCCAATAGGGAACGGCCGCTTGCGTACACGGATCAGTCTGCAAAATTAACGATAGGCAGTGATGGGAATTTGAAGCTCATGGATGGACAAGAAAATCTAGTTTGGTCTACCAATGTCTATAGTCGGTCCAATTACACGTCGGCGGTGCTATTAGATAGTGGGAATTTTGTTCTGCAAGATGGCAATTATGGCGAAATATGGGGAAGCTTCGAGGATCCGACAGACACTCTTCTTCCAACAATGGAGCTAGGATTAAATGTCAGGACTGGAGTGAAAAAGTCTTTAATTTCCTGGAGAAGCGACAGTGATCCATTCCCTGGAAGTTTCTCGACTGGAATGACATCCGGGACGCCGCCTCAACCTTTCACTTGGAATGGTTCGACTCCTTACTGGAGAGGTGGGCAATGGGACAAATCGAAATTTATTGGCATACCAAACATGGACCAATCATACAAGACTGGCTTCACTGTTCAGCAGGATCCTCAGCAGGGAACCACTTACTATTCGATAAATAGATACGATATCTTTCTATACATGTTCATTTCTCCCAGAGGATCTCTCACGATAATGCGCTGGGATGATGGAGCTAAGGCATGGTTGATGGAGTGGGCAGCACCGAACAATACTTGTGAGATTTATGGAACTTGTGGTCCATTTGGAGTTTGTAACTCGTTGAATTCGCCTATTTGCAGATGCATAGATGGGTTTGTGCCAAAGTCAAATGAAGAATGGAACGGTGGAAACTGGATCAGAGGATGTGTAAGAGAGATGGAATTGAATTGCCAGAAAAACACAAGCACATCGATTTCTACAAATGTAAAGAAAGATGCATTTTGGCAAATGAGCCAGATGAAACTACCCGACTCTGGGGACTATGTATCAGACGTTGAAGATGAAGAAGGATGTGAAAGCTGGTGCCGGAGCAATTGTTCTTGCTTGGCTTATTCTTACGTCAGCACCATTGGGTGTATGGTATGGAGAAAAGACCTCATTGATCTTGAGGAATTTCCCACAGCTGGGGAAGATCTATTTGTTCGAGTCGCACATATAAAAGCAGGTTAGAAATTGTTTCATTAAGATGAGTTGAGTCAACACCAATCATCTTTTACATAACTCTCTTTCCCATTTCAGGAGGATCGCGACACAGAGCAGTTATCATCAGCCTGAGTACTATTGCAGGGATTATGTTCTTTGCAGTATTTGTTTTTGTTCTTTGCAAATGGAGAGCTAACAAAACAGGTACTATTGAAAAGCTATATCAGTGTTATCAGAGGATTGTGCACGCTATGAAAAAAGTAAGCTAATTCTTCCTCAATGATAAACACAGGAAACTTGAACAAAATTCGAAGGCTCCTTGATTCAGCAGATACACTGGAAAAATCGACTGAGCAGACACAAGGAAATGCATGGCAAGAGCAGTTGAAGCAAGATGATTCGCCGGAATTGACCCTTTATAGTTTTGATAGCATACTACTTGCTACAAACAAGTTCAGCACGACAAGTAAACTTGGGCAAGGAGGGTTTGGCTCTGTTTATAAGGTATGGCCATTCTGCAGGACATTGTCAATGAAAATATTTCAAGGTCTTAAAGCTATGTGAATTGCGAAACAGGGGAAGCTGAAAGATGGGAAAGAGGTAGGTGTGAAAAGACTTTCCAGTACCTCAGTCCAAGGCGTTGAAGAGTTCAAGAATGAGATCATCCTTATATCGAAACTCCAACATCGAAATCTTGTTAAACTCATGGGTTACTGCATTGAAGGAGAAGAAAAGATTTTGGTATATGAGTACTTGTCGAATAAAAGCTTGGACACCTTTCTTTTTGGTTGGTCTTTTTTATCTCGGTATAACTATTTTTCTATAATGTATTTTCTGCCATAGCATTAAAACTTGAAAACTATTCCTGTCTGTCATGGTTGTTAGATTCAAGAAAGAAGGCAGAACTTGACTGGGGCAAACGATTTCAAATAATTCAGGGGATTGCAAGGGGGCTGCTCTACCTCCATCGAGATTCTTGCCTTAGGGTCATACATCGAGACTTGAAAGTAAGCAACATTCTCTTGGATGAAAAGATGAACCCGAAAATTTCAGATTTTGGGCTAGCACGAATGTTTGAGGGCACTCAAGTTTTGGTGAACACTCAAAAAATTGTTGGAACACTGTAAGCTCTCTAGGCCTATTTGAATTATCAATTCATTGAGTCAAACTCTTCAAGCAGACAGAAATGATTGATTTACCACAACGAACATCTCTGTTCATGCATGTTTTATCCCCATTGTCTATTGATACAATCAAAGAGTACATAACATGTTTAACTTAACCGCAGTGGCTATATGTCTCCTGAGTACGCCATGGGTGGAATATTTTCTGAGAGGTCCGATGTTTATAGCTTCGGAGTGTTGCTATTGGAGATAGTAAGCGGCAGAAAGAACACGGCCCTATATGACCAGGGACATCTGAATCTCCTTTCCTACGTACGGCCCAAATTCCAAACTTAATCAATATCATAAGTTTGCTGCAATATTAAGACTATTCTCACTTACAGGCATGGCAATTATGGAGTGATGGCAAAGCATTGGACCTAACGGATGTAGCAATGGCTGTTAGCTCTCCTTTGGAGGTAACAAGATGCATCCATGTTGGGCTTCTCTGTGTTCAGGACCATGCCACGGAGAGACCAAACATGTCAAATGTGGTTCTGATGTTAAGTGGCGAGTCAGATCTTCCTCAGCCAAGACAGCCTATATTCACTTTCCAAGCTGAAATGCCAAATGGTTCTATTCCATCACAGCAAGAAAGCATCCGGTCTGTTAACACCATCACTAATACAATGGTCGAAGGAAGATGACGACCATTTATTTTCATTTTTCTTTTCCTTTTTTTTTGGAGATGACTTTGTTGTTTTTTTTTTAAGATTTTAGTGTTAATTCAATTCAAGAATGGCTTTAGTCCACTCTGAACAGAAGGGTCGAATGGGCTGCGCCACTTTATACATGGATTTTAGGCTGCAAAGTAGGGGTTTAAAATGTATACTTTTTTGACAGAACATAATCGACGTAGCAACAGTAGCTAGAACTGTTGTTATAATTAAGGAGAACTACCAAGTAAATCACTCTCATTACCAGTTGCATTTTGAAGATTTGATTTCCTGGGTTTTTGGATGAAAGATATCATTACCAAAGATAGACTAAAGTCTCCCCAAGAGAAGCATGAGCATTGGCACAGGACAAAGTATTTCCAGCTTCATTATGATTCCCAGATATGATTTACCTTCTTCATATTTGATAAGAAGTCATCTATGCCAGCGGCAATTAAATGTCAGTTAGTGATCAATTCAATGATTGAACAATTCAATTCGGATAAGCTTCGCATTTAAATGGAAGGCTAATGCCAACTAGTGATCAAAATCGGAGCCATGTGATCCTTAAACTGAAGAGCTGAAGAGTTCCTGGTTTGCTTGGAACCCATATAAATATCTAGCTTCATTGAACATTAAACTTGTGGGGAAAATTACCTTATTAATCCTAAACCGACCGTAGAAATGCGAATTCATCCCTAAATTTTTTTAATTTTGCAAATTTAGTACCTGCGCAAAATTCCAATATAGTCATTCTGGACAATTTTTTGTTGAAAATCGCTAGGGCGATGACTAGATTATTATGTTAGTGATTTTTAGCAAAAATTAGTTGGAAAGACAACGCATTTTTCGCAAAGGTTAAATTGGCAAAATTGAAAAGGTTTAAATGGAATCGACATTTGTATAACAGATTTAGGATTAATCGGACTATTTCTGCAAAACTTGTGTTATTGCATTGACAAAACATTTGGCCAACAAGTTTCATCCGAAGCCGCTTTGACCCCTTCGTGGCATGCTTCGTGAGCAAATCGCACGACTCGAGCCATAACCTATGCTTGGTCTTCCCCTTAATCGAGAAAAACTGATCGTCATTCAGCACCGACGCCAGCCTCTCCGCCACCTCTTGCCAAAGACTCGAATTAACCAAGAACTCAATGAAATCCTCAATGTGGGTGGGGTCATACTTCAAGTACCTCCTGTAAACTCTGAGCGGAGTCTCGATGGGCATGCCCCTCTGGCTGACGAACACCAGGTAGGGCTCCCAGATACGGTCGTGCTGCGTGACGGGGAGCGCGCAGAGCGCCCGGTCGAAGGTCCGCCGGGTGCGGGTGACCAGCTTCTGCACCGTGAGGGTCTGGAGGTACATGATCCAAATCCGGGGCATCTTGTGCATCGTCACCAGGGCACGCTCGAACGTGTTGTTCAGGGTCTCGTACTGGGAGTGGGTGATGGGGAGGCTCCGGCCGATCTCGAGGCGCTCGCGGAGGTAGGCGTGCCAGAGCTTGTAGCTGCCGGGGAGGGCCTTGAGGGCGCGCTCGTAGATGACGAAGCGCTTCTTGAAAGGGGAATTGGCCCGGGCGATGAGGTAGCGCCACCACAGCTTGAGGCTGAAGGGGTTGCGCAGGAGCTCCTCCTCATAGAGCAGGTCGTCCTGCGACGGGTACAGCTCCTTGGGTATCGACATCGCCGAAACCCGGGAAAACCCAGAAAAACCCTCGAGCGCCCGGAGAGGGAGGAGGCGGTAAGCGACGGTCTTGCGCGCGGCGGCGATGCCTGGGGAGAGAATTCGATCGGAACTTCCGGAGTCCGGCGAGCGGGGTAGAGGGAGGGAGGTCGGTCGTCGCTCTTTCTGCTTTCTTCTCTCTCTCTCTCGCCGGAAAATCAACGACGGCGGCGGCGCGCCATGAGCGGGAGGAGGCTGCGGCGGGGGAAAAGCCCTAGTCTTTCCAGCGAGGAGGATGGTGAATTTGGGGATCTTCGCAGCAATGGCGTCTCTCTCTCTCTCTCTCTCTGATCTCGCAGAGATCGAAATACGGGAGGAAGGAGGGATTTGGTGTTTTGGTCCCAGTAGTATTCTTCAGCGCAGTTACTGCTGAGTTCATTATCTTTTGATAAATCTATAGATATGTGACGGAATATGGGTGAACATAATCCTTATGAGCAAGAATGATCCATTAAAGGCCAGTTTCTAAAAATTGGAACCAACCCCCACTGGTTGGTTGGACTACCGGTCTGACCCCGTTCTTGAGTGGGTTCATGAAATCGGTCCCCATTCCCTACAAAGCTTATTTAGCCTAATATTCGGGTTCAATTGCAAGCTATTGAATTTTGTTAACACCTAAATTTTGCTGACTCAATCATTTATTCAATGCATTAAAAATTATGGATTAATTTTTAAGCCCTAAAAAATCTAATAATTAATTGCATAGCTTTAGATGCATTTATTTATTATTATTGCATTTTGAATTGGACTGGTGACGGATGTGTTTGATTTGATGGTTCTGAGCTTTAAGTTGACTAGTTAGATTAAGAACGCGTTTAGTAACGATTCTGTTCCCGGGAGTAGATTCTGATTAGAAATGATTTTTTTTTTTATTCAGTTCTCAATAACAAATTCTAAGTATTTTAAGCTGTTTGGTAACTATCCAAATTTTTTTATTCTAGAATAAAATTGCGTTTGGTACCGTGCTAATTGATTTCGTTCCAAATTAATTTCTTTTAATTTTTAAATAATTTTTTCCTTTTTTTTTTTTTTCCTTTTCTTGTTTTTCTCATATTCTTCTTCTTCAGACAAGTCCCGGACTGGCGACCGATCAGATGAGGGCCGGCGACCTCACCAGAGTGTCGCCGACCCTTAGCGAGGCCGGCCCTCGTCAGTCAAGCCTCGCTGGTAGCTGGGCGAGGCTCGCCCAACCGTGTTGAGGCTTGGCCTTGCCAAGGCTAGGTGAGGCCCACTTGGCCACTGGTGGGGCTGGGCAAGCCCAGCCCCGGTGAGGCCGAGCCTCCTCGGTGGCTGGACTTGCCTCCGATGAGCTCGCTGGACCGATTGCCGGCGATCGACGGTGGCAGATGATCGCGACCGGTAGTGACGGTGGCGGACGGCGGTAAATAGCGGTGGATCGCAACTGCGCGATTGAAGAAGAAGAAAAAAGAAGAAGAAGAAAAGAGAAGAAAATAGTTGGTTTTGGTTCTTTTTTCTGATTCTAGAACAAGAATCGCATTTTTTTTTTTTTAATTCTTGATTCTACTCCTAATCTGTTCCGAGAAGCAAAATTTTTACTAAACGTGATTCTAGACCTAAACTGATTCTGGGAATAAAAAATCATAATTTGACGATATTTGAATGGTTACCAAACATGGCCTAAGTCTATGGAGAGAGCGAATTGGCTCAAGCCCGTTATTCTCTCATGACTGAAATTAACTTATGAGGACTGGTGATTTGATACTTGCAATCTATTCATATATCCTCATTAAGGGCAAGCGTGGAAAGGAGATATTGTGAGCTCATTTTTGTAAGATTCAGAATTTGGAAAAATTCAATTACAATCAAGGAACTTTGGCAATGTTCGATCAATCTTTCGTGAGTTATTAAAAATAATAAAATCAATGGATGATCTAATGGGAAAAAAAGGATTTCTTGCTGATCGTGTGGATGTGAACTTGGGGACAAAGTCATTAGAAAAAGGCAAGAAAGGATTAGCTGATGGGAAGGAATGTTTAAAAAAATATTCTTCAATGAGGACACATGGATCCGTGATGCATACAAAGGAAGCTTTCTTTTGTATATTCATATTTCCTATTTTGAAGTGCAAAGTTGGACGCTGTAAAAGCAAGCTCACGATAGGCAAAAAGAGAAGAGGCCATAGAATTGAGATACACGGCCACATGATAGCAAGAGAGAAAAACAGAGAGGAAGTTCGGCATACATAGAAGAGGAGCGATGAGAGAGAGAGAAGGACAAACGTCTCCACTTTCTCCACTATTGGGCAACACATAGGGAGGATGCCATGTATAAAAAGGACAACCAGTGAATTCCTCTCGGATATTTATTGCTTAAATATATGCCTTTTGATATCCAATGTGTAGATTTGAGTGATAGGCAATATCCATTAGAATTTGTTTCCTAATCTACAACCACACATCGATTTTTATATTCCATCTATAAGGCTGTAGATGGAATAATTAATCACGTGGAAATAAAATTGATATTTTGATTTTTAAAACTTAAGATCAATTTATTGATTTTATTTGTGAAATAATCAAGTTGATTAAATATTATTTCCTAATTTGAACAACGGATATCTTTGGTGACCTTGAATGATTTGCTACTTATTTTGCTTTACTTGCTTTCTTTATCCTAAAAATACAAAAAAAATTGCATTGCATATCATGTAAAATAGAATTGATTTTCTAGATAGAATTGCATGATAGAATAGTTTATTCAATTAGAATACATCTCTAGTTAATATCTAGATTAAATAGCCTCTTTGAATTGATTTTAAGTTTCTAGGTTAAGATAGGATTTAGGTTAGTCTATTTCCTAACTTAGAATAGATTATATCTCACTTTAGGTGTTGTTACGAATTTTAATAAAAATACAAAAAAAAAAATCATGCGCAGGTCATATAGTTTTAGGTTCATGTCATTTAGTATTTGTTGCTAGGTCAATTTAATTGGAAATTTCCCGTCATTAAAATTAGGCTATTTAGTCAAATTGCATGACATATAACTTAGATTTCATTAAACAAGAGAAAATCCTAAAAAACTGAGGGACTGCGTGTTAAGTAGAAATCATATCTAGGGTTGTTGATATGAATTCTGATCTAACATTGCACATGTTTTCATTACTATGAGGTAAATCTAGTAATTTATTTATTGCTTTCTTGGATGTTAAATTGGTGGTTTGTGCACTCGCATGATTACCCCACATGTTAGAAAAGTAAATTAAAATCAATTCAAGCTGTTTGCAAAATATTTTTTCAAAATAAAAGAGAAAAATGTACCGAAAAGGCATTAGAGAAATCTAGCGTAATCAAGTTCCCAAACTCACAATCTCTTGTTCGTAGGAATAAAGTAAATCTCTCGTTACTTTACTTGGGTTTCTAATCAACCCACCAAAAATAGATTAATGGCGACTCCTAATTAAAAAATCGTAATTGGCCTAGACTTAGAACCAGGGAGGACGGAGTCAGTTTTCTGCAGATATGCCTTCCCACAATAGGCGAACAACTCCCGTTCAAGTACCTTTTGTACATAGCATCCTTTGGCTTCTTGTGTTTCCGTCGAGGTTTTGCATATGGGTCTACCTCGTCGGGAGAGTTTGTACCAAAAAAAAAAAACATTGACAAAAAGGATTCCAGAAGCAATGACCATACTAGTCCTTGTAGTAATTGACAGAGTGTCCATCATTTTTGAAATATTGAACAAGCTTTTTTGGATTTGGCTTGAAAATTGACTTAGGAACACATAATTCAATCATAAAGAGGGTCTAGAAGATAGAAGGACTTTCTTCATTTTCCTTGCCAAATTTGATGGAAATAGTGCCATCTTTCTTTCTAACAAATTTGAAGTCTGAGGACTAGAAATGCTTGTTGTTCTAATGTAGCTTTTCTTAGTTGGTGATCCAAGTCTCCGGAAGGAGTTTGGCCAACTTTTCCTTTGGGATCTGTCTGGGGACATGAATGGAGGATGCTTGATCGTTTTGCATGGAAATGAATAAAGCATCTTCTTTCCATTGTGAAAATTCAAGTCAAGGGTTGGTTCTGCACTCGATAAACCATATGGTAGTGCAGTGTTGCTGCTACAGAGTCAGTAGTTTGAGGAGCTCCAGTGAGCTGAACTTGGACTTTTAAAAAGGAAAGTAGTTGGAGATTTGAAAGAGCGATATTGAAATTTGGATATAAGGTTACAAAGACTATTCCAGCATTTAGAGTGGTTTGGATAGTACCAATACAAGCATGCTGTTATTCTAGGAACCGAGTATCTAACAAAGCAATTCTTGCCACAATCGGCAAGGCTTTGCGACCATGAAAGGTAAGAGTAAGACAAACAACCCCATAATGGACATGAGAATATCATTGTTGAGTCAATTGCCTGGGAAACTCTGGAGGAATCTAGAGAGTAACAAAGTACTCCTTTTTAGTGGTAGGAATGGGATGTTGGTCGAATTTGGAGGACTAGACGTACTCCTGTACTTCTTTTGGAGTTTGGCGAATGAGTTGGCAAATGGAGCGTATGGGAGAAGATGATGAGGTGGGTTTAGCAAAAGCGGAATAAGGGTTCATAGGAGGAAGTTGAGTTTCAGAGATCTTGTTTCATCGTTAAGAGAGATTTCATAGAGATAGTCTATCTTAGAAGCATTGGAAATATAGAAATTTGAAGGGGTTGAAGAAGATAGAGATGCAGTGAGAGAAACAGACGCTTCTAGTATTTCTGGATCTGTCATGATGTGAAGAGATTTTCTCAACACTAGATTCATCTACTAAGCGCATGGAATGGATACCATTACAAACAAAACCATGGCTCTAATACCATGAATGGGCCTGGACTTAGAACCAGGGAGGACGTAATTAATTTCCTACAAATATGCCTTCTCACAGTGGGTGAACAACTCCCGTTCAAGCCCTTCCGAGACAGGCTTTTAGCAAAAAAACCACTCTGCCATTTAGTGTAGAGCCTAGAAACACTCAGAGATGCCAGAATGGTAACGTTTCTAACTATCCGAGCTGCATTTTTCAGAAGATCCTAACAGGCTAGAGAAGAAGAGAAGTTTAGAAAATCATTGAGAGTTTTCACAAAACACTCACTTTACCTCAAGGGACTCTGCCCCACACATTACATTCTCATTGCCTTTTATAGACAGTGGGAGGTCACATACAAACAAGGATCAAGCTCACAGGTCCAAAACATACAGAGACTCCGAAAATTTATGGTAGGGAATTATTTTTAGAGATATGAACAGTGATTTCCCTAACCTACTACTACAGTAACACTACAGTGACTTGTACGGTCAACAATATCATTCGTTGTGAGCATTGTAGTCATATTTTGAGTCATCAGAACTATGCATTACCCTAAGGTGTTCTTCATATTTTTGCTCAAGTCTTGTAAGTGGATCTAGTGAGAGAACTTGGTTTGATGAGGATGCTTCCTCTTGATTCTAGAATGAACTTGTAATGTCGGCAGGAATGTTTGGTTGAGGTCAACTGGATGGCTGAGCATAGTAGGTTCTGTCCATGCCTAGAGATAAGAACAAAGGTCCTTAATCATAGGGGTCTTGGGAAAGAGGACCTCCCCATTGTGCATAGGGGTCTTGAGAAGATTGTGCAGGGTTATCTGTATTTGTCATTTCTTGCTCCTATGATGATGCAGCTTGTCTGAATTCTTCGAGTGCTTTCTTGACTTTTGGTGTAAGGCTATAATGATCCCATGCAGTGGGTAAATTATAATTCTATGCATCTTCAAGAATGATTTTATTTTCTTGGCATAAAACCCTTTGGAGTTCTTGGTACTGATGCTCATAGCAGCCAACAGGTCCTGGAAAGGATTTGTAAGTCCAAGTTTATGTTCCATGCGGTTGAGGTTTATAGAATGTGGTTCCTATAAACTGTGGAGCATTTGTAATGCTGCCATTATTTATGACAAAAGCCCATGGACGTCAAAAAACAAAATAGTATGGACCTCAGGGTTTGGTTGGGTGGTTCTTAGTTCTTGTTGCAAGAGATGTCTCCGGTGAGTAGGATGATAAAACCAATTGAGGAAAGCCAAGAGATTTTTGTCACTTTCTTTTTCAATGTTTCCTCTACCAAGTCTAAATATCCTAGTGAGATTAGCAATGAATCTTCTGGTTGGAATCTCAATAGCTATTAAATACTTATTGATTTTGTACCATAATAACCATATGAGTTTATCAGAGAAGTCATATTCCTTCTAGATTAGAGGATGTATGAACGGATAGTCCGAATTTAATCCAAAAGGATAAGGATAAAGAATCAAACCTCTATTGAGTCTGAACAGATCTATGTGGCATTGCCACATGAGATTTTCTAGATTTTCAGTGAGGCTATCATTCTGGATTTGCTCAACAATCTCCTAGGGGTATCGCCAACTTGGCCAATCTTTTATCCTTTCAATCTTATACTTTTCATTGTGATGAAGAGTGTGGAATGCATGTCTCATGATGTACATGTTGATTTTTGCTGATGTTTTTGGTTTTGAGAGGAAGTTAGCAAATACGTTCTTCTTCCCAGCAATGTGTTTGGTTTTAAAAGAGTATTTTGATAACCATTTAGCCCATCAAAGTAGTTGAGAATTTGGAATTTGTTTCTACTTGAATTTGGTCATTTGAGGAGAGGATGCCAGATCCAATTCTACTAGGAAGTGATGGCTGCTAATGAGATGGAATTCAAAGTTTTTTATTTTATTTTTCACAGTAAGGATTTCTTTGAAAGTGGAATGATAATGCATTTCAGCCTGGGAAAACTTTCCACTCTTGTAGGTGTAATATTATGTTAGTGGGCCCCAAAAGAAGAAACAGAAAAAGAAGCTGAAAAGTCGATAAAGCAAAAAGGAGAGGGGAGAGGGTTTGGTTAAAAGAAGCTAAGGGGTCCTCAACCAAAGAAAAGAAAGAAAAGAAGAAGAAGAAGAAGAGAAAGGGGAAGGAAGGAAAGGGGTTTTGGCATGTGCACGCCTCGAACACCTCGGCAAGCCAACTCGACTCCATAACACAGCACCTGGTAAGAGATTAGGCCCCTCGTTCGTCCAATTGAAGTAATTTTTGGATTTATGGCTCAAATTCGAAATTTTTGGAAAATCGAGCGGCAAAGTTTGATTTTGGAGTCGTTAAGCCTTGTATTTTTGTAGGAATTGTAGTTTAGGGTGTTGTGGAGCCATGAGAGTTTATGGATCGTGATTTGAGTTTATGGTTTGTCCGAAACAAAATTTCAAAGTTTCCCACGCACAGTGAATAGTACGCGTTCAATAGCTTCGGGCACGTATTTTGTCATTTTTTGGCTTGATTTTGGGACAGTCAAGTTAGGATTCTTGTAATATGTGTTAAGGGCTCTCTATTAACTATAAATACATTTGGATTGAAGTTCGGAGGAGAAAGTTAAGGCGCAATCAAGTTTTGCGCTTAAACTCCGTGTTGCGAATGGCTTGAACAATCGCTTTGGTTATGTAATTTGTTAGCGCGTAGAAGTCCTTTTGTTAGAGTTAAGGCATAATTTAGTCATTTTGTAGTCGAGATAGAATTTTATTAGATTTTAACATTATCCTTCGGTTATTTGATAGGGCCGTGAGTTCGACGATACAGGTATCATTTGTCGTTTGGTCAAAGACGATGAGGTGAGTGGTACTATATCTTCTTTGGTTTTATAAAATCATGTCTTGAAGTATGTATGTATATATATTGAATCAAGAAAAGTATTTTTATTGCATAAAAGCCAAATCGAACAATTGCTACTCTTTGGTTGATTGTGAATGTTTAAAAAGCATGTTATATAAGGTTTATAGAAAAACATATATGTAATTGCTTTGCAACTGATTTATGGAAAGGTTTATGATGATTTGAGAAACAAATATAAAATGGATGATGGGCTATGTTGCAAAATGTTATTTGTTTGGTTTAAGATATTGATTTATGGATTGGATTTCTAGTATTAGAGAATGATTATTTATGCTCAATATGAATGTGAACCTAGTGATGGGTTTTTGGGGTATGCATACCAGGTTTAGAATATCCTTTTGGGCCCAGCCATCGGCTTTGTAGGTGGAGACCTTGCCAAGGGGAGAATCTTGGTCGCGTTGTCACAAGGCGTTGTGTCGTGACCATAGTTAGTTACTGAGCAAAAGAGTGATCAATATATAGACCATTGCTATGTGTTTTTAATGGAGATTATTCAATGGATTCGACCATTGATACTTGACTTTTGATGGCGATTTAAATGAGTTTTCCATATTAGTATAAAACTTTGATGATAAGAAATAACTCTTATAAGATTCAGTATGTATTTTATATATTGAATTGGTGTTATGAAGTTTGGTATTGCTTTGTATATATGCATAGTAGTTGTTCGATCTGCTTAGAAGATATGTACTACTCACTGAGCTGTTGTTGCTCATTCCACTCCTCATTTGATCTTTTCAGGTTCCTCAGTTAGCGGTGAATAGAGTGAGTACACCGTCGGTGGGAAACTTTTGGAGAGTTCTATTTTGTTTTTGGTATGGTTTAAGGAAGTGGTGCAAATGATACTTACTAGTAGTTTGATCGTCTGAGTTTTAAACGTATATTTGTTTTCTCTCTTTGGTGATTATAGAAACTCTGATGTTGCAACCAATTTGTTGGTTTATCTAATATATATGATTTGAGATATATATATATATATATATATATAAGTTAATATTAGTTTGTTGATTGTGTTTGAGGTTGCTTCATTTGTAAAGAAGGACGGCCGTGTCATCCCCATTCTTTGTAGTTTTGGGGTGTGACAGTAGGCACACAGGAGTCTCTTACCATCAATTTCTTTTAACAGGATGACCGCCCAGTATTCATCACTGGCATCAGTTTAGAGAATTCTCTTCCCTGTTGATGGGATTTGTAATGGAGGAAGAGTCTGCATAATCTCTTTAAGTTCAGCGACTGCTTTAGTCTTAGATTTTCCCCAAGTTGGGGGATTTTTCTTCAGCATCGATTGCAATGGAATCAGCAGTTTTGCAATATCTGGAACAAAATCTCTGAAATAATTAATTATCCCAATAAATTGTTAAACTAGCTTTGTCGTGAAATTTTCTTCATGAAACTTTAATAGCTCTTGAGCAATATATGGCCTTAGGTAATATATACCTTTGGTAAGGTGCCTACCAAGAAATTCAATTTATGTTTAGGCGATATTCATATTTCTTTGAGAAAGCATAATCCCATGCCTTTTCACAATTTCTGCGAACTGTTTAAGGAGTTGGCAGTGCGATTGCTCATCAGGACTGTAAAGCAAGATATCGTCGATGTATACTGCTGCACTTGATATGATTGGTTGGAAAATTTGACACATAACCTTTTGAAAAAGGGATGGTGCTACTTTTAGGCCAAAAGGAAGAACTTTCCATTGGAAGTGTTGGTTTGGAATTCATAACCCTGTTTTGGGTATTTCTTTAGGATGGATGCCCAATTGCCAAAATCCAGCTTTGAGATCGAATTTGGAGTAAATGTGGGTCTTGAATAATCCAATGAAAAGGGAATTTCTTGAGGGTAAATGGAATTTGTTATCTTGGAGAAAAATGTTAAGAGGCTAATAATTAATTACCAATCTCATCTTTCCTTTGTTTTGCTCGGCTCACTTATTGACATAGAAGGCTTCACAAGCCCATTGAGAATAGGAGATTTCAATAAAGCCTTACTGTAACAGTTCCGAGCATTCCCTTTGAGCTAAAACCAAATGTTCTAGCTTCATTCCCATGTGACTCGCTTTAGTTGGATTGATATATTCATTCTTTTTAAAATGAATGCGAATAAAGAACTTTGGATTTTCTCATAAAGGATGATAACACTTTTGAGCGAATTTAGAATGAGATTCCGAACAATATTCCAACAACTTTTGCATGATTAGATGTAACAGACTCATTTGAATGGAAAAAAAGTCTTTGAATATTGACGAATTCAAAGAATTGGTCCTTATACTTAAGACATTTTCCAGGGATGATACAAAATTGAGAAATTTGAGTCATGATGTCCCAATCAATGATCAAATATTTGTTGGGGAGACTGGATTCGAAGATTTTTATGGTTATGGAACACTAGGGGAAAAAATAAACAATTATTGGGGTAGTTCTTACATTCATAGAAAAAGTATCTCATGAGGCAGAGTTGAAATATTGAACACAGGAAGTCCAATATTTTTTAGAAAAAATTTAGTATCTAAGATTGAAGAATTTGCTCCAATGTCTATGAGAGTAATGACAGTGATAGGCTTGACAAACTTGGAAATAAATATTTTTACAGGAAAATGAGGACAATGAATTTGGCTTGAAAATATGTTAGTGCTTTGTTATGAAGATGTGAGAAATATGTGAAAAATATCTTCTGAATCTGAATTTGAATCAATTTCACTGGAAGTTTGGTAACAAGGTATGATACAAAGAGTTTGTTCAGATGGTTCTTCATCCGCAGAGAATAAAGATTCAATATCATCATTTTAAAGAGAAATACCAGTTTCATTTTCTATGTGATGTATAAGATGATTCTGACATTTTCTTGTTTGGGGACAGTTTTTGGCAAAATGTCTTTTCTGATTGTAGATGAAGCATTGATTTGATTTCTTGTGACCTGAGCGATCTTTCCTTTTTCGTAGGTATCACTATTTCTTTTTCCTTCGGAAGAGCTTAGAGCCGTGTCTAGATTTTATCTAGAGTTTCTTGAAGTGCTTCTTTTTTCGAGAAGATTTTCCACAAGAACCATCACAATCTCGCTTGGAGCATTTAATTTTTAGCTTTTGGTGAGAACAAACTACATCAAGTTCTTTGTTGTATGTGAGATAAATCTGGACCATTTGGCACTTCAAACACAAATCGTCAAAGCACAAATGGATTTCTTGTTGTATTTCTCCCAACAGAATATCCTGAATCCTTCTTTGTCTACTGAGAAAAGATCTTTCAACCTATTGGGATAATTCTTTAGGGATGGAAGTCAGGAAGACGTGCTTCAGGTTTGGATAAGCTCCAATACCATAGAAGCGTTTAAGCATTTCTCGATAATGTTTATCAAGATGCTTTTTCTGGAGAAAGTAGCGTCTTATCTAGAAAAATTCTCTCATTTTAAGCTCTTGGAGGTCAGAAGGTTTTCCAACTAAAAAATGATATAGAAGGATAATGGCATGACTAAAGTCAAGTGAGAGTAAAAATTGAAGTTGGTATTGTTTTGTCATAGACTACCACTAATGTTTGAGGTTGCTTGTAAACCTTGTGACAAAACCAAAAATGACATCATACTTGTCCTAGTTGGTTAGAGCTTGGGCATTTAATTAAGTATGAAATTTTTCAAGTCTTTTTGGCCATTTGTGATAAGGAATGTCATCAATAGTAAAAAACTGTTTTGATGCAGTAGACGCATGCTGAGAGGGATTGTTTGGCTAAACAACCTCTGGTTTAGAAGGGTTTGATTCAATATCTTGGTCTAAAGGATCGGCCATGAATACTGATGAAGTTACTAGAACAATAAGAAATGAATCAATGGCAAGGATTGAGAAGGATGAAGAGGATGATAGAGATATCGAATCTGATTCAGTATCAAAGATGTTTGGAAAAACTTGTAAAGCTAGGAATAGGATATGATTTTTTGGAATAGCAGGATCAAGTTGTTGAGTGGCAAGATCAGGCGGTTCTTCTTGATTGCCCAAATCTTTTAGGAAAGATTCCAATGGATTGGATAACATCATCTGATCTGGCTTTTCTTTTATAACAAGCGAGGATTCTTCAGGCATCTTCTCTTTTCCCTTTTCTTTTCTTATTCGATCCAATTCTTTGAGGCGATTTCGCATCTCTACCACATCTGTCTTGTCTTTTCTAATAGGAACGTCTATGAGGGCAACAAAAATAGACGTCTAAGGTGGTGGAGGTGAATGCTCTGTTCATACCATGGTCAGAAATGGATTAAAAAGATTGAACCTTCCTACTTCAACGAGTTGGATTCGCCTTTTGAGCTTCTCTATTTCCGCCTTAGGACTTTTGAGATGATGATACCCTAAATGTTGTCCGGATTCCAAGGTATGAAGCCTCTTTTGGAAATTGGAAGGCATTTTCTTGGTGGTTCATCATATCTTCGAAGATCTTGTTGTACATTCACAATCTTGGAATCAATTGTTTTGAACGCATTGTTATGTGCTAAAAGAGTCTCCGATTGCCAATTTAGGATGGCTTCAGCAACATGAGTCATTTTCTGTCTTACATGTTCATCCACATCAGTAGGGGTAGGTATCTTGGGAGCATGGGGTAGGTATCTTGGGAGCATGCCAAAATCTGCCTTGTGGATCAATGAATTTTTCTGGTGCAAGGAATGAGAGTTTGGAACTTTCTTGGACAAGAGGGGCAAAGTTTGTTTCATGGAACATGGCGATGGAAGAATTCGGTGGTGCTTCTGCTAGAGCCTCAAGTGAGTAGGAATGCTTTTTCGCGGGATAAGTACACTAATGGTGCCATAAGTTGTGTACGGCGCTCACTTTGGTGCCAAAAGTTTCTGTCGGATCACTTAAGTGCCAAATCGGAGGAAAAACGCTCACTTTGGTGCCACCGGCGAAAGATTCCGGCCTTCGGCGAAAGATTTCGGCCAAAATGATTTTTAAAAAAAAAAAATTGATAAGCCTTTAAATGACGTCGTTTTCAGTCCTCCTTAAGAAAACGACGTCGTTTTGCCATCCTACGTGGATGGCTTCATGGAAACGACGCCATTTAGCTCACATGGGGAAGAAATTAGGGTTTCGGCGAGGTCGAAGCCGTGGCCGTCGTCGGGGTTGGGGTTGGAGTCGGGGTCGAAGCTGCGGCCGCCGGGTTGGGGGAGACACCAAACGAAGTCGTTTTGGTGTTTGGACGCTGACTCAGCTCTCCGACGAGCCACGTCGGCATCAAAAATTAATAAAAAAAGGCCACGTCGAATTTCCGGCCAATTTCGTTGGAGTTGGCACCAAAGTGAGCGTTTTTCAAATTTTTTGGCACTTAAGTGATCCGACGGAAACTTTTGGCACCAAAGTGAGCGCCGTACACAACTTATGGCACCATTAGTGTACTTATCCCCTTTTTCGCCCATTTTAGGATTGGCTTATAAAACGGGGAAAGAGTTGGTTTCTTTTGAGGAGGAGATGGAGGAGGTGAAGGTGGTGGAGTTGGTGAAACGGAGGGTGGAGCAATGAACTCCGGTGGTGGAGTTGGAGCATATGAAACCATAAATTGGAATTTATCGCACTCACCAAGTATCAACGGAGGAATCTAAATCGTGAATTGGTATGATTTTGGGAGAGCCCGAGCAAAGTTTAGATTTAACAATCCATTAGCCAAACCGTGGTGCACCTGAGGTTAGATCGTGACAAATTTGATTAAGAATTAAAAATCATAAGGTAAAACGAACAAATACTACTCGCTAACTAAAAACTTAATCTCTTCAAAAGTTGTGGTATGGTCCTCTTAAGGCTTCCCGATACTAGAAACATGTGAAGGACTCAATGTCAAAAATCCAAACTCCCATGAAAGTTAAAAACATTGATCGCTTGATTCATCTTTTTTAACAACAATCTAATTTAGTCATGGAATGGTTAAGGAGAGATCTAATTATACTCTTAAAACAAGCCGTTGGCTTTTATGGACACATTCTCTTCTTCCTCTACCTTTGTTCATTTTATTTTGATTAAGGAAGCAAATAAATGGATTATTAGAATGAAAAGAAGAAGAAGTAGGGGGTTAATTCTATTAATAACCAAAAGATAAAATTAGTCAATAATATTTAATAATTACAAATATATATGTACGTATATATTTGGTTGAAAAATTATGAAATAACGAAGTGATTGAGATGGAATTTCTTTATATATATACACTAGTCTAGTCTGGCTAGGTAAGTGGGCAATTTCACGCCAAGAATCGGATCGACTCCCATGGGAATTGTTGGTTCCGGTCCTGTCCAAACTGGTTTCAGCTAGTTCAAGTAGTTCTCGATTCTTTTACACACTCCTAGTATTTAAAGACGTGTTTGATAACCAGTCAATTTTTAACTATTTCTAAAAACAAAATAAGAATATAAATCAATTTGTTTAAGTCAACTAATTTTTCTATTCACAAGAACAGATCGGTGGTAAGGAAATAAATTTGGAACATAATTTGAAAGTAGAAAAATGTTACTTTTTTATTCTTGAGAACGGTTCTACAATCAATCCATTTTCTTTTTTATTCTTTTCTTCTTCCTCCTCCTTTAATCGATTGCTTAGCTTGGCAATAGTTCGGTGACCTCATTGAAGCCTCACTGACCCTTGATAGTCGCCAGCCATTGTCAAGGGGCAACCAACTATAGGAAGAAGAAGAAAAATAGGAAAAGTAGGAAAAAAAAGAAAAAAGAAAAATCTCAAAAAAAAAATTAAAAGAAATTTTACATCATACAAAAGATTGAGGGTTGGACTAAATGCATTTCTATTTTTTTTTCTATTTCAGGAATAGAAATTTTGTGCATTTATCAAACATATTTAAATACTCAAAATTTTGTTCAATAACAGCATCCTAAAAAACTATTTGTGACCAGAAATTGTTTTAAAAAACAACATGGTTATCAAACGTATCACAAGACCCATTTGGTCAAAGAAAAAATATTTTTAGAAAATTATATTTCAACTTTTCAATATTTGGGTGATCGAAAATAAATAAAAACGTTTTCCATTAATTGAAAAAAAAAAAAAACCTTAGATTGCGAGAAATTGAAGGAAAATCACTTTTCCAAGGCTCCTAGGCTACCAAACAAATAAAAACCAATCCATGGAATTTTTTTTTCTTTTATGATCAAGTTTTCAATGAAACAAATGCATTCTTATCATATTATTGTAAAATTTAATGTATTGAACTCGCAATACCTTCTTAATTGATTTTTTGGGAAAAGTGTCAATTTAATCTTTAACTTTTTAATTATATCAATTTAGACATAAAACATTTTAATCTAATATCAATTCAATTATTATAGCTAATTTTGGCTAAATGTTGTTAACATGGATAATTTTTAAAAATATATATATTTTTAATATTTTTAAATATTTTTATGATTTTTGTTTTTTCTTCCTTTCTTTTTCATTCTTCACCGAGGCGAGAGTCATTATTGCCTGCTAAAGTCAAGGCCTGATCGGGCGAGGGCAAAGTGAGGGATCCCCTCACCCAATCCATGGCAACCTTGTCGGGTGTCACCTTTGCTTAGGTGACGCTTGGCAAGGGTTGGCCTTGCTAGATCTAGCAAAAGAAGCCATTGGTTGGTTGAGCATCACCTTTGGTGAGCGATGGTAACCCTTGCCCAAGTGAGGCCAACTCACCCAGCTATGGCCAGTGGCCAATCAACAACAAAAGGAAGAAGAAAGGAAGAAAAAAAGAAAAATGTATTATTAAAAATTATTCATGTCAACAATATCCAGTTAAAATTAGTTAAATTGACACTAAATCAAAAAGTTTATGACTAAATTGACATAATTGAAAAGTTTAAAACTAAATTGGCATAAATGTAATAAGTTTATGACTTTTCTGACATTTTTCCCTTAATTTTTTTTTTCGTATTATTACTAAAATTTTATGTCTAATGTGCATACCAAATCACAATTGTTTTGGGGTGTTTTAAATTTACAATTTAAAGGTCTTTATGAAATGGTTATTCAAACTTTCCTGTATTTAGTTTATTGAGAGTACGGTAAAAAGAAATGCTTTCATGTTTTTGGATTGCCAAAAAAACTCTCTATTGGTATTCCCTCCTTGTTTATTTACTGTGGTATCACACTTCAATTTCTTTTTTGGAATGGAGAACCATTCTCATGTGAATTTTTATGAGAATTGAAAGATTAAGTTTGCAAATTATGTGGCACCCCTTGACATGACCCCTGATCCGCTAGGCTCGCCACAGTCTACTCATCTATCACTTGTTTTGATAACATTCTACTCTGATACCATTTTAATTGCAGTAGGTCCATACAACCTGGGGGTTTACATCTTTTAGATTGGTTCTAGCTCAGTTCATATAACGGAAGCGTACTTATTATCTCCCTAACCCATACACAAACTAAATAATACGATGCAATACACACCAACTACAACCTTTAATATATATATATATATATATATATATATGCATTTTAAGGCCAAATTACTTTTATTTACATACTAAGATGGATTTCACAAGTCGGTACAACAAAAGGGCCAAGACTATAACTAAGCTCGGCGATACTAAAAAAGAAACCCGACTATACATCAAACGTGAACATCTATTCATCAGCTAGTGTCGGCCATCCCAAAAAGTGTCAACCTTCACCAGTCACACGCTCCTATCACACCCATCCCGGTGCATCCGCCGGCGGCGGCGGCGGCGGTATCCCCATCATCCTCCCATCTTGACGAACATGGACAAACAAAAACTCTTGTACAATGGGGCCATTAGGTAAGCCCACATGATACATGACTAAAACACGGATGCGGATAAACACCAAACCATGAACACCAACACAAGGGTGCTCCGAGCACTCGACCTCCACATCAGACGGTAATCCATAAAACGTACCACGCGTGACAGGTGATATTGGCATCTCTCAATCTGAAATGTTAGTCCCCAAAATGGGTGAGTATAACCCCTTAGCAGTAAAGATCCACAAAACTACATAATGCAACAAAGCAAGACAATCAAGATATCACGAGTTAGGTACATATCATCCATGCTATCAAGCATACATCACCATGCAGTTGTGCATCTATCACCATGCGGTCATGCATATCTTGCCATGCCATTGTGCATATACCACCATGCAGTCATGCATACCTCACCATGCAACGTGCATATACCACCATGCACTTATACATATATCATCAAGTAGTCATGCATATATCACCATGCAACGTGCATATACCACCATGCACTTATCATCAAGCAGTCATACATATATCACAATGCAATGTGCATATACCACCATGCACTTCATGCTTGCATTCCCATG
The DNA here is from genome assembly GCA_019915185.1 of Eucalyptus camaldulensis. Taxonomy (NCBI): domain Eukaryota; kingdom Viridiplantae; phylum Streptophyta; class Magnoliopsida; order Myrtales; family Myrtaceae; genus Eucalyptus; species Eucalyptus camaldulensis. The sequence goes on along the minus strand of JAHSVA010000013.1, from coordinate 13,305,480 downwards.
AGGTTCATCCCATGCTATATGCACACATCCATGAGCATAATTCAATTCTCGATTTTTATCTTTCAATTAGATCACATCATTTTTCTTCCTAGGGACTAATGTTTGCATCCCACAATTTATCGCTCGCATCTAACCTGGCATCGTGAGGAGCCTTCGGCACACACCTCCGGGCATCTCGTACCCCAATTGGCATCACGAGAAATACCCCCGGCACACACCTCTAGGGCTTCCGGCACACACCTCTAGGCATCCCAACACTCCTGGGGCATCCGGCACATACACTCCAGGCATCCTGACACTCCCGGGGCATTGTCGGCTCACACCTCCGACGGTATCATCATTATCATAATTTATATTTACACATGTACCTCAATTTCAACATGGCATTTGATACAATAATATCGAAGGTATAAGCCCGCTTTTGATGTTACATAACATGTAAAATGCCACCACATATGCAACAAAATCAACCACTCAAGAAATTAGATCACAAGGAGCAAATTCATTTATTTTTGAAAATACAGCAAATTTTCGGATAAAAACAGATTGCATTCCTTTGGTCATAATTCTTGAAAAATTAGAAAACAGCCTTAATAAATTCTAAAAATTAGACATGTTATATACAAGATCTAGAGGAAAATATTTCATGGAGAACACCATATATCAAAAGAACATCACACAATTCGGTACAATCCACGCATCACAGTCTTTATAATTTCGGAATATTGCCATACGCAATTTCATTCACAAATTTGGTAAAAATTCTAAATCGGCTCCAAAAATTCTGACATTTTTATATATCATAGATAAAGCCCAGAAGTAAATATTTCATGAAGGACTCAAAATCTAATTCGTGATAAATTAAAAACTATAGCAACCATAACCGTCCATAATCCTCGGAATCGAATTCCAGATCTAACCGTTTCGGATAAAGATTGTTTTACCAAACTAAACTCATCTATTTCTTCTAAAATTTTAGTATATTACTCTTTAACATGTCATCTTCAACTTTTATTTAGAATATGAGATCAAATTTCAACCGGAAGATTTTATAAAATTCACAGAATCACACTCGGTCAGCATTACGATTCCCAGATCTAACTTCTTCAAAGAAAAATAGTTTCACCGGTCTATACTTGTTCATTTATTATGAAATTTTGATATGTTACTCTACCAGAAGTCCTTTACAACTTTCATTAAGAAGTTGAAGCCAAATTTGCGCTTGAAAATTGCATGCAACTCCTGAAATCCTCAAAGGTCGGACTGTTTTTTTTTTTTTTTCCAGAAATAGAACACTAGGTTAGAGCACAACTCTTATAGCTTCTAGATTTCACACTTCATCCACATCCAAAATTTACCATTCATCACACACATAACACAGCAAGCATAGGGTAGATCAATGGACTCTACTTGCCTCTAATCCAAGCAAAACACAACAAGCAAAAATGGCGGGGCAAGGCGGGACTCAGCGGCTCAATGGCGGCGACGACCGACAGCGAACGGCCTCCCTCTTCCTCTTCTTCTTTCGCACACTCACTCTCCCTCTCTCTCTCTCTCTCTCGGACGGTCACTCTCTCTCTCTATCCGCCCCTCCTCTCTTTCTTTCCCCTTCATCATTTGCAATCATTGGATTTTGCATGGCTAATGCCACTTGGCTCTAAGGGAAAAACACTTGGCAAGCTCCTCTTGCCACTTGTTTATTTTGCCATGCAAGTTGATGGGTTGATTGGGCCGGCCTCTCCCCTTCGGTCGACAGCCTATTGGGCTCCTTGGGCCAGTCAGACGGTAGCCCTTCGTTTTGAGCTTCGCGGGTCAGGCCTAAATGGACGAATGGTGGGGTCTTGTGGGCTGGTCTTGGGGCTAAAATTTTGGCCCACTTCCTCTTTTAATAATCTACTCTAAACCCCCACTCATAAAATACCTAATTGAAATTTATATAACCATAAAACTTGCAACATAAATTAATAAAATCCAACCTATAAATTACATGGCCAAGAATAGAATTTTCTTTCCTATCAAATAATTATCCATTAAAAAGTTTGGCCTTAATCTTATTGCAAATCATGAATCAAATGGCCACAATACAACTTGATGGTGCTTCCATCACCTATCCATGGCTCATAACACATCTAGGGGTTGACATGAAATTCTAGGATGCCACAATTCTCCCCTCCTTAGAGAATTTTGTCCTTGAAATTAGATATTTCCTATGTCTCTTGAAAAAAGTGAGGATACCTTTCCCTCATCTTATTTTCACTCTCCCATGTAGCTTCCTCCACATCATGATGTCGCCATAATATCTTAACCAATGGAATTTTCTTAGTCCTAAGAATTTGCTCCTTTCAATCCAGTACTTGCACAAGCTCTTCAATGTACCTCACTTTCTCATCTTACATTTTGCACACATCATCGTAGATAATACCATATTCTTTAAAGGCGTGGAAACACAAAGAGGTGTCTCAAGAGGCCTAGCTTCTATTTCACTCAATTGCCTATATCTTTTAGATATAAAAATGAATGCATAGCACCCGTGTCAAACAATGCATATGCCTTCTTGCCATTTATGAAAACCGTACTCGAGATAACATTTTTGAAAGCTTCCGCTTCCTCTTAGGTGACCGCATACAGTCTTCCTTGTGCTGGTGGCCTCTAAGGATTCCTTGGTAGGTTTGGTCTAATAGCACTTTGCTGTGCTTGTCGCACTGAGCCGACACTTAGTTGTGACCTCTCTCGTGGACAGTCTTTCTTGAGGTGACCTAACTATCCACAACCATAACATCTCAGCCATCCATTGTAAGGTCCTGGGTCATGCTGCCCATCACACCTTCGACAAACATCAGGCTGATAGGGTGCTTTCCTTATATTCAAGCCATCCCTAGCTCTTCCAAAATTTCCAAAATTGCTCTTTTTCTTAGTATCCCAAGTCTGACCTTGACCAGGATAGGGTCTCTTACCCTTTCTGATATCACTAAAGCTCAACTATGTCTTAGACTCTGATCACTCTCTCATCAGCTCTTGCTCTACTAATTGTGCCCTTTTATAAATCTCAATATAATCCCTCATATTCAAAGGCACCAGTTGTTTCCTAATATCAGTCCTCAACCCTTTCAGAAATCTCTTAGCTTTTTCCTCACGATCCTCAATCAATCTGGGATAATACTTAGACAATTCAGAAAATTTTGCCTCATATTGATTCACTGTCAGCTCCCTTTGTTCCAATTGAACAAATTCAATGATCTTCTTATCCTTAGCACAATCAGAGAAATGCTTCATATTAAAAGCTCTAACAAACTCATCCTAGTTTATCTTAGTACCTGGTGGAAAGATCGTATCCCTCGAAGCTCTCCACCAAAACTTTGCATTTCCCTCTAGCTGGTACTCTGCTAAAACTATCTTCTCAGCATCACTGCAGTCCAACAACCGGAAAATCTATTCTATCCCATCAATCCAATGTTCCGCCTCCTCAGGACTTCCCATTCCACTAAACTTAGGTAGTTTTAGCTTTAGAAATTGCTCCACCAGTCCTTGAGGGCGAGTTCCACTCTGGGTTGTTGTTGCGCTTGCCTTTCCATCAGATTTCCAATATTGGCCAATGCTTGCAGGATATCTTCCATTCGGGGTTCAGCCCTTGCAGCAGAGGCTTCAACCCTCGATGGATGAGCACTTCCAGCTCGCACCATGACTTTCCAGCAGTTTCCAAGCATTTGCCTTAGGAATAATCTGAGACTCACTATCTCCATTTAAAAGCAACTACTACTATATAAGTAACATAAACATGTTACTGGCACCTAAAGATAACTCATAATAAACTACTAGGGATCTACGAGTGAATACCCATCACCCGTTATTCAAAGTTAATCAATTATTCCATTTAATATCCTATGGTGTGCATTGTCATCATATTCCTCAATTTCCAAATGAGGCTTCTTATCACTCCACCTATAACCATTGCTCTGATACCAAAAAGGGGGATGTGGCACCCCTCGACACGGCCCTCGATCCGCTAGGGTCACCACAGCCTACTCACCTATCACTTGTTCTGATAACATTCCACTCTAATACCATTTCAATTGCAGTGGGTCCATACAACCTGGGGGTTTACATCTTTTAGATTGGTCCCAGCGCAATTCATATAACAGAAGCATACTTATCATCTCCCTAACCCATACACAAACTAAATAATACGATGCAATACACACCAACTACAACCTTTCATATATATATATATATATATATATATATATATATATATATATATGCATTTTAGGGCCAAATCACTTTTATTTACATACTGAGATGGATTTCACAAGTCGGTACAACAAAAGGGCCAAGGCTATAACTAAGCTCGGCGATACTAAAAAAGAAACCCGACTATACATCAAACGTGAACATCTATCCATTAGCTAGTGTCGGCCATCCCAAAAAGTGTCAACCTTCATCAGTCACACGCTCCTATCACACCCATCTCGGTGCATCGGTTGACGGCGGCGGCGGCATCCCCATCATCCTCCCATCTTGACGAACATGGACAGACAAAAACTCTTGTACAACAGGGCCATCAGGTAAGCCCACATCATACATGACCAAAACACGGACGCGGATAAACACCAAACCATGAACACCAACGCAAGGGTGCTCCGAGCACTCGACCTCCACATCAGACAGTAATCCATAAAACGTACCACTCATGACAGGTGATATCGACATCTCTCAATCTAAAATATTAGTCCCCAAAAGGGATGAGTACAACCCCTCAGCAGTAAAGATCCACCAAACTACACAATGCAACAAGCAAGACAATCAAGATATCACAAGTAAGGCACATATCATCCATGCTATCAAGCATACATCACCATGCAGTTGTGCATATATCACCATGCAGTCATGCATATCTTGCCATGCCATCATGCATATACCACCATGCAGTCATGCATACCTCACCATGCAACGTGCATATACCACCATGCACTTATACATATATCATCAAGCAGCCATGCATATATCACCATGCAACTTGCGTATACCACCATGCACTTAATGCTTGCATTCCCATGAGGTTCATCTCATGCTATATGCACACATCCATGCGCATAATTCAATTCTCAATTTTTATATTTCAATTATATCACATCATTTTTCTTCCCAGGGACCAATGTATGCATCCTACAATTTATCGCTCGCATCCAACCTAGCATTGCGAGGAGCCTCCGGCACACGCCTCCGGGCATCTCGTACCCCAACTGGCATCACGAGAAATCCCCCCGGCACACACCTCCAGGCATCCCAACACTCCCAGGGCATCCGGCACACACACGGGCATCCTGACACTCTCAGGGCATCGTCGGCTCACACCTCTGACGGTATCATTATTATCATAATTTATATTCATACATGTACTTCAATTTCAACATGGCATTTGATGCAATAATATCGAAGGTCTAACCCCACTTTTGATGTTACATAACATGCCAAATGTCACCACATATGCAACAAAATCAACCACTCAAGACATTAGATCACAAGGAGCAAATTCATTTATTTTTGAAAATACAGCAAATTTTCGGATAAAAACATATTGCACTCCTTAATAAATTCTAAAAATTCGACATGTTATATACAAGATCTAGAGGAAAATATTTCGTGTAGAACACCATATCAAAAGAACATCACACAATTCGGTACAGTCCACGCATCACGGTCTTTATAATTTCGGAATATTGACATACACAGTTTCATTCACAAATTCGGTAAAAATCCTAAATCGGCTCCAAAAATTCTGAAATTTTTATATGTTATATACAAAGTCCAGAAGTAAATATTTCATGAAGGACTCGAAATCTAATTCCTGATAAATTAAAAACTATAACAACCATAACTGTCCATAATCCTAGGCATCGAATTCCAGATCTAACCGTTTCGGATAAAGATTGTTTCACCAACCTAAACTCATCCGTTTCCTCTAAAATTTTATTATATTACTCCTTAACATGTTATCTTCAACTTTCAATCAGAATACGAAATCAAATTTCAACCGGAAGATTTTATAAAATTCACAGAATCAGACTAGGTCAGCATTACGATTCCCAAATCTAACTTATTCAAAGAAAAATAGTTTCACCAGTCTATACTTGTTCATTTCTTCTGAAATTTTGATATGTTACTCTCCAAGAAGTCATTTACAACTTTCATCAAGAATTTGAAGCCAAATTCCCACTAGAATATTACATGTGACTCCCGAAATCATCAAAGGTTGGACTGTTTTTTTTTTTTTTCCAGAAACAGAACCCTAGGCTAGAACACAACTCTTATAGCTTCGAGATTTCACACTTCATCCACATCCGAAATTTTCCATTCATCACACACATAACACAGCAAGCAAAGGGCAGATGAATGGACTCTACTTGCCTCTAATCGAAGCAAAACACAGCAAGCAAAAATGGCAGGGCAAGGTGGGACTCGGCGGCTCGACGGCGGCAACAAACGGCAGCGAACAGCCTCCCTCTTCCTCTTCTTCTTTCGCACGCTCGCTCTCCCTCTCTCTCTCTTTTTCTCGGACGGTCACTCTCTCTCTCTCTCTCTCTCTCTCTCTCTCTCTCTATCCGCCCCTCCTCTCTTTCTTTCCCCTTCATCATTTGCAATCATTGGATTTTGCATGGCTAATGCCACTTGGCTCTAAGGGAAAAACACTTGGCAAGCTCCTCTTGCCACTTGTTTATTTTGCCATGCAGGTTGATGGGCTGATTAGGTCGGCCTCTCCCCTTCGGTCGACAGCCCATTGGGCTCCTTGGGCCGGTTGGACGGCAGCCCTTCCTTTTGAGCTTCGTGGGCTAGGCCTAAATGGCCGAATGGTGGGGTCTTGTGGGCTGGTCTTGGGGCTAAAATTTTGGCCCACTTCCTCTTTTAATAATCTTTTCTAAACCCCCACTCATAAACTACCTAATTGAAATTTATATAACCATAAAACTTGCAACATAAATTAATAAAATACAACCTATAAATCACATGGCCAAGAATAAAATTTTCTTTCCTATCAAATAATTATCCATTAAAAAGCTTGGCCTTAATCTGATTGCAAATCATGAATCAAATGGCCACAATACAACTTGATGGTGCTTCCATCACCTATCCATGGCTCATAACACATCTAGGGGTTGACATGAAATTCTAGGATGCGACAAATTATTACATTTATCTTGTTTTGGCATCTTTTTTAGGTTGTTTAATTTCAATAAAAAAAGTAATATTCGTAACTAAAATATTAGTAATATAATCTTAGTAATTTATATCAAGAAAAAATATAATTATCATAAAAATGATAATTTTTTAAAATAAGATTTAAATACCAAAAGCCGCTTCAAGTGAGAGTTTCTCTAGTCGGTGTCATGGTCCAATCAACATCCCTCAATCGAGAAGGCTATTTCTATGGTCGCTCAATAGTACACATCAATTGACTCGAGAACATAATGTCAAGAAGAAACACACCCTAATAAATTAGCTAGTGAACATAGATCTATGTTCATCAGCTAATATGTAGGTGGATCTACTCATGTATCAAATTAACTATGAGGGTAGCAACGCACTAGGTCAAGGCTCGGGTAGGAAGCGGAGGGTGCAAAGGGCTTTGCAAGCTAAGCCTAGAGCGATTTTTCGGCGAGCCCAAATAGATCAAGACTAAATTTTATGGGCTCAATTAGTGGCCTAGACCTAAATCACAAATTATTTGGGTGAATCAGTTCAGTGGGGCTATTTCAGGTTAAAGCCCGACTTTTCCAAGAATGAAGTTTGTTTATTTATTGTCAAATTTGAAAACTTCGACAAGCAATGAACTAATTAATGTGAAGTTATTTATAATTATATAAATGTCACCTAAATAAATGAAATCTACGCACCTCGATTTCGACGGGACATAAGCTTAGATTAGGGTAGAGTTAATTGTCCCGCAAGCACAATCAAAATAAGACATTGTCATAACTTTTTTAAGGGTCAATTGGCGTCGCTGGAGCGAGCGCTCTTCCTCTCGCAAAAGGTCGAGCGTTCAAATCCTGGGCATCACTGGAGGCCTTGCCCAGGGGCACATGGTGGTGGTTTCCACGCATCCTCCCCAGGGTTTACCTGCCGCTAATGATGTACGGGGTTCCCTGGGTCACAAAAAAAAAAAAATCAAATATAACTCATCTACCTAAATGGCTTAGTGAACTCATCTCAAAGTTTGGTTTGATATAAATTCAAAGTAATTAAAAGTATAGGGACAATATTACACATTGAACATACAATTAATAATGATAGTACTAATAAAAGGCCATTGCTTTTGGTGGGAAGAATTATTCAGAGTTCACGTATAGTCACTGGAAAGTGGTGCTTAGACCAGAAAAGATACTAAAGATTTGGCCTTTCCTCAGCACGGCTGAGTTTACGTATGGAACCTTCACCCGTGTTCTCTCGCCAACCCAAATCACACAACCTTAAATCATTTGATTGCACATCACTTGGACTTTGTTCGATGTCTTGGACAACACGTGAGGAATATGAATTTGTGGACAAAAATGTGCAACTGTGACCTAAGTAGCACGGACACGCGACACGGACATGCGACATGACACGCCGACACGTCATTTCTCAAAAATAGAAAATTCCGACATGGGACATGTTACTATTGAATAAATATTTTTAGTTTTAATTAATTTGATTCAAGTTCTCAAATAAATAAATAAATAAATAACAAGAACTTATAATGAATTTGCACTAATAATATTAATAAATATATTCATAGAAAATTTGAAAGATATATTCATAATTAATGCTTACCATATTTAAGAACATATTTTTAACTTTAACAAAAATTATGAATAAAACTAATGACTAACAAAAATATATAATCAACTTTATTTAAGTAAATCTATTATCTTTTATAATCATCAAAATTTATCATTATTTAACATTCAATATTTTTATTTTTTGAAATCATTTTGTAATTCATTTATTTAGTTTTATAACAAAAATTACTTTACCGCTTAAAAGTTACTCCCCTCAAAAATCTCTCAAAATTATTTTCCTCTCTTTTTTCCCTCTATACGCTCATCCCCAAAAATCATTTGCCCTGCCCCATTTCTCTCTCTCCAATCCCCCACGGCACCCCCAAAATCCGGGCACCTAAATTTTCTCCAATATTTTGCCGTTTCTTCCCTACTTTTTCTCTCTCTCTCCTCCACCCCACCCCCCCCCCCCCCGAGAAAATATTGGGTGGGTTTAACCCAACACGTAGGCATATGGGTAAAACAATCAGCGATCGACACGTGGCTCCACGTAGGCGAGGATGTCAGGCGTTTAAAATTTGCGCGCGCCGCTCGTGGGCCCACCACTCTGACGCTCTCTCTCCTCTGCGACATGTCCACTCGTCCTCTCTCTCTTCTCTCTTTCTCTCTTTCCCCGTTCTCCCCGTTCTCCGTTCCGTTTTGCGAGAGAACAAAATCGCAGGGCTTCTCTCCGAATGCTCTTCCCCTCCTCTGCTCTCTCTCCTCCGCTGGTTGCCTGCGACGCCGACGCCCTTTCCACCTCCGCCGACGCCTCTGCTCTCTCTCCTCCGCTGGTTGCCTGCGACGCCGACGCCGACGCTCTCTCCTCCGCTAGTTGCCCGCAACGCCGACGCCGACGCCGACGCCGACGCCGACGCCCTTTCCACCTCCGCTGACGCGTCTGCTCTCCTCCGCTGGTTGCCCACGACGCCGACGCCCCTCCGTCGGTTGCCTCCGTCGCCCCCAACTCCGATGCGGACGCGGACGCGGACGCCGACGCCCCTCCACCTCCGCCTCCGCCCCCGACGCCGTCGCCGACGCCCTTTCGCCTCCCTCTCGCGACCTCTGCTCCGCTCTCTCCCTCTTTCCTCTGCGGAGCGCCCTTGCTGGCTAACCCCGACGCCGACGAACCCCTGATCGCGTTTTGGCCTCCCTCTCCGCGAACGAAGGTCGTTCTCTCTCTCTTTCCTCCGCGAATCGCCCCCTGCTCCTGAACGCGGACGCCGTCGACGCCGACGCCGTCGCCTCCCGCCGTCGCCTTCCCAAGCCCCACCGTAGGCACCCCATTGGCGACTCCCGTACGTCCGGAGGTTCGTTTTTTTCTTTTTCTTTTGGATTCCACTCAGTAGAATTCATGTTAAGGTTTATAGTCGGATAAGGATGGAGCACATTTGCATTAGGATTCCACTCAGTAGAATTCAGAGGAAGATTCAGAAGGAAGCAGTAGACCTTGTTTTTATTCAATAAGCAAATCTGTTGGTTTTTTGGACAAAGAACTTGCTGCTAGTGGGTTTACTAGAAAAGAGCAAGATGATATGGACAAGGTATAGTGATTCACGATGATTTGCAAATCGTTAACATTGTGTTGTCCAACTGCTTAATTTGGTGTTAGACCTAGTGGCTGACCATAATTGATTATTCTGGTTCATGCTTGGACCACTTAGGAGTGTGCCTATTTAGTCTTATTCCTTCCATGGATTTTACTCTTTGTCATTCTTGGCTTCTGTCAGCTCCTTTTCTCACGATCATCTTCATTCTCTTGCATCTGAAAGCCAAAATAATATCTGGCCAATTGCCTGCATTGTGGTTCCTGGCTTTGCATGTTTGGTCCTTGATTGGAAGTGGAAGTGGAAGTACTTTGGTAGTATTTTAATTTTTGTTTTCTGTTTTCTTGGAAACGTGTGAATGAAAATGAAAATTCTCTAACGGGATGAAAAATGGGAGTATATGCTTGTATTCCATCAAAGCTGTAAAATAGAAATTTTTCTTTTTCCTTCCAAAGATCTGTGCTTTTGTTAGAATGAATAAATACTAGATACACCAAAATGTCATTTTCAGCTTTGAACTCTTTTTTCATTCATAACATGCTTTCCATTGTCGAAGTTGTAAAATAATTTCCAGTGTCTTTCCAAACGTGTTTTTGAAGCTGCCGCATTCTAAAATGTAAATGAAAACAGCATATACAAATTTTCTGGAACCAATTACATGTTGCCCTGGAGAATTTTGTGCAACTAGTTGACACATTAATCGAAAGTTCATCCCTAGCGTGTCATTGATTGAGTATTGTAAGTGTGCATTGTCCATGATGCGATATTAACCTTCTCTTATTGGATTCCTTTGATATAGTTCGTCGAAGAAGAAAAGGACCAGGATATATGTTATGATGATGAAGAAGATAGTGCTGGAAGGGATGAAACAATCATGAGTGATGTTGACTCTTTGCATCTGCTGGATCAGGTACTAGTATCAGAGCATTCGCTGTGATAGGCCTGAAAATCAACATTGCTGAAACTTTGTGAAACCTATAACATCAGGGCATGAGATTTCCTCTTTTTACTGGAAGCTATGTTGTTCGATGTGCTTTATTTTCAAAAACTGGGCAGATCTTTTAAGACTATTGGAGCACTTGAGTGACTTTTCACCGAATAAGATGAAGTCATGTTTTATATATTCGTTTATGAGAATTTCCTGGTTTGTTTCCTGGATGGTTAACTGGAGGATGCAGTATTAATTTTCTGGCAGTTAGCTGAGATCCACCTTAAAATATATTTTAAAGTTTAATGTGCTGACTTACTCAATATTATATCCTATTCCTGCTATTTGTATGACCAGCCAGGGCACATTGTAGAAGGAAATGAGGAGGAAATCAAAGAAAATAGACAGATGTGAAGGACAACTCAGCAAACCTTGGTGTGAGGGATACTTCAATGAGGTAAGTATATATGGTGAAATTTTTTAGGCATTAGGTCTGGCTTTCGCCCACTAGCTATGTAGTCTTGGATAGTGCGTGACAGCACTTTTGATTATCAACATAAGCATGAAGGTTGAGTAATATGAATCACATTGAAGACATTCTGGCTTGCAGATATCTTGAAGTTCGATTTACCTTTGTTGTGTTCTATGATGCTCAGGCCCATTTTGATAGTTTTGGGCTTGGGTTCCTTGTTTGAGAACCTCTGACTATACTCGAGTGTTTAGTCTCTGTACTTGTGACAAATTTCATAGACAACGATGATGAATAAGCTTTGAAAGATGCCAGCTATCTGTGAAATGAACTTATCTCTCTATGTTCTCCTTTAAAATCCCATTTAATGGCACTTGATGGAATGGCTAATTCAAGTAAGTTTCTGGCTTGAGGTCTTTTGAATTTAGCAGCTCAGAATTTGGACTTGTTTGAACTTACAAAAATGAGCTATTCGTAAATTTGCTTCTCGAAATTTTTGCTGATAAATACATGCGATTTTAGCTTGAGTAATTGTGTTGCTGTCAACTGTTTTTTTCGAGGGGATAATGGACTAGTATAGTGTTTACTAATTGTTGTGTTTGGTGCTTTTTCACATGTGTTTATCAGTGAGTCATCTGTAGTTTATTGAAAATGAAAAGTGAATTAAGTTTTTTAAAGAAGTTTTTCCATAGTCATCACTTATCATTGTTTATTGCTCTTTCTTGTTAGCTTCAGTAATGAGAGTTTCTTTTCCACCTGGTGCAGGATGAAAGTGAAGAGAATGCGAATGATGCTGAGTTGGTAAAGTGCCTGAACAAGTAGAGACGGCGAGCAATTGCTGCTGTTCATAGAGGAGGGAAGACCATTGCTTCTAGAAATTCTTACAAGGACAAAGGTGGAAGGTCATCTCACTATTCCAAAATTCAAAAACAATTAAGCTCCCGGTAGTGCACTTGGAAGAATTCAGCAGCATGTAGGGGCTGGAGGAAGGTGTGAGTTTAAGACTTCGTATTATAGCATATTTCGCTAGGGAAGATAAAGGAGATTTTTGTGTATTGGAAGTATAGATAGGTGGCTATTTTGCTGCAGAATATTTGGTAATAGTCAGTTACTGTAATGATGTTATGTAATAGTCAGTTACCGTATCAAAAGAAAAGCCACACATGCAATTTTGTACAGAAAGAGGAACCCCTTCTAATATGTTGGTCATTACTTGTCATATGGAGATTGTGTGCAATTAATTTGTTATTTGCTGCTACTCGTTGATGTAGTCATCTTCCAAAGGTTTCAATCTTTTTGAAGAGTTGTGCTGACTGTTAAGGATATGTAAGCTTTGTGGAGAAAACTTTGGCATGTACTGATATCCTGTATTTTTCTATTGCAGTTTGTGGAGCGAATGAGGAAAGAGATGGAAAGATTTGATCGTGAAAGAAGGAAGGAAGAAGAAAGGTTGATGTGTGAACAGCAGAGAGAGGAGGAGAGATTGCTACGTGAGCAAAGGCGTTAATCAGAGCGACGGGAGAAGTATTTACAGAAATAATCTATTAAGGTAAGTATTTGAGCTTGATATTATATTTTAACTAGTTAGTTTCTTTTGCTTTATTTGATTGGTTAAGCAGCATCTCTTCTTTTCTCTTTTCTTTACCAACTTCTCTGGTTTTTTGTTTGGAAGGCGGAGAAAAAGAGACAAAAAGAAGAGCTTCGTTGAGAAAAAGAAGCAGAGAGACGAAAGCTGCAGTGGAGAAGGCCACTGCTCGCAGAATTGCCAAGGAATCCATGGAGCTTATGGAGGATGAACAGCTGGAGCTGATGGAATTGGCCGCTACAAGCAAGGCACGTACTTAAATGTGATCATAAATCATTTTTATTGTTTGTGGACCTTTTGCCAGAAAGGATTCAGTCTATAGAGTTCTAATGACCTCCATCTTTTTCTTTGCTCCTGTATATGCAGCGTGATTGTGGAAGACCTCCTATACCTAGAAAAGACCCAGGAGCAAAACCTGAAGAGGAGCCTCTATTATCAAATCACCCTTATGTTGATAAGGTATATGTGTAGATAAGATCCATTTTGCAGTAATGCATCTGTTGAAATTCCAGCCACAGTATATGAAGTGTCTTCTTTACAAGTGACCATCGCATAATTGCTAAATCATCTTTGTATTGTAGGCCATCGTCGGGTATTAGCAAAGCACATTTAGTATATCTTGATCTATTCTCTAAGGGCACTTGTTGACTAACTTCCTATATAAAACGCATGGCAAGCGTTCCCCAGAATGGCAACTTTTTCCGAAAAATTTGCTAATGGATTCCATATTGATGGTTCTTTGTTCAAGTTTTTGGTTTTAGGTTGCGTACATATTGACACACAAATTAATCACAAATATATGGCAAACAAGAGGTCCCAAGTGTACTTAAAAGACTAGAGTGGGGGTACATCCTTAGGCAACAAATTTTGGACTGCTACTTAAGTGTCTACCTTCATGACTCCTACCTTTTTGGAGGTAAGAATCAATTAGGTGCACTTTGGACTATGCGTTTGTCATTCATGTTAGGTAATTGGGTTTAAGCGCCCGTCCATGTTAGGAAGGGAAATAAGAAAACCCTAGTGGCTCACACGTTTGTTTGTGGGCAAAAACTTAAAGACCTTCTTTAGGTCTTCTAAGGGGTTAACCCTTCTGGACAAACTTTCTTAACTTGATCCTTGGGTTTTGTTACCAAAACTCAAGCAATGAACACAATGATGTCCTTCATGTGTGCAAGATGGTTGAAATTTCCTTTGCGAGTAACCAAAGTCATTGGCATTTGTTTCAACACTAAATAATGTTTCTAAAATTCTGATTGAATATATTCATTTTCACTCAACTATTCTGTTATGCAATGAGGTTTTCTTTTCATACCTTTCACCCTTGTTATGCACTGCAACCATAGCTTCATGGTCTATAATGAGTGTAGAAAAGTACTGATAGCTTAGTTAGCTTTATACTAAACTTCAAAAGTCTGCGGTCTTTCAAATGCCACTCCTGCTCATGAGTGAATTGTCATTATTACAATATTTGGGGTGGTGTGGCTTTATGCAGTTGTGGTAGATACATGTCACTGAGCAAATGATTTTGGATGATTTGGAGGCCAATCCCGAGAAGTACCAAAACCAAAAATTATCTGAGTTGGTTGATGATGATTATGATGAAGAGAAGAGTGTTGAATATACTAAGGCTTACTATAAGAAGTCCTTAATACCAAAAGTTATTCTGGTAGGTTATTTGATGTTTAAGATACATCAATCTTATAATTGGTGTGCTAGACATAGTATAAGCTTTACCAAAAAAAAATCTTATAATTGGTGATTTCTCTGATGTTGCCTCGTATTTTTGGGCAGAAAACTAGTGTGAGAGAACTTGACTTGGAAGCAGCTTTAGCTGAGCGTGAGGTTAGTTATTGCTTTGTTGTTGCACAGATTGTATCTTCCCTACTCAAGTACTGTTCATATGAAATTTTAGTCACTGTATGCATATGTCCCATTTTGTCCAGATTTAGATGATACTCTGGTTTTGTTTGCCAAGTCACTTTATGAGATATCTGTTAATTGGCTTTCTGTCTACATGTAGTTCCATAAGAAAATGAGAAAAGAAGCAGAAGAAAGGGGAGAGGCATATAAAATTTCCAAATTCAGGCGAAATATTGAGATGGATGAGTATGACTTGATGCATTGGCGTCGGTCATTTGAAGAAAGAGAAGCCTTGATCAGGGATATCAGCTGGTAATCCCATGTCATTATAACATATTTGACTCTTTTGATATTGAATCCAATTTATGTTTCCAATTGCGAATTGTTTGATGTTTGTCGTCTTTACTAACTGGGCATTTTGGGAAACAAAACTAACCATAAAAGGATGCAATCACCCAATCTAATTTTTTTTTTCCTTTATATCACATGTAATATGTGAAAGATTCCACGTGCCATGTATGTTGCCATTGACAGATTTCCAGGAATGACAGAATTTAGCACATGTTTGGTACTCTTATTCCTACAATGTGCCACTTCGCTTTGGGCTTTACTATTTGTCATAAGAGGGTAAGGGAAAAAGAAATCAGTTGCACTGAGAAAATGGTTCAATATTGCAGTTTGCAATTAGAAAAGGGAAAGAAATAAAAACGGTCCATGAAAGGGACTAATGTTTGCTTTTGTGAAAGGAAAACTTAGTTCATTCAAATTTTGTCAAATGAAGCAAAATGATTTTGGTCACTATCTACCTATTGATAGCCTTTACTTTCATACGTGTGACTTATAATTTTCTTGTGGGCATCTTACTGCATCTTACTGTATACAATGCATGCTAATATCCTTCACTGAGAATAGGATTGTCTAGCTGGTCGAAATTCTTGCAAACATTACAAGGGAATGTCTATGATGATATCCTTTATATAGTATGTTTAGAAAGCAAGTTTTTCTGAAAGCTGTTAGTTCCTGTCCTTTTGGAGTGCTGAGAATGTTTTGTTACCAAATCAGCGGAGAATCTTTTCTTTCATTCTCTCTATAAATGCCAGAGAACTTTGTTCCTGGAATTAAGATACTCAAAATATGCTGTCTGATAATGTTAGCTGAACAAGGCTCGTTATTTTACAGCCGACAAGCCCTGGGCCTGCCACTGGAAGAGCCAGGGAGATATGTAGACAGCGGTTACTTTGGCAAGGATCAATATGATCCTTCAAACCCTTTATATAGATATGACTATTGGGGCGAACCAGAGAAATCAGAGAAAAGCAAGCAACAGAGGATGACGGACGCCCACAACAAATCCATGGTTGGCAAGGGTGTCGTGTGGTATGAAATGTCTTATGAAGATGCCATCAAGCAAAAGATGCAGAGAGAAGCCGCATCAAAAGGAGTGATGCAAAAGGATTTCGAGGATCAAGATAGCAATAAAGACGATGAGGACGACGATGACGAGGATTTTGATTACAGCATCCTTGGCGACCCGAGCATTAGTTTTGAGAACCAGCCTCTTGTTAATGGGACTGAATCTTCTAGAATATCAGATGAGGGTATGTTTGAGGACTAATGTAGCCATTGTTGGATAGTGGAAAGTCTGTACAGCGGAACGCATGTTATCTTTCCTATTTTTGACCAAAGCTCGAGTTAAAAGCCGTTGTGTACGGAGCATTCTAGCCTTTGCTAAGCAAGGACAAGAAGCATGAAGAAAAGTTTGAGAGTTTCATAAAGAAACACCCCTATCTTTGTAAAGTACATTGGAAGGATTTGATAAATTATATCATTTACCATAAATGGGAAGGATGAAAAAGCCAAACTTCTTAGGAAAGTTACGATCTCAAAATTTACGAAAATACAAAGAAGTCGTGAAAACTTACTACCATTTGAAGGACGTCACGAATCGTAAGGTTGTAATTTATTGAAAACACTGATGACACTTGCGAATTTTAATTGGAAAAGTCATTCAAAAAGGTATTGCCTCATCTAAAAGGCAGTTTGAATAAAAAAATCAGATGAAAAGAATCAGTGCATCATGCTTGGACATATATAGTTCATCTGAAAAAGCAGATTGAATGAAGGAATGATCGGAACATACACAAACAAAGGAAAATAATGAATTTTTGCTTTTTCCTTTCTCTTTTTTTTTTTTTTCTGTGTGGCAGAGCAAGAAAACAATTTGATCTTTCCACTTACGCCGTGCAAACAGAACCGGAGCCTTTATACAAGGAAAGACTGCCTCTTCTCTCTAACTTATCCTCCCGTCTTTCTTTTGCCCTTCTTTATAACAGTCTATCCTCTGCATCCATCAGAAAAGCCTACTGCTTTCGCTTGTGCTCCATTTCAATGAATCGGAATCAATATCTCCAAATATCTATATGTACACGCTCCCTTCCAAATCCACATTTTGCGTCGCTGACCATCCACAGATAAGATAACACCAACCTCAGTCGCCAAATGTTCAAAGCAAAAGAAGGAAGTTCCCAACCCTCTTTGAGAAAGGCTGGAGCAGTATGTTCCCCCCAATCCATTGGGCACTTCCAATTTAGGCGGTCACCTAAGAAGGAAGGAGATTTCCGCCAGTTGTCTCATTCCTCCTAAAGGAACTCCTTTCCAGTCCCTCTTAAAAGGATTTAAGTTCCTAGTGTCAGAATATGGGAAAAAAGATTCTCTCATCAATCAATTTCCCTGTCCTCTACGTCATTTGGCGGCAGCAGAACCGGATGACTTTTGGGCGGCTCATTCTCCTCATCCTCATCTTTGTCATCAACCTTCATGTACAAGCCAAGCTGTTCTAAAGGATTGCTACAATTCTGGAGTTTGAAACTACCCAGATGGTCTTCTGAACAGTCTGGGCTCTTTGCCTCCTCCAAGAAATTTGGTAATTCCTCACCATGAGGAACCCGAAGCATCTCCAAGTCCTCCATAAACTGACTGTTCTCATTGATATCAACTGTCTTTTCCATCTGCAGAAACCAAGACTTGTCAGATAAGTACCTTTTAAAACCTTGTCCAGGAAACTGCAAGGTGTGCACTCACCTTTTGCAATGCTTGACGAGCAAGTTCCCTCTCCAGCTCCCTCTGCCTCTTGGCTTCAGCTGCAGCTTCAGCTTCAGCTTTTTTTCTAGCCTCTTCTGCTGCCTTTGCCTCAGCTTGAATTTTAGCCTTTTCTGATTAGTAGAAAAAGAAAAAAAATTTAGGAGACCCATTGTAGTAAAGAGCTTTTTTCTTTTTTTTGGGTTGAATGACGATGATGGTATATAATAAAAGAGACCTTTTGCCCACCTCTCGAGTTCCTCTCACTCTATTCGTAACTTCTCAGGATCCCGCTTCTCAACCTAAGATGGGAAAAACCAGAAATATAAATTTCAAGTATCTAGACAAGTAGACACAGAAAAGATGCATCAAGCACTGTGTTCAACCTTCTCAAGAGCCTTTTCTCGAGCTTTAAATATAGTCTCAGCAAATCGGTTCCTCAAAAGTGCTGCACGATAACGCTTCTCAGGGGAGACTTGCCTCTCAGGTGGAGTACTCTCCTCTATAATGTTACAGCACCATGCGTGAGATCACGCCCCCATAAGGTACAGCATACAATTATCTTTATGATGATCATGCTTACCCTCTCCCTGAACATCAGCTTCTAAGGGAAGTGAATTGGGCTGAGAATTTTGCACAACTTGATCCATCCCATCAACAGATGCTAGAAGTAACACAAGGTCAGTTATTAATTCATCAGTCCAGATGGATGCACAAAGTGAATCACCTTTTAACCAAAATGCAATCTGAACTTAAATTTACCAGTATCTAAGTCATGAAAAGTACTCTTTTGGTCATCACTTACTCCATTAGCCATGCCTTCCTGAAGTAAGAGAAATAATTTGCATAAAGTTAGCTGACAACATACGAACCAGAACCTCAGTTATGCAACATGACAACAGCACCTAAGTTTGGCATATCTACCTTCGCCACCTTGACAGGTCCAGAAACCTTACCAGGATCTAATTCACTAGCGGATGAACTAGCTGAGTCTGCATCTGACGAGTAGGAAACAGGCACAAGTGCAAAGATATGAGAGCTCAATCAAGAAAAGTCATAATGTTCTGCAATTCAAGAACATTGTATTAAACATCAAAAGCTTACAGGCTTATAACAAAGGCTAGTTCCAAATCCATGTATGCCCATCTACCCTAGAAATGGCTAATGATGACGAAACAATGCCCAGGCTAATAGCTGTACCAACTACACAGTCTTAAGCACTGCTGCTACACATTGACAGACAAAGCATTGCCACTACACATTGAGAGACGATTTGACAAAGTTATACTTGAGTCAAAGCATGACTCTGACCCACTACTAATGATGAAAAACATGCAAAGAGATCCACTCCCCATTTCTTCAAAAAAATTAGATGGTTAAGCATACACCAGCACATATACCATTCTACATGCATGTCTACTTGCAAACCTTGTATGAAACTACTTTAAAAAAACATCATGTGCAAATTTGAGGGGACTTGCCGGGTAAAGTTAATCTTAAGAACTGATAAACCAAATTTAAAATCCAGTTTAAAACTAATAATAAATTTGGCAGGTTTAAATTACTACATAGAACATCATCACCCAGACCCTTCAGCAAACATGAGATGAACTTAAAAAAGGTGTACACCATGAGATATGATGTGCACATCTTCTGAATAAGTGGTGCAAAAAACCAGTTCTCATATTTCTCTTTTTCATACAATTTTTTACAGAAAAATGTTTATTGTCCTAGAAATAGGTACTACAGAAAAAAAAAATCAGAAATATAATGCAGATCTTGCCCAGATCCCCCAATTTTGACCACTCTACAGACAAATTTGCGTGCATATAACCAAAATGAAGAGTCCTTCCGCCATTATATTGAAAACTAAAACTCCCCATAGCAGCACTTGTGGCTCCTTCTTCGAAGGACATCAAATGAACCCTGGAGAGAGATCATGACAGGCAACAGGCGAAGCTGACACAAAGAACCTGGGAATTTTCTTATTCTATTCTACTATTCTGAACAATTGATAACAAAGGCAATCAAACAAAGCAGATGACTTAAGAACTTTAAACACTTCATATGCAAATACTAAGAAGAGTGATCAGCACTTAAGGACTTGGTGCATTCAACAACCAAGTTCAAAATAAAGTGCCCTCAGAAGTATGAACTTCACAAATAAAAAATTGAAAATATACAAAATCAGATTATGATGCGGACTAGAAAAGCAGAAGATGTCCCTAGCATTAGTGTATTGGTAATTATAGAAAGAGATGTGCGAAAGAGATGTGCTCCATACAGTTAGACAATACAACTTCCAAAAGAGAAAGTATAACTTTATGAAAAAAGAAAGTAGAAAAAGATCTGCAGAGGCGCGAACCACTTGATGAGGACCCCGATTCAGTACTGAAGCTACTGGAACTACTGCATTTACTGTTTCTATGCACCGCATCTTTCTCTATCTCTACTGGAGGGAAGCATGAAACTGGAGCGTCATTCCCGCCAACTATATCTACATCCTCATCAATCACGTCATTTCCTAGTAATATACAAGAAGAGAAGAATGCAGTGTCAGATAGACAGCCCTTGTGCAGGGCACGCGCTGGTGCATGCATAACTATGACTTGAATATTTGACAAGGATTACCTTTGCAAGGCGGCACTGATGAGGTGCTGCCGCGGACGCACGTACAAGAG
The DNA here is from genome assembly GCA_019915185.1 of Eucalyptus camaldulensis. NCBI lineage: Eukaryota > Viridiplantae > Streptophyta > Magnoliopsida > Myrtales > Myrtaceae > Eucalyptus > Eucalyptus camaldulensis. The sequence continues at coordinate 13,284,540 of JAHSVA010000013.1, read as the reverse complement.
ATAAAGCAATACCTGCTGCAGATGTATCTATAAACTTAAACATCAGAAGTGTCATTTCTAACCCTAGCAGCAACAGATGCCATTCCCTGACTCACCTAAAACTACGACCAAGAAATTCATCGAAGCATGACGAGAACGCTTCGAGAGAATACTAAAATAGACCCCCATCACAGTTCTCACCAAAAAAATATCGCATTTCCCGCTTCTTTCTCACCTCATAAATAGAAAAACTCGCATTTTCGAAGGCTCCAATTAGCTCCTTCAAAATTTCACCCCACAATGCAATCTACAGATTTCTGTACAAGTCTGCAATATAAGCATCATTTGCATAGAACAGTCTCTCGACAACCCATTCTAGAGTTTTTCTTATCCAAAGTGCCATGCTGCATGACAGAATTAACTGAGAGCCTTGTTGATGTAGAGAAACGGCACAAAAAGGTTCATTTTCCCTGAATTCCACTTGACACGTTCTTGAGCTCACATAGAACATGGTTAACCAGCAACACTAAGCAACCTAGAAAAAAGTTCCAGTTTCTCCATCTTCGACAATGGAAAGCATGTTATGAATGAAAAAAGAGTTCAAAGCTGAAAATGACATTTTGGTGTATCTAGTATTTATTCATTCTAACAAAAGCACAGATCTTTGGAAGGAAAAAGAAAAATTTCTATTTTACAGCTTTGATGGAATACAAGCATATACTCCCATTTTTCATCCCGTTAGAGAATTTTCATTTTCATTCACACGTTTCCAAGAAAACAGAAAACAAAAATTAAAATACTACCAAAGTACTTCCACTTCCACTTCCAATCAAGGACCAAACATGCAAAGCCAGGAACCACAATGCAGGCAATTGGCCAGATATTATTTTGGCTTTCAGATGCAAGAGAATGAAGATGATCGTGAGAAAAGGAGCTGACAGAAGCCAAGAATGACAAAGAGTAAAATCCATGGAAGGAATAAGACTAAATAGGCACACTCCTAAGTGGTCCAAGCATGAACCAGAATAATCAATTATGGTCAGCCACTAGGTCTAACACCAAATTAAGCAGTTGGACAACACAATGTTAACGATTTGCAAATCATCGTGAATCACTATACCTTGTCCATATCATCTTGCTCTTTTCTAGTAAACCCACTAGCAGCAAGTTCTTTGTCCAAAAAACCAACAGATTTGCTTATTGAATAAAAACAAGGTCTACTGCTTCCTTCTGAATCTTCCTCTGAATTCTACTGAGTGGAATCCTAATGCAAATGTGCTCCATCCTTATCCGACTATAAACCTTAACATGAATTCTACTGAGTGGAATCCAAAAGAAAAAGAAAAAAACGAACCTCCGGACGTACGGGAGTCGCCAATGGGGTGCCTACGGTGGGGCTTGGGAAGGCGACGGCGGGAGGCGACGGCGTCGGCGTCGACGGCGTCCGCGTTCAGGAGCAGGGGGCGATTCGCGGAGGAAAGAGAGAGAGAACGACCTTCGTTTGCGGAGAGGGAGGCCAAAACGCGATCAGGGGTTCGTCGGCGTCGGGGTTAGCCAGCAAGGGCGCTCCGCAGAGGAAAGAGGGAGAGAGCGGAGCAGAGGTCGCGAGAGGGAGGCGAAAGGGCGTCGGCGACGGCGTCGGGGGCGGAGGCGGAGGTGGAGGGGCGTCGGCGTCCGCGTCCGCGTCCGCATCGGAGTTGGGGGCGACGGAGGCAACCGACGGAGGGGCGTCGGCGTCGTGGGCAACCAGCGGAGGAGAGCAGACGCGTCAGCGGAGGTGGAAAGGGCGTCGGCGTCGGCGTCGGCGTCGGCGTCGGCGTTGCGGGCAACTAGCGGAGGAGAGAGCGTCGGCGTCGGCGTCGCAGGCAACCAGCGGAGGAGAGAGAGCAGAGGCGTCGGCGGAGGTGGAAAGGGCGTCGGCGTCGCAGGCAACCAGCGGAGGAGAGAGAGCAGAGGAGGGGAAGAGCATTCGGAGAGAAGCCCTGCGATTTTGTTCTCTCGCAAAACGGAACGGAGAACGGGGAGAACGGGGAAAGAGAGAAAGAGAGAAGAGAGAGAGGACGAGTGGACATGTCGCAGAGGAGAGAGAGCGTCAGAGTGGTGGGCCCACGAGCGGCGCGCGCAAATTTTAAACGCCTGACATCCTCGCCTACGTGGAGCCACGTGTCGATCGCTGATTGTTTTACCCATATGCCTACGTGTTGGGTTAAACCCACCCAATATTTTCTCCCCCCCCCAACCGACACCACCCGCTCCCTGCCCCGCCCCCATCGATCAACCCCCCGAAGCTGTCTTCTTCTCCCTTCGCACGCTCTCACGTTGGGGGAGAAGGGGGTTCGCAGAATCAAGGGCGACGATACCTCCGGCCCGACTCCGTCTCCGGCGTGCAAGAGCCTGACCTCGATCAGCGATCTCCAGGTCCGCGCAATTCAGCAAGTCGCGGATGAAGTGGACGAGGAGTACCAGAATCTTCTGAGCAGATCAATGAAACTCGAGCATCTTTGAAGCCTCGCCGTCCTCCATCGCGGTCCCTCTGGATCGCCTGCTCTTCCTCTGGCCCTCCCTCACCATGGCGGCATTGCCTTCGCTCCCCGGTCTCGCCTCCACCCTCCATCATCTTCTTCAACGATTCTCACCCTTGGACGCGCGCGTCGGAACATGTCAAAAAAAGTTGATCAAAGTTGACCGCGTATTGAAAAATCCGACACGCGCGCGTCGGTTCATTCAGTCATTCTTATCATGCGGCTCATGATTTCTTGGTGCTCTTGCTTGGTCATCTTCTGCCTACTTCAGGCAAGTCATAAGGCCAGCGGTGTAGCTTACAATATTACTCCATCGGAGCCGCTCTTTCCGAACCAAACTCTCGTCTCCTCTGGCAATATATTCGAGCTTGGGTTCTTCACGCTGAACGGGTCAGAAAATCAGTATGTTGGCATATGGTACAAGAACTTGAGGCCTTCTAAGATCGTGTGGGTGGCCAATAGGGAACGGCCGCTTGTGTACACAGATCGGTCTGCAAAATTAACGATAGGCAGTGATGGGAATTTGAAGCTCATGGATGGACAAGAAAGTATAGTTTGGTCTACCAATGTCTCTGGTCGGTCCAATTATACGTTGGCGGTGCTATTTGATATTGGGAATTTTGTTCTGAAAGATGGAAATTATGGCGAAATATGGAGAAGCTTTGACGATCCGACCGACACTCTTCTTCCAACAATGAAGATAGGAGTAAATGTCAGGACTGGAGTGAAAAAGTTTTTAATTTCCTGGAGAAGCGACAGTGATCCATTCCCTGGAAGTTTCTCGACAGGAGTGACATCCGAGACGCCACCTCAAGCTTTCACTTGGAATGGTTCGACCCCTTACCGGAGAAGCGGGCAATGGGACAAAGCGAAATTTATGGGCCTCCCAACCATGGACCAATCATACGGGAGTGGCTGCACTGTCGAGCAGGATGCTCAGCAGGGAACCACTTACTTTTCGATAAATAGATACGATGTCTTTGTATATATGTTCATTTCTCCCGGAGGATCTCTCACGATAATGCGCTGGGATGATGGAGCTAAGGCATGGTTGACGGAATGGGCAGCAGCGAACGATACCTGTGCAATTTATGGAACTTGTGGTCCATTTGGAGTTTGTAACTCGTTGAATTCGCCTATTTGCAGATGCATAAATGGGTTTGTGCCAAAGTCAAATGAAGAATGGAATAGTGGAAACTGGACGAGAGGATGTGTAAGAGAGATGGAATTGAATTGCAAGAAAAACACAAGCACATCGACTTCTACAAATATAAAGGAAGATGCATTTTGGCAAATGAGCCAGATGAAACTACCCGACTCTGGGGACTATGTATCAGACGTTGAAGATGAAGAAGGATGTGAAAGCTGGTGCCGTAGCAATTGTTCTTGCTTGGCTTATTCTTATGTCAGCAACATTGGGTGTATGGTTTGGAATAAAGACCTAATTGATCTACAGGAATTTCCCAGAGCTGGGGAAGATCTTTCTGTTCGAGTTGCACATGTAAAAGCAGGTTAGAAATTGTTTCATTAAGATGAGTTTGAGTCGATGCCAATCATCTTTTACATCACTCTATTTCCCATTTCAGGAGGATTGCGACACAAAGCAGTTATCATCAGCCTGAGTACTATTGCAAGGATTATGTTCTTTGCAGTATATGCTTTTGTTCTTTGCAAATGGAGAGCTAACAAAACACGTACTATTGAAAAGCTATATCAGTGTTGTCAGAGGATTGTGTACGCTATGAAAAAAGTAAGCTAATTCTTCATCAATGATAAACACAGGCAATGCATGGCAAGAGCAGTTGAAGCAAGATGATTCACGGGAATTGACCCTCTATAGCTTTGATAGCATACTACTTGCTACAAACAAGTTCAGCACGACAAGTAAACTTGGGCAAGGAGGGTTTGGCTCTGTTTATAAGGTAAGACCATTCTGCAGGACATTGTTAATGAAAATAGTTAAAGGTCTAAAAGCTATGGGAATTGCGAAACAGGGGAAGCTGAAAGATGGGAAAGAGGTAGCTGTGAAAAGACTTTCCAGTACCTCAGCCCAAGGCGTTGAAGAGTTCAAGAATGAGATCATCCTTATATCGAAACTCCAACATCGAAATCTTGTTAAACTCATGGGTTACTGCATTGAAGGAGAAAAAAAGATTTTGGTATACGAGTACTTGTCGAATAAAAGCTTGGACACCTTTCTTTTTGGTTCGTCTCTTTTATCTCGGATTAACTATTTTTCTATAATGTATTTTCTGCCATAGCATTAAAACTTGAAAACTATTCCTGTCTGTCATGTTTGTTAGATTCGAGAAAGAAGGCAGAACTTGACTGGGGCAAACGATTTCAAATAATTTAGGGGATTGCAAGGGGACTGCTCTACCTCCATCGAGATTCTTGCCGTAGGGTCATACATCGAGACTTGAAAGTAAGCAACATTCTCTTGGATGAAAAGATGAACCCAAAAATTTCAGATTTTGGGCTAGCACGAATGTTTGACGGCACTCAAGTTTTGGTGAACACACGAAAAATTGTTGGAACACTGTAAGCTCTCTTGGCCTATTTGAATTATCAATTCATTGAGTCAATTTATCAATTCATTGAGTCAATCTCTTCAAGCAGACAGAAATGATTGATTTACCACAACGAACATCTCTGTTCATGCATGTTTTATCCCCAGTCTATCGATACAATCAAAGAGTACATAACATGTTTAACTTAACTGCAGTGGCTATATGTCTCCTGAGTATGCCATGGGTGGAATATTTTCCGAGAGGTCTGATGTCTGTAGCTTCGGAGTGTTGCTACTGGAGATAGTAAGCGGCAAAAAGAACACGTCCCTGTATGACCAGGGATATCTGAATCTCCTTTCCTACGTAAGTCCCAAATTGCAAACTTAATCAATATCGTAAGTTTGCTGCAATATTCTGACAGTGTTCTCACTTACAGGCATAGCAATTGTGGAGTGATGGCAAAGCATTGGACCTAATGGATGTAGCAATGGCTGTTAGCTCTCCTTTGGAGATAACAAGATGCATCCATGTTGGGCTTCTCTGTGTTCAGGACCATGCCACGGATAGACCAAACATGTCGAATGTGGTTCTGATGTTAAGTGGCGAGTCAAATCTTCCTCAACCGAGGCAGCCTATATTCACTTTCCAAGCCGAAAGGCCAAATCGTTCTATTCCACCACAGCAAGAAAGCATCCGGTCTATTAACACTATCACCAATACATTGGTCGAAGGAAGATGAAGACTATTTATTTTTATTTTTATTTTCCTTTTTTTGGAGATGATTTTCTTGTTATTTTTTAAGATTTTAGCGTTAATTCAATTCAAAGATGGCCTTAGTCCACTCTGAACAAAAGGTCGAATGGGCTGCTCCACTTTATACATGGATTTTAGGCTGCAAAGTAGGGGTTTAAAATGTATACTTTTTTGACAGAACATAATCGACGCAGCAATTTGTTCTAATTTACAGTAGCCGGAACAGTTGTTATAATTAAGGAGAACTACCAAGTAATTGCCATCACTCTCCTCACTAGTTGCATTTTGAAGATTCGATTTCCTGGGTTTTTAGACGAAAAATATCATTACCAAAGACTAAAGTCCCCCCAAGAGAAGCATGAGCATTGGCGCAGGACAAAGTATTTCCAGCTTCAGTATGATTCCCAAATATGATTTACCTTCTTCAGATTTAATAAGAAGTCATTTATGCCTGCGGCAATTAAATGTCAGCTAGTCATCAATTCAATGACTGAACAATCTAATTCGGATAAGCTTCGCATGAAAATGGAAGGCTACTGTCAGCTAGTGATCAAAATCAGAGCCATGTTATCCTTAAATTGAAGAGCTGAAGAGTTTCTGGTTTGCTTGGAACCCATATAATATCTAGCTTAATTGAACATTAAACTTGCGGGGAAAATTACCCTATTAATCCTAAACCTATTGTAGAAATGCAAATTCAATCCTAAAATTTTCAATTTTGCAAATTCATTCTTGTGCAAAATTATAATATAGTCATTCTGGACATTTTTTGTTGGAAATCACTGGCATGCCACGTAGGACGACGATGGGTGGATTGCTACATTAGTGATTTCTAGCAAAAATTAGCCAGAAAGACAACGTATTTTGCACAAAAGTTAAATTGGCAAAATGGAAGAGTTTTGGATGGAATCGACATTTATATAATAAATTTAGGATTAATTGGACTATTTCTGAGAAACTTGTGTTATTGCGTTGACAAAACATTTGGCCAACAAGTTTCATCAAAAGCTGCTTTCACCCCTCTTAATGTCTGTACATTTTAAAGTACAGTCAACTTTGAACAATGGTCAAGAGAAGAACGCCGATTTTATTGGCTTCTTAGCCCAAAAATGTGGCACCCCGAAACACCTTAGGTCGCCACAGGCACCTATCGCTACACCTAATGAACACTAGTTACATCTCTTAGTAGAAGCATCGCAGTACATATATATATACATACATATATATATATATATATATATATATATATATATATACATATTTGAAAACCATCCTAGCGCAACGTATTAGCAGAAGCATAATTTAATATCACTATCTCTCCCTCCAACAATCATGATACAATGCACACCACTAAGTACCACAGGAAAGGATAAAGCTGAGCCACTTTTATTTACATATTTTCATTATGGATTTTCTCGAGTCGATACAACAAAAGAAAGCCAAGATTTTTAGCTACACTTGGCCACATCCCAAAAGGATATTTCGACTCCTATAATGATCGCGTGTTATCCTCCATCTATTAGTAGCGGCTATTCCAAAAAAGAAACATCAGCTCTCCACCCCTCACACGGCCATCACACCCATCCTAGTGCGTCGGGCGGTGGTGGCGGTAACATCCTCCTAAACACTCCATCTCGGTGAACATGAATTAACAGAAACTCCTGAATGAAAGGGCCCTCAGCCAGGCCCACATCGTACATAACCAGCACTCGCACTCGCACAAATGTCATTCCAGGGATAGTAACGCAGTCGATCTCCGTACACTCTACCTCTACATCCGATGGGAGGCCATAGAAGGTGCCCCGCGTAACGGTAGGAACAGCATCTTTCTAATATGAAATGTTGGTACCCGAAGGGGTGAGTACAGCCACTTAGCAAGTAAAAGATCCAATGAACCACTCAATGCATCACACAATACAATCATAACAATCATAACATAGTACATGCCATTCATGCATCCAAGCATAACTCACCTTGCAGCCATGCATATGTCATCATACCATATGTACCTACATCCTCATGTACTCATCACTATCATGTCACACATATACCATCATACCATAGGTGATCATCATCATATCACACATATATCATCATTACATAGGTGATCATCATCATGTCACACACATATCATCATACCATGGGTGATCATCATCATGTCACACACATATCATCATGCCATGGGTGATCATCATCATGTCACACACATATCATCATACCATGGGTGATCATCATCATATCACACACATATCATCACACATATCATCATGCCATAGGTGATCATCATCATGTCACACACATATCATCATACCATGGGTGATCATAATCATGTCACACATATCATCATGACATAGGTGATCATCATCATGTCACACATCCATACATATGTCATCACATCATATGTGCATGATTAAATTTTCACTTTTATCTTTCAATCCGATCACCACATTTCTCTTTTTCCCGGGATCGGTAATTTCATCCAACACTTTATCACTCGTACCCCAACCTGGCATCGCGAGAAAAACCTCCGGCACACACCACCAGGCATCCGACACCCCCACATTTTGGGTATCTCGTATCCCAAATGGCATCACGAGACATCCGCCTCGGGCATAAACCTCCGAGGCTTCTAGCACCCAACCATTCTGGGCATCTCGAAACTCTCGAGGACATCCGGGCATGTATCATAATACAACCGGGCATCCGGCACCCCCCATCCCGGGCATCCTGACACTCTCAGGGCATTACCGGCCGCCTCCAACAGTTTCCTCATTTATCATAGTTCATGTTCACCAATTTATGTCTCAAAATCAGCATGGCACATGATGTAATGGCAAACAAGATCTTTTTCATCATTTTGATTCCTATATGCATTTCCAATCATCATCATACATGCAGCAAGATACAACCACTAATGACAATACAGTCCATGGGGTCCATACAGCTTAGAATAATCCATATATCATGTCTTTTTGAAATTTACCAAATTCCAGCTTGCACAATTTTGGAAAACATATAAATTAAATATCCATATGATCTTCAAAAATCATACAATCAGAGCATGTAATAGACAAGACATAAAGGTAAAAATTTCATGAAGAACACATGCTCAAAAGAGCTTCGTACAAGAAGATATAGCTCACACATTACCGCATGCAAAATTCGGATAAAATCAGATTGCGCAGTTCTTGAAATATTTCGATTAAAATACTCGAATGACCTCCAAAAATTCTGAAATTTTACCAGGATATAGTCAAGAACCTAAGGTAGATTTCTCATGCAGACATCTAGGCCCGATTCGCTCTAGAAAATTTACTATAGACGGTCGAAGCTCTTGTTCCTAGTACCGAACAGTCCAGTTTAGCTGTCTCTGAAAAATCGAGGTTTCGCCTACTTATCTTTCTTCTTTTCCTCTGAAATTTTGATATGTTTTGCCTAAAGAGGTCCCCTACAACTTTTATTAAGGGATCTAAATGAGATTCTCAAATAATAGTCACCATATAGTCTACGAAGTCTCGGGAATCCAGTACCGTACCTCCAGATCTGCCGTCTTCAAAAGAAAATCGTTTCACTAGGCTACACTTGCTCATTTTACCTTAAATTTGAGCATTTTATTCTTTAGGATGTTCTATACAACTTTCATGAAGAAGTCAAAGTGAGATTCTTGGTAAAAAGTAACATGTAACACACAAAACCACCAAGAGGTCGACAAAACAGTTCCAGATCTAGCGTCTTCGTAGAGGAAGGGTTTCACCCCTTAAAACTCAGCCATTTTGTCTTAAATTTTAGTATGTTATACTTTGAGATTTTTTCTACAACTTGCATGAATAATTTGAAGTCAAAATCCAACTCGAAACACGCATGCAAGCCTCTACAACGTTCGGGGTCAGGCAGCTCACTCGAAAACAGAATACATTTTCAAGAACAACACACTCTAGCTTCGGTTTCTCATACCCTAAACACCTAAGATTCAGCACTATTCCAAACACACATGCAAGACACACATGCAAGAGCAGAATATGGATCCTAACTTGCCTCCAAAATCGAGCAAACAACGGCACACGGACGGCGACGGACGAGCAGACGGACGGATGACGGGTGGGCGAGCGGCTCCTTCCTCCTCTCTCTCGGTTCCTCTCTCTCTCTCTCTCTCTCTCTCTCTCTCTCTCTCTCTCTCTCTCTCTCTTGGCTTGGGCAACAGCCCCTCAACCGGCCACTCTCTTTCCTTTATTTCCCCCACAAAGCCATCATTTGAAATCATGAGAAGCCACCCACAATGGCCAATGCATGGAGTCTCCTTTTTGCCACTTGGCAAGACGCATGCAAAATGGGCTTGGAAGAATTGGGCCGGCCTCTCCCCCTTGTGGCCAACGGCAGCTCTCTCCTTGGGCTTCATGGGCCGGCGACAGCTCCTCTTCTTGGGCTTCGCGGCTAGGCCCAAATGGCCAAAAATGAGGTGAGGTCATGGGCTGGTTTTAAGCAATTACTTTGGCCCATATCTCATCCTATTAATTTACCTAATCCTTAATTATGTAAACTCCTAATTGAAATTCATAAATCACAAAACTTTGTGACCTATCTTAATAAATTCCAAATCCATAATCCTTCATGGCCAAAATAGATTTTTTTTTTTTTTATCAAATAATTATTCACCTTAGGCTTGGCCAAAGTCTTAATGCAAGATATTAATTTGAGCACCCCTAATGACTGGCAAGGAATTTTAGGATGCCACAAAAAAACAGTTTTTAAAAGCCAACATTTGACTCACGATGAAGCTTCTATTGCATAATCCATATTGAGTTGTCAAACTACAATGACATCCTGATCTCTTGGCATTCTGGAAGTGCATATGAACTAGCATAGGCATCATTAGCTTCTGATATAAAGCTAATTTTATACGATAGCAAGATGGCTAAAGCTATCTCTAAGAGGATTTATGGCCTCACACCTTTGGCAAAGTGCATCAGTTTGCAGAAATCTCACCTTCCTATCAGATCTGTAGCCAAAGCCAAAAGGCGAAGAATCGGGAGCCTCTTAACATCCTGAAGTAAGCAACAACCAGACACAGTTGGCTTCTATTACAGTGTTGCTTAAGATGTGTCTCTCCACTTCCTTGGTCATGGTCTTCCTTCTTCAGGCACATCATAGCACTGTAGTTTGTAAAATTACTGCAGTCGAACCACTCTTTCAAAACCAAACTCTTTTCTCCTCTAGTCAAACCTCTGAGCTCGGTTTCTTCACCCCCAACCAATCATCTAATCAATATGTGGGCATATGGTACAAGAATGCGTCTCCTTCCAAGATCATCTGGGTCGCTAGTAGATATACGCTGCTTGCATATTTAGATCACTCGGCAAAATTAACAATAGGCAGGGATGGGAATTCGAAGCTTGTGGATGAGCAACAGAAGCTAGTTTGGTCCAGCAATGTTTCTGTTCAGTCAAACTATACTACAGCAATGCTTTCAAATGTAGGAAACTTTGTTCTACAAGACGGGAATTCCATTGAAATATGGGCAAGCTTTGATAATCAACTGATACTTGATAAAACTACTACTAACACCTAGAGAGGGTGAATTGGTATTTGAAAGAAATCTTAACAAATAAAATAAATTGCTTACAAAGTCTAGAAGAAGATCAGAATCACGAGATTCCAGACTTCTCCAATATTCGAAAAGTGTGCAACGGACTTTAAATGAAGGGGATAAAGAGAAAAAGTGCACGCAAATTTTTTATAATGATTCAGTTTAAATAAAGCCTACGTCCACTTTCCTACGCTGACAATTTACTCATTGGATTCCACTATATGATCAATCAAGAAATTACAACTTGGTGAGCAAACAATCAATGGTAGAAAATTTTCAATTTTTTCTTTCTAGATCACACTTTTTAAAGCTCATAGATGAAAACTAATAACATGAGAGTAGCCTTAGACTTTGGAATCTCAAATTCACATTTCCACACCGAATAAACTCCTTTCAAAACTCCTTCACCCCATACTAGCCATTGGTAATCTTTGGAGAAACTTTCCTCTAATCAAGTCGTTGGACATAATCAATTAAAGGAATCTTGTGGCCATTGAAGTTAGGAATAAAATTTTCACTTGATTCTGTTCACCCATATAATCAGAATCTCAATTTTCATAAATAAATACTTCCCAAAAGGAAAGTTGTTTTCAAGATTGATTTCATCAATTTGTGATTGAATTTATTAACGAATTTATATAAGGTAAGTTAAATCCTTTGCTAGAAAGCTAGACAATGTAGAATAATTTCCTAATAAGTTTATTCTGGATTGTGTCGCAAAATCCATAAGTTTGAATGTGCCTCTTCCTCATTCTGTTCTGGACATGATCTCATTCTGGACTTCATTAGAATGGAAAGAGTTTCTAAACAAGTCTTCAATAGATCCTCGGAATTAACTTTAAATGCAATATGGGCCGAACACAATCGGACTGGGATCGCAATCGGCTCCTCGGGCAGAGGGCAGCGATGGCAACAATGAGGGGGGCAGTGGCGGCAGGTGCAGGTCGCGTTCTGAGCTGGGATCGGGTTGCTGGCGTCGTGGTTTGTCGCAGCAAGAGGCGTGGGGACCGGCGGAGCGGTGGCGTCGGCAGCAGCAGCGGCTGGTGCTGCAGCAGGGGGCTGAGACTGGCTCGGCAGAGGGGGATCGGGAGTCGCAGGTGCTGCAGTAGGGCGCGGAGGGGGGCAACCGGCGCGGCGAGGGGGATCGAGCTGCTGGCGAGGTGATCGTCGCGGCTGTAGGTGCTGCAGCTGCGTCGGGGGGCTCGGACCGCAAAGCAAGGGCGGAGGTGAGGCGGAGCTTCGGCCGCTGGCATCGGCGAGTTCAGGGGGGCGGCGTTCCGGCGCGGCAGAGCGGGGCTGCGTGGCGGTGCTGCGGGCGGGGACGGTGGGCAGCGGCGGCGTCGCAGCTTGGGGCAGAGACGGTGACGCGAGCTCGCGGGTGAGGGGAGAGCTCCGGCGGCAGACGGAACGGCTGCCGACTCGGGCGGGCTAGCGGAGCGGCGGTGTTGCTCGGAGACCGGCTGAGGATGGCTTGGAGCGGCGGCACAGGGGATCGGCCACGGCGGCGGAGGAGCTCGCGAAGAAGAACAGTGCTTTTTATTTTTTCTGATTTGTGTTTTTTTCTTTTATTTTTTCTCTCCCTCACGTCACTCTCACGTCCCTTCTCTCAGTTCTCTGTTGCGCCCGCTCTCTGCACACTTTCAAAATTTCAAAACCCCGTGTTGACTTTGACCCAGAAACCAGAGAAAACCCCAAAAAACGAAAATAGAACCCCCACTATGAAGTGATAAAAAGAGAAGAACCCCCCTTGTCCGTATGCGACCCGGCTATTACAAGGGGGAGACTTAATTTTTGTGAAATATTTTATTTCCTTTTTTAATACGCATGAAAATCAATTTTGCTTATGTGTAGCCTCATGAATGTATCATTGAAATATATGCACTCACGCGCAATATTCTCTTTTATCTTTTTTCTAATATTTCATTCGAAACCTTTCTTTTTGCCAAAAAAAACGTCCATCAATATATATTGTCTAAATATATGAAAAATCTCCTATCATATAATCTATTGTTGGAAAAATTAACGTTCATCTATTGTTGGTCCAATGCAAATGAAATAAAATAAAATATATACTCCTAAAACTATATGTTATGCAATTTAATTATAATATTTTTGTTTAGGGGTATATATTAATTCCTAATTTTAATGCGATAAATAAAAGATTAAATCGCTAAAAATTTAGGAGTCAACAGGAACCTTCACCCGTGTTCTCGCGCCAACCCCAATCACACGGCCTTAAGTCATTTGATTGCACCACACTTGGACTTCGTTCAATGTCTTGGATTCAATGCCTTGGATAACACGTAAGGAATCCGAATTTGTGGACTAAAATGTGTAACTGTGACGCAGAGTGAAATTTGAACAGCGGCGAGGAATAACCACCCCCCGTTGAACACTCAATGAAGATGTAGTCTTCTGAAAACCCTCGTGTTTCAGCCCCCTTTGAGCACAAAGGCCTCTTGGCTCACAGGAAATCTCGTTCATCTATCCTTAAATCTGCAGAAAGTGCAGAATCAACCGACCCACCGAACTCACTAGGTTCATTCAGTCATTCTTATCATGCGGCTCATGATTTCTTGGTGCTCTTGCTTGGTCATCTTCTGCCTACTGCAGGCAAGCCATAGGGCCAGCGGTGTAGCTTACAATATTACTCCATCGGAGCCGCTCTTTCCGAACCAAACTCTCGTCTCCTCTGGCAATATATTCGAGCTTGGGTTCTTCACGCCAAGCGGCTCGGAAAATCAGTATATTGGCATATGGTACAAGAACTTCACGCCTTCTAAGATCGTGTGGGTGGCCAATAGGGAACGGCCGCTTGTGTACGCAGATCGGTCTACAAAATTAACGATAGGCAGTGATGGGAATTTGAAGCTCATGGATGGACAAGAAAATATAGTTTGGTCTACCAATGTCTCTAGTCGGTCCAATTATACGTTGGCGGTGCTATTAGATAGTGGGAATTTTGTTCTGCGAGATGGAAATTCTAGCCAACTATGGGAAAGCTTCGAGGATCCGACAGACACTCTTCTTCCAACAATGAAGTTAGAAGTAAATGTCAGGACTGGAGTGAACAAGTCTTTAATTTCCTGGAGAAGCGACAGTGATCCATTCCCTGGAAGTTTCTCGACTGGAGTGACATCCGAGACGCCACCTCAAGCTTTCACTTGGAATGGTTCGACCCCTTACCAGAGAGGCGGGCAATGGGACAAATCGAAATTTATCGGCATACCCACCATGGAGCCATCATACAGGAGTGGCTTCACTGTCGAGCAGGATTCTCAGCAGGGAACCACTTACTTTTCGATAAATAGATTCAATATCCTTCGATACCTGTTCATTTCTCCCGAAGGATCTGTCAAGCTAATGCGCTGGGATGATGGAGCTAAGAGATGGTCGATTGATTGGACAGCACTGAACGATACTTGTTCGTTTTATGGAACTTGTGGTCCATTTGGAGTTTGTAACTCATTGAATTCGCCTATTTGCAGATGCATAGATGAGTTTGTGCCAAAGTCAAATGAAGAATGGAACAGTGGAAACTGGACCAGAGGATGTGTAAGAGAGATGGAATTGAATTGCCAGAAAAACACAATCACATCGACTTCTACAAATGTGAAGGAAGATGCATTTTGGCAAATGAGCCAGATGAAACTACCCGACTCTGGGGACTATTTATTAGACATTGGATATGAAGAAGGATGTGAAAGCTGGTGCCGGAGCAATTGTTCTTGCTTGGCTTATTCTTACGTCAGAACCATTGGGTGTATGGTTTGGAGTAAAGACCTCATTGATCTTCAGGAATTTCCCACGGCTGGGGAAGATCTATTTGTTCGAGTTGCACATGTAAAAGCAGGTTAGAAATTGTTTCATTAAGATGAGTTTGAGTCGACACCAATCATCTTTTACATAACTCTCTTTCCCATTTCAGGAGGATCGCAACACAAAGCAGTTATCGGCTGCGTTTGGTTCAGCATTTGCAATGGGCTTTGAGTCCAATGCAAATGCTGAAAGCCCAAAGCTACTTGGGAAAAATGCGATAGTGTTTGGTAAAAAAATTTTGCAAATGAGCTTTGTGTTAAATGTGTGTTTGGTAAGAAGAACATTTGCAATGAGCTTTTGATGGGTATAATGTATATATATATATTTTCTTTTCTTTTCTTTTCTTTTTTTTTTGAAAAATCAGTTAAACCCTTCGCCGGCCGGCGAAGGGCTGCGGCCGCCGGCGAGCCAGATCTGGCGCCGGCGGCCGTCGGCTGAGGTCGCCCGAGGTCGGGCGACCTCCGGCGAGGGTCGCGCGACCCAGCCGAGGGCCGCCGGAGGTCGCCCGAGGTCGGGCGACCCTCGGCGAGGGTCGCGCGACCCAGCCGAGGGTCGCCGGAGGTCGCCCGACCTCGCGCGACCCAGGCGACCGCCGCCTGGGTCTCGCGGCCGCAGGCGAGGGTCGCGCGACGCGACCCAGGCGGCGGTCGCCTGGGTCGCGTCGCGCGACCCTCGCCTGCGGCCGCGAGACCCAGGCGGCGGTCGCCTGGGTCGCGCGGCCCCTGGGTCGAGCGACCCTCGCCGAGGGTCGCCCGAGGTCGGGCGACCTCCGGCGGCCCTCGGCTGGGTCACGCGACCCTCGCCGAGGGTCGCCCGAGGTCGGGCGACCTCCGGCGGCCCTCGGCTGGGTCGCGCGACCCTCGCCGGAGGTCGCCCGAGGTCGGGCGACCTCAGTCGACGGCCGCCGGCGCCAGATCTAGCTCGCCGGCGGCCGTCGCCGTCGCCCTTCGCCCTTCGCCGGTCCGGCGAGCTGCTCCTTTTTCATTTAAAAAAAAATATAAATACAGGGACAATAATGGAAATATGAAAAATCAAAAAGGGTAGTTTAGGAAAGAAAAAACTATTTTCAGCATTTCCAAGTACCCTGCTTTCATTTGAAAGCTCCTTGGAGGGGTTGCCAAACACCCTCTCTTTGGCTGAAGGAGCTTTGGGGGCTGGATGGGCTTTCTAAATGCCCATCCAAACGCACCCATCATCAGCCTGAGTACCATTGCAGGGATTATGTTCTTTGCAGTATTTGTTTTTGTTCTTTGCAAATGGAGAGCTAACAAAACAGGTACTATTGAAAAGCTATATCAGTATTGTCAGAGGATTGTGCATGCTATGAAAAAAGTAAGCTAATTCTTGATCAATGATAAACAGAGGAAACTTGAACAAAATTCGAAGGCTCCTTGACTCAGTAGATACACCTGAAAAATCAACCCAGCTGACACAAGGAAATGCATGGCAAGAGCAGTTGAAGAAAGATGATTCACTGGAATTGACCCTTTATAGTTTTGATAGCATACTACTTGCTACAAACAAGTTCAGCACGACAAGTAAACTTGGGCAAGGAGGATTTGGCTCTGTTTATAAGGTAAGACCATTCTGCAGGACATTGTTAATGAAAATATTTCAAGGTCTAAGGGTGCGTTTGGATGGGCATTTAGAAAGCCCATCCACGCCCCAAGGCTCTTTCACCCAAAAAATGGGTGTTTGGCAACCATTCCCAAGGGGCTTTCAAGTGAAAGTTTCCCCTTGGGAATGCTGAAGGTCCATTTAATGAAAATTTTATTTCCTATTTTACCCCCAAAAATTTTTTGAAAACCCACCGTTGCCCCTGCATTTGTTTATTTTTTAAAAGAAAAAAAGCAGCCCTTCGCCGGACCGGCGAAGGGCGACAGCCGCCGGCCGGCGAGCCAGATCTGGCGTCGGCGGCCGTCGGCTGGAGGTCGGGCAACCTCCGGCGAGGGTCGCGCGACCCAGCCGAGGGCCGCCGGAGGTTGCCCGACCTCGGGCGACCCTCGGCGAGGGTCGCGCGACCCAGCCGAGGGCCGCCGGAGGTGACCCTCGCGAGACCCAGGCGAGGGCCGCCTGCGGCCGCGAGACCCAGACGGCGGTCGCCTGGGTCGCGCGGCCCCTGGGTCGAGCGACCCTGGTCGCCCGAGGTCGGGCGACCTCCGGCGGCCCTCGGCTGGGTCGCCCAAGGTCGGGCGACCTCCGGCGGCCCTCGGCTGGGTCGCGCGACCCTCGCCGGAGGTCGCTTGACCTCGGGGGACCTCAGCCGACGGCCGCCGGCGCCAGATCTGGCTCGCCGGAGGCCGCAGCCCTTCGCCGGTCCGGCGAAGGGTTTACCTGATTTTTCCAAAAAAAAAAAGAAAAGAAAATATAATACCCATCAAAGCCCCTTGCAAAAGTTTTTTTACCGAACACACATCCAACTCAAAGTCCATTTGCAAAATTTTTTTACCAAACACAACTGCATTTTCCCAAAATAGCTTTGGGCTTTCAGCATTTGCATTGGACTCAAAGCCCATTGCAAATGCTGAACCAAACGCAGCCTAAAAGCTATGTGAATTGCGAAACAGGGGAAGCTGAAAGATGGGAAAGAGGTAGGTGTGAAAAGACTTTCCAGTACCTCAGACCAAGGCGTTGAAGAGTTCAAGAATGAGATCATCCTTATATCGAAACTCCAGCATCGAAATCTTGTTAAACTCGTGGGTTACTGCATTGAAGGAGAAGAAAATATTTTTTTATATAAGTACTTGTCGAATAAAAGCTTGGACACCTTTCTTTTTGGTTGGTTTTTTTTTTTTAATCTCGGAATAACTATTTTTCTATAATGTATTTTCCGCCATAGTATTAAAACTTGAAAGCTATTCTTGTCTGTCATGTTTGTTAGATTCACGACAGAAGGCAGAACTTGACTGGGGCAAACGATTTCAAATAATTCAGGGGTGCAAGGGGGCTGCTCTGCCTCCATAGAGATTCTTGCCATAGGGTCATATATCGAGACTTGAAAGTAAGCAACATTCCCTTGGATGAAAAGATGAACACAAAAATTTCAGATTTTGGGCTAGCACGAATGTTTGAAGGCACTGAAGTTTTGGTGAACACTCAAAAAATTGTTGGAACAGTGTAAGCTCTCTAGGCCTATTTGAATTATCAATTCATTGAGTCAATCTCTTCAAGCAGACATAAATGATTGATTTACGACAACGAACATCTCTGTTCATCCATGTTTTATCCCCATTGTCTATCAATACAATCAAAGAGTACATAACATGTTTAACTTAACTGCAGTGGCTATATGTCTCCCGAGTACGTCATGGGTGGTATATTTTCCGAGAGGTCCGATGTCTATAATTTCGGAGTGTTGCTATTGGAGATAGTAAGTGGCAAAATGAACACGGCCCTGTATGACCAGGGACATTTGAATCTCCTTTCCTACGTAAGTCCCAAAGTCCAACCTTAATCAATATTGTAAGTTTGCTGCAATATTCTGACAGTGTTCTCCCTTACAGACATGGCAATTGTGGAGTGATGGCAAAGCACTAGACCTAACGGATGTAGAATGGCTGTTAGCTCTCCATTGGAGGTAACAAGATGCATCCATGTTGGGCTTCTCTGTGTTCAGGACCATGCCACGGATAGACCAAACATGTCGAATGTGATTCTGATGTTAAGTGGGGAGTCGGATCTTCCTCAGCCGAGGCAGCCTATATTCACTTTCCAAGCCGAAATGCCAAATTGTTCTATTCCATCACTGCAAGAAGTCATCCGATTTGTTAACACAATCGCTAATGCAGTGGTCGAAGGAAGATGACGACCATTTATTTTCATTTTTATTCTCTTTTTTGTGGAGTTGACTTTGTTGTTATATTTTAAGATTTTAGTGTCAATTCAATTCTAGGATGGCTTTAGTCCACTCTGAACAGAAGGGTCGAATGGGTTGCTCCACTTTATACATGGATTTTAGGCTGCAAAGTAGGGGTTTAAAATGTATACTTATTTGACAGAACATAATCGACCCAGCAATTTGTTCTAATTTACAATAGCCAGAACTGTTGTTATAATTAAGGAGAACTACCAAATAATTGCCATCACTCTCATCACCAGTTGCATTTTGAAGATTTGATATCCTGGGTTTTCGGACGAAAGATATCATTACCAAAGATAGACTAAAGTCCCCTCAAGAGAAGCATGAGCATTGGCTTAGGATAAAGTATTTCCAGCTTCAGTATGATTCCCAGAGATGATTAAACTTCTTCAGATTTGATAAGAAGTCATCTATGCCAGCGGCAATTAAATGTCAGTTAGTGATCAATTCAATGACTGAACAATTGAATTCGGATAAGCTTCGTATTTAAATGGAAGGCTAATGTCAGCTAGTGATCAAAATCAGAGCCATGTGATCGTTAAACGGAAGAGTTGAAGAGTTCCCGGTTTGCTTGGAACCCATATAATATCTAGCTTCATTGAACATTAATTTCTAGAAGAGAAATAGATTTTTCTATTTCTATTTTAGATGTGTTTCAAAGAAAAATAACGATTTGATAATGATATAAAATTTCTACCATAAAAATAGAAATTCGTTTGATAACAACACAAAATTTCTTTTTTCGGATAGAGGCGGACTGGCGAATGGCGGTGGACAAGCGATCGGCAGTGTCGGACGACGGCGGGCAACGGGTGGCATCAAGCGACCGGTAGCAGCCGACGACCAGTGGCAACCGGTGACCAGCGGCGGTCAACGACGACCGACGATTGGCAACCAGCGATTGACAGACGATGGTTGGCGGCAACGAATGAAGTACCGGTTGACAAATGAGAAGAATCTTTATTTCTCATTTCCATTCTAGAAATAGAGAAGTAGAAAATTTTTAGTTTTGATTTCTATTCCAAACCTATTTCTGGAACAAAAATTTATTTCAAAAATAGAAAAATAGAATAATTCTATCAAACGAATTTCTATTCTAAAAACAAGTCTAGAATAAAAAAATGTTTCTGGAACAGAAACAGGTGATTGTCATGCACCCCCTAAACCTATGGGGAAAATAACCTTTTTAATCCTAAACCTATTGTGGAAATGTAAATTCATCCCTATAATTTTTTAATTTTGCAAAGTTAGTCCTTGTGCAAAATTCCAATGTAGTCATTATGAACAATTTTTTTTTGGAAATCACCGGCGACAACGATGACTATATTATTACATTAGTGGTTTTTAGTAAAAATTAGCTGGAAAGACAACATATTTTTCGTAAAAGTTAAATTGGCAAAATTGAAAAGTTTTAGATGGACGGAATCGACATTTGTGTAACGGATTTAGAATTAATTGGACTATTTCCGCGAAACTTGTGTTATTGCATTGACAAAACATTTGGCCAACAAGTTTCATCCGAAGCCGCTTTGACCCCTTCCTGGCATGCTTCGTGAGCAAATCGCACAACTCGAGCCACAACCTATGCTTGGTCTTACCCTTAATCGAGAAAAACTGATCGTCATTCAGCATTGACGCCAGCCTCTCCGCCGCCTTTTGCCACGCTTCGAATTGACCAAGAACTCGACGAAATCCTCAATGTGGGTGGGGTCATACTACAGGTACCTCCTGTAAACTCTGTTCGGAGTCTCGATGGGCATGCCCCTCTGGCTAACGAACACGAGGTAGGGCTCCCAGATACGGTCGTGCTGCGTGACAGGGAGCGCGCAGAGCGCTCGGTCGAAGGTCCGCCGGGTGCGGGTGACCAGCTTCTGCACCGTGAGGGTCTGGAGGTACATGATCCAAATCCGGGGCATCTTGTGCATCGTCACCAGGGCACGCTCGAACGTGTTGTCCAGGGTCTCGTACTGGGAGTGGGTGATGGGGAGGCTCCGGACGATCTCGAGGCGCTCCCGGAGGTAGGCGTGCCAGAGCTTGTAGTTGCCGGGGAGGGCCTTGAGGGCGCGCTCGTAGATGACGAAGCGCTGCTTGAAAGGGGAATCGGCCCGGGCGATGAGGTAGCGCCACCACAGCTTGAGGCTGAAGGGGTTGCGCAGGAGCTCCTCCTCGTAGAGCAGGTCGTCCTGCGACGGGTACAGCTCCTTGGGTATCGACATCGCCGAAACCCGGAAAACCCAGAAAAACCCTCGAGCGCCCGGAGAGGGAGGAGAAGGAAAGCGACAATCTTGCGCGCAGCCGCAGCGACGAAAGCCTGGAGAGAGAATTCGATCGGAACTTCCGGAGTCCGACGAGCGGGGAAGAGAGGGAGGTCGGTCGTCGCTCTTTCTCTCGCCGGAAAATCAACGGCGGCGGCGCGCCATGAGCGGGAGGAGGTGGCGGCGGTGGAAAAGCCCTAGTCTTTCCAGAGAGGTGGATGGTGAATTTGGGGATCTTGGCAGCAATGGCTTCTCTCTCTCTCTCTCTGATCTCGCAGAGGTCGAAATTGGGGAGGAAGAAGAGGGAATTGGTGTTTTGGTCCCAGTAGTATTCTTCAGCGCAATTACTGCTGAGTTCAGTATCTTTTTTATAAATCCATAGATATGTGACGGAATAGGGGTGAGCATAATCCTGATGAGCGAGGATTATCCATTAAAGGCGGTTTCAAAAAATTGGAACCAACCCCCACCTGTTGGTTGGACTACCGGTTTGGCCCGTTCTTGAGTGGATTCATAAAACCGGTCCTCATTCATTATAAAGCTTATTTAGCCTAATATTCAGGTTAAATTGCGAATTTTGTTGATACCTAAATTTTGGTGACTTAGTCATTTATTCAATACATAAAAAATTAGGGATTAATTTGTAAGTTCTAAAAAATATAATAATTAATTGCATAGCTTTAGATGCATTTATTATTATTGCATTGTGTATTGGACCGGTGACGAATGAGTTTGATTTAATAGTTCTGAGCTTTAAGTTGACGAGTTGGACTAGGCCTACGGAGAGAGCGAATTAGCTCAAGCCCATTATTTTCTCATGACTGAAATTAACTTATGAGAATTGGTGATTTGATACTTTCAATAATATGACGATGGATTTTTTTTATACTTATGCAATCTATTCATATATCCTCATTAAGGGCAAGCGTGGGAAGGAGATACTGCGAGCTCATTTTTGTGAGATTCAGATTATGGAAAAATTTGATTACAATCAAGGAACTTTGGCAATGTTCAATCAATCTTTGGTGAGTTATTAAAAATAATAAAATCAATGGACAATCTAATGGGAAAAAGGATTTCTTGCTGATCGTGTGAATGTAAACTTGCGGACAAAGATATTAGAAAAAGGCAAGAAAGGATTAGCTGATGGGAAGGAATGTTTAAAAACTATTCTTCAATGAGGACACATGGATCCGCGATGCATACAAAGGAAAGAAAAAAGAATGAAACCTCACAAAAGAAGGAAGTCGGTAGGTGGCTTTCTTTGGTATATTCATATTTCCTGTTTTGAAGTGCAGAGTCGAACGCTATAAAAGCAAGCTCATGATAGACAAAAAGAGAAGAGGCCACAGAATTGAGATACACGGCCACAAGATAGCAAGAGAGAAAAATAGAGAGAAAATCTCGCCTTCCTGTCAGATCTGCAGGCAAACCGAAAGGCAAAGAATCAGGAGCCTCTTAACATCCTGAAGTAAGCAACAACCAAACAACAACCAAACACAGTAGGCTCCTATTACAATGTTGCTTAAAATGCGTCTCTACTCTTCCTTGGTCATGGTCTTCCTTCTTCAGGCACATCATAGAACTGCGGTTTGTAACATTACTGCAACCAAACCACTCTTTCATAACCAAACTCTTGTCTCCTCTGGTCAAACCTTTGAGCTCGGTTTCTTCACCCCCAACGGATCAGCTAATCAATATGTGGGCATATGGTACAAGAATGCAACTCCTTCCAAGATCATTTGGGTCGCCAATAGATATACGCCGCTTGCATATTAAGATCATTCGGCAAAATTAACAATAGGCAAGGATGGGAATCTGAAGCTCATGGACGAGCAACATAAGGTAGTTTGGTCCACCAATGTTTCTGTTCAGTCAAACTAAACTACAACAATGCTTTCAGATGTAGGAAACTTTGTTCTATAAGACGGGAATTCCATTGAAATATGGGCAAGCTTTGATGATCCAACCGATACTTGATAAAGCTAGTACTAATACCTAGAGGAGGTGAATAGGTGTTTGAAAAAAATCTTTTAACAAATAAAATAATTTGCTTGCAACGTCTAGATGAAGATCAGAATGATGGGATTCCAGACTTCTATGATATTCAGAAAGTGTGCAACAGACTTTAAATGAAGGAGATATAGAGAGAAAAGTGCACAAAAATTTTATAGTGGTTTGGTTTAAATCAAGCTTACATCAACTTTCCCACCCTGACAGGCTATTGGCTAGATTCTACTATATGATCAATCAAGAAATTATAGCTTGGTAAGCAAACAATCAATGGTAAAAATTTTCTAACTCACTAAGACACTTTTTTTGTTTTCTCTCTAGATCACACTTTTTAAAGCTCATAGATGAAAACTAGTAAAATGAGAGTAGCCTTAGACTTTGGAATCTCAAATTCACGTTCCCACAAGCTTCTAGACTAAATAAACTCCTTTAAATACTTCTTCACCCCACACTAGTCGTTGGTAATCTTCGCAGAAACTTTCTTCTAATGAAGCCATTTGACATAATCAATTAAAGAAATCTTGTGGCCATTGAAGTTAGGAATAGAATTTCCACTTGATTCTGTTCGCCCATACAATCAGAATCTTGATTGCCATAAGTAGATACTTCCTCGAAAGAAACTTGTCTTTAAGATTGATTTCATCAATTTGTTTTTGATTTTATCAACGAATTTATATAAGGTAAGTGAAATCCTTTGCTAGAAAGCTAGAGATGTAGAATAATTTCCTAATAAGTTTATTCTGGATTTGTGTTGCAAAACCGATAAGTTTGAATATGTACTCTTCCTCATTCTAAACACAATCTTGTTTTGGACTTTGTTAGAATGGGAAGAGTTTCTGAGAATAAATAGACTTAGGCAAAAGTCTTCAATAGATCCTTGAAAATAACTTTAAATGCAATATGTTCTTAACATAAAAGTAAGAACCATAAAATTTTGTCAACTTCTAAACTTGGTAGGAGTTTTCTCAACAATCTTTCCCTTTTTATGATTTTTAAATTCTTTTTATTAGTTGAATATTTTTATGATTTTTGTCTTTTCTTTCCTTCTTTTTTCTTCCTTTCTTTTTTTAACATTGATAATTTTTAATTTTTTTTAATTATTTGAATATTTTTATGATTTTTGTCTTTTCTTTCCTTCTTTTTTCTTCCTTTCTTTTTCCTTCTTCACCTAGGCCAAAGTCGTCGTTTCCTGCTAAAGGCAAAGCTTGATTCGGTGAGGGCAAACCTTAGTGAGGGATCCCCTCACCCAAGCCATGGCAACCTTGTCGGGTGTCACCTTTGCTTAGGCAATGCTCGGCGAGGACTGGACTTGCCAGATCTAGCAAAAGGAGCCCTCGTCTGATTGAGTGTCGCCTTTGGTGAGTGACAGGCCAACTCACCCGGCTATAGCCAATGGCCAGTCATTGACAAAACGAAGAAGAAAGGAAGAAAAAAAGAAAAAATATATTATTAAAATTATTCACATCAACAACATCCGGTTAAAATTAGTTAAGTTGACACTAAATCAAAAAGTTTATAACTAAATTGACACAATTAAAATGTTTAAAATTAAATTGGCACAAATGTAATAAGTTTATGACTTTTCTAACACTTTTCTCTTGATTTTTTTGTATCATTACTAAACTCTTATGTCTAATGTGCATACCAAATCACAATTTGTTTTGGCGTATAGTTAATTTACAATGTAAAGATTTTTATGAAATGATTTTTCAAACTTTCCTGTATTTAGGTTGTTGAGAGTATGGTAAAAAGAAACGCTTTCATGTTTTTGGATTGCCAAAAAACTCTCTATTGGTGTTCCGTCCACTTTGTTTATTTACCGTGGTATCACTCTTCGATTTCATTTTTTGGAATGGAGAACCATTCTCACATGAAGTTTTATGTGAATTGAAAGTTTAAGGCCCCATTTGGTTCGGTTTTGGGAGAATGTCTTTGGGAAAATACAAATACCTTTGAGTTAAGGGATTTTTTTGAAATGTAAATAACATTTGGAGAATTGTAATTTTAAAGTGTATTGCGAAACAACTTTGGCTTAATGTCATTTGGTAAAAATTGCATTTATAAAGGACTTTTACTAAATTTAAAAAAAAAAAAAGATTTTTTTTTTTATTTTTTGTTTGAAGTCCAATGGCTAACTGGCCATATTCGGCCGCCGAATTGCCAAATTTGGCCACTGGACAACAAAATGTGGCCCCCTGATGGCCTCGCTTAAGGTTGCCCACCTCAAGCGATCATCGCTTGGGATCGCCTAACCTAAGCAACTGTCGCCTGGGTCACACAATTTAGGCCATTAGTTGCCTGGCTCGTGTGACCCAAGTGTCGCCTGAGGTCCAGTGACGGTCGCCGGGGTTAGGCGATCCTCAAGTGGTGATTGTCGGCACGCACGACCCCTTGGCCAACTGTCGTCAGCCTCTGATCAGCTTTCCATGTAGCAGTCTTCAGAGAAGATGGATAGTAACCAAAGCCAACACTCACATTCTGAAAATGCAACTTCCTAAAATACCTCAAGACCTGCTTTGAACTAAAGGCCCTTAGAACCCTTTGGAGAAGTAATTGTATTTTCCCAAAGTTGAGCAAAAATACAAACCAAACGCGTTTGCATTTGGCCAAGGGACTTTAACGTCCTAAAGCCCATTGCAAATGCCAAACCAAACGGAGCCTAAGTTTGTAAATTATTACATTTATCTTTTCTTGGCAACTTTTTCAGGTTGCTTTATTTCAATAAAAAAAAAGTAATATTCGTAACTAAAATATTAGTAATATCATCTTAGTATCTTATATTATGAACAAAATATAATTATCATAAAAATGATAATTTTTTAAAATAAGATCTGAACACCGAAACCCAATTCAAGCGAGAGTTTCTCTAGTCGGGGTCGTGGTCCAGTCAACGCTCCTTTGTCAAGAAGGCTATTTCGATGGTCCCTCAATAATACACATCAATTGACTTGAGAATAGAGTGTCAAGAAGAAATGCACCCTAATATATTAGCCAGTGAACATAGATCTATGTTCATCAGCTAATGTATAAGTGGATGAGTCATGTATCGAATCAACTATGAGGGTAGCAACGCATTAGGTCAAGGCTTGGGTAGGAAGCGGAGGGTGCAAAGGGCTTTGTAGGCTAAGCCTAGAGCGATTTTTCGGCGAGCCCAAACAGATCTAGACTAAATTTTATGGGCTCAATCAGTGGCCTAGACCTAAATCACAAATTATTTGGGTAAATCAATATAGTTAAGTTTAGTGGAGCTATTTTAGGTCAAAGCCCAACTTTTCCAAGAATGAAGTTTGTTCATTTGTTGTCAAATTTGAAAACTTCGACAAGCAACATACTAATAATGTGAAGTTATTTATCACTATATAAATGTCACCTAAAGAAATGAAATCTACGCACCTCGGATTTCGATGGGACATAAGCTTAGATTAGGATAGAGTTAATTGTCCCGCAAGCACAATCAAAATAAGACACCGTCAGAACTTGTTTAAGGTTCAATAATCAAATATAACTCATCTACTTAAATGGCTTAGTGAACTCGGCTCAAAGTTTGGTTTGATATAAATTCAAAGTAATTAAAAGTATATGGGCAATATTGCACATTGAACATACAATTAATAATGATAGTACTAATAAAAGGCCATTGCTTTTGGTTGGAAGAAGTATTCAGAGTTCAGGTACAATTCAGGTACAATCACTTGAAAGTGATGTAGACTAGAAAAGACGCTAAAGATTTGGCCTTTCCTCAGCACAGCTGAGTTTACCTATGGAACCTTCACCCGTGTTCTCTTGCCAACCCAAATCACACGGCCTTAAGTCATTTGATTGCACCACACTTGGACTTCGTACGATGTCTTGGATAACACGTAAGGAATTCGAATTTGTGGACTGAAATGTGCAACTATGATGCTGAGTCAAATTTGAACAGCTGCAAGGAATAACCCCCACGTTGAACAGTCACTGAAGATGTATGCTCCATTCGTTTCACGGAAAATGACTTCCAGAAAAATATTTTCCGAATTTTCAGCGTTTGTTTCATGGAAAATGAATTAGTCAAGGAAATGTTTTCCATTATCTAAAAAAATAATATTTAAAAGTGAGGAAATGTCTTTCACTTTTCAAGAGTAGAAAACATTTTCCATTAACTTCTTCAATCTTGCTTCTTTTTACCAAACACATTTTCGTTTTGTTTGTATGCTTTCTTTTTATTTTCTTTCTTTTTTAGCCCCCTTTGAACGCCAAGGCCTCTTGGCTCACAGGAAATCTCGTTCATCTATCCTTAAATCTGCAGAAAGTGCAGAATCAACCGACCCAGTCGTTCTTATCATGCGGCTCATGATTTCTTGGTGCTCTTGCTTGGTCATCTTCTGCCTACTGCAGGCAAGTCATGGGGCCAGCGGTGTAGCTTACAATATTACTCCATCGGAGCCACTCTTTCCGAGCCAAACTCTCGTCTCCACTGGCAATATATTTGAGCTTGGGTTCTTCAGGCCAAGCGGGTCAGAAAATCAGTATATTGGCATATGGTACAAGAACTTTACGCCTTCTAAGATCGTGTGGGTGGCCAATAGGGAACGGCCGCTTGTGTACACAGATCAGTCTGCAAAATTAACGATCGGCAGTGATGGGAATTTGAAGCTCATGGATGGACAAGAAAATATAGTTTGGTCTACTAATGTCTCCAGTCGGTCCAATTATACGTTGGCGGTGCTCTTAGATAGTGGGAATTTTGTTCTGCAAGATGGAAATTATGGCGAAATATGGGGAAGCTTCGAGGATCCGACAGACACTCTTCTTCCAACAATGAAGGTAGGAGTAAATGTCAGGACTGGAGTGAAAAAGTTTCTAAATTCCTGGAGAAGCGACAGTGATCCATTCCCTGGAAATTTCTCGACTGGAGTGACATCTGAGACGCCACCTCAATCTTTCACTTGGAAAAATTCGGCCCCTTACCGGAGAGGCGGGCAATGGGACAAATCAAAATTTATCGGCACGCCAACCATGGACCAATCATACAAGAGTGGCTTCACTGTCCAGCAGGATACTCAGCAGGGAACCACTGACTATTCGATAAATAGAAACGATATCTTTCAATACGGGTTCATTTCTCCCGAAGGATCTGTCAAGCTAATGCGCTGGGATGATGGAGCTAAGAAATGGTTGACGGATTGGGCATCACCGAACGATACTTGTTCAATTTATGGAACTTGTGGTCCATTTGGAGTTTGTAACTCATTAAAATCGCCTATTTGCAGATGCATAGATGGGTTTGTGCCAAAGTCAAATGAAGAATGGAACAGTGGAAACTGGACCAGAGGATGTGTAAGAGAGATGGAATTGAATTGCCAGAAAAACACAATCACATCGACTTCTACAAATGTAAAGGAAGATGCATTTGGGCAAATGAGCCAGATGAAACTACCCGACTCTGGGGACTATTTATTATACATTGGATATGAAGAAGGATGTGAAAGCTGGTGCCGGAGAAATTGTTCTTGCTTGGCTTATTCTTATGTCAGAACCATTGGGTGTATGGTTTGGAGTAAAGACCTCATTGATCTTCAGGAATTTTCCACAGATGGGGAAGATCTATTTGTTCGAGGTGCACATGTAAAAGCAGGTTAGAAATTTGTTTCGTTAAGATGAGTTTGAGTCGACACCAATCATCTTTTACATAACTCTCTTTCCTATTTCAGGAGGATCGCAAAACAAAGCAGTTATCATGTGCCTGAGTACTATTGCAGGGATTATGTTCTTTGCAGTATTTGTTTTTGTTCTTTGCAAATGGAGAGCTAACAAAACAGGTACTATTGAAAAGCTATATCAGTGTTGTCAGAGGATTGTGCACGCTATGAAGAAAGTAAGCTAATTCTTCATCAATGATAAACACAGGAAACTTGAACAAAATTGGAAGGCTCGTTGACTCAGTAGATACACCTGAAAAATCGACTAAGCTGACACAAGGAAATGCATGGCAAGAGCAGTTGAAGCAAGATGATTCTCTGGAATTGACCCTTTATAGTTTTGATAGCATACTACTTGCTACAAACAAGTTCAGCACGACAAGTAAACTTGGGCAAGGAGGGTTTGGCTCCGTTTATAAGGTAAGACCATTCTGCAGGACATTGTTAATGAAAATATTTCAAGGTCTAAATGCTATGTGAATTGCAAAGCAGGGGAAGCTGAAAGATGGGAAAGAGGTAGCTGTGAAAAGACTTTCCAGTACCTCAGCCCAAGGCGTTGAAGAGTTCAAGAATGAGATCATCCTTATATCGAAACTCCAGCATCGAAATCTTGTTAAACTCGTGGGTTACTGCATTGAAGGAGAAGAAAAGATTTTGGTATACGAGTGCTTATCGAATAAGAGCTTGGACACCTTTATTTTTGGTTGGTTGTTTTTATCTCGGAATAACTATATTTCTATAATGTATTTTCTGCCATAGCATTAAAACTTGAAAACTATTCTTGTCTGTCATGTTTGCTAGATTCAAGAAAGAAGGCAGAACTTGACTGGGGCAAACGATTTCAAATAATTCAAGGGATTGCAAGGGGGCTGCTCTACCTCCATCGAGATTCTTGCCATAGGGTCATACATCGAGACTTGAAAGTAAGCAACATTCTCTTGGATGAAAAGATGAACCCGAAAATTTCAGATTTTGGGCTAGCACGAATGTTTGAGGGCACTCAAGTTTGGGTGAACACACGAAAAGTTGTTGGAACACTGTAAGCTCTCTAGGTCTATTTGAATTATCAATTCATTGAGTCAATCTCTTCAAGCAGACATAAATGATTGATTTACCACAACAAACATCTCTGTTCATGCATGTATTATCCCCATTGTCTATCGATACAATCAAAGAGTACATAACATGTTTAACTTAACTGCAGTGGCTATATGTCTCCTGAGTACGCCATGGGTGGAATATTTTCCGAGAGGTCCGATGTCTATAGCTTCGGAGTGTTGCTACTGGAGATAGTAAGCGGCAAAAAGAACACGTCCCTGTATGACCAGGGATATCTGAATCTCCTTTCCTATGTAAGTCCCAAATTGCAAACTTAATCAATATCGTAAGTTTGCTGCAATATTCTGACAGTGTTCTCACTTACAGGCATGGCAATTGTGGAGTGATGGCAAAGCATTGGACCTAACGGATGTAGCAATGGCTGTTAGCTCTCCTTTGGAGATAACAAGATGCATCCATGTTGGGCTTCTCTGTGTTCAGGACCATACCACAGATAGACCAAAGATGTCGAATGTGGTTCTGATGTTAAGTGGCGAGTCAGATCTTCCTCAGCCGAGGCAGCCTATATTCACTTTCCAAGCCGAAATGCCAAATCGTTCTATTCCATCACAGCAAGAAAGCATCCGGTCTGTTAACACTATCACCAATACATTGGTCGAAGGAAGATGACGACTATGTATTTTCATTTTGATTTTCCTTTTTTTGGAGATGATTTTCTTGTTATTTTTTAAGATTTTAGCGTTAATTCAATTCAAGGGTGGCTTTAGTCCACTCTGAACAAAAGGTCGAATGGGCTGCTCCACTTTATACATGGACTTTAGGCTGCGAAGCAGGGGTTTAGAATGTATACTTTTTTCACAGAACATAATCGACGCAGCAATTTGTTCTAATTTACAGTAGCCAGAACTGTTGTGATAATTAAGGAGAACTACCAAGTAATTGTCATCACTCTCCTCACCAGTTGCATTTTGAAGATTCGATTTCCTGGGTTTTTGGACGAAAGATATCATTACCAAAGACTAAAGTTCCCCCAAGAGAAGCATGCGCATTGGCGCAGGACAAAGTATTTCCAGCTTCAGTATGATTCCCAAATATGATTTAGCTTCTTCAAATTTAATAAGAAGTCATCTATGCCTGCGGCAATTAAATGTCAGCTAGTCATCAATTCAATGACTGAACAATTCAATTCGGATAAGCTTCGCATGAAAATGGAAGGCTAATGTCAGCTAGTGATCAAAATCAGAGCCATGTTATCCTTAAACTGAAGACCTGAAGAGTTCCTGGTTTGCTTGGAACCCATATAATATCTAGCTTCATTGAACATTAAACTTGCGGGGAAAATTACCTTATTAATCCTAAACCTATTGCAGAAATGCAAATTCAATCCTAAAATTTTCAATTTTGCAAATTCATTCTTGTGCAAAATTATAATATAGTCATTCTTGACATTTTTTGTTGGAAATCACTGGCATGCCACGTAGGACGACAATGGCTAGATTGCTACATTAGTGATTTCTAGCAAAAATTAGCCGGAAAGATAACGTATTTTGCACAAAGGTCAAATTCGCAAAATGGAAAAGTTTTGGATGGAGTCGACATTTGTATACTAAATTTAGGATTAATTGGACTACTTCTAGGAAACTTGTGTTATTGCGTTGACAAAACATATGGTCAACAAGTTTCATCAGAAGCTGCTTTCACCCCTCTTAATGTTTGTACATTTTAAAGTACAGTCAACTTTGAACAACGGTCGTGAGAAGAACGCTGATTTTATTGGCTTTTCAGCCCAAAAAACAGTTTTTAAAAGCCAACATTTGACTCACGATGAAGCTTCTATTGCATAATCTATATTAAGTTGTCAAACTACAATGACATCCTGATCTCTTGGCATTCTGGAAGTGCATATGAACTGGCATAGGCATGATCAGCTTCTGATATAAAGCTAATTTTGTACGATAGCAAGATGGCTAAAGCTATCTCTAAGAGGATTTATGGCCTCACACCTTTGGCAAAGTACATCGGTTTGCAGAAATCTCGCCTTCCTGTCAGATCTGCAGGCAAAACCGAAAGGCGAAGAATCAGGAGCCTCTTAACATCCTGAAGTAAGCAACAACCAAACACAGTTGGCTCCTATTACAATGTTGCTTAAGATGTTTCTCTCCACTTCCTTGGTCATGGTCTTCCTTCTTCAGGCACATCATAGCACTGCAGTTTGTAAAATTACTGCAGTCGAACCACTCTTTCAAAACCAAACTCTTTTCTCCTCTGGTCAAACCTCTGAGCTTGGTTTCTTCACCCCCAACCAATCATCTAATCAATATGTGGGCATATGGTACAAGAATGTGTCTCCTTCCAAGATCATCTGGGTCGCTAGTAGATATACGCTGCTTGCATATTTAGATCACTCGGCAAAATTAACAATAGGCAGGGATGGGAATTTGAAGCTTGTGGATGAGCAACAGAAGCTAGTTTGGTCCACCAATGTTTCTGTTCAGTCAAACTATACTACAGCAATGCTTTCAGATGTAGGAAACTTTGTTCTACAAGACGGGAATTCCATTGAAATATGGGCAAGCTTTGATAATCAACTGATACTTGATAAAACTACTACTAACACCTAGAGAGGGTGAATAGGTATTTGAAAGAAATCTTA
This sequence comes from Eucalyptus camaldulensis, assembly GCA_019915185.1. Classification (NCBI taxonomy): domain Eukaryota; kingdom Viridiplantae; phylum Streptophyta; class Magnoliopsida; order Myrtales; family Myrtaceae; genus Eucalyptus; species Eucalyptus camaldulensis. Next base: position 13,251,856 of record JAHSVA010000013.1, on the reverse strand, counting down.
ACAAATAAAATAAATTGCTTGCAAAGTCTAGAAGAAGATCAGAATCACGAGATTCCAGACTTCTCCAATATTCGAAAAGTGTGCAACGGACTTTAAATGAAGGGGATAAAGAGAAAAAGTGCATAAAGAGAAAAAGTGCACGCAAATTTTTTATAATGATTCAGCTTAAATAAAGCCTACGTCCACTTTCCTACGCTGACAATTTACTCATTGGATTCCACTATATGATCAATCAAGAAATTACAACTTGGTGAGCAAACAATCAATGGTAGAAAATTTTCAATTTTTTCTTTCTAGATCACACTTTTTAAAGCTCATAGATGAAAACTAATAACATGAGAGTAGCCTTAGACTTTGGAATCTCAAATTCACATTCCCACACCGAATAAACTCCTTTCAAAACTCCTTCACCCCATACTAGCCATTGGTAATCTTTGGAGAAACTTTCCTCTAATCAAGTCGTTGGACATAATCAATTAAAGGAATCTTGTGGCCATTGAAGTTAGGAATAAAATTTTCACTTGATTCTGTTCACCCATATAATCAGAATCTCAATTTTCATAAATAAATACTTCCCAAAAGGAAAGTTGTTTTCAAGATTGATTTCATCAATTTGTGATTGAATTTATTAACGAATTTATATAAGGTAAGTTAAATCCTTTGCTAGAAAGCTAGACGATGTAGAATAATTTCCTAATAAGTTTATTCTGGATTGTGTCGCAAAATCCATAAGTTTGAATGTGCCTCTTCCTCATTCTGTTCTGGACATGATCTCATTCTGGACTTCATTAGAATGGAAAGAGTTTCTAAACAAGTCTTCAATAGATCCTCGGAATTAACTTTAAATGCAATATGGGCCGAACACAATCGGACCAGGATCGCAATCGGCTCCTCGGGCAGAGGGCAGCGATGGCAACAATGAGGGGGGCAGTGGCGGCAGGTGCTGCAGGTCGCGTTCTGAGCTGGGATCGGGTTGCTGGCGTCGTGGTTTGTCGCAGCAAGAGGCGTGGGGACCGGCGGAGCGGTGGCGTCGGCAGCAGCAGCGGCTGGTGCTGCAGCAGGGGGCTGAGACCGGCTCGGCAGAGGGGGATCGGGAGTCGCAGGTGCTGCAGTAGGGCGCGCAGGGGCGGCAACCGGCGCGGCGAGGGGGATCGAGCTGCTGGCGAGGTGATCGTCGCGGCTGTAGGTGCTGCAGCTGCGTCGGGGGGCTCGGACCGCAAAGCAAGGGCGGAGGTGAGGCGGAGCTTCGGCCGCTGGCATCGGCGAGTTCAGGGGGGCGGCGTTCCGGCGCGGCAGAGCGGGGCTGCGTGGCGGTGCTGCGGGCGGGGACGGTGGGCAGCGGCGGCGTCGCAGCTTGGGGCAGAGACGGTGACGCGAGCTCGCGGGTGAGGGGAGAGCTCCGGCGGCAGACGGAACGGCTGCCGACTCGGGCGGGCTAGCGGAGCGGCGGTGTTGCTCGGAGACCGGCTGAGGATGGCTTGGAGCGGCGGCACAGGGGATCGGCCACGGCGGCGGAGGAGCTCGCGAAGAAGAACAGTGCTTTTTATTTTTTCTGTTTTGTGTTTTTTTCTTTTATTTTTTCTCTCCCTCACGTCACTCTCACGTCCCTTCCCTCAGTTCTCTGTTGCACCCGCTCTCTGCACTCTTTCAAAATTTCAAAACCCCACCAGTTGACTTTGACCCAAAAACCAGAGAAAACCCCAAAAAACGAAAATAGAACCCCCACTATGAAGTGATAAAAAGAGAAGACCCCCCCTTGTCCGTACGCGACCCGGCTTTTATAAGAGGGAGACTTAATTTTTGTGAAATACTTTATTTCCTTTTTCAATATGCATGAAAATCAATTTTGCTTATGCGTAGCCTCCTGAATATATCGTTGAAACATATGCACTCACGCGCAATATTCTCTTTTATCTTTTTTTTTTAATATTCCATCCGAAATCTTCCTTTTTGCCAAAAAAATATGTCAATCGATGTATATTACCTGAATATATGAAAAATCTCCTGTCATATAATTTAATATTGGAAAAATTAACATTCACCTGTCATTGGTCCAATGCAAATGGAATAAAGTAAAATAAAACAAAGTAAATGCTCATAAAACTATATGTTATGCAATTAATTCTAATATTTTTGTTTAGGGATAAATAATAATCCTTAATTTTTAATGCGATAAATAAATGACTGGGTCGCTAAAAATTTAGATGTCAACAGGAACCTTCACCTGTGTTTTCTCGCCAACCCAAATCAGACAGCCTTAAGTCATTTCATTGCACCACACTTGGACTTCGTTCGATGTCTTGGATAACACATAAGGAATCCGAAGTTGTGGACTGAAATGTATAATTGTGACACTGAGTCAAATTTGAATAGGGGCAAGAAATAACCCCCACGTCGAACAGTCGATGAAGAATAGTTCCGTTCGTTTCATGGAAAATATTATTTATGAAGTCATTTTCTTGAAAAATGATTATATTTTCTGGTATTCGATTCAAACCTGAACTTTGAGTGGAAAATATTTTCTACCGTTCGTTAGCTAATTTAATTATTTGGAAAATATTATGAAAAAATTAAATTTTAATATTTTTAATTGACCAAAAATTTAGTTTTATTTTTATATTTTTAAAAAATGAATTTTAATTATTTGCATTTTTAAAAAATCATTTTTATTTTATTTTTTCTTTCTTTTTATTTTTCTTTTTTCCTTCCTCCTTCCTCCTCCTTCTTCCTCCTCCTTCCTCCGCCATTGCATGCCTGATGAGCCAACTGCTCGGCAGCTGACCAAGACCCAGTTGCCCGATCCAACAAGCTCGAGACTAGGCCGATCTCACTAGAGCTCGAGGTTTAGCCGATCTCGCCCGAGCTCATTAGATTTGGCAGCAAAGCTCGGGCTCGCCTAAATCGGGAGCTCAAGCTCCATCGCCAGATCCGATGAGCTCACGGCTCGCCAAAGCCCAACGAACCTTTGGAGAGCTCGGGCAAGTCCCAAGCCTCGCCCAACTCGCCAAATCTGGTGAGGCCCGAGCTCACCGGGCTCGGGCAAGCTCCCGCTTCGCCATATTGGGCTAGGCAAAGCCTCGCCGGCCTAGGGTGAGGCTTGAGCTGGCTCGCGGCTGGTCGCCGGCCGCCGCCGTGGCCGACGACCGGCTAAGGCCAAAGAAGGAGATGAAAAGGAAAGAAATAAAAGAAAAAAAGAAAAGGAAAAAAAATTAAAAAGTCGATTTAAAAAAAACAAAAAAGAAAAAACAAAGAAAAAGAAAGCATAGAAAAAAAATGAAAATGTGTTGGTGAAAAGAAGTAAGATGGAAGAAGTTATGAAAACTTTTAAAGGTTGTCTTTTTCAATAATGAAAAATATTATTCTTAACTAATTCATTTTCCGTAAAACGAAAATTGGAAAAAGTATTCAGAGTTCACGTACAATCCCTTGAAATTGGTGCTTAGACCAGAAAATATACTAAAGATTTGGCTTTCCTCAGCACGGCTGAGTTTACGTATGGAACCTTCACCCGTGTTCTCTCGCCAACCCAAATCACACGGCCTTAAGTCATTTGATTGCACCACAGTTGGACTTCGTTCGATGTCTTGGTTAACAAGTAAGCAATTCGAATTTGTGAACTGAAATGTGAACTGTGACGCAGTCAAATTTGAACAACGCCGGGGAACAACCCCCACGTTGAACAGTCAATGAAGATGTGGTCTTCTGAAAACCCTCGCGTTTCAGCCCCCTTTGACCACAAAGGCCTCTTTGCTCACAGGAAATCTCGTTCATCTATCCTTAAATCTGCAGAAAGTGCAGAATCAACCGATCCAGCGAACTCACTAGGTTCATTCAGTCATTCTTACCATGCGGCTCTTGATTTCTTGGTGCTCTTGCTCGGTCATCTTCTGCCTACTTCAGGCAAGTCATGGGGCCAGCGGTGTAGCTTACAATATTACTCCATCGGAGCCGCTCTTTCCGAACCAAACTCTCGTCTCCTCTGGCAATAAATTCGAGCTTGGGTTCTTCACGCCACGCGGGTCAGAAAATCAGTATGTTGGCATATGGTACAAGAACTTGACGCCTTCTAAGATCCTGTGGGTGGCCAATAGGGAGCGGCCACTTGTGTACACAGATTGGTCTGCAAAACTAACGATAGACAGTGATGGGAATTTGAAGCTCATGGATGGACAAGAAAATATAGTTTGGTCTACCAATGTCTCTAGTCCGTCCAGTTATACATCGGCGGCGCTATTAGATAGTGGAAATTTTGTTCTGCAAGATGGAAATTATAGCGAAATATGGGGAAGCTTCGAGGATCCGACGGACACTCTTCTTCCAACAATGAAGATAGGAGTAAATGTCAGGACTGGAGTGAAAAAGTCTTTAATTTCCTGGAGAAGCGACAGTGATCCATTCCCTGGAAGTTTCTCGACTGGAGTGACATCCGAGACGCCACCTCAAGCTTTCACTTGGAATGGTTCGACCCCTTACTGGAGAAGCGGGCAATGGGACAAATCGAAATTTATCGGCATACCAAACATGGACCAATCATACAAGAGTGGCTTCTCTGTCCAGCAGGATCCTCAGCAGGGAACCACTTACTATTCGATAGATAGATACGATATCTTTCAATACATGTTCATTTCTCCCGGAGGATCTCTCACGATAATGTACTGGGATGATAAAGATAAGGCATGGTTGATGGATTGGGCAGCACCGAACAATACTTGCGAGATTTATGGAACTTGTGGTCCATTTGGAGTTTGTAACTCATTGAATTCGCCTATTTGCAGATGCATAGATGGGTTTGTGCCAAAGTCAAATGAAGAATGGAACAGTGGAAACTGGACCAGAGGATGTGTAAGAGAGATGGAATTGAATTGCCAGAAAAACACAAGCACATCGACTTCTACAAATGTAAAGAAAGATGCATTTTGGCAAATGAGCCAGATGAAACTACCCGACTCTGGGAACTATATATCAGACATTGGAGATGAAGAAGAATGTGAAAGCTGGTGCCGGAGCAATTGTTCTTGCTTGGCTTATTCTTACGTCAGCACCATTGGATGCATGGTTTGGAGTAAAGACCTCATTGATCTTCAGGAATTTCCCACAGCTGGGGAAGATCTATTTGTTCGAGTTGCACATGTAAAAGCAGGTTAGAAATTGTTTCATTAAGATGAGTTTGAGTCGACACCAATCATCTTTTACATAACTCTCTTTCCCATTTCAGGAGGATCGCGACACAAAGCAGTTATCATCAGCCTAAGTACTATTGCAGGGATTATGTTCTTTGCAGTATTTGTTTTTGTTCTTTGCAAATGGAGAGCTAACAAAACAGGTACTATTGAAAAGCTATATCAGTGTTGTCAGAGGATTGTGCACGCTATGAAAAAAGTAAGCTAATTCTTCATCAATGATAAACACAGGAAACTTTCGAAGGCTCCTTGACTCAGCAGATACACCAGAAAAATCGACGGAGCTGACACAAGGAAATGCATGGAAAAAGCAGTTGAAGCAAGATGATTCACTGGAATTGACCCTTTATAGTTTTGATAGCATACTACTTGCTACAAACAAGTTCAGCACGACAAGTAAACTCGGGCAAGGAGGGTTTGGCTCTGTTTATAAGGTAAGACCATTCTGCAGGACATTGTTAATGAAAATATTTCAAGGTCTAAAAGCTATGTGAATTGCGAAACAGGGGAAGCTGAAAGATGGGAAAGAGGTAGCTGTGAAAAGACTTTCCAGTACCTCAGCCCAAGGCGTTGAAGAGTTCAAGAATGAGATCATCCTTATATCGAAACTCCAACATCGAAATCTTGTTAAACTCGTGGGTTACTGCATTGAAGGAGAAGAAAAGATTTTGTTATATGAGTACTTGTCGAATAAAAGCTTGGACACCTTTCTTTTTGGTTGGTCTTTTTTTTTATTTATTTATCTCGGATTAACTATTTTTCTATAATGTATTTTCTGCCATAGCATATAAACTTGAAAACTATTCCTGTCTGTCATGTTTGTTAGATTCAAGAAAGAAGGCAGAACTTGACTGGGGCAAACGATTTCAAATAATTCAGGAGATTGCAAGGGGGCTGCTCTACCTCCATCGAGATTCTTGCCTTAGGGTCATACATCGAGACTTGAAAGTAAGCAACATTCTCTTGGATGAAAAGATGAACCCGAAAATTTCAGATTTTGGGCTAGCACGAATGTTTGAGGGCACTCAAGTTTTGGTGAACACTCAAAAAATTGTTGGAACACTGTAAGCTCTCTAGGCCTATTTGAATTATCAATTCATTGAGTCAATCTCTTCAGGCAGATAGAAATGATTGATTTACCACAACGAACATCTCTGTTCAGGCATGTTTTATCCCCATTGTCTATCAATACAATCAAAGAGTACATAAACATGTGTTAACTTAACTGCAGTGGCTATATGTCTCCTGAGTATGCCATGGGTGGAATATTTTCCGAGAGGTCCGATGTCTATAGCTTTGGAGTTTTGCTACTGGAGATAGTAAGCGGCAAAAAGAACACGGCCCTGTATGACCAGGGACATCTGAATCTCCTTTCCTACGTACGTCCCAAATTCCAAACTTAATCAATATCGTAAGTTTGCTGCAATATTATGACAGTGTTCTCACTTACAGGCATGGCAATTGTGGAGTGATGGCAAAGCATTGAACCTAACGGATGTAGCAATGGCTGTTAGCTCTCCTTTGGAGGTAACAAGATGCATCCATGTTGGGCTTCTCTGTGTTCAGGACCATGCCACAGATAGACCAAACATGTCGAATGTGGTTCTGATGTTAAGTGGCGAGTCAGATCTTCCTCAGCCAAGGCAGCCTATATTCACTTTCCAAGCTGAAATGCCAAATCGTTCTAATCCATCACAGCAAGAAAGCATCCGGTCTGTTAACACTATCACTAATACAGTGGTCGAAGGAAGATGACTATCTATTTTCGTTTTTCTTTTTCTTTTTTTTGGAGATGACTTTGTTGTTATTTTTTAAGATTTTAGTGTTAATTCAATTCAAGGATGGCTTTAGTCCACTATGAACAGAAGGGTCGAATGGGCTGCTCCACTTTATACAAGGATTTTAGGCTGCAAACTAGGGGTTTAAATTGTGTACTTTTTTGACAGAACATAATCGATGCAGCAATTTGTTCTAATTTACAGTAGCCAGAACTGTTGTTATAATTAAGGAGAACTACCAAGTAATTGCCATCACTCTCATCACCAGTTGCATTTTGAAGATTCGATTTCCTGGGTTTTTGGACGAAAGATATCATTACCAAAGATAGACTAAAGTCCTCCCCAAGAGAAGCATGAGCATTGGCACAGGACAAAGTATTTCCAGCTTCAGTATGATCCCCAGATATGAATTACCTGCTTCAGATTTGATAAGAAGTCATCTATGTCTGCGGCAATTAAATGTCAGCTAGTGATCAATTCATTGACTGAACAATTCAATTCGGAAAAGCTTCGCATGGAAATGGAAGGCTAATGTCCGCTAGTGATCAAAATCGGAGCTATGTGATCCTTAAACTGAAGAGCTGAAGAGTTCCTGGTTTGTTTGGAACCCATATAATATCTAGCTTCATTGAACATTAAACTTTTGAGGAAAATTCCAATGTAGTAATTCTAGACAATTTTTGTTGGAAATCGCTAGCGACGACGATGACTAGATTATTACGTTAGTGATTTTTAGCAAAAATTAGCCGGAAAGACAGTATTTTTCGCAGAGGTTAAATTGGCAAAATTGAAAAGTTTTAGACGGAATCAACATTTGTGTAACAGATTTAGGGTTAATTGGACTATTTCCGCAAAACTTGTGTTATTGCATTGACAAAACATTTGGCCAACAAGTTTCATCCGAAGCCGTTTTGACCCCTCTTATTATTATTTGTACATTTTAAAGTACAGTCAACTTGGAACAACGGTCAAGAGAAGAACGCCGACTTTATTGGCTTCTCATCCAAAAAAACATTTTTTAAAAGCCAACATTTGACCCACGATGAAGCTTCTATTGCATAATCTAGACTGACTTGTCAAACTGCAATGACATCCTAATCTCTTGGCATTCTGGAAATGCATATGAACTGGCATAGGCATCATCAGCTTCCGATATAAAGCTAATTTTGTATGATGACAAGACATCTGAAGCTATCTCTAAGAGGATTTATGGCCTCACACCTTTGGCAAAGTGTATTGGTTTGCAAAAATCTCGCCTTCCTGTCAGATCTGCAGGCAAAACCGAAAGGCGAAGAATCGTGAGCCCCTTAACATCCTGGAGTAAGCAACAACCAAACACAGTAGGCTCCTATGACAATGTTGCTTAAGATGTGTCGCTACTCTTCCTTGGTCATGGTCTTCCTTCTTCAGGCACATCATAGCACCGCAGTTTATAACATTACTGCAGCCGAACCACTTTTTTAGAACCAAACTCTTGTCTCCTCTTGTCAAACCTTTGAGCTCGGTTTCTTCACTCCCAACAGATCAGCTAATCAATATATGGGCATATGGTACCAGAATGGGACTCCTTCCAACATCATTTGGGTCACCAATAGATATGCGCCGCTTGCATATTTAGATCATTCGGCAAAATTAACAATAGGCAGGGATGGGAATCTGAAGCTTGGTGGATGAGCAACATAAGGTAGTTTGGTCCACCAATGTTTCTGTTCAGTCAGACCATACTACAGTAATGCTTTCAGATGTAGTAAACTTTGTTCTACAAGATGGGAATTCCATTGAAATATGGGCAAGCTTTGATGATCCAACTAATACTTGATAAAGCTAGTACTAACACCTAGAGGGGGGTGAATAGGTATTTGAAAGAAATCTTAACAAATAAAATAAATTGCTTTCAAAGTCTAGATGAAGATCAGAATCACAAGATTCCAAACTTCTATGATATTCAGAAAGTGTGCAATAGACTTTAAATGAATGAGATAAAGAGAGAAATGTACACACAAATTTTATAGTGGTTCGGCTTAAATCAAGCCTACGTCTACTCTCTCACCCTGATAGCCTACTCGCTAGATTCCAATTACAACTTGGTGAGCAAACAGTCAATGGTAGAAATTTTCTAACTCACTAAGAGACTCATTTTTTGTTTTCTCTCTAGATCACACTTTTTAAAGCTCATAGATGAAAACTAATAAAATGAGAGTAGCGTTTGACTTTGGAATCTCAAATTCACGTTCCCACACCAAATAAACTCCTTTAAATACTCCTTCACCCCATACTAGCTCTTGGTAATCTTCGGAGAAACTTTTTTCTAATCAAACCATTGGACATAATCAATTAAAGGAATCTTGTGGCCGTTGAAGTTAGGAATAGAATTTCCACTTGATTCTGTTCGCCTATATAATCAGAATCTTGGTTTCCATAAATAGATACTTCCCAAAAAGAAAGTTGTCTTCAAGATTGATTTTTTCAATTTGTGATAGATTTTATCAACGAATTTATATAAGGTAAGTGAAATCCTTTGCTAGAAAGCTAGACGATGTAGAATAATTTCCTGATAAGTTCATTCTGGATTTGTGTTGCAAAATCGATAAATTTGAGTATGTACTCTTCCTCATTTTGGACACGATCTCATTCTGGACTTTGTTAGAATGGGAAGAGTTTTTGAGAATGAATAGACTTTGCTAGAGGCAAGGCCTGATCAGGTGAGGGCAAACCCTAGTGAGGGATCCCCTCACCCAAGCCATGGCAACCTTGTTGGGTGTCACCTTTGCTTAGGCAACACTCAGCGAGGGCTGGCCTTGCTAGATCTAACAAAAGGAGCCCTCGCTTGATCGAGTGTCGCCTTTGGTGAGTGATGGTAACCCTCGCCCAAGTGAGGCCAACTCACCCGGCTATGGGCAATGGCCAATCACCGACAGAAGGAAGAAGAAAAGAAGAAAAAAATTATTAAAAATTATTCATGTCAATAATATCCGGTTAAAATTAGTCACCTGATCGAGTGTTGCCTTTGGTGAGTGACAATTCCTTCACCCAAGTGAGGCCAACTCACCTGGTAATGGCCAGTGGCCGATCACCGACAAAAGGAAGAAAAAAAATTATTAAAAATTATTCATGTCAATAATATCCGGTTAAAATTAGTTAAATTGACACTAAATCAAAAATTTTATAACTAAATTAACACAATTGAAAGGTTTAAAACTAAATTGGCACAAATGTAATAAGTTTATGATTTTTCTGACACTTTTCCCTTGATTTTTTTGTATCATTACTAAACTCTTATGTCTAACGTGCATACCAAATCACAATTTGTTTGGGGGGTGTAGTTAATTTACAATGTAAAGATTTTTATAAAATGGTTTTCAAACTTTCCTGTATTTAGTTTGTTGAGAGTAAGGTAAAAAGAAACGCTTTCATGTTTTTGGATTGCCAAAAAACTCTCTATTGGTATTCCCTCCTCTTTGTTTATTTACCGTGGTATCACTCTTCGATTTCTTTTTGGGAATGGAGAACCATTCTCATGTGAAGTTTTATGAGAATTGAAAGATTAAGTTTGTAAATTATTACATTTATCTTTTTTGGCATCTTTTTTAGGTTGCTTTGTTCCAATAAAAAAAGTAATATTCATAACTAAAATATTAGTAACATCATCTTAGTATCTTATATTAAGAACAAAATATGATTATCATAAAAGTGATATATTTTTTAAAATAAGATCTAAACACCGAAACCCGATTCAAGCAAGAGTTTCTCTAATCGGTGTAGTGGTCCAGTCAATGCCCCTCTGTCAAGAAGGCTGTTTCTATGGTCGCTCAATAGTACACATCAATTGACCTGAGAACATAGTGTCAAGAAGAAACGCACCCTACTATATTAGCTAGTGAACGTAGATCTATGTTCATCAGCTAATATATAAGTAGATCTAGTCATGTATCGAATCAACTATGAGAGTAGCAATGCACTAGGTCAAGGCTTGGGTGGGAAGCGGAGCGTGCAAAGGGCTTTGCAGGCTCAGCCAAGAGCGATTTTTCGGTGAGCCCAAACAAATCAAGACTAAATTTTATGGGCTCAATCAATGGCCTAGACTTAAATCACAAATTCGGCTGAATCAGTTCAGTTCGGTGGGGCTATTTTAGGTCAAAGCCCGACTTTTCCAAGAATGAAGTTTGTTTATTTACTGTCAAATTTGAAAACTTCGACAAGCACAATCAAAATAAGCCTTTTAAGGTACTATGAGAACTTGTTTAAGGTTCAATAATCAAATATAACTCATCTACTTAAATTGCTTAGTGAACTCATCTCAAAGTTTGGTTTAATATAAATTCAAAGTAATTAAAAGTATAAGAGCAATATTGTACATCCAACGTACAATTAATAATGATAGTAATAATAAAAGGCCATTGGTTTTGGTTGGAAGAACTATTCAGAGTTCACGTACAATAACTTAAAGGTAGTGCTTAGACCAAAATAGATACTTACGATTTGACCTTTCCTCAGCACTACTGTGTTTACGTACGGAACCTTCACCCGCGTTCTCTCGCCAACCCAAATCGCATAGCCTTAAGTCATTTGATTGCACCACAGTTGGACTTCGTTCGATGTCTTGGTTAACAAGTAAGCAATTCGAATTTGTGAACTGAAATGTGAACTGTGACGCAGTCAAATTTGAACAACGCCGGGGAACAACCCCCACGTTGAACAGTCAATGAAGATGTGGTCTTCTGAAAACCCTCGTGTTTCAGCCCCCTTTGAGCACAAAGGCCTCTTTGCTCACAGGAAATCTCGTTCATCTATCCTTAAATCTGCAGAAAGTGCAGAATCAACCGATCCAGCGAACTCACTAGGTTCATTCAGTCATTCTTACCATGCGGCTCTTGATTTCTTGGTGCTCTTGCTCGGTCATCTTCTGCCTACTTCAGGCAAGTCATAGGGCCAGCGGTGTAGCTTACAATATTACTCCATCGGAGCCGCTCTTTCCGAACCAAACTCTCGTCTCCTCTGGCAATATATTCGAGCTTGGGTTCTTCACGCCACGCGGGTCAGAAAATCAGTATGTTGGCATATGGTACAAGAACTTGACGCCTTCTAAGATCCTTTGGGTGGCCAATAGGGAGCGGCCACTTGTGTACACAGATTGGTCTGCAAAACTAACGATAGACAGTGATGGGAATTTGAAGCTCATGGATGGACAAGAAAATATAGTTTGGTCTACCAATGTCTCTAGTCCGTCCAGTTATACATCGGCGGCGCTATTAGATAGTGGGAATTTTGTTCTGCAAGATGGAAATTATAGCGAAATATGGGGAAGCTTCGAGGATCCGATGGACACTCTTCTTCCAACAATGAAGATATGAGTAAATGTCAGGACTGGAGTGAAAAAGTCTTTAATTTCCTGGAGAAGCGACAGTGATCCATTCCCTGGAAGTTTCTCGACTGGATTGACATCCGAGACGCCACCTCAAGTTTTCACGTTGAATGGTTCGACCCCTTACTGGAGAGGCGGGCAATGGGGCAAATCGAAATTTATCGGCACACCAACCATAGACCAATCATTCAAGAGTGGCTGCACTGTCCAGCAGGATACTCAGCAGGGAACCACTTACTTTTCGGTAAATAGATACGATATCTTTGGATACATGTTCATTTCTCCCGGAGGATCTCTCAAGATAATGTACTGGGATGATGGAGCTAAGGCATGGTTGATGGATTGGGCAGCACCGAACAATACTTGTGAGATTTATGGAACTTGTGGTCCATTTGGAGTTTGTAACTCACTGAATTCGCCTATTTGCAGATGCATAGATGGGTTTGTGCCAAAGTCAAATGAAGAATGGAACAGTGGAAACTGGACCAGAGGATGTGTAAGAGAGATGGAATTGAATTGCCAGAAAAACACAAGCACATTGACTTCTACAAATGTAAAGAAAGATGCATTTTGGCAAATGAGCCAGATGAATCTACCCGACTCTGGGGACTATATATCAGACATTGGAGATGAAGAAGAATGTGAAAGCTGGTGCCGGAGCAATTGTTCTTGCTTGGCTTATTCTTACGTCAGCACCATTGGATGCATGGTTTGGAGTAAAGACCTCATTGATCTTCAGGAATTTCCCACAGCTGGGGAAGATCTATTTGTTCGAGTTGCTCATGTAAAACCAGGTTAGAAATTGTTTCATTAAGATGAGTTTGAGTCGACACCAATCATCTTTTACATAACTCTCTTTCCCATTTCAGGAGGATCGCGACACAAAGCAGTTATCATCAGCCTTAGTACTATTGCAGGGATTATGTTCTTTGCAGTATTTGTTTTTGTTCTTTGCAAATGGAGAGCTAACAAAACAGGTACTATTGAAAAGCTATATCAGTTTTGTCAGAGGATTGTGCACGCTATGAAAAAAGTAAGCTAATTCTTCATCAATGATAAACACAGGAAACTTGAACAAAATTCGAAGGCTCCTTGACTCAGTAGATACACCTGAAAAATCGACCAAGCTGACACAAGGAAATGCATGGGAAGAGCAGTTGAAGCAAGATGATTCGCGGGAATTGACCCTCTATAGTTTTGATAGCATACTACTTGCTACAAACAAGTTCAGCACGACAAGTAAACTTGGGCAAGGAGGGTTTGGCTCCGTTCATAAGGTAAGACCATTCTGCGGGACATTGTTAATGAAAATATTTCAAGGTCTAAAAGCTATGTGAATTGCGAAACAGGGGAAGCTGAAAGATGGGAAAGAGGTAGCTGTGAAAAGACTTTCCAGTACCTCAGCCCAAGGCGTTGAAGAGTTCAAGAATGAGATCATCCTTATATCGAAACTCCAGCATCGAAATCTTGTTAAACTCGTGGGTTACTGCATTGAAGGAGAAGAAAAGATTTTGTCATATGAGTACTTGTCGAATAAAAGCTTGGACACCTTTCTTTTTGATTGGTCTTTTTTTTTTTTTTTAATCTCGGATTAACTATTTTTCTATAATGTATTTTCTGCCATAGCATATAAACTTGAAAACTATTCCTGTCTGTCATGTTTGTTAGATTCAAGAAAGAAGGCAGAACTTGACTGGGGCAAACGATTTCAAATAATTCAGGATATTGCAAGGGGGCTGCTCTACCTCCATCGAGATTCTTGCCTTAGGGTCATACATCGAGACTTGAAAGTAAGCAACATTCTCTTGGATGAAAAGATGAACCCGAAAATTTCAGATTTTGGGCTAGCACGAAAGTTTGAGGGCACTCAAGTTTTGGTGAACACTCAAAAAATTGTTGGAACACTGTAAGCTCTCTAGGCCTATTTGAATTATCAATTCATTGAGTCAATCTCTTCAAGCAGATAGAAATGATTGATTTACCACAACGAACATCTCTGTTCATGCATGTTTTATCCCCATTGTCTATCAATACAATCAAAGAGTACATAAACATGTTTAACTTAACTGCAGTGGCTATATGTCTCCTGAGTACGCCATGGGTGGAATATTTTTCGAGAGGTCCGATGTCTATAGCTTTGGAGTGTTGCTACTGGAGATAGTAAGCGGCAAAAAGAACACGGCCCTGTATGACCAGGGACATCTGAATCTCCTTTCCTACGTACGTCCCAAATTCCAAGCCTAATCAATATCGTTAGTTTGCTCCAATATTATGACAGTGTTCTCACTTACAGGCATGGCAATTGTGGAGTGATGGCAAAGCATTGGACCTAACGGATGTAGCAATGGCTGTTAGCTCTCCTTTGGAAGTAAAAAGATGCATCCATGTTGGGCTTCTCTGTGGTCAGGACCATGCCACGGATAGACCAAACATGTCGAATGTAGTTCTGATGTTAAGTGGCGAGTCAGATCTTCCTCAGCCGAGGCAGCCTATATTCACTTTCCAAGCCGAAATGCCAAATCGTTCTATTCCATCACAGCAAGAAAGCATCTAGTCTATTAACACTATCACTAATACAGTGGTCGAGGGAAGATGACGACTATTTATTTTCATTTTTATTTTCCCTTTTTTGGAGATGACTTTATTGTTATTTTTTGAGATTTTAGTGTTAATTCAATTCAAGGATGGCTTTAGTACACTCTGAACAAAAGGTCGAATGGGCTGCTCCACTTTATACATGGACTTTAGGCTGCGAAGCAGGGGTTTAGAATGTATACTTTTTTAACAGAACATAATCGACGCAGCAATTTGTTCTAATTTACAGTAGCCAGAACTGTTGTGATAATTAAGGAGAACTACCAAGTAATTGTCATCACTCTCTCACCAGTTGCATTTTGAAGATTCGATTTCCTGGGCTTTTGGACGAAAGATATCATCACCAAAGATAGACTAAAGTCCCCCCCTCCCCCCCAAGAGAAGCATTGGCACAGGATAAAGTATTTCCAGCTTCAGTATGATTCCCAAATATGATTTACCTTCTTCAGATTTGATAAGAAGTCATCCATGCCTGCGGCAATTGAATGTCAGCTAGGGATCAATTCAATGACTGAACAATTCAATTCGGATAAGCTTTGCACGAAAATGGAAGGCTAATGTCAGCTAATGATCAAAATCGGAGCCATGTGATCCTTAAACTGAAGAGTTGAAGAGTTCCTGGTTTGCTTGGAACCCATATAATATCTAGCTTCATTGAACATTAAACTTGTGGGGAAAATTACCTTATTAATCCTAAACCTATTGTAGAAATGCGAATTCAATCCTAAAATTTTCAATTTTGCAAATTTAGTCCCAGAGCAAAATTCCAATGTAGTCATTCTGGACAATTATTGTTGGAAATTGCTGTCGTGTCACGTAGGACGGCGATGACTGGATTATTACGTTAGTGATTTCTAGCAAAAATTAGCCGGAAAGACAAATATTCTTCACAAAGGTTAAATTAACAAAATTGAACAATTTTGGACGAAATTGACATTTGTATAACAGATTTAGGATTAATTGGACTATTTCCTCCAAACTTGTGTTATTGCATTGACAAAACATTTGGCCAAGAAGTTTCATACGAAGCCGCTTTGACCCCTCTAAAAAATTATTTGTACATTTTAAAGTACAGTCAACTTTGAACAACGGTCAAGAGAAGAACGCCGATTTTATCAGCTTCCCATCCAAAGAAAACAGTTTTTAAAAGCCAACATTTGACTCACAATGAAGCTTCTATCGCATAATCCAGACTGACTTGTCAAACTACAATGACATCCTGATCTCTTGGCATTCTGGAAATGCATATGAACTGGCATAGGCATCATCAGCTTCCGATATAAAGCTAATTTTGTACGATAACAAGACGTCTGAAGCTATCTCTAAAAGGATTTATGGCCTCACGCCTTTGGCAAAGCAAATTGGTTTGCAGAAATCTCGCCTTCCTGTCAGATCTTTAGGCAAAACCGAAAGGCAAAGAATCGGGAGCCTCTTAACATTCTGAAGTAAGCAACAACCAAACACAGTAGGCTCCTATTACAGTGTTGCTTAAGATGTGTCTCTACTCTTCCTTGGTCATGGTCTTCCTTCTTCAGGCACATCATAGCACTGCAGTTTATGACAATACTGCAGCCGAACCACTGTTTCAGAACTAAACTCGTCTCCTCTGATCAAACCTTTGAGCTCGGTTTCTTCCCCCCCCCCCCCCCCCCCCCCCCCCCCCAAAACGGATCAGCTAATCAATATGTGGGCATATGGTACAAGAATGCGACTCCTTTCAAGATCATCTAGGTTGCCAATAGGGATACGCTTGCATATTCAGATCAACTGGCAAAATTAACGATAGGCAGGGACGAGAATCTGAAGCTCGTGGACAAGCAACAAAAGGTAGTTTGGTCCACCAATGTTTCTGTCCAGTCAAACTATACTACAGCAATGCTTTCAGATGTAGGAAACTTTGTTCTACAAGACGGGAATTCCATTGAAATATGGGCAAGCTTTGATGATCCAACTGATACTTGATAAAGCTAGTTTACCACCTAGAAGAGGGTGGATGGGTATTTGAAAGAAATCTTAACAAATAAAATAAATTGCTTGCAAAGTCTTGATGAAGATCAGAATTATGGGATTCCAGACTTCTAAGATATTCAAAAAGTGTGCAGCAGACTTTAAATGAAGGAGATAAAGAGAGAAAGGTGCACACGAATTTTATAATGGTTCGACTTAAATCAAGTTTACATTCACTTTCCCATGCTCACAACCTGTCGATTGGATTCCACTTTATGATCAATCAAGAACTTATAACTTGGAGAGCAAACACTCAATAGTAGAAATTTTTTAACTCACTAAGACACTTTTTTTGTTCTCTCTCTAGATCACACTTTTTAAAGCTCACATATGAAAACTAGTAAAATGAGAGTAGCCTCAGGCTTTGGAATCTTAAATTCACATTCACATTCACACACACTTCTAAACTGAATGAACCTCTTTAAATATTCCTCCACCCCATACTAGCCATTGATAATCTTTGGAGAAACTTTCATCCAATCAAGTTGTTAGACAAAATCAATTAAAGGAATCTTGTGACTATTGAAGTTAGGAATATAATTTCTACTTGATTCTAGTCGTCCACACAATCAGAATGTTGATTTCTATAACTAGATGTTTCCCAAAAAGGAACTTGTCTTCAAGATAGATTTCATCAATTTGTGATTGATTCCATCAACGAATTATATAAGATAAGTGAAATCCTTCGCTAGAAAGCTAGACAATGTAGAATAATTTCATAATAAGTTCATTTTGGATCCATGTTGTATAATCGATAAGTTTGAATCTGTACTCTTTCTCATCCTGGACACAATCTCATTTTGGATTTCGTCAGAATTGGAAGTACTTCTAGGATTGAATATACTTTGGCAAAAGCCTTTGATAGATCCTCATAAACAACTTTAAATGCAATCTATTCTTAAGATGAGAGTAAGAACCATAAAATTTTGTTAACTTCTGAACTTGATAGGAGTTTTTTCAGCAATCTCCCAATTTTTTATAATGACAAAACTTTCACGTAGATTTAAGCACAATATCTACGTTATCCTGCAAAAGAGCACGACTTATGGAGTAAACAGTCATTAGAGAATAAGCAAACAAGATGGATTAGATATAATATTTCTTAAAAGCAAACAACCACTTAAAAGTTTGCAAAAGTCTACAAAAAAAACTCACAATCACGTCAGCACACCAAGTAATTAAAATCTGCACAAAGTTTCTCCCTTTTTGTCAATAGCAAGAGGATCCAAAAAGTCTACAGATTTCAAAAGACTCAAAGATCAAAGGCAGGTTCCAAAAATCAGGTGTTTCCAGGAAGTCGGACAAGAGAAAAATCTTCCAAGTTATGTATAGTTTCCTCAAGCTTGGTCATGCATTGACCAAAGGTAGTTTCAATCTTAGCCAAATCCTGGATAGCTTGCTACTTGTTCTTCTGAACATTTTCCGCAAGAGACTAAACTTGTCCACTCAAAGATTGAGTTGTGGTAGCAAGAGAAGCATTCAACTTTTGTAGTTCAACCTCCATGCCATACTGTTGTGTTTTGATCTCCAAGAGAAGTTCAACTATGTGAGGATAATTTGGATCTAGTTCAGTCTGAGCACTAGCCTCCACAAAGTGAACTAGAGGAATATCCAAACTTGAAGGCAAATCAATGTGTACCTTGGAAGTATTATCCTCCCCCTGAACATTAGCTTGTTGTTCCTTGTTGCCAAAGGAATCCTCAAGTAAATGAGAGGCATAGATATCATCTATATTTGGTAAGAACAACTGATGCCATCACTAAGAATTGGTTCTACATGCTTCTCCTAAGGAGTTTTCTCAACAACTCTCCATGTTTCTATGCCATCAGTCTGAGCAACCAGATAGCCTCCTGCTGTATCGCGATCCTTTCCAAATTCGTGCTATTGTGGTTCTTCACCATCTTGTTGTGGATTGTACGTACGTACACCAGCAATTGAAAATCAACAATTTTTTAATGATTTTCAAGAAAAAAAAGTTATTCTCCATTAAAAAGCTTTCGATCAAGCAAACATACCCTTTCGACCAAAAAAAAAAATACTCAAAAAGATGTTTACTACACTTAATAATTATGGTGTAGGTTGATTCCCTATTAATTTTTTTTATCGAATTTTTTCTTTTATATTAATCATAAATCTTTTTTATTATCAACATTGTTGAGAGACTAGTTAGTCCCCGTAAATTGTACTTTTGCACCATGTCTCATATAGTTACACTATGCTTCACTGATAGTAAAAGGAGATTTACAAATTGGCCAACTGATGTAATTTACCTCCCTCCATTTCTCACCCACTTAAATTTTCACTTCGAGCAGAGGCCGATGGCCGATTGAGACCGCATCACCCCAAGATGTCGATTGGAGGGTTCGAAATAATGCACGTGCTTCAACTACAATACACGTCGCTTCCATAATTGTTAGCAGTAAATGGGCGAGCCATCGGTCCGCAAAAAGGGAGAGAGGAAGTGGCCGAATGGATTCGTATTCGATCGAAGTAGGGTTCTAAGATCTTCAATCTTACTTCTTATCGAAAGGGATTGTTTTGATAAGATAAGGCCGAGTCCAATGTAGTCAAGCAATTAAGGGCGCATTTGATAACCATTATTTTTCGGGAATAATTTTTATTGAGAAATAGTTTTTTTCAATTCTCTTCCTTGAATGAGTTTTTTAGCATTTGAAGGTGTTTAGTAACTGCATAAAATTTCAATTTTCAAAATAGAAATACGTTTGACACAACCTTAAAATTTTTATGACTTCAAATTTATTTTAACTTTTTAATAATTTCATTATATTTTTTCTTTTTCTTTTTTTCTTTTCAAGTCAGGCGACCTCATTGAGATGCTGACCGATGGAACATCTCTTAATTCAATTCATTTCACACATTTCACCATATCACAATCTTACATTAAGGTACACTTGTATCATCACCAGCACACATATACTTTTCCACATAGCATACTCACATGCCAATCACAATACCACGCCATGTACGTGACAGAAATGTCCTACATAGTCATCCTCACTAATTACACACTATTCCACATACACAGGAAGCATCACTCGTGCACAGCCATCAAACAAAGGTCCACAGCATACTAGGCTCATAAGTCACAACAATCACAAAATACGAGTGTTTCAGCAAGAGGAACGTCAAAGATACGAACTAGGCCACCAAAAGCACTTCCTATTGTGCGGCTTTATAATTAATTCCATAAACTTAACCGAACAAGTCCGAAATATTCTCAAATTTTGATATGTTGTATTCATCACTTAAATCAACGCTTTTCATGACGAAAGCCGAACCTAGTTCCTTCTAGATTAAGAGTAGTAAATTGCACAAAACAGCCACAAAACTATCCCCGCAACCAGATTATACATCCTTAAAAAAAAAAAAATTACCAGACCATTTTGATGCTCAAAACTCGTTCATTTGCTCTGAAATTTAATTATGTTGTACTTTATGTTGTGCTGGACAACTTTTATGAAAAAACGATTTTAAAAATCAAATCACAAGATTTTATAAAAACTCAAACAAACTTTAAACGTCATCAATTCCAACCTTAAACAACATATTGACTTGCACGAAACAAGGCTTATAACTTGGCTCTCTAAATCCAGAAAAATCCAAGTAGAACGTATGTTTTAGATGAGGATGTTTAAAACATTTTTCAAAATTTCAGGATGTCATAGGCTGAACTTCTAAGCAGCCAAGAGCAGACCCCCTTCTCTACTTTGGTGAGTAGCTTTAGTTGCTCTACTCTCGTCGACAGGGCAAGGTTGATCTCGCCGTACCATCACAAGGTCGGCGTCGCCTAACCATAGCCAAGGTCAACAACCAGCTAAAGGAAGAAGAAGAAAAGAAAAAGTTTGATTCTAAAATTATTCCTAAAAACAAAGAAATAGTTTTTTTAATTTTTTTATTTTGTTCTAGAGCAACAAAGTTTTTAAAAGTATTTTTTTTTCTTTTTTTATGGGAAATAAAAGAATAAAATTAGATATTATTTAACACATTACCAAATATGCCCTAAATAAGATGGTCATCTTTTTAGGCCGGGGCCACACCGGGTCCCCAACGGAAGACACAAACGTAATTTCCGCCCCAACCGCTACGCCGTGCCCGGCCCCAAAAGTGGCGTCGGCGGCGTTATTAATCGCCTCAGCTAATCCACACGCAACGCATTCTCTCTCTCTCTCTCTCTGCTGTTCCCACGACGGCGATCTTCACGACGACCCTGCCGCGTCCTCTCTTCCCTCTCCGTAAGCTCTCTCTCTCTCTCTCTCTCTCTCTCTGGGGCGAAAGATGTGATCTTTTGGGCACCTGGCTTTGATTTTTCTTGTGGGTGGGAAAGATGTGATCTTCTGGGCACCTGGGCTTTGATTTTTCTTGTGGGTGGTGATGATGTGAGCTGAATCGCCAGTTGCGGATGAATCTTGATCTGGGCTATTATAGCTCCGATGACATGTGACGATGGTGGTGATGAACGTCGATGGTCGTGAGCTTTTGGGGTGCATAGGACGCGGGTTGAGATCGAAAGGCATCTCTTTTGGGTTTTTTTTCTTGTCTCGTGCTTCTTATGGAAATCAATATCGTTGCACTTTGTTAAGTTTAGCTAGAGGGTTCATGCTGATGGTGTTTCCGAGTGGCCATGGGGGTCGGACTTGCTTGCTTGAGATCGCATTTCGAGGTTCTTGATTTAGGCATTCGACCCTCGGTTCTGTTTTGCTTTTGCCCTGATTTGTGTGCTTTTTGTGAGTTGTTGCCATTGGGTTTGCTCGATCATGTGCACGACCATGTCGGTTATCATATTTGTGTTTGTCGAGCGTGTCGATTTTTGGTGTTTCTAGCGAGATAGTAATTTGTTTTCTTGGCATATGTTTTATCGGTGAAGGCTTGGTTTTTGCACGTGTCCTGTTATCTTCTCCAGTCCTCTGCCCCTGCCAGGGATTCCCACTTGCTCTATTGATCCCCTTGTGTAACGAGTAAATCTGCATGCCAATTTTATCCACCTGAAATGGAGGTGAAGCTGTGGAATGACAAGCGCGAAAGGGATATGTATGAGAACTTTGCTGAGCTCTACGCTATAATTCGAGCCACCGAGAAGTTAGAGAAGGCGTATATTCGTGACATAATACCTCCATCCGAGTACGAGATCGAGTGTCAGAAGCTCATTACTCATTTCAAAACCCTGGCCTCCACATTGAGAGACATAATTCCCAGCATTGAACGGTTTGCTGACACTTACAAGATGGATTGTCCTGCGGCCATAAACCGCCTGGTGGTGTCGGGTGTCCCCGCCACAGTGGAGCATCGGGCCGCATCAGCTACATCTGCAACCACCTCAGCTGCCATCGTTGCGGAATGTGTGCAGAACTTCATCACAGCAATGGATTCACTTAAATTGAATATGGTGGCTGTGGATCAGGTGCATCCACTGCTTTCAGATCTCTCTGCTTCTGTCAATAAGCTGACCATACTGCCTCCAGATTTCGACGGGAAGACAAAGATGAGGGAGTGGATCTCAAGGCTCTCCAAGATGGGGGCAGCAGATGAGCTGACAGAGCAGCAGGCCCGGCAACTCCACTTTGATTTGGAGTCCTCATACAATTCATTTATGGCAGCTTTGCCCAATTCCGGTACTTGATATCTTTTGGCTTGGAAAAACATGCGGGGCGGTTTTCTCCTTCTTGTGGATAATAATTACACACTTGGACTACTCTCAGATGTACAAAATGGTCACTCCTCTTGTATCATAACATTAGAAAGCGATCACCTGGATGGCTTTAATTTTGTAAAAATGTGACCATGGAATGATGGTATTATTGATCTAGAAGCACTTCGAGATAGTTTCCTTTCTTCTGATGCTTGCATGAGTATTATTATGGAAGATGACCGATGGACTTTCTATATGGATAAAATCCTTGTCTGAGTGCTGAAACTTGTGGTACTTGTCTTTCAGGAGAATCTTGGCTTCAGTTGAAGTCATTATACCAAAAGAAAATTAAATTCATAATTGGTCGTTCAACAAATCCTTGAGCCCAGTAGTTATCCTTAGTTCATAGGTTACAGGGGTGTTGACATGCTGCTTATTTTGAGTCTTCAAATGTCTGTAAGTGTTGTACTTGAGGTCTACCAGAGCTCATAGACGTTTTCATCAAAATCACAAAGGATTAGTTTGCTTATCTTGCTTTAAACTGGCTTTGGATGATAGTTAACAGGTTATTATTATATGTTGCAATTATAGGAAGCATTGGTCTATTACCTACAAGATATAACGCCATCTTTTACTTGATGCTCCAGATTTACATTTATTGATAAGGGAGACTATAATTCTGCATCTTGTGGTAATTTGTCTTGTCAAGGGCAAGAAAAACTATCGACTGACTAAAGCAGCATAGGAAATGCTCTGCATTAATATTCTGATCGACTTGTATCCATTTGTTTCTCTCCACCATGGCAATAGCATTGATAACGATTTACTATCACCCAATATCGCACTAGGCACTTTGCTTTACTAGGGTGGTTACTGCAATTTGATCAGTAGACTGATCTTTTATTCACTTAAAACATGTCATTTTTGTTCATATCTCAGTCGTTGGCTTCGGTGACTTCTCTTCTGGTTTTACCAGATAAAAGTTCAACCTGGTAAAGAAACAGGAGATGTGATTGAATGCCAAATGTCAAAACTTCCATATTTGCAATTGCAGGATAATACAGAAATTCAGATGCTCGGTCCATGTTTAGTTGGCAAAGAATTGTACAAATCAGGTTATCTAGGGAATTGCTGAAGGAGAGGGGACGAAACAAATAAAATTAGACAGAGAAAAGAGAAATGGAGGAAGAAATGAACAGACTATAATGGACCTTCCATGTGTGAGAAAATCCTTAGCTGATTTTCTCCCCTTGGATTCTGCAAAACTCCGGCACACGACTTAACTGGGTCTTTGCACTCACATTCCCTTTCTTCTTGTTTCTGTTAGTGACTAATTGATGTTAAGATTGGTATTATCAGGAAGCAGACTATAACAGCACCAAGAATAATGGCAATGCACGTCCACTTCCTAGAGCTTTTCTTATATTCCTTGGCTACTTGAAGGTGATCTGCTCCTCGCCTCACAAACGAGCTGGCCTGAAGAACCTGAGACTCAATATCATTGAGCTGGTGACCTTGTGCCTCCACCAGTGCAGCCATATCCAAGAATATCTGGTGCAACTCTATCAGGTTCTTCTCTATCTCCTTAATTGCATCGCGCCTTTCTTGAATCTCTGATATCGTGTCCAAGATTTGACCCCTCCCTTGTTCCTGAATTGCTTTTTGAACTATACTCTCACTTTCTCCACTTGATATGAGGTTATCAATGGTCTCTTCGTCTGCCTTCTGTCCCGTGATTGTGAAGTACCTTCTTCCCACGGTTTCCTTATATTCCGCATTCATTTTTGCCCTTAACTCCTGAAAATCATCCATCATATCTTTGAGCTTTTTCCCCAGCCCAATAACCACCGAGGTCCGGGTCCGGTCTGCTGATGAACCAGGGCCACACCCTGGAAGATTCCTGTGGGCCACATTGGAACGTTCAAGGGCTTCGAGCTTGCCTTTGATGATTTTGACTTGTTTCAAGGCCTGTTGCACGTCCGAGTCCATACAAGCCCGGACCTGCTTGATTGTTTTGCCGTGATGGATGGCTTTGCTCTCCTCATTCGATTTCTGCAATCTCTTGTAGAGTTTCTCGACCTGAGCCATGTCCTCCTTCACTCTTTCGACATCTTCAAAGAAATTGTCAAGGTTGACAGTTTCCTTCTTGGAATCGGTGTCATCTAGGTACACCTGCTCCTTCAGGTCGCTGTATCGCTTGAACGAATTGGAGAACAAATCATTCATCTCCACCAGGCCTTTTCGTCACCCTCTTGCGCCCTTTCTTGCGGTGGAGTTGATCTGAGTGTATTCTCAACAATGCAGAAATTTCAGAGTAACTGAATGTGCACAGCTTGGGGGACCGTAGGAAATGATCCTACTCTCCACGTTCTGTATTTATGCTGCTCTAGGAAGAAGGATGAAAGAACAGAACTATCACCAGGCAATGCAAAATGGGAAAACGTTAAGCTGCTTATTCTTTTCAGTTTGACCAACTTAAGGGATCTGAAGTCTGGTTAAGGAGGCTTTGTGGGTGACTTGTGAATGCGTGGGCATACACCCTTTGGAGATTGCAAGAAATAGATGGGGAAGCAGCTAGGATTGACCCGGTTGACCCCCTAATGCTAGCTCAGAGCAATACAAGTTCACACGTATAATGTCAACTCTCTGAGAAGAAAAAGCTTCAATGTGGGTCGTGTAGGGCATTAACAGTTCCTGGTCAGACCACCGAAACCTTAGTGGGGCTTATGTTTCTCTGCTCACGGCATGTCTTAAAGATGCGGTACCGAAACTTCATGAAATCTAGGCTTTGATTCGTCAAGAAATTCCAAAAAAAAATCTTATGCTGCAGCTGGCTAGGGAGATGGTAATTGACTTCTGATCTTCAAAACACTTGAAAGTACCCTGGTAAATTTAAAATTATAGCGTCCCTCCCCTGAGACCGGTTTGGGTTCATGCTGACTTACAGGACGCAAAATTCGGACGTTAGATTTTGTTGAAGGAAAGTGACTTTGCAACCAGTTGGATCGTGAAATTTGGATGCTAATGCGCATTGTCTATACTTATTGAATTGGAATGGGTGTGACAATCCACTTTCCGAAGTGGTCAGATCCCGATTTTGATCGTCTTGAACGAGTATGTAAAGATGCGCATACTAAGTTTTGGAAAAATGAAAAGGCTGAAAATGGTTCGATAGGCTGATCAAGAATCATTTTGAGAGGGTGATATACAGATCGCATTTTATGTGAATTTGAATTTTGGGATGCTTTGCTTGGGATCACTCTCACTAAGTACCCGTTATGTTTCTACACCATTGACGTCACCAGTCAATCTCGCATCTTTAGAGCCTGCGAAGCATCGGCGAACAACCAGCTAAAATGAGAAAAGGATAGATGAATCTTCAGTGGCTATACTCATCGTATCCACCGTGACAATCTTCAGTGGTTATACTCATCGTATCCACTGTAACTTGGTCACGGCATTATCACTGCAAACGCCCGGTTTTCTCTCTTAAAAACTACGGTGATACAGGATCGCTCCTCCGAGACTTGATCCACGAGTCCGATTTTATCTGAGCCAAAGCATAAAAACACATCGCTCACGCCTCCCGCAACATGTATTAATTTCTACTCTTGAAAGGTCAGAACAATGGGCTGGTTAGGTCCCCGTTGCTTCAAGCAAGCACCGCAACGACCACTCAAGAAGGAAGAAAAAATTGTAAGCCGATCAGTTTAGCTCTTATAAACTCCGGAAATCAGCTGATATTACAGCGACAGGGGCAACAATATCGTGTATAAATTAGCAAAATGAATGGACTTTTAACCATTCGGTCTAATTCCTACTCTCTTCCTATGTACAGGAACTAAAATAGCCCAATCTCAAAATGGATGAATGTACAACTACAAATACCTGTCACAAATCTGCCATGGAAAACACAGCAAAAACCCTACATCAGGATCAATACAGCGATGCGTGTTAGGTACACAATGTTTTATTTATGCACCGTAGATGCCAAAGCTTTAGCTCGTTCCTCGTTGAACTCTTGCTGACCACTCTCTACCGTGTCACTGACAAGCCTCTCGCCTCCATCTAGATCCACCACAGCAGGATCACCTGTGGAATTCCTGAAGCTGTCTTGGGTCAAAACCCTCTGCCTGAGATATTTCTGGGTGGCATCATGTAGCAATTTCATCATACCACCAGAATCTGACCCAGGCGAGAGCTCCTCCTCGCGCTCTGGCTGAATATTAAGATCGATCTGACCTTTAAAAGGTGAACCCGAGCTTTTAACCCTGTTCATTTCGTCGTCAGAACCATCGTTGCCCACCTTTTTCTGGCTTGGGCTGCCATTTGCAATGTTGTTGTTGCACTGTGAAGGGTCGTCTTCCGGTGATTTTTCTGCAAGTGATAGGTTCTGATGTTGCAGCTTCTTGCGCGAACCTTCCGCTTCTTTCTCCGACTGTTTCTTTTCGCGCCTCAGCATCAAGGTGCGGAAACGGCGCTCTACGGTCTGACAGACATTACATGTGCATGTTTGCTTGTGTTTTGGGCCCTTTCCACTGGCGAGTAGTATACAAACAATACACGAACACCCTGGTCGGTGTCGAGGATGCTTTGTTGTGGCTTGAGATGATGGGAGCACCTCGCCTTCTCCTAAGATTGCTAGGTTGGCGAGAGTATGCAGCCCCTCCAATGCTTCCATATTCTCTTGTTTAGGAGCCTTGGCTTTCTTATAAGGTGCTGCACAACCACAATGATGGATTGATTACGAGGAATCAGATCAAAGTCAAAAAGACCACCAAACTAAGGTACAAGTAATTCAATATACCAAACTCAAGTCAATTTCCTACACATTAACAAAACTAAACATACCAGCTCATCCTTAGGGGAAAAATCTCAGTTGAATATGGTGAACTAGAATAAAGAAAAGTTAGGCTCGATGTAATTCCGTCACTTTGGATTTGGACCTTGTACTATTACTCAAGCCCTTCAACAGAATCCCAGGCAGGTTCTCTAATGAACCATATAGAAGTTTCCATCAATTTAGATAAATCAGGGTCAAAGGTCCCATGGCACCTTGCTTTGACCTGAGCTATGCAACAACCAAATACACCTGATCTGTGCATTGATGGTCCCCACTACACCGTTCACTTGGGAGTTCTTACTCCATATTACCAAACTAAAGGAAGTGAGTGGGCTACTGTCAAGGAATTTTGTCAGGCATTTCATACAAGATCCTAGAAATAGCACCCATCCATGAGGATCCCCACTATGCAATGGTTATTCATTGTTTGCAGCTCTCCTTGCTATTCTCCAAAGAGGCTTCTACGTCTCAAATCTGCAAGTTTTCCAGTCGCAGGAGGACAACTCGCTGCTAGGCCAAGGTCCATATACTGAGATCAGTTCTTGCGAGAAAAGCCTCATTTTTTGTTAATCTAGTCACTCAAGACAGGCTATCCCCAGATGACTCAACAATAGTACTATGTTCAGCACCCTTCAACTGCCATTAGTTTGACGGTAAAACGAATCCTGGGTTGTAAACAGTGATTAATCTGCATGACCCGTATTGCGTGTACTTATGCTAACAGGACATTAAATATTCATTATAGAAGACTCTGGTCTTCTTCAAGCAAAAAAAAAATTCTTTGCTCTCTCAGACTCCAAATAATATCATGAAACAAATAATAATTTTTATGCCTTGTATTATCTTTTAGATAAATAAGCACGTGTACTAGCATACAGCTATGAATATGGCAAAAATACAATCATTTGTGTTTAAATACCGGTTTGTGGCAAATTAATTTGCTTCTGTGCATTTTTGGCTAAGCCATGGAAAACTTCTCAAACGTATCCAAACTTCCCCTCCTTGAAGGATCTCTCATTTTCGTTTGCACATTGCAATATCGGTCCATTTCCCAGATTAAAATGGAGCACCATTCAAAGACAACATGACAAAGTCATAGGCCACAACAGAGGCAATCTGTCACCTTTATTTACTAAGAGTGTAGGCAGTCGTATTGTAATAATTTTCTGCCTACTTTAAACCAAAGTACAGGAAGTCTATCCATCTACCAGTGTCCCAAGCAAACCATACCTGGATTATCATCAGGTGGCATATCTTCAAGCTCTTCTGCTGTCAAGTCTTGATCCGCCGAGCAGGATGATCTGATGAAACATAATACTTAGAGCTATGGATTAAATAAGCAAGGTAATACACATATTTTTCTATCAAATGTGAAGGTTAAATGGCCAAATGACCAACTTTTAAAAGAGGGAAGACAATCTCTAATGAGTATGGCATAACAGGACCGGAGGCTCCAAAAACAATACCAGGAAAAAAGCTATAGATCAGCAATCAGAGAAGCATCATATCACTCAAAGCTCCCAATTAGTAAATAGAGTTGCAAATAGCTTACCGGTTCCCACCACAGAGTGAAAAGGACTACTGTAAATCTACAAGTCTAATGTTCAAACAGCTCATGGGTACATTAAAATTTATGGATGATCATTAAGACTAAGGCATGACAGCAGTATAACCCGGATCGAGCGAGCCCCCTCATGACCCCTCGCGCGGACAAAAAGATTCGAGGCAACACGAAAATCCCCCCCAGCAACTGCGAACAACAACAGAAAAACACGCAATCCGCAAAGCGGCGACGGGAACCATAACGCCTCCCTTCCTCCCTCCACCCCATTCCCGCGACTTCTTTCTGCGCAGCCGGGGAACGACGAATCGCGAGGATCCGCACCGGACGAAACCGCGAGATCGCAACGGAATTCGCTGAATCCATCGATCACCACCCCCGAGATCAACTCGACCGCGCCCAAAAAAAGAGAATGCAGAAAAGGAAACGGATTGCGACCGTACTCCGATGCGCACGAGGCAGGCGAGAGAGATCCCCGTATCGCGTTCCCTCTGCAAATCCGTGCGGCCACAGATCGGCGACGAATCCCGCCGGCGAGATAGAGAGAGAGAGAGAGAGAGAGAGAGAGAGAGAGGGAATTCGATATTTGGAGAGTCGCGACAGGTAGGGGTGTTAAAAAAAAAACCGACATTTCTTCGTCACGAAGCTTCTCAATCTTTTTAGATAAAGTACAGTGTTAAACCTGAGGCAAGCATATGGAATGGTGACATGAAGAAAAGTCCCCATATTTCTCTTTAGCTTGACTAATCGATTTAAAGCAGTTTCTTCTAGTGCTTGGAACCTATATAGCACCGATACGAACACGCGACACGACACGACACGACACACCGACACGTCATTTCTTAAATAGAGAATTTCGACACGTTCTGACACGTTATATATTAAATATATTTTTATATATAAAAATATAAATAAATAATAATAAAATAGCCCAGAATTAATTTACACGAAAAATATTAAATAATATCATTCATTATTTTAATTTGTTACAATAATACACAAAACTTAGAGGAAAAAAATATTGTTTAAAGAAAAATGTTGAAATGATATTTTTAAATGTATTTATTTGTCATATATAGTATTTTTTATTACTTCTTTCATAATAAAAGACTTTTTAAAAAAATAAAACAATTCTAAAATAAAAAACTGAAAAAAAAAATATTGACTCCATTCGTGTATATTTATAGCAATTTTATTACTTCTTTTGTTACTTCTTTTGGGTATACTTATATTTTGACCTCTCAAGTATTAGAAATTTTTAAAATTGACCCCGTGTGTGTCAAAATCACATGTCGAAATTCTGGACTCGCGTGTCGAAGCGTATCGGAGAGAGTTGACCACATGTCGGATTTTTCGACACTCATTGACCGTGTGTCGGAGCGTGTCAAGACGTGTCAAAACGTGTCAGACACGTGTCAGAAGTGTCGGATACGACACAAACGCTTCCGGAGAGTGTCCATGATGCATAACTTGGAACTAATGCTACAACAAACTGCCGTCCCTGTGGAGCGACCTTGAAGCCACAGAAGAGAAACTCGAGGGACCAGAGGAGACACTCGCACATTATCGATCGATCAAAGAAAGGGAAAAGGCAACCCATTTTTTGCTGATTTTGAACAATTCATACCTGACTTTTCGTTCACAGATTTTGGCCATGGAACCGATGCCGCCTCTTGGACGGATTTTTCAATTGGCCGTCCAGGAAGAGAGCCAAAGGCTCGCATCATCAAACTCGGCAAAAGGAGGAGAGAGTTTCGCCCTCACAAGCCGCAAGGAAAGGAGAGATGCGGGAACGAAAACCCTAGCGTCGCATGAAAAGGGGGCGTAGGAAGAAGAGCTAGGGTTTCGGCCCGACACGCCCAACTTCTTAAAAGAGGAGGAATGGACGGCCCAGATCTCTCGCGCTGATCGAACAGTCCAAAAAGATTCACTTACTTGAGTGGATCGGACGGCGGAGATGGCCCGAATGGAAAAGGATCCGACGATGGTGGAATTTTCTCAACATTTGCAAAAAATTTTAATGCAAAAGGAAAAGGTAAATTATATTGTGAGTTTTGTAGACGTCCACACCATACAATAGAAAATTATTGGAAACTGCATAGTAAACCCAAAGAAAAAGGAAAAAAGAAGGAAATTTCTGCAGTTTATCAAATCAGTGATTCTAGTGCTAATCGGTCTTTAACATATGAACAATATCAACATATGATGCAAGCACTATAGAAATTAGACACCTCAAGCAAGAGAGGAAATTTTTCAGGTCTCTCTCGTTGCCTGATTAATAATATTTTGAGAAAAGCTTGGATAATTTATTCTGGGGCAAGTGATCATATTGTCTGTTAAAGGAGGTTATTTTCAAATATACATGAGAACCCGGATTTCCTTATTACTGTGCAATTACCCAATAGGAATGTCACTCATGTTACTATTATTGGAATAGTCATACTTAGCCCACAAATCATACTCCAAAATATACTTTATGTACCAGAATTTCGGTTTAACATTGTTTCTGTGTCCAAAGTTTGCAAAGAAAATTCATGTCATGTCGTGTTTGATTCTGACACTTGCTTCTTTTAGGCCCTTTTGACTGATGGAGTGATAGGCTTGGGTAGTCTCTCTGAAGGACTGTTTCTTTGGACAAATTTCCCAAGTAATCTTGATTTGTTATCGTTTTGTTCCAATAAAACATTATTGTGTAATACAACTACCAGTAATAAAAATTATCTTATGCATTCTCGATTGGGTCATAGTGCTTCATTTTCTCACTCTAAGTGTCAAATATGTCCCCTTGCAAAACAATCATGCATTCCTTTTCCTTCTAGCAAAAGCCGTGCCGATAACATTTTTTCCTTGATTCATATGGATGTTTGGGACCCTTATCATACTTTACATCATGATGGGTCACGTTATTTCTTGACAATTGTGGACGACTATTCTCGTGTCACATGGGTTTTTCTGATGCAGTCAAAGGGACAAGTTTTCTCGCATTTGAAAACTTTTATCACCCTATCCAAGAACCAATTTGGGAAATCTATTTAGTGAATCCGGACAGACAATGGGAATGAATTTTTCAACAATGATTGCAAATTCCTCCTACCATCTCACGGATTCTCCTTGAAAGTTCTTGCGTCTATAACCCCACAACAGAATGGAGTAGTGGAGCGTAAACATCGCCACTTATTGGAAGTTGCACATGTGTTGAGATTTCAAGCATCTATTCCAAAACATTATTGGGGCGAATGCATAGTTACTGCAGCCTACCTCATCAACCGCATGCCAACTTGGGTACTCAATGGAAAAACTCCATTTGAGCTACTCTTCAAGAAGAAACCAGAATTGGAGCATCTAAGGATATTCAGATGCCTGTACTTTGCTACTATATTGGGCCCTCGAGACAAAATGGGTCCCCGAGCTCAACGTTGCATCTTCATGGGCTATCCGAACCTACAAAAAGGATTTCGTGTCCTTGATCAGTCGACTTTGGAATTCTTCGTCAGCAGAGATGTCATTTTTCATGAAAACGTGTTTCCTTTTCATGAAAAGGATTTTTTTGGAGAAATTCCAAGCACTTCCATACGTCCTGATGACTCCCCATCTATAGAAGAATTGACTCCTGGATATTTTCTGACAAGAAATCCATAAGTTGTTCCAATGATGAGTCTAATTTCTATTGAAGATCTTACACCAGAAGTTGCTATAGAAACAGTTCGAGAAAGTTTCCTAGTGATAGAAGCTCCTTCCAATGAGATTGGCGTTATTGAAAGATCTTCCCCATCCTCTACTCTACCGCAAGCAAATCCTCCTCGATGATCTGGTCATTCTACACAACCACCAACTTGGACAAAGGATTATGTTTGTGCATCCCTCAACTCACCAGGTACCCACTACCCAATATCATCTTATGTTTCGTTTCATAGACTTTCACCGGAACACAGATGTTGTGTTAGTCGAATATCGGAGGATATCGAACCATCCAGCTATGAAGAAGCAGTTGGCGATACAAGGTGGCAAGAAGTTATGGGAGATGAATTACAAGCTTTAATTGCCAATAAGACCTGGGATTTGGTAAATCTACCTCCGCATAGGAAACCCATTAGATGCAAGTGGAAATACAAGATTAAATACTGAGCCGATGGCTCCACTAAATGTTACAAAGCTCGGTTGGTGGCCAAAGAATTTACTCAACAGGAAGGTTTCGACTACCATGAAACATTTTCCCTAGTGGCTAAGGATGTAACTATAAGGTCCTTTCTATCTATTGTAGCTATTAATGATTGGCCATTACATCAAATGGATGTGCATAATGCTTTTCTGCATGGAGATTTAGATGAAGAAATATATATAGATATCTCTCAAGGATTACAGAGACATGGGGAGAATAGAGTATGTCGTCTCCACAAATCCCTCTATGGCCTAAAGCAAGCGTCTAGGCAATGGTACGCCAAATTTGCTTATGCTCTCACCTCTGCAGGCTTCAAACAGTCCAAATATGATTACGCGTTATTCACATGGACTCAAGGTATGTAATCTATTTACTTGATGATATATGTTGATGATATCCTTATCATGGGCAGTGATAGAACTACAATAGAAAATTTCAAGAAGTACTTGCATTTTACTTTTCACATTAAAGACTGGGAGCACTAAAATACTTCCTTGGGATCGAGATTGCTCAATCTGATCGTGGGATTTCTCTTAGCCAACAGAAGTTTGTGCTGGAAATTATTTCTGAAGCAGGTCTTTCATGATGCAAACCATCGGTTATTCCAATTGAGCATAACATAAAATTGACCACCAAAGATTATGATGTTGGAACATCTAAGAATCATGATCCCCTTCTCAAGGATCCTTCAAGTTATCAGAAGCTTATCGGGAAACTCATATATCTAACTATAACCATACCCGATATATCATATGCAGTGCAGACTCTTAGTTAATTTATACACAGTCCCAAATTGTCTCATATGAGTGCTGCTTTAAAGGTCATGAAGTACTTGAAAGGGTGTCCAGGACTAGGAATTTTCTTATCCATAAAATGCAATATGGAAATGTCGGCATACTGTGATTCAGATTATGCAACCTGTCATATGAGCCGAAGATCCATTACAAGCTTCTGCATTAAGCTTGGAGAATCTCTTCTTTCATGGAGGACCAAGAAGCAGGCCACCGTATCATTATCTTCAGCTGAGGCAAAATATTGAGCCATGG
Organism: Eucalyptus camaldulensis; assembly: GCA_019915185.1. Classification (NCBI taxonomy): domain Eukaryota; kingdom Viridiplantae; phylum Streptophyta; class Magnoliopsida; order Myrtales; family Myrtaceae; genus Eucalyptus; species Eucalyptus camaldulensis. The sequence continues at coordinate 13,217,678 of JAHSVA010000013.1, read as the reverse complement.
CAAAGACTACTTGTGAGATTATATGGATACAGGGATTGCTCCAGGATCTTGGGATAAATTTGAAGGGTCCGACAAGATTGTTCTGTGACAACGATGTAGCACTCAAACTTGCAGCTAACCCCATAGTGCATGAAAGAACAAAACATATAGAAGTGGATTGTCATTTCACTCGAGAAAAAAATTCAAAAAGGGATAATTGAGACAAGAGGAATTGGAACGGCAGAACAACCGGCTGATATTTTTGCGAAGCCCCTATGTCAAAGACAACATGCATATCTATTGAGCAAGCTAAGTGTCTTGGACATCTACCAACCACTACCTTGAGAGGGAGTGTTGGAAGATATGCATCAGATTGGTTCTCGGAGATATGCTCGGAATCTCGCTTGATTATGGTTGTGCATAAATTAGTTAGTAATCATAATCTGATTTTATTGTGATATCACAAAATATACTTTTACCTTTTTTCTTGTATGATCTCTGTACTATAATTACAGAAGTTTGTACAACAGAATATATAATGAGTACGAATTTCCACATCTCTCTCGTTTTCTTCAGAATAGTTCATCTTCTTTCATGAAAGAACAGAACTATCACCAGGCAATGCAAAATGGGAGAACGTTAAGCTGCTTATTCTCTTCAGTTTGACCAACTTAAGGGATCTGAAGTCTGCTGAAGGAGGTTTTGTGGGTGACTTGTGAATGCGTGGGCATACACCCTTTGGAGATTGCAAGGAATAGATGGGGAAGCAGCTAGGATTGACCTGGTTGACCCCTTAATGCTAGCTCATAGCAATACAAGTTCGCACGTATAATGTCAACTCTCTGAGAAGAAAGCTTCAATGTGGGTCGTGTAGGGCATCAACGGTTCCTGGTCAGACCACCGACACCTTAGTGGGGCTTCTGTTTCTCTGCTGACGGCATGTCTCAAAGATGCGGTACCGAAACTTCGTGAAATCTGGGCTTTGATTCGTCAAGAAATTCCAAAAAATAATCTTATGCTGCAGCTGGCTAGGGAGATGGTGATTGCCTTCTGATCTTCAAAACAACTTGAAAGTACTTCGGTAAATTATAGCGTCCCTCCCCTGAGACTGGTTTGGGTTCGTGCTGACTTACGGGACGCAAAATTCGGAGGTTAGGTTCTGTTGAAGGAAAGCGACTTTTCGACCAGTTGGATCGTGAAATTTGGACGCTAATGTGCATTGTCTATGCTTATTGAATTGGAATGGGTGTGACAATCCACTTTCCGAAGTGGTCAGATCCCGACTTTGATCGTCATGAACGAGAACATAACGATGCGCATACTAAGTTTTGGAAAAATGTAAAGGCCGAAAAAGGGTCGATAGGCTGATCAAGAATCACTTTGAAAGGGTGATACACGGATCGCATTTTATATGAATTTGAATTTTGGGATGCTTTGCTTGGGATCACTCTCACTTAGTACCCGTTATTTTTCTATGCCATTGACGTCATCGTTGAATCTCGCGTCTTTAGAGCATGCGAAGCATCGGCGAACAACCAGCTAAAATGAGAAAAGGATAGATGAATCTTCAGTGGCTATAATCGTATCCACCGTAACAATCTTCAGTGGTTATACTCATCGTATCCACTGTAACTTGGCCACGGCATTATCACTGCAAACGCCCGGTTTTCTCTCTTAAAAACTACAGTGATACAGGATCGCTCCTCCGAGACTTGATCCACGAGTCCGATTTTATCTGAGCCAATGCATAAAAACAAATCGCTCACGCCTCCCGCAACATGTATTAATTTCTACTCTTGAAAGGTCAGAACAATGGGCTGCTTAGGTCCCCGTTGCTTCAAGCAAGCACCGCAACGACCACTCAAGAAGGAAGAAAAAATTGTAAGCGTATCAGTTTAGCTCTTAAAAACTCCGGAAATCAGCTGATATTACAGCGACAGGGGCAACAATATCGTGTATAAATTAGCAAAATGAATGGACTTTTAACCATTCGGTCTAATTCCTACTCTCTTCCTATGTACAGGAACTAAAATAGCCCAATCTCAAAATGGATGAATGTACAACTACAAATACCTGTCCCAAATCTGCCATGGAAAACACAGCAAAAACCCTACATCAGGATCAATACAGCGATGCGTATTAGGTACACAATGTTTTATTTATGCAACGTAGATGCCAAAGCTTTAGCTCGTTCCTCGTTGACCTCTTGCTGACCACTCTCTACCGTGTCACTGACAAGCCTCTCGCCTCCATCTAGATCCAGCACAACAGAATCACCTGTGGAATTCCTGAAGCTGTCTTGGGTCAAAACCCTCTGCCTGAGATATTTCTGGGTGGCATCATGTAGCAACTTCATCATACCACCAGAATCTGATCCAGGCGAGAGCTCCTCCTCGCGCTCTGGCTGAATATTAAGATCGATCTGACCTTTAAAAGGTGAACCCGAGCTTTTAACCCTGTTCATTTCGTCGTCAGAACCATCATTGCCCACCTTTTTCTGGCTTGGGCTGCCATTTGCAATGTTGTTATTGCACTGTGAAGGGTCGTCTTCCGGTGATTTTTCTGCAAGTGATAGGTTCTGATGTTGCAGCTTCTTGCGCGAACCTTCCGCTTCTTTCTCCGACTGTTTCTTTTCGCGCCTCAGCATCAAGGTGCGGAAACGGCGCTTTACGGTCAGACAGACATTACATGTGCATGTTTGCTTGTGTTTTGGGCCCTTTCCACTGGGGGGTTGTATACAAACAATACACGAACACCCTGGTCGGTGTCGAGGGTGCTTTGTTGTGGCTTGAGATGATGAAGAAGATGATGGGAGCACCTCGCCTTCTCCTAAGATTGCTAGGTTGGCGAGAGTATCCAGCCCCTCCAGTGCTTCCATATTCTCTTGTTTAGGAGCCTTGGCTTTCTTAGAAGGTGCTGCACAACCATAATGATGGATTGATTACAAGGAATCAGATCAAAGTCAAAAAGACCACCAAACGGTAGAGTACAAGTAATTCAATATACCAAACTTAAGTCAATTTCCTACACATGAACAAAATTAAACATATTGGCCTGTCCTTAGGGGAAAAATCTCAGTTGAATATGGTGAACTAGAATAAAGAAAAGTTAGGCTTGATGTGTCACTTTGGATTTGGACCTTGTACAGAATCCCAGGCAGGTTCTCGATTGAACCATATAGAAGTTTCCATCAATTTAAGATAAATCAGGGTCAAAGGTCCCATGCACCTTGCTTTGTCCTGAGCTATGCAACAACCAAATACACCTGATCTGTGCATTGATGGTCCCCACTACACCGTTCACTTGGGAGTTCTTACTCCATATTACCAAACTAAAGGAAGTGAGTGGGCTACTGTCAAGGAATTTTGTCAGGCATTTCATACAAGATCCTAGAAATAGCACCCATCCATGAGGATCCCCACTATGCAATGGTTATTCATTGTTTGCGGTTCTCCTTGCTATTCTCCAAAGAGGCTTCTACATCTCAAATCTGCAAGTTTTCCAGTCGCAGGAGGATAACTCGCTGCTAGGCCAAGGTCCATATACTGAGATCACTTCTTGCAAGAAAAGCCTCATTTTTTGTTAATCTAGTCACTCAAGACAGGCTATCCCCAGATGACTCAACAATAGTACTATGTTCAGCACCCTTCAACTGCCATTAGTTTGACGGTAAAACGAATCCTGGGTTGTAAACAGTGATTAATCTGCATGAACCATATTGCGTGTACTTATGCTAACAGGACATTAAATATTCATAATAGAAGACTCTGGTCTTCTTTAAGCAAAAAAAATGTCTTTGCTCTCTCAGACTCCGAATAATATCATGAAACAAATAATAATTTTTATGCCTTGTATTATCTTTTAGATAAATAAGCACATGTACTAGCATACAGCTATGAATATGGCAAAAATACAATCGTTTGTGTTTAAATACCGGTTTGTGGTAAATTAATTTGCTTCTGTGCATTTTTGGCTAAGCCATGGAAAACTTCTCAAACGTATCCAAACTTCCCCTCCTTGAAGGATCTCTCATTTTCGCTTGCACATTGCAATATCGGTCCATTTCCCAGATTAAAATGGAGCACCATTCAAAGACAACATGACAGAGTCATAGGCCACAACAGAGGCAATCTGTAACCTTTATTTACTAAGAGTGTAGGCAGTCATATTGTAATAATTTTTTGTCTACTTTAAACCAAAGTACAGGAAGTCTATCCATCTATCAGTGTCCCAAGCAAAACATACCTGGATTATTATTAGATAGCATATCTTCAAGCTCTTCTGCTGTCAAGTCTTGACCCGCCGAGCAAGATGATCTGATGAAACATAATACTTAGAGCTATGGATTAAATAAGCAAGGTAATACACATTTTTTTTTAATCAAATGTGAAGGTTAAATGGCCAAATGACCAACTTTTAAAAGAGGGAAGACATTCTCTAATGAGTATGGCATAACAGAACCAGAATCTCTGAAATCAATACCAGGAAAAAAGCTATAGATCAGCAATCAGAGAAGTATCATATCACTCAAAGCTCCCAATTAGTAAATAGAGTTGCAAATAGCTTACCAGTCCCCACCACAGAGAGAAAAGGACTTCTGTCAATATACGAGTCTAATGTATCCTACAACTTATAAATAAGAATGGGTTTCAAACAGCTCATGGGTACATTAAAATTTATGGATGATCATTAAGACTAAGGCATGACAGCTGTATAACCCATTTCAAGGAAAGAATGGAATCTACAGTACCTTTCTGGATCCCAACTGTTATCAGCACAAGTCCATTTTGAGGGAAGAAGGGCATCAGCTGGCAATTTCCTCCATTTCAAGCAGTCTTCGCATTGAGCCCATTGAATCTTTTTACTGATACACATGAAATACAAAAACATGCCTCAGAATATATTTGACCAAAACAAAGACAAACTGAAAACACTAACCATTTGGATATTACTTTAATATATAGAGCGATAGGGATTTCCTCTCAGCAGAGATAGCAGCATCCCAAAAAGAAATTCCTAGGGATGATGAAGAGCCTAAACAAATCTCTCATTTTAGATAGTGATCCTTAAAAAATGCCACTAGCGTTTCAGGTTTACGAGCTTTTATGCTAACTAGTTTCCATGCTTAACATATATATACATCCATAATCTCTAAACTACGTGTTCAAAAGCAAATCAAAACCATTTCCCTAGGTTGATTTCCTAGAGATAATTAGGATATTTCTGTCAATTCTCCATAACATTTTCCAGAAGCAAATTGAAATCATTTCCCTTTGATTGCTCTTCATTTGATTACATTGTCACAAGTCTAGAGAAGCATTATAAAAGACACACAGAACAAGATACGTCTAAATATACTCTGTATTCAATTACATTGTCACAAGTCTCAGTACAAATTGACATACACAACAAATTCATACACACAAATGCAGCAGGACTCTAGGCACTTCAAACATCAAACTGAACTTCCGAAAATGGCGTGTCATCGAACGGCTGAATAAGCTTTAGAAACCAGTTGGAGCCTCGCGCAAGCCAACCAGATGATGCCAAAGCAAACACTGCTAAGTACAGATTGATGACCAGCCACATCACTAGAGAAAGATTTTTCCAGAGAAGCAACTCGAAGCCAAGAGTCCCGAAACCGATGTACAAGTACCAATACACCCGATTCGTATTCTTGGGTCCGGTCACCTCAATCAGTGATATTAGATAAATGACTTCACAGATGATGTACAGAGAACCGAAATGCGTGATTATCCCTAGCATCCGGCTAGGGTCACTGTGCAGAGGACACAGCGACCTTCGCTGCGCCGTTGCGCGACCCAGGCGACCTCCGCGACCCAGATCTGGGTCGCAGCGAGGTCGTTGGTGGCTGGAGGTTGCGGCAACGTTGTGGGTGGCCTGGGTCGCCGTGACCTCCTCTCAATACAAATTGACATACACAACAAATTCATACACACAAATGCAGCAGGATTCTAGGCACTTCAAACATCAAACTAAACTTCCAAAAATGGCGTGTCATCAAATGGCTGAATAAGCTGTAGAAACTGGTCGGAGCCTCGCGCAAGCCAACCAGATGATGCCAAAGCAAATACTACTAAGTACAGATTGATGACCAGCCACATCACTAGAGAAAGATTTGTCCAGAGAAGCAACTCGAAGCCAAGAGTCCCGAAACCGATGTACAAGTACCAATACACCCAATTCGTATTCTTGGGTCCGGTCACCTCAATCAGTGATATTAGATAAATGACTTCAAAGATGATGTACAGCAAACCGAAATGCGTGATTATCCCTAGCATCCGGCTAGGGTCACTGTGCGGAGGACACAGCGACCCTCGCTGCGCCATCGCGCGACCCAGGCGACCTCTGCGACCCAGATCTGGGTCGCGGCGGGGTCGTGGGGGTCGCCTGGGTCATTGCGACCTCCAGCGACCCAAATTTGGGTCGCGATGAGGTCGTGGGTGGCCGGAGGTCACAGCGACGTTGTGGGTGGCCTAGGTCGCCGCGACCTCCTCTCAATACAAATTGACATATACAACAAATTCATACACACAAATGCAGCAAGATTCTAGGCACTTCAAACATCAAATTGAACTTCCGAAAATGGCGTGTCATCAAACGGCTGAATAAGCTGTAGAAACCGGTCAGAGCCTCACGCAAGCCAACTAGATGATGCCAAAGCAAACACTGCTAAGTACAGATTGATGACCAGCCACATCACTAGAGAAAGATTTGTCCAGAGAAGCAACTCGAAGCCCAGAGTCCCGAAACCGATGTATAAGTACCAATACACCCGATTCGTACTCTTGGGTCCAGTCACCTCAATCAGTGATATTAGATAAATGACTTCACAGATGATGTACAGCGAACCGAAATGCGTGATTATGCCTAGCGTCCGGCTAGGGTCACCGTGCGGAGGACACAGCAACCCTTGCCGCGCCGTCGCGAGACCCACATCTGGGTCGTGGTGAGGTTGTGGGGGTCGCCTCCGCGACCCAAATCTAGGTCGCAGCGAGGTCGTGGGTGGCCGGAGGTCGCGGTGACGTTGTGGGTGGCTTGGGTTGCCACGACCTCCGCGACCCAGATCTAGGTCGCGGCGAGGTTGTGGGTCGCAGGAGGTCGCGGCGACCGACCTCGCCGCGACCTAGGCAACTAACGTGGCCCAGATCTGGGTCGCACGATTGGTCGGCGACAGTCGCCGGGGTGCCGCAACCACGCCGGCCTCTCTCCAGCCCGTTGCCGACCCATCGCAACCTCGCCAACCAACATCAGAGAATCCGACAAAGAGGAAGATGAACAGTGCAACCGACCCTCCCAAAAATGCTGAAATGTAACAAGACTCAGACATGAACAGTATAAAGAGCAACTTTTGGAGCACTAAACAAAGTAGTTTACTCATGTAACAAGATTCTGACATTAACATAAACAAAAGCAATGGTTGGAGCTTTACCCCACAGTATCCGTCCTAAAAACTGTTGGCTTCCCAAGTACTGGAGCATCCTGCCATAACAAACGTGTCAATTTCCAAACAAGGATGAAGCCTTTCCATGCAGCATAATTTATCCTGTGTTATATCTCAGAGCTAAAAGAACCACCACACACGACCCAACTTTTGGTACTTGCATACCAAAAGCTTCATTCAATTCTTGGTCCCTTTCAGTTCACCCAAACCACAACAGACAAAGTGCAGGGTATTGGTCAGCCAAGGTAATTAGACTCGATAGTTCTGACTTTCCAATAGAACTATTATTAGGTAGAGGTGGACTCCATCCTTTTGGTAAAGGGGGAAAGCATTCATGTACATAGCCAATGTGTAAAATTGATAACAGTTCATTTCGTATGAAAGAACATGAATTAGGGATTTTACCTCATACTCCTCAAACTCAAAGCCCTCAATTACCACTACACTAGGAATGTGATTAGGAGGAGGAGGTGGACGAAGCAGTCCTTGAGCTTCTTCCCATGTTAGTTTCAGCTCTATAACATCCTCATTTTCAATTCTTAGTCGCTTACTTTTTGAACCCAAGGTACTACTCTTCCGTTTTCTGGGCAAGGCAGATTTAGCCCCAAGAACTTCTTTTGCGATGTATCCAGATTTATCAACTTTAGACCATGAACTAGGATCTGCCAATTCAGCCTGCCAGAGTGGGGAAAAAGGCTTAAAATTCACGGACTGCTTTTGGAACAAAAGATCCCAATTTAAAATCTCAACTATTGAATTGTACTCACGTCTTGCACAGTAATTCCACTGTTACTCTTAGCTGTTTCATTCTCCTGCAGCAAGACGAAAATAATAATTTACATTTCTATTTAATCTTGAGCATATTGAAACAGACATGCTATATAAAACTTTTATTTCTTCTAGAATATCCAGACAAAATGATCGGCATAGGATTCAGACAATCAATAGCATAACTAAGCAGCATAAACAAGAAGTTCCATTTACATTGCAGTATCTCTGAGGTCTAGCATATACACAAATAAAGCCAGGAAAAGTCAATTATTGCGTGAGTCCTGACCTGATCAGATGGGGGAGCAGTTGAAGCCTTTCTGAATCCCATGACCAATTTTCCCTCTGGTTCTAACCGACTAAATGTCACTGAGAGGGAACAAAATCAAATCTCAGTCCTAGAGCCAGAAGGATATGAAACTCAGAGTAATAAGGCAATGACATTTTGTCGGTAGCAGTAACCCTGGACAAAAGGTTTTGTCGACAGCAACATTGCTCCTACTCATTATGCCAGACAAGTCTTAATAAGTGTAGTATCGCATTATCCAATCATGTAAAATTCGTAGAGAGTAAAATATCGAGTTTGTATCATCCTATTCCGCAAGTTTAAGTATTTTACCTATGTCTCCTGCTTGCAACTGCATGGACTGTATGCACGGCGTGACTCCTTCCAGAACATACATTCTACTGTTATTATTGGGCCAGAATCGAAATTGAAATATCCACTCCGAGCCTTTGGCATCCTGAACTTTGAGCGGCAATCCTTCAGGCTGAGAAATAGACGGAAAATAGGCCTGTACAGTTCCAAAATTTCACTTGTAAACTTTTTTTGCAATAAGTAAAAACAAAAAATTTCAGAAGAGGCCTTGCCAAAAAAAATAAAAAATCAGAAGAGGTTCTAAAGGAGAAACGACCCATTTTACAACTTCAGGAAAATGGAAAAACTGTAGAAAGTTCAAAAAAAAAAAAAATCTGAAATTGGAGTGCAATGCCAACACCCAAGAACCTTGATGAAGATATCCTTCAAGATTCAAATCATAAACAAGAGATGATCCAAGTTTTTGAAATGCAAGAGACATTCCAAAGTTCTCAAAAGCCCTTATTTATTTAAATTTGAAACAAGCACAAACAAATAAATAAAAAAATTGTATTCTCATAACTCAAGTTTAGTATTGTCTAAACCAGTTCTTTATCACATGGCCCAAGAATGGCTAAACCCTGCCGATTTTTCACATTGGTGTTTATCATGCTATCTATTGGCGGCTTTAGCAATTTTGACATCCTTTGAATGGACAAATTAACAAAAACAACCCAGATAGAATTACAAAACTCTCTAACAGTGTATGAGAGCCTTTTCCAAAATGGCAGGTTTTCAAATTATCAAACTTCCATTGTGTGAGCACAAATCCCCACCTTAATTCTTTATGGTCAGACCTCATTGTAGCTTTTTTTTACAACTTGAATTCCATTGCCAGGGGGAAAAATGCAAACCACCCTATCCAATTTTGGATCAATTCCTATTTTGCCCCCTGTTCTTTTAATTTTTCAGTTATCCATTGTTAAAATTTACTGCAAATAGGCACCCAGATCATTAAGGCCCTGTTTGTTTGTGTTCTTTTCTTCTGTTCTTTAACACAATTTCTTTTTTTTTTGTTCCGAGGAACAAAAAAAGAACAGAAATGCATTTGTTTGCATTTTTGTTCCAAATCTATTTCTTTTATTCCCATGAACAAATTTGAAACAGAAACAAGAAACAAAAAAAAATTCTTGTTTCCTGTTCCTGGAACACTTCTAAGAAATAATTTTTCTCCCTCTTATTTTTTTATTCTCTTTATTTTCTTCTTCTTTTCTTTTTCTTTTTTCTTTGGCCGGTCACCGGCCTAGGCCATGGCCAACAACCAGCCGTCGAGGGCCGATGACCTCACCGGACCATCGCCGGCCCCCAGCGAGGCCGAGCATCGCCGGCCCCTCACAAGGCGAGGCCAACCTCGCACCGGCCGGCAAGGCTCGACATCGGGCCCACCGCTAGGTTGGCGTCGCCTGGCAGTGGCCCAGCAAAACCGAGCCTCACCGGTGGCTGGGCAAGCTCGGCCTTGCCGGATCTGAGTGAGCTCGAGCTCGCCCAACCAAGGCCGCCAGCCCTTGTCGACCGGTTGCCGCCATGGCCGAGGCCAGCGACCAGCCAAAAGGAAGAAAAAAGAAAAAAGAAAAAAGGATAAATAAAAAAATTAAAATATTAAAAAATTAAAAGAAATAAAAAAATTATACAAGTTTACCACACATGTTTTTGTTCTTTTTCTATTTCAAGAACAAATTTACCAAACGTGTTCTTCTGCTCAAAAATTGTTTCTCGGAACAAAAATAGATCCTAGAACAATTTAACATTACCAAACGCACCCTAAATGTTAAAAGTACCCTTAAAGTCATTGCAAACTCCCTCTTGGACTATTGATTAGATGGAATCACCTCATGCCCCTTCCTTAACCCAAATATCTCCATAATTTCCAGTAATCTCATACGTCTTTAAATCTGCAGACCTTAATACCTTGGTCAATTAATAAATAAACTAATGACACACCTTGGGCTGCCGTCTTTGGCAACCCAAAATAAAGCAAATTTGAAGATAAGCGTTGGCCAACAGGTACTTCATTTGACAAAAAAGAGGAAGAAACTGCAATGTGTCTTCTAAACTTTCCATGGATGAGAACCTTTCGAGCTTTGACATATGCTTCCATAGGTCCAAGCTGGGTCATTGTGGGGTCTATTAAGCAAGAGCTATGAGCATGGAAGGGTATTCAGATCACTTGTCACAAGATAAAATGGCTTGCCTCAATTCCCATTTCTGTTTGCCCGGTGGCCTAGAAAGACCAAAACAAGAGGCCCTTTGAAGGGGAAAAACCCTGCTATTCAAACACTGATTGAAAATTGCTTTGAAACCATATACTTTTGGAATTGTGGGGAATAGGTTGATTTGAATTAGGGGTATAGTGGGGATCTACTCTTGATACAAATGCTAGAAATTATGCTGTATATTTATTGTCTTGTATAAGAGCTCTCATTTGGCTTTGATCTTTTCTCGTAAGGGTTAGCATCTTCTTGATGCAGTTAATTTTTCTTGATTTACAGGGGAAAAAAATGTAATCCTATGATTCTTCAAATGGCATAGAGGTTGCATCGTAGCACATTCCTTCTAGAAGTAAAACAACTTTGAGAAGTTCAACTAAGTTAAATATTAGGATCAGCTTTTCTATTTCTTAAACGATTCAAAGACACAAGGGATTAGTTGCAGCAAGATAGGGGGCAATTGCAATTGACCACAGTTGAGAGAGGTTGCGTACAATTTTCCCCAATTATGGAAAATAAAACGATTTCGAAAGGAAAATGTTAAATATAGAACTACAGGTCTTTTTCTTTTGGCAGGGCTTCAGAAATACCAATCTTTCAAAGACTATTTGAAATGCCATGATTTTTCTTTACTTGATTTTTTTCCCTTCTTATGTTCCGATTTTATTCTTATCAGTCATTGTGCGCAAACAAGTCCAAAGTTACTACTGCAGATATGTCATATCAAAAACCAGCAGTTCACCTACTTAATCCTCTAGGGCCCAAATAACTGAATTTCCTTCCCTTTTATTGATCAGTTCAATCTAAAACTCATAATGATGTGTAATCTCACAAAAAGTTCATAAGCGATTATTAATAGAGTTGAAACAACCAAATTCTGACAGGTCAACATAAATTTATACCTAATTGCTCCAAGTATAGTTCCTCTAATCACCTTTATTAAACAAACTAGAGCCAACCTGGAGTAAATTGAAACTATCTAAGAGCCTGCGAGGGAAGTGAACAAAAATGGACTTGTTACATCCTTCTCATCATAGTTTTACTCTCTTGTCAAATGGTGGACAATCCTACTGCTTATGGGACTGTGATCGAATCTGCTATAATTGTAATTTTGAAAAATCATGTACGAAAAATCCCAGATGATAATTATTTCATGTTTTACAGCATTAATGTTGAATAAAGGTCAAAGTCCAAATGCTCAATTAAAAGCCAATGACTAAAGACATCCCAATCACCTCACCTCTAAATTTGGTTCAATAAGCAAGCTCAACCACTAGTCTAAAGCAATAGAGGAACTGCTTAAATAATGCCTACGCCCATCACAATGGAAAAATTCCCAATCTCTCTTCACTTCTTGTAAAGCAGGAAGTTCAATATTATAGTTCTAGTTTATTGGAAATGTTAGAAACAGTGATGATAATTTTTTCATGTTTTGCAGCATTAATGTTGAATAAAGGTCAAAGTCCATGCTCAATTAAAAGCCAAAGACTAAAGACATCCCAATCACCTCACCTCTAAATTTGATTCAATAAGCAAGCTCAACCACTAGTCTAAAGCAATAGAGGAACTGCTTAAATAATGCCTACATCCATCACAATGGAAAAATTCCCAATCTCTCTTCGCTTCTTGTAAAGCAGGAAGTTCAATTTTATAGTTCTAGTTTATTGGAAATAATAGAAACAGTCCTTTGTGCATAACTTTGTATATGGGTGGCTTCTACTCAAAGCCATTTTGTATAGGGGTGGCACCCCCTTGGTAGCTACATAATGAAATCTCATTAATCATTCAAACAAAAGATTCCTAGACCTGGGCCACTACTTAAACCAAAATGCAAGAAAAGTAAACACAAAAATAACATATTCCAGCAAGCTTAAGTTTTTCGTGTCATTTGTCTTGAGACAAGTCCACAGAAAGTAAGGGAACATATCAGACTGAAATTCATACAGAAATCTGAACATCAAAAAGACATACAAAGGACTTCAATTCCAAAATGTTTCTCCCAGGTAAAATGAGGACAACAAAAGCTCTATAAGAATTTAGACAGAAGGTCTTACCTCGGCACATTTTTTTGGCAGCACTAAACGTCCAATTTTACCTGCATCACTAGCACTCAACATTTTCTCAAACAGAGGAGTGATTACAGAGTTTGAGCTTATAAAAGTTAAGGAATAGGATCATGAATGCTAATTATTAGCAGAGGTGAAACTGAACCTTCCACCCTGCTAATATTGTACTGAACAGGTAATAGAAGTAAAATACATGATGAACTAAAGAGTTGGATTTTGAATGACGAACAGTTGCTAAATGTCATTTTCATCCTATCTATTGAAATCGTAACCCTGTTCTATTGATGCATGATAATTACTTTCTTGGGGAAAACACCAAAAACAATAACATAGAGAATGGAATAATATTCACCTTTCTAGGAGTTGCTATAAATCAATCAAAGCACATAGAACAAAAGGATACTCTCCAGAGATTTGTTGTAGCTCTTGATCTGTTATCCTGGGCCAGTAACGAGGAAGTAATTGATTCCTTCCCCTGGCATCTCCTCGTGGCCTTCCATTACGTGTGTGACTTTCACCAGAAGAGTTAGTATCATTGAGCATACTTCCTAAGTAATGCTTCGCAGGGGGTGGAGCTGGCCGATAATGCGGCCCCACAAGTCCTATGTGACCATTCGGTTCATTGCCTGAAGCATGCGGCACAGCCAATCCATATGGTGGAGTAGATGGGTCCTCTTTCACATAGGTCGACTGTTGAGGATTGATCTTGCATGGATTTAGGTGCTCATCGCTGTTAGGTCCTGTAAGAAAATGTTGAATGTGGAGTTTATCTCAAGAACCCTCTAGATTGTCCTCGCATGGTCATCAGAGTATGAGAACCAATACCTGCAAAGCCATTTTCAAGTTTCTCGACTGGACCAAGCTTCATATTCCCATTCATAAATCTGTTGGAGAAATTGTCCATGGAAGAAATAGAATACCGTTCACCAACTCCAAATCGATCATTGCTTGTGGATGCATCATGTGGCTGCCTAGGCAGCACATCAGGACGGGAAATAGACGTATTGAACAGAGCAGTTGCCTGCCTCCAAGGTACAGGACCCGATCCAGCCAATTGATTCCAATTTTTCACAGGAGGTTCCTTAAATCTATCAGAAAAAGGTTGAGGGAAAAGCAAAGTTGGCCATGGTGGATTTGGAGGAGTCTGAAAAGGTAAACATGAATTGGTACTTCAGTTAAAGGAGGCATCATCATCTCCGTGTCATGTCACATGAGTGAAGGATGGTGAATAGGACGAATTATATCATGCACACATGCTGGTCAAATGGAACAAAAAAATGACCATATACCAATCTCATGCCAGAAAAAAAGCTCCACTAAGGTTGGATGATCTATGGAAATAATACTTCTAGCTTTACCAGAGGAGTGTGAAGAGGAGTGGGAGAGAGGTAGTAAAGTCCAAGCAGGAACAATAGCTTAGTAGTTTTTTTTTTCTCATCACCAAAGAATAAGGACCTTATTAATTGTTACGTAAAGCTAAAATAATTATTGCAAAGAACAATGTGTCCAAAATTAGCTGTAGGCAGGTGAACTCATAGATAACAGAATTTTGGCTTCATCCTTAGTCATATAGCAAGAAACATGTTTACAAATGACATCTTGTGATGGCAAGATAATCACTGTACAACAAAGCACAATATTGGAAAAGCTTCACATGTTAAGCTACAAATAGACATTCACAATATAATCAACGAATTTATCAAACTGTAACTGATGCTCATGGTTTATCTTGCTAAACTCTTCTTATCTTTTGCAACTGTAATCAGCTTCATTTTGTGTACTTTGTGATGCTCAATGAAACTGCTAGTTATATATACCAACATCACATATGATCCGACCTCCAGGACCAGGCATATCCCACCAATTTGAGGAACTTCAGTCTCTGTAGTTTCACCTATTATGCTTTATTTGGGAACTCAAGAGGTGGGGAAATTTGGGGATTAATGAAAACTGGCAAATATCAAAAAAATTTCCCTCCGCATCTCTCTCACAAAAATTTTGAAAACATGCATATTTTCCTCATCCACTTTTATTCCATCCTCTTTCCTTAGTTTACCAAACGCAGTCTTTGTGCATCAATAATGTTCAATTCAGCTCTCTCACAGATACATCTCAAAAGGACATCGGTGACCAAAAAAGAACTCATCTCAACATCTGCACTCAGCAAAACACTAACAAAGAAAGTATACACCAATCATAACAACCACACAACATGATCAAAACTTGAGTACTTTTCCATTTTTAGGTGGATAGATGAGAAGATGAAGGTTCATTAGTTAGACTTGCCCAAGATACCCAATAATAGTGAGATTCATAATTACCAAGACTAAGTTTTTCCGAGCACATGACATGCACTCAATTCCTCCAGGATCCAACAGGGCAAATGCAAGAGCTGAGACAATACATCCACAATGTACCTTCTGCAAAAGAATTTTAGCGATTATGGTGACATCTAACACAACAGAATGAAACCATGATTTGAAATAACTTGTATCAACTAAATAGCATACATCATTGGGTTTAGTTTTCTCCTCACCTTCCCACATAATTCACAATCTCTCCAGCCAGAAGCACTTTGGTGAAATTCTTCACAAAATCTGCCTTCCTCATAAAAGTTCCTGAAGCAGAGAGAGTAAGATCTTCAACAAAGCCATTATTTGAGATATCTAAATTGCTGAAATAAAGACAACCTTAACTATAAAGTGTCCCCAAATATTAGAAAGGAACTTCAATTAGAAAAGTTCTTTCAAGATACCTTAATTCGGGATCAAGATTACACATTTACTATTAGGCTTTTGTGTTTCTTCATCCTGAATGAACTAAAAAGTCAAGGTGGTATTGTGACTAAATCTTACATAGATCATGGTAGAACTTGTTCACTCCCAATTCACACCCTCCAGTCAATTTTTTTCATATAGCAACCAATCAAATCATACAGGTACCACTCCAAAATGGATTGTATTAACCCATGCAGATGACCACACAGAAAGTTCGCTCAAACCGCAAAAGGAGCAATTTTGATCTCTTCCTGGATTAAAAGTTAATCTTTTGAGGAGAACGAGGCCTAGTCTCGAGTGTATGACTTGCCCACCTCCCAGTAAACCACACGCTTTCCACAAGTGATGAAGCCCTCCGAAGTCTGAGAGAGCAATTCAAGCTGTTTCCCGCTTCTACTACTCAGCTCCAAGAGTGGAGGCCAATGTATGCAAAGGGTACAACACACTTGAGCTCTCGTACTTCAATGACACTCTTTCCATATTAGAGTCCATTACCACAAAAGGCACTGAATCTCCCACAATCCTCTCGCAAAAATTAACATCACCACGTGACCATATCACCGCACACGAAAGCGCCCCCGTAGCAATAACAGTCCAACCCGAGTCAACGAACGTAGTGAAACCAAGAACTCCCGTCACTCCCCAGCTCAACCGCCGCACACACACTGACCCAAAAACCGAACTAACAGAAAACGCCCCAACCACAAGACGACAGTCAACAACACCGACACGGGTCAATACTGGCGTTAAGGTAGGGTATGGAAAAGGAAGGAGAGAGAAGCGCGGGGCTTACGCGCATCGATCGCAGAGCTCGGCGAAGTCGCCGGCGCGGAGCCGCCAGCCCTTCCTGGGCCTCTCCGGCTTGGCCTCCTTGCACTCCGGGTTGAAGCAGGCCTTCGCCGGGGCCGAGCTCGCCGCCGAGCTCGGGTTGAAGCAGGCCTTCGCCGGGGCCGAGCTCGCCACCGAGCTCGCCGCCGAGCTCGGGTTGAAGCAGGCCTTCGCCGGGGCAGAGCTCGCCACCGAGCTCGCCGCCGAGCTCGCCGCCATCGCCGCGGCGGCGGAGGATGCGGTCTCCTACGACGGCCGGGCGCAATGCATAAGCCAAAGCGAATTTTCGCGACGGGACAGTGGCCGCGTGGAGAGAGGAGGTCGGAGATGCGCGAATGGAGTGGCGTGGGAGCCTGATCTGCAATCACAGAGGAGAGAGAGAGAGAGAGAGACCGAAGAAGAGAGAGAGAGGGTTTTCGGAAGAGAGAGAATAAGCGCTTCGAGCGTGCGCGGTGCGTTGTGCGTATGCGAGAGGCTTTAAAAAAGCTCGTCGTAGTCGTGCCTAAGTTTTTGCCCCTCTCTCTCTCTCTCTCTCTCTCTCTCTCTACTTTCTCTCTCTATCTCTATCTGTGTCTTTCTCTCTCTATCTCTATCTCTGTGTCTATCTCTCTCTATCTCTACTTTCTCTCTCTATCTCTATCTCTGTGTCTATCTCTCTCTATCTCTACTTTCTCTCTCTTCTCTGATGCCTTTCTTGTTTCGGTTTTTTCCTCTCTCTCTCTCTCTCTCTCTCTTTCCTATGTTCTTTTTTTTCAAACTCTCTCTCTCTCTCTCTCTAGGCGACGACGCCGTCTGCGCTTGACGTTGGAGCCAAGTTCAGTTTCATCATGCGCAACTGCCGATAAAATAGGACTCGCCTCGATGTGCGTTTTGCCCTTAGTAGTTTCTTCTATTAATATCCCACGATCTAATTTTTACTTCACAAAAAATATCGATGCCCTCATTTCACACATGTTAGACGTGGCTGGTGTATTTAGCGGCTCCTGTTGTGTTAGGTTTTTCGGTAACCTCTTACCCCTAGTCATAGACTCGTCGATTGTTCTAACCTAATTCTCCTTGAACTAATATTCTCAGCCTGAATCTGAAGATGAACCCTCTTCAAAGACCATATGTGATCTTGAAACCTTCCGCAGATGGTCTCTTATGATAATTTTTGAAAGCATCTTCTAGTCATAGTTCAATCTCTAATTGACTAAACCACCATTTGCAAGGCAATGAGCCGTTTTGGGGGATCTGTTGAGGCCACATTTAAATTGGGGAATGGCGAGGCAAACACTGTATGGGGCATTGTGAGTAGTTTAGACTTTTCCAATATATGCGTAGCGATAGTGGTGGTGGAGTAACCAATTTGGGTTTAGATGCCAATTGGACTCTTTTTATCAAACGAAAAATAGTTTTAGATAAATATGTCATGAAACAATTGTGTTTAGAATTTTTTATGAAACAAAAATTAATTCGAGATAAATATATTATGGTATACTAATGTGAAATTTCTAATTGTATTACCTTATTATATAGAATAGTAGACTAATGAGAGAAATGTTGAGATATGAAAAAAAAATATTAAATTTTCTTAATTTGTTACTTAAAGCACTCTATGTGAGTCTCTTTCTAATTTGACTAATTTATACCATATCCTATTCATTTTTCACAAAAAGCATATTTGTTCTCGCTTAATTCAAAGCTAAAGGCAACATTTTTTTTTTATTATTGTGACAAGGTATGTGTGGATTAACATTCACTTTTTTGTTCAATTTAAAATTTGTGGCGTACGCATTTTGATTTTTTTAGTCAAAAAACATGTGAAGTATTCATATCATGTGAATGTCGACCTATTGATTTGCATATAAACTTTTACGTAATTTTGTTGAATTTTGGACAATATTTAAACTTTTTGGTGGGATGTCAAAGAGATAGTTTTTGCTTGAATTTAATTGAAAAAAAAGGGGCAAAACGATCTTGTAAAATTATATATGGATGTATGTATTATTATTTTAAAAAATATGCATAAGCTTATTATGTGTCAACATTAACATGATATGGAAATATTTGGCTTTCAGACTTAAAAAAAGGCATAGCGCATGAGCTGGAGATTAAAGAAAAAAAATGATGAAAAAGTTAAAATCAATCTACAGAAAAAAAATATATATCCCTCCACAAGACATATTTACAGAAAAAGGAAGTATCACTTCGGATGTCTTGAACGCATTTATTAAGTACATTTAATTAATTCAAAACATTGATTAACCAAAATAATGATAATAAAAAATCTATTCGCGGAAATTCGAGCAGTTTTTTATTCGGTTGCCCGTACGTATTTTTCCAACGATAAACATCTAACCAATAAATAAATAAAAAATAAAAAAACCGATCCAAGGGCTTTCTCGTAATTTCGCCCGGAGCCGGATCCGCCTTCATCGGCTATTTACCGAAAATGCCCCCCTCCACCCCAAACTCCCACTCCACGTCGTGCAGCGACGCGCGGGGCGAGACAAACAAAGGGATGGCGAGCGTTCGCACGAGCGCGAGTGGACGGAGGGCCACGCGCTTGCGAATGTCGTTGCGGGCGTTAACTGCGCGGGGCCCGCCAGGAGGAGGAAAGAGAGCGTGGGGGCCCACGCTCGAATCACACGTAAGCGGCGACGCTTTGCTTCAGCAGGTGGGAACGCGCCGCCGACGTCGGTCCCCGACTCCTCACGCTTTGGTTTCAGAGCGGCGAAACGACAAACGACGAGTCGTTTCTGGCTTCTGCGCCTTTACGTGAGATTGGGGTAGAGAGCACGAGTCTGGCTTTCGTACTTTAAACGTGGGAACATAGTCTCCTCGCAATTGGAGGCAATGAATGCTTCCAATTTGATTGGTTTTCCTGAGGCGACGTCGATGTGCCGTCCCCCGAAGAAAAGCGGTTCCCGATCCATGTGCAGAATGCGGCTCGTGAGACGGTGGTGCTTCACGGGCGACTCGACGTGATTATGTTCTGGTGAGACTTGCTTCATATGACACGATGGGATTAATAATGAATTAAGCGAAAATTTCAGATAAAATATGAAGTAAATGCAGCTTTCTAAAAAGAAGACTTAGATTCGATCTTATATTGTATAATGGTTTGAACTTGTCAAGTTTGTCTCAAATAAATATCTGAAATGAAATCATCTTCATAAAAAAAAGGCTCAGAATTGACTTCATTTCAAACGAGAGTCTCGATTGTCAACTTAATCTTAAGATATTTATTCGAGATAAGGTCCATTATTGATTTTCTTTTTGAAAAAACAGGTTCACTCTAGACCATTTTTTAAAATTTTCCGTTAAATTGAGGATAAGGTGAACCAACCTCAGGGTTGTCAAATTTTGTGGCCAAAGATCACAAGTTCAAATCCCATCGATTAGTAAAAGGTCTAGACTTAATTGGTCCAAAGAATTTCAAATGGCGTCCAACGAGCTCCTCCATACTCGGATCTCTGCGCTCATGCTCTTGGACTATACAAACGAGAACATAGAGATACAAGTTCCAGGAGGCGTGGCAATCTCCAGGATAGTGCTTGAGGACGACCGCGACGACCACCTAACAAGGACAAAATAAGAGCAAGGGCAGCAGAGGAGATGTCGCCGTCTTGATGGCGCGAAAGGCGTAAATTACTTGAGCAAAACGCCCTTGACTCGTCCGGCGCACGCAAGCAAATCGTGTTCAAGGAGCAAAACGCCTTCCATTTTGCCAGGTATCGTCCAAAGATTCATGCAAGACTAATCCTCCCCACCCAAAGAAATTGTGATGGTGACAGAATTCTTTATTGATAGGTAATCTGGTTTTGCATATGGGAATAGGGATGACAACTTGAACCGGATTTTGGACCCATGCCAGTTCCATAAGATGGTAATCATGTTTGGTATAGTGAGATGAGTTTAAGGTCCCGTCTCAAATGGGGCAAGTTGTCCAAAGAATTCTACTCTTATTATAATTTTGCTAATTCAATTATAAACCTTTTAATTTTGACAATTGAACCATAAACAATTTCACAATTTTGTTAATTGAGCTCATCCGGCCAATTTTAACTAGAAGTTATTGACATAGATGCTAGCTATCCTACGTGGCATGGTCATAGCCAATGGGGAGAAATTTTAATAATATTTTGATAATTTTCAAATTTTTATTTTTATATTCTTTTCTTTTTTTTTCCCTCCCTTCTTCTTCGTGCAATCAGTCATCAACTTTAGGCAATGGCCAACGATCTGCCAAAGGAAACAACCAGTGAGGTTGCTCTCGTCGAGATCTAACAAGGGGCAACCTTGTCGGTTTTGGGTGAGGGTCGCCGTCATCAGAGGCTAATGAGGGCCAACCTTCCTAGCCTTCAGCGAGGTCACCCCTCGTTGATGGTTGCCTTTGGCCAATCGCTGACCATTGCCCGGGCTTGATGACCAATTGAAGGGAAAAGAAGCGAGGAAAAAAAAACAAAAATGAAAGAAAATGAAAAAAATATATATTATTAAAATATTATTGAAATATGTCCTATGGCCATGTCACGTAGGACGGCTAGTATCTATGTTAGTGATTTTCGATCAAAATTGACCAAATAAACTTAATTGGCATACTTAAAAAGTTGCCAAAAATACAACAAGTCTAGAACCTTTTAAATAAATTTCTCGTTGAGATTGCCCCATGGACTATAGAGTTAGAGGTTGATTTAGATAAGAGTTGGCCAGTAACTTAGACACCCAACAAATTATAATCCCGAAACTACTCTTAGTAGTATGTCCAATTCATAAAATTGAGCCAACGAGTGGATGGAGACCAAGAGTATATAAACCCAATAGATAGGCAATGCAGGATATTTTTCTTAACATCCACTCTCACACACAAGCCAGATTTAAAAACTACACGTGCAATTTTAGGAATAGGATGGGATAGGTTCCCATATGGATAAGACCAATCGCGTTGAAGATGGTAGAATGTGGCCACCCAAGAGCCGCATTTGTAAAATCATATCCTAAAATTCTGTTCTTTCCTTTCACCTTGTGAAAGCTGTGAGTCAACATAGAAGGCATCAGCTACTCGAAAAAAACCGCGTGTTTTATTCACTTGAAGACGACAACATCAACCGAGCGTGTTCATGCACGACACGCCAACATTCTCGTCGACTGAAGAAATCGAAGTAGAGAGGCCTAGGGAAGAACTTCGAGGACCCAAGAAAGGATTGAAGATCGAGAGCATGCGACGTGATGATATCTAAGACCAAGCGCGATCAGGTCTGTTGCTTCCGCAACTCGTCGGGAAAGACTAGATTAGGGTTTGGACAAAGCAAGACAAAGATCAAGAACTGCCATGCAAGTTTTGTAGCTACTGGTAACTGCTAAACTCGAACGTGTCTAGGCCACACCATGAATATCGAGAGCATGCGGTGTGATGACCCGTTAAGATCTAGCGCGATCAATATGTTGCTTCCGCAATCCATCAGGAAAGACTTGATTAGGGTTTAGACAAAGCAAGACAAGATCAAGAACAGCCATGCGAGTTTTGTAGTTACTGATAACTGCTAGACTCGAGCATGTCGAGGCCACGCCATGACGACTGAGCATGCGATGTGATGATCCGTTAAGATCTAGCGCGATCAACTTAGTTGCTTCTGCAATCCGTCGGAAAAGACTAGATTAGGGTTTGGACATGCATCGTGCATAGGACAAAAAGCGAGGCAAGACAGACGTGGAATCGATGAAGAAGTGCTATGAACGTTTCGGAGTTACTGGTAACTGCTGAATTCGAACGGGTCTAGGCCACGCCAAGCGATGCTTTTGGGTTTTCTTGGTTTTCCCCAAATGAGGAGAGTCGAACAAGGGCGAGCAGCGAGCTCTCTTCGATGACGGACGCCTCCGCAATGATTGCAAGCATCGACGGTTCTTATCTTCTTACGTTTCTTGCTTCTTTTGTCTTCTGGGACAAGACACGACAGGTGATGCAGTTGTTGAATATATCTAGATGCTTCTACAAAGCTACTGGTGACAATGCCGAGACGGGCCTCCGAACTCTAAGCCGATGCTTGATTCAATTGTCTGAATATTCATCTCGGCCGACTTGGTCCTAGCTTGGAGTCGGCCATTCAAACCGACTTGGTCGCATGACCATTATTTGCGGACGTGACTACTAACATGTACACGGCCACCTCAGCAAAAAGGTGGAGCAATTGAAAGAAAACAAAGTGTCAAGGAAAGACGAGAATTCTGGGAAATTGTATTTCATTGTCTATTCTCATTGTACAAAGTCCTATAAATATAATACAGAAGTGATACGATAAAGGCAAAAAAAATATTTGTGTTATCAATTGAAATCAATTCCTAGCTAATTTATGCACAATCATAATTGAGCATGATTCCGAGCATATCTCCGGGATATCATCCGGTGCATATCTTCCAACACTCCCCCTCAAGCTAGTGGCTGGTAGATGTCCAAGACGTCTAGGTTGCTTAATAGATATGCATGTTGTATTTGACACAGAGGCTTGGTAAAAATGTCGGCAGGTTGCTCCGCCATTCCAATTCCTCTTGTTTTGATTATCCCTTCCTAAATTTTTTCGCGAGTGAAATGACAGTCCACTTCTATATGCTTCGTTCTTTCATACACTATGGGGTTTGCTACAAGTTTGAGTGCCGCATCGTTGTCACAAAACAATCTTGTCGGACCCTTCAAATTAATCCCAAGATCCCGAAGTAATCCCCATATCCATATGATCTCACAGGTAGTCTTTGCCATGGCTTGATATTTTGCTTCAGCTGGAGATGATGATATTGTTGCCTGCTTCTTGGTCTTCCAAGAAAGAAGTGATTCTCCAAGCTTAATGCAAAAATCTATAATGCATCTTCAACTCATAGGACAAGTCGCATAATCTGCATCACAATATGCCAACATTTCCATGTTACATTTTCTGGATAAGAGGATCCCTAGTCCTAGACACTAAGTACTTCAAAACCTTTAAGGCAGCATTCATGTGAGACAATTTTGGACTATGTATAAATTAACTGAGAGTTTGCACTGCATATGATATATCAGGTCTGGTCATAGTTAAATATATGAGTTTTCCAATGAGCTTCTAATAACTTGAAGGATCATTGAGAACGGGATCATGATTCTTAGATATTCCTACATCGTAATCTTTGGTGGTCAATTTTGTGTTTTGCTCAATCGGAATAACTGATGGTTTGCATCCCGATAAACCTGCTTTTGATATGGTTTCTAGCACAAACTTCCGTTGACTAAGAGAAATCCCTTGATCAGACTGAGCAATCTCAATTCCAAGAAAATATTTTAGTGCTCCCAAGTCCTTAATATGAAAAGTAAAATGCAAATACTTCTGGAATCTTTCTATTGCACTTTTATCATTGCCCATGATAAGAATATCGTCAACATATATCGTCAAGTAGATCGATGACATACCTTGGGTCCATGTGAATAAGGCGTAATCATATCTGGATTGTTTGAATCCTGCAGATGTGAGAGCATCGGCAAATTTGGTGTACCATTGCCTGGAAGCCTGTTTAAGACCATAGAAGGATTTGCGGAAATGACATACTCTATTCTCCCCTTGTCTCTGTAAACTTTGAGGGATGTCCATGTAAATTTTCTCATCTAAATCTCCATGTAGAAAAGCATTATGCACATCCATTTGATGTAATGGCCAATCATTAATGGCAGTGACAAATACAAAAGATCTTACAGTTACATCTTTAGTGACTGGGGAAAAAGTTTCGTGGTAATCAAAACCTTCCTGTCGAGTAAATCCTTTAGCCACCAACTGAGCTTTGTAATGCTCAACGGAACCATTAGCTCTGTATTTGATTTTATAGACCCATTTGCATCCAATAGGCTTTCTATTCGAAGGTAAATGAACCAAATCCTAGGTTTGATTTGCAATTAGTGCCTGCAATTATGCTCCCATAGCTTCTTGCCATTCTGAGTCAGCAGCTGCTTCTTCATAGCTGGATGGTTCTTTGTCCTCCGATATTCGACTAACACAACATCTATGTTTTGGCGAAAGTCTATGAAACAAAACATAAACTGATATTGGGTAATGAATACCTAGTGAGTTGAGGGTTACACAAACATAGTCCTTTGTCCAAGCTAGTGGACGTGTAGAGCGACCAAATCGTCGAGGAGAATCCACTTGTGCTGGAATAGAAGATGGAGATGCTCTTTCTTCAATCCCAATCTCTTTGGAATGATCTTCTATTTATGAGAAATTCTCTTGCACTGGATCTACATCAATTTGTCGTGTGGAATTCTCACAAGAAATTGGAGTCATTATTGGAATTGGAGTTCTCGTCAGAAAATATCCAGGAGTTAAGTCTTCTGTAGATATGGAGTGATCTGGACGGCGTGAGATATCCGGTGTTTCTTCCGAAGAATCCTTTTCATGAAATGGGAACAGGTCCTCATGAAAAATAACGTCTATGCTAATGAAGAACTCCCCAGTTGTTTGTTCAAGGACACAATATCCCTTTTGCAAATTTGGATAGCTCATGAAGACGCAGCGTCAAGCGTGGGGGCCCATTTTTTCACGGGGGCTTAATACTGTTGCAAAGCACAGGCATTTGAATATCCTCAAATGTTCTAGTTCTGGTTTCTTCTTGAAAAGTAACTAAAATGGAGTTTTTCCATTGAGTACCCGAGTGAGCATACGGTTGATGAGATAGGCTGCAGTGATAATGCATTCGCCCCAATAATTTTCTAGAATAGATGCTTGAAATTTCAATGCACATGCAACTTCTAAAAGGTGGCGATGTTTGCACTCCACTACCCCATTCTGTTGTGGGGGTGTATATACATGAACTTTCATGGAGACTCCCATTGGATAAAAGAAGGAAACATCAATCGTTGCTGAAGAATTCTTTCCCATTATCTGTACGGATTCGCTGAATAGATTTCCCAAATTGATTCTTAGACAAAGCAATAAAAGTTTTCAAATTTGAGAAAACTTGTCATTTTGACTACATCAAGAACACCCATGTGGCACGAGAATAGTCGTCCACAATTGTTAAGAAATAGCGTGACCCATCATGATGTAATGTATGATAAGGACCCCAGACATCCATATGAATCAAGGAAAAAATATCATTTGCATGGTTTTGGCTAGAGGGAAAAGGAATATGGGACTACTTTGCCAGAGGGCATATTTGACATTTAGAGTAAGGGAATAAAGCACTATGACCCAATCTTGAATGCATAAGGAATTCTTTATTATTGGTAGTTGTGTTACGCAATGACATTTTATTTTTAAAAATGGATGACAAATCAAGATTACTTGGAAAATTTGTCCAAAGGAACAGTCCTTCAGAGAGACTACCTAAGTCCATCATTCTGCCAATCGAAAGGGCCTGAAAGAAGCAAGTGTCAAAATCAAACAATACATGATAGGAATTTTCTTTGCAGGCTGTGGACACAGATATAAGATTAAATCAAAATTCTAGGACATAAAGAACATTTTGGAGTGTGATTTGTGGGCTAAGCTAGACTTTTCTTGTAATTGTAACATAAGTGACATTCCCATTGGGTAATTGCACAAAAACAGGAAAATCCAGGTTCTCATGCATATCTGAAAATAATGCATTCTCACAAACTATGTGATCACTTGCCTCGGAATCAATTATCCAAGCTTTCCTTGAGATATTATCAACTAGACAACAAGAGATACTTGAGAAATTTCCTCCCTTGTTGGAGGTGTCCAATTTCTGCAATGCCTGAATCAATTGTTGGTACTTTTCATATGTTATGGATTGATTAGGATTGCTAACTTGATAAGCTACAAAAAATTCATTCATTTTCTCTTTTTCTTTGAGTTTGCCATGCAATTTCCAACAATTCTCTATTGTATGGTATGGGCGTCTACAAGATTCGCAATATAATTTACCTTTTCCCTTTGAATTAAATTTTTTTGCATAGGCTGAAAAAATTCCATCGCCGGATCCCTTTCCACCCGACTTATCTCCACCGTTCGATCCTATTAAGCGAATTGATCCCTTTTGGTTGTTCGATCGTCGCTAGTGATTTGGACCGCCCATCCCTTCTACTTTAAAGGGTCGCGTTTCTTCAATTTGGAACCCTAGCACCTCTTGCAGTGCCCCTTTTTCGTGTGCTAGGGTTTTTGCTCTTGGGTCTTGCTTTTCACCATGGCTCGTTAGGGCGAAACTTCATCCTCCCATCATCGACTCCAAGGATGCGAGTCGCTAGCTCCCTTCCTGAACGGCGAGTTGAAAAATCCATCCAAGGGGTGGCACCGATTCCATGGCCAAGATCTGTGAACAAAAAGTCAGGTATGATTCGTTCAAAATCAAAAGAAATCAAGTTACCTTTTCCCTTTCTTTCATAGATCGGTACTGTGCAAGTGTCTCCTCTGGACGCTCGAGCTTTTCTTCCGTGGCTTCGAGGTCGTTTCATAGGGATGACTAATAATGCGGTTTTTGCAAGACTTAACAATTTAATTCGACTTAT
This sequence comes from Eucalyptus camaldulensis, assembly GCA_019915185.1. Classification (NCBI taxonomy): domain Eukaryota; kingdom Viridiplantae; phylum Streptophyta; class Magnoliopsida; order Myrtales; family Myrtaceae; genus Eucalyptus; species Eucalyptus camaldulensis. The sequence goes on along the minus strand of JAHSVA010000013.1, from coordinate 13,190,480 downwards.
ATGAAAACGGTAAACTGAAGATATAAAAGATTGTAAACAGTTATATAAAGCTACGGATTTAAGTAAAGAGATTAGGGAAAGAGAATTAAAACACAAGGTTTATAGTGGTTTGGCTTAGACCAAGCATATGTCTACTCTCTCGCACTGACAGTCCACTGGCTAGATTTACTAAGAACCAAAAGAGATTTTACAGTCTCACATCCTTGATTCCACAATGTAGAAACTCTACCACACCTCCTCAAAGTCTTACAAGTATTTGATCTCTTTTTTTAGTACAGTTTAAGCTCGACAAATTGTAACAGGAAAGAATTAAGAGTTTTAGACTTTGGAATTTTTTCTTTCACACACTCCTTCGAATAACTTGAGCGTCCTCCTTTTATACTCCTTCATGCCATCAAAACCATTGGCACCTTCCAAAGAAGTTCTTCCAATCTACTCATTGGACAGAATCAATTAGGGAAGATCTCGAGTTATTAAAAGAATGTGATGATAGCCCACCAATCCTACTCGCCCATATAATCAGGATCTAGGTTTCCATTAGTAGAACTTTTTAAATATACTTTGCCAATCAACAGATTTAATTATTCAAATTGATATCAATAAGAATAATTGATCACAAGATGCTATCTCCAAGCATGAGATATTCTTCAATCGTACCAACCAAATCCTTAAAGATATACTTGTATCTGGATAAGTCTTCTTCATCGGATAAATCCTGTCTTCGTCGGTTTGGAAACTATTAGTGAGGATAGTCTTTGAATCTTGAGTCTGGAGGTCTTCAGACTTTGACGATAGAGTCTGTAAGTTCTTAGACTAGATTGATGTAAACATTTTGTCAACTTAAAAAAAAATAAGAAATTTTTCTCCAACAATGACAACTTGTTGTAGCAGGCTAAGACGGTCATGTATCCCTATTTGAGTTCGCCGAGTTCCTACATAAGGGAGAAGATTCGTGCCTGATCTAACTTGCCATACATCTGTTTGATGTTTTCCCACATGTTCTTCAAGTCCTCCGTCGGTGGAAGGCCAACTGCGACATCTGGAGAAATGCAGTTGTCGATCCACGTCCGAATAAGCTAGTTGCATTTCCTCCAGTGTCGGGTTAGTCGGTCATCTATAGGATTTGGAATAGTCCCATCGAGGAACCCATATTTGTCCTTCGTTAGAAGGGCACGCTGAAAGTCTCGAGACCACTTGGAATAGTTCTCTAGCCTGATTAACTGTAGGTTGATCAACCGCAACTCAAGATCGTAACCGAGCTCCGGTCGCCCGGTGACGGCTACGACTGGGAACGGCAGGGAGCTAGGTGTGAAGTTCGGGTAGGGATTTTTCCTTTGACCCTGTTCGCCCGATCCGAATTGATAACCCACATTTAAAAATCCTGGGTAGGGATTTGTTCCCATACCCGATTCTCTTGACCCGCTTGTTTGCTCCAATTTGGGGGTTAGGCTTGCCTCACTCACGGTTGGTGGGCTCCCTTCGGACTGGACATGAGCTCCCTAGAGGCCCACATAAATAGGCGTTGATGAATTTGAGCTTGGCCCAAGGTACCATAGGTAAGGTACCCACTGGAAAGTTTTGGCCCGCAATAGGTTGCCCCAAACTAAACTGAGCCTATGTGGGTCTCCACTATACGAGCTGTGCCTGGAGTGGTTGTTGTTGAACTGTCGTAGGTGGACTTTGGATCTGCGACCGCGGTGGAGTCTCTGCGGTGGACTAGTCGTCAGCCATTGAAGGTAAAAAAAACAAAAGCTCTTATATTCTTCCTCAAAGGTGATTCTTATACCATATGGCAGATCTGTTTTGTAGGTCAGAACTCCTCTGGCGGGCAATCATGAGCAGAAGCGAGGAAAGGTTAGAAGCCTGGCGACTCTGATACCATGAAAGAAAAACAAAGTGTCGAGGAAAGACGAGAGAATTATGGGAAATTGTATTTCATTGTCTATTCTCATTGTACAAAGTCCTGTAAATATAATACATAAGTGATACAATAAAGGCAAAAAAATATTTGTGTAATCGATTGAAATCAATTCCTAGCTAATTTATGCACAATCATAATCGAGCATGATTCTAAGCATATATCTCCAGGATCCCATCCGAGGCATATCTTCCAACATCGATCCTCATCGGTTTGAGAGTATTGTCGATTCCATCTCCCAAATGATAAGCTTTTCAACATTAATCGTTTACTTTATAAACATCATATATGAGAAAGATGGGGAGAGAATGCTACAAGTACTATAATTTTTATACAATGCTTACTCTAATATCATAAATTTTTAATTAATCACTTGAAATTTGCAACTTTTTAGTCAATTACTTAAATGTCATAATTTTAAGAAAACGGATCACAAGTGCTATAAAATTTAAAATACATAGAATTTTTCTGCTAGAGAAATTGCCGACCTAGTTCCAATGAACACTTAGGGTGTGTTTGGCAAAATGTGTTTCTGTGTCCTGAAACACAAATTTTTATTCTTTTGTTCCGAGGAACAAAAAAAGAACATAAACGCATTTGTTTACACTTTTGTTCCAGGGAACAGATTTGGAATAAAAACAAGAAGTAGAAAAAACTTGTTTCTTATTCTCAGGAACAATTCTGATAAACACTTCTTCTTTTTTCTTTCCTTCTTCTTCCTTTGGCCGGTTGCTGACCTTAATCATGGCCAGCAACCTCGTCGAAGCATCGTTGACCCCTAGTGAGGCCGACCTCGCGCCGCTTGGGCGAGGCCAAGCCTCACTGGTGGCCTCGATGGCCAAGCAAGGCTCGACCTCTCCCAGGTGACGTGAGGTCGGCCTTGGCTAGGCCAACCACCTTGGTTAGACGAGCTTGAACTTGCCTAGATTTGGCAAGGTCGAACTCGCCCAGCCACTGACGAGGCTCAGTCTCGCTGGCCACCGCTGGGCAATGCCGACTTGATGGTGACCTAGCAAGGTCGCTGGCCAGAAGGAAGGAAGAAGAAAAAAAATGAAAAATATAATAAAAATATTGAAAAATTAAAAGAAATAAAAAAAATTACACAAGTTTACCAAACACATTTTTATTTTTAGAGTATAAGTTTTTTGCAGTTACCATAGAAATTATTTTCTATTTTTTTTGGTGAAAATTATAATCAGAAATTATTTTCTGGAACAGAAATAAAAAAAAAACTATTTCTGTTCAATTTTTTTTCCCGGAATAGAAACATTACCAAGCGGGTCTTTATTAACCGTTAAGATGCCCAAGTAATTGATTGAAAAATTAGAGCACTACAATGAGCACCGAATGATAGTGTCCTTTTCTCGAGAAGAATGTTTGAGTGGTCTTGAGAAGTACTTGAAACTATGAATTTGGGTGCAATTGTCTTACGACGGATGACTAATTCGAGAAATATATTCCTAAAAATCATCGCATGTACCATATGAAATAATTAGTCAATAAAAAATATTTCTATCATTGACGACAACTTATATATAATTATTTTTGTGAACAATGAAAATATTTTTTGATCATTCACTTTTGTAATCGATACAAACAATCATTTTTTAAGAAAATGTTTCCTACATTATCTATTTTTATGAAATAAACATGGCCGAAATTCAAAAATTATGTTATATCTACGGAACAACGAGTCTCTCAATATCTATCCTAAATAGTTTCATCGTCCCATCACCCGTGGAATCACACACGTTGTACGCGTGGGCATAAAATCATAAGTCTAAAGTTTAGAAATGGAAATAAGAAAAACTTTTGGGTGATGCTTTGGAGAGTCCGGAAGAGATAGGAAGAAGGCATGAGCGCATGCACGATGGCGTCTACGGCCTTCTAGTTTGACAAGACCTATAAATCTTGTGTAAATCTCAGGCGATTTGATCTTTGTGGATTTAACCATCGATGACTTCGTTGACTTTTGAACTGAGTTGGACTGAATGGTGTCACTCTTTGGTTTTTTTCCACTTCTGCACCCACAAAAAGCATGGAAAGTATCTTGCTTCGAATTAGACATCAAATACTTAAAATAAAGTTGAGAAAAAAAGAGGAGAGAAAAAATCACTTCGAACTTTGTAATTATAATTTATGCTTTACAAATATGGATATATGCCGCTACATCTATCATCATTAACTTTCTCTAACCAGAGATGGAAAATAACGCAATCCTTTATTTGTATCCAAGGTCTAAATGGTCAACGAATGAATTGTAAGATTTAGATTAAGCCAAAAAAAAAAAAAAGAGTTTGATATCACAAAAAACCATAAACTGATATGTTTGTGGTAAATTTGTCTAGAACTAATTTTTGGATAACTAAAAACCCTACATTAATATACTTATAACAAATTTACTTCAAATTAATTTTGGGGTTTCCAAAAACTCTAAATTAGTACATCTATAATACATTTTATCTTCTATTAGTTTTCCTCAAATGTTACCGTTTAATTGCTCAAAATGGAAGACGCATGACAATAACTCAATTTATGTATAAGTCAATGTGGAAATCCATAATTCTCTCTCTTTGATTCTTCAATTATTCATAATTTGAAAACAAATAGGGCTCATTCTTTGTCGCCCTCGCAGCATGAAAAACCCTAGATCATCTTTCGAACTTTGTTAAGGGACATTAACAATGATGCGCTTCTCTTTGAACCACTTCCAATTAAATCCATTGAACATCCTAATTTGTTGATTCGGATAAGTTAGCCAAACAAGCTAAAAAAAAAAAAAAAAATCAAAGGCGAGAAGATTATTAGAGATAAAAGCGTGCTCGAACAAGTTCCAATGCCTAATTAGGGAGATAAAAATTAGGGGTGTGCAAAAGAACCAAGACTCGCCTAGATCGCCCAAAATTGGACCGAAACCACTAAGAACCAGTGATTCTTAAGGGAACCGGTCCAGTTCCCTAGTTCCAATTTATAGGAATCGGTGGTTACCGGTCTGGTTCCCGGTTCCATAGGCAGATCCGCCCACCCGCCTACTCGGACCGGACCGGTTATATTATAATAATATATTAATTTTTAATATTAAAAAAATCAAAATTAGCAAATCTAAAATTTAGGACTCCAATCACCATATTGTCTCAATTCACTACTCTCTTACTCCATCTCGTCTCTCTTAGTTCAAAATCTCCCCAAGCTCCCTCTTCCTCTCCAATTCACCTCTGGATCTACTCATCTCCCTTTGAGTCTTAGTCCGAACTCGGCGAAACAGTGAGTTGATTCTCTTTTCCTCCCTCAAACTTGAACTCTCTCTCCACGTTGTCGCCATCCTCGTCACCACCTCTGCATTCACTGTCACTATCGTCCTCTTTGTTGTTGGGCTTGTCCTACTTCTACCTCCCCTCTTCCTCCTCCCCCTCCTCAGGCTTGCCCCCATTGTCCTCATTTTTGGGGACAAGGGTGAACTCCAAGTCTAAGAATAGCTCATCGTCCCCATTGTCCTCCTCATTGTCAGTCTCAAGGGAGGAGCAAGAGACGGCGAAGGCAGTGGCAAAGATGGTGGTGGTGGTTGGGACAAAAGTGGCGTGAGGGTTGCAACCGCCGCCGTTGCGACGCTAATACTTGAGGAGAATAAAGCTAGGTTGAGAGAGCCAGAATAAGTAGATGTGGAGAGGGCGAAAAAGGGAAGCCGTGAAGGTTGGACTGGTTCTATGGATCCACCCGGGAACCAGACCAGACCGGCGGTCTGGTTCCTAGGTGGATCCATGCAACTAGTAGGCAATTCCCGGTTCTAGTTTTTCGGAATCGGTTCTTAGCGGACGGTTCTCGGTTCTAGGTCGAGAATCGTCCACCCAGACTGTGCACGCCCCTAATAAAAATGACGATGAAGGAGTGTGCTCAATGAAAAGGAAGATGAAGAAGAATTAGAATGCTCAGTGGGAGAAAGAGAATGAGCCATATTTGCTTTCAAATTGGATGGAGAGAGAGAGAGGTGAGTTTTCACATCAAGTAGGTTATTGCCATGTGGTTTGAAATTTTGTAACTTCACGGTAAAATTCAACGAAAGTTAATGGAGAGTAAATACTTAACACATGTACTGGTTTGGGTCTTTTAGTGAATCAAAAATTAGTTTGAGCCAAATATGTCACACATATTCCAGTTTAAATTTTTTTTGTGATGCAAAAATTAGTTTAGGATAAATTTGTCTCAAGTGTATTAGTTTCGAGTTTTTATGGTATTAACCCAAAAAATAAAAAGTGAAAATCAATTTAAAAGATCGTAGTGGAAAGAAAAATGAAAAATGCTTCCAATTTCATGGTGATTCTATTAATTAAGGCCATATCTTTTTTAACCATTTTTCAATTAATAGATTACAAATATAGATATAAATCACATTTGGTTGTGTTTGTTTTGTTGAAAACTAAATGATAAAGGAAAATATTTTCTACGAAAATCATTTTAAAGAAAATTAGTTATTTTTCATCCATTTAGTATGTTAGGGAAAGAGATTTGTTTCTTACTAGAATAGAAAGCCATTTTCCCCTCAATCTATGATGCTCTTTGCTCGTTGCTTTTAGTCAAAAGAAACTTTTTCATAAATTGATTAGTTTTCTATCATTCAAACATTGAAAAATCATAAAAGGAATAGCTCGAAAACAGTTTTTTTTTTCAATTAACGGACCCTTAATTTCAATATTAAGAAGTTTCATTATTCTGCGTCAATGTAATGCGCTTGCACCATTGGACGTCAACCCGCTAATATGGTGAATTCACATGACTCGACTTCATGTTACAAGTTTTTGCACAATTAGGATTTACACTCCTAGTTTCATCAATGGCACTTGCTTTTAATTTTTTTTGAAAAGATTATATATTATAGATAATACAATTTCAAAGTAATTAGTTTATGTCCGTTCGATTAAGCTAATCCTAACTTTTTCGCAAGTCTCGAATACATATTTCATCAAATATGAGAAAACCCGTGTAACTATTTTGAAAGGTTTTCAGTATTTTCTGTAAACTAAGAGCCAAATTGCGCGAGCACAAAAGTTAAAAGTAGGTTGGGAAAAATCTTACCCCGTAGTCAACGGAGAACTTTCCTAAAAGTCAAGACGTGACAAAAAGAGCACTCAACGGCGTGGAGCAAAAGTCAAAAGAGTAATCGGATGGAGATGTTCGAAGGTGCAGAGGGATGGATTGGGTCATGTTCCACTGCGCGCTGTTGCGGTTACTATATCTCGATCAATTCTCCGCTCTTGATATTTGGATAGATATGCATCGACGATTGAGATGTTTGTGAGAGTACGTCGAGCGATGGAGAGTCCACGGCCACACAAGGGATGGGACCCGTTAATCTTCGTATGCATAAAAAGGAATGCATGTATGATAAAGATAGGTGAAAACGACATGATGCTAAGATAATCATTAAATAAATTCACTTACCTAACCTCGTACCGCATTTTGCTCAAAAAAAAAAAAAAAAAACCTCGTACCACATGATATTGGAGTACATCAATTGTCAAATGTAGGATTACAAGCGAAATTCACATAACTTGATGGTTAAAATTGATATGCTCATATACGCCAAATTGGCCCAATATTTTACCATGGAAAGATGAGCTAAAGTCATGAAATGACCCGTTCCTAGATGATACGGTAAGTTAGAATATACAAATACTCTAATGTTTTTCCTAACCTGTGAATTGATGGCCTATAATTACGGCGTGAAAACTATAATAACCGATTTTGAAAGAACTGAACACATACATTGTATTGTATAGATTTAGTGAGATCATTGTCAAATGATTTAATTAAAATGTTTAAATAGTTAGATGAATGCAAGATTTCAAAGGCTTTAATGGGATGTGATTTATTTAAGTCACATCGAACCCCACTCAAAGTTGACTCAATGCGAATTAGGGGTGAACATCAGTTTAGGCATCCAAAAGGGTATAAACAGCTTCTTATATCATCATCCTCTAGTACTCATTTTCTTCTGTCTTATTTGTCTTCTTAGTCTTTAATTCGCTAAAATTGAGAGAAACAGCTTCTCTGCTCTCAACACTTGCCTCACTCACTTTAGATCACTCGTGTCACTCACCGCTCAATGCTCGCTTAGCTTGCTCCTTGCTTGACACTCGATGCTCACTATGTTCGACACTCACCCCACTCAACTCTCACCACTTGTCTTTTTTAGTTGACCTCGCTTATCATCAAACTCATTAACTTGGTCTGGTCCTAGGTTGCCCTTTCAGGGAGTAAAAAAAATGAAATAAAAAATTATTGGTTGATCCCGAATTGACTCTGGAATTGGATCGATACGGTCATCAATCGTTTTTTTAAGGAGTATTAAAAATGAAATAAAAAATTATTGGTTGATCTCAAGTTGACCTTGAAATCAGACGGAATCCACTAGATCGGTTTGATCTTCGGTCCCAAAAATTGAGAATTAGCAATATGTAGGTTGGTCCTAAGGTTAGGGGTGGACCAGCCCAACCTAGGCCATGCTCACCCCTAAGTGAATGCTCATGAGCTTGATACTCAATTTGAACTTGTTGTAACTTGATTTTTCTAGAGCTTTTAGTGTGATGAAGAAGTTCATTACAGTTCAAGCTTAATTTTAGTTTCAAGAGCTCAAGCTCATTTTTTTTTCTTTTGAAAGTATGAATCAAACTTGTCTTTGCAAAGGAAGTACGACAAAGCAAGTTAAAACAGCTAGGCTGATCGATCAATGCATGATATCGAAATTTAACCGACACTCAGTCCATGCAGACGAGCTATCATGGGACGTGCCGAGAGTGATTAAGATTTCCCGATATCTGATACTGCTAGCCTGATCGCAGAGCTCGGTGAAGTCGCTGGTGCGGAGCCGCTAGCCCTTCCGGGGCCTCTCCGGCTTGGCCTCCAAGCACTCCGAGTTGAAGCTGGCCTTCGCCAGGGTCGAGCTCGGCGCCGGAGCGGGGGCCATCGCCGCAGCAGCGGAGGATGCGGTCTCCTACGACGGCCGGGCGCAACGCATAAGCCCCCGCAAATTCGTGCGACGAGACAGTGGCCGCGTGGAGAGAGGAGGTCGGAGATGCGCGAATGGAGTGGCGTGGGAGCCTGATCTGCAATCCCAGAGGAGAGAGAGAGATCGAAGAGAGAGAAAGGGTTTTCGAAGAGAGAGAGAGAGAGAATTCGAGCGTGCGTCCTGCGTCCTGCGTACGCGAGAGGCTTAACGAGCACGTCAAGTTGTGCATCAGTTTTGACCTTTCTCTCTCCTCCTCTTTCTCTCTCTTCTTTCTCTCTCTATCTCTACTTTCTCTCTCTTCTGGTTCTTTTCTTGTTTCGGTTTTTTCTTCTCTCTTTCCTACGGTTTTTTTTTTCAAACTCACTCTCTCTCTCTAGGCGACGACGCCGTCTGCCCTTGACGTTGGAGCGAAATTCATTATTATCCGCACCCACCAATAAAATAGGACTCGCCTCTAGGGGTGAACGGTTCTAGGTTCCGGTTCGGTTCCGTCTGGAACTGGAACCTATCCTCAGGTACAGGTTCCTCAAAATGAGGAACCTGGAACCTACCCGTGGGAACTGAGAACCTGGAACCTACCCAGTTACAGATTCCAGGATCGATTTCAGGTTCCAATAGTTTTTTTTTTTTTTTTGTTATTTTCAAATTTGAACTATAACATATGCGCACGTTACCCAAAAAAAAATATAACGTACGCGCATATTACCAAAACAAAACTATAACATATGCGTACGTTACCAAAAAAAATATAACGTATGCGCACGTTACCAAAAAAAAACTATAATATACGCATATACTACACGGTAACTTCCGATTGACATGTTATCTTGATACATTAACTTCACATTGCACAACAATAATAGAATATAATTAGAAATTTCAAAATAAATAGCAAACTAGAAAGTAGAAATAAAACACCACTAGAACAAGAATGTCTAGAGGTACGAGTTTTGAAAACAATTTCGATTAAACCCTTAAATGAACTCAGAAAATTCTGAAATTTGGACACGTTGTATTTAAGACCTAGAGGTACAAGTTTCATGAAGAAATCGTAGTCCAATTTGTTCTGGATTAAAAGATAAAATCGATTTACTTTTCCTATTCTCTACTTGCACAGTTTTTGAAACATTTTTGGTTAAATAGGCAAATGAACTACAAAAATTACGAAATTTAAATATGTTGTAGGGAAGACATGAAGAGAGATATTTCATGCAGAACACATTTCCAAAAGAACCTCATAAAAAATGATATAGTCCATGCATTGCAACTTACAAGATCCGAACACATCAGATTGCACAGTTTTAGAAACATTTCCGATTGAATACCCAAATGACCTTCAAAAATTATGAAATTCGAGTATGTGATAGCCAAGACCATAAGGTAGATAATTCATGAAAATATCGAAGTCAAATTCGTCCTAGATGATTAAATATGAACGGTTAAAATCCCTGTTCGTAGTACCGTAATTCCAGATCTAACCATCTCCAAAGGACCACGATTTCACCTAACTATTCTTGTTTGTTTTCTCTCAATTTTTTATATGTTGTACCTTAGGATGTCCTTTACAACTTTTGTTAAGAAATCGAAGTGAAATTTCGACAAAAAGGTTGCCTTACAGTCCATGCATTCATCAAGGGTCAGTCCCAAAATCTCCAGATCCAGTCTTTCCAAAGAATAACGATTTCACCCATTTATACTTGTTTGTTTTGTCCCAAATTTGAGTATGTTATACAGAAGTCCTTTACAACTTTCTTTTAGAGGCCGAAGCCAAACTTCAACTAGAACATCACATACAAGTCACTAGAACATCCAAGGTTAAGCTTTTTCTGCCCTAAGTAACCGGTTCCTAGAAAAAAGGAATCGGAACTGGAACTGGTCCCCTTTGGAATTGGGAACCGAACCGGACCTTCCTCCGGTTCGGTTCCGGTTCCCGGGTAACCCGGGAACCGCGCTCAGCCCTACTCGTCTCGCTGTGCGTTTTGCCCTGGGCAGTTTTATTTTAAATTAATATTAAAAAAAATATTCTATTAATATCTCACTACGCATTTATTCCGAACTAATTCTTACTTCACAAAAAATCCCGATGCACCCATTTCACGCATGTTAGGTATGGCCGATGTATTAACAAACTTGCCGATTGTTCCAATCTAATTCTTCCCGAACCAATAACCTCGGCCCATATATGAAGATGAACCCTCCTCAAAGACCATTCGTGATCTCTAAACCTTCCGCGGATGGTCTCTTATGATGATTTTTGAAAGCATCTTCCTGTCATAGTTTGGTCTCTAGCTAACTGAACCACTATCTATAGGGCGATGAGTCGTTTTGGGGGATCTCTAAAGGCCATGTTGAAATTTGGGATTGGCGAAGCAAACACTGTTTGGGATACTGAGAGTAGTTTAGGCTCTTCCAATACATGCATAGTAGTAGTGAAGTAACTAGTTTGGGTTCAAGATGCCAGTTGGATGTTTTTTGTCAAATGAAAATTAGTTTTAGATAAATTTGTCATGAAAGGACTATGTTTAGAATTTTTTATGAAATGAAAATTATTTGAGATAAATATATTATGGTATACTAATGTGAAATTTCTAATTGTATTACCCTATGCTTAGAATACTTACCAATTACAAAAATATTTAACTCAATTGTTCAAGCATCGGTTACGCTAATGAGAGAAACGTTGATATATAAAAAAATATTAAATTTTCTTAATTAGTTACTTAAAACGCTATAGGAGAATCTCTTTCTATTTTGACTAATTAATAAGTACCATATCCTCTTCTTTTTTCACATAAAGCATGTTTGTTTTTGCTTAATTCAAAGCTGAAGACAACTTCTTTTTTTATCGTGACAAGGTGCATGTGGATTAGCATCCACTTTTATTTTTAGTCCAAAAAAAAAAATGCGAAGTATTCATATCATGTGAATGTCGACCTCTTGATTTGCATGTAATCTTTTTCATAACTTTGTCAAAATTTTGGACAATATTTAAACTTTTCGGTGGGAAGTCAAGGAGATAGTTTTTGCTTGAATTTAATTGACAATAAGCAGACACATCGATCTTGTAAAAATATATATGGATATATATATTATTATTTTAAAAAAATATGCATAAATTTATGTGTCAACATTAACATAATATGAAAATATTTGGCATTTCAAACATAAAAAAGGCATAGTGCATGAGCCAAAGATTAAAGGAAAAAAAGAAAAAAAAATGAAAAGTTAAAATCAATCTAAGAAAAGATATTCATCACTGGACAAGACTTATTTACATAAAAAGGAAGTATTATTTCGGATGTCTTAAAAGCATTTTTTTAGTACATTAATTAATTCAAAACATTGATTAACCAAAAATAAAATAAAAACAAAAGCAAAAATCTATCCGCGGAAATTCGAGCAGTTTTTTATTCGGCTGCTCGTTCGCATTTTTCCAACATCCATGATCCTACCAAAAAACCGATCCAAGGGCTTTCTCGTAATTTCCTCCGGAGCCGGATTCGCGTTGACCGGCTATTTACCGAAAATGCCCCCTCACCCCCCAAAACTCCCACTCCACGTGGGGCAGCGACACGCGCGGCGAGGCAAAAGAAGGGACGGCGAGCGTGCGCACGGACGCGAGTGGGCGGAGGGCCACGCGCGCTACGAATGTCCTTGCGGACGTTAACTGCGTGGGACCCGCGAGTTGGAGGAAAGAGAGCGTGGGGACCGACGCGCGAATCACACGTAAGCGGCGACGCTTTGCTTCCGCAGGTGGGAACGCGCACGCGCTCGCGCCCGCGCGGCGGCGGGCGTCGACGTCGGTCCCCGACTTCCCACGCTTTGGTTTCAGACGGGCGAACCGACAAACGACGAGTCGTTTCTGGCTTTTGCGCCTTACGTGAGATCGTGATTACGCCTCGTTTGGACGGACGTAAAAAGGGGTAGAGAGCACGAGTCTGGGTTTCGTACTTCAAACGTGGGAACATTAGTCTCCTCGTGAATGGAGGTCTGAATGCTTCCGATTTTATTGGCTTTCCTGAGGCGACGTCGATGTGCCCTCCACGAAGAAAAGCGGTTCCCAATCCATGTGCGGAATGTGGCTCGTGAGACGGTAGTGCTTCACGGGCAACTCGACATGATTACCTTCTAGTGAGACTCGCTTGATATGACATGACGAAATTAATAATGAATTAAGTGAAAATTTCTGATAAAATGTGAGGTAAATGCGGCTTTCTAAAAGAAGCTCATATAAGAGTTTAAATTTGTCAAGTTTATTTCAAATAAAGACTTGGAATGAAATCATCTTCATAAAAAGAGGGTTTGGAATTGACTTCATCTCAATCAAGGGCCTGAGTTGCCAACTTAATCTTTAAGATCTTTATTTGAGGTAAGGTTTATTATGGACTTTCTTATGATAAAAGGGTTCACTCTAGGCCATTCTTTAATATTTTCTGTTAAATTGAGGATAAGGTGAACCAACCTCAGGGTTGTTGAATTTTGCAGCCAAAGATCACAAGTTCAAATCTCATCGATTAGTAAAAAGTCCGGATTTAATCGGTCCAAAGAATTTCAAAGGACCTCTGCGCTCATGCTCTTGGACTATACAAACGAGAACATAGAGATACAAGTTCCCGGAGGCGTGACAATTCCCACGGTAGTGGTTGAGGACGATTGCGACGACCACCTAACAAGGACAAAATAAGAGCAAGGGCAGCAGAGGAGATGTCGCCGTCTTGATGGCCCGAAAGGCGTAAATTACTTGAGCAAAACGCCCTTGACTCGTCCGGCGCACGCAAACAATCGTGTTCGAGGAGCAAAACGCCTTTCATTTTGCCAGGTATCGTCCAAAGATTCATGCAAGACTAATCCTGCCCACCCAAAGAAATTGTGATGGTGACAGAATTCTTTATTGAGAGGTAATCTGGTTTTGCATATGAGAATAGGGATGACAACTTGAACCATATTTTGGACCCATGTTGGTTCCATAAGATGGTAGTCGTGTTTGGTATAGTGAGACGAGTTTAAGGTCCCGTCTCAAATAAGGAAAGTTGTCCAAAAAGTTCTATTCTTATTTTACTTTTGCCAATTTAATCATAAACATTTTAATTTTGACAATTGCGTCATAAACATTTTCATATTTTATAAATTGAGTTCATCTAGCCAATTTTGACTGGAATTTGTCGACATAGACGCTAACCATATTATGTGACATAGTTGAAGCCAATGTGGGCAAATTTTAATAATATTTTGATATATATCAAACATTTTATTTTTTAATAAAAAAATTTCATTTTTTTCCCTTTCCTTCTTCTCTGTTAGTCGGTCACCAAGCTTGGGTAATGGCCAACGATTGGCCAAAGGAAACAACCAACGAGGTCACCCTTGTCGAGATCTAGCAAGGGGCAACCATGTTGGTTTTGGGCGAGGGGTCGCGGTCACTAGAGGTCAATGAGGGCCAACCTTGCTAGTTTTCAGCAAGGTCGCCCCTAGCCGATGGTTGCCTTTGGCAAGCTACCGACCATTGCCCAGGCTTGGCAACTAGTTGGAGGAAAAAGAAGCGAGGAAAAAAAAGAAGAAAGAAATAAAAAAAAAAAAAAGAAGAAGAAGGAAAAATCAAAGAAAAATAAAAAATAAAAAATTTATTAAAATATTATCTAAATTCTTTCTACGGCTATGTCACATAGGATGGCCAATATCAATGTTAGCGATTTTCAACCAAAATTGGTCAAATGGACTTAATTTACATATTTAAAAATTCGGCAAAAATGCAATAAGTTTATGACTTTTTAAACAAATTTCTTGTTCAAATTGCCCTATGGACTATAGAGTTAGAAGTTGGTTTAGATTATAGTTGGCCAGTGACTTAGACACTCAACAAATTATTACCCTGAAACTACTCTCGTAGTATGTCCAATTCATAAAGTTGAACCAACAGGTGGAGGGAGACCAAGAGTATATAAACCTAATAGGCAGGCAACACGGAATACTTTTTTAACATCCACTCTCACACACAAGCCAGATTAAAAACTACACGTGCAATTCGAGGAATGTAGGATGGGATAGGTTCCCAAATGGATAAGATCGATCATGTCGACTATGGTAGAACGTCGCCACCCAAGAGCCGCATTTGTAAAATCATATCCTAAAATCATGTTCTTTCCTTTCACCTTGTTAAACCCGTGAGTCAACATAGAAGGCATCAGCTACTCGAAAAAACCACGTGTTTTATTCACTTGAAGACGACAACATCAACCGAGCGTGTTACTGAAGAAATCGAAGTAGAGAGGCCTAGGGTAGTACTTCGAGGACCCAAGAAAGGATTGAAGATCAGAGCATGCGACTTGACGACCCATTAAGACCGAGCGCGATCAGGTTTGTTGCTTCCGCAACTCGTCGGGAAACGCCAGATTAGGGTTTGGACAAAGCAAGAAAAAAATCAAGAGCTGCCATGCAAGTTTTGTAGTTACTGGAAACTGCTAAACTCGAACGTGCGTAGGCCACGCCATGAAGATCTAGCGCGATCAGTTCGTTGCTTCCGCAATTTATCAGGAAAGACTAGATTAGGGTTTAGACAAAGCAAAACAAGATCGAGAACAGCCATGCAAGTTTTGTAGTTGCTATAACTACTAGATTCAAGCGTGCCTAGGCAACGCCATGACGATCGAGCATGTGATGTGATTATCCGTTAAGATCTAGCGCGATCAGCTTTGTTGCTTCCGCAATCCATCGGGAAAGACGAGATTATAGTTTGGACATGCATCGTGCATAGGACAAAAAGCAAGGCAAGACAGACGTGGAATCGATCAAGAACTGCCATACACGTTTCGGAGTTAATGGTAACTGCTGAACTCGAACGACTCTAGGCCACGCCAAACGATGCTTTTGGGTTTTCTTGGTTTTCCCCAAATAAGGAAAGTCGAACAAGGGCGAGCAGCGAGCTCTCTTCGATGACGGACGCCTCCGCATGATTGCAAGCATCGACGGTTCCTATCATCTTCCGTTTCTTGCTTCTTTTGTCTTCTGGGACAAGACATGACAGGTGACAGTTGATGTAGTTGTTGAATATATCTAGATGCTTGTACAAAGCAATTGGTGACAATGCCGAGAAGGGCCTCTGAACTTTAAGCCGATGCTTGATTCAACTGTCTAAATTAGGGATGAGCATAGTCTGGGTTGGGCCGACCCGCCCCCTAACCTAAGGACTAATCCGCACAGTACCAATCATCAATTTTTGGGACCGAAAACTGACCCTATTGAGTTTGGGACTGAGGATTGGACCAACTCAATGGGTCTGGTCCAATTTCAAGGTCAATCTAAGACCAACCAATAATTTATTTATTACATTTTTTGTACTATCTAAAAAAGCAATCAAGGACTGGACCAACCTAATCAGTTTGGTCTTATTCTAAGGTCAACTCAGGACCAATCAATAATTTTTTGTTTTATTTTTTGTACTACCTAAAAAGGCGAGTGAGGACCGGATTGATTCTATGGGTTTAGTGACGAGTGAGGTCAGCTAAGAGAGGCCAACGACAAGTGTCAAGTGGGGTGAGTGTTGAGCATTGAGCAAGGAGCAACAAGCCAGGCGAGCATCAAGTGGCAAGCGGCAGAAGTGACCCAAAGCGAATGAGGTGAGTGTCAAGTGGCGAGCGGAGAAGTTATTTCTTTCGATTTTGGCAAATTAAAGACTAAGAGAACAAATAGGACAGAAGAAAACGAGTATTAGAGAACGATGCTGTGAGTAGTTATTTATGCCCTTTTGAATGCCGTGAGAACTCCTCACAAAAACATATATATATATATATATATATATATATTGGTAAAGATAAGAATATATAAATTTTAAACCAATGTACACAAAATCGGTGCCAAAAACTTTTACTCAAAGTGACCACAGGTTAGAATGAGTGGAAGGGAGTTGATGTAGAAAGAAGACTCCCTAAAAGAAGCGGGAGACCAAAACAAAGACAAAAAAACAGGCTAACAAAGCTAGAACAAGCCAAGGCAGAAAGGGAAGCCGAAACCGGCAGTCTTCAAAGCTGCCAGCAAGCAGCCAAGCAAAGAGAGCAACTGGAAATAGAAAGCAGAGCTGCACAAAAAACAGAAGCAAGCCGATGAAAGCAGCATAAAAAAAGAAGAGAACAGGATGACTGAAGCCTGAGAGGACGCACAACTAGGGGCTAGGAACACAGCCGAAAATGGAAGAGTCCAGATCCCAACATCGCTGGAGCCTGGTTGTCAACCTCATTGCTGAAGGTGAGAGCCTTGTCGTTGACCACTTTGATGAGATGGTTCTTCAATGCTGGCAGCTCCAAGGTCTCTCCCTGAAAAATAATGCTATTCCGCTTCTTCCAAATCAAGTAGCACAAGGCTCCAAACGAAAAATGGGCGATACAACGGAGAAAATCCTTACCAAGGAGGAACTTTAAGGCCCAAAGAAGATTCTCCAACCAAGATCTATTTCTCCATGGAAGATTACATCTTGCAGCCCAAAAAAAGGCGAGACTAGCGGAGATGTGACAATCAAAGAACAGATGATCAACATAATCCGATCCGGCATTACAAAAAGCACACAATCCATTATCAATTCTACCATAAGAAAGAATGAGAACCTTGGTGGGTAAGCGGTTTCTTAATCAGCCATGGGATGAATTGAAATCTAGGAGCAATCGAATGATTCCAAACAAGTGAAGCCCAAGGAACACAATCCTTCTTCCTCCTAATGATTTCCCACGCTAAAGCTACCAAAAAGGCACGAGTAGAGCTCCCAAGCCAGGTGATCCGATCAAGGGTTCAAGAGAGGACCGGAAGAGAGCAACCCCCATCTTCTAAAAGAGTCTTGAGAGTATCACCATAAGGGGAAAAGAGATCCGCTAACATCGCTTGTCTAGAAAAGCCAGAGCTATCAATGAAGGAATATGAGATAAATAAGTTTAAAAATAGGCCTCTCTGGTGCCAATGATCAAACCAAAGAGAAACAAAAAAGCCATCTCCAACTTCCCAAAGGAAGGATATTCGAAACTCCCACCTTAACTTAGGATCTTCCTCTAAGCCCAGGAACAAACATAAGGAATATGAGAGGCCCAAAAATTTTCCTTCTTTAAGAAAGTCGTGTGAATCCACTTGAACCACAATGACTCATTATTTGTAAAAAGAATCCAAATATACTTTAGCATTGCAGCCTTATTACAATCACGCAACTTGCGAATGCCTAGTCCTCCTTTAGCCTTTGGGAGACATACTTCCTCCCAAGAGACCTTTGCCCCATCAGAGCCAAGTGTAGGACCTTTCCAAAGAAATTGCCTAAAGATTTGCTCAATGCGGTCTAGCACCGAACACGAAAGTATAAACACACTGGCTCAATAACTTTGGATAAAGTGAAAGACTGATCTTATCAATTGAAGTTTGCCTGCGAATGAAAGGAACCACTAGGCCCAAGATTGGACCTTGGCTATGATATGATCAACAAGTGAGATATAGTCTGTTTTGCCAAGTCTCGAAGTGATGATTGGTACCCCCAAATACCTCACTAGCAACTTTCCTTCCCGGAATCCAAGTGCTAGCAGGATATAATTCCGAAGAGAATGGGACCCGCCTACAAGGAATACTTCACTTTTCATAGCATTCGGCAACAATCCACTCCATGAAGAGAAAATGTCTAGGCCTCTTTTTAACAAAGAAACCAAAGCCCAGTCTGGTTGACAAAATAAATAAAAAATATCATCTGCGAAGAAAAGGTGGGAAAACTTCAAAACTTTGCACCTCTAGAAATACTTGAAGTTCGGATGAAAGGTGCAAGAGCTGAGAATCCGAGAGAAAACCTCCATCACCATTGTGAAGAGATAAGGAGACATAGGACCCCCTATCAAAGGCCCTAATCACCAGAGAAGAAATCATGTAACTTCCCGTTGATCGAGATGGAGTAATTGAGGGTACGTAAACTGACCATAAAGAGCTGAGTCATTTAGGCAGGAAACCCAAAAGTTAAATGGGTTAATTCAAGAAAATCTCAATCAACCGTATCATACGCCTTTTGGAAATTCACTTTGATTGCATACTTGGGCAAATGAGGGTTCCGGTGGAAACCCACAAAGAGCTCTTAGGCCAAAAGAATAGTCCTTCCTAATTAATAGGATTTTTTAATAGGATTTTGCTTTCCTTTTGGAGGAAGGATTGGAGGAATTAATCCAATGCAGGTCCAATATTATCATTTATCCTCCTACCATTGGTAAATGCATTTTGGGACGGACTCACCAAATCCCGAAGCACGGTTGGTAGCCGGTTAGCAAGAATCTTAGTAATGACTTTATATAAGGTATTGCAACAAGCAATAGGCCTAAAGTTAGAGACAGCACAAGCATTGGGAACCTTGGGCATCAAAGCTAAGATAGTGCTATTTACCTCACGCAAAAGCTTTCCCGAAGAAAAGAAATCCTTAATCGCATCAAGGACCGACGGGCCTACAATCTCCCAGCAGCTCTTGAAGAACTCAATAGTAAAACCATCAAGCCCAGGGGTCTTGCCTCTCGCGAATGAGAAGAGAGTATCTCGAATTTCAGCATCAAGCATAGGCCAAGAAAGAGCACTAACCTACTCCTCTAATAGTGGACACCTGATGAGTGCCTTCAACTCCTGCAACGATGGCTTCGTAAGGATAGCTTGCGGTGTCAGAATGTTGGAATAATAAGAAACAAATACTTGCTGCACCTTATCCGAATCAGTAACCAGTGAGTCGGATGAATCCTTGACCGAGAGAATTCTGTTGCGAAGCTGTCTTCTGTTGACAGAATGATGAAAAAACTTAGTGTTTCTATCACCTTCCTGAAGCCATTTAATCCTACACCGACACTGATCCTTCTCCAGCTCGGAAGAGAAATATTGGTCGGGTCTTGTTGAAGGGCATGCTAGGTAAGCCTCAGGGTAGTCCTTGCTTCAATTGTTCGCGCAGAAATATCCGAGAAAGACTCTCTATTGAGCAGCTTGAGATGGCCTTTGAGAGTCTTCAACTTGCAGACAAGCCTGTATATAGGGACATCAGCTCCAAGGCCATCCCAAACTTGCTTGACAATTGAGTCGAACTCTGGGTGCTTCATCCAAAAGTCGAAGAACTTAAAGCGCTTCCTTGTTTGAACCTGGAGCATCACTCTAACCAACATGGGAGTATGGTCAGAGATCCCCAGATTCAAAAAAGAAGCTTTTGAGAATAAGAAGTCAAGTCTCCATTTTGAATTCACCAAAACTCGATCAATTTTTCTTTGCTTTCGATCAACTCCAGAAGATGTGGATCAGGTAAAACGAAGTCCAACATACCTGAGATCCTCCAGGTCCGTCTGAGCCAAGCAATTTTTGAATTCATCAAAATAGGGAATCCATGTATCAGAGCAACCCATACAATCTGATGGGTCCTTGATGGCATTGAAGTCGCCAACTACCAACCAGGCCGAATCCTGCAACAAGTCATTCTTTTGGACAAGATCTGTCCAAAGGGGCTGACGGTGCAAAAAAGTATGCTCGCCGTAGATCATAGAGATAAAACAAGTCATCCTAGACAAAATAGAAGTCAGGCTACCATAGATTGCTTGAGCATTTTGGGATGAAACATCAAATCTAACCAGAGCCGAATTCCAACCAACCCAAATCCTCCCACGGGGAGAGCTATTATAATTAGCTAACCAAATCCATTCCAACAAAATGCTAGCATAAATAGACTGAAAAAGGAACTCCGGGACCTTAGTCTCCAAGATACCAACAAAACAAAGGTTATTGGATGAAACTAAACTTCTTACCTCAGCCCGCCTTAGGGGGTTCAAAAGTCCTCGGATATTCCAAAAACCTAAGAACATCCAAAAAATACAAGGAGTACAAGGAGATGAGTTACCTCTTCTTGCTAGACCCACATTAATTATAAACCGGAGCAGGGCAATGCAGAAGGGAGATGATCTGGGCGTAGTGACAAGAGCTTATCTTGAATAGATATAGGCTTCTCCGAGTCAGGAGGGGCGGACGGAATATGAGGGCTATCCTCATCCAATGAACTGTACTCATCACTCAACGAACCACCAGCCACCTCACTCGAACTCACCCGAGTAGACGGAGCACCGGGAGGAGCTGCCTTGCCCGCCACAGGGATAGGAAGACCACTGTTTTGCTTTAGGGCATTCATAAGGTGCTGTGGCTTAATAGAAGAAGCAAGAGGCATCACCTTTGCAAGGACGGGATTCTATGACTCAACAGCAGGAGCAGGATGCACAGGCTCCACAAGGACAGGATCCTTCAACTTCAAGGATTGAACACCTCCACCAGATGGAGGTAAATCAAAAGAAGCAGCTTTTGCCACATTAGCCTTTTTCTTTTTTCCTTTTACTTGTTTCCACCCTACTCCATCTCTAGGAGGAGGTTGAGACGACAACTCAGGGTGAAGAAAAGAGGCAGGGGCTTCAAGCACGACCACAAGCAGCACCTGCTTCCATCCCACTTCCGAACTACTTGCAACAGGCCTAGCTGCTTGTTGAGGCATATCCATCCTCCCACTCATGTCTTGTTCCGAGCTGGAACCAGTAACTTAGGGGGCTTCAGTCGCACAAATAGGAGACGAAGAACAATTTCGAGGATAAGGAGAGGGTCTTGCTGACTCGCAATACCAGTCGGCACCATGGCAGAGGGTGCTGGGCAGGTGTGGTCGAAGATGCCACAACTTGGGCAAGAACTAGGCCGCCACTCATATTCCTTTTCAATTGAGCTTGTCTCTCTGCGGTGAACCACCTCTACAGCTTCGCTGAGATTTCAACATAGACACGAGTAAATACCGACATAGTCTTTCCATTAGTTCTCAAATCAACATATAACGGCTTCCCCACCGTGCTAGCCACTGCACTAATCCCTTGAGAAGACCAGAATGCAGCAAGAAGTTTCTTCAGACGGACCCAAACAGGAATAGCTGAATGATTATCCTTTCTAATTTCCAACAATGGTTTCCTTGCTGTAGAATCAAAGGCACTCTTGTGACCGTGAGAGGCCCACCTTCCAATACCTTTCTACGAAAGTCAGCATTAGGGACGTGAAAGAAAAAGAAACCCTGCCCATTCGCCATTACCTCCAAGACTTTCAAGCCCCATGCATTCTTAATGGAATCCTCCACCAGCTTAAAAGGAAGCCTCCTTCTAACAAAATAACCGATGAGGCATTCAAAAAACTTTGAATCTGCAGCATCCAAAATGGCATAAGTTAATTCAACAACAGGCTTGTCGTTGAAGATGGTAGGTAGAATATATTCCAAATCAAAGCCTTTAGTGGCAAGTTTGGCAACACCGGCCCAGGAATGGGATTGAGGGGGACTCGACTCTTTTTGCTGCTTGTCTCTTTGCTGGGGCTTCTTTGAAGCAGACCGAACTCTGCTCCTAGCTCGATGATCGGCAGGAGCTTGCGGGGGAAGGCCACCTCGCTTAGCCTGGCTTGGAGGCACCACGAGAGGGCTACCATGTGAACGAGACGAGGGCCTTCGTCCCTTAGAAATGCCAACAACAAGCTGAGCTAAACGAGGAAGACCATCCTCACCAGAAGCAGATGAAGCCATTCATCGAACACCCATCGTGTAGCTCGAGCACTATCCAAAAAGCCCATTATAAGTAAGGAAACATACCTGGCCAGGCTCCAAGGAGACAATTTGTAATAAAGAGGGGCATAGGTGTGCACTGGGACGGCTCACTACTGTTAGACGCAGCAAACTTGTAGGAACAGTGCAGGCTTCCCCCAGCCAATGAGATCTAGCTTGTGGACCGAAAAGAAAGGGACGATTTGGATGGAAGCTATCACAAAAACATATTTCTTCTTTGTAAATTATGATTTTTGATGCCGTAAAAGACATTAAAAATTAGTGTAAAATTACTTGAACTCCTTACTAATGAGCTATTTAATGTTGTCAATGCCGTTTATTTTAGGGTTTTCTCTATATAAACAAATTATAAAATATTATATATATATATATAGAATCAGGGTTGGTCCAAGTTGGACCGATCCTAAACTCCTAGGACCGAGGACCAATCTACACAGTACTGGTTCAAGAATCCCAGGACCAAGGACCGACTTGATCTCCTTGGGAACCAGACTAGGACCGGCAGGATTGGACTGATTTAGGGTTGGTCCAGGGTTGACCCTAGACCGATGTTCACCCCTAGTTTGAATATTCATCTTGGCCGACTTAGTCCTTGCTTGGACACGGTCATTCAAACCGACTTGGTTGTTCAAGATGACTTGGTCGCATGACCATCATATGCGAACATGACTACTAACATGTACACAGCCACCTTAGCGAAAAGGTGGAGTGATCCTCATTGGTTTGAGAGTATTGTCGATTCCAACTCCCAAATGATAAGTTTTTCAACATTAATCGTTTACTTTATAAACATCATCTATGAGAAAGATGGGGAGAGAATGCTACAAGTACTATAATTTTTATACGATGCTTACTTTAATATCGTAACTTTTTAATTAATCACTTGAAATTCGTAACTTTTTAGTCGATTACTTAAATATCATAATTTTAAGAAAATGGATTACAAGTGCTATAAATTTTAAAATACGATGCTTACTTTAATATCGTAACTTTTTAGTCGATTACTCAAATATCATAATTTTAAGAAAATGGATTACAAGTGCTATAAATTTTAAAATACATAGAATTTTTCAGCTAGAGAAATTGCCGACCTAGTTCCAGTGAACACTTATTAACCGTTAAGACACCCAAGTAATTGATTGAAAAATTAGAGCACTACAATGAGCACCGAATGATAGTATCCTTTTCTCGAGAAAAAATGTTTGAGCGGTCTTGAGATGTACTTGAAACTATGAATTTGGGTGCGATTGTTTTACAAGATATGACTAATTTGAGAAACATATTCCTAAAAATAATCACATGTACCATTTGAAATAATTAGTCAATAAAAAATATTTCTATTATTGACAACAATTTATATATAATTATTTTTGTGAACGATGAAAATATATTTTGATCATTCACTTTTGCAAGCAATATAAATGATCATTTAAAAAAAAATATTTTCCGCATTATCTATTTTTATGAAACAAACATGGCCGAAATTCAAAAATGGTGTTACATCTATGGAACAATGAGTCTCTCAATATCTATCCTAAATAGTTTCATCACCCGTGGAATCACACACGTTGTACGTGTGGGCATAAAATCACAAGTTTAAAGTTTAGAAATGGTAATAAGAAAAACTTTTGGGTGATGCTTTGGAGAGTCCGAAAGAGATAGGAAGAAGGCATGAGCGCATGCACGATGGCGTCTACGGCCTTCTAGTTTGACAAGACCTATAAATCTTGTGTAAATCTCTGGCGATTTGATCTTTGTGCATTTAACAATCGATGACTTCGTTGACTTTTTAACTGAGTTGGACTGAATGGTGTCACTCTTTGGTTTTTTTCCACTTCTGTCTATCGAGAATTGCACCCACAAAAGTCATAGAAAGTATCTTCCTTCGAATTAGACATCAAATACTTAAAATAAAGTTGAGAAAAAAGAGGAGAGAAAAAATCACTTCGAACTTCGTAATTATAATTTATGCTTTACAAATATGGATATATGCCGCTACATCTATCGTCGTTAACTTTCTCTATCTCTAACCAGAGATGGAAAATAACGCAATCCTTTATTTTTATCCAAGGTCTAAATGGTCAACGAATGAATTGTAAGATTTAGATTAAGCCAAAAAAAAAAGTTTGATATCATGAAAAACCATAAAGTAATATGTCCGTGATAAATTTGTCTAGAACTAATTTTTGGATAAATAAAAACCCTACCCTAATATACCTATAACAAATTTACTTCAAACTAATTTTGGGGTTTCCAAAAACTCTAAATTAGTACACACATAATACATTTTATGTTCTATTAGTTTTCCTCAAATGTTACCATTTAATTGCTCAAAATGGAAGACGCATGACAATAACTCAATTTATGTATAAGTCAATGTGGAAATCCATAATTCTCTCTTTTTGATTCTTCAATTATTCGTAATTTGAAAAAAAAAAAAATAGGGCTCATTCTTTGTCTCCCCATGAAAAACCCTAGATCATCTTTTGAACTTTGTTAAGGGACATTAACAATGATGCGCTTCTCTTCGAACCACTTCCAATTAAATCCATTGAACATCCTAATTTGTTGATTCGGATAAGTTAGCCAAACAAGCTAAAAAAAAAAAAAAATCAAAGGCGAGAAGATTATTATAAAAGTGTGCTCAATGAAAAGGGAGATGAGGAAGAATTAGAATGCTCTGAGGGGGAAAGAGAATGAGCCATATTTGTTTTCAAATTGGAGAGAGAGAGAGAGAGAGAGAGAGAGAGAGAGAGAGAGAGAGAGAGAGAGAGAGAGAGAGAGAGAGAGAGAGAGAGAGAGAGAGAGAGAGAGAGAGAGAGAGAGAGAGAGAGGAGTTTTCAAATCAAGTAGGTTATTGCCATGTGCCCTAAAACTCTATAACTTCACAATAAAATTTGACAAAAGTTAATGGAGGGTAAATACTTCCCGCATGTACTGCTTTGGATCTTTTAGTGAACCAAAAATTAGTTTGAGCCAAATATGTCACATATATTCCAGTTTAAGATTTTTTGGGATGCAAAAATTAGTTTAGGATAAATTTGTCTCGAGTATACCAGTTTCGGGTTTACATGGTATTACCCCAAAAAATAAAAAAGTGAAAATCAATTTAGAAGATCGAAGTGAAAAGAAAAATGAAAAACGCTTCCAATTTCATGGTGATTCTATTAATTAAGGCCATATCTTTTTTAACCATTTTTAATTAATTGATTACAAATATGGATATAAATTACATTTGGCTGTGTTTGTTTCATTGAAAACTAAAGGGAAAATTCCAAAAAGGGACCTAAAGTACCATCTTTTTCTCAAATAAGGGCTTAAAGTGGACCTTGTTTCAAATAAGAACCTCAAGTGCCTTCATTTTCTCAAATAAGGGTCTAAAGTGGATGTTATTTCAAATGAGGACCTAAAGTGGTTATGTTTATTTCAAATAAGAGTCTGAAGTGGCTATGTCCGTTTCAAATAAGGACCCATCTTTCCAGCGATCAAAGGTATTTCATCATTTGTCATTTCCCCCCTTTTTTCTTTTTTCTTTTTTTTTTTTCCAATTTTTTGGCTGGTTCTTCTTCCTCTTTGCCAGTGGCCGGCCACCGGCAATGCCCACAAAGGGTTGGGCAAGGGATGGCCTCACCTAGGTGTGGCAACCCTCGGCTAGGGGCAATCTGTGAGGTCAGCCTGTGCTGGCCCTAGGCGAGGCCAACAAGGGTTGGGCGACCTCGTTGGCCACCCTCACTTAGGACCGACTAGGGCTGACCTCACGGATGGCCCCTAGGTGAGGGTCGCCACGCTCAGGTGAGGCCATCATGCTCAGGCGAGGCCGTCCCTCACCTGTGGCCAACGTGGGTGGCCCTCGCTAGTGGGGGTGACCCTTACTTAGCCCTCTATGGGCATCGTCAGTAATCGGTCGACCACCGGCTAAGAGGAAGAAGAAGAACCAAAAAAAAAAAATGTGAAATGCAAAATGACAAAATTATCCTTGATCGGTCGAAAAATTTAGCCAGTTAGCGATCGGCAAGGTCAGGTCCTTATTTGAAATAACCAAAGTTACTTTAAGCCCTTATTTGAAATAACTAAGGCCACTTTAGGTCCTTATTTGAAACAAAGTCCACTGCAGGCCCTTATTTGAAAAAATAATGACACTTCGGGTTCTTTTTTGAAAATTTCCCAAAACTAAATGCTAAAGGAAAATGTTTTCTGCGAAAATCATTTAAAAGAATAGTTATTTTTCATTTGGTTAGTATTTTAAGGAAAGTGATTTACTTCTTACGACAATGGAAAGCCATTTTCCCCCCAGTCAACAAAACTTTTCCATAAATTGATTAGTTTTCTATCATTCAAACATCGAAAAATTGAAAAAAGAATAGCTCGAAAATAGTTTTTCTTTAAATTAATGGACCCCTAATTTCAATATTAACAAGTTTCATTAGTCTGCTTGTGTCAATGTAATGTGCTTGCGCCATTGGAGGTCGACCTGATCTAATGGTGAATTCACATGACTCGACTTCATGTTACAAGCTTCTGCACTAGGATTTACACTACTTGGTTCATCAATGGCCCTTGCTTTTAATTTTTTTCGAAAAAAATATATATTATAGATAATACAATTGCAAAGTAACTAATTTCTGTCCATTCACTTAAGTTAATCCTAATTTTTTTCTCGAGTCTCGAATACATATTTCATCAAGTTTGAGAAAATCCGTGTAATTATATCGAAAGGTTGTCAGTATTTTCCGTTAAGTAAGAGCTAAATTGCGCGAGCACAAAAGTTAAAAATAAATGGGGAAAAATCTTACCCGTAGTCAACGGAGAACTTTCCGATAAGTCAAGATGCGACAAAAAGAGCACTCGACGACGTGGAGCAAAAGTCAAAAGAGTAATCGCATGGGGATGCTCGAAGGTGCAGAGGGATGGATTGGGTCATATTCCACTACGCGCTGTTTCGGTTACCATATCTCTATCAATTCTCCGCCGATGATATTGCCATAGATATGCATCGACGATTGAGATAGATTGAAAATTTTTGTGAGAGTCCGTCGAGCGATGTAGAGTCCACGGCCGCACAAGGGACAGGACTTGCTAATCTTCGCATGCCTAGAAAGAAATGCATGTACCATAAAGATAGGTGCAAAAGATAGATGACACGATGTCAAGACAATCATTGAAAAAATTCGCTCACCTAACCTCGTATTGCATGATATTGGAGTACCTCAATTGTCAAATTATGCGGAATTACAAGTGAAATTCACATAACTTAATGGTTAAAATTGTTATGCTCATATATGCCAAATTGGTGCAATTTTTCCCATGGAAAGATGAGTTAAAGTCATGAAATGATCTGTTCCTAGATGATTATTCAAATATTCTAATGTTTTTCCTAACCTAACCTATGAATTGATGGCTTATAGTTATGGCGTGAAAACTACGAAAAGTGGAGAAACTACTCATGAATTCTGAAAGAATTGAACACATACATCCTATTGTATAGATTTAGTGAGATCATTGTCAAATGATTTAATTAAAAGATGAATGCAATATTTTAAAGGCTTTAATGGGATGTGATTCATTTAAGTCACATTGAACCCCACTCAAAGTTGACTCAATACGAATTAGGGGTGAACATCGATCTAAGGTTAACCCTGAACCGACCCTGGACCGGCCCGACCCTGTCGGTCCTAGTCCGGTTCCTAAGAAAACTGAATCAGTCATTGGTCATAAGATTCCTGGATCAGCAATGTACGGGTTGGTTCTCGATCCTAAGAATATAGAGTTGGTCCAACCTGGACCAACCCTGATTATATATATTATATATAATATAATATTTATAATTTTTTATATATATAAAATCTTAAAATAAACGGCGTCAACAACATTAAATAACTATTTGGTGAGTAGTTCAAGTAATTTTACATTATTATTTAATAACTTAGATTTTCAATGTCATTTATGGCGTAAACAACCATAATTTACGAAGGAGGAAAGTATTTTTGTAAGGAGTCCTCATGGCGCCCAAAATTGCATAAACAACTCTTTACGGCATCCTCCTCTAGTACTTATTCTCTTCTGTCTTATTTGTCTTCTTAGTCTTTTTTTTTTTTTTTTGGTGACTCAGGAACTCCTGCGCAGCCGACAGCTGGGAAGTAAACCTTGGGAAGGCACGTAGGAAACCATCACCCACACACCCCGAGTAAGTCACCAAATGATCCGTCAGCCTCCTTGCAAAAGTTGCAGGGGCTTCGAACTCCAGACCTCCTGCGTGGAAGTCTGGAGCCTACCAAACAAAGCCACCGCGGCGGGTGATGTCTTCTTAGTCTTTAATTTACCAAAATCGAGAGAAATAACTTCTCCACTCGCCACTCAACACTTGCCTCGCTCGCTTTGGGTCACTCGTGTCGCTCACCACTCGATTCACTTAGCTTGCTCTTTGCTCGACACTCGATGCTCACTCTGTTTGACATTCACCTCATTTTCAACCCTCATCACTTGCCTTTCTTAGCTGATCTCGTTTGTCATCAAACCCATTGGGTCGGTCCAGTCCTTATTAGGCCCTTTCAAGGAGTACCAACAATGAAATAAAAAATTATTGGTTAGTTCGGATTGATTCTAGAATCGGACCAAACCCATTATTGGTTTGTCTCAAGTTAACCCTAGAATTGGACCAGATCCACTAGGTCGGTCCGGTCCTCATCCCAAAAATTGAGAATCAGCACCATGCGTGTTATAGCTAGGGTTAGGAGGTGGACCGGCCCAATTCAGACCATACTCATTTCTAATGCGAATGCTCAAGAGCTTGATGCTTGATTTGAACTTGTTGTAACTTGACTTTTCTAGAGCTTTTAGCATGATGAAGAAGTTCATTACAGTTCAAGCTTAATTTTA
The DNA here is from genome assembly GCA_019915185.1 of Eucalyptus camaldulensis. NCBI lineage: Eukaryota > Viridiplantae > Streptophyta > Magnoliopsida > Myrtales > Myrtaceae > Eucalyptus > Eucalyptus camaldulensis. The sequence continues at coordinate 13,161,089 of JAHSVA010000013.1, read as the reverse complement.
GTTTCAAGAGCCCAAGCTCATTTTTTTTTTTGAAAGTTTGAATCAAACTTGTCTTTGCAATGGAAGTACAACAAAGTAGGGGTGTCAAAAACCGAACCGAACCGAAAATCGAACTGAACCAAACCGAACCAAAAAATTCAATTTTTTCGGTTTAGTTCGATTTTCGGTTCGATTCTCATTAAAAATCAATATTTTTTTTATTGGTTCGATTTTTATCAGTTAACTCATTCGAACCAAACCACAAACTAATAAAATCCACAAACCGTTTTTATCTCTCCCGACTCCCGTCTCCTCCTCTCCTCTTGTGACTCATCTTGGTTGGCGACGGCAACTGCGACTATGACGGCAACTATGACTGCAACGGTAACGGCACGACGACAGCGACCGATTGAGGGACAGAGCCCCTTTCTTCTGCAAGTCTCTCCTTCGTCTCTCTTCCTTCTGTGACGGTGACGGCAACTGAGAAGAATTTGTAGCGGCTATGTGCCCAAGCATGTCCTGTGCAGGCAAGTCTCTAATCCCGTCTTCATTGCTCCCCGCCATTTAATTTAATCCCATGCTTGCGTGCCTACGCTTCCTCCTCTCGGGCTGAGGCGGAGAGGGTTTTTGGGGACATTGGCAATAAGAAGGATTGGTTTCTTGGAGTTCCATGATCACATGGAGTTTGAAGCAGTGGATAGGTTTGTTCATATGCTCGAGGATGGGTTTTTCCCTGATAATTATTGTTTCGTGGTGGTTGCTCAGGCTTGCTCGGTCCCAAAGAATGCATCGATTGGTGATATGGTTTTCGGGTTTATTATCAACAGCGGCTAGCTTGATTCTGATGTGTGTGTTGGGTGTGCATTGATTGACATGTTTGCAAAGGGTAGTGCTGATTTGGTTTCAGCTCGTATGGTGTTTGAGAAAATGCCCGAGAGGAATGTGGTTGCTTGGACTTTGATGATGACGAGATGTACTCAGTTGGGTAGTACAAAGAAAGCTGTTGATTTTTTTTTGGATATGCTGGTGAGTGGGCCTATGCCAGATAGATTTACACTCACGGCTGTTTTGTCTGCATGATTGTCGACCAAGGAAATCCTAAGACTGTTGCATATTTTACATGATTCAACCTGTAGATATGTTATGTTTCTGATAGTTTCAATTATACAAGTTTAGAAACCCGTCATGGATAAGGTCATAGGTTTGATGAGTAGAGTTTTTTGCTAATGGAGTTGAGGTATAACTTCAGTCAGTATATTTACATTTGCTTTTCTGTTGGATACAGAGGAGGTGAAGTCCAAATGTCCGAGGATTACACATGCAGATCTATAGCAGGTGAAAAGACTCTGTAAAGGATTGGTTCTTCTGTCTTATATAGTTCGCTCCCCAAATAGGCGGACAAAATCATTGCTGATATAACAAGCTTAGTTTGAAAAAGACTTTGAATTCTTGCCATGTGACTTTGATGTTTTTTGCCCTCCAGCATGCAACATCTTCAAAACTAACATGCATGCACGTAGTGAAGCCCTTAATTGGCATAACCCACAAACTCTCTATTTTCAGATGCTTTAGGAGCAAATCTTTATCTATCTTATTTTCTCGGTTGCTTATAGAAATCTCCTCTATCTAGTTCAACTGGTATTTTTCTTGGTTGTTTAGCGGTTGAATAATGTTATATTTTAGCTGATCAATTCTAGTGGTTACTATTAAAAATGGTCTATCAATTGCGAGTATTGATCATTATGAGTGAAATGCCTGTTTCAGCTAGCAGGAGTTGTTGCAGTAGAAGTCACTGGAGGTCCCACAATCGACTTTGTTCCCAGAAGAAAAGTACTATGTTTTAGCTGTATGTGAGCAAGATAATTCTTACGAGGGTGCCTTATTCATTAAGTTTTTTTCTATCTGCAGGATTCAGGAGTTTCTCCAAACGAAGGAAGACTTCCACACTAATTTAGATTATTTTGAGTTTAACAGAAAAAAAAAAACGAAAAAACGAAAAAAAAATGCCAAAACCGAAAATCGAAAATCAAAAACTGAAAAACCGAACTAAACCCAACCGTCTTTTTCGATTCCCGCCTTATTCGGTCTTATTCAGTTTGGTTCATAAGTTTTTTCTAACGGTTCAATTTGGTTTTTCAAAAAAACTGAACCGAACCCAACGGTTTACACCCTACAACAAAGCAAGTTAAAACAGCTAGGCTGATCAATCAATGCATGATATCGAAATTTAACCGACACTCAATCGATGCAGACGAGCTATCAAGGGACGTACCCAGAGTGACTGAGATTTCCCGATATCTGATACTCTGCTAGCCTGATCGCAGAGCTCGGCGAAGCCGCCGGTGCGGAGCCGCTAGCCCTTCCGGGGCCTCTCCGGCTTGGCCTCCGAGCACTCCGGGTTGAAGCAGGCCTTCGCCGGGGCCGAGCTCGGCGCCGGAGCGGGGGCCGGCGCAGCCATCGCCGTGGCGGCGGAGGAAGCCGTCTCCTACGATGGTGGGGCGCAACGCATAAGCCCCCGCGATGGAGAGAGGAGGTCGGAGAAGCGCGAATGGAGTGGCGCGGGAGCCTGATCTGCAATCACAGAGGAGAGAGAGAGAGAGATCGAAGAAAGAGAAAGGGTTTTCGAAGAGAAAGAGAGAGAGAATTTCGAGCGTGCGTGGTGCGTTGTGCGTATGCGAGAGACTTCAAAAGCACGTCCAGTCGTGCCTTAGTTTTGGCGTTTCACTCTCCTCTACTTTCTCTCTCTATCTCTATCTCTACTTTCTCTCTCTACTTTCTCTCTCCATCTCTCTCTATCTCTACTTTCTCTCTCTTCTGATGCTTTTCTTGTTTCGGTTTTTTCTGCTCTCTCTTTCCCATGTCTTCTTTCAAAGTCACTCTCGCTCCAGGCGATGACGCCGTCTTCGCTTGACGTTGGAGCGAAATTCATTGTTATCCGCACCCACCAATAAAATAGGACTCGCCTCGCTGTGCGTTCTGCCCTGAGCAGTTTTATTTTAAATGAATATGAAAAAAGTTATTCTATTAATATCTCACAATGCATTTATCCTTAACTAATTCTTACTTCATGAAAAATCCTGATGCACCCATTTCATGCATGTTAGGTATGGCCAATGCATTTGGCGGCTTCCTTTGTGTTAGGTTTATTAGTAACCTCATACCCCACACAACAAACTCGCCGATTGCTCCAACCTAATTCTCCCCCAACCAATAACCTCGGCTCACATCTGAAGATGAACCCTCCTCAAAGACCATCCGTGATCTCTAAACCTTCCACGAATGGTCTCTCATGATGATTTTCGAAAGTATCTTCCCATCATAGTTCAATCTCTAGCTGATTGAACCACCATTTGCAAGGTGATGAGTCGTTTTAGAGGACCTGTAAAGGCCATGTTGAAATTTGGGATTGGCAAAGCAAACACTGTTTGGGATACTGAGAGTAGTTTAGGCTCTTCCAATACATGCATAGCAGTAGTGAAGTAACTAGTTTGGGTTCAATATGCCAGTTCGATGTTTTTCGTCAAATGAAAATTAGTTTTAGATAAATATGTCATGGAAGGACCGTGTTTAGAATTTTTTATGAATCGAAAATTAATTTGAAATAAATATATATGATGATATACTAATGTGAGATTTCTAATTGTATTACCCTATGCTATAGAATACTTACCAATTACAAAAATATTTATCTCAATTGTTTAAGCATCAATTACGCTAATGGGAGAAACACTTATATATATTTATATATATATATATATATTAACTTTTCTTAATCGGTTATTAAAACACTCTATGAGAATCTTTTTCTAATTTGACTAATTAATAAGTACCATTTCCTATTCTTTTTTCACATAAAGCATGTGAAGTATTCATATCACGTGAATGTCAACCTATTGATTTGCACGTACTTTTCTTCATAATCTCGTTGAAATTTTGGACAATTTTTAATCTTTTGGGTGGGAAGTCAAAGAGAGTTTTTGCTTAAATTTAATTGAAAACAAGCAAGCATACAGATCTTGTAAGAATATATATGGCTATTTATTATTATTTAAAAAAATATGCATAAATTTATGTGACAACATTAACATAATATGAAAATATTTGGCATTTCAAACTTAAATAAGGCATAGTGCATGAGCCCAAGATTAAGGGAAAAAAGTAAGATAAAAAGTTAGAATCAATCTACAGAAAATATATACATCACTCGAGACTTATTGACAAAAAAAGGAAGTATCATTTCGGATGTCTTAAAAGCATTTATTAAGTACATTTAATTAATTCAAAACATTTATAAAAAAAACAAAAACAAAAATCTATCCGCGGAAATTCGAGCAAATTTTTATTCGGTTGCCCGTACGCATTTTTCCAACCATAATAAACATCCAACCAAAAAACCGATCCAAGGGCTTTCTCGTAATTTCGCCCAGAGCCGGACACGCGTTGATCGGCTATTTACCGAAAATGCCCCCCTCCACCCAAAACTCCCACTCCACGTGGTGCAGCGACACGCGCGGCGAGACCAGAGAAGGGACGGCGAGCGTGCGCACGGGCGCGAGTGGGTGGAGGGCCACGCGCTTGCGAATGTCGTTGTGGGCGTTAACTGCGTGGGACCCGCGGGGAAGAGGAGGAAAGACAGAGGCGGGGCCGTCCCGCGAATCACACGTAAGCGGCGACGCTTCGCTTACGCAGGTGGGAACGAACGCGCACGCGCTCACGCTCGCGCGGCGGCGGGCGTCGACGTCGGTCCCCACTTCCCACGCTTTGGTTTCAGACGGGCGAACCGACAAACGACGAGTCGTGTCTGGCTTCTGCGCCTTACGTGAGATTGGGGGTAGAGAGCACGAGTCTGGCTCTCGTACTTTAAACGTGGGAACAAAGTCTCCTCGTAATTGGAGGCAATGAATGCTTCCAATTTGATTGGTTTTCCTAAGGCGACGTCGATGTGCCGTCCCACGAAGAAAAGCGGTTCCCGATCCATGTGCGGAATGCGGCTCGCGAGACACTATGCTTCACGGGTGACTCAACGTGATTAAGTTCCGGTGAGACTTGCTTCATATGACATGACGGGATTAATAATGAATTAAGCGAAAATTTCAGATAAAATATGAATTAAAGGCGGCTTTCTAAAAAGAAGACTTAGATTCGATCTTATCTCATATAATGATTTGAACTTGTCAAGTTTGTCTCAAATAAATATCTGAAATGAAATCATCTTTATAAAAAGAAGGCTCGGAGTTGACTTCATCTCAAACAAGAGTCCCAATTGTCAACTTAATCTTAAGATCTTTATTTGAGGTAAGGTTCATTATTGATTTTCTTATTGAAAAAATAGGTTCACTCTAGACTATTCTTTAAAAATTTTCCGTTAAATTGAGGATAAGGTGAACCAACCTCAGGGTTGTCGAATTTTGTAGCCAGAGATCACAAGTTCAAATCCTATCAATTAGTAAAAGGTCTAGACTTAATTGGTCCAAAGAATTTCAAAGGGCGTCCAACAAGCTCCTACATACTCTCTTGGACTATACAAACGAGAACATAGAGATACAAGTTCCCGGAGGCGTGGCAATCCCCACGATAGTGGTTGAGGACGACCGCAACGACCACCTAACAAGGACAAAATAAGAGCACGGGCAGAAGAGGAGATGTCGCCGTCTTGATGGCGCGAAAGGCGTAAATTACTTGAGCAAAATGCCCTTGACTCGTCCGGCGCACGCAAGCAATCGTGTTCGAGGAGCAAAACGCCTTCCATTTTGCCAGGTATCGTCCAAAGATTCATGCAAGACTAATCCTCCCCACCCTAAGAAATTGTGATGGTGACAGAATTCTTTATTGAGAGGTAATCTGGTTTTGCATAGGGGAATAGGGATGACAACTTGAACCATATTTTGGACCCATGTCGGTTCCATAAGATGGTAATCGTGTTTACTGTTTGGTATAGTGAGACGAGTTTAAGGTCCCGTCTCAAATGAGGAAAGTTGTTCAAAAAGTTCTACTCTTATTACACTTTTTGCCAATTTAATCATAAACATTTTAATTTTGACAATTGAGTTATAAACATTTTCACAATTTTGTAATTGAGTTTATCTGATCAATTTTAACTAGAAGTTATTGACATAGATGCTAGCTATCCTATGTGGCATGGTTAGAGCCAATGTGAAGAAATTTTAATAATATTTTGATATTTTTTCAATTTTTTTATTTTTTATATTCTTTTCTTTTTTTTCCCTCCCTTCTTCTTCGTGCAGTCAGTCATCAACTTGAGGCAATGGCCAACGATCGGCCAAAGGAAACAACCAATGAGGTCGCTCTCATCGAGATCTAACAAGGGGCAACCTTGTCGGTTTTGGGTGAGGGTCGCTGTCATCAGAGGCTAATGAGGGTCAACCTTCCTAGCCTTCGGTGGGGTCGCCTCTCGTTGACGGTTGCCTTTGGCCAATCGCTGACCACTGCCTAGGCTTGATGACCAATTGGAGGGAAAAGAAGCGAGGAAAAAAAAACAAAAAAGAAAGAAAATGAAAAAATGAAAAATAAAAATAAGATGTTATTAAAATATTATTGAAATATGTCCTATGGCCATGACATGTAGGACGGCCAGTATCTACATTAGTGATTTTCGATCAAAATTGACCAAATGACTTAATTGACATATTTAAAAAGTTGCCAAAAATACAAGAAGTTTAGAACTTTTTAAATAAATTTCTCGTTCAGATTGCCCCATGGACTATAGAGTTAGAGGTTGATTTAGATCATAGTTGGCCAGTAACTTAGACACCCAACAAATTATAATCCCGAAACTACTCTTAGTAGTACGTCCAATTCATAAAATTGAGCCAACGGGTGGATGGAGACCAAGAGTATATAAACCCAATAGATAGGCAATGCGGGATTTTTTTTTTTTAACATCCACCCTCACACACAAGCCAGATTAATAAATACACGTGCAATTTTAGGAATAGGATGGGATAGGTTCCCATATGGATAAGACCAATCTTGTTGAAGATGGTAGAATGTGGCCACCCAAGAGCCGCATTTGTAAAATCATATCCTAAAATGATGTTCTTTCCTTTCACCTTGTGAAAGCCGTGAGTCAACATAGAAGGCATCAGCTACTCGAAAAAACCACATGTTTTATTCACTTGAAGACGACAACATCAACCGAGCGTGTTCATGCACGACACGCCAACATTCTCGTCGACTGAAGAAATCGAAGTAGAGAGGCCTAGGGAAAACTTCGAGGACCCAAGAAAGGATTGAAGATCGAGAGCATGCGACGTGATGATCCCTAAAGACCTAGCGCGATCAGGTCTGTTGCTTCCGCAACTCGTCGGGAAAGACTAGATTAGGGTTTGGACAAAGCAAGACAAAGATCAAGAACTGCCATGCAAGTTTTGTAGCTACTGGTAACTGCTAAACTCGAACGTGTCTAGGCCACACCATGAATATCGAGAGCATGCGGTGTGATGACCTGTTAAGATCTAGCGCGATCAATATGTTGCTTCCGCAATCCATCAGGAAAGACTTGATTAGGGTTTAGACAAAGCAAGACAAGATCAAGAACAGCCATGCGAGTTTTGTAGTTATTGATAACTGCTAGACTTGAGCGTGTCGAGGCCACGCCATGACGACTGAGCATGCGATGTGATGATCCGTTAAGATCTAGCGCGATCAACTTAGTTGCTTCTGCAATCCATCGGAAAAGACTAGATTAGGGTTTGGACATGCATCGTGCATAGGACAAAAAGCGAGGCAAGACAGACGTGGAATCGATGAAGAAGTGCTATGAACGTTTCGGAGTTACTGGTAACTGCTGAATTCGAACGGGTCTAGGCCACGCCAAACGATGCTTTTGGGCTTTCTTGGTTTTCCCCAAATGAGGAGAGTCGAACAAGGGCGAGCAGCGAGCTCTCTTCGATGACGGACGCCTCCGCAATGATTGCAAGCATCGACGGTTCTTATCTTCTTACGTTTCTTGCTTCTTTTGTCTTCTGGGACAAGACACGACAGGTGATGCAGTTGTTGAATATATCTAGATGCTTCTACAAAGCTACTGGTGACAATGCCGAGACGGGCCTCCGAACTCTAAGCGATTCAATTGTCTGAATATTCATCTCGGCCGACTTGGTCCTAGCTTGGAGTCGGCCATTCAAACCGACTTGGTCGCATGACCATCATTTGCGGACGTGACTACTAACATGTACACGGCCACATCAGCAAAAAGGTGGAGCGATCGAAAGAAAACAAAGTGTCGAGGAAAGACAAGAATTCTGGGAAATTGTATTTCATTGTCTATTCTCATTGTACAAAGTCATGTAAATATAATACAGAAATGATACAATAAATACAAAAAGATATTTGTGTAATCGATTGAAATCAATTCCTAGCTAATGTATGCACAATCATAATTGAGCACGATTCCGAGCATATCTCTGGGATCTCATCCGATGCATATCTTCCAACACTCCCCCTCAAGCTAGTGGCTGGTAGATGTCTAAGACGCATAGCTTGCTTAATAGATATGCATGTTGTATTTGACACAAAGGGCTTGGTAAAAATGTCGGTAGGTTGCTCCGCTGTTCCAATTCCTCTTGTTTCGATTATCCTTCTTGAATTTTTTCACGAGTGAAATGACACTCTACTTCTATATGTTTCATTCTTTCATACACTATGGGGTTCACTGCAAGTTTGAGTGCCGCATCGTTGTCACAAAACAATCTTGTCGGACCCTTCAAATTAATCCCAAGATCCCAAAGTAATCCCCGTATACATACGATCTCACAGGTAGTCTTTGCCATGGCTCGATATTCTACTTCAGCTTAAGATAATGATACAGTTGCTTGCTTCTTGATCTTCCAAGAAAGAAGTGATTCTCCAAGCTTAATGTAAAAACCTGTAATGGATCTTCGGCTCATAGGACAAGTCGCATAATCTGCATCACAATATGCCGACATTTCCATGTTGTATTTTTTGGATAAGAGGATCCCTAGTCTTGGACACTTTTTAAAGTACTTCACAACCTTTGAGGTAGCATTCATGTAAGACAATTTCGGATTGTTTATAAATTGACTGAGAGTTTGCACTGCATATCATATATCAGGTTTGGTCATAGTTAAATATATGAGTTTTCCAAAACGAGCTTCTAATAACTTGAAGGATCATTAAGAACGGGATCATGATTCTCAGATATTCCTGCATTGTAATCTTTGGTGGTCAATTTTGTATTTTGCTCAATCGGAATAACTAATAGTTTGCATCTCAATAAACCTACTTTTGATATGATTTCTAGCACAAACTTCCGTTAACTAAGAGAAATCCCTTGATCAGACCGAGCAATCTCAATTCCAAGAAAATATTTTGGTGCTCACAAGTCCTTAATATGAAAAGTGAAATGCAGATACTTTCTTGAATCTTTCTATTGCACTTTTATCATTGCCCATGATAAGAATATCGTCAACATATATCATCAAGTAGATCAATGACATACCTTGGGTCCATGTGAATAAAGCGTAATCATATCTGGATTGTTTGAATCCTGTAGATGTGAGAGCATCGGCAAATTTGGCATACCATTGCCTAGAAGCTTGTTTAAGACCATAGAGGGATTTGCAGAAATGATATACTCTATTCTCCCCCTATCTCGGTAAACCCTGAGGGATGTCCATGTAGATTTCCTCATCTAAATCTCCATGTAGAAAAGCATTATGCACATCCATTTGATGTAATGGCCAATCATTAATAGTAGCAATAGATTGAAAAGATCTTATAGTTACATCTTTGGCGATTGGGGAAAAAGTTTCATGGTAATCAAAACCTTCCCATTGAGTAAATCTTTTAGCCACCAACTGAGCTTTGTAACGCTCAACGGAACCATCAGCTCGGTATTTGATTTTATAGACCCATTTGCACCCAATAGGCTTTCTATTCGGAGGTAAATGGACCAAATCCTAGGTCTAATTTGCAATTAGTGCATGCAATTCTGCTCCGATGGCTTCTTGCCATTTTGAGTCAGTAGCTACTTCTTCATAGCTGGATGGTTCTTTGTCCTCCAATATTCGACTAACACAACATCTATGTTCTAGCGAAAGTCTATGAAACAAAACATAAGATGATATTAGGTAATGAATACTTGGTGAGTTGAGGGCTGCACAAATATAGTCCTTTGTCCAAGCTGGTGGACGTGTAGAGTAACCAGATCGTCGAGGAGGATCCACTTATGCTGGAACAGAAGATGGAGATGCTCTTTCTTCAATCCCAATCTCTTTTGAATGATCTTTCTATTTCTGAGAAATTCTCTTGCATTGGATCTACAGCAATTTCTTGTGTGGAATTCTCACAAGAAATTGGAGTCATTATTGGAATTGGAGTTCTCGTCAAAAAATATCCAAGAGTCGAGTCTTCTGTAGATATGGAGTGATCTGGACGGTGTGAGATATCCGATGTTTCTTCCGAAGAATCCTTTTTCATGAAATGGGAACACGTCCTCATGAAAGATAACGTCTCTGCTAATGAAGAACTCTCTAATTGTTTGTTCGAGGACATGATATCCCTTCTGCAAATTTGGATAACCCATGAAGACGCAACGTTGAGCGTGGGGGCCCATTTTGTCACGGGGGCTTAATATTGTTGCATAGCACATGCATCATAATATCCTCAAATGTTCCAGTTCTAGTTTCTTCTTAAAAAGTAACTCAAATGGAGTTTTTACATTTAGTACCCGAGTGGGCATACGGTTGATGAGATAGGCCGCAGTGATGATGCATTCACCCCAATAATTTTCCGGAATAGTTTCCGGAATAGATGCTTGAAATTTCAATGCATGTACAACTTGCAAAAGGTGGCGATGTTTGGGCTCCACTACCCCATTCTGTTGTGGGGTGTATACACATGAACTTTCATGGAGAATCCCATTGGATAAAAGAAGGAAATTGCAATCATTGTTGAAGAATTCTTTCCCATTATCTGTCTGGATTTGCTAAATAGATTTCCCAAATTGATTCTTGGACAAGGCGATAAAAGTTTTCAAATTTGAGAAAACTTGTTCTTTTGACTGCATCAAGAACACCCATGTGGCACAAGAATAGTCATCCACAATTGTTAAGAAATAACGTGACCCATCATGATGTAATGTATGATGAGGACCCCAGACATCCATATGAATCAAGGAAAAAAATATCATTTGCATGGTTTTGGCTAGAGGGAAAAGGAATAGAGACTGCTTTGCAAGAGGGCATATTTGACATTTAGAGTAAGGGAATGAAGCACTATGACCCAATCTTGAATGCATAAGGAATTCTTTATCATTGGTAGTCGTGTTACACAATGACATTTTTATTTATAAAAAAAATGGACAACAAATCAAGATTACTTGGAAAATTTGTCCAAAGGAACAGTTCTTCAGAAAGACTACCCAAGTCCATCACTCTGTCGGTTGAAAGGGCCTAAAAGAAGCAAGTGTTAGAATCAAACAATACACGACATGAATTTTCTTTGCAGGCTTTGGACACATAGATAAGATTAAACTGAAATTCTTGGACATAAAGAACATTTTGGAGTGTGATTTGTGGGCTAAGCTGGACTTTTCTTTTAATTGTAACATAAGTGGCATTCCCATTGGGTAATTGCACAAAAACAAGGAAATCCAGGTTCTCATGCATATCTAAAAATAATGCCTTCTCACAAACTATGTGATCACTTGCTCCAAAATCAATTATCCAAGCTTTCCTTGAGATATTATTAACTAGACAACGAGAGATACCTGAGAAATTTCCTCCCTTGTTGGAGGTGTCCAATTTCTGCAATGCTTGCATCAATTGTTGGTACTATTCATATGTTATGGATCGATCAACATTAAGATTGCTAACTTGATAAGCTGCAGAAAATTCCATCATTTTTCCTTTTTCTCCGAGTTTGCCATGCAATTTCCAACAATTATTTATTGTATGGTGTGGGCGTCTGCAAAATTCGCAATATAATTTACATTTTCTCTTTAAATTAAAATTATTTGCATAGGCTGAAAAAATTCCACTGTCGGATCCATTTCCACTCGGCTCATCTCCACTGTCCAATCCCATTAAGCGAATCGATCCCTTTTGGCCGTCCAATCGTCGCGAGTGATCTGGACCGCCCATTCCTTCTACTTTAAAGGGCCGCATTTCTTCAATCCAGAACCCTAGCACCTCTTGTAGTGCCCCTTTTTCGTGCAATAGGGTTTTCGCTCTTGGGTCTCGCTTTTCACCGCAGCTCACTAGGGCAAAACTTCCTCCTCCCTCCGTCGGCTCTAAGGATGCGAGCCGCTGGCTCTCTTCCTAAACGGCGAGTTGAAAAATCCATCCAAGGGGTGGCACCGGTTCCATGGCCAAGATCTGTGAACAAAAAGTCAAGTACGATTCGTTCAAAATCAAAAGAAATCGAGTTGCCTTTTCCTTTTCTTTCATAGATTGGTACTATGCAAGTGTCTTCTCTGGACCCTTGAGCTTTTCTTCTGTGGCTTCGAGGTCGTTCCACAGGGATGACAACTTGTTGTAGCAGGCCGAGATGGTCATGTTTCCCTATTTGAGTTCGCCGAGTTCCCGCATAAGGGAGAAGATTCGTGCCCGATCTAACTTGCCGTACATCTGTTTGATGTTTTCCCACATGTTCTTCGAGTCCTCCGTCGGTGGAGGGCCAACCGCGACATTTGGAGAAATGCAGTTGCCGATCCACGTCCAAACAAGTTGGTTGCATTTCCTTCAGTGTCGGGCTAATCGGTCATCGATAGCAACTGGAACAATCCCATCAAGGAACCCATCTTTGTCCTTCATCAAAAGGGCACACCGGAAGTCTCAGGACCACTTGGAATAGTTCTTTGGCCCGGTTAACTACAAGTTGATTAGTCGCAACTCAGGACCGTCAGCCGTTGAGACGTACAGGGGGTCACCGAGCTCCGGTTGCCCGGTGACGGCTGTGATTGGGAATGGCAAGAAGCCAGGTGCGAAGTTCGGGTAGGGATTTGTCCCTTGACCTGGTTCACTCGATCCGAATTTATAACCCACATTTAAAAATCCTGGGTAGGGATTTGTTCCCATACCCGATTCTCCTGACCTGCTCGTCTGCTCCAATTCGAGGGTCAGGCTTGCGCCACTCATGGTTGGTGGGCTCCCTTCAAACTGGACATGGGCTCCCTGGTGGCCCACATAAATAGGCGATGATGAATTTGGGCTTGGCTCAAGGTACCATGGGTAAGGTACCAACTAGAAAGTTTGGCCCGCAATGGGTTACCCCAGACTAAACTGAGCCTATGTGGGTCTCCCACTGTACAGGCTATGCCTGGAGTGGTTGTTGTTGCATTGTCGCGGGTGGACTTTGGATCTGCAACTATGGTGGACTAGTCATTAGCCATTGAAGGTAAGAAAACATAAGCTCTTATCTTCTTCGTCAAAGGTGATTCCTATACCAGATGGCAAATCTGTTTTATAGGTCAGAACTCCTCTTGTGGGCAATCAAGAGTGGAAGCGAGGAAAGGTTAGAAGCCTAGCAGCTCTAATACCATGAAAGAAAACAAAGTGTCAAGGAAAGACGAGAGAATTCTGGGAAATTGTATTTCATTGTCTATTCTCATTGTACAAAGTCCTGTAAATATAATACATAAGTGATACAATAAAGGCAAAAAAATATTTGTGTAATTGATTGAAATCAATTCCTAGCTAATTTATGCACAATCATAATCGAGCATGATTCCGAGCATATATCTTCGAGATCCCATCCGATGCATATCTTCCAATAGCAATCCTCATTAGTTTGAGAGTATTGTCGATTCCAACTCCCAAATGATAAGCTTTTCAACATTAATCGTTTACTTTATAAACATCATATATGAGAAAGATGGGGAGAGAATGCTACAAGTACTATAATTTTTATACGATGCTTACTTTAATGTCATAAATTTTTAATTAATCACTTGAAATTTGCAACTTTTTAATCAATTATTTAAATGTCATAATTTTAAGAAAACGGATCACAAGTGCTATAAATTTTAAAATACATAGAATTTTTCAGCTAGAGAAATTGCCAACCTAGTTCCAGTAAACACTTAAGGTGTGTTTGGCAAAATGTGTTTCTGTTCCCTGGAGCACAAATTTTTGTTCTTTTGTTCCGAGGAACAAAAAAAGAACAAAAACACGTTTGTTTACACTTTTGTTCCCGGGTATTTTTTGTTCCCGGGAACAAAAACAAGAAGTAGAAAAAACTTGTTTCTTGTTTGTAGGAACAATTCCGAGAAACACTTCTTCTTCTTTTTTTCTTATTTTTCTTCTTCTTTTTTCTTTCATTCTTCTTCCTTTGGCTGGTCACCGGCCTTGACCATGGCCAGCAACCTCGTCGGAGCGTCGCCGACCCCCAGTGAGGCCAACCTCGCACCACCTGGGCGAGGCTGAGCCTCACTAGTGGCCTCGATGGCCAGGCGAGGCTTGACCTCACCCAGGCGACGCAAGGTCGGCCTCGGCCTCACCTTGGTTGGGCGAGCTCGAGCTCGCTCAACCACCAGCGAGGCTCGGTCTCACCGAGCCACCACTGGGCGACGCTGACCTGGCGATGGCCCGGCAAGGCCGCTAGCCAGAAGGAAGAAAGAAGAAAAAAAAAGGACAAATATAATAAAAAATATTGAAAAATTAAAAGAAACAAAAAAAAAATACACAAGTTTACCAAACGCATTTTTGTTTATGGAGTATAAATTTTTTGCAGTTATCAAGCGCCTTTTTATACTCATAAATTGTTTTTTGTTTTTTTTTTGTGAAAATTATTCTCAGAAATTATTCCGTGGAACAGAATAAAAAAAAACTATTTTTGTTCAAAAATTGTTCTCCGGAATAGAATTGTTACCAAACGCGCCCTTATTAACTGTTAAGATGCCTTAAGTAATTGATTGAAAAATTAGAGCACCACAATGAGCACCGAATGATAGTGTCCTTTTCTCGAGAAGAATGTTTGAGTGGTCCTGAGAAGTACTTGAAACTATGAATTTGTGTGCGATTGTTTTACAACAGATGACTAATTTGAGAAATATATTCCCAAAAATAATCGCATGTACCATTTGAAATAATTAGTCAATAAAAAATATTTCTATCATTGACAACAACTTATATATAATTATTTTCGTGAACGATGAAAATATATTTTGATCATTCATTTTTGCAAGCAATATAAGTGATCATTTTTAAAAAAATGTTTTCTGCATCATCTATTTTTACGAAACAAACATGGCCAAAATTCAAAAATTGTGTTATATCTATGGAACAACGAGTCTGTCAATATCTATCCTAAATATTTTCATCGTCCCATCACCCGTGGAATCACACACGTTGTACGCGTGGGCATAAAATCATAAGTCTAAAGTTTAGAAATGGAAATAAGAAAAACTTTTGGGTGATGCTTTGGTGAGTCCGAAAGAGATAGGAAGAAGGCATGAGCGCATGCACGATGGCGTCTACGGCCTTCTAGTTTGACAAGACCTATAAATCTTGTGTAAATCTCAGGCGATTTGATCTTTGTGGGTTTAACCATAGATGACTTCGTTGACTTTTGAACAGGGTTGGACTGAATGATGTCACCCTTTGGTTTTCTTCCACTTCTGTCTATTGAGAATTCCACCCACGAAAGTCATGGAAAGTACCTTGCTTCGAATTAGACATCAAATACTTAAAATAAAGTTGAGAAAAAAGAGGAGAGAAAAAAGCACTTCGAACTTCGTAATTATAATTTATGCTTTACAAATATGGATATATGCCGCTACATCTATCGTCGTTAACTTTCTCTAACCAGAGATGGAAAATAACGCAATCCTTTATTTTTATCCAAGGTCTAAATGGCCAATGAATGAATTGCAAGATTTAGATTAAGTAAAAAAAAAAAAATGATATCATGAAAAACCATAAACTGGTATGCTTGTGGTAAATTTGTCCAAAACTAATTTTTGGATAAAATAAAAACCCTACGCTAGTATACTTATAATAAATTTACTTCGAACTATTTTTTGGGCTTCCAAAAACTCTAAATTGGTACACACGTAATACATTTTATCTTCTGTTAGTTTTCGTCAAATTTTACCGTATAATTGTTAAAAATGGAAGACACATGACAATAACTCAATTTATGTATAGTCGATGTGGAAATCCATAATTCTCTCTCTTTGATTCTTCAATTATTCATAATTTGAAAACAAATTAGGCTCATTTTTTGTCTCCCTCAAAACATGAAAAACCCTAGATCATCTTTCGAACTTTGTTGGAGCATAACAATGATGCGCTTCTCTCCGAACCACTTCCAATTAAAGCCATTGAACATTCTTATTTGTTGATTCGTATAAGTTAGCCAAACAAGCTCAAAAAAAAAAAAATCAAAGGTGAGAAGATTATTAGAGATAAAAGTGCGCTCGAATAAGTTCCAGTGCCTAATTAGGGAGATAAAAATGACAAAGGAGTGTGCTCAATGAAAAGGAAGATGAAGAAAAATTAGAATGCTTGAGGGAGAAAGACAATGAGCCATATTTGTTTTCAAATTGGAGAGAGAGAGAGAGAAGTTTTTACATCAAGTAGGTTATTGTCATGTGCCCTGAAACTCTATAACTTCACAGTCAAGTTTGACGAAAGTTAATAGAGGATAAATACTTCATGCATATACCAGTTTGGGTCTTTTAGTAACCAAAAATTAGTTTAAGCCAAATATGTCACACGTGTTTCAATTTAAAATTTTTTGTGATACAAAAAATAGTTTATTATAAATTTGTTTCAAGTATACTGGTTTTGAATTTTTATGGTATTTACCCAAAAAATAAAAAGTGAAAATCAATTTAGATGTTTGAAGTGAAAAGAAAAATGAAAAAACTTCCAATTTCATGGCGATTCTATTAATTAAGGCCATATCTTTTTTAACCATTTTTAATTAAAAGATTACAAATATGGATATAAATCACATTTGGTTGTGTTTGTTTCATTGAAAACTAAATGATAAAGGAAAATATTTTCTATAAAAATACTTTTTAAAAAAAGTTAGTAATTTTTCATTTGTTTAATATTATAGGGAAAGTGATTTACTTCTTACTACAACGGAAAGTCATTTTCCCGCCAATCTATGCTCTATGCTCGTTGCTTTTAGTCAATAGAAACTTTTCTATACATCGATTAGTTTTTTATCATTCAAACATCAAAAAGTCGAAAAAAGAATAGATTGAAAACAGTTTTTCTTTAAATTAGCGAACCCTTAATTTCAATGCACAATAGTTAAAAGTAAATCGGGGAAAATCTTACCCGTAGTCAATGGAGAACTTTCCGAAAAGTCACGATGCGACAAGAAGAGCACTCAACGACGCGTAGCAAAAGTCAAAAGAGTAAATCGGATGGAGATTTTCGAAGGTGCAGAGGGATGGACTGGGTCATGTTCCACTGCGCGCTGTTCCGTTTACTATATCTCGATCAATTCTCCGCCATTGATATTTCGATAGATATGTATCGACGATTAAGATAGATTGAGATGTTTCCGAGAGTACGTCGAGCGATGGAAAGTCCACGGCTGCACAAGGGACGGGACCCATTAATCTTCGCATGCCTAGGAAGGAATGCATGTATGATAAAGATAGGTGAAAACGATAGATGACATGCCAAGAATCATTGAAGAAATTTGCTCACCTAACCTCGTACCGCATGATGTTGGAGTACATCAATTGTCAAATTATGCAGGATTACAAGCGAAATTCACATAACTTGACGGTTGAAATTGATGTGTTCATATACGCCAAATTGGCACAATAATTTTCCCATGGAAAGATGAGCTAAAGTCATGAAATGACCCTCTCCTAGACGATATGACAAGTTAGAATATTCAAATACTCTGATGTTTTTCCTAACCTGTGAATTGATGGCCTATAATTATGGCGTGAAAGTTATGAAAAGTGAAGAGACTAATCATCGAATTGTGACAAAACTAATCACATACGTCATATTGGAATATCGTATAGATTTAGTAAGATCATCATCAATTGATTTAATTAAAATGTTTAAACAATTTGATGAATGCAAGATTTCTAAAGGCTTCAATAGGATGTGATTCATTTAAACCACGTCGAACTCCACTCAAAGTTGACTTGACTCGAATGCTCAAAGTTTGATGCTCGATTTGAACTCATTGTAACTTGATTTTTATTAAGTTTTAGCATGATGATGAAATTCATTACAGTTCAAGCTTAAATTTAGTTTCAAGAGCTCAGCTCAAGCTCGGTTTTAACTTTTGAAAGCATAAATGATACTTGTTTTTGCAATGAAGTACAACGAACCAAGTTAAGAAAAGCTAGCCTGATCAAGCAATGTGCAATCGAAAGCGATCGAAATTTAACCGACACACAATCGATGCAGAGGAGCTATTATGCGATGCGCCAAGGGTGATCGAGATTTCCCGATATCTGATGCTGATCAAAGCTATAAAAGCTAGCCTGATCAAGCAATGTACAATCGAAAGCAACTGCCTGTGGCCAGGAAGGCTCTTCCATAGCCTTCTTTATGGCTAAAGGGTAGAAGCAGAAAGTTTCAAACTAGCTCAGCCTGTAAATTCTCCATTCATGATTCCAGTTTTGGGTCCTTCAGGAAGGAGAAGGACGCTCTTGTTCAGCAAATGGGATGATGGTTAACTGAACTTGTGACAACCAAAATCTGCTGCAAAAGACATTCAAACCGAAAGCAACCGATAAACTGCGAACGCTTACATTGAGGATACTCAATATGTCTATGAAGCCTGTTCAACAAAAAGACTAGCACGAATATTATTCCGCCGCATTTCTTTTGCATAGTGCCCCATCGGGGTTATGTGAATTAATCAATACAGCCCGTGTGGTAACCATTAATAAAAGGAAATTATTTTGTTGTGATAATGAATAATAACTGATTGAAACTATCAAAATGGGGACCGAGAAGTTTTCAGATGGGGGAAAAGACAGTAGCTAAACCTTGGTCCGCAGTAATTAAAAGCCTATCATTTGCCATTATTGCCTTGTGCTTGGACTCAAATGTTCCTTTCCCTTTAGCCAAAACTTCGCCATCCGTATCTATGATGCCTTCCTTGGTTGGGTCGTCAACACGCGGGCCAGGTTCCAAGACAAAGGCTTTGACCTGCAGCATAGGAAGAACAAATATGCTTGCTTACATATTAAGCCATTTCACAGTATGAGAGACAGTTACTTAGAGTGATTATATAGAAATCAAGTCTTTCTGAATGGAAAAGGAGAAATCAACCCATGGGAGTTTCTATATTCTTCGGAAGCATAGGAACTGGTATGCTCTCTGCCGTGCACATGCAATTGCCTCACGATCACAGAGCATACCAGTTCCATATATGGCCAGTAATCTAGATTTTCATTTTTGTTCTGGAGTTTTTCTTTCCTAATCGGTAGTTACACTGATGAATTTTTCAGCTCGGTTTTGAGTAGCGGCTTTAATAGTTCATAATAGTCCGTTCAAACCATCTTTTGTATTTATCCGTCCTAAGCCCCCGATGTTGTTTTGACGCCTTTGTGATTATTGTTCCAGGTGGAGAAGCTGGGAACGAGCAGCTTCTTCTTTCTCAGCGGTCATTTCCTTTCGATGAGCAGTGCTTTGGGAAATTGTCAGATTGTATACCCTTTAAGAATCCGATGGTGGCATCCAAGCCCATCTCGTATGTTTTTCGCATGTGCCCTCCTGCCGATGTCGTATCGGATGATTTTCCAAGCAGGAAAGGATCAAGGTTTCTCGAGAGCTGCAACCCACGAGGTGTAACTGATACTTGCGTCATTTCTTGAGAAAGGAGACAATTAGTTGTCCTCCATGGTGCTTTGAGCTACCCCGCAGAGACAGAGAGAAGACAACTTAGGTACCTGGGTTGCCAAGTGTGAAGAGCAGCAACGTGACATTATATAACAATACTTGGTTGGCTTTTATATTTGAATAAATTCGGTCGTTTGATTCAGACTGTTTGCTCCCTTTTGCTTCGTTAACCTTTCAGGAGAAAAATTGATTAGTCCATTTCATCTAAACAATTCCATAGGCCACAATACAACCGCATTCAATTTTGAATATGTTTTTTTGTTTTCTTTCTCCAATTTTTTTGGTGCTTATTTAGGACGTGCCGTGTTTTTCTTGAGAAATGCAAGTCGAGCTTTAAATTATGTGATGCTCAAAAGCTGTAGAACCTAAACTTTACTTTCTTCTTTTCATGTCGAGGCTCGCATGAGGTGCGTTTGTGAAAATTCGATCGATGTGGAACACAGCTCAAATGAGTCCATGTTGCCTACTTCTCAATCTAACCGTTTAACTAATGCCTCGTGGAGCCAATTCTTCCTAACAAATCAAATTAAGTCGCAAATGTCTATTGCCTGAGAGCAATGGCTTGAAGAAACCTACATCCTCTTGGTTTGACTTTTCATTCCATTGATTTTCTTTTCCAATATTACCTTTGCCTCACACTTTCAACCTCTACTTTCCCATGATTTATATACGATACTCTGGAGTCTTCGCAAATAGGATATAAAAACCTAATTCATCGATTACAAATATAAGGAGAAATGAAGACAAAATATATATATATATATATATATATATATATATATATATTTTGAAAGAGGCCATTCCACAAACCCTTATACTTCTATGTAACGTTCATAGATTGTTTTTTCCTTTTCTTTTTGTATTTTCATTTCTACAACCTATTGTGAAATCCTCTTGTTCCGTCTGGCATGCGAGGTCCCGGAGGCTGCTTCGCCACGATTACAGTCTCTACTCCTCTTCCCCGGCCTCAGCCTTGGCTCCGCCCTTCCCTGCATCGTCATGGAATCCAAGTTTTCAAACTGATGCTCAACCAATAGCGCTTCCATACAGAAGTCTAACCAATGGTCCAAATTTGCAATTTAATTTGGCATCATTTTAGTTTTAAGATTGAGACAAAACTCACCATATTCCCCTGGAAGTGAACATCAGATTGCTCAAAAGACTCCTCAAGTTGTTGCTCTGGTCGTTGCTCAGATATAGAAGCATCTTCTTCTTCCCGGGGTTCTTCTCCATCACGTCCCTTCTTCCCTGGTGCTTGAGAGAGTTTTGCCTAGAAGCAGGAAAAACCAACAAAAATGAATTATCCCAGTTTAGCAGAGTGCATTAAACCCAAACAAATCTTCAATCAATATTTTATTAAAATCTCAAATGCATGCACATAACACAGTATGAAGTGAAGATCCCCACTCTGTCACCAAGCTTTCAGCAAGACGGCAGTAGAAATTACCATGCATAGAATGAGAAGTGCCATTTACATTGCAGGAAGCCGATAAATGATATCTCTGAGGTCTAGCATGTACACAAATAAAGCCGGGAAAAGTCAATTATTGCGTCAGTCCTGACCTGATCAGATGGGGGAGCAGTTGAAGGCCTCATGACCAATTTTCCCTCTGGTTCTAACCGACTAAATGTCACTGAGAGGGAACAAAATCAAATCTCAGTCCTAGAGCCAGAGGGATATGAAACTCAGAGTAATAAGGCAATGACATTTTGTCAGTAGCAGTAACCCTGGACAAAAGGTTTTGTCGACAGCAACATTGCTCATTCTCATTATGCCAGACAAGTCTTAATAAGTGTAGTATCGCACTATCCAATCATGTAAAATTCGTAGAGAGTAAAATATCGAGTTTGTTGCATCCTATTCCGCAAGTTTAAGTATTTTACCTTTGTCTCCTGCTTCCAACTGCATGGACTGTATGCACGGCGTGACTCCTTCCAGAACATACATTCTACTGTTATTATTGAGCAAGAATTTAAATTGAAATATCCACTCCGAGCCTTTGGCATCCTGAACTTTGAGCGGCAATCCTTCAGGCTGAGAAATAGATGGAAAATATGCCTGTACAGTTCCAAAATTTCACTTGTAAACTTTTTTTGCAATAAGTAAAAACAAAAAATTTCAGAAGAGGCCTTACTAAAAAAAAAATATATCAGAAGAGGTTCTAAAGGAGAAACGACCCATTTTACAACTTCAGGAAAATGGAAAAAAAATGTAAAAACTTCCAAAAAAAAAAAAATCTGAAATTGGAGTGCAATGTCAACACCCAAGAACCTTGATGAAGATATCCTTCAAGATTCAAATCATAAACAAGAGATGATCCAAGCTTTTGAAATGCAAGAGACATTCCAAAGTTCTCAAAAGCCCTTATTTATTTAAATTTGAAACGAGCACAAACAAATAAATAAAAAAATTGTATTCTCATAACTCAAGTTTAGTATTGTCTAAACCAGTTCTTTATCACATGGCCCAAGAATGGCTAAACCCTGCCGATTTTTCACATTGGTGTTTATCATGCTACCTGTTGGCGGCTGTAGCAATTTTGACATCCTTTGAATGGACGAATTAACAAAAACAACCCAGATAGAATTACAAAACTCTCTAACAGTGTGTGAGAGCCTTTTCCGAAATGGCAGGTTTTCAAATCATCAAACTCCCATCGTGTGAGCACAAATCCCCACCTTAATTCTTTATGGTCAGACCTCATTGTAGCTTTTTTTTACAACTTGAATTCCATTGCCAGGGGGAAAAATACCAAACCACCCTATCCAATTTTGGATCAATTGCTATTTTGCCCCCTGTTCTTTTATTTTTTCAGTTATTATTGTTAAAATTTACTGCAAATAGGCACCCAGATCATTAAGTGTCAAAAGTACCCTTAAAGTCATTGCAAACTCCCTCTTGGACTATTGATTAGATGGAATCACCTCATGCCCCCTTCCTTAACCCAAATATCTCCATAATTTCCAGTAATCTCATACATCTTTAGATCTGTGGACCTTAACGCCTTGGTCAATTCATATATAAACTAATGACACACCTTGGGCTGCCGTCCTTGGCAACCCAAAATAAAGCAAATTTGAAGATAAGCGTTGGCCAACAGGTACTTCATTTGACGAAAAAGAGGAAGAAACTGCAATGTGTCTTCTAAACTTTCCGTGGACGAGAACCTTTCGAGCTTTGACAAATGCTTCCATAGGTCCAAGCTGGGTCATTGTGGGGTCTATTAAGCAAGAGCTATGAGCATGGAAGGGGATTCAGATCACTTGTCACAGGATAAAATAGCTTCCCTCAATTCCAATTTCTATTTGCCCAGTGGCCTAGAAAGACCAAAACAAGAGGCCCTCTGAAGGGGAAAAACCCTACTATCCAAACACTGATTGAAAATTGCTTTGAAACCATATACTTCTGGAATTGTGGGGAGTAGGTTGATTTGAATTAGAGGTATAGTGAGGATCTACTCTTGATACAAATGCTAGAAATTATGCCGTATATTTATTGTCTTGTATAGGAGCTCTCATTTGGCTTTGATCTTTTCTCATAAGGGTTAGCATCTTCTTGATGCAGTTAATTTTTCTTGACTTACAGGGGAAAAAAATGTAATCCTATGATTCTTCAAATGGCATAGAGGTTGCATCATAGCACATTCCTTCTAGAAGTAAAACAACTTTGAGAAGTTCAACTAAGTTAAATATTAGGATCAGCTTTTCTATTTCTTAAACGATTCAAAGACACGAGGGATTAGTTGCAGCAAGATAAGAGGCAGTTTGCAATTGACCACAGTTGAGAGAGGTTACGTACAATTTTCCCCAATTATGGAAAACAAAACGATTTCAAAAGGAAAATGTTAAATATAGAACTACAGGTCTTTTTCTTTTGGCAGGGCTTCAGAAATACCAATTTTCCAAAGACTATTTGAAATGCCATGATTTTTCTTTGCTTGTTTTTTTTCCCTTCTTATGTTCGACTTTATTCTTATCAGTCATTGTGCGCAAACTAGTCCAAAGTTACTACTGCACATATGTCATATCAAAAACCAGCAGTTCGCCTACTTAATCCTCTAGGGCCCAAATAACTGAATTTCCTTCCCACTTATTGATCACTTCGATCTAAAACTCGTAATGATGAGTGTAATCTCACAAAAAGTTCATAAGCGATTATTAATAGAGTGGAAACAACCAAATTCTAAGAGCCTGCGAGGGAAGTGAAAGAAAAGGACTTGTTACATCCTTCTCATCATATTTTACTCTCTTGTCAAATGGTGGACAATCCTGCTGCTTATGGGACTGTGATCGAATCTGCTATAATTGTAATTTTGAAAAATCATGTACGAAAAAATCCCAGATGATAATTATTTCATGTTTGCAGCATTAATGTTGAATAAAGGTCAAAGTCCAAATGCTCAATTAAAAGCCAAAGAGTAAAGACATCCCAATCACCTCACCTCTAAATTTGGTTCAATAAGCAAGCTCAACCACTAGTCTAAAGCAAAAGAGGAACTGCTTAAATAATGCCTATGTCCATCACAATGAAAAAATTCCCAATCTCTCTTCACTTCTTGTAAAGCAGGAAGTTCAATTCTATAGTTCTAGTTTATTGGAAATGTTAGAAACAGTCCTTTGTGCATAACTTTGTATACAGGTGGCTTCTACTCAAAGCCATTTTGTATAGGGGCAGCACCCTCTTGGTAGCTACATAATGAAATCTCATTAATCATTCAAACAAAAGATTTGTAGACCCGAGCCACAACTTAAACCAAAATGCGAGAAAAGTAAACACAAAAATTAACATATTCCAGCAAGCTTAAGTTTTTCGTGTCATTTGTCTTAAGACAAGTCCACAGAAAGTAGGGAAACATATCAGACTGAAATCCATACAGAAATCTGAACATCAAAAAGACATACACAGGACTTCAATTCCAAAGTGTTTTTTTCCAGGTAAAATGAGGACAACAAAAGCTCTATAAGAATTTAGACAGAATGTCTTGCCTCGGCACATTCTTTTGGCACCACTATACGTTCAATTTCACCTGCATCACTAGCACTCAACGTTTGCTCGAACAGAGAAGTGATTACAGAGTTTGAGCTTATAAAAGTTAAGGAATAGGATCGTGAATGCTAATTAGTAGCAGAGGTGAAACTGAACCTTCCCGGCTTTTCATCCTATCTATTGAAATCGTAACCCTGTTCTATTGACGCGCGATAATTACTTTCTTGGGGAAAACACCAAAAACAATAACATAGAGAATGGAATAAAATTCACCTTTCTAGGAGTTGCTATAAATCAATCAAAGCACATAGAACAAAAGGATACTCTCCTGAGATTTGTTGTAGCTCTTGATCTGTTATCCTGGGCCAGTAACGAGGGAGTAATTGATTCCTTCTCCTGGCCTGACTTCCAAAGGGATGCGTTGCTAGCGTAGGGGATGAAGCTAGGGCCGGCGCCGCCATCGCCGCGGCGGCGGAGGATGCGGTCTCCTACGACGGCGGGGCGAATTCGCGCGACGGGACAGTGGCCGCGTGGAGAGAGGAGGTCGGAGATGCGCGAATGGAGTGGCGCGGGAGCCTGATCTGCAATCACAGAGGAGAGAGAGAGAGAGAGAGAGAGAGAGAGAGAGATCGAGGAGAGAGAAAGGGATTTCGAAGAGAGATCTAAGTTTTGGCCTCTTTCTCTCTCCTCCTCTTTCTCACTCTTCTTTCTCTCTCTATCTCTACTCTCTCTCTCTTCTGATGCTTTTCTTGTTTCGGTTTTTTCTTCTCTCTCTCTCTTTCCTATGATTTTTTTTTTCAAACTCACTCTTTCTCTCTCTAGGCGACGGCGCCGTCTGCGCTTGACGTTGGAGCGAAATTCATTATTTATCCGCACCCACCAATAAAATAGGACTCGCCTCGATGTGCGAACGAAAATTAATTTTAAGTAACTATGTCATGAAACGACTGTGTTTGAAATTTTTTATGAAACGAAAATTAATTTGAGATAAATATATTATGATATACTAATGTGAAATTTCTAATTATATTACCCTATTCTATAGAATACTTACCAATTACAAAAATGTTTAACTCAATTGTTTAAGCATCTAACTCAATTGTTTAAGCATCTTTTGCATTAATGAGAGAAATGCTGATGTATTAAAAGAAAAATATTAAATGTTCTTAATTGGTTACTTAAACACTCTATGAGAGTCTCTTTCTAATTTGATTCTAATTTGACTAATTAATAAGTACCATATCCTATTCATTTTTCACAAAAAGCACGTTTGTTCTCACTTAATTCAAAGCTAAAGGCAACTCTCTCTTTTTCTTTTTTCTTTTTTCTTTTTTTTTATCATGATAAGGTATGTGTGGATTAACATTCACTTCTTTTGTTCAATTTAAATTTTGTAGTGTACTTATTTTATTTTTTTAGTCAAAAAAATGTGAAGTATTCATATCATGTGAATGTCAACCTATTGATTTGCATGTAAACTTTTAGGCAATTTTGTTGAATTTTGGACAATATTTAAAGTTTTTGGTGGGAAGTCAAAGAGATAGTTTTTGCTTGAATTTAATTGAAAACGAGCTCACAAAACGATCTTGTAAAAATATATATGGCTATATGTATTATTATTTAAAGAAATGCATAAACTTACATGTCAACATTAGCATGATGTGGAAATATTTGGCTTTCAGACTTAAAAAAGACATAGCGCATGAGCTGGAGATTAAGAAAAAAAAAGATAAAAAAGTTAAAATCGATCTACATAAAAGATATATATCCCTCGACAAGACTTATTTACAGAAAAATGAAGTATCACTTCGGATGTCTTGCATGCATTTATTAAGTACATTTAATTAATTCAAAACATTAGTTAACCCAAAAAAAAAACAAAAACAAAAATCTATCCGCGGAAATTCGAACAGTTTTTTATTCGATTGCCCATACGCATTTTTCCAACCATATACATCCAACTAAAAAACCGATCCAAGGGCTTTCTCGTAATTCCGCCCGGAGCCGGATTCGCGTTGATCGGCTATTTACCGTAAATGCCCCCCTCCATCCAAAACTCCCACTCCACGTGGTGCAGCGACGCGCGCGGCGACGTCAGAGAAGGGACGGCGAGCGTGCGCAAGGACGCGAGTGGGCGGAGGCCCACGCGCGCTGCGAATGTCCTTGTGGGCGTTAACTGCGTGGGGCCCGCGAGGAGGAGGAAAGAGAGCGTGGGGCCCGTCGCGCTGATCACACGTAAGCGGCGACGCTTTGGTCCCCGACTTCCCACGCTTTGGTTTCAGACCGGGGAAACGACAAACGACGAGTCGTTTCGCGGCTTCTGCGCCTCACGTGAGATCGGGATTATGCTTCCTCTGGTCGGACTTGAAAAGTAAGGGTGTGCAAAATACACGGTAATCGCTCGGACCGCCCGAAACCGGACCAGAATTACCCTGAATTGGACCGAAATCGCCCGGAACCGGACCGGAACCGCCCGGAACCGGCGGTTCTTGAGGGAACTGGTCCGGTTCCCGATTCCAATTTATGGAAACCAGTGGATACTGGTCTGGTTCCCGATTCCATGGGCGGATCCGCCCGCCCGCCCATCCGGACCGGACCAGCCTTTTTAATATTAAAAAAAAATACTAAAAGAAACCCTAGATCTCATCTCACTCCCTTCATCTTCGGCTCATAATCCTATCGCCATTTCGTTGCATTTACTTCTCCCGCCATCTGCATCTCCACGTACTTAAATTTGGTTTTTCTTTTTTTGACTTGTTTTGATGTCACGTAGTCGTTTTATGTTGAAAATCAAAATTGTTTCTCGGTTCCATGGATCCATTCGGGGACCGGACCAGACCGACGGTCCAGTTCCAGGGTGGATCCATGCAACAAACGGGTGGATCCCGGTTCCCATTTTTTGGAACCGGTCCTTAGCGGGTGGTTCCCGATTCTAGGTCGGGAACCGCCTGCCCGAACCATGCACACCCCTATTGAAAAGAGATAGAGAGCACGAGTCTGGCTTTTGTACTTTAGACGTGGGAACACAGTCTCATCGTAAGTGGAGGCAATTTGAATGCTTTCGATTTGATGGGTTTTCCTGAGGGGACGTCGATGTGACGTCCACGAAGAAGCGGAATGCGGCCCGTGGGACGGCAGTGCTTCATGGGCGACTCGACACGGTTACATTCTGATGAGATTTGCTTGATATGACACGGCGGAATTGATAACGAATTAAGCAAAAATTTCGGAAAAAATGTGAAGTAAAGGAGGCTTTCTAAAAAGAAGACTTAGACTCGATCTTATCTCATAAAAGAGTTTAAATTTGATAAATTTGTCTCAAATAAGAATATGAAATGAAGTCATCTCCACGAAAAGATGATTTGGAATTGACTTCATTTCAAATGATGACTTGAGTTGCCAACTTAATGTTAAGATCTTTACTTAAGGTAAAGTCCATTATTAACTTTCTTATGAAAAAAATGACTCCACTCTAGGCCGTTCTTTAATATTTTCTGTTAAATTAAGGATAAGGTGAACCAACTTTAGGGTTGTCGAATTTTGTAGCTAAATATCACAAGTTCAAACCCCGTCGATTAGTAAAAGATCTGGACTTAATCAGTCCAAAGAATTTCAAAGGGCGTCCAACGAGCTCCTCCATACTCATGCTCTTGGACTATACAAACGAGAACATAGAGATACAAGTTCCCGGAGGCATGGCAATCCCCACGATGGTGGTTGAGGACGACCGCGACGACCACCTGACGAGGACAAAATAAGAGCAAGGGCAGGAGAGGAGATGTCGCCGTCTTGATGGCGCGAAAGGCGTAAACTACTTGAGCAAAACGCCCTTTGACTCGTCCGGCGCACGCAAGCAATCGTGTTCGAGGAGCAATACGCCTTCCATTTTGCCAGGTATCGTCCAAAGATTCATGCAAGACTAATCCCTCCCTCCCAAAGAAATTGTGATGGTGACAGAATTCTTTATTGAGAGGTCATCTGGTTTTGCATACGGGAATAGGGATGGCAACTTGAACCGAATTTCGGACCTATGTCAGTTCCATAAGATGGTAATCGTTTTGGTATAGTGAGACGAGTTTAAGAACCTGTCTAAAATGGAGAAAGTTGTCCAAAATTTTTTATTCTTATTATACTTTTGCCAATTCAATTATAAATTTTTTAATTTTAACAATTGAATTTTAAACATTTTTACATTTTATCAATTGAGTTCATTTGGCCAATTTTGACTAGAAATTACTAACATAGACACTAGCCATCTTATATGACATAATCAGAGTCAATTTAGATCAATTTTAATTATATTTTGATATTTTTCAATTTTTTTATTTTTTAATTAATTCTTTTCTCTCTCTTTTTTCCATCCCTTCCTCTTCCTATAGTTAGTTGTCAGGCTTGGGCAATGGCCAAGCCAATGATCAGCTAAAGGAAACAACAGATGATGTTGCCCTCGTCGAGATTTGGCAAGGGGCTACCTTGTCGATTTTGGGTGAGGGCTTGCCATTACCAAAGGCCAATGAGCGCCAGCCTTGTTGGCCTTCAGCGAGGTTGCCCCTCGTCAGTGGTTGCCGTTGACCAGTCGCCAACCATTGCCCATGCTTGGTGATCGGTTGGAGGAAAAATAAGCAAGGAAAAAAAAAACAAAAAAGAAAGAAAACAAAAGGAAAAAGGAAAAATAAAAGAAAAATTAAAAATCAAAAAAATTATTAAAATATTATTGAAATTTGTCCTACGGCCATGTTATGTAAGATGGCCGATATCCACATTAGAGATTTTCGACCAAAATTGATTGAGTAGACTTAATTGGCAAATTTAAATAATTAGCAAAAATGTAATGAGTTTACAAATTTTTAAAACAAATTTCTAGTTCAGATTGCCCTATGGACCATAGAGTTAGAAGTTGATTTAGATTATAGTTGGTCAATAACTTAGACACCCAACAAATTATAATCCTGAAATATGTCCAATTCATAAAATTAAGCCAACAAGTGGAGGGAGAACAAGAGTATATAAACCCAATAGACAGACAACGTGGGATACTTTTTTAACATCCACTCTCACACACAAGCCAAATTAAAAACTACATATGCAATTCAAGGAACATAGGATGGGATAGGTTCCCATATGGATAAGATCGATCGTGTCGACGATGGTAGAACGTGGCCACCCAAGAGCCACATTTGTAAAATCATATCCTAAAATGATGTTCTTTTCTTTCACCTTGTGAAAGCTGTGAGTCAACATAGAAGGCATCAGCTACTCGAAAAAACCACGTGTTTTATTCATTTGAAGACGACAACATCAACCGAGCGTGTTCATGCACGACACGCCAACATTCTTGTCGACTGAAGAAATCGAAGTAGAGAGGCCTAGGGAAAGACTTCGAGGACCCAAGAAAGGATTGAAGATCGAGAGCATGCGACGTGATGATATCTAAAGACCTAGCGCGATCAGGTCTGTTGCTTCCGCAACTCGTCGGGAAAGACTAGATTAGGGTTTGGACAAAGCAAGACAAAGATCAAGAACTGCCATGCAAGTTTTGTAGTTATTGGTAACTGCTAAACCCGAATGTGTCTAGGCCACACGATGAAGATCAAGAGCATGCAATGTGATGGCCTGTTAAGGTCTAGCATGATCAGTTTCTTGCTTCCACAATCCATCGGGAAAGACTAGATTAGGTTTTAGACAAAGCAAGACAAGATCAAGAACAGCCATGCAAGTTTTGTAGTTACTGATAACTGCTAGATTCAAACGTGTCTAGGCCACGCCATGAAGATCGAGCATGCAATTTGATGATCCGTTTAGATCTAGCGTGATCAGCTTTGTTGCTTCTGCAATCCATCGGGAAAGACTAGATTAGGGTTTGGACATGCATCGTGCACGGGACAAAAAGCGAGGCAAGACAGACGTGGAATCGATCAAGAAGTGCCATGCACGTTTCGGAGTTAGTGGTAACTGCTGAACTCGAACGGGTCTAGGCCACGCCAAAGGATGCTTTTGGGTTTTCTTGGTTTTCCCTAAA
This sequence comes from Eucalyptus camaldulensis, assembly GCA_019915185.1. Taxonomy (NCBI): domain Eukaryota; kingdom Viridiplantae; phylum Streptophyta; class Magnoliopsida; order Myrtales; family Myrtaceae; genus Eucalyptus; species Eucalyptus camaldulensis. Next base: position 13,130,284 of record JAHSVA010000013.1, on the reverse strand, counting down.
TGAGGAGAGTCGAACAAGGGCGAGCAGCGAGCTCTCTTCGATGACGGACGCCTCCGCAATGATTGCAAGCATCGACGGTTCCTATCATCTTCCGTTTCTTGCTTCTTTTGTCTTCTCGGACAAGACACGACAGGTGACGGTTGATGCACTTGGAGCGATCCTGATTGGTTTGAGAGTATTGTCGATTCCAACTCCCAAATGATAAGGTTTTCAACATTAGTCGTTTACCTTATAAACATGGTATAAGAGAAAGATGGGGGAGAGAATGCTACAAGTACTATAATTTTTATACTACACTTACTTTAAAATTATAATTTTTTAATTAATCACTTGAAATTTGCAACTTTTTAGTCGATTACTTAAATGTCATAATTTTAAGAAAACGAATCAGAAGTGCCATAAATTTTAAAATACATTGAATTTTTCAGCTAGGGAAATTGCCAACCTAGTTCCTTTGAACACTTATCAACCATAAGATGCCCAAGTAATTGATTGCAAAATTAGAGCACCACAATGAGCATCATATGATAGTGTCCTTTTCTCAAGAAAAATGCTTGAGTGGTCTTGAGAAGTACTTGAAACTATGAATTTGGGTGTGATTGTTTCACGAGAGATGACTAATTTGAGAAACATATTTTTAAAGATAATCGCATGTATCATTTGAAATAATTAGTCAATAAAAAATATTTTTATTATTGACAACAACTTATATATAATTATTTTCATAAACGATGAAAATATATTTTGATCATTCACTTTTGCAAGTGATATAAGTGAGCGTTTTCAAGAAAATATTTTCCGCATTATCTATTTTTGTAAAGCAAACACGACCGAAATTCAAAATTGTGTTATATCTATGGAACAATGAGTGTCTCGATATCTATCCTAAATATTTTCATCGTCCCATCACCCGTGGAATCGCACACGTTGTACGCGTGGGCATAAAATCATAAGTCTAAAGTTTAGAAATGGTAATAAGAAAAGCTTTTGGGTGATGCTTTGGAGAGTCCGAAAGAGATAGGAAGAAGGCATGAGCGCATGCACGATGCGTCTACGGCCTTCTAGTTTGACAAGACCTATAAATCTTGTGTAAATCTCAGGCGATTTGATCTTTGTGGATTTAACCATCGATGACTTCGTTGACTTTTGAACTGAGTTGGACTGAATGGTGTCACTCTTTGGTTTTTTCTTCCACTTCTGTCTATCGAGAATTCCACCCACGAAACTCATGGAAAGTACCTTGCTTCGAATTAGACATCAAATACTTAAGATAAAGTTGAGAAAAAAGAGGAGAGAAAAAATCACTTCGAACTTCGTAATTATAATTTATGCTTTACAAATATGTATATATGCCGCTATATCTATCGTGGTTAACTTTCTCTAAGCAGAGTTGGAAAATAACGCAATCCTTTATTTTTATCCAAGGTCTAAATGGCCAATGAATGAATTGCAAGATTTAAATTAAGTAAAAAAAAATTAATATCATGAAAAACCATAAACTAGTATGCTTATGGTAAATTTGTCTAGAACTAATTTTTGGATAAATAAAAACCCTACGCTAGTATACTTATAATAAATTTACTTCGAACCAATTTTTGGGTTTCCAAAAACTCTAAATTGGTACACACGTAATACATTTTATCTTCTGTTAGTTTTCATCAAATTTTGCCGTATAATTATTAAAATTGGAATACGCATGACAATAACTCAATTTATGTATAAGGGGAAAAGTGTTAAAAAAAATCCTAAACCTTTTGCATTTATACCAATTTAGTCCTAAATCTTTTTTTTTTGTGCCAATTAAGTCCTAAATATTTTTACGTTGTGCAAATTTAGTCATTTCTAGTCAATTTTGGCCGGATTTTGCTGACTGAACGATGGCCGGCTAACGTAGCATGATCGGCGCTAACGTTAACAACTTTTAATAATATTTTAATATTTTCTTAATTTTTATTTTATTTTTTCTTTTCTTTTTATTTCTCCTCCTTTTTTCTCCAGCTGGTCGCCGAACCTCAGCAACCAGCCAAAGGCAATGGCTAGCAAGGTCGACCTCGACCTTGCCGGCCACCTCGCCAATGGCCGTGAGGGCGGCCTCGCGTTGGACAGTGAGGCTCACCCTTGCCAGATCTGGCAAGGGTTATGCCTTGCCCATGGCTGGCGAGAGGCCGCTCTCGAGGCCTAAGTGGCGAAGGCGAGCCCCGCAAGCCCGGCGCAAGGCTGCCCTCACGGCCTGGGCGATCTTGAGCTGGCCTCGCGCCAAGCTGGCAGGGCTTGCCCTTGCCGACCATGGGTGAGGCTCAAACGTCGCCAGATTCGGCGAGGGTGAGCCTCACCACCCAAGCCTTAAGGGCAGCCTCATGTCTAGCGGGCGAGCCTCGACAGCCATGGGCGGGGCTTGACCCTCACTAGATCCGACAAGGTTGACCTCAACCTTGCCAGTCATTGCCTCTGGCCGGTTGCCGAGATCTAGCGACCAGCTGGAGGAAGAAGGAGGAGAAGGAAAAAAAATTAAAAATTAAAAATTAAAAATTAAAAATTAAAAATTAAAAATTAAAAAGGAAAAAGGAAAATATTAAAAATTAAAATAAAAAATTCAAAAATATTAAAATATTATTAAAAGTTGTTCACGTCAGCCGGCCGGTGTTTAGCCAGCAAAATCCAGCCAAAATTGGCTGGAAATGATTGAATTGTCACAATATAAAAATGTTTAGAACTTAATTGGCACCAAAAAATGTTTATGACTAAATTGGCACAAATACAAAATGTTTATGACTTTTTTTAACACTTTTCCTTATGTATAAGTCAATGTGAAAATCCACAATTCTCTTTCTTTGATTCTTCAATTATTCAAAATTTGAAAATAAATAGGGCTCATTCTTTGTCTCCCTCAAAACATGAAAAACCTAGATTATCTTTCAAACTTTGTTGAGGGAGATTAACAATGATGCGCTTCTCTTCAAACCACTTCCAATTAAAGCCATTGAACATCCTAATTTGTTGATTCAGATAAGTTAGTCGAACAAGCTATTAAAAAAAAAAAAATCAAAGCGCGAGAAGATTATTAGAGATAAAAGTGTGCTCAATGAAAAGGAAGATGAAGAAGAATTAGAATGGTCCGAGGGAGAAAGAGAATGAGCCATATTTGTTTTCAAATTGGAGAGAGAGAGAGGAGTTTTCACTCAAGTAGGTTTTTGCCATGTGCCTAAAACTCTGTAACTTCATGGTGAAATTCGACAAAAGTTAATGGAGAGTAAATACTTCCCACATGTACTGGTTTGGGTCTTTTAGTGAACCAAAAATTAATTTGAGCTAAATATGTCACACATGTTCCAGTTTAAGATTTTTTGTGATGCAAAAATTAGTTTAGGATAAATTTGTCTCGAGTGTACAAATTTTGAGTTTTCATGGTATTAACCCAAAAAATAAAAAAGTGAAAACCAATTTAGAAGATCAAAGTGAAAAGAAAAATGAAAAATGCTTCCAATTTCATGGTGATCCTATTAATTAAGGCCATATTTTTTAAAACATTTTTAATCAATAGATTACAAATATGGATATAAATCACATTTTGTTGTGTTTGTTTCATTGAAAACTAAATGATAAAAAAAAATATTTTCTACGAAAATCATTTAAAAAAAATTAGTTATTTTTCATTCGTTTAGTATTTTAGGGAAAGTGATTTACTTCTTACTATAATGGAAAGCCATTTTCCCCTGATCTATGCTCTATGCTCATTGCTTTTAGTCAATAGAAACTTTTCCATAAATCGATTAGTCTTCTATCATTCAAACATCGAAAAATCAAAAAAAGAATAGCTAAAAAATAGTTTTTCTATAAATTAACGGACCCTTAATTTCAATATTAACAAGTTTCATTAGTCTGCTTGTGTCAATGCAATGTGCTTGCTCCATCTGAGGTCGACCCGATCTAATGGTGAATTCACATAACTCGACTTCATGTTCCAAGTTTTTGCACAAGTAGGATTTACACTCCTTGGTTCATCAATGGCCCTTGCTTTTAATTTTTTCGAAAAAATTATATATTATAGATTATACAATTGCAAAGTAATTAGTTCTGTCTGTTCGATTAAGCTAATCCTAACTTTTTCTCGAATCTCGAATACATATTTCATCAAGTTTTAGAAAACCCACATAACTATTTTGAAAGGTTTTCAGTATTTTCGGTTAAGTAAGAGCTAAATTGCGCGAGCACAAAAGTTAAAAGTAAATCGGGAAAAATCTTACCCGTAGTCAACGGAGAACTTTCCGAAAAATCAAGATGCGACAAAAAGAGCACTCAACGACGCGGAGCAAAAGTCAAAAGAGTAATCGGATGGAGATGTTCGAAGGTGCAGAGGGATGGATTGGGTCATGTTCCACTGCGCGCTGTTTCGGTTACTATATCCCAATCAATTCTCCGCCGTTGATATTCGGATAGATATGTATCGACGATTGAGATAGATTGAGATGTTTGTGAGAGTACGTCGAGCGATGGAGAGTCTACAGCCGCACAAGGGACGGGACCGTTAATCTTCGCATGCCTAGGAAGGAATGCATGTACGATAAAGATAGGTGAAAACGATAGACGACATGATGCCAAGAATCATTGAAGAAATTCGCTCACCTAACCTCGTACCGCATTAGAGTACATCACTTGTCAAATTATGCGGGAATACAAGCGGAATTCACATAACATGACAGTTGAAATTGATGTGCTCATATACGCCAAATTGGCACAATAATTTTCCCATGGAAAGATGAGCTAAAGTCATGAAATGACCCATTCCTAGACGATATGACCAATTAGAATATTCAAATACTCTGATGTTTTTCCTAACCTGTGAATTGATGGCCTATAATTATGGCGTGAAAGCTACGAAAAGTGAAGAGACTAATCATCGAATTGCGACAAAACTAATCACATACGTCCTATTGGAATATTGTATAGATTTAGTAAGATCATCGTCAATTGATTTAATTAAAATGTTTAAATAATTTGATGAATGCAAGATTTCTAAAGGCTTCAATAGGATGTGATTCATTTAAACCACGTCGAACTCCACTCAAAGTTGACTTGACTCGAATGCTCAAAGTTTGATGCTCGATTTGAACTCGTTGTAACTTGATTTTTATTAAGTTTTTAACGTGATGACAGAATTCATTACAGTTAAAGCTTAAATTTAGTTTCAAGAGCTCAGCTCAAGCTCGGTTTTAACTTTTGAAAGCATAAATGATACTTGTTTTTGCAATGAAGTACAACAAAGCAAGTTAAGAAAAGCTAGACTGATCAAGCAATGTGCAATCGAAAGCGATCAAAATTTAACCGACACTCAATCGATGCAGAGGAGCTATCATGGGATGCGCCAAGGGTGATCGAGATTTCCCGATATCTGATGCTGATCAAAGCTATAAAAGCTAGCCTGATCAAGCAATGTACAATCGAAAGCAACTGCCTGTGGCCAGGAAGGCTCTTCCATAGCCTTCTTTATGGCTAAAGAGTAGAAGCAGAAAGTTTCAAACTAGCTCAGCCTGTAAATTCTCCATTCGTGATTCCAGTTTTGGGTCCTTCAGGAAGGAGAAGGACGCTCTTGTTTAGCAAATGGATGATAGTTAACTGAACTTGTGAGTTGTGACAACCAAAATCTGCTGCAAAAGACGTTCAAACCGAAAGCGACCAATAAACTGCGAACGCTTACATTGAGGATACTCAATATGCCTATGAACTGTTCAACAAAAAGACTAGCACGAATATTATTCCGCCGCATTTCTTTTGCATAATGCCCCATCGGGGTTATGTGTGAATTAATCAATACAGCCCGTGTGGTAAGACCATTAATAAAAGGAAATTATTTTTTCGTGATAATGAATAATAACTGATTGAAACTATCAAAATGCGGACCGAAAAGTTTTCAGATGGGGGAAAAGACAGTAGCTAAACCTTGGTCCACAGTAATTAAAATCCTATCATATGCCATTATTGTCTTGTGCTCGGACTTAAATGTTCCTTTCCCTTTAGCCAAAACTTCACCATCCGTATCTATGATGCCTTCCTTGGTTGGGTCGTCAACACGCGGGCCAGGTTCCAAGACAAAGGCTTTGACCTGTAGCACAGGAAGAAGAAATATGCTTGCTTACATATTAAGCCATTTCACAGTATGAGACAGTTGCTTAGAGTGATTATATAGAACTCGAGTCTTTCTGAATGGACAAAAAGAAATCAACCCATGGGAGTTTCTATATTCTTCGGAAGCATAGGATACCTTGATATAAATAACATGAGGCGATTTGACATGACCTCCATTATTTAGCTCGGTCATCAATGATAGCAAAGACAACTTTGGGCAATCCCGGATAGCAATTAAGTCCAAGCAACCATCAGAAAACTGTGGGAGTCCAAAGAAGAGGATTGTCATCTTTTGTCCTCAAAACATGTGAATCTTATGAGAAGATTTAACCAAAAAAAAAAAGGAGATGCTAAGTTGTTTAACTTGCAGCTTAAAAGATCATGGAATGGGGATAAAAACTTCATTCACCTCAAACACTCAAATTAGTCATGCATGTTATGATTGACTTAAACATACCATACATCATGCGCATTCAACTTACATCTCAACTGCCTTATGAAGTATCTACACTTCTAGAAAACCATAAGATGAACTTCAAAGTTTAAACTGATCCTATGCATTGCAGATTGAACATATAATTCCTGCTGACACATGAACCAGATTAGAAAAACAACTTGGGTCATCTAGAGAAATATGCCAGATATGAACTACTTGATGTACAATGGGGTATCGTGTTCGGTGAACTTCATGCATACATGTTTTGTGTTTTACTTAAAATAATGCAAATAAAAGCTAGACCATTCATAAAGCACTGTGAGCATGTTTTGCTCAAGCCGTGAGATCCATCAATCATCACTTTGGTGCCGTAATATGCATGTGTGCAGACTTTAAAGGTTTCCCTTCACCTTAATTGTGCTTCCCTTATGCTCTGCTCATAATATGTGATGATGCTGCTTATATGAATAAGAACTTGTGAAGATGTGCACTTTGCACACTGATTGGGAAATTACTTTGTTTTCCTATGGAAGACCAAACTAAAGAGTAACCACATGGGAGCCAAGGAAGCTAATAAGAACTTTTATATCCCAACCTTTGCATCGGGTGCTGCCATAATGTCTTCACCACCCCAAGGAACATTATGGAGCCAGATTGAAACAAATGGGCCATCAATACTTCTCCAGCTTAATTCCTCCAACTTAACATCAGGTCCTTGGTAGCCTTGTCCTTCAACCTTAGCAGAGCTTCCTTCACTTTTCTCAAAGACAATGTCCTTCCCACCAAAGTTGCCACTATAACTAGTAGGCTCCCCATGAGTTTCATATCCAGGAGCAGGCACGAAGGAAATGCGCCCGCTATATCTTCTCAGATGAAGTATACGTTGAAGTGCCTACACAAAAATCCATCAATATCAAATACTCCAGCACTTAATATAACACAAAGAATCATGCTAATTTAATGATGGTGTGGATTCAAATCAGGGAAACAAACTAATAAACTTGGGGAAGTATATTGGGCATTTATATGTGAGATATATACCACAAGTAAGTAAAAATTGGTAGGTATACCTCCCACTAACTTCTATAGCAATAAAACATTGAGACTGGAGGTTTCAGGGATAATAGGTAGATGCAATGGTAGGTTTACCTCCCACTAAGTTCTATAGCAATAAAACATTGAGACAGGAGGTTTCAGGGATAGCAGGTAGATGCAATGTAGCTACTTACTATGAACTATATCGCAGGCCCACTTTTACCATCTGTAAGCGTAACTCTTTGAAGATCATATAATAAAAGCTCAGAATAATGGAATTGAAGGACTCTCCATTAGATATGCTTCCGAGGGAAAGTGTTTCACGAGGAAGTAGCACATGCAACCACTGCAACTAACTTCATAAACGAAAGTCCTCTATGATCAAGTAGCAGAGCAAGTTAAACATGAGCTAGAGGACTGAAGTTCAATCTTTGGGTTGAGAGAGAGAGAGAGAGAGAGAGAGAGAGTTTGGTAGCATCATGCCAAAACTTACATAAAAATCTAGACGAGCACTTCCCATCCATCTATACTTCTCAGATTCAATATCAATGTCTGCAACAAGACCTGAAACGAAACAAATACATTCATAAAAAAAGATCATAAGCCGCCAATATAACGTCCTTTCTGCCTCTTCTATTCCAAAAAACGATGAGCTCAAAACAGGGGCCACAATGCATGCTAGGCCAACTATACAAACTTTTCACAGCACCGACATAATCAAGAAGTCAAGCTCTTTTGGAGGAGTAAATGGAGCTTAAGACAGCTCTAGATGTCCTGTTATTCAATGTCAGGACTGAGTATTTGCACTGTGAGAATTACTTTAGAGAGAAAAGGTAAAAAAAAAAAAAAAAATTGTACCAAGACAGATAACCTAAACCTAGCACATGATCACATGAATTCGGCGTACCCCAGGAGAGCATTAAAATGCTGAAAAATTTGGCATCGCCTTGCTTGATGGTGGCCACATCCAGTGATTTCTTGTGTCCTATAAATAGTCAAACCACAAATACCATTTAAAAAGAAAGATCCAATAGTTAAGACAAAGAACAAAAAAAGGAAGAGAAAGTGAAGAATCGAGCAAAGCTACAACACTGAAATGCAAAGACAACAAAAACATTAACCTCTAATAATGGCAAGAGTAGCATAAGATGCTGTACATGGTTCGCCAACAGAATCCAAAAGAGATTTTACCATGCCATTTCCAGTACCTATATAATGCCACATGTGTTAGATGCAGGAACAACACATCCAAGATCCATGTCAACCAAAGAAAGAGCAGAAATCCTGTATTTAGTTACTTCCAATGGTGCCCCTCTAAGATGTTACTGATTAAACGGGAAATTCCACCACTGAAAGCCCTGGAACAGAAAGACTGCTATTTTAACTTAAGCATAATCTGTACTATCTATATAGGAAGGATGCTATGAAACTGAGGTCCTCTCTTCAATTACTATACTCAACAATTGGGGCAAAGAGCAAACCTGCAGGAACCATTCCGATAGGAACTTTTATTGCTGCCTCCCAGTCCTCTCGTTCAAGCAATCCATTTACTACCTACTAAAAGTTTGAGAAGTTTGTCACTGAAGAGAATAATAGGACAACTAACTAAGATTGATCCACGATACTGTTAACTACCATATAAGACACATAAAGTTAAAATCATTGTGGCTCCTAAACAGTTTAAAGGCTGTGAACAACCTTCAAAGAAAAGTTGACAAATTGCAGCCATTTCATACAAGGTCTCCAACTATACCAAGAGTATATTATGACATCCAGTATCTGCACCTAAATAACTAACCTCAACTAAGATTCCATCTCCGCTTACACAGACAATGCCATCGTACTTTGATAGATCCAGAGAACGAGCAACTTCCTTCGCATGGAACTGGTGTTGAGTCTCTGAAATTGCAGTAAAAAACTTTGCATGAGCAATCAGCAAACATGAAGTAAAGCTGTAAGAGCAGTATTCATTTGCATTGATGACCTCAAACCTTGTATGTCAAATTGAATGCCGGCATCCTCAAGAAGAGGTTTTACGACATTGGCCAAAGTCTTGGGAGCCAATTTCTTTCCTCCAAAAGGATTTAATAGTATGAACAACTTTTTGGGACGGTCTGTCAAAAGGAGCAGATGTGAATAGAAGCAACAAGAGAAAAATTAGTACCATTAACTTCTAAACAGAGTGCGTCTTAAATAACTCTGGCATTAAATTCCCTAACACCATAGAGCTCCTCTTTGATTGCCTAAAATCAAAACTTTCAAGCAACACAAAAGCAACTAAAGAAAAACTAGTGCTATTAACTTCTGAAACAGAGTGCATCTTAAAGTACACTAGAATTAAACCCCCTCACACCAACTACTCCTCTTGGTTTGCCCAAAATCAAAACTTTTTCAAGCAACACAGAGTAAAGGCTACTTCTTCCTCAAATCACTCCTGTTTGTCGGGCACGCACCGAACTACAAACTTAATGTCCTCTTGTAGTTTATACCAACAAACCATATAATGGGGTGTTGTAATTTACTTCCTTCGATGATCAATGAAGTACCATGTTGGTCAAAAACAGAAAACCGCAAAAGTGAACAACATTCGCAAATCAAGACAACCTAAGACATCCATTTGCAACTCCAAGTGAGCCTACCATAACACTTCCACAAGCTCTCTCAATAAGACTCAGATATATTCTAAATTGACTAAGCACACCGACGCGCAAATGCAATGGCGCAATCAAATCGCATCACAGCATAATCCTTCCGGATTCACGCAATTCAAGTGAGGCACCACGGTCAACTCGGCAGCAACATCAAAGAAACACAATTCACAGGTTTCTGCCTCATTCCTACGTTCCCGACATCAAGCAAACAGAAGCGAAATTCAAAACCCGCGGCAAAAACGTCGACCACTCACCTAGAGAATCGAGGCAGCCCCGGAGCTTGTCGCACCAGAGCCTCCTCGACTCCTCCGACAGCGGCTCGAACACGACGTCCTTCCTCACCAGGCCGCCGCCCCCGCCCTTGCTCCCGGCCCAGCAGGCCCGGTCGCCGGCGCCGTCGTCGACGAGGGCCTTGATCCTGATCCGGGGCCCCTCCGCGTCGACGCCGAGCACCTCCTCCTCGAGGCTCAGGCTCCGGTGGCGTCCTCCGGGCCAGACCAGGCTCCCGTCGGCGGTCAGGGTCACCGGGGCTACGGTGCCGCCGATGAGGACGCGGTCGGAGATCGCCGGGGCCGGCGGCGGGTTGTCGGCTCCGGGCGGGTCCATTTTCGCGGGTCGTCGCAGGCGGAATTTTTCCGGGTTGGTGGGCTGGTTTCGGGTCTTGTTGGGAGGGAGATGGAGAATGGGATTCTCGTTGACTTTTGCACGTCTTGGACGGGTTGTTGACACCCGTCGCTTTCACAGGTTCGATGGTTGGTTGTTGTGCATTGGTGGGGTAAGATTGACTATTCACATTCTACCTCGATCTGATTCGATATTTGGACTGATGGTGTGTTTGTAAATTTCATGATACAAAAAGAGAAAAAAAAGAAGAAGACGGTTTTTAATTTTCAAATTAAGGAATTGATTATGGGTTAATATCATAGAAAGTTTTAAATTGATATATTTATGACAAATTTACTTTAAATTAATTTTTTGACCAGCAAAAACCCAAAACTAATATACATTAACAAATTTACTTTAAATTGATATATTTCTTATAAAATTGTCCTCCATTAATTTTCGTTACATTTGTCATAGATGTACCAATTTTTTTTATATTTTTTGTCAATATAGATATTGCTATAATTTCATTTAAATATATATAATTGTAAAAGTAGCCTCATTTAGAGTTGTATATTAACTTCCTAATCTACAGATCTAACTAAATTTAATTGTAAATACACAAAATAGAAAAACTTGACAATTTTAAGTATCTAAAAAATTAGGAACGAGATTGAGATTTATGTAAGTATGATTATGTATAGATAAATTAATATTATTTTTAGATATCCTTATGAAATCATTCAGTGTATTAATCTTCATTTTTATCTGGCAAAAGGCAGAAAAAAGCAAGCAAAAAAGGAAAAAAAAAAAAAGAAAAAAGAAATTGCGCGTGCAGCTTCACATGCGTAAGGGGCCAAATTGCTTAAGGGGCGAAGGCTGTGAGCCCCATCTTGGTTCCTCCTCCTTCTTCTTGTATTTTTATTTTCAATTTAAATATTTATTTAATTAATAAAAATTCTATCATAAAATCTAATTTGAACCAAAATGGTATTGTTCTAATCACATCAACACCACATAAAAGATAGAAAATAGTAAAATAAGATGTATTATCATTTTTCGTCAACCAAATTAAATGGAGTTAATAGAAAAATTCAATTGTACCAATTTAATAAGTTTTATAATTTTTTTGTACTTTTTATAAGTTTTAGGATTATTTCACTTTCGTGACAAATTTAGAATTTTTAGTGTATTTGTCATCATTTTTGTCAGGCAAAAGATGGATAAAAGCAAGAAACAAAAAGAGAAATTGCACGTGCAGCTTCACACGCGCAAGGGCCAAAACGCTCAAGGGGCGAGGGCTGTAAGCCCTCTCTTGATTTCCATTTTTTTTAATCAACTTAATTTTTATTTAAAATTATATCATAAATTCTAATTTGAGCCAAAACAGTATGGTTTTAATCACGTAAAAGATAGAAAATAGTAAAATAAGCTATGTCAACATTTTTCGTTAGCTAAATTGGGCGGAGTTAACGGAAGAACTTGATTGCACTAATTTAATAAGTTTACGGATTTGGTTGTACTTTTTATAAGTTTTAGAATGATTTTGCTCTCATGATAAGTTTAGGATTCTCAGCGTATTTATCCTTATTTTTAGCAGGCGGAAAAAAGCAAGAAAAAGAGTAGAAATTGCACGTGCAGCTTCACACGGTTAAGGGGCCAAATTGCTAAAATCGGCAATAAGGAAAGAAACAAATTATAGAAACTGGTCGAACGTGAAGTTTCTCGGAACGTTATGCGCCCGTTCCTCCTTCAGACGTGCCTCCCGCTTGCCCCTTCTCTCCCTTCCTCCTCCTTTTATTTGCATGTGTCGTGCAAATTAGGGGACTGCAGGTGTACTTTGCCCTTCAGGAACCAAACAACCGTATGTGCTCCAATCAGTATTGGCCATCCCACCTCTTCTTCTTCTATGCTCCGATTTCATACTTGTTCTCTTCTTCTTCTCCTTCCTCCTTACATCAAGCTGCTGTTCGAGTGAACGGGACAAAACAAACATGGTACTGGAATTCACGCCTCTCTCGTTTACTCCAAGATCCTGCGGGATAGGCCGTTCTAAGAGGAAGCATTTGGATCCACTGGACGAGTAATCTCTTCGTTTTCCCTCTGTTTTTGCTGTTGGGATTTCTATTTCCATGGGTTGTATGCATCCTTAGTGTTTTGGTTCTTTGTTGGTGCTTTTGATGTGTCTTTGATCTCCCTCTTTAATTTTTTATCTCCACATTGCTGACTTCTGTTTAACATTGGATGACCACCCTTACTTCTGGTTATTTGGTCCGTCCATTTCGCAATGGTTGGGGCCTTGTATTTCGTTTTGGACCCTCCTTTGGTTCCATGACAATGTTTTCACAGTGACTCTTCTTCAGAATGTTTTCTCAGTGACTCTTCTTGTTGGAAAATTTTGTCCGAAGAGCTAACATCAGAGTCATGGTTTGCCGTGTTATGTAAGGATATTGGTCCATCTTCTCCAACTGTATAAGAGTACTATATATATATATAGAAAATCTTCTCCAACCGTACATACTGTGAAGAGTGATGTTTTCTTTTCCATTTGGCTACTATTTTGTGTGAATATTGTTCCTAAAAGACTAATTATGGTTCTGCAGTGAGACATCAAGCAGACTTGAAAATGATGATGTGCCGAAGGAAATCCACTAAAATGAGTAGAAATTGCAATGGTTTCCGTTATGCAAACTATCTATTTCCGTGTCATTTGCTGATTTCGATGATGAGGGATCAAATGATCCATTGCATTATCATTCGGTCTGTTTTTATCCAATGCAGGACATTAAAACTACCTTACTACCGAGTTCATTTTTCTTAATAGGAGTGCTGCCACACGTGGCACATTTTTTAGGCTGGTCATGTCATCTTCATCTCAGTTGTAAAATAATACTGCTATTGTAAGACGTTTTAATGAATTAAACTTTTGTTTAGATATGCTGTGCGTCAACTCTGAAATTGATGAAATGTTGCACCCGACAAATTGAGGGAACAAGATTTAGAGATAAGAGGCAACTTCTATACAGTGGATTCATCGATCATGCTTAAGCGTATTCACATTCTCACTGAGGCCCTATTTGGTAACCATCCAATCAGGGCCAAATTCTGATTCTTTGTTCCCGGAATCAATTTGGGCCTAAAATCGCATTTGGTAAAATTTTTGTTCCCGGGAACAGATTGGGAATAGAATCAAGAACAAAAAAAAAGTTGATTCTTGTTCCGAGAACGAATTTGAGAATCAAAATCAAAAACCCTCCTTCTTCCCTTCGGCCATCTCGTGACCGTCGTCCACCACCGCCCGCCACGGTCCGCCGTTCGTCGCCGCTGTCCGCCGCCAGTTCGGTGAGCTCGCCGGAGGCTTGCCGAGCCACCGGCGAGGCTCAGCCTCACTAGATCTGGTGAGGCCAAGCCTCGCTGGGGCTGGGCAAGGGCTGGGCAAGCCTGGCGACGCCCAGCCCCGAGGCTTGCCCAGCCCCACCGATGGCCAGGCGAGCCTCGCCCAGCCCTGGCGAGGCCGGCCTGGCCACTGGCGGGGCTAGTGCTGGCTGGGCGAGGCCGATGAGGGCCAGCCTCGTCGAGGGCCGGCGATGCTCCGGCGAGGTCGCCGGCCCTTGTCTGGCCGATCGCTGGTCCGGCGATCGGCCACAAGAAAGAAGAAGAAGATGAGAAAAAGGAAAAAAAAAAAAAAAAAGGAAAAAATGAAAAATGAAAAGAAAAAAAGTAAAAAATATATATTTGGAACAGAATTAATGAGCACGATACCAAACACAATTCTATTCCAGAATCAGAAATTTTGGACAGTTACCAAACGGCTTAAAATGCTTAGAATCAGTTCTCGGAAACAGAATAAAAAATAATTAGTTATGATCAGAAATTTGCTCCCGGGAATAGAATCGTTACCAAGCGCGCCCTGATTGTCTTAGGGAAGAACTGAAATTTATAAAATCTGACTTGAAAATGGTCAGGAAAGAACAGAAGCTTTTCAATTCTCAGTTGGCTGATCTTGTCAAGAGGCACTAATACTTTTCCCTTGGAGGAAAAGTAACTGTCTTGTGTTTATCGTGGCTACTCTGTGAAATTTTTCTGGGTGAGTAGATCGGGTTCTTCGGAAGGTAGAGTTGAAAAGCTAATACAGAGGTTCAGAAACCTGTTTGCTGCCACCTTAACAGCAGTTGAGCGGGTTTGGCGACCTCACCTTTCTAAGCCTTTGCATTCTATTTAATTCTATGTACTCTTGATGTTCATTTTAGACCTCCGATTATCCTTTTCACTTGCTGCAAAGTCACAAAAATCAAAGTACGTTCCATCCGAAATGCATACAAGCGACATGAATTAGCGAGAATTCTTCCAAATCAGTCTAAAACTTGATTGCATTCATGCACACTTGAAGTGCAAGATCTTAAAGGTTAGGCATCATAAATTTCATAAGACTGAAGAAGTCTAAAACAATGAATACAATTTAAAATATGATGTTAGAGTTATAATTATTCATATTTTTGTTTTCACCATGACAACTTCATTGGATTCCAATTGCTGAGCAAATTTTCTTCATGCAGTTGCATCCATGGTACTCTTAAAGAGGATTATGCCTATCATTTGCTCATTGCCGGAGGATACTAGTCGGAGAGTGGTAAGATGATTGAATGAAATCCGTATATTTTCTTTTTTTAGTTCCAGTTCACCTATTGGCCATGAAGTGGTTAGAGTCGCATTACCAGCTAGTCAGTTGCTAATGAAAATGCTGCAATGTATGGAAAGCTATTGTCATGAATCTTCGGCTTGGACTATTGACAATGTTGAGAACCAGATTCTAGTATTTGAATGACATCTTTTAAGAGGACGTACATGTATCAGCTTAACCATTTCGAAAACCTGCACATAGACAACGATATGCTTGAAAACCTGAACTGTATCACTTCAAGTTGCCTAAATGTGTTACTAGGCAGAAACTAGAAGGAGAGCAAGGTGTCCCGTCGGAGTGGTGTTAGTCAATACAAACACAGGCGATATCATCAAAACGGATCTGGAGTCCTCTGTTAAGTTAGAAGTTGTGGTGCTTGAAGGTGGTTTCAAGATAGATGACGATGCTAACTGGACCACGGAAGAATTTGAGAAATACACGAATGGAAGAGACCTCTACTTACTAGACCCATGAAAGAGCTCTTTTTGGTTTCTTTGTAAGCAAAAGTAAAATTCCAAATTGAGCTCAATAAATCCTCTAAAAAAGAGCTATACCTCTATATCCCATTGATTACCTTGCACATCGTTTCTTGGTATATTATTGACTAGATAAAATAGTGAATGATTTGATTTTTACTTTTCCTTTTTACTATCGATTTTGCCAACATTTTCTATCATGACACTTTTCTTAGTCTTTGTAGTTTTCTTTTCACTATATGCTAGTGCCATGGTCACAAGGTTCCCACGACTAAGAGATTGTGCATAATCGAAGAACACCTCTCAAGATTGCTTAGGATTTCTTCAAGAGCTTTTGAAATGTTCCCAAGGACCGATGAGATAGTAATTGCGTCGAGGATCTAGAATTCTCTTGACATAAATGTCAATAGGTGACAGGTGAGAAGGCATGATCTTGTTTGTTAGATCATAAAACAATCAATGATTGTAATTCAATAGGCACTAATATAAAAAGGGGTGCTCTCCCCCTCATTTTATCTATCCAACTATTTCATAATCAAAGTTCCATTCTATAAGCTTCTCTCTACAAACTTTTTCTCTCTAAAATTTCTCTCTAAAATCTAGGTGAGAGTGAGTGATCAATCCCCGAGTGGGCAAGCAAGTGCAGCTGCTATAGATAGATTATCAAGAGTTCTATGGCAAATTAGTTAAAGAAATTTTAATTCCAGGAAAAAAAAAGATAATAAACTTCTATATTAAGATTTGTTACAGGTCAACTGAACTATTACTTGGCTCCTGGTTTCAAATAAAACAAGGCTTCACTTAGAATAGAGCTTTACTTTATAGTTACCGATAGTAAAATATAAGCAGACTTATTTGTTAGAGCTAAAAATGAAGGCCACCATGGACTTTCGCTCTACTCTAATGACTCCGTTGTCGCTTCATGAATGCAGATATTCTTAGAATAGGGTAGGCGTATTATGATCTGCTCTATGATGTAGAAAACAAGGAGAAGGTCACTAAAACATTTGACACGCGAGGAACGGGACAAGTTACATGCTGTCTCACCTTCGGGAAAGGTAAGATTTATTGGTTAGATCCAGTTCTGCATGTGATATTTCGGTGATATTGATTTTTTTTTGTGTTAGGAGGACCCTTTAGATTTTTTTCTTAGAATTTGAGGAGTCTTTTCCAAGCACGGAGGGAACAATAATCCATGCAAGAAATACGTAAGTATTCTGTTTTTTTAAAGGTTCCGTAAAAAAAAAATTACTAAGATAAATTGTGTTCAGGTTCATGGTTAAAAGAATGCAACAAGCTGCCCAAAAGTGTGCTAACGCCTACAATCCTATCTTGAACTTCTTTCTCCGAGTGCAAGTCCAGCTTGAATTGTCATTGAATTCAGCCTCACCTAGCACTAGAATTCACTGTCAATTCAAGCTGGACTTGGACTCGGAGAAAGAAGTTCAAGATAGGATTGTAGGCGTCAACACACTCTTGGGCAGCTTGTTGCATTCTCTTTGCCATGAACCTAAATATAATTTATCTCAGTAAAAATTTTTCATGGAACCATGAAAAAAGCATAATAGAATACCCACGTATTTCTTACATGGATTATTGTTCCCTCCGTGCTTGGAAAAGACTCCTCAAATTTTAAGAAAAAATCTAAAGGTCCTCCTGATGCAAAAAAAAAATATATATATATATATATATATATATATATATATATATATCACCGAAATATCACATGCAGAACTAGATCTAACCACTAAATTTTACCTCTCTCGAAGGTGAGACAACATGTAACTTGGCCCGTTCTTCGTGTGTCAAATATTTTAATAACCTTCTCCTCATTTTCTATAGTAGTTATAGAGCAGATCATTATAAGCCTACCCTATTATGAGAATCATTTTTAGCATTAACATATCGGAAACTGTAAAGTAAAGCTCTATTCTAAGTGAAGCTTTTATCTGAAATCAGGACTAATAGTTCAATTGACTTTTAACAAATCTTAATATAGGAGTTTATTATCCTATTTTTTTTTTTTATTGTTTCTTTAGCTAATTTGCCATAAAACTCTTGATAATCTATCTATAGGAGATGCACTCGCTTGCTCACTCGCTATAGTAGCTGCACTCGCTTGAGTGAAAGTTTGTAGAGAAAGAAGCTTATAGAATGAAACTTTGATTATGAAATAGTTGGATAGATAAAATGAGAGGGAGAGCACCCCTTTTTATATTAGTAGCTATCGAATTACAACCATCGATTGTTTTACGATCCAACGGACAAGATCGTGCCTTCTCACCTACTACCTATTGACATTTATGTCAAGAGAATTCTAGATCCTCGATGCAATTACTATCTTGTCCATCCTTGGGAACATTTCAAAAGCGAAACCCTGAGCGATCTTGAGAGGTCTTCTTCAATTATGCACGATCTCTTAGTCATGGGAACCTTGTGACCGTGACACTAGCATATAGTGAAAAGAAAACTACAAAGACTAAGAAAAGTGTCATGATAGAAAATGTTAGCAAAATAAATGGTAAAAAAGAAAACTAAACATCAAATCATTCACTATTTTATCTAGTCGATAATATTTCAGACGATGTGCAAGAAATCAAATTAAGGTAATCAATGAGATATAGAGGTGTAGCCTCTTTTTTAGAGGATTTATTGAGCTGAATTTGGAATTTTACTTTTGCTTACAAAGAAACCAAAGAGACCTCTTTGATTTAAATATCAAGTTCTTATGCGTGATATAGATTATAGACACAAATTAGAATACTGTTTAGGAAACATTCTTTCCTTGTCATTGTCAAGTACCTTTCAAACTCTTGATATGGGTTTCGAGAGAAGACTCTTTTTTTTTTTTTTTTTGACGAGGAGAGAAGACTCTTAAAAAGCCTTTAGGGTACAATAAAGCTTTTTGAAGGGTGCTGTTAAAATAATGATTAATATTCTCCTCCTTAATCAGATTTACTACCGTTCAGGAAAAAAAAAAAACACAAAATTCAATGACGGTTATGTAGAGTAGAAAATTTGCTCTTGCAATCCCACTGAGTTGCCCCTAGAAAATTTTGCAAACTAGGCAAAATGTATACTATTATGACAATATACATGATCGAATAGTTAGTAATGCCACATACGGGAGGGAGCCACCCCTCCCATGTGTTCTGTTTTCCCCCCGGTTTGTAAAGAAAAAATATAAAAAGGAAAAAAACTTAAAAGACGAAATTGTCATTTACCAAATAATGAGTTCAGACCCTTATTTAAAATTGATATGACAATTTTAAGCCATTATTTGAGAAAATGATAGCAGTTCAAGTCTTTATTTGAAACAATGTTAATTTTATACTTTTATTTTATCAAATGAAAGTATTTCAAGTTTTTATTTGGAATTTTTCCTAAGTCAAATTAAATAAATTGATAATTTATGAATTAGATTGGATTTTTTAATGGTTCACAAATTACATTGTATAAACTATTTTTTTTTTTAGATATTTTATAATGGTTCACGGATTACATTGAATAAACTAAATTTTTGGGAATGGCATTACAAAGTGGGTTGAAAATTTGTAACCAAAAATTTATGGACTATAATGTCATTTTCCTTGGAAAAAGAAAAAAGAAGACAAAAATGAAAGAGATAAGGACATAAATGGTTTGGTAGTATAGTGTGTAACATGGTCTTTAAAATTTTAATTTGTTTAATATAATCTCTAAATTTTAGCTAAATGTTCAATGTGATTTTTGAGCTATTAATTTGTCCAAATTGGGCTAAATTTTAAGAATCATAATGGATAAATTAAAAGTCGAGGAATCACATCGTACGTTAAACTAAAATTCAGGATCTTTTGTGTCATAATCCCAAAATAAAAAATAATAATAAAAAAAAGGCAATTAACTCGGTTCGAACCGGTCCGGTTTAGTCCATCCATGAGCGACGTCTCTGCACCCTTCCGAAGTCCGAACTCCCCACCAAGCACCGAAGCTAGAGCGACTAAAACTCCGATCGGCGGCTTCGAGAAATCCTCTCTCCGCAACCGGGGTCGCCGCCACCTCGAGATCGCCAGGTACGACGTCCGCTCCGAAACCTCGACCTGCTCGTCTCCGATTCCGGCCGCTCTCGCGATTCCCGAGGATCGTCGCCGGCCGGCGGGCGGGCGCTCGATCGGCGGCGATCCGGGGAGGAAGGAGAGGCCGCATTCGGATCGGACTGTCCATCGGGCGCCGCTCCATTAGCTTGCTTCGCGTGCTTTCCCTCGCGAAAAGCCGATGGGGGAAGGGGGGCTGGGAGATTGTGATCGGCGATGGCGGAGTTTCTTTTTCTGCCGGATTTCTAGGGGAGGTTTTTGATTGTAATCGGCGATGGCGACTCTTCCGTTCGGTCGCCGGTGTTCATTTCGGAGTGCTGCTGCTTTTTTTTTTTTTTGTCTATTGCTGAATCGCGTATGTTTCGCTGGGTTGCCTTGCTCTTCGATTGAGTTTCGAACACTTCCGCGTCTGTGGTTGCGCATTTTGTCGTCGAGGTTTCGTTTGCTGATGTGCTTGTGGAATTGAGAGGCTTGTGCTGTGGGTTTTGCTGACTGGGGGTGTTAGATGTGCTCGTAGATCGAAAGGCCCGTGCTGCGGGGTGTTAGATTTTGGAGTGTAATGCGTTCTAGCTATCTAATATCCCCGCTTTGCAGGTCGAAAAGATAGTCGATAATTCGTCGCTATGGCGACCACGGCTTGTTTCATCATCGTCAGCAGAAACGATATCCCTATATATGAAGCTGAAGTTGGATCTGCTGTTAAAGTACGTCTTTCTTGAGGCTATGATGTGGATCTTTGTTTTCTTTTCACTTCCTCTTTTTATTTTTTATTTTTGCTGCAAATTGTAATGAGACTTCAGACTGTGATATGATGTGGATGCACATTTGTCCAAACTCTTGCTTGATTTGATTGCGAACATTTAATGTGTGATGGCATACTTAGTTACTTGTTTTACATGATTAGCATGACGGTTTCATGCTATCCGTAGGGAAGGGAAGAAGTTTACTTTTCTCTTGTTATCCTAGATGTTTCGAGTTAAACCTGGCCGAAAGGGATATTGTTTTCGAGTTTCTGTTTATTTATATCTGTTTTTTTAATTTGTTTATAAATTAGCTGTTTGTTAAATCCAATGAACTTCTTTTTCCCCGATCAGAGAGAAGATGCAGCACATTTGCATCAATTCATCCTGCATGCAGCCCAAGATATTGTTCAGGACCTTGCATGGACGACTAGTGCCATGTGAGTTTGTTTACTTTCAAATGGTTGTGCTATGTTATCTCTTCACTGCCGTGAGCTTCAGTTTCTGCTCTATTAGATCCCTTTTATAATTGTGTGCTAGAAGTTTTGCTAAAAATTGGTTTTCATTCATCGTGCAGGTTTCTGAAAGCAATAGACAGATTTAATGATCTTGTGGTTTCAGTGTACGTCACAGCTGGTCATATCCTTTGATAGCAACTACATATTTTCTTATCTGCCATATATGCTTTTATTGCTGGCAATTTGTTCTTCCTTCCCACCCAAAAAGAAAAATTCTGCTACTAAAGCAGAGTAAATTTATGCAGCTTTAAACTCCTTGAATTACTCCTCATTCTTTTGTCTCAACTCACAATATTTCTCTTGGTCATTCTTTTGCATTATTGACTGTATATGAATACCCTTGACGACTGTATATGAATACCCTTGACTCCTATATCTTACATACACGATTTATGCTACTTCATGACTCGCGTAACGATGATGGAATTAAGAGCTTTTTCCAAGAGGTTCATGAGCTTTATATCAAGGTAATATGCTGTTCTTTTTTCCACTGAACTTTTTCAGTACGTTGATGGTTTCTAGTTATTTTGCATTTTCATTACTCGTAGATTACCGAGGAATTTTCTTTCCCATGTTTGGATTATTGCAGTTTGATTTTAATTTATGTGGTTCATTTTTTCTTGAGTTCATTACTACTGCTGACAGTGTTTCTGCATAGAGGAGATCGGCATTTTTTTATTTACTTTTGTCATAGTTTACTAAATGCTCAAATAGTTAGACAATTGAACCTTGGCCTCAGTATATGTATATCCGAATTATACATGAGGGTGTATCGACAAGTTGTTGGAGTTTGCAGAACCATAATTACTTCCAACTTTTGACACCTTACATGCACTCTTTCATCCCTAGGTTTTGTCCAATAATCTGTGACTTTTTTTGTCTTTTGAATATTCCTACTAAACCAAGTCCTTGAACTTTACTTTGTGGTTCATTTGAGTACCCGTGGTTTTAAATGATTAGAGGCCGTCCTTGAGTCTTTGACTGTCAATGACCTTCTAATGACAGCTACTGTCAACTCCTTTCGGTCCAGATCAACACTCATAATATGGAACTTAACATTATATGGGATGAATCAGTTCAAATATGCATGCCCATGATTTCCTCATTTTCACTTCATACTTTCATAGGCAATCTCTGGCTCCTCAGTTACATATCCAGATTTTTCCCCATTTGCTGTTTTTCTTCTTCATTCTACACTGCATCCTATACTTGTCTAATAATTTTGCTCACAATGGCGACCTTTGAAGCATCTAAGTGTACTAAATCAAGGTTCTAACAACTCGTGTTCCCATGAGAGCTTCTCAGGTAAAGCCCGTATAGAAGTAAGATTCACTCGAATCTCCCATCGGCTGCTTCTAGCAGCTTGATCACTCTTAACTATGATTATTCATGCGTTTGAGGTTTTATATTAAGTGACACAATGCCCTCTACTAATTGAAGGTCTGCAAGGAATCAAATTTCTGTGTGAGAGTTGATTGGTGGGGAGGCCAATAGATGATATGGAACGTTAGTTTGGATATATTACCTATTTGCATAATGTTTTGGTCTTTCAAATTGTATTTGGTGCAATTGGGCATTTGAAGGCTTTATTGGTGTTCAAGTGTGGGATGTCCCTCTCTTTATGACTGGCATGTGAAATCCCTGTCTCAAAAGAAAAAAAGACAAAAGGAGAGATGGCATTTGAATGCCTTGCCTAAAAGAGGATGAAAAATATTCCCGCACTCCACTAAAAATGTTCAATTTTTTATGGCATCACTTGTGCAGGTAGTCAGTTAGTGCACTAATGCAGTAGAAATGATCTTATTAGACCAATGTTACTGGACTCACAATATCAGATTAGTAGCATTTTTTGCTATTTGATAGTTTAATTTTTTGAATAACCAAAGTAATATAGGGTCTTGTTTGCATTCTGTCCATTCTCTTATCATTAGCATCGAATGTCATGATTACATGCTCAGTTTTTCTGGGGTCACAAGTTTGAAAAGGAGATCGTGGATGTTGCTGCCATCATCACCATGATGAATGGGTGAATCTGTGAGTTATTTTTCACTTCTCAGAGTTTTTATTCCTGATTTTGCAGATAATTCTGAACCCGCTCTACTTACCTGGTTCTCGCATTGCATCTTCACATTTTGACACAAAGGTCCGCGCTCTTGCAAGAAAATACTTATAAAAGCCAATTTTTGGGAACAAGCCAGTGATGGAACAGTGATGAGCTTGCAAGATTTGACCACTAAGGACTAGCGGAGTCCTAATAGCCTGTCATCAATCATGCGCTTGCTGATTTACTGGTGGAAGCAAGCGCATTGCAGTTATGTGCTCGTGTCGTTGCATGAGAATTAAAGCACTTGATTCATTTTGCTGATTGGTGATGCCATGTTGGCCTGATAATCAGCAACGTGACCTGCTGTCTCTCTCTTTTTATTTCTTAGAAGATTGCCCTGTCTTTTGTTCAAGATTCAAATGTGGTTTATATTTCTTATTGCTGATAATCTACAATTTGTAAATTGGATAATCTGTGAGTCGTAAATTGGACGGCTTGTAGGAAAACTGCACTGGGTGGTGTACGAGTAACGATTGAATTTAGTGTAGTTTCCGATGAAAGCTCCCGTGTTGCTTAGGTTTCTTTCTTGCTTGTGTGCGCATGTTAATCTGGACCCATTAGACATTGCCGGCTTTTGGTATGATTTGTTATGTTGTGACCGTGGTTATGATAAACATTTTGAGGGGGTAGAGATGGCTATAATTCTGGGAGCAAACTCCGGCAAGGGGATTTCGGCAGTGTTGTAGTAATTAGAAAGTACTTTCTTGGGAATCCGACATGCTGCACTAGCTTGTTCATGAGTTAAATACAAGGCAAGAGACAAAAAAAAAAAAAAAATACAAGGCAAGAAATATTCAGAAGACTTCTACATATTCGTGACAGGCTATGGCACCATTCTTCTCTTTTCAAATCTCTTTCTTCGTCTGGGCTTTGATGTGAGATGTAAGAGCCGATCGTCAGTTTGGTTGTTGTATTTCAAATGAACCCTATCTTTTTCCTATACTTGGCCTTCTCTGTGTTCCTGTTGTTTAAATCATCCTTAACTCAAATAAGACTGTTGGATTCGATCTTCAAAAGGAAAAAGGACTTTTATTAATACGAGAACAATCGATGATATGGACAGAGTCATGAATGCAAACTGAACGAGCCCCTTACTGACCAGAACCAGTTGCCGCGCAAACCTGTTTTTGTAGAACTAGACAAGAAAACTTGCAAATCACATTTGTCGCGAAAATTCTGGGGCCTTATTTTATCATCACGATCCGATGCTGGAGAAGATTGTAAAATAATTAATGATTTTTTAATGAACATAGAAAACAAGATTGTGTGATAATGATTCTAACACGGGAGAGAAAGAGAGAAACATATGAAGGGACAAAAAGGAGATTCAATGGGGTGAGAGAGGCTCGAACTCTCGACCTCAGGATAACTCAGAAGCTATGAGACCTACGCGCTAGCCAACTGCGCCACCACCCCACTTGTGGCTACATGACTATAATTATATTTATATTTTAAGTATACTTTACTTATTCTTCCTTCCCGCCTGTGCTATTAAACGGCGAATTGGTTGATTTGTTTTTCCTCTTCTACGATCGAAGAAATTAGGTTGCATTTAGTCGTCCGGATTTATGTTGTTATAAGATAGGATAATGTGGGGATTGAAAATTATCCAAATTGTAAAAAATTTCATTACAAGTTTGATTAATTTTTTTTAAGAATCTTCGAAAATAACAGTTGCCCTGCATAATCTCCCGCATGATCTCCAGATCTCCTCTTGAAGGCCCCTCTTGTCAGGCCCCACTCTCTCCCTCTCTCTTGTACGTCTCCTTCACCGCCAACTTCACCAAATCCATAAATTTCCACCTCCACGACGAAGTTCTCACTCAACTTCATCGCGTTGGAGGCGATCCGGACGCCAACAAAGATGAGCCTCGGATTGCCGAGGGCGTTGCAGAGTGACTAGGGAGGTAGCAGGCGCAACCAATCCGTAAGACGAGGCAATAGTTGCCGATGCAAAGACGAAAGGTGGCGACGGGATGGCGAATGCCATGAGCAAAGCTCGAGTGCCCCTTGACATCAAAGGTCAACGACGATGAAATGTAGCAACGCGTGGAAAGGAGGTGGATTGATGTTTACAAGTGGATGGCGCCGGGACAGCGAGTGATGAGGGCTCAAAGGATCAAGCGCACTCACGACTTATGAGGGGAGTCAAGTTCTTAGATCGTGATAATCACGTGACGTGTAACTTCTCATTTTCACCCTCATTCTTCAAAACATGATTGGCCAGTCAACAATGGAATCAATAGTAATTTGAGGGGAAGACCATCGCATGATGGTGAAAAGTGATGACAATCAGCGTGGTGAAGGTCCTCACATTGGTGGTTGGCGATGTGGCGTAGCAATGGATGTGTCACCTCATCACTCAATCCTCGTAAGATAGTAGAGTTTGTTAAGTTACTTTTAATATTTTTCAATCTAATTTAGATTTATCCTACTCTGATCCTGCATTTCTCATATGACATTTTATTTGGATGTATATGAATTTACCCAGTTTGCCAAATACTCAATATAATAATCTATTCTATCCTTATTCAAATCTAAACTATTAAATGCGGACATAAATTCCTTTCAATTTTTTGGGAAAATGAAAAAAGAAAACGAAAAGTTGAGCCAGATTTGGATAGGCATATGAAGAGTTGAAGTTTTCGAAGTTAATTTCTCCCGGGCGTAACCAAGAGTATCACCGGTGAGTGACACGTGTCCTCGCTCGATTGTCGCTGCATCATCACTCGTAATTCTAAATATGGAATGCCTATTCAATTCATCTGTATGTGGCCTCGCGCGGGTTAAAAATCATTAAGTCTCTTTGTACGAGTTCATAAACGTCCAAAACAAAAGCCGATAAAGGATTAAGCAAAAGCAATAATAAATTCTCACATTTAAACTCCCGCTTAAACTCGCTCTGCTCTTTTTAATTTTCAAGTGCCTTTTACATTCTCCCTCACGAGAAAATATATTTAGTGTTTGCGAAGCGTCTCATTAACCGTTGAGATGGGGTTTTTGCACCGTGGATTCCTATCCAGGGCCCATAGGCTATCGAACCCAATCAATTGGCCTCTGGGTTCCGTCAACAATGGACAAACTACAGCCCATGGCACCCGAGTGTCGATCTAGACCGGACTTCTCCGGGTCACAGACCCGAATTGAACTCAGGTGGGTCGAGAGCAAATCCCTACTTAGGTTCTCGCCCATTTCTAACTTAGATAATATTTTCACTTTAGGCGCATTTCTATTTTAATTTATTTAGAGTTACGAATTTTAATACAAATACCAAAAAATGTCATACGCATTAGTGACATCATCATATGCCATGTCATGTAGAGTAGCCGTATCATTGTATGTTATGTCATACAATTTAATTTCATCATATGCCATATCATGCAGAGTAGCCACATCATTGTATATTATGTCATACAGTTTAATTGCATCACCATGCTACGCCATGTTATACGTCATGCCATATAGTTTAGATTATGTTATTAATGTTAATATGTCATATATGTAGGTCATTTAGTGATTACATATTTAGGGACATTTAATGAGAATTGCAATTTATATTAGAAATTAAACCAATTAGTTATAATTGGACAATTCTTTCATACATAGAAAATCTTAAAAACTTATCAAAACAAGTGTTTTGTCAAGTAGGTGAAGTCCTTGTGGGCTTCCCAATCTCTTGTTCGATGAGTTCGATGAGTCAAATTCCTTTTCTTGCAATATAAAGTTCATTTTCTTGCAATATAAAGTTCCTTTTTCTTGCAATATGTATAGAGGGTATTGTTATGTCGTGATTTTTCCTGTGAAATCTTTCTTTCTTATCTTTTGCGGATCAAAAGACATCTTCCATATACATAAACTTTGCTATAAATCGACTCTTGACCCTTTATTCACTAAAAATGGACTCTTGACCCCTTATTTACCAACTAATCTAAATATTGAAGTGACCCTTTATTCGTTGATTTGCGTATAGTATTATGGTACCTTCATGCGTGTTTAGGAGCAATGCCCGACCAATCCGAATATCAGTATTAGGTACCTTCATGCGTGTTTAGGAGCGAAACCTTGACAGAGTTCTTAAAATAAAGGGCATGATTTGTTCTTCCATTGGTCTTCCAAAGCTGAAAAGCTTATCTTCGAACTCACTTTAACAAGGAACTCACTTTAATGGATGATGGGTCATTTGCCTTAACTACATTGGTGGCCTCTTATCCAAGTATGACATATCTGCCACTTCCATGCTAATTCTGTCTACTTTCATGCTAATTCAGGCTCTCTTGCAACGCTAAGCAACCCTACTTTCTTTTATTAGCATTAGACGTTATTGTTTCCTCTTACTGCATTCAATGTTAATCATAAATTCTGTGTAATTGTGAATTAAGGCTTCAATTTAGGCTTCCTTGATCGTTGGAACATCTAATTTAAGCCTTTCCCAAAGATCGATTACTCACTTGCTCACAAGGATTGTAGAGAAAGAAGCAATGGAAGAGAAGGGAATTTTGTTATTGAAATGATTAGATGGATACAATGAAGAAGATAGCACCTCTTCTTATACTAGAGACTCTCTCACTACAACCGTTGATTCATGTTCAATCTAACGGACGAGACCGTATCCCCTCATTCCAAGTACTTGCATTTAAGCGGGGAAAGCTCTAGAATTTGGTACAATTACATCTCGCCCATTCCTAAGAACGTTCCAAAAACCTTAATTGAACCATAGGAAAACTTGGACGGTCTTCTTCAATTAAGCACGATCTTTTAGTCACGATAACCTCAATGAAATGCTAATATTGTGGTTGTGCGATTGATCAATAGATTATTTGTTAACAACTCTCCCGATGGAGTAGGTATCGATATTCAAATCATATCATAAAAATCTCTAGGATTCTTCATTGTCCTTTGTTTATTTTATTGGTGATTTTGCATTCATTTGATTAAAAGGCTGATAGTTTCCGCATTATTATACAACACGAAGTAAAGAAAGAAAAGAGACAATTATGTGAAAAAAAAAAAAATAAACAAAGCAGTTTGGGGGCTTCAGGTCTTTATGGATTGCAATTCTTGTTTTTAGAAATTTTGACACAAGTTCAGTAAAAAAATTCGCATGATAGTGCTTGCTTCAATCAATCGTCCGACAAGTTCAAGATGCATTCAAGATTGATTTGACCACTTGAAGCCCACCACAACCCTTGTTTGGGTTTTTCTAAGGGTGCGTGGTTTAGTATAAATACCATTAGAAAAATACAAAGCAATTTAGTTTAAAGGATTTCGAGTAAATGCAAAAATTGTTTGCTAAATTATGTTTTGAGAAGCAATTTTCAGAGAAATACCATTAGATAGAAAATATAAAAATTAATAGACATGTGTTTGCTGAGGTGGATAAAAAAATAAAAATAAAAATTTCTGTTTTTTCGCTTCCACCTTCTTCTTTTTCCAGTGAGCACCGTCCGTGGCCATCAACGCTGTGCTCCGAGGCGTTTCGGCTGGCTCTTGAGACATGGCCGTCCATGGCCTCTCGCATTAAAACGAGCCAACGTTGCCCGGCTCCAAATCTAAAGGTTTGGCTGAGCCCAGATTTGAAGGCTTCTCTTGAAAACAAATAAAAGAAAAAAAGAAATTGAGAATGAATCATGAAGCTTTCGTCTTCGTTTTCCACAACTAGTGGCTCATCTATGGCTGCGAGACGTCGATTTCCAGACTTGCAGCGACGACAAAGAAGGTTGGACGAGCGGTAGTGGTTGACCTTGTTTTTTAGCGGCGGTGACTCGTCTATGGCCGAGAGCGACGTTGGTCAGCTTTGAGAATTGTAACTCCGTCGCTACGACTCCAAAATATAATTCGGGGCAATGAAAGTAATGCCGACCGTTAAGACGACAGAGAAGGTACGATGCTCAGCAGTGGTCGCCTTGAATGTTGCGCTGGCAACTTCGCGGATGGCGAAGTCGGAAGGAGGCAGGGAGGTTAGGCTCAAGGCGGCTGGAGATGGTCAATTTCTAATTGGTTCAGAGTGAAAAAATGCGCGTGACCTCAGCTATTGAGGTGGCTCTTGCAAATCAGTAAACATTTTCTCCCCAAGAATAGTAGAGATACATCCCCTCTTTCTTTCTCTAGCATGTCCCACCGCCTTTGCCTCCTTTAAATCCCCGTAGGTCATAATTGTCGCCTAGGAATGCCTTTAGCACATTGCCTCCCCAAGAGCCCTATCAGTCATAGCTACTAGGCCCTGAGCCCCCTTTGCCTCCACCCCCGAAGGCCCATCAGTGGCCATCATTCATGAGCTAACCCCGTTCATTTTAATTCTCTCAATCATCTGGTAAAGTTTCACTGGTAAAGTTTCACTCGTGAGTGAATGATGTGCGCTTATGATGGCTGTTCTTATCATATGTTGAGCTCCATTAGCACACGAGCTCAAGTTGTATCTAATCTTGATGAGTTGCTTACTAATGTACGGCGAAACAAGCAGGGAGGGAGGTTCAAATGTGGGTACCAACGAGAGAATCGGTCTAGTGATTAAGTCGATCATCCATTTCACACATTGTCCGATTCTTCTTACGTATAGGATTATTGTGGATTGCTTGTAAGGGTGGAGGAACATTTGGTGGGTGTAGCCAAGTGAAAGATGAATTCTTCGTCAAGAGTTTGTAGGTGTGTATGAGTAGAGATCTTATCATGGTTATAATTATATGAAAAATTGATTATGTGGATATCAAGCATTAGTGTTCATGTATCGAAAGAAAAAAAAAAGATCAGTGCTACTGCTCAAGATAGAAGTATGAAATTTTTGGTAGGTATATTCCTTTACATGGAGAATGGACTTATTAAGGATTTTTTTTTATAATCTGGAAAGGACTGTCTTAACTAAAAGTGTACTAGTCAATTGTGTCTCTTCATTGTCACTCTAGTCTCAACTTCGCATCCAATTTTCAACTCTTTCGCTGCTCTAGTGGCCTGTTAACGTGAGTTCTCTTTGTCATGTGGTTGATACATTGCTTTCTTCAACACTTTTTAATTGTAACTTGCACTGTACGACTTATGTTCCTGGTGAGAAAAAAAGTGCCAGTAGAGGCCACGTTGTTGTTGTTGCATGAAGAGACCATTAGAGTCCCTCAATAGCCTGGTTTGTTGCATGAAGAGACCATTAGAGTCCCTCAATAGCCTGGTTACAGAGTAGTAGCAAGGCGGCTCACATTGTCGAAGAGAAAGCGATTTCATCATTAATGACCTATCTATGGTCATTAAGTTATTAATCTCCCTATAACTATCGAGTTATACAATAATAATGACCATAGACCTCAAATTATGCAATAATAATGACCATAGAACTTGCATAATAACTATAGGGAGATTGATTAATTAACGAGCATAAATGGTTTATAAATGATCCAATCGCTCCTTTTTCGACAATGTGACCCTCCTCTCTACTATTTCGTAACAAGACTATTAAGGGACTCTCCCAATCTCTCTTCATGTAACAGAGACATGGCTTTTGATCCCACTTGTTCCTCACTAGACATATAAGTCGCACAGTGCAAGTTACAAGTAGAAGAGTTGAAGAAAGTACTGTATCAACAACATGATGAAGAGGACTTATATTAACATGCAACTAGAGCAACGAAAAAGTTGCAAATTTGATGGGAAATTAGAAATGTTACTAGAATGACAATGAAGCGACACAATTGACTAATACACTCTCGGGTAAGACAATTCTTTCTACATTGCAAACAAAAAATCCTTAGTAAGTCCATTCATTCTACATGTTGACAATGAATCAACAATGTTGATTCTGTTGATATCAAACATTAGTGCTTGTGTACCGAAAAGAAAGAATATTGATACTCAAGATAGAAGAAGTATGGAATTTTTGGTGGGTATGTCTCTTTAGATGGAGAACAGACTTGCTAAGGCTTTTTTTTTTTTTTTTTTGCAATGTAGAAAGGAGTGTCTTAACCGAGATTGTATTAGTCAATTATGTTGCTTCACTGTCATTCTAGTTAGAAAAATTACCAAAAAAGTCCTAAACATATTATAATTGCGCTAATTCAATCATAAACTTTTTTTTTTACTAATTGAGTCATAAACCTTTTACAATTATTCTTGATTAGTCAATCTGGCCAAAATTGGCTGACTAGTGCTGACGTGGCAGTCGGTCAGCGCCGGCGAGCTTTTTTTAATAATATTTTATTTTAAAAAAATTATTAATTTTTTTAAATCTTTTTTCCCCTTCTCTCTCTTCCTACTTCCTCCCTCCTCCTTCCTTTGGCTCCAGCAACTGGCTAGGCCGGCCGGTCATCGGATTGAGGCGATCCGATGGGCTTGCCTCACTAGTTGACGAGCTCATGCCCAATGACGACGAGACAAGCCCCCACCGGATTTGGCAAGGGCTCGCCTCGCGGTCGTTGGGCGAGGCGAGCCCTTGCCAGATCCGGCGAGGAGGCCTCGCCAGACGCGACATTGAGCCCCCCTTGTTGGATCTGGTGAGGGGGGCTTGCTAGTTGCCTTGCTAGATCCGGCGACGGGGGCTCGCCAAAACCCTGCCGAATCTGGCGAGGTGATCCAGCGGGGGCTCGCCCCACCAAATCGTCTCAGCTCGGCCCAGCCAACCTGGCTGGTTGCCGGAGCCAAAGGAAGGAGGCAGGAGGAGGGAGGAAGAGGGAGGAGAAGAAAAAAAAAGTGGAAAAAGGAAAAAAAAGGATTAAAAAAATTAATAATTTTTTTTAAATAAAATATTATTAAAAAAGCTCGACGGCGCCAACTGGCCAATTTTGGTTGAATGGACTAATCGGGAATAATTGTAAAAGGTTTAGGACTTAATTAGTCAAAAAATAGATCAATTGAGTCATAAACTTATTTTTTTTTATCAATTGAATCTTAAACCTTTTAAAATAGATCAATTGATATTTTTTCTTTTCAGTACCTGAACACAAATGCTTGATGTTAATCGAATCAACTTTTTGTATAATTGTAATCATGACAAGATCTCTAATCGTACACACCTATAAACTCTTGATGATGTATTCATCTTTACTCAACTACACCCACCAAATATTCCTTCACCCTTACAAGAAACGGATCATCGACTCAATCATTAGACTGATTTTCTCATTAGCGCCTCCCTCCCTCCTTGTCTCACTAATCAAGATTAGATAAAGCTTGACCATGCGTGCTAATGGAACTCAACATGAAGAATAACAAAATGCAAACAACCATCACAAACACTGGCCATTTGCTTTGATCAATTGTAAAGAGATTGAAATCAACATACACATATAGTTCCTCTCACAAGCGAAATCTTACCAAATGATTGAGAGAATTAAAGTGGATAACATTGTGGACGGGGTGAGGCATAATGACGAGATCATTGTAGGGGCACGATTCAACGAAGGCGTAGAAGTTGTTGAGGTTGAAAGAGATGGTGCGGCCATAATAGACATCACTAGGATTCCCCAAGGGACCAACCCAAGTATGGACCAACCCAAGTATACACCTTGTGCTTGATCGTCTTGTCTAAAACAGCCAGGGATTCGACACCTTCCATGGCATGCCAATGTGATTGTGTGGAGAGAGGGGGAGAGACGATGAATTGTAGCTTCTGATGGACTCTGGAGGCAACAATGGAGGTGGAGGGGGCTCAAGACCTAGCAATTGTGATCACCATGGCTTTTGGGGGAGGCAACATGCCAAAGGTAGATCTAAGCAATAGCCACAACTGATGAGGCTTTGAGGGAGGTGGCGGCGGCAGGACGTGTTGGAGAAAGAAAGAGATAATGTATTCTTATTGTTCTTCTCTAGGGTAGAATGTAAAATGCCCTTGAAAATTGAAAAGAAGAGAGAGTTTTAAGCAGTAATTTAAATGTGAGCATTTAATGTTACATGTATTCAATCCCTTTTCAATTTGCCAACTAGAGGAGAGAAAAAAAAAAAGCCTCCAATTTTAGTTTTACAAACAATTGATACATGTAAACTATCGATGGACAGTGCGGTTGGTTGAGTTTTACTATCTTATGCATGAAGGAATGAGTTCGAATCTCTGCATTGTCATCACATATTCTACAAGCCGTGGGTTGCTCGGCGTAAGCCCAATAGATCCTGAACATAAAAAAATAATAATAATTGACACATGTCTTCTCATACATATTACCTTTTGAGTGAAGCTTACTAGCTCACGCATGTCACGTACCACCGAATATTTTCTCATTGGTTAGGCTATTGTTGCAGGGTGGAATTCAAGTCAAAGATGAGGAATAACAAAAGCAAAATAAAATAAAAAATAAAAGGGTCAAAGTCGTGATGATTACCAACGCCGAATCAAACGGCCGCTGTACCATCGGCGCACGGCAGCCACTAATCCTCCACCCCACGCAATCACGGACGGCTTTCTAGACTGATTCCCCACGTGGATAAATTCCTCTTTTGTAATATTCAAAGGTCCTTATCTTCACCCAAAAAAATAATAATAAAATAATAAAAAAAACCGATGGCCCCAGATTATCTTGATCCTTAGTACTGACCATCTCATGCAAATCCAACCGTCCAACCGCGCCGATGGAGATTGGAGACCAGCATGGATTTCAGGATCTCTTAAAGTCATCTTTAGACATTCATTACGGATAAACCTCAGAAAGTCGCAGCTTTAATTCTTAAATCCCATAATTATTAATGTCACCTATGCTTTTTTTTTCTTCCAATTAGTGCACTTTTCTAAGGGTGCGTTTGGCTGGCACCTGTTTCTGTTCCAGAACAAAAATTTCTATTTTTTTGTTCTTGGGAACAAAAAAGGAACGGAAATGCGTTTGTGTGCGTTTCTGTTCCTTTTTTGTTCTTTTGTTCCCACAAACAAAAAGGGAACAGAAATAAGAAATAAAAAATTCTTGTTTCTTATTTCTGAAACATATTTGAGGAACAAAAAAGAAACAAAATGGTGTTCTCCTGCGACTCTCTCCTCCTGCAAGTGTCTCCACCGTCGTCTTCTCCGGCGCCTCCCACTCTCCGGCGCCGACCGCCGCCTCTGTCTCGAGACCATCCGGCTTCTCCACCGTCGTCCTCTCCGGCACCGACAGCCGCTGCGAGCATCTCCACCTGTGAGCAGGCGACGTAGCTGGGTCGCGGGTCGCTGGGCAGCGACGGCGGTTGCGGTGCGGGGCTCAGCCGTGGGGTCTCGAGCGGCAAACGTCTAGGAGCAAAGCGGTGAGGACAACTGGTCGAGTCGTGGGCTGGCGTGGGGTCGACGATCGAGCGGATCTCGAAGTCGTGGGTCACGGCGCGGTGAGATCTGATGCGGCGGTGGCGAACGAAGGCTCGAGACTTGCAGATGCGTCGATCGGGCGTGAGGCGGAGGGGCGGTCGCCAATGCGGTGGCGGTGAGGAGGCGTCGAGCGCGGTCACCGATGCGGTGGAGGGACACGACGGTGTGGCTCTGGGTCACCGTTGGCACGGCGTGGCGAGGCTGACCTTGCGCCTGGCTGGGCGAGCTCTATCTCGCCCAGATCCGGCGAGGTAGAGCTCGCCCAGTGGCCGCCGAGCCTCGCCGTGGCTGGGTGAGGCCGCCGGCCCTCGTCGACCGGTCGCCGACCATGGCCGAGGCTGGCGACCGGCGACCGGCCAAAAGAAGAAAAAAGGAAAAAGAAAAAAAAGGAAAATAAATAAGAAAAATAAGAAAGAAAATAGAAAATAAAAATACAAATATTAAAAAATTAAAAGAAATAAAAAATTATACAAATTTACCAAACGTGCTTCTGTTCTTTTTATATTTCTAAAACAGATTTACCAAACGCGTTTTTTTGTTCAAAAATTGTTCCCTGGAACAGAAACACTTTTTTTTTTTTTTTTATTTCTGTTCCCAGAAATAATTTTTAAACAGAAACGTTACCAAACGCACCATAAGTGTTTTAGTTTTCAACTTTCGTGGTAGGGCTTGATGTAACAAAAAAGGATGATGTCAGCTCCCCTTTTTTTTCCCAATCGATTTTGTGGTGATCCGTTCAATTATGAGCGAAGACAAACTTGTGAATTTAGTCTAAGACTTGCCACTAACTCGGGCACCATGGAGAATAGCAATGGAATCAAGTCTTGGAAAGAGAAAAAACAGCTCTCTAAGATATCATCGGAGTCTATTTGTAATGAATCGGGACGGCCACCCTAACTCGATTGAATTGATGGGGTACTTTTAACACACAAGCTTACGGCATCCTTGCCTGCTCAAAATCATTCGTTATGTGTGGAAGCATTTCATTTTTGAAAGAAAATAAGAAAAATCGATAACGATCACTATGTAATAATTGATTTGGATAGATAGGTGGTTCCTCAATCAATTTTGAGGACACGGCTGAGCCGATAAGGCGATTGAAACCTTATCTAGTATAAAGTGAGATGTCTCGTGTCTATTCGAGACTGTACGGAACATTATATCTAACAACTTGTGATCTGATGTGATTAATTTGTTTTTCATCGATCCATAATAGGAATTTGATATGCAAATTGATTGAGGAAATTACTTGAATATGTTTGAATTGTCCCTTAAACTTGATAACTTTGATAGATTTTCCAAGTAGATCGCAACACATCATTCCAAGATACAATCCTATACAAGACACTATGAAGCATAGATTATGTTTAAACTTTAACTTATAGCTCTTATGCATAATTTCGAGAAAAAAAATAGAAAACTATAGAGATTCTTTTGCCTAGATATCCGTACATGAATTCAATCAATTCTATGATCGGTACTCATTTGCTATCGGACAAGTGACATGTACATTTCGAGATAGTTGTTTAGCTTAACTTATCCTACACGTCACCTATCAAATCACGAAGGCACACGGAAAATTTCCACTTCAGAAGTAGACACAGTGATCGTCTGCATATTTTCGAAAGATTCCTATCACACTTCACATCAAATAAGTGTCGAAGCTCGAGGGGAAAATTACCAAATCAACCTCAAATCTATCATAAGTACGCCAATTCAGTTACAACTAGTTTGAAAGCTTCGAACAAGATTCAACAAATCTTTCACTTGAATCAAAAGAGCAAATTTTCACGCCTTTGAAATTTGCTCGAAATGTTTAAAATTAAATTAACAAAATTATAATATTTGAAGAAAATCGAAAAGCGAAAAAGGGGAAATAGAGTGAAGATTTGAATCTAAAAAAGGGCGCGTCCGTACACACAAGCCCCCAAAAAAACCAATCAAAGCCGTCCCCCCCCCGGTCGCTGTTGCACTCGTCCGTGCAAGGACTCCAATAGCAAGCTGCGATGGTAACAAAGCCGGCCCCTCCAAACCTCCACGAAAATTCCCCGACGCTTCCCGGAAATTTCTGATTTTCCACCCCGCAATTTCTTTTTCATTTTTATTTTCGACCCCCCCCCCCCCCTCCCCCACTGTTTTTTTCTCGCCCTTTCCCGCTCGCCTTTCTTTTATTTTCCTTTTCTCTCGTCACTTTTTCCTCCCCTTCGCCAATCAGAATTCCCGAGAAAATCTCTCTTCCTTCTCTTTCTTACTCTACTCGGGCGTGGCTCAGCGGTCGCCGTCACTGGCCACTCGCGGCTAAGCGCTCGGGGAGCTTCCCGGAAGCATCCGCCTCGGCAGCTGCCGCGAAAGCGCGCGGAAACGACGCCCCCACTTACACCACCTTCGTCCGGGCGCTTTTCTTGAGGGGGTGCCGGGGCCTGGTTTAATCTGTTGCGGAGAGGCGTCTGTCGGCGAAGCGGTTGGCGCAGGTTGTTGTCCGGTTCGAGGACGTTCGTGGGTACAAAGCGGTTTTTCTTCTCGTTCTCGCGAAACGGGGTGGTGGGTTGTCGGAGGGAGGGATGCAGACGAGGTACATGGAGAGGACGAACAGCATGAGCAGGGGGAAGCGGGGGCTGGACTCGGGCTCCGGCGAGGAAGGGCAGCCCGATCGGAAGCGGCCCGCTCTCGCGAGGTAAAGTTCTCGTTCCGGGTTTTCTCTTTTCTTGAGCTCCTGCGTGCTTCGGAGATGGGTTGTCGTGTAGGCGAAGGCGAAGCGGTTTTTGGGGTCGGCGAAGTGGTGGGTTTTGCCGCCTTTGCAGGTGGAGCCGTCGCTTTTTGAGCGTCTGTCAAATCGTGGGTTGGTCGGAGTTTTTGGTGGGCGGACTGCGTCAGCTGCTGAGTGGTGGTTGACGGAGGGAGTTCGATTGTACCGGCGGTTTTTGACCTGCTGATGTCAGCGAGAAGTACTTGAGTGTGAATTCGATTCGGGGTGCTTCGTTACTTTTTAAGTCTTTTTCTGTACCATGTTGCTTCGATAAAGTACGGCGGTGTGAGGTCACTAAAGCGAGCATGCGCGCGCATGCATTTTCGCATGAACAAACCAGTGAATTTAAAGATGTAGGGGTGGTTTTATAAGTATGTTTGTACGAGTTGAGATTAATTGTTTTGATGTTATCGTATTGGGCATCATGTAAATGGAGCGAGACTCGGACTGGGAAGTTGCAGGGCTGCTAATTGTATATTGTGTGTGGTTTATCGGATAATTAATGAATTTTTGCTGAAGAACCCTTTTTTGCGTTGTCGGTGTTATGTAACACAGACTGCTAATAGATCTAACATAAATATTGCACCAAGTTTCAAAGTGGTCAAATGCTTGCAGTGGTTGACTTCAAGGTTGATTTCATTTTTAGAAGGTGCAAAGTAACGCAGGTTCTTGCTATTTTGTATGGTGTTAGTGTTCTGGCTTTGGGTTACAGATTCTTAAAATGACCTCTTTTTTGCTGCGTTTGGCTTAAATTATCTCTCTATTCCTAATATAGTTATGTTTGCCTTTCTGAAAAGGGTGTCCTGACATTTTTTTTTGTGTGGATTCCTGACTCTTTTCATCTGTTTTTCTTTTTCCCTTTGTTTCTTTATCTGTGTTTGGCTTAAACAATTATTCTTTTTCACAAAAGTATCAAGTTCGACAATTGGAAAAGGGTGTTCCAACTTCTCATTGTAGATTCTTGACTCTTTTCGTCTGTTTTCCTTTTTCTTTTCTATACGAACTTGAATTCTACCATCTTCCATAGATAGCATCTAATGTAGCTAAAAGTTTTGGGCCCTGGATCTGTCTCTGTTATGTGTCCTTGCCTTCTTCAGAGGGAATTTATCTATAATTATGCATCTTATGTAAAAATGGTTGCTCCTTTGAGGTTTATAAATATATTAATGTTCCTTTATATTGATGCAGTGTCATTGTTGAAGCTCTCAAGGTGGATAGTTTGCAGAAACTTTGCTCATCATTGGAGCCCATACTTCGGCGTGTGGTAAGATAAAATTGGCAGCCGCATTCTATTCATTTATTGTGTTTCCATGTTCTTTTCT
This sequence comes from Eucalyptus camaldulensis, assembly GCA_019915185.1. Taxonomy (NCBI): domain Eukaryota; kingdom Viridiplantae; phylum Streptophyta; class Magnoliopsida; order Myrtales; family Myrtaceae; genus Eucalyptus; species Eucalyptus camaldulensis. The sequence goes on along the minus strand of JAHSVA010000013.1, from coordinate 13,091,537 downwards.
CTTGGTTAATGGAAGAGTAGTAAAATTGGTTGATGAAGAAACTAGAGAACAGTGGTTATCATGATTTGTGGGAGTGAGTGATATTCTGATTCTATATGTATCACTGTCTCCTTAAATTGGCTTGAGAGCCTTGAGAGGTGAAAAACTCATGTATAGTGTAGTATGTTCGCGGTAAGGGTGACTATGCATTAGCAATATCATCTTTGATTTTGCCAAACATCATGTAGTGACTATGATAGTTTAGTTTACACTTTTAATTTGGAACTGAGGGAATGAATCATGCTTTTGCCTGCATAACAATATAATGTTCCTCAGAATTGGTCATAAAGGAATTTGCTATGTTTGAAGTTTTCAATGTAGCTTAAGAACTTGCTTTCTGAAATATTGACCAGGTAAGTGAAGAAGTGGAGCGAGCTCTAGCAAAATTGGGCCCCTTCAAAATTACTGGGAGGTATGCTATTTTTTAGCTAGGTGGAACCATAGTGATGACATTTTTGTATTGGCTTGACGCTCTGAGTTGTGAATCTGGTTTGCTTGAGAAGATACTCATTAGCTCTGTAGGGGCGGGTATGAATTGCCTGAAGGTTAAGCTGGAAACATGTTTGTGCATAAAGTTCTTCCATGGTTTATTTATTTATAAGGTTGACCTCGCTCAGTGGGATAAAGCTTAGTTGTTGTTGTTGTTTTTTGTTTGTTTGCTTGTTTGTTTATTCATACTTGACTATACAAGTTATTGCAAACAATTTTTATTGCGTCATTGGTGGAGAATTCCCAGGAATCTTATAATTGTTGTGGAAGGATTTGTTATAGCTCAATATTATTAAATTAAGTCTCTAAGTTGGGAAGATAGATCAATACCAGTGTAAATATTGAAAGGGGGTCATTGGTAACTACCACATTTATGTTAGGGATGGGATACATTGTCTGCTAACCAGCGAATGGGGGTTGGTTGCTGTTTCTCTGATATGACCAACATAGTCCATAGTCGTGCAGCATTATGTGGGCCAATGTAAGCTTTGCCTGTGTGTTTGAGTCTCTTGTCTTTCCTGCTATCACACATTTGTGTGGATTTTTCCACTTAAATTTCATGGTGCATCTGTCTAAGGCTTGTGAAAATTTAGGTCTTCTCCTAAATGCCTAGAAGGATCCGATGGAAGAAATTTGCAGCTACAATTCAGGACCAGGTTGTCGCTCCCGCTCTTTACTGGAGGCAAAGTGGAAGGCGAGCAAGGTGCTGCAATCCATGTCGTCTTAATGAATGCAGATACAGGCTGTGCTGTCACATCAGGTCCAGAGTCCTCTGTGAAGCTTGATGTTGTTGTCCTTGAAGGGGATTTCAACAATGAAGATGATGACACTTGGACTCAGGAAGAATTTGACAGTCATGTAGTGAAAGAACGTGAAGGGAAAAGACCTCTTCTAACTGGGGAACTGCAAGTGATACTGAAGGATGGTGTAGGCACGCTAGGAGAGCTAACTTTTACTGACAACTCAAGCTGGATAAGGAGCAGGAAGTTCAGACTCGGTTTGAAGGTCTCACCGGGCTGTTGTGAGGGCATACGCATACGTGAAGCGAAAACAGATGCTTTCACTGTTAAGGATCACAGGGGAGAATGTAAGTTGTGACAATCTTTCACATCCTATATAGCTGGGGGCTCTCTCGGGCAAGTTCTCATTTTTTTTTTTTTTCAATTTACAGTGTACAAGAAACATTATCCACCTGCACTGCATGATGATGTTTGGAGATTGGAGAAGATTGGAAAGGACGGGTCCTTTCATAAAAGGCTAAATAAGGCCGGGATATATACAGTTGAAGACTTTCTTAGACTCGTGGTCAGAGACTCACAGAGACTGAGGAATGTAAGAATCAAAGAATGATGTGGTTAAACTTGGGATACTTTTTTCTCTCTCTTTGTTAATTGCTTCTTTTTTGCTTTTTTGTAGATTCTTGGCAGCGGCATGTCAAACAAAATGTGGGATGTTCTTGTTGACCATGCGAAGACATGTGTCTTAAGTGGGAAGCTTTATGTGTATTATCCGGAAGATGCTAGGAATGTAGGGGTTGTTTTCAATAACATTTATCAATTCAGTGGCCTAATCGCAGATGGACAATATATCTCTGCGGATTCTCTTTCAGACGATCAGAAGGTAATTCTGCTTTTCTGTTGCTGCATTATAAACTGATTCTACATGCTCTAAAGTGCGTCATTTTGAAAGGAAGGACAATGGGATGTTGTGATTATTGCCTTTACATCTTTTGGTCCCTTCAGGTCAAAAGATACCAGTTTCTTTGCTCGATGAACTGCCTTTTCTTGTTCCTGTCTACCACATTCTGTTTTTGTGAGAACGATGTTTGTTACACAAGATGCAGCATATCTTTTTTATTTTTTATTTTGCCTACCTTTCTTGTCTCAATTATAGTACATTGCAAAAACTGAAATGGCTCGATTTCTGAAGGTCCATGTGGACACCTTGGTAAAGAAGGCATATGACAATTGGATGCACGTGATTGAGTATGATGGCAAATCTCTGGTTGATTTCACCAATGAGGATGCTGGTGCATCTTGCTCTGAATTTCCCATGGGTCAACAGGAGTATTCAAACATATATGATCAGCAGATTACTCCACCAAGCCTTTCAGTTCCGATTTCCATGGACCAGCCTCCTGCTGATTCAGGTAATACTAACCTTTCCATCTCTAATGTCATTGTAATCATGATTTGCTGAACGGTTGATTCAAGAAACTGACAGTTTTGGAGATCGTTTTGTGAATCGCTGTTCTTTTCAACAGTAAAATGTCTGGAATCTTGTTAAATCTGTTTGATCTAATAGTGTGTTCCTCTTGGCAGAAACTTTATTAATCCTACATGAAAGTTGTAGGCTTCAAGGAGATGAAAGGAGAAATTAATTTCTTTTCCTTTTTTTTAAAACTCCATAGGGTTAATAACATTTTACTCCTATGCTTTCATGGCTGTCTTAGTCAACCCTGATAATCTTTTTTTTTTTTTTCTCAGTCAACACTCCATTTATCCTTTAATTCAATTTGGTCCTAAATCTGAATTTAGGCTTTGACTAGACTGATACTAATGCACGTGACATCAGGATCATGAAATCTGACCATTCAGTAGCTGTAATATAGTCGGTACAAGTTCCTTTATGTTCAATAAAAGTTGCAAACTGATTTAAATGTCTCTTCCCTTGGTCTAACTTGGAGTGATTGGAAAATAAAAACAAGACTTCCAAATGGCTTGAATTTGCTCATGTGATGCCATGTTCGTTAGACTCTGCTGTGCCAAAAATTAGAACCAATCTTTTGGGCTAAACTAAGACAAAATCAAACTATAGGGGGCTGATGCATGGTTTCTACTATTTTCCATGTATGATCCATGCTAGATTTAACTAATTGCCCTCCTACCTCCTCTATTTTCTTAAAATGCGTCTGTCTCAATAGCCTTCCATCAGTATGTATTGGTTCTCTTCCAATATACTTCGAAAAATTGAGCCATGAGATCAGGTATAATACCTCTTGGACAGTTAGACATCCAACCAGTAAATGCAACCACCCAATTGCAAGGGCAGAGGGGGTTGACTGATATAACCCTGAAATTAGAGGGCAAGATGTAATAGTACTGACATCCCTACTACATAATTTAAATCACAGAAAAATAAGAGCCACGAGTAATGATTTGGTGGCTTCTGCAGACAATTCTTTATTTTTTTGTTTTGTTCTTCATAGTGTTGGTCCAACATTTAGATAGGCTCTCACTCTCATGATATTCATTCTTATATCCTTTTGGGGCTACTTCAGAGGGCAAACTACTGATCTTCCTTCACTCACTGATTTATACTTGCTCATTCTCTCTCCAATCTCGACAGGGTACAATGACAGTATCTCTACCAGATATCAGATGCAGCCACCAAGCGTCAATGTCAGTATTCCTCTTCAGATTGATGGCTCTTCATTCCCTCTTCAGGATCCATTAATCAGTTCCTCACACCAAACCCAGCTTTTGAGCATTGGTCCATCACAGGCATCAGCATCTGGCTTTCATGCTGCGGGCCCATCAGGTCTTCCTCCTTACAGGGGAGCTGAGGAGCTTTTCCCAGAGGAGGAAATTCGTATGAGAAGCCTTGCAATGCTTGAGAATGAGGATATGCAGCATCTCCTCCGTATCTTCAACATGGGAGGCCATACCGAATCCTCATTCCATGCCACTGAGGATGGGTACCCATGCTCATCACCATACATGCCCAACCTATCTCAGAATTTCGGCTTCAATGAGGACCGGAGCCGCTCATCTGGCAAAGCTGTTATTGGGTGGCTAAAGCTTAAGGCGGCATTGAGATGGGGCATTTTTGTAAGGAAGAAGGCTGCAGAGAGACGGGCACAACTTGTAGAGTTGGATGAAACGTAGACAAGGAATGAAGATGAAGCCAATCTAGCTTTGATGCTTATATGTTCCTCTCCTACCCCTGCCTAATTCCGGTCAACCATAAGTTCGTGCCGGTGCAGGGAATTACGGGCATAACCTCAGATTATATCTGTCAAATCTTACACATCAAGCTCTTGCAATGGATCCTGCTCCCTACAAATGGTCAACATGTGTATGGGTTCTGTCCCTGCACAAAGCTTGATATCCATGGGCGGCTATTGTTGCAGTAGTCTCTGCATGACATTGCTGCCTCGTTTGCAAAGATGGACCAAGTTGGAGCCATATCAGCTGGAGATGTTTGATTGGTCAGAAGCTGAAACTGAAGTTGATTAGTGGGAGGAGCCTTTCTAGAAGCTAGATAAGTTAGCACAAGTTCTTTCATATGGTAATGGAAGGTAAGGGTCTATTTATGTCAGTCCTAGTGTCGGTTGTATGTCAGTCCGCTCGTGTAGGCACAGTAAGATCCCGAACCTGTAGATTTGGTTTTTGTGGGTAGACTAACGACTGCCTACACAGTTAATGTATTTAGACTTCTTAAGCTTGTCGGTTTAGCCTGTATTATTCACTTTCTCACAAAATGAAGCAAGACTTCTCGCGACATTGTTTGGGATTTGCATTGATATTGCTGTGAGGTCCTCTTTTGGTCTCTCACTTTCCGTGGCTAGAGATATTGCACCAGATTTACAGCAAGCCTCATAATAATGTAGCGGTAATAACGTATCAGGCATGGCATGCAGATTGTGTGGAGCTTCATGATTGTCGGCATAATGTTGTATCACTTGACATTGAATACGTGTATATGCATTCTCAGAGCTCCAGCAGGCCTCGTCTTTATGGTCATGGTTTTCGCCGTTGCTTATGATTGTAAAGATGAATCGGGTGCCACATCTCATGACAGAAGGGTTGGGACTTGTCAGAAAAAAAGTTGTGAACTCGAAGGATCACTGAAGACATCCACTTTACTAGCAGTTGGCCGCATCGTCTTTGAACTTTCTTTTTCCCTTCAATCAATTCTTATAACTTGCTTGGTTTGTGTAGTCTGGTGCAGGGTGGCGTATTTGATTGGTACAATCGAGTCTTTTCATTATTTGCCATTGAAAACCTTAATCAGTTTTGCTGATGTGGCGTGTTGTAACAACGATGCGAAGAAAAACGGCATTAAAATACCAATAATCCTTGAATTTTCTACCTGAATATTTGATTAGGTCCTGATTATATTCTGGCCAAGTGAAGTCGATGAACATGATGTCTGTCATTCGCATCGGTTCTCAAGATTGAAAAGCGTATAGAAATGCTGGCATAACCACTGAGCATTGTGTCGAGAGAGAGAGAGAGAGAGCCCCTCGCCACTATGCTTGGCATGGGCCACCACTTCGCTGCAGTGCTCGATAAGGAGTGGCGACGAGTGACCATAGGGGGACATGAGCTCGAAGCTCAAGCGTTCATGGCCATGAACCTTGGAGCTTGAGTGACGAGGACATCTGCGAGCTCGAACCTGAAGATGGAGCGACCAAGGCTGACATGAGCTTGGAGCTTGAGCGTCCATCGGTGCAGGCTTGGAGCTCATGCACGAGCAATCATGGGGGACGTGAGCTCGAAGTTCGAGCGTCCTTAGCAGCGAGCTTGAAGCTGGAGTGACCATGGCGGCCACGAGCTTTGTAACCTTGCTAGTTATGATCTTAGACGACGACCGGCAGTTGATATGGATCCACAAACTCTCTCTCTCTCTCTCAATTTTTTTTTTTAATGTCTATATATACCCTGATGTGACACCTATGTGATAAATTTGAGCAGAGCATAACACAACACGATACTCTGATGTCCATGTCGGCAACTGGACGGTCCATGCCGGCGAAAACCAGCAGAGAAGTGAATAAGTACATAACGGAAGGATTGCCGGTGGTACATTTCAAAGAGGCGATGGAATTTCTCTAACAAATACAAAGCAGTTAGACCGATCTGATCTTCATATGGAAGTACAAGGACCGCCGGTGATCTTAACCCAAAATTTAAGAACCCCGTTGAAAGTTCAGCAAAAAGTACATTTCCTTTGAATTTTCAAAGATGGAAAAAAGAAGATAAAAAATGAAATGAAAAGCTGGGGTCTCCTTCCTACAGCGAAGGGTCCCATTGCGGATCACCGGAATGCCCGACCATCTGAGCATCGCGCACCTCGCAAGTCAAATTTCTTCGCTCGCTCTCGCTCTCAAGCTCTTCTAGAAACCAACCAAATCGACAAAGATGCTATATTTCAAACTCCATCCACATCCACCGCGTCAACGGCCATGCATCTTCTCAGTAAAGAGAAAGTTTTGTTGGACCTGAGCAGGGCTCAAGGGAGAAATGACGGGGAAGAACCCATAAGGGGTGGGACTCCCCACTACACGCTTATGATGTATTCCCTCCTTTCTGGCAAGAAAAATATGTGAACAGAAATTGAGGAGATATTGGGAATCCGCGTATCGACGCATCAAGTCCTGTCAACCTACCTGAGTTACTAGATAGGCGGGCAGCCCCAACATGAGACGTCAAACTCTTTGCTGCTTAGTGAGGTTACTCCAATAGTAAAAATAATTTTTTGTGATGTGGCAACGCCACGTAATTAAATAAACTGAGAACAGAAATATTAATTTTGCAAATCAAGCAAAATTGGGGACTTGAAAGCACAGGGATTAAAAAAAAAGAAGCACAAAGATAATACGCAAACCCAATTGCAAGATTCGAGCATATTGGGAGACTTGCACGTGTACTTAGCCCTTCAAGAATTTAGCTTCGTCTACCTGATTCTGTAATTAGGTTCAGTTGAGCTGATATAGTGGTGATGGGGGAATTGCCAAGAAAATTGTGTTGCAAAAGTACTAATTTAATCATAAATTTTTAAATTTGGTCAATTAAATCTTAAATCTTTTCATTATTTGCTAATGTAGTCTACAGGCGCCCAACAAAGCTAACTCTTGCCCGTGGCCAATGACCGTTTGTTGGCCATTGGCTAAAAAAGAAAAAAAACAAAAGAAGAAAGAAAGGAGAAAAAAAAAGAAAGACAAAAAGAAAAGACAAAAAAGAAAGAAAAACATTCAGATTTTTTTTTTTAAATTATTCACATCAATACTGATTATGCTATATAGAATGGTCGATGTTTATGTTAGCAATTAATGGTCAAAATTGGTTAGATGGATTGTATTGATAAATCGTCAAAATATTTATATCTAAATTGGTTAAATTGAAAATTTTAAATCTGAATTGACGCAAATCTAATAGATTTAGGACTTTCTTGATAGTTTCCTTCGGTACTAAGCTTGAACTTGACTTGCATTCTCTATTGAGTATTAAGATTTTTGCTTTATCTCCATTTAAATAAGAATCGATCTTTCGAGTTCAACTCCACTTGTCACGATTATAGCAACTTATGAAGCAACTCTAGTTGGAGCTCAAGCTCAATCTACAGAGCTCGAATACTTTCCTTGAATGTATGTATGTATGTATGTATGTATGTATGTATGTATGTATGTATGTGCGGATATATGATGTAATATGAAGTATTTATGGATTTATTCTCCTAACTATAAGATAGATTAAAAAATAATAGAAACTTGATTAGGCTTACGAGCCCGTGGAGCTAAGTTTACTAAATAAGAGTTAGTAAGTTATAATAAGTTAGTAACTCAATAGGAAAAAGAGTTTACTGAATTCAAGTTGATAATTCTGTATAATTAAATGTTAGTAAACTTAGTGGTTGTAAATTGTTATAGAAATTGGTAATTTCAAAAGCAACCGGATAAAATCTTGTTAACAAATTCAAACAAAAATTGCTAAGACAAAATCGGTTGGTATTTTAATGAGAGAAAAATTAGTAGATCACTCAAATTGAGAACAGTAATCTCATATAAAAGTTAGTAGATGCTATAGTAAATAACTATTAGCAAGTTGTCAAGGAAACTCGTAATTTTGAAGAGATGAAATAAACTTTGCTGAGTTACAGCCAAAAGTTTGAAACGTAAAATTGGTCACTTACTCAGAGGGTGGGTAGGGTAAAAGTCAATGAATTACTCAATCTAAGACAAATAATTTTGCATATAAATCAATAACTTTAGCACGCTAGTAAGTTACAGAAACAAATGTTGGTGAGTTGCTAGAAAAAAGGTCATAACTTCGGAGTGACCAAACAAAAGCGGTAAGCTACGCGCATAAGAGTTAGTACATTAGAACTAGCTGATAACTCCAATTGGGCCGTAAAATTTTAGTAATTTTAATGGTCCAAAAGGTAAGCAAATAAATGGAACATGAAGTTGTCGAGATAGTTGGCATTTTCGAAACAATTAATTAAAAGTTGATAACTTTGAACTAGTCCTAGTAACTTTTCAGACATGTCCTGTAGCGCCACCGCCCAGTGGTGGCTTTCGGTGGAAGGAAAGCATATAAAATGACCGGTAAAGAACGGTCAACCACCTCGAACAAGCCGATCAAGCAAGCACGCCGCCGCGTTGGCCGGAATGACCCAACAAGGCAAGAACCAATCAAATTTTGTCATGCGCTGCGTTCAAATTGTCGTTCTCGTTCTTCATCCGTGTACTGCGACAAGACACTTGATTCTCTTGTCTGTCTCGCCTGTCGCGTGCAGGTGCTGATAAAGTGAGCCGGACAAAACAAGCACGCCACTCCATGAGGGAGCACTGAATCGAATTTTTTCTAAGAATAACATTAAATAAATAAAGATTCCGAGATGAAATCACACATGAAATCAAAGTTAAAGAATTATAATTAGCAAATTTAAATTTTAATAATGACATTACACATTGAACCGGAAAATTATCTAAAAAAAATCTTATATCTATTATATTTTTGTCAATTTAATTTTAAATATTTCAATTTTCCTAATTGAATCCTAAATCTTTTACATTTTTTGCTAATTCAATTTATCCAGCCAATTTATAATATGTCCAAAATCACTGATATAGATGCAAACCATTTTACGTGGCAAAACCGATGTTTTTTTTTTTTGGTAAAGAACAAGACCGATGTTGACATGGACAAAATTTATTAACTTATTAATATTTTTTGAATATTTTATATCTTTCTCTTTTATTTTATTTCTTTCTTTTTCCTTGCTCCTCTAACTAATCGGTCGACGTTGCTGGACGACAAGTTTGAGGCTCAAGGGTGAGGTTGACCTTGCCTAGCCATCGATGAGGGTTGACCTTGCTTGATGCAGGTGAGGGCGACCTTCATCGATAGTTGCCTTTGGCCGGTTGTTGAACATCATTGAGGCCCAATGATTGGCGGAGGAAGATGAAGAGAGAGAGAGAGAGAGAAACGAAAATAAAAATATAAAAACGCCTGTTGAGTATAAATGTTTACCTATAAATTATTCAGCAGAATCTTTTCCATTGAATTTGTTCTTTGGAAAGTAGCACAAAACATGAAAGCACATGGAGCGAAGTTGGCTGGCGTCGAAAACGCGACGACCGCGACGACGGGGATAAGAATATAATTGAAGGATTGACGACGGTGCATTTCAAAATGGCAATGGAATTTCTCGAACAAAAACAAAGCAGGTGGACTGATCTGATTTTCATATGGAAGTACAAGGACCACCGGTGATATTAACCCAAAATTTAAGGCCTTGATTGAACTTTCGGCAAAAGCATATTTCCTTTGATTTTTCAAATATGAAAAATAAAATAAAATAAAATGAAAATGCTTGGCCTCGTTCATAGAGCGGAGGGTCCCACTGCGGATCACTGGAATGCTCGGCTTTTAGAAACCGATCAAATCGACAAAGATGCTACATTTCAAACCCTATCCACGTCCACCGCATCAACGGTCCTTGTATCTTCTCAGTAAAAAGAAAAGTGTTGGGGGAGAGAGAGGGGAGGAATTGTTGGAAAACTATGAAAATGAGAACATGGGGAAATGTTCAGGCCGTGTTGATAAAGATTTGCAAGGAAGTGAACCCCTATGCAAGCTCTAACATTGGAGAAATTTTGTTGGAATTAAAATTATCATCTAGAGAGGAGTTAAATAGGTAAATATGCTGATTTTCTTACAAAAATTGAAACTAATATCGTACCAGGACAACGTCTAGTGACAAATCATGCAATGTTCAGATCTTACTAGTGTGCAATAATTTATCTCAAGAAATAAAAAAGAGGAAGGCAGCATCGGAAAGCCTCGCCCTACCGAAGTTGACTTGACGCGCGCCAAGAAAGACGGAGGAATCTCGATGCTTTGAACCGGAATCGAATGATTGATGGATACCCTCTTTCCTTGGGTTGGAAAATTACCGGTTTCTAACAGTAGGAGCCGCCAAGCATAGAGTGCTCATCTTGCAAACAGTGAAAGATTATCCTAAAACCAAAATAATGACGTATGGATAAATGGGTGGCTACCTTGGAGGAAGAGTTCAAAGCAAAGAAGAAAAGTTTACAGCAGCGCGTTTCCTGGAAATGTAGATGATGGCACTTTCCTGGAAATGTACACTGCAAAACTAAACATGATTGATGATAACTCGTTGCTTTGGCTGCATTTTGATCCTGGCAACCAAGCACCAGATCCTTTCTTGCTTCTGGTTAAGCTCCACGGAAGAGAAGAGAAATCATGTCCGCGCAGAAGAGAGCTTTGGCTTCCCCTTCTTCGAATCAACCAAATCAGCCTAAGAGGCCACGTGACTCTCGAATCAAGTAAGTTCGCTCTTCCCTTTTAATGTTTCGATGCTTGTTTAATTGTTTGATGATCGTCTTGGTCTTAGCTTTACTTGAGGGAAGTTCAACGAAGGGTTCTTGAGTTGGAGACTCTTGAAATGAGAATTGTGTCGAAGCCTGGGTTGGCTTGTGGCATGGATTAGCTTTTGCCTCGATGAGCTTTTGCCTCATGACTGTTCTAAATTGCTTTCCTTCGGGTTTTTGTTTGTGGGTTTGTGCTTTAATGCAATGTATTAAAGACCTAAAAAGGTTGTCGTCTTGGAACTATTGTGCGATTTCATGGTGGCAAACTGCGTTACTTCCTCCTTACTCGGACTGAACATTTTAAAAATCTTTTACCCTAGCAAGTGAGCTGCTGCTGTTACCTGGTTACTTTGCTATCCTGTTTGCTAAGTTATCCTATCTTGCTTGTATTTTTGGGCTGATCTTCACACAGTCAAGAGAGGAGCTGTTTGACGGAAGAGGATGCCCAGATATTGGTAAGATGTGTAAAGTAGCCAACTTGGACACAAAAAATGCAGTCTTCATTGTATTTTAATTGCCGATCTCTTCAATTAGAAGCCATTTGGATGCATTTCTGACATTTTTCTGTATAGAAATCCGCAGGAGAAATTGCTATGAGATGTATAGATAATTATCTTTGAGTTGTAACAATGACCCGTTGACTGTTCTAGGCCTTTTCCGTGAAGCAATCCTACTAAGACACATGATTTAGGCTTTGCATTTTGTTTTGGACAGCATGAATCACAAAAAGATACAAATTTTTAATGAAGCGCCTGGACATAATTGTCTTCCTGAATCCTGGAAAATGTGGTCAATAACAATTTGCATGTAGGAGGACAATTGTTAAAATTTTTTGGATGTGTGCTCCGTGGAAGTATGTTTTTGGTATTAGTTATAGTTTTTGGTTAGTGACGTGTGTGCAAGTGTATGATATAATTTGTAGTGGAAGGACAAGGGATAAACTAGGATAATTGAAGAGCAAAGAACATGGGATATTGAAAATAATTTCATTAGTTAGATAAAATAATTTTACAATAATTGAAGGAGGTGTTGGTGAGGGAGCTACATGATGTGGTTTTTATGGTTAGCTCCCACCCAAAACATGGAGCACTTGCTCCTTTATATAAGCTGCCAAAGTCAATAGAAGAAGTCTCTAGACTTCTCTACAAATAGCTACTATTATTTTATAGTAACATAAGATGGAGTGTTCTAGAACACATAAAAGATGGCAGCTTATAGACTCTTCAAGAATTTTTCTTGAATTTTTTAGCTCAAATCTATCTTGAAGTTTCTAGAATTGGATCACAAATTCCAACAACAATAAAGATACCTGTTATGTGAAACTTGAATGTGACGCCCACTCGACAAATGACTCTTGCAACATAATTCTTTGCTTTTGCTTACTGCTGGACAGTTCAGGACAGAGGTGGAGCGTGCTATGTCTCCCTTGGCTGAATATTGTCAAAGGTGAATATATTTCATTTGGTTTGTTGGCAGTATTTCTTATCTGCATAAACTCATTCATCTAGTAGAATTTTTCTTGTTTATTGCTTTGCCAGCTAGAAATATTATCTGTCATACACCATCAATCCATGATTCCGTTCGGGACAATGTAATACTTGCACATACAATTTCTTTGTTAATCACTAAAAGGATGGTGCAATTGGAGATAGCCGCCAATACTTGCTTCTGTTATCAATGTACTGGATAAATATATATTCCAGCTTTATGTTGGCTTTTCTATGTAGCCTTAGATTAAGGGAATGCAATTGATGAATCTGGTATCTTTTTATACTTTAATTAAGTCTGACATTCATTTGTGCTAGTAACTGAAATGTCACATATTCATATTTGTCTATTTGTTACAAATAAGTCCACAAGACAGCAGTTGTTCACAGTGTCAATTTTCACGGTGTAGTTTCATCAGGAACGCTTTCCAAGATGTAGTGCAACGAATGGATTCAGTGGAGAATGCTCTTCGAGAACTGGTAAGCTGAGTGTATGAAAGTTCTGTTTTGGTCTCGGATATTACTCTATCAACACTAAGAAATTTCCACTTTGTCTCGAGCATATCTCCATCAACACTTCAGATATGAGTTTTCAATCTGCATGCTGTGAAATGATCGAATAACCTTACTATTCTTAAGTCCATTGCTAGCTAATTGATTCATGCCAACTGATTGAACAACATTCTTTTTATTTTTTTTCCTTTGGTTGGAGTTTGAACAGTATTCATTGAGCACGAACTTTGCACAATTTTCTTTTATAAAGAATGTTAATGTTATTCATGCTTCACTAAGTTCTTCTCTCTCCAGAGATGATAAATTGTTGCATTCCAGGCTGAATTTCCTCACTACTAAATTCAAATTATTCCCCTCATGTTCAGCAAGGGACAAGTAAATTGATCCTTCCAGTCACCCGCAGATCTAGGACACGAGAGATGCTGTAAAAATTGCTCCGATAATCTGCTTGAGAATACACACTTAAAGAACAAGTGCGTTCGAGATTCTTCATGTTGTCTGCCTTGGAGGGAAGTGCCATCGGTGTCAGACCAAGATTTCATCCTGTCCAATGTCTGCAACCTATTATGTTCACCAGCCAAGTTAAAAAGCCATATTTTTGCACATTAGGCTTAAACCATACGAGCATAAGCCAAGTCACTTTGTCCCCACATTTCCCCACTAGCTTCCATTCTTTCTTTTACAGAGAAAGAGCCCTTAGATGATCCAGTAAATGCCACTTTGTCTACAGAGCCAGAGTTTGGAACAATCCCACCCAAAGCCATCTGAGTTTCATGCAAATCATTAGAGCTTGCTGGAGGCCATCTCCATTCATTTTCCTCTCTAACATCTGAAACCGTGGCTTTGTCACCTAAAGCTCAATCATAACCATTCTAAGCACATGTATCATCTTGCATGGACATGGAATGAAGGGCGAAAATAAAAAATGCTTAGGATTGTTCATATGAGCGATATATACAACTTCTATTTGGTAAAAACCGTGATTTCAATTGTGCCCAAAGAACTTTTCTCACTAAGGTGTTAGATAAGTTGTTTTTTAGAAGTAGGTTTTTCAACTCCTTTTGGTGGATTGGATTGGTTTTGCATCCCTTCTGCTTCATTTTATTGATGCCTCCAACTTTGGCAATTCTGCTGTTGGTGATTTTGAACAGAAGGCAGCGGTGGAGATTGAAAAGATGCATTGCCCCCACCTTGGAAGGTATGAATGCACTCCTCCCGTGATGACATTGAGAAAGGTTTCTGCGTAGTATTCCCTGGTCATGCACTGTTGATGTTTTTGGGAATCATGGTCCTACCTACCACTACCACCCCACATCAGGCAGCCATAGCTCAGTGTCAGGCCACAATGACTCAATCGTGCGCCGAAGCGTCAATGCTCCAACTTAAAATATAGTTTTTGTAGCTTGAGAGCAGTGGATCATTTCATGTTATTTTATTTTATTTTTTTGAAAAGTTGGAAGACAACGGATGTATTTATTCTCGTAGTTTCCCCTGAAGTAAGACTTGTCTGAATGAGATGTTTGGTAGTTTGTCTCTCTTAATCATTACTTTTCCAAATTTTCCGCTTCCATTTCCATTTCTAATGGTTGTTTTCCGGAGAGAATGCAGGGCTAATGCTGAATCTACGGCAAAGAATGATACAAGAAACTTACAGCTTCAATTTCTAACCAAACTGTCACTTCCTCTATTTACTGGGGAGAAACTAAAAGGAGAGGGGGGTGCTTGCATTGAAGTTGCCTTGATCGATCCAAAAACTGGGGGTGTCGTTACATCTGGCCTGGAATCCTCCATTAAATTAAATGTCGTTGTGCTTGAAGGTGACTTCAACAAGGACAATGAGGATAACTGGATCCGCGAAGACTTTGAGAACCACGTGGTTAAAGAACGTCAAGGAAAGAGGCCGCTTTTGATAGGAAATCCCCGAGTGACACTGAAGGAAGGTTTTGGGCAGCTGGGAGAACTGACATTTACTGACAATTCCAGCTGGATTAGGAGTAAAAGTTTCAGGATAGGGCTTCAGATGGCATCGGGTTATAGTGGGACTACACGAATCCAAGAAGCAATAACAGATGCCTTTGCTGTCAAAGAACATAGAGGAAAATGTAGGTCCTTCACAATCTTTTTAGTCCTTTATGACTGACCATAAACGCGGTTTTGGACATCCGCAGTTCATACGGAGCTTTAAGTCTCAAATGAAAATTCAGATAAATAAGAGATGATCGGTTTCTTTGTTATTAGCAAATATTTGCAACAGTTTCGGGAGAGAGTTTGCTCACCTATCAGAAGTTTGCTTCTACTCTTTATCTTATGGTGACTGGGACCTTACTTTATATGTTACCACCGTCATTTTGCAGCAAGCAAGAAAAGTCACCCACCTAAATCTGATGATGAGGTCTGGAGGTTGGAGAAGATTGCCAAAGATGGGAAATCTCACCAAAAACTGAGTGAAGCCGGAATAGATAGAGTGGAGGACTTTCTTCTGCAGTTGTTTACGGACCCCAACAAACTGAGAGAGGTAAGCACCTAATTAATGTTTCTCATTAAGGATTTGATCGACTGCCAAGAATGTAAGTCATGTGTGTTCTCATCATAGATTCTCGGAACGAGCATAATATTGAAGAACTGGGATATCCTCGTCGATCATGCAAAGACTTGCGAAACAGATTGGAAAGTTCATTTGCACTATTCTGATGGCATGAAGCATGGTGCTGTATTCAAGCCCGACGGTCAACTGATCGGCCTAATCAAAGACGGGGTATCTTTTGCTACTCGTCGACTTTCTGCCCAAGAGAAGGTAAGTACGTAAGGAGCTCCTATTGAGTTTTGTCAAGCCAGTTCATGCGCTACACACCATCATGCAAAATTCATATAACTATCCCCTTTTATTTTATTTTTATGTAATCAGTAATTTGATGTTTCCTTGTAGCTGTGTATCTTAATAGGTGTTAAAAATGTGTTAAAAAAAAATGTATTTTGGATGTGTGCGCTGCGGAAGCATGGTTTTGGTAGTAGTTATAGTTTTTGGTTAGTGACGTGTGCAAGTGTATGGTATAGTTTGTAGAGGATGGACAAGGGATAGACTAGAATAATTGAAAGACAAATAACATGGGATATGGGAAATAGTTTCATTAGTTTGATAAAATAATTTTACAATAGTTGAATGAGGTGTTGGTGAGGGAGCATGATGTGGTTTTTATGGTTAGCTCCCTTACCCAAAACATGGAGCACTTGCTCCTTTATATAGGCTTCCAAAGTAGGTGGAGGAAGTCTCTAGACTTCTCTAACATAAGATAAAACTTCTAGACACATGAAACTTCTAGACACATGAGTTTGTAGACAATTCTAGAGACTTCTCTTACATGTTGGACATTTTCCTCTTTCTTCTTTCTTATAGAAAATTCATCTAGGGAATTCTAGAGAATTCTAGAAGTTTATAGAAAATGGATCACCATTTCCAACAAAATGATAAGAGATATGGAAACTTGAGAAGAGCAGTTTGTTGGACATCTAGATGCTTTATTGTTATTTTTTTTTATCGGTAAAAAAATATGCAGTGCTTGTGGAGAATAAGAAAAAAAAATCAAGATGTTTAGTTTCGATCCGTAATAGTGACTTATTATAAATAGAGTTATTGAGCTTTCGCTCTTCCCGGTGCAAAGTTGAGGATAATGACCTTGTAAATCTAAGTGGCCCTATGCACTCCATAGTACGAGTAAGTTGGAGAGCACTTTCAGCAGTTGATTCGCTGTCATCATAAAAATCTGAGGTACTCATTATCATATTATAGTTTGAATGATTAACACATTCACGTTGCAACTATGACTTTTCACGACTGAAACTATGAAGATCTTAATTGCTTGCACCAAAAAAGATGTTGCGTGTTTTATTCCTTCATTGGTCCTTTCTCAATCAACTTTGCATCTTTACCCTGAGGACCCTTCCCTCCATTGTACTTTCCAATACATCTTTCGAGCACCTGACCTTCATGTGGTGGAGAAATGAGCGGCGATAGGCGTAAATTGAATTGGGTTCTTCAATGGAGTTTTTTTATTCGTCTTTCTCTGTGCTGTACTAATGTACTTACTTTGAGTACAACTTCATCCATTACTTGCTGAAAAAAGATATCACTACTTAAAGTCAGAGCGTGACCTTCAATAGTGGGTATAATTACTTCCGCTAGTCCAGCTTGAACAATGTACCAAGTGCTTTTCTTCCAGGAACTTGGAGACACAATTGTGCAAAGGGCCAACTGGAATGATATTAGGGAGTTCAATGGTGAGACCTTTTCTGTTTCAATGCCGAAGAAAAGCTCAAGCTCTTTTCCATCTCAAGTTCTTGGAGGACAAACTGATAATCTCACTCCACGAATCTTTGCCTCTCCAGTTGGTCTGGAAGCTCCTCCGGCAAATGCAGTCTCCACTGCAGAAGGTACATGCTTTAAGACACAAAACTATCTCTCCCTTTAAGCACATGCAAAGACGTGGCCCGTGGAATCCACTTCGTTGTTGAGCTTTTATATGTTCCAGATCCTAATGATTTAGGTTCCACATAATATGAAGACGTTTCCTTGTCAATATACCCTTTGAATGAGCTTGCATCTAAGGAGATGTTACTAATTTTGCCCGGTCGTTGGCTCTGACCTGTAAGTAACATGTAGAGGATTCTCCTTTGTTAGTCAGGCTTGTCTTTAGAAGTGACAAAAAATGCTCAGAAATAGTATCTGCTGATGAAGAACAAACAAGAGGAGTAGGTTACTGCAGGTTACTACCAAAAGCTGTGATCTAATAGATTATCAGTACAAAAGCAAAAGGACAACAATGAAGAACTTCATTTTACCAGGGTTCAATTTAAGAGGTACAATTTCAATTTGGACAAGAAAGACCTAAGAGTTAAAGCATGAAAATGGCCTAAAAAGACATGCATTGCAGAGAATACTCAATATTCAATGCTAGTTATAGAGGAAAAAGTATATTCTGTAAGCCGTGATTGTTGCAAATGAGCCTCATTCATTTCACTTTATCCATTTGGCCACATATGTATGCGTGTGTGTATGAATATATGTATCTATGTGTTCTGTCCAAGCAATTAAAAAGCTACTAAACAATTAGTTGGTAAGATACTATGGTGATCGGAAGATCATATTAAATAAATAAAAGTTTGCTGGTTAAATCTATATAGCACTGAAAGATTGTGTTAAAAAATTTGGATGTGTGCGTAGAAGCATGGTTTTGGTATTAGTTATAGTTTTTGGTTAGTGACGTGTGCAAGTGTATGATATAATTTGTAGATGATGGATAAGGGACGAGATATGATAGTTCAAGGGATAAACACAAATTTTTATGGGACAATGATAGTTTCACTAGTTTATGAAAATAATTTTACAATAGTTGAATAAAGTGTTGGTGGAGGAGCTTCATAATATGGAGTATATTCTCATGCTCCTGTCACTCTATTACACCGATGAGTTACGGCCTTTTTATAGGCATTTCCACTTACAACCGCCTTAGAAGATTATGGACTTCTTTTGAATGCTGTCCTTTTCTTCTTTCTTCCTCTAGAGACTTCTATATTTGTGATTCTACATTTTTCTTTGCCGCCTAAGCTAGTTTTTCTTTTTTAAGGATTTTTCTTAACTTTTCTAACTATTATCAATCTTAAAGTTTCTAGAAAGTTTTAAAGAAAATGGATCATAATTTCCAACATATTGCAAAGACCATTGGCAAGAAAAACTAGTAGGCTCTTTCACGATAGTCATTCTTACATCCTTTTGGGGGTACTTCAGAAGGCAAGCCACTGATCTTCCATTACTCACTGATTTATGCTTGCTCATTCTCTCTCCAATCTTGACAGGGTACAATGACAGTATTTCTACAAGATATCAGATGCAGCCACTGTGCGTCAATGCCAATATTCCTCTTCAGGTTGACGGCTCTTCATTCCCTCTTCAGAATCCATTAATCAGTTCCTCACACCAAACCCAGCTTCTGAGCTTTGGTCCATCACAGGCATCAGCATCTGGCTTTCATGCTGCGGGCCCATCGAGTCTTCCTCCTTGCAGGGGAGCTGAGGAGCTTTTCCTGGAGGAGGAAATTCGCATGAGAAGCCACGAGATGCTTGAGAACGAGGATATGCAGCATCTCCCCCGTACCTTCAACATGGGGGATGTTGGGTGGCTAAAGATTAAGGCGGTAATGAGATGGGGCTTTTTTGTTAGGAAGAAGGCTGCAGAGAGACGGGCGCAACTCAGAGAGTTGGATGAAACGGAGACAAGGAATGAAGATGAAGCTGATCTAGCTTTTATGTTTATATATTCCTCTCCTAGCCTGCCTGATTCCTGTCAGTTCTAGTCAGTTGGATGTCAATCCGCACGTGTAGGTGCAGTAAGATCCCGAACCTATAGATTTGGTTTTTGTGGGTAGACTGACGACTGCATGACGACTGCCTACACAGTAACTGTTTTTAAACTTCTTAAGTTTGTCGGTTTCGCCTGTATTTTTCACTTTCTCACGTAATGAAGCAAGACTTCTCGCGACATTGTTCAGGATTTGCGTCCTCTTTTGGTCTCTCGCCTTCTGTGGCTAGAGGTTTTGCACCAGATATATGGCAAGCCTCATAATAATGTAGCAGTAATAACGTATCAGGTACGGCATGCAGATTGTCTGCAGCTTCATGATCGTCAGCATGATATTGTGTAACTTGACGTTGAATGTGTATAAGCATTCTCAGAGCTCCAGCAGTCCCGTCTTTATGATCACAGTTTTTTGCCGCTGCTTATGCTTGTGAAGATAAATCGGATGTCACATCTTATGACAGATAGGATGGGATTTTTCAGAAAAAAAGTTGCGAATTCAAAGTTTCACCGAAGACATCCACTTAACTAGGAGTCGGCCGTTGAACTCTTGAACTTTCTTTTTTCCTTCAATCGAATCCTATAACTTATTTGGTTTGTGTAATCTAGTGCAGGGTGGCGTACTTGATTGATAGGATCAAGTCTCTTCATTATTTGCCATTGAAAACCTTCGCCAGTCTTGCTGATGAGGCACGTTGTGACAACAATGCAAAGAAGAAACGGCACTAAATACCGTTAGCCCTTGAATTTTCAACCGAGTATTGGATTAGGTCCTGATCATATTTTGGCCAAGTGATGGTCCTTGAATTTCTGTCGTTCATATTGGTTCTCAAGATTGAAATGCGTGTAGAAATGCTGGCATGAGCGCTGAGCATAGTGTCAGGGGAGGGAAGGTGGGAGGGAGAAAGAGAGAGAGAGCCAGCAAGGGTCGCTGTCTCTTTCCGAGCATCGTGTCAAAAGGGATGGCCCCTCGCCACTGTGCTTGGCAGGGGCCGCCCCTTCGCTGCAGTGCTCGATAAGGAGCGGCAACGAGCGACCATGGGGGGGACAAGAGCTCGAAGCTCAAGCGTTTCATGGCTATGAATTTAGAGCTTAAGCGACAATGACGGCTGCAAACTCGAACTTGAAGATGAAGTGACAGGAGGCAGACGGGTGAGCTTGGAGCTTGAGCGTCCATGGCTGCAGGCTTACAGCTCATGCACGAGGAATCATGGGGGCGTGAGCTCGAAGTTCGAGCGTCCATAGCAGAGAGCTTGAAGCTGGAGTAACCATGCGGTTGTGATCTTAGACGACGACCGGTAGTTGATATGGTTTATCTATGTACAACCTGACGTGACATCTATACGACAATTTTGACCGAAGCATAACACAACATCATTCTCCGATGTTCATGTGAGCAACTGGATGGTCCATGCCAGCAAAAATCAACCAAGAAGAGAATGAGGACTGACGCCGGCACATTTCAAAGAGGCGATGGAATTTCTCGAACAAAAAGAAAGCAGGTAGACTGATGTGATTTTCTAAAGGAAGCACGAGGACCGCCGGTTATGTTAACCCAAAATTTAAGCACCCGATTGAACATTCAGCAAAAAGTATATTTCCTTTGACTCTTCAAAGATGTGAAAAAGAAGATAAAAAATGAACTGGTAAGCTGGGGCCTCATTCTTACAGCCAAGGGTCCCATTGCCCACGTGAAAGTCCACTCTTGAAGTCCCAACCATCCATCGAGTGCCGGCCAATCTAATTCAATTGTCTAAATAGTAAGGGGAAGAATGACTAAATGATGGTGCGATCCCCAATGTGAATCTCCACAATCATTCTCTAATCCTCTTTGCGGGACGCGCATGTGTGCGCACACACTGACATTAGCAACAACAAACAGTCAAAACTTAAGCCAGGATTACGTCTAATCGAGGATTCCATTTAGCTAATCCAATTTGTTAAGATTAGGCATACAAACACTATGAAATAAAGAGTAAATGTAGGAAAGAGAAATCAAGACATAAGGTTTTATTTGATTTATCATTAAACTAGGGTTACATCCAATCAATAATTTCATTATAATCAGCACCTCACACCTTTCTATTACAACTATTAATTACAAGAGAAAAAGCTTACATATATAGATGGTGCAAAAAAAATCTCAAAGATGAAGGTGTCTATCCATCGATAAGAAGTATGAATCATATCCAACATCTTTCAAGTACACAAATGTCCCTTCTTTTTTAGTCACGGGGATGATATTATCGTTGTCGGAGTGTTGTGCTGGGAATATTTTTATTATTCTCAAGCAATACCAAGTGGTGTTTCTCTTCCTTGCTCTGTACGTTCTGGCATTGCACCAGGAGAACATTTGGTTGGTGAAAGAAAAGTGGGGGATGAAAAGAACAAAAGAAGGAGAAGAGGACAGGAGTAGTCGAATGGGCGAGTTAGTGGGAAGTGAGGATTATAAGGAAAAAGGAAAGAGAGAGTGAAGATTTGTGTTTGACCGAGCTGCGTGTCTTGGTTTTCAGGTAACGAGCTGTGGGCGTAAATATTGACTTTTCATCCGAATTTTAGCGCGCTACTTTCCTCGGGATATGAACCACACCCTAATACCATTCACGTGAAATGCCTTCTTTTAGTCACGAGGATGATATTATCGTCGTCCGAGTGTTTGTGCTGTGATTTTTGTTGTTCTCAACCAATACGAGTGTGCTTCTATGCATCCTTTTCCCCGGCTCCCTGCCAAGTGGCGTTTCTCTTACTCGGTCTGTATGGCACGAGGATAACTTTCGGTTGGTAGAAAGTGGGGATGACAAGAACCAAAAAAGGGAGAAGAGGATAGGAGTTAGGGGTGAGCGGTTCCAGGTTCCGGTTCGGTTCCGTCCGGAACCTGGAACCTACCCTCGGGTACAGGTTCCTCAAAATGAGGAACCTGAAACCTACTCGTGGGAATCGAGAACCTGGAACCTACCCTGTCACAGGTTCCAGGGTCGGTTCCAAGTTCCCAACAGGTTTTTTTTTTTTTTTTGTTATTTTCATATTTGGACTATAACATATGCGCACGTTACCCAAAAAAAATATAATGTACGCGCACGTTACCAAAAAAACTATAACGTACTCGCACGTTACCAAAAAAACTATAACGTACGCGTTACCCAAAAAAAAAACTATAACGTATGCGCACGTTACCAAAAAAAATATAACGTATGCGCACGTTATAAAAAAAAACTATAACATGCACGCACATTACCAAAAAAAAATATAACGATGCGCACGTTACCAAAAAAAAACTATAACACGCACGTTACCAAAAAAAAATATAACGTATGCGCACATTACCAAAAAAAACTATAATGTACGCGTATACTACACGGTAACTTCCCATATCTTAGCAAATACCAATGCCAATTGTCAAGAATTTAGACATACATAATCAAAACTAATAAGAAGTTTCCAAAGAAGTTTCTAAAGAGATGAAAAACCAGAAGTGCCAATAAGATCTCAAATTTTCATCTACTCCATAGTGTGAACTCTGCAACATTTCCATGTGATTCCTTTGGCACAACAAAACCTTGCAAAGACATAAATACAAATCAATCAAAATCCTAAGTAAAGACACAGAAAAAAAAAATCAATATTGATAATACTCCATGAAGCATGCCATTTTGCTCATCTAAAAGCTCCTAAATTTTTTGACAACATAGTTCAAAAATTCAATGTACATAAAAAGGAGCTTGCATTAAAATTATGATAAAAAAAGTTGCTTATTAATAGTCCAATTCGTTCTAGATTAAAAGATAAAATCGATTTACTTTTCCTATTCTCTACTTGCACAGTTTTGGAAACATTTTTGGTTAAATAGGCAAATGAACTAAAAAAATTACGAAATTTAAATATGTTGTAGGGAAGACATGAAGAGAGATATTTCATGCAGAACACATTTCCAAAAGAACCTCATACAAAATGATATAATCCACGCATTGCAACTTACAAGATCCGAACACATCAGATTGCACAGTTTTATAAACATTTCTGATTAAATACCCAAATGACCTTCAAAAATTATGAAATTCGACTATGTGATAGCCAAGACCATAAGGTAGATACTTCATCGA
This sequence comes from Eucalyptus camaldulensis, assembly GCA_019915185.1. Taxonomy (NCBI): domain Eukaryota; kingdom Viridiplantae; phylum Streptophyta; class Magnoliopsida; order Myrtales; family Myrtaceae; genus Eucalyptus; species Eucalyptus camaldulensis. The sequence continues at coordinate 13,067,933 of JAHSVA010000013.1, read as the reverse complement.
AACATCGAAGTCAAATTCGTCCTAGATAATTAAATATGGACGGTTAAAATCCCTGTTCGTACTACCGTAATTCCAGATCTAACCATCTCCAAAGGACCACGATTTCACCTACCTATTCTTGTTTGTTCAATAGATCTTGGATCAACAACAGTGAATAGACTTCAATGCATTTAACTTGAGACAACGCATTCACCAATTATTTTCTTTTATTGTCCCTATGAGGTCCCCTGGTACTCAGTCAATGCTTTTAAGAATAAGCGATCCCAGGGTTATTATTAAAATGGAATATGTCATTTTTTCCATCAGGGAAATTCAATATGAAGACTCAATTCATAGAAAGGCATTGGGTGATCTCCAAATATAATATAAATATATTAAGGGAACAGAGACACAAAAAAGAAAACAGAGACACAAAAAAGAAAACAGAGCTGCTCTACCTTTCCTATTCACAACTTGCGGAGATGGGTGGTGCGGCGCGGAGATGGCCGGTGCGGCGCGGAGATGGCCAGTGGCGCGGAGACGCGGCGGTGCAGCGCAGAGATGGGCGGTGCGGCGACTGAGCGAGTCTGATAGAGAGAGAGGGGGGGCGGCTACGGGCGACTGGGCGGTGCGGCGCGGAGATGGCTGGTGCGGCGCGAAGATGGCCGGTGGCGCGGAGACGCGGCGGTGCGGCGCGGAGATGGGCGGTGCGGCGACTGGGCGAGTCTGAGAGAGAGAGAGAGAGAGAGGGGGCGGCTACAGCAGATTGGGCGGTGCGGCACGGCGCGGCGCGGAGATGGCCAGTGGCGCGGAGATGGCCGGTGCGGCGCGGAGATGGCCGGTGGCGCGGAGAGGCGGTGCGGCGCGGAGATGGGCGGTGCGGCGATTGGGCGAGTCTGAGAGAGAGAGAGAGAGGGGGCGGCTACGGGCGACTGGGCGGTGCGGCGCGGAGATGGCTGGTGGCGCGGAGTGGCCGGCGGCGCGGAGTGGCCGGCGGCGCGGAGACGTGGCGGTGCGGCGCGGAGATGGGCGGTGCGACGACTGGGCGAGTCTGAGAGAGAGAGAGAGAGGGGGCGGCTACGGGCGACTGGGCGAGTTTGAGACTGAGAGAGAGAGAGAGGGGGAATGGCTTTTTCTGCCCTAACTTAACCGGTTCCGGTTCCGGTTCCGAGACAGGTTCCGGGACCGGAACCGGTCCCCCTTGGAACCGGGAACCGAACCGGACCCTCCTCCGGTTCCGGTTCCGGTTCCGGGTAACCCGGGAACCGTGCTCAGCCCTAATAGGAGTAATCGAGTGTGGCTGCGCAAGTCAGTCGGCGGGGAGGTGTAAAAGGAAAAAGAAAAGAAGAATCATGATTAAGGCTAACGTGGACACTTTTCCATTTCTTTTAAGTTTTCTGAACTTTTTTATAAGTTTTTCTTTTTTTATTTTCTTTATTTTCTTTCTATCTTTTTTTTTTTTTTTGTGACCCAGGAACCCCCGCACGGCCGGCAGCCGGAGGAGTAAACCTGGGGGGCTGCGTAAGCGGGAAGACCCACCACCCCCGACAACCCACTTAAGACATGGCTAGCACTTAAGCAACGACGACGCCGTGGATCGAACTCGGGACCTCTCGTGAAAAGTACCATTGCCCAACCACCTACGCCACCACCACGGGTGGTATTTTCTTTCTATCTTCATATATAAGTTTTCTAAAATTATAAAATTTTATTTTCTCTCTTGTTTTCCATTGACCATAGGCGAGAACTGCGACCCTCACATCGCCACCTGCTTATGGGCCAGCGAAAGAGGAAAAATGAATAAAAAAATAAAAGAAAGAGAAGAGAAAACATAAAAAGAAAAGAATTTCACCAAAAAAAAAAACAGAAAAAGAAAAGAAAAACATGGATTCCCCGCGATGATAATGGATAGAGTAACTGGATCCCAACGAACCAATCATATTCAGACCCTGTTTGGTTCGGCATTTGGAATACTTTTTGGGCTTTAAAGGGGGTTTGGCCAAATGCTGTGGTGTTTACTTCAATTTCTTGAGAACTTTGGGAAGATGCAATTGCATCTTTAAGTGGTTTCAAAAGCCTTTAGGGGAATGGAGGGGTAGAGGTCCATTGAGAAGTTGCATTTTTGGAATGCAACTTTTAGTACTATTTATCACTGGTCATCTCTCCGATGGAGAAGCCGATCGGAGGCCGATGACCGCTGGCCAACGGGTCGAGCGTGCTGGTGATTGCCACTTGAGGGTTGCCTGACCTTGACGACCGTCGCCTGAGGTCACTCAACCTTAGGCAACTGTTGCCGGGGTCGAGCGACCCCAGGCAACGGTTGCCTACGTTTGCGCGACCCCAGGCGACCGTCGTGTGGGGTTGCCCGACCCTAGCAATCGTCTAAGGGCCAGATCTGGTGGTTTCGGCCACTAGATCTGGCGGTTCGGCTGCCAGATCCGGCGGTCCGGCTACCAAATCCGGCGATCCGGTAGCCGAACTTCAAAAAAAAAAAATACAAATAGTTATTTTGTTTTTTTAATTTAATAAAAGTCTTTTACAAATGCAAATTTTATTAAACGGTATTTTAGCTAAAGTTGTTTTTCAATGCAAATTTTATCCAACGATATTTGCATTTCGGAAAACTCTATTCACCCAAGGATATTTGTATTTTTACAAATGCATTCCTCAAACGCTGAACCAAACGGACCCTCGTTGTCTTGCCCCAAATTTTCGCCAAAAGGGCCCAAAGCATAATATGACGTGAAAATGAGGGTCTTAAATAAATAAACATTTGGAACCGATGGGCCTCGATTAGCCGCCATTCTTAACGTCGCAAAACTAATGCACGCCAGCGAGCCAATGCAACGTACCATTTCGCATAACCTTCCCATGATGTTGCGCCACCACCCACCGCCACCACTTCTCATATAATGACCAAATGAGTACTCGTACGGAAATTATACATTTTTATAATTATCAATACGACTAACTTATAGTGAAACGTTAGAAGTAGGATAAAAAAAAAATCATGATCCAAATTTGGAGGTACAATGAAACGTTAAGTGAGTTTTTATAATCAAAATGCTTTTGACTGCGTATAATATGGAATCCTAAACATTTGAAAAAAACACGTTACGACAAAATCAAGCAACAGTGAATCGTTGACATTATCAATTTAACAAAGAGCCATATTAATCCGCGTATAAGTCTTCTAAATTCCTCAACCTTCCAATAATGCTTGGTAACTCCCATCGTGCTGCTAAATGACACCCACGTACCAACTTGAATACTCATAACGATTCTAAGTTTACCATGAAGTCGGGGCATTCCTCAATCACATTGGGGCTTACATGGAAAGATAAAAGTCTCTGTAATCCATAGATAGAGTTTGGAAGTTTGGCAATCGGTGTGAATGAGATCTTTGTTTCCAAATGTGTTAGTCTACCAATAGAATAAGGTAATCTTGTAACCATCGTGGATGATAAATCCAGCTTCATCAACAATGTTAATTGCAAAATCGAGTGGGGGAGTTTACTCAAGCTGGAACAATCCCTCACAGAGAAGTATTGAAGATTTATCAGAGGACAGCGGCCCATTTGCATTAAATGCATTCCCTTCTCGCCTATTGTCTTCTTTGTCAAAAGGCCGTGTGAACGTGCAGGAAGAATGAAGAAAATGAGCAGCTTTTCGTTCTCTGAAGAAAGAAGAACAAGAAGAACAGCGAGCCATCATTGTTGGCTTTTCATTGGCCATCATTGTTGACTTTGACAGGGAAGAGAAGAAATGAAGAGCTAAGGAGTGCTCTCTGCGCACCAAAGGAAAAATCCAAAAATGGAGCACGTGATTTCTTCCGAGAAAGACGGTTCTTGCATTGAATGAGGGGAGGGTTCTCTTGGATATAAGTAGAGAAGGGCCATCGGAGTAGAAGCGCGCCCAGTCCTCGGTGGCCGGAGAGAGAATTCTCAAATGGCCTAAAGAGGAGTATGTAGAGAGTTCTTCTCATGAGAATTTACTTGTAATTACATTTGATAGTGATTTAGCCGGTTAAATTCTTGTTAATAGAATTTATATAATTTATCGAGTGAGATTTCACTAGGAATTGTGATGAATTATACACTGTGTAAGTTTTTAGTATAATTAGGGACTGGAAAACACTTAGTACTTAAGTAATTGGAGTCCCAATTATATCGCTTGTTCCTTTAATGAAATTTCATGTTACTTTTATCGTGGACATAAATTCAGATATTAAGGATGAATCACATAAATTGATGTTCGATTTTCTTTTCGATTATTTTATTTGATTCGCTTGCCCTCGATATTAACAAGAAGTTGATCCGAAGAAGTGGAAGCCAAAGCTCTCTTTTGAATCTGACACGATCTGTCCTTCTGGTTGTGGAGCTTGAAGTATATCTTACTTTGATATACGCGTAATTTCAGTAATTCCTCTCTCCCCATTTCTCTCTCCAATGACAGACCCTCCAGAGAACCCAATCAATTTGGTCAAGGTTGTTTAATCATCGGGGCCACGACTCCTTGATCGAGGTCCACAATGTCCTCTCCATCGTCGCAACTCCATCGTCGCCATGCGCGCAATGGAATAATTTCTACATCTTTCATTCACTGCACCTGTACTCACTATTGAGACAATTTTTGGGAGGTCCCACGCGCTTTACAGCTTTATAACATGGAGGCCAATTTAAATCCTCCTTCTACAATGAAGCATGCATGCAAGTAACGTTTCCCAGAACCTTCCTGTGATCCACAGCCACCACTTCTCATATACTCTTCAAGTAGATCTCCTAAACATCATCGCAGTTCACATTGCAGAAAATCGATGTGACATTTCTAATTAGAGAAAACGCGTTAAATGGAAGAATATAAAAGATAAACAAGATATGAAGCGGGGGAAAAGCATGATGTCAAAGTGGTGAACAATCAGAGAGTGCATAAATAAAGTTAAAGAACAAAGAAAGAAGGATGTGGCGTTTGTTGGCTTTGTACCGCATCATAGAGGTACCTTTTTTTGTATCCTTTAATAGCTTATAATGTGTATATGCACAATTCCCAAAATGCCTCTTGGAACCAATATACTGACTGTGCCAACCACATGGAGACTTCAGCATAAAGTAATGCACAGCCATTCGGACAAAAGAGAGTCACCATAAGCTTGCGATGCCCATTAGGTGAGGCAAGCTAGCATACTCGACTTTCGACTACAGTTTGGTTCTCGGCATGGGATAACCGGGCCAAAATCAAACTAGAAAAGCTAGAAGGAAAAGAGCTATACCTTTTGAGGCTTGGTTTGGTCACGAATTTCACTAGATTTGCATGGTTTCTCTCTTGAACTCACTGCCACTCCCAATTTTCGCTTTGTTTTTGCCGGTAACGTCTCTCCCTTTTAGACTAACCTCCTGACCCCCGTTTCGAACGAGTCACCTATGGTTGGAAAGCTTTTTGAGTCTGATTTTTATTTCTAGTTCATGATTTGAGCTAATTCTAACTCGAGGTTCACGATATTTCCACTTTCCTGCAACCTGTCCCTCGAACTCCCCTGCAGTTTTGCCTCGGTGATGTTCGCCACTCTTAGACCACTCTTTCGGCCTCCATTTGGAGTAATAAGTCACATACGATTGCAAAGATCTTTGAATCTACTTTCACTCTCTAGTCAAAAGTTTTGGCTGATTTATATTCCGGTGTGTTTGTTTGAGTTAAATTGTTCTTTGGAAATTAGTTTTTAGGAATTTTACTCGTTTAGTTTGCCAAAAATGTCCAGTCGACTGAAAATACATTCCGTTCAACGAAAATATTCATGCATATAATTAGGAAAATGAATTCATAAATCTAAAGTGGTGAAAATACTTTTGGGAATTTCTCATCTTGATTTTTTTAATATTTTATATAATTTTTTCCTTTTTCTTTTTCCTTCTCCTTCTGTTGGTCACCAAGCCTAAGTGACAACCAGTAACTAGCCACAAAGATGGGTTGACGAGGCTTGGATGAGGCTTGACCTCACCAAATCCCAGCGATGCTCGACCTCGTCCAAGCGATGCTCGACCTCGTCCAAGGTCGGCAAGGTTGAGCCTCATTTGCAGCTTGTTGTCGCCCATCGTCCAGGCTTGGTGACTAATAGAGGAAGAAGGGAAAAAAAAGGAAAAAAATAAAGAAAAGAAAAAGAAAAAATTATTTTAAAAATTAAGTTTTTTTATTTTCTTAAGATAAAGTCATGAGATTGAAATTATTTCCAAATGAGATTTAAGTATCAAAAGACGTTTTTAGTCACATACTATCAAATTAAGGAAAACTATCTATTTTCTTGAAAATTAATTTTTGTGAAAATATTTTCCTTTATTAATAAAGATTCTTTATTTCAGGAAAAATGAATGATTTGAAAAATATCATTTTAAAAAGAATGTTTGTATTGCATATAAAAATGAATACAAAAATATTTTCATTATCCACAAAAATATAGAAATATAATTTGTTATTGATAATGAAAATATTTTTTATTGACTAATTATTTTAATTAATATAAACTATCGTTTTTAGAAAAATATTTTTATAAAAATTTATTTTTCATGAAATAAACAAATCCTAAGCTAATAGAATCCTCATCTTGGTTAAACAGGTCACGCTTGGGATCTATTTTGGAAGCTCGACACAACCAGAAGAGCACGAGATGAGTTGCTAATTTTGGGGCGTTCCTCCATCCACAGGAATGCCCATGTGCGTTTGAGCTCTTTAAGCGTTAGGGGCCGACATAAATGAAGCGCAAGTGCAAGTGAAATTTCGAAGAAACTTCTTATGACCCACAACCACCACTTCGTGTATATTGGCGAGTTGTCCTCCACTATTTTATTTCAAGTAAATTTCACTATTTTTATGGTTTTGGTCAAATTTGCGTCGCACGATTATTGAAAGGAAAAGTGCTACGTCATGTCACGGCTCGTATTTTGAGAACGCATGAAAATTTTAATATTTCTAGAAATGCTATTTCATTTAGGGAAAAAGCCACAAAAAAATCTAAAATTTATCCAAAGTGACAAATTTACTCAAATTTTTTATTGTGACATAAAAAATTTCAAATTTTGCTAATCATTACACATTTATCCCAATTCTTTTTTATGACACCAAAAACCTAAACTTATATCCATGTGACAGATTTACCTTGAATTATATAGTATTTTTGTCTTTCACTTTTTTTAATTTTTTTTCTTTTTTTCTTCTTCTCTCTTCAATTTGCTGGCTGGTGGAGGGAAGCATCGGGTGAGGGCCACCCTTAGGCTCACCTAGGTCGAGCGAGGACATTCATCACCGAATTAGGCCAGGACTCCCCTCGCTCAATGCCAGGCGAGGATAGCCCTCGCCAGATCCGGCGAGGGAAACCCTCGCTCAACGCTAGGTGAGGGCGGCCCTCGTCGGCATCGTGGGAGGGCATTCCTTGCCAGATCAGACTCAAGCGAGGGCAACACCCAGGCGAGGGCCACCCTCGCCTGAGTCCGGCTTCCCTCTGCCATGGCCGGCGAATGGAAGAGAGAAGAAGAAGAAGAAAAAAAAAAAAACAGAAAAAGGGAAGAAAATAAGACGAAAATGCCCTTGGCCATAGAGTTTGGGATAAATGTGTTACGATTAATAAAGTTTTGGGTTTTTTATGTAACAAATTTTTTTTTTTGGGTAAATTTGTTACTTTAAGCAAACTTTAGGGTTTTGGGTGGCTTTTCCCTCTCATAAAATAGGTATAGGCATCAAATGGATTTTTAAGTTGGTTGTTAATTATTATGTATGATATGATATATGAATATTAGATTGATGCTAATGGTTGAATTACTTTATGAGATATGCTATATGTTCATAGACCGAACTATTTAGGTTTTAATCACAGCCAATTTGGTTTTAGGAGTTTGACTACAACCGCTATAGTTTCATGGCCTTGTAACCTAGCAAAGTGCGACCGTATTGTTTCTACATGAGAAGCATGTTCAGTATCCGTATGTTGAGATATTTTGATGATATATGATATGTCGTATTGGATTATGTGATTTAAGTGTGACACTTGTGCAGGTGTGACGTGTTGCATAGTTGATAGGAATTTGCTTCATTAATTTCTTGATCCCAAAAAAGTGGTAATTGTCACTTCTGGAGTCATAATTTTACTCACCACAATTATTACAATTTTAGAGTTGGCGGGTAAACAGACTTAATTGAGCCACGTAAAAAGCGATAAGGAGACGTGACATAAGATTGTATCTTAGAACACTCAAGTAAAGGGTATTTTATGGGATTTAGCAAACTCTCATTTTGATTAATTCAAAAACATTCTGAACTTTGTTCTTATATTAACTCGGAGAAAGGTTTCGTTGAATTAATATTTTTGTAAAATCTCTATATTTAGTTGAAGATTTCCTGGTTTATTTTATAAAAGACGACCGGTTATTCCTACATTATGGCCATTGATTTGGATATGACGGTAGGTGTGAGCACGTGCTTTTCCTACCAAATGGAAGAATATTAAACCCTAAAAAGTCAATCCAAGAAAAAAAATACAACTTATAAAAATTATAGAAATAATGATCCGTCGTAGCCTAAACTTTAGACTTTATTTAGCTTTAACCTTGGCCCACCGTTGGTTGGCCGCTTGAATTGTCTATATTTAACTTGGGCGGAGAGTATAGCAACAAACTTATAATTATTGACAATGAAAAGTCCGTAATATTCTCTTCTAGAAGTAACAAACTATCAAAATTTATTATGGTGACATGAAGGGGGATATTACCAAAAAAATTCCACATCTATTGCACTTATGCCTATATAGTTTTAAACTTTTCAATTATACCAATTAAATTATAAACCTTTTAACGATTTGCTAATTTAATCCTTCTGTTAGAAATTATTGATGTGGATGCCGAGTGTCTTATGTGATACGACTGATGCCAACGTGAACAATTTTTATATTTATTTTTAGATTTTATGAATTTTTTAATTATATCTTTATTTTATTTTTTTTGTATGGAATTTCTTTTAGTTATTCCTTCGTACTCCACCGATTGCCAAGCCTCGGCAATTGGTCACAAGCGAGGGTTGGTGAGGGCTAGCCTTGTTCGCCTCGGGTAAGGCTCCACCTTGCTATATCTCAATGCTCTAGCTCGTCCAAAGGTGGTGAGGGAAACCCTCCCCGACCCTCATTTAAGGCCATTGCTAGCCATCATCGAGGCTTGGCGACCAACTAAGGAAGAAGGAAAAAAAATATTAAAATATTTGAACTATGAAATTGCAGAAAATTTCCATGTCAATGTTGGTCGACGTTCATGCCAACAATTTGGCTGGAATGAACAAATTGATAAATTATCAAAAAGTTCAAGGTTCCATTGGTATAATTGAAAGTTTTAAGACTGGATTAGTGTAAGTCTAATAAGTTTAGATTTTTTTTAGTAATTTTTCTCTGAACGAAAATGGGAACAATGCCTTGATATTTGGGTAAAAACTCATTTTTGGTAAAACTGTAGAACAACTATATTTTCTTGCGAGAGAGAGAATTTGTGATTTTTTTTAACTAATAAAGGCAAGATAATTAAGTTTTCTCTTGGGTGGCGGATAAAGTCAAAGAGGCCGGCTTCTATGAGGATACATGCAAAGGAAGCGCTCATGCACTAAAAAAAAAATCCCCAATTTTAATTTCAGTATCAATTCTATTATAAATTTCTTTTGTCTCATAAAAATTGTCAACTTTTAATTGAGTCTCAAATTTGTTTCTATTAAACATTCATCCAAAAATTCTCTAGAAAATTGAGAGATGGAAAATTCCAGAGTGGGGAGCTATTCATGTATCCCGAGCTGAGTGCTTTGAGCATAAGCTTCCTGACAATGAGAAATGGAAGACTCGCAAGCACAAGAGATTGAAGACTGATTGCAAAATCAAATATTTCTCGAGTGAGATTGAAGGAAGACGCTTATAAGAGTAAGAGCAATTGAAAAAAGTGAACTCTAATTGTTCTAGTTTTTATCCAAATTTCAAGTCTAATAAGACGTCAATTGGGTTGACATGGAAATTCATCTCCAAAAGTCGTCTTGTTGAATATGAAATCTAAGAAAAAATTAGGGTAATGATGTGGAAATGCCCATTGCTTAAGGTAATTTTGGACAGAGGGCTAAGGAAGGTAAAAATTTGACTTGAATAAATGTCGATGATTTTTTATAAGATCAAAAATTCATGATTGAATTGGGACTGCACCTAAATTGGGTCATGAGACAATAAATGTTTAGGGTAGAAGTGGGACTAGACAAAAGGTTGCAGTTTTTTATAAAACGGAAAAAAAGTTTAATATATAAATGAGATTAGAGTCAAAATTTAGAGTTTTTTTAGGGTATTAGATCTCCAGAGGAGCAAAATAAGATTCACAACATTTTTTGGGAAGCATGCATCTACGGTACTTCCCTTTTGTACCTTCCCTTCTAGGCGTTCGTGGCGACTGTCTCGAGATAGTATATTCCCGGTGAGGGACTAATCGGAGCTTCGAGCCAAAGATCAGGAATTGTGCATACAAGTCAAAAAAGAAGACGGGGATTATAGTCCCGAGGGATTGGAAATCAGTTATGACCTGGTCAGTGTTGAGTTTTATAAGTTATGGTCCCGTGGGATTAGAAGCGAAATTGATTGGAATTTTTCATTGCTTGTTCAAAAGCTGCACCTAGAAGATGAACTGATTTGAGCATATCACTGCATTGATTAGGATAGATCGGGTCGAAGAGATTTACCTTAGACTTTATGTTGAGAATGAAAATAGCTCAATTCCTTAATAGGTAAAAGGTAGGAAAACAACGTCACAAATATCACAATTTGAGTGTCGTAACTTTTTTTCACCGTAACTTGAGTGTTATAATTTATCTACGGAACTTATTTGGGTTTTTAAAATATTTCCGATGTCCTTATCTATGTTTTTTTTTTTTTTTGGTCGAAAAAGCGGACTGATTTCATTAACAAAGTAAAGAAGTGAGGCCCGGAAGATGGGCGTCATTACATAACAGATCTAGCAAAGTTGTAGGAGGAGATGAGGCCCAATTCAGAGGTAAATAGCCATGTTTATGGGCTTTAACTACCCAATCTGCTACTTGGTTTGCTTCTCTATGGCAATGGACTATCTGCACATGTCTGAACTCCCTCATTTTATCTTTGCACTTACTGACAAGAGATTGAGTTTCCCAACTCAACACTTCTGAACTATTTATCGCTTTTACCAGTTGTAAACTGTCTGACTCAATAATCATCTGTTCGTGTCTTCTAGAAAGGAAAACATTTAAGGCCTCCCATAGAGCTAGGGTTTCAGCCATTAAAGGGGAAGATGCTCGGATCGAAACAGCCGCTCCTCCAACCATTCTTCCTCCCGAGTCCCTGCATATGCAAGCTGCGAAATTTTCCTTTGAACCAAGTGTGTATGATCCATCTATATTCACCTTGTATGCTCCTTTCGGCGGTGGGTTCCAGATCTGGGGAGTTTCGGCATCTCTATTTTGATTTCTTTCATCTTCAGCAAGCTCCAATCGTCCAGATCTACCCCTTTCATGGACATAGAAGCGTTCAGCGGACCGAAGGAGAGGTTTTTGTTCCGAGCTCGCTGGACATCCTTTTCAGATCTGCTGCGCAACCCCTCCTCTGCTTCGGCTACCGGCAATTTTTTGTCCTGTCCAAGACCGTATGATCTTCTCATCTCGTCTGGGATACAGCCCGTTTCTGCTTGTGCTCTGGGGGATCGGTGAGGCGGTGCCCTGTTCAAAGGTAGCCGGTCTTCTTGTTCGGTCGAGCATCCCCCACCAGTAACTTGAAGCCGTCTCTGTTTTTCACTATTTTCTTCAGTCGGCCCCAGACAGGGCGTACTCCACCGCCCAACTGGTTGGCTGCTCGATTCTCCTTGCGCTCGTGTAGATCGGTGTACTTGAACCTTGATCGAAGGTGGTCTACCTTCGTTATCTACCCCGCAACCCAAACCCGCGACTTGAGCCTCTCTGAGTTCGACGCTTTGTTCTTCAGTCATCCCAGAACAGAACGCCTTCCACCTCCCAGCTATTTTACTTCCCGGTTCTCCTGGTTGCGGGTCTTCTTTTTCCATCCAGCCGCCCGAGTCAACGACATCAACCCCTCTCTGTTCGTAGCTGCAGTTTGTCGGATCATAAAGTATCCCAGAGGGCTGAGTTCGTCGCAATGGTATCTCTCTGTAGGCCATGCCGCCGTCTTCTTCAGGTTCCAGATCTCTGACTATGTATTGTGACTTTTGTATCCTCGATCCGCCTTCTACACACCTCGATTCTTCTTCAATACGACTATTTAAGTCATTGCTTCGATTTCGCAGCTCTCTCATCTCTAATCTTCTATCTTTTTCGGCAGGTGCCTCAGCCCCCCTTTGGGGTTGCGATTCATATGGTTCGCTATTCCCCTCAGCAGGTGGTGCCACATATCTTGTCCGGGCTGTTCCTCTTTGTGCTTCTACATTACCTCTGTTTCTTCCCCTGCTTTTGCCTGGGTTCCAGCGAGTGTAACTCTTGATTGTTGCGTGAGCTGAGTCTATAATTGCCAGAGCTACAGGTGCTTTACCTCGAAATATGGCCTGGTTTCGGGCCTTCCAGACATTCCATAACGTAGCAGCCACCAAGCTCAGATTTAATGGGTAAGTTACCTGCTCTTGCAGATTGTTAAACCATTCCTCAATCCTTGTCAAACCCTGACGGGAGATTTTAATATTTAGCACAGGATCATCCCATATTTGTTTTGTCCAAGAACATAGCAGGAAGAGGTGCTCCGCCGTTTCTTTTTCGTTGCTGCATAATGGACATATGGGGTCAGGTAAGATTTTTCTTCTAAACAGATTATCTTTCGTTGGGAGAGCGTTTTGGCACAAATTCCACATGAAAATGCGTATCTTAGGTGGAGTATTCAGTGTCCAAATATTCTTCCATAGTGAGGGGGGAGGTTGAAACGATGTTGTGGCTTGATTCGCATTGCATTGCTCCATGGTTCTCTTTATGCAGTGATACCCACTTTTGACTGAATAGTTTCCTGCTTGATTGCCGGTCCATACCAGCTGGTCTTCTTCTGTTTGGGGATTAATTGGTATAGTTAAAATTTCTTCTGCTAAATTATCCTCAAAGTGTGCTGCTACGGACCTTTCATCCCATCTGCCTTCCTCCTTATTAATAAGTTCAGATACTAAAGAGGGTTCATTAGCATTGATCGGACCCTCAATAATACCCCTTTGCAGCCATTTGTCCTCCCTGATTTTAATCTTTGATCCATCACCAACTTTCCACATTACTTGGGGAGCTATTGAGTTTCTTCCATATACCAAGCTTTGCCAACCCCACGATGGGCGATGACCCTTAGCAGCATGCCAAAAGTCTGTCTGAGGATAATATAAACCCTTAAATAAGCTGCTCCATAGAGAGGTTGTATCTTTTTCCAACCGCCAAGCCTGTTTTCCCAGCATTGCTCCATTAAAAGAAATTAGATCTCTGAAGCCCATTCCGCCTTTATCCTTTCTCGTCTTTAATATCTCCCAGCTTCTCCAATGAATGCCTGTTTTCTTCTCATTTGTTTTCCACCAAAATGAAGCAATTTTCTTTTCAATAGCCTTGCATATAGAAACTGGGATTTTAAACACTGACATTGCATATTGTGGTAGCGCTTGAACCACTGTTTTCAATAAAATTTCTTTACCAGCTTTAGAGAGCAGCTTCTCTTTCCAGCTTTCCAGCTTTGAACTAATTCTCCCGAGAATCCATGCAAACATTTGCTTTTTCGACCCTCTCCAATCAGAAGGAATACCCAGGTACTTACCGGTTTTTTCCATAATAGGAACCCGCAATTCTCTTGCCATGTTTTCTTTTAAAGACTGAGGACATCCCCTGCTGAAGAAAACCCCGGATTTGTTTAAATTAATCTCCTGTCCAGCAGCTAGACAATATTGGTTCAAGATCATGGCCAGATTATGACATTCAAGAATAGTTCCTTTCATAAAAAAGATCGAGTCATCGGCAAATAGTAAGTGAGACAGAGTCGGGCAATGTCTATTTAGCTTGATTCCTGTGATACTACCATTATCCACAGCTTCTTTCATCAATATGGATAGCACATTAGCCACAATAATAAATAGATAAGGAGATAAGGGATCCCCTTGCCTGAGCCCTCTTGAAGGATGAAAATACTGAAGAGGTTCTCCATTGAAATTAACACTGAATGTGACCGTGGTAACACATTGCATTACCCATTTCACCCATTTCTCATCGAAACCAGTCTTTAGTAAGCATGCCTCCAAGAAGTCCCATTCTAGTCGATCATAGGCCTTCTTCATGTCTAATTTGAGGAGTGCTTGAAATTTCTTTTTTTTGCTTCTGAGTCTAATCTGATGCAGTACCTCCTGTACAATAAAAATGTTATCATGGATTTGTCGGCCTCCTACAAAGGCACTTTGTTCTGGTGCTATAATTGCTGGTAATAAAGTTTTAAGTCTGTTAACCAGCACTTTAGAGATAATCTTGTAGCCAAAGTTGCATAAGCTAATTGGCCTATATTGGTCTAACTTCTCCGGATTTGGGATTTTTGGGATCAGGGAGAGAGATGTTCTGTTTAGAGCTGGTGGCAAATAACCAGTGTTCATAAAATTCTGCACCTCTTCAAATATGTTCCATTTAATGTCTTCCCAATGATGCTGATAGAAAAGGCCATTAAGACCATCTGGGCCTGGTGCTTTAGTGGATCCGAGTTGAAATACTGCTTCTGTCACCTCTTTTAAATTAACTTCAGCAGTTAATATTCTGTTCATATCATTTGTGACTAATGCAGGCAGTTGGTTGATCACTGGGGCAAAGTTCCGGGAGCCACTAGACTCGTACATCTTCCTGAAAAACTGAAATGTATGTTCTTTCAATTGCTGTTGTTCAACCAGCCATGCATTTTCTGCATTTTGAAGCATGGAGATTTTGTTCCTTTGTCTTCTTTGGATTGTTGTTGCGTGGAAGTATTTTGAATTTTGATCCCCCCATCTCAACCAATTGATTCTAGAGCGTAACCCCCAATACATTTCTTCTTGCCTCCCAAGCTCTTCAATTTCTTCTTGTATCTTTTTAAAATGTTCCTTATTAAAGGAATCTGTAGTGTTGTTGTTTAAGCTCACTATCTCCTGTTTTAGCTTGCTGATTTCCTTCTTTCCATTTACAAACTGCTTTTTGCTCCATTTAGAGAGTGCCGTTTGAACAGCCTGTATCTTCCCAACCAAACCTTGTTGATGCTGGATTAGAGGAGCCCACGAATTTAACACCACTTCCTTACATTCCTCATGTTCAAGCCAAAAGGCCTCAAATTTGAATTTTTTTTTCCTTCTAGCTTGGTTCGAATGACATGAGAGAATAATAGGACTATGATCCGAGCCTATTGCAGGGAGGGCGAAAGCTTCAGCTTCGGGGTACATTAATCTCCATTCCATCGTGCATACCACTCTATCTAATTTTTCTTTGACATAATCTTCTCCATCCCTGTTGTTGGCCCAAGTATAGGCACATCCCTTGCTGTCTATTTCCATTAAAGAGCAGGCATCCAGACAGTCCCGAAAGGCTATCATCCTATAGTTTTCAGCCAGTCTTTTCCCCACTTTTTCCCAATAGAATTTCACTTCATTAAAATCCCCCAAGCACACCCAAGGTAGGGTGTTTTCAGCACTTATCTGTCTCAATTTCTCCCAAAATTGCAGCCGCCTTGAATATGTATATGGAGCATGAACGAAGGTGATTCTCATCTTGTTTCCCCTGACCCCTTCTTCACATTTCAGATTAATAAAATTTTCAGCCATTGAGTCAACTTCTATGGTGATCCGATCATCCCACATCATAGCCAAACCTCCCGCCGTACCCACAGGATCAGCTACTAAACACCTCTGAAAATGAAGCCTTCTTTTAACTCTTTGCACAAACTCAGATTTATTTTTAGTTTCCATCAGAAAAACCAAGGTGGGCCTGTAATGAGCCACTAAGGCTCTTAATTCCCGAACTGTCGAGGGTGTGCCCAACCCTTGACAGTTCCAACTCAAGATGTTCATGGTTCGTTTGGTGGCTTATTAGGGCTAGCCACCACAGCCCATGCTGTAACTTCTTCCGTCATCTGGATAGGAGTATCCATAAGTTGAGTTTCATCCAACCACCCTTGTGTTGAGGTTGTTGACTGATTGCTGGTTCTTTTTTGTTTCTTTGTAGAGGGAGTTTTTGGTTGTAAGAGAGTTTTTTTCCCGGTACTCTTTGAAGTCATTGCTGGCTGGAAATTGGGACTGATTGAGTGCTCCGGCCCGGTAAGCATTAATGCTCTTTTTCCTGCATTGTACATAGCTATGTCTTGTGTATTATTCTGATTATTCTCCAATATCATCTGTTCGTGACCACCCCTTTCAAGATTCTGAGGGCAAAGCTGACCATCCTCCATCACATCACTCTGTCTTGGTTGCTAAGGAGTTTCAGGGACAGATGTCCTTATCTATGTAAAAGCCGAAGAAAAGAAAAACTCGTACGCGCCGCTTCAAAAGGTGAAGAGGGCAAATTAGTAAAATCCGGAAAAGGGAAAAGGGAGCTTTCTTGCTACTTCTCCCGGAAGTGTATGTGAAGTTTCTCAGATATGTGCCTGCGCCTTCCCACGTTACGGATCCTCCAACCATAAATACTCATCTCGTTCTTCCTCTGCTACTTCACGGCAGCCATTAAACACTCCCAAGATCCAGACACTTTCTCTGTTCTTGCTAAGATCCGCAAACGAAAAGAATAATCATGTCGATGCGAAAGAGAGCTTTGGCTTCCTGTTCTTCAGATCAACCAAGTCCACCCAAGAGGCCCCGCGTAGCTCCGATCGAGTAGGTTCACTCTTCCTTGAAATGAGAAACACGATGGAGCCTGCGGTGACGTATAACTTCGATTAGATTTTGCCTCATGACTGTCCTAAATTGCTGTCGTTCAGTTATTTGTTTGTGGGTTTGGGCTGCGGCTTTAAGGCAAAGTACTAAGGACCTCATATGTTGTCGTCTCGAATATGTTTCGCGATTTTGCGGTTGTTGAACCGCAGTACTTCCTCCTCAATCGGATTGAACGCTGTTTCGCATTTTTTACATAGCAAGTGAGCCGTTATCTTGACCTGGTTACTTTGCTATCCTCTTGGCTAATTTATCCTCTCTTGCTTGTATTTTTATGATGATCTTCACACAGGCAAGAATGGAATGGGTTCGAGAGGAAACTCGAGCCGAGGAGCTGTTTGATTGAGGAGGATGGCCGGAGTGAGGTAAGATGAGTAAAGTAGCTAACTTAGACATACAAAATGCAGCCTTTTTAGTACATGAGAGATTGCTGTGAGACGTATAGATAATTATCGTCTGAGTGGTAGCAATGATTTACCAGTTGACTGTTCTAGGCTTTTCCTGTGAAGCAATTCCACTAAGAACACGATTTAGGTTTTTCATTTTGTTGTCTTCCTTCATCTTGAAAAATGTGGTCAATGGCAATATGCATGGAGGAGGATGACAATGAAGATACCTGTGATGTGAAACTCGAATGTGATGAATATGTGACTGATGATCCTTGCAATATGATTCTTTGCTATTGGTCTTTGCTGGACAGTTGAGAGAAGACCTGGAGCCTGCTAAGTCTCATTCAGCCAAAGATCGTCGAAGGTGAATAAATTTCATTTGGTTTGTTGGCAGTATCTTATCTGCATCAACTGATTCCTCTAGTAGAATTTCCAGGTGTATTGTCTTGCCAACTAGATACGTCGAGTATCATATACCATCCATCCATGTCTCATCTGCATCAACTGATTCCTCTAGTAGAATTTCCATGCGTGTCGTCTCTGCTTCCATACCTGTTCCTATTTCTAATAGTTGTTTTTCCGGAGAGAATACAGGGCTAATGGTGAATCTACAGCAAAGAATGATGCAAGGAACTTACAGCTTCAATTTCAAACCAAACTGTCACTTCCTGTATTTACTGGAGAGAAACTAGAAGGAGAGCGGGGTGCTAGCATTTCTGTTGCCTTGGTTGATGCAAATACAGGACAAGTCGTGACATTAGGCCTGGAATCCTCCATTAAGTTGGATGTCGTCGTGCTTGAAGGGGACTTCAACAAAGACGATGAGGATAACTGGGCTCAAGAAGAGTTTGAGAACTACATAGTTAAAGAACGTGAAGGAAAGGGGCCACTTTTGACAGGAGATCTTGTAGTAATGCTCGAGCAAGGTCTTGGGGAGCTGGGCGAAATGATATTTAATGACGATTCCAGCTGGACTAGGAGTAAAAGTTTCAGGATAGGGCTCAAGGTGACATTGGGTTATTGTGGGAATACACGAATCCGAGAGGCAAAAACAGATGCCTTCCCTGTTAAGCAATATAGAAGAGAAGGTAGGTCCTTCATACTCTTTTTACAGTATATAAACCTTGTCCTTTATAACTGATATAAGCGTGTTTTGGACATCCGCAGGATTCAATTTTTTAATTGAGAGCTTCCTTTCATATGGACCTGTACATTTAGAACGGAAATTCTGAATAAGAAACGATTGGTTTCTTTGTTATTATCAAATGTTGACACTTTCAATCAGCTTCGGGAGAGAGCTTGCATGCCTTTCAAATGTTTGCTTCTACAAATTAATCTAATAGTGACTGGGACCTTCATTTTACAGCACACAGGAGACATTATACACCTGCGTGTAACCATGGGGTCCATAGGTTGGAGAAGATTGCCAAAGATGGGAAATCTCACCGAAAATGGAGTCTACTGCCACTGTCCAAGGAGTCCGACCAAATGCGAGTGGTAAGCATGGAAATTGCAAACTTATTATTTCTGTCCTGAAAGGATCAGGACGCCTGATCCATATCAAACTCCGAGGGCGGAGGCACAAGACCGAGATAAATCCAGCGGGTGGCGCGATCACAGGTACGAGTGGTTATTTATCAGAAAAGGGTCAGTTATCATGCTGAGTTTTGTCAAGGCAGTTCACGCACTACACAACTCATGCTGAATTCATATAATTTGTCCCATATCATTTTTGTAATCAGCAATTTGATGTTCACTGATAGCTGTGTGGCTTAATATGTGATAAAAATTAAGGGATAAGAAGTATTAAAACTTGTCAGAAAAGTTTAATTGAATCTGGAAACTATCAAATAATCAAGTCCTAAAACTTGTCATGAGAAGCAATTGAGTCCTAAAAATTTTAAAATGTTGGCTGCTTTGTTTTGTTTTTATCAGTAAAAGTAATATGGAGTGCTTATGAAGAGAATAAACACCCCCCCAAATAAAAAAGCAAGATGCTTTGTTTAGATCCATAAATAGAGACTTTTTATCATTTCGCTTTTTGCAATTCAAAGTTTAGGATGGTGGCCTTGAATTTCTTAGTAGCTAAAACCATACAAATAAACATGAGTTAGTTAGAGAGCACTCTCAGCAGATGATTCGGTGATTCACACCCTGACTCCAACAAGAACAGGAAAATTACATGGCTGTCCATTCACCCAAATGATACGACTTCAGAGTTTGTATAATGAATCAAAAGAATATGTACATCACTAACAACAAAATCCAGCAAACTCAACTCAGTCATATACAATTTATACCAAAAGTTTCACTATCAAAAGTTCCCTACTGATAGTGCTCTCGCCCTATTTGCTATTAATTGAAGAGTCTGAAAACATTTGAGATGAATAGTATGAGCAATTACAGCCCAATGAATAGCACATATCTTTTTTAAGCAAATCGAGCATCTACTACGTATATTTACCACACCATACCAGAACTCATTTAACCCAATTCCAGAATATAGTATACGTACAGGATTAAAAGGAAAAAAAGAAGATGAGTTTTATCCTTTCAATAAACCTTTATATTTGTATCATTAATACTCATTTCATCAATAATATTAAAGGAATTATCAATTCTCTAGTCCATTAGTCGATTTTAATCGAATCCACACTTCACAATGGCCTAAACTATTGTTTCCATAAACTACAACTTAACAACTCCTAGATTGAACCTTGCACTTAAAAATTTACATAATTTCGAATTTTTTTCCTAACTAATGATATATCTAATCCATATCACTTTGCAAAATTGTGTTTACAAGGTAATTATTGCTCACCCGGGAAAAACTAAGATCAAATGACGAGTTTGCAATCATATCAAATAAGTGAGAACTGAGAAATAGTGTCAAAATCAAGTAGAACGCTACCTCAACTATAAATCAATTAAGCTACACTTTATCATTGACAAAATGACTTCTACGCATTAGCAAAATGCTTGCCTAAAGTAGATATTTAAAGCTGTCCACTACATGGAGCTCACGCACAAAACTATACAATTTTAAATGGAATCTCGTAGTTCAAAATTCACATAATTTTGAATTTTATGCCCTACCTTCGAAAATTACTCGATTAGATGAAGGGCTTGAATCCTAATTAGCCGTTGCGAAACTAAGTTAAGTCGGCTTAACAAGGTCTTTGAGACTTGTATTTATTTCTCTTTTATTTTCTCCTTCTTTCCCTTTCTTTCTTTTATTTTCCTTGCTTTTTTCGCTGCTTGCTTTCCTTTTATTCTGTTTAGTTACTCATGCGCACCATTTGCTGAAGGAAAATTGAAAATGGGCTGAGGTCTTTCTATAGAAAAACACGGGCTTGGGCTTTCCTTTTAAATGTTTGTTTAAAGTCCAAAATATTACAGTTGTCATCCGTGAAAATCTGAGGCACTCATAATATTGCATTTTGAACAATTAACACATTCACGTTGCAACTATTATTTTACAAGTTTAAAACTATGAAGATCTTGATTATTTGCACAAGTTGATGCGTGTTTCATTTCTTCATTGGTCCTTTCTCAAGCAACTTTGCATCTTGACCCTGAGGACCCATTCGTACTCGCCCATTACATCTTCGATGTTCTTTTCATTCTTCTTTCTCTGTTCTGCACTTACTTACGTACTCTGAATTTCATCCATTGGAATGTGACTTTACTTGCTGGAAAAAAAAAAAAATTGCTTGAAGTCATAGTGCGTACCTTCACTGGTGGAGATAAATACTTGTATTGGTCCAGCTCGAACAGTATGCCGAGTGTATTTTTTCCAGGAAGATGGACATGCAACCGTGGAAAAGGCCTTTGATAACTCGAATGATGTGAGAAACTTCAATGGTGGGAGAGCAAGATCAGTGAAACAAATGCAAAGTTACGAGAGGTAATGAGAATGTTTGCTCCATAATTTTGCTTTTGAGTCTAACAAAAGAGTGAGTTAAAATATTTGCTTTGGCTCATGATGGCGTTTTGTCAAGTTTCTGATTTTAAAAATTTTAGAAATTTTTTTTTATTAATCATAAATTTAGGGCGGCTCCATTTCAAAACTTTGTGAAAGATCACTTTTTTTTTTGGTAAGATTGTGAAAGATCACTTTGATGCCCAAACTTTTTAAGAACTTTCATTTAAGTGACTCTGGTGAGCCACATTAGATTTTTCGACAAACTAATCCATCAAAGTCACTTAAAAGTGATCTCTTTTCTAGTTGATCATTTGAAAGAATTTAATACTTGAATGTGTATCTATAAAAGTTTTTTTTTTTGGTAAAGGTGTATCTATAAAAGTTGTGATACTGTCATTTTTTTTTTGCTTTTCTCGAGGAACCACTTTCACATCCATACGGCTCTTCGAGAATGCATCACTTTGGGAATTCCAACAATTTGTTTAATCGATACAAATTGTATTCCATATTCAATCGATAGTTTTAACTTTAAGTGTTAGAGAACGGCTCAAAATATGTTTTGGATTTTTATGTCCGTGAATGGTATTTCGTTCAAATTTCTTTTCATATCTTTTCTTTTTACGTGTATATTGTACTAAACTTGTCATAAAAATGTAATTGAGTCCTTAAACTTTCAAAAAGTACAATCAAGTTCTTAAACTTGTCACAAAACTGCAATTGAGTCCTGAAAATTTCAAAAAGTACAATCCTCAAGGTTGTTAGGTTGATGCAATTAAGTTGATGCAATTAAATTCTGAAACTTGTCAAGTTGGTGCAATCAAGTCCTAAAGCTTGTTAGCTTATTCCGTTGGTTAAGTTGGAAGGAGTTGATGGAAGGACTTAATTGCATTGACTTGACAAGCCTTTTTGAAAGTTTTAAGAGTCAATTATACTTCCATGACAAGTTTTAGGACTTCTAGTACACTTATCCAATGTTTATTCTTTAGGACAAAAGTCGAATAAGGTTATTCTCCAGTTCAAAGAACGTCAACTGTTCTCAACTCAAGTTAGACTTAGCGAATCGCCTCAAGCATTCCTCTTGGTAACTCTTCTACGGAATGTTTCTGTTTTGCCAAATCTTGTTGGAATTTCCTGTCCAAAGAGGTCACATCAGTGTCGAACTATATACGCTAAGTCGTGGTTTGTTGTGTTATGCATAGATAGAGATTCGTTTTCTTGAACCTATAAGAGCACGTGATATGTATTGCGTAGAGTGATGTATTTTCATCCAGTTGGCCACTGCTTCCGGTGAGCATGGTTCCTAAAAGATTGATTATGGTTTTGCAGTGAGACATCAAATGGACTTGCAGGTAATCGTAGGCCCAAGAGTCTCTTGACAGAAGAGAACCCTCAGAGAGGGGTAAGATGAGTAGAAACTGCAATAGTGCCATTTCTGCGTCATTTCTAATTTCAGTGATGAGGATCAAATGATCCATTGCATTTTCATCTGCCGGTCTGTTTTTGATTAGATGCAGGACATTAGAATTACCCTTGTACCCGACAATTCATTTTTCTTGATAGGAGTGGTGCCACACTTTGTGGCACATTTTTTAGGCTGGTGATGTCATCTTCATGTCAGCTCTAAAATAATGCCGATTGTGAGACATTCCAATGAAGCAAACTTTTGTTTATATATGTTGTAAAATCTGTAAGCTAATGAAATTTTGCACTTGACAAATTGCTTGAGGAAAGAGGGGAAAAAGAATTTGAGAGAGGAATGCAACTTTTATAAAGTGAATTCCTATATAATAGATCATGCTGGAGAGTATTCACATTCTCACAGATTGTCAATGCTAAACAGGTCAGGGAAGAATCGGAGTTTGATAAAATGGTCAGGGAAGTAAGATCTCACTTCAGGAAAGAACTGAAGCTTGTAAAATCTCACTTGGCTGATCTTGTCAGGTACTAATACTTTTCATTTGGAGGAAGAGCAATTGTCTTGTTTATCATGGCTGTGCTTTGAAATTTTTTTTATGAGTAGAACCGTGTCATGGGTTCCTATATTAGAAGGAACGAACTAGAGTTCAAAAGTTAATACAGACTAGAGGTTAACCTGTTTGCTTACTACCATAACAATATTTGAGCTTATCATACCAAATGGGTTTGGGGACCTCATATTTCTATGACTTTGCATCCTATTTAATTCTCGATATTCCTTTCTTCTTAGACCTCTGATTATCCTTTTCACCCGCCACAATATCACAAAAATCAACTGGGTTCCATCCAAAATGCATACAAGTGACACAAATTGGCAAGAATTCTTCCAAATTAGTCTAAAACTTGATTTCAGTCATGCACACTTGAAGCGCAAGATCTTGGAGGTTCAACATCATATATTTCATGAGACAGAAGGTTGTTTTTGTCTGTAACATTGAATACATGTTAAAGATGATGCTAGAGTTATCCATATTCTTGTTTGCACCATAATAACTCCATTGGATTCCAATTGCTGTTCAAATTTTTTTGATGCAGTTGCATCAGTAACACTCTCAAAGAGGAATTAGTGCCAGCAATTTGCACATCGCTGGAGGATACTGTTCGAGGAGTGGTAAGTTGCTTACTGCTTTGTAGAATCCGTACATATTTTTGTAGTTCACGTTCACCTATTGGCTATGAAGGGGTTGGAATTGCATTACCAACTAGTCATATGCCAATGAAAATGCCGCAAGATATGGACAGCTATTGTCATGAATCTTCTGCTTTGGACTAATGGCAATGTTGAGAACCAGATTCTGGTATTTGAATGGCATCTTTTAATAGGTTACGTGTACAATGATTCTTCTCTTAGAAACTTCTCTAGGATATAAATATATCATCTTAACCATTTCGATAACCATGTGCACGTAGACAATGACATGCCTGAAAGTGTGAAATGTATCCCTTCAAGTTGGCTAAATGTGCTGCTAAGGGTTCTATCTCCAGTATCTATTTGAGCCACAAACATATAGAGAGAAGGGAAACCCCAATTTTCATCCACCCACAAAGCAGATGGGTTTATGATGATAAAAAGAGGTTCAGGCGCTATGGCATTGAAGAAACCCATGCCATACTCCCTAAATAAGCTCGACCTTTCAATAAAATGTTACCTATACCTGAAACCATCGGAAGTATATGTAGAGGATACCTAGAGCTGTGAGATAACTCTATGTTGCAACTGTGTAATTGCTGGTTCATTGTTCTTCAATGGACCTAAGGAATTTTAGCTAGATGTTGTGTTCTGTGAGTTGCTATTAGAAAAGTTTGGAAATGTCAAATAAGGATCCTCAGAAAAGAAAGTTTGAAGCTTTGTTCTATGCGGTTGCGCATCCTCATTATTGGTGAATTTCATCAGGTAAGGGAAGAGTTGGAGCACGCAAGTTCTCAATCTGTTCAACTTATAAGGTTAGTGTATACTTTAATTGCTTTGGTAGCATTGATATACTGTTTGATGTTTCTCGTCTATCGAGCTGTCAAGCTGGTTTTTCTGTGATATCTTCACACAAAATACCATACATCTGGGATCCCCTAAGCCCATAACATTGAAAGAATTGTTCATGCGTAGTACACCAGGTTTTTGGTTTTATACGGTCAAACATGGATAGAAAATATTGAAGGAAATTCATTGCTATTAGTTTTAAGTGAATGACCCTGCAGTTGGCTTATATCACTTTAGGGCGCACCATTGTAGCTCAGTTGACGTCAGGCCAAAAGATATTAAGCTTTCTTGATGTTGATTTGGCCTGTGACTAGCACAAACACGGTTATCTCATGGCTGAGTTAAAAAACTCTGTAATGACCATATGGTCATTTGGGCAGTAACAGTATTTTGTGCTGACCATATGGGTGTTATAGTTTTGGCTTAAGCACTCTGAATAACAATCTTGTTAAAATGGAATGATTCATCAAACTGGATTGTAAAACAATTTCTGCCGAAGAAAATTTTCCGCCTTATCACGTTCCCATGGAAAGATTTTTATCACTCCCTTATTTCGAAGCAGCGCATTTTTCTTGCTTGAGCTTTGGTCTTTCAATGCCTTGTAATGCTAATTGATGAAGTAATACAGATCTTCTGGCAAATGTCGAAAGAAGCATGAAGTGAAAAATTTGCAGCTTCAATTCAAAACCAAGCTCCCTGCTTCATTCTTTACAGGGGAGAAACTAAAAGGAGAGCACAGCATCCCCATTGATGTCAAGTTAGTCAATGCAGACACAGGCAATATTGTTGAATCAGGTCCAGAGTCCTCTGTTAAGTTAAAAGTTGCGGTGCTTCAAGGTGATTTTGGGACAGATGATGATGATAGCTGGACCCAGGAAGGATTTGAGAAATCTGTATTGAGAGAACGCAAAGGGAAGAGGCCTCTGCTTATTGGAAACCTTCGAGTGATTCTTAATGGAGGCACTGGGGTGCTGGGTGAGTTAGAGTTCACTGACAATTCAAGCTGGACTAGGAGCAAGAAATTCAGGCTAGGATTACAGGTGTCGTCTGGATATTGTGAGAATATTCGTGTTCGCGAAGCAATAACGGAGCCGTTCAATGTGAAGGAAAATAGAGGACAGTGTAAGTCCATGGTAGTCTTTCTTTTATCTCTAGGAAATAAATATGCTTAGATTTTACAACCTCAAGGTAACTGGAAAATAAAGCTTCATTTCTTAGTGAAGCCTTACTTTATCTGAAAGCAGGAGCCAACTAAAAATTAGACTGACCTGTAACTAATCTAAATATAGAATTTAATTGACCTGTTTCTAGATTTTATTTTTCCTGAAGAAAGGAGTAAGGCCTTCTTAATCTTAATCTACCACAGTACTTCGGACAGTAGTAACAAAAAGTTCTGTCTGGCCTGTTGATCGTAGCGTTACTGCAATTTCTTCCTCTAATATGTTATTTGCCCTTTATAGCAAATGAGAAACATGATGAGCCTGCACCTGGCGATGAGGTCTGGAGATTGAAAAATATTGGAAGGAATGGACCATTTCGCATGAACCTGGAAAAAGCAGGAATATGCAACGTGAGACAGTTTCGACAGTTACTCGATATGGACCCCGAGAAACTGAGAAAGGTGAGATTTTTAGCACAGGGTTCTCAAATTTAGATTGAACTCCCTGAAACCAAGAAGAATGATGTTGTGTTTGTTCATTGCAGATTCTCGGTCCGACGATGAAAAAAAATAAGTGGGATAAACTCCGAGAACATGCGGAAACTTGCCGTCTGAATGGGAACCCTCACCTGTCTCTTGATAATGAAAGTGATGATCGAAATGGCCGTCAACTCACTGACCATACTACAGACCAGGTGCATTGTGCTGCTGACAAATTTTCTTCCAATCAGGAGGTAACTGGGACTCTTTCTGATATTTGCTATGCAATCTGCGAGGGATAGCCCATGAACTCAGAGTATCAGTTAAATTTACTCTATATTGTCAGTTCTTATCACACCTTTTCTTGTGGTATACAAATGAATTGAGGTAGTTCAATATAGCATACAATCGATCAAGGAACGTTTTCTAACAATTAGGTGCATTTGATTATATTGCATTAATGATTGTTCTCTGTTGATGATTGAAATTTGAATTCCTAAGAAGGTTTCTTTGTTGCTAAGCTGTTTCAATTAGCTTCGTAAATGCCGAGGGAAAAATCAAAGACAAACACAAAAGAGAGCATTACCTGATTATATTCGCTAACCCTTTTTTGATTGGTAGAAGGAAATACTACTAAAGTGACCCCCGTGGGCCCCTCCCGCCCGGGGGGGCAGGGGTAGGAAAAGAGCTTAGCACCAAGAGAGCTCATTGACAGGACTAGTAATCTAAAATGTCGATTAAAGCATTTACATGCACACAGAACTTCCCATCGTGCCAAAACCAAGATTTCGGCCAACTTTCGATAATAAAAAAACTGGCATTTCCTCTCTGATGAAAAGTCTCCAAAGTTGAGGATAATGACCTTGGAGATCTAAGTGGCCTTCTGTATTACGTAGTAAAAATTATACAACTAAGCACGAGTACGTTAGAGAGCACTTTCAACAGTTGATTCGGTGTCATTCATGAAAATATGAAGTGCTCATCATCATGTTGTAGTTTGAACGATTGACAATTTTCGAACTTCAAAACTATACGAGTTGATGCATTTTTAATTCTTCACTTGTCCTTCCAAAATCAACTTTGCATCTTTACCCTGAGGACTCTTGCCTTGATTGTACTCTGTACATCTTTCGAGCAATTGACCTTTATGTGGTGGAGAAATGGGGGTCGATAGGTGTGAAGTGAATTGAGGTTCTTTCAATATGGTTTTTCTTCTTCTTTCTCTGTGCTGCACTTACGTACTTAACTCTGAATACAAGTTCATCCATTGGAAAGCAACATTACTCGCTTGAAGTCAGTGTGTACCTGCAATAGGTGAGATAAATATTTCCATTAGTCCAACTTGAGTGATATACTGAGTGTTTTTCTTCCAGGAACATGGAGATACGATCATGAAAAAGACCTCTGTTAACTGGAATGATGGCAAGGAGCTCAATGATGAGACTGGGTCAATGCAGGAGAAAGCCTCGAGCTCTTTTCCATCTCAAGTCTCTGAAGGCCAAATTCAATATCTCACCCCTGTTCAACATAATTTGGCGCCAGGAACCTGCACTGCTCCAGTTGGTCCAGAAGCTCCTCCGGCAAATGCGGGCTCCACTGCTGAAGGTACGTGCTCCAAAACACAAAACTATCTCTTCCTATAAGCACATACAAAGATGTGGCCAGTGAAATAATGATGAAAATGGTACTTTCCACTTGATTGTTGAGTTTTAATAAACAAAAGCAATGTGTTTTAGATGCTCATGACTTGGGTTCCGCATTATATGAAGACGTTTATTTGTCCAACTACCCTATCAATTTAACTTGCATCTGAAACGCTGAGAAATAGGTTTTGCTGATGACGAACAAACAAGAAGAGTGGTTATTGCATGTCAGTACGAAGAGCAACAATCTAATAGATTCAGTGCCAAGGCAAGAGGGTAGTAATTGAGTTCTTACATTTTATCGGGGTTCAGTTTGAGAGATGCAACTTCAATTTACACATGAACGATTTAAGAGTTGAAGTATCAAAATGACGGATAAGGACATGCAATATATCCAAATGCTAATTATACGGGGAAAGATATATTCTGTAAGTTGTGATTGTTGTAAAATGAGGCTTAATACTCTATCTATTTGCCATATATGTATGTATGCATGTATGTGTTCAGTCCAAGCTATTGAAATGCAACTAAAAAATTAGTTGGGAACAACTGCCTTTTTGAGTGGGAGATTGGGGGAGGAGAGACACGAACATCTTCACTTAGATGATGCTAAGTGGATATTGACAAGATGTTATCACTAGGTAGATATGACAAGATGTAATAAGCACAGTGCGCACTGCTTTTATGTTCGTTTTTATTAAATGGTGACTGGAAATGATATTAGGAAAGGAGGTTGGTCGGTTGAACTTATATGTCAGATGTCACAAATTGAGATTGAAGCACTTAAAATTTACAAAGACCAGTAGGAGAAAAATTAAGAGATACACGGTGAGGAAAAAAAAACTAATGGCACTACCCTTTTTATTAGAATAGTCAGAGCTCACAGCCATTTATTCCAAATTAATCTTGTTAAATTGTACATCTGTGCTCACGTTGGTCTATGTTTACTAAACATATTGCTGTTCTGGTTGTGCTCACGTTGGTCTATGTTTACTAAACATATTGCTGTTCTGGTTCTTTCTCCAGGACATAATGGTGTAACTTTGGCATTGCCAGCACAGTCACAAAATACCAATTTTGAAAATGCCTTGGAGCTTTCAGCTGATCACACTTCTCATCTTGCTGGACATCAGCTCGTATCTGCAGAGGGTTGTGATGTTCTATTTTCTCCAGGAGATAATAGAAATACTACTGTCGAATTGCCAATAATGCCCCATGACATCAATTCACAATGTGCCATGCCTAGCCAAATGATCAGTTCTTCAAGCCAAATGGTCTATACAGAAGTTGACAACTTTCCCTTCTCTAAACCACCCCTTGCCTCAATACGAAGCTTCCAATCTAGTACATTTCCTCCTCTTGAAGGCAACCACGTGATGGAAGGAACCCAACCAATCATTTCGGATGATAATTTTAAAGCCTGGTTGGATAGTCTCATGCGGACCATAACAGATGATGCTTCAACATACTTCCAGACCCCACCAGATGATGTTGTGTAAACTTTTAAGATCAGGAGTCACTTCCTATCCGCATATTAGGTGTTTTTTTTTGGAACAACGCATATTAGGTGTTTGAAGATCATTATCTGTCAGCTAGCGGTACTAGAGATGTTGTGGGAGATCTCCTCGGTGTGCATGCCCCTCCTTTTTTGACTTTCGAAATATCTCGAGGTGATACTAGAATCAGTACTGTTTGATTGGAGTGTCTCCCCATCCACTATTTCAAAACGTGCCGTGAGTAGCCAAATGATCGATTCTTCAAGTCGAATGGACTGCACGGAGAATCAGAATGTTCTTTCAGACCCCCTTCAGTACTCAGCCAAAGGTGTTTCGTGTTACAGACTCAAATTATCTTCTATCTTGTTTTGTCGGTCCTTGGAATTCTTAAACTGTGATTTCTCGAAGCGAGCTTACGTAAAACGGCTTACGGATAGTTTGATTCGACTTAATATGGGGTTTGCACTGGAATATACTCCTACAGTATTGAGTATCTATACTTTTATTTTTGGTGTGTCGTTCCACAATTTGCTTTATTTCCTGGAGTATTTACAGTTTGCTTGCAAGCATCATCATTTTCCACATACTATCAAATAAACCCAAAAGTAAGTAGTTTTTGCATTTCATAGTACAGGGAACAATCATACTTCGCAGGCAGTCTTTAAAGTGATCATTTCATGGCAATACAAGAAAACTGGTCTTACTATTCCTCAGTTGCACCCCACCTGGAGTATTCTCTTTCCACCGTATGCAATGTACTCTCGTGATTACTTCAGTCAAACCAGATCTGATAAAATTTAAGTGAAATCGATTTGACCACTGAGATTAGCCAAAAAAAAATTTCTGGCTAAATAAAGGTTAATTAATCCTAGTCAGTATTTGCGGTACCTAATCTAATACTGTAGTAGTAAAGCGATGCTCAGCAAGAGACCATTGTAGTGACGTGGTCTTTTCCTAAGTTGACACATTCCCATGTTCCATTTTTGGTCTTTTCTTTCTCTATTTGAGGCCATGTCCAACTTCATATATCTTCCATAAATTCCTCTTCTTTCCAAAGTTTTTTTTTATAATAAACGCTACGGAACCACTGAATGTTTTCTTCCTACGTCGACACTTATCCACTTCCTCTTTTGGCCTTTTCTTCTCTTTTGGCCTTCCTACGTCCAACTTTCATGGGTTTTTCCATCTTCTTTTCTTTTCAAGAATTGCAACAATAAACATCATTCTTTTCCTTCTCCAAGATTAAATTTCTTGTTCATTATATTCTATTTTAACATACATGGATTTATATTAAAGATCTTGTCAAAGATTGTAGAAATACAGGAAATTATTAAATATCTAATCATTATTTAAAAGAATTAATTTTGAGGGAAAAATCATAAAAACAGGAAAAATAAAAAGAGATAGTATGATTTGAGTCCTTGGGTGCACCATAACAACACTAATGGACAAGCGCCACCTAGCGAGTAGCAACCGTTAGGCCAGTAGCTAAACTTACGTGATAATGGCATACTCGCATTCTTTTAGAGCTACCAAGATAATATATTTGTGCATTTTTTATATTACTCGGTGTTTGTGGGATAGGGGGAGTCCCACAATCGATGAAGATAGTCAAGAGCCCTTACCATAAACACAGGGCTATTAGATTTGGAAGCTTTCAAATCTTATCTTTAGAAGTTATAAAAATTTCTATTTTATGTATTTCTTTTCTTACAAGTAAATATTTCAGATTGTACTCTTGAGTATATAAATACCCACCTACGCTTAATGGAAATACACAATAATTTATGTCTCAACCAGCAGGGTAAGTTTCAAGTCCAAAAATTAGGAAATTGTTCCAACGGTGTAAGTTCCGAGTAAAGAACTGGGAACTTGAAATAAGTCTTTGTATTTTTCTTTTTCTATGTCTTTGCGTGATCCTACGACGTTCTATGTTGTTCTATGATGAACGTATAATGTGAAACCACTAGTTTGAGCTTCCGGTTTCAATAATATCCATGATCGAGACTCTTACTTTATTAATATTTTATAATTTTCGTGTATCTAAATATGAGTTATGATTAATGAATTATAACAAATGTTGACAATTAGAGGTCATGATTTACTACAATCGTTAAATTAATAGTATAGGTGAAACCTAGGTAGACCCTGTAACCGACTATGTAACTTATGACATAATAGGTTCTAAGTTTTTGGGTACGTAAGGTAAGTTCCACGTTTAAAAAATTAGGGAACTTGATTCGATGATTAAGTTCCAAGTTCCAAGTAGAACCACTCACCCCAAAAGACTATCAGTCTATTTGATAAAGCTGGAAATTAAGTGCTGAAAATTTGAAAGTATGGATAGTCGTATGTGATAAAAATAGGAATAAAAGGTTTGATGATAATTGAAATTTGATAACTGAATATTATAAATCTCTTTTGAAACGTAGAAAAATGACCATTATCAGTAAGTTTCTTTTATATATTTGAAATATCTAATTATCATCAATTATTTATTAAACAAATTAAGTAACTTCTCCCTTATTTACCGGAAAAAGTGGATTTTTGAGACTCAATCGAATCATTTAAGTCAGCTCTATTTAAAGTCATCTAGCAAGTTTATTCTTGTGTAAGTGTTGAATTTATAAATTTTAACAATTTATACTATCTTTAGATCTTGAGATATTGAGCTATGGACGAAATATTTACTTTCGACAAAAAAATAAAAATAAAAATGCTCCACGTATTTTTGCCTCTGAAAATATTTTGAGCCCAATCATCTGTCTATTCTAATCAATCCGGTCTATAAACATTGCGATTTCGTAGTTCGACCTAAGCATTATCGTAATAGTGGTTGTAGAGGAGTAGTTACTGGGCGAAACGATGTCTAAACAAGTAAAAACCAGCAAACATGCTGGTCTTTTTTGGCTCGTTGCACGTCAGACAAGCACGTGAAATCAAATGAACCGAAAATTTCAAAATCGGAAGCATGAAGCATTTTCCAAGAAAATTAACAGGACACTTTTACACGGAAAATTAATCGTGTCAGTCACGCCTTCGTCTATATGTTTCGTTGTGGACTATCATTCTTTTCTCTTCTTCTCTATCTTAGATTACTCAAGTAAAAGGCAATTAAACCTTCGTTTGTTTTACGAGAAATGAATGATTTGAAAAAATATTCTTTTAAAACGTTTGTTTACAAAATGAATAAAAAAAATATTTTCATCGTTCACGAAAATGCTTAGATAGAAATTATTGCTCCTAATGAAAATATTTTTTGTAAGTTAATTATTTTAAAAGATATAAATGATCATCTTTTATAAAAATGATCATTTATGTCATTCATTTTTTGCGAAACGAACATAAATAAATAGAATTTTAAAAAACTCTCATTATGATTAATTTATAACAATCCGAACTTTGCCGTTACATTCGTGTAGTGAAATTTTTTATTAAATTAATATTTTCATAAACTCACCATTTTTTGTTCAAGACTCCGTCCTTTGTTTTATAAAGGATGGTCGATTATTCCCTGAATATAGGGTATGGTTTTGGGATGCGACGGTAGATTTCATCTGCGCGTGCTTTTTTCACGAATCCAAAGATATCGAACCTTGAAAAGTCAATTAACGAAATAAGATGAACTTACGCAGTATTAAAAACATAATATCCATTATAGCCTGAACTTTAGATTTTATCCAGCTTTAGCTTTGGCCTCCCTTGGTTAGCCGCTGGAGAAAGCGATTATTAGTTTACGTGGTAACAGATTTATAATTATGTAGAAAATAAATAAAATATTAGCGTACCATAAAAGATAATGGAAGAAATTCCTTGGAAGAGTGAGAGCCTAGATGGTAATTATATATTTCATACTTACCCACAAAATTGACTACCACTTATTTAATGTTAAACTAGTTGTGTAGTGCGTTCGGGAGATCATTTCGGAATTTCTTTTGCATAAATACAAATGACTTAAGACTAAAGGGGTTTCGTGTTGCCTTTTCTCTCGGGATGCAGAGTTTTCTTCTACCGCTATGGTAGTTTTCTTCTCATCTTCAACCCTAACAGTTGCTTCGACACTTCGCCAATTCCACATACACCTCTTGTCTTCCCTCTCTGTTTTGATTTTCATCTGATTTGGGAATGACTCTCGATAAATCCCCATCAATTCTTTCCTTTTCCACAACAAACAACAGAATCCAATTCCCCTATTTTCCTCCGTTCTAGGGCATGCTTTATGGATGATGTCGTATCTTACAGAATCAACTGAGCAGTTCGTCTGCACCAAATTATCCTCAAATTGAGTCGCGCCTCATACCCAATTTCTCCAGTCTGCATGGCGAAGCTGATGGTTGCCATCTCTTACCCCAAAATTACAATCGAGTGCCAGCTTCCTCGAAGGATGACCCTCCTCCTCGAGTAACTCAGTAAGTTTGTTTGCCCTGGCATTGTAACCTCATGGAACCCCACGAACAGGAGGACGATTCGAGACACACAGCTCTTTGTAACAAAATGGGGCGTCTCTGGTCTGCACAACAAATCGAAGATTAGAACGAATGCAAACTGATTTTAGTCAGTACAATCCTATCGAATCCCTCTGTAAACTTTCAAGCTTTTCAAACTACCTTGAAGCACGCATGGCAAACTAACAAAGTCGACATTTCCCAACGATAAGTTGGCATATATGTGGCGAAATTCCAGTTTGAAGAAGAAAAACAGAGAGTATTAGAGGGTGGTCCGTGGCTGTTTTCTAGTCACTTAGTTATTTTTAAACCACGGATACAAAACACACCTTTACACTTCTATGATTTCTCTACTTGTGCTTTCTGGGTGCAAGTATTTGGATTACCACTAGAATGGTGTTCAGAGGACATGATTGCAAAAGCTGTGAAACATGTGGGTCGTGTGATTGAGGTTAAGCTGGAACACAAAGATGGGACGACTCTTAGAGCAGGTCATGCTCAGGTTGAGCTAAATCTGAAGGATCCCTTCAAAATAGGGTAGCTAATATGAATATCAAAGAAAGCCATATACCTTGATTTTCGTTATGAACGTCTACCACATTTCTGTTACTCCTGTGGTAAAATAAGTCACTATGCAACGTACTACTAGGATATTCCTTTTACTGAGGCAAAGATGGAGGGCAAAGAGAAAATGGCGTTTGGCTAATGGTTGCAAGCTAAGGTAAAAGAACACAGTCTGTATTGGCTAACATTTTATGAGAAGCCAGACCAAGTTGAAGACGAAGTCATACCAGAGACCCCACCTTCCTCCACCCATCTTTAGCGACCAACTCTTCCACCAATCTAGCCCACTGACACCCCAAGCAAACAGAACCTCCAGCCAGGACTCATACAAGGGGAACCATCCATTGGTGCTTTAATCACACCACCTGCAAAGATGAAAGGGATTCAGCAAGTGCCACAATCCAGCTATGACCTTTATACAGGACAACTGAAACGAACAACAATTCACCTCAACCCTATAGTCCACCCGCCTGAACATCAACTTCACAAAGCACTTCCCCAACCTACTCCTTTCCCTGGTGTGATGACTCCAGCTCCTCAACAGAAGAATGAACTACATAATTAGGAAACGAGCATCCCTTACCGCAAGAAGCTGAAAACTACCAAAATTTCTACCAAAGCAAGAACAATGAAGAAAGTCAGATGATACAGTCCTTACAAGACAAGGATGAACATATCGGAAACTCTTGATGAAACGCAGCTAATGGACACGCCTATTTTACCGATTGCAAAGGACGAGACATGGGCTTTGGTGGGCCCTCAACAGCCACCGCAAGATAAATGAAGCTACTATGCTAGAATTGTCAGGGACTGGGATCTCCCCTAACAGTTTGAGCTCTAAAGGCCTTAGTGGCCAAAGAAAAGCCCGATTTAGTCTTTTTGATGGAGACCAAGA
This sequence comes from Eucalyptus camaldulensis, assembly GCA_019915185.1. Classification (NCBI taxonomy): domain Eukaryota; kingdom Viridiplantae; phylum Streptophyta; class Magnoliopsida; order Myrtales; family Myrtaceae; genus Eucalyptus; species Eucalyptus camaldulensis. The sequence goes on along the minus strand of JAHSVA010000013.1, from coordinate 13,032,594 downwards.
ATCAAGAGGAGGTTATCATTAAACTTCAATAGCATCTAAAATTTAGGAACTCTCACGTGCTCGGTCCTATTGGTATCGCTGGCGGATTGGCTATGCTATGGCATGAAGACATTTCGATCCATATAAAGCGAGCCTCTCAGCACTATTTTGACACGACTTGCATGGATACGCAATTGGGGATTCCTATGCGTTTAACTTGTGTCCACGCACTAGCAACTTATTAGCTTCGCCAACAGCTATGGACAGATCTTTGACAAATAGCTTATTCAAATACTCTACCCTGGGTGTGTGAAGGTGACTTTAATGAAGTTATTTATCATTAGGAAAAGTTGGCAGACGGCTGGCTAAACCACATTGAATGCATTCTTTCAGAGAAGTATTACACGATTGTTCTCTAATGGACATGGACAGCAAGGGCTACGCCTTCACCTGGATGAATAATCGTGATGGTGATGACCTAGTCAAAGAAAGGTTGGACAGAGTTTTGTGTACTATGAAGTGGCGTCTAACTTTCCCTGAGGCAAAGGTGTTTGCACTTCCACCTGTGGCCTCTGATCATAGCCCTATTTTATTAACTATTGACACCTTACCAAGCAAACGACACAAGAAGTTTATATTCGGAGCCTACTAGCTTCAAGACAAGGAATGTAGTGAGGTTGTTGAAAGATCCTGGGCTTCCACACATGCAATAACTTATAATCTACCACACAAAATACAAGCAGTAGCTACAGCCCTAACTAAGTGGAGTCGTTCAAAATTTTCATAGGCATAGAGGCAAATATCGTACCTGCAACAGCAACTCCAAACACATATCAATTATCCCAACAGCTACAGTGATAATCAGATGATTACTAATTTGAAGTTGGACATCCAAAGATTATGGCAACAAAAGGAACATCATTGGGCAATGCGATCCAGGATAAATTGGCTTAGCTGGGGAGATAAAAATACCAAAATTTTCCATGCGACAACTCTTCAAAGGTGACTTCGCAATAGAATACGAATGTTGAAAAAAGTCAATCTCAGCTGGATTAGGGAAGATAGTCTTTAGAAAGACATGACAAGGAATTTCTTTTCGAATCTCTACAAATCTATGGGAACTCGGAATTATGATCCTATTCTTGCCAAATGCCCAGCAATAGTTACAATGGAAATGAACGCTATGTTGACGGCCCAGGTTACTAGAGAAGAGGTTTGCAGAGCCACTTTCAGATGGGGGCCACTAAAGCACTAGAACCTGACGGTATGAATGGCTTGTTTTATCAGACACATTGGAATATTTTACAAGAAGATATTTTTACCTCAGTGCACGATTTCTTTAGAACTGGAGTTCTACTTGCTCCTCTTAACAAAATTATCATTACTTTGATTCTGAAAGTTGCTCAACCGGAGAGTTTTGAGCAATATCGACCAATCAGCTTGTGCAATTATATATATATATATATATATATATATATAATTATCTCCAAGGTGTTAGCTAATGTCTTAAGTCCTTATTATTTGATATGATATCTATTGAGCAAAGTGCCTTTGTTAGTGGCTGACAAATCCAAGACAATGTTCTCATTGTCCAAGAAGTACTTCATTAGCTATGGATCAGGAAACGCGAAAGAAATTTTCAAGCAGTTTTGAAAGTGGATATATAGAAGGCATATGATAGGGTGGAATGGGACTTTCTTCGAGACTATCTACTCAAATTGGGTTTCCATACCACTTGGGTTCAATGGGTCATGTAGTGTGTCACAACAGCTTCTTTCAACATCAATTTTAATGGAGAACAACTAGAGTATTTTCATCCAACTCGAGGACTACGACAGGGAGACCCACTCTTGCCTTATTTGTTCATTTTGCTAGCAAATGTTTTATCCAATCTTATCCATGAAGCTATCGAAATGGGAATCCTCAAGGGCCTAAAGCTAAACAAGAGATGTCCAACTCTTTCCCATTTATTTTGTGCTGATGATGCTATATATATATATATATTTTGGTAAAGGGTAAGAAATGATGCTATATTTTTCATAAATGCAACAATCCAGGAATGTTAGAACCTAGCCAATATTCTAAATCAATATTGTTTGGCTACGGGAATAGGCAATTAATAGAAACAAATCGGGCATTTTCTTTAGTCAGGCTTGCCCTGATAGCTTAAGGGCCAACTTGGCCACTGAATTTAGGGTCCCAGTATTACACAAAATAGGTAAATATTTAGGGATCCCATCTGACTGGGGTCAATCAAGACGAGATATGTTTGCCTGGATCATGGGGAGAGTGAATGTCAAATTAGAAGGATGGAAATCAAATTTTCTATCGAAGGGAGGTAAGGAGGTTCTTATCAACGCTGTTGTACAGTGTCGTGACCCGATCTCGCCGCCCTCGAAAAGTCCAAGGTGGGAAAGGTCGGGTTTAGGAGTACTTTGATCACGAGAGTTCCCTCACGAGATTGCGAGCTCTCGCAAGCTTGTACCCCGCGCGACAACGAGTTTATTTATACGATCTAGGTATTTAACAACTTAAGAATATACAGGAGTCGCCACTAACCTTATTTTTTGGGGGTTGGCTAGAAAACCCAATCGAGGGTTGGGAGAGTTCCCTCGATTCCTACGCAACTAGATATCTAGATTCGGGGACTTGGGTTACGCTAATATAGCTATTAGCGCACTTTTGATACCTAAACAGTATGTTGTGTTTTTCCTAAGATGTTCATGTGTCTCTTTTAACATTTTCGCGATCATCAAATTTATACTAAGTGATCATGCGTGGTGAATTACTTTCATTCTATTCTATTCCTAAAAAATGAAAGGAAAACAATCAATGAAATTGAAATTGCAAGACATGAAGTAAACAATCAAGAAAAACAGTAAATCTATCATGCAATCCTAAAAATATAAAAGAGAAAACAATTGGGAAAGAAAAGAAACCCGCAACTCGTCGGGTTTTATATAATGCATGGAACCCGAGACATATGTCGGGAAAAAAAAACGAATATTACATAATAACGGTTGGAATGAACATCGACCTCCATCATCTTCATGCCTTCTCCATCTTCGGGGTCTAATCTAATCTTAACCTAAGAGACTTATAACTATGTGCATACAATGGCAGAAAACAAACAAACACATCAAAATAACCAAAAACAATACATCTTTTGTGTTAAAAAAGAGTGACTAAAGTTACAAAGTCTCCAGATCAAATTCTAGGTGACATCCCAAGATTCAACATTATTATGGGTCGCACCTAAATCATTCGTCTAACGATCACATGCGAAGCGTATAACATGACAAGTATTCAAGCCATATGACCTTGGTTCTCAATTAATCAAACAAATGAGTGAGCTGATGAATGGTCACTTACTAAACATATGCATCATTGAACATATTCGTGCAACATGTATATTCATGAAGAACAAGGCAGTCAGTATGCAATTCATGTGATACCCAAAACTAACAACTTCAGGAAATCATGTCAAGTCATAAAGAAAGGCTAAACAACCCTGATGCAAAGTATTTTTCCACAAAGGTATCATATGAACTATTAAAATTGTGAACAAGTTCAAAGATAGTGTCAAGAGATCAAAATTCCAAAACATCCTGCAAATTTAAGAAGGTCGACAAGAATAGCAAATCACCCTTTCATTTCTACAAATTTCCCACAATGAAGTTCAGCATATTCCAAACAAATCTTATAGAGATACTATCATCTTATAAACACATGAATTTCTAAACATACTAAAACATGAACTAGTCAGTCTATAATAGAACATGGCATTATGTAACACAAGCATTCCATAACATATTGAAAGTAACTGGACACATATATTATTTCATTTCAAAACTAACAACAACTAGCCATAGAAAAGACAGCATGTCATAAGTAGTTTTAAGAAGACAGCATTCTTAGTGTAGAACAATGACGACTTATGAATGATCACCCTAGCCAAATGAACTTACATCTTTATGAAACTTTTATATGTTGTAGATCTACATGTCCTAATCAACTTTGATGAGATGCTGAGTTAGAAGATCTGAACAGAGATCGATTAATACACAACATCAGAATAGAACAACTGCAACACCAGATTAGTGCTCGATCTTTACAAGAAGCATTAGGCAAGGCAAACGATGGCCAAATCACACATATAATACGTCTATGGAAAGCTTGAGAAGTCTATTACAGATCTCCAGAAGACATTAAGTCCTAATAACATTATCTACCAGCTCAGTCCAGTTAAAACAGAACATCAGTAAGTTAGAACAGCAAATCACCCTAAAAAAACTACTGCAGAATTGACAGACTTTGTAGGTGTTTTTCAGCGACCAAACTATATCCATTATGGGCGTGCAACATATCAAATCGAAGCTCTAGAAGTATATTTTTTTTATGTCTAGAAGGGTTCGAGGTCAAAAAACCTCTTCTAGCACCTCCTTTCAGCCGAAACAGTGAGTCACTCATCTGAAATCGAAAATCACAAAATCTCAGCATCCAACTGCAATCAATTCCAGATCATACAAACATCGATTTTAATTAGATTTGCAATGCATCCAGGCCCCGAACCTTCGTTGTCGATCATGAGTCACGACACGAGGAGCTCTCGCCTCATCGGATGATATTAAATGGAGTTTCATTGCACCCACCTTGGTCCGTAATGAATCGACCAAGAACTGACCTTCGGAGATGTCCACCATTCAGTGACAATGAAGTTGCTATTTAACAAAAAACATGGACTGAAATCAGTGGAGGATCTGAATCTAATAACACTCCTTACCGAAATAGAAAAGAGGAAACCAAACACTTAGCTTCGATTTTGTTATTGGAACTCCTGGAAAATGAAGAACACTGGCCTTTGATTCTGTGATCCTCGAACTCATCGAATGAACGCCTCGGCTGCCGATTTGAAGATGGTGTACGCTTCTTTCGAGTTGCAATCTAGAAGCGTTTTTCTCAGCTTCTTCTTCAACAAAATCAGTGAAATTAAATGTCAATAGAATCTGATGAAATCAGAATCTTTGCGCAACAGATGTACAAGTAAAGATTGAGAAGACTCAGCTCAATCTTTATTCTGCGATTTTCTGGAAATCAGCACATCAACTACTCCGAAGCATCTTTAGAGATTTTGATGATCAAGTAACAACGAAGAACTCCTTCGATCTTCATCTGTTCCATCTTCAATCAAGAGAGAGACTGACCGAGAGACAAATCCAGAGAGCGAGAGACAGATCCTGAGCGCGAGATCCAGCCAAAAGAGGAATCGTCGGAATCTCTCTTGCGCGCGAGACTACCGGCAAAGCAGAACAAGAAAACAATTGGAAGCCGTCGCTGCTGCTGCCGTCGCTACCGCCATCGTCGATCGGCTTCGGAGCTCGAGAAGATGCGGATGAGGAAGTCGAGATCCCCAAGCCAAAGAGAGAGACCGATTTCCACCTTGAATCGATTCGGCCATCAAACCCTAGATCGCTCTCCAAGATGCAGAGAGAGTGGGAGAGAGAATGCCAGAGGTTTCGAGAGAGAGTTCGTCCGAGAGAATCCGCGCGCGAACGGTTTTTTAGAGAGAGAGAGACCTCCAAGAGAGAGAAAAAAAATCCTCCAATGGCCTCCCTCCCTCCTTTGCTTCACGAGCGCCCCTTTTGATTTATTTATTTTCTTCTTCTTTTTCTTTTTATGTTTATATAATTTTTTTTTTTTGTCTTTTTTGCTTTGTATCTCTCTTTTTTTTTTTTTTTTTATATGCAAACTAAATGGACGTTTAAAAATGTTGATAAAATTTTGAGTGTCAACATACAGGCAATACCACAATATGCCATGTCAATTTTCAAACTCCCAATGTCAATTTGCAAATCCATTGAAAAGAAGATTGCCTGTTTTTGGTGGCAAAATGATAGCCATAGATTTGGTATTCATTGGACACATTGGGAAGTTTTAAAGAGTAGCAAGAATGAGGGCGAACTAGGATTTTGTGATCTTATAGCTTTCAATAAGGCACTGCTCGGTAAACAGGCCCGGCACTTAATCTAGAATCCAACATCACTTTGGAGCACATTGCTTAAGGGTATTTATTTTCACCAACGAGATTTCAAATATGCGGAGAAAGGAGCTCAACCATCTTGGGGTTGGCAGAGTTTATTATTAGGAAGGGATTCGATTTCACCAAAACTTCAATGATCAGTTGGAGATGGACGAAATATTAGAATACGTGAAGATTTATGGCTTCCTAAAGGAATCATAGGTGGTTATACTAATCTAACTAAACTTCTACTAGTTGTTGAATTACTAGATCTGCAATAGCAAAATTGGAATGTTAACCTATTAAATCAACACTATGATGCCCAGATGATCCAAGAAATAACAAGCATTCCAATAAGACCCAACCATGCTGTAGACAAATTGATATGGACAGACACAACACACAAGTAATGCACAGCACAGAGTGGCTACAGAGCAATGCAGACATCAGCATCAAGCATTCATACAGACAAGCCATCGTCCTCATATCAAACACCCATGAACCTATGGAAAAGTATTTGGAAACTCAGGCTAGCACCAAAAATCCGAACCTTTATTTGGTCCCTCTGCTGTAATCCGCTGCCTATCAAAGACAACCTCTTTCGCCGTTACATCAACATAGAATTGGTATGTACTCTATGCAATAACAAAAGTCCAGAAACCATTGAACACCTCTTTCTTTTCTGTCCATGGACAAAACGAATCTGGTCTCACCCCAAGATTAGCATTTATCTAACGTCACAAGCTGTTCCATGCATAGAGCAATGGCTAGCAGACATGGTAGCTTAGAAGAACCTCTTACCTGATTTTGAAACCATAGCTGCGATCCTTTGGCAGATCTAGAAGGCGAGGAATAACTTTGTTTTCCGTCGTCAACATCCTGATTCGATACATCTTCTGGATGTCGTTTTGGCACAGGTTCGAACAGCTCGGATCTCCAATTGTCGATTTGCAACAACAGGACAACCCCCAACCCTATCTTTTGATGTATGGCGACCTCCCGATCTAGGTATTTTGAAGATTAATATTGATGGGGCTTTTCGGCTTTCAAGCACGGAAGGATCAATGGCATGTTTATGCCAAGATTAGAATGGAAAGTTGATCGACGGATTTACCCGAGGATTTGCTGCATCTTTGGCTCTACAGGCTGAAACTTAGGCTCTTTCGCTCACCCTGAAGCATCTCATCCGGCAAGGGAGGACGCAGGATCCGCTTATGATTGAATTAGACTGCTTAATGATGGTCAACGCCATGCTTGATGATCGATTGACGCCATGGGAGGTGCGACCCCTGCTCGCTGAAGCCGCTGCCCTTCTTCGTTGCTTCTCTCACCTTCACTTGCAGCACTGCAGGCGTGAGGCAAACTTTGCCGCCAACTGGGCCGCAAAGGCCCATAGGAATGGACCCCTACCTACTAATTGGGCTGATACGCCCCCTCTTTCTTGCTTGATCTCCTTGTTTCGAATGCTATGGCTGCAAGATGTAATGTTTCCTTTTCTTGAATGAATGAATCCTCTTTTACGACAAAAGGGGGGGGTTTCATGAGAAGCAAATTGTGTTTGGTGAAGCCTTCAAACTTTGAAATTCACTCTGATTTTTTTTTTTTGTTAAAACAAAAAGCAAAATAAGAAGAGATTGGATGCTCACCTAAGGGCCAAGGCCACTAAGCTTGCATGACTCAAGGCTTAGACGGTCATGTCAACACCAAGGTCATGTGACCAAAGGTGGTCCTCACCGAAGGTCATGAGACCTCCTTGTCCCCACACCAAGGTTGAGCAACCCCAGCTAGTGCCACCTTGAGGTCACATGACCCTAGGTGAGTGCCGTCGAAGCTAGATTTAGCTCACTCGCAGTCAGATCTAGGCTTGCTAATGACAATGTGCGATGTTAAGCATATATGCATTGGAAAATGAAAAGCAAGGCTAAAAGTGAAATTTAGATGATTTAGTGAGGCCAAAGTTAGATAAAAAAAAATCATTAATCCTAAAAGTAATATTTCGAAAGTATCAAATGACAATATGTTAAATTGGAACTTGCATTGAGTAAAGTGTCATTTCGTTTTCATTGCCGAGAACATCGGCATTTTTGCCGGAGGCGATAGTAGCCCTCTCAAGCACGTCTTCTATTGGATGATTCATACAAATGTTAATTTTCAATAAATTTTGGACACACTTATGACAAGCGTAGGATAAAATCCTAAACTGATACACTTGTCAATTATTTCATGTTATTCATTAGCAATTTGACTATAAAATTTAACAGAAACTGACTGAGGGTAATGTTGTCATGATTGTACTGATTTTGGATTTATGATATTAAAAAAAAGTAGTTTGGAATAAACTTGTTGCATGTACATCAATTTGAAGTTTTTCATGATATTAATTCTAAATTTGAACACTTAATTGAAGGGAAAAGTATAAATCTTTTGCGTTAGTGTCAATTTAGTGCTAAACCTTTTATTAGCGCCAATCTAGTGTTAAACTTTTTAACTTAGTGTTAATTTAGTCTTAAATCTTTTGACTTATACCAATTCAGTCATTCCAGCTAATTTTGGTCAAATTTTATTGACGTCAATGCCGGTTGGCTAATGTGCACGATCAGCATTGATATAGATAAATTTTAATAATATTTTAATATTTTTTGGAATTTTTAGAATTTTTTTTTTATTTTTTTCCTTTTTTTTCTATTCTTTTTTTCTTTTTTCTTTATACTTCCCTTACATTAGCTAGTCCTGGGACCTCGATGACCAGCTAGAGGTGAAGGCCGGCGAGGTCGAGGTCAACCTCCTCGGTCTCTAGCGAGCTTCACCGGCCAATTACAATAGATATGCTATCCCACAGTGGGTGAACACATATTCAAACTCTTTAGGGATTGCCTTTTAGCTAAAGGCTAGCCAGAGATTTGGTTCGGAGCATAGATCCACTCACTGGTATCAGAGCCATGGTTTCATTTGTAACTTAGCTTGTTCCATACGCTTAAATGGTTAATCCAATGCTAAGAAGATTTTCATATCATCGTGACTGATCCTGAGACACTTAATGCTCCTGTTATTGTTACTTCATCCTCTTCTTCATCTTTTCTATTTGAATTTCGTGTCTCATATGCCTCCGAGATTGACTATCTTTATAAAGTCTCTCGTAGTGATGATATAAAGATCTCTAAAACTCAACTTCCCTTTATGAATCCATATTTAGCTTTTGCTAAGCCTTCTTCATCGTTTTCCCCCATCCACTCAATATGACATCTTATCCTTCATACTCCCAAAGAAGTAAAAGAGTGTGCAATCTTCCAAATTTGACCAATACCCCATTCCATCCACTAAAAATGAGAATTTTGTTACTCTATAGATTCTTCTAGAATTTCCTAAATAGTGGACCAAATAGGGATATTCTCATATCTATTATGGAGCTATTCGCCTTGCACTCGCTTTTCATGGTAAAAAATGCTTGCCAATTGTGGCTAGAATGGCCCTATTGGACACTCGATTCCTAGAATATTAGCATGCTTGTATTGGCACTATCCAAACTACTTTGAATGCTGGGATAATCTTATGACCTTATATCCAAATTTCAATATTGCTCTTTCAAACCCACGGTTGCTTTTCTTCTTTAAGTTCCAGATCTAGCTTACAGGGGTACCTCAAACTGTCGATTCTATAGTTGCAACCCTTCATTACCAAATGGTCTATTAAGTGCAGAATCATGCCTTTGATCTCAACTTCCATAATGGAAATGAAATCACTTTGTTCATGTCCATGCAAAATGATCAGGCCTCTTGTATTCATATCCCCAGATAGATTCCCGAAGAAAAGTTGGCCAAGCTTCTACCTAAGACTCGGATTACCAACTATGAGAAGCTACACTAGAGTAACAAGCCATTCCAGTCCTCAGATTTTGAATTCATAATGAAAAAGGATGGCACGATGACCATCAAGTTCAACAAAGAGAAGGAAGAAAATCCTTTTATCTTTCAAAATTTGTTCATGATCCAACCCTGTGTCCTAGATCCAATTCTTGAGCCAGACTCAAAGAAACTTGTTCAATACTTCCAAAGTAATGGAAATCTTGTTGATTACTACAAAGACTTTTATGGTCATCATTTTTGGGATTCTTTTTGCCAGTGTTCTTCATGTACGAGTTCTCCTGATGAGGTAGACTCAACTACAAAGCCCAAGTGAAGAGCACGGAAGGCTAGAGATGGTTTATACCAAAGATATTTGAATGGAGATCCCCTTGTTGATACTTTTGGTGAAAGTGATAAGTTATAGTTCATGATTTTTTATGCTCTATCTCCACTACTCTCATATGCATCATCGTCATTAACTTTGCCACCTTCGCCTCCTCCTTCACCTCCTCATAAAAAACTAGTTATTTCCCCATTTTACAACTAATCTTAAAGGGGGCAAAAAAGCAATCATACCTATTTGAACTTCTAAATGAAACACCGCCCAACCAGGAATGATAAAAAGGGAGTTAACCCCTCTATTTCCATGTTTCAAGAAGTAGATTTTTCCCATCTTGCTCGAGAAGACTCTAGGCTTTCTTTCCCAACCACTAAAGAATTTATTGATCCACAAGGGAGATACCACCATATTTCGAAGATTCCTACTCCAATTGATGTGGATGCACATGGAAGGAAAAAAAGAACTCCAGTTACTAAAACTGCCTTAAATTGGCAATCAGAAACTCTTGCGGCACACAATAATGCTTTCAAAACGATTGACTTTAGAGTCATTGATGTGCAAAAGGATCGCTAAAGATATGATAAAAAAATCACCAAAAAAAACTTTCAGATTTCCATAAAAGGCTTTATTCCATGGAATTATGATAACATTTGGGATATCATTATCTCGAGAGCCCAGGCTGAAATAAAGAAGCTCAAGAGGCAAATTCAACTCATTGAAAGGGGGAAATTTAAGCCTTTAGATCCATTCTCGACTTTGCCCAGAATTGAGTATTCTCTTCCACTATCACAAAACACTTTAGTCTTTGCTGCTCAGATACATCTACCAGACGAGATAAAACTAATGTGGTAAAAATGAGGAATCGTCTCTGAGAAATAGATCGGCTAAGAAAAGAAAAAAAGGGCAAAGATTCTTGAAGAATCCTCGACTTCTATAAAGGAGAAGTCAGAACAAATGATGTTATTTAAGCCACTGGAATCATTCTTAAAGGACTTGATCAATTAGGAAGGTAGGCAACCTAATCTTGTTGATTTGAAAGATCACGCTCAATCTTCCCCAAATCCAATCCTTCTAATGGAGTCATGATTCACGCTCAGATATAGACTCAATACCCCTTTCATCCTTTTCTTCTTTTTAAATCCTTGCTATTGAATCATTTCCCATTACACTAGCCATACCTTCAATACTTATGGTTGATCCACTAGATCAAGAAATTGAATCAAATCTTTTTGAACTAGAGGTTCTTCAACCAAATAATCCACCCCAAATTCCTACTTCCTCTTCTAAACAAATTTTCACCCTCAATGACATTCTCTACTCTAAATGGTCAAAAAGATTTGAAGAATTCTACTCTTGGCTAAACACTCAAGCTCTTACAATTCATGACCAGTATGAGATCCTACTCAAATTTGTCATAAGATTTACGATGGCCTCAAACATTGGTGGCAATTGGTTTCAAAACAAGATCAACTTCAATTTCTGCTCTTGGCAGATTTTGGCCAAGCCATGACATTTATCTACCACTTTTTCATCGGAGAACCCACAGACCTCCTTGAGCTTAAAAGAAGATAATATTTTAAAGGAAATGTTGCTCCCTCCAGAAAAGACATCTTGATAAATACTATCGAGAAATTCTCAAACTCTTCTACGGCCTTGGAGCTGACGCAAACCCAAAGCAGGTTTTCCTAGCCTTTATTCCTAGAGCTCTCCCAGCAAATTAAGAGACCCTTTCTCAACAAGTAAAGGAGAATTGTGGATATTACCTTCACCAAGAGATCCACCTTTGCCTTGATGATTTCTACCTCAAACATTAGATGATTAAGACTTACATCAGAGACAATCAAGAGCTTGATAGCACTTGTTCGTGCTAGCATTTGAAGATTAAATGTTCTAAAAAAGATTGTGATGCCTCTCGTGGAAAATATTTCGGAAAAAAAAAAACATTTCAAGAAGTACAAAGTTGGAAGATCCAAGCATATATCTAAGCATTTCCAGAGAAAGAAAAAATGGCGATTTTTGCAAAGAAGGAAAGACTGCATGGATCGCAAGAAATCAACTCGATGCTTCATTTGCAACAAGAAAGGTCATTTCGCCAAAAACTTCTCCCGGATGAAGAAAGGTCATAACCACTTAATACACCATATTGAAATTGAAATCGGCGCCTCCCCTGAAAATGATAATGTTAAATCATTATTCTTCATTGATGAAGATCCATCTGAACGAACTCTTTGTGTTATTCCTTGATATCAAACCTCGAGTGAAACCGATTCAGATTCAGATTCTAAAAATCTTTTCATCTATCTCTAATATCTAAAAATTTAGACCCTAGTATATATTCCAACCAAGTCCACTACCCTCATTTCCCTGGAAAATTTTTTACTTCAAAGTTAGCTAATCCAATCTCAATCGTTGCTCTTATAGATACTGGTGCTATTTCTTCAATTCTAGATACTAAAGTTCTTCTTAAAGAAAAATAGACTTCCTATATTCGGTACTTCAACTCTGCCTTGGGAGATGCTCTTTCTACGAATGTACGTACTACACCGGTAACCATCCAATTCTTCCCATAGTGCCCTATAACCACTAAGATATTTGGATCTAATCTTTGGATCTAGCCTTCCCAACAAAGATTTGATCATTGGTTGAGACATCATGACCCAAATCCCTCCACTTTGAATCATTCCTGGAAAAGAGCTTAGGTGTAAATGTCAATTCTTTGAATTTGTTAATATTCAAAGGTTCTTCTCTATTCAAATAAGTTTGTTAAATCCAATTATGCAAAAATTGTTAGAATCCTATTTGGAACCTCACTCTATCTTTTCCTACAAGTGCTCTCATCCTTTGTAGAAAAATCCAAAATTTTTTGTTCATCTCCCTTTAAAAAAAATGAGTATATAAATACTAACAAGGCAAGTCATATAGGAATGAATCCAGAACATCTTGTTTCTGCTCAGAAAGAATGCTCAAAGCTACTACAACAAGGCTTTATTGAAATCTTTGACTCCCAATGGGCCTTTGAAGCTTTCTATATTAACAAGTGAGCCAAGCAGAACAAAGGAAAAATGCGACTAGAAATAAATTACCAACCCCCAACCTCTTCCTTCAAGATGATACTTTTTATTTTTTTTGGCTCTCTCGAAATTCTCTTTTTGCTTGATTATTTAGACCCCACATCTATTCCAAATTTGACCTCAAAGCTGGATTTTGGCAATTGGACATTCATCTTGAAAATAGACTTGAAATAGGGTTTTGTATTCCAAACTAACATTTCCAGTGGAAGGTTCTCCTTTTTGGCCTTAAGGTAGCCCCCTTTCTTATTACAAAAGGCATGTGTCGCATCTTTCAGCCAATTCTGCCTAGTGCAATGGTTTATATTGATGACATATTACTTTACAGTCCTGATGAAGAATCTCACGGTTGACTCCTTTAGCAGTTTGCAGATATTGTAAAGAAATATAGAATCATGTTTTCTCAAAGAAAGACAAACATTGCTCAAACAGAAATCGAATTTTTTGGTATGCACCTCACAAAGGTACATACTACTTAGGGCCACGCATTACTAAAGAATCATTGATTTTTCCAAAAGAGGATATCACAACAAAACAAGTTCAGCAATTTATTAGAATAATCAATTATCTCAAAGACTTTGTTCCTAACATTGCATAGCTACTGATCTCGTTGCAATTGATGTTGAAAAAAAATCATCCTCTTTGGGAAAAGACTCAAACCAAGGTAGTCGCGAAACTGAAAGAAGTCATGTAGACTCTTCCTTCGTTACGAATACCATCCATTAGGAAGAAAATCCTCCAGATTGATGCTAGTGATGAATACTAGACAGCTATACTATTTGAAGAAATTGACGATAAGCAACATCTTTGTGCCTATAAAAGTGAAACTTTTTCTTAAGCTTAAATGTATTATCATTTTACTTTTAAAGAAATATTGGCAGTCAAGAATGGAATAAAAAAATTTGAATTCCATCTTATTGGCCATCATTTTCTAGTAGAACTGGATATGACATCCTTTCCTCAAATGACAAAATTCAAATAGAAGCATATTTCTCATTCTTAGCTGCTTCAATAGGTTAAATGGTTTTCAAAATATTCTTTCAAGACCACATATATTGCAAGAAAAAATAAATATGCTTGCTGATTTTCTCTTCAAACCAAAGGCTCTAGCTAAAATCAACATGTATATTCCAAGACATCCTTTTCCTCAACAAAAAAAAATACAATATTGGAAGAATATGAGATTGACCAAGTTTACAATATCCATAGGAAATCATTGAACAAATCCAAAATGACAACCTCACTGAAATATTGATAACTGCCACATAGATCTCTTTAGATATCATGGATGCTCAATTCTTTATCCTTTCGAAATAAAACCCAAGTATCCATTCATACATCCATTAATATGGAAGGATGATTTTTCTCAAAAACTTCGATAGCTGTTATGCTACTTAACCAATAAGTATTTAATAGCTATTGAGTTTCCCATTAAAAAATTCATTGTCAAGCTAACTAGGCTAATTGCACTTGGTCGTAACAATGAAAATGAAAGTAACATGAATTCCTTACAGTGCTTAATTGGTTTAATCCTTCGATTTATTGGAAACGCCTCTTTCTACAAGAACTAAGAACTGCTCAAGCAGAACCAAAAACGCATACTGTTGTGTTCCTCCATTGACCATGGACTTTTGTGCACAACAATGACACCTTCACCAGTGCTCCAGAAGGAATGGGAACCATGACCTACAAACCTTAACCACATCTTCAGGAAGTTCGTATTTACAAAACAAAGTTAAACCAAGACACCTCATTCATAAGAGCAAGAGATGACTGACATAGAAGATCCTGCACAGTCCTCCCAAGAATCCTATGCCCAATGGGGGCCTCTCTCTCAAGACCCTTATGATTAAGGACCCTTCTCCTTATCCGTTAGATTAAACCCCAACATAGTCTTCCATTATGCTCAAACATCATTTTGGCCCTAGCTAGTCATGCCTGAAAGAATGGACCAAGACAGTGTTCCAAGATCTTCCAGAACTAATGATGAATTACTTAGACTAGATGTCATTTAAAGAGTAAACTTGGTGCTTGTTTCCTCTTCAAGTTTTAAAAAGCGGTTGTCTCTTAATGAGTAGGTCTCCTTGGTTTAGTATTAGGCTTAGATTTAAATTCTCATTTAGCTCTTGGGAAATCATGTCCTGAGACTCTATAACAAGGCTACGTATATTCTTTGCTTGATTTGTATCAGATTACTTTACTACACTTTATCTTTTACTCATCCTATATTACTATTTTTGATGCATTTGTTGTGATTGCTTATATATCATTTTTGTGTTGTGATTTTTTTTCTTTGTTGAATGGACGGATTTTCTTTTAGGCTCATAATGAACATAATAAACCCTAAAAGAACCTTGCATGAGCACATTGTGACATCAAATGATCTTCAGGACTCATAATCAATATAAAGCTGTTTTATCACTTAGATGAAAAATCATAGCAAGTTATAGTTACCAAAAGGATGCTAATTAGATCATTAGTGTAATCAAGTCTTCAAGCTTAGTAATCTCTAGTTGCGTTAAAAAAAGAGACTAAACTCTTATGTCTCATTTGATTTCTTACTAATCCCAAATGACTAGTGGTGACTCCTAGAATTTTTTAGGCTAAAAGCAAACTCAAAATTAATCTAATATCACTCAAGATGAGGGCTTGGGGGAGCTTGCACTTAATTGAAGACCGACCTCTAAACCTCAATTCTTCCGACAGGTACAACAACTTGTTCTATCTTTGTTCGTCATTCTAGTTCTACCATACCATGGCCTGAAAAGGTGATTAAATGTATGGAGCAATTACTAGCGATAATTACTTTAGAACTATTTAGCGAACATTCTGTCTTCACTCATTACCAAGTAGCAACTTTCAAACCCTTGAAGGGAGCTGTTAAATTATGATTAATTTTCTGCAAGAATGTTACTGTACCTCGAGAAAATTTTGCAAATTAGGTGAACTGAATACTATTATGACAATTCAAAATCAAATGGCAAGTAATGGCCCACTACTCTCTCTCTCTCTCTCTCTCTCTCTCTCTCTACCACACTTCTCCGGTATACCTATTGTATGGTACAACTTTACGAGGTTGAGCCATAACTAAGTATAAAAATGTTATACACATAGATTCATGATGTTACAACTTTTCGTCCTTAATCAAACTTAAGTTATCTAATCGCTGGGGGGATGAAGGAGCCTGAACTCTGGCTTATAGGGTGCAAGATTTCTAGCACATTTGAGTTTATCTTTTAATCACGAGTTTTGGTAACATAATTAACTTATTAATTAATCGATAATACCAAAAAATGAAGACATGAACATGTAATGTCAACTAAAGAATGGTAACAACTCATAAATCATTAGTTAGGCTAAAAGAGATGTTAGAAAAAATTAGGATCAATCCACAAAAAATTTCAAACTGATACATTCATGACAAATTTATGACCACAAAAAAAAAAATCTCAAATTGGTACACTTGTGATAAGTCTAGTCTTTGTTAGTTTCTATTAAATTTTACTATTAAATTATTGAGTTGAATGATAATTGAGTTTGAGGTTTTATTCTCCATTTGTCACATTTGTACCAATTTGTGGTTTATCTGGTATCAATCCAATTTAACGAAAATTATTGGAGGGCAAATTCGTCACAAATGTACTAGTTTGAAGTTTTTTATTATCAAAAAATTAGTTTGTAAATTTATCACATATGTACCAGTGTAGGTTTTTGGTAGAGAAAAAAATTAGTTCGGAATCACTTTGTACAAGTGTATCAATTTGGATTTTTTGTGATATTAACCCAAAATATTAATGTCCGATCTCTACTATTCAATAGATTTGCTTCAAACTTACTAGATTTTCTGATTCCAGTGGTTTCTTTTACGCTGTGACTACCCAAGATGACTTTCGAGTCACTTTGGAGTTTTTCTTTTTTTTGGGTGTTTGCAAGGCATTTTGGAGAAGTTGAGAGATTGAGAATGTACGATTGAAAAAGAGGACAGCTTATGCGGTGCCTCTTGGCTAGGAAGGCGACTGTGGCGATGAGGGTGGCAACAATAAGGAGGACGTTGCAAGTGTAGGTCGAGGAGGTGTGGGCTTGGTGGAAGCACCTTGAGCAAAGGGAAAATCACCATAAAATCCTAAACATATTGCACTTATGCCTATATAGTGTTAAATCTTTTAAATCTATCAATTTAATTCTAAACCTTTTAATAATTTATCAATTTAGTCACATCAACCAAAATTGGCCGGAAATAGTTGACATGGCAATCTAGTTTGCACCGGCCATCCTATGTGACATGTTCGATGTCGACATTGACAATTTTTTTAATTTTTTATTATTTATTATTTTTTCCTTATTTTTTTTATTTTTTATTTTTAATCTAACCTAGGCTAGCAAAGTCACCAAACGACCCTCGCTCGTTGGCCAACAAGAGCCACGACGCCATCAAGTAGTCTGGGCAAGGGCCGAAACCCTTGCATATTGGCCAATGAGGGTGTTGTAGCCCTTGCTTGGATTTAGGTAAGGGCTGACACCTCCCTCCTGGTTGGCAAGGGAGCGGAAGCCCTCACCAAGGTGTCGTGAATGTTTAGCAAGGAATTTACAATGCCAGCAAGAGCATTGTCAACACCAAGGTGTTACCCAAGGCGGGCGAGGTCGAGCCTCACTTGTGGCCAATTGTTGGCTATCGTCAAGGCCTAGCGACCAATGGAGAAAGAAGGAAAAAGAAAAAGAGAGAAAAAATATTTAAAAATTCATTTTTTGGACTTCAGATAAATTCATGAAATTGAAATTATTCTCCAAATGAAATCCAAACACCAAAAAACCCTTTCAATCACATGTTACCAAATAGAGGAAAACTATCCATTTTCTTGAAAAACAATATCTAGGAATATATTTTCCTATATCATTAAGTTTTCCTTATTTAGCGAAAAATGAATGATTTGAAATTTTTTTTCCTAAAAATAATCGTTTGTATCACTAAAAAAAATGAAAAAAAATTCATTATCCATGAAATATTGAATTATAATTTCTTGTTAATAATGAAAAATTTCTCATCGACTAATTATTTCAATTGATACAAACGACTCTTTTTAGGAAAATATTTTTCAAATCATTTATTTTTCACAAAATTAATGAAGTTTAAGATAACACAATCTTCATCTTTCGTCAATTTGTCACGCTTGGGCTCTATTTTGGAAGCTCAACACCACCAAAAGAACACAACATAAGGTGCTTATTTTGCGATGTAGTTTTTTTTTTTTTTTGGTCGAACTTTTGCGATGTAGTTTAGTCGCATGGGCGTTTGAGCTTTTAATCAAAGTGGCCGACAAAAATCCATCAACTACAATGAAGCACGCATTCAAGTGTCATTTCGTAGAATCTTCCTATGATCTATCCAAAGGAATGGAGGACCTAAGCTTTTTACCTAATAAAGGCGAAATAATCAATTTTTCTTTTGGGTGGCGGATAAAGGCAAGGGGCTTGTAAATTCCTGAATGAACCGACGATTTCTATTCCAATTATTCGAAGTATATGCACTATGCTTTTTGGTATCCTAAATTTTATTGCACACATCCAGATGCAGCCGGTTCTCTATTTGTTTGTCTTTCTAGTTCTTTAACTGTTTTACTTGAAAACTGTTCCGGTTGAAAGGGCGCTATCCAATGTTCGTGGCTTAGTAGACTAGCATATAGCGAAAAGCAAACTGCAAAGACTAAGAAGAGTGTCATGATAGAAGATGTTAGCAAAATCAATGGTAAAAAAGAAAACTAAAAATCATTCACCTATTTTATCCAGTCAATTGAGAAAAGATGTGCAATGTCGCGACCTCTTTTTCGGCGCCCTATAGTGGGAGCGCCGGCGGAGGCTATGGCTTGCTAAGTTTACAAAGGCTTTAGCTCGGACTCTCCCAAGCTCATCAATTCGCGACTTATGGGTCGAGTTTTTAACCTGTAAGTTAATTTTTAAAAGGAGTAGCCACTAATTAATTTAAAGTGGGTTGATTAAAAATCCAAGTGAAATATTGAGAAAAATATTTCGCTCCTACGCAACTATAGATATTAGGATCAATGATTTGATTACACTAGTTAATCACTAATGTCCTTCCGGTACCATGCATTTGTGGATAAAAACATTTTTGGTCTTTTTTTTTTGTGTTTTTTGATCTTTTCGAAAATATAAATAGAATATTTTTGAGTTTTTCTGATTTCTGAAAAATAAATTATTATTTTTATTATTTTTTTATTTTTTATTAAAATTATATATATATAACTACCCGGGTCGGATTCCCAGGTTGGGACTGACCCCGTTCGTCAACAGCTAGCCCGGATGGGCCTGAAGCACAAGCCCAGACCGGGCCTCACTCCTTTTTTTTCAAAACAAACACTCAGTCCACAAGACAAGCCCACTAATTTTGCAAAACCCACACGCTTTTTGGCCCAAATTAGCAAGAGCCCTACCTAGCTGAGACCTACACGCCCAACCTAGTTTGAATGAGTGAAACCCTACCCGAATACGACCTGCGCCCAACCCGATTTGCAACCCAACACCCTCTTTGCAGACCTGCCTCTTTTGTGCCCTTGCTCCCAGTGATTTGCAATGGAGGTGGCCGAGGGATGGGCGGACGTGACGGCGAGGTGGTGGGCGGCGACGGGCTCGGCGGTGTGGGGCTTGGCTGAGATCAGTGAGCAGCTAAGTTGTGGAGACAGAGCAGTGAGTTCGGTCGATGTGGCTTAGGCGATGGGTAGTGAACTGCGACGATTTGGACTGGTGGAGGTGTACGCGGGTGTCTCCGGTGGTTGAAGCACGGCAACGTCAAGGAGCGGAACTACGTTGGGAGGGAACAACCGCAGCCGGCATCGGGCCAGCGAGCTCAGCCCGGCAGGGGTCGTAGCCGGTCAACGGGGCGGCGATAGGTGATGCTGTGGCAGCGACAGGCGGCGGGGATTCGGCTCGCGGCTCCTCTTTCTCTCTTCCTCAGATCTGGAGTCGCGCCTTCTCCGCCCTCTCTCTTGACTCACTCCCGGATCCCTCTCGCACAGCTCCTCTCCTCCAGCCTCGATTTCTCCCTCCTCCACCCTTCTCTTGCGGATCTTGGCTAGCTTGCTTTCGGGTCTCCCCTGAAGTCTCTCGGGTGAAGTCCTAAGCTTGCGGCCTTCGATCTCGCTTTCCAGGCGTGTCATTGCCTTCCCCTCGGACGCCCTATTTATAGCCGTGGAGGTCAGTCGACGTAGGCGCTCGGACCGCCGATCCTTCGCGCGCTCCGAGCGGCCTCCGCCGGCCGAACCGGCGTCCCACCTATCAAGGTGGCTCTAGCTAGGCCGCCTCCTCTATCGCATTGAAGACGCGTGTGCTGCTTCACGTGCGTCGCCGTCTCCTCCTCCATCCAACATCGTGTGCGTCCGGCTTCCTATACATGTTGTAGAGACAACAGAGGAAGAAGACAAGGAGGTGGAAGAAGACAAGAAGGAGGGGCTGGGCCAAGAAGAAGAAGAAAAGGAGTGGGCCCGTGTCCGGGGTGGTGAGCATGGTCCAGGTTAGGCCGGTCCACCTCTTAACTCTAGAATCAACTCGCACAATACCAGTCCTCAATTTTTGGGACCAAGAATTGACCTGTTAGGCTTGGGACCGAGGACCGGATCGACCCAATGAGTTCGGTTTGGTTTCAAAGTCAAGAAGGGACCAATTGATAATTTTTTATTTCATTTTTTATACTTCTTAAAAAAGCGATTGAAGACTGAATTGACTCAATGGGCTCGGTCCAGTTTCAAGGTCAACCCATGATCAATCAATAATTTTTTATTTCATGTTTTGTACCGTTTAAAATGGCAATTGAGGACCGTACTGACCCAATGGGTTTGATGATGAGCGAGTTCAGATAAGGAAAGCAAGCAGTGAGGGTCAAGTGGGGTGAACATCGAATATCGAACGAGGAGCGGTAAGCTAAGCAAGCATCAAACAACAAGCAACACGAGTGAACCAAAGCGAGCGAGGCAAGTGTCGAATGGCGATCTTTCGATTTTGGCAAATTGAAGACTAAAAAAACAAATAAGATAGAAGAGAATCAATATTAGAAGAGGATGCCATAAGGCGCCTTTTTGGATGCCGTGAGAACTCCTCACAAAAACATTTTCCTCCATAAATTATGACTATTGAAGTTGTGAAAGACATCAAAAACCTAAATTATTAAATAACAATGTAAAATTACTTGAATTCTTCACTAAAGAACTTTTAATATTATTGACGTTGTTTAATTTTAATATTTTCTCTATATAAAAAACTATAAATAATATTATATATATAGAGTTAGGGTTGGTCCGGATTGGACCGACCCGGAACTCTCAGGACCGAGGACCGATCTATACAGTGTTGGTCTAAGAATTGTAAAACCGAGGACCGACCCAATCTCCCTAGGAACTGGACTAGGACCGGCAGGGTTGGGCTGATCTAGGGTCGGTCCAGGGTTGACCCTAGACTGATGCTCACCCCTAGGTGTGAAAGCCCAACCCCAACAACTGCTCTTTATTATTATTATTATTAAAAAAGTGAAAAAAAAAAGTAAATAAAGATTAATGGACACAAATAAAAACTAGGCCCTAATTGATGCAAAAAAAAAAATATTTTTGTTAGGGTTAAATTGATCCTTAATTTTCTATGCAAATTAATTTTAAATAATTAGTTAAAATTTATGTGTCAATAGCTGCTCATTTTTGAATGTGAGCTCGCAGAGGTTGCATTCAAAGATGAATTGATCGCTAAATTTTGTCCACGCTATGCAATAAGTTATATTCTATTCAGGACCAAGTCTCTTATGCAGAAAAAAAAAACAGTATAACATTATACATACTAAGATAGATAAGAAGATACCTATGGTTACTTATCGAGAATGACTGAGATAGGACTCGAATCTCGAGTTTGGCAAGTATCAGGGTATCATTTTATTTGATGATGTAAGGAAGTTGCTTTTCCAATACCCGAACCTTTTTTCGATTGCCTTGATGGGAAATTGCTTTTTCAGATCTCGAACCATTCTTCGATCACCTGTTAGAGCATAAGTTGTTTATCTAGAACTCGAACCTTTCTTCAGTCACCTTACGAGAAATTACTTTTCCAAGACCCAAATCATTTTTCAATCGCCTATTGGAGCAATAGGTTATTTGTTTAGGACCCAAACTTTTCTTCAATCGCCTTGACGGGAAATTGCTTTTCTAGGATTCGAACCATTCTTCAGTCACTTGTTAGAGTAATAAGTTGTTTACTCGACCTTTTTCAGGGATGCGCCAACCTTTCTTGGGACATTTGTTTGTTGGGTGCCTGATCTTTGTCAATGATACCAGTTGATTACCTGACCTTTCTCGGGGGATGTGCCGATCTTTCTTAAGGCATCTATTTGTTGGGTGCCTGATTTTTGTCAATGACACCGGTTGGTTACACGATCTTTCTCGGGGGATGCACCGACCTTTCTTAGGGCATTTGTTTGTTGGGTGCCTGATCTTTATCAAGGACACCGGTTGATTACCCAACCTTTCTCGAGGGATGCGTTGACCTTTCTTAGGGCATCTATTTGTTGGGTGCATAATCTTTATCAAGAACATCGGTTGATTACCCGATCTTTTTCGGGGGATGCGCCAACCATTCTTAGGGCATTTGTTTATTGGGTGCTTGATCTTTATCAAGGACACAGGTTGGTTAGCTAATCTTTCTCAGGGGATGTGCTGACTTTTCTCAGGGCATCTATTTGTTGGGTGCATAATCTTTATCAGGAACACCGGTTGATTACCCGATCTTTCCCGACCTTTCTCAGGGCATCTGTTTGTAGGGTGCTTGATCTTTATCAAGGACATCAGTTGGTTACTCGATCTTTCTTGAGGGATGTGCCGACCTTTCTGAGGGCATCTATTTGTTGGGTGCTTGATCTTTATCAAGGACACCGGTTGATTACCGGACCTTTGCAGGTATTGAAGGAGTACCTAGTCATTTGCAGGCATCGAAAGAGTATTTGGATGATCACAAGTATGGACCCTAGTCATTCGCAAGGATCGAAGGAGTACCTGGATGCTCACAAGCCGTGAACACTCAGGAAGGTCTCTCACCTTCTGGTAAAGAGAATTTGGGCAATATCTAGGATGATTTTGGGATATCCATGAAGGTCTTTCACCTCTGGGGGGAAAGAAGTTGTGATATTGAGGAGGCACCATCGTGAAAGCCTCCCATCTCCTTAAATATTTGTGAATGTCTCCCACCTTCTAGTAAATGGAATATTGATGATGTACTTGTGATATTTGTGAAGGTCTCTCATCTCCTGGTATATAAAATATCGAGGACGTGCTTCGGATATTCGTGAAGATCTCTCACCTCTTGGCAATTGGAATATCCAGGATGTGCCTCGGATATTCGTGGAGGTCTCTCACCTCCTGATAATTGGAATATCAAGAACGCACCTCGGATATTCGTGAAGGTCTTTCACCTCTTAGTAATTGGTGAAGGTCTTCCATCTTCTCGTAGCTGGTGAAGGTCTCTCACCTCCTGGTAGCTAGTGAATGTCTCCCACCTCTTAGTAGTTGGTAAAGGTCTCCCATCTCCTGGTAACATAAATTTAAATGTAGCATGAGATTTACCTGGATGGTCGCAAGCAGTCAAAAGGGCCGGAACACCTAGGTAGTCACATGTATACAAAATAGTGGAATACTTGGATATACACAAGTATTTAATGATACGATTTGGGACCACTCAGGCAAGTCCAAGCGTCATGATGATAAGAGAGCATACCTAGGTAACCGCAAGCACACAAAGCAATGGAGTACTTGAACGGCTACTAGTATTCGATGATATAATTTGACGTTTAGGCTACTAGTCGTGGAACTTCTTATTTATCTCAACAATGCAAGTCAAGTCATAGTGTATCAAAAGATTGTGACTTCTTGAATTAGCCGATGATTTCTATTCCAATTAACCAAACTTATGCACTATGCTTTTTGGTATCCTTAATACTAATGCACACATTTGGGTACAGCCGGTTCTATAACTAGTCTTTACTAGGTTACCCTGCTCATAGAGGGGATGATTTGCATGCTAGCATGTATCATAATAGAAAATGGTAGCAAAATCAATGGTAAAAAAAGAGCACTAAAAATCATTCACCTAATTCATCTCATTAAGGTAATCAATAAAATATGGAGGTGTGGCTCCATTTGCAGGATTTTTTTGAGGTGAATTTGATATTTTCCTCTTGCTAACAAAGAGATCAAAGAGACCTCTATAATTTAAATATCAAGTTCCTCTCTAGTAAGAAGGTTAAGGTTGTAGTTTAAAGAAACTTAAAAGGAGAGCCTATTTTTTTTAAGTTGTCCTATATGGAAAATATTCAATTAAAAAATAAAAAATACCACGTCTTTACGAATATTCAAGAAAGGAAAAATTTTTAAACCGTAATCTAAAAGCAACAGAAAATAATTAAAGCCTGTCAATGCAACAGACAAGCCCAAAAGTCCACTTATATGAGTGAAAACGTCCATCGTAGAAGAATGTCATTGGACCTAATCTTCTTGGACTCCTTGTGCATATTAGACATGTTTGGGGGGCCCCGCCTCTAGAACATTTTGCAAAATAGGCAAAATCAAGACCATCTTGACAAAATTCAGAATCTTCTTGGACTTCTTGTGTGTATTAAACATGTTTACAGTTCTGCGGTACACCTATTAACCAGTACAATTTCACTCAATACCATCGTGACAAAATTCAGAATCCTCTTGGACTTCTTGTGTGTATCAAACATGTTTACACTTCTGTGGAACACCTATTAACCAGTACAATTTCATGGCGCGGAGTTGTAACTACGTATAGGAACGTTATGCACATAGATCTATGATGTTACGATGCTTTGCTTGTAATCAAATTTGAATTGCCAATTGTACAGTCAGCAAAGGAGCCGGAAATCTAGTTGAGGGTGTGTGAGATTTTTGGCACATCTGAGTCCAACTTTTAATCCCGACTTTTAGTAACAATGGTATCAAGTAATAACAACGTGATGGATTAATCCACGAGGTAAAAAAAGAAAGAAAGAAAAGAAAAGGAGATATTCATGAAAATGCAATTTATAATCCAAATGCGATAAAATAATAAGACTCCGTACATGTGAGAATGAAAAACTTGACCCTAAAATTTAATAAAAAGGATGCATAATTTTATTTTATTTTTAAATGTAGAATGTTATTAGAGCTAAGTACAACACGACTCGATATAGTTTGCAAGATTTGATTACCAATAATTGTTAATGTGGAT
The DNA here is from genome assembly GCA_019915185.1 of Eucalyptus camaldulensis. Taxonomy (NCBI): domain Eukaryota; kingdom Viridiplantae; phylum Streptophyta; class Magnoliopsida; order Myrtales; family Myrtaceae; genus Eucalyptus; species Eucalyptus camaldulensis. Next base: position 13,007,079 of record JAHSVA010000013.1, on the reverse strand, counting down.
ACCGATCATTCTACGTGATATGACTAACGCTGATGTAGGCACTTTTCCACTTCTTTTAAGTTTTTTGAACTTTTTTATAAGTTTTTATTTTCTTTCTTTTCATTCCATCTTCATATATAAGTTTTCTAAATTTATAAATTTTTCTTTTCTTTCTTTTTTTCTATTGACCATAGGCGAGAACTGGGACGCTCATGTCGGCACCCGCTTGTGGGCCAGTGAAAGAGGAAAAATGAACAAAAAATAAAAGAAAGAGAAGAGAAAACAGAAAAAGAAAAGAAAAGAAAAACTTGGATTCCCCGTGATGATAATGGATAGAGTAACTGGATCCCAACGAACCAATCATATTCACAATCTCGCCCCAAATTTTCGCCAAAAGGGCCCAAAGCATAATATGACATGAAAATGAGGGTCTTAAAGAAATAAACATTTGAAACCGAAGGGCCTCGATTAGCCGCCATTCTTGACGTCGCAAAACTAGTGCGCGCCAGCGAGCCAATGCAACGTACCATTTCGCATAACCTTCCCATGATGCTGCGCCACCACCCACCGCCACCACTTCTCATATAATGACCAAATGAGTACTCATACGGAAATTATACATTTTTGTAATTATCAATACGACTGAGTTGTAGTGAAATGTTAGAAGTAGGGTGAAAAAAAAAAAAAACATGATCCAAATTTAGAGGCATGCATAATGAAACGTTAAGTGAGTTTTCATAATCGAAATGATTTTGACCACGTATAATATGGAATCCTAAACATTCGAAAAAAAAACACATTATGACAAAATCAAGCAACAGTGAATCGTTGACATTATCAACTTGATGAAGAACCATATTAATCTGTGTATAACTCTTCTAAATTCCTCAACCTTCCAATAATGCTTGGTAACTCCCATCGTGCTGCTAAATGACACCCACGTACCAACTTGAATACTCATAACGATTCTAAGTTTACCATGAAGTCGGGGCATTCCTCAATCACATTGGGGCTTACATGGAAAGATGAAAGTCTCTGTAATCCATAGATAGAGTTTGGAAGTTTGGCAATCGGTGTGAATGAGATCTTTGTTTCCAAATGTGTTAGCCTACCAATAGAATCAGGTAATCTCGTAACTACCGTGGATGATAAATCCAGCTTTATTAACAATGTTAATTGCAAAATCGAGTGGGGGAGTTCACTCAAGCTGGAACAATCCCTCACAGAGAAGTATTGAAGATTTATCAGAGGACAGCGGCCCGTTTGCATTAAATGCATTCCCTTCTCGCCTTTTGTCTTCTTTGTCAAAAGGCCGTGTGAACGTGCAGGAAGAAAGAAGAAAATGAGCAGCTTTTCTTTTCGTTCTCTGAAGAAAGAAGAACAGCGAGCCATCAATGTTGGCTATTCATTGGCCGTCATTGTTGACTTTGACAGGGAAGAGAAGAAATGAAAGAGCTGAGGAGTAGGGGTGATCGGTTCCCGGTTCGGTCTGGTTCCAAGGTGGAACCAGGAACCGGACTGGGAGAACCAATTCCCAATTTTGGGAACCGTGAACCGGATCGTTTGGTCCTAGGACCAGGAACCAGACTGGACCATCGGTTCCGATCCGGTCCGGTCTGGTCCAACAAATCGTCATTTTCCTTTTTCACTAAAGAAAAACTATGCTCCGGACCGATCAATCGAATTCGGTTCCCGGGCGTTCTAATAAAACTATTCATACATGTTTCCATGTGCCACGTGCAAAATATTCACACTTCACTTGCGTGAATATCAATCACAGTTTATGTGTTTCACGCTTAATTTTAAGCATAAAAGCCATGAACAATTTGATCAAAGGTTGTGCTTAGTTTAGGTTTTATAGACAATCTCTCTTTTATGCTTTGAATGTTTAGTCGATATCATACTCTTTGAGACTTGAAGTGCCTTGTTGTTTACAAGTGAGGGGAGCAAGAGAGAGAGTGTGAGCACGAGGAACTCCTAAAGCCTTGTCTCACATCGAGTAGAAAATGAAACTAACAAGTAAGTTTTCTCTATAAATAAAGAGTAACAACAAAGTTTTGGTGGTCTCTTGGCCACATAGAAGATTGTTACTTCAATTGCAATTGTAATTGCAATAAGTTTCATATATAATATTCATATATTATATGTGTTTATATATTATATGTATATAAATTATATATAAAAAAATTGGTCTGGTCTAGTCGGTCCGGTCGGTCCGGTTCCCACCTTGGAACCGGGAACCGGACCAACCGGCCGCCGGTTCCAAGACCGCCGACTGTGGGAACCGCCCAAAATCGGCCGGTCTGGTCCAGTCTCGGTTTGGGCAGTTTCCGTTGCACACCCCTACTAAGGAGCGCTCTCTACGCATCTAAGGAAAGCTTCTGCTTCTTCGAATCAACTTGATGTTAATATCGGGTGCAAACGAATCAAATAAAATAACCGAAAAGAAGAAAAGAAAATCAAATATTGAATTTATGTGATTTGGCCCAAATATTGAAATCTACGTCCACGATAAGAATAGCACGAAATTTCACTAAAGGAACAAGCGATATAATTGAGACTCAAATTACTTAGGTACTAGGTGTTTTCCAGCCCCTAATTATACTAAAAACTTACACAGTGTATAATTCATCACAATTCCTAGTGAAATCTCACTCGATAAATTATATAAATTCTATTAACAAGAATTTAACCGGCTAAATCACTATCAAATCTAATTACCAGTAAATTCTCATGAGAAGAACTCTCTACATACTCCTCTTTAGGCCATTTGAGAATTCTCTCTCCGGCCACCGAGGACTGGGCGCGCTTCTACTCCGATGGCCCTTCTCTACTTATAACCAAGAGAATCCACCCATCATTCAATGCAAGAACCGTCTTTCTCGGAAGAAATCACGTGGAGAAATATTTTTTGTTCATCCCTTTTTCTAAGCAATAAAAATGACTTTTTAAAAAAATATATTTTTTAAATTGTTCTTTTTCCGGAAAACAAGCTGCGTTTGTTAATTGTCGAACGCACCGTCACTTCTTGTCGTTTCATTATTGGCGTGAAAGTCCCTACCAAATATCACGCCTACTTGACTTTCATTGACCCAAAAAAAAAAAAAAAAAAGTTGACTTGCCCGGACGGGAAGACACAGGAATTTTTCTGATTTATCGTCTAGCATGGAGTGCTCCGATCTAGTACCTTGTAAACCTTGACTAATTATCGTAAGACAAATATCGTCCCTTCTCGGAAAATTGCATGCAATTCCTTCATACATTACAAGAGGATTGCTCCGTTGATTGCACTGTCATTACTTCGAGTTTAAGTTCGTGAATGGACTATTATCGTCTCATTCTTTTCTCTGCAGCAATCTTTCTGCATGCAAACACTCCCAAACTTTAATTATTAATGAATAGATTATTTATAGGTGTTAATTTCATAAGTGCCGTCATAAACGTGGATTGACTTGCCTTTTCTATATGAGAAATGGCATTTTGAAGGTGATGAAAAACTCTAGATATGTATGGTGTGTGATTGTGTCTCCTCTCGATACATTCTCAATTTAAATAAAATGGAAATTTGAATTAGCTACTTAAAAGGGCTTGTCGGCGTTGTCGCACCATCTTTAAAAGCATCGTGTATTGCGGAAGTAATTTAAATAGTCCCATCAACTTAAAAACACAGAATTATCTTGGATTTAAATTAACTAGATTTATCATTGGTATGTGGCACTGACTTACCAATTTAGGATTTCTTATAAAATGATAATTACTTTGGAGTAAATATGGCACATATGTACCACCTTGAGATTTTTTTATAACACGGAAATTAAATTGAGGTGAATGTAAGATGAGTATATCAATTTATGATTTTTTACGGTAAAAATCCTCTTAACAAATCTTCTAGTCAATGTAGTTTTCATCTTTGTCATGGAATATGATATACAATAAAAAAAAAATTAGACATTGAGAAAATCCTTGTGTTTCATTCATTTCTTTTTAGCAATATAAATAATTATTTTTATAAAAGTATTTTTTAAATCCTTTATTATCGTGAAATAAGTAATTTCTTGTCCTTTCATTATCCAGTGTTAAACTCACTATCAAAAAGCTCGCTTACCAAAGTTGACTAGTCGCATGGGAAGACGGAGGAGTCTTCGTGGTTTGCTGTCTAGCATAAAGTTTTCCGATCTCGTACCTTGCAAACCCTGATTAATTATCATAAAAACGAAAAAAATGACATATAGATAGGATATATATAAACTTGTGGACATGCAAATGGGTTGCATTTCTCGGAAGTGTTCGCGAAGTTTCTCGGAAAGTTATGTGCCTGCTCCTTCATACATTATAAAAGAATCGTTCCGTTGTTTACAAACTCGTTAAGTTCTTGAATGGACTGTTACGATCTCATTCTTTTCTCCGCTACAATTTTTCAGCAAGCAAATACTCCCAAATTTCAGACACTTTCTTAGATCTTGTTAACCTCCACAAATGAAAAGAAACAAAAAGAGAGCTTTGGCTTCTGGTCAACCAAGTCAATCTAAGAGGCTATGCTTCCCTCCAATCGAGTAAGTTTACTCGTCCCTCTTGATGTTTCAATGCTTGATAGATTTAGCTTTCAGATCTTCAGTTGAATTTTTTTACAATGAGAGATATGGTGAAGCCTGCGTTGAAGTATAACATTGATTAACTTTTGCGAGATGATAATTCTAAATCGCTTTTACTAAGTTTTCCGTTTGTGGGTTTGTGCGGTGGCTTACTGTGAAGTATTAAAGAGCTCAAAAGTTGTCATCTCAAATCTGTAATGCAGTTACCGCAGTACTTCCTCCTTATTCGAATTGAACTCTGTTAGAATTTTTTACCTAGCAAGTGAGCTGTTATCGGTACCAGGTTACTTTGCTATCCTATTTGCTAAGTTATCCTATCTTGCTTGTATTTTTGTGATGATCTTTACACAGGCAAGAAAGGGAAGGGAGGAGCTGTTTGACAGAGGAGGATGTCGGGAGAGTGGTAAGATAAATGAAGTAGCCAACTTGGACATACGTAATACAGATTTTATTGCATTTCAATTGCTGATCTCTTCACTTAGTAGCAATTTAGATGCGTTTCTTACCTTCCAGTCAGTTTCCGGATAGAAATCCTCATAAGAAATTGCTGCGTGATATATAGAGAATTACTGAGTGGTAAAATAACCCACTAACTGTTCTAGGCTTTTCCTGTGAAGCAATTCCACTGCGAACATGACTTGGGCTTTTTCATGTTGTTTTGGACTGTATAAATCACAAAAAGATACAAATCTTCAACGAAGTTCCATGGACATAATTGTTTCCTTGAATCTTGGAAATGAGGTCCTTGACAATTTGAATGTAGAAGGTGGACAATAAGGATACCTGTGATGGGAGACTTGAATGAGATGAATACGTGACAGATGGTTCTTGCAATGTAATTCTTTGCTATTGCTCTTTGCTGGACAGGTCACAGAAGTGCTGGAGCGTGCTAAACCTCACTGGGCTGAATTTATTCAGAGGTGAATACATTTCATCTTGTTTGTTGGCAGTATCTTACCTGCATCAAGTGATTCCTCTAGTAGAATTTTCATGTGTGTTGTCCCGCCAATCAAAAATCACATCAAGTGTCATTTGCCATCAATTAATGATTCAGTTTGGCATTGTGTAATACCTGTACATTCATTTTTTTGTTCATCACCGAAAGGGCAGTGCATTGGCGATAGCTGCTAATAAACTTTACTTGCTTCTGTTATCAACGTACTAGATAAATATGTAATCCAGCCTTACGTTGACTTTTCTATGCCGCCTTTGATTAGGGGAATGCATTTCTGTATCTATCTTTATACAGTAATTAGGACCGACATTACTAGTAACTAAAATGTTACATATGGATATTTGTCTATTTGTTACAAATAAGTCCACAAGACAGCGGTTGTTCACGTTGTCAATTTTCATGGTGCAGCTGCATCCAAAATGCTCTCAAGGATATAGTGCAACCGATGCGCTCAATGGAGGATAATTTTCAGAAATGGGTAAGATTAACAGAGTACACGGAATTTCCACTTTGTCTTGGACATATCTCCATCAACATTTCAGATATGAGTTGTTTATCTGCATGTCGCATGTCATGACACGATTGAATGAACTTATTGACAAACAAGTACATTGCTAGCTAATGGATTTGTGCCTACTGTTTTAACAGCACTCAATGAGCATGAACTTTGCATAATTTCTTTTTATATAGACGAATATTCATTTTATTGCACAACCGTTGGAAATAAAAACATGGGAGGACTACTTCCCACACAAGTCCATTACATCACGATGTCCCATATATACCGCCAACATTGAGGTGCCAAACTTTCTCTATGTGAACTCTTGGGGAAAATTAGTCTATTATCCCTAGAGTAAATTTTATTCGTTAAACGACGGCCCTTCAACTTGATCTTTTTAAGTCACTAACGCTGACTTTTGTCCTTGCTCGACGGAAAGAACGGGAGATTCTTTTGAACAGCCTCTTATAATATGAAAGCCTTATATCATGAAATAAATTTGTCAAGCTGACCTTCAATCTAAGTACAACACAAACATACCAAGTGTACTCAAGGTTCATCATGTGGTCTGCATACCTCACCTGCGCTAGCAATGTCGCACCAAGTTTTCATCTAATTCAATGTGTGCAGCTTATTGCAAATCACCTGCCAAGTTATAAAGCCATAATTTGGCTCATTAGGCTTAAAAAATACAAGCCTAGGCCAAATCACTTTGTTCCCACATTTCCTCCCAAGCTTCCAAGCCTACTTTACAGACATGTAAATTTTAGCAGCACATAAAATGAATGGGGTAAGTGAAAATGCTCAGGATTGTCATATGAGCTGTTTCGTGAACACTGATTTAAAATGTGCCTGAATGACTTAGCTCCATAATGTGTTCAATAGTTTTTTTATTTATTTAAAGAAGGAACTATAAAATAGGTTTTTCAACTCCTTTTGATGGAATGGATTGGGTTTGTTTCCCTTCAGCTTCATTTTTCTGATGTCTCTTAACTTTACCAATTCTGCTGTTGGTGGTATTAAACAGAAGGACGCAGTGGAGCTTGCAAGCATTCACTCTGCCCCTCTCGGAAGGTATGAATGCACTCTTCCCCAGTGATGCCGTTGAGAAAGGCTTTCTGTGTCTTATCGATGTTTGTCGCGACCAGATTTTCGGGTTTGGACCACCTATGGTTTGGCTAATAGATTGTTAAGCCTAGGTTTAACTCAGGCTCTCCCAAGCCCATACTAATTCGCGACTTAGGTTTGAATTGTTAACATGCAATTTATTTTTTTAACTAGAAGTCGCCACTAATCTATTTTTGGTGGGTCGATTAGAAATCCTAGTAAAGTAACGAGAGATTTACTTTACTCCTACGAACCAGAGACTAAGGATACGAGGACTTGGTTATGTTAGATTTCTCTAACGCTCTTTCAATACCTTTCTTTTTATTTTGAAAAAAATGTTTGGCAGACAGCTTGAATTGATTTTAAACACTAGTTCCCTAACATGTGAGGTATTCATGCAGGTGCACAAACCATCAATTTAACACCCAAGAAAACAATTAAATAATGCGTGACTTACCTCAAAACAATGAAAGCATCTATAGTGTTAAATTAAAATACAACCCTAGATATGGTTTGTAATTAACAAGCAATTACTCAATTTTATATTTTCGCTTTTCTTAATGAAAATCATGTGATGCATTCTAATAATCTAATATGACATGGTAGCATGACCTAAACTATATGACATGAAGAAATGCAATAATTAGATGCAATCTAAATGACTCAATTCTAATGACATGCAATGCGATGCGATGACATACAAAATTATTTAAACTAAGATGACATGCAGCATATAATTTAATACGCGAGCTATATGTCACGCGACATTTATTAAATGACCTAATCTAATGACGGACAATTTCTAATTAGAAATGAACCTAACAATAATCACTAAAATGACGTGCATTTCATGAACCTAATTCTATATGACATGCAAATGACATTTTTATTTATTTTGAAAATGCAATCTATCCTAGAAATTGCAACTAATTTATCCTAAGACAAATTTTATGAAATTTGAAATGATCTAGCTAGATTAAGATTCTATCTAATTTAAACTAAAGATTAAGTCATATTAAATCCTAATTTAAACTAAGACATTATCTAAATCTAAAATGCAATTTATCTAAAAAAGATGATATAAATTTAAAATGAAACATGCAATTCTAATCTAATATGCCATGACAATGCCCTAATTCTATATGACATATCTATTCTAGATAATGAAATGAATTTATTCTAAGGCAATTTTTGTATTTTTCATGAAATTCGAAATTAAGAAAAATGCAAAAATTATTTATCTAGATTAAGATTTTATCCAGCTTATATTAATCAGGTCAGACTAAATCCTAATTAAAGCTAAGATATTATCTTAACCTAGCAAATCTCTAACCTAAGATGCAATATATCTAGAAAATTAATCTAAACTTAAAATGAAACATGCAATTTTATCTAATATGCCATGACAATGTCCTAATTATATATGACATATGCATGATGACTTCTTTTTGTGTTTTTTATAAAATTCGAAATTAAAATTGCCAAATAATTAAACATGTAATTCAAATTTAAAACTAACATCCTATGTATTTTTTTGGATTTTTTATTTAAAAATTCGAAATAAAATTGCAATCCTAAATATGCAAGATAATAAAAACAAACCTAATCCTTATTCAATTTTTTTTTGGATTTTTCTTTAAAAAATTCTATTAACTCAACCAACTTGACGACAAGTAAAATCAAACAAGATGATTGATATCTGAAAATTGGCAAACCATATCTCACGCATGAAATCGGGTTGGCCAATTTTAAATTAAATCGCGAATCAAATCTCGAGCTTGAGATTGGATTGTCGATTTTTATAAGAGATTGCGAGTCGGATTTCGGGCGCGAAAATCGGACTATCAATTCCTAGCTTGAGGGACTATTTCATATTGAAATCTCAATCATGTATCAATGAATAATTACACTAAAACAAAAATTATATATTAAAAAAAAACTATAAACTATATAAAAATAATAAAGATAAAATAAATAAATAAAACTACCTAATCTGATTTTTGTCTTTTCTGTTTTCTTTTTTTTCTTCCTTTTGACGCTTTGGCAGCTTCGTGGAGGTCCACCGGGAGTTAATCGTCGGAGCTCCGGCGATAAGGACCAGCAGCGAGCGGTTCGGCGGCGAGCGGTGGCGACGCGAGGAGCAGCGGCAGGCGAGATCTCGGCCGGCGTCGCGGGCGCAGGTGCTCGGCTCCGACGGCAGGGCAGCGAATGGGACTGCAACTCGGGGAATCTGGTCACAGTGTTGCAGTGGGCTCGGATCTGCAGGCGGAGCGGCTTCACGGGCGTCTGGGTCACAGATCTGCAGGTGGAGCGGCTTCGCGGGCGGATAGGGGACAGGCGACGCAAGGCGGGGCTCAGCGTCGGGGCCGCGTGGGTCGATCGGCGACGAAGACGGTCTCCGGCGGCAACGAACAGCAGGATCTTGGGTCGGCGCGGCACGAACGGGAGAGCTCGGGCGGACAACGGCGGGGCTTCGAGCGAGGTGGCCGCGGCTGGCCTCGGCTTCCAGGCGGCGTCGGTGTGGCAAGACTGCAGCGTCCGGCGAGCAACGTCGGTCGCCGATCGGGATGCTGGCGGAGCGGCGGTGGGTGCGGGGGTCTTCGCGGATGGAAGTTGCAGAGGCTGCGGCGCGGTAGGTGAAGAGGTTCGGCGTCCGGCGGGCTTCGTGGCTGCGGGTGGAAGGCGAAACAGAGCCGGCGAGCGTGAGGGAGACGATGAACAGTAAACGTCCCCTCAACTCTGCCTTTTGACTTTTTACCTTTTTTTTTTTTTTCTCTCTCTCTGTTGTCACTGTTCTGCTGCACTTTTTCACTTCTTTTTTTTTTCTTCTTCTTTTTTTGAAGCCTTCGACGAAGAGAATCCCTTAGAAAAAGCCCCCTGGTTCCGAAGCCTGCACTCCTTATTTATAGAAAAAAAAGACCCCTGTTTATTCTGCCCCTCAAGGTTTGTATAACAACTCAATCGATGAAGATCATCTTTCGAAAATACGAGACGTGCTCAATCAGAAAGTGGCTCCAAAATCTAAAAATCATCTGTTAATATTTTCCAAACTGACTTACTCAACCATTGAAAATTATTTTATGATAAGGCTTCATTATCCAAATTCTAAAATCTTTCAATATCTCCTTCCATAACAAAATATATTTTTTAACAACTTTTCTTTTCTTAAAAAAAAAAAGGTTAAACGAACAAATAAAATAGTTAAAATTTTATGTGTCAACAATGTTTTAAGAGAATATTGGTCCGACCAACAACTTCACAGTGCTGCCCCACCGCAGGCAGTCACAGTTCAATGAATCTTAGGCCAAAATGACTTGTGTGCCAAAGTGTCAATGCTCCAAGTTAGCACATAAGTGTGTAGCTTTAGAGCAGTGGAGTATTATATTCTATTTTTCTTCATTTTCTTAACTATCTGCATTATTAAATTAGAGACAGCGGATCTATTTATCTATGTTGTTGGTTGGCAGTATGTCTCGTCCAAGTGGGATGTTTTGGTAGTTTGTCTCTTTATTGTTACTTTTCCAATTTTCCGCTTCCATATCTGTTCCTATTTCTAATGGTTGTTTTACGGAGAGAATGCAGCGCTAATGCTAAATCTATGGCAAAGAATGATGTGAGAAGCTTGCAACTTCAACTACAAACCAAAATGTCACTCCCTCTATATACTGGAAGCAAACTAGAAGGAGAGCGGGGTGCTCGCATTAAGGTTGCCTTGATTGATGCGAATACAGGGGATGTTGTTAGATCAGGCCCGGAATCCTCCATTAAGTTGGAAGTTGTCGTGCTTGAAGGTGACTTCAACAAAGACGATGAGGATAACTGGACCCAAGAAGAGTTTGGGAACCACGTGGTTAAACAACGTGAAGGAAAGAGGCCGCTTTTGGCAGGAGATCTCGTAGTGAAGCTCAGGGGAGGTGTTGGGGAGATGGGAGAGCTGACAATTACTGACAATTCTAGTTGGAATAGGAGTAAAAGATTCAGGATAGGGCTTAAGGTGGCAACGGGTTTTTGTGTGAACACACGAATCCGAGAAGCAAAAACAGATGCCTTCCGAGTCAAGGAGCAGAGAGGGCAAGGTAGGTCCTTCATCGCTCTTTCAGTGTATAAACCTTGTCCTTTATGACTGACCATAAACAGGGTTTTGGACATCCACAGTTTTCAATTTTTTAATTGAGAGTTTCATTTCGGGTGGACCTTTACATCTTGAACAAAATTCTGATAAATAAGCAACCGTCTTTGTTATTAGCAAATGTCAACACTTCGGATCAGTTCCAGGAGAGAGGTTGCATACCCGTAAGAGGTTTGCTTCTACAAATTAATCTAATAGTGACTGGTAACCTACTGTATGTGTTATCTTCATTTTACAGCATATGGGAAACATTATCCACCTGCATCAGACGGTGAGGTTTGGAGGTTGGAGAATATTGCCAAAGATGGGAAATCTCATCGAAAACTGAGTGAAGCCGGAATAGATAAAGTGGAGGACTTTCTATTGCAGCTCTTTACGGACTCCAACGAACTGAAAAAGGTAAGTACTTAGTTAATGATTACCAATGAGGGTTTGATTCACTCCCAAGAATGTAAGTCTTGTATGTTCACTCATCTTAGATTCTTGGAAAGAGCATAACAGCAAAGAACTGGAATAGCCTCGTGCGTCATGCAAAAACTTGTGAAGCAAAGTGGAAACTTTATTTGGACTATCCTGATGGTATGATGAAGCATGGTGCTGTATTAAACACTGATGGTCAATTGACTGGCCTAGTCAAAGACAAGATATATGTTGCTACTCATCGACTTTTTTCCCAAGACAAGGTAAGTAACTAAAATGCTCCAACTAAGCTTTGTCAAGCCAGTTCATGCGCTATACACCATCAGAGTGAATTTGCATAAGTTTTCTCGTATTTTCTATGTAATAAGTAATTCGATGTTTACTTAAGCTTTTGTCCCCAAAATTGCGATGTGTTAGAATTGATCAGATATATGGAAACTTGAAACAAGGAGTTCGTGGACATCAAGATGCTTTACATTTTTTTTTTAATCTCATAAAAGCAATATGAAATTAGTTGGAAAGCATACAAAGAAAATCCTGATGCTTCTTTTAGATCCATAATAGACTTTTAATTAATAGAGTGATTTTGAGCTTTCGCTCTTTGAAATGCAACCTTGTAAATCTGAGTGGCCTTCTGCACTCCATAGTTAAAATTACAACAAAAAACATGAGTAAGTTAGAGACCTTCCAGCAGTTCATTCGGTTTCATCCATGAGAATCTGAGGCACTCGTCATCATCTTGTATTCTGGGCGATCAACTACTTTCCAAGTTTAAAACTACGAATATCTTAATAAATTGCACAATACGAATTGATGGATTTTTCATCTCCTCACTGGTCCTTTCTCAATCAACTTTGCATCTTTGCCCTGAGGACCCTTGCCTTGATTGTACTCTCCATTACATTTTTCAAACACCTGACCATTATGTGGTGGAGAAATGGGCGGATAGAGGCATAAAGTGAATTGAGGTTCTTTCAATATTTTTTTACATTCTTCTCTCTGTACTGCAATTGTTGCTTGAAGGCAGAATATTTACTTTCAATAGGGGAGATAAAAGACTTCTATTGGTCCAGCTTGAGCGATATTCCAAATGTTTTTCTTCCAGGAACATGGAGATACAACCGTGAAAAAGGCCCTTGATAACTGGAATGATGTTAGGGAGTTCAATGGTGAGACCTTTTCTGGTTCAATGCAGAGGACAAGTTCAAGCTCTTCTCCATCTCAGGTCTTTGAAGGACAGATTGAAAATCTCTCCCCCGGTCCACGAAATTTGGCTTCACGAGCCCCTCCAGTGGATCCGGAAGCTCCTTTGGTAAATGTGGGCTTCCCTGCTGAAAGTACGTATTCTGACACAAAATATCTCTCCCTTTAAGCTCATACAAAATGTGGTCTGGGAATTAACGATGAAAATGATACTTTCCACTTGATTGTGTGATAAAGAAAAGCAACGTGTTCCATATTCCTATGATCTCACTCACATAACATGCATTTAAAAGCAAAGTACAATGCACTTTTAACCTAATTGATCTTTTGAAAGCCATGCTAATATGGACCTGAGTGTTTATTTATTTATTTTTTATTTTTTTTTGATGACCCTAGAACCACCGTATATGGCTGGTGGCCAACGGTGCAAACCAGTGGGAGCACTAGCACGGGAACCCACCTTCCACAGCACTCCACTTAAGTCGCATAATGGGGGCGCGGAGCTTTGAACCCCTCTCCTCCCGGATGAGGGGGTAGAGGGCAAACTAGTGCGTCCACCGCGGGGTGGGTATGGACTTGAGTATTTCCTAAAACTGTTATGTCTAAACTTTGGGATGAAAAATTCGAGAGTATTCCTAGAAAAGAGGGAAGAAAAAACTCTCTAAAATTGGGGGATAGGGCATACGGGCACCAACATGTTAACATAAAGAACACATCCAGGCTGAGCGCCGGGCTACTGCAGGAAGCTCTTGTCGGCAGCTTGCTGGTCAGCTTCCTGCCGGTCAACCGGCATGTCTGAACAGTACCCTCTGTTCTGATTCTAGACACAGTGCTACGCACTGATAGATCTTTTGAAAGCCGTTATGACTTGTGAAAATGGTGAAGAGTTACGAAAACCATGAGGAGTTGCGGAAAGTGGGGTTAATCACGAAGACCTGCAAAACGGCAAGTTTGCTTTGCTCACAAAGAAAGTTCACATGTGAAAACCATGAAGAGTACTACTGACTTGGGAAAGTCGGGAAGAATGGCTAGGCTGCTGCATTGGAGAATTGCGGCGACGTGCATAACAGCAGGTTTGCTTTGCTTCCACAGCAGATTGCGTTATCTCCTTAATAAGAGTAAAAGTTAATTGATTGAAAGGACCGATCAAAGTGCTCGCATTATCTCATTAATAAGAGTTATATGATTAAACGAACTGCCATGCATTATCTCATTAATAATAGGATTGCCATGAATTAAACGGACTGCCACGCATTATCTGATTAAATGGACTGCCATGCATTATCTCATTAATATTAGGACTGCCATGAATTAAACGGACTGCCACGCATTATTTGATTAAACAGACTACCATGCATTAAACGGACTGCCAAGCATTATCTCATTAATAAGAGTTATCTGATTAAAAGGACCGATCAAAGTGCTTGCATTATCTCATTAATAAGAATTATCTAATAAAAAGACTGATCAAAGTACAATATGTTGGAAATTTCCTATAATATGGGCTTACATTAATTAATTGATTTTTTATTTTAAATAATTGGGTTAATGGATATTTCAATATTTGTTAAACCCTTGAGTGATTTTATTGAATTGGATTTTGGCATCTATTAATAATGGACTTAGTTGAGCAGTAAAGTGTAAGCAATTGTGTTTAACTAAAACTCGTAATGGGATGGGTTTAGTTGACACGCTATTGATTAAGATTTGCTAGATCCTCTCTCTATCTTATAAAAGGGTAGGTTATACCTATCAGCTGCTTAATCCCATTAAAAGCTGCTATACTGAAGTAAGTCATAAAAATGAAGATCTGATATTCCAATAGATCAGGTTGATATATTTTTCTTCAAGTGAATCAATTGCTCAAACAGGTATGTTTTAATTCCGCTGTGCTTATCAATTTTGGTGTTTTATAGTCATATATAGATTCGATTGTTCTTGATTAATTAATTATTTATGTGAATAAATTTCTACACAATATCCATGGCAAATGCATATTGACTTCTCATAAAAGCTGTAGTGGACATGGTTAGGGCCTCACTATACGAGTTGATTTTCTATTACGACAAATTGATGAAACAATAGCTAACCCAATAGCCACTTCAGTGGCTGCAATAGCTATAACAAAAATGAAGAAAATATCTCCTTTTAATTGTCGACTATAAAAAAAATATCTGAAAATGTTATGAAATTTATATTAACCTCAGGTTGAAAAACAAGTAACTGCCTTTGGAATTTACATTTCTTGCTCAAAAAAAAAAAAAAAAGGAATTTACATTTGCACGTTATGGGCTGGGTTAACCAATATAGGCGGCCCACCCATAAACCCATCGGGTCACATTCTGATGTTATCCGTCTTGTTCTGCAGGTACTGTAGATGACTGGTTTTGGTTGGCTGGTCTGGAATGACTGAGGGCTTGAATCTTGTGGCTACCAATCAAGCGCTGCTTGCTTCCAGCTAAACTTATTTGATTCGACATTCAGGCATTGGCTATGGGGATCTCTTATTTGTCTCAAGAATCTGAGTTGAATCATGTTTATTATTATAAAAACCTTTGGAAGGAAGCCACAAAATTTCTATTCCAAGTAATCGTAGTACGGGCACCATGCTTTTTGTTATCCTAATTTCTTATGCACATATCCGGGTACAACCAACCGGTTCTACATTTGTTTGTCTAAAAAGGAGATTAAATTTGTGGACCAAATTACTGGCGATAATTTAGATTGCTGTCCTTGTGGAGGGGATGTTTTCCATGCATCCGTTGAAAGGGAGGGATCTAGTGTTAGCGAAAAGAAAGAAAGCGCAAGAAATCAAATTAAGGTAATCAATGAGATATAGAACTGTTGCTTGTTTTGGAGGATTGATTGAGCTGAATTTGACATTTGTTTCCTCTATCGAAGGAATCAAAGAGACCTCTTTGATTAAACAATATTAAGTTCTTCCTATGCATGATATTTTAGATACAAATATAGCAAATACCTCTCTCCTTTCCAAGTACCAACTTTCAAATCCTCCATATGGTTTCGAGAGAGACTCCTGAAGCCATTAGGCTAGATGAAAATTTGTGAAGGGAGCTGTTAAATTATGATTGATATTTATTGGAAAAATTGTTCAAAAAGTCCTATACCTATTGGACAGCGGCCAATTTAGTCCTTAATTTTTCAATTGTGCCAATTAGTCCTAAATCTTTTGAAAATTTGTCAATTTAATCATTTCAGCCAATTTTAGATTGAAATTATTGATGTGGCGGTCCGGTTAGTGCTAGCCATCCTATTTGGCATGGCTAGTGTTGGTGTGGATGGTTTTTTTTGCAATTTTTTGAACTTTTTGAATTTTTTTTGTTCATTTTTTTCCTCTGTTAGCCACTCACGGGTGTCATAAATGGCCAGCGGAGGTTGCTAACCTTAGGTAAGAGCTGCCCTCATTAACCTCAAGCGAGGGAATATGTCTACGCTGGCGATTGAGGGCCGCCCTTGCCAGCCCAAGGGAAGGCAACCCTCACTTGAGGTCAAGGAGGGTTGCTCTCATCAAACCTGGTGAGGGATGCCCTCACTTGATTTGGCTTAGGATACCCTCACCTAATTTGGCGAGGAGGACTACCTAGGTGAGGGCATCAAGGCCTTTGCTTATGGCCAGCGAGGGGAAAAAATGAAAAAATAAATTAAAAAAGAAAAAGAAAAAGGCAAAAAAAGAACGAAAGAAATTCAGAAAATTTTAAAAGTTTGCAAAAGTTATCCACGTCAATACCAATGTGCCATGTAGGACAGTTGGTGCTGAGTAAACCTCCACGTTAGTACTTCTAATTAAAATTGACCAGAAAGACTAAATTGACAAATTGTCAAAAGAATTAAGACTAAATTGACTATCATACAATATTTTTAGAAATTTTTGGATAATTTTCCCAATATTCCCTTCTTACTTAGATATTACTGCTTACAAAAAACACATACACACACAGACAAAATTCAATGATGATTATATAGTCTACAATATGGGGTCGTGAAATGCCATAGAGTTGCCTCTAGACAATTCTACAAACTAGGTAAATTGAATACTATTATGATAATTCAGAATCAAATAGTCAGTAATGCCTCAATAGTCTCTCTCTCTACCCCACTTCTACGGTAGATCTACAGTATCACACAACTTTACGACGTAGAGTCATAACTACGTATAAAAACGTCACACGCAGATCTATGATGTAACGGCATTTTGCCTCTAATCAAATTTAAAGTTATCTAATTGTATAGTCGGTGACAGAACTAGGGTTTGCCTCATGGGGAGTGATATTTCTAGCACATTCGAGTTTGACTCTTAATCCCAAGTTTCAATAACAATGTACCAAGCAATAACGAATTATTTGATTAGTGGATAATGCCAAAAAAAAAAAAAAATCAAGATATTCATGAAAAAAAATAATGTATTAAAATATTAAGATCGTGTATGTGCGTAAAACTTTAACCTAGAAATTTGATAATGGATTGCTAAAAAAAAAGTTAAAGATAGACAAGAAGCATGAAAGGGCCAACATTACAGGAGGTCGCGAGGCCCAACACAGGCTTGTCGCATGCAGTAAGCCAACATTTGATTGGAGCGAAGCGCGGCCTCTTGGGTTGACTTGGTTGACCCAAAGAAGCGGAAGCCCAAGCTGTCTTTCGCATCCGACATGATCTTTCTTTTTTGGTTTTGGAGCTTAAAGTATCTTACTTTGATATGGGGGTAATTTCAGTTATTCCTCTCTTTCTCCTCATTTCTCTCTCCAATGGCAAACCCGCCGGAGAACCCAATCAATTTGCACTAGGTGTTGTCCAATAACCGGGGCCATGATTCCTCGACCACCGTCTAGAACGGATGCGTTTGGGAACTACTTCCCAAAGCTCTTTGGATGTCCAAAGCCCCTTGGGCCAAAATAAAGGTGTTTGGCAACCAACTTTGGAAGGGACTTAATGGCAAAGCAAGTATTTTTAAGGCTGAAAGCCCAAGGTAGGGGGGACCTGCCTTGGGCTTTCAGCTTTCTTAGCATGCCCACGCGATACTGTTCACCTTTTTTTTTTTTCCAAAATTGTCCTCATGAATTTTTTGTTTTTCCGGTTCGTGTCCTTGGATGAAACATTGTTCATCTTCTCCAGGGCCGATGACTGCTACAGGGACACCGCGACCTAGGCGATCGTCGTCGGAGAGTCGGGCGACCTCCGCGAGTTGCGGCATTGTCGATGACTGTTGCTTGCCGCACCGTGACCTCCGCACGGAGCTTGCCGGGGTCACGCGACCCATCTGGTCGTAGGTCTGGTGGTCACGACCAGATCTGGTGTCGGAGGCTCAAGCGGCGACCAGATCTGGGTCGCGCGACCTCGCTGCCCCCGGATCTGGGTCATGGCGGTGTCGCGCGACCTCCTGCGACCTTGCCACCCCATATCCGGGGGCGGCGAGGTCGCGCGACCCCGTCGCAACCCAGATCCGGGGCGGCGAGGTCCTCCCGTGACCTCGACGCCTCGGATCTAGGTCGCCGAAGGTCGAGGCGGCGTCGCGCGACCTCACCACTCTAGATCCGGCATCGCCGGAGGTCGAGGCCGCGTCGCGCGAGGCGCGCGACCTCGCCGCCCCAGATCCAGGGTCGCTGAAGGTCGCGACGGCGTCGCGCGACCTCGCCGCCCCAGATCTGAGGTCACCGGAGGTCGCCGGCGGTCGTCGGAGGTCGCTGACAGCAGCTGCCCTTGCCGATCAATTTTTTTTTTTTAATTTTTCTTTTGATAATTTTTTTTACCACAAAAATCCTTTGTAAATGTAATTCCCCAAACACTATTTTGCTCAAAGCACTTCACAAAGAGTTTTCAAAATACAATTTACCAAACACAGTTTGCATTTTAAAAAATACCTTTAAGTCAAAGATTTTTGCATTTTCCTAAAGGCTTTCCCTAAAAGTGGTTCCCAAACGCACCTCCTCCTCGCCGTCGCCACCCTAACCGTATTAATCTTGAGTGTGTAGTCAACTTAAGCATGCGACGAAAATTTTTAAACAACTTCCATTTATATGAGTTGCACATGCACTGCACGTGTAATCATTACTAGTATCCAAAGAAGATGAGATACAGTCGCTGATTTTGCGAGGTAGCATATTTACAGCAGTACCCAGCTTCTTAAAGGGAGTGGCCAACATGAATCCTCAATCTACATGAAGCATGCATGCAAGTAACATTTCCCATTACCTTCCTATGATCCACAGCCACTGCTTCTCACATACTCTTCAAGTGAATCTCCCAAACATCATCTGTTTATTGTAGGAGTAACTTCAGTAATTCCTCTCTCTGCCTGTCTCTGTTGAAATACAATAAAAGACTGTATTTTGTGTGTCCAAGTTGGCCTCCGTCAAACAGCTCCTGGCGCAAGATTCCTCACGAACCTGTTCGATTCTTGGGTGTGTGAATATCACACTAAGGAGAAAGTACTATGATTGGCGGACCCGAATTGACATAAAAAATTCGAGACGACAACATTTGAGGTCTTTTATACCTCACATTAAAGCCACAGCACCAACCCACAAACAAAATGACGTCCCAATCTGTCACTTACTAGACCCAGTCCTTTTTGCTTATTCTATATTATCACGTTGTCCAAATCTGTCACTTACTAAACCCAGTCCTTTTTGCTTAGTCTATGTCAGCACGCAGTCGGAAGTCTTTTATAAAGGTTAGCATTTATAACATGTATTGCATGATCGCCCCAATTTAAGGCACCATTGCACGTGCTAATTAATTTATCTTTAACTTTAATTATATTATCAGAAGACTTTCTTTAGCGCTTTAATGCTATAAACAAATATCACATACACATTTCACACAAAGGTCGACACCATGAACACTTGCTTCCATATCATATTCATTTCCATCCACCCGTACTTACATGGGGATTTACACATGCTTCCATATCATATTCATTTCCATATCATATTCATGGCATCACTTTCAAAAGGGTATATACATCGCTGGGAGGGACCAGAAAGGTGCCCATTCTCCTCTAACCGGCGATCCCCATTCTAAAAAAAAGAAAAAAGAAAAAGAAAAGATCTCCACCACGGCGCTTCTTCTACTTAGGTGCGAGCAGCCCCGGTATTCGACCAGTCAACCCCGAAACAGAGCGGTCCGTGGAGCTCGCCCTCGTAGTTAAGAAACCACGAAATAAAACGCATGAGACTCCATGCTGGGCGTCCGTCGTCTATCCAGAGAACAGCTTCATAAAGAGTAAAAATAAGGGTGGTGTCTGGGTTTGGCACGTCTTGGAATGAGCCCTCGACGTAGGCAATCGCCCACAGCGTGCAACCAAGGTATGTCCATGCTATCGATATGAAAATATAAAGGTGAGCATAGGAAATAACTGTCCTAGATTACTTAATCCACCCACACCCACCACTCAGGACAAGCTATTCCAGTAAACCAAGGATAAGTCATAACATCGCAGCCTAGCTAAGCAAGTCATAACCACATGAAATAAACAAGGTAAAACCTATGAGCTTCATTTATTTTAACCGAATGCACCTGCACTTCCATAGTATTTCACATGCAATTCTTTGCACCATCCGAACACCCATTGACAAGCTAGCAATCCATATGACAGATATCTCAACAAGGCAACATGTTCATACATAATAATCATCAAACAAGACACATAAGATACCATGATTAAAAGATAAAAGAGAATGCCCTCACAATTTCCACACTCTCACATGCACACTCCCACACCTTGTGAATTTAATATCTCATGTGATCATTTTTCTACCCTCAAGTCACGGATTTATACCGGGTTGCTGACTAGTCCAGTTGAGTCACTTCCGTGACACTGGCCATGGAAATCTCACTCCGAGGCATCTCAGCGCATCATCTGAGGCATCCAAGGTCACTGGCCTTGGGCATCCCGAGTCCCCCAAGGCATCATTGGGTTGCTAGCCGAATATCTTTTATGCTCATTTCATTTCACACAATTCACACTTCCACACCTTGAATTAATCACACCACACCAACATATCTAGTACTCATGGAATTCACGATCATACACAAAGCCAATTTTCACAACATTCACAAGCATGGCAAGTCACCAGTCAACTTTCATGCCACATAAGGCTCAAATTCCAGAATATGTGCTCACACTATACCTCCGAATTCCAAAAGCAATTGGCATCACAGTAATCTTTAACACGCACCACAAGATAGCACAATAAATGTAGTTCACATCATCTATAGACCACAAATTGAAATTCCATCATCTTCCCCTTGAATTCTATAAAATTCAGACTAAGGGCACGCAAAGTCAAAATCGCACAGTTTCGGATATTTAATTAAAAAAATCTTAAATGAGCTCTAAAAATTCTGAATTTTTAATATGTTGCAAATAAGACCCTAAAAAACATCTTCTATCTAGTAAGTTAAGCCTGATTCTATCTGTAATGCCGATTACTTTGCGTTAAGGTGTTGCTTTATCCTGCCTTGTCAAAAAATTGAGAAGAAATTTTAGGACTTCTATACTGAAAATATGCAGAATTAATTAGCTATGACGATGAATGTGGTGTGGGTGACACTTGCTGGATCGTAAGTAGAATGTTATCACCTCCACGGCTTCGGTTTTGGGTCATTATCCTTTTCATTGGACAGATTTGTGTGTGTGTAGAAGAGTAGGAGTTTCATCAGCTCATTTCTTCTCATTAAGGAAAGCAGTTTGTTCTTTTTCTTTCTGTTTTTGGACAAGAAATGAACGAAGAGCAACCATAGAGAGAGTGCCAATAAAAGGCCACCATCCCACAACTCTGGAATGGTCAAATTAGCACTAGGAAACCATTGAATGAGTTTACAACAGGAATATTTTTGTGATATCTGCTGTGATCAATCCCATTTAGGAGCTTAACAAGTAAATGTGAAGATGGCTCAAATGAAACGCTAAGTCATTTGGCATCTCAAGTATGACACTCGACTCCATTTTGTCACACTGCTTTCTCTTCTTTAGGGTTTGATTAGGTCTAGTCAACTCTTGAACTGTTGTAATGGCATATAAGGAGAGTTATGTATGTGCTTTGGAATATATATCTTTTGATCATCCCTCAGTCTGCATTATCTCATTTATAAGAATTATTGATAAGGACTGATCAAAAGTGTAATTATCGTGGCGAACGCAAACTAACTTCTCATAAAACCTGTAGTGGACATAGTGATGGCCTCATTAGTAGCGTTAGATTCGACGAATGTTCATTTGTGGTTCTACCGACATACGCAAACATAGTGTTTGAGGGGCGGTCATATTCTCATGTTATCTGTATTGTTCTTCGGATACCGAAGACGGCGGGATCGATTTGGCCATGAGGTGAATGAGGGCTTGAATTTTGTGGCTACCGGTCAAGCACAGCTTACTCAAAGACAACATTTTCAGGTTTGACATTCAGGGCATTGGTCACGGAGACTTTCTATTTATCTTAATGATGAGAGTTTGTCATTTTTAGCGTATCAAACGCTTGTGAGTTCCTGAATGAAACGATGACTTCTATATGAATTAATTGAAGTATATGTACTATGCTTTTTGCTGTCCTAAACTCTAATGCATCTGGTTTTTTCTGGGTTGCTATATACGTTTTGTCTTTCTAGTTCTATGACTGGTTTTTACTAGATTACCGTCCTTGTGGACAGGACGATTTACATGCATCTGTTGAAAGGTAGCATGTTGCAAAACACAAAACTGAAAATCCTAAGAAATGAATCATGATACAAGACTTTAGCAAAATCAATGGTTGAAAAGAAACCTAAAATTCATTCACCTATTTTATCCAGTCAATATTTTACCAAGAAACAATGTGCAAGAAATCAAATCAAGGTAATCAATGAGATACAGAAGCGCGGCTTCTTTTACAGGATTTATTGAGCTGAATTTGAAATTTCCCTTTTGCTAATTAAGAAATCAAAGAGACCACTTCAATTTAGATATCAAGTTCTCTCTTCATGCAGGCGTTAAAAATATCAAGTTCTTCAAGTAAAAAGGTTGAGGATGTAGTTTGAAAAAACTTCAAAGAAGAGCTTATTTTTAAGTTTTCATATACAGAACATGTTTAAATTATTCTTACCAAAAAAAAAAACATGTTTCAATTATTACAAAAACTAAAATTCCGATGGATGTAGGTGTCGACGTCACGTCCTTTCATGTTCATTGGGCCTAATCTTCTTGGACTTCTTGTGCATATTAGACATGTTTGAGGGGTAGAACATTTTGCAAAATAGGCAAAATCGATACTATTATGACAAAATTCAAAATCTTCTCAGACTTCTTGCGTGCATTAGACTTGCTTAAACTTCTGCGGTACCCCTATCGTGCAAAGCAACATTACGACGTAGAGTTGTAACTAGTATAAAAGCGTTGTACACGTGTATCTATAATGTTTCGATGCTTCGAACGTAATCAATTTTAAATTTAACAATTGTACGGTCAGCAGAGGAGTCGGAAACCTAGCTTTTGGGAAGCGAGATTTCTAGCATATTTGAGTTTAACTTTCAATCCCGAGTTTTGATAACAAGAGTGTCGAGTAATAACAACTTAATCAATTAATCGATAAGACAAACAAAAAACCGTGATATTCATGAAAAATGTAATGTTGAATTAAAATACGATAAAAATAATGAGACCGTGCATGTGCGAAAAATGAAAAACTTCAACTTACAATTTGATAAAAACGAAGCACCGATTTTTTTTTAATAGAAAAATGTAGAATGCCTTAAGAGTTAAGTAGGGTATGGCTCAACTATGTTTACATTGATCAAACTTCCTAAAAGTATTCAAAATAGCATTGATGCACTCAAATGACCAATAATTTACTCGATGAGTAATGTCACTTCAAGGAA
Organism: Eucalyptus camaldulensis; assembly: GCA_019915185.1. Taxonomy (NCBI): domain Eukaryota; kingdom Viridiplantae; phylum Streptophyta; class Magnoliopsida; order Myrtales; family Myrtaceae; genus Eucalyptus; species Eucalyptus camaldulensis. Next base: position 12,983,326 of record JAHSVA010000013.1, on the reverse strand, counting down.
TTTTTCACCATTTCTATGGTCTTGGTAAAATTTGCATCGCGCGGTTACCAAAAGGAAAAGCCCTATATCATGTCGTGGCACATATTTTGAGAATGATTGAAAATTAAATTATTTTGAGGAATGCTATTTCATAATATAGTACCGAATGTTGGATGAATTTTCAAGTTGATAGTTTTTTTTTTTAATATGGATCATGAGATATGATATACATTCACAGATCGAATTTGTTCTAGGTTTAAATCACAGCTGATGTAGTTTTTTAGGGATTAACTATAACAGTTGTAGTTTCTGGGTCTTGCCACTTAGAAAAGCGTGACCATAGTGTTTCAACATGAGCAACAAGTTTGGTATTCTTATGTTGACATATTTGGAGGATATATGATATGTGGTATTGATATATGTTGATAGTAACGTGATACTTGTGTCGGTGTGCTATGTAGCATAGTTGATACAAATATGTATCATTAATTTCTTGATCCCACAAAAGTGGTGATTCGCACTTTCGAAGTCATGATTTTGCTCACCCCTTTCATTACAATTTCTTGTTCGGCGGATAAAGAAATTTAATTGAGCCACATAAAGAGCCATCAGAGTGACATGAGACTCTATCTTAGATTACTCAAGTAAAGGGTATTAAATGGGATTTATCAAACTCTCCATTTTGACTAATTCACAACACTATGAACTTTGTTATTATATTTGCTCAGAAATATGTTTTGTTAAATTATTATTTTTTTGTCTGTAAAATCTTTATTATAAGTTGAAGACTTCGTGGATAATTTCATAAAGGATGATCAGTCATTCCCTGAATTCTCAATATGAATTTGGGATGCGATTGTACGGGTAGGTACCAAATAGATAAAATATCGAACGCTGAAAAGTCAACCCAGGGAAGAAAGAGGACTTATACAAAAAAGTTAAAGAAATAATGATCTGCAATAGCCTAGACTTTAGATTCTGTTTAGCCTTTGGCCTCCCATGGTTAGCCGCTCGAAATTGCCTTTATTTGGTTACGTGGGTCGAGAGTACGGCAACAAACATAAAATCATTGACAAGGGAAAGTCCGTAATTTTCTCTTCTAGAAGTAACGAGATAAGATAAAATTTATTACAGTAACATGAAATATTATAGAAGGAACTTCTCCGAACGAAAATGGGAACAGTGCCATGATATTTGGGTAAAAACTTATTTTTGGTGAAACTGGAGAACAACTGGGACCACCGCCCGCGGTGGCCCTGCTAGTTAAGAGCTTGGTACCCTTTTCGCAAGAGGGGAAGAGTTCGAAACTTGCAGGCCCGCGTTGCTTCAATGCAAAACGCGCGTCTTAACTGTGGATGGACTAGCGGTGGGAGGCCTACCCACCCCAGGGTTTACTTCCGCCGCGAAGTGGCGACCGGAGGTTCCCTGGGTTACCAAAAAAAAAAAAAAATTGGGTGTTATTCAGGGAGAATATGAGCTTTTCTAATGGCAGATATAGGCAAGAGAGACAACCATAGACACATGCAACGGAGCAAAGTAGGGCTCACAACATTTTTGGAAGCAAGCGTTTTGAGAGCATCTCTCTTTTTGACCTTTTCTTCGTTTTATAGGTCTTGATTGGGCCGGTCGTAACTGGATCGATTTCTTGATGAGAAAGACCCTAATGAAAAGGAAAAAAAGAATAGGAAAGGGTCAAGAGAGATATGAACAACGTCATCACAAGTTGAATATTAGAGTCCAGTTAGTATTAATTTCTTAGTCAAATTAATCATCGAAAATATTGAGCCCGCCACCATAATTGAAACACAGATTGAATGCGAAAGCGCTGAGGTATTTTACGTTACAATTTTTATAGGAGTCTGTTTGAGAACAATGATTCCCAATTATCTATTTAGGAAACTGAAAAGTTATCTAAGATTGAGAGTCCTCATGAACATAATACATCAAGAATCACTTAATTATCTCTTTGCAAAGAAAACCCGTGCAAACCACGGTAAGAAAACTAGTGAGTTCATAATCGAAGTACTTTTATCCAAGCGTAATACGATATATGTTCTCGACGTTTATAATACGGTTTATTGGGGGAAAAGATGTATGAGTGTTTTTTCGTAAGTTCAGCATATGTGACGGAGATGGAAGTGTTTTTTTTTTTCTTTTAATTACATTGGTGTGTGTGCTTCAAGCAAAAGTACAAGTAATTTACTAATAGATGTCAGATCTTCAAATGAGAGAAAAATGCCTAAGGATAAGATTTGTAAAAATTTCATGGTGATGTGATTCACGATACATTGGAAATTCTTGTGCACACACAAAGTGATGTTATCCGAAAGCTTGAAAGATATTTTATAGATGAATAATATCATGAGATAGTAAAAGATTGCGGAAATTCGTATAATATTGGCATCATGATCGATTGGTTACGAAGTATCAAATCAAGCAAAATTATAAAATGTTTTGACATCATCAATTTAATGAAGAGCCATACTAATTTGCCTTCAATATTTCTCATTAGACTATAACGCACGCTTATTGGTGTCGTAATTTATAAGTTATAGTCCCGTGGGATTAGAAGCAATTGATCGGAATTTTTGGTCGCTTGTTCAAAAGCTACACCTAAATGATAACTGATGTTCGAGCATTGCGACATCATTGATCAAATATCGGGTGGAAGAGATTTGCCTGAAAATCTGCATTGAAGACGGAAATAGCTCAATTCCTCAATAGGCAAAAGGCGGAAAAAAGCCAAAGGAGACAACAAAAAATCGTACATGCAGCACCATAAGGTGGAGGGGCTAACTTTTACAGGAGACGTACATGAAGAAAACGAGATAAGTTGCTAATTTTGCGAGGTGGCATGTTTACCGAAATACCCACGCGCGTTTAAGCCTCTTAACCATAGTGACCAACCTACATCCTCCGACTACAATGAAGTGACGAGGCACCCAAGCGAGCAACATTTCCCGGAAACTTCCTATGATCACATGAACTATTCGACTCAAGTAAATCTACGAAGACCACATCGTGGCAGTTCACATCCAAATTCGTTCGAGGAGAAATTTCGGTGACCCTTCTCTGTCTTTCTCTAATGAAATATAGCAAAGACTGTCTTTTGCTCGTCCAAGTTGGCTGACTTGGGAATTCCTGTGGTCCACAACCATTAACTCTCATATGCTGATCAAATGTCCTCCGCCATACAGTAACATGAAAGGTTAATGGATGGAATTCCTCCGATGGAAAAGAAGAACTCATACAGCAAATATATTTCTAATGATTACCAAAACGAAGTAGAAAAGGCATGATCCGAATTTAGATGTAAAATGAAACGTTAAATACGAAAATAATATATCAAGACTCAACTGCGATAAATCCCGCAATTATAAGTGGCAGCAAACATTTAACATATGCCTGATTCAATTATCAAATTATCATTCGCCTAATCCCTTTTATCCTTATGACTTGGTTGGTCACCTAATCCCTTTCCCTTAAAACTTCATGAAAAATACTTTAACAGAAAGACAAAATTAAAACGGAAAGAGTCGTGGAGAGAGAGAGAGAGAACGGTGACCACATGAGTTCCGGATGTGACGGTACAAGTGGGCGCCAAATGGACAAATTATCGAACCTGAAAAAAAGTCAACCTAAGAAAAAAAGAAGAGGACTTATAAAAAAATTAAAGAAATGTTGATCCCAATTAGAATAAACTTTAGATTCTATTTAGCTTTAACTTTAGCCTCCCTTGTTAGCCGCTTGAAATTGCCTTCATTTGGTTACGTGGGTGGAGAGTATAGCAACAAACTTATAATTATTGAAAAGGGAAAAGTCGGTAATTTCCTCTTCTAGAAGTAACAAAATAAAAAATAAAAAAATTATTACAGTAACATGAAAGATTATAGAAGGAATTTCTCCGAACGAAAATGGGGACAATGCCTAAATATTTGGGTAAAAACCATTTTTGTGGAACTGCAGAACAACTAGGCGTTGCTCTGGGAGATTGTAAGCTTTTTTTATTTTTTATTTTATTATTATATTATTTTTTTATGGCAGATAAAGGCAAGAGAATCTATATTTCTTTGGACACATGCAACGGAGCAAAATAGGGTTCACAACATTTCTGGTGGCCAGCATAAATACTCCCAACTACAATGAAGCATGCATGCAAGTAACATTTCCTTGACCTTTCCTACGATCCACAACCATCGCTTCTTATATGGTGACCAAAATTACTTCACTCTTCACTTCAAGCAAATCTCCTAGACAACATCATTTCAGTTCACATCCAAATTTATTCAAGGAGTGATTTCTTTTTTCCTGGGGAAAGGAATAATTTAAGTTCACATTCTTGTTTATTATAGGAGTAATTTTGGTAATTCATGTCTCTCTCCAATGGCCAAGCCTCTGGATAACCCAATCAATATGCTCAAGGTGTTGTACAACCATCGAGGCCACGATTCCTTGACCACAAGCCGCAACATCCTCCTCATTGTGGCCACCCCATTAGATACCTTATTCATCTTGAGTGGGTCATCTACTTAAGTGTGCCATAAAAATTTCTATGCATCAACTCCCATTTACATGCATTGTAAGTGCATCGCTCGTGTGATAATTACTACATTGAAGCATGCATGCAAGTAACATTTCCCAGAACTTTCATATGATCCACAGCCATCACTTCATCTTAATATTATTCATTTCAAGCGAATCTAGTAAGACAGCATCAGTGCAGCAGTTCACATCCAAATTTACTCGAGGATTAATTTTAGTTCACATTTTCATTTATTGTAGAAGTAATTTCAGTAATCCCCCTCTCCCTCTCTCTCTCTCTCTCTCTCTTAAAATGCAAAATTGAGAATGGATAATGTTGGTGGACCTAACAGTGACTAAGTCGTGTGTTAATCACTGATTAAATCACTCCTCTCTCTCTCTCTCTCTTAAAATGCAAAATTGAGAATGGATAATGTTGGTGGACCTAACAGTGACTAAGTGGTGTGTTAATCACTGATTAAATCACTCCTCTCTCTCTCTCTCTCTCTCTCTCTCTCTCCCCCCCCCCCCCCCCCCCTCTCTCCCCCATCCTTTATGGCCAATCAAAATTAATCTGATGAGAAAAAGTAGGACTGGCTCGCGGGGTACAAGGACGTACGATGATGGAGAGTGGAGAGATGGGACTCGCATTGGCCAAAAGTACTGCACCATTCCCCATTTATGGAGAAATATTAAGTTCATTTAATGGGGGAAAAGATGGTTTTGACAGTTTGAAATAATTGCAGCTAATAATGGCGTTTGAGGCAAGGTGCGTAAATTGTATTTTTGACATAAAAATGCGGGTCTTAAAAGAAATGGGCATTTGGAGCCGAAGGCCTCGATTAGCCGCCATTCTTGAAGTTTCAAAATCATTGTGCGCCAGCCAGCCGATCTAATTCGATTCTCTAATGCGTATCTTAGGATTAAAGAGGAAGAACAATCCAAAGATGTGGCAATTGTCAGTGCGACTGTCCGACAATCATACTCTACTCAAGAGAGAAAACTCAACTATCAATTGAGTACCAGTTGTTGATCCTTCTTTTAACTCTAATGTACAACTGAATTCGTTGCAAACAAAATCAAATACCTTTTCATTTAAGATTTTATTGTTAGTATTACATTAATAATTAAATTTAATTGATTAATTTATTGATTTTTGTTCTTCAAATTGGTGAATTAGTATCAAATTACTAGACAAATGCATCTTTATCTAAATTTTCCAGGAAATTGAGAAAATGCTCCTAAGGCTTCCTCATGTTCTCTCACGAGAGAGGAAAAAATAAAGAAGGGCAATGCGTTTCATTCTTTTCTTTGCTCTCTATTACACAACAACAAAACAGATCACTCGTGACACTAGCCAAAGCTAATTACTTGTTCTCTTTCCCTTATTATAATTATTTATGTTGTTCATGATAAATTATTTTGAATAAATCTCCGCCACACTTTTGTGGTTGGGTAGTGAGTTATACCATCAGGGTGTCAAAATCGAATTGAAATGTGAATCGAATTGAACTTTTGTACATTTTTTGTTTTGTTTCATTTTTGATTTGGATAAAGGAAAAAATCAAATTTGATTTTATCGATTTGGTTGGGCGAATCGAATTGAACCATCCGAATCCAAAGCCCTAAAAAGTGAATCCCGTCTCCTTCAATCTACTAACCCTAAAAAAAGGAGCGAAATAACCGGAAAAACAAAAAGATATGCATTCGCCCTCCGATGCGCTTGTGAATGCGGTTCCTTTTTGGTTTCTGAGCTCCTATGCGACAGTATCCCGTCGATGAACGTGTCGAATTCACGGAGCTCGATGCTTTTCGTGTTAGACAAAATAATTCATACGCGGAAGCCAGGATTGTTAATAGATAAACCTCCAGCCATTGTTCGTATTCACGTTCGTCGAATGTCCTGAAAAATCATGAAAATAATAGGCACACTCTACTAACCAAATTTCCTCACGTACTGATGGTGTATTCTAAATGTGAGGATTTTGTGTTAGACCTTGTGATCACCCGTCAGAAATGAACGTACGTTCCCTTTTATATCCCGTCTCCCATCAAGACGGTTACCAAATGGGCGGTTGTCACGAAAGGGTACGAAGCGTGAAAAAACTTCATGTCGAATAGTCGCAACTTTAAAAGAAAATATGGGTCTAAAATGTGGGATCACAAAAATAAATAACATTCTCCCACTTGATCCCATCATTTTCATCATACGGATTATCCAACTAATTCCACGAAAACTTTATGCTTAAAGAAAATAAACAAAAACACATGGATCACGGTGACATGTCCTCTAAGAGTGAGTAATATCTTCCATGTATCACAATGCATCTTATTTATTTAATGTCAGCCTATATGTGACAACATATCTTAATGAATAAACCCCATGTTTATTTCAAAACCAAGGATAAATGTTATTATCATAAACAACAAAATGTGTAGACAAAAATTGAGAATCAACATTACAACTGAATAAGAGTTTCATACAACAAAAATCGTTCATATGACGACAAATTATATGATGGGACCTATTCCCATACTAGATACATGATCCTTATACTTTTATTGGTGGCATGCCTTTAGTTAAAGGATCGGCTATCATCAATTCAGTACTAACGTGTTCAATGACCACTTTATTCTCCTTAACACGTTCCCTTATGGCTAAATACTTAATGTCGATATGCTTACTTCGACTGCCACTTTTGGCATTTTTAGCCATAAAAACCGCAACTGAATTGTCACAATATATTCTTAATGGCCTAGAAATAAAATCAACAATTCTAAGCCCAGCAATGAAACTCTTCAACCATACACCATGCGAGGTAGCCTCAAAACAAGAAACGAACTTAGCCTCCATAGTGGAAGTAGCAGTCAAAGTCTGCTTGGCACTTCTCCATGACATGGCTCCGCCAGCTAACATAAAAATGTATCCAGATGTTGGTTTTCGTGAATCAACACAGCCCGCGAAGTCCGCATCCGAATAACCGACCACTTCCAAGTTGTCAGTCCGTCTATACATAAGCATATAGTCTTTGGTACCTTGAAGGTATCTCATCACTTTCTTTACAGCTCTCCAGTGGTCTAAACCTGGATTACTCTGATATCTTCCCAACATTCCCACAACAAAAGCGATGTCAGGTCGAGTGCAAACCTGAGCATACATCAAGCTTCCAACAGCAGAAGCATATGGAATATTGTACATTTGTTCCATTTCTAGATCGTTTTACTCGGGCATTGGTTCAAATTGAACCTGTCACCCTTCACAATGGGTGCTATACTTGGTGAACAATCTTTCATCCGAAATCTCTCTAGGACCTTATTGATATAGGTTTCTTAAGATAGTCCTAAAATGCCTTGAGGTCTATCTCTATGGATCTTTATGCCAATGACATAAGATGCCTCACCCATATCCTTCATGTCAAAACTCTTAGAGAGAAATTGTTTCACCTCATGTAGCAACCCCTTATCATTGGTTGCAAGTAGTATATCATCCACATACAGCACAAGGAAACAAATTTTGTTCCCACTGACCTTCTGGTATATACATTGATTCATGACATTCTCTACAAAACCGAATGAAGAGATGACTTCATGGAACCTTAAGTACCATTGGCGGGATACTTGTTTCAAGCCATATATAGATTTCTTAAGCTTGCACACCAAATGCTCACCTTTACTAGAGGAGAATCCTTTAGGTTGTTTCATGTAAACCTCCTCCTCTAGTTCTCCATTGAGGAACGCCGTTTTCACATCCATCTGATGTAATTCCATATCAAAATGGGCAACCAAAGCCAAAACAATATGAAGAGAATCTTTCTTAGATACAGGAGAAAAAGTCTCCGTGTAATCGATTCATTCCTTTTGAGTGAATCCTTTAGCAACAAGTCTAGCTTTATATCTTTCAATGTTACCCAATGAATCCTTCTTAGTTTTGAACCCATTTACAACCAATGGCCTTCACACCATTAGGTAACTCAACCAAATCCCAGACTTTGTTAGATGCCATAGAACTCATCTCTTCCTTCATGGCATTGTACCACAAATTGGATTTATCACTATCCATGGCTTGTGAAAACGTTTCAGGATCATTTTCAGCTCCAATATTGTAGTCAGACTCTTGTAAATACACAATATAATCACTAGGAATAGCCGATTTTTTTTTATTCTAGAAGATCTTCTCAATGTTGCATCAACATTCTCTTTAGGAGAATGTTGCTCAACTGGTTGTTCAACAGTTTCTGGTAATTGCTGAACAACTGGATCTACTAGATCAATATCAGCAGGTTGTGGAACTTCAACGATTGGTTGTTCAATAGCCGGTTGAACTGAAGGGGCATTATGAGCAACAACCAATCTTAAACTTGAGGTGGAAGGTTGAGTATCTGTATGATCTTTCTTAGGATCAAGGTCATTCGATCGATCGCTCCCACTAATCAAGTCATTTTCAAGAAATTTAGCGTTTCTTGATTCCACAATCCTAGTGGTGTGAGATGGATAATAAAACCTGTATCCCATAGACCTTTCGGCATATCCAATGAAATACCCACTTGTGGTCCTTGGGTCAAACTTATTTTCTTGTGGATTATAAACTCTCACTTCAGACCGGCATCCCCAAACGCGCATATAATGCAAACTCGGTTTCCAACCTTTAAATAACTCAAAAGGTGTCTTTGGGACAGCATTGGTCGGAACTCAGTTTAATATGTACACTGCCGTTTTAAGTGTTTTAGTCCACAAGGATTTAGGAAGTTTGGAGCTGCTAAGCATACTACGCACCATGTCCAATAAGGTCCGGTTTCTTCTTTCCGCTACGCCATTTTGGTCCGGAGAACCAGGCATAGTATATTGGGCAACTATCCCATGCTCTTGAAGAAACCTTGCAAATGGACCAGGTGCTTGTCCATCTATCTACCATAGAATTCTCCACCTCTATCTGATCTCACGATCTTAATTTGCTTACCGCATTATTTCTCTACTTCCGCTGTTGACACCTAAATTTTGGCGATCCATTTAGTCATTTATTACATAAAAAATTAGGGGTTAATTTTATCCCTGAAAAAAATATTAATTGCATAGCTACATTTAGTTTGCATATTTTGCATTTTATTTACTGGACCAGTGGCGGATGGGTCGAATTGGTGTTTTTGGATTTTAAATTGGCAGGCTGAATTAGGCCCGCGAGAGGAGTAAATTAGCCCAAGCCCGTCGTTATATTTAAATAATTATCTTGTAAAAAGTTAAGATTTGATGCGATATTATGATGATTTTTGAAAATTAAAAGGATCGCATTGTAATCTTATCTCTATCAATAGATAATGAAATCGGGGGAAAATATTCATGAGATAAAGGATTTTGTGATTTGGAGGTTATAGGCAATTTTCGAAATATTCTACGAAGATCACATTATGCTTGTCTTTAAAAAAGGAGACAGTATACGGCAGAGAAAATGGGGCTTTTGGGGGGTTTTTTTTGGAGGGTTTTCTTTTGGATCCGAAGGAAAAGAACACAAAAAGTAAAAAAAAGCAAAAAGCAAAAGGGGAGAGGATTGGACAGTTACTGTGCAATCATCTTCTCCACGCTTTGCTCCGTCCATTTGCTGCTCTACACCGCTAGTGACGCTCTTGCCCAGACCGCACAACCAGCTTCGCACCCAATCGCGACCCGACGCCACTGGAGCTCCAAATCAGCCGCACCGCCGCGTTTTCCACGTTCGCAGCAGCTTCGCCGCCCGCAGCCCTCCGCCCGAGCCCCGACACTTGTAGATCTGAGCTGGCCGCCGCGCCTCCACCTTCTGATCAATCGAGTCTCTGCTGATGACGCCACCGAAGTTTACATCGCCGGTCTGCTGCTCCGCCTTCCGCCAGATCCGAACCCTTTGCTCTCGCCGTCGATTGAAGTCCGGATCCGCACGCCGTTGCTCTCGTTCCAATTGACCCGCAGCCGTGCCTCTGTCCCTGACGCCGACGCCCTGCTCTGCCTCTGCTGTCACCGATCTACCGGCCGTGAGTCCTCTGTTGCAGCTCCCTGTGACCCGCGACCTCCTGCTCACTCCTCCCGCCGGTCGCCGTCCGTGAAGCCCGACGCCAGAGCCTTTCCTGCCCTGCTCCGCTCACGTTTATTCCGCCCGAGCGCCCGCCGACAGCTTGCACTGCTGCGACGCCGTTGCCGCCCCTGATCTGACCACGATCTGCGCTGCCCGAGCGACGAACGCACCCCTCGCTGAAGCCTGTTGCTCGCGGCCCCGCCATCCGAGTCCCCACTCGCCCGACGATCTGCCGTCACAACGCCTTTGCCCTCGCCGGAGCTCCGACCACCGCGATCAACACCCACAGAGGCCCCCTGCAACACTGCTGCCCCTCGCCGGCCCTTCACCGGAGCCCCGACCGTGACGCCCTCACCGGAGCTGGTGACCAGCCGCACGGACACAAAGCTTGAAAGGAAAAAGAGGAAAAAAAAGAAAAGAAAGAAAGAAAAAGGATTAGGTAGTCCTTTTATTTACTTATTTTTTGTTTATTGATTTATTTTATTTATTTTCTCCTATGTCTTGTTTTTAGTAGAATTGTTCCTTAAATATGTGACTATATTCCACTATGAAGTAGTCATTCAAGCTAGGGATTGACAGTCCGATTTTCGCGCCCGAAATCCGACTCGCAATCCCTTATAAAAATCGACAATCCAATCTCAAGCCCGAGATTTGATTCGCGATTTAATTTAAAATTGGCCAACTCGATCTCATGCGCGAGATATGGTTCGTCAATTTTTAGATATCAATCTTATTCTTGTTTGATTTGCTGTTGGTTGAATCAATATTATTTTCGTAAAAGAAAAATCAAAAAATATTTGAGTTAGGATTAGATTTGCTGTTTTAGGTTTAAAATTTGCAATCTTATTTCGAGTTTTAAATAAGAAAATCAAAAAAATGTTGAATTAAGATTAGGTTGGGCTATTATCTTTAAAATGAGAATTTTTTTTTAAATATTTTTTTTAAATAAAAAAAATCAAAAGAAAGAGCAGATTCATAGGATGTTAGTTTTAAATTTGAATTGCATGTTTTATCATGTGAAAATTTTAATTTCGAAATAAAAAAAAAACACAAAAAAATCATCATGCATATATCATGTTGAATTAAGGCGTTCTTTGCACGTCATCGCATATTAGATTAATTGCATGGTAGATTAAGATAATATTTTAGTTTAAATTAGGATTTAATATGACTTGATCCTTAGTTTAAATTAGATAGAATTTTAATCTAGTTAGATCATTTTTGCATTTTTAAATAGAAATATCAAATGCACGTCATTTAGTTCTTATTAGGTTCATTTAATTAGAACTTCCTCGTCATTAGACTAAGTCATTTAATAAATGTCGCATGACATATAACTCGCATACTAAATTGTATGTTGCGTGTCATTTTAGTATGTCATTGCATCGCATTACCTGTCATCATTTGATTAATTTAGATTGCATTTAATTATTGCATTTCTTCATGTCATATAGTTTAGGTCATGCTGCTATGTCATATTAGATTACATACATTGCATAAGTCATGATTTTCATTAAATAAAGTGAAAATAAAAATTGAAATTGCGTGTTAATTAGAAATCATATCTAGGGCTGCTGATGTGAATTCTGATTTAATAATGCAGATGCTTTCGTTGCTCCTAGGTATGTTTTGCAATATTTAATTGCTTTCTTGAGTGTTAAATTGGTGGTATGCGCACATGTATGATCACCTCACATGTTAGGAAGTTAAATTAAAATCAATTCAACTGCCAAGCATTTTTCAAAAATAAAAAGAAAGGTACCGAAAGGGCGTTAGAGAAATCTAACGTAACCAAGTTACTGTACCCTTAGTCTCTGGTTCGTAGGAGTAAAGTAAATCTTCCTTACTTTACTAGGGTTTCTAATTGACCCACCAAAAATAGATTAGTGGCGACTCCTAGTTAAAATTTAATTGCATGTTAACAATTCAAACCTAAGTCGCGAATTGGTATGGGCTTGGGAGAGCCTGAGTTAAGTCTAGGCTTAACAATCCATTAGCCAAACCCTAGGTGGTCCAAACCCCGAAAAATTGGTTGCGACAGCTTGGCGACTCCGCTGGGGACCTGAGTTGAAACTCTTAATGGACTTAGGCCAATTTTCTTTTTTTGAAAAATATTTTTGTTTGGCAGCGAGGATCCCAGGTATGTCCCTAACATTTAAGGTTTTAAATGTTTTTGCAGGATGGGAAGTATAAGGGGAAGTGTTTGCTAACATTTATTTTGCAGGGAGGTGTAGGAATGTATGGTTTATTTTCATGAACGAAGTGTTGTTTGATATAAACTGTTTTGCGTGCCTTGCATTTTGCACTACACTTTTGCACACACAACCTGCCGCCGAACCTGGGCCGCATAGGATTATTTAGGATGGTATTGAGATGGATACCACTTCGACCGCATGCTCGCGGTATGAGTCGCCCATCTCAATCCCGAAATTTCTTTCATGGTGTCAAGAGTACCCACCTCGGTCCGCATGCTCGCGACCTGGGTCGGCTCTTTGACCAAGCCGGAGTCATGAGGACCCGACATAGTCCACAAGCCCGTGGCTAGCCTGAATCATCCTTGTGGCTTCACTTTGATTAAGCCTTATAGATTAGAAATCGAGCCACTTACCATGCGTATGTCTATGTGATTGTCATCCATTTCAAGTGAAAGTAAGTTGTTTAAATTCTTCGCAATTTATTTACTTTATTTTGTCTGTACATGACAATTTAGGTTAATCATTGATTTAATTCCTTTGTCAATTAGGAATGAAATGAGGAAATTGCCATGCAATTAATCATTTGAAAAATAAAAAAAATTAGAAATTTGTTTTCAATTTATGTTTTGGCTCTTCCTAGTTCATATTTAGGAAATTTTGTCCCTACTAGAGCATCCCATATATTTGTTTTCCTAGTTCATTTTTAGGAAATCCTCTTCATATGTGGACTTTTCTTGACTAAAAATAAATTGTTGTCATGGACTAGCTCTCTATTTACACTCCAAGCTTACATGTTCCCATTTATTTTTTAGGTGATTATGAAGCGATCTCGCTCACCCATCTGTACACGATCGAGATCTAAAATGGCGGATCAAAACGAGGTGCTGGACCGCATCATCGACAATATAAATAAGCGAATTGCACACCTCCAAAGTCAAGTCGATGAATTGACCGCTACTATAGCTTTTCTCACTAAGCGAAAGGGCCGAAATGACATAGGTATTCTATCTTCAGTAAGAATCTGCGACTCGAAGAAGAGAGCCAAGATAACTTTTGAATCGTCTCGTTTTCCCGAGGCAGCTGAATTTGATGCCACCATGAAGAGACTAGTGACGTATCTAGAAGGAAGAATCTCTGACCTGAAGGGTTCGCATGACACGATCAAGGAGGGTGAAGAACTCAAGCATGCATGATTCATGGTCCAAGTAGTTCATTTTCCTTATTTAATTAGGGGCATGCTTGGTTGCACCTTCCCCTGCGTGGGAATTCTTATTGCTTTTTAGGAATCGTTCTCGCTTTCTAGGAATCGTTTTTGATGTTTTCTCTTTTTAGGGGTTAGGAATCACAATTTCCATTCCAATAATGTAATTCATTTGATTTTATTCAATGAAATTACAATTTTATTTCCAATTTTGAGGACATGATGGAGTATACCAAACCAGTCCAATGACGATATCCAACCATGAAAAAGAAAAATATCATCCACGGAGAAATCCTGAGGGCTGGACTTTCTCATGTTTCCTCCCAAAAACTTTTTCGAAAACAAAAGCATTTCACTGCTAAAAAAAAAAAAAAAACATTTTCCCAAAGCTTGTAGCAGATTAAACCTGTTTGTTTGTCTGACTCATTTGCTTCTTGTCTCAGAACATGATTCTATAACTTGTTATGACAAGAGACATCTGAGAATGGCGTATCAAGTTTCAATGATCATAAACTTGACTTGTGATCAACAGGTTTAGAGCGCACTTGTAATGAAAAAGATTTGGGGCAAGTAAAAGAGGACCATCATTCCCTGGTGGAAGAGTTGACAAATTGATGGCATGATAGGTTTTGGTAGTGCCCAGACACTGGGACAAAGTCTTAACCTGAGCCAAAATGGATGTGCAATTTGAATTTACTTTTATGTGCATAGCATCATACAGATGCACGTTCTCTTGTGCAGGGGCAAAAGTGGATTTTCAATCTTGGATGATAAGGACAATCCAAAGACATCAACTGCTGAGGCAATCCCACTGTAGAGGAATCATTGAATGAATGCTTAAAACCATTTTGCAGTGTGGAAACCTTTTGTTTTAAAGTTGACAATTTTCCATGCCTAAAGAGGGTTTTGCATGATGACTCTTACTTGTTTTGTCCACCAATTCCACTAAAGAACATCAGGATGGACTAATTTAATGAATGATGTGGAATTGATTGAGCATACTAAATGAGACAAGTTGGGATGATGAAAGGCAAACCTTATCCTATACACAGTCCCATATTCATACACTTGTGAGATGAGTGTAGGAATGTTCATATCCATAAGGTAAAAAGTTCTCTCGCAAAAGGTACGGCAACCGAAATGATGAGAGACAATTCATTTCTCTATCCCAAACACTACATGTGATCCATTACTTAACCCTTTTGAGCCCATACACTTATGGATATTCTTTTCAAATCACCCCTGTCAAGAATCACCCCACATCGGGGCAACTAAGAGATAAAATTGCAGCATGAGGTGAGTAAAATGAATTGAAATTTTCTTGCTCTCACTTGCATCAATCTTCAAGTCGTGCTATTACATTGAATTCATGTGTTAATTTAAGTGCCTTAGGATGATGAAGAGCATTTCTTTCTCTATCATATACACTTATATCCTTTGCATAGCCCACTTGAGCCTACAATTTCATTTCTTTTAAACCCAGTTGATGATCATCCCCCCACACTGGGGCAAGACAAAGGGCAGATGAAGATTCCTGAAAAGTTCAAGTGTCATTCAAAGTGTAATTACTTGACGGATGCATTATACGCAAGAATTGAATTCAAAATAGAACTAAAGGGCATGGAAAAGCAGTGTGCCTGGTAAAAGCAAGGCCAGTGCCCATGAAAAAGAAGTGAAGAAAAGTGAATGAGAAATAGGGGCACAAAAAAGCGGTGTGCCTGGTAAAAGCAAGGCCAATACCCATAGATGAAAAAAGAAAAAGAAAAAAGAGTCAAGATAGGTGACTGTCAATTACAAAAATCGAATCCCAATGGAGCAATAGTCAAAGAACTCAAATGCTGAGTTTTTACAATCAATTGGGCATTTCATGAAGACAATCCCCGATGATGAAAAAGAAAACTGGTGGCAATGCCAAGATGATCATCAACTCTCACATTTTACACACATTTTGAGCCTAATGATCCATTCATTTCTCAACCCATGAACTCAACCTACGTTACGTCCCTTACAAAGTCTCTTCAGATTAGGGCACTTGAATTAACGTAGGAGTCCATATGTTTATAAGCATCGCTCTAAGAAGTGCGAGCAAGATTATTTCTTTTTCATTTTGCAGGGTTCTTGACTTGTAAACCCGGAGATGATTACAAGACAATTCATTCAATAGCTTTGACTCGAAGAGTCATTTTGTTAAGCCATTGACCAAGCCCTCATTATGGTCCCTGTTAAAGACCTCTCAGATTGGTAAGATCGTACCGCTTGCAAGAATACTCGGACCCATGTCGATATGATAAAATTGAGTGATTCTCATAAAATAGCCATTCTAAATGAGAGTGAGTGAAAGTCCTTTCTAACCGAAAGTCTCTCATTTAGTATTTTTAAGAAATCCATGTCGTGAGTGAAGATTGTCTTGAATGATAATTCTCTCCAGTGGAAATTTGGGTGATACAAATGTCATTATGCATAAAGCCTGATTGAGTTGATAAAAACCTCACTGAATTTTGAAATGTGCATTCTAGAGTAGCTTAGATTGCTTATCTCTTTGATGAATGCATATCAGTTTTTGCTATAAATCATGTCTGATAGGTAATTCAAGTTCCTTTCAGAATGTTTCATGATATTGGAAGATGAGAAACCTCCACCATGAGGTGAAAGACTTCCACAGGATATCTAAATTCCAAAAGACATATCCCGAAGAATTAGAGATATCACCAGGTAAGTATATCTCTACCATATTCTAAAATACTTGTCATTGTGTAGGTATTCTCTCTCAAGTGCATCGACACTTGACTTGGTCAAGCTGTCCTCTTTATTGACCCGGCGTGCTTTCGTAGCCCGGTGTCCTCTTTATTGACCTGGCGTGCTTTCGTAGCCCAGAGTCCCTTTATATTGACCTGGCGTGCTTTCGTAGCCCAAAGTCCCTTTCCCTGACCCGGCATGCTTTCGTAGCCCAGTGTCCTTTCTATTGACTTGGTGTGCTTTTGTAGCCTAGAGTCTCATTCATTGACCCGGCGTGCTTTCGTAGCTCGGTGTCCTTTATATTGAATTGGTGTGCTTTCGTAGCCTAGAGTCCCATTCATTGACCCGACGTGCTTTCGTAGCCCGGAGTTCCTGACATGGCGTGCTTTCGTAGCCCAGAGTCCCTCTTTATTGACTCGGCGTGCTTTCGTAGCCCGATGTCCATTTATACCAAATTGGTGTGCTTCCATAGCTCGGATTTCTTTTATCGACTTGGCGTGCTTTTGTAGCCCAGAGTCCCTTTTAATCGACACTCGACTGAGTTGTCCCCTAAAGATTTTCCTCCAGAGCCAATCTGATTAAGGCGACCGAAGAACGATTCGGGTCCTGGTCAGTTGATCTCTTTTGCAAGGCTGGGCGACCGAAGAATGGTTCGAGTCCTAGCCAAGCAAAACCTCAGTCTAGGTGACCGTAGAATAGAACGGGTCCTAGACAACATCTATTTCCCTATTCAGGCGACCGTAGAATGGTACGGGTCCTGGAAGGTAAACCCCCTGTTTAGGTGACCGTAGAATAGAACGGGTCCTAGACAAAACCTATTTCCCTATTCAGGCGACCGTAGAATGGTACGGGTCTTGAAAGGTAAATCCCCGTTTAGGCGACCGTAGAATGGTACGGGTCCTAGACACAACCAAACACTGTCATACTGGGCGACCGTAGAATGGTACGGGTCCTGGGAAAGCAGTTCCTTACAAAACCTTGCTGCCCTACTAGGCGACCGTAGAAAGGTACGGGTCCTAGGAAAGTAGTCTCTTCGTTACTATTTTAGGCGACCGTAGAAAGGTACGGGTCCTGAACATGTAACACCAACTATCTTGAATCACTCTACCCTCCTTGAAGGTAAGATATTCCAGGTAAGTTCTTTTTACCATTTTCCAAAAATTAGACATCTCAGTCTGGATCTGGATGTTTCCATTCTTTTCATGGAACATTTCACTATGGATGTGAATGTTCTTCAACTTTCCTCGTTCTACCTTAGTCTGGATCTAGGTATTTCGAGCTTCTAAAATCATGACATCATGACATCTCTGTCTGGACCTGGACGTCTTGATTATTTTCATTCAAACATTTCACTCTAGATGTGAATGTTTGTCAATCCTTCTCATTATACCTTAGTCTGGATCTAGGTATTTTGAGTTTTTCAAAAATCTTGACATCTCAGTCTGGATCTGGATGTCTCAATTTTTTTTTTTTTTGTTGAACATTTCACTTTGGATGTGAATGTTCTTACTTGTTACGCTTTTCAAGGAACTTGAGTGAGAGTTGGGTACTTGTGAAGTAAATAGGGATTTATCATGTACCTCAAGATGCTTTACCGCATTGACTGGTAAGTAATTGTAGGTACGTTCTTTCCTTAGACATCATGCATTTGCATAAGCATTTCCATGCATCATATAAATTGCATTTAAAAAAAATCATTCAGTGCATTTACATGGTCAAAATTTAGATCTCAATTTGTCTTTGAAGGCAACCTCTTCGAGCTCACCTTCAAAGAGGGGCAGCTGTTGACACCTAAATTTTGGCGATCCATTTAGTCATTTATTGCATAAAAAATTAGGGGTTAATTTTATCCCTGAAAAAAATATTAATTGCATAGCTACATTTAGTTTGCATATTTTACATTTTATTTACTGGACTAGTGGCGGATGGGTCGAATTGGTGTTTTTGGATTTTAAATTGGCAGGATGAATTAGGCCCGCGAGAGGAGTAAATTAGCCCAAGCCTGTCGTTATGTTTAAATAATTATCTTGTAAAAAATTAAGATTTGATGCGATATTATGATGATTTTTGAAAATTAAAAGGATCGCATTGTAATCTTATCTCTATCAATAGATTATGAAATCGGGGGAAAATATTCATGAGATAAAGGATTTTGTGATTTGGAGGTTATAGGCAATTTTCGAAATATTCTACGAAGATCACATTATGCTTGTCTATAAAAGGAGACAGTATATGGCAGAGAAAAGGGGGCTTTTGGGGGGTTTTTTTTGGAGGGTTTTCTTTTGGATCCGAAGGAAAAGAACACAAAAAGTAAAAAAAAGCAAAAAGCAAAAGGGGAGAGGATTGGACAGTTACTGTGCAATCATCTTCTCCACGCTTTGCTCCGTCCATTTGCTACTCTACACCGCCAGCGACGTTCCTGCCCAGACCGCACAGCCAGCTTCGCACCCAATCGCGACCCGACGCCACTGGAGCTCCAAATCAGTCGCACCGCCGCGTTTGCCACGCTCGCAGCAGCTGCGCCGCCCGCAGCCCTCTGCCCGAGCCCCGACACTTGCAGATCTGAGCTGGCCGCCGCGCCTCCACCTTCTGATCAATCGAGTCTTTGCTGACGACGCCACCGAAGTTTACATCGCCGGTCTGCTGCTCCGCCTTCCGCCAGATCCGAACCCTTTGCTCTCGCCGTCGATTGAAGTCCGGATCCGCACGCCGTTGCTCTCGTTCCAATTGACCCGCAGCCGCGCCTCTGTCCCTGACGCCGACGCCTTGCTCTGCCTCTGCTGTCACCGATCTACCGGCCTTGAGTCCTCTGTTGCAGCTCCCTGTGACCCGTGACCTCCTGCTCACTCCTCCTGCCGGTCGCCGTCTGTGAAGCCCGACGCCAGAGCCTTTCCTGCCCTGCTCCGCTCACGTTTATTCCGCCCGAGCGCCCGCCGACAGCTTGCACTGCTGCGACGCCGTTGCCGCCCCTGATCTGACCACGATCTGCGCCGCCTGAGCGACGACCGCACCCCTCGCTGAAGCCTGTTGCTCGCGGCCCTGCCATCCGAGTCCCCACTCGCCCGACGATCTGCCATCACAACGCCTCTGCCCTCGCCGGAGCTCCGACCACCGCGATCAACACCCACAGAGGCCCCCTGCAACACTGCTGCCCCTCGCCGGCCCTTCACCGGAGCCCCGACCGCGACGCCCTCACCGGAGCTGGTGACCAGCCGCACGGACACAAAGCTTGAAAGGAAAAAGAGGAAAAAAAAGAAAAGAAAGAAAGAAAAAGGATTAGGTAGTCCTTTTATTTACTTATTTTTTGTTTATTGATTTATTTTATTTATTTTCTCCTATGTCTTGTTTTTAGTAGAATTGTTCCTTAAATATGTGACTATATTCCACTATGAAGTAGTCATTCAAGCTAGGGATTGACAGTCCGATTTTCGCGCCCGAAATCCGACTCGCAATCCCTTATAAAAATCGACAATCCAATCTCAAGCCCGAGATTTGATTCGCGATTTAATTTAAAATTGGCCAACTCGATCTCATGCGCGAGATATGGTTCGTCAATTTTTAGATATCAATCTTATTCTTGTTTGATTTGCTGTTGGTTGAATCAATATTATTTTCGTAAAAGAAAAATCAAAAAATATTTGAGTTAGGATTAGATTTGCTGTTTTAGGTTTAAAATTTGCAATCTTATTTCGAGTTTTAAATAAGAAAATCAAAAAAATGTTGAATTAAGATTAGGTTGGGCTATTATCTTTAAAATGAGAATTTTTTTTAAATATTTTTTTTTAAATAAAAAAAATCAAAAGAAAGAGCACATTTATAGGATGTTAGTTTTAAATTTGAATTGCATGTTTTATCATGTGAAAATTTTAATTTCGAAATAAAAAAAAAACACAAAAAAATCATCATGCATATATCATGTTGAATTAAGGCGTTCTTTGCACGTCATTGCATATTAGATAAATTGCATGGTAGATTAAGATAATATTTTAGTTTAAATTAGGATTTAATATGACTTGATCCTTAGTTTAAATTAGATAGAATTTTAATCTAGTTAGATTATTTTTGCATTTTTAAATAGAAATATCAAATGCACGTCATTTAGTTCTTATTAGGTTCATTTAATTAGAACTTCCTCGTCATTAGACTAAGTCATTTAATAAATGTCGCATGACATATAACTCGCATACTAAATTGTATGTTGCGTGTCATTTTAGTATGTCATTGCATCGCATTACCTGTCATCATTTGATTAATTTAGATTGCATTTAATTATTGCATTTCTTCATGTCATATAGTTTAGGTCATGCTGCTATGTCATATTAGATTACATACATTGCATAAGTCATGATTTTCATTTAATAAAGTGAAAATAAAAATTGAAATTGCGTGTTAATTAGAAATCATATCTAGGGCTGCTGATGTGAATTCTGATTTAACAATGCAGATGCTTTCGTTGCTCCTAGGTATGTTTTGCAATATTTAATTGCTTTCTTGAGTGTTAAATTGGTGGTATGCGCACATGTATAATCACCTCACATGTTAGGAAGTTAAATTAAAATCAATTCAACTGCCAAGGATTTTTCAAAAATAAAAAGAAAGGTACCAAAAGGGCGTTAGAGAAATCTAACGTAACCAAGTCCCCGTACCCTTAGTCTCTGGTTCGTAGGAGTAAAGTAAATCTCCCGTTACTTTACTAGGGTTTCTAATCGACCCACCAAAAATAGATTAGTAGCGACTCCTAGTTAAAACTTAATTGCATGTTAACAATTCAAACCTAAGTCGCGAATTGGTATAGGCTTGGGAGAGGCCGAGTTAAGTCTAGGCTTAACAATCCATTAGCCAAACCCTAGGTGGTCCAAACCCCGAAAAATTGGTCGCGACATCCGCCTTAAATACTTTAAAGGCATATAATGCTTCATACTTATTATGAATCAAATAGAGATACATGTAACGTGAGTAATCATCTATGAAAGAGATGAAGTATTTCTGACTACATGAGTCAATATCCAGACTACAATATCCATGTGTATGATTTCTAATATTTCTGTACTCCTCTTGGCACCTTTCTTTGTCTTGTTAGTCTGCTTTCCCTTTATGCAGTCCACACAAGTATCACAATCAGTAAGATCTAAAGTACTGAGTACTCCATCATTTACTAATCGCTTAATTCTTTCTATAGAGATATGTCACAATCTCCGATGCCACAACATAGAGAAATGTTCTTTCACAACACATCGTTTTATACCAGCTTTATCATGAACATGCATCGCATCATAATAGGCATTGTCTTGTAAATTAATTCAAAAAAGACCATCAGACAAAGTACCACTCCCGACAATTTCAGATTTAAATGATAAACAAAAGTTTGAATCTGAAAAGTTAAAAGAGTATCCCAAAGGTACAAGTCTTGAAACTGAAATTAAGTTTCTAGAAAAACTAGGAACATAAAAGGTCTTTTCCAAATTTAAAACAAAACCACTATTGAGAACTAGTCTATATGTCCCAATAGCTTCCACATGCGAACGCATCTTGTTTCCTGAATATATGCTTTGTTCACTTCCCACTAGCTTCCTGTGGTTTTGAAAACCCTACAAGGAATTCGAAATATGGATTGTAGATCCAGAATCAATCCACCAAGTGTTGTAACTTACATCAGTCATATTAGATTCATAACAAACACAAGAGATTGGATTACATTTCTTCTCGAGCCATGCCTTAAATTTGACACAATCCTTCCTTATATGCCCCTTCTGTTTACAGAAGAAACATTTGGATTATTTCTTAATGTCAGCTTGGGGAGGTATTTTACATTTTCCCTTATGCTTGCCATAGCCCTTATTCTTTCCTTGTGTTGCCAAATGAGCACTTTCTCCCAATTCCATAATCAATCTTTCTTCCTCTTGAACACACATGGTCATGAGTTCATTAATTGACCATTTATTCTTATGTGTGTTGTAAGAGATCTTGAAAGGTGCATACTGTTGTGGGAGAGTGTTCAGAATATAATACACAAGAAAGAATTCAGATATCTCAACCTCAAGGTTCTTAAGCTGACCTGCAATGTTCCTCATTTACATGATGTGTTCACACACGCCTCTAGTACTAGTGAGCTTCAATGATGAAAACTTGATAATTAGGGTCATGGTATGCGCCTTCTCAGAACTCTCAAATTGCGCATCAATGGCCTCCAATAAGGCCTTAGCATTGCTCTGATACCAGTGAATGGACCTAGACTTAGAACCAGGGAGAACCAAGAAAATTTTCTGCAGGTATGCCTTCCCACAGTGGGCGAACAACTCCCGTTCAAGCTCTTTAGGGACAGCCTTTTAGCAGAAAACCACTAAGCACTTTAGTTCAGAGCCTAGAGACACCCAAAGATGCCAGGATGGAATCGGTTCTAACCTACCCAAGCTGCATTTCTTGGAGGATCCCACTAGGCTGGAGAAGAAGAGGGATTTAGAAAGCCATGAGAGATTTACAAAGCACCCACTTTACTTCAGGGGACCCTCCCCAACATATTACACCCTCCTCGCCTTATATAGACGATAAGAGGTCACAAAGACACAAACAAGGACCTAGCTCATAGGTCCGCATACAAACAGAGGCACCGGAAATTTCTGGGAGGGAATTATTCACACACTATGAATAGTGACCATACTGTGAACAGTACATTCCCTAGCCTAGTGCTACAGTAAAAAGTGAACAGTGATTTGCTACAGTGAAATTGTACGGATAACGGCTTTTCAACAATCTCGTCCGTCACGAGCATTGTAGCTGCAAACTGAGTCATCTGAGCTGTCTTCTAGGAGATGTGCTTCATATTTCTGTTCAAGGGCTTCAAGGTCTTCAGGTGAAAGGATTTGGCTCAGTCTTCGTGATGAGGATGCTTCTTCATGAGCCCAATGGGATGTTTCTTCTTCAGCCCAGTTTGTGTTGTCATCTTTTTGAGTGTCGGCAGTGATGCTTGGTTGAGGCCAGTTGGATGGCTGTGCATAAAAGGACATGTCCATGTTTTGGAATAAGGACGAAGGTCCCTGGTCGTAGGGATCCTGGGACAGAGGACCTCCAAAGCGTGCATAGGGGTCCTGTGTGGATTGGACATTGTCATATGTTCCTGTCATTTCATGATCTTGGGACGATGCAGCTTGTCTGTATTGCTCGAGTGCTTCCTTAACTTCTGGTGCTAGGTCATAATGATCCCATGTAGCGGGTACATTATTCCAAACATCTTCAGGAATGGTTTTGTTTTCTTGACATAAGATTCTCTAGAGTTCTCGGTACTCGTTTTCGCAGAATTTAACAAATCTTGGATAAGATTTGTGAATCTGGGCTTCCCTGCTATTCAAATGGGGTTCGTAAGATGTGGTCCCTATTTCCTGTGGATTATTGATGATGGTGCCATTATTTGTGAAAAAGTGCCAAGGACGTCGGAAAAACAGAATGGTGTGGACTTCTGGATTTGGTGTCATGGTTCTCAGTTCTTTTTCCAAGTCTTGTTTCCAACATGTAAGATGATAGAACCAATTAAGAAAGTCTAAGAGATTTTTATCGCTTTCTTTTTCCACATTTCTTCTGAGTAAGAATATCCTGGTGAGGTTGGCAATGAATCTTCTGGTTGGAATTTCAATAGCTATTAAGTACTTATTGGTTAAGTACCATAACAGCGTCTTGAGTTGGTCATGGAAATTATCTTCCTTCCAGATGAGAGGATGAATGAAAAGATAATTCAAATTTAACCCAAAAGGATAGAGAATCGAACCTCCATTGAATTGGAACAGATCTGTGTGACATTGCCACATGAGATTTTCCAGGTTTTCAGCAAGATTGTCATTCTGGATGTGTTGAACAATCTCCTGGGGATATTTCTAGCTTGACAAGTCTTTGATCTTCTCAATCTTGTATTTTACACCATAATTGAGCATATGGAAGGCAGATCGCTTGATGTACATGTTGATTTCAGCTGGTGCTTTGGGTCTTGACAAAAAGTCAGCAAGTACATTCTTTTTTCCAGGAATGTGTTTGGTTTCAAAAGAGTATTTCGAAAACCATTCAGCCCATTGGAGCAGTTGAGAATTTGGAATCTGTTTCTGTTTAAACTTGGTCATCTGAGGGAAAAATGCCATGTCTAATTCTACCAGAAAGTGATGGCCGATGAGATGGAACTCGAACTTTTTTATTCCCTTTTTTACTGCCAAGATTTCTTTAAAAGTGGAGTGGTAATGCATTTCAGCTTGAGAAAACTTACCACTTTTATAAGCACAAATGCGCTTCTTACCATCAATTTCTTCAAATAGGATAGCGGCCCAGTATTCATCACTGGCGTCAGTTTGAAGAATTCTTCTTCCTGTTGATGGTATTTGCAGTGGTGGGAGATTCTGCATAATCTCCTTAAGCTCAGTGACTGCTTCAGTCTGGAGTTTTCCCCAAGGTGGGGGATTCTTCTTTAGCATAGATTGCAAAGGAATCAGGAGCTTTGCAATATTTGGGACAAAATCCCTGAGATAATTGATTATTCCAAGGAATTGCTGAACTTGTTTCTTTGTGAAGTTATCTTTAGGAAACTTCAATAATTCTTGAGCAATATGTGGCCCTGGGTAGTATGTACCTCTGTTAAGGTGCATACCAAGAAATTCGATTTCTGTTTGGGCGATATTCATCTTTCTGTTGACAGTGTGACTGCTCATCAGGACTGTAGAGCAGAATGTCGTTAATGTATACAGCTACAGTTGACAAGATTGGTTGGAAAATACGACACATGGCCTTTTGAAAAAGGGATGGTGCTATCTTTAGGCCAAAAGGAAGAACTTTCCACTGGAAGTGCTCGTTCGGGATACAAAATCCTGTTTTGGATCTGTCTTTAGGGTGAATGCCCAATTGTCAAAATCCGGCTTTGAGGTCAAATTTGGAATGGATATGAGCTTTGGTTAGGCCAGCAAAGCGAGAGTCTCCGGATGGTAGAGGAAATTTGTCATCTTGGAGAAAAAGATTGAGAGGTTGGTAGTTGATAACCAGTCTCATCTTTCCTCTATTTTGCTCAGCACGTTTATTGACATAAAAGGCTTCACAAGCCCATTAAGAATCGGGGATTTCAATAAGGCCTTGTTGCAATAATTTTGAGCATTCTCTTTGAGCTAAGGCCAGATGTTCTGGATTCATTCCCATATGACTCGCCTTGGTTGGATTTATATCTTCATTTTTCTTAAAAGGAAGGCGAACAAAGAACTCTGGATTTTTCCATAAAGGATGGGAACATTTCTAAGCAAAGTCTGAATGGGATTCCGAACAAGATTCTAACAACTTTTGCATGATCGGATCTAATAGACTCATATGGATGGAAAAGATCTCTGGATGTTGACAAACTCAGAGAATTGGTCTTTGTGTTTAAGACCTTTTCCAGGAATGATGCGAAGTTGAGAGATTTGAGCCATAATATCCCACCCAATTATCAGACCTTTATTGGGGAGGTTTGAACAAAATATTTTTGCTGTTATCGAACACTGAGGGAAGAACTGGACAGTCACAAGAGTGGTTCTAACATTTGTGGAGAAAGTGTCTCCAGAGGCAGAATTGAAATATCGGATATAGGGAGTCCAATATTCTTCAGGTAGGATTTTAGTATCTAAGATGGAGCAACTTGTTCCAGTATCAATGAGAGCAATAACAGTGATTGGTTTGGCAAACTTTGAAGTGAGAATTTTCACTGGGAAATGAGGACAGTGGGTTTGACTTGAGAAGATGTCAAGGTTCGGTTCTGGAGATGTGGGTGAGATGTGAAAAATGTCTTCAGACTCTGTGTTTGACTCATTCTCACTAGAAGTTTGGTACAAGGGAATGTCACAAAGAGTTTGTTCAGATGGTTCTTCATCAGCAGAGAATAAAGATTCAATATCATCATTTTCAAGAGAAATGCCTGTTTCATTCTCAATGAGATGAATTAGATGATTATGACATTTTCTCGCTTGAGGACAATTTTTGGCAAAATGTCATTTCTGGTTGCAGATGTAGCAACGGTTTGACTTCTTGCGGCCTGTGCGATCTTTCCTTTTGCGTAGGTATCGCCATTTTTTCTTCTTTCGGAAATGCTTGGAGCCATGCTTGGATTTGTTTATCCAAAGCTTCTTGTAATGCTTTTTCTTTCGAGAATACTTGCCACAAGTACCATCACAGTCTTGCTTGGAGCATTTGATTTTTAGCTTCTGGCGAGAACAAGCCGATTCAAGACGCCTGTCATCTGTGATGTAGGTACGGACCATCTGGCGCTTTAAACACAATTCTTCGAGGCATAGATGGATTTCTTGTTGTATTTCTCCCAAGGGAGTACCTTGTATTCTCCTTTGTTTTTTGTAAAACGATCTTTCAACCATTTGAGATAGTTCTTTAGGAATAGAAGTAAGGAAAGCATACTTCAAATTTGGATCTGCTCCGACTTGGTAAAAAAGCTGAAGCATTACTCGATAATGCTTAACAAGATGTTTTTTCTGGAGAGAGTAGCATCTTCTTTCAAAAAATTCTCTCCTTTTTATCTCTATGAGATCTCCTGGTTTTCCCACAAAGACATGATACAGGAGAGTGATGGCATGGCTGAAATTTGGTGACATTAGAAAATGAATCTGATCCTGTTCTGAAATTGATTGCCACCAGAGTTTAAGGCTTCCTGTGAATCTTGTAACAAAGTTGTACAAGACATCATTCATATCATGGTTGGTGATGGACTGAGTATTCAACCAAGTATGAAAGTCTTCATGTCTTTCTGGCCATTTGAGATAAGGAATATCATCAATGGTGAAGAATTGTTTTGCTGCTATGGACACATGGCGAGTAGGATTGCTTGTCTGACCATTTTCTGTGTCAGAATTGTTTGATTCCATTTCATCATCCGGAGGATCAGCCATAAATATTGATGAAGTTACTAGTACAATGGGGAGGGAATCAACTGTAGGAATTAAGAAGGATGAAGAGGAAGAAAGAGATACTGATTCTGATTTAGTATCAGGAGAAGTTTGTTCTGCTGGGAACAAGGCCTGTTTTTCTGGAATGGCAGGATCAGGCTGTTGGGTGTCAGGATCAGGTTCCTGAGTGCCTAAATCCTTTAGAAAGGATTCTAATGGATTTGATAACATCATCTGATCTGGCGTTTCCCTTATAACAATCGAACTTGATTTTGGTGGATCTGGTGGAACTTCAGGTGTGGTATTGAACTCTGGTGGTGGAGGTGGAGCATAAGAGACCATAAACTGGTATTTGTCACACTCACCAAGAGTATCAACGGAAGGATCTTCGTTTAAATACCTTTGGTACACCTTATTTTTTGACTTTTTCCGCCGAGGTGGAGATTTTGCTAAAGGATCTACCTCGTCAGGGGAATTTATGCAATGAGAACATTGGCAAAAAGGATCCCAAAAACAATGCCCAAAATTGTCTTTACAGTAATGGACAGGATGTTCATCTCCATCAAAATGCCGGACAAAATTTTTTGGATCTGGCTCGGAAATTCTTGGTATCAGAGCCATGGTTTCATTTTTAAGGTTTTCCATTCCATGCGCTTGGTAGGAGAATCCAGTGCTGGGAAGATCTCTTCTCATCATGTCCACAGAACCAGAGATTCTCGAAGCACCTGTTTCTCTTACTTCATCCCCTTCATCTTCAACCTCTCTAGAGTTTCGTGTTTCCAATGCTTCTAAGATAGACTATCTATATGAAGTCTCTCTTGATGATGAAACCAAGATCTCTGAAACTCAACTTCCCCTCATGAACCCTTACTCCGCTTTCGCCAAACCACATACATCCTTTTCACCTATCCGCTCCATTCGCCAGCTCATTCACCAAACCCCAAAGCAAGTAAAGGAGTACGTCCAGTCCTCCAAATTCGACCAGCATCCCATTCCTGCAATTGAAAAAGAGTACTTTGTTACTCTTCAAATCCCTTCAGAGTTTCCCAGACAATGGGCTCAACAAGGATATACTCATGTCCATTATGGAGCTGTTCGTCTTGCTCTCACCTTTCATGGTCGTAAAGGCTTGCCAGTTGTGGCAAGAATAGCATTGTTGGATACTAGATTTTTACAATACCAGCATGCTTGCATCGGTACTGTCCAAACCACTTTGAATGCAGGAACAGTCTTTGTGACTTTATATCCAAACTTCAACATCGCCCTTTCAGACTCTTAGCTACTGTCTTTTCTAAAAGTTCAAGTCCAGTTCACTGGAGCCCCTCAGACTGCTGACTCTGTAGCTACAACACTCCATTACCAGATGGTTTATCGAGTGCAGAACCATGCCCTTGATCTCAACTTCAACAATGGTAATGAAGATGCTCTGTTTATCTCCATGCAAAATGATCAGGCATCGTGCATCCATGTTCCTAGACAAATCCCAAAGGATACGTTGGCCAAGCTCCTTCCAGAGACTTGGATCACCAACTATGAAAAGCTACACTAGCATAACAAGCCTATCCAGTCCACGGACTCAGAGTTCATTCGGAAAAAAGATGGAATTGTTTCCATCAAATTTGGCAAGGAAAAGGAAGAAAGTCCCTCTATCTTCCAGACCCTCTTCATGATTGAACCATGTGTTCCTCAAACAATTTCCGAGCCAGATCCAAAAAATTTTGTCCGGCATTTTGATGGTGATGGACATCCTGTCCATTACTATAAAGACAAGTTTGGGCATTGTTTTTGGGATCCTATTTGCCAATGTTCTCATTGCATAAATTCCCCTGACGAGGTAGATCCTTTAGCAAAATCTCCACCTCGGTGGAAAAAGTCAAAAAATAAGGTGTACCAAAGGTATTTAAACGGAGATTCTTCCGTTGATACTCTTGGTGAGTGTGACAAATACCAGTTTATGGTCTCTTATGCTCCACCTCCACCACCAGAGTTCAATACCACACCTGAAGTTCCACCAGATCCACCAAAATCACCTCCACTATCTCCTCCTCAGAAAAAACAAGCCCTCTCCCCGTTTTATAAGCCAATCCAAAAATGGGCTAAGAAACTTTCTTACCCACTTGAGGCTCCAGCAGAAATACCTCCCACTTCTTCTATAGCCATGTTCCAAGAAATTGATGTTCCCCCTCTTGTTAGAGAAAGTTCAAAACTCTCGTTTCCTGCTCCAAAAGAATTCATTGATCCACAAAACAGATACCGTCATGCTCCAAAAATAGCAACCCCCACTGATGTGGATGAACATGGGAGACAGAAAAAGACTTCTGCTGCTGAAGCTGTTCTAAATTGGCAATCTGAGACTCTGTTGGCACAAAACAATGCCTTTAAGGCAATTGATTCAAAGATTGGAAACTTGTGCAACAAGATCTCCGAAGATATGATGAAAGCACCAAGAATATATTGTCTGAGTTCTAGAAAAGGCTTCACGCCTTGGAATCAGGACAACATCTTGGGTATCATTATCTTGAAAGTCCAAAGCCAGAAATAGAAAAACTCAAGAAGCAAATCCAACTACTCGAAGAAGGAAGGTTCAGGCCTTTCGATCCACTAGCACCTCCTGTTAGAACTGGATATGTACCTCCACCACCACAAACGTCTATTTTTGCCACTATTCCAGAAGATCCCTAGAGAAGAAAACTAGATATGGTAGAAATACGAAATTGCCTCAAGGCCATGCAGAAGGGAAAAGGAAAAGAAAAAAGGCCACTTGCAAAATCAAGTTCGATTGTTATAAGGGAAACGCCAGATCAGATGATGTTATCAAATCCATTAGAATCCTTTCTAAAGGATTTGGGCACTCAGGAACTTGATCCTGACACCCAACAACCTGATCCTGCCATTCCAGAAAAACAGGCCTTGTTCCCAGCAGAACAAACTTCTCCTGATACTGAATCAGAATCAGTATCTCTTTCTTCCTCTTCATCCTCCTCAATTCGATTCCCTCCCCATTGTACCAGTAACTTCATCAATATTTATGGCTGATCCTCCGGATGATGAAATGGAATCAAACTATTCTGACCTAGAAAATGGTCAGACAAGCAATCCTACTCGCCATGTGTCCATAGTAGCAAAACAATTATTCACCATTGATGATATTCCTTATCACAAATGGCTAGAAAGACTTGAAGACTTTCATACTTGGTTGAATACTCAGTCCATCACCAACCATGATATGAATGATGTCTTGTACAACTTTGTTACAAGATTCACAGGAAGCCTTAAACTCTGGTGGCAATCAATTTCAGAACAGGATTAGATTCATTTTCTGATGTCACCAAATTTCTGCCATGCCATCACTCTCCTGTATCATGTCTTTGTGGGAAAACCAGGAGATCTCATAGAGATAAAAAGGAGAGAATTTTTTGAAAGAAGATGCTGCTCTCTCCAGAAAAAACATCTTGATAAGCATTATCGAGTAATGCTTCAGCTTTTTTACCAAGTCGGAGCAGATCCAAATTTGAAGTATGCTTTCCTTACTTCCATTCCTAAAGAACTATCTCAGATGGTTGAAAGATCGTTCTACGGAAAACAAAGGAGAATACAAGATACTCCGTTGGGAGAAATACAACAAGAAATCCATCTATGCCTCGAAGAATTGTGTTTAAAGCGCCAAATGGTCCGTACCTACATCACAGATGACAAGCGTCTTGAATCAGCTTGTTTTCGCCAGAAGCTAAAAATCAAATGCTCCAAGCAAGACTGTGATGGTACTTGTGGCAAGTATTCTCGAAAGAAAAAGCATTACAAGAAGCTTTGGATAAACAAATCCAAGCATGTCTCCAAACATTTCCGAAAGAAGAAAAAATGGCGATACCTATGCAAAAGGAAAGATCACACAGGCCGCAAGAAGTCAGTTGCTACATCTGCAACCAGGAAGGACATTTTGCCAAAAATTGTCCTCAAGCGAGAAAATGTCAGAATCATCTAATTCATCTCATTGAGAATGAAACAAACATTTCTCTTGAAAATGATGATATTGAATCTTTATTCTCTGCTGATGAAGAACCATCTGAACAAACTCTTTGTGCCATTCCCTTGTACCAAACTTCTAGTGAGAATGAGTCAGACCCAGAGTCTGAAGACATTTTTCACATCTCACCCACATCTCTAGAATCGAACCTTGACATCTTCTCAAGTCAAACTCACTGTCCTCATTTCCCAGTGAAAATTCTCACTTCAAAGTTTGCCAAACCAATCACTGTTATTGCTCTCATTGATACTGGAGCAAGTTGCTCCATCTTAGATACTAAAATTCTACCTGAAGAATATTGGACTCCCTATATCCGATATTTCAATTCTGCCTCTGGAGACACTTTCTCCACAAATGTCAGAACCACTCCTGTGACTGTCCAATTCTTCCCTCAATGTTTGATAATAGCAAAAATATTTGGTTCAAACCTCCCCAATAAAGATCTGATAATTGGGTGGGATATTATGGCTCAAATCTCTCAACTCCGCATCATTCCTGGAAAATGTCTTAAATACAAAGACCAATTCTCTGAGTTTGTCAACATTCAGAGACTCTTTTCCATCCAAATGAGTCTATTAGATCCGATCATGCAAAAGTTGTTAGAATCTTGTTCGGAATCCCATTCGGAATTTGCCTAGAAATGTTCCCATCATTTATGGAAAAATCCAGAGTTCTTTGTTCGCCTTCCTTTTAAGAAAAATGAAGATATAAATCCAACCAAGGCGAGTCATATGGGAATGAATCCAGAACATCTGGCCTTAGCTCAAAGAGAATGCTCAAAATTATTGCAACAAGGCCTTATTGAAATCTCCGATTCTCAATGGGCTTGTGAAGCCTTTTATGTCAATAAACGTGCTGAGCAAAAGAGGAAAGATGAGACTGGTTATCAACTACCAACCTCTCAATCTTTTTCTCCAAGATGACAAATTTCCTCTACCATCCGGAGACTCTCTCTTTGCTGGCCTAACCAAAGCTCATATATATTCCAAATTTGACCTCAAAGCCGGATTTTGGCAATTGGGCATTCACCCTGAAGACAGATCCAAAACAGGATTTTGTATCCCGAACCAGCACTTCCAGTGGAAAGTTCTTCCTTTTGGCCTAAAGGTAGCACAATCTCTTTTTGAAAAGGCCATGTGTCGTATTTTCCAACCAATCTTATCAACTGCAGCTGTATACATTGACGACATTCTGCTCTACAGTCCAGATGAGCAGTCACACTGTCAACTCCTTGAGCAATTTGCAGAAATTGTGAAGAAACATGGTATCATGCTTTCTCAAAGAAAGATGAATATCGCCCAAACAGAAATCGAATTTCTTGGTATGCACCTTAACAGAGGTACATACTACCCAGGGCCACATATTGCTCAAGAATTATTGAAGTTTCCTAAAGATAACTTCACAAAGAAACAAGTTCAGCAATTCCTTGGAATAATCAATTATCTCAGGGATTTTGTCCCAAATATTGCAAAGCTCCTGATTCCTTTGCAATCTATGCTGAAGAAGTATCCCCCACCTTGGGGAAAACTCCAGACTGAAGCAGTCACTGAGCTTAAGGAGATTATGCAGAATCTCCCACCACTGCAAATACCATCAACAGGAAGAAGAATTCTTCAAACTGACGCCAGTGATGAATACTGGGCCGCTATCCTATTTGAAGAAATTGATGGTAAGAAGCACATCTGTGCTTATAAAAGTGGTAAGTTTTCTCAAGCTGAAATGCATTACCACTCCACTTTTAAAGAAATCTTGGCAGTAAAAAAGGGAATAAAAAAGTTCGAGTTCCATCTCATCGGCCATCACTTTCTGGTAGAATTAGACATGGCATCTTTCCCTCAGATGACCAAGTTTAAACAGAAACAGATTCCAAATTCTCAGCTGCTCCGATGGGCTGAATGGTTTTCGAAATACTCTTTTGAAACCAAACACATTATTGGCAAAAAGAATGTACTTGCTGACTTTTTGTCAAGACCCAAAGCACCAGCTGAAATCAACATGTACATCAAGCGACCTGCCTTCCATATGCTCAATTATGGTGTAAAATACAAGATTGAGAAGATCAAAGACTTGTCAAGCTGGAAATATCCCCAGGAGATTGTTCAACACATCCAGAATGACAATCTTGCTGAAAACCTGGAAAATCTCATGTGGCAGTGTCACACAGATCTGTTCTGATTCAATGGAGGTTCGATTCTCTATCCTTTTGGGTTAAATTTGAATTATCCTTTCATTCATCCTCTCATCTGGAAGGAAGATAATTTCCCTGACCAGCTCAAGACGCTGTTATGGTACTTAACCAATAAGTACTTAATAACTATTGAAATTCCAACCAGAAGATTCATTGCCAACCTCACTAGGATATTCTTACTTGGAAGAAATGTGGAAAAAGAAAGCGATAAAAATCTCTTAGACTTTTTTAATTGTTCTATCATCCTACATGTTGGAAACAAGACTTGGAAAAAGAACTGAGAACCATGACACCAAATCCTGAAGTCCACACCATTCTGCTTTTCCGACGTCCTTGTCACTTTTTCACAAATAATGGCACCATCATCGATAATCCACAGGAAATAGGGACCACATCTTACAAACCCCATTTGAACAGCAGGGAAGCTCGGATTCACAAATCTTATCCAAGATCTATTAAATTCTGCGAAAACGAGTACCGAGAACTCCAGAGAATCTTATGTCAAGAAAACAAAACCATTCCTGAAGATGTTTGGAATAATGTACCCGCTACGTGGGATCATTATAACCTAGCACCAAAAGCTAAGGAAGCACTTGAGCAATACAGACAAGCTACATCGTCCCAAGATCATGAAATGACAGGAACAGATGACAATGTCCAATCCACACAGGACCCCTATGCACACTTTGGAGGTCCTCTGTCCCAGGATCCCTACGACCAGGGACCTTTGTCCTTATTCCAGAACATGGACATGTCCTTTTATGCACAACCATCCAACTGGCCTCAACCAAGCATCCCTGCCGACACTCAAGAAGATGACAACACAAACTGGGCTGAAGAAGAAACATCCCATTGGGCTCATGAAGAAGCATCCTCATCATGAAGACTGAGCCAAATCCTTTCACCTGAAGACCTTGAAGCCCTTGAACAGAAATATGAAGCACATCTCCTAGAAGACAGCTTAGATGACTCAGTTTGCAGCTACAATGCTCGTGATGGACGAGATCGTTGAAAAGCCGTCGTCCGTACAATTTCACTATAGCAAATCACTGTTCACTTTTACTGTAGCACTAGGCTAGGGAAGGTACTGTTCACAGTACGGTCACTGTTCATAGTGTGCGAATAATTCCCTCCCGAAAATTTCCGGTGCCTCTGTTTGTATGCAGACCTATGAGCTAGGTCCTTGTTTGTGTCTTTGTGACCTCTTATCGTCTATATAAGGCGAGGAGGGTGTAATATGTTGGGGAGAGTCCCCGGAAGTAAAGTGGGTGCTTTGTAAATCTCTCATGGCTTTCTAAATCCCTCTTCTTCTCCAGCCTGGTAGGATCCTCCAAGAAATGCAGCTTGGGTAGGTTAGAACCGATTCCATCCTGGCATCTTTGGGTGTCTCTAGGCTCTGAACTAAAGTGTTGAGTGGTTTTCTGCTAAAAGACTGTCCCTGAAGGGCTTGAACGGGAGTTGTTCGCCCACTGTGGGAAGGCATACCTGCAGAAAATTTTCTTGGTTCTCCCTGGTTCTAAGTCTAGGTTCAACTGAACCATGAATACTAGGAGATATCTTAGCTCTTATAAACATGGCACAAACGCGATTGGACCGCTCCCATTGGTTATAAAGAGCTATCTTAGCTGAAGTGCTCGAATCAGTAGAAGCAGGTGGTTCGTCTTTCCTTATAACATAGTCAATGTCCATCCACCCCAATTGAAGAAGAACTGACTCATTCCAAACTTTATAGTTCTCACCCTTCAGTATGGGAACATCAAACTTAAATTCAGAAAAATTCACAGGTTGCGAAACTGCATAATCATGCTTATGTCACAAAATTTGAGGCAAATATAAATAAATCATGTTTTACCAATGTAAACATGTCACAATATGAATCACATAACATAAAAACTACATGTGGGCTAAGTTTTTAATTTAAATAGATTCATAATTACATCATGAAGAAACTATCATATTATATGCCTTTTCTTAATCCCTGTGGGTAAATTAAGAAAAATAATATGATATTTCATCCTAATTAATCATATTAATAAAATGAAAATTCATGTGGGATAAAGTTCATCATATTAATATAATTAATTACAATCAATGTCCATTTCTAAATATGATCTGGAGGCTTTTAATATATAAATTAATTAATTAAAGATGCTGTGGCCACTCCTTAATTAATTAAATATATGGACCATTGGACATTTAATTTCATGTATAAAATGACATAATAAATAAATACATCAAGGGCAGAACAGTAAATAAATAAATTAACCAAGGACAAGATTGTAAAAACATAAAAATTTTGGGGCAAAAATGTAAAAGAGACACGCGGAGGAGACATCAGGTGCGTGCTTAGCACACGCCCGTTTCCGCGGCAGGCGTGTCGTCCGCACACGCTCGGTCGCCTGCAACTGCAGGGCGGTTTCGCGCGCATGGGCCCCACGCGCCAACGGTTAGCGCGCGCGTGAGGGCGCGTGGATTCCACACGCCTGCAACCGCAACGCGCGCGTGGGATCCACGCGCCTTCTTCCTCGCGCAAACAGAAGCTTTCCGTCGGTTTTTCGCCGTTTTCCGCCACGCTTTCGCCACCGTTTCTTCTCCGGCAGCCCATCCCAGACAAAAACAAATAATGGGTTTTGAAGAGCATGCCGACACGATCACATGGGTCCAAGTTTCGGCGAAAATGAGCAAAAATCGGCCCCAAAATCAGACGAAAATTTCCCAAAACACAATTCCTTCAACCACCGCGACTTCCGCCGCCCGATTAGCCTCCGGCGAACACTGATATGCCGAAATAACTCATGGCTAATGTTCCTTATGGCGGTACGACCGTGTGGGTCCGAAATCAAGGGGTGGGTCGCCGGAATTTGTCAGGAATTTGGGAGTTTCTCCGTTGGCCTCAAAACTCGAGTTACTGTTCATGTTAAAAAATGCCCGAAAATACACAAAAAATTCAAGAAAAACAAGGCAGAGGCACTAAACTTGCTCTGATACCATATGTTAGACAAAATAATTCATATGCGAAAGCCAGGATTGTTAATAAACAAACCTCCAGCCATTGTTCGTATTCACGTTCATCGAATGTCCTGAAAAATCAAGAAAATAATAGGCACACTCTACTAACCAAATTTCCTCACGTACTGATGGTGTATTCTAAATGTGAGGATTTTGTGTTAGACCTTGTGATCACCCGTCAGAAATGAACGTACTTTCCCTTTTATATCCCGTCTCTCATTAAGATGGTTACCAAATGGGCGGTTGTCACGAGAGGGTACGAAGCGTGGAAAAACTTCATGTCGAATAGTCGCAACTTTAAGAGAAAATATGGGTCTAAAATGTGGGATCACAAAAATAAATAACATTCCGTGGTCCGGCGTTTGTTAGCGCTGCCGAACCTGCCGAATCCTCTTCGCCTTAGCTTGTTTCGATTTGAGGTCGTAGTCATCGTTTAATCTCATTCTTGCTTAGATTTATTAATTTCTAGCCTTCGCGCGCGTTGATTGGATCGCTCGTGGTCAGTTGATCGTCGTGGTTGAGTAGAGGTGTTAAATGGATTGTTAATGGGTCAGGCTTATTTCTTAAGGCACTCGTTAATGGGTTTTAAAAATAAAAGGAGTAAATTACGTGGGTAAGACCCATTCCCCAAGCCACTGAAGATAAACCAGTAACCCATGAGGGCCACAAGTCTACCCTACCCCTTTTGCTTTTAATTCGCTGCCACCTCCATGTTAATCCACATCTGGCGGGATGGTCCCGACGACATGTTTGATCGATCACTGGTTGCTTAGTGTCGTCAATTTGTTTGCGGAAGTGGTGATTTTGCTTGAGTCGAATCGACGGTGGAAGTGTTTGTTCTGTGCTGGGTTGATGTGTGTTTTTTCTGCTGCGAATTTGGAAGGGTGCTTGAATTGCACTGTTAGAGCATATTGTCTTTTCAT
This sequence comes from Eucalyptus camaldulensis, assembly GCA_019915185.1. Classification (NCBI taxonomy): domain Eukaryota; kingdom Viridiplantae; phylum Streptophyta; class Magnoliopsida; order Myrtales; family Myrtaceae; genus Eucalyptus; species Eucalyptus camaldulensis. The sequence goes on along the minus strand of JAHSVA010000013.1, from coordinate 12,945,621 downwards.
GTTAATGGTTCCATTGGTCTCATAGTGTTGCTAATGCCCATCTATAGTTTGTTATTGTCAATCCTTTCCATGTTGAGCTGTCGTGGTTGGAGAGGGTGTGCGGGTATATAGATGCTCTTGATTGCAGTTTGCCTCGTGGGTTTATGACTAGGGAGCGTTTAACTGAAATGATATTTGGGTTTTGTGGGAATCTGGATTTGGAACAGAGCACGGTTTAAGAGCATTACTGATTAGCTAACCTTAGAGCCAGATAAGGCGCAGCTGTTTCTAGTGTTATTGCCATGAGGAATACGTTTGCTGGTACTGACGATGCAACGCCAGTCTCTCTATGCCCTTTTCTTTTCTTTTCTTGGGGGGAGGAAGTCTTAATCTTTAGTAGCATCTCTTCCAATCTGAAGGAGTCGAAATCTTTGGTACTAGAGTTTACTGAATTTCTCCATCTGCAAAGCTTGTACCTTTGCCACAAAAGGGATTAACATTTGTTAGTAGGAACCACTTCCGTATTGGAATTGTTAGTTAGATATTGCTTCCAGGATGATTTAAAAATGAACAAATGCTTGTAAAGTAGAAAGAAAGCGACTTAGCTGTTCTCTTAATGTTGGAACCCTTGTGAGAATACTTACATAACCTGCTTGATCATATTGCAGAAAATGTTATGCTCCTTGTTTACATTTGGCAGAAAAGGTTACATGAATTTGCTAAGCTATATATATCCTCTAGAGTTTATTTTCTGTTTGCTCCTTGTTTACATTTGGCGGTTGATGTGATGCAGGCAGTCGTTTGTGGCCTCTATAGGACTGGGAAGCTACAGTTCCATCCAAGTGATGATGAGATTGTGCAACAATGTGACAAAGTAATGAGGACATTAACTTTTATAGTTCTAAGTTCCCCTTGAGACTCACATAATCCAGCATATTTGTTTTGGTTTTTGATGTGCATAGTTAATATCTTGTTGCGGGTAATATTTGCTTCAATAATGCACTTTTGACATGTAACTTCTTGTGGCTTTTTTATGCTTAAATTTTGTGGATGAGGGAAAATGTAAGAGAAGTCCACTTGTTGGCCAAATGCATTTTTTGTTTTTTTTGGGTCGATAAATGCATTATTAAGTGACTGACAAGTTGCTTCTCGATCACTTTGAGACATCAACATCTACTATTGAACTAAACTTTCTTTTTTGGGGCTTTTGTCAAGGATTAGGTGCTGTGAATCCAGACGTGTTGGGTAGTGTGTATCATCAAATGTGGACTCCACACACATTATGCCACGTCTATTTTAAAAGCAAGTTTAAATGGATCATAAATGAGTTGTTTAGCATTTTTTTTTTGGTTGGTGGATGCTTAGCGATTTAATGGGGGTTTTAAATAGGTTGGCCGGCGAACCTCTCTGGATGCAGAAGAAAAAAAGGAAAAGAAAGAAAAAGAAAAAAGAAAAAATAATTTTTTTTGAAAAAGTATAAAAAAATTGAAAAATTATTGATTAGATTTGTATTGCTTGGAAGTATTTTAGTAATATAATCTTTAAAAAAAAAAGATAAGAATAATTTTTCCTATATTTGGTTAAATATGAAAATATTTTATTAATATGGATTGGGTCGAGTATGGATTGAGTATGGGTCGAAAAATTTACATTAGGCATAAATGGGTCATAAATGGATTAATGGGTCAATTTGGGTCGAACCATTAATGACCCAGCCCAAACCCGACTCGATCCACCCATTTAACACCTCTATGGTTGAACGGGGCAAGATTGCGGGGTGATTCCTAGGACATAAAAATGCAGGTCTTAAAAGAAATGAACATTTGGAAACAAAAGGCCTCGACTAGCTGCCCCTCTTGAAGTCGCAAGAGAAGTGTGGGCCAGCCAGGCAAACCCAACTCAATTGTCTAATGTGAATCATAAATTCTTCTACCTACTCATACACAGATGTCAGGAACAGTTACCGTGTCAATAAAATCACATAAGACCGAATCACGCATGTCGATTATTTTTTACAAAATAAAAACTATATAAAAGTACGGAATATACCAGGTTCCTCTTCGACCAATTTTAGATTCAAAGCAATTGATTGAGTACCTAATTTAAGGTAATTTACGTAAGTCATGCATATCTAAGGATTATCTCTGTTCCAGAAGAGGGCTATAGTGTCAGGAATCTTTTGTCTTTCTTTTGTTTTTAATAACGAATGGCAGGCATCTCCATAGGCTTATAAGTAGTAACATGAGGATCGGTCTTTGGTCATTCAAACCTTCGAGACTAATAAGTAAAACGGTATATATATAAGAAAAAAAAGACAGGTATATTCAATATATACTGTTTGCATATGAGGATGGAATCTAAGCCGTGAAAACGTCATGCCCATTGTCGCTCTTATGCACTCGGTTTGGCCATTCGGAAAATTAGAAATTGTTTTGTTCGATGAAAGACATGCCATCTTTTGTTGATCGTGTGCGGGCACTCATCTTTATAGATTTCTATCACTGGAGTCTCGTGGCTAAGATTTCGACGCACGGCATCCAAAGAATTATGCAAAACATGCGTCTACGTACTGGTGCCGGAGACAGTGGCGGTATTTCAGTATATATATATTTTTGGTACTTTTGGTCAAAGCATTCGAGTTTGTTTAGGGGTTAATGATTGAGATAAATGGGATTATACGAACACTTCTGGGATTATTTTTTTTAATTCTGTAAATCGTGTGTTAATCACTAATTAAATGACTCTCCTCTCTCTCTCTCTCTTCTTTCTTTGGGGCTAATCAAAGTCAAATCTCCTGTTGTTCAAAAAAAAAAAAAGAAGTCAAATCTCCTGAGAAAAAACCACGACTAACTCGGGGCTCTGAAGTTTCTGGGAAGTTTATGTACCTGTCTAACTCCTTCGGACATTCCTCCCGCTTCCCACCTCTGCGGCGTGCAAGGGAGAGGACTGCAAGTGTTCTCAGCCATCCAAGTACCGAACAACTATATATATGCCCCAATCATCTTGGCCAAGGCACACCTTAAACTGAACCATTCCACTTCTACTTCTTCTTTCTCCCCTTCCTCCATATACTCCGATGTCATACTTGTTCTCCTTGTTCTTTTACATGAAACTGCCGATCGAGTGAACGGGACAAATGAAGCATGGATCGGAAAGTCAAACATTGCTTGCGTACTCCAAGATCCTGCGAGATAGGTCATTCTAAGAGGAAGCAATTGGATCCATCGGACTAGTAACCTCTTCGTTTTCCCTCTGTTTTTGCTGCTAGGACTTGCATTTCCATGGCTTGTATGCATCCTTTGGTGTCTTTGTTTTTACTTGGTGCTTTTGATGATTCTTTGATTTCATTTTATTTCTGTCACGACATTGCTGATCTCTGTTTAACATTGGATGACCACTCTTACTTCTGGTCGGTTGGTCCGTCCGTTTCGCAATGCCTGGGGGTCCTCCAAGACCTTATATTTTGTCTTGGATCTCGTCTGGATCCATGAACAAGAGAAAAGCTCTCGTTCAGTTCCAGCGGCCCGCCTTTATTCATCTATAATTCGTATTCCAAGTAATGTCACTCTTTCCTTTTCAATCGTTTGATATGAAAAAAACTTGGCTTTTAGAAAAGAAAACTTCACAGCAACCGGTGGTCAGCGACCTTTTGGGGACCAGCGACTGGCAGCAACCGACAGCAAATTTACATTTAATTCGACACTTTTTGAGGACAAATTCGTGTGAAATCCAAATTTACATTTTGATTTTTGTAGGAATTGGAATTCCATTCCTCAAAGAACCCAATTCTGCATTGAACAAAAGCTTAAACCTTTACTGAACCACACGAAATATGTTTTGGATTTTGATGCCCGCTGATGGTATTACTCCTAGTTCTTTCATTTCTTTTGGAAGAAAGTTGATTAAAATGAGGTTCTTCTCCAATTCAAACTTTGTTGGCTCTTTGCATTCAAGTTGGCGCTTCACCTCAGGCATTCTTCTTAGCAACTCTTCTTCAGAATGTTTCCGGGCTTGCCTAATCTTGTCTGAAAATTTTGTTTAGAGAGGTCACATCAGTGTCGAAACTAGATGTTATGCATAGATATAAATCCATCTTCTCGAACCGTATGAGAGTACATGATATATGATATATATATATATATATTGTCAAGAGCGAAATATTTTCATCCATTTGGCTACTGTTTCCTGTGAACGTGGTTCTTAGAAGATTGATTATGGTTCTGCAGTGACATGTCAAGAGAACTCGAAAGTGATGACATGCGCAAGAGTTGCTGGATCAAAGAGGAAATACAGAGAGTGGTAAGATGAGTAGAAATTGCAATCGTTTCCATCATGCAAACTATTTGCCAGTGCCATTTCCGTGTCATTTGCTGATTTTTGTGACGAGGGATCAAATGATCCATTGCATTTTCATCTGCCGATCTGTTTTTTATCAGATGCAGGACAAACTCTAGTACCCGCCAATTAATTTTTGTCAATAGGAGTGATGCCACACTTTGTGGCACGTTATTCAGGCTGGTGATGTCGTTTTACGTCAGTTCTAAAATAATGCTGATTGTGAGACATTCCAATGAAGCAAACTTTTGTTCAGATGTTGTATGTCAACTGTGAAACAGATGACAAGTTGCACCTGACAAATTGCTTGGGAGGAGGGGAAAAAGAATTAGAGATAGGAATGAAACTTAGGATTCCTAGTGTCATAGATTATGCTCGAGAGTATTCTCATTCTCACTTATTGTCAATGTTAAACAGGTTAGGGAAGAACTGAAGCCTATAAAATCTAACCTGAAAGAGGCCAAGAAAGATCTGAAGCTTTTAATTTCTCGCTTGACTGATATATTTGGGAGGTACCAATACTTTTCATTTGGAGGAACAACAATTGTCTTTTGTTTATCCTAGCTATTATGCTGTGAATTTTTTTCTGGGCAATTCTAAGAAAATGGTAGAGTTGAAAAGTGTTTGAAAATTTTGGATGTGTGTGATGCGGAAGCATGGTTTTGGTATTAGTTCTACTTTTTGGTTAGTGATGTGTGTGCAAGTGTATGGTATAGTTTATAGATGATGCACAAGGGAATAATTGAAGGACAAAGAACATGGGATATGGGAAATAGTTTCATTAGTTGGATAAAATAATTTTACAATAGTTGAATGAGGTGTTGGTGAGGGAGCTACATGGTTAGCTCCCACCACTCTTTTACATTTGTTGTTCTACTATGCTCTCCCTCTTTCCTATTTATAGGGTGCTCTACCAATATTCTAGATTTGTATAGAATGTTGTCCATTTTGGCTTAATCTAGAGAGTTCTAGATTGTAGTTTATCCTCTCTTCTTCTAGAGAGATCTACACATGTGCTTCTACATTTTTCTCTTTCTTCCAAAAACTTCATCTAGGGAATTCTAGAAGTTTAGCAACTCTAGGTGTCACGCCCCGATCCTCGGGCACGCACACATCCTTCTACTTGGTCGATTTTAAAGTGCGATATCCCAGGAGAATGTATCGCCGGCCCTTTCATTTATTATGCACATGCGGAAGCAGTTATAAATCCCCAGACAATAAAGCGATGGGATAGAAAAGCAGGGCCATATTTTTCATATTAAAACTTATAACCAAATTTTTATACAAAACACAAACCACTTCATAACTATTCACATCAAAATGGGATTCTCAAAATAAGATAGAATCTCAACCCATCCGGGTCATACTCAAGATCTCTCTCGGTATTATCTTCTTCTTCCAAAAATCCTTCTCCTCAGGTTTCACCTCCGAGTTCTCCTTCTCAGACTTCTCCTCTTCAGCTTCTCATCGAGGTCCTGAAATGTTTTCCCCAAACTGGGATGAGACTACGTCTCAGCGAGTTCTACCCCCACTAAGCCCGATTAGTAAACCATTATACCATAGGCTGCCTAAACACGCACAGGTCAGGGGACTTATCTTGGCCTCAGATCCCACCTGCAAGTCAGTACAATTCGTAATAGGCACCCAAGCAATCATATCACCGATCGAAGCATCGATCAAATCGATCTAGTCGATTATATGCCAACAAGACCACTCACGGTCATTTCCAATCAGTCAATCAATTCACAACATCAAATCAAAGCAATGATCAATCGACCTAGTCGATTACATGTCAGACGGACCATTCTAGGTCAATACTCTCGGGCGTCAAGTTCACCAATGTGACTTATCCACTAGACAATTGCGTGCGTTCTTTAAGGCGCCGTTTTCGCCAGTGACATCCTTAGTCACCGAACCACGCATGCCTATAACCATGTACTCAATAGACAATTGTGTACGTTCTTTAAGGCGTCGTTTTCGCCAGTGATATCCCAAATCACTGAACCACACATGCCTACAACCATGTACTTAATAGACAATTGTGTGCGTTCTTTAAGGCGCCGTTTTCGCCAGTGATATCCCAAATCACCGAATCACACATGCCTACAACAATGTATTTAATAGACAAGTAGTGTATGCGTTTTTTAAGGCACCGTTTTCGCCAGTGATGTCCTTAATGACCGAACCATACATGCCTATAACAATATGAGTACTAGACCGATACATGCGTTCTTTAAGGCGTCGTTTTCGCCAGTGACATCCGTAGTCACCGAACCACGTAGGTCCATACACCATGTCTGATCGGTTATAGCCCGGAGTATTTCCAGTCCACTCTCATGATTCCATCCACTTTACAACTCATCAAAGCATTATAAATGCTAAATAAACATACTCGGCCATCTACCAATCAATCATTCAATCTCAATCAATTCCAAATCAATTTAGGGTAAATCCCTAAAATATCACAATTTATTTAATTCCATGAAAAGTAGAGCTCAAATAAATAAACGGACTATGCCACGACAATCAGCACGAGATTTCGGTTGTCGGCCATCAAAATCTTAATTTCCGAAAAATAAATAATTAATTAATTAATTTCGAAAATTAATTAATAAATATTAAAAATTCAATTTATCACAAAATAAAGCCCAATTAAACAAACGGACTTCACCATGGTCACCAGCATAAAATTCTGGTTCCGAACCATCTCAGTTGAATTTTTGGAAAATAAATAATTATTTAATTTAATTCCGAAATTTAATATTTAAATACTAAAAATTTCACTTAGGCCCGAAAAGCCTAATTGAAGCCCACTAAGGGTCGGGAAAAATCCCGAGATACTTTCAATAAATAGTAGACCACGTCTACTTGCTAATTACACAACCAATTTATCTAAATCGCATCACAATTGGCTAATAATCGCTAATCTATTTTAATCTAACCACCTAAACCTAATTAATTAAAACTAAACCAACCTTAAGCATAATTAGCCAACTAATCCGGGATTAGCGAGATTACTCACCGGAATTGCGCGCAAATCGGATCAATCCAACAGGGACGACGCGAGGAGCGATAAACTCCAAAGCGGGTCTTGAGTTCGAGGCCCGGAAACGGCCCAAAGCGGGCCTTGAACAGTGCTGGAAACCCATTTTTCTAGCCACTGTTCTTGGCTGGATGAAGCTCGTCCGACGGCTAGGGCGGCGAGGGGAGGCCGACGGAGGGCTAGGGGGACGCCGGGGAGGTCCGGCGAAGCTGTGCAGTGGCCGAAGGCGTTGAGCCAAGCTGGACAGGGGCGAAAGCCGCACGGGAGAGGGAAGGCAGGCGCAAGCGGCGCACGGGCGGCGAACGGCGGACGCACGGCGTGCACGGCGTGCGGTGCGACGGCAGGACGGGCGGCGATGGTGGGCTGCAGCTTCTGCTTTCGATCTTCTTCAGTTTTTGGTTCGCTGATTCCACCAAGAAGAAAGAAGTAGAAGAAGAAAGAGGGGGGTTTGGTCACGTGGGGTAAGGGAGAAGAAAGAGAAGAGAGAGATAAGGGTTGACTAGTCAAAGAGGGAAAAAGAAAGAGAGAGAGAGGGCAGGCGGTGGGGACTCGCACGAAGGGGAAGGGAAAAGGGAGAGGAGAGAGAAGAGAGAGAAAAAGAATGAAAAGGGAGAGAGAGAAAAAGAGATAAAATAATAATACTTTTCTACCTGCTCTGCGCAGTCTTTAATCTGTCTTTGATTACTGTCACGGCATCAACTGATTGCTGAACCAACTCTGGGCCTGTTATCTTCCTTTCTCCGACTTCATCTCAACATACTGGAGTTCTGCATGCTCTGCCATACAACACTTCAAATGGAGCCATCTTAATACTCTGCTGGTAACTGTTGTTGTAGGCGAATTCCACCAGATGAAGCTGATCTTCCCAACTTCCTTTGAAGTCTATTACACACGCTCTCAGCATGTCTTCAAGAGTTTGAATTGTCCTTTCAGACTGGCCATCTGTCTGTGGATGATATGCCGTACTGTACTGAAGCTCTGTACCTAAAGCACTCTACAAGCTCTTCCAAAAAGCAGCAGTAAACCTCGGGTCTTTATCGGATGTTATCGTAACCGGCACTCCATGCATACGAACCACCTGACACACATGGGATGGGAAAGAGAAAAAGAAAATAATAAGAAAAGTATTATTATTTTATCTCTTTTTCTCTCTCCCTTTTCATTCTTTTTCTCTCTCTTCTCTCTCCTCTGCCTTTTCCCTTCCCCTTTGTGCGAACCCCCACCGCCTGCCCTCTCTCTCTTTCTTTTTCCCTCTTTGACTAGTCAACCCTTATCTCTCTCTTCTCTCTCTTCTCCCGCACCCCATGTGACCGAAGCCCCTTCTTTCTTCTTCTCCTTCTTTCTTCTTGGTGGAATCAGCGAACCAGAAGCTGAAGAAGATCGGAAGCAGAAGCTGCAGCCCACCGTCGCCGCCCGTCCCGCCGCCGCACCACACGCCGCGCACGCCGTGCGTCCGCCGTTCGCCGCCTGTGCGCCGCTTGTGCCTGCCGTCCCTCTCCCGCGCGGCTTCCGCCCCTGTCTAGCTTGGCCCGACGCCTCCGGCCATCGCCCAGCTTCGCCGGACCTCTCTGGCGTCCCCCTCGCCCTCCGCCAGCCTCCCCTTGCCGCCCTAGCCGTCAGACGAGCTTCGTCCAGCCAAGAACAGTGGCTGGAAAAATGGGTTTCCAGCACTGTTCAAGGCCCGCTTTGGGCCATTTCCGGGCCTCGGACTCGAGACCCGCTTTGGAGTTTATAGCTCCTCGCGTCGTCCCCGTCGGATTGATCCGATTTGCGCGCAATTCCGGTGAGTAATCTCATTAATCCCGGATTAGTTGGCTAATTATGCTTAAGGTTGGTTTAGTTTTAATTAATTAGGTTAGGTGGTTAGATTAAAATAGATTAGCGATTATTAGCCAATTGTGATGCGATTTAGATAAATTGATTGTGTAATTAGCAAGTAGACGTGGTCTACTATTTATTAAAAGTATCTCGGGATTTTTCCCGACCCTTAGTGGGCTTCAATTAGGCTTTTCGGGCCTAAGTGAAATTTTTAGTATTTAAATATTAAATTTCGGAATTAAATTAAATAATTATTTATTTTCTGAAAATTCAACTGAGATGGTCCGGAACCAGAATTTTATGCTAGTGACCGTGGTGAAGTCCGTTTGTTTAATTGGGCTTTATTTTGTGCTAAATTGAATTTTTAATATTTATTAATTAATTTTCGAAATTAATTAATTAATTAATTAATTATTTTTCGGAAATTAAGATTTTGATGGCCGACGACCGAAATCTCGAGCTGATTGTCGTGGCGCAGTCCGTTTATTTATTTGAGCTCTACTTTGCATGGAATTAAATAAATTGTGATATTTTAGGGATTTACCTTAAATTGCTTTGGAATTGATTGAGATTGAATGATTGATTGGTAGATGGCCGAGTATGTTTATTTAGCATTTATAATGCTTTGATGAGTTGTAAAGTGGATGGAATCATGAGAGTGGACTGGAAATACTCTGGGCTATAACCGATCAGACATGGTGTATGGACCTACGTGGTTCGATGACTAAGGATGTCACTGGCGAAAACGACGCCTTAAAGAACGCATGTATCAATCTAGTACTTATATTATTATAGGCATGTATGGTTTGGTGATTAAGGACATCACTGGCGAAAACGGTGCCTTAAAGAACGCATACACTTGTCTATTAAATACATTGTTGTAGGCATGTGTGGTTCGGTGATTTGGGATATCACTGGCGAAAACGGCGCCTTAAAGAACGCACACAATTGTCTATTGAGTACATGGTTGTAGGCATGTGTGGTTCGATGATTTGGGATATCACTGGCGAAAACGGCGCCTTAAAGAACGCACACAATTGTCTATTGAGTACATGGTTATAGGCATGCGTGGTTCGGTGACTAAGGATGTCACTGGCAAAAATGGCACCTTAAAGAACGCACACAATTGTCTAGTGGATAAGTCACATTGGTGAACTTGACGCCCGAGAGTATTGACCTAGAATGGTCCGTCTGACATGTAATCGACTAGGTCTATTGATCATTGCTTTGATTTGATATTGTGAATTGATTGACTGATTGGAAATGACCGTGAGTGGTCTTGTTGGCATATAATCGACTAGATCAATTTGATCGATGCTTCAATCGGTGATATGATTTATTGGGTGCCTATTATGAATTGTACTGACTTGCAGGTGGGATCTGAGGCCAAGGTAAGTCCCATGACCTGTGCGTGTTTAGGCAGCCTATAGTATAATGGTTTACTAATCGGGCTTAGTGGGGTAGAACTCGCTGAGACGTAGTCTCATCCCAGTTTGGGGAAAACATTTCAGGACCTCGATGAGAAGCTGAAGAGGAGAAGTCTGAGAAGGAGAACTCGGAGGTGAAACCTGAGGAGAAGGATTTTTGGAAGAAAAAGATAATACCGAGAGAGATCTTGAGTATGACCCGGATGGGCTGAGATTCTATCTTATTTTGAGAATCCCATTTTGATGTGAATAGTTATGAAGTGGTTTGTGTTTTGTATAAAAGTTTGGTTATAAGTTTCAATATGAAAAATATGGCCCTGCTTTTCTATCCCATCGCTTTATTGTCTGGGGATTTATAACTGCTTCCGCATGTACATAATAAATGAAAGGGCCGGCGATACATTGTCCTGGGATATTGCACTTTAAAATCGACCAAGTAGATGGATGTGCGCGTGCCCGAGGATTGGGGCGTGACATCCAATTTAAGTGGTATCAGAGCGAAGTTCAAGATTGGAGTGATAAGGAGTGTTGACCATGGGATAGTTAGTAGGAAAGGCCTTTAAATTCATGCTGGTGCATGTCTGTGTTAGCTGAATGCTAGAATTGTTTGTTGTGTGTGGATCGCTCACCTTCTAATCCAGTGTGGGTTTGGAATACGGGTTTCAGTGTAAAGATTGAACCATGAGCGAGCAGGAGCTGAGAACTCGTAGTAAGAGGACAATGTCCTCTGTGACTCGGGAGAATGCACTGACAAAGGTCGGTACCCGAGGTGGTTGTGGCAGAGTGTCAGCTCTGGCCAGCTCGAGTGTAAGAGTACCACTGCAGGTTGGTACTAGTGTAGCAGCGTCGAATGATCCTAAGTTCGATAGGATCGTTCTGATGCTAGTGTTCATTGGGAATTGGATGAGCCAGCAAGCTCAGGATCAAGCCGTTGTTGTCGCTATCACTACCACCGTTGTCGCCTCACATGCTGAGATCTAGAGTGGAGATGTGATTCGGGAGCGAGTCATTGCATTTGAGCCGAGGTATAGATCCAATTCGGGCAGAAATGGAAATCGGTCAAGGAAAAGACCGAGGTTGAGAGAAAAGTATTCTATTCCACCCAATAGGAAGGGTGGGGCAATCAGGTCAGCACCGAGTCAAAGGTATCATGTTATTTCCGGGCGTGATGACAAAGATCGATCTTATGTCCTTCCTAGGACGCGAAATTGTTTAGAGTATAGCCAACAGGAATATCTTGTCGGGAGTGGTCCTAGCAAACTGATGGGGCAACCGGAAAGAGTGCATGCTTTCGCTTAATAGAAGATAGAAGACACCAGATAGGTGTCAGAATTGTAGAAGGAAGCATGGATAAATTCAGTGTCCGAGTATGATTAGAACATGTGGTGATGATGATCAGCATGGCTACTAGGTGAAGACTGTCAGTGGAAGTCTAAGGTAGCATAGACATCGTTACTGCAGCCAGAACGCCACTAGGATGGCGAAAAGAATTGGAGTAGAATGGACCTTGCACCAATCAGAGAAAGAATGTGTTGTGAGTGATTTTATCAGAGCAGTGCAGCATAGTTTTGTGCCGAGTTGGTAGAACTTAAATTGTTGACGTAAAAGTGAAAGAGAGGGAATCGCTAGCAATAGTTGTGCTTGATTAGTTGCTGAGGTGTGAGTTGGATGCTACATAAATAGTGTGGGCTCATGGAGCATCTAGTGATAATGAATCACGATCTTGGAGTAATCCAGTTTAGTCCATTAGCATGTGAAAGTGTCGAGGTTATTAGGAGTCGAGAAGAATCTTCGATTTCATTAATCTCATTGGCTAAAGACAATCTGGTTGTTAGTCGGAGGTTGCCTAGATTGATTTGACAACTGTAATGGATGTGTCAGTTGAGAAATAGAATGAGAAGAAGGTGGCCATGATACAGAAAATTTCTAAAATGGTTCCAAAGGAATTACTTGGGTTACCGCCAGAAAGAGAGATAGAATTTGTAATTGAACTAGCACCAGGATAGAGCCACTCTCGAAGGCTTTTTATCAGCTGTTGTTGTTTGAATTGGTAGAATTGAAGATGCAGATGTGAAGATTGATGAATGAGGAATTCATGTATATCGGTGCATCACTTTTGGGAAACATCAATTTTGTTTGTGAGAAGAAGAAAGATGGTTTGTTGCGAGTGTGCATCGACCGTCGTCAACTCAATTAGGTGAAGATCAAGGACAAGTGTTCTTTGCCAAAGATTAATGAATGGTGTGACTAGTTATAAAGAGTATCGTTGTTTTAAAGGTCGACTTGAGATTATGAAGTCGTCAGTTACAAACCAGGAAGGAGGTTGTACGAAAGACAGCTGTTCGTACTTGATATGGTTTTTACGAGAGTATTGTAAGATCGTTTGGCCAGGTGAACACTCCAGTTGCTGTCATGGATTTGACAAACATAATGTTCAAGGAATATCTGAATCAGTTTGTGATCGTGTTCATTGATAATATCTTGGTCTATTCGAGAAGTGATGAAGAGCATGAGAATCATCTAAGAGTAATACTCCAGACCTTAAGAACTTGTGACATCCTGAAATTTGACCCCGTTTCGATAAAGTGAAATGTGCATATCGTCGGCGTGCCTATTATCCTTTTTCTCTGAGCTGATCACTCACGAGTTAGTTAACCTATTGGGTGAAGCCGTTAAGGGATATAACCGCGGTAAAATCCCTAAAAGCTACCTAATTGGTTGGATTGGACTAAAATCACGTCCGGTCGATTTTAATCATGAAATTTAATTCGGTGTTGGGAATCGAATATTCGAGCGTGTCACAATTCAATTTTAGGACCGTCTCATTGCCCGTCAAATTATTGACGAGTCCAAAATTTCAATAAAGAAATTATCGGAGGATTAATTGAAGACCAAGAGAAAATAGAAAGGAAAAGGGGAAGAGAAAAGGAAAATATGAATAATGATATTAAGCATTTTCTTTTCTCTCTCTCTCCCTTTTCTCTCTTTTTCTTTCTTTTTCTCTCTCTCTCTCTTCTCTCTCCTCTCCTCCTCCCCCTCACGCGATTCCCCCCACCGACTCCTCTCTCTCTCTCTCTCTCTCTCTCTCTCTCTTTTCTTTTGAATAGTCAAAGCTTTATCTCTTCTTCTCTCTCCTCTCTCTTCTCCTCCATTTTCTCCCACGTGACCGAACCCCCCCTCTTTCTTCTTCGTGGAAACGGCGAACCAGCAAGACAGAAGAAGCAGCTCGCTGTCGTTGTCGCTCGCCGCCGTCTCGCCGCCCGTGCACGCGCCCACTCGTCCGCCGCTCGCCGCGCGCTTCGCCAGCCCTCGTTTCCTTGCGCCCAGGCCTCCCCCGTGCGTCCCTCGCCCCTGTTTCATCTCGTCCAGCCACCGTGAGTGGCCGAGCAAGCCGCCGGAGCCGCCGTGTGACCTCACTGGACCGCCTCTTGCTTTCTCGACCCTTCTCCGCCTCTAACCATCTCTATTTTCCTCTGTTTCGCAGCCAATCCAGCAACCCACGAAGTGGGTTCTCAGCCGGCTCTTGGGCCGTTTTCGGGCCCCGAACCCGAGCCATGCTTTGGGAAGAATCGTTCCTCGTGTCGTCCCCGTCAGATTGATACGTTTTGCGCGCGATTCCGGTGAGTAATCTCACTAATCCTCGCTTAGTAGACTAATGATGCTTAATGGTTGATTAGTTTTAATTAATTAGGTTTAGGTGGTTAGATTAGTATGGATTAGTGTGTATTAGCCAATTGTGATACGAATTAGATAAATTGATTGTGCAATTAGCAAATAGACATGGTCTACTATTTATTGGAAGTGTCTCGGAATTTTTCCGACCCCTTATCGTGCTTCAATTTGGCAATTCGGGCCTAAGTGGAATTTTTGGTATTTAAATATTATTTTTCGGAATTAAATTAATTAATTAATTATTTTCCGAAAATTCAAGTGGGATGGCTAGTGACCGGAATATTATGCTAATGACTGTGGTGAAGTCCGTTTATTTAATCGGGCTTTATTTTGAGCTAAATTGAATCTTTAATGTTAATTGTTTAATTTTCGAAATTAATTATTTAATTATTTATTCTTCGGAAATTAAGGCTGAGATGGCCCGGGACCGGAATTTTATGCTGGTGATCGTGGTGAAGTTCGTTTATTTAATTGGGCTTTATTTTGTGCTAAATTGAATTTTTAATATTTATTAATTAATTTTCGAAATTAATTAATTATTTATTTATTTTTCGGAAATTAAGAATTTGATGGCCGACGACCAAAATTTCGTGCTGATCGTTATGGCGTAGTCCGTTTATTTAATTGGGCTTTATTTTGTGCTGAAGTGAATTAATTGTGATTATAAGATTATTTTTCCTGGATTAATTAATTTGGGAAATTAATTGGAAAATAACCGGGTGTCGGTTAACAACACCAAAAGTGTTTTGGTGGACGCTAATAATGGTGGGATTTGTGGAATCGAAATCATTATATTTTGGCTAAGGCCAATCGTGTACCTACGCACGATGTTTTATCAATGATGATAAAAGATGAGGAGAAATGCTATGTGATGTGGCTTGGCGATTATTACATCGCTTTGGCATGTAGGATGCCTTTAGAGAATGCACGTAAATTGTTGAATATTGATCATGCCTATGTGGCGATAATTGATCATGGGGATAATTGATCATGCCTGTGTGGCGATAGTTGATCATGCCTGTGTGGCGATAGTTGATCATGCATGTGTGGTGTAGATTGTGCCTGTGTGGCCGTATCTCTGTGTGTCAAGTGTCGTGCCCTTGTGGCTGAAGGTAATAGGGATGCCTAAGAGCATGCACATAAAGTGTTTATTCTACATCACCTTGGTGAATCAACGCCCGAGAGCATTACTGTAGCTCTGTGACTGAGTGTCGTGCCCTTGTGGTGAATCAACGCCCGAGAGCATCACCTTGGTGAATCATGCCTATGGTGTGGAGTGAGTAGAAATGGTCCAACTGACATGTAATCGACTAGGTCGATTGATCATTGCTTTGATTTGATATTGTAAAATGATTGATTGAATGGAAATGACCGTGAGTGGTCTTGTTGGCGTGTGATCGACTGGGTCGATTGATCGAGATATCGATCTGTGATGTGATTGCTTGGGTGCCTATTGAACTGTACTAATATACAGGTGGAATCTGAGGCCAAGGTAAGTCCTCTGCCCTGTGCGTGTATAGGCAGCCCGATTAGCGTATTGGTTTCCTAATCGAGTCTTAGTGGGGTAGAACTCGCTGAGACGTAGTCTCATTCCGGTTTGGGGAAAACATTTCAGGACCCGATGAGGAGCTGATGAGGAGGAGTCTGAGAAGGAGAACTCAGAGGTGACACTTGAGGAGAAGATTTTTTGGAAGAAGAAGATAATCCCGAGAGGGGCTTTGATCTTCTTTTGAGATCTCCATTTTGATGTGAATAGAGATAGAGTAAAAAGTTGTGAAGTGCTCTGATTTGTGTTTTGTATAAAAGTTTGGTTATAAGTTTCAATATGAAAAATATGGCCCTGCTTTTCTATCCTATCGTTTTATTGTCTGGGGACTTTAACTGCTTCTGCATGTGCTTAATAAATAAAAAGGGTCGGCGATACATAGTCCTGGAATATCGCATTAAAAATCGACCAAGTGAAAAGGATGTGTGCGTGCCCGAGGAACGGGGCGTGACAGAACTCATTAGCTGTATGCTAAGTTTAGCAAATGCAAGCTTTGGTTGACTCGTGTTGCGTTCTTAGGTCATGTAATTTCCGGAGAAGGAATCTCCATCGACCCGAACAAGATAGAAGCCGTGATCAAGTGGGCGAGATTGACAACAGTGACAGAGATCAGAAGTTTTCTGGGATTGGCAGGTTATTACAGACGGTTTGTGGAAGGGTTCTCATCGATAGCGTCGCCTCTAACAAAGCTCCTGAAGAAAGAAGAGAAATTTGTATGGTCAGACAAGTGCAAGCGTAGTTTCCAAGAGCTGAAGGAAAAGCCGACTACCGCACATGTACTGACGATTCCATCTGGTCCTGGAGGATTCGAGATCTATAGTGATGCGTCACTTAGGGGATAGGGTTGCGTGCTGATGCAACATGGTAGAGTTGTTGCATACGCTTCCCGGCAGTTGAGACCTTATGAACTGAATTATCTGACGCATGACTTAGAACTCGCAGCCATCATTGTGGCATCCCGGAAATTCAAAGCCAAGCCTTAAGGTGTGTTAAATGTCTTTAATTAGGTAATAGAATTTTATGGCCTATGCTTTAACCAATTTGTCTTTTAATTTGATGAATTTTGTTTGTATTGTGGAAATTTAAATTTAATTAGTTAATGCTTGGCCATGTGATTTAATTTCAATAATTAGAAATATCCCAAGACTTTGGCCAAGATGAAATTTGATATTTAGAAATATTATAGAAGAAAAATAAAAAAAAATAAAAAAAAAGGGAAAAAGGGTTAAAATTCGAAATGGGCCTTGGGCTCATTAGCCTCAAGCTTGGTGGGCCAAGCTAGTCGGCCCATTGGGCCCAAGAGAGGAGCTCGACCAGCCCAAGGGGGAATGGCCGGATGGGCCTAAGCCCAAGCCCATTAATTCAAATCAAATTTTAAAAATAGAATTGACAAGTGGCAAGGGATTATCACATGCATTGGCCATTGGATAGGTGAGTAATCATTACCTATGATGAGCCTAGGGGAGTATAAAAGGGGTTAGGAGAGAGAGTGACCAGATTTCTTGCTTCATTTCCATCCAAAGAGAGAGATGTGCGAGAGAGAGAGCTTGAGCGGAAGAGAGGAACCGAGAGGGAAGGAGGCGGAGCCGGAGGGAGGAGCCGCCCGTTCGCCGATCGCCGCCTTGTCCGACTGTCCTACGCCGGCGTACGCCGTTGTTCGTTTGTCTTGGAGGCAAGTGGGGGTCCATAACTTCTCTTGCATGTTGTTTGGTTGGTTGCATGTTCGGTTTTAGGTGTGTTTTGGGCGAAAATACCAAGCAAGGGTTGCATGTGTTCATGTAATGTGGCTGTTTCCGTTCGGTTTGTGGTAGACAGTTTCTTATTCGAGCTTGCATGTGTATTTGGAGTGTGATTTTGGCTTCGGTGTCTTCATGAAAGTTGAAGCTAACATCTTAAGGTATGACATACTCGAATTTCATGGAAAACGAAGGTGATATGAGGGGTCAAAAGCTCTGTTATACGGAGACTTCAGATCTGCGAATTTCCTACTGACCTCTTGATGATTTCTTGGTTGCATGTTGATTTATGTTGGAAATATAACTTTGTTGTCTTCATGGAAGTTGTAGGTAACATCCTAAACTACAACATACTCAAATTTGAGGAGAAACAAATGAGTACAGCCTAGTTAATCGGCTAGATCTTTGAGACGTTTGGTTCTGTTGAAGTGAACCGAGATACCCGAGATTTCAAGGACTTAAGAGAGGATCATACTTTGGTTATTTAACCTAGATCTCTTCACGAAACTTGTAAAGGACACATTGATACATAACATACTCGAATTTTAGAAGAAACGAAAGAGATTTGATGGGTCAAACCTAAGTTTTTCGGTGATGTACGTTCTGGACGAAACAGTAGAGGTTCCAGAAGCTTCATGGAGTTGTGTAAATTAATCTATAAAGAATTTGGCTTAGTGTTCTGCATGAAAAATGTACGGAAACGTGTTGGCTATCACTCTGTAAAATTTGGGAATTTTCGGAGGTCATATGAGTATTTTAATTGAATTAATTCGAAAACTGTGCATTTGGCTTAAATCCGAGAATTATAGGATGTTTTGGGAAAATTGTGGAATTTGGTAAAAATTTAAATTGGCCACGAATTTTGCAAGAAAATATCATCCTATGGACTTGTTTAATACTTCTTGGATTTTTGGGAATTTATTGATATAAAATAATAAAATAATAAAATAATAATGAAATAATAATATAATAAAATGGATTTTTATTTGGCCATGGATTCAATTGTATTTGTGTGGCATATGTGTGATGAGGTCTTTACACATGTATTTGATTGAGATGTATATATGATAAAGTCTTGATATGCCTATGACATGGTCCTTGTACATGTATTGAATTGAAATGCATATGTGATGAAGCTTTGGCATGTGTATGACATGTGAATTGAAATGCAAGTGTGATTTGTTTGATGCCATGCCAATTACCATGTTAAATTGAGATAAATAAATGGTAAATGTGGATAATGGTAAATGAGGAGATGGTTGTGGTGGATGATGATGTTCGGTGGCCTAGGGGCGTAATTCCGAAGATTCCCCGGGAGTGTCGGGATGCCCGGTGGTATACGGTACGTAATTCCAGGGGAGGCCTGGTGGTATGACGGTACATAATTCCGGAAGCCCTGTCGGAGGTTTCTGCCCGAAGGGAATGCCTCGCGATGCCAGGATTGGGGTGCGAGATGCCTGGCTAGAAGGGTAAAGGCCAGAAGCCCTGTCGGAGGTTTCTGCCCGAAGGGAATGCCTCGTGATGCTAGTTGGGATGCGAGATGCCCGGAATGTGGGGGGCCGGAAGCCCAGTGGCCATGGGATGGCTGAGTTGGCCGGGAGCCCTGTCGGAGGTTTCTGCCCGAAGGGTTGATGATGAGATTGATGATTTGAGAAATGGGTGATGTGGTGATCAAAATTGAAAGATAAAGATGATAATTAACCCATGACATGATATGCATGATGATATGCATGATAGTGATGATGATGTGTGATGTGATGTGATGATCACCCATGGTGTGATATGCATGATGATATGCATGATAGTGATGATGAGATGTGATGTGATGATCACCCATGGTATGATATGCATGATGATATGCATGATAGTGATGATGAGATGTGATGTGATGATCACCCATGGTATGATATGCATGATGATATGCATGATAGTGATGATGAGATGTGATGTGATGATCACCCATGGTATGATATGCATGAAGACATGCATAATAGTGATAATGATATGTGATGTGATGTGATGATCACCCATGGCATGATATGCATGATGATGATAATGGTATGTGATATGGCATGATATGCATGATGATATGCCATGATGATGATGTCATGATGTCATGATGATAACTATATGAGTATGACATGATGATACACATGTATGTATTATGATTGTGATGATGACGCATGATAGTATACGCATGACTTCAAGGTAAGTAATGCCTGTAATGCATGTATGACTTGTATGATGCATTGAGTTGTTATTGGATTCCTTTACCTGCTGAGTGGTTGTACTCACCCCTTTTGGGGACCAACATTTCAGATTAGTAGATGGATTGAGCAGTTGGATATGACCGTAAGAAGGAGGATAGCAAATGAGGGAACTTTTGGACGCCGACACTAATCGATGGACTCTAAAGTATACGACTGTTGGAAGAGACGTCGGTCATCTTTTGAAGTATAGCCTAGTATAGAAAGACTATGGCATTTTGATGTACCGATGAATGATATCCATCTGCTCTATGTAAATTAACGTGTTCGGTTTTAACTTATATAAGATGTTTAGTAGGTGTGCATCAATTTCTGAATGTAGGGAAGGGAATTATTAGATATGCTTCCGTTATGTAAATTGCGCGAGGAACCGTTAATAAAAGATGTAAACCCCCATGGTTGTATGGACCCGCTGCAACTGAAAAAAAAAAAAAAAGAAAAAGAAATGATATCAGAGTGACACGTTGTTTGGGAAAGAAAAAGGAAAAAGCGAACTGTGGCGACCCTAGCGGATCGGGGGTTGTAGAGGGGTGTCACAATCATAATTGCATTGAAGATTTGGAGGCACTACTTGTGCGGAGAAAAGTTTCAGATTTTCACAGACCATCAGAGTCTCAAGTATTTGTTCTCTCAGAAGGAGTTGAACATAAGACAACGCCGATGGATGGAATTGCTGAAGGATTATGACTGTGATATTCTATATCACCCAGGAAAGGTGAACAAGGTCGTCGATGCATTGAGTCGGAAGTCTTCAATAGCACAAATCTTGATTAAGGAGTAGAACTTAATCGAGAGAGCTCGAGATTCGGAATTTAAATTTTAGGTAGGCCACCTCTCGAGTCTTATGGTCGCCCTCAGGATTGAACCAGATGTCCATGTCAGAATTAAAGAACTCCAACCGATAGATCCAGACGTATAGAGAATTCTTCAAGATGATATCGATAAAAGAAAGGCTGAATTTCAAGTTTACGATGATGGGGTATTGAGGTTCCATGGACGTTTGGTTGTACCTGATGATGTAGAGCTTAGAGAATAAATTTTATCTGAAGCACATCGTAGCAGTTATAGCGTTCATCCTAGAAGTACCAAGATGTATCAGAATCTGCATCAACACATCTAGTGGTCAAGTATGAAGGCGAACATTGCCAAGCATGTCGCCAAGTGTTTGACTTGTCAGCAAGTAAAAGTCCAGCATTGCAAGCCGGGAGGACTTCTGCAACCTCTCGCGATCCCAGAATGGAAATGGGAAAATATCACGATGGATTTCGTGATTGGACTACCAAGGAGTCAAAGAGGAAATGATTCGATTTGGGTAGTAGTCGACATGCTGACAAAGTCGGCTCACTTCATTGTAGTTCGAAAGGACCTGAGTCTGGATAGACACGCAAACCTATATGTGCGTCAGGTGGTTCATATGCATGGAGTGCCGGTTACGATAACATCCGATAGAGACTCGAGGTTTACTGCTGCTTTTTGGAAGAGCTTGCAGAGTGCTTTAGGTACAAAGCTTCAGTACAGTACGGCATATCATCCGCAGACAGATGGCCAGCTTGAAAGGACAATTCAGACTCTTGAAGACATGCTAAGAGTGTGTGTAATATACTTCAAAGGAAGTTGGGAAGATCAGCTTCATCTGGTGGAATTCGCCTACAATAACAGTTACCAGTAGAGTATCAAGATGGCTCCATTTGAAGTGTTGTATGGCAGAGCATGCAGAACTCCAGTATGTTGAGATGAAGTCGGAGAAAGGAAGATAACAAGCCCAGAGTTGGTTCAGCAATCAGTTGATGCCGTGACAGTAATCAAAGACAGATTAAAGACTACGCGGAGCAGGCAGAAAAGTTATGCAGATAAGCATCGAAGGTCTTTGGAATTCCAAGTTGGTGATCACATTTTTCTAAAAGTGTCACCAATGAGGGGAACTTCACGCTTTGGTAAGAAAGACAAGCTGAGTCCGAGGTACGTAGGTCTGTTTGAGATTCTTGAAAGAATCGGAAACCTAGTGTATCGTCTTGCATTGCCGCCAAGACTAGCGCAAGTGCATGATGTTTTTCACGTGTCGATGTTAAGGAAGTACGAATCTGACCCGACCCACGTGCTCAATTTCGAGGAATTGGACGTGGATGACCGTGTGTCATACGTTGAAAGCCCGGTCCAGATTGTCGATCGCAAAGAGCAAGTTTTGTGTACAAATACCATTCCGTTGGTCAAAGTGGTCTGGCAACACCACGGTATTGAAGGAGCGACTTGGGAGACTGAAGAGTCGATGAGACAATTGTGCCCCCACCTTTTTGATCAAAGAATGTAATGGTTTAAATTTCGAGGACGAAATTTTTATAAGAGGGGAAGAGTTGTGACATCCTGAAATTCGATCCCGTTTCGGTAAAGTGAAATGGGCATTTTGTCGACGTACTTATGGTCCTTTTTCTTGGAGCTGATCACTCACGGGTTAACTAACTTATTGGGTGAAGCCGTTAAGGGATATAACCGCGGTAAAATCCCTAAAAGCTACCTAATTAGTTAGATTGGGCTAAAATCACGTCTGATCGATTCTAACCATGAAATTTAAATTGGTTTCGGGAATCGAATATTCGAGTGTGTCACAATTCATTTTTAGGATAGTCTCATCGTCTGCCAATTTATTGATGAGTCCGAAATTTCAAGAAAGAAATAATCGGAGGAAAAATCGAAGACCAAAAGAAAATAGAAAGGGAAAGGGAAAGGGAAAGGGAAAGAGAAAAAGAAAATAAATAAGAAAAGTATTATTATTTTATCTCTTTTTCTCTCTCTCCCTTTTCATTATTTTTCTCTCTCTTCTCTCTCCTCTCCCTTTTCCCTTCCCCTTCGTGCGAGCCCCCACCGCCTACCCTCTCTCTCTCTTTCTTTTTCCCTCTTTGACTAGTCAACCCTTATCTCTCTCTTCTCTCTCTTCTCCCTCACCCCACGTGACTGAACCCCCCTCTTTCTTCTTCTCCTTCTTTCTTCTTGGTGTAATCAGCGAACCAGAAGCTGAAGAAGATCGGAAGCAGAAGCTGCAGCCCACCGTCGCCGCCCGTCCCGCCGTTGCACCGCACGCCGCGCACGCCATGCGTCCACCGTTCGCCGCCTGTGCGCCGCTTACGCCTGCCGTCCCTCTCCCGTGCGGCTTCCGCCCCTGTCCAGCTTGGCCCGATGCCTCCGACCACCGCCTAGCTTCGCCGGACCTCCGATAAGGGTTGACTAGTCAAAGAGGGAAAAAGAAAGAGAGAGAGAGGGTAGGCGGTGGGGGCTCGCACGAAGGGGAAGGGAAAAGGGAGAGGAGAGAGAAGAGAGAGAAAAATAATGAAAAGGGAGAGAAAAAAAAAGAGATAAAATAATAATACTTTTCTTATTTCTTTTATTTTTCTCTTTCCCTTTCCCTTTCTATTTTCTTTTGGTCTTCGATTTTTCCTCCGATAATTTCTTTCTTGAAATTTCGGACTCATCAATAAATTGACAGACGATGAGACTGTCCTAAAAATGAATTGTGATAAGCTCGAATATTCGATTCCCGAAACCAATTTAAATTTCATGGTTAAAATCGATCAGACGTGATTTTTGCCCAATCTAAAGTTACAAGTTTTTTTTCTCAAAAATTCCCTTTGCTTTTTTCTTTACTGTGTGAGTTCATCATCTTCATCACTTGGGAAATTTACTAAAACCAAACATTCATCTTCCGATTCACTGAATAAAGCAATTTCCCATTCTAATCCAATGAAGTCTTCATTGCCTACTTCTTCACCCAAATTTTCGTTCATCTCTATCAATATGACTTCTTTCCCTCTCATTTTGCCCTTCATCTAACCTAAACTCATCCCCGACCTGATTATTCGCTTGAACATAATCCCTCACTTCTCCTCCTTTAGTGGTGGTCTGTTCATTCCCATCCTTATCCTCATCCCCAGCATCCTCATCCTCATCCTCATTCTCATTCTCACTATAATACTCAACATATACCTTACCTTCTTCACCGTAAAGATAATGGTAAATGATATCCTTAATACCAGTATCGTCATTAGAAAATCTCAACCTATCCTTCAAATCCTTCCCAGGAACACGGTAATGTAGTTTTTACACTTTGCATCGTAAAAAATACACCAAATCCCTCAGAAAATCAATATATGATGGCTTTCAAACATTGACATAGATAGCACCTTTATTTCCACCACTATATTCCCAATCTTCAATGCCAATAACAAACTCTCCGCCATAGCAAACAATGATGCCTACCTGATTCGCGTCCATGTTGATGTTGCACCCAATGAAAAAAAGAAAAGAAAAAGAGTCAATGTCGTTTTGTTGGGACTACATAACGGAATCGACAACTTCACATGTAGGTCATTGTTGTTTTGTAGTCAAGAAACAAATGCAACTAAAATTTCATCAATTCAGTGCATTTATAGAAACAAAAGAAATCAAATTAAAAAACAAAGTGAGGTCCCCACCACCCTATTAAAAAAAAAAGTGCCAAAATTTTTGAAAAACGATCACTTTGGTGCCATCGTCGATTTGGTTGGCCGAAAATCCGACGTGGCAGTGTTTTTTTTATTATTTTATTTTTGATGCCGACGTGGATCACTGGAAAATACAATTAGCATACAAAGAATAAAACGACACCGTTTACTGTTTTTCCCTAAATAAGAAACCCTAAATCCCCAATTTCGACTAGAACCGGAAGTTGAAAACCCTGAATCCCCAATTCGACCATTTTGAGTGCATACTTCGATTTTCTCCCAAAGTTATCATCTCGCTCTTGCAAATGGAGGACAGAAATTTTAGCAGCGGCTCACATTCCTATAAGAAAAGCGAATTATATGGTGAGTGTTACTGTTATCGTGGGTTATCGAGTCCGAGAAGAACATCTGGACTCGATTGAATCTCGGGAGAAGATTCCATGAATGCGGAAGATATAGAGAAGGCTCGAAGTGCCAATATTTCAAATGGGTTTATAGGAAATTCTCTAATTAAGCGATAGAGGTGATATTGGAGTTACTTGAAGGTCGAAATCAACCTCCACCTACGTTAATGGACAAGTTGGAGGATGTCGACTCAATGCAAGCTCAAATGAAGAGTTTAACATCTCCAGTGGACCATTTGAAGAGGGAGGTTTCAAGGCTGAAAATTGAAGGAAAATTTTATCGAGTATTTATTATATTCTTATTCTCGTGGGTAGTTTATTCAAATGTAAAGTGAGTAATGAAAAGAAATTTGTATGTCTATCATAGTCGAAGACGTGGAATATACATTTGTATTGGATTATTTATAAGTAAAATGTGTTTTTGATTTGCTGCAATTTTTCTATGGAGCAAAAGGTTTTGTTGTTGTAATTTATGGGTAGAAATGTAAGGTTGGACTTGGAATGCATTAGTTATGAGCACTTAAAAGTTTTGTTATTTGGTTGTGTATTGTCAATATTTGTTTTGGTTAGTTTTTGTTTCAAATATAATGGTTTGCTACATTTTTTACTTGGTAATAGTTTGCTGCATTGAAAGCTTTTGGTAATGGTTTGCTGCATTTTTTATTTGGTAATGGTTTGCTGGTTTACTGGTTTGCTGGTTTGCTAGTTTGCTGGTTTGCTGCAACTATAAATCATGGTGAAATTAAAGGACGGTGGCAAATTCACGATTAATCATTTCAGTGCTATAAGTTGTAAATAGTGATTGCTTGAGTACCAAGTTTTTATAAAAGTGATCATTTAAGTGTTAGTCGCGATTACAAAATGATTGCTTATACTGCAAAAGTCTTTTTAAAAAAGAACATGTTAGTTCCAAACGTCACATTCCAAATGCACCTTGTTCTTGCACCAATTGGGTTGCTGGTGCATCTTCTTACACCAGCCTATACAAGTGTTGATGTAACAAGATATACCGGCACCCAAAATGTTCTTCCAGCACTGCACATATAACCAAAACCCCACAAATTCATTATAATTCACAACTTCAACCAGCAATAGCAACATTGCAGCAACATCAACATTGCAGCAACAACAACAAAAATAAAATATACAGCATAGCTGACTTGCTAGCATGCTAGCTGAAACCAACACAAGAGAAAATAATCATTCCAGTACTCACCATTAACATTGATTGATTGTTTACAAAAGAAAAAAAAAAGTCTAACTTGACTCCCCAATCACCGAAAGTTCAGCACCCTCTTAAAAAAAAAAACAATGGCAATATGCATGCAGCAACTACCATCAATGATATAATATCTAACACCATCCTAAAAAAGGAAAATATAAAAAGTGATCATGTCTAACATCACATAAAAAGAGATCATGTCTAGCACTCTCCCATCAGTCAATATTGACAACACCCTGATCTCCTTTTCCTCTTAGAGCTTTGAATTGATTTATAATCCGAGCACTTTTTCGAACTGGATGTGTAGGTTCTTTAACTGGGCTTTCTGTCACCTCATTTTCCTTTTTCTTGTTTTTGACGGCGGCTATTTTTGTTCTAGCACGTGTCATGTGTTAGTCCATATCATCGCTACTGCTCCCAATCATTGGTTGAGATGGAACTAGTGCTAGGTTCTTTTTAGATGGCCGTTTCGCAGCTATACCCGCTGTCTTCTTCTTCTTTGGAGCACTCTTCTTTGGTTGAGCCCTTGATTCTTGAGTTGGCCCACCTTAAGAGAGAAGTACCTCCGAAATTCTCCCAGGCTACAAGAACATAGTAATATTGTCAACCAAATGAATTGAAGTATAACAAATTAAATGCATGAGGCCTATATATCTTACATTCAAAATAGTCATTCCAGTACGTTCATTTGTGTAAATCTCATAACCATATTGCCTTAATTTTTTTCCAAGAGCCCCTTTTGTTCGCTGTGGTGCATCATTTTCAGTGGTAACAATCCTTGTAGCAACATCTGCAACTTGTGCAGTTGCTTTTCTTCTCACCTGAGAAACATATAACAAATGTAAATTTCAGTCCATAAAAGACCAAACACAGCGATGTACAACTTACAGAATATTTTTTTTCTCGTTTGCTCAATAGTGGACTTAGTTGTTGTTGTTGCTGTCCTGCCCATTTCAGTCATTGTCCCTACACTTGAGCCTACAACAGGGCCTTTTTCTAGCCCTTTATTAGGCCTTATAACAATGCACTATATTATGATTATGATCAACTACAACGAATAATTATACATCTATTCATTTTCATGGTGGAAACAAATGGAGAAAACTTCTCAAATTACAAGTGTATGATAGAGGAAAAGCACAAGAGAAGCCAGTACACATGGTCAACCATCAAACTCTATTGCATAAGAACTGCAAAGTTATTGAGACAAATAGGATACTTACTTTATAGCATGGCTTTCTATTTGCCCTTTAGTAGGCATTACAGTAGGGCATTTTGTCCTCCCTTCAATAGGCCCAACAAGAAACTTTTCAGTAGGTCCTGTCCCTAGCATTGAATCAGCCATTACACCTTGCTGTTGATGCTGCTTTTTTAGCTCACAACCTTTCTTATTGTACCTTTCCTTGCGGCAATAGGAGCATTTCATCTTTGACCAAGTCCTACTCATCTTCTAACTTGATGCCTCTTCCCGCTGCATTCTTCGTCTCTTTTTTGGCATTCCTATTTGCTTCTTTAGCGATAAAGGTAGAGGGCTTTCATGATTTGTTGGCTCCTAAAATTTGCTACTTTTGATAGGCTGCATCATGAATTGGTATAAAGCAAGGTATGAGCTTTTTTTGTACCAATCATGTAGGTAATCATTTGGGTTTTCTTGCTTCATCTGAATAGCACAAATGGCATAGGCATAGGGAATTCCATTCAGTTGCCAGGCTCGGCATGAACACTTTCTTCTATTCAAGTTAACAACATATTTATCCTGATTTTGAATAATCTCATATCAATTATTTCCATTCCAAACTAGATGGCAAAATCTGCTAGCAGTAATGTTTGCATCCAATCTCTTTACAATCCTAGGGCCACAGTCTCTACTTAGGTTTGTAGCCTCATCTTTTTGCCTATGCAGTCTAGTCATAACTATAACTCGAATATCATCAAGCATGCTAATGATTGGTTTGCACCTGGCCACTAAAATTTTACCATTGAAAGCTTCACTGGGGTTGTTATCAATGATATCACATTTGAACTTTTCGCTGAAAAAGGCCCGGCACCAGTGCTTAGCTTATGTCTGGAAGAGTGCATCAAAACCTTCATTTGTCAGCTGCAACAATCCTTGTTTGGCTAATCTGAAATCAGCCATGTTCGTACTCTTTGCTATCAGCTAAAACTGCTTTTATAGCCTATCTCCTTTGAAGTTCCTTAACCAGTTTGCATATATGTGTCTCGCGCACATTCTATGCTTAGCATGTGATATCAACTCAGCTAATGCAGGAATAAGTCCCTACAAATATTCAGACCAATAAATACAAGTTAGGAAAAATATGCAAGTGATTAATATTAAAAGGGAGTGAATTAATTGACAATGAAATTATTTTATATTGGTCGCTCATGATGCCCATCCTCCCCTATCAGTTATCTCAAGCTCAGCCATTAAATTTTTTAGGAACCAGGACCAACTATCATAATTCTCTATTTTCACCACTGCCGAAGTTATCGAGAACATTTGATTATTGGCATCTCTCTCCACAGTAGCCAACAACTCCTCATTACATAAACCCTTTAGAAATCATCCATCAAATCTTATAACTCTTCTACAACCAGCCAAGAAGCCTCATTTGCATGCATCAAAACAGACATAAAATCTATCAAATCTAGGCCCAAGATCAGGGAGTACCTCTCCACAACCTGTACATATACCCTGTATATGGGTTTTGAAACATGCATTCGCTAGTATAATCCCATATATGTGCATATTCTTCCTTATACCCACCCGTCAATATCTTCGTCACCCTCATCTTAGCTCTCTTACATTGATTCCTCGACACATTAACCCCCACTTGCTCCTTCACTAACCGTTGAAATTGATGACTCTTGATCTTGTGCATTGCATTGATAGTATTGAAAAAATGCTTTGATAACCACATACTTGTTACCTTTTTATTGTTAAAGATAAATTGACAAGTATGCTCCTCCTGGAAGGACCTAATCTGGAATGACCCATTCTTACTCAGCGTGCCATAGAGCTTCCATGAACAATTGGGTTGTGAGCATTTAGCTCTCACAAATTCTTTCATGCTTCTAATGAATTTAATCCTCATTTGTTCACCAATAGAGTTCTTCATAACAGCTTCCTTGAACTATTTGGCATAGTCAAATCTCATGCCCATGACAAAACAGGTTTATCAATAGTCGGATCATAGCAAGGGTACTTACTTTTTCTTCGACGAGCATGTTATTCATCATTATTGTCAAGCTCATTTTATGAACTAGTAACTTCATCGCCGTAGCTTTCTTCATTTTTACTTCTATTACTTTCAGCTAGATCTCCATCCTTATTTACTGGCTCGGGCCTCTTTGTTGAAGTTGCAAGTTTTTTTCTTAGAAATTCCCTTTGTTTTTTTCTTGACTGTGCGAGTTCATCATCATCTTCTTCACTTGGGAAATTTACTAAAGCCAAACATTCATCTTCTGATTCACTAGATAAAGCAATTTCTCATTTTAATCCAATGAAGTCTTCATCGCCCACATCTTCATCCAAATCTTCACTTAAGATTTCAAGACATCTCCCTCTTTGTTCATCTCTATCAATATGACTTCTCTATCTCTCTCTCTCTCTCTCTCTCTCTCTCTCTCTCTCTCTCTCTCATTTTGCCCTTCATCTAACCTAAACTCATCCTCGACCTAATTACTCGCTTGAACAGGATCCCTCACTTCTCCTCCTTCAGTGGTGCTCTACTCATTCCCATCCTTGTTCTCATCCCCACCATCCTCATCCTCATCCTCATCCTCACTATAATACTCAACATATACCTTAACTTCTTCACAGTGAAGATAATGGTAAATGATATCCTTAATACAATTATCGTCATTAAAAAATCTCACACCATCTTTCAATTCATTCCTAGGAACATAGTAATGTAGTTTTTGCACTTTGCATTGTAAAAAATATACCAAATCTCTTAGAAAATCAATATATGATGGCTTTCAAACATTGACATAGATAGTACCTTTATTTCCACCGCTATATTCCTAATCTTCAGTGCCAATAACAAACTCTCCACCATAGCAAATAATGATGCATATCTGATTCGCGTCCATGTTGATGCTGCACCCAATGAAAACAAAAAGAAAAAGAGTCATTGTCGTTTTGTTGGGACCACATGACAAAATTGACAACTTTACATGTAGGTCCTTGTCATTTTGTTGTCAAGAAACAAATGCGACTAAGATCTCCTTAATTTGGTGCATTTAAAGAAACAAAAGAAACCGAATTAAATAAACAAAGTAAGGTCCTCGCCACCCATTTTTCAATTCAATCACATTCACATTCGGTCCCCCCAGTCCAATTAATTAAATAAACAAATTCAGTCACATCACTGTTTCCCTCCAAGTCAAGCCTCTCCGCGTCCTATTTTTCTATTCGGTCCCAACAATAGAAAGCGAACGAACGATAGAAGAATCAATTTTTCTATTCCATCCCTATAAAAGTGACATCCCCACCACTTTCCCCACTACTTTCCCCTTGAGCCGAGCCCTTAATTTGCCTTTCGCACCCTAACTTGCCTGTTGGAACCCTAAATTTTTTGCTAAATTGACCTACGTAGAGAACATGACAAACATGAGTGAGTGACAGTTGGGGATGCAGCCAGCAAATGACTGTGAACGACGGCGCAACTACAGCGGTGGCCGAGCAATGGCGGGCGAGCGAATGACGGTGGGTGAGCGAGCTATGGCCGGCGTCGAGAACCGTATACGAACACTATTTTACTCCATCTTCAGCGACATCGTTTTTTGCTATAGAGCAACGCGGCGTCGTTTTTTATGTGAATCCACAATGGATGGCAAGAAATGATGTTGTTTCTTATGAAGAAAGGAAAATGACATCGTTTTATGCTATCCATCGTGAACAATCTTAAGCCACGTTGATTTTTTTTTTTAAATATTAAAGTCACATAATCATTTTGGCCAGAATTTCTTGCTGGTCACACCGAAGTAATCGTTTTTCCTCCGATTTGGTACTTAAGTGATTCAACGGAACTTTTGGTACCAAAGTGAGCACCGTATACAACTTATGGCACTAATAGTGTACTTCTCCCATTCTTGCCTTGAAACAGCACATCACCAATGATACCACCGTGGCTTGCCTGCTGCAGCTCAAGTACCTGTTCTTGAACGGCAATGGTTTATCGGGAGTCCATTATCAACATTTTCCATAGTATGGACATTACCAACATTTTACTTGTATAAGCTATTAATGCTTTGAATTTACTCTCTCTCTCTCTCTCTCTCTCTCTCTCTCTCTCTCTCTCTCTCATATGAACTTAAAAACCTAAATTATAGCAATTCACCAAATTTTTTAGATTAAAAGCTTATCAACTAGTTTTGGATTACCAACGATACTTTGAATTAGTTATGACCATTTTCCACTTTACCTACTTTGTATTGAGTTGTCAACTTTATTTGCCTTGATTAGCAACCCCTTACTAACGCTTTTTAAATGTTACAAATCTAAATTGGTACGATTCATCAAAATTTCTTCCATAACTATACTGGTTTACCAGCTACAATTCGAGCTTTACTTAGTTTTCCAACTTTTCTTTTCCTTTTATCAACTTTTGCATGTGTTTCGTCACAACACATTAAATTTACCCGTTTTTTTCCCTAAAAATCACCGAATTGATTTAAAGTCCATTACCAAAATTTTCCCTTTTTCGGCCATTAGTTACAAGCTAGGAAGCACTGACACTTTCTGAAAGCCTTCGTGTTATGTTGGATACTTCGACACGTGTCCGACACTCTCGGATATTCTCTGACACTCGGTCAACACGTGGTGGAAAATTTGACACCTAGTCAATTTTTCTCGCACTCTTTGACACTTGAGTCAAAATTTCGACATGCGAGTTTTCGACACATGATTCCAACATACGAGGTCAATTTTAAAATTTTCAATAAATGAAAGATTAAAATATATATGTGAAAAACCACCCGTGGTGGCGGCGTAGTTGGTTGAGCACTTGTTCCTTTTGCGAGACTCCCTGCGTCATCTGCCTTGTTGGAAAGTGAGAGTGCTAGTATGAACAAATAAAGGAGATAGGGAAGAGAATAAGAACACAAGATTTATAGTGGTTCGGCTTAATCCAAGCCTACGTCCACTCTCCCACGCTAACAGCCTTCTTGGCTGGATTCCACTATGCAATCAACAAGAGATTACAACTTCGAGTGCAAACACTTAGTATTAGATCACACTATCTCACTAAGTCACTCTTTTGGTATCTCTCTCACGATTACAAACGTTTAAGCTCTCCAAAGACAAGTGTATGATCGAAGGTTGCTCAGACTTTGGAATTATAAATTCTACGCTCCGTCTCTTACTTGCTCATCGGTCCATGATCTCCTTAAATACTCCTCCACTTCCAAACTACCCGTTGGACAGCATCCCGGAGAATCGTCCTCCAATATACCCATTGGACAGCTCTGTATTTAGAAGATTTGGTAGCCGTTGAGTGACAAAGGTAAAATCCCAAATTGATTCCGATCGCCCATACAAACGGAATCTTGGTTTCCATAAGTAAAGCTTCTTCGTATAGAAATGTCTAAGATCCAATTGTCAATCAATTAGATTGAATCAATCAAGTCAATCTTGATATGGAATCCAAACCAGATCACTAGCTGTTGTATGATTGGGCTTGAGTTACGATTCATCGAATTCTGGATGTAAAGTCTGAGAGTCTTTAGACTTTACAATCTGAGTCTGTAGACTTTACAATCTGGGTCTGAACATATCTGCTTCTGAACAGATTTAGCTTTAAGGTCTGTACCCAGTTCAGCTTCAGCATAGAGTCTGTCTTCTGGTTCATCATTCACGTTCAGTTTGGAATTAGTCAGAGTTGACAGACTTCTGATATAGAACAGACTTTGACACAGAAGTCTGGAAATCTTCAGAATATACTCTGGACATGTGTTACGTTCAGTCTTCTGGCCGTCTTCGCACTTTGACAATATCCTTAACATGTTCTATCATCTGCATGGTCTATTACTCAACCATCAAACATGTTAGTAGTCTTTGATTTATTTTGTCATCTTCAAAACATCATAAGGGATTTCCCTAACAGAAAGGAACCCATGACTTATTCGGCAGGCAAGTGTGGTGGTGACTCTACCTGCTCCAGGGTTTACCTCGCTGGGCTGCCGGCTTACGGGGGTTCCCTGGGTTACCAAAATATTATATATATATATATATATATATGTGTGTGAAAAAAAAGTTAATAATAAAAATAACAAATTAGGAAAGAAGAAAAACCTAACATTTTATTCTCTTCCTTTTTTAGTTTCACTTTCCATGATATACAATTTACCCACAAGTTTTTTCTTTTTTCTTTCGACACGTTTGACACGCAAGTCTAGAATGTGAGTTACCTTTTTTTTTTTTTTTCAAATTTTATGGATTTGTTGAAATGGAGATGAATTTGTCAAATTGAAACAACAAAGGATATTAATAAATGGTAAATTAATGTTTTCAATGTAAAATTATTTTAAAATTTTATTATTATCTATTTATTTGTGAATTTGAATAAGATTAATAATAATTTATTAATATATAAAATATACATATAATATACAACGTGTCCCAACGCGTCAGAATTCTCTATTTTTTGAGAAACGACGTGTCGGCATGTCGTGTTGTGTCATGTCGCATGTTGCGTGTCAATGTCAGTGCTACTAAGGTTACGGGTCACCAACTCTTGTTTGATTCATTTACTGAATTTATTTTTCTTTTAATCATCAACTTTTATTATGAAAGCAAGCTGAATAGCAACATTGAACTGCACTATTAATATGCAACTGGCAGAGTAGCTTGCGTAACGAGTCCACAGAGACCGCCTTGGATGCCCGAGTTCCGCAGAATTCTCATGTATCCTTTCTCGCCCCAAGTCTCGCCCCACGAGTTCTTGAGCAGCCAATAGTCGACACCGTCGGGGGTCTTCCCGTATCCGACGATTGCGACGGCGTGGTTAATGTTCTGCCCACAAGGGCCATTGAAGACGCCCTCGCTGTACTGCCCGAATCCAGGGCTGGTCCCTTCGATGGCGACCGAGACCGGTTGCCTCGCCACAGCCTGCAATAGCAGGTCTTCACTCATGGGGATGTTCTCATACCCTTTTAACCGCGCTACAGCAATAGAGGCGGCTCGCTCGCCGCAAGGGCCCTCGACGCCACTGTAAGGGTAATTGCTTTCATAGGTCATGCCATGGTTTTGGACAATGTATTCATAGGCTTGGTACATCCAACCGAAACTGCATCCATGGTTTAGTTTGGAGCAGTCAATAAGCTGTTGCTCGGACAAGTCGACTAGTTTACCGGTCTTCATTGCTAGCATCGATTCCACAGCTGCAGTCGCTGCGAATGCCCAGCAAGATCCTATTCAAGAATTAAAAAATGAGAAGCGCAACGGTGGTTATGGCTAGTGTATGTATGCAGATGGAATAAACACCGGAATTAGCTCGATAGTGTATGATTCGGAGTCACTAGGATTAAAGTTATGCCGAAATATTTCTCACATGCTACTCGCAGTTAGTGCCGCAATAATTTAATTCAATTGGCAGCATGCAACTATGTGGTTTGAACTACTTTAGATGACCTATTTTGAATTGGAACATGATTTAGTTTTATGGATCCAATTATGCGGTTAGAATTAAACCAATTATGAAATGGTATAATTCTTCTACCAATAGATCCATTGAATCCTGCAGTCCCGAGCCACCCAGAGAGAATATTCATTGGTTCATATGAAAAAATTGTATGTAAACAAAACAACAAGACAGGAAAGTATCGGGTTAAGGACCTCGGAGGATTATATTGTTTCGCTTGCTTTGAAATAAAAAGAAAAAAATCACAAGACCAGAAAATAACGTGCCTTTGGACAATAATATAATATGATTTTGTTACTCTCTTACCGCATCCTCCCTGATATTTTATGCTGCCAACAACTCCTTTCTCGACCCAGTTTAAACTATCCGGGACTTGATTCATACTGTACTTGAAAGTGGTGGCCGCGGATGAATTCGAGCTCGTCGACGTCGCTCTAAACCCGGTGTATCTCGGGACAAACTCTTCCGTGGTCAAATCCGAAAATTGGTTCAGACCCACTTTGTAGCTCTGATTAGCCGCTTTGCTGTTGAAGTCTTGGATGAAGCGCAAGGTCTCTAGGAAGATCCCGTACCGCTTCTCCTTCTCGAGATTATCCTTGTAAATCCGTCCGTGGCGGGCCATCCACTGCTCAAACTCGGCCAATGTGGAATTCGGGGGCGTCACGGCCGAAGTCCAAGCCCCTGCACATAACCATAACATCAACATGTAGACCCTTATTTGCCTCTCGAGCCATGGAGCCATTGTCAAATGCCGAAGCGTATCAACGATGGATTGATGGATTGGTAGTGTGCTTTGGGCCAATGTAGAGAAACATGAGCAAGCCACGTTAATTATAGATCCTCAAGATCATGGTAATAAATCATGGAACTTTGCTAATAATCTGGTCAGTCATTTTCTCTTCGTTTTCTTTCCCAAATGAATGCTACTGTTTAGGTAAAAAAGTGAATGTTACACGATTGTGAATTGTCTATACATGTCAAGCCATGTCTATTTGTAGACCCTCATGAGCAACTTGATTAATCATGGAACTTTGCAATCGATCCAGTCAAGATTCATTTCCTTCACTGATTAGCTTTTGACCTCTTCGTTTTCTTTCCCAAATGAATGCTGCTATTTAGGTTAAAAACCGAATGTTTCGCACTTGTAAATTGTTTATACATGTCCACTTGAAATAAAATTGCGGGTTTGTAGATGCATACTTAAAGCGAATCGGATGTGGATGGTCTAGCTAACAATCAACTGGATAGACTCAAATTTCTCACTGTGTATAGCTTAAATTGACAGGGTATTTTTTTTTTTTTTTAGGGCGGCGTTATTTCCAATCCTATGACTATGTTTGGTCATCCGAATTTCTAATTGGAATATGATTGGATAGGATAAAATATGGAATCTTTGGATTTTTTTTATATCCTGTTTATTGTTTGGTGAATCGCGATATTAAAGTTGGATATGTTTACATCATATCATGTACTTTAAAATATATATATATATATATATATATATATAAACGGCATATCATTATAAATGAACCTAATATATGATTAAGTCCGCCCATTTTGCCAAAAAGAGAAAATTGCCCTCTATTATTCAATTCCAATTTAAATTAACGATCCTAAATTTATTTCTACATCTATGTAGGATTAATTTACCATAAATAATAATTTCATATGTTTAATTTTTGTTTATAGCAAATTTTCCAAATGTATTAATGGCACTATGTTTTTATTTTTATTTTTTTATTGTTAGATATTACTTCCATACTAATATGTTTTGTCAAAAAGAGAAATATCAAGAAATATCAAAGAAATCTATTTCTTTTCCACATTGTCAATCATATTTTTGGATAAATTGTTAAGTAAATTAATTTATTAAAAAATTGCATAAAGTAAGATTTTTTTTTTTATGAAATTGGTAGTGAAATATCATTATTTTTTATTGACAAAAATTAAAATCATCTATGAACTATTTATAGAAAAATATCAAGATACCTCATTGTGTATAATTTTTAGTGTATTTCTATATATTCCTCCAATGTCTTAAATGCTATGTAGAAAAGCATTTCATCAGTATAATAAGGAAAAAGATTAATAATTTGATATATATATATATATATATATATTTTAGAAATGCAATTTATATACAATTTACCAAGAAAGTGATTTTTGAGATAAGAGGGCCAAAAAATAGATAATTGTTATAAGATCAATGATGAAGAAGAGACTTCTTAGTTTTATACTATATCAAAAAATGTAACCCACCTCATTGTGGATGCGTTGGTTTGGGTGAAAATGGAGGACGGCTTCTCTCTCCAATGCCTGATTGGACTCGCCATGTTTAACAGCCTAGCATCACCATAGGCCGGGCCTCCCTTCTTGCCCGGGAGAAGTATACTATTGGTGTCATAAGTTGTGTACGGCGCTCACTTTGGTGCCAAAAGTTTCTATTGAATCACTTAAGTGCCAAATTTTTTTAAAAACAATCACTTTAGTGCCATCGCCGATTTGGTTGACCGGAAATCCGACGTGGCGGTTTTTTTATTAATTTTTGACGCCGACGTGTATCGCCGGAGAATACAATTAGCATACAAATAACAAAACGACACCGCTTACCATTTTCCCCCAAATAAAAAACCCTAAATCCCCAATTTCTACTAGAACTGGAAGTTGAAAACCCTAAATCCCCAATTTGACCATTTCGAGTGCATACTTCGATTTTCTCCCAAAGTTATCCGCTCGCTCTTGCAAATGGAGGACATAAGCTTCAGCAGTGGCTCACATTCCTATAAGAAAAGCGAATTAGATGGTGAGTGTTACTATTATTGTGGGTTATCGAGTTCGAGAAGAACATCTTGGACTTGGTTGAATCCCGGAAGAAGATTCCATGGGTGTGGCATATATAGAGAATGCTCGAAATGCTAATATTTCAAATGGGTTGATAGGAAATTCTCTGATCGAGCGACAGAGGTGATATTGGAGTTACTTGAAGGTCAAAATCAACCTCCACCTACGTTAATGGACAAGTTGGAGAATGTCGTCTCAATGCAAGCTCAAATGAAGGGTTTAACATCTCTGGTGGACCACTTAAAAGTTTTGTTATTTAGTTGTGTATTGTCAATGTTTGTTTTGATTAGTTTTTGCTTCAAATATAATGGTTTGCTGCATTTTTTATCTAATAATAGTTTGCTGCATTGAAAACTTTTGGTAATGGTTTGCTGCATTTTTTTATTTGGTAATGGTTTGCTGGTTTACTGGTTGGCTGGTTTGCTAGTTTGCTAGTTTGCTGGTTTGCTGCAACTACAAACCATGGCAAAATTAAAGGATGGTGGCAAATTTACGATTAACCATTTTAGGCCATAAGTTATAAATAGTGATCGCTTGAGTGTCAAGTTTTTATAACAATGATCATTTAAGTGCTAGTCTCTTATCCACCATATATTACACATCATTCTTGTTAAAAATGTTTTATTGAGCTTAGGTAGTACATCTGTTGATTGTTTTCGAGGGCTACAGAGAATATTCATTGGTTCATATGAAAAAATTGTACGCAAACAAAACCACAAGACAAGAAAAAATTGGGTTAAGGACCTCGGAGGATTATATTGTTTCGCTTGCTTTGAAATAAAAAGAAAAAAAATCACAAGACCAGAAAATAACGTGCCTTTGGACAATAATATAATATGATTTTGTTACTCTCTTACCGCATCCTCTCTGATTTTTTATGCTGCCAACAACTCCATTTTACCAAAAAGAGAAAATTGCCCTCTATTATTCAATTCCAATTTAATTAATGATCCTAAATTTATTTCTACATCTAAGTAGGATTAATTTACCATAAATAATAATTTCATATGTTTAATTTTTGTTTATAGCAAATCTTCCATATGTAATAAAGGCACTATATTTTTTTTTTGTCAAAAAGAGAAATATCAAGAAATATCAAAGAAATCTATTTCTTTTCCACATTGTCAATCATATTTATGGATAAAATTGTTAAGTAATTTAATTTATTAAATAAAAAATTGTATAAAGTAAGATTTTTTTTCTGAAATTGGTAGGGAAATATCATTATTTTTTATTGACAAAAATTAAAATCATCTATGAACTATTTATAGAAAAATATCAAGATACTTCATTGTGTATAATTTTTAGTGTATTTCTATATATTCCACCAATGTCTTAAATGCTATGTATAAAAGCATTTCATCAGTATAATAAGGAAAAAGATTAATAATTTGAGATATATATTTTAGAAATGCAATTTATGTACAATTAACCAAGAAAGTGAGCTTTGGAGATAAGATGGGACAAAAAATAGATAATTTGTTATAAGATAAATGATGAAGAAGAGACTTCTTACTTTTATACTATATCAATTAGGTAGCTTTTAGGGATTTTACCGCAGTTATATCCCTTAACGGCTTTGTTGGAGAAATCTTCTTGAAGTGTTTTGAAGCTGACAAAATGTTTCCTTCAGTCTAGTCTGAAGGTTTTGCAGACTGTACTATTTAAAGTCTGAAGACCTCCGGACAGCCAGACTCAAGACTCAAAGTCTATTCACATTGACAGTTTTCTAATCCAGGGACGAAGGTAATCCAGAGCCGAAGTATTTGGTTGATGATTTAATCTTATCCTTTGGAGAAGATTTCTTTGGCTGGATAGATATAACGGATTCTTTCATTCGTAATCAAGATCGTTTGAGGATCCGATGGTCGACGAAATATTCTTGGAAGGTTCTATTCTTGGAAACCAACATCCTGGTTGTATGGGCGAACATGATTGATGGGCTATCGTCAGGTTCCTTTAATAGCTCGAATGATCTTCTTAATTGATTTTGTCCAACGGATAGATTGGAGGAATTCCTTTGGTAAGTGCCAACGGGTATGATGGCATAAAGGAGTATAAAAGGAAGACGTTCTAGTTACTTTAGTGCATGCTCGATAGACAAATTCCAGAGTCTGAAGCACCTTGATTACTAGTTGATACATATTGAGCCAAATTGTAAACACAAGAGAGAGTATATACTTAGTGATACCTTGAGCGAGTGTGGTAGATCATCTACACCGAGAAATCAAGGGAGAACAACGCTGTAACATCTGTTCGTTCATAGTGGAATCCAGCCAATAGGCTGTCAGTGCTGAAGAGTGGACGTAAGCTTGAAATAAGCCGAACCATTATAAACATTGTGTTCAATTCTCTCTTCCCTTCTCTCAGTCTTACTTTAATTGATGATTGTCTCAATTTTATCAACTGTCTAGTATTGTGCGATTAACGAGAAAAATCTTTTATATACCTATTCACCCCCCCTCTAGGTACTTACTAGCTATATCAATTGGTATCAGAGCTTGTGTACTCACTTTATTTGAAGTGTTTTACTTCAGAGTAAAAGATCCATGGCTAATATGCTAGCACCAGGGCTGGTGGAAGGGCAAATCAATACCAGACCACCATACTTTGATGGAAATGATTACAACATCTGGAAGGACAAGATGAAAGCTTTCCTACGATCAAAGGATCCTCTGGAATGGGACGTTGTAGAAAAGGGAATTACTCCTACAGCTGCATCTGTCTCTGAAAGAAGGAAAGAAACTGTTGAGACCAGCGGAATGACTCAGGAAGAGATAACCAAGAGACAAGCACTCGACACAAAAGCAAATTATTCTTTATATTGTACTTTGTCACCAATTGAATATAACAGAATATCTTCTTGTGCTACAGCAAAAGAAGTTTGGGACAGATTACATGTCACCTATGAAGGAACAAATCGAGTGAAGGAAACCAGAATTAACATTCTCCTCGGTCAATATGAAGCCTTCAAAATGAAACCAGAAGAATCTATAACTGACATGTTTAGCCGTTTTACAGATATTGTCAATGGTCTTGGAAATCAAGGACAACCGATTTCTGATTCCATGAAGGTAAACAAGCTACTGCGTGGACTCTCCAAGGATTGGAATCACATAAAGACTTCAATAAGAGAGACGTAAAGAATTATGCCACTATCTGTCGACGAGCTGATTGGAACTCTTCAGTCTTATGAAGTGGAACGAATTAATGAAGACGAAGATCCCAAAGGTAAAAAATCCATTGCATTAAAATCAAATGATGATTCTGATTATACAGATTCTGAAGATGATATGGACGATGAGGAGCTTGCTCTCATGATAAGAAGATTCAGAAAACTGAATAGAAAAGGAAGAAGGTTCAATTCAAAGAAACAAAGTTTTCAAAGACAATAGACCAAGTCTGTTGATGATGAGGAGTCAAACAAAGATGTAGTTTGCTTCGAATGTAAGAGAAAGGGAGATATCAGACCTAACTGTCCTCTTCTGAAGAAGAAGAAAGGAAAAGCTGAAAAGTCTCGAAAAGCTCTCAAAGCCGAAACCTGGAGTGATACAGAGTGTGAAGAAAGTAATGATGAATACGCCAACATATGTCTGATGGCGCAATCAGACTCAGACTCAGACTCTAGATTAGATTCTGGATCAGACTCAGACAATGAATTTGAGGTAAGTAATTTTAAAATTCCTATCAAGGTTTCTAAATACATTAATGAACTGTGTTTTAGTCTTAAGACTTCTCTCAAAAGAATTTCCGAACTTAAAAAGGAAAACTTAGCTCTAAAACAAAAGGAAAAAAGTTTTAGAAGAAAGAGTTAAAAGTTTAAACTTGAATGTTTCCACTCTTAAAGAAAATGAAGATAATCTTTTAAAAGAAAATGCCCTCTTAAAAGCTGACTTATCAAATATTTCAAAGAAATTTTCAATAGGGTCCGAGAAACTTGAAAAAATTCTTTCAGCTCAAAGACCTTACTTCAATAAGTCCGGTCTAGGTATGACAGCATAAACAATTCCCTTGATTGATTTTCCTAAAGTAAAAGAAAGAATTAAGCAAAGACCCTCGAGAGAAACTTATAAAAATCATTTTAAGAAAGTTTTTGTAAAGTCTGTAGGTCGAAATGCTCTCAGATGCTCAAAGTGCAAAAGTCTGGATCACTTTGAAAAAAAGTGTCCTATGGTTTGGAAACCTGTTAAGAAAGCATGGGCCAGTACTGTTTATCTTACTAACACCAATGGACCCAAGAAAGTTTGGGTACCAAAGAAAGCTTGAGACTCTATTTTAAATGTAGGTCTCCGTCAAGAAAAAGGTAAAGTGGTATCTTGACAGTGGATGCTCAAGACACATGACAGGAGACTCAAATTGCTTCATAAAGCTTGTTCAAGTAAATTGTGGAAAAGTTTCATTTGGAGGAAACAGCAAAGGGAATATTGTGGGATTTGGAACTGTGAAAATTGGAAATCTTACAATAAGTAATGTTTCCCTGGTAGAAGGACTCAATTATAATCTTCTCAGCATCAGCCAGTTGTGTGATACTGGTTTTAAGATCTTCTTTCAAGAAGGAATATGCTCTGGAACCAGTAAAGACTCTACTCAGTCTTTCAAGGGTCGAAGACATGGAAATATCTACCTTCTGGATGTGAAATCAAATGAATCGCAATGTCTAACCTCAATGCAAGACGAAGCAAGCTTATGGCACAGGAAGCTTGGTCATGTCAATATGAAGCAATTAGCCAAAATCTCATCAAAGCAGCTTGTTCGAGGTCTACCCAAATTACAATACCAAAAGTGTGATCCATGCACTCCATGTATTCTGGGAAAACAGGTAAGAAATTTATTTAAACCAATAAATCATGTCTCCACTACTCATGTACTGCAGTTGCTACATATGGATCTTTTCGGACCAACCAGAACCCAAAGCATTGGAGGAAAGAAATATTGCCTAGTAATTGTGGACGATTACTCCCGCTTTACTTGGGTATATTTCCTTGCAAGTAAGTCCGAAACTTTCTCATATTTTGAAAAATTTTCTAAAAAGGTTCAAAATGAAATAGGATGTGTTATTTCAAGTATAAGAACAGATCATGGAGGTGAATTTGAAAATCAAGATTTTACAAAATTTTGTGATGAATCTGGCTTTAAGCATGTGTTTTCCTCTTCATATACTCCTCAGCAAAATGGAGTTGTGGAAAGAAAGAATAGATCTCTTCAAGAAATGGCTAGAACTCTTTTAATTGAAAGCAAG
Organism: Eucalyptus camaldulensis; assembly: GCA_019915185.1. NCBI lineage: Eukaryota > Viridiplantae > Streptophyta > Magnoliopsida > Myrtales > Myrtaceae > Eucalyptus > Eucalyptus camaldulensis. Next base: position 12,902,975 of record JAHSVA010000013.1, on the reverse strand, counting down.
ATTTCTTCACGATTTTGGGCTGAAGCTGTTTCAACAGCGTGCTATATCATCAATAGAGTCTTCTTAAGACCTATTCTGGAGAAAACCCCTTATGAGTTATTCAAAGGTAAGAAGCCTATTGTTTCATATTTTCATGTGTTTGGTTGCAAATGCTTTATATTGTAAAATGTAAAAGATCGAGTTGGTAAGTTTGAAGAAAGATCAGATGAAGGCATCTTCCTTGGATATTCTACATCAAGCAAAGCCTACAGAGTTTATAACAAGAAGAGCCAGACTGCGGAGGAATCAATGAATGTCAAATTTCAAGATTCTATGCAAGATGAATCCAGTCAGACTCATCATGAAGAGTCTGAACCTGCTCCAGACTCTCTAAAGCTTACAACTCAAGAAGCATCTTAGACTCTAAAAGACCAGCATCAAGCTATTCGTGAAGATTCAAATAAAGAAAGAGATCATCAACCAGTCAAATCGTCTAATAACTGGAAGCATAAGTCCAGTCATCCCAAAGATCTCATTATCGGCGAAATTAATGAAGGAATTCGCACCAGATCCAAAAGGCGTGAAGAGTCTAGTGCTGTGGCTCTCATTTCTGAAATTGAACCAAAGAGCATAGAAGAAGCTTTATCTAATGAAAGCTGGATTGAAGCTATGCAAGAAGAGCTCAGACAGTTCAACATTAATGATGTTTGGGAATTGACATCTAAACCAAAAGGTAAAACTGTTATTGGAGCTAAATGGGTGTTCAAGAACAAAATGAATGAGAAAGGAAAAGTTGTACGAAACAAAGCAAGACTCGTGGCTAAGGGATATACGCAAGAAGAATGAATAGACTATGATGAGACCTACGCATCAGTAGCAAGGTTAGAAGCTATTCGACTATTACTTGCATTTGCTTGTTAGAAAAATTTCAGGTTATTCCAAATGGACGTCAAAAGTGCATTTCTAAATGGATTTATCCATGAGGAAGTCTATGTGGAACAACCACCAGGGTTTGAAGACCCAAAGAAGCCAGACTCAGTCTTCAGATTGAAAAAGGCCTTGTACGATTTAAAGCAAGCAACTCGAGCTTGGTACGACATACTAAGTAAGTTTTTAATACATAATGGTTTTGTCAAAGGTAAAGTAGATACTACTTTATTTATCAAAAAGGAAAACAAAAGCTTTTTACTTGTTCAAATATATGTGGATGATATCATTTTTGGATCCTCTAATGAAAGTCTGTGCAAGAGATTTTCTAAGTCTATGCAGGATGAGTTTGAAATGAGTATGATGGGAGAATTAGCATTCTTTCTTGGTCTTCAAATAAAGCAATTGAATGAATGAACTTTTGTTTATCAAGAAAAATATGCTAATGATCTTGTCAAAAGGTTTGGATTAGAAAAGTGCAAAAAGACCGACATACCAATGTCAAGTTCTTTGAAGATAGATAAAGATGAAGAAGGGAAGAAAGTTGATCAAAAGCTATACAGGAGCATCATTGGTTCACTTCTTTATCTTACTGCTTCTAGACCTGACATTTTGTTGAGTGTTTGCATCTGTGCCAGGTTTCAATCAGATCCTAGAGAATCTCATTTCAGTGCTGCGAAACGTATTATTAAATACGTTGCTTCATCTTCAAGCATCGGTCTTTGGTATCCTAAGAAGGGAGACTTTAATCTTCTGGGATATTCAGACGCAGATCTGGTCGGTTGCAGAGTTGATAGAAAGAGCACTTCGGGAACTTGCCAGTTGCTTGGAAGCAGGACAGTGTCTTGGTTTTCAAGGAAACAAAGCACTGTGGCTCTCTCAACAACAGAAGCAGAGTATGTAACTCTCGGAAGTTGCTGTTCGCAAATTCTATGGATAAAACAACAACTACAAGACTTTGGAATTGAAGACTCATGCACAGAAATTAGATGTGACAACACCAGCGCAATCAATCTCACTAAAAATTCAATCCTTCACTCAAGAGCAAAGCATATAGAAATTTGACATCATTTCATTAGAGATCATGTTCAAAATGGAGAAGTCTCAATTCAATTCGTTGATTCAAAAAATCAACTAGCGGATATATTCACAAAGCTTCTGGAGAAAAATCAATTTGAAACGATTCGCTCCAGACTCAACATTTTAAGGTATGAGGAGATCAAAGTCTAAAGACTCTCAGACTCAGACATACAAGACCTTGAATGTAAGATAGTCTTGGTACGATCATCAGACTGTAAGTTAGTCTTTCTCTCTCTCAATTTTTATCTTGAAAATGTACGATTGTCAATCGTGGTTTATTGATATCCTTAATCGACGTAATTATTGCATCGTTTCCTTTTCGAAAAAGAAGTTATTTTTGAAATGAATGTTTTCTCGGAAAAAGTTAGTTATTTTAAAAAAGGCATCTTTTTACCTTCCTTTGTGACGGTTCGTTTATCTCTCTTTATAGTGCTCTGTTTACTTCTCTTCTCTTTACTCTAAAAAAAACCCTAGAAAGCATCAATCCTCCATTCCCGTTTTTCTCACTTGTTTAATCCTTGAAAAAGTTGTCATCTTTCTTGAGAAAAGTCAAGCAAGGAATCTTCCAAAAACTGAGAAAGATGTCATCCTCGAGAAAGTCATCGAGAATCACTAACAGGGGACCACGACGAATGACTGAGGGGCCTACGCACTTCGATCTTACTGAAGAAGAAGTATCTCCAAAACAACAACCGAGCTCACAACATTCTCAGCAGCGTCATTCTCATCCATCTAGTCCTCAAGGCGTTGATCATCGACAAGAAGAAGAAATCATTGAGGATGCCGATCTTGTAAGAACTCAAACTCCTGCCTTTATTTATAAGCTATATCGCGCTTTAAAAAGGAACTCGTACTCCCTTGAACTATGTCGATGGTCTTCTTAAAGACAAAGGATATGAGAACGAATATATCTTTTTGCGAAGAATGGAAAGTTTGGGAATTGCTCGACAAGGGGTGGCTGAGGAAACCCTTGCGAATATCCCAAGTGATCCTCGTGACTGGGGACCGAATCCTGTAGATGGAAATAATGATGACAAATTGTACAGCCAATTTCAACCGAGAATGGGTGTTGCGGTTAATAGTCGAGGAAAAATGGGAGAAGTGTTCAGATCGAAGGAACAAGAGGATTTGTACTCGAAATTGCTGAAGCGTGGGGTTATAAACCCTAGAAGTGTAGATTTTGAGTTTTTGGATGCTGTAAAGGTGAACTTAAGGGAGAAATTCAGTTACCTTCAACTCGAGACGTTCTACTCCGATTCTACTGAGGCATATCGTGAACTGACTGCATATTTCTATTCGAATCTTAGTTTTTTGGATGCGAATAGATTTTCTTTCAGTGTCAAAGATCAAGACTATGTTGTGGATATGAATATGCTGGCAGATGTGTTAGGAGTTGAAAGATGAAGATATCAACCGATCAAAGTTTCCATTGCTCAAGCCACTCTAGAACTTGTGAAGGATAGGAGAACAGATGAGAAGATCACCTACCTAAGGATGAATGCATTCAACATCCTGCTTCACAATATTGTGATCAATTGTCTATGACCCAAATCAACCTCTAAAACTGATGTTTCAAGTTCAGAAGCAAAATTGATGTATGCCATCCTAACTGGAAAAATGTTTTCTCTTCCTCACACTGTCATGTTCCACATGTATAGAGCGATGATGAAGGACAGAGGTCAACTACCTTATCCAAACCTTGTGACAAAGTTGTTCAGACATCTGAATATTCAGCCTCCGCAAATCTTTTGTGTTCGATCGTGCGATCATATGGTGGTAGGACTGAAGATGGTGACCAAAATGCGTCTGAAGGAACTGAACAAGGAGTTGGAGAAATTCAAGACTCCAATCAGATCTCATCAAACCTCTTCTTCAAAAAGAAAAGGAAAGGAGCCCTTGATTGCTTCAAAGCAGAAAAGAAGAGCTCTTATTATGGAAGATGAAGAAGATGATGATCGTACCATTTTGGCAATAGCTTTGAAAAAGCTAAGTCGTTATGTTCCAGACTCAACAGAACAGCGTGAGACAGAAGGAAGAAAAAGAGAAGGCCCAGAGGAAAGAGATGTTGAAGAAAAGGAGAAAGAAGAAGAAGCAAGAGAAGAAGAAGAAGAAGAAGAAGAAGAAGAAGAAGAAGAAAGAGCAGTTGGCGAAGCAGAGGAAGAAAGACCTGGAAATGAAAGAAGAGATGAAGGAGAACCTGAGGAACACTCTTCTCCACCTGTAGGCATGAAAACAGGGGGAGATCAAGAGAAAGGAGGGAAGTCCTCATATCCTGACACAAGTGAAGGAATCAGTCGTTCTCCTGCAGACCCAAAGGATGTTTATGCCTCTCAATTTCCAGAAGAAGGTCATGAGGTTTCAACGCCAAACCTGCAAGATTATTCAGACATGCCATCATCTGCAGAACGTGCTGAAGATAGTACGCAGACTGATAACTAAGCCGATTTTCGCAGAATTCTCGACATTCTCTTAGAGATGCGCGGTCAAATTTATGCCTTGGGATGCGAGGTTCAAAATTTGCAGAATGCTAGTCAGGTTTCTTCAGTGTCTTTACAAGATCAGATCCAAGCCCTTTTTGTTCAGATTCAGGCAAATGCCAAGGGTGAGGAGATTGCTCAACTGAAGGAAGACTTGAAAAGGCTGGAAGGGATCGTTCAGTCAATGGAAGATTTCCAGCTTGTTCGTGTTCCCAAGAAATCTTGACTTCATTCCATTTTCATCTCAACCTTTTCAATGCTGACAAAAAGGGGGAGAGATGCAAGAGATTTGAACAACTTATTTTTTTTTTCTGTTTGTTTGGTTTGTTTGATTTGAATTAATGTTTGACTTTAAACTTTGTGTCTTTTTGTCTGGATTTGAATTTGGATTATTGATTGCTATTAATATCTTATGGATAGTTTATCATATTCAAGATTAACCTATTTTCTGTGGTTGCAGATTTTAGTGTTAGCCATTTATCTCTATAAGATATGCACATATGTTTGAGATATGTTTTGCAGGTCAAAGTTGTCCAAATCTGCAGGAAAGTTTTGTCATCATCAAAAATGGGGAGATTGTTGGAGAAATCTTCTTGAAGTGTTTTGAAGCTGACAAAATGTTTCATTCAGTCTAGTCTGAAGGTTTTACAGACTCTACTATTTAAAGTCTAAAGACCTCCGGACAGCTAGACTCAAGACTCAAAGTCTATTCACATTGACAGTTTTCTAATCCAGTGACGAAGGTAATCCAGAGCCGAAGTATTTGGTTGAGGATTTAATCTTATCCTCTGGAGAAGATTTCTTTGGCTGGATAGATATAACGGATTCTTTCATTCATAATCAAGATCATTTGAAGATCCGATGGTCGACGAAATATTCTTGGAAGGTTCTATTCTTGGAAACCAACATCCTGGTTGTATGGGCGAACAGGATTGATGGGCTATCGTCAGGTTCCTTTAATAGCTCGAATGATCTTCTTAATTGATTCTGTCCAACGGGTAGATTGGAGGAATTCCTTTGGTAAGTGCCAACGGGTATGATGACATAAAGGAGTATAAAAGGAAGACGTTCTAGTTACTTTAGTGCATGCTCGATAGATAAATTCTAGAGTATGAAGCACCTTGATTACTAGTCGATACATATTAAGCCAAATTGTAAACACAAGAGAGAGTATATACTTAGTGATACCTTGAGCGAGTATGGTAGATCATCTACACCGAGAAATCAAGGGAGAACAACGCTGTAACATCTCTTCGTTCATAGTGGAATCCAGCCAATAGGCTGTCAGTACTGAAGAGTGGACGTAGGCTTGAAATAAGCCGAACCACTATATACATTGTGTTCAATTCTCTCTTCCCTTCTCTCAGTCTTACTTTAATTGATGATTGTCTCAATTTTATCAACTGTCTAGTATTGTGCGGTTAACGAGAAAAATCTTTTATATACCTATTCACCCCCCCTTTAGGTACTTACTAGCTATATCAGGCTTCACCCAATAAGTTAGTTAACCCGTGAGTAATCAGCTCCGAGAAAAAGGACCATAAGTACGTTGACGAAATGCCCATTTCACTTTACCGAAACGGGATCGAATTTCAGGATATCACACTAGGAAATTCTAGAAAATGGATCACCATTTCCAACACTCCCCCTTGATCCATTTTCGGGATACTTCGGATATTATAGTTTGTCCCATATCTTTTATTCCGTCTTCATTTCACGATCCTTTGCATTCTCTTGTCGAAACACTTGCACTCGCCTTTGAATGTGCACGTCTTTTCTTCAACGATGTCCCATATGTCTTGGGCCATCAAAATTCTCTTAGCTGTAGTTGTTAGCTCAAGCTTTGGCTCTGGCTCTCGTAGGCTCTGGCTCTGGCTCCAGCTTTGATTCTAGCTATGGGTTCGGCTCTGGCTCTCTTGGCTCTCGCTCGGGCTCTGGCCTTTGGTTCTGGCTCTGGCTTCAGCTCCGGCTCTGTTGGCTCTCGTTCGGGCTCTGGCCTTTTTAGTTGAGGATGGTGAGGACAAACGCCCATAACCATCCAAGTATGCCTAGCTCTGGCTTCATGGTCCCTTACGCCTAGCTCAGTTACGAACCTAGGCACACCTAGCTCTGATACCATGTTAGAAAATTTTGGATGTGTGTGATGCGGAAGCATGGTTTTGGTATTAGTTCTAGTTTTTGGTTAGTGATGTGTGTTCAAGTGTATGTTATAGTTTGTAGACGATGAACAGGGGAATAATTAAAGGACAAAGAACATGGGACATGAGAAATATTTTCATTAGTTGGATAAAATAATTTTACAATAGTTGAAGGAGGTGTTGGTGAGGGAGCTACATGGTTAGCTCCCACCACTCTTTTACATTTGTTGTTCTACTATGCTCTCCCATCTTTTCTATTTATAGGGTGCTCTACCAACATTCTAGATTTGTGTAGAATGTTGTCCACTTTGGCTTAATCTAGAGAGTTCTAGATTGTAGTTTATCCTCTCTTCTTCTAGAGAGATCTACACATGTGCTTCTACATTTTTTTCTTTCTTCCAAAAACTTCATTTAGGGAATTCTAGAAGTTTAGCAACTTTAGGAAATTCTAGAAAATGGATCACCATTTCCAACAAAAAGCTAACACAGAGTAGAGGTCCAGAAATATGTTTGCTTATCAACATAACCAGCATTTTAGCTTTTCCGGGTTTGACAACCTCATCTGTATATGCCTCTGCGTTGTGTTTACTTCTCTGTACTCTTTAAGATGTTCATTTCTTCTTAGACCTCTGATTATCCTTTTCACATCTCACAAAAATCCTTGGGTTCCATTTGAAATGCATACAAGTGGCATGAATTAGGGAGAATTCTTCCAAATCTAGTCTTAAATTTTATTTCAGTCATGCACGCTTGAAGTGCAAAATCTTGGAGGTTCAACAGCAACCATTCTGTGAAACTAAAGTTAGTTTTGTCTATAGCATTTAGGGTGCGTTTGATTCGGCATTTGGAAAGCCCATTGAGAAAATACAAAGCAATTTAGCCTAAAGGGCTTTGGAAGGAATGCAAAGACTATTTGGTAAATTATGCTTTGAAAAGCAACTTTGAAATAAATGTTGTTTGGTAGAAAATACATTTACAAAGCCCCTTTGATGATTAATCTAAATATTTTTATTTTTATTTGTTTAAATTAAGAAAATAATGTTTGTAACCTTTTTAATTTATATTTGATAACAATTTTAAAGATGTTGTGTAAACAATTTTATTAAAATTAAAATTCATTTTTTTTTACTAAAAAACATTCGATTTTATTTTATAACACTTGAAAGCCCCTTGGGAATGGTTGCCAAACACCCCTATTTAGGGTGAAAGGGCTTTGGGGCTTGGATGGGCTTTCTAAATGCCCATCCAAACGCACCCTAAGTACCAATGAAAAGATGGTTTTAGAGTTATAGTTATTCATATACATGTTTGCACCATAACAACTCCATTGGATTCCAATTGCTGTGCTAATTTTCTTTATACAGTTGCATCCCGAACGCTGTCAAAGGTAAAAAAGTGCAACCGATTTGCTCATCGGTGAAGGATGATGTAGATCACTGCCTTGTAGACCGTACATATTTTTGTAGTTCAGGTTCACCTATTGACTATGAAGGGGCTAGAATTGCATTACCAACTTGTCAGTTGCCAATGAAAATGCCGCAATATATGGAAAGTTGTTGTCATGAATCTTCTGCCTGGACTAATGGCAACTTTGAGATCCAGATTCTAGTAACCGAATGGCATCTTTAAAGAGGTTGTATGTACAACGATTCTTCTCCTAGAAAATGCTCTAGGATGTACAAGCATCATCTTAACCATTTTGACAACCATGTGCACATTGACAATGAGATGCTTGAAAGTGCAAAATGTATCCCTTCAGGTTGCCTAAACTTGCTTCTAATTAATCAATCTCCAATGTCTATTTGAGCCACGAACATATAGAGAGAAGGGAAACCTCAATTTCCCTCCACTCTCAAAGCAGATGGGTTAACAATGATAAGAAGAGGTTCAGGCGCTATGACACCGAAGTAACCTTGCCATAATCCTTGAACAAGCTCAAACGACCTTTCAATAAAAAATTATCTATACCCAAAACCGACAGAAGTGTGTATATAGAGAATACCTAGAGGTGCGAGATAACTCTCTGTTGCAACTATGTAATTGCTTGTTCATTGTTCTTCATTGGACCTAAGGAATCTTGGCTAGAGATGTTGTGTTCAACAAGTTGCTAGTAAAAAAGTTCGGAAACGTCAAATAAGGATGCTCCCCCCCCCCCCCCCCCCCCCCCCCCCAAAAAAAAAAAGGAAAAAGAGAATAAAAGAAAGTTCTTCGTAGTTTTATTGTATGCTATTGCACGTCCTCATTATCGGTGAATTTTCATCAGGTAAGGGAAGAGTCGGAGCACTCAAGTTCTCACTCTGTTCAACCTGTAAAGTTAGAGTATACTTCAATTGCTCTGGTGGCATTGATATACTTTTTTATGTTTCTTGTCTATTGAGCTGTCAAAGCTGTCAAGCTGATTTGTCCATGACATATTCACACAAAATACCATGTATCTGGGATCCCCTAGCCCATAACATTGAAAGAACTGTACATGGGTAGTACACTGGGTTTATGCTTTTATATGGTCAAACCTGGATAGAAAATATTAAAGGAAATTCTTTGCTATTAGCTTTAGGTAAATGATCCTGCGGCTGGGCTCATGTCACTCTAGGGTGCACCATCGTAGCTCAGGTGATGTCAGGCCAAAAGACATTTTGCTTTCTTGATGTTGATTTGGCCTGTGACTAGTGCAAACACTGTTATCCTGTGGCTGAGTTCAAAAATACTGTAATGTCATTTGAATAAAACACTCATGTGCAAAAGGTCGTTTGGGCTGCAATGATACTTTGCACTGACCATATGTATAGTAGTTTTGGCTCAAGCACTCTGAAAACCAATGTTGTCAAAATGTAATGGTTCATCAAACTGGATTGTGGAAGACCAAGGTCATTTAAAACACAGTAAAATTTGATGAAAAACTTTCAGCCTTATGACATTCCTATGGTAAGTTTTAGATCACTTCCTTATATCCAAGCAGCACCCTTTTCTTGCTTCAGCTTGGGTCTCTCAATGCTTATAATGCTAATTGATGAGTTAATACAGATCTCCTGGCAAACGTCAAAAGACGGACCAAGCGAGAAACTTGCAGCTGCGATTCAAAACCAAGTTCCCCTTTTTGTCTTTACTGCACAGAAACTAAAAATTGAATTCGAGTTAGTCGATGGAAACACAGGCACCATTGTCAAAATAGGTCCAGAGAACCCTGCTGAGGTAGAAGTTGTGGTGCTTGATGGTGATTTCGGAACAGGTGGTTATGATAACTGGACCCACGAAGAATTTGAGAAATCTGTAGTGAGAGAACGCAAAGAGAAGAAGCCTCTGCTTGTTGGAATACTTGTAGTGAATGTTAATGGAGGCACTGGGGTGCTGGGTGATGTACAGTTTGTTGGAATTTTGTTTGTTAAAACAAAATGAATGCTTTTTACTTTGTCTCACATAGAAAATGTGAGAGCAAGTGGATCAGTTAAAAAATGTGGGATTTCCCTTTTGTGGTTAAAGGAATGATTGGGTGGGGCTAGACCCCACCATACCCGCGTGCGGGTGCGCGATTATTTGGCGCACTTAGCATTTTGCATGCCTGCGCGCCCGCGGTTTAATTAGCATTAATCCCTTGCTATTTATTTAATTTTAATTTTTTATTTTTTACTTCAAAGGTTGCCTTTTAATTTAAGAATTTTCGGAAATGAAATATAAATGAAAATTCGAAATTCTATTTAAAAAAAATTCTGAATTTTATTTGTGTCTTTTCAAGACAACCTTTGAAAAATTACTTATTCGGTTTTAACTTTCCCGAAGGGTTGCAATTGTTCGTTTTCGACTTCTTCCAAAGAGTCTCATTTGTTTATAAAGACGTGTTTGTTCGCAATTTTTCGAAGAGTTGCAAGACTGTTTCATATATATACTTGTCATTTTTCAGAAAGATGTGTGTGGTCATTTTCGAGTCTTCTTTTAGAAAACTGCAGCCAAAATTTTCGATTGTTTCTTAGAGAGATCTTGGATAAATACTAGAATTGCTATCTAGTATTCTCATCCGAGACTTTGTTGTATCCTGAAGGATTTTTGCCGGTGACCATTAGCAACGTTGTGGGGCAAATAAATCGTTAAAGAAAGTGATATCACGCCTCAAAGTCCGAGTTGTTTTACTTGATCCGATTTCATTGTTCTACCCAATTTCGAAGCCATATTTACCAACACAGTTAACCCATAATTCAAGCTGGACTAGGAGTGGGAAGTTCAGGCTAGGACTACGGGCATCGCCAGAATATCGTGAGATTATTCGTGAAGCGATAACGGATCCATTCCGTGTAAAGGAGCAAAGAGGACAGTGTAAGTCCATGGTAGTCTTTATCTTTTAGAGTAAATATGTTTAGATTCTACTACCCACAAGGTAATAACAAAATAAAGCTTCATCTCTTTGCTTACTTTATCTGAAAGCAGGAGCCAACTAACAATTCGACTGACCTGTAACAAATCTAAATATAGAATTTAATCGACCTGTTTGCAGATTGTTCCTGAAGAAAGGAGTAAGGCCTTCTTAATCTTAACGTACCTTAGTACTTCGGACAGTAGTAAAGAGAATTTTAGTTGCACAAAAAGTTCTGTTTGGCCTGTTGATCTTAGCGTTACTGCAATTTCTTCCTCTAATATGTTCTTTTTTCTTTATAGCAAACAAGAAACATTATCCACCTCTACCTGACGATGATGTCTGGAGATTGGAAATAATTGGAAAGGATGGACCATTTCACAATAAATTGAATGAATCAGGAATATACAATGTGGGACAGTTTTTACGGCTACTCAAGCAGGACTCCAAGGAACTGAGAAAGGTGAGATTTTTAGCACAGGGTTCCCAAATTTGGATTGAACTCCCTGAAACCAAGGAGAATGATGTTGTGTCTGTTCATTGCAGATTCTCGGACCGACGATGACACAAAATAAGTGGGATAAACTCCGAGAACATGCAGAAACTTGCCTTCTGGATGGGAACCCTCACGTGTCCATTATTAATTAAAATGTACATCAAAATAGCTGTCAACTCACTGACCATACTGCAGACCAAGTGCCTCGTGCTGCTGACAAAGTTTCTCTCAAGCAGGAGGTAACTGGGAAATTCAACTCTTTCTGATAGTTGCTATGCAATCTGCGAGGGGTAGCCCATGACCTCAGAGTATCAGTAAAATTTACTCTCTATTGTCAGTTCATATAACACCTTTTCTTGTGGTGTACAAATGAATTGAGGTAGTTCAATATAGCATACAATTGATCAAGGAACGGTTTCTAACAATCAGGTGCATTCGATTATGTTACATTAATGAGTGTTCTCTGTTGATGATGGCAATTTTGAGTTCCTAAGAAGATGTCTTTGTTGCTAAGCTGTTTCAATTAGCTTTGTAAATGCCGAGGGGATAAACAAAGACAAACCCAAAAGAGAGTATGCCTGATGATATCCGCTGACCCTTTTTTGATTGGTAAAAGAAAATACTACTAAAGGGATGAATTCTCACGTTCTAGTTTGAACGATTGACACATTCACGTTGCAACTATTACTTTCCTGGTTTAAAACTACACGAGTTGATGCGTTTTAATTCTCCACTTGTCCTTTCAAAATCAACTTTGCATCTTTACCTGAGGACCCTTGCCCTGATTGTACTCTTCATTACATCTTTTGAGCACCTGACCTTTATGGATGGAGAAATGGGTGTTGATAGGCGTAAAGTGAATTAGGGTTCTTCCGATAATTTTTTTTTCTTCTTCTTTCTCCATGCCGCCCCAAGTACTTACTCTGAATGCAAGTTCATCCATTGCGAAGCAACGTTACTAGCTGAGAAAAGAAATTGTGGCTTGAAATCAGAGGATGAATTTTCAATAGTGGAGATAAATACTTCCATTAATCCAGCTTGAGCGATATACTGAGTGTTTGTCTTCCAGAACCGAGGAGACACAATCGGGAAAGCCTCGAGCTCTTCTCCATGTCAAGTCTCTGAAGGACAAACTGAAAATCCCGCCCCCGATCAACATAATATGGCTTCAAGAACCTGTGCTGCTCCAGTGGGTCCAGAAGTTCCTCCGGCGAATGCGGGCTCCACTGCTGAAGGTACGTGCTCCAAAACACAATACTATCCACATACATATAAGCACATACGACGAAGATGTGGCCTGTGAGGTAATGATGAAAATAGGACTTTCCATTTGATTGTTGAGCTTTAATAAATAAAAGCAACGTGCTTCAGATCCTTATCATTAGGGTGCCGCATTTATGAAGACGTTTATTTGTCCAGCTACCCTATCAATTGAACGTGCACCTGAAAATGCTGAGAAATAGTTTTTACTGATGATGAACAAACAAGAGTAGGTTGCTGCAGGTCACTACCAAAAGCTGTAATATAATAGATCCAGTACAAAGGCAAAAGGGCAATAATCAAGTACTTATATTTTGTTAAGGTTCAATTTAAGAGATGCAACTTCAATTTGGACATGAAAGATTTAAGAGTTGAAGTAACAAAATGACCAATAACGACATGCAACATCAAGAACATTCAATATCCAAATGCTAATTGAACATGAAAAGATATATTCTGTAAGATGTGATTGTTGCAAAATGAGCCTCATCCAATACACTCTATCAATCAATCAAAAAATACACTCTATCCATTTGGCCAAATGTATGTATGTATGTATGTATGTATGTATGTATGCGTGTGCATGCGTGCGTTCAGTCAAAGCAATTAAATGCATTTAAAAAATAAGTTACATGTAATAAGTATACAGCGATGTGTTTGTATGGGCATTTTTATCAAATGGTGTCCAAAAGATCATATTAGAAAAGAAGTTAGGTTGGTTAAATTCATATGTCTTAAATTCAGATGTAAAATGTTCAATCCGTGAAGGAAAAGGGCCTTATCAATTGAAGCACATAAAGATTAAAAAGACCAGTGGTACGAAAAATTAAAAGAGATGTCCAGCACTTTCCGTAATATCGGAATAGTAAAAGCTCATTATCATACATTCCAAAAATATTAATGTTGTACTTCTTTCTCCAGGACATCAAAATGGTGTGACTGCTTTGCCATTGCAAGTAGACTCACAAAATACCAATTTTGGGGATGCCATGGAGTTTCCAGTTGATGCAAGTGCTCCTCATGGTATTACTACTGACGGATCGTCAACACGGTCCTCTGATATAATTTTAGATTATTACGTGCCTTGCCAAATGTTCGATACTTCGAAGCAAATGGACTCAATAGGAAATGAGCTTCTTCTCTACTCTGAACCACCCTATGGCCCTTGTCCTGAAGGCGATGACGAGTGGTTTAATTCCTTGTTCGAAAACCCAGGAAACGTCCTTTCAGGTCCCATCCCACAATGGGATAACGGTGATGCTAGGCGCCGGCAAAGGCGTTAATGGCTGGCTCGAGATAAAGGCAGTGATGCGGTGGGGTTTCTTCATCAGGAAGAAAGGCGTCAGAATTGTGCAGTCAGATGGACCACCGGTTGAAGTCCAGGCCTGCTATGATTGATCTCACTGTCGCATTAGATAAGATAATTCTTGGATTACTATCTTGATAAGATCGATTGCAGTTTTCTCTTAGACGAGGGCATATTAGTTATTAATTGGATCCTGTCATCATTGCTAAAGTTATTCATATGTGTATCGAACAGCTTCGTTTAACACTTTGTCAAGCTGACTGACTTTTGCATCGGAAATTGTCTCTCCACTTCAGTTCTCTTAACATCTTTCTTCAAAAGTTCTCTGGTTTTTTCACATGCAATGAATGCAAGGTATATATCATTCAAAGAGGGCACTTGGATTCTATTGCGACCTTGTCCATGGAGTCCTATATACTTGATCATGTACTTCGACTCCTACGTACTGAGTCTTGCCTGTTTGCTGCTTTTCACAGGCAATGAAGCAATTTTTCAGAATACCTAGGACTGTTAAGTTAGGATGCTAAGTTCTGTCGATATTCTCCATTCATCCAGACTGCTAGTTTTATAATGAAGTTTAGAAGTAAATTTTACAAGAAAATGATCAAAATCGGAGGTATGTAGGGCTAAATACTCTCTGTCCATGTACGGTGCAACATTGTGCCATGGAATAACAACAAATCGATCAGAAAAATTAATAAGGCTACAATTAACAACAAATTGTTTCACTCAAAAATGATTATCCACTGTTGCGCCGATTTTTTTTTTTTCCCTAACATCATATTTTTTGCTATTACTGATAGACACGTGACCACATTTCCCAGTGTCAGAGACTGCAGCTCGCTTAGTAAAACTGAAAAATAAACGTTGAAAATTTAAGTGTTTAAAGTCCTATTCCTGAAAATTTGAATTTTAAAGTTGTTTCATGACAATTACAAAGTGATAGCTGAATATAATCGAATTCTTGCCGAAATATATACCAATGATGCTTATTGTAGTAAAATATATGCAGCAAGATTCTATTTACCATCGTTTATTTTTCTATTGAATGAATTAAGTAAGCCATTCCACATTGGAGTTCACTCAACCCTCGATACAATATACAGTTCAACGCAGTCATGGAATTACTCAACACCGGCATTAGGTATTTGGAGGGCTAGTATCTGGTAGTAGTTTATGTGGTAAAAAAAATCTCGTCACGTTTTTAGGTGGAATTTTTATTTAATTGATTCTTTTATGTCAATCCATGTTAAGCTTATGAAAAAAGCTTAGCCTTATTAATTGTTGAGTATTCAATTTTTAGCGCTTATTTGGGTCACCGAAAGGCCTTAAGATACTTTATCAGAAATTTCTTTACAGGTTTACTGATTTGATTCCTCATATCATAAGTTCGAGGGCCACATGAAAAAGCGACGGATGGAGATTATGATCACGTGCGATAAAATTGAAAATTAACCGATGAAGATTATGATCGAGAAGGAGCCCTGAAGAAAAGGAAGCAGATAGAAGGATCCGACGGCCCAGTGAAGTTCATTATGTCCTTAATTGTATTATTCCCCCGCACACAAACTCATCGAAATCCATCTGGTGCAGAGGGAAAAACGGGAAAAAAGCTGTACAAGAAAGCTTCTCTAACTAGTTTTTAGCTTTACACGAAACCTAATAGTTTGGTTAAGCTGTAGGACTAAAATAGTTTAGACTGCAATACAGCACAAACACAATTTGTCCTCCAATGAGGCTCCCCATTAGATTAAAGAGTTAATATCACCAAAAAAACTAAAATTAATATATATGTGACAAGTTTACTTCAAAATGATGTTTTGTTCACATAAACCTCTAATCCGATACACTCATGATAAATTTATCATAAATTAATTTTTTGACTTACAAAAACCCCAAATTGATACATTTATAATAAATTTACTTTACATTAGTTTTTATTAAATTGAATAAATACAACGACAAAATTACAAATTAGTACACCTATAACAAACAAGGATAAAACCTTAAATATATACACCTGTCAACTGCCACATGTTATCCAATTTAATAATTTGATTATAAAATTTAACGAAAACTAATGATGGGTAAATTTGTCATAGATATACCATTTGAGATTTTAATTTGGAGTACATTTATCACAGATATATCAGTTTAATATTTTCGTGGTATTAACCTTTATAAAAACATATAGAACTGACCACCGCACTGAGTGGTGCTGCTGGCTTCAGGCTTTCTCCCCCTCACGAAGGGGAGAAGTTCGAATTCCCAGCACGTTGCAGGTGGATTTACCCGTTTCACAGGGGTGATGGGTTCCTCCATGGGCCCTAGGGTTTGCCCACCGGCTGTCGGCTTATGGGTTTCCCTAGGTTATTAAAAAAAAAAAAAAACGTATACAACTGGCTTTGTTTGGGCCCGTCATTTATCAGCAGTTTAGACTTGGACATAAATATCTACTGAGTGGCCTAGGGCTTTCTCAGCCCTCAAGGTTTTCATGTGTAGCCTATATATAAACTCTTTCTCTTGTACTTGAAAGGTGTAATAGAGACGTGAAATGTGGCAATTATAGTGGAGTCTTCTGCTAAATATAGCCCTAGTTTTAGGAGTGAACTTGGATAAATCTCATGTCTCACTTTCTCTTTCTTGACTTTACTCTCTATTCGTTGTGTTTATGTGCCTAATCCACATGCACACTTTACTGTCATTGTGTCTACGTGCCCTAGAACTCCACCATAATTCATCACATTATGATATTGTGATAGTCCAAGCGGCGGTGCGTAGGGAGGAGGGATGGTGGTGCGTCTGCGCCTCAGTCCCAGGACATGCACAAGGAGGAGGCATGTCTCTTGTCTCATATCGCCTAAGGAGGAAGTTCCGGGGTGTTTTATAAAGCAATGGGCCCTCTAATTGTATACATGCGTTTTCTTGGGGTAGTATGAGCTGCCTTGAGAAAAATAAAACCATGAATACTTAGTGTCCAAAGTGGACAATATGTTTATAGTGACTCGCACACATGAAAACAAGACGAACAGAAATTTCAGCACTGCGCAAGCTCAGGAAAATAGTCGTATCTTTGTTGATACAGATCGGATCGACCTGATTCCAAAGCCAAATGAACAAAGACTTATGGATCTACAATTTCTCTGTTTTGGGTTTTCTGAAATAAGCATTATAGGATGGTTGAAATTGGGTTGGAAATAACGAACAGAACATGAAAATATAGAAACTCTGGTGGTTGCTCTTCTAGGCCTCCAAGGAAGTTGAGGGGGCATCGATTCTTCTAGATCGATGATTGCAATTCTTCAAGGATGCAGATTTCGAAAGCTCCGACTCTTCAAGGACAGAGTAAAAACTCTTCTAGATTTTCAAGGGCATGAACTCTACAAGGTTCACGATACTTGCTTCAAAGAAAAGTTTTCATTCATCAAAAGTCGGCTGTCTTCTACAAGGAATTGGATGGCTTATATCATCAACGAAATAAAGACAGAGTGTTGAAACTAGGAGAAATAATTGAGCATTGCAACTAGGAGAAATACTAAAGAGCATGGAAACTATAAACTAGTAAAAGTGTTGTCATGCAAGCTCCCAAGGTGTCTTTCAAGCTTCCGGAATGGACTCAAGATGTCGATACGGCTTCACGGTTTCGTCAAGCTTGAATGCAGGCCGATCTTCTTGGTCGAGAGAGTTGGTCTTCAATGTGGGCTGCATTAGGGCCACAATGAGGACCTTGTAATCTTAAGGGGTGGAGAGTGTGACAGTCTAAGTGGTGGTATCAAAACTGACTCCCAACCATGTGTGGGGGCACAGTGAGGACCCTATGATCCTAAGGGGTAGAGAGTGTGATAGCCCAAGCGGTGGTGCACGGGGAGAAGGAATAGTGGTGTGCCCGCGCCTCGGTCCCCAGATGTGCGTAGGGAGGGGCATGTCTCTTGTCCCACATTACCTAGGGAGGAGGTTTTGGGCTATCTTATAAGGCAATGAGCCGTCTAACTGTATACACACGTTTTCTTAGCGTAGTATAGGCTGCCTTGATAAAAACAAAACCGTGAGGATTTAATGTCCAAAACGGACAATATATTTATCCTGGAGACCCAAGGCGTTACAGTTATCAACTAATTAATCATCTACCAACTATTAATCTTGCTTGACATTGAAAAGTGCAAACTTTTCTTTATAGTTCAAAGATTACTAATAACTTTAATAGTCTATCAATGTTTAATCTGGTGACTTACCAACACCTTTTAAATTACTAACTTTTATTTGAAATCACCGATCTTGATTTGACTGACGTACCAACGTTTGTTGCATCAAATACCAACTAATTTTAGTCACAGGTTTTTCCTCCTCAGATTCAAAAGGTGTCAACGTTTCTAGAGATATTTTGTGGAACCGCCCGTCTATTATTTTAAAAGTGTGAGGCAGCTAGCTGTCAGATGATGAAGGCCTGATTTATTTTCCATTTGAAATGCGAATCCATTCGCTCGACTCAATTCAAGAGCATCCAGTTTGTTATATTGTGTCTCAAGTTTGAGCTTGTTAGATTAACATGCATAAGTTTGGCCAAATAACAAAGTTCAAGGGAGACTTTGTGATGTCTTCGAATTTTCTTGTTCCGGCATTAATCCCATCTCTTCGTGCGTATGCGTAGAAGGAAGAAGCCAAAAGCTGCGTGGGGTTTTATTCTTCAAGCATGCAAGCAAAGGAAGGGATCAACAATATTCTATATTAAATAAAGAACCCACCACTTGCTGCATGCACATGGCCATGCACGTAGAAAATTGGTCAACACTTGTAGGCGCCGAATTCCCTTCCTTTTCACGGTTTCTCTTTTGTGGGTTTCTCTTGTTTTTATTGATAAAGAAAGAGGGATGGCAGAATAAAGAAAGAGAGAAGGCAGAAGCTATTCTACGTGTGTGTCAGTGGATGATGGTCATACGCTTGCTTCTCTCCATGAACAAGAAATTCGAAGACGGCCGCCCACCTCAGCTCACGGTTATCTTCAAGGATCATAGGCGCACGTTTGTTGACTCTCTTCCGCCTCATTAAATGCTTGCCCATGCACATGCACGATCTGCATGCATGCCCGAAATATATGGTGGGCGTTCGGTGCCGATTGCGGCTTGTCTTGTGGGCGCCTGCGCTACAGCATTTAATGAGGCCATTTATTTGTTTTGTCTTGTCCTCTGCCGTTCTCCCTATATAAGGAGAAGACGTCTGAAGATGAGAGGTAGAGCGAAAACAATAAGAGCAAAACAGAAAAGAGCTCGAGAGAGTGTGAGAGACGAGAGAGCTTAGAGAGGTTTTGTGCTGAGTTGAGTCCAGTGAGTTGAGTTGTTAAACACCGTGGGTATCGGGTATAAAGTAGGGCTGGGAAACACTTGAGTGCATATGTGATTGTAATCCTGTAATTCTCCGATTTATAGTGGATTGAGTTGCTAGCTCTCCCCGTGGACGTAGGTTCCGACATTCGGACCGAACCACGTAAATTTCTGGTGTCCTTTACTTTTATTGTTCCTCGTTTTATTTCGATCGATTTCTATAGCTCCCGACATAATTGCAAAATTACGATCCGCTTCCGCTGCGACGCCAATTAAATTACAACAATTGGTATCAGAGCTGAGACTTTGCAATTATGTCTGGAGCAAAAGTAGAAATTGAGAAATTTAACGGGAGGAACAACTTCGGGTTGTGGAGCGTCAAGATGAAGGCGTTGTTAACAACTCAAGGATTAGCCAAGGCATTGGAGGGCAAGGCTCAGTTGCTCGAAACAATGCGAGATGCTGAAAAGGACGAGCTAATGGAGAAGGCCATGAGTATCATCCTGTTGAACTTATCGGATGAAGTGCTAATAGAGGTGGCCGAGGAGGAGGATGCCGCAGCATTATGGGCTAAACTTCAGGCCCTCTATGTAAAGAAGGGTTTGAACAATCGCTTATATATGCTGAAGAGAATGTTCCAGTTCCGATACACTGAAGGTACGTCCATTAGATCCCACTTAGATGAGTTTAATAAACTCATGATGGACTTAAAGAATGTTGGCAAGATTTTAGATGATGAAGAACAAGGCATGATGTTGTTGGCGTCTCTACCGGAGTCATGGGAGCACTTTACCGACTCCTTGTTACAGGGGCGTACTACGATTACCTCAGAAGAGGTAAAATCTGCCATGTTTTTAAAGGAGTGGCAGAGAAAGTTGCGTGATGACAGTTTAGCGCAAGATGTAGCGCGTGGACTGGTGATTCGAGGTAGAGACCAACATTGGAGGCCCAGCAACAGAAGCCAAAGCAAAAGCAGGTCGAAGTCGCGACATAGAAAATCAAAAGGTCGCGTGAAGTGCTTCGAATGTCACGAGGAGGGGCACATAAGGAGAAATTGTCCAAAGCTAAGAAATAAAGGCGTTTGGCAAAATGCCACAAGTAGTGTGGCGAATGTTGCCGAGGAGAGTACCAATGATGCCGAGGCTGTCCTATGTGTATCTACGAGTTCGTTAGGAGACGAATGGGTGCTAGATTCTGGATGTTCCTATCACATGACTCCTCACAAGAACTGGTTCACTACCTACCAGACTGCAGATGGTGGTAGAGTTCTTTTGGGGAATAATGCAGCATGTGAGGTTGTGGGGATAGGAACAGTTCGGATCCAAATGCATGATGGCGTAGAACGGACGTTGATAGACGTAAGGCACGTACCGAAGCTCAAGAAGAGCCTTATTTCTTTGGGAACACTCGATGACCTCGGGTGCAAATACACAGCTGAAGGTGGAGTGTTGAAGATCTCTCGAGGTGCCCTGACAGTGATGAAAGGGAAGAAGACGAATTCTCTCTATCATTTATTGGGAGAAACCGTGACCGGAGTTGCTGCAGTTTCATCAGGTGAGTCAGACTCAAATTTGACTCAGTTATGGCATATGCGATTAGGACACATGAGTGAGGCAGGTATGACAATGTTGAGTGAAAAGGGGTTGCTGAAAGGTCAGAAGACAGGAAAGCTGGACCTGTGTGAGCACTGCATCTTCGGGAAGCAGCACCGTGTTAAGTTTGGTACAGCTCTACATTCGACCAAGCAACCAGTCGAATACATTCATTCAGATGTTTGGGGACCGTCTCCAGTTCCATCGAAAGGAGGTGCCAGATATATGCTGACATTCATCGACGACTACTCAAGGAAGGTATGGGTGTACTTCCTGAAGCACAAATCTAAGGTATTTAATCAGTTCAAGAATTTTAAGGCATTGATTGAGAAGCAGTCAAGTAAACAAATCAAGTGCCTGAGAACTGATAATGGCATGGAGTTCTGTGGTAAGGACTTTACCGAGTTCTGCCAAAAGGAAGGGATTGTGAGACACCGCACAGTTCCCGGGACACCACAGCAGAATGGCGTAGCAGAACGGAAGAACAGAACTCTACTCGAGCGAGCTCGGTGCATGCTTTCGCATGCAGGATTGGGCAAGGAATTTTGGGCCGAAGCAATAAATATGGCATGTTACCTGGTTAATCGATCTCCATCTTCTGCTATCGAGTGGAAGACTCCTGAGGAAGTATGGTCGGGGAAACCTGTTGATTACTCCGGATTACGAATATTCGGATGTCCTGCGTATGCTCATGCGAGAGATGGTAAGCTTGAGCCGAGGGCGAAGAAGTGCATATTTCTGGGTTATGCACAAGGGGTGAAAGGCTACCGGCTGTGGTGCACTGATCCCAGATCACCTAGTTTTCTAATCAGCAGAGACGTGATCTTCGACGAGATTGCAATGCTTCAAAAGAGGAATCTTGAGACTCAACCAGCAGAGCAAACGGATCATGGTGTCAGAAGTGAGGTGGAGATTCAGGCGGAGTCTCCAAAGAGCTCAGAGGTAACAGAGGAAGAGATTGTGGATGAGGCCACAATTCCTGAAGATGGTGATACTGAACAACCAGCAGAGCCACAACACAACATAGCCACCGGCAGACAAAGGAGGCAAATTAAACCACCGGTACGTTATGGTTATTCTGATATTGCCTATGCATTAACTGTAGGTGATGAGGTGGAGATGGATGAGCCTTCATCCTATTCTGAGGCGATGGCTAGTGCTGAGTCATCACAGTGGCTAGAGGCTATGAGTGAAGAAATAGAATCACTCTATCGGAATCAGACATGGGAGTTGGTCAAAGTACCCAAAAGTCAGAAAATTGTCGGATGCAAATGGGTCTACAAACGGAAAGAAGGCATTCCCGGTGTAGAGGCAGCCAGGTTTAAGATGAGACTTGTTGCGAGGGGGTATACTCAAAGAGAGGGCATCGACTACAATGAAGTATTCTCTCCTGTGGTAAGGCATACCTCTATTCGTATATTATTTGCCTTAGTTACTGCACAGGATCTTGAGCTGGAGCAGCTAGATGTGAAAACGGCATTTCTTCATGGTGAATTGGAGGAACAAATTTACATGAAGCAACCTGAGGGATTTGCTATTCCAGGTAAGGAAGACCATGTTTGCTTATTGAAGAAATCCTTGTATGGATTGAAACAATCTCCTAGACAATGGTATAAGCGTTTTGATGCTTTCATGACTAGTCAAGATTATTCGAAAAGTCAATTTGATAGTTGTGTTTATTTTAGGAGATTGGAGGATGGGTCTTTGATTTATTTGCTATTATATGTTGATGATATGTTAATAGCAGCTAAACATATGTCTGATATTGATGTGTTGAAGCGGCAGTTGAGTGCTGAGTTTGAAATGAAAGAATTAGGTGCTGCTAAGAAAATATTGGGTATGGAAATTTTGCGTGACAAAGCTGCAGGAACGTTGCGTTTGTCTCAAAAGAAATATATTGAGAAGATCGTGGCACGTTTCAATATGCAGTCAGCAAAATCTGTAAGTACCCCTTTAGCCGCACATTTTAAACTTTCTGACAAGTTATCACCACAAACTGAGGAGGAGGAGGAACATATGTCCCGTGTTCCTTATTCTAGTGCAGTGGGTAGTATTATGTATGCCATGGTATGTACTAGACCTGACATTTCACAGGCTGTAAGTGTTGTCAGCCGTTACATAAAGCACCCAGGTAAGACTCATTGGGAAGCCGTGAAATGGATCCTCAGATATCTAAAGGGGACAGCAGACGTCGGCATTATGTATCGAAGGAACGTCAATGGCAATGAGACCACAGGGTATGTGGATTCAGATCACGCCGGTAACTTGGATGATCGCAGATCGCTAGCAGGGTACGTATTTACACTTGCAGGTGGTGCAACAAGTTGGAAAGCGTCTTTACAAGATGATGTTGCATTGTCTTCGACTGAGGCGGAGTACATGGCACTAACCTTTGTTGCAAAGGAATCGATATGGCTAAGGGGTTTGCTCTCGGACCTTGGACTGAAGCAGAAAAGTGTCACCATACACTGTGACAATCAAGGTGCGATATATTTGGCTTATAATCCAATATATCACGAGCGAACAAAACATATCGACATCAGGTACCATTTCATCCGAGATGTCATAGCGAAGGGTAAAATTGTTGTGAAGAAAATAGCAACGGCGGAGAACCCAGCAGATATGATGACGAAGCATGTTCCTTTAGCAAAGCTCGAGCTCTGTATGAGCTCGATTGGCGTCTGTAGAATATGAGCGCCCATCGGGGCGTTGGGAGAGCCGAGCATGGAAAATAATCACTGTAACTTGGCCTCAAACGTTGAGCCAAGGTGGAGAATTGTTATATTGTGTCTCAAGTTTGAGCTTGTTAGATTAACATGCATAAGTTTGGCCAAATAACAAAGTTCAAGGGAGACTTTGTGATGTCTTCGAATTTTCTTGTTCCGGCATTAATCCCATCTCTTCGTGCGTATGCGTAGAAGGAAGAAGCCAAAAGCTGCGTGGGGTTTTATTCTTCAAGCATGCAAGCAAAGGAAGGGATCAACAATATTCTATATTAAATAAAGAACCCACCACCTGCTGCATGCACATGGCCATGCACGTAGAAAATTGGTCAACACTTGTAGACGCCGAATTCCCTTCCTTTTCACGGTTTCTCTTTTGTGGGTTTCTCTTGTTTTTATTGATAAAGAAAGAGGGATGGCAGAATAAAGAAAGAGAGAAGGCAGAAGCTATTCTACGTGTGTGTCAGTGGATGATGGTCATACGCTTGCTTCTCTCCATGAACAAGAAATTCGAAGACGGCCGCCCACCTCAGCTCACGGTTATCTTCGAGGATCATAGGCGCACGTTTGTTGACTCTCTTCCGCCTCATTAAATGCTTGCCCATGCACATGCACGATCTGCATGCATGCCCGAAATATATGGTGGGCGTTCGGTGCCGATTGCGGCTTGTCTTGTGGGCGCCTGCGCTGCAGCATTTAATGAGGCCATTTATTTGTTTTGTCTTGTCCTCTGCCGTTCTCCCTATATAAGGAGAAGACGTCTGAAGATGAGAGGTAGAGCGAAAACAATAAGAGCAAAACAGAAAAGAGCTCGAGAGAGTGTGAGAGACGAGAGAGCTCAGAGAGGTTTTGTGCTGAGTTGAGTCCAGTGAGTTGAGTTGTTAAACACCGTGGGTATCGGGTATAAAGTAGGGCTGGGAAACACTTGAGTGCATATGTGATTGTAATCCTGTAATTCTCCGATTTATAGTGGATTGAGTTGCTGGCTCTCCCCGTGGACGTAGGTTCCGACATTCGGACCGAACCACGTAAATTTCTGGTGTCCTTTACTTTTATTGTTCCTCTTTTTATTTCGATCGATTTCTATAGCTCCCGACATAATTGCAAAATTACGATCCGCTTCCGCTGCGACGCCAATTAAATTACAACACAGTTCCATGTCCTCTGCTCAACCTTAATTAATTAGCGATAGGAACATGGGAAGTAGGGTGGGATTGTTAGCTTAGTTCTCATCATATCACACTTGAATTTTCAGCATTTTTCATTCTGACTCAACTCAATGCTCCATCAAGTTTCGTATCCTCTCTGTTAAGAAGAATGAACAGAACAGAGAAGTTAATAGAGGCAGAGAAGCCGAGCTGATAAAAGCAGAGCAAGATAGAAGCAGAGGAGCTGAGCTGATAAAAGCAGAAGCAAGCTCGGAATAAGTTGAAAACTGAGCTGGCAATCCTCAACTTAAGCTGAGTTGGCAATCCTTGTGAAGGATCTGGTTATACAACAGATTAAAACCAAGATCAGAAGCTGATCAAGCTACTGAGGAAGCTACACGTGTGGCTAGATTAAACATTCTGTTAATAAAAGTTGTTAAGTCAGTTGTAAAGGAAGTTCAAGAAGGTAGAAGCTCAATATAAAAGGTTCGAGAGAAAACAGATGTGATTAAGATGAGAGTTGTAAGTCTTCGAGAGAATCTGAATCTCTTTGACCTAAGCTTTTCTCTCAATGTTCAAGAGAAAGCTTTCTTTTCTGTTTTCTTTGATCTTCTTCATAACTGAGAGTTTTGTAAGTTTGAAGAAGAAGATGGATGTACAGATGTTTGAATGAAGTTTACAATTGATTGATTCAACAATTACAGAGAAGAGAATTCTCTCATATGCAGGTTACTTCTTAGATTCTGTTTCTTCTCACTCTCTGCTCAAGCCAAAGATACAAGAAATCTCAAAATCCCTAGCAATTCATCGCCAAAATCCTCCTTCAGTATTATACCGAGTGGCGCCGGGGTTCCCTCGGATTGCTAGCCGACACTTCTCTTGAAAGGAAGCAGCAAAGGTCTTGTATTGGTCCGAGTAGTTTCTCTAGTCAGACCAATGGTAGGGCCGACTTTGAACTCGACGGTCCCAGATGGCGCTTATGTCTCCTGGCTTGCAAAGGACGTACTTCACGAAGGATGTCATATCGATCGCTGAAGCACAATGTCATTGGCTTACCTTGAAAAAATGGACATTGAGTTCTCAGACCAGAGCAAGTCCCTGTTCAATATGCGTTCTTTCTGTAATACTTGTTTCTTAACAGTGATTCCCATCCAAGCTTGATGAAGACTATGGAGACCTTTAAAGTTCTATGTACCGGCCGCAGCTCATTCAGTTTCTTTAATTCCACGATTCTAACTGCAGAAATTGAAAACTTCTTAAGTTGAAAAAGCTAGAAAAGCTTGCAGATGCCGTTTAATATGCTTGAGAAAAATGCAAATCTCTCAAAAAAAAATCTGGTTGGGGGAGCAAATCCGTTCTTTCTCAGGTGTCGGACCTGCAAAAGCAAGGCATCATCAAGTTCTGTGAGTTGCATCAGCTCGTATGGCATGATGATAGACCCTCAAAATGGATCTATTTAATACTCAAGGTGGATAATTTAAACTGCCAAATGCTGTCGAACATGAGGTTGATCACTAATTGCACGTTTTAGAATCAGTTCAACACTTGAGTAACCAAAAATAGAATTTGGTCAGTATGTACAGGAGTTCTAACGAGATTATCATCTATGCGATTGTCCGTCAGAAACTCCTTCCAGTTTTATGTTCGAGAATAAACAAAACAGGGGAAAGGCCGATGTCCAATGCATACAATTTGAAAATGGTAAGTAGAAGACGCACCTTGTATGTCTCCAGCTTGTGGTACGTCGTCTCTAGTCAGCAAGGCCCTCGATGACCTATAGCTCCGGAAGCTCCTGGAGTCTTAAATCCTTCAGGTTCTTCAAGTTTGACAAACCTTCTAGCCTTCTCATAGAATAGTACCGTTCGATTGAAAGCTTCTCCAATGATTCCAATGCACCGGGAAATTGAGTTTCAACTAGCCTTGCACTACCTTGGCTTCTTTCAGTTTCGCTATGGTTGACAGAATGCACAATCTCTCGAGAAGTTTACGCTTCAACACGGTCAACTTTTCCAACTGCGGAAGGCCATTGAGATGCATTTCATTCACTCGAGTGTCAAAGAGTTTCAATCCTATCAAATTTCTCAAGTTCAATGACAGTGAATCTATTGAGTTGACGTTTTTCAGTTCCAACTCCAGCAGGGAAGATGGATGTTCACTGATGGTTTGCAGGTCTAGTCCAGTTAAAGTAAGCTGGCTGAGCAAAGCAAGAGAATTCAACTCTGTAGGCGGCAACGGAAAATTTAAAATGCACAATTTCGACTTTCTTAGTTTGGGTAACTTCTCAATCCACCGTAAATCGCAAGTTTGAATTATATTTGAAGGGTGCCCATTTTCAGAGCCATCAGATAGGAGCTATTCAACTAAATTAGTAAGGTTTGAGAGGTTAGGGACTACTGCAGCGATGGAATTTTAGACACAAAATGATTAAACCATCAGGAAGCCTTGGCAACTCTTGAGTCTCATCACAACCTTCTAAGTCTAGTGTTTGGAGGCGACGAAGCTTGCCAATAGTCCCGGGCACCCTAATGGTCCGAGTATACTTTAAACTTAAGTTTCTTAGCAAGGACAAATCTCCAATTTCAGGGGGAACTTCACCCACTAGCTCTGGAAAATAATCCACGTATAACTCTTCTAAATTCCTCGACCTTCCGATAATGCTAGGCAACTCCCATTGTGCTGCAAAACGACCCCCACCTACCAATTTGAATACTCGTAAAGATTCTAAGTTTACCAGGAAGTTGGGGCTTTCTTCAATCACATTGCGGCTTACATGGAAAGATGAAAGTCTCCGTAACCCATAGATAGAATTTGGAAGTTCTGCAATCGGTGTGAATGAAATCTTGAGAGTTACCAAAATTCGTTAGTCTACCAATAGAATCAGATAATCTTTTAATCATCGTGGAGTGGACAATAAATCCTGCTTCATCAACAATATTAATTGCGAAACCAAGTTTGGGAGTTCACTCAAGCTGGAACAGTCCCTTACAAAGAAGTATTGAGGATTTATTAGATCTCTAATTTCCTCAGGCAAATATTTCAGTTTCTTGCATGAATATATATATATATATATTCAAGTGAACTAGGGACCTTGGATTCCCAATGGAGCAATCAATTTCCACCAAATGAGCACAATTTTGAAGCGTCAATCTTTCTAAAGTTGAGCATTTAGGAAAACTGGGTGTTCTAGTTATGCCCAAACTATGTTCAAGAGTGAAAACTTTCAATTTCTTTCCCTCCTGCCAAAGAGAATGACCCATTGGACAGACAGTTAATTGCAAAAGTATTGCAAGTCAAAGAGACCCAAAACCGTTTTGATTCTTTCTTAAATTCAGACAGTTTTTCTGCTATAGGTTAATGCTGGCATACCTTGATTAGGCTTTCTAATAAACCATATGTAATTTGATCTCCATAAAGCTCTACCACAACTAGATTCCCCAGGCACAAATTAGTTGCTCTTAAAGCTTGAGGAGACCAAGAAGATAATCCTATAAAATTCCTAACAAGTTTTGAAGTTAACAAAACTTTCATCTTCTTATTCTTACTCTTACTCTGAAGAATATTAGACTTCTGTGTTATATCATGGAATGCTGTCAAATCTATTTTACATCAGAAGTCTTTCCTACTTTGACAAAGATACAGACTGAACCCAAGTCAAGAACGAAAATATAATTAGACTCGGGATCATTGATCGTTCAACAAGGATTGAGTTTATGCAAGATTTATTTTTAATATCTGGCTTTTTGGCGAAAAATCTCACTTACTTTTTTAAATATATTGTTGAAATCAATCACGGATTGGTGAAATCAATTTCGAAGACAAGTTCCCTTTTGGGAAGTATTTACTTATGAAAATCTAAATTATGATTGTATGAACGACCGGAATCATCGAATTTTCACCCCAATCTTCAGATGGCTACAAGATTTCCTTAATTTTTTTCTGTCCAATGAGTTGATTGAAATAAATTCTTCTGGAAAGTGACAACGGTTTGAAAGGCACGGAGAAGTATTTAAGGAGGTCATTCGGTCCATTTGAGAAAGTGCATGAAAATTAAAAATTCCAAAGTTTGAAGCATTTCCAATCACTTGTTCTTCATCGATAATTCTTACAATTGTACTCAAGAGAGAAAAACATAAAATGAGTGACTTAGTGAGAGAATAAGAAACTCTTCACTGAGTGATTGTGCTCAAATTGATGCAAGCCAAGGGTAGGCTTTCTCAAACAGTAGGATCGGGAGAGTGACTCGCGCACGGAAATAGGACCGACAGAAATTTCAGCACTGCGCAAGCTCAGGAGAACAGTCGTATCTTTGTCGATATAGATTGGATCGACCTGATTCCAAAGCCAAATGAACAAAGGCTTCTGGATCTACAATTTATGTGTTTTGGGTTTTCTGAAATAAGCACTGTAGGATGGTCGAAATTGGGTTGGAAATAACGAACATAATAGGAAAAGATAGAAACTTCGTTGGTTGCTCTTCTAGGCCTCCAAGGAAGTTGAGGGGGCACCGATTCTTCTAGATTGATGACTGCAACTCTTCAAAGATGCAGATTTCGAAAGCTCCGACTCTTCAAGGACGAAGTGAAGACTCTTCTAGGTTTTCAAGGGTATGGACTCTATAAGGTTCATAATACTTGCTTCAAGCAAAGTTTTTCATTTATCAAAAGTCGCATGTCTTGTACAAGGGATTGAATGGCTTATATCACCAAAGAAATAAAAATAGAGCGTTGAAACTAGGAGAAATAAAGACATAGCGTTGAAACTCAGAGAAATAAAAACGAAGCATTGAAAATAGGAGAAATAGTAAAGAGCATGGAAACTATAAGCTAGTAAAAGCGTCATGCGAGCTCCCAAGGTGTATTTCAAGCTTCCGGAATGGACTCAAGATGTTGATACAGCTTCACAGTTTCGTCGAGCTTGAATGCGGGCCGATCTTTTTGGTCGAGAGAGCTGGTCTTCAATGCGGGCTGCATCACAAATCGTTGTAATTCTCTTTTGATTCCATAGTGAAATCTAACCAGAAAGCTATTAGCATGGGTGTGTGGATGTAAACTTGATTTAAGTCGAACCGCTATAAATCTTGTGTTCAATTTTCTCTTCTCTTAACTCTCTTGATTTGTTTTTTTTTGGTAAAGAACTCTCTTGATTTGTTCGTTGCTATGTTTTTCTAAAAATTTTGAAAACATCTTATTTGAGTCTGAATCAGAATTCTAGTGTCAATCAGACTTTATTTAAAGAAATAACTTTTCTATTTTTATTTGCTTAATTTGTTTTTACACCTATTCACTTCCATCTAGGTGGTATTACTAGCACTTTCACACATATCCAGGTACAACCGGTTTACTCTACACTTTACCCAGAAGCAATGGGCAAGAAGTCAAATTTGGGTAATTGATGAGATATAGAGGCGTGGCTTCTTTTACAGGATTTTATTGAGCTGAATTTGGAATCTTCCTCTTGCTAACAAAGAAATCAACTTCTGTAATACAAATATTAAGTTCTTGCATGATATAGATTATGGACAAATAATTACTGTAGAACTATTATGTAGCGAACATTCCCTCCTCGGTCGTTACCAAGTGCCAACATTCAAACCCTTGATACGGGTTTCGAGGGAGACTCTTAAAGTCATTAGGGTAGAGGAAAATTTGTGAAGGGCTTAACCGTGTAGAGTCGTGAAGAATGAAAACATTGTAGACTTAGATTTATGATGTTACGATGTTTCGCCCATAAGCAAATTTAAATTTATCAGATTGTGCAGCTGGTGTAGGAGCCGGAAATTTGGCTTCTGAGGAGCGAGATTTCTAGCACGTTTGGGTTTAAATTTAATCCCAAATTTGGTAACAATGTATTAAGCAATAACAGTTTAATTGATTAATCAATAATGCCAAAAAAAATTCAAAATATTCATGAAAAGACTTAATAAAATATTAGATGGTGTATGTGTGAGAAACATTAAAGATAAACAAGAAGCATGAAAGGGCCAATGTTACAGAAGGTGACGAGGCTCAACACAGGCCT
Source organism: Eucalyptus camaldulensis (assembly GCA_019915185.1). Lineage (NCBI taxonomy): Eukaryota > Viridiplantae > Streptophyta > Magnoliopsida > Myrtales > Myrtaceae > Eucalyptus > Eucalyptus camaldulensis. Next base: position 12,872,168 of record JAHSVA010000013.1, on the reverse strand, counting down.
GTAGCATGCAAAAAACCAACATTGAGCTTGAGCTTCGATGAGCGGTGAGACCGCGGCTGACGGTAAATAAGCTTAAACTACCTTGCTTTTGTAAACATAAGAATGTCTAGTAAATATTTAAAGCATGATGTCCCATTTGGGTTGTCTTCCATGGTCGGTTAGAGCATTTAATCTTGATTTTCTTTTCTTACAAACGAGAAAATATGACCGCATAACACATATTCAATAGTCAATGGTCGCACAAATCGTAGAATGGAAGAACTAATTCTTTGAAATGAATGTTTGGAGATTTAAGCAGCAATGCATAGATTCCTAATTTGGACAAATTTGATCAGGTGAGACCAAGTCGAGAAGTGGGTTTTAGATAAGGCGCTGTGGACATATGAGATGATAGGTTGCTTAGATAATGCTTAAAATTAGAGTGTAGTCGACTTACTCACACGATGAAAATTTTCTTATGACTTCCATTCACGTGAATTCTCCTGGACAACATCATCGCAGTTCACACCCAAATTTCATTCGAGGAGTAACTGCAGTTCACATATTTAATGTATGAGTAATTTCTGCAATTGCTCTGTCTCTCTACCCCGTGCTCTCTAATGTCAAACCTCCCGACGGTTACATGAATGGCGTGTAGAAAGGTCAACTGAAGTCATTTTCCCATGACCGCTCAAAACCATTTGAAAGATACGTTATTGAAGATTGATCATTTGCATAAGTTTAATCAGGATAATTTATGAAATGTTGATGAGATCAACGTCATCTTGCAAAGTTCCAGTATTTGCTTTAATCTGCACAAGAAATTAATCAAATGGACAAATATCGAACCTCAAAAAGTCAAACCAAGAAAAAAGAAACGAGGACTTAAAAAAAAAAATTAAAGAAATAATGACCGTAATAGCCTCAACTTCAGATTTTATTTAGCTTTAACTTTGGTTTTATTTGGTTACGTGGGTGGAGAGTATAGCAACAAACTTATGATTTTTGGAAAGGGAAACTTCCCGTAATTTTCTCTTCTAGAAGTAACAAAAGAAAAAGGAAAGGTTATTATAGTAGCATGAAAGATTATATAAGGTATTCCTCCGGACGAAAATGGGAACAATGCCTTCATATTTGGGTAAAAATCCATTTTTGGGTGAAACAAAAGAACAAGTGGGTGTTCTTCTGGGAGACTGAGCTTTTTAATGTCAGATGAAAGCAAAAGAATCTATTTTTCTATGGACACATGCAACGCAGCAAAGTGGAGGGGATAAATTTTACAGGAGATGTACATGAAGATGAAGTCACTTTTCTCGGGTATGGGCCGTCGATGCAAAATAGAACACACTCCAATGAGTACAGGTTCATTACTTTGAGTTCGAGCTCGTTTGATAAACTTTTGTTGTCTCAATCTTTGTCTGCTACATTTTCTTAATACATTAGGACCGCCTAACAATAATTTCAATTCACATTCTTATCTATTGTAGAAGTAATTTCAGTATTTCCTCTCTGATATGGCAAACCTTCAATATGTTCGCATCGTCCTCCCCGTCATCGCCACTTTATCAAATAGTATTCTAGTCTTGATGGTAGTCAACTTATGCGGGCGATAAAAATTCTCCTAGACCAACTTCTATTCACGTGCACTGCGCCTGTAATCATTACTATTATCAAAAGAAGACGAGGCAAGTTGCTAATTTTGCGAGTTGGCATATTTACCGAAATACCCACGCGCTTTTGAGCCTCTCATGGCCAACCTAAGTCCTCCGATAATAATGAAGTGACGAAGCACGCGCACGAGTAACATTTCCCGGAACCTTCCTATGACCCACCACCACCACCACCACCACCACCGTTTTACATAAACTATTCAACTCAAGTAAATCTACTAAGACAACATCATCGCAGTTTACATCCAAATTCGTTTGAGGAGAAATTTCAGTAATCCCTTTCTGCCCTTTCTGCCTTTCTCTATTGAAATACAGCAAAGACTGTCTTTTGTACGTCCAAGTTGGCTGACTTGGGGATTCCTGTGGTCCACAACCATTACTTCTCATATGTCGATCAAATGTCCTCCACCATATTAGAGCAACATAGGTTAATGGATGGAATTCCTCCTATCGAAAAGGAGAACTCATACGGCAATTATATTCTCCAACTACAATGAAGCATGCACGCAAGTAACATCTCATTGAACTTTCCTATGATCCACAAGACAGCCATCACTTCTTATATACTGAACAAAATTACTTCACTCTTCACTTCCAGTAAATCAACTAGATAACATCATTGCAATTCACATCCAAATTTATTCGAGAAGTAATTTTATTTTTTTGTTGGGTGGGAGAGGAGTAATTTAAGTTCACATTCTTATTTATTGTGGGAATAACTACAGTAATTAATGTCTACATCCAATGGCAAACCCTTCAAGAACCCAATCACTTTGTTCAATGTGTTGTAGAACCACTGGGGCCATGATCCATTGACGGTGGTCCCTGTCACGCCATGAACTCCGAGCCCACAAACATCCCTCGGTGGTTGATTAAATTGCAACATTCTAGGACGCATCACCGACCTATTCCTTTTATCTTTCGATTAAATGCATGCGAAAGCAACTCAAATATAAACACCTAGTCAATCAACAAAACAGGGATAGTAAAACACAACAAACAATTTCCAAAAGCGGCACATTTATTTATCCACTTGTTAACTCTAGGAAGTTTGATATTTACAAGTCTATCCCAAAAGACAACTTCCTAATAACCTATAGAAAAAAATGGTCAGAGAGGGCTAGGGTTAGCTTAAGCTTCATTATCAACGAGGCCAACCAAAAGTAACGCTAGGTACACCCACGTCTTGGTCCATCGAGACCCCAAACTGCACGTAACAGTTCTCCATACTACGAACCTGAAAATATTTAACAACAATGGTGTGAGATATAAATCTCAGTGAATTAACAGCCTAAATCTTGATTAGGATGCAAATTCATCTTGGAAGTAGCCTAAATATGCACCACATACAAACTTACCTCGCCTTAGCACATCCCTACACTAGCACATCCCTACACAACAGCACATCTCACAGGGTAATAATAGTGCAACATGCATACATAACATTCAAAACACATACTAAAATTCCATTCGCATTGCCAACACATGTGATCCAATTATTACGATCCCTCAGGCCAACGCCAATACAAGAGTCGGTGGTCTACCGGCAAGACTAGGTATCGTCCAGCCCCATCGGGCACGACATCATTTAGAACCCTCACTTAGACGGCATTCCATAAAGGACAATTGGTCCGGCTGCAATTGCAACTTGGCATCCGGACCCCCACCGAACATTCGATAAAAATTGGGCATCGCCCCCAAACTCCCGTTAGGTGATGGGTTTGATTAAATGACCACTCAGGCACACCATCAATCAAACCAATTTTTATTGTCATTAATTAACCAAGAACACAATATTTCGTTTTCACATAATCAACTTTAGCAATTTTTCATATTTAAAAATCTCAATAAAATATTCGTACGTGGTCACGTATTTGAAATCAATCCGTCAAATTTTTTACACTTCTATTTTAAAATCTCAATGTTTTATTTAGTACGTAAAATTCAGTATCCAAACCAACACCTTATATTTTTCTATTTTCTTGCCCAAAAATCTCCTTTGAGAATAGTAAATAAAAGAGTTAATACCCTGAAAGACCCTAAACTGGTACATTTGTGACAAATTTACCTCAAACTAATTTTTTGACCATCAGAAACCCTAAATTGGTACACATTTGACAAATTTACTCAAAACTGGTACACTTATAACAAATTTACCCTCTGTTAGTTTCCGTTAAATTTTACTGTCAAAATATTAAGTTAAATGACACGTGATAATTAACTGGTATATCAATTTAGGATTTTACTCTCCGAGAGGCTCTCTACTTAGGATCGCTCATCTCACAAGGTCCTTATAGAAACATGCTTTCCAATTCCAACAAGAAATTAGAAATCTGAACAACTCGCAAAAAATAATCAATCAATCACAATCATAAGCAAAAGAAAAATGTTTTTCCTAGCTAACTATCCAAAACCCATTGCACCTTATCACTCCAGACTTTGACCAGGTGCTGATACCACTTAAACGGGGATGTCACGCCCTGAACCCCAAGCGAACGAATATCCCTTGGCGGTCGATTAAATTGCGACATCTCAGGATGCGTCGCCGACCCATTCTTTTTATCTTTCGATTAAACACATGCGGAAGCAAGTCAAATATAAACACCGAATCAATCAACAAAACAGGGATAGTAAAACACAACAAACAAAAGTGGCACCTTTATTTGTCCACTTGTTAACCCTAAGAAGTTTGATATTTACAAGTTTACCTCAAAAGAGACAACTTCCTAACAACCAATAGACAAAAAGGATCAGAGAGAATTGGGGTTAGCTTAAGCTTCACTATCAACAAGCCAACCTAAAGTAACATCAGGCACACCAGCATCTTAGTCCATCGAGACGCCAAACTGCACGTGACGGTTCTCCATATTACGGATCTGAAAATATTTAACAACAATGAGGTGAGATATAAATCTCATTGAGTTAACAGCCTAAATCTCGTTTAGGACCCAAATTCGTCTCAGAGGCAGTCTAAACACGCATCACATACAAACTTACCTTGCCTTGACACACCCCTACATAATAGCATATCTCATAAAGCAATAATAGTGCAACATGCATAAATAACAATAAGAACACATACTAAAATTCCATGTGCATTGCTAATACACATGATCCAATTATTGTGACTCATTGGGCCACGGCCAACACAAGAGTCGGCGGTATTCCAGTATGACCGGCCATTGTCCCGCCCTATCGGGCACGGCATCATCTAGAACTCCTGCCTGGATAGCATTCGATAAAGTAGCATTGGTCCGGCCTCAACCGCGACTAGGCATCCAGATGTCCGCCGGGCATTCGATAAAGATTGGGCATCGCCCTCAAACTCCCGTTGGATGACGAGTTCAATTAAATAATCACTCAAGCACATCATCAATCAAGCCAATTTTTATTGCTATTAATTAGTCAAGAACACAACATATCGTTTTCAAATAACCAACTTTGGCAATTTTCATATTTGAAAATCCCAATAATATATTCGTACGTGGTCACGTATTTGAAATTAACCCGTCAAACTTTACACACTTCTATTTTAAAATCCCAATGTTTTATTTAGTATGTAAAATTTGGTGTCCAAACCCGACACCTCATATTTTTCTATTTTCTTACCCAAAAATCTCTTTTGAGAATTAAAAAAAATAAAATCTATAATTGGGCAATCAATAACATAACATCATAGGTGCAAACAACCGAAATTACGGACAATCTCATCCAGAAAAAAAATGAGCATAAAATTATACTTAACGGCTAATCCATCATTAATTAATCTAATTACGATTAATTAAGCTACTCAGATTAATTATGCTACTCACAATTAATTAAATAAATCATGATTAATGAAAACTAAAATTAATTAATTAATCTAATCAAAATTACTTAAACTAATCACAATTGCATTTAATCTAAATCATCCTTAAGCACAATTAAGAATAAACTAAGATTAACTAATACTAATAATCATTAATATTAAACTAACCACTCCCTAAATGTAATTAACACTCTAATATATGATTAGGAAGTTAACTCACAAATTTTTGGCGATGGTGAGCTCGTGGCGACGGTGGCGCGACGGCGTCGAAAACTCAAGTCTCACGGCACCAACGGCGGCACAAATGGCACGGTGAAGGCGGCGGCTTGGCACTCGAAGTCCACGACCTCCTTGGAGATGGGGTGCTTGGTGATGGTGATGGTGGCTTGAGGTGATGAGGACGGTGGCGATGGCTCGAGTGGATGTTCGGCGGCCGAATGGACGGCCCAATGGCGGCAAGGTCTTGGTGATGGAAGTGGCGGCGGTGGATGGGGATGAAAGTGGCAGCCACGAAAGGAAAAAAAAAAAAATGAAGAAGGAGATGATGATGGTGGGGGTGGGGTTGGGATGATGAAGGTGCTGGCGTGAGAGGGTGGTGATGGGATTAGGGGAAATGGGGTGGTGCTAGTGTGGGTGAAATGGGTTGCAAGTAAGGGGAGGAAAGGAGAATGGCGTGAGGGAAGGAGGAGGGAGGAAAGGGATGAGGAGGAGAAGGAGAGAAGGGAGAGAGTGGGCGGTCTACAGAGGGAGGAGGCGTGAGGGGAGGGAGAAGAAAGAGAGAGAAAAGAGAAGAAAAAGAAAGAAAATAAAAAATATTTACCAAGATATTTCCAAAATATCATCATACTCTTCACCTACTTGCCCTTAAAACCCTCTTAGTCTTGTCCAAAAAAAAAAAAAACCCTCTTAGTCTAGTATCATGTCCCCACTTTTCTTTTTATTTCTAATTTCACAAAAACAATCATTTTGGTCCAACAATTTCAATTTTGTTCCTTGATCCGAATTTCTTCTTCTTCTTTTTTTTTTTTTGTCAAATAATTCCTTTTTCCGAAAATTTTGGACTTGCCGATAATTCGACGAACGATGAGACGACGTTCAATAATTACATCTCAAAACCCTCAAAAATTCATTACCTGAAGTCGAATTATATTTCGTGGTTAAAAATCGATTGAATGTGACTTCAGTACGACCTAATCTATTTGATGACTTTTAGGGGTTCTCATGCGGTTGACCCGTGATCAATAATTTTCGATTCACTTTTGTGCATTTTCGAATCGCGGATGACCCTTGATTATCATGTAATCTCGAGGGTTTAAGTATGTATCCTGAATATAATATCAATAGAAAATCAGTTTATTGTCATTCGACGCGAATATTGTAATCGTGCGGAATTACCCGCAAATCGACTACGTACTTTCGTCGAATCAACTTATATCCATTCGCTAATTGATTTATAATAGTGTAGTATTGATCATTGTCAATTCTTATGGTTGAGCACTTGATTTTTGATCGAATTCTCTAGTTTTTCGCGTTTTAACCCTTTATGGCCTCACCTAATAAATTAATTAACTCATGAGTGATCAGTTCAGAGTAAAGTTATTATAAGTGCATTGACCAAATAACCATTTCGTATATTTTGAAATATGGCCAAATTTCGAGATATCACAGTCCCCAACATCCTAGTCATCGTTAGTACCACTTTAAGGGCTTTATTAGTATAACAGTCATATGGGTATTGTAAGAATACCAATCTATTGTGAACCACAAATTCTAAAAAAAAAAAAAGAGTCTCCACAACAATTGATGATTATTTGTGATTTGATTTTTTGTGGTTCAACCATTATTCTCATAGTACATTAAATACTATCACATAATCATTTGTCCACCATTTAGTGTCTAGTTAACTTAAGCGCGAGATAAAAATTTCTATGCGACAACTTCCATTCATATGCATTGCACTTGCACCCCGCGGGCAGTCATCACTAGTGTAAAAAGAACATGAGATAAAGTTGCTAATTTTGCGAGGTAGCATATTTACAGTAATACCGGTGCGCATTTGACCTTCTTAGCGTTAGACAATAGTGGCCGACATAAATCCTCCAACTGAAATGAAGCGTGCCCGCAAGTAATAATTCCCAGAAACTTCCCATGATCCACAACCACTTCCCTGACTACTTAGTTCAAGTGATTCTAGTAAGATCACATCGTCGCAGTTGACATCCAAATCTATCCCGAGTAATTTCAGTAATTCTTCTTTCTCCATTGAGATACAATAAATACTGTATATTGTACTTCCAAGTTGGCTGCTTTACTCATCTTACCGCTCTCTGGACATCCTCCTCCGTCGAACAGCTCCCACCGCGATCTTGCTGTCGGAACTGTTCCATCCTAGACTGTGTGAATATCAGCCACAACATACAAGCATGGTAGGATAATTTATTAAACAGGATTAACCTGGTAACATGACATCGAGAATCACTTAATCATCTCTTTCCATTGGAAAACTTATGCAAAGCACGGATAAAAATACTAGTGAGCTTTCATAATCAAGATACTTTTACCCGAGTACACTACATGTGGCATTCTAAACATATGAAGAAAAACCTATTGAAGTATCGGACGAAACAACAATAAATTGTTTCGACATAATTAATTTGATGGAGAGCCATATTAACTCGCCTCTACTTTTCCTAGGATTGATGTAGGGTACACATATTTTCTTGATAGATAACTATAATACAAATTCGTTAGTTGTTGTAATTTATGGTCACGCTTGATTAGATGCGATTGAATGAAGTTCAAAGCCATACGGCAACTGATATTCAATCATGTCACCCACCAATCAATCAGGGATCGAGCTCAAAGGATTTGGCTTTAAACTCGCATTGAAGGCCACAGAAAAATAGCTCATTTATTTTTATTAGACGAAAAGGCGGGCCCCCGGGGGGGGGGGGGGGGGGGGGGGGTGGGGTGCGGTGGCGGGGGGAGGGGGGCGGGGAGAGGGGTTGCGGGGGTAAGACAGGTGAAAAAGAACAGAAACAAATTCATAGAAAGGGCAATGTACCTGAAGTTTCCCAGAAATTTATATGAGTGATTGACTCTTCCGGACAAGCCTCCAGCTTCCCACCTCTCTCCTGTCGTCGTCGTCCTCCTCTTATTATTTATGTATTTATTTTTTTGGTCGAACTCCTTCTCCTCTTCATTTGGAAAACGATAAGCTCATTCGTCGTGCAAGCGAGGGGACTGCAAGTGTTCTCAGCCCTTCAAGAACCGAACAACTATATTTATACAACGATCATCTTGGCCAAGGCAAGGCACATCTGTTCTTCTTCGTCCTCCTGCTTATGCTTCTCCTTCTCCTTCTCCTTCTCCTTCCTCCATATACTCAGATCTCATACTTGTTCTCCTTCTTCTTTCATAGATTGCAGCACTTTTGCTTGACGAGATTAGCTCTTTTTGATCCGTCATTTTAACTCTCGATCATGAACGGATGGGTGAGCAGGATCGCTCCATAATCACCTAATTCAAATGAACAGGAACACGTAAGCATGAGGTGTAAATAGAAAGCCAATCCATGACAATGATCTAATTGATTTTTTGTTTTTTTTATTTATTCATAAAAGTTCGTACAAGAATGACATTTCCTAAAAATGGACTAGTAAAATAAAGATAGATACTCTAGTAAGACTAAATTTCCTAGACATAAATTGAAAACAAATTCTCCAAAGTGTTTTTTTTTTTTTTTTTGTGCAAATGATTCATTGCATGGCCATTTCCTCATTTCATTCATAATTGACAAATGAATTAGATCAAACGACTAACCTAGATTGTCATGGACAGACCAAAAGTATGACAAAGTAAGTAAATTGCATAATATAAGGGTAGAAGATTTACTTTACCAAGGAGAATCAATGGCAATCACATAGACATACGCATGGTAAGTGGCTCGATTTCTAACCTATAAGGCTTATCAAAATGGAGTCACAAGGATGATCGGACTAGCCACAGGCGTGTGCACTACGTCGGGTCCTCATGACTTCGGCTTGATCAAAGAGCCGACCTAGGTCGCGAGCATACGGACTGAGGTGGGTACTCTTGACACCAAAAAAGAAACTTCGGGATTGAGATGAGCGACTCATACCGCGGGCAGATGGTCGGAGTGGCATTCATCTCAATACCATCCTTGATTATCTTATGCGGCTCAGGTCCGGCGGCAGGTTGTGTGTGCAATAGTGTAGTGTAAATTCATAAGCATGCATAACAATTTATATCAAACAACACTTCGTTCATGAAAATAAACCTTACATTCCTAGACCTCTCTACAAAACAAAGGTCAGCAAACACTTCCCCTTCTACCTTAATTCCTGCAGGAACATTTAACACCTTAAATGTTAGGGGCGTACTTGGAATCCTCGTTGCCAAACCAAAACATTTTTCAAAAGGAAAGAAAAATTGGCTTAAGTCTACTAAAAGTTTTAACTCAAGTCCCCAACGAAATCGCCAAGCTATTGTAACCAAATTTTCGGGTGCACTACCTAAAATCAAGCTAATGGACTACTAAGTCTAACTTAACTCGGGCAGCTCATACCAATTCGCGACTTAGATTCAAATATTTAGCATACAAAAGGGAGTCGCCACTAAGCAGTTTAGTGTAGGTCGATTAAACACCTAAGTAAAATAATGGAAGAATTATTTCACTTCTACAAATCAGAGATTTTTGGTACTTTTTGGTACAGGGACTTGATTACATTAGATTTCTTTAACGCCCTTTCGGTACATTTCTCTTTTATTTTGACAAATGTTTGGCAAGCAGTTTGAATTAATTTTAATCAATTCATTTCTTTAACATGTGAGGTTATCATGTGGGTGCACAAACCACCAATTTAACACCCAAGTAAAGCAATAAATAAATTGTAGGACTTACCTCATAGCAACGAAAACACTTGCATTGTTAGATCAAAATTCACAATAGTCCTAGATATGATTTCTAATTAACACACAATCACTCAATTTGTGTTTCCACTTTATTTAATGAGAATCTAATCTATATGCAATGCAATGTTACTAATCTAACATGGAATAATATGGCATGGCAATATGACCTAAACTATATGACATGAGTAAAATGCAGTCTATACTAAAGAACAAAATTAATTTATTCTAAGGTAATTTTTTGTTATTTTTCATGAATTTCAAAATTAAGAAAAATACAAGGATTAACTAGCTAGATTAAGATTCTATCCAACTTATATTAAGAATTGGGTCAGGCCAAACCCTAATTTAAACTAAGATATTATCTTAACTTAGCAATAACCTAAGATGCAATCTATCTAAAAAAATTAATCTAAACTTAAAATGAAACATGCAATTTTATCTTAATATGCAATAACATACAAAAGATGCCCTAATTCTACATGATATATATGCATGATGATTTTTTTTTTCAAAGTTTAAAATTGCCACATAAGTAAACATGCAACTTAAATTAAACAAAAACTAACATCATAAATGAATGCATTTTTTGGGATTTTTTTATTTAACAAAATAAGATTGATTCAATCAACATGATGGCAAATCAAATAAGATATGATCGATATCTACAAATTGGTGAATCATATCTCGCGTGAGATCGGGTTAACCAATTTTAAATAAATTGCGAATCGTATGATTCGAGTCGAATTTCGAGCGCGAAAATCAGACTATCAATCATAAATTTCATTTCAGAGGCAATTTCATGTCGAACATCTCATCCTTACACTAAGGAATAATTATACTAAAAAAGAAAAAATAAAGTAAAATAAATAAAATAATAAATTAAATAAATAAAAGAAAAAACTACCTAAATTGATTTTTTTTTTCCAAATAGGACAGGCAGCAACGTGGTGGTCCGCCGAAGGTCCGGTGAGGGGCGGCGGCAGGTGTCGAAGCTCCGGCGAGGGGGACCAGTAGGCCGGCAGAGGCTCAGGTTGTAGCGGGTCGGCGGAGCAGGGGCATCGGGGCTTCTGGTGCTGCGGGTCGGCGACGGCAGAGGCGGCGTCATGACAGGCAGAGAGAGGCGTCGTCGGAGCAGAGGATCACTCGGATTGTAGTAGTGACGACATGTAGACGAGCGGTGTCTCAGGGTCGTGTTCCGGCACGGCAGATCTGGGCAGAGGCGGGGCGAGCGATGCAGCAGCGGCGATCGTTGGAGGTTGCAGACGAACGGCTATAGGTCGCGCAATAGGAGCAGGGGCAGCAGTGTCGTCGCGGACAGATTGGCAGTGACTAGCGAGGGATGGCTCCAGGCTTCTAGGTAGACGCAGCAACACGAGCTCACGGGCGAGGGAGATGGAACTCCGGCGGCTGGCGGGACGGTAGTGGCGGAACGGCTCGGGCGTCGCGGACAGAGGGCTGCAGATCCGGTAGGTGGAGAGGTAGGCGCTTGGGCAGAGGAGTCACGGCGAGGGCTCGGGATCTGTGGTGCTGCTAGGCTCGCACGACGGGGATGTTGGGTCGTCGACAGCAGTAGAGGTAGAGGGGGCCATCGGGTGCCAAGTCGTGTTGGAAATATGGTTTGATAACTTGGGAAACATCGATCCTGAGTATCAATGATTATTTCATTTAATTAGTAATTGACTTGGTAAAATAGGAATTAGAATCAATGTATATTTCTTTCCTGGTTTACACTTTAGTCTTGTATTACAAATAGTGTAATGAATGTGTACAAGAAACATACTGAAATACAAAGCTTCGGTTCTTCCTTTCCATTTCCTTTCAATTTTTTTTCATGGTATCAGAGCGATCTTTTCTGACCTAAGCTTCCGCATCTTCAAATTGCTTTTCGGTTCTTTTCTGGTTTGCTGTTGCGACTTCAACCTGCAAAACAAATCAGCCACCGAATTGAATTCTTTTACTCTGCTAAAAAAAACCTTGACAAAACCAACAAATGGAAGAAGCCTCCAATTCACCTCAACAGATCCTTGATCCAGCACTTGTTGACCCAATAGAAGAAGGAGTGATACATGCTCGATCATCAGCCATTGCTTCATCAATACTTGCTCAGTCATCGTTCCAACCACAAGGACCGATCTAGTGGCCTTACCTTGGCTAGTACCCCCTTCAAGGCGGACCCTCTGGGGAGAATTACCCAAACGATGGGTCGGGCTGGACAAGAACAGGGCCTGGATCCATCCCTACGAATTCCCACCCGATTCCACAACCCGGGTTTCTGCCCTACGCGTTTCCAGTCAACGGCAGCTATCCCGAGCCCGGAGATCCTCTTCACACGACAACGGCCGACGGACCGGAGCTCAGACTCATCAACATGCAGCTCACTGGACAGGACAACTACAACGCCTTGGCTCGAGACCTCCGGCGAGCACTTGTAACGAAGGACAAGGACAGTTTCCTTGATGCCACCGTCCCCTATCCGACTGACGAATGACTGCAACGTTTTTGGAAAAAATGCAACCAATCAGTGTGTGACATCCCGATTTTCCTCAATTTTATTTTCAGTCAATTGAGTCGGGCAATTCATCTGTGCATGTAGTTCGTCTCTCTGAGTTGGCCACTCACGAGAGAACTGGTCTATTGAGTAAAGCAATTAAGGATTTTGATGCGTCAGACTTGGGGACTGATCACCCTCGGGTCGGATGTAAGAAAATTTCCCCCAAAAGCTACTTAGTGGATTAGGCGTGTTGAAATCGCACCAGATTGAATTCAACCGTAAAAATTGGGATTGAATTTAGAAATTGGAAGTCTGGTGTGTCACAAATCATTTTATGAATATTAACTCATCTTTGGAAGATTTTTTCATACAAGCAGAGTTCTTTGGCAAATTAAATCCGAGAATGGCTATTTTAGCTCGAGAAATTAGTAGACCGCTTTTGGTTGCGCTTTTGGGACTTAAGTTGTTCATATAGACAAGTGAAGATGTGAATTGAAGTGTGGTGACATTGAATTAATTTTATGGGCTTTAATTTAATTCAATTAGAAAAGAATTGAGTGAAATTGAAGAGGTTATTGTACAAAGAATTGGACCTCGGCGGAAATTGCAAGTGAACCCATTGGAATAAGGTTATGGGAGATGGTGGAGCATGACATCATCAAGTGATGTCATAGTGGGCCAATTGTTGGATTAAAGAAAAGGAAAAAGAAAAGAAAAAAAGGCCCCCTCTTCTCTCTCCTTCTTCTCTCTTCTTCCTCTCCCTTCCGTTGGTTTTTTCCTCCATCTTCTTTGTGAGAAAGACTAGAAAATTTGTAGAGGAAGAAGCCGAAGCAGTCCCTCGCCGTCCGCCTCCTTTGCCGCTCGTCGCTCGCCGCCGGTGTCGTCGTTGTCGCAGCCGTTCGCGCGCGCAGCCGCGCGTCCGCTCACTATCGCCCCTTCTCCTCCATCTCTGCTGCAGCTCGACGCACCAGCAGATCTGAAGACGCCGGAGCAGCCCATGGTCCTGCCGGACCGCCCTCGCGCACACTTTAAGCGTCGTCCGCCGCTCGCACCCCTCCGCCGCGTCACCGTCGTCCTAGCCGTGGTTTCGGCCTCCCTCTCGCCCAGCTCGCCGTCCCAGCGAGCTGTTCAGCTCGTCTAGCCCACCTCCGGCCGCCGTGAGACCCGCCTGGCTGCCGTGCACCGCCGTTCGTCGCCGCCAGCCACCACCGTAGCTCCTCCGCCGTTCCTCCGCCCATCCCGTCGCCGAATCTGCCCCTCTCGGCCCCAAATCAGAGAGCTGGAAAAATGGGTATGGCAGCACCTATTTGGCCCGTTTCGGCCGCCTTCCCGAGCCCGGATGCTCGGCCCGCCTTGAGGAAAGTCGATCCTCGCGTCGTCCTCGTCGTTTTGGTTCGCTCGGTTCGTTAATCCGGTGAGTTTAGCTCACTAAATCTCGATTAGACGGTTAATGATGCCCTAAGTGTGCTTAGTCTAAGTTAAGTAAGTTTAGGTGGTTAGATTAGTTTATTTGGCTGATGATTAGATTAAGGTGTTTAATTAAGTTAAAGTGTGGTTAGTTTAAAGTTAAATATGTTTATTTTTAATATAAAGCCTTGATGTGACATGATGTGACATAATGGGATTTTATTTTTGAATTATTTAATGATTTCGAATTCTGGAATTTATAATATTATATTATATTCCGGAATTATTAAAATATTATTATTTAAAAAAAAACGGAAAAAATTAATTTTAACCCCGATTGCTCAGAATTTCGTGCCGATCGCTGCTGTGTAGTCGGATTTTGAAATTGATGATTGGATATTATAAATTGAGTGTGGATCGTGAAAGATATGGATATTATTATTTAATTAATTTTCAGAATAAATTTAATTATTTAATAAATTCTGAAAAATTATTTTGGGACCTTAAATTCTCAGAATTTCGTGCTGATCGCTGCTGTGTATTCAGATTATGAATTTGATGATTAGATATTACAAATTGAGTGATGATTTGTGCAATTGATTATTGAATTGTTGTGTGCTAGTTGAAGGACTCGGGTCGCAGTAGTGGCTAGGCTTACTGGATCCTTATTTTTCTAGAAATGCCGTCGATAGAATGACGTGGCTCGGATCGCAGTAGTGGCTACGCCGATTGGATCTTTATTTTTTAGAAATGTCGTCGATAGAGTGACGTGGCTTGGTCGCAGTAGTGGCGAGACCGACTGGACCTTTATTCTTCTAGAAATGCCGTCGATAGAATGACGTGGCTTGGTCGCAGTAGTGGCGAGACCGACTGGACCCTTATTCTTCGAGAAATGCCGTCATCAGAGTGACGTGGCTCGAGTCGCAGTAGAGGCTAGGCCAACTGGACCCATGCTCCTTTGGGAATGCCGTCGACGTAATGACGAAGCCGCGCTCCATGGGGGGAGGCGATGCCTGGCTATATGCCAGTAGATAACCGAACTGCGAGTAAGCTATGCCATTGTGTGGTAGTGAATATCAATTGGAATGCATGTTGAGTGTTGTTGATGTGTCGGATTATGGGACGGAATTGTGTGACATGGAATGGGACGTGTCATAACGATTTAGTCTTATAATCAGGACCGTCGCAATTGTTGATTATATGAAAATGAATGCGTTCCGGTTGTTTAAGTTCCTATTACTATCTGTGATTGAGTGATTTGAATTATGCTAACCTGCAGGAAGGAATTGAGGCGAGGTAAGTTCTCTGTGTGATGTGGCTAGGCCACCCGGGGCGTATTTTCTTTCTAATAGGGGTTTAGGGGGTTGAACTTGCTGAGACCTAGGTTGCACGGACACGTTATATGTGCCTCCGTGTCGTGTCCGACATGTGTCGGAGCGTGTCGGACACGTCGACACGCTCGGACACGCGTTGACCGCGTGTCGGATTTGTCAACACGGGGTCAACTTTTGTCGACACGTTTCGACACGCGTGTCCGAGGGTGAGAGAGGAGAGACGAAGCCGTGAGCCGAGCGAAGGCGAGCCCGCGACAGCGAGAGATGGCCAGAGAGAGAGTAGAGACTGAGGCGAGGGCTGTGAGGAGGAACTTCACGAGGGAGGCGCACGTGGGGAGGGCGGCATCATCAAGTGGGGTGGCGGCAGCGGCGTCAAGGGGGAGGAGGAGGAGTTTGCGGCGGTGTGCAGCCTCTCGGCGCACAAGGACCGCGCATTCCATCCCTGGCAAGCAGAAATCGAGAGGAAGAAGAGAGGAAATGCTTCGTGCGGCAAGGAGGAGGAAAAGAAACACTGCTAGGGTTTTGAGAACAAAAGAATAAAAACAAGGGATTTGGCGTGTTGGAGGAAGGGAAAGTGACAGGAGGGAGGGGGAAGGACGGTGTCAGGTGTCAGGTGGAGAGAAAAAAAAAGTGAAAAAAAATTGGGGTTGGGAAAGAAACGAGGGAAAAGGAAATTTGGGCGCGCGGGAGGGTTAATTGAAGGGGTTTGAGCGCCGAGGGAGGGGGAGGGGGAGGGGGGGCGCTTTTTTTTTTTTTTGGACAAGAGGGGGGGCGCTTTTTATTTAATCGAAGGGCTGGGGGCTTTTATTTAATCAAAAAAATTGTTAAATAAAATTAAAAAATAATTTTGAAAAATAAAAATACTGTATGTTGAATTATTAGTGTAAATTCATTGTAGGTTTTTTTAATTATAAAAATTAAAAATTAAAATATTTATTTAATATATAACGTGTCGGAACGTGTCGAAATTTTTTACTTTTGAGAAATGACGTGTCGGCGTGTCGTGTCGTGTCGTGTCGCGTGTCGCGTGTCCGTGTCGGTGCAACCTAGGCTGAGACATTGTCTCATCCCGATTTGGAGATTAAAATTTCAGGTCCCCAGATGGCGGTCATGGAGGACTCGAAGCCCTAAGTCTGGAAAGGTGGAGACTGAAGTACCGGTGAATGTGTCCTGCTAGTTGATTTTAGGATAGTTCCCCTTTTGTCAAGCTGGTCTATTTTGTAGACAGTCCAGAGTTGTATCTAAACCTATGTGTTTCTAAATGAGTGTTTGGTATTGTGATTGATTGCCTGCTTTTCTATCTCAAGTTAAATGTTGTCAGGGGATTTGTTTCGCTTCCGCATGCGTAATAAAATGAATGGGTCGGCGACGTATCCTGGGATGTCGCATATTTGAACGACCGTAGTGGGATGTGCGTGCGCTCAAGGTTCAGGGCGTGACATAATGCGTACCTGGATTGGAAATTGCCTTGCTCCAGACGTTGCAGCGGGGCTACCACCGACCGAGGACTCGAAAACCTTTTGGGCGAACATCCGAGAGATGTATGGACGTCTCGATCAAGCGAAGATCTTCACTATTACCCAGGCCATTTCAGATCTGAAACAAGGGAATCAATCGGTCACTACCTACTTCAATCGGCTCTCAGCTCTCTGGAATGAACTCGAGGCAACCGAAGAACGCCTTGAGGGACCCGAAGCGACGCTGCAACAGTACCGAAAAATTAAGCAACGGGAAAAAGTGACTAGATTTCTACTTATCTTGAACGACACATACTCACCCTTTCGATGCAGATCTTGGCGATGGACCCGTTACCTTCGCTCGGCCGAATCTACCAACTGGCGGTCCAAGAGGAGAGCCAGCAGTAAGCCGCGGCCGAGCATGGCAGAACCAGTGAAGGAGTCGCCCTTACTGCTCTCCAGACCGGCTTCAGATCTGGAGAAATGTCGCACGGAGTCCATGGCGGTCACGGGATTGCTGGGGAAACGTCGCGCGGAGTAGGTGGAGGAACCGAGAGCTTCGGGCAAGGAGGGGGCGGACGAATTGGGGCTGGACTTGGGTTAGGTGAAAACCCTAAGATGGACGGCTGGGATGGAACCAAGATGGACGGCTGTGGTTTGATCCGAGATTGAGGATCCAACGGTCCATATCAGAAGAGATTGGACGGCCCTTATTGGCTCACCAGTCCAACCGAATCAAACGGCCCTTATTCGGCCATGACAGCGCCCGCATATAGGGCATCCGGAGGCCCACGAAATGCCACGTCATCCATAAAAAATATTGGGCAAAATTCCAAAATTAAGGGTAAATATTGTGAATATTGTAAACATCTTCATCATACTATTGATACATGCTGGAAATTACATAGAAAGCAATGTGATAAGAAGGAAAAAGAAATTGCTACTTACCAGGTTTTGGCACGAAGGACTGATGGGGCAAATCAGATAATTACCCAAGACCAGTATCAGAATATAATGAAGGCATTAAATCAGCTGGCAACCAATGATAAGGCTGGGAATTTCTCAGGTACTTCTTCATACAAGGAAAATTCAATATCAGTTGATGCATGGATAGTTGATTCGGGTGCCAGTGATCATATAGTTTGCAATGAGCGGTTATTTTCTAGTATTCAAAAGAGGCCATATTCTTCAGTATTTGCTCGCCTCCCAAATGAAAATACCACTCATGTTACCAAAATTGGTACTGTCCACCTTAGTCCAGATATTATTCTAAAAAATGTTCTATTCATTCCTGATTTCGAGTTCAATCTCTTATCAGTCTCAAGAGCTTGTGAGGATAATTCTTGTCATGCCATATTCAATCGCAATGACTGTTTCTTTCAGGACCTTTTGACTGGCAGACTGATGGGCTTGGGTAGTGTCGCAGAAGGGCTATATTTTTGAATTGATCCTCAAAGGAATTTTGAATTATTCAATAAGAGCATTTCTTGTAATGCCATTGCTAGTAATAAAAATCTTGTTTTTCATCAATGTTTAGGTCATACCGCAGAATTTCCTTATCCTAAATGTCCAATTTGTCCATTGGCAAAACAATCTCGGACACATTTTCCTATTAGCACATCTAGATCCATTAGTGCTTTTTCCTTACTACATATGGATATTTGGGGACCTTATCACACTCCACATCGTGATGGATCTCGTTTCTTCTTAACCATTGTTGATGACTATACTCGAGCTACTTGGATTTTTCTTATGCAATCCAAGAGTCAAACTTTTTCAACACTGTCGAATTTTCTATCTCTCATTAAAAATCAATTCGACAAACCTGTCCAAAAGATCCGCATTGATAATGGACGAGAGTTTTTTTCTGCGGAATGTAACTCTTTCTTGTCTTCTCGAGGAATCTTACATGAGAGTTCATGTAATTACACATCCCAACAAAATGGAATTGTTGAAAGAAAACATCGCCACCTCTTAGAGGTAGCTCGAGCTTTAAAATATCAAGCTTCCATACCTGAAGATTTTTGGGGTGATTGTGTAGTTACAGCAGCCTATTTGATCAATCGCATGCCTACTAGAATTCTTAATGGGCGAACTCCTTTTGAATTGCTTTATGGAAAACAACCATAAATTGATTATCTTCGAGCTTTCGGATCTTTGTGTTATGCGGCAAATATGGGTCACCGAAGTAAAATGGATCCTCGTGCCATTCGGTGTATTTTTATGGGATCCCCCCACTGCAGAAAGGCTACCGCATTATGGAGATTTCTACAGGACAATTTTTGTTAGTAGGGATGTTATCTTCCACGAAGATATTTTTCCTTTTCAAGAGACTATGTCGATGTCTTCTACTTTAGAGTCAGATCATCGACCTTTTTTGTTAGAAGAAGATCTCATTGCTCCGCATCAATATGTCTTCATTGCACCAGAACAGCATATGCCGATGATGACACATGATTCTAATCAAGCTATCGACTCACTAGTTTCTTTACCTGAGACAGATCCTTCATGAAATTCTCCATCAGTAGCCTCTTCGCCGATGACTCAACAGAGTCCCTCTCCTGTATTATCAGAAGAAACCAGAATTGAGTAGCCTCGACGTTCTGGACGTCATATTTGACCCCCTACGTGGACAAAAGATTATATATGTCTTACGTTGAATTGTCCAGGTACGCAGTATCTAGTATCATCTTATGTTTCCTTTAGTAGATTGTCATCAGAACACATGTGTTGCATCAATAGAATTTCCGAAGAACAGGAACCGTCATCGTACTCTGAAGCGGTGCATGATCCTAAATGGCAACATGCTATGGAAGCTGAACTCAAGGCTCTCAATGAGAACCATACTTGGGACATTGTTCCATTACCGGCAAGATGGAAACCTATTGGCTGCAAATGGGTTTATAAAATCAAATTTAAGGCAGATGGATCTATTGAGCGATACAAGGCTCATTTAGTTGCGAAGGGGTTCACACAACGGGAAGGATTTGATTATCATGAAACATTCTCTCCTGTGGCCAAAGAAGTCACTGTTCGCTCATTTCTATCCATTACTGCTTCTCGCAACTGGCCACTACATCAAATGGATGTCAATAATGCTTTCTTGCATGGAGATCTAGATGAAGAGATGTATATGGAACTTCCATAGGGATTACGCAGACAGGGGGAGTCTCGTGTGTGTCGTCTCCGGAAATCCCTGTATGGACTCAAATAGGCCTCTAGGCAATGGTATGCCAAGTTCACTGCTGCTTTAACCAACACAGGTTTTCAACATTCCAAACATGATTATGCATTTTTCACATGGACTGAAGGTACTTCATCAATTTACCTTTTAATATATGTTGATGACATTCTTATCATGGAGAATAATGAATTGGCCATTGCAAAATTCAAAAGCTATATGCATTCCACTTTTCATATAAAAGACTTGGGATCTCCTAAGTATTTTCTCGGAATTGAGATAGCTCGGTCTGACAAAGGAATATCTCTCAGTCAAAGAAAGTTTATTCTGGAAATAGTCTCTGAAGCAGGATTGTCAGGATGCAAACCGACAATTATCTCGATTGAGCAGAATACAAAGTTAACAACACATGAATATGATTCAAGATCATTTCCTTCCATCGATGATTCGCTACTTGAAGATCCATCAGTATACCAACGACTTGTTGGAAAACTGATTTATCTCACGATGACAAGACCAGATATATGTTATGCTGTGCAAATACTCAGTTAATTCATGCCTAAGCCAAAGGAGTCTCACATGAATGCAGCCTTGAAAGTGATAAAATACTTGAAGGGATGTCCAGAACTTGGCATTTTTTTATCTCGAGATTGTGACATGAAAATGATGGCGTATTGTGATACGGATTATGCCGCTTGTCCGATGACGAGAAGATCCATCACTGGTTTTTGCATAAAATTTGGAAAATCTCTTATCACATGGAAAACAAAGAAGTAGTCAACCGTATCATTATCATCAGCAGAATCAGAATATTGGGCTATGGCAAAGATTGTTTGTGAAATAATCTGGATACGAGGATTGCTTGCAAATCTTGGAGTACAAGTCGATGGACCCAGTAAATTATTCTGTGACAATGACGCTGCACTCAAGTTAGCAGCCAATCCAGTGTTTCATGAGAGAACTAAACATATAGAGGTTGATTGTCATTTCACTCGAGACAAGATTCGAGAAGGAGTCATCACAACAAGAGGAATAGGAACTACGGAGCAACTTGCAGATATTTTTACCAAGCCATTATGCCACAGACAACATGCATACTTATTGAGCAAGCTTGGTGTCCTCGATATATATAGGCCACTAGTTTGATTGTCGTTTCACTCGAGACAAGATTCGAGAAGGAGTCATCACAACAAGAGGAATAGGAACTACGGAGCAACTTGCAGATATTTTTACCAAGCCATTATGCCACAGACAACATGCATACTTATTGAGCAAGCTTGGTGTCCTCGATATATATAGGCCACCAGTTTGAGGGGGAGTGTTGGAAATATGATTTGATAACTTGGGAAACATCGATCCTGAGTATCAATGATTATTTCATTTAATCAGTAATTGACTTGGTAAAATAGAAATTAGAATCAATTTATATTTATTTCCTGTTTTACACTTTAGTCTTGTATTACAAATAGTATAATGAATGTGTACAAGAAGCATTCTGAAATACAAAGCTTCGGTTCTTCCTTTCCATTTCCTTTCAATTTTTGTCAAGTCGCGGACGAAAAGCAAGCGGCGAAATGCTGCGGTGCAGAAACAGGAGTGGCAGTAGCCGGCGCAGGGGGAACGGGCAGTGGTGGCGGCGTTATGCAGGGACGCGACTCCAGCGACAAGCAGAAGACCAGCACCCTGAAGAAGAAGGCCATTTTTCTTCTTTCTTTTCTTTTATTTTGCTGCACACGTCTCTTCACGTCTTCTCTCCCCGTCTCACTGTTGCTGCTGCGCTTTGTTTTTTCAGCAAAAGGAGCGACTGACTTCGACCCCTCCCCCAAAAGAAAACCAGAAAAGAAATTTTCCCCTTTGTGTTGAACTTTTGACCTAGTAAAACCAAGAGAAAAATAATCCCTACGAAGCGATAAAAGAGAAGCCCCTTTGTATGGCCGTATGTACCAATATGTGTGGCCTTTTTTTGAAGCCCTACGCAAACAACTTATTT
Organism: Eucalyptus camaldulensis; assembly: GCA_019915185.1. Lineage (NCBI taxonomy): Eukaryota > Viridiplantae > Streptophyta > Magnoliopsida > Myrtales > Myrtaceae > Eucalyptus > Eucalyptus camaldulensis. Next base: position 12,849,916 of record JAHSVA010000013.1, on the reverse strand, counting down.
ATAGGCTAAGGATTAGGGTTTTAATTTTTCCAAATTCATATCTACAAAGATTTTTTTTTTTCCAAACGTAATATTTGCTTTTCACATCTGCCATATCCAAAAAATTTATCATATCCTGGAAAAATTTCAAATTCCTATTTTTCACAATATTTTTTATCGTTAATTTTTGTGCCAATTTTGCTCGCTCCGTGGGCTTAATCTCGACTGCTAAATTAAAGCTCAGAATTACTAATTCCAACCCATTTGCCACCGGTCCAATAAATAATTGCACAAAATTCAAATAAAAAACAAATGCACCTAAATTAATATGTTACAATTAAAAAAATTTTAGGGATAAAATTAACCTCTAATTTTTAATACAATAAATGAATAACCGGATCGCCAAAATTTAGGTGTCAACAAGACAGAAATCTAGCTTATCGGGAGTAAGATTACCAGCACATTTGAGTCGTAACTATAATTCCCGAGTTTTGGTAACTGTGGTATTAAGTAATAACAACTTAATTTCTTAATTGATAATACAAAAAAAAGCCCAAGACATTCATGAAAGTGTAATGTTTAATCACAACTTAATAAAATATTAAGACTGCGTATTTGTAAGAAATGAAAATTTTAAAATTTTGATTTAATAAAAGGAAGCATTGATTTCTTGAAAAAAAAAAAGAGAGGTTAATTTGACGAAAAACCAAAAATTTATACAACTATGAAAAATTTACCTAAAATTAATTTTTTGACCATAAAAAATCTATTAATAATTATGATGAATTTACTCTAAGCTTATTTTTGACCACCAAAAATCACAAATTAGTACGTATGTGATTAATTTATATACTATTAGTTTCCGTTAAATTGAATTAATATCACCAAAAATCACAAACTAATAAATCTGTGACAAACGGAGGATAAACCCAAATTAGTATACTCGTCAATTACCACATATCATTCAATTCAGTAATTTGACGGTAAAATTTAATAAAAATTAACGAAAGGTAAATCTGTTATAAATTTATTAATTTGGAGTTTTTCGTTAATAGGAAGGAAATGCATAGAAATGACTTAAGAGTTAAGCCTGGGACCACTCACATAAATCGTCGGCGACTGGATTGACCTGACTTCCTAAAAATATTCCATGTCGTAGGTCCGTGGGGTTTTTGGCTCTCGAGGAGGCGACAGCCCTTGCTTGTTCCTCGTAGACTCGATTTCCGCGACGGCACAACATCGTACCTCAGATATTTGCTAGGACCTACCGTTTTCACGTGTGCATGGTAAGGATCAGGTAAGCGGTTGTCTCTCTCTCTCTCTCTCTCATTTTCAATTGAGTGGGAAAGAGTCAAACGAGGAAGAGGCAACCCTAATTGACTTCATACCCATTAATTTTGAAGTAACTCCTCTCTTAATTCGATTGAAGTTTATTCTATTTAAAATTGTTTAACAATCTTAATCTCGTTAAATGTGTAACTTATAAATTTTCAGCGGTCAATTGGATTATCAAATTGGTCTTATGTATGACTTTCGCCTTTGAAAATTCTTACGAGTCCAATGATCCGCAAAATCCACAATCAATCCTGTCCGATTCAAAATGCTTATCAATAAACATTGTAATTTCCTGGTTCGATCCGAGCATTTTTGGAGTGGCAGTTGTAATAGTAGACCGGTAGTTACTAGGCAATCTAATGTCTGAAAACTACCGAACATGCTGGTTTTTTGGGCTTGCAGCACGTCGGACGAGGCCGCGAAATCATATGAACCAAGAAATTTTCAAAAGAGGAAACTTATGCTTTACGGAAAAATTGACAGGACCTGATTTTCATGGAAAAAACCCATGTCGGTCACGCCGCCGCATATTCGTCGTTTTCTTCTGATTCTCTCTCGCGCGTGCAACAATCAACAACCAATCCAAACTGGCGAAGAGACTTGAGTAAGTGAGAAGCCGAAGTTCGAACCTTGACGAGACAAAAGCGAGCGACAGATGGAGATGCTTCCTACGCGAAAGGATATTTTTAGATTTTTTATGTTGCATTACGCAATCGAATGGTATTGATGCCCCCAAAGCACCGATTAAAGTTGGTTGTTTTCGCCGACAATAGAAAAATGTTAGCTCTTTTATCCGATTTCTATCTCCATTGAAGTTAATTCTCTTAATTTTTGAGTATTTGAAGGTGCTTGATAAACTACCTAAAATTTTTATTCTTGAAATAAAAATGAGTTTGGTTAGGCTCTTATTTTTTTTTTAATTTTAAAATATTTTAATGATTTTTTCTCTTTCTCTTTTTCATTTTCTCTTCTTCTTTCTCCTTCGTGGCTAGTCGCCGGTCATGGCCTAGCGAGCTCATCAGAGACTCACCTAGCCACCATGAGGTTATACCATTTTTTGAAATTGATATGGCTACTTCAAGCTATTATTTGAATAAATTTCACTTTAAACCTATATTTGAGATGATTTGACCACTTCACTTATTTGAAATAAAATCCACTTTTCAAACTTTTATTTGAAAAAACGGGGGCACTTCAAGCTTTTATTTAGAATTTTCCCGTAAATGAATTTTCTAGTCGCTTGTTCACGGCCACACATGGATGATGACCGATATTCGAGCATGTCACCCATCGATCGGCAGTCGAGCTCAAAGGATTTAGCTTAAACTTGTGTTAAAGGCTAAAAACAGCTCCTTTATTTATTATGCCAAAGGCGGAAAAGGAGAAACGAAGAGAAACAATTTCCAGAAAAAGGTGGCGTTTCCCGCAAACGAACTAGAAGTTTCCTCGTCATGCCCCAAGCTTGCATCCCGCCACTCTCCTTCTTTTCCTCTTAATTTCGGCTTTCACCTTTCTTCTGCGTCCTGCTAAAGCAATACAAAAGGGCGAACTGAACCCCGCCTGCTTCTTCTTCCACACACTCCTCTCATCTCATACTTGTTCTCCTTCTTTCCTTTATATCAAATTCTGCTGAAATAAGCATGGTATTTAAACATGATGCACTCTTGGATACTCCAAGATCCCATGAAATAGGCCATTCTGAGAGAAAGCAATCCGATTCATTCGACAAGTAATCTCTTCCTTTTCTTGCTGCTAGATCTGCAATTCCATGGGTTGTATGCATCTTTGTTGTGGTGCTTTTCATGTTTCTTTGATCTTTCTTTTTTATTTTTTATTATGATTATTGCTGACCTATGTTTAACATTGAATGACCACTCTTACTTCTGGTTAGTCCGTCCATTTTGCAACGCAGACCTTGTATCTCGTCTTGGACCTGGATCCATAAACTAGAGAATAGTTCCCGTTCAGTTCAAGTTCAAGCGGCCTGCCTTTATTCATCTATACCAGCTAGGAGTAGAGTCGTATTCTAAGTAATGTCATTCTTTCCTTTTCAATTGTTTGGATACCAAATATATATATATATATATATGGCCTTCAAGAAAAGACAACTTGTCAATGTTGTGGCAACTGGTGGTCAGCGACCTTCTATGGCGACCACGACCAGCAACTGGTGGCAACCGATGGTGGAGGCGGCGACGATGATGGAGTTGGGATTTTGATAGTTTTGTGGCCGAGGATTATGGAATTGGAATTTTAATAATCCAATTCGACAATCTTTGACGATTAATCTACGTGAAATCCAAATTCACATTTTGATTTCTTTCATACCTGAAAAATGCAGGAATTGGAATCCCATTCCTCGAGGAACCCAATTCCGCATTGAGCCAAACGCTCGTCACATCAGACACCGAGGAACCGAGCCTCCCAATTGAGGACACACGAAACCCACACATAACACAGCATATTTGCTCTATATATGGACATAAGCCGCAACAAGGACCATGGATTCACCAAGTCTCAACCGGAGACCATCTGCCGAAAGTCTTCTCTTTTCAAAGGCATTTTCATCGTTTGAAAAGTCAGGGAGAGAGAGGGGGAGAGAGAGAGAGAGGGAGAGTGGGAGAGATAGACCTTTAAAGAAACGAAATATGTTTTGGAGCCTCAGGCATTCGTCTTAGCAACTTTTCGTCAGAATGTTTCTCGCTTGCCTAATCTTGTCAAAAGATTTCGTCCGAAGAGGTCACATCAGTGTCAAAACTAGATATGCAGAGTCATGGTTTGTTGAGTTATGCACAGATATAAATCCATCTTCTCGAACTATATGGTAGCCAAATGGATGAAAATACATCACTCTTCACTATATATATATCATGTTCCTAAAAACTGATTATGGTTTTCCAGTGACACGTCAACTGGACTTGGAAGTGATGACATGCCCAAGGAAGAGGAAATCCAGGGTCTGGTAAGATGAGCAGAAATTGCAATCGTTTCCGTCATGCAATCTATTTGTCAATGCCATTTCCGTGTCACTTGCTGATTTCAGTGATGAGGGATCAAATGATCCATTGCAATTTCATCCGCTGTTTGTTTTTTATCAGATGCAGGACACTAGAACTACCCTAGTATCCGATGGTTTCATATTTCTTAATAGGAGTGATGTCGCACTTTGTGGGGATTTTTTAGGCTGGTGATGTCATCTTCATGTCAGTTCTAAAATAATCGAGACATTCCAATAAAGCAACTTTTGTTTAGATACGTTGTATATCAATGGTGAAATTGATGAAATGTTGCACCTATCAAAAAGAAATAGAGATAAAAATGCAACCTATATAAAGTGGATTCGCTAGTGTGATAGATCAAAGTATTCACATCCTGTGATTGTCAATGTTATGCAGATCAGGAAAAAACGAAAGCTTTCTCCCCTCGATGATATCAGAAGGTACTAATACTTTTCATTTGGAGGAATGGCAATTGTCTTTGTTTGTCATGGCTATTGTGCCGTGAATTTTTTTTTTTCTTTGGGCACATCATCATCAAGGTTAATGAGTAGATCTGGTTCCTGGATTCAAAAAATATAGAGTTGAAAGTCTTATACAGACTAGAGGCTCAGAAACCTGTTTGCTTACCACCAAAACACCAAAACAGCATTTGAGCTTTTCCTACGAAATTGAGTTTGGCGGCCTCATCTTTCTATGCCTTTGCATCCTATTTAATGACCTGTACTCTTTCATTTTAGACCTTTGATTATCCTTTTCAACTGCCACAAAGTCACAAAAATCAACCAGGTTCCATCTGACATGCATACTGGTGACATGAATCAGCGAGGATTCTTCCAAATCTTGTCTAAACTTTATTTCAGTCATGCACACTTGAAGTGCAAGATCTTGGAGGTTCAACAGCATACATTTCCTGGAACTGAAGTTGTTTTTGTCTATAGCGTGTGAAAAGATGGTGTTACAGTTATTCTTTGTTAGAAATTTTAAATGTGTGTGCGCTGCGGAATCATGGTTTTGGTATTAGTTACAATTTTTGGTTAGTGATGTGTGCTGTATGGTATTTGTAGAGGATGGACAAGGGATAAATTAGGATAATTGAAGGACAAAGAACATGGGATATGGGAAATCGTTTCATTAGTTGGATAAAATAATTTTACAATAGTTGAATTCCAAAAATTATAACTAATACCAAAAACTATATCATTCACTCGCATGCACACATTTAAATTCTAACATTCTTATACTTGTTTGCACCATAACAACTCCATTGGATTCCAATTGTTGTGCTAATTTTCATGCAGTTGCATTGTGAACACTATCAAAGAGGAAGTAGCAGCAGCGATTTGCTCATTACAGGAGGGGAATAATCGGAGAGTGGTAAGACGGATAAATCATATATATTACTGCTCTGTAGAATATGTACATACCTTGTAGTTCACATTCACCTTTTGGGTATTCATCAGTCATGAAGGGGTTAGGATTGCATTACCAACTAGTTAGTTGCTAATAAAAATGCTGAAATATCTGGAAAGCTACTGTCACGAATCTTCTGCTTGGACTAATGGCAATGTTGGAAACCAGATTTTAGTACCTGAGCGGCATTCTTAAGAAGTCGTATGTAGAAAATGTTCTAGGATGTACATGCATCATCATAACCATTTTCAAAACCATGTGCACATAGACAATGAAATGCTTGAAAGGGCAAAATGTATCTCTTCAGTTGCCTAAATGTGCTGCTCAGGTATTTAATCTCCAATGTCTATTTAACCCACAAAAGAGAAGGGAAAGCTAAAGTGGATGGGTTTGTGATGATAAAAAGGGATTCAGGTGCTATGGCACTGAAGTAACCCATGCCAATGACCTTCCACAAAAAGTTACATATACTTGGAACTGATTGAAGTGGGTAGGTAGAGAATACCTAGTGCGAGACAACTCTTGCAACTGTGTAATTGCAGGTTCATTGTCCTTCAATGGACCTACGAATTTTTGCTAGATGTTATGTTTAACAAGTTGCTGGTAAAAAATTTTGGGAACATCAAATAAGGACCCCAAGATATCTCATGCTTGAGAGTCGCTTGACGGAAGAGGACCCTCGGAGAGGGCTAAGATGAGTAGAAATCACAATAGTGCCATTTCTGTGTCATTTGCTGATTTCAGTGATGGGGATTAATTGATCCACTGCATTTTCATCTGCTGGTTGGTTTTTGATTAGATGCAGGACATTAGATCTACCCCAGTACCTGACAGTTCATTTTTTTTAAAAGGAGCAATGCCACACTTTGTGGCACATGTTTTAGGCTAGTGATGTCATCTTCATGTCAATTCTAAAATAATGCCGATTGTGAGAGATTCCAATAAAGCTAACTTTTGTCTAGATATGTTGTATGTCAAATGTGAAACTACACCTGACAAATTTGCTTTGAGGAAGGATGGGAAAAAGAATTACAGATAGAAATGCAACTTCTATAAAGTGGATTTGCTAGTTTGATTGTGAGCATTCACATTCTCACTGATTGTTAATGTTAAACAGGAAGAACTGGAGCTTATAATATCTCAGTTTGTTAAACAACTGGAGCTTACAAAATCTCAGCTTGTTAAACTGAAGCATACAATATCTCAGCTTGTTGAACAATTCAGGTAAGAACAATCTCAGCTTGTTAAACAATTCAGGGAAGCACCGGAGCATGTAATGTCTCGCTTTCCTGATCTTGTCAAGAGGTGCTAATACTTTCCATGTAGAGAAACAGCCATTGTCTTTGTTTATCGTGGCTGTGGTGCTCTGAAATATCTTATGAGTAGAACGCTTGTTTTTGGGTTGCTATCTTAGAAGGAAAAAGGTGGAGTTGAAAAACTAATATAGAAACCTGTTTTGCTTACCTACATAATGGGGTTTGGCAACCTCTTCTTTTTATGCCTTTGCATCCTGTTTGATTCTTGTACTCTTTAAGATGTTCATTTCTTCTTAGACCTCTGATTGCTGCAGTCACAAAAATCATCTGGGTTCCATCCGAAATGCATACAGGAGACATGAATTAGCGAGAATTCTTCCAAATCAGTCTAAAACTTGATTTCAGTTTTGCACACTTGAAATGCTAGATCTTGGAGTTTCAACCTCATATATTTCGTGAGACTCAAGTTGTTTATGTCATCCAAGTTAAAAGATGATGTTATAGTTATTCATCTTCTTTGTTTGCACCATAACTACTCCATTGGATTCCAAATGATGTGCAAATTTTCTTCATGCAGTCACGTCCCTAACCCTCTCAAACAGGGAGTGCCAGAGATTAGGTCACGGCCGGAGGATACTAGTCAAATAGTGGTAAGATGATTGAATGTAGATTACTGCTTTGTAGAAATTATACATACTTTTGTAGTTCACGTTCACCCATTGGCTACGAAGGGGGTTAGAATTGCATTAACAACTGAACTTTCTAGAAAGCTATTGTCATGAATCTTCTGCTTGGACTAAAGGCAATGTTGAGAACCAGATTTTAGTATCTGAGACGCATTTTTTAAGAGGTTTGGTGTACAAATTTACATGATTCTTGTCCTGGAAAATACACGTACATGCATCATCATTTTAACCATTCTGAAAACAATATGCACATAGATAATGACGTGCTTGAAATGTGATATGTATCTCTTTGGTCGCTTAAATGTGCTGCCTAAGTAATCAATCTCTGATAAGCCATGAACATATGGAGAGAAGGGAACCTCAATTGTCATCCGCCCTTAAAATGGATGGTTTACAACGAAAAAAAGGGATTTAGGTGCTTTAGTGCTGAAGTAACCCATGCGATACTTTTTGAATAAGGTCATTTCAATAAAATGTTACCTACACTGCCACCGACAGAAGGGTGTATGTAGAGAATACTAGAGGCGCAAGATAACTTTGTTGGAACTGTGTAATTGCTTGTTCATCGTTCTTCAATGAACCTAAGGAATTTTGGCTAGATGTTGTGTCACGCCCCGATCCTCGGGCACGCACACATCCTTCTCTCTTGGTCGATTTTATAATGCGATATCCCAGGACTATGTATCGCCGACCCTTTCATTTATTAAGCACATGCGGAAGCAGTTAAAATCCCCAGACAATAAAACGATGGGATAGAAAAGCAGGCCATATCTTTCATATTGAAATCCACAACCAAACCTTTATACATGACATAAACAGAGTACTTCAAAATTCTTCACAAACTTTTTACTTTACTCTATTCACATCAAAATGGAGTTCACAAAAGAAGATAAACTCTCAGTCCATCTAGGCCGTACTCAAGGCCCCTCTCGGAATTATCTTCTTCTTTCAAAAATCCTTCTCAGACTCCTCCTCCTCAGCTCCTCAGTGGGGTCCTGAAATGTTTTCCCCAAACTGGGATGAGACTACGTCTCAGCGAGTTCTACCCCACTAAGCCCGATTAGTAAACCATTATACTAAAGGCTGCCTAAACACGCATGGGTCAGAAGACGTACCTTAGCATCAGATCCCACCTGCAAGTCAGTACAATTCATAATAGGCACCCAAGTAATCATATCACGGATCGAAGCATCGATCAAATCGACCTAGTTGATTAAATGCCAACAAGACCACTCACTGTCATTTCTAATCAGTCAATCAATTCACGACATCAAATCAAAGCAATGATCAATCGACCTAGTCGATTACATGTCAGGCGGACCATTCTCGGTCAATTCTATTATTCCATCTCAATTATCAATTACGAACTACAATCCTCCAATCGCATCTTAAGCAAAGGTGGAAGACACAGTCCACCACTCGACAACATTCAATATTTAATGGCTTTACGGTCCCACTCGACCACTTCCGATACTCAATGGCTTTACGGTCCCACTCGACCACTTTCGATACTCAATGGCTTTACGGTCCCACTCGACCACTTTCGATACTCAATGAATACTCAACCATTTCTCAATGAAATAATTAACCACAACAAGTTAGGAATATATCCTAAATTCCACATTCAATTCAATTTGGCACAAATTAAAGCTCAAATAAATAAACGGACTGCGCCACGACAATCAGCACGAGATTTCGGTCGTCGGCCATCTCAATCTTAATTTCCGAAAAATAAATAAATAATTAATTAATTTTGGAAATTAATTATTAATTATTAAAAATTCCGTTTAGCTCAAAATAAGGCCCAATTAAATAAACGGACTTCACCACGGTCATCAGCATAATTTTCCGGTTCCGGACCATCTCAGTTGAATTTTCGAAAAATAAATAAATAATTAATTAAGTTCGAAAATTAAATAATTAATATTAAAAATTCGATTTAGCTCAAATTAAAGCCCGATTAAATAAACGGACTCCACCACGGTCATCAGCAAAATTTTCCGGTTCCGGACCATCTTAGTTGAATTTTCGGAAAATAAGTAAATTCCGAAAATTAATATTTAAATACCAAAAATCTCACTTAGGCCCGAATCGCCAAATTGAAGCCCGATTAGGGGTCGGAAAATTCCCGAGATACTTCCAATAAATAGTAGACCTCGTCTACTTGCTAATTGCACAATCAATTTATCTAATTCGCATCACAATTGGCTAATAAACACTAATCCATACTAATCTAACAACATAAACATAATTAATTAAAACTAAACAATCATCAAGCATAATTAGCCACTAATCTGGGATTAGTGAGATTACTCACCAAATCGCGCGCAAGTCGGATCAATCCGACGGCGGCGACGCGAGGAACAACAAACTCCAAAGCACCGCTCGGGTTCGGGGCTCGAAACCGGCCCAAAAGGGGGCCCGAAGTCGCTGAAACCCACTTTGTGGGCTTGCTGGTTGCGGCTGATTGGGGCAGCTCCGGCGGCTAGGGCGGCGAGGGGAGGCCGGCGGAGGGCGAGGGGGTCGCGGGGGAGCTCCGGCGGGGCTAGGCGGTGGCCGGAGGTGGCCGGAGATGGGCGGAATAGGGCTGGACAGAGGCGAACGGCGGTGGGTCGCGTGAGGAACGGGCTGGCAGCACACGGCGGACGCGGGGGCGGCGGACGGTAGCGAGCGATGGGCGTTCGGGCGGCGGTGCGGGCGGTGATGGCTCCGGCGAGCTACGGCCGTGTGGCTTCTTCTTCCTCGCTTCTGGTTTTCACGAGCAAGAGATGAGGGGAAGGGGAAGCCTTCGGTCACGTGGGGGGGGAGGGAAAAGTAGGAGAGAAGAGAGAGGAGAGAGAGGGAAGAGATAAGGGAGAGAAGAGATAAGAGAGAGAAAAGTGAGTCGGTGGGTGGGGCGTCCGCACGAAAGGGAGGGGAGAGGAGAGAGGAGAGAGAAAGAAAAAGAAAGAAAAGAAAAGAGAGGGAGAGAGAAATAAAAATCAAAATACAATTATTCTTATTTTATTTCTTTTCTCTTTTCCCTTCTAATTCCTTTCGAGCTTCAAATTTTCTTCCGACAATTTCTTTATTGAAATTTCGGACTCGTCAACAATTTGACGAGCGATGAGACAGGATCCTAAAAGTAAGAATTATGGCGCGCTTAAAATTCGATTCCCGAAATTGAGTTCAATTTCGTGGTTAAAAATCGATCAGACGTGATTTTAGCCAAATCCAACAAATTAGGTAGCTTTTAGGGATTTTACAGCTGATACGTCCCTTAACGGCTTCACCCAATAGGTTAGTTAACTCGTGAGTGATCAGCTCAGAGAAAAATGGCCATAGGCACGCCGACGAAATGCCCATTTCACTTTATCGAGACGGGACCGAATTTCAGGATGTCACAATTCTTCCCCTCTTATAAAAATTTCGTCCTCGAAATTTAAACCATTACACTTCGCTCAAAAAGGCGGGGGTACAACTGTCTCATCGATTCTTCTGTCTCCCAAGTCGCTCCTTCAGTACCGTGGTGTTGCCAGACCACTTTGACCAACGGAATGGTCTTTGTACGCAGAACTTGCTCTTTACGATCAACAATCTGGACCGGGCTTTCAACGTATGACACACGGTCATCCACGTCCAATTCCTCGAAATTGAGCACGTGGGTCGGGTCAGGCTCGTACTTCCTTAACATCGACACGTGAAAGACGTCATGCACTTGCGCCAATCTTGGCGGCAACGCAAGACGATACGCTAGGTTTCCGATTCTTTCAAGAATCTCAAATGGACCTACGTACCTCGGACTCAGCTTGCCTTTCTTACCAAAGCGCGAAGTTCCCCTCATTGGTGACACTTTCAGAAAAACGTGATCACCAACTTGGAATTCCAAAGACCTTCGACGCTTATCTGCATAACTTTTCTGCCTGCTTTGCGCTGTCTTCAATCTGTCTCTGATCACTGCCACGGCATCTACTGATTGCTGAACCAACTCTGGGCCTGTTATCTTCCTTTCTCCGACTTCATCCCAACACACTGGAGTTCTGCACGCTCTGCCATACAACGCTTCAAATGGAGCCATCTTGATGCTCTGCTGATAACTGTTGTTGTAGGCGAATTCCACCAGATGAAGTTGATCTTCCCAGCTTCCTTTGAAGTCTATTACACACGCTCTCAGCATGTCTTCAAGAATCTGAATTGTCCTTTCCGACTGGCCATCCGTCTGAGGATGATATGCCGTACTGTATTGAAGCTTTGTACCTAAAGCACTCTGCAAGCTCTTCCAAAAAGCAGCAGTAAATCTCGGGTCTCTATCGGATGTTATCGTAACTGGCACTCCATGCATACGAACCACCTGACGCACATACAGGTCTGCGTGTCTATCCAGACTCAAGTCCTTTCGAACTACAATGAAGTGAGCCGACTTTGTCAACCTGTCGACTACTACCCAAATCGAATCATTTCCCCTTTGACTCCTTGATAGTCCAGTCACGAAGTCCATCGTGATATGCTCCCATTTCCACTCTGGGATCGCGAGAGGTTGCAGAAATCCTCCCGGCTTGCAATGTTGGGCTTTTACTTGCTGACAAGTCAAACACTTGGCCACATGCTTGGCGATATCTGCCTTCATACCTGACCACCAGTAGTGTTGACGCAAATTCTTATACATCTTAGTACTTCCAGGATAAATGCTATAAGTGCTACGATGTGCCTCAGATAAAATTTCTTCTCTAAGCTCGACATCGTCAGGTACCACCAAACGTCCTTGAAACCTTAATACCCCATCATCAGAAACTTGAAATTCAGCCTTTCTTTTATCGGCGTCTTCTTGAAGAATTCTCTATACATCTAGATCTGTCGGTTGGAGTTGCTTGATTCTGACTTGAATGTCTAGTTCAATCCTAAGGGTGGCCATAAGACTTGAGAGGTGACCCACCTCAAATTTAAATTCTGAATCTCGAGCTTTCTCGATTAAGTTCCACTCCTTAACCAAGATCCGTGCCACTGAAGACTTCAATGCATCGGCGACCTTGTTCGCCTTTCCTGGGTGGTATAGAATGTCACAGTCGTAGTCTTTCAGCAATTCCATCCATCGGTGTTGTCTTATGTTCAATTCCTTCTGAGAGAACAAATACTTGAGACTTTGATGGTCCGTGAAGATCTGAAACTTTTCTCCACACAAGTAGTGCCTCCAAATCTTCAACGCAAATATGATGGCTGCGAGTTCTAAGTCATGCGTCGGATAGTTCAATTCATGAGGTCTCAACTGCCGGGAAGCATATGCAACAACTCTGCCATGTTGCATCAGCACGCAACCCAATCCCCTGAATGACGCATCACTATAGATCTCGAATCCTCTAGGACCAGATGGAATCGTAAGCACAGGTGTGGTAGTCAGCTTTTCCTTCAACTCTTGGAAACTACGCCCGCACTTGTCTGTCCATTTGAATTTCTCATTTTTCTTCGTGAGCTTTGTCAGAGGCGACGCTATCGATGAGAACCCTCCTACAAATCGTCTGTAATAACCTGCTAACCCCAGAAAACTTCTGATCTCTGTCACTGATGTCGGTCTCGGCCACTTGATCACGGCTTCTATCTTGCTCGGGTCGATGGAGATTCCTTCTCCAGAAATTACATGACCTAAGAACGCAACACGAGTCAACCAAAATTCGCATTTGCTAAACTTAGCATACAACTGGTGAGTTCTTAAGGTATGAAGCACTAATCTCAGATGATTCTCATGCTCTTCATTGCTTCTCGAATAGACCAAGATATCATCTATAAACACGATCACAAACTGGTCCAGGTATTCCTTGAACACTCTGTTCATCATATCCATGAATGCAGCTGGAGCATTCGTTAATCTGAACGGCATCACTGTAAACTCGTAATGACCATACCAGGTACGAAATGCCGATTTAGGAATATCCTCCTTCCTAATCCTCAGTTGATAATATCCTGTCCTCAAGTCGATCTTCGAGAATATTGACGCCCCTTGCAATTGATCAAACAAGTCATCTATCCTCGGTAATGGATACTTGTTCTTGATCGTTACCTGATTGAGTTGCCGATAGTCGATGCACAAACGCAACGAACCATCTTTCTTCTTAACGAATAGAACTGGTGCTCCCCAAGGTGATGCACTAGGACGAATAAATCCTTTATCCAGTAACTCTTGCATCTGTACCTTCAGTTCCTTCAACTCAGATAACGACATTCGATAAAGTGCCTTTGAAATCGGTTCTGTCCCTAGTGCTAGCTCGATCACAAATTCAATCTCTCTTTCTGGCGGTAACCCTGGCAATTCTTTGGAAAGACACCTCGAAACTCTTGTACTACTGCAATATCTTCCATTTTGAACTCTTCAACTGTCGTATCCACGACAGTCGCTAAGTACCCTCGACAACCCTCGTCTAACAAACGAGTTGCTTCTGACGACGAGATTAAGGAAATCGAAGGTCCTCCTCGATTCCCGACAAACTCGAAGCTCTTACCCCCTAATGGGTCAAACTGAATCGCCTTGCGATAGCAATCCATTTTAGCTCGTTAATTGGTGAGCCAGTCCATACCAATTATCAAATCAAAATCATACATGGCTAGGACTAACAAGTCAATTTTCCCCACTCGCTCACCAATCTCTAACTTGCACCCCGAACATCCCAAAGCAGCAATAACTTTATCTTTCAAGGGTGTAGATATGCAAATTGCCGACTCCAACAATACAGGACTCAACCCTAGCATCCTAACATATTGTTCAGCAATGAAGGAATGGGTTGCTCCCAAATCAAACAAAGCATAAGCAGGTTGGTCGTTGAGTGAGACCGTACCTGTGATCACGCCAGGCGCAGCTTCTGCCTGACCTTGGGTAATTGCATACACAGTACCCTGAGCTGGAGGTCTCTGCTGTCCTCCTTGCAGTGCATTCTGAGGGGCATACCCTCCTATCTGTCTTAGCGGTGGCGGCGGCGGCAACTGAGGTTGTCCTCTTTGCTTCCTTGGACAATTCCTTGCAATGTGACCCTGTTGGCCACATTCAAAACACACAATCATCCTAGCTGGGCACGGTGCTGTCCCGTGTCTTCTCCCACAAAAGCGACACACATCAGTTCCAATGGGTCTTGATCTATTAAATCCACCCTTCTTGCTGGGCGGGCCTTGGAATCTATTTCCAAACATCGGCCTCTTTCCTTGACGGATATTATCTCTATGAGAGCTAAACCTTGATCCAGATGAGGCGGCTCTATCGTTCTGGTCTCTCTCAATCATCTGAGCCCTCTCATAAAGGTCATTATAATTTCTCAAATTCAGCAAAATCAATGGGCTTCTCAACTCTGGCTTGAGTCCATCTCTGAATCTTCTCTCTCGGTTTATTGGATTCTCGACTAATTCATGGGCATATTGCGACAGTTCGGCAAACTTCGCCTCATATTGATCCACAGTCATAGAGCCTTGGTGGAGGCGTTGGAACTCAACCATCTTTATCTCTTTAGCAGTTTCTGAAAAGTATTTCCCGTTGAAGGCCTCAACAAAGGCGTTCCATTCTAGGGCTACGCCTTCAGGAAATATCACTCCTTGAGTGGTTCTCCACCAAGTACTCGCAACTCCTTCTAATTGGTAGACTGCGAGGACCACTTTCTCAGTCTCAGAGCACATCAATAGTGCAAACGCTTTCTCTAATCCTTGGATCCACAAAGCAACAGCTTCGGGGTCTCCTGCCCCAGTAAACTTCGGTGGCTTCAATTTCAAAAACTGCTCCACCAAACTAGGCATCGGCCTCATAGGCGGGACTTCAGCAGGTACAACGGCAGGTGCGGCTGCAGCAACAGCATTGGCAGCAGCAGTAGCAGCGGCAGCAACGGCAGCAGTAAATGCAGCTGTTTGATCCCGGGCCTGTTGCCCCATCATTTCACGCATAGCATCCAACGCTTGCGTGATCCCAACTGTTCCCTGATCAACTGGGGCTGCTACCCCGGCACCAACAGGATGTGGTGCCGCTCCACTCGCGCTAGCCTCAGCTTGCGCTCTACCTCGGCCACCTCGGGCACCAACTCTTGTCGGTGTCCTAGTCCGAGTCACTGAGGACAAAGTCCTTTGCCTAGGAGTTCTTGGCTCTTGATCGCTCATGGTGTCACTTTAATCTACCGACACCTGCTTCCAATTCAACACTGAATTAGAAACAGAGCGATTCAAACAACAAACAATCTTAGCATTCAGCTAACACAGACAGGCATCAGCATGAATTTAAATGCCTTTCCTACTAACTATCCCATTAACCATCGCTCCTTATCACTCCAATCTTGAACCTTGCTCTGATACCACTTAAACTGGATGTCACGCCCCGATCCTCGGGCACGCACACATCCTTCTCTCTTGGTCGATTTTATAATGCGATATCCCAGGACTATGTATCGCCGACCCTTTCATTTATTAAGCACATGCGGAAGCAGTTAAAATCCCCAGACAATAAAACGATGGGATAGAAAAGCAGGCCATATCTTTCATATTGAAATCCACAACCAAACCTTTATACATGACATAAACAGAGTACTTCAAAATTCTTCACAAACTTTTTACTTTACTCTATTCACATCAAAATGGAGTTCACAAAAGAAGATAAACTCTCAGTCCATCTAGGCCGTACTCAAGGCCCTCTCGGAATTATCTTCTTCTTTCAAAAATCCTTCTCAGACTCCTCCTCCTCAGCTCCTCAGTGGGGTCCTGAAATGTTTTCCCCAAACTGGGATGAGACTACGTCTCAGCGAGTTCTACCCCACTAAGCCCGATTAGTAAACCATTATACTAAAGGCTGCCTAAACACGCATGGGTCAGAAGACGTACCTTAGCATCAGATCCCACCTGCAAGTCAGTACAATTCATAATAGGCACCCAAGTAATCATATCACGGATCGAAGCATCGATCAAATCGACCTAGTTGATTAAATGCCAACAAGACCACTCACTGTCATTTCTAATCAGTCAATCAATTCACGACATCAAATCAAAGCAATGATCAATCGACCTAGTCGATTACATGTCAGGCGGACCATTCTCGGTCAATTCTATTATTCCATCTCAATTATCAATTACGAACTACAATCCTCCAATCGCATCTTAAGCAAAGGTGGAAGACACAGTCCACCACTCGACAACATTCAATATTTAATGGCTTTACGGTCCCACTCGACCACTTCCGATACTCAATGGCTTTACGGTCCCACTCGACCACTTTCGATACTCAATGGCTTTACGGTCCCACTCGACCACTTTCGATACTCAATGAATACTCAACCATTTCTCAATGAAATAATTAACCACAACAATTTAGGAATATATCCTAAATTCCACATTCAATTCAATTTGGCACAAATTAAAGCTCAAATAAATAAACGGACTGCGCCACGACAATCAGCACGAGATTTCGGTCGTCGGCCATCTCAATCTTAATTTCCGAAAAATAAATAAATAATTAATTAATTTTGGAAATTAATTATTAATTATTAAAAATTCCGTTTAGCTCAAAATAAGGCCCAATTAAATAAACGGACTTCACCACGGTCATCAGCATAATTTTCCGGTTCCGGACCATCTCAGTTGAATTTTCGAAAAATAAATAAATAATTAATTAAGTTCGAAAATTAAATAATTAATATTAAAAATTCGATTTAGCTCAAATTAAAGCCCGATTAAATAAACGGACTCCACCACGGTCATCAGCAAAATTTTCCGGTTCCGGACCATCTTAGTTGAATTTTCGGAAAATAAGTAAATTCCTAAAATTAATATTTAAATACCAAAAATCTCACTTAGGCCCGAATCGCCAAATTGAAGCCCGATTAGGGGTCGGAAAATTCCCGAGATACTTCCAATAAATAGTAGACCTCGTCTACTTGCTAATTGCACAATCAATTTATCTAATTCGCATCACAATTAGCTAATAAACACTAATCCATACTAATCTAACAACATAAACATAATTAATTAAAACTAAACAATCATCAAGCATAATTAGCCACTAATCTGGGATTAGTGAGATTACTCACCAAATCGCGCGCAAGTCGGATCAATCCGACGGCGGCGACGCGAGGAACAACAAACTCCAAAGCACCGCTCGGGTTCGGGGCTCGAAACCGGCCCAAAAGGGGGCCCGAAGTCGCTGAAACCCACTTTGTGGGCTTGCTGGTTGCGGCTGATTGGGGCAGCTCCGGCGGCTAGGGCGGCGAGGGGAGGCCGGCGGAGGGCGAGGGGGTCGCGGGGGAGCTCCGGCGGGGCTAGGCGGTGGCCGGAGGTGGCCGGAGATGGGCGGAATAGGGCTGGACAGAGGCGAACGGCGGTGGGTCGCGTGAGGAACGGGCTGGCAGCACACGGCGGACGCGGGGGCGGCGGACGGTGGCGAGCGATGGGCGTTCGGGCGGCGGTGCGGGCAGTGACGGCTCCGGCGAGCTACGGCCGTGTGGCTTCTTCTTCCTCGCTTCTGGTTTTCACGAGCGAGAGATGAGGGGAAGGGGAAGCCTTCGGTCACGTGGGGGGGGGGGAAGTAGGAGAGAAGAGAGAGGAGAGAGAGGGAAGAGATAAGGGAGAGAAGAGATAAGGAGAAAATATTCAGTGGTTAGCAACTGCCACGTCATCGGCTGACCTGGCGTATATGCTCCATTGAAAAAGCGACATCTGTCCGGTGACTTGGAATATTAGGAATTGAAAAATTAAAAGCGAAGGGGCTCAGACGCTCTTTTCTCTCTCCTCTGGCGAGCCACTGACACAAGAATAATAAATGCATTGTCTCCGCTCAAAACCCTCTCTCTCATCTTTTCAATTTACGCGGGCGCTTTATCTCCCCCCCATTCCTCTTTCTCTCTCTCATCTTTCCAATTTTTCACGCTATGGCTTCGTCACCAGCTCTCTCTCTCTCCTATTTTCAGTGCTGGTTTCTCCCAGATCAACAAGAAGACGACATTTTTCTTCGTCCATCTTCTCCAGAAAGGCGAACGTTGTAGCGATTTCCGTTAATGCAGATCAAGCACTTGAGCTGTCAAAGCCGGCATTCCTGGGATCGCGGACGCAGCACGCGGAGAAGAAGCAGGCCTCTTCGGGCTCCCCTCAACGTCGGAGAGCGTCGCCCGCCGAGCGAGACCCTCGGACATGGAAGGCTCGGAGGCGAGTTTCCTGGAGAACTGGTGTTGTACGCAGCCAGCGCGGCGCTCAGCTGCGTCGTCATATTCGCCGGGCTCCGTCACCTCGACCCGAACCAGGGGCCTCCAAGATGGCCCTCGAGCACAAGAAGGAAATCGCCAAGTGGTTCAGTCGCGGAATTCGTGTCTTAGACTGTGGAGGCGACCACCCGCGCGGGGCGTTTGAGGCGGCGCGAGAAGGCGACGGAGGGATCATCGTGGGGTACAATGCCCTTCACGAGGGCACGTTGAGTGGATTGAGAGCTCACTTTTTGCCGATAGGGGAAGGGTCTTATGGTGATTAGGATTGCAAAAGGTGCTAAAGCCGGCGGTGGCGGTGGCGGCAGGTGCTGCACAGTAGAGGACTACATCACGAAGAGTGTTTTTAAGATCATCTCGCCGCTGAGGAGACAGATTGAAGCTTGAGGACGGGATGCGTTTGCTTTTTTGGATTTGCCAGAGAAACAGAGGACCAAGAATTTTTGCTGGATCTCGATTTGGCCATCCAAACGAACTCCTAAAAAATTTTGCAAATGTAAACAGAGATTCACTAAATTGTGTAATGTAAATCTACATTTTTTGTTATTTCTTTTCTATACACAAGCTGTGTTTTCTGCAGAGTTTTGCCTCTCTTTGGCCCTCAAAGCGTGAGAAGGGAAAGAAATTATTGAAAAACATGACATTTCTGCACATTCGAGACCAGGGACTTAAAACATTCAATTTCGCTAAAGCAAATAGCGGTTCACCAAACACATTGTCGAAAGAAGTTTCAGATTCATAGTATTAAGTCAGAAACAGTCGATTCATCCATCGCTGAACAGCATAATCATTTACAACACAGTCTCCTTAAATTATACAAAAGAAAGCGAGCTGGGTCGCCTTGGTCTCGGAGAAGTTCCCCTCAAGGTCCTCATCGACGAATTCCTCAAAATAACATGCTTCCACTCTGTGCCGGATTGCTGGAGTGATCACACGCTTCCCCGATAGGATCTGGAGCACCAGAACACCAGAGGCATACACGTCACTCTTCTCGGTGCTTGTGTACTCCGGGGCGAGGTAGCCCATGGCTTTTCACATGGCGGTGTCGAAACAGGGATACGGGTTGGGCGAATACAAGAACAAATGTCGCCAAGGAAAAGAAAAAAAAAATGAAGCTTCCTCTTCGTCGCTTGATTTCCCAAAATCCAGATAAGAGAGAGGAGCGAAGCGCGCGCAAAGTTCAACCCAAGCTCGTTGGAGCCACCGATGGGGCTCCGAGAGGCAACATCGGAGGCGTAGTCGGCGGCGGCGACAAGACCCAGATGCGACCGGCAAGGCTTTTGAGAGAGGCGATGTGCTAGAGGCATATCTAAGCAGCGGCTGTGACTGGAGAGGCTTTTGGGGTGGGAGGCGGAGGCGGAGGCAGAGGCGAAGGTCTGGACGCGCTCGAGAAAGAAAGAAGCGTCTGGCTTCTTCTTCTCTAAGAAAGAACCTAAAAAGCCCTAAAAATTGAAAAGAGGAGAGAGAAATTTTTAAGCGGGAGCTGGGCATTTATTGTCGCGTCCTTTCTCTGCCAGCAGGCAGAGAAAAAGAGAAAAAAAAAGCCCAATTTTTATAGATTTTTTCATTTTACAGCCGGTCCAAGTCCAAGGCCACGTGTCAACATTTCAACGGAGCACGCGCGCCACGTAGGACACTGACCTGGTGATTAGCAACCACTGAATATTTTCTCACAGGAGAGAGAAAAGTGAGTCGGTGGGTGGGGCGTCCGCACGAAAGGGAGGGGAGAGGAGAGAGGAGAGAGAAAGAAAAAGAAAGAAAAGAAAAGAGAGGGAGAGAGAAATAAAAATCAAAATACAATTATTCTTATTTTATTTCTTTTCTCTTTTCCCTTCTAATTCCTTTCGAGCTTCAAATTTTCTTCCGACAATTTCTTTATTGAAATTTCGGACTCGTCAACAATTTGACGAGCGATGAGACAGGATCCTAAAAGTAAGAATTATGGCGCGCTTAAAATTCGATTCCCGAAATCGAGTTCAATTTCGTGGTTAAAAATCGATCAGACGTGATTTTAGCCAAATCCAACCAATTAGGTAGCTTTTAGGGATTTTACAGCTGATACGTCCCTTAACGGCTTCACCCAATAGGTTAGTTAACTTGTGAGTGATCAGCTCAGAGAAAAATGGCCATAGGCACGCCGACGAAATGCCCATTTCACTTTATCGAGACGGGACCGAATTTCAGGATGTCACATGTTGCATCGAACAAGTTGCTAGTAGAAAAGTTTGGAAACATCAAATATGGATCCTCCCCTCACCCGTCCACCAACCGAAGAAAAGAAAGTACCCCATTATTTGTTGTATTCAGTTGCGCGTCCTTTTGATGGTGAATTTTCATCAGGTAAAGGATGCATTGGAGCACACAAGTTCTCAATCTGCTCAACTCGTAAGGTTAGTGTATACTTTAGTTGCTTTGGTTGCATTTTTACTGTTCGACGTTTTTATCTACCAAGCTGTCAAGCTGGTTTCTCTATGATATCTCCTCCCAAAAGCCCATACATCTGGGATCCCCTAAGCCCATAACATTCAAAGAATTGTACATGGGCCGTACACCTGGTTTATGCTTTTTTATATGGTCAGACATGGATAGAAAATATTAAAGGAAATTCATTGATATTACTCTTAGGTAAGTCATCCTGTAGTTGGCCTCATGTCACTCTAGGTGCACCATCGCAGCTCTGGTGATGTCAGGCCAGAAGACATTAAGCTTTCTTGACGTTGATTTGGTCCGTGACCAGTGCAATTACTGTTATCTCATGGCTGAGTTCAAAAATACTGTAACGTTGTTTGAATAAGTTAACACTCGAATGAAAAAAGGTCGTTTGGGCAGTAAAAATACCATGCACTGACCGTAGGTGTTGTAGTTTTGGTTCAAGCACTCCGAAAACCAATCTTGTTAAAATGGAATGAGTCATCAAACTGGATTATGGAAAGATTACCGTTCATCCTTGTTTGAACCATGGTCAATCAAAACACATTAAAATTCAAAGAAAAACTTTCAGCCTCATGACATAAGTTTTTGAGCACTTTTTTATTTCCAGCAGCACAATTTTCTTGCTTGAGCTTTAGTCTTTCAATGTCTTATAATGCTAATGATGAGGTGATACAGATCTTCTGGCAAATGTCAAAAGAAGGATGAAGTGAGAAACTTGCAACTTCAATTCAAAACCAGCCTCCCCGTTTCTCTCTATACTGGGCAGAAACTAGAAGGAGAGTGCGGCAGCCCCATTGCTTTCGTGTTAGTCGATGCAAACACAGGCAATATTGTTGAATCAGGTCCAGAGTCTTCTATTAAGGTAAATGCTGTTGTGCTTGAAGGTGGTTCCAAGAAAGATCATGATAACTGGACTCGAGAAGAATTTGAGAAAAATATAGTGAAAGAACGCGAAGGAAAGAGGCCTTTGCTAGCTGGAAACCTTGAGGTGATTCTAAAGGGAGGCAAGGGGGTGCTGAGTGGGTTAGAGTTCACTGACAATTCAAGCTGGACTTGGAGCAAGAAGTTCAGGATAGGATTACGGGTGTCAGCTGGACGTCGTCAAAATATTCACATTTGTGAAGCGAAAACGGAGGCGTTCACTGTAAAGGAGCATAGAGGAGAGTGTAAGTCCATCATAATCTTTATCTTCTAAGAAATAAAAATGTTTAAAATTCTACTACCTTCATGGTAAAGCTTCATTTTTTAGCGAAGTCTTATTTTATTTGAAATCAGGAGCCGACTAACAATTGAATTGACTTGTAACAAATCTTGATATAGAAGTTTATTGACCTATTTCTAGATTGTTTCAAGGGCTTCTTTAGCTAATCTGCCCTAATACCTAGTAAACAGAGTTTTTAGTTGCAAAACAAGTTTGTTTGGCCTATTGATCTTAGTGTTACTACAATTTTCTTCCTCTAATATGTTTTTCTCACTTTACAGCATACAAGAAACACTATCCACCTGAATCTGACGATGAGGTCTGGAGATTGGATTATATTGCAAAGGATGGACCATCTCATAAGAAGCTGAATGAAGCAGGAATGTACAAAGTGGAAGGGTTTTTACGGCGACTCTCCATGGACTCCAAGAAACTAAGAAATGTGAGATTTAGCACATGGTTCTCCCAGTTGGATTGAACTCCCTAAACCAAGAAGAGTAATGTCGTGTTTGTTCATTGCAGATTCTTGGAAATGGCATGACAGACAAGAAGTGGAAAGTCCTCCTAGATCATGCACAAACTTGCACTCTGAACGGGAAACTCTATGTCTACTATCCCGATAATGAAAGTCATCATGGAGTTATATTCAACAATGTTGGTCAACTCAGTGCCCTTACTGTGGACGGGGTCTATCTTACTGCTGACAGATTTTCTCCCCAGCAGAAGGTAACTCGGAAATTTTGACTTTTTTTTTTTTATAATATTTGCCATGCAATCTGCAAGGGACAACCCGTGACCTCAGTTTATCAGTTAAGATTAATCTATATTATCAGCTCATATCACACCTTTTCTGTGGTGTACAAATGAATTGAAGTAATTCAATATAGCATAGGTATGACAGTTGTTCAAAGAGCGGTTTCTAAGAATTAGGTTCATTTAATTATGTTGCATTAATGATTATCTTCTGTCGATGATTGCAATTTTGAGTTCCTAACAAGTCTCTCTGATACTGAAGCTGTTTCAATTAGCTTTGTAAATGCCAAGGGAAAAATAAAAAAAACAAATGCAAAAGAGAGTATGTCTAATGATATCCGCTAGCTTTTGTTTTGTTTTGTTTTTTTTTTTTTTTTTTTTTAAGGTAAAAGAAAATATTTCTAAAGGGGAGCAAACCCATATACAAAAAAAGCCTTGTACCAAAATAGCTTGTTTACAAGAAATTTTTTTCTATAAAGTCGGTTAAAGCATTTACATCCACACATAGCTTTCCACTATACCAAAAGCGTAAGATTTTCAACCAGCTTTAAAAAAAAAAAAGGTCCTCTATAATGAAAGCTCTCTTATTCTGCTCTTTCCAAATTAACCAGAAATACAACAAGGGTGTTTGAGGAAATCTTCCTTTTCTTAGCACGGGTTCAAAAAAGACCTTTCCATGCACATACTTCTTGTTGAATAGGTCCTCCTATAATCCCGAGATAATTTTGACCTTTATTTAAACAAAAAAAGAGCCATTTCCACTCACAACCTCCTTGCTCTCGCCAGGAGTTTTATCATTATTGACGGAACACTGAAGGTTTTTCAATTCCTTTATTTTATTTTTAAGGACTTAAAATGTTGTCCTTGCTTCTCAAGCTCCTCGAAAAGACTCGTAGCTTTATATTCGAACCCTTGGGAAGAGACTCAAAAGGGCCTGGCAAACGGCCTTAATATTGTTAGGTACCCGAAAGGAGGCATCCTCCTCACTATTCACCCCAAAATGATTCAAACGGAACTGATGAAAAGAGGATCTTGCCTCATCATCCCCTATCAGCACCAACGCTAATGACTCTCCATCCACATCAAGTTCAAACTCCTCCAAAAGCTGCCCACTTCTTTCGTTGTTTTCACCCTTTGAGATGACATCACCAGAAGCACCCTCTATGGACCACAACCACCATCTGCAACATCAGGAGCGCAGTTAGCACCTAAGGAGCACTCTATGCTCTACTGGGTTCTAAGTATTGACTAATTCACCACGTGACGGTAGTTTGAACTGGAGATGCTTATCGTTGCTTTCATCAAATTCTGTGAACTTGGCACGATTTCGATATTGGTATTTTGACCACTAACTTTGCGTCTTCCTATCTTGTTTGATCTGTCTGAGAAAAAAAAAAGGAAACATATTAGACACATCTTCTTAGTGCCTTTGATAGCCGCATGAGTCCAGCTCGAATTCTTTGAGTCGCCTTGGGTGTAAGATAAGCCTGATAAAGTGACTGGTTGAGGACGTAGTAATTTTCAAGTCTTCCAGGTCGATGCAGATAGATTGGCCAAAAAGGCCTGTGAGAATTGGAATGATGTTAGAGAGTTCAATGCTGAGGCCTCCTCGAGTTCCATGTCAGAGAAGATCTCACATCCTTTTCCACCTGAAGTTCTAGGAGGTCGCTGCCATCCAGTTAGTGATAACATGACTCCGCCGAGATTGGCCAGTCAAGTTGGGTTGGCAGTACCTCATGAAATTTCAGTATCCACAGTGGAAGGTATGTGCTCTGATTGGCTACGAGGAAATGAAAAGGTTGCTGATGGTAAAACACTAGCCGAGATGTAGCCACTTCTTTTCTGGTTTTAGATTATCTAAGCGATATGGAATTTAGTCGTAATGTCATAATCATTGGTTCTTCATATGTATTTCAGGACCAATTTTTGAATTCTTTGATAGCTCACACCGTCAATATGCATGAAAATGCTGACCGTTTAAATCTCTCTCCCCCCTCTTTATCTCCACAGGAAACAGTGGTAGTGCTGCTACTCGATTGCCAATACAACCACAAAGTCTCGACTCCCAAAATGCCACGCGGAACCCAATGGAGCCTTCAGCATCTACATACGTACAGCCATCCGGATGTTTCCCAGGTTTCAATAAGTTGAATTTTCCCCCTGTAATGTTGATTGCTTTGCGGCATGGTATTGTTTTATCCAGTCTTGTGGAAAATTGGGACTTCTATGAAAATATGCAGAATTAATATTCGCCATGATGATGAATGGGGTGAGAGTATGACTTGCTGGCACGAAAGCAGAAAACACTATCGCCTCTAAGGATTTGTTACCACGTCATAGAAGTAGAAAATACCAAGAAATTTTTTTTTTACTTAAATAGCTCATATCCATGTCTATATGCGACAAAATTCTGATAGTTCAAACTCTCTCTCTCTGTCTCTCCAGGAAACGGTGGTATTACTTCTGATGGATTGCCAATACAATTACAGAGTCTCAATTCCCAAAATGCCACGTGCAACCAAATTTTTTACAGTTCGAACCAAACGGAGCCTTCAGCAAATACAAATATACAGCCATACGGACAACTCTACGGGCCATCATCAAGCTTCCTAGCTCCCAGTAAGTTGAATTTTCTCCCTGTAATGTAGTCGATTGTGTTGTGTTATGGTATTGTCTAATACTGTCTTGTGAAAAAATTGAGAAGAAAGTTTGGGACTTCTATACTGGAAATAGGCAGAATTACTATTAGCCGTGATAATGAATGTGGTGAGAGCATCATTTGCTGGAATGAAAGGAGAACGTTATCACCTATACAGCTTTGGTTTCTGTCGCAATCCTTTTTCAACGGACAGATTCGTGGTTGTGTATGGAAGAGTAGGAAGTGCATTAGCTCATTTCTTCTCCTTAAGGAAAGCAGTTTGTCCTTTTTCTTTCTTCTTTCTGCCAATAGAGAGAGTGCCAAAAAATCACTCGACACCTGACCACATTAGGAACCCATTTAATGAGTTTAAAAGAGGGATATTTTTGTGATATCTGCTATTATCAATCCCATTTGGGAACTAAACAAGTAAATGTGAAGCTGGCTCATTTGAAAGGCTAAATCATTTGGCATCTCGAGTATGATACTTGACTCAATTTTATCACCCTGGTAAGCTCTTTTTAGGGGTTTGATTGAGCCTAGTCAACTTACCAAATGTTGTAGCTGCATACAAAGAGAGTTATATAGGTGTTTTCTAAGATATTACTTCTGATTATTTCTCTGCAGCAGTTGCATTATCTCACTTATCTGATGATAAAGACTGATCAAAGTGTAATTTCCATGGCCAATGCATACTAATATTTCAGAAAACCTGTAGTGGACATAGTGATGGCCTGATTAGTAGTGTAACATTCACTGAATATTCATCTATGGTCATGAGAAATTAGCAATCATGGTGTGTGAAATGTGGTCGCATTCTAATATTGTATGTATTGCTCTTCAGATACTGAAGACGAGGACTATTGGGAACTCTACTCAGATCTCGTGGCTGATGATCAAGTGCCATTTGCTCCCGGATAACTTTTGGGATTTGAAGTTCAGGGCATTGGCAACAGAGACTTCCTATTTACCTCAATAGTTTGAGTTTTCATGTTTATTATGAGTTTCTAAATCGAAGTATGAGCACTATGCTCGTTGGTGTAAAAGCACACATCTGTGCACAACCGGTTCTATATCTGTTTTCATTTTAGTTCTACCATGCCATGGGCTAAGAAAGGGATTGCATTTGAGTACCAAATTACTGGCGATCACTGGTTTTTACTTGGTTACTGTCCTTATAGATGGAGCGGTTTCCATGCATCTGTTGATAGGGAGGGATCCGACGTTTGGGCTTGGGGTTGAAAGTAACAACATTTTACACCTCGATATGGTGTTCGAGAGACTCTTAAAGCCATTAGGCTAGAGGAAAGTTAGTGAAGGGAGCTGCTAAATTGCGGTTAACTTCTTTCAGGACTCACTATAGAAGAAAGAAAGAAACAAAATTCAACGCCCGTTATAGCGTATTGTATTTTAGTCTGGAAATACCGTAGAGTTGCCTCTAGAAAATTTTGCAGACTAGGCAAATTGAATACTATTATGAGAATTTAGAATAAGATAGTCGGTAATGCTCCACTAGCATAACAAAATTACGGTTTATGGACGTGGATTCATGATTAAGGCTTCATTTGTTTCGTCAACCAAAATTTCCGCTGTTTGGCTTAAAGAGAATGAATGGATCAAGAAAAATGATTTCCGTCAACCGGGGAAAATCCTTCAAAATATGAGAAAATGGATGGAAATCATTTTCTTTTTCCCCGCCGTTCTGAGACAAAGCCTCCTCCCTCTTCTCTGCCTTCTCGCTCATCTCTGTCCGCCTCGAGAGCTCCTCCTCCTTGTCGCCCCGGCCTTCTCTTCAGCGATCTCCTCAGCTCGAGAGGAGTCCACGTGGACGAGGCGTAGCTCCGGCTCGGCAGCGAGGGCGGAGTCTGATGGCGCGGTCGGCAGAGGACGAGCCGGTAGGGGCGGAGGCGGCGCGGGGGAGGAAGGCGAGGGAGCGGAGGAGGATGGCGGAGGCGGAGTCCATGGTGTGGTGGCTGAGGGGGACGTGCTCGACCGATGCTGTTGAGGGTGACGACGAGGGGTCGGGCTGCTGATGCACCACAGGGAGGGAAGATCTGGCCATCATCGCAGTGGTGGCGGTTGGCAGGGACGAGTAAAATTAGGGTTTAGTGCTCGAGGATTTGGGGCATCTTTCAGGCCGATGAAGATGGCGGCAGCGGCGGCGGCGCGGTGGTTGTTCGGATCTTGCTCAACGCAAAAGCGTTCGGGCGCAGAGAAGGTTGGGTGTGGAGCTGCTTTTGACGCATAAGCTTTCGCGGAAAAATAATAATCCCAAATTGGTATACACACGTTTAGTCTTGCGTCATGAAAAATTCCAAATTTTACACTCGTTACATTTAATCTAAAATGTATTTTCATGTCACAAAAAATTTTAAATTGGTATGTTCATACCAAATTTATCCCAAATTACCAATCTTTGAAATTTTTTGTTATATAAAAGTCAATTTGGGATAAATATGATATGAATATATTAATTTGAGATTTTTTGTAACACAAAAATTAATTTAGCATAAATGTGGCATACATGTACTATTTTGGAATTTTTTGTGACACGAAATAATTTTTAGATAAATATGGCATGGGTATATTGATTTGAGATTTTTTGTGATATTATTATTAAGATGAAAGCAAAAATGGTTAGAAATTGTTTTTACAGATGACAAGAAAAGGTTATTACATGCCGCTACCGAAAGTGGTAATCTATTAAGGAATGGGGGAGGACATTTGGTTAATATACGACAATGGTGGTCGTACATCAGAGGAAGGTTCTATGAAATGCCACTACCATGCATGCTTCACTGCAAAAAATTTAGACTAGTGGTGACCGTTGCTGGCTCTTCCCGCCGGTGGTGGGGAGCTATGTTTTCCCCCCCTTTTATTGGTATTTTTTAAGGTTAGCTTATTTTTAATATAATTTAAATAAAATTTGTATTAAAAAATCAAATTTGGACCACATTAGTCCTCGACTGTGTTTTCCTTCTTCTTTTTTTTTTTTTTCCTTTTTCTGTATTTATTTGAAGTTACCTTATTTTTTAATATAATATAAATAAAATGTATTAAAAATTTAGATTTGGACCAAAATGACATTATTTTAGCCTTATGTTTCATGCAAGAGTCACATCATTGCTATTTAAGAGAGAGAAATAATAATAAAAAGGTCACGTCGGTGTTTTTTAAACAAATTGACTTGATTGGATCAATTCGGCAAATTTAGAATTTAATTACATTTTTTTTTTATGATTCAATTATATTTCATGATGAATTTTAGTATTTTAAGCACGCCTATTTAAAAAAATTATTGCAAATGCTACTTCAAAAGGTTGAGGGGGCCAATTTCCTAAATCGGATAAAAGAAACTACAAAGAAATCTCTAGAACGGCAAGGTTTCCTGGAAAATGTTCCATAAAAGTCACTTTTCTTGAAAAATCATGCGCCGTGAGCCCACTCCTGCGAACATTACAAAAGGCGGCACACTCCAAAAGTTGTATAGTTTGATTTGGTGGATGAACAGATTGTCATCCCGTTCCCTAAATTCTAGGATAATTATAAAAAATATATAAAAAAAATCTATTGTGATGATATCAATTAAATTTTTAATTTTTTAATTTGATCAATTTGATTATGATTTTTTTTAGATGATTTGTCAATACAGTTCTTCCGGCCAATTGGAAATCATTAATATAACGGTTTGATTAGTGCAAACTGTCTTATGCGGCATGACCGACGATGACATAGACTATCTCTACACTTTGTTCTTATATATAAATAAATTTTCTCTATTTTTCGTTTTCCTTTTTCCCTTTCTTCCTCCATCAACCACAAGCGAGGGTTATTAGCACCTGGATCTCGACTAACCTATCATATTCATAGTCTTGACCCTAATCCTCGTGAAAAGGGCCCAAAGCATATTTATAAAATAGAAAAAGCAGGTCTTAATGAAATAAACATTTGGAACCGAAAGCCCTCTATTAGCAGCCACTCTTGAAGTTGCAAAACCATTGCGGGCTAGCCAGCTGAACCTAATTCAATTGTCTAATGTTTATCACAAACAAATGCCTTTCAGTAAAGTAAAGATTTTGTTGTTAGTATTTCATTAGTACTTCAATTTAACTGATTGATTTATTGATTTTTGTTCATTATATCCGTAGAATTCGTATTCAGATTCCTAGACAATTGCATCTTTATCTACGTTTTCCAGGAATTTGAGAATCACTCCTTGGGCTTCCTCATGTTCTGTTTCCCTAATTACAATTATCTACATTGTTCACGATAAATGATTTGGAATCAATCTCGGTAACATTTTTGAGGTCGGGTGCTAAGCTATACCACGGTGCAATTCAATACTCAATTTAGTCATCTATAATCTGTCTCTTCTTTCTTGCTCACTCGATGACTGTGGCAGGCATGAGTTGAGTGAAGGTTAATAATTTTTTTTTTTTTGGTCTAATAGTGAAGGTTAATAATTGAAAGCCCACGGTGGCGGTGGGGCAAGCCGTCCCTCCTGCTCGAATTTATATGGGAGTATGCTCGTCTGCGTGTGATGATGGAACGATGTTGTTCCTTGTGGGATGAGGAGGGAGAAATGAGATTGTTAAGTATAAAAAGGTTGTACACATAAATCTATGATGTTGCGACAATGAGTTCGTTATCAAATTTAAATTATCCAATTATATGGTCGGGGAAAGAGCCAGAAAGCTAGCTTATAGGGAGCGAGATTGCCAGCACATTTGAATTTTAACTATAATTCCCGAGTTTTGGTAACGGTGGTATTAAGTAATAGCAACTTAATTTATTAATTGATAATACAAAAAAAGCCCAAGACATTCATGAAAGTGTAATGTTCAATCGCAACGTAATAAAATAGCAAGATTGCATATCTATGAAAAAATGAAAAATTTCAACTTGGGATTTAATAAAAGGAAGCATAGATTTCTAAAAAAAAGGGGTTAATTCTACGAAAAACCAAAAATTGATATATCTATAATAAATTTATCTAAAATTAATTTTTTGAACATAAAAAATTCATAAGTGGTACATTTGTGATGAATTTACCTCAAGCTTATTTTTTCACCATCAAAAATTACAAACTAATACGTATGTGATAAATTTACTTTTCTTTAATTTTCGTTAAATTAGATCAATACAAGAAAAAATCAAAAAATGATAAATTTGTCATAAATGGAAGGTAAAAAGCTAAATTGGTATACTTGTCAATTATCGCGTGTCATCCAATTTGGAATTTTAATGGTAAAATTTAATAGAAATTAATAGATGATAAATCTATTATAAATTTATTAATTTGGAGTTTTTTCTAGTATTAATAGAAAAAAAAATGTAGAAGAATGACTTAAGAGTTAAGCATGGGACCAATCACATAAATTGTCGGCGACTGGATTGACCTGACTTTCTAAAAATATTCAATGTCGGTACACCATCGTACCTCATATATTTGCAATGACCTACCATTTTCACGTGTGCATGGTGAGGATCAGGTAAGCATTTGGCTCTCTCTCTCTCTCTCTCTCTCTCTCTCTCTCATTTTCAATTGATTGGAAATTGACTTCACATCACCCATTAATTTTGAAGTAACCCCTCTCTTAATTCGATTGAAGTTGATTCTGTTTAAAGTTTCTAAAGTTGTGACAATCTTAATCTCGTTAAGTGTGGGAACTTATAAATTTTCAGCAGTCAATTGGGTTATCAAATTGGTCCTATGCATGACTTTTGCTTTTGAAAATTCTTACGAGTCCAATTATTCGCCAATCTGCGATCGATCCTCTCCGATCCAGAAGGCCTTTAAATGAACATTGCAATTTCCTGGTTCCATCAAAGCATTTTTCGAGGGGTAGTCATAGATCTGAAAACTACCAAACTGCTGCTTTTTTGGCTCGCAGCACGTGGGACGAGGCCGCCAAATCATAATGAACCAAAAAAATTTTAAAACAGGGAACATAAAGCATTTTCCAGAAAAATTGACGGGCTGATTTTCACGGAAAATCACCCAGGTAGGTCATGCCGCTGCATATATGTTGTCCTCTTCTTCTCACTCGCACGCGCAACGACTAACCAGTTCAAACTGGCGTGGAAACTCGAGCAAGCGAGAGGCCGACGTTCGACCGCCATGGCGAGACGAAAGAGAGCTCACACTTAACTAGCTTGGGTCGGAGAGGGGTAATTTTGATAAAATTCATGTCACTCTTCAATGGCAAATCCTCCAGATAACCCAATCAATTTGCTCAATGTGCTGCACAACCATCGGGGCCACGACTCTTCAACTGCGGTCTACAACATCCTTCTCATATCACCAACCCGTTAAATACCATATTAACATCGAGTGTGTGGTCTACTTAAGCGTGCCATAAAAATTTCTATGCAACAACTCCCATTCATATGCATTGCACGTGCGCCGCCAGCGTAATAATTACTACATTGAAGTGTGCATGCAAGTAACATTTCCTATGATCCACGACCACCACTTCACCTGATCATTCATTTCAAGTGAGTCTTGTAAGACAACATGGTCGCTTCCCATCCAAATTTATTTGAGGAGTAATTTAAGTTCTCATTTCTATTTATTGTAGGAGCAATTTCAGTAATTCCTCTCTCTCTGTCTCTCTCTATTGAAATACAATAAAGACTGTACTTTTTTATTTTGATCGGTCATACTCTAATTCTACTCTAATACTAACACTCACTCTCAAATTATACTTTGCATGTCCAAGTTAGCTGTTTTATTCATCTTATCACCCTACGGACATCCTTCTCCATCAAACAGCTCCCGACACACGACTCCTTTTGAACCTGTTCAATCCTTGACTCTGTAAAAATCAGCTCAAACATACAAGCAAGATAGGGTAAGTTATCGAATGGGATAGCAAATTAACTTGGTAACGGTGACACCAAAATAACTTGGTAATGGTGACAGCTCGCTTTCTAAGTAAAAAATTTATAACAGAGTTCAATTCGAAAGAGGAGGAAGTAATACAACTGGCCGACACGAATTCACAAAAAGGATTGGAGAGGACAATATTTGAGGTCTAATTACGTCACTCAAAGCCACAACACCAACCCACAAACAAAAAACTGAACGAAAGCGACTTGGAAGAGCCATCCGGCAAAACCCAATCAATGTAATATTTCTCAATTCAAGAACCTTCGACTCAATAACTCCAGACTGAACTTCCCTTTAGTAAAGCTAAAACTAACACGATCATCATACAATTAAAACAGAATTGAAACTTTACATGGGAAGAGTGAACTTACTTGATTGGATCGAAGCATGGGCTCTTGGGTTGACTTGGTAGAAGCCAAAGCTCTCTTCTGCATATGACATGATTTTTCTTTTGGTTGTGGAGTATAAAGTGTGCACATTTTTTGGGAGAACTACCAAAGATGTTCTAAACATATTGGTTGAAAGTCAATTTAATTTTAAATTTTTTAAATTTGGCTAATTTAACTCTAAACATTTTAAACAATTTATCAATATAATTTTTTCGACAAATTTTGACTAACAATTGTTGACGTGGATGTTGGTTGTCCTATGTGACACAACCAGTATTGATGTGGACACTTTTACATTTCTTTTAAGTTTTCTAAATTTTTTAAATGAAATTTTCTTTTCTTTCTTATTTTTTTTCATCTTCATTTATAAGTTTTCTGAATTTATAAAAATTTTCTTTTCTTTCTTTTATTTTTCCACTGGCCATAAGCGAGAATTGCGACACCTTGGCTGGGGCATGGCTCAACCTCATCGGTACTCGGTTGTGGGCCAATCAGAGAGGAAAAATGTACAAAAAAGAAAAAAGAAAAGGAAAAAACCTTGGATTTTCGCTATGATTATGGATTGAGTAACTGGATCCCAACTAACCAATCATATTCATAGTCTCGCCCCAAATTTCCGTGAAAAGGGCCCAAAGCATATCATGACATAAAAATGAGGGTCTTAAAGAAATAAACATTTGGAACCGAAGGGACTCGATCAGCCGCCGCTCTTGACGTCGCAAAACCACTGCGGGCCAGCCAGTCCAAACCAATCCGGTTGGCGAATGTGTATCTTAGCGATTAAAGGGGAAGAATCATCCAAAGATATGGTGGTAATCGCCAGTTCCACCTAAAATCTCCCTTCGGTCCGGATGGCGGGGATTCCAGGAAGGGTCACTAGATGCGAGCCCCTCCCAGTATCTTCTTCTTCCTCCTCCGGCGTTCAAGCCGGCAGACCAGAGGTTGAAGAAACGGTGAAGGAAAGAAGATGAACAATAGAGGTATAGGAAAGAATAGACAGTAAAAAGAAAATAGATAAAAGAAAGAAAGAAAAAGAAAATTAAGAAAGTAAGTCTATGATGTTTCATTTAAGGTAGGGGTAACCACTAGGATTGCCCCGATCGCCACCTTTCCTAACCTTGAGCCAATGAGGTCACTGAGTGAGGACCACCATCTACTAGTTTGGGGAAGGCCATGACCCTTGCCTGTTGGCCAGCAAGGGCATCGTAGCCCTCACCTAGATCTAGGCAAGAGTTGACGCCCTCACTCATGGCCAGCGAGGGAACAGAGGCCCTTGCCAAGGTGACACAAATGTTCAGCAAGGAATTTACAATGCTAGCAAGAGCAAACGAAGTTCACAATGCTCAGACGTGATGGTAGAGCTTTTATGTTAGTATTTGACAGGATGAATCAACTGGTTGAGACCCAACTAAGGCGGATCCTTAGAGTTTTAACGGATTGCCAAGTAGGTGCAGCCGAAATCTTGGCGAAGTGGCGCTGAGGCTTAGGTCCTCCCAAATCTTACCTATTATAACTTGGTTTTCTTGATTATATGAAAATTCCTTTTACTTTTGGAGTTGTCATTAACTCATTAGGCTTGTTTATTTTCGCAACCCAGAAATTTATGTGTTCAGGGACTTAGTTACTATAAGTTAATTGGATGCATTATCAGTGCTTTTTCTCCTTTATGAAAATGCTTGCACTCAATCTTCATCAAATTTATTACCCTAAACCACCGGCATGTAAAAGTGATCATGCATTATGCGCAAACACTAAAGATAAACAATCAATAATCAACACAGTAAATTAATTACGAGGAAAGAAAAAGACCCAAGCCATATCGCAAAAGAATTAAACATGGCCTTTTTATTATGTCTCAGGATAGTACCCCGTGCTTTATGCATAAAATCAAACGTGCAGTTAATCCGAGTCTTTTTAAGGTCCAGGCAGTTAAAGTAAGTTTGAAGATGTAAAGTCCATAAACTAAAGGATAATAATAAAGATTAAACAAGGATTTAGCATAAACACATCCCCCGGTCATCGGGACCTGTCAGAGCCGAGAGTCGCCGAGGATGCGCAAACAAGACAGAGATTACACATGCCCCATGACCAGAATGCGTGAGCCAGAGGCAGAGAGCACGCATGGATGTCTACAAATTAAAACAAGCTCAGTCTTCGGCGAAATTCAACCCGGCGCGTCTATGAATCATCTAATTGAGAAAGGTCAAGGCCAGACCACAATCATCCAAGGACTGGAAGATGACGACCAGCAAGGCACAGAACGTACACAATACAAGCATCGCGTTGGAAAGACGAAAAGCCGGGGAGAACTCGACGGGATCTTACTTGTAACACACCTGTAACACATGTGTACCTTAACATTCGACTAGCAACATCCAAAGCAGACATAAAAGAGAGTAAGCATAAGCATCAATCTGAACGTGGTTGAAGCTTAAAAAGTCCGAGAAATACAAGCGGGATTCAAAAGTGACGCTCGTTGTTGAACAAGACCAATGTACCGACCGTTTTTGACAAAAATCTCACAATGCTAATACATATTCTGAGTTCCATTCACGGCCGGGCATCCCCATGAGATTAAGGAACCGATAGATCAAGATAATAAGCTTGCGATGCCCATTAGACGACGAAAGCTAGCATACTTGACTTTCGACTACAGTACGGTGCTCGGCGGGGGAAAACCGGGCCAAAATCAAACTAGAAAAGCTAGAAGGAAAATAGCTATGCCTTTTGAGACCTCTAGATGATAAAGATCAAAGATGAATGGACTTGAATGAGGCTTGGTTTGGTCACGAATTTGACTAGATTGGCATGGTTTCTCTCTTGAACTCACTGCCACTCCCAGTTTTCGCTCTGTTTTTGGCGGCAACGTCTCTCCCTCTTAAACTAACCTCCTGACCTCCGTTTCGAACGAGTCACCAACGGTTGGAAAGCTTTTTAAGTCTGATTTTTATTTCTAGTTCATGATTTGAGCTAATTCTAACTCTAGGTTCACGATATTCCCACTTACCTCCTATTTGTTCCTCGAACTCCCCTGCAGTTTTGCCTCGGTGATGTTCGCCCCTATTAGGCCACTCTTCGGCCTCCAGTGGGAACAAGTCACATACGGTTGCAAAGATCTCTGAATCTATTTTCACACTCTAGTTAAAATTTTTGGCTAAGTTAGATTCTGGTGCGTTTGTTTGAGTGAAATTGTTTTTTAGAAATTAGTTTTTCGGACTTTTACTCATTTGGTTTGCCAAAAATGTCCAGTCAACTAAAAACACATCCCGTTCAACAAAAATATTCATGCATAAAATTAAGAAAGTGAATCTTTAAATCTAAGTGGTGAGAACACTTTTGGGAATTGCTCCTCTCGATTTTTTTTTTATATTATATATATTTTTTCTCTTTTTTCTTTTCCTTTTCTTTTTCCTCCTCCCTCTTTTGGTCGCCAAGCCTCAGCGACAACTAGTAACTGGCCATAGGCATGGGCAGATGAGGCTTGGATGAGGTTTGACCTCACCAAATCCTAGTGAGGCTCGACCTCGTTCAAGGTTGCGAGGTTAAGCCTCGCTTGCAGCCTGTCGTCGGCCATCGTTGAGGCTCGGTGATTAAGGGAGGAAGAAGGAAAAAAAAAAGGAAAGAAAAAAAGAAAGAAAAGGAAAGGAAAAACTTATTTAAAAAAATTAAGCCTTTTTATTTGGTAGAGATAAAGTCATGAGACTGAAATTATTTCCCAAAAGAAATTTAACTATCAAAAAATGTTTTTGGTTACATATTATCAAATAAAGGAAAACTATCCTTTCTCTCAAAAATTAATTTCCTCGAAAGTATTTTCCTTTATTATTAATTTATTTTAGTTCGTAAAAAATGAATAAATTAAAAAATATCTTATTAAAAAAATCAATTGTATCACGTACAAAATTGAACAAAAAAAAATATTTTTATTGTCCATGAAAATGTGGAAATATAATTTGCTGTCGATAATGAAAACATTTCTCATTGACTAATTATTTCAATCGATATAGGTTATACATTTTCAAAAAAATATTTTTTAAATAATTTATTTTCGTGAAATAGATAGAGCCTAAGTTATAAAATCTTCACCTTCCGTTGACCTGTCACGCTTGGGCTCTATTTTGGAAGCTCAACACAACCAAAAGAGCATGAGATAAGTAGCTAATTTTGCCGGTCCTAAGCATGATCTTTAGGCAATACTCCTAAACCCCAAGGACGAGGGGAAAAATAATGACCTGGTTCAGGTGGTCCCCGGGGGTGGTCAGGCACCCCGCCTTTCTCCACAAGGGAAGGGAATGAAATAACAACTGAGGGTTGCAGCCCGCCGGGTTGCCGGGCAGGCGGACCCAAAACTGGGGGGGAGAGGCTAGACCTCTCCCTATGAGCTAGCCGTTCGGCGTTAGTTTAGCTACGGCAGTGCCCATGTGCGTTTGAGCTTTTTCAACATAGTGGCCGACATAAAATGAAGCACACATGCAAGTGACATTTCGGAGAAACTTCGTATGACCCACAAGCGCCACTTCTCATAGATTGACCACTATTGTAGATCTCCTAGACAGCATCATCGCAATGCACATTCAAATTTATTCGATGAGTAATTTCATTTCAAGTGAGTTTCACCATTTTTATGGTTTTGGTCGAATTTGAATCGTACGGTTACCGAAAGGAAAAGTCCCACGTCATGTCATGACATGTATTTTGAGAACAAATGAAAGTTAAATTATTTTAAAGAATGCTATTTCATAAAATAGAATTAGGTAATGGATGAATTTTCAAGTTAGTTGTTATTTTAATTATGGATCGAAAATGATCACATAAGTTAATTATTTCAAGTAATTTATTAGTATGTTTGATGATGCTCATGGTGACCTATATATTGACATATGATATACATTCATAGACCGAATATGTTCTAAGTTTAAATCACATTTGATGTGTTTTTCTAGAGGTTAATTGTTTGTAGTTTCGGGGCCTTGTGACCTAGTAAAGCGCGAGTATAGTGTTTTAACATGAGCAATGAGTTCGCTATTCGTATGTTGACATTGACATGCGGTATTTAAATACGTAGACGGTAATATGATACTCTTGTCCGTGTGCTGTGTTGCATATTTGGTACAAATATGCATCATTAATTTCTTAATCCCAGAAAAAGTAGTGATTGTCACTTTCCGAGTCATGATATTGCTCATCCCTTTAATTACAATTTCTTGTCTGGCCGACGTACAGCGGTTCCCGGGTCAATAAAAAAAAAAAAAAACATAGTGGCCGATGTAATCCACCCACGCATTGCTATGCTGGTTGAGGCTTGCATCCTGAATTTGGCCACCAGGTCAAGGGTTCGACTCCCAGGATGGTTATGTGATTTAAGTAGGGGGCTCCGGTGATGGGTTGCTGGGCCAGTCTCCCCTGAGGTATAGTTGGTGTTATGCTCCCATAAGGTGAGTTAGATCAAATCCTTGACATCAAAAAAAAAAAAAAAAAAAACATAGTTGCTTACGTAAATCCTCCAACAACAATGAAGCACCCATGCAAGTGACATTTCCCAGAACCTTCCTATGATCCACAACTACCACTTCTCATAAATTAACCAAATGCCCTCCACCGTTAGAGGATACAGGAGATTTTGTGTTTGGACCGCCCAGAAAGAAAACTTATG
Source organism: Eucalyptus camaldulensis (assembly GCA_019915185.1). Taxonomy (NCBI): domain Eukaryota; kingdom Viridiplantae; phylum Streptophyta; class Magnoliopsida; order Myrtales; family Myrtaceae; genus Eucalyptus; species Eucalyptus camaldulensis. Next base: position 12,811,112 of record JAHSVA010000013.1, on the reverse strand, counting down.
CCAGTACATATCAATGGTACTAGTTCCAGTTGTGCATGCATAAGTATGTTTCTACCCTCTGGTATTTTGCCCCCTTCACTTTATGGATTTAGCTGCTCGTCATCATTTCAATTACTCTCATCTTCTCTACCATTATACATATGGATTACATTTGTCTTATTTCTCTCTCAAAATGAATCCTCTTTTTACCGTAGGGTGTGATTTAGCATTTACTTGTCCAGTCTCAACTTATATAGAGTATGGGTAGTATATCTCTCTGTGTGTGTGGGCGGCGTAAGTTTTGACATTTTCCGAAGTTAAGTGCTAGGGAACTTATAGAGGAAGCAAGTTTGTGTTTAGCTAGATTTTGCTGGACCCTTTTGTTTTTCTACACGGCTCCTGCCAAAGAAAAGCATTTGATTATGTTCTTCATGGATTTGAGCAGGCTTGGATCGAAGATAATTGGTGAAAGAGAGATGGTTGTTTTTCAGTAATCAGAATTGTCTCCACCTTTTCTTGTTTGAGCTACCTGCGAACGCAGGGTTGCAGACTAGGCGAATTGAATACTATTATGAGAATTTAGAATAAGATAGTTGGCAGAGGTGTTAAATGGGTGGGTCGGGTCGGGTCGGGTTTGTGTCAGGTCATTAATGATCCAACCCAAATTGACCAATTAATCAATTTATGACCCATTTATGCTTAATATAAATTTTCCGACTCATATCCGACCCATTTAACTAAACTTAAAAAATCTTATTTTTTATATATATGTTAAAAAAAATGGTATTACTAAAATAGTATTATACAACACAAATTTAATGGATAGTTTTACAATTTTTAAAATAATTATTTTAAAAAATCGAATTTTAATTATTTTTATTTTTTAAAATTAATTTTTTAATTGTTATTTTTAATTTTTAAATATAATTTTTAATTTTTAATTTTCTTTTTTCTTTTTTGTTCTTCTTCTTCTTTGGTTGGCCGTCGGCCACGACGACGACCGGCGGCTGGCCACAGGCAAGCCTCGGGCTCACCAGATCGACGAGGCAGAGGCCTCGCCCTATGCAGGCGAGGCTCGAGCTCGCTAGATCTAGCGAGGCGAAGGCCTCATCCGACGCTGACGTGGCTCGAGCTCACCAAATCTGGCGAGGTGGAGGCCTCGCCGACGTCTGACAAGAGGCGAGGTCGAGCTCGCCCGACACGAGCGAGCCTCGAGCTCACCAAATCTGGCAAGGCTCAAGCCTCGCCCAACGCCGATGAGCTCGAGGCTTGCTTGCCCGGTTGTCGACCATCGCTGAGCCGGCGACCGGAGGAAGAAGAAAGAAAAATAAAAATAAAAATAAAAGAAAATTAATATTAAAAAATAATTATATTTTCAATTTTTATAAAAAAAAAATATTTTTGTGAAGTTAAATAGAGAAGAGAGAATCTCTCTTTGTAAATGAGTTCATTTCTGATAGGTTGATAAATATGTCTTAAATGGGTATGCTCTCAGACCCATTTAAGACATATATCTCAACCTCTTTATTTTCAAAACCTATTATGGATGTTTTAGGAAACGAAGCTTGACCATTTAACACCTCTAGTTATGACCTACAATTTTCACGTGTGCATGGCAAGGATCAGGTAAGCATTTTGCCCTCTCTCTCTCTCTCATTTTCAATTGATTGGAAAAGAGTCAAACGCGGAAGAGGAAAACCTAATTGACCTCACATCGCCCATTAATTTTGAAGTAACTCATCTCTTAATTCGATTGAAGTTGATTCTATTTATAGTGTTTAAAGTTGTTTAACAATCTTAATCTTGTTAAGTGTGGAACTCGTAAATTTTCAACAGTCAATCGGGTTATCAAATTGGTCTTATGCATGACTTTCGCTTTTGAAAATTCTTAAGGGTCCGATTATTCCCCGATCCGCAATCGATCCCCTCCGATCCAGAAGGCCTACAAATAAACATTGCAATTTCCTGGTTCCACCGAAGCATTTTTGGAGTGGTAGTCGTAGTAGTGGACCGATAGTTACTGGGCAATCCAACATCTGAAAACTACCAAACATGCTGCTTTTTTGGCTCGCAGCACGTCGGACGAGGCCGTCAAATCATATGAATCAAACAAGTTTCAAAACAGGAAACATAAAGCATCCTTCAGAAAAAATTGACAGGACCTGATTTTCACGGAAAGTCACCCATGTTGGTCGTGCCGCTGCATGTATGTTGCTCTCTTTTTCTTCTCTCTTGCCCGCCCGATGACCCACCGGTCTGCAACAACCAACGAGTTCAAACTGGCGTGGAAACTCGAGCAAGCGAGAGGCCGAAGTTCGACCGCCATGGCGAGACGAAAGAGAGCTCACTTAACCCGCTTGTGTTGAAATTTTTTTCTGGAAAATGCTTTACGTTGACGAAAGAGAGCTCACTTAAATCCGTTTTTTTTTTTTTTTTTGGGAAATTTTTGTTAATATTCGTCCTCCAGGATGAAGCACGGGCATCGATACCCTTTAATACTATTGACCAATCAAGCAAAATCCTCTTTTAATAATATACGGATCGGAAAGTATATTATATTAAACAGATGTATATTTACTTGGAAGCATGTCAAAAAGTGATAATATCACAATCGTTAAATAACATTATAATGATTTGTCATCAATTGTATTATAAACCCCCCCAAAAAAAAACTTGCATAACAAATCAAGCAACAATAAATTTTTTTTTTTGGCATCATCAATTTAACGAAGAGCCATATTAATTTGCCTACAACATTCCTCGAATGTACATACATACTCTCAATAAATAACTAATAACGCACATTTATAGTCGTCATCATTTATTAGTGGTAGCCACGTGTGATTGAAAGCGGCGAGTAGGATTTTCTTTTCTTGGGTCAATTGCTAGAATCTGAGAAAATAAAAAAAAAAAATTATTTCTTAATCCGGCAGCATTTCCGGGAAGTGTATAGCTCCTTCAGACAGTACAGAAATCTCACTCCACTGATTCCGGAATCATTGCTTTGAGTTTGAGTTGGAGTTCGTGCATAAATCCTTCATCGTCTCTGCTACATTCTGTTCTCGTTTGTTCAGCGACCAAATCCTTCCAAGTTCTTGAAAAGCTCCACCAAAGAAATCATGTCGATGCAAAAGAGAGCTTTGGTTTCCACTTCTTGGGGTCAACCAACTCCACTCAAGCGGCCACGCACCGCTGGAACGAAGTAAGCTCTCTCTTCCCTCTCCACGTTTCGATGTTTGATCGATTATTTGATGCTGGTGTTCGTTTTAGCTTTACTTGAGGGATACTCAGTGAAGAGCTCTTGAGTTGAAGATTCTTGGAATGAGAAATTATGGCAAAGCCTGCGTTGAAGCGTAACCTTGATTAGCGTTTGGCTCGTGACAGTTCTAGATCGCTTTCGTTCAGTTTTTTGTCCGTGGGTTTGTGCTGTGGCTTAGATATGAAGCATTAAAGACCTCCAATGTTGCCATCTCGAATCTGTTTTGCGAGTTCGGCATGGGCCAATCGCAGCATTTCCCTTGTTCGAATTAAACTCCATTGGAAACTTTTACCCAGCTAGTGAGCTATTATCGTTACTGGGTTACTTTGCCGTCCCTTTTGCTAAATTTTCCTATCTTGATTGTACTTTTGTGGCGATCTTCATCTGGTCAAATATGGCACAGGTCTGGGAAGAGAAGGAGCTGGTTCATCGCGAAGGTTGTCCGGAAAGTGGTAAGATGAGTAAAGTCTTTATTGTTCTTCAATCGCTGATCTCTTTGATTAGAAGCGTTTGGACGCATTGCTGACCTTCCGGATCACAAAATGATCCAGATTTTCAATGAAGTGGCTTGGCCATAATTTTTTCCTTGAATCTTGGAAAATGCGGTCAATGACAACTTACATGTTGAGGAGGACAATGAGAATACGTGTGATGTGAAACGTGAATGAGATATATACGAGATGGATTGCAATGTAATTCTTCGCTATTGCTCTTTGCTGGACAGGTCAGGGAAGAGTTGAGGGAAGAGTTGGAGCGTGTTAAATCTGACTTGGTCGAATGCTGTCAAAGGTGAATATATTTTGTTTAGTTTCTTGCTAAATCTGCACCAACTGATTCCTCAAAGGGAATCTCCATGGATATCGTCTCACATACTAGAAATATCATCGAGTATCATCAGTCATTGATCCATGATTCTGTTCAGCAAAGTGTAAAACCTGCACATACATCTTTTTGTCAATCACTGAAAGGACGGTGCATTTGTAGATAGCTGCTAATTAACTTTACTTGCTTCTGTTATCTTTGTACTGCATAAATCTGTATTCCAGCTTCATGTCAGCTTTTCTCTGTCACCGTAGGTTAAGGGATGCATCTGATGAGTCTGGTAATTAGGTCTGACATTCATATGTACTAGTAACTAAAGCGTTCCCAATGTCAATTTCCATGGTGTAGTTCCGTGGATAACGCTCTCAAAGGGATGATGCAACAGACAAGCTCAATGAAGAATGCTGTTCCGGAACTGGTAAGATAAACAGCGTTCATAAAATTTCCGCATGTCGATTGTTTGAACAGCATTGATTGAGCATGAACTTTGCACATCTTTTTTTTATAAGTAAATTTTCATTTTATTGGACAACCTGTGGAAGAAATACAATGGAGGTCACATCCCATGTGAGTCCATTGCAGCATAATGTCCCACATATACAGCTGAGTCAAGGTGCCAAACCTTCCTGTAGATGTGAACTCTTGAGGAAGATTAGTCTGCTATCCCTAAAGCAACATTTATCTGCTGAGCGATGGCCCTTTTACTCGGCACTGACGGATCGATGGGACATCCTTTTGAGGAACCTATTATAATGGGAAAGCCTGATAATTCATCAAGTTGACTTTCAATCTGATTACACTAGACATCAAATGACAACATGACACCATAGTCTTCCCCATCTACACTACCAATTGCAAAAACAAAATACTAGCCATAAAAACTAGATGCAAAACCATGCTACCAGATTACAGCAAAGTTAGCCAACAAGAACTCACCAATTTCTCCACAAACACCAGTAAGTGTCTCATTTCTGTCCAGAATCATAGCTTCTAGTGAGACTTTTACGGGGAAAGTAAAAAACAACTGCATCAAGATCACAACAAGCTTGAGCGGATACATTTTCATGCTTCACTAAGTTCCTCTCTCTCCAGAGATAATAAATTGTTGCATTCCAAATAAATTCATCCTTCCAATCACTTGCAGATCTAGGAATTGGGAGTAGCTGTAGAACTTGTTCCCAAAATCTGCTTTAAGAATACACACTTAAAGAGCAAGGGCATTCGAGATTTTTCTCATTGTCCGCATAGCATACAAGTGCTATCAATGTCAGATCCAATATGTGCAACCTATTGTGAATGACTAGTCGAGTTATAAGGCCACATTCTGGCACATTAGGCTTAAACCATACAAGCTTAAACCAAGTAAGTTTGTATACATTTCCTCATGAGTTTCCAAGTCTCCTTTATAGAGAAAGAGCCCCTTGATGATCCAGTAAATACCACTTTGTCTACGGAGCCAGAGTATGGAGCAATCAATCCACACAAAGTCATCTGAGTTTTAAACAGATCATCAGAACTTGCAGGAGGCCATCTGCATTCATTTGTCTCAATAACATCAACAACTGTGGCTTTATCATCTAAAGCTGATCATAACCATTCCAAAGCACATGTAACATTTTACATGGACATGGGATGAAATGGGATAAAGAAAATGCTTAGGATAGTTCGTATAACTGCTGATTGGTTTAGCATCCCTTCCGCTTCATTTATTTGATGTCTCCAACTTTGGCAACTCTTCTCTTGGTGGTTTTCGACAGATGGAAACAGTGGAGCTCACGAATGATCACTCTCCCCACCTTGGATGGTATGAATGCTCTTCACTTGTGATGCTGGCTTTCTGTGTAGTATTGACTGGTTATGCATTGTTGATTTTTTCGGGAATAATAGTCAGACTTTACCACTAACCGCAAAGCAGGCAGCCAGAGCTCAGTTTACAAGTAAGCTAGAATGATTAGGTCATGCGCCAAATTGTCAATGCTCCGATTTAGAACATAATCATATGTATCTTGAGAGCAGTGCAGCATTATATTTGGTTTTATTTTACTTTTTGAAAAATTTGCATTGTTAAACTCTCTGAGACAGTGCATCTAATTATCCTAGCAGTTTCCCAGGCATTAAGACTTGTCCAAGTGAGATGTTTGGTAGTTTGTCTCTGTGTTATTACTTTTCCAATTTTCTGCTTCTATACCTGTTCCTGTTTCTAATGGTTGTTTTCCCTGGAGAATGCAGTACTAATGCTAAAACTACGGGAAAGAATGATGTGAGAAACTTCCGGCTTCACATTCCAACCAAACTGCCCAAAGATGTATTTACCGGACAGAAACTAGAAGGAGAAGGTGGTGCTCGCATTTCCGTTGCCTTGATTGATGCAGATACAGGGGAAGCTGTTAAATCAGGCCCAGAATCCTCCATTAAGTTGGACGTCGTTGTGCTTAAAAGTGACTTCAACAAAGATGATGAGGACAACTGGGCTCAAGAAGAGTTTGAGAAATACGTGGTTAAAGAACGTGACAGAAAGGGGCCGCTTTTGACAGGAGTTTGCCAGGTGACGCTCAAGGGAGGTGTTGGGGAGCTGGGAGAACTGATATTTAATGACAATTCCAGTTGGGACAGGAATAAAAGATTTAGGATAGGGCTTAAGGTGGCATCGGGTTATTGTGGGAATACACGAATCCGGGAAGCAAAAACAGATGCCTTTCGTGTCAAGGAACATAGGGGAGAATGTACGTCTTTCATAGTCTTACAGTACATAAACCTCGTCCTACATTTATGACTGACAATAAACATAGTTCCGGACATCGCATCTCCTATATTTTAATTGAGAGTTTCATTTCATATCAACCATTACATCTCAAATGAAAATTCTGATAAATAAAATATGATCTGCTTCTATGTTATTAGAAAATGTTGACACTTCGAATCGGTTTTGGGAGAGGGTCTGTGCGCCTATCAGAAGCTACTCATCAATCTAATAGGGACTAGGACCTTACTGTATATGTCCTCTTCATTTTACAGCAAGCAAGAAACATTATCCACCTGCATTCGATGATGAGGTCTGGAGGCTGGACAAGATTGCCAAAGATGGGAAATCTCACCAAAAATTGAAGGAAGCCGGAATACATATAGTGGGGGACTTTCTACAGCACCTGTCTACAGACTCCAAGAAACTGAAAGAGGTAAGCACTTAGTTAATGATTCCCAATTATGGTTTGATTGACTACCGAGATCGTAAGTCTTGCGTGTTCACTCATCATAGGTACTTGGAAAGAGCATAATACAGAAGAACTGGGAATCCCTCACAGATCATGCAAAGACTTGCGAATACTGGATGACTTATTTGAACAATCCTAATGGCATGAGGGAGCATGCTGCTGTATTCAGCACTGATCGTGAACCAACCAACCTAATCGAAGACAAGGTATATTTTGCTACTGATTGACTTTCTGCCCCAGAGAAGGTAAGTAACTAAGGAGTTCCTCCTGAGTTTTGTCAAGCCAGCCCATTCACAACACACCATCATGCTGAGTTCATATAATATGTCCCATATTATCCATGTAATCAGTAATTTGATGTTTACTTGTAGCTGTGTGGCTTAATAGGTGTTAGATTTGATCAGAGATATGGAAACTTGAAAAGGGGAGTTGGTTGGACATCTAGATGCTTTGTTTTTTTATTTGTTGGTAAAAGGAATATGAAGTGCCTGTGGAGAGAACAAAATGAATATCTAGATGCTAGTGATTTTGACCTTTCGCTCTTTGCGATGCAAAGTTAAGGATGGTGACCTTGTAAATCTAAGTGGCCTTCTGTAGAGAGTACTTTCACCCTTTGATTCGCTGTCATCCATGACAATTTGCATCCATAACTTTTCAAGTCTAGAACTATGAAGATCTTAATTACTTGCACGATACAAGTTGATGTGTCTTAATTATTCTCTGGTCCTTTCTCAATCAACTTTACATCTTTACCCTGAGGAGCCTTGCCTTGATTGTACTCTCCATTGCATCTTCGGAGCACCTCACTTTTATGTGGTGGAGAAATGGGTGGCGATAGGCCTAAAGTGAATTGAGGTTTATTCTTTACTCTTCTTTCTCTGTGCTGCACTTACGTGCTTACTCTGAGTGCAAGTTCGTCCACTGGAATGCAACATTACTAGCGAAAAAAAGAAATTGTAACTTCAAGTCAGAGCGTGTACCTTTTATAGAGGAGATAAATACTCCCATCAATCCAGATTAAGCGGTATGCTGTGTTTATCTTCCAGAACCATGAAGAGACAATCGGGAAAACCTCAAGCTCTTTTCCATCTCAAGTCCCTGACCAACGAACTGTAAATCCCGCGCCCGTTCAACATAATATGGCTCCAGGTACCTGTGCTCCTCCAGTTGGTCCGGAAACTCCTCTGGCAAATGCGGGCTTCACTGCTGACGGTACGTGCTCCTAAGCACAAAACTTTCTCTCCCTATAAGCACATACAAAGATGTGGCCTGTGAAATAATGATAGAAAATAGGACTTTCCACTTGATTGAAGCAACGTGTTTCAGATCCTAATGATTTGGGTTGCGCGTTATCTGAAGACATTTATGTGTCCAGCTACCCCATCAGTTGAACTTACATCTAAAAATGCTGATAAATAGTTTTTACTGATGATGAACAAACAAGACGAGTAGATTGTCGGGGTCACTACCAAAAGCAGCAATATAATAGATTCAGTACAAAGGCAAAGGGCAATAATTAAGTACTTACATTTTGTGAAGGTTCAGTTTCAAAGATGCAACTCCAATTTGAATATGAAAGATTTAAGAGTCGAAGTAACAAAAAGACTGACAAGGATATGCAATATCGAGAATAATAAATATCTTAATGCTAATTGATCAAAAAAAGATATTCTGTAAGATGTGATTGTTGCGAAATGAGCCTCATTCAATACACTATCCATATGGCTATATATATGTATGTATGTACGAATGAATGTATTCAGTCCAATCAATTAAAATGCAATTAAAAGGTTAGATATGAATAGATATAATAAGCACACGGTGAGATGTTTGTATGGGCATTTTTATCAAATGGCGACTGAAAAATCATATTAGAAAACAAGTTAGGTTGGTTAAACCTATATATATATATATATATATATATATATATATGAAATTGAGATATAAAATATTCAATCTGTAAAGGGAAAGTGTCTTATCAGTTGAATCACTTAAAAGATTACAAAGATCAGAGGCAAGAAAAATTAAAGAGATGTGAAGGGTGAGGAATATTAAATGCTCGTAACCATTCATAAAAATTTATGAGATCGTACACCTGTGCTCAGGTAGGCCGATATTTACTAACCACATTAATGTTCTACTTCTTTCTCCAGGACATAATGATGTAACTGGTTTGCAATCGTCAGTAGAGTCCCAAGATACCATGAAGGATCCAGCTAATGAAGCTCGCCCTCCGCATCGGCTCACACGTGTACGCCACGCGAGCGATCTAATTTCTCTATCAACTTACCAAGCCACCAAGTCTATCCATAGGATCGGTTCATCAGGCCGAATGGGCTGTACATCGAAGGAAAATGTTCCTCCCCCTATGTCACTGCGAGCCTCAAGGTCAAGCTTCCTATATGGTAAAAGCTCATAATCATTCATTTGAATTTTTTTATGAGATCGTACACCGTGCTCATGTCGTGCATGTTTGTATGGGCATTTTTATCGAATGATAACCCCAAGATCATACTAGAAACGAAGTTAGGTTAGTTAGACTTACATGTCTAAAATTGAGATGTAAAATGTTCAATCGGTGAAGGGAAAATGCCTTGTCAATTGAAACACTTAAAAGATTACAAAGATCTGTGGCAAGAAAAATTAAAGAGATGTGCAGGGTGAGGAATCGTAAAAGCTCATAATCATTCATGGGAAATTTTTTTTATAACATCACACAAGTGCTCATTTTGGCCCATATTTACTAGCCACTTTTAATGTTCTACTTCTTTCTCCAAGACATAAAGATGTAACTGCTTTGCCATCGTCAGTACAGTCCCAAAATACCTATTTTGAAAATCCCATAAAGTCTCCAGCTAATGGAAGTGTTCCTCTCGCTCCATGTCAGCCACGCCTCCAGAGTATTCGAGTGCTCCATTTTCTATAGGAGAGAATGCAATTACTACTACTGTCAGCCAGTTCCACGATTTCCCTTCCCAACCGACCGTGCCTAGCCATGTGATCGGTTCACCAAACCTAATGGACTATACATGCGATGGAAATGTTCCTCCCTTCGAACCACGCCATGACTCATCATTAAGCTTCCGATATGTTAAGAGCTCATAACCATTCATTGAAATAAAATTCATAAGGCCGCACACGTTAATGTTCTAGTTATTTCTCCAGGACATAATAGTACAACTGCCTTGTCATTGCCAGTACAGTCCCAAAATTCCTATTCTGGAAATCCCATGGAGTTTTCAGCTAATGAAATTGCTTGTCCCGCTGCAGGTCTACCCCAATCTGCAGAGCGCTTGAAAGGTCTAACTTGTCTAGAAGATAATGGCAATACTACTTTCGAATCACCACTGCCGTTCCCTCGCAAGAATCTAACGGATGCCCCGCGTAGGCGATTGTTCGATGACGACGGGAAAATAAGCTTTCGGGAAAATGGGCTTCATCCCTTGTCCAAAAAACACCATGCTTTTCCACCTGAAGACGATCACGTGATGGAAGATTTGCCATCCAAATTTGCAGACGATAGGACGAATTCTGCGGATCTACAAAATATTGACATCTCCTTTCCTACCTCAACATGGAACGGTGGTTTATTTTAGGCATCAGAAAAGGTGCTATGGCTGGCTCAAGGTGAAGGCAGTGATGCAGCGGGGTTTCTTCCTCAGGAAGAGGGGTCTGAATTGTGCAGTTTGATGGGATCGCCAATTCAAGTCCAGGGCCTTCAAATACCCCTTAAAAGTGTCGATAGATGGTTTCAAGTAGACAGAGAGAAAGAAGGCTGCATAGGAATCGTTCTCAGCGGTTCAATTCATTATGGAGGTGAACAAGAGAAAGTTGGGTAGAGTCGGATCGAAATGTTGGCTTTGATTGATTGTACGAATTCTTATTATTAGCTTTATTCAAAAGTAGATGCAATTAAAGACGTGTACTACGAGACTGTAAGGAGAGGAGGGCGATTGGGATAGCCGGAGCTGATAAAGGTAGTCCAAAAAAGAGTTAGAAGGCATGGAGCTTTGCTCCATTATTAGATATCTGGATGGAAAGCCACAAAAGTCCACAGACTGTATAAAAATTCAAAAAATTCAAAAAATTTAAAAATTTAAATATTCAAAAAATAAAAAATAAAAAATAAAAAATAAAAAGTTGAAAAATAAAAAAATTTAAAAAGTCAAAAAAAAAAATGAAAAAACAAAACATTAAAAAAATTGAAGTGCAGGCTTGATTTGGTGGTTCTTTCAGTTGCCACTGGGTAAGAGGATCCTTGGATTACTCCTGTCCGATACGATCGATGGCAATTTTCATAGAGGAGGGCATATTAGTTGCTTGTCTATTGGGCCCTGTCATCATTGTATTATCCATTTGTGTATTGAACAGCTTAATGCTTTGTTAAGCAGATTTATTCTTTCATTAGAAATTGTCTCTCTACTTCAGTTCTCTTAACATATTTCTTTGAAAGTTTTCTAGTTTTTTCATATGTAAAGATTGCATAGGCAATGAAGCTATATCAGAACACAAAGCACTGTTAAATTAAGATGCTTAAGTTCTCTCGATATTCTCTATTCATCAGGACTGCTAGTTTTATAATGAAGTTAGAGTTACAAATTAGGAGTACCTACTGAAGAAGTAGCAGAAGTAAATCCTACAAGTAGACCAATTAAAATCGTTGGTATGTAGGGCTAAATGCTCTAGAGGGGGTGACAGCCCTGACTAGCCCCTCCTTAATGCTATGTCCGTTTACAGTGCAACATTAGACCATAGAAAATTTCTCTTGAAAATAGACAAATAACCACAATTCGTCCATACAGAAAATGATTAGAACAACATAAACAGGCTTGTGGCATCAAAAAAGCTGACCTTAAGCTTTAAGCTCCTTCAAGCATCTATAGCTCCCTTGAGCCGGCCATGGTATTTTGAGCTTCCGAGCGATACAACTGCCGGTAAGCGAACATTAAGCTTAACCACCTTTACTTATGTGATCCTCGAAATTTCAATTTTCAAGATCAAGGGCTTTTATCTTGTAGCTATGTTCTACGATCAAGTTTCCTCATTGCCTATCCCAAATAATCAAATGTCATGTGCTGATTCATGATGATCAAAAAGCTCAATATTGATTATCCATTATTTTCTGCAATTTACTTAATTCTATCTTCCATTACTGTTTCCATAACTTGTTTCACTCAAAAATGATTATCCACTGCTGCACCGTTTTTTTTTTTTTTTTCTGACATCATACTTTTTGCTACCATTAACGGACGCGCGACCAGTCATTTCCCGGGATCAGAGACTATAGCTTGTCTATTAAAACTGAAAAATAAATGCTGAAAATTGAAGTGTTTGAAATCTTAATCCTGAAAAATATAAAGTTCTTTGATAACAATTACAAAGTGATGTATCAATATAATCGAACTCTCGCCCAAATATATACCAATGATATTTATTGTAGTAAAATAGATGCAGCGAGATTCTATTTACCATCGATTATTTTTCTATTGAATGAATGAAGTACGTCATTCCACAATGGAGTTCACTCACCCCTCGGTACGGTTAACCGTTCAATGCAATCATGAGATTACTCAACACCAGCATTAGGTGTTTGGAGAGCTAGTATCTGTCGGTAGTTTATGCGGTAAAAAAAATCTCTTAACTTTTCACGTTAGGTGGAATTTTTATTTAATTGATTCTTTTAAGTCAATCCACGTTAAGCTTATGAAACAAGCTTAGCCTTATTAATTGTCGAGTATTCAATTTTTGCCGTTTAATTGGGTCATCAAAAGGCCCCAAGAGACTTTATCAGAAAATTTTTTGTAAGTTTAATTATTTGATTGTACATATCATAAGTTCAAGGGCCACATGAAATGGAACGGATGGAGATTATGAGCATGCGCGATAAAATCTCATGATCGAGAGTGAGCCCCCGAGAAAAGGAAGCAGATAGAAGAATTTTTTTTTTTTGTCAGTCTTATTTTACTTCTATTCTAACACTCACTCTCAGACTTTTACCTTGCCTCATTGTACGACGTGGGAGTCAAAACAAACATTTAAAACTAATTCGTCCCCACCTCAACCCTCCTATGAATGTGGTAATTCGAACCTCCTACCTCTCCCTTCCATATTGGAATGGTGGCCACTAGGACAAACCCCAATGGTTAGATAGAAGAATTTAACGGCGCAATGAAGCTTTATTTTCTCATTGTATCATTCACCCGCTTACAAACTCATCCAAATTCATTTGGTGCACCGGGAAAGGAAAAAAAAAGCTGTACAAACAAGCCTTTCTAGATAATTTTGGCTTTTTACATTAACACGCAGCAACGAGACCTGATAATTTGGTTAAGTTGCAGGATTAAAATAGTTTAGACTACAATACAATACAAATGCAATTAGTCTTCCAATCAAGGCTCTGCATTGGATTAAAGGGTTAATATCACAAAAAACTCAAAACTGGTACATTTGTGATCAATTTACCATCAAATTAATTTTTTGACCATCAAAACTCTATACTAGTGTATTTATGTCAAATATACTCTCTGTTAGTTTCTGTTAAATTTGATTAATACCATGAAAGAATCTACAAATTTGTACATATGTGACCAATGGAGGGTAAAACATTAAATCGATACACTTGTCAACTATCATATGTTATTCAACTTAGTAATTTGACGGTATAATTTAATTCAAATTAACGAAGGATACATTTATTACAAGTGTACATGTTTGGGATTTTTTGTGATATTAACACATTATTAAAAATGCTTATTACATGGCTATTTTCTTGGTGGAGTTGAATCATATTATCATAATTTCAATTGTTTTGGAACATTTGCGCGTCACAAAGAATAATCGAGACAAATAGATGGTGTATGAAACATCAGCTTGGTGAAAGAGATTGTGACAACTAGGAATGACCAAATTAGATGAGCATGGCATGCCGCCAGGGGTGCTTTGGTTATCCCGATGTCCATGGAAGAATCAATTTGTAGAAGGCCCGTAAAAAGAGTTAACATCATGAAAAAATTCAAACTAATATATCTTTTACAAATTTACCTCCAATTAATTTTATGACCATCCAAAACCCAAAATTGATATATTTATAATAAATTTACAATTTGTTAGCTTCCGTTAAATTGGATTAATATTATGAAAAATCATAAACTAGTACACTTGTGAGAAACGGATGGTCAAATCCTAAACATATCATCTAACTCAGCAATATGAAGATAAAATTTAATCTTTCAATTATATACGTGCACTTCAATACATGGGATGACCTCTCAACCAGACAATAAATTCTGTTTTTTTTTTAAAAAATCTTTTCCCAAATTGGTACACTCACATTTACATTCATGTCACAAAAAATTCTTAATTTTACACTGATTATATATATCTAAAATATATTTCCATGTCACAAAAAATTTCAAATTGGTATGCCCATACCAAATTTATCCCAAATTACCAATCTTTGGGACTTTTTGTTATATAAAAGTCAGTTTGGGATAAATATGATATGAATATATCAATTTGAGATTTTTTGTAACACAAAAATTAATTTAGCATAAATGTGGCATAAATGTAACGTTTTGGGATTTTTTGTGATACTGATGTTTAGATGAAAGCAAAAATGCTCAGAAATTGCTTTTACGGATGACAAGAGAAGGTTATTACATGCCACTGCCGAAAGCAGTAATCTATTAAGGAATGGTGGAGGAGATTTGGTTAATATACGACAATGACCATCGTAGATCATAGGAAGGTTCTATGAAATGTCGCTAACATGCATGCTTCATTGCAAGAAATTTAGACTAGTGGTGACCCTTGTTGGCCCTTCTCGGCGGTGGTGGGGAGCTATGTTTTCCCCTTTTTTTTTTCTTTTTTTCTTTTTAAGTTATCTTATTTTTAATATAATTTAAATAACACTTGTATTAAAAAAAATTCAAATTTGGACCACATTAGTCCTCGATTATATTTTCCTTCTTTTCTTTCATTTTTCTATATTTATTTGAAGTGGCCATATTTTTTTAATATAATATAAATAAAATGTATTAAAAATTTAGATTTGGACCAAAATGACATTATTTTAGCCTTCTGTTTCATGCATGGGCCACATCATTACTATTTAGGAGAGAGAAAATAACAATAATAAAAAATTCACGTTAGCAATTTTTACTTAGTCAAGTTGAACGGAGTTAACAATTGACTTGATTGCATCAATTCGATAAATTTAGGATTTAATTATATTTTTTTTAAAATTTTATGATTCAATTATATTTTCATGATAAATTTTAGTATTTTTTTTGTAAGGATAAAGTTTAGTATTTTAAGTGCATCTATCTAAAAGAATATTGCAGATGCTACTTCAAAAGGTTGAGGGGGCCAATTTCCTAAATCGGAGAAAAGAAACTAGGAAGAAATCTCTGAAACGGCAAGGTTTCCCGAAAATGTTCCATAAAAGTCGCTTTTCTTGATAAATCATGTGCCGTGAGCCCACTCCTGCGGACATTACAAAAGGAGACACACTCCAAAAGTTATGTACGTCGATTTGGTGGATGAATGGATTGTTGTCCCTTTCCCTAAATTCTTGGGTAATTATAAAAAAAAAAAAAAGATGTAAATTTATTGTGTTAATATTAATTAAGTCTTAAATTTTTTAATTTAATCATTTTAATCATGAATCTTTTAATGATTTGTCAATGTAGTTATTCCGGTCAATTTTGATTGGAAATAATTAATATAGTGATTCGATTAATGCTAACTGTTTTACGTGGCATGAATGATACTGACATAGATAATCTTTGTACCTTATTCTTATACATACACACATATATATTATATTAATTTTTCTGTATTATTTTTTTCCATTTTTTCCCTTCTTCCCACACCCACCAGTCACCACAAGGAGGGTTACTAGCACCTGGATCCCGACTAACCAATCATATTCATAGTCTCAACCCTAATCCTCATGAAAAGGGCCCAAAGCATATAATAAAATAGAAAAAAGTGGGTCTTAAAGGAATAACATGTTCTCTTTCCCTAGTTACGATTATCTACATTGTTCACGATAAATTATTTGGAATCGATCTCTGTAAAATTTTGGAGGTCGGGTGCCATGCTGTACCTCGGTGCAATTCAATACTCAATTTAGACTTATCTATAATCTGTCTCTTCTTTCTTGCTCACTCTCTCACTTGCTCGAAACAGCCCACTTTCTTTTCTTTTACTCTTTTTTTTCCCTTTTTGTTTCGTGCAAGCTGGGCCGCCCATGGAGGTGGAACCGGCCAACACGTCGTTGTTACTTGAATTCAAGCCGGACATGTCCTCTGCAGATCGCGTCGAGTTGGCTCGCAATTTGACTCGATTTGACTCACGGTTCTATTCCTCCAGCTCATGTGGAGGGTTTGCCGAGGCAATACGGGCCGTCGCCGATCATCCTAAAGGGTTGCCGGAGGTAGTGCATGGTGGTGGTGAGGCAAGCCGTATTAATTTGCCTACAAAATTCCTTGAATGTCCATATATATTCTCAATAAATAACTAATGACGCACATCTATAGTCACCATTTATTAGTAGTAGCCACATGTGATTGAAGGCGACGAGTAGGATTTCTTAATGCGGCGGCATTTCAGGGAAATGTACTTCGCTTTTCTTGGAGAATGAAGGGCCTAGCTCCTTCAGACGGTACAGAAATAAAACTCCACTGATTACCGAATCATTGCTTTGAGTTTGAGCTTGAGTTCGTGCATAAATTCTTCATCGTCTCTGCTACATTTTGTTCCCGTTTGTCCAGAGACCAAATCCTTCCAAGTTCTTGAAAAGCTCCACCAAAGAAAAGAAAATCATGTTGACGCAAAAGAGAGCTTTTACTTCCATTTCTTGGGCTCAAGCAAGTCAACTCAAGCGGCCACGCACCGCTGGAACGAAGTAAGCTCGCTCTTCCCTCTCCACGTTTCGATGTTTGATCAATTATGTGATGCTGGTGTTCGTTTTAGCTTTACTTGAGTGATACTCGATGAAGAGTTCTTGAGTTGAAGATTCTTGGAATGAGAAAATATGGCAAAGCCTGCGTTGAAGCCTAACATTGATTAGCTTTTGGCTCGTGACAGTCCTAGATCGCTTTCGTTCAGTCTTTTGTTCGTGGGTTTGTGCTGTGGCTTAGGTGTGAAGCATTAAAGACCTCCAATGTTGCCGTCTGGAATCTGTTTTGCGATTTCAGCATGGGCCAATCGCAGCATTTCCTCCTTGTTTGTAATTCAGGCATCACAATATCCATAAGATCAATTGCAATTAGACCTATTATTGAAAAGTCAAGAATATATGTGACGGGTTGATAGTTAGACTGAATCTTTAAATCGTCCCCGGTCGATGGATTATTGAGTGGATACTAATAATCCTGTTGAGACCGGTGTGTTCATAACTTCACCATTAAGTATTGGATACTTAAGTGAATGATGAGTCACAAGTCATTGAATATTGTGATGTCTGAATTAAGAACACAAGTGTTTGTATTAGACAAGTTCACTGAATGTGACACATATGGAACGATTAGCGACATGGAAGTTTTTAGTGTGGTCAAATATTTTGGTCTTGTGTAAATAATCTTTAGACCTTATGCACAATATTAACTTGTGTGTCGAACAACTAAGGTTCACAGCTGCACGTAATATTGGGTTGTTGATCTGTCTTTATACCTGATGATCATAGTTTGTTCATATACAAAGTTACACGTGTACGCAATATAGAATCTGTCTCCTTGTTACATGCAAGGTAAAATAATGATGTCCTATGCAATATAATTATGACAATGTATTGAAATCCTCGACCGGGATTGTAACCGAGAATAAATTGTTTATATCTCGAATAAAATGCATATCAATTAGATTTGTGCATATGATCAAATTTGTGACTTGACAAATATTCAATAGTCTTTGTTTGATCGGGACATCGGTAAGACAGAGGGATTGAATTACACTGTAGCCGAAGCTGACATGTTCATTATATTCTTAAAATATTCACAATATCTGGGTAGCCATGACATATTGCTAGATGTCAATCATGGCTTGTGGGACCCAAAGATTAATTGGGACTATTTATTCTTTTGGGAGTACTAATGTGTTAGTACAAGTCTTACTACCAGCTTAGTGATGATTTTAGGAATATCACATACCATAAACAATTAGAATAACGTGGAACAAGAGAGAAATAATGTTACAAATGTGTTTGCAATCACTGCAATTGAATTGAAATTAAATTAAATGAGATTTAATTTAATTTGTATTATAGTCATGAGCCTACGTGCATATGATGCACACGCATACCCAAAGTGAATATATGTTAATGTATTCCAAATACACACATAAAGATTATGTCCTCTTTATAAATGGATTGATTAATTATTTTATTTAATTAATCAATGTGAGTTCCTTTTAAAATAAAAATAAAGAGAGTGCATCGTGCATGAATGGTCAACAATTGAGCGGTTTGCTCATGCACCAAGTGCATGAGCAACCGCTCATGTACAACCGAGCAACCACTCATGCACAACCATCGTGCATGAGTGGTTATATATTTTTATTTAAATTATGTTTTAAGAGGACAGGAAAAAAAAAAAAAAAGGTTGCTGAGAAACAGAAAAAAAGGTGCGTGTTCTTGTGTTCTTCTAAAGACACGAAAAAGAAGAGTGTTTTCTCGTTCGGGCCGTGACTATAATATATCAAGGATACGGGATTGGCTCCATAAGATTGCTAGCACGATCATAGTGGTGAATATCCGAAAGTTCTCTCTTCCATTCGACGTCATTTGTTGGTGTGTCTGAACTAGAGGTCCGACATTTCTGGGGCTCAAACTGTAGAACACTTGACCCAATTTGTATAAAGCACGCTTCGAGAGGTAATTTGTTTAACTCCATTTTTATATTCAGATTTTTTATTAAAACACACGAACAACGCCTTCAAAAAATCACATATAAAATATATCCTTTTTTGTTTCCGCTGCATTCTTTTTGTTAATTTTACATATACATGATTCATGAAACCCCGATAGTGATATTAGTGCCAACCTTAGGGATTTTTCGTGCGTTTAATTGATTTATAATTCAAATATATTTTTGCATTCTAATGGCCAATTTATTAAGAGAATCTCTTGCTCTTATGTAGCCTATAGAAGTTGATTAATTTATGTGATAAATTTAATCAACTAAGCAAAATTTAGAACTAAATCAATTTTGAATCAAAAATCCATAACTTGTTATACTTTGTGTTTATATTCTACAAATGATTCGTGATTGTGAATTTAAAGTTGACGACGCAACTTCCGTTCGGAATCACGCTTGTGAAATTTGTTTCATTGATTTTGATTTCTTTACGTGGTTTGCGTTGTTCAACTTTAAATTTGATTAAATGCAGAATTTTATCTATGCCTTCCGGAGTTTTAAGTTTTGAATTTATGGCTCGTAAGGAAGGGTGGTGATCATGGAAAAATCATTAATCATTATGATTGTTGTATGGAATAATGTATGATGATTACATGTATTCTTTTTGGGGATGTAATTCTTAAATGGAGGCTGCGTCATTCCTTTTATTTTATTTTAATTTTTCATGATATGTAATTTTAGTATAGTTTAGTATTTCAATTGTTGATGTAAATGCTACAAGAGAGGAGAAGCCATTGGGGGAACCATTAAGTCGGTGAGCTCTATGGGCCCGATCTTTGAAGAGTTCAATTATTGAAAAAAAAAAAAAAAGTGGAGAGTAGGTCCCTATTATTAAAACATTAAAATGGCTAAATGGATCTCTTTGGCTCAAGACCCATTGAACCATAATTCCATGATCACCACGTAGGATAGATGTTTATGTGATATCTATTTATTTATTGTGTTTATGTTATCGTGCATGTTAAACCGGTTAATGTGTAAAGTGAGACCATTAATAACAACCAAAATCTCCTTATTAATAATATTAAGTCAAAACGGGTTTCAGACTCGTGGCCTTTCATTGTCATGGTTTGATCTAATATTATAGTGGTTGACTAACCGACTATGAATACATAGGGATTAATTACCATTCATATTATTGGACCACTCCATTATGCATGTGATGCTGTGGGGTTGGAGCCAAATGTTTTCTAATAACTGTCAGGTGAGAAAATTGTTTGTGTTTTCAATACTTACATGAGATGATTGGCTAAACTTAACTATGATCATGATGTCAATAACTGTTAGGTGAGGCTTTCATGGTCTAGAGGCCAAAGTTATGATTGAGACTTGCATATGATGTGTTGAACAAGTTGGTTTACTCACTAAGTTCATAGGACACCAATAACTGTTAGGTGAAGTGGACTTTGGGTTAGTGGGACTCCCATCCCTACTAATAATCTTCACCCAACAAAAATTACTGCTTCCCATCTTAAGGAGTATGTGATTCAAATATAAATTTAGTAGGAGAATCTATTTCATTTAAAAGCCAAAATGAAATAGTTATTTTGAAAGATACGACTAACAAATTATTTTATGCAACAGATATATTATTACTCTGAAAATTGTGACCACAAACCCACTCACTTCTATACTTCACAAGAATTGTTTGACTGGACCCAATTTCACTGATTGTGTGAAGAATTTGAGAATTGTTCTCAATTCAGAAAAAATTGGGTATGCTTGATAAAAAGATGCCAACCCCACACTAAAAGAAGCGTCACTTATGATAAGTGGCGTGACAATGACTTAAACTTTAGGTCATATAGGCTTGTTTCGATGAATAACGAATTACAGAAGAAGAATGAATCTATGAAATATGCGAAATATGCTAGGTCAATCATTTTGCATTTAAAAGAATACTTTGATAAGAATGGTCAAACCTCTAGATATGAGATGTCTAAGGCATTGTACCGTATGAGGATGGCTGAAGGATCATCAGTTAATGATCATGCTTTGAAAATGATATGGCACATTGAAGAATTGGCTAGGCTAAATCTCGTTATGGACAACGAGTTAGTTGTGGATTTGATCCTCGAATATTTACCCGATTCCTTCTCTAGTTTTGTCCAAAACTTCCACATGCATAAGATGGAGAAAACTCTCGCTGAGTTACATCGCATGCTAGTAGTTTATGAGAAGGAAATGCACAACGCGAGACTAAATGTAGTGGTTATGGGTAAGGCTTCTTCTTTAAGGGGTAAGACTATTTTAAAGAAAAAGAAATGGAATAGGCCTGTTAAACCTGTTGTGCAACCAAAACCCAAGATTGATAAAGGGAAATGTCATTACTGTGATGTCAAGGGGCCTGGAGGAGGAACTGTAAGAAGTATCTCGCGAGCTTGAAGGTCAAGCCCAAGGACCAACCTTATGAAGGTATGGTATCTATGTTTATTGAAACTAATCTTATGGTTAATGTTGAATCCAACTCATGGATTCTAGATTCTGCTGCAACTTCACATATTTGTATGTCTTTGCAGAATCTAGAAACAAGTAGGATGCTAGGGCGAAACGAGATTGTCCTAACATTTGCCAATGGAGCAAGAGTTGCTGTGTTAGTTATAGGGACTATTCATTTATATTTGCCTTCTGGACATGTATTGGTTTTAAAAAACTGTTTGTATTATAAGAATGTTGTTAGGAACATCATCTCTATACCTCGTTTGGATAAAGAGAATTATGAATTTTTTTTTGCTGATGATGTATGTTCTATTTATCATAATAGAAAATGTGTTGGTTCTAGCTTATTAACCAATAATCTTTATACCATCACAATGTCTAGTAATGCGATTACTGATGTCAATAAGTAAAATAGAATTGATATAAATGTCATAACTAATAAACATCTAGAGATGGTCCAAATAAAAAGTATGTTTGGCATCTTCGATTAGGTCATATTGGAAAAGACAAAATTAACAAGTTGAGTAATGATGGGTACATTGATCCATCAAATTTTGAGTCATACTTAACTTGTGAGGCATGTTTTCTAGGAAAAATGACCAAAGTGCCTTTTATGGGACATAATGCGTGAGATACTAACATATTAGGATTAATACATACAGATGTATGTGGACCAATTAATGAAACTGCTAGAGGTGGTTATAATTACTTCATTATATTCACCGATGATCAGTCACGGTATGGTTATTTATACCTCATGAAGTACAAATCTAAATCCTTTGAATAATTTAAGGAATTCAAGGCCGAAGTTGAGAAACAAATAGGAAAATGTATCAAGGCTCTTTGATTGGATCGAGGAGGTGAATACCTTAGTACTGAAATCCTGGACTATCTTAAAGAGAATGTCATTTTATTACAATGGACACCTCCTGGAACTCTAGAACATAATGGTGTATCTGAATGAAGAAATCATACTTTACTAATATGGTGCGATCTATGATGAGTCATACCAATTTGCCAATATCCCTTTAGGGATATGCCCTTGAGATAGCTGTATATATACTGAACAGAGTGCCATCAACCTAGTCTTAATTATATTAAGATTTGGGGTTGTTCGGCTTTCATGAAAAAGTTGAAAATAGAAAAATTAGAGGCAAGATCTGAACAAGGTCGCTTCATTGGATATCCAAAGGAAACTTTTGGATATTATTCCTATTTTCATTTAGACCAAAGAATTTTGGTAAACAAACACGCTTCTTTTCTAGAGAATCAGTTTGTTCAAGAAGGTGGTGCTGGGCGGAAAATAGTCTTACAAGAAGGAAATAATGAAGTACCGAACAATCGAGTTCAAATACCAATCTCTAATTGAGTGGGAGCTTCTGATACACAACCTCTTAGAAGAAGTGCGAGAACGTCTTGCTCACCTACTCGTTATAGACACTCGGTTGATCATATTGAACCATTATTCATTGTGAATGATAGTGATCAACCTGGTGATCCTAAAACCTATGAGGAGGCGATGTCGGACATCGATTGTGGTAAATGGCTAGAAGCCATGAAATCCAAAATGGATTCAATGTATTCCAATGAAGTTTGGATCTTAATTGATTTGCCTGATTGTATTATACTAATTGGTTGTCAATGGATCTTCAAGAGAAAGATGAATGCTGAAGGTCAAATTGAAACTTACAAAGCACGACTAGTGGTGAAAGGATATTGTCAGAAAGAATGAATTGATTATGACGAAACTTTCTCACCTATGGCCATGCCAAAATCCATTCAGATTATGTTGGCTATAGTTACACACCTTGATTATGAGATATTCCAAATGGATGTCAAAATGACTTTTCTAAATGGTTTTCTCAATTCGAACATCTATATGGAATAGCCATGGGGTTTTGAATCCAATAGTGAAAAACGGAAGGTGTGTAAACTTAAGAGATCCATTTATGGATTCAAACAAGCCTCCAGAAGTTGGAATATCTATTTTGATGAGATAGTCAAATCATTTGGCTTCATCAAAAATCTGGATGAACCTTGTGTATACAATAAGATCAGTGGGAGTGCAATTGCATTTCTAGTTTTGTATGTCGATGCTATACTTTTAATTGGAAATGATGTATCGATGATATCATTAATAAAACTATTCTTGTCACAAAAATTCTCCATGAAATATTTAAGAGAGACAACCTACATTTTAGGTATCAAGATCTATAGAGATAGATTAAGACGATTGATTGGCCTCTCACAGTCTATGTACATAGATAAAGTATTAACACATTTTAACATGCAATGTTCCAAGAGAGGATTATTGCCTTTTAGGTAAGGGATCACTCATTCTAAGGAGATGTGTCTCAACACTCCTGAAGAAAGAGAGCAGATGGCGAAGATACCATATGCATCCACTATTGAAAGTATAATGTATGCTATGCTATGTACTAGACTTGATATTGCGCATGCTGTAAGTATTACTAGTAGATATCAGTCTGATCCAAGAGAAGAGCATTAGAGTAGTCAAAAATATTCTTAAGTACTTGCGAAGGACTAAGGATCTATTCTTGATATATGGAGAATGAGAATTTAAAGTTGTGAATTATACTGATTCCGATTTTTAATTGGATCCTAATGATTATAAGTTTACGTCTGGGTTTGTCTTTACATTCAATGGTAGCACAGTTAGGTGGAAAAATTTCAAACAAAGCATAATTGTCGATTCCACCACTAAAGCAGAGTATGTAGCCACTTCTGAAGCAGCAAAGAAAGCTACTTGGATGAAGAAGTTTATTTCTGAACTTGGAGTCGTTCATTCAATTGAGCAACCTATTACATTGTTTTGTGATAGCAATTGGGCAATAGCTCAAGCTAAGGAACTAAGGTCTCACCAGAAGTTCAAGCACATTAAGAGACGCTTCCATCTCATCAGAGAAATTATTGGGAGAGGTGATATCACCTTGCAGAAAATTGCCTCAGTTGAAAACGTGGTAGATCCCTTCACTAAGGCCTTACCTCAGTCTTCTTTGGAAAGACATATTGACAAAATGTGTCTGAGGTACCATATAAGTTGGCTTTAGTGCAAGTGGGAGATTGTTGGAAGTATGCCCTAAAGCTACTATGTAATAGTTATATGTTAGGGATTTCAGTTGTACTATGATTATTATTATTTAACTAATGGCAATTACGTACTCATTCATTTGTCCAATTATTTTATATTTATAAATGATTCCATAAGATCAATTGCAACTAGACCTATTATTGAGACGTCAAGAATATATGTGACGGGTTTATAATTAGACTGAATCTTTAAATCGTCCCCGGTCGATGGATTATTGAGTATATATTAATAATCCTGTTGAGACCGATGTGTTCATAACTTCACCATTAAGTATTAGATACTTAAGGGAATGATAAGTCACAAGTCATTGGGTATTGTGATGCCTGAATTAAGAATACAAGTGTTTGTATTAGATAAGTTCACTGAACGTGACACATATGGAACGATTAGTGATATGGAAGTTGTTAGCGTGGTCAATGTCTAATTATTCATGTTTTGGTTTTGTGTAAATAATCTTTAGACCTGAGGCACAATATTAACTTGTGTGTTGAACAATTATGGTTCACAGGTGCACGTAATACCGGGTCGTCGATCCATCTTTATACCTGATGGTCATAATTTGTTCATATACGAAGTTGCACGGGTACAAAATATAGAATTTGTCTCCTTGTTACATGCAAGATAAAATAATGATGTCCTATGCAATCTGATTATGACAATGCATTGAAATCCTCGACTAGGGTTATAATTAAGAATAAATTGTTTATGTCTCGAATAAAATGCATGTCAATTATATTTGTGCATTTGATCGAATTTGTGACTTGGCAAATATTCCATAGTCTTTGTTTGATCGGGACATAATAAGACAAATGGATTGAATTACACTGTAGCTAAAGCTGACAGGTTCATTATGTTCTTAAAATATTTACACTATTTGGGTAGCCATGACATATTGCTAGATGTCAATCATGGCTTGTAGGACCCAAAGATTAATTGAGATAATTAATTCTTTTGGGAATACTAATATGTTAGTAGAAGTCTTACTACTAGTTTAGTGATAAACCTAAGGATGTCACATACCATAAACAATTAGGATAATGTGGAATAAGAGAGAAATAATGTTGCAAATGTGTTTGCAATCACTACAATCGAATTGAAATTAAATTAAATTAGAGGTAATTTAATTTGTATTATAGTCATGAGCTTATGTGCATATAATGCACATGCATGCCCAAAGTGAATATATGTTAATGTATTCCAAATGCACAGATTAAGATTATATCCTCTTTATAAATGGATTGATTAATTATTTTATTTAATTAATCAATGTGCATTTCTTTTAATAAAAAAATTAAAGAAAAATAAAGAGGTGCATCGTGCATGAATGGTCAACAATTGCTAACCTTGCTCATGCACGATTGTGCATGAGCAATCGCTCATGTACGACCGAGCAATCGCTCATGCACAATGGTTGTGCATGAGCAGTTATATATTTTTATTTAAATTCTATTTTTAGAGGATAGAAAAAAAAAGGGTTGTTGAAAAACAGAGAAAAAGGTGTGTGTTCTTGTGTTCTTCTAAAGACGCGAAAAAGAAGAGTGTTCTCTCGTTTGGGCCTTGACTATAATACATAAAAGGTACGGCGGATCGTCTCCACGAGATTGCTAGCACGATCATAGTGATGACTATCCGAAAGTTCTCTCTTCTGTTCAACGTCCATTGTTGGTGTGTCTGAACTAGAGGTTTGTGGGGCTCGAATTGTAGAACACCCAAACCAATTTGTATAAAGCGCGCTTCGAGAGGTAATTCGTTTAACTCCATTTTTATATCTAATTTTTTGATTAAAACGCACGAACAACGCCTTCAGAGAATCATGTATAAAATATATCATTTTTTTGTTTCTGTTGTGTTCTTTTTGTTAATTTTACCTATACATGATTCATGAAACCCCAACACCCGAGCCCTCTCGGCCTTCACACGCAGCTTGCTTTGTTAACTAATTTTTAGTTCTTGTCTTTGTAAAATTCTGGTGCTGTGTAGTTGTTGGCTTTGGAAAGAAGAGAGGCCCCCACCACATGAGAAATGAGCTTCGTGTGAGCCAAAAGAGAGGAGCTGTGTAGGGGTCTGCGAAGATGGGGTTTTTGATTTATTGTTTCTTCATTGGGATATTGTGCTTTTAAATTTGGGGTTTGATTGCATACTCTGATTTTGGTGACTTTAAACATACTGGATCATGTTGAGGTTTTGCCTACCCACTCAGCTACAGATAATGGAGTTTTGTTCCCTTCTGATAGTCAAGTTGTTGATTTTGAATGGCTGAGCTTTCTCCATATGCTTTTTTGTTGCGGTACCTTTACTTAAATTGCACGCGTTATGTGGTGTCCGTGTTTTTTTGGCATATAGAATTGATCGGCCAAGACTGAGTGTGGTGTATGTTAACGGCTTGTGTAGGAGTCTTCTATCCAGAACTAGGGCACGACAATGGCATCTTCTGCGAGCATTTTGGAAAGAACACCTTGATTCTTGTTACTGATGGTCGGCTTTTGCAGCTCATTGATGCCAATATGTGCCGTGCATGACGTTGGAATTTAATTAACTACTATGAGTCCTAGGACCATCTAAGCTGCTCTAGTGTTGGCTCATGGCCATGATTATTATTTTTTTAAAATTATACAACCGGTGAATCCGATGTTTAGGTTTAAAGGTTCAATTTTGTGGAATTCCAGAATTTTAAATGATGCAGCACAACGGTGCTTTAGAATTGATATGATGCAGTTACTGGTCAAGACTTTCAATTGTCGATTTTTTTTGGGCTGTTGGACTGGTTTATAATGTGAACAGACAAATCCTCATTGTTTGTTTGGCTTGGTAGAGTAAGGAAAATTTTCAAGCACTCAAACTGCAAGGAGAAATTTGGGAAGATGCTCGTGCTATCGTTACTCCTAACGAGATTAGACGCTTTCAACATCTGTGGTTCCTTTGGTTAAAAGACGTATCCTACGAGGGGGACTTCACAGGTTGCCTTTCATAATTGAAATGGACTCGTTGGCGTTACTTGGATTACCCTTCTCGTCTATCTCCTCAAGTTTAAGAGCAACCAATTTGTGGCTGGATAATCTAGTCGTGGCAGAGATTTCTGGAGATCAAATCAGAGATGGTTTGGTAGAAAGCCTAATCAAGGTATGTCAGCATTAACTTACAACAGAAAAACTGTCTCAATTTAAGAAAGAATCAAAACGGTTTTGGTCTCTCTGACTTGCAATACTTTTGCAATTAACCATCTGTCCTGTGGGTCATTCACTTTTGGAGGAGGGAAAGAAATTAAAAGTTCTCATTCTTGAACATAGTTTGGGCGTAACTAGAATATTAAGTTTTCCTAAATGCTCAACTTTAGAAAGACTAACTCTTCAACATTGTGCTCATTTGGTGAAAATTGATTGCTTCATTGAGTGCAAGAAACTTAAATATTTGCCTGAGGAAATTGGAGATCCAATAAATCTTCAATACTTGACTGTTCTAGCTTGAGTGAACTCCTCGACTCAGTTTCACAATTAACATTGTTGATGAAGCTGGATTTATCATCCACGATGATTAAAAGATTACTCAATTCTATCGGTAGGCCAACACATTTGGTAACTCTCAAGATCTCATTCACACCGATTACCAAACTTCCAAACTCAATACATGGGTTACAGAGACTTTCATCTATCCATACAAGCCACAAGGTGATTGAGGAACACCCCAATTTCAAGGTTAACTTAGAATCGTTACGAGCATGCAAGTTGGTACGTGGGGATTACCTAGCACGATGGGAGTTACCTAGCATTATCGAAAGGTTGAAGAATCAAGAAGAGTTATACACTAATTATTTTCCAAAGCTAGTGTGTAAAGTTCCTCTTGAAATTGGAGAATCGTCCTTGCTAAGAATCTTAAACTTAAAGTATACTCAGATCATTAGGGTGCTTGAGACTATCGGCAAGGTTCGTCACCTCCAAACAAGAGACATAGAAGGTTGTGATGAGATTCAAGAATTGTCGGGGCTTCCTGACAGTTAAATCATTTTGCATATGAAATCCTAATCATTCTAAATAATCCCTAACCTCTTAAACCTTAATAATTTAGTTGAATTGCTTCTATTTGATAGCTCTGAAAATGGACAGCCTTCAAATATAATTCCAACTTATGACTTACAGTGGATTGAGAAGTTATCCAAACTGAAAAAAGTTGAAATTGTGCATCTTAAATGTCATGTTGCTGCCTCTAGAGTTGAGTTCTCTTCCTTCACTCAGGCAGCTTACTTTAACTGGACTAGACTTGCAATCCATCCGGAAACTTCCATCTTCCCTGTTGGAGTTGGAACTAAAAAATGTCAAGTCAATAATTTACTATCATTGAACTTGAGAAAGTTGATAAAATTGAGGCTTGAGTGAAGGAAATACATCTCGATGGCCTTCCACAGTTGGAAGACTTGACCGTGGCGGAGTGTGGACTCTCGAGAGATTGTGCATTCCGTCAATCATAGCGAAACTAAAACAAGCCAAGGTATCTTCTTGTGCAAGGCTAGTTGAAATTCGATTTCTCGGTGCTTTGGAATCATTGGAGAAACTTTCAGTTGAAGGATGCTATTCTATGAAGAGGCTAGTCGGTTTATTAAACTTGAAGAGCCTGAAGGATTAAGAATTCGGGAGTCCCGGAGCCACAGGTCATCGAGGGCCTCGATGAATGAAGACGACGTACTACAAGCTGGAGACATACAAGGTGCGTCTTCTACTTTTCTCAAATTGTACGCATTGGACATCGCCCTTTCCCTTGTTTTGTTTATTCTCAAACATAAAACTAGAAGGTCCCCAGGAAGGAGTTTATGACGGACAATCGAATAGATGATATCCTCGTTAGAACTTCCATACATACTGACCAAATTCTATTTTTGGATACTCGAGCATTGAACTTATTCTAAAACATGCAATTGGTGATCAATCTTATGTTCGACAGCATTTTCTAGTTAATCAAGTTGACAAAGTTAACGGAAAGACTTGATTGTATCAATTTGAAAGTTTTAGCGTTTAGTTGCATTTTCGTTATAAATTTTAGGATATTGAGTATATTTATCCTAAAAAAATTGTGGATGCGGCTTCATAAGTTTGAAGAGGCCAATTGCTAAAATTGGAGAAAAGAAACTAAAAAATTATCCTTGAAACGGGCCGACTCCTCCAAACATTATAATGGTTATAAACTCAATACTTTTGATTTTGTGAACTAATTGTTGTCTCATTTGAGACTTATTTTATTTTATTTTTATTGAACATCTTTTGCTTTATACATGTGATTGGTGATTCGATAAATTCTTAGGATAATTATCAAAAAAGAGAATTAGACCTATTGCATTGAGACAAATTCAATATTAATTTTTTTTCATTTAATCAATTTAGTTCTGAACTTTTTAATAATTTGTCAATATAGTTTTTATATCCAATTTTGACTGAAAATTATTGACGTGGCAGTCCAGCGCCCATTTTATGCCGCTTAACCGATGCTAACATGCTGCATTTTTTTTCCCCTTTTTTCTTGTTTTTCCCCCTTCTTCCTCCACCGGCCACAAGCGAGAGCTGTGATGCCTTGGCTGGATATTATTAGCACTCGCCTTGCAATGATTATAATAAATAGAGCAACTGGATTCCGATTAACCAATCACAATCATAGTCTCGTGCCTAGATACTTATGAAAAGGTCCCAAAGCATATTATTAGATTATAACTATTTAGTTGTTATAACTTATGGTCATGTGTGATTAGATGCGATTAAATGAATATTCTATTGCTCATTCATAGTCACACATAGATAATAACCGAATTTGTGCACGTCACCCATTGATTATAGATCTAGTTCAAAGGATTTTTCTTAAAATTGCATGCAAAGAAATAACTCATTTATATATTGGTCTAATACTAAGAAAAACCCTAGATTGGTAGATATGTGACGAATTTACCCTTCATTAGTTTTCATTAATTATTATCGTCAAATTACTTAATCGAATGAAACGTGACGGTTGATGGATATATCAGTTTGATGTTTTACACTCGATTACAATTTGCGGCTTTTTGTAGTATTCATCTAATTTAATAAAAATTATCGAAGGGTAAATTTGTTACATATGTATTAGCTTGAGATTTTTGATAATAAAAAAAATATGTTTGAGATCAATTAGTCACGTGTATACTACCTGAGGGATTTTTATGGTAGAAATATTAATTTTGGATATATTTGTCACATATGTATGGGCTTGAGATTTTTTGTATTATTAACACTTTATCTATTATGTATAAAGCAGGAAAATAAATAAATAAATAAATAAAATTGTGGGAGCAGACTTCCCGCCTACTTCCCACCTCTCTGCGTCGCTCCCCACCTCTTTGCATTGGTCCTCCACCTTTCTTCTGCCTTACTCCTCTTTTTTGATTGTAAGGTCGTTAGCTTTAGGGAACTCGAAAACAACTCAAAGGTATATCGTTCTTCTTCTAATTCTTCTTCATTTTCCATTACTCTGATTCTCCTTCTTCTCTGATGATTTAGTGAACAATTTAACAATCATCTTCCTCCTCTTTTTCGAATGCAGGGTCATTAGCTCTCAAAAATCATAAAATAATTCGAAGGTATATCGCTCTTCTTCTAATTTTTCTTACTTGTCTTCCTTTACTTTGATTATCCTTCTTCTCTAATGATCTAGTGAACAAGAAAACAAGCATCTTCCTCATCTTTTTCAACTGCAGGGGTCGTCTTCTTCTTCTTTTCTTTCCATTACTCTAATTCTCCTTCTTCTCTGATGATCTAGTGAATTGGAAAACAAGCATCTTCCTTCTCTTTTTCGACTACATGAGTTATTAGCTTTCAAGAACCATAAAACAACTCGAAGGTATATCGTTCTTCTTCTAATTCGAAGGTATATCGTTCTTCTTCTAATTCTTCTTCTTTGTCTTCCATTACTCTTATTGACCTTCTTCTCTAATAATCTAGTGAACAGGAAAACAAGCATCTTCCTCCTCTTTTTCGACTGCAGGGGTTGTCTTCTTCTTTTTCTTCTTCTTTCCATTACTCTTATTCTCCCTCTTCTCTGATGATCTAGTGAACAGGAAAACAAGCATCTTCCTCCTCTTTTTTGACTGCAAGGGTCATTAGCTTTCAAGAACCATAAAATAACTCGAAGGTATATCATTTGTCTTCTAAATTCTTCTTCTTTGTTCTCCTTTACTCCGATTGTCTTTCTTCTCTGATGATCTACCGAACAGGAAAACAATCATCTTCCTCTTCTTTTTCGACAGTAGGGGTAGTCTTATTCTTCTTCTTCTTCTTCTTCTTCTTTCCATTACTCTGATTCTCCTTATTCTTTGATGATCTAGTGATTAGGAAGGTATCGTTCTTCTTCTAATTCTTCTTCTTTATCTTCCATTACTTTGATTGTCCTTCGATCTAGTGAACCAGAAAACAAGCATCTTCCTCCTTTTTTTCGACTGCAGGGGTCGTTAGCTTTCAAGAACCATAAAATCGAAGGTACATGGTTCTTCTTCTAATTTATCTTCGTCTTCCATTACTCTGATTCTCCTCGAGTGAACAAGACAAGAAGCATGGCATTCAATTCCAAGAGGGAGTGATCAGATTCATCTTATGAGTAATGCAATTCATGTTTGCATGCATTCTTTGGTGTTTTGGTTCTTTCACGGCGTTTTTGAAGAGTGATGTGTTATTGTCTATTGTTTCTTATGAACTGCAATGAGACGTCAGTGGAACCTGAAAGTGATCGCTTGCCCAAGAGTTGCTTGACTAAGGAGGAAATCCATAAAGTGGTAAGATTGAGTGGAAATTGCAGTCGTTTCAAGCAAACTAGTACAATTAGGTTTTTGATGTTGTAGTTATAAGATAATACTGATTGATGAAATGTTAAACAAATCGGCAAAGAATTGGAGCTTGTAAAATCTGAATTGAAAAAGGTCAGGAATGAGCAAAAGTTTTTCAAATCTCACTTGGCTAAGCTTGTTGGAAGGTACTTTATTGTGGCTATTAAGGGTTTCATACTAATTAGGTTTGGCAACCTCATATTTATATGCCTTTACATCCTATTTAATTCATTATACTCTTTAAGATGTTCATTTCTTTTTAGATCTCTGATTATCCTTTTCCCCTATCACAAAAGTCAATTGGGTTCCACCAAAATGTTGACACAAATTAAGGAGAATTCTTCCAAATCAATCTAAAACTTGATTTCAATGCAAGATCTTAGAGGTTCAACATCATAATTTCATGAGACTAAAGTTGAGGAATTTGTGATGAAAGAGCGTGAAGGGATTATGATGTTGAACCTCTAAGATCTTGCACTGAAATCAAGGTTTAGATTGATTTGGAAGAATTCTCCTTAATTTGTGTCACCTGTATGCATTTTGGTGGAACCCAATTGACTTTTATGGTAGGTGAAAAGGATAATCAGAGGTCTAAGAAGAAATGAACATCTTAAAGAGTACAGTGAATTAAATAGGATGCAAATGCATAGCAATATGAGGTTGCCAAACCCAATCAATATGAAAAGCTCAATAGCCACGACTCAACCAAGTGAGATTTGAAAGACTTTTGCTCATTCCTGACCTTTTTCAATTCAGATTTTACAAGCTCCAATTCTTTGCTGATCTGTTTAACATTTCATCAATCAGCATTATCTTATAACTACAACATCACAACAACATCACACAAGCCTAATTGTACTAGTTTGCTGGAAACGATTGCAATTTCCACTTATCTTACCACTTTCTAGATTTCCTCCTCAGTCAAGCAATTCGTGGGCAAGCAATCACTTTCAGGTTCTATTGATGTCTCACTGCAATTCACAAGAAATAGTAGACAAGAACACATCACTCTTCAAAAAAAGAACCAAAACACCAAATAATGTATGCAAACAAGAAATGCATTACTCATAAGATGAATCTGATCACTCTCTCTTGGAATTGAATGCCATGCTTCTTGTCCTATTCACTCGATCATCAAAGGAGAATCAAAGTAATGGAAGATGAAGATAAATTAGAAGAAGAACCATGTACCTTCGAGTTGTTTTATGGTTCTTGAAAGCTAATGACCCCTGTAGTCGAAAAAGAGGAGGAAGATGCCTGTTTTCCTGTTCACTATATCATCATAGAAGAAGGATAATCAGAGTAATGGAAGACAAAGAAGAAAAATTAGATGAAGAATGATATACATTCGAGTTGTTTTATGGTTCTTGAAAGCTAATAACCCATGCAGTTGAAAAAGAGAAGGAAGATGCTTATTTTCCTGTTCACTAGATCATCAGAGAAGAAAGAGAATCAAAGTAATGGAAAGAAGAAGACGAAGAAGACAACCCCTGTAGTCGAAAAGGAGAAGGAAGATGTTTGTTTTCTTGTTCACTAGATCATCAGAAAAGAAGGACAATTAGAGTAAAGAAGGACAAAGAAGAAGAATTAGAAGAAAAACGACATACCTTCGAGTTGTTTTATGGTTCTTGAAAGCTAATGATCCTTGCAGTCGAAAAAGAGGAGGAAGATGCTTAATTTCTTGTTCACTAGATCATCAGAGAAGAAGGACAATTAGAGTAAAGGAGGACAAAAAAGAAGAACTAGAAGAAGAGCGATATACCTTCGAGTTGTTTTATGGTTTTTGAGAGCTAATGACCCTACAGTTGAAAAAGAGGAGGAAGATGCTTGTTTTCCTGTTCACTAGATCATCAAAGAAAAATGAGAATCAGAGTAATGGAAAGAAGAAGAAGAAGAAGAAAAGGACGATCCCTACAGTTGAAAAGGAGGAGGAAGATGCTTGTTTTCCCGTTCACTAAATCATCAGAGAAGAAGGAAAATAAGAGTAATGGAAAATGAAGAAGAACGATATACCTTTGAGTTGTTTTCAGGTTCTCCAAAGCTAACGACCTTGCAATCGAAAAAGAGGAGTAACGCAAAAGAAAGCTGGAGGATCAATGCAGAGAGGTGGGAAGCAGACAGGAAGTCTGCTCCTGCAAATTTTTTTTTCCTGCTTTATACATAATAGATAAAGTGTTCATAATACAAAAAATCTTAAGCCCATGCATACGTGACAAATATATCCAAATTAATTTTTACCAGCAAAAACCCTAAAGTAGTCTACATGTGACTAATTTATCCCAAACATATTTTTTATTATCAAAAATCTCAAACTAATACACATATGACAAATTTACCCTTCAATAATTTTTATTAAATTGGTGAATACTACAAAAAGCCACAAATTGTAATCGAGTGTAAAATATCAAACTAATATATCCATCAACTATCATGTTTCATTCGATTCAATAATTTGACGATAATAATTAACGAAAACTAATGAAGGGTAAATTCGTCACATATCTACCAATCTAGGGTTTTTCTTAGTATTAGTCCAATATATAAATGAGCTATTTCTTTGCATGCAATTTTAAGAAAAATCCTTTGAGCTAGATCTCTAATCAATGGGTGACGTGCACAAGTGTCGGTTATCATCTATGTGTGACTATGAATGAGTAATAGAATATTCATTTAATCACATCTAATCACACATGACCATAAGTTATAACAACTAACTGGTTATCATCTAATAATATGCTTTGGGACCTTTTCATGAATATCTAGGCACGAGACTATGATTGCGATTGGTTAATCAAGATCCAGTTGCTCTATTTATTATAATCATTGCAAGGCAAGTGCTAATAACATCCAGCCAAGGCATCATAGCTCTCGCTTGTGGCCGGTGGAGGAAGAATGGGGAAAAAACAAGAAAAAAGGGGGAAAATGCAGCATGTTAGCATTGATTTTGCGGCATAAAATGGGCGCTAGACTACCACGTCGATGATTTTCAGTCAAAATTGGATATAAAAACTATATTGACAAATTATTAAAGAGTTCAGGACTAAATTGATTAAATAAAAAAAGTAACATTGAATTTGTGTCAATGCAATAGGTCTAATTCTCTTTTTTGATAATTATCCTCAGAATTTAGGGAATCACCGATCATATGTATAAAGCAAAAGATGTTCAATAAAAATAAAATAAAATAAGTCTCGAATGAGACAATTGGTTCATCCACAAAATCAAACGTATTGAGTTTATAACCATCTAACAATTGGTTCATCCACAAATCAAACGTATTGAGTTTATAACCACTATAATGTCTAGAGGAGTCGACCCGTTCCAAGGAGAATTTTTTAGTTTCTTTTCTCCAATTTTAGCAATTGGCCTCTTCAACCTTATGAAGCCGCATCCACAATTTTTTTAGGATAAATGTATTCAATATCCTAAAATTTATAATGCAAATGCAAGTAAACCCTAAAACTTTCAAATTGATACAACCAAGTCTTACCGTTAACTTTGTCTAACTTGATTAACTAGAAAATGTTGTCGAGCATAAGATTGATCGCCAATTGCACATTTTAGAATCAATTCAACACTCGAATATCCAAAAATAGAATTTGGTCAGTATGTATGGGAGTTCTAACGAGGATATCATCTATTCGATTGTCTGTCAGAAACTCCTTCCACGGGACCTTTTAGTATTATGTTTGAGAATAAACAAAACAGGGGAAAGGGCGATGTCCAATGTGTACAATTTGAGAAAAGTAGAAGACGCACCTTGTATGTCTCTGGTTTGTAGTACGTCGTCTCTATTCATCAAGGCCCTCGATGACCTGTGGCTCCAGGAGCTCCCGGATTTTTAGTCCTTCAAGCTCTTCAAGTTCAATAAACCGACTAGCCCCCTCATAGAATAGCATCCTTCGACTGAAAGCTTCTCCAATGATTCCAATGCACCGCAAAATTGAATTTCAACTAGCCTTGCACAAGAAGATACCTTGCATTGTTTTAGTTTCGCTATGGTTGATAGAATGCACAATCTCTCGAGGAGTCCACACTTTGCCACGGTCAAGTCTTCCAACTGTGGAAGGCCATCGAGATGTATTTCATTCACTCGAGCGTCAAAGAGCCTCAATTCTATCAACTTTCTCAAGCTCAATGACTGAATCTAGTCCAGTTAAAGTAAGCTGGCTGAGCAAAGGAAGAGAACTCAACTCTGGAGGCAGCAACAGGACATTTAAGATGCACAATTTCAACTTTTTCAGTTTGGATAACTTCTCAATCCACTGTAAGTCACAAGTTGGAATTATATTTGAAGATTGTCCATTTTCAAAGCTATCAGATAGAAGTAATTCAACTAAATTAGTAAGGTTTGAGAGGTTGGAGACTATCTGGAACGACTAGGATTTCAGATGCAAAATGATTAAACTGTCAAGAAGCCTCGGCAAATCTTGAATCTCATCACAACCTTCTATGTCTCATGTTTGGATAGTCTCAGGCACGCTAACGATCTGGATCTGAGTATACTTTAAGCTTAAGATTCTTAGCAAGGACAATTCTAAAATTTCAAGATGAACTTTACACACTAGCTCTGGAAAATAATAAGCGTATAACTCTTCTAGATTCCTCAACCTACCGATAATGCTAGGTAACTCCCATTGTGCTAGGTAACTCCCATTGTGCTAGGTAACCCCTACGTACCAACTTGCATGCTCGTAAGGATTCTAAGTTTACCCTGAAATTGGGGCGTTCCTCAATCATCCTGTGGCTTGTATGGATAGATGAAAGTCTCTATAATCCATGTATAGAGTTTGGAAGTTCGATAATTGGTGTGAATGAGATCTTGAGAGTTACCAAATGTGTTAGTCTACCAATAGAATCAGGTAATATTTTAATCATTGTGGATGATAAATCCAACTTCATCAACAATGTTAATTGTGAAACCGAGTCGAGGAGTTCACTCAAGCTGGAACAGTCCCTTATAGAGAAGTATTGAAGATTTACTAGATCTCCAATTTCCTTAGGCAAATATTTAAGTTTCTTGCACCCAATGAAGCAATCAATTTTCACCAAATGAGCACAATGTTGAAGAGTCAGTCTTTCTAAAGTTGAGCATTTAGGAGAACTTAGTGTTCTAGTTATGCCCAAACTATGTTCAAGAGTGAGAACTTCCAATTTCTTTCCCTCCTCCAAAAGTGAATGACCCACAGGACAGATGGTTAATTGCAAAAGTATTGGAAGTCAGAGAGACCAAAACCGTTTTGATTCTTTCTTAAATTGAGACAGTTTTTCTGCTATAAGGGTATTACTTGAAGAGCCAGAGGAGACCCTCCCGGGGTAGGGACAATTTCTTTTGAACGACTATAGTGAGGATTTGGAGGAGAGTCTCTGCCAAATGCATGCCTAGAGAAAAGCTTAAGTGCGTCGTCATCATTCAATGCCCCCATTTCATAAGATAGGATTTCATACTCAAATCCTTAATTTTCAAAACCATTTTTTCCTAGTGGTAACAAGTATCCTAGTTCCAGGATACAGAGAATCTTTCCCACTAAGATCCTCAATTTGCTCGCTCTGATCAATGTCATCAAGAACAATAAGCACCTTTTTATTGCCAAGTATTTCTCCAATCGCGTTCATTCCATAATCAGTTATGTCAATGTTGCAGGCCACTCTAGAATTAACGATATCAGATAACAGTTGTTCTTGCAGCTTGACTAAGTCCTCATTTTGCAACTTTTTCTGTACATCATCAAGGAAACTGTTGTATTTTCCAAAATAAGGAGTTGATTGAAAATGATCAAGCTGGTTTTCCCAATACCACCCATGCCATGAATTCCCACAAGCCGTATGCCACCGGAGTTCATGTCTAGTAAAGTGTTTATGGCCGAAAACTGATCGTCAATCCCAACCAAATCATCAGTCACTTTTCTTTGTCTCGACTTAGGCTTATACATAACCTCATCAACAACCAACTTGACAAGCTCCCCATTTCTGCCACGAAGTTAAACCATTAGAGTTGAGACACAGATAACAATTCCTGTATGCAGCTGGACCCTCAACCAAGTCGGAGGGGATTAGCGAGATTGTTTAGAGTCTCATGACCTTAAAACTTTGCTAATAAATCTAGCAGAAATATTTTCTTTATGCAACGTCAAAATTATTTGGAAAAGAAATCTATAAGGGCTTTTGTCTTTCGAATGATTTAAAAAAAAAAAAAAAGAAGAGTCCAGGAGCAGGAGAGACAAAGCTCAAATCTTACAAGTATAAAAGTGAAAAGGATACTTGGAACAGACAATTTTGATTTTTGAAGACAGATTTTGATGTCTTATCATATATGACTAGCTATGTCTCACATTTTATTGCAGAGTTTTATTTTTCGATAATTCGGCCTAGAAAAAGAAAAAAATTATGAATTAGTTACCCTTGATAGTTCTCCAGCTCCCATCACTTGGTGTCGTTGACTTCCCGGAGAGCCCTTCTCCACTTCTTTACTTCCTCCGGGCTGAACTTGTTCTTCTTCTGTCGCTTCAAACTCGATATGGCCTCGCTGTACAGGGGCGTCTTCAGCTTCACGTCATCGGATTTCACGCCGTAGAAGATTGGAAGCATCACCTTCTTATTTCCATCTTCTTCAGATTCAGAGATGTTCTCCATCATTTTCACAAGCTCCCGAA
The DNA here is from genome assembly GCA_019915185.1 of Eucalyptus camaldulensis. Lineage (NCBI taxonomy): Eukaryota > Viridiplantae > Streptophyta > Magnoliopsida > Myrtales > Myrtaceae > Eucalyptus > Eucalyptus camaldulensis. The sequence goes on along the minus strand of JAHSVA010000013.1, from coordinate 12,771,890 downwards.
GGCACCAATGACTCAAAGCATAATTCTTAGAGAAGATGTGCATGTAAATTTTCGAGTTGTTAATTGTTTGCGGAAGCTATTGGCTGCTTCTTTCCCAGGTTAAAGCTCTTCATCATCCACGAAGATGCGGATCCCAGCATCGGTCATGCCGTGGCAAAGGGTATTAGTGAATTTGCGACAAGTATCGGGCCCTCTGAAACTCAGGAACACCTGATACTTGACTCCTGGTGGATTGTCGCTGCTAGCTCCTGCCTCCAAGTTTGCCATAAGGACTTCTTTCCCCTGGTATAAAGATCAGGTTTCACTTTGGTTCTACAAATGTAAAAGAAGAGGCCAAAGAACACGAAAGGAAATTCCGCAGCAGGCCAAGGTATTTACTAAGAGTTTGTTGATGAAATCGATGGCATTGTTCAATTTTAATTACTAACAGCTGTAGTGGTATTGTTAAAGCAAAATCAAGACAGCTTTACAAGTAACTGATCAGATGGAGATGGAGTCATATTAGGTTATAAAGTGCCGAGCCCCACAACGTGAAGTTTGCTCTTCATGGCCCTCGACGGGCGAAAGCGAGTCAGGCTAGATCTGAGCGGCAAAGGGACTCGCCTCACATTTGGAAAACCTTATCTCACGGCGCCCTCGGAATTAATGCCGATGGGTTCATCTGTAGCAGGCTCGGGCGAAGGCGCACCATCTCCGGAGTAAGCCCCGACAGCCGAGGCATGTTGGTCGACGGGTTTAGAGTATAATCAAAAGATAAATATTTTCACATCTAAAATGCAAAGAAGTAAATGCTTGATCCAATTTATTTAAGGAATATGTTCATTCTTAACTCAAAACATAACTAATCCATTTTATTTTGAAATATGGGTTTACAAACTCAAAGAATATATAGTATTACTCACCTAGGAAAAACCAAAAATCAACCCACAATGGTTACTCAAACCGACGCATTTGTACTCCTATCAATTAATCGAAAAATGATATTAAAAATCAAGTAATACACAACTCTAACAAACGACTCAACTAAACCACGTTCAACCATCAACATATCGACTCTTAAGTGCTACAAAGAAGCTCGTTTATGGCATACATTTGTTATTCACTGTTACACCTAACTCACGCGCAAGGCTTTGGAACTTGGTTCCAAATAAACCATGCTTTGATATTGAGTTCTGTCAAAAGCTAGTGCTCTAAAATGCTCTAGATTACTATTTCCACAAAAAGCGTAGCTTTAAAAACTCCTTAATCAAATCTCTTTGTTCAAAATTTACATAACTTCAAATGGGTGCCCTAACTTTCAAAAGTACTCCAATTAGACAAATAATCTACTTTAATACTTACTAGGCATTACGATTCGTAGTTGATTCAAATAGTCGAGGTGTCTATATCGGCTACGCGTGATAGTTTCTTTTCTTTTTGTTCTTTTCCTCTTTCCCTCCTCGTTTTCTGCTTCAGCTTCTTCTTTTCCTTATGTGCTTCAATTGCACGAGTTCAAATAAGAAGGGAGAAAAAGAGGGTTGGGCTTGGGCTTGACTCTTTGGAGACATGGACTGGCTGGCCCATATATTACACCCCCACAGGCTTGTAGCATGCAGAAAGCCGACGTTAAGCTCTAAGGGCGTGTTTGGCAACGATTTTGTTCCCAGGAGCTGATTCTGACTAGAAATGATTATTTTTTATTCTGTTCCCGAGAACTGATTCTGAGTAAAAAAACGCATTTGGTAACTGTTTAAAATTTTTTATTCTGGAATAAAATTGCGTTTGGTACCGTATTAATTGATTCTGTTCCAAATTAATTTCTTTTGATTTTTAAATAAATTTTAAATAATTTCTTTACTTTTTTACTTTTTTCTTTTATTTTTTCCTCTTTTTTCTTTTTTTTTCTTTTTTTCTTTTTTTCTTTTTTTTTTCCCCTTTTTTTTCTATTCTTCTTCTTCTTCATTTGGTCGATCGCCGGCCCTCGGCGAGGTCAGCCTTCGTCGGCCGAGCCTCGTCGGCAGTTGAGCGAGGCTCGCCCAGCCCCGCCGAGGCTCAGCCTCGCCCAGCCCCGCCGAGGCTCAGCCTCGCCAGATCTGGCGAGGCCGAGCCTCGCCGATGGCCAGGCCGGCCTGGCCACCGGCGGGGCTGGGCGAGCCTCGCCCAGCTGCCGGCGAGGCTCGCCTGGCCACCGGCGAGCTCGCCGGACCTCGCCCTGGCCTGGCGAGCCTTCGGCGACCTCGCCGGACCGGCGACCGGCGGCGAACCGGCGACCGGCGGGCGGCGGCGGGCGGCGGCGGGTGGTGGCGGACGGCGGCGGATGGCAACCAAGGGTTTTACGTTTTGATTCTTTTTCTGATTCTCAGACGTAGAATCAAAATTTTTTTTTATTCTCAAATCTTGTCCAAAATCGTTCTCGGGAACAAATTTGTTTCCGGGAACAAAAAATTTACCAAACACGATTCTCGTCCCAAACTGATTCTGGAAACAAAAAATCAGAATCTGGCACTGTTTGGCACGTTGCCAAACAGGCCCTAAGCTGCTCCAAGCATGTGCAGCTCCCTACAGCGACGATCATGGTAACTCCACCTTCGTGCAGTTAAGACTATGGGCCGCGACCGTAAAGCCTAATCTACCTTCCGTATGTAATCCTCGAATTTTATAAAATTCAGTTCAAGATTTTTACAATCAAGTCCCCTCGTCGCCATCCCAACATAATTGAATGTAATTTGTCAATCGGTCATGATCAAAAGCACGACATTGGAGTAATTAATGCCACTGCAGAATAAGAAACCATATCATAGTATATGAGAAGCTAATGAAAATTTTCTTAATTGTATCCTCAATTATGTTTCCACAACTTGGTTCACTCAAATTGATTATCCTCCCTCGTGCCAACTTTTTCAGCATCACCATTTTTGTATCCTCAATTACCTTTAATCTGTTGGAATCAGTAACTATAGCTTGTTTCATAAAACTGAAAAATAGATGTCTAAAATTTTAGTACTGAATATTTAGTGTTGAAGATTTTAAATCCCAAAAATTTGAAAAATAAAGTCGTTTGATGACAATTAGAAAGTGATAGTTGGATATAATTAAAATTATCACAAAAATGTATACCAATGATAAGTATTTATAGATATTACTAATATATGAGGCAAGATGCGAATTACCATGAATTATTTTTCTATCGAATAAATTAAGTAAGCCGTCCCACATTGGAGTTCACCCTTCCCTTAGCACACCAATGTTTGGTGTTTTGACCCGTAGTATTTGTTAGTAGTTCATGTGGTAAAAAAAAAAATCCCTTACTTACCACCTTAGGTAGATTTATGACTTAATTGAGTCTTTTAGGTCAATCCAAGTTAAGTTTATCAAACAACCTTAGCCTCATTAATTGCTGAATATTCAATTTTTTAGCGACATTAAAAGGGCTTAAGAGACTTTACTATAAATTTTTGACAAGCTATAATGATTTGATTGCACAAATTATAATTTCGAGAGCCACACAAAGAAGTAATGGTTGGAGATTGTACACCCGTGTGATAAAATTGAAAATTAAGTGCTAGAGTTTTAAGTACTATATTTGAAGTGTTGATTACGCTAACCACCAAAAATAGGATGATATTTGAAAATCGATAGTTGAATATTATTAATCCTTTACAAAAATAAGAAAATGACCATTATTGGTAGGCTTTGTAAATATATTTAGCAAGATTTTAATTATCAGTAATTATTTTTTTATTTGAGCGAATTAAGTAACTCCTCCCTTTCTTACCAGATAAGTTGGAATTTTGATCAAATGTAGTCATTTAAATAAACTTTATTGAAAGTTCGCAAACGAGTTTAATCTCATCAAAGTGTTGGATTTTTAATTATATAGCATTTAATTTGGCCATTAAACAAGTCGTATGTACTTTTTCCTTGGAAAATCTCTACAAATTCAATCACCTTATGGGTCATGCTTGTCTAAGAATATATAATTCGACTCGGTCTCATCCAAAAGCCCTATAAAAAATTGCCAATTTCCCGGTTCAACCAAAGCCTTTTTGCATTTATTAGGCAAAATGATGTCCAAAAGCAAGCTAGGGATGAGCATTAGTCTAGGGTCAACCCTGACCAACCCTAGATTGGCCTAACTTGGCTAGTCCTGGTGTGATTCCTTAGGGGACTGGGTCAGTCCTTAATCCTGGGACTCTTGGATTCTGTATTATGCAAGTTGATTCTCGATCTTGAGAGTTCAGGGGTTTGGTCTAATCCAGACTAACCATCTACATGATATATATTATATCTTATATGTTTTTGTCTACTTTAAATTTTGGCAGCACCTCCTCTATTCAATTTATAGTTCAATTTGTCATGTAAATTAAAAAGTGAAAAGAAACCCAACCTTGATTCAACAAAAGAAAAAAGAAACCCTTTTCACTCATCTTGGCCTCGCTCCTCCGACTTGTCTTTCTTCGCTTGCCTCACTCGCCTTGTTGCTCATCTCTGTTCACTCACCTCGCCACTCGCCTCGTGTGTTTGGTTTTATGGTTTATTGCTTTTAGCAAGTGTAAATTTCTTTTGTAATCTTATCTCATATTTATATTTGATATGTATTGGTATTCATAATTTGGTTATTTAATATTGCATTATTGATGGATATGTATTTTGAAATAGTAAGTTTGTCTTTTTAAGGAATATAAAAATGAAACAAAAAACAATCGATTAGTCCTAAGTTGACTTGAAATTGGAATGGACGACCAGACCCATAGGTGCCGTCCAATTCTCAGTTCTAGGCTAAACGAAGTCGGTCCTTGGTTTCAAAAATTGGAGACCAATACTGTAAGGTTTTTCACCTCTAGTGCAAACTGCCTGGTTTTTTAACTCGTTGCACATCCAACGCACCCTGGAAATTTTCAAAGCCGGAACCATGAAGCATTTTCCAGGAAAATTAACAGGACTTGATCTTCGCGGAAATTTATCAGTGTCGGTCCCGCCACTATCTATATGTCGGTCTCTTCTTCTCTCTCTCTCCCACGCAACGACGACCAGTCCAAACTGCATTGTGGGACTGAGATGTCATTTGCGCCAGGCGCTTTTCTACGAACCGGACAAATATCGAATCTTGAAAAGTCAACTAAAGAAACAAGATCGAACTTACCATATACTAATAAAGAGATAACATCAATGATTGGCTGAAATTCAGATTTCATTTTAGCTTTCGCTTTGGCCTCCCCTAGCTAGACGCTTGGAATTTGCCCTTTTATTTTGTTTGTGTAGGTCGAGTATATTAACAAGTTTATAATTATGGAAAGAGAAAATTTTGTGATTTTCTTGTTAAGAGAAGAGATAGAATATATAAAATATCAATGTAGCACGAAAATAAAAATTATGAAAGGAATTCCTCCAAACGAAAATGAGAACCCAGGCAATTATATATTTGGTTAATACCACAAAGAACTCTAATTTATCACAAACTATTTTTATATAAAAAAAAAACCCCAAATTAGTACTACTATGACAAATTTACCATTCGTGAGTTTTCATTTAATTTTACTGTCAAATTGCTAAATTTGATGACATGTGACGGTCGACATGTATACTAGTTTTGGGTTTTATCATTCGTTTATCATGGGTATACTAGTTTATGACTTTTCATGATATTAATCCAATTTAACTGGAAATAATGAAAAGTAAAATTGTCATAAATATACTAGTTTAGAGTTTTTTGTATTAATAAATTAGAAAATTAGGGGGTAAGTTCATTATAAGTCCTAAAAATTATTACGAAAGTGAAATTGAGTCTTTGAACTTTCGTAGAATATAATAAATCCTAAAACTTGTCAAATTTGTACAATCAAATCCTTCCATAAATACTGTCAATTTTTATAACAAAAAATGCCGACGTGGCATTTTTATATTAATTTCTCTTTCCAAGTTATCATTTTTTTATTATTGTCCTCTCTAAATCTTATTTAAATTTAATTAAAAACTCGAAAAGGCCCAAATTTTATTTTTAAAAAACTAGGGAAAAAAAGAAAAACAATGATAGGGGCCTCTCTAATGGGGCGTCACCACCACCACCCATTGTCGGAGGGGCCTGTGGATGTCGCCGACCTTGGGTGAGCATGACCAACTTTGCCCAGCCCGAGGCTAGGGAAGCAAGGCTCGCCTCAAATTGGGTACCTAGATCTAGGCAATGTCGGCTCTCACCTAGAGTCAGCAACCTTCCTAGCCCCAAGCAAGCCATCGTCACCCAAATTTGGGCTCCTTCAACCCAAATTTGGGCAAGTCTTGCCAACCTTCCCCTAGGCCAGCTCGGCCTTGCTCGGCCTAGAGAGGGTCATCAACTCTTGCTGACCCCGGTCGGCAAGGGTCACTAGCCTCAGGTGACAGTCAATGTCGCCTAGGTGAGGTGGCTGACTTGCCAACCTTGGGTGAGGCCTCACTAGCCCTAAGGCCAATATAGCTAGCCTCGCCTCGAGCGAATGACCTTCATCACCCCTCCGGTGACAAGGGGTGACAGAGCCCCATAAGAAAGCCCTTGCCTTTTTATTTTTCTTTTCAGTTTATTTATTTGTCAAATAAAATTTTGGCCTTTTTTACTTTATTTTATTTTAATTTAAATAAGATTAAAGAAAATAATTACAAATGACAAGTAGGAGAGAGAAATTAATAAAAAAAATATCATGTTAGTATTTTTCATTAGTCAAATTAACATCATTAACGAAAAAATTTGATTACACAAATTTAATAAGTTTTAGAATTTGATAGCAGTTTTTGAAAATTTTATAATTCAATAGCACTTTCACGATATATTTTAGGACGTTTAGTACATTTGTCCCAAAAATAAATTTATACCAATTTAAGGTTTATTGTGGTATTAACTCTTATATATTTCATAATTACCGATGGAATATACTAGTTATTACATCTTCTATAGGATGATGGGTACAATTTCGATTTTCGATATTTTCGCATCATCCATCACACGTCATCCACCGCACTATGAAAAACGCGTCAGAGGATTGACGTGAGCTCCAAGGTCTTCGCAACGTATGACAGAAACGAAACCTCCAGGGTCTTGGCAACGTACGACGGAAAGCGAAGCTGCCCGAGGCGTCGACAAAAGCGAATCTAGTGGACCCCAACTCCAGCCCCTTGGTTTGCTCGAATCCACGCGCATTGAATTTTTTATTTTCTCTTTCCTCTTTTTTATAATATCTATCTCCACAGGAGTTGGCTCTCTTAGTCAACCAAGAAAGCACTGTTTCAATTTATTGTCGTTGGACTTTATGCGCGCAATTCCATTGGTCACAATTATATTTCTAATTCTAAAGAATATTTAATTTTATGGAATACTTGATTTTCATTCACACTCATTAAACTACGCGCATTTGTGTCCTTTAGTACCAGTGACCCGTTAAGTAAAATAATCCTTTTAGTAATATATGAGATAGAAAAAATATGATATACAGACCTACGTATATTGTCATTTTGCTTAAAAGTAAAAAGTTTGGCGTTATCATAACCAAATTGTAAAGTAATCTTATCTTGACTTGTCATCAATAAAAAAAAAAAACTTATATAATAAATCAAGCAACAATAAATCATTTAAAAATCATCAATTGGATGGAGAGCCATATTAATTATTAATTTCCCTCCAACATCCCTATAACGCGCGTATATTTTCTTAGTAAATAACTATAACACATTTATCTCCTTTATTATTTATGAGTTGTAGTCACTATGATTAGAAGCACTTAATTGATTTTTTTTTTTTTTACTAGCTCAAAGCCTTACATGGAAAATAACTAATATTTGAGCATGTGATCAATTGATGAAAGACCAATGTGAAAAGATTTATCTTAAGACTTCCTTTGTTTCTTAGAAAATAAATGATTTGGATTTTCTAAAAATGATTATTTGCATCATTTAAAATAATTAGTTAATGAACACGTTTCCATTACTCATAAAAATTTATATTTAAATATTTTCATAAAAAATTGAAATATTTTTCATTTATCGTTTTTGTAATCAATATAAATGATTCTTATTAAAAAATTATTTATTCGTTGCGAAATAAATGGAGTTTAGATTTTGGTTGATGGCAAAAAAATAGCTCAATTATTTATAAGCAAAAGGCGGATAAAAGCAATAAAAAGACAAAAGAAGAAAGAAGGAGAGGAGGAGGAAGAAGAAAAAGAAGAAGAAAATCGTACGGGCAGATCCAAAAGATTAAGTGGGACAAATTGCTAGAATCTTAGAAAAGAAAAGACATAATTCTAAAACCGGCCACTTTCCCGGTCGCTTTCCCAGAAATGTTCTTCCCTCTTCTCGGAAAATGACGAGCCTACTCTTTTTTTTTTTGGGTCGGATACGAGCCTACTCCTTCAGACAGTACAGAAGAGAACGCACTCCCGTGATTGCGAACTCATTACTTTGAGTTTGAGCTTGAGTTCGTGCATCGACTGTTCATCTCCTCCTCCATTTCTGGGCTACTTTTGTACCCTTTCGTTCAGCAACCCAAATCCTTCCAAATTCAGACACTTTCGCAGTTCTTGAAAAGCTCCACAAAAGGAAAGGAAATCATGTCGGCGCAGAAGAGAGGTTTGCCTTCCACTTCTTCAGGTCAAGCAAGTCTGCTCAAGAGGCTGCGCGCCGCTCGAACGAAGTAAGTTCGCTTCTCTCTCTCTCTCTCTCTCTCTCTCTCTCTCTCTCGACGTTTTGATGCTTGCTTGATTATCTGATGATCATGTAAGTTTAGGTTTACTTGAGGGATATTCAATAAAGGGTTCTTGAGTTGAAGATTCTTGGAATGAGAAATATGGGAAAGCCTTCACCGCAGTATAACATTAATGATCTTTTGCCTCGTGACAGTTCTAAATCGCATTCGTTCAGTTTTTTTTTGGGTTTGTGGGTTTCTGCTGTGGCTTTAATGCGAAGTATTAAAGACTTCAAAGGTTGCCGTCTCGATTCTGTTATGCAATTTCGCATGGACTCTGTTGGACACATTTACCTAACAAGTGAGCTGTTATTGTTATTGCGTTATTTTGCTGTCCTGTTTGCCTAATTTTACCATCTCGATTGTACTTTCGTGCGGATCTAATCTTCACACAGTCAAACATGGCATCGGTCTGCGAGGAATCTTGTGCCCAGGAGCTGGTTGACTGAGGAGGATGTCCGGAGAGTGGTAAGATAAGAGTAAAGTAGGCAACATGGACATACAAAATACAGTCTTTGTTGTACTTCAATTGCTGATCTCTTCAATTAGAAGTGGAAGTGGTTGGATGCTTTTCTGACCTTCTGGTCAGCTTCTAGATAAAAAAATCGCATGAGAAACTGCTGCGAGATTTGTAGAGAATTATCGTTTGAGTAGTAAAAATGACCCCCTGACTGTTCCAGGCTTCTCCTGTGAAGTAATACCAATAAGAACATAATTTAGGCTTTTCATGTTGTTTTGGACAGTATGGATCACAACAAGATCCAAATTTTCAATGAAGTGGCTTGGACATAATTGTTTCCTTGAATCATGGAAAAGTGGTCAATGACAATTTGCATGTAGGAGGACAGCGAATATACTTGTGATGTGAAACTTGAATGAGATGAATACTTGACAGATTGCAATGTAGTTCTTCACTATTGCTCTTTGCTGGACAGGTTAGGGAAGAGCTGGAGCATGCTAAAAAATCTCACTTGGCCGAATATTGTCAAAGGTGAATATATTTCATTTGGTTTGTTGGCTGTAGCTTATCTGCATCAATTAATTCCTCTAGTAGAATTTCCACATGTATTGTCTCACCAACTAAAACTATCATTGAGTGTCATAAGCCATCAATCCATGATTCTGTTCAGCAAAGTGTAATATTTGCACATACATTTTTTTGTTAAACACTGAAAGGGCAGTGCATTTGGAGATTGCTGCTAATCGACTTTACTTGCTTCTGCCATAGAATGTACTAAATAAATATGTATTACAGCTTTATGTTAACTTTTCGTGTTGCCTTAGATTAAGGGAATGTCTTTGATGAGTTGGTCTCTATCTTTTTTATACTGTAATTAGGTCTGACATTCAGTTGTACTAGTAACTGAAATGCTACATATGGATATTTGTCTCTTTGCTATGAAAAAGTCCACAAGACTGCAGTTGCTCACGGTGTCTATTTTTCATGGTGTAGTTGCACTGGGACTGCTCTCGAAGGTGTAGTGCACTCACTGGAGAATGCTGTTCAGAAACTGGTAAGTTAAACTGAGTTTGTAAAATTTCCACTCCGTCTCAGACATTTATATCTCCTTCAACATTTCAGATATGACTTATTTATCTGCATGTCATGAAGAGATTGGGTAAACTTATTGACCTATAAAGTTGGTCACTAGCTAAGATACCACAGTTTGAACAGCATTTATTTAGCACAAACTTCGTAGAATTTCTTCTTTTTTTTTCAGTATATAATTCATCTTATCAGACAACCTGTGGAAAAGAAAAACATGGGAGGACTCCATCCCATACAAATCCATTACAGCATTAACGTCCATCGAGGTGCCAAACCTTCCCATTGATTTGAACTCTTGGAGTACATCAGCCTGTTATCGTAGAGTGCCTTTTATCCATTGAATGACGACCCTTCCATTCAGCACCATCGGCCCACGAAGACCGACTTTTGTCCCTGCTCAATGGGAAGAAAGGGAGATCCTTTTGAACAACTTGTTATAATAGAAAACCTTATATCTTTAAATTAATTTATCAAGTTGACTTTCAATCTAATGACACCACACACCAAATGATAACATGCCATCATAGTCTCCTGCTTCTACACTTCTGGTAACAACAGCATAATATTACCTAGAATAACAAGATGCAAACTCAAAACCATACCCCCAGATTAGAGCAATGTTAGTCATTGCCAATTTCTACACAAACACTTGACATCACAGTACGTTCCCAGGACATGGCAAGTTTGAGGGGTTACATATTTATGCTTCACTAAGTTCCTCTCTCTCCATAGATAATAAATTGTTGTATTCTGGGCTAATTTCCTCACTAATACCTTCAAACTATTCCCCTTCATGTTCTACAAGGCCCAAGTAAATACATCTTTCCAATCAAATGTAGATCTAGGACATGAGAGTGGCTGTAAGACGTGTTCCCAAAATCTGCTTTGAGAATACATACTCAAAGAACAAGTGCATTCAAGATTATTCATATTGTATGCATAACACACAAGCGCTATCAATGTCCCACCAAGTTTTCATCCTGTCCAATGTGGGCAACCTATAATGAATTGCCAGCCAAGATATAAAGCCATATGTTGGCACGTCAGGCTTATACCGTACAAGCCTAAGCCAAGTCAATTTGCTCCGACATACCTCACTAGCTTTCAAGCCTCCTTTACAGGGTTTGGAGCAATCAATCCACACAAAGCCATCTGAGTTCAAGCAAATCATCAGACCTCACTGAAGGCCACCTCCATTCATTTGCCTCAATAACATCTGCAACTGTGGCTTTGTCACCTAAAGCTGAATCATAACATTCTAAACACACGATAAAGCTTTTCAGGGACATGAAATGAAAGGCGAAAATGAAAATGCTTAGGATTGTTCCTATTAGCTATATAGACAACTGCTGTTTGGTAAACACTGTGATTTCAAAAGTGGCTGAAGAACTTAGCTCGTTCAGTAACTTGATATTTAGGAGGAACACAGAATAGGTTTTTCAACTATTTTGATGGAATGGATTGGTTTTGGATCCCTTCTGCTTAAATTTTTGATTTCTCCAACTTTGGCAATTCTGCTGTTGGTGGTATTAAACAGGAGGAAGCAGCGGACCCTGCAAACAGTCACTCTCCCCACCGCAGAAGGTATGAATGCACTTCCCACCATGATGTCGTTGAGAAAGGCTTTCAGTGTAGTATTGACCGGTTATGCATCGTTGGTTTGGAGTAATAACTGTCCTACCTACCACTGCCACCCCACAGCAAGCAGTCAGAGTCTAGTGAGTGTTAGGCCACAATGACTTGGTCGTCCACCAAAGTGCTAATGCTTCAATTTAGAACATAACTTTTGTAGCTTGAGAGCAGTGAACCATTTTATTTTAATTTTTTAGAAGTTTGTGCTATTAAACTCTCTCAGACAAGTGATCTATTTAACCTTGTAGTTTCTTCCGCCAGTAAGATTTGCCCAAGTAAGTGTTTGTTAGTTAGACTCTCTTTATCGTTTCTTTTTTAATTTTGTTCCTGCATACCTGTTCCTATTTCTAATGGTTGCTTTCTGGAGAGAATGCAGGGCTAATGCTAAATCTACAGCAAAGAGTGATGCCAGAAACTTAAAGCTTCAACTTCAGAATAAGCTGTCACTTCCGCTATTTACTGGAAAGAAAATAGAAGGAAAGGAGGGTGCTCCCATTCGCGTTGCCTTGATTGATACAGGTACAGGAGATGTCATTACATCAGGCCCGGAATCCTCCATTAAGTTGGACGTAGTCGTGCTTGAAGGTGACTTCAACAAGGAAGATCAGGACAACTGGGCTCAAGAAGAGTTTGAGAAGTACGTGGCTAAAGAAAGTGCAGGAAAGGGGTCGCTTTTGACAGGAGATCTCCTTGTGACGCTCAAGAAAGGTGTTGGGGAGCTGGGTGATATGATATTTACTGACAATTCCAGCTGGAATAGGAGTAAAAGATTCAGGATAGGGCTTAAGGTGGCATCGGGTTATTGTCGGAACACACGAATCCGAGAAGCAGTAACAGATGCCTTCCGTGTCAAAGAACATAGAGGAGAATGTGGGTCCTTTGTAGTCTTTTAACAGTACATAAACCTTGTCCTTCATCACTGACCATAAACATGTTTTTGGACATCCAGAGTCCTCAACTTTTTAATTGAGAGATTAATTTCATGCGGACCTTTACATTTCAAATGGAAATTCGGATAAATAAGTGATGCTTGGATTCTTTGTTATTAGCAAATGTTTGAATCAGTTTCAGGAGAGAGTTCGCACACCTGTCAGAAGTTTGCTTCTTCTTGTTTTTCTTATGGTGACTGGGACCTACATTCTCTTCATTTTACAGCATCCCAGAAAAATTATCCACCTAAATCTGATGATGAGGTCTGGAGGTTGGAGAAGATTGCCAAAGATGGGAAATGTCACGAAAAACTGGTGAAAGTCGGATTACATAAAGTGGAGGACTTTCTTCTTCAACTGTTTACAGACTCCGACAAGTTGAGAGAGGTAAGCACTTAGTTGATGATTCTCTATTATGGTTTGATTGACTACAAAAAATTTAAGTCTTTTGTGTCAACTAATCATAGATTCTTGGGAAGAGCATAATACCGAAGAGCTGGGATTGCCTAGTTCGTCATGCAAAGACTTGCCAAATAAGTCGGATACTTTATTTGTACTATCTTAATAGCATGAGGAAGCGTGGTGCTATATTTGACGCTGATGGTAAACTGATCGGCCTAATCAAAGACAGGGTATATGTCGCTACTAATCAACTTTCTGCCCAAGAGAAGGTAAGGGACTAGTTCCTACTGTGTTTTGTCAATCCAGTTCATACGCTACCCACCATCATGCTGAGTTCATAAACTATGTCCAATATTATCTATGTAATCAGTAATTTGATGTTTACCCGTAGCTATGGAAACTTCAAACGAGGAGTTGGTTGGACATCTGGATGCTTTTTTTATTTTTTTAAATATTTTTTATATCAGTAAAAGTAAAATGAAGTCTATTTTGGTCAAGGTGCATAAAAATGTAAGAGGTAGAGCGTCCCTTTACCAAAAAATTAAACCTTCTCAGTCAAATGTTGTATTGGCTATTATATGGAGACTTTCTACCTTCATCTTTTTGAATTGTTAGCTCTATTTGTAATGCCGGGGGATGCCCCTAAGTTGATGTACTTCATATGCTCTATGATACCTACATTTTCAACCTAAAAAAACTAATAATGAAGTCCCTGAGGGGGGACTATAAAGAAACTCTGTATGCTTTTTTTAGATCCATAATAGAGACTTCCTATTAAAAGAGTAATTTTGTGTTTTCGCTCTCTGCAATGCAAAGTAAGAAATGGTGACTGTGTCAATCGAAGTGGGCCTCTGTACTCCGTCGTTAAATTTGCACCAGGAAAACATGAGTAAATTGAAGAGCACTCTCAACGTTTGATTTGGTGACATCCATAAAAATCTGAGACACTAGTCATCAGTTTGTAGTTTGAACAATTAACACATTCGCCTTGCAACTATTACTTTCCAAGTTTAAAACTATGAAGATCTTAATTACTTGCACAATACAAGTCGAAGCGTGTTTTATTTCTTCACTGGTCCTCTCTTGATCTTTGCATCTTTACCCTGAAGAGCCTTGCCTTTATTGCACCTTTCATGACATCTTTCGAGCACCTGACCTTTATGCGGTGGAGAAATGGGTGGAGATAGGCGTGAAATGAATTGAGGTTTTTTCAATGGTTTTTTTTGTTCTTTCTCTTTGCTGTACTTGTGTACTTACTCTGAATACATGTTCGTTCATGGGAATGCAACGTTACTTGCCGATAAAAGAACTTGAAGTCAGAGCGTGTACTTTAGTGGAGATAAATACTTCCATCAGTCAACTTGAGTGATATGCCGAGTGATTTTCTTCCAGGAACATGGAGATACAATCGTGAAAAAGGCCTTTGATAACTCGAATGATGTTATGAAGCTCAATGGTGATACCTTTTCTCCTTCAATGCAAATGAAAAGCTCGAGCTGCATTTTTGAAGGACAAATTGAAAATCTCACCCTTGTTCAACGAAATTTGGCTTCACAAATTTGTGCCGCTCCAGGTGGTCCGGAAGCTCCTCCAGCAAATGTGGGCTTCACTGCTGAAGGTATGTGCTCTAAAGAACATATATATATCTCTCCTTTTAAGCTCATACAAAGATGCGGCCTTTGAAATAATGATGAAAATAGGACTTTCCGCTTGATTGTCGAGCTTCAATAAATAAAAGCAATGTTTTTCAAGTCCTTATGATATGGGGTCCACATAATATTTACCTGCCCAGCTAACCTTCAATTGAACTTGCATCCAAGGAGATTTTACTTATTTTGTTTCCTCTTTGGAACTGACTCTAAGTTATATGTAGAGGATTCCATTCGTAAGTTAGGTTTTAGTGTGCTTTTAGATGCAACCAAAAATGCTCATGAACAATTGCACTTATGTGATGCTAAATGGATATTGACAAGATAGTGCTATAACTAGGTAAATATGAACAGATCTAATAAGTACACTGGCAACGTGTTTATATATTCAATTTTATCAAATGGTGACTGGAAGATCATATTAGAATAAAGAAGGTTGGTTAAACTCAAAACTTGAAAATTGAGATATACTAAGTTCAATATGTGAAGGGAAAGGGCCTTGTCAATTAAAGCACATAAGGATTACAAAGACCGATGGCAAGAAAATTTAAAGAGACGTGCAGGGTAAGTGAAAAAATTAGTAGCACTTTCCTTGATATCTGAATAGTAAAAGCTCATAACAATTCACAAGATTTTTAATAAGCCCGTGCCCCGTGCTCCCATCGGCTTATGTTTACTAACCACATTAATGTTCTAGTTCTTTCTCCTGGACATAATGGTGTAACTGTTTTGGCATTGACAGGACAATCGCAAAATACCAATTTCGGAAATGCCAAGGAGTTTCCAGCTGATGAAAGTGTTCTTCTAACTGCACAACGGGCTATCCTTGCTGACCAAAACGCCAATTTTGGAAATGCCATGGATTTTTTATTTGATGATGGTTTTCCCCCCGCTTCACATCTGCCCATATCTGCAGACCAAAATGCCATGATGTTTTTAGCCGATCAGCCCATACCTGCAGACAACTTGAATGTTCTGTTTCCTCCAGGAAATAATACTACTGTTGGATTGCCAAAACAGTCCCATGATATCAATTTACAATATGTGATCGGTAGCCCAAGGGGCTATATCGTAAATGAGCACGTTCTGCCCTCTGGAGCAACCTATGCCTCAATATCAAGCTTCAAATCTAGCAATAGACTTCCTCCGCTCGAAGGCATTCATGGGATGGCAGATTTCCGATCACCCGATTATGGTACCGCGAACTGGTTGGCCGGTATTCAGAACCCACCAGATGATGACATGTTCTTTCAGACCCCGCCATATTCTGCTATCAGAAATGCTTGGGCACAGTGGAATAAGATATTTGTAGTGCTCAAGTGGTTTTGCCACATCAGGAATAGACGTGCCAGAGTTTGCGGTTAGATGAACCACTGATTGAAGTCCAGGCTTGGCTTGATTGTTCTTACCGTCACATTAGTTAAGATGATTATCCATTTACTGTATGATAGAATTGATGGTTTATTTTTTCTTAGATGAGGACATGCCAGTTACTTATCTATATGGGACCCTGTTCATTGATAGCGTTATTCATTTGGGTATAGATAAGCGTTGGTTAACACCTGGTTAAGCAACTAGCTTTTTTCTCAGAAAGTCTCTCTTCTTCAGTTCTCTCAACAATTATTCCATATATAAGTTTAAAACAAAAATCCATTTAATATAGCAATTTCATTTTTAAATTTTTGGAACAAATTTTTAGTCCAAAAATAGATTTGGAATAGAAATGGGAAGTAAAAATTTTACACCTCTTTATTTTTTATTTTTTTGGTAAAGGTACAGCTCTTTATTTATAAAATAGAAATGAGAGATAAAAACTCTTCTCATCACTCATCATCTTTACTAGTTAGCCGACCACCCGGCATTACTTGTCGCTACCACCCGCTGCCGACATTCGCCGGCATTTGGGAGAGAGAAATTTTGTTTTCTTATCAAATTAATTTTTATTCTAGGAGCAGAAATTTTGTATTATTATCAAATATGTATTTTTACTTCAAGAACTCATCCAAAAATAGATTGTTCCAAAAATCAATTTCTAGTCAAAATATTTATCATTTGCACCCTTTATGTCCTGAACTATTTACAGTTTGCCTTCATAAACCCAAAAATAGAGTAGCGTTTGCCTTCCATCGTACAGGGACCAATCATGCTTTGCATGCAGTCTTTGAAATGATCCTTTCATGGCAATACAAGAAAACCCGGTCTTCCTATTCCTCACTTGCACTCTCTTTCCTGTATACAACATCTACTTGAGATTACTTTAACTCAAAACAGATTTATGAAAATTTAAAGGAGTAAGATTTGACCTCTGAAACTAGTCATGATTTTTTTTTTTTGGGCCAATTGAAAGTTTATCAGACATAGTCAGCATTTTCGGTATCTAATCTGATAATGTGATAGTAAAGTGATGCCCTATTTAGGCTGCGTTTGGTTCAGCATTTGCAATGGGCTTTGAGTCCAATGCAAATGCTGAAAGCCCAAAGCTATTTTGGGAAAATGCGGTTGTGTTTGGTAAAAAAAATTTGCAAATGGACTTTGAGCTGGATGTGTGTTTGGTAAAATAAACTTTTGCAAGGGGCTTTGATGGGTATTATTTTTTCTTTTTCTTTTTTTTTTTTGAAAATTCAGATAAACCCTTCGCCGGACCGGCGAAGGGCTGCGGCCGCCGGCGAGCCAGATCTGGCGCCGGCGGCCGTCGGCTGAGGTCGCCCGAGGCCGGGCGACCTCCGGCGAGGGTCGCGCGACCCAGCCGAGGGCCGCCGGAGGTCGCCCGACCTCGGGCGACCAGGGTCGCTCGACCCAGGGGCCGCGAGACCCAGGCGGCGGTCGCCTGGGTTGCGCGGCCCCTGGGTCGAGCAACCCTGGTCGCCCGAGTTCGGGAGACCTCCGGCGGCCCTCGGCTGGGTCGCGCGACCCTCGCCGAGGGTCGCCCGAGGTCGGGCGACCTCCGGCGGCCCTTGGCTGGGTCGCGTGACCCTCGCCGGAGGTCGCCTGGCCTCGGGCGACCTCAGCCGACGGCCGCCGGCGCCAGATCTGGCTCGCCGGCGGCCGTCGCCCTTCGCCGGTCCGGCGAAGGATTGCTCCTTTTACATTTAAAAAATAAATAAATAAAAGGGTAATAACGGAAATAAGAAAAATCAACGAGGGTAATTTAGGAAGGAAAAATATATTTTCAGCATTTCCAAGGATCCTGCTTTCATTTGAAAGCTCCTTGGGGAGGTTGCCAAACACCTTCTCTTTGGCTGAAGGGGCTTTGGGGGCTGGATGGGCTTTCTAAATGCCCATCCAAACGCACCCTTAGAGACCATTGTAGCGACACGTGGCCTCATCCTAAGTCAACACCTACCCACTTTATTTTATTTATTTTTATTTTTTTTTATTTTTTTTGGTCTTCTATCCCTTTTTGGGACGTCAATTGCAATGCTCTCTCTCATATGCGCTGTGCTTGTGGAACTATAAGGAGTTCCACACGAATCACATTATAAGATTGAGAGTATATACGGCGGTTCATCCTGCGGTGCGATGTGGCACATTATGATGGGCATAGCTCACAAAACTGCCAAAGTCAGATTTCAAGACACTTTTTATTAGGGATGGTGTCACATTTTACGACCATAGTTTGGGTATTTGCGAAGAAAATTTATTATAAATATATCAGTTTGAGAGTTTTGATGGTCAAATAATTAATTTGGAGTAAATTTATCACAGTTGTAAATTTTTCATGGTATTATCCCTTCTAAAATTTAAGTTTTGGTAAAAAAAAATGTTTTCCTTCCGCTAACTAAGAAAAAATTTTGCGTTAACTTATTTTCTTAAATGATCCAAACACTGAAAACTGAGGAAAATATTTTTCGTGAAATAGACGGAGCCCTAGTACTGAAAATTTACTTACTATATTTTATTTTAAGTGTTGAATATGTTAAGTGCTAAAATTAGGAACAAAAGGTTTGATGATAATTGAAAATCAATAGTTGAATATTATGAATTCTTAATCAACATTAAAAAAAATATTATCGATAGGTTCTATTAATATATTTAAAAATATTTTATTAGCGTAAATTATTTTCTATCCAAACGAATCAAGTAACTTATCATTTACTTACCAGATAAAATGGATTTTTGACTTAATGCATTCATTTAAGTCAATTTTATTTAAAGCTAGCAAATAAGTTAAATCTCGTTAAAGTATTGGATTTTTAATTAAGGTTAATATAACGAAAAATCCTAAATTGATGCAATTATGACAAATTTACTCCAAACTAATTTTTAGATCCCAAAAAGTCCCAAAACTGATATATATGTGATAAATTTATCCAAAATTAAATTTTGGACAACCAAACCCGATGCATTTGTCACAAGTTACTATCTGTTAGTTTTCACTAGATTGGATTAATATCACCAAAAATTAGAAACAAGTACACATGTAACGAATGGAGAGTAAAACCCCAAATTGCCACACTCGTCAGTTGCCGTGCTCGTTAGTTTTCACTAAATTGGATTAATATCACCAAAAATAAGAAACTAGTACACAAGTAACGAATGGAGAGTAAAACTCCAAATTGCACACTCATCAATTGTCATATGTCATCTAATTAAGCAATTTGACGGTAAAATTCAAAAAATAATGAAGGGTAAATTTGTCATAGCTACATCAATTTGGGATTTTTTGTAGTCAAAAAATTAATTTTAAGTGAATATGTCACGAGTAAATCAATTTAAGATTTTCCGTAATATTAACTTTCATAGTTTTTATCTTTGAAATTCCCCCAAGAATCCAATCCCCCTTCAGTTTGTGCTTGTTGAGGAATACATAATTCGATCCCGTCCAATCCCAAAGGCCTATAAACCATTGCCAAAAGTAGAAGACTAGGAGTTACATGGCAACCAAACATGCTGATTTTTTGTTTCGTTGTGCGCGTCTGATGAGGCGCGAAATAATATGAAAGCCGAAAACTGCAAAAATTATGCAGCATTTTCCAGGAATATTACTCGAACCTGATTTTCCTGGAAAATTACCCGTCAGCCTGTCCGTCACGCCACTCTCTCTCTCTCTCTCTCTCTCTCTGACACGCACGTGCGCGTACACATGATGACGACAACAACCAGTCCAAACTTGGGAGGAGAATCGGGATGGTGAGAGGCTGAGAGCCAAAGTTTGACCGTCACGACGACAACACAAAAAAGAGCGATGGATGTAAGAAAATTTGATTGTCGTGCTTCTGTCGGGTGCTGCGAAATTGATACAACATCCGCATCATTTCGCCATTTTTGGGTTCATGCCTTTCATTACACTTTCGGATTTTGCACATGAGAAAACTTAGTCGAGTCGCATAAGAAAGTGATAAAGGATGCAACTCTATCTTAGATTACTTGAGTAAAGGCAATATTAAATGGGATTTCACAGAAATTCTCGTTTTTGATATTTACGCCTTCAAAATAAAGAACCTTGAATTCTATAAATTAAAAAAAAAAAAAAAGCACCTATACCTAATAGGATTAAGTGAATATCTAAATGTGTGGTCATTTTATTTATATCTTTCCATACTTTACCAAAGATTGGAAAAGATTCTTTAAGAGTCTAAGGGCTTTAAGGTGCATGATAAATATCGTTCTCAGAGTGTAGAACCCCAGAATTAAAGGGTGGTTATATTCTCATGTTATCTGTATTGTTCTTCAGATACCGAAGACGGCGGGATTGATTGGCCATGAGGTGAATGAGGGCTTGAATTTTGTGGCTACCAGGCAAGCACAGCTTGCTTGTTGGACTTCTTGTGTGTATTAGATATGCTTACACTTCTGCTGTACAACTATTGTATTGTACAACTCATTAGTACATATAAATCTATAATCTTATGATGCTTCACCCATAATCAAATTAAAAGGCTAATATTATGAAAAATCTCAAACTAGTACACCCACCAACTGTCACATGTCATTCCTCAACAATTTGATGGCAAAATTCAACGAAAACTAATGATAGGTAAATTTGTCACGAGTTTACTAGTTTGGTTCCATTTAATACAAATGTACCGATTTTTAGTTTTTCATAATACTAATTTAATTTAACAAAAAATCACGGAGGTAGATTTGTCAAATATACTAGTTTGTGGTTTTTTGTGATAAAAAAAATTAGTTTATAGTAAATTCATGATAGGTGTACTGCTTTGGAATTTTTTGTAGTAAGAAAATTTGTCTGGGGTATTTGTTACAAGTATAACCATTTGAGATTTTTCATAGTATTAATCTTTAATTAAACTTTTATATTTTGATTAGTATTGATAGTTCCATGTTGATGTGATGCCTAGTTGCTTCAATAGTGTGCTTCAATGTTTAAGGCTACAATTTAAAACAAAACAAGGAGGACTGCAGTTATAGCCAATCGTCCAAATCTTGCCATGGCCTCACTAGCTGTGGGCAAATATGGCCGCACCTGCGGCTAGCGAGGCCAAGGCTGCCTTCACCCAAGCCCTGTATAAGGCCTAGGGGCTATAGGCAAATCCAACCTCGCCATGGCCTTACCACAGCCAAAAGTAGCTTTGCCCACGACTAGCAAGGCCATGGTTGCCTTTGAGACGGCTAGCCTCACCTAAGGCCTGGGCAAAGGCTACCATGGCCTTGCCAACCATAGGTGAAGCTACCTTCACCTGTGGCAAGGCAATGGTGAAGTTTGCTTTGTCCATATCTGAGTGAAGCCACCTTGCGAGCGGCCCCCAAGCCTCACTTAGAGTCTGGGTGAGGTGGGGCAAGGGCAGCAACCCTTGCTAGTATATGGCGATCCTCGCCAGCAAGTGTGGGGAAACAAAGGAAATGAAGTAGAAGAGAAAAATAAAAATAAAAGGAAAAAAATTAATAAAAGCTTTTGAAAAATAAATAAATTTTTATAAAAATTGTCCATGTTAGTGCATCGGTTGACGTTTATGTTAACGCCTACCGAATAGATTGAATTGGCACAATTACAAAAGATTTATGGCTAAACTAATAAAAAATAATAATTGAGTTAGCACAATTGCAATAAGTTTGGGACTTTTTTGGTAATTCTCCCAAATTCAAGTGGACAAATATGGCAATGTCATCTATGAAGCTTGAGAAGATATTTTACGGATGATAATATCACGAGATAGTGAAACGGAAAGGAGTAAACTTTTTTAACATCAAAAGCAAAATTGGTTTTGATTTGTGTAATATCGGCATTGTGACCACTTATGATGTGTCGAACTAAGTAACAATAGATCATTTTAACATTATCAAAATTTGATGAAGAGCCATACTAATTTGCCTATGATATTCCTCGAGTCGATATATTCTTCATATATTTTCTTGATAGATAATTATAGCATACCCTCCTAGGTTACGTTTAGTTGTTTGGATTTCTAGTCATAATAGGACGGGATATGATATGATATGAAATCCAAGAATTTTATTATATCTTATCGCAATAATAAAGCCGGAATTGTTCAAATTCTATCATGTCCATTATTTGATATAAACGGCATATCAACGTAAATGAATCTAAAAATTGCACAAACGGAGATGGTAAGAATCTTTCAAGACACTCTTGCCTACTTCATTTTTATTTGCTTATATTTTGTTATTTTTCCTCTCTTTTTAATTTTTTTTTGCTTCCATCATTCTCTATAGAAATTTTATTAAATAGTAAACTGCATTAATATACCTTAAATATGTAATAAATTTAAATACTAAATATATATTCATATATTGAATTTATATTATAAGATAGAAATAAATTCCAATATATAATAAAAATAGGAATAAATAAAAATGAAATTGCAGTATTTTTATTTTGAATTTTTTATATTAGAATCCAAATATTATTTATATTCAAATATTACTTTACTTTTATTAATTTAAAAAAATTATTATTCGAGAAAAATAGCTTATATTCCATAAATATAAGAAATCTTATTGGTCATTATAGCACCTCCTCCATGAGATAATTTTGTCCGGATTATATCCCTTTTATATTTAACTTTATTCTATTTTGAGCAAACGCCAAACATAAAATAAGATAAATTTTATTATATCCTAAATTTTATCGTGACCAACAAACGTAGCCCTAGTGTTATAAGTTACGTTGCCTGTTCAAAAGTCGCTCCAAGATGATAATTGATATTTGAGCATGGGACCCATTGATAAGAGATCGGCTTGAAAGGATTTACCTTACACCTTGGGTTGAAGGAAGCAAAAGGCGGAGAAAAGCAACAACAAAAGAAAAGTCCATGCAGCTTCATAAGGTTAAGGGGGGGGAATTAGCAAAATTGGAGAAACGAGAAAGAAAATCTAAAACCCGCAACGTTTCCCGGAAATGTACATGAAAATTCAGTCACTTTTCTCGGGAAGTTATGGGCCCGCTGCTTCAGACTCCACAAAAGGAAACCCCCTCCAGTGATTACAAACTCATCATTTTGAGTTGGGAGTTCGCGGATAAACTGTCCACTTTCTCATTCTTTTCTCTGCAACATTCTTTCAGCAGCCAAACACTCCCAAATTCAGATCCTCTAGCACTTCTTGTTAAGCGATGCGAAAGACAGCTTCGGCTTCCTCTTCTTCAGGTCAACCAAGTCAACCCAAGAAGCCACGCTTGGCTCCAAGCAAGTAAGTTCACTCTTCCCTCTCAATGTTCCAATGCTTGTTTAGTTGTTTGATGATCATGTTAGTTTTAGCTTTACTTGAGGGAGATTCAATGAAGAGTTCTTGAAATGAGAAATATGGCGAAGCCTGCGTTGAAGTATAACACTGATTGCTTTTGGCTAATGTAGTTCTAAATCGCTCTCGTTCAGTTTTTGGTTTGTGGGTGCTGTGGCTTCAGTGCAAAGAATTAAAGACCTCAAATGTTGTCGTCTTGTATTTGTTATGCATATTCGTGTTGGCAATCGCAGTACTTCCTCCTTATTCAAATGGACTTCTGGTTGAATTTTTTACCTAGCAAGTGAGCTGTTATTGTTTTACTTTGCTGTCCTGTTTGCTAAATTATCCTATCTTGATTGTACTTTTGTGCTGATCTTCACACAGTCAAGTATGCCTCCGGTGTGAGAGGAATCTTGTGCTGAGGAGCTTTTTGACAGAGGAGGATGTCCGGAGAGTGGTAAGATGAGTAAAGTAGCCAACTTGGACATACAAAATGCAGTCTTTATTTTATTTTGAATTCTGATCTCTTCAATTAGAATCGGTTGGATGCATTTCTGACCAACTAGTCAATTTCCAGATAGAAACCTGCATAAGAAACTGCTGCAAGATGTACAGAGAAATATTGTTTGAGTGGTAAAAATGACCTGCTCACTGTTTTAGGCTTTCCATGTGAAGCAACTTCACTAAGAACATGGTTGAGGCTTTTCATGTTGTTTTGGACATTTTGAATCACAAAAGATATGAATTTTCGATGTAGTGCCTTGGACAAAATTGTCTCCTTGAATCCTGGAAAATGGGGTGAAGGAAAATTTTCATGTTGAATATACCCATGCTGTCGAAACTTGAATGTGATGACTATGTGACAGATGATTCTTGCAATGTAATTTTTCACCTTTGCTCTGTGCTGACAGGTAAGAGAAGAGCTGGAGCGTGCTAAATCTCACCCCGCCGAATATTGTCAAAGGTGAATATATTTCATTTGGTTTGTTGGCAGTAGATTATCTGCATCAACTGATTCCTCTGGTAGAATTTTCATGTGATTTGTCCTGCCAACTAGAAATATCATCAAGTATCATATGCCACCAATCCATGATTCTGTTTCGCAAAGTGTAATACTGGCATATACATTTTCTGCTAAACGTTACTTGCTTCTGTTATCAATGTATTGGATAATATGTATTCCAGTTTTACATTGACTTTTCTGTGTCACCTTAGATCAAGGGAATGCATTTCATGAGTCTGATATCCTTCTTTTTTTACTGTAATTAGGTCTGGCATTTGAACTAGTAACTGGAATGTTTTGCACTAGTTACTAGAATGTTACATATGGATATTTGTCTGTCACGAAAAAGTTCACAAGACAGAAGTTGTTCATGGTGTCAATTTTCATGGTGTAGTTGCACTGGTAATGCTCTCGAAGATGTAGTGCGCTCATTGGAGAATGCTGTTCAGAAACTGGTAAGATAAACAGAGTTTATGAAATTTCCACTTTGTCTGTGACATGTCTTCATCAACATTTTAGATACCAGTTTCTTACCTGCTTGTTATGAAGTGTTTGAATGAATTTATTGATCAACAAAGTCTGTTGCTAGCTAATTGATTTATGCTGATTCTTTGAACAGCATTTATTGAGCATGGACTTTGCACAATTTATTTTTTATTCTTATAAATAAACATCCATTTTATTGCACGTCCTCTGGAAAGAAACACATGGGAGGACTACATCCCATGCAAGTCCATTTATGCTAATGTCCCACATTTACAGCTGACATCGAGGTGCCCAATATTCCTGTCGATGTGAACTCTTGGTAAAGATCAGCTGTTATCTGTAGAGTAACTTTTATCCTTTGAGTGACAGTCCTTCCACTCTGCACCTTTGGATCACTGAGGCCAACTTTTGTCCCTGCTCTGAACAACCTGTTAGGATAGGGAAATCTTAGATCTTGAAATATTTTAATCAAGTTGACTTTGAATCAAATGACACCACACTCCAAATGACAGCATCACATCATAGTCTTTGGCATCAACACTACCAGTACCAGCAACAAAATACTACCCAGAAGAGCAAGATGCAAACTCAAACCCATACCACGAGATTACAGCAAAATTAGCCAACAAGAACTTGCCAATTTCTCCACAAACACTTGACATCAGCAGTGTCTTATTTCCTTCCTGAGTCTTAGCTTCTGAAGAGACTTTAGCAGGAAAAAAAAAAAAAAAAAACAATTGCATCAAGGTCATGACAAGCTTGAGGGCATACATTTTCATGCTTCACTGATTTCCTCTCTTTCCAGAGTTAATAAATTGCTGCATTCCTAGCAAATTTGTCCTTCCAATCGTTTGCAGATAAGGAATTGAGTAGCTTTAAAACTTGTTCCCAAAATCTGCTTTGAGAATACACACTTAAAGAACAAGTGCATTCGAGGTTCTTCATGTTGTCTGCATGGCACACAAGTGCTATCACTGTCAGACCAAGTTTTCACCCTGTCCAATGTGTGCAACCTTCTGTGAATGACTAGCCAAGTTACAAAACCATATTTTGGCACATTAGGCTTAGACCGTACAAGCCTAAGCCAAGTAACTTTGTTCATGCATTTCCTCACTAGCTTCCAAGCCTCCTATACAGAGAAAGAGCCCCTGGATGATCCAGTAAATACCACTTTGTCTACGGAGCCAAAATTTGGAGCAATCAACCCACACAAAGCCATCTGAGTTCAAAGCAGATCATCAAATCTTGCAGGAGGCCATCTCCAATCATTTTTGCCTCAATAACATCCACAACTGTGGCTTCACCACCCAAAGCTGAATTATAAACATTCCAAAGCACATGTAACATTTTACATGGACATTGAAGGAAAGGGGATATTAAAATGCTTAGGATTGTTCTATTAGCTATACATACAACTGCTGTTTGGCAAATACTGTGATTTGAACTGTGCCTGAAGAACTTAGCTCAATTAGGTGCTCCATAAGTTGTTTTTAAGAAGGAAGTTTTCAACTCCATCTGATGGAATGGATTAGTTTAGCATCCCTTCTGCTTCATTGTTTTGACGTCTCCAACTTTGGCAACTCTTCTCTCGGTGGCTCTGAACAGACGGATACAGTGGAGCTTGCAAATAATCACTCTCCCCACCTTGGAAGGTATGAATGCACTTCCCCCGTGATGCTGGCTTTCTGCGTAGTATTGAATGGTATGCATCGTTGATTTTTTGGGGAATAATGGTCCAATTTACCATTAACACCCCAAGGCAGGCAGTCAGAGATCAGTGAAAGTCAGGCCAGAGTGACTAGATCGTGTGCCAAATTGTCGATGCTCCAATTTAGAACATAATCATTTGTAGCTTGAGAACAGTGCAGCATTTTATTTTGTTTTATTCTATTTTAAAAAAAATTTGCGTAGTTATACTCTCTAAGACAATGCATCTATTAATCCTTGTAGTTTCCCTGGCAATAATGTTTGCCCAAGTGAGATGCTTGGTAGTTTGTCTCTCTGTGTTAGTACTCTTCCAATTTTCCGCTTCTATACCTGTTCCTATTTCTAATGGTTCATTTTGGGAGAGAATACAGGGCTAATGCTAAATCTACGGGAAAGAATGATGTGAGAAACTTACGGCTTCAATTTCAAACCAAACTGTCAGATCCTATATTTACTGGAGAGAAACTAAAAGGAGAAGGGGGTGCTTGCATTTCTGTTTCCTTGATCGATGCAAATACAGGGGATGTTGTTACATATGCAAATACAGGGGATGTTGTTACACCAGGCCTGGAATCCTCCGTTAAGTTGGACGTTGTCGTTCTTGAAGGTGACTTCAACAAAAATGATGAGGATGACTGGGCTCAAGAAGAGTTTGAGAACCACGTGGTTAAAGAACGTGAAGGAAAGGGGCCACTTTTGACAGGAGATCTCCTAGTGACGCTCAAGGGAGGTGTTGGGGAGCTGGGAGATCTGAAATTTAATGACAATTCCAGCTGGAATAGGAGTAAAAAATTCAGGATAGGGCTGAAGGTGGCATTGGGTTATCGTGGGAATACACGAATCCGAGAAGCGAAAACAGATGCCTTCCGTGTCAGGGAGCATAGAGGCCAATGTAAGTCTTTCTTAGTCCTCAGTACATATAAACCTTGTCCTTTTATGAGTCTATGACTGACCATAAACATGGTTTCGGACATCCAGTTTCCAATTTTTTATTTGAGAGCTTTATTTCATACGAACCTTTACATCTCCAAAAAAGATCCTGATAAATAAAAAACGATTGGCTTCTTTGTTATTGGCAAATGCTGACACTTCGGATCAGTTTCAGGACATGCCTACAGAAGTTTGCTTCTACTCATCAATCTAATAGTGACCGGAACCTTATTGAATATGTTCTGTGTACTTACAGCATCCAAGAAACATGATTTACCTGCATCTGACGATGAGGTCTGGAGGTTGAAGATGATCGCCAAGGATGGGAAATATCATAAAAAACTGAGTGAAGCCGGAATACAGAAAGTGGGGGACTTTCTACTGCAACTGTTCACGGACCCCATGAAACTGAAAGAGGTAGGCATTTAGAAAAGGATTCTCAATTAGGGTTTGATTGACTACCAAGAATGCAAGTCTTGGGGGACTTTCTACTGCAACTGTTCACGGACCCCATGAAACTGAAAGAGGTAGGCATTTAGAAAACGATTCTCAATTAGGGTTTGATTGACTACCAAGAATGCAAGTCTTGTGTGTTCACTCATCATAGATTCTTGGGATGAGCTCAAATTCGACGAACTGGGATACCCTTGAAAATCATGCAAGGAGCTGCAAAACAAATTGGAAACTTTATTTATACTATCCTGATGGCGTAAGGAAGCCTGGTGCCATCTTCAACACTGATCTTCAACTGATCAGCCTAGTCAAAGATAGGATATGTTGGGCTACCCATCTTCTTTCTGCCAATGAAAAGGTAAGTAACTAGGAGTTCCTACTAAGTTTTGCCAAGCCAGTTCATGCGCTGCACACTATCATGCTTAATTCATATAATTTGTCTTGATATTTACTGTAGTTGTATGGCTTAATAGGTTTTAAAATTAGTCAGCAATATGGAAACTTGAAAGGAGGAGTTGGTTGGACATCTAGATGCTTTTGTTTTTGCTTTTTCTCAGTGAAAGCAGTATGAAGTGCCTGTGGAGAGAATAAATATAGCATCAGGATGCTTTATTTAGATCCATATTTGAAACTTTTTCTTAATATATTGATTTGGAGCTTTTGCTCGTTGCAATGCAAAGTTGAGGGTAGTGAAATTGTATATCTAAGTGGCCCTCTGTACTTCGCAGTTAAAATTATACAAAAAAGCATGAGTAACCTGGGGAGCAGTTTCAGCAGTTGATTCAGTGTCGTCCATGAAAATATGAGGCACTCGTCATCCAAATGTCGTTTGAACAATTAACACATTCACGTCGCAACTATTACTTTCCAAGTTTACAACTATTAAAATCTTAATTACTTGCACAATTCAAGTTGGTGCATCTTTTTATTTCTTCATTGGTCCTTCCTCGATCAACTTTGCATCTTTCCCCTGACGACCCTTGCCTTGATTGTACTCTCCATTACTACTTTTGAGCACCTGGCATTTATGTGGTGGAGAAATAGGTAGTGATAGGCATAAAGTGAATTGAGGTCCTTTCAATGTTTCTTTTATTCTTCTTTCTCTGTGCTGCACTTACGTGCTTACTCTGAATACAAGTTCATCCCTTGGTGACTTGCCCAAAAAAAGCTATTGCTGCTTGAAGTCAGGGCGTGTGCCTTCAATGGGGGCAGATAAGTAATTCCGCTAGTCCAGCTTGAGTGATATTGCGAGGATTTTTCTTCCAGGAACATGGAGATACAATTGTGAAAAAGGCCTTTGATAACTGGAATGATGTTATGGAGTTCAATGGAGAGACCTTTTCTTGCTCAATGCAGAAGAAAAGCTCAAGCTCTTTTCCATCTCAAGTCTTACAAATTGAAAATTTTACCCCTGTTCAATGTAAATTGACTCCACCAATCTGTGCTGCTCCAGTTGGTCCGGAAGCTCCTCTGGCAGATGTGGGCTCTGCTGCTGAATGTTCGTTCTCTAAAACGCAAAATTGTCTCTCCCTTTAAGCATGAAACTATATTCTGTAAGCTGTGATTGTTGCAAAATGAGCCTCATCCAATACACTATCCATTTTGCATTATATGCATGAATTTATGTATATGTTCTGTCCAAGCAATAAAAAAGCAACTAAAAAAATTAGTTGATAACATGTGCCTGTTTGAGTGGGCGATTGGGGGAGGTGGAGGGCTGGTTTCCATAATTCCTTCTGCTAAAAACGGAATCTGTTCTATGAATGATAAACAAGTAACGTGGATAGTGAATTTTAATATAGATGGTAAGTTGGTGACCAGCAATTTATTAGTCCAGTCAACTATTGTAAGACATGAGTATCACAATTTTACTATCCACAAACCCAATAGTAGATTACCACTTATTTTAAAGCTTTACAAGTGCCCACCTCTTTCTCTGTTCTTGCCCTTTGAGAAGACATCACCAAAAGCATCCTCCATGGGACCACAACCACCATCTGCAGCATCAGGAGTGCAGTTAGCATCTTAGGAGTACTCTATGCTCTACAGAGTTCAAAGTTTTGACTCATTGGCCATGTTATGGTATTTTTAACTGGAGATGCTTCTTGCTGCTTTCATCAAATTCTATGAACTTGATGTCCACGATTTCCTTATTAGTATTTTGACCACTTACTTTGCATCTTCCTACCTTGTTTGATCTGTCTTATACAAAAGAAGAAACTTATTGGACACATCTTCTTAGTGCCTTTGTTATCCATACAAGTCCGGCCTGAATTCTTAGTCATCTAGGGTGTAAGATAAGCCTGAAAAAGTGACTGGTTCAGGAAGTAGTAATTTTCTAGTCTTCCGGGTCAATAGATATTTTGGTGAAAATGGCCTGGAGAATTGGAATGACACTATACAGTTCAAGGATGAGGCTTCTTCACGTTCCATGTTGTAGGAGATCTTATATTCTTTTTTTCTATCTGAAGTTCTAGGAGAGCAACAATGGTGCCATCCAGTTCAGGAGAATATGCCTCCACTGAGTTTGGCCAGTCAAGTTGGTTTGAAAGTACCTCCTAAAAGTTCAGCATCCACAGTGGAAGGTATGTGCTCTAACTAGCTTTGAGGTAAAGAAAAAGTAGCTCATAATTAAACACTTCCGAGATCTAGCCACTTCTTTTGTGTTTTTATATGATCCAAGTGACATGGTGTAGCTAAAACGTTTCATAGTACCATACACCTTTGGGAGGGAGATATGCAGGCTTCCAATGATATGGCTTTGGTGGTGATTAAAATCAACTGTTCCATAAGTAACATAGAGTGAGACAACAAACACCACATCCTTTTCTTGGTTCTCTCTTTTTTTCTTTTTTTTTGGCTATGTGCAGTGATTTTCCACCCCTTTGAGATCATGCATTTCCCATTTCATTTCTTGTTTATCTTCATATCCTCCTATTTAACAGGTTTAATCTAATGAAAAACGTTCCTTCGATTTTCTGGTATATGTGACATGAAACCGACCTCAACGTTATGATGTACCATTTTCAAACAAAGATATAAGCTATGTGCAAAGAAATACAGTAAAGCTACATTGAGCATCTTGTGAATGACAAATATGTTCTGGATGTCTCACCCAACATAAAGGGAGGAACATACAGAAAGTATTCAAAGTAATACCTGCAGGTATGCAAGAGGTGCCTTCAGTAGATGAAAATGTGCAGCCATTCGGACTACTGTGTGGATCATCATCAAGCTTCCTAGCCTTTGGTACGTTGAATTTCTCCCTTTAATGTTGATTATTTTATCCTGTCTTGTCAAAAAATTGAGAAGAAAGTTTAGTACTTCTATATTGAAAATATGCAGAATTAGTATTAGCTGTGATGATGAATGTGGTGTGGGTGAATAAAATGTTTTCACCTCTGCGGCTTCAGTTTTGGGTAAAAATGCTTTTCATTAGATAGATTCGTGTGTGGGTTGAAGAGTAGGTGGGGGATCAAATGCTGATCGTCTAACTGTTCTCCCTCTCTCTCTCTCTCTCTCTCTCTATGATATACTGGCATT
Source organism: Eucalyptus camaldulensis (assembly GCA_019915185.1). NCBI lineage: Eukaryota > Viridiplantae > Streptophyta > Magnoliopsida > Myrtales > Myrtaceae > Eucalyptus > Eucalyptus camaldulensis. The sequence goes on along the minus strand of JAHSVA010000013.1, from coordinate 12,740,278 downwards.
ACAGATGCTGGATTGCCAACACAATTACAAAGTCTCAATTCCCAAAATGCCATGGGGAACCAAATCGACAGTTTGATCCAAGTGGTGCCTTCAGCAAATGAGAATGGACAGCCATTCGGACAACAGGACGGATCACCATCAAGCTTCCTAGCCTTTAGTACGTTGAATTTCTCTCTGTAATGTCGATTGCCTTGCGTTATGGTGTTGTTTTATCCTGTCTTTGTCGAAAAATTGAGAAGAAAGTTTTAAGACTTCTATTCTGAAATTATGCAGAATTAATATTATATGCGATGATGAGTGGTTTGTGTGAAACTTGCTGGATTGAAAGTAGAAATCACATCTATGGCTTCAGTTTTGGGTGATAGTCCTTTTCATTGGAGAGATTCCTGTGTGTGTAGAAGAGTAGGAGTTTCATCAGCTCATTTCTTCTCATTGAGGAAAGCATTTTGTTCTTTTTCTTTCTGTTTTTGGCCAAGAAATGGACAAAGAGTAAACATAGAGAGAGTGCCAATGAAAATCCAATGCCCCACAACTCTGAAATGGTCAGATTAGCATTAGCAAGCCATTGAATGAGTTTGACGGATGGATATTTTTGTGATATCTCCTGCGATCAATCCCATTTGGGAGCTTAACGAGTAAATGTGAAGCTGGCTCAAATGAAACGCTAAATCATTTGGCATCTCAAGTATGATACTCGACTCCATTTTGTCACACTGCTATTCCCTTACTAAAGGTCTGATTAGGTCTAGTCAACTCTTGAACTGCTGTAACGGCATATAAGGAGAGTTATGTATGTGCTTTGTAATATATATATCTTCTGACCATCCCTCTGTCTGCCTTATCTCATTGATACGAATTATTGAGAGGGACCAATCGAAGTGTAATTATCGCAGCAAACGCATACTAACTTCTTGGAAAACCTGTAGTGGACATAGTGATGGCCTCATTGGCAGCATTAGATTCAACGAATGTTCATCTATTGTTCTACCGAAATAAGCAACCATAGTGTTTAAAGGGTGGTCATATTCTCATGTTATCTGTATTGTTCTTCAGATACCGAAGACGGCGGGATTGACTGGCCATGAGGTGAATGAGGGCTTGAATTTTGTGGCTACCAGGCAAGCACAGCTTGCTTGTTGGACTTCTTGTGTGTATTAGATATGCTTACACTTCTGCTGTACAACTATTGTATTGTACAGCAATACAAAACATTAGTACATATAAATCTATAATCTTATGATGCTTCACCCATAATCAAATTTAAATTATCCAATTGTATAGTCAGTTGAAGAGTCAGAAATCTGGCTTATGGAGAGCGAGATTTCTAACATTTAATCTTGAGTTTTGGTAACAAATAGTATAAGTAATAACAACTTAATCAATTAATTGATAAGAAAAAGAAAACCGAGATATTCATGAAAAGGTAGTAGATTCAATCAAAACGTGATAACAGTAAGAAGACTCTGTGTTTGTGTGAAAAATGAAAAACTTGAACTTGGAATTTAATAAAAAGGATGCATTGATTTTTTTTTTAAAGAAAAATGTAAATGTCTTAAGAGTTTACTAGGGGACGACTCGACTATGATTACATTGATTAAGCACGTGGACCGCACGTGTAATCATTATTAGTATCAAAACAACATGAGATAAAGTTTTGCGAGGTAGCATATTTACATTCATATTCACGCGCGTTTGAACTTCTTCAACATAGTGGCCGACATAAATCCTCCAACTACATAGGAGCATGCATTTAAGTAACATTTCTCAGAAACTTCCTGTGATCCACAGCCACCACTTCACATAAACTATTCATTCCAAGTAAACACAGTAAGACAACATCATCCTAGTTCACATCAAAATTTATTCGAGGAGGAATTTTAGTTTCACATTTTTATTTTTATTTTTTTATGACCTAGGGAAACCTGTAAGCCAACAGCCGATGGGCAAACGCTGAGGCCCACGAAGGAATTTACCACTCCCGTGAAGCGGGTAAGTCTACCTACGACGTGCTAGAAATTCGAACTTTTCCCCTTTGTAAGGGAGACAAAGCCTGAAGCTAGTAACGCCACTCAGTGTGGTGGTTTCACATTTTTATTTATAGTAGGAGTAATTTCAGTAATTCGTCTCTCTATTGAAATACAATCAAGATGGTATTTTATATGTCGAAGTTGGCTGTTTTATTCATCTTACAGCTCCCGGCGCAGAATTCCTCTCGAACCTGTTCCATCCCCCCCTTTTTTTTGGTTGGTCAGAACCTGTTTCATCCTTGATTGAACTTCCCTCTAGTAAAGTTAAAAATGACACGGTTTTCAAACAATTAAACAAGAATTGGAACTTTAAATGGGAATGGGAAGAGTGAACTTACTTGATTGGAGCGAAGCACGGCCTCTTGGGCTGACTAGGTGGAAGCCAAAGCTCTCTTTTGCCATGATCTTTCTTCTTCTTTTTGGTCGAGTTTACGGTGTGGATTTTTGGGAGAATTACCAAAAATGTTTTAAATATGTTGAACATATATCAATTTAGTTTTAATTTTTTTTAATTTGATCAATTTAACTTTAAATATTTTCGACAATTTGCGAATGTATTTATTCCGATAAATTGTGGCTAGTAATTACTAACGTGGATGTCGATTATCCTATATAGCACGGCTAGCACTGATATAGCCTCTTTTGTGTTTCTTTTAAGTTTTCTGAATTTATTTTTTTGTAAATTTTCTTTTATTTTATTTTTCATCTTCATTTTTAAGTTCTCTGAATTTATAAATTTTTCTTTTAGTTCTCCTTTTTCCCATCGACCATAGGCGAGAATTGCGATGCCCTCGCTGCACCTTGCAAGGCTTGACCTCACCGGCACTTGCTTGTGGACTGGTCAGGGAGGAGAAACGAATAAAAAAGAAGAGAAAGAAAGAGGAGAGAGAACAGAAAAAGAAAAGGAAAAGACTTGGATTCCCACGATGGTTACGGATAGAGCGACCGGATCCCAACCAACCAGTCATATTCATAGTCTCGCCCGGAATATTCGTGGAAGGGGCCCGAAGCATATCACGACATAAAAATGAGGGTCTTAAAGAAATAAACATTTGGAACCGACGGGCCTCGATCAGCCGCCATTCTTGAAGTCGCAAAACCATTGTGGGCCAGGAGCCAATCCAATTAAATTGTCTAATGTGTATCTTAGGATTAAAGGGGAAGAATCATCCAAAGATGTGGTGGCACCTGCCAATTCCACCTGAAGACCCTCCCTTGGGTCTGGATGGCGGGGATTCCATGAAGGGCCGCTCGTTGCGATCCCCGCCCGGTATCTTCTTCTTCCTCCTCCTCGGCCGTTCAAGCCGGCGGACCTGAGGGTGAAGAAACAGTGGAGGAAAGAAGATGAACAGTGGAGGAATAGGAAAGAAAGTAAAATGAAAATTAAGAAAGTAAGTCAAAATTATGTCATTTCACTTAACGTAGAGGTATCGCCCTAGTGATCACCCTTCTTTTTTAGCAAAAGGAAATATGAGGAGTTTAATTTCCCATCTTCTCAAGAAGCTGGGGTGAGGACACTTGAGTAAGGGAGGAGGTCTCATAACTTGCACACATCACAAAGCACACATAGTGGCTTCTAAAATAGATATGGGATAGGATCAAATAAAAAAAAAAAGAATTAAGGTAGGGGTGTTAGAATCAAATTGGAAAATTGAATCGAAACCGAAACTAAACTAAATTTTCGTGCATTTCTCATTTGGTTTAGGTTTCGGTTTAGATTATGAAAAAATAATAGTTTTTTTTTTTAATTCTGGTTTGGTTTCATTAATCAAATTGAGCTGCAAAATGCCATTCTTTTTAATATTACAATTTCCACAATATCTCTCCTTTTTTTACTAGACTAATTTTTTAATATTTTTAAAAAGAAAAGTGAAAAAACAGAATCAATCTAATCCGATTCAAACGACGGTTCAAAACTAATACACACCCAAATGTTTCGGTTCAATTTGGGTTTCTTGATTATCCGAACTAGTGACACCCTAATTTAAGGTCATCCACATCGGATGCCTAATTGGATGGTCACATAAGAATTTCCCAGCCTAAATTGTCTGGATAGACAATACAAAAAAAATCATGATAATACTTAGGATTAAATTGACTAAATTGACATCCGTACAATAAGTTTAGATCCCAAAAGTCATTTTCTCTTATTTGGTTACATAGGTTGAGCATATAATAGCACGGTTATATTTATTAAAAAGAAAAACTAGTTGATAAAATTTGAGTTGATAATTTGTTATTTGAAAAAGAAGATGGGGTTTAGGTGACTAGTCAGGTCGTAACGGAATCTGCAATTACTTGATGAAAGCAAAAATACAAACGAGAAGGAAAGAGTCGATATAAAGAAGGGTCGTCACATAAATTATTATTCAATTTAAGTTGAATACGATGGTCATCCCCATCACCTTTAGAGTTCATGCAAGTCAAATGTCATTTTGCAAAGCTTTCGATATTTACTTTTAAGGGTTAATACTACAAAAAACGCAAAATTAGTAAACATGTGACAAATTTACCTTTCATTAATTTTAATTAAATTGCCATAGACGAGGGCGAGCCGGAACGCGACCGACGCGACGACCCATGTCCAGAATCCCGAGCGCGCGCGCTTCTGCTTCTTCGTCTCCGTCTTCTGCTTCGTCGTTTATCTCTCCTCCATTTTCGCCATTGTGGTTCGACGCGTTGGCGTCGAGCGTGTAGGCGGAGGCTGCGTCGGCGTCGGCATCGGACGACTTCGCGGAGGAGAGAGAGAGAGCAGAACGGACGTCGCGAGACGGAGGAGGAGGAGAAGAGAAAGTGAGAGAGAGAGAGAGAAAAAAAATTGCAGAAAATTCAATCGAGGAGAGAGGAATCTTTTGGGCGGGAGTCGTGACCTGTCTTTTCTTCTGCAGCGAGCCGAGCTGAGCCGAGCCCGCCCCTCCATTTTCCAGCGGGTCCCACATGACGCGTGTCGATCTCTGAGTGGTAAGTGCGCACCACATCAGCAGATGACGTGGCGCGCACATACCACTGAATATTTTCTCGTCACTTGGAGTAATTTCAAGTCCCTGTCCATATACGGCTCGGAGATCACGGATAAGGTGATGCATGATATCTTAAAGGGCAGTCTCGAGTACCTTAGGTTGGAGGAATGCCGCAGTTTGAAGCAAAACGTCATGCTTTGTTCAATAAGTTTGAGGGGAAATTGTGGTTTATCGCTGCTTCTGGCATGCACTTGATGAGGGTTTCCACTGGAGATTTCGAGTTCTCTTTTGTTGTTGTTGCATTTGAGAGGGTCGTTTGGAGTGATGAGGCAGCTAGTAATTGAAGCCTCATCCTTAATTGAAGCTGAGTTGAACTTTTTTACAAGACGCGGGGATTTCGGAAATTGTTCTGTTCAAAATTGGTTCGAGCCTTACAGAGGGTAGTGCAACTTGGCCAAGGGACTGTTTCAAGAGCTATAGAACGCGACTGAACTTCTGATTGGTAATCGGGTGGGCAAATTGTTTAATTCGACCCGTTTGGTTTCATACTTATGGATAGTTCATGGTCCCTCTTCCTGGAGTTGAGGAAGTTCTTACTTCATCAGACTAGAATCTGGTTCACATCATCTGCTACTCTGCCTAACGTCTAATGGTGCAAATGTACATTTTGCCTTCAAAATAACTACCAAAAGGTCAAAAAGAAAAAAGGTAGCTAGTTTAGGGTAAGTGTTTTTTTTCCTCCTCAATAGTGCATAATCATGATCCCAAAGATCATAGTAAATTATTAACGAAAAGTAGCTGTGTCATATTTTCTAAATACTAAAAAAACAATTGTTGACTAGAATTAGTGTAACGAGGCAAATTGTCTAATTCCAATTAAAAGAGAAAAAGAAAACATTGGATCTTCTTATTGCTTCTTTCTATTGTATGATTGTGTACCTTATAACAGGAGATTTGCATAAAGCTCAGCAACTGGGGCTTGGTTGAGTATTTGTATCTAGCCAAGTGTTAGGAGCTTGGGTGATGATAGCAAATGGCATGGTCGAGTTCGAGCTTGGCCCGTTGTCTCAACATTTAAGCATGCGTGAATGTTTGTCATCTCCTGTGAGATGCAAATTTGAATTATTCATTAGCATTTTTTTTTCCAAAAGTAAATGAGTATGATCACGTTGCTTTTTCCAAAATTACGTTTCAATGGCTAATCCACCACATTCGCATCAATGTGATGTCTCATTGGGCCTGAAAGGGCCCTTTCGGGCGTTATTCGGCAAGGCTATAAATTCCGGCCCGGCCCAGTTGATTCTGCGGTGGCCCTTTACGGTCCAATTCCCATCTCTCTCTTCTTTCCTTGTTTTGACTCCTGCCTGTTCCTCTTCCCGCAACTTTCTTCGCGAATTCTCAGACTTCAGTGGACATCACTCCCGCTCTTCCCTTCTTCGTCTCGCTCTTCAGCTTTCCTTACTCCTTTGCGATTTGTTCCACCACAGCTGGCAGCTGTTGTTTTCAGGCTGCTCGGCGGGCTCGCGGCATGTGCTTCCGTTTCAGCGTCAGTTCGATTAACCCTGGGCTTCTCAAGTTCGGCTCCCGTTTTGGCATTGTTGGGTGGGTGGATTCGGTTTTGTGAGGTTTTTGCTCGATTTCCGATTGGCAGGTGAAGATGGGAGAGTGGTATCAGGAAAAGGATTTGCTGACAACGGTCGCAGAGGACTCGAAGGTGGGTGCTTCATCGCTTCAATTGGCAAGAGGCCGTGAACAATCTCTCCTGGGTATGGCTTCGATCCGAGAAAGTTCTCTTTTTTCTTTATTCAGCGTGTTCGTTTCTTCAATAATGGCTTGCTGTGCTTGCTCTTTGAGTCATTGGCCTTATCTCGTTCTACTTCTTTAGCTTTTCCTAAATGTGCTACGCTTCCTTTTTCGCCATAGGAACCAACTGTAATTGCCAATCTAGTTCAAATTGCGTTCGATGGATAATTGGACGAATATAGAGATAAAAGTGGTTGAAAGTCTAAATGAGAAGGTGCCATTGAACTAAGGAGTTGGTCTTTTACACATAAATGAACAGTGAATGATGGTGATGCGAGTGGAAATCTAGAGATGACTTAGTTCCAAGTAAAGAATCCAAGCCGGTATTAGTTGAATGAAGGGATTTTATTAATAGGCGCAGTAATTCTTATTATTTATTAGCTTCTCAACCAGGTTGTTGCCCTATGAGATTTTTTCCCAGCTGGACAGTCATCTACTCCAACCATAAGAGTATCATACTCCTGTATTGCCTTCTTGTTGCCCTTCTTCGTACACAGTTAAAGTGTTCATGAAAATAATTAACATGAATCAGAGGGGATGCCATGTATGCTAAATAGACTAGCTGTGTCAGATGCGGTAACGCTTGATGTCCACTTGGAGTTCGCAGGTTTAGCCATTGCAGAATACTATCTAAATGTCATCAGGCATCTAAAAAGATCCTAGATTCCTGATGATCACTCTCACAATGTAATTTTACTGCTGACTTCTCTTCTTTTACTGATTGAGCAATCTTTTACCGACTGAGCGTGCCCTACAAGGAGAGATTTACTGGATACTAACTATAGATTATAGGCGGAAGTTTCTCGCATTTTGTATTGCTCGAAATTTTATTTATCTTCTTGTCATTACAGGGGGGCATTTCGTCACATCATTTTGATTAATCAAGTTTTCTGGTGGGAGTTTTAACTTTTGAATAGATATATCTTGAGCTATGCTGCGTATTTGTGTGACTATCTGGTCGAGAGGGATGGAGGGAGAAAATGGAGAAAGCAAAGAGACTAGGAGGGTCAAGGGAGCTGCATCCAAGTATGTTGGGTTCTTATATGACTTCATCTTGTGGTAATTCAAATTCGTAAGAACTTAAAATTAGATGGCTAGCCTTGGTAGTTCTTGATGTCTATTTTCACTGGAAAAATTTAGAGAGATCTTTTCTCTCAATGCTTTGCTCATCATATTGTCTTCTGGATACGGAGAATGTTTTGAGTGCACTATAGTACTTGAGCCAATACTTGAATGGTTCTTTAAGATCCTAAGTTGTAAATACTATTGCACTTGTAATCCTCGCCTGAAGTAAGCTTTCGTGCATCCACATCACCTTGAGATTCCATAATTGAACAACAAGATTTTTTTTTTTTTTTTATGATATTGGATTGGAGGCTGCCAACAAGATATAGATTCCTTTGCTTTAGATGACCTACTAGCCCAAAGAAATCCCATATCGAGTGACTAATATCCCTCTCAGTTATTTCATACAGTTGTGATGTTTTGCCTCACTTCATAAATTTTGATTAACATTTTGTTGGTTAATGTTTGTCCTCTATCTTTCCTCTTCTTCTATTAATTTTCTTGGGAAGAAGACATAGATTCCCTTGCTAGGATCTTTCCTGCAATAATACATACAAGTTCTCCCAATTCTGTTCCATGACTGGAATAGGAAATACTTAAGAGCACTTCCACTAGATGAGGTTGACTCGAGTTTGGGTGGTTTGCTGGTCTTCAATTGTGGTTATTGTTGGTCCAACACTACTTTAAGTAAACACATGGTAGCGGAGGTTGAAATTGGCAGGTTGATTGTCGTTTCTCATTGGATTGGAAGGTCTAGCGTTCTGAAATATCAAATGCAATTCCTTGCACTTTTCTGCCTTGATATATCTTGTCAGGTCATTAAGATGTCTTACCCTCATTATCGTCTCAGAGAAATAATGCAGAGAGTCAAGAGAATTACTACAGTTTGGGGGATTTGGGGGACACCAAATATTTGCAAGGGACACTTGTGAAGATATTTCAACAGATGAACGCAAGTATTAGCAAAAGAATTAAAATATGAAATGTAATAGAATCTTGTTCGTGTATAGGAGTCCTTGAATGTATTGAGATGGAGAATGAGAAGCTTTGTAGCATTCCCCATACTGTAGTTCCTCCATTGTCAGTTAGTGGTAAGAACATTTTGACACTGTCATACTATCGAGCTAAGGATCAATTCATGCTATGCCATCAATTGTATAGTTCTGAAGATCTTTTCTTTGAGCTTCTTACTATGTCCATTAGCAATTTTAGATGTCTAGAAACTTACTGTTGCCCATACTCTTTCCTTTATGTATCAATGTTTGATCAAATTACCATTGTCAGTAACAAATTTATCTCGTAGGTGTATGGTGGAACTGAATAATCGTATCCATGCTCCTTACGACATTTCCACTTAGAACCTACTATTAAGTTTACATGTGACAAGCATTGGTACATTGTGCTTCTTTAAAGGACCACTTCATGTTTGTTCCTACAGATTGAAGAGGTGCAAAAATATGCTTCAAAGAACAATATTTTTTTAGTCAAAGAAGTAGAATACTGAAGTATTAGTTTTTCCTCTAAATTTTAAATCAATTGAGAGGACAAAGTTCGAAAGATGATGAATCTATAGTCCCCAGACAAATTTGAAAAGAATAATCATCCCCTTATGGTAGGCGCATAGCAGTCTGAGTTACTGTTTGAGAACCGCCAGGTAAAAGTTCATGATGGTATATACTACATGGGATCTAGTATAGCACGATACTGTAGAGCATTCATAGTTACATGATGCCATAGCCTCTTTAGGCACACAAGGTTCGCTTCCCACCTGTGTTTTAGCATAACACATGCATCATTCTTTTACTTTTACCCAACAAAGGTAGCTGAACATCACGTTGGTTATGGCCATATATTCAAGGAAAACCGGACTGAAATCAAGTTGATGTTTTTTTGGCAATAGTAAGTAGAGGTGTGGCTTGTGTTTTAGCTGCAAGAAAGCGGGCCCTGATCTACATACTGGACGAGGATGAAGACAGAATCTCTGATTCAGAATTGACTGTCTGTTCAAGAATTTGTGTGGTTATGCTTGTGTTGTTGCTGTAGGTGGACCTCTAATACTCGAAGCTGCAGACATCAGTGTGAGAAGCAATGCATGTGCGCTTTCTGACTGAAGCTCTTCGACTTCACCCTTCTTGGAGAAGTCTTAATCTATACCTGCCATGTGCCTTTTCTGCTAGGTGGGCATTCATCGAAGAAAAAAGTGGAGTGAAAAGGTAATGTTTTATCTATTGAGTTGGATAGAATTGACCGAAAGATGCTGGGTCTGGTGGTGCATTACTGTAAGTTCTGAGACCTGCTCGATAGTGCCAAGCTTTTGCTTCATCTCTATGTCTTCATTATTTTCATGTGTAAGAGAACCAAATGTTTGGTTTGGATTATCTATACTTTGGGTTGAATGGTTCGGCCAGTGTACTCGGCTAACGAACTCTACATTTGAATGTTGAAATCTCTCACCTGAGATTGACTTGCTTCTTCAATCATTGTTAAGTGATGCATCCAATCCAATGGACAAAATACATTCCAATGGACAAAATACATTCTTGTGTAGAACGTGACTAGCAAGATAAATGGTTTCAAGGTAGCAATCAAGAACATTGGCTATATTCCAATCTTAGAGATTTGGAATCCTCAAATAAATGGTAGATTTAAGGATTCGTTCATTTCGTGGAAAATGGGCAATTTCCGGAAAATATCTTCCCAGAAGTCATTTCTCAGGAAAATGACAACTAGTGTTCGGTTAAAATCTGAAAATGTTTTTGAAAATATTTTTCAATATTTGGTAAAGAAAATATTTTCTAAGATTATCCATCAAATATGAACTTACCTTTAAATCTATGTAAACTTACTTCATATATTTGTTCATTCATTGTCGTCAAATGCTCATCTACTCTAAAAAATGTTTACATGGATTTTAAAAAGAAGCAAAAGAAAAAAGAAGCAAAGCATGTATAGCCCTCATGAGAATCTTCCAATTGAGTGGCCTGTTCTCTCCCTGCGTCTTTTGTGTTCTAATAAACAAAAGAAAAAAAAAAAAAAAAACAAAGCTTTGCTTGCGCAGTGTACAACTACAAGGTAGAATGAATAAAGAAAATGATAAGCAAGAGTGTAAAGCGCGAGCGTAAAGTGCGAGCTTGAGATTAATGAGCTCGAGGTTCGCCTAGCAATGGTCGACGACTATCCAAGAAAGAAGAAGATTAGAAACAAAGAAAAGAAAAAAAGAACAAGAAAAGAAATAGAAAATTAAAAATAATTCGAATTTAAAAAGAAAAAGAAAATTAAAAAATAATTCGAACAAAAGTGGAAAACATTTTCCTCAAGAAATTGAAAGGGGAGGAGGAAAAGATGATTTGTGGAGGTGTGAGATAAGAGAGATCAAGTGAGAAAAATGTTTTCCACTTTTCAAAAGTGGAAAACATTTTCCTCAAGAAATTTATTTTCCGTGAAATGAATGCCAGAAAATTCGAAAAAAAAAATTTTGGAAATTATTTTCCGCGAAATGAACGAAGCCTAAGATAAATATGATTTTCCACCCAAAAAACAAACGTCACGAGATTATGTTCACAATATTTTTAATGGATTTTGTATCTTTAATAAAGATTATAATGTAGTCTTTTAATTTAATGATGTATAAACATTCAAGAATTTAAAATTGTTTAATTGTATTATTATTTTTTTCTTGGAATTATTGCCAATCTGAAGGAGAAAGAATGTATGAATGTCATATTTGCTTATGTGACACTTCTTATGTTTATTATTTGTCATGATGATAGGTTTTTTGTGAACTTTAGCTGAACTTATTATAAAATTAAATCTTTTTTTATTTATTGCCCCTCCAAATATTCACGTCTCCAATGTATTCTTCCCCTCTCTTCCTAAAAAGAAAAAATGTAGTCTTACCCTATGCAAGTGCAGAAATATTGACATCGAACATTAATTATAAGATGAGATAATATTATTACCAACAAAACAAATGATTGGTATTAGGTCCACTGTCAAGGCAAACCTCATAAATTTTAAATTCCATTAGCTGTTTTACACAAGATCGTTTTGGAGAAATTGCAATTAAAAGTTTCAAGAACCGAGAAAACAAGAAGAGATGGCCAGAAAAACAAATATGACTAGGGAAAACGAGGAGAAGCTTTACTATTGATAGAAAATGTCTAGAAGACAACTTGTGTCTATTGCACCAAACACCTTTGGGTATGATTTACTTATGCTACTATAATATGGCGAATTACAGAAGGTGCATTGAATTAGGCATATTTTGCACAATCACAACTTATAGAATATATCTTTTCATGTATAATTTGCTTTGGATAGCATGTCCTTATAGATCATTACGATAGTTCAACTCTGATGACTTTTGTGTTCAAATTGAAGTCCTATCTCATAAACTAAACCTTGATAAAATATGAGTGCTTGACGATAGCCCTTTTACATTTGTACTGATAATCTATTATATTACTGCTTTTGGTAGCGGCTTACAATAACCTAATCGTCTTGTTTGTTGTTCATCAGATAAAAAAAAATTCTTAGCATTTTCAGATGCAAGTTCAATTTAAGGACAGCTTGAATAAATGTGACATGAAGCAATTATTTGAAATTTTTAATGGTATTAAACCTAAATTAAACAAAATAAAAAGTTAGATGGATTATGTGCCCCTAATATCAAGGAAAAAACCAATTTAAAAGTAAACGATACGTGTTTTTCTATGATTGCAAAGGAGAGAGAGCATAGTTCATTTGTAGAATAGGCCTTCTTCAAAATTCCAGTTTAATTAAAACTTTATATTTTGATTTGATTTGTCAATTGACCAGCTCTACTCAGTTTTTCGACATGAACAAGCCCCCATCATCGTTGCCTCATGGATGGTTAGCTAGAGGTCGCCAAAACTCAGTTGAGAACCCTAAATTCGGAGGCTCTCCCTCCAGTTTTTGAAAGGTTTGATGTCACCGGTGCAATCTTCTTTTGTAAAGATATTCCTTAGCTTCTGAGGATGCTTGGGAAATAAAGTCGGCTTCAAATTTCTTCATAGTTCATCGTAGGTTACAATATAACTTTTATTTTGATAAAATCTTCAAAATGGTGCCTATATGACTACTTATCTTTGTGATCTGAGTAGGGAAGCACCATGCGATGGACTAGTAGACTTAATAAGAATTAGGATGCAGTACATTTCTTACGTAGGAGTGTCTCGCCACAGTTCTTCTTATGTTGTTTAACTCGTTGTTGCTGCTAATAGGACCTCACTTTTAACAATAGTTAAAGACAACCTAGCTATTTCAAAAGCTATTCGGTAGGGTAGAGCCAGTTGTGGCAAAGCCTTAAGAGATTTCGACTCGCATCTTCCACTAATCTTGACATTGATGACCATCATTTTCAGGAGGAATGCATCTCTCGGTAAGAGCAAGATTAACAAGGTGAGCTTACATACGTCATCGTTGAAAGAACAAGCTTGAAACTCAACAATCTCCGTGCTCTTCAGATGAGGCACATAAAGTACTGCAGTAGGCTGAATTCCTCTACATTGCAGATATGAGGAATGACCATATCAAACAAGGCTTGGACGTTTATTGGTAGCAAGACTCAATGATTTGTCTAAAGTGCAATGAGGATAAGCATAGATATGAACGACAGTTTGCCCCTTGACTAGAGAATGATTATGTATGTTCAAGTTTGATATCCAATCACCCCAAATTGAAAAAGAAATGGCTTGGTCAAATTCAAACTTGGCTTATCGTCGTGACATTTACGTAGGCATGAATATTTGCTCTCATAAGATTCCGTTGAATAATTCATTAGGATTTTTCTTTAATTCAAAAGTTTATGAGGATTATCGCATCACTTTTTCCAAATTACATTTCAATAATTAGTCCACCACACTTGCACCGACGTGAATGTGATTTCTCACGAGTCTGGCGGGCGAGGATCCTTCAGCCTCCATGGGCCCAAAAGTGTTTGACAATGATATATTTGTTATAAAGTCCAGCCCGGCCCAGCCCAGCCCATTTGATCCCGTGGCGGCCCTTTAAAAATCTCTCACTCTCTCTCTCTTCTTTTGGTCCCTCTTTTTCTGCCTGCAATCTTTCGCCGGGAATTCTCGCTCTTCCAGTTGTTGGGGGGGGGGTCCCCCCCTCTCCTACCTTCCTCTCTTTCGCTCTTCCATCCTTCGTCTCGCTCTTCAACTGCCTCCGTCGCTGTCCGTACGCTCCTCGCGGTTCGTTCCAGCAGAGCTGGTGGCTGCGGTTTTCGGGCCGCTTGCGGAGCATTCTCTCTAGCAATGGAGACCGACGAAGCAGGGGGTCGCCGGGCTGCTTCCGTTTCAGCTTCAAGTTCCGACGAACCGCTTTGGCTTCTCCGGTTCGGCTCCCGTTCGGGCGTTCTTTCTCGACCTCCTAATGGGCGGCGGCGATTCGATTTTTTTTCCGATTAGTTTTTGTGAGGTTTCGGCTCGATTTCTTCCGATTGGCGGGTGAAGATGGCGGGAGTGGAATCCGGAGAAGGATTTGCCGGCTGGCCATGGTCACGGAGGACTTCGAAGGCGGTGGTGCTTCGTCGCATCAATTGGCGGAGGCTGTGGAAAATCTCCCTTGGTAATTGCTTCGACTAGAGAGAGTTCCACGTCGACATCGATTTTCTCGACCATCGCGCGCCTGAGCTCAGTCCGTGGCTTCGCTTTGCTGTCGACGACCACGTCAAGGACCTCTCATTCGATATGACTAAAGAGGCCGTGCGAGATGGCCGGCCATTTCGCGGTACCGCTGCTCCTTCATAAATGCTCTTGGTTGTTGAACCTGCATATAAGGCTCCGTAGCTTCTGGTTTAGTAGGAGTATCGCTTGGATTAATCTTAGGTCCCTGTCCATCTGTGACTCGGAGGTGACCAATGAGGTGATGCATGAGATGTTGAAGGGCAGCCGGATGCCGTGGTCTGAAGCAAAACATCAAGCTTTGTTCAAGAACTTTGAGGGAAATTGCGGTCAATAGCTGCTTTTGGTGTGCACTTGATGAGGTTTTCCCCTGGGAGATTTCGAGTCCTCTTTTGTTGTCCTGTCATTCCGTTTGAGAGGGTTCTTTGGTATGATGAGGCAGCTGGTAACGGGAGATCTCATCCTTGATTGAAGCAGAGTCGAACTTTTTTTATTTTTATTTTTATGAGAGGCGAGGATTTTGGAAGGCCAACTGATTGTTTTGTTCGAAATTGGTTTGAGTTTTACAGAGGGTATTGCAGCCTAGTTGAGGGACTGACTCAGAAGCACCATAACGTGACTAAGCTTTTGATTGGTAATTGGTACCTTCAGGTGAGCAAATTGATTTTGATTTCAAATTTAACCCCTTTGGTTCATACTTATGGATAATTCATGTTCCCTCTTCCTCGAGTTATAGAAATTCATTCCAAACTTCAGCACAATGAATCTGGTTTACATTGTTCGCTACTCTACTTGATGACAACTGGTGCAAATACACATCGTGCGTTTAGAATAACTACCAAAAGACCAAAGAAAAGGCAGCTGGTTTAGGGTCATTCTTTTTCCTGCTCAATAGAGCATAATCATGATTCCAAAGATCATGATACATTTTTAATGGAAAGTAGTTGTCTCTTATTTTCTAAATATTGAAAAAGCAATTATCGACTAGAATTAGTATATAAGTTCTATTATTTTAACACTGGAAAGCTTTAGCACTACCCAATTTGTCATGGAACCAAAAAAGCTCTCAAAGCATATACTTGCTGGATTTTTGTAATTGTATTCGGAAGGAAGAGTAAATTATCGTATTCTTTTTGCCTTTCAATTGTTGGATGTGCTTAGGTTCTATCACTTGCGGCGGAGGTCGAAGGTGTGCCATTTTCTTTGCCTGATTGTGAGTCTTTGATTCTGCATGCACAAGTGGAAAAATGGGATTTTCCTGGTGGAGCAAAGTGGCATCTTATAACAGGATGAATTGTCTAGCTCCAGTTAAAAAAAAAAAAAAGAAAAAAAGAAAAGACATTAGATCTCATTGCTTCTTCCGATTATATCATTGATGAGCATGCATACCTTATAACGGGAGTTTAGCATAAAGCTCACAAATTGGCTCTTGGTCGAGTATTTGTATTCGGCCAAAGTGTTTCAAGTGGTGATGGCAAATGGCTTGGTCGGGTTCTTGCTTGGCCCATCGTCTCCATTTAAGCATGCATGAACTTTCGTTTATCGATCGTGAGATGCTGATTTGAATAATTCATTAGCATTTTTTTTTATCCAAAAGTAAATGAGGATGATCACATTGCTTTTTCCAAATTACGTTTCAATAACTAATCCACCACTTTCGGGCGTTGTTCGGCAGGGCTACATAGTCCGGCTCAGCCTAGTTGATCCCGTGGCGGCCCTTTACGGCCCAATTCCCATCTCTCTCTTCCTTCCTTATTTTGACTCTCGCCTGTTCCCCTTCTGCAACTTTCTCCGCGAATGCTCAGACACTTCACTCCCGCTCTTCCCTTCTTCGTCTCGCTCTTCAGCTTCTCCAGCAGAGCTTTCTAGCTATGGAGACGACGCAGGGTCGCAGCATGTGCTTCCGTTTCAGCGTCAGTTAGACAAACCGCCTGACTTCTCAGGTTCGGCTCCTGCTCGGCGTTCTTTCGAGACCTAATGGGCAGGTCGATTCGGTTTTGTGAGGGGTTTGCTCGACTTCCGATCGGTAGGTGAAGATGGGGTGACTGGAATCCGGAGAAGGATTTGCTGGCGGCGAAGGTGGGTGCTTCTTCGCTTCAATTGGCAAAGGCTGTGGACAATCTCTCTTAGGTAATTGCTTCGATTCGAGAAAGTTCTCTTCTTACTTTATTCAGTTTGTTCGTTTCTTCAACGATGGCTTGCTGTGTTTGCCCTTTGAGTTAGCGGCCTTATCTCGTTTTACTTCTTTCGCTTTTCCTAAATGTGCTAAGCTTCCTTTTTAGCCATAGGAACCACTGTATTGCCAATCTATCTCAAATTGCATTTGATGGAGAATTGGATGAATATAGAGATAAAGTGCTTGAAAGTCTAAATGAGAAGGTGCCGTCCAACTAAGGAGTTGGTCTTTTACACAGAGATGAAGGGCGAGTGATGGTGATGGGAGTGGAAATCTACAGATGACTTAGTTGCCAGTGAAGAATTCCAAGCTGGTATTAGTTGGATGGAGGGATTTTATTTATAGGCGCAATAGATTCTTATCAACTTCTCGATCAGGTTGTTGCCTTGGGAGATTTTTTCCATAGCCTAGCGGACAGTCATCTACACCGACCATAAGCGTACCGTGCTCCTGTATTGCCTTCTTGTGGCCCTTCTTTGTACACCAGTTAAAGTGTCCATGAAAATAATTAACATGAATTGGAGGGGATGCTGTGTATGCTAAATAGACTAGCTGTGTCAGATGCAGTAATGCTTGATGCACAATTGGAGTTGGCAGGTTTAGCCACAGCAGAATACTATCTAAATATCATCAGGCGTCTAAAAAGATCTTAGATTCGTGATGATGACTCTCACAATGTAATTTTACTGCTGACTCCTCTTCTTTTACTGATTGAGCATTCTTTTACTGACTGAACGTGCCCTACAAGGAGAGATTTATTGGATATTGAAATATACACTATAGGCGGAAAGTTTCTCATCTTTTGTATTGCTTGAAGTTTTATTTATCTTCTTGTCATTAGTGAGGGGGCATTTTGTCACATCATTTTGATTATTCAATTTCGCTAGTGGGAGTTTTAACTTTTGAATAGGATATATCTCGAGCTATGCTGCGTACTTGTATGACAATCTGGTCAAGAGGGATGGAGGGAGAAATTGGAGAAAGCAAAGAGACTAGGAGGATTTGGGGAGCTGCATCCAAGTATGTTGGGTTCCTATATGACTTTTTTTTTGGTTATTCAAATTCGTAAGAACTTAGGATTAGATGCCTAGCCTTGGTAGTTCTTGATGTCTATTCTTACCGGAAAAATTTAAGGAGAGTTTTTCTCCGGAAACATCTCAATGCTTCGCTCGTCATATTGTCTTACGGATATGGAGAATGTTTTGAGTGCATGATAGTACTTGAGCCAATCCTTGACTTTTTTTGTTAAGATACTAAGTTGTAAATGCTATCTTCGCCTGGAGAAAGCTTTCAAGCATCCACTCCACCTTGAGGTTCCATAGTTGAACAAGAAGATTTGTCTTTTTAATTCATATACTGGATTGGAACCTGCCAAGAAGATATAGATTCTCTCGCTTTAGATGACCTACTAGCCCGAAGAAATCTTGTATCAAGTGACCACCTCTTAGTTATTTTGTGTAGATATGATGTTTTGCCTCACTTCACTAATTTTGATTAACATTTTGTCGCTTAATGCGTGTGCTCTGTCTTTCCTCTTCTTCTGTTAATTTTGTTTGGAACAAATTACTCTCTCACCTCCCCTCTCTCTCTCTCTCCCTCCCCCCCCCCCCCCTTTCTGGTTTTGTTTATAATGAATCACTTCCTTTGCACATTGCAATGTGTGATCAATACTGGCTTCGCTGAATCATTCCAATCTACTACAGGTAAATGTATAGCATTGTTATGCTGGTGTCCTGATGGCAAGGTTGTTGTCTTGGACTTGTTTGACTGCATGATCTCGAAGTGAGTTTTCTATGTTGTCATTTGAACGTTACCCCTCATTGCTTCTCAACTAGAAATTCCTTCTGCAACAATCCTTTGTCATCAGAACGTGTTCTTCTCTAATCTCTCTTGGGAAAGATTCTGAATTGCTCAAAATCTACATGATGCAATGCAAACAGCAAACTTGCTCAGCGAAAATTCAGCTACTAATAGAGATAGCAATCCACTTTTATTGGTCATGTCTGTCAATGTCAAGTTAACGATGGTTTGCTAGATAGGTCAATCTGAGCAAGATATGATTAACAAAATTAAAAATTGTTGGAAAACCCTGTTCGAACATGACCCTTTTGTTAAGTAGGTCAACAAATTACAAGAGATGAGTAAGCCATTTAACCAGTTAGATTGAACTAAAGGGTTCATTCCAATCCTCACATGATCGACACGGCATATGTACAATATGCATATCATCATCAATGTCAATTAAGTTTGAAAAGAAACAAAATTCATGTATGATTATTATTAGAGATTTTGATGGACTAAATATAAT
Source organism: Eucalyptus camaldulensis (assembly GCA_019915185.1). Classification (NCBI taxonomy): domain Eukaryota; kingdom Viridiplantae; phylum Streptophyta; class Magnoliopsida; order Myrtales; family Myrtaceae; genus Eucalyptus; species Eucalyptus camaldulensis. The sequence continues at coordinate 12,721,289 of JAHSVA010000013.1, read as the reverse complement.
CAGATCATGATTAGTCAGGTTGTTAATCAAGTTGGCACTATTGTTTAGTAGATAGTTACATGAGTCAATTTCTATTTCACGGTTTGAACTATGAATTCGCAACAATATTCATTTATTAATTGTGTTAACTGTTAAGTAGGGAGCCACAATTTTGATGACATGATAACCACTTAGGTCACCCTTTAGATGTCCCTTGGAAATTTGAGTCATAAATAAAAAAATCAAATCTATGGATTGTGGATTGTGAATTTCATCCAATGGAATCATAAATGATATAATGTTTGAGATTGTTATTTCATGACAGATGTAATTACTAGATATTGATTGTAAAGTATGGTGTTATTTTTATTGTTAGGTAATTACTAATGATAAAGATACTTCAAATTCAACTGGTGTTATTATTCCTAGACATGAGAAATTACTACATTTTATATTTCTTTAGTCAAATAAGTACCCATTTGACAAGGACACAAAGATTGTGTGCATAGTATTGTAATTGGATTCCCTTTCATAGAATTTACTATGAGACAATCAAATCATCCACTGAGCCTGATGCAGCCAACAAATCATGCAAGGTGATTACCAAGTTTTTGGTGAAGATTGACCTAGAAACTCAAACAAGGATCAGGTTTCTTCTTGAAGTTTAATCACTGAATTTATCAACTAGGATTTGAGTATTATTAGGATTTTACAATGTTGCCTTCTCCCTTTCAAGTTTGAGTAGGAGGATCTTACAAATACTCCAATCACGTTTCTTGTTTAGAGATTTCCTGTTTCAACTAGGAGTAGAAGTTTTAGAGAGTCTACAGATATAGTTGTAATTTTTAACTTTCAACAGAGTTGATAATTTATTGAACTTGGCAAGTATTTGCTTTGCAGATTGTGTGATGCAATTCCTCTTTGGTGTCTTGCTTAAAAAAACCCTAGGTGTCATGCTTAGGCAGTTTTGGGTGTGATGCCTAAATATTTATTCTTTATTGTGGGGCTCATCGTCCTACACTGAAGCCTTGAAATGTTTTTGACACTATAGTGTTTGATGCATGAGTTAAATTATAAATCAGGGAAATTGATTGACTCACATCTAATCGGTGAAATCAGCAGTGAATTAGTTTAATCACCAATCGTACAGAATTTATATGCTATTCAATAGATTTATATACTTTAGGACTTGAATATGATTGATGTGCTTAATTGCATTCTTGTGTAGGACAAAAACATTTCACCTTACTGCTAATGTCGTCATCAATTATTTAAACTATTTCAATTGTCAACGACAAATTAAAGCATAATGTTTGCTGGGGGACCACCTCATTGGGAGAATCTATGGTCTAAGTGGATGGTGTCATATAGAAGCATTCATCCATGACATGCTCATTTTCATCAAAATTAATAGCTTCTTCAATTATTTGTAATATATGTTCAGTTCAGTCAAATTAAGAAGGCAATTATTTAGGTGACTCTTAAATGAGATGATTTGTATGTGCTTCAATTATGCTTGTGGGTGGAAAAGTTTGTAAGTAACTGGTTATATTACTATTAAGCTATAACTGCTTGGTCATGGGTAGAATGGCTCGGAACTTGGCTGAACTTGCTGCAATTCTGTTTCTTTGATATTTCTACCAGTTTATTACTAGTCATCTGCTTCATGGATTACATTTTGCTGAGAAAAGAGTTTGTTTGTACATAATGAATGTTATCTTACTAAGGTAGCTGTCTTTATGGAACAATGGATATGTAGCGTGCAGCTTTGATATGCATATGCTTGCAGTAGCAGTTTGGCATGCTGCGGTGTAATCATTTCTAACATTTATAAATATTAAGCAGAATGGAAAACTTTTAAGAAGCTTGAAGTCCCATACGGCAGTTGTGGTGTGTCTCAACTAGGAGGAGGATGCCCAAGTGAATAGAGCATGTGGTATCTTTCAACTTAAAAGTTGATACGACTTTGTGATCCTTATTACCAATAACAGATATCTTATGGCTCACACCCTTCGTTTGCCGTTAAGTAGTTATTTTAGTCTGGTTTTCTTAAATACTTCTTTTTTGAACTTAGAATTATATTTCACAGTCCAATAGCTTTAGTATGGGTTTCATGGAAGATTTTTTGAAAGCACGTTTGTTGCCATCTTTAACTCAATGATTTGTTTGTCTCCTTAGCTTTAATCTTTTTTTTCCTTTTTTTCCAACTGGAAAGTAATTATTCATTTGTTTTATAGAACGGTTCCGGTAACTCTTTGGCATTTGAAGATCGCACTGCTTGATTCTTCCCTCCAGCTCCAAGAGTTCTTTGCATGCTTGGACTAGTGCCTGGAGATGCTGGTTTAATTGAGAGGTTAAGATTCATTTGTAGAGCTCTAAAATTCTTCAAAGCAATGTTTCAATATCCTTAGTGGTGGAGATAAAGATGGGCTTTTGTGCTTTAGTATATTTGGTGTCTTTTCAATCGTAAATATTTGTAAACATCATGTCTGTTCAAATCAATTACTTATGAGTTTGATCTATCAGATTTGGTTTATGATTCATCTTTCCTTGTTCTTGCTTCTCTTAATAAATGGATTTGATGGCAGACTGGCAGTAAATCAGTATTGCTTGGAAAGTAATGTGCTGGTTAAGTAAGCAACTATACTACGTGAACTTACACTTGTGTCCGACCCAAAAAAAAAGGTTGCTTGTGAAAATTCCAGATGTTTATGCCATTTCCCAGGCTAGATTTCACTTCCGCTGGTCACTCCAGAGATGACACCTGCCACTTCAATGCAGCACGCTTATCCAAAGTTTTTGTTGTTAGGCTTGAGGATAGCTTGCCTCATATGCTTTCTGCCCTACTCCGGACCATTGGGTAGAAGAGGATAGCTTGCCTCATATGCTTTCTGCCCTACTCCGGACCATTGGGTTTCTACCCTGTCCTATGAAGATTGAGAGAGCCTATGAAGATCTCCCCCTTTCCAGCAAGTTTAGTCCAGGCCAAGGACATTGCAGAAGCCTTGGTCTTGACTTCATAAGAATATTTACTTGGAGGGCCAAGATGTTTGTCAAATATTCACCCAATATAATGTCATAAAAAACAAGTGTGAAAAAATGTATAGTGTAAACACAAATTTAAATCAACGTTTATAGAACTAAATAGCATGCACATAATGAATGATCAATATGATAAATCTAAAAACATAAAGTCATGGCATTGCTTTTGGGTTACCAAATAATATTGTGTTGAATTCAATAAAATTGTGTTTTTTTGCTATTGGATGTCAACTTCTGTTGCATCAAACCAATGATTGACAATTGTAAATATTGATAGGCTTAATATGTTGATGTCTCAAAGTTAATGTTGTAAATATACCTAGTACTCTCATATTAGAGTGTTAAATATGTATAGGTTGACATATTACATTCATCTTCGATCCTTATTAGGTTAGACGCATTTTAGGCAAAGTACTAAAAGTTACGAGCTTGAATTGATTAGCTTTATAGAATAATGCAATTAAGCTCTTGAATTTAATGTGATAATTCAGCACTTACAAAGTATTGTAAACTAATACTATAAAAAAGAGTACTCGTGAAATGCATGAGAACTCCTTTTTTTTTAAACACTCCACAATTTCAAGTATTGGCATTTTAGTTTGGATTGTCGGTATATAAATAGCATTGATAATTCTTGCTTGCATTGTTACTGGTGGATATCCAAATAAAGCTTCTTTCTATTGTAAAATGAAGTAATAAATGCATTGGATTTTTAACAATTTACTCAATTGTTCATAAATCTTTTGACACGAGTAAATTCAATGTGTGAAGCCCTTGTTTTATTGAGTAACTAAACAAAAAAATGCATTAAAGAGTGTCTAAATGGATGGACTCACAATTGAACATACAAATTGCTTCACATCTTGCACCAACCAAGTTGAATGACAATATTAATATGGTTAGATATAATTTGAGTGGTAAGTAAAACCTATTTAACATGTTTATAAAAAATAGCTACATCTCATTATTTAATAAGAATAGATCTATATAAAATAAATTGTTGGATGAGAACAATATGCCTATGTGTATTTACCACCTATATTACATTTTCATTAACATTGCCACCCCTCATTATTTAAGAGGAACCACATACATCTATATATAAAATAATTTAATCTAAATGAACTAACACTGCACGTATTAGTTCCATTCAATAATATAAATATTTGAATTAACATGCATTACAAATTATAGGTGTTGAAGGAAGATTGCAACCGCTAAACTAAACCAAGCAAAAAAATTATGGAAAAAATTGAAAGTTTTAATTTATTAATTTGGCTTTGGGTAAATAAAAAAATTGTGACATCAATAAATTTGGTTAACTTCATAATTAAGTAGAGAGAAGCGTGATGGGCCTAGCGAGTTAGTGGAGAAGAGAGTAGCCTCAAGTCAAGGAAGAACCTGTGGGGCCGGGTAGAAATAAAATTATGATATGCTATCTAATTACAAATATACCCCGGATGATAAATACACTCCTCAACTTTCTCTTTCCTCTTTTTTATATGGTCCTAATTCCTTAAAACCTTTCAAATTTTAGGTTCAAGCTTAATTTTATCTCGAATTTTTTTAAAGAAAACCCTCAACTTTAAACCCCCAATTTTCTTGTCTAAAAAATTTTCTCATCTAAATATTTTTCTTAAATTTTATATCCAGTCAAGAGAGCAATTTCCATATTGACAAGGGACAATCTCACCATTCAAATGCCAAAAGTTTTTTTTTTGGTCAGAGTGTGGGTCAAGAGAGGACCCTCACCCAAGAGGGGTGGGCGATTTTTCAACATGCAATAATTGTCGAGAGAGGGAGTGTGTCGGTCAAGAGTGACTCACCCAAGTGGGGTGGCCCAAGAGAGACTCTCACCCAAGTGAGGTGGGCGATTTTTCAGATTTTTCAACATGCAATAATTGCCGAGAGAGAGTGTGTCGGTCATGAGAGACTCTCACCCAAGTGGGGTGGGCGATTTTTCCGATTTTTCAACATGCAATAATTGCCGAGAGAGAGTGTGTCGGAGAGTCTCGGTCAAGAGAGACTCTCACCCATGTGAGGTAGGCGATTTTTCAACATGCAATAATTGCCGAGAGAGCGAGAGCGAGAGGGAGAGAGAGAGGGAGTTATGGTCAGCAAAAGGAAGGGGTCTGCAAAAGAAAAGAAAGAAAAAGAAGAATAGAGGTGATGAAAAGAAAAAAATGAAGAGAGAGAGAATTGTCAGGGCACACGTGAGGAAAGAACAAAAAGCAAAAAGTTGCAATTTCACCGCAAGTTTGTTTACTCTACTTTCGTAGCAGGGATAATACTCTAAAAAATCTCAAATTGATACATTTGTGACAAATTTATTCTAAATTATTTTTTTGATCACTAAAAACCCCAAACTGATATACTTTTGACAAATTTATCATAAACTGATACACTTGTGACAAATTTACCCTATGTTAGTTTTCGTTAAATTTTATTCTCAAATTATTAACTTAAATGACACGTGACAGTTAACCAGTATACCAATTTAGGATTTTACGTTCCTTTTGTCACAGTTTATAATTTTTATGATTTTTTTGTAGTATTAATCCAATTTAGCATAGGGTATATTTGTCACAAATTTATCAGTTTAGGGTTTTTTGCAGTCGAATAAATTAGTTTAGGGTAAATTTGTCATAAATGTACCAGTTTAGGGTTTTTTATAATCAGTCGGGGTAAATTTGTCACAAGTTTACCAGTTTGGAGTTTTTCATGGTCAAAAAAATAGTTTGGGGTAAATTTGTCACAAGTGTACCAGTTTGGGGTTTTTCAAGGTATTATCCCTTCGTAGTATGTACGTTTCCTGCTAGTTCACTTTTCTTTTTGCACTTTAATTTCCAAGAATTTACTCCTCATAGTAAATTTTCTGCATCATTTCAATTTAAAGCCAAAAATGAAATCATGTTCGGCACTATTTTGAAGTTAAATGACTTTTTGTTCAAAGTTAGAATCAGAGTAAGAAAAACCATTTTTATCTTTTAAAGAAAAGGGTGTGCAAAGTTGGAGACTTCGCGAAATTCACAGTTGGCAGTAACGAGTTATTTTCATGGGCCATCCTCTACAAACTTACTTTTCAACAAAATGACTTTCACATGTTAACAAATTACTTTGGAGTTATCTACAACACTAGGAGTCTAATTCCCAATTCCATTTGAGATTGAGGATCGAACCAAATTGTCCTAGGACGGGAACTAGACCAACTAATTGATCCGATTTAATAGAACCAATCACTTAACAAAAATATTCAAAAATTCAAACAATTTTAAAAAATACTAGATTGTTACTATTTTAGAGTTTAAAAATATTTTTTATGAAAAAGAGTTGGTCGAGTCCAATTCCCCTTGAAACCGTGAACCAGATAAAAAATCATCGATTCCATTTTTATGAAATTGAGAACTAGACCAAACCAACAGTCGAGGGTGGACAGTTCTTGATTTCGATTGGTTTGATATGCTAACTCCTATGCAACGCAAAGCTTGCACTTGAAACTCTAAAATTTCACTCCAATAGTAATCTTACATCAAATTAACTCCCGTCTAATACACAACTCCACAATGCCCTTGCTCCCACAGCCTAACAACTCCAAAATCGAATTTCACAATTCAAATTTCACATGATTTTTGAATTTGTGCTCAAAATCACTCCAATTAGATAAATAAATGGCTTAAATTTTTATCAGGTATTGCTAATAAAAATTAATCTATCTTGGCAAGGTCCCGTGATGTGTACGCCAAACCTTTTTTTTCCTTTTCCTTTCCCTTTCTTCCTCTTCTTTTCCCTTTCTTTTCGTTTTTGTCTTGGGGCGTGCTCTCCTTTTTCCCTTTATATCTCTCCTTTTTCTTTTTCCTTTCTTTTCATTTCTGTCGTGGTGCGGGGTGCGTGCTCTCCCTTTTTCCTTTATATCACTTCTTTTTTTGTTTTGTTTTTTAAAGCCCAGTTTTTGACCAAGTCAAGAAGAATGACAAAATATTAGAGCAATCAAGAAACTAAACCAAGAAAAAACATTTGTCGAGAAAAATTGTAAATTTTGATTTATTAATTTGGCTTTGGGTTCACGTCTCACCCCCCCCCCCCCCCAAAAAAAGAAAAAGAAAAGGGCTCTGTGTTAATTGAGAAATTGTGAAATAAATAAATAAATTTAACTACATGAAATCAATAACTTGACATCCAAGAGTTCCTCACATTTCTAGACTAGTACCTAGATACGTTGATTTTACTGACAATGGTCAAGATTCATCTATAGAGCTCTCTAATTCTTTGAAGCAATGTTTAGTGGAGATAAAGATAAGCTCTTGAATTTAAAGAGATAATTTAGCACTTATAAAGTGTTGTAAATTAATACTATAAAAAGCATTGATCGTGAAATGCACGCTCACTGTTTTTTTTCTTTCACACTCCACAATTTCAAGTAGTGACTTTTCAATTTGGATTATTGGCATATAAATAGCAGTGATAATCCTTTTAGCTTGCATTATTACAACTGGATATTGGAATAAGCTTCTTTTTATTGTAAAATGAAGCAATTAATGCATTGGATTTTTTACATCTCACTCAATTCTTGATGCAAATCTTTTAAGTGGAGTAGTAGATTCCACGTCTAAAGAGCTTTGTTTTATTGAGTAACTACATAAAAAAATGCATTAAATAGTATCTAAATGTATGGACTCGGTATTAAACATACAAATTGTTATTTTGAATAACAATATTAACATTCTTAGATATATTTTGAGTGGCAACTAAAACTTATTTAATACATTTATAAAAGATAGCTTTGCCTTGTTATCTGAGAGTAATAGATAATTGTTAAATAAGAATAACATGTTTTTGGGTGGCAAGTAAAACCTATTTAACATTTTTATTAACATAGCTATCTCTTGTTATTTAAGAGGAACCACATGCATTTATGTCTAAGTATTTTATAACGTTATATTTAATCTAAAATGAACTAAGGCTAAATGTTTAAGCTCCATTCAACGATATAAATATTAATACAACAATTTATAGGTGTTTAAGGATGATTGAAATCGCTAAGCGAAACCTTGCAAAAACACTGGCCGGAAAAAATTCGAAAAACTTTGATTTGTCGATTTGTCTTTGGGTTACTCGAAAAATCATGAAATCAATAAATTTGATTAAATGATTAATCGGTAACTTCACAATTAACGAGGGAGAAGAGTAGTGGGCCCGGCGACTCGTTTGAAATAAGAAATGGACAAAAGGCAACAACCGGTGGGACTCAGCATCAACAGAGGGAGGAAAGAAAATTATTACAAGCTATCTAATTACAAATCTGCCCATGGATTCTAAAACCCCATGCAGCCCCTCAACTTTCGCTCCCCCCTTTTTTTCTTTAGTCCTAGTTATCTAAAGATGCGCAAATTTTAAATCCAGTTTTAATTTTATCCTGAACCTTTTTCTCAAAAAGCTCTCAATTTTAAACCCCTTGCTACATCAATTTTTCGTTTAAAAAGAATTTCCCAACTTTATGTCCAGTTCCAAATGAATCTCGAATAACGAGAGGACACAGTTGAGAGAGTAATTTCCATCTTGACAATGGGACATCTCGACATTCAGGGACCGGAATTCACGGCCAAAGAGGACTGGAAATTTTGGGCATATAAAAAGTAGAGGATTCTCGGCCAGTGGGGTGGGCGAGATTTCAGCATGCAATAATTGCCAAAAGAACTCGGAAAAGTAAAAGGACGGAGGCTTTCTTCGCAGTCAAGGAAAGGAGATACAGAGAGAGGCTTATGGTCGGCAAAAGAGAGAAAAACTCTCATAAGAAAAAAAAACTGAGAAAATGGTCCGCAAAAGAAAGGAAAGAAAAACGAACGTAGGGGAGAAAAGAAAAAAAATGAAGAGAGAGAGACAGACAGACAGACAGAATTGTCGGGGGCACGCGTGGAGAAAGGACAGAGTAAAAAGGTGCAATTTTACTAAAAGATTTTTTAGGGCGAATTTGACAACGATTCTGTTCCCGACAATTTCATCGGACTGTCGCCAGCTCTCGGCGAGGCCGCCCTCATCGGCCGAGCCTCGCCAACAGTTGGGCAAGGCCGGCCTCACCGGGGCTGGGCTTGCCTCCGGTGAGCTCGTTGAACTAGTTCCAATGACCGGCAGCAGCGGACGGTGGCGTACGGTGGCAGACAACGATGGACGGTGGCGGCGGGATGAAGAAGAAGAAAAGAGAAGAAGAGAAAATTAAAAAAAAAAAAGAAAAATTGGTTTTGATTCTTAAATTTGTTCTCGGAACAAGAATCAACATTTTTTTTTATTATTAATTCTGTTCCAAATCTATTTTCGGGAAAAAAAATAGAAATTTATTCTCGGAAACAAAAATTTTATCAAAGCCGATTCTGTTCCAAAACTACTCCCGGAAACAAAAAATCAAAATCTAACACTATTTGGATGGTTACCAAACAAGTCCTTAATAAACTTTTATAGCATCTACGTTTCCTTAAAGTTCACTTTTCCTGTACATTAAAACTTCCATATAAATGCCTTTTTAGTGGTTCCGGCCAATGGGCTAATGAATTACTAATTTATATCTAGTTTGACAAATATGAATTATAGGTGCGTGTCAATTGATTTGATTAGATGAATCAAACCAATAAATATATATAATAAACTAAAAGTAAGAGTAAAAGTAAAAAGGCATTTTGATTTATTTACGAAATTTGAAAAAGAAATTAAGATAGGACCTAAGCAAAAAATAAATTCTTCTCATTAAGTTTTTTTTTGGGGTCAAATTCTCATCAAGTTGATACTCGTGTTGATAACATAATTTTTTAGAATAAATTATTGTTAATACAACATTTTAGTATTTAAATGAAGCTTATCGATTTGACTGTACAATATTTAACGGACTTAAAGTAAGAGGAGTAAATTCCTAAGTGAGAATAGGAAGCTTAAATATATTTAACAAAAATTACTTTTTCCGATGGAGAATAAATCAACAAAGAAAGGGGAAAGTTCAACGGTGCAAGCAGTTGACTGACTAAGCGTGCCCTCTTCATTGTCCTGACGCTTTGCGTGTTTTTATCATTTACTGAGCACTTATATCTGGAAATTATTGAAACGGACGAATCTCTCTATCTCTCTCTCATCCACTTTCCATTTTCTCTCGCAAATCCACGTCAAGTTTTTTATCATTTACTGAGCACTTGTCTGGAAATTATTGAAACGGACGAATCTCTCTATCTCTCTCTCGTCCACTTTCCATTTTCTCTCACAAATCCACGTCAAGTCTCATCCCAAATCTCTATCCACTTTACCTCTTCCCAACAAATCCACGCGCATATCATCTTTGGATTCTCTGGTGCACTGAGATTTCAGCCGCGTGAAGGCAACAACTCTAAGCACGTGGTTGACAAAGCTTGACATATTGGTGCGAGTTCTGATTGCCAACTGGTTCCATTGCATAAATCAAACCACAAGAAAATGGGCAACAATAAGGCATTTTCTGTTTCTTGAGACGCATTCTGGCTTTTTTCTCCGTCGGACTAGAAGGCGAAAAATCAAGGACAGAACTAGAGCAAAGCCGAAATGCATCGTCCCATTTTTGACATTCTTTTGCCATGGTCGTGGCATCAGTCCTTCTCTCCATGCTGGCGTTCAGTTGTCTCAATAAGAAGAAAACTAATGTGATAATTTAGCACTTGTAAAGCATTGTAAATCAATACTATAAAAAGGAGTGCTCGCGCCACTAGCACTCCTTTTTTTTTTTTTTAACACTTCACAATTTCAAGTATCGAAAGTTTAGTTTGGATTGTTGATATTTAAATAGCACTGATAATTCTTTTAGCTTGCATTGTCACAAGCGAATATCAAAATACAGCTTTTTCTATTGAACATACAAATTGCTTTACATCTTGCACCAACCAAGTTGAATAACAATGTTAATATGCTTAGATACATTTTGAGTGATCAGTAAAATATATTTAACATATTTATAAAGATAGTCACCTACAAATAGATCTATATAAAATGTTGGATGAGAGTAATATGCCTAGGTGTATTATTGGCGGTAAGTAAAACCTATTTACATTTTCATTAACATAGCTACCCCTCGTTATTTAAGAGGAACTGCATGCATTATGTTAAGGTATTATTTAAAATATTGAACTAACATTGCACGTATTAGTTCCATTCAATAATATAGATATTTGAATTAACATGCATTATAAATTATAGGTGTTGAAGGTAGATTGCAACCAATAAACTAAACCAAGAAAAAAAATTTGCAAAAAATTTTTGAATTAGGCTTTTGGTTGATTAAGAAATTGTGACATCAATAAATTTGATTAAATGATTAATTGGTAACGTCATAATTAAGTTCTTTATAAGAAATGGACAAGAACTTGGTAGATAGAGCCATATGCTCAAGTTAAGGACGGACTTGTGGGGCCTAGCCATAGGAAGTGGGGGTAGAAATAAAATTTTCATATGCTAATCTAATTACAAATATGCACCCCCTCCCCCTCGCCCCCCCCCCCCCCCCCCCCCCCAAATAAGAACAAGTGACGTCCTCAACTTTCTCTTTCCTCCTTTTATATGGTCCTAATTCCCCTCAAATTTTAGGTTCAATCTTAATCGAATTTTTTTGTTTCAAAAACCCCTTAACTTTAAACCAAATGCTACTACATCAACCCTCAATTTTTTCATCTAACTTTTTATTTTCAAATTTTACATCCAGTCCCAAATATGTTCCAAACAACAAAAATTCTTGAGGATGAGTTCAAGAGAGCAATTTTCATCTTGACATGGGGAAGTTTCGGCATTCAAAGATCGAAATTCACGGACAAAGAAGACAAGAAAATCTGGGCATGAACAAGCAGAAGATTCTCGACCGAGTGGGTGGGCATTTTTCCACATGCAATAATTGCCAAAGGAGCTTGAAAAAGAAAAAGATGGAGCTTTTCTTCCTGGCCAAGAAAAGGGGAGAGAGAGAGGGGGGGGGGGTTTTGGTCGGCAAAAGAAAGGAATATTTTACAAAGAAAAACTGATAAGTGGTTTGCAAAAGAAAGAAAGAAAAGAAGAACAGAGGAGGTGAAAAGAAAAAAACAGAAGAGAGAGAGAGAAATTGTTGGGGCACGCCTGAGGAAATGACAAAGAGCAAAAAGTTGCAATTTCTTCTAAAGTTTGTTTAATCTACTTTTGTAACATCTTCATTTCCTTGTAGTTCACTTTGCTAGTGCATCGAAACTTCCACTAGTTGAAGGCGACGACCATAAATGCATGTTTAGAGGTCCCAGTCAATGAATTAATAATTTATATCTAGTTCAACAAGTTTGAATTATCATGCAGGCCGACTATTTGGATTAGATAAATTAAATTAATAATATATAATAAAGTAAAAGCAAAAACGAAAGCAAAAAGGCATTTTGATTTATTTATGAGATTTGGAGGAGAAATTAAGATAGAACCCAAGTAAAAATTTAATTTTTCTCATTGTGTTACGGTACCGAATGAATATACACATCTATGCATGTTGATAATTTTTTATAATCCTTGACACACTTTGATAACATAAATTTTTAGAATAAGTTATCATTAATAATACAACATTTTATTACTAAAATGAAGTTTATCGGTTTTGATTGTATAAAATATATTAGGCTCAAAGTAAGAAGGGTAAATTCCTAAGTGTGATTAAGAGCTTAAAAACATTTTACGAAAAATACTTTTTCTGATGGAAAATAGATTATCAAAAGAAGGAGGAAAGTTCGTCGGTGTAGGCGGTGTGCCTTCTTCATTGTCCTGATGCTTTGTATGTTTTGAAAGTCATTTTAGTTGGTTCTTCGTTGGGTCTAATTCAATGCTATTGGCTGCCTTTTTTTTTTTTGACTCGAGAATCACTGTATAACCGACAGCCAGTGGCATAAACCCGAGGCGACCTGCAGGGACCCACCTCTCATGGGCCGCAAGTGAGTTGCTCAATGGGGGCAAGAAGTTTCGAACCCCTTCCCTGCTGGTTAAGGGGCGATGCGCGAACTATCTCGTCCACCGCGGGGTGGGTGCTACCCTTTTGTTTTTCCAAGAAACAATAAAGGAAGAAATGCAAGGAGTCCTAAATGTATTCAGAATATCAAGAGTTTTCCTCTTTACTTTCTTTGAGTTATAATCATATGAAATCTTTATATATAGTAGATTTTAATTGATGATTGATAATGCAATGTCTCAATAGTGAAATGAAATTCATCAATTTGATATAGTAATACCTAACTGATTCAAGTTAAATTTGTAATTGCGACTGGGAGTTTAAATATATTCAACAAAAGTAACTTTTCTTATGGAAAATAAATTAGAAAAAGCAAAGGAAAGTGCAATGGTGCAGCAATTATCCTGACGCTTTGTATGTATTCATCAATTATGACCACTTTCTATGGATACAAATAAGGGTTAATACCCTAGAAAACCCCAAACTGGTACACTTGTGACAAATTTACCAAAAACTATTTTTTTGACTATGAAAAACCCCAAACTCGTAAACCTGTGACAAATTCACCCCGACTAACTATAAAAAACCCTAAACTGGTACACTTATGACAAATTTACCCCAAACTAATTTATTTGACTGCAAAAAACCTTAAACTGATAAATTTGTGACAAATATACCCTATGCTAAATTGGATTAATACCACAAAAAAATCACAAAAATTGTAAACTGTGACAAACAGAGCATAAAATTCTAAATTGGTATACCGATTAACTGTCACGTGCCATTAACTTAATACTTTGAAAATAAAATTTAACGAAAACTAACATAGGGCAAATTTGTCACAAGTGTACCAGTTTGGGGTAAATTTGTCAAAGGTATACCAGTTTGGGGTTTTTGGTGGTCAAAAAAATAGTTCGGGGTAAATTTGTCATAAGTGTACCAGTTTGGGGTTTTTCAGGGTATTTACCCTACAAATAAAGCAGCCGTCTTTTATTTTTGGTTTTATTTTTTTCATTGCTTTTGCATCGAAACTTGCTCACGTGTTATTTTCTTCTAGGGAAGGATTGCCTTGGATTATCCTGTCCTTTGAAACTTCCCCAACATTAAGGCAACGACTATAAATGCATGGTTGGGTCCTAGTCAATGAATTACGTATTTATATCCAGCTCGTCAAATTTAAATTATGGATATATGCCAACTAATTGGATTAGATAAATCAAACCAATAAAGAAATATATATATATATATATAAATAAAATAGGAGCAAAAGAAAAAAAGACATTTTGATTCATTTATGAGATTTGAAGGAGAAATTAAGGCACAACCAAAGCGAAAAAGAAATTCTTCTCATTGTGCTGTGTACAAAATAAATAAATAAATAAATAAATAAATAAACAAATATATATATATATATATATATAAATAGTATGCTGATAATTTTTTGTGATCCTCAACACGTGTTATCTCATTAAACTTATAAATATTGAACAATATAATATTTAACAGGAGTAAAGTGAGAGGGATTAAATTTATAAGTGGGATCAAGAGCTTAAATATATTCAATAAAAATACCATTTCCAGTGGAAAATAACTTAACAAAAGGAAAGGAAAAGGAAAGTTCAACAATGCATGCAATGGACTAAGTTCAATGAAGACTCGTCTGAAGTCTCTTTCCACTTTTCATCTTCCCAACAAATCCACCATTAAATGGATATTGAAATTTTATTGGAGTTTGTCTATTAAAATGTTACTTCAAATCAACTCCCGTTCAATGTCACATCATTACAATACCCTTACTTTCACAGCTTGATAACTTCAAAATTGAATTTTGCAATATAAATTTCATTTAATTTTTTAATTTGTACTCTAATTCCAAAAACCATCCCAATTAGATGAACAAATGGCTTAAATCCTTATCGGGCACTATGAATGGAAGTAAATCAAGAGGAGATCTACACACGAAACACACTCTATATTCATTTCCTTTTTTTCTTCTTTTCCCTTTCTTTTCGTTTCTTTCCTGGTGCTTGTTCTCCCTTTTCCCTTCGTATCTCTCAAAACCACTCAAATTTTAGACTCCGTCTTAATTTTATCCCGAACTTTTTCTTTATCTTAGGAAACCTTAATTTTAGAATCAATGCTAAATTAGCCCTCATTTTTTTTTTAAAAGATAAGAAGTATAGTGACTTTAAACCAAATGAACTATACAAAAATCTCATCACCAAAAGACAATCAGCCCCCAATTTTTTGTCTTAAAAAATTTCAAACTCTATATTTTGTTTCAAATCGAGAACCTTGAGGATTAGGTCAAGGGAGAGCAGTTTCCATCTTGACAAGGGAGCAATCTCGGCATTCAAGACCGGAATTAACGGCCAAAGAAGACGAGAAAAATCGGGGCAAAAAAAAAGCAGAGGATTCTTGGCCAAGGCGGGGATTTTTCTCCGTGGCCAAGAAAGAGAAATACTTTTACCAAAAGTTAAAAAAAAAAAAAAAGGACAGAAATACAGGGAGCGGGTCATGAAGGGCAAAAGAGAGAAAACATTAATAAAGGAGAACTGAGAAGTGGTCGGCAAAAGCAAAGAAAGAAAAAGGAGGACAGAGGAGGCAGATTCTCGCGGAGGAGGTGAAATTAAAAATGAAAAGACAGAGAGAAAGAGAGAGAGAGAAAATTGTCGGGGCACGCCCCGCTTCCTTTTCGTTTCTCTCCTGGCGCATGCTCCCCATTTTCCTCTTATATATCTTCTTTTTCTATTTTTCTTTTTCGTAGTCCACTTTTTGACCAAGTCAAGAAGAAGGGCAAAATATTAAAGCAATCGCTAAACTAAACCAATTAAAATATTTGTCCAAAAAAATTGTAAATTTGGATTTATTAATTTGGCTCTGGGTTTGATTAAGAAATTGTGAGATTAATAAATTTGACTAAATAAAATCAATAAGTTGACACAAAAAAAATTAATAACTTGACAATTTAGTAAACAGAAGAGTGGTGGCCCAGCAACTCATTCGGAATAAGAAACTGATAAAAATTTGGTAAAGAAAACTGGTACCTGCAAGTTAAGCAAGGACTGGTAGGACCCAGCCATCGGGCGAAGGGGTAGATAGAAAAATAAATGCTATCTAATTTCATATCTGTCCCGAGATGATTAAAACAAGTGAAACTCTTCGATTTTCTTTTCCCTTTTTTATATGGGCCTGCTATGCTAAAAACTCTCAAATTTTAAATCCAATTTTAATTCTACCCCAAAATTTTTTATCTAAAAGAATCGTTAACTTTGGATCAGTCGTAAATCTACTCCCAATTCTTTTCTCTGAAAAATTCAAAATTTAATGTCCAATCCAAAAAATGCCCGGACATTTTTTTATCTGAAAAAAATCAATAACTAATCTCAAATTTACATCATTAATCCTATGCTAAAAAATATTGTTACTTGTTTGATGTGGCATTAAAAAATCCACGTTAAAAATATGACATGGAAAATTATATCCAAAACGAAATCGTGTTTGATCAAAAAATTGGGAATCAATCCACCTAGATTTCACTAATCCAATTCACTAGCAGAAAAGGGCACACAAATATGTGATTGATTTAGATCATCTAGGGAAATAAATTTAATTTCTTCAAGGGTCGAAAGCATTTAATCAATCTAATGAATATGTTTTTGATTAGTTTTGTCGCTAAAATAATTTATTAGGATTAAAATCTTATTCACAAGAATATGATGATCAAAAGTTTACTTTCTTAGAACATTTGTGCATATAATCACCATATCAGCGTGTCCTTCTTGATTATCATTTTGTCCAAACACAGTAATAAAATCATCTTATAACGTGCAGGAGCATGACCATTTCATAATATTAAAGAAAGTAAATTCAAATTTATTGATTTCGAAATATATATAAACTCAACATATTTGAAATTAAGTATTTTATTCTAAAAATGATAATAATCCGAAAGATGAGACTACTTTTGATACTATGTAGGTAAGGACATAGCTCTATAAACTTTGTGGAATTTTTTGACCAAAAAAACTTTGTGGAGTTAGAATTATTTAAGTTTCTATGGTTAAAAAAGCTTTATTTAAGTTCTAAACATTATCTATTTGTGGAGTTAGAGTTAGAATTCTTGTGCTCTCTCAAAAAATTCACTATATCCTTACCTAATATTATGATCTAAATGAATGAGATGATGTAAACCTATTATCCAATGCCATAAAAATACCTACACGTGTCTTTCATAGTTCGTTATTGTTCTAGGACGAAGGAAAAAAGGTTCTGATTGCGGGGCCTGTATTCATGCCAAAAGTATTATTTTTTCACAAAAAAGAAATAAGATTTAGGTAGTAGGCCTCATCTATTCTCTCTTCTTCCCAGATCTAAGGCTAGCCGTGAGGTTTCGTTTTTAGTGACCCGTTTTATTAGATCAGATAGGCTCTGGCCCTGGTTCCAAAAATTAGTAATTAGTTAAGTTCTCGATTCGTGGATAGGATCAGACTTGGAATCAACCATTCTAATTTACGGTATCATAATAGCAATTCTCTTTTATTTTTGGTTTTATTTTTTTCATTCCTGTGCACCGAAACTTGCTCACATGTTATCTTCTTCCCAGGTAGGATTGCCTTGGACTCTCCACTGCAGTGAAACTTCCATCAAACGAAGGCAACGCTTGAATTTTATTGGTAAGTGCCCATTGGTTGGAATAGATAAATCAAACCAACAAAAAAATATATGTATGATAAAGAAAAGGAAAAGCAAGAAGGCATTTGGATTTATTTATGAGATTTGAAGGATAAATTAAGGTTTGACAGAAAAAAAAAGAAGGGAAAATTACGGTAGAACGAGAACCAAAAAGACATTATTCTCATTGTGCTCGGGTACAAAATAAATAATATATATAGCAATTTGATCATTGACACAAGTAAATAACATAATTTTTTTAGAATAAGTGATTGTTGTAATACGACATTTTAGTATTAAAATGAAGTTTATCAGTTTGATGGTATAATATTTAAAAGGCTTAAAGTAAGAAAGGTAAATTCCATATGGGATTATGACCAAAAAAAATTCCTAAGTGGAATCAAGAGCTGAAATATAATTAACAAAAATACCGTCTCTTATGAAAAACAAATGAACAAAAGAAAAGGACGGTTCGACCGTGCAAGCACTGGACTAAGCAGGGGACTCTTCACTGTCCCGACGCTTCGATGTTTTTATATATTCTGAGCACTCTTTTGGAAAATATCGGACAGGACGAATCTTTCTCTCTCTCTCTCTCTCTTTCTCGTCCATCTTTCTTCTCCTGCAAGTCCCTGTCACAGCCTCGTCATAAGTCTCTCTGCACTTTTCATCTTCCGAACAAATCCACCGCTTCATGTGTATTGAAATTTTAACAGGCCACAATAGAAGAGGCAAGAAGGCATTTCCTGTTTTCTGAGGGGCATTCTGGTTTTTTTTCTCCATTAGGGCTTGAAAGCTGAAGTCCATGGCAGAGTCAGAGGCCGAAATGCGTCGTCCCATTAAGAAGAGGAAAATTAATGCGAGTAGAAATGCAGAGGATGTTGATACTGGCGCATCTGGTTCGATGACTGTGCTGACAGAAACTAATTTCATTGGATCTAGTTCATCTCCGACCAAAACTAACAATAATGCATCTAGTTCTTCGACGGTGTTGGCTGGAAACTGTTATGAGGTGTTCTTAAGCTTTAGAGGCCCAGATACTCGACATGGCTTCACTGATCACCTCTACAATGGGCTCCTTGATGTCGGAATTAATGCTTTTAGAGACGATGACGAGCTCTGCCAAGGTGAGGACATCAAATCAGAGCTTATGGCAGCCATCACGAATAGTAAGATCCTAATCCCCATTTTGTCCAAGAATTATGGTACAAGCAGTTGGTGTCTGGATGAGCTAGTTCAAATAATGGAGCGCAAGAATAATAACGGACAAATAGTGTTGCCTATATTCTACAAAGTGAAACCAGCTGAAGTGCGATACCAAACTGGGAGGTTTGGAGAGGCATTTCATAAGCGTGAGAGTCGTTTGTGTGAGAGGTCTTCTTTCGACCCAAAGACTTTGGAGAAATGGAAGAAAGCACTTGAAGAAGTCAGCACCTTGAAAGGATATGAAGCCTATGGGTAAAATTTCTCACCAAAACATTCTCTACTTTCTTTTGATAAGTATGTGCATGTACAGATTGCTTTGATTCTCACGTGCTTCATTTACGTTCTTTATATATGGATATTGATATTGTGAGATGTTGCTGGTAGTAAGATCCTGTGATGCATGAATTCTGTAAGTATTCTTTTTTTAGTTTTTTGCTTTAATGATATTGACCAATCTAATTATAAACTTTGTTGTTATGATCCCATTCTGTTTTTTTTTTTTTTGGTCGAAGTTATGATCCCATTCAATAATAAGATTTTTTGAATGAATTTTGACTCTTATATCCAAAGATTTTGTAATATTGTGCCATTTTTTTTTTCATGTTTATAGTGTACGTCACGTTAATCTTTGTCACAAAATTTTTCTAATTACATATTTATTTGAGATTAATGGTATGACTTATTGGTGAATTTTTATTTGAAGCTCATAACATCATAGCGTCCAAGCTTTGACATAATTCTTTATCTTCCCAAGTCACATTTATTAAATCATTGATATCGTTGATTGGTTGCTATTAAAATAATTTTAAGAAAGAAATGTTTCATTGGTTATATAAGATGATGATAAAAAAATGATTATTTTTATTATATGTCTGTTTAAATAATTTTCAATGCATTTCCTATCTTCAACAAGTAATTTCTATCTCATGCACCTGCATCTATTGAAGCGATATTCTTATTTTGGGTAAAAATTATTCTTCTACTTCCCTATAAACTCAATATTAGAGCAAATCATAGAACATAGATACTCAAAAGGAAAATAAAGTACAACCTATTATCATCCCTAGAGGCAATGGATACTGATAAGTGCATCAATCTAGAATGATACTGAATTCACAACACTAGTAAAAACTTACAAGCTTGTAGAATTGCGCAAACAAAAAGAATCACTTCAATTGCATTCAAATAGTTCACAATATCACAATCTGAACAACTTTTTGGATTGGTTTTACAAGACTTGAAATCATATTGCATCAAAAGCTATGACTTGTTTATTGATTAATGGTTAACTCTCATCTTGGGCTGGCTTATTGAATTTTTGCTTATTCAAATGCTCTAGAGAATTTTCAAAGTCATGTTCACATCATCCCTAGTATCTTTAATAAATAACCAGTTTAAAATTCGATTCAAGTCCAAAAATATATACCATATTTAAAATTTATAAGTGATATCCTCGAGATTTTCCCGGCTTGATAAATTATGTTGGAGTAACAGTGGAATGGGGCACGCCATGTGAAGCAACCACCATCATTTCCCACTTTAGACTTAGCATATATGATAATATATGGAGGTATGATAGCAACAACTTTTAAAGCTTTTCAATCTATCCCCAAATTTATTATGTCCTCTATAAATAAAACAATATAATATTATTGTTGCCACATATTTGAACTCTTGTAGTGTTTGACAGGTATGAAGGAAAGTTGGTGAAGTCGATTGTTCGAAAAGTGTTGAACGAATTGAAGAAAAAGTTTGAGTTGGTCATTTCTGAGAATTTGGTCGGAATTGATGATCATGGGAAGAAAATAATGGAGTTTGTGGGTAATAAACCAAATGACACCCTATTTGTTGGCATCCATGGAATGGGAGGCATTGGCAAGACTACACTTGCTAAAGCCATCTACAACAAGTTCTCTAGTGAATTTGAGCATCGTAGCTTCATTGCTGATATAAGGGAATCGTGGAAGCGTAATGGTATACATTACTTACAGAATCAGTTAATCTTTGATATAATGAAGCTAAAAAATGAAGTTCATAATGAGGATCAAGGGATTGAATTCATATCCACCAAATTTAAATGTAAAAAGGTCATCGTTCTTCTTGATGACGTGGACAATGTCATTCAGTTGAAGTGTTTGATTGGTAATCATGATTGGTTTGCTTTGGGAAGTAGGATCATTATTACCACCAGAAATAAGAGGATTCTTGAAGAAGTCGGGGTGGACTATTTTTATGACTGTAAGGAAATGGATGAGAATCAATCTTTGATTCTATTTAGCAAACATGCATTTCGAAGGGACTCTCCTCTGAGGGAATTTAAGGACCTCACTCATGAAGTTGTATCCATCGCCGGAGGGCTTCCCTTATCCCTTGAGATTTTTGGTTCATTATTGTGTGGAAAAGAGTTAAGACTATGGAGAGATACGATAAAGAAGTTAAAAAAAGTCCCAAATAGGGAAGTGCAAGAAAAGTTAAGAATAAGCTACGAAGCATTAGACTATGGACAAAAACAAATTTTTTTGGATATCGCTTGCTTTTTCATTGGCAAAAAAAAGACAATCCCATTCTACATATGGGACGCTTGTGATTTTTTCCCAGGGGAGGGAATTGAAGTATTGATATTCATGTCATTAATAAAAGTTGAAAGTGATGATACGCTTAGAATGCATGACCAATTGAGAGATCTTGGGAGGGAAATAGTTCGCGAGGAAAACCAATTGAAGCCTTGGTGCCGCAGTAGGTTATGGGACTATAAGGAAGCTGAAAAAGTGCTAGAGGAAAGTAAGGTAACCATTCCGTTTCTTTTTCTCATTTAGTCCATGTTCTACGATTAATAGTAATATTGGTCCACTACTTAGTGCTTGCTCCAGTGGACTATGAACCTTCACTATTATTGCCCCCGAATGTTTTATTGACATGATTAGAAAGTAGGGAGCTTGCTCCCTTTAAGAAAGTATTTCCTTTTATGGTTTTTCTCTCATTTTTTAATATTCCATCTTATATGAAAGTAGGTGTACGTTGCAAATATATCTATATTTGTGTATATATATATATACATATTAAATCTCTTGTTTGATTTATTAGTTAGTAAAATCTCATATTTCACGTATCACTTTTCACTTGATAGATGGCCCTTCACTGAGAATCTTTGTTTTTTTTTTTTTTTAAAGATGACTATTGTGATTTTCATGTTCTCATAATATGTTAAATCAATACTTTTAATAAAAACCACTTCATATGGAGGTTTTTTTTTTTTTTTCCAACCAGGTTACTGGACACGCGTTTTTCAACGTTAAATCAATACTTTTAATAAAAACCACATCTTATAATCTATTTTTCAGCCAGGTTACTTAACAAGTACTCCCAAGATACCTTTAGACAAAATCCAATTGTCCTTCTTTGTCATTGGCAAGAAATAGACAGGCTGAAGCAGAGGGCGAGATAGATTGCTCGCCGCAACTAACTGAAAAAACCCAAAGTAAATATCTTGCTCTTCCGTCAAAAGAGAAAACATCGCTCAAATTCCAGAAAACTATGAAAAAACTCATGTACGATTGGGCGTGTCAACAAGTTTTAGGGATATCCCACTAGAAAAATAGCCAAAGTGCATGCTCTTGAGAAAAAAAAAAACAAACCAAAGGTGAAGAATAAAAGTTACTCCAAACAAGTCTTTTTGATGGTTATTTCAATTATTTGGGTCGATGGTGAGAAATTAATTTTTTCATCAAAAAGAGTTCTGCGGGATCTCATGGCCTCTTCATTTCCCCCCTTCTGTTCCGACTTTGGAGTAGTCGAAACGGCTATTTCCATATTTTTTTTGGTTGGTTCTGCTTTAATCCTACTCTACCACTCACTCTCAGACTTTTACCTTGTCTCCTTGCAGGGCGTGGGAGTCGAAACCCACTCCTGAAATGAAATCGTCCCTATCCCAATCTCCCATGAGAAGGTGGGGATTTGAACCCTCCACCTCCCCTTCCAAGTTGGAAGGGTGGCTACTGGGGCGGCTATTTCCATTTTGAAGTGTCATGAATGTGTCGAAATAAAAAGGAGTTCTATTTCCAACTTTTTAACTTTTTTTTTGCTAGAAGTCTCCTTAATAACACCTAATCTGTGGTGAGGTAAGTTTTGCTCGCTGACTCGCTGTTTCCGAGGTTTTTCTCGTTTTTATTTACCCTTCCATCCATGCCAATTTCGCTCGTTCTCCGACGAAGATACTTTTTTCTAGGTGTGTAAAATGCGTTTCGGGCTGTGACGATGGTGAATTTGTCGTCGGAACATCTGTTTTTATTTTTATTTTTATTTTTCCCCTTTTTTCTGGTGGTGTGTTATGATATATAAATCATAACTACTTAGGATATAAATCATAGAATTATATTCTCTAGATGTGAAAATTAAGATAATAGGACTAATGATGCCCGCATTTCTCATTAAATTTTAGTCATTATTCCATAGTGGAGAATGAAAGGGACACTAATTTTATGTAATATTACGTTAGGAATTCCATTTACCAATATTCATAGGACAAGGACTGATTTAAAACTGACCAAATAAGATAGGAACATAAATTCCTTAAATATAATATATATGCATGTGTATACATGTATATGTATATCATCAAGTGTGCTTCATGCAATGACTATTAAAAAGAGAAATGTTTTACTTTTTCTTCATAAAAAGTCCAAAAGATAATTACTCAAATTCTATTTTGTATAATTTAGTATGTGATTGTAATTGCATTTATGAAAGTTCAAGAGAAAAAGTATAATTCTATTAAAATTGACGAGTCAAATTTTGATTTTGCACTTTGCAATTTGATTAAATGCACGCATGTCTTAACTATTATGATAATGAAGCTACAGTACCAGAAAGAAGAAGATTACAACTTGTAAAGTTTTTACTCTATACAAGCCATTACATCATAATTCCTTTTAAGATCTGACTTGATATGGCCAAATTTCAAAATGGAAGTTGACATCCTTCACTTTGTTAGCCTTTATAAATACTGTTTATTGGCATAAAAAGAAAAATCATATATACATATTGCTAGTCTCTCGAATCCATTAATGCACATCAATCACAATATGAACGAATGATATTTGATTACTTTAGTTGGATATAGTACTAATGACTCTTGATTCTTGCTTATAGGGAACGGACAAGATTGAGGGGATTAATCTTAGTGAAGGCAACTCAAAAGGCTTCCTCAAAATAGCTAGGCGAGATGGCAGAATTTATGCAGGAAAACAATTCAAGAATTTGACGAGTCTAAGATATCTTCACCTCGATGGGGCACATTTAAGTGGAGATTTTAAGGACTCAATGGAGGAGTTAAGATGCCTTCAATGGCAATGTTGTCCTGCGAATTTCAAAGCAAACAATTTTTGTGCAAAGAAATTAGTTGCACTTCAATTAGAAGATAGTGAGATAAATGAGAAATGGGAAGGATGGAATTTTTTCATGGTAAGAACTGAAGTCTATTTTTTTCTCCCTTTTTATGCTTTCTTTTGAATCATAATCAGACTTGCCCCTCGACAATCATTATTATTATTATTTTTTACTAGATGGCAAAGAAGCTCAAATGTCTAAACCTTCATGGGTGTCATTCCTTGGAAAATACGGACTTCCTCTCAGCTTTTAAGAAGTTAGAGGTTCTCACCTTCAATGGGTGTAGTGCACTAAAGCGAATCGACGCTTCAATTGGAGACATGGAGGCCCTCCTTCGCTTGGAGCTGGGCATGTGTCTCTACCTCAGGGAGCTTCCAGCAGAAATAGGTAAATTAAAATCACTACAGCAACTCAATCTACGGAATACTACCTCCCTTTCTGCATTACCAAATAGCATAGGGTCTTTGGAGAATCTAGAGATTCTACATATTTCTTACAGTGGTATAGAAGAGTTGCCCAACGGTATTCAGAATTTGAGAAAGCTCCGAGAGTTACATGCTTACGGTTGCATAAATCTGAAAGAAATAATGGTAGAAAGCATGTGTAATCTTTCTTCCCTACGACACCTTGATTTTAACGACTGCAACAAGCTCCAATTGCTGCCGGACCTTCCTTCCGGCTTAACATATTTGCGCATCACCTGTCAAAGTCGCAAATTGCCTTCGATTTCCCACCTAGCCCATCTCAAGGAATTACACGTTTCGAATTGCGGATTTCTCCAGGAGCTTCCATCAACGCAATTAAAGAGTTCAAAATGCTCCCAACCGACGTACATTGAAGAATCGGAATCACCACAATTCCTAAACACGCCTTTCAAGTTGGAAGTCTTGTACGTCGAGAGCTGTGGATCTATCGAAACGCTGGATGTTTCACAATTTGTCCATCTAAGGACATTAGTTGCTAGAGGTTGTGAGAATCTACTTGACGTTCGAGTTCTTGACAAATTGATATATTTAAAAAGCTTGACTATCGCATCCTGCGGTTCAATCAAATGGTTGGACCTTCCAAAATTCGAGGGTCTGCAGGAATTGTGTGTTGACAGTTGCTACAAATTAGCCGAGATTCAAGGCCTCGATAGGTTGGAGTACTTGAAAAGGCTAGTTATAAAAAATTCTGCTTCAATTGAAAGGCTAGACCTTCCAAAATCTGGGAGGTTGAAGGAATTAGAAGCTTCAAGATGCAAAAACTTAGCCGAATTTGAAGGCCTTGATAGGTTGGAGTATTTGGAAATGCTAGCTATCGAAGAGTGCGCTTCAATTGAAAGGCTAGACCCTCCAAAATCTAGGAGGCTGAAGAAATTAAAAGTTATATTATGCGAAAACTTAGCCGAAATTGAAGGCCTTGATAGGTTGGAGTATTTGGAAATGCTAGATATCAAAGGGTGCTATTTAATTGAAAGGCTAGACCTTCCAAAATCCGGGAGGCTGCAAAAATTAATAGTTATAGGATGCAAAACCTTAGCTGAAATTGAAGGCCTTGATAGGTTGGAAAATTTATACATCAGCTGGTGTACTTTAATTGAAAGGCTAGACATTCCAAAATCCGAGAGGCTGAAGAATTTAAAAGCTTTAGGATGCATGAACTTAGTCGAAATTGAAGGCCTCGATAGGTTGGAGTATTTGGAAATTTTAGATATCTGGCATTGCACTTTAATTGAAAGGCTAGACCTTCCAAAATCCGGGAGGCTGAAGGTATTAAAAGTTTCAGGATGCAAAAAATTATTTGAAATTGAAGGCCTTAGTAGGTCGGAGTATTTGGAAATGCTAGATATCAATGAGTGTGCTTCAATTGAAAGGCTAGACTTTCCAAAATCTGGGAGACTGAAGGAATTAAAAGTTACAAGATGCAAAAACTTAGCTAAAACTGAAGGCCTTGATAGGTCGGAGTATCTGGAAATGCTAGTTATCAGAGATTGTGCTTCAATTGAAAGGCTAGACCCTCCAAAATCCGAGAGGCTGAAGAAATTAGAAGTTAAAAGATGCAAAAACTTAGCCGAAATTGGAGGCGTTGATAGGTCGGAGTATTTGGAAAATTTTAAAATCAACATGTGCACTATATTGAAAGGCTAGATTTTCCAAAATCTGGGAGGCTGAAGGAATTAAAAGCTGAAGGATGCAAAAACTTAGCCGAAATTGAAGGCGTTGATAGGTCGGAGTATTTGGAAAGTTTAGATATCTGTTGGTGCACTATAATTGAAAGGCTAGACCTTTCAAAATCTGTAAGGCTGAAGGAATTAAAAGCTACAAGATGCCAAAACTTAGCCAAAATTGAAGGCCTTGATAGGTTGGAGTATTTGAAAAGTTTAGATATCGACCGGTGCACTACCTTCCAAAATCCGGAAATATGAAGAGATTATGTGCTAGTTCGTTCAAGAAATTAGCTGAAATTCAAGGCCTTGATAGGTTGGAGTCCTTGGAAATACTGGATATCACTAAGTGCACTTCAATTGAAAGGCTACTCCTTCCAAAATCCAAAAGTCTGAAGAGATTAGGAGCTAGAGACTGCAAAAACTTGGTTGAAATTTGGGGCCTCAATAGGTTGGAGTTTTTGGAAGAGCTGAATATCATTGGATGCAAGTTGTTTAAAACAATTCTGAAATTATCTCGAATGCAGATTTATCAATATTATGAGATTACATATGGTAAAACAATAGTATTAAGATCATACTATGTGGACGACTTGGATGAGGAATAGATCCACATTTTCTAACGAAGGTACATAAAGCAGGTAATCGACCTATGCTCTTTTGAGATCTAAGGCCCAGTTTTCATTTGTATTTCCTGCTTGCAATATTTTTCAAGATTTATAATCTTGTTATTATGTCCTAGTTGACAGTGTTCCCATTGTTTTCTTACTTGAATTCAAGGAATCTAGGGGAGATGTTCATGGAAGTTAATGTGTGCTTTGGCAAAATGGTTCTGCTTGTCATGCCAGTAGCGGAAATAGATGATAAGGCTTTCAAAGGGCATCATTTGACATTAGTTTTCAAGTAAGATCCTTCATCCTATGTAGAAAAATGGAGATTCTCGATGTTTGATTGATTTTGGAATGCTGGAAGTACTGAAAAACCGATGTGTATAGGTTTTTGATAGCATGCCAAAGGTCACTGTATAGGTTGAATAAAATGCTAAATGAAGGACCCTATATGACAATCCTTCTAATGTGAGGCTTTAGTTTGCTCTACGCTCATCATGCAGTTTATGACTGCATATTTCTAAGGTACACTTAAGAGTGAACTTCAATGCAAAAGGAGTATGTTGATAGGGCATCCCTTACTATGCATGTGCTACTGACTTGGGATAAAATTTGTCCAACCATTGAGTTTCATACATTTTATCTCACAGAACTGTTTGCATTAGTAGATTTGGATAATCGTATCAACCTAGAAATGCTAAATGCAAGCACAAGCTCTTCTCCTAGTGGTGTGGCTGTGAGTGAACTAGCAAACAGGGCGGAAGCAAAAGCATGATGAATTATTTGGATTGATTGAGAAAATTGCAATTCGGATTTTTCTGACTATTGATCCATGTTCATTTGGTTTGAGTCCAGGGTATACCTACTCCAAGGCTTCCATTGAATGCATCTTGATGTTTGTCGAGTTGGTAAAGCCATCTGTCATATACCCGAACTATTGAGCCAGGCAAGACATTAAGTAGAATGTCTTTTGGCATAATTGGTTGTACTGTGAAATAATTCCTTACATTGTACATTAGCTCTTGTTAGTTCATTTACTTGCTGAAAAGAAAATCATAAGAAGCATTTCCATTAGTTTCTTGAAGAAAATTTTCAGTATCCTATATTCCATTTGAAAACTATCTTGCATTAATTCTAATGCATGAATATCACATAATGATAAGGAAAAGAATCATACTATGTCCCACAAAGCAACCATCTTGAGTTAAATACACTATTCTAATTTAATCGAAGCCTCTGTGGTTGATGATGTTAGAAGCCCCATTAGTTGGATCCAAAGAGTTCAAAAAGAATATCTAGTTTGACAAAGCGAGTTCCCATAAACTTTGGAGTATCATTAGTAGTTTGTTGATGTTAGTTGCTAGATTGATTTCATCTTACTCACTGGCATGATTCATTTATTATTCCACTGGTTGATGTAAATGCTGAAATATCCCAGAGAGCTTTCGCAAGGCACTTCTAAAAGGAATGAAATCATAGAAGGATCATGAGCTCGATGTTTCTTGAGCTTCTCCAAACCTTGACAATGCATCGTTGGAATTGTAAAAGGTTGTTTGCACATTGTCATCCCACCTTTCCTCTGGTTTTTTTAAGCTCTATCCTTCACAAGCCCTCTTTCAGCTTGCATCCTTGCGATTTGTTCTGGCACTGGTGCTGCGTTTTCGGCTACTCATGGAGCTTTAGCTATGAAGACCAGCAAACGACCATTGTTCATCATGCTTCCATTTCAGCTCTATTTTGAAAAACCGCTAGCTTCTTAGGTTTGGCTCCCAGTGTTCTTTTGCGACCTAATGGCTGGTTGACTCAATTTTTCCGACTCGGTTTTATGAAGTTTTTTCGATTTCTGATTGGCAAGTGAAGATGACAGAGTGGAATCGAGAGAAGTGTTGGCTGGTGATGGTCACAGAGGACTCAAAGTTGGTGATTTATTGCTTCAATTGGCAGAGGCTGTGGGCAATCTCTCCTTGTAATTACTTTGAAGTGAGAAAGTTGGTGACCTTAGTATTCCTTGGATACTGCGGAGTATGGTCAACTTAGTATTGCCTTCGTGTAATCTAGTTGCTATTTTGGTAGGCCTTCACTGGGTTGTGCTATCCATTTGTGTGTTAGAGAATTCTAATACCATGGTGTAATGGAACTTGGTCATGCGTTAAAGGTCAGAATAATATGCTGTCAAGCCTAGTATTGTTTTCATGTGCTCTAGCAGTTGAATTATGCTTTAATCCAACGTGACCAAATTACTTGCTAAACTGATGATATGCAACTGTAAATGACTCCTGGTTTCTGGGTTAGTCCTTCATTCATGTCATCTTGTTGCAGTCTCCATAAATACTTAGAGCACTTCAACTAGATAAGGTTGACTCATGTTAGGGGGATTTGCTGGTTGTCAACAGTGGCTTTTGTTGGTCCAGCACTATTTTAATTATCCACATGGTAACAAAAAGTTAAAATTGACGGGTTGATTGTTGTTTCTCATTGGATTGAAAGGTTCTCACTTTTTGAAAGATCAATTGTAATTTCTTGCGCTTTTTTTCCTTTGATGTATTCTGCCAAGTCAGGTCAGGAAGACGTCTTACATGCATTATTATGCCAGAGAATTACTGCAACTTGGAGGATTTGGGGACAGTGAATATCTGCAAAGGACACATGCAAGGAATTTCAACAGATCGAACATAGGTATCGGCAAAAGAATTAGAAATGCAAAATGTAATAGAATCTTGTTAGTGCATAGAAGTTCTTACCTGAACGTGTTGTTAATTGCTTTGTCATTGTAGATTATTCTTATTAATGCTATATCTAATTTTCCATGCATAGGTGTTCTTACACATGCCACCTCTGTGGGAGAAATAGAAATTATGGGACAAAACATTGCTGTTATCTGTTGTTTGAAGTAATTGCTTTTTTCCCCCTTTCAAGTCTGGTCCTTTTGGCTGATATGTGTACCAAATGTGAAATTCTTGATCTCTTTGTATGCATAACAGGAGATTGAATATGATTACCAGGTTCAAAATTGGTTTGTGTGAACATCACAATCCTTTACTTAAGAGCTTGTGCTTTTGTGTTACCCAACTCATCAATTATTTGAGTTTGTTCAAAGATCCTTCTATCCATTTTTCTATTACCATGAAATTGTACAAATATTTTTCAATTCCTTGCCTGAGTAGCCTGAACTTTGAGACTGTCGACAAGGAGAAAAAGAAAAGGAAATCTTTGGGGGTGAGGTGTTGTCTTTTGGATTTTGTAGACAAAAATGGTTTTTCACTTACCCTCTTCCTAATATTCTATGTTTCGTATTTGATCTCAGGTTGATTGCTGGACAGTATAATTGGAACTTAAGTTGGGTGATCTTGTTGGGTTGGGCTCTATTTAGCTTATAATAATTGTGTATGGAAAAATAGTATCTCATTTTTCCAAATTAGTAGGAAATAATATTGCCAAAATTCCCTCCTACATCTATTTTAGCATCCACCAGATACATTCCCATTTTGCTGTCCTTCTACAAGGTATATACTTTTGATCTGAAACTACGATTTTCTGCAGAGATTTACATGTGCAGAGTACAACTGCTTTTTCTTGCTAATCATTTCTCTATATGACTTTACAGGATGCCTCTGACTTTGCTTCATCTAATCGACCTTGTGAAATTGGATTTACAGATTATATCTCCTTCCGAATAGTCTTTTTAAGATGTTACAATCGGTATAGCAGTGGTGAGGTGATTTATGATTCAAGCAATGTGAAGCAAGGAAGGCCTTTGGAATCGATCTTGTTGTGTATCCCTCCTGGTTACTATTGTGTGGATTTGGCTCTTGAAAAGGTGAAAGCTAGGTATATCATATGTTCAATCCCTTATTTGCATATGTGGCTATGGCTAATATATTACGTTGGAAACAGGAACTTCAAATTGTTATGCTGCAAAATAAGATGGATGATGCTTGTGAAAACTTGGGAGATGCCTGGATGATGATCTTGCAGACCAGTGACCTGATGCATATTTTAGGAACCTCTTGTGCAATTAACTGGGAGTTGGACCAATTGAAGGTAACTTGTGGATCTAGAGCTCGCATAATGATTCATTACTTGTGAGAAGTATAGGATTCTCTTGAGTTCTATTTGTTCCTGTACATGTCAATTCCCTATTTGAGACATTGATGGCAAAGAGAAAAGACTAGGACATTGTGCTTTTCTTTTGAGTCTGGTTTCACAGCAGAAATAGTAGCGGCCAACAACTAGCGATATCGACTTTGTCGAACCAGTAACCATGTGTAATTGTCAATTGGTAACCCAGCAAGCCTGTCAACTAGTCTGGACCAGTTCTAGGCCTTCCAAAAACTTTAAGGAAGAGTGTTAAAGTTGGGTTGGGGTTTGGAACTCCAACCTCTTGTAACTAAAAGGCATGCCAACCATCTACTCCGACGTCTTCTTGCTTCATTTTGTGGTGGATTACTTATTTATTAACTGTATTGGCTAAGTCTATTAAAAGTTTGAACGATTCTATCGAGAACAGGAATCCTGTCTTTTGTGCTCAAGCAGCTTTGCCGAGTAACCTAGGCTTCTTTGTTCTGGACATGTGTATTCTATTTGACAACGTTACATGCAATCGGCTCAACTGGTCAAACTATTAGAGCATGGTTCTACCAGTTTGACCGGTTGAACCACTTGTCCAATTTTAAAAACTTTTATTCTTTTGTTCTTCCTATTATGTATCTGTTTTCCTCATCAGCACGAGGAGTTTCCTCCTATATGCATATACATCCTATTTCATGCCTGCAATTTTAAAGGATGTTATACTTTCTGCCTTAACATAACTGCAAAAGTTGTGTTGACAGTTGAAGCCTTGTACTTGAATAGGAATGTGCATTTGATGACCCTAATGGGCTAGTAGTGCCACTTTTGCTTGGTTGTCTCATTCTCATTTCTAGAACACTAACCTAGTGAATTACACATCTTGGACTCTTACACCTAGAGAGGGAGAATGAGAAGATTTGCTGCATTCCCCATATTGTAGTTCCTCCTTGGTAGTGGTAAAATTTCTTTACACTGCCATACAATTGAGCTAAGGATCAACTCATTGTGATGCCATCAGTTGTATACTCTGAAAACTTTTTTCCTTGAGCTTCTTACCATGTCCATTTGCAGTTTGGATTTTTAGAAACTTGTTGTTGCCCATAGTCTTTCCTTTCTGTATCATTGTTTGATAAACTCACTAGTATTAGTAACAAATTTATTTCATTGACTAAGTGGTGGAGTTGGAATTATCCTGTCCATGCTCCTTACTAAGTTTCCACTTTTACAACCTACTCTTAAGTTTAAATATGACTGGCATAGATATGTTGTGCCTCTCTAATAGACAATTTCATGTTTGTTCTGACAATTGAACATTCAAATTTATGCTCCAAAGAATATATATTTTTTTTTCATTTGAAGAAGTAAAATACTAAAGTATTAGGTTTTCCTGTAAATTTTGGATCAATTGGGAGGTCAAAGTGCGAAAAAGATTAATCTTTAATGGCTAGACAAATACAGAAAGAATAATTATCTTCTTATGGTAGGTTCATTGCAGTCTGAGTTACTAATTAGGAACTAGTACGTACATGTTCATGATGATAAATACCATCAGGGTTTTTAGTATAGAAAGATACTGTAGAGCATTCATGGTTCACATGCATATGATAGCCTCTTCAGGTACACAAGTATTGCTTCCACCTATGTTTTAGCACGATGCAAGTATTGCACTTATTACTTTTACCCAACAGAGGTATCAAAACATCACATTAGTTATGGCCATATTATAGGAACATTGGAGTGAAATCAAGTTGAATTATTTATTCTTGGCTAAAGCTAGTAGAGGTGTGGCTTGTGTTTTGGCTGCAGGAAAGCTGGCCCTGGTCTACATCCTTGGACGAGGATGAAGATGAAATCTGATTCAGAACGAATGTCTATTGTGTGTGGACCTTTAATGCGGGGGACAGTCTCTCCTTTCAAGATGAGAAAAGAATATATTTTATTCTCCAACGGAGTTTTGTATAATTATGCTATGTGACGCAATCTTGAAAGGTATGAGCTCAAATTCCATGATAACAAATATGGTGCTCTAATTGGTTGATCAATTATTGAGATTGATATTACTTTGATTGGATTGAAGGTACTTAAATTTCACTATTTCTAAATAAATGTCTAAAAAAATTAAAGACTATTGAAATAATAATTTTGTTTTTCAGTTAAAGGTAAATTCTTTGATTTGACCCAAAAAAGGATCTTCAGCCAATTCTATGAAAACTTGAAATCTAAACGCCTATTTCTACACGCTAATGTTGAATTAACACCTATATGCAATTAAAGTACTATTGATACTAATCTAATTTTTTTCGAGTTAAGAAATGAGTCTCATTGCGATAGAAATCTTGAATCTTGAATTTTTCTAACTCTAACCATCGAGATTATTTGGATGTCAATAGTAATATATGAAATAAAATTCTAATAATTGTTGGTATTTTCTTAAAAATTTTGGTAACTTACCAAAATTCTACCGACAGAATAAGTTGTCGGTCAAAATTTAGTTGTCAACTGGTTTTGGTATTTACCAATTCTATTTGTACTTTACATGCACGGAACAATGTTTGGAATTTTGCCCAGGAGAATCTTCCTTTATGGTATGGACCTCTTTTCATGGTATCTTCCGAAGCCAAGTAGATGTCATTTTCAGCTTGATTCGATTTGTTTTCCACTTTCAAAATGTTACAAAAACCTCTAATTTTTTTTTCAATACGAAGGACAAATCAACCTATTCCACCCAAATTAAAAAATTCAATATTCATAAAGATCAAATTTCCAAGTTTTGCATTGGAGAACATATTTGGTTAGCATTTTTTGTTTCGCATAACAGACAAAATGTCGGATATTGACTATACAAGTTATTTAGGCATATGAAGGGACTAGCTGAGAGCTCGGCCAATACCCATGACTATCATGTGGCCAGCAAGTGGCACAGCCCTGGTCTCCCAATTCTCTCCACATAGCTCCACCAAAGACCCACAATACCTCCTAACACGTCTCTAACTTATTTTAATTTTTGGGCTCCGACATAAATTCGATTTGGCTAGAACTCGAGCCATAAGCTCAATAACCTTAATTAGTAGAATCATGGAGTCGTAATCTAAATGGAGACACACAATGTGGATGCTAGTAGCCTTGCATTTGGGAGGATAGTGAGGTGAGGAAAGTTTTTTCTGGTTGCATTCTTGTCAGCCAGTTTGAAAATAAGAGAGCGTGTTGATCAGAGTGGTGAACTTTATGAATTGCTTGGGTTGTCATTTCTCGCGTCCAAGCCAATGTAATTCAAGATGTTGAAGCATTCGTCTACCATTTTTCAAGCTCATGAAATATCATCCTTGATCATGAATGTAATTTAAGCTAAAGAATTATCTCATAAAAGTTAGTTATGGTTAATTTTTATTTTATCTGTTTTTCTTTTATAGATATTTGTAAAGTTTCACTAGTTATATATGTCTACCATTACGTAAGTGGAGACCTCGAGCATGATATCACAAATCAAGCAGAATCAAGCAAACATTTTCTTTCACAGGCTCAAGCTCGCTTATGTACGCCAAATCGATCTTGTTCATACTCGATTATTATATGAATGATGATTTTTTCCAATGTTAGACGAGCTTGGATTAAAAAAATTAAGGTTCAATACTCGGCAATTCAATATGTGCAAGGCCCGTCATCATGGGCTCGTAGATGTATTAAAAGGCGCAGGAAAGTGGTTGCCTGTCCATCGAGCGACACGTGTCTCGATACAGGAAGCCGAAAACTTAAGTCTGAGTGAAAAGAACTTTCAAATCGGAGGAGGCTCTCCTTCTAGTTCCTACGTTCGATCATCGATCCCCATGTTAAGATATGTCTCAAGTTTAAGCCCGATGTGAAAGTTTTGAATATTCCGAATTAGATATGTTGCTGGCGTTCGAAATCAAGCAAAGAAGATCTGAATATCAACTCCCTAAATTTGAATCTGCGTTGGAGAGTCTGGCCGCTGAAATAGGAAAGTCCAACTTTCACTTGGATTTGGATTTTGTTTAAAACATACAGAGATATGTTTTGGATAAAATTGTTTAAGATAGGAAATGGAATCCTATGAGAAGTTGGAAAAAGAAAAATGGTGTCACTTATATAAAAATATATATATATATATATATACATACATATATATATATATTTATAGACTTGTGGCCAAGGATGGAAGGAGGGTAAATCATGAAGAATTGGTCTTGAAGCGCCGCATTGTCGTCGAGTGCTTGGGAGGGATTTTCTTTGTCGTTCTTGTTCGTGAATTATATCCAAGAAGATTTAGTGTTCAAGCCAATTAAATCTTGTGGTAAGATTTGCGTGTAATTCCTTCGTGAGATTGAGAAATTATTTCTTGAGGAATTTCGGGTCTAAACACTGTGTGCGTTGTTGGGTGTAATTGGGGCTTGGGAAACACTGAGAGAGTGTTTGAGTGACTCGAGTATGTAATCTCCTTGTATCGCTTGATCGATAATGAAATTCGTCGCTGCTCTCCCCGTGGACGTAGGTCTTTACGATTGAACCATGTAAATCCGATGTCCGATTTACTTTCTTCTTCTGTCTATATTATTGTTTGATTGCTCGTCCTATCGCAACAAGTGGTATTAGAGCCAGACTTTGGCTAAGTTGAAGCGAATCGATGGCGACAGAAGAAGTAAAAGTGAGAATCGACAGATTTGATGGGAATGGTTTTAGTTTCTGGAAGATACAGATTGAATATTATTTTTACTAGATGAACTTGCACTTGCCTTTATCTGCGGAGAAACCAGAGACGATGAAGTAAGCTGTTTGGGATTTGCTGGATAGACGAACTATGGGTGTTATTCGGCTGACGTTGGCTCGTAACGTCACATTTAACATCTTGAAGGAGAAGACCATTGCTGATTTGATGCAAGCCCTATCAGATATGTATGAGAAACCCTCTGCGATCAACAAGGTCTATTTGATGCGACGTTTGTTTAATTTGAAGATGAGCAAATGTGCGTCAGTTGTAAATCATATCAATGAATTCAATGTGATTGTTAGTCAATTGAGTTAAGTTGAAATTGACTTTGAAGATGAGGTACGTGCTTTGATTCTATTAATCCTCATTGCCTGATAGCTGGAATATTATTGTTACTGCTATTAGTAATTCCTTTGGGTCAATAAGTTTGACGTTTGATGGGGTTCGAAATTTGATTCTGAGTAAGGATATTTGTAGAAGAGAATCTGACGAATCTGTATCTACTGCTTTAGTAGATGAATATAGAGGAAGATCTATAACACGTGTGGGTAAGGGCAGTACTAATATGAACATACGTAGTTAATCTAGGACTGCTGATGTTGTCTGTTGGAGCTGTGGCAAAAGGGGGTATCTTGGAAGGAATTGCCTTAAGCTGAAGAATGAAAAGGATAAGGGAATTATAGTTGATTCTGCAGATAATATTGCAGCTGTAGTAGATAATACTGATTATGTCTTATCTGTCACCGATTATTCATCGTTTGATGGATGGATTATGGATTTTGGTTGTTTTTCTTTTTCATGTCACACCAAATAGAAACTGGTTTATCACTTCTCAGTGCACGGGTAGTGGTAAAGTCCAGTTAGGGAACAACATTGAGTGCGATGTTGTGGGTGTTGGTGATGTAAAATCAAAATGCATGATGGCATTGTGAGGACATTGATTGGAGTAAGACATATTCCAGAATTGAAAAAGAACTTAATTTCCTTTAGTGCCCTAGATTCAGCTGGTTACAGGTATTCTTTAGAAGGTGGAGTTTTGAAGGTTGTTCGAGGTGCCTTGGTGATAATGAAAGGAATCAAGCATGGAGGCCTGTATAAACTTCAAGGTGAAATAGTGACAAATTTCGTTGCAGAGATGTCAGATACATCTGTTTGAGAGTCTTTTGACTGCTCGAAGAAGACCTGGGTGTTTGTACCAATGCACAAATTTGATGCTAGTGTCAGGATCACACGGTTAAGAGCTTTGATCGAGATGGAGACTGGTAAGTCGATCAAGATGTGCGGACTGACAATAGCATGGAGTTTGGGACACCTGGAGTGTCAAAACTTGGCATGGAAGGACACTTAAGTGTCAAAACTTTGAAAATGTACACTTAAGTACCAATATCAGAGTAAAATGGAACACTTACGTAACTAGCCAAAATGCAAATGTGGCATTTTCCGGTGACATGCTTAACCGATGTGGCAATTTTGTAAAAAAAAAAAAAAAGCACACGTGGAGGAGGAAAACGATGTCGCCCCATCCACTCTGCCTTTGGCCAAACTAAACGACGTCGTTTTTCCTTAGTGCTAAACGGCGTCGTTTAGCTTATTTGGATTTTAACCGTTCGTTCATTGGTTCACACCAGATCTGACGTCCTCTCCATCGCCATTCACAGCTCGCCGTTCGCAGGTCGCTGTTGGCAGGTCATCGCTTGTCGTCATCGCTCACCTTGTCGCTTGCCGTCGTCAATTTGCTCAAGTTTTTTCTTTTCTTCCTCTCCCCTGTGGTGAAATTATGGCTCTAACTTGTTTATTAGGGCTCAAACTTGAAATTTGGGGGTTAGCTGGAAAAGCTTAGGCTTGAATGGTATTGATGTGAGATTTAGGGCTCATATGTGGTGTTAGAACCCTATTGGGGGGTTCGGATTGACAGTTTATGATCGGCCTCGAAATGTAGGGCTCGGTGTAGGGTCGGCGGGGGGAAAATTAAGGCTCAGATGTGGTGGTAGGTGTTGTGATGTGTGATTTAGGGCTTCGATGTGGAATTGTGATGTGCGAAAGTAATTTGTAGTGGTAGGATGTGAAATGTGCGATGGTGATTGGTGATTGTTAAGGTTCGGAGTATTAGACCTTGGACATGTTCGAATCGAATGTCTTGTTGTCGTGGGGATGGGGACTTATGGGTATTTTTTTAATAAATTACAACGTTGAAATTGGTGTCATGAGGACCCATGCTTATCTGGGGGATCTCTCCATATTTTAAAGGAATGCGATGGCATAATCAAAGTAGTTGTCGGGTCCCCAACTCTATTTTTCCTGAGGCCTTTTTTCAAGCTGCAGTTGTCGTCTGACCTATGCATCTTCCCTTTTTCTTCTTTTCTTTAATAAAGAGTGTATGTACCTCTACATGCAATTGTCTGTTGTCCTTTGTGAATGTGGTCCCAAAAGTTAATTGTATATTTTTCCTCTTTTGTTGCAGAAATGGCTCATGATAAAGACTATATTGCTGTCATTGTTTACTACGGTGGGGACTTTGCGATTAGGGAGGATGAGTGGGAGTATGAGGGGGGGGGGAATGAGGGTACTATCTTTGTAGATATGAAGAAGGTATCTTATATTGGATTTGTTAGGGATATAACGACATTTTTGCCTTGTAGAGTACAAAAGTTGCTGTACTGTATTCCTGGGAAAGGCTTGAGAAATGGTTTGAGAGTTTTGGAAGATGATAATGGTTTTAGGGATGTCCTCTATCATTATCTTCATGGCGAAGAGGTAAAAGTATTTGTTGAATAGAATAGTGATAGTGAGGATGAAGATGATGACAGAGATAACACCCAAGTAGGAGAAGGAAGATATGGTATTCAAGCTAGTATTGAGGTTAGGGATGAAGCAAGGCATGATGGACATGACGGGGAGGAGAAGGGTGCAGATGCTGTTCACCAGAGTGATGGTGACATAGGTGATGTCACCATCACTGAATTAGATTGGGAAGTAGCTGAATCTAGTGATGGTGATGATAACGATGACGATGAAGGGTTGGCTACTGAAAATTTATTAATCTTAAGTGATGACGACGATGATGAGCTTACATAGTCAAGGAAAAAACAAATGGACTTTTTGTCAGATAGATTTGCAACTTTACAGGTAGCTGATGAAGTTCCAAACAGAGACAAAGGCCCTACAGATGTTGGTGTTGCTAGCCAGGAGACAGATTATGAAGAAAGGATCGACACCGCTATTTCCCAAGACGAACTTGAAGAAGATTAACGAGCTGTGCGTAGAAGGAAAAGTAAGTTTCCTTTCTATGATCCATCCGTTGCCTCTCTTATTTTGTCAGTAGGTATGAAATTTCATGATGCGATACAATTTAGGGAAGCTATATTGAAGAACTCCATTGCTACAGAAAGAAATATTGATTTCATTAGAAACACTAAGAACTTTGTAAGAGCTAAGTGTTCGCAGCAAAATTGTCCATAGAAGATTTACAGCGCGTTTGTTAAGAGGAGTGGGTCTTTCCATATTAGAGCCTATTAAGAGGAATACACTTGTTCCATTAATTTTCAAAACAAAAGAGTAACAAATGCATGGTTGTCCAAGCACTTCTTCGATCTGATCATGCTGATGCCCGGAATGAAAATTACTAACTTTAGGATGCTGGTGAAGGAGCGTGTAGGCATCAATGTATCTAGGACTCAGTGCAAAAGAGCAAAACAAAAGGTGATAAAGACACTTATTGATTAGTATGCTAAGGAATATGAGCAAGTGTGGGAGTATGCTTGGGAGTGTAGGCTGCAAAACTCTACAAGTAGAGTGTATGTAGAGGTGGTTGAGAGACCGCTTCTTGATCATGGGACCAAGTTCGATAAGTTCTATGTGTGCTTTGATGCATGAAGACGGGGATTTTTAGCTCGTTGTAGACGGATTATAAGATTGGACGACTGTTTCTTGAAGGGCTTGTGCAAGGGAGAATTGTTGGCGGCGATTGGAAGATATGCGAATAACCAAATGTTCTCATTAGCTTGGGCTATTGTAAAGATTGAGAACAAGGACAGTTGGTCCTGGTTCTTGAAAAATCTGATGGCTGACTTGGAGATAACAAACGGGGAAGGGTGAGCGTTCATGAGCAACCAACAAAAGGTAATGCTTGCTTTTTGAAAAATTTAGTCAATAGTTTGCTTTGTAATATGAACATGTAATTTGCTCACATTTCTTACTTTGAATTATTGCAGGGATTGGTTCCGACAGTAGCCAAGCTGTTGCCCCATGCTGAACATCGAATATGTGAGCGGCACATATACGGAAATTGGGCAAAGACTTACAAAGGGAATAAGCTGCAGTTGCAATTTTGGCAATTAGTAAAGAGTGCTAACATGGCTGACTTTAGGATAGTCAAAGAAGGACTGCTTCAGTTGACAAAGGAAGGTTGTGCTACCCTATTTCTACTAGAACCAAAGCATTGGTGCAGGGCATTCTTCAGTGCGGAGTTCAAGTGTGATAACGTTGATAACAACATTTGTGAAGTATTTAATTCAAAGATAATAGATGTCAGATGCAAGCCAGTCATCTCAATGCTTGAAGATATACGAGTTGCGATTATGACTCGGCTACAGAAACAAAGAGATGAGGCTGCAAAGTGGACTAGACAATATGGTCCTAGGATTGCCAAGAAATTGGATGAGAACTTGGCTGCAAGTAGACATTGTCATCCCATTTGGAATGGAGATGATGGATATGAGATAATGAAATGTGTTGATAAGTATGTTGTCAATCTAGGAAGTAGGAAGTGTTCATGCAGAGCATGGTAAATGACTGGAATTCCATGTGCACATGTCATATGTGCCATCCAGTTAAAAGGCGACAATACATATGATTACATCGCTGATTGGTACCATAAATCAAAATACCTTGCTTTGTATCAGTTCATGATGCAGCCAATTAGAAGTAGCAAGTTTTGGGAGCCCACGGATCATGAAGCACCTCAACCTTTGCCACTGAAGAAGAAAATTGGAAGGCCAAAACGAAGACGAAGAATGGCGGAGGGAGAGGTCTCGGGTTAGCAAAGAATGAGTAGGCATGGTGTAAAGATGACGTGCTCTTATTGTCGCCTAGCAGGCCACAATATTAAAGGTTGTCAATTGAGGAAGCAACAACAACCGTTGAGGCAAGGTGAAGGGCCTGGTGAAGAGACAGTTGGAGAAATGCAAATAGCAGGGCCAAGTGAGTCGACTATTCTTCAGTCGACAACTAGAGCCCCGGTAAGTCATGAAATTTATTTTATGTTTATGTTGCTTTGTCGTTTATCATAAAAATATACATAATATCCTATTTGGCCTTATATGTAATGTGTTTGTTAGGTCACAAGAAGAACCCCAGTAAGTCATGAAATTGAACAGCCTGTTTGAAGAAGGCAAGGTAGAAGACGGCCAGCTGAAGGATTGGCCCAAGTAGCATCATGGCCAGCTGAAGGATTGTCCCAAGCAGCATCACGACTAGTTCAGTCAATTGTTCTTCAGCAATGAAAGAAATACGAAGTGGTAAATTCAACAATTTGTATTCAGTTTTTTTTTTATTTTCTTTACATTATTATATGGCCTGCTATTATATTTATGGTGTCTTTTGCATCTTTCTTAGGTTCGAAGAAAGCAAGTTGGAACTCAACTGCCAACTGAAGGGCCATCACAAGAGCCACCTCAAGGGTCACTACAGGGGTCACCAGAAGAATCACTACAAGAGGTATCACAAGTACCATCACCAATACCACCATAAGGCCCAACAGAAGGACATGTC
Organism: Eucalyptus camaldulensis; assembly: GCA_019915185.1. Taxonomy (NCBI): domain Eukaryota; kingdom Viridiplantae; phylum Streptophyta; class Magnoliopsida; order Myrtales; family Myrtaceae; genus Eucalyptus; species Eucalyptus camaldulensis. The sequence goes on along the minus strand of JAHSVA010000013.1, from coordinate 12,679,740 downwards.
ATTGAACTTGAAGGGCTACACAGAAGGACAACTAGAAGAAGGCTAGGTGAAGGGGCAGCTACACAAAGGCCATCTAGAAGACACTCAGCTGAAGAATTGATTGAAGAAGGCTCGGCTGCAGGTGAAGGGCCCAAGAAATCACAAGCAAGAAAAAGAGCCAACAAATCACAAGTTCCTGAAAGTGACGCCCCTATTCAAACAAGAGGGGCACTTGGGAAGAGGTTAAGACAATATGACTATGGCCTTTATACAGATGAGTGTACTGGAATAGTCATCCTGAATGTAAGTTTTATTGGCTGCATTTAATTTAATTTATGCTGCAGACTTTTGTTGACAATTTATTGTCTTTTTGTAGCTTGAGAGAAGTTCAGAGGTTCTTATCTCAAGCCCAACTCAAGAATCAATGGCTGCACCAACAAAAAAGAAAATATCAACTTCGCCAACAAGAAAGAAGAGGAAGAACCTAGTTGCAGGTCCATCTGATCCTATTTAGCCTGGGACAGTTGCAGCTCCTTTTGAATCAATTCGGCTTGGGACATTTGCAGCTCCATCTGAGTCAGTGGATATTGAGAAGGTTGAAGAAGAAGTTGCACGTCAAGTTAGAAAGAGTGCAAGAATTATGAATCAAGTGTTTGATGAGATGGGACGTGATAAGATTTGTGGAGCTTATGAGTCAAAACAGTTATGTAAACGTTATAATAACACTTGCTATGGATGGTTATCTTTTTTTTTAGTTTGTCATTGATGTTGTGAGACAAATAATTTCAATATCAATGGAATGATCTTGCGCTACTTGTCAATTTTTGATGTTTGTCATGGATTTTGCTTTTACTTGCTACTACTGTTGTTGGTGTTCTGTGGTGGTAACTGGAGTACTGGTGTGGTTGGTGGTCGTGGATGGTGATGCTTGGTGGTAGTGATTTTGTTGTTGGAGGTGCTAATGTGGTGGCTGGGGGTGCTAGTGTGGCTGGTGGTGATGCCCGGTGATTATGGTTTATGGTGGGGGTTATGGGCTTATGTTGCACCTGCACCTGGTGCAAGTGTGCGATTTGCATATCTTACACCATGTGTATTGGTGTAGTTTGCACATCTTACACCATGTGTACTGGTGCAAGCTAGTGCAAGGCTCAGCTTGCACTAGTACCTTGTGTAGCAACACCACCAGCACAATGGTGGCTAGAGTGCCTAGTGTGGCTAGTGGTGATGGTTGGTGGTGCAGCCGATGGTGGTGGATGGTGCAATTTTTAGAGAAAACCCATAAAAAAAGTGGCACTTAACTGATCACATTCTAAAAAACTTGACAGTTAAGTGTTTACTTTTAACTACAAGTGACACTTAATTGATTACTTTAATAATAACTTGACACTTAAGTGATCATTTTTTCATTATGACTAGCACTTAAGTGATTACTAAATACAACTTATGGCACTCAGGTAATCACTCATGTTTGTCCTATGTATATGCTGGTTTCTAGCAAAACAGAGAAGATGATGGTAATTTAACTTATGGCAACTCCATTCAATTCCAATAGTTGCTGCTGGTTTATGTTTATATTTGGTTCAAGTAAAAAAGCCACCACAACACATTGACCCAATACACATCCATCATCATTGGTTTATATTCAAGAACAAATAAAAACATAGTACAAGCAGCATCTAATTCGACTCATTCCATTTCCTTAACCTACAAAGCCACAATGATCTTGTGGAACAACACAAACTTCTTTGCATTTTTCAAAAAGAAAAAAGCTTACATTTAATCCAAAATAACACCATTTTTAACTATAGCAGTCGGAGAAACCTTTTCTCATCTTCAAGTGCTTTACATTTCATCATAAAGTACAATAGACAACAAAAAAATACCATAATAAACGTTTGGTAACACTTTCGTTCAATTTTCATCATTGAAACTTCATTGTTGAAAGGTTAATTGAAGATGCTTGAGCTTGCATTGAGACTTCATTCTTGAAAAGTTTAGTTGAAGACGCTTGAGCTTGCATTGAGTCAACATCGTCCATGTCGTCCACGAACACAGATGGAGATTGCTGTCTTTTATGAAGTAGATCCAATATCACCTTTGTGGCTCAGTCAGAGAACTTCGCATCAATCCATTTGAAGTATTTACATTTCGACGCTTCTTTATATCGGGCGCATCCATAAAATCTTCTCTCAGGATTGATTCGAATCCACGATGTTCTTCTTGGACTCGGTAACCCACAAAAACAGAAATGCTGGCCTTCTCCTTCACTTCGGTGAGAGGAAATTGAGGTGCTGCTGCGAGTCCTACTCTCAATTTCCAAGATTTGACGAAGGAATTTTGGGCAAATGAAAATTAGGGTTCGAGACTTGGATTCGAGCACTTCAATTTTGGGATTTTGGCCGATTTAGGGTTTTAGATTTGGGGCATTTGGGGAGACGACGTCGTTTTTGGAAGATTCGAGGCTTTTATTATGCAGACGACGTCGTTTCTGGTGAGTTAGAGCCGACTCAGCTCTTCGGCGAGCCACGTAGGCAATAAAAATAATAAAATATTGCCACGTAGGATTTCCAGCGAGGGTCGCCGGAGGTGGCACTTAAGTGTCCCACTTTTCAAAGAAAGTGGCACTCAAGTGTACCTTCTTGAAGTTTTGGCACTGAAGTGTCCCATCGTGCCAAGTTTTGGCACTTGGGCTGTTCTTCTGCCTAAAAGCATGGAGTCCTGCTCGAAGTTAGCAAATAAATTCTGCATAAAAGAGGGCATAATGAAACACCGTACTAGTGCCGATAAATCACAAAATTTACAGAATTGATGAGTAATATATTACTAGAGACGACTCGAAAAAATTATCTCTAATGCTGGTATTGCTAGGAGAATTCTAGCTGATGTGCTTAGTACGATAAGCTGCCTGATGAATAGATTCCCATCAACTGCTATTGAATGGTGGACTCCTGAAGAAGTGTGGTCAGGTAATGTTGCTGATTATTCTATTCTTAGAATGTTTGGTTGCTCGTGTTCTTTTCGAGCGAGTGATAGTAAGCTTGATGGAAGGGTAAGAAGGTGCATATTCTATGGCTATGCACAAGATGAGCGGGGCGATCGGTTGTAGTGTCCAGAGATAAATTCACCTGTTAACAGCAGAGAAGTTACCCTTGATGAGTCTTTAGTACTTCTGGCTAGGAGTGTTTATGGCAGTGTTAAAACGGATCTGGACGGTGTTCAGCTTAAGGTGGAGTTGCGACCAGAAACTTCTAAGGTAGTGCATACGGGTACTGGCAAAATAATTGACACAGATGGTGCTCGTAGCGAGATGGAGCTTATAGAGCCAACGATTGCTGTAACTACTAAAATTAACAAGGTACGTATTCAATCTCCTGACAGATATGGATGCAACAATGGTTTTGCTTTATTTGCGGTTAAGGAGGTTGTGTCGAAAAATCCTTGCAGAGTAGTTAAAGGTGCATGTGGAGTTGGTATTCTGATGAGATCCTTGGTTATGGTGAAGTTCAAGCGAGGCTTGGACTTGGATAATATTTGTGGCAGTTGAGCCTATCGGGGGCTATGGGAAAGTAGCAATAGAGTTTGAATTTTTGTGAAGAGATTGCGACTTGGCTTAAATGTTGAGCCAAGGTGGAGATTGTTAAGATATGTCTCGAGTTTAAGCCTGATGTGAAAGTTTTGAATATTTTGAATTGGATATGTTGCGGACGTTTGAAATCGAGTAAATAAGATCCGAAGATCAACTCCCTAAATTTGAATCTGCGTTGGAGAGTTTGGCCGCTGAAATAGGAAAGTCCAACTTTCACTTGGATTTGGATTTTGTTTAAAACATATAGAGATGTGTTTTGGATAAAATCGTTTAAGATAGGAAACATAATCCTATGAGAAGTCGGCAAAAGAAAAATGGTCTCACTTATATATATACAGACTTGTGGCCATGGATGGAAGGAGGTTGATCATGAAATATTGGTCTTGAAGCGCCTTGTCGTTGAGTGCTTGGGAGGGATTTTCTTTGTTGTTCTTGTTCATGAATTACATCCAACAAGATTTAGTGTTCAAGCCAATTAAATCTTGTGGTAAGATTTGCGTATAATTCCTTCGTGAGATTGAGAAATTATTTCTTGAGAAATTTCGGTGCTAAACACTGCGTGCGTTGTTGGGTGTAATTGGGGCTTGGGAAATGCCGAAAGAGTGTTTGAGTGACTCGAGTGTGTAATCTCCTTGTATCGCTTGATTTATAGTGAAATTCGTCGCTGCTCTCCCCGTGGACGTAGGTCTTTGCGACTGAACCACGTAAATTCGGTGTCCGATTTATTTTCTTCTTCTGTCTATATTATTGTTTGATCGCTCGTCCTATCGCAACACCCCACATGGCGAAGACGAAGCGATCACCAACCTCCTCCTCCTCCTCCTCCTCCTCTTGTTGGTGTGATCCACCACGTCTTCTCATTCCTTGACGTTGCATATATCGTTTGCATGTGCGTTTTTGTTGAAGTGGTGGCGATCCGTTTGGACCATTGCCCCCGGACCTTGTCTTCTCCTTCCCCTGGCGGAATGCCTCCCCATCCGTGGACGGCATCTTGATCCTCTAGGCATCGCCTAAGGTGAGGAAGTTCCACATCGACGTCGACTGCCGTGTCGAGGACCTCTCAGTTGATGCGACTAAGAGGTTGTGTGAGATGGCTGGCCATTTCGCAGTACAACAGCTCCTTTTATGGATGCTCTTCGTTGGTGAACCTGCACTCAGGGCTCTGTTGCTTCTCGTTGAGTAGAAGTATCGCCTAGATTAATCTTAGGTCCCTGTCCATCTGTGACTCGGAGGTGATGCATGAGATGTCGAATGGCAGCCCTGTTCTCGAATTCCTTAGTTTGGAAGGATGCTACGGTTTAAAGCGAACCATCAAGCTTTGTTCGACAACTCTGAGGGAAATTGCCGTAAATAGTTGCCTTCGGCATGCACTTGATGAGGGTTTCCCCTTGGAGATTTCAAGTCCTCTATTGCTGTTTGAGAGGATTTTCTGGTATGATGAGGCAGCTAGTAATGGAAGTCTCAATCCTTGATTGAAGCAGAGTCAAAAATTTTAATGAGAGTGCAAAGATTTTGGAAGGCCATCTGATTGTTTTGTTCAAAATGGTTCAAGTCTTACAAAGGGTATTGCAACCTGGTTGGGGGACTGCTTCAGAAGCTACAGAATGCAACCAAGCTTTTGATTGGTAGTCGGTGCCTTCAGGTGAGCAAATTGTTTTTTATTTCAAATTTAACCCATTTGGTTCATACTTATGGATAATTCATGTTCCCTCTTCCTCAAGTTAAGGAAATTCATTCCAAACTTTAGCACCAGGAATCTGGTTTACATCGTTCGCTACTCTGCTTGATGACCACTGGTGCAAATACACATCGTGCCTTTAGAATAACTACTGAAAAACCAAAGAAAAGGCAGCTGGATTAGGGTCATTCTTTTTCCTGCTTGGAAGTGCATAACCATCATTCCAAAGGTCATGGTAAATTATTAATGAAAAGTTGTTGTGTCCTGTTTTTTAAAGACTGAAAAAGCAGTTGTTGACTAGAATTAGTATATAAGTTCTACTATTTCAAACTCAAAAGCTTAAGCATCACTCAATTTGTCATATAGGTGGGAACCAAAAGTGTTCTCAAAGCATACACTTGCTGGGTTTTTTAAACTGTAATTGGAAGGAAGAATAAATTATCTTATTATTTTGCCTTTCAATTTTTGAATGTGCTTAGGTTTTATCACTTACGGCAGAGGTACAAGGTGTGCCAATTTCTTTGCCCAATTGCAAGTTCTGACTCTGCATGCACGTTGGCCTTATTACCCATTTGCTTTTCGTTAAATGTGCTATGGTCCTTTTCCCCAAATAAATCACTTCAATTGCCAATCCAGTTTAAATTGCATTTGATGGAGAGTTGGTGAATATAGAGGTTAAGTGCTTGGACTTCTAAATGAGAACATGATATCAAACTAAGGAGTTGGTGTTTTACACAAAAATGAAGAGTGAATGATGGTAATGGGAGGGAAAATTTGGAGATGACATAGTTGCAAATAAAGAATCCCAAGCTGATACTAGTTGAATGAAGGGATTTTAATTTACAGGCGCGATAGATTTCTATCAACTTCTAGACAAGATTGGTGCCTTTGGAGATTTGCATAACATAACTGACAATCATCTAGACCAATTGGAAGTGTACCCTACTCCCGTATTGCCATCTTTTTTCCCTTTTCGGTACACCAGTCAAAGTGTTCATGAAGATAAAGAACTTGAATTGGAGGGGATGTCGTTTATGCTAGGTAGACTAGTTATGTCCAATGTAGAAATGCTTGATGCCCACTTGGAGTTGGCAGGTTTAACCCCTGCAAATGATCTCAATGCCGTCGGGCATCTATATAGTTTTCCTTTAATTTCTATTAGTGACTCTCACGATGTAATATTATTTTTAGCTCCGCTCTTCCTCTTCTTGTACTGATTGAGCGTAATATTACTTCTGGCTCCTCTTCTTGTACATATTGAGCATTCCCTACAAGGATTTCTCACATTCTGTAATGTTAAAATGTAGAGTCTAGTCTGGAAAGTTTCGCACATTTTGTATTACTTGAAGTTAATTTATCTTCTTCTAATTACAAATGGGCATTTTGTGACATCTTGAAATTTCAATTATGCTTTCAGTTGAATAAATCGGGCATTTCGTCGACACGCCAATAATGCTTTTCTCTGAGCTGATCATTCATGAGATAATTAGACTATATGGGGAAGCAATTAAGAAATCGAAATGCAATTGGACTTGAGAATTCGACCAGGGATTGACTGCTTGACCGTGTTGGTCTGCAAGGGTCATTACGGCACTGTCGAAATCGATTAGGGACTGAAGATAGGTTGACTTGACTGAGATATGTGATCATAGTGTGGGTGATTCCACCTGATTTCAAAATATTTGTCGATCGGCACTACATCGATTTTTCTATCGTTTTGGTTCTCGGTGCCTGTATTTGAAACCTTGAGACTTTCATGACAACCGAGGGTTGCCCATGTGTCGAAGATGTACATTGTAACTCGAGATGAATCGATCACGGGTCAATTGCACCAAAAATTCCTAAAAGCTACTTGGTAGACTAGGTCACGCTAAAATCGCATTGGATGAAAATTAACAGCGAATTTGAACCTGATTTCAGAAATTGAAAGTTCTGTCATGTCACGACTATTTTAGAAACGTCGACTCATCTATCGAAAAATTTTCGGAGATTCCAAGATTTTTACAAAAAATTGTTTCGGACGTCGCAGAAAATTAGCAGAAATTCGACTTAGCTCATTTGAAGGGAATTTTGACTTCTAAGCCGAGCTACTGAGCGATGGGAATTTGTGGAGATGTGTGAGATTTTTCTTCGACGAAATTGGACTTCGGATTTGAGAAATTGAGGATGAAGTGGAAGTCTAAAATTTATGGAATTCGATACTATGGTTTGAGGGCTGCATTTTGGCATTAATTTAGTGAATTTATGGGTTTAATTTGTTGGAAAGTAATGGGGGACAAGCAATAAATTGAAGAGATAAATATGTTGACTTTGGCCCCTTCAACCGGGGCTTCTCCATCAAGTTTGCCAGCTGCTTCCCCTTCGACGCCGACTGCATCCACTCTGCCTTGCTTTTCATTTTGTTTTCAATTGTTCCCTAAAAGCAGCTCAATCTCTCTAGCGACACTCAGCTTCTCTGCCCTTTCTCTTTCATTCTCCATCGCTTCATCATTTTCGTTCTCTCTCCGCCCATGAAGATCGAAGCCACAACCCACTGAAACTCCTGCAGGCTGCCACTCGTCCGTTTCTCCTCATCTCCGGTCAACCTTCCAGCAGCAGACTTGGTTTGTCGACCGCCCCACCATTTTCAGTTTGGCTCCACGAAGTAGCTCCATGCCTCCACCATCTCGCACGTCTTCAGCGTCGCCTTCTTCGTGTCTTCGTTTGAGAGGCACGAAGTCAAGCCCTGCAAATTCTCCTCCGTTGCTGCCTTGGTCTGCCCAGCCCGCGGCCTTCATCTTGCTGTGCGAAATCCACCAGAATCCAGCGTTGTGGGCCCATCTCAACCGAAATTCCAGCAGCAGCCCATCTTGAAGCCAGCAGGTTCTATTTCAGTCAAGCCCATCCCAAGAATTCAGCAGCCCAATTGAAGCCCAAGCCCGTGAAGCCGAGCCCAATTCAGCAAATCCCAAGCCTGCGAAGTAGGCCCAGCCCACAGCCAAGCCCAAGCCCGAAGTCTACGCCCAGAAATTTATGTGGGCTTGCAAGGCTTTTGGGCTTGGTCTGAGTGTCCCTCGCCGCCGGTGAAAATTTGGATTTTGGCCGCCGTCACGGTGATTCGGTCTTTGCTTTAAAACAAGTGAGTTTCACTCACTAAACCCCACTTAGTAGGTTAATAATGTTTAGGGGTTGATTAGATTTATTTAAGCATGTTTAGGTGGATAGATTATATTTGATTAGTTAATTTAATTATCTGCCAATGCATATTAGGTGGTTAGTTAGTGACATTAGCGAGTAGACCCGTTTTATTATTTATTGAATGAGTCTCGGAAATTTTCCGAATCCATTTCGGCTTTCAATTAGGCTATAACGGGCCTAAGTTGGATTTATTGCATTTATTTAGTAATTTACATAATTATTTAATTAATTAATTATTTTCCCAAAATTCAATCGGGATGGCTGGTGATTGGAATTTCGTACTGATTGCAATGGTGCTATCTATTTATTTAATTGAGTACCAGTTTGTGAAAATGGAGTGTGATTAGTAAATAAGAGGAAATATCCCAAAATTGAGAAATGTTAGTATTTGAGTGGGAAGTAACCATGAGGGGTTATAAGTGGACCTAGAAAGCCGCTGAAGTATGACTGTGTCCTATTGGGCCGTGATTTAGCACCGAATTTAGAATCGGTCGTGCCCACTGGGGTCGTGATCCACCACTCGTTAAAGGTCGTGCCTAATCGAGCCATGATTCACTACCTGATAGAGGTCCTGCCTAATATGGCCATGATCTGCCACCTATTAAAGATTGCGCCAATTGGGCCGTGATTACCACCTAAAGATAGGTTGTGTCTTTTGGACCGTGAATTATCGCTGAGGATGGAATAGATCTTGCTCGTTGAGCCGGGAGTGAAATTTAAGATGGAATACTTATGATGACCAGGGAGTGGTCTTGATGACATGTAATCGACTGAGTCAATTGATCGTTAAGTCAATATGATTGATTGGATGATATGATTGTGAGTATCTGTTATTTGAATTGGCTTGCAGGAAGGAATTGAGTCCAAGGTAAGCCCTTTGACACTTGATTGTGCTTAAACAGCCCCTAAGGCATATTTTCTTCCTAATCGGGTCTTAGGGAATAGAACTCGTTGAGACATTTTCTCACTGTTATTGTATAACCATTTTCAGGTCCTTAGATGGTGTTAATGAAGGACCGAAAGTCCTGGAGTTGGGGAAGTGAAGGAAGTAGAATCGGCAAACCTGTCTAACTTACTAGTCATAGGACAGTCCCATTTAATTAAGCTGATATTTTGTAACTGACCTAGTATTGTAAATAAACCAGTGTGTTTGTAAAAGGGTTGGTTTTAGTTTGAAAAATTTACGGCCCTACTTTCCTATCCCATTGTTTTATTGTCTGAGTATTATTTATATGTTTCCGCATGCATATTAAAATCGAATGGGTCGGCGATGCGTCATGGGACATCGCTATTATATCGACCAAGGAGGGATGGGCACGTGCTCGGAGGATTAGGGCGTGACACATTTCGTCACATCATTTTGATTAATCAAGTTTGTTGTTGGGAATTTAACTTACTTGTGAATGGGATATATCTCAAGCTATGCGGCATACATGTATACATGGATGGAGGAGTTGGAGAAAGCAAAAAGACTAGGAGGGTAGGCGGAGCTGCATCCAAGTATGTTAAGTTCTTGTATGACTTTATCTTTTGGTAATTCAAATTCGTAAGAGCTTGGGATCAGATGCCTAGCCTTGGTAGTTTTTGTAATCTATTCTCACTGGAAAAATTTAGAGAGGAGTTATATTTTCTCCAGAAACATCTGAATGCTGCATGCATCATGTTGCCTTCTTGATATGAAAAACATGTTGTTGAGTGCTTCTTGAACCAATCCTTGAGAGGTTTCTGTTGAGATAAGTTGTAGATACTTGTACACTTGTGATCCTTGCTTGACGTATGCTTTCATGGTTACATTCCACCTCGAGGTTCCAAAGCTGAACAATAAGATTCGTTTCTGGATTGAGATAATGGATTGAAGGCTGCCAAAAAGATATAGATTCCCTAGCTTTAGATGATCTACTAGCCCAAAGAAATCCCATGTCAAGTTACCAATATCCCTGTCGGATATCATGTGTACTGTTATGATGTTTGCCTTACTTCCCAAATTTTGATCATCATTTTCTCGGTTTATGTGTGTTCTCTGTCTTTCCTCTTAGTCTATTAATTTTATGGTGAACAAATTATTCATCCTCTCTCTCTCTCCCTCTCTCTCTCTCTGTTTTTGTTGCTGCTGCTATTGTTGTTTATGAAATCACTTTTCTTTGCACATTCCATTGTATGTCGTTATACTGGATTATCTAACTATTCTAATGTACTCTAGGTAAATGTATAACATCATTATGCCGGCATCTTGATAGCAAAGTAGTTGTCTTGGGACTAGAAGATGGTACATTTTCACTGCAAGAATCCCTTATCTTCATAATGTGTTCTTCTCTAATCTTTCTTGGGAAAGATTCTGAATTGCTCAAAAGCCGCATGATGCATTGCAAACAGCAAGCTTGCTCAACAAACATTTAGTTGCTAATAGAGATGGCAATCCATGTTTATGGGTCCTGTCTACCAATGTCAAATTAACAGTGGACTGCTAGTTAGGTCAATCTGAGCATGAAAGCCTTAACAAATCTTATTAGAACACTCTTTTCGAACATGCCCCCTTTGTTAAATAGGTCTACAAACAACAAGAGGTGAATAGCCCATTTAACTAATTAAAGTGAATGATTCATTCCAATCCAAACATGACCCGCGCAGCATTTATAACTTGTACAATACATGCAATATGCATATCTTCGTTGATGTCATATAATTTTTAAGAAGAATAGCCGTAAACTTACAAAGTCCTCGGTTTAGATGATATCATGATATCCTGTATCTTATATATACCCATTTAACTAATTAGATTGAATTGTTCATTCTTATCCAAAGATGACTGAGACAGCATATAGAAGCAGTCATCCATGGCACGCTCATTTTCATCAAATTATTAGTTTCTTTCTATTATTTAAAGTGACATATGTCCAGTTCGGTCATATTAGGAAGATAATAGTTCGGGTGACTCCTAAATGATAGAATTTGTATGTGCCTTAATTATGTTTGTGGGTGGAAAAGTTCGTAGAGTACCAGTTATTCATTAAGCTAGCTGTTTGGTCATGGGTACAGTTGCTCAGAACTTGGCTAATGCTGCTGCCATAAAGTTTCTTTGCAATGTCTACCAATTTACTAATCGTTATCCACTTCATGGATTATGTTGTGCTTTGAAGATCTTATTTTTTACATATGAATGTTATCTTACCAATCTAGCCGTCTTTATGGAACCGTGGATATGCATCGTGCTATTTGTTATATGCTAGTGCTTGCAGCAGTTATACGTACTGTGGTATATTTTTTTCTAACTCGGTATAAATTTTAAGCAGAATGGAAAACCATTAAGAAGCTTAAGTCCCATGCGGTAGCTAGAGTGTGTCTCGATTGGGAGGATGATGCCCAAGTGAATAGAGTATGCATCTTTCAACTGAAAAAAGTTCATCTAACTTCCCGATCTTGATTCTTAACAGATAATATTTTATTGTTCATACCTTTCATGTTCTATCTAATGCTTTGTTTGCAGTTAAGTAGTTATTTTAGTCTGGTCTACTAAAATATTTATTTTCTCAAACTTAGGATTTTATTCAACAACTTCAATATGGGTTTGTGGAAGGTTTTTTGAAAACTTATGTTTGGTGTCAACTGTGAGTTGTTTATTTGTTGATTGTTGACTTTTTAACCTTAATCTCTTATTATATTTACCTTCTTCCTCTTCTTATTCTTCTTCTTTTTTTGGCCAATTGGAAAGATAATTATCCATTTTTTAAAAGGACACTTCTGGCAACGCTTTGGCATTTGAAGATTGCACTACTCTTTTCTTCCCTCCAGCTCCAAGAGCTCCTTGCATGCCTGGACTAGTACCTGGAGAAACTGGTTTAACTGACAATGGTCAAGATTCATTCGTAGTGCTCTCAAATTCTTCAAAGGAATGTTTCAATATCCTTTGCAGTGGAGATGAAGATGGGGTTTTGTGCTTTAGTATATTTGGTGTCTTTCCAATTGTAAATGTTGTAAGCCTCTTGTTTGTTCAGATCATATATTTAGCAGTATAGTCTATCAGATTCAGTCAATGACTACTTCTTTCCTTTCGCACTTCCATAGAGTAGTATTTCCTAATAAATGGATTTGATGGCAGAAATCAGTATTGCTCGAAAGTAATGGACTGATCAAATAGACAACTATACTAGGCAAAGTTATACTTGTAAAAGTTCTACATTTCACTTCTACTGGTCACTTCAAAGATGACACCTCCGACTTCGATATAGCACAATTATTTGAAGCTTTTGTTGTTTGCCCCGAGTGCTCCTACCTATACTGCAGTTGAAGCACCTAAAGGATGGTGTCTGTCTGGGTTAGCCTGCTGTACAGACTTTCTGCTTTCGTTTCACTTTTGAGTTTCTGCTCTTTTTTTGGGAGATTGAGAGAGCCTATACGACCGTCGGTTGGGGAAAGTGTTTTGTGAGTGTATGTTTGTGTGTAGATAGTTCTCTCTGTGGGTGTGTAGCTACTAGAAGATTTAGAATTTTAGGTACTCTGAACCTTCCTGCATGTTTGGGTTTAGTACTGTTTCAAAGTTAAAGCATGATGAACTTCTCAATAGACATTTGATTAGTCTAGAAACGCGTGCTAGAGAATTGTTCTAATCAGTATCCTTAAGGTTCCTATCAGTTGTCTCTTTAGTTTCATGGAGCAAGTCCTTAATAGTTACAATTCCTTGTTGCGACTCTCCCAAATGCCTATCATTAGATCTATTAGTGTGGAATATGGTTTCCTATTTGGGAGGTTTTTCAAATCTATGTACAAGTTTCTGAATTGTCAATAATGATTTGATCACAATGTCTTGACTCGGTTGACTACTTAAAGTCAATTTCAAAATCCTATGTCGTTTACCTAGAACAGGTAATTTTCACTTTAAGATGAGATATTTTAGATGGAAAATTGAACATGATTGATAGGAAATAATTTGTTATGAAAATTGATGTAGCTTACTTAGTTCAATGTTGAGCTTTTGGGTTGTTTGTTTTTTTTTTTTAAAAGGATGCTAGTGGCAAGAATACTAAGTTTCTTGCTCCATAAAAGCTCCAATAACCCAAAGATAATTTGGTGCAAGCATGGGAAACTGTTCAAGCCATTCTTGTCCACCTACTTCCTCCCTATTGGGCAGTTTGTAGCAAGACTTTACTGGTAAGATTGCATCTAGGGCAGAACCAGCCGTGGCAAAGACTTGAGAGATTTCGATTGGTGTCTTCCATTGGTCTTGACGTTAATGACCATCTTCTCTAGCAGGAGTGCATCTCTTGGTAAAAGTAGCATTGGCATGGTGAGCTTACATCCGTTGCTATTGAAGGAACGAGCTATGAACCAATGATCTCCATGCTCTTCAGATGCCGAGCCAAGCATGTGAAGTTTTGCAGTGGGCAGAATCCCTTTGCATTGCAGATATGATTAATGGCCGGATCAAACATGGCCTGCACATTTATTGGTAACAAGACTTAGTGATCCATCCAAAAGTGTCATGAGGATAAAAATAGACATGAATGACGTTTGCCGCTTGACTAGAGAATGATCATGTACGTTAAAGTTTGATACGCAATCATCACAAATTGGAAAAAAAAAGGTGCATGGAAAGGGGTTGGATTTTGGGCGAATGATGGCAAATGACAAAGTGAGAGTATTTCTATCTGGCCGAGTGTCTGGAAGTCGAGTGGTGATGGCAAATGGCTTGGCCATATTTTTGGGCTTGGCCTATTGTTTCGACATGTTAAGCATGCGTTGTCACGCCCCGATCCTTCGAGCACGTGCCCATCCCTCCGCAGTCAATTAAATAGCAACGTCCTAGGATGCATCACCGACCCCTTTCATTTTCATATGCACATGCGGAATCAACTAAGAAAACCCCATACAACAACAAGATGGGATAGGAAAGTAGGGCCTCAAATTTTCAAACCAAAACAAGCCTTTTATAAACAAACAGGTTTATATACAATACCAGGCTGTTCACTAAAATATTGGCTCAACAAAAGGGAACTGTCCTATGATCTACACCTTCCCAGACTCTAGGGATTTCGGTTCTCCACGACCGCCGTCTAGAGACCTGAAAATGTTATCCTCGACGTTTTAGCAAGTTCAACCCCTAAGCCTCGATTAGGAAGAAAATACGCCCCAAGGGCTGCCTTAGCACAATCATAAGTCAGAGAACTTACCTTGGCCTCAATTCTTTCCTGTGAGTCAATATAATTCACAATTTCACCAATTCACTTCAATCAATCAAATCATCAAACCAATCTAATCATCAATCAATCGACTCAGTTAATTACATGTCATTAGGGCCATCACACGATCATTTCAATTACTCACTCCAACTATTAATTACGGCCCAACGGGCATGGCCTATTAAATCTTCAGCGGTGAAAATACGGCCTAAAGGGCATAGCCTGTCCAAGTTAGGCGGTAGATTACGGCCCAATGGGCATAACCTCTATGAGGTGGTTGATTATGATCCAAAAGGCACAACCTCTATGAAGTGGTTGATTGTGGCCCAAAAGAGTATGGCCATACTTCGGCGATTTTCTTGATCTAACCCAACAATATGTCCAACAACTCTCAATAGCCATCTTATTACTACTATAAACCATCACATGATTAATAACCCATGGCCAAGAATGGGGTATTCCACGATTAAATTTCTCAATTAACATAATATCTTGGCCTATTTTCTTCATATTACAAATACCCGATAAAAATAATCACGTGTGGGTACACGGTCGGCCTCAGCCAAAAATATAATATATTTACTTGCGAAACTCCCACCATTTATATAATCGATAAAAAAAATTTTGGTGTTGTAAATCGACGCCCGGTGATTTTCTAATTAAATACTGAAATTAATAAATTTTGGGATAAATACTCCAAAATTGCCAATCACATTCAATTTGCATAAAATAACAGTCAATTAAATAAATCAATCACACCATTGCAATCAGTACAAAATTCCGATCACCGGTTATTCCGGTCTAATTTCCGGAAAATAAATAAATAATTAAATAATTACTGAAAATAATTAATAAATGCAAATAAATAGCAAAAATGCATACTTAGGCCCGTAAAGCCTAATTGAAAATTGAGAAGGGCTCGGAAAATTTCTGAACCACTCTAGATAAATACTAAAGCTTGTCTAGGTTCTAATCACACTACTCTAACCACCTAACATGTAATAACAAATAATTAAATTGTTAATCTAATCTAACTATCCACCTAATCCATACTTAGTCTAAACTAATCAACCCTCAAACGTCATTAACTTACTAAGCAAGGATTAATGAGTTAAACTCACTTGATTGATGATCTACTCGAATCCAAACGACGGGGACGCGGCGAGGGACCACCAAACGGGTTGGGAACGGCCCGGAAACGGCCCAAACAGTTGCTGCGAGACCCACACGGTCTGGTTCTAGTTGAGAGCTGAACAAGGCTGCTCCAGGGTCGATTGAGCTGGAAACGATCACGGCGAGGTTGCTACGGCCTAGGCGGGCAAGGGCGGTGGCGTACGGTAGCAGAAAGAGCTCCAGTGGTGGCCCAAGCTGGTCGGCAAGCTATTGGACGAGAAGGCAAGGCTAGACAGCGATCGAGGACACACGCAACAACAGGACGAGCAGCGAGGCCCCCGGGGGCGTGCAATGATGAACGACGATGAATGGCGATTCCGGCGGGATGCTCAACGGCCAGGGGTGCTTTTAGTTCGGCTGCTCTGGATTGCTGAGCTCAAAATAGCAAATGAAGAGGGAGAGGGAGGCTGCTCGACAGTGGGGGGGGGGGGAGAGAGAAAGGAGGGAGGGGACAAATTGGCTTGGATGGGGCCACCTTTGGTCTCTCTTATCCCATTTGGTCCCCTTGGAAGGCCCCACCACAACCTAGCCGGTTTCCTCTATCAATTGCAGCCACAAAACCTCTTCTAGAAGCCCTTGAAGCAGTCCAATTGTCATGGGTCATGGGGGCATACGATTTTCACCACATTTCCCTCCAATTGGACTTCAATCCTCCCTTGAATCAATCCAAATAGGCTCCCATAAATTCCATTAATGAGTCAACGATCAAATTGGTATTTTGTCTCACCAATTGATCCTATTTGCATCCCAATTGCATGGTAAAAAATGGTTCTCTGTATTTTCTGTACAGAAACGACCCTACCTTGACTTTGTCCCAAAAAGTCTCGATTTGCAGAAAAATTTTCGGAGATCGAGTCGACGTTTCTAAAATGACTTGAAACATGATAGAACTTTCAATTTTTGAAATTGGATTCAAATCTGTGGTTAATTTCACTCTGGCGCGTTTTTAGTGTAACCTAGGCTACTGGATATCTTTCAGAAAATTAGTGCAAATGACCCATGGTCGATTTTCTTCAAGCCACGATGAATTTCTTCGACACATTGGCTACTCTCGGTTGTCGTGAAAATCTCGAGGATTCAAATACGGACACAAGGTACTAAAACAATAAAAAAATCAGTCTAGTGCCGGTCAATGAGAATTTTGTAATTTAGTGGAATCACCCACGTTTAGCCACACATCTCAATCGAACCGACCTACCTCTGATTTCTAACCGACTTATAACTGTGCCGTAATGATCTCAGCAGATGAGCACGGTCGAGTAGTCGATTCCTGGTTGAATCCTCAAGTCTATTGCATTAAAATCTCTTAATGACTTTTCAAATAGTCTAGTTATCTCATGAGTGATCGACTTTGAGAATAGCACTATAGGCGCGTCGATGAAAGGCCCAACTTAATTTAATTGAAAACATCTCACATGCGTGAATGTTCGCTTTTGTGAGATGCTGATTTGAATAATTCATCAGCATATTTTTTTAAATTCAAAAGTAAATGAGAATAATCACATTGCTTTTTTCCAAATTACAATTTCAACAACTAAATCCACCACCACATTCACATTGATGCGATGTCCCATGAGTTCTCCCATAAAGGCACTTTGTTTTGTTGGGGTGTGCGATGAGATTACCATTGAACATGTGGGCCCGAATTAAACAATATATATATATATATATATATATTTTGGTAAATGTAAGAAATATATTGAGGAAAGACCAAAAGTACAAAAGATCTCGTCACCAGAAACTTACACTCCAAATGCAAGAACAAAAGGAGTGGAAGGGTGACGAGATGAAAAAGCCACAAAATGGCACAAACACTACAACACCTAGACCAAACGAAGCATGGCATGGTCAACCGGCTACAAAAGACGCCACAGGTGAGGAAGAGGTCACTGTCGAAACGAACTACCTACGGGTCCTCAGTGAAAATAATCGGGTCTAGGCCCCAACTTCTCTGCAACCTTCTGTTTCTAAAATTATCTTCGACGTTCCTGAATGTGATAGCCTTGTCTCGGACCACTTTGAAGAGGTGGTTCTTCATGGCCGGGATCGTCAGGGGTCATTGTTTCTTAAACAAACTTGAACACATCATACCATATATGACATTATTTGTAGATTATGTGAACGGAGGCTCCTTTTGTTCCACGAAAAGATAATTGATTTGAAAAATACATTTCTAAAAATGATCACTTGTATTATTTGAAATAATCGACTATTGAAATATGTCTCAATTATCCAAATGTTTTCATGCTTGACAAGAATTTCTTGTGTTCGTTCATGTTTGTAACCTTATAAGTGATTATTTTTTGAAAAAAATTATTTCAAATCATTCACTTTTTCCTTGAATGATTTTAGTTGGCAATTTAATATAGATCACTATTCTGGAATCCATCTAGGCTTTATTTGTTCGGTCAAAAATCTAGAGCTCTAGACATGTATCACACTTACTAGTTAGATAAAAAATGCAGCGATTTGATCCATCGGGAACCTCATATGATCTCAACGCACAAGCGTACATGCGGGCTACATGTAGTCCGAAGATTAAAACACAAATGGGCAGACCACTCGATTGGTGCTTAACTTATAGATTTTCCTCTCCTTTTTTTTACTTAATTAGTGACGACGCACATTAACGTGCAGGAGCACATCGTTTTTGTCTACAACAGCAGAACCCACTTGATCAAAATTCTTGTCCGCAAACAAACAGAGAAAAGTTTGTAAAAAGCAATAACATTTCGCAAAAGAAATGCCTAAAATTGAAGATTTTTTTCAATGAGCTGCTTTTCTCCTTCATTTTTTCATCTTCTTTTTCTTCTTTTTCTTTTTTTTTGCGTTGCTGTGCTGTTCTACCTGGATTTTTTTTCCCTTTTGTTCGTTTTGAGAATTTTGGCGATTTTATTTCTGGATAATTTGTAGAACAATTATCAAAAGTTCATACTAGGTATAAGCAATGCAAAAAATGAATGAACATGAGGTATACAGTGATGTATTCGTAGCATATGCTTCAGTCTCATCAATATTCGTTTGCTTAGCAAAAATGGAGACAAACGCGGAAGGAAATTCCTTGATTCCCACCGTTTCTTGTAAGGAATTTCAAAGAACAAACCATTGGGTACTCTCCGAAGATGATTGATCATTGATTCGACCAATCTTTGCTGTATCAAGCATTGTAAACTTTCTTCCACCGGAACAACGAAGATTAAAACAAAGTCTGGTGCTTTTCAAGACTGGCTGGTAGACGATCATGCACATTCTAAAGAATTTATGACCCCTTTGACATGAGAAAATGGGAGGTACGGAATAGAAAAATGAAACGGGAAAATAAAACGAAATTGATAGGGGAATAGTGTCGAACGAGGGTTTCCTTTGTTTCGCATCGGGCTGTAATTGCGCGATGTAATTGCGAAAATTAACCTATTAATTCACAAGATTTTTTGTCAAAAAATAAAAATTCAAAAGATTCATATTCCAACGTTAAACACGTCCTTCAAAGAAGCAAGAGAGGGAAAAAGAAAAGGACATTTCAATTTTCAATTTTTTCAAAAAAAAAGAAAAAGAAAAAGAAAAAATCGCCCCTAGCCCCTTCCTCCGACTATCAGACGGAGCGTACCAACTCTGTTCCAGCTCTGTTCCAATGGCGCGCTTCCGTTCAGCTTCAGTTCCGACGGCCCGCTTTGGCTTCTCAGGTTCCGCTCCCCGTTTGGCCGTTCTTTCTGGAGATGGCGGAGTGGAATCTAGAGAAGGGTTTGCTGGCCATGGTCACGGATGACTTCAAAGGCGGTCGGTCGGCCGTCTCTCCTGGTAATTGCTTTGAATCGAGAAAACTCTTTCTTTGTTCTATTCAGTGTGTGAAGTACTTGGAAGTCTTATATGAGAAGATGATGTCGAACTTAGGAGTTGGTCTTTTACAGGAAAAACCAAGAGTGAATGAAGGTGATAAGCGTGGAAATCTAGATTTTGTTCTAGTTTTTGTGGTGGTGATTGTACTTGATGTTATGATGATATTAAGGTTGTTCATGTGCACTGGTATTTGTTTCGGTGGTATCTAGCTTTGTTTGGTCGTTTGGTCATAAGGAAAGTAAAGCGCTTATTAACTCAGGATATTATCATCATCCTTCAAAAAGAAATGGATAGTTAAGGTAGAGCAATTTCGGGGCAGTTTTCTTAGAAAATAACTTTGAAATTTACATGATGGAAGAACTTTCCTGCTGATAATTTTTAATGCTTGAGTTGACTTTCGAGAGTCGCCATAAGTTGAACAACACGATGCCTCATGCTTCGAAGCCAACTTGTAATTTTCATACTAGCTTTCAGTAGAAACCTCTAGAAATCTATTTAGTTCAGATGTTGAAAGTTGTGAGGCAAATCCGTTGCAAAATTTTAAACATGGTCGCATCCTTCACACGTCGTTTTTGTTCTCGACTATTTAAGGCCTGCTTAGTTTTAGAAAGCACCTTTAGTTTCCATTTTCATAGAAATTGTTTTTGATTTTTTTTTTGACAAAATATTTGTTCAGTGAAAATAATACATGTCATTGGGGATGAAAATTCTGAGAATATGCTCTGGTTGCATCACATTCCGAAAACAGGCTTAGTTATTCCAAGTATCCATGTTTGCGGTGAAATGAGAATACTAAAATGTCAACTTCAGTTTGTGATTTGATTTTGAGAGTAGTTTTCCTTTTATTCATCAATTGCTTTCAGAGTGCCACCCAACGCATTTTCTGGTCTGTTTTAATTCTCAAATTGAAATCAGAATGGACTTTTGAGAATCTTTATCAGCCGAATGCCTCCTTAGATTATCAATCTCTTCCTGTCTGCAGAAAAATGAACTTCATCGAGTTGCTCAACAGGCTTTGAACATTGAACATTTTACTTCATGTCATCCGGACTCATTATCAGTCATGCATAAGCAGTGGGCTGATGCCTTTAACATACTTCATGAGAGGTTTGATTTGCTGTCAAACCTCGTTAGTGACCATGGCAAGTGGTACTCTTAATACAGAGCGGTAGATGACGTTTCAATTTTCTTCATTTAACTGTTTTCGTTTGCTTATCTATGTCTTCACTCTTCTCCTCAGGAGGAATTTTTGACTCTTCTCAATGGTGCTAGTACCACTCTTGTAGTTCATCAGTTTCTTGTTAATTCTCTAGGTGAAGTGGTATGGCTTATTTTTTAAGCTTTGATGCTGCTATAGGACCTCGGCTTTTTCGATTGGTTTTTAAAATCTTAGTTTGCTAGTTTGTTCAGTGATAGCGTATGAAGCGTGTATCAATAGTTGTTTGTGGTGCTGGAAAAGAACTTCCGCTGGTTGTCCTGAATCATCTGCATGTACACGTTATAGTCTTTGCATTTGGCCTTTTTCCCAAATAATTAAGTTTCATCCATCTTAGAGAACAGTCTTGGAGGTGATTAGACAGAGATAGGAATTTGTTACAGTAAATTATGCTTTGCACATCTGGAGACATGCCATATTCTTCATAACATCCTGATGTTGATTCTTCATATGAACATATCATATGCAATGATATGAATTACCAACATTAAGTGGCTGGAAAGGGCAAAGTAAAATCTGATTTGAGTTTGATTCAAAAAGTTGGGAATCTCTCCTATATACGTATAATGAAAATTGTTGGTCATTAATCATTGGTTTGAAACTTGAACTTGATCTAAGTTTGAGCTTTAAGTGTACTGTACATGGAGATTTAGATATAGAATGTTTATACATTCACATTATAATTAGCAAGCGTAGAGATATGTTCTCAATTTAAAAGGGAAGAGTTTACTGCCCGTTTCAATCTTAGCATATATCTCGTCTTAATTGCGAGAGTCAATTTTTGTACCAGAGAATCATATTCAACTTTTTTACCTATTGATATTACTATTAGAGCCTAGGGGAAGTTAGACTTGTTTATAATACCAAATTCCACTCATTGAACTCAATGTAGTAACCAAAACTCTTCTTTCCTGTGTTATTTTTAAGGTCAACAAGCTAAGGATGAGAATGAATACTCAGATATTTGAAGAAAATGAGCAGAAAACTAACTGGTGGGTGCTTGGATGACAGTGAAGTGAGCCTACATGGATCTAATCTGTGATGCTTAACAACGGTTATGAGAGCCTCTGTTTGCAATCATTTGTTTAGCACTTAGATAAGAGAATTGATTATTTTATATTATTATTTTGTAGCATATCTTTAGATCACAATTTTTGATGTACCACCTCTTTTTTGGCAAAATAATGATGAAGATGTTAAGCCTTAGTATTGAAATTGCTTTTACTAAGTTGCATGCCAGATAGATTCGTATTAGCTGTTTGTGACCTTCTTATGCATTATACTTGCATTTTTCCTCTTCAAATCAGTTTTGTATACTTCTCTTAGTCCCTAGTATTGCTCCTTTTTTGGTAGTGTGTTAGTAGCTCTTTGGATCCAAAGCTTCTCTTGAACTTTTTTGATCTTGACTTTCAGTAGTAGTGGCACCCTTTTATCACAATGATCTTACTCGCAAAAGGAATTACAACTGTGAGTTAATAGAGTGTTTTTGCGCATGTGGTTGATGGTTATGCTGATTAGCACAAAATCATATGTGAGATGTTGATGTTGGTACTTGAAACTATATGATGAGATAACATGTGTTGGAACAAAGGGTAATTTAAATAACTTAAAATCCTTAGGAAAGTGTTAAGTTTCTTTTTATAGATTATATAGTTCACCTGTAGGGCACCAATGGGGTGCAACTCATATACAAAAGGAGCCCAAAAAACTAAAGCCATATACAAATCAACTCCCAAAACCAAAAGGGAGCTCAAATACTAGATAAATCACTAACTAATCAACCAAGGCATTTACATCTATATGCAAGTTTGCACTACACCAAAAGTGTGTGACTTTAAGCCAAATTTCAATAAAATAGAATGGAAGATTTCTCTCCATCGGAAGCTATCTTGTTCCGCTCCTTCCAAATGAGACAAAAGACACGGGAATTGAGTTAATCCTAATTGTTGTGCTTAAAACGAATGCCCTACCATGCCCAAAGTTCTTGCTCAATAAAACGTCTGATAATCCAAGACAACATGGTGTATGCATAGGAAACTGTCCAAACCACTCTTGTCCAAGAACAAAATGAAGGAGGAGATGCCGCACACACTGTCTCCTCTTGCTGAGGAGACACCTATTAACTAGTACTTTGCCTCATTTCTAAAGTAAGGATTTGTTCCCAGGTTGCTTCCCAAGCAAAAAGAGAAACTCTATTGGAATCCTCACTTTCCAAATTGATTTCTAATGAAAATCTGTTCTATTCACAAGTCTCCCTATCGAGCAGCTTGTAGTAAGACTTTACAGAAAAGATTCCATCTCTTCCCTTGTTCCGGGCAAAAGCATCCTTAAAAGCATAAAAAATCTTTGAATTATGCAAGACACAAAAGAAGGCAGGAAAAAGCTTCAAACTCCTACTCTTGGGCTTGGCCCACAAAGTCAATGTCGCAAATGATCATTTCATTGTTTAAATGATGACAATCTGCAACCAAAGCTTCCTTACATTTCACCCAAATGCTTACACATACAACGCCAATATGTGAGAATCAAATTCCATTACTTGGGAGTGTAAGTTTCGTAATAAATGCACACCAAATTGGAATGAGATTCTTACAATTGAGAATCTCAGGAAACGGAATTTGATTTTTCATAGAATGGAGTTGTGTGTGAAAAATTTTAAAGGAAA
The DNA here is from genome assembly GCA_019915185.1 of Eucalyptus camaldulensis. Lineage (NCBI taxonomy): Eukaryota > Viridiplantae > Streptophyta > Magnoliopsida > Myrtales > Myrtaceae > Eucalyptus > Eucalyptus camaldulensis. The sequence continues at coordinate 12,656,256 of JAHSVA010000013.1, read as the reverse complement.
ATGTTGATCATCTCTTTCTTCTTTCTGACTTTGCTTCCAAGCTTTTACATCAAATCTTTGGCTTGTCTAAGGTGGTTTTGGTTCTTGCCAAAACATGCCATCTAGTTTCTTAACTGTTGGCATGCCTAATTAGGAGGATCAATTCCTAAGAAGTTCTAAAGTGCCGCACCTTTGTCTCATGGGATGCCTTAGGAAAGAAAGCAACAAAATATAGGGTTTGGAATCTTTGGTTGCTTCCGTGTTGGTACCTTTTAACCGGCTTTCAGAATCATGTTCTGATTCTGTATACTCTTCTAATGCTTCATTTTTGTTTGTTTTTCTTTTGTTTTGTTCTCTTATATATTGATGTACTGGAACTTTTTCTCTCAACAAAATCCTTTGTTATCTAGAGAAAATATATTGCTAGTTTATTTCCCTGCCAGATCTCTCTCCATTTCTATGGGCATTTTTGTGTGTTGTGAACATGTGCTTCGGCGTGCACATGCATGTGATCATGTGCTTACACAGGTGTGCACACATGTACATGCACACTATAGGGCTATTGTTAATTAGATCAGATCCTGTGCTTCTCCTGGGTACAGTGACTCTCATGTGCATGTTGCATATTTTTCTTGATTACTACTATAGTGAGAAATGATGTTTCTAGTTACATATTTTAAGGTTATACTCTTCTGTTTTATTTTTTGATCAGTAAGTCTAATAAAAAGCACTAAGGGGATGCCTCCTATTTACTAATTACCACCTATAAGCTCATATTTACCTTAAAAATTAAAAAAAGACTTGGTGTCCAAAGAACTGCCACCACATGTGAAAAAAATAAGGTGGTAAGCCCAATATCTTTTACAGCACCTATAGAGCTTTCCTCATTTTTAAAAGCCTGCTTATTTCTTTCTTGCCAAGGGTTATGAACTCTCTTTAACTCCATGGTACTGCCAATCAATGCTTTAGGGCTTCTTTCTCCTTTTGTCTATTCAAAATGTGCATTCACGACGGTGTAGAATTTTGTGGAAAAATTGACAAGTGATAAAAAGATTAAGCTACAAAATAAAGATGTGGCTTACTGTTTAAATGCTCTTTTGTAAGCTGGGACTTTGCTTTAGATTGAAGTGTGAACATTTGATAGTTGGGGAGGTAAATTGGTAGCAGGGAGAGTTTTGAATCAAGTACCTCCTCTAGAGATGCGGTTTGATATTTGAATGTTGTAAAGAAGTTACCCTTCCCGAAGCTGTTGGATAGAAATGTGGTTTGATATTTGAATATTGTAAAAAATTTATCCTTACCCAAGCTAACAGCAGAAGGGCTAGGGGCTGTCTCCTTGAACACACTAGCATTTCCTGTCAATATTGTGCTTACAGCTCACAACTGTCACATAAATGTCCCCCCCCCTCTCTCTCCCACAGCGACTTTGGGCAGGACTTGATAATTCGCATGAACATTCCAAACTTCTATCCTGCTTGCATGAATTGGATAGCAGACTAGGCTCCATTTCTTTAATGAATTTTCCAGTATAACTTTTATTTGTCAGAGACTTTAGAATATGTCGTTTAGTTCAAACAAAGTGTGCAGAAGATGAAGATGGCTTGTAATGACCATTTACTGTGTAAAACCTTTTCTTTCGTAAACTTTTAACTTCGATGGTTCAGCAGATAAATGCTATTTTTATCCCTCACGAGTGTGTCAGTTTTCTCGATAAGAGATGATATTTGACATATGGGGTTAAGATACTGAAGTATTGTTATTTACTTAGCAACCTGCTATAGAAATTATTGGCTTTAGAATGAATGAGCTCAGGGGTCTTTCAAGATGGTGTTCTCATTACCTAGGTGTTGGTTTGGATGAGACACTGGTGGATAATGCAGTAGAAATGCTGGAATGCTGCTTGTAAAGGTTGAGCAATTCATAAGGGTGCTCTCGTATGTCGTGAATCCAGTATGCCTGTTACAGTCTTTCTTGTGATTTCTCTACCTTTCTAGATATCTTCTGTTTGCGACCATTGTAATATCTTGCCTGTCTCTCATCATGTGTGTTATCATGTCTTTAGTGACACTAAATTACTAAATTTTAGTCATGAAGTTGAACTATTTTTGGATAAGAATGATAAGGGTTGCTTAGAATGACATATATACCGTTAATTTGAAACTACATATATTATCCAGAGATCCACATGTGCACAGTACAAATGCTTTTTCATGCTAATCATTCTCTATCTGGCTCTGTAGGATGACTTTGAATTTGCTTCAGATTTTATTTCCTTCCAAATACTTGACGATTCTTTTGTAGATGTAACAAATTGTATAGTAGTAGTGAGGGGACTGACGAATGAATGTGAAGCAGGGAAGACCTTTGGAAGGATCTTGTTGTGCATCTCTCCTGGTCACTGTTTTGTGGATTTGGCTCTATTTGAGGTAAAAGCTGGGTATATCATATTTTAAAGCCCAAATTTGCAAATGTGGCTAATACATTCTGTTGTAAACAGGAAGATCAAAGTGCTATGTTGCTAAATAAGATGAATGATATTTGTGAAGGCTTGGGAGATGCCAGAATGATGATCTTGCAAGCAATGACCTTCCATTTGTGCATATTGTAGGAACCACTTGTACAAATAACTGAGAGTTGTACCAATTGAAGGTAACTCATGGATTCGGAGCTTGCATATTGATTTCTTACTCATGGTATCCTGAGTTCTATTCTGATCATGTCAATTCACACTTTAAGACATTGATGGCAAAAGGAAAAACCTAGCATATTTTGCTTTTCTGTTGACTTTTGTTCTTTTCAAAATTTTAGGAAGTGCTTCTGGTTGGATGGGGAACCAGGCCTGTCCAGTTAAATTTCCCAACAGAAATAGTATTGCTCAAGAACTGGTGGTATTAACCCTGTTTAACCAATAACCAGGTGTCCTTGTCAACTGGTACCCAGCAAACCTATCAAAAAGTCTGGACCAGTTCTGGACCTTAAAAAAAAATTGAAGGAGTAGTGTTGGAGTTGGCTTTGGGTTTGGAACTCCAAGTTCTTGTAATTAGCAAGTGTTCCAACCATTTGCTCCGGTGTCTTCTTCCTTCAATTTGTGGTGGATAATGTAATTATTGACCGTATTGGCCTAATCTATTAGATAACTGAACATGATGCTATTAAGATGACATCGAGCGTGTGTAATCTACTAAAATGCTATGTTGTCTGCCCACTCAATGGGCTTCTTTGTTCGCTTGTTGACTCACTGGGCTTCTTTTGTTCTAAACATATGTGATCTAATATATGTAGAGTGTTCTATCAGATGACATCACATGCAATAGTTTTACTAGTTTGACCGATTGAACCACTGGTCTGGTTTTAAAAACGTTGTTCTTTTATTGTTCCTATCTATTATTTATTTGCTCTTGTCATCGGCACGAGTGGCAGCAGCTTTGTTTTTCCTCCTGTGTGCATGATGCATATACATGCCATTACATGCTTATGATTTCAAAGGATGTTTTACTTTCTGCCTTTCCGTTACGGCAAAAGTTCCAACATATCTTGACAGCTGGAGTCTTGTACTTGTATATAGGTCAAGAAATGTTCATTTGATGGCCCTAATGGGTTAAATTTTGTGTGGACATTTGCTTGGTTATAGTATTCTCACTTTCGAAACACTAACCCGGTGAGACTACACATCTAGGACCCTATCTTGCACCTAGAGATGGAGAATGAAAAGCTTCGCAGCATTCCTCATGTTGTAGTTCCTCCCTTGTCATAGCCTATTTAGGCACACAAGGCTTGCTTCCCGCCTGTGTTTTAGCATAACGCAGGTGTTGCATTTATACTTTTACCCAACAAAGATATCTAAACATCACGTTAGTTATGGCCATATATTCAAGGAACACTGGACAGAAATCAAGTCGATGTTTCTTTTGGCAACGGCAAGTACAGGTGTGGCTTATGTTTTAGCCACGAGAACGTAGGCCCTGGTCTACATACTGGATGAGGATGAAGAAGAAATCTCTGATTCAGAATGGCTGTCTGTTCAAGAATTTGTGGTGGTTATGCTGGTGTTGCTCCTGTTGGTGGACCTCTAATACTTGAAGCTGCAGACACAGTGTGAGAAGCAATGCATGTGGGCTTTCTGACTGAAGCTCTTCGACTCCACCCTTCTTGGAGAGTCTTAATCAATACCTGCCATGTGCCTTTTCTGCTAGGCAGGCATTTGTCAAAGAGAAAGATAGAGTAAAAGGTAACTATTTATCTATTGAGTTAGATAGAATTGACTGAAAGATGCTGAGCCATGGCTTCTATCCGGTGGTAACTGTCTTCATGGCATTGCTGTAAGCTCTGAGACGTGCTCGATAGTGCCAAGCTTTTGCTTCATCTATACATATTAATTATTTTCATGAGTAAGAGAACCAAATGTTTGGTTTGAATTATCTATACTTTGGGTTGAATGGTTCGGGCAGTGTACTTGACTAACAAAGTCTACATTTGACTAGCCAGATATATGGTTTTGAGGTGGCAATGAAGAACATAGGCTATATTCCAACTCAGATATTTGGAGTCTACAAATAGATGGTAGGTATAGATCATGAGATTTTGTATACAATATCGTTAATGGACTTGGTATCCTTAATAAAGAGCATCAAGGGGTCTTTTAATTCAATGATGTACGTTCAAGAATTTAAAATTGTTTAATTGTATTATTGTTTCTCTTGGAATTATTGCCAATCTCCAGGAGAAAGTACGTATGAATGTAACATGTGCATTTGTGATACTCCTTTTCTTTGGTTTATTATTTGTCGTGATGATACCTTTATGTGAACCTTAGTTGAATTTACTCTAAAATTTAATCCTCCTTTCTTTGTAGCCCTTCCAAATCTTTACGTGTTCAATGTATTCTTCCCAATGCAAGTGCAGAAATAGTGACATTTAACATTAATTATAAGATGGGACCATAACATTACCAACAAAATAAATGATTGTTATCAGGTTCACTGCCAGTGCAAATCCCATGTAAACTTAAAATTCCAGGAGTCGTTTTACACAAGCTTGTTTTGGAGAAATTGCAGTTAAAAGCTTGGAGGACCGCAAAAATAAGAAGAGAAGACTAGGAGAACAAGTACGCTAAGGGAGAAGCTTTACTGTTGATAGGAATGTCGGAGAAGACAACTTGTGTCTATCGCACCAGATACCCTTGGCTAAGCCTTCTACTTATAGCTGTTGTGGACCCTTATAAAATTTACTTCTGCTATCTTCTCAGCAACCGTCCGAATGAATGGAGAATATCAAGGTAACTAGCATCATGTCTTAACAGTGTGTGTTCCGAAAAATAGCTTTATTGCATGTGGATAAGCAACAAACTGCCATGACTTAATACGTAGGGCGATGGACAGGGTTGCAATTTTGATGCATAATGAGCGTAGAATCCAAGTACACTCCTTGAATTGTATACCTTACATTCTTTACATGTGAAAAATCACAGCACTTCAGAAGAAAGATGTTAAAAGATCTGGAGTAGACAGGGGAGAAGTGTTAAAAAAAATACTAAACCTTTTGTATTTGTGACTAAAGAAGTGTTAAAAAAGTTCTAAATCTTTTGTATTTGTGCCAATTTAGTCTTAAGTCTTTTTTTATACCGATTTAGTCCTAAACCTTTTTACTTAGTGCTGATTCAATCATTTATGACTATTTTTTGCCGTATTTTGCTAACTGGACACCAGTCGGCTAACGTGGACAACTTTTAATAATATTTTAATATTTTAAAATTTTAAAATTTTCTTTTTATTTTTTATTTTTTCCTTCTCCTCCTCCTTCCTCCCACCGGTTGTTGGACCTCGGCGACCGGCCATAGGCAACGACTGGCGAGGCTTGACCTTGCAAGATCTGGCGAGGGAGAGCCTCGCCAATGCCGCCTAGGCCACAATTTGGCAAGGTTGAGCCTTGCTAACCATGGGCAAGGCTCCACCCTCGCCAGCTCGGCACGAGGCCAACTAGACCCTCACCAGATCCGGTGAGGGCAAGCCTTGCCAGCTCGACGCTAGGTCGCCCTCGCGGCCATTAGCGAGGTGGCCGACGAGCCGATTGCCGAGGTTCGGCCAGGGGCCGGAGGAAGGAGGAGAGAAGAAAAAAGAAAAAAGAAAAAAGAAAAAGAAATTAAAAATACGAAAATATTATCAAAAGTTGTCCATGTCAGCCGGCCAGTGCCCAATCAGCAAAATTTGACCAAAATTGGTCAGAAATGACTAAATCGGTACTAAGTATAAAGGTTTAGGACTAGATTGGCACCAAAAAAGGTTTATGACTAAATTGACACAAATACAAAAGGTTTAGGACTTTTTTAACACTTCTCCCAAGTAGACAGATGTTCTTTGATAAGAAAATTAGTCACTTCAGAAGGTAATAAAGTTGTTCTATACATAAACAAGTAACTTTATCCATGATGACGAGGTCAAACACAGATGAGTACTTAATATGCCCTCATATAAGGAAATGTACCATCGATTTCATCATACAATAAACAGAGAATCATCTTACCTAATCAATAGTAAGAAAATTCAAATCAAGCTTGAACTACAATCAGTGGTTCATCTAATTGCACAATTTTGACACTTCTCTTCCTAATGAAGAAACCCCATCATTGCCTTTATCTTGAACTAGCCATTAACACCTTTGCTTTGTACCTCTAACAAAACCTTCGTCATATGGTGGGTTTTGGCTAAACACACCAGCCAGCCAGTTCTTCAAACCATCATCTGAAATGGTTGATTTACATCTTCCACCACTTGATAGCCTTCAAATAGAGGAGGTGTACTACTAGAATGGAAGCTTGATTATGAGGCACCGGGGCTGTAGAGGGGAGAACATTTTTAATTATTGTATACTCCATTTGGCTCAAGGAATCAATCGTTTGCATATTGTAAATTAATACCATGGGACTGTACTAGCAATTCGACTGTAGCAATACCATTTTCTTCTGGAGAAATCAGGACATTCCAACGGCCTATAGGCATGTGCTGATGTGCAGCGACATAGACACTTTTATCATTCGAAACCTCCATGGCATTTCCAAAATTGGGATATTGTGACTGTGCTGGCAATGCCAAAGCGGTTACACCACTGTGTCCTATAGAAAAAACTAGAACATTAACGTGGTTAGTGAACATAGACCGGCGTGAGCATAGTTCTCGATCTTATTAAAAAAATCTGGAATAAATGTTTCCGATATCATGTGAAAGTGTTATTGATTTTTTCCCTTATCCTGCATATCTCTTATAATTTTTATTGCTGTTGGTTTTTGTTATCAAGGGCCTCAATTTCTCACATATAAATTGAACCAACCAATCTTCTTTTCTAATATGATCTTCCAGTCAACTATTGATGAAAATGCATATATAAACATGTTGCCATTTGCTTATTACATCTTTTCATATCTACTTAGTGGTAAAAATGTCTTGTCAATATCCACTTGGCATTGCCTAAGTGAAGGTGAGTTTTAACTATTCAAAGTGCTTGACATCCTTTCAAGCCAAATGAGACGCTATTAGAGGTTCGACACACAATATTAGGAGAAATTACCAAGAAAGGCCTTAATTTATTGTGATGGTACCAATCTAGTCCTAAACTTTTTAATTTGATCAATTTTATTCTTTTTTTTTTTGAGAATTTGTCAATATAATCCATCCAACCAATTTTGATAAAAAATTACCGACGTGGATAATTTTTACAATTTTTTAAATAATTTTCTGACTTTTTCCTTCTTTTTTTTTTTTGGTCAGTGGATGGTCGCCAACCGTCTAGCCACGTTTCATCTCGAACTTTGAATAGTTCAACAAGCATAGCGCGCCTAAGAGAGGGAGGGAGTAGTAATGGAAGTCCTGATTTTGATTTGGTTATACATGTATACACAACTCTTGTATGTTAAACTCCCTCTATCTTGGTTATCGTGCTCGTCAAATTTACAATCTCGACCAGTATCCGCAATTTGTTCGATATTTTCCTTCCATCACCTTGCCCTGCTTTGTAGAATATGAAGTACATTGGGTGACTACTATCCCGTATACTTCTGTGGCACACCACATGGGGAATCAACTCTAAAAGCGTCTTCAATTCTTCAAATTGCGTCACGGTGGCTACTATATTTTTACGATTATCCCCTCGAAATCAATTCTTTTAAATCATTATAAGAGATATAATGATTTCCTCTATGTACAAAATGAACCATGATATATATATATATATATATATATATATAAAATATATACTTTTTTCTCCGCACCATTAAAAGGGACGTGGATATCTTTCTCAAAAACAATTCCTTTAGATGATTTGTAGATATTTTATGATTCTTTTGTGTATGAAATGAATTATCTTCTTTTTTTTTTTTGGGCAATTGTCTTGTGTTTGGAAAATGTCTAATGGGGAATTATTTTAAATATGCTTTTAATCATAAGCAGATATCACATATAGTATAAAGAGAATACTTCATGTGGAGTGCAAGTGAGGAATAGATAAGAAATTTGTCCAAAAAGTATTAAGGCTAATGTATTTTTGTCAATTCAGTCATTAACATTTTAACTATACCGATTGAATCCTCAACATTTTCACATTTTACCAATTTAGTCTATCCGCCAATTTTGACTAGAAATCACTAAGGTAGATGTTGGCCATTTTATGTGACACAACCAGTGTTGATATGGATAATTTTTAATAAAATTTTAAATTTTTTCAAATTTTTTATTATTTTTTTTCCTTTTTTCTTATCTGCTGTTTTCTTCCTTTACTTTTTTCTTTTTATTAGTTTTCATTAATAAAAATTAACCATAATATTAAAATATTATTGGAAATTGGCCATGTCATGCTGGCCATGTCATGTAAGACAGACGGCGTCCATGTTAATGATTTCCGACCAATTTTGGCAAGATGGATTAAATTGGCATAACATGAAAAAATTTATAACTAAATTGGCAAAAGCACATAGATTTAGGACTTTATGGACAATTTTCTTAGAATAGGCAAAACAATACTTTTGTATTGGCATGAAAGGATCATTTTAAAGACGACGAGCAAAATATGATTTTTTTTCCCCTGGACGATGGAAGGCAGGCACTAATTATTATTATTAATTTTTTTTTTTTTGGGGTGGGTTTTTGGGATGGTCCATGGAAAATGACGATACACTTGAATGCAAGCTGTAAATAGTTCAGGGAAATAACGGAACCGTGGAATGACATCCCAAAAATAAAAGATTTAGATACTCAGTCCTACATTAGAAGGATTGAATTCCAGTGCAAACCCCATATTAAATGAAATCAAACTATTCGTCAACCATTTTACATAAGCCCGGAGAAATTATAGTTAAAAATTTCAAGGACAAATTAAACAAGAAGAGAAGGTCAAGAAAACGATAGAAGACGATTTGTGTCTGTCACACAGAAACCCTTCGGTTAAACACTGAGGAAGGTCTGACGGAAGTTTCTATTTTCCTGCGGAATCCATTTGACTCGAAAAATTGATCATTTGGCTGCTCACGTCACATTTTAGAACGATGTAGGATGAGACTCTCCAATCCGACAGTTGTAATTTTGGCATCACCTCGAGTTTTTTCGAAAGTCAAAAAAATTAGGGCATGCGGACCGATGGTTACAGATGATCTTCAAAAGGCTTATACGCAAATTTCATCTTTGCTTCATGTACTACCAGATTGGAAGCTTGGTATTGAGGCATGGGGTGGTTCAGAGGGGGGCAATTGTCATATTCTGTACAGACCATTTGGCTCAAAGAACCGAACATTTGGCTAGGCAGGGAACACTGTAAATTGATGTCATGGGGTTGAATTGGCATATCGACAGTAGTAATTCTACCATATCCTGAATACTCGGCACTTCCAAAATTGGTATTCTGTGACTGTACTGACAATGCCAAAGTTACACCATCACGTCGTAGAGAAAGAAAAAGAATTAGAATACTAATGTGGTTAGTAAACATAGACTGACGTGAGTAGGAGTGTTCGATCTTATAAAAAGAAAAATCTAGGATGAATAATTATAAGCTTTTACTATTCTAACATCACAGAAAGTGCCACTAATTTTTGTTGCTCACCGTGCACATCTCTTTAATTTTTCTTTCCACTGGTCTTTGTAATCTTCAAGTGCTTCAGTTGACAAGGGAAGAAGTACAGCCAAAACTTGGTATGGAGGGACACTTAAGTGTCAAAAATTAGGAATGTGACACTTAAATGCCAAAATCGGAGCAAAATAAATCACTTAAGTGCTACTCCAACGAAAATCTAGCCAAAATGCTGATGTGGCAATTTTCCGGCGAAATAAGTGCAAAATGGCGTCGTTTTGCACGCCGACATAACTAAACAATACAAAAACAACTTCGTTTTGATGTTGACATGGTAAAAATTAATATAAAATTAATTAAATTAAATTTATTTAAAACATTTTTTTTTAAAAGGCGGCTGAGGGCTGAGCCATCACCGGCGATGGAGGGGAGAGGGTTGGCCGAGGTCACTGACCCCTGGGCCAAGGGTCTCTTCCCCTATTTATTTATTTTAAAAAATTATTTTCTTAATTTTTTTAAATATTTGTATTTTTATTTTTAAATGGTTTAAATAAATTTAGTTTTAAAATTATAATTCAAATATTACATACATTGAAATATAATTTCAATTTTTTTAATTTAATAAGTTTATTATTTGAGAAAAATAATTTTCTTATTATGGACATTAGAAATCCTATCCACCTTTATTCCACCTCCCCTATAGGATAATTTTATCCTGCTTATATCCGACTTTATCCTGTCCCGAGCGACCACCAAACATAGGATATGATAAATCATATCTTATTCCGAATTTTATCCCGACTGCTAAACGCAGTCTAAGTTGACATTTAAAAAAATTAATGCGTAACTTGACAACTAAGTGGAGAGAAGAGTGGTAGTCACTCATTCGAAATAAGAAATGGACAAAAACTTGATAAAGAAGAGTGGCAGACTCAAGTTGAGCAAGGATTGGTGGGACCTAGCCACCGGGCAAAGGGATAGATAGAAAAATAAATGCTATTAAATTTCAAATCTGTCCCTGGATGATTAAAACAGGCCTACCGTCCTAGAAACTCTCAAATTTTGGTTTTTTTTTTTTTTTTCATTGCTATGCATTAAAACTTGCTCACATGTTATCTTCTTCCTGGGTAGGATTGCCTTGGATTCTCCAATGCTTTGAAATTTGAACCAACGCTTGAGTTATTTGTGAATACCAACTAATTGGGTTAGATAAATCAAATCAATAAAGAAATATATGTATGATAAAGAAAAGCAAAAGCACAAAGGCATTTAGATTTATTTATGAGATTTGAAGGAGAAATAAAGTTTTGACATAAAAAAGAAGAAGGGAAAATTAAGGTAGAACGAGAACCAATAAATAAATATATATAGAAATTTGATAATATGTATGATTATTGACATACATAAATAAAATAAGTTTTTTTTCTAGAGTAAGCGATTGTTATAATACAACATTTATTAAAATTAAGTTTATTGGTTTGATAGTATAATATTTGAAAGGCTCAAAGTAAGAAGGGTAATTTCCATATGGGATAATGGCCAAAAAAATTCCGAAGTGGGATGAAGAGCTGAAATATAATTAACAAAAATACCTTCTCTTATGGAAAATATAGGAACAAAAGAAAAGGACAGTTCAATGGCGGAAGCAGTGGACGAAGCAGAGGAATCTTCCTTGTCCCGATGCTTTGATATTTTTATCTGTTCCGAGCACTTGCTTGGAAAATATTGGGAGAAGTACATTATTAGTGCCATAAGTTGTGTACGGCACTCATTTTGGTGTCAAAAGTTTCCATCTCGCTTAAGTGCCAAATCGGAGAAAAAACGATCACTTTGGTGCCACCGACGAAAGATTCCGACCAAAATGATTGCGTGGCTTTAAAAAAAAAAAATTCGACAAGGCCTTAAATGACATCGTTTTCAGTCATCCTTAGGAAAATGACGTTGTTTTGCTATCCTACATGAATGGCCTCACAAAAATGACGCCGTTTAACTCATTTGGGGATTTTTTTTTTATTTGGGGATTGAAATTAGGGTTTCGTTGCTCAGCCTCCACCGTCGTTGGGGCACCGTCGCTCGTTCGGCTGCCATTGCTCGGTGCTGTTCGGACGCCCTCGATGGCATACGAGGGAGCACCAGCCTCGGTCGCCGGAGCCTAGGTATTGGAAGACGCAGGCCAGACACTCATCGAGGAGATCAGAGATGGAGAGGGAAACATCAATGGCGGCGCACTCGTCGGCGGCCTCCCCAAGCACCGGCTAGATCACGGCCTTCGACTTGGTTGCCGAGTGGCCGTTGTCGAGGTTGGGTTCGGGGTCGGGGTTGGAGCTACGGCCGCCGAGTGGCCATCGTCGGGGTCGGGGTTGGGGTTGAGGTCGGAGCTGCGGCCATCGAGTGGCCATCGTTGGGGTTGGGGTCGGGGTCGGAGCCGCGGCCGCTAAGTGGCCATCGTCGGGGTTGGGGTCGGGGTCGGGGTCAGGGTCGGAGTTGCGGCTATTAAGTGGCCATTGTTGGGGTCGGGGTCGGGGTTGGAGCCGTGGCTGGCGAGCACGGGGGCTTTCAAGGACGGCGAGCAGCGTTGTTTTGGTGTTAGGGTTTTGAATTGGGGGAGATGCCAAACGGCATCGTTTTAGTGTTAAGGATGCTGACTGTACTCTTTGGCGAGCCACATTAGCTTCAAAAGTTAATAAAAAAGTGCCACGTCGGATTTCCGTCCAACCAGATTGAAGTTGGTATCAAAGTGAGCGTTTTTCAAACTTTTTGACACTTTAGTGATCCGATAGAAACTTTTGGCACCAAAGTGAGCGCCGTACACAACTTATAGCACTGATAGTGTACTTATCCCGAAAATATTGGAACAGACAAATTTCCATCTCTCTCTCTCCCCCAAACAAACCACTCCCCCCCCCCCCCACCCCAAACTAAAGAAAACACTTTTCATCTTCTTCCGCAAATCCATGCCACAGTCTCATCATAAGTCTCTCTACACTTTTCATCTTCCGAACAAATCCACCACTTCATGTGTATTGAAATTTTAACAGACCACAATAGAAGAGGCAAGAAGGCATTTCCTGTTTTCTAAGGGGCATTCTGGTTTTTTTCTCTGCTAGGGCTTGAAAGATGAACTCAATGGCAGAGTCAGAGGCCGAAACGCATCGTCGCATTAAGAAGAGGAAAACTAATGCGAGTGGAAATGCAGAGGATGTTGATAGTGGTGCATCTGGTTCGATGACTGCTGACAAAAACTAATTTCGTTGGATCTAGTTTGTCTCCGACAGAAATTAAAAATAATGCATCTAGTTCTTTGATGGTGTTGATTGGAAACTCCTACGAGGTGTTTTTGAGCTTCAGAGGCCAAGATACTCGACATGGCTTCACCGATCACCTCTACCATGGGCTCCTCCATGCTGGAATTGATGCTTTCAGAGATGATGACGAGCTCTGCTACAGTGAGAACATCAAATCAGAGCTTTTGGCAGCCATTAGGAATTTTAAAATCTCAATCCCCATTCTCTCTGTGAATTATGGTACAAACAGCTGGTGCCTAGATGAACTGGTTGAAATAATGGAGTGCAAAAATAATAACAAGCAGAGAGTGTTGCCCATATTCTATAAAGTGAAACTAGCTGACGTGGGACATCAAATTGGGACTTTTGGAGATGCATTTCATGAGCGTGAGAGACGCTTGCGAGAAGCATTTCAACCCAACAATTCTGGAGAAATGGAAGCAAGCGCTCCCTGAAGTCAGCACCTTGAAAGGATATGAAGGCAATGGGTAAAAATTTTCAAAAACATTCTCTACTTTTAATATGTGGGTGTTTACTGGTTGTTCTGATTCTCACCAGCTTCATTTTCATTATACACAATAATATCTTGTTGGCAGTAAGATCCTGCGATGTTTTATAAGTTATTCTCTCTCTGTCTCTCTCTGTCTCTCTCCGTTTCTTTTTTTCTTTTAGTTGTTTGCTTTAATGATATTGACCAATCTAATTAGAGATATTATTGTTATGTTCCCATTTGCCTGAATAATAAGATTTTATGAATGAATGTTTACTCTTATATCCAAAGATTTTGTCACATTTATAGTGTACACCACATTCATCTTCGTCACAAAATTTTCTAATTACTTATTTATTTGAGATTAGTAGTACAACTTGTTGGTGATTTTTATTTTGAGCTCATAACATCATATACTGTGCATGGTAATTGTCAAAGCCATAATTGTTTAAATTCCCAAGTTACATATATTAAATCATTAACGTTGTTCATTAGTTGTTATCAAAAGTATTTTTACAAAAGAATCCGTTGGTTATATATGATGAGGGTAAATGGAAAAATGGAAAAAAAAAAGGATTATTTTTATTGTGTGCTCGTTTAAATAATTTTAAATGCATTTTCCTATCTTCAACGAGTAATTTCTGTCTTGTCCAGCTGCATATATTGAAGCAATGTTCTTATTTTGGGTCAAAATTATTCTCCTACTTCCCTATAAAATCAATATTAGATCAATTAAATTCACAGAACACAGATACTCAAAAAGAAAATAAAGTACGACCTGTTATCATCCCTAGAGGCAATGAAAAAGGATAAGAAGACCAATCTATAATGATACTATATTCACAACATGAGTAGAAACTTGCAAGTGTGTAGAATTGCGCAAAGAAGGAGAAATCCCCTCAATTGCATTCAAATTGTTCACAATATCACAATCTGAACGTCTTTTTGGAGAGGTATTACAAGAGCTAAAATCATCTTGCGTCAAAAGTTATGACCAGTCCATTGATTGATTGCTGACTCTCATATTAGGTTGGCTTATTGAAATTTTGCTTATTCAAATGCTTCGGAAAAAGTCACGTACATGTCATCCCTAATATGTTTAACAAATGACAAGTTTAAAATTTGGTTCATATCCATAACATATACAATATTCAAGAAGATTCATAAGCATACCCTCAAGTTTCTTCTAGTTAAATAAATTATCTCAGGGTAATAGTGGAATGGAGCGTACCATGTGAAACGACCACAAGCATTTCTCAACTTTTGTTTTAGCATATAAGATAATATATGTAGTCGTGACAAAAATGATTCTTAAATTTTTTCAATTTATCCATGAATCTGTCTATTATTGTGTTCTCAATAGACAAAAAATATAAAATTATTGTTGCCACTTATTTGAACTCTTGTCACATTTGACAGGTCTGAAGCAAAGTTGGTGAAATTGGTTGTCCAAAAAGCATTGAATGAATTGAAGAAAAAGTTTGAGTTGGTTATTTTTGAGAATTTGGTCGGAATTGATAGTCATGTGAAGAAGGTTTTAGAATTTGTGGATAACAAATCTCATGCCACCCTATTTGTTCGTGTCCATGGAATGTGAGGCATTGGTAAGACTACTCTCGCTAAAACCATCTACAACAAGCTCTTCAGTCAATTTAATTATCGTGGCTTCACTGCTGATATAAGGGAATCATGGAAGCATAATGGCGTACATTACTTACAGCATCAATTAATCAATGATATTTTGAAGCTACCAAATCAAGTTCATAATGAAGATGAAGGGACTAAGTTCATCTCCACTAAGTTAGATCCTCGTTCTTCCTGATGATGTGGATAATGTTGTTCATTATTGTGCAAAAAAGAGCCAACACAATGGAGAAATACGATAAATAAGTTAAAAAATGTCCCTAATATGAAAGTGCAAGAAAGGTTAAGAATAAGCTACGACACATTAGATGATGAACAAAAGCAAATATTTTTGGATATTGCTTACTTTATTATTGGCACTAACAAGTGGCTTTTTCCCAGGGGAAGGAATTGAAGTACTGAGATTCATGTCATTAATAAAAGTTGTAAATGATCATGAGCTCCATATGCATGATCAATTTGAGAGATCTTGGTAGGGAAATAGTTCATAAGGAAAACCAGCAGCAGCCTTAGTATTGTTATGGGACTCCAAGGAAGCTCTGAAAGTGCTAAAGGACAATAAGGTAACCATTTGTTTCTTTTACTCACTTAGTCCATGTTCGACTGTTGGAGTAATGTTGGTCCTCTACTCTCTGCTTGCTCTAGTGAACAGAGAACCTTCTACTATTATTGCCCTCACATGTTTCATTGAAGGGATTAGAAAGTAGGGAGGTTGCTTTCTCTTAGTAAGTATTGTAGTGTTACCTGGTATTTTTCTTGAAGTGTATATTGCGAAATTATCTCCAAGAATGAGATATTTTCAAATCTTTTAGATACTTGACAGGGGTGTTCTATATCAAAGATCTTGATTTCTATAATTGCTTTATTTATGTCTTCAGTAAATAACTTGACTATGCTACCGTAAACTTATTGATTTCATTTAGTCAAATTTATTGATTTCACAATTTCCTAATCAACCCAAAGCCAAATTAATAAATGAAATTCACATTTTTGGGTAAATGTTTTTTCTTGATTAAATTTAGCGATTGCTTTAATATTTTGCCCTTCTTCTTGACCTGGTCAAAAAGTGGGCTTTAAAAAAAAAGGAAAATAGGAGATAAAAAAGGAAAAGGGAGACCACGCACCAACGACAGAAACGACGAGATAGGGAAAAGACGTGGGCTTCCTCATGCGTGCCCCGAGAACTCTCTCTCTTTCTCTGTATTTTCATTTTTTTCCTTTCACCTCCTCCATGAGAACCTGAGGAGCTTTCTCTACTTTTGCCGACCACTTTCTCAGTTTTTATTTATTAAAGTTTTCTCTTTTTTGCCGACCATAACCTGCTCTCTGTATTTCCCTTTCTTCCTTTTTTTTTTCCTGGTAAAAGGATTTCTCTTTCTTGGCCGTGGAGAAAAATCCAAGCCCCACTTGCCCGAGAATCCTCTGCTTTTTTTTTTTTTTTCTCTCCAGATTTTCTCGTCTTCTTCGGCCGTAAATTCCGGTCCTCAATGTCGAGATTGCTCCCTTGTCAAGATGGAACCTGCTCTCCCTTGATCTCGTCCTCAAGGTTTTTGCTGTTGTTCGGGGCAGATTTAGGACTAAACATAAAATCTGAATTTTTATAAAAACGAAAAAAATTAGGGGATCATTTAGTATTGAGTCTAAAATTAAGGGTTCTTTAAGATAAAACCTAAAATTTGAGGGTTTTTAAGAGATACAAAGGGAAAAGGGAGAGCCCAATCTCCCCTAGATTTACTTCCATTCGCAGTGCCCAGTAAGGGTTTAAGGCCCTTTGTTCCTCTAATTGGAGCAATTTTCGAAATTAGAGTATAAATTCAAAAATTATATGAAATTTATATTGCGAAATTCGATTTTAAAGTTGTTAAGCTATGACGTTAAACAGGAGTTGATTTGAAGTAACACTTTAATAGACAAGGTCTGATAAAATTTTGATACCCATATAAAGATGGATTTGTTGGGAAGATGAAAAGTGGAGAGAGACTAGGGACAAGTCTCCATTGAACTTAGTCCATTGCTTGCACCGTCAAACTTTGCTTTTCCTTTCCTTTTGTTAAGTTATTTTCCACTAAAAATGATATTTTTATTGAATATATTTAAGCTCTTAATCCTACTTAGAAATTTAATCCCTCTCACTTTAAGCATGTTAAACATTATACTGTTAAACTGATAAACTTCATTTCAATACTTATAAATTTAACGAGTTAACAAGTGTCAAGGATCATAAATAATTATCAACATTCTATATATATTTATTTTGTACCCAAGCACAATGGGAAGAATTTCTTTTTTGCTCTAGTTCTGCTTTCATTTCTGCTTCAAATCTCACAAATTAATTAAAATACCTTTTTGCTTTTGCTCTTACTTTATTATATATATATATATATATATATACACACACACATACATACATATTTCTTTATTGGTTTGATTTATTTAATCCAATTAGTTGGTACACACCAATAATTCAAGCTTATCGAGCTAGATATAAATTAGCAGGGACCACCAATCATGCATTTAGTTGCTGCCTTCGTGTGGGGGAAGTTTCAATGGACCGGAGAATCCAAGGTGATAATAACATGTGAGCCAGTTTCAAAGTAAAAGCAATTGAAAAAAATAAATAAATAAAGGACAACCGCTTTATTGGTATATGTGGGAAGTGGTCATAATTGATTAATACGTACAAAGCATCAGGACAATTGCTGCACCATTGAACTTTCCTTTTTATGGCCAAAAAAAAAATTTCCTTTTCTTTTTAAAAAAAATATATTTTCTATCAAAAAAGTTACTTTTGTTGAATATATTTAAACTCTTGATTTCAGTTAAAAATTTACCTTAAACCCATTAAGTATTACTATATCAAGTTGATAAATTTCATTTCACTATTGAAATATTTCATTATCAACAATTACTTAAATCTACTATATATATAAAGACTTCGGATGATTACAAACCCAAATAAAGTAAAGAGAAAACTCTAGTGACTTGATATCCTCCTTGGGGGAAGCAAGGGAGGGTTGCACTTTTAGGACTTTACTTGCATTTCTCCCTTTTTATTGTTTCTTAGACGAACCAAAGGGCAGCTGGTAGCATTGAATTAGACCCATAACAAATATAGTCTATAATAAAGAACGGACCGAAATGACTTTCAATGACACATAATTTTTTACACACATCTACCTTAATTTTACTAGTAATTGAATATGATGACAGATATAGTAGGAAGATTTTCTAAATATATAATAGGACATGAATAGCGACTTGCAATCCATCTAGACAAGAAACGTGCAGATGCATGGACCACTGATAAATTTTATTATTTCTCAAACTAACTAGAGAGCAGTCAATGTTGAATAAGAATCGATACAAGGGTAGATATTTCTATAACCCTTACTACATATCTTTTAAGGTGGAGATCACTTTGAACACATCAATGCTTCGTATATTTTGTCTTTCTTCTTGTCTAATTTCTTTTCTAGGTAGACTTTTCAACTCCATGACAACTCTTTCTAGTTCCTCTGCACATTTTCTTATTCCTCACTCCAAATCCTCGATCTTTCCCTTGTTGTCATTGCTTCCCTCATGTGCTTGCGACATGGATTGGTGGGAGAAAATGAAAAGTGGAGATAGAGAGATTCATCCTGTCCAATATTTTCCACGCAAGTGCTTAAAATACATAAAAAACATACAAAGCATCAAGATAATGAAAAGGGCATGCTTAGTCTACTGCCTACACCGTCGAACTTTCCTCTTTCTTTTGTTAATTTATTTTCCGTCAAAAAAGCTGTTTTTCGTTAAATATATTTAAGCTCTTTTTCACACATAGGAATTTACCCCTCCTACTTTGAGCATGATATATATACTTCATTTTAGTATTGAAATGTTGTATTATTAACGATAACTTATTCTAAAAAACTATGTTATCAACGCGTGTCAAGGATCATAAAAAATTATCAACATGTATATATGTATGTGCATATACATATGTACTCATTAGTACCGTAATACAATGAGAAGAATTTATTTTTTGCACGGATTCCATCTTAATTTCTCCTTCAAATCTCACAAATAAGTCAAAATGTCTTTTTGCTTTTGCTTTATTTTATATATATAATTTTTTTAAGCTTACCAAACTAGATATAAACTAGTAATTCGTTGACCGGGTCCACTAAACATGCATTTATGGTCGTCGCCTTCAATTGGTGGTAGTTTCAAAGCACTGGAAAAGTGAACTACGAGGTAATGTAGACATTACAAAAGTGGATTAAACAAACTTTCGGTGAAATTGTAGTTTCGGTGAAATTATAGCTTTTTGCTCTCTTTTGTTTCCTCACATGTGCCCCGACAATTACTCTCTTTATTTTTTTCTCCCCCCATGTGTTCTTCTTTTCTTTCTTTTCTTTTGCAGACCACTTTTATCAGTTTTTCTTGCTAACAGCTCTCTTTTGCCGACCATAAGTTCATAACCCTCTCTCTCTCCATCTCCTTTTCTTTTCCGAGAAGAAAAAGCTCTATCTTTTTCTTTTTCGAGCTCCCTTTGGCAATTATTGCATGCGGAAAAATGCCCCACCCACTCGGCCGAGAATCCTCTGCTTTTTTTAAGCCCAGATTTTCTTGGCTTCTTTGGTGGTGAATTCCGGTCCTTGAATGCCGAGATTGCCCCTTGTCAAGATGAAAATTGCTTTATGTTAAAATATGTCTCGAGTTTAAGCCCGAAGCGAATTGCTGAATTTTGAAAATAAATTAGTTAACTTGCGGATAAGGAAATATTCCTATCATTCAAGCGGAGATTGGCAAGCGGAGATGCACTCGTCAACTTTATCAGCCAAGAAAGGAAATATAAACTTGATTAAAGGAAGTTGGACTTCCTAATTTAACTTGGCTTGGGACTTTCCTCTTTGATCGAGGCAGTGCACGTACAAGCATATATATTCATGGTTTGCTTGCATGAATATTGGGGTCAGCATCGTTGTTGATACGAGCATTGAAGCACCGTTATTCTAGCGAGTGCTTGGTGGGTTTTTGTTCGTGCAATTACATTTGTGAAGAATTAGTGTTTGTAGCCGATTTAAATCTTGTGGTAAGATTTGCATGTAATTCCTTCGTGAGATTGAGAGATTATTTTGAGGAATTTCGGGGCTAAACACTGCGTGCATTATTGGGTGTAATTGGGGCTTGGGAAACACCGATAGAGTGTTTGAGTGACTTGAGTGTGTAATCTCTTTGTATCGCTTGATCTATAGTGAACTTCGCTGCTGCTTTCCCCGTGGACGTAAGTCTTTACGACTGAACCACGTAAATCCGGTGTCCAATTTAATTTTCTTCTTCCGTCTACATTTTGTTCGATCGCTCGCCCTATCGGAACACTTTCTCTTGACCTTGTCCTCAAGGTTTCTGTCATTATTCAGAACACATTTTGGACTGATAAAAAAAATTTGAAAAAAAATGGATAAAAAAATTGAGGGTTGATGTAGCATTTGGTTTAAAGTTGAAGGTTTTTTTAAACAAAAAAAAATCAGGATAAAATTAAAATCGAACCTAAAATTTGAGAATTTTTAAGGAATTAAGACCGTAAAAAAAGAGAAAAGAGAAAGTTGAGAAGCTTCATAGGTTTTTATCATCTGGGGGCATATTTGTAATTAGATTGCATGTGATAAGTTTATTTCTACCCCCTCCCGGTGGTTGGGCCAAGAGTCCTTCATTAACTTGAGGTTACTGCTCCTCTACCAAGTTTTTGTCCATTTCTTATTGTGAAGGAGTGGCTTGCTCACCAATTTTCTCTCTACTTAATTACAAAGTTACCTCAAATTAATTGATGCCACAATTTCTTAATCAACTCAAAGCCAAATGAATAAATTAAAATTTTCCATTTTTTCCATTTTTTTTTTGCTTGTTTTAGTTTAGTAGTTCCAATATTCCTTCAACACCTATAATTTTGTAATGCATGTTAATTCGAATATTAATATTATTATTGAATGGAACTAACGTGTACAATGTTAATTCATTTAGATTAAATTGCACTTTAAATAATACTTTAACATAAATGCAAGCGGTTCCTCTTAAATAATGAGGGGTAGCTATGTTAATGAAAATGTAAAATTAACCAATAAAGGGTTGGTCTAGTGGCAGCATGCTAACCCCGCACGGACTTCACCCGCCCATTGGCAGGGGTTCAAATCCTGGTGAAAAACCCTTGTTGGGAGGGGAGAAACCCTTCATGCTTTAATCACTGAAGTGGTTGCCCACTTTGGCCACCATTTTATCTGCCAAAGAAAAAAAATGTAAAATAGGTTTTACTTACCACCCAAAATACACCTAGGCATATTATTCTCATCCAATAATTTATTTTATATAGATATGCTCCCATTAAATAACGAGGGTAACTATCTTTATAAATATGTTACATAGGTTTTACTAATCACTCAAAATATATCTAAGCATATTAATATTGTTATTCAACTTGGTTGGTGCAAGATGTGAAGCAATTTGTATGTTCGATAGAAATAAGCTTTATTCCGATATCCACTTGTGACAATGCAAGTTAAAAGAATTATCAATGCTATTTATATACCAACAATCCAAACTAAGCAATCAATACTTGAAATTGTGAAGTGTTACAAAAAAAAAAAAAACAAAAGAGCGCTTGTGCATTTCATGAGCACTCCTGTTTATACTATTGATTCACAATACTTTATAAGTGCTAAATTATCACATTAATTCAAGAGCTTAATTGCATTATTCTTTAAAGCTAATCAATTCTAGCTCGCACGTTAGAGTACTTTGCCTCAAATGCATCCAACCCAAGAGGCGTCAAACGTGAATATAATATATCAGCCTATGCATGTTTACCACTCTAATAGGAGAGTATTAGAGTGTATTTACCATGTTAACTATTGCGATACTAACATATTCAGCCTATCAATATATACAATAGTCCATCATCAGTTTGATGCAACAAGGTTGACCTCTGATAACAATAAACACAATTTTATCGAATTCGACACAATATTGTTACCAAAAGGCAATGCCATAACTTCACGTTTTTAAGTTTATCATATTAGTAATTCATTATATGCATGCCATTTAGTTCTATAAATGTTGCTTTAAGTTTGTGTTTGCGATGTGCATTTTCCCACACTCGTTTTTACGACATTATATGGCGCAAAAGTTTGACAAACATCATGGCCCTTCAAGTAAATTTTCTTATGAAGTCTACACTAGGGCTTCCGCAATGTCCTTGGCCTAAATTATACTTGCTGGAAAGGGGAAGATCTTCATAGGCCTTCTCAATCTTCCTAGAACAGAGCAGAAACCCAATAGTCTGGAAAGAAGGAAAAAGTATGCAAGGCAGGCCAACCTCAGGCCAAACAACAAAAAGTTTCAGGTAAGTGTTCAGTATCAAAGTTGGAGGCGTCATCTCTGAAGTGGAAGTGACCAATAGAAGTGAAATCTAGCCTAGGAAATGACATAAACATCTAGAACTTTTACAAGCATAACCTCACCTAGGTATACTTGTTTACTTAACCAGCCCACTACTTTCCAGGCAATACTGATTTACTGTCAGTCTACCATCAAATCCCTTTATTAAGAAAATTGTCGTAGGACAAGCAAGAACAAGGAAAGGACTCATTTACTGAATATGACAAACCATATAGCTAAATATTGGATTTAAACAGATGGGACGCTTACAATATTTTTGATTGGAAAGACACCAAATATACTAAAGCACAAAACCCCATCTTTATCTCCATCGCAAAGGCTATCCAAACATTGTTTTGAAGAATTTGAGAGCTCTACAAATGAATCCTGAACATCATCAGTTAAACGAGCATCTCTAGGTACTAGTCCAAGCATTCGAGGAACTCTTGGAGCTAGAGGGAAGAATTGAGTAGTGTGATCTTCAAATGACAAAGAGTTACCAGAAGTGTTCTATAAAACAAATGAATAATTACTTTCCAGTCGGAAAATAAAAAGACGAAAAAATATGAAATTTAAGCTAAGGAACCAAACAAATCAACAAGTTACAAATGAGACCAAACATACACTTCCAAAAATTCTTCCACAAACCCATACTAAAGCTGTTGGACTATGAAGTAAGATTCCAAGTTTGAAAAAGAAGTATTTAAGAACATCACACTAAAATAACTACTTAACTGCAAACGAAGCATCATGAAAGGTGTGAGCCATAAAATATCTACTATTGGAAAAAAAGATCACGAAGTCATACAAACTTTTAAGTTGAAAGATGCCATACTCTATTCACTTGGGCATCCGCCTCCCAGTTGAGACACACCCCGGTTGCCATACTTCAAGCTTCTCAATAGTTTTCCATTCTGCTTAATATTTATACCCTATTAGAATGATTATACCACAGTGTGCATAACTGCTACAAGCACTTGCATATCAGAAGCAGCACCCTGCATATTTATAGTTCCATAAGGACAGCTACTTTGGTAGGTAATATTCATTATGTACAAACAAATTCTCTTCTTAGTAACTCTCGTGTACCCATAGGTGCTATATTATATTTGAATCAGATTTCGGATCCATCTATATTGTTTGATTGCAATCCAAGAAGTGGATGATTAGTCATAAACCGATAGAAATCTTAGAGAAACAGAATTGCAGTAGCCTCGGCCATCTACCCAGCCATTCTACTCATGACCAAGCAGCTATAGCTTGATAAAAACATAACTAGTTATTCACAAAGCACAATTGAGGCACACACAAATCCTATCATTAAAGAGTCAGCTAAATTATTACCTTGCTAATTTGGTTGCACTGAACTAATTTTATTAACAATTGAAAGAAACTATTAATTTTGATGAAAATGAGCATCTCACAAACGAATGCTTCAGTATGACACCATCCACTTAGACCATAGATTCTCACCATGAGTTGGACCCCAGTAAACACAATGCTGTAATTTGTCGTTGACAATTGAAATAGTTTCAATCATTGATGACAACATTAGCAGCGAATAAAATTTTTTGTCCTGCATGAGAATGCAATTGAGCACATCAATAAGATTCACCTCCTAAAGTACATACATCTATTAAATGAATATATTAATTATGTATGATATGTGATTAAAGTAATTCACCATTGATTTCACCGATTAGATATGAGTCAATCAATTTCCTTGATTCATAATTTAACTCAAGCATCAAACAATCTAATGTCAAAAAAATTTCATGGCTTTGATGTAGGACCGAGTCCCACAATAAAGAATAAATATTTAGGCATTGCAAGCAAAATTGCCTAAGCAACACATCTAGGGTTTCTTAAGCATCACACCAAAGATGAATTGCATCACACAATCTGCAAAGCAAAGACTTGCCGAGTTCAATAAATTATAAACTCTATTGAAAAGTAAGAATTACAACTATATTTGTAGACTCTCCAAAAGTTCTATTCCTAGTGGAAATAGGAAACCTCAAAACAAGAAACATTATTGAAGTATACATAAGATTCCACTACTCAAGCTTTAAAAAAAAGAAAAAAAAAAAAGAAAGAGGAAACTTCGTAAAATCCTAATAATACTAAAATCCTAGTTGATAATTTTAGTGATTAAACTTCAAGAAGAATCTTGATCCTTGTTTAAGTTTCAAAGTCAATCTTCACCAAAAACTTGGTAGTCATGTTGCATGATTTTGTTGGCCGTATCAGGCTTAGTGGATGGTTTTATTGTCCTATACTAAATTCTATGAACAGGAATCCAATCACAATACTATGTAGATGATCTGTGTCCTTGCAATCAAATGGGTACTTATTTAACCAAAGAAAAATAATAAGTAGAAATATCTCATGCCCAGAAATAATAACATTGGTCAAGTTTGAAGTATCCTTATCATTAGTTATTACCTAACAATAAAAGTAACAGCACACTTTACAATTGATTTACATCTGTTATGGAATACCACTCTCAAACATTATATCAGATTTTATGATTCCGTTAGATGAAATTCATGATCCACAATCCATAGATGTGGCACCCCTCGACGGCCCTCGAACCGTTAGGGTCGCCACAGTTCGATTTCCTTTCTCTTGCTTGACCTGAAGGTCTATCACTCCTGGGGGTTTTCATCTTTTGGATCGGTCCCTGCGTAATTTATATGGCAGAAGCACATCCATCAACTCCCTTCCTTAGATTCAGAAAACGATGCACACCTACTAAACATTTATAGGTAAAAGCTGAACACTTTTATTTACTTAACCAGATGAACATCATTCATCGGCACATCAAAATGCCATAGTCTTCTATACTTGGCTATACTTCAAAAGATGACCGACATCTCCTCCAACAGTCGTATACTTAAAGTCCATCAATCAGTGTCAGTGTTCAAAAGTTCCTTCATTTGCTATCCTCCTCATCTATCGGTGGCAGTGGCAGCAGATGTATCTTATCTAGTCTGAAATGTTATTCCCCAAACGGGGTGAGTACAACTATTCAGCAGTAAAGATCCACCAAACTACACAATGTGTCAAACAGAACAATCAAGGTATCATGAATAAAACACATATCATTCATGCATTCAAGCATACCTCACCTTACAGCCGTGCATATATCACCATGCAACGTGCATATACCACCATGCACTCATATCATCCATGCTATCAAGCATACATTACCATGCAGTCATGCATATATTACCATGCAGTCATGTATATCTCACCATGCCATCGTGCATATACCACCATGCAGTGATGCATATCTCACAATGCCATCGTGCATATATCACCATGATTCGTATCATCCATGCTATCAAGAATACATCACCATGAGATCCATTCACACCTTCATGATCACATTTTCAATATCAAAAAGCATCAATTTACTTTCATAAGCAGATCATGCATCATGCCATATGCATACACCCATGCACATGATTCAATTTCAGTTCTTATCTTTCGCAAGGATCTCATTATTTTTCATCCATGGACCAATGTTTGCATCCCACAATTTATCGCTCGCATCCAACCTGGCATCGCGAGGAGCCTCCGGCACACACCTCCGGGCATCCGGCACACACACTCCGAGCATCTCGCATCCCACCTAGCGTCACGAGGAATCTCCGGGGCTCGCCATGAAAATGGTTACCCCTACCCTCTGGGCATGCATCATAATACAACCCCTCACCCTCCGGGCATGTATCATAATACAATCGGGCATCCCGACACTCCCGGGGAAAACCTCTGGGCATGTATTCATAATACAACTAGGCATCCAAAGGGCATTGACTCATTCGAACCTTTGGGCATCCTGACTCCCGGGGCATCGTCGACTCACACCTCCGACGGTATCATAATTATCTCAATTTATATTCACACATGTATCTCAATTTCAACATGGCATTTGATGCATCAATATCAAGAGTCTCAACTAGCTTTTGATGTCATATAACATTCCACATGTCACCACATATGCAGCATAATCAACCACTCAAGACATTATATCACATGGAGCAATTTCATTTATTTTTGAAAATATAACAAAATTTCGGATAAAAACAAATTGCACTCCTTTGGTCATAATTCTTGGAAAATCTAGTAAACAGCCTTATTAAATTCTAAAAATTTAACATGTTATATACAAGATCTGGAGGAAAATATTTCGTGAAGAACACCAAATCAAAAGAGCATCACAAAAATCAGTACAATTCACGCACCGCAGTCCTTAAAATTTCGGAATATTGCCACACACAGTTTTGTTCACAAATTCGGTAAAAATCTTAAATCAACTCCAAAAATTCTGAAATTTTTATATGTTATAGAAAATTTCCAGAGGTAAAAATTTCATGAAGAACACCATATCAAAAAAGGCTTCACATAATACGTACATGACCATACATCACCGAAAAAGGGTTTTTTTTTTTTTTTAACATCACCCATGCACAGTTTCGAAAACAATTTCGATTAAACCCTTAAATGAACTCAGAAACTTCTGAAATTTTCAAATTTTGTAGTTAAGACCTAGAGGTACAAGTTTCATGAAGAAATCAAAGTCCATTTCGTTCTGGATTAAAAGCTATAATCGATTTACTTTTTCCAATTCTCGGTACCGTTTTCCAGATCCACCCGTGTAGAAGAAAATCGTTTCCTTGGTCATTACTGGTCCATTTATTCTGAAATTTTAGTATATTGTTCCTCAAAATGTCGTCTACAATTTTTATCGAGGGCACGAAATCAAATTCGTAATGGAACATTTTATAAAATTCACAGAATCGTAAGAGGTCAAAGAGCAGTTTTCCAGATCTAGTATTTTCGAAGAAAAATGGTTTCACCACTCAATACTTGTCCATTTCGTCTCAAATGGACAAGTATGTTAATCATCAAGAATTCCTCTACAACTTTCATTAAGAAGTCGAAGTGAAATTCCAAGTAGAAAGTCACATGCAGCTCACGAAATCATCGAAGGACAAACTGTTTCTCCAGAAAACAGAAGGCTAGACTTAGAACACAGCTTCTTCATCTTCAAAGATATTCACCTCTACCCCATTCGAATTCCACCATGCATCACACATCATCACAGCAAGTAAACCACAGCAAACAATGTGTAGATTAACGGACTCTACTTGCCTCAAATCGAAGGAAAACACAGCAAGAACGACGGCGGGACTAGGCGGGCTTGACGGCGTCTCCTCTTCCTCTCTTCCTCTCTTTCTCTCTTCTTTCTTTGGACGCCCCTCCCCCTCTCGAGCTCACCATCCCTTTTCTTTCCTCCCCTTCAATGATTTGATTGCATGCAGCCGCCCAAAGGAGCCAATGGGGGCAGCCACACTTGGCTCAACCTCCATGCCACTTGTCAATTCTCTCATGCAAGGTTAATGGGCTTAAGTTTTTGGGCCGGTCTTGGGCCTTCATGGGCCGGTCTAATGGGGGCTGCGTGGGCTGGTTGGACGGGCTTTGGGCCTAAAAATCAGCCCACCCTCTCCTATTCCTATTCCATTTAATCCCCAATTAAATAAACACCTAATGTCAGCTTATAAGGTCACAAAACTATATAATTTAAATCAATAAAATTATACTTATTAAGTGCATCCCCAAGAATAAGATTTCTATATCAATTTGCACCTTAATAAAATCCTTGGGTCACTTGTAGATACATCTCCATCCAAACAATTGTCCATTACAATGCTTGGCCTTAAATTAGTTGAAATTCATTGATTCAATGGCTGATTCATAATCCAATGGCACTTCCATCACCTATTGATGGTTCATAGTGTATCCAAGGGTTGTCATGAAATTTTAGGATGCCACAATGGATTTAATTTTTTGATTCATGACTCATATTTCCATGTGACAACTAAGGGTGACCCTAAGTGGTTATCATGTCATATCAAAATTGTGGCTACCTACTTAACAGTCGACACAATTAATAAACCAATATTGTTCTGGGTTGAAAGTTCAAACCACGAAACAGAAATTGACTCATGTAATCTATCCATCCAAACGATAGTGCCATCTTGATTAACAACCTGACCTATCACGACCTATTTATAATTAGTTCATTAAGTTTTCTAATAATAATCATACATGAATTTTGTTTCCATAGTGGTCACAAATTACTATTTGATCACACCATATAAATATAACATTTCAGGTAAACCTAGGATTTTGTAAGCTTACGACTAGTTTCTTTTCAAATTAATTTGACATTGATGACAATATGCATATTGTACATATGCCATGTCAGTCATGTTAGGATAGGAATGACCCATTCAATTCAATCGAATTAGTTAAACAGGTTATTCATCTCTTGTAATTTGTTGACCTTTTCAACAAAAGGGTCATGTTCGAATAGAGTTTTCTAATAAAAATTTGTGTTGATCTTATTATGCTCAGATTGACCTATCTAGCAATCCATTTTGAACTTGACATTGATAGACATGACCTATAAAAATGGATTGCCATCTCTATTAATAGATGAATGTTTGCTAAGCAAGTTTGTTATTTGCATTGCATCATGCGGATTTTGAGTAATTCATAATATTTGTTGGAGAAAACTTCCTTACGTGTTTTGAAGCTGACAAAACGTTTCCATCAGTCTAGTCTGAAGACTTGCAGACTGTTTCGTCAAAGTCTAAAGACTGTCAGACCGCCAGACTCAAGATTTAAAGTCTAACTTCATTGACAGTTTCTAGACCGTCGAAGAAGACTTATCCAGAATTAAGCATTTCTTTGAGGATTTGATTTGATCATCTAAGGAAGATCTCTCAGCTGGATATAGTATCTCGGAATCCATTATTTATCTTGAGATTGATATGGGTATTTTGGATCCGTTGATTGGTGAAGCATACTTGAAAGGTTCTACTTATGAAAACCTAAATTCTGATTGTATGGGCGAGCATGATTGATGGGCTATCGTCATATTCCTTAAATAACTCGAAATCTCCCTAATTGATTCTGTCTAACGAGTAGATTGGAAGAGCTCTTTTGGAAAGTGTCAACGGTTATGAAGGCATGGAGGAGTATATAAGGAAGACGTTCTAGTTATTCAAGTGTGTGCGCGATAGAAAAATTCCAAAATTTGAATCTCCTCTTTCTTTGCTAATTCAATTGTTGAGCGTAAATTTGTACTCAAAAGAGAGTTTATACATTTGTGAGATCTTGAGGAAATGTAGCAAAGTTTCTATACTGTGGAATCAAGGACGTGATACTGTAACGACTCTTTTGATTCATAATGAAATCCAGCCGGTGGGCTGTCAGTGCGGGAGAGTGGACGTAGACTTGGATTAAGCCGAACCATTATAAACTTTGTGTTCTTTTTCTCTTCCCTAAACTCTTTACTTTACTTGTAACTTTATTTAATTGTTAGAGTCTTGCTTCTATTTTAAAGTCTACTGTTAAATAGACTCAGGTTAAAAGTAAAGTTTTTTATTTTTTATTTTTTTATTTTTTATGATTTCACTAGAGTAAAGTTTTACTTTATACTTTGCAAAAGTTTATTTTCACACCTATTCACCCCCTCTAGGTGCTCATACTAGCATTCACAATTGGTATCAGAGCTTGTGTACTCATTTAAATTGAAGTGTTTTTACTTCAGAGTTAACGATCCATGGCTAGTATGTTGGCTCTAGGTTTGGTTGAAGGACAAAGCAACACCAGACCGCCTTACTTTGATGGGAAGGAATACAGTATATGGAAAAACAAGATGAAGGCTTTCCTAATATCGAAAGACCCTCTTGAATGGGATGTGGTAGACAAAGGAATTATTCATAAAACCACAACAGTCTCAGAAAGGGGAAAAAGATGCTGTTGAGTCCAGCGAGATGACTCAAGAAGAGATAACCAAGAGACAAGCTCTTGATGCAAAAGAAATTTATTCATTATATTATGCATTATCTCCCACTGAATATAACAAAATATCTTTTTGTGAAACAGCTAAAGAAGTCTGGGATAGATTGCATATCACCTATGAAGGAACCGATCAAGTAAAAGAAACCAGAGTCAACATTCTGCTCGGTCAATATGAAGCATTCAAGATGAAACCAAGAGAATCTATCACTGACATGTTTAGTCGTTTTACAGAAATCGTGAATGGTCTTGAGTATCAAGGTTAACCAATCTCTGGACCCATGAAGGTTAACGAGCTGTTGCGTGGACTTTCCAAAGATTGGAATCACGTAAAGACCTCAATAAGGGAGACACAAAGAATCATGCCACTCTCTGTTGACGATTTCGTTGGCACTCTTCAGTCTTATGAAGTGGAGTAAATCAACGAAGAGGAAGATCCTAAAGGTAACAAATCCATTACATTAAAATCTAATGATGATTCCGATGTCACAGATTCTGAAGACGATATGGACGATGAAGAGCTTGCTCTCATGATAAGAAGGTTTAATAAACTGAATAGAAAGGGAAGAAGATTCAATCTGAAGAAATAAAATTATCAAAAGTTTCAAAATAAATCAGCTGAGGATGATGAATCCAATAAGGATGTGATCTGTTTTGAATCCAAGAAAAAAGGACACATCAGATCCAACTGTCCCTTACTGAAGAAAAAGAAAGGAAAAGCTGAGAAGTATAGAAAAGCTCTTAAAGTAGAAACTTGGAGTGATACCGAATGTGAAGAAAGTGATGATGATTATGCCAATATTTGTCTTATGACACAATTAGAATCAAATTCAGACTCTGAGATAAAATGAGACTCAGACAGTGAAATCGAGGTAAGTAACTTAAAAATTCCTACTAAAGTCTCTAAATATATTGATGAATTGTGTCTTAGTCTCAAAACCTCTCTCAAGAGGATTTCCAAATTTAAAAGGGAAAATTCTGCACTGAAGCAACAAGAGATTGTCTGGAAAGAAAATGTTGAAAAATTACATAAAAGTGTTACTGCTATGAAAGAAAATGCAGACTCTCTTTCAAAAGAAAATACACTATTGAAAAATGATATTTCAAGTATTTCAAAAAGGTTTTTTTTTTTTTTATAGGATCTGAGAAATTAGAAAAGATTCTTTCAGCACAAAAACCATACTTTAACAAATCAGGTTTGGAATGACTGTTGAAACCATTCCTCTAATTGATTTTCCTAAAGTAAAAGAAAGAATTAAACAAAGACCTACAAAAGATTTTTACATAAATCATTTCCAAAAAGTTTTTGTAAAACCTGTAGGCCGTAATGCTCTCAAATGTTCTAAGTACAACATTTCAGAACATTTTGAGAAAGATTGTCCTATGGTTTGGAAACCCGTGAGGAAGGTTTGGGTTAAGACCGCATATAGTACTAACTCCATTGGACTCAAGAAAGTATGGGTACCAAAGAAAACTTGAGTTTTTCTTTTAAATGCAGGTTACTATTAAGAAAAATGTTAAATGGTACTTGGATAGTGGATGCTCAATGTTGGAGAAATCTTTCTGGAATATTTTGAAGCTGACAAAACGTTTCCATCAGTCTAGTCTGAAGATTTGCAGACTCTACTATTTAAAGTCTGAAGACCTCCGGACTGCCAGACTCAAGACTCAAAGTCTATTCTCATTGATAGTTTCTAATCTGTTGAAGAAAGGCTATCTAGAACTGAGTGTTTCATTAAGGATTTGACCTTATGGACTGGAGAAGATCTCTTGGCTGGATATGACATAACGGATTCCTTTATTCGAATCAAGATTGATTAAGAATCCGATGATTGGCGAAGTATACTTGGAAGGTTCTACTTATGGAAACCAAGATCCTGATTGTATGGGTGAGCAGGATTGATGGGTTTGACATGTTCCTTAAATAACTCGAATGATCTTCCTAATTGATTCTGTCCAACGGGAATGTTGGAAGAATTCCTATGGTAAGTGCCAATGGGTATGATGGCATAAAGGAGTATATAAGGAAGACGTTCCAATTGTTTGAGAGTGTGCACGATAGAAGAATTCCAAAGTCTGAAGCTCTTTGTTCTTAGTCAATTCATTTACTGAGCGAAATCTTATATGCAAAAGAGAGTCTATATTTTGAGAAACCTTGAGGAAGTGTGGTAGAGTATCTACACTGTGGAATCAAGGGAAAGCATTGCTGTAACATCTCTTTTGATCATAATGAAATCCAGTCGATGGGCTGTCAGTGCGGAAGAGTGGACATAGGCTTGGAATAAACCGAACCATTATAAACCTTGTGTTCAATTTTCTCTTCTCTACTCTCTGCTTTACTTTGATCATAATTCATTTTGTTAACCAAATGAGAACTTCCTTTCTATTGTCTGCTTAGTATTGCTCTCTTATCTTGAGAAATTATTTTTACACCTATTCACCCCCCTCTAGGTGCTTATACTAGCTATATCAATTGGTATCAGAGCGTGTGTACTCACTTTGTTTGAAGTGTTTTACTTCAAAGTTAAAGATCCATGGCTAGTATGTTAGCTCCAGGGCTGGTAGAAGGGCAAAGCAATACCAGACTACCTTACTTTGATGGAAATGATTACAACATATGGAAAAACAAGATAAAGGCGTTCCTAAGATCAAAGGATCCTTTGGAATGGGACGTTGTAGAAAAAGGAATCATTCCTAAAGCTGCACCTGTCTCAGAGAGAGGAAAAGAAGCTGTTGAGTCTAGTGAAATGACTCAGGAAGAGATAATCAAGAGACAAGCTCTTGATGCAAAAGCAATTTATTCTTTATATTGCGCTTTGTCACCTACTGAATATAACATAATATCTTCTTGTGTTACAGCGAAAGAAGTCTGGGATAGATTACATATTACCTATGAAGGAACCGATCGAGTGAAAGAGACCAGAATCAACATTCTCCTCGATCAATACGAAGCCTTCAAAATGAAATCAGGAGAATCTATAACTGACATGTTTAGTCGTTTTACAGAAATCGTGAATGGTCTTAAAAATCAAGGTCAACCAATTTTTGATCCCATGAAGGTAAACAAGCTACTACGTGGACTCTCCAAAGATTGGAATCACATAAAGACCTTAATAAGAGAGACACAAAGAATCATGTCACTATCTGTCGATGAGTTGGTTGGGACTCTTCAGTCTTATGAAGTGGAACGAATCAATGAAGACGAAGATCCTAAAGGTAAGAAATTCATTGCATTAAAATCCAATGATGATTATGATGTTACAGATTCTGAAGACGATATGGATGATGAGGAGCTTGCTCTCATGATAAGAAGATTCAGAAAGCTTAACAAAAAAGGAAGAAGATTCAATCCAAAGAAACAAAGTTTTCAAAAGCAACAGACTAAGTCTGTTGAGGATGATGAATCAAACAAAGATGTAGTCTGCTTTGAATGTAAGAAAAAGGGACACATCAGACCTAACTGTCCTCTTCTGAGAAAGAAGAAAGGAAAAGCTGAAAAGTATCGAAAGGCTCTTAAAGCAAAAACCTGGAGTGATACAGAGTGTGAAGAAAGTGATGATGATTATGCCAATATATGTCTGATGGCACAATCGGATTCAGATTCAAACTCAGAGACAGACTCAGATTCAGACAGTGAATTTGAGGTGAGTAACTTTAAAATCCCTATTAAAGTTTCTAAATACATTGATGAGTTGTGTTTTAGTCTTAAGACTTCTCTTAAAAGGATTTCCGAACTTAAAAAGGAAAACTCTCACTGAAACAATAGGAAAATGTTTTGAAAGAAAAGGTGAAATGTTTAGACATGAATGTTTCTACTTTTAAAGAAAGCGAAGAAAATCTTTTAAAAGAAAATATATTTTTAAAAAATGACATATCAAATATTTCAAAAAGATTTTCAATAGGATTTGAGAAAATTGAGAAAATTCTTTCAGCACAAAGACCTTATTTCAATAAATCTGGTTTGGGAATGACTGTGGAAACCATTCCTTTAATTGATTTTCCTAAAGTGAAGGAAAGAATTAAGCAAAGACCTACAAGAGACGCTTACAAAAATCATTTTAAAAAGATTTTTGTAAAACCAGTAGGTCGCAATGTTCTCAGATGTTCAAAGTGCAATAGCGCAGATCATTTTGAAAAAAAATGTCCTATGGTTTGGAAACCTGTTAAGAAAGTATGGGCAAAAACCGCATATCATACTAACACCAATGGACCCAAGAAAATATGGGTACCAAAGAAAGTTTGAGTCTCTTTTTTTGCAGGTCACTATCAAGAAAAAGGTAAAATGGTATCTGGATAGTGGATGCTCAAGACATATGACAGGAGATTTAAATTGCTTCATAAAGCTCGTTCAAGTAAATGGTGGAAAAGTCTCATTTGGAGGAAACAGTAAAGGAAGCATTGTGGGATTTGGAACTATAAAGATTGGAAACCTCACAATAAGCAATGTTTCCTTAGTGGAAGGACTCAACTACAATTTGCTCAGTATCAGTCAGCTGTGTGATACCGGTTTCAAAATCAACTTTCAAGAGGGAATATGTTCAGGAACTAGTAAAGATTCTACTCAGTCATTCATGGGTCGAAGACATGGAAATATCTACCTCTTGGATGTGAAACCAGATGAATCGCAATGTCTAATCTCAATTCAAGACGAAGTGAACTTATGGCACAGAAAGCTTAGGCACATCAATATGAAGCAGATAACCAAAATTTCAACAAAGAAGCTTGTTCGTGGTCTACCCAATCTATCATACCAAAATTTTGATCTATGTACACCATGCGTATTGGGAAAGCAGGTAAGAAATTCCTTTAAACCAGTAAATCAAGTTTCCACTAATCGTGTACTGCAGCTTCTGCATATGGATCTCTTTGGACCAACCAAAACTCAGAGCATTGGAGGTAAGAAATATTGCCTAGTAATTGTAGATGACTACTCACGATTTACTTGGATATATTTTTCTAGCAAAAGTCTGAAACCTTATCTTACTTTGAAAAGTTTGCTAAAAATGTTCAAAATGAAAAAGGGTATGTTATTTCAAGTATAAGAACAGACCATGGAGGTGAATTTGAAAATCAGGATTTTACAAAATTTTGTGATGAATCTGGTTTTCAACATGTGTTCTCCTCTCCATATACTCCAGAGCAAAACGGAGTTGTGGAAAGAAAGAATAGGTCGCTTCAAGAAATGGCTAGAACTCTTTTAATTGAAAGTAACATCTCTTCATGATTTTGGGCTGAAGTAGTTTCAATAGCATGTTATATTATTAATAGAGTTTTTCTAAGGCCTATTCTGGAAAAAACTCCCTATGAGTTATTTAAAGAAAAGAAGCCTATTGTTTCATACTTTCATGTGTTTGGATGTAAATGCTTTATATTGAAAAATGCAAATGATCGAGTTGGCAAGTTTGAAGAAAAATCAAACGAAGGCATCTTCCTTGGATATTCTACCTTAAGCAAAGCCTACAGAGTTTATAACAAGAAGACTCAATTTGTGGAGGAATCAATGAATGTCAAATTCCAAGATTCTATGCAAAATGAATCTATTCAGACTCATCTTAAAGAATCTGAACCAACTCCAGACTCTACAAAGTCTAAATCTCGAGAAGCAGCTCAGACTTTGAAAGACCAGCAATAAGTGGTTATTGAAAATTCAAATGAAGGAAGTGATCATCAACCTGACAAATCAACCAGTAACTAGAAGCATAAGTCCAGTCATCCCAAAGATCTCATTATTGGCGACATTAATGAAAGAATTCGCACAAGATCCAAAAGACGTGAAGAGTCTAGTGTTGTGGCTCTTATTTCTGAAATAGAACCCAAAAGCATAGAAGAAGCTTTATCTGATGAAAACTAGATTGAAGCTATGCAAGAAGAACTCAGGCAATTCAGCATTAATGATGTCTGGGAGTTGACTCCTAAACCGAAAGGTAAATATATTATTGGAGCTAAATGGGTTTTTAGGAACAAGATGGACGAGAAAGGAAATGTCATAAGAAACAAAGCAAGACTCATGGCCAAGGGATATACGCAAGAAGAAGGGATAGACTATGACGAGACTTACACACCAGTAGCAAGGTTAGAAGCAATTCGATTATTACTTGCTTTTGCTTGTTATAAGAATTTCAGGTTATTCCAAATGGACGTCGAAAGTGCTTTCATGAATGGATTTATCCATGAGGAATTCTATGTGGAACAACCACCTGGGTTTGAAGACCCAAGGAAACCAAACTCAGTATTCAGACTGAAAAAGGCCTTCTATGGTTTAAAGTAAGCACCTCGAGCTTGGTACGACAGGCTGAGTAAGTTTTTAATTCAAAACCTTTGTCAAAGGTAAAGTAGACACTACTCTGTTTATCAAAAGAGAAAACAAAAGTTTTATGCTTGTTCAAATATATGTTGATGATATTATTTTTGGATCCTCTAATGAAAGTTTGTGCAAGAAATTCTCTAAGTCTATGCATGATGAATTTGAAATGAGCATGATGGGTGAACTAACCTTCTTTCTTGGACTTCAAGTGAAACAATTGAAGGAAGGGACTTTTATTCATCAAGAAAAATATGCTAATGATCTTATCAAAAAGTTTGGATTGGAAAATTGCAAAAAGACTGATATACCAATGTCAAGTTCTTTGAAAATAGACAAAGATGAAGGAGGAAAGAAAGTTGACCAGAAGCTATACAGGAGTATCATTGGTTCACTTCTTTATCTTACTGCTTCTAGACCTGACATTTTGTTTAGTGTTTGCATTTGTGCTAGATTTCAAGCAGACCCTAAAGAATCTCATCTAAGTGCTGCAAAGTGTATTATCAAATACTTTGCATCAACTTCGAGCCTTGGTCTTTGGTATCCTAAAAGGGGAGACTTTACTCTTCTTGGATACTCAGACACAGATCTAACTGGTTGCAAAGTTGATAGAAAGAGCACCTCGGGTACCTGTCAGTTACTTGGAAGCAGGACAGCGTCTTGGTTTTCAAGAAAGCAAAATACAGTAGCTCTTTCTACAGCAGAAGCAGAGTATGTAGCTCTTGGAAGTTGTTGTTCACAAATTCTGTGGATAAAACAACAGCTAAGATACTTTGGAATCGAAGATTCATGCACTGAGATTAACTGTGACAACACTAGAGCAATCAATCTTACCAAAAATCCAATTCTTCACTCAAGAGCAAAGCATATAGAGATTCAACATCACTTCATTAGAGATCATGTTCAAAACAGAGAAGTTTCGATTCAGTTTGTTGACTTAAAGAACCAACTGGCGGATATATTTACAAAGCCTTTGGAGAAAAATCAATTTGAAATCATCCGTTCCAGACTCAACATCTTGAAGTTTGAAGAAGTTAAAGTCTAGAGACTCTCAGACTCAGACAAACAAGATTCTTGACTGTAAGTTATTTTATTCTCTCTCATATTAAATCTCGGAAAGGTACGATCATCTATCTAAAATTGATTTTTGCTACCTTCAATTTCCGTGATAAGTGCAATCTTTCCTTTTCAAAAGGAGTTAATTTTTAAAATGGCAATTATCTATTTTTGAAAAAGGCAGTTATTTTTAAAAAAATGCATCTTTTTACTTTCCATTACGACGTTTTGTATGCCTCTCTTCGACTAACCTATATACAGTCGGTTCCTCTTCGTTTAACTCCCAAAAAATGCTAAAAAGCATCGATCTTCCACTCCTGTCTTCTTCTCTTGTTTAATCTTCGAAAAGTTGTCATCTTTCTTGGGTAAGTCAAGTTTGGAATCTTTCAAAGACTGTGAAAGGTGTTGTCTTCAAGGAAGTCTTCGAGGATCGCAAACAGGGGACCGCAGCAAATGCGTGAGGGGCTTATGCACTTTGATCTCACCGAGGAAGGAGAGTCTCCTAGTTAGCAGTAGAGCCCACAACATTCTTAGCAGCGTCCATCTCCTCCATCTAGTCCACATGATGTTGCTCATCGAGAAAATGAAGAAATCATCGAAGGCGCAGATCCTGTAAGAATTCATAAGCCCTCTTTTAGAAGCTTTACCGTGCTTTAAAGAGGATCGGTACTCCATTGAACTACATTGATGAGTTTCTTAAGGACAAAGGGTATGGTAATGAGTACATCTTCTTACGAAATATGGAACGCTTGGGAATTGCCCTTGCGGGGTCGGCAGAAGAAACCCTTGCTAATATCCCAAGTGATCCGCGTGTTGGAGGGCTGAATCAGATAGATGGGAATGATGATGACAAGTTGTATAGTCAGTTTCAACCGAGAATGGGTGTTGCGGCAAAAATTCGGGGAAAAAGGACAGACTTGTTTCGATCGGAGGAACAAAAGCATCTATACTCTAAGTTGTTGAAGCGTGGGGTGATAAACCCTAGGAGTGTGGATTTTGATTTCCTTGATGCTGTGAACGTTAATTTGAGGGAAAAGTTCAGTCTTCTTCAACTTGAACAGTTCTGTTTTGACTCTACAGAAGCCTATGTTGAACTCACTGCATATTTCTATTCGAATCTTAGTTTCTTGGATGCAAATAGATTCTCTTTTAGTGTCCGAGATCAGGACTATATGGTGGATATAGATATGTTGGCTGATGTGATTGGGGTTGAGAGAGGGAGATATCAACCTATCAATGTCTCTATTGCTCGTGCTACGTTGGAACTTGTTAAGGATAGAAGGACAGAGGGAAAGGTTTGCTACTCAAGGATGAGTGCATTCAACATTCTGCTTCACAAGATTGTGATTAATTGCCTCAGACCAAAATCTACTTCAAAGACTGATGTTTCAAATTCAGAGGCAAAGCTGATGTATGCCATCAATGCTGGGAAAAAGTTTTCTCTTCCTCACACTATTATGTTCCATATGTATAGAGCAATGGTGAAGGACAATGGTCAACTTCCTTATCCAGCTCTTGTGTCAAAGTTATTTAGACATTTGAATATTCAGCCTCCACGAATTCTCTGTGTTCGATGTTGTGATCAAATGGTGGTGGGACTGAAAATGGTGTCTAAAATGCGTTTGAAAGAACTCAACAAGGCGTTGGAGAAATTCAAGGAGAAAACCCTTGTCAAAACTCATCAAGTCTCTTCAGCAGCAAAAATAAAAGGGAAGGAGCCCATGGTTGCTCCATCCAAGAAGAGAAGAGCTCTCATCGTTGAGGATGAAGATGATGAGGAAGACATCACCATTTCTGCTATGGCATTGAAGAACCTGAGTCGTTCTGTTCCAGAATCAATGGAACGACAAGAGAAAGACACAGAATAGAGGACTGGAGAAAGAGAAGATTTGGAAGCAGAAGAGAAAGAAGCAGAGGAGAAAGAAACAGAGGAGAGAGAAGCTGAAGAAAGAGATGAAAAGGAGGAAAGATTTGAAGATGAAGAAGAAGAGGAAAGAGGAAATCAAGAGGAAGGAGAGCATGAGGAACACTCTTCTCCACCTGAAGGCATGGAAATAGGGGGAGATCGTGAGAAAAGAGGAATGTCCTCATATCTTGCTACCAGTGAAAGAGTCAGCCGCTCTCCAGCAGATCCAGAGGACATCTATGCCTCTCAATTTCCTGAGGAGGGACATGATGTTTCATCGCCCAATATGCGTGACTATGCTGATTTGCCATCGTTTGCCTTAACTCCGTCTGATCGTGCAGAAGCCAGTACGCAGACTGATAATTCAGTAGATTTTCGCAGAATTCTTGATGTTCTCTTGGAAATGCGGGGTTAGATATATGCTCTGGGATGCGAAGTTTAGAATTTGTAGACTGCAGGTCAAGCTTCTTTAGTTTCTTTGAATGATCAGATCCAAGCCCTTGCTCTTCAGATTCAAGCAAATGCTAAGGGTGAAGAGGTGGCTCAACTGAAGGAAGAGTTGAAAAAGCTGGAAAGCATTGTCCAGTCAATGGGAGATTTCTAGCTTGTTCGTGTTCCCAAGCATTCTTGATTCCATTCTCTTTCCATCTCAAACTTTTTTATGATGACAAAAAGGGGGAGAGATGCAGGATTTGAAAACTTTGAACTTGAACTTGAACTTTTGATTTTGATGTTTGACTTGACTTTTGTGTCTAGATGTAGACTGTATTTGGGAATTGGGTTTGACTGCTTATATTAAGTACTATTGATATCTTATGAGTGACTTTACTCACATGCAAGACTAACCTATTTTTTGTGGTTGCAAATTCTAGTGTTATCATTAAGCTATTTATCTTTATGAGATATCCATATTTGCTTGAGTAATGTTTTGCAGGTCAAAGTTATCCAAATCTGCAGGAAAGTTTTGTCACCATAAAAAAGGGGGAGATTGTTGGAGAAATCTTTCTGGAATATTTTGAAGCTGACAAAACGTTTCCATTAGTCTAGTCTGAAAATTTGCAGACTCAATTATTTAAAGTCTGAAGACCTTCGGACTGCCAGACTCAAGACTCAAAGTCTATTCTCATTGACAGTTTCTAATCTGTTGAAGAAAGGCTATCCAGAACTGAGTGTTTCATTAAGGATTTGACCTTATCGACTGGAGAAGATCTCTTGGCTGGATATG
This sequence comes from Eucalyptus camaldulensis, assembly GCA_019915185.1. NCBI lineage: Eukaryota > Viridiplantae > Streptophyta > Magnoliopsida > Myrtales > Myrtaceae > Eucalyptus > Eucalyptus camaldulensis. The sequence continues at coordinate 12,615,027 of JAHSVA010000013.1, read as the reverse complement.
ACATAACGGATTCCTTTATTCGAATCAAGATTGATTAAGGATCCGATGATTGGCGAAGTATACTTGAAAGGTTCTACTTATGGAAACCGAAATCTTGATTGTATGGGCGAGCATGATTGATGGACTATCGACATGTTCCTTAAATAGCTCGAATGATCTTCCTAATTGATTTTGTCCATCGGGAATGTTGGAAGAATTCCTTTAGTAAGTGCCAACGGGTATGATGGCATAAAGGAGTATATAAGAAAGACGTTCCAGTTGTTCGAGATTGTGCACGATAGAAGAATTCCAAAGTCTGAAGCTCTTTGTTCTTAGTCAATTCATTTACTGAGTGAAATCTTGTGCGCAAAAGAGAGTCTATATTTTGAGAAACCTTGAGGAAGTTTGGTAGAGTATCTACACTGTGGAATCAAGGGAAAGTATTGCTGTAACATCTCTTTTGATCATAGTGAAATCCAGCCGGTGGGCTGTCAGTGCGGAAGAGTGGACGTAGGCTTGGAATAAGCCGAACCACTATAAACCTTGTGTTCAATTTTCTCTTCCCTACTCTCTGCTTTACTTTGATCATAATTTGTTTTGTTAACCAAATGAGAACTTCATTTCTATTGTCTGCTTAGTATTGCTCTCTTATCTTGAGAAATTATTTTTACACCTATTCACCCCCCCTCTAGGTGCTTATACTAGCTATATCACTCAAGACATATGACAGGAGACTCAAATTGTTTCATAAAACTTATGCAAGTTAATGATGGAAAAGTTTCTTTTGGTGGTAATAGCAAAGGCAGAATTGTGGGATGCGGAACCGTAAAGATTAGAAGTCTCACAATCAGTAACGTTTCCTTAGTGGAAGGAGTCAACTACAATTTGCTGAGTATCAGCTAACTGTGGGACACAGGTTACAAAATCAACTTTCAAGAAGGAATATGTTTAGGAATTGGTAAAGACCCCTCTTAGACATTCACAGGGCGAAGACATGGGAATATATATCTCTTAGATATCAAACCAGAAAAATTCCAATGTCTAATTTGAAAGAGGAAGCTAATCTCTGGCATAGAAAACTTGGCCACATCAACATGAAGCAAATGGCCAAGATCTTAGCAAAGAAGCTTGTTCATGGATTACCCAACCTGACATACCAAAAATCTGAATTATGTACACCATGTGTATTGGGAAAACAGGTTAGAAATACTTTCAAACTAGTAAATCAAGTTTCCACTAATCGTGTGCTGCAACTCTTATATATGGATCTCCTTGGACCAATCAGAACCTAGATCATTGGAGGTAAGAAATATTGCCTAGTAATAGTTAATGATTATTCACGATTCACTTGGATATATTTCTCGGCAAGTAAGCCTTAAACCATTTCTTATTTTATAAAATTCGCTAAGAAAGTTCAAAATGAGAAAGGGTATGTTATTTCAAGTATACAGACAGATCATGGAGGTGAGTTTGAAAATCAGGGCTTTACTAAATTCTGTGATGAATCTGGTTTTTAGCCTCACCATACACTCCAGAACAAAATGGAGCTATGGAAAGGAAGAATAGATCGTTGCAAGAAATGACTAGAACTTTATTAATTGAAAGTAACATTTCTTCTTGTTTTTGGGTTGAAGCAGTTTCTACAGCGTGCTATATTATTAATAGTCTTCTTAAGGCCTATTCTGAAGAAAACTCCCTATGAGTTGTTCAAAGGAAAGAAGCCAATTGTTTCTTATTTTCATGTGTTTGGATGAAAATGTTTTATATTGAAAAATACAAATGATCGAGTTGGGGTAAGTTTGAAGAAAAATCAAACGAAGGCATCTTCCTTGGATATTCAACCACCAGTAAAGCTTACAGAGTATACAACAAAAAGACTCAATCTGTGGAGGAATTAATGAATGTCAAATTTCAAGATTTTATACAAAATCAATCGATTCAGACCTAACCTGAAGAATTTTAACCTGCTTCAGACTCTACAAAGTCTAAACCTCAAGAAGCAACTCAGACTTCAGAGGACCAGCAACGAATGATCATTGAAGAATCAAATGAAGAAAAGGATCAACAATCTAATAAGCCAACCAGCAACTGGAAGCACAAGTCTAGTCATCCCAAAGAACTCATTATTGGTGACATTAATGAATGAATTCGTACAAAATCTAAAAGACGTGAAGAGTCTAGTGCTATGGCTCTTATTTCTGAAATAGACACCAAGAGCATAGAAGAAGCTTTAACTGATGAAAGCTGGATTGAAGCTATGCAAGAAGAACTCAGGCAATTCAGTATCAATGATGTCTGGGAATTGACTCATAAACCAAAAGATAAATTTATCATTGGAGCTAAATGGGTTTTCAGGAACAAGATGAACAAGAAAGAAAAAGTCATAAGGAACAAAGCAAGACTCGTGGCCAAAGGATATACGTAAGAAGAAGGGATAGATTATGATGAGACTTATCCACCAGTAGCAAGGTTAGAAGTAATTAGATTATTACTTGCTTTTGCTTGTTATAAGAATTGTATGTTATTCCAAATGGACGTCAAAAACGCTTTCCTAAATGGATTTATCCAAGAGGAAGTCTATGTAGAACAACCTCCCGGTTTTGAAGACCCAAGAAAACTAGACTCTGTATTCAAACTGAAAAAGGCGCTATATGGTTTAAAGTAAGCACCTCGAGCTTGGTACAACAGGTGAAGTAAGTTTTTAATCCAAAATGGCTTTGTTAAAGGTAAAGTAGACACTACATTATTCATCAAAAGAGAAAAGAAAAACTTCTTGCTTGTTCAAATTTATGTTGATGATATTATTTTTGGATCTCCTAATGAAAATTTGTGCAAGAAATTCTCTAAGTCTATGCAAGATGAATTGAGCATGATGGGTGAATTAATCTTCTTTCTCGGGCTTCAAGTGAAACAACTGAAGGAGGGAACTTTTATTTACCAAGAAAAATATGCTAAAGAACTTGTCAAAAAATTTGGATTTGAGAATTGCAAAAAGACTGATATACCAATGTCAAGTTCCTTGAAGCTGGACAAAGATGAAGGAGGAAAGTAAGTAGACCAGAAGTTATACAGGAGTATCATTGGTTCACTTCTTTATCTTACTACTTCTAGACTTGACATTTTGTTTAGTGTTTGTATTTGTGCCAGATTTCAATCAGACCCTAAAGAATCTCATTTGAGTGCTGCTAAACGTATCATCAAATACGTTGCAACATCCTCTAATTTGGGTCTCTGGTATCCTAAAGAAGGAGACTTTACTCTCCTTGGATATTCAAATGCAGATCTAGCAAGATGCAGAGTTGATAGAAAGAGCACCTCCGGAACTTGTCAATTACTTGGTAACATGACAGTATCTTGGTTTTCAAGGAAGCAAAGTACTGTAACTCTTTCAACAGCAAAAGCAGAATATGTGGCTCTTGGAAGTTATTGTTCACAAATTCTGTGGATAAAACAACAGCTAAGAGACTTTGGAATCCAAGACTTATGCACTGAAATCAAATGCGACAACACCAACACAATCAATTTCACCAAGAATCCAATTCTTTATTCAAGAGCAAAGCATATAAAGATTCGACATCATTTCATTAGAGATCATGTTCAAAATGGAGAAGTCTCGATTCAGTTCATTGACTCAAAGAATCAAATGGAGGATATTTTTACAAAGCCTCTGGAGAAAAGTCAATTCGAGTTTATTCGATCAAGACTCAATATCTTAAAGTCTGAAGAAGTTCAGACTCAGAGATAAAAAGTCTAAAAAGGCTCAGACTCAGAAGATCAAGGATCACGACTGTAAGTTATTTCTATTTTGAAATTTATCTCTCGGACAAAAAACTCGAAAAGATACGTTTGTCTATTAATCTGTAATTGATCGATGTTATCTTCCTCAGTTTTCGTGATTATTGCAATCATTCCTTTTCGAAAAAGAATTTATCTTTTAAAAATGACAGTTATCTAAGAGGAAGTTAATTTTTGAAAAGGCATTTTCTATTTTTCCTTTTACAACATTCCGTATACCTCTCTTCGATTGCTTTATATACTGTTGGTTTTTCTCCGTTTTACTCACAAAACCCTAAGAAAGCACAGATCTTCAACTTTTCAACTTCTCTTTTGTTCTCTTGTTTAATCCTCGAAAAGTTTTCACCTTTCTTGCGAAACAAGCTTGGAATCTCTCAAAGAATATGAAGAATGTCGTTCCAAAGAAAATCTTCAAGGATCGCGAACAGGGGACCACAACAACTACGTGGGGGTCCTACGCATTTTGACCTCACCGAGGAAGAAGAATCTTCGAGACAGTAACAGAGCCCGCAACATTCTCAACAGCGTCCATCTCCTCTATCTAGACCTCAAGATATTGATCATCGAGCAGAGGAAGAAATCATTGAAGATGCAGAACCTGTAAGAACTCAAAACCTCGCTTTTATTTTTAAGCTTTACTCTGCCTTGAAGAAGGGTGGTACTCCTTTGAACTATATTGATGAATTCTTGAAAGAGAAAATGTATTGAAATGAAACCCACTTTTTACGCACAAGGGAACAATTGGGAATTGATCTTGTGGGGTTGATAGAAAAAGCATTTGCAAATATCCCAAGCAATCCATGTGTTGGAGGGCTGAGTCAACCTGATGGGAATGATGATGATAAGATGTACACTCATTTTAAGCCTAGAATGGGTGTTGTGGTGAATATTCGAAGTAATAGGATAGATTTGTTTCGCTCGGAGTAATACAAGCGACTTTACTCTAAGTTGCTAAAGCTGGGGGTGATCAACCCTAGAAGTGTGGACTTTGATTTTCTTGATTCTCTGAATATTAAGCTGTGAGAGAATATCACTCTTTTTCAACTAGAACAGATTTGTTCTGAGACGACAGAGGCTCATGCTGAACTCATTGCATACTTCTTTTCTAATCTAAATTTCTTGGATGCGAATAGATTCTCATTCAGTGTTCGAGACCAGAACTATGTAGTTAACATGGACACATTAGCTGATGTGATTGGGGTAGAAAGAGGGACATTCCAATCAATTAGTGTGTCTATTGGACGTCCGATGGTAGAGCTTGTTCGGGATAGAATGGTGGAAGGACGAATTTCATATTTAAGGATGAATGCCTCAAATATTTTGCTTCACAAGATAGTGATCAACTACCTTAGACCCAAATTGACTTTAAAGATTGATGTTTCAAACTCGGAGGCAAAGCTGATGTATGCTACTAACGCTGGCAAGAAGTTCTCTCTTCCATACACTATCATGTTCCATATGTATAGAATGATGGTGAAAGACAAGGGCCAACTTCCTTACTCAGCACTTGTCACTAAATTATTTAGATATTTGAATATTCAACCTCTCAAGATTCTATGTGTTCGAACTTGCGATCAAATGGTGGTGGGACTGAAAATGGTTTCCAAAATGCGTTTGAAGGAACTTAACAAGGCTTTGAAGCGATTCAAGAAGAAAACCCTTGTCAAGACTCACCCAATCTCTTCGGCTGCAAAACGGAAAGGGAAGGAGCCCATGACAGCTCCATCTAAGAGAAGAAGAGCACTCATCTTGGAGGATGAAGATGATGAGGAAGATGTTACCATTTCCGCCCTTGCACTGAAAAACTTACAACGTTCTGTTCCAGAGACAAAGAAGAGACAGGTTCAAGACAGAGAAGAGTCAGAGCAAAGAAGTGGAGAAAGAGAATCGTTGAGAAAAGAAGCAAAGAAAGAAATGACTGCAGAAGAAGAAGAGGACAGAGGTGAACAAGAAGAAACAGAGCATGAAGAGTATTTCTCTCCGCTTGAAGGCATTGAAACATGGGGAGCTGCTGAGAAAAGAGGTACCTCTTCAATTGCTTTTACTAGTGAAGATGTTAGCCGTTCACCTGTAGATCCAGAAGATGTATTTGCCTCTTAATTCCCTGAGGAAGGTTATGAGGTTTCATCGCCAAATCTAGGTGCTCATACAGAAATGCCATGATCTGCCAATACACCTCAGACTGATCATGTAGAGGCCAGTACTCAAACTGATAACTCAGTAGACTTTCGAAGACTGCTTGATGTTCTCTTGGAGATGCGAGGCCAAATTTATGCCTTGGGATGCGAAGTTCAAAATATGTAGAATGCCAGTCAAGCTTCTTCAGTTTCCTTGCATGACCAAATTTAGACCCTTACTCTTCAAATCCAAGCAAATGCCAAGGGTGAAGACGTGGCTCAACTGAAGGAAGACTTGAAAAAGCTAGAAGACACTGTCAAGTCAATGGGAGATTTCTAGCTTATTCGCGTTTCAAGACAATCCTAATTTCATTCTCTTTTCATCTCTACTTTTTTTATGCTGACAAAAAGGGGGAGATGTTGCAAATTTGAGATTTGTCTTTTGTTTATCATGACTTTTTCACTGACTTTACTTTTGTTTGGTGTGGTTGTGACTGGTTTGAATTTGGATTGTTTGATGTTTGCAGTATCTTAAGCGCTGATGATATTCATGGTAAAGATAGTTGTTTTAATGTCTTAATAGGACTAACTTATTTCTTGTGGATGCAAATTTATTACTAATCCAATTATCTTTTGTGAGACATTCATGTTTGCTTGAGTATTGTCTTGCAGGTCAAAACTATCCAAATCTGCAGGAAAATTTTTGTCACCATAAAAAATGGGGAGATTGTTGGAGAAAACTTCCTTACGTGTTTTGAAGCTAACAAAACGTTTCCATCAGTCTAGTCTGAAGACTTGTAGACTGTTTCGTCAAAGTCTGAAGACTGTCGGACCGCCAAACTCAAGATTCAAAGTCTATCCTCATTGACAGTTTCTAGACCGTCGAAGAAGACTTATCCAGAATTAAGCATTTCTTTGAGGATTTGATTTGATCGTCTAAGGAAGATCTCTCGGCTGAATATAGCATCTCAGAATCCATTATTTATCTTGAGATTGATACGGGTATTTTAGATCCGTTGATTGGTGAAGCATGCTTGGAAGGTTCTACTTATGGAAACCTAGATCCTAATTGTATGGGCGAGCAGGATTGATGGGCTATTGTCATATTCTTTAAATAACTCAAAATCTCCCTAATTGATTTTGTCCAATGAGTAGATTGGAAGAGCTCATTTGGAAAGTGCCAACGGTTATGAAGGCATGGAGGAGTATATAAGGAAGACGTTCTAGTTATTCGAGTGTGTGCGCAATAGAAAAATTCCAAAGTCTGAATCTCCTCTTTCTTTGTTGATTCAATTGTTGAGCATAAACTTGTACTTAAAAGAGAGTTTATACATTTGTGAGATCTTGAGGAAGTGTAGCAGAGTTTCTACACTGTGGAATCAAGGACGTGATATTGTAACGACTCTTTTGATTCATAGTGAAATCCAGCTGGTGGACTATCAGTGCGGGAGAGTGGACGTAGACTTGGATTAAGCTGAATCGCTATAAACCTTGTGTTCTTATTCTCTTCCATAAACTCTTTACTTTACTTGTAACTTTATTTAATTGTTAGAGTCTTGCATCTATTTTAAAGTCTACTGTTAAATAGACTCAGGTTAAAAGTAAAGTTTTACTCTATACTTTGCAAAAGTTTGTTTTCGCACCTATTCACCCCATCTAGGTGCTTATACTAGCATTCACAATATTTTCCAAGGGAAATGAGAGAAGAACACATTCTGATGATAAAGGACTGTTGCGGGAGGAATTTCTAGTTGAGAAGTAATGAGGGTAACGTTCAAGTATCAACATAGAAAACTTACTTTGACATCATGCAGTAAAATTGTACCGGCTTCAAGCCCAAAGACAACAACCTTGCCATCAAGACGCCAGCAGAATCATGTTATACATTTACTTGAAGTAGATTAATATGATTAAGAAGAGCCAGTATTGATGATACACATTGAAATGTGCAAAGAAAGTGAGTTCATTATAAACAGAAAAAAAAAAAGAAGAGAGAGAGAGAGAGAGAGAGAGAGAGAGAGAGAGAGAGTAATATGTTCCCAATAAAATTAATGGAAGAAGAGGAAAGATAAAGCACATATATTAACCGAAAAAATGTTAATCAAAATTTATGAAGTGAGGCAAAACGTCATAATTGTACAAATTAACTGAGAGGGATCTTGGTCACTTGATAGAAGATTTCTTTGGGTTAGTAGTTTCATCTAAAGTGAGGGAATCTACATCTTGTTGGCAGGCTCCAATCCAATATCTGAATGAAAAAACAAATCTTGTTGTTCAACTATGGAAAATCAAGGTGGATTGGACGCACGAAAGCTTTATCCAAGCGAGGATTACAAGTGTACTAGTGGTCACAACTTAGGAAATTAACACACCACCATTCACAGGTTGGCTTAAGTACTATAGAGCACTCAAAACGTTCTCCATATCCAGAAGACGATATGACGAGTGAAGCGTTCAGATTTTTCTGGAAAAAAGAAAATCTCCTCTCTAAAGTTTTCCAGTAAGAATAAACAGCAAGAACTACCAAAGCTAGGCATCCAATCCTCAGCTCTTACTAATTTGAATTACCAAAAGATTAAGTCATATAGGATTTTAACATAGCTGGATGCAGCTCCTTTTCCTCCTAGTCTCTTGGCTTTGTCCAATTCCTCCCTCTGTCCCTCTCGACCAGATTGTCATACAAGTACACAGCATAGCTCGAGATATATCCTATTCAAAATTTAAACTCCCACCAACGAACTTGATTAATCAAAATGATGTGACGAAATGCCCTTTTGTAATGAGAAGAAGATAAATGAAACTTCAAGCAATACAAAATGTGAGAAATTTTCCACCTACAGTCTATATTTCAGTATCCAATAAATCTCTCCTTATAGGGCACGCTCTGTCAGTAAAAGAATGCTCAATCAGTAAAAGTAGAGGAGTCAGCAATAAAATTACATTGTGAGAGTGATCATCAGGAATCTAAGATCTTTTTAGATGCCTAATGACATTTAGATAGTCTTTTCAGTGGCTAAACCTGCCAACTCCAAGTGGGCATCAAGAATTTCCACATCTAACACAGCTAGTCTATCTAGCATACATGGCATCCCCTCCAATTCATGTTAATTATTTTCATGGACACTTTAACTGGTGCACGAAGAAAGGCAACAAGAAGGCAATACAGGAGTATGGTACACTTATGGTCGGGGTAGATGACTGTCTACCTAGGTTATGGAAAAAAAGTCATAAGGCAACAACCTGGTCGAGAAGTTGATAGGAATCTATGCGCCTATAAATAAAATCCCTTCATTCAACTAATACCAGCTTGGATTCTTTACTAGCAACTAAATCATCTCTAGATTTCCACTCGGACCACCATCATTCACCCTTCGTTTCTACGTAAAAGACCAACTCTTTAGTTCGATATCACCTTCTCATTTAGACTTTCGAGCACTTTATCTCTATATTCATCCAATTCTCCATCAAATGCAATTTGAGCTAGATTGGCATTACAGTGGTTCCTATGGCGAAAAAGGAAGCTTAGCACATTTAGGAAAAGCGAAAGAAGTAAAACAAGATAAGGCCTTGATACCTTTTCTTCTTGGGGTGGGTTGAGGCCAAATATAAACAAAAGCGAGGTTTTTATTGCTTGGGGGTTGTTCGCAAAATTCTAAATGCAAGTGCATGTATCGAACAAGTAATATAATAATGAGAAAAAGTATCGTCCCACGGAGATCAATGATTAATAAACTAATTAAATAATAAAATAAACTAATTTTAAAATTTATCTAATAGATCACAATATAATTAAGAATAAATTTAAAAACGAAATTTGTAAACTAAATGCAGAAAATCGATCAGATAAATATGTTAGAGCATCCGATTTCATCATAACCATTAGATATGAATTTCAGATTATTGTGAATACAAGAACGATATCAAACATGTGATAGTGAAATTTCCTAATCTATTTACTATCCTATCTCTAGGTATAGCAAACCTACTCAGCTTATTAATCAACTATATCTCTATGTGAATTAAAATAAACATGAGTGTATTAAAAACTACGAATATTCCCGGTTTACAATGAGTCTTTTGGATCACCTTATCACCGAAAGCTACACAAATAACGCGGTATATCTCTATCCACGTTTAATTCATGGTTATACATTATAATGAGCAATTGCATATTATCACTTCTTAGTCTCAAACATGCACATCAGATCATTCAAGTGGTGGTCAATCACTCAAAAGCATTAAACACAATAATATATAACTCACATGAATAAAATCAATTGTAAAACATAAAAATCATGAAATTCATATCATCATGGTTAGGCTACATCGTAGTCCTAACAAAAGAAAATTAGAACACAGTAGAAGAATAAATAAAAATATAAATCAAACCCAGCATCTTGAATCAAAGGACAAAAATTCTGTCACCATTTTTGTCTTTTCTTTAAAATACTTGAAAAACTCCTAGAAGAATGCAAAACGATCTAACCCCAAAACCTAGCTTCTCTCTCATGTTATCCTATTTATCGGATATATCCAAAATATCTATCTCCCAACACTTGCAGATAACATTAGGGAACAAAATTAAGAATTTCCTGATTTGATATCCATCTTCCACTGCTGTTTTTATTTGAATTCATGATAGTTGCCATTCTTTTCCTCATCCTCTCCATATCTCATTATTCTGCATAAATAAGGAAAATTCAAATAATCAGAATGAAATCCAAGTATTTTCTCATAGATAATGTATTAATTGTTGCCTAAAATAGGTAAAATAACTCTATTTTTGCAGAGTTATCAAACCCCAAAACTTGACATTTTGCTAATCCTCGAGCAAAAGTAAGACATAACACATATTCAACCTAACAACATTCTCCATGAAATCTTTCCATAATTGCTCAAATTCACAATTAAAAGAAAAACACAAATTTCATTCAAAACATTGAAATCGATTTTTAAGTTAAGACTAATTCTAACTATATTATCCAAGTGTGTGTGTGAGAGTCCTCATCTTTTTCAAATTATATGCAATCCAGATAAATTCACATTAACATGTAACCTCTAAAAAATTCTCAATAATTATGACCAAATCTCATAAGTTTGCTTTTCATTTCTCTCTCCACTAATGTAAGCTAATCATCCAACCAAAAATCAATAAGACTTTTCTCGGGTTGTAATGTAAGGCTGGGCTAAAGGTGAGATATCGGTAATTTTAAGCTCAAATAACCCATCAACACGTTGATTTCTAGGATTTAATTAGAGCCAATGTCACAATCCAATTTCACTCCTTCAAGATAATTTTTCTACCACCATATGTTACCATTCCTTTTTTTTCTTCTCCTTTTTCTTTTCTCTCTCTCTCTCTCTCTTTTTTTTTTTGAATTGTTTTATGGTGGAGTTTCTCCCAAAGTCCCTCCTAATATAACATGAAAATTTTAAACCCATTGAGTATCCAAAAGGCTCACTCAATTGAAAGTTGGATAGGGAACCATAAAAGCAATTTTTTTTTTTTTTTTACAATACACCCCAAACAACCATTGCAATCACTTTTGTTTTTCTCATACTCCATCATTCCTCTCAAATTTCTATCAAGCTCAAATAATTTTTTTATCCCAAAAGAAAATCAACGTGTTCATAGGGCATGGGATAATGATAAAATTTGATAACGGCTAAGTTAAATATATATGGGTGCCAATGAAAAAATTGGGTAATAATTAAAGCTCAACGGGGTGACTAAGGATAAATAAACATGGTTAGCTTGAAAGGTTCAATCGATCCAAAAATTGCCTAAATCATTTTCTCAGTTAGATTTAGATTAGGATTTCGCCTCAAGAGAAAATCAAACAAATTCTAAGATTTGGGAGAAATTTAAGAAAATCACATACTTCATATGAATGTTCTCTAAATTTACACACAATTCAAAAATTAGGGACTTTTAGTGCTCAGTAAGTGGATCAACATAATTAGAATTAAGATTAACTCACACATCAATTGCAAGTTTAAATAAAATTTAAATTTTCCTAAGAATCACAAAAATTTACAACCAAGAATGCAATCATGATTAAAAAAAAAATTTTATCCAAAAAATTTGTCTCCCCCCAAACTTAAATGAAACAGTGTCCTCAATGCGAAAAATAGAATATGAAGAAGAAAAATCCCTTGGTTGTAGGATAAGTCCATAGATGATCTTGATGATTAAACTCTTGAAAGGTGCTCTCTAAAAATTAACCTGGATAAAACAGAGAAAAGTTAATCTTTTTTTTTTTTTGCAAAACATAAACTTATAAATAAATAAAAACATAATTAAAATGCTTGGGTTGCCTCCCAAGAAGCGCTTGCTTTATAGTTTTCAGCCAAACTATCTCAGATGTCGCTAATCTGGAGGATGAAGTTCAAAGGTGGTCTTCTGCTTGTTGTAACCACCTTCAAAGTAGGGCTTCAAACGTTGACCATTCACTACTTCTTGCATCAAGTTCAAATGCCTCTGAGGTTGGATAGTGGGTTTATATTGTTCCTCCATCAAATCTGTCAAAGAAGAAGATATAATTACCGGTAAAGAAGAAACTCCATCTAAATAAGCATATTTTAAATGAGAAGGTAAGGGTTTGAGTTCAAGAATTGGAGGCTCTTCAATTGATGATTTAGACTTTGTTATGTGTTGTCCCAACTCATCAAATTTAATTGCTTTTTGCCTTAAATATGGTGGAATTGCCTCCATGAAATTTGCGTACTCATTTACCTTCTCATTCTGAATATCTTTGTCCCTTGGTTGAATCAGACATGCTTCAAGTGAATCTTTAAAAATATTTTCTTGAAAAATCTTATTCACCAACTTATCAATTGTCTCAACTCTAAAACAAGAATTATCATCAGATGGATATTTCATTGCTTTAAAAACACTAAATGAAACGAGATCATCTTGAACTCTAAGAATCAACTTCCCTTGTTGTGCATCAATAAGAGCTCTTCTTGTTGCTAGAAAAGGTCGACCTAAGATAAGTGGTATCTCAAAATCTTCTTCCATGTCAAGAACTATGAAATCTGTAGGAAAGATAAATTTGTCAACTTTTACCAAAACATCTTCCACAATACCTCTTGGATATTTAATTGATCGATCAGCCAGTTGAAGTGACACTGTGGTTGCTTTTACCTTGCCCAATCCTAATTTCTTAAAAATTGATACTTGCACTTAAATCACATAATGCCTTTTCAAAGTAAGAATTTCCAATAGTGCGAGGAATAGTAAAACTCCCTGGATCTTTTAATTTCGGAGGCAATTTGTTTTGTAGAATGGCTGAACACTCCTCATTTAACTTCACAATTTCATAATCCTCCAATTTCTTTTTTTTTTTTGACAAAATCTCCAAAATTTTTGCATAACTAGGCATTTGCGCTAAAGTATTTGCAAAAGGAATGTTAATGTGCAATTTTTTAAATACATCAAGAAATTTAGAAAATTGCTTATCTATTTTGTGCTGCTGGAGTCGCTGAGGAAATGGAATTGGTGGCACATACGGCTTGGAATTATCTGGAAAAAGTTTACTCTTGCTTGTCTCCTTTGATTGTTTATTGACCACCTCTTCCTTGTCTCTGAAAATCTCTTCTTCTCCCACTTGTTTACCACTTCTCAGGGTAATAGCCTTTATGTTTACAATTGGATTTTTCTCTGTGTTGCTCGGCAAAGAACCCTGTTGTTTCCCTGACATCATGCTTGCTAATTGACCCACTTGCATCTCTAGATTTCTGAGTGAAGCCTCTTGGTTTTGAAATCTTACATCCGTGCTTTTGATGAAGTCATGAGTTGTATTAGCTAGTTTGGTGACTATGTCATCCAAATTTTGCTTTGTCTCTTCTGATTGTTTGAATCCCGGTGGTCTCGGTACATTCTGATTGTTCCATGAAAAATTTGGATGATTGCGCCATCCCGGATTGTACGTGTTGGAATAGGGATTATTCTGTGACCTGTCAAAATTCCCAACAAAGTTAGAATTTTCACTAGATTGTTTGAAAGTATTACACTTGACACTCTGTGCTAACATGTCCTCCACCACAAAAATTACATGTCAAATTCTGAATTTTCATGATTGAAACACTCATGTTATCAAGCTTTTTGTTGAGTGCTTCAAATTGTGTAGTAATTGCAGCAAAATCATCCACTTCATGAACTCCGCTAACTTTTCACATCGATAGCCTCTCAGTAGGCCACTGATAACTATTGAATGCCATCTCCTCTAATAGATTGTAGGCTTCTTCTGGTTTTTTTTATTATTTAGAGTTCCTCTTGCAGCTGCATCAATCATAAAACGAAGATTTGTACTAGAGCCATTATAAAAAGTTTGTACCTACATCCATACGGGTAGTCCGTGATGTGGGCATCTCCTAAGAAATTCTTTGAATCTTTCCCATGCTTCATATAATGATTCATTATCCATCTGCATAAAATTAGTAATATTGTTACGCATCTTCGTAGACTTTGCAGGTGGAAAGAACTTACCAAGAAGTTTCTGAGTCATATCATTCCATGTAGTAATTGATCCTGTGGGAAGAGAAGAAAGCCAACTCTTAGCTTTGTCTCTAAGAGAGAATGGAAATAATCTCAATCTAATAGCATCATCTGTAACTCCATTATATTTAATGGTGTCACAGATTTCAAGAAAAGCATCGATGTGAGCGTTTGGATCATCGCTTGGTAGCCCATTGAATTGCACTGATTGTTGAAGCATCTGAACGAGTGACGACTTGATCTCAAAGTTGTTTGCTTGAATTGCAGGTCTTCTGATACTTGATGTGGTGCCTTGAACTGTTGGCGTAGCATAATCTCTTAAGAGTCTATGTGGATTTTCATTATCACCGTCTGCCATCTTCTTAGCGTGATTTCTCTGTTCTCTCTGTCACCTTTTGAATGTATGCTCAATTTTTTCTGGATCAAGTTCAACAAGTTTCCCTTGTTGGCTATGTGTCATAAACCGATGTACACCTTGAAAAATCAAACAAAACGAAAGCTAGATTAAATTTAGAATTATCTGGTATCAATATTAATTAGTATTAAACAAACGATCCCTGGTAACGGCGCCAAAAACTTGTTCGCAAAATTCTAAATGCAAGTGCACGTATCGAACAAGTAATATAATGATGAGACAAAAGTATCGTCCCACAGAGATCGATGATTAATAAACTAATTAAATACTAAAATAGACTAATTCTAAAATTTATCTAACAGATCAAAATATAATTAAGAATAAATTTAAAAAATGAAATTTGTAAACTAAATCAGAATATCAATCAGATAAATATGTTAGAGCATCCGATTTCACCATAGCCACTAGATATGAATTTCAGATTATTGTGAATACAAGAACGATATCAAACATATGATAGTGGAATTTCCTAATCTATTTACTATCCTATTTTTAAGTATAGCAAACCTACTCAGCTTATTAATCCACTATATCTCTATGTGAATTAAAATAAACATGAGTACATTAAAAACTATGAATATTCCCGGTTTACAATGAGTCTTTTGGATCACCTTATCACCAAAAGCTACACAAATAACGCGGTATATATCTATCCACGTTTAATTCATGGTTATACATTATAATGAGCAATTGCATATTATTACTTCTCAGTCTCAAACATGCACATCAGATCATTCAAGTGGTGGCTAGTCATTCAAAAGTATTAAACACAATAATATATAACTCATTGAATAAAATCAATTGTAAAACATGAAAATCATAAAATTCATATTATCATGGTTAGGCTACATCGTAGTCCTAACAAAAGAAAATTAGAACATAGTAGAAGAATAAATAAAAATATAAATCAAACCTAGCATCTTGAATCAAAGGACAAGAATTCTGTCATCAGTTTTGTCTTCTCTTCAAAATACTTAAAAAACTCTTAAAAGAATGAAAAACGATCTAACCCCAAAACTAGCTTCTCTCTCATGTTCTCCTAGTTATAGGATATATCCAAAATATCTATCTCCCAACGCTTGCAGATAACATTAGGGAACAAAATTAAGAATTTCCTGATTTGATATCCATCTTCCACTGCTGCTTTTATTTGAATTCATGATAGTTGCCATTCTTTTCCTTATTCTCTCCATATCTCATTATTCTGCATAAACAAGGAAAATTCAAATAATCAGAAGGAAATCCAAATATTTTCTCATAGATAATGCATTAATTGTTGCCTAAAATAGGTAAAATAACTCTATTTTTGTAGAGTTATGAGGGGTCTTCTTCCTTATGGAATCTTATTCTTCTGGCCCTTGGCTTCCAAGAAGGAAAGCTGTCAATGCGGTATCTAGGGGTGCCCATTATCTCATCGGGGCTTGGGAAGGCGGATTGCATTGCCCTTATTGACCGTATCACATCCAGGGTCAAATCCTGGGCCTAGCGGTTTCTCTCCTTCGTAGGACGACTTCAGTTGACCAGGTCCGTCCTTCACTTTATCCAAGCTTTTTGGGCTAGTGTATTTATCATTCCTTGTTCTGTGTTGGGCCGCATAGAACAAATCTTGAGATAATTTCCCTAGAAAGGCCCTGGTCTTGGTGTTGGTGGGGCTAAGGTCTCCTGGGAAGATGTGTGTGTCTCGAAGGATGAGGGAGGGCTGGGTATTCGCAGGTTGCATGATTACAATAAAGCTGCCATACTCAAGTATATTTGGATTCTGTTCACGAACAAAGAATCGTTGTGGTGCATATGGATTCACTCAACCTTCTTAAAAAGAAAAAAAAAAATTGGGTGGCCAGCAAACCAACCTTTTGTTCGTGGGCTTGGAAGAAGATCCTGTAACTAAGGAGGGAGTTTCGGTTATCCTTTCTTTGGAGAGTTGGTCATGGCCTATCAGTGTTCTTATGGTTTGACCATTGGCACCCGAGAGGCCCGTTGAACTTTTTTTTTTTTGGACTCTCTTATTTATAGCTCGGGCCTCTCTAGGCAAGCGACGGTGGCAGACATTTTCTCCCCTTCTAGTCATACCATCAAGACCTTAGAGACGTGGGATTTTCCCCTTCCTACACTATCTCAGACCTCTGATCAGTTTAGCTTGCTTGGGAACTCTTCCGGTGTCTTCTCGGTTGCCTTAGCTTGGGAAGCCATTAGGAGGAAGAAGGACCGTGTCCCTTAGGCCTCGCTTATTTGGAATAATTTGATCGTGCCTAGATTTCAATTCAGCCTCTAGCTGATTACTAGAAACCGTCTACCTACCCAGGTTCTCCTCCTCTCCGATGGTAGAATTGACAGTGGGCTGTGTGCCTTTTGTAACTAGGCCCGACTCCATCGACCACCTTTTCTTTGGGTGTTGCATCTCGGCTAGTCTTGCTTTTTTCTGAGCTACTAGATGCAATCTTTTATGGCGAAATAGGTCTTGGTCGAGGAACCTCCAATGGGCTTTGAAGTTCCTTTCAGGTAAGGATTACCCTCACTGCATTGCTCGGTTCTCCTTTGGTGCCCTGTGCCATCTACTTTGGAAGAAGAGGAATAGTATTATTTTTAGGGGAGAAGTGTTGGTGGTTTCGGCTTTGAAAAACCCTCTTATCAAAGTGGTCAGGGACAAGGCTCTAATCTTCACAAATGTGGTGGATAACCCAAGAAATAGGAGGCTCCAACATATGTGGGGATTCGACCCCTCCATTTTCTCTTCTACGGCCTTGGTCTTTCCTAATTAGTGGTGGATGCCTTGGTTACCTTGGTTGCTGTTCTTTTGCGTTGTTTCGCTAGTTCTTTTTATGGACTTGGAGCTACGTCGGAGGATTCGCCTTGCTACCTTTGGTTGTGATGGTTGGTGACTTTGGTGAGCTAGTCTGTGCTGCTGTTGGATCCGTCCGCTCGATGGCTGGCTAGCCTTCGTTGTTGCCTGCTGCGGTTCTCCTTGGTGGGTCCTCCCTTTTGGCAACTAGTTGGTTGATGATCTAATGCTAGCGGATGTGGTCATGTGATTGCTTGCTCTTGTGTCTCTTTTGGCCTTGTTGCTACCCTAGCTCCCATTCTTTTTGCTGGTTGTTAGTGCCTGCTATTTAAGCTGTTTAGGCTTCTGCTTGTTTTGTTACTGCTTTGTCTGTGGTTTTCCTTGTTTTTCTTTCGGCTCTCTTCCACTCGTTCTGACTTGTTGTCATTATGAGTGTAAGTTTTTGACGCTGAACCCTCTTGTTTAGTTTGGTTAAAGCTCAATATATTCTTACCTTTACAAAAAAAAAAAAATGAGATAAGGCCGCTAACTCAAAGGGCAAACACAGCAACCCATCGTTGAGGAAACAAACACACTGAGAACTTTCCTGAATTGAAGCAATACCTAGGGGAGATTGTCCATAGCCTTTGCCAATTGAAGCGATGAAGCACCCACTTTCGAGTCCTCCGTGACCGTCACCAGCAAATCCTTCTCCAGATTCCACTCACCCTATCTTCACTTGCCCAATCAAAAATCGAGCAATCCCCTCACAAAACCGAATCCACCCACCCATTAGGTCGCGAAAGAACACCGCACGGGAGCCGAACCTGAGAAGCTAGGCGGTTTGTCGAACTGAAGCTAAAACGGAAGCACACGCTGTGACCCTGCCTCATCTCCATAGCTAGAAAGCTCTGCTGGAGAAGCTGAAGAGGGAGACAAAGAAGGGAAGAGCAGAAGTGAGGAGGGAATTGGGTTGTAAAGGGCCGCCACGGGATCAACTGGGCTAGGCTGGACTTTATAGCCTTGCCAAACAACGCCCGAAAGTGGTGGCTTAATTATTGAAACGTAATTTGGAAAAAGCAGTGTGATCATCATCAATTACTTTTGGATTAAAAAAAATGCTAATGAATTATTCAAATCGGCATCTTACGATAGATAACAAACACTCACACCTACTTAGAAGTCAAGACGATGGACCAAGCTCGAACTTGACCAAGTCATTTGCCAATAGCACCCAAACTCCTAACATTCGGCCAAATACAAAAACTCGACCAAGCCCCAATTATGGAGCTTTATGCTAAACTCTAGTTATAAGGTGTACATGCATAGCGATCATACAGTAGGAAGAAGCAACAAGAAGATCCAATGTCTTCTTTTTCTCTTTAATTGGAACTAGACAATTTGCCTCGTTACACTAATTTTAGTCAACAACTGCTTTTTTCAGTATTTAGAAAATAGGACGCAACTACTCTCTTTTAATAATTTACTATGATCTTTGGGATCATGATTATGCACTATTGAGCAGGAAAAAGACTAACCCTAAACAAGCTACCTTTTTCTTTTTGACCTTTGGTAGTTATTCTGAAGGCAAAATGTACATTTGCGCCATTAGACGTCAGGTGGAGTAGCAGACGATGTGAACTAGATCCTAGTGTGTTAAAATTTTGTATGAACTTCCTCAACTCCAGGAAGAGGGACCATGAACTATCCACAAGTATGAACCCAAATGGGTTGAATTAAACAATTTGCTCACCCGAAGGCACCAATTACCAATCAAAAGCTTAGTCGCATTCTGCAGCTTCTAAAGTTGACCCTCCACCAGGCCGCAATACCCTCAGTAAGCCTCGAACCAATTTTGAAAAAAATAATCAGTTCGCCGTCCAAAATCATCATGTCTCATGAAAAAGTTCAACTCAGCCTCAATCAAGGATGAGGCTTCAATTACCAGCTGCCTCATCATACCAAATGACCCTCTCTAACACAACAAAGGCAAAACGGCAAAAGAGGACTCGAAATCTCCAGTGGGAAACCATCATCAAGTGCATACCTGAAGCAGCAATTGACCACAATTTCCCTCAAGGTTCTCGAATGAAGCTTGACGTTTTGATTCAAACCACGGCATTCCTCCAACCTAAGGTACTCGAGAACAGGGCTACCCTTCAAGATTTCATGCATCACCTTATCCATGATCTCCGAGCCGCATATGGACGGGGACTTGAGATCACTCGGTAGAAGAATAGCCCAAGTGCCATAACTTAGCATGGGAGGACACTTAAGTGCCATAACTTCAAAATGGTACACTTGAGTGCCAGTTTCGAAGTTAAATGGAACACTTAAGTGCCACTCCGGCGAAAATCTGGCCAAATGGCTTATGTGGCAATTTTTCGACGAGTTTGGTCCAAAACAGTGTCGTTTTGTAAGTTGACGTGGTGAGAAAATGCAAAAACGATGCTGTTTTGTGTCTGACGTGTAAATAATAATATAAAAATTAATTAAATTAGATTTAAACTTACTTTTATATAAAATATTCAAAAAATTTAAAAAAATTAAGAAAAAAAGGGGGAGGTCGAAGGGAGCGGCTGAAGGCTGAGCCCTCTCTGTCGCCACCTCCCCGTCATCGTCGGGAAGGGCCGACAGCGAGGGCTGCAAGCCCTCGTCGGATCGCGGCGAGGGCCGTGACCCTCGCCCTAGATCTAGGTGAGGGCTTGCGTGCCCTTGCCGCCGGTCGGCCCTTGGCCAGGGCCCAGCGACCCCAGCCGACCCTCCCCACTCCGTCGTCAGCCCTTCCTGGCAGCGGTAGGGAGGTGGCGAGGGTCCGCGAGCCCTCGCCGGATTTGGGTGAAGGCCGCGACCCTCGCCCTAGATCTGGGCGCGGGCCGCGACCCTCGCCCCAGATCTAGGGGAGGGCTCACGTGGGGCGAGGATCGCGGGCCCTTGCCACCTCCTTGCCGCCGCCGGGAAGGGCCGGCGACGGAGTGGGGAGGGTCGACCGGGGTCGCCAGGCCCTAGCCAGGGGCCGATGAGGCCGGCTGACCGGCGGCGAGGGCCAACGAGCCCTCGCCTAGATTTGGGGCGAGGGTCGCGGCCTTCGCCGCAATTCAGCGAGGGCTCGCAGCCCTCGCCGCCTGTCAGCCGGGGGCCGGCGACTCCGGCCAACCCTCCCCCTTCCATCACCGGCCCTTCCTAGCGACGACGGGGAGGTGGCGGCGGCGAGGGCTCAGCCCTCAGCTGCCCCCTTCGACCTCCCCCTTTTTTATTTATTTAAATTTTTTTGAATATTTTAAATAAAATTAAGTTTAAATCTAATTTAATTAATTTTTATATTATTATTTACACGTTAGACACGAAACGGCGTCATTTTTGTATTTTCTCACCACGTCAGCGTGCAAAATGACGCTGTTTTGGACCAAACTCGCCGGAAAATTGCCACGTCAACCATTTGGACGGATTTTCGCTAGAGTGGCACTTAAGTGTTCCATTTTACTCCGATATTGGCACTTAAGTGTACCATTTTAAAGTTATGGCACTTAAGTGTTCCTCCGTGCCAAGTTATGGCACTCTAGGTGTCCCAACCTCAGATCACTCCAAGTGACATTCCTACTAAATGAGATGCTACAGCGTTTTAAATGCAGGTTCACCAACGAAGACCATCTACAAAGGAGCAGCGGTACCGCAAAATGGCTGGCCATCTAGCACGACCTCTTAGCCACATTGATAGGGAGGTCCTCGACACAAGGTTGACAGAAAAACGAAGCCAAGGACTGAGCTCAGGTGCGCAACGGTCGAGAAAATCGATATCGATGTGAAGCCTCCTCACCTTAGGCGACACGTAGAGGGTCAAGACACTGTCCATGGACAGTGCGTCCACGGACCGCCACCACTTTGGCAAAGAACAGGTTCGGCCAATGTAGGTGACGTCAAGGTAGGAGAAGACGTGATGGATCACCGAGTCCGGCAAGGTGGCTGATGCGATCGGCATCATCGCCTATGGTTTAACACCGATGAGAGGAGGAGGAGGAGGAGGATGATGAGGTCGGCGATCGCTTCTTCTTCTGAAGATCGAACGGAGGAACTGGAAGGAGAGCCTCCTCTGATTTCAGGGTCCTTTTCGCTGACTGCGACTTGACTTCCCGTTATGCGAAACGTGTTGCTCGATGGAGAGACAACCATTTTCCCGAGCATTTTAAATCCTAGTGGCGACCATACGTTGGATCACGAGTTCGAATCTTCGTACGGATTTTTGGACCTCTATGTTCTAACCCATCCAATGGGCGACGATGATGGGGGTTTCTCATGTGGAAATGCTGAGTAGACCTAGTCAATTGACTAATCAAGTCAAATATCGAGCCTAATATTGAGTGTTTTCTTTTTCCCTCAAATCGAGCAATGCTAATCAATTTGGAATTTTGAAGAAGGCCTATTCTACAAATGAACTGTGCTCCCTCACCTTCGCAATCATAGAAAAACATGCATCGTTTACTCTCTTTTTTTAATGGTTTTTGCTTGATATTAGGAGGCATATAATCCATCTAGCGTAGTTTACTTTATTTGTGTTTAATAATTGGTTTGGTATGATTAAAGATCCCAAATGGTTGCCTCATGACCCATATATTCCAACTACCCTTAAATTCAACTTTGTACCTGAAAAAATGCCAAAAAATAATTTTTATTGACGATGAACAAATAGGAGGAGTAGATTATAACATGTCACCACTAAAAGGTAATAATCAAATAGATTATCAGTACAGAGGCAAAACGACTGTAATCAATTACATACTATCAAGGTTCAGTTTATGAGATATAACTTCAATTTGGACAGGAGAGATTTAAGAGTTGAAGTATCGTAATGACCTATAAGGACATGCATTTTGGAGAGCATTCAATATTCAATGCCAATTATTCATGCAAAGATATATGGGATAAGGATATTAGTAGTGCCAAAACTTTCGTATGATACTTATTTGAGTGTCGATTTTTTTTTCACTCACTTTAAGTATCACAAATTTGAAAAATGAATCACTTGAGTACCAATTCCAATTTGTCTCACCAGAAAATTTGACGTGGAGCCAAACGTCCCACATGAATATGCTGACATTGACATGGACAAATTTTTAATATTCTTTAATTATTATTTTTTTGAATTTTTCATTTTTATTTGCTTTTTTTTTATTAGGGCTGGCGACGAAATCCTCACCCTTAGCTACGAAGGCCTTGGGCAAGCCATTGGGGCCTCTCCGGTCGCTAGCAAAGGCCCTCATGGCTTTGCGTGTGGCCAGCGAGGTTGTGATGCCCTTGCCTAGGACCTTTATAGCTAGATCTAGGCTAGGGCCACCTCGCCCTCACCTTGAAGGTCCTAGGCGAGGGTGTCATAGCCTCGCCGGCCGCTGGTGACATTGCCCAGAGCTGGCAAGGTCGTGAGAGCCTCACCCAAGGCCTTTGCAGCTGAGGGTGATGCGGCCTTGCCCAAAGTTTTGTAGCTAGCAAGAGTCGTCGATGACCCTTGCCAGCCTTAAAGAAGAAAAGCAAAAAGGTTCAAAAAAGGTAAAAAAATTCCACATAGTTTGATTTGTTGGAATTGGCACTCAAGTCATCGATCTTACTCTAATGTGACATGTAAGTGAGCCAAAAAAAAAAAAAGAAAAAAAATATTATGGTATTTAAGTGAGTGCCGTACGAAAGTTTTGGCATTCCTACTATTCTTACCCCCAAAGATATATCCTATAAGTTGTGATTGTGCAAAATGAGCCTCATTCAATACATTTGATCCATTTGGCCATATGTGTACGTATGTACTACATACGTACATGTGGACAATAAAAATGCAACTAAAAATTTAGTCAGTACTAAGATGCGCCTTTCTAATTAGGGATTTAGGGGAGGGCATATACTCACAAACACCTTCACTTAGGTGATGCTAAGTACATTTTAACAAAAATATTGCTATCACTAGGTAGTTATGACTAGATGTAATAATAAGCACATGGTGACATGCTTATATGTCCATTTTTATCAAGTGGAGACTGGAAAATAATATTAGAAAAGAAAGTTGATCAGTTTAACTTATATGTTGAATGTCACAAATTATGATATAAGATGTTCAATCTGTGACGGGCATGGAACTTGTCAATGAGTGTCGGACATCTGGAGTACCAAAACTTGACATGAATGGATACTTAAATGCCAAAAGTTAGGAAGTGACACTTAAGTGCCAAAATCGGAGCAAAATGGATCACTTAGGCTGCGCATGGTAACCTTCCCCAGCCCAAGAATTTCTATTTTTTTGTTCCTCGGAACAAAAAAAGAATAAAAACCCGTTTGATAACGGCATATTATTTTTTTGTTCTCGGGAGTAGAAACTTAGCTCGGGAATGGTTTTGGAACAGAATGAGAAGTAAAAAAAAGTTACTTCTCGTTCCCGGCCAAGAATTCCCAGGAACAAAAATAAGAAACAAATTGGGCTAAACCTAATTTCACTTTCACGATCTTCCATTTTCACCTCTCCCTTTGTACGCTTGCCTCTCCCCGATCTCATCTCCGGTCGCCTCTCTCTGGTCTCATCGCCGCTGGTCCTGTCGTTAGCGGTCTCGTACTCCAGTTGGGTCGCCTCTCTCTGAGCTGATTGCGTCCAGTCTCGTTGCCTCCGCCTCTCTTTGGTGCCGTCAATCCCGTTGTCAGCGGTCTTGTACATCACCCACTCCACTGCTCGGAACTGCCTCCAGATTTCCATGAGTCCCGTCGCCTCCTTCTCCTCCGCCGCCGCTGCCACTGCGGTTTCGGTTCTTTCTTTCCTTTCCCGTTTTTGCGCTCTCCGATGGTGCTGTCATCCTCTCCATTTTCGCGTTGTCTCTTGCGGCTGGATTTTCGTTCGATTGCGCCTTTGGTGCTTGTCCGCATGCGTTTGCTTTGGTTGGGATTGTCTGGTGCATACTCTTCGAGTGCCGCTTCGCCGGAGCGTGTCGCGCAGTGCGAAGCGTTGTTTTAGCGGACGTTAGGTCAATGAGATTTAGGCCTGCCGAATTGGTGGATAGGAGATGTTGAAGAGTTTTTCTTCATTCGACGTTTGATGTCCGTTTATGAATCGCATCTGCTGATTAGAGCTTTTCCTATTATTGTCTATTTGTGGTATTGGCAGTGGAGGATTACAAGGCAACACTCCGGTTGGGTCGCCTCTCTCCGATCCGGTTGTGTCCAATCCCGTCGCCTTTGGTCACCTTTATTCGGCTCGCATCGCCTCTGGTTGCATCGCCTCGTGGTCGTCTTGCCCTAAATAAGGTTCGTTGCTTTGATTCCTTCTCTTTGTACATGTTCTAGTTTTTCTGAAGTTGAATCTGCCGCCTACAGTGCCATTACCTCTAATCGCCTCTCTCTGATCCCACCGCCTGCAGTCCCGTCGCCTCTGGGCAAGTTTCTTCAACTCGCATCATCTCTGGTCTCGTTGCTTCGTGGTCGTCTTGCCCTAAATCAGGTTTGTTGCTTTGATTACTTCTCATTGTACATGTTCTAGTTTTTCTGAAGTTGAATCTGCCGCCTGCAGTGCCTTCGCCTCCGATTGCCTCTCTCCGATCCCACTGCCTGCAGTCCTGTCACCTCTGGTCAAGTTTCTCCGACTCAGGAAGGTAGAGTGGATACTTGGACCCAATGGTTCGGGATATGCATGTTAAATGAATGAAAGCTTCATTTCTTGGATGTAGATAAGCATGTTGCACCTTATGCACATATATTTACTAAATTTTATGGTTTAGGAAGTTTGATGAGTGAGTCCATTAGAATGCCTCTTGAGCTTGGTGTATTCTAGGAATGTCCTTTCTTTGTATGTCTGCCGAGATGCTATTATCAATCACAACTGTGTCTGTCGTCCTAAACTTCTTGTAATGATGCTTCAAGTGATTTATAAGGTTGAGGTCTTGAAGCAAGACCAGAGTGAGAGGAGGATTGCTGAGTTAGGAGTTGACTTTTCCTTGATATCGAGTTATTAAATGTGGTGTGGAAGAAATTCATTGCCAGAAAAAAAAATGATAGGATGAGCTATTTTTCCCAAAGAGAAAAGACAAGTTGACTCGGATGACACACGTTAAAAAAATTGGTTCATGGGACTTCTGCCTTTTCAATGCAAGCTCGTGCTTTGCCAAATATGGCAAACACATAATTATACTTCATATTAATCTGTTTCTAGGTTAACATGCCTGAGAAATTATTTATTTTTTCCCTCATAGTTGTCCTAGTTGTTGTCTTCATCTCAATCATCTAAAAAACCTTAACCTTGAGTTTTTCAAACTCTATCCCAGCCTTCTTCTCCTGACAAAGAAACATTATGAAAGATTATACATAGGCATCTTTATGTTGCTTTCAGCTTACGTAAATTTTCATGTGCTGTCTAATGATAGGCTATCTCTGGGATCTGCATTGTGTCATGCTGGTGATTGTGTTGATTTTCTCTTCCTTGTGTGTATCATGAACTTGAGGTTGATTGAGCTTGATTTGTATTAATCTGCAATTTCGTATCTTTGTGATGGACTTACTGTTTTGGCTTAAACGAAGTGCTAGATCAATTTTTTTGACCTCGAGCCCTTCTAGACATAAAAAATATACTTCTAGAGCTTCGATTTGATATGCCGTACGCCCATAATGGATGTCATTTGGTTACTGAAAAACACATTTGAAATCTGTCAATTCTACAGTAGTTTCAGCTTGATTTGTGTTTACTGATTTTGCTGTTTTCCTGTTTTGCTAGTTCTGTTTTGCTGATTTTGTTGGTTCTTTGTTTATTGATCTTGCTGGTTCTTTGTTTTGAGAAGCAAAATGTCTTGAAAAAATATACAATAATGGAATGAAACATTTGAGAATTCAAATATTGCACTAAATAGCTACCCAATGTTTATGCACTGAATAGCTATCCAATGTTTAGAGCTATAATGACATTTTGATGCTTGTGTCTTTCTTTAGTCTAAAAGATGGTGATGAGAAAAGAAGGCAGCAGCATGTTGCATTTTCTTTTTAATTGTCTTGAACTCATATGATGTTCAACTAGTGAAGGTTACATGTCATCCCAAAAAAAGGCATTCACCGCAAAGTGGACTAAGCCTTTAACCAACTTGTTGGTCAGTTTGTTGGTAGAAGAGGTCAAAAAAGGAAATTGCACCTCTTCTACTTTCAACAAAGTAGGGTAGAATAACATACGGATAGAGTTCAATAGAGCAAAACTTCAATAAACTGCAGTACAGTTGAAGAATAAGGTGAACAAATTGAAAAAGTAGTATGCTAATTTCAAGAAGCTTCTTTCACAATCCGGATTTGGCTAGGATAATGTGAACAAAAAAGTTGTTGTTGATGATCCAAGCATATGAGAATCTCATAGCAAGGTATGATTTAACCTTTGATCATTTTCATAGCACTATATATGTACATCCAATATGTTTAATTATATTGCTGATATATGTCATCATTGTGAAAATTGCAGGATAATATTGAGTGGGTGAAATCTAAAAAGGATGGGTTTCCTTAATATCCTGACTTATGTATTGTATTTGGTGATACATATGCTACTGGGGACTATGCAGCAGGAAATGCCGAAGATTTGGTGATGTCGGATGAACTTAATATTGGTGGTGATGATGCAGACAATGGACCAGAGGATTTTGGTGCACAGCATGTTAATGAGGAAGATTTTATATCTGACAAAACTCCTACTCCAGTTCATGACAAACATAGGATGGATAAAACTCCAAATATTAAAAGGAGAAGGAAGAGTCAATCATTTGATGTTGCTAGCACCTGCAAAGCCTTGCAAGAGATGATCAAAAGTAGGGTTAATCAATCTGTGAGTGGTTCTATCAACTCACAAGTGACATCACCACCTATAGACCCATTCTCCATATTTGTGGTGATTGATACCCTACTTGCCATGCCTACGTTGGACCAAGATCTCTATAGCAAAGCAATGGAGCGAGCCTGCGTTAATACCATGTGGAGGGAGGCTTTTATCAAAACCCCAACTGAAATGAGATATGGACTTCTCCAAGGTCTTTAGTGAATGTTAGGAAATGTGTCGTGGATTGCATGGAGTTTTATTAGACTATTTTTTTTTTTTTATGTTGTTGGTTGTTATTTTGTTATTCAAGATATTGATGTTGAGACTTTTGCATTTGTGTTGTGGTTTGGATATGATGGATTGTGCTGAATTTTTATATTTGGTTTGTCTTTTCACTCTATTACTTACGTTATTGGTTTCTATTGTTTTTTATTTTTATTTTTTACATATATCTATATTGATTTTCTTATATTTGTGTAATGGCATAGGTACTATGGAAGATGAATCAAATAGTATGTCTAATGAAGAGGTAGCAGCAGTTGAATGGTATTTGGATGACTTTGATATTGACATAATAATAGCATGGTTATCTTTTGTTAATTTAGACATGTGTTTGCATACGAAAGAGCCTATTAGGGACAGTAAATTATCAGGAGCCGAATGGGTAAGGGAAATTGTTTATGGACATTTAGATAGGATATATGAAGCATTCAGGTTAGAGAGACATGTTTTTCTTAACCTATGTGATCTAATGAAGGCAAGAGGCTGGCTGAAAGATACTCGATATGTAATGGTAGATGAACAAGTTGGGATTTTCTTATCTATGGTTAGTCACAAAAACACAAATAGAGATTTATGTGAGAGATTTCAACGTTCGGGACAAACAATCAGTAAGTTCTTCACTCTGGTATTAAAAGCGTTTCTCAAATTATCAAAAGAGATTATCAGGCCGCCTTCTTTTGATATTGTTCTAGAAGAGATTCTTATCGATCATAACCATGCACGTTACTTCAAGGTATGATTTTAATATCGGTTTTACATTATTAAAATATATATATAGTTGATAATATTGTCTAACGCTATAATTTCATAAAATCACAGGGCTGCATTGGTGCTATTGATAGCACCCACATTAATGCATCCGTCCCTATATAAAAAAAAAAATCCCATTTAGAGGCAGGAAATGGACTACCACTCAAAATGTGATTCATGCTTGTTCATTTGATATGAAATTTACTTTCGTATATGCTGGATGGGAACGATCTGCCAATGATTGTTGGGTTCTCTCAGTAGCACTCGAGACTCCTCGATTGCAATTTCCTCGACCACCACTAGGTATTTGTTTTGTCTATATTAAGTGATTTTCTTTATGAATGTATAGCTATTGCATATCATAACAAATTTATGTATATATTATTGTAGGGAAAAAATATGTAGTAGATTTTGGTTATGCATCACTTCCAGGATTTTTAACTCCATTTAAAGGTGAACGGTATCATTTGAATGAGTATAGGGGTAGAACGAGACGGCCCAGAACAACAAAAGAATTGTTCAACCATAAGCATTCTTCATTGAGAAATGTTCTCGAGAGGTCATTTGGGGCATTAAAAAATCGCTTCTCCATTTTGAGACACATGCCTCCATTTTCAATTCGAAAGCAAGCATCTATTGTAATCGCATGTTGTACTCTTCATAATTATATTTGCGACCAAGACAAGATGGACAGGAACTTTTCCCTTTATGGAGATCCGGATTATCAACTTAGATCTACAGAAGACAAGGTTGTAGATGATGCATCACGTGATAAGGCGTCTGAGATAAACATGATTAGGAAAAATATTGCAAATGTGATGGCAAGGGATCACAATATGCAAGAGATTACATGACTTTTTATTTCCGACTTTTGCGACATGTTTTTTGTTTTTTGGTGAAAACTTTTGTGATGTGTTTGTAAACTATTATGAATACATTTCTATTAATAGTATTAAGGTCATCTAATTCTATTTCCATGAGCATAAATGCCATTGAATGTATCATAAATGTGGATAAATAGAAGAGAAGCAAATGGTAAGCTATTGTATAGTTGACACTTCAAGACCTACAAACCGCTGTCTGAAGCTTGTATGCTAGTCAAGAAAGAAAAAAAGCAAAAGAGGAGAAGAAAAACATCTCCCTTTATCAAAATTAGCCAAAACCTTATAACGACAGCAAGGTAATTCGGAAGAAGCAAGGTAAAAAGTAACATCAAGATGGGATGCATCGACGGTTCAAAATGCAAGAGACCAAGGTCTTTACTAAGTGTTTTAGGAGCATACTATGAACTAAATGCATAATGACAACAAAGCCACACCATGCATGCACCATTCCAATAGTTGGAAATTTCCAACCCCAACCTGACATCCATGTCAAGATTAGAAGAGACTAAAATCCCTAAGCCACGCATGCACTAGAATTACAATTTTTTTTTAAAGAGTAAAAACTTAGTCCCAAGGAAATGAGCATAAATTAATTTGGTTGACAATATCACGTGTGCTTTTTTCGCAATATTTGCTATACCAAACATTAAAATTCGCAAAAAGAAAATATATTATTGAGAATTATAGTTCAAAACATCAGTTTGTGAATACTGATTCCAACAAAGCGCTACATAAATTCAATACACTATAAAACATAAGTAAAGATCCTCACACATAGATATAAAATAATAGCTGACGTTCCATTACAATACCACCTATGTTACAAGCATATTCGACTAGAATGCTTACACCTAATCAGATGTATTATTAATCTAATAATATTTTGATCTTGTCAATTTTTATGTAATATCTAATTTATTCCTTTTTCTTATTTTTAATTTTTTTTAAATAAAATTTGGAATATAAATTTTGTGCAGTTACCAAACGTGTTTCTATTCTAATTCTATTCTAGAAATAGAAATTTTGTGCAGTTATCAAACATTTTTATGTTATTTTTTTGTTCCAGAAATAGAAATTTTGTACAGTTATTAAATGGGTTTTTTTGCTTGGAAATTGTTCCCCAAAATAGAAATAGAAAAAAAACTGTTTTTGAAAAAAAACTGTTCCCCAGCCAAGAAATGTTACCATGTGCAGCCTTAAGTGCCACTCCGACGAAAATATGACCAAAATGCTAACATGACGATTTTCTGGTGAAATAAATGCAAAACAGCGTCGTTTTGATGCTAACTGTTGACACCTAAATTTTGGCGACCCGGTTATTTATTTTTTGCATAAAAAATTAATTAATTAATTGCATAGCATATAATTTTAGGTGCATTTATTATTATTGGATTTGCATTGGACCGGTAACAGATAGGTTCGATTTGATGGTTTAGAACTTTAATTTGATGAGTTGGGCTAAGCCCACGAAGAGAGCAAATCAGCCCAAACTCGTATCCTCGAGGAGATTTTACGGATTTATCTTTGCGAGATTTTAAATTTGAGAAAAATCCAATTGCAATCCTGAATTGTATCAAAAACAAATATTGCATGCGAAAAAGAAATCTTTGTTCACGTAGGGTTTTGGAGGCCACACATATTAAATATATGGTCATTGAGAGAAAAACATGAGTGAGTGCGAGACTTAGGTTGAAAGAGAGACTTCTTTATGTTTTTACGTCAATAGGTTAACAAAGGGGGGAGAAATTGGCAAAAGGTTGGTGTGGTTTCATGGGGGAGGAAAAATTGCAAAAGTGTTGGTGAGGCTTCGTTTAAGGTGGGGTTTGGTTGAAGGGAAAGAAATTTGCAGTCAAAACCAGCGAGATTCCAAGCGTGTTGCAGCCTTCCCCCCTGCAGCCACCAATTTCCCAGCACAACTCGTAACTCCAGCGACGCCTTCGTTCCTTGTTTAGCAATGCCTGATTCTGGTGAAGACCCCTTTCGGCCACGCCGACAAATTTCCTGGCGTTCTTGCATTCCTGTTCGACACGCCAGTTGTGCCCCCAGTCATCACCGAATTTATTCTGGCGCTTTCGGTTGCCGTGCCGCACGTTCTCGAAACCCACACCTACATGAATATCATCATCACATTTCTTCGACGCCTCTGACCGACGCTGTGCAACATTCTCGAGCCATCCAGAATTCTCATTTCAATTGTGAATTCAGCCGTGTGAGCTTGGCATCGTTCTTTCCCGGTCTCATTCTCGGAGGTAATTTCTCCGAGCTAGGTTGACCCGCGAAGATCGCGACTTCGTGTGACCTTCATCAACATCTAGCAAATTCACAAGTGCCTCCGCAGTGAAGTCTTAGTGGGCTTTTGGTCATCACCAAGCCCAGCAAATCTAGTGCTACTCCAATCCACGATTCTTCTTTCTTGCAGATTTGTTGACTTTTATCAAGCGTGCGAATTTTCTCGAGGCGTGGATTTTACAAGCGAGAGTTACCACACCATGAGCTTCGCTTCCTTGGTCTTGCTGAGAAGTATAATAATTCCTCACGCGGGAGTCCATTGTCGGTGAACATCCATCGCCGCTTGCCTATACGAACACCCCCATCGCGGCAATCCTTTACCGAGAAGCACCATTGCACTGAATCACGCCCGCCAACTATTACTGGTCATCCTTGAGTTGATTCCGTTGAGTTCAAATTTGGTAATATTATTTATGAAATTAGGTAATTATCTTATTTAAATTTGATTTGGATATGTTATTGTCTAATATATACTTTTTAATATCTTACGTGCATATATGAATGATAGGCCTATTTTCAATTAGGATTTATTGTCTAATCCGCAACCGCACGTCAATTTTTTATTCCATCTATAAGACTTTAGATAGAATAATTAATCACGCGGGAATAAAATTAATATTTTGATCTTTAAGGCTTAAAATCAATTTATCGATTTATCTGCGAAATAATAAAGTTTGATTTGATATCAATTCCAAATTCGAACGATGGATAATATCTTTGATGACCGTGAATGATTTGGTGATTATCTTTTAATTGCTTTATTTATCCCAAAAATACAAAAAAGATTGCATTTGCATATCATGTAGATTATGATTGATTTCCTATATAGAATTGCATGATAGAATAGTTAGATCCTTTTCTAATTATATTAAAATGCATGTTTAGATGGTATTTAGGTTAGATAACATCTTTGAATTAAATTGCATGTCGAGATAAATTTATAAGTTAAGATAGGATTCAGATTAGTCTATTTCCTAACTTAAAATGGATAATATCTCACTTTAGTTAGATTTTTATTATTAGTATTTTAATTACGAATTTTTATAAAAAAAATACAAAAATACCATGCGCATGTCACATAGAATTAGGTTTATGAAATGCATGTCATTTAGTGGTTGTTGCTAGGTCCATTTAATTAGAAATTGTCCATCATTAGAATTAGGTAAATTGATCAGATTGCATTGCATATATCTTAGATTTCATTAAACAAGAAAAAATCCTAAAAAATTGAGTGACTACGTGTTAGTTAGAAATCATATTTGGGGCTTTTGATGTGAATTTTGAGCTAACATTGTAAATGCTTTCGTTGTTACGAGATAAGTCCCATAATTCACTTATTGCTTCTTGGGTGTTAAATTGGTGGTTTGCGCATCCGCATGATCACTTCACATATTAGAGAAGTAAATTAAAATCAATTCAACCTACTTGCAAAACATTTTTTTGAAATAAAAGAGAAAGATACCGAAAGGGTGTTAGTGAAAGCTAGCATAATCAAGTCCCCGAACTCACAAATCTCTGGTTCGCAAGATTAAAGTAAATCTTCCATTATTTTACTTGGGTTTCTAATTGACCCATCGAAAATAGATTAGTAGAGACACCTAATTGAAAAATCATTGGCATATTAAGAACTTGAGTTTAAGTCACGAATTGGTATGAGCTTGAGAGAGCCCGAGCTAAGTTTAAGCTTAGTAATCCATTAGCCAAACCCTAGGTGGTTTATCTGAAAATTTGATCGCGACACTGACATGGTAAAAAATCAATATAAAAATTAATTAAATTAAATTTAAGAAATTTAAAATAATAAAAACAAAAATTTATTTTTAATTAATCTTATTTTAATTTATATATTCAAATTTAATTCTAGAATTAGAAATATAATTGTGACCAATGGAATTGCACGCATAAAGTCCAACGACGATAAATTGAAAAAGTGCTTTCTTAGTTAACTAGGCACGCATGATAAAATTTCTATTTCTCGATTTCTCTATTTCTCTGTTCCCCGGAACAGGTTTGGAATAGAAATCCGTTTGATAATGCAACTTGATTTCTCTATTTCTGGAATAGTTCCAGAAATAGAGAAATCGAAGAAATCAGAAGCTAAAATTTTTAACTTCTTAGTTTCTGAAATATAAATATAATTTTTTTTTTCAACTTTTCAATTTAGTTAATTTAGTCAAAAATATATTAATGAAATTTTAATATAATCTTTTCAATCAATATTGATTGAAAATCTTAACCATTGGGCCAGATGGTGGGAATTGAATGAACAAGGCTTCATTTGTTGCACGCAAGAGATTTCATGCATGGTAATAGTCAACTTGCTATATTCATATCTAATGAGTATTTCTTAACCTACTCTTCCATAGTACGCTAGACAACGGCTCTATCTTGCTAACTATTTTTTTAATCATAAACTTCATATTGAGGCGGTAAAAAGGGGTCAAATCATTAAGGTTTCATTTGATTTTTCTTTTATATAGTGTCATCACTTATCAAGATGCGGGTAAAAAGAGATCTAATAAGGAATCTATTGTTCTTGTAAGAGTGTTGATGAAAATACAGATTTTGATAATAAATTTTTAAATAATCCTAGTGTTGATAATTTTGAAAAAAACTGGTGACGATTTTTGAACATGGTGAGGATTTTTTTAACAAAATTTGGAAAGACATTGGAATTAGACTTGAAGTTAGGATTTTTTTTTTTAAGGAGATTAGACTATTATAATCATGGCTATCATTAGACTTATTTGATTAATGTGAAATCAATTTCGGCAAAAACATAACGACATATTTACTACAATTGAATTTCAATTGATTTTTTTTTTGCCACATTGTTTATTTTTCGAAAGAAAATATTACGTAATAGGAAACGTAAGCACATGTAATAGGAAATTCCATGAAATTGTATTTTCAACTTTTGTAATGTATTAGTATTATTTCGACTATTATTTTGTATTTAAGGATTTCCTATGTTATTTTAGTATTATTTCGACTATTATTTTGTATTTGAGATGTTGTTAACTAATCAATTTTTATTCCTAGAAATATAAATTTTATTATGTTATCAAACGGATTTATATTCCAGAAATAGAAATTTTGAGTCGTTATCAAACATGTTTCTTTACTCAGAAACTTATCTGGGGAATAGAAATTAAGAAATCAATTTCTGACCAGAAATCAATTTCTGGAATAGAAATTTTGTTATGCGTGCCCTAAGAAAGCCAAGTCCAATGGAATAAGATATTATAAAAAAAAGAGAAAAGAGAAAATAAAAAAAAATTGCTAAAAAAAAGAAAATAAAAAATTCAATGCACGTGGATTGGAGCAAACCAAGGGGCTGGAGTGGGGTCCACTAGAAAATAAAAATTTTGGCAATGTTTTATAGGGCTTTTGGGTGAGACCGAGTCGAATTACAGATTCATAGACAAGCATGACCTAGTAGGTGATTGAATTTGTAGAGATTTTCCAAGGAAAAAGTACATACGACTTGTTTAATAGCCAAATTAAGTGCTATATAATTAAAAATCCAACACTTTGATGAGATTAAACTCGTTTGCAAACTTTCAATAAAGTTTATTTAAATGACTACATTTGATCAAAATTCCAACTTATCTGGTAAGAAAGGGAGGAGTTACTTAATTCGCTCAAATAAAAAATAATTGCTCGTAACTAAAATCTTGCCAAATATATTACAAAGCCTACCAATAATGGTCATTTTCTTATCTTTGTAAAGGATTAATAATATTCAACTATTGATTTTCAAATATCATCCTATTTTTGGCGGTTAGTGTAATCAACACTTCAAATATAGTACTTAAAACTTTAGCACTTAATTTTCAATTTTATCACACAGGTGTACAATTTCCAACCATTACTTCTTTGTGTGGCTCTCGAACTTATAATTTGTGCAATCAAATCATTATAGCTTGTAAAAAAATTCTAGTAAAGTCTCTTAAGTCCTTTTAATGTCGCTAAAAAATTGAATATTCAGCAATTAATGAGGCTAAGGTTGTTTGATAAACTTAACTTGGATTGACCTAAAAGACTCAATTAAGTCATAAATCTACCTAGGGTGGTAAGTTAGGGATTTTTTTTTTTTTTTTACCACATGAACTACTAACAAATACTACGGGTCAAAACACCAATTGGTGTACTAAGGGAAGGGTGAACTCCAATGTGGGACGGCTTACTTAATTTATTCGATAGAAAAATAATTCATGGTAATTCGCATCTTGCCTCATATATTAGTAATATCTATAAATATTTATCATTGGTATAAATTTTTGTGAGAATTTTAATTATATTCAACTGTCACTTTCTAATTGTCATCAAACGACTTTATTTTTCAAATTTTTGTATTTAAAATCTTCAACACTAAATATTCAGTACTAAAATTTTAGACATCTATCTTTCAGTTTATTAAACAAGCTATAGGTACTGATTCCAACAGTTTAAAGGTAATTGAGGATACAAAAATGATGATGCTGAAAAAGTCGGCACGAGGGAGGATAATCAATTTGAGTGAACCAAGTTGTGGAAACATAATTGAGGATACAATTAAGAAAATTTTCAATAGCTTCTCATATACTATGATATGGTTTCTTATTCTGCAGTGGCATTAATTACTCCAATGTCGTGCTTTTGATCATGACTGATTGACAAATTACATTCAATTATGTTGGGATGGCGATGAGGGGACTTGATTGTAAAAATCTTGAACTGAATTTTACAAAATTCGAGGATTACATACGGAAGGTAGATTAGGCTTTACGGTCGCGGTCCAGAGTCTTAACTGCACGAAGGTGGAGTTACCATGACCTTCGCTGTAGGGAGCTGCACAAGCTTGGAGCAGCTTAGAGCTTAACGTCGGCTTTCTGCATGCTACAAGCCTGTGGGGGTGTAATATATGAGCCAGGCAGCCCATGTCTCCAAAAAGTCAAGCCCAAGCCCAACCCTCTTTTTCTCCCTTCTTATTTGAACTCGTGCAATTGAAGCACATAAGGAAAAGAAGAAGCTGAAGCAGAAAACGAGGAGGGAAAGAGGAAAAGAAGAAAAATAAAAGAAATTGTCACGGGTAGCCGATCTAGACGCCTCGACTATCTGAATCAACTACGAATTGTAATGCCTAGTAAGTATTAAAGTAGATTATTTGTCTAATTGGAGTAATTTTGAAAGTTAGGGCGCAGATTTGGAGTTATGTAAATTTTGAACTACGATGTTCCATTAAGGAGTTTTAAAGCTACGATTTTTGTGGAAATAGTAATCTAGAGCATTTTAGAGCAGTAGGTTTTGACAAAACTCAATATCAAAGTATGGTTTGTTTGGAACCAAGTTCTGAAATCTTGCGTGTGAGTTGGGTGTAACGGTGAATAACAAACATATGCCATAAACGAGCTTCTTTGTAGCACTTAGGATTCGATTTGTTGATGGCTGAATGTGGTTTAGTCGAGTCGTTTGTTGAAGTTGTGTATTACTCGGTTTTTAATATCATTTTTCGATTAATTGATAGGAGTACAAATGCATTGGTTTGAGTAACCACTGTAGGTTGATTTTTGGTTTTTCCCAGGTGAGTAATACTATTTATTCTTTGAGTTTGTAAACTCGTATTTCAAAATAAAATGGTTTAGTTATGTTTTGAGGTAAGAATGAACATATTCCTTACCACCGGCCGTGGTGGCTCCGCTAGATAGGCTTATGCGATCATTTGCGAGAGAGGTGAGGAGTTCGAAACCCTTGCAACGCAAGGAGGCTAGCAGAGATGCTAGGTGTATTAAGCATGACGCCGTGGTGGTAGGTCCTACGCTAGCGTCACCAGGGGGATTACGACACGGCTGTCGACTGCAAGCCAATTCCTCTTGCACAAAAAAAAAAAATGAACATATTCCTTGCATAAATTTGATCAAGCATTTACTTCTTTGCATTTTAGATGTGAAAATGTTATCTTTTGATTATACTCTAAATTGATTGCCTGCAAATACTTCACGAAATCTTTTGGAAAAAAACTCACAAGAAATTCCTAATTTTAAATATTGTTTATGAAAGGTTAATACTGATTAGTGTCTCCTGTTGACACCTGAAATTTTTTGTCGACATTTTAATCTTCCATTTTGCAAAAATATAAATAAATAAAAAACAAAGAGCCAAAAAGATAAAAAATGAATGAATGAAAACATAAAAAAAAAGAAAAAGAAAAAGGGGAAAACGTGGACGAGGGGCTCGCTCATTTTTTTCGCGCGCGGATTCTCTCTCATGAGCTCTCTCTCGAAACCTCTCGACTCTGGAGCTATCTCTCTCTCTCTCTCTCTCTCGATATCTCAATCTCTCTCCATTCTCCTCCTTCGCACCAGAAACCCGAGATCAATCATCCTCCATCATGGAGCTTTCGATTTTCTCTGGCTCTCTCTCAGCAAAAGGGGGCAACTCTTTCTCTCTCTTGGCTAACAGCGAACGAGGGCTCTCGGGGGGAGGTGGAGGAATTTTCTTTCCAGTGGATTTTCTCTCTGGAGAGGATTCCCTCTTGTTTCTTCTCTCTAGAACTAGAAGGAAGAGCTTTGATCGCAATCTCCACCGACCTCTCATCCCGCTAAAATCCGCGTCTCCGGGGAAGTGGAGTTGCAGTTTGTTCCAGATTTTGCCATCGGTGTTCGTCCGCGCGAGAAGGCGGAGAGCTGGTTCTCTCTCGGACGCTCGATCGGGCCCTTGCTTTTTGGATCGATCGCCCTCTCGAACCCTAGAAGGAGAGCAACTACTGGCCGAGGAGCTTGAGGTGCGGAGTCTCAGATCCGAAGCCAACCGGCGACGACGGAGACAGCAGCAGCGTCAACAGCAGTGGTGACAGCTTCTGATCGTTTCCTCGTTCTGTTTTTCTAGTGTTTCTTCACAGCGGCAACGTTCGGTTCAGTCTCCTCCGTTCGTCATCTACCGCTGGGATTTTCTCTCGGCTCTATCTCTGGCTTGATCAGGTTCTTTCTCTCTCTCTAGCTTGATTACTCTGTCTCGCACACGATCTGTTGCTCTCTTTGGCTCAATCGCTATCTATTTCTCTCTCAATTGCTCTTTCTCTTTCGATTTTGTACTTTCATCTGCTTTCTAGATCCGAAGTTGCATGCCTTCATTAGCCTCTTCTACCAAATCACCTTAGCTTGCATGTCGGTTATGATAATTGCCGTGTTCGTGATGTTCTGTTGGGTGCCATTTGCTCCATAACCTGGAAATGTCTTCCACCTGTTTGATGTAATAAACTAATGTCGGCCTTGTCCTTGTTGAAGAAAAATGGTCTTTCGAAGCGTGTAGAAGTCCTTGAATTGGATAGCTATGGAATATATGTTTATTTTGATATAAAGAGTTCGAAACTCGGCCTTTAGCTAAGGAAGACGATACATGGTTAGACTTTGTGTGGCATCCTGATTTTCAAACTCTGATTTCGATTGGTTAAATTGGGCATTTCATCGACGCGACTACAGTGTTTTTCTCTGAGTTAGTCACTCACGAGATAACTAGACTAGCTGGGTAGGCTATTAAGGACTTTAAGGCAGAGAGACTGAGAATTCGATCATGAATCGATTTCTCGACCGTGCTCATCTTTAGAGAAGATCATTACGGCACAGTTAAAAATCGAATTAAGATCAGAGATAGGTCGGTTCGACTGAGATGAATGACCGATCATGGGTGACTTCACTAAATTGAAAAATTCTCATCGACTAGCACTAACTTGATCTTACTATCGTTTTTTGGTACCCTGTGTCCGTATTTGAATCCTAGAGATTTTCACAACAATCGAGAATCGCTAATGGGTCGAGTGGGTTCGTCGCGGCTCGAAGAAAATCAACCACGGGTCATTTGTCCTAAAAAGTTCTGAAAACTACCCGATAGTCTAGGTCACACTAAAAGCGCGTCCGAGTGAAATTAACTGCCAGTCTAAGTTTGATTTCAGAAATTGGAAGTTCTGTCATGTCACAGGTCATTTAAGGAACATCGAATCAGTCTCAGAAGATTTTTCTGACAATCGAGACTCTTTAGGAAAAAGTCAGTTTGGGGCCGTTTTCGTTCAGTTGAAGCCGGGGATTGTGAAATTGAGAAGCATGAGAGAATTCTTGGATGAGGAAAATAATCAATTTGATAAGTGAGACATCAATTGATTTTATGAGAGTCATTTGAGAGAAATTAAAGAGGGAAAATGGATGCAGAAATGCAAGTGGGAACCGAGTACTCTAATCTGAAATTTCTTTTGGAAATCAACGAGCTTATTCAAAAGAAAATGAATTAAGAATTTTCTATTTGAGGGAATTCTTTTCTTTTGAATTTATTCCCATTTCTTTTTACCCCATTTGACCAAACACCTAATTTTCCCACAAGTTTCTCTTTCCTTCTTTCTCTCTCTCTCTCTCTCTCTCTCTCTCTCTCTTTCTCTCTCTCCTTTTCCCCCTCATGCGAAATGCCCCCCCTTCCCACCGAATACACGGTTGTCTTCAACTTGGCTTCCTCCCCTTTTTGCTTTTTTGACTTTTCAAACTCTCTCTCTCATCCCTTCTTTTCTCTCTCTCTCGATACTCATCCTCTCGACACTCTCTCTTCTTCCTCCCGCTTGGTCCATTCTAAGGTGGCAGAAACAAAAGCAGATGCAGAAGCAGCAACCTTTGTTGCTTAGACGATCCTGCCGTCGCAACCACGCCGGGCCACCGTCTACTTCGCCCGCACGTCGACAGCGCGACTCGCGAGCCCTCCGCCCCCTCTCTCTTCCCCTGGTTTGAGCAAGCCCGAACAGCAGAAGCAGAAGTAGTGACCAATGTCGCGCCGAAGCACCATCGCCGCCTCACGCCGCACGCCGTCCTCGCCTCTCGTCGCCTCACCGTCGTGCTACCGTTTGTCTCCCTCTCGCCCGCTCGAGTGCCGTCTGCCTCATCCAGTCGAGCTGCTGCCTCTGTTTAGCTTCGTTTTGGCCAGCACAGGCCACGGTTCGGCCACCTCCAGCCATCCTGTGCCGCCACCTCGACCCACCGGAGCTCTGCCTTGCCCTTCGCCGCCCTTGGCTACCTCAACCGATGCCGGAACCGCCCCTTTTAGCAAAGAACAGAGAGGGAAAAAAATGGGTATTGCAGCGAGGGTTTGGCCCGTTTTGGCCGCCTTTCCGAGCCCGGATGCTCGGCCCGCTTTGAGGAAAGTCGATCATCGTGTCGAGCCCATCATTTTGAGTGAGTTTTACTCACTAATGCTTTCTTAGTTTGCTAATTATGTTTAAGGTTGTTTAGTTTTAATTAAATAGGTTTATATGGTTAGATTAGTATGGATTAGTGTTTATTAGTCAATTGTGATGCGAATTAGACAAATTGAGTGTGCATTTAGCAAGTAGATGTGGTCTACTATTTATTGAAGGTAGCTAGGGATTTTTCCCGACCCTTATCGGGTGTTAATTAAGCAATTAAGGCCTAAGTGGAATTTTTAGGATTAAACATTAATTTTCGAAATTAATTATTTAATTATTTATTTTCCGAAAATTCAACTAGGATGGCCAATGATCGGGATTTTATGTTGATGATCGTGGCGTGGTCCTTTTATTTAATTGAGCTTTATATTGTGCTAAATTGAATTTATTGTATTTAAATATTAATTTTTGAAATTAATTATTTAATTATTTATTTTCCGGAAATTCAACTAGGATGGCTAGTGACCGGAACTTTGTGCTGATTGTCATAGTACAGTCCATTTATTTACTTGAGTTCCACATTGTGCTGAATTAATTTAATTGTGGATTTTTAGGGATTATTCCTAAATCGAATTAATTTGAGTAATTAAGTGGTGAATAATTGAGTATCGGTTGCCAGTGATAAAGGTTTGTGGTAGACTACCGATCATACTGGAAATTGTTGAAATGAAAGTGAGTATGTAAGATGTATGCTAACCCGATGACTAGGCTTGTCATCTAGGAATTTGGTCATGTGTATAGTGGATCTATGATAGGTTCTATATATCACCTTGGAGAAGGCACGTGCACTCGGTGAGCTAGTCTATCACCTGGGAGAACGCACATGGGCTC
Organism: Eucalyptus camaldulensis; assembly: GCA_019915185.1. Classification (NCBI taxonomy): domain Eukaryota; kingdom Viridiplantae; phylum Streptophyta; class Magnoliopsida; order Myrtales; family Myrtaceae; genus Eucalyptus; species Eucalyptus camaldulensis. Next base: position 12,573,417 of record JAHSVA010000013.1, on the reverse strand, counting down.
GGTGATTAAGTGTGGCATCTTGAAAGACACACATGGGCTCGGTAATTTGATGCATTACTTCGGAGAATGCACGTGGTCTCAATGAGTACATTTGGCATCTGGAAGAGACATGTGAGCTCGGTGACTTGATGCATCGCCTTGGAGAATGCACGAGGGCTCGCTGATTCAGAATGGCATTTTTAAAGGGCACGTGGGCTCGGTAAATTAATGCAATACCTCGGAGAATGCACGTGGCTCAGTGATCGGTTCCATCACCTCGGAGAATGCATGTGGCTCAATGATAAGGAATATCGCCTCGGAGAATGCACGTGGCTCAGTGATTAGTTTTATCAGTTGAGACTGTATAGCAATGACTAGAATGACCTAGAAATGGTCCAATTGACATGTAATCGACTAAGTCAATTGATCATTGCCTTGATTTGATGTTGTGAATTGGTTGATTGAATGGGAATGACCGTGAGTGGTCTTGTTGGCATGTAATCGACTAGATCGATTTGATCGATGCTTCGATCTGTGATGTGATTGCTTGGGTGCCTATTTGATCTGTGCTAATATGCAGGTGGAATCTGAGGCCAAGGTAAGTCCTCTAACTCATGTTGTACATAGGCAGCCCTAAGGTGTATTAGTTTACTAATCGAGTCTTAGGGGGTAGAACTTGCTGAGACGTAGTCTCATCCCGGTTTGGGGAAAATATTTAAGGTCCCTAGATGACGATCGTGGAGGACCGGAAGTCCTGGAATTTGGAAGGTGGAGGCTGAAGAATAAGAAAATGGGTCTGACCAGTGGATGTTAAGACAATCATCTTTTTTATAAGCCGACAATTTTGCAGACAGCCTAAGTTTGTAATTAACTAGTTTGTCTATAAAGGCTTGTCTTGGTTTGAAAAATATGATCCTACTTTTCCATCCCATTGTTTTATTGTCTGGGGATTTATAACTGCTTCTGCATGTGCATATTGAAAATGAAAGGGTCGACGATACATAATCCTGGGATATCGCATTTTAAAATCGACCAAAGGTAAGGGATGTGCACGTGCCTGAGGATCGGGGCGTGACATCCCATTTTTGTTGTATCAGAGCAATGGTTAGGTATTGGAGTGATAAGGTGCGATGACCTATGGGATAGTAGTAGAAAAGGCTTTTAAATTCATGACCAATGCATGTCTGTGATAGCTGATTTGTAGCTTGTTTGTGGATCACTTGAATTTTAATGTGGTATTAGAATTAGAAAACATGTTTCTATAAAGATCATGTAGTTTGAGTGATCAGGAGTTGAGGGCTCCTAGTAAGAGGACCGTATCCTCTAGGACTCGAGGTGGAATGCCGACAAGGATCGGTGCCCGAGGTGGTTGTGGTAGAGCACCGGCTTAGGCCAGTGCGAGCGTAAGAGTACCACGTTGGTTGGTACTGAGAGTGTAGTAGCACCGAGCGATCCTAGGTCCAGTAGGATCGTTCTAGCGCAAGTGTTCCTTGGAAACTTGTCTAGTCGGTAAGTTCAGGATCAAGTCGAAGTTATTGCCACACCTGCCGAGGTTTAGTAAGGAGACGTGATCTGGGAGCAAGCCGTTGCAACTGAGTTGAGGTTCAGGTTCTGTAGAGTTGGAAATCAGGTTGGGAAGGAACCTATGACCAGAGGAAGACATGCTATTTCGCCCATCAGGAAAGGTGAGATAGGCAAATTAGCATCGGATCAGAACGTTATGTGTCATGGAAGGCAACATGAATCAACCCCGTGCCATGTTAGGACGGGTGGTTGTTCTAACTGTGACCAATAGGGTCACTTGGCAAGAAACTGTTTCAGAAGGTCGATGGGACCATAACAGCAGTTGTTGTCACTGCGGATGAGATCACAAGTGCCGGCACTATTGATAGGATAGATCGGAGAGAGTGTGCCGTAGAACACGCCACGGGGTTTTTGGGACAGACCCCGGTGCAAGTAAGTGAGCATGCTGTCATCCGACAGGAGACAGATGACTCACCAAGTGAGTGCCGAAAGTATGGAAGGAATGCATGATTAATCTTGTGTCTGTTTATGGCTAGAACGTGCTATGATAGTAGTCAGCATGGCTGTCAGGCAAGGGACTATAAGTTGGAGTTTAGGAAGAACACCAACACCGTTACTACCGATAGAATGCCAATAGGATGGCAAAAGGAACAAGAACGGAACCGACCATGCTTTATTCGACAGAAGAATGTTTTGAGCTGATTTCATCAGGTGCCACAGAGTGTTGGGAATGCAATTGTGGAATTTCGGTTGTATGTTAAGGTTGTAAGAAAGGGATCACTAACTAGAGTTGCACTTGATTGGCCGATGGTGTATAACTTTATCGCTAAGTGCGAAAAGAATTAACTCTTGAAGCATCTTGTGATGACAAATTGTTATGGTAGAGTAACCCATTTTATTCCAAGAGCAAGTAGAGGTGCCAAGTTTTATTGAGAGTCGAGAAAGGTCCTCGACTTCTTTAATCTCATCACTTGAAGCAATCCTTTTGTTAAATAGAGATCACCTAGGTTACTTGACGATTGTCAAAAATAAGACAGATTGAAGAATTGAAAATTGAGGACTCCTCAGTAGTCCGAGAACTCCTGGAAGTGTTGCCAGAAGGATAGTCAGACTATCGCTAGAGAAAGAGATAGAATTACGATCGAGCTAGCATCCTGAACATAACCATTCTCTAAAGTTTCCTACTAGTTATTGAGCTCTTGATGCAAAAGCAATTTATTCTTTATATTGTGCTTTGTCACCTACTGAAAGAAGTTACGACGAAAGAAGTTTGGGATAGATTACATGTTACCTATGAAGGAACCGATCGAGTGAAAGAAACCAGAATCAACATTCTCCTCGGTCAATATGAAGCCTTCAAAATGAAATCAGGAGAATCTATAACTGACATGTTTAGTCGTTTTACAAAAATCGTGAATGGTCTTGAAAATCAAGGTCAACCAATTTCTGATCCCATGAAAGTAAACAAGCTACTGCGTGGACTCTCCAAGGATTGGAATCACATAAAGACTTCAATAAGGGAGACGCAAAGAATTATGCCACTATCTGTTGATGAGTTGGTTGGGACTCTTCAGTCTTATGAAGTGGAACGAATCAATGAAGACGAAGATCCTAAAGGTAAGAAATCCATTGCATTAAAATTCAATGATGATTATGATGTTACAGATTCTGAAGACAATATGGATGATGAGGAGCTTGCTCTCATGATAAGAAGATTCAGAAAGCTGAATAGAAAATGGAGAAGATTCAATCCAAAGAAACAGAGTTTTCAAAAGCAACAAATTAAGTCTGTTGAGGATGATGAATCAAATAGAGATGTAGTCTGCTTTGAATGTAAGAAAAAGGGACACATCAGACCCAACTGTCCTCTTTTGAGGAAGAAGAAAGGAAAAGCTGAAAAGTATCGAAAGGCTCTTAAAGCAGAAACCTGGAGTGATACAAAATGTGAAGAAAGTGATGATGATTATGCCAATATGTGTCTGATGGCACAATTGGATTCAGATTCAAACTTCGAGATAGACTTAGATTCAGACAGTGAATTTGAGGTGAGTAACTTTAAAATCCCTATTAAAGTTTCTAAATACATTGATGAGTTGTGTTTTAGTCTTAAGACTTCTCTTAAAAGGATTTCCGAACATAAAAAGGAAAATTCTGCACTGAAACAACAAGAAAATGTTTTGAAAGAAAAGGTGAAATGTCTAGACATGAATGTTTCTACTCTTAAAGAAAGAGAAGACAACCTTTCGAAAGAAAATGTATTTTTAAAAAAATGACATATCAAATATTTCCAAAAGATTTTCAATAGGATTTGAGAAACTTGAGAAAATTCTTTCAGCACAAAGACCTTATTTCAATAAATCTGGTTTGGGAATGATTGTGAAAACCATTCCTTTAATTGATTTTCCTAAAGTGAAGGAAAGAATTAAGCAAATACCCACAAGAGATCCTTACAAAAATCATTTTAAAAAGGTCTTTGTAAAACCAGTAGGTCGCAATGCTCTTAGATGTTCTAAGTGCAATAGTTTAGATCATTTTGAGAAAGAATGTCCTATGGTTTGCAAACCTGTTAAGAAAGTATGGGTAAAAACCGCATATCATACTAACACCAATGGACCCAAGAAAATATGGGTACCAAAGAAAGTTTGAGTCTCTTTTTTAAATGCAGGACACTATCAAGAAGAAGGTAAAATGGTATCTGGATAGTGGATGCTCAAGACATATGACAGGAGATTCAAATTGCTTCATAAAGCTCGTTCAAGTAAATTGTGGAAAAATCTCATTTGGAGGAAACAACAAAGGAAGAATTGTGGGATTCGGAACTGTAAAGATTGGAAACCTCACAATCAGCAATGTTTCCTTAGTGGAAAGACTCAACTACAATCTGCTCAGTATCAGTCAGCTGTGCGATACCGGTTTCAAAATCAACTTTCAAGAAGGAATATGTTCAGAAACCAGTAAAGATTCTACTCAGTCATTCATGGGTCGAAGACATGGAAATATCTACTTCTTGGACGTGAAACCAGATGAATCGCAATGTCTAATATCAATTCAAGACGAAGCAAACTTATAGCACAGAAAACTTGGGCACATCAATATGAAGCAAATAGCCAAAATTTCAGCAAAGAAGCTAGTTCGTGGTCTACCCAATCTGTCATACCAAAAGTCTGATCTATGTACACCATGTGTATTTGGAAAGCAGGTAAGAAATTCCTTTAAACCAATAAATCAAGTTTCCACTAGTCGTGTACTGCAGCTTCTGCATATAGATCTCTTTGGACCAACCAGAGCTCAGAGCATTGGAGGTAAGAAATATTGCCTAGTAATTGTGGATGACTACTCATGATTTACTTGGGTATATTTCCTGGCAAGTAAGTCTGAAACCTTTTCTTTGAAAAGTTTGCTAAAAAGATTCAAAATGAAAAAGGGTATGTTATTTCAAGTATAAGAACAGACCATGGAGGTGAATTTGAAAACCAAGATTTTACAAAATTCTGTGATGAATCTGGTCTTCAGCATGTGTTTTCCTCTCCATATACTCCAGAGCAAAACGGAGTTGTGGAAAAAAGAATAGGTCGCTTCAAGAAATGGCTAGAACTCTTTTAATTTAAAGTAACATCTCTTCACGTTTTTGGGCTGAAGCAGTTTCTACAGCATGTTATATTATTAATAGAGTTTTTCTAAGACCTATTCTGGAAAAAGCCCCCTATGAGTTATTCAAAGAAAAGAAGTCTATTGTTTCATATTTTCATGTGTTTGGATGTAAATGCTTTATATTGAAAAATGCAAATGATCAAGTTGGCAAGTTTAAAGAGAAATCAGACGAAGGCATCTTCCTTGGATATTCTACCTCAAGCAAAGCCTACAAAGTCTACATACAAGAAGACTCAATCTATGGAGGAATCAATGAATGTCAAATTCCAAGATTTTATGCAAAATGAATCTATTCAAACTCATCTTGAAGAATCTGAACCTGCTCCAAACTCTACAAAGTCTGAATCTCAAGAAGCAGTTCAGACTTCGAAAGACTAGCAACAAATGGTTGTTGAAGATTCAAATGAAGGAACTGATCATCAACCTGACAAATCAACCAGTAACTAGAAGCATAAGTCCAGTCATCCCAAAGATCTCATTATTGGTGACATTAATGAAGGAATTCGCACAAGATCCAAAAGGCGCGAAGAGTCTAGTGCTGTGGCTCTTATTTCTAAAATAGAACCCAAAAGCATAGAAGAAGCTTTACCTGATGAAAGCTGGATTAAAGCCATGCAAGAAGAATTCAGGCAATTCAGTATTAATGATTTCTGAGAATTGACTCCTAAACCGAAAGGTAAATCTATTATTGGAGCTAAATGGGTTTTCAAGAACAAGATGGACGAGAAAGGAAAGATCGTAAGAAACAAAGCAAGACTCGTGGCCAAGGAATATACGCAAGAAGAAGGGATAGACTATGATGAAACTTACGTACCAGTAGCGAGGTTAGAAGCAATTATATTATTACTTGCTTTTGCTTGTTATAAAAATTCCAGGTTATTTCAAATGGACGTCAAAAGTGCTTTCCTGAATGGATTTATCCATGAGGAAGTCTATGTGGAACAACCATCTGGGTTTGAAGACCCAAGGAAACCAGACTCGGTATTCAGACTGAAAAAGGCTTTATATGGTTTAAAGCAAACACCTCGAGCTTGGTACGACGGGCTAAGTAAGTTTCTAATTCAAAACGGCTTTGTCAAAGGTAAAGTAGACACTATACTGTTTATTAAAAGAGAAAGCAAAAGTTTTCTGCTTATTCAAATATATGTTGATGATATTATTTTTGGATCCTCTAATGAAAGTTTGTGCAAGAAATTCTCTAAGTCTATGCAGGATGAATTTGAAATGAGCATGATGGGTGAACTAACCTTCTTTCTTGGACTTCAAGTGAAACAATTGAAGGAATGAACTTTTATTTATCAAGAAAAATATGCTAATGATCTTGTCAAAAAGTTTGGACTGGAAAATTGCAAAAAAGACTGATATACCAATGTCAAGTTCTTTGAAGATAGACAAAGATGAAGGAGGAAAGAAAGTTGACCAGAAGCTACACAGGAGTATCATTGGTTCACTTCTTTATCTTACTGCTTATAGACCTGACATTTTGTTTAATGTTTGCATTTGTGCTAGATTTCAAGCAGACCCTAAAGAATCTCATCTAAGTGCTGCAAAGCGTATTATCAAATACATTGCATCAACTTCAAGTCTTGGTTTTTAGTATCCTAAAAAGGGAGACCTTACTCTTCTTGGATACTCAGACGCAAATCTAGCTGATTGCAGAGTTGATGAAAGAGCACCTCGGGTACCTGTCAACTACTTGGAAGCAGGACAGTGTCTTGATTTTCAAGGAAGCAAAATACAGTAGCTCTTTCTACAGCAGAAGCATAGTATGTAGCTCTTGGAAGTTGTTGTTCACAAATTCTGTGGATAAAACAACAACTAAGAGACTTTGGAATTGAAGATTCATGCACAGCGATTAACTATGACAACACCATCGCAATCAATCTCACCAAGAATCCAATTCTTCACTCAAGAGCAAAGCATATAGAGATTTGATATCACTTCATTAGAGATCATGTTCAAAATGGAGAAGTTTCGATTCAGTTTGTTAACTCAAAGAACCAACTGATGGATATATTTACAAGGCCTTTGGAGAAAAATCAATTTCAAATCATTCGTTCCAGACTCAACATCTTGAGGTTTGAAGAAGTAAAAGTCTAGAGACTCTCAGACTCAGACAATCAAGATTTTTGACTCATCGATCTTCCACTTATGTCTTCTTCTCTTGTTTAATCTTCGAAAAGTTGTCATCTTTCTTGGGAAAGTCAAGTTTGGAATCTTTCAAAGACTGTGAAAGATGTCGTCTCAAAGGAAGTCTTCGAGGATCACGAACAGGGGACCGCAGCAAATGCGTGAGGGGCCTACGCACTTTGATCTCACTGAGGAAGAAGAGTCTCCTAGTCAGCAGTAGAGCCCACAACATTCTCAGCAGCGTCTATCTTCTCCATCTAGACCACTGGATGTTGCTCGACGAGAAGAGGAAGAAATAATCGAAGATGCAGAACCTGTAAGAACTTTTAAGCCCTCTTTTACCTACAAGCTTTATCGTGCTTTAAAAAGGGGTGGAACTCCTTTGAACTACATTGACGAATTTCTGAAAGACAAAGGGTACAAAAATGAAACATTCTTTTTACGCATAATGGAACGGTTGGGAATTGCCCCTGCTGGGTCGGCAGAAGAGGCAATGTCAAATATTCCAATCGATTCACGTGTTGGAGGGCTGAATCAGCCAGATGGGAATGATGATGACAAGTTGTACAGTCAGTTTCAACCGAGAATGGGTGTTGCAGCAAAAATTCGGAGCAAAAGGACAGACTTGTTTTGATCGGAGGAACACAAGCATCTATACTCTAAGTTGTTGAAGCGTGGGGTGATAAACCCTAGAAGTGTGGATTTTGATTTCCTTGACGCTGTGAACGTTAATTTGAGGGAAAAATTCAGTCTTCTTCAACTTGAACAGTTCTATTCTAAATCTACAGAAGTCTATGCTGAACTCACTGCATACTTCTATTTGAATCTCAGTTTATTGGATGCGAATAGATTCTCTTTTAGTGTACGAGATCAGGACTATGTGGTGGATGTAGATATGTTGGCTGATGTGATTGGGGTTGAGAGAGGGAGATATCAACCTATCAATGTCTCTATTGCTCGTGCTACGTTGGAATTTGTTAAGGATAGAAGGACAGAGGGAAAGGTTTCCTACTCGAGGATGAGTGCGTTCAACATTTTGTTTCACAAGATTGTGATTAATTGCCTTAGACCAAAATCTACTTCAAAGACTAATGTTTCAAACTCAGAGGCAAAGCTGATGTATGCCATCAATGCTAGGAAAAAGTTCTCTCTTCCTCACACTATTATGTTCCACATGTATAGAGCAGTGGTGAAGGACAAGGGTCAACTTCCTTATCCAGCTCTTATGACAAAGTTATTTAGACATTTGAATGTTCAGCCTCCCCAGATTCTCTGTGTTCGAACTTGTGATCAAATGGTAGTATGACTGAAAATGGTGTCTAAAATCCGTCTGAAGGAACTCAACAAAGCGTTGGAGAAATTTAAGGAGAAAACCCCTATTAAAACTCATCAAATCTCTTCGGCAGCAAAAAGAAAAGGGAAGGAGCCCATGGTTGCTCCATCCAAGAAAAGAAGAGCTCTCATCGTTGAGGATGAAGAAGATGAGGAAGACATCACCATTTCTGCAATGGCATTGAAGAACCTGAGTCTTTTTGTTCCAGAATCAATGGAACGACAAGAGAAAGACACAGAACATAGGACTGGAGAAAGAAAAGATTTGGAAGCAGAAGAGAAAGAAGTAGAGGAGAAAGAAACAGATGAGAGCGAAGCTGAAGAAAGAGATGCAGAGGAGGAAAGAAATGAAGAAGAAGAAGAAGAAGAAGAAAGAGGAGATCAACAAGAAGCAGAGCATGAGGAACACTCTTCTCCACCTGAAGGCATGGAAACAGGGGGAGATCATGAGAAAAGAGGAATGTCCTCATATCCTGCCACCAGTGAAGGAGTCAGCTGCTCTCCAGCAGATCCAGAGGACATCTATGCCTCTCAATTTCCTGAGGAGGGACATGATGTTTCATCGCCCAATCTGCGTGACTATGCTGATTTGCCATCGTCTGCCTTTACTCCATTTGATCATGCAGAAGCCAATACGTAGACTGATAATTCAGCAAGTTTTCGCAAAATTCTTGATGTTCTCTTAGAAATGCGGGGTCAGATATATGCTCTGGGATGCGAAGTACATAATTTGCAGACTGTAGGTCAAGCTTCTTCAGTTTCTTTGAATGATCAAATCCAAGCCCTTGCTCTTCAAATTCAAGCAAATGCTAAGGGTGAAGATGTGGCTCAACTGAAGGAAGAGTTGAAAAAGCTGGAAGGCATTGTCTAGTCAATGAGAGATTTCCAGCTTGTTCGTGTTCCCAAGCATTCTTGATTCCATTCTCTTTCCATCTCAACCTTTTTTATGATGACAAAAAGGGGGAGAGATGTGATTTGAACTTTGAACATTGAACTTTTTGAACTTGAACTTTTGATTTGTTTTGATGTTTGACTTGACTTTTGTGTTTGGCTGTGGATTAAATTTGGGATTTGGGTTTGACTGTTTATATTAAGTACTATTGATATCTTATGGATGGCTTTACTCATCTACAAGACTAACCTATTTTCTATGGTTGCAGATTCTAGTGTTATCATTAAGCCATTTATCTTTATGAGATATCCATATTTGCTTGAGTAATGTTTTGCAGGTCAAAGTTATCCAAATCTGTAGGAAAGTTTTGTCACCATAAAAAAGGGGGAGATTATTGGAGAAATCTTCCTGGAGTGTTTTGAAGCTGACAAAACGTTTCCGTCATTCTAGTCTGAAGATTTGTAGACTCTACTATTTAAAGTCTGAAGACCTCCGGACTGCCAGACTCAAGATTCAAAGTCTATTCTCATTGACAGTTTCTAATCCGTTGAAGAAGGGCTATCTAGGACTGGATGTTTCGTTAAGGATTTGACCTTATCGACTGGAGAAGATCTCTTGACTGGATATAACATAACGGAATCTTTTATTTGATCAAGATTGATTCAGAGATTGAGGATCCGATGATTGGCGAAGTATACTTGGAAGGTTCTACTTATGGAAACCGAGATCCTGATTGTATGGGCGAGCAGGATTGATGGGCTATCGACATGTTCCTTAAATAGCTCGAATGATCTTCCTAATTGATTCTATCCAATGGGAAGATTGGAAGAATTCCTTTGGTAAGAGCCAACGGGTATGATGGCATAAAGGAGTATATAAAGAAGACGTTCCAGTTGTTCGAGTGTGTGCGCGATAGAAGAATTCCAAAGTCTAAAGCTCTTTGTTCTTAGTCAATTCATTTACTGAGCGAAATCTTGTATGCAAAAGAGAGTCTATATTCTTGAGAAACCTTGAGGAAGTGTGGTAGAGTATCTACACTGTGGAATCAAGGGAGAGCCTTGCTGTAACAACTCTTTTGTTTATAGTGAAATCCAGCCGGTGGGCTGTCAGTGCGGAAAAGTGGACGTAGGCTTGGAATAAGCCGAACCACTATAATTTATGTGTTCATTTTCTCTTCCCTACTCTTTGCTTTACTTTGATCATAATTCGTTTTGTTAACAAAAGGAAAACTTCCTTTCTATTGTCTGCTTAGTATTGCTCTCTTATCTCGAGAAAATATTTTTACACCTATTCACCCCCCTCTAGGTGCTTATACTAGCTATCTCAGTTGGTTCAGAAAGAGCAGATTTTACGTACAAAGATGTCTCCTTGGTCAAAGTGGTCGAATAACACCATGAGACCGAAGAAGCGGCATGGAAAAATGAGACTCAATGAGACGACAACACCCCCACCTTTTGTTTAAGGATTGGTAAATGTTTAAATTTCGAGAACGAAATTTTTATAAGAGAGGAAGAGTTGTGACATCTTGATTTTCAGACTCTGATTTCGATTGGTTAAATTGGGCATTTCATCGACGCGACTACAGTGCTTTTCTCTCAGTTGGCCACTCACGAGATAACTAGACTAGCTAGGTAGGCTATTAAGGACTTTAAGGTAGAGAGATTGAGAATTCGACCATGAATCGATTTCTCGACTGTGCTCATTGTTAGAGATCATTACAGCATAGTTAAAAATCGTATTAAGATCAGAGATAGGTCAGTTCGACTGAGATGAATGACCGATCGTGGGTGACTCCACTAAATTGGAAAATTCTCATCGACCAACACTAACTTGATCTTACTATTGTTTTGGTACCTTGTGTCCGTATTTGAATCCTAGAGATTTTCACGACAATCGAGAATTGCTAATGGGTCGAGTGGGTTCGTCGTGGCTCAAAGAAAATCGACCACGAGTCATTTGTCCTAAAAAGTTTTGAAAACTACCCGGTAGTCTAGGTCACACTAAAAGCGCGTCCGAGTGAAATTAACCGCCAGTCTAAGTTCGATTTCAGAAATTGGAAGTTCTGTCATGTCACAAGTCATTTAAGGAACGTCAAATCAGTCTCAGAAGATTTTTCTGACAATCGAGACTCTTTGGGAAAAAGTTAGTTTGGAGCCCTTTTCATTCAGTTGAAGCCGGGGATTGTGAAATTGAGAAGCATGAGGGAATTCTTGGATGAGGAAAATAATCAATTTGATAAATGAGACATCAATTGATTTTATGAGAGTCATTTGAGAGAAATTAAAGAGGGAAAATAGATGCAGAAATGCAAGTGGGAACTGAGTACTCTAATCTGAAATTTCTTTTGGGAATCAACGAGCTTATTCAAAAGAAAATGAATTAAGAATTTTCTATTTGAGGGAATTCTTTTCTTTTGAATTTATTCCCATTTCTTTTTACCCCATTTGACCAAACACCTAATTTTCCCACAAGTTTCTCTTTCCTTCTTTCTTTCTTTTTCTTTTTCTTTTTATTTTTCTTCTCTCTCTCTCTCCTCTCCCCCTCGTGCAAAATGCCCCCCCTTCCCATCGAATACACGGCTATCTTCAACTTGGCTTCCTCCCCTTTTTGCTTTTTTGACTTTTCAAACTCTCTCTCATCCCTTCTTCTCTCTCTCTCTCTCTCGGTACTCATCCTCTCAACACTCTCTCTTCCTCCTCCCGCTCGGTCCATTCGAAGGCAGCAGAAATAGAAGCAACAACCTTTGTTGCTTGGACGAACCTGTCGTCGCAACCACACCGGGCCGCCGTCTGCTTCGCCCACACGTCGACCGCGCGCCCCGCAAGCCCTCCGCCCCCTCTCTCTTCCCCTGGTTTGAGCAAGCCCGAACAGCAGAAGCAGAAGCAGTGACCAACGTTGCGTCAAAGCACCGTCGCCGCCTCACGCCGCACGCCATCCTCAGTGACTTAATGCATCGCCTTGGAGAATATACGTGGGCTCGTTGATTCAGAATGGCATTTTAAAGGGCACGTGGGCTCGGTAAATTAATGCAATACCTTGGAGAATGCACATGGCTTGGTGATTGGTTCCATCACCTCGGAGAATGCACGTGGCTCGGTGATAAGGAATATCGCCTCGGAGAATACACATGGCTCGGTGATTGGTTTTATCAGTTGAGACTGTATAGCAGTGACTAGAATGACCTTGAAATGGTTCGATTGACATGTAATCGACTAAGTCGATTGATCATTGCCTTGATTTGATGTTGTGAATTGGTTGATTGAATGGGAATGATCGTGAGTGGTCTTGTTGGTGTGTAATCGATTTGATCGATGCTTCGATTTGTGATGTGATTGCTTGGGTGTCTATTTGATATGTGCTAATATGCATGTGGAATATGAGGCCAAGGTAAGTCCTTTGACTCATGTTGTGCATAGGCAGCCCTAAGGTGTATTAGTTTACTAATCGGGTCTTAGGGGGTAGAACTTGCTGAGACGTAGTCTCATCCCGGTTTGGGAAAATATTTCAGGTCCCTAGATGACGATCGTGGAGGACCGGAAGTCCTAGAATTCGGAAGGTGGAGGCTGAAGAATCGGTAAATGGGTCTGACTAGTGGATGTTAAGACAATCATCTTTTTGATAAGCCGACAATTTTGTAGACAGCCTAAGTTTGTAATTAACCAGTTTGTCTATAAAGGCTTGTCTTGGTTTGAAAAATATGATCATACTTTTCCATCCCATTGTTTTATTGTCTGGGGATTTATAACTGCTTCCACATGTGCATATTGAAAATGAAAGGGTCGGCGATACATAGTCCTGGGATACTGCATTTTAAAATCGACCAAAGGTAAAGGATATGCACGAGCCTGAGGATCAAGGCGTGACATTTTGTTTTGTGGAGATGCCGGTGCTGCTCACTTCCAACTTGGAACTGATGGTTATGGATGCTTCTTTTTGCGATATCCTGCAATGGAAAGCTGATGTGGTCACCTTGTTGTGTTTGTACCAATGTGTGATGTGCTGTGTTACGGATTGTGTCAATTCTTTGTGTGATTATTGTTCTTATGTCCTGATGCGTGGAATTGTTTAGTTGTGTCGTTGATGTGGTGTTCGCTGTTCATGCATGCATTTGCTGTGTTAACTGATGTCGAAGATGTGCATAATATTAGTCCTCTAAGCTGTTGGACGTGGGAAGTTATGGTATGAATGACCTGAGACTGATGTTATGTAGTCCTTGAGGTGCATAAATATGCATGATGAAATGGGCATGTATGGATATGGATTGTTCATTAAATTGTCATCATTTCCAGCTTTGATTATAATAAGGGTGTTTGCTGGCCACTTTGTTCTCATGGAGAATGTGAGGAGTTCAATGTCATTTTGGTAGTGTTCTAGTTGTGTGAATATATAGAGAGATGGCGCATTGATGTTACATTTTTTTCCATCAAATTGGGGCAATTCAAGGCTTGAAACATATAAGAAATGATAATATTCTGTGTTGCCCTGTTCTATTGTAGACTGACTAGTTCATATTCTAGTATTTTTGGAAATTCATGTGTTGATAAGATGATAGTGTCTCTATAAGATTTGTTTGGGATATGCTGAACTTCATTGTGGGAAATTTGTAGAAATGAAAACATGATTTGCTATTCTTATCGATCATATTAAATTTGCAGGATGTTTTGTAATTTTGATTTCTTGACACTATCTTTTAACTTGTTCACAATTTTAATAGTTCATATGATACCTTTGTAAAAAGATACTTTGCATCAAGGTTGTTTAGCCTTTCTTTATGACTTGACATGATTTCCCAAAGTTGCGAGTTTTGGGTATCACATGAATTGCATACTGACTGCCTTGTTCTTCATGAATATGCATGTTGCATAAACATGTTCAATGATGCATATGTTTAGTAAGTGATCCTTCGTCAGCTCACGCATTTGTTTGATTAATTGAGAACCAAAGTCATATGGCTTGAATGCTTGTCATGTTATACGCTTCGCATGTGATCGTTAGATGAATGATTTAGGTGTGACCCATAATAATGTTGAATCTTGGGATATCACCTAGAATTTGATTTAGGGACTTCATGACTTTAGTCACCATTTGTGAACACAAAAGATGTATTGTTTTTGGTTGTTTTGATATGCATGTTTGTTTTCTTCCGCTATATGCACCTAGTTATAGATTTCTTAGATTAGGTTTAGATTAGGCCTTGAAGATGAAGAGGGCGTAAAGATGATGGAGGTCGATGTCCATTCTGACCATTTATTATGTAATATTCGTTTTTCCCGACATATGTCTCGGGTTCCATGCATTGTATAAAACCTAACAAGTTGCGGGTTTCATTTTTTTTCTTAATTGTGTTCTCTCTTTTATATTTTTAGGATTGCATGATAGATTTATTGCTTTTCTTGATTGTTTACTTCATGTCTTGCAATTTCAATCTCATTGAGTGGTTCCTTTTCTTGTTTTTTTTTTTTTTTAGGAATATAATAGAATGAAAGTAATCTACCACTCATAATCACTTAGTATAAAATTGATGATCCCGAAAATGTAAAAAGAGACGCATGGACATGTTAGGAAAAACACAACATACTGTTTAGGTACTGAAAGAGCACTAATATCTATATTAGCGTAACCCAAGTCCCTGAATCTAGATATCTGGTTGCGTAGGAATTGAGGGAACTCTCCCGACCCTCGATTGGGTTTTCTAGCCGATCCAAAAATAAATAAATAAATAAGGCTAGTGGCGACTCCTATATATTCTTAGGTTGTTAAAGACCTAGATCATATAACTGTTGTGTGGAGTACAAGCTTGGGAGAGCTCGCGATCTTGTGAGGGAACTCTCGTGATCAAAGTACCCCTAAACCCGACCTTTTTCCTCCTTGACATTCAAGGGTGGCAAGATCGGGTCGCGACATCTCTGCAAACCCATTGAAAAGTGTGTGGGGAATATGCATAATAGTTTATGATATTCTTGTGGGCCATGCCACCATCTAATAATAGGTAGAGACCTACCTAAAGTGGCAATCTTGTTTGCCTTGTCACAAGTAGGGGTGAGCGGTCCCATGTTTCCTACATTTTCCACTTGGAAGTTGAAAGTTACTTGGTGGAACATGTTCTTCATTGTCACGACCTACCCTCGAGGGGAAGGAACAAGTTTAGGGGTATTGCTTAAGGGATGTGTCTAAGGCCCATGATTAGGGCGCAGGATCTCCTAAGCCCATACCCCGTGTGACATTGGGATATTTTTAGGAATTTTGCACAAAAGGAGTCGCCACTAGCCTATTGGGGTTAGCTAGAAATCAAGTGAGACATGGAAGTGTGCTTCACTTTCTACGCAACCAGATAATCTAGGGTCGGGGACTTGATTACACTAATTAACTAATTAGTGCCATTTCGGCACCTAATCTTGTTCATTTTAGCAAAATGATTTTTGTCGGGCGGTTTGGATTGATTTTATGCTTATCCACTAACATGTGAGGTGATCATGCGGGTGTGCAATCATTAAAGTAAATTACAGTAAAATTAAACACATGCAATTAAACATAATTAAATATGCAAATTAAGCATACAATACAATCAAAATACGAGCAAATAAAAGCTTAATTACACTAAAAAGGCAAAATATAGCAATTCCTAACCAAACACCATCATTTTTGGATTTTTAAAATTTTTAAATTTTTTTAAAATGTTTCAATTAATTTTTAAAATTTTTAAAATTTTTAATTTTTAATATTTTCTGGATTTTCGATTTTTTTTAAATATAATTTTTTTTGGTGCCAAACCGGGTCAGGTCCGGAATGGTTGGTGCAGATCGGGTCCAGTTAGGAGCGGGTGGGCTCGAATCGTGGGCCTAGCCCATGACGTCTCCCTCCTCTCTTCTTAAAAACAGACCAGGCCCACAAGCCCAAACTAAATCAGCCCAAACCCACAAGCCCAAAAGTCAAAAAAGCCCACAAATCTAAAAGCCCAAAAGCCTAGAAGCCCAAATAGCTCAAAAACCCTACTCGGTTCACGACTTGCATCCAACCCGATTTTTGGCTGAAACCCTAGGGTTTCTTGGCGGTGTTGGCGATGGACAGTAGCGTGGACGGTGGCGGCGACACAATGGACGATAGCGACGGCAATGGGCAGTAGCGCCGGCAGGTGTTGCAGGTTGCGTGACGAGGAGGCTTGGCAATGGGCTCGGCTGCTAGCGTCACGGGTTCAGACTGGTGTTGCAGTGGCGCATCGCCGGCGCGGCAAGGTGAGATGAGGTTATGGTAGCGTCACAGCTCTTAGACAGCAGGTTGAGGTGGCGAGGTAGCTTGGATGGCGTCGGGTTGAGGGCGGCGACGGGTGAGTGATTGCACAAGCTGCAGCGAAAGGGGGTTCGAATGGCGTTGAGTTAAGGCGACGAGGCTTGGACGGCGTCTGGAGTTGGACGGCGGCTGTGGCCGGCCTGGTGATGCGGCAGAGCTCGATCTACTCCCAAATCTAGGCCTTTGGTCGACTCCCCTGCCTCGAATCTTCGGATCTTAGAGTTTTTGAGTTCGTCCTCCCTCTCCCTCTAGTCTCGGCCAGCTCGGCGTTGGGGGTAGCGGTAACGAATGCTGCGGCTATTGGCATCGGCAGCAACGACGTCGGGTGCAGGGAGTCGAACGGTAGGAGTTCGAATGGCGTCGGGCTCAAAGGATGGCAACTACCAAAGGTGCGGTGGTTCGACTGGCGTTGGGTTGAGGCGGCGAGGAGGGCAGTGGCTCGGATGGCGTCGGGCAGCGTCGCCGCTGCCCTCCTCCCCTCCGTTCCTTCTCTCTCTAGCTCTCTCTCGAACTCTGTCTCCTTCTTTGG
Source organism: Eucalyptus camaldulensis (assembly GCA_019915185.1). NCBI lineage: Eukaryota > Viridiplantae > Streptophyta > Magnoliopsida > Myrtales > Myrtaceae > Eucalyptus > Eucalyptus camaldulensis. The sequence goes on along the minus strand of JAHSVA010000013.1, from coordinate 12,556,093 downwards.
CTCTCTCTCTCGTCTGTTCTCTTCTGCTTAATCGACGTCGGAAGCAATGGTGGGTGTTATGGGTTGGCACTCAGAGGGCAGTGGTGGTTGGAGGGCGGTAGGAGGAGTGTGGTGGCTTGGCTGGCGGCGGTGGCGGTGCGGCTTTGAACGCGGTGGCACGGGTCCCTCCTCTCGAGCTCTCTCCCTCCAACTTTGTCCCTGTTCGCCTCTCTTTGTTTTGTCTCTCCCTTTTTTTTTGCCTCCTCCCTCTAGGGTTTTACAGACGAAGATGGAGGAAGGAGAAGGTGGCATGGGCCGGGCCAAGGCGAGATCCGGCCCAACCTCTTCCACATTTTCCTTTTGTTTTCTCTTTTTTTTTTGTTTATATTGTTATTTTATTTTTATTTTTTTCTATTTTTCTCTAATTTCTTTATGTATTTTTTAATGTATTTTTTTATGTATTCTTATGTATTTTTTTTATGTATTTGAAAACAAAAATTAGGTGTCAACAGTTGTCCCTCTTCGAATGTAGCCTCGAAGAGGTTGCATTCAAAGACAGAAGACACCTAAATTATTTCAGCAGTAGAGAGACCCTGGGTGCATAGGCACGCATCAAGTCGACGAAAAGGACTCATAACTATGGAAGCGCGTCTTGTCAATAAGAGGAAGAAAGACTCTGGGTTACAGAAGCCCACTGAGTCATAAGAAGAGAGGAAGACTCTGGGCTACGAAAAGCCCACCGGGTCATAAGAAGAGAAGACTCCGAGTTACGGAAAGCCCGCCAGGTCATAAGAAGAGGGAGAAGGACTCTGGATTACGGAAAGCCCACTGGGTTATAAGAAAGGGGTTGAAGGACTCTGGACTATGAAAAGCCCACCGGGTCATAAGAAAGGGGTTAAAGAACTCCGAGCTACGGAAAGCCCACCGGGTCATAAGAAGAGGGAGAAGGAATCCGGGCTACGAAAAGCTCACGGGGTCATAAGAAGGGGGTTGAAGGACTTCAAGCTACGGAAAGCCCTTCGGGTCATAAGAAGGGGGTTGAAGGATTTCGGGCTATGGAAAGCCCACCGGGTCATAAGAAGAGGGAGAAGGACTCCAGGCTATGAAAAACCCACCAGGTCATAAGAAGGGGCTTGAAGGACTCCGGGCTACAGAAAGCCCATCGGGTCATAAGAAGGGTGTTGAAGGACTCCAAGTTATGGAAAGCGTACCGGGTCATAAGAATAGGGAGAAGGACTTTGGGCTACGAAAAGTCCACCGGATTATAAGAAGGGGGAAGACTTCGGGCTATGGAAAGCCCATTGGGTCATAGGAAGAAGAGAAGGACTTCGGGCTATGGAAAGCCCATCGGATCATAGGGAGGGGGAAAAGAACTCCGGGTTATGGAAAGCCACCTGGTCATAAGAAGGGGGAGAAGGACTCCGGCTTACGGAAAGCTCACCGGGTCATAAGAAGATGACATGGTTTAAAGTTGACCATGAACCTTTGTAGATGACATGATTTAATGCTGACCATGAACCTTTGGAGATGGCATGGTTTAAGGCTGACCATGAACCTTTGATTTTTAGGGAAGCACCCGCTAACCCCTTGAAAACTGCATGGCTTCACTGAGGAATCCTGTCAAACTCAACTTGAGCAAATGTCATTAGAGACGTCATCAAAAGACGTATTGCCAATATTGTAGCATTAATTGAACAAGCTAATCAAGCTAAGTCCGACTGCTTTGGAAAAACATTCGATGTCAATCAGCATCATGTGGCGCAAAATTGTTGTCTTGCTCGTGGATATATCATTAATCATCAAATTCTCCGGGAGTCAAATTCTTATCAGAACAGTTACGACTCGTGGAAAAGGCTCATTAAGCATGCAAAACTAAAGCTTCTTAGTCAGAAAAGGTTTCTCATAAACTCTTGATAAAATGGTTGCTTGATCTCATCTATTCATGTGGGAAGTAACTGATTGCTGAGGGTATCTCACATAACCTAGATCAAAGGCTTTTAGAAACATTCGCGATGAGCATAATATGATCGATCGAAAAGGTTTTTTGAAAGGACCGCAATGTAGGTTTGGTCATGGGCTTACACAAAGGGATTATTGCTTTAAAGCCAATAAATGAACATTTGTCGCTATCTTCATTGGGTTTACAAGTCGAGAACTTGGAAGATAAGACAAGATAGAATTACTTCCACCCCTTCAAGCAGTAGCTTCTTTGTGGCATTCTCATTTTCTCCAATTGGAAGAGACTTCGGAAGAGGGTTGTAACGTTGGCTTGGGAGAGGCTCGAAAGGCTTAAAACTTTCAATAGGATCTTTAAGAGTCGGTGATCATCATGGTATCGTGACCAGGTCACTCGATCTTTCCAAATCATTTGACTTTTAAAATACAACACATCTTGAAAGTCCCTTGGCTAATCATTTATGCATGGGAGCTTTGCCCCTTTTTTTTTCTAATTTTCTTTGCACTTGCAATAATTTTTTTTTTGCAGGCACTTGAACTATGATAATTTTTCACTTAAGATGCAGCTTTTTGGCTCTTTTTCTTGACGAGCATTGGCCTTGTTTTTACCAGGCACACTGCCTTTTCATGCCCCCTAAATTGTCGAACTTTTGGAGCTCTTATGACTTTCGAGATGCTTTTCACATTTTCTCATGACTATCAATTATATTTGGTCAACTTTTATGCCTTGCCCCAGTGAAGGGAGATGATCACCACTCGGGTTTCAAAAATGAATAATCAGGCCCAAATTGGTTAAAGCAATGGATATCAGTGTTTGGGTAGAGAATGAAATGCTCTTCTTCACATTGGGATGAGTCAAGATCTAATGAGAATTCCTTTGAAGCTATCACCAGAAGATTGACGCAAGTGAAAGTAATAAAATCTTTCTCAACCTTTTGCTCTACAACACGACCGTAACCTCATATGCTGCCCTAATGTAGGGTCGTTTAGGGGTACTTTGAAGTATCAACTTTATTTGGCCCAAAGGGTAGTAAGAGATTAGTGCAATGCTTGAGATTGATGAAGGAAACACCATTATCATTTCGATCTTTGCGCTCAATGTGAATGAATCCTTTGTCCTAAGAGAATGTTGTTTTTCACTCAACTCTCAAAAGTATTTGAAGGATGTGTTTGGAAATAGCTTGCATTTCTTTATCCTAAGCACTTCTTGTTTGGCATGGTTAATGTCTCCATTTCACTTCTTGTCCATAGGGAATTTTGATTCAAAATGAATAATCCCTAAATGAGAAAACGAGAAAACAATTGAGATAAAAATTATGTTCAAAAAACTTGTAGAAATTTTTTTTTAATTATTCATTTTTGTGCTTGTCTCTAGGAAAGTGCAAAAGGTTCTTTTTTATGATGGAAATTATTCGTTTTTTTTCTTCTTTTTTTTTTTAAATTGAGAAAAAGGATACTTACCTGCGGCATGGCGACTTGGTAACCCTATAAAGAATGTGAAAGAATATGTTAGCACAAAAATCTTTAGGGATTGAAATGTTGGAAACGATACATTATTACCCTTCATTCGCCTTCATCCTTTAGGTGCTAACATCTCTTAAATTCCCCTTTGTGGATATTTGGTAACTCGACAATACCCTTCTCTTGCATTTGCCTCTAAACGTTTGACATTTTCCTGATTCCTTGGTGGAAAGCAATGCTTCTACGGTCAAGGTGTAACCCTTTTTTTTTATTTATCGCCCTATAAGAAGAGGAGATGAAACGGGTTATCTTCATACTTAATTAGGTTCAATTGAGGAACGATACATCCTTCTTGACAAGTCTGACAATGTTGTTCCAACACACCTCAATGGTGGATGAAGGAGAGATTTTTCTCTAAATCAAACGTTGCTCTCCCACTCTTTATTTGACAAACCTTTGTTTTGTCCAAGTCTGTCTTGTACCAAAGAAAATGATATTTCAATTTTTTGTGCTAAAGAGAATCAAGTCTAGGAACAAAATACATCCCTTTCCAAAGTCAGGCGATCAACATCCTAAGGTATCTCTTATGGAGGAAGAGATAATACTGCCCCTTTGTTTCATTTGAATCTTTCCTTGTTTCAGATGAACATGACTTAATAATGCTCCATCGCGTTTGTTGGAACGTTTCTTGATGTCTTCTTGACAATGAAAAGAAAGTCATGTCAGAAACGATATCGAAAATGGGTAATTGGAATTGATTCATTTTATTCTTCCTTCAAATTCACCTTTTTGGATGCTTGACAACTCCCTTCATTTATCTCATTATGCAAAGTGAACAAGATTGATGGGCTATTTTGGCACCTAAGGCATTTGCTTCATTCCCTTGCGATAAAGCATATAACAAAGTAGCATTTTGTGACACGAATCTCTAATGTTGATTGCAGAAAGCTTGCAGCGAAATGTTGAAATGGTTTAATTGCCAAAATACGCAAAAGCCCTAATGCTAGACTTTTAGTAACATATGATGCGGCTCTTGATAAAGCTCATAAAAAACAATCTGGTGATGGTGATGCCTAATCTCCAAATAAAGAAACTTCCTAGAAAGGAATTCAGCTTTGTTCCGCCTCTATTGGAAGATTGGCGCCGACGATGCCTTGATGCATGCTTACTCCTCGAGTTCCATGAGCCCAAGAAAACGATTACATGAAGAGAGGAAATTAAGCAAAGTTTTCTTGAAATTCATTTTGGAAGGTAAACATATAGATTCACTTAAAACAATTCTGAATTTGCTCTTTTTTTTTTTTTGGTGTTTTTGTTTTTTTGTTTTTTTTTAAATGATGATTTTCATGAAACTGAATTCCATCATTAAAAATTTGAGTCGCACGATTTACAAAAGCAACAATTGGATTTGCAATCAAAACTCAAAATGAAAAACATGGTTCTTAACAAGAATAAAGACAATGATAAAATATAAGAAACTCTTGTATTGATAAGAGTAAAAATCAAATCTTGTCCTAATGTCAAGGAGCACCACGCATAACCTGCAAAGAGACAACAATGTCAGTATGTGAATGAGAGAAAATGATATCTCAATGAGGTCACTTCTTACAATAAAATCGAGGCGACGGTACATGCCCCCAAAGTCCTTATTTCAGGGTTTTAGTATTTCGCCAAGATTTTATCATAAGAAAAGGCATCATTAAAATAATCAATGAATGACCAATCAATCGAATGTCCGCTTTTATTCCAAAAGTTTCGTATGCAGAAGTGGCTTTGATTTTTTTTTTAAGAGATAAATTTTATGATTTTACTCTTGCAAAAAAAGAAGTGACTTCTATTTTGAGAAATCTATACAAAATGTGATTTGCATTTTAGCCCAAAATGTGAGAAGGAAAGAGTTTGATAAAAACTGCAATCTCAACTTTGTGCCCCAATATATAATCGCAACTTGCGAGCCCCTTTTTTTTTGGCATTTTTTTTTTAAATGTGATTTTGAGCCCATAACTAGGAATTTAAATAAAATCATGTGTTCAACAAGGCTAAATCAAAATGTTTAGAACTTGCATTCAATGTTCACTTGTTAAAAGTGATTGCCAATTTTTTTTCAATTATAAGCCTATAGCATCAAGATTGATGTTCGTGAATTTCAAGATGGAAGTTCAATGCAAAATAAGCAAATAAAAAGGGAAAATGATACTTACAATGGGTGCTGACCTTTGTCTTTATTTTCTTTTTTCAATTACATAGACATGCACATGGGATGTGGTTCGATTTCTACTATATCCGGCTCAAAATGGAGCCATGGGATCACAGGACTGAACCAACAAGCTCGTGGCTATGTTGTGTTACCCATGACTCTAGCTTCGTCAAAAAATCGACTCGTGTTGCATGCTCGCAGACCAGGGTGGGGACTTCTAACATCAAAAAAGAAATTTCGAGGTTGAGATGGGCGACTCATACTACATGCTTGTAGTCGGAGTGATATCCACCTTAACACCATCCTAAGTGATCCTATGCGGCCTAGGTCCGGCGGCAAGTTGTGTGTGCTATGGTGTAGTACAATGCAGGGGACGCATGGATGACAATTTATAAGCAATCAGCACTAAAAAAAAAAAAAAAACATACATTCCTACATCTCCCCGCAAGACAAATATAAGCAAACACTTCCCCTTATATCTCCCATTCTGCAAAAACATTTAACACCTTTAATGTTAAGGACATACCTGGTATCCTCGCTACCAATCAAAAATTATTTTTGAACAAGATAGATTTAGGCCCAAGTCCTCTAAGGTTTAAAACCAAGTGCCTAGTGGAGTCGCCAAGCTGTCGTGACCTACCCTCGAGGGGAGGGAACATGTTTAGGGGTATTGCCTAAAGCACAGGCCTAAGGCCCATGATTAGGCGCGGGCTCTCCCAAGCCCATACCCTGTGTGACATTGGGGTATTTCTAGGAATTTTGCACAAAAGGAGTCGCCACTAGCCTATTGGGGTTGGTTAGAAACCAAGTGAGGCATGGAAGCGTGCCTCACTTCCTACGCAACTAGATAATCTAGAGTCGGGGACTTGATTACACTAAATAACCAATTAGTGCCATTTCGGTACCTAATCTTATTCATTTTAGCAAAATGATTTTTGTCAGGCGGTTTAAATTGATTTTATGTTTATCCACTAACATGTGAGGTGATTATGCGAGTGCGCAATCATTAAAGTAAATTGCAGTAAAATTAAACACATGCAAAGCGATAAATTGGATCGGATTTTGCAGTTTTTTCTTCTGCAGTACCTCGACGTGACATGAGCGTGAAAGGGATTCAAGAATTAGTTTTCTTTTTATAAGGGCGAAAATCATTTATTTTGGCTTTTTGACCCCATATTGTAGGGTGGATCTCGAAAGATATGAAAGAAAGATCTCCCTCCAAGCCGTACATACGACTTTCATCGAATATAAAAAGGCAAAATACGAGCAAATAAAAGCTTAATTACACTAAAAAGGAAAAACATAGCAATTCCTAACCAAACCCCATCATTATTGGATTTTCGAAATTTTTAAAGTTTTTTAATTAGTTTTTTAAAATTTTTTAAAATTTTTTGGATTTTCAAAATTGTTTTTTTAAAATATAATTTTTTTTGGGTCGGATCAGGTCAGGTCCGGCTCGATCGGAGACCGAACCCGAGTTCGGTCCAGTTAGGAGCAGGTGGGCCCAAATTGTGGGCCTAGCCCATGAGATCTCCCTCCTCCCTTTTTAAAAACAGACCAGGCCCACAAGCCCAAACTAAATCAGGCCAAACCCACAAGCCCAAAAGTCAGAAAAGCCCAAATAGCTCAAAAACCTTACTCGGTTCGCGACCCGCATCCGACCTGATTTTTGGCCGAAACCCTAGGGTTTCTTGGCGGTGTCGTCGATGGCGGCGACGAACAGTAGCGTGGACGGCGGCGGCGACACAACGGGCGGCAATAACGACGATGCGCAGTAGCGCCAACGGGTGTTGCAGGTCACGTGACGAGGAGGCTTGGTGATGGGCTCGGCTGTTGGCGTCACGGGTTCAGATTGGTGCTGCAATGGCACATTATTGACGCGGCAAGGTGAGATGAGGTTATGGCAGCATCGCAACTCCTGGGCAGCAGGTTAAGGCAATGAGGCAGCTCGGGCGGCATCAGGTTAAGGGCGGCGACGGGCGAGTGATGGCACGAGCTGTAGCGAAGGGGGGGTTTGAACGGCGTCGGGTTGAGGCGACGAGGCTTGAACATCGTTCGGAGTTGGACGGCGGCGGTGGCCGGCCCGGTGATGCGGCGGAGTTCGATCTACTCCCAGATCTGGGCCTTTGGCCGACTCCCTTGCCTCGGATCTTCGGATCTGAGAGGCTCCGAGTTCGTCCTCCCTCTCCCTCTAGTCTTGGCCAATTCGGCGTCGAGGGTAGTGGCGACGAGTGCTGCGGCTGCTGGCGTCGGGTGCAGGGAGTTGAACGGTAAGAGTTTGAATGGTGTTGGGCTCAGAGGGCGGTAGGAGGAGTGTGGTGGCTCGGCTAGCATCGGGTTGAGGTGGCAAGGAGAGCAGCGGCTCAGACGGCGTCGGGCAGCACCGCTGCTGCCCTCCTCCCCTCTGTTCCTTCTCTCTCTAGCTCTCTCTCGAACTCTGTCTCCTTCTCTAGCTCTCTCTCTCTCCTCTATTCTCTTCTGCCCGATCGGCATCGAAAGCAACGATGGGTGCTATGGGTTAGCACTTGGAGGGAAACGGTGGCCGAAGGGCGGCAGGAGGAGTGCGGTGGCTCGGCTGGCGGCGGTGGCGGTGCGGCTTTGAACGAGGCGGCATGCCTCCCTCCTCTCAAGCTCTCTCCCTCTAGCTCTCTCCTTGTTCCCCTCTCTCTATTTTGTCTCTCCCCTCTATTCTCTTCTTTTTTTCTTTGCCTCCTCCCTCTAGGGTTTCACAGACGAAGATGGAGGAAGGAGAAGGTGGCATGGGTCGGGCCAAGGCGAGATCCGGCCCGACCTCTTCCACATTTTTTCTTTTTTTTTCTTTTTTTTTGTTTTGTTATTTTTATTTTTATTTTTTTCTCTTTTTCTCTAATTTTTTTATGTATTTTTTATGTATTTGAAAACAAAAATTAGGTGTCAACATTCATTTTTTGGAATTTGAAACTTAGCCTACATACTCTAGAACATGGAACCTATCCCATCACAAGTTGAACAATTCCAATTCACTAACCATAACTTATATTTAGACACATGAGAAATATAAACATTAATAAAGTAAAAATCATAATCATAAAATGGAAACTCAAACTGATACTTTTAGATTATACACTCATCACCCGACGGCATGAAATATCAAAGGATCACATGGAGATATGGACCAAGAAAAGCATTAAAACTTATTTCAGGTTCTACGTTATAAGTTTTAAGTTCCTTCAACAAGAACTTGGAACTTATCCGTCGAAATAGGTTCCTCATTTTTTGGACCCTGAAACTTACCTTGAACTTGGAATTTATAGGTTCCCACCGGTTTGGTTATTGGGTTCTAAGTTCTACCGTGAAACCATGCTTATCCCTAATCACGAACATTATACATGACCAATGGCTATACACTTGAACACGAGTTTAATTAATATAGTGAATTATTGACATGGGATTTTGGCATAATTGATTAATGGATTTAACCATTGGTATTTGTTTTGATATTATTGCGATATGAATATCTCTGTTGTAAATATAGCTACATTGAAGTGCAACTTATTCTCTTATTATAAGTTTGTTAAATCTAGGATTTAGGTTAAATGGGTATTTCTGCTATGAACATATTATGTTAAAGTAATAAACATCACATTTTGACCTTAAAAGTTTGTTAAATTATAGTTTTGGTGAAAGTGATTGTTTGATCTACTTAGAAGAAAAGTATTACTCACTAGGCCGTGGTAGTTCAATCATTTATCTTGTCATGTTTTTCAAATCCCTTAGCTAGTGGCTGTTAAAGTAAGAGCGTTATCACGAGAACTAGCTGGATGTTTTAAGTATAGTTGAGGCCGTGTCTTTTGGAGAAAAGATGTCCATGTACTCCCTCATCCCTATAGGATATGGGGTGTGAGAAGGGGTCTCTTGTGGATCCTTGATGATGGTTACATGGTTTACCTCACCACAAGAGAGGTGCCAGAACACTCATTGGGGTCTTTGCGGCCTATCCTCCAGCAAGATGGGCTCCACAAATGTGTTTCTTTTATTAACTTGCTATTACCCGCATGCCTAATACCCTTTCGTTGGTAACTGTATCTTTTTCCTGCCCAGTACTAGGCAGTACCCTAGAAGTTTTACATCCTAGAGAGCACCATGTCTGATTTGTTCTAAGATGAAGCCTTTTAAGAACTTGTTTAACTCTAAACAAGCTTGTGTTGGGCCCATTCGAATGGGCAAGATAAAATTATATGGTATAATATTGCACCGTACATGGACATAGGGTCAGCAATAGGCAATCACGTCACCCCCTCGAGAGCAATAGCCCTATGTACCTTTAGCCATTCGAAAACATAATTGAGTCGTTCCTTGCTCAAATCTTGTGACAATAGGTTCATCGCTTTTTGGTCAGGAAGACGAAAACAATATGGAAAGATGTGCTAGAGGAGCCAAGGGAAGCAACTCATGATGATGTCTCAAGAAAGCGATGGATTACCTATGATTGCTTGAAACCGAGTCAACAACAAATATTTCTCAATGTCACATGCTTTTTTATCGGTTTTGACAAAACCGATCCAATCTACATGTGGAAAGATTGTGCGTTTTACCTAGAGTGTGCTATTGATGTCCTTACCAACTAGGGCATGATAAAGGTTTCAAACAATAATAGGTTTTGGATGCCTGACCGTTTATAGATCTTGGAAGCACAATCACTAATCAAGAGCATACCAAGTTGTAGGTTGAAGATGAAATCGTTTGCCAATTATAATAGGCAAAGGTAAATTATGGCTAAATTTGAATTGAAAATTGCTTACGCTGCTCTTAATTGAGGATTAGCTTTTTTGAGCCACTCTTCTATTTCATTTTTTCTTCTCATCGACGAAATAGAATCGTGGGATATCAACAAATTTCTTCTCCTGCTCCTCAATGTCATTGGTAGATCAACAAAAGCATTCAATCACTCGTTTTAGAGTCACGGAGTCAACCTCGAATGATTGTCACTGCAGAGTAAATCAGACGGTTTCCACATCTACGGTGTCTTTTGTTGTGTAATGTAACCTGCCAAGGCAACTTTACGAGCTGTCTTTCCCCCTTTTTTTCGGTTGTGTGTGTGTGTGTGTGTAAATTCGGTCTTTTCATTTAAAAGCTTGTAGAAACCGAACCCATTAGCGGGGCATCAAACTAGAGCAAATCCTTAAGGGCTTGTCAACCAGTTTTGGGGGAGGGCTCTTTCCCCATGGGATTTTGCTACCCAATCAGCTACACTATTAGAGGCCCTATTACAATGGACCATCTTTAAATTAGAGGTAAAAAAAAAAAAGCAGTAGTCCATGGGCGCCGCTAAGGGTTCGTTCGTTTCGCAGAAAATGAGTCATTTCCGGAAAATATTTTCCCATAAGTCATATTTTCCGGTGTTCGGCTGAAACCTGAACTTTGAGTGGAAAATATTTTCCACCGTTTGTTAGCTAATTCGATTGTTTAGGAAAAATTATCAAAAAATTGAATTTTAATATTTTTAATTGACCAAAAAATTAGTTTTATTTTTTATATTTTTTAAAATGAATTTTAATTATTTGTATTTTTTAAAATTTGAAATTTTTATTATTTTTTCTTTTTTCTTTCTTTTTCTTTTTCCCTTTTTCTTTTCCTTCCTCCTTCCTCCTCCTTCTTCGTCCTCCTTCCTCCTTCCTCCGCCACCGCATGCCTGACAATGGTCGACTGCCTGGCGGCCGACCAAGACCCGGTCACTAGATTCGGTGAGCTCGAGACTTGTCCGATCTCGCTCGAGCTCATCGGAGGTTCGACGGGCTTTGGCGAGCTGCAAGCTTGCCGGATCTAGTGGCAAAGCTTAGGCTCACTTGGATCAGGAGCCTGACCTCCGTCGCCAAATCTGGCGAGCTCAAGCGAGGCCCGAGCCCCGCCTAGCTCACCGAATTTGGCGAGTTCGCCGGGCTCTGGCGAGGCCCGAGGTCGCCGGGCTCAGGCGAGCTCGACTTCCCCAGATCAGGCTAGGCGAAGCTTTGCCGGCCTGAGGCGGAGCTCGAGCTAGCTCGCAGCCACGGCCGGTCGCTGGCCATCGTTGTGGTTGGCGACTGGCCAAGTCTAAGGAATAAAAATGAAAAGGAAAGAAAGAAAATAAAAAAAAAACAAAAAAACAAAAAGAAAGTATAAAAATAAAACAAAAATGTGTTGGTAAAAAGAAGGAAATAAGTTATGGAAAAGTGGAAAACATTTTTCTCATCTTTGAAGGTTGTTTTTTCTAATGATGGAAAATATATTCCTTGAGTAGTTTATTTTTCGTGAAACGAATACCGGAAAATCCACAAAACATTTTCTTGAAAGTCGTTTTTCGTGAAACGAACTGTGGTACCCCTCGACGGCCCTCAATCCATTAGGGTCGCCACAGTTCACTTACCTTTCACTTTCCTTATTAACATGTCACTCTGATATCATTTCAATTACAACGAGTCCATACAACCATGGGGGTTTACATTTTTTTTATAAGTCCCTTGCGCAATTCATATACGGAAGCACATCCAACAAACTCCCTTTCCTATATACAGAAAACGATGCACACCTACTAAACATCTTATATAAGTTAAAGCCGAACACGTTTATTTACATAAAACAGATGGACATCTTTAGTCGGTACATCAAAATGCCGTAGTCTTCTATACTCGGCTACACTTCAAAGGATAACCAACATCTTCTCCAACAGTCGAATACTTAAAGTCCATTGATCAGTGTCGGTGTCCAAAAGTTCCTCCCTTTGTTATCCTCCTCTTTGCAATCATATCCAACCACTTGATTCATCTACTGGTAGCAGAGGTATCTTATCTAGTCTGAAATGTTATTCCCCAAAATGGGTGAGTACAACCACTCAGCAGGTAAAGGACCAATAAACCACTCAATACATCATGCCATGCAATCATCACAATCATAGCATCACATGTCATACAAGCATCCATGCACAACATACCATGGCATCATGCACATGTCATCATACCTCATGTACCATCATCATCATATAGACATCACCATCATATCATACACTTACCATCATCATGTCACATATGGCATCATCCTTACCATGCATCCATGCGTATAACATCATCATCATATCACCATATCACATGTACCATCATCATTACCATGCATTCATGAATGTAACATCATCATCATATCACATATCACATGTACCATCATCATTACCATGCATTCATGCATGTAACATCATCATCATAGCATCATATCACATGTACCATCATCATTACCATGCATCCACGCATGTAACATCATCATCATATCATCATATCACATGTACCATCATCATTATCATGCATCCATGCACATCTCATCATATCATGCATATATCATCATGCATAATTCAATTTCAATTTCATTTTGGACCGCCACATTTCTCTTTTCCCGGGACAAATGTTTGCATCCCACATTCATCACTCGCATCCAACCAGACATCGCGAGTAACCTCCGAGCATGTATCCAAGATACAACCGGGCATCCGGCCCCCCACATTCCGGGCATCTCGCAACCCAACTAGCATCACGAGGCATCCCCCTAGGCACAAACCTCCAGGGCTTCTGGCATTTGCACTCCTTGGCCGAGCATCTCGCATCCCAACTAGCATCGCGAGGCATCCCCCTGGGCACAAACCTCCAGGGCTTCCGGCATTTACACTCCCTGGCCGGGCATCTCGACACTCCCGGGGAATCGTCGGCTCACCTCTGACGGCTTCCTCATTTATCTCAATTCACATTATCAATTATAATTTAATTTGACATGGCATGTGATGTGATGGCAATCAATATCATGTTCATCCTTGAGTTCATACATGCATCTCAAATCATCATCATGCATGCAGCAAGACACCATCATCCAATCAATACAATTCATGGAGTCCATGCAATTTTAAATGGTCCATATTTCATGCCTTTTACAAAATTCCAGCAAGTACCATTTTTAGAAAATATTTCAATTAAATATCCATATGCTTCTAAAAAATCATGAAATTAAGACATGTGATAAACAAGACAATAAGATAGCAATTTCATGAAAAGCACGTGCCCAATAGAGTTCCACACAAGAAGGTACAATTCACACAAAACAGCATGCAATTTTCTGATAGAAACAGAATGCACAGTTTCCGAAATAATTTGATTAAAATATCCAAACGACCTCCGAAAATTATTAAATTTTACCAGGTTATTGCCAAGACACTAAAGTAGAATCTGAAATGTTGGTCCCCGAATGGGTGAGTACAACCACTCAGCAGGTAAAGGACCAATAAATCACACAATGCATCGTGCCACACGATCATCACAATCATAGCATCACATGCACAACATACCATGGCATGTAACATCATCATCATACCTCATGTACCATCATACAAGCATCCATGCACAACATACCATGGCATCATGCACATGTCATCATACCTCATGTACCATCATCATCATATAGACATCACCATCATATCATACACTTACCATCATCATGTCACATATGGCATCATCTTTACCATGCATCCATGCATATAACATCATCATCATATCACATGTACCATCATCATTACCATGCGTCCATGCATGTAACGTCATCATCATATCACAGATATCATCATCATTACCATGCGTCCATGCATGTAACATCATCATCATATCACATGTACCATCATCATTACCATGCGTCCATGCATGTAACGTCATCATCATATCACATGTACCATCATCATTACCATGCATCCATGCATATAACATCATCATCATGTCATGCATATATCATCATGCATCATATCATGCATATATCATCATGCATAATTTAATTTCAATTTTTATCTTGGACCGCCACATTTCTCTTTCCCGGGACCAATGTTTGCATCCCACATGTATCCAAGATACAATTCAGACCATCCAGCTCCCCCACTCTTCGGGCATCTCGTACCCCAACTGGCATCATGAGGACCCTCCGACATTTAGCCATTTAAGGCCACCGGGCAACCGGCCATACCCTTCTAGCCAGGCATCTCGCACCCAAACCGGCATCGCGAGGTATCCCTCGGCACAATACCTTGCCGAGCTTCCGGCTCCCCCACTCTTCGGGCATCTCGACACCTCTCGGTACTCCCGAGGCCCTCCGGTATCCGGCCATTCATGACCACCGGGTAACCGGTTGTACACTTCTAGCCAGGCATCCCGACACTCTTGGGGCATTGTCGGCTCACACCTTCGACGGCCTTCTCATTTATCTCAATTCTCATCTTCAATTATAGTTCAATTTTAACATGGCATGTGATGTGATGACAATCAAGATCATATTCATCATTGAATTCATACATGCATCTCAATTCATTATCATGCATGCATCAAGACACTATCATCCAATCAATACAATTCATGGAGTCCACGCAATTTAAAATGGTCCATATTTCACGCCCTTTTACAAAATTCCAGCATGTACCATTTTTAGAAAATATTTAAATTAAATATCCATATGCTTCTCAAAAATCATGAAATCAAGACATGTGATAGATAAGACAATAAGATAGCAATTTCATGAAAAGCACATGCCCAGTAGTGTTCCACACAAGAAGATACAATTCACACAAATACAGCATGCAATTTCGGATGGAAACAGAATGCACAGTTTCCGAAATAATTCGATTAAAATATCCGAATGACCTCCGAAAATTATGACATTTTACCAGGTTATATTTAAGACACTAAAGTAGATTTTTCATGAATACTTCTAGGCCATATTCGTTTTAGATAATCTTATATAGTCGTACGAAGCTTCTGGTTCTCGCACCGAAACGTCCAGTGTATGTATCTCCAAAATATCGAGTTTTCACCCCTTTATTCTTCTTCGTTTCCTCTGAAATTTGGATATGTTTTACTTCAAGAGGTCCCCTACAACTTTTAGTGAGGGATCTAAGTCAAATTTCCAGATTATAGTCATCATATGGGTCCATGAATTCTCGGGTGTCCTGTACCGCGTCTCCAGATTTACCGTCTTCAAGAGTAAGTCGATTCACTAGGCTAAACTTGCTCATTTTACTTCAAATCTGAGTATGTTAGTCTTTAGGATGTTCCATACAAGTTTCATGAAGAAGTCGAAGAGAGATTCTTGGTAAAAATCGACAGGCAACCACAAATCTACCGAAAGGTCAGCGAAATCGTTCCAGATCTATTGTCTTCGTAGGATGAGGGTTTGACCCCTTAAATCTCCACAATTTTGTTCCAAATTTTATTATGTTGTGGTTTAAGATGTTGGATACAACTTTTATGAAGTAATCAAGGTCAAAATTCAACTCAAAACATGCATGCAAGCCCTCACAAGATTCTAGTCCAGGCCGTTCACACGAAATCAGCATGCAAACTCAAGAACAAGTCACATTCTAGCTTCGGTTTTGCCTACCCTATGATCCGAAACCTACCACCAAAAAATCACACATGCAAGGCACATATGCAAGAGTGGAAATCAGTCCCAACTTGCCTCTAGAACCAAGCGGACAGCGGCACACGAACAGCACACCGGCGATGGACGGACGGCATGCGGGTGGCAACGGGCGACTCCTCCTCCCTCTCGGCCTCACTCTCTCTCGTAACTCACTCTCTCTCTTTCACTTGGCCGAATACCACCAACCGGCCACCCTCTCTCTCTTCTTCCCCTTTTATTCCCCCAAATCTTCATCATTGGCAATGATTACTTGCCACTTCCAATGACCAATGCATGAAGACCTCCTCTTGCCACTAGTCATGACACATGCAATGGGCTTGGGCTTGAATTGGGCTTGGATTGGAAGAAGTGGACCGGCCACTCCTCCCCCCTCATGGTTGACGGTCACCTCATGGGCCTCAATTGGGCCGGCCATTCGGCCCACCAAAGGCTCAAACCAATGGGCCTAAGGCCCAACCTAATCAAACCCACAATTTCATTTTCAATTATTCATTTTTAGTTATTTCTTTTATAGATTTCAAATTTTAAATTTCACATGGCCAAGAATAAATCATTCTTATTAATTTATCATATATTACTAATTTAAAAACTTATGAACACAAGCACATATCACTTAGTCTTAAAAGGAGACTAATGGCTAAAGCATAAACCATAGGTAATTTCATTACCTAATTATGGGCTTTAACACACCTTAGAGCTTGTCTTGAATATTTGGGATGCCACACCATCGACATTAATTCTGAGGGCACCATGAGATAAGGTTTTCCAAAAGTGAGGCGAGTCCCTTTGCCGCTCAGATCTAGCCCGACTCGCTTTCGCCCGTCGAGGGCCATGAAGAGCAAACTTCACGTTGTGGGGCTCGCCAGTATCATCCTTTGTATTGGAATACTCTGTCCAACGGTCAGCTTATTGAAATACCAACTCCCTATTCTATTTATAATCTAATATGACTCCATCTCCATCTGATCAGTTACTTGTAAAGCTGTCTTGACTTTGCTTTAATAATACCACTACAGCTGTTAGTAATTAAAATTGAACAATGCCATCGAGTTCGTCAACAAACTCTTAGTAAATACCTTGGCCTGCTGTGGAATTTCCTTTTGTGTTCGTCGGCCTCCTTTTACATTTGTAGAACCAAAGTGAAACCTGCTCTTTATACCAGGGGAAAGAAGTCCTTATGGCGAACTTGGAGGCAGAAGCTAGCGGCGACAATCCACCAGAGTCAAGTATCAGTTGTTCCTGAGTTTTAGAGGGCCTGATACTCGTCGCGAATTCACCAATACCCTTTGCCACGGTATGACCGATGCTGGGATCCGCATCTTCATGGATGATGAAGAGCTTCAACCTGGGGAAAGAAGCAGCTAATAGCTTCTGCAAACAATCGACAACTCAAAAATCTACATGCCCATCTTCTCTAAGAAGTATGCTTTGAGTCACTAGTGCCTCTAGGAGCTTGCGAAAATGATGGAGAACATCTCTGAATCCGAAGAAGATGGAAATAAGAAGGTGATGCTTCCAACCTTCTACGATGTGAAATCCAATGACGAGAAGTTGAAGATGGTCCTGTACAACGAGGCCATATCGAATTTGAATTAACAGAAGAAGAACAAGTTCAGCCCGGAGGAAGTAAAGAAGTGGAGAAGGGCTCTCCGGGAAGTCAACGACACCAAGTGATGGGAGCTGGAGAACTATCAAGGGTAACTAACTAATAATTTTCTTTTTCTTTTTCTAGGCCGAATTATCGAAAAATCAAACTGTGCAATAAAATGTGAGAAATAGCTAGTTATATATGATAAGACATCAAAATCTGTCTTCAAAAATCAAAATTGTCTGTTCCAAGTATCCTTTTCACTTTTATACTTGTAAGACTTCAGCTTTGGGTCTCCTGCTCCTGGACTCTCCTTTTTTAATCATTCGAAAGACAAAAGCCCTTATAGATTTCTTTTCCAAATAATTTTGACGTTGCATAAAGAAAATATTTCTGCTAGATTTATTAGCAAAGTTTTAAGGTCATGAGACTCTAAACAATCTCGCTAATCCCCTCCTACTTGGTTGAGGGTCCAGCTGCATACAGGAATCGTTATCTGTGCCTCAACTCTAATGGTTTAACTTTATGGCAGACATGGGGAGCTTGTCAAGTTGGTTGTTGATGAGGTCATGTATAAGCTTAAGTCGAGACAAAGAAAAGTGACTGATGATTTGGTTGGGATTGACGATCAGTTATCAGCCATAAACACTTTACTAGACATGAACTCCGGTGGCATGCGGCCTATGAGAATTCATGGCGTGGGTGGTATTGGGAAAATCGCTCTTGCCAAGATCATCTTCAACCAACTCCTCATTTTGGAAAATACAACAGTTTCCTCGATGACGTACAGAAAAAGTCGCAAAATGAGGGCTTAGTCAAGCTGCAAGAAAAACTGTTATCTGATATCGTTAATTCTAGAGTGGCTCGCAACATTGACATAACTGATTATGGAAGGAACGTGATTGGAGAAATACTTGGCAATAAAAAGGAGCTCATTGTTCTTGGGAAGAAACATTGGACAAATCAAGTAGAACACCACATAAGGATGTCTTGGGAAAGTTAAGGATCAGCTATGATGCCTTAGAGAGCAATGAACAACAGATATTTCTTAATATTGCATGCTTTCTCATCAATGAGAAGAAGATCAACCCAATTTATGTGTGGAAAGATTGTGACTTTAGCCCCAAACATAGTATTGATGTCCTCATCAACGTGTCCATGATAAAGGTCTTGGATGACAGTAAGATTTGGATGCTTGATCATTTTAGAGATCTTGGAAGGGTAATTGTTCATCAAGAAAATCTGGAGCACCCAATCAAGCGAAGCAGGGTGTGGAATGATGATGATGCCTTTAACATATTGAGATCAACAGAGTTAAAGCATGCCTTTTACTTGAAAATCATTACTTTAAGATACATGTAAAGTGAAATGACGTCTAACACAAACTGTACAGACAAATCCTCATTGTTTGTTTGGCTTGGCAGAGTAAGGAAAATTTTCAAGCACTCAAACTGCAAGGAGAAATTTGGGAAGATGCGCGTGCTATCGTTACTCCTAACGAGATTAGACGCTTTCAACATCAATGTTTCCTTTCGTTAAAAGACGTATCCTGCGAGGGGGACTTCACAGGTTGTCTTTCATAATTGAAATGGATTCGTTGGCGTTACTTGGGTTATCCTTCTTGTCTATCTCCTCAAGTTTTAAGAGCAACCAATTTGTGTCTGGATAATCTAGTCGTGGCAGAGCTTTCTGGAGATCAAATCAGAGATGTTTGGTAGAAAGCCTAATCAAGGTATGTCAACAATAACTTATAGCAGAAAAACTGTCTCAATTTAAGAAAGAATCAAAACGGTTTTGGTCTCTCTGACTTGCAATACTTTTGCAATTAACCGTCTGTCCTGTGGGTCATTCACTTTTGGAGGAGGGAAAGAACTTGGAAGTTCTCACTCTTGAACATAGTTTGGGCATAACTAGAACACTAAGTTCTCCTAAATGCTTAACTTTAGAAAGACTGACTCTTCAACATTGTGCTCATTTGGTGAAAATTGATTGCTTCATTGGGTGCAAGAAACTTAAATATTTGCCTGAGGAAATTGGAGATCTAATAAATCTTCAATACTTCTCTATAAGGGACTGTTCCAGCTTGAGTGAACTCCTTGACTCAGTTTCACAATTAACATTGTTGATGAAGCTGGATTTATCACCCATGATGATTATAAGATTACCTAATTCTATTGGTAGACTAACACATTTGGTAACTCTCAAGATCTCATTCACACCAATTACCGAACTTCCAAACTCTATACATGGGTTACAGAGACTTTCCTCTATCCATACAAGCCACAAGGTGTTTAAGGAACGCTCCAATTTCAGGGTAAACTTAGCATCCTTACGAGCATGCAAGTTGGTACGTGGGGGTTGCCTAGCACGATGGGAGTTACCTAGCATTATCGGCAGGTTGAGCAATCTAGAAGAGTTACACACTTATTATTTTCCAGAGCTAGTGTGTAAAGTTCCTCTTGAAATTGGAGAATTGTCGGCAGAAGAACAACCCAAGTGTCAAAACTTGGCACGAATAGACACTTAAGTGCCAAAACTTCGGAAAGGTACACTTAAGTGCTAGTTTCGAAGTAAAGTGGAACATTTAAGTGCCATTCTGGCCAAAATCCAGCCAAATTGCTGACGTGGCAATTTTTCGGCGAGTTGGGTGCAAAATGGCGTCGTTTTGTTTACTGACGTGGTGAAAAATTGCAAAAACGACATCGTTTTTGTGTCTAATGTGTAAATAATTAATATAAAAATTAATAAAATTAAATTTAAACTTAATTTTATTTAAAATATTCTAAAAATTAAAAAACTTAAAATTAAAAAACCTAAAAAATAAAAAACTTAAAATTGAAAAATCTAAAAGTTAAAAAACCTAAAATTAAAAGGGGGGGGGGGGGGAGCCAAAGGGGGCAGCTAAGGGTTGAGCCCTTGCCGCCGCCACCTCCCCGCCGCCGCCAGGAAGGGCCGGCGATGGAGGGGGGAGGGTCAGCCGGGGTCGCCGGCCCCCGGCCAACCGGCGGTAAGGGCTCGCGATCCCTCGCCGGATCTGGGAAAGGGCCGCGACCCTCGCCCCACATCTGGGCAGAGGGCTCGTGGGCCCTCGCCATCGGTCAGTCGGTGTCGCCGGCCGATGATTCCCCCACCATTGCCAGCCCTTCCCGGTGACGGTAGGGAGGCGGCGAGGGTCACAGCCCTTGTCACCGGCCCCTAGCCAGGGCCCGGCGACCCCGGCTGATGCTCCCCCCATTATCGTCGGCCCTTCCTGGTGACGGCGAGGGCCCGCGAGCCCTTGCCCAAATCTGCGGCGAGGGTCGCGGCCCTCGCCGCAATCCAACAAGGGCTCGCGACCCTCGTCACCGGTTGGCCGGTGGCCGACGACCCCGGCCGACCCTCCCCCCTCCGTTACCAACCCTTCCTGGCGGCGGCGAGGACTCAGCCTTCAGCCGCCCCCTTCGGCTCCCCCTTCCCCCCCCCCCCATAATTTTTTTTTAATTTTAGGTTTATTATTTTTTAGGTTTTTTAATTTTTAGAATATTTTAAATAAAATTAATTTTAAATATAATTTAATTAATTTTTATATTAATTATTTACACATCAGACACAAAACGACGTCGTTTTTGCAATTTGTCGCCACATCAGCGAGCAAAACGACATCATTTTGCACCCAACTCGCCGGAAAATTGCCACGTCAACAATTTGGCCGAATTTTGGCCAGAGTGGCACTTAAGTGTTTCACTTTACTCCGAAATTAGCACTTAAGTGTGCCTTTCCAAAATTTTGGCACTTAAGTGTCCCTCCGTGCCAAGTTTTGGCACTCCAGGTTTCCCAAACTCGAGAATTGTCCTTGCTAAGAATGTTAAGCTTAAAGCATACTCAGATCGTTAGCGTGCCTGTGACTATTGGCAAACTTCGTCACCTCCAAACATGAGACATAGAAGGTTGTGATGAGATTCAATATTTGCTGAGGCTTCCTGACAGTTTAATCATTTTGCATCTGAAATCCCAGTCGTTCTAGATAGTCCCTAACCTCTCAAACCTTACTAATTTAGTTGAATTGCTTCTATCTGATAGCTCTGAAAATGGACAACCTTCAAATATAATTCCATCTTGTGATTTACAGTGGATTGAGAAGTTATCCAAATTGAAAAAGTTGAAATTGTGCATCTTAAATGTCCTATTGCTGCCTCCAGAGTTGAGTTCTTTTCCTTTGCTCGGCCAGCTTACTTTAACTGGACTAGACCTGCAAACCATCCAGAAACTTCCATCTTCCCTGCTAGAGTTGGAACTAAAAAATGTCAAGTCGATAGATTCACTGTCATTGAACTTCAGAAAGTTGATAGAATTGAGGCCCTTTGACGCTCGAGTGAATGAAATACATCTCGATGGCCTTCCATAGTTGGAAGACTTGACCGTGGCGGAGTGTGGACACTTGAGAGATTGTGCATTCTGTCAACCATAACGAAACTAAAACAAGCCAAGGTATCTTCTTGTGCAAGGCTAGTTGAAATTCGATTTCTTGGTGCTTTGGAATCATTGGAGAAGCTTTCAGTCAAAGTGTGACGGCTTGAGCGGCGGTCCTCGGAAGTGCGCAAGGAAGGGGTCCCTCTCTTGTCCCACATCACCTAGGGAGAGAGTCCTAGACTATTTTATAAGGCTTGGGTCCCTCTAACTGTACATACGCATTTTCTTGGAGTAGTATGGGCTACCCCGAGAGGAACAAAACCGTGAGGACTTAGTGTCCAAAGCGGACAATATGTGTATAGTGGAGAGCCAGGATGTTACAAGTGGTATCAAAACTGACTCCCGACCTCAATATGTGTATAGTGGATACTCGAGATGTTACAAGTGTGACAGCCTCCTCTCTTGTCCCACATCGCCTAGGGAGGAAGGTCTTGGTTAGCTTATAAGGCTTGGTCCCTCTCATCTGTGTAACGCATTTTAAAGCCATGAGGGAAAAGATCGTGGCTGGGATGGCGGTTCGTCCGCGCCAGGGCGGGTGACCTAAAGCGGACAATATTACACAGTGGGGCCCGGGATGTTACAAGTGATATCAGAGCCAACTCCCGACCGTGTGTGGGACCACAGCTCGAATGTTGTTCTGATGCCCGTGGGGCCACAGCGAGGACGCTGTTCTGTTAAGAGGTGGAGAGTGTGATAGCCTCCTCTCTTGTCCCACATCGCCTAGGAAGGGAGGTCTTGGTTAGCTTATAAGGCTTGGGTCCCTCTCATCTGTGTAACGCGTTTTAAAGCCGTGAGGGAAAAGACTGTGGCTGGGATGGCGGTTCGTCCACGCCAAAGCGGGTGACCCAAAGCGAACAATATTACACAGTGGGGCCCGGGATGTTACAACAAGTGGTATCAAAGCTAACTCCCGACCTCGTGTGGGGCCACAGCGAATACGCTCTTCTATTAAGAGGTGAAGAGTGTGACGACCCGAGTGGTGGTCCTCGGATGTACCCAAGGAATGGGTCCCTCCCCACATCGCCTAGAGAGAGTCCTGGACTATCTTATAAGGCTTGGGTCCCTCTAACTATACATACGCATTTTCTTGGGATAGTATGGGTTGCCCTGAGAGGAACAAAACCGTGAGGGCTTAGTGTCCAAAGCGGACAATATGTGTACAGTGGAGACCCGGGATGTTACATGAAGGATGATATTCTATGAAGTGGAGACCCAGCATGTTACACGAAGGATGCTATTCTATGAAGAGGCTAGTCGGTTTATTGAACTCGAAGAGCCATAAGGATTAAGAATCTGAAAGTCCCGGAGCCACAGGTCATTGAGGGCATTGATGAATGGAGATGACGTACTACAAGCTAGAGGCATACAAGGTGCGTCTTCTACTTTTCTCAAATTGTACGCATTGGACCTCGCCCTTTCCGTTGTTTTGTTTTTTCTCAAACATAAAACTGGAAGGTCCCCGGGAAGGAGTTTCTGACAGACAATCGAATAGATGATATTCTCGTTAGAACTCCCATACATATTGACCAAATTCTATTTTTGGATACTCAAGCATTGAACTGATTCTAAAATGTGCAATTGGCAATCAATCTTATGTTCGACAGCATTTTCTAGTTAATCAAGTTAGACAAAGTTAACAGAAGGACTTGGTTGTATCAATTTGAAAGTTTTAGGGTTTACCTGCATTTTCATTATAAATTTTAGGATATTGAGTACATTTATCCTAAAAAAAATTGTGGATGCGGCTTCATAAGGTTGAAGGGGCCAATTGGAGAAAAGAAACTAAAAAATTCTCCTTGAAACGGACCAACTCCTCCTGACATTATAATGGTTATAAACTCAATATGTTTGATTTTGTGGATGAACCAATTGTTGTCTCATTCGAGACTTATTTTATTTTTATTGAACATCTTTTGCTTTATACATATGATTGGTGATTCTCTAAATTCTGAGGATAATTATCGAAAAAGAGAATTAGACCTATTGCATTGACACAAATTCAACATTAAATTTTTTTCATTTAATCAATTTAGTCCTGAACTTTTTAATAATTTGTCAATATAGTTTTTAAATCCAATTTTGACTTAAAATCATCGACGTGGCAGTCTAGCGCCCATTTTATGCCGTATAACCGATGCTAACATGCTGCAATTTTTCCCCTTTTTCTTGTTTTTTTCCCCTTTTTTCCTCCACCGGCCACAAGTGAGAGCTGTGATGCCTTGGCTGGATGTTATTAGCACTCACCTTGCAATGATTATAATAAATAGAGCAACTGGATCCCGATTAACCAATCACAATCATAGTCTTGTGCCTAGATACTCATGAAAAGGTCCCAAAGCATATTATTAGATGATAATTATTTAGTTGTTATAACTTATGGTCACGTGTGATTAGATGTGATTAAATGAATATTCTATTGCTCATTCATAGTCACACATAGATGATAACCGACATTTGTGCACGTCACCCATTGATTAGAGATCTAGCTCAAAGGATGTTTCTTAAAATTGCATGCAAAGAAAAAGCTCATTTATATATTGGACTAATACTAAGAAAAACCCTAGATTGGTAGATATGTGATGAATTTACTCTTCATTAGTTTTCGTTACTTATTATCGTCAAATTACTGAATTGAATGAAACGTGACGGTTGATGGATATATCAGTTTGATGTTTTACACTTGATTACAATTTGTGGCTTTTTGTAGTATTCATCCCATTTAATAAAAAGTATTGAAGGGTAAATTTGTCACATGTGTATTAGTTTGAGATTTTTGATATTAAAAAATATGTTTGGGATAAATTAGTCTCATGTATACTACTTTGGGGTTTTTGATGGTAACAATATTAATTTTGGATATATTTGTCACGTATGCATGGGTTTGAGATTTTTTGTATTATTAACATTTTATCTATTATGTATAAAGCAGAAAAAAAAACAAAATAAATAAATAAAATTGCGGGAGTAGACTTCCCGCCCACTTCCCACCTCTCTACCTCCTTCCTCCACCTTCTTTTTGCCTTACTCCTCTTTTTCGACTACAAGGTCGTTAGCTTTCGAGAACCCGAAAACAACTCGAAGGTATATCGTTCTTTTTCCAATTCTTCTTCTTTGTCTTCCATTACTCGGTACATGGTTCTTGTTCTAATTCTTCTTCATCTTCTTTCAAAAACCACAAAACAACTCGAAGGTATACCGTTCTTCTTCTAATTCTTCTTCTTTGTCTTCCATTACTCAGTACATGGTTCTTCTTCTAATTTTTCTTCGTCTTCCATTACTCTGATTCTCCTTTGATGATCGAGTGAACAGGACAAGAAGCATGGCATTCAATTCCAAGAGGGAGCAATCAGATTCATCTGATGAGTAATGCATTTCATGTTTGCATGCATTCTTTGGTGTTTTGGTTATTTTGCTGCGTTTTTGAAGAGTGATGTGTTCTTGTCTACTATTTCCTGTGAACTGCAGTGAGACGCCAATAGGACCTGAAAGTGATCACTTGCCCAAGAGCTGCTTGACTGAGGAGGAAATCCAAAAAGTGGTAAGATGAGTGGAAATTGCGGTCGTTTCTAGCAATTTAGTACAATGAGGCTCATGATGTTGTAGTTATAAGATAATGCTGATTGATGAAATGTTAAACAGGTCAGCAAAGAATTGGAGCTTGTAAAATCTGATTTGAAAAAGGTCAGGAAGGAGCAGAAGTTTTTCAAATCTCACTTGGCTAACCTTGTTGTAAGGTACTTTATTGTGGCTATTGAGCTTTTCATACTGATTGGGTTTGGCAACCTCATATTTAATTTTCTGTACTCTTTAAGATGTTCATTTCTTCTTAGACCTCTTATTATCCTTTTCACCTACAACAAAAGCCAATTGGGTTCCATCCAAAATGCATACAAGTGACACAAATTAGGGAGATTTCTTCCAAATCAATCTAAAACTTTATTTCAGTGAAAGATCTTAGAGGTTCAACATCATAATTTCATGAGACTGAAGTTGTTTCTCTCTGTAACATCAAATTTAAGTTAAATATATAATGTTAGATTTATTCATATTCTTGTTTGCACCATGACAACTCCATTGGATTCCAATTGTTGTGCAAATTTTCTTCATGCAGGTGCATCAGTAGCACCCTCAGAGGAATGTTGTGCCAGCAATTGGCTCATCGCTGGAGGATACTAGTCGGAGAGTGGTAAGATGATTGAATCGTGTAGATTAGTGTTTTGTATAATCTGTACATATTCTTGTAGTTCACGTTCACCTATTGGCTATGAAGGGGTTAGAATCACATTACCAATGTGACATCCCGAATTTTCAACCCTGTCTTCTACTGAATAAATCGGGCATTTCATTGACGCGTCTATAGGGTTATTCTCAGAGCCGATCACTCTCGAGATAACTAGACTATCTGGGGAAATTATTAAGGAATTTTAAGGCAATAGACTTGAGAACTCGATCAAGAATCGGCTTCTTGACCGTGTCCATCTTTAGAGGTCACTACGGCACAGTTAAAAATCGATTTGAAATCAGAGATAGACTGGATCGATAGAGATATGTGACTAATCGTGGGTGACACCACTGAATTAGAAAATTCTCATCGACCGGCGCTAATTTGATTTTCTGTCGTTTTGGTACCCTGTGTTGGTAGTCAAGCCCTCGAGATTTTCACGACAATCAAAAGTCGCCATTGAGTCGAGTGGGTTCATAGTGGCTCGAAGAAAATCGACCGCGGGTCATTTGCCTTAAAAAGTTCTGAAAACTACCCGATAGTCTAGGTCACGCTAAAAACGCGCCGAATGAAAATTAACCGCCAATTCGAGTCCGATTTCAGAAATTGAAGTTTCGGCCATGTCACAATAAATTTTAGGAGCATCGACTCAGTCTCAGAAGATTTTCGGAGATTCGGGAAATTTTACGGAAATTGGGTTCGGACGTCGCGGAAATTTGACAGAAGTTCAGATGGGCTAAATTAATGGGAAATTTGACTTTCGGGTTGAGCCCGTGTGTGTCGGAGATTTATAGAAAATTTCTTGGGATTTTTCTACATCAAAATTAGACCTCAATTTGGAGAGATTGGAATTGAAATTTAGTTCAAACTTAGTTAAAATCGAATCTCAAGATGGGGTGTGCAACATTGGTATCAGTTTGGATTTTTGGTGGATTCTTGAGTGAGGAAAAATGCAGAGACGATCAATGAATGATCAATTGAAATTGTGAGAATCAATTAAGATGAAACCAAGAGGGATTTAGAATCAATTGAGGCCATCTCTCTCTCAATTTCGTGTACCCCCACCTAGCCACAACATTTGGACCATTTTGGCTTCTAGAAGAGGGGATCATGTTGGATCATTGAAGACCAAGTAAATTATACATGGCCTATAATGATCTTTGGAAGATATTTGCAAAATATCAAGCTTAAGGGGGCCCTCACCTCTCATCACAATCCTCTCCCTCTCTGCCGCTTTTCTTGAGCGAGTCCCTCATGCCATTTACTCATCTCTCTCTCCCCTCTCTTTACTTCAACTTCACCGAAGCTGCAGCATCAAAACCCCACAGAATCAACCCTCCATTTCCCTTTAGATGCTGCGCATCCATCCCCTTGCCGCGAGATCCCAAGCGAAGCCAGCGAAGTCCACGTCTTCTCTCCACTAGTTGCTGTCCCCCGCCAGTCAACTCTCCTCACCGAAGACTGATCGAAGCCTCGTCTATGATTTGCTTCTTTCTCGCGCTGCCACCGAATCCCAAAGTCCAACATCTTCGTTCATGCCTTGCCAACAGCCACGAAGACCTGCAGCCACGCCATCCAGCTACTTCCTCGTCCAAGGTCTGCCCTCTCTGAGTCAACCAACGAGCTCCTCAAGTTTATTGACTCCTTGCTGCGTGGAGTCGACCAAAGCAGACCACCAGTCATCCGAAGACAAGCCGTGCGAGGCCAGCGGATTTCACGGCCCAGCATCTCCGTGAGCTTCATCCATCTTCACGAGCCGCAAGTTCCCCGAGCAGCTCACACCATTCTCCAAGCGTGGCCAATCTTCAGCTCGAAGTAACCAGCGAAGGCCACCGAATCTCCCCTGCAGCAGCGACCGATTTTTCTCTGCCACCGCTCCACGTTTGCTCGAATTTAGCCCATGTATATTTGAGCCCGCAAGCCTTCTTCGAAGGCCTCAATTTGGCCCAACTCTTTCCAGCCCAAGTGAAATTCAGTCCTTTGGGCCACCGAATTCAACTCAAGACCGGCAAGCCCAGTTCAGCTTTGTTTCAAGCCCAGCCCAGCAGTTGAAGCCCAATAGAGATCAGCCCAGTCTTGAGGCCCGCAAAGAAGCCCTAAACCGAAGCCAAGTCCAACATTTGCTGTGGGCTTGCAAGGCTTTTAGGCCCGGTCCGTGTGCCCGTCGATATTGTCGAAAGCCCGAGTTTCGGTTGCCGTCGCGTCGCCGTCGCGGTGATTCGGTCTCCGCTTTTGTCAAGTGAGTTTTACTCACTAATGCTTTATTAGTTTGCTAATTATGTCTTAGGGTTGGTTAGATTTAATTACATGCACTTAGGTGGTTAGATTAGGTTAGAACAATTAATTTAATGACTTAATAATGCATGTTAGGTGGTTAGACCTAGCTATTAGCAAGTAGAAATGTTTGGTTATTTATTGAATGCATCTCGGGATTTTTCCCGACCCGTTTCGGGCTCCAATAAGGCAATATAGGCCTAAATTGGATTTTTTATGTTTATTTATTTATTTTCGAAATTATTTATTTAATTATTTATTTTTCCGGAAATTCAACCGGGATGGCCGGTGACCGGAATTTCGTGCCGATTGTCATGGTGCAGACCGTTTATTTATTTGAGCTCTACATTGTGTGGAATTAAATTTATTGTGGAATTTTAGGAATTGTCCTAAATTGTTTGTTATTGAGTATTTGATTGGTAATGGCTAAGCATGGATATATAGCGCCAGTACGTTGATGGGCTATATAGTAGGGAGAATTGTGAGACCAATCAGGTACGATATTATTGGACATACGTGGTTCGGTGATTGGAAGTATCACTGGCGAAAACGACGCCTTAAAGAACGCACGTAAATGACTTATAGACAAACGTGGTTCGGTGGTTATGGGAATATCACTGGTGAAAACGGCGCCTTAAAGAACGCACGATGTTGTCTATAGCCGATGTCACCTTGGCGAAAACGGCGCCCTTGAAAGGACACGTGGTTCGGTGATCAAGGTTATCACTGGTGAAAACAGCGCCTTAAAGAACGCACGGTGTCGGTGATCGGTATGTCATTGGCGAAAACGACGCCCGAGAAACACATGTGATTTGGTGAATGAGTACACCACTGGGAATTTGTGGTATGAGTGGGAATGACCTAGAAAGGGTCTGGCTGACATGTAATCGACTTAGTCGATTGATCAATGCTTGATCGAATGTCGTGAATTGTTTGAATATCTGTGTTTAACCTTGAATTGCAGGTTGGAACTGAGGCCAAGGTAAGTCCTTTGACTCATGTTGTGCTTAGGCAACCGTATGGCGTATTGGTTTACTAATCTAGTCGTAGGGGGTAGGACTCGCTGAGACGTGGTCTCATTGGTTATTGAATAACCATTTCAGGACCCTGAGGAGAAGCTAAGGAAGGGGAACCTGAAGGGGAGAAAGACTTTTGAAGAAGAAGATGATCCAGAGAGGGATCTTGAATATAACCCGGATGTGGATTGAGATCCCATCCCTTTTGTGAACCCTGTCTTGGTATAGATAGGTGTGAGACTTTTATGCTGTAAATAGTATTGTAAATATACTATGAGTGGTGATGTTAATGAAAGTGTGATTGTGAATTTCAATAAGAAAAATATGGCCTACTTTCCTATCCCATTGTTTTATTGTCTGGGGATTTATAACTGCTTCCGCATGTGCTTAATGAAAAGAAAGGGTCGGCGATACATAGTCCTGGGATATCGCATTATAAAATCGACCAAGTAGAAGAATATGCGCGCGTCCGAGGATCGGGGTGTGACAACCAACTAGTTAAATGCCAATGAAAATGCCACAAGATATGGAAAGCTATTGTCATGAATCTTTTGCTTGGACTAATGGCAATGTTGGGAACCAGATTCTAGTATCTGAATGGCATCTTTTAAGAGGTTGTATGTACGATGATTCTTCTCCTATACATGTATCATCTTAACCATTTTGATAACTAGACAATGACATGCTTGAAAGTGTGAAATGTGTCCCTTCAGGTCGCCTATTAGTATTCTATCTCCAATGTCTACTTGAGCCACGAACATATAGAGAGAAGGGAGACCCCAATTTTCATCCACTCTCAAAGCAGATGGGTTTACGATAATAAAAAGAGGTTAAGGCGCTATGGCACTGAAGAAACCCATGCTATACTCCCTGAATAAGCTCAAACAACCTTTCAATAAAGTGTTACCTATACCCGAAACCGTCAGAAGTGCATGTAGAGAATACCTAGAGCTGCATAACTCTCTGTTGCAACTGTGTAATTGCTGGTTCATTGTTCTTCAACGGACCTAAGTAATTTTAGCTAGATGTTGTGTTCCGCAAGTTGCTATCAGAAAAGTTTGGCAATGTCAAATAAAAATCGTCAGAAGAAAAAGTTCGTAACTTTGTTCTATGCGGTTGCGCGTCATCATTATTGGTGAATTCCATCAGATAAGGGAAGAGTTGGAGCATGCAAGTTCTCAATCTGCCCAACTTGTAAGGTTAGTGTATACTTTAATTGCTTGGTTGGCATTGATATACTGTTCAATGTTTCTCATCTATCGAGCTGTCAAGCTGGTTTCTCTATGACATCTTCACACAAAATACCATACATATGGGATCCCCTAAGCCCATAACATTGAGTCAAACAGGGATAGAAAATATTGAAGGAAATTCATTGCTATTAGTTTTAGATAAATGACCCTGCAGTTGGCTCATGTCACTCTAGGGCGCACCATTGTAGCTCAGTTGATGTCAGGCCAAAAGACGTTAAGCTTTCTTGATGTTGATTTGGCCTGTGACTAGTACAAACACTGTCACCTCATGGCTGAGTTAAAAAACACTGTAATGTCATTCGAATAAGTTTAACACTCATATGCAAAAGATCATTTGGACAGTAACATTATTTTGCACTGACCATATAGGTGTTGTAGTTCTGGTTTAAGCACTCTGAAAACCAATCTTGTTACAATGGAATGATTCATCAAACTGGATTTTGGAATGATTTCCGCTCAACCTTGTTCAAACCAAGGTCGATTAAAACACGGTAAAATTTGAGAAAAATTTCTGCCTCATCACATTCCTATGGGAAGTTTTTTATCACTTCCTTATTTCCAAGCAGCACATTTTTCTTGCTTGAGCTTGGGCCTTTAAATGCCTTGTAATGCTAATTGATTAAGTAATACAGATCTTGCAAATTTCAAAAGAAGGATGAAGTGAGAAACTTGCAGCTTCAATTCAAAACCAAGCTCCCCGCTTTATTCTTTACTGGGGAGAAACTGAAAGGAGAGCACAGCATCCCATCACTGTCCAGTTAGTCAATGCAGACACAGGCAATATCGTTGAATCAGGTTCAGAGTCCTCTGTTAAGTAAAAAGCTGTGGTGCTTGAAGGTATTTTCAAGACAAAGGATGACGGTTAGGGAAGAATTTGAGGAATTTGTAATGAAAGAGCGTGAAGGGAAGAGGCCTCTGCTTATTGGGAATAGTGATTCTTAACGGAGGCTCTGGAATGCTGGGTGATGTAGAGTTCACAGACAATTCAAAGTGGACATGAAGCGGGAAGTTCAGGGTAGGATTACAGGTGTCGCCCAAATATTCTAATAATATTCGTGAGGCGGTAACAGACAGAGGCGTTCATTGTGAAGGAGAATAGAGGAAAGTGTAAGTCCACAGTAGTCTTTATTTTTTAGCTCAAAGAAATAAATGTCTTTGGATTCTACTACCCTTGACGTATTACAAAATAAAGCTTCACTTGCTTAAAGCAGAGCCCACTAACAATTTGACTGCCCTGCAGCAAGTCTAAATATAAGAAATAATCAATCTATTTCTAGATTGTTTCCTGAAGAAAGGAGTAAGGCCCTCTTAAGCTTATCTAAGTACTTCGGGCAGGAGTAAAGAGAGTTATAATTGCACAAAAAGTTCTGTTTGGCCTGTTGATTTTAGCGTTACTGTAATTTCTTCCCCTAATACGTTCTTTTCACTTTATAGCAACAAGAAACATTTTCCACTTGCACCTGTCGACGAGGTCTGGAGATTGAAAAATATTGCGAGGAATGGACCATTTCACAAGAAGCTGAGTGAGGCACGAATATACAATGTGAAAGAGTTTTACAACAACTCAACATGGACTCCGAGAAACTGAGAAAGGTGAGATTGAGCACAGGGTTCTCAAATTTGGGTTGAACTCCCCAAAACCAAGGAGAATGAGGTTGTGTTTGTTCATTGCAGATTCTCGGAGAGGGCATGGCAGGGAATAAGTGGGAAGACCTCCTAGATCATGCAAAAACTTGCCCTGTGAATGAGAAAAATTACATGTTACACGATAATGAAGGAGATCGTGGTGTTATATCTGACAATGTAGGTCAACTCATTAGCCTGCCTACGGACGGGGTGTATCGTGCTGCTGACACATTTTTTCTCAAGCAGAAGGTAACTGGGAAATTCTTTTCTTTCTTTTTTTTTTCCGATTTTTGCTACACAATCTGCAAGGTATAACTCGTGACCTCAGTATCGGTTAAATTTACTTATATTTTCAGCTCAGATCACAAGCTTTCTTTTGGTGTACAAATGAATTGAGGTAGTCCAATATAGCATACAATCGGTCAAGGAGCAGTTTCTAACAATTAGGTGCATTTGATTATGTTGCATTGACGATTGTTCTCTGCTGATTATTGCAATTTTGAGTTCCTAACAAGGTGTTAGGTGTCTTTGTTGCTAAGCTGGTTTTGATTAGCTTTGTTAATGCCAAGGGTGAAAACAAAACAAATAGAAAAGAGGGTATATCTGATGATATTTGCTGATTCTCTTTTAAGTTGGTAAAAGGAAATACTACTAAAGGGCGCCAAGGGGGGCAACAGGTAGAAAAAGCTGAGCACCAAGAGAGCTCATTTACTATACAAATAATCTACAATGTCGGTTAAAGCATTTACATGCACACATTACTTTCCACTATAACAAAAGTGTAAGATTTTCAACTGAATTCCTATAAGATAATAATGACCATTTCCTCTCCAATGAAAGGTCTCCAAATTTGAGGATGGTCACCTTGTAGATCTAAGTGGCCTTCTGAACCGTGCATTAAATCTATACAAAAAAGCATGAGTAAGTTAGAGAGCACTTTCAGCAGTTGATTCGGTGTCATTTGTGAAAATCTGAGGCATTCATCATGTTGTAGTTTGAACGATTGACACGTTGACGTTGCAATTATTACTTCCCAAGTGTAAAACTATACAAGTTGATGCGTTTTAGTTGTAAAATAAGGGGTTGAAAAGTCAAAGGTAGAGGAAAAAGGTAGAAGCTTCAGCAGAGAGAGAGAGAGAGAGGAATTGAGAGTTTTCGGGAGAGAGGGAAAAGAAAAGAGAGAGAGAGAGGAAGAAAAGAAAGAAAGAAAAAAGAAAAAAGGAAAAAAATAAAAAGGAGGAGATAAAAGGGAAAGAGAGAAGGAAAGAAGGGGAGAGAGGGGGACAGCAGAGAGCTCGAACACAAATAAAGAAAACGAAAGAGAGAAAGAAGAAGAAGAGGAGGAGAAAAGAAGAAAGGGGGCTTTGCGCGTTCTCACAATGGGAGCCTTGCCAAGCCACCTTAACTGCATAACGCAACTCCCGGTAAGTATTCGTGCACCCCCTTCGTTCAATCGGAGTAGTTTCGGACTTAAAGGGTTGAAATTCGGAACTTTGGGAAATCAAGTGGCGAAGTATGA
The DNA here is from genome assembly GCA_019915185.1 of Eucalyptus camaldulensis. NCBI lineage: Eukaryota > Viridiplantae > Streptophyta > Magnoliopsida > Myrtales > Myrtaceae > Eucalyptus > Eucalyptus camaldulensis. The sequence goes on along the minus strand of JAHSVA010000013.1, from coordinate 12,522,107 downwards.
TTTTTGAGTCGCTGAGCCATGTATTTTTGTAGAAATTATAGTTTAGGGTGTTGTGGGGCTGTAGGATTTTATGGATCGTGATTTAAGCTTACGGTTTACCCGAAACAAAATTTTGAAGTTTATCGCGCGTGATGAACAGTGCGCGATCAGGACTTCGGGCCATTGACTTTTGGCTTGATTTCAGGTTGGCTAAATTGGGGTTCTTGTAGTATGTTGGATGAGCTTTCCATTGATTATAAGTACGCTTTAAATAGAGTTTGGTGGAGAAAATTATGGCATGATAAAGTTTCGTGGTCAAGCTTCACACTATGGACAGCTTCAAGTACTTGCTTTGGTTTAGCAATTTATTGGCGCATGGGGGTCGTCTTCTAAGTGCTCATGCTTAGTTTAATCAAGTCATAGTTGAGGTAGTGTTTTACTTGATTGTAACGTTGCTTCTCGCTTATTTGATAGGATCGCAAGTTCGACGATTCGAATGACGCTTGTTATTTGATCATAAGTATTTCAAGGTGAGTGGTGTTATCTTTTCTAAGAATCTATAAACTCATATCTTCAAAATTATAAATATTTGATATTTTATGAGTTATGAATAAGCATGTTTGTTGCATAAAAGTTGGATCGGGCATTTACTACGTTTTGATATTTGAAAATAATGAGAACTTTTTGGTGCAAATATTTGAGAATGTTTTATGAAATGTATTTTTGGTTGATGGGTTGAGTTGCGAAATCTTTTGGTGATATATGAAATGATTTATGGATTTGGTTTTGTGAATTGTGGATGGTGTTGCTCTGGATTGATATCAATGCTCAATATCACTGTGAGCCCAGCGAGGGGCTTGTGGGTATGCGCATACTAGTCTAGGATATCATTGTGAGCCAAGCCACCGGCTAATAATAGGTGGAGACTTGCCAAGGGGGGAATCTTGGTCGCCTTGTCACCAGGCGTTGTATCGTGATCATGATTTGATATTGAGCAACGGATTGGTCAATGGAGTAGACCATTGACATGTGATATGAGTTTGGTTGATAGAATGGGCTATCGACGAGTAATTTGAGTTTAGTCGATGGAATGGATCATCGGCATATGATTTGAGATTAGTCGTTGGAATGAACCATCAACATATAATTTCATTAGACCATTGATATGTGATGTGAGATTAACTAGTGGAATAAATCATTGGCATGTGAATTAATGAGATTGATCAATGGATTAGACCATTGATGTTTTTTGATATTATTGTAAAATGATTATTTCTACTATAAATATAGTTGTGTTGAAGCGTATGTACTTATTATTTTACTGTATGTCTATTATATCATGGATTTGAGTTAAAATAGTTGTTTGGTTTTGTAAATATGCATAGTGGGTGGTGTTCGATCCGCTTAGAAGAGATGCACTACTCACTAAGCTATGGTTGCTCACCCCCTCTATTTTCCAATCTTTTTCAAGTTCCTTGATTAACGATGAGTGGGTACGAGAGCGATATGGATGTAGGAAGTTTGAGTTGGATTTTGAGAGCATTGAGGCTGCGTCCTTTAAGTGGACGGATGGCTGTGCCATCCCCCATTCATAATGGTTTTGGGGTGTGATATTAGTTCTTCACTTGTCCTTTCAAATTCAACTTTGCATCTTTACCCTGAGGACCCTTGCCTTGATTGTACTCTCTCTACATCTTTCGAGCACCTGACCTTTATGTGGAGGAGAAATGGGCATCGATAGGCGTAAAGTGAATTGAGGTTATTTCAATGTGTTTTTTATTCTTCTTTCTCTGTGCTGCACTTACGTACATAACTCTGAATACAAGTTCATCCATTGGAAAGCAACAGTACTTGCTGAAAAGAGAAATTGTAGCTTGAAGTCAGAGAGTGTACCTTCAATAGTTGAGAAAAATACTCATGCTAGTCGATATTGAGCGATATACCGAGTGTTTTTCTTCCAGGAACATGGAGATACAATCGTGAAAAAGACCTTTGTTAACTGGAATGATGGCAATGAGCTCAATGATGAGACTGGTTCAATGCGGGAGAAAGGCTCAAGCGCTTTTCCATCTCAAGTCTCTGAAGGTCAAATTCAAAACCTCACCCCTGTTCAATATAATTTGGCTCCAGGAATCTGCACTGCTCGCTCCTGCAAATGCGGGCTCTACTGCTGAAGGTACATGCTCCAAAACACAAAACTATCTCTCCTTATAGGCACATGCAAAGATGTGGCCTGTGAAATAATGATGAAAATAGGACTTTCCACTTGATTGTTGAGCTTTAATAAAAGCAATGTGTTTTAGATGCTTATATTTTGGGTTCTGCATTATATGAAGACGCTTATTTGTCCAGCTACCCTTTCAATTGAACTTTCATATGAAATGCTGAGTAATAGTTTTTACTGATGACGAACAAACAAGAAGAATAGGTTATTGCAGGTCACTACCTAAAACAATAATTTATAGATTCAGGGCAAAGGCAAAATGGCAATAATTGAGTACTTACATTTTATCAGGGTTCAATTTGAGAGATGCAACTTCAATTTAGACAAACGATTTAAAAGTTGAAGTATCAAACTGATCGGTGAGGATGTGCAATGTTGAGAACATCCCCTATCCAAATGCTAATTATACATGGAAATAAATATTGTGTAAGTCGTAATTGTTGCAATATGAGCCTCATTTAATATGCTATCTATTCATCTGACCACATATGTATGTATGCACCTAGCATCATTTAGGTGATGCAAAGTGGATATTGACAAGATATTGTTATCACTAGGTAGACATGACTAGATGTAATAAGCACAGTGCAACGTGTTTATATGTTCGTTTTTATGAAACGGTGACTAGGAGATCATATTAGGAAAGAAGGTTGGTCGGCTGAACCTATATGCCATATGTCACAAATTGAGATTGAAGCACTTAAAATTTAGAACAACCAATGGAAGAAAAAGTAAGAGATATGCACGGTGGGGAATAGGTTTATGGCACTTCCCGTTATATTAGAATAGTAAAAGCTCATGATCATTCATTTCAAATTATTTTTATAAAATTGTGCATCTATGCTCACATTGGTCTATGTTTAATAACCACATTGCTGTTCTTGTTCTTTCTCCAAGACATAATGGTGTAACTTAGTCACAAAATAACAGTTTTTGAAATGCCTTAGAGCATCCAGTTGATCACACTTTTCTTCTCGTTGGACATTAGCTCGTATCTGTAGAGGGTTCTGATATTCTATTTTCTCCAGGAGATTATAGAAATACTGCTGTCGAATTGTCAATAATGGCCCATGACATGAATTCACAATGTGTCATGCCTAGCCAAATAGATTGGTTCTTCGAGCCAAATCATCTATACAGAAGATGACAATGCTCCCTTCTCAGAACCACCCCATGCCTCAATACCATGCTTCCAATCTGGTAGCACATTTCCTCCTCTTGATGGCAATCTCATGATGGCAGAAATCCAATCCACCGTTTCAGATGATGAGATTGAAGCCTTGTTGGCTGGCAACATCACAACAGATGATACCCCACCGAATGATGTCATTTAAACTTTTAAGGCCAAGAGAGTTACGACCTATTCTCATAGAAGCTATTTGGAGATCATTTGTCTGTCAGATTGCAGTACTAGAGAAGTGGATTATATCTTTTCAGTGCGCATGACCCATTTTTTTACTTTCAAAATATCTGTAGGTGATACTAAAATCAGTATTGTCTGATTGGTGATACTAGAATCAATACTGCAGTTACTGATTCTAGTATCACCTATAGATATTTTTAAAGTTAAAAAAATGGGGTCATGTGCACCGAAAAGATATCTTCCACAACGTCTCTAGTACTGCAAGCTGATAGACAAATGATCTCCAAACAGCTTCTATGAGAATAGGTCGTAACTCCCCTGGTCTTAAAAGTTTAAATGACATCATACGATGGGGTATCATCTGTTGTGATGTTGCTAGCCAACAAGGCTTCAATCTCATCATCTGAAACGGTGGATTGGATTTCTGCCATCATGCGATTGCCATCAAGAGGAGGAAATGTGCTACCAGATTGGAAGCATGGTATTGAGGCATGGGTGGTTCTGAGAAGGGAGCATTGTCATCTTCTGTATAGATCATTTGGCTCAAAGAACCAATCATTTTGCTAGGCATGGCACATTGTGAATTCATGTCATGGGCCATTATTGACAATTCGACAGCAGTATTTCTATAATCTCCTGGAGAAAATAGAATATCAGAACCCTCTACAGATACGAGCTAATGTCCAACGAGAAGAAAAGTGTGATCAACTGGATGCTCTAAGGCATTTCCAAAAGTGTTATTTTGTGACTGTACTGGTAATGCCGAAGTTACACCATTATGTCTTGGAGAAAGAACAAGAACAACAATATGGTTATTAAACATGGACCAACGTGAGCACAGATGTAAGATTTTATAAAAATAATTCGAAATGAATGGTCGTGAGCTTTTACTATTCTGATACAACGGTAAGTGCCATAAACCTATTTTCCTCACCATGCATATCTCTTACTATTTCTTCCATTGGTCGTAAATATTAAGTGCTTCAATCTCAATTTGTGACATTTGGCATATAGGTTCAGCCGACCAACCTTCTTTCTTAATATGATCTCCCAGTCACCGTTTGATAAAAACAAACATATAAACACGTTGCACTGTGCTTATTACATCTAGTCATGTCAATATCCACTTAGCATCACCTAAATGATGCTACATGCATACATACATATGTGGCCGGATGGATAGATAGCGTATTAAATGAGGCTCATATTGCAACAATCACGGCTTACAGAATATTTATTTCCGTGTATAATTAGCATTTGGATAGGGGATGTTCTCAACATTGCATGTCCTCACCAGTCAATTTGATACTTCAACTTTTAAATCGTTTGTCTAAATTGAAGTTGCATCTCTCAAACTGAACCCTGATAAAATGTAAGTACTCAATTATTGCCAGTTTGCCTTTGCCCTGAATCTATTAAATTATTGTTTTGGGTAGTGATCTACAATAACCTATTCTTCTTGTTTGTTCGTCATCAGTAAAAACTATTTCTCAGCATTTCATATGAAAGTTCAATTGAAAGGGTAGCTGGACAAATAAGCGTCTTCATATAATGGGGAACCCAAATCATAAGCATCTAAAACACATTGCTTTTACTCAACAATCAAGTGCTAAGTCCTATTTTCATCATTATTTCACAGGCCACATCTTTGTGTGTGCCTATAGGGAGACAGTTTTGTGTTTTGGAGCACGTACCTTCAGCAGCAGTAGAGCCCACATTTGCAGGAGCAGTGCAGATTCCTGGAGCCAAATTATATTGAACAGGGGTGAGGTTTTGAATTTGACCTTCAGCTACTTGAGATGGAAAAGCGCTTGAGCCTTTCTCCTGCATTGAACCAGTCTCATCATTGAGTTCCTTGCCATGGTCTTTTTCACGATTGTATCTCCGTGTTCCTGGAGGAAAAACACTCGGTCATTCGGTATATCATTCAAGCTCAACTAGCATAAGTATTTTTCTCAACTATTGAAGGTACACCCTCTGACTTCAAGCTACAATTTCATTTTTCAGCAAGTACTGTTGCTTTCCAATGGATGAACTTGTATTCAGAGTTATGTATGTAAGTGCAGAACAGAGAAAGAAGAATAAAAAACACATTGAAATAACCTCAATTCACTTTACGCCTATAGATGCCCATTTCTCCTCCACATAAAGGTCAGTGCTCAAGGCAAGGGTCCTCAGGGTAAAGATGCAAAGTTGAATTTGAAAGGACAAGTAAAGAACTAAAATGCGTCAACTTGTATAGTTTTATACTTGGAAAGTAATAGTTGCAACGTGAATGTGTCAATCGTTCAAACTACAACATGATGAATGCCCCAGATTTTCACAAATGACACCAAATCAACTGCTGAAAGTGCTCTCTAACTTACTCATGCTTTTTTGTATAGATTTAACTGCACGGTACAGAAGGCCACTTAGATCTACAAGGTGACCATCCTCAAATTTGGAGACCTTTCATTGGAGAGGAAATGGTCATTTTTATCTTATAGGAAGTCGGATGAAAATCTTACACTTTTGTTATAATGGAAAGTAATGTGTGCATGTAAATGCTTTAACCGACACTGTAGATTATTTGTATTGTAAATGAGCTCTCTTGGTGCTCAGCTTTTTCTACCTGTTGCCCGCCCTTGGTGCCCTTTAGTAGTATTTCCTTTTACCAACTTAAAAGAGAATCAGCAAATATCATCAGATATACTCTCTTTTCTGTTTGTTTTGTTTTCACCCTTGGCATTAACAAAGCTAATCGAAACAGCTTAGCAACAAAGACACCTAACACCTTGTTAGGAACTCAAAATTGCAATCATCAGCAGAGAACAATCATCAATGCAAAATCGGCATAAGCCGACAAGGGCATGTTCCAGCGAATCCTCAGTCACCGAAAGAGAAAAAAAAAAAAACAATCGTCAATGCAACATAATCAAATGCACCTAATTATTAGAAACTGCTCCTTGATCGATTGTATGCTATATTGGACTACCTCAATTCATTTGTACACCACAAGAAAGGTTGTGATCTGAGCTGACAATATATAGAGTAAATTTAACCGATTCTAAGTCACGAGTTATACCTTGCAGATTGTGTAGCAAAAATCGGAAAAAATAAAAATAAAAAATAAAAAAATAAAAAACAATTTCCCAGTTAACTTCTGCTTGAGAAAAAATGTGTCAGCAGCACGATACACCTCGTCTGTAGGCAGGCTAATGAGTTGACCTACATTGTCAGATATAACACCACGATCTCCTTCATTATTGTGTAACATGTAATTTTACTCATTCACAGGGCAAGTTTTTGCATTATCTATGAGGTCTTCCCACTTATTCCCTGCCATGCCCTCTCCGAGAATCTGCAATGAACAAACACCACATCATTCTCCTTGGTTTCGGGGAGTTCAACCCAAATTTGAGAACCCTGTGCTAAATCTCACCTTTCTCAGTTTCTCGGAGTCCATGTTGAGTTGTTGTAAAAACTCTCACATTGTATATTCGTGCCTCACTCAGCTTATCTCACTCCTTGCAATATTTTTCAATCTCCAGACCTCGTCGACAGGTGCAGGTGGAAAATGTTTCTTGTTTGCTATAAAGTGAAAAGAACGTATGAGGGGAAGAAATTACAGTAACGCTAAAATCAACAAGCCAAACAGAACTTTTTGTGCAATTATAACTCTCTTTACTCCTGCCCGAAGTGCTTAGATAAGCTTAAGAGGGCCTTACTCCTTTCTTCAGGAAACAATCCAGAAATAGATAGATTATTTCTTATATTTAGACTTGCTGCAGAGCAGTCAAATTGTTAGTGAGCTTCTGCTTTAAGCAAGACATTTATTTCTTTGAGCTAAAAAATAAAGACTACCGTGGACTTACAATTTCCTCTATTCTCCTTCACAATGAACGCCTCTGTTACCGCTTCACGAATATTATTAGAATATTTGGGCGACACCTGTAATCCTACCCTGAACTTCCCGCTTCGTGTCCACTTTGAATTGTCTGTGAACTCTACATCACCCAGCATCCCAGAGCCTCCATTAAGAATCACTACTCCCAATAAGCAGAGGCCTCTTCCCTTCACGTTCTTTCATTACAAATTCCTCAAATTCTTCCCTGTTACAGTCATCCTCTGTCTTGAAGCCACCTTCAAGCACCACAGCTTTTGACTTAACAGAGGACTCTGGACCTGATTCAACGATATTGCCTGTGTCTGCATTGACTAACTTCCTTTTAGTTTCTCCCCAGTAAAGAATAAAGAGAGGAGCTTGGTTTTGAATTGAAGCTGCAAGTTTCTCACTTCATCCTTCTTTTGAAATTTGCAAGTTCTGTATTACTTCATCAATTAGCATTACTAAGGCATTTAAAGGCCCAAGCTCAAGCAAGAAAAATGTGCTGCCTGGAAATAAGGAAGTGATAAAAAAACTTCCCATAGGAATGTGAAGAGGCAGAAATTTTTCTTCAAATTTTACCGTGTTTTAATCGACCTTGGTTCGAACAAGGTTGAGCGGAAATCATTCCAAAATCCAGTTTGATGAATCATTCCATTATAACAAGATTGGTTTTCAGAGTGCTTAAACCAGAACTACAACACCTATATGGTCAGTGCAAAATAATGTTACTGCCCAAATGACCTTTTGCATATGAGTGTTAAACTTATTCAAATGACATTACAGTGTTTTTTAACTCAGCCATGAGGTGACAGTGTTTGTACTAGTCACAGGCCAAATCAACATCAAGAAAGCTTAACGTCTTTTGGCCTGACATCAACTGAGCTACAATGGTGCGCCCTAGAGTGACATGAGCCAACTGCAGGGTCATTTATCTAAAACTAACAGCAATGAATTTCCTTCAATATTTTCTATCCCTGTTTGACTCAATGTTATGGGCTTAGGGGATCCCAAATGTATGGTATTTTGTGTGAAGATGTCATAGAGAAACCAGCTTGACAGCTCGATAGATGAGAAACATTGAACAGTATATCAATGCCAACCAAGCAATTAAAGTATACACTAACCTTACAAGTTGGGCATATTGAGAACTTGCATGCTCCAACTCTTCCCTTACCTGATGGAATTCACCAATAATGAGGACGCGCAACCGCATAGAACAAAGTTACCAACTTTTTTTTCTGACGATTTTTATTTGACATTGCCAAACTTTTCTGATAGCAACTTGCGGACCACAACATCTAGCTAAAATTACTTAGGTCCGTTGAAGAACAATGAACCAGCAATTACACAGTTGCAACAGAGAGTTATGCAGCTCTAGGTATTCTCTACATGCACTTCTGACGGTTTCGGGTATAGGTAACACTTTATTGAAAGGTTGTTTGAGCTTATTCAGGGAGTATGGCATGGGTTCCTTCAGTGCCATAGCACCTTAACCTCTTTTTATCATCGTAAACCATCTGCTTTGAGAGTGGATGAAAATTGGGGTCTCCCTTCTCTCTATATGTTCGTAACTCAAGTAGACATTGGAGATAGAATACTTAGCAGCACATTTAGGCGACCTGAAGGGACACATTTCACATTTTCAAGCATGTCATTGTCGCACATCGTTATCAAAATGGTTAAGATGATACATGTACATCGTAGAGCTTTTTCTAGGATAAGAATCATCGTGCATACAACCTCTTAAAAGATGCTGTTCAGATACTAGAATCTGGTTCTCAACATTGCCATTAGTCCAAGCAGAAGATTCATGACAATAGCTTTCCATATCTTGTGGCATTTTCATTGGCATTTAGCTAGTTGGTAATGCGATTCTAACCCCTTCATAGCAATAGGTGAACGTGAACTACAAAAATATGTACAGATTATACAAAGCACTAATCTACATGATTCAATCATCTTACCACTCTCCGACTAGTATCCTCCAACGATGAGCAAATCACTGGCACAACTTCCTCTTTGAGGGTGCTACTGATGCACCTGCATGAAGAAAATTTGCACAGCAATTGGAATCCAATGGAATTGTCATGGTGCAAACAAGAATATGAATAAATCTAACATTATATATTTAACTTGAATTTGATGTTAGACAGAAACAACTTCAATCTCATGAAATTATGATGTTGAACCTCTAAGATCTTGCACTAAAGTCAAGTTTTAGATTGATTTGGAAGAATTCTCCCTAATTTGTGTCACTTGTATGCATTTTGGTGGAACCAATTGACTTTTGTGGTAGGTGAAAAAGATTAATCAAAGGTCTAAGAAGAAATGAACTCTTAAAGAGTATAGAGAATTAAATAGGATGCAAAGGCATAGAAATATGAGGTTGCCAAACCCAATCAGTATGAAAAGCTCAATAGCCACAATAAAGTACCTTCCAACAAGGTCAGCCAAGTGAGATTTGAAAAACTTCTGCTTCTTCCTAACCTTTTTCAAATCAGATTTTACACGCTCCAATTCTTTGCTAACATGTTTTACATCTCATCAATCAGCATTATCTTATACTACAACATCATAAGCCTAATTGTACTAAATTGCTAGAAACGACCGCAATTTCCACTCATCTTACCACTTTCTGGATTTCCTCCTCAGTCAAGCAACTCTTGGGCAAGCGATCACTTTCAGGTCCTATTGGCATCTCACTGCAGTTCACAGGAAACAGTAGACAAGAACACATCACTCTTCAAAAACGCAGTAAAATAACCAAAACACCAAAGAATGCATGCAAACATGAAATGCATTACTCATCAGATGAATTTGATCGCTCCCTCTTGGAATTGAATGCCATGCTTCTTATCCTATTCACTCGATCATCAAAGGAGAATAAGTGTAATGGAAGACGAAGAAGAATTAGAAGAAGAACCGTGTACCTTCGAGTTGTTTTATGGTTCTTGAAAGCTAACGACCCCTGCAGTCAAAAAAGTGGAGGAAGATGTTTGTTTTCCTATTCACTAGACCATCAGAGAAGAAGGACAATCAGAGTAATAGAAGACAAAGAAGAAGAATTAGAAGAAGAACAATATACCTTTGAGTTGTTTTATGGTTCTTGAAAGCTAATGACTCCTGCAGTTGAAAAAGAGGAGGAAGATGCTTGTTTTCCTGTTCACTAGATCATCAGAGAAGAAGGAGAATCAAAGTAATGGAAAGAAGAAGAAGAAGAAGAAGAAGACGACCCCTACAGTCGAAAAAGAGGAGGAAGATGCTTGTTTTCCTGTTCACTAGATCATCAGAGAAGGACAATCGGAGTAAAGGAAGACAAAGAAGAAGAAGTATAAGAAGAACGATATACCTTCGAGTTGTTTTATGGTTCTTGAAAGCTAATGACCCCTGCAGTCGAAAAAGAGGAGGAAGATGCTTGTTTTCCTGTTCACAAGATCATCAGAGAAGAAGGAGAATCAGAGTAATAGAAAGAAGAAGAAGAAAACAACCCTACAGTCGAAAAAGAGGAGGAAGATGCTTGTTTTCTTGTTCACTATATCATCAGACAAGAATGAGAATCAGAGTAACGGAAAACAAAGAAGAAGAATTAAAAGAAGAACGATATACCTTTGAGTTATTTTCAGGTTCTCCAAAGCTAACAACCTTGCAGTCAAAAAAGAGGAGCAAGGCAGAAAAAAGGTGGAGGAGAAGGTAGAGAGGTGGGAAGTGGGTGGGAAGTCTGCTCGTGCAATTTTATTTATTTATTTTGTTTTTTTTTTCATGCTTTATACATAATAGATAAAGAGTTAATAATACAAAAAATCTCAAGCCTATGTGACACATTTATCCAAAACTAATACTTTTACCATCAAAAACCCCAATGTGGTATACATGTGACTAATTTATTCCAAACATATTTTTTATTATCAAAAATCTCAAACCAATACACATATGACAAATTTACACTTCGATAATTTCTATTAAATTAAATTAATAATACGAAAAGCCACAAATTATAATCGAGTGTAAAACCTCAAACTGATATATCCATCAACCGTCACGTTTCATTCGATTCAGTAATTTGATGGTAATATTTAATGAAAATTAATCGATGATAAATTCATCACATATATATCAATTTAGAGTTTTTCTTAGTGTTAGTCCAATATATAAATGAGCTATTTCTTTGCATGCAACTTTAAGAAAAATCCTTGCAATTAGATCTCTAATCAATGGGTGACGTGCACAAATGTCGGTTATCATCTATGTGTGACTATGAATGAGCAGTAGAATATTCATTTAATTGCATCTAATCACACATGACCATAAGTTATAACAATTAAATAGTTATCATCTAATAATATGCTTTGGGACCTTTTCATGAGTATCTAGGTGCGAGACTATGATTGTGATTGGTTAATCGGGATCCAGAACCACTGGGGGTTCGCCCCAGTGGCCACCCTTCCAACTTGGAAGGGGGAGGTGGGGGGTTCAAATCCCCACTTCTCAGGGGGGGATTGGGGTGGGGACGATTTCATTTTAGGAGTGGGTTTCGACTCCCATGCCCTGCAAGGAGGCAGGGCAAAAGTCTGAGAGTGAGTGTTAACGTAAGATTAGAGTAGGACCGACCAAAAAAAAAAATCGGGATCCAATCGCTCTATTTATTATAATCATTGCAAGGCGAGTGCTAATAACATCCAGCCAAGGCATCACAGCTCTCACTTGTGGCCGATGGAGGAAGAAGGGGGGGAAAACAAGAAAAAAGGGGGGGAAATGCGGCATGTTAGCATCGGTTGTGCGGCATAAAATGGGCGTTAGACTACCACGTCGATGATTTTCAGTCAAAATTGGATATAAAAACTATATTGACAAATTATTAAAAGGTTCAAGACTAAATTGATTAAATGAAAAAAAAAATTAATATTGAATTTGTGTCAATGCAATAGGTTTAATTCTCTTTTTCGATAATTATCCTCAGAATTTAGGGAATCACCGATCATCTGTATAAAGCAAAAGATGAAGCCTTCAATAAAAATAAAAATAAAATAAAATAAGGCTCGAATGAGATGACAATCGGTTCATCCTCAAAATCAAAAGTATTGAGTTTATAACCATTGTAATGTCGGGAGGAGTAGGCCCGTTTCAAGGAGATTTTTTTCGTTTCTTTTCTCCAATTTTAGCAATTGGCCCCTTAAACCTTTTGAAGCTACATCCACAATTTTTTTTAGGATAAATGTACTCAAATTCCTAAAATTTATAATGAAAATGCAAGTAAGCCCTAAAACTTTTAAATTGATACAATCAAGTGCTTCCATTAACTTTGTCTAACTTGATTAATTAGAAAATCCTGTTGAACATAAGATTGATCACCAATTGCACGTTTTAGAATCAGTTTAACACTTGAGTATCCAAAAATAGAATTTCGTCAGTATGTATGGGAGTTCTAACGAGGATATCATCTATTCGATTGTCCGTTAGAAACTCCTTCCCAGGGACCTTCCAGTTTTATGTTTGAGAATAAACAAAACAGGGGAAAGGGCGATGTCCAATGCGTACAATTTGAGAAAAGTAGAAGACGCACCTTGTATGTCTCCAACTTGTAGTACGTCGTCTCCATTCATCGAAGCCCTCGATGACTTGTGGCTCCGGGAGCTCCCGGATTCTTAATCCTACAGGCTCTTCAAGTTCAATAAGCCGACTAGCCTCCTCATAGAATAGCATCCTTCGACTGAAAGCTTCTCCAATGATTCCAATGCACTGAGAAATCGAATTGCAACTAGCCTTGCACAAGAAGATACCTTGGCCTGTTTCAGTTTCGTTATGGTTGACAGAATGCACAATCTCTCGAGGAGTCCACACTCTGCCACGGTCAAGTCTTCCAACTGTGGAAGGCCATCGAGATGTATTTCATTCACTCGAGCATCAAAGAGCCTCAATTCTATCAACTTTCTCAAGTTCAATGATAGTGAATCTATCGACTTGACGTTTTTTAGTTCCAACTCCGGCAGGGAAGATGGAAGTTTCCAGATGGTTTGCAGGTCTAGTCCAATTAAAGTAAGCTGGCTGAACAAAGGAAGAGAACTCAACTCTGGAGGCAGCAACAGGACATTTAAGATGCACAATTTCAACTTTTTCAGTTTGGATAACTTCTCAATCCACTGTAAGTCACAAGTTGGAATTATATTTGAAGGTTGTCCATTTTCAGAGCTATCAGATAGAAGCAATTCAACTAAATTATTAAGGTTTGAGATGTAAGGGACTATCTATCAGGAAGCCCCAGCAATTCTTCACAACCTTCTATGTCTCATGTTTGGAGGTGACGAAGCTTGCCAATAGTCTCAAGCACCCTAACGATCTGATTATACTTTAAGCTTAAGATTCTTAGGAAGGACAATTCTCCAATTTCAGGAGGAACTTTACACACTAGCTCTGGAATATAATCTACGTATAACTCTTCTAGATTTCTCAACCTTCCGATAATGCTAGGTAACTCCCATCATGCTAGGTAACCCCCACATACCAACTTGCATGCTCGTAATGACTCTAAGTTTACCTTGAAATTGGGGCGTTCCTCAATCACCTTGTGGCTTGTATGGATAGATGAAAGTCTCTATAACCCATGTATAGAGTTTGGAAGTTCGGTAATCGGTGTAAATGAGATTTTGATGTTGCGATATGACGAGCGATCGAACAATAATATAGACAACAGAAGAAAATAAATCGGATACCAGATTTATGTGGTTCAGTCGTAAAGACCTACGTCCACGGGGAGAACAGCGGCAAATTTCACTATAAATCAAGCGATATAAGGAGATTACACACTCAAGTCACTCAAATACTCTCTCGGTGTTTCCCAAACTCCAATTTAACCCAAAACCCAAGTGTTAATAAATAAACAACTCACTTAGAGATAAACTCACGGCACAAAATTACCACGCATTCAAGCTCGAACGAAACGCTCTACGTATGTCAAACAAGAACAGCGTCTTCATGTACATATCCTCTTCGTAGGGCTTCTACAAGCGGTGCGGACGTGTGAAAAGCTTCTCTGACGTGCAGCTCCTCTCTACGTAGGGTTCTTTTACGTAGGTCTTCGTGCACGCCGAAAAAGGAAATTCGTGTGTGCCCAAGAAAAGTCAAATTCTTGACTTGCGCCCACCTATCTTGTCTACGTGCAGGGACTTCTTCATTGGGCGTGGAGTGTGCGTGCCCAAGGTCAAACTTTTGACCTTGGGCCCACCACTTACAATTCTTCATGCAGAGGGACTTCACGCGGCTTTCATTTTCTGTTTCGTAGGGTTTCGGTCGTCCGTGAACAAGAAAAAAAGACTTGCAATTCTTTATGTAAATTGTCATGAAGTCCCATTAACTTTTATTTGTCCAAACAAATCGTGTTTTTTGCAAATACTTAAACTTAAGACATAATTTAACAATTCTCCACATTGGCTCGATGTTTGAGTCAAATTACGATCGCTTCGTAAAAATTCAAATTCTGCTGCTACTTTCCCATAGCCCCTGATGGGCTCAACTGCCATAGATATTATCCAAGTTCAAGCTTCGCTTGAACTTTGCCATAACCAACGACCTCATTGGAATACTAACTCCATATGAACTTTTAACTGCTCTGCAAAGATTTTCCGACATAACCTCCTTAATCGCAGATAAAGCAAAACCATTGTTGCATCTATATCTATCAGGAGATCGAATACGTACATTGTTAATTTCAACAGTTACAACACAATCATTGGCTCTATAGGCTCTACCTCGCTATGGACACCATCTGTGTTGATTACTTTGCTATTACTCATACTCGCTTTTCTGGTCGTAACTCCACCTCAAGCTGAACACCGTCCAGATCCGTATTAACACTGCCACAAACACTCCTAGCCAGAAGTATCGGAGACTCATCAAGGGTAACTTCTTTACTATTAATAGGTGAATTTATATTTGGACACCACAACCGATCGCCCTGCTCACTATGTGCATAGCCATGGAATATGCACCTTACCCTCCAATTGAACTTACCATCACTCACTCAAAAATAACAAGAGCAACCAAACATTCTAATAATAGAATAACCAGCAATGTTACCTGACCACACTTCTTCAGGAGTCCGCCATTCAATAGCAGTTGATGGGGATCTATTCACCAGACAGCTTACCGTACTAATCACATCAGCTAGGATTCTCCTAGTAATACTAGCACCAGAGATCATTTTACGGGCCGTCTCTAGTAATGTTCTTCTCGTCAATTCTGCAAATTGTTGTGATTTATTGGTACTAGTGCCATATTTCATTATGCTCTCTTTCATGCATAATTTATTTGCCAGCTTCGAGCAGAACTTCATGCTATTGTCAGTCCGCACATGCTTGATCGACTTACCAATCTCTATCTCGATCAAAGCTCTCAACCGCGTGATATTGACACTAGCATCAAACTTGTGCATTGGCACAAACACCCAGGTCTTCTTCAAGTAGTTCATAGACCCTCGAATAGATGCATCCAACATCTCCAGGGCGAAACCTGTCATTATCTCACCTTGAAGTTTATACAAGCCCCCATGCTTGATTCATTTCATTATCACCAAGCCACCTTGAACAATCTTCAGAACTACACCTTTTGAAGAATACCTGTAACCAGCTGAATCTAGGGCACCCAAGGAAATTAAGTTCTTTTTCAATTTTAGAACGTGTCTTACTCCAGTCAATGTCCTCACAATGTCATCATGCATTCTGATTTTAACATCACCAACACCCACAACATTGCACTTAGCGTTGTTCCCTAACTGGACTTTACCACTACTCGTGCACTGATAAGTGATAAACCAGTTTCTATTTGTTGTGACATGAAAATAACAACTAGAATCCATAATCCATCCATCAAAAAATGAATAATCAATGACGGACAAGACATAACCAGTATTATCTGCTACAGCTACAACATTATATGCATAATCAATTATAATTTCATTACCCTTCTCATTCTTTAGCTTAAGGCAATCCTTTCTAAGATGCCCCCTCTTGCCACAGCTCCAACAGACAACATTAGCAGTCTTAGATTGACTACGTCTACTCATATTAGTACTACTCTTACCTACACGTGTTACAGATCTTCCTCTATTTTCACCTACTAAAGCAGTAGATACAGATTTGCTAGATTCTCTTCTACGAATATCCTCGCTCAGAATCAAATTTCGAACCCCATCAAACGTCAAACTTGTTGACTCAAATGAATTACTAATAGCAGTAACAGTAGTATTCCAACTATCAGGCAATGAGGATAAGAGAATCAAAGCACGTACCCCATCTTCAAAATTAATCTCAACTGAACTCAATTGACTAACAATCACATTGAATTCATTGATATGATCTGCAACTGACGCACCTTCACTCATCTTCAAATTAAACAGACGTCGCATCAAATAGACCTTGTTGATCGCAAAAGGCTTCTTGTACATATCTGATAGGGCTTGCATCAAATCAGCAGTGGTCTTCTCCTTCAAGATGTTAAACGCGACGTTACGAGCCAATGTCAGCCAAATAACACCCATAGCTCGTCTATCCAGCAAATCCCAATCAGTTTGCTTCATCGTCTCCGATTTCTCCCCAGATAAGAGCAAGTGCAGTTTCATCTGGTAAAGATAATCTTTAATCTGCATCTTCCAGAAACTAAAATCATTCCCATCAAATCTGTCAATTCTCACTTTTATTTCTTTTGTCGCTATCGATTCGCATCAACTTAGCCAAGCCTGGCTCTGATACCACTTGTTGCGATAAGGACGAGCGATTGAACAATAATATAGACAAAAGAAGAAAATAAATCAAACACCAGATTTACGTGGTTCAGTCATAAAGACCTACGTCCACAGGGAGAGCAGCAGCGAATTTCACTATAGATCAAGCGATACAAGGAGATTACACACTCAAGTTACTTAAACACTCTCTCGATGTTTCCCAAACCTCAATTTAACTCCAAACCCAAGTGTTTATAAATAAACAACTCACTTGAAGATAAACTCACGGCACAAAATTATCGCGCATTCAAGCTCCAATGAAACGCTCTATGTACGTCAAACAAGAATAGCGTCTTCACGTACGTATCCTCTTTGTAGGGCTTTTGCTAGCGGCGTGGACGTGCGAATAGCTTCTTTGACGTGCGGCTCCTCTCTACGTAGGGTTCTTTTACGTAGGTCTTCGTGCACGCCGAAAAAGGAAATACGTGTGTGCCCAAGAAAAGTCAAATTCTTGACTTGGGCCCACCTATTTTGTCTACGTGCAGGGACTTCTTCATTGGGCATGGAGTGTGCGTGCCCAAGGTCAAACTTTCGACCGTGGGCCCACCACTTACAATTCTTCACGCAGAGGGACTTCACGCGGCTCTCCTTTTCTGTTTCATAGGGTTTCAGCTGTCCGTGAAAAAGAAAAAAAAAACCTGCAATTCTATATGTAAATTTTCATGAAGTCCCATTAACTTTTATTTGTCCAAACGAATCGCGTTTTTTGCAAATACTTAAGCTCGAGACATAATTTAACACTTGAGAGTTACCAAATGGTTGGTCTACCAATAGAATCAGGTAATCTTTTAATCACCGTGGATGATAAATCTAGCTTCATCAACAATGTTAATTGTGGAATTGAGTCAAGGAGTTCACTTAAGTTGGAACAGTCCCTTATAGAGAAGTAATGAAGATTTATTAGATCTCCAATTTCCTCAGGCAAATATTTAAGTTTCTTGCACCTAATGAAGCAATCAATTTTCACCAAATGACCACAATGTTGAAGAGTCAGTCTTTCTAAAGTTGAGCATTTAGGAAAACTTAGTGTTCTAGTTACGCCCAAACCATGTTCAAGAGTGAGAACTTTCAATTTCTTTCCCTCCTCCAAAAGTGAATGACCCACAGGACAGACAGTTAATTGCAAAAGTATTGCAAGTTGGAGAGACTAAAACTATTTTGATTCTTTCGTAAATTGAGACAGTTTTTCTGCTATAAGTTAATGCTGACATACCTTGATTAGGCTTTCTACCAAACCATCTCTGACTTGATCTCTAGAAAGCTCTGCCACGACTATTATCCAGACACAAATTGGTTGCTCTTAAAACTTGAGGAGATAGACAAAAAGAACGCAGCGGAAACAAAATGATATATTTTATACATGATTCTTCGAAGGCGTTGTTCGTGTGTTTCAATAAAAAATTTTAATATATAAAAGGGGAGTTAAACGAATTACCTCTCGAAGTGCACTTTATATGAATTGGTTCAGATGTTCTATAGTTCAAGCCCCATAAACGTCGGACCTCTAGTTTAGACATACCAATAATGGACGTGGAACGGAAGAGAGAACTTTCGGATAATCACCACTATGATCGTGCTAGCAATCTCGTGGAGACAATCTGCCATATACTTGATGTATTATAGTCACGGTCCAAATGAGAAAACACTCTTCTTTCTCTCGTCTCCTAAAAACACAAGAACACACACATTTTTTTACTCTATTTTCAGCAACCCCTTGTTATTGATAGAGCTAGTATAGACACCTAGAGGGAGATGAATAGGTGTAAAAAAATAACTTTATAAAACTTAGCAACTTAATTCAGCTTATATGAGAATCAAAGACTTAAGATATAGAAAATTTGCAACAATATATAAAACTGCGAATTAAGTAAAGAGATAAGGGAAAGAGAATTGGAACATAATGTTTTATAGTGGTTCGGCTTAGACCAAGCCCACATCCACTCTCTCTCACTGACAGCCCATCGGCTGGATTTCACTATGAATCAAAAGAGATGTTACAGTCGCATGTCCTTGATTCCACAGTGTAGAGACTCTGCTACACTTCCTCAAGGTCTCACAAGTATCTAGACAATCTTTTGAATGCAAATTTACGCTCAACAAATGAGCTAGCATAGAACAATGAACTTCAGACTTTGGATTTTTTCTATCTCGTACACACTCGAATAACTAAAGCATCTTCCTTATATACTCCTCCATGCCTTCATAATCGTTGGCACATTCCAAAGGAGTTCTTCCAATCTACCCGTTGGACAGAATCAATTAGGGAGATCTCGAGTTACTTAAGGAAAATGAGGATAGCCCACCAATCCTGCTTGTCCATACAATCAAGATCTAGGTTTCCATAAGTAGAACCTTCCAAGTATACTTCGCCAATCAACGGATTTATATTACTTGAATTATTTGTAATACGAATAATAGATCTTACAATACTATCTCCAGCCGTGAGATAATCTTTAACCAATCGAATCAAATCCTTAAAGATATACTCGCGTCTAGATAAAACTTCTTCGTTGATCTAAAAACTGTCGATGAGGGCAAATTCTAAATTTTGAGTCTGGTGGTCTTCAGACTTTGATGGAATGAAACGTTTTGTCAACTTCAAAATAGATAAGGAAGTTTTCTCCAACAGTTATCTTGCAAAACCAGCAATTTTAAATAAAAATATAAACCGATCAGCAACGGTTGTTGATCGTCTGCTTATTCACAAATGATCATGCATGAGCAAATCGCTCATGCATGATCTTATGCATGATGGTCAGCGGTTGCTGACCATCCATGCTTCGTGCACATGCATGTAGCTTCAATTTTTGTATGAAATCTGCATAAAACCTCTCCCACTTTTTGTCAATAGCAAAAAGTGGAGAATGGACTCAAAAGAGTTGGATTGAAAATGGAATCAAAATTAGGGCTATTTGGGTAGGCAAACAAGCTCGAATTCTCCCATAGAATGCACAGTCTTCTCAAGCCTGTCAAAACTCTGCTTCAATGACTGAAAATTCTCACCCTGCACATTAGACTAAACTTGAATCTTCAGGGCGTTCAACTGATCATGCAAAGACACTAAATTTTTCTAAAAAGCATTCTTGAGATCCTGCATCTCAAATCCCATGGCATATTGTTGTTTTCGAATGTCCAATAGAACTTCCAGCAGTCTTGAAAAGTCTACTGTTTGAGCATTTGCATCACTAGGACCAGCAGAGTCAAACTTAGGGATTTTGAGAGATGATGGAGCTTCAGCAGATTGTCCACCATGATTGTCTTCTGGATAGTGCGAGGCATACACATCCTCAGGGTCTGCTACAGAATGACTTATATCCCTAGCAAGTAAAGGTGAAGAAATACCTTTTGATCCAATAGCTCCCCCTGTTTTGGTGCCCTCAGGTGGAGTAGGTAAGTTTTCCTCATCTGCAGGCTCACTAGACAAAAAGATAGCCAAGGTTAGCTCGAAAGAATCTTCTTGACCTTGATCTTGTTCTCCTTCTCCCTCTTCTTCTTCCTCTTGTTCTTCTTCTTCTTCTTCTTCTTCTTCTTCTTCTCTTCTTCCTTTCTCTTCTTCTTCCTCTTCTTCTCCCTCTTCTTCTCTTCCTTCTTCTTCTTCTCCTTCAGTTTCTTCTTCCTCTTCTCTTCTTCTTTCCTCTGTCCTCCTCTGTTCTTCTCCTTTCTCTGTCTCTTCTCTCTCTCTTTCCTCTTCTTCTGGCTCTTCTCTTGTCTCACGAAAGCTGACAAAAATCTTTAAGTTTCCCAAGGCTGATATGATTAGTTCATCCTCATCCTCTTCATCTTGCAAGATTCGAGTTCTTTTCTTCTTCACAGGAGAAACCATGGGCTCCTTGCCTTTTCTTTCCGCAGCAGTAGAGTCTTGCCTCGCTTTTGTGGGAGACTTTTCCTTCATACGTTCCAACACTTTGTTCAACTCTTTCAATCTCATCTTTGTGAACATTTTGAACCCAATCACCATAGGAGAGATGGTTGACAGGCTTAATGGTGCAGAGATGTGAATTTTGAAGTGCTAAAAGAGTCACAAGATAAGAGCAGGATAAGGGAGTTGTCCCTTCTCTTCCACCACAGTGTGGTACATATGAAACACTATGGTATGAGGCAGAGAGAATCTAAATCCTGTGTTGATGGCACACATCAATTTGGCTTCCGATCGTGAAACATTTGTCTTGGATGTTGATTTGGGACGAATGCAGTTTATCACAATCTTGTGCAGCAGAATGTTAGAAGCACTCATCCTCGAGCAAGAAATCTTCCCTTCAACATCCCTGTCTCTCACCAACGACAGAATAGCATGAGTAATAGACACACTAATTGGTTGGAAACTCGTTCTTTCCACCTCAATTATGTCAGCCAGTGTGTCTATTTTCACCAAATATTCCTTGTCCTTCATAGTGAAGATACAACTGTTTGCATCCAAGAAATACAAGCTTGAGTAAAAGTACGCAGTAAGTTCGGAAAAAGCAGCAGAAGATTCAGAACAGAACCGTCCCAGTTGCAATAAAGCAAATTTCTATCGCAGATTGACCTTTATCGAATCAAGAAAATCAAAATCAACAGTTCTAGGGTTCATCACCCTTCTCTTCAAAATTTTCGAATAAACCTTCTTGTGACCCTTCGATCTAAACAGATTAGAGCCATCAATGATGTTTGCAGCCACACCTGATCTTGGCTGAAAATGAGTAAACATCCATTCATCATCGTCTAGAGTTTGTGGTTGATTTGCAGTGCCATAGAATGGAATACTCGGTATGTTCGCAAATGTTCTTTCAGCCGACCCTCTCTCTACAACTCCTAGTCTTTCCAAATCCTGCAAAAATAAGGTTTCATTCTTGAATCCTCTATCTTTTAAGAATTCATCGATTGAAGACATCGGTGTTCCTCCTTTTTCAAATTAGAGTAGAGCTTGAAAGCAACCTTGGGAGTTAGAGTTCTTACAGGTTCAGCCTCCTCTATAACCTCGTCGTCTGGTTGAGTCGGTGGAGAAGGTTGCTACTGAGAAGCTTGTTGCTGACTCGGACACAGTGGTGGAGAAGAATCTTCTTCTTCGGTCAAGTCAAAATGGGTAGGACGCTCGGGCATAGATCGGGTCCCCTGCTTGCAATCCTTGAAGACTTTCTCGAAGATATTGTCGATTCAAGGGAGGAATTCACCACTTGCTCGAAAAAGGAGGTAACTTTTTGACAGATCGAGAGTGAAAGTGAAAGCAAATAGGAATTTTGTATTCTAGGGTTTTAGTGTAAAAACGAAGAAGACGAGTCTCGACAGTATATAAAGCAAGGTAGCTGAAGAGTCATAAAAGGAAAATAAAAATGTCTTTTTGAAAAGAAAAACTTCCCTTTTTTGAAAATAACCGTATTTTCAAAAATCAATAACTGCCTTTTGAAAAAGAAAAGAAAACTTAGAAATATAATTTTAATCAATTAGCAATAAATAATCATACATTTTCAAGTTTAAAGGTAGACACGCGGACCCCTGGAGTGCCATAACTTGGTAGAAAGGGACACTTAAGTGCCATAACTTACGAAATGTACACTTAAGTGCCACATTTTAATAAAAGTGGAACACCTAAATGCCATTTCCGGTGAAATAGGTAGGAAATCATACGTGGCATTAAAATATTAATATTTATTGCCGATGTGTCTCACCGAAGAGTTAAGTCAGCTCGAATTCACCCCAAAACGACGTCGTTTTGGCATAATTTGAACTTTAATTTAATATAAAAATTATTGAAATTAAATTTAAAAATAAATTTAATTAAAACATTTTAAAAATAAATTTTAAATTTTTAAATTTTTAAAATTTTAAAAAAATTTAAACATTTACAAAAAAACTTTAAAAAAATTTACAAAAAATTTAGAAAAATTTACAAAAAATTTCAGCCCTCAGCCGTCTCCTTTTTTCTAAATTTTCTTAATTTTTTTAAAATTTTTAATTTTTAAAATTTTATTTTAAATTTCTTTCAATAAATTTATTTTTAAATTTAATTTTATTAAATTTTATATTAAATTTTCTACCACATCAGCACCAAAACGACGTCGTTTTGGGTATTGGCCATAATAGAGCCCTTAAATCGGCCAAAACGACATTGTTTTGGCATAAGTTGAATTTTAATATAATATAAATATTAATTAAATTAAATTTAAAACAAAATAATAATATAATTTATATTTATTTTTAAAAAAATGGAGGAGGAGGAGGAGGAAGGCAGCTAGCCCCTCGCTGCCACCGCCTCCCCGCCGTCACCGAAAGGTGGGGGAGGGTCGGCCGGGGCCGCCTCCCTTTTCTTAAAAATTTTTAAAATTTAATTTTTTTTTAATTTTTTTATTTTTTAAATAGTTTTTATTTTTAAATGTTTTAAATAAATTTAGTTTTAAATTAAATTAGATTAATTTTTATATTAAATTTTTTACCACGTCAACACCAAAACTGCAAATTAAGTAAAGAGATAAGGGAAAGAGAATTGGAACACAATGTTTTATAGTAGTTCGGCTTAGACCAAGCCTACGTCCACTCTCCCTCACTGACAGCCCACCGGCTGAATTTCACTATGAATCAAAGGAAATGTTACAATCGCACATCCTTGATTCCACAGTATAAAGACTCTGCTATACTTTCTCGAGATCTCACAAGTATCTAGACACTCTTTTGAATACAAATTTACGCCAACAAATGAACTAGCAAATAACAAGAAGCTTCAGACTTTGGAATTTTTTTATCTCGCACACACTCGAATAATTAGAGCATTTTCCTTATATGCTCCTCCATGCCTTCATAACTGTTGGCACCTTCCAAAGAAGTTCTTCCAATCTATCCATTGGATAGAATCAATTAGGGAGATCTCGAGTTACTTAAGAAAAATGAGGGTTGCCCACCAATCTTGCTTGCCCATACAATCAGGATCTAGTTTCCATAAATAAAACCTTCCAAGTATACTTCGCCAATCAACGGATCTATATTGCTCGAATTATTTGTAATACGAATAATAGATCTTACGATGCTATCTACAGTCATGAGATAATCTTCAACCAATCGAATCAAATCCTTAAAGATATACTCGCATCTAGATAAGACTTCTTCATCGGTCTAGAAACTGTCAATGAGGACAAACTTTAAATCTTAAGTCTTGTGGTCTTCAGACTTTGATGGAATGAAATGTTTTGTCAACTTCAAAATAGATAAGGAAGTTTTCTCCAACAGTTATCTCGCAAAACCAGCAATTTTAAATAAAAATATAAACCGATCAGCAACGGTTGCTGATCGTCCGCTTATTCACAAACGATCATACATGAGCAAACCGCTGACCATCATGCTTCATGCATGTGCACGAATTCATGCACATGCATGAAGCTTCAATTTTTTTATTAGTTATTAATTAATTAATTAATTAATTAATTAAATGAATAAATAATTAATTAATCAATCCCCTTTAAAAATAAAAAATAAAAACATAATCTTGATATGTACAATTAGAATACATTAACATGTATCCATTTTGGGCATGTGTGTGCATCATATGCAAGTAGGCTCGTGACTATAATATAAATTAAATTAAATCTCATTTAATTTAATTTTAAATCGACTCAATTCGATTGCAGTAATTGCCAACACATTTGCAACAATATTTCTTTCTTATTCCATGTTATCCTAATTGTTTATGGTGTGTGACATCCCTAGATTCATCATTAAGCTGGTAGTAAGACTTGTACTAACATGTTAGTACTCCCAAGAATTAATTGCACTGATTAATCTTTGGGTCCTACAAGCCATGATTGACATCTAGCAATATGTCATGATTACCCAGATAGTGTGAATGCTTTAAGAACATAATAAACATGTCAGTTTTGGCTACAGTGTAATTCAATCCCTCTGTCTTACTATGTCCCGATCAAATAAAGACTATAGAATATTTATCAAGTCACCAATTCGATCATATGTACAAATCTAATTGACATGCATTTTATTTGAGACATAAATAATTTATTCTCAGTTACAACTCCGGCCAAGAATTTCAATGCAGTGTCATAATTAGATCTCATATAACATCAATATTATACATTGCACTTAACAAGGAGACGGATTCCATATTGCACATAAGTGCAACTTCGTATATGAACAAATTATTACCATCAGGTATAAAAACGGATCAACGACCCTGCATTACGTGCACCTGTGAACCATAGTTGTTCGACACATAAATTAACACTGTGCATCAGGTCTAAGGATTATTTACACAAGACCAAAGCATGAACAATTAGACATTGACCACGCTAAAAGCTTTCATGTCACTAATCGTTCCATATGCGTCACATTTAGTGAACTTGTCTAATACAAACACTTGTGTTCTAACTCAGGCATCATAATACCCAATAACATGTAACTCATCATTCCCTTAAGTATACAATACTTAATGGTGAAGTTAATAACACATCGGTCTCAACAAGATTATAAATATCCACTCAATAATCCATTGGCCAGGAACAGTTGAAAGATTCAGCCTAACTATAAACCCGTTATATATATTCTTGACATCTCAAGAATAGGTCTAGTTGCAACTGATCTTATGGAATCATTCATAAATATAAATAATTGGATAAATGAATGAATACGTCATTGCCATTAATTAAATAATAATAATGGTAGTACAACTGAAAACCCTAATATGTAACTATTACATAGTAGCTTTAGGGCATACATCTAACAGTCTTTGCTTGATTGGGTGCTCCAGATTTTCTTGACGAACAATTGCCCTTCCAAGATCTCTAAATTAATCATGCATCCCAACCTTACTGTCATCCAAGACCTTTATCATGGACACGTTGATGAGGACATCAATACTATGTTTAGGGCTAAAGTCACAATCTTTCCACACGTAAATTGGGTTGATTTTCTTCTCATTGATGAGAAAGCATGCAATATCAAGAAATATTTATTATTCATGTGGTGTTCTACTTGATTTGTCCAATGTTTCTTCCCAGTATTTTCTCTCTTTGTGATGAGCAAGCAATGAACGCATTACTTGAAGAGCTAGAGGAGACCCTCTCAAGGTAGAGACAATTTCTTTTGAAAGACTGTAGTGAGGAATTGAGGAGTCTCTGCCAAATGCATGCCTA
Organism: Eucalyptus camaldulensis; assembly: GCA_019915185.1. Taxonomy (NCBI): domain Eukaryota; kingdom Viridiplantae; phylum Streptophyta; class Magnoliopsida; order Myrtales; family Myrtaceae; genus Eucalyptus; species Eucalyptus camaldulensis. Next base: position 12,495,791 of record JAHSVA010000013.1, on the reverse strand, counting down.
GAGAAAAGCTGAAGTGCGTCATCATCATTCAATGCCCCCATTTCATAAGATAGGATTTCGTACTCAAATCCTTAATTTTCAAAACCCTTTTTTACCTAGTGGTAACAAGTATCCTACTTCCAGGCTCGCTCTCATCAATGTCATCAAGAACAATGAGCACATTTCTATTGCCAAGTATTTCTCCAATCGCGTTCATTCCATAATCAGTTATGTCGATGTTGCGAGCCACTCTAGAATTAACGATATCAAATAACAGTTGTTCTTGCAGCTTGACCAAGCCCTCATTTTGCGACTTTTTCTATATGTCATCAAGGAAACTGCTGTATTTTCCAAAATAAGGAGTTGGTTGCAGATGATCTTAGCAAGAGTGGTTTTCCCAATACCACTCATGCCATGAATTCCCACAAGCCACATGCCACTGGAGTTCATGTCTAGTAAAGTGTTTATGGCCGATAAATGGCCGATAACTGATCGTCAATCCCAACCAAATCATCAGTCACTTTTCTTTGTCTCGACTTAAGCTTGTACATAACCTCGTAAACAACCAACTTGACAAGCTCCCTTTCTGCCACAAAGTTAAACCATTAGAGTTGAGACACAGATAACAATTCCAGTATGCAGGTGGACCCTCAACCAAGTAGGAGGGGATTAGCGAGATTGTTTAGAGTCTCATGACCTTCAACTTTGTTAATAAATCTAGCAGAAATATTTTCTTTATGCAACGTCAAAATTATTTGGAAAAGAAATCTATAAGGGCTTTTGTCTTTCGAATGATTAAAAAAAGAAAGAAGAGTCCAGGAGCAGGAGACCCGAAGCTAAAGTCTTACAAGTACAAAAGTGAAAAGGATACTTGGAACAGACAAATTTGATTTTTGAAGACAGATTTTGATGTCTTATCATATATAACTAGCTATTTCTCACATTTTGATGCACAGTTTTATTTTTCGATAATTTGGCCTAGAAAAAGAAAAAAAAATTATAAATTAGTTACCCTTGATAGTTCTCCAGCTCCCATCACTCGGTGTCATTGACTTCCCGGAGAGCCCTTCTCCACTTCTCTACTTCCTCCGGGCTGAACTTGTTCTTCTTCTGTTGCTTCAAATTCGATATGGCCTCGTTGTACAGGGCCGTCTTCAACTTCACGTCATTGGATTTCACATCGTAGAAGATTGGAAGCATCACCTTCTTATTTCCATCTTCTTCGGATTCAAAGATGTTCTCCATCATTTTCGCAAGCTCCCGGAGGCACCAGTGACTCAAAGCATAGTTCTTAGAGAAGATGGGCATGTAGATCTTCAAGTTATCAATTGTTTGCGGAAACTATTGGCTGCTTCTTTCCCCAAGTTAAAGCTCTTCATCATCCATGAAGATGCGGATCCCAGCATCGGTCATGCCGTGGCAAAGGGTATTGGTGAATTCACGATGAGTGTCAAGCCCTCTAAAACTCAGGAACACCTAATACTTGACTCCTGGTGGATTGTCGCCGCTAGCTCCTATGTGACAGCCTGATTTTCGAGTCTGTTTTCAACTAAATGAATTGGGCTTTTCATCGACGCGCCCATAGTTCTTTTCTCTGAGTTGATCACTCATGAGATAACTAATCTATCTGATGAAACCGTTAAGGAATCTAAATGCAACAGACTTGAGAATTCGATCAAAAATCGACTACTCGACCTTGCTAATTTGCAAGGGTCAATACAGCACTATCAAAATCGATTTGAGACCAGAAATAGGTCGGTTCGACAAAGGCATGTGATTAGAGTACTGGTGATTCCACCTAATTGCAAAATTTCTATCGAACAATACTAAACCGATTTTTCTGTCATTTCTATATCATGTGCCCGTATTTGAGACCTCAACATTTTCATGACAACCGAGAGTCACCAATGAGTTGAAGCTGCACAATATGGTTCAAAAATAATCGACCACGGGTCAAATTAGCCAAAAAATTCCTAAAAGTTACCCAGTAGGTTAGATTACTCTAAATCGCGTCCAGTTGAAATTAACCACGAAATTGAACCTAATTTCATAAATTGAAAATTCTATCATGTCACAATTTATTTTAGGAACGTTGACTCGTCCTCCGAAGAATTTTCGGCAAGTCCGGGATTTTCAACGAAAAATCAAAGTGGAGCTATTTTGGATCGAGAAATTCGGAGGGCCGTTTTTGTGTGGATTTTTGGAGTTCAAGATGGACCCAGTGGTGAGGAAAATCATGGAATGGATGCGGATGCCTTAGCGGGAATTTATGGGCACCAATTTGGATTAAATTGGAGTGATTTGGATTGGAATTGAAGAGGAAATGTTGGAAATTTGTAACTATGGGGGGCTGCAACATTTGGCATCAACTTAGCTAATTATGGGAATTTATGTGCAAGAAAGTATTAGGGGACCAACAGGATTAACATGTGGACTTTTGGGCCAAGACATGATGGAAATGGGATATTTTCTATTGACTCTCCCCCCACCCCCCCCCCCCCCCCCCTTCTTTTGCTTCTCTCTCACGCCAACAGCTGATTCCCCTTCGCCTTCGTGCGAACTCCTGCAGAAACCGATCCTCTCTTTTTCCTTTTCTCTAGCCTTGGCTTCCTCTTAATTTCCCTACTCCACCTTCGTCAATCCACCTCCACCGAGACAAGCCCAGCTTCTGCCACCTAGCTGCATCCCTTTCCGTTTTGCTGCCGCCATCGCCAACCCTCCAACTCGACAGCCCACCTCCACCGAATTTCTTCAAGTCAACCCAGCCCAACGACAGCAACCGCATGCCCATTTTCCTCTTGCCGCCAACACTCCAACCGACAGTCCCCCATTTCGTTGCCACTTGTCCATCTCACTGCAACGTCACCCCACCACCAGCGACTCCTTGGTCAACCCACCTGCTCACGTCTCCATGCCAATTCTAGCGACTTCGCAGCAACGTCCAGCCCATCTCGCGCCACCCCACGCTTCAGCAACTTGGCCAAGCCTAGCACCAAATCGAACAGCCCTCCTCACCTCCAGTCTAGCCCGCAATTCAGCCTCAAAGCAAGCAGAAGCCAGCCCGCTCGAAGCTGACCAGCGGCCCTCCGCAGAAGCCAGGCCTAAGCTCAGCCCTAGCTGAGCCCTCTTGGGCCATTTTTAGCCCAGTCCGAGCTCCCTTTGACATTGCTGAAGACCCGAGACTTGCTTGCCGTCGCGCCGCCGTTGTCGTGAACTCTTTAGTTCGCTAATAGTGTGAGTTAGCCTCCTTGAGGATTAGTTTAGGATTAAGTATGTTTAGTAGTTAATTTAGTTAGAGTAAATATTAGTTAGTCATTTATATTAAATTAGCTAGAATGGTTACATTAAGGGATTAGCTTAGTAGTTTAATTTAGTTAGTGCACTTAGGTGACTAGTTGAGCTTATGATAATTTAGTTTAGTAGTTTAATTTAACCATTTTGCATTTATTTATTTTATTTTGTAATTTATTTAATTATTTAATATTTTTCGGAAATTATACCGTGATAGCCGGTGGTCAGAATTTAGTGCCGATTGTCGTGGTGTAATCAATTTGTATAATTGAGTGCTAATTTGTGCAATTGAGTAATGATTGTTAATTTTGAGTTGTTATTTCTAATTATGAAATTTTGGTATTTAATTAAAAAAATGCCGGGTGTCGGGTTTTGACACCGAAAATGCTTTTAAATACTATATCAAATAGTGGGATTTCAAAAATGAAGGATATCAATTTTTATGGTTCAATTTGACAGTATACCCACACACAATTATTTTTACCATTTGTTTTTAATACAAAGAAAATACGCCAAGCGCATTATCTTAATTGAGGCATTTGAGTGCAAAACATAATGCCTTTGGCTGGGATTGGATGGTCGTGTGTTGTTTATAAGAACCCATCCCCAATGTGTGTCGGGTGGACGATGCTCCTATATGAAAGGCCCCTAACAACGGATGCTGGATCTCGATAAAGGCCGGACCGAAGCTCCTTCGGGAATGTCATCTAGAGGTAGACATTGTCGTGCTCAAGGGATGAGACAATGCCCGGCTACGTTGGAAGACCAATGTGCGTCGGGTAGAACGTGCCTGTGGGCAATAATCAATTGGAACGCATGAATGATTGAGATAAATGCACCTGATTATAAGACAAAATTGTGGTACGGAATGGGACGTGTCATAACGATTTGGCTTTATAATTGGGACCCTGTGTTTGATTGAGATATGAGTGAGACATTCTAATTAATGTGTGCATTTATTATATGCATCTGTGATATGAATTGTACTGATGTGCAGGAAGGAATTGAATCAAGGTGAGTCTTCTATGATGTGTGATTAGACTGCCTCTAGGCGTATTTCCTTCCTAATCGGGGTTTAGGGCATGAACTCGCTGAGACATTATCTCACCCGTCGTGGGCTTAATCTTTGTAGGTCCTTAGATGGAGGTGAGGCCGATTCGTTTTGGACAGCGGCAGGGGTATACCGAGCAGAGTATCGACATCCCTGTCCTCGAGAGTCCCTGGCTCCATGAGCTCATGATAACCACTATTTTGGTCGATGAGGGCCTACCTCAATTGGTACCTCATCAATTTAAGGCGTGGTTTTGTCATGGGCCTAATGGGGTCCAGGAAGGTCCCCTGAAGGGTTTTGATGTCCCCGCCATTGCAATTAACGCCGCTGCGAGCGAGGGGGTAGCTGACCGACCTAACAGTATCATGGTAGACCCAGAGCCCAAGTAGATAGGGTCTGGGGTAGGGTCAGCTAGGGACTTCTTTTTGAGACTTCGACTTTTGTGTATATAACTTGGTAGGCTGACCTTGGTTGTTTCTTTTTCTTTTTTTTTTTTGGTAAAGGTAGGCTGACCTTGGTTGTTTATAAAAGTGTTTTGGGAAATTTGTTGTCCTACTTTTTATATCCGATATTGATTGTTGTCTAGGGATTGTTTTATTATACGCTTTCGCATGTGCATAATTGATTGGGTTGGCAACACGTCATGGGACGTCGCAATTTTATTGACCACCGAGGAATGTGTGCGTGCTCGAGGTTCAGGGTGTGACATCTTGCCTCCAAGTTCGCCATAAGGACTTCTTTCCCCCGGTATAAAGATCAGGTTTCACTTTGGTTCTACAAATGTAAAGGAAGAGGCGGACAAACATGAAAGGAAATTTTGCAGCAGGCCAAGGTATTTACTAAGAGTTTGTTGACGAACTTGATGGCATTGTTCAATTTTAATTACTAACAGCTGTAGATGGTATTATTAAAGCAAAGTCAAGACAACTTTACAAGTAACTGATCAGATGGAGATGGAGTTATATTAGATTATAAATAGAATAGGGAGTTGGTATTTAAATAAACTGACCGTTGGACGGAGTATACCAATACGAAGGATGATACTAGTGAGCCCCACAACATGAAGTTTGCTCTTCATGGCTGTTGACACCTAAATTTTGGTGACTCAGTTATTTATTTATTAAAAATTAGAGGTTAATTTTATCCCTAAAAAAAAATAGTTAACTGCATAGCATATAGTTTTAGGTACATTTATTTATAATTTGCATTTACATTGGGCCGATGACATGTGGATTCGAATTGATGATTCAGAACTTTTAATTTGACGAGTTGGGCTAAGCCCACGAAAAGAACAAATCGGCCCAAGCCTGTATCCTCGGAGAGATTTTACGGATTTATCTATATGAGATTTCAAATTTAAGAAGAATCCTCTTGCAATCCTGAATTGTATAAAAAAAACCAAATATTGCGTTTGGAAAAGCAAATATTGCATTCGGAAGAAGGAATCTTCATGGATATGGATTTAGAAACATTAAAACCCTAACTCGTGGCCTATAAATAGGTTAAATGCGTAGGGTTTAGGGGGGAGCCACACATTGAGTATACGGCCGCACAAGAGGGGCTTTTCTCTCGGTTTCTAGGTTAAAAATTCAAAGTAAGAGAGAAAATTTTCTTCCTTCCTTCGTTTTTAGGGTTTTTGGGGGCTTCTTTTCCCTTCGTTCCTTTGAAAATCAACACAAAAGAAGAAAAAAAACCTTTTTGAGAAGCAAAGTAAAAGTCAGCACAAAACTTATGCTGAAGGTATAGCCACTATAGTGAACGGCAGAGAGAAGTGACCGAACGTGCAACAGAGAGGAAAGAAGAACCACTGTTGGGAAAAAATATTGGGTACGTCTTATGCTCCAGCGTGTCAAACAAGAAGGCGGTGGGAGCGCGACACGTGTCCTCGTGGGACCCACGTTCTGGAGAGAAAAAGAGGCGCCAATTCGAAAATATTTCAGTCCTGCTTTTCTTTCTTCACGCCTCTCTCTCTCTCTCTAACCTCGCTCTCTCTGTCCGACGAGCTCCCTCTCTCTCTCCACCCTCCCTTTTTCCGACCGGCGAAGCACGGCGAGCAACCGACGAACCAGGTGGATACCGGCGAGAGGACCGCGAGCAACCGACCGGCGTGTGACCTCCCTCTCTCTTTGCCCTCCCTCTTTCCGACCGGCGAACCACCGCACCGTCCCTCCGGCTCTGGATCTGGCCCCGACTCGTCCGTCCCCTGCTCTTTCTCTCCCCTTGCGTCTCTGTCTATCCTCCCTCTCTTCGCAGCGAACCAGCGTGTGACCGGCGAACCATCGCGGCCCCCCTCCGGCTCGAGATCCGGCACCGGCTTGTCCTGTACGCTGGAACGTTCGCGCCCGACCGCCTCACACCCACCACCCGACCACTTCTCTGTCTTGTGGTTCTGGTGAGGTAATACAGATCATGGGCTTAGTAAAGTGCAATTTGCTGAGCAGTGACAGTGAGCACCAGTTCAGCACCAGAAAGGACATGGGGCTGTAGAAAGCAAGGTTGGCCCTTTTGAGATTGACCATTTTGGCGATTTCCAATTAGATCTGTAACCCCTGTCAACTTTGGCACGTTGGCCGCGCCTCCCATCAAGGTACACGTTCTCTACAGCATTCACCACCGAGGCGTCAAGCCGTCGGCCCCTGCCCCCATGATAAGCACACGAGATCGTTGGTGATGGTGGATTCTCTGCGTCGATCTTTTGCTTTGTGCGTTTGTAGCCTGTTCTCTTCCGGCTTTTTGCATCTGAACGAACTGTACTAAACTAATCACATATCTGGAAGCTGCAGAGTCCGTGCTGGGTTTCATAGATAACTCAAATTTTGATACAATCATTGCACTGCCATTTATGACCATTTCCTCTAATTTTTTGGTCACGAAAGTCTGCATAACATTTCCTTTCCCAAAACATATGTTGTTTTTTGCGATGTGCTTACCAGTTCCCATTTTGAACACATTGAATTGATCAGTCTATCAGCCCAGGGGAGCTGCACCATTGTCGTCGACAGACAAGCCAATAAGTCAGAGGTGGAGGATCTTGATGCCGGATGGGTCTCATGCCATTTATCCCAAACCCAGAGCTTTGAACCACTTTGAGATACAGGATATGATCGAGCATTATCGCCAGGTTGCCATAAATGCCATTCGAGCCGGTTAGTTCATGGATTGCCTTACCTTCATTAGTTCCTGCAGAAGAGTTTCCCTTAATGAGTTTTCTGCCTTCGAAAGTTTAGTATTCGCATTGCTTTTCAATAAATAAATAGCAGCTCGAATCAAACTTAATTTATACTTCTGGAAGCCCATGTTCGGGTAAACTTAAACTAGCATAGTTGGGAAAGAAAATGTTCAACCTACTGGCAGGGTGGGACCTCATAGAGAAAGCTTTGAAGAGACATGATGGATATTACGCAATTGCTTCGTTGTCAAAACGCTTTTGCTTTCTACTGAAGTAGAAAGCAAGGTTGGCCCTTTTGAGATTGACCATTTTGGCGATTTCCCAAGTTGAAAGATGAGTGGAATTCATTTCTTACCTAACCATTTTCCTTTCCCAGTGGATAGGATAAGAGGATTGTCCATTTTAAAGGTGTCATTGAGTGAGATTTGCCCTGAGATTTATGTTTCATATGCTGAACAGTGGAAAAGTGAGAAAGGACTGAAGGAGACAATTACATTACCAACTCTTTAATCATGAGTATCCCCTGTGAAAAATGAGCTTGTGTTTAATGTTTGCCTGTTTAAATGACAAAGTCTCGCTTCATTTTTCTTCGCAGAAGTTTGTTTGGTCATGCAGGAGGCTGCCTAGTAACTTTCTGCACTTTTGTCTTGCAATTTGTCAGTCGAAAAGAGATGAAATAGCATGTCTTATGAGTCATTTGAATGCTTTACTTGTGCTTTAAGCGGTCGCATTGCACATTATTTCACTGTAGAAGCTTGAAAGGTTTTAAATCTTGGGAATCTCTCTCTCTCTCTCTCTCTCTCCCCCTCTCTCTCCCACTGAGAGATAAGACAATTATTTCCAGCCAGTCCTAACAATTCACCAAGCTAATAAATCATAACCTCCCCCACAGAATGATCAATGAATAACAGATGAATAAACAGCAGATTCTAGAACTGTCTTAACTAAAATGACAGGGCTTCCGTACTATTTTATCTTAAAATAACATCAGTACATTCTCACAAAAGGAAGTGCTCACAACACTTGCTTCAGTTTTCAAATTCCCACCAATTCATGATATAAGAACAAATTACACAAAATGCCTCATGTTAAAGGGACTAAGTTTAAATCATGCTAGCACCTAAAGTTTATCTTTCAAAGCGAGGGAAACAAGAGAGTTCAGATTCCCTGAATGATGACACAGAAAACACAACAGCAAACAGGTGTGACTTATATATGGTCACGTTGAAAATGGTAACACTAGATCCAAGGAGATGAGCAGAACCTTGAACGTGTGGCATATTTGAAGTCAACATCCAATGAGAGTTCTTGTTGCCAGAGACATCAATGAATGTTTCACCACTTTTAAACAGCTTATACTAGCGAAACTGAATAATGCCATCCCTTATTCATCAGGTTTATACATATTTCACGTCATTCGCCCTTCTACAGGGAACGGATTTCACTTTAACTATTTTTAAGTGAAAACTAAAAACATGTGATTGACATACTCGTGACTCTTTGAATGGTAATCGCTCTTGATCAAATGGTCAATTGGAAGTGGCATCTTTCAAAATTCAACTGGAAAACTTGATATAGGAGAGGGAGTTTTTCCTTTTGTATCAAAAGCAAGGAAGTGTACATCCACGGTGTAGGATAGTCGCAACTTGTTGAGATAAATGTAATACCAGGGAGCAGCAGATGTAATTACCTTTATGCTAAGATCTGTATAGCGCAAATACAAGATATGGAGTTTGCAAAACCCCCCGTCATATATGCAATGCCCTTCCAAAGCTTCCTTTGAAACTACAGCAGTCTAAACATCTGTATGGACAGCAATGCGACAACCAACATGCACTTCATTAGATGCATATTTTTCGTCCTAATGCAAGAAAGATATTCTTCATCCAGAAAAATTCACTGCTCTTACTAACCAGGGTACTGAATCAATGCTTGGACCCCTCCATTCTTGTCAAACATGGCAATCTTCTGTACAAGTCCAAAAGCTGAAAAGACTTGAACCAGGAAAAATTGGTGACAAACTTTTAAAACACATGCTTACCCAAGAATGCAGATGAGAGAATTAAAAATAAAATAAAATAAAATAAATACCATGTGAAGAACATCCAATGTTACTGCATACTGCATATTCTCTATTGATGCGAGAAGGACATTGCTCTCAGGTTCTAATTTTTTCCCATCCAAGCCAACACTCAACTGCAGCATACAATGCAATGTTTGATCAAATCAATCAAATCATAAGGCAGACAAAATAATATGCCCACCTCATTCTAACAGCGGATGTGATTACAACAAAGCAAATGTTGATTTTTGATTCCTTACCTGACCACTGCCATCTATAGCAGATGGAGCAACAGGAAGGTATGGATTAGTGTAGTCCCTGATAAACAAAAAAATGTCCATGGTAAAATACACAGTCGATCAATCAAGAAACGGACATCAAACAAAGGCTTGGTATAAAAAACGAAGGCTGATAACTTCATCTTAGGCAAGATGTAGGCCTTTTGACAGCCTTACTATTACTATCTGACAATAATTTCATTTTGCAAAGGAAGAATCGTATCCGCCATCTTTCATTTGATATCAATAAAACCCCCATAATATTAGAAATCGCCAAAATGGTCAATCTCAAAAGGGCCAACCTTGCTTTCTACTTCAGTAGAAAGCAAAAGCGTTTTGACAACGAAGCAATTGCGTAATATCCATCATGTCTCTTCAAAGCTTTCTCTATGAGGTCCCACCCTGCCAGTAGGTTGAACATTTTCTTTCCCAACTATGCTAGTTTAAGTTTACCCGAACATGGGGTTCCAGAAGTATAAATTAAGTTTGATTCGAGCTGCTATTTATTTATTGAAAAGCAATGCGAATACTAAACTTTCGAAGGCAGAAAACTCATTAAGGGAAACTCTTCTGCAGGAACTAATGAAGGTAAGGCAATCCATGAACTAACCGGCTCGAATGGCATTTATGGCAACCTGGCGATAATGCTCGATCATATCCTGTATCTCAAAGTGGTTCAAAGCTCTGGGTTTGGGATAAATGGCATGAGACCCATCCGGCATCAAGATCCTCCACCTCTGACTTATTGGCTTGTCTGTCGACGACAATGGTGTAGCTCCCCTGGGCTGATAGACTGATCAATTCAATGTGTTCAAAATGGGAACTGGTAAGCACATCGCAAAAAACAACATATGTTTTGGGAAAGGAAATGTTATGCAGACTTTCGTGACCAAAAAATTAGAGGAAATGGTCATAAATGGCAGTGCAATGATCGTATCAAAATTTGAGTTATCTATGAAACCCAGCACGGACTCTGCAGCTTCCAGATATGTGATTAGTTTAGTACAGTTCGCTCCCACCGCCTTCTTGTTTGAGACGCTGGAGCATAAGACGTACCCAATATTTTCTCCCACTGTTGGTCTTCTTCGTTGAGCCCTCTACCGGCGCCCCCCAGTCGTCGATTCCCTGCGCAGCAGCTCGCTGTGCCCGACAGCTCCGCCCACAATGCCCTGCTGCCCTACCAACCGAGTCCTCCGCCTGAGCGACGAGCCACTGGTCTTGGTCCAAGCCTGCTGCTGCCCCTCGCTGTGCCATCAGCTACTGCCCAAGTGACTCCCCTATTTTGTTATAGGTTTACCTTCACCGAACCTCCGGAGCTCTAACCACTGGGACCCATCACCCCACGGGGAACCACTATCACAGACACCATAGCCGTTGCTCTTGCACCGTCTTTAGCCGTGCCGAGTCTTCATGGGGGTTCAATCTACCGATTGGCTTTTTGGAAAAAATTCAAATTAAGGGAAAATTTTGTTTTATTTTATTCGATAAGTTTTTTTTAGGTAGATTTAATTTATTAGGTAAATTTACTTTAGTTTTGACGTTTTACTTCTTTGTTTGGAGTATTTCTCAATGCACGATTGAAATTCCCGATCTACAGCTTCGATTCACAACCACACATGAATTTTTATTCTATCTATAAGGCTTTAGATTGAATAATTATTCACGCGGGAGTAAAATTAATATCTTGATCTTTAAGTCTTAAAATCAATTTATTGGTTTTATTAGCGAAATAATCAAGTTTGGATTTCAATTCGAATATGGATAATATTTCTGATGACCATGGATGATTTAGTGTTTATCTTTTAATTGTTTGGTTTATCCCGAAAATACAAAACAAATCGCATTTGCATCATGTAAATTAGAATTGATTGCATGATAGGTTAGTTATTTTTTAAAAATGCACGTCTAGGAGACATTTACAAATAAGTGGCATTTCACTTTAGTTAGATTTTTTATTTTTAGTGATTTTAATTACGGATTTTCATAAAAAAAATATTAAAAAATCATGCACATGTCATTCATGAAATGCAAGTCATCTAGTGATTATTGCTAGGTTCATTTAGTTAGAAATTGCTCGTTATAAGAATTAGGTCATTTGGTTAATTTAGATTGCATATTTAAGTGTTGCATTTCTTTAATTTCAAATCTCATGGAAAATACAAAAAATCATTTTTTTTAGAATCAATCCATCTCATGCTTTAGGATAAACTGCATTATTTATGTCATATTGCTTAGGTCATAAAGGATAGGGTATATTGTTATGTCATTGCATGTTAGATTAGAAGCATTGCATTGCATATGAATTATATTCACATTAAAAAAGTGAAAACAAAAATTGTGTGATTGTGTGTTAATTAGAAATCATATCCAGGGTTGATAATGTGAATTCTGATCTAACGTCGCAGATGCTTTCGTTGCTACGAGGTAAGTCTTGCAATTTATTCACTGTTTTATCTGGGTGTTAAATTGGTGGTTTGTGCACCCGCATGATCACCTCACATATTAGGAAAGTGAATTAAAATTAATTCAAGCTGCCTGCAAAACATTTTTTCGAAATAAAAAGAGGAAGGTACCGAAAGGGCACTAGGAAAGTCTAGTATAACCAAGTCTCCGTACCTAAAGTCTCTAATCTCTTGTTATTTTACTTAGGTGTCTAATCGACCTACCATAAATCAATTAGTGGAAACTCCCTTTTTGCATGCTAAATATTTGAACTTAAGTCGCAAATTGGTATGAGATTATTTCACTTTCACTACCAACCAAATTTTATATATTTTCCGGTCATAATTCATAAACCCTTCCATTTAAATTTTTTTAGTCAATTAAGTTATAAGCATTTTACATAAAATTTGGTTGGAGAATATATAAAATTTGGTTGGTAGTGAAAGTGAAATAATCTCATTTTCCTCTGCCTTATATGGACTTTTTGTTCGAAAGGTGCCTCCCCTTGTCGAAGCTTGCAAGCTATAAGGTACGAGTTCTTTTTCTATTATTCTTTTTTGGCCAGTTGCTATGTGGGACTTGTTCATATAATAATAGTTGACTAAATGAAAAGTAATTATTTGGGGGAGGATATGAATTCTCTTGTTCAATTATTTAATTCAACTTACCATCAAGATTATTGGGGGGAAAATGGATCACATGTCTGCACCTTAAAGATAGGGAAAATTACAGAAAAATAAAAATTTTAAATCTATTACAATTGTGTCAATTTAATTTCAAACATTTTTAGTCAATTAAGTTATAAGCATTTTACATTTGCACCAATCTATTACATCCAGCCAATTTTGTATAAAAATCGTAGACTCCAGTCATCCTATATGACACAGCCCATACTGATATGAATAATTTTTAATATTATTTTAATATTATTTTTAATAATATTTAAGAATAGTCGACTTCTCTAAAACTGAGTGTTTAGAAAAGTTAGGTGTCCTATGCACAGATTGACAATTTTTAAGGGTGAAACCTTCAATTTCGTTGTCCCCTACAAAAGCCAATGAAAAATCTGGATAGAGAATTAGATATCTATACAAGAAATAATATGGATTTAAGCTCCCAACTCCCAACTCATAGCATTTGTCATTTTATGCTCTCACTGAACGAGAAAATTACTGTAAATTAATTAAATTTTGTCATTCATTGAATAAGAAATTAGACCAAGGGGCATTTACCTTGCCTCGAAGATGCTCCTGACCACATCTTCTGTCCACACACAATGCCGGAAATATACATCACATATACGTTTTCTAGATGCAAATTAGTTGCCATACTCTGTGGATCACGTTGCCATTTAAATTAGAGAAACGGGCTCAAATGAAGGATCAATTACCTGTGTGTGACGAAGTTCTACCGCGATTTTGATTGATGGGTTCGAAAAGAACGTACTCGTCCCCTTGACTGAGCTAGTTGAAAGCCTTACCATGGTGGAGACATTGAAGTTTCTCTCTCCTCGTGCAGTACAACAACTCACTTTGGAGTTAAACTGTCTCGACTTAGTGAACCGCTTGAAGTCTACAAATCCCTCACTCTAGGAAGACCGTGCGTTTATTAGCGACGCCCATGGACTACCGCTTTTTTTTTACCTCTAATTTAAAGATGGTCCATTGTAATAGGGCCTCTAATAGTGTAGCTGATTGGGTAGCAAAATGCCATGGGGAAAAAGCCCTCCCCCAAAACTGGTTGACAAGCCCTTAGCAAATCCTTTGGGATTTGCTCTATTTTGATGTCCCGCTAATGGGTTCGGTTTCTACAAGCTTCTAAATGAAAAGACCGAGTTTACACACGCGTGCACACACACACACAAATCCCGAAAAAAAAAAGGGGGAAAGACGGCTCGTAAAGTTGCCTTGGCAGGTTACATTACACAACAAAAGACACCGTAGATGTGGAAACCGTCTAATTTACTCTGCAGTGACAATCATTCGAGGTTGACTCTGTGACTCTAAAACGAGTGATTGAATGCTTTTGTTGTTGTTGGGAAGAAGAACAGCCCAAGTGTCAAAACTGGGCACGGGGGGATACTTAAGTGCTAAAATTTCGGAAATGTACACTTAAGTGCTAGTTTCGGAGTAAAATGGAACACCTAAGTGCCACTCCCGCCAAAATCTACCCAAATTGCTGACGCGATAATTTTCCGACGAATTGGGTGCAAAACAGCGTTGTTTTGCTTGCTGACGTGGCGAAAAAATGCAAAAACGACGTCGTTTTATGTCTAATATGTAAATAATTAATAAAAATTAACTAAATTAAATTTAAAATTAATTTTATTTAAAATATTCTAAAAAATAAAAAACATAAAATTGAAAACCTAAAAAATAAAAACTTAAAATTGAAAAACCTAAAAAATAAAAAACTTAAACTTAAAAAACCTAAAAAAATAAAAAACTTATAATTAAAAAACCTAAAAAAATTAAAAAACTTAAAATTAAAAAACCTAAAAAATAAAAAAATTAATATTGAAAAACCTAAAAAATAAAAAACTTAAAATTGAAAAACCTAAAAAATAAAAAGCATATAATTAAAAAAAACCTAAAAAATAAAAAGCATATAATTAAAAAACCTAAAAAAAAAAACTTAAAATTAAAAAACGTAAAAAAATTTAAAAAATTAAAATTAAAAAATCGAAAAAGTAAAAAACGTAAAATTAGAAAACCTAAAAAAAATTAAAAAAAGGGGGGCTAGGGGGGAGCCGAAGTGGGGTGGCTGATGGCTAAGCCCTCGCCGTCGCCGCCTCCCTGCCGCCGCCAGGAAGGGCCGGCGACAGAGGGGGGAGGGTCGGCTGGGGTCGCTGGCCCCCGGCCGACCCTCCCCCCCTCCGTCACCAACCCTTCCCGGTGGCAGTGAGGGCTCAACCCTCAGCCGCCCCCTTCGACTCCCCACCCCTTTTTTTTAATTTTAGGTTTTTTAATTATAATTTTTTAATTTTTATGTTTTTTAATTATAATTTTTTTAATTTTTAGGTTTTTTAATTATAATTTTTTTTTATTTTTTAGATTTTTTAATTTTTTAATTTTTTATGTTTTTTAATTGTAAGTTTTTTATTTTTAGGTTTTTCAATTTTAAGTTTCTTATCTTTTAGGTTTTTCAATTTTAAGTTTCTTATCTTTTAGGTTTTTCAATTTTAATTTTTTAATTTTTTAGGTTTTTTAATTATAAGTTTTTTATTTTTTAGGTTTTTTAATTATAAGTTTGTTATTTTTTAGGTTTTTCAATTTTAAGTTTTTTATTTTTTAGGTTTTTCAATTTTAGGTCTTTTAATTTTAATTTTTTTTATGTTTTATAATATTTTAAATAAAATTAAGTTTAAATTTAATTAAATTAATTTTTATATTAAATATTTACACATCAGACACAAGACGTCGTTGTTTTTGCATTTTCTCGCCACATTAGTGAGCAAAACGACGCCGTTTTGCACCCAATTCGCCAGAAAATTGCCACGTCAGCAATTTGGCAGGATTTTGGCCGAAGTGGCACTTAAATGTTCCACTTTACTCCAAAACTGGCACTTAAGTGTCTATTTCCGAAGTTTTGGCACTTAAGTGTCTCTTCGTGCCAAGTTTTAACACTTCAGGTGTCCCAAACTCGTTGATTTACCAATGACATTGAGGAGCAGGAGAAGAAATTTGTTGATATCCCACGATTCTATTTCGTCAATGAGAAGAAAAAATGAAATAGAAGAGTGGCTCAAAAACGCCATGTCACGCCCCGATCCTCTGAGCGCGTGCCCATCCCTCTTTGGTCGATTAAATAGCGACATCCCATGATGCATCGCCGACCCTTTCATTTTAAATGCACATGCAGAAGCAATTAAATAATCCCTAGAAAACAACAAGATGGGATAGAAAAATAGAACAACAAATCACAACCAAAACAAGCCTTTTTAAACACTTTAGGTTTATACACAAAACTAGGCTATTTACAAAAGATCGGCTCAACAAAATAGGAACTGTCCTATGACCCACTAGTCAGACACGTTCGCCGATTCTTCGGTCTCTTCCTCATCAAACTCCGAAGCTTCGGGTCCTCCTCAACTGTCATCTAAGGACATGAAAATGTTATTCCACAATGGGGTGAGACGATGTCTCAGCAAATTCAACCCCCTAAGACCTGACTAGGAAGAAAATATGCTATGAGGACTGCCCAAGTACAAGCACAAGTCGGAATAGAGGCAAAGAAAATAGTATACTGCCCTCTCTCAAAGGCTAAAAAGAAAATAGTATACTGCCCTCTCTCTTTAAGATGAAGACAAAGGCTTTCACGGCTAGGAAAAGGAAAGGAAAAGAAAATAATGAAAAGGAAGAAAGAGAGGCAGACGCGCAGTAGCAAGGGGGGAAACGCATGGATAAGGGAAAGAGAGAAGAGTAAAAGAAATCTATGGAGGGCCCCTCCCTCTATTTTCCACAAGGCTCTTGGTCCTTTTTCCATGGAAAATGGCCCCCCTTTCACTTTCATGTGACCCACCATCTCAAGCAAGTCTATCCAACCCCAAATGAAATTGAAATGGTGGTGGAATCTCTCACGATGTGCAAGCATCCGAATTTGCAGCCATTTCCAATAACTTTTCTTCTTTTTTTTTTTTTCATTTCATCATTTCATAGTCTTAATTAATAGGAATAAGGTCTTATTTAAATCCTCATAATTCCGTCCCCGAAGGTTCCACATTAAAGGCCAAAAATCTATTTAAAATATGGCCTTTCTCTTATTCCCTTGATTTGCTGCATTTGCATTTTTCACTAACGATTCTCGTCGTCAATAAATCTTGGATAGATGTAACAATATCCTTAGGATTAATTGTGACACATGAAAGTTCTCAATTTTTGAAATCAGAATAAATTTCGCAGTTAAATTAAGTTAGACGTGATTTTAGCAGTACCTAAACTATTTGGTAGTTTTTGGGAATTTTCGGTGTAATTAACCCGTGGTCGATTATTTTCGAGCTACAATGTACATCTTCAACTCCTTGGCGACTCTCGGTTGTCCTGAAAATCTTAAGATTTCAATTACGAACACATGGTACCAAAACGATATAAAAATCAGTTTAGTGCCGATCGATGAAAATTTTGTAATTAGGTGGAATCACTCATGTCTAATTACATACCTCAATTGAACCGACCTATTTCCGGCTTCTAATAGATTTTCGACTGTGCCGCAATGACATTTGCAGACTAACACGATTGAGCAGTCGATACCTGATTGAATTCTCAAGTCTGTTGCATAAAAATCCTTTAAAGACTTCCCCAACTAGTATAGTTATCTCATGAGTGATTGGCTCAGAGAATAGCATTATAGACACGTCAATGAAAAGTCCGATTTGTTCAATTGAAAACAGAAGTAGAAAATCATACTGTCACAACTCTTTCCCTCTTATAAAAATTTCGTCATCGAAATTGAAGTCATTACATCTCTTAAATCAAAAAGGTAAGGGTATTGTTGCTTCATTGTGTCCTCACTTTCTCAGGTTGCTCCTTCTGTGCCGTGGTGTTACCAAACCACTTTGACCAACGAAATGGTCTTGGCACGTAGGACCTGCTCTTCTCGATCCACAATTTGAATTGGTCTCTCATCGTACGACACCTTGTCATCTACGTCCAATTCTTCAAAATTTAGTACGTGGGTCGGGTCAGGTTTGTACTTCCTCAACATCGATACGTGGAAGACATTATGAACTTGAGCAAGTCTCGGCGGCAACGCAAGACGATATACCAAAGTCCCTATTCTTTCTAGAATTTCAAAGGGACCTACATACCTCGGACTTAATTTCCCTTTCTTGCCGAAATGTGAAGTACCCTCAATGGTGACACCTTCAAAAAGACGTGCTCACCAACTTGGAATTCCAGTGGTCTTTATTGCTTTTCGGCGTAGCTTTTCTGGCGACTTTATTCAATCTTTAATCTGTTTTTGATAACTGTAACGGCATCCACTGACTGCTGGACTAACTTTAAGCCTGTGATCTTTCGTTCTCCGACTTCATCCCAACACACCGACATTCTACACGCCTGGCCATACTATTGCAAAAAAGCGAGCGATCGAACAATAATATAGACAAAAGAAGAAAATAAATCAGACACCGGATTTACATTGTTTGGTCATAAAGACCTACGTCCACGGGGAAAGCAGCAGCGAATTTCACTATAGATCAAGCAATACAAGAAAATTACACACTCGAGTCACTCAAACACTCTCTCGGTGTTTCCCAAGCCTCAATTACACCTAACAACGCACGCGGTGTTTAGCCTCGAAATTCCTCAAGAAATAATCTCTTAATCTCACAAAAAAATTACACGCAAATCTTACCACAAGATTTAAATCGGCTACAAACACTAATCTTTCTTGGATGTAATTCACGAACAAGAATGACAAAGAAAATCCCTCCCAAGCACTCGACGACTAGACGGCACTTCAAGAACACTTCTTCATGATCAACCATCTTCCATCCACGGCCACAAGTCTATATATATATATAAGTGAGATCCTTATTCTTTTGCCAACTTCTCATAGGATTTTGTTTCGTAGCTTGTCTATTTTAGCCAAAATATATCTCTATATATTTTGAACAAAATCCAAATCCAAGTGAAAGTTGGACTTCCGCAACATATCAAATTCAGAATATTCGAAATTTCACATTAGGCTCAAACTCGAGACATATTTTAACACATACAATGCTTCAAAATGAGCCATTTGAATGCTCTGCCAGTAGCTGTTGTTATAGGCGAATTCAACGAGATAAAATTATTCTTCCCAGCTTCCTTTGAAATCCAGCACACATACTCATAGCATGTCCTCGAGGGTTTGAATGGTCCTTTCAGATTGGCCATCCGTCTGAGGATGATAGGTTTTACTGTATTGCAGCTTCTTTCCTAAGGCAGCCTACAAACTTTTCAAAAATGCAGCTGTAAATCTCGAGTCTCGGTCTGATGTTATCGTCACTAGCACTCCATGCAGACAAACAATTTGATGGATGAACAGGTCTACATGCCTATCTAAATCAAGGTCTTTCCGTACTGCGATGAAGTTGGCTGACTTCGTCAGTCTGTCGACCATTACCCAAATGGAATCATTACACCTCTGACTCCTCAATAGGTCTATCACAAAATCCATTGTGATGTGCTCCCATTTCCACTCGGGAATCTCGAGAGGTTGCAAAAGTTCTCCTGGTTTACAGTGCTGAGCCTTTACCTGCTCACACATGAAACACTTAGCGACATGCTTAGCTATGTCTGCTTTCATACCAGACCACCAATAGTGTTGACGCAAATTCTTATACCTCTTTGTACTGCCAAGATGTATGCTGTAACTATTATGATGTGCTTCTGATAGAATCTCCTCTTTAAGCTCTACATCATCGAGTACACACAATCATCCTCTAAATCTCAATGTTCCGCTTCTGAAATATGGAAGTCTGGTTTTCTCTTTCCTACCTCCTCTTGTACAACTTTCTAGATCTCTGAGTCAGTCCACTAAAGTGTCTTGATTCTCATTTGTAGTTCCGGTTCAATTCTAATGGTGGCCATAAGATTCGAAAGGTGGCCTACCTCAAACTTGAAATATGAATCTCTAATCTTCTTGATCAAAGTCCATTCCTTGAGCACCATATGTGCCATTGAAGACTTATGACTCAACGCATCTGCAACTTTATTTGCTTTTCCAGGGTGATACAAAATATCACCATCATAATCTTTCAGGAGTTCTATCCAGCGATGCTGTCTCATGTTCAACTCCTTCTGAAAGAATAGATACTTGAGACTTTGTGTTGGAGAAATCTTCTTGAAGTGTTTTGAAGTTGACAAAACGTTTCCATCAGTCTAGTCTGAAGGCTTGCAGACTCTGCTATTTAAAGTCTGAAGACCTCCGGACAGCCAGACTCAAGACTCAAAGTCTATCCTCATTGACAGTCTCTAATCCGTTGAAGAAAAGTTATCCAGAACTGGATGTTTCGTTAAGGATTTAACCTTATCAACTAGAGAAGATCTCGTGGCTGGAAAAGACATAACGGAGTCCTTTGATTGATCAAAGATTGACTCTATAATTGAAGATCTGGTGATTGCCTAAATATTATTGGAATGTTCTACTTATGGAAACCGAGATTTTGATTGTATGGGCGAACAGGATTGATGGGCTATCGACACGTTCCTTTAATAGCTCGAACAATCTTCCTAATTGATTCCGTCCAACGGGTAGATTGGAGGAATTCCTTTGGTAAGTGCCAACGGGTATGATGGCATAAAGGAGTATATAAGGAAGACGGTCTTAGTTGTTCGAGGTGTGCGCGATAGAAGAATTCCAAAGTCTGAAGCTCCTTTTTGTTTAGACAATTCCTTTGAGCGAATACTTGTATACAAAAGAGAGTCTATATTTGTGAGAAATCTTGAGGAGGTGTGGTAGAACATCTATACTGTGGAATCAAGGCAAAACTGTGCTGTAACTTCTCTTTTGTTCATAGTGGAATCCAGCCAATAGGCTGTCAGTGAAGAAGAGTGGACGTAGGCTTGATATAAGCCGAACCACTATAAACCGCGTGTTCAATTTTCTCTTCTCTCAGTCTTACTTTGATTATCGTTTGTCTCAAATCCATCAACTGTCTAGTATTGTGCAATTATCGAAGAAAAATCTTTTATATACCTATTCACCCCCTCTAGGTACTCATACTAGCAATATCAATTGGTATCAGAGCCTGTGTACTTACTTTATTTGAAGTGTTTTACTTCGTAATAAAAGATCCATGGCTAGTATGCTAGCACCAGGGCTGATGGAAGGGCAAAACAATACCAGACCACCCTACTTTGATGGAAAGGATTACAACATCTGGAAGAACAAGATGAAAGCTTTCCTACGATCAAAGGATCCTCTGGAATGGGACGTTGTAGAAAAAGGAATTACTCCTACCACTGCATCAGTCTCTGAAAGAGGGAAAGAAACTGTTGAGACCAGCGGAATGACTCAGGAAGAGATAATCAAGAGACAAGCACTCGATGCAAAAGCAATTTACTCCTTATATTGTGCTTTGTCTCCAACTGAATAGAATGGAATATCTTCTTGTGTTACAGCAAAAGAAGTTTGGGACAGATTGCATATCACCTATGAAGGAACGAATCGAGTGAAGGAAACAAGAATCAACATTCTTCTCGGTCAATACGAAGCCTTCAGAATGAAACCAGAAGAATCTATAACTGACATGTTTAGTCGCTTTACAGATATCGTGAATGGTCTTGAAAATCAAGGTCAACCAATTTCTGATCCCATGAAGGTAAACAAGCTACTACGTGGACTCTCCAAGGATTGGAATCACATAAAGACTTCGATAAGAGAGACGCAAAGAATTATGCCACTATCTGTCGACGAGCTGATTGGAACTCTTCAATCTTATGAAGTGGAACGGATCAATGAAAATGAAGATCCAAAAGGTAAGAAATTCATTGCATTAAAATCAAATGATGATTCTGATGATACAGATTCTGAAGATGATATGGACGATGAGGAGCTTGCTCTCATGATAAGAAGATTCAGAAAACTGAATAGAAAAGGAAGAAGGTTCAACTCAAAGAAACAAAGCTTTCAAAGACAGCAGACCAAGTCTGTTGATGATGAGGAACCAAACAAAGATGTAGTCTGCTTTGAATGTAAGAAAAATGGACACATCAGACCCAACTGTCCTCTTCTGAAGAAGAAGAGAGGAAAAGCTGAAAAATTTCGAAAAGCTCTCAAAGCCGAAACCTGGAGTGATACAGAGTGTGAAGAAAATGATAATGAATATGCTAATCTATGTCTGATGGCACAATCAGACTCAGACTCTGGATCAGACTCAGACAGTGAATTTGAGGTAAGTAATTTTAAAATTCCTGTCAAAGTTTCTAAATACATTGATGAACTGTGTTTTAGTCTTAAGACTTCTCTCAAAAGAATTTCCGAACTGAAAAAAGAAAACTCAGCTCTAAAACAAAAGGAAAACGTTTTAGTAGAAAGAGTTAAAAGTCTAGACTTGACTGTTTCCACTCTTAAAGAAAATGAAGATAATCTTTTAAAAGAAAATGTTTTTTTAAAAACTGACTTATCAAATATTTCAAAGAAATTTTCAATAGGGTCTGAAAAACTTGAAAAAATTATTTCAGCTCAAAGACCTTACTTCAATAAGTCCAGTCTAGGTATGACAGCAGAAACAATTCCCTTGATTGATTTTCCTAAAGTAAAAGAAAGAATTAAGAAAAGAATCTCGAGAGAGGCTTACAAAAATCATTTCAAGAAAGTTTTTGTAAAATCTGTAGGAAGAAATGTTCTCAGATGTTCAAAGTGAAACAGTCCGGATCACTTTGAAAAAGGTTTGGAAACCTGTTGAGAAAATATGGGCTAATACTGCTTATGTTACTAACACCAAAGGACCCAAGAAAGTTTGGGTACCAAAGAAAGCTTGAGACTTTATTTTAAATGCAGGTCACCGTCAAGAAAAAGGTAAAGTGGTATCTTGACAGTGGATGCTCAAGACACATGACAGGAGACTCAAATTGTTTTATAAAGCTTGCTTAAGTAAATGGTGGAAAAGTTTCATTTGGAGGAAACGACAAAGGAAGTATTGTGGGATTTGGAACTGTGAAAATTGGAAATCTCACAATAAGTAATGTTTCCTTAGTGGAAGGACTCAATTACAATCTTCTCAGCATTAGTCAATTGTGTGATACTGGTTTCAAGATCTTCTTTCGAGAAGGAATATGTTCTGGAATCAGTAAAGACTCTACTCAGTCTTTCATGGGTCGAAGACATGGAAACATCTATCTTCTGGATATGAAACCAAATGAATCGCAATGTCTTATCTCAATTCAAGATGAAGCAAGCTTATGGCACAGAAATCTTGGTCATGTCAACATGAAGCAATTAGCTAAAATCTCATCAAAGCAGCTTGTTCGAGGTCTACCCAAATTACCTTATCAAAAGACTGATCTATGCACTCCATGTATTCTGGGAAAGCAGGTAAGAAATTCATTTAAGCCAATAAATCATGTCTCTACTAATCATGTACTACAGTTGCTGCATATGGATCTCTTCGGACCAACCAGAACACAGAGTATTGGAGGTAAGAAATATTGCCTAGTAATTGTGGATGATTACTCCCGTTTTACTTGGGTATATTTCCTTGCAAGTAAGTCCGAAACCTTCTCGTATTTTGAAAAAATTTGCTAAAAAGGTTCAAAATGAAAAAGGATGTGTTATCTCAAGTATAAGAACAGATCATGGAGGTGAATTTGAAAATCAATATTTTACAAAATTTTGTGATGAATCCGGCTTTAAGCATGTGTTCTCCTCTCCATATACTCCTCAGCAAAATGGAGTTGTGGAAAGAAAGAAGAGATCTCTTCAAGAAATGGCTAGAACTCTTTTAATTGAAAGTAAGATTTCTTCACGATTTTGGGCTGAAGCTGTTTCAACAGCATGCTATATCATCAATAGAGTCTTCTTAAGACCTATTCTAGAGAAAACCCCTTATGAGTTATTCAAAGATAAGAAGCCTATTGTTTCATACTTTCATGTATTCGGTTGCAAATGTTTTATATTGAAAAATGCAAAAGATCGAGTTGGTAAGTTTGAAGAAAGATCAGATGAAGGTATCTTCCTTGGATATTCTACATCAAGCAAAGCCTTCAGAGTCTATAACAAGAAGAGCCAGTTTGTGGAGGAGTCAATGAATGTCAAATTTCAAGACTCAACGCAAGATGAATCAAATCAGACTCATCAAGAAGAGTCTGAACTTGCTACAGACCTTCCAAAGCTTACAACTCAAGAAGCATCTCATACTCTGGAAAACCAGCATCAGGTTGTTCGTGAAGATCCAAACAAAGAGAGAGATCATCAACCAGACAAATCAACAAGTAACTGGAAACATAAGTCCAGTCATCCCAAAGATCTTATTATCGGCGAAATTAATGAAGGAATTCGCACCAGATCCAAAAGGGGAGAAGAGTCTAGTGCTGTGGCTCTCGTTTCTGAAATTGAACCAAAGAGCATAGAAGAAGCTTTATCTGATGAAAGCTGGATTGAAGCTATGCAAGAAGAGCTCAGATAGTTCAACATTAATGATGTCTGGGAATTGACATCCAAACCAAAAGGTAAAATTGTTATTGGAGCTAAATGGGTGTTCAGAAACAAGATGAATGAGAAAGGAAGAGTCGTACGAAACAAAGCAAGACTCGTGGCCAAGGGATATACGCAAGAAGAAGGAATAGACTATGATGAGACTTACGCACCAGTAGCAAGGTTAGAAGCTATTCGACTATTACTTGCGTTTGCTTGTTATAAGAATTTCAGGTTATTCCAAATGGATGTCAAAAGCGCCTTCCTAAATGGATTTATCCATGAGGAAGTTTATGTGGAACAACCACCAAGGTTTGAAGACCCAAAGAAGCCAGACTCAATCTTCAGACTAAAAAAGGCTTTGTATGGTTTAAAGCAAGCACCTCAAGCTTGGTACGACAGATTAAGTAAGTTCTTAATACAAAATGGTTTTGTCAAAGGTAAAGTAGATATGACTTTATTTATCAAAAAGGAAAACAAAAGTTTCTTACTTGTTCAAATATATGTGGATGACATTATTTTCGGATCCTCTAATGAAAATCTGTGCAAGAAATTTTCTAAGTCTATGCAGGATGAGTTTGAAATGAGTATGATGGGAGAGTTAACATTCTTTCTTGGTCTTCAAGTAAAACAATTGAAGGAAGGAACTTGTATTTATCAAAAAAATATATGTTAATGATCTTGTCAAAAGGTTTGGACTGGAAAAGTGCAAAAAGACCGACATACCGATGTCAAGTTCTTTGAAGATAGACAAAGATGAAGAAGGGAAGAAAGTTGATCAAAAGCTGTACAGGAGCATCATTGGTTCACTTCTTTATCTTACTACTTCTAGACCTGACATTTTGTTGAGTGTTTGCATCTGTGCTAGGTTTCAATCAGATCCTAATCCCATCTCAGTGCTGTGAAACGTATCATTAAATATGTTGCTTCATCATCAAGCATCAGTCTTTGGTATCCTAAGAAGGGAGACTTTAATCTTCTGGGATATTCAGATGCAGATCTGGCCAGTTGCAGAGTTGATAGAAAAAGCACTTCGGGAACTTGCCAGTTGCTTGGAAGCAGGACAGTGTCTTGGTTTTCAAGGAAACAAAGCATTATGTCTCTTTCAACAACAGAAGCAGAGTATGTAGCCCTTGGAAGCTGCTGTTCGCAAATTCTATGGATAAAACAACAGCTAAGAGACTTTGAAATTGAAGACTCATGCACGGAGATTAATTGCGACAACACCAGCGCTATCAACCTCACCAAAAATCCAATTCTCCACTCAAGAGCAAAGCATATAGAGATTCGACATCACTTTATTAGAGACCATGTTCAAAAGGGAGATGTTTCAATTCAATTTGTTGACTCAAAGAACCAACTAGCGGATATATTCACAAAGCCTTTGGAGAAAAATCAATTTGAATCTATCCGTTCCAGACTCAACATTTTGAGGTATGAGGATATCAAAGTCT
Organism: Eucalyptus camaldulensis; assembly: GCA_019915185.1. NCBI lineage: Eukaryota > Viridiplantae > Streptophyta > Magnoliopsida > Myrtales > Myrtaceae > Eucalyptus > Eucalyptus camaldulensis. The sequence continues at coordinate 12,469,948 of JAHSVA010000013.1, read as the reverse complement.
AAAGACTTTCAGACTCAGACTTACAAGACTTTATCTGTAAGATAATCCTGGTACGACCGTCAGACTGTAAGTCTTTCTCTCTTTAATCTCATCTTGAAAAGGTACGATTGTCAGACTGTGTTCAAATCGTTGCTATATTTAATTGACATAATTATTGCATCGTTTCATTTTCAAAAGGGAAGTTATTTTTGAAATGGCTATTTTTGCGAAAAAAGACAATTATTTTGAAAAGGCATCTTTTTATTTCCTTTATGACGGTTCGCTTATCTCTCTTTTTAACCGATCGTGCACTGCCGATTCCTCTTTACTTTACTCTCAAAAACCCTAGAAAGCATCGATCCTCCATTCTCGTTTGTCTTCCTTGTTTAATCTTCAAAAAGTTGTCATCTTTCTTGGGAAAGTCAAGCAAGGAATCTTCCAAAAACTGAGAAAGATGTCATCTTCAAGAAAGTCTTCGAGAATCGCAAGCAGGGGACCATGGCGAATGAGTGAGGGGCCTACGCACTTCGATCTTACTGAAGAAGAAGTGTCTCCAGAACAGCAACCGAGCCCACAACATTCTCAGCAGCGTCATTCTCCTCCATCTAGTCCTCAAGGCGTTGATCATCAACAACAGGAAGAAATCATCGAGGATGCAGACCCTGTAAGAGTTCAAAAGCTCGCTTATATTTACCAGCTATATCGTGCCTTAAAAGGAATTCGTACTCCTTTGAACTATGTTGATGATTTTCTTAAAGACAAAGCACATAGGAACGAATATATCTTTCTGCGAAAAATGGAAAGTTTGGGAATTGCTCGTAAAGGGGTGGCTGAGGAAACCCTTGCGAATATCCCAAGTGATCCTCGTGATTGAGGGCCGAATCCTGTAGATGGGAATGATGATGACAAATTGTACAGTCAATTTCAACCGAAAATGGGTGTTGCGGTTGAAAATCAAGGAAAAAGGGGAGATTTGTTCAGATCAAAGGAACAAAAGGATCTGTACTCGAAATTGCTAAAATGTGGGGTAATAAACCCTAGGAGTGTGGATTTTGATTTTCTGGATGCTGTGAATGTGAACTTGAGGGAAAAGTTCAGTTATCTTCAACTTGAAAAGTTCTGCTCTGACACTACAAAGGCCTATGCTAAATTAACTGCATATTTCTATTCAAATCTTAGCTTTTTGGATGCGAATAGATTCTCTTTCAGCGTTAAAGACCAAGACTATGTTGTGGATATGAATATGCTGGCAGATATGTTAGAAGTTGAAAGAGGAAGATATCAACCAATCAAAGTTTCCATTGCTCGGGCCACATTGGAACTGGTGAAGGACAGGAGAACAGATGAAAAGATCACATACTTAAGGATGAGTGCATTCAACATCTTGCTTCACAAGATTGTGATTAATTGCCTCCGACCGAAATCAACTTCCAAGACTGATGTTTCAAGTTCAGAGGCCAAGCTGATGTATGCCATCCTCTTTGGGAAAAGGTTTTCTCTCCCTCACACTGTTATGTTTCACATGCATAAAGCAATAATGAAGGACAGAGGTCAACTCCCTTACCCAAGCCTTGTTACGAAGTTATTCAGACATCTGAATATTCAGCCTCCGCAAATCTTTTGTGTTCGACCATGCGATCATATGGTGGTAGGACTGAAAATGGTGACCAAAATGCGTCTGAAGGAACTGAGCAAGGAGTTGGAGAAATTCAAGGAGAAGACTCCTGCCAAAACTCATCAAATCTCTTCTGCAGCTAAAAGAAAAGGGAAGGAGCCCATGGTTGCTCCATCCAAGAGAAGAAGAGCTCTCCTCATTGAGGATGAAGATGATGAGGAAGACATCACCATCTCTGCAATGGCTTTGAAGAATTTAAGTCGTCCTGTTCCACAGAAAGAATCGGAACAAATGACGAAAGAAGCAGAGGAGAAGGAAGAAGAAGAAATAGAAGCTGAAAAAGAAGCAAAGGAGGAAAGACCTGAAGAAGAAAGAAGAGAAGAAAGAGAACCTGAGGAACACTCTTCTCCACCTGTAGGCATGGAAACAGGGGGAGATCAGGAGAAAGGAGTGAAGTCTTCATATCCTGATGCAAGTGAAAGAGTCAATCGCTCACCTGCAGACCCAGAGGATGTTTATGCCTCTCAGTTTCCAGAAGAAGGTCATGAAGTTTCATCGCCAAACCTGCGAGATTATGCTGATCTACCATCTCTGCATTTACTCCATCAGATCGAGCCGAAGCAAGTACTCAGACTGATAATGCAGCAGATTTTCGCAGAATCATGGATATTCTCTTGGAGATGCGAGGTCAAATTTATGCCTTGGGATGCGAGGTTCAAAACTTGCAGAATGCGGGTCAAGTTTCTTCATGTTCATTGAATGATAAGATCCAAGCCCTCTCTGTTCAGATTCAGGCCAATGCCAAGGGTGAGGAGATTGCACAACTGAAGGAAGACTTGAAAAGGCTGGAAGGCATCGTTCAGTCTATGGAAGATTTCCAGCTTGTCCGCATTCCCAAGCAATCTTGACTTCATCTCATCTTTTTTAATGCTGACAAAAAGGGGGAGAGATGCAAGATTTGAACAAATTTTCAATTATTAAACTTTTAATCGTGTGTTTGTTGGATTGTTTTGTTGTTTGAACTCTGTTTGACTTTGTTTTGTGTCTGGATGAGAACTGAACTAGACTTGGACTTGACTGCTTCTATTAACTAGTATTGATATCTTATGGATGGCTTTATCGTATACTAGACTAACCTATTTTCTATGGTTGCAGATTCTAGTGTTATTCATTTAGCCATTTATCTCTATAAGATATGCATATGTGTTTGAGAAATGTTTTGCAGGTCAAAGTTATCCAAATCTGCAGGAAAGTTTTGTCACCATCAAAAAGGGGAAGATTTTTGGAGAAATCTTCTTGAAGTGTTTTGAAGTTGACAAAACGTTTCCATCAGTCTAGTCTGAAGGCTTGTAGACTCTGCTATTTAAAGTCTGAAGACCTCCGGACAGCCAGACTCAAGACTCAAAATCTATCCTCATTGACAGTCTCTAATCCGTTGAAGAAAGGTTATCCAGAACTGAATGTTTCGTTAAGGATTTAACCTTATCAAGTGGAGAAGATCTTGTGGCTGGAAAAGACATAACGGAGTCCTTTGATTGATCGAAGATTGACTCGATAATTGAAGATCTGGTGATTGCCTAAATATTATTGGAAGGTTCTACTTATGGAAACCGAGATTCTGATTGTATGGGCGAACATGATTGATGGGCTATCGACACGTTCCTTTAATAGCTTGAACAATCTTCCTAATTGATTCCGTCCAACGGGTAGATTGGAGGAATTCCTTTGGTAAGTGCCAACGGGTATGATGGCATAAAGGAGTATATAAAGAAGACGGTCTTAGTTGTTCAAGGTGTGCGCGATAGAAGAATTCCAAAGTCTGAAGCTCCTTTTTGTTTAGACAATTCCTTTGAGCGAATACTTGTATACAAAAGAGAGTCTATATTTGTGAGAAATCTTGAGGATGTGTGGTAGAACATCTACACTGTGGAATCAAGGCAAAGCTATGCTGTAACTTCTCTTTTGTTCATAGTGGAATCCAGCCACTAGGCTGTCAGTGAAGAAGAGTGGACGTAGGCTTGATATAAGCCAAACCACTATAAACCGCGTGTTCAATTTTCTCTTCTCTCAGTCTTATTTTGATTATCGTTTGTCTCAAATCCATCAACTGTCTAGTATTGTGCAATTATCGAAGAAAAATCTTTTATATACTTATTCACCCCCCTCTAGGTACTCATACTAGCAATATCACTTTGATGGTCCGTGAAGATCTGGAATCGTTCTCCACACAAATAATGCCTCCAAATCTTCAAAGTGAAAACGATTGCCGCGAGTTCCAAGTCATGCGTCGGATAGTTTAGCTCGTGAGGTCTCAACTGATGGGACGCGTATGCAACAACTCTGACATGCTACATTAACACGCAACCTAGTCCTTTAAATGACGCATCTTGTAGATCTCGTATCCTCCAAGACCAAAAGGAATGGTCAGCGTAGGCGCGGTGGTCAGCTTTTGCTTAACTTCCTGGAAACTATCTTCGCATTAGTTTGTTCACACGAACTTCTCTTCCTTCTTCAGTAGGCAAGTCAATGGTGAAGCTAATGCTAAAAATCATTCCACGAACCGTCTATAGTATCCAGCTAATCCTAGAAAACTTCTAATCTCCATCACTGATGTCGGTCTTGGCCAATTAATCACTACTTCAATCTTGCTTGGGTCCACATAAATTCCTTCACCTAAATCACATGCCCTAAGAAAGCAACACGAGTCAACCAGAACTCGCACTTGCTAAACTTGGCATACAACTCATGAATCCTCAAGGTCTGGAGTACCGTTCTCAAATGTCCTTCATGCTCCTCTGGACTTCTAGAGTATACCAGGATATCATCAATGAGCACAATCACGAACTGATCTAGGTATTCCTTGAACACTCGGTTCATCAAGTCCATGAAAGTAGCTGGGGCGTTCGTCAGTCTAAACGGCATTACAGTGAATTCATAATGGCCGTATCGGGTGTGACTTCCTGAAATTCGATCCCATTTCAATAAAGTGAAATGGGCATGTCGTCGACGTGCCTATGGTCCTTTTTCTCTAAGCTTATCACTCACGAGTTAACTAATCTATTGGGTGAAGCCGTTAAGGGATGTATCTGTAGTAAAATCCCTAAAAGCTACTCAATTGGTTGGATTGGACTAAAATCGCGTCTGATCGATTCTAACCATGAACTTTAAATTGGTTTCGAGAATCGAATATTCGAGCGTGTCACAATTCATTTTTAGGACTGTCTCATCGTCTGTCAATTTATTGACGAGTCCAAAATTTCAAGAAAGAAATTATCGGAGGAAAAATTGAAGACCAAAAGAAAATAGAAAGGGAAAGGGAAAGAGAAAAGAAAAATAAGAATAATATTATTATTTTATTTCTTTTCTCTCTCTCCCTTTAGTCTCTTTTTCTCTCTCTTCTCTCTCCTCTCCCCTCCCCCTTCGTGCTGACACCCCCCCCACCAAACACTTGCCTTGCCAAATTCAAATTGGTTTCCTTCTCTCTCTCTCTCTCTCTCTCTCTTCTTTTTCTTTTGACCAGTCAACCTCCTTATCTCTTCTCTCTCTCTCTCTCATCTTTCTCTCTCTCGACACTCTCTTTCTTCTTCTTCCTCTTCGTGCATTCAAGCGAACAGAACCGGAAGCGGAAGAAGAAGCCGAGACAATAGCAGCTCGCCGAAGACCGCTCGCCGCTTGTCCCACCGCCCGCGTCCGCACTCGCCCGTCCGCCACTCGCCACGTGCTCCGCCAGCCCCCGTTCCCTCATGCCTAGGCATCCCCCGCGCGACTTCCGCCCCTGCCCAGCTCGGCCCGACACCTCCAGCCGCCGCCCAGCTCCGTCCGGCTATCGTCTCGACCTCCCCGGCGTCCCCCTCACCCTCCACCGGCCTCCCCTCGCTACCTTAGCCACCGAACCAGCTCTGGCCAGCCTAGATCAGCCACTAGTCAATGGGTATCCAGCCGGTTCGTGGTCGGGTTTGGGCCGTTTCCGGGCCCCGAACCCGAGGCCCGCTTTGGGGTTTATCGTTCCTCGCGCCGTCCCTGTCGGATTGGTTCGACTTGCTCGCGATTTCGGTGAGTAATCTCACTAATCCTTGCTTGGTGGACTAATTATACTTAAGGGTTATTTATTTTTAATTAATTAGGTTTAGGTGGTTAGATTAGTATGGATTAGTGTTTATTAATCAATTGTGATGCGAATTAGACAAATTGAGTGTACATTTAGCAAGAAGACGTGGTCTACTATTTATTGAGGGTAGCCCGGGATTTTTCCCGACCCTAGTCGGGCTTTAATTTGATAATTCGAGCCTAAGTGGAATTTTTGGCATTTAAATTAATTATTTATTTATTTTCCGAAAATTCAACTCGAATGGCTAATGACCGGAATATTATGCTAATGACCGTGGTAAAGTCTGTTTATTTAATTGAGCTTTATTTTAAACTAAATTGAATTTTTAATATTTATTAAATAATTTTCGAAATTATTTATTTATTTTTTTTTTTTTTGGAAATTAAGGTTGAGATGGCCGACAACCAAAATCTCGTGCTGATTGTCGTGGCGCAGTCCTTTTTTTATTTGAGCTCTACGTTGCATGGAATTAAATAAATTGTGATATTTTAGGGATTTACCCTAAATTGATTGGAATTGATTGAGATTGAATTATTGATTGGTAAATGGCCAAGTATGTTTATTCAGCATTTATAATGCTTTGTTGAGTTGTAAAGTAAGTAGAATGGTAAGAGTGAATCAGAAGTACTTTGGGCTTGGACCGATCAGGTATGGTATATGGGCCTACGTGGTTCGGTGACCAAGGATGTCACTGGCAAAAACGGCGCCTTAAAGAATGCACGTACCGGCCTAATACATATCCCATCATGGACATATGTGGTTCGGTGATTTGGGATATCATTGGCAAAAATGGGGCCTTAAAGAACGCACGTAGCTGTCTATTGAATACATGATTATAGGCATGTGTGGTTCGGTGATTAAGGATATCACTAGCGAAAGCTGCGCCTTAAAGAACGCACGCAATTGTCTATTGAACAAATCATTGTAGGCATGTGTGGTTCGGTGATTTGGGATATCACTAGTGAAAATGGCGCCTTAAAGAATGCACGCAATTGTCTAGTGGATACGTCACCTTGGCGAACTTGACGCCCGAGAGCATTGATGTGGCTATCTGACCGAGTGCTCGATGGAAGGTTATATGGTGTGGAATCAATGACCTAGGATGGTCCGTCTGACATGTAATCGACTAGTTCGATTGATCAATGATTTGATCAGATTGTTGTGATTTGATTGATTGTTCATTATGATTTATGAAGCGTTCGTATATAACCTTGAATTGCAAGTTAAGACTGAGACTAAGGTAAGTCCTCTAACTCGTGCTGTGCTTAGGCAACCGAGTAATGTATTGGTTCCCTAATTGAGTCTTAGTGGGGTAGAACTCGCTAAGACGTAATCTCATCCCGGTTTGGGGAAAACATTTCGGGACCCCGATGAAGAGCTGAGGAGGAATCTGAGAATGAGTACTCTAAGGTGAAATCTAAGAAGAAGAATTTTTGGAAGAAGAAGATAATACCGAGAGGGATCTTGAGTACGACTTGGATGGGCTGAGATTCTATCTTCTTTTGAGAACTCCATTTTGATGTGAATAGAGTCAGAGTAAAAAGTTGTGAATAGTTGTGAAGTACTCTAGTTTGTGTTTTGTATAAAAGTTTGGTTATAAGTTTCAATATGAAAAATATGGCCCTACTTTTCTATCCCATCGATTTACTGTCTATGGATTTATAACTACTTCCGCATGTGCTTATAAAATGAAAGGATCGGCGATACATAGTCTTGGGATATCACATTATAAAATCGACCAATTGAGAAGGATGTGTGCGTGCCCGAGGATCGAGGCGTGACATTGGGTACGAAATGCTGACTTAGGAATGTCCTCCTTCTTGATCCTCAATTGATGATATCCCGTCCTAGGTCAATTTTTGAAAATATCGATGCTCCTTGTAGTTGGTCGAATAGATCGTCTATCCTTGGCAACGGATATTTATTGTTAATAGTCACCTAATTAAGTTGTCGGTCGTCGATGCACAAACGTAACAAACCATTTTTCTTTTTCAGGAAAAAAATGGAGCTCCCCATGGCAATGCACTAGGACGTATAAATCTCTTATCTAACAATTCCTACATCTGTACCTTCAGTTCTTTCAACTCTGATAACGCCATCCAGTAAGGAGCCTTAAAGATTAGTTTCGTCCCGGGGGCTAACTCCATTACAAATTCTATCTCCCTTCTTGGTGGTAGACCTAGCAATTCTTTTGGAAATACATCCGGAAATTCTTGTACCACTGTGATATCTTCAATCTTCAACTCCTCAACTGTCGTGTCAATGTCAGTCGCCAAGTAACTCTGACAACCCTCGTCTAACAACCGGGTTGCCTCAAGTGACGAGATTAGGGTAATCGAAGGTCTAGCCCGACTTCCACTAAACTCAAAACTTACACTCTCAAGCGAGTTGAACCGAATCGTTTTACGATAGCAGTCCATCTTAGCACGTTGCTTGGTGAGCCAATCCATGCCAATTATTACATCGAAATCATACATGGCTAGAACTATCAAGTCTTTTCTCCCCCCTTGCTCACCAATCACCAACTTGCAACCAGGATAGCCTATCATAGACAATACCCTATCTTTTAATGGCGTCGATATACTAACAGCTAATTCCAACAATTTAGGAGCAATCCTATTAACTTAATAAATTATTCAGCTATAAATGAATGAGTTGTACCAGGGTCAAATAAAGCATATGATGAATGCTCATTCAGGGAAACAATACCTGTGATCACATTCGGTGCGTCCTCTGCCTGACCTCTAGTGATGGCATACATCTTTCCTCGTGCTAGGGGCCTAACTGGTTCACCCTGCTATGCGATCGGGGGTGCATACCCCCCGTTTTGACCCATCGGTGGTGGTGGCGGTAACTGCTATCCCATTGGTCGTCTAGGACAATCTCTAACCTAGTGGCCTTGTTGACCACATCCATAACAGGCTCCCGTCCTAGTATGGCACGGTGCAGATCCATGTCGTTTCCCACAGAAGCGACAAACTCCATTATTGCTTGGCGCTGACTTACCCACCCCACCTTTTTCCATTAGGCAAGACTGGGTACCTTCTTCCAACCATGGATTTCTTCTCGAATCTGATACTGCTCCTACTTGCGTTAAACCTCGACCCTGACACAGCAGCTTGCTTGTTCAGATCCCTTTCTATCAGTTGAGCCCTTCGATAAATTTCTTGATAATCATGTAGGTCAAAAGGCACCATTGGTTGTTTCAACTCTAATCGAATGCCATTCTTAAACCTTCGAGCCTTTTCCTCAAGATCCTCTACCAATCTTGGAGCATATTGAGAAAATTTTGCAAACTTGACCTCATACCAGTCAACAGTCATTGATCCCTGGTGGAGACACTGGAATTCTTCCATTTCCTACTCTCTAGCGCTCTTCGAGAAATACTGCTCATTGAATGCTCTGAGGAAGGCATTCCGTGATGGAACTACTCCTCCCGAAAACACGGTCTCTCATACGGCTCTCCACCAGGTATTGGCGGTGCCCTACAGCTAATAGACTGCTAGGGTTACTTTCTCTTCCTCACTACACCTTAAAAGAGCAAACGCCTTCTCTAAATCCTGAACCCAACGAGAGGCAGTCTCTAGATCCCTAGTACCGGTGAATCTTGGCAGACTCAACTTCAAAAATTGTTCCACCAGCTTGTGTATAAGTCTCTCCACAACCACGTTCCCTGGTGGAACTTAAACAAGTGGAGCAGCAGGTGCGCCAACAATACCAGCGTTGGTAACAGCAGTAGCGATAGCTATAACGGCGGCAGTAATGGCGGCTGCTTGATTCTGGATCTGTTGTCCCATCAGATCTCTCATTGCTTCTAGCGCCAACATGATCCCAACAGTTCTCGGATCACCAAGTGCTGCTACCCTAACACCAACCGGCGGAACCAGCTGTAGTGCTACACCACTAGCACTGGCTTGAGCCAGCACTTTACCTCTATTACCTCGAGCACTGACTCTGGTTGGCGTCCTAGCCCGAGTAATGAGTCCAATCGCCATTTTCCTAAGCGTTCTCTGATCTTGCTCACTCATGGTGCTTGTTCTTTATGGACACCTGCTTCCAATTCCAACATCAGGTTAGAATTTGAGTGATTTCACAAACAAGCTATCAATCAACTATTACTCACATACATCAGCATATTAAAAGCCTTTCCTACTAACTATCCCATGAATCATCACACCTTATCACTCCAAACACTAACTGGCTCTAATACCACTTAAACAGGGATGTTACAATCCGAACCTCAAGCACGTGCACGATCCCTCAGTGATCGATAAAAAAAAAAAAATTCAACATCACTGGAATTGTTGCCGACCCATTCATTTTATTGTACAAGTGGAAAAGTAATAATAACCTCCAGACAACACAAAAATGGGATAGCAAATAGCAAACATAGGATTATATTTTCACACAACACACATATCTTTACAGCAGTATTTATGTACATAAAAGCCTAACATAACATGGCTCTATATCAAAAAAAAAGAGCTTCTAGGCTATTTATACTCCGAGCTCTTCAACCATGGGATCAAGTCCCTCCCTACGGCCCTGCTAAACTTTTTGATAGTTCTAGGTGAGCGGTCACCCATTATCCAGATTAGGCGGAAGACTCGTCAACATCTGGAAAAGGCTATAGAAAAAGTTATACTTCACTCCCTGCAACCCTCCGCATCTGATTTGACAATCTTCCATCTAGAGACCTAAAAATTTTAGCTCACAACGGGGTGAGACAACGTCTCAGTGAGTCCATCCCCTAAATCTCGATTAGGAGAAAAGTACACCCACATGCATCCTAACCATATTTCCCATAATTCTGTGAATATCAGCATTTTTTTGCATGTCAGTATCGATCAATTTGTACATAACTGTATTGAGATCACATATTATAGGGACTTTTCAACATGTGTATATGCATGGGTGTACATCACATCATAATCACATATCCCCCCAATTACCAAACTAAATTGTTATGATACGTCACATACCGCACCATAAAATTCCGTCTCCTAATTAGGTCCCTCAATTTCAATCGTTCATAAGTCTCGCACCTTCGAGCACAGCAACGTCTACACCTAGATGGCATTCCGATTAGGAGCATCGGCCCAGTATCCACTGCAGCCAACATCCGTTGACTTGGAGCATTCCCGAAGGAGCATCATCCGGTCCCAAAGGCTCGTGACGGATTCTCATATCATTTATGCATTTATCAAATTTCATAATTCATCAATCAATTTCAAAATTCAATCACATCACCAAATATGTCATTTCTAACAAGCAAAGCATTAAGAACAATCACAAACTATTACTGACCCTAGCCGGCAGAAACAATTTACTTGCATGTCTCCGATTTTAACTCCATAAATTTAATCAATTGAATTCGGAAAATTCTCAAACTTGAACATGTTGTAAATGACATAAGCGATCATTTTTCATGAAGACATCTAAACCCATATCCCTCTAGATTCGGCCCAGTAAATTGCTCAATCCAGCACCAAAACTAGGTCCGTTCTCAAAAAGTCATTTTTTCAAAATCAATTTGATTTGAGATCTAAAACATGTCCATTTGATCTTAAATTTTAGTATGTTAAACTAGAAGAGTGACAAACAATTTTTGTGAAGAAACCATTTTAAAATTCGAACTCCAAGAGTTGATAAAAATCCCTAGAATCCTAAAAGGTCACCAGTTCTAGCAAAAACTGAAGTTCTATTTGAAAATGACGGAGCTGATATCTCCTACTTCTGAGTCCCTAAAAATCTTGAGAAAAATATATGTTATAGCTAAGGATGTCTAAAACATTTCTCTAAAAGACGACAGCTCTAAACTCGTGACCAATTTTGATCTACAGCAAGTGTCTAGGAATCAATTATGAAGAACAGCCCCTATTTTCAACCTACCCATTCTCAACGGTGCAAATCTCCTTAGTTTGACTAATATTAACCCATTCTAATACAAATATAACTATTATAGACTATCACTAACCTCTACTTAAGCTAACATAAACCAATATTAAACCTAATCAATCTCCTAAGCAATGGTAATTAGCCCCTAATCAAAACTTGGGGAGATTAACTCGCCTAACCAAGAAAATCCAAGGCTACCATTGCTGACTGAGCGGCAGCAACCAAACCACGACCTCCTGGGATGCTGGAGTGGCTCCGGTCAGCCTAGAACAAGGCTGAGAAGCCCTCGGCTCACAGTTGAGAGGCCTTACTCTCGACCGATAGAAGCCGAGCAATGAAAGGGCTGCAACCGCGAAGGTGCGACTGCAACACGGCAGCACTGGCTCGCCGGCTAGCGGGCTGGTTCGAAACTGCTTGTGCTATGGTAGCTGGACAGCAACACAGGCAAAGGGTTTGGGTTCTTCGGTAGTGAGGATGAGCAGAAACAAAAGAGGGGTGAATTGAGGTGCGGCAACAACACCAGTGGATGGAGCTACAGAACTTTTGGCACAAGGAAGCTCGAGTAACACCAGTTCTAATGAGCTCCCAGCTTGCTGGTGAGGGGGTTTTGTTAACAAACAAATGCCAATCTAGAGAAAAACAAAACATGTAGGGTAGATGAGTTGAGAGTGGACGCTGGTCCAACCCTGGTAGCGTCGAAACAAGGCCTCCTCTATTTTTCGGTTATTGTTTTGGTTGGCCAAAGGGAAGCCAAAATAGGGAACTTAAGTGTTTAAAGAAAAAGAAGACAAAGGCTTTCACAACTGGGAAAAGGAAAGGAAAAGAAAATAAAGAAAAGGAAGAAAGAGAGGTAGACGCGCGATAGCAGGGGGGAAACGCACGGATGGGGGAGAGAGAGAAGAGGAAAAGAAATCTATGGAGAGCCCCTCCCTCCATTTTCCACAAGGCTCTTGGTCCTTTTTCCATGAAAAATGGCCCCCTTTTCACTTTCATATGACCCACCATCTCAAGCAAGCCTATCCAACCCCAAATGAAATTGAAATGGTGGTGGAATCTCTCATGGTGTGCAAGCATCTGAATTTGCAGCCATTTCCAACAACTTTTCTTTCTTTTTTTTCATTTCATCCTTTCATATTCTTAATTAACAGGAATAAGGTCTTATTTAAATCCTCATAATTCCATCTCCGATGGTTCCACATTAAAGGCCAAAAATCTATTTAGAATATGGCATTTCTCTTATTCATTTAATTTGCTGCATTTGCATTTTTCACTAACGATTCCCGTCGTCAATAAATCTTGGATAGATGTAACAATATCCCTCGGATTAATTGTAACATGTGAAAGTTCTCAATTTTTGAAATCGGAATAAATTTTGCAGTTAAATTCAGTCAGACGTTATTTTAGCGTGACCTAAACTATTGAGTAGTTTTTGGGAATTTTCGGTGCAATTGATCAATGGTCAATTATTTTCGAGTCACAATGTACATCTTCAATTCATTGGGGACTTTTGGTTGTTGTGAAAATCTTAAAATTTCAATTACGGACATGGGTATCAAAACAACAGAAAAATCGGTTTAACGCCAATCAATGAGAATTTTGTAATTATGTGGAATCACTCATGTCTAATTACATACCTCAATCGAACTGACCTATTTCCGGCCTTTGATAGATTTTCGACTGTGCCGCAATGACCTTTACAGACTAATACGGTCGAGCAGTCGATTCTTGGTCGAATTCTCAAGCCTGTTGCATTAAAATCCTTAATGACTTTCCCAACTAGTCTAGTTATCTCATGAGTGATTGGCTTAAAGAATAGTACTATAGACACGTCGATGAAAAACCCAATTTGTTCAATTGAAAACAGAAGTAAAAAATCAAATTGTGATATGAAACGGGCCCGAAAAATTTCCGAACCACTCTAGTTAAATACTAGAGCCTATTTAAGCTCTAATTATACTATTCTAACCACCTAATATGCAATAAAAATTAATTAAATTGATAATATAATCTAACTATCCACCTAACCATGATTAGTTTAAACTAAACAACCCTTAAGCATCATTAACCTACTAAGCAGGGATTAGTGAGTTAAACTCACTTGATTTGCAATCCGCTTGGAGCAAAACGACGGGAACGCGATGACGGCTGATAACTCCCAAAGCGGCGGCACCAACGGGGGCTCGGAACAGACTGAAAACGACCACACAAGATCACGGCGGGGCTGCTCTTGTTGTTCCAATTCTGCAGGGATGAAAACAGCGATTGAAGTTCAGAGAGACACAGGCCGCAGTAGGGCTACGGCGCAGCTGATCGGTGAAGGAGTTGTGGCTGAAAGACTTGCTATAGATGCGGGCTGTTCGGGCTTCAAAGATAGGCCGACGTAGACGGATGGGGGGAAACCTTCGATGGACTTCTTTCTGTCGCTGTTGGAGTCAACCGCAGGGGAGGATTTGCTGGTTTGTTGACTAAGCATATGGGGGCATGGACAAGTGCCGAGCTGCGGAATTTCAGTGGAGTTTGGGTGGGTGGCAGCAGACGTGTGCAGAGCTAAGGGAAAAGGAAACTGGAGCAGGGAGACTTCAGTGCAGGGGCGTCCACGAAGAAGAAAAGGGGAGGGGGAAAACATGTGAGAAAATAAGGTGAAAGGGATAAGGGAAGGGCAGGGGATATGTCGGCCAAGGGGGGAGGGACGTAAAGAAAGAGAGGGATGGATAAAGATTGACTAAAAGTCAATAAAAGAAAAGCAAAGAGGAGGCCAGCTGTAGGTCAATAAAAGAAAAGCAAAGAGGAGGCCAGCTGTAGGGGACTGTCAACTAGGGGGAAGAAGACGCGCGTGAGAGAGAGAAAAATAGAGACAGATGTGCGGAAAGGGGGAGAACGGTCCGATGGGGGGTTATTTTTATCCAATCTTGGTCCCATAAATTTCCATGTCAAATTCTTGGTCCTCACTTGCTTCCTTACACCATAATTCTCTCGAAGTAACAAGTCTCGAGTAGCAAAATAGCCATTTTCTTAAATTTCGAATTCCATTTCCATTTTTTCTCGAAATCCAATTTCTGAACAAATTTCTCCAATTAGCATCCAATTTGTTGAGGAAAATGCCCACAAAATTTCCTTTTACGAAGTGGTTCATGCCAAAGGCCAAAAATCCCTTCAAATTGTTTAATTCGAATTTCCGTTCGTTTTCTGAACCATCCGTATTGATTTTCCGTAAAAATTCCGAACTCACTGAAAATTCCTCAAAAGATGAGTAGATGTTCCTCAAATGACTCGTGACATGACAGAACTTTCAATTTCTAAAATCGGGTTCAAATTCGCTATTAATTTCAATCTGACACGATTTTAGCGTGACCTAACCTACCGAGTAACTTTAAGGAATTTTTTATGCAATTGACCCGTGGTCAATTTTCTTCAAGACACACGTACCTCTTCGACACATTGGCAACTCTCGGTTGTCGTAAAAACCTCAAGGTTTCAAATATGAACACAAGGCGCCAAAACGATAGAAAAATCAATCTAGTGCCAATCGACGAGAATTTTTCAAATTTACCCACATTTATCCACACATCTCAGTCAAACCAACTTATCCTCTCTGATCGATTTTTAACTATGCCGTAATCTAGGTAGTACCAACATGCGACACGCGACACGACACGACACGACACTCAACACACCATTTCTCAAAAAGTGGAGAATTCCAGCACGTTTCGACACGTTAAATATTAAAAAAATATTTTTATATATACATGATTAATTATTATATTTAAATTATAAATAATAAAAAAGAGCCTATAATAAATCTATACTGATAACATTAATAAATTTATTCATAAAAAATTGGAAAGACATTTTTTTTACTTTAACAAAAGTTATCGATGAAATAAATAACTAATGAAAGATTAGAGTCAAAATAAATTTATATTTTTCTATGATGATCAAAATTTATCATTATTTAATATCTAGTGCTTTTATTTTTTGAAATAACTTTTTAACCTGTCTATTTATTTATTTATTAGCCTTATCATGTATTAATAAAGTTATTTAATGTTCAATATTTCTTTTTAGGGTTAAATGGGTCCCACCCATTTATTTCAGCACATGTTTTCTTCCCCCACCCCCACCCACCCCTGCGCCTATCACTTCCCCTGCACGAGGCTTTCTTTCCCCTGCACGAGATGAGACAAGGCTTTCTTTCCCCAGAAGCCGTCGACGCCTCATCTCTCTCCTTTCTCTTCTCCCTAAAAACAACCCAAAGGGCAAAAACCCTAGCAATCACCTTATTTTTCCTCTTCCTTTGCTCGATTTCCACCTCTCTCGCCGCTGCCTCACCTCCGTTCTTCCCTTTGTCGTCGTAGCCTCTCGTCCAGCCCTCCATCACGGTGTTGCGGTTTTTCATCTCGGTGTTGCAATCGACGGTCACAACCGACCAAGACAATCGAGAAGGCTTCTTGGCGCAGTTGGCGGTCACAGCCTTTTCCGGCATTGCAGTTGGCGGTCGCAGCCCTCCCTCGCCGTCGCTCACAGCGTCGCCTCGGCTCCCTCACCCTTGCCTCCACCCTCCATCACCTTCTTCCTTCGCACCTGCAGATCCACCCTCCGGACACACTCCGATGCGCGTGTCGGAAAGAGTTGACCATGTGTCAGAAACTCCAACACGTGTTGACCGCGTGTCCGAGCGTGTTGGACACATGTCGAGGTGTCTGACATGACACAGAGGCCCTTTGAACGTGTCCGTGCTACCTAGGCCGTAATGACCCTTGCAAACTAGCACGGCCGTGTAGTCGATTCCTCATCGAATTCTAAAGTCTATTGCGTTTGAAATCCCTTAATGACTTCACTTGATAGGCTAGTTATCTCGTGAGTAGCCATCTCAAAGAAAAGCACTATAGTCGCATCGATGAAAGGCCCGACTTATCTAATTGAAATCAGAACTGAATTTTTAAGGATATCACACGCCAATACTCAATTAAGAGCAGCATAATCAATTTTCAATTCAAATTTAGCCATACTTTACCTTTGCCTATTATAATTGGCAAACGATTTCATCTTCAACCTACAACTTGGTATGCTCTTGATTAGTGATTGTGCTTCCAAGATCTATAAACGAGTCAGGCATCCAAAACTAAGGGTGAGCATGGTCTGGGTTAAACCGGTCCACCCCCTAACCCTAGGACCAACCCGCACAGTATTGGTTCTCAATTTTTGGGACCGAGGACCGATCTTATTGAGCTTGGGACCGAGGACCAGACCAACCCAATAGGTTTGATCTGGTTCCAATGTCAACCCGGGACCAATCGATAATTTTTTATTTCATTTTTTGTAATCCTTAAAAAATCAATTGAGGATCGGACTAACCTAATGAGTTCAGTCCGGTTTCCAAGTCAACCCAAGACTAACCAATAATTTTTTATTTCATTTTTTGTACTCCTTGAGAAGGCAACCGAGGACCGTACCGACCCAATGGATTCGATGATGAGCAAGGTTAGCTAAGAAAGGCAAGTGATGAGGGTCAAGTGGGATGAGCGTCAAACAAAATGAGCATCAAATGTCGAGTGGGGGGCAATAAGCCAAGCGAGTATCGAGCAGCAAGCGGCACAAATGACTCAAAGCGAGCGAGGCGAGTGTCAAGTGGTGAGCGGAAAGAGGACAAATAAGACAAAAGAGAACGAATACTAGAGGAGGATGCCAAGTAGGGGTGAGCATGGTCCGAGTTGGGCCGATCCACCCCCTAACCCTAGAACCAACCCGCACAGTGCTGGTTCTCAATTTTTGGAATCGAGGACCGACCCTATTGAGCTCGAGACTAAGGACCGGACCGACCTAATGGGTTCGGTTCGGTTATAAGGTCAACCCGAGACCACTCGTTAATTTTTTATTTCATTTTTTGTAATCCTTAAAAAATCAATTGAGGACCGAACTAACCTAATGAGTTTAATCCGGTTTCCAGGTCAACCCAAGACTAACCAATAATTTTTTATTTCATTTTTTGTACTCCTTGAAAGGGCAACCGAGGACCATACCAACCTAATGGGTTCGATGATGAGCATTAGCTAAGAAAGGTAAGTGGTGAGGGTCAAGTGGGATGAGCGTCGAACAAAATGAGCATCGAATGTCGAGCGGAGAGCAACAAGCCAAGCGAGCATTGAGTGGTGAGCGGCACGAATGACCCAAAGCGAGCAAAGCGAGTGTCGAGTGGTGAGTGGAAAAGTTGTTTCTTTCAATTTTGACAAATTGAAGACTAAGAAGACAAATTAAACAGAAGAGAACGAATACTATAGGAGGATTCCAAGGAGCTGTTTATGCCTTTTTGGACGCTGTGAGGATTCCTCACAAAAACATTTTCCTCTTTCGTAAATTATGAGTATTGATAGTGTAAAAGATATTAAAAATCTAAATTATTAAATAATAATGTAAAATTACTTGAACTCCTTACTAAAGAGTTATTTAATATTGTTGACGCTATTTATTTTAAGGTTTTCTCTATAAAAAAATTATATATATATATATATATATATATTATATAGCCAGGGTTGGTCCGGGTTAGACCAACTTGGAACTCTCAGGACCGAGGACCGACCCACACAGTGCTGGTCCAAGAATTCTAGAACCAAGGACTGACTTAGTCTCCTTGGGAACTAGACCAGGACCGATAGGGTTGGGCTAGTCCAGGGTCGGTCCAAGGTTGACCATGAACCGATGCTCACCCCTATCCAAAACCTATTATTGTTTGAAACCTTTATCATGCCCTAGTTGGTAAGGACATCAATAGCACGCTCTAGGTAAAACGCACAATCTTTCCGCATGTAGATTGGATCGGTTTTGTCAAAACCAATAAAAAAGCATGTGACATTGAGAAATATTTGTTGTTGACTTGGTTTCAAGCAATCATAGGTAATCCATCGCTTTCTTGAGACATCATCATGAGATGTTTCCCAAGGCTCCTCTAGCACATCTTTCCATATTGTTTGTCTTCCTGACCAAAAAGCGATGAACCTATTGTCATAAGATTTGAGCAAGGGACGACTCAATTACGTTTTCAAATGGCTAAAGGTACATAGGGCTATTGCTCTCGAGGGGGCGACGTGATTGCCTATTGCTAACCCTATGTCCATGTACGGTGCAATATTATACTATATAATTTTCTCTTGCCCATTCGAATTGGCCCAACACAAGCTTGTTTAGAGCTAAACAAGTCCTTAAAAGGCTTCATCTTGAAACAAATCAAACATGGTGCTCTCTAGGATGTAAAACTTCTAGGGTACTGCCTAGTACTGGGCAAGAAAAAGATAACGGTTACCAACGAGAGGGGTATTAAGCATGCGGGTAATAGCAAGTTAATAAAAGAAACGCATTTGTGGAGCCCATCTTGCTGGAGGATAGGCCGCAAAGACCCTGATGAGTGTTTTGGCACCCCTCTTGTGGTGAGGTAAGCATGTAACCATCATCAAGGATCCACAAGAGACCCCTTCTTACACCCCATATCCTATAGGGATGAGGGAGTACATAGCCATCTTTTCTCCAAAAGACGCAGCCTCAATTATACTTAAAACATCCAGCTAGTTCTTGCAATAACGCTCTTACTTTAACAGCCACTAACTAAGGGATTTGAAAAACATGAGAAGATAAACGATTGAACTACCACGGCGTAGTGAGTAATACTTTTCTTCTAAGTAGATCAAACAATCACTTTCACCAAAACTATAATTTAGCAAACCTTTAAGGTCAAAATGTGATGTTTATTACTTTAACATAATATGTTCATAGCAGAAATATCCATTTAACCTAAATCCTAGATATAACAAACTTATAATAAGAGAATAAGTTGCACTTCAACGTAGCTATATTTACAACAGAGATATCCAAATCGCAATAATATCAAAACAAATACCAATGATTAAATCCATTAATCAATTCTGCCAAAATCCCATGTCAATGATTCATTATATTAATTAAACTTGTGTTCAAGTGTATAGCCATTGGTCACATATAACGTTTGTGATTAGGGATAAGCATGGTTTTAAGGTAGAACCTATAACCTAATAACCAAACCGATGGGAACCTATAAATTCCAAGGTCAAGGTAAGTTTCAGGGTCCAAAAAATGAGGAACATATTTTGACAGATAAGTTCCAAGTTCTTGTTGAAGGAACTTGAAACTTATAACCTAGAACCTAAAATAAGTTTTAATGTTTTTCTTGGTCCATATCTCCATGTGATCCTTTGATATTTCATGCCGTCGGGTGATGAATGTATAATCTAAAAGTATTAGTCTGAGTTTCCATTTTATGACTAAGATTTTTACTTTATTAATGTTTATATTTTTCGTTTGTCTAAATATAAGTTATGGTTAGTAAATTGGAATTGTTCAACTCGTGACGGGATAGGTTCCATGTTCTAGAGTATGCAAGGTAAGTTTCAAGTTCAAAAAAATGAAGAACATGTTCCAATGGGTAGCTTTCAACTTCCAGGTGGAACATGTAGGAAACATGGGACCGCTCACCCCTACTCATGACAAGGCAACACGATGGCTTGGCCCACAAGGATATCATAAACTAATATGCATATTCCCACACACTCCTCAATGAGTTCACAGAGACACTAAGCATAATTCATCAAACTCAATCTCCACAAATCCACAACCAATATAAAAAACAATCTCACAACTCAAGTTTAATAACCAAATCACAACTTCTCACAATCACAATTCAATGGTCAAGTCCATCGATTAATTTCTCTTAAGTCACATTTTATATATCACAATATGTTTCTTGAACTATTTCAAACTCTATTTCGTAAACCAGTTCTCAAATCAGTAAATAACCTTTCATAAAAAATATTTAAAATTAGGAATTTCCTATGAGTCTTTTCCAAAAGATTTTGCAAACTATTTGCAGGCAATCAATTTAGAGTGTAATCAAAAGATAACATTTTCACATCTAAAATGCAAACAAGTAAATGCTTGATCCAATTTATGCAAGGAATATGTTCATTCTTAACTCAAAACATAACTAATCCATTTTATTTTGAAATATGGGTTTACAAACTCAAAGAATAAATAGTATTACTCACCTGGGAAAAACCAAAAATCAACCTACAATGGTTACTCAAACCGACGCATTTGTACTCCTATCAATTAATCGAAAAATGATATTAAAAACCGAGTAATACACAACTCTAACAAACGACTCAACTAAACCATGTTCAACCATCAACATATCGACTCCTAAGTGCTACAAAGAAGCTCATTTATGGCATACGTTTGTTATTCACCATTACACCTAACTCACACGCAAGACTTCAGAACTTGGTTCCAAACAAACCATACTTTGATATTGAGTTTTGTCAAAACCTACTGCTCTAAAATGCTCTAGATTACTACTTCCACAAAAATCGTAGCTTTAAAAACTTATTCATCGAACCTCGTAGTTCAAAATTTACATAACTCCAAATTTGTGCCCTAACTGTCAGAATTACTCCAATTAGACAAATAATCTACTTTAATACTTACTAGGCATTACAATTCATAGTTGATTCAGATAGTCGAGGTGTCTAGATCAGCTACGCGTGACAATTTCTTTTCTCGTTCTTCTTTTCCTCTTTCCCTCCTCGTTTTCTGCTTCAGCTTCTTCTTTTCCTTATGTGCTTCAATTGCACGAGTTCAAATAAGAAGGGAGAAAAAGAGGGTTGGGCTTGGGCTTGACTTTTTGGAGACATGGGCTGCCTGGCTCATATATTACACCCCCACAGGCTTGTAGCATGCAGAAAGCCGACGTTAAGCTCTAAGCTGCTCCAAGCATGTGCAGCTCCCTACAGCGACGGTCATGGTAACTCCACCTTCGTGCAGTTAAGACTCTGGACCACGACCGTATGTAATCCTCGAATTTTGTAAAATTCAGTTCAAGATTTTTACAATCAAGTCCCCTCATCGCCATCCCAACAAAATTGAATGTAATTTGTCAATCGGTCATGATCAAAAGCACGACATTGGAGTAATTAATGCCACTGCAGAATAAGAAACCATATCATAGTATATGAGAAGCTATTGAAAATTTTCTTAATTGTATCCTCAATTATGTTTCCACAACTTGGTTCACTCAAATTGATTATCCTCCCTCGTGCTGACTTTTTCAGCATCACCATTTTTGTATCCTCAATTACCTTTAATCTGTTGGAATCAGTAACTATAGCTTGTTTCATAAAACTGAAAATAGATGTCTAAAATTTTAGTACTGAATATTTAGTGTTGAAGATTTTAAATCCCAAAAATTTGAAAAATAAAGTCGTTTGATGACAATTAGAAAGTGATAGCTGAATATAATTAAAATTCTCACAAAAATGTATACCAATGATAAATATTTATAGATACTACTAATATATGAGGCAAGATGCGAATTACCATGAATTATTTTTCTATCGAATAAATTAAGTAAGCCGTCCCACATTAGTACACCGATGTTTGGTGTTTTGACCCGTAGTATTTGTTAGTAGTTCATGTCGTAAAAAAAAAAAAAAAAATCCCTTAGTTACCACCTTAGGTAGATTTATGACTTAAAATTGAGTCTTTTAGGTCAATCCAAGTTAAGTTTATCAAACAACCTTAGCCTCATTAATTGCTGAATATTCAATTTTTTAGCGACATTAAAAGGGCTTAAGAGACTTTACTATAAATTTTTTACAAGCTATAATGATTTGATTGCACAAATTATAAGTTCGAGAGCCACACAAAGAAGTAATGGTTGGAGATTGTACACCCGTGTGATAAAATTGAAAATTAAGTGCTAAAGTTTTAAGTACTATATTTGAAGTGTTTTTTTTTTTTTGGTAAGTTATATTTGAAGTGTTGATTACGCTAACCGCCAAAAATAGGATGATATTTGAAAATCAATAGTTGAATATTATTAATCCTTTACAAACATAAGAAAATGACCATTATTGGTAGGCTTTGTAAATACATTTGGCAAGATTTTAATTATCAGTAATTATTTTTTATTTGAGCGAATTAAGTAACTCCTCCCTTTCTTACCAGATAAGTTGGAATTTTGATCAAATGTAGTCATTTAAATAAACTTTATTGAAAGTTCGCAAACGAGTCTAATCTCATCAAAGTGTTGGATTTTTAATTATATAGCACCTAATTTGGCTATTAAACAAGTCGTATGTACTTTTTCCTTGGAAAATCTCTACAAATTCAATCACCTATTGGGTCATGCTTGTCTAAGAATATGTAATTCGACTCGGTCTCATCTAAAAGCCCTATAAAACATTGCCAATTTCCCGGTTCAACCAAAGCCTTTTTGCATTTATTAGGCAAAATGATGTCCAAGAGCAGGTTAGGGATGAGCATTAGTCTAGGGTCAACCCTAACCAACCCTAGATTGGCCCAACTTGGCTAGTCCTGGTGTGATTCCCTAGGGGACTGGGTCAATCCTTAACCCTGGGACTCTTGAACCCTATATTGTGAAAGTTGATCATCGATCTTGAGAGTTTAGGGTTTGGTCTAATCCAAACTAACCATCTACATGATATATATTATATCTTATATGTTTTTGTCTACTTTAAATTCTGGTAGCACCTCCTCTATTCACTTTATAGTTCAATTTGTCGTGTAAATTAAAAAGTGGAAAGAAACCCAACCTCAATTCAACAAAAGAAAAAAGAAACCCTTTTCACTCATCTCAGCCTCGCTCCTCCGACTTGTCTTTCTTTGCTTGCCTCACTCACCTTATTGTTCATCTCTGTTCACTCACCTCGCCACTCGCCTCGTGCGTTTGGTTTTATGGTTTATTGCTTTTAGCAAGTGTAAATTTCTTTTGTAATCATATCTCATATTTATATTTGATACATATTGGTATTCATAATTTGGTTATTTAATATTGCATTATTAATGGATATGTATTTTGAAATAATAAGTTTGTCTTTTTAAGGAATATAAAAATGAAACAAAAATAATCGATTGGTCCCGACTTGACCTGAAATTGGAATGGACGACCAGACCCATAGGTGCCGTCCAATTCTCGGTCCTAGGCTCAACGAAGTCAGTCCTTGGTTCCAAAAATTGGGGACCAATACTGTAAGGTTGCTCACCTCTAGTGCGAACTGCCTGGTTTTTAGCTCGTTGCACGTCCAACGCGCCCTGGAAATTTTCAAAGCCGGAACCATGAAGCATTCTCCAGGAAAATTAACAGGACTTGATCTTCGCGGAAATTTATCAGTGTCGGTCCCGCCACTGTCTATATGTCGGTCTCTTCTTCTCTCTCTCTCCCACGCAACGACGACCAGTCCAAACTGCATTGTGGGACTGAGATGTCATTTGCGCAGGCGCTTTTCTACGAACCGGACAAATATTGAATCTTGAAAAGTCAACTAAAGAAACAAGACCGAACTTACCATATACTAATAAAGAGATAACATCAATGATTGGCTGAAATTCAGATTTCATTTTAGCTTTGGCTTTGGCCTCCCCTGGCTAGACGCTTGGAATTTGCCCTTTTATTTTGTTTGTGTAGGTCCAGTATATTAACAAGTTTATAATTATGGAAAGAGAAAATTTTGTGATTTTCTTGTTAAGAGAAGAGATAGAACAAATAAGATATCAATGTAGCACGAAAAGAAAAATTATGAAAGGAATTCCTCCGAACGAAAATGAGAACCCATATGGCAATTATATATTTGGTTAATACCACGAAAAACTCTAAACCGGTACATATATGACAAATTTATCACAAACTATTTTTTATATAAAAAAAAACCCCAAATTAGTACTACTACAACAAACTTAACCTTCGTGAGTTTTCATTTAATTTTACTATCAAATTGCTAAATTTGATTACATGTGACAGTTGATAGGTATACTAGTTTGGGGTTTTACCATTCGTTTATCATGGGTATACTAGTGTATGACTTTTCATGATATTAATCTAATTTAACGGGAAGTAATGAAGAGTAAAATTGTCATAAATATATTATTTTAGAGTTTTTTGTATTAATAAATTAGAAAATTAGGGGATAAGTTCATTATAAGTCCTAAAAATTATTACGAAAGTGCAATTGAGTCTTTGAACTTTCGTAGAGTATAATAAATCCTAAAACTTGTCAAATTTGTACAATCAAATCCTTTTATAAATACCGTCAATTTTTATAACAGAAAATGCTGATGTGGCATTTTTATATTAATTTCTCTTTCCTAGTTATCTTTTTTTATTATTGTCTTCTCTAAATATTATTTAAATTTAATTAAAAACTCAAAAAGGCCCAAATTTTATTTTTAAAAAACTAGGAAAAAAAAGAAAAAAATGACAAGGGCCTCTCGAATGGGGCATCACCAGCACCGCCCATTGTCGGAGGGGCCTGCGAATGTTGTCGACCTTGGGCAAGCATGAACTTCGCCCAGCCCTAGGCTAGGGGGAGCAAGGCTCGCCTCAAATTGGATACCTAGATCTAGGCAATGTCGGCTCTCACCTAGAGTCAGCGACACTTCCTAGCCCCAAGCAAGCCATTGTCACCCAACTCTAGGCTCCTTCAGCGCAGATCTAAGCAAGTCTTGCCAACCCTCCCCTGGGCCAACGAGGCCTTGCTCGGCCTAGAGAGGGTCATCAACTCTTGCCAATCCCGATCATCAAGGGTTGCCAGCCTCAGGTGACAATCAATGTTGCCTAAGTGAGGTGGCTGACTTGCCAACTTTGGGTGAGGCCTCCCTAGCCCTAGGGCCGAGCCAACTAGCCTCGCCTTGGGCTAATGACCTCCGTCACCCCTTCAGCAACAAGTGGTGACAAGGCCTCATAGGAAAGCCCTTGCCTTTTTATTTTTCTTTTCAATTTATTTATTTGTCAAATAAAATTTTAGCCCTTTTTAGTTTCTTTTATTTTAATTTAAATAAGATTAAAGAAAATAATTACAAATGACAAGTAGGAGAGAGAAATTAATTAAAAATGTCACATTACTATTTTCCATTAGTCAAATTGACGTCGTTAACGAAAAAATTTGATTACACAAATTTAATAAGTTTTAGAATTTGATAGCAGTTTTTGAAAGTTATATAATTCAATGGCACTTTCACAATATATTTTAAGACTTTTAGTACATTTGTCCCAAAAATTAATTTGTACCAGTTTAAGGTTTATTGTGGTATTAACTCTTATATATTTCATAATTACCGATGGAATATACTAGTTATTACATCTTCTATAGGATGATGGGTACAATTTCGATTTTCGATATTTTCGCATCATCCATCACACGTCATCCACCGCACTATGAAAAACGCGTCAGAGGATTGACGTGAGCTCCAAGGTCTTCGCAACGTATGACAGAAACGAAACCTCCAGGGTCTTGGCAACGTACGACGGAAAGCGAAGCTGCCCGAGGCGTCGACAAAAGCGAATCTAGTGGACCCCAACTCCAGCCCCTTGGTTTGCTCGAATCCACGCGCATTGAATTTTTTATTTTCTCTTTCCTCTTTTTTATAATATCTATCTCCACAGGAGTTGGCTCTCTTAGTCAACCAAGAAAGCACTGTTTCAATTTATTGTCGTTGGACTTTATGCGCGCAATTCCATTGGTCACAATTATATTTCTAATTCTAAAGAATATTTAATTTTATGGAATACTTGATTTTCATTCACACTCATTAAACTACAAGCATTTGTGTCCTTTAGTACCAGTGACCCGTTAAGTAAAATAATCCTTTTAGTAATATATGAGATAGAAAAAATATTATATACAGACCTACGTATATTGTCATTTTGCTTAAAAGTAAAAAGTTTGGCATTATCATAACCAAATTGTAAAGTAATCTTATCTTGACTTGTCATCAATAAAAAAAACTTATATAATAAATCAAGCAACAATAAATCATTTAAAAATCATCAATTGGATGGAGAGCCATATTAATTATCAATTTCCCTCCAACATTCCTATAACGCGCGTATATTTTCTTAGTAAATAACTATAACACATTTATCTCCTTTATTATTTATGAGTTGTAGTCACTATGATTAGAAGCACTTAATTGATTTTTTTTTACTAGCTCAAAGCCTTACATGGAAAATAACTAATATTTGAGCATGTGATCAATTGATGAAAGACCAATGTGAAAAGATTTATCTTAAGACTTCCTTTGTTTCTTAGAAAATAAATGATTTGGATTTTCTAAAAATGATTATTTGCATCATTTAAAATAATTAGTTAATGAACACGTTTCCATTACTCATAAAAATTTATATTTAAATATTTTCATAAACAATTGAAATATTTTTCATTTATCGTTTTTGTAATCAATATAAATTATTCTTATTAAAAAATTATTTATTTGTTGCGAAATAAATGGAGTTTAGATTTTGGTTGATGGCAAAAAAATAGCTTAATTATTTATAAGCAAAAGGCGGATAAAAGCAATAAAAAGACAAAAGAAGAAAGAAGGAGAGGAGGAGGAAGAAGAAAAAGAAGAAGAAAATCGTACGGGCAGATCCAAAAGATTAAGTGGGACAAATTGCTAGAATCTTAGAAAAGAAAAGACATAATTCTAAAACCGGCCACTTTCCCGGTCGCTTTCCCAGAAATGTTCTTCCCTCTTCTCGGAAAATGACGAGCCTACTCTTTTTTTTTTGGGGGTCGGATACGAGCCTACTCCTTCAGACAGCACAGAAGAGAACGCACTCCCGTGATTGCGAACTCATTACTTTGAGTTTGAGCTTGAGTTCGTGCATCGACTGTTCGTCTCCTCCTCCATTTCTGGGCTACTTTTGTACCCTTTCGTTCAGCAACCCAAATCCTTCCAAATTCAGACACTTTCGCAGTTCTTGAAAAGCTCCACAAAAGGAAAGGAAATCATGTCGGCGCAGAAGAGAGGTTTGCCTTCCACTTCTTCAGGTCAAGCAAGTCTGCTCAAGAGGCTGCGCGCCGCTCGAACGAAGTAAGTTCGCTTCTCTCTCTCTCTCTCTCTCTCTCTCTCTCTCTCTCTCGACGTTTTGATGCTTGCTTGATTATCTGATGATCATGTAAGTTTAGGTTTACTTGAGGGATATTCAATAAAGGGTTCTTGAGTTGAAGATTCTTGGAATGAGAAATATGGGAAAGCCTTCACCGCAGTATAACATTAATGATCTTTTGCCTCGTGACAGTTCTAAATCGCATTCGTTCAGTTTTTTTTTTTGGGTTTGTGGGTTTCTGCTGTGGCTTTAATGCGAAGTATTAAAGACTTCAAAGGTTGCCGTCTCGATTCTGTTATGCAATTTCGCATGGACTAATTGCAGTATTTTTTTTTCCTTATTTGAATTGGACTCTGTTGGACACATTTACCTAGCAAGTGAGCTGTTATTGTTATTGCGTTATTTTGCTGTCCTGTTTGCCTAATTTTACCATCTTGATTGTACTTTCGTGCGGATCTAATCTTCACACAGTCAAACATGGCATCGGTCTGCGAGGAATCTTGTGCCCAGGAGCTGGTTGACCGAGGAGGATGTCCGGAGAGTGGTAAGATAAGAGTAAAGTAGGCAACATGGACATACAAAATACAGTCTTTGTTGTACTTCAATTGCTGATCTCTTCAATTAGAAGTGGAAGTGGTTGGATGCATTTCTGACCTTCTGGTCAGCTTCTAGATAAAAAAAAAAAAAAAGCAGGAGAAACTGCTGCGAGATTTGTAGAGAATTATTGTTTGAGTAGTAAAAATGACCCCCTGACTGTTCCAGGCTTCTCCTGTGAAGTAATACCAATAAGAACATAATTTAGGCTTTTTCATGTTGTTTTGGACAGTATGGATCACGACAAGATCCAAATTTTCAATGAAGTGGCTTGGACATTATTGTTTCCTTGAATCATGGAAAAGTGGTCAATGACAATTTGCATGTAGGAGGACAGCGAATATACTTGTGATGTGAAACTTGAATGAGATGAATACTTGACAGATTGCAATGTAGTTCTTCACTATTGCTCTTTGCTGGACAGGTTAGGGAAGAGCTGGAGCATGCTAAAAAATCTCACTCGGCCGAATATTGTCAAAGGTGAATATATTTCATTTGGTTTCATTTGGTTTGTTGGCTGTAGCTTATCTGCATCAATTAATTCCTCTAGTAGAATTTCCACGTGTATTGTCTCGCCAACTAAAAATATCATTGAGTGTCATAAGCCAATCAATCCATGATTCTGTTCAGCAAAGTGTAATATTTGCACATACATTTTTTTGTTAAACACTGAAAGGGCGGTGCATTTGGAGATTGCTGCTAATCAACTTTACTTGCTTCTGCCATCGAATGTACTAAATAAATATGTATTACAGCTTTATGTTAACTTTTCGTGTTGCCTTAGATTAAGGGAATGTCTTTGATGAGTTGGTCTCTATCTTTTTATACTGTAATTAGGTCTGACATTCAGTTGTACTAGTAACTGAAATGCTACATATGGATATTTGTCTCTTTGTTATGAAAAAGTCCACAAGACTGCAGTTGCTCACGCTGTCTATTTTTCATGGTGTAGTTGCACTGGGACTGCTCTCGAAGGTGTAGTGCGCTCACTGGAGAATGCTGTTCAGAAACTAGTAAGTTGAACTGAGTTTGTAAAATTTCCACTCCGTCTCAGACATATTTATATCTCCTTCAACACTTTAGATATGAGTTATTTATCTGCATGTCATGAAGAGATTGGGTAAACTTATTGACCTATAAAGTTAGTCACTAGCTAAGATACCACAGTTTGAACAGCATTTATGTAGCACAAACTTCGTAGAATTTCTTCTTCTTTTTTCAGTATATAATTCATCTTATCAGACATCCTGTGGAAAAGAAAAACATGGGAGGACTCCATCCCATACAAATCCATTACAGCATTAATGTCCATCGAGGTGCCAAACCTTCCCATTGAACTCTTGGAGTACATCAGCCTGTTATCGTAGAGTGCCTTTTATCCATTGAATGACGACCCTTCCATTCAGCACCATCGGCCCACGAAGGCCGACTTTTGTCCCTGCTCAATGGGAAGAAAGGGAGATCCTTTTGAACAACTTGTTATAATAGAAAACCTTATATCTTTAAATTAATTCATCAAGTTGACTTTCAATCTAATGACACCACACACCAAATGATAACATGCCATCATAGTCTCCTGCTTCTACACTTCTGGTAACAACAGCATAATATTACCTAGAATAACAAGATGCAAACTCAAAACCATGCCCCCAGATTAGAGCAATGTTAGTCAACATGACCTTGCCAATTTCTACACAAACAGTTGACATCACAGTACGTTCCCAGGACATGGCAAGTTTGAGGGGTTACATATTTATTCTTCACTAAGTTCCTCTCTCTCCATAGATAATAAATTGTAGTATTCTGGGCTAATGTCCTCATTAATACCTTCAAACTATTCCCCTTCATGTTCTACAAGACCCAAGTAAATTCATCTTTCCAATCAAATGTAGATCTAGGACATGAGAGTGGCTGTAAGACTTGTTCCCAAAATCTGCTTTGAGAATACATACTCAAAGAACAAGTGCATTCAAGATTATTCATATTGTATGCATAACACACAAGCGCTATCAATGTCCCACCAAGTTTTCATCCTGTCCAATGTGGGCAACCTATAATGAATTGCCAGCCAAGATATAAAGCCATATGTTGGCACATCAGGCTTATACCGTACAAGCCTAAGCCAAGTCAATTTGCTCCGACATACCTCACTAGCTTCCAAGCCTCCTTTACAGGGTTTGGAGCAATCAATCCACACAAAGCCATCTGAGTTCAAGCAAATCATCAGACCTCGCTGAAGGCCACCTCCATTCATTTGCCTTAATAACATCTGCAACTGTGGCTTTGTCACCTAAAGCTGAATCATAACATTCTTAAACACACGATAAAGGTTTTCAGGGACACGAAATGAAAGGCGAAAATGAAAATGCTTAGGATTGTTCATATTAGCTATATAGACAACTGCTGTTTGGTAAACACTGTGATTTCAAAAGTGGCTGAAGAACTTAGCTCATTCAGTAACTTGATATTTAGGAGGAACACAGAATAGGTTTTCCAACTATTTTGATGGAATGGATTGGTTTTGGATCCCTTCTGCTTAAATTTTTTATTTCTCCAACTTTGGTAATTCTGCTGTTGGTGGTATTAAACAGGAGGAAGCAGCGGAGCCTGCAAACGGTCACTCTCCCCACCGCAGAAGGTATGAATGCACTTCCCACCATGATGTCGTTGAGAAAGGCTTTCAGTGTAGTATTGACTGGTTATGCATCATTGGTTTGCATTTCTGTTTAAAAATTGTTTCAGGGAACAGAAATAAAAAAAAAACGTATTTCTGTTCCTGGGAACAATTTCTGAACAAAAAAACGCGTTTGGTAAACTTGTTCCGGGAACAAAAAATAAATAGACACACGTTTGGTAAATTTGTATAATTTTTTTATTTCTTTCTATTTTTTTCTTTTTTTTTTCCTTTTTTTCTTTTTTCTTTTTCCTTTTTTCTTTTTTCTTCTTTTGGCCGGTCGCCGGCCTCGGCCATGGCCGGCGACCGGCCGACGAGGGCCGGTGGCCTCCCCAGGGCATGGCGAGGCTCGCCGGCCCCCGGCGAGGCCGAGCCTCGCCGTAGCTGGGTGAGGGTCGGCCTCGCCTTGGGTGGGCGAGCTTGAGCTCGCCCAGCCCGACGCGCCGACATCTCGCCGGGCTGGGCGAGCTCGATCTCGCCCAGATCCGGCGAGGCCAAGCTCGCCCAGCAGTCGGCAAGGCTCAGCCTTGCTGGATCTGGGCGAGCTCGAGCTCACCCAGCCAAGGCGAGGCCGACCCTCGCCCAGCTACGGCGAGGCTCGGCCTCGCCGGGGGCCGGCGAGCCTCGCCGTGCCTAGGCGAGGCCGCCGGCCCTCGTCGGCCGGTCGCCGGCCATGGCCGAGGCCGGCGACCGGCGAAAGAAAAAAGAAAGAAAGTAAGAAGAAAAAGAAGAAAAAATAAAAAAGTGTTTCTAAGTTTTGTTTCAAAAACAAGAAACACAAATTTTGTGTTTCTTGTTTCTGTTTCTTTTTTGTTCCTGGGAACAAAAGAACAAAAAAGGAACAGAAACGCACCCAAACGCGTTTCTGTTCCTTTTTTGTTCCCAGGAACAAAAAAACAGAAAAAGTGTTTAAAAATAGAAAAAAGAAACATAAACAAACAGGCCCTTAGACTCTCTTTATCGTTTCTTTTTTAATTTTGTTCCTGCATACCTGTTCCTATTTCTAATGGTTGCTTTCTGGAGAGAATGCAGGGCTAATGCTAAATCTACAGCAAAGAGTGATGCCAGAAACTTAAAGCTTCAACTTCAGAATAAGCTGTCACTTCCACTATTTACTGGAAAGAAAATAGAAGGAAAGGAGGGTGCTCCCATTCGCGTTGCCTTGATTGATACAGTTACAGGAGATGTCATTACATCAGGTCCGGAATCCTCCATTAAGTTGGACGTAGTCGTGCTTGAAGGTGACTTCAACAAGGAAGATCAGGACAACTGGGCTCAAGAAGAGTTTGAGAAGTACGTGGCTAAAGAACGTGCAGGAAAGGGGTCGCTTTTGACAGGACATCTCCTTGTGACGCTCAAGAAAGGTGTTGGGGAGCTGGGTGATATGATATTTACTGACAATTCCAGCTGGAATAGGAGTAAAAGATTCAGGATAGGGCTTAAGGTGGCATCGGGTTATTGTTGGAACACACGAATCCGAGAAGCAGTAATAGATGCCTTCCGTGTCAAAGAACATAGAGGAGAATGTAGGTCCTTTGTAGTCTTTAAACAGTACATAAACCTTGTCCCTCGTGACTGTCCATAAACATGTTTTTGGACATCCACAGTCTTCAGTTTTTTAATCGAGAGATTAATTTCATACGGACCTTTACATTTCAAATGAAAATTCCGATAAATAAGTGATGCTTGGATTCTCTGTTATTAGCAAATGTTTGAATCGGTTTCAGGAGAGAGTTCGCACGCCTGTTAGAAGTTTGCTTCTTCTTGTTTTTCTTATGGTGACTGGGACCTCCATTCTCTTCATTTTACAGCATCCCAGAAAAATTATCCACCTAAATCTGATGATGAGGTCTGGAGGTTGGAGAAGATTGCCAAGGATGGGAAATGTCACGAAAAACTGATGAAAGTCGGAATACATAAAGTGGAGGACTTTCTACTTCAACTGTTTACGGACTCCGACAAGTTGAGAGAGGTAAGCCCTTAGTTGATGATTCTCTATTATGGTTTGATTGACTACAAAAAATTTAAGTCTTTTGTTTTCACTAATCATAGATTCTTGGGAAGAGCATAATACCGAAGAGCTGGGATTGCCTAGTTCGTCATGCAAAGACTTGCCAAATAAGTCGGATACTTTATTTGTACTATCTTGATAGCATGAGGAAGCGTGGTGCTCTATTTGACGCTGATGGTAAACTGATCGGCCTAATCAAAGACAGGGTATATGTCGCT
Organism: Eucalyptus camaldulensis; assembly: GCA_019915185.1. NCBI lineage: Eukaryota > Viridiplantae > Streptophyta > Magnoliopsida > Myrtales > Myrtaceae > Eucalyptus > Eucalyptus camaldulensis. Next base: position 12,436,926 of record JAHSVA010000013.1, on the reverse strand, counting down.
ACTCATCGACTTTCTGCCCAAGAGAAGGTAAGTGACTAGTTCGTACTGTGTTTTGTCAATCCAGTTCATACGCTGCACACCATCATGCTGAGTTCATAAAATTTGTCCAATATCGTCTATGTAATCAGTAATTTGATGTTTACCCGTAGCTATGTGGCTTATTAGGTGTTATAATCAACCAGAGATATCGAAACTTCAAACAAGGAGTTGATTGGACATCTAGATGCTTTTTTTTTTTTAGTCAGTAGAAGTAATATCAAGTCTATTTTCGCCAAGGTGCATAAAATTGTAAGAGGTAGCGCTTCTCTTTACCAAAAAATTAAACTTTCTCAATCAAATGTTGTGTTTGCTACTATGTGGAGACTTCCTACCTCGATTTTTTTGAACTTTTAGTTCTATTTGTAATGCCGGGGGATGCCCCTAAGCTGCTGTACTTCATTTGAAGTCCCTGAAGAGGGACTAACATGAAACTCTGGATTCTTTTTCTAGATCCATAATGGAGACTTCTTATTAAAAGAGTGATTTTGTGTTTTCGCTATTTGCATTGCCAGTTTAGAGATGTTGACCATGTCAATCTAAGTGGCCCTCTGCACTCCGTAATTAAATTTGTATCAGGAAAACATGACTAAGTTGGAGAGCACTCTCGACATTTGATTTGGTGTGTCCATGAAAATCTGAGACAATTGTCATCAGATTGTAGTTTGAACAATTAACACATTCACCTTGCAACTATTACTTTCCAAGTTCAAAACTATGACGATCTAAATTACTTGCACAATACAAGTTGAAGTGTGTTTTATTCACCGGTCCTCTCTCGATCTTTGCATCCCTACTCTGAGGAGCCTTGCCTTGATTGCACTCTCCATGACATCTTTCGAGCACCTGACCTTTCTGTGGTGGAGAAATGTATGGTGATAGGCGAAAAATGAATTGAGGTTCTTTCCATGGTTTCTTTTATTCTTTCTCTGAGCTGCACTTGCGTACTTATTCTGAATACATGTTCATCCGTGAAAATGCAACATTACTTGCCGAAAAAAGAACTTGAAGTCAAAGCATGTACCTTCAATAGTGGAGATAAATACTTCCAGTAGTCCAACTTGAGCAATATACTGAGTGATTTTCTTCTAGGAACATAGAGATACAATTGTGAAAAAGGCCCTTGATAACCAGAATGATGTTATGGAGTTCAATGGTGAGACCTTTTCTCCCTATATGCAACCTAGGCGAGGCCCGAGCCTCGCCGTGGCTGGGCGAGCTTCTCTGGCAATGCTGGGCTTGACTGCTGAAGGTATGTGCTCTAAAGCACAAAAATATCTCTCCATTTAAGTTCATACAAAGATGCGGCCTGTGAAATAACGATAAAAATTGGACTTTGCACTTGATTGTTGAGCTTTAATAAATAGAAGCAAAGTGTTTCATATCCTATAATATGAAGACGCTTACCTATGCAGATACCCTTCAATTGAACTTGCACCCGAGGAGATTCTAATAATTTTGCTCCCTCTTTAACACTGACTAAGTTTTATGTAGAGGATTCCATTCGTAAGTTAGGCCTTAAAGTGTCTTTAGATGCAATAAAAAATGCTCAGAAATAGTTTTTACTGATGCAAACAGGGGAGCAGGTTAATGCAGGTCACTACCAAGAGCAGTAACCTAATAGAATATCAGTACAAAGGCAAAAGGTCAATAATCAAGTGCTTCATTTTTATCAGGGTTCAGTTTAGGAGATTTGACTTCAATTTTGACATGAAAGATTTAAGAGTTGAAGTATCAAATTGACCTATAAGGACATGCAACGTGGAGAACAGTCGATTTTTGTGTAAGCTGTGATTATTGCAAATGAGCCTCGTTCAACACACTATCCATTTGGCCATGAACGTATGTATGTGTTCTGTCCAAGCAATTAAAAAGTAACTAAAGCATTGGCTAATAATATGTGCCTTTTTGAGTACGGGATTAGGGGATGGTAAGGGCAGATACTCATGAACACCTGCGTTTACGTGATGCTAAATGGATATTGACACCACTAGGTAAACATATTCAGATGTAATAAGCACATGGTAACGTGTTTACATGTTAAATTTTATCAAATGGTGACAGGAAGATCAGATAGAAAAGAAGGTTGATTGGTTAAACTTAAAACTTAGAAATTGAGATATAATATGTTCAATCTGTGAAGGGAAGGGACCTAGTCAAATGAAGCACTTAAAGGATTACAAAGACCAGTGGCAAGAAAAATTAAAGAGGTGCGGGGGAGGGGCAAAAAAAATAGTGGCACCTAACTTGATGTCTGAATAGGAAGAGTACATGACAATTCATTGCAAGATATTTTATAGGCTTGTAACCTGTGCTCACGTCGGCCTATGTTTATTAACCACATTAGTGTTCTATTTCTTTCTCCAGGACATAATGATGCAACTGCTTTCACATTGCCAGTACAGCCCCAAATTACCAACCCTGGAAATGACATGGAGTTTTCAGTTGATGAATTACTCGCTGAATTTGGGTACATATTGAGAGACAACTCGAATGGTCTAATTTCTCTAGGAGATAATGGTATTACTACTGTCGAATTGCCAGCAGAGTCCCATGATATCAATTTACAATATGCCAAGCCTGGCCAAATGATCGGTTCGGGGAGCCAAATGGACTATATAGTAAATGAGCATGGTCTCCCCTCTAGACCAACCTATGCCTCAACATCAAGCTTCCAATCTAGGAGTGCACTTCCTCTGTCTGCAGGCATTCACGGGATGGAAGATTTCGGATCACCCGATGCAGATGATAGTACTGCGAACCAGTTGGCTGGTATTCAGAACCCACCAGATGATGACACCTTTGAGACCTCACGACGTTATGACGGTTTTGCTACCGGAGACGCTTTTGCACACTGGATAAAAATATTTCTGGTGCTCAAGTGGTTTTGCCACATCAGGAAGAGACGTGCCAGAGTTGTGCAGTCAGATGAACCGCTGATTGAAGTCCAGGCTTGACTTTATTGTTCTTTCTGTGGCATTAGTTAAGTCGATTCTCCATTTACTGTCTGATAGAACTGATGGTATATTTTTTCATAGATGAGGGCTTATCAGTTACTTATTTATATGGGACCCTGTTCATTGATAATGTTGTTCATTTGGGTATAGATCAGCTTTGGTTAACGCCTTGTTAAGCAACTAGCTTTTTCATCAGAAAGTGTCTCTCTTCTTCAGTTCTCTCGACATCTTTCTTCAAAGTTCTCTAACTTTTCACTTGTAGGGAATGGTAGGTATATCATTCAAAGGGAGCAGTTGGTTTCTGCACTTTATCATGCATGGAATTGCCCACGTCCTTCGAGTCCTAAGAATCAAGTCTTGCCTGTTTGTTGCCATCCACCGGCAGTAGAGCTATTTCTCAGACAACATACACTGTTAAATTATTATGCCAAGTTCCCTTGATATTCTCCATTTATTCAGATGTTCGTTTAATAATGATGATGACTTACAAATGAAAATTAGTTCTACTACTACGGAAAAAGTAGTAGAAAAATATAAGAGGTAGAGCTTCACTATACCAAAAAATTAAACCTTCCTAGTCAAATGTTGTATTGGCTATTATGTGGAGACTTTTTACCTCTATCTTTTTGAATTATTAGCTTTATTTGTGATGCCAGGATGCCCATAAGCTGTTGTACATTATATGCTTTATCATACTTTCATTTTTTATCCACAAAAAAAAAGTAGCAGAAATAAATTGACTATACAACGGATATAAATAGAGGGTTTCGCCAAAGATGTTTTGTGTAATAGACACAAATAGTCTTTTTTTTTTCTAGCCTTCCACTCTCATTTTCTCGATCCTTGAAAACTTAATTGTAATTTCTCCAAAATGAGCTTATGTAAGACGACTCACAGATTCGATTTACTAGGGGGTTTGCACTGGATTTGATCCTTTTAATATAAGATTGTCACGTCCTGATCCTCCGAGCATGTGCCCATCCCTACTTGGTCAATAAAATAGCAATGTCCCAGGACGCATCACCGACCCATTCATTTTAATACTCATGCAGAAGCGAATAAATAAATCCCTAGACAAGAACAAGATGGGATAGAAAAGTAAGGCCAATTTTTCGCAAAATACCTTTTCATAAACACACAAATATATACACAGAAATCTACAAAAAAGAATCGACTTTCAACAAAAGAGAAATGTCATAGGACTAACTAGTCGGACATGCTCACCGATTATCCGGGCTTCACCTTCTAAACTTCAGGCTTTGAGTCCTCCACCGCTGTCAACTAGGGACCTGAAATTGTTATCCCACAACAGGGTGAGACTACGTCTCAGCGAGTTCAACCCCCTAAGTCCCGACTAGAAAGAAAATACGCTCCAAAGCCTGCCTAAGCACAATCATGAGTCAGAGGACTTACCTTGGCCTTAGTTCCTTCCTGCAAATCAGTACAGTTCATATCACAACCAATCACTTCATAATCAATTTATCCAGCTCGATCGAATAATCGATCAATCAGCTTAGTTGATTACATGTCAATGAGATCATTCTCCAGTCATCTCAATTACTCAGCCCCAATGTTGAATTACGGCTCAGTGAGCACAGCCTACTAAATCTTCAGTGGTAATGCTGAATTATGGCTCAGCGGGCACAGCCTACTAAATCTTTGACGGTAATGCTAAATTACGACTCAGTGGACACAACCGATTTCAAGTTCGGTGGTAATACTGAATTATGGCTCAACGGGCACAACCACACTTCAGCGGTTTTCTTGATCTAACTCACAACAATATGCTCAACAACTTCAATAGCCATCTTCTTATGACTATAAACCATCACATGATTAATTACCTACGGCCAAGGACGTGGCATCCCACTCTTGAACCCCTTAATTAACAAATCCTCTTGGCCTATTTCCCTCGTATTAAGGGTACTTGATAAAAATAATCATGTGTAGGTACACGGTCAGTCTCAGCAAAAAAATATAATATACACGGTCAGTCTCAGCAAAAAATATAATATCTTTACTTTCAAAATTCCCACTATTTATACAGTCGATAAAAACATTGTTGGCACTGTAAATTGACATTTGGTTATTTTCTAATTAAATACTGAAAATAAATAAATTTAGGAATAAATTCCCAAATTCACAAATCATACACAATCATCACAAATTAGAACTCAATTAAATAAACAAATCACACCACTGCAATCAACATAAAATTCCGATTACCAGCTATCTTGGTCTAATTTTCAAAAAATAAATAAATAATTAATTAATTAATTACGGAAATTAATTATTAAATGCAATAAATAGCAACTTAGGCTCGTAAAACCTAATTGAAAGCCAAGACGGACTCGGAAAATTTCCGAACTACTTTAGATAAATTCTAGAGCTTGTCTAGGCTCTAATTACACTGCTCTAACCACCTAACATGCAATAACAATTAATTAAATTGCTAATCTAATCTAACTATCCACCTAATACATACTTAGTCTAAACTAATCAACCCTTAAACGTCATTAACTTACTAAGCAAGAATTAGTGAGTTAAACTCAATTGTTCGACAATCCGCTCGAATCAGACTAACGAGAACACGACGAGGGGCAAGAAACCTCAAAGTGGGACCGACTTTCGGGGTCTAGAAGCTGGCCAAAACGGACCAAACGGTGCTGTGAAGACACTTTGGTTCAGCTTTTGTTTGGTGCTAGTTGGTGGCTGCTGAAGTTGCTTTAGGGGCTGGTTAGGGAAGAAACGTCACAGTGGGGTTCTGCGGCTTGGATGGGTGGAGACGGTGGCTCACAGCAGCGGCATGGATTCTAACAGTGGCTTGCTGGATGGCGAGCCTCTGCTAGACGCGCGAACGATAAGGGCGAAGCAGTTGGGACGCAGCTGAGGCGAAGGGGCATGCACGGGTGGGCGGTGGTGTCGTGGTGGCATCGCGGTGGCTCCGGCAGGCTTCAGTGATGGCATGCGACGAGCGGGAGGCTTCCATGGCTGGGTGGTTCTTCTATGCAAGTTTTTGGAAGTTCTCAAAGCACAATGAAGAAAAAGAAAGGCCGGTCGACGACTTGAGGGGGAGAGGGGGCAAGGGGACCACTTGCTCTCTCTTATCTCATCTCTTTGTCCCCCATGGAGGTCCCCGCCAATTCTAGCTTGCTTGCACAGCCATTTTAGACCAAAAACCCCCTTCTAGAAGGCTTGAGGAGGTCCAAAATGTTGGGTCCATGGGGTGTTATGAATTTTGAATGATTTCCCTCCAATTTGGACTTTAATCCTTCTTGAATCAACTCAATTTGGCCTCTATAGATTCCAATATCAAGCTTTCAATCAAATTGGTATTTTTCCTCACCAATTGAACTTACTTGCTTCTCCATTGCGCGATCAAAGATGGTCCCTAAAATTTTTTGGACAAAAACGACCCTACCTTGACTTATTCCTAAAAAGTCTTGGTTTGCAGAAAAATCTTTGGAGACTGAGTCAAAATTCCTAAAATGACCTGTGACAGGACGGAACTTTCAATTTCTAAATCGGATTTAAATGCGCGGTTAATTTCAATCCGACGCGATTTTAGCGTGACCTAGGTTATCGGGTAGCTTTCAAAAATTTTTAATGCAAATAACCCGTGGTCGATTTTCTTTGAGCCACAATGAACATCTTCGATACATTGGCAACTCTCGATGGTCATGAAAATCTCGAGATTTCAAATATGGACACAGGGTACCAAAACGACAGATGAGAACTTTGCAATTTAGTGGAATCACCCACGTTTAGTTACATATCTCAATCGAACCAACCTATCTCTGATTTCTAATTGACTTATAACTGTGCCGTAATTATCTTTGCTGATGAGCACTGTCGAGTAGCCGATTCCTGGTCAAATTCTTAAGTCTATTGCCTTAAAATCTCTTAATGACTTTCCCCAAATAGTCTAGTTATCTCACGAGTGATCAGCTTTGAGAATAGCACCATAGGCACGTCGATGAAAAGCCCGATTTATTCAATTGAAAATAGAACTGAAATTTTAGAATGTCACAAAGATTGAGTCTAAATCTTTTATTTTGGGTCTCTCATTTCCCATGTTATTTTGAACGCATATGATAACCATTATATTTCTGTTCTACAACAATTTTTCTGTTCCAAAAACAAGTTTACAACAAAAATTCATTTAGCAATACAACTTCATTTTTCAATTTATGGAACAAATTTTTAGTCTAGATATAGATTTTGAACAAAAATGAGAAATAAAAGTTATTCTCGTTGCTCATTCTCTCTACTAGCCAGCTGTTCAACTGCCACTGCTCGTCATCTGTAACCGCCCGGGAGGGAGAAATTTTGTATTCTTATTAAATGAATTTCTATTCTGGAAATATGAATTTTGTATTGTTATCAAATACGTATATTTACTCTAAAAACTCATCCAAAAATAGAAAAAGAATAAACTATTTCCATTCCAAAAATTAATTTTTGATTAGAAAAGTTATCATTTGCACTTTTTATGTCCTGAATTATTTATAGTTTGTCTTCGAGTACCACCATTTTTGCTAGCCTATCCAAATAAACCCCAAAAAAGAGTAGTGTTTGCCTTCCATCGTACAGGGACCAATCATGCTTTGCGTGCAGTCTTTGAAATGATCCTTTATTGGCAATCCAAGAAAACCCGGTCTTCCTATTCCTCACTTGCACTCTCTTTCCTGTATGCAATATCTACTTGAGATTACTTTTAGTCAAAACAGATTTATGAAAATTTTCACGAGTAAGATTTGACCTCTGAAACTAGTCATGATTTTTTTCTTGCCAAATGAAAGTTTAGTAGTCATAGTCAGCATTTCCAGTATCTAATCTGCTACTAAAGTGGTGCTCTATTTAGAGACCATTGTAGTGACACGTGGCCTTCTCCTAAGTCGACACCTACCTACTTTTTTTTTTTTTTGGTCTTCTCTCTCTTTTTGGAACGTCGATTGCAATGCGCTCTCTTTCTCATACGTGATGTGCTTGTGGAACTTTAAGGAGTTCCGTACGAATCACTTTATAAGATTGAGACTATATGCATAGATCTATCCCGTGGCGCGACATGGCGCATTATGATGGGCATAGGTCACAAAATTGCCAAAGTCGGATTTCAAGGAACTTTTTACTAGGGATGGTGTCATTTACAATCAAAGTTTGGTATTTGTAATGAAAATTTATCATAAGTATACAAGTTTGGGAGATTTGGTGGTTAAACAATTAATTTGGAGTAAATTTGTTATGTGTAAATCTTTTGTGGTGACCCTTGTAAAATTTAATTTTTGGTAGGAAATATTTTCCTTCCATGGACTAAGAAAACATTTTCCGTTAACTCATTTTCCTAAACGATCCAAATGCTAGAAAAATGAGGAAAATATTTTTTGGGAAAATATTTTTCATGAAATAGACGAAGCATAAATACTGAAAATTTACTTTCTTTATATATATATATATATATATATATATATATATATATATTTATATTTATTTGAGTGTTGAATATGTTAAGTGCTAAAAGTTGGAACAAAAGGTTGATGATTCTTGAAAATCGATAGTTGAATATTATGAATCCTTAACAATCATCGAAAAATGACCATTAGCGATAGGTTCTATTAATATATCTTAAAAGATTTGATTAGCATAAAGTATTTTCTATTCAAACGAATCAAGTAACTTATCATTTACTTACCGGATAAAATGAATTTTTGACTTAATGCATCCATTTAAGTCAATTTTATTTAAAGCTAGCAAATAAATTCAATCTCATTAAAGTATTGGATTTTTAATTAATGTTAATACCACGAAAAATCTCCAATTAATGCAATTGTAACAAATTTACATCAAAATAATTTTTCACCCCATAAAACCTCAAACCGATACATATTTGACAATTTCACCTCAAATTAAATTTTGGACAACTAAAACCCCCAAACCTGTTTCATTAATCACAAATTTATTATCTGTTAATTTCCATTAAATCGGATTAATATTACAAAAAATCACAAACTGATACATATGTAACAAATAGAGAGCAAAACCTCAAATTAGTATACTCGTCAGATGCCATATGTCATATAATTAAACAATTTGACGCTAACATTCAACGGAAATTAATGAATAATGAACTTGTCACAGGTGTAGGTGTGCCAATTTGAATTTTCGTAGTCAAAAAATTAGTTTTAAGTAAATATGTCTCAAATACATCAATTTGGGATTTTTAAGTGATATTAACTCTTTTGATTAATAAATAATTATGATACTTTTTACCTTGGAAATCCCCCCGCGAGTCCAACCACCCGCTGATTTGTGCTTGCCTAGGAATCCATAATTCGTTCCCGTCTGACCCAAAAGGCCTGTAAACCATTGGCAGTAGTAGTAGACTAGGAGTTACTTGGCAACCAAACATGCTGGTTTTTTTTGGCTCGTTGCGCGTGTTTGACAAGGCGTGAAATCATATGAAAGCCGAAAATTCCAAAAATTATGCAGCATTTTCCAGGAAAATTACCAGGACCCAATTTTCCTAGAAAATTACCTCTGTCGACCTGTCCGTCACGCCACTCTTTCTCACTCTCTGTGACGCGCACGTGCGCGTATACACGATGATGACAACAACCAGTCCAAACTTGGGAGGAGAATCGGGCTGGTGAGAGACAAAGTTTGACCGTCACAACGACAACACAAAAAGGAGTGATGGATGGAAGAAAATTTGATTGTCATGCCTTTGTCGTGTGCTGCGAAATCGGTACAACATCCGCATCATTTCGCCATTTTTGGGTTCATCCCTTTCATTACACTTTCGGGTTTTGCACGTGAGAAAACTTAGTCGAGTCGCATAAAAAGTGATACGGAATGCAACTCTATCTCTGATTACTTGAGTAAAGGCGATATTAAATGGGATTTCACATAAATTCTCGTTTTTTTTTTTATTTGTAGGCCTTCAAAATAAAGAACCTTGAATACTATAAACAAGTACCTATACCTAACAGGATTAAGTGAATATCTAAATTTTTGGTCATTTTATTTATATCTTTCCCTACTTTACCAAAGATTGGAAAAGATTCTTTAAGAGGCTTAGGGCTTTAAGGTGCATGATAAATATCACCTCCAGAGTGTAGAACCCCAGAATTAATGGACGGTCATATTCTCATGTTATCTATATTGCTCTTCAGATACCGAAGATGGCGGGATTGATTGTATTGGAAGATATGATTGTGTAATCTCTATTGATAGGAAATCAAATATACTTTAGGATAGAAAAAGATAGACAAATATAGAATTTCCTTTATTATTTCTCTTCATTGTAATTAAATACAGAATTACATGTACAGAATCAATCAATGAAAAAGAAGAGAATTGCTTCTTCGCATTTGTTCTACCTTCCGAGCACCTTCTTTTTCTCTTTTCTGACATGGTAACAGAGCTATTCCGGTTCTAAACTAATTTGCTTCCACTTCCGATTACCTCATACACCAACCTCGATTTATTTTCAGAACAGTGTTGCCAAAGGAATCAAAATCCTTGATTGCCTAAAGGAACTGTATCTGCAAAGAGGAGATATCAGAGGAATCGAATTTTTTCAACATGTCAACACCACCAGATTGCACCTCTACTCCCGTCGATGAATCTACATCAGACGCTTCGACACGAACCTTAGGAGACCGAGATCCAACCGCTATAGTCCCTGCATCAAAACGGCAACAACAAATCCAAGGCCAACCTCCGCACGTGCCATGGCAACAACAGGCTCAGGTAATTACAGGGCAACCATTTGCAGGTCACCCTTACCAATGGATGCCATATCCATGGTATCCTGGACCTATCCCCAACACATCATTGCCTGGCTACCATAGTAGCACGCGGGCTGAAGCAGGTCTACCAACCAGTGACGAGGCAAACCCTAACGTCAGCCCGGAGCAAACGAGTGGATCACCTGTACCAAGTCAAGGATTCCAGAATGCGGATTACGGATTCGGCCTCGGGGGTTTGGGTCAAGGAACAAATCCCTACCTGACTCCCACACCGGGTTTCTTCCCGTATCAGCTCCTTACTACCAGTGGCCAGCCGGAACCTGGCGATCCATTATATACAACAAACGGGGACGGCCCAAAACTGAAAATTATAAGTCAGCAATTGACAGGTGTAGATAATTATTCAAGTTGGTCGCGCGAATTCCGGCGAGCACTTATAACAAAAGACAAGGAAGTTTTCATCGACGGATCGTTCCCGATTCCGTCCGACGAGAGAATGGCACGAATCTGGAGGAGATGCAGCCAACTGGTAAGAACCTAGATTGGAAATTGCATCGCGCCCGAGGTCACGGCCGGGCTTCCCCCGACGGAGGATCCGAAGAAAATGTGGGAAAACATAAGGGAGATGTATGGAAAACTCGATCAAGTTAAAAAAATTTATCTAACACAGCAAATTTCAAATCTGAAACAGGGGAACATGAGCATCGCAACAATATACAACAAGCTCTCGAGTCTGTGGAATGAGTTGGAGGCAGCCAAGGAAAAATTCGACTGGCCTGATCCCATCCAACAACAATACAAGCAGATGCGAGAAAGGGAGAAAGCAACGAGATTCCTTCTCATCCTCAATGAGGCATACATACCTTTCTGATCCCATATACTTACCATGGAGCCTCTGCCAAGTCTCGGCCGGATCTATCAACTCGCCATACAGGAGGAGAGCCAATAGAGATCGGCGGACCACGGCAAAGGAGGAGACGAAATTGCTCTGGCTGCAAAGAGCCATTTCCGTTCGTCACAGAGAGGCTCGGGGAGGAGAGAGGCGGATCTAGGGTTTTTCTTCGAAAACGAAAACCCTAGACCCCTTATAAAGAGAAGCGCGGACGGTGGAGATCACTTCCATTATCAATCAGACGGGTTGCAATCGTTCCAGGGGGCGACAGGATCAGACGGCTCGCGTGGCATCATCTTTGCTTCATCCGATGGCTCACGTTCTGTTTTTTTAAGTCCATCCGACGGCTCCCGAAGCGGCTATTTAATCGGATCGGACAGCTTACGATCATCTGGCACCAATGGGCTGGATGGCTCGCACGGCCCATTTCTTGGAGGATCCGACAGCTCATATGGGCCTATTTCGGCCCAAGCTTTTCAATCCAATATCAAGCCCAATTCAAATGCAAAAAATAATGGGCCAAAAGGAAGAGGTAAGATGTACTGTGATTATTGTAAGTGCCTGCACCATACAATTGAGAATTGCTGGAAATTGCATGGAAAGCCAGGAGAAAAAAAAAAAAGGGAAATTTTCCTCAGTTTTTCAGGTGTCAGGCCAGCACATGGGAAAATCAATTACCCATGAACAATATCATGAGCTGATGGAAACTTTGAAGAAATTGGATCCCTCGGATAAAGGAGGCAGCTTCACAGGTACATCCTATTGTTTGATGAACTCGATTTCAAAGGATGCATGGATTATTGATTCAGGTGCTAGTGATCACATAGTCTGTGACAGGAATTTACTTTAAGATATTACAAAATTATCTTTTCCTATATCAGTACAACTTCCAAATGGAAATAGCACCAAAGTTACAATGACTGGGATTGTAAAGCTTAGTTCTCTTGTCACTATTAAAAATGTGTTTTACGTACCCGATTTCCATTTCAATCTGATCTCAGTTGCCCGAGCCTATGAAGAAAATTCATGCCACATTCTTTTTCATTCTGATAAATGTTTCTTTCAGGCCCGTTCGACTGGCACACTGATGGGCTTGGGTAGAGTCAGCCATGGATTATATTTTTGGTTGGATTTTCCACACTTTTTTAAGTTATCTCCCTTTGAATTCAATAAATCTCTATGTAATGCTACTACCAATGGCATTAATTTCCTTAATCATAAACGTTTGGGCCATAGTGCGTTATTTCCTTATCCTAAATGTCCCATTTGTCCCATGGCTAAGCAAACACGTGCTCCTTTCCAGAATAGCACCTCTCGAACAGAAGATATATTTTCTCTTATTCATGCTAATGTTTGGGGGCCTTATCATACTTTAAATCATGACGGCTCTAGGTTCTTTCTCACAATTGTGGATGACTACTCTCGTGCCACATGGACTTTCCTCATGCAATCCAAAAACCTAGTCTTTTCTCATTTAAAGACATTTATTTCCTTATCCAAAACTCAATTTCAGAAACCAATCCGTAGGATACGTACTGATAATGGAAAAGAATTTTTTAATACTGAATATACTTCCTTATTCACTTCACATGGGATATTGCATGAGAGCTCTTGTGTTTACACACCCCAGCAGAATGGAGTTGTTGAGAGAAAACATCGCCATCTTTTAGAAGTGGCACGTGCACTTAAATTACAAGCATCTATTCCCGAAAAGTTTTGGGAAGATTGTGTGATTACTGCAGCATACCTGATCAATCGCATGCCATCACGCATCTTAAAGGGAAGGACACCTATTGAGTTATTATATGGGAGAAAGCTGAATTTATCTCATCTTAGAGTCTTTGGGTATCTGTGCTATGTCACTATAGTGGGCCATAGAGATAAAATGGCGCCACGAGCTACTCAATGCATTTTCATGGGCTATCCAACTTTACAAAAGGGATATAGGCTTTATGCACCTTCTACAATAAATTTCTTTATCAGCAGGGATGTTGTTTTCCATGAAGATGTTTTTCCTTTTTCATTAACATCTTTACCTGAAGAAGAGAAAACAAATCGCCAATTCTTATTGGAAGAAGATTCATCACCTGGAGGAACATTTATTATTCCTCCTCCTCCAAGAGAAGTTGATGTCTTGCCTACAACACCTCTTCCGAATCCTGTTGAAAATTCCATTGAGCAGTCATTTATAGAAGAATCACTGCATGAAGAACCAGCACAGCCAGAGGATACTTCAAAAACAACAACTACTGAAGAATTATCCACCACACCACAGGTGCCACAGAGGCATTCTCATCGAATCACTCAACCACCAACTTGGACGAAAGATTATATATGCGGTTCTTCACAATCATCAGGTACTCGATACCCCATCTCTTCTTATGTCTCTTTTGATAGATTGTCGCCAGAACATCTATGTTGCATAAGCTGTATTTCTGAAGATCAAGAACCTTCTAGTTATAATGAAGCCAAAGATGATCCTCGTTGGCAAAAGGCCATGGAATCTGAATTACATGCATTGATAGAAAATCACACTTGGGATGTTGTATCAATACCTGATCATCGCAAACCTATTGAATGTAAATGGGTATATAAAATAAAATACGGAGCAGATGGTTCTATGGAAAGATACAAAGCATAGTTGGTGGCAAAAGGCTTCACCTAGCGAGAAGGTTTCGATGATCACGAAACTTTTTCTCCTGTAGCAAAGGATGTCACGGTTCGTACTTTTCTGTCTATTGCTGCTTTTCGTGACTGGCCATTACACCAAATGGATGTCCATAATGCCTTCTTACATGGTGATTTGGATGAAGAAATATATATGGAGCTTCCACCAAGATTACGGAGATAGGGGGAGTCGAAGGTATGTCGTCTCCGTAAATCTCTTTATGGCTTGAAACAAGCCTCCCGACAATGGTACGCTAAATTCACCAGTGCACTCTTGGCTGCTGGGTTCAAGCAATCCAAATATGACTATGCCTTATTCACCTGGACAAAAGGTATGTCATCCATTTACTTGATGATCTATGTTGATCATATCTTATAATGATTCTGCTGTTAAAAAGCTTAAAGAGTATCTGCATTCGAATTTTCATATCAAAGACTTAGGGTCGCCTAAGTATTTTCTTGGAATTGAAATAGCTCGCTCAGATCAGGGCATCTCATTAAGTCGGCGGAAATTTGTGATGGAAATAATATCAGAAGCAGGATTATCAAATTGTAGACCATCAGTCATTCCTATTGAGCAATATGCTAAGCTGACCTCTGTCAGCTATGACACTGGCATATCCTCTTCTTCTGATGATCCTCTGTTGCAAGATCCCTCCGGAGACTAGTAGGAAAACTGATATATCTCACCATGACTAGGCCGGATATTTGTTATGCAGTACAGACTCTTAGTCAGTTTATGCATAATCCGAAGCAATCTCACATGAATGCAACCTTGAAGATTGTGAGATACTTGAAGACTTGTCCAGGTTTAGGAATACTTCTTTCCCAAAAGTGCAACATGGAAATGACAGCTTATTGCGATGCAGATTATGCCACATGCCCTATGAGTAGGAGGTCTATTACCGGTTTCTGCATCAAATTTGGGGAATCACTACTCTCATGAAAGACAAAGAAACAGTCTACTGTATCTTTATCATCGGCTGAAGCTAAATACCGGTCTATGGCCAAGACTGTATGTGAAATAGTCTAGTTAAGGGGTCTACTTCTGGATCTCGGAGCTCCTGTTAAAGGGCCAACTTTACTCTTCTGTGATAATGATTCGGCACTCAAGCTTGCAGCAAATCTTGTACTACATGAGAGGACGAAGCATATAGAAGTTGATTGTCATTTTACTCGGGAAAAGATTCAAGAAGGAATTGTCAAGATAAGAGGAATAAGGACTTCGGAATAGCCTGCTAATATATTTACTAAACCTCTTTGTCAAAGACGGCATACATATCTTCTACACAAGCTAGGTGTCTTGGACATATACAGACCACCAGCTTGAGGGGGAGTGTTGGAAGATATGATTTTGTAATCTCTATTGATAGGAAATCAAATATACTTTAGGATAGAAAAAGATAGACAAATATAGAATTTCCTTTATTATTTCTCTTCATTGTAATTAAATACAGAATTACATGTACAAAATCAATCAATGAAAAAGAAGAGAATTGCTTCTTTGCATTTGTTCTGCCTTCCAAGCACCTTCTTTTTCTCTTTTCTAACAGATTGGCCATGAGGTGAATGAGGGCTTGAATTTTGTGGCTAACTTGCTTGTTGGACTTATTGTGTGTATTTGATATGCTTACACTTCTACTGTACAACTATTGTATTGTACAACTTTACAATGTCGAGTTGTAACTAGAATAAAAAAATGTTAGTACATATAAATCTAAAATCTTACGATGCTTCACCCATAATTAAATTTAAATTATCCAATTGTATAGTCAGTTGAAGAGTCAGAAATCTGGCTTATGGAGAGCGAGATTTCTAACAAATTTGAGTTTGACTTTTAATCTTGAGTTTTGGTAACAAATAGTATAAGTAATAACAACTTAATCAATTAGTCGATAAGAAAAACAAAAAACCGAGATATTCATGAAAAGGTAATACATTCAATCAAAACGTGATAACAATAAGAAAACTGTGTTTTTGTGTGAAAAATGAAAAAACTTGAACTTGTAATTTGATAAAAAGGATGCATTGATTTTTTTTAAAGAAAAATGTAAATGTCTTAAGAGGTTACTGGGCGACAAGATACCCGTTAAACGGGTGGGTCAGGTTGGATTTGAGTTGGGTCATAAATGGTCCGACCCAAATCGACCCATTTAACCCATTTATGACCCGTTTATTGCAATGAAAAAATTTTGACCTATACCCGACCCGACCCATACCTAACCCATTTAACTAAACTTAATTTTATTATTATTATTATTATTATTATTATTATTATTATTATTATTATTATTATTATTATTATTATTATTATTATTATTATTATAATATTTAAAAAATGGTATTGCTAAAATAATTTTATACAACACAAATTTAATGGACAACTTTTATAATTTTTAAAATAATTATTTTTAAAAATCTAATTTTAATGATTTTTTTATTTTTTAAAATAAAATTTAACTTATTTTTAATTTTATAAATATAACTTTTTTTCTTTTTTTCTTTCTTCTTCTTCTTCTTCTTTGGCTGGCCACTGGCCGCCGGCCATAGGCTAGCCTCGAGCTCGCCCAGCTCATCGACGCCGGCGAGCTGGGCGAGCTCAAGGCTCGCCAAATTCGGCAAGCTCGAGCTCACCCAACGTCGGAGAGCTCAAGTCTCGTCAAATCAGCAAGGCTTGAGCCTCGCCGGACATCAGCGAGGCCTTCGCCTCACCAAATCTGGCGAGCTTGAGGCTTGTCAGCGTCGAGCGAGGCCTCCTCCTCGCTAGATCTGGCGAGCTTAAGGCTCGCCGACGTTGGCGGCCTTGCCAAATCCAGCAAGCTCAAGCTCGCTCGACGCTGGCAAGCTCGAGGCTCGACTAGCCAGTCACCAGCCATTGCCGTGTCGGCGACCAAAGGAAGAAGAAAGAAAAAAAAAAAGAAAAAAATTAAAAGAAAAAATAATTATAATTTAGTTTTTTTTTTAAGAAAAAATTGTAAAGTTAAAGAGAAAATAGAGAGATTGTGAGGTTTTTGATGAAAATAAATAAGTTCATTTTTAATGGGTTGATAAATGGGTCTTAAATGGGTCAGCTCTTTGACCCATTTAAAACTCATATATCTCAGTTTTGATCCATTGAAACCCATTATGGGTACTTTAGGAAATAGGCTTGAGCCATTAATGACCCATTTAAATATAAATGCGTCAATGACCCATTTTGACACCACGAACGACCCATTTAAACATAAATGCGTCAACAACCCATTTAAACATAAATACTTTACATTGATTAAGCACGTGGACCGCACGTGTGATCATTACTAGTATCAAAACAACATGAGATAAAGTTTTGCGAGGTAGCATATTTACATTCATACCCACGCGCGTTTGAACTTCTTAAACATAATGGCCGACATAAATCCTCCAACTACATAGGAGCATGCATTTAAGTAACATTTCTCAGAAACTTCCTGTGATCCACAGCCACCACTTCACATAAACTATTCATTCCAAGTGAAAACAGTAAGACAACATCGTCCCAGTTCACATCAAAATTTATTCGAGGAGGAATTTTAGTTCACACTTTTATTTATGGTAGGAGTAATTTCAGTAATTCGTCTCTCTATTGGAATACAATAAAGATGGTATTTTATATGTCCAAGTTCGCTGTTTTATTCATCTTACAGCTCCCGGCGCAGAATTCCTCTCGAACCTGTTCCATCCTTTTCCGTTTCTTTTTTTTTTTTTTTGGGCAGAACCTGTTTCATCCTTGATTGAACTTCCCTCAAGTATAGTTAAAACTGACACGGTTTTCAAACAATTAAACAAGAATTGGAACTTTAAATGGGAAGAGTGAACTTACTTGATTGGAGCGAAGCACGGCCTCATGGGCTGACTAGGTGGAAGCCGAAGCTCTCTTTTGCCATGATCTTTCTTCTTCTTTTTGGTCGAGTTTACGGTGTGTATTTTTTGGGAGAATTACCAAAAATATTTTAAACATATTGAACAGATGTCAAATTAGATCTAAATTTTTTAATTTGATTAATTTAACTTTAAACATTTTCGACAATTTGCAAATGTAATCCTTCTAATAAATTTTGACTAGTAAGTACTAAGATGGATGCCGATTATCCTACGTAGCACGGCCAGCACTGTTGTAGCCTTTTTTTTGTGTTTCTTTTAAGTTTTTGGAATTTTTTTTTTGTAAATTTTATTTTCTTTCTTTTTTTTCCATCCTCATTTTTAAGTTCTCTAAATTTATAAATTTTTCTTTTAGTTCTCCTTTTTCCTATCGACCACCGCACTTGGCAAGGCTTGACCTTACTGGCACTCCCTTGTGGGCTGGTAAGGGAGGAAAAACGAATAAAAAAGAAGAAAAAGAAAAGGAAAAGACTTGGATTCCCCAAGATGGTTACGGATAGAGCGACTAGATCCCAACCAACCAGTCATATTCATAGTCTCGCCCGGAATATTCGTGAAGGGGCCCGAAGCATATCATGACATAAAAATGAGGGTCTTCAAGAAATAAACATTCGGACCCGACGGGCCTCGAGTAGCCGCCACTCTTGAAGTCGCAAAACCATTGTGGGCCAGGGAGCCAATCCAATAAAATAGTCTAATGTGTATCTTAGGATTAAAGGGAAGAATCATCCAAAGATGCGGTGGCACCTGCCAATTCCACCTGAAGACCCTCCCTTGGGTCCGGATGGCGGGGATTCCGTGAAGGGTCGCTCTATGCGATCCCCCGCCCGGTATCTTCTTCTTCCTCCTCCGCCGTTCAAGCCAGCGGACCTGAGGGTGAAGAAACAGTGGAGGAAAGAAAATGAACAGTGGAGGAATACGAAAGAAAGAAAAAGAAAATTAAGAAAGTAAGTTGAAATTATGTAATTTCACTTAAAGTAGAGGTAACCACTGGGATTGCTATAGTGGCCATCTTTCTTATTTGAAAAAAGGGAAGGTGAGAAGTTTAATTTCCCATCTTCTCAATAAGTTGGGGTGAGGATGCTTGAGTAAGGGAGGAGGTCTCATAACATGCACACATCACATAGCACACATAGTGGCTTATAAAATAGATATGGGATAGGACCAAAAAAAAAAAGAATAAAAGAATTAAGGTAGGGGTGTTAGAATCAAATTGAAAAATTGAACCAAAACTAGAACTAAACTAAATTTTTGTGCATTTTCCATTCGGTTTAGGTTTCGGTTTAGATTATGAAAAAATAATTGTTTTTTTTTTAATTCTGGTTTGGTTTCATTAATCAAATTGAGCTGCAAAATGCCATTCTTTTTAATATTACAATTTGCACAATATCTCTCCTTTTTTTACTAGACTAATTTTTTAATGCTTTTAAAAAGAAAAGTGAAAAAACAGAATCAATCTAATCCGATTCAAATGACGTTCAAAACTAATACACACCCAAATGGTTCGGTTCAATTTGGGTTTCTTGATTATCCGAACTAGTGACACCCTAATTTAAGGTCATCCACATCGGATGCCTAATTGGATGGTCACATAAGAATTTCCCAGCCTAAATTGTCTGGATAGACAATACAAAAAAAATCATGATAATACTTAGGATTAAATTGACTAAATTGGCATCCGTACAATAAGTTTAGATCCCAAAAGTGATTTTCTCTTATTTGGTTACATAGGTCGAGCATATAACAGCACGGTTATATTTATTAAAAAGAAAAACTAGTTGATAAAATTTGAGTTGATAATTTGTTATTTGAAAAAGAAGATGGGGTTTAGGTGACTAGTCAGGTCGTAACGGAATCTGCAATTACTTGATGAAAGCAAAAATACAAACGAGAAGGAAAGAGTCGATATAAAGAAGGGTCGTCACATAAATTATTATTCAATTTAAGTTGAATACGATGGTCATCCCCATCACCTTTAGAGTTCATGCAAGTCAAATGTCATTTTGCAAAGCTTTCGGTATTTACTTTTAAGGGTTAATACTACAAAAAACGCAAAATTTGTAAACATGTGACAAATTTACCTTTCATTAATTTTAATTAAATTGCCATAAAATTGCTAAGTTGGATGACATGTGTTAGCCCATGGGTGTTCCAATTCGAGGTTTTAACTTTCGTTTGTCACATGTGTACCAATTAGTAATTTTTTGTGGTATTAATTCAATTTAACGAAAGCTAACAAACGTAAATTTATCACAAATGTACTAATTTGAGATTTTTTGTTATGTAAATTTGTCGCAGATGTATTGATTTAAGGTTTTTTTGTGATCAAAAAATTAGTTTTTGGTCAATTATCATATATGCATCAATTTGGGATTTTTTATGTCAAAAAATTAGTTTGACGTAAATTTATCAAAAATATGTGAATTTGAGATTTTTCGCAACATTAACCCTTGTTTTAATTTTCACAAGAAATAAATTTTAATCAACTCAATGCAAGCAAACTAAAAAAAAAAAAAAAAACCTTGCATTAAAGATTTAATTGGCCATGTATAGAAACAATTTGTAAGTTAGATGTTATCTATTATTGATTTTTTTTATGAATCCATCTTTGGAAAAAAAAAAAACTTATTCACGATTGTTTATCAAAGTAATTGAACTATCTAAGACCGAGACTTCTTACGAAATGAGACATCAAAACTCACTTAATCATCTCTTTGCAAACTAATATGCTTGGTCCATCTTTCATGTGTAATTTCATTCAACTAAAAGCACGGGGCCTCATTTAGCTTGTCTTCCACGGTTGATTATAGCATTTTCTTTTTTTGTTTTAATTTTTATTTTCCTTTTCCTATTAACAAGAAAACACGATTGCTTAACATATATTCTACAATCAATGGCCGCACAACATGACGTCAAACAATCCATAAAATCATCGAAGGCAAGAATTAATTCGGCGAGATAAATGGTGGGGATTTAAGCAACCACGCATATTGTAACATTTCTAATTTGGACAAATTTGATTTAGTGAGACAAAATTAAGAACTCGTTTTAACTTTTAATCTAGGTGACGTTGACATGCAAGAGGATTGGAGCTTATATATTTTGCAGGATTTTGTTCTTTATCACAACGCTTAATTAGAATAATTTAATTAAAAGGTTAATATCATGAAAAATCTCAAACTAATACATCCACTAACTGACACATGTCATTCAATTTAACAATTTGATGGCAAAATTCAACGAAAACTAATGATAAAAAAAAATTACTAGTTTGATTCCATTTAATACAAATATATTAGTTTTTAGTATTTCGTAATATTAGTTTAATTTAACAAAAATTTACGAAGGTAGATTTGTCAAATGTACTAGTTGGTGGTTTTTTGTGATAAAAAAAAAATTAGTTTATGATAAATTCATGATAGGTGTATTGCTTTAGAGTTTTTTGTAATCAAAAAATTTGTCTAGGGTATTTGTTACAGGTATACCCATTTGAGATTTTTCATGGTATTAATATTTAATTAAACTTTCATATTTTGATTAGTATTGATAGTTCCATGTCGACGTGATGCCTAGTTGCTTCAGTAGTGTGCTTCAATGTTTAGGCTACATTTTAAAACATAACAAGGAGGACTGCAATTAAAGTTAGAGTGTAGTGAACTTACACGCGCAACCACTGGGATCACCTTTCCTCCATGGGAAGGGGGGTTCAAATCTCCACAACATCGGGAGAGTTGGGTAGGGACAATTTAGTTTGAGATATGAGTTTTGACTCCTACACTCTACAAGGAGATAAGACAAAAGTTTTAGAGTGAGAGTTAGAATATGAGTAGAGTAAAATCGACAAAAAAAAACTTACGAACATAGTAAAAATTTTCCAATAACAATTTTCATCTGCGTGCTATTAAAACAACAAGGAATATTCAAAATAAGAGCCTAGGGTGCGTTTATTTTCTCAAGGGTTAATACAACGAAAAATTCTAAATTGATACATTTGTGACAAATCTACTCAGAATTAATTTTTTTATCATGAAAAACCCTAAACTGTACATCTATGATAAATTTACTATAAATAATCACAAAAACCCTATATTGATATATTTGTGATAAATTTACCCCAAATTATTTTTTTTTACCACAAAAAATCTCAAACTGGTGCATTGGCGATAAATATACAGTCCATTAAATTGAATTAATACCGCAAAAAAAAAAATCATAAAACTAGTACAATTGTATCAAATGAAGAGTAAAATCATAAACTAGTGCATTAGTCAACTGTTACATGTCATCCAATTCAGTAATTTGACGATGAAATTTAATGGAAACTAATAAAGAATAAATTTATTGCAAGTATACCAATTTATGGCAAGTTTGTCAAAGATGTCTCAGTTTAGAGAGTTTTGTTGGTAAAAAAATTAGTTTATAATAAATTTATCACAGATGTACCGATTTATGATTTTTCATAGTATTAACCATTTTCTTAAATAAGCACATAAAGTAAATCTTGTTTCAAGTAAGAATCTAAAGTGCCATCATTTTATTCAATAAGAACCTAAAGTAGATAGTGTTTCAAATAAAAACTTGACTTTTTGGTTGGTCAAAGTCATTTTCATCATTTACTTTTTTTAAAGGGCTGGACGAAGGTGGACATCACTAGATTTGGGCGAAGGTCTCCTCACTAAAGGCTGGTGAGGGATGGCCTCGTTTTGGCAAGGCAACCCTCACCTAGGAGAGGCCACCCTTGCGGCTATTAGCAAGGTTGACCCTTGCCAAATCTAGGCAAGGGTTGCCTCACTAGTAGCTAACAAGGGATGGCCTCGCCTAGGGGGGGGGGGGGGGGAGGCACCCTTGCCAAATCTAAGTGAGGGCTTGCAAGCCCTTGCCAACAACCGCCAACCCTCGTTAGAAAAGGAAAGACAAAAAAGAAAAGAAAAAATAAATAATTAAAAATTAAAATTGTATCGGGACAAAAATTCTATTGATTGGTCAAAATACTTAGTCAACTAGCGATCGGGGAGGTTATGCCTTTATTTGAAACTACAATGACAACTTTAAGCTCTTATTTGAAACTAACATTATCACTTCAAGCCTTTATTTAATATAAAGTCCATTCAATCCCTTATTTGAAAAAAATGAGAGGAAAAAATGATGGTACTTCATATTCTTATTTGGAATTTTCCCAAAACAAGATAAGACAAAGTTTTGTGAGGTAGTATATTTACATTAATAACCACGCGCGTTTGAGCTTCTTAGACAATAGTGGCCAACATAAATCCGTCAACTACTATGCAGCATGCATGCATGCAAGTCACATTTCCCAGAACTTTCCTATAATACACCATTAACACTTCTCATGTATTAACCAAATGAGAACTCATACGGCAATCATATATTTTATAATTATAAAAATGACCGACTTATAGTGAAAATTTAGAAGTAGTATAAAAACAAGACATGATCCAAATTTAGAGGTATAATGAAACGTTAAATAGGAAATAGCACGGGTAAGAAAACTAGGGAGTTTTTGTAATCAAAATGCTTTTCACTGCGTATAATACATTTGGAATCCTAAACATTTGAAAAAAAAAAAAAACTTATGACGAAATTAAGTAACAGTAAATTGTTTTGACATTATCAATTTGATGAGAAGCTATTTTAATTTGCCTCTATTATTCCTCGAATTGATCTATAGTACATACATTTTCTTCGTAGATAACTACAACACACATTCCTCACTATTATAATTTATAAGTTATAGCCATTTGAGATTAAAGTGATTAATTGGAATTTTTTGTCACCTGTTCGAAAGCATCACCTACGTGATAATTGATATTTGAGAGAAAAAGTACAAAAAAATTTCTAAACATATTATATTGGTACTAATTCAGTTTTAAATCTTTCATTTTGACTAATTTAGTCATAAACCTTATATATTTGTAACAATTCAATTCATCCAGTCAATTTAAATCTAAAATTTTTTATATGAATGCCAACAGTCCTACATAATATAGTCAGCATTGATGCTAACATATTTAAATATTTTGAATAATTTCTCAATTTTTTACTCTCTTTTTTTCTTCTCTTTCCTTTTTTTCTCCCCCTTTTCTTTTCCTTTTTGGATCGTGGCCGGCGACCGGCCACACAAGTGAGGGCCACCAAGGGCACGACCCTCATCAAATTCGGCAAGGGCGACCCTCACCTAAGCCAGGGAGGCTCGAACACCCTCATCGGGCCTCACCTATGTGGCTGGTATCGACCACAGTCCAAAAAGGAAAAGAGAAGGAAAAGAAAGGAAAAATAAAAATCAAAAAGAGTAGAAAATCAAAAATAATATTTAAAATTTGTCAATTCCGGCCTAAATTAACATAATAGATTGAATTGGTATTAATATAAAAAAGTTTAGGACTAAATAGTTTAATTGAAAAAGTTTGAGATTAGATTGATATCGATACAATAGGTTTATGACTTTTTTTTTTTATATTTTTCCTCATATTCGAGCATGTGAGACATGATCAGGTCAAGAAGATTTACAGTGAACGCTCAAGGTAAAAATGGCTGAATTAATAGCAAAAGGTGGAAAAAAGAAAAGGAAAGAGAGAGTACATTTAGCGCGCGTTTGGTAACGTTTCTGTTCAAAAATTGTTCTAGGGAACAGAAATAGAAAAAGCTACTTCTATTCCGAGGAACAATTTTTGACTAGAAAGACGCGTTTGATAAACTTGTTCCGGAAATAAAAAATGAATAGAAACACGTTTAGTAAATTTATATATATTTTTTTGTTTCTTTTAAGTTTTTAATATTTTTATTCAATTTTTCCTTTTTTTCCTTTCTTTTTTCTTTTTCTTCTTCTTTTGGCCGGTCGCCGGCCTCCGGCAACCGGCCGACGGGGGCCGGCAGCCTCGCCTTGGTTGAGCGAGCTCGGGCTTGCCTAGATCCGGTGAGGCCAAGCGTCGCCGGCCCCTAGTGAGGCTCGGCCTCGCCCAGCCATGGTGAGACTCGGCCTCGCCGGGGGCCGGCAACACTCCAGTGAGGTCACCAACCCTCGACAGTGTCGCCGGCCATGGCCGAGTCTATTTTTTTTACCATGAAAAACCCCAAATTGGTATACCTGTGACAAATTTATTCCGACTAACTATAAAAAAAACCATAAACTGGTACATTTATGACAAATTTACCCAAAA
Organism: Eucalyptus camaldulensis; assembly: GCA_019915185.1. Taxonomy (NCBI): domain Eukaryota; kingdom Viridiplantae; phylum Streptophyta; class Magnoliopsida; order Myrtales; family Myrtaceae; genus Eucalyptus; species Eucalyptus camaldulensis. The sequence continues at coordinate 12,411,545 of JAHSVA010000013.1, read as the reverse complement.
TTAATTTATTTGATCACAAAAAACCCCAAACTGGTAAATTTGTGACTATTATACCCTCCGAAAAATTAGATTAATACCACAAAAAAATCACAAAAATTATAAACTATGACAAACATAGTGTAAAATCTCAAATTGATATACCGGTCAATTATCACGTGTTATTTAACTTTATAATTTAACAATAAAATTTAACTAAAACTAATAGATGGTAAATTTGTCACAAGTGTGACAGTTTAGGGTAAATTTGTCACAAATATACTAGTTTAGAGTTTTTCAAGATATTAACCAAAAAAAAAAAATTACCATGCAGAGCCTTAGCTTCTTAACTCATAAGACTAAGGTGTCAAATTAGTAAATTTAGAGAAATGAAGAAAAAAAAATTTTAACCCCGCCACGTTTCCCGGAAATGCAACTCGCCTTTCTGGGGAAATTTTGAACTCATCGCTCTGAGTTCGAGTTCGAGTCCGAGTTCGGAGTTCGAGTTCGATCTTTTCTCTGCAACATACTTTTTCAGCAACCAAACTCTCCCAAACTTCAGACACTTCATTACTTCTTGTTAACGATGCAAAAGAGAAGAAGGACCATGTCCATGCAAAAGGGAGCTTTGAATTCCGCTTCTTCGGGTGAACCGAGTCAACCCTGGATGCCCTGCTCGGATCCAAGCAAGCAAGTTCACCCTTTCCGTCTTCATGTTTCCATGCTTGATTAATTGTCTGGCGATGGTGTTGATTTTAGCTTTACTCGAGTTCTTGAGTTGAAGATTCTTGAAATGACAAATATTGCGAAGTCTGCGGTTCTTTATTTATTTATTTTTTTTTTTTTTGTTGGTCGGAACGAAGATGGCGCTGAAGCATAACATTTTCTTGGCATTTGCCTCGTGCTTTCGTTCAGCTTTTTGTTTGTGGGGTTTTGCTGCGGTTTTCATGTGAAAACTTAAGTATTTCAAATTTTGTCGTCTTGAATCTGCTGGGCGATTTCGCATCACGCCAATTGCAGTTCTTCCTCCTTATTGGAATTGAACCCTGTTATAATTTTTAACCTAGCAAAAGATCTGTTATAAGTCCCATCGATCTCCTGCTTTCTAAATTATCCTATCTTGTTTTTTTTTTTTTTTTGGTGTTCTTTTTTGGCTGATCTCCACACAGTCAATAACGGAACAGGTCCGAAAGGAATTTCGTGCAGAGCAGCTGTTTAACGAAGGAGGATGTCCAGAGAGAGGTAAGATGAGTAAAGTAGCCTACTTGGTCATGCAAATACTGTCATTATTGTGTTTCAATTGCTGATGTCTTCAATTAGAAGTGGTTGGATGCATTTCTGACCTTCCAGTCAGTTTCCGGATAGAAAGCCGCATGAGAACTTGCTGCAAGATGTATAAAGAATTATCATTTGAGTGGTAAAAATGTCCTGTTGACAATTCTAGGCTTCTGCTGTGAAACGATTCCACTGAGAATACGACTTAGGCATTTCATGTTGTTTTGGATAACACAGATCACAAGGAGTTACAAAATTTCAAGGAAGTGCCCTGGACATAATTATCTGCTTGAATTCTGAATATGTGGTCAATGATAGTTTGTGCGTATTAGAACAATAAAGATACCTGTGATGTGAAAGTAGAATGTGATGTATACGTGACAGATGATTCCTGCACATGTAATTCTATTGTTCTTTGCTGGACAGGTCAGAGAAGTGGCAGAGCTTGGTTTGTTCAATTGGTGAGTATAGTTCAATTGGTTTGTTGGCAGTATCCCACATGCATCAAGTGATTCCTGTAGCAGAATTTTGACCTGTATTGTCTCTCCAACTAAAAAAATCATCAACTATCATGTGCCATCAATCCATGATTCTGTTTGGCAATGTGTAATACCTGAAAATACCTTTTTTTGTTAATTGCTGAAAGGACGGTGCATTTGGAGATAGCTGCTAAGTAATGTTACTTGCTTCTGCTATCTATGAACTGGATAAATATGTATTTTAGCTTTACGTTGACTTTTCTATGGCACGGTAGATCAAGGATATGCATCTGATGAGGCTGGTAATTGGGTCTGACGTTCATATGTACTAGTACCGAAAGTGTTACAAATGGATATTTGTCTATTTGTTACGAATAAGTCCAGAAGACAGCAGTTGTTCATGGCGTCAATTTCCATGGTGCAGTTCCATGGAGAATGCTTTCAAAGCGATGGCGCAACAGATAAGCTCCTTGAAGAATGACGTTCAGAAACTGGTAAGATAAATAGAGTTCATAAAATTTCCACAGGTTGACTGTTTGTTTAAACGATATTCATTGAGCACGAACTTTGCACAATATTTTTTTTTTTTTAAGTAAATTTTCGTTTTATTGAATAACCCATGGAAAATAAATAAATAAATAAGGGAGGTCACATCCCATACAAGTCCATTGCAGCATAATATCCCACATACACAGCCGAATTGGGGTGCCAAACCTTCCCATAGATATGAACTTTTGGGGAAGATAAGTCTGATATCCCTAGAGTAACATTTATCTGTTGAGTGATGGCCCTTCTACTTGGCACCGTTGGATCACTAGGAGGAACTTTTGTTCCTACTTAAAATGAAGGATGGGAGATCCTTTTAGGCAACCTATTGTAATAGGAAAGCCTGATTACTTGAGATTAATTCATCAAGTTGATTTTCAATCTGATGACACCACACACCAAATGACAACATGACATCATGGTCTTCCCCATCTACACTACCAGTAGCAACAGCAAAATACCATGCCACCAGATTACAGCAAAGCTGGCTAACAAAAGACTATTACATCAGCAGTGAGTGTCTTATTTCCTTCCAGAATCGTAGCTTCTAAAGAGCCTATTACAAGAGGGAAAAAAAAAGTTGTACCATTGCAAGTAAATTCATCATTCAAATCACTTGCGGATCTAGGAATCAAGAGTAGCTGTAAAACTTGTTCCGAAAATCTTCTTTAAGAATACACACTTAGAGCAAGTGCATTCAAGATTTTTCATCTTTTCTGCATAGCACAAAAGCACTATCAATGCCAGACCAAGTATTCGCGCTGTCCAATGTGTGCAACCTATTATGATTGACTAGCCAAGTTATAAAGCCAACTTTTGGCACATTAGGCTTAAGCCATACAAGCTTAAGCCAAGTAACTTTGTTCATACATTTCTTCAGAAGCTTCCAAGCCTCCTATGCATAGAAAAAGCCCCTAGATGATCCAGTACATACCACTCCGTCTCTGCTGCCAGAGTTTGAGCAATCAACCCACACAAAGCCATCTGAGTTTCAAACAGATCATCAGAAATAGCAGGAGGCCATCTCCAGTCATTTGCCTCACTAACATCCACAACTGTGGCTTTATCACCTAAAGCTGAATAATAACCATTGCAAAACACACGTATCATTTTACATGGACATGGAATGAAAGGGGATAATGCAAATGCTTAGAATTGCTGTCTGTTTAACACTGTGATTTGAAATGTGCCTGAAGAACCTAGTCTCATTAAGGTGTTCAATAGGCTGTTCCTAAGAAGGAAGTTTTCAACTCCTTTTGATGGAATGGATTGGTTTTGTATCTCTTCTGCTTCATTTAACTTTGGCAACTCTTCTCTTGGTGGTTTTGAACAGACGGAAAGAGTGGAGCTTGCAATTAATCACTCTCCCCACCTTGGAAGGTATGAATGCACTTCTTAGTTATGCTGGCTTTCTGTGTAGTATTGACCGGTTATGCATTGTTGATTTTTTGGGGAATAATGGTCCGACTTCACCACTAACACCCCAAAGCAGGCAGTCGGAGTATACTAGAAGTCAGGCCAGAATGACTAGGTCATGCGCCAAATTGTCAATGCTCCAATTTAGAACATGATCATATGTAGCTCGAGAACAGTGCAGCATTTTATTTTGTTTCTTTTTTTTGGTAAAAACCATTTTATTTTGTTTTGTTTTGTTTTGTTTTTTAAAGAATCTGCATTGTTATACTCTTTGAGACAAATGCATTTATTTATCCTTGTAGTTTCCCTGGCAGCAAGACTTGTCCAAGTGAGATATTTGGTAGTCTGTCTCTCTGTGTCATTACTAATGGTTGTTTTCCCCGGAGAATGTAGGACTAATGCTAAACCTACTGGAGAAAATGAAGTGAGAAACTTATAGCTTCAAATTCAAACCAAAGTGTCAGATACTCTATTTACTGGAAAGAAACTAGAAGGAGAGGGTGGTGCTCGCATTTCTGTTGCCTTGATCGATGCAAATACAGGGGATGTTGTTAGATCAGGCCCGGAATCCTCCATAAAGTTGGATGTCGTTGTGCTTAAAGGTGGCTTCAACAAAGATGACTGGGATAACTGGACTAAAGAAGAGTTTGACAGCCAACTGGCTAAAGTACGTGAAAAAAGGGGGCTGCTTTTGACAGGCGATCTCCAATTGACGCTCAAGGGAGGCGTTGGGGAGCTGGGAGAACTGATATTTAGGGACAATTCCCGCTCGGATGACACTGAAAAATTCAGGATAGGGCTTAAGGTGGCATCAGGTTATTGTGAGAATACACGAATCCGAGAAGGAAAAACAAATGCCTTCCGGGTCAAGGAACGTAGAGGAGAATGTAAGTCTCTCATAGTCCTTTAAAGTACATAAACCCTGTCCTTCATTTATTGCTGACCATAAACAATTAAACATAGTTTCAGACATCATGTCTCCAATAATTTAATTGAGAGCTTCATTCCATGCAAACCTTTACATCTCCAATGAAAATTCTGATTAATAAAATATGATCGGCTTCTTTGTTGTTAGCAAATGTTGACAATTTGGATCAGTTTCAGGAGTCTGCATGCCTATCAGAAGCTACTCATGAATCTAATAGGGACTAAGTCCTTACTGTATATGTCCTCTTCATTTTACAGCAAACCAGAAACATTATCCACCTGCATTGGATGATGAGATCAGGAGGTTGGACAAGATTGCCAAAGATGGGATATCTCACCAAAAGTTGAAGGGAGCTGGAATACATAAAGTGCAGGACTTTCTACAGCACTTGCATAAAGACTCCAAAAAACTGAGAGGGGTAAGCACTTAATTGATGGTGCTCAATTATGGTTTGATTGACTACCAAGAAAGTAAGTCTTGCGTGTTCACTTATCATAGGTTCTTGGAAAGAGCATAACATCAATGCACTGGGAATGCCTCGTAGATCATGCAAAGACTTGCATGAATTGGAAAACTCATGAGAACCATCCTAATGACATGAGCAAGCATGCTGCTGTATTCAACACTGATCGTCAACTGACCGGCCTAATTGATGACATTTTATATCCGGCTACTGATCGACTTTCTGCACAAGAGAAGGTAAGTAACTAAGGAAATCCTACTGAGTTTTGTAAAGCCAGTCCGTGCGCTACACACCATCATGCTGAGTTCATATAAATACCTCCATTAGTCCAGCTAGTGTGACATACTGAGTGTCTTTCTTCCAGGAACCTGGAGATACAATCATAAAAAAGGCGGCCTTTGATAATTGGAATGATGTTGGGGAGTTCAATTGTGAAACCTTTTCTGGTTCAATGCTGAAGAATAGCTCTCAAGTTATTGAAGGACAAATTGGAAATCTCATCCCTGTTCAATGTCATTCAGCTCCACGAACGTGTGCCACTTCAGTTGGTCCGGAAGCTCTGCCAGCAAATGTGGGCTCCCCTGTTGAAGGTACATGCTCTAAAACACAAAATCACTTACGTGATGCTAAGTGGAGATTGACAAGATATCGCTATCACTAGGTAGATATGACTAGATGTAGTAAGCACATGGCAACGTAATTCGCATTTTTATCAAATGGTGCCTGGAAGATCATATTAGAAAATAAGGTTGGAATTTAAACTTTTATGCCAGAAATTGAGGTGTAAAATGTTTGATCTGTGAACGGAAAGGGCCTTGTCAATTGAACTAAAGATTATAAAGGCCAGTGGCAAGAAAAATTTAAAGAGATGCGCAGCACTTTGCATGATATCATAGTAAAAGCTCATAACCATTCGTTCCAAAATTTTTTAGATCATGGACATGTACTCCCATCAACATGTTTTTATTAATGATATTACTGTTCCAGTTCTTTCTCCAGGACATAATGGTGTAGCTGATTTGCCATTGCCGGTACAGTCACAAAATACTGGTTGTGGGGATGCCGTGGAGTTTCCAGTTGATGAAAGTGCTCCTCCTGCTGCGAGCCAGCACCTATCTGCAAACCGCCGGAATGCTTCAATTTTCTCAGGGAGATGGTGGTGATACTTGCTTTGGACAGCCGATACAGTCGCCTGATATCATTTCACAGGAAGCCACGGGTAGCCAAATGTCCAATCCGTGGAGGCAAACGGACTCTACTACAGTTGAAGAGGTTGCTCTCCCCTCTGAACCACCCTATGCCCCTCGTCCTGAAGGCGATCACGCAATGGAAGATTCCCAATTGGATGATGCAGATCATCCGATGGATTACTTGAGCATACTAGATTTTAGCACGACGTTTCAGACCTCACCAGGGGACGATGGTTCTGTTTAGGTACCAGCAAAGGTCGGTAATGGCTGGCTCAATGTAAAGGCTGTGATGCAGTGGGTTTCTTCATCAGGAGGAGAGGTGTCAGAATTTGTGCAGTTAGATGGACCGCCAATTCAAGTCCAGGGCCTTCGGAAACCCAACCCCCCAACCCCCCCCCCCCCCCCCCCCCCCCCCAAAAAAAAGAAAACAAAAAGAAAACAAAACAAAAGAAAACCCAAAAAAAAGAAACTTTTAAAATTAAAAAATTAAATATCAAAAAGTAAAAAAAATAATAATAAATTTTTTTTTTTAGAAGTCCAGGCTTGATTTGGCAGTTCTTACCCTCGCCACTGGGTAAGAGGATCCTTGGATTACTACTGTAAGATAAAAACGATGGCAACTTTTTCATAGATGAGGAGGGCATATTAGTTACTTGTCTGTTGTAACCTGTCATCGTTCTATTATGCATTTGTGTATTGAACAGCTTTGCTTAACGCCTTATTAAGCTGACTGATTCTTTGATTCAGTTCTCTTAACGTCTTTCTTCAAAAGTTCTCTGGTTTTTTCACATATAAGGAATGCACGGGCAATGCTTAAGTTCCCTCGATATTCTCTATTCATTCAGACTGTTAGTTTTATAATGAAGTTACCATAACAAGTTAGTAGTAATTACTGCAGAAGTAGCACAAGTAAATTCTATAAGTAGACCGATCAAAATTGTAGGCACGTAGGGCTAAATGCTCTCGAGGGGGCGACAACCTTGACTAGCCCCTCCTTAAGTAAGTCATTCCATATCGGAGTTCGTTCTCCCTTTAGTATTGTTTATAATTCCACACAATCCTAAAATTACTCAATCCCAACCTTAGGTGTTTTGACCCCTAGTATTTATTTTTTTTTCCTTTTTTTAATTGAGGAATTGCCAGAGATCACCTGTTGGGGGATCACACGACCCTCCAGTGCCCGGTGGCATTGTCGGCCCTCGCCGTAAGTTGCGACCCCTAGTATTTGTTAGTAGTTCATGCGGTAAAAAAAAAAAATTCCTTATTTAGTAGATTTTTGACTTAATTGAGTCTTTTAGGTCAATCGAAATTAAGTTTCTCAAACAAGCTTAGCCTCATTAATTGGTTAATAAATAATTTTTTAGAGGGCTTAACAGACTTTACCAGAATTTTTTTACTAGTTTAATGATTTGATTGCACAAATTATAAGTTGGAGGATCACATGAAGAACCAATGGATCGAGATTGTGAGCTTGTGTGATAAAATTGAAAATTAAGTGCTAAAAATTTAAGTACTATATTTTTAAGTGTTGATCACGTTAAGTGCCTAAAAAAGGAACAAGAGGTTTGATGGTAATTGAATATCGGTTGTTGAATATTATAAATCCTTCACAAACAGACAAAAATGGCCATTACTAATAGGTATTAGCATGATTACCGGTGATAAAGTGGATTTTTGACTAACTATAATCATTTACATCAACTTCATTGAAAGTTAGCAAATGACTTTACTCTCGTCAAAGTGTTGGATTTTTTAATCATTTAGCACTTAATTTGGCTATCAAACACGTCGTACGTACTTTTTTCTTTAGATAATCTTTTCGAGTCCAATCACCTTTTGGGTCATGCTTGTCTAAGAATCCATAATTTGACCCGGCCCGATCCCAAAGCCCTATAAAACATTGCCAATTTCCCGGTTTGACCAAAGCTTTTTCGCAGTTACTAGGCAAAATGATGTCCAAGTACGAACTTCCTGGTTCTTTTGCTGTTTGCACGTCTCACGCGGCCTGGAAAAAATCATAGGAACCGAAAATTTTCAAAGCCGGAACCATGAAGCATTTTCCAGGAAAGTTAACAGGAACCTGATCTTCGCGGAAAATTATCAGCGTCAGTCCTGCCACTGTCTATATGTCGGTCTCTTCTCTCTCCCTCACGCAATGACAAGCTAGGTAGCACGGACACTCTCCGAAAGCCTTTGTGTCGTGTCCGACACGTGTCCGACACGTCCCGACACACGGTCAACGAGTGTCGAAAAATCCGACACGTGATCAACTCTCTCCAACACGTGAGTCCAGAATTCCGAACATGCGATTTCGACACGCACGGGGTCAATTTTAAAAATTTCTAATATTTGAGGGGTCAAAATATAAATATACACAAAAGAAGTAATAAAATAAGTAATAAAATTGCTATAAATATACAGGCACGGGTCAATTTTTTTTTCAGTTTTTTTTTTAAATTATTTTTGTTTTTTTAAAAGTCTTTTACTATGAAAGAAGTAATAAAAAATGCTATAAATGATAAATAAATAAATTTAAAAATATCATTTCAGCATTTTTCTTTAAACAATGTTTTTTTCCTCTAAGTTTTATGTATTATTATAACAAATTAAAATAATGAATGATATTATTTAATATTTTTCGTGTAAATTAATTATAGGGTATTATTAATATATAACGTATCGGAGCGTGTCGAAATTTTTTATTTTTAAGGAATGATGTGTTGGCGTGTCGAGTCATGTCGCATGTCGCATGTCCGTGTCAAAGTACATAGATGACAAGTCGACAAACCAGTCCAAACCTGCGCGTCTGCATTGCGGGACTGGGAAGTCATTTACACACGAGCTTTTGTACGAACCGGATAAATATCGAATCTTGAAAAGTCAACGAGAGAAACACGATCGAACTTACCATATACTAATAAAGAGATAACATCAATGATTGCCTGAACCCCATATTTTATCCAGCTTTCGTTTTGGCCTCCCCTGGTTAGCCGCTTGAAATTTGCCCTTTTATATTGTAAGCGTGGGTCGTGAGTATATTAACAAATTTATAATTATAGAAAGAAAAAACTCTGTTATTTTTTTCGTTAAGAAGAGAGATAAAATAAATTAAAATATCAGTGTAGCATGAAAATAAAAGCTATTTCCTCTGAACGAAAATGAGAACCCCGATGGCAATTATATTTATTATGTTTATATTACGAAAAGCTTCAAATTGATACATTTGTAATAAATTTGATCTAAATTACTATTTTTTTATCTAGAAAAACTCCAAATTGGTATATATGCGAAAATTTTATATTTCATTAATTTTTGTTTAATTTTATCCTTAAATTGCTAGATTGAATAATACGTGACGGTTTTTTTTTAATGTCAAAATATATTGCAATTGACGAATATATCAATTTGGAGTTTTACTTTTCATTTGTCGTAAGTATACTAATTTGTGATTTTTCATGATATTAATCCAATTTAACAAAATTAACAATGGGTAATTTTTTCACAAATATATCAATTTAGAGTTGTTAATAATTAAAAAAAATTAACTTATAGTAAATTTATTATAGTAGTTTAGGGTTTTTCGAGATATTAACCTTTATATATATCAAGATTACCCATGGGATTTAATAGTTATATAATCCTTGTAAGCACATCTTTTGGATGATGGGTTAAGTATCAATTTTAAATAATTGTTTAAGCTTTATTGAAATATTTTCGCGTCATCCACCTGACGCCATCCACCGTTCTAATGAAAACGCGTCAGAGGATTGACGTGAGCTCCACTCCGAGAAAATCGGCAACGTACGACAGAAAGCAAAGCTACCTGTGTCGTGGACCCCACTTCTGCCGCCCCTTGGTTTACTCAAATCCACGCGCATTGATTTTTTGTTTTTTCTGTTGTTTATTTATTTATTTATAATTTCTGTCTCCATTGATGTTGGCTCTCGTTTAACTAGACAACACTTTTCAATAATTGTCGTTGAACTTTATCCGCGCAATCCCAGTGGTCGCAATTGAATTTCTAATTCCAAAGAATTTTTAATTTTATGAAGCACCTGATTTCTGTCAATATTGATAAAACCAGGCGCATTCGTATCCTTTAGTACTAGTGACTAGTTAAGTAAAATAAATTTTTAGTGATATACAAGATAGAAAACTTATGGTATATAGGCCTACGCATATTTTCATTTTGCTTAAAATTATGTCGAAAAAAATTTGCATTATTATAACTACATTGTAAAGTAACCTTATTGTGATTTATCATTAATAAGAAAAATTTACATATTAAATCAAGCAACAATAAAAAATTTTAACATCACCAATTGGTGGAGGGCCACATTAATCATTAATTTGCCCTTCAACATCCTTGGCATGCGCATGTATTTTCTCAGTAAATAACTATAATACATATTTATATCCATTATTATTTACAAGTAGTAGTCATGTGTGATAAGAAGTGATTAACTGAATTTTTTTCGTCACTAGCTCAAAGCCACACATAGAAAATAATTGATATTCGAGCTTGTGATCAATTGATCAAGGATTAGGGAAAAAAAGATTTACATTAAGGTTTCATTTGTTTCTTGAAAAATAATAATTTATATTTTTCTAAAAATGGTCATTTACATCACTTAAAATAATTAGTCAATGGAATATTTTTTATTACTTATAAAAATTTATATTTAAATATTTTCGTAAATAATTGAAATATTTTTTATTCACTCATTTTTATAATTGATGTAAATAATTTATTTTTTGTGAAATAAATGAAATTTAAATTCGGGTTAAGGGCTAAAAATAGCTTTTTTATTTTGTTTTGTTTTATTTTTAGTAATCCAGGAATCCGGTGAGGGAATTCGAAGTTCTCCTCTCCGTTAGGTAAAAAACCTAAATCATCACGGTGGTTAAAAAATAATAGCTCTTTTGTTTTATTAGGCAAAAGGCGGATAAAAGCGACAGAGAGGGTCCCGCAGGGGGAGGGGAGAGGGGGAAGAAAATCGTACGGGCAGATTGAGAAGGTCAAGGGGGACAAATTGCTAGAATCTGAGAAATGAATAAACATAATTCTAAAACCGGCAGCTTCCCGGCCATTTGCCCGGCCAGTTTCCCGGCCACCTTCCCAGAAATGTTCTTTCCTTTTCTCCGAAAATGACGAGCCTACTCTTTCTATTTTTTGGTCGCATACGAGCCTACCCCTTCGGACAGTACAAAATAAAACACACTACGGTGATTGCGAACTCATCACTTTGAGTTTGAGCTTGAGTTCGTGCATTAACTGTTCATCTTCTCCTCCATTTCTGTGCTACTTTTGTACCCTTTTTGTTCGGCAACCAAATCCTTCCAGATCCAGACACTTTCCCAGTTCTTGAAAAGCTCCAGAAAAGGAAAGGAAATCATGTCGGCACAGAAGAGAGGTTTGCCTTCCACTTCTTCAGGTCAAGCAAGTCTGCTCAAGAGGCCGCGCACCGCTCCAACGAAGTAAGTTCGCTCCTCTCACTCGACGTTTCTCGATGCTTGATCGATTATCTGATGATCGTGTTAGTTTTAGATTTACTTGAGGGATATTCGATGAAGGGTTCTTGAGTTTAAGATTCTTGGAATGAGAATATGGCAAAGCCTTCAAGGCAAAAGATAAAGGCAGTATAACATTGATTATCTTTTGCCTCGTGACAGATCTAAATCGCTTTTGTTCAGTTTTTTTCGGTTTGTGAGTTTGTGCCGTGGCTTTAATGCGAAGTATTAAAGACCTCGAAGGTTGCCGTCTTGATTCTGTTATGCGATTTTGCGTGGGCCAATTGCAGTATCTTTTCCTTATTTGAATTGGACTCTGTTGGAAACATTTACCTAGCAAGTGAGCTGTTATTGTTACTGGGTCACTTTGCTGTCCTGTTTGCTTAATTTTACCATCTTGATTGTACTTTTGTGCTGATCTGATCTTCACACAGACAAACATGGCGTCGGTCTGGGAGGAATCTTGTGCGGAGGAGCTGGTTGACGGTGGAGGATGTCCGGAGAGTGGTAAGATGAGAGTAAAGTAGGCAACTTGGACATACAAAATACCGTCTTTGTTGTACTTCAATTGCTGATCTCTTCAATTAGAAGTGGAAGTGGTTGAATGCATTTCTGACCTTCTGGTCAGCTCCCAGATAGAAAGATCGCATGAGGAACTGCTGCGAGATGTGTAGAGAATTATCATTTGAATGGTAAAAATGATCCGCTGACTGTTCCAGGCTTTCCCATTGAAGCAATACCAATAAGAACACGATTTAGGCTTTTCACGTTGTTTTGGACAGTATGGATCGCAGAAAGATCCAAATTTTCAATGAGGTGGCTTGGACATAATTGTTTCCTTGAATCATGGAAAAGTGGTCAATGACAATTTGCATGTAGAAGAAGGAGGACAGCGAATATACTTGTGATGTCAAACTTGAATGAGATTAATACTTGACAGATTGCAGTGTAATTCGTCGCTATTGTTCTTTGCTGGACAGGTTAGGGAAGAGCTGGAGCATGCTAAAATGTCTTACTCGGCCGAATGTTGTCACAGGTGAATGTATTTCATTTGGTTTGTTGGTTGTAGCTTATCTGCATCAATTACTTCCTCTAGTAGAATTTCCACGTGTATTATCTCACCAACTAAAAATATGATTGAGTGTCATAAGCCATCAATCCACGATTCTATTCAGCAAAGTGTAATATTTGCACATACATTTTTTTGTTAAACACTGAAAGGGCGGTGCATTTGAAGATTGCTGCTAATCAACTTTACTTGCCTCTGCCATCCAATGTACTAAATGAATATGTATTACAGCCTTATGTTGACTTTTTGTGCTGCCTTAGATTAAGGGAATGCCCTTGATGAGTTGGTATCTATCTTTTTATACTGTAATTAGGTCTGACATTCGTTTGTACTGGTAAATGAAATCCTACATATGGATATTTGTCTCTTAGTTATGAAAAAGTCCACAAGACTGCTGTTGCTCACGGTGTCTAGTTTTCATGGTGTAGTTGCACTGGGACTGCTCTTGAAGGTATAGTGCGCTCATTGGAGAATGCTGTTCAGAAACTGGTAAGTTAAACTGAGTTTGTAAAATTTCCACTCCATCTCAGACATATTTATATCTCCTTCAACACTTCAGATATGAGTTGTTTATCTGCATGTCATGAAGAGATTGGGTGAACTTATTGATTTATAAAGTTGGTCGCTAGCTAACTGATTTATGCTGACAGTTTGAACAGCATTTATTTAGCACAAACTTCACAGAATTTCTTCTTCTTCTTCTTCTTTTTAAAGTAAATAATTCATCTTATCAGACAACCTGTGGAAAAGAAAAACATGGGAGGACTACATCCCATACAAATCCATTACAGCATTAATGTCCCACATAGACAGCTAACATCAAGGTGCCAAACCTTCCCATTGATTTGAACTCTTGGGGTACATCAGCCTGTTATCGTAGAGTACCTCTTATCCATTGAACAACGACCCTTCCATTCAGCACCATCGGATCACTAAGGCCGACTTTTGTCCCTGCTCAATGGGAAGAAAGGGAGATCCTTTTGAGCAACTTGTTATAATAGAAAACCTTATATCTTTAAATTAAAGCTTGAGGGGTTACCTATTTATGCTTCACTAAGTTCCTCTCTTTCTCCATAGATAATAAATTGTTGTGTTCCAGTCTAATTTCCTCACTAATACCTTCAAACTATTCCCCTTCATGTGCTACAAGGCCCAAGTAAATTCATCTTTCCAGTCAAATGTAGATCTAGGACATGAGAGTAGCTGTAAAACTTGTTCCCAAAATCTGCTTTGAGAATATATACTCAAAGAACAAGTGCATTCAATTTTATTCATATTGTATACATAGCACACAAGCGCCATCAGTGTCCCACCAAGTTTTCAACCTGTCCAATGTGGGCAACATATAATGAATTGCCAGCCAAGATATAAAGCTATATGTTGGCACATTAGGCTTATGCCATACAGGCCTAAGCCAAGTCAATTTGCTCCCACATACCTCACTAGCTTCCAATCCTCCTTTACAGAGTTTGGAGCAATCAATCCACACAAAGCCATCTGAGTTCAAGCAAATCATCAGACCTTGCTGGAGGCCATCTCCATTCGTTTGCCTCATAACATCTGCAACTGTGGCTTTGTCACCTAAAGCTGAATCATAACCATTCTTAAACACATGATAAAGCTTTTCAGGGACATGTAATGAAAGGGGAAAATGAAAATGCTTAGGATTGTTCATATTAGCTATATAGACAACTGCTGTTTGGTGAACACTGTGATTTCAGAAGTCGCTGAAAAACTTAGCTTGTTTGGTAACTTGATATTTAGGAGGAACACAGAATAGGTTTTTCAACTATTTTGATGGAATGGATTGGTTTTGGATCCCTTCTGCTTAAATTTTTGATTTCTCCAACTTTGGCAATTCTGCTGTTGGTGGTATTAAACAGGAGGAACCAGCGGAGCCTGCAAACAGTCACTCTCCCCACCGCAGAAGGTATGAATGCACTACCCACTGTGGTGCCGTTGAGAAAGGCTTTTTGTGTAGTTTGACTGGTTATGCATCGTTGGTTTGGAGGAATAATTGTCCTACCTACTACTGCCACCCCACAGGCAGTTAGAGTCTAGGGAGTGTTGGGCCACAATGACTTGGTCGTCCGCCAAAGTGCTAATGCTCCGATTTAGAACATAACTTTTGTAGCTTGAGAGCAGTGAACCATTTTATTTTATTTTTTTAAA
Source organism: Eucalyptus camaldulensis (assembly GCA_019915185.1). Lineage (NCBI taxonomy): Eukaryota > Viridiplantae > Streptophyta > Magnoliopsida > Myrtales > Myrtaceae > Eucalyptus > Eucalyptus camaldulensis. The sequence goes on along the minus strand of JAHSVA010000013.1, from coordinate 12,396,520 downwards.
AGTTTGCGTTATTAAACTCTCTCAGACAAGTGATCTATTTATCCTTGTAGTTTCTTCCGACAGTAAGATTTGCCCAAGTAAGTGTTTGTTAGTTAGACTCTCTTTATCGTTTCTTTTTTAATTGTTTCCTGCATACCTGTTCCTATTTCTAATGGTTGCTTTCTGGAGAGAATGCAGGGCTAATGCTAAATCTACAGCAAAGAGTGATGCCAGAAACTTAAAGCTTCAACTTCGGAATAAACTGTCAGTTCCGCTATTTACTGGGAAGAAAATAGAAGGAAAGGAGGGTGCTCGCATTTGCGTTGCCTTGATTGATGCAGATACAGGAGATGTCATTACATCAGGCCCGGAATCCTCCATTAAGTTGGACGTTGGACGTAGTCGTGCTTGAAGGTGACTTCAACATGGACGATCAGGACAACTGGGCTCAAGAAGAGTTTGAGAAGTACGTGGCTAAAGAACGTGCCGGAAAGGGGTCGCTTTTGACCGGAGATCTCCTTGTGACGCTCAAGAAAGGTGTTGGGGAGCTGGGTGATATGATATTTACTGACAATTCCAGCTGGAATAGGAGTAAAAGATTCAGGATAGGGCTTAAGGTGGCATCGGGTTATTGTTGGAACACACGAATCCGAGAAGCAGTAACAGATGCCTTCCGTGTCAAAGAACATAGAGGAGAATGTAGGTCCTTTGTAGTCTTTCAACAGTACATAAACCTTGTCCCTCATGACTGTCCATAAACATGTTTTTAGACATCCACAGTCTTCAGTTTTTTAATCGAGAGATTAATTTCATGCGGACCTTTACATTTCAAATGGAAATTCGGATAAATAAGTGATGCTTGGATTCTTTGTTATTAGCAAATGTTTGAATCAATTTCAGGAGAGAGTTCGCACGCCTGTTAGAAGTTTGCTTCTTCTTGTTTTTCTTATGATGACTGGGACCTACATTCTCTTCATTTTACAGCATCCCAGAAAAATTATCCACCTAAGTCTGATGATGAGGTTTGGCGGTTGGAGAAGATTGCCAAAGATGGGAAATGTCACGAAAAACTGATGAAAGTCGGAATACATAAAGTGGAGGACTTTCTACTTCAATTGTTTACGGACTCCGACAAGTTGAGAGAGGTAAGCACTTAGTTGATGATTCTCTATTATGGTTTGATTAACTACAAAAAATGTAAGTCTTGTGTGTTCACTGATCATAGATTCTTGGGAAGAGCATAACACCAAAGAGCTGGGATAGACTAGTTCGTCATGCAAAGACTTGCAAAATAAGTTGGAAACTTTGTTTGTACTATGTCGATAGCATGAGGAAGCATGGTGCTCTATTTGACGCTGATCGTAAACTGATCGGCCTAATCAAAGACAGGGTATATGTCGCTACTCATCAACTTTCTGCCCAAGAGAAGGTAAGGGACTAGTTCCCACCGTGTTTTGTCAATCCAGTTCATACGCTACCCACCATCATGCTGAGTTCATAAACTATGTCCGATATTATCTATGTAATCAGTAATTTGATGTTTACCCGTAGCTATGGAAACTTCAAACGAGGAGTTGGTTGGACATCTGGATTTTTTTTTTTAATAAATAATTTTTATATCAGTAAAAGTAAAATGAAGTCTATTTTGGTCAAGGTGCACAAAAATGTAAGAGGTAGAGCATCCCTTTACCAAAAAATTAAACCTTCTCAGTCAAATGTTGTATTGGCTATTATATGAAGACTTTCTACCTTCATCTTTTTGAATTGTTAGCTCTATTTGTCATGCCGGGGGATGCCCCTAAGTTGATGTGCTTCATATGCTCTATGATACCTACATATTCAACCTAAAAAAACTAATAATGAAGTCCTTGAGGGGGGACTAAAAAGAAACTCTGGATGCTTTTTTTAGATCCATAACAGAGACTTCCTATTAAAATAGTGATTTTGTGTTTTCGCTCTCTGCAATTCAAAGTAAGAAATGGTGACTGTGTCAATCGAAGTGGCCCTCTGTACTCCGTCGTTAAATTTGCACCAGGAAAACATGAGTAAATTGAAGAGCACTCTCAACGTTTGATTTGGTGACATCCATAAAAATCTGAGACACTCGTCTTCAGTTTGTAGCTTGAACAATTAACACATTCGCCTTGCAACTATTACTTTCCAAGTTTAAAACTATGAAGATCTTAATTACTTGCACAATACAAGTCGAAGCGTGTTTTTTTTCTTCACTGGTCCTCTGTCGATCTTTGCATCTTTACCCTGAAGAGCCTTGCCTTTATTGCACCTTCCATGACATCTTTCGAGCACCTGACCTTTATGCGGTGGAGAAATGGGTGGAGATAGGCGTGAAATGAATTAAGGTTTTTTCAATGGTTTTTTCGTTCTTTCTCTTTGCTGTACTTGTGGACTACTCTGAATACATGTTCGTTCATGGGAATGCAACGTTACTTGCCGATAAAAGAACTTGAAGTCAGAGCGTGTACCAAAAAAGTGGAGATAAATACTTCCATTAGTCAACTTGAGTGACATGCCGAGTGATTTTCTTCCAGGATCATGGAGATACAATCGTGAAAAAGGCCTTTGATAACTCGAATGATGTTATGAAGCTCAATGGTGATACCTTTTCTCCTTCAATGCAAATGAAAAGCTCGAGCTGCATTTTTGAAGGACAAATTGAAAATCTCAACCTTGTTCAACGAAATTTGGCTTCACAAATTTGTGCCGCTCCAGGTGGTCCGGAAGCTCCTCCAGCAAATGTGGGCTTCACTGCTGAAGGTATGTGCTCTAAAGAACATATATATCTCTCTCCTTTTAAGCTCATACAAAGATGCGGCCTTTGAAATAATGATGAAAATAGGACTTTCCGCTTGATTATCGAGCTTCAATAAATAAAAGCTATGTTTTTCAAGTCCTTATGATATGGGGTCCACATAATATGAAGACGTTTACCTATCCAACTAACCTTCAGTTGAACTTGCATCCAAGGAGATTTTACTTATTTTGTTTCCTCTTTGGTACTGACTCTAAGTTATATGTAGAGGATTCCATTCGTAAGTGAGGCTTTAGTGTGTTTTTGGATGCAACCAAAAATGCTCATGAACACCTGCACTTATGTGATGCTAAATGGATATTGACAAGATAGTGCTATGACTAGGTAAATATGAACAGATCTAATAAGCACACTGCCAATGTGTTTATATATTCAATTTTATCAAATGGTGACTGGAAGATCATATTAGAAAAAAGAAGGTTGGTTATTTTTCAAAACTTGAAACTCTAGATATACTAAGTTCGATGTGTGAAGGGAAAGGGCCTTGTCAATTGAAGCACGCAAGGATTACAAAGACCAATGGCAAGAAAATTTAAAGAGACGTGCAGGGTAAGTAAAAAAATTAGTAGCACTTTCCTTGATATCTGAATAGTAAAAGCTCATAACAATTCACAAGATTTTAATAAGCTCGAGCCCCGTGCTCCCATTGGCTTATGTTTACTAACCACATTAATGTTCTATTCTTTCTCCTGGACATAATGGTGGAAATGTTTTGGCATTGACAGGACAATCGCAAAATACCAATTTTGGAAATGCCAAGGAATTTCCAGCTGATGAAAGTGTTCTTCTAACTGCACAACGGGCTATCTTTGCTGACCAAAATGTCAATTTTGGAAATGCCATGGATTTGTTATTTGATAACGGTTTTCCCTCCACTTCAAATCTGCCCATATCTGCAGACCAAAATGCCATGATGTTTTTAGCCGATCAGCCCATACCTGCAGACAAGTTGAATGTTCTGTTTCCTCCAGGAAATAATACTACTGTTGGATTGCCAAAACAGTCCCATGATATCAATTTACAATATGTGATCGGTAGCCCAAGGGGCTATATAGTAAATGAGCATGTTCTGCCCTCTGGAGCAACCTATGCCTCAATATCAAGCTTCAAATCTAGCAATAGACTTCCTCCGCTCGAAGGCATTCATGGGATGGCAGATTTCCGATCACCCGATTATGGTACCGCGAACTGGTTGGCCGGTATTCAGAACCCACCAGATGATGGCATGTTCTTTCAGACCTCGCCATATTCTGCTATCAGAAATGCTTGGGCACAGTGGAATAAGATATATGTAGTTCTCAAGTGGTTTTGCCACATCAGGAAGAGACGTGCCAGAGTTTGCGGTTAGATGAACCACTGATTGAAGTCCAGGCTTGGCTTGATTGTTCTTACCGTCACATTAGTTAAGATGATTCTCCATTTACTGTCTGATAGAATTGATGGTTATATTTTCTTAGATGAGGACATGCCAGTTACTTATCTATATGGGACCCTGTTCATTGATAATGTTATTCATTTGGGTATAGATCAGCTTTGGTTAAGACCTTGTTAAGCAACTAGCTTTTTCCTCAGAAAGTGTCTCTTCTTCAGTTCTCTCGACATCTTTCTTCAAAGTTCTCTAATTTTTCACTTGTAGGGAATGGTAGGTATATCATTCAAAGAGAGCAGTTGGTTTCTACACTTACCATGCATGGAATTGACCACGTCCATCGAGTCCCAAGAACCAAGTCTTGCCTGTTTGCTGCTACTCACAGGCAATAGAGCTATTTCTCAGACAACATACACTGTTTAATTATTATGCTAAGTTCCCTCGATATTCTCCATTTATTCAGACTGTTCGTTTAATTATGATGATGAGTTACAAATCATAATTAGTTAGTTCTACTACTACTGAAAAAGTATTAGAAAAATATAAGAGGTACAAAGCTTCACTTTATCAAAAAATTTAACCTTTTCAGCCAAATGTTGTATTGGCTGCTATGTGGATACTTTTTACCTATATCATTTTAGGAAAAAGCCACCAAAAACCTCAAACTTTGCTTGGAGTGATAGATTTACCCAAAACTTTGTTTTGTGACATGAAAAACCCCAAAGTTTGCTAACTGTGACACATTTACCCCAAATTTTTATTTGTGACATAAAAAACCCTGAACTTTCATTTATGTGACACATTTACCTTAAATCATGGGGGCATTTTGGTCTTTTTACTTTAAAAAAAATTTTTCTTTTTTTTTTCTTCTTTTTCTTTCTTCCCTCCGCCGACCATGGTGGAGCTGGCGGAGAGAAGCTGGTGTCCGGCGAGGGCCTCCCTCGCTAGATCGGGCGAGGGCACCCTCCCCCGACGCTGGCGAGGGCCGCCCTCGCCTGCGTCCCTCCCCTGACGCAGGGAAGGGCGGCCCTCATTGGTGTCGGGCGAGGGCCACCCTTACCAAATCTGGCGAGGGCACCCTTCGCCCAGTGCAAGCAAGGGCGGCCCTCGTCAACGTCGGGCGAGGGCCTCCCTCACTAGATCTGGCGAGGGCACCCTCGCCCGACACCAATGAGGGCACCCCTCGCCAAGCCCTCGCCCGATGCGGGCAAGGGCGGCCCTCGTTGACGCCGGACGAGGGCCTCCCTCGCTAGATCTGGCGAGGGCACCCCTCACCAAGCCCTCGTCGACGTCGAGCATTTCTCACCAAGCCCTAGCTAGCCCAGGTGAGGGTGACCCTCACCCGACGCTTACTTCCCTCCGCCGGCTCTACCATGGCCGATGGAGGGAAGAGAGAAGAAGAAAAAAATAAAAAATAAAATGAAAAAATAGAAAGAATGAGACGAAAATACCCTTAATGGGGTAAACGTATCACAGTTTGCAAAGTTCGAGGTTTTTCACGTCACAAAACAAAGTTTTTGGTAAATCTGTCACTCCAAGCAAATTTGGGAGTTTTTGGTGGCTTTTTCCCTATCTTTTTTAATTATTAGCTTTATTTGTAATGCCGAGGGATGCTCCTAAGCTGTTGTACTTCATATGCTCCATAATACTTACATTTTTCTATCCCAAAAAAACAGAAATAGCATAAATAAGCTTGGAACATAAATTCATTTAATAACGCAATTTCATTTTTCAATTTTCGGAACAAATTTTTAGTCCAGAAATGAGAAGTAAAATTTTTTACATCTTTATTTATAAAACTGAAATGACAAATAAAAACTTTTCTCATCGCCCATCCTCTCTACTAGCCAGCCACCCACCCGCCATTACTTGCCACTATCGATTGCTGCCAACATTCACCACTGCCAGAAAGGAGAAATTTTGTGTTTTTATCATACGAATTTTTATTTCGGAAGCAAAAATTTTATGTTATTATCAAACGCGTATATATACTTCAAAAACTCATCCAAAAAAGGAAATAGAATAATTTATTTTTGTTCCAAAAATTAATTTCTAACTAAAATGGTTATTATTCGTGCCTTTTATGTCCTGAACTATTTACATTTTGCCTTCAAAAACCCAAAAATAGAGTAGTGTTTGCCTTCCATCGTACAACGACCAATCATGCTTTGCATGCAGTCTTTGAAATGATGCTTTCATGGTAATACAAGAAAACTCGGTCTTCCTATTCCTCACTTGCACTCTCTTTCCTGTGTGCAATATCTACTGGAGATTACTTTTAGTCAAAACAGATTTATGAATATTTACACGAGTAAGATTTGACCTCTCAAACTAGTCATGATTTTTTTCTTGCCAAATGAAAGTTTATTAGTCATAGTCAGCATTTCCGGTATCTAATCTGATACTGTGATAGTAAAGTGGTGCTCTATTTAGAAACCATTGTAGTGACACGTGGCCTTCTCCTAAGTCAACACCTACCCATTTCATTTTTTTTTTTCGTCTTCTGTCTCTTTTCGGGACGTCGATTGCAATGCTCTCTCTCTCTCTCTCATACACGCTATGCTTGTAAAACTATAAGGAGTTCCACATAAATCACATTATAAGATTGAGAGTATAACGGCGGTTCATCTCGTGGCGCGACATGGTGCATTATCATGGGCATAGGTCACAAAATTGCCAAAGTTGGACTTCAAGAAACTTTTGCTGGGGATAGTGTCCTATTTTACGACAAAAGTTTGGGTATGTGTAATGAAAATTTATCATAAGTATACCAATTTAGAAATTTTGGTGTTCAAATAATTAATTTGGAATAAATTTATCACAAGTGTAAATTTTTCATGGTATTAACCCTTCCAAAATTTAAGTTTTGGTAGGAAAATCTTATCTTTACATTAACTAAGAAAATATTTTACGTTAACTCATCTTCCTAAACAATCTAAACACCAAAAAAAATGAGGAAAATATTTTTTAGAAAATATTTTTTGTAGAATAGACGGAGCCTAAGTACTAAAAATTTACTTACTATATTTTATTTTAAGTGTTGAATATGTTAAGTTCTAAAAGTAGGAACAAAAGGTTTGATGATAATTGAAAATCGAAAGTTGAATATTATGAATCCTTAACCACCATTGAAAAATGACCATTATCGGTAGGTTCTATTATTATATTTAAAAAGATTTGATTAGCATAAGTTATTTTCTATTCAAACGAATCAAGTAACTTATCATTTACTTGCCGGATAAAATGGATTTTTGACTTAATGCATTCATTTAAAGCTAGCAAATAAGTTGAATATTATTAAAGTATTGGATTTTTAATTAAGGTTAATACCACAAAAAAAATCCTAAGTTGATGTAATTATGACAAATTTACTCCAAACTAATTTTTTTTATCCCAAAAGCCCCAAACTAATACATATGTGACAACTTTAGCCAACATTAAATTTTGGACAACCAAAACCGATGCATTTGTCACAAATTTACTATCTATTAATTTTCATTAAATTAGATTAGTATTACAAAAAATCACAAACTAGTACACATGTAACAAATTGAGAGTAAAACCCCAAATTAGTATACTCGCCTGCTACCACATGTCATTTAATTGAGCAATTTGAAGGTAAAATTCAATAGAAATTAATGAATGATAAATTTGTCACGGGTGTATCAATTTGAATTTTTTGTAGTTAAAAAATTATTTTTGAGTAAATATGTCACAAATATATCAATTTGAGATTTTTTGTGATATTAACTTTCTTAATTAATAAATAAGCCCGATAGTTTCTATCTTTGAAATTCCCCCACGAGTCCAATCACCTACCAGTTCAGGCTTGCCTAGGAATACATAATTTGATCTTGTCCGATCCAAAAGGCCTATAAATCATTGCCAGAAGTAGAAGACTGGGAGTTACTTGGCAACCAAACATGCTGGTTATTTTGCTCGTTGCGCATGTCTGACGAGGCGTGAAATCATATGAAAGCCGAAATATTCAAAAATTATGCAGCATTTTCCGGGAAAATTACCCGGACCTAATTTTCCTGGAAAATTACCCCTGTCAGCCTGTCCGTCACGCCACTCTCTCTCTCTCTCTCTCTCTCTCTCTCTCTCTCTCTCTGTGCGACACACACGTGCGCGTACACATGACGACGACAACAACCAGTCCAAACTTGGGAGGAGAATCGAGTTGGTGAGAGACAAAATTTGACCGTCACGATGACAACACAGAACAGAGCGATGGATGGAAGAAAATTTGATTGTCGTGCTACTGCCATGTGCTGCGAAATTGATACAACATCCGCATCATTACGCCATTTTTGGGTTCATCCCTTTCATTACACTTTCAGATTTTGCACTCGAGGAAACTTAGTCGAGTCGCATAAAAAAGTGATACGGATCAAACTCTATCTTAGATTACTTGAGTAATGGCGATATTAAATGGGATTTCACAGAATTTCTCGTTTTTGATCGGTATGCCTCAAAATAAAGAGTCTTAAATACTATAAAAGAAGCACCTATACCTAACAGGATTAAGTGAATATCCAAATTTGTGGGCATTTTATTTATATCTGTAGTGGACATAGTGATGACCTCATTAGCAGTATTAGATTCGATGAATGTTCATCTACGGTTCTACCGAAATAAGCAAACATAGTGCTTAAAGGGTGGTCATTTTCTCTTGTTATCTGTATTGTTCTCCAGACACCGAAGACAACGGGATTGATTGGCCATGAGGTGAATGAGGGCTTGAATTTTGTGTCTGACAGGCAAGCACAGCTTGCTTGTTTGTTGGACTTCTTGTGTGTATTAGACATGCTTACACTTCTGCTGTACAACTATTGTATTGTACAACTTTACGATGTGTAGTTGTAACTAGTATAAAAAACGTTAGTACATATAAATTTTTAATCTTATGATGCTTCACCCATAATCAAATTTAAATTATCCAATTGTATAGTCAGTTAAGGAGTTAGAAATCCGGTTTATGGAGAGCGAGATTTCTAACATATTTGAGTTTGACTTTTGATCTTGAGTTTTGGTAACAATAGTATAAGTAATAACAACGTAATCAATTAATTGATAAGAAAAACAAAAAACCGAGATATTCATGGAAAGTTAATATATTCAATCAAAACGTGATAACAGTATTAAGACTGTGTGTTTGTTTAAAAAATGAAAAACCTGAACTTGGAATTTAATAAAAAGGATGCATTGATTTTTTTTAAAAGAAAAATGTAAATGTCTTAAGAGTTTACTAGGGGACGACTCAACTATGATTACATTGATTAAGCACGTGGACCGCACGTGCAATCATTACTAGTTTCAAGACAACATGAGATAAAGTTTTGCGAGGTAGCATATTTACATTCATACCCACGCGCGTTTGAGCTTCTTCAACATAGTGGCCGACATAAATCCTCCAACTACATAGGAGCATGCATTTAAGTAACATTTCTCAGAAACTTCCTATGATCCAAAGCCACCACTTCACATAAACTATTCTTTCCAAGTAAATACAGTAAGACAACATCGTCCCAGTTCACATCAAAATTTATTCGAGGAGGAATTTTAGTTTATATTTTTATTTATGGGAGGAGTAATTTCAGTAATTCGTTTCTCTATTGGAATACAATAAAGATGGTATTTTATATGTCCAAGTTGGCTGTTTTATTCATCTCACAGCTCCCGGCGCAGAATTCCTCTCGAACCTGTTCCATCCTTTTTCTTTTTTTCTTTTTTTTGGTCAGAACCTGTTTCATCCTTGATTGAACTTCCCTCGAGTAGAGTTAAAACTGACACGGTTTTCAAACAATTAAACAAGAATTGGAACTTTAAACGGGAAGAGTGAACTTACTTGCTTGGAGCGAAGCACGGCCTCTTGGGCTGACTAGGTGGAAGCCAAAGCTCTCTTTTGCCGTGATCTTTCTTCTTCTTTTTGGTCGAGTTTACGGTGTGTATTTTTTGGGAGAATTACCAAAAATGTTTTAAATATATTGAACAAATATCAATTTAGTTTTATTTTTTTTAATTTGATCAATTTAACTTTAAACATTTTCAACAATTTGCGAATGTATTCCTTCCGATAAATTTTGGCTAGTAATTACTAATGTGGATGCCGATTATCCTACGTAACACGGCTAACGTAGACTCTTTTGTGTTTCTTTTAAGTTTTCTGAATTTTTTTTTTTGTAAATTTTTTTTCTTTTCTTTTTTTCCATCTTCACTTTTAAGTTCTCTAAATTTATAAATTTTTCTTTTAGTTCTCCTTTTTCCCATCGACCATAGGCTAGAATTGTGATACTTTTGCTGGACTTGGCAAGGCTTGACCTCACTGGCACTCGCTTGTGGGCTGGTGAGGGAGGAAAAAAGAACAAAAAAAGAAGAAAAGGAAAAGGAAAAGACTCCCCACGATGGTTACGGATAGAGCGACCGGATCCCAACCAACCAGTCATATTCAAAGTCTCGCCAAGGGTCCCAAAGCATATCATGACATAAAAATGAGGGTCTTAAAGAACTAAACATTTGGAACAGACGGGCATCGAGTAGCCGCCATTCTTGAAGTCGTAAAACCATTGTGGGCCAGGGAGCCAATCCAATTAAATAGTCTAATGTTCATCTTAGGATTAAAGGGGAAGAATCATCCAAAGATGTGGTGGCACCTGCCAATTCCACCTAAAGACCCTCCCTTGGGTCCGGATGGCAGGGATTCCACGAAGGGTCGCTCGATGCGATCCCCGCCCGGTATCTTAGTCTTCCTCCTCCGCCGTTCAAGCCGGCGGACCTAAGGGTGAAGAAACAGTGGAGGAATAGGAAAGAAAGTAAAAAGAAAATAGATAAAAGAAAGAAAGAAAAAAAAATTAAGAAAGTAAGTCAAAATTATGTCATTTCATTTAAAGTAGAGGTAACCAATAAGATTGCCCTAGTGGCCACCCTTCTTATTTAGGGAAAGGGGAGGTGAGGAGTTTAATTTCCCATCTTCTCAAGAAGTTAAGGTAAGGACACTTGAGTAAAGGAGGAGGTCTCATAACCTGCACCAAAAAAAAGAAAAAAAAGAAAAAAGAATTAAGGTAGGGGTGTTAGAATCAAATTGGAAAATTGAACAGAAACCAGAACTAAACTAAATTTTCGTGCATTTTCCATTTGGTTTAGGTTTCAGTTTAGATTATGAAAAAATAATAAGTTTTTCTTTTTTTATTCTGGTTTGGTTTCATTAATCAAATTGAGCTGAAAAATGCCAATCTTTTTAATATTACAATTTGCACAATATCTCTCCTTTTTTTACTAGACTAATTTTTAATATTTTAATAAAGAAAAGTGAAAAAACAGAATCAATCTAATCCGATTCAAACAGCACTTCAAAACTAATACATACCCAAATCGTTCGGTTCGATTTGGGTTTCTTCATTATCCGAACTAGTGACACCCTAATTTAAGGTCATCCACATCGAATGCCTAATTGGATGGTCAAATAAGAATTTCCCAACCTAAATTGTCTAGATAGACAATACAAAAAAATCATAACAGTATTTAGGATTAAATTGACTAAATTGGCATCCGTACAAAAAGTTTAGATCCCAATATGTGATTTCTCTTATTTGGTTACATAGGTCGAGCATATAACAGCACGGTTATATTTATTAAAAAGAAAAGCTAGTTGATAAAATTTGAGTTGATAATTTGTTATTTGAAAAAGAAGATGGGGTTTAGTTGATTAGCCAGGTCGTAACGGAATCTGCAATTTCTTGATGAAAGCAAAAATACAAACGAGAAGGAAAGAGTCGATATAAAGAAGGGTCGTCACATAAATTATTATTCAATTTAAGTTGAATACGATGGCCATCCCCATCACCTTTAGAGTTCATGCAAGTCAAATGTCATTTTGCAAAGCTTTCGGTATTTACTTTTAAGGGTTAATAATACAAAAAAAAATGCAAAACTGGTAAATAAGTGACAAATTTACCTTTCATTAATTTTAATTAAATTGCCATAAAATTGTTAAGTTAGATGACATGTGTTAGCCCATGGGTGTTCCAGTTCGAGGTTTTGACTTTCGTTTGTCACATGTGTACCAATTAGTGATTTTTTGTGGTATTAATTCAATTTAATAAAAGCTAACAGACGTAAATTTATCACAAATGTATTAATTTGAGATTTTTTGTGATGTATATTTGTTACAGATGTATTAATTTGAGGTTTTTTATGGTTAAAAAAATTAATTTTGGGTAAATTATCATATATGCATCAATTTGGGATTTTTTATGTCAAAAAATTAGTTTGACGTAAATTTATCACAAATATGTCAATTTGAGATTTTTCGCAACATTAACCCTTGTTTAACTTTTCACAGGAAATAAATTTTAATCAACTCAATGCAAGCAAACTGAAAAAAAAAAAAAAACCTTGCATTAAAGATTTAATTGGCCATGTATAGAAACAATTTGTAAGTTAGATGTTATATATTATTGATTTTTTATGAATCCATCTTTGGGAAAAAAAAAAAACTTATTCACGATTGTTTATCAAAGTAATTGAACTATCTAAGACCGAGACTTCTTACGAAATGAGACATCAAAAATCACTTAATCATCTCTTTGCAAACTAATATGTTTGGTCCATCTTTCATGTGTAATTTCATTCAACTAAAAGCACGGGGCCTCATTTAGCTTGTCTTCCACGGTTGATTATAGCATTTTCTTTTTTCGTTTTAATTTTTATTTTCCTTTTCCTATTAACAAGAAAACACGATTGCTTAACATATATTCTACAATCAATGGCCGCACAACATGACGTCAAACAATCCATAAAATCATCGAAGGCAAGAATTAATTCGGCGAGATAAATGGTGGGGATTTAAGCAAGCACGCATATTGTAACATTTCTAATTTGGACAAATTTGATTTAGTGAGACAAAATTAAGAACTGGTTTTAACTTTTAATCTAGGTGACGTTGACATGCAAGAGGATTGGAGCTTATATATTTTGCAGGATTTTTTTCTTTATCACAATGCTTAATTAGAATGATTTAATTAAAAGGTTAATATCATGAAAAATCTTGAACTAGTACATCCACTAATTATCATGTGTCATTCAACTCAACAATTTGACAGCAAAATTCAACGAAAACTAATGATAGGTAAATTTGTCACAAGTTCACTAGTTTGATTCCATTTAATACAGATGTACTGGTTTTTAGTTTTTCATAATATTAATTTAATTTAACAAAAATTTATGGAGGTAGATTTGTCAAATGTACTAGTTTGTGATTTTTTGTGATCAAAAAATTAGTTTATGGTAAATTCATGATAGGTGTACTGCTTTGGAGTTTTTTGTAGTCAAAAAAATTGTCTAGGGTATTTGTTACAAGTATACCCATTTGAAATTTTTCATGGTATTAATCTTTAATTAAACTTTCATATTTTTATTAGTATTGATAGTTCCATGTTGACGTGATGCCTAGTTGCTTCAGTAGTGTGCTTCAATGTTTAGGCTACATTTTAAAACATAACAAGGAGGACTGCAATTAAAGTTAGAGTGTAGTGAACTTACACGCTCAACCATTGGGATCACATTTCCTCCATGGGAAGAGAAAGGTGGGGGGGTTCAAATCTCCCCAATATCAGAGTTTGGGTAGAGACGATTTAGTTTAAAATGTGATTTTTGACTTCTACACTCTGCAAGGAGATAAGACAAAAGTTTTAGAGTGAGGGAGGAAAAAAGAACGAAAAAGAAGAAAAAAGAAAAGGAAAATCAAAAAATCTCAAATTGGTGCATTGGCGATAAATATACACTCCATTAAATTGAATTAATACCGCAAAAAAAATAATCATAAAACTAGTACAATTGCATCAAATGGAGAGTAAAATCATAAACTAGTGCATTAATCAATTGTTACACGTCATCCAATTCAGTAATTTGATGATAAAATTTAATGGAAACTAATAAAGTTTAGATGTCCAAGTTTAGAAAGTTTTGTTGGTCAAAAAATTAGTTTATGATAAATTTATTATAGATATACCAATTTATGATTTTTCATAGCATTAACCATTTTCTTAAATCTTGTTTCAAATAAGAATCTGAAGTACCATCATTTTATTCAATAAGGACCTAAAGTAAATCTTGTTTCAAATAAAGACTTGACTTTTTGGTTGGTCAAAGTCATTTTCATCATTTACATTTTTTTTAGAGGGCTAGGCGAAGGTGGACATCACCAAATCTAGGCGAAGGTCACCTCACTAAAGGCCGGTGAGGGATGGCCTCGTTTGAGCAAGGCAACTCTCACCTAGGAGAGGCCGCCCTTGTGCCTATCAACAAGGTTGATCCTTGCCAAATCTGGGCAAGGGTTGCCTCACTAGCAGCTAAAAAGGGACGGCCTCACCTAGGTGAGGTGGCCCTTGCTAAATCTAAGCGAGGGCTTGCAAGCCCATGCCAACAGCCGCCAACCCTCGTTAGAAAAGGAAAAACAAAAAGGAAAATAAAAAATAATAATAAATAGTTAAAATTAAAATTGTATCTAGACGAAAATTCTATTGATTGGTCAAAATACTTAGTCAACTAGCGATCAGGGAGGTTAGGCCTTTATTTGAAACTACAATGACCACTTTAAGCTCTTATTTAAAACTAACATTATCATTTCAAGCATTTATTTGATATAAAGTCCACTCAGGCCCTTATTTGAAAAAAATGAGAGGAAAAAATGAGGGTACTTCATATTCTTATTTAGAATTTTCCCAAAACAAGATAAGATAAAGTTTTGTGAGGTAGCATATTTACATTAATAACCACGCGCGTTTGAGCTTCTTAGACAATAGTGGCCAACATAAATCCGCCAACTACTATGCAGCATGCATGCAAGTCACATTTCCCATAACTTTCCTATAATACTACTATGCAGCATGCATGCAAGTCACATTTCCCAGAACTTTCCTATGATACACCATCAACACTTCTCATGTATTAACCAAATGAGAACTCATACGGCAATCGTATATTTTATAATTATCAATACGACTGACTTATAGTGAAACTTTAGTAGTGGTATAAAAACAAGACATGATTCAAATTTAGAGGTATAATGAAACGTTAAATAGGAAATAGCACGGGTAAGAAAACTAGGGAGTTTTTGTAATCAAAATGCTTTTGACTGCGTATAATACATTTGGAATCCTAAACATTTGAAAGAAAAAATTATGATGAAATCAAGCAACAGTAAATTGTTTTGACATTATCAATTTGATGAGAAGCTATTTTAATTTGCCTCTATTATTCCTCGAATTGATTTATAGTACATACATTTTCTTTGTAGATAACTACAACACACATTCCTCACTATTATAATTTATAAGTTATAGCCATTTGAGATTGAAGTGATTAATTGGAATTTTTTGTCACTTGTTTGAAAGCATCACCTATACCTTTCATTTTAACCAATTTAGTCATAAACCTTATATACTGGTATTAATTCAATTTATCTAATCAATTTAAATCCAAAATTGTTGATATGAACACCAACAGTCGTACATAACATAGTCGGCACCGATGCGGACATATTTAAATATTTGGTTAATACCCTAAAAAAACCCCCAAACTGGTATATCTGTGACAAATTTACCAAAAACTATTTTTTTGGACCATGAAAAACCCCAAATTGGTACACTTGTGACAAATTTGCCCCGACTGACCATAAAAAAAACTCTAAACGGGTACATTTATAACAAATTTACCCTAAATTAATTCATTCGACAGCAAAAAATCTTAAACTGATAAATTTGTGACAAATATACCATATGCTAAATTAGATTAATACTACAAAAAAAATCGCAAAAATTGTAAATTGTGACAACGATGCGTAAAATTCTAAATCGATATACTAGTCAACTGTCACGTATAATTTAACTTAATAATTTGACAGTAAAATTTAACGAAAACTAACGGAGGGTAAATTTGTCATAAGTGTACCAGTTTTGGGTAAATTTATCGAAGGTATACCAATTTAGGGTTTTTGGTGGTCAAAAAAATAGTTTTGGGGTAAATTTGTCACAAATGTACCAGTTTGAGGTTTTTTAGGGTATTAACCCATAAATATTTTAAATAATTTTTCAATTTTTTACTCTCTTTTTTCTCCCCGTTTTCTTTTCCTTTTTGGATTCTAGCTGACAACCAGCCACACGAGTGAGGGCTAACAAGGGCATGACCCTCATCAAATTCGGCAAGGGCGACCCTCACCTGTGGCTAGGGAGGGCCCTAACACCCTCATTGGGCCTCACCTGTGTGGCCAATACCGACCATAGTCCAAAAAGGAAAAGAGAAGGGAAAAAAAGGAAAAAATGAAAAAGAAATTAAAAAATAGTAAAAAAATTCAAAAAAAATTAGAATTTGTTAGTGTTAGTAATTCCAGCCTAAATTAGCTAGATAGATTGAATTTGTACTAATACAAAAAATTTTAAGACTAAATAAGTTTAATCCAAAAGTTTGAGATTAAATTGATATCGATATAATAGGTTTAAGACTTTTTTTATATTTTTCCAGATATTCGAGCATGTTAGACATTGATGAGAGATCAGGTCAAGAAGATTTACAGTGAACGCTCAAGGTAAAAATAGCTGAATGATTTAATTGCAAAAGGTGGGGAAAAAAAAAAGAGGAGAGTACATTTAGTAAATTTAGAGAAAGGAGAGTACATTTAGTAAATTTAGAGAAAGGAAGAAAAAAAAAATCTGAACCCCGCCACGTTTCCCGGAAATGCAACTCGCTTTTCTGGGGAAATTATGAACTCATCACTCTGAGTTCGAGTCCGAGTCCGAGTCCGAGTTCGAGTTCGATCTTTTCTCTGCAACATACTTTCAGCAACCAAACTCTCCCAAACTTCAGGCACTTCATTACTTCTTGTTAACGATGCAAAAGAGAAGAAAGACCATGTCCATGCAAAGGGGAGCTTTGAATTCCGCTTCTTCGGGTGAACCGAGTCAACCCTGGATGCCCTGCTCGGATCCAAGCAAGCAAGTTCACCCTTTCCGTCTTGACTTTTCAATGCTTGATTAATTGTCTGGCGATGGTGTTGGTTTTAGCTTTACTCGAGTTCTTGAGTTGAAGGTTCTTGAAATGACAAATATGGCGAAGTCTGCGGTTCTTTATTTATTATTTATTTATTTATTATTTTTTTTTTTTTGTTGGTCGGAACGAAGATGGCGCTGAAGCATAACATTTTCTTGGCACTTGCCTCGTGCTTTCGTTCAGCTTTTTGTTTGTGGGGTTGTGCTGCGGTTTTCATGCGAAAACTTAAGTATTTCAAATTTTGTCGTCTTGAATCTGCTGTGCGATTTCGCGTTACGCCAATTGCAGTACTTCCTCCTTATTGGAATTGAACCCTGTTAGAATTTTTAACCTAGCAAGTGATCCGTTATCATTCCCATCGATCTCCTGCTTTCTAAATTATCCTCTCTTGCTTCTTCTTTTTCTTTTTTCTTGGTTTTTTTGGTGTTCTTTTTTTGGCTGATCTCCACACAGTCAAGAACGGAACGTGTCCGGGAGAAATTTCTTGCAGAGCAGCTGTTTAACGAGGGAGGATGTTCAGAGAGAGGTAAGATGAGTAAAGTAGCCTACTTGGACATACAAATACTGTCATTATTGTATTTCAATTGATGATGTCTTCAATTAGAAGTGGTCGGATGCATTTCTGACCTTCCAGTCAGTTTCCGGATAGAAAGCCGCATGAGAACTTGCTGCAAGATGTATAAAGAATTATCATTTGAGTGGTAAAAATGTCCTGTTGACAATTCTAGGCTTCTGCTGTGAAATGATTCCACTGAGAATATGATTTAGGCTTTTCATGTTGTTTTGGACAGTACGGATCACAAGGAGTTACAAAATTTCAAGGAAGTGCCCTGGACATAATTATCTGCTTGAATTCTGAATATGTGGTTGATGACAGTTTGTGCATAGTAGAACAATAAAGATACCTGTGATGTGAAAGTAGAATGTGATGTATATGTGACAGATGATTCCTGCACATGTAATTCTATTGTTCTTTGCTGGACAGGTCAGAGAAGTGGCAGAGCTTGTTATATCTCAGTTGGCCAACAATTTTCAAAGGTGAGTATAGTTCAATTGGTTTGTTGGCAGTATCCCATATGCATCAAGTGATTCCTGTAGCAGAATTTTGACCTGTATTGTCTCTCCAACTAAAAAAATCATCAACTATCATGTGCCATCAATCCATGATTCTGTTCGGCAATGTGTAATACCTGAAAATACCTTTTTTTGTTAATTGCTGAAAGGACGGTGCATTTGGAGATCGCTGCTAAGTAATGTTACTTGCTTCTGCTATCTATGAACTGGATAAATATGTATTTTAGCTTTACGTTGACTTTTCTATGGTGCGTTAGATCAAGGATATGCATCTGATGAGGCTGGTAATTGGGTCTGACGTTCATATGTACTAGTACCGAAAGTGTTACAAATGGATATTTGTCTATTTGTTATGAATAAGTCCAGAAGACAGCAGTTGTTCATGGCGTCAATTTCCATGGTGCAGTTCCATGGAGAATGCTTTCAAAGAGATGGCACAACAGATAAGCTCATTGAAGAATGACGTTCAGAAACTGGTAAGATAAATAGAGTTCATAAAATTTCCACAGGTTGACCATTTGTTTAAACGATATTCATTGAGCACGATCTTTGCACAATAATTTTTTTTTTTTTGAAGTAAATTTTCATTTTATTGAACAACCCATGGAAAAATAAATAAATAAGTAAGGGAGGTCACATCCCAAACAAGTCCATTGCAGCATAATATCCCACCACAGCCGAATTGGGGTGCCAAACCTTCCCATAGATATGAACTTTTGGGGAAGATAAGTCTGATATCCCTAGAGTAACATTTATCTGTTGAGTGATGGCCCTTCTACTCGGCACCATTGGATCAATAGGAGGAACTTTTGTTCCTACTTAAAATGAAGGATGGGAGATCCTTTTAGGCAACCTATTGTAATAGGAAAGCCTGATAACTTGAGATTAATTCATCAAGTTGATTTTCAATCTGATGACACCACACACCAAATGACAACATGACATCATAGTCTTCCCCATCTACACTACCAGTAGCAACAGCAAAATACTACGCAGAAAAAACAAGATGCAAACTCAAATACCATGCCACCAGATTACAGCAAAGCTGGCTAACAAAAGACTATTACATCAGCAGTGAGTGTCTTATTTCCTTCCAGAATCGTAGCTTCTAAAGAGCCTATTACAAGAGGAAAAAAAAAAACCTGCATCAAGGTCACAACAAACTTGAGGGTATACATTTTCATGCTTCAGTAATTTCCTCTCTCCAGAGATAATAAGTTGTACCATTGCAAGTAAATTCATCATTTGAATCACTAGCGGATCTAGGAATCGAGAGTAGCTGTAAAACTTGTTCCCAAAATCTTCTTTAAGAGTACACACTTAGAGCAAGTGCATTCAAGATTTTTCATCTTTTCTGCATAGCACAAAAGCACTATCAATGCCAGACCAAGTTTTTGCCCTGTCCAATGTGTGCAACCTATTATGATTGACTAGCCAAGTTATAAAGCCAACTTTTGGCACATTAGGCTTAAGCCATACAAGCTTAAGCCAAGTAACTTTGTTCATACATTTCTTCACAAGCTTCCAAGCCTCCAATGCAGAGAAAGAGGCCCCAGATGATTTAGTACATACCACTCCGTCTATACTGCCAGAGTTTGAGCAATCAACCCACACAAAGCCATCTGAGTTTCAAACAGATCATCAGAAATGGCAGGAGGCCATCTCCAGTCATTTGCCTTAATAACATCCACAACTATCATTTTACATGGACATGGAATGAAAGGGGATAATGCAAATGCTTAGAATTGCTGTTTGTTTAACACTGTGATTTGAAATGTGCCTGAAGAACCTAGTCTCAATAAGGTGTTCAATAGGTTGTTCCTAAGAAGGAAGTTTTCAACTCCTTTTGATGGAATGGATTGGTTTTGTATCTCTTCTGCTTCCTTTAACTTTGGCAACTCTTCTCTTGGTGGTTTTGAACAGACGGAAAAAGTGGAGCTTGCAATTAATCACTCTCCCCACCTTGGAAGGTATGAATGCACTTCTTAGTTATGCTGGCTTTCTGTGTAGTATTGACTGGTTATGCATTGTTGATTTTTTGGGGAATAATGGTCCAACTTTACCACTAACACCCCAAAGCAGGCAGTCAGAGTATAGTTGAAGTCAGGCCAGAATGACTAGGTCGTGCGCCAAATTGTCAATGCTCTAATTTTGAACATGATCATATGTAGCTTGAGAACAGTGCAGCATTTTCTTGTGTTTTGTTTTGTTTTTTAAAGAATTTGCATTGTTATACTCTCTGAGGCAATGCATCTATTTATCCTTGTAGTTTCCCTGGCAGTAAGACTTGTCCAAGTTAGATATTTGGTAGTCTGTCTCTCTCTGTCATTACTAATGGTTGTTTTCCCTGGAGAATGTAGGGCTAATGCTAAATCTACGGGAGAAAATGAAGTGAGAAACTTACAGCTTCAAGTTCAAACCAAAGTGTCAGACACTCTATTTACTGGAAAGAAAGTAGAAGGAGAGGGGGGTGCTCGCATTTCTGTTGCCTTGATCGATGCAAATACAGGGGATGTTGTTAGATCAGACAAGGAATCCTTCATAAGGTTGGATGTCGTCGTGCTTAAAGGTGGCTTCAACAAAGATGACGGGGATAACTGGACAAAAGAAGAGTTTGACAGCCAACTGGTTAAAGTACATGAAAAAAAGGGGCTGCTTTTGACAGGAGATCTCCAATTGACACTCAAGGGAGGTGTTGGGGAGCTGGGAGAACTGATATTTAGGGACAATTCCCGCTCGGATGACACTGAAAAATTCAGGATAGGGCTTAAGGTGGCATCAGGTTATTGTGAGAATACACGAATCCGAGAAGGAAAAACAAATGCCTTCCGGGTCAAGGAACGTAGAGGAGAATGTAAGTCTCTCATAGTCCTTGAAAGTGCACAAACCTTGTCCTTCATTTATTGCAGACCATAAACAATTAAACATAGTTTCAGACATCATGTCTCCATTAATTTAATTGAGAGCTTCATTTGATACAAACTTTTATATCTCCAATGAAAATTCTGATCAATAAAATATGATCAGCTTCTTTGTTGTTAGCAAATGTTGACAATTTGGATCAGTTTCAGGAGTCTGCGTGCCTATCAGAAGCTACTCATGAATCTAATAGGGACTAAGACCTTACTGTATATTTCCTCTTCATCTTACAGCAAACCAGAAACATTATCCACCTGCATTGGATGATGAGGTCTGGAGGTTGGACAAGATTGCCAAAGGTGGGATATCTCACCAAAAATTGGAGAGAGCTGGAATACATAAAGTGCAGGACTTTCTCCAGCACCTGCATAATGACTCCAAGAAACTGAGAGAGGTAAGCACTTAATTAATGTTTCTCAATTATGGTTTGATTGATTGATGACCAAGAACGTAAGTCTTGTGTGTTCACTTATCATAGGTTCTTGGAAAGAGCATAACATCAACGCACTGGGAATGCCTCGTAGATCATGCAAAAACTTGCACAAATTGGAAAACTTATGAAAACCATTCTAATGGCATGAGCAAGCATGCTGCTGTATTCAACACTGATCGTCAACTGACCGGCCTAATCGACGACATTTTATATTCGGCTACTGATCAACTTTCTGCCCAAGAGAAGGTAAGTAACTAAGGAAATCCTACTGAGTTTTGTAAAGCCAGTCCATGCGCTACACACCATCGTGCTGAGTTCATATGAATACCTCCATTAGTCCAGCTAATGTGACGTTCTGAGTGTTTTTCTTCCAGGAACCTGAAGATACAATCATAAAAAAGGCGGCCTTTGATAATTGGAATGATGTTGGGGAGTTCCATCGTGAGACCTTTTCTGGTTCGATGCCAAAGAATAGCTCTCAAGTTATTGAAGGACAAATTGGAAATCTCATCCCTGTTCAATGTCATTCAGCCCCACGAACCTGTGCCGCTTCAGTTGGTCCAGAAGCTCTGCTGGCAAATGCAGGCTCCTCTGTTGAAGGTACGTGCTCTAAAACACAAAATCACTTAGGTGGTGCTAGGTGGATATTGACAAGATATCGCTATCACTAGGTAGATATGACTAGATGTAGTAAGCACATGGCAACGTTATGTGCATTTCTATCAAATGGTTCCTGGAAGATCATATCAGAAAATAAGGTTGGAATTTAAACTTCTATGCCGGAAATTGAGATGTAAAATGTTTGATCTGTAAAGGGAAAGGGCCTTGTCAATTGAAGTACCTAAAGATTATTAAGGCCAGTGGCAGGAAAAATTTAAAGAGATGTGCAGGACTTTGCATGATATCAGAATAGTAAAAGCTCATAACCATTCATTCCAGAATTTTTTAGATCATGGACATGTACTCCCATCGACATGTTTTTATTAATTATATTACCGTTCCGGTTCTTTCTCCAGGACATAATGGTGTAGCTGATTTGCCATTGCCAGTACAGTCACAAGATACCAGTTGTGGGGATGCCATGGAGTTTCCAGTTGATGAAAGTGCTCCTCCTGCTGCGAGCCAGCACCTATCTGCAAACCGCCGGAATGCTCAATTTTCTCAGGGAGATGGTGGTAGTACTTGCTTCGGACAGTCGATACAGTCGCCTGATATCATTTCACAGGAAGCCACGGGTAGCCAAATGTCCAATCCGTGGAGGCAAACGGACTCTACTACAGTTGAAGAGGTTGCTCTCCCCTCTGAACCACCCTATGCTCCTCGTCCTGAAGGCGATCACGCAATGGAAGATTCCCAATTCGACGATGCAGATTATCCAATGGATTACTTGAGCATACTAGATTTTGGCACGACGTTTCAGACCCCACCAGGGGATGATGGTTCTGTTTAGGTGCCAGCAAAGGTCGGTAATGGCTGTGATGCAGTGGGTTTCTTCATCAGGAGGAGAGGCGTCCGAATTTGTGCAGTTAGATGGACCGCCAATTCAAGTCCAGGGCTTTCGGAAACCCAACCCCCCACCCCAAAACAAATTGTTTCTTTTTTTTTTTTTTTAATTTAAAAATTTTAGAAAAGTTAAAAAGTTAAAAAAAATCTTAAAAATTAAAAAATTAAAAAATCAAAAAGTTAAAAAAATTTAAAAATATCAAAAAATTTAAAAATCAAAAATCAAAAAATCAAAAAATCAAAAAAATCAAAAATCAAAAATCAAAAATCAAAAATTAAAAATATATATATATATATATATATATAAATTAATTTTTTCTTTATTTTTTTTGGAAGTCCAGGCTTGATTTGGCGGTTCTTACCCTCGCCACTGGGTAAGAGGATCCTTGGATTACTACTGTAAGATAAAAACGATGGCAACTTTTTCATAGATGAGGAGGGCATATTAGTTACTTGTCTGTTGTAACCTGTCATCATTGTATTATTCATTTGTGTATTGAACAGCTTTGCTTAACGCTTTGTTAAGCTGACTGATTCTTTCATTAAAAAAAAAAAATGTCTCCTCTTCAGTTCTCTTAACGTCTTTCTTCAAAAGTTCTCTGGTTTTTTCACATGTAAGGATTGCACAGTCAATGCTTAAGTTCCCTCGATATTCTCTATTCATCCAGACTGTTAGTTTTATAATGAAGTCAGAGTTACAAATTAGTAGAAATTATTGCAGAAGTAGCACAAGTAAATTCTACAAGTAGACCGATCAAAATTGTAGGTATGTAGGGCTAAATGCTCTCGAAGGGGCGACAATCTTTGACTATCCCCTCCTTTAAGTAAGCCATTCCACATCGAAGTTCACCCTCCCCTTAGTATTGTTTATAATTCCACGCAATCCTAGAATTACTCAAGCCCGACCTTAGGTGTTTTGACCCCTAGTATTTGTTTTTTTCTTCTTCTTTTTTAACCAAGGAATTACCGGAGATCACCCTTTGGGGATCACACGACCCTCTAGTGCCTGGTGGCACCGTCGGGCCTCACCGCAAGCCGCGACCCCTAGTATTTGTTAGTAGTTCATGCGGTAAAAAAAAAAAATCCCTTATTTAGTAGATTTCTGACTTAATTGAGTCTTTTAGGTCAATCCAAATTAAGTTTATCAAACAAGCTTAGCCTCATTAATTGGTTCATATTCAATATTTAGCGGGCTTAACAGACTTTATGAGAAGTTTTTCACTAGTTTAATGATTTGATTGCACAAATTATGAGTTGGAGGACCACATGAACAACCAATGGACTGAGATTGTGAGCCTGTGATAAAATTGAAAATTAAGTGCTAAAAATTTCAGTACTATATTTTTAAGTGCTGATCACGTTAAGTGCCAAAAATAGGAACAAAAGGTTTGATGGTAATTGAATATTGGTTGTTGAATATGAATCCTTCGCAAACAGATAAAAATGACCATTACTGATAGGTATTAGCAATATTATGATTACCGGTGATAAAGGGGATTTTTGACCAAATATAATCATTTACATCAACTTCATTGAAAGTTAGCAAATGACTTACCCTCGTCAAACTGTTGGATTTTTATCAAGCAGGCCGCACGTACTTTTTCCTTTAGATAATCTTTTCGAGTCCAATCATCTTTTGGGTCATGCTCGTCCAAGAATCCATAATTTGACCCGGCCCGATCCCAAAGCCCTATAAAACATTGCCAATTTCCCGGTTCGACCGAAGCTTTTTTACAGTTGCTAGGCAAAATGATGTCCAAGTACGAACTACCTGGTTCTTTTTGCTTGTTGCGCGTCTGACGCAGCCTGAAAATCATAGGAACCGAAAATTTTCAAAGCCAGAACCATGAAGCATTTTCCAGGAAAGTTGACAGGACCTGATTTTCGTGGAAAATTATCCGTGTCGGTCACATCACTGTTGTATATACATCACTCTCTTCTTCTATCTCTCTCTCTCTCTCACGCAATGACAACCGGTCCAAACCTGCGATGCCGCATTGCGGGACTGAGATATCATTTGAGCACGCACTTTTCTACGAACCGGACAAATATCGAACCTTTAAAAGTCAACTAGAGAAACAAGATCGAACTTACGAGATCCTGAAGAGGTAACTTCCATGATTGCCTGGACTTCAGATTTTATCCAGCTTTCGCTTTGGCCTCCCTTGGCTAGCCGCTTGGAATTTGCCCTTCTTCTTTTTTCTTTTTTTTTTGTTTACGTGGGCCATGAGTATATTAACAAATTTATAATTATGGAAAAGGAAAAATTCATGATCTTCTCATTAAGAAAAGAGATGAAATAAATAAAATATTAGTGTAGCGTAAAAAGAAAATTATGAAACGAATTAGTCTGAACGAAAATGATAACCCAAATGACAATTATATATATTATGTTAAACTAGTATATTTATGAAAAATTTAATCCAAACTAATTTTTAACCTTAAAAAAAAAAACCAAATTGGTACATATATAACAAATTTACTATTCGTTAATTCTGTTTAATTTTCTCGTTAAATTGCTAAGTTAGATAACACGTGATAGTTTTTTTTTTGCTAAAACATGTGACGGTTAATAAATATACTAATTTGATGTTTTATCTTATTTTTGTCACAGATATAGCAATTTATGATTTTTTATAGTATCAATCCAATTTAATAGGTTAAAGAATTAACGAATGGTAAAAAATTTACAAATATATCAGTTTGATGTTTTTTATGGTCGAAAAATTAGTTTGGGAATAAATTGTCATAAGTATATCAATTTAAGATTTTTAGTAATTAAAAAAATTGATTCAAGGTAATCTATCATACCAATTTAGGGTTTTTTGGGGGTATTAACTGTTATATATATTAAAATTACCCATGGGATTCAATAGTTATATAGTCCTTGTAAGCACATCTATTGGATGATGGGTTAAATTTCAATTTTAAATAATTGTTTAAGCTTTATGGAAATATCTTCGCGTCACCCGTCTGACGCCATCCGCCTGACGTCATCCGCCGCAACTATGAAAACGCGTCAGAGGATTGACGTGAGCTCCGAGGTCTCCGCAACGTACGACGGAAAGTAAAGCTACATTTGTCGTCGACCGAAGCGAATCTAAGTGGACCCCACCTCAGCCCCCTGGTTTGCGCAAATCCACGCGCATTGAATTTTTTTTTTCTCTTTTTCATTTTTTTATAATTTCTATCTCCATTGATGTCGGCTCTGTTAATTAACTAATAAAACACTTTTTCAATTCATTGCGGTTGAACTTTATCCGTGCAATCCCACTGGTCACCATTAAATTTCTAATTCCAAATAATTTTTAATTTCATAGAACACCTAATTTCTATTTATATTCATAAAATCTCACGTATCTATGTCATTTTGCATTAGTGACCAATTAAGTAAAATAATCTTTTAGGAATATACTAGACAAAAGATAGGCCGTACACAAGCCTGCATATACTGTCCTTTTGCTCAAATTAAGGTAATTAATGAGATAGAGAGGCGTGGCTTCTTTTGTAGGGTTTATTGAGCTGAATTTGAAAATTTTCTTTTGCTAATTAAGAAATCAAAGAGACCTCTTTAATTTAGATATCAAGTTATCCTTTTTCGATGTAGGTGTTAAAAATATCAAGTTTTCTAGTAAGAAGGTTGAGGATGTAGTTTGAAAAAACATGGAAGAAGAGCTTATTTGTAGGTTTTCATATACAGAACAAGAGTCAATTATGACAAAAAATTAAATTCCAATGATTGAACGTGTCGATATCATGTCCTTTCATGTTCGCTAGGCCTAATCTTCTTGGACTACTTGTGCATTTTAGACACGTTTGGGGGGCCCGCCTCCAGAACCTTTTGCAAAATAGGCAAAATCAAATACTATTATGACATAATTCAGAATATTCTTGGACTTCTTGTGTGCATTAGATATGCCTAAACTTATGCGGTCCACCTACTGTAAAGTACAGCTTTGCCATGTGGAGTCGTAATTAAGCATTAAAATGTCGTGCACATAGATCTAGGATGTTACGATGCTTCACCCATCGTCAAACTTGAATTATCCAATTGCATGGTTAGTAGAGGAGCTGGGAATTTGGATTATGGGAGCGAAATTTCTAGTACATTTGATTTTGACTTTTAATCCTGAGTTTTGGTAACGATTAAATGATAAGACCAAAAAGAGAAAAAGCTGAGATATTAGCGAAAATGTAATATTTGATCACAGTGAGACAAAATAATAAGACCGTGCATGCGCGAAAAATGAAAATCTCGAATTTATAATTTTTTTTTTCAGTCAAGTCCCCTCGACGCCAATCCCAAATAACCGAAATGTAATTTGTCGATGGGTGCTGACCAACGGCTCAATATTGAATTAACTAATGTCCCTATAGAAAAAAAAAACTATGCCAATGGATAATTACAAAAAAAAAAAATCAATTGAAATTTTCTTAAACCGTGTCTTCAATTATTGTTTCTGCAACTTAGTTCGCTCAAACGTGCTGGTGCCCATAATACCTCGTGCCTCTTTGTTAGTATAGCATTATTTCCTAGGGTCCAACACAAGGCCTAAGATGAAGCTTTTTAAGGCCATGCTCAAGACTAGAGAGACCGTAGCTTGTTTAAGAAAACTGAAAAACAAGCTGAAAATATGAGTGTCGAAAATCTTAAAGCCTAGAAATTAGAAATATAAAGTTGTTTGGTGACAATTAGAAACCGACAGCTTAATTCAAAAAATTTCTCACCAAAATATAGAACAATGATTTTTATCTGTAGGTTTTAGCAATAGACGTGGTAAGATTCTAATGATCATAAATTATTCTTCTATTAAATTGAATTAAGTAAGCCATCCCAAATTAGCATTCACCCTCTACCGAGTATAGCTTATAGCGCAATGCAATCCTGGGATTAGTTAGTACCAACGTTAGATGTTTTGTTTTGATCCCTTACATTTACTAGCTGTTTATGCTGTTAAAAATCCGTTACGTGGATTTTTCAACTTAATTGAGTCTTTTAAGTCAATAAATTAATTCATCAAACAAGCTTAGCCTCATTAGTTGCTAAACTCTCAGTTTTTAGCGTTTAATTGGGTCATCAAATTGGCCTTCAGAGACTAAATTTTTTTACAACGAATGAAGATTATGAGCCTGTTTGATAAAGCTGGAAATTAAGTTCTAAAAAATTGAGTGCTGAATTTTAAGTATCGATAATAGTCTTATGTGGCAAAAATAGGAATAAAAGGTTCCACGATAATTGCAATTTGACAATCGATTATTAGAAAAATGACCGTTTTTATTAAGTTTCTTTTATATATTTACGATAGCTAATTATCATAAATTATTTATTGAACAAATTAATAACTCCTCCCTGGGACAAAGTGGAATTTTTGAGACTCAATGCAATCAGTTAAGTCAGCTCTATTTAAAGTCATCTGGCAAGTTTATTTTATTCTCATGTAAGTGTTGAATTTTTAAATTTTAAAACTTAATATTATCTTATATTTTAAGATATGAATGAAATATTTACTTTCGATGGAAAAAAAAAAAAAAGTGAACCCATGTAGTTCTGCGTTTGAAAGTCTCTATGAGTCTGATCATATGGTGATTTGTAATCGATCTAATCCGATCCAAAAGGCCTTAACATTGCAGTTTCCTGGTTCGACCAAAGCATTTTTGTAAGAGAAGTAGAAGTAGACGGGTAGTTGCCGGGAAAAATGAGGTCCTGGTTTTTTTGCTCATTGTACGTCGGATGAGCGTGTGAAATCAAATGAACCAAAAATTTCAAAATCGAAAGCATGGAGCATTTTCCAGGGTAATTAACTGGACCTGATTTTCGCGGAAAAATTAACCGTATTAGTCGCGCCACTGTCTATATGCACCTTTATGAACTGTCATTCTCCTCTTCTCTTTTCTATCTTATATTACTCAAGTAAAATGCTATTTAAACTCTATTTATTTCATGAAAAATGAATAATTGAAATATAAAAATTACCACTTACAAAAATAAATAAGCAAATAAGTTCTTTTATTATCCACAAAAATATTTAAACATAAATTGTTGTTGATAATGAATACACTTTTCGTAAGCTAATTATTTTAAGGGATATAAGCGATTATTTTGAAGAAAATATTCTCCAAATTATTTATTTTCCGCAAACCAAACAAAACATAAATTGAATACTATAAAACTCTCCATTTTGATTAATTTACAGCACTCCGAACTTTGCTATTGTATTAGCGAGGCGAAATGTTTTACTAAATAGCCTAAGCCTTAGTTTTTATCCAGCTTTAGATTTGGCCTCCCTTGGTTAGCCGCTTGGTATTGCCCTTATGTGCTTACGTGGGTCGTGAGTATGTTAACAAATTTATAATTATGGAAATAGCAAAATTCGTAATTTTCAAATTTAGAAAAGAGAGAGAATAAAAAAAAAATTAGTCTACCACATACACTTACCCATCAAATAGACTGCTACTTATTTAATGTTAGGCTAGTCATAGGGTGTGTTTGAAGGAGCATTTTGAAAAAGCCTTGCGGAAATGCAGTTGACTTTAGTTCAAAGAGGTTTAATGAGAGGTAAATTATGTTTGGTGAACACTTTTTTACAAACTTCAAAATTTGTTCTAAAAATTAATTTTTAAAACAAAAGGCAAAAAAGAAGAAAATGAGGGATTAGATACTTACTCGAGAGCCTCAAATCAAACCACCTCAGCACCAAATTGTACAACTCAAGATGAGGTCGTCGAGGTTGCATGACCTCAAGTCTCCAAAGTCATGTGATGTTGATAGTGGAGCCATGTGACTCAAGACAGACCTTGCTTGAGGTCGTGAGACCTTTGTGATGTCATCTTGACATCGCGTGATCTCGGATTGGATGAGGGCCATCAATGCTAGATTTGATGAGGTGCCATGTTGACTATGTGTGCATTGAAATGTGAAAAAGTGAGGGTAATAGTAAAATTTAGACGAATCAGTAAAAGCAAAGTGGAATTTAAAAAAAAAAATCATTAATCTCGAAAGTAGCATTTCGGAATTATTAGATGACAATATCAAATGGTGACCAATCACGCGTCGTTCATCGTACTATGAAAGCGTGTAGGATAAGCTTGTACGCCACTCCAAGGATGGCCACAGACGCGAAAATGCCAAGCGGCCTTTGGGCGTTGACGGAAAAAAGTATTGGCGTTGAGTCCACCCCAATACTTTTTTCCCTTTCCCCCCACCTTTTTTTATGCAATTTCTATCTCCATTGAAATTATTTCTCTTAATTAAATAGAAAATACTTTTGAAGTTATCGTGGATGAAGTATCCGCGCAATTCCATTTGGCCACAATTTAGTTTCTAATTCTAAGGAGTTATTTTCGATTTTATGGAACACGTGATTATCGTTACTATCTCTTAAAATCACACGCGCACCTCCGTAGAAAATAAATGATATTCTAGTGGGTGGCTGATTGATTAGGATCATGGCAAAAAGATTTACCTTAAATTTAGGTTGAAGGCAAAAAAGCTCAATTTTTTTTACATTTTTTTTAATAATTCAAAAAATCCCGTACACCGATAACTGCGGATAAATCCTAGGGATAGGACATGTGAAAACCACCACCACGTGCTTCCGGGCAAGGCCTTTACCGACACCCGGATTCAAACGCTCGACCTTTTGTGAGAGGAAGAGCGCTCGCTCCAGCGACGCCACCCTGAGGGGGTGGTACAAAAAAGCTCAATTATTTATCAGGCAAAAGGCGGATAAAAGCAACAAAAATAGAGAAAATCGGGCGGGCACAAAAGGTTGAGGGGGGCAAATCGCCAGAATCTGAGAAACAAATGAACGCGGTTTTAGAGCCGGCCACATTCCCAGGAAATGTTCTTGCCTTTTCTTGGAAAATGACGAGACTACTACTACTTCAGACAGCGCAGAATAAAGCACACCCCCGTGATTGCGAAGTCATTGCTTTGAGCTTGAACTTGAGTTCGTGCATTAAGTGTTTGTCTTCTGCTCCATTTCCGTGCTACTTTTGTACCCTTTTGTTCAGCAACCAAATCCTTCCATATCCAGACACTTTCCCAGTTCTTGAAAAGCTCAGCAGAAGGAAAGGAAATCATGTCGCCGCAGAAGAGAGGCTTGCCTTCCACTTCTTCAGGTCGAGCAAGTCTGCTCAGAAGGCCGCGCACCGCTCGAACGAAGTAAGTTCGCTCTTCTCTCTCTCGACGTTTCGATTCTTGCTTGATAAGTTGATGATCTTGTTAGTTTTAGCTTTGCTTGATGGGATATTCAGTGAAAGGTTCTTGAGTTGAGGATTCTTGGAATGAGAAAAACATGGGGAAGGCTGCGTTTAAGCATAACATTGATTAGCTTTTGCCTCGTGACAGTTCTAAATCGCTTTCGTTCTGGCTTTTGTTAGTGGTTTTGTGCTGTGGCTTTAGTACGAAGTGTTAAAGACCTCAGACATTGTCGTCTCGAATCTGTTATGCAATTTTGGCGTGGGTCAATTGCAGTATTTTTTCTTTAATTGAATTAAACTCTGTTGGAAAGTTTCACCTAGTAAGTGAGCTGTTATTGTCACTGGGTTACTTTGTTGTCCTGTTTGCCTAATTTTACCATCTTGATTTTACTTTTGTGCTGAGCTGATCTTCACACAGTCAAAGATGGCGTTGGTCCGGGAGGAATCTGGTGACAAGGAGCTGGTTGACAGAGGACAATGTCCGGAGAGTGGTAAGATGAGTAAAGCAACCAACTTGGACATACAAAATAAAGTCCTTATTGTACTTCAATTGTTGATCTCTTCAATTAGGAGCAGTTGGATGCATTTCTGACCTTCCAGTCAGTTGCCGGATAGAAATCCGCATGAGAAATTGCCGTGAGATGTGTAGAGAATTATTGTTTGAGTGGTAAAAATGACCCGCTGACTGTTCTAGGCTTTTCCTGTGAAGCAAATTCCACTAAGAACATGATTTAGGCTTTTCATGTTGTTTCGGACAGTACAGATCACAAGAAGATCCAGCTTTTCAATGAAGTGGCTTGGGCATGATTTTTTCCTTGAATCTTGGAAAATGTGGTCAATGACAACTTGCATGTTGAAGGAGGACAATGAGAATACCTGTGATGTGAAACTTGAATGAGATGAATACGTGACAGATTGCAATGTAATTCTTTGCTATTGCTCTTTGCTGGACAGGTCAGGGAAGAGTTCATGGGAGCGTGGGAGCGTGTTAAATCTGACTTGGCTGAATACTGTCAAAGGTGAATATATTTTATTTTGTCTGTTGGCTGAAGCTCATCAGCATGTAGTGATTCCTCTAGAAGAATTTCCATGTGTATTGTCTCGACAGCTAGAATTATCATCAAGTATCATAAGCCAACAATCCATGATTCTATTCAGCATAGTGTAATACTTGCACATACTTTTTTTTTTTTTGGTCTATCACTGAAAGGACAGTGCATTTGGAGATACCTGCTAATTAACTTTACTTGCTTCTGTTATCTATGTACTGGATAAATATGTATTCCAGCTTTACGCTGACTTTCCTCTGTTGCCTAGAATTAAGGGAATGCAACTGATGAGTCTGGTAATTGCGTCTGACATTCATATGTACTAGTAAATAAAATGTTACAAATGGATATTTGTCTATTTGTTACGAATAAGTCCACAAGACAGCAGTTGTTCATGGGGTCGATTTCAATGGTGTAGGTGCATGGGAAATGCTCCCGAAGAGAAAATGCAACAGAAACTGGTAAGAGAAACGGAGTTTATAAAATTTCCACTTTGTCTCACACATATTTCCAGGAACACTTCAGGTATGAATTGTCTATCTGCATGTCATGAAGTGATCAAATGAACTTACTGAGTAACAATTCTGTTGCTAGCTAATTGGTTTATATCGATTATTTGAGCAGCATTCATTAAGCATGAACTTTGCACAATTTTTTTTTCTGTTAGTATATATGTTGTAATATAATGCTAAAGATAATTGGATCTTGCAATTAAATTGACACGAAATCAACAGAGAGATAATTGAAAAACATTAAGGATTACTAGAAATTTACGTGTTTCGGTCCAAGTGTCAGTATTTACTTCACGGGGAGAGCTTCCAGCAAATAATCCACTAATCAAATCGGAGAATCAGAGTTACCATCGCTCACATGCTATTATTTTCCGCACCTAGATTACATCCCAAGCCCACAGTGTTTTGCCTCACAGAGAATCACCTCACAGTGCAGCAAATGAGTGTTTCCACTGATTACAAACTCAACCTGCTAACTTAAGATTAATTCATCATGTTGACTTTCAATCTGTTGACACCGCACACCAAATGACATGACATCATAGTCTTCCACATCTACGGAACCAGTACAACAGAAAAATGCTGCCCAGGAAAACAAGAGACAAACTCAAAACCATGCCACTAGACTACAGCAACGTTAGCCAACAATAACTTGCCAATTTCTACGCAGACAGTTAACATCAGCAATAAGTGCCTTATTTCCTTCCTGAATCATAGCTTCTAAAGAGACTTTAACGGGGAAAAAACATCTGCATCAAGGTCACGACAAGCTGGAGGGGATACATTTTCCATGCCTCACTAAGTACTCTCTCTACAGAGATAATAAATCATTGCATTCCAAGTAAATTCATCCTTCCAATCTCTTGAGGATATAGAAAATGACAGTAGCTGTAAAACTTGTTCTGAAAATCTGCTCTGAGAATACACACTTAAGGAACGAGTACGTTGGAGATTCTTCATGTTGCCGGATAGCACACAAGTGCTATCAATGTCAGAGCAAGATTTCATCCTCTCCAATGTGTGCAACCTATCATGAATCACAAGCCAATTTATAGAACCATATCTTGGCACATTAGGCTTTAACCATACAAGCCTAAGCTAAGTCACTTTGTTCATACATTTTCTCACTAGCTTCCAAGCCTCCTTTACATAGAAAGAGCCACTAGATGATCCAGTAAATACTGCTTTTTCTCGGAGCTAGAGTTTGGAGCAATCAACCCACACAAAGCCCATCTGAGTTTCAAGCAGATCATCAGAACTTGCTAGAGGCCATCTTCTTTCCATTTGCCTCATTAACATCCACAACTGTGGCTTTATCACCTAAAGCTGAATCATAATTTTTTGAAGGCACATGTGACATTTTACATGAACATGGAATGAAAGGGGAAATAAAAATGGTTAGGATTGATTAGCTATATATACAACTGCTGTTTGGTGAACACTGTGATTTGAAATGTGCCTGAAGAACTTAGCTCAATAAGGTGTCTGATAAGTTGATTTTAAGAAGGAAGTTTTCAACTCCTTTTGATGGAATGGATTGGTTTTGTATCCCTTCTGCTTCATATTTTTGACGTCTCTAACTTTGGCAACTCTTCTCTTGGTGGCTAACAGATGGCAACAGAGGAGCTTGCAAATAATCACTCTCCCCACCTTGGAAGGTATGAATGCACTTCCCCCGTGATGCTGGCTTTCTGTGTAGTATTGACCGGTTATGCATTGTTGATTTTTTTTTTTTTTTTTTTGGGGAATAATGGTCCGACTTACTGCTAAACACCCCAAAGCAAGCAGTCAGAGCTCAGTGAAAGTCTGGCCGGAATGACTAGGTCTTGCACCAAATTGTCAGTGCTCCAGTTTAGAACATAATCATTTGTAGCTTGAGAGCAGTGCAGCATTTAATTTTGTTTAGTTTTATTTTTTAAAAAATTTGCAGTTTTATACCCTCTGAGACTCTGCATCTATTTATCCTTGTACTTTACCTGGCAGTAAGACTTGTCTAAGTGAGATATTTGGCAGTTTGTCTCTCCGTGTCATTACTTTTCCAATTTTTCTGCTTCTATACCTGTTCTTATTTCTAATGGTT
Organism: Eucalyptus camaldulensis; assembly: GCA_019915185.1. Taxonomy (NCBI): domain Eukaryota; kingdom Viridiplantae; phylum Streptophyta; class Magnoliopsida; order Myrtales; family Myrtaceae; genus Eucalyptus; species Eucalyptus camaldulensis. The sequence goes on along the minus strand of JAHSVA010000013.1, from coordinate 12,361,523 downwards.
GGCTTACGGAGGGAATGCAGGGTTGATGCTAGATCTACGGGAACAAATGATGTGAGGAACTTGCGGCTTCAATTTCAAACCAAACTGTCAGATTCTCTGTTTACTGGAAGGAAACTACGAGGAGTTGGGGGTGCTCGCATTTCCGTTGCCTTGATTGACGCAAATACAGGGGATGTCGTTACATCATGCCTGGAATCCTCCATTAAGTTGGACGTCGTCGTGCTTGAAGGTGACTTCAATAAAGATGATGAGGATGACTGGGCTCATGAAGAGTTCAAGAACTTTGTGGTTAAAGAGCGTCAACAAAAGGGGCTGCTTTTGACGGGAGATCTCCAAGTGACACTCAATGGAGGTGTTGGGGAGCTGGGAGAACTGATATTTACTGACAATTCTAGCTGGAATAGGAGTAAAAGATTTAGGATAGGGCTTATGAAGGCATCGGGTTATTATGGGAATACGCGAATCCGAGAAGCCAAAACAGATGCCTTCCGTGTCAAGGAACATAGAGGAGAATGTAAGTCTTTCATAGTTCGTTACAGTACATATAAACCTTGCCCTTCCTTTATGAGTGACCATAAACATGGTTTTGGATATCCAGTCTTCAATTTTTTATTTGAGAGCTTCATTTCCTATGAACCTTTACATCTCCAACGAAAATTCTGATAAATAAAAAACGATTGGCTTATTTGTCATTGGTGAATGTTGACACTTTGGATCAGTTTCCGGAGAGAGTCTGCATGCCTACAGAAGTTCGCTTCTACACGTCAATCTATTAGTGACTGGAACCTTACTGAATTTGTTCTGTCCATTTACAGCATCCAAGAAGCATGAGATACCTGCATTCGACAATGAGATCTGGAGGTTGAAGATGATTGCAAAGGATGGGAAATATCACCAAAAACTGAGTGAAGCCGGAATACATAAAGTTGGGGACTTTCTACTTCAATTGTTTACGGACCCCATGAAACTGAAAGAGGTAAGCACTTAGTAAATGATTCTCAATTAGGGTTTGATTGACTACCCTGAATGTAAGTCTTGTGTGTTCACTCATTGTAGATTCTTGGAATGGGCCCAAATTCGACGAAGTGGGACACCCTTGAAAGTCATGCAAAGAGTTGCATGATAAATGATGAGCTTTATTTGTACTATAATGATGGCCCAAGGAAGCATGGTGCTGTATTCAACACCGATCATCAGCTAATTGGCCTAATCAAAGATAGAGTATATTGTGCTTCTGATGGACTTTCTGCCGATGATTTGGTGAGTAACTAGGAGTTCCTATGAAGTTTTGTCAAGCCAGTTCATGTGCTTCATACCATCATGGTTAATTCATATAATTTGTCCCATATTATCCATGTAATTTGCAATTTGATGTTTACTCGTAGCTGTGTGGCTTAATAGGTTTTAGTATTGATCAGATATATGGAAACTTGAAACGAGGAGTTGGTTGGACATCTAGAGGCTTTCGTATTTGGTTTTTTATCAGTAAAAGCAATATGAAGTGCTTGTGGAGAGAATTAAAAGAAAATCTAGATGCTTTTTCTAGATCCATAGTTGAGTCTTTTGTTAATAGACTGATTTGAGTTTTTGCTCGTTGCAATGCAAAGTTGAGGAAAGTGACCTTGTGTATCGAAGTGGCCCTCTTTACTCTGCAGTTAAAATTATACAAAAAAGCATGAGTAACTTGAGGAGCACTTTCAGCAGGAAAAAAGGGCGTCATCCATGAAAATGTGAGGCACTTATCATGATATTGCCATTTGAGCGATAGACACATTCACGTTGCAACTATTACTTTCCTAATATAAAGCTATGAAGATCTTTGTTACTTGCACAATACAAGTTGATGGGTGTTTTATTTCTTCACCGGTCCTTTCTCGATCAACTTTGCATCTTTACCATTTCCCTGATTGTACTCTCCATAACATCTTTCGAGCACCTGAACTTTTTGTGGTGGAGAAATTGGAGGCAATAGGCATAAAGTGAATTGAGGTTCTTTTGATGTCTCTTTTATTCTTCTTTCTCTGTGCTGCACTTACGTACTTACTCTGAGTACAAGTTCATCCATTGGAATGCAACATCACTTGCTGAAAAAAGATAGTGTTGATTGAAGCACAGCGTGTACTTTCAATAGTGGAGGTTAATACTTCAATTAGTCCAACTTGAGCGATATACTGAGTGATTTTCTTCCAGGAATATGGCAATACAATCGTGAAAAAGGCCCTTGCTAACTGGAATGATGTTCGGGTGTTCGATGGTGAGAACTTTTCTCCTCCAATGCAAAAGGAAAGCTCGAGCTACATTCCATCTCAAGTCTTTGACAGACAAATTGTAAGTCTCATCCCTGTTCAACCAAATTTGGGTTCACAAATCTGTCCCCCTCCAGGTGGTCTGGATGCTCATCCGGCAAATGTGAGCTTGACTGCTGAAGGTATGTGCTCCAAAGCACAAGTATATCTCTCCCTTGAAGCACATACAAAGATGCGGCCTGTGAAACAATGATGAAAGTAGAAATTTCCACTTGATTGTTGAGCTTTAATAAATAAAAGCAATGTTTTTGAGTCCTTATGATATGGGTTCCACATGACATAAAGACTTTTACTTGTCCAGCTAATCTTCAATTGAGCATGCATCCAAGGAGATTTTGCTAATTTTGCTTCCTCTTTGGCACTGACTCTAAGTTATATGTGGAGGATTCCATTTGTAAGTTAGGCTTTAGTGTGTTTTTAGATGCACCAAAAATGCTCATGAACACCTGCACTCACGTGATGCTAAATGGATATTGACAAGATATTGCTATCTCTAGATAAATATGAACAGATGTGCTAAGCACACTAGCAACTTATTTATATGTTCAATTTTATCAAATGGTGACTGGAAGATCATGTAAGAAAAGAAGGCTGGTTGGTTAAGCTTAAAACTTATAATATGTTCAATATGTGAAGGGGAAAGGGCCTTATCAATTGAGGCATGTAGGGATTACAAAGACTAGTGGCAAGAAAAGTTAAAGTGATGTGCAGGGTAAGAAAAACCAAAAAAAAAAAAAAAAAATTAGAAGCACTTAGAAGCACTTTCCTTGATATCTGAATAGTAGAAGCTCATAACAATTCATTGGAAGATTTTTCATAGGGTCATGCTCACGTTGGCCTATATTTACTAATTACATTACTGTTCTAGTTCTTTTTCCAGGGCATAATGATGTATGGTCTCCAAATACGAATCCTGGAAATGGCGAGGAGTTTTCAACTTATGAATCCATGGAAATGGATCTAATTTCTCCAGGAGATATTGTTACTAATGTTGGATTTCTAGCACAGAACCTGGATCCCCATCTACAATTTGCCATGCCTGACCAAATGATCCATTCTTGGAGCCGAATGGACTATATAGCAAATGGTCTTCCCTCCGGACCAACCTCTGCCTCAACATCAAGCTCCCAATGTAGGAGGGCACTTCCTCTGCCTGCAGGCATTCACGGGATGGAAGATTTCCGATCACCTGATCCAGATGTTAGTACTGCGAATGGGTTGTCAGGTATTCAGAACCCACCAGATGATGGCACCTTTCAGACCTTGCAATGTTATGTCGGTTTTGCTACCGGAAATGCTTTTGCACACTGGATAAGGATATTTGTAGTGCTCAAGTAGTTTTTCCGAGACGTGTCAGAGTTGTGCAGTTAGATGAACCCCTGCTTGAAGTCCAGGCTTGATTTGATTGTGTTGTTGCAGTCGCATTAGTCAAGATGATTCTTCATTTACTGTCTGAGAGAAGTGATGCTATTTTTTTCTAGATGAGGGTACATCAGTTACTTATCTATATGGGACCCTGTCATTATTGATAATATTATGAATTTGGGTATAGAACGGCCTTGCTTAATGCCTTGTTAAGTGACTAATTTTTTCATCAATAGCGTCTCTCTACTTCAGTTCTCTTGACATCTTTTTTCCAAAGTTCTCTGATTTTCCCATGTGAGGAATGCGAGGTATATCATTCAAAGAGAGCACTTGGTTTCTGCACTTATCATGCATCGGGATTGACCACATCCTTCGAGTCCTGAGAATTAAGTCTTGCCTGTTTGCTGCCATCTCCAGGCAATAGAGCTATTTTTGTTAAATTTTACTGGAGAGCTTCATTTCATACAACCTTCACATCTCCAATGAAAATTCTGATAAATAAAAAAATGATCGGCTTCCTTGTCAATAGCAAATGTTGACACTTTGGATCAGTTTCAGGAGAGAGTCTGCACACCTACAGAAGTTTGTTTCTACTTGTCAATCTAATAGTGACTGGAACCTTACTGTATTTGTTCTGTCCATTTACAGCATCCGAGAAACATGATATACCTGCATTCGATGATGAGATCTGGAGGTTAAAGACGATTGCCAAGGATGGGAAATATCACCAAAAACTGAGGGAAGCCGGAATACATAAAGTGGGGGACTTTTTACTGCAATTGTTTACGGACCCCATGAAACCAAAAGAGGTAAGCACTTTAGTAAATGATTCTCAGTTAGGGTTTGATTGACTACCATGAATGTAAGTCTTGCGTGTTCACTCATTGTAGATTCTTGGAATGACCTCAAATTCGACGAACTGGGATACCCTTGAAAGTCATGCAAAGAGTTGCAAGATAAATTGGAAACTTTATTGGTACTATACTGATGGCACGAGGAACCATGGTGTTGTATTCGACACCAATCATCAGCTAATTGGCTTAATCAAAGATAGAGTATATTGTGCTACTCATCGACTTTCTGCCAATGACCTGGTAAGTAACTAGGAGTTCCTACGAGGTTTAGTCAAGCCAGTTCACGTGTTTCATACCATCACGCTTAATTCGTATAATTTGTCCCATAGTATCCATGTAATTTGCAATTTGATGTTTATTCGTAGCTGTGTGGCTTAATAGGTTTTAGTATTGATCAGAGATATGGAAACTTAAAATGAGGAGTTGGTTGGACATCTGGTGCTTTCATTTTTGGTTTTTTATCAGTAAAAGTAATATGAAGTGCCTGTGGAGAGCATTAAAAGAAAATCTAGATGCTTTTTCTAGATCCGTAGTTGAGACTTTTAGTTAAAAGATTGATCTTGAGTTTTGCTCGTTGCAATGCAAAGTTGAGGATAGTGACCTGGTGTATTGAAGTGGCCCCCTATACTGCGCAGTTAAAATTATACAAAAGAGCATGAGTAACCTGGAGAGCACTTTCAGCGGGAGATTTGGCATCATCCATGAAAATGTGAGGCAATTATCATGGTATTGTCGTTTGAGCGATTAACACATTCACGTCGTAGCTATTACTTTCCAAGTATAAACTATAAAGATCTTCATTACTTGGACAATACATGTTGATGGGTGTTTTATTTCTTCACTGGTCCTTTCTCGATCGCCTTCGCATCTTTACACTTGCCTTGATTGTAGTCTCCACTACTTCTTTTGAGCACCCGAACCTTTTGTGGTGGAGGAATTGGCAATAGGCGTAAAGTGAATTGAGGTTCTTTCAATGTTTCTTTTATTCTTCTTTCTCTGTGCTGCACTTACGTAGTTAATTTGAGTACATGTTCATCCACTGGAATGCAACATCACTTGCCGAAAAAAGAGTGTTGATTGAAGTCAGACTGTGTAGCTTCAATTGTGGAGATAAATACTTCAATTAGTCCAACTTGAGCAATATACTGAGTGATTTTTTTCCAGGAACATGGAGATACAATCTTGAAAAAGGCCCTTGCTAACTGGAATGATGTTTGGGAGTTTAATGGTGAGAACTTTTCTCTTTCAATGCAAAAGAAAAGCTCGAGCTCCATTCCATGTGAAGTGTTGGAAGGACAAACTGAAAATCTCACCCCTGTTCAAAGTAATTTGGCTCCAAAAATCTGTGCGGCTCCAGGTGGTCCAGAAGCTCCTCTGGCAAATGTGGGCTTGACTGTTGAAGGTACGTGCTCTAAAGTGCAATATTTTCTCTCCCCTGAAGCACGTACAAAGATGTGGCCTGTGAAATGACGGTGAAAATAGAACTTTCCACTTGATTGTTGAGCTTTAATAAATTAAACCAATGTGTTTCAAGTCCTTGTGATTTAGGTTCTACCTAATATGAACACGTCTACTTGTCCAGCTAACCTTCAATTGAACTCGCATTAAGGAAATCTTACTAAATTTGCTCCCTCTTCGGCACTGACATAGAAGCTATATGTGAAGGATTCCCATTTGCAAGTTAGGCTTCAGTTTGTCTCTAGATGCAACTGAAAATTCTCAAAAGTAGTTTTTACCAGTAATGAACAAACAAGAGGAGGAGGTTATTGCCAGAACTACCAAAAGCAGTAATCTTATAGACTATCAGTTCAAAGGCACAAGGGCAATAATCAATTGCTTCATTTTATCAGGGTTCAATTTAAGAGATGCGACATCAATTTGAACATGAAGGATTTAAGAGTTGAAGTATCAAAATGACCTATAAGGACATACAATGTGGGGAACACTCAATATCCAATGCTAATAGTACACGAAAAGATACGTTCTGTAAGCTGGTGATTGTTGCAAACTGAGCCTCATTCAGTGCGCTCTATCCATTCGGCCATATATGTGCGATACATACGCATGTATTTATGGGCTCAGTCCAAGCAATTAAAAGGCTACTAAAAAAGTTAGGTAGCGACAGGTACCTTCTTGGGTGGGGGATTGGGGTGAGGGGGAGGGCAGATATTCATGAACACTTCACTTGGTGATGCAAAGTGGATATTGACTAGATATTGCTGTCACTAGGTAGACATGGATAGATGGAATAAGCATACGGCAATGTGTTTATATGTGCATTTTCATCAAAAGGTGACTGAAAGATCATATATTAGAAAAGAAGGTTGGTTGTTAAACTTATATTTCAGAAATTGAAAAGGGCCTTGTCAATTGAAGCAGTTAAAGATAATGAAGGTCAGTGGCAAGAAAAACTAAAGAGATGTGCAGGGTAAGGAAAAAAAAAAAATTATTCACACTTTCCATTATGGTAAAAGCTCATAACTGTTCATTGTAAAATTCTTTATAAGAATGTAGACATGAGCAGCTCATGTCAACCTCTGTTTACTAACCGTACTAATCTTCCAGTTCTTTCTCCAGGACATAATGGTGCAACTGCTTTAGCATTGCCAATACAGTTGAAAAGTACCAATTCTGGAACTGCCCTGAAGCTTTCAGTTGATGAAAGTGTTCGTCCCACTAAACTGCAGCCCATATCTACAGACCCATCGAATGTTCTAATTTCTCAAGGAGACAATGGCATCCCTACTGGTGGATTGCCGGAACAGTCCCATGGTAACAATTTTCAATATGCCATGCGGAGCCACACAATCTGTTCTTCGAGCCAAATGCACCATACAGTGAATGAGAATGCTCTCCCCTCTGAACCACCACCCTCTGCCTCGATATCAAGATCACACTCTAGCAGTACACTTCCTCCTTCTGAAGGCAATCTTGTGATGGGAAATTATTCAGAGGATATAAAGTATTGGTTGGAAACTTTGTTAAGTCAGAGCTCACCATACGATGACAAGTTCTGCAAGACCCCAGTATGTTATGATGGTTCTGTCAGTGGCACCAGCAAATGTGTTAATGGCTGGTTCAAGATAAAGGCAGTGATGCAGTGGGGTACCTTCGTGAGGAGGATCGCCACAATTAGAGGTGCCAGAATTGTGCAGTCAAATGAACCACCGATTGAAGTCTAGGCTTGATTTGATTTGCTCTTAATGTGGCATTAGGTAAGATGATTCTCCATTTACTGCGTGATAGAATTGATGGAATTCTTTTCTTAGATGAGGGCATATTAGTTACTTAATGTTATTCATTTGTGTGCAGAACAGTTGTTGGAACCCCTTCTCAAGCGAGTACTTTTTTCATCAGCAAGTCCCTCTACTTCAGTTCTTTCAACATGTTTCTTCAAAAGTTCTTTGATTTTTCACATGTAAGGAATTCAAGGTAAATCGTTCACAGGGAGTACTTGCATTCTGTGCTTATTATTCATAGAAATTTATACCACATCCATTGAGTCCTATGTATAAAGTCTTGCCTGTTTGCTGCTATCCAAAGGCAATAAAGCTCTTGTTCAGAACACACGCTGTTACATCACGATGCTAAGTTCCCTTGGTATTCTCCATTCATTCAGACTGTTAGTTTCATATTGATGTTGAATTACAAATCAGTAAACTACTGAGCAGAAGTATATTCTACAAGGCCATACAAAGGTTATAAATGGAAGGTTTTGCTCAGCCGAAGGTGTTTTGTGTGACAGACACGAACTGTGTTCTGTCGTCTTCCTGGTCTGCTCCTCTTGTTTTCTCAGTCCTTGAAAAACTTATGTAAAACGGCTCGTGGACAGTTTCGATGGTATAAAAAGTAGTTTTTGCATTCGATGGGGAAGGGAACAATCATACTCTGCATCCTTCACGGCAATTCAAGAAAACTGGTCTTCCTATTCCTTACTTGCACTGCACCAGGAGTGTTCTCTTTCCACTTAATTCAATAGGGAGAGCACAGGGCAAGTGCCACAACTTTAATAAGCGCTCCTTGTGTGCCATAACTTTTTTTCTGTCGCTCATTTAAGTGTTACATTAGAGTAAAATAAATCATTTGAATGTGATTTCTGGCAAATCATTCTATGTGAATTTTTTAATTAATTTCTTATATGATGATTTTTTAAATTTTTTAAAAAAAAATTTCAATTTACTTTTTTTTGAATTATTATTGTTGTTGCTTTTCTTTTCCTTTTTTTTTTTTTTTCCGATGCCCTCACTCACTATGGAGAGGTGAGGGCTGCCTCGGCCTCGGTTGCAAAGGCCCTCACCTGGTGTGGCAGACAAATGGTGCGTTTGGGAAGTCTTTTGGGGAAAGTCTTTAAGAAAATGCAAAGTCCTTTGAGTTAAAGGTATTTTCTAAAATGCAAAGTGTGTTTGGTAAATTATAGTTTGAAAGCCTATTTGAAGTACTTTTGAGCAAAATGGTGTTTGGGGGAATTACATTTACAAAGGGCTTTGGTGATAAAAAAAAAATTCAAAAGAAAAAAAAAAGACAGGCAAGGGCAGGTGGTCGCTGGACGTCCATTGAAGATCTCCGGCGAGGGTCGCCGGACGTCGGGCGACCATTGAAGACCACCGAGGAGGGTCGCCGGACATCGGGCGACCACTGAAGACCACCGGCGAGGGTCGCCGGACGTCAGGCGACCCCACCGTCCCCGGATCTGGGTTGCGGCGAGGTCGCGCGACCTCACCGCCCCCGGATCTAGGTCGTGGCGAGGTCGCGCGACCTCCGGCGACCGCTGCAACCAAGATCTGGGGCGGCGAGGTCGCGGGAGGACCTCGCCGCCCTCGGATCTGGGTCGCGGCGGGGTCAGCGACCCAAAGCTCGCCGGGACCCACGGCGATTGCCACGACCTAGACAAGGCGACGGTTGCACCACTCCTCGGCAACGATCGCCTGGGCCACTGCGACCATGCTGAGCTATCGGCGGCCGCTCACGGCTTAGAGGAACACGTTGTCAGCCTTCAACAGAGAAGAAGATGAACAGTACAATGACGAGGGCAAAACCGGAAAAATCGAGAGTAGCTGGGGATAGTTTTGGAAGAAAATAAAAAAAAGTGAACAGTGTCACTTGTATGCCGAGAAAGCTGAAAGCCCAAGGCACCCCTTCACTTGCCTTGGGCTTTCAGCCTTGAGAAGGCCAGCTTTGGCCTAATGGGAATTCTGAAGTTGTTTCCCAACACTCCAGCTTTAGCTCAAGTATCTTTAGGAGCCCAGAGCCCTTTGCAAAATTGATTCTAAACACACCCAAAGGCAGCCTTGCCCACGACCACCCAAATTGGCGAGGGCCTTCATGATTGAAGGTGAGGCAACCCTCGGGTGAGGGTTACTGGCCCTTAAAAAAGAGGCAAAAGAAAAATAACAAATTCAAAAAAGTAATAAAAAAATATTTTAAAATTGTATATATTAGCGTCGGCCAAATTATATAGGGCGACTGGCTTTCACATTAGATTTTCTAGTGAGACAAATTACAATGGCATTCAAATGATCGATTTTTCAAATTTGTGATATTCGAGTGGGGGAAAAAATATTGTGTTGCTTATTGAGCACCAAAGTTATCGCACTTGGGCTGAATTTTAAACTTTTGGGCACTTAATTTAGTTATCAAACAAGCCGAAATTCTTCTACTAGTCCAATCATTGGCCGGCTAATGCTTGTCTAAGAATTCGTAATTCGATCCGGTCCGATCCAAAAAGGCTTACAAACCATTGCCCATTTCCCGGTCCGACCAAAGCCTCTTTATTTTTTTGCCAGTAGGAGCATACTGGTAGTTACCGGGCGGCAGAAACACGCCAGGCTTCTTGGCTCGTCGTATGAAAGCCGAAAGTGCGGGAGCAACCTGCAGCATTTTCCAGGAAAATTGCCATATTTTTCTGGAAAATTGCATGTGTCAGTCACGCGCTTCTTTTCTCTCTCTCTCCGTGGGACATGCACACGCGTACACACGACGGCGACGACAAACTACAGGTCCAAACTTGGGAGGAAATTCGAGTCGACGAGGGACAAAGTTCGATCGCCACGATGACGAGACAAAAGAGAGCGATGGATGGATGGAGATGCTTCTTCCGCCGAGGAAATTTAACCTGAGAGGGAATCTTAATAAGGTGGTTATCGTGCTCCTGGCTACGTGCTGCACAATTGATGCAACATCCGCGTCATTTCGCGTTTTTGGGCTCTTCCTTTTCGTAACAAAGCACGAAAAGTCTGAGGGTGAATTTGTTGCAGGAGAATTTCATGATAAAAAAAAAATGTTTTTCAAGATATAATTTTTTAGAAAGGTTGATTGTTTTCCTTTATTTGATGATATGTGACCAAGAAGATATAATAACTTTAATGTCATGGCAAAAAAAATAATATATATATTTTAATCAATTTTATTTTTTCTTCCCTTTCGCCGGTTGCTAAGCTTTGGCAATGGCTGGTTATCGGTCATAGTGGTGGTGGGCCAGCGAGGTCGAGATTGCCTGGCTGATGACTGACAGAAGACGAATAAGGAGGAAAATGAAAAACTAGAAAAAAATAAAATAAAGTAAAAAAAGAAATTAAAATATTAAAATATTTGAGATCAACAATCCTAGAAAGTGTTTTCATCTTTTTAGATTTAGTTTCATTTTTCTAAATTTATGCATGACTATTTTTGTTAATCGAAAAGTGTTTTCGATTAATTCTTTTTCCAACCGCGCATCAAATGGATGAAAGTCTAGAAAATAAATTTTCAAACAATACTTTCTCTTAAATAAACGCATCCTTAATTAAGTCGCATAAAAGTGTAATATAGGATGAGACTCTATCCTAAATTACTCGACTAAAGGCTGCTAATTGAGATTTTACGAAACTCTCGACTTGATCAGTCCACGATTCTAAGAACTTTGTTATTATATTTGTTCGTCGAAAGATTTTATCAAATTAATTTTTTTCTTGAGAAAATCGGGACTTTCGGTTGAAGGGTCGGTCCTTCGCGTTTATAAAGGGCGATCGGACATTCCCTGAATTCTAGGTATCCATATGGGTGCGTGTCGTTCGTGGGTTCGTGTGCGGGCTTGTTAACGAAATAGACATAATATAGGACCTTCAAAATGTTGACCAAAAGAAAAAAAAAAGGATGAATTGCAAAATTTTGAAGAAATAATATCCTTTATAGCCTAAACTTTTGATTCTTTCTCTGTGCTGCACTTACGTACTTACTCTGAGTACAAGTTCATCCGTTGGAATGCAACATCACTTGCCGAAGAAAGATAGTGTTGATTGAAGCAGAGCGTATGCCTTCAATAGTGGAGATAAATACTTCATTTAGTCCAACTTGAGCGATATAGCAAGTGATCTTTCTTCCAGGAACATGGAGATACACTCGTGAAAAAGGCCCTTCATAACAAGAATGATGTTATGGAGTTCAATGGTGAGACCTTATCTCCTTCAATGCAAAAGAAGAGCTCGAGCTCCATCCCATGTCAAGTATTTGAAGGACTAATTAAAAATCTCACCCCAGTTCAAAGTAATTTGGCTCCAGGAATCTGGGCTGCTCCAGGTGGTCCGGAAGCTCCTCTGGCAAATGTGGGCTTGACTGCTGAAGGTACGTGCTCTAAAGCACAATATTTCTCTCCCTTTACGCACATACAAAGATGTGGCCTGGGAAATAGCGATGAATATAGGACTTTCCACTTGATTGTCGAGCTTTCATAAATTAAACCAATGCTTTTCAGATCCTTATGACTTGGGTTCCACATAATATGAAGAGTTTACCTGTCCAGCTACCCTCCACATGAACTTGCATCCAAGGAAATTTTACAAAATTTGCTCCCCCTTTGGCACTGACTTAGAAGCTATACATATATTCCCATTTGCAAGTAGGCTTCAGTTTGTCTCTAGATGCAACCGAAAATGCTTAGAAATAGTTTTTACCAATGACGAACAAACAAGAGGAGGAGGTTATGGCCAGTTATTAGCGAAAGCAGTGATCTTATAGACTATTAGTACAAATGCGCAAGGGCAATAATCAATTACTTCAATTTATTAGAGTTCAATTTAAAAGATGTGACTCCAATTTGGACATGAAAGATTTAAGAGTTGAAGTATCAAAATGACCTGTAAGAACATGCAATGTGGAGAACATTCTAATTATTGCAAAATGAGCCTCATTCAATTTGGGTCTATCCATTCGGCCACATGGGCTCTATCCAAGCAATTAAAAAGCAGCTAAAAAATTAGGTGGTAACAGGTACCTTGTTGAGGGGGGATGTTTTTGTGGGGCGGATACCCCGAAAACTTCATTTTTGTGATGCTAAGTGGATATTGATAAGATATTACTACCACTAGGTAGACATGCATAGATGGAATAAGCACGCAGCAATGTGTTTATACGTGCATTTTCATCAAATGGTGACTGGAAGATCATATGTTAGAAAAGAAGGTTGGTTGGTTAAACTCATATGTCAGAAATTGAAAAGGGCCTTGCCAATTGAAGCACGCGAAGCCATTCGATCTGAACTTCGAGCCAAATGAACCATACAGTGAATGAGAATGCTCTCCCCTCTGAACCACCCTCTGCCGCGCTATCAAGATTCCAATCTAGCAGTACACTTCCTCCTCCTGAAGGCAATCTTGTGATGGGAAATTTTTCAGAGGATATAATTTTTGGTTGGACAATTTGTTAAGCCAGAGCCCACCATACGATGACAAGTTCCTTAAGAGCCCAATATGTGATGATGGTTCTTTCAGTGGTACCAGCAAATGTGTTAATGGCTGGTTCAAGATAAAGGCAGTGATGCAGTGGGGTACCTTCGTCAGGAAGATCGCCACAATTAGACGTGTCAGAATTGTGCAGTCAAATGAACTACCGATTGAAAGTCCAGGCTTGATTTGATTTGCTCTTAATGTGGTATTAGGTAGGATGTTTCTCCATTTACTGCGTGATAGAATTGATAGAATTATTTTCTTAGATGAGTGCATATTAGGGCGTGCATATTTATGGTTTTTTTTTGGAGGAACAAAAAAAGAACAGAAATGTGTTTGTTTGCGTTTTTGTTAAAAATCTGTTTTTTTTTTTGTTTCCGAAACAAAATTGAAACAGAAATAAGAAATAAAAAAAATTTTATTTCGGAAACACTTCTAAAGAATAAATTTTCTCTCTCCTCTCTTTTTTTCTTATTTTTTCTTTGGCCGGTCGTTGGCCTCGGCCATGGTCGGTGATCGGCCGTTGAGGGTCGGCGACTTCGCTGGCCCTTGGCGAGGCTGAGCCTCGCCTTGGCTAGGCGAGCTTGGGCTCGCCCGATCGCCCAACCACGGTGAGGCTCAACCTCACCGAGGGCCGGCAAGCCTCGTCGTGGCTGGGCGAGGCTGTCGGCCCCCGTCGGCCAGTCACTGGCCTCGGCATGGCCGGTGACCAGCCAAAAGAAGAAAAAAAAAAGAAAAAAAAGAAAGAAAAAAAGGACAAACAAAATAAAAATATTTAAAAAATTAAAAGAAACAAAAAAAGAAGATAAATTTACCAAACGTGTTTCTATTCATTTTTTATTCTTGGAACAAGTTTACCAAACGCGTCTTTTTAGTAAAAAATTGTTTCTTGGAATCGAAATAGTTTTTTTCTATTTTTGTTCTCTGGAATAATTTTTGAACAAAAACGTTACCAAACGTGCCCTTAGTTACTTAATGTTATTCATTTGTGTGCAGAACAGAGTTATTGGAACCTATGTAGCACCGACATTGACACGTGACACGACATGACACGACACGACACGTTGACACGTTCCGACACGTTATATATTAAATATATTTTTATATAATACATAAATAAATAATAATAAAAATAGCCTAGAATTAATTTACACAAAAAATATTAAATAATATCATTCATTATTTTAATTTGTTACAATAATACACAAAACTTAGAGGAAAAAGACATTGTTTAAAGAAAAATGCTGAAATGATATTTTTAAAGTTTATTTATTTATCATATAGCATTTTTTTATTATTTCTTTCAGAGTAAAAGACTTTAAAAAAATAAAACAATTCTAAAAAAATAAAACTGAAAAAAAAATTGACCCTGTGTGTATATTTATACCAATTTTATTACTTCTTTTATTACTTCTTTTGTGTATATTTATATTTTGACCCCTCAAGTATTATAAATTTTTAAAATTGACCCCGTGCGTGTCGGAATCATGTGTCGGAATTCTAAACTCGCGTGTCGGAGCGTGTCGGAAAGAGTTGACCATGTGTCGGATTTTTCGACACTCGTTGACCGCGTGTCGGGACGTGTCGAAGTGTCAGACACGACACGAAGGCTTCTGGAGAGTGTCCGTGCTACATAGGTTGGAACCCCTTCTCAAGCTAGTACTTTTTTCATCAGCAAGTGCCTCTATTTCAGTTCTTTCAACATGTTTCTTTGATTTTTCACTTGTAAGGAATTCAAAGTAAATTGTTTATAGGGAGTACTTGCATTGTCATGCCCCAAACCCCAAGTGCGCGAATATTTCTTGACGGTTGATTAAAAATGCAACATCCCAAGATACGTCACCGACCCATTTTTTTTATCTTTCAATTAAATGCATGCGGAAGCACTTAAAATAAACAACCAGTTAATAAACAAATAATAAGGATAGTAAAACACAACACAAATTGCAAAAAACAACATATTTATTTATCCACCGTTATCTCTAGAAAGTTTAATAATTACAAACTTTTTTACGGCTACTTTCTATCAATCCTCTTAAAAACCTTTAAGAATTAGAGTTGATCTAAACTTCACTAATGATAAAAACAGCAAAAAAGGTATTGCATCTCGTGCCCACCACAATCGCACCTAGTAGTTCTCCACGCTACAACCTGAAAATAGTTAACTACAACGGGGTGAGATATAAATCTTAGTGAGTTAATAGCCTAAACCTTGATTAGGAGGGTGACTCGCCTCGGGGACAGCCTAAACATGCACAATGTATAAACTTACCTCGCCTCCGCACACCCCTGCATATTAACATGTCTCACACAGTAATAATAGTGCAACATGCACAAATAACAATCAGAATACATACTAAAATTTCACGCGCATTACCAACACACGTGTCCCAATTATTACGACCCTTCAGGCCACAGCCAACAAAAAAGTTAAAGGTCTTCCGGCATGACCGGGCATTGTCCCGGCCCATCGGGCACAGCATCGTTTAGAACCCCTATCTAAACGACATTCCATAAATGAGCATCGGTCTAACTTCAACCGCGACTTGGCATTCGGACTCACACATGGGCATCCAATAAAAATCAGGCATCTTCCCTAAACTCACGTTGGTTGACAGGTTTGATTAAATAACCACTCAAGCACACCATGAATTAAGCCAATTTTTATTGCCATTAATTAGCCAAGAACACAATATTTCGTTTTCAAATAATAAACTTGGGTAATTTTTCATATTTAAAAATCCCAATAAAGTATTTGTGCGTGGTTACGTATTTGAAATTAACCTGTCAAATTTTGCACACTTTTATTTTAAAATCCAATTATTTTAGTTAGCACGTAAAATTTGGCGTTCAAATCTAACCTCATATTTTTCTATTTTCTTATCCAAAAACCCTTTTTGAAAATATTAAATAAAATTTACAATTTGGCAATCAATAGCACAACATCATACATGCAAACAACCGAAATTATGCCCATTCTCATTTAGGAAAAAGAGCATAAAATTCTATTTAACAGCTAATCCATCATTAATTACACTAATTATGATTAATTAAATAAATCACGATTAATAAAACTAAATTCAATTAATTAATCCAACCACGATTAATTAACCTATTCGAAATTATTTAAACTAATCGCAATTAAACTTAATCTAAACCATCCTTAATTACAATTAAGAATAAATTAAGATTAACTAATACTAACCGCTATTAATATTAAACTAATCACCCCTGAATGTAATTAACACCCTAATCCACGATTAAGAAATTAACTCACGGATTTTCGACGACGGCGAGCTCGGCAATGGCAACGCGACAGCGTTGAGAACGTAACGCTTGTGGCTCGAACGGAGGCTCGATGATGGCGGTGGAAACTCCTCATGCTCATAGCTACCTAGGGTGGTTTGGCTTGGTGGTGGCCGCTGTGGTGACTTGGGCGGACGGCGGTGGTGACGGCGAAGCAACAACGGCACGGATGGCTTGAGCGGGCGGCGGCAAGGGGCAGTGATGGTGGTTTGGCCAAAGGTGGTGAGCTGGTGGACGATGAGGGTGGTGGGATGATGATGTTGGGCGGTGGTGAAGTGACGTGGATGATGGTGGTGGATGGCAAAATGAGGGAGGAGGGGGGATGAAGCTTCGGCCAAATGGGGGAGAAAGAAAAGTGATGGAGGAAGAAAACTAAAAGAAGAAGAAGGTGAAAAAAGAAAAAAGATAATGAAGAAGCTTGAGGGAAAAATGGGAGCAAGGGAAAGGGGGATGGGCGGTTTGTAGAGGAGGGAGGGAAGAAACATGTGGGAATGTTGACATCTAAATTTTGATGACCCAGTCATTTATTTATTGCCTAAAAATTAGGGATTAATTCTTCTTTTTTTTAATGACCGAGGGACCATTGGAGAGCACACTTTGGCTATCCAGTCCTTTATTTATTGCCTAAAAATTAAAGATTAATTCTTCCTAGTTTTTAATGACCGAGGGACCGTTGGAGATCACACTTCGGGGATCACATGACCCTCCGATGCTTGGTAGCACTGGTGGAGCCTCGCCGTAAGCCGCTATTTAGACGTAAACCCTCGAGGTGGCCAATAAACCACCTCTGAGACCCCCACTTAAGTCCCGAGCATCCGAAGATTCGAACTTGTTCTCTCATCGATGAAGTAATGAAGCCCAACCATCACAGCTACGTGGGTGGGATTAATTCTTAACCCCTAAAATAATAATTATAATAAGCGTAGCATATAGTTTTAGGAGCACTTTTTTTTTATTGCATTTACATTGGACTGGTGACAGATGGGTTTGAATTGATAGTTCTGAGTTTTGATTTGACGAGTTGGACTAAGCCCTAAAGAAAGCAAATTAGACCGGGCTCGTTTTTTGACCGAAACTTATCTTGTGAGAAATAAAGATTTGATATTTTCGGTGATATGACGGTGGATTTTTCGATATCCACAAAAAGATATTGTGAGCTCATCTTGGCAAGATTTAAAATTTGAGAAAAATCCCGTTACAATCTTGAATCTTTGGCAATATGTGATAAAATCGGTGGAGAATATTCCTTTTTGCATAGTCCAAAGATACAAAGGAAATCTAGAAGAGATGTCGAAAATAAAAAGAAATTTTACATTCGGGAGGAGATTTTTGTGGATGTTGATTTGAAGAAGGAAATAAAGCCTTGGTCCACTCATCTAAGGTTGCTACACTACAGAAAACGAGGAAGCCATACATTGAATATACGCCACACAAGAGGGGGTTCCTCTTTCATTCTACGGAGGACAACGAAGGAGGGTTCTATTTCGGAGAGTCCTTTTTAGTCAACAAGGGGAGGCACTCTATAGAATACCCGGCCACCACAGCAAAATCGTTAGAGAGAGCGAGTTAGTGGAGAGAAAAGGTCACAAGGGTGGTCTCTTTTGGGCCCACCGATGAATGGGAAACAAAAGTAGAGGGGTTTGCTCTTGCTGGACGTACGGACGCAGAGGAAAAGAAAAGACCAGAGAAAGAAATTCTTCTTCGGTGGACCACGACTAAAAGCTGCCCCATTCCAGACGTTGTCAACCCCCCATTGCCACGCGTTGCTGACCTCGTCGTCGAGCTTGCACCGCTAAGGCTTGCGGGTTTGGGGCTTCCTTGGGACTGTCGTTCCGCTCCCCATCGCACCACCGAACTGAGGCCGCAGCCGCTGTGTCCACCTCCAACGACGACCAGGAGTTGCTACAACACCCGCCTGTTCCCATAGCTAGCCGAGCACCACCAAAATCCAATCCTGACAGCCAAGTTGTGAGCTTCGCCAAGCATCACTATATCGCATCGCAAGCAGCCGCTCAAAATCCAAATTTGAAAGCCAATATTCATAATAGGTAAAAAAAATTGTTTTTTTTTTAATTTCCGAAAATTCTATTTCCTTATTTGATATATCCGTTGATGCACATGACTGAAATTCCCGATATGCTAAGATATTCGTAATTTCGAGTAGTCTTCTAAATTAGGAAATTTTCCCAATTTCACAATGTGCATATGAGTGACCGTCCGATTTTCGCTCCCGAAATCTGACTCGAAATCGCACAGAAAAATCGCCAATGCGATCTCACGCTCGAGATTCAATTCGCAACTTTGTTTAAAATTAACAAATCTGATCTCATGCGCGAGATATAATTCGTCAATTTATGGATATTAATCTTATCTTGCTTGATTTGCTATTGTGTTATTTGAATTGATTTTATTTTATTTTTTTGATATCCAAGGAATCCCGTATAACCAGCAGTCGGCGGGTAAACCCTGAAGTGACGCTAGCGGAGGATCCACCACTCCGACGTCACGCTTAAGACACCAAGCACCTTTACTGGGTTTTGAACCCCTCACCTCTGGGCAAGGATCAACGGAGTTCTTATCCAGCGGAGCCGCCACGACCAGTGGTTGAATTGATTTTGTTTTCATAAAAGAAAACCCAAAAAATATATTTGAGTTCAAATTAGGTTCATGTTAGAGTATTTCTTGTTTTAGGATTATTTTGCATAATTAGAATATGAAATTTATTATTTCGAATTTAGAAACACTTAAAAAAAAACATTAATTTAGGATGTCGGTTTGTTTTTATTAATTTAAGATGCACGTTTAATTATGTGACAATTTTAATTTCGAATATCATTAAAAAAGAAAAAAAAAACTAGAATTAGGGCATTCTTTGCACGTCACTGCATATTATGATAAAATTGCGTGTTTAGTTTTTATTTTCTAATTAATTAAGTTTAGATATAGATAGGTTACATTTTAGGATAGAGATTACCAAGTTGAGATAACATCTTAAATTAAATTAAGATTTGGTCTAACCTGATTCTTAATATAAGTTGGATGATATCCTAATTTGGATAGATAATTTTTGCGATTTTCTAATTTCATTCTTTGAATAAATTAATTTCATTCTCAATGATAGATTGCATGCTCATTAAGAAAACACAAAATATTTCACTTACATCGTATAGTCCAGGTCATGTTGTCATGTCATATCATTTTATGTTAGATTAGTAGCATGAATTACATAAACATTGTTCTCATTAAATAAGTGAAACAAAAAAGTAATTGTGTGTTAATTATAAATTATATCTAGGACCGTTGATGTGAATTTTGATTTAACAATGCAGATGCTTCCGTTGCCATGAGATGAGTCCCGTAATTCATTCGTCGTTTTGTTTGGGTGTTAAATTGGTGGTTTGTGTACCCGCATGGTCACCTCATATGTTAAGGAAGTAAATTAAAATCAATTTAAGCTGTCTGCAAAACATTTTCTTTTTTTCAAAATAAAAGAGAAATGTACCAAAAGGGCGTTAGAGAAATCTAGCGTAACAAAGTCCCCGAATTCACAATCTTTGGTTCGTAGGAGTAAAGTAAATCTCACATTACTTTACTTAGGTTTCTAATTGACCCATAAAAACTATATTAGTAGAGACTCCTAATTAAAAAATTTCTTGCATGTTAAGAACTTGAACCTAAGTCGCAAATTGGTATGGACTTAGGAGAGCCTAAGTTAAGTCTAGACTTAGCAATCCATTAACCAAACCTGAGGTGATTCACCTGAGGTTAGGTTGCGACAGCTTGGCGAATTTAGGCCAATTTTTTCTTCTATTTGAAAAGATATTTGGCACTGAGGATCCCAAGTATATCCCTAACGTTTAAGGTGTTAAATGTTCTTGCAGTATGTGAGGTATAAGGGGAAGCGTTTACTAATATTTGTTTTGCAGGGCGGTGTAAGAATGTATGGTTTATTTTTATGAATGAAATGTTGTTTGATATAAACTGTTATGGATGCTTATGCATTTACATTACACTTTTGCACACATAACCTGTCGCCGAACCTGGGCCGCATAGGATTAACTAGGATGGTATCGAGATGGATACCACTCTGACCACATGCCTGTGGTACAAGTCACCAATCTCGATCCCAAAATTTCTATTTTGGAGTCAAGAGTACCCACCTCAGTCTGCATGCCCTTGACTCGGGTTGGCTCTTTGACCAAGTCGGTGTCCTGAGGACCCAACTTAGCCAGTATGCCCGCGGCTAGTCCGATCCTTGTGACTTCACTTTTCTAAGCCTGTCTAGAGTAGAAATCAAGCCTTACATCTCATGTGCATGTCTATGTGGTTGCCATCAATTTTCCTTAGTGAAGTAAGTCTTTTATCCCTATACTATGCAATTTTTTTTACTTTGTCATATTTTTGGTATGTCCATGACAATCTAGGTCAGTCATTTGGTCTAATTCATTTGTCAATTAGAAATGATATGAGGAAATTGCCATGCAATGAATCATTTGGAAAATAATACAAAAAACTTTAGAGAATTTGTTTTCAATTCATGTTTAAGAAATTTGGTATTGCTGGGGTGTCTATTTTTATTTTTCTAGCTATGTTTTAGGAAAATCCCTTCTTATACGAACTTTTTATGAATAAATGAAAAAATTGAGCAGATCATTGTCATGGATTGGCTCTCTACTTACACCTCGTACTTACATATTTTCATTCATTTGAATTAGGTGATAACGGATTTTTCACGTTTGCCCATTATTACATGATCAAGAGCTACGATGGCCGACCAAATTGAAATGCGTGATCATATTTCTACTATGGAAGACCAACTCCAACAGTTGCTCAACTTTATGCAACTTATGATAGCTCAAATCCAATCCCTCCAAGTGAATTCAACTCATGCACCTGCTCTCCCCGAGATAGTAGTCCAAAAGCAGGCAAACAAGACCCAAATGAGTAATGTCGACATGCCCGAGCTGGAAGATGACCCACTGCCGGTCATTGTGGAAAAGGCTAAACTTGACAACGTCCCTAAGATGAAGCAAGATGAACACTTCGCAAAGCTTGAAGAGAAAGTGAAGTAGTTGCAAGAGCCGCAGAGTTCACTCCCGTTTGACTTGTCAATTTATGAGAAGGTCAAGATGCTAAAAAATTTTAAAATTCTGGAGTTCGAGAAATATGATGGTACTTCCTGCCCAAAAGCTTATTTGCAAATATACCATGTACGCATGACCCAATATGTCAAGAATGAGCCTCTCATGATCTAATCATTTCATGCATGTTTGATCGGGCCCGCACTGAGCTGGTATGTGATGAAGAATGTGAACCTTCTTGACATCTAGGATGAAGTGGCTGATGTATTTTTCAAGCAATATAAGTTTAATATGGACATCGCACCTTCCTGAGAAGATATTGAGCGGATGAAGAAGAAGAGGAGTGAATCATTTAAGGAGTATGCCATCAGATGGTGAAATCTAGCAGCTCAAATTAGTCTTGAGCCTGTTGATAAAGAATTGATGAAGTTGTTCATCAAGACCTTCCCATTTGAGTTTCGCAATAAGATGGTTAGCACATATGTTGAGAACTTTAGTCAACTCATCCTTGTGGTGAGCAGATTGAGATAGGGTTGAGAGATGGATGGTTTAATGAGCCAACCTTTACAAGCAAAAGATTTACCCCAAAGAAAGAGAAGGACCTTGAAGCTGAAATTAATGTGGCCTATT
Source organism: Eucalyptus camaldulensis (assembly GCA_019915185.1). NCBI lineage: Eukaryota > Viridiplantae > Streptophyta > Magnoliopsida > Myrtales > Myrtaceae > Eucalyptus > Eucalyptus camaldulensis. The sequence continues at coordinate 12,339,282 of JAHSVA010000013.1, read as the reverse complement.
CTCAACCAAATCATGATACATCCAATCACACATCGACAATTAAGATTTCTACTGAGCAACAAGCGAAGGACATCGGTTCTCTGGTCGACGGTGTAATGTTAGGAGACCATTTACACCTATTCCTAGACCTCTATCCAAAGTCTTGCTTATTCTCCAAAAGAATGGATTATTCTCTTCTGAGTCAAAGTGACCAAATCCCGAGTATTATCCCGCATATAATCCCTCCGAAAAGTGTGACTATCACATGGGAGAGGCTAGTCACTCCATTGATGATTGCTATGTTTTGAAGCATAGGGTGCAAGACCTCTTGGATACAAAGGCATTCTCTTTTAACAGTAATCAGAAAAATCATCTGCCCAACCATCACAGAGACGCAAATACTATCACTGAGTGAAGAAGGTCTCATCTTCATACTCTACGAAGAAGTCTTTTTTTGTGCTTTCTAGGATTTCAAGTTTTTTTTTTTTTTTTAGGATTTCCTACTTTTTGAAGATTCAATTATTGCATTCATCTCTAGGGTTTACTTGTTTGCATTTTCCATTCCAATAATGTAATTCATTTGATTATATTCAATGAAATTACAAGTTTATTTCCAATTTTGAGGGTATGATGGGGTATACTAAACTAGCCTGGTGACGATGTCTAATAATGAAAAGAAAAAATCATCAATGGAGAAATTATGAAGAGCGGGCTCCTTCATACTTCCTTATCCAAAAAATTCAAAAAAAAATAAAAATCATTTTTGAAGCCATTTCCAAAAGGATGCATTAGATTAGCCCTATTTAATTTTTTGACGCTTTTACTTCATGTTTTAGAGCATTATTTTCTTGGCTTGATGAGGAAGCATCTAGAAAAGGCACATTACATTGCAATAATAGATCAATTGGCTCAACAGTTACTCAACAAATTTGAGAACACATTTTTAAAGAGTCAATATGACAAATTGGGGGCATGACGGATTTTGGGGTAAAAGCAAGAAAGGAGTATTTATCAAATCAAAAATTGGGTTCTCGGTCTTGATTGATAGGGGCAATCCAAGGAGGCAATCCTTTTGTGGGGTATTACCCTAAATGAATGCTTAAAAACATGTTTTGAGTGTGATAAATTGTCTGTTTGAAGTCTCAAAAGCTTTTCATGCTTAAAGTTGATAGACTCTTTTGAAAAGAGAATTTTCTTAGTGATTTTATCTATTTAATTCACCAATTTCATGTGAAGATGGTCAATTCAATGGAGTGACATCAAATGTTTAAGAATGCTGAATGAGACGAGTCATGATAATAAAAGGCAAACCTTGTCCTATACATAGTCCTTTACTTATACACTTGTGAGATGAGTATAAAAAGTTATATATTCACAAGATAAAGAGTTCTCTCGCAAAAATGTACGATAACCGAAATGATGAGGGGCAATTCATTTCTCTATCCTAAACACTACAGGTGATCCATCACTTAACCCCTTTGAACCTCATATACTTGTAGAATTTTTTTCAATTTATCCCCGTCAAGAACCACCCCACATCGGGGCGAATTGGAAGTAAGATGGCATTATGAGGTGAGGAAAATGAAAAGATTTTTTTTTTCTTTCACTTGCATCAATCTTCAAGTCATGCTATTACATTGAATTCATGTGGTAATTTAAGTGCCTTAGGATGACAAAGAGTATTTCTTTTTCTATCTATATACTTATATCTTTTGTATAGCCCACTTAAGATTGCAATTTCATTTCTTCAAACCCAGTTGGTGATCATCCACCACACTAGGGAAAGACAAAAGAAAATTGTTCAAATAGCATGGTCTGGAGTGCTGACAGAAGACGAAGACTTCCCAAGAGTTCAAATGTTAAAAAACACCATAAGGTCATTCAATAGGATTAAGGTATATGAAAAAGCAGTGTGCTTGGTAAAAGTAAGGCCAATGCCCAAGAAAAAAGAAGTGAAGGAAAAAGAAAATGAATGAAAACTAGGGGCAAAAAAAAAGTGTGCATGGTAAAAGCAAGGTCAATGCCAAAAAAAAAAATAATAATAAAACATTGGTTGTAGAAAGTCGTATCCCTCGTGAGGCTTACATAAAGAACTCCAATGCCGAGATATTACAATCAATGGAGTTTTGATACAAAGAAAATCTTCGGCGATGAAGAAGAGGATTGGTGACAATGCTTAGATGATCATCAACTTTGACCTCTATATGTATCTTTGAGCCTAACAATCTTTTGTTTCTCAACCCATGAACTACTTACGTTACGTCTTTTGCAAAGTCTCTTTTGATTAGGGTACTTGAATTACCATAGAAGTTCACATGTCTTAAGAATCACTCGAAGAAGTGTGAGTAAGATTTTTTTTTTTTTTTCATTTTGCAAGGTTCTTGACTTATAAACCTAGAGATGATTACAGAATTATTTTTTCAATTGTCTTGACGCAAAGAGTCCCTTTGCCAAGATTTACCAAAAAAAAAAAAAAAGAGTCCCTTTGCCAAGCCATTAACTAAGCTCACATTACGGTCCCTATTAAAGACCTCTCAAATTGGTAAGGTCGTACTGCTTGCAAGAATACTCGAACCTTTGTTGGTATGGTGATTTGAGATGGAATGATTCTCCTAAAATAGCCTTTATGAATGAGAGTGAGTGAAAGTCAAACTAACTGAAAATCTCTCATTTAATATTCTTAAGAAATCCATGTTATTGTCTTGAACGACAATTCTCTCATGTAGAAATTTGGGTGATGCAAATATGGTAGAGTCATTATGCATAAACCTTGATTAAATTGATGAAAACCTCATTGAATTTTGAAAGGTGCATTTTAAAGTAGCTTAGATTGGCTACCTCTTTAATGAATGCATACCAGTTCATATTTTAATCGTGTCTGACTGATAATATTTCCTTGAAGACTGAGTAATACTTGACGTTCAAGTTGCTCCTTGAAGCTTCGAGATTCAGTGTGCTTTGTAGCCCAAAGCCCTTTTCACTGATCCAGCATGCTTTTGTAGCCCAGTGTCCTTTTAATTGATTCGGTGTGCTTTCGTACCCCGAAGCCCTATTTACTAATCTGGCGTGCTTCCATAGCCGATGTCCCTTTATATAGACTTGGCGTGCTCTCGTAGCCCATAGTCCCTTTTCATCGATCCGGCGTGTTTTCATAACCCAGCGTTTCTTTATATTGACTTGGCGTACTTCCATAGCCTAGAGTCCTTTTCATCAATCCAGCGAGCTTTCACAGAACAGTGTCCCTTTATATTGACCTGGTGTGCTTTCGTAACTCAGAGTCCCTTTCATCAACTTGGCGTGATTTCATAGCCCGATGTCCCTCTTTATTGACCTGGCATGCTTCCATTAGCCTGATGTTCCTTTATATCGACTTGGCATGCTTCCGTAGCCTAGAGTCTTTTTTATCGACTCGACGTGCTTTCATATCTCGATGTCTTTCTTAATTGACATAGTGTGCTCTTATAGCCTGGAATTCCTAACCTAGCGTGCTTTCGTAACCTAGAGACCTTTTCATCAACGTGGCCTGCTTCTATAGCTTAGAGCCCCTTATCAAATCAGTGTGTTTAAGAGGTATTGTCTTTCAAGTGCATCAACACTTGACTTGGTCGAGTTGTCCCCCAAAGATTTTTCTCAAGATTTAGTCTAATTAAGGCAACTGAAGAAATGTTTAGAATCTGGTCAAATGATCCATGTTGCAATGCTAGGCGATCGAAAAAAGATTCAGGTCCTAGCCAACCAAAACCTTACTTCAGGCGACTGTAGAAAGGTACGGGTCCTAAATAATATTTATTACTCTAACATGTGACTGTAGAAAGGTATGGGTTCTAGAAAAGCATTTTCTCATTCATATGGGTCCTGAAAAAGTAGTTTTTCATTCAGACGATCATAGAAATACTTGAAAAAGCAATTTTTTTTGTCAAGGCGATGAAGAAATGTATGGGTCCTAGAAAAGCAGTATCCTTACAAAGTCTCGTTGCTATTCTGGGCAACCGTAGAAAGGTACGGATTTTAGACATATAGCACTAACTATCTTGAACCTCATTGAAGGTAAGTTGTTCTAGGTAGGTTCATTTATCATCTGCATTAGCATTACCATGCATTACATAAATTGCTTTCAAAAATGGAATTCATTTTCCAACAAAAATCATTCAATGCATGTGTATGACCAAAATTTAGGTCTCAATTTATTTTTGAAGGCAACCTCTACGAGCTCACATTCAAAGATGGGAAGATGTTGACACCTAAATTTTGGCGGTCCAATCATTTATTTATTACCTAAAAATTAGGGATTAATTCTTAACCCCTAAAAAAAGATAATAACATAATTAAATTGCGTAGCATATAGTTTTCGAAGCATTTTTTTTATTATTGCATTCGCATTGGGCTAGTGACAGATGGGTTTGAATTGGTAGTTCTGAGCTTTAATTTGATGAGTTGGATTAAGCCCGCGAAGAGAACAAATTAGCCCGAGCCCCTTTTTTTGACCGAAAACTATCTTGTGAGAAATTGAGATTTGATATTTCTAGTGATATGAAGAGAAATTGCAAGCTCATCTTTGCAAGATTTAAAATTTGAGGAAGATCCTATTACAATCTTGAATCTTTGGCAATATGTGATAAAATCGGTAGAGAATATTCCTTTTTGCATAGTCCAAAGATACAAATGAAATCTAGAAGATATCTCGAAAATAAAAAGAAATATTGCATTCAAGAGGAGATCTTCGTGAATGTCAATTTGAAGAAGGAAATAAAGCCCTAGTCCACTTACCTATAAAAAGGTTGCTACATGACAGAAAGCAAAGATGCCACGCAAAGATGCCACACATTGAATATACAGCCACACAAGGGATTCCCTTTTCATTCTATGGAGGACAACAGAGGAGGATTCTATTTCGGAGAGTCCTTTTTAGTCAACAGGGGGAGGCAAGCTATAGAATACCCCTTTACCAAAAAAAAAAAAAAACTATAGAATACCCGGCCACCACGGCAAAATCGTTAGAGAGAGCATGTGAGTGGAGAGAAAAGGTGACAAGGGCGGTCTCTTTTGGGCCCACCGATATATAGGAAACAAAAGTAGAGGGGTTTTCTCTTGCTGGACGTACGCACGCAGAGGAAAAGAAAAGACCAGAGAAAGAAATTCTTCTTCGGTGGACCACGACCAAGCTGCCCCATTCCAGACGTTGTCAACGCCCCATTGCCACGCGTTGCTGACCTCATTGTCGAGCTTGCAACGCTAAGGCTTGCGGCTTCCTTGGGACTGTCGTTCCGCTCCCCATCGCACCACCGGACCGAGGCCTCGCAGTTGCTGTGTCCACCTCCAACGATGAGAAGGAGCCGTTACAACACCCGCCTCTGTCCCCCACATCTAGCCGAGCGCCACAAAAATCCGGTCCCGACAGCCAAGTCCAAGCTGTGAGCTTCGCCAAGCATCACTATATCGCGTCGTGAGTAGCCGTGGTCAATAATCGGAATAGGTAAAAATTAATTTCCAAAAATACCGTTTCCTTATTTGATATATCCGTTGATGCACATGACTGAAATTCCCGATATGCTGAGATATCCATAATCTTAAGTAGTCTTCTAAGTTGGGAAATTTTTCCAATTTCACAAAGTGCATATGATTGACTTGAAATCTGACTTGTAATCGCACGAAAAAATTATTAATCAGATCTTACGCTCAAGATTTGATTCGCGATTTTGTTTAAAATTGGCCAATCCGATTTCATGCGCGAGATATGATTTGTTAATTTATGGATATCAATTTTATCTTGCTTGATTTGATGTCGTGTTATTTGAATTGATTTTGTTTTCATAAAAGAAAACCCAAAAAATATATTTGAGTTCAAATTAGGTTCATGTTAGAGTTAGAGTATTTCTTGTTTTAGGGTTATTTTACATATTTAGAATAGGAAATTTTTTATTTCGAATTAAAAAGAATAAAATCCAAAAGAAATAATAATTTTGGATATTGGTTTGTTTTTATTAATTTAAGATGCACATTTAATTATGTGATAATTTTAATTTCGAATTTCATTAAAAAAAACTAGAATTAAGGCATTCTTTGCACGTCATTGCTTATTATGATAAGATTGCATGTTTAGTTTTTAGTTTCTAATTAATTAAGTTTAGATATAGATAGGTTACATTTTAGGATAGGGATTACCAAGTTGAGATAACATCATAATTTAAATTAAGATTTGGCTTAACCTGATTTTTAATATAAGTTGGATGATATCTTAATCTGGATAGATAATTTTCATGATTTTCTAATTTCGAATATCATGGAAAATACCCAAAAAAAAAATCTTTGAATAAATTAATTTCATTATTTATGATAGATTGCACGCTTATTAAGAAAACACAGAATATTTACTTACGTTGTATAGTCTAGGTCATGTTGCTATGTCATGTCATTTCATGTTAAATTAGTAGCATGCGTTGCATAAATCATGGTTCTCATTAAATAAGTGAAAACAAAAAATTAATTGTATGTTAATTAAAAATCATATTTAGGACTATCGATGTGAATTCTGATCTAACATTGCAGATGCTTTCATTGCCATGAAGTGAGTCTTATAATTCATTCGTCGCTTTATTTGGGTGTTAAATTAGTGGTTTACGCACCTGCATGGTCACCTCACATGTTATGAAAGTAAAATAAAATCAATTCAAATTGCATGCAAAATATTTTTTTTTTCAAAACAAAAGAAAAATGTACCGAAAGGGCGTTAGAGAAATATAGTATAATCAAGCCCCCGAACTCATAATCTAGTTCTTAGGAGTAAAGTAAATCTCTCATTACTTTACTTGAGTTTCTAATCGACCCACTAAAAATAGATTAGTAGTGACTCCTAATTAAAAAATTCATTATATGTTAAGAACTTGAACATAAGTCACAAATTGGGAGGTGAGGACACCTGGAGTGCCATAACTTAGACGCCGGGACACTTAAGTGCCATAACTTTAAAATGGTACACTTAAGTGCCATCATCGGAGTAAAATGGGACACTTAAGTGCCACTCTGGTGAAAATCCGGCCAAATGGCTGACGTGGCAATTTTCCAGCGAGTTTAGTCTAAAACGGCGTCGTTTTGCACGCTGACGTGGCGTAGAAAATGCAAAAACGATGCCGTTTCGTGTATACGTGTAAATAATAATATAAAAATTAATTAAATTATAAAGTATTCAAAAAATTAAAAAAAATTAAAAAATTTAAAAAAATTAAGAAAAATTTAAAATTTAAGAAAAATTTAAAAGTTTTAAAAAATTAAGAAAATTAAAAAAAGGGGGGGGGGTTGGGGAGGTCGAACGGTCAGCTGAGGGCTGAGCCCTCGCCGCCGCTACCTCCCCGCCGTCGCCGGGAAGGGCCGGCGACGGAGGGGGGAGGGTCGGCCGAGGTCGCCGGCCCCCGGCCAACCGACGGCGAGGGCTGCGAGCCCTCGCCGGATCGCGGCGAGCCCCAGATCTGGGCGAGGGCTCGCGGGCCCTCGCCGCCGGTCGGCCGGCCTCGCCGGCCCCTAGCCAGGGCCCGGCGACCCTGGCCGACCCTCCCCACTCCGTCGCCGGCCCTTCCCGGCGGCAGCGGGGAGGCGGCGAGGGCCCGCGACCCCTCGCCGGATCTGGGCGAGGGCCGCGGCCCACGCCTGGCCGATCGGCGGCGAGGGCCCGCGAGCCCTCGCCCAGATCTGGGGCGAAGGTTGCAGCCCTCACCGCGATCCGGCGAGGGCTCGCAACCCTCGCCGTCGGTCGGCCGGGGGCCGGCGACCCCGGCCGACCCTCCCCCCTCCGTCGCCGGCCCTTCCCGGCGACGGCGGGGAGGCGGCGGCGGCGAGGGCTCAGCCCTCAGCCGCCCGTTCGACCTCCCACCCCCCTTTTTTATAATTTTTAAATTTTTTTAAATTTTCTTATTTTTTTTAAATTTTTAAAATTTTCTTTCTTTTTTTAATTTTTAAAATTTTTTAAAATTAAAATTTTTAAAATTTTCTTTTTTTTAATTTTTTTAATTTTTATGCTGATTTGGAGCTCCGGCGAGCCACGTAGGCAAAAAATAATAATAAAATATTGCCACATAGGATTTCCGGCAAGGGTCGCCGGAGGTGGCACTTAAGTGTCCCACTCAAAAAAAAAAGTGGCACTTAAGTGTACCGTTTTGAAGTTATGGCATTTAAGTGTCCCGGCGTGCCAAGTTATGGCACTTGTGCTGGACTTCTGCCCACAAATTGGTATGAGTTTGGGAGATCCTGAGTTAAATTTAAGCTTAACAATTTATTAACCAAACCTTTGGTAGTTCACTTGAGGTTAGGTAACAACAGAAAAGAAGAAGAGAAAGAGAGAGAGAAGAGAGAAGAAAAAGAAAGAAGATAAAAGAAGTTTACCAAGATATTTCCCCAAAAACTCATCATATCCTTCACCCACTTGCCCCTAAAACCCTCTATGCCAAGCATTTTGTCCCCAAATATCTTCTTAATTCTAATTTCTTAGAAACAATAATTTTTTATCCAAAAATTCCAATTTTGCCTCTTAATCCGAATTTCCTTTTCCTTTTTTTTTTGGGTCCAATAATTCATTTTAAAAAAAAAATCAGACTTGTCAATAATTCGATGAATAATGAGACGACATCCAATAATTAAATCTCGAAACCCTTAAAAGTTCAATACCTGAAATCGAATTAAACTTCGTGATTAAAAATCGATTGAATGCGACTTTAGTACTACCTAATCTATTGGGTAGCTTTTAGGGGTTCTTGCTCGTTTGACCCGTGGTTGATAATTTTCGACCCACGTTTGTGCTTCTTCAAATCGTAGACGACCCTTTGTTATCATGTAATCGTGAGGGTTCAATTATGTACCATGAATATAATATTAATAAAAAAATTAGTTTATTGTCATTTGACACGAATATCGTAACCATGTGAAATTATCCGCGAATTGACTATTTACTTCCATCGAATCAACTTATATCTATTCACTAATTGATTTATAACAGTGTAGTATTGATTATTGTCAATTTTTATGGTCGAGTAATCGATTTTTGATCGAATTCTTTAGTCTTTCATGTTTTTAACCATTTACGGACTCATCTAATAGATTAGTTAACTCGTGAGTGATCAGTTCAGAGTAAAATAACCACAAGTGCGTCGATGAAATAAACATTTCATATATTTCAAAATAGGGCCAAATTTCGGGATATCACGTGCATTTTGTGCTCATTATTCATAGAAATTGACACTTCATCCATTGAGTCCTATGTATAAAGTCTTGCCTATTTGCTGCTATTCACAGGCAATAAAGCTATTGTTCAGAACACACACACTGTTACATGACGATGCTAAGTTCCCTCGATGTTCTCCATTCATTCATACTGTTAGTTTAATATTGATGTTGAATTACAAATCAGTAAACTACTGAAATAGTAGCAGAAGTATATTCTACGAGGCCATACGAAGGTTATGAATGGAGGCTTTTGCCTAGCCGAAGGTGTTTTGTGTAACAGACACAAACTGTGTCCTATCGTCATCTTGGTCTGCTCCTCTTGTTTTCTCAGTCCTTGAAAAACTTATGTAAAACGGCTTGTGGATAGTTTCGATGGTATAAAAAGTAGCTTTTTCATTTCATGGTACAGGGAACAACCATACTCTGCATCCTTTACGGCAATACAAGAGAACTGGTCTTTCTATTCCTTACTTGCACTGCACCAGGAGTGTTCTCTTTCCACTTAATTCAATAGGGAGAGAACAAAGCAAGTGCCACAACTTTGTAAGCGCTCACATTGTGACATAACTTTTTTTAGTCGCTCATTTAAGTATTACGTCAAAGTAAAATCGATCATTTTAGTGACATTTTTGGCAAATCATTCTACGTGGATTTTTTTTTTTTTATTAATTTTCCATCTGACATGGATTTTTTAAACTTCTAAAATTTTATGATTTAATTTTTTAAAATTATTATTGTATTTTTTTCAAGGCTAGCGGGGGTCACTGACAACCCTTACCGATTGCAAAGAGGCGAGGGCTGTGTCGGCCTCAGCTGTGAAGGCCCTCAGCTAGTGTGGCCGCAAAGGCAGCCTTGCCCATGACCACCTAGATCTGGCAAGTGCTTTTGTGGCTGAAGGCGAGGGTGACAGGCCCTAAAAAAAGGGCAAAACTAAAAAATTCAAAATTAAAAAAAAATAATTAAAAATATTTAAAATTTGTATACGTCAACGTCGGTCAAATCATACAAGACGACATTGTTTACATTAGATTTTTTTTGGTAAGGTAAATTGTATTGGTATTCAAATGATCGATTTTTTAAATTTGAAACACTCAAGTGAGGGAAAAAAAATTATGATGCTTATTGAGTGCCAAAATTATGGCACTTGTGCCTAATTTTAAATATTTCAGCACTTAATTTAGTTATCAAACAAGCCGAAATTCTTCTACTAATCCAATCATTAGTAGGCTCATGCTTGTCTAAGAATTCGTAATTCGATCCGGTCCGATCCAATCCAAAAAAGAGTAGAAACCATTGTCCATTTCTCGGTTTGACCAAAGCTTCTTTATTTTTTTGCCAGTAGGAGTATATTAGTAGTTTATGAAGCACGGACATGTTGCACGTGCTTTCGTGTCATGTCCGACACGTGTCGAAGCGTGTTTGACACGTCGACACGCTCGGACACGCGGTCAACGCGTGTCCGATTTTATGACACATGATCAACTTTTCTCAACATGTTTCGACACGCATGTCCAAAAGACGATAGAGGGTCGAGGTGAGGGTGAGGGAGTAGAGACAAGGCCACAAGTGACGGTGAGCCCACGATGGCGAGAGACGGCCAGAGAAAGAGTAGAGATTGAGGTGAGGGCTGCCAGAGTGATGCTACGATGGGTCAACGATGAGGCTGTAGCTGCAAGGGAGGAATGGGCGAAGGCAAGGTAGTAAACGATTGTGACGAGGACCGAGAGCACGCACAGATCGAGAGGAAGAGGAGAGGAGGGGGGTCGTGTGACCAAGAGGAGGAGGAGAAGGATTGAGAGGAAGAGGAGAGGAAGGGGGTTGTGTGACCAGGAGGAGGAGGAGAAGGATCGAGAGGAAGAGGAGAGGAAGGGGGTCGTGTGGTGAGCGACAAGGAGGAGGAGGAGAAGGAGAGCGCTAGCTAGGGTTTTTGATAAGGAAACTCAAAAGGAATAAATAAAAAGGGGGGACTCTAATGGTGAGATTTTTCATTTTGGAGGGAGGGGGGAAATGACAGCCTATCAGGTGGGGGAGGGGGGGAAAGTAAAGTGAAATAAATTTGGAGTTGGGGGGAAATAGATGAAGGAAAGAAGGGAGTGGGGGTCGGGGGTGGACCCCCCCGGGGGGACTTCTTTTATCGGAAAAATAAATAAATGAAAATTAAAAATAATTTTGAAAAATAAAAGTATTGAATTTTGAAAGATGATAAATTTTGGTCATCATAGAAGATCATGGATTTATTTCTAATTTCTTGTTAGTCATTAGTTTCATCAATAACTTTTGTTAAAGTTAAAAACATATTTCCAAATATGAATACGTATTAGCTATGAATATATCTTTCGAATTTCCAATAAATTGATTTATTAATATTATTAGTGTAAATTCATTACAGAGTCTTTTTTAATTAATTAATTAATTAGGAATTTGAATTAAATTAATTAAAAATATAAATACTTATTTAATATATAATATATTTTAACGTGTCGAAATTTTTTATTTTAAAAAAAATGATGTGTTGATATGTCATGTTACGTTGAGTCGCATTTTCGTGTTACGTATGGATGTTACTTAGCTGATAGTGACCGGGCAACAGAAACACGCCTGGCTTTTTGGCTCGTTGTGAAAGCCGAAAGTGGGGAAGCCGAAAGTGCGGAAGCAGCCTGCAGCTTTTCTAGGAAAATTGCCATATTTTTCCGGAAAATTACATGGGTCAGTCGCGCGCTTTTCTCTCTCTCTCTCTCCGCGGGACACGCACGCGCGTACACACGACGGCGACGACAAACTACCTGTCCAAACTTGGGAGGAAAACAAAGTTCGATCGCCACAATGACAAGACGAAAGAGAGAGCGATGGATGGATCGAGATGCTTCTTCCGCTGGAGAAACTCAACCTGAGAGGGAATCTTAATAAGGGGGTTATCGTGCTCCTGGATACGTGCTGCACAATTGATGCAACATCCTCATCATTTCGCGTTTTTGGGCTCTTCCCTTTCGTAACAAAACACGAAAAATCTAGGGGTGAATTTGTTCCGAGAAAATTTCGTGATAAAAGAAAATGCTTTTCAAAATATAATTTTTTAATAAGGTTGACAGTTTTTCTTTATTTGATGATATGTAACCAAGAAGATATAATAACTTTAATGTTATGATAAAAAAAATTCGATATTTTAATCAATTTTATTTTTTCTTTCTTTTTGCCGGTTGCTGAGCTTTGGCGATGGGTTGGTTATCGATCATAGTGGTGGGCCAGCAAGGTCCAGATTGCCCGGCTAATGATTGGCAGAAGATGAAGAAAAAGGAAAATGAAAAACTAGAAAAAATAAATCAAAAGAAAAACAATGAAATTATAATATTAAAATATTTGAGATCAGCAATTTTAGAAAGTGTTTTCGTCTTTAAACATTTAGGAATTCATTTCCTTAAATTTATGCATTAATATATTCGTTAACCGAAAAGTGTTTTTGATTAACTCATTTCCAATTGCACACCAAAGAGTTGAAAGTCTGAAAAATAAACTCCCAAAAAATACTCTCTCTCAAATAAACACATCCTTAATTAAGTCACATAAAAGCGTAATATGGGATGGGATTCTATATTAAACTACTCAACTAAAGGCTGCTAATTGAGAATTTACGAAACTCTCGATTTGACCAGTCCACGATCCTAAGAACTTTGTTACTATATTTGTTCGGCGACAGATATTATCAATTTAAATTTTTTCTTGAGAAAATCGGGACTTTCTGTTGAAGGGTCTGTCCTTCATGTTTATAAAGGGCGATCAGACATTCCCTGAATTCTAGGTATCCATATGGGTGGGTGTCGTTCGTGGGTTCGTGTGCGCGCTTTTTAACGAAATGGACATAATATATCGGACCTTCAAAATGTTGACCAAAAGAAAAAAAGAAGAAGAAGATGAATTACAAAATTTTAAAGAAATAATATCCTTTATAGCCGAAACTTTTGATTTTTATCCAGCACACCCTCTAACTGGATGAGGCTTGCAATTTCAATTTTCAACAAATCGGGGATATTTGTCAAAATATTTTCATGTCACCTGTTGCACGCCACTGGAGCACATGTGAGGATGAGCTTGAACTCCAAGAAAGCCTTTGGCATTGACCCCACTTTTTATTTTTTTGATCTATTATTGACCCCATTTCGCTGGCTTAGGTTTTCAAATCTTTTAATTTAATCACTCTACTACTGAAGAAGTTCTCCACACCCATTCTCTCTCTCTCTCTCTCTCTCTCTCTCTCTCTCTCTCTCTCTCTCTCTCGCTCTCTCTTATTTTGAAAGTATTCCTCCTCATAAATAGAAAAATAGTTTACGGCGTCTAAGAATTTTATCCATACAATTCCATCGCCTACAATTAAATCAAGGAATATATCGTTTTACGAAACACTGAAATTTTGTTTGAAGTGTATCAAAAAGATTTGGTGTTGCTGTAAGTATAATTGTAAAGGGTTAATACTGCACAAATTCTAAATTAGTATGCTAGTAACTGAAAGTAAGGACTAGTGATCAATAAAATCATACTAGTGGGGCAGGCATCTTGCTGTTCGTAGTAAGCAACTCTCTTTATAAAGCTCTTTGCATCATAAATTAATTTTTGAACTACCAAAAATCCAAAATTTAGTCTAAACTGATACACTTGTAATAAATTACCTTATATTAGTTTCCATTAAATTTTACTATCGAATTATTGTGTTGGATGACACGTGACCATTGACTTGTGTATTAATTTGCGATTTTACTCTTCGTTTCAATTTTGTGGCATTAATTCAATTTAACAGATGGTATATTTGTCACAAATATACCAATTTTGAGTTTTTTGTAGTTATTTTAAATAAATTTGTTATATGTGTATTGGTTTGGAGTTTTTCGTGGTATTAACCTAATTATAAAATTGTGTTGTCATGATTTTACATTAATAGTATTAAAAAAGATATGTAAATCTGGCAGCAATAAATCATTCGACATCATAAATTCAATATCTCATACACTTATATATTTCAAATTAATTATTATAATGAGCATTCGTTAGTTTTTTCAATTCATAAGTTATAATGAAGTGTGCTTAGAAGTGATTAATTGAATTTTCTGCCGCTTGTCTAAAGCCACACATAGATAACTAATCTTCAAGTGTGTTATCTATGGATTAAGGATCAAGCTGAAAAGATTTAGCTTAAACTCCACGTTAAAGGAAAAAATAGTTCAAATTATTTAATAGGTAAAAACGTGAAAAGGAAAAAAAAAAATACATGCGGCTTAACAAAGTTAAAAGTGTGCAAGTTAGTAAAATCGGAGAAAAGGAATATTTTAAAGTCGGCAACGTTTCGCGGAAATGCGCACGAGTCACTCTTCTTGGGAGTGCGTGTGCCACCGACCAAAAATAAAAAAAAGAAATGCATGTGCCAACTGCTTCATGACGAGGGTTCGTCTATAAAACTGCCCCGTCTGATTCCTTTCTCTGCCACTTTCTTTCGGCTACCGAACATTGCCCAAGAAGATTCAGACACTTTCCCTGTTTCTTGATAAGCTCCATAGAAGAACAGAAAGGTCGCGTCCATGGCAAAGAGAGCTTCGGCCTCCTCTTCTTCAGGTCAACCGAGTCAATTCAAGAAGCCACGCTTCACTCCAACCGAGTAAGTTTGATGATCGTGTGTTAGTTTTTAGCTTTACTTGCGGGAAATCCTTTGAGGGGTTCTTGAGTTGAAGGTTCTTGAAATGAGTAATGTGGCCAAGTGTGTGTTGAAGTATGACATCGATTAGCTTTTGCCTCATGACTGTTTTGAATCACTTTCGTTCAGTTTTTTGTTTGTGAATTTGTGCTACTAAGGCTCCATTTGATAATGTTCCCATTTCTCATAATTTATGTTTTTCTGTTCCCGAAAAAAAAAAAAACATAAATCTGTTTGATAATGTCAATTAATTTTTCTATTATCTGAAATAGAAAAGTACTCGGGTAATAGATTTAGAACAAAAATAAGAAATAAAAAAAGAGTAACTAATTGTTCTCGGGAACAATTTCTATAAATAAGTCATTTTCTATAAAAAGTAACTTCTTCCTTGGCACCGGCCACTGGCTTGAGGAGGAGGACGAAGAAGAAGAGAGGGAAAAAGGGAAAAATCTATTTTTTTTTAAATTAAAAGAAATTCTACGTTATAAACAAATTCGTAAGTCATATCAAATGTATTTTTATTCTTTTTCTATTGCGAGAATAGAAATTTTGTACTGATTTTTTTACTCATAAATTATTCTAGGCAATAGAAATCGAAAAATATTATTTATGAAAATAAATTATTTTTCGGAACAGTAATGTTATCAAATGTATCTTAAAGGCTCGAAATGGTGTCGTCTCTAATCTGTTATGCGAATTCGCATTAGCCGATCACAGTACTTCCTTCTTATTTCAATTAAACTCTGTTAAGGCTTTTTACCTAGTAAGCAAGCTGTTATTGTCATCGGGTTACTTTGCTGTCCTGTTTGCCAAATTATCCTATCTTGCTTGTGTTTTTATGATGATCTTCACACAGTCAATCATGGAACAGATCCAAGAGGAATCTCGTGCTGGGGAGCTGCTCGACGGAGGAGGATGCCCAGAGAGTGGTAAGATGAGTAACGTAGCCAGCTTGGACATAGATTCTATAGTCTTCATCGTATTTCAATTGCTGATCTCTTTAATTAGAAGCGGTTGGATCATTTCTGACCTTCTAGTCAGTTTCCTGATAGAAATTCGCATTAGAAATTGCTGTGAGATGTAAAGAGAAGTCTCGTTTGAGTGGTAGAAATGGCTTGCTGACCGTTCTAGGCTTTTCATGTGAAGTAATTGCACTAAGAACACGACTTAGGTTTTTCATGTCGTTTTGTAAAGATGGAACACGAAAAGACACAAATTTTCAGTGAAGTGCCCTGGATATAAATGTCTCCTTGAATCTTGGAAAATGTGGTCTATGACAATTTCAATTTGCATGTAGAAGGGTTGAGTGGAATGAATACGTCACAGATTTTTCTTGCAATGTAATTCTTTGCTATTGCTCTTTCCTGGACAGTACGGAGAAGAACCAGAGCCTGCGAAATCTCACTCAGCCGAATATTGTCAAAGGTAAATATATTTCATTTGGTTTGTTGGTAGTATCTTTTCCACAACAGTTAATTCCTCCAGTAGAATTTCCACGTGTACTGTGTCGCTAACAAAAACAGTTGAGTATCATATACCTGCACATACATTTTTCTGTTAAACACCAAAAGGACGGTGCATTTGCTGATAGCTGCTAATTAACTTTACGTGCTTCCGTAAGTACCGGATAGACCAGCTTTACATTGAATTTTCTGTGGCACCTTAGATTGAGGGAATGCATTTGGTGAGTCTGATATCTATCTTTTTACACAGTAATGAGGTCTAACATTCATTTGTACAAGTAACTAAAATGTTCCATATAAATATATGTCTATTTCTTTTGAATAAGTCCACAGGACAGCAGTTGCTCATGGTGTTATTTTTCATGGTGTAGTTGTACTGGGAATTCTCTCAAAGCTATAGTACAACGGATGCATTCAGTGGAGAATTCTTTTCAGAAACTGGTAAGACAAACAGAATTTATAAAATTTGCACTTTCTCAAACATGTTTCCATCAACACTTCAGATATGAGTTTTTTTTTTCCCTGTGCATGTCAAGAATTGATTGAATGAACTTATTGACCAACAATTCCGTTGTTAGATAATTGATTTGTGTTTACTGTTTGAACAGTATCTATTGAGCATGAACTTTGCACAACATTTTTCTCCTATAAGCAAACATTCATTTCATTGCATAACCTGTGGAAAGAAAACATGGGAGGATTACATCCCATACAAGTCCATTACAGCATATTGTACCGCATATTCAGCCAACATCAAGCTGCTGAACCTTCCCATTGATGTGAACTTTTGGTAGTTCATTAATCTGTCATCCCTTGAGTAACTTTAAACCATTGAGTGACAGTCCTTCCATTCGCCACTGTATGATTACCAAGGCAGACTTTCTTCCTGCTGGATGAGAAGAACGGGAGATCCTTTTGAAAAGCCTGATAGAAAGCCTTATTTCTCGAAATTAATTCATCAAGTTGACTTTCAATATAATGGTACCACACACCAAATGACAACATTACATTTTAGTCTCGCGCATCTACACTTCTAGTACCAACAGCAAAATGCTACCCACAAAAACAAGATGAAAACTCAAAAGCATGCCACCAGATTACAGCAAAAGTTAGGCAACATGAACTTCCAATTTCTGCACTAACACTTGACATCAGCAGTAATTGTCTCATCTCTTTCCTGAATCATAGCTTCTAAAGGGACTTTTACCTGCGCCTGTGGGGAGGGGGGGGGGGGGGGGCGGTGGGTGGAGGGGACTGCATCAAGGACACAAGAAGCTACAGGGGACACCTGTTCATACTTCATTTACTCTCTCTCTAGAGATAATAAATTGTTGCATTCCAGGCTAATGTCCTCACCAGTGCCTTCACACTATTGTCCTTCATTTCTGCAAGGCCCAAGTAAACTCATCCTTCCAGTCACTTGCAGATCTAGGACACGAGCAGCTCTAAACTTGTTACCAAAATCTGCCTTAGAATACCCACTAAAGAACTAGTGCATTCGAGATTCTTCATGTTGTCAGCATAGCACACAAGTGCAATAAATATCTCACCAAGTTTCATCCTGTCCAATGGGTTCTAAGTCACTTTGTTCCCACATTTCCTCACTAGTTTCCAAGCCTCCTTTACAGAGAAAGAGCCCCTAGATGATCCAGTAAATACCACTTTGTCCACAGAGCCAGAATATGGAGAAATCAACCCACACAAAACTATCTGAGTTTCAAGCAGGTCATCAGACCTTGCTGGAGGCCATCTCCATTCATTTGCTTTAATAACATCTGCACTTGTGGCCTTATAACCTAAAGCTGAATCATAACCATCCTAAAGCACATGCAAATTTTTGCATAGACTTGGAATGAAACAAGTTGTTCATATAAGCTATGTGTAAAGCTATTGTTTGATGGACACTATGATTTCAAATGTGCCTGAAAACTTAGCTCAATAAGGTGTTTCATAAGTTGCTTTTGAGAACAAATGATATAACAAGTTTTTCAACTCCTTTTGATTGAATGGATTGTTTTGTATAAACTTCTGCTTCGTTTTTTTGATGTCTTTTTAACTTTGGCAATTCTTCTGTTGGTGGAATTGAACAGAAGAAACTGGTGGAGCTTTCAATTATTCACTCTCCCCACTTCGGAAGGTATGAATGCATTTCCCTGGTGATGCCAATTGAGAAAGGCTTTCTGTTTAGTATTGACCGGTTATGCACTGTTGATTTTTTTTTTTTAAATGGGGGAATAATGGTCCGACTTACTACTAACACCCCAAAGCAAGCGGTCAGAGCTCAGTGAAAGTCAGGCGAGAATGACTAGGTCTTGCGCCAAATTGTCAATGCTTCAATTTAGAACATAATCATTTTTTGCTTGATAGCAGTGCAGCATTTAACTTTGTTTAGTTTTATTTTTTTAAAAATGTGCATTGTTATACTCTCTGAGACTATGCATCTATTTATCCTTGTACTTCACCTGGCAGTAAGACTTGTCCAAGTGAGGTATTTGGCATTTTGTCACTCTGTGTCGTTACTTTTCCAATTTTTCTGCTTCTATACCTGTTCTTATTTCTAATGGTTGGCTTCTGAAGGGAATGCAGGATTGATGCTAGATCTACGGGAATAAATGATGTGAGGAACTTACGGCTTCAATTTCAAACCAAACTGTCAGATCCTCTGTTTACTGGAAGGAAACTACGAGGAGTTGGGGGTGCTCGCATTTCCGTTGCCTTGATCGATGCGAATACAGGGGATGTCATTACATCAGGCCTGGAATCCTCCATTAAGTTGGATGTTGTCGTGCTTGAAGGTGACTTCAACAAAGATGATGAGGATGACTGGGCTCATGAAGAGTTCGAGAAATTCGTGGTTAAAGAGCGTCAACAAAAGGGGCTGCTTTTGATGGGAGATCTCCAAGTGACACTCAAGGGAGGTATTGGGGAGCTGGGAGAACTGATATTTACTGACAATTCTAGCTGGAATAGGAGTAAAAGATTTAGGATAGGGCTTAAGAAGGCATCGGGTTATTGTGGGAATACGCGAATCCGAGAAGCCAAAACAGATGCCTTCCGTGTCAAGGAACATAGAGGAGAATGTAAGTCTTTCTTAGTTCGTTACAGTACATATAAACCTTGTCCTTCCTTTATGAGTGGCCATAAACATGGTTTTGGATATCCAGTCTTCAACTTTTAATTGAGAGCTTCATTTCCTACGAACCTTTACATCTCCAGCGAAAATTCTGATAAACGAAAAATGATTGGCTTCTTGTCATTAGCAAACGTTGACACTTCCGATCAGTTTCAGGAGAGAGTCTGCATGCCTAAAGAAGTTTGCTTCTACTTGTCAATCTAATAGTGACTGGAACTTTACTGTATTTGTTCTGACCATTTACAGCATCCAAGAAACATGACATACCTGCATTCGGCGATGAGATCTGGAGGTTGAAGATGATTGCCAAGGATGGGAAGTATCACCAAAAACTGAGTGAAGCCGGAATACATAAAGTGGGGGACTTTCTACTTCAATTGTTTACGGACCCCATGAAACTGAAGGAGGTAAGCACTTAGTGACTGATTCTCAATTAGGGCTTGATTGACTACCTTGAATGTAAGTCTTGCGGGTTCACTCATTGTAGATTCTTGGAATAAGCTCAAATTCGACGAAGTGGGATACCCTTGAAAATCATGCAAGGAGTTGCAAGATAAATTGGAAACTTTATTTGTACTGTACTGATGGCACGAGGAAGCATGGTGCTGTATTCGACACTGATCGTCAGCTAATTGGCCTAATCAAAGATAGAGTATATTGTGCTACTGATCGACTTTCTGCCGATGATCTGGTAAGTAACTAGGAGTTCGTACGAAGTTTTGTCAAGCCAGTTCATTTGCTTCATACCATCATGCTTAATTCATATAATTTGTCCCATATTATCTGTGTAATTTGCAATTTGATGTTTACTTGTAGCTGTGTGGCTTAGGTTTTAGAATCGATCAGAGATATGGAAACTTGAAACAAGGAGTTGGTTGGACATCTAGATGCTTTTGTTTTTGGTTTTTTTATCAGTAAAAGCAATAGGAAGTGCCTGTGGGGAGAATTAAAAAAAAAAAATCTAGATGCTTTTTCTAGATCAACAGTTGAGACTTTTTGTTAATAGAATAATTTCCATTTTCACTTGTTGCAATGCGAAGTTGAGGATAGTGACCTCGTGTATCGAAGTGGCCCCATATACTCTGCAGTTAAAATTATACAAAAAAGCATGAGTAACTTGGCGAGCACTTTCAGCAGTTGATTTGGCGTCATCTATGAAAATGTGAGGCGCTCATCATATTAACACATTCAAGTTGCAACTATTACTTTCCAAGTATAAAGCTATGAAGATCTTTAGTACTTGCACAATACAAGTTGATGGGTGTTTTATTTCTTCGCTGGTCCTTTCTCAATCAACTTTGCATCTTAACCCTTGCCTTGATTGTACTCTCCATGACATCTTTCGAGTGCCTGAACTTTTTGTGGTGGAGAAATGGGCGGCAATAAGCGTAAAATGAATTGAGGCTCTTTCAATGTTTCTTTTATTCTTCTTCTCTGCGCTGGACTTCCGTACTTACTCTGACTACAAGTTCATCCATTGGAATGCAACATCACTTGCCAAAAAAAGATAGTGTTTATTGAAGTCAGAGCGTGTACCTTAAGAACTTCAATGAGTCCAACTTGAGCGATATACCTAGTGACTTTCTTCCAGGAACATGGAGATGCAATCGTGAAAAAGGCCCTTGATAACAAGAATGATGTTATGGAGTTCAATGGTGAGCCCTTTTCTCCTTCAGTGCAAAAGAAGAGCTCGAGCTCCATTCCATGTCAAGTACTTGAAGAGCAAGTTGAAAATCAAGGCCCCGTTCAAAGTAATTTGGCTCCACGGATCTGGGCTGCTCCAGGTGTTTCGGAAGCTCCTCTTGCAAATGTGGGCTTGACTGCTGAAGGTACGTGCTCTAAAGCACAATATTTTCTTTTTTTAAGCACATACGAAGATGTGGCCTGGGAAATAGCGATGAATATAGTACTTTGTCGAGCTTTCATAAATTAAACCAATGCTTTCCAGATCCTTATAATTTGGTACAGAATATGAAGAGTTTATTTGTCCAGCTATCCATCAAAAGAACGAAATTTTACTAAATTTGCTCCCTCTTTGGCACTGACATAGAAGCTATACGTAAAGGATTCCCATTTGCAAGTTAGGCTTCAGTTTGTCACTAGATGCAAAAGAAAATGCTTAGAATTAGTTTTTACCAATGACGAACAAACAAGAGGAGGAGGTTATTGTTAGTTACTACCAAAAGCAGTAAAATCAGGGTTCAATTTAAGAGATGTGACTTCAATTTGGACACAACTTGAAGTATTAAAATGACCTATAAGGATATGCAATGTAAAGAACAATCAACTTTTAATGCCAATTGAACATGAAAAGATACATTCCTTAAGGTGTGATTGTTGCAAAATGAGCCTCGTTCAATACACTCCATCCATTCAGTCAATATATGTATGTACATACGTACGTATGTATCTATAGGCTCTGTCCAAACAATTAAAAGGCAACTAAAAAAATTAGGTGGTAGGACCATCTTGAGTGGGGCATTGGGGGGAGGGGGAGGGTAGATACTCATGAGCACTTCACTTTGGTGATGCTAAGTGGACATCGACAAGATATCGCTATTACTAGGTAGACATGAATAGCTAAGTGGATATCGACAAGATATCGCTATCACTAGGTAGACATGAATAGATGGAATAAGCACACATCAATGTGTTTATATGTGCTTTTTCATCAAATGGTGACCGGAAGATCATATGTTAGGAAAGAAGGTTGGTTTGTTAAACTTATATGTCAAAAATTGAAGAGGGCCTTCTCAATTGAAGCACTTAAAGATAACAAAGACCAGTGGCAAGGAAAAGCTAAAGAGATGTGTAGGGTGAGGGAAAAAAAATTAGTAGCACTTTCCATCATAGTAAAAACTCATAGCCGTTCATTCTAAAATTCTTTATCGGAATGTACACTTGAGCTTACGTCGGCCTTTGTTTACTAATCACACTAATATTTTAGTTCTTTCTCCAGAACATGATGGTGCAACTGCTTTGGCATTGCCAGTACGGTTGCAAAATACCAATTCTGGAAATGCCATGAAGCTTTCGGTTGATGAAAGTGTTCATCTCGCTGCACGGAAGCCCATATCTACAGACTCCATGAATGTTCTAATTCCTCAGGGAGATATCCATTCTTCGAGGCAAATGGACTATATGGTGAATGAGAATGGTCCCCCCTCTGAGCCACCCCTTGACCCAATATCAAGCTTCCAACATAGCAGTACACTTCCTCATCCTCAAGGCAATCACGTGGTGGAAGGTTTCCAATCAATTGATTGGGATGATATTCTGGGGGACCGGTGTCCTGATAACCTAGCATCATCTGACCTTCAGGTCTCATCTATAACACCTGTGATACACAAAAGAAAGAAAAAAAACGGAAAGGTTGAAAAGTCAATAAGAGGTGAAGAAGACCGAGAGTTTGCAGAAAGAGAAGGGAAGAGAGAAGAGAACGACAGGGAAAGAAATAAAAAGAAGAACAAGAAGGAGGAAGAAAGAAGAGGAGCAATTGCCATGGATGTCTCATCAAGCCGACTCAATTGTGTTATGCAAGGCTTAGTAAGTTCTTACGCCCCTTTTTCTTTCAATCAGACTAGTTTTCGAGGTTAGAGCTTAAATTCGAAATTATGTGAGATTCAAGCTATGAAGCTTGATTTTTTAGTTGTTGAGCTATAAATTTTCATGAAAATGATAGCTTAGGGTGTTGTGGAATTATAGGATTTTACAAAACTTGTTTTGAGCTTAGGGGTTGCTCGAAACAAAATTTTGAGGTTTCCCACATATGATGAACAATGTGCATCCAAAGACTTTGGGGCCATATTTTGTTGATTTTTTACTTGGTTTTGAGTCAGTCAAGTTGAGGTTTTTGTCATACGTTGAAAATGCTTTCTATTGACTATGAACACATTTGTAACAGGGTTCGGAGGAGAAAGTTATGACGTGATCAAATTTGACACTCGAGTTTTACATTGCCAACAACTTGAATAATTGCTTTGGGATTTTTTAGTGAGTAAGAGTTATTTCGTTAGCGTTTAGACTTAGTATAATCATTTCGTAATTGAGGTAGTGTATTACTCAATTTTAAAGTTGGTTCTCGCTGAGTTGAAAAGACCACGGGTCTAACAATTCAAATAACGTTTGTTATTTGTTTGTAGGCATTCCAAGGTGAGCAATGCTATGTCTTCTTTAATTTTATAAAACTCATGTCTTGCAAATGATAGAATGATATATTATGAGTTAAATAAGTATTATATGATTTGATATTCTTTTGAAAAGAAATCAAAGTGGTGCTTAAGGCATATTGGATGCATAAAAGTAGACCGAGCATCTACTATCCTTTTGTTTATTAGAAATGACAAAATATATTTTGAACATAGCTTGAGCTGATTATTGTGAACGGTTCATAAAACACTTTATGAAAGACATTTTGAGGAACTTTTTATGAAAGACGTATCGAAAGTTAATACATATATTGTGAATTTATTTTATGAAAAATCATGAAATGATGTGAGGGATGTCTTGTGAAATGTATTCAGTTTAATGAATGAAGTTTATAAAGATTATGCGTTTTGTTTTGTGAAATCAATTATTGATATTGATTATGGATTTGATTGTTGGTATTGGATGATGTGGTTTTAGTACTAAATATCGTTGTGAGCCCATTGAGGGACTTGTGGATATGCACATTAGGTTTAGGATATCTTTTTGGACTGAGCCATCGGTTTTATAAGTGAAAACCTTACCAAGAGCAGAATCTTGATCGCTTTATCATCGGGCATTGTGTTGTGACATAGTAAGATATTAAGCAAAAGATTGGTCAATGGATGGATTATCGAAATGTGTTTTGTCATGAGATTGATCGATGGATAAACCATTAATGTGGTTTTTAATAGAGATTAATCAATGAACTTGACTATTGATGTTTGAATTATGATGATAATTTAAATGAGTAATTCTACATTTTATAAAAATTTTTGAAATAAAATGCCTTGTGCATGATTTGATTGATATATTAATGAGGAGGATTGTGAGTTTCTAGTAGTGCTTTATACTTATATATATGCGTAGTGACTGTTTGATTTGCTTATAATAGATGTACTACTTACAGAGTTATAGCTGCTCACCCTTCTCTTTTCCAACCTTTTTAGATCTTTTGGTTAGCAGCCAATAGAATAAGAGTGTTATCAATGGAAACTTTTGGAAGTGGACTTCTTATAAGGTTTGAGGATACACTCTTCAAGGGAAGGCCGTATCACCCCCATCCTTATAGCTTTCGGGTCACATCATCATATGATGATGGTTTTATTAAAAATACTAGCAAAGGTGTTAATGCTTGGCTCAAGATAAAGGCAATGTTGCAGTGGGGTATCTTCATTAGGAAGATGGTCACGAAGAGACAAGTTAGAATGTTGTAGTTAGTCTAGGCTTGATTTGATTTGTTCTTAATGTTGAATTGGGTAAGATGATTCTCCATTTACTATCTAATGGAATTGATGGGATTCTTTACTTAGATGATGTTATATTAGTTCCTCAGGGTATGTTTGATAACATTTTATTCTCAGAAACATTTTTTTTTCATAAATAGGTTTTTTTTTTTTTTACATTTCTATTCTCTATATAAGTTTCTAAGCATCCGAACACGTTTAGCAATTGTAGAAAATTTTTGTTTCAGATATAGAAAAAGAACATAAATCCGTTTGGTATAACCCTTAAATTTTTTTAGGACATAAAACACTTTTTTAGTTTTTTTAAATCATTTTATGAGATATTTCTACTTTTTTTGAATTGTTTTCCTCTCTTCTTCTCCCTCCCCAATTGCCTGGCCTCAGGGAGCTTTGGTGGGCAACTTTAAAAAAAAAATGACTGGTTTTAGAAATTGTACAAGAGAACAAAGAAGTAGGTTTCCACACCTTGTTATTCTTCTAGATTATTCCTTAGCCGATTTTTTTATCTGGGGAATAAAATTTGACTGATATTATCAAATGAATTTTTATTTTCTTATATTTTGGAGAACAAAATAACAAAAAAAATGGAAAAATAAAAATGTTACAAAAGAGAACCTTAATGTTATTTGTTTTTGTATTGAACAACGTCGTTTGAACGCCTTCTCAATCAAATAATTTTTTTCATCATAGTCTCTCTACTCTAATTTTTTCAACATGTCTCTTAGAAAGTTTCTTTTCGCATGTAAGGAATGTAAGGTATATCAATCAAAGAGTGTACTTGCATTATGCGGTTACTATTCATCAAAATTGGCACCACGTCCATTGAGTCCAATGTATAAAGTCTTGCCCTTTTGCTGCTACTTATGGGCAATAAAAGCTATCATTCGGAACGCATACACCATTAAATCATTATGCCAAATTCCCTCGATATTCACCATTCATTCATATTGTTAGTTTAATATTGACGTCGAACTACAAATCAGTAACTACTGAAAAAGAAGCATAAGTATATTCTGCAAGGCCATGCAGTGGCTATAAATGGAGGGTTTAGCTAAGCCAAAAGTGTTATGCGTAATAGACACAACCATGTTCTATCGTCTTCCTGGCCTGCTCCTCTTGTTTTAAGCTTATGTAAAGCGGCTCATGGATAGTTTTGAATGGTATTAAAAGTAGTTTTTGCATTACTTAATTCAATAAGAAGAAGAACAATGCAAGTGTCACAACCTTCGTAAGTGTTCACTTGTGTGTTATAATTTTTTTTCTTTTCCTTACTTCTCAAAGTAAAATGGATCATTTGAATGTCATTTCTAGCAAATCATCTTATGTGAATTTTTTTTAATTAATTTCCCATCTGATGTGGATATTTTGAATTTTTGATTTACTCTTTCTGAATTATTATATGCGTTTTTGTTTTTTTATTCCTTTTTTTTTTAAGGCTGGCGAGGGTCACTGACGACACTCACTGATTGCGAAACTCTCACCCAGATTAGGTGAGGACTGCCTCGCCCTTGGCCGCAAAGGCCCTCACCTGGTGTGGCTATGAAGGCAACCTTCCCCAAGGCTACCTAGATTTGGCGACAGTCTTCGTGACTAAAAAAATAAAAAATATATATATTTTAAAATTATCTATATTAATGCCAACAAAGCCACATAGGATGACCGATTTCCACGTCGGATTTTCTAGCAAGGCAAATTGATGATGGCACTTAAACAATCGATTTTTCAAATTTGTGACACTCAAGTGAACTAAAAAAATTAATACTTAAGTGAGTGTCGTACAGAAATTATGGTACTTACATTGAATTTTAAATTTTTTGGCACTAAATTTAGTCATCAAACAAGTCAAAATTCTACTTCTAGTCCAATCATCAAACTTGGGATTTAGTACCACTTCCACTAGGCAAAACTGCTATTGGTTGTCAATGTGTTTATGCTGTAAAAGTTAACCCCGATGGTTCTCTTGCTCATTTAAAAGCAAGACTTGTTGCCAAAGGGTATGCTCAGGTGTATGGGGTTGCCTATCTAGACGCATTTTCTCCTGTTGCCAAACTTACCTTTATTTGTATTTTGATCTCTTTTGCTGCAACATATTACTAGCCTTTATTTCAGCTTGATGTTAAGAATGCTTTATTGCATAGCACTCTTCATGAAGAAGTTCATATGGAGCAACCTCCGAGATTTGTTACTCAGGGGGAGTCTGGACTAGTTTGCAAATTAAAAAAGTCTTTATATGGTTTGAAACAATCTCCACAGCATGGTTTGGAAGATTTTCTAAGGTTGTACTATCTTTTGGGCTATCAAGATGTGGAAATGATCATTCTTTCTTTTATAAACAATTAGGGGGAGGCAAACTATTCTTGATTCTGTATGTTGATGATATTATCAACACGAGAGATGACTTGGTTGGTATAACTGAGCTAAAAACATTATCTTCAGTAACAGTTTCAAACTAAAGACTTGGGAAAATTGAAATATTTCCTAGGAATTGAAGTGGCACAATCACAGAAATGTATTGTTCTGTCACAGCGAAAATATGTCTCGGATTTGCTCATTGAGACAGCTATGTTGGGATCAAAGCCTCTTGATTCACCCATGGAACAAGGGGTTAAATTAGTTGTTGATGAAGGATAAATTCTTAATAATCCCAAGAGATATAGAAGATTACTAGGTAAAATGAATTATCTTACAATTACTCGACCATATATTACTTTTCCTGTTAGTGTAGTAAGCCAGTTTTTGTCTTCCCCTCGTATATCTCACTGGGATGCAGTTATTCGGATATTGAGGTATTTGAAGAAAGATCCAGGGAAAAGAATTGTCTACCATAACCATGGTCATATCAGGGTTGAAGGATTTTCTGATGCTGACTGGGCTTGGTCTCCAAATGATAGAAGATCAACTACTGGGTATTGTACCTTAGTCGAAGGAAATCTAGTATCATGGAAAAGTAAGAAACAAAGTGTTGTTGCCTGCTCTAGTGCTAAGTTAGAATATAGAGCAATGGCACAAGTGACATGTGAATTAGTGTGGATCCGACAATTATTGAATGAGTTAGGCTTTAAAGATTTAGTACCCATGACTCTATAGCGCGATAATAAAGCTGCAGTGCATATAGCTTCCAACCCCGTGTTCATGAGAGAACAAAACACATTGAAGTTGATTGTCAGTTTATCCGAGAAAAGTTGCAAAGTGGAGTAATTCTTCCTAGTCATATTCGAACTAGCAAACAACTTGCAGACATCTTCACTAAATCCTTGGGTAATGGGAGGATAGAACATATTTGTAACAAGCTGGGCATGATTAATATTTATGCTCTAGCTTGAGGGGGAGTGTTAGAAGGAAGAAGGGTAAATGGGTCTTTTCCACTTTTAGGGTTTATTTTGATGTATATATATTAAACTTTATTGAATAATACGAGGGACGTTTTCCTCACAATATTAAATGCTGAGAAATAGTTTTTACTGATGACGAACAAACAAGAAGAATAGGTTATTGCATGTCACTACCCAAAACAATAATTTATAGATTCAGGGCAAAGGCAAAATGGCAAAAATTGAGTACTTACATTTTATCAAGGTTCAAATTGAGAGATGCAACTTTAATTTAGACAAACGATTTTAAAGTTGAAATATTAAGCTAACTGGTGAGGACGTGCAATGTTGAGAACATCCCCCATCCAAATGCTAATTATACAATGAAATAAATATTCTGTAAGTCGTGATTGTTGCAATATGAGCCTCATTTAATATGCTATCTATCCATATGGCCACATATTTATGTATGCATGTAGCATCATATAGGTGATGCTAAGTGGATATTGACAAGATATTGTTATTGCTAGATAGATATGACTAGATGTAATAAGCACCGTGCAACGTGTTTATATGTTCGTTTTATCAAACAATGACTGGGAGATCATATTAGGAAAGAAGGTTGGTCGGCTGAACCTATATGCCAAATGTCACAAATTAAGATTGAAGCACTTAAAATTTACAACTACCGATGGAAGAAAAAGTAAGAGAAATGCACGGTGAGGAAAATAGCTTTATGGCACTTCCACTTGTATCAGAATAGTAAAAGCTCACGACCATTCATTTCGAAGTATTTTTATAAAGTCGTACATCTGTGCTCACATTGGTCTATGTTTAATAACCATATTGCTGTTCTTGTTCTTTCTCCAGGACATAATGGTGTAACTTTGGCATTACCAGTACAGTCACAAAATAACAATTTTGGAAATGCCTTAGAGCATCCAGCTGATCACACTTTTCATCTCGTTGGACCTCAGCTTGAATCTATAGAGGGTTCTGATATTCTATTTCCTCCAGGAGATCATAGATATACTGCTGTCGAATTGCCAATAATGCCCCATGAGATGAATTCACAATGTGCCATGCCTAGCCAAATGATTGGTTCTTCGAGCCAAATGATCTATACAGAAGATGACAATGCTCCCTTCTCAGAACCATCCCATGCCTCAATACCATGCTTCCAATCTGGTAGCACATTTCCTCCATTTGATGGCAATCGCGCGACGGCAGAAATCCAATCCACCGTTTTAGATGATGAGTTTGCAGACTTCTTGTCTAGCATCCTCACAACAGATGATACCCCACCACCGGATGATGTCATTTAAACTGTTAAGACCAGGGGAGTTACAACCTATTCTCATAGAAGCTGTTTGGAGATCATTTGTCTGTCAGCTTGCAGTAATAGAGACGTTGTGGAAGATATCTTTTCGGTGCGCATGCCCCCATTTTTTTACTTTCGAAATATCTGTGGGTGATACTAGGATCAGTACTGTCTGATTGGAGATTCTCCACCTACATCATTTCAAAACATGCCATGTGTACCTAAATGATCGATTTTTCAAGCCAAATGGACTCCACAGAAAAATGGAATGTCCATTCGGACCTTCTTCAGTATTCAGGCAGAGGTGTCTTGTGTGACAGAATCAACTTATCTTCTATCTTGTTTTGTCGGTCCTTGGATTTTTCAAATTCAATTCCTTCTAAATGAGCTTGTGTAGAATGGCTCACGAATAGATTGAACGGCTCTCTCTGACGCAACGACAACCAGTCCAGACCTCCGATACCGCACTGTGGGACTGAGATGTCAATTGCGCACGCGCTTTTGTACGAACCAGACAAGCATCGGACCTTGAAAGGTCAACTAGAGAAACAAGATCGAACTTACAAGATCCTGAAGAGATGACATCCATGATTGCCTGAACTTCAGATTTTATCTTAACGTCTTTCTTCAAAAGTTCTGTGGTTTTTTCACATGTAAGGAATGCATGGGCAATGCTTAAGTTCCCTCGATGTTCTCTATTCATCCAGACCGTTTGTTCTATAATGAAGTTAGAGTTACAAATTAGTAGTAATTACTGCAGAAGTAGCACAAGTAAATTCTACAAGTAGACCACTCAAAATTGTAGGCATGTAGGGCTAAATGCTCTCGAGGGGGCGACAGCCCTGACTAGCCCCTCCTTAAGTAAGCCATTCCACATCGGAGTTCACCCTCCCCTTGGTATTGTTTATAATTCCACGCAATCCTAGAATTACTCAAGCCACCGACCAAAAAAAAGAATTACTCAAGCCCAACCTTAGGTGTTTTGACCCCTAGTATTTGTTAGTAGTTCATGCGGTAAAAGAAATCCCTTATTTAGTAGATTTCTGACTTAATTGAGTAAGTTTATCAAACAAGCTTAGCCTCACTAATTGGTTAATATTCAATGTTTAGAGGGCTTAACAGACTTTACCAGAAAATTTTTACTAGTTTAATGATTTGATTGCACAAACTATAAGCTGGAGGACCACATGAAGAAGCAATGGATTGAGATTGTAGCCTATGTTAAAAATTGAAAACTAAGTGCTAAAAATTTAGGTACTATATTTTTAAGAGCTGGTCACGTTAAGTGCCAAAAATAGGAACAAAAGTTTTGATGGTAATTGAATTTGGCTGTTGAATATTATGAATCCTTCACAAACAGATAAAAATAACCATTATTGATAGGTATTAGCAATATTATGATTAATGGCAATTATTTTTTATCTGAGCAAATTAAGTAACTCCCTCTGTACTTACATGATAAAGCGGATTTTTGACTAGATATAATCATTTACATCAACCTCTTTGAAAGTTAGCAAATGACTTTACCCTCGTCAAAGTGTTGTATTTTTTAATCATTTAGCACTTAATTTGGCTATCAAACAAGCCGTACGTACTTTTTCCTTTGGAAAATCTTTTATAGTCCAGTCACCTGCCTGGTCATGCTCGTCTAAGAATCCGTAATTTGACCGAAGCTTTTTTGCAGTTGCTGGGCAAAATGATGTCCAAGTACGAACCACCTGGTTCTTTTTGCTTGTTGCACGTCCGACGCAGCCTGAAAATCAAAGGAACCGAAAATTTTCAAAGCCAGAACCATGAAGCATTTTCCAGGAAAATTGACAGGACCTGATCTTCGTGGAAAATTATCCGTGTCGGTCCTGCCACTGTCTATATGTCGTTCTCTTCTCTCTCTCTCACGCAATGACAAGTCGACAAACCAGTCCAAACCTGCGTGTCTGCATTGCGGGACTGAGACGTCATTTGCACACGCGCTTTTGTACGAACCGGATAAATATCGAATCTTGAAAAGTCAACTACAGAAACACGATCGAACTTACCATATACTAATAAAGAGATAACATCAATGTTTGCCTGAACCCCATATTTTATCCAGCTTTCGTTTTGGCCTCCCCTGGTTAGCCACTTGGAATTTGCCAATTTATAATTTATAAAAAGAAAAAAATCTGTTATTTTTTTCGTTAAGAAGAGAGATAAAATAAATTAAAATATCAATGTAGCATGAAAATAAAAGCTATTTCCTCTGAATGAAAATGAGAACCTTGATAGCAATTATATTTATTATGTTTATATTATGAAAAACTCCAAATTAATAAATTTGTAATAAATTTTATTTAAATTATTATTTTTTATCTAAGAAAACTCAAAATTAGTATATATATGACAAATTTATATTTCGTTAATATTTGTTTAATTTTATCATTAAATTGTTAGATTGGATGATACGTGACAGTTTTTTTTATGTCAAAATATATGGCAATTGACAAATATACCAATTTAGGATTTTACTTTTTATTTGTCGCAGGTATACTAGTTTGTGATTTATCATGGGATTAATCCAATTTAACAAAATTAACAAAATGTAATTTTTTCACAAATACATCAATTTAGAATTATTGATAGTTCAAAAATATTAATTTATAGTAAATTTATTATTGCAGTTTAGGGTTTTCGGGATATTAACCTTTATATATATCAAAACTACCCATGGGATTTAATAGTTATATAATCCTTGTAAGCACATCTTTTGGATGATGGGTTAAGTATCAATTTTAAATAATTGTTTAAGCTTTATTGAAATATTTTCGCGTCATCCACCTGACGCCATCCACCGTTCTAATGAAAACGCGTCAGAGGATTGACGTGAGCTCCACTCCGAGAAAATCGGCAACGTACGACAGAAAGCAAGGCTACCTTGTGTCGTGGACCCCACTTCTGCTGCCCCTTGGTTTACTCAAATCCACGCGCATTGATGTTTTGTTTTTTTCTGTTGTTTATTTTTTATTTTTTATAATTTCTGTCTCCATTGATGTTGGCTCTCTTTTAACTTAGACAACACTTTCAATAATTGTCGTTGAACTTTATCCGCGCAATCCCAGTGGTCGCAATTGAATTTCTAATTCCAAAGAATTTTTAATTTTATGAAGCACCTGATTTCTGTCAATATTGATAAAACCAGGCGCATTCGTCTCCTTTAGTACTAGTGACTAGTTAAGTAAAATAAATTTTTAGTGATATACAAGATAGAAAACTTATGGTATATAGGCCTACGTATATTTTCATTTTGCTTAAAATTATGTCGAAAAAAATTTGCATTATTATAACTACATTGTAAAGTAATCTTATTGTGATTTATCATTAATAAGAAAAATTTACATATTAAATCAAGCAACAATAAAAAATTTTAACATCACCAATTGGTGGAGGGCCACATCAATCATTAATTTGCCCTCAACATCCTTGGCATGCGCATATATTTTCTCAGTAAATAACTATAATACATATTTATATCCGTTATTATTTACAAGTAGTAGTCATGTGTGATAAGAAGTGATTAACTGAATTTTTTTTGTCACTAGCTCAAAGCCACATATAGAAAATAATTCGAGCTTGTGATCAATTGATCAAGGATTAGGGAAAAAAGATTTACATTAAGGTTTCATTTGTTTCTCAAAAAATAATAATTTATATTTTTCTAAAAATGGTCATTTACATCACTTAAAATAATTAGTCAATGGAATATTTTTTTATTACTTATAAAAATTTATATTTAAATATTTTCGTACATAATTGAAATATTTTTTATTCACTCATTTTTGTAATCGATGTAAATAATTTATTTTTTGCGAAATAAATGAAATTTAAATTCAGGTTAAGGGCTAAAAATAGCTTTTTTGTTTTGTTTTGTTTTATTTTTAGTGATCTAGAAATCCCGTACAGCCGGAAGCCCACGTAAACGGGAGGACTCATCATTAAGATTTTAAGTAACGGTGAGAAAATTCGAATTCCTCTCTTTTGTTAGGAAAAAAAAAGCCTAAATCATCACGGTGCTTAAAAAAAATAGCTCTTTTGTTTTATTAGGCAAAAGGCAGATAAAAGCGACAGAGAGGGTCCCGCAGGGGGAGGGGAGAGGGGGAAGAAAATCGTACGGGCAGATTCAGAAGGTCAAGGGGGACAAATTGCTAGAATCTGAGAAATGAATAAACATAATTCTAAAACCGGCAGCTTCCCGGCCAGTTGCCCGGCCAGTTTCCCGGCCACCTTCCCAGAAATGTTCTTTCCTTTTCTCCGAAAATGACGAGCCTACTCTTTTTATTTTTTGGTCGCATACGAGCCTACTCCTTCGGACAGTACAGAATAAAACACACTACGGCGATTGCGAACTCATCACTTTGAGTTTGAGCTTGAGTTCGTGCATTAACTGTTCATCTTCTCCTCCATTTCTGTGCTACTTTTGTACCCTTTTTGTTCGGCAACCAAATCCTTCCAGATCCAGACACTTTCCCAGTTCTTGAAAATCTCCACAAAAGGAAAGGAAATCATGTCGGCACAGAAGAGAGGTTTGCCTTCCACTTCTTCAGGTCAAGCAAGTCTGCTCAAGAGGCCGCGCACCGCTCCAACGAAGTAAGTTCGCTCCTCTCACTCGACGTTTCTCGATGCTTGATCGATTATCTGATGATCGTGTTAGTTTTAGATTTACTTGAGGGATATTCGATGAAGGGTTCTTGAGTTTAAGATTCTTGGAATGAGAATATGGCAAAGCCTTCAAGGCAAAAGATAAAGGCAGTATAACATTGATTATCTTTTGCCTCGTGACAGATCTAAATCGCTTTTGTTCAGTTTTTTTCGGTTTGTGAGTTTGTGCCGTGG
This sequence comes from Eucalyptus camaldulensis, assembly GCA_019915185.1. NCBI lineage: Eukaryota > Viridiplantae > Streptophyta > Magnoliopsida > Myrtales > Myrtaceae > Eucalyptus > Eucalyptus camaldulensis. The sequence continues at coordinate 12,304,890 of JAHSVA010000013.1, read as the reverse complement.
CTTTAATGCGAAGTATTAAAGACCTCGAAGGTTGCCGTCTTGATTCTGTTATGCGATTTTGCGTGGGCCAATTGCAGTTTCTTTTCCTTATTTGAATTGGACTCTGTTGGAAACATTTACCTAGCAAGTGAGCTGTTATTGTTACTGGGTCACTTTGCTGTCCTGTTTGCTTAATTTTACCATCTTGATTGTACTTTTGTGCTGATCTGATCTTCACACAGACAAACATGGCGTCGGTCTGGGAGGAATCTTGTGCGGAGGAGCTGGTTGACGGTGGAGGATGTCCGGAGAGTGGTAAGATGAGAGTAAAGTAGGCAACTTGGACATACAAAATACCGTCTTTGTTGTACTTCAATTGCTGATCTCTTCAATTAGAAGTGGAAGTGGTTGAATGCATTTCTGACCTTCTGGTCAGCTCCCAGATAGAAAGATAACATGAGGAACTGCTGCGAGATGTGTAGAGAATTATCATTTGAATGGTAAAAATGATCCGCTGACTGTTCCAGGCTTTCCCATTAAAGCAATACCAATAAGAACACGATTTAGGCTTTTCACGTTGTTTTGGACAGTATGGATCGCAGAAAGATCCAAATTTTCAATGAGGTGGCTTGGACATAATTGTTTCCTTGAATCATGGAAAAGTGGTCAATGACAATTTGCATGTAGAAGAAGGAGGACAGCGAATATACTTGTGATGTCAAACTTGAATGAGATTAATACTTGACAGATTGCAGTGTAATTCGTCGCTATTGTTCCTTGCTGGACAGGTTAGGGAAGAGCTGGAGCATGCTAAAATGTCTTACTCGGCCGAATGTTGTCACAGGTGAATGTATTTCATTTGGTTTGTTGGTTGTAGCTTATCTGCATCAATTACTTCCTCTAGTAGAATTTCCACGTGTATTATCTCACCAACTAAAAATATGATTGAGTGTCATAAGCCATCAATCCACGATTCTATTCAGCAAAGTGTAATATTTGCACATACATTTTTTTGTTAAACACTGAAAGGGCGGTGCATTTGAAGATTGCTGCTAATAAACTTTACTTGCTTCTGTCATCCAATGTACTAAATGAATATGTATTACAGCCTTATGTTGACTTTTTGTGTTGCCTTAGATTAAGGGAATGCCCTTGATGAGTTGGTATCTATCTTTTTATACTGTAATTAGGTCTGACATTCGTTTGTACTGGTAAATGAAATCCTACATATGGATATTTGTCTCTTATTTATGAAAAAGTCCACAAGACTGCTGTTGCTCACGGTGTCTAGTTTTCATGGTGTAGTTGCACTGGGACTGCTCTTGAAGGTATAGTGCGCTCATTGGAGAATGCTGTTCAGAAACTGGTAAGTTAAACTGAATTTGTAAAATTTCCACTCCATCTCAGACATATTTATATCTCCTTCAACACTTCAGATATGAGTTGTTTATCTGCATGTCATGAAGAGATTGGGTGAACTTATTGATTTATAAAGTTGGTCGCTAGCTAACTGATTTATGCTGACAGTTTGAACAGCATTTATTTAGCACAAACTTCGCAGAATTTCTTCTTCTTCTTCTTCTTCTTTTTAAAGTAAATAATTCATCTTATCAGACAACCTGTGGAAAAGAAAAACATGGGAGGACTACATCCCATACAAATCCATTACAGCATTAATGTCCCACATAGACAGCTAACATCAAGGTGCCAAACCTTCCCATTGATTTGAACTCTTGGGGTACATCAGCCTGTTATCGTTGAGTACCTCTTATCCATTGAACAACGACCCTTCTATTCAGCACCATCGGATCACTAAGGCCGACTTTTGTCCCTGCTCAATGGGAAGAAAGGGAGATCCTTTTGAGCAACTTGTTATAATAGAAAACCTTATATCTTTAAATTAAAGCTTGAGGGGTTACATATTTATGCTTCACTAAGTTCCTCTCTTTCTCCATAGATAATAAATTGTTGTGTTCCAGTCTAATTTCCTCACTAATACCTTCAAACTATTCCCCTTCATGTCCTACAAGGCCCAAGTAAATTCATCTTTCCAGTCAAATGTAGATCTAGGACATGAGACTAACTGTAAAACTTGTTCCCAAAATCTGCTTTGAGAATATATACTCAAAGAACAAGTGCATTCAATATTATTCATATTGTACACATAGCACACAAGCGCCATCAGTGTCCCACCAAGTTTTCAACCTGTCCAATGTGGGCAACATATAATGAATTGCCAGCCAAGATATAAAGCTATATGTTGGCACATTAGGCTTATGCCGTACAGGCCTAAGCCAAGTCAATTTGCTCCCACATACCTCACTAGCTTCCAATCCTCCTTTACAGAGTTTGGAGCAATCAATCCACACAAAGCCATCTGAGTTCAAGCAAATCATCAGACCTTGCTGGAGGCCATCTCCATTCATTTGCCTCAATAACATCTGCAACTGTGGCTTTGTCACCTAAAGCTGAATCATAACCATTCTTAAACACACGATAAAGCTTTTCAGGGACATGTAATGAAAGGGGAAAATGAAAATGCTTAGGATTGTTCATATTAGCTATATAGACAACTGCTGTTTGGTGAACACTGTGATTTCAGAAGTGGCTGAAAAACTTAGCTTGTTTGGTAACTTGATATTTAGGAGGAACACAGAATAGGTTTTTCAACTATTTTGATGGAATGGATTGGTTTTGGATCCCTTCTGCTTAAATTTTTGATTTCTCCAACTTTGGCAATTCTGCTGTTGGTGGTATTAAACAGGAGGAAGCAGCGGAGCCTGCAAACAGTCACTCTCCCCACCGCAGAAGGTATGAATGCACTACCCACTGTGATGCCGTTGAGAAAGGCTTTTTGTGTAGTTTGACTGGTTATGCATCGTTGGTTTGGAGGAATAATTGTCCTACCTACTACTGCCACCCCACAGGCAGTTAGAGTCTAGTGAGCGTTGGGCCACAATGACTTGGTCGTCCGCCAAAGTGCTAATGCTCCGATTTAGAACATAACTTTTGTAGCTTGAGAGCAGTGAACCATTTTATTTTATTTTTTTAAAAGTTTGCGTTATTAAACTCTCTCAGACAAGTGATCTATTTATCCTTGTAGTTTCTTCCGACAGTAAGATTTGCCCAAGTAAGTGTTTGTTAGTTAGACTCTCTTTATCGTTTCTTTTTTAATTGTTTCCTGCATTCCTGTTCCTATTTCTAATGGTTGCTTTCTGGAGAGAATGCAGGGCTAATGCTAAATCTACAGCAAAGAGTGATGCCAGAAACTTAAAGCTTCAACTTCGGAATAAACTGTCAGTTCCGCTATTTACTGGGAAGAAAATAGAAGGAAAGGAGGGTGCTCGCATTTGCGTTGCCTTGATTGATGCAGATACAGGAGATGTCATTACATCAGGCCCGGAATCCTCCATTAAGTTGGACGTAGTCGTGCTTGAAGGTGACTTCAACATGGACGATCAGGACAACTGGGCTCAAGAAGAGTTTGAGAAGTACGTGGCTAAAGAACGTGCAGGAAAGGGGTCGCTTTTGATAGGAGATCTCCTAGTGACGCTCAAGAAAGGTGTTGGGGAGCTGGGTGATATGATATTTACTGACAATTCCAGCTGGAATAGGAGTAAAAGATTCAGGATAGGGCTTAAGGTGGCATCGGGTTATTGTTGGAACGCACGAATCCGAGAAGCAGTAACAGATGCCTTCCGTGTCAAAGAACATAGAGGAGAATGTAGGTCCTTTGTAGTCTTTAAACAGTACATAAACCTTGTCCCTCGTGACTGTCCATAAACATGTTTTTGGACATCCACAGTCTTCAGTTTTTTAATCGAGAGATTAATTTCATACGGACCTTTACATTTCAAATGAAAATTCCGATAAATAAGTGATGCTTGGATTCTCTGTTATTAGCAAATGTTTGAATCGGTTTCAGGAGAGAGTTCGCACGCCTGTTAGAAGTTTGCTTCTTCTTGTTTTTCTTATGGTGACTGGGACCTACATTCTCTTCATTTTACAGCATCCCAGAAAAATTATCCACCTAAATCTGATGATGAGGTTTGGAGGTTGGAGAAGATTGCCAAGGATGGGAAATGTCACGAAAAACTGATGAAAGTCGGAATACATAAAGTGGAGGACTTTCTACTTCAATTGTTTACGGACTCCGACAAGTTGAGAGAGGTAAGCACTTAGTTGATGATTCTCTATTATGGTTTGATTAACTACAAAAAATGTAAGTCTTGTGTGGTCACTGATCATAGATTCTTGGGAAGAGCATAACACCAAAGAGCTGGGATAGACTAGTTCGTCATGCAAAGACTTGCAAAATAAGTTGGAAACTTTGTTTGTACTATGTTGATAGCATGAGGAAGCATGGTGCTCTATTTGACGCTGAACGTAAACTGATCGGCCTAATCAAAGACAGGGTATATGTCGCTACTCATTAACTTTCTGCCCAAGAGAAGGTAAGGGACTAGTTCCTACTGTGTTTTGTCAATCCAGTTCATACGCTACCCACCATCATGCTGAGTTCATAAACTATGTCCAATATTATCTATGTAATCAGTAATTTGATGTTTACCCGTAGCTATGGAAACTTCAAACGAGGAGTTGGTTGGACATCTGGATGCTTTTTTTTTTTTATAAATATTTTTGATATCAGTAAAAGTAAAATGAAGTCTATTTTGGTCAAGGTGCACAAAAATGTAAGAGGTAGAGCGTCCCTTTACCAAAAAATTAAACCTTCTCAGTCAAATGTTGTATTGGCTATTATATGAAGACTTTCTACCTTTATCTTTTTGAATTGTTAGCTCTATTTGTAATGCCGGGGATGCCCCTAAGTTGATGTTCTTCATATGCTCTATGATACCTACATATTCAACCTAAAAAAACTAATAATGAAGTCCTTGAGGGGGGACTAAAAAGAAACTCTGGATGCTTTTTTTAGATCCATAAGAGAGACTTCCTATTAAAAGAGTGATTTTGTGTTTTCTCTCTCTGCAATGCAAAGTAAGAAATGGTGACTGTGTCAATCGAAGTGGCCCTCTGTACTCCGTCGTTAAATTTGCACCAGGAAAACATGAGTAAATTGAAGAGCACTCTCAACGTTTGATTTGGTGACATCCATAAAAATCTGAGACACTCGTCATCAGTTTGTAGTTTGAACAATTAACATATTCGCCTAGCAACTATCACTTTCCAAGTTTAAAACTATGAAGATCTTAATTACTTGCACAATACAAGTCGAAGCGTGTTTTATTTCTTCACTGGTCCTCTCTAGATCTTTGCATCTTTACCCTGAAGAGCCTTGCCTTTATTGCACCTTCCATGACATCTTTCGAGCACCTGACCTTTATGCGGTGGAGAAATGGGGGTGGAGATAGGCGTGAAATGAATTGAGGTTTTTTCAATCGTTTTTTTGCTCTTTCTCTTTGCTGTACTTGTGTACTTACTCTGAATACGTTCATGGGAATGCAACGTTACTTGCCGATAAAAGAACTTGAAGTCAGAGCGTGTACTTTAGTGGAGATAAATACTTCCATTAGTCAACTTGAGTGATATGCCGAGTGATTTTCTTCCAGGAACATGGAGCTACAACCGTGAAAAAGGCCTTTGATAACTTGAATGATGTTATGAAGCTCAATGGTGATACCTTTTCTCCTTCAATGCAAATGAAAAGCTCGAGCTGCATTTTTGAAGGACAAATTGAAAATCTCACCCTTGTTCAACGAAATTTGGCTTCACAAATTTGTGCCGCTCCAGGTGGTCCGGAAGCTCCTCCAGCAAATGTGGGCTTCACTGCTGAAGGTATGTGTTCTAAAGAACATATATATCTCTCCTTTTAAGCTCATACAAAGATGCGGCCTTTGAAATAATGATGAAAATAGGACTTTCCGCTTGATTGTCGAGCTTCAATAAATAAAAGCAATGTTTTTCAAGTCCTTATGATATGGGGTCCACATAATATGAAGACGTTTACCCATCCAGCTAACCTTCAGTTGAACTTGCATCCAAGGAGATTTTACTTATTTTGTTTTCTCTTTGGAACTGACTCTAAGTTATATGTAGAGGATTCCATTCGTAAGGGAGGCTTTAGTGTGTTTTTAGATGCAACCAAAAATGCTCATGAACACCTGCACTTATGTGATGCTAAATGGATATTGACAAGATAGTGCTATAACTAGGTAAATATGAACAGATCTAATAAGCACACTGCCAATGTGTTTATATATTCAATTTTATCAAATGGTGACCGGAAGATCATATTAGAATAAAGAAGGTTGGTTAAACTCAAAACTTGAAAATTGAGATATACTAAGTTCAATATGTGAAGGGAATGGGCCTTGTCAATTAAAGCACATAAGGATTACAAAGACCAATGGCAAGAAAATTTAAAGAGACGTGCAGGGTAAGTGAAAAAATTAGTAGCACTTTCCTTGATATCTGAATAGTAAAAGCTCATAACAATTTACAAGATTTTTAATAAGCTCATGCCCCGTGCTCCCATCGGCTTATGTTTACTAACCACATTAATGTTCTAGTTCTTTCTCCTGGACATAATGGTGTAACTGTTTTGGCATTGACAGGACAATCGCAAAATACCAATTTCGGAAATGCCAAGGAGTTTCCAGCTGATGAAAGTGTTCTTCTAACTGCACAACGGGCTATCCTTGCTGACCAAAACGCCAATTTTGGAAATGCCATGGATTTTTTATTTGATGACGGTTTTCCCCCCGCTTCACATCTGCCCATATCTGCAGACCAAAATGCCATGATGTTTTTAGCCGATCAGCCCATACCTGCAGACAACTTGAATGTTCTGTTTCCTCCAGGAAATAATACTGCTGTTGGATTGCCAAAACAGTCCCATGATATCAATTTACAATATGTGATCGGTAGCCCAAGGGGCTATATAGTAAATGAGCATGTTCTGCCCTCTGGAGCAACCTATGCCTCATTATCAAGCTTCAAATCTAGCAGTAGACTTCCTCCGCTCGAAGGCATTCATGGGATGGCAGATTTCCGATCACCCGATTATGGTACCGCGAACTGGTTGGCCGGTATTCAGAACCCACCAGATGATGACATGTTCTTTCAGACCCCGCCATACTCTGCTATCAGAAATGCTTGGGCACAGTGGAATAAGATATTTGTAGTGCTCAAGTGGTTTTGCCACATCAGGAAGAGACGTGCCAGAGTTTGCGGTTAGATGAACCACTGATTGAAGTCCAGGCTTGGCTTGATTGTTCTTACCGTCACATTAGTTAAGATGATTCTCCATTTACTGTCTGATAGAATTGATGGTTTATTTTTTCTTAGATGAGGACATGCCAGTTACTTATCTATATGGGACCCTGTTCATTGATAGCGTTATTCATTTGGGTATAGATCAGCGTTGGTTAACACCTTGTTAAGCAACTAGCTTTTTTCTCGGAAAGTGTCTCTTCTTCAGTTCTCTCAACAATTTCTTCAAAGTTCTCTAATTTTTCCCTTGTAGGGAATGGTAGGTATATCATTCAAAGAGAGCAGTTGGTTTCTACACTTATCATGCATGGAATTGACCACGTCCTTCGAGCCCTAAGAATCAAGTTTTGCCTGTTTGCTGCCATTCACCGGCAGTAGAGCTATTTCTTAGACAACATACACTGTTAAATTATCATGCTAAGTGCCTTTAATATTCTCGATTTATTCAGACTATTCGTTTAATTATGATGATGAGTTACAAATAATAATTAGTTCTACTACTACGTAAAAAGTAGTAGAAAAATATAAGAGATAAAGCTTCACTTTATCAAAAAAAAATTAAACCTTCACAGTCAAAAGTTATATTGGCTGCTATGTGGAGATTTTTTACATTTTTCTTTTTGAATTATTAGCTTTATTTGTAATGCCAGGGGATGCCCCTAGGCCGTTGTACTTCATATGCTCTATAATACTTACAATTTTCAATCCCAAAAAAAAAAAGTAGCAGAAATAAATCGACTATACAACGAATATAAATAGAGGATTTAGCCAAAGGTTTTTTGTGTGACAAACACAAATAGTCTTCTTTTTTGGGCCTTCTGTTCTCGTTTTTTCGGTCCTCAAAAACTTTAATTGAAATTTCTTGGAAATTAGCTTATGTAAGATGGCTTACAGATAGTTCGATTTAGTAGGGGGTTTGCACTAGATTTTGATCCTTCTAATATAGGATTGAGTCTAATTCTTTTATTTTAGGTATCTCATTTCCCAGGTTCTTTTGGGCATGTATGATAACTATTTTATTTCTATTTTACAACATTCTTCTATTCTAGAAATAAGTTTAGAACATAAATCCATTTAATAAAGCAATTTCATTTTCCAATTTTTGGAGCAAATTTTTAGTCCAAAAATAGATTTGGAACAGAAATGGGAAGTAAAAATTTCACAACTCTTTATTTATAAAATAAAAATGAGAGATAAAAACTCTTCTCATCACTCGTCCTCTCTACTAGTCAGTTACCCACCTGCCATCGCTTGCCGCTACCACCCGCTGTCGACATTTGCCATCGCTTGGGAGAGAAATTTTGTGTTCTTATCAAATAAATTTTTATTTCAGGGGTAGAAACTTTGTGTTGTTATCAAACATGTATTTTTACTTCAAAAAATCATCCAAAAATAGAAATAGAATAATATATTTCTGTTCCAAAAATCAATTTCTAATCAAAATAGTTATCATTTGCGCCCTTTATGTCGTGAACTATTTACGGTTTGTCTTCATAAACCCAAAAGTAGAGTAGTGTTTGCCTTCCATCGTACAGGGACCAATCATGCTTTGCATGCAGTCTTTGAAGTGATCCTCTCATGGCAATACAAGAAAACCCGGTCTTCCTATTCCTCACTTGCACTCCCTTTCCTGTATACAACATCTACTTGAGATTAATTTGAGTCAAAACAGATTTATGAAAATTTAAAGGACTAAGATTTGACCTCTGAAACTAGTCATGATTTTTTTTTTTTGGGCCAAATGAAAGTTTATCAGACATATAGTCAGCATTTTCGGTATCTAATCTGATAATGTGATAGTAAAGTGATGCTCTATTTAGAGACCATTGTAGCGAAACGTGGCCTTCTCCTAAGTCAACACCTACCCACTTTATTTATTTATTTATTTATTTTGATCTTCTATCCCTTCTTGGGACGTCGACGTCGATTGCAATGCTCTCTCTCTCTCTCATATGCGCTGTGCTTGTGGAACTATAAGGAGTTCCACACGAATCACATTATAAGATTGAGAGTATATACGGGGGTTCATCCTGCGGTGCGATGTGGCACATTATGATGGGCATAGCTCACAAAACTGCCAAAGTCAGATTTCAAGACACTTTTTATTAGAGATGGTGTCACATTTTACGACCATAGTTTGGGTATTTGTGAAGAAAATTTATCATAAATATATCAGTTTGAGAGTTTCGATAGTCAAATAATTAATTTGGAGTAAAATTGTCACGTGTAAATTTTTCATTGTATTAACCCTTCTAAAATTTAAGTTTTAATAAGAAAATTCCACTAACTAAGAAAAAAAATTCCGTTAACTTATTTTCTTAAATGATCCAAACACTGAAAAATGAGGAAAATATTTTGTGAGAAAATATTTTTCATGAAATAGATGGAGCCTTAGTACTGAAAATTTACTTACTATATTTTATTTTAAGTGTTGAATATGTTAAGTGCTAAAATTAGGAACAAAAGGTTTGATGATAATTGAAAATCGATAGTTGAATATTATGAATTATTAACCAACATTAAAAAATGACCATTATCAATAGGTTCTATTAATATATTTAAAAAGATTTGATTAGCATAAATTATTTTCTATTCAAATGAATCAAGTATTATCATTTACTTTTCAAATGAATCAAGTATTATCATTTACTTACCAGATAAAATGGATTTTTGACTTAATGCATTCATTTAAGTCAATTTTATTTAAAGCTAGAAAATAAGTTAAATCTTGTTAAAGTATTGGATTTTTAATTAAGGTTAATATCACAAAAAATCCTAAATTGATGCAATTATGACAAATTTACTCCAAACTAATTTTTAGATCCCAAAAAGTCCCAAACTAATATATATGTGATAAATCTACCCAAAATTAAATTTTGGACAACCAAACCCGGTGCACTTGTCACAAATTTACTATTTGTTAGTTTTCACTAGATTGGATTAATATCATCAAAAATTAGAAACTAGTAAACATGTAATGAATGGAGAGTAAAACCCCAAATTGCCACACTCGTCAGTTGCCACGCTTGTTAGTTTTCACTAAATTTGATTAATATCACCAAAAATCATAAACTAGTCCACATGTAACGAATGGGAGTAAAACCCCAAATTGCACACTCATCAATTGTCATGTGTCATCTAATTAAGCAATTTGACTGTAAAATTCAGAAATTAATAAAGGGTAAATTTGTCATAGGTGCACCAATTTGGGATTTTTTGTAGTCAAAAAATTAATTTTAAGTGAATATGTCACAAGTAAATCAATTTAAGATTTTTTGTAATATTAACTTTCATAGTTTTTCTTACCCAAAAAAAAAAAAACTTTCATAGTTTTTATCTTGGAAATTCCCCCAAGAATCCAATCTCCTGCCAGTCTGTGCTTGTTGAGGAATGTATAATTCGATCCCGTCCGATCCCAAAGGCCTATAAACCATTGCCAAAAGTAGAAGACTAGGAGTTACATGGCAACCATGTATAAAATTATTCCCATAAACAATTAATCAATTAAGAATAAACGGATCCATACATGATTGTAAAACACCGAAATCAATAAATACAGCGGAATTAAAGCGTACCTATTTGAGCCATCGCTTCACTTGCAAAAAAATAGATCACTCTGATAATCAGGGATCTATCAGAATACTAGATCTTCCTCTCTATGACCTATTTCAATATAGCAGCTTTCAATGGGATTAAAGCAACTGATAGGTACAACCTACCCTTTTATAGGCTAGAGAGGGGACCTAGCAAACCTTAATCAACAGCGTGTCAACTGGGCCCTTCCCATTACGGACTTCAGTCAAACACAATTGCCTACACTTTGCTACTCAACTAGACCCGTTAACAATAGATGCCAATACCCAATTCAATCAGATCACTTTAGGCTTAATAAATATTGGAATATCCATTAACCCGATTATTTAAAATAGAAAATCAATTAATTAATGTAAGCCCATATTATAGGAAATTTCCAACATTCTCCCACTTGGGCTACATTAATTAACTTATTTTATTTTGAAAAATATTTTATATTGAAAACGACACTATCGGGTTAATAACTAAAATTTTGTTTTATGTGGCCACAACTTTTAAAAATAATATTCCAATAATGGCATCTCAATACCAATCCAATCCTATATAACCTCAATATAGGACTATAGAGATTAATGTGTTAAGAAAATACCACAACACAAGACCTTCCATAATCACATATAATAAGTATTATATTTTCACGGATCATGGGCCTAGTAGTGTAGTAAGAAATAATGCCAACATGTGATGAAGATATACATTATTTCTTATCGGCCCTTAATGCAATTTCTCAACAACATGAAACTGCATTAGCGCAATTTCTAAACAACATGAAATTGCCTCAGTGCGATTTCTAAACAACATGAAATTGCACAATTATGTCACAATCCAACATGAGATCTCATAATCAGTGACATCCAGTCATCTTTAAACTAAAATTTGTTTAAAGATACTGTTTTATACTTCCATTTCTCAGTCAACAGGAGAAAGGATAACAATAGAATCAATAACAATAATCATTGAAAATATAAGCTTTAATAGACATCATAAAAGTATTATCAGTCTGTATATAACTATAATATCCAGAAATACAAACTATATAACTCCCACTAACAAAAGAAATCAAAAGATTCTAAAACACCCATATTATTTACATGTTCTTTAAACAAAATGGGTCGTAAGCCTTTTGTTAGAGGATCAGCCAACATGGACTCAGTTATGATATTTTCAATTACAACGTCTCCATTTTTGACCAGGTCCTTAACAGTATAATATTTGATCTCCATGTTTTTGGACGCATTACTAATCTTGTCATGCTTGGAATAAAACATAGCTGCAGTGTTGTCACAGTAGATCACCATAGGTCTAGCAATAGAGTCCACAACACGCAATTCTGAGATCAAATTTCTAAGCCAAACTGCTTGAATTGACGTGCCGTAGCACACTACAAACTCAGCATACATTGTAGAGTTCATAATCAAGGTTTGCTTTGTGCTCTTCCAAGAAATAGCACCTCCAGCCATCATAAAAATATATCCAGAAGTTGATTTTCTATCATATGAACAACTAGCAAAATCAACATCTGAATATCCAATCACTTTTAGGTCATCAACTCTGCTATACACGAGCATGAAGTCCTTTGTTCGTTGTAGATATCTCATCACCTTCTTAGCTACAACCCAATGTTCTTGACCTGGATTCAACAGATATCTTCCAAGAGTATTCACAGAAAAAGCAATATCAGGTCTGGTACATACTTGTGCATACATAAGACTGCCAACTGCACTAGCATATGGAACATTTTTCATGACTTCCTTTTCAACATCATTCTTGAGGCATTGTTTTATACTTAATTTATCTCCTTTCACAATAGGAGCTTCACCTAACTTACAGGTCTGCATATTAAATCTTTTCAAAACACGATCTATATAACTTTTCTAAGATAACCCCAGAACTTTCTTAGATCTGTCATGATAAATCTCAATGCCTAGAACAAAAGAGGCTTCCCCAAGATCTTTCATATCAAACTTTGTAGATAGAAAATTTTTGGTGTCATTCAATAGATCAACATCACTACTAACAAGTAAAATGTCATCTACATAAAGTACTAAGAAAATATATTTACTCCCACTTACTTTCATGTAGATGCATTGATCAAACTTATTTTCTTCAAAGCCAAATGATGTCACAACTTTGTGAAATTTTAAGTGCCACTAACGTGATGCTTGTTTGAGACCATAGATGGATCTTTGAAGTTTGCACACCATATGTTCCTTTCCGGCTTCTTTAAATCCTTTAGGTTGTTGCATATATACTTCTTCATCCAGATCTCAATTTAGAAATGCCGTCTTGACATCCATTTGGTGAAGCTCTAAGTCAAAATGAGCCACCAATGCCATGATTATCCAAAAAAGAGTCTTTAGTAGATACTGTGGAAAAGACTTCATTATAATTAATACCTTCTCTTTGTGTGTACCCTTTTGCAACTAATCTTGCATTGAATCTCTCTATGTTGCCTTTGTTGTCTTTCTTGGTTTTGAATACCCATTTGCAACCGATCGGTTTATGCCCATTAGGTAAATCAACAAGTTTCCATACTTGATTAGTTGACATGGAAAACATCTCATCCTTCATCACTCCTAACCATTTATCTGCCCGATCACTGTTAAGAGCTTCTTTGAAGGTTGTCGGATCCACTATACTTCCTATGTCAAAATCAGTTTCTCCAAGATAGACATGATAATCATTTAGAAGTGTTGGTCTTCTTTGTCGTTGTGATCTTCACACAGGCATTTCTGGAGCTGCATCATTCATCTGGGGAATTTCATTTGTAATGGGATGATCTATCGTCATATTTTCGGTATTTGCTTCTTGTTGAATTGCCACTCTGCTGGGATCTCGCATAGAATCTTCATGTAAGATGGGCAATGGAATAGAGACCATTTTTTTTTTGTTCTTCCCTTTCAAAAGATTGAGAGGAACTCTTTTCAGCAACATCTAATTCCAGGAATTTAGTAGTTTGAGATTCAACGATTCTAGTGCCTCGAGTAGGACAATAGAATCTATATCCTTTAGAATGATCAAGATATCCAATAAAGTAACATCTAGTAGTCCTGGATTCCGTCTTCTTCTGAGAAGGATCATAAATTTTCACCTCTGCAGGACATCCCAAAACTCGTAAATGATTCAAGCTTGGTTTCCTCCCTGTCCACAATTCAAAATGTGTTTTTGGTACCGATTTACTAGGTACACAATTCAAAATATAAGTTGTTGTTTTTATCACATCACCCCATAAATATTCAGGCAAATTAGAACTGCCCATCATACTTCGTTTCATCTCCATGAGTGTACGATTTCGCCGTTCAGCTACACCATTCTGTTCAGGACTCCCAAGCATTGTATATTGAGCGACAATACCACAGTCCTGCAAAATTTTGCAAACGGTCCATTTTACTGTCCAGCCTCAGTATATCGCCCATAATACTCACCACCGCAATCAGACCTAACAATCTTGATAATTTTTCCCAATTGTTTCTCAACTTCAGTATGAAACACTTTAAACATTTCAAGAGCATCATTTTTCTCCTTAATTAGATAAACATAACAATAACGGGAGAAATCATCAATAAACGTGATGAAGTACTTATTTCCACACAAGGTGGTTGAGTATGGCCCACTAATATCAGTATGAATTATCTCCAATAGACTTTGACTGCGAGTAGCGCCTTTCTTCTTTGTTTTAGTTAATTTTCCCCTCACACAATCAATACAAGTCTCAATATCATCTGAGTTAAGAGGAGGAAGAATATCAGCCACAATAAGTCACTTTACCCGTTCTTTGGAGATATGCCCCAATCGCTTATGCCATAGCAATGAAGATCTATCTTTAATTAAAGATCTCTTAGCAACAACATTCTCGACATTGAAAGAGCAATATGGTCTATCGAGAGATAAGGATAATTGATATAATCCATCAAACAAAACACAATTCCCAATAATGCTGGAATCATAACTCAAAATCCACTCTTTTATTCGCAAAATGAAGACTATCCAGCTTTGTCAAGCGAAGAAAAAGATACTAAGTTTCTCCTAAAATTAGGAACATAAAAGACATTGTTCAAGACAAGCTGAAAACCAGAATCTAAATTCAAAACAACTGTCCCTATGCGCTCCACATCAACTCCAGTATTGTTTCCAACTTTAAGCTTTGACTCTCTCAGACTTTGACTCATTAGATTTGTGAGACCCTGTAAGGTAGTAGTCACATGAATAGTAGCACCAGAATCAAGCCACCAAGAATCCAAAGGAACATCAACCAAATTTGATTCAAAACAAACCAACAACTCACCTTGGTGACTTTCTTTTCTTGTTTTTAGCCAAGCTTGAAATTTGTAGCAATTGGCTCTCTTGTGACCCTGCTTCTTGCAGTGAAAACATTTAAAATCCTTATCTCCATTTCTCCCACAGTTCCCATTTTTCTTAAAGTCTTGCCATTTATTTAGGCCATGAACATTTCACCCCTTAGGTTTCCATTTGCCTCTATACAAACTCAACTTGGCATTGGTAGTTAAGTGGGTAGACTCATACTTTTCCTTCTTTAATTTATCTTCCTCAGTCACACACTTAGTAATCAAAGCATTAACACTCCATGTCTCATTCTGAGCACTATAAGCAATCTTAATTTGGCTAAATTCAGCTGGCAAAACATTTAAGGCGTGATGCACAATATAATTTTCAGAAAGAACAATTTCATGGGCCTTAAGTTTGGACTGAATGTGGACCATCTTCAGTATAAATTCTCTAACACCCATAACAGCATCATACCTCATGTTCGTTAACTCACTCAGCAAGTTCACAGCTTCAGCCTTATCTGAGACTCTATATCTTTCTCCCACTGCTTCAAGGAACTGTCTGGCATTCATATCTTCCGGCAAACCACTAATCAGATGCTCAGCAATAGACCTCTTCATAGCAATGAGGCTCAGTCGATTAAATTTTTCCCATCTAGCATAATAGGCCTTTTGATCTGCAGTACTTTGATCATTGGGCCTGGCAGGTTCATCCTCACGTAGAGCCAATTCCATATCAACGATGCCCAAAGCAAACTCTATATCTTGCTTCCATCTCTTAAAGTTTGATCCAGTTAACATTTCCACTGTGGCATTGTTGTTATTTACAGCAAAGGTAATTGTTTAGCACACACAATGCAATATGATCAATTATGGGCAATAAGCAACCCAACAAAAATAATTAGTACATCGTAAACTCCCCTTTGGGCAGAGTATATAATGCACCATTATTTTTCCCATCATGAAATTTATAAAGTAACAATA
Organism: Eucalyptus camaldulensis; assembly: GCA_019915185.1. Lineage (NCBI taxonomy): Eukaryota > Viridiplantae > Streptophyta > Magnoliopsida > Myrtales > Myrtaceae > Eucalyptus > Eucalyptus camaldulensis. The sequence goes on along the minus strand of JAHSVA010000013.1, from coordinate 12,288,814 downwards.
AGGAGAATTATATATAATTATCGAGGATCCATCCCCGTTGGGCAGACAAATCCTTTCAATCATACATCTCCATAATATTGACATAGAGGAGAATTACATATAATTTTCAAAACATTTATCCCCTTTGGACAGATAAATATTTTTCAATTATACATCCCCATATTTTAAATATGGGAATAAATTTCATGCTATTTTTTCCAAATTAATATACACAATAACTCCCTTTGGGCGAGTAATTGTATATATTAATCTTTTATCAATAGGGAACTCCAAAAATTTATGCCCAAAATTCATCAAACAATATGAAACACTTTACAATATGTGCTTCCAATGATCATATTGCACCTTTTCAAACAACAATTTTTGCCACAATTTTTTTTAATTATTTTAATTATATTATTATTATAATATTATTTAAATATTTCGGACTCCCGTGGGCCCAGGACCCGCGAGCAGCCCAAATCAGACCGCAGGGCCTGACGTGCGCGCAGCCCAAGCTGTTCTTTTCACACCTTTAGGCCCATTATAATATTTGTTCTTATTTTGGTTGTGGGCTCACGCCCATGAACCAAGAAAAGAAAGTTTCTGGGCGTGAGCCCAGACCAACTTTAAATACAAGGTTCTGGGCTACGCCCAGAACCTTAAACATAGAATAAAATTAAGGTAGGATGGGCTTACGCCCATCCACTGACCCCGCCCGGCTGGAGGTCTTCTTCAACCTCCAGCCGGGTCCCGAAGTTGCAGCAAACTGGGTCGCACAACCTTGTTTCGATCCGAAGCTCTAAAAACACAAATTAACATGGTTTTTGATGAAATTTCCTCATGAGTTTTGCTTATAACATCAATTTAATTAACTATATTTAATTAAACGAAGAAAAACCATCTAAATCCACCACATCCAAAGCTTGAAGATTTCGGATCCAAGCCTCCCATGGCCGAAAATTAGGTTTTCTTAAATTTAAGCTCTAAAAACTCATTTTAATACAACAAAAGGATACTAAAACAAATATATAACAATACCCATACAACGATTTGCATCGAACATTAATCAATTGCAAGTAATTCGAAAATTCTAAAACTTTTTTCATGCATAAACTCTAGAATTTCAAATTCAAAATTCTCTCTCAATTCTCAACGAAATTATGCAAATTATACATGGTTGGAAAGATCTCAACATGTAGAACAAAAGGTTATAGGATTAATCAAGCAAAAAATCTAAACGAAAAAATAATGCCCATATTCGGCTCAAAGAGGAGGATTTCGAATTTGTCCATAAAAAAAAAAATGGTTCTACAATCATATATGATCGGCTCTGATACCACATGTATAAAATTATTCCCGTAAACAATTAATCAATTAAGAACAAACGGATCCATACATGATCGTAAAACACCGAAATCAATAAATACAGCGGAATTAAAGCGTACCTATTTGAGCCATTGCTTCACTTGCAGAAAAATAGATCACTCTGATAATCAGGGATCTATCGGAATATTAGATCTTCTTCTCTATGACCTATTTCGATATAGCAGCTTTCAATTGGATTAAAGCAACTGATAGGTACAACTTACCCTTTTATAGGCTAGAAATGGACCTAGCAAACCTAATCAACAACGTGTCAACTGGGCCCTTTTCATTACAGGCTTCAGTCAAACACAATTGTCTACACTTTGCTACTCAACTAGGCCTGTTAACAATAGATGCTAATACCCAATTCAATTAGATCACTTTAAGATTTAATAAATATTGGAATATTCATTAACCCGATTATTTAAAATAGAAAATCAATTAATTAATGTAAACCCATATTATAGGAAATTTCCAACAAACCAAACATGCCGATTTTATGGCTCGTTGTGCACGTCTGATGAGGTGCGAAATCATATGAAAGCCGAAAACCGCAAAAATTATGCAGCATTTTCCAGGAATATTACTCGAACCTGATTTTCCTGGAAAATTACCCGTCAGCCTGTCCGTCTCGCCACTCTCTCTCTCTCTCTCTCTGTGACACGCACGTGCGCGTACACATGATGACGACAACAACCAGTCCAAACTTGGGAGGAGAATCGGGTTGGTGAGAGCCAAAGTTTGACCGTCACGACGACAACACAAAAAAGAGCGATGGATGGAAGAAAATTTGATTGTCGTGCTCCTGTTGTGCGCTGCGAAATTGATACAACATCCGCATCATTTCGCCATTTTTGGGTTCATCCCTTTCATAACACTTTTGGGTTTTGCACGTGAGGAAACTTAGTCGAGTCACATAAAAAAGTGACATGGGATCCAACTCTATCTTAAATTACTTGAGTAAAGGCGACATTAAATGGAATTTTACAGAAATTCTCGTTTTTGATCTATATGCCTTCAAAATAAAGAACCTTGAATACTATAAAAAAAATCACCTATACCTAACAGGATTAAGTGAATATCTAAATTAGTGGTCATTTTATTTATATATTTCCATACTTTACCAAACATTGGAAAAGATTCTTTGAGAGTCTTAGGGCCTTAAGGTGCATGATAAATATCGCCCCCAAAGTGTAGAACCCCAGAATTAAAGGGTGGTCATATTCTCATGTTATCTATATTGGTCTTCAAATACCGAAGACGACGGGATTGATTGGCCATGAGGTGAATGAGGGCTTGAATTTTGTGGCTACCAGGCAAGCACAGCTTGCTTGTTGGACTTCTTGAGCGTATTAGATATGCTTACACTTCTACTGTACAATTATTGTATTGTATAACTTTACGATGTGGAGTTGTAACTAGTATAAAAAATGTTAGCACATATAAATCTATAATCTTATGATGCTTCACCCATAATTAAATTTAAATTATCCAATTATATAGTCAGTTGAAGAGTCAGAAATCTGGCTTATGGAGAGCGAGATTTCTAACATACTTGAGTTTGACTTTTAATCTTGAGTTTTGGTAACAAATAGTATAAGTAATAACAACTTAATCAATTAATTGATAAGGAAAACAAAAAACCGAGATATTCATGAAAAGGTAATATATTCAATCAAAACATGATAACAGCAAGAAAACTGTGTTTTTGTGTGAAAAATGAAAAAACTTGAACTTGGAATTTAATAAAAAGGATGCATTGATTTTTTTTTAAAGAAAAATGTAAATGTCTTAAGAGTTTACTAGGGGACGACTCAACTGTGATTACATTGATTAAGCACGTGGACCGCACGTGTAATCATTACTAGTGTCAAAACAACATGGGATAAAGTTTTGCGAGGTAGCATATTTACATTCATACCCACGCGCGTTTGAACTTCTTCAACATAGTGGCCGACATAAATCCTCCAACTACATAGGAGCATGCATTTAAGTAACATTTCTCAGAAACTTCCCATGATCCACAGCCACCACGTCACATAAACTATTCTTTCCAAGTAAATACAGTAAGACAACATCGTCCCAGTTCACATCAAAATTTGTTCGAGGAGGAATTTTAGTTCACATTTTTATTTATGGTAGGAGTAATTTCAGTAATTCCTCTCTCTCTTGAAATACAATCAAGATGGTATTTTATATGTCCAAGTTGGCTGTTTTATTTTATTCATCTTACAGCTCCCGGCGCAGAATTCCTCTCGAACCTGTTCCATCCCCCACTTTTTTTTTGGTTGGTCAGAACCTGTTTCATCCTTGATTGAACTTTCCTCAAGTAAAGTTAAAACTGACACGGTTTTCAAACAATTAAACAAGAATTGGAACTTTAAACGGGAAGAGTGAACTTACTTGATTGGAGCGAAGCACGGCCTCTCGGGCTGACTAGGTGGAAGCCAAAGCTCTCTTTTGCCATGATCTTTCTTCTTCTTTTTGGTCGAGTTTACGGTGTGTATTTTTTGGGAGAATTACCAAAAATGTTTTAAATATATTGAACAAATATCAATTTAGTTTTAATTTTTTTTATTTGATCAATTTAACTTTAAACATTTTCAACAATTTGCGAATGTATTCCTTCCGATAAATTTTGGCTAGTAATTACTAATGTGGATGCCGATTATCCTACATAGCACGGCTGACGTAGACTCTTTTGTGTTTCTTTCAAGTTTTCTGAATTTTTTTTTTTTTTGTAAATTTTCTTTTCTTTCTTTTTTCCATCTTCACTTTTAAGTTCTCTAAATTTATAAATTTTTCTTTTAGTTCTCCTTTTTCCCATCTACCATAGGCTAGAATTGCGATTCTCTTGCTGGACTTGGCAAGGCTTGACCTCACTGGCACTCGCTTGTGGGCTGGTGAGGGAGGAAAAAAGAACAAAAAAGAAGAAAAGGAAGAGGAAAAGACTTGGGTTGCGTTTGGTAGTCCGAATTTGAGTCCGGATAGGATAATTTGTTATCCTATTCGATGTTTGGGAATGTTCACCGGATCGGACAAACCTGGATATATCCAGATAAAACTCCGGATAAAAAATCCGGGGGAGGGGGTGGAATAAGCCTGGATTGGATAAGATTTTTTTTTTAAGGAAAGAAAGAACTTAACAAAAAAAGAATATATCACTTGCCATTTTCAATGGTAGTCACTGCGGAGGTGGCCACAATTCCTAGATCTAGGGTTTTTCCATGGCCTTTAATTAATTGAATTTTCTATTTTTTAATTTTATAATTTAAATGAATATCATATTTATTTTTTAATCTTATCCTGAAGTGCACCAAACACTTGATAGGATTAGATATGTCCGCCTTTATTATCCAAATGATTTAATATCCTACTTTATTCTATCCTATCCTGATTATTATCCGGACGACCAAACGTAGCCTTGGATTCCCCACGATGGTTACGGATAGAGCGACTGGATCCCAACCAACCAGTCATATTCATAGTCTCGCCCGGAATATTCGTGGAAGGGGCCCGAAGCATATCATGACATAAAAATGAGGGTCTTAAAGAACTAAACATTTGGAACAGACGGGCATCGAGTAGCCGCCATTCTTGAAGTCGTAAAACCATTGTGGGCCAGGGAGCCAATCCAATTAAAAAGTCTAATGTGTATCTTAGGATTAAAGGGAAGAATCATCCAAAGATGCGGTGGCACCTGCCAATTCCACCTAAAGTGCTCCCTTGGGTCCGGATGGCGGGGATTCCATGAAGGGTAGCTGGATGCTATCCCCGCCCGGTATCTTCTTCTTCCTCCTCCGCCGTTCAAGCCGGCGGACCTGAGGGTCAAGAAACAGTGGAGGAAAGAAGAAGATGAACAGTGGAGGAATAGGAAAGAAAGTTAAAAGAAAATAGATAAAAGAAAGAAAGAAAAAGAAAATTAAGAAAGTAAGTCAAAATTATGTCATTTCATTTAAAGTAGAGGTAACCACTAAGATTGCCCTAGTGGCCACCCTTCTTATTTAGGGAAAGGGGAGGTGAGGAGTTTAATTTCCCATCTTCTCAAGAAGTTAAGGTAAGGACACTTGAGTAAGGGAGGAGGTCTCATAACCTGCAGACATCACATAGCATACATGGTGGCTTATAAAATAGATATGAGATAGGACCAAAAAAAAAAAAAAAAGAATTAAGGTAGGGGTGCTAGAATCAAATTGGAAAATTGAACAGAAACTAGAACTAAACTAAATTTTTGTGCATTTTCCATTCGGTTTAGGTTTCAGTTCAGATTATGAAAAAATAATAATTTTTTTATTTTTTATTCTGGTTTGGTTTCATTAATCAAATTGAGCTGAAAAATGCCAATCTTTTTAATATTACAATTTGCACAATATCTCTCCTTTTTTACTAGACTAATTTTTTAATATTTTAAAAAAGAAAAGTGAAAAAACAGAATCAATCTAATCCGATTCAAACAGCACTTCAAAACTAATACATACCCAAATGGTTCGGTTCAATTTGAGTTTCTTGATTATCTGAACTAGTGACACCCTAATTTAAGGTCATCCACATCGAATGCCTAATTGGATGGTCACATAAGAATTTCCCAACCTAAATTGTCTGGATAGACAATACAAAAAAATCATGACAGTATTTAGGATTAAATTGACTAAATTGGCATCCGTACAAAAAGTTTAGATCCCAATATGTGATTTTCTCTTATTTGGTTAAATAGGTCGAGCATATAACAGCACGGTTATATTTATTAAAAAGAAAAGCTAGTTGATAAAATTTGAGTTAATAATTTGTTATTTGAAAAAGAAGATGGGGTTTAGTTGAGTAGCCAGGTCGTAACGGAATCTGCAATTTCTTGATGAAAGCAAAAATACAAACGAGAAGGAGAGAGTCGATATAAAGAAGGGTCGTCACATAAATTATTATTCAATTTAAGTTGAATACGATGGCCATCCCCATCACCTTTAGAGTTCATGCAAGTCAAATGTCATTTTGCAAAGCTTTCGGTATTTACTTTTAAGGGTTAATAATACAAAAAATGTAAAACTGGTAAATAAGTGACAAATTTACCTTTCATTAATTTTAATTAAATTGCCATAAAATTGCTAAGTTAGATGACATGTGTTAGCCCATGGGTGTTCCAATTCGAGGTTTTGACTTCCGTTTGTCACATGTGTACCAATTAGTGATTTTTTGTGGTATTAATTCAATTTAATAAAAGCTAACAGACGTAAATTTATCACAAATGTATTAATTTGAGATTTTTTTGTGATGTATATTTGTTACAGATGTATTAATTTGAGGTTTTTTGTGGTTAAAAAAATTAATTTTGGGTAAATTATCATATATGCATCAATTTGGGATTTTTTATGTCAAAAAATTAGTTTGACGTAAATTTATCACAAATATGTCAATTTGAGATTTTTCGCAACATTAACCCTTGTTTAAATTTTCACAGGAAACAAATTTTAATCAACTCAATGCAAGCAAACTAAAAAAAAAAAAAAAAACCTTGCATTAAAGATTTAATTGGCCAAGTATAGAAACAATTTGTAAGTTAGATGTTATATATTATTGATTTTTTATGAATCCATCTTTGGAAAAAAAAAAAACTTATTCACGATTGTTTATCAAAGTAATTGGACTATCTAAGACCGAGACTTCTTACGAAATGAGACATCAAAAATCACTTAATCATCTCTTTGCAAACTAATATGTTTGGTCCATCTTTCATGTGTAATTTCATTCAACTAAAAGCACGGGGCCTCATTTAGCTTGTCTTCCACGGTTGATTATCGCATTTTCTTTTTTCGTTTTAATTTTTATTTTCCTTTTCCTATTAACAAGAAAACACGATTGCTTAACATATATTCTACAATCAATGGCCGCACAACATGACGTCAAACAATCCATAAAATCATCGAAGGCAAGAATTAATTCGGCGAGATAAATGGTGGGGATTTAAGCAAGCACGCATATTGTAACATTTCTAATTTGGACAAATTTGATTTAGTGAGACAAAATTAAGAACTGGTTTTAACTTTTAATCTAGGTGACGTTGACATGCAAGAGGATTGGAGCTTATATATTTTGCAGGATTTTGTTCTTTATCACAATGCTTAATTAGAATGATTTAATTAAAAGGTTAATATCATGAAAAATCTCGAACTAGTACATCCACTAATTATCATGTGTCATTCAACTCAACAATTTGACAGCAAAATTCAACGAAAACTAATGATAGGTAAATTTGTCACAAGTTTACTAGTTTGATTCCATTTAATACAGATGTACCGGTTTTTAGTTTTTCATAATATCAATTTAATTTAACAAAAATTTATGGAGGTAGATTTGTCAAATGTACTAGTTTGTGATTTTTTGTGATCAAAAAATTAGTTTATGGTAAATTCATGATAGGTGTACTGCTTTGGAGTTTTTTGTAGTCAAAAAAATTGTCTAGGGTATTTGTTACAGGTATACCCATTTGAGATTTTTCATGATATTAATCTTTAATTAAACTTTCATATTTTGATTAGTATTGATAGTTCCATGTTGACGTGATGCCTAGTTGCTTCAGTAGTGTGCTTCAATGTTCAGGCTACATTTTAAAACATAACAAGGAGGACTGCAATTAAAGTTAGAGTGTAGTGAACTTACACGCTCAACCACTGGGATCACCTTTCCTCCATGGGAAGAGAAAGGTGGGGGGTTCAAATCTCCCCAATATCAGAAGAGTTTGGGTAGAGATGATTTAGTTTAAAATGTGATTTTTGACTCCTACGCTTTGCAAGGAGATAAGACAAAAGTTTTAGAGTGAGAATTAGAATATGAGTAGAGTAAAATCGACAAAAAAAAAAAAAAAAACTTACGAACACGGTAAAAATTTTCCAATAACAATTTTCATCTGCGTGCAATGCACATGCTATTAAAACAACAAGGAATATTCGAAATAAGAGCTTGGGGTGCGTTTCTTTTGTCAAGGGTTAATACAACGAAAAATCCAAAGTTGATACATCTATGACAAATTTACTCAAAATTAATTTTTTTATCATGAAAAATCCTAAACTGTACATCTGTGATAAATTTACTCTAAATGACCACAAAAACCCCATATTGATATATTTGTGATAAATTTACCAAAAACTATTTTTTTTACGACAAAAAATCTCAAACTGGTGCATTGGCGATAAATATACACTCCATTAAATTGAATTAATACAACAAAAAAAAAATCATAAAACTAGTACAATTGCATCAAATGGAGAGTAAAATCATAAACTAGTGCATTAGTCAATTGTTACACGTCATCCAATTCAGTAATTTGACGATAAAATTGAACGGAAACTAATAAAGTTTAGATGTCCAAGTTTAGAAAGTTTTGTTGGTCAAAAAATTAGTTTATGATAAATTTATTATAGATATACCGATTTATGATTTTTCATAACATTAACCATTTTCTTAAATAAGCACATAAAGTAAATCTTGTTTCAAATAAGAATCTGAAGTAGCATCATTTTATTCAATAAGGACCTAAAATGGATCTTGTTTCAAATAAATACTTGACTTTTTGGTTGGTCAAAGTCATTTTCATCATTTACATTTTTTTTAGAGGGCTAGGTGAAGGTGGACATCACCAAATCTAGGCAAAGGTCACCTCACTAAAGGCTGGTGAGGGATGGCCTCGTTTGGGCAAGGCAACTCTCACCTAGGAGAGGCCGCCCTTGCGGCTATCGACAAGGTTGATCCTTGCCAAATCTGGGCAAGGGTTGCCTCACTAGCAGCTAACACGGGACGACCTCACCTAGGTGAGGCGGCCCTTGCCAAATCTAAGCGAGGGCTTGCAAGCCCATGCCAACAGTCGCCAACCCTCGTTAGAAAAGGAAAAACAAAAAAAGAAAAAATAATAATAAATAATTTAAATTAAAATTGTATCGGGACGAAAATTCTATTGACTTGTCAAAATACTTAGTCAACTAGCGATTAGGGCGATTAGGCCTTTATTTGAAACTACAATTACTACTTTAAGCTCTTATTTGAAACTGACATTATCACTTCAAGCCTTTATTTAATATAAAGTCCACTCAGGCCCTCATTTGAAAAAAATGAGAGGAAAAAATGAGGGTACTTCATATTCTTATTTAGAATTTTCCCAAAATAAGATAAGATAAAGTTTTGTGAGGTAGCATATTTACATTAATGACCACGCGCGTTTGAGCTTCTTAGACAATAGTGGCCAACATAAATCCGTCAACTACTATGCAGCATGCATGCATGCAAGTCACATTTCCCAGAACTTTCCTATAATACTACTATGCAGCATGCATGCAAGTCACATTTCCCAGAACTTTCCTATAATACACCATGAACACTTCTCATGTATTAACCAAATGAGAACTCATACGGCAATCATATATTTTATAATTATAAAAACGACTGACTTATAGTGAAACTTTAGAAGTAGTATAAAAACAAGACATGATCCAAATTTAGAGGTATAATGAAACGTTAACTAGGAAATAGCACGGGTAAGAAAACTAGGGAGTTTTGTAATCAAAATGCTTTTGACTACGTATAATACATTTGGAAGTCTAAACATTTGAAAAAAAAAAAAACTTATGACGAAATCAAGCAACAGTAAATTGTTTTGACATTATCAATTTGATGAGAAGCTATATTAATTTGCCTCTATTATTCCTCGAATTGATTTATAGTACGTACATTTTCTTCGTAGATAACTACAAGACACATTCCTCACTATTATAATTTATAAGTTATAGCCATTTGAGATTGAAGTGATTAATTGGAATTTTTTGTCACTTGTTCGAAAGCATCACCTATATGATAATTGATATTTGAGAGGAAAAGTACAAAAAAAAAAAAGTTCTAAACATATTACATTGGTACTAATTCAGTTTTAAACCTTTAATTTTGATCAATTTAGTCATAAACCTTATATATTGGAACCAATTTAGTTCATCCAGTCAATTTAAATCCAATTTTTTTATATGAATGCCAACGGTCCTATATAATATGGTCGACACTGATGCAGACATATTTAAATATTTTAAATTAAATTTCAATTTTTTACTCTCTTTTTTTCTTCTCTTTCCTTTTTTCTCACCCTTTTATTTTCCTTTTTGGATTATGGTCGGCGACCAGGGCATGACCCTTGTCAAATTCAGTTAGGGCGACCCTCACTTGTGGCTAGGGAGGGCCCTAACACCCTCATCGAGCCTCACCTATGTGGCTGGTACTGACCACAATCCAAAAAGGAAAAGAGAAGGGAAAGGAAGGAAAAAAGAAAAAAAATATTAAAAAAACATTTAAAATTTGTTAATGTTAGCAATTTTGGCCTAAATTAGCTGGATAGATTGAATTTGTACTAATGTAAAAAAAAATAGGACTAAATAAATTTAATTGAAAAATTTGAGACTAAATTGATATTGATATAATATGTTTAAGACTTTTTTTTAGTATATTTTTCCTGATATTCAAGCACGTGGGACATTGATTAGAGATCAGGTCAAGAAGATTTACAGCGACCGCTCAAGGTAAAAATAGCTGAATTATTTAGAGAAAGGAAGAAAAAAAAAGGTGGGAAAAAGAAAAGAAAAAGAGAGAGTACATAAGAATAAGGTGTCAAATTAGTAAATTTAGAGAAAGGAAGAAAAAAAAAATCTAAACCCCGCCACGTTTCCCGGAAATGCAACTCGCTTTTCTGGGGAAATTAGGAACTCATCGCTCTGAGTTCGAGCTCGAGTTCGAGCTCGAATTCGATCTTTTCTCTGCAACATACTTTCAGCAACCAAACTCTCCCAAACTTCAGACACTTCATTACTTCTTGCTAACGATGCAAAAGAGAAGAAAGACCATGTCCATGCAAAGGGGAGCTCTGAATTCCGCTTCTTCCGGTGAACCGAGTCAACCCTGGATGCCCTGCTCGGATCCAAGGAAGCAAGTTCACCCTTTCCGTCTTGACTTTTCAATGCTTGATTAATTGTCTGGCGATGGTGTTGGTTTTAGCTTTGCTCGAGTTCTTGAGTTGAAGATTCTTGAAATGACAAATATGGCGAAGTCTGCGGTTCTTTATTTATTATTTATTATTTATTATTATTATTATTATTTTTTGTTGGTCGGAACGAAGATGGCGCTGAAGCAAAACATTTTCTTGGCACTTGCCTCGTGCTTTCGTTCAGCTTTTTGTTCGTGGGGTTGTGCTGCGGTTTTCATGCGAAAGCTTAAGTATTTCAAATTTTGTCGTCTTGAATCTGCTGTGCGATTTCGCGTTACGCCAATTGCAGTACTTCCTCCTTATTGGAATTGAACCCTGTTAGAATTTTTAACCTAGCAAGTGATCCGTTATCATTCGCATCGATCTCCTGCTTTCTAAATTATCCTCTCTTGCTTCTTCTTTTTCTTTTTTCTTGTTTTTTTTTTGGTGTTCTTTTTTTGGCTGATCTCCACACAGTCAAGAACGGAACGTGTCCGAGAGAAATTTCTTGCAGAGCAGCTGTTTAACGAGGGAGGATGTTCAGAGAGAGGTAAGATGAGTAAAGTAGCCTACTTGGACATACAAATACTGTCGTTATTGTGTTTCAATTGTGATATCTTCAATTAGAAGTGGTTGGATGCATTTCTGACCTTCTAGTCAGTTTCCGGATAGAAAGCCGCATGAGAAATTGCTGCAAGATGTATAAAGAATTATTTTTTGAGTGGTAAAAATGACCTGCTGACAATTCTAGGGTTCTGCTGTGAAACGATTCCACTGAGAATATGATTTAGGCTTTTCATGTTGTTTTGGACAGTACGGATCACAAGGAATTACAAAATTTCAAGAAAGTGCCCTGGACATAATTATCTGCTTGAATTCTGAATATGTGGTCAATGACAGTTTGTGCATAGTAGAACAACAAAGATACCTGTGATGTGAAAGTAGAATGTGATGAATACGTGACAGATGATTCCTGCACATGTAATTCTATTGTTCTTTGCTGGACAGGTCGGAGAAGTGGCAGAGCTTGTTGTATCTCAGTGGGCCAACAATTTTCAAAGGTGAGTATAGTTCAATTGGTTTGTTGGCAGTCTCCCATATGCATCAAGTGATTCCTGTAGCAGAATTTTGACCTGTATTGTCTCTCCAACTAAAAAAATCATCAACTATCATGTGCCATCAATCCATGATTCTGTTCAGCAATGTGTAATACCTGAAAATACCTTTTTCTGTTAATTGCTGAAAGGACGGTGCATTTGGAGATCGCTGCTAAGTAATGTTACTTGCTTCTGCTATCTATGAACTGGATAAATATGTATTTTAGCTTTACGTTGACTTTTCTATAGCGTGTTAGATCAAGGATATGCATCTGATGAGGCTGGTAATTGGGTCTGACGTTCATATGTACTAGTACCGAAAGTGTTACAAATGGATATTTGTCTATTTGTTATGAATAAGTCCAGAAGACAGCAGTTGTTCATGGCATCAATTTCATGGTGCAGTTCCATGGAGAATGCTTTCAAAGAGATGGCGCAACAGATAAGCTCATTGAAGAATGACGTTCAGAAACTGGTAAGATAAATAGAGTTCATAAAATTTCCAGAGGTTGACTGTTTGTTTAAACGATATTCATTGAGCACAAACTTTGCACAATAATTTTTTTTTTTTTTGAAGTAAATTTTCATTTTATTGAACAACCCATGGAAAAAAAATAATTAAATAAGGGAGGTCACATCCCATACAGGTCCATTGCAGCATAATATCCCACATACACAGCCGAATTGGGGTGCCAAACCTTCCCATAGATATGAACTTTTGGGGAAGATAAGTCTGATATCCCTAGAGTAACATTTATCTGTTGAGTGATGGCCCTTCTACTTGGCACCATCGGATCACTAGGAGGAACTTTCGTTCCTACTTAAAATGAAGGATGGGAGATCCTTTTAGGCAACCTATTGTAATAGGAAAGCCTGATAACTTGAGATTAATTCATCAAGTTGATTTTCAATCTGATGACACCACACACCAAATGACAACATGACATCATAGTCTTCCCCATCTACAGTACCAGTAGCAACTGCAAAATACTACCCAGAAAAACAAGATGCAAACTCAAATACCATGCCACCAGATTACAGCAAGGCTGGCTAACAAAAGACTATTACATCAGCAGTGAGTGTCTTATTTCCTTCCAGAATCGTAGCTTCTAAAGAGCCTATTACAAGAGGAGGAAAAAAAAAACCTGCATCAAGGTCACAACAAACTTGAGGGTATACATTTTCATGCTTCAGTAATTTCCTCTCTCTCCAGAGATAATAAGTTGTACCATTGCAAGTAAATCCATCATTCGAATCACTTGCGGATCTAGGAATCGAGAGTAGCTGTAAAACTTGTTCCCAAAATCTTCTTTAAGAATACACACTTAGAGCAAGTGCATTCAAGATTTTTCATCTTTTCTGCATAGCACAAAAGCACTATCAATGCCAGACCAAGTTTTCGCCCTGTCCAATGTGTGCAACCTATTATGATTGACTAGCCAAGTTATAAAGCCAACTTTTGGCACATTAGGCTTAAGCCATACAAGCTTAAGCCAAGTAACTTTGTTCATACATTTCTTCACAAGCTTCCAAGCCTCCAATGCAGAGAAAAAGCCCCTAGATGATCCAGTACATACCACTCCGTCTATGCTGCCAGAGTTTGAGCAATCAACCCACACAAAGCGATCTGAGTTTCAAACAGATCATCAGAAATTGCAGGAGGCCATCTCCAGTCATTTGCCTCAATAACATCCACAACTTTAGCTTTATCACCTAAAGCTGAATAATAACCATTGCAAAACATACGTATCATTTTACATGGACATGGAATGAAAGGGGATAATGCAAATGCTTAGAATTGCTGTTTGTTTAACACTGTGATTTGAAATGTGCCTGAAGAACCTAGTCTCAATAAGGTGTTCAATAGGTTGTTCCTAAGAAGGAAGTTTTCAACTCCTTTTGATGGAATGGATTGGTTTTGTATCTCTTCTGCTTCATTTAACTTTGGCAACTCTTCTCTTGGTGGTTTTGAACAGACGGAAAGAGTGGAGCTTGCAATTAATCACACTCCCCACCTTGGAAGGTATGAATGCACTTCTTAGTTATGCTGGCTTTCTGTGTAGTATTGACCGGTTATGCATTGTTGATTATTTGGGGAATAATGGTCCAACTTTACCACTAACACCCCAAAGTAGGCAGTCGGAGTATAGTTGAAGTCAGGCCAGAATGACTAGGTCGTGCGCCAAATTGTCAATGCTCTAGTTTTGAACATGATCATATGTAGCTTGACAACAGTGCAGCATTTTATTGTGTTTTGTTTTGTTTTTTTAAAGAATTTGCATTGTTATACTCTCTGAGGCAATGCATCTATTTATCCTTGTAGTTTCCCTGGCAGTAAGACTTGTCCAAGTGAGATATTTGGTAGTCTGTCTCTCTCTGTCATTACTAATGGTTGTTTTCCCTGGAGAATGTAGGGCTAATGCTAAATCTACGGGAGAAAATGAAGTGAGAAACTTACAGCTTCAAATTCAAACCAAAGTGTCAGACACTCTATTTACAGGAAAGAAAGTAGAAGGAGAAGGGGGTGCTCGCATTTCTGTTGCCTTGATCGATGCAAATACAGGGGATGTTGTTAGATCAGGCCCAGAATCCTTCATAAGGTTGGACATCGTCGTGCTTAAAGGTGGCTTCAACAAAGATGACGGGGATAACTGGACAAAAGAAGAGTTTGACGGCCAACTGGCTAAAGTACGTGAAAAAAAGGGGCTGCTTTTGACAGGAGATCTCCAATTGACACTCAAGGGAGGTGTTGGGGAGCTGGGAGAACTGATATTTAGGGACAATTCCCGCTCGGATGACACTGAAAAATTCAGGATAGGGCTTAAGGTGGCATCAGGTTATTGTGAGAATACACGAATCCGAGAAGGAAAAACAAATGCCTTCCGGGTCAAGGAACGTAGAGGAGAATGTAAGTCTCTCATAGTCCTTGAAAGTGCGTAAACCTTGTCCTTCATTTATTGCAGACCATAAACAATTAAACATAGTTTCAGACATCATGTCTCCATTAATTTAATTGAGAGCTTCATTTAATACAAACCTTTATATCTCCAATGAAAATTCTGATCAATAAAATATGATCAGCTTCTTTGTTGTTAGCAAATGTTGACAATTTGGATCAGTTTCAGGAGTCTGCGTGCCTATCAGAAGCTACTCATGAATCTAATAGGGACTAAGACCTTACTGTATATTTCCTCTTCATCTTACAGCAAACCAGAAACATTATCCACCTGCATTGGATGATGAGGTCTGGAGGTTGGACAAGATTGCCAAAGATGGGATATCTCATCAAAAATTGAAGAGAGCTGGAATACATAAAGTGCAGGACTTTCTCCAGCACCTGCATAATGACTCCAAGAAACTGAGAGAGGTAAGCACTTAATTAATGTTTCTCAATTATGGTTTGATTGACGACCAAGAACGTAAGTCTTGTGTGTTCACTTATCATAGGTTCTTGGAAAGAGCATAACATCAACGCACTGGGAGTGCCTCGTAGATCATGCAAAGACTTGCACAAATTGGAAAACTTATGAGAACCATCCTAATGACATGAGCAAGCATGCTGCTGTATTCAACACTGATCGTCAGCTGACCGGCCTAATCAACGACATTTTATATTCAGCTACTGATCGACTTTCTGCCCAAGAGAAGGTAGTAAGTACCTAAGGAAATCCTACTGAGTTTTGTAAAGCCGGTCCATGCGCTACACCATCATGCTGAGTTCATTTGAATGCCTCCATTAGTCCAGCTAATGTGACATACCGAGTGTTTTTCTTCCAGGAACCTGGAGATGCAATCATAAAAAAGGCGGCCTTTGATAATTGGAATGATGTTGGGGAGTTCCATTGTGAGATCTTTTCTGGTTCGATGCTAAAGAATAGCTCTCAAGTTATTGAAGGACAAATTGGAAATCTCATTCCTGTTCAATGTCATTCAGCTCCACGAACCTGTGCCACTTCAGTTGGTCCGGAAGCTCTGCCAGCAAATGCGGGCTCCCCTGTTGAAGGTACGTGTTCTAAAACACAAAATCACTTAGGTGATGCTAAGTGGATATTGACAAGATATCGCTGTCACTAGGTGGATATGACTAGATGTAGTAAGCACATGGCAACGTTATGTGCATTTCTATCAAATGGTTCCTGGAAGATCATATTAGAAAATAAGGTTGGAATTTAAACTTCTAGGCTGGAAATTGAGATGTAAAATATTTGATCTGTAAAGGGAAAGGGCCTTGTCAATCGAAGTACCTAAAGATTACAAAGGCCAGTGGCAGGAAAAATTTAAAGAGATGTGCAGCACTTTGCATGATATCAGAATAGTAAAAGCTCATAACCATTCGTTCCAAAATTTTTTAGATCATGGACATGTACTCCCATCGACATGTTTTTATTAATGATATTACTGTTCCAGTTCTTTCTCCAGGACATAATGGTGTAGCCGATTTGCCATTGCCAGTACAGTCACAAATTACCGGTTGTGGGGATGCCATGGAGTTTCCAGTTGATGAAAGTGCTCCTCCTGCTGCGAGCCAGCACCTATCTGCAAACCGCCGGAATGCTCAATTTTCTCAGGGAGATGGTGGTAGTACTTGCTTCGGACAGCCGATACAGTCGGCTGATATCATTTCGCAGGAAGCCACAGCTAGCCAAGTGTCCAATCCGTGGAGGCAAACGGACTCTACTACAGTTGGAGAGGTTGCTCTCCCCTCTGAACCACCATATGCCCCTCGTCCTGAAGGCAATCACGCAATGGAAGATTCCCAATTCGACGATGCAGATTATCCAATGGATTACTTGAGCATACTAGATTTTGGCACGACGTTTCAGACCCCACCAGGGGATGATGGTTCTGTTTAGGTGCCAGCAAAGGTCGGTAATGGCTGTGATGCAGTGGGTTTCTTCATCAGGAGGAGAGGCGTCCGAATTTGTGCAGTTAGATGGACCGCCAATTCAAGTCCAGGGCTTTCGGAAACCCAACCCCCCACCCCAAAACAAATTGTTTCTTTTTTTTTTTTTTTTAATTTAAAATTTTTTAAAAAGTTAAAAAGTTAAAAAAAAAAAATCTTAAAAATTAAAAAATTAAAAAAAATTAAAAACTTAAAAACTTAAAAATCAAAAAATTAAAAAAATTAAAAAATCAAAAAGTTAAAAAAATTTAAAAATATCAAAAAATTTAAAAATAAAAATCAGAAAATTTAAATATCAAAATTTTAAAAATTGGAAATTAAAAAATCAAAAATCAAAAAATCAAAAAATCAAAAATTAAAAAAAATATATATAAAAAAATTTTAGAAGTAAAAAAAAATTTAATTTTTTCTTTATTTTTTTTGGAAGTCCAAGCTTGATTTGGCGGTTCTTACCCTCGCCACTGGGTAAGAGGATCCTTGGATTACTACTGTAAGATAAAAACGATGGCAACTTTTTCATAGATGAGGAGGGCATATTAGTTACTTGTCTGTTGTAACCTGTCATCATTGTATTATTCATTTGTGTATTGAACAGCTTTGCTTAACGCTTTGTTAAGCTGACTGATTCTTTCATTAAAAAAAAATGTCTCCTCTTCAGTTCTCTTAACGTCTTTCTTCAAAAGTTCTCTGGTTTTTTCACATGTAAGGATTGCACAGTCAATGCTTAAGTTCCCTCGATACTCTCTATTCATCCAGACTATTAGTTTTATAATGAAGTCAGAGTTACAAATTAGTAGAAATTATTGCAGAAGTAGCACAAGTAAATTCTACAAGTAGACCGATCAAAATTGTAGGTATGTAGGGCTAAATGCTCTCGAGGGGGCGACAATCTTGACTAGCCCCTCCTTAAGTAAGCCATTCCACATCGGAGTTCACCCTCCCCTTAGTATTTGTTTATAATTCCACACAATCCTAGAATTACTCAAGCCCAACCTTAGGTGTTTTGACTCCTAGTATTTGTTTGTTTGTTTTGTTTGTATTTTTTTTTTTAATCAAGGAACCGCCGGAGATCATCCTTTGGGGATCACACGACCCTTCAGTACCCGGTGGCACCGTTGGGCCTCGCCGCAAGCTGTGACCCCTAGTATTTGTTAGTAGTTCATGCAGTAAAAAAAATCCCTTATTTAATAGATTTCTGACTTAATTGAGTCTTTTAGGTCAATCCAAATTAAGTTTATCAAACAAGCTTAGCCTCATTATTTGGTTAATATTCAATTTTTAGAGGGCTTAACAGCCTTTACCAGAAATTTTTTACTAGTTTGATGATTTTATTGCACAAATTATAAGTTGGAGGACCACATGAAGAACCAATGAATTGAGATTGTGAGCCTGTGTGATAAAATTGAAAATTAAGTGCTAAAAATTTGAGTACTATATTTTTAAGTGTTGATCACGTTAAGTGCCAAAAATAGGAACAAAAGGTTTGATGGTAATTGAATATCGGTTGTTGAATATTATGAATCCTTCACAAACAGATAAAAATGGCCATTACTAATAGGTATTAGCAATATTATGATTACCGGTGATAAAGTGGATTTTTGACTAAATATAATCATTTACATCAACTTCATTGAAAGTTAGCAAATGACTTACCCTCGTCAAAGTGTTGGATTTCTTAATCATTTAGCACTTAATTTGGCTGTCAAACAGGCCGCACGTACTTTTTCCTTTAGATAATCTTTTCGAGTCCAATCATCTTTTGGGTCATGCTCGTCCAAGAATCCATAATTTGACCCGGCCCGATCCCAAAGCCCTATAAAACATTCCCAATTTCCCGGTTCGACCGAAGCTTTTTTACAGTTGCTAGGCAAAATGATGTCCAAGTACGAACTACCTGGTTCTTTTTGCTTGTTGCGCGTCTGACGCAGCCTGAAAATCATAGGAACCGAAAATTTTCAAAGCCAGAACCATGAAGCATTCTCCAGGAAAATTGACAGGACCTGATTTTCGTGGAAAATTATCCGTGTCAGTCACATCACTGTTGTATATTCATCACTCTCTTCTTCTATCTCTCTCTCTCTCTCACGCAATGACAACCGGTCCAAACCTGCGATGCCGCATTGCGGGACTGAGATATTATTTGAGCACGCACTTTTCTACGAACCGGACAAATATCGAACCTTTAAAAATCAACTAGAGAAACAAGATCGAACTTACGAGATCCTGAAGAGGTAACTTCCATGATTGCCTGGACTTCAGATTTTATCCAGCTTTCGCTTTGGCCTCCCTTGGCTAGCCGCTTGGAATTTGCCCTTTTTTTTCTTTTCTTTTTTTACGTGGGCCATGAGTATATTAACAAATTTATAATTATGGAAAAGGAAAAATTCATGATCTTCTCATTAAGAAAAGAGATGAAATAAATAAAATATTAGTGTAGCGTAAAAAGAAAATTATGAAACGAATTAGTCTGAACGAAAATGATAACCCAAATGACAATTATATATATTATGTTAAACTAGTACATTTATGAAAAATTTAATCCAAACTACTTTTTAACCTTAAAAAAAAAAACCAAATTGGTACATATATAACAAATTTACTATTCGTTAATTCCGTTTAATTTTCTCATTAAATTGCTAAGTTAGATAACATGTAATAGTTTTTTTTTTTTTTTGCTAAAACATGTGACGGTTAATAAATATACTAATTTGATGTTTTATCTTATATTTGTCACAGATATAGCAATTTATGATTTTTTATAGTATCAATCCAATTTAACAAGTTAAAGAATTAACGAATGGTAAAAACTTTACAAATATATCAGTTTGAAGTTTTTTGTGGTCGAAAAATTAGTTTGGGAATAAATTGTCATAAGTATATTAATTTAATATTTTTAGTAATTAAACAAATTGATTCAAGGTAATCTATCATACCAATTTAAGGTTTTTTGGGGTATTAACTGTTATATATATCAAAATTACCCATGGGATTCAATAGTTATATAGTCCTTGTAAGCACATCTATTGGATGATGGGTTAAATTTCAATTTTAAATAATTGTTTACGCTTTATGGAAATATCTTCGCGTCACCCGTCTGACGCCATCCGCCTGACGTCATCCACCGCAACTATGAAAACGCGTCAGAGGATTGACGTGAGCTCCGAGGTCTCCGCAACGTACGACGGAAAGCAAAGCTACATTTGTCGTCGACCGAAGCGAATCTAAGTGGACCCCACCTCAGCCCCCTGGTTTGCGCAAATCCACGCGCATTGATTTTTTTTTCCTCTTTTTCATTTTTTTTTTATAATTTCTATCTCCGTTGATGTCGGCTCTGTTAATTAACTAATAAAACACTTTTTCAATTCATTGCGGTTGAACTTTATCCGTGCAATCCCACTGGTCACCATTAAATTTCTAATTTCAAATAATTTTTAATTTCATAGAACACTTAATTTCTATTTATATTCATAAAATCTTACGTATTTATGTCATTTCGCATTAGTGACCAATTAAGTAAAATAATCTTTTAGGAATATACTAGACAAAAGATAGGCCGTACACAAGCCTGCATATACTGTCCTTTTGCTCAAATTAAGGTAATTAATGAGATAGAGAGGCGTGGCTTCTTTTGTAGGGTTTATTGAGCTGAATTTGAAAATTTTCTTTTGCTAATTAAGAAATCAAAGAGACCTCTTTAATTTAGATATCAAGTTATCCTTTTTCGATGCAAGTGTTAAAAATATCAAGTTTTCTAGTAAGGAGGTTGAGGATGTAGTTTGAAAAAACATTGGAGAAGAGCTTATTTGTAGGTTTTCATATACAGAACAAGAGTCAATTATGACAAAAAATTAAATTCCAATGATTGAATGTGTCGATATCACATCCTTTCATGTTCGCTAGGCCTAATCTTCTTGGACTACTTGTGCATTTTAGACACGTTTGGGGGGCCCCGCCTCCGGAACCTTTTGCAAAATAGGCAAAATCAAATACTATTATGACATAATTCAGAATATTCTTGGACTTCTTGTGTGCATTAGATATGCCTAAACTTATGCGGTCCACCTACTGTAAAGTACAGCTTTGCCATGTGGAGTCGTAATTAAGCATAAAAATGTCGTGCACATAGATCTAGGATGTTACGATGCTTCACCCATCGTCAAACTTGAATTATCCAATTGCATGGTTAGTAGAGGAGCTGGGAATTTGGATTATGGGAGCGAAATTTCTAGTACATTTGATTTTGACTTTTAATCCTGAGTTTTGGTAACGATTAAATGATAAGACCAAAAAGAGAAAAAGCTGAGATATTAACGAAAATGTAATATTCAATCACAGTGCGACAAAATAATAAGACCGTGCATGCGTGAAAAATGAAAATCTCGAATTTATAATTTTTTTTTTCAGTCAAGTCCCCTCGACGCCAATCCCAAATAACCGAAATGTAATTTGTCGATGGGTGCTGACCAAAAGCTCAATATTGAATTAACTAATGTCCCTATAGAAAAAAAAAAACTATGCCAATGGATAATGACAAAAAAAAAAAAATCAATTGAAATTTTCTTAAACCGTGTCTTCAATTATTGTTTCTGCAACTTAGTTCGCTCAAATTGGCTACTATTGATAGACACAAGACCTTTAGTTTGTTGAGATCTTTGTGGCCTGTCTTCTTGTGAAGTGGGCTTCATAGATGCATTCATTATTTTAACGTGTTGGTGCCCATAATACCCCGTGCCTCTTTGTTGGTATAGCATTATTTCCTAGGGTCCAACACAAGGCCTAAGATGAAGCTTTTTAAGGCCATGCTCAAGACTAGAGAGACCGTAGCTTGTTTAAGAAAACTGAAAAACAAGCTGAAAATATGAGTGTCGAAAATCTTAAATCCTAGAAATTAGAAATATAAAGTTGTTTGGTGACAATTAGAAACCGACAGCTTAATTCAAAAAATTTCTCACCAAAATATAGAACAATGATTTTTATCTGTAGGTTTTAGCAATAGACGTGGTAAGATTCTAATGATCATAAATTATTCTTCTATTAAATTGAATTAAGTAAGCCATCCCAAATTAATATTCACCCTCTACCGAGTATAGCTTATAGCGCAATGCAATCCTGGGATTAGTTAGTACCAACGTTAGATGTTTTGTTTTGATCCCTTATATTTACTAGCTGTTTATGCTGTTAAAAATCCGTTACGTGGATTTTTCAACTTAATTGAGTCTTTTAAGTCAATAAATTAATTCATCAAACAAGCTTAGCCTCATTAGTTGCTAAACTCTCAGTTTTTAGCGTTTAATTGGGTCATCAAATTGGCCTTCAGAGACTAAAATTTTTTACAACGAATGAAGATTATGAGCCTGTTTGATAAAGCTGGAAATTAAGTTCTAAAAAATTGAGTGCTGAATTTTAAGTATCGATAATAGTCTTATGTGGCAAAAATAGGAATAAAAGGTTCCACGATAATTGCAATTTGACAATCGGATATTATTAGAAAAATGACCGTTTTTATTAAGTTTCTTTTATATATTTACGATTTATTGAACAAATTAATAACTCCTCCCTGGGACAAAGTGGAATTTTTGAGACTCAATGCAATCATTTAAGTCAGCTCTATTTAAAGTCATCTAGCAAGTTTATTTTATTCTCATGTAAGTGTTGAATTTTTAAATTTTAAAACTTAATATTATCTTATATTTTAAGATATGAATGAAATATTTACTTTCGATGGAAAAAAAAAAAAAGTGAACCCATGTAGTTCTGCGTTTGAAAGTCTCTATGAGTCCGATCATATGGTGATTTGTAATCGATCTAATCCGATCCAAAAGGCCTTTAACATTGCAGTTTCCTGGTTCGACCAAAGCATTTTTGTAAGAGAAGTAGAAGTAGACGGGTAGTTGCCGGGAAAAATGAGGTCCTGGTTTTTTTGCTCATTGTACGTCGGATGAGCGTGTGAAATCAAATGAACCAAAAATTTCAAAATCGAAAGCATGGAGCATTTTCCAGGGTAATTAACTGGACCTGATTTTCGCGGAAAAATTAACCGTATTAGTCGCGCCACTGTCTATATGCACCTTTATGAACTGTCATTCTCCTCTTCTCTTTTCTATCTTATATTACTCAAGTAAAATGCTATTTAAACTCTATTTATTTCATGAAAAATGAATAATTGAAAAATAAAAATTACCACTTACAAAAATAAATAAGCAAATAAGTTCTTTTATTATCCACAAAAATATTTAAACATAAATTGTTATTGATAATGAATACACTTTTCATAGGCTAATTATTTTAAGGGATATATGCGATTATTTTGAAGAAAATATTCTCCAAATTATTTATTTTCCACAAACCAAACAAAACATAAATTGAATTCTATAAAACTCTCCATTTTGATTAATTTACAGCACTCCGAACTTTGCTATTATATTAGCGAGGTGAAATGTTTTACTAAATAGCCTAAGCCTTAGTTTTTATCCAGCTTTAGATTTGGCCTCCCTTGGTTAGCCGCTTGGTATTGCCCTTATGTGCTTACGTGGGTCGTGAGTATGTTAACAAATTTATAATTATGGAAATAGCAAAATTCGTAATTTTCAAATTTAGAAAAGAGAGAGAATAAAAAAAAAAAATTAGTCTACCACATACACTTACCCATCAAATAGACTGCTACTTATTTAATGTTAGGCTAGTCATAGGGTGTGTTTGAAGGAGCATTTTGAAAAAGCCTTGCAGAAATGCAGTTGACTTTAGTTCAAAGAGGTTTAATGAGAGGTAAATTATGTTTGGTGAACACTTTTTTACAAACTTCAAAATTTGTTCTAAAAAGTAATTTTTAAAACAAAAGGCAAAAAGAAGAAAATGAGGGATTAGATACTTACTTGAGAGCCTCAAATCAAACCACCTCAGCACCAAATTGTACAACTCAAGATGAGGTCGTCTAGGTTGCATGACCTCAAGTCTCAAAGGTCGTGTGATGTTGATAGTGGAGCCATGTGACCCAAGACAGACCTTGCTTGAGGTCGTGAGACCTTTGTGATGTCATCTTGACATCGAGTGATCTTGGATTGGATGAGGGCCATCAATGTTAGATTTGATGAGGTGCCATGTTGACTATGTGTGCATTGAAATGTGAAAAAGTGAGGGTAATAGTAAAATTTAGACGAATCAGTAAAAGCAAAGTGGAATTTAAAAAAAAAAATCATTAATCTCGAAAGTAGCATTTCGGAATTATCAGATGACAATATCAAATCGTGACCAATCACGCGTCGTTCGTCGTACTATGAAAGCGTGTAGGATAAGCTTGTACGCCAATGGCCACAGACGCGAAAATGCCAAGCGGCCTTTGGGCGTTGACGGAAAAAAGTATTGGCGTTGAGTCCACCCCAATACTTTTTTCCCTTTCCCCCCCACCTTTTTTTATGCAATTTCTATCTCCATTGAAATTATTTCTCTTAATTAAATAAGAAAATACTTTTGAAGTTATCGTGGATGAAGTATCCGCGCAATTCCATTTGGCCACAATTTAGTTTCTAATTCTAAGGAGTTATTTTCGATTTTATGGAACACGTGATTATCGTTACTATCTCTTAAAATCACACGCGCACCTCCGTAGAAAATAAATGATATTCTAGTGGGTGGCTGATTGATTAGGATCATGGCAAAAAGATTTACCTTAAATTTAGGTTGAAGGCAAAAAAGCTCCATTTTTTTACATTTTTTTTAATAATTCAAAAAATCCCGTACACCGATAACCGCGGATAAATCCTAGGGATAGGACATGTGAAAACCACCACCACGTGCTTCCGGGCAAGGCCTTTACCGACACCCGGATTCAAACGCTCGACCTTTTGTGAGAGGAAGAGCGCTCGCTCCAGCGACGCCACCCTGAGGGGGTGGTACAAAAAAGCTCAATTATTTATCAGGCAAAAGGCGGATAAAAGCAACAAAAATAGAGAAAATCGGGCGGGCACAAAAGGTTGAGGGGGGCAAATCGCCAGAATCTGAGAAACAAATGAACGCGGTTTTAGAGCCGGCCACATTCCCAGGAAATGTTCTTGCCTTTTCTTGGAAAATGACGAGACTACTACTACTTCAGACAGCGCAGAATAAAGCACACCCCCGTGATTGCGAAGTCATTGCTTTGAGCTTGAACTTGAGTTCGTGCATTAAGTGTTTGTCTTCTGCTCCATTTCCGTGCTACTTTTGTACCCTTTTGTTCAGCAACCAAATCCTTCCATATCCAGACACTTTCCCAGTTCTTGAAAAGCTCAGCAGAAGGAAAGGAAACCATGTCGCCGCAGAAGAGAGGTTTGCCTTCCACTTCTTCAGGTCGAGCAAGTTTGCTCAGCAGGCTGCGCACCGCTCGAACGAAGTAAGTTCGCTCTTCCCTCTCTCGACGTTTCGATTCTTGCTTGATAACTTGATGATCTTGTTAGTTTTAGCTTTGCTTGATGGGATATTCAGTGAAAGGTTCTTGAGTTGAGGATTCTTGGAATGAGAAAAACATGGGGAAGTCTGCGTTGAAGCATAACATTGATTAGCTTTTGCCTCGTGACAGTTCTAAATCGCTTTCGTTCTGGCTTTTGTTAGTGGTTTTGTGCTGTCGCTTTAGTACGAAGTGTTAAAGACCTCAGACATTGTCGTCTCGAATCTGTTATGCAATTTTGGCGTGGGTCAATTGCAGTATTTTTTCTTTAATTGAATTAAACTCTGTTGGAAAGTTTCACCTAGTAAGTGAGCTGTTATCGTCACTGGGTTACTTTGTTGTCCTGTTTGCCTAATTTTACCATCTTGATTTTACTTTTGTGCTGATCTGATCTTCACACAGTCAAAGATGGCGTTGGTCCGGGAGGAATCTGGTGACAAGGAGCTGGTTGACAGAGGACAATGTCCGGAGAGTGGTAAGATGAGTAAAGCAACCAACTTGGACATACAAAATAAAGTCCTTATTGTACTTCAATTGTTGATCTCTTCAATTAGGAGCAGTTGGATGCATTTCTGACCTTCCAGTCAGTTGCCGGATAGAAATCCGCATGAGAAATTGCCGTGAGATGTGTAGAGAATTATTGTTTGAGTGGTAAAAATGACCCGCTGACTGTTCTAGGCTTTTCCTGTGAAGCAAATTCCACTAAGAACATGATTTAGGCTTTTCATGTTGTTTCGGACAGTACAGATCACAAGAAGATCCAGCTTTTCAATGAAGTGGCTTGGACATGATTTTTTCCTTGAATCTTGGAAAATGTGGTCAATGACAACTTGCATGTTGAAGGAGGACAATGAGAATACCTGTGATGTGAAACTTGAATGAGATGAATACGTGAGAGATTGCAATGTAATTCTTTGCTATTGCTCTTTGCTGGACAGGTCAGGGAAGAGTTCATGGGAGCGTGGGAGCGTGTTAAATCTGACTTGGCTGAATACTGTCAAAGGTGAATATATTTTATTTTGTCTGTTGGCTGAAGCTCATCAGCATGTAGTGATTCCTCTAGAAGAATTTCCATGTGTATTGTCTCGACAGCTAGAATTATCATCAAGTATCATAAGCCAACAATCCATGATTCTATTCAGCATAGTGTAATACTTGCACATACTTTTTTTTTTGGTCTATCACTGAAAGGACAGTGCATTTGGAGATACCTGCTAATTAACTTTACTTGCTTCTGTTATCTATGTACTGGATAAATATGTATTCCAGCTTTACGCTGACTTTCCTCTGTTGCCTAGAATTAAGGGAATGCAACTGATGAGTCTGGTAATTGCGTCTGACATTCATATGTACTAGTAAATAAAATGTTACAAATGGATATTTGTCTATTTGTTACGAATAAGTCCACAAGACAGCAGTTGTTCATGGGGTCGATTTCAATGGTGTAGGTGCATGGGAAATGCTCCCGAAGAGAAAATGCAACAGAAACTGGTAAGAGAAACAGAGTTTATAAAATTTCCACTTTGTCTCACACATATTTCCAGGAACACTTCAGGTATGAATTGTCTATCTTCATGTCATGAAGTGATCGAATGAACTTACTGAGTAACAATTTTGTTGCTAGCTAATTGGTTTTTATCGACTATTTGAACAGCATTCATTAAGCACGAACTTTGCACAATTTTTTTTTTTCTGTTAGTATATATGTTGTAATATAATGCTAAGATGATTGGATCTTGCAATTAAATTGACACGAAATCAACAGAGAAATAATCAGAAAACATTAAGGATTACCAGAAATTTACGTGTTTCGGTCCAAGTGTCGGTATTTACTTCACGGGGAGAGCTTCCAGCAAATAATCCACTAATCAAATCGGAGAATCAGAGTTACCATCGCTCACATGCTATTATTTTCCGCACCTAGATTACATCCCAAGCCCACAGTGTTTTGCCTCACAGAGAATCACCTCACAGTGCAGAAAATGAGTGTTTCCACTGATTACAAACTCAACCTGATAACTTAAGATTAATTCATCAAGTTGACTTTCAATCTGTTGACACCGCGCACCAAATGACATGACATCATAGTCTTCCACATCTACGGAACCAGTACAACAGAAAAATGCTGCCCAGGAAAACAAGAGGCAAACTCAAAACCATGCCACTAGACTACAGCAACGTTAGCCAACAATAACTTGCCAATTTCTATGCAGACAGTTAACATCTGCAATAAGTGCCTTATTTCCTTCCTGAATCATAGCTTCTAAAGAGACTTTAACGGGGAAAAAACATCTGCATCAAGGTCACGACAAGCTGGAGGGGATACATTTTCCATGCCTCACTAAGTACTCTCTCTACAGAGATAATAAATCATTGCATTCCAAGTAAATTCATCCTTCCAATCTCTTGAGGATATAGGAAATGACAGTAGCTGTAAAACTTGTTCTGAAAATCTGCCCTGAGAATACACACTTAAGGAACGAGTACGTTGGAGATTCTTCATGTTGTCCGGATAGCACACAAGTGCTATCAATGTTAGAGTAAGATTTCATCCTCTCCAATGTGTGCAACCTATCATGAATCGCAAGCCAATTTATAGAACCATATCTTGGCACATTAGGCTTTAACCATACAAGCCTAAGCTAAGTCACTTTGTTCATACATTTTCTCACTAGCTTCCAAGCCTCCTTTACATAAAGAGAGCCATTAGATGATCCAGTAAATACCACTTTTTCTACGGAGCTAGAGTTTGGAGCAATCAGCTCACACAAAGCCCATCTGAGTTTCAAGCTGGTCCTTAGAACTTGCTGGAGGCCATCTTCTTTCCATTTGCCTCATTAGCATCCACAACTGTGGCTTTATCACCTAAAGCTGAATCATAACCTTTTGAAATCACATGTGACATTTTACATGAACATGGAATGAAACGGGAAATAGAAATGGTTAGGATTGATTAACTATATATACAACTGCTGTTTGGTAAACACTGATTTGAAATGTGCCTGAAGAACTTAGCTCAATAAGGTTTTTGATAAGTTGATTTTAAGAAGGAAGTTTTCAACTCCTTTTGATGGAATGGATTGGTTTTGTATCCCTTCTGCTTCATTTTTTTGATGTCTCTAACTTTGGCAACTCTTCTCTTGGTGGCTATCAACAGATGGCAACAGTGGAGCTTGCAAATAATCATTCTCCCCACCTTGGAAGGTATGAATGCACTTCCCCTGCGATGCTGGCTCTCTGTGTAGTATTGACTGCTTATGCATTGTTGATTTTTTGGGGAATAATGGTCCAACTGACCACTAACACCCCAAAGCAAGCAGTCAGAGCTTAGTGAGAACCAGGCCAGAACGACTAGGTCTTGCGCCAAATTGTCAATGCACCAAGTTAGAACATAATCATTTGTAGCTTGAGAGCAGTGCAGCATTTAAATTTATTTAGTTTTATTTATTTATTTATTTATTTATTTTTAAATTACATTGTTATACTCTCTGAGATTATGCATCTATTTATCCTTTTACTTTACCTGACAGTAAGACTTATCCTAGTGAGATATTTGGCATTTTGTCTCTCTGTATCATTACTTTTCCAATTTTTCTGCTTCTATACCTGTTCTTATATCTAATGGTTGGCTTCTGGCGAGAATGCAGGGTTGATGCCAGATCTATGGGAATAAATGATGTGAGGAACTTACGGCTTCAATTTCAAACCAAACTGTCAGATCCCCTGTTTACTGGAAGGAAACTACGAGGAGTTGGGGGTGCTCGCATTTCTGTTGCCTTGATTGATGCGAATGCAGGGGATATCGTTTCATCAAGCCTGGAATCCTCCATTAAGTTGGATGTAGTCGTGCTTGAAGGTGACTTTGACAAAGATGATGAGGATGACTGGACTCATGAAGAGTTCAAGAACTTTGTTGTTAAAGAACGTCAACAAAAGGGGCAGCTTTTGAAGGGAGATCTCCAAGTGACACTCAATGGAGGTGTTGGGGAGCTGGGGGAACTGATATTTACTGACAATTCCAGCTGGAATAGGAGTAAAAAATTTAGGATAGGGCTTAAGAAGGCATCGGGTTATTGTGGGAATACGCGAATCCGAGAAGCCAAAACAAATGCCTTCCATGTCAAGGAACATAGAGGAGAAGGTAAGTCTTTCATAGTCCATTACAGTACAAATAAACGTTGTCCTTCCTCTATGACTGACCATAAACATGGTTTTGGATATCCAATCTTCAATATTTTAATTGAGATATTCACCTTTATATCTCCAACGAAAATTCTGATAACTAAAGAACGATCGGCTTTTTTGTCATTGGCAAATGTTGACACTTTGGATCAGTTTCAGGAGAGAGTCTGCATGCCTACAGAAGTTAGCTTCTACTTGTCAATCTGATAGCAACTGGAGCCTTACTGTATTTGTTCTGTTCTTTAGTTATCAGAATTTTCGTTGGAGATATAAAGGTGAATATCTCAATTAAAATATTGACACTTTGGATCAGTTTCAGGAGAGAGTCTGCATGCCTACAGAAGTTAGCTTCTACTTGTCAATCTGATAGCAACTGGAGCCTTACTGTATTTGTTCTGTCCATTTTCAGCATCCAAGAAACATGATAAACCTGCATTCGACGATGAGATCTGGAGGTTGAAAAAGATTGCCAAGGGCGGGATATATGACCAAAAACTGAGTGAAGCCGGAATACATAAAGTGGGGGACTTTCTACTGCAATTGTTTACGGACCCCATGAAACTGAAAGAGGTAGGCACTTAGTAAATGATTCTCAATTAGGATTTAATTGACTACTATGAATGTAAGTCTTGCATGTTCACTCATTGTAGATTCTTGGAATGACCTCAAATTCGACGAACTGGGATACCCTTGAAATTCATGCAAAGGAATGCAAGATAAATTGGAAACCTTATTTGTACTATACTGATGGCACGAGGAACCATGGTGCTATATTCAACACCGATCATCAGCTAGTTGGCCTAATCAAAGATAGAGTATATTGTGCTACTCATCGACTTTCTGCTGATGATCTGGTAAGTAACTAGGAGTTCCAACGAAGTTTTGTCAAGCCAGTTCATGTGCTTCGTACCTTCATGCTTAATTCATATAATATGTCCCATATTATCCATGTAATTTGCAATTTGATGTTCACTCGTAGCTGTGTGGCTTAATAGGTTTTAGTATTGATCAGAGATATGGAAACTTGAAACGAGGAGTTGCTTGGACATCTAGATGCTTTCATTTTTCACTTTTTATCAGTAAAAGTAACATGAAGTGGCTGTGGAGAGAATTGAAAGAAAATCTAGATGCTTTGTCTAGATCCATAGTTGAGACTTTTGTTAATAGATTGAAGTGAGTTTTTGCTCGTTGCAATGCAAAGTTGAGGAAAGTAACCTTGTGTATCGAAGTAGCCCTCTATACTGCGCAGCTAAAATTATACAAAAGAGCATGAGTAACTTCGAGAGCACTCTCAGCAGGAAAAAAGGGCGTCATCCATGAAAATGTGAGGCAGTTATCATGGTATTGTTGTTTGAGCGATCAATGCATTCACGTCGCAACTATTACTTTCCAAGTATAAAACTATAAAGATCTTTATTAATTGCACAATACAAATTGATGGGTGTTTTATTTCTTCACCTATCCTTTCTCGATCAACTTTGCATCTTTATGCTTGCCTTGATTGTCCTCTCCATTACATCTTTTGAGCACCCAAAATTTTTGTGGTGGAGATATCAGCAATATTTGTAAAGTGAATTGAGGTTCTTTCAATGTTTCTTTTATTCTTCATTCTTTGCGCTGCACTTATGTAGTTAATTTGAGTACATGTTCATCCATTGCAATGCAAAATCACTTGCCGAAAAAGAGAGTGTTGATTGAAATTAGCGCGTGTGGAGATAAATACTTCAATTAGTCCAACTTGCGCGATATACTGAGTGATTTTCTTCCAGGAACATGGCAATAGAATCGTGAAAAAGGCCCATGAAAACTGGAATGATGTTTGGGAGTTCAATGGTGAGAACTTTTCTCCTTTAATGCAAAAGGGAAGCTCGAGCTACATTCCATCTCAAGTCTCTGACGGACAAATTGTAAGTCTCATTCCTGTTCAACCAAATTTGGATCCACAAATCTGTCCCCCTCCGGGTGGTCTGGACGCTCATCTGGAAAATGTGAACTTGACTGCTGAAGGTATGTGCTCTAAAGCACAAACATGTCTCTCCCTTGAAGCACATACAAAAGTAGAACTTTCCAGTTGATTGTTGAGCTTTAAAAAATAAAAGCAATGTGTTTCAAGTCCTTATGATATGGGTTCCACAAAATATAAAGACTTTTACTTGTCCAGCTAATCTTCAATTGAACATGCATCCAAGGAGATTCTACTAATTTTGCTTTCTCTTTGGCACTGACTCTAAGTTATGTAGAGGATTATATTTGTAAGTGAGGCTTTAGTGTGTTTTTAGATGCAACCAAAAATGCTCATGAACACCTGCATTCACGTGATGCTCAATGGATATTGACATGATATTGCTGTAACTAGGTAAATATGAACAGATGTGCTAAGCACACTGGCAAGTTCAATTTTATCAAATGGTGACTGGAAGATCATATAAGAAAAGAAGGTTGGTTGGTTAAGCTTAAAACTTAGAAGTTGAGATATAATATATTCAATATGTGAAGGGAAAGGGCCTTATCAATTGAAGCATGTAAGGATTACAAAGACTAGTGGCAAGAAAAGTTTAAGTGATGTGCAGGGTAAAAGAAAAAAAAAATTAGAAGCACTTTCCTTGATATCTGAATAGGAGGAGCTCATAACAATTCATTGCAAGATTTTTTATAAGCTCATGCTCACGTCGGCCTATATTTACTAACCACATTATAGTTCTTTCTCCAGGACATGATGATCTATGGTATCCAGATACCGATCCTGGAAATCACGAGGTGTTTTCAATTGATGAATTCATGAAAATGGATCTAATTTCTTCAGGAGATATTTTTACTAATGTCGGATTTCTAGCACAGAGCCCAGATCCCCATTTACGATTTGCCATGCCTGACCAAATGATCCATTCTTGGAGCCAAACAGACTATATAGTAAATGGTCTCCCCTCCGGACCAACCTCTGCCTCAACATCAAGCTTCCAATGTAGGAGGGCACTTCCTCTGCCTGCAGGCATTTACGGGATGGAAGATTTCCAATCACCTGATCCATATGTTAGTACCGCGAACGGGCTGGCAGGTATTCAGAACCCACCAGATGATGACACCTTTCAGACCTTGCGATGTTACGTCGGTTTTGCTACTGGAAATGCTTTTGCACACTGGATAAGGATATTTGTAGTGCTCAAGTAGTTTTGCTGTCTGATAGAAGTGATGGTTTTTTTTTCTAGATGAGGGTACATCAGTTACTTATCTATATGGGACCTTGTCATTATTGATAATATTATGAATTTGGGTATAGAATGGGCTTGTTTAATGCCTTGTTAAGTGACTAATTTTTTCATCAATAGTGTCTCTCTACTTCAGCTCTCTTGACATCTTTTTTCAAAGTTCTCTGATTTTCCCACATGAGGAATGTGAGGTATATCATTCAAAGAGAGCACTTGGTTTCTGCACTTATCGTGCATTGGGATTGACCATGTCCTTCGAGTCCTGAGAATTAAGACTTGCCAGTTTGCTGCTATCTCCAGGCAATAGAGCTATTTCTGTTGAGTTTAAATTGAGAGCTTCATTTCATACAAACCTTTACATCTCCAACGAAAATTCTGATAAATAAAAAACAAATGGCTTCTTTGTCATTAGCAAATGTTGACACTTTGGATCAGTATCAGGAGAGAGTCTGCACGCCTACAGAAGTTCGTTTCTACTTGTCTATCTAATAGTGACTTAAACCTTACTCTATTTGTTCTGTCCATTTACAGCATCTGAGAAACATGATATACCTGCATTCGACGATGAGATCTGGAGGTTAAAGACGATTGCCAAGGATGGGAAATATCACCAAAAACTGAGTGAAGCCGGAATACATAAAGTGGGGGACTTTCTACTGCAATTGTTTACGGACCCCATGAAACTGAAAGAGGTAAGCACTTTAGTAAATGATTCTCAATTAGGGTTTGATTGACTACCATGAATGTAAGTCTTGCGCGTTCACTCATTGTAGATTCTTGGAATGACCTCAAATTGGACGAACTGGGATACCCTTGAAAGTCATGCAAAGAGTTGCAAGATAAATTGGAAACTTTATTGGTACTATACTGATGGCACGAGGAACCATGGTGCTGTATTCGACACCAATCATCAGCTAATTGGCTTAATCAAAGATAGAGTATATTGTGCTACTCATCGACTTTCTGCCGATGACCTGGTAAGTAACTAGGAGTTCCTAAGAGGTTTTGTCAAGCCAGTCCATGTGTTTCATATCATCATGCTTAATTCGTATAATTTGTCCCATAGTATCCATGTAATTTGCAATTTGATAGTTATTCGTAGCTGTGTGGCTTAATAGGTTTTAGTATTGATCAGAGATATGGAAACTTGAAATGAGGAATTGGTTGGACATCTGGTGCTTTCATTTTTGGTTTTTTATTAGTAAAAGCAATATGAAGTGCCTGTGGAGAGCATTAAAAGAAAATCTAGATGCTTTTTCTAGATCCGTAGTTGAGACTTTTTGTTAAAAGATTGATTTGACTTTTGCTCGTTGCAATGCAAAGTTGAGGATAGTGACCTGGTGTATTGAAGCGGCCCCCTATACTGCGCAGTTAAAATTATACAAAAGAGCATGAGTAACCTGGAGAGCACTTTCAGTGGGTGATTTGGCGTCATCCATAAAAATGTGAGGCAGTTATCATGGTATTGTCGTTTGAGCGATCAAAACATTCACGTCGCAACTATTACTTTCCAAGCATAAAACTATGAAGATTTCATTACTTGCACAATACAAATTGATGGGTGTTTTACTTCTTCACTGGTCCTTTCTCGATCAATTTTGCATCTTTACGCTTGCCTTGATTGTACTCTTCATTACATCTTTCGAGCACCCGAACTTTTTGTGGTGGAAAAATTAGCAATAGGCATAAAGTGAATTGAGGTTCTTTCAATGTTTCTTTTATTCTTCTTTCTTTGTGCTGCACTTACGTAGTTAATTTCAGTACATGTTCATCCATTGGAATGCAAAATCACTTGCCGAAAAAAGAGTGTTGATTGAAGTCAGCGCATGTACCTTCAATAATGGAGATAAATACTTAAATTAGTCCAACTTGAGCGATATACGAGTGATTTTCTTCCAGGAACATGGCAATACACTCGTGAAAAAGGCCGTTGATAACTGGAATGATGTTTGGATTTTCAATGGTGAGAACCTTTCTCCTTCAATGCAAAAGAAAAGCTCGAGCTCCATTCCATGTGAAGTGTTTGAAGGACAAATTGAAAATCTCACCCCGGTTGCGGCTCCAGGTGGTCCAGAAGCTCCTCTGGAAAATGTGGGCCTTACTGCTAAAGGTACATGCTTTAAAGTGCAATATTTTCTCTCCCTTGAAGCACATACAAAGATGTGGCCAGTGAAACGACGATGAAAATAGAACTTTCCACTTGATTGTTGAGCTTTAATAAATTAAACCAATGTGTTTCAAGTCCTTATGATTTAGGTTCCACCTAATATGAAGACGTTTACTTGTCCAGCTAACCTTCAATTAAACTTGCATCCAAGGAAATCTTACTAAATTTGCTCCCCCTTTGGCACTGACATAGAAGCTATATGTAAAGGATTCCCATTTGCAAGTTAGGCTTCAGTTTGTCTCTAGATGCAACTGGAAATTCTCAAAAGTAGTTTTTACCAATGACAAACAAACAGGAGGAGGTTATTGCCAGAACTACCAAAAGCAGTGATCTTATAGACTATCAGTTCAAAGGCACCAGGGCAATAACCAATTGCTTCATTTTATCAGGGTTCAATTTAAGAGATGCGACTTCAATTTGGACATGAAGGATTTAAGAGTTGAAGTATCAAAATGACCTATAAGGACATACAATGTGGGAAACACTCGATATCCAATGCTAATAGTACGTGAAAAGATATGTTCTGTAAGCTGGTGATTGTTGCAAAATGAGCCTCATTCAATGCGCTCTATCCATTTGGTCATATATGTGCGTATATACATACACATGTATTTATGGGTTCAGTCCAAGCAATTAAAAAGCTAGTAAAAAAGTTAGGTGGCGACAGTTACCTTCTTGGGTGGGGGATTGGGGTGAGGGGGAGGGCAGATATTCATGAATACTTCACTTTGGTGATGCAAAGTGGAAATTGACTAGATATTGCTGTCACTAGGTAGACATGGATAGATGGAATAAGCATACAGCAATGTGTTTATATGTGCATTTTCATCAAAAGGTGACTGAAAGATCATATGTTAGAAAAAGAAGGTTGGTTATTAAACTTATATTTCAGAAATTGAAAAGGCCTTGTCAATTGAAGCACTTAAAGATAACAAAGACCAGTGGCAAGAAAAACTAAAGTTATGTGCAGGGTAAGGAAAAAAAATTATAAGCACTTTCCGTTATGGTAAAAGCTGATAACTGTTCATTGTAAAATTCTTTATAAGAATGTAGACGTGCTCATGTCGACCTCTGTTTACTAACTGTACTAATTTTCCAGTTTTTTCTCCAGGACATAATGGTGCAACTGCTTTAGCATTGCCAGTGCAGTTGAAAAGTACCAATTCTGGAACTGCCCTGAAGCTTTCAGTTGATGAAAGTGTTCGTCCCGCTAAATTGCAGCCCATATCTACAGACCCATTGAATGTTCTAATTTCTCAAGGAGACAATGGCATCCCTACTGGTGGATTGCCAGAACAGTCCCATGGTAACAATTTTCAATATGCCATGCAGAGCCACACAATCTGTTCTTCGAGCCAAATGCACCATACAGTGAATGAGAATGCTCTCCCCTCTGAACCACCACCCTCTGCCTCGATATCAAGATTACACTCTAGCAGTACACTTCCTCCTCCTGAAGGCAATCTTGTGATGGGAAATTGTTCAGAGGATATAAAGTATTGGTTGGAAACTTTGTTAAGTCAGAGCTCACCATACGATGACAAGTTCTGTAAGACCCCACTATGTGATGATGGTTCTGTCAGTGGTACCAGCAAATGTGTTGACGGGTGGTTCAAGATAACGGCAGTGATGCAGTGGGGTACCTTCGTCAGGAGGATCGCCACAATTAGAGGTGCCAGAATTGTGCAGTCAAATGAACCACCGATTGAAGTCTAGGCTTGATTTGATTTGCTCTTAATGTGGCATTAGGTAAGATGATTCTCCATTTACTGCATGATAGAATTGATGGAATTCTTTTCTTAGATGAGGGCATATTAATTACTTAATGTTATTCATTTGTGTGCAGAGCAGAGTTGTTGGAACCCCTTCTCAAGCGAGTACCTTTTTTCATCAGCTCCCTCTACTTCAGTTCTTTCAACATGTTTCTTCAAAAGTTCTTTGATTTTTCATATGTAAGGACCAAGGTAAATCGTTCACAGGGAGTACTTGCATTCTGTGCTTATTATTCATACAAATTGACACCACATCCATTGAGTCCTATGTATAAAGTCTTGCCTGTTTGCTGCTATCCAAAGGCAATAAAGCTCTTGTTCAGAACACACGCTGTTACATCACGATGCTAAGTTCCCTCGCTATTCTCCATTCATTCAGACTGTTAGTTTACTATTGATGTTGAATTACAAATCAGTAAACTACTGAGCAGAAGTATATTCTACAAGGCCATACAAAGGTTATAAATGGAGGGTTTTGCTCAGCCGAAGGTGTTTTGTGTGACAGACACGAACTGTGTTCTATCGTCTTCCTGATCTGCTCCTCTTGTTTTCTGAGTCCTTGAAAAACTTATGTAAAACGGCTCGTGGATAGTTTCGATGGTATAAAAAGTAGTTTTTGCATTCGATGGGGAAGGGAACAATCATACTCTGCATCCTTCACGGCAATTCAAGAAAACTGGTCTTCCTATTCCTTACTTGCACTGCACCAGCAGTGTTCTCTTTCCACTTAATTCAATAGGGAGAGAACAAGGCAAGTGCCACAACTTTGTGTGCCATAACTTTTTTTTTTCTGTCACTCATTTAAATCTTATATTAGAGTAAAATAGATTATTTGAGTGTCATTTCTGACAAATCATTCTATGTGATTTTTTTTATTAATCTCTCATTTGACGTGGATTTAATTTTTTTAAAAAATTTGTAAATCTACTTTTTTTTAACTATTATTGTTGTTGCTTTTCTTTTCCTCCTTTTTTTTTTCCAAGCCCTCGCCAATTGCGGAGAGGTGAGGGCTACCCTGGCCTCAATTGCAAAGGCCCTTGCCTGGTGTGGCCGCAAAGGCAGCCTTGCCCACGACCACCCAAATCTGGCGAGGGCCTTTATGATTGAAGGCGAGGTGGCCCTTGGGCGAGGGTTACCGGCGCTAAAAAAAGGGGGCAAAAGAAAAATAAAAAAATTCAAAAAAATAATTTAAAATAATTTTAAAATTTTAAAATTATATACGTCAACATCGACCAAATCATATAAGACGACCGAGCATTCATATCAGATTTTTTGGTGAGGCAAATTGCGATAGCATTCAAATGATCAATTTTTTAAATTTGTGATACTTAAGTGGGGGAAAAATGTTGTGACGCTTATTGAGCACCAAAGTTATCGCACTTGGGTTATATATTAAATTTTTCGGCACTTAATTTAGTCATCAAACAAGCTGAAATTCTTCTACTAGTCCAATCATTGGCCGGCTAATGCTCGTCTAAGAAATCGTAATTCGATCTGGTCCGATCCAAAAAGGCGGACAAGCCATTGCCCATTTCCTGGTCCGACCAAAGCTTCTTTATTTTTTGCCAGTAGAAGTATACTGGTAGTTACCGGGCGGCAGAAACACGCCAGTTTTTTTGGCTCGTTGTGTGAAAGCCGAAAGCGCAGAAGCGGCCTGCAGCATTTTCCAGGAAAATTGCCATATTTTTCCGGAAAATTACATGTGTCAGTCACGCGCTTCTTCTCTCTCTCTCTCTCTCCGCGGGACACGCACGCGCGTACACACGACGGCGACGACAAACTACCTGTCCAAACTTGGGGAGGAAATTCGAGTCGGCGAAAGACAAAAAGTTCGATCGCCCCAATGTCGAGACGAAAGAAAGCGATGGATGGATGGATCGAGAAGCTTCTCCCGCTGGAGAAATTCAACCTGAGAGGGAATCTTAATAAGGTGGTTATCGTGCTCCTGGCTACGTGCTGCACAATTGATGCAACATCCGCGTCATTTCGCGTTTTTGGGCTCTTCCCTTTCGTAACAAAGCACGAAAAATCTGAGGGTGAATTTGTTCCAGAAGAATTTCATGATAAAAAAAAAATGTTTTTCAAGATGTAATTTTTTAGAAAGGTTGATTGTTTTCCTTTATTTGATGATATGTGATCAAGAAGATATAGTAACTTTAATGTCATGAAAAAAAATAAATATATATATACATATATTTTAATTAATTTTATTTTTAGCTTTGGCAATGGCTGGTTATCGGTCATAGTGGTGGTGGGCCAGCGAGGTCGAGATTACCTCGCCGATGACTGATGGAAGACGGAGAAGAAGGAGGAAAATGAAAAACTAGAAAAAAATAAAATAAAGTAGAAAAAGAAATTAAAATATTAAAATATTTGAGATAAACAATCCTAGAAAGTGTTTTCATCTTTTTAGATTTAGTTTCATTTTTCTAAATTTATGCATGACTATTTTTGTTAATCGAAAAGTGTTTTCAATTAACTCTTCTTCCGACTGCGCATCAAACGGATGAAGTCTAGAAAATAAATTTTCAAAAAATACTTTCTCTCAAATAAACGCATCCTTAATTAAGTCGCATAAAAGCGTAATACAGGATGAGACACTATCCTAAATTACTCGACTAAAGGCTACTAATTGAGATTTTAAGAAACTCTCGATTTGATCAGTCCATGATTCTAAGAACTTTGTTATTATATATATATATTCGTCGAAAGATTTTATCAAATTAATTTTTTTCTTGAGAAAATCGGGACTTTCGGTTGAAGGGTCGGTCCTTCGCGTTTATAAAGGGCGATCGGACATTCCCTGAATTCTAGGTATCCATATGGGTGCGTGTCGTTCGTGGGTTCGTGTGCGGGCTTTTTAACGAAATAGACATAATATAGGACCTTCAAAATGTTGACCAAAAGAAAAAAAAAGGATGAATTACAAAATTTTGAAGAAATAATATCCTTTATAGCCTAAACTTTTGATTCTTTCTCTGTGCTGCACTTACGTACTTACTCTGAGCACAAGTTCATCCGTTGGAATGCAACATCACTTGCCGAAGAAAGATAGTGTTGATTGAAGCAGAGCGTATGCCTTCAATAGTGGAGATAAATACTTCATTTAGTCCAACTCGAGCGATATAGCAAGTGATCTTTCTTCCAGGAACATGGAGATACACTCGTGAAAAAGGCCCTTCATAACAAGAATGATGTTATGGAGTTCAATGGTGAGACCTTATCTCCTTCAATGCAAAAGAAGAGCTCGAGCTCCATCCCATGTCAAGTATTTGAAGGACTAATTAAAAATCTCACCCCAGTTCAAAGTAATTTGGCTCCAGGAATCTGGGCTGCTCCAGGTGGTCCGGAAGCTCCTCTGGCAAATGTGGGCTTGACTGCTGAAGGTACGTGCTCTAAAGCACAATATTTTCTCTCCCTTTACGCACATACAAAGATGTGGCCTGGGAGATAGCGATGAATATAGGACTTTCCACTTGATTGTCGAGCTTTCATAAATTAAACCAATGCTTTCCAGATCCTTATGACTTGGGTTCCACATAATATGAAGAGTTTACTTGTCCAGCTACCCTCCAAATGAACTTGCATCCAATGAAAATTTACAAAATTTGCTCCCTCTTTGGCACTGACTTAGAAGCTATACATATATTCCCATTTGCAAGTAGGCTTCAGTTTGTCTCTAGATGCAACCGAAAATGCTTAGAAATAGTTTTTCCCAATGACGAACAAACAAGAGGAGGAGGTTATTGCCAGTTATTAGCGAAAGCAGTGATCTTATAGACTATCGGTACAAATGCGCAAGGGCAATAATCAATTACTTCAATTTATCAGAGTTCAATTTAAAAGATGTGACTCCAATTTGGACATGAAAGATTTAAGAGTTGAAGTATCAAAATGACTTGTAAGAACATGTAATGTGGAGAACATTCTAATTATTGCAAAATGAGCGTCATTCGATTTGGGTCTATCCATTCGGCCACTGGGCCAAAGAAAAAAGAAAGAAAAAAGAAGAAGAAAAGAAGAAGAAAAAATAGAGAAGAAAAGAAATTGTTTCTAAAATGTATTCCAGAAACAAGAAACAATTTTTTTTTTTTGTTTCTTGTTTCTGTTCTAGATATGTTTTTGGGAACAAAAAAAACAATTTTGGAACAAAAACGCACCCAAACGCATTCCTGTTCCTTTTTTGTTCCCAGGAACAAAAAAATAGAAATTTTTGTTCCTGGGAACAGAAACAAGTGGCAAACAAACGAAGCCTTAATGACTGGTTCAAGATAAAGGCAGTGATGCAGTGGGGTACCTTCGTCAGGAAGATCGCCACAATTAGACGTGTCAGAATTGTGCAATCAAATGAACTACCGATTGAAGTCCAGGCTTGATTTGATTTGCTCTTAATGTGGTATTAGGTAGGATGATTCTCCATTTATTGCGTGATATAATTGATAGAATTATTTTCTTAGATGAGGGCATATTAGGGCATATTTGCGTTTTTAGTTTCGGAAACACTTCTAAAGAACAAATTTTCTCTCTCCTCTCTTTTCTTCTTCTTCTTTCTTTGGCCGGTTGCCGGCCTCGGCCATGGCCGGTGATCAGCCGTCAAGGGTCGGCGACTTCACTGGCCCCTGGCGAGGCTGAGCCTCGCCATAGCTAGGCAAGCTCGGGCTCGCCCGATCGCCCAACCACGGCGAGGCTCGACCTCACCGGGGGCCGGCAAGCCTCGTCGTGGCTGGGCGAGGCTGTCGGCCCCCGTCGGTCAGTCATCGACCTCGGCATGGCCGGTGACTGGCCAAAAGAAGAAAAAAAAAAGAAAAAAAAGAAAAAAGAAAGAAAAAAAGGACAAACAAAATAAAAAAAATTAAAAAAATTAAAAGAAACAAAAAAAGAAGATAAATTTACTAAACGTGTTTCTATTCATTTTTTATTCCTGGAACAAGTTTACCAAACGCGTCTTTCTAGTAAAAAATTGTTTCCCGGAATAGAAATAGTTTTTTCTATTTTTGTTATCTGGAATAATTTTTGAACAAAAACGTTACCAAACATGCCCTTAGTTACTTAATGTTATTCATTTGTGTGCAGAACAGAGTTGTTGATAGGTTTGATTAAATCAGGCATCTTCCCTAAACTCACGTTGGTTGATAGGTTTGATTAAATAACCACTCAAGCACACCATGAATTAAGCCAATTTTTATTGCTGTTAATTAGCCAAGAACACAATATTTCGTTTTCAAATAATAAACTTGGGCAATTTTTCATATTTAAAAATCCCAATAAAATATTTGTGCGTGGTTACGTATTTGAAATTAACCTGTCAAATTTTGCACACTTTTATTTTAAAATCCAATTATTTTAGTTAGCACGTAAAATTTGGCATTCAAGTCTAACCTCATATTTTTCTTTTTTCTTATCCAAAAACCCTTTTTGAAAATATTAAATAAGATTTACAATTTGGCAATCAATAGCACAACATCATACATGCAAACAACCGAAATTACGCCCATTCTCATTTAGGAAAACGAGCATAAAATTCTATTTAACAGCTAATCCGTCATTAATTACATTAATTATGATTAATTAAATAAATCATGATTAATAAAACTAAATTCAATTAATTAATCCAACCACGATTAATTAACCTATTCGAAATTATTTAAACTAATCGCAATAAACTTAATCTAAACCATCCTTAATTACAATTAAGAATAAATTAAGATTAACTAATACTAACCGCGATTAATATTAAACTAATCACCCCTGAATGTAATTAACACCCTAATCCACGATTAAGAAATTAACTCACGGATTTTCGACGACGGCAAGCTCGGCAACGGCAACGCGATAGCGTTGAGAACGTAACGCTCGTGGCTCGAACGGAGGCTCGATGATGGCGGTGGCAACTCCTCATGCTCACAACTACCTAGGGTGGTTCAGCTTGGTGGTGGCCGCTGTGGTGACTTGGGCGGACGGCGGTGGTGACGGCGAAGCAACAACGGCACGGATGGCATGAGCGGGCAGCGGCAAGGGGCAGTGATGGTGGTTTGGCCAAAGGTGGTGAGATGGTGGACGATGAGGGTGGTGGGATGATGATGTTGGGTGGTGGTGAAGTGACGTGGATGATGTGGTGGATGGCAAAATGAGGGAGGAGGGGGGATGAAGCTTCGGCCAAATGGGGGAGAAAGAAAAGTGATGGAGGAAGAAAACTAAAAGAAGAAGAAGAAGGTGAAAAAAGAAAAAAGACAATGAAGAAGCTTGAGGGAAAAATGGGAGCAAAGGAAAAGGGGATGGGCGGTTTGTAGAGGAGGGAGGGAAGAAACATGTGGGAATGTTGACATCTAAATTTTGATGACCCAGTCATTTAGTTATTGCCTAAAAATTAGGGATTAATTTTTTTCTTTTTAATGACCAAGGGACCATTGGAGAGCACACTTTGGCGATCCAATCATTTATTTATTGCCTAAAAATTAGGGATTAATTTTTTTCTTTTTAATGACCAAGGGACCATTGGAGAGCACACTTTGGCGATCCAATCATTTATTTATTGCCTAAAAATTAGGGATTAATTCTTCTTAGTTTTTAATGACCGAGGGACTGTTGGAGATCACACTTCGGGGATCACACGACCCTCCGGTGCTTGGTAGCACTGGTGGAGCCTCGCCG
Source organism: Eucalyptus camaldulensis (assembly GCA_019915185.1). Classification (NCBI taxonomy): domain Eukaryota; kingdom Viridiplantae; phylum Streptophyta; class Magnoliopsida; order Myrtales; family Myrtaceae; genus Eucalyptus; species Eucalyptus camaldulensis. Next base: position 12,245,085 of record JAHSVA010000013.1, on the reverse strand, counting down.
TAAGCCACTATTTAGACGTAAACCCTCGAGGTGGCCCAGTAAACCACCTCTGAGACCCCACTTTAAGTCCCGAGCATCCGGAGATTCGAACTTGTTCTCTCATCGATGAAGTAGTGAAGCCCAACCATCACAGCTACGTGGGTGGGATTAATTCTTAACCCCTAAAATAATAATTATAATAAGCGTAGCATATAGTTTTAGGAGCACTTATTTATTTATTTATTATTGTTGCATTTACATTGGACTGGTGACAGATGGGTTTGAATTGGTAGTTCTGAGTTTTGATTTGACGAGTTGGACTAAGCCCACGAAGAGATCAAATTAGCCCGAGCTCTTTTTTTGACCGAAAATTATCTTGTGAGAAATACATATTTGATATTTTCGGTGATATGACGGTCGATTTTTCGATATCCACGAAAAGATATTGTGAGCTCATCTTGGCAAGATTTAAAATTTGAGAAAAATCCCATTACAATCTTGAATCTTTGGCAATATGTGATAAAATCGATGGAGAATATTCCTTTTTGCATAGTCCAAAGATACAAAGGAAATCTAGAAGAGATGTCGAAAATAAAAAGAAATTTTACATTCGGGAGGAGATTTTCGTGGATGTTGATTTGAAGAAGGAAATAAAGCCTTGGTCCACTCATCTAAGGTTGCTACACTACAGAAAGCGAGGAGGCCACACATTGAATATACGCCACACAAGAGGGGTTCCTCTTTCATTCTACGGAGGACAACGGAGGAGGGTTCTATTTCGGAGAGTCCTTTTTAGTCAACAAGGGGAGGCAATACCCGACCACCACAGCAAAATCGTTAGAGAGAGCAAGTGAGTGGAGAGAAAAGGTCACAAGGGTGGTCTCTTTTGGGCCCACCGATGAATAGGAAACAAAAGTAGAGGGGTTTTCTCTTGCTGGACGTACGCACGCAGAGGAAAAGAAAAGACCAGAGAAAGAAATTATTCTTCGGTGGACCACGACTCGGCTGCCCCATTCAAGACGTTGTCAACGCCCCATTGCCACGCGTTGCTGACCTTGTCGTCGAGCTTGCACCGCCAAGGCTTGCGGCTTTGGGGCCTCCTTGGGACTGTCGTTCCGCTTCCCATCGCACCACCGGACCGCAGCTGCTGTGTCCACCTCCAACGACGACAAGGAGCTGTTACAACACCCGCCTCTGTCCCCCATAGGTAGCCGAGCGCCACCAAAATCCAATCCTGACAGCCAAGTCCAAACCGTGAGCTTCGCCAAGCATCACCATATCACGTTGCAAGTAGCCATTCAAAGTCCAAATTTGAAAATCAATATTCGGAATAGGTAAAAAAAATTTGTCTTTTTTTTTTTTTTCCAAAAATTTCGTTTCCTTATTTGATATATCCGTCGATGTACATGACTGAAATTCCTGATATGTTGAGATGGCCATAATCTTGGGTAGTCTTCTAAGTTGAGAAATTTTCCTAATTTCACAACGTGCATATAATTGACAATCCGATTTTCGCACCTGAAATTTGACTCGCAATCGCACAGAAAAATCGCCAATGCGATCTCACGCTTGAGATTCGATTTGCAATTTTGTTTAAAATTGGCCAATCCAATCTCATGAGCGAGATATGATTCGTTAATTTATGGATATTAATCTTATCTTACTTGATTTGCTATCGTGTTATTTGAATTGATGTTGTTTTCGTAAAAGAAAACCCAAAAAATATATTTAAGTTCAAATTAGGTTTATGTTAGAGTATTTCTTGTTTTAGGGTTATTTTGCATATTTAGAATATGAAATTTATTATTTCGAATTTTAAAAAAACTAAAAAAAAAAAAAAAACATCAATTTAGGATGTTGGTTTGTTTTTATTAATTTTAGATGCACGTTTAATTATGTGACAATTTTAATTTCGAATTTCATTTAAAAAAGAGAGAAAAAACTAGAATTATGAAATTTTTTGCACGTCAATGCATATTAGGATAAGATTACATGTTTATTTTTTATTTCCTAATTAATTAAGTTTAGATATAGATAGGTTACATTTTAGGATAGGGATTACCAAGTTGAGATAACATCTTAATTTAAATTAAGATTTGGTCTAACCTGATTCTTAATATAAGTTGGATGATATCTTAATCTGGATAGATAATTTTCGTGATTTTTTAATTTCATTATTTGAATAAGTTAACATTCTCGATGATAGATTGCATGTTCATTAAGAAAACACGAAATATTTCATTGACGTCGTATAGTCCGGGTTATGTTATCATGTCATATCATTTCATGTTGCATGAATTGCATAAAACATGGTTCTCATTAAATAAGTGAAAACAAAAAAGTAATTGTATGTTAATTAGAAATCATATCTAGAACTATCGATGTGAATTCTGATTTAATATTGCGGATGCTTTCGTTGCCATAAGGTGAGTCTCGTAATTCATTCGTTGCTTTGGTTGTGTGTTAAATTGGTGGTTTACGTACTCGCATGGTCACCTCACATATTAAGGAAGTAAATTAAAATCAATTCAAGCTGCTTGCAAACCATTTTTTTTTCAAAATAAAAAAGAAAGGTACCAAAATAGCGTTAGAGAAGTCTTGGTTACCCCCGAATTCACAATCTCTAATTCATAGAAGTAAAGTAAATCTGCAATTACTTTACTTAGATTTCTAATCGACTCACCAAAAATAGATTAGTGGCGACTCCTAATTAAAAAATCCCTTGCATGTCAAGAACTTGAACCTAAGTCGCAAATTGGTATGGGCTTGGAAGAGCCCGAGTTAAGTCTATACTTTGCAATCAATTAGCCAAACCTTAGGTGGTTCACTCGAGATTAGGTCGCGACAGCTTAGCGACTCCACTGGGGACTTGTGTTGAAACTCTAAATCCAATTTAGGCCAATTTTTTCTTCTATTTGAAAAAAATATTTGGCACTGAGGATCCCAGGTATGTCCCTAACGTTTAAGGTGTTAAATGTTCTTGTAATATGTGAGGTATAAGGGGAAGTGTTTGCTAATTTTTGTTTTGCAAGGCGGTGTAGGAATGTATGGTTTATTTTTATGAATGAAGTGTTGTTTGATATAAATTGTTGTGCATGCTTATGCATTTACAATACACTTTTGCACACACAACTTGCCATCAAACCTGGGCCGCATAGGATTAACTAGGATGGTACCGAGATGGATATCACTCTAACCACATGCCCGTGGTATGAGTCACCAATCTCAAACCCGAAATTTCTGTTTTGGTATCAAGAGTACCCACCTTGATTTGCATGCCCATGACTCAGGTCAGCTCTTTGACCAAGCCGGTGTCATGAGGACCCAACTTAGTCCGTACGTCTGTGGCTAGTCCGATCATTCTTGTGGTTTTACTTTTCTAGGCTTGTCTAGAGTAGAAATCGAGTTACATCTCATGTGCATGCCTATGTGGTTGCCATCAATTTTCCTTAGTAAAGTAAGTCTTTTATCCCTATACTTTGCAATTTTTTTACTTTGTCATACTTTTGGTACATCCATGACAGTCTAGGTTAGTCATTTGATCTAATTCATTTGTCAATTAGAAATGAAATGAGGAAATTGTCATGCAATGAATCATTTGGAAAATAATACAAAAAAATTTAGAGAATTTGTTTTCAATTCATGTCTAAGAAATTTGGTATTGCTAGGGTGTCTATTTTTATTTTTTTTTTGCTATTTTTTTTAGAAAAATCCCTTCTTATACAAACTTTTTATGAATAAATGAAAAAATTGAGTAGATCATTGTCATGAATTGGCTCTCTATTTACAGCGCATGATTACATATTTTCTTTCATTCAAATTAGGTGATAATGGATCATTCACGTTCGCCCATTATTACACGATCAAGAGCTAAGATGGCCGATCAAACTGAAATGCGTGATCGTATTTCTACTATGGAAGACCAACTCCAACAGTTGCTCATCTCTATGTAACTTATGACAGCTCAAATCCAAACCCTCAGAGTAAATTCGACTCCTGCACCTGTTCTCCCCGAGATAGTAGTCTAAAAGCAGGCAAACATGGCCCAAATGGGTAATGTCGACATGCTCGAGCTGGAAGATGACCCACTGTCGGTCATTGTGGAAAAGGCTAAGCTTGACAATGTCCCTAAGACAAAGCAAGATGAACGCTTTGCAAAGCTTGAAGAGAAAGTGAAGCAATTGCAAGAGTTGCAGAGTTCACTCCCGTTCGACTTGTCAATTATGAGAATGTCAACATACTAAAGAAGTTTAAAATGTTGGAGTTCGAGAAATACGATGGTATTTCCTACCCAAAAGCTCATTTGCAGATATACCACGTACGCATAGCCCAATATGTCAAGAATGAGCATCTCATGATCCAATCATTTCATGCAAGTTTGATTAGGCTCACATTGAGCTGGTATGTGATGAAGAATGTGAACTTCTTAACACCTAGAATGAAGTGGCTAACGTATTTTTCAAGCAATATAAGTTTAATATGGATATCGCACATTCTTAAGAAGATCTTGAGCGGATGAAGAAGAAGAGTGAATCATTTAAGGAGTATGCCATCAGATGGAAAAATCTAGTAGCTCAAATTAGTCCTGAGCCTGCTGATAAAAAATTGATGAAGTTGTTCGTCAAGACCTTCCAATTTGAGTTTCGCAATAAGATGGTTAGCACATATGTCGAGAATTTTAGTCAACTCATCCTTGTGGGTGAGCAGATTGAGATAGGGTTGAGAGATGGATGGTTTAATGAGCCAACCTTTACGAGCAAAAGATTTACCCCAAAGAAAGAGAAGGACCTTGAAGCTGAGATTAATGTGGCCTATTCTCAACCGAATCGTGATACATCCAATCGCACATCGACAATTAAGATTTCTACTGAGCAACAAGGTGAAGGACATCGGTTCTCTGGTCGACGACGTAATGTTAGGAGACAATTTACACCTCTTCCTAGACCTCTATCCAAAGTCTTGCTTATTCTTCAAAAGAATGGATTACTCTCTTATGAGCCGAAGCGACCAAATCCCGAGTATTATCCTGCATATAATCCCTCCGAAAAGTGTGACTATCACATGGGAGAGGCTGGTCACTCCATTGATGATTGTTATGTTTTGAAGCATAGGGTCCAAGACCTCTTGGATACAAAGGCATTCTCTTTCAGCAGTAATCAGAAAAATCCTCTGCCCAACCATGACAGAGGTGCAAATACTGTCACTGAGTGAAGAAGTTCTAATTTTCATACTCTATGAAGAAGTCTTTTTTCGTGCTTTCTAGGATTTCAAGTTTTTTTTTAAGGATTTCCTACTTTTTGAAGATTCAATTATTGCATTCGTCTCTAGGGTTTACTTGTTTTTATTTTCCATTCCAATAATATAATTCATTTGATTATATTCAATGAAATTACAAGTTTATTTCCAATTTTGAGGGTATGACTAAACTAGCCTAGTGACGATAGCCAATAATGAAAAGAAAATATCATCAATTGAGAAATTTTGAAGACTGGGCTCCTTTATACTTATCCAAAAAATTCAAAAAAAAAAATCATTTTTGAAGCCATTTCCAAAAGGATGCATTAGATTAGCCCTATTTTATTTTCTGACTCTTTTACTTCATGTTTTAGAGCATTATTTTCTTAGCTTGATGATGAAGCATCTAGAAAAGGCACATTACGTTGCAATAATAGATCAATTGGCTCAATAGTTACTCAACAAATTTGAGAACACATTTCTAAAGAGTCAATATGACAAATTAGGGGCATGGTAGATTTTATGGCAAAATCAAGAAGGGAGTATTTATCAAATCAAAGATCAGGTTTTCGGTCTTGAATGATAGGGGGAATCCAAGGAGGCAATTCTTTTGTGGGGCAATACCCTAAATGAATGCTTAAAAACATGTTTTGAGTGTGATAAATTGTCTGTTTTGAAGTCTCAAAAGTTTTTCATGCTTAAAGTTGCTAGACTCTTTTGAAAAAAGAATTTCCATTGTGATTTTATCTATTTAATTCACCAATTTCATGTGAAGATGATCAATTCAATGGAATGACATCAAATGTTTAAGAATGCTGAATGAGACGAGTCGGGATAATGAAATGCAAACATTATCCTATACATAGTCCCTTACCTATTCACTTGTGAGATGAATATAAAAAGTTCCATATTCGCAAGGTAGAGAGTTCTCTCACAAAAATATACGATGACCAAAATGATGAGGGGCAATTTATTTCTTTATCTTAAACATTATAGGTGATTCATTACTTAACCCCTTTGAACCTCATATACTTGAAGAATTTTTTTCAAATCATCCCCATCAAGAACCACCCCACATTGGGGTGAAGTGGAAGTAAGATGGCATTATGAGGTGAGGAAAATGAAAAGATTTTTTTTTTTTTTGGCTCTCACTTGTATCAATCTTCAAGTCATGCTATTATATTGAATTCATGTGGTGATTTAAGTGCCTTAGGATGACAAAGAGTATTTCTTTTTCTATTATATATACTTATATCCTTTGTATAGCCCACTTGATATTGCAATTTCATTTCTTCAAACCCAGTTGGTGATCATCCTTCACACTAGGGCAAGGCAAAAGACAATTGTTCAAACAGTATGGTCTAGAGTGCTGACAGAACACGAAGACCTTCCAAGAGTCCAAATGTTAAAAAACACCATATGTTCATTCAATAGGATTAAGGGATATGAAAAAGCAGTGTGTTCGGTAAAAGTAAGGCCAATGTCTAGGAAAAAAGAAGTGAAGGAAAAAGAAAATGAATGAAAACTAGGGGCAAAAAAATAGTGTGCCTGATAAAAGCAAGATCAATGCCAAAAAAAAAATAAAAAAATCAAACATTGTTTGTAGAAAGTTGTATCCCTCGTGAGGCGGTACATAAAGAACTCAAATGCCGAGATATTACAATCAATGGAGTTTTGATACGAAGAAAATCTTCGACGATGAAGAAGAGGATTGGTGACAATGCCTAGATGATCATCAACTTTGACCTCTATACGTATCTTTGAGCCTAACAATCTTTCATTTCTCAACCCATGAATCTAGCTTACATTACGTCCTTTGCAAAGTCTCTTCTAATTAGGGCACGTGAATTAACGTAGGAGTTCACATATCTTAAGCATCGCTCGAAAAAGTGCGAGTAAGATTAATTTTTGTTTTTTCATTTTGCAAGGTTCTTGACTTGTAAACCTGGAGATGATTACATAATTATTTTTTCAATTGTCTTGACGCAAATAGTCCCTTTGCCAAGATTTACCAAAAAAAGAAAAAAGAAAAAAGAAAAAAGAGTCCTTTTGCCAAGCCGTTAACTAAACTCACATTACAGTCCCTATTAAAGACCTCTAAGATTGGTAAGGTTGTACTACTTGCAAGAATACTTGAACCCTTGTTGGTATGGTGATGTGAGATGTAGTGATTCTTTTAAAATAGCCTTTCTGAATGAGAGTGAGTAAAAGTCTTTTCTAACTAAAAATCTCTCATTTAATATTCTTAATAAATCCATGTCATTGTCCTGAATGACAATTCTCTCATGTGGAAATTTGGGTGATGCAAATATGGTAGAGTAATTATGCATAAACCTTGATTAAATTGTTGAAAACCTCAATGAATTTTGAAATGTGCATTTTAAAGTAGCTTAGATTGGCTATCTCTTTGATGAATGCATACCAGTTTTTATTTTAATTGTGTCTGACATATAATATTTCCTTGAAAACTAAGTAATACTTGACATTCAAGTTGCTCCTTGAAGTCTTGAGATTCAGCATGCTTTTGTAGCCCAAAGCCCTTTTCACTAATTCGAGCACACCCCGAAGCCCTATTACTGACCCAGCATGCTTCCATAGCCCGGTGTCCCTTTATATTGATTTGGCGTGCTCTCGTAGCCATAGTCCCTTTTCATTGATTCGGCGTGCTTCCATAGCCGGTGTATCTTTATATTTACTTGGCATACTTCCGTAGCTTAGAGTCCCTTTCATCAACTCGACAAACTTACATAGCCTGGTGTCCCTTTATATTGACCTGGCGTGCTTTCGTAGCTTAGAATCTATTTCATCGACTTTGCGTGCTTTCATAGCCCGATGTCCCTCTTTATTGACCTGATGTGCTTCCATTAGCCCGGTGTCCCTTTATATCGACTTGGCGTACTTTCGTAGCCTAAAGTCTTTTTTATCGGCTCGACATACTTTCATAGCCCGATGTCTCTATTAATCGACACTGTGTGCTTTTATAGCCTGGAATTCCTGATCTGACATGCTTTCGTAACCTAAAGACCTTTTTATCAACATGGCGTACTTTTATAGCCTAGAGCCCCTTTACTAAATCAGTGTGTTTAAGAGGTATTGTCTTTCAAGTGCATCGACACTCGATTTGGTCGAGTTGTCCCCCAAAGATTTTTCTCCAGATTTAATCTGATTAAGGCAACTGAAGAAAGATTCGGAATCTAGTCAAATGATCCATGCCGCAATGCTAGGCAACCGAAAAAAAAAAAGATTTGAGTCCTAGCTAACCAAAACCTTACTTCAGGTGATCGTAGAGGTATAGGTCTTGGAAAAGCAGTTTCTCAGTCAGGCGACCGTAGAAATATATAGATCCTAAAAAAGCAATTTTTTCTGTCAAGGCGACTGAAGAAAAATACGGGTCCTAGAAAAGCAATATCTTTACAAAGTCTCCTTGCTATTCTGGGCAACTGTAGAAAAGTACGGGTTCTGGACATGTAGCACTAACTATCTTGAATTACTCTACCCTCCTCAAAGGTAAGTTATTCTAGGTAGGTTCCTTTATTATCTGCATTAGCATTACCATGCATTACATAAATTGCTTTCAAAAATAGAATTCATTTTCCAACAAAAATCATTCAATGCATGCGTATGACCAAAATTTATGTCTCAATTTATCTTGGAAGGCAACCTTTACGAGCTCACATTCAAATAGGGGAAACTGTTGACACCTAAATTTTGACGGCCCAATCATTTATTTATTACCTAAAAATTAGGGATTAATTCTTAACCCCTAAAAAAAGATAATAACATAATTAAATTGCGTAGTATATAGTTTTAGAAGCATTTTTTTTATTATTATTATTGCAATCTCATTGAATTGGTGATAGATGGGTTTAAATTGGTAGTTCTGAGCTTTAATTTGATGAGTTAGAATAAGCTTGCAAAGAGAACAAATTAGCCCGGGCCTCTTTTTTTGATCGAAAATTATCTTGTGAGAAATTGAGATTTGATATTTCCAGTGAGATGAAGAGATATTGCAAGCTCATTTTTGCAAGATTTAAAATTTGAGAAAAATCCTATTACAATCTTGAATCTTTGACAATATGTGATAAAATTGGTGGAGAATATTCATTTTTGCATAGTCCAAAGATACAAATGAAATCTAGAAGAGATGTTGAAAATAGAAAGAAATATTGCATTCAGGAGGAGGTCTTCGTGGATGTCGATTTGAAGAAGGAAATAAAGCCCTAGTCCACTTACCTATAAAAAGGTTGTTACACTAGAGAAAGCGAAAGAGGCCACACATTCAATATACGGCCACACAATGGGGTTCCTTTTTCATTCTACGGAGGACAACATAGGAGGGTTCTATTTCGGAGAGTCCTTTTTAGTCAACAGGGGGAGGCAAACTATAGAATACCCCTTTACCCAAAAAAAAAAAAAAAAAGCCTATAGAATACCCGGCCACCACGGCAAAATCGTAAGAGAGAGCATGTGAGTGGAGAGAAAAGGTGACAAGGGTGGTCTCTTTTGGGCCCACCGATGAATAGGAAACAAAAGTAGAGGGTTTTTCTCTTGCTGGACGTACGCACGCAGAGGAAAAGAAAAGACCAGAGAAAGAAATTCTTCTTCGGTGGACCACGACTAAGCTGCCCCATTCCAGACGTTGTCAACCCCCCATTGCCACGCTTTGCTGACCTCGTCGTCGAGCTTGCACCGCTAAGGCTTGCGGCTTCCTTGGGACTGTCGTTCCGCTCCCCATCGCACCACCGGACCGAGGCCTCGCAGTTGCTGTGTCCACCTCCAACGACGAGAAGGAGCCGTTACAACACCCGCCTCTGTCCCCCACAGCTAGCCGAGCGCCACAAAAATCCGGTCCCGACAGCCAAGTCCAGGCTGTGAGCTTCACCAAGCATCACTATATCGCGTCGTGAGTAGCCGTGGTCAATAATCAGAATAGGTAAAAATTTTGTCTTTTTTTTTTTCCAAAAATTCCGTTTCCTTATTTGATATGCTGAGATATCCATAATCTTGAGTGGTCTTCTAAGTTGAGAAATTTTCCCAATTTCACGTGTATATGATTGACCGTCTGAAGATTGTGCCCGAAATCTGACTTGTAATTACACGGAAAAATTACTAATCCAATCTCACGCTCAAGATTTGATTCGTGATTTTATTTAAAATTTGGCTAATCCGATCTCATGCGCGAAATATAATTTGTTAATTTATGGATATCAATTTTATCTTGCTTGATTTGCTGTCGTATTATTTGAATTGATTTTGCTTTCATAAAAGAAAACCCAAAAAATATATTTGAGTTCAAATTAGGTTCATGTTAGAGTATTTCTTGTTTTAGGGTTATTTTGCATATTTAGAATAGGAAATTTTTTATTTCAAATTTAAAAAATATTAAAATAAAAAACATTAATTTAGGATGTTGGTTTGTTTTTATTAATTTAAGATGCACATTTAATTATGTGACAATTTTAATTTCGAATTTCATTAAAAAAACTAGAATTAAGGCATTCTTTGCACGTCATTGCATGTTTAGTTTTTATTTTCTAATTAATTAAGTTTAGATATAGATAGGTTACATTTTAGGATAGGGATTACCAAGTTGAGATAACATCATAATTTAAATTAAGATTTGGCTTACCCCAATTCTTAATATAAGTTGGATGATATCTTAATCTTGATAGATAATTTTCGTGATTTTCTAATTTTGAATATCATGGAAAATACCCAAAAAAAATTCTTTAAATAAATTAATTTCATTCTTTATGATATATTGCATGCTCATTAAGAAAACACAAAATATTTCACTTACGTTGTATAGTCCAGGTCATGTTGCCATGTCATGTTATTTCATGTTAAATTAGTAGCATGCATTGCATAAAGCATGGTTCTCATTAAATAAGTGAAAACAAAAAAGTAATTGCTTGTTAATTAGAAATCATAGTTAAGATTGTCGATATGAATTCTGATCTAACATTGCAGATGCTTTCATTGCCATGAGGTGAGTCCCGTAATTCATTCGTCGTTTTGTTTGGGTGTTAAATTGGTGGTTTGCGCACCTGCATGATTACCTCACATGTTATGAAAGTAAATTAAAATCAATTAAAATTACTTGCAAAACATTTTTTGTTTATAAAAGAAAAATGTACCAAAATGGCGTTAGAGAAATCTAGTGTAACTAAGTCCCCAAATTCATAATCTCTAGTTCTTAGGAGTAAAGTAAAACTTTACTTGGATTTCTAATCAACCCACCAAAAATAGATTAGTGGCAACTCCTAATTAACAACTCTTTTGTATGTTAAGAACTTGAACCTAAGTCGCTAAGTCGCGAATTAGTATGAGCTTGGGAGAGCTCGAATTAAATCTAGGCTTAACAATCTATTAACCAAACCCTAGATGGTTCACTCATGATTAGGTAACGACAGGGGAGAAGAAGAGAAAGAGAGAGAGAAGAAAGAATAAAAAGAAAGAAGATAAAATAAGTTTACCAAGATATTTCCCCAAAAACTAATCATATCTTTCACCCACTTGCCCCTAAAACTCTCTATGCCAAGCATTTTGTCCCCAAATATCTTGCTAATTCTAGTTTCTTAGAAACAATAATTTTTTATCCAAAAATTCCAATTTTGCCTCTTAATCCGAATTTCCTTTTCCTTTTTTTGGGTCCGATAATTCATTTTTTAAAAAATATCAGACTTGTCGATAATTTGATGAATAATGAGAAGACGTCCAATAATTAAATCTCGAAACCTTCGATACCCAAAATTGAATTAAATTTCATGATTAAAAATCAATCGAATGCGACTTTAGTACTACCTAATCTATCAGGTAGCTTTTAGTGGTTTTTGCTCGTTTGACCCGTGGTCGATAATTTTCGACCCATGTTTGTGCACCTTCGAATCGTAGATGACCCTTTGTTATCATGTAATCGTAAGGGTTCAATTATGTACCATAAATATAATATAATAAAAAATCGATTTATTGTCATTTAATGCGAATATCGTAACCATGCGAAATTATCCGCGAATCAACTATGTACTTCCGTCGAATTGACTTATATCTATTCGCTAATTGATTTATAACAGTGCAGTATTGACTCTTGTTGATTTTTATGGTCGAGCGATCGATTTCTGATCAAATTCTCTAGTTTTTCATGTTTTTAACCTTTTACGGACTCACCTAATAGATTAGTTAACTCGTGAGTGATCAGTTCACAGTAAAATAACCACAAGTGCGTCGATGAAATAAACATTTCATATATTTCTAAATAGGGGCCAAATTTCGGGATATCACATGCACTTTGTGCTTATTTTTCATAGAAATTGACACCACATCCATTGAGTCCTATGTATAAAGTCTTGCCTGTTTGCTGCTATCCACAGGCAATAAAGCTATTGTTCAAAACACACACACTGTTACATCACGATGCTAAGTTCCCTCGATGTTCTCCATTCATTCATACTGTTAGTTTAATATTGATGTTGAATTACAGATCAGTAAACTACTGAAATAGTAGCAGAAGTATATTCTACGAGGCCATACGAAGGTTATAAATGGAGGCTTTTGCTTAGCCGAAGGTGTTTTGTGTCACAGACACAAACTGTGTCCTATCGTCATCTTGATCTGCTCCTCTTGTTTTCTCAGTCCTTGAAAAACTTATGTGAAACGGCTTGTGGATAGTTTCCATGGTATAAAAAGTAGCTTTTGCATTTCATGGTACAGGGAACAATCATACTCTGCATCCTTTACGGCAATACAAGAAAACTGGTCTTTCTATTCCTTACTTGCACTGCACCAGGAGTGTCTCTTTCCACTTAATTCAATAGGGAGAGAACAAAGCAAGTGCCACAACTTTGTAAGTGCTAATTGTGTGCCATAACTTTTTTTAGTCGCTCATTTAAGTATTACGTCAAAGTAAAATAGATCATTTTAGTGACATTTTTGGCAAGTCATTCTACGTGGATTTTTTTAAATTAATTTTCCATTTAACGTGGATTTTTAAAATTTTTAAAATTTTATGATTTACTTTTTTTAATTATTATTGTATTTTTTTTCAAGCTAGCCAGGGTCACTGACAACCCTTGCTAATTGCAAAGAGGCGAGGGTTGCGTCAGCCTCGACTGTGAAGGCCCTCACCTAATGTGGCCGCAAAGGCAGCCTTACCCATGACCACCAAGATTTGGCGAGTGCCTTGTGGTTGAAAGTGAGGGTCACAGGCCCTAAAAAAAAGGGCAAAAAAATAAAAATAAAAATTCAAAAAAATATTTAAAAATATTTAAATTTGTATACGTCAACGTTGGTCAAATCATATAAGATGACAGTGTTTACATTAGATTTTTTGGTAAGGTAAATTGCAATGGCATTCAAATGATCGATTTTTTAAATTTGTGACACTCAAGTGAGGGAAAAAATTATGATGCTTATTGAGCGCCAAAATTATGGTACTTGTGCCTAATTTTAAATATTTCAATACTTAATTTAGTTATCAAACAAGCTGAAATTCTTCTACTAGTCCAATCATTGGTAGGCTCATGCTTGTCTACGAATTTGTAATTCGATCTGGTCCGATCCAAAAAGGAGTACAAACCATTGTCCATTTCTCGGTTTGACCAAAGCTTCTTTATTTTTTTTGCCAGTAGGAGTATATTGGTAGTTTATGAAGCACGGACACGTTGCATGTGCTTTCGTGTCATGTCTGACACATGTCGAAGCGTGTCTGACATGTCGACACGCTCGGACACGCGGTCAACGCGTGTCCAATTTTCTGACACATGATCAACTTTTCTCAACATGTTTTGACACGCATGTCCAGAAGATGATGGAGGGTCGAGGCGAGGGCAAGGGAGTAGAGACAAGGTTGCAAGTGACGGCGAGCCCACGATGGCAAGAGACAGCCAGAGAAAGAGTAGAGATTGAGGCGAGGGCCGCCACAGTGATGCTACGATGGGTCGACGATGAGGCTGCAGCTGCAAGGGAGGAATGGCCGAAGGCAAGGTAGTAAATGATTGTGACGAGGACCGAGAGCACGCATAGATTGAGAGGAAGAGGAGAGAAGGGGGTCGTGTGACCAAGAGGAGGAGGAGAAGGATTGAGAGGAAGTGGAGAGGAAGAGGAGAGGAAGGGGGTCATGCGGTGAGTGACAAGGAGGAGGAGGAGAAGGAGCGCGCTAGCTAGGGTTTTTGATAAGGAAACTCAAAAGGAATAAAAAAAAAGGGGGACTCTAATGGTGAGATTTTTCATTTTGGAGGGAGGTGGGAATCAGGTGGGGGAGGGGGGGGGGGAAGTAAAGTGAAAATAAATTGGAGGAGGGGGGGGGGGGTGGAATAGACGAAGGAAAGAAGGGAGTGGGGGTTGGGGGTGGTCCCCCGGGGGGACTTCTTTTATCAGAAAAATAAATAAATGAAATTTAAAAATAATTTTGAAAAATAAAAGTATTGAATTTTGAAAGATGATAAATTTTGGTCATCATAGAAGATCATGGATTTATTTCTAATTTCGTGTTAGTTGTTAGTTTCATCGATAACTTTTGTTAAAGTTAAAAACATATTTTCAAACATGGATATGTATTATCTATGAATATATCTTTCGAATTTCCAATAAATTGATTTATTAATATTATTAGTGTAAATTCATTATAGACTCTTTTTTAATTAATTAATTAATTAGGAATTTGAATCAAATTAATTAAAAATATAAATATTCATTTAATATATAATATGTTTTAACGTGTCGGAATTTTTTACTTTTAAGAAATGATGTGTTGATGTATCATATTATGTTGTGACGTGTTTTTGTGTTAAGTATCAGTGTCACTTAGCTAATAGTGACCGGGCAACATAAACACGCCAGGCTTTTTGGCTCGTTGAATGAAAGCCGAAAGTGCGGAAGCAGCCTGCAGCATTTTCCAGGAAAATTGCCATATCTTTCCGGAAAATTACGTGTGTTAGTCACGCGCTTCTTCCCTCTCTCTCCGCGGGACACGCACGCGCGTACGTACACACGACGGGGAAGACAAACTACCTGTCCAAACTTGGGGAGGAAATTCGAGTCGGCGAAAGACAAAAAGTTCGATCGCCACAATGACGAGACGAAAGAAAGCGATGGATGGATTGAGATGCTTCGTCCGCTGGAGAAAGTCAACCTGAGAGAGGGAATCTTAATAAGGTGGTCATCGTGCTCCTGGCTACTTGCTCCACAATTGATGCAACATCCGCGTCATCTCGCGTTTTCTGGGCGCTTCCCTTTCGTAACAAAGCACGAAAAATCTGAGGGTGAATTTGTTCCAGGAGAATTTCATGATAAAAAAAGAAGCTTTTAAGATATAATTTTTTTAAAAGGTTGATTTTTTTCCTTTATTTGATGAAATGTAACCAAGAAGATATAGTAATTTTAATGTCATGGCAAAAAAAAATTGAATATTTTAACCAATTTTTTTTTCTTTCTTTCTGTTGGTTGTTGAGCTTTGGCGACGGCTGGTTATCAGTCATAGTGGTGGGCCAGTGAGGTCAAGATCACCTAGCCAATGACTGGCACAAGACGAAGAAGAAGGAAAATGAAAAACTAGAAAAGATAAAATAAAATAAAAAATGAAATTAAAATATTAAAATATTTGAGATCAGAAATTCTAGAAAGTGTTATCATCTTTTTAGATGTAGGAATTCATTTTCCTAAATTTATGCAATAATATATTTGTTAACCAAAAAGTATTTTCGATTAACTCATTTCCGATCGTGCACCACCCACACCCAAGTTCCATAGCCTTGTGTTCGCTATTCCAATCATGATTTTCCTACTCCCATAGGGAAAGGCCCTTCCCCTTTTGGGCCGATTGTGGGCGAGGAGGGATTCGAACCCCCAATACCGTGGTTCGTAGCCACGTGCTCTAATCCTCTGAGCTATAGGCCCTGCCCCGTCTCCACTGGATTTGTTTCCGGGAGTACCCTAAAAAAAAAGGAACATTTCCTCTTCCCAGCCATTTCGGGTTAAGAAGATGTGAAAGCACATTTCTCTCTATAATAAGGGTGCGTTCCAAGGTGTGAAGTGGGAGAAAAGAGTTTCAAAATTGGAGTTTTGAATAAAATGACATTTTCCTTCTTTTTTTATTTCTTTTTCAATATATATGAAAAAGTAGTAATAAAAATGAGAGGTATTAAGCTTTTTATCATCCTGGCGTTGGGTGAAAGTTTAGAAAATAAATTCTCAAAAAATACTTTCTCTCAAATAAACACATCATTAATTGAGTCGCATAAAAGCGTAATATAGGATGAGACTCTATCCTAACTTACTCGACTAAAGGCTGCTAATTGAGATTTTACGAAACTCTTGATTTGATCAGTCCACGATTCTAAGAACTTTGTTATTATATTTGTTCGTCGAAAGATTTTATCAAATTAAATTTTTTCTTGAGAAAATCGGGACTTTCGGTTGAAGGGTCCGTCCTTCGCGTTTATAAAGGGCGATCGGACATTCCCTGAATTCTAGGTATCCATATGGGTGCGTGTCGTTCGTGGGTTCCTGTGCGCGCTTTTTCACAAAATAGACATAGTATAGGACCTTCAAAATGTTGACCAAAAGAAAAAAGAAGAAGATGAATTGCAAAATTTTAAAGAAATAATTTCCTTTATAGCCTAAACTTTTGAATTTTATTTTTTATCCAGCACACCCGCTAGCTGGATGAGGGTTGCAATTTCAATTTTCAACAAATTGGAGATATTTGTCGAAATATTTTCATGTCACCTGTTACAAGCCACGGCAGCACATGTGAGCATAAGCTTGAACTCCAAGAAAGCCTTTGGCGGTGACACCACTTTTTTTTTTTTTTTTTTATATCTATCATTGATCCCATTTCGCTGGCTTAGGTTTGCAAATCTTTTAATTTAATCACTCTACTACCGAAGAAGTTCTCCACACCCATTCTCTCTCTCTCTCTCTCTCTCTCTCTCTCTCTCTCTCTCTCTCTCTCTCTCTCTCTCTGAAATTATCCCTCCTCATAAAATAGAAAAATAGTTTATGGTGTCTAAGAATTTTATCCGTACGATTCCGTCGCCTACAATTAAATCTCTAATTTTTAAAGAATATATAGTTTCACCAAACATTGGAGTTTTTTTTGAAGTGTATCAAAAAGATTTGGTGTTGCTGTAAGTATAATTTTAAAGGGTTAATACTACACAAATTCCAAATTAGTATACCTATGACAAATTCACCATAAATTAAATTTTGAACTATTTAAAACCCGAAATTTACTCTAAACTAATACACTTATAATAAATTACCCTATATTAGTTTCTATTAAATTTTATTATCGAATTGCTAAGTTAGATGACACGTGATAATTGACTTGTGAACTAATTTGCGATTTTACTTTTTGTTTCAATTTTGTGGCATTAATTCAATTTAACATATGGTATATTTGTCACAAATGTAACAATTTAGCATTTTTGGCAATCAAAAAAATTAGTTTTGGGTAAATTTATCACAAGTATACCAATTTTGAGTTTTTTTTTTGTAGTAATTTGAAATAAATTTGTCACAGATGTACCAGTTTGGAGTTTTTCATGGTATTAACCCAATTATAAAATTGTGTTGTCATGATTTTACATTAATAGTATTAAACAAGATACGTAAATATGGCAGCAATAAATCATTTCGACATCATCAATTCAATATCTTATACACTTATATATTTAAAATTAATTATTATAATGCGCATTCATTAGTTTTTTCAATTCATAAGTTATAATGAAGTGTGCTCAGAAGTGATTAATTGAATTTTCTGCCGCTTGTTTAAAGACACATAGATTACTAATCTTCAAGTGTGTTATCTATGGATTAAGGATCAGGCTGAAAAGATTTACCTTAAACTCCACGTTAAAGGAAAAAATAGTTCAAATTATTTAATAGGTAAAAACGTGAAAAGGCAAAAAAAAAAAGAAAATTGTACATGCGGCTTAATAATGTTAAAAGTGTGAAAGTTAGTAAAATAGGAGAAAAGGAATATTTTAAAGTCGGCAACGTTTCGGGGAAAAGCGCACGAAGTCACTTTCTTGGAAATGCACGTGGCACCGACCAAAAAAAAGAATAAAAGCTCACGAAGTCACTTTCGTGACGAAGATCATTTCAGTACCTTCGAGTTCGAGTTCGTCGATAAAACTGCCCCGTCTGATTCCTTTCTCTGCCGCTTTCTTTCAGCTTTAAACATTGCCCAAGATTTAGACACTTTCCCTGCTCTTGAGAAGCTCCACAGAAGAACAGAAAGGTCGCGTCCATGGCGAAAAGAGCTTCGGCCTCCTCTTCTTCAGTTCAACCGAGTCAATTTAAGAGGCCACGCTTCACTCCAACCGAGTAAGTTTGATGATCGTTTGTTAGTTCTTAGCTTTGCTTGCGGGAAATCCTTTGAAGGGTTCTCGAGTTGAAGGTTCTTGAAATGAGTAATGTGGCAAAGCGTGTGTTGTTGAAGTATGACATCGATTACCTTTTGCCTCATGACTGTTTTGAATCACTTTCGTTCGGTTTTTTGCTTGTGAATTTGTGCTATTAAGGCTCCGTTTGATAATGTTCCCATTTCTCATAATTTTTGTTCTTTTGTTTCTCAGAATAAAAAAAGAATATAAATCCATTTAGTAAGATCAATTAATTTTTCTATTCTTCGAAATAGAAAAGTACTCAAATAATAGATTTTAAAAAAATAAAATAAAAAAAAGTAATTATTTGTTCTCGCAAACAATTTCTATAAATAAGTTATTTTCTATAAAAAGTAACTTCTTCCTTGCCACCGGCCACCGGCCACCGGCCACCGGCTAGAGGACGAGGACAAAAAAGAAGAGAGGGAAAAAAAGAAAAATCTAAAAACATATTAAAAATTAAAATAAATTCTACGTTACAAAAAAATTTGTAAGTCATGCCAAATGCATTTTTATCCTTATCTATTCCAAAAAATAGAAATTTTGTATAGTTAATTGGTTTTTTTACTCATAAATTGTTTTTTTTTTTGTAAGATTTACTCATAAATTGTTCAAGGCAATAGAAATCAAAAAATATTATTTATGAAAAGAAATTATTTCATGGAACATAAATGTTACCAAATGCATCTCTCCAAATGATGTCATCTCTAACCTGTTATGCGAATTCGCGTTACTTCCTTCTTATTTCAATTAAACTCTGTTAAGGCTTTTGCCGAGTAAGCGAGCTGTTATTGTCATCAGGTTACTTTGCTGTCCTGTTTGCCAAATTATTCTATATTGCTTGTGTTTTTATGATGATCTTCACACAGTCAATCATGGAACGGATCCAAGAGGAATCTCGTGCTGGGGAGCTGCTCGACGGAGGAGGATGCCCAGAGAGTGGTAAGATGAGTAAAATAGCCAGCTTGGACATAGATTATATAGTCTTCATCGTATTTCAATTGCTGATCTCTTTAATTAGAAGCGGTTGGATCATTTCTGACCTTCTAGTCAGTTTCCTGATAGAAATCCGCATTAGAAATTGCAGTGAGATGTAAAGAGAAGTCTCGTTTGAGTGGTAAAAATGGCTTGCTGACCGTTATAGGCTTTTCATGTGAAGTAATTGCACTAAGAACACGACTTAGATTTTTCATGTCGTTTTGTAAAGATGGAACACGAAAAGATACAAATTTTCAGTGAAGTGCCCTGAATATAAATGTCTCCTTGAATCTTGCAAAATGTGGTCTATGACACGTCCCAAAATTTTCTTGCAAATGTAATCCTTTGCTATTGCTCTTTCCTGGACAGTTCGGAGAAGAGCCAGAGCCTGCGAAATCTCACTCAGCCGGATATTGTCAAAGGTAAATATATTTCATTTGGCTTGTTGGTAGTATCTTTTCCACAACAGTTAATTCCTCCAGTAGAATTTCCACGTGTACTGTGTCGCTAACAAAAACAGTTGAGTATCATATACCTGCACATAAATTTTTCTGTTAAACACCAAAAGGACGGTGCATTTGCTTATAGCTGCTAATTAACTTTACGTGCTTCCGTAAGTACCAGATAGACCAGCTTTACATTGAATTTTCTGTGGCACCTTAGATTAAGGGAATGCATTTGGTGAGTCTGATATCTATCTTTTTACACAGTAATGAGGTCTGGCATTCATTTGTACAAGTAACTAAAATGTTCCATATAGATATATGTCTATTTCTTTTGAATAAGTCCACAGGACATCAGTTGCTCATGGTGTTATTTTTCATGGTGTAGTTGTACTGGGAATTCTCTCAAAGCTATAGTGCAACGGATGCATTCAGTGGAGAATTCTTTTCAGAAACTGGTAAGACAAACAGAATTTATAGAATTTGCACTTTCTCAAACATGTCTCCATCAACACTTCAGATATGAGTTTTTTTTTTCCCCTGTGCATGTCAAGAATTGATTGAATGAACTTATTGACCAACAATTCCGTTGTTAGATGATTGATTTATGTTTACTGTTTGAACGGTATCTATTGAGCATGAACTTTGCACAACTTTTTTCTCCTATAAGCAAACATTCATTTCATTGCATAACCTGTGGAAAGAAAAACATGGGAGGACTACATCCCATACAAGTCCATTACAGCATATTGTACCACATATTCAGCTGACATCAAGCTGCCGAACCTTCCCATTGATGTGAACTTTTGGTAGTTGATTAATCTGTCATCCCTTGAGTAACTTTAAACCATTGAGTGACGGTCCTTCAATTCACCACTCTGTGATTACCAAGGCAGACTTTCTTCCTGCTGGATCAGAAGAACAGGAGATCCTTTTGAAAAACCTGTTAGAAAGCCTTATATCTCGAAATTAATTCATCAAGTTGACTTTCAATATAATGGTACCACACACCAAATGACAACATTACATTTTAGTCTCGTGCATCTACACTTCTAGTACCAACAACAAAATGCTACCCACAAAAACAAGATGAAAACTCAAAAGCATGCCACCAGATTACAGCAAAGTTAGGCAACATGAACTTCCAATTTCTGCACAAACACTTGACATCAGCAGTAATTGTCTTATCTCTTTCCTGAATCATAGCTTCTAAAGGGACTTTTACCCCCGGGGGGGGACTGCATCAAGGATACAAGAAGCTACAGGGGACACCTGTTCATACTTCATTTACTCTCTCTCCAGAGATACTAAATTGTTGCATTCCAGGCTAATTTCCTCACTAGTACCTTCAAACTATTGTCCTTCATGCTCTGCAAGGCCCAAGAAAACTCATCCTCCCAGTCACTTGCAGATCTAGGACACAAAAGCAGCTCTAAACTTGTTACCAAAATCTACTTTGAGAATACTCACTAAAGAACTAGTGCATTCAAGATTCTTCATGTTGTCAGCATAGCACGCAAGTGCAATAAATATCTCACCAAGTTTCATCCTGTCCAATGGGTTCTAAGTCACTTTGTTCCCACATTTCCTCACTAGTTTCCAAGCCTCCTTTACAGAGAAAGAGCCCCTAGATGATCCAGTAAGTACCACTTTGTCCACAGAGCCAGAATATGGAGAAATCAACCCACAAAACCATCTGAGTTTCAAGCAGGTCATCAGACCTTGCTGGAGGCCATCTCCATTCATTTGCTTTAATAACATCTGCACCTGTGGCCTTATAACCTAAAGCTGAATCATAACCATCCTAAAGCACGTGCAAATTTTTGCATAGACTTGGAATGAAACAAGTTGTTCATATAAGCTATGTATAAAGCTATTGTTTGATGGACACTATGATTTCAAATGTGCCTGAAAACTTAGCTCAATAAGGTGTTTCATAAGTTGCTTTTGAGAACAAATGATGTAACAAGTTTTTCAACTCCTTTTGATTGAATGGATTGTTTTGTATAAACTTCTGCTTCGTTTTTTTGATGTCTTTTTAATTTGGGCAATTCTTCTGTTGGTGGAATTGAACAGAAGGAATTGGTGGAGCTTTCAATTATTCACTCTCCCCACTTCGGAAGGTATGAATGCATTTCCCTGGTGATGCCAATTGAGAAAGGCTTTCTGTTTAGTATTGACCGGTTATGCACTGTTGAATTTTTTTTTTTTTTATGGGGGAATAATGGTCCGACTTACCACTAACACCCCAAAGCAAGCGGTCAGAGCTCAGTGAAAGTCAGGCGAGAATGACTAGGTCTTGCGCCAAATTGTCAATGCTCCAATTTAGAACATAATCATTTTTAGCTTGATAACAGTGCAGCATTTAACTTTGTTTAGTTTTATTTTTTCAAAAATTTGCATTGTTATACTCTCTGAGACTATGCATCTATTTATCCTTGGACTTCACCTGGCAGTAAGACTTGTCCAAGTGAGGTATTTGGCATTTGACACTCTGTGTCATTACTTTTCCAATTTTTATGCTTCTATACCTGTTCTTATTTCTAATGGTTGGCTTCTGAAGGGAATGCAGGATTGATGGTAGATCTACGGAAATAAATGATGTGAGGAACTTACGGCTTCAATTTCAAACCAAACTGTCAGATCCTCTGTTTACTGGAAGGAAACTACGAGGAGTTGGGGGTGCTCTCATTTCCGTTGCCTTGATCGATGCGAATACAGGGGATGTCATTACATCAGGCCTGGAATCCTCCATTAAGTTGGATGTCGTCGTGCTTGAAGGTGACTTCAACAAAGATGATGAGGATGACTGGGCTCATGAAGAGTTCGAGAAATTCGTGGTTAAAGAGCGTCAACAAAAGGGGCTGCTTTTGACGGGAGATCTCCAAGTGACACTCAAGGGAGGTATTGGGGAGCTGGGAGAACTGATATTTACTGACAATTCTAGCTGGAATAGGAGTAAAAGATTTAGGATAGGGCTTAAGAAGGCATCGGGTTATTGTGGGAATACGCGAATCCGAGAAGCCAAAACAAATGCCTTCCGTGTCAAGGAACATAGAGGAGAATGTAAGTCTTTCATAGTTCGTTACAGTATATATAAACCTTGTCCTTCCTTTATGAGTGGCCATAAACATGGTTTTGGATATCCAGTCTTCAACTTTTAATTGAGAGCTTCATTTCCTACGAACCTTTACATCTCCAACGAAAATTCTGATAAATGAAAAATGATTGGCTTCTTTGTCATTAGCAAACGTTGACACTTTCGATCAGTTTCAGGAGAGAGTCTGCATGCCTAAAGAAGTTTGCTTCTACTTGTCAATCTAATAGTGACTGGAACCTTATTGTATTTGTTCTGACCATTTACAGCATCCAAGAAACATGACATACCTGCATTCGGCGATGAGATCTGGAGGTTGAAGATGATTGCCAAGGATGGGAAATATCACCAAAAGTTGAGTGAAGCCGGAATACATAAAGTGGGGGACTTTCTACTTCAATTGTTTACGGACCCCATGAAACTGAAGGAGGTAAGCACTTAGTGAATGATTCTCAATTAGGGCTTGATTGACTACCTTGAATGTAAGTCTTGCGTGTTCACTCATTGTAGATTCTTGGAATAAGCTCAAATTCGACGAAGTGGGATACCCTTGAAAATCATGCAAGGAGTTGCAAGATAAATTGGAAACTTTATTTGTACTGTACTGATGGCACGAGGAAGCATGGTGCTGTATTCAACACTGATCGTCAGCTAATTGGCCTAATCAAAGATAGAGTATATTGTGCTACTGATCGACTTTCTGCCGATGATCTGGTAAGTAACTAGGAGTTCGTACGAAGTTTTGTCAAGCCAGTTCATTTGCTTCATACCATCGTGCTTAATTCATATAATTTGTCCCATATTATCTGTGTAATTTGCAATTTGATTTTTACTTGTAGCTGTGTGGCTTAGGTTTTAGAATCGATCAGAGATATGGAAACTTGAAACAAGGAGTTGGTTGGACATCTAGATGCTTTTGTTTTTGGTTTTTTTATCAATAAAAGCAATATGAAGTGCCTGTGGGGAGAATTAAAAGAAAATCTAAATGCTTTTTCTAGATCAATAGTTGAGACTTTTTGTTAATAGAATAATTTCCATTTTCACTCGTTGCAATGCAAAGTTGAGGATAGTGACCTCGTGTATCGAAGTGGCCCTCTATACTCTGCAGTTAAAATTATACAAAAAAGCATGAGTAACTTGGCGAGCACTTTCAGCAGTTGATTTGGCGTCATCTATGAAAATGTGAGGCGCTCATCATATTAACACATTCAAGTTGCAACTATTACTTTCCAAGTATAAAGCTATGAAGATCTTTAGTACTTGCACAATACAAGTTGATGGGTGTTTTATTTCTTCGCTGGTCCTTTCTCAATGAACTTTGCATCTTAACCCTTGCCTTGACTGTACTCTTCATAACATCTTTCGAGTGCCTGAACTTTTTGTGGTGGAGAAATGGGCGGCAATAAGCGTAAAATGAATAGAGGCTCTTTCAATGTTTCTTTTATTCTTCTTTCTCTGCGCTGGACTTCCGAACTTACTCTGACTACAAGTTCATCCATTGGAATGCAACATCACTTGCCAAAAAAAGATAGTGTTTATTGAAGTCAGAGCGTGTACCTTAAAAACTTCAATGAGTCCAACTTGAGCGATATACCTAGTGACTTTCTTCCAGGAACATGGAGATGCAATCGTGAAAAAGGCCCTTGATAACAAGAATGATGTTATGGAGTTCAATGGTGAGACCTTTTCTCCTTCAGTGCAAAAGAAGAGCTCGAGCTCCATTCCATGTCAAGTACTTGAAGAGCAAGTTGAAAATCAAGGCCCCGTTCAAAGTAATTTGGCTCCACGGATCTGGGCTGCTCCAGGTGTTTCGGAAGCTCCTCTTGCAAATGTGGGCTTGACTGCTGAAGGTACGTGCTCTAAAGCACAATATTTTCCTTTTTTAAGCACATACGTAGATGTGGCCTGGGAAATAGCGATGAATATAGTACTTTGTCGAGCTTTCATAAATTAAACCAATGCTTTCCAGATCCTTATGATTTGGTACAGAATATGAAGAGTTTATTTGTCCAGCTATCCATCAAAATAACGAAATTTTACTAAATTTGCTCCCTCTTTGGCACTGACATAGAAGCTATACGTAAAGGATTCCCATTTGCAAGTTAGGCTTCAGTTTGTCACTAGATGCAAAAGAAAATGCTTAGAATTAGTTTTTACTAATGACGAACAAACAAGAGGAGGAGGTTATTGCTCGTTACTACCAAAAGCAGTAAAATCAGGGTTCAATTCAAGAGATGCGACTTCAATTTGGACACGAGTTGAAGTATCAAAATGACCTATAAGGATATGCAATGTAGAGAACAATCAACTTTTAATGCCAATTGTACATGAAAAGATACATTCCTTAAGGTGTGATTGTTGCAAAATGAGCCTCGTTCAATACACTCCATCCATTCAGCCAATATATGTATGTACATACGTACTATGTATCTATAGGCTCTATCCAAACAATTAAAAGGCAACTAAAAAAATTAGGTGGTAGGACCATCTTGAGTGGGGCATTGGGGGGAGGGGGAGGGCAGATACTCATGAGCACTTCACTTTGGTGATGCTAAGTGGATATCGACAAGATATCGCTACTATTAGGTAGACATGAATAGCTAAGTGGATATCGACAAGATATCGCTATTACTAGGTAGACATGAATAGATGGAATAAGTACACATCAATGTGTTTATATGTGCTTTTTCATCAAATGGTGACCGGAAGATCATATGTTAGGAAAGAAGGTTGGTTTGTTAAACTTATATGTCAAAAATTGAAGAGGGCCTTCTCAATTGAAGCACTTAAAGATAACAAAGACCAGTGGCAAGGAAAAGCTAAAGAGATGTGTAGGGTGAGGGAAAAAAATTAGTGGCACTTTCCATCATAGTAAAAACTCATAACCGTTCATTCTAAAATTCTTTATCAGAATGTACACTTGAGCTTACGTCGGCCTTTGTTTACTAATCACACTAATATTTTAGTTCTTTCTCCAGAACATGATGGTGCAACTGCTTTGGCATTGCCAGTACGGTTGCAAAATACCAATTTTGGAAATGCCATGAAGCTTTCGGTTGACGAAAGTGTTCATCTCGCTGCACGGAAGCCCATATCTACAGACTCCATGAATGTTCTAATTCCTCAGGGAGATATCCATTCTTCGAGGCAAATGGACTATATGGTGAATGAGAATGGTCCCCCCTCTGAGCCACCCCTTGACCCAATATCAAGCTTCCAACATAGCAGTACACTTCCTCATCCTCAAGGCAATCACGTGGTGGAAGGTTTCCAATCAATTGATTCAGATGATAATCTGGGGGACCGGTGTCCTGATGACCTAGCATCATCTGACCTTCAGGTCTCATCTAGAACACCTATGATACACAAAAGAAAGAAAAAAAACGAAAAGGTTGAAAAGTCAATAAGAGGGGAAGAAGACCGAGAGTTTGCAGAAAGAGAAGGGAAGAGAGAAGAGAACGACAAGGAAAGAAATAAAAAGAAGAACAAGAAGGAGGAAGAAAGAAGAGGAGCAATTGCCATGGATGTCTCATCAAGCCGACTCAATTGTGTTATGCAAGGCTTAGTAAGTTCTTACGCCCCTTTTTCTTTCAATCAAACTAGTTTTCGAGGTTAGAGCTTAAATTCGAAATTATGTGAGATTCGAGCTATGAAGCTTGATTTTTTAGTTGTTGAGCTATGAAGTTTCATGAAAATGATAGTTTAGGGTGTTGTGGAATTGTAGGATTTTACAAAACTTGTTTTGAGCTTAGGGGTTGCTCGAAACAAAATTTTGAGGTTTCCCACATATGATGAACAATGTGCATCCAAAGACTTTGGGGCCATATTTTGTTGATTTTTTACTTGGTTTTGAGTCGGTCAAGTTGAGGTTTTTGTCATATGTTGAAAATGCTTTCTATTGACTAGAACACGTTTGTAACAGGGTTCGGAGGAGAAA
Source organism: Eucalyptus camaldulensis (assembly GCA_019915185.1). Lineage (NCBI taxonomy): Eukaryota > Viridiplantae > Streptophyta > Magnoliopsida > Myrtales > Myrtaceae > Eucalyptus > Eucalyptus camaldulensis. Next base: position 12,218,028 of record JAHSVA010000013.1, on the reverse strand, counting down.
GTTATGACGTGATCAAATTTGACACTCGAGTTTTACATTGCCAACAACTTGAATAATTGCTTTGGGATTTTTTAGTGCATAAGAGTTATTTCGTTAGCGTTTAGACTTAGTATAATCATTTCGTAATTGAGGTAGTGTATTACTCAATTTTAAAGTTGGTTCTCACTGAGTTGAAAAGACCACGGGTCTAACAATTCAAATAACGTTTGTTATTTGTTTGTAGGCATTCCAAGGTGAGCAATGCTATGTCTTCTTTAATTTTATAAAACTCATGTCTTGCAAATGATAGGATGATATATTATGAGTTAAATAAGTATTATATGATTTGATATTCTTTTGAAAAGAAATAAAAGTGGTGCTTAAGGCATATTGGATGCATAAAAGTAGACCGAGCATCTACTGTCCTTTTGTTTATTGGAAATGACAAAATATATTTTGAACATAGCTTGAGCTGATTATTGTGAACGGTTCATAAAACACTTTATGAAAGACATTTTGAGGAACTTTTTGTGAAAGACGTATCGAAAGTTAATACATATCGATTTGTGAATTTATTTTATGAAGAATCATGAAATGATGTGAGGGATGCCTTGTGAAATGTATTCAGTTTAATTAACAAAGTTTATAAAGATTATGCGTTTTGTTTTGTGAAATCAATTATTGATATTGATTGTGGATTTGATTGTTGGTATTGGATGATGTGGTTTTAGTACTAAATATCGTTGTGAGCCCATTGAGGGACTTGTGGATATGCATATTAGGTTTAGGATATCTTTTTGGACTGAACCATCGGTTTTATAAGTGAAGACCTTACCAAGAGCAGAATCTTGATCGCTTTATCATCGGGCATTGTGTCGTGACATAGTAAGATATTATTCAAAAGATTGGTCAATGGATGGATTATCGAAATGTGTTTTGTCATGAGATTGATCGATGGATAAACCATTAATGTGGTTTTTAATAGATATTAATCAATGAACTTGACTATTGATGTTTGAATTATGATGATAATTTAAATGAGTAATTCTAAATTTTATAAAACTTTTTGAAATAAAACGCCTTGTGCATGATTTGATTGATATATTAATGAGGAGGATTGTGAGTTTCTAGTAGTGCTTTATACTTATATATATGCGTAGTGACTGCTTGATTTGCTTATAATAGATGTACTACTTACAGAGTTATAGTTGCTCACCCTTCTCTTTTCCAACCTTTTCAGATCTTTTGGTTAGCAGCCAATAGAATAAGAGTGTTATCAATGGAAACTTTTGGAAGTGGACTTCTTATAAGGTTTGAGGATACACTCTTCAAGGGAAGGCCGTATCACCCCCATCCTTATAGCTTTCGGGGTGTGACATCATCATATGATGATGGTTTTATTAAAAATACTAGCAAAGGTGTTAATGCTTGGCTCAAGATAAAGGCAGTGTTGCAGTGGGGTATCTTCATCAGGAAGATGGTCACGAAGAGACAAGTTAGAATGCTGTAGTTAGTCTAGGCTTGATTTGATTTGTTCTTAATGTTGCATTGGGTAAGATGATTCTCCATTTACTATCTAATGGAATTGATGGGATTCTTTACTTAGATGATGTTATATTAGTTCCTCAGGGTATGTTTGATAACATTTTATTCTCAGAAACATTTTTTTTTCATAAATAGGTTTTTTTTTTACATTTCTATTCTCTATATAAGTTTCTAAGCATCCGAACACGTTTAGCAATTGTAGAAAATTTTTGTTTCCAATATAGAAAAAGAACATAAATACGTTTGGTATAACCCTTAAATTTTTTTAGGACATAAAACACTTTTTTAGTTTTTTAAACTCATTTTATGAGATTTTTCTACTTTTTTTTAATTGTTTTCCTCTCTTCTTCTCCCTCCCCAATTGCCTGGCCTCGGGGAGCTTTGGTGAGCAACTTTAAAAAAAAAAAATGACTTTGTTTTAGAAATTGTACAAGAGAACAAAGAAGTAGGTTTCCACACCTTGTTTTTCTTCTAGATTATTCCTTAGCCGATTTTTTTATCTGGGGAATAAAATTTGACTGATATTATCAAATGAATTTTTATTTTCTTATATTTTGGAGAACAAAATAACCAAAAAAATGGAAAAATAAAAATGTTACAAAAGAGAACCTTAATGTTATTTATTTTTGTATTGAACAACGTCGTTTGAACGCCTTCTCAATCAAATAATTTTTTTCATCATAGTCTCTCTACTCTAATTTTTTCAACATATCTCTTAGAAAGTTTCTTTTCACATGTAAGGAGATGTAAGGTATATCAATCAAGGGGTGTACTTGCATTATGCGGTTACTATTCATCGAAATTGGCACCACATCCATTGAGTCCAATGTATAAAGTCTTGCCTTTTTGCTGCTACTTACGGGCAATAAAAGCTATTATTCGGAACGCGTACACCATTAAATCATTATGCCAAATTCCTCAATATTCACCATTCATTCATATTGTTAGTTTAATATTGACGTCGAACTACAAATCAGTAACTACTGAAAAAGAAGCATAAGTATATTCTGCAAGGCCATGCAGCGGCTATAAATGGAGGGTTTAGCTAAGCCAAAAGTGTTTTGCGTAACAGACACGACCATGTTCTATCCTCTTCCTGGCCTGCTTCTCTTGTTTTAAGCTTATGTAAAGCGGCTCATGGATAGTTTTGAATGGTATTAAAAGTATTTTTTGCATTACTTAATTCAATAAGAAGAAGAACAACGCAAGTGTCACAACTTTCGTAAGTGTTCACTTGTGTGTTACAATTTTTTTTGTTTTGCTTACTTCTCAAAGTAAAATGGATCATTTGAATGTCATTTCTAGCAAATCATCTTATGTGATTTTTTTTTTTAATTTTCCATCTGATGTGGATATTTTGAATTTTTGATTTACTCTTTTTGAATTATTACATTCGTTTTTGTTTTTTTTTTTCCTTTTCTTTTAAGGCCGGCAAGAGTCATTGACGACACTCACTGATTGCAAAACTCTCACCTAGATTAGGTGAGGGCTGCCTCACCCTTGGCCGCGAAGGCCCTCACCTGGTGTGGCTATGAAGGCAACCTTCCCCAAGGCTACCTAGATTCGACGACAATCTCCGTGACTAAAAAAATAATAAAAAATATTTTTAAATTGTCCACATTAGTGCTGATAAAGTCGCATAGGATGACCGACTTTCATGTCAAATTTTCTAGCAAGGTAAATTGCTAATGACACTTAAACAATCGATTTTTTAAATTTGTGACACTCAAGTAAACTAAAAAAAAAATTAATACTTAAGTGAATGCCGTACAAAAATTATGGTACTCACATTGAATTTTAAATTTTTCGGCACTAAATTTAGTTATCAAACAAGTCAAAATTCTACTGCTAGTCCAATCATCAACCAATTCATGCCCATCTAAGAATTCGTATATTCGATCCCGATCCAAAAAGGCCTAATAAACCATTGCCCATTTCCCGGTCCGACCATTTGGCAGGAGGAGCAGACTAGTAGATACGGACCGGGCAGCCAAATGCGCTGGTTTTCCGGGAAAGCGGAAAGTGCGGAAGCAGAGCGCAGCATTTTCCGGGAAAATTTCTCCATCAACCCCCACCCCCCGTCCCCCCCGCGTCCTTTCTCCTGTGGCGCAGGCGTACGCACGACGGCGACGGCGACGGCGACGGCGGCGACCCGTCCAATATTTGCGAGAGACTCGAGTCGGTGAGAGAGAAAAGTTCGATCGCTAGCACCACGACACGAAAGAGCGCGACCAAGGAATGGCGCTTCTTCCGCCGAAGAAAGTCAACCTCGGAGGAAATCTTAATAATGTGATTGTTGTGCTGCTGGCTTTGTGCTGCACAATTGATGCAACATCCGCTCGTGGCTCATCCCTTTCATTTCAAAGCCCAAAAAGTCTTAAGATGCATTTATTACTGGAAAAATTTCATGATAAAAAAATACTTTCTGAGAGATAATTTTTCAGAAAAATAGATAGTTTTCCTTTGTGTGTTGGTATGTGACCAAACATATTTTCTGGTGTTGGATATTAGTAATTTCGATCTTATGGGAAAAAAATCAAAATTTTAAATTTAATTTTTATTTTAACTTTTTCCCCTCTGCTAGTTGCTCGGCCTTGACAATGAGTAGTTGTCAACCATGAGCATGAGCTAGTGAGTTCGAGATCACTTGAGGCCAGCGAGCAAGCCTTGCCAACTTGTGGCAAGGCTCAAGATCACCTATGGCCAATCGTTGGTAAGCGATTGGTCGAAGAAGAAGAAGAAGAAAAAGAAAAAAATGAAATTAAAATATTAAATATTCAAGATAAGTAATTTGGAAAAGTGTTTTCACTCTCTTACATTTGGGAATTCATTTTCTAAATTTATGCATGGATATTTTTGTTGACAAAAATGTGCTTTCGATTGACTCATTTTCTGACCATGAAACTTCGGAAAATCAATTTCAGAAAACACCTTCCATCAAATAAAAACACCCTTAATTGAGTTGTATAAAAGGGTAACATGAGATGGGACTCTATCTTAAATTACTCAAGTAAAGGCTGTTAATTGAGATTTTACAAAACTCTTGATTTGATCAGTCCGCAAAACTACAGCGGGATGGGACTCTATCTTAGATTTTTCAAGTAAAAGGCTGTTAATTGAGATTTTACAAAACTCTCAATTTAATTAGTCCACAAAACTCCGGACTTTGTTATTGGGGAAATTGACACAAATAATTCTTAAACTTTGGCCCAATATGTAATTTGGTCTATGAACTTTTAATTTGTTCAATATGGTCCTTGAACTTTAACCCAATATATAATGTGATTTATGAACTTTTAGTACATCTTCAACCTAGCGGTTACTAGGGATACGTTTGGTAACCATTATATTCTCAAGAACACTTTATGCTTAGAATTTTTTTTTTTCTAATTTTGTTTCCTAGATAAGCTTTTGAGTATTTGAATTCATTTGGTAACTATAAAAAAATTTTATACTAGAAATAGAAAATGCATTTGGTATGACTCTCAAATTTTTTTTGACTTAAAAATTTATTTTGATTTTTAAATAATTTTAGTACTTTTTTTTCTTTTATCTTCTTTTCTTCTTCCTCTTATTGGTCTTCAGCCTCGAGGGAGCCTCATCGGCCCTCGGTGAGGTTGAGCCTCGACTAGGTACTGATGAGGCTCACTAGACCTCGTTTGGCCAATTGTTGGCTACGGCCTCATTGACCCTGATGAGGTCAAGCCTTGCCTAGCCGTTAGCAAGGCTCATGGACCTCATTTGGTCGGTCACAGGGATTGCCATGGCCAATGACTGACTAGAGAAAGAAGAGGAGGAAGAGAAAAAGAAGAAAATAAAATGATTTTGGCTTGATTTGAAGTTATTCTTGCAAACAAAGAAACAACATTTTTTTTTACTGCTTGAATTTATTCTAAATCTATTCTCAACAACAAATATGTCATGTTCTGTTTTTTTTTTTTTTTGTCTTTTCCAGAGAAGTAAAAGAATAGAAACAAGCGCTGATCTTTTACCTCGTTGCATGTGTCTGACGAGGCATGAAATCACATGAAAACCGAAAATGCGGAAGCAACATTTTCCAGGAAAATTACCCGGATTTTCCTAGAAAATCACCCGGTCACGCTTCTGTCTGTATGTCGTTCTCCTCTCTTTGTGGGACACACAAGTGCGCGTACACACCCCGACGACGACGACAAGACAACCAGTCCAAACTTTGCAAGGAGACTCGAGTTGGTGAGAGACAAAAGTGCGATCGCCACGACCTCGAGACTAAACAAAGTGAGTCGTTATCAAACGGGTTTCTTTGCTCAGAAACTTGTCCGGAGAATAGAAATTAAAAAATTAATTTCTGGCCAGAAATCAATTTATGTTTCAGAAATTTTGTCATGCACAGCCTAAATAGCCTAAGCTTTAGATTTTATCTAGCTTTAGCTTTGGCCTCCCTTGGCTAGCCTCTTGGAATTTTCCTTATGTGTTTACGTGGGTCGTGAGTATGTTAACAAATTTATAATTATGGAAATAACAAAATTCGTAATTTTCGAATTTAGAAAAGAGAGAATAAATAAAAAAATTAGTCTACCACATACACTTACCCATAAAAATAGATTGCTACTTATTTAATGTTAGCTAATTTTGAAAGAGTATTTCGAAAAAGCCTGTGCAGAAATGCAATTGACTTTAGATCAAAGAGGTTTAATGAGAGGCACGTTATGTTTGGTGAACACTTTTTGACAAACTTTGAAATTTGATCTAAAAAGTAATTTTTAAAACAAAAGGCAAAAAAAATGAAAATGAGGGATTGGATCCTCACCCAAGAGCCTTAAATCAATTGACCGAGCTGAGGCACTAAGCTACCGCAACCCAAGGCGAGGTCGTTGAGGTTGCACGACCTGAGACCTTGAAGGTTGTATGATGGTGATGGCGGGGTCATGTGACTAAGGACGGTTCTAGCTCGAGGTCGTGAGATCTCTATGATTGCATCTTGAGATTGCGTGATTTCGGATTAGATGAGGGTCATTGATGTTAGATTTAATGGCGTGCGATGTTGATCATATGTGCATTGAAACATGAAAAAGTGAGGGCAAAAGTAAAATTTAGACAAATCAGTAAAAGCAAAAAAAACAAAAAATCATTAATCTCGAAAGTAGCATTTCCGAATCATCATATGGCAATATCAAATCGTCACCAACCACGCGTCATTCTTCGTACTATGAAAGCGTGTAGGATAAGCTTGTACGCCACTCCAAGGATTAGCCACGGACGCGGAAAAGCCAAGCGGGCTTTGGGCGTTGACGGAAAAACGGATTGAGTCGACCCCCAACACTTTTTTCCCTTTCTTTCTCCCCCCCCCCCCCCCCCCCCCCCCCCCCCCCGCCCCCCCTTCTCCCTCTTTTCTATGCAATTTCTATCTCCATTGAAATTATTTCTTTTAATTAAATAAGAAAATACTTTTGAAGTTATCGTGGATGAACCGTATCCGCGCAATTTCATTTGGCCACAATCTAGTTTCTAATTCTAAGGAATTATTTTCGATTTTATGGAACACATGATTATCATTAATATTTCTTGAAGTCACGCATGCACGTCCATAGAAAATAGCCGATATTCTGACGGGTGACCGATTGATCAAAGATCAGGGCAAAAAGATTCACCTTAAATTTCGTGGACCGGACCAAGCACAAATTGAAGACTATTTCGGGTCTTTCTTTAGCTCACTGCAGTAGAAATTCTAATCAGGTTGCTGACTGGGTTGCAAAAGCCCAGCGTTTTGATTTTCTTCCTAACAACTGGGCAACTACTCCCTCTTCTGCTCTTTTGGATTTACTTCGTACTGATGCTCATGCTGTATTAGCTTCGCCTATTATTTAATATTATCAGTTTTGTTTCTCGTAAAAAAAAATTTAGGTTAAAGGCAAAAAAGCTCAATTATTTATTAGGCAAAAGGTGGATAAAAACAACAAAAAGAGAGAGAAAATCGGGCGGGCATATTCATAAGGTTGAGGGGGGGCAAATCGTCAGAATCTGAGACAAGAATGAACGCGGTTTCACAAATGGCCACTTTTCGATGAAATGTTCTTCCCTTTTCTTGGAAATGACAGAGACTACTACTACTTCACACAGTGCAGCATAAAGCACACCCACCCCGTGATTGCGAACTCATTGCTTTGAGCTTCAGCTTGAGTTCGTGCATTTAACTGTTTGTCTTCTCCTCCATTTCTGTGCTACTTTTGTACTCTTTTGTTCAGCAACCAAATCCTTCCAAATTCAGACACTTTCCCAGTTCTTGAAAAGGTCCACAAAAGGAAGGGAAATCATGTCGCCGCAGAAGAGAGATTTACCTTCCACTTCTTCAGGTCGAGAAAGTCTGCTCAGGAGGCGGCGCACCGCTCGAACGAAGTGGGTTCGCTCCTCTCTCTCGACGTTTCGATGCCTGCTCGATTTCTTGATGATCTTGCTAGTTTTTGCCTTGCTTGATGGGATATTCGATGAGAAAAACATGGGGAAGTCTGCGTTGAAGCATAACATTAATTTTTTATCTCATGACAGTTTTAAGAATACCTTTGGTTAGACTTTTTGGAAAAATCATTAAAAAAGTATAAAGAATTTTGGCTTTGTTCGTTTCGCGAAAAATAATTTCCAGAAAAATATTTTTCAGATTTTTCGACATTCATTTCACGGAAAATAAATTTCTTGAAGAAAATGTTTTCTATCAAAAGATAAAAGTCTTTTGAAATAAAGGAAAATATTTTTCACTTTTAAAAAATAAAAAACATTTTCCTTATTTGATTTTTCTTTCCTCGTACCTCTACAAATCTTTACTTCATCATTCCCTTTCTTCTTCTTCTTTTCTTTTTCTATTTGAATTATTTTTTAATTCTCTTTTTATTTAATTCGAATTATTTTTAATTTATTTTCTTTTCTTTTTCTTTGTTTCTCATTTTCTTGACTAGTCGTCGGACTAGATGAACCTTAAGCTCGTCAATCTCAAACTTGCGTTCGTCGATTTGGCGAGTCTCGAGTTTAATGTTTGTGCTCACCAATCTGGTGAGCAGAAAATATTTTTCTTACCAATCACTATAAAACATTTTTCGAAATATTTTCAAATTTTAACTGAACACCAAAAAACATTATCATTTTTCTAAAAAATAATTTTAAAAAAAATATTTTTCAGAAATAACTTATTTTCCGTGAAACGAACGTTGAAGAGATTTTTTAGAATGCAAATTATGGTAAATGGTAACTTCAAAGTTCCTTGCGAAATACCTTTAGTTATTATTTTAAAAAAATAAAAACTGACCGGTGAAGGGCGGTGACCGGTGGCCATCGTCTGAGGTTGCCAGACCTCAGGCGGCCACCGGAGACCACCGGCGAGGGCCACCTGGGGTCGGGCGACCTCCGGTGACCCAGATCCGGGTCGCGCGGCCTAGATACCCGCCGGAGGTCGCGTGACCCACTGGCGACGGTCACCGTGACCGTCACCGGCCTCTCGCTAGTCCGTCGCCTGCCCTCAGCAGCCCTGCACAAAATGAATGGCTCAACGAAGGAGATGAATGAAGGGCAAAGCCAAAGCCGAAAGCCCTTGGGCTTTCAGCCTCCAGAAGGCTGGCCTTTGCTCATGGGGGTTCCAAAAAATTTTCCAAACACCTAATACTTGGCCAAAAGGCCTTTAGGTGTCCAAAGGTACTTGGGAAAGCTGTTCCCAAACGCAGCGTAAATCACTTTCATTCTGACTTTCGTTAGTGGTTTTGTGCTGTGGCTTTAGTATGAAGCATTAAAGACCTCAGATGTCGTCGTCTCTGTTATGCAATTTTGGCGTGGGTCAATTGCAGTATTTCTTCCTTAATTGAATTAAACTCTGTTGGAAAGTTTCACCTAGCAAGTGCGCTGTTATCGTCACTGGGTTACTTTGTTGTCCTGTTTGCCTAATTTTACCATCTTGATTGTACTTTTGTGCTGATCTGATCTTCACACAGTCAAAGATGGCGTTGGTCCGGGAGGAATCTGCTGACAAGGAGCTGGTTGACAGAGGACGATGTCCGGAGAGTGGTAAGATGAGTAAAGCAACCAACTTGGACATACAACATAAAGTCTTTATTGTATTTCAATTGCTGATCTCTTCAATTAGGAGCAGTTGGATGCATTTCTGACCTTCCAGTCAGTTGCTGGATAGAAATCCGCATGGGAAATTGCTGCGAGATGTGTAGAGAATTATTGTTTGAGTGGTAAAAATGACCCACTGACTGTTCTAGGCTTTTCCCGTGAAGCAATTCCACTAAGAACATGATTTAGGCTTTTCATGTTGTTTCGAACAGTACGGATCACAAGAAGATCCAGCTTTTCAATGAAGTGGCTTGGACACGATTTTTTCCTTGAATCTTGGAAAATGTGGTCAATGACAACTTGCATGTCAGAGGAGGACGATGAGAATACCTGTGATGTGAAACTTGAATGAGATGAATGCGTGACACATTGCAATGTAATTCTTTGCTATTGCTCTTTGCTGGACAGGTCAGGGAAGAGTTCAGGGAAGAGTTCAGGGGAGCGTGGGAGCGTGTTAAATCTGACTTGGCTAAAAGCTGTCAAAGGTAAATATAATTTATTTTGTTTGTTGGCTGAAGCTCATCAGCATGTAGTGATTCCTCTAAAAGAATTTCCATGTGTATTGTCTCAATAGCTAGAATTATCATCGAGTATCATAAGCCAACAATCCATGGTTCTATTCAGCATAGTGCAATACCCGCACATACGTTTTTTTTTTGTCTATCACTGAAAGGACGGTGCATTTGGAGATATCTACTAATTAACTTTCCTTGCTTCTGTTATCTATGTACTGGATAAATATGTATTCCAGCTTTACGTTGACTTTTCTCTGTTGCCTAGAATTAAGGGAATGCATCTGATGAGTCTGGTAGTTGGGTCTGACAGTCATATGTACTAGTAAATAAAATGTTACAAATGGATATTTGTCTATTTGTTACGAATAAGTCCACAAGACAGCAGTTGTTCATGGTGTGAATTTCCATGGTGTAGGTGCATGGGAAATGCTCCCGAAGAGATAATGCAACAGAAACTGGTAAGAGAAACAGAGTTCATAAAATTTCCACTTTGTCTCACACATATTTCCAGGAACACTTCAGGTATGAATTGTCCATCTGCATGTCATGAAGTGATCGAATGAACTTACTGAGTAACAATTCTGTTGCTAGCTAATTGGTTTATATTAACTATTTGAACAGCATTCATTGAGCAGGAACTTTGCACAATTTTTTTTTCTGTTAGTATAAATGTTGTAATATAATGCGAAAGATAATTGGATCTTGCAATTAAATTGACACGAAATCAACAAAGAAATAATTGAGAAACATTAAGGAATACAAAAAATTTACGTGGTTTGGTCCAAGTGTCGGTACCTATTTCACGGGAAGAGCTTGCAGCAAATAATCCACTAATCAAATAAGAGAATCAGAGTTACAATTGCTCACATGCTATTATTTTCCGCACCTAGATTACATCCCAAGCCCACAGTGTTTCGCCTCACAGAGAATCACCTCACAGTGCAGCAAATAAGTGTTTCCACTGATTACAAACTCAGCCTGATAAATTAAGATTAATTCATCAAGTTGATTTTCAATCTGATGACACCACGCACCAAACGACATGACATCATAGTATTCCGCATCTACGCTACCAGTACAACAGAAAAATGCTACCCAGGAAAACAAGAGGCAAAATAAAAACCATGCCACTAGACTACAGCAACGTTAGCCAACAATAACTTGCCAATTTCTAAGCAGACAGTTAAAGTCGGCAATAAGTGTCTTATTTCCTTCCTGAATCATAGCTTCTAAAGAGACTTTAACAGGGAATAAACAACTGCATCAAGGTCATGACAAGCTTGAGGGGATACATTTTCCATGCCTCACTAAGTACTCTCTCTACAGAGATAATAAATCATTGCATTACAAGTAAATTCTTCCTTCCAATCTCTTGAGGATATAGGAAATGACAGTAGCTGTAAAACTTGTTCTGAAAATCTGCTTTGAAAATACACACTTAAGGAATGAGTACATTGGAGATTCTTCATGTTGTCCGCATAGCACACTAGTGCTATCAATGTCAGAGCAAGATTTCATCCTGTATATGAATCACTAGCCACTTTATAAAGCCATATCTTGGCACATTAGGCTTAAACCATACAAGCCTAAGCCAAGTCACTTTGTTCATACATTTTCTCACTAGCTTCCAAGCCTCCTTTACATAGAAAGAGCCACTAGATGATCCAGTGAATGCCACTTTTCCTATGGAGCTAGAGTTTGGAGCAATGAACCCACACAAAGCCCATCGGAGTTTCAAGCAGATCATCAGAACTTGCTGGAGGCCATCTTCTTTCCATTTGCCTCATTAACATCCACAACTGTGGCTTTATCTCCTATAGCTGAATCATAACCTTTTGAAAGCACATGTGACATTTTACATGAACATGGAATGAAAGGGGAAATAAAAATGGTTAGGATTGTTAAACTATATATACAGCTGCTGTTTGGTAAACACTATGATTTGAAATGTGCCTGAAGAACTTAGCTCAATAAGGTGTTCGATAAGTTGATTTTAAGAAGGAGGTTTTCAACTCCTTTTGATGGAATGGATTGGTTTTGTATCCCTTCTCCTTCATATTTTTGATGTCTCTAACTTTGGCAACTCTTCTTGGTGGCTTTGAACAGATGGCAACAGTGGAGCTTGCAAATAATCACTCTCCCCACCTTGGAAGGTATGAATGCACTTCCCCCGTGATGCTGGCTTTCTGTGTAGTATTGACTGGTTATGCATTGTTGATTTTTTGGGGAATAATGGTCCGACTGACCACTAACACCCCAAAGCAAGCAGTCAGAGCTTAGTGAGAGTCAGACCAGAATAACTAGGTCTTGCGGCAAATTGTCAACGCACCAAGTTAGAACATAATCATTTGTAGCTTGAGAGCAGTGCAGCATTTAAGTTTCTTTAGTTTTACTTTTTTTTTTTTTTTTAAATTTGCATTGTTATACTCTCTGAGACTATGCATCTATTTATCCTTGTACTTCACCTGGCAGTAAGACTTGTCCAAGTGAGGTATTCGGCATTTTGTCACCCTGTGTCATTACTTTTCCAATTTTTCTGCTTCTATACCTGTTCTTATTTCTAATGGTTGGCTTCTGAAGGGAATGCAGGATTGATGCTAGATCTACGGGAATAAATGATGTGAGGAACTTACGGCTTCAATTTCAAACCAAACTGTCAGATCCTCTGTTTACTGGAAGGAAACTACGAGGAGTTGGGGGTGCTCGCATTTCCGTTGCCTTGATCGATGTGAATACAGGGGATGTCATTACATCAGACCTGGAATCCTCCATTAAGTTGGATGTTGTCGTGCTTGAAGGTGACTTTGACAAAGATGATGAGGATGACTGGGCTCACGAAGAGTTCAAGAACTTCGTTGTTAAAGAACGTCAACAAAAGGGGCAGCTTTTGAAGGGAGATCTCCGAGTGACACTCAATGGAGGTGTTGGGGAGCTGGGAGAACTGATATTTACTGACAATTCCAGCTGGAATAGGAGTAAAAAATTTAGGATAGGGCTTAAGAATGCATCTGGTTATTGTGGGAATACGCGAATCCAAGAAGCCAAAACAAATGCCTTCCGTGTCAAGGAACATAGAGGAGAAGGTAAGTCTTTCATAGTCCATTACAGTACATATAAGCGTTGTCCTTCCTCTAGGACAGACCATAAACGTGGTTTTGCATATCCAATCTTCAATATTTTAATTGAGATATTCATTTCATACGAACCTAAATAAAGAACGATCAGCTTCTTTGTCATTAGCAAATGTTGAAACTTTGGATCAGTTTCAGGAGAGAGTCTGCATGCCTACAGAAGTTCGCTTCTACTCGTCAATCTGATAGTGACTGGAACCTTACTGTATATGTTCTGTCCATTTATAGCATCCAAGAAACATGATAAACCTGCATTCGACGATGAGATCTGGAGGTTGAAAAAGATTGCCAAGGGTGGGACATATCGCCAAAAACTGAGTGAAGCCGGAATACATAAAGTGGGGGACTTTCTACTGCAATTGTTTACGGACCCCAGGAAACTGAAAGAGGTAAGCACTTTACTGAATGATTCTCAATTAGGGTTTGATTGACTACCATGAATGTAAGTCTTGTGCGTTCACTCATTGTAGATTCTTGGAATGACCTCAAATTCGACGAACTGGGATACCCTTGAAAGTCATGCGAAGAGTTGCAAGATAAATTGGAAACTTTATTGGTACTATACTGATGGCACGAGGAACCATGGTGCTGTATTTGACACCAATCATCAGCTAATTGGCTTAATCAAAGATAGAGTATATTGTTCTACTCATCGACTTTCTGCCGATGACCTGGTAAGTAACTAGGAGTTCCTACGAGGTTTTGTCAAGCCAGTCCATGTGTTTCATACCATCATGCTTAATTCGTATAATTTGTCCCATACCATCCATGTAATTTGCAATTTGATGTTTATTCGTAGCTGTGTGGCTTAATAGTTTTTAGTATTGATCAGAGATATGGAAACTTGAAACGAGGAGTTGGTTGGACATCTGGCGCTTTCATTTTTGGTTTTTTATCAGTAAAAGTAATATGAAGTGCCTGTGGAGATAATTACAAGAAAATCTAGATGCTTTTTCTAGATCCGTAGTTGAGACTTTGTTAAAAGATTGATTTGAGTTTTGCTCGTTGCAATGCAAAGTTGAGGATAGTGACCTTGTGCATTGAAGTGGCCCTCTATACTGCAAGGTTCAGTGGGTGATTTGGCGTCATCCATGAAAATGTGAGGCAGTTATCATGGTATTGTCGTTTGAGCGATCAAAACATTCACATCGCAACTATTACTTTCCAAGCATAAAACTATGAAGATCTTTATTACTTGCACAATACAAATTGATGGGTGTTTTATTTCTTCACTGGTCCTTTCTCGATCAACTTTGCATCTTTACGCTTGCCTTGATTGTACTCTTCATTACATCTTTCGAGCACCCGAACTTTTTGTGATGGAGAAATTAGCAATAGGCATAAAGTGAATTGAGGTTCTTTCAATGTTTCTTTTATTCTTCTTTCTTTGTGCTGCACTTACGTAGTTAATTTCAGTACATGTTCATCCATTGGAATGCAAAATCACTTGCCGAAAAAAGAGTGTTGATTGAAGTCAGCGCATGTACCTTCAATAATGGAGATAAATACTTAAATTAGTCCAACTTGAGCGATACACGAGTGATTTTCTTCCAGGAACATGGCAATACACTCGTGAAAAAGGCCGTTGATAACTGGAATGATGTTTGGATTTTCAATGGTGAGAACTTTTCTCCTCCAATGCAAAAGAAAAGCTCGAGCTCCATTCCATGTGAAGTGTTTGAAGGACAAATTGAAAATCTCACCCCGGTTCAAAGTAATTTGGCTCCACAAATCTGTGCGGCTCCAGGTGGTCCAGAAGCTCCTCTGGCAAATGTGGGCCTTACTGCTAAAGGTACATGCTTTAAAGTGCAATATTTTCTCTCCCTTGAAGCACATACAAAGATGTGGCCAGTGAAACGACGATGAAAATAGAACTTTCCACTTGATTGTTGAGCTTTAATAAATTAAACCAATGTGTTTCAAGTCCTTATGATTTAGGTTCCACCTAATATGAAGACGTTTACTTGTCCAGCTAACCTTCAATTGAACTTGCATCCAAGGAAATCTTACTAAATTTGCTCCCCCTTTGGCACTGACATAGAAGCTATATGTAAAGGATTCCCATTTGCAAGTTAGGCTTCAGTTTGTCTCTAGATGCAACTGGAAATTCTCAAAAGTAGTTTATACCAATGACAAACAAACAGGAGGAGGAGGTTATTGCCAGAACTACCAAAAGCAGTGATCTTATAGACTATCAGTTCAAAGGCACCAGGGCAATAATCATTGCTTCATTTTATCAGGGTTCAATTTAAGAGATGCGACTTCAATTTGGACATGAAGGATTTAAGAGTTGAAGTATCAAAATGACCTATAAGGACATACAATGTGGGAACACTCAATATCCAATGCCAATAGTACATGAAAAGATACGTTCTGTAAGCTGGTGATTGTTGCAAAATGAGCCTCATTCAATGCGCTCTATCCATTTGGCCATATATGTGCGTACGTACATACGCATGTATTTATGGGCTCAGTCCAAGCAATTAAAAATCTACTAAAAAAGTTAGGTGGCGACAGGTACCTTCTTGGGTGGGGGATTGGGGTGAGGGGAGGTCAGATATTCATGAATACTTCACTTTGGTGATGCAAAGTGGATATTGACTAGATATTGCTGTCACTAGGTAGACATGGATAGATGGAATAAGCACACAACAATGTGTTTATATGTGCATTTTCATCAAATGGTGACTGGAAGATCATATGTTAGAAAAGAAGGTTGGTTTGTTAAACTCATTTGTCAGAAATTGAAAAGGGCCTTGCCAGTAGAAGCACTTAAAAGATAACAAAGGCCAGTGGCAAGAATAACTAAAGAGATGTGCAGGGTAAGGGAAAAAAAAATTTGTAGCAGTTTCCATCATAGCAAAAGATCATAACCATTCATTCTAAAGCTCTTTGTAAGAATGTAGACCTGTGCTCACGTCAGCCTCTGTTTACTAACCACACTAATGTTTTAGTTCTTTCTCCAGGACATAATGGTACAACTGCTTTGACATTGCCAGTACAGTTGAAAGATACCAATTCTGGAGCTGCCATGAAGCTTTCAGTTGATGAAAGTGTTCGTCCCACTGAACTGCAGCCCACATCTACAGACCCCTTGAATGTTCTAATTTCTCAAGGAGACAATGGCATCCCTACTGGTGGATTGCCAATACAGTCCCATGGTAGCAATTTTCGATATGCCATGCGGAGCCATACGATCTGTTCTTCAAGCCAAATGCACCATACAGTGAATGAGAATGCTCTCCCCTCTGAACCACCCTCTGCCACAATATCGGGACTCCAATCTAGCAGTACACTTTTTCCTCCTGAAGGCAATCTTGTGATGGAAAATTTTTTGGAGGATATAAATTATTGGTTGGAAAATTGGTCAAGTCAGAGCCCACCATACGATGACAAGTTATTTACGACCCCAGTGTGTGATGATGGTTCTGTTAGTGGTACCAGCAAATGTGTTGATGGCTGGCTCAAGATAAAGGCAGTGATGCAGTGGGGTACCTTTGTCAGGAGGATCGCCACAATTAGAGGTGCCAGAATTGTGCAGTCAAATGAACCACTGATTGAAGTCTAGGTTTGATTTGATTTGCTCTTAATGTGGCATTAGGTAAGATGATTCTCCATTTACTGCGTGATAGAATTGATGGAATTCTTTTCTTAGATGAGGGCATATTAATTACTTAATGTTATTCATTTGTGTGCAGAGCAGAGTTGTTGGAACCCCTTCTCAAGCGAGTACTTTTTTCATCAGCAAATCCCTCTACTTCAGTTCTTTCAACATGTTTCTTCAAAAGTTATTTTGATTTTTCACAGGGAGTACTTGCATTCTGTGCTTATTATTCATACAAATTGACACCACATCCATTGAGTCCTATGTATAAAGTCTTGCCTGTTTGCTGCTATCCAAAGGCAATAAAGCTCTTGTTCAGAACACACACACGGTTACATCACGATGCTAAGTTCCCTCGATATTCTCCATTCATTCAGACTGTTAGTTTAATATTGATGTTGAATTACAAATCAGTAAACTACTGAGCAGAAGTATATTCTACAAGGCCATACAAAGGTTATAAATGGAGGGTTTTGCCTGGCCGAAGGTGTTTTGTGTGACGGACACAAACTGTGTTCTATCTTCTTCCTGGTCTGCTCCTCTTGTTTTCTGAGTCCTTGAAAAACTTATGTAAAACGGCTCGTGGATAGTTTCGATGGCATAAAAAGTAGTTTTTGCATTCCATGGTGAAGGGAACAATCATACTCTGCATCCTTCACGGCAATACAAGAAAACTGGTCTTCCTATTCCTTACTTGCACTGCACCAGGAGTGTTCTCTTTCCACTTAATTCAATAGGGAGCGAACCAGGCAAGTGCCACAACTTTCGTAAGCATTCCTTGTGTGCCATAACTTTTTTCTGTCGCTCATTTAAGTGTTACGTCAGAGTAAAATAAATCATTTGAGTGTCATTTTTGGCAAATCATTCTATGTGATTTTTTTATTAATTTCTCATCTGATGTGGATTTTTTTATTTTTTTATTTTTCAATTTACTTTTTTTGAATTATTATAATTGTTGCTTTTCTTTTCCTCCTTTTTTTTTTTTCCCAAGCCCTCACCAACTGTGGAGAGGTGAGGGCTCCCTTGGCCTCGATTGCAAAGGCCCTCGCCTGGTGTGGTTGTAAAGGCAGCCTTCACGACTAGCCAAATTTGGCAAGGGCCTTCATGACTAAAGGCGAGGTGGCCCTTGGGCGAGGGTTACCGGCCCTTAAAAAATGGGCAAAAGAAAAATTAAAAATTAAAAAAATATAAAAAATATAAAAAATATTTTAAAATTATATACGTTAGCATCGGCCAAATCATATAGGGAGACCGGACATTCACATCAAATTTTCAGGTGAGGCAAATTGCGATGACATTCTAATGATCGATTTTTTTTTTAAATTGTGATACTCAAGTGGAAGAAAAATGTTATGACACTTATTGAGCACCCAAGTTATCGCACTTGGGCTGAATTTTAAATTTTTCGGCACTTAATTTAGTTATCAAATAAGCCGAAATTCTTCTACTAGTCCAATCATTGGCCAGCTCATGCTCGCCTAAGAATTCGTAATTCGATCTGGTCCGATCCAAAAAGGCGTACAAACCATTGCACATTTCCCGGTCCGACCAAAGCTTCTTTGTTTTTTTTGCCAGTAGGAGTATACCGGGCAGCAGAAACTAGGTTTTTTGGCTGGTTGTATGAAAGCCGAAAGCGCGGAAGCAGCCTGCAGCGTTTTCCAGGAAAATTACATGTGTTAGTCACGCGCTTCTTCTCTCTCTCTCTCTCTCCGGGACACGCACGCGCGTACACACGACGGCGAAGACAAACTACCTGTCCAAACTTGGGGGGGAAATTCGAGTCGGCGAAAGACAAAAAGTTCGATCGCCACAATGACGAGACGAAAGAAAGCGATGGATGGATGGATCAAGATGCTTCTTCCGCTGGAGAAAAGTCAACCTGAGAGAGGGAATCTTAATAAGGTGGTCATCGTGCTCCTGGCTACTTGCTCCACAATTGATGCAACATCCGCGTCATCTCGCCTTTTTTGGGCGCTTCCCTTTCGTAACAAAGCACGAAAAATTTGAGGGTGAATTTGTTCCAGGAGAATTTCATGATAAAAAAAAAGCTTTTCAAGATATAATTTTTTTAAAAGGTTGATTGTTTTCCTTTATTTGATGAAATGTAACCAAAAAGATATAATAACTTTAATGTCATGGCAAAAAAAAAAAATTGAACATTTTAACCAATTTTATTTTTTCTTCCCTTGCCGGTTGTTGAGCTTTGGCGATGGCTGGTTATCGTTCATATTGGTGGGCTAGCGAGGTTGAGATCGCCCGGCCGATGACTGGCAAAAGACGAAGGAGGAGGAAAATGAAAAACTAGAAAAAAAATAAAAAATGAAATTAAAATATTAAAAAATTTGAGATTAGTAATTCTGGAAAGTGTTTTCATCTTTTTAGATTTAGGAATTCATTTTTCTAAATTTATACATTAATATATTCATTAACCAAAAAGTGTTTTCAACTAACCCATTTCCGATTGCGCACCAAACCAATGAAAGTCTAGAAAATAAATTCCCAAAAAATACTTTCTCTCAAATAAACACATCCTTAATTATTGATTCGCATAAAAGCGTAATATGGGATAGGACTCTATCTTAAATTACTCGACTAAAGGCTGCTAATTGAGATTTTACGAAACTCTCGATTTGACCAGTCCACGGTCCCAAGAACTTTGTTGTTATATTTGTTGGGCGAAAGATTTTATCAAATTAAATTTTTTCTTGAGAAAATCTGGACTTTCGGTTGAAGGGTCTGTCCTTCATGTTTATAAAGGGCGACCGGACATTCCCTGAATTCAAGGTATCCATATGGGTGGGTGTCGTTCGTGGGTTCGTGTGCGCGCTTTTTAACAAAATGGACATAATATCGGACCTTCAAAATGTTGACCAAAAGAAAAAAAAGAAGAAGAAGAAGTTGATGAATTACAAAATTTTAAAGAAATAATATACTTTATAGCCTAAACTTTTGATTTTATCCAGCACACCCTTTAACTAGATGAGGGTTGCAATTTCAATTTTCAACAAATTCGGGATATTTGTCGAAATATTTTCATGTCACCTGTTGCACGCCACTGGAGCACATGTGAGGATGAGCTTGAACTCCAAGAAAGCCTTTGGCATTGACCCCACTTTTTATCTTTTTGATCTATTATTGACCCCATTTCGCTGGCTTAGGTTTGCAAATCTTTTAATTTAATCACTCTACTACAGAAGAAGTTCTCCACTCTCTCTCTCTCTCTCTCTCTCTCTCTCTCTCTCTCTCTCTCTCTCTCTCTCTCTCTCTCATTTTGAAAGTATTCCTCCTCATAAAATAGAAAAATAGTTTACGGCCACTAAGAATTTATCCGTACAATTCTGTCGCCTACAATTAAATCTCTAATTTTTAAGGAATATATAGTTTTACAAAACACTGGAGTTTTGTTTGAAGTGTATCAAAAAGATTTGGTGTTGTGTTACTTTAAGTATAATTGTAAAGGGTTAATACTGCATAAATTCCAAATTAGTATGCCAATAACTGAAAGTAAGGACTATTGATCAATAAAATCATACTAGTGGGGCAGGCATCTTGCTGTTCGTAGTAAGCAACTCTCTTTATAAAGCTCTTTCGCATCATAAATTAATTTTTGAACTACCAAAAATCCAAAATTTACTCTAAACTGATACATTTATAATAAATTACCCTATATTAATTTTTATTAAATTTTACTATCGAATTATTGAGTTGGATAACACGTGACAATTGACTTATGTATTAATTTGCGATTTTACTCTTCGTTTCAATTTTGTGGCATTAATTCAATTTAGCAAATGGTATATTTGTCACAAATGTAACAGTTTAGCATTTTTGGCGATTAAAAAATTATTTTGGGGGTAAATTTATCACAAGTATATCAATTTGAAGTTTTTTTTTGTAGTTATTTGAGATAAATTTATCACAGGTATACCAATTTGGAGTTTTTCGTGGTATTAACCTAATTGTAAAATGTTGTCATAATTTTACAGTAATAGTATTAAACAAGATATGTAAATCTAGCAGCAATAAATCATTTTGGCATCATCAATTCAATATATCATACACTTATATATTTCCAATTAATTATTATAATGCGCATTCGTTAGTTTTTTCAATTCATAAGTTATAATCAAGTGTGCTTACAACAAATTAATTGAATTTTCTGCTGCTTGTTTAAAGCCACACATAGATAACTAATCTTCAAGTGTGTTTTCCAAATATCGGGGATCGGGCTGAAAAGATTTACCTTAAACTCCACGTTAAAGAAAAAAATAGTTCAAATTATTTAATAGGTAAAAGCATGAAAAAAATTTAAAAAAAAAAAGGAAAAAAATATTGTACCGGCTTAATAAGGTTAAAAGTGTCCAAATCAGTAAAATCGGAGAAAAGGAATATTTTAAAGTCGGCAACGTTTCGCGGGAAATGCGCGGGAAGTCACTCTTCTTGGAAACGCATGTGCTACCGACCAAAAAAAGAAAAGAAAAGAAAAGAAAAGAAAAGAAAAGAAATGAAATGCATGTGCCAATTCCTTCACGACGAGGGTCATCTCATCACCTTTGTGTTCGGGTTCGTCGATAAAACTGGCCCGTCTGATTCCTTTCTCCGCCACTTTCTTTCGGCTACCAAACATTGCTCAAGATTCAGACACTTTCCCTGCTCTTGAGAAGCTCCACAGAAGAACAGAAAGGTCGCGTCCATGGCGAAGAGAGCTTCAGCCTCCTCTTCTTCAGGTCAACCGACTCAATTCAAGAAGCCACGCTTCACTCCAACCGAGTAAGTTTGATGATCGTGTGTTAGTTTTTAGCTTTACTTGCGGGAAATCCTTTGAGGGGTTCTCAAGTTGAAGGTTCTTGAAATGAGTAATGTGGCCAAGTGCGTGTTGAAATATGACATCGATTAGCTTTTGCCTCATGACTGTTTCGAATCACTTTCGTTCAGTTTTTTGTTTGTGAATTTGTGCTACTAAGGCTCCATTTGATAATGTTCCCATTTCTCATAATTTATGTTTTTCTGTTTCCCGAAACAAAACAAAAGAACATAAATCCGTTTGATAATGTCAATTAATTTTTCTATTATCTGGAATAGAAAAGTACTCAAGTAATAGATTTAGAACAAAAATAAGAAATAAAAAAAAAAGAGTAACTACTTGTTCTCGGGAACAATTTCTATAAATAAGTCATTTTCTATAAAAAGTAACTTCTTCCTTGGCACCGGCCACCGGCTTGAGGAGGAGGACGAAGAAGAAGAGAGGGAAAAAGGGAAAAATATAATTTTTTTTAAATTAAAAGAAATTATACGTTATAAACAAATTCGTAAGTCATATCAAATGTATTTTTATTCTTTTTCTATTCCGAGAATAGATATTTTGTACTGGTTTTTTTACTCATAAATTATTCTAGGCAATAGAAATCAAAAAATATTGTTTATGAAAATAAATTATTTTTTGGAATAGTAATGTTATCAAATGCATCTTAAAGGCTCGAAATGGTGTCGTCTCTAATCTGTTATAAGAATTCGCATTAGCCGATCACAGTACTTCCTTCTTATTTCAATTAAACTCTGTTAAGGCTTTTTACCTAGTAAGCGAGCTGTTATTGTCATCGGGTTACTTTGCTGTCCTGTTTGCCAAATTATCCTATCTTGCTTGTGTTTTTATGATGATCTTCACACAGTCAATCATGGAACAGATCCAAGAGGAATCTCGTGCTGGGGAGCTGCTCGACGGAGGAGGATGCCCAGAGAGTGGTAAGATGAGTAACGTTGCCAGCTTGGACATAGATTATATAGTCTTCATCGTATTTCAATTGCTAATCTCTTTAATTAGAAGCGGTTGGATCATTTCTGACCTTCTAGTCAGTTTCCTGATAGAAATCCGCATTAGAAATTGCAGTGAGATGTAAAGAGAAGTCTCGTTTGAGTGGTAAAAATGGCTTGCTGACCGTTATAGGCTTTTCATGTGAAGTAATTGCACTAAGAACACGACTTAGATTTTTCATGTCGTTTTGTAAAGATGGAACACGAAAAGATACAAATTTTCAGTGAAGTGCCCTGAATATAAATGTCTCCTTGAATCTTGCAAAATGTGGTCTATGACAATTTCAATTTGCATGTAGAAGGATTGAGTGGAATGAATACGTCCCAAAATTTTCTTGCAATGTAATCCTTTGCTATTGCTCTTTCCTGGACAGTTCGGAGAAGAGCCAGAGCCTGCGAAATCTCACTCAGCCGGATATTGTCAAAGGTAAATATATTTCATTTGGTTTGTTGGTAGTATCTTTTCCACAACAGTTAATTCCTCCAGTAGAATTTCCACGTGTACTGTGTCGCTAACAAAAACAGTTGAGTATCATATACCTGCACATAAATTTTTCTGTTAAACACCAAAAGGACGGTGCATTTGCTTATAGCTGCTAATTAACTTTACGTGCTTCCGTAAGTACCATATAGACCAGCTTTACATTGAATTTTCTGTGGCACCTTAGATTAAGGGAATGCATTTGGTGAGTCTGATATCTATCTTTTTACACAGTAATGAGGTCTGGCATTCATTTGTACAAGTAACTAAAATGTTCCATATAGATATATGTCTATTTCTTTTGAATAAGTCCACAGGACATCAGTTGCTCATGGTGTTATTTTTCATGGTGTAGTTGTACTGGGAATTCTCTCAAAGCTATAGTGCAACGGATGCATTCAGTGGAGAATTCTTTTCAGAAACTGGTAAGACAAACAGAATTTATAGAATTTGCACTTTCTCAAACATGTCTCCATCAACACTTCAGATATGAGTTTTTTTTTTTCCCTGTGCATGTCAAGAATTGATTGAATGAACTTATTGACCAACAATTCCGTTGTTAGATGATTGATTTATGTTTACTGTTTGAACGGTATCTATTGAGCATGAACTTTGCACAACTTTTTTCTCCTATAAGCAAACATTCATTTCATTGCATAACCTGTGGAAAGAAAAACATGGGAGGACTACATCCCATACAAGTCCATTACAGCATATTGTACCACATATTCAGCTGACATCAAGCTGCCGAACCTTCCCATTGATGTGAACTTTTGGTAGTTCATTAATCTGTCATCCCTTAAGTAACTTTAAACCATTGAGTGACGGTCCTTCAATTCGCCACTCTGTGATTACCAAGGCAGACTTTCTTCCTGCTGGATCAGAAGAACGGGAGATCCTTTTGAAAAACCTGTTAGAAAGCCTTATATCTCGAAATTAATTCATCAAGTTGACTTTCAATATAATGGTACCACACACCAAATGACAACATTACATTTTAGTCTCACGCATCTACACTTCTAGTACCAACAGCAAAATGCTACCCACAAAAACAAGATGAAAACTCAAAAGCGTGCCACCAGATTACAGCAAAGTTAGGCAACATGAACTTCCAATTTCTGCACTAACACTTGACATCAGCAGTAATTGTCTCATCTCTTTCCTGAATCATAGCTTCTAAAGGGACTTTTACCCGTGCCCACCCGCGGGGGGCATCAAGGACACAAGAAGCTACAGGGGACACCTGTTCATACTTCATTTATACTCTCTCCAGAGATACTAAATTGTTGCATTCCAGGCTAATTTCCTCACTAGTACCTTCAAACTATTGTCCTTCATGCTCTGCCAAGTAAATTCATCCTTCCAGTCACTTGCAGATCTAGGACACAAAAGCAGCTCTAAACTTGTTACCAAAATCTACTTTGAGAATACTCACTAAGAACTAGTGCATTCAAGATTCTTCATGTTGTCAGCATAGCAAGCAAGTGCAATAAATATCTCACCAAGTTTCATCCTGTCCAATGGGTTTTAAGTCACTTTGTTCCCACATTTCCTCACTAGTTTCCAAGCCTCCTTTACAGAGAAAGAGCCCCTAGATGATCCAGTAAATACCACTTTGTCCACAGAGCCAGAATATGGAGAAATCAACCCACAGAAAGCCATCTGAGTTTCAAGCAGGTCATCAGACCTTGCTGGAGGCCATCTCCATTCATTTGCTTTAATAACATCTGCACCTGTGGCCTTCTAACCTAAAGCTGAATCATAACCATCCTAAAGCATGTGCAAATTTTTGCATAGACTTGGAATGAAACAAGTTGTTCATATAAGCTATGTATAAAGCTATTGTTTGATGGACACTATGATTTCAAATGTGCCTGAAAACTTAGCTCAATAAGGTGTTTCATAAGTTGCTTTTGAGAACAAATGGTATAACAAGTTTTTCAACTCCTTTTGATTGAATGGATTGTTTTGTATAAACTTCTGCTTCATTTTTTTGATGTCTTTATAATTTTGGCAATTCTTCTGTTGGTGGAATTGAACAGAAGGAACTGGTGGAGCTTTCAATTATTCACTCTCCCCACTTCGGAAGGTATGAATGCATTTCCCTGGTGATGCCAATTGAGAAAGGCTTTCTGTTTAGTATTGACCGGTTATGCACTGTTGATTTTTTTTTTTTTTTTTAATGGGGGAATAATGGTCCGACTTACCACTAACACCCCAAAGCAAGCGGTCAGAGCTCAGTGAAAGTCAGGCGAGAATGACTAGGTCTTGCGCCAAATTGTCAATGCTCCAAGTCAGAACATAATCATTTTTGGCTTGATAGCAGTGCAGCATTTAACTTTGTTTAGTTTTATTTTTTCAAAAA
Source organism: Eucalyptus camaldulensis (assembly GCA_019915185.1). Taxonomy (NCBI): domain Eukaryota; kingdom Viridiplantae; phylum Streptophyta; class Magnoliopsida; order Myrtales; family Myrtaceae; genus Eucalyptus; species Eucalyptus camaldulensis. Next base: position 12,192,518 of record JAHSVA010000013.1, on the reverse strand, counting down.
TTTGCATTGTTATACTCTCTGAGACTATGCATCTATTTATCCTTGTACTTCACCTGGCAGTAAGACTTGTCCAAGTGAGGTATTTGGCATTTTGTCACTCTGTGTCATTACTTTTCCAATTTTTCTGCTTCTATACCTGTTCTTATTTCTAATGGTTGGCTTCTGAAGGGAATGCAGGATTGATGCTAGATCTACGGGAATAAATGATGTGAGGAACTTACGGCTTCAATTTCAAACCAAACTGTCAGATCCTCTGTTTACTGGAAGGAAACTACGAGGAGTTGGGGGTGCTCGCATTTCCGTTGCCTTGATCGATGCGAATACAGGGGATGTCATTACATCAGGCCTGGAATCCTCCATTAAGTTGGATGTCGTCGTGCTTGAAGGTGACTTCAACAAAGATGATGAGGATGACTGGGCTCATGAAGAGTTCGAGAAATTCATGGTTAAAGAGCGTCAACAAAAGGGGCTGCTTTTGACGGGAGATCTCCAAGTGACACTCAAGGGAGGTATTGGGGAGCTGGGAGAACTGATATTTACTGACAATTCTAGCTGGAATAGGAGTAAAAGATTTAGGATAGGACTTAAGAAGGCATCAGGTTATTGTGGGAATACACGAATCCGAGAAGCCAAAACAGATGCCTTCCGTGTCAAGGAACATAGAGGAGAATGTAAGTCTTTCATAGTTCGTTACAGTACATATAAACCTTGTCCTTCCTTTATGAGTGGCCATAAACATGGTTTTGGATATCCAGTCTTCAACTTTTAATTGAGAGCTTCATTTCCTACGAACCTTTACATCTCCAACGAAAATTCTGATAAATGAAAAATGATTGGCTTCTTTGTCATTAGCAAACGTTGACACTTTCGATCAGTTTCAGGAGAGAGTCTGCACGCCTAAAGAAGTTTGCTTCTACTTGTCAATCTAATAGTGACTGGAACCTTACTGTATTTGTTCTGACCATTTACAGCATCCAAGAAACATGACATACCTGCATTCGGTGATGAGATCTGGAGGTTGAAGATGATTGCCAAGGATGGGAAATATCACCAAAAACTGAGTGAAGCCGGAATACATAAAGTGGGGGACTTTCTACTTCAATTGTTTACGGACCCCGTGAAACTGAAGGAGGTAAGCACTTAGTGAATGATTCTCAATTAGGGCTTGATTGACTACCTTGAATGTAAGTCTTGCGTGTTCACTCATTGTAGATTCTTGGAATAAGCTCAAATTCGACGAAGTGGGATACCCTTGAAAATCATGCAAGGAGTTGCAAGATAAATTGGAAACTTTATTTGTACTGTACTGATGGCACGAGGAAGCATGGTGCTGTATTCAACACTGATCGTCAGCTAATTGGCCTAATCAAAGATAGAGTATATTGTGCTACTGATCGACTTTCTGCCGATGATCTGGTAAGTAACTAGGAGTTCGTACGAAGTTTTGTCAAGCCAGTTCATTTGCTTCATACCATCATGCTTAATTCATATAATTTGTCCCATATTATCTGTGTAATTTGCAATTTGATTTTTACTTGTAGCTGTGTGGCTTAGGTTTTAGAATCGATCAGAGATATGGAAACTTGAAACAAGGAGTTGGTTGGACATCTAGATGCTTTTGGTTTTGGTTTTTTTATCAATAAAAGCAATATGAAGTGCCTGTGGGGAGAATTAAAAGAAAATCTAGATGCTTTTTCTAGATCAATAGTTGAGACTTTTTGTCAATAGAATAATTTCCATTTTCACTTGTTGCAATGCAAAGTTGAGGATAGTGACCTCGTGTATCGAAGTGGCCCTCTATACTCTGCAGTTAAAATTATACAAAAAAGCATGAGTAACTTGGCGAGCACTTTCAGCAGTTGATTTGGCGTCATCTATGAAAATGTGAGGCGCTCATCATATTAACACATTCAAGTTGCAACTATTACTTTCCAAGTATAAAGCTATGAAGATCATTAGTACTTGCACAATACAAGTTGATGGGTGTTTTATTTCTTCGTTGGTCCTTTCTCAATCAACTTTGCATCTTAACCCTTGCCTTGATTGTACTCTCCATAACATCTTTCGAGTGCCTGAACTTTTTGTGGTGGAGAAATGGGCGGCAATAGGCGTAAAATGAATTGAGGCTCTTTCAATGTTTCTTTTATTCTTCTTTCTCTGCGTTGGACTTCCGTACTTACTCTGACTACAAGTTCATCCCTTGGAATGCAACATCACTTGCCAAAAAAAGATAGTGTTTATTGAAGTCAGAGCGTGTACCTTCAATAGTGGAGATAAAAACTTCAATGAGTCCAACTTGAGCGATATACCTGGTGACTTTCTTCCAGGAACATGGAGATGCAATCGTGAAAAAGGCCCTTGATAACAAGAATGATGTTATGGAGTTCAATGGTGAGACCTTTTCTCCTTCAGTGCAAAAGAAGAGCTCGAGCTCCTTTCCATGTCAAGTACTTGAAGAGCAAGTTGAAAATCAAGGCCCCGTTCAAAGTAATTTGGCTCCACGGATCTGGGCTGCTCCAGGTGGTTCGGAAGCTCCTCTTGCAAATGTGGGCTTGACTGCTGAAGGTACGTTCTCTAAAGCACAATATTTTCTTTTTTTTAAGCACATACGAAGATGTGGCCTGGGAAATAGCGATGAATATAGTACTTTCCACTTCATTGTCGAGCTTTCATAAATTAAACCAATGCTTTCCAGATCCTTATGATTTGGTACAGAATATGAAGAGTTTATTTGTCCAGCTATCCATCAAAAGAACTTTCATCCAAGGAAATTTTACTAAATTTGCTCCCTCTTTGGCACTGACATAGAAGCTATACGTAAAGGATTCCCATTTGCAAGTTAGGCTCCAGTTTGTCACTAGATGCAAAAGAAAATGCTTAGAATTAGTTTTTACCAATGACGAACAAACAAGAGGAGGAGGTTATTGATAGTTACTACCAAAAGCAGTAAAATCAGGGTTCAATTTAAGAGATGCGACTTCAATTTGGACACAAGTTGAAGTATCAAAATGACCTATAAGGATATGCAATGTAGAGAACAATCAACTTTTAATGCCAATTGTACATGAAAAGATACATTCCTTAAGGTGTGATTGTTGCAAAATGAGCCTCGTTCAATACACTCCATCCATTCAGTCAATATATGTATGTACATACGTACGTATGTATCTATAGGCTCTGTCCAAACAATTAAAAGGCAACTAAAAAAATTAGGTGGTAGGACCATCTTGAGTGGGGCATTGGGGGGAGGGGGAGGGCAGATACTCATGAGCACTTCACTTTGGTGATGCTAAGTGGATATCGACAAGATATCGCCATTACTAGGTAGACATGAATAGCTAAGTGGATATCGACAAGATATCGCTATCACTAGGTAGACATGAATAGATGGAATAAGCACACATCAATGTGTTTATATGTGCTTTTTCATCAAATGGTGACCGGAAGATCATATGTTAGGAAAGAAGGTTGGTTTGTTAAACTTATATGTCAAAAATTGAAGAGGGCCTTCTCAATTGAAGCACTTAAAGATAACAAAGACCAGTGGCAAGGAAAAGCTAAAGAGATGTGTAGGGTGAGGGAAAAAAAATTAGTGGCACTTTCCATCATAGTAAAAACTCATAACCGTTCATTCTAAAATTCTTTATCGGAATGTACACTTGAGCTTACGTCGGCCTTTGTTTACTAATCACACTAATATTTTAGTTCTTTCTCTAGAACATGATGGTGCAACTACTTTGGCATTGCCAGTACGGTTGCAAAATACCAATTTTGGAAATGCCATGAAGCTTTCGGTTGATGAAAGTGTTCATCTCGCTGCACGGAAGCCCATATCTACAAACTCCATGAATGTTCTAATTCCTCAGGGAGATATCCATTCTTTGAGGCAGATGGACTATATGGTGAATGAGAATGGTCCCCCCTCTGAACCACCCCTTGACCCAATATCAAGCTTCCAACATAGCAGTACACTTCCTCATCCTCAAGGCAATCGCGTGGTGGAAGGTTTCCAATCAATTGATTCGGATGATATTATGGGGGACCGGTGTCCTGATGACCTAGCATCATCTGACCTTCAGGTCTCATCTATAACACCTGTGATACACAAAAGAAAGAAAAAAAACGGAAAGGTGGAAAAGTCAATAAGAGGGGAAGAAGACCGAGAGTTTGCAGAAAGAGAAGGGAAGAGAGAAGAGAACGACAGGGAAAGAAATAAAAAGAAGAACAAGAAGGAGGAAGAAAGAAGAGGAGCAATTGCCATGGATGTCTCATCAAGCCGACTCAATTGTGTTATGCAAGGCTTAGTAAGTTCTTATGCCCCTTTTTCTTTCAATCAGACTAGTTTTCGAGGTTAGAGCTTAAATTCGAAATTATGTGAGATTCGAGCTATGAAGCTTGATTTTTTAGTTGTTGAGCTATGAAGTTTCATGAAAATGATAGTTTAGGGTGCTGTAGAATTGTAGGATTTTACAAAACTTGTTTTGAGCTTAGGGGTTGCTCGAAACAAAATTTTGAGGTTTCCCACATATGATGAACAATGTGCATCCAAAGACTTTGGGGCCATATTTTGTTGATTTTTTACTTGGTTTTGAGTCGGTCAAGTTGAGGTTTTTGTCATGTGTTGAAAATGCTTTCTATTGACTATGAACACGTTTGTAACAAGGTTCAAAGGAGAAAGTTATGACGTGATCAAATTTGACACTCGAGTTTTACATTGCCAACAACTTGAATAATTGCTTTGGGATTTTTTAGTGCGTAAGAGTTATTTCGTTAGTGTTTAGACTTAGTATAATCATTTCGTAATTGAGGTAGTGTATTACTCAATTTTAAAGTTGGTTCTCGCTGAGTTGAAAAGACCACAGGTCTAACAATTCAAATAACGTTTGTTATTTGTTTGTAGGCATTCCAAGGTGAGCAATGCTATGTCTTCTTTAATTTTATAAAACTCATGTCTTGCAAATGATAGGATGATATATTATGAGTTAAATAAGTATTATATGATTTGATATTCTTTTGAAAAGAAATAAAAGTGGTGCTTAAGGCATATTGGATGCATACAAGTAGACCGAGCATCTACTATCCTTTTGTTTATTGGAAATGACAAAATATATTTTGAACATAGCTTGAGCTGATTATTGTGAACGGTTCATAAAACACTTTATGAAAGACATTTTGAGGAACTTTTTATGAAAGACGTATCGAAATTTAATACATATCGATTTGTGAATTTATTTTATGAAGAATCATGAAATGATGTGAGGGATGTCTTGTGAAATGTATTCAGTTTAATGAACGAAGTTTATAAAGATTATGCGTTTTGTTTTGTGAAATCAATTATTGATATTGATTGTGGATTTGATTGTTGGTATTGGATGATGTGGTTTTAGTACTAAATATCGTTGTGAGCCCATTGAGGGACTTGTGGATATGCATATGAGGTTTAGGATATCTTTTTGGACTGAGCCATCGGTTTTATAAGTGAAGACCTTACCAAGAGCAAAATCTTGATCGCTTTATCATCGGGCATTGTGTCGTGACATAGTAAGATATTAAGCAAAAGATTGGTCAATGGATGGATTATCGAAATGTGTTTTGTCATGAGATTGATCGATGGATAAACCATTAATGTGGTTTTTAATAGAGATTAATCAATGAACTTGACTATTGATGTTTGAATTATGATGATAATTTAAATGAGTAATTCTAAATTTTATAAAACTTTTTGAAATAAAACGCCTTGTGCATGATTTGATTGATATATTAATGAGGAGGATTGTGAGTTTCTAGTAGTGCTTTATACTTATATATATGCATAGTGATTGCTTGATTTGCTTATAATAGATGTACTACTTACAGAGTTATAGTTACTCACCCTTCTCTTTTCCAACCTTTTCAGATCTTTTGGTTAGCAGCCAATAGAATAAGAGTGTTATCAATGGAAACTTTTGGAAGTGGACTTCTTATAAGGTTTGAGGATACACTCTTCAAGGGAAGGTCATATCACCCCCATCCTTATAGCTTTCGGGGTGTGACATCATCATATGATGATGGTTTTATTAAAAATACTAGCAAAGGTGTTAATGCTTGGCTCAAGATAAAGGCAATGTTGCAGTGGGGTATCTTCATCAGGAAGATGGTCACAAAGAGACAAGTTAGAATGCTGTAGTTAGTCTAGGCTTGATTTGATTTGTTCTTAATGTTGCATTGGGTAAGATGATTCTCCATTTACTATCTAATGGAATTGATGGGATTCTTTACTTAGATGATGTTATATTAGTTCCTCAGGGTATGTTTGATAACATTTTATTCTTAGAAACATTTTTTTTTCATAAATAGGTTTTTTTTTATACATTTCTATTCTCTATATAAGTTTCTAAGCATCCAAACACGTTTAGCAATTGTAGAAAATTTTTGTTTCCGATATAGAAAAAGAACATAAATACGTTTGGTATAACGTTTAAATTTTTTTAGGACATAAAACACTTTTTTAGTTTTTTAAATCATTTTATGAGATTTTTCTACTTTTTTTGAATTGTTTTCCTCTCTTCTTCTCCCTCCCCAATTGCTTGGCCTCGGGGAGCTTTGGTGAGCAACTTAAAAAAAAAAAATGACTTGTTTTAGAAATTGTACAAGAGAACAAAGAAGTAGGTTCCCACATCTTGTTTTTCTTCTAGATTATTCCTTAGCCGATTTTTTTATCTGGGGAATAAAATTTGACTGATATTATCAAATGAATTTTATTTTCTTATATTTTGGAGAACAAAATAACAAAAAAAATGGAAAAATAAAAATGTTACAAAAGAGAACCTTAATGTTATTTATTTTTGTACTGAACAACGTCGTTTGAACGCCTTCTCAATCAAATAATTTTTTTCATCATAGTCTCTCTACTCTAATTTTTTCAACATGTCTCTTAGAAAGTTTCTTTTCACATGTAAGGAAATGTAAGGTATATCGATCAAGGGGTGTACTTGCATTATGCGGACTATTCATCGAAATTGGCACCACGTCCATTGAGTCCAATGTATAAAGTCTTGCCTTTTTGCTGCTACTTACAGGCAATAAAAGCTATTATTCAGAACGCGTACACCATTAAATCATTATGCCAAATTCCCTCGATATTCACCATTCATTCATATTGTTAGTTTAATATTGACGTCGAACTACAAATCAGTAACTACTGAAAAAGAAGCATAAGTATATTCTGCAAGGCCATGCAGCGGCTATAAATGGAGGGTTTAGCTTAGCCTAAAGTGTTTTGCGTAACAGACCCGACCGTTTTCTATTGTCTTCCTGGCCTGCTCCTCTTGTTTTAAGCTTATGTAAAGCAGCTCATGGATAGTTTTGAATGGTATTAAAAGTAGTTTTTGCATTACTTAATTCAATAAGAAGAAGAACAATGCAAGTGTCACAACCTTCGTAAGTGTTCACTTGTGTGTTACAATTTTTTTTCTTTTGCTTACTTCTCAAAGTAAAATGGATCATTTGAATGTCATTTCTAGCAAATCATCTTATGTGATTTTTTTTTTTTTAAATTTTCCATCTGATGTGGATATTTTAAATTTTTGATTTACTCTTTTTGAATTATTATATTCGTTTTTGTTTTTTTTTTCCTTTTCTTTTAAGGCCGGCAAGAGTCATTGACGACACTCACTAATTGCGAAACTCTCACCCAGATTAGGTGAGGGCCGCCTCACCCTTGGCCGCGAAGGCCCTCACCTGGTGTGGCTATGAAGGCAACCTTCCCCAAGGCTACCTAGATTCGGCGACAATCTCCGCGACTAAAAAAAAAATAAAAAATATTTTTAAATTGTCCACATTAGTGTTGATAAAGCTGCATAGGATGACCGACTTTCATGTCAAATTTTCTAGCAAGGCAAATTGCTAATGACACTTAAACAATCGATTTTTTAAATTTGTGACACTCAAGTAAACTAAAAAAAATTAATACTTAAGTGAGTGTCGTACAAAAATTATGGTACTTACATTGAATTTTAAATTTTTCGGCACTAAATTTAGTTGTCAAACAAGTTAAAATTCTACTGCTAGTCCAATCATCAACCAATTCATGCCCGTCTAAGAATTCGTATATTCGATCCAGTCCGATCCAAAAAGGCCTAATAAACCATCGCCCATTTCCCGGTCCGACCAAAGCTTCTTTATTTCTTTGGCAGGAGGAGCAGACTAGTACATACCGACCGGGCAGCCAAATGCGCTGGTTTTCCGGGAAAGCGGAAAGTGCGGAAGCAGAGCGCAGCATTTTCCGGGAACGACGGCGACGACAACGACCCGTCCAATATTTGCGAGAGACTCGAGTCTGTGAGAGAGAAAAGTTCGATCGCTAGCACGACGACACGAAAGAGCGCGACCAAGGAATGGCGCTTCTTCCGCCGAAGAAAGTCAACCTCGGAGGAAATCTTAATAATGTGATTGTTGTGCTGCTGGCTTTGTGCTGCACAATTGATGCAACATCCGCTCGTGGCTCATCCCTTTCATTTCAAAGCCCAAAAAATCTTAAGATGCATTTATTACTGGAAAAATTTCATGATAAAAAAAATACTTTCTGAGAGATAATTTTTCAGAAAAATAGATAGTTTTCCTTTGTGTGTTGGTATGTGACCAAACATATTTTCTGGTGTTGGATATTAGTAATTTCAATCTTATGGGAAAAAAGAATCAAATTTTTAACTTTAATTTTTATTTTAACTTTTTCTCCTCTGCTAGTCGCTCGGCCTTGACAATGAGTAATTATCAACCATAAGCATGAGCTAGCAAGTTCGAGATCACTTGAGGCCATCGAGCAAGCCTTGCCAACCTGTGGCAAGGCTCAAGATCGCCTATGGCCAGTCATTGGTAACCGATTGGTCGAAGAAGAAGAAGAAAAAAAAATTAAAATATTAATTATTTAAGATAAGTAATTTGGAAAAGTGTTTTCACTTTCTTAGATCTAGGAATTCATTTTCCAAATTTATGCATGAATATTTTTGTTGACTAAAATGTGCTTTCGATTGACTCATTTTCTGACCGTGAAACTTTGGAAAATCAATTTCAGAAAAACACCTTCCATCAAATAAAAACACCCTTAATTGAGTTGTATAAAAGGGTAATGAGATGGGACTCTATCTTAGATTACTCAAATAAAGGTTGTTTAATTGAGATTTTACAAAACTCTTGATTTGATTAGTTTGCAAAACTACAGCGGGAAGGGACTCTATCCTAGATTTTTCAAGTAAAGGTTGTTAATTGAGACTTTACAAAACTCTCAATTTAATCAGTCCACAAAACTACGGACTTTGTTATTGGGGAAATTTACACAAATAATCCTTAAACTTTGGTCCAATATGTAGTTTGGTCTATGAACTTTTAATTTGTTCAATATAATTATTAAACTTTAACCTAATATATAATGTGATCCCTGAACTTTTAGTACATCTTCAACCTAGTGGTTACTAGGGATACATTTGGTAACCATTATATTCTCAAGAACACTTTATGCTCAGAAATATTTTTTTTTCTAATTTTGTTTCCTAGATAAGCTTTTGAGTATTTGAATTCATTTGGTAACTATCAAAAAAATTTATTTTCGAAATAGAAAATGCATTTGGTATGACCCTCAATTTTTTTTACTTAAAAATTTCTTTTGATTTTTAAATAATTTTATTACTTTTTTCTTTTCTTTTTTCTTTTACCTTCTTTTCTTCTCCTCTTGTTGGTCGTCGGCCCTCGGTGAGGTTGAGCCTCGACTAGGTACTGATGAGGCTAACTAGACCTCGTTTGGCCAATTGTTGGCTACGGCCTCATTGAACTTGATGAGGTCAAGCCTTGCCTAGCCGTTAGCAAGGCTCATGGACCTCATTTGGTCGGTCACAGGGATTGCCATGGCCAATGACTAACTAGAGGAAGAAGAGGAGGAAGAGAAAAATAAGAAGAGAAAATGATTTTGGCTTGATTTGAAGTTATTCCTGCAAACAAAGAAGGGCTAATACCCTAAAAAAAACCTCACAAATTGGTACACATGTGACAAATTTATCCCAAATTATTTTTTTAACCATGAAAAATCCAAAACCGATATATCTGTGACAAATTTACCCCGACTAACTATAAAAAAATTATAAATTTGTACATTTATGACAAATTTATTCGGCATCAAAAAATCTCAAACTGGTATACTTGTGACAAATTTACCCTCCACTAAATTGGATTAATACGACAAAAAAATCAAAAAAATTGTAAACTGTGACAAATGTAACATACAATTCCAAATTGGTATACCAATTAACTGTCACGTGTCATTTAAATTAATAATTTAATTGTAAAATTTAACAAAAATTAACAGAGGGTAAATTTGTCACATGTGTACCAGTTTGGGGTAAATTTATCAAATGTATATCAGTTTGGGGTTTTTGGTGGTCAAAAAAATAATTTGGAGTAAATTTATCACAAATGTACAAATTTGAAGTTTTTCAGGTATACCCAACAAAGAAACGACATTTTTTTTACTGCTTGAATTTATTCTACATCTATTCTCAACAACAAATTTGTTCCCGAAAATAAAAAAATTTACTAAATAGATTTATGTTCTGTGTTTTTTTTTTTTTTTTTCTGAGAAGTAAAAGAATAGAAACAAGCGCTGATTTTTTTACGTCGTTGCACATGTCTGACGAGGCATGAAATCATATGAAAGCCGAAAATGCGGAAGCAGCATTTTCGAGGAAAATTACCTTGATTTTCCTAGAAAATCACCCGGTCACGCTACCGTCTGTTTGTCGTTCTCCTCTATTTGTGGGACACACAAGTGCGCGTACACACCCCGACGACGACGACGACAAGACAACCAGTCCAAACTTTGCAAGGAGACTCGAGTCGGTGAGAGACAAAGCGCGATCGCCACGACCACGAGACTGAAACAAAGTGACGGACGGATGAGAGATGCTTCTTCCGCCGAAGAAAGTCAACCCCAGAGAGGAAATCTTAATAATGTGATTGAAAATGTGATCATCGTGCCACCAGCCATGTGCTGCTCAGCTAATGCAACGTCCGTATCATTTCGTGATTTGTGGCTCATCCCTTTCATTCCAAAGCAGGGAAGAAACTTAAGGTGGAAAAACTTCATGACAAAGAAAAATACTTTCTAAAAAATCATTTTTCAGAAAGGTGGATAGTTTTCCTTTTATTTTGGTGATATGTGATTGAAGACAATTTCTGATATTTAGATATCAATAGTTACAATCTTATAAAAAAAAAAAAAATCGATTTTTAAAATTTTTATATTATACCATATTATTTTTTTTTTATTTTTTCTTCTCCTCTGTTGGTGCCATGGCTGGTTATTAGCCATAGGTGCAGGCCGAGATTGCTTGAGGTCAATAACAAGCTTGAGCCTTTTCAGCCTGTGATAAGGCTCAAGCTCCTTTGTGGCCGATTGCCGGTCGGCAATGTGTCGAAGAACAAGGAAAATGAAAAATTAGAAAAATAAAATAATGAAATTAAAATGTTAAAATATTTGGTATGAGTAATTCTGAAAAGTGTTTTCATCTTTTTAGAGTTAGGAAATCATTTTCCTAAATTTATGTCTGAATATTTTCGTTGATTGAAAAGTGCTTTCGGTTGACTCTTTTTTTTAGAAAGTTTGAAAAATCAATTCTCGAAAAACACTTTCCCTCAAGTAAACGTACCCTTAATTTGAGTTGCATGAAAGAGTAATACGGGATGGGACTATATAGTAGATTACTCAAGTAAAGGCTATTAATTAAGATTTTACAAAACTCTTGATTTGATGAGTCTGTATTCTGCAACACTTTGGACTTTGTTATTATATTTGTTCAGAGAAAGGTTTTATCAAATTAACTTTCTTCTCAAAAAAATCGAGGCTTTTAGTTGAAGGGTTCGTCCTTTGTTTTTATTAAGGGCGATTGGACACTGCCTGAATTCTTGGTATCGATATGGCTGGGTGTCATTTGTGTGCACGTGCGATCACGCGCTTTTTAATAAAATGGACATGATACTGGACCTTCAAAATGTCGACCAAAGAAAAAAAAATAAAGACGAATTACAGAATATTAAAAAAAAAAATTCTTTTGTTTGTTCTATTGCAACTCTCGACTTACTCTTAGACAATTGTCTTGCTTTTTTGTGTAACATGAAAGTCGAAATTCACATATGAAATTAAACTTTTCCATTACAATTCCTCAAGAAGATAAGAATTCAAACCTCCATCTGGACCTCAATGGTTTATAGCCTAAACTTTAGATTTTTATCCAGCATATCTTCTAAATGGATGAGGGGTGCAATTTTAATTTTCAACAAATTGATAGACTTTGTCGAAATATTTTCACGTCACCTATTACACGTCACCGTAGCACGGAGCGCGTACGAGGATAAGCTTGAACTACCAAAAAGCCTTGACCCCACTTCACTTGCTTAAGTTTGCAAAATCTTTTAATTTAATCACTCTACTTCCGAGAAAGTTCTCCACACGCATTCACTCTCTCTCTCTCTCTCTCTCTCTCACTAAACTACCAAGAAAGTTCTCCACACGCATTCTCTCTCTATTTTAATTTTGAAAGTATTCCTGCTCATAAAATAAAAAAATAGTTTACATAGGCAATAAATTTTATCCGTACAATTCCGTCGCCTACAGTTAAACTTCTAATTTTAGGAATTTTGAATTTCATGAAATATTGAATTTTTGTTTGAAGTGTGTCAAAAAGATTCAATGTTACTATAAGTAAAATTGTAAATTGGTGTTATCATGATTTTACATCAATAGTATTAAACAAAATATATTTATATGTCTAATCAGATAACAATAAATCATTTTCACATTATCAATTCGATAAATTGTACATATTCATATATATATATGTATTTAAATTAATTATTATAATATGCATTTGTTAGTCTTAGTTGTTCCAATTCATAAGTTATAATCTCATGTGATTAGAAATGATTAATTTAGTTTTCTCTCACTTGTTTAAAGCCACGCATAGATAACTAATCTTCGAGAATGTCGTCCATTCAACAGGTAACGGGCTAAAAAGATTTACCTTAAACTTGCATTAAATGTAAAAATAGTTTAATTATTTAATAGGGAAAAGCGGGAAAAAGCCACAAAAAGGAAGAAAGAAAGAACACGGAAATGCGCACGAGGTCACTTTTCTTGGAAATGCACGTGCCTTTTCCGACACCCAGAACAAAATCCAATAATTAAAAAGGTCGTCATCACTTTCGGTTCGAGTTCGTTGGTAAATCTATCTTCTGTCTCATTCCTTTCTCGGCTACTCTCTGTAGCCAACCGAAAGCGCTCCCAAGATTGCAGACACTTTCCCTGTTTCTTATAAGCTGCACAGAAGAACAGAGAGGCCGCGTCCATGGCGAAGAGAGCTTCGGCCTCCTCTTCTTCAGGTCAACCAAGTCGACCCAAGAGGCCGTGCGTCGCTCCAACCGAGTAAGTTCGATGATCGTGGTAGTTTTTAGCTTTACTTGAGGGAAATTCGGTGAAGGGTTCTCGAGTTGGAGGTTCTTGAAATGAGTAGTACGGCGAAGCGTGCGTTGAAGTATGACATCGATTAGCTTTGTTTGTGGGTTTGTGCTGTGGCTTTAATGCAAACTATTAAAGACCCCCAAATGTTGTTGCCTCGAATCTTTTGTGCGATTTCGCGTTGGCCAAGCCCGGTACTTCCTCCTTATTTTAATTGTACTCTATTAGGGTTTTTACCTAGCGAGTGAGCTGTCATTGACGTCGGCTTACTTTGCTGTCCTGTTTGCTAAATTGTCCTATCTTGCTTGTGTTTTTGTGCTGATCTTCACACAGTCAACCATGGAACGGATCCAAGAGGAATCTCGTGCTGGGGGGCTGCTCGACGGAGGAGGATGCCCAGAGAGTGGTAAGATGAGTAAAGTTGCCAACCTGGACATAGATTATACAATCCTCACTGTATCTCAGTTGCTGATCTCTTTGATTAGAAGCGGTTGGATGCATATCTGACCTTTCCAGTCAGTTTCCTGATAGAAATCCGCATTAGAAATTGCTGCGAGATGTATATAGAAGTATCGTTTGAGTGGTAAAAATGACCTGCTGACTGTCATAGGCTTTTCCTGTTAAGTTATTCCACTACGAACATGATTTAGGTTTTTCATGTCGTTTTGTACAGATGGATCATGAAAAGACACAAACTTTCACTTAAGTGCCTTGGACATAATTGTCTTCTTGAATCTTGGATAATGTGGTCTGTGACAATTTCAATTTCCCTGTAGAAAGAGAACAATAGAGATACCTGTGATGTAAAACTTGAATGAGATGAATACGTGATATATTCTTCTTGCAATGTAATTCTTTGCTATTCCTCTTTGCTGGACAGTGCGGAGAAGAGCCGGAACATGCAAAATCTCACTCGGCTGAATATTGTCAAAGGTGAATATAATTCATTTCGTTTGTTTGTAGCATCTTTTCTGCAACAATTGATACCTCTAGTAGAATTTTCATGTGTATTGTCTTGCCAACTAAAAATATCATCGAGTATCGTATGCCATCAATCCATGATTCTATTCAGCAAAGTGCATACAATTTTTCTGTTAATCACTAAAAGGATGGTGCATTTGGAGATTGCTGCTAATTAAATTTATGTGCTTCTGTAAGTATCAGATAGACCAACTTTACACTGACTTTTCTGCGGTGCCTTAGATTAAGGGAATGCATTTGATGAGTCTGGCAGGTGTCTTATCTTTTTACATGGTAATTAGGTCCGACATTTATTTGTGCAAATAATGGGTATGTACCATAAAGATATTTATCTCTTTGTAACGAATAGATCCACAAGATAGTAGTTGTTGACGGTGTCATTTTACATGGTGTAGTTGCACTGGGAATACTCTCAAAGATATAGTGCAACGGATGCATTCAATGGAGAATTCTTTTCAGCAACTGGTAAGACAAACTGAATTTTTAAAATTTGTGCTTTTCTCAAACATGTCTCCATCAACACTTAAGACATGAGTTTTTTTTTTCCCTGTGCATGTCAAGAACTGATTGAATGAACTTATTGACCAACAAATCCGTTGCTGGATAATTAATTTATGTTTACTGTTTGAACGGCATTTATTGAGCATGAACTTTGCACAACTTTTTTCTCTTATAAGCAAACATTCATTTTATTGCAAAACCTGTGGAAAGAAAAACATGGGAGGACTACATCCCATACAAGTCCATTACAGCATAGTGTACCACATATTAGGCCGACATCAAGGTGCTGAACCTTCCCATTGATGTGAACTTTTGGTGGTTGATTAATCTGTCATCCCTTGAGTAACTTTAAACCATTGACTGATGGTCCTTTCATTTGCCACTGTCTGACTACCAAGGCAGACTTTCTTCCTGCTTGATCAGAAGAACGGGAGATCCTTTTGAACAACCTGTTAGAAAGCCTTATTTCTCAAATTAATTCATCAAGTTGACTTTCAATCTAATGCAATCACACACCAAATGACAACATTACATCATAGTCTCACGCATCTACACTTCCAGTACCAACAGCAAAATGCTACCCGCAAAAACAAGATGAAAACTCAAAAGCATGCCACCAGATTACAGCAAAGTTAGTCAACATGAACTTCCAATTTCCACACAAATACTTAACATCAGCGGTAATTGTCTTATCCCTTTCCTGAATCGGGGGACTTTTACAGGAAAAAAAAAAAAAAACCAACCGCATCAAGGACACAAGAAGCTAGAGGGGACACCTGTTCATACTTCACTAAGTTACTCTCTCTCTAGAGACCATAAATTGTTGCATTCCAGGCTAATGTCCTCACTAGTACCTTCAAACTATTGTCCTTCATTTCTGCCAGGCCCAAGTAAACTCATCCTTCCAGTCAATTGCAGATCTAGGACACAAGAGTAGGCCTAAACTTGTTACCAAAATCTGCTTGGAGAATATTCACTAAAGAACTAGTGCATTTAAGATTCTTCATGTTGTCAGCATAACACACAAGTGCTATATCTATCGCACCAAGTTTCGTCCTGTCCAATGTGTGCTCAGTCACTTTGTTCCCACATTTCCTCATTAGTTTCCAAGCCTCCTTTACAGAGAAAGAGCCCCTAGATGAGCCAGTAAATATCACTTTTTCTACAGAGCCAGAGTATGGAGAAATCAACCTGCACAAAGCCATCTAAATTTCAAGCAGATCATCAGACCTTGCTGGAGGCCGTCTCCATTCATTTACCTTAATAACATCTGCAACTGTGGCCTTATTACCTAAAGCTGAATCATAACCATTCTAAAGCACGTGTAAATTTTTCCATAGACTAGGAATGAAACGAGTTGTTCATATATGCTATGTATACAACTGTTGTTTGATGGACACTGTGATTTCAAATGTGCCTGAAGAACTTAGCTCAATAAGGTGTTTGATAAGTTGCTTTTGAGGACAAATGATATAACAGGTTTTTCAACTCCTATTGAACGAATGGATTGTTTTGTATAAACTCCTGCTTCATTTTTTTGATATCTTTTTAATTTTGGCAATTCTTCTGTTGATAAAATTGAACAGAAGGAACTGGTGGAGCTTGCAATTATACCCTCTCCCCACCTCAGAAGGTATGACTGCACTTCCCTCGTGATGCCAGTTGAGAAAGGCTTCCTGTGTAGTATGACCAGTTATGCATTGTTGGGTTTTTGGGGAATAATGGGCCGACTTACCACTAACACCGCAAAGCAAGCATTCAGAGCTCAGTGAAAATTAGGCCAGAATGACTAGGTCTTGCGCCAAATTGTCAATGCTCCAATTTAGAACATAATCATTTGTAGCTTGAGAGCAGTGGAGCATTTAACTTTGTTTAGTTTTTTTTTTTTTTTTTTTTTTTTTGCATTGTTATACTCTCTGAGACTATTCATCTATCTGTCCTTGCACTTTACCTGGCAGTAAGACTTGTCCAAGTGAGAGAATTGGCAGTTTGTCTCTCTGTGTCATTACTTATCCAATATTTTTGCTTCTATACCTGTTCCTATTTCTAATTGTTGGTTTCTGGAGAGAATGCAGGTTTGATGCTAGATCTACAGGAATAAATGACGTGAGGAACTTACGGCTTCAATTTCAAACCAAATTGTCAGATCTGCTGTTTACTGGAAGGAAACTACGAGGAGATGGGGGTGCTCGTATTTCCGTCGCCTTGATCGATGTAAATACACGGGATGTCGTTACATCAAGCCTGGAATCCTCCCTTAAGTTGGACGTCGTCGTGCTTGAAGGTGACTTCAACAAAGATGATGAGGATGACTGGGCTCATGAAGAGTTTGAGAACTTCGTGGTCAAAGAACGTCAACAAAAGGGGCTGCTTTTGACTGGAGATCTCCAAGTGATGCTCAATGGAGGTGTTGGGGAGCTGGGAGAACTGATATTTACTGACAATTCCAGCTGGAATAGGAGTAAAAAATTTAGGATAGGACTTAAGGTGGCATCGGGTTATTATGGGAATACGCGAATCCGAGAAGCCAAAACAGATGCCTTCCGTGTCAAGGAACATAGAGGAGAATGTAAGTCTTTCATAGTCCGTTACAGTACATATAAGCCTTGTCCTTCCTTTAAGAGAGACCATAAACATGGTTTTGGATATCCAGCCTGCAATTTTTTAATCGAGAGCTTCATTTCATACAAACCCTTACATCTCCAATGAAAATTCTGGCAAATAAAAAACGACTGGCTTCTTTGTCATTAGCAAATGTTGACACTTTGGATCAGTTTTAGGAGAGAGTCTGCACATCCACATAAGTTTGCTTCTACTCATCAATCTAATAGTGACTTGAACCTTACTGTATTTGTTCTGTCCATTTACAGCATCCAAGAAACATGATATACCTGCATTCCATGACGAGATCTGGAGGTTGAAGATGATTGCCAAGGATGGGAAATATCACCGAAAACTGAGTGAAGCTGGAATACATAAAGTGGGGGACTTTCTACTGCAATTGTTTACGGACCCCATGAAACTGAAAGAGGTAAGCACTTAGTAAATGTTCTCAATTAGGGTTTGATTGACTACCACAAATGTAAGTCTTGTGTGTTCACTTATTGTAGATTCTTGGAATGAGCTCAAATTCGACGAACTGGGATACACTTGAAAATCATGCAAGGGGTTGCAAGATAAATTGGAAACTTTATTTGTACTATACTGATGGCACGAGGAAGCATGGTGCTGTATTTGACACTGATCATCAGCTAATTGGCCTAATCAAAGATAGAGTATATTGTGCTACTGATCAACTTTCTGCCGATGATCTGGTAAGTAACTAGGAGTTCATATGAAGTTTTGTCAAGCCAATTCATGTGCTTCATACCATTATGCTTAATTCATATAATTTGTCCCATATTGTCTGTGTAATTTGCAATCTGATGTTTACTCGTAGCTGTGTGGCTTAGGTTTTAAAACTGATCTGAGATATGGAAACTTCAAACAAGGAGTAGGTTGGACATCTAGATACTTTTGTTTTTGGTTTTTTTATCAGTGAAAGTAATATGAAGTGCCTGTGGAGAGAATTAAAAGAAAATCTAGATGCTTTGTCTAGAATCATAGTAGAGAATTTTTGTTAATAGATTGATTTGAGTTTTCACTCGTTGCAATGCAAAGTTGAGGATAGTGACCTTGTGTATCGAAGTGGCCCTCCATACTTTGCAGTTAAAATTATACAAAAAACCATGAGTGATTTGGAGAGAACTTTCAGCAGTTGATTTTATGTCATCCATGAAAATGTGAGGCACTTATTGTGGTATTGTCATTTGAGCGATTAACACATTCGCGTTGCAACTATTACTTTCCAAGTATAAAGCTGTGAAGATCTTTATTGCTTGCACAATACAAGTTGATGGGTGTTTTGTGTCTTCACTGGTCCTTTCTCGATCAACTTGGTATCTTTACCCTCGCCTTGATTGTACTCTCCATAACATCTTTCGGGCACCTGAACTTTTTGTGGTGGAGAAATGGGCGGCAATAGGCATAAAATGAATGGAGATTCTTTCAATGTTTCTTTTATTCTTCTTTCCATGTGCTCGACTTACGTACTTACTCTGAGTACAAGTTCATCCATTTTAATGCAACATCACTTGCCGAAAAAAGATAGCGTTTATTGAAATCAGAGCGTGAACCTTCAATAGTGAAGATAAATACTTCAATTAGTCCAACTTGAGCGATATACCAAGTGATTTTCTTCCAGGAACATGGATATACAATCGTGAAAATGGCCCTTGATAACAAGAATGATGTTATGAAGTTCAATGGTGAGACCTTTTCTCCTTCAATGCAAAAGAAGAGCTCGAGCTCCATTCCATGTCAAGAATTTGAAGAACAAATTGAAAATCTCGGCCCTGTTCAAGGTAATTTGGCTCCACGATTCTGGGCTGCTACAGGTGGTCCGGAAGCTCCTCTGACAAATGTGGGCTTGAGTTTTGAAGGTACGTGCTCTAAAGCACAATATTTCTCTCCCTTTAAGCACATACAAATGTGTGGCCTAGGAAAAAGCGATGAATATGTGACTTTCCACATGATTGTCGAGCTTTAATAAATTAAACCAATGCGTTCCAGATCCTTATGATTTGGGTTCAATATGGTATGAAGAGTTTATTTGTCCAGCTACCCTTCAAATGAACTTGCATCCAGGGAAATTTTACTAACTTTGCTCCCTCTTTGGCATTGACATAGAAGCTATGCGTAAAGGATTCCCATTTGCAAGTTAGGCTTCAGTTTGTCTGTAGATGCAACTGAAAATGCTCAGAGATAGTTTTTACTAATGACAAACAAACAAGAGGAGGAGGTTATTGCCAGTTACTACCAAAAGCAGTAATCTTCTAGACTATCGGTACGAAGGCACAAGGGCAATAATCAATTACTTCATTTTATCAGGGTTTAATTTAAGAGATGCGACTTCAATTTGGACATGAAAGATTTAAGAGTTGAAGTATCAAAATGACCTATATGGGCATGCAATGTGGAGAACATTCAATAGCTAATGCTAATTATACACAAAAGAACATATGTTCTGTAAGCTGTGATTATTGCAAAATAAGCCACCTTGTACGTGCGTACGTATGTATTTATGTATGTAAGTGCCCTGTCCAAGCAATTAAAAAGTAACCAAAAATTGAGCTAAAAGCATGTGCCTTTTTGAGTGGCCGATTGGGGGATGAGGAGGGCAGATACTCATGAATACCTGCACTTAGGTGATGCTAAGTGGATATTGACGAGATATTGCTACCACCAGGTATATATAAAAAGATGTGGTAAGTACATGGCAACGTATTTACATCTTCAATTTTATCAAATCTGACTGGAATATCATATTAGAAAAGAAGGTCAATTGATTAAACTTAAAACATAGAAATTGAGATATAATGTGTTCAATCTGTTAACAGAAAGGACCTTGTCAATTCAAGCACTTATAGGAATACAGGACCAGTGGCAAGAAAAACTAGAGAAATGCGCAGGGTAAGGGAAAAAAACATTAGTAGCACTTTCCTTGATATCTGAATAGTAAAAGCTCATGACAATTCATTGTGAGATTTTTTATAAGCTTGTAACCTGTGATCACGTCGGCCTATCTTTACTAACCACATTACCGTTCTAATTCTTTCTCCAGGACATAACAATGTAACTGCTCAGGCATGGTTAGTGCAGTCTCCAAATACCAATCCTACAAATGCCATGGATTTTTCAGTTGATGAAATTCCCCTTGAACTTCAGCCCATATTTAGAGAAAGCTTAAGTGATCTAGTTGCTCCAGGAGATAGTGGTATGACTAATGTCGGATTGCTAGCACAGAACCATGATGTCAATTTACAATTTGCCATGCCTAGCCAAGTGATCAATTCTTGGAACCCAATGGGCAGTTTAGTAAATGAGCATGGTCTCCCCTCTGGACCAGCCTATCCCCCAGCATTAAGCGTCCAATCTAGGAGTACACTTCCTCTGCCTGCAGGCATTCACGGGATGGAAGATTTCGGATCACCCTATTCAGATGATAGTCCTGCGAACCAGTTGGCCGGTATTCAGAACCCACCAGATGATGGCACCTTTCAGACCTCACGATGTTATGACGGTTTTGCTACCGGAGATGCTCTTGCGCACTGGATTAAAATATTTCTAGTGCTCAAGTGGTTTTGCCGCATCAGGAAGAGACGTGCCAGAGTTGTGCAGTTCGATGAACCGCTGATTGAAGTGCAGGCTTGACTTTATTGTTCTTACTGTGGCATTAGTTAAGTTGATTCTCCATTTACTGTCTGATAGAACTGATGGTATATTTTTTCGTAGATGACGGCATGTCAGTTACTTATCTATATGGGACCCTGTTCATTGATAATGTTATTCATTTGGGTATACATCAGCTTTGGTTAACGCCTTGTTAAGCAACTAGCTTTTTCATCAGAAGTTCTCTCGACATTTCTTCGAAGTTCTCTAATTTTTCACTTGTAGGGAATGGTAGGTATATCATTCAAAGAGAGCGGTTGGTTTCTGTACTTATCACGCACGGAATTGACCACGTGCTTCGAGTCCTAAGAGTCAAGTCTTGCCTGTTTGCTGCTATCTACAGGCAATAGAGCTATTTCTCATACAACATACACTGTTAAATTATCGTGCTAAGTTCCCTCGATATTCTCCATTTATTCAGACTGTTCATTTAATAATGATGATGAGTTACGAATCATAATTATTTCTACTACTATTGAAAAAGTAGTAGAAAAATGTAAGAGGTAGAGCTTCACTTTATTAAAAAAATTAAACCTTCCCAGTCAAATGTTGAATTGGCTGTTATGTAGCGACTTTTTACCTCTATTTTTTTGAATTATTAGTGTTATTTATAACACCGGGGATGCTTCTAAACTGCTGTACGTCATATGTTCTATAATACTTACATTTTCAATCCCAAAAAGAAAAGGTAGTAGAAAAAAATTGACTACACAACGGATATAAATAGAGGGCTTAGTTAAAGGTGTTTTGTGTGACGGACACAAATAATCCTCTATTTTTCTTTTTGGCCTTCTATTCTTGTTTTCTCGGTTCTGGAAAACTTTAATTGTAATTTCTCCAAAATGAGCTTATGATAGACGGCTCACGGATAGTTTCATTTAGTAGGGGGTTTGCAATGGAATTCGATCCTTCCAATATAGGATGGAGTCTAAATCTTTTATTTTAGGTGTCTCATTTCCCGTGCATGATAATCATTCTATTTTTATTTGATAACTATTTTTCTATTCCAAAAAAAGTTTGAAACAAAAATCTATTTAGTAACGCAATTTCATTTTTCAATTTTTGGAACAAATTATTAATCTAGAGACAAATTTAGAAGAGAAATGAAAATTTCCTAGAACAGAAATGAGAAATAAAACTCTTCTCATTGCCCGTCTTCTCTACTAACTGGCCACCAATCCGCCACCACTTGCTGCTGCTGCTCGCTACCGTCATTCGCCATTGTTGGGGAGGTAGAAATTGTGTCTTTACCGGAAACATAAATTTTGTATTGTTATCAAATGTATATTTTTACTCCACAAATTCATCTAGAAATAGAAATAAAATAATCTATTTATGTTCCAAAAATCAATTTCTAATTAGAATGGTAATCATTAGTATCTTTTATGTCCTAAACTATTTATAGTTTGCCTTCAAGTATCACCATTTTCCATAGACTATCCAAATAAACCCAAAAATAGAGTAGTGTTTGCCTTCCACCGTACAGGGACCAATCATGCTTTGCATGCAGTATTTTAAATGATCCTTTCATGGCAATACAAGAAAACCCCGTCTTCCTATTCCTCGCTTGCACTCTTTCCTGGATGCAACATCTACTTGAGATTACTTTCAGGCAAATTAGACAAATGGAAGTTTATTAGTCATAGTCAGCATTTCCGGTATATAATCTGATACTGTGATGGTAAGGTGGTGCTCTATTTAGAGACCACTGTAGAGACACATGGCCTTCTCCTAAATCAACACCTAACCACTTCGTTTCTTTCGTTTTTTGTCTTCTCTCTCTTTTCGGGACGTCGATTGCAACGCTCTCTCTCTCATACGCACTGTGCTTGTCCACACGAATCACATTATAAGAGTGAGAGTATATACGGCGGTTCATCCCGCCATGCAACGCGGCGCATTATGATGGGCATAGGTCAAGAAACCTTTTACTAGGGGTGGTGTCATATTGTACTACCGAAGTTTGGGTATTTGTAATGAAAATTTCTCATAAGTGTTAGGGAAAATTATCCAAAAAGTCCTAAACTTATGCACTTTTGCTAATTCAGTTCTAAACATTTTAATTTTACCAATTGAGTTCTAAATCTTTTTCACTTCTTGTTGATTCAGTCCATCCGGCCAATTTTGGCCGGAAAATGCTGACGTGAACGCCGACGGTGCCACATAGGACTGCCGGCATTGACGTTGACAATTTTTAATGATATTTTAATATTATTATTATTATTATTATTTTTGTTGGCTTTCTTGGCCTTTTCCGGTGGCCGGCCACAAGCAACGGCCAGCCATCGGCCACAGCTAGTTGGCTGGCCTAGCCCGCCACAGGCGAGGCCTGGCCGGGCGAGGAGGAGCCCCCAGTGAGGGCTCCTTTGGCGACGGCAACGCCAGGCGAGGCCAGCCTGGCATGGGCAAGGGCCAACCTCCCCAAATTTGGCGAGGGGAGCCCTCGCCTAGACCAGATTTGGTGAGGGCGGCCCTCGCCCTTGGCCGGGCAACGGCAACAATTTTGCATTGATGAGGAGTGTGATGATGCTGATCATGAACGACGAGGAGAAGAAGAAGATGACAGCGAGAACCGCATTGAGGTGCGAACGCGAGACCACCCTACGAGATCCAGCAAGGACGGACTCGGATTGGTGGCATCTGTTGCAAATCCACGCCAGCTTATCAACGAATTGCACCGGATTCTACGCAATGAGGTCCTAGAGCTTGATTAGCGCCTCCATTTCTCCCCCCGCCAACCGAAGAACAACGCCCCCACCCTCCCCCCGGTGCAGCTTGGCTCGACTCAGTTCGAAGAAGAAGAAGCCTCCGACCTAGAGGCTCGACAATGCTGCTTCGGTGAGAAGCGATGGCGAGGACCCCAGATCTGGTTTGGGCAAGGCTGACGCTTGCCTAGGCGAGGGCGAGCCCCAGCGAGGGCTCCCCTCGCTAGATCTAGTGAGGCTGGCCCTCGCCCTTGCTAGGCCAGCCTCGCCCGGCGTTGCCGTCACCGGAGGAGCCCTCGTTGGGGCTCCTCCTTGCCCAGTCGGGTCTCGCCTGTGGCAGGCGAGGCTAGCCGACTGGCTGTGGCCAGTGGCCGGCCACCAGAAAAGGCCAAGAAAGCCAAAAAAAAAAAAAGAGGAAAAACAGAAAAAAAATCAAAAAATATTAATATATTATTAAAAATTGTCAACGTCTACGCCGACAGTCCTACGTGGCACCGCCGGCATCCACGTCAGCATTTTCTAGCTAAAAATGGCTGGATGGACTAAATCGGCAATAAGTGAAAATGTTTAGAACTCAATTGGCAAAATTAAAAGGTTTAGGACGAAATTGGCAAAAGTGCAATAGGTTTAGGATTTTTTGGACAATTTTCCCTAAGTGTACTAATTTAGGAGTTTCAATAGTCAAATAATTAATTATGAGTAAATTTTGTCATTGCGAAATTTTTTTGTGGTATTAACCCTTCTAAAATTTAAGTTTTGGTAGGAAAATCTTTTCCAAACGCTAGAAAAATGATAAATTTTTTTGAGAAAATATTTTTTGTGAAATATACGGAACCTAAGTATTGAAAATTTACTTACTATATTTTATTTTAAGTGTTGAATATGCCAAAAGTAGGAACGAAAGGTTTGATGATAATTGAAAATCGCTATTTGAATATTATGGATCCTTAACAATCACTGAAAAATGACCATTAGCATAAATTATTTTCTATTCAAAGGAATCAAGTAACTTATCATCTACTTACCGGATAAGATGGATTTTTGACTAAATGCATTCATTTAATTCAATTTTATTTAAAGCTAGCAAATAAGTTTAATCTCATTAAAGTACTGGATTTTTAATTATCCCAAATTGATGCAATCGTACAAATTTACTCCAATAAGAAAAGCTCCAAACTGATACTTATGTTACAAATTTACTAAAATTAAATTTTGGACAACTAAAAACTCAAAACTAGTGCATTTGTCACAAATTTACTATCTATTAGTTTTCATTAAATTTGATTAATATTAAACTGGTACACATATAACGAATGGAGAGTAAAACACTCATCAGTTGTTGCATATTATCTAATTAAGTAATTTGACTGTAAGTACCAATTTGGGATTTTTTTTGTAGTAAAAAAAATTAGTTTTGAGTAAATATGTCATAGGTATATTACTTTGAGATTCTTCGTAATATTAACTCTTTTGATTAATAAATAAGCTTGATATTTTTTACCTTTGAATTTTCCCCGCGAGTCCATCACCCTCTAGTTCATTCTTGCTTAGGAATATATAATTCGATCCGGTCTGATCCAAAAGGCCCATAAACCATTGCCAATAGTAGTAGACTAGGAGTTACTTGGCAACCAAACATGCTGGTTTTTTTGCTCGTTGTGCACGTATGAGGAGGTGTGAAATCATATGAAAGCCGAAAATTCTAAACATTATGCAGCATTTTGCAGGAAAATTAACAGGACCTGATTTTCCTGGAAATGACCCCTGTCAGCATGTCTGTCACGCCACGCACTACCTTCCCCCCCCCCCCCCCCCTCTCTCTCTCTCTCTCTCTCTCTCTCTCTCTCTGTGACACCCACGTGCGCCTACACACGACGACGACGACGACCAGTCCAAACTTGTGAGGAGACTCGAGTTGGTGAAAGACAAAATTTGACCATCACGACGACAGCACAAAAAAGAGCGATGAATGGCAGAAAATCCGATTGTCGTGCTACTGCTGTGTGCTGCGAAATTGATACAACTTCCGCATCATTTCGCCATTGTTGGGTTCATCCCTTTCATTTCGCTTTTGGGTTTTGCACATGAGGAAACTTAGTTGAGTCACATAAAAAAGTGATACGGAATGCAACTGTATCTTAGATTACTTGAATAAAGGCGATATTAAGTGAGATTTCACAGAAATTCTCGTTTTTGATCTGTACACCTTCAAAATAAAGACCCTTGAATACTATAAAAAAAAAAACACCTATACCTAACATGATTAAGTGAATATCCAAATTTGCAGTCATTTTATTTATATCTTTCCATACTTTACCATAGATTGGAAAAGAATCTTTAAGAGTCTCTAAGCCTAAAAGTGCATGATAAATATTGCCCTAGAGTGTAGAACCCCAGAATTATTTTTAGGTTTCATAACTACATTTGGCAAGATTATCATTATCAGTGATTATTTTCATTTGAGCGAATTAATTTGCTCCTCCAGTACTTACCGGATAAAGTGGATTCTTGATTAAATGGAATCACGTAAATCAATTTATTTACGATTAGTATCACCAAAAATCCCAAGTTGGTACATTCATGATGAGTTTACTGTAGACTAATTTTTTGAAAAAAAAAAGTAAAAAAAAAAACGTCAAACTACTACAATAGTGACAAAAATACCCTCAAATTAATTTTTTTTACATTTGCGACAAATTTACAATCATTTAGTTTATATTAAATTGGATTAATATCACAAAAAATAAAAAAACCGGTATACCTGTGACGAACGGAGGGTAAAACCCCAAACCGATACATTAATCAACTTCATGTATTATTCAACCCAATAATTTTGCTGTAAAATTTAATGGAGATTAACGGAATGTAAATTTGTCATAAATGTATAAATTTAAATTTTTTTGTGATAAAAAATTAATTTGAGATAAATTTGTTATTGTTGTACCGGTGACCTTTTTCGTGATATTTTCCCTTCGCTCTAAAGTTAGGAGACGAGTTTAATTTCATTAAAGGATTGAATTTTTAATATTTCGGCACTTAATTTTGTTATCAGACAAGCCGAAATTCCCTTATGAGTCCAATCATCCGCCGGCTGATGCTCATCTAAGAATTCGTAATTTGATCGGGTCCGATCCAAAAGTACTGCAACATTTGCCATTTTCCAGGTCCGACCAAAGCTTCTTTATTTCTTTGGCAGCAGGAGTAGACTGGTAGTTACCGACCGGGCAGCAGAACACGCTGGTTTTTTTGCTTGTCGTGCACGTCTGACGAGGCGTGAAATCATATGGAAGCCGAAAGTGCGGAAGCAGCACGCAGCATTTTTCCAGGAAAGTTACCATATTTTTCCCGGAAAAAATTGCATGTGTCAGTCATACGCCGAAAGTGCCCAAGCAGCATGCAGCATTTTCCAGGAAAATTACCAGATTTTTCCCAGAAAAAATTGCATGCGTCAGTCATGCGCTTTTCCCCTCCCCTCTACGACGGCGACGACAACGACCCGTCCAAAATTTGCGAGGAGACTCGACTCGGTGAGAGACAGAAGTTCGATCTCTACCACCACCACGAGACAAGAGAGAGCGACCAACGGATGGTGCTTCATCCGCCGAAGAAAGTCACACTCAAGGGGAAATCTTAATGTTGTGATTGTCATGCTTCTGGCTATGTGCTGCACAATTGGTGCAACATCCGCATCATTTCGTGATTTTTGGCTCATCCCTTTTGTAAGAAAGCATGAAAAAACTTAGGTTGTATTTATTTAAGAAAAAACTTCATGATAAAGAAAAATACTTTCCGAAAGATCATTTTTCAGACTGGTGGATAGTTTTCCTTTATTTCCTAATACGTAATCGAAAACGTTTTATGATATTTGATATCAGTAAATTCAAAATTATAACAAAAAAAAATGAAATTTTGAATTTATTTTATTTTTTCATTTTTTCCCTTCTATCGATCACCGGGCCTTGGCAACGGCTAGTTACCGTCCATATGCTTGAGCCAACCAGGTCAAGATCGCTTGAGGTCAGGAAGCTTGAGCATCGCCGACTTGTGGCGACACTCGAGATCACTTGTGGCCGATTGTTGACCTGCAATTGGTAGGAGTAGGAAAATGACAAAATAGAAATAAAATAAAATAATTAAGTGAAATTAAAATATTAAAATATTTGAGCTGAGGAATTCCGAAATGTGTTTTCACCTTTTTAGATTTAGGAAATTCATTTTTCTAAATTTATGCATGAATATTTTCATTGACCAAAAAGTGTTTCTAGTTAACTCATTTTCCAACCGTGTATCAAATAGGTGAAAGTCTGGACGAAAAAACACTTTCCCTCAAATAAATGCACCCTTAATTGAATCACATAGAAGAGTGATATGAGATGGGATTCTATCTTAAACTACTTGAGTGAAGGCTGTTAATAGAGAATTTAGGAAACTCTTGATTTGATTATTCAACAACACTACGAACTTTGTTATTATATACGTTCGGTTAAAGGTTTTATCAAATTAATTTTTTTCACGAAAAAATCGGGACTTGCGATTGAAGGTTCCATCCTTCATGTCTATAAATGGCAATCGAACATAATATTGGACCTTTAAAATGTAGACCAAAAGAAGAAAAAAAGAAAAAAAGAAAGACGAATTACAAAGTTTTAAAGAAACAATATCCTTTATAGCCTAAACTTTAGATTTTTATCCCGCCCACCCTCTAACTGGATGAGGGGTGCAATTTCAATTTTCAACAAATTGGGGGACTTTGTCGAAATATTCTTGCGTCACCTATTACGCGCCACGAGTGCGTATGAGGAGTAAGCTTAAATTCCAAGAAAGCTTTTGGCATTGACTTCACTTTTTTTTTTGGGTCTGCTGTTGACCCCACTTCGCTTGCTTTGGTTTGCAAATCTTTTAATTTAATCACTCTACTTCGGAGAATTTAATCACTCTACTACCGAGAAAGTTCTCCGATAAAGTTCTCCACACGCATTCTCTCTCTCTCAATTTTTATTTTGCAATTATTCCTCCTAAATAGGAAAATAGTTTACGGCATCAAAGGGTTTCATCCGTGCTTTTCCATACCCTACAATTAAATTTCTAATTTTTAAGGAATATATAGTATCATGAAATGCTATATTTTTGTTTGAAATGTGTAAAAAAGATTCGGTGTTACTATGAGTATAATTATAAAGAGTTAATATCACGAAAAACCATAAATTTATACATTTGTAATAAATTTACCATAAATTAATTTTTTTATTATGAAAAATTCCAAATTTAACATGCACTAGTATATTTATGATAAATTTTTTTTATATTAGTTTTCGCTAAATTGTATTATTAAATTGTTGAGTTAGATGACATATGACAATTGACTTATATATTAGTTTGAGATTTTACTTTCCGTTGATTACAGTTGTATCAATTTTATGATTTTTTTTGTTATATTAATTCAATTTGACAAATGGTATATTTGTCATAAATGTACCAATTTGAGGTTTTTGGCGGTTAAAAAATTGATTTACAGTAAATTTATTACAAGTGTATCAATTTTATTTTTCGTGATATTAGCCAAATTATAAAATGGAAATGTCGTGATTTTACATCAATATTGTTAAATAAGATATATTTACATATCAAATCCGGCAGCAATAAATCAATTTGACATCAATTCAATATATTGTACACAAATATATTGCAAATTAATTATTACAATACACATTTCATAAGTTATAATCAAGTGTGATCAAAAGTGGTTAACTAAATTTTTTGCTGCTTGTTTAAAGCCACGCATAGATAACTAATCTTCAAACGTGTTACCCATGGATCACGGATTGGACTAAAATGATTTACCTTAAAATCTGCGTTAAAGGGAAAAGTAGTTCAAATTATTTAATAGGTAAAAGCGTGAAAAAGCCAAAAGAAGAAGAAGAAGAAGAAGAAGAAGAAGAAAGCAAAAAAAAAAAATAATAATAATTGTACATGCGGCTTACAAAGGTTAAAGGGGACAAATTAGTAAAGTCAAAGAAAAGGAATATATTTAAAATGGACGCTGCTAGCTTGACCGTCCTCTGCAGAATGACAGTAGGATGGTCTAAGGCCAGCCACAAAATGTTTTATTGGAAAGTGGAAACCGGTAGACCAACTCACCCGGTTAAAATGTTTTGGAGAATATCGATAGACCTTCTCGCCCGTTTCAATTTTGACTCAATGTATTTTTTTCTACTATGTTTCCTTATTGCAAGCTCAAATTGAGAGACACAAAATTATGAGAGGATCCACATAATTGATTTTCTTGAATATAAAGAAAGAAATATTAAATTTGATATCGAAATATAAATAATTACAAGTTGAAAATATTATCACTTACTAAAAAAACTGTAAATATCATTACATAGATCTATTAAATTAAAAAGATGAAAAAAAACTTAAAACATTGGCTTTGCAACTAATAACAAAATCGTTGCGCAATGAAATGGTTTCTTATTTATTTCGCTCAAATTAAATTGCTCTAGTGGTAACCTAAAATTAATACCAGATATCAATTGTGCATAAAACAAATGAAGTAAAAAGAAAATCAAGATAAGAATAATGAATTAGTAGAGAAAAAGATTTCTCCATTGATCAAATCTCGTAGATGATGCATAAGGACCTATAACACTACAAAATCAATCTTAAGATCACACAAGTCAAAGCTAAAGTTTAAATTAAAAAAAAAAAAACGATTCTCGGTCAATTTTCTTTGTCTAAAGAATAATATACACTATTTTAAAAGTTGCAATTGAGTTTTTCATATATTTCTTATTATTTGAATATTATCACTTTGATGTGTTTCATTAAATAAGACATAGAGAATTGTTTTTTATATGGA
Source organism: Eucalyptus camaldulensis (assembly GCA_019915185.1). Taxonomy (NCBI): domain Eukaryota; kingdom Viridiplantae; phylum Streptophyta; class Magnoliopsida; order Myrtales; family Myrtaceae; genus Eucalyptus; species Eucalyptus camaldulensis. The sequence goes on along the minus strand of JAHSVA010000013.1, from coordinate 12,161,722 downwards.
AAATGCATTATTATATAATAATAACAAAAAAAACTTGTTAACCAAGTCTCCCTCTTTGAAGATGGAAAACGCTTGGCTGAGGTTTGACCGTCTTTTTTCTTGGTTGACAGTAGCGCGAGCCATGCATTTTCCTTTTAAAATCGGCAACGTTTAGCGGAAATGCGCACGAAGTCACTCTTCTTGGAAATGCATGTGCCAATTCCTTCGTGACGAAGGTCATCTCACCACCTTCGAGTTCGAGTTCGTCGATAAAACTGCCCCGTCTGATTCCCTTTAAAATTACCAGGACCTGATTTTTCCCCAAAAATTACATGTGTCAGTCGCGCTTCTTCTCTCTCTCTCTCTCTCTCTCTCTCTCTCTCGGGGACACGCTCGTACACACGACGGCGACAACAACCCCCAGTCCAAACTTTGCAAAATGAGAGGAAATCTTACTAATGTGATTGTCCTGCTACTGGCTATGTGATGCACAATTGATGCAACATCCGCATCATTTCGTGATATTTGGCTCATCCCTTTTGTAACAAAGCACGAAAAAGCTCAGAGTGAATCTGTTACATAGAAAATCTCATGATAACCAAAAAAAAAAAAAAGCTTTCTGAGAGATAATTTTCCAAAAAGTGGATAATTTTCCTTTATTTGCTAATATATAATAGAAAACGTTTTTTGGTATTTGATATCGGTAATTTCAATCTTATGACAAAAACAATTCAAATTTTTAAAATTTTATTTTATTTTATTTTATTTTTTCTATTTCCTTCCCTTTTGCTGATCGCTTGAGGTCGGCAAGCTCGAGCATCAAGACTCAAGATTGCCCGTGGCCAATTGTCGACCAGCGATTGGTAGAAGAAGGAGGAGGAAAATGAAAAAAAATAGAAATAAAATAAAATAATAAAGTGAAATTAAAATATTAAAATTTTAGAGATGAGCAATTTCAAGAAGTGTTTTCACCTTTTTAGATTTAGGAATTCATTTTCCTAAATTTACGCATGAATATTTTTGTTGACCAAAAAGTGTTTTCAATTAACTCATTTTCTAGCTACGCACCAAGTGGATGAAAGTTTGGAAAATCAATTCCTCTCAAATAAATGCACCCTTAATTGAGTTGAATAAAAGAGTAATATGGGATATGACTCTATCTTAAATTACTTTAGTAAAAGCAATTAATTGAGATTTTATGAAACTCTCGATTTGATTAGTCTGTGACACTATGAACTTTGTTATTATATTCATTTGGTGAAAGGTTTTATCAAATTAATTTTCTTCTCGGAAAATTCGGGACTTTCTGTCGCAGGTTCCGTCCTTCATGTTTATAAATGGTGATTGGACATAATATTGGACCTTCAAAATGTGGACCAAAATAATAACAATAATAAAAGATGAATTACAAAATTTTAAAGAAATAATATCTTTTATAGCCTAAACTTTAGATTTTTATCCCGCATACCCTCTAACCCAAAGTGTCTTCATGTTCTCAAATAAGGATTCAAAGTGGACCTTATTTCAAATAATAATTTGAAGGAAGTGCTATCACTTTCTCAAATAAATACCCGAAGTGAATCTTGTTTTAAAACAAAGGTCTGAAGTGGTTATATTTATTTCAAATAAGAGTATAAAGTGGCTAAGTTTGTTTTGAATAAGGACTTGACTTTCTGACGATCAAGGGAATTTTCATCATTTACCATTTTCCCTTTTTTCTTTCCCATTTTTTTCCTGGTTCTTCTTCTTCCTCTTCGCTTGTGGCCGATGCCCACAAAGGGTTGGGCAAGGGGTTGCCCTCACCTAATTCGATGAAGAACGGCCTCGCTTGGGCAACGAGGCGAGAACGTTCCTCACGGCCATTCACGAGGTCGGCCCTCATCGGCCTTTGCTAGCACTGCCGGCTGATGTCGAAAAAGTAAAAAGCAAGAAAAAAAAAGTTTGGATGAAAATGCCCTTGATTGATTGGAAAATTTAGCCAATTGGCGATCGATGAGGTCAGACCCTTATTTTAAATAACCATGGCTACTTTAAAACCTTATTTGAAACAACCAAGGTTATTTCAAGTTTTTATTTGAAATTTAGTCCACTTTGGGCCTTTATCTGAGAAAATGAGGGTGCTTCGGGTCTCTTTTTTTTTTTGGAATTTTTTCCATTATTTAATATCACAAAAAATATTAAATTAGTACGCCTATGATAAATTTACCCTAAACTAAATCTCAAGTTCACCATAAACTTGTACATTTGTGACAAATTTACTCTATGTTAGTTTTTATTAAATTTTACTATTAAATTGCTGAGTTGGATAACATATAACAATTGACTTATGTACAAATTTAGAATTTTACTTTTTGTTTATCACAATTGTACCGGTTTCGTGGTTTTTTTTGTTGTATTAATTTAATTTAATTTATTTGGGGTTTTTGTCGTAAAAAAACTAGTTTTGGATAAATTTATTACAAGTGTACCAATTTGAGATTTTTCGTGGTATTAACCAAATTATAAAATGATGTTGTCATGATTTTACATCAATAGTATTAAACAAGATATATATACACATCAAATCTGGCAGCAATAAATCATTTCGGCATCATCAATTCGATATACTGTACATATAAATTTCAAATTATTTATTATAGTACGCATTCTTTAATTGTTTCAATTGCTCATAAGTGGTTAATTGAATTTTCTATTGCTTGTTTAAAGCCACACATAGATAACTAATCTTCAAACGTGTTACCTATGGATCAGGGATCGGACTAAAACGATTTGTTTTAAACTCTGCGTTAAAGGAAAAAAAATAGTTCAAATTATTCAATAGGTTAAAGCGTGAAAAGCCAAAAAAAAAAAAATGGAAAAAGAAAATTGTACATGCGGCTTAATAAAGTTTTTTTTTTTAGCAAATTAGTAAAATCGGAGAAAAGGAATATAAATGGACGCTGCCAGCCTGACCGTCCTTTGCAGAGTGACAGTAGGACGGTCTAAGGCCAGCCGCAAAATGTTTTGGAGGAAACCGATAGACCTTCTCACCTGGTTTCAATTTTGACTCCATGTATTTTTTCTAATTATTTATATGTTTTCTTATTACAGGCTCAAATTGAGAGACAAAAAATCATGAGAGGACCAACAAAATTAATTTTCTTGATTATAAAGAAAGAAAAATTAAATTTGATATCAAAATACGAATAATCACAAATTGAAAATATTATCACTTACTAAAAAGAAAGCGTTAATATCATTATATAAATCTATTAAATTTAAAAGATGAAAAAAATACTTAAAACGTTGGCTTTGCAACTAATAATGAAATCACTGTGCAATGAAATAAATTCTTATTCATTTCGCTCAAATTAAATTGCTCTAGAAGGACTATTTGGTAACCTAAAATTAAGAATGAAAGATATGAAGTAAAGAAAAAATCAAGATAAGAATAATGAATTAGTAGAGAAAATGATTTCTCCATTGATCCAAATCTCATAGATGATGTACAAGGACCTAAAACATTACAAAATCAATCTTAAGATCACATGAGTCAAAGCTAAAGTTAAAATTAAAAAGAAAATTCTCGATCAATTTTTTTTTAGCGGAGAATAATATACACTATTTTAAAAGTTGCAGTTGAGTGTTTTTATATATTTATTTTATTTGAATATTATCATTTTGATTTGTTTCTTTAAATAAGACGATACTTTTTTTATATGGAAAATGCGTGATTAAATAATAAAAATAAAAAACCTGTTAACGGCACCGTGGCCAAGGTGGGAAACGCTTGGCTGATGTTTGACCGTCTTTTTCCTTGCTTGACGGTACCGTGAGCCAGTCATTTTCCTTTTAAAATCGGCAACGTTTCTCGGCAATGCGCATGGAGTCACTTTTCTTGGAAATGCACGTGCAACTGCCAACTCCTTCGCGACGAAGGTCAAGTCTGATTCTTTTTCAACTTTTTCAAGTTCGTTGATAAAACTGGCCCGTCTGATTCTTTCTCCGCCACTTTCTTTTGGCTACCAAACATCGCCCAAGATTCAGACACTTTCCCTGTTTCTTGAGAAGCTCCACAGAAGAATAGAAAGGTCGCGTCCATGGCGAAGAGAGCTTCGGCCTCCTCTTCTTCAGGTCAACGAAGTCAACCCAAGAGGCCACGCTTCGCTCCAACCGAGTAAGTTTGATGATCGTTTGTTAGTTTTTAGCTTTACTTGCGGGAAATCCTTTGAAGGATTCTCGAGTTGAAGGTTCTTGAAATGAGTAGCGTGGCGAAGCATGCCTCAAAGTATGACATTGATTAGCTTTTGCCTCATGACTGTTCCGAATCGCTTTCGTTCAATCTTTTGTTTTCGGGTTTGTGCTATGGCTTCAATGTGAACTACGGAGACTCTGTTTAATAATGTTCCTATTTCTCTTAATTTCTATTCTTTTATTTCTCGGAACAAAAAACAAACACAAATCTATTTGATAATATCAATTAATTTTTCTATTCATCGGAATAGAAATTATATGGAGAATAAATTTAAAACAGTAACAAGAAGTAGAAAAGAAGTAACTTTTTGTTTTGGAGAATAATTTCTATAAATAAATAAAAAAGTAAGTTCTTACCCTAGCAACTGGGGAGAAGCAAGAAGAAGAGAGGGGAAAAAAAGAAAATTCTAAAAAAATTATTAAAAAATTAAAAGAAATTTTACATTACAAAAAAACTTGTGGATCGCACCAAACGCATTCCTACTATTTTGCTATTCCAAAAATATAAATTTTATGTAGTTAATGCATTCTTCTACTTAAAAATTGTTCAAGGTAATAAAAAAAAATTATTTCTGAAAAGAAATTGTTCATCGAAACAAAAATATTACTAAACACATCTTAAATGCTCCAAATGGTGTCGTCTCGAATCTGTTATGCGAATTTGTGTTAGCCAATGGCAGTATTTCCTTCTTATTTCAATTAAACTCTATTAAGGCTTTTACCTAGTAAGCGAGCTGTTATCGTCATCTGGTTACTTTGCTGTCCTGTTTGCCAAATTAGCCTATCTTGCTTGTGCTTTTGTGCTGATTTTCACACAGTCAACCACGGAGCGGATCCAAGAGGAATCTCGAGCCGGGGAGCTGCTTGACGGAGGAGGATGCCCAGAGAGTGGTAAGATGAGTAAAGTAGCCAGCTTGGACATAGATTATATGGTCTTCATTGTATTTCAATTGCTGATCTCTTTAATTAGAAGCGGTTGGATCATTTCTGACCTTCTAGTCAGTTTCCTGATAGAAATCCGCATTAGAAATTGCAGTGAGATGTAAAGAGAAGTCTCGTTTGAGTGGTAAGCTTTTCATGTGAAGGAATTGCACTAAGAACATGATTTAGGTTTTCATGTCGTTTTGTAAAGTTGGATCATGAAAAGACACAAAGCGCCCTGGATATAAATGTCTCCTTGAATCTTGGAAAATGTGGTCTATGACAATTTCAATTTGCACGTACAAGGATTGAATGGGATGAATACGTCACAGATTTTTCTTGCGATGTAATTCTTTGCTATTGCTCTTTGCTGGACAGTGCGGAGAAGAGCCAGGACCTACAAAATCTCACTCAGCCGAATATTGTCAAAGGTAAATATATTTCATTTGGCTTGTTGGTAGTATCTTTTCCACAACAGTTGAAACCTCCAGTAGAATTTCCACGTGCATTGTCTCGCCAACTAAAAAAGTCATCGAGCATCATGTACCTGCACATACATTTTTCTGTTAACCACCAAAAGGACGGTGCATTTACTGATAGCTGCTAATTAACTTTACGTGCTTCTGTAAGTACGATATAGACCAGCTTTACATTGAATTTTCTGTGGCACCTTAGATTAAGGGAATGCATTTGATGAGTCTGATATCTATCCTTTTACACGGTAATGAGGTCTGACATTCATTTGTACAAGTAACTAATATGTTCCATATAGATGTATGCCTATTTATTTCGAATAAGTCCACAGGACAGCAGTTGCTTATGGTGTTGATTTTCATGGTGTAGTAGTACAGGGAATGCTCTCAAAGATATACTGCACTGGATTCATTCAATGGAGAATTCTTTTCAGAAACTGGTAAGACAAACAGAATTTATAAAATTTGCACTTTTCTCAAGCATGTCTCCATCAACATTAAAGATGTTTTTTTTTTCCTGTGCGTGTCAAGAATTGATTGAATGAACTTATTGTCCAATAAATCCGTTGCTAGATAATTGATTTATGTTTACCGTTTGAATGGCATCTATTGAGCATGAACTTTGCACAACTTTTTTCTCTTACAAGCAAACATTCATTTTATTGCATAACCTGTGGAAAGAAAAACATGGGAGGATTACATCCCATACAATTACGGCATAGTGTACCACATATTCAGCCGACATCAAGGTGCCGAATCTTCCCATTGATGTGAACTTTTGGTGGTTGATTAATCTGTCATCACTTGAGTAATTTTAAACCATTGAGCGATGGTCCTTCATTCACCACTGTCTGATTACCCTGGCAGACTTTCTTCCTGCTTGATCAGAAGAACGAGAGATCCTTTTGAACATGATGTTAGAAAGCCTTATATCTCGAAATTAATTCATCAAGTTGACTTTCAATCTAATGGTACCACACACCAAATGACAAGATTACATCATAGTCTCACGCATCTACACTTCCAGTACCAACAGCAAAATGCTACCCACAAAACAAGATGAAAACTCAAAAGCACGCCACCAGATTACATTAAAGTTAGTCAACATGAACTTCCAATTTCTACACAAACACTTAACATCAGCAGTAATTGTCGAATCTCTTTCCTGAATCATCTGAAGGGACTTTTACAGGGAAAACTAAAAAAACAACTGCATCAAGGACACAAGAAGCTAGAGGGGACACCTGTTCATACTTCATAAGTTACTCTCTCGCTAGAGATAATAAATTGTTGCATTCCAGGCTAATGCCACCGATACCTTCACACTATTGTCCTTCATTTCTGCAAGGCCCAAGTAAACTAATCCTTCCAGTCACTTGCAGATCTAGGATACAAGAGCAGCTCTAACCTTGTTACCAAAATCTGCTTTGCAAATACTCACCAAAGAAAGTAGTGCATTCAAGATTCTTCATGTTGTCAGCATAGCACACAAGTGCTATAAATATCGCACCATGTTTTTGTTCCCACGTTTCCTCACTAGTTTTCAAGCCTCGTTTACAGAGAAAGAACCCCTACATGATCCAGTGAATACCACTTTGTCTACAGAGCCAGAATATGGAGAAATCAACCCGCACAAAGCCATCTAAGTTTCAAGCAGATCATCAGACCTTGCTGGAGGCTGTCTCCATTCATTTGCCTTGATAACATCTGCAACAGTGGCCTCATTACCTAAAGCTAAATCATAACCATTCTAAAGCACATGGAAAATTTTGCATAGACTTGGAATGAAACAAGTTTTTCATATAAGTTATGTATAAAACTGTTGTTTGACGAACACTGTGATTTCAAATGTGCCCGAAGAACTTAGCTCAATAAGGTGTTCGATAAGTTGCTTTTGAGAACAAATGATATAATTTTCAACTCCTATTGAACGAATGGACTGTTTTGTACAAACTTCTGCTTCAATTTTTTGATGTATTTTTAATTTTGGCAATTCTTCTGTTGGTACATTGAACAGAAGGAACTGGTGGAGCTTGCAATTATTCACTCTCCCCACCTTGTAAGGTAAGAATGCACTTCCCTCATGATGACAATTGAGAAAAGCTTTATGTGTAGTATTGACTGGTTATGCATTGTTGATTTTTTGGGGAATAATTGTCCGACTTACCACCAACACCCCGAAGCAAGCAGTCAGAGCTCAGTGAAAGTCCGGCCAGAATGACTAGGTCTTGCGCCAAATTGTCAATGCTCCAATTTAGAACATAATTATTTGTAGCTTGAGAGCAGTGCAGCATTTAATTTTGTTCAGTTTATTTTTTGAAAAAATTGCATTGTTATACTCTCTGAGACTATGCACCTATTTATCCTTGTACTTTACCTGGCAGTAAGACTTGTCCAAGTGAGATATTTGGCAGGTTTGTCTCTCTGCGTCATTACTTTTCCAATTTTTCTGCTTCTATACCTGTTCTTATTTCTATCGGTTGGCTGCCGGAGAGAATGCAGGGTTGGTGCTAGATCTATAGGAAAAAATGATGTGAGGAATTTACAGCTTCAATTTCAAACCAAACTGTCAGATCCTGTGTTTACTGGAAGGAAACTACGAGGAGTTGGGGGTGCTCGCATTTCTGTTGCATTGATCGATGCGAATACAGGGGATGTTGTTACATCAGGTCTGGAATCCTCCATTAAGTTGGAAGTCATCGTGCTTGAAGGTGACTTCAACAAAGATGATGAGGATGACTGGGCTCATGAAGAGTTCGAGAACTTTGTGGTTAAAGAGCGTCAACAAAAGGGGCTGCTTTTGACGGGAGATCTGCAAGTGACGCTCAATGCAGGTGTTGGGGAGCTGGGAGAACTGACATTTACTGACAATTCTAGCTGGAATAGGAGTAAAAGATTTAGGATAGGGCTTAAGAAGGGATCCGGTTATTGTGGGAATACGCGAATCAGAGAAGCCAAAACAGATGCCTTCCGTGTCAAAGAACATAGAGGAGAATGTAAGTCTTTCGTAGTTCGTTACAGTACATAGAAACCTTGTCCTTCCTTTATGAGTGACCATAAACATGGTTTTGGATATCCAGTTTTCAATTTTTTTAATTGAGAGCTTCATTTCCTACAAACCTTTACTTCTCCATCGAAAGTTCTGATAAAAAAAACGATCGGCTTCTTTGTCATTAGCAAACGTTGACACTTTGGATCAGTTTTAGGAGAGAGTCTGCACGCCTACAGAAGTTCGTTTCCACTCGTCAATCTAATAGCGACTGGAACCTTACTGTATTTTTTCTGTCCATTTACAGCATCCAAGAAACATGATATACCTGCATTCGAGGATGAGATCTGGAGGTTGAAGATGATTGCCAAGGATGGGAAATATCACCGAAAACTGAGTGAAGTTGGAATACATAAAGTGGGGGACTTTCTCCTTCAATTGTTTACGGATCCCATGAAACTGAAAGAGGTAAGTACTTAATGATTCTCAATTAGGGTTTGATTGATTACCCCTAATGTAAGTCTTGCGTGTTCACTCATTGTAGATTCTTGGAATGAGCCCGAATTCGACAAACTGGGATACCCTTGAAAATCATGCAAAGAGTTGCAAGATAAATTGGAAACTTTATTTGTACTATACTGATGGCACGAGGAAGCATGGTGCTGTATTCAACACTGACCATCAGCTAATTGGCCTAATCAAAGATAGAGTATATTGTGCTTCTGATGGACTTTCTGCCGATGATCTGGTAAGTAAGTAGGAGTTCCTACGAAGTTTTGTCAAGCCAGTTCATGCGCTTCACACCATCATGCTTAATTCATATAATTTGTCCCACATTATCCATGTAATTTGCAATTTGATGTTTACTCGTAGCTTTGTGGCTTAATAGGTTTTAATATTGATCAGATATATGGAAGCTTGAAATGGGGAGTTGGTTGGACATCTAGGTCATGTTTGTTTATTTTTGTTTTCGTTCCCCGGTTTTTTTTTTTGTTCCAGGGAACAAAACAATAACAAAAACGCTTTGGTAAATTTTTTATTTCTGGGAACAAAAAATCTTTTTTTTTTTGTTCTCAGGAACAGATTTGGAACAGAAATAAGAAGTATAAAAAAATTGTTTCTTGTTGCTGGGAACAATTCTGAAAAACAAATTTTCTCTCTTCTCTTTTTTCTTCTCTTTCTTTTCTTCTTCTACTTTATCTTCTTCCTTTTGCTGGTCACTAGCCTTGGCAATGGCCGGCACCGGTGATCGGCCAGATGAGAGCCAGCAACCTCGCTGGAGCGTCACCAGCTCTCGGAGACGCCGAGCCACAGCGAGGCTCGACCTCACCTCACCTAGGCTAGGCAAGGCTGACCTCGCGCCGCCTGGGCGAGGTCGAGCCTCGCTGGTGGCCTCGGTGGCCAGGCGAGCCTCGCGAGGCCACTGGCAAGGCTTGACCTTCCCTAGGCGGTGCGAGGTCAACCTCGCCGGCCGGTGCGAGGCTCGCCTGGCCACTAAGGCCACCGGCGAGGCTCGACCTCACCCAGATTTGGTGAGACCAAGCCTTGTGGTGGCTTGTCGAGGTTTCGATGAGCTCGCTGGCTTTCATGGTGGCCTGGCGAGGCTCTAGTGAGCTCGCGCGAGCTTGCCCAGCCAGTCGCCGTGGCAAGCAACTAGCCACAAAGAGAAAGAAGGAAAAAGAAAAAGAAAAATATAATAAAAAATATTGAAAAACTAAAAGAAACAACAAAATTATATAAGTTTACCAAAAGCATTTCTATTCTTAGAGTAGAAATTTTTTTGCAATTACCAAGTACGTTCTTATACTCAAAAATTTCTTTCGGAAACATAAAAAAAAAAAAAAAAACTTTTTCTGTTAAAAAATTGTTCATCGGAACATAAACATTACTAAATGCGCCCCAAGATGCTTTCGTTTTCAGTTTTTTATCAGTAAAGTAATATGAAATGCCTGTGGAGAGAATTAAAAGAAAATCTAGATGCTTTTTTCTAGATTCATAGTTGAGACTTTTTGTTAATAGATTGATTTGAGTTTTTGCTCGTTGCAATGCAAAGTTGAGGATAGTGACCTTGTGTATCGAAGAGGCCCTCTATACTCTGCAGTTAAAATTATACAAAAACCATGAGACTTGGAGAGCGTCATCCATGAAAATGTGAGGCACTTGTCATAGTATTGTCGTTTGAGCGATGGACATGTTCACGTTGTAACCGTCACTTTCCAAGTATAAAGCTATGAAGATCTTTATTACTTGCACAATACAAGTTGATGGGTGTTTTATTTCTTCACGGGTCCTTTCTCGATCAACTTTGCATCTTTACACTTGCGCTGATTGTACTCTCCATAACATTTTTGGAGCACCTGAACTTTTTGCGGTGGAGAAATGGGCGCAATAGGCGTAAAGTGAATTAAGGTTCTTTCGATGTTTCTTTTATTCTTCTTTCTTTGTGCTGCACTTACGTACTTACTCCTAGTACAAGTTCATTCATTGGAATGCAACATCACTTGCCGAAAAAAGATGGTGTCGATTGAAGCAGAGCCTGTACCTTCAATGGTGGAGATAAATACCTCAATTAGTCCAACTTGAGCGATATACCAAGTGATTTTCCTTCCAGGAACATGGAGATACAATCGTGAAAAAGGCCCTTGGTAACAAGAATGATGTTATGCAGTTCAACGGTGAGACCTTTTCTCCTTCAATGCAAAAGGAGAGCTCGAGCTCCATTCCATGTAAAGTATTTGAAGGACAAATTGAAAATCTCACCCCTGTTCAAAGTAATTTAGCTCCAAGAGACTGGGCTGCTGCAGGTGGTTCGGAAGCTCCTCTGGCAAATGTGGGCTTGACTGCTGAAGGTACGTGCTCTAAAGTACAATATTTTCTCTTCCTCTAAGCACATACAAAGATGTGGCCAGGAAAATAGCGATGAATATAGCACTTTCCACTAGATTGTTGAGCTTTGATAAATTAAACCAATCCGTTCCAGATCATTATGATTTGGGTTCCACATAACCTGAAAAGTTTATTTGTCCAGCAACCCTTCAAATGAACTTTCATCCAAGGAAATTTTACTAAATTTGCTCCCTCTTTGGCACTGACATAGAAGCTATACGTAAAGGATTCCCATTTGCAATTTAGGCTTCAGTTTGTCACTAGATGCAACCGAAAATGCTCAGAAATAGTTTTTACCAATGATGAACAACCAAGAAGAGGAGATTATTACCAGTTACTACCAAAAGCAGTAATTTTTCAGGGTTCAATTTAAGAGGTGCGACTTCAATTTGGACATGAAAGATTCAAGAGTTGAAGTATCAAAATAACCTATAAGGACATACAATGTGGAGAACAGTCAATATCCAATGCTAATTGTACATGAAAAGATACGTTCCGTAAGCTGTGATTGTTACGAAATGAGTCTCATTGAATTTGCTCTATCCATTCGGCCATGTATGTATGTACATATACGTATGTACCATCTTGAGTGGGGATTGGGGGGAGGTGGAGGGCAGATACTCATGAATACTTCACTTTGGTGATGCTAAGTGGATATTAACAAGATATTGCTATCACTATGGAGATATGAATAGATAGAATAAGCACACAGCTATGTGTTTATATGTGTATTTCCATCAAATGGTGGCCGGAAGATCTTATATTAGAAAAGAAGGTTGGTTTGTTAAACTTACATGTCGAAATTGGAAAAAAAGGCCTCGTCAATTGAAGCACCTAAAAGATAACAAAGACCAGTGGCAAGAAAGATTAAAGAGGTGTGTAGGTTAAGGAAAAAAAATTAGTAGCACTTTCCATTATAGTAAAAACTCATAAATGGTCATTCTAAAATTCTTTACAAGAATGTACACCTGTATTCACGTCGGCGTCTGTTTACTAACCACACTAATATTTTAGTTCTTTCTCTAGGACATGATGGTGCAACTGCTTTGGCATTGCCAGTACAGTTGCAAAATACCAATTCTGGAAATGCTATGAAGCTTTCCGTTGATGAAAGTGTTCATCTCGCTGCGATATCAAGCTTACAATCTAGCAGTACCCTTTCTCATCCTCAAGGCAATCACGGGGTGGAAGGTTTCCAATCAATTGATTCAGATGATGTTTTAGAGAACTCGTCGACTGATGACCCAGCATCATCTGAGTTTTGCTTGCACCCGCCGTTCTTATCTGTAATACTTGGGATACAAAAAATAAAGAAAAGAAAAGGAAAGGTTGAAAAGTCAACAAGAGGGGAAGAATACCGAGAGTTTGCAGAAAGAGATGGGAAGAGAGAAGAGAAAGACGGGGAAAAAAAGAAAAAGAAGAACAAGAAGAAGGAAGAAAGAAGAGGAGCACTCGCCATGGATGTCTCGCCAAGCCAACTCAATTGTGTAAGGCAATGCTCGGTAAGTTCTAAAGCCTCTTGTTCTTTCAATCAGACTAGTTTTTTGAGATTAGGCCTTAAATTTGAATTATGTGAGCTTGAAGCTCGATTTTTGAGTTGTTAAGCTATGAAATTTCATGAAAATGATAATTTAAGGTGTTGTGGAGTTGTAGAATTTTAAGGATGGAGCCGTAGGATTATACAAAACTTGTTTGAGTTTAGGATTTGCTCGAAACAAAATTTTAAAGTTTCCCTCGTGTGATGAACAATGCACATCTAGAGATTTTGGGGCTATTTTGTTGGTTTTCCACTCGATTTTGAGTCGGTCAAGTTTGGGTTTTTGTTGTATGTTGAAAAGCTTTTTATTTATTATAAGTACGTTTGGAACGGGATTCAGTGGAGAGAGTTAGAGCGTGACCCAGTTTGGCACTTGAGTTTCACGTTGTGAATGGCTTGAATAATCACTTTGGGATTTGTTAACACGTAAGAGTTGTTTCGTTAGCATTTAGACTAAGTGTAATTGTTTCATAGTTGAAGGGGTATATTGCTCAATTTTAAAGTTGCTTCTCGCTTAGTTGATAGGATCACGAGTTCGATGATTGAAGTAACATTTGTTATTTAATTGTAGGCATTCCAAGGTGAGTGGTGCTATATCTTTTTTGGTTTTGTAAAATCCATGTCTTGAAAATGATATGATGATATATTATGAGTAAAATAAGTATTATATGATTATATATTCTTTTGAAAAGAAATAAAAGCGGTGGCTAGGGCATATTGGATGCATACAACTAACTTGAGCATGTACTATCCCTTTGTTTGTTGGAAAGGACAAAATATATTTTGAACGTAGCTTGAGCTGATTCTTACGAATGGTTTGCAGAAAGCTTTATGAAAGACATTCTGAAGTACTTTTTATGAAAGACGTATCAAAAGGTGATAAATAGTGATTTGTGAATTTGTTTTATGAAGAATCATGAAATGATGTGAGGAATGTCTTGTGAAATGTGTTCAGTTTGATGAAAGACGTTTACAAAGATCATGCGTTTTGTTTTGTGAAATCGATTATTGATATTGATTGTGGATTTGATTGTTGGTATCGGAGGATATGGGTTTGGTGCTCAATATTGCTATGAGCCCATTGTGGGACTTGTAAGTATGCATATCAGGTTTAGGATATCCTTTAAGGCCGAGTTATAGGCTTTATAGGTGAAGACCTTAGCAAAGGGAGAATCTTAGTTGCTTTATCACTCGTGTGCAAAAGATCGGTCGATGGATGGACTATCAAAGTGTGCTTTGATATGAGATGGATCAATGGATGGACCATTTTAATGTGACTTTCAATAATGAGTAATCAATGGACTTGACTATTGATGTTTGAATTGTGATAATAGTTTAAATGAGTATTTTCTAAATTATATAAAGCTTATTGAAATGAAACACCTCATATATGATTTGATTTGTATATTAATTAGTTGGATTATGAGTTTTTGATATATGCTTTATACATATGCATAATGGTTGCTCGACGAGAGATGTACTACTTACTGAGTTGTAGTTGCTTGCCATTCTCTTTTCCAACTTTTTTAGGACTTTTGGTTAGCAGCTAGTAGAACAAGAGCATTATCAATGAGGACTTTTGGAAGTGGACTTCGAATATGGTTTGAGGATACATTCTTCAAGGAATGGCCATGTCTCCCCCATCCCTATAGTTTGTGGGGTGTGACGTCATCATATGGTGATGGTTTTGTTGAAGATACTAGGAAAGGTGTTAATGCCTGGCTCATGACAAAGGCAGAGTTGCAGTGGGGTATCTTCGTCTGGAAGATGGTCATGAAGAGACAAGTCAAAATTCTGTGGTTAGTCAAGGCTTGATTTGACTCGTTCTTAATGTTGCGTTGGTAGGATGATTCTTTGTTTACTGTCTAATGGAATTGATGGGATTCTTTACTTAGATGAGGTTATATAAGTTACTTAGGGTATGTTTTTTTTTTTTTGGTCGGACTTAGGGTATGTTTGGAAAGGAATGTTTGGTAACGTTATATAAGTTTATGAGCATTTTAACACATTTGATAACCGCAGAATTTTTTTTATCCGAAATAAAAGAAAAAAGAACATGAATGCATGTGGTACAGCCCTTAAAATTTTTTGTGACATAATTTTTTTTTATTTTTTAAATAATTTTATGAGATCTATCTACTTCTTTTTTTCCTCCCTTCTTCTCCCTCCTATTGCCAATCGCCTGGCCTCAAGGAGCTTCGTCGGCAAACTACTTTAAAAAGAAAATGACTAATTGCACTGGAGAACAAAGAAGTAGGTTTCCACTTCTTGTTTCTATTCCAAATTATTCCTTACCCAATATTTTATTCCAGGGAATTAAAATTAGCTAACGTTACCGTATGGATTTTTATTTTTTTCTATTCCAAAGAACAAAAGAACAAAAAAAAAAAAATTAAAAACGTTACCAAACGAAACCTTAATGTTATTCATTTTTGTACTAAACAACTTTGTTTGAATGCCTTCTCAAGCGAATAATATTTTCCATCAGAGAATCTCTATTCCAATTCTTTCAATGCGTTTCTTCAATAGTTTTTTTGATTTCTCACATGTAAGTAATGCAAGGTGTATTAATCGAAGAGGGTACTTGCATCTGCGGTTACTATTCATCAAAATTGACACCACGTCCATCGAGTCCAATGTATAAAGTCTTGCCTTTTTGCTGCTATGCATAGGCAATAAAGCTATCGTTCGGCGCACATACACCATTAAATCATTATGCCAAGTTTCCTCAATATTCTCCATTCATTCAAACTGTTGGTTAAATATTGACGTTGAACTACAAATTAGTAACTACTAAAAAAGAAGCAGAAGTATACTCTGCAAGGCTATGGAGCGGCTACAAATGGAGGGTTTAGCTTAGCCGAAGATGTTTTGCATGACAGGCACAAACCGTGTTCTATCGTCTTTCTGGCCTGCCCCTCTTGTTTTCTCAGTCCTTGAAAAGCTTATGTAAAACGGCTCATGGACAGTTTCGATGGTATAAGTATTTTTTGCATTCCATGGTACAGGGAACAATCATACTCTGCATACTTTCATGGCAACACGAGAAAACTGGTCTTCTTATTCCTCACACGCACTGCACCTGGAGGGTTCTCTTTCCACTTAATTTAATAAGGAAAAGAATAATATTAGTGCCACAACTTTCGTAAGTATTTACTTATATGTCATAACTTTTTTCTTTCACTCACTTCTCAAAGTAAAATGGATCATTTGAGTATCATTTCTGGCGAATCATCCTACGTGAATTTTTTTTATTAATTTCCCAACCAACATGGATTTTCTTTAATTTTTTTAAAATTTTTAACTTTTTAAATTTTTTAAATTTTTAAATATTTGATTTACTTTTTTGAATTATTATTATTTTTTTTGTCTTTCTTTTCCTTTTTGTTCCAAGGCTAGCATGGATCACTAATGATCCAAATTAGATGAGGGCTGCCTCAGCCTCAGCCACGAAGGCCCTCACTAGATCTAGGCAAGGCGGCCCTCGCCTGGTGTGGCCACGAAGGTAGCCTTGCCCATTGCCACCCAAGTCTAGCAACCTTTGTGGCTGAAGGCGAGGTGGCTCTCAAGCGAGGGTCACCGACCCTACAAAGGGCAAAGGAAAAATCAAACAAGAAATCAAAAAATTAAAAGATAATTAAAAAATATTTTTTAATTGTCCATATTAGTGCCGGCAAAATCATGTAAGATGACTAGTTTTCACATCAAATTTTCTAACTAGACAGATTGCTCATGGCACTCAAGTAATTGATTTTTTAAATTTGTGGCATTTAAGTGAACGAAAAAAAAAAAAAAAAACCACCCTATTGATGGCAAAGATGGTGGAGTTGCATGCTGGTTACTTTCAAGGCCAGAGTTCAACTCCCCACCTTATCATTTACGCGACTAACCTACGGCCCGTAGGAGGTGGGTCCCTACGGGTCGCCCCGGGTTTACATCGCTGGTTGTCGGCTGTATGGCACTTCTTGGATCACCAAAAAAAAAAAAGTGAACAAAAAAAAATAGTTATAATACCCACTAGTGGGCAGTTGAGTTGATACGGCTTTGGGCACTTCATCGTAGAGGTCGCAGGGTCAAAACTCTACAGCCGCTAACACGTCTTAAGTAAAGAACCATGGTGGTGGGGTCATGTGCTATTGAGTTGATATGGCTTTGGGCACTTTATCGTAGAGGTCGCAGGGTCAAAACTCTGCAACTGCTAACACGTTTTAAGTAGAGAACTATGGTGGTGGGGTCATGTGCTAGTTTCCCCCTAGGTATTGACACTTTGTCCGAGGTGCACCGCGTATTGTATGAGCCGTGGATTGCTGATTTAGCGTAAGTAAAAAGCGGGCCCGGCGGATCCTGGGTCACAAAAAAAAATGATTATAATGCTTAAATGAGCACTATGCAAAAATTATGGTACTTGCACTGAATTTAAAATTTTTCGGTACTTAATTTAGTTTTTTTTTTTTATGACTCAGGAACCGCCGTCGGCCGGCAGCCTAGACGTAAACTCAGGGCGGACTAAGCCACCACCATAGACCCAGCCGCGTTTGAGTTGCGTGAATACGACACCTCTAGGATTCGAACCCTCTCCTTCGTGAGGGGGAGAGGGCCTGAAGCCAGCTGTGCCACCGCGAGCTGTGGTTAATTTAGTTATTAAACAAGCCGAAATTCTTCTATGAGTCCAATCATCTGTCGGCTCATGCTCATCTAAGAATTTGCATTTCAATCCGGTCCAATCCAAAATGCCTATAAACCATCGCCCATTTCCCGGTCCGACCAAAGCTTCTTTATTTCTTTGGCAAGTGAAGCACACCAGGTTTCTTGGCTCGTTGCGCGCGTCTCACGAGGCGTGAGATCATACGAAAGCCGAAGGTGCGGAAGCAGCACGCAGCATTTTCCCAGAAAATTACCAGGACCTGATTTTTCCCGGAAATTACATACGTCGGTCACACGCTTCTTCCCTCTCTCTCTCTCTCTCTCTCTCTCTCTCTCTCTCTCTCTCTCTCTCTCTCTATATGTGGGACACGCACATAGAGAGAGAGAGACTCGAGTTGGTGAGAGACAAAAGTTCGATCGCCACCGCGTCAAGACAAAAAAGAGCGACCAATGGATGGCGCTTCTTCCCCCGAAGAATGACAACCTTTGGACAAAATCTTAATAATGTGATTGAGAATGTCCTTCTATAGCCTACACTTTGGATTTTTATCCAGAACACCTTCCAACTGGATGAGGGGTGCAAATTCAAATTTCAACAAATTGGGGGACTTTGTCGAAATATTTTCTCGTCCCCTAATACACGACGCGGGAGCGTGTATGAGGATAAGCTTGAACTCCTAGAAAGCCTTTGGCATTGACCCCATTGTTTACTTTCTTGGTCTGTCGTTGACCCCACTTCGTTGGCTTACGGTGTTAAGGAATTATATCCGTACAATTCCATCACCTAGAGTTAAATTTATAATTTTTAGGGAATTTTTAGTTTCATGAAACACTGAATTTTTGTTTAAAGTATGTCATAAAAGTTCCAGCATCACTGTAAGTAGAATTGTAAAATAGCGTTATCATAATTTTACATCAATAGCATTAGACAAGATATATTTATATATCAAATGAGGTAGCAATAAATCATTTTCACATTATCAATTTGATATATTGTACACATATATATTCTAACTTAATAATTGTAATATTAATCCATTAGTCTTAGTCATTCCAATACACAACTTATAATCACATGTGATTAAAAGTGATTTATTGAATTTTCTCCCGCTTGTTCAAAATCACACGTAGATAAAATCTCCAAGCATGTCACCCATTCATTAGTTATGGGGCTGAAAAGATTTACCTTAAACTCGCATTAAATGCAAAAATAGTTCAATTATTTAATAGGGAAAACCAGGAAAAAGCCAAAAGAAAAAAAAAAACAAAGAAACAAAAAACACAAAACATTGTACATGCGTCTTAATAAGGTTAAGGGGGCCAAATTAGTAAAATCGGGGAAAACGAAAATTTCTAAAATCGGCACGTTTCGCCGAAATGCGCACGAGGTCACCTTTCATGGGAATGCATGTGCCTTTCGCGACATTCAGAACAAAATCCAATGATTAAGAAGGTTGTCATCACTTTCCGTTCGAGTTCGTTGATAAATCTGTCTTCTGTCTCATTCCAGACACTCTCCCTGTTTCTTGTAAGCAGCACAGAAGAACAGAGAGGCCGCGTCCATGGCGAAGAGAGCTTCGGCGTCCTCTTCTTCAGGTCAACCAAGTCAACCCAAGAGGCCTTGCGTCGCTCCAAGCGAGTAAGTTCGATGATCGTGCTAGCTTTTAGCTTTACTTGAGGGAAATTTGGTGAAGGGTTCTTGAGTTGAAGGTTCTTGAAATGAGTATGACATTGATGAGCTTTTGCCTCGTGATTGTTCGGAATCGCTTTCGTTCGGTTTCTTGTTTGTGGGTTTGTGCTGTGGCTTCAACGCGAGCTACCAAAGACCTCAAATGTTGTCGTCTTGAATCTTTTACGCAATTTCACGTTGGCCAATCGCAGTACTTCCTCCTTATTCCAGTTAAACTCTGTTAAGGTTTTCACCTAGCTAGTGAGCTGTTATTGACATCGGGTTACTTTGCTGTCCTGTTTGCTATATTATCCTATCTTGCTTCTATTTTTGTGCTGATCTTCACATAGTCAAGCATGGAACGTGTCTGAGAGGAATCTCGTGCTGGGGAGCTGCTCGACAGAGGAGGAGGATGCCCAGAGAGTGGTAAGATGAGTAAAGTAGCCAACTTGGACATAGAAAATACAGTCTTCATTGTATTTCAATTGCTGATCTCTTTGATAAGAAGCGGTTGGATGCATCTCTGACTTCCAGTCAGTTTCCTGAAATAAATTCGCATTAGAATGTGCTGCAAGATGTATAGAGAAGTATAGTTTGAGTGGTAAAAATGACCTGCTGATTGTTCTAGGCTTTTCCTGTGAAGTAATTCCACTAAGAACATGATTTAGGTTTTTCATATTGTTTTGTACAGATGGATCATGAAAACACACAAATTTTCAGTGAAGTGCCCTGAACATAATTGTCTCCTTGAACCTTGGAAAATGTGGTCTATGACAATTTCAATTTGCATTTAGAAGGAGAACAATAAAGATACCTGTGATATGAAAACTTAAATGCGATGAATATGTGACGGATTCTTGCAATGTGATTCTTCGCTATTGCTCTTTTATGGACAGTGTGAAGAAGAGCTGGAACGTGCAAAATCTCACTCAGCTAATTATTGTCAAAGGTTAATATATTTTATTTGTTTTGTTGATAGTATCTTTTCCGCAACAATTGATTCCTCTAGTAGAATTTTCATGTGTATTGTCTCGCCAACTAAAAATATCACCAAGGATCATATGCCATCCATGATTCTGCTCGGCAAAGTGTAATACCTGTACATACGTTTGTCTGCTAATCACTAAAAGGACGGTGCATTTGGAAATAGCTGCTAATTAACTTTACGTCCTTCTGTAAGTACCAGAAAGATATGCATTCCAGATTCCAGCTTTGAATAAACTTTTCTGTGGTACTCTAGATTAAGGGAATGCTTTTGATGTGTCTGATATCTATCATTTTGTAAGGTAATTAGGTCTGGCATTCATTTGTACATGCAACGATATGTTCCATATATACATTTATTGATTTGTTGCGATTAAGTCCACAAGACAGCAGTTGTTCATGGTGTCAATTTTTATGGTGTAGTTGCACTGGGAATGCTCTCAAAAATATAATGCAGTGGATGCATTCAATGGAGAATTCTTTTCAGAAACTGGTAAGACAGTTAATAAAGTTTCCGCTTTGTCTCAAACATGTCTCCATCAACACTTAAGATATAAGTTGTTTTTCTGCATGTCGTGAAGTGATCAAATGAACTTATTGACCAACAAACCCGTTGCTAGCTAATTGGTTTATTCTGACTTGTTCAAAGGCAAATATTAAGCATGAACTTTGCAAATTTGTTTTCTTCTATGAGCAAATATTCATTTCATTGCATAACCTGTGGAAAGAAAAACGTGGGACGACTACATCCCATACAAGTTCATTACAGCATAATGTACTGCATATACAGCCAACATCGAGGAGCTGAACCTTCCCATTGACGTTAACTTTTGGTGGTTGATTAGTCTGTTATCCCTTGAGTAACTTTAAACGTTTGAATGACGGCCCTTCCACCGTCTGATTAAGGCATGCTTTCTTCCTGTTTGATTGGAAGAACAAGAGATCCTTTTGAAGAACATGTCAGAAAGCCTTATATCTTGAAATTAATTCATCAAGTTCACTTTTAACCTAATGGCACCACACACCAAATGGCAAGTCTCACGCATCGACACTTCCAGTAACAACAGCAAAACGCTACCCAGAAAAACAAGACACAAACTCAAAAGCATGCCACCAGATTACAGCAAAGTTACTCAATTTGAACTTCCAATTTCTACACAAAGGTTTAACATCAACAGTAATTTTCTTATTTCTATCCTGAATCATAGCTTCTAAAGAGACTTTTACAAGAAAAAAAAAACAATTTAATCAAGGACACAAGAAGCTAGGGGGGACACCTTTTCATACTTCACTAAGTTCCTCTCCCTCCAGAAATAATAAATTGTTGCATTCCTGGCTAATTTCCTCACTAATACCTTCAAACTACCGTGCTTCATGTTCTGCAAGGCCCAAGTAAATTCATCCTTCCAGTCACTTGCAGTCTAGGACATGAAAGCAGCTTCAAATTTGTTACCAGAATCTACTTGGAGAATACACACAAAAGAACTAGTGCGTGTAAGATTCTTCACGTTGTCAGCATAGCACACAAATGCTATCAATATCACACCAAGTTTCATCCTAGCCAATGCATGCAACCTATTATGAATCAGCAGCCAAGTTAAACCATATGGGCATAAGCTAATTCACTTTGTTCCCACATTTCCTCACTAGCTTCCACGCCTCCTTTACAGAGAAAGAGCCTGTAGATGATCCAGTGAATACCACCTTTTCTATAAAGCCAGAATATGGAGAAATCAACCCGCACAAAGCCATCTGAGGTTCAAGAAGATCCTTGCCGGAATCCATCTCCATTCATTTGCCTCAATTGCCTCTGCAGCTGTGGCCTTGTTGCCTAAAGCTGAATCATAACCAATCTCAAGCACATGCAAATTTTTGCATGGACAATGAATGAAATGGGAAAATGGAAAATGCTTAGGATTGTTTATGTATACAACTGCTGTTTGATGAACACTGATTTCAAATGTGCCAGAACAACTTAGCTCAATAAGGTGTTCCATAAGTTGCTTTTAAGAACAAATGATATAACAGGTTTTTCAACTCATTTGGATGGAATGGATTGTTTTTGTATGAGCTACTGCTTCATTTTTTTGATGTCTTTATCTTTGGCAATTCTTCTGTTGGCAGTGTTGAACAGAAGGAAGCAGTGGAGCTTGCAATCATTCAGTCTTCCCACGTCAAAAGGTATGAATGCACTTCACTTGTGATGCCAATTGAGAAAGGCTTTTTGCGTAGTATTGACGGTTATGCATTGCTGATGTTTTGGGGGAAAATTTTTTGACCGATCACTACCGCTCTACAGCAAGCAGCTAGAGCTCATTGAATGTGAGGCCACAATGACTCTGTCATGCGCCAGAGTGTCAATGCTCTTATTTAGAACATAATTTTAGTAGCTTGAGAGCGGTGGAGCATTTTATTTTATTTCTTTGAAATTTGCTTTATTAAACTTTCTTAGACAATGGATCTATTTATCCTTGTAGTTTCCCCAGCAATAAAACTTGTCCAAGTGAGATATTTGGTAGTTTTCTCTCTTTATCATTTCCTATCCAATTTTCTGCTCTCCTACCTGTCCCTATTTCTAATGGTTGTTTTCTGGAGGGAATTCAGGGCTAATGCTAATTCTACAGCAAATAATCATGCGAGGAACTTCAGCTTCAATTTCGAACCAAACTGTCAGTTTCTATATTTACTGGAAAGAAACTAGAAGGAAAGGGGGGCACCTGCATTTCCGTTGCCTTGATCGATGCAAATACAGGGGATGTCATTACATCAGGCCCTGAATCCTCCATTAAGTTGGTTGTTGTTGTGCTAGACGGTGACTTCAACAAAGAAGATGAGGATAACTGGGCTCAAGAAGATTTTGAGAAGTATATGGTTAAAGAACGTGAAGGAAAGGGGCCGCTTTTGACAGGAAATCTCCTAGTGACGCTCAAAGGAGGTGTTGGAGAGCTGGGAGAACTGATGATTACTGACAATTCCAGCAGGACTAGGAGTAAAAGATCCAGGATAGGGCTTAAGGTGGCATCAGTTTATGGTGAGAATACACGAATCCGAGAAGGAAAAACAAATGCCTTCCGTATCAAGGAACATAGAGGAGAATGTAGGTCCTTCATTGTCCTTTAAACCCTGTCATGTATGACCGACACTTAACATGGTTTTGGACATCCATAGTCTTCAATCTTTTTAGCGAGTGCTTCATTTTGTATAGACCTTTACGTCTTGAATGAAAATTCTGACGACTAAAAAACTACCAGCTTCTTCTTTGTTATTAGCAAATGTTGACACTTCGGATCAGTTTCAGGAGAGAGTCTGCACACCCATCAATATTTTGCTTCTGCTCATCAATCTAACATGACAGGAATCTTACTGTAAATCTCTTCATTTTACAGTATCCAAGAAACATCATCCACCTGCATCTGATGACACAGTCTGGAGGTTGGAGACGATTGCCAAAGATGGAAAATATCACCAAAAACTGAGTGATGTCGGAATAGATAAAGGAGGACTTTCTACTGCAACTGTTTACGGACTCCAACAAACTGAAAGAGGTAAGCACTTTTTGCTAATGATTTTCTATTAGGGTTCAATTGACTTCCAAGAATTCAAGTCTTGTGTGTTCACTCATCGTAGATTCTTGGAAAGAGCTTAACATTGAAGAACTGGGATATCCTGGTACATCATGCAAAGACTTGCAAAACAAATTGGAAACTTTATTGGTACTATTCTGATGACATGAGGAAGCATGGTGCTGTATTCAACATTGATGGTCAACTGATTGGTGTAATCAAAGACAGGGTATATTGTGCTACTCATCGACTTTCTGCCCAAGAGAAGGTAAGTAGCAAGTTCCTACTAAGTTTTGTCAAGACAGGTCATGGGTTACACATTGTTGTGCTGGATTCATATAATTTGTCCCATATTATCTGTGTAATCAGTAATTTGATGTTTACCCATAGCTGTGTGGCCTTAAGGTGTCAGAACTGATCAGAGATATCGAAACTTGAAGGAGTAGGTTGGACATCCAGATGCTTTGCTTTTTCTTTTTCTTTATACTTTTTGGTTAGTAATAGTAATATGAAGTGCCTCTGGAGAGAATAAAAAGAAAAGCTAGATGCTTTTGTTAGATCCATAATAGTGACTTTTTATTAACAGAGTGATTTTGAGCTTTCACTGGTTGCACTGCAAAGTTCAGGATAGTCAACTTGTATATATAAACGGCTTTCTGTACTTTGTAGTTAAAATTATACAAAAAAACTGTAAGAGAGCACTTTCAGCAGTTGATTCGATGTCATTCATGAAAATCTGGGGAAATCATCATCGTGTTTTAGTTTGACAGATTAATGCACTCACGTTGCAACTATTAGTTTCGAGTTTAAAGATCTCACTTTCTTGCACAATACAAGTGGATACATGTTTTATTTCTTCACTGGACCTTTCTCAATCCTTCCCTTGATTGTACTCTCCATTACGTCTTTCAAGCACCTGACCTTTATGTGGTGGAGAAATGGGGGGCGAAAGGCGTAAAGGGAATTGAGCTTTTTTCAATGTTTTGTTGTTCTTCTTTCTCTGTGCCGCAGTTACGTACTTTTGCTGAATACAAGTTCATCCGTGGGAATGCAACATTACTTGCTGAAAAAGGAAATTGTTACTTTAAGTCAGAGAGTGTACCTTCAATTGTAGAGATAAACCAAGTGTTTTTCTTCCAGGAACATGTAGATGCAATCGTGAAAAAGGCCTTTGATAACTGGAACAATGTCACGGAGTTCAATGGAGAGACCTTTTCTGGTTCAATTCCATCTCAAGTCTTACAAATTGAAAATCTCACCCCTGTTCAGCGTAATTCGGTTCCAGCCACTCCAAGTGGTCCGGAAGCTCCTCCAGAAAATGTGGGCTTCGTTGCTGAAGGTAAGTGATCTAAAACATAAAACTCTCTGTCCCTTAAGCACGTACAAAGATGTGGCCTGTGAAATAACAATTATATAGGACTTTCCACTTTATTGTTGAGCTTTATAAATGTGTTCCAGCTACTTATGATTTGGGTTCACATATTAAGAAGACGTTCATTTGTCCAGCTAACCCTCAAATGAACTTCCATCCAAGGGGATTTTACCAATTCTTCCCCCTCTTTCGCACTGACTTGTAAGTAATACGTAGAGGATTCCCATTTGTAAGCTAGGCTTTAAAGTGTCTTTAGATGCAACCAAAAATGCGCAGAAATAGTTTTTTAACTGATGATGAACAAACAACAGGAGTTGATTATTGCAGATCACTACCAAAGGCAATAATCTAGCAGATATCAGTTCATAGGCAAAATGGCAATAATTGAGTACTTAGTTAATTAGGGTTCAATTTAACAAAGGCGACTTCATTTTGATCACGAGATATATATGAGTTGAAGTATCAAATGACCTATAAGGACACGCAATGTGGAGAACAGTCAATATCCAATGCTAATTGTACACAAAAAGATATATTCTGTAAGCTGGGATTGTTGCAATACACTGTATTCATTTGGTCATATATGTACGTGCGAATGTATGTTTGTATGGGCTTTGTCCAAGCAATTAAAAATCAACTAAAAAATATTAGGTGGAAACAGGTACCTTCTTAAGTGGGGGATTTTTTTTTTCCTTTTATGTTTTTTTGGGGTGGAATTAGTAGCACTTTCCGCAAAGAAAAAACATTAGTAGCACTTCCCGTTATAGTAAAAGCTCATAACCATTCCTTCTAAAATTCTTTATAAAAATGTAGGTCTATGCTCACGTCGGCCTCTGTTTATGAACCACGCTAATGTTTTAGTTCTTTCTCCAGGACATGATGGTGCAACTGCTTCGGCATTGCAAGTACAGTTGCAAAATACCAATTCTGAAAATGCCATGAAGCTTTCGGTTGATGAAAGTGGTCATCTCGCTGCACAGCAGCCCATATCTACAGACCCCTTGAATGTTCTAATTCCTCATGGAGATATCCATTCTTCAAGCCAAATGCACCATACAGGGAATGAGAATGCTCCTCCTGAAGGCAATCACTTGATGGGAAATTTGCAACCATTTGTTTCAGATGATATGGATTATGTGTTGGCTTTCTTAAGTCAGAGCCCACCATACGATGTCGAGTTCTTTAAGACCCCATTATATGATGGTGGTTCTGTTAGTGGTACCAGCAAAAGTGTTAACGGCTGCCTCAAGATAAAGGCAGTGATGCGGTGGGGTTTCTTCATCAGAAAGATCGTCATGAAGAGACGTGGCATCATGGTGCAGCCACCGGTCGAAGTCGAGGCTTGATTTGATTCGTTCTTAATGTTGCATTAGATAAGATGATTCTCCATTTACTGTGTTATGGAATTGATGGGGCTTTTTCTTAGATGAGGGCATATTAGTTACTTAATGTTATTCATTTGTGTATAGAACAGCTTTGTTTGAATGCCTTCACAAGTGAATAATTTTTTCATCAGAGAGTCTCTCTACTTCAGTTCTTTCAACATGTTTCTTCGGAAGTATTTTGATTTTTCACAAGTAAGGAATGCAAGGTTTAGCATTCAAAGAGTGTACTTGCATTCTGTGCTTATTATTTAATGATATTGACACCACGTCCATTAGTCCAATGTATAAAGTCTTCCCTGTTTGCTGCTATCTACAGCTGTCGTTCGGAACACATACACCATTCATGATGCTAAGTCCCCTCGATATTCTCCATTTATTCAGACTGTTGCTTTGATATTGATTTTGAATTACCAATCAGTAACTAGTCAAAAAGAAGCAAAGTATATTCTGCAGGGCTGACTATAAATGGAGTGTTCAGCTTAGCCGAAGGTGTTTTGCGTGACAGGCACAAATCGTGTTCTCTCCTCTTCACGGCCTGCTCCTCTTGTTTTCTCAGTCCTTGAAAAGCTTATATAAAATGGCTCGTGAAAAGTCATGGTATAAAAAGTAGTTTTTGCATTCAATGGTACAGGGAACAATCATACTCTGCATCCTTTCATGGCAATACAAGAAAACTAGTCTTCCTACTCCTCGTGAGCACTTGGGAGAAGAACAAGCAAGTGCCATCATTTTCATAGACGCTCACTTGTATGTCATAACTTTTTTATTCCACTCACTTAAATAAATCATATGAATGTCATTTCTAACAAATCATCCTACTTTGATTTTTTTAAAAAAATTTATTTCCTTTTTGAATTATTGTTTTTGTTTTTATTTTTCTCTTCCTTTTTTCTTTTTCCAAGGCTAGCTAGGGTCATCGTTGACTACGAAACCCTCATGTAGATTAGGCGAAGGGTGCCTTGCCCTTGGTGATGAAGGCCCTCGGCAGCTCTTGCTTGGTGTGGGCCGCAAAGGCAGCCTTGCCCACAGCCATCCAAATCTGGCAAGGGCCTTTGCGGCTAAAGGCGAGTGGTCTTCAAGTAATGGTCACCGGCCCTAAAAAGAGGAAAAAAATTAAAAAATTCAAAAAAATAATCAAAAAAATTTAAAGATAATTAAAAAAATACTTTTAAATTATTCACGTCAGTATCAGCAAAACATGTAAGACGATTGGCATCTACATTGAATTTTTTGACGAGGCAAATCGCTAATTGCATTCAAGTGAGCAGCAAAAAAAAAAAAAAAAACATTATGACACTCAAACGAGCACCATATCAAAGTTATGGCATTTGTGCTGAATTTAAATATTTTAGCACTTAATTTAGTGATCAAACAAACCAAAATTCTTGTATGAGTCCAATCATCCGCCGGCTTATGCTCATCTAAGAATTCGTAATTTGATTCAGTCCGATCCAAAAGGCCTTTAAACCATTTGCCATTTCCCGGTTCGACCAAAGCGTTTTTTTTTTTTTTTTTTTGGCAATGGGAGTGGATAGGAGTTTCTAGGCAACTGAACACGCTGGTTTTTCGGTCGTTGCGTCCGCCTCACGAGGCGTGAAATCATATGAAAGCCGAAAATGCGGCAGCAGTGTGTAGCATTTTCCAGGAAAATTACCAGGACCTGATTTTCCCGGACAATCACCCGGTCACGCCACTGTCTATATTTTATCCTCTCTCTCTCGCTCTCTCTCTCTCTCTCTCTCTCTCTCTCTCTCTCTGGGACACACAAATGGGGGCGTACACGCGACGGCAACGACAACAACCAGTCCAAACTTAGCGAGGAGATTCGAGTCGGTGAGAGACAAAGTTCGATCGCCATGACGACGAGACAAGAAGAGAGCGATGGATGGATGGAGATGCTTCTTCCGCTGAGGAAATCCAACCTGAGAGGAAATCTTAATAAGGTGGTTATCGTGCTCCTGGCTATGTGCTGCACAATTGATGCAACATCCGCATCATTTAGCGACTTTTGGCTCATTCCCTCCGTAACAAAGCACGAAAAAGCTTAGGGTACATCTGTTTAATGAAAAATTTTCTGATGAAGGAAAATATTTTTCCAGAGATAATTTTTCAGAAAGGTGGATAATTTTCCTTTATTTGCTAATATGTAATCAAAAACATTTTCTGATATTAATATCAGTAATTTCAATCTTATGACAAAAAAATTTGAATTTTTAAATTTTTTATTTTTTCTTCCCTTCAACTGATCACCGGGCCTATGCGACAGTTGGTTATCGGCCACAGGCTTGGGCCAGTGAGGTCAAGATCGCTTGAGGTCGGCAAGCTCGAGCATCACCAACCTGTGGCGAGGCTCGAGATAGCCTATGGCTGGTTGTCGACTGACGATTGTCGACCGGTGATTAGCAAAAGAATGAGAATGAGGAAAAATGAAAAAATAGAAATAAAATAAAATAATAAAGTGAAATTGAAATATTAAAATATTTGAGATGAGCAATTCCGAGAAGTATTTTTATCTTTTTAGATTTCGGTATTCATTTTCCTAAATTTATGCATAAATATTTTTGTTTACCAAAAAGTGTTTTTGTTTAACTCATTTTCCGGCCACGCACCAAATGGGTGAAAGTTTGGAATATCATTTCCCGAAAAACACTTTCCCTCAAACAAATGTACTCTTAATCGAGTCATATAAAAGAGCAATATGGGATGGGACTCTATCTTAAATTACTGGAGTAAAGGCTGTTAATTGAGATTTTATGAAACTCTTGATTTGATTAGTCCGCGACACTACAAACTTTGTTATTATGTTCATTCGGTGAAAGGTCTTATCAAATTAATTTTCTTCTCGAAAAAATCGGGACTTTTGGTTGAAGGTTCCGTCCTTCGTGTTTATAAATGGCGATTGGACATAATATTGGACCTTCAAAATGTAGACCAAAAGACGAAAAAGAAAGAAAGATGAATTACAAAATTTTAAAGAAATAATATCCTTTATATCCTAAACTTTAGATTTTTATCCCGCATACCCTCTAACTGGATGAGGGGTGCATTTTCAATTTTCAACAAATTGGGAGACTTCGTCGAAATATTTTTGCGTCGCCTATTGCGCAACGCGGGAGTATGGATGACGAATAAGCTTGAATTCCAGGAAAGCCTTTGGTGTTGACCCCACTTTTTTTCTTTTTTTGGTCTGTTGTTGACCCCACTTCGCTTGCTTTGGCTTGCGAATCTTTTAATTTGATCACTCCACTACCGAGAAAGTTCTCCACAAGCATTCTCTCTCTCAATTTTGATTTTGAAATTATTCCTCCTCATAAAATAGAAAAATAGTTTACTGCGTCAAATGATTTCATCCGTGTTTTTCCGCTGCCTACAGATAAATTTCTAATTTTTAAGGAATATATAGTTTCATGAAACACTGGATTTTTATTTGAAGTGTGTCAAAAAGATTTGGCATTATTGTAAGTATAATTGTAAAGAGTTAATATCACAAAAAATTCTAAATTGATATATTTATAACAAATTTACCATAAACTAATTTTTCTACTACAAAAAATCATAAATTTACCATAAGCTAGTATACTTACGACAAATTTACCATATTTTATTTTTTGTTAAATTTTACTATCAAATTGCTCAATTAGATGATACGCATTAGTTGACTTATGTACTAGTTTGTGATTTTACTCTCTATTTATCATAATTGTACCAGTTTTGTGATTTTTTGTTGTATTAACTCAATTTAATGAATGGTATATTTATCATAAATGTACCAATTTTGAGTTTTTGATGATAAAAAAAATTAGTTTGGGATAAATTTATTACAAATGTTCCAATTTGGAATTTTTCTTGATATTAACCAAATTGTAAAATGGTGTTGTCATGATTTTAGAAGAATATTAAACAAGATATATTTACATATCACATTTAGCAACAATAAAACATTTCAGCATTATAAAATTAAATTTGATACCGAAAAATAAATAATTACAAGTTGAAAATATTATCACTCATTAAAAAGAAACCGTTAATATCATTATATAGATCTATTAAATTTGAAAAGATGAAAAAGACTTAAAATGTTGGCTTTGCAACTAATAACGAAATCATTGTGCAATGAAATGGCTTCTTATTCATTTCACTCAAATTAAATTGGTCAAGAAGGACTCTTTAGTAACATAAAATTAAGACTAGATATCCATTGTGCATGAAACAAATGAAGTAAAGAAAAAAATTAGTAGAGAAAAAGATTTCTCCATTGATCCAAATCTCGTAGATGATGTACAAGGACCTAAAATATTACAAAATCAATCTAAGGATTACACGAGTCAAAGCTAAAGTTAAAATAAAAAAAAATTGGTCAATTTTCTTTATCTGGAGAATAATATACACTATTTTAAAAGTTGCAATTGAGTTTTTCATATATTTCTTATTACTTGAATATTATCACTTTGATTTTTTTTCTTTAAATAAGACAAGAAAATTGTTTTTTATATGGAAAATGCATTATTATATAATAAAAATAAAAAACTTGTTAGCCAAGTCTACCTCTTTGAAGATGGAAAACGCTTGGCTGATGTTTGACCGTCTTTTTTCTTGATTGACGGCAGCGCGAGCCAAGCATTTTCCTTCGTGACGAAGGTCATCTCATCACCTTCTAGTTCGAGTTCGTCGATAAAACTGCCCCGTCTGATTCCTTTCTCTGCCACTTCCTTTCGGCTACCAAACGTTGCCCAAGATTCAGACACTTTCCCTATTCTTGATAAGCTCCACATAAGAATAGAAAGGTCGCGTCCATGGCGAAGAGAGCTTCGGCCTCCTCTTCTTCAGGTCAACCAAGTCAACCCAAGAGGCCACGCTTCGCTCCAACCGAGTAAGTTCGATGATCGTTTGTTACTTTTTAGCTTTACTTGCGGGAAATCCTTTGAAGGGTTCTCGAGTTGAAGGTTCTTGAAATGAGTAGCGTGGCGAAGTGCGCGTCGAAGTATGACATTAATTAGTTTTTGCCTCATGACGGTTCCAAATGGCTTTCGTTCAGTTTTTGGTTTCTGGGTTTGTGCTATGGCTTCAGTGTGAACTATTAAGACTCCGTTTGATAATGTTTCTATGTCTCTTAATTTCTGTTCTCTTATTTCTCAAAACAAAATTAGAACACAAATCTGTTAGATAAGGTCAATTAATTTTTCTATTCACCGGAATAGAAAAGTATCTGAAGAATAAATTTATAACAAATAGAAAAGTATCTAAAGAATAAATTTATAACAAAAACAAGAAGTAGAAAAAAAAGTAAGTTCTTATTCTCGAGAATAATTTTCATAAATAAGTCATTTTCTATAAAAAGTAACTTCTTCTTTGCCCCAGCCACTGGCTCAAGGAGAAGCAAGAAGAAGAAAGGGAAAAAAAGAAAAATTTGAAATATTATTAAAAAATTAAAAGAAATTTTATGTTGTAAAAAATTTGTGGGTTGTACTAAATGCATTCCTACTTTTTTCTATTTCAATAATATAAATTTCATGTAGTTAACACATTTTTCTACTTAAAATTGTTTCAGGTAATATAAATCGAAGAAGACTATTTTTAAAAAGAAATTATTTTTTTAAAACAAAAATGTTACTAAACGCATCTTAAATGCTCCAAATAGCGTCTTCTCGAATCTGTTATGCGAATTTGCGTTAGCCAATCGCAGTATTTCCTTCTTATTTCAGTAAAACTCTATTAAGGCTTTTACCTAGTAAGCGAGCTGCTATCGTCATCTGGTTACTTTGCTGTCCTGTTTGCCAAATTATCCTATCTTGCTTGTGTTTTTGTGCTGATCTTCACACAGTCAACCATGGAACGGATCCAAGAGGAATCTCGTGCTGGGGAGCTGCTCGACCGAGGAGGATGCCCAGAGAGTGGTAAGATGAGTAACGTAGCCAGCTTGGACATAGATTATATGGTCTTCATTGTATTTCAATTGCTGATCTCGTTAATTAGAAGCGGTCGGATCATTTCTGACCTTCTAGTCAGTTTCCTGATAGAAATCCGCATTAGAAATTGCGGTGAGATGTAAAGGGAAGTCTCGTTTGAGTGGTAAAAATGGCTTGCTGACCGGTCTAAGCTTTTCATGTGAAGGAATTGCGCTAAGAACATGATTTAGGTTTTTCATGTCGTTTTGTAAAGATGGATCGCGAAAAGACACAAATTTTCAGTGAAGTGCCCTGGATATAAATGTCTCCTTGAATCTTGGAAAATGTGGTCTATGACAATTTCAATTTGCACGTAGAAGGATTGAATGGGATGAATACGTCACAGATTTTTCTTGCGATGTAATTCTTTGCTATTGCTCTTTGCTGGACAGTGCGGAGAAGAGCCAGCACCTACAAAATCGCACTCAGCCGAATATTGTCAAAGGTAAATATATTTCATTTGGCTTGTTGGTAGTATCTTTTCCACAACAGTTGAAACCTCCAGTAGAATTTTCACGTGCATTGTCTCGCCAACTAAAAAAGTCATCGAGCGTCATGTACCTGCACATACATTTTTCTGTTAACCACCAAAAGGACGGTGCATTTACTGATAGCTGCTAATTAACTTTATGTGCTTCTGTAAGTACCATATAGACCAGCTTTACATTGAATTTTCCGTGGCACCTTAGATTAAGGGAATGCATTTGATGACTCTGATATCTATCCTTTTACACGGTAATGAGGTCTGACATTCATTTGTACAAGTAACTAATATGTTCCATATAGATGTATGTCTATTTATTTCGAATAAGTCCACAGGACAGCAGTTGCTTATGGTGTTAATTTTCATGGTGTAGTAGTACAGGGAATGCTCTCAAAGATATACTCCACTGGATTCATTCAATGGAGAATTCTTTTCAGAAACTGGTAAGACAAACAGAATTTATAAAATTTGCACTTTTCTCAAGCATGTCTCCATCAACATTAAAGATATGAGTTTTTTTTTTCCTGTGCATGTCAATAATTGATTGAATGAACTCATTGACCTACAAATCCGTTGCTAGATAATTGATTTATGTTTACTGTTTGAACG
This sequence comes from Eucalyptus camaldulensis, assembly GCA_019915185.1. NCBI lineage: Eukaryota > Viridiplantae > Streptophyta > Magnoliopsida > Myrtales > Myrtaceae > Eucalyptus > Eucalyptus camaldulensis. The sequence goes on along the minus strand of JAHSVA010000013.1, from coordinate 12,128,049 downwards.
GCATCTATTGAGCATGAACTTTGCACAAATTTTTTCTCTTACAAGCAAACATTCATTTTATTGCATAACCTGTGGAAAGAAAAACACGGGAGGACTACATCCCATACAAGTCCATTACGGCATAGTGTACCACATATTCAGCCGACGTCAAGGTGCCAAACCTTCCCATTGATGTGAACTTTTGGTGGTTGATTAATCTGTCATCACTTGAGTAATTTTAAACCATTGAGCAACGGTCGTTCATTCGCCGCTGTCTGATTACCCAGGCAGACTTCCTTCCTGCTTGATCAGAAGAACGAGAGATCCTTTTGAACACAACATGTTAGAAAGCCTTATATTTCGAAATTAATTCATCAAGTTGACTTTCAATCTAATGGTACCACACACCAAATGACAAGATTACATCATAGTCTCACGCATCTACACTTCCAGTACCAACAGCAAAATGCTACCCACAAAAACAAGATGAAAACTCAAAAGCACACAACCAGATTACAGTAAAGTTAGTCAACATGAACTTCCAATTTCTACACAAACACTTAACATCAGCAGTAATTGTCTCATCTCTTTCCTGAATCATCTAAAGGGACTTCTACAGGGAAATCTAAAAAAACAACTGCATCAAGAGCACAAGAAGCTAGAGGGGACACCTGTTCATACTTCACTAAGTTACTCTCTCGCTAGAGATAATAAATTGTTGCATTCCAGGCTAATGTCCTCACCAGTACCTTCACACTATTGTCCTTCATTTCTGCAAGGCCCAAGTAAACTCATCCTTCCAGTCACTTGCAGATCTAGGACACAAGAGCAGCTCTAACCTTGTTACCAAAATCCGCTTTGCGAATACTCACTAAAGAAAGTAGCGCATTCAAGATTCTTCATGTTGTCAGCATAGCACACAAGTGCTATAAATATCGCACCACGTTTTATCCTGTCCAATGTGTGCTAAGTCACTTTGTTCCCACATTTCCTCACTAGTTTCCAAGCCTCGTTTACAGAGAAAGAACCCCTAGATGATCCAGTGGATACCACTTTGTCTACAGAGCCAGAATATGGAGAAATCAACCCGCACAAAGCCATCTAAGTTTCAAGCAGATCATCAGACCTTGCTGGAGGCTGTCTCCATTCATTTGCCTTAATAACATCTGCAACTGTGGCCTCATTACCTAAAGCTGAATCATAACCATTCTGAAGCACATGTAAATGTTTGAATAGACTTGGAATGAAACAAGTTTTTCATATAAGCTATGTATAAAACTGTTGTTCGATGGACACTCTGATTTCAAATGTGCCTGAAGAACTTAGCTCAATAAGGTGTTCGATAAGTTGCTTTTGAGAATAAATGATATAATTTTCAACTCCTATTGAACGAATGAATTGTTTTGTATAAATTTCTGCTTCATTTTTTTGATGTATTTTTAATTTTGGCAATTCTTCTGTTGGTACATTGGACAGAAGGAACTGGTGGAGCTTGCAATTATTCAATCTCCCCACCTTGGAAGGTAAGAATGCACTTCCCTCGTGATGACAATTGAGAAAGGCTTTCTGTGTAGTATAGACCGGTTATGCATTGTTGATTTTTTGGGGAATAATTGTCCGACTTACCACTAACACCCCAGAGCGAGCAGTCAGAGCTTAGTGAAAGTCCGGCCAGAATGACTAGGTCTTGCGTCAAATTGTCAATGCTCCAATTTAGAACATAATTATTTGTAGCTTGAGAGTAGTGCAGCATTTAATTTTGTTTAGTTTTATTTTTTTAAAAATTACATTGTTATACTCTCTGAGACTATGCACCTATTTATCCTTGTACTTTACCTGGCAGTAAGACTTGTCCAAGTGAATATTTGGCAGTTTGTCTCTCTGTGTCATTACTTTTCCAATTTTTCTGCTTCTGTACCTGTTCTTATTTCTATCGGTTGGCTGCCGGAGGGAATGCAGGGTTGGTGCTAGATCTACAGGAAAAAATGATGTGAGGAATTTACGGCTTCAATTTCGAACCAAACTGTCAGATCCTCTGTTTACTGGAAGGAAACTACGAGGAGTTGGGGGTGCTCGCATTTCCGTTGCATTGATCGATGCGAATACAGGGGATGTCATTACATCAGGCCTGGAATCCTCCCTTAAGTTGGATGTCGTCGTGCTTGAAGGTGACTTCAACAAAGATGATGAGGATGACTGGGCTCATGAAGAGTTCGAGAACTTCGTGGTTAAAGAGCGTCAACAAAAGGGGCTGCTTTTGACGGGGGATCTCCAAGTGACGCTCAATGCAGGTGTTGGGGAGCTGGGAGAACTGACATTTACTGACAATTCTAGCTGGAATAGGAGTAAAAGATTTAGGATAGGGCTTAAGAAGGCATCAGGTTATTGTGGGAATACACGAATCAGAGAAGCCAAAACAGATGCCTTCCGTGTCAAAGAACATAGAGGAGAATGTAAGTCTTTCGTAGTTCGTTACAGTACATAAAAACCTTGTCCTTCCTTTATGAGTGACCATAAACATGGTTTTGGATATCCAGTATTTAATTTTGGGTCATTATTATGGAAAATCCAAAACTGCTATACTTGTGACAAATTTACCATAAACTATTTTTTTTTAGTATGAAAAACCTCAAACCGGTACACCTGTAACAAATTTACTCCGACTAACCATAAAAAACCTTAAACTGGTACATTTATGACAAGTTTACTTTAAACTAATTTATTCGACTGCAAAAAACCCACAAACTGGTAAATTTATGATAAATATACCATTCGCTAAATTTGATTAATATTACAAAAAAATCACAAAAATTGTAAATTGTGATAAACGGAGCGTAAAATCCCAAATTGGTATACTAGTCAACTATCATGTGTTATTTAACTTAATAATTTGACAATAAAATTTAATGAAAAATAATAGAGGGTACATTTGTTACAAGTATACCAATTTGGAATGTTATTGTTAAAGATATACTAGTTTAGGATGTTTGGTAGTTAAAAAAATAGTTTGGGATAAATTTGTCATAAGTATACCAGTTTATGATATTTTAAGGTATTAACCCATTTTTTTAATTGAGAGCTTCATTTCCTACGAACCTTTTACTTCTCCAATGAATGTTCTGATAAAAAAAACGATCGACTTCTTTGTCATTAGCAAATGTTGACACTTTGGATCAGTTTCAAGAGAGAATCTGCACTAGGGGTGTGCAACCGAATGGGTATACCCAATTCCCGGACCGGCCCACTAGGAAAACAAGGTCAGGAACCGGTTCCCAAAATTTGGAACCAGTTTAAATCGGTCTGGGAACAAGTTCCGAGTTATTACCCACCCGGAAACCGATTCTCGAACCGGTTTTGGAATCAGTTCCCAGACCGGTTTTAGAAGTAAAGATCCAAAACCCTTTTTTTTTCTCTCAATTTCTATTCTTACTCCTGCAATCATACAATGTTTTTTTCTCTTGGCTCTTTGAAACACGCACGACACTCCTCCTTTGTCATTCCTCTTCCTCACTTGCTTCCCTCCCTCATCGCCTCCCTCTCACATTGTCTGATGGACAGACAATGTTTGTCGCTAGCAAGTTCTTGAGTATCACATGGATTGGCTCACCTAATTTCTCTTTTGTAGGAGGAGTTATGCTTGCATAAATGAATAATTTCATGTAGTAGTTGTGGGAATAAAACTAATATTAAACCCATGTTTGTTGCTAATCATTTGCCTTATGATTTTATTTATTATAATTAACCCTGTGGATCCTTAATTTTTCGTTTAGTCAAAAAGTTCATATATTTATTTATTACAAGTGCTTAATGTTTCGATACAAATTATGATAATTACGTTATTTTCTCACGTATTAATGTAAAATACAAAGTCGTATATGATATCAAGAGATTGCAAAACGAGTTCCAATGAAAATAGGGTTGACCCTGAAATTGGATTGGAAAAAAGGAATGGGTCGGGTACAGAGTCTAATACAAACAGGTCAGGTATAGGGTCCAAAAAAGGGGAACCGGTCAAAATAGGGTCCAAGTCTAGACCCTACCCACCCTAGACCCGATCACCCCTAGTCTGCATGTCTATAGAAGTTCGTTTCCACTCATCAATCTAATAGTGATTGGAACCTTACTGTATTTTTTCTGTCCATTTACAGCATCCAAGAAACATGATATACCTGCATTCGAGGATGAGATCTGGAGGTTGAAGATGATTGCCAAGGATGGGAAATATCACCGAAAACTGAGAGAAGTTGGAATACGTAAAGTGGGGGACTTTCTACTTCAATTGTTTACGGACCCCATGAAACTGAAAGAGGTATGCACTTACTAAATGATTCTCAATTAGGGTTTGATTGACTACCCCTAATGTAAGTCTTGCGTGTTCACTCATTGTAGATTCTTGGAATGAGCCCAAATTCGACGAACTGGGATACCCTTGAAAATCATGCAAAGAGTTGCAAGATAAATTGGAAACTTTATTTGTACTATACTGATGGCACGAAGAAGCATGGTGCTGTATTCAACACTGATCATCAGCTAATTGGCCTAATCAAAGATAGAGTATATTGTGCTTCTGATGGACTTTCTGCTGATGATCTGGTAAGTAACTAGGAGTTCCTACGAAATTTTGTCAAGCCAGTTCATGTGCTTCATACCATCATGCTTAATTCACATAATTTGTCCCACATTATCCATGTAATTTGCAATTTGATGTTTACTCGTAGCTTTGTGGCTTAATAGGTTTTACTATTGATCAGACATATGGAAACATGAAACGGGGAGTTGGTTGGACATCTAGATGCTTTCGTTTTTGGTTTTTTATCAGTAAAGTAATATGAAGTGCCTGTGGAGAGAATTAAAAGAAAATCTAGATGCTTTTTTCTAGATTCATAGTTGAGACTTTTTGTTAATAGATTGATTTGAGTTTTTGCTCGTTGCAATGCAAAGTTGAGGATAGTGACCTTGTGAATCGAAGTGGCCCTCTATACTCTGCAGTTAAAATTATATTAAAAAAAAAAAAACCATGAGACTTGGAGAGCGTCATCCATGAAAATGTGAGGCACTTATCATGGTATTGTCGTTTGAGCGATGGACATGTTCACGTTTCAACCATCACTTTCCAAGTATAACGCTATGAAGATCTTTATTACTTGCACAATACAAGTTGATGGGTGTTCTATTTCTCCATAACATCTTTGGAGCGCGTGAACTTTTTGTGGTGGAGAAATGGGCGCAATTGGCGTAAAGTGAATTGAGTTTCTTTCGATGTTTCTTTTATTCTTCTTTCTTTGTGCTGCACTTACGTACTTACTCCGAGTACAAGTTCATTCATTGGAATGCAACATCACCTGCCAAAAAAAGATGTGTTGATTGAAGCAGAGCCTGTACCTTCAACAGTGTAGATAAATACTTCAATTAGTCCAACTTGAGTGATATACCAAGTGATTTTCCTTCCAGGAACATGGAGATACAATCGTGAAAAAGGCCCTTGGTAACAAGAATGATGTTACAGAGTTCAACGGTGAGACCTTTTCCCCTTCAATGCAAAAGGAGAGCTCGAGCTCCATTCCATGTAAAGTAATTGAAGGACAAATTGAAAATCTCACCCCTGTTCAAAGTAATTTGGCTCGACGAGTCTGGGCTGCTGCAGGTGGTTCGGAAGCTCCTCCTGCAAATGTGGGCTTGACTGCTGAAGGTACGTGCTCTAAAGCACAATATTTTCTCTTCCTCTAAGCACATGCAAAGATGTGGCCAGGGAAATAGCGATGAATATAGGACTTTCCACTTGATTTCTGAGCTTTGATAAATTAAACCAATGCGTTCCAGATCCTTATGATTTGGGTTCCACATAACATGAAAAGTTTATTTGTCCAGCCACGCTTCAAATGAACTTTCATCCAAGGAAATTTTACTAAATTTGCTCCCTCTTTGGCACTGACATAGAAGCGATACGTAAAGGATTCCCATTTGCAAGTTAGGCTTCATTTTGTCACTAGATGCAACCAAAAATGCTCAGAAATAGTTTTTACCAATAATGAAGAACCAAGAAGCAGAGGTTATTTCCAGTTACTACCAAAAGCAGTAATTTATCAGGGTTCAATTTAAGAGGTGCGACTTCAATTTGGACATGAAAGATTTAAGAGTTGAAGTATCAAAATGACCTATAAGGACATACAATGTGGAGAACAGTCAACATCCAATGCTAATTGTACGTGAAAAGATACGTTCCGTAAACTGTGGTTGTTACAAAATGAGCCTCATTGAATTCGCTCTATTCATTCGGCCATGTATGTATGTACATATACGTATGGATCTATGGGCTCTGTCCAAGCAATTAAAAAGCAACTAAAAAAACTAGGTGGTAACAGGTACCATCTTGAGTGGGGGATTGGGGGGAGGTGGAGGGCAGATACTCATGAACACTTCACTTTGGTGATGCTAAGTGGATATTGACAAGATATTGCTGTCACTATTTAGACATGAATAGATGGAATAAACACACAGCTATGTGTTTATACGTGCATTTCCATCAAATGGTGATTGGAAGATCATATGTTAGAAAAGAAGGTTGATTTGTTAAACTTGCATGTCAAGAATTGAAAAGGGCCTCATCAATTGAAGCACCTAAAAGATAACAAAGACTAGTGGGCAAGAAAAATTAAAGAGGTGTGTAGGTTAAGGAAAAAAAAAGTAGTAGAACTTTCCATTATGGTAAACACTCATAAATGGTCATTCTAAAACTCTTTACAAGAATGTACACCTGAACTCACGTCGGCGTCTGTTTACTATCCACATTAATGTTTTAGTTCTTTCTCCAGGACATGATGGTGCAACTGCTTTGGCATTGCCAGTACAGTTGCAAAATACCAATTCTGGAAATGCTATGAAGCTTTCAGCTGATGAAAGTGTTCATCTCGCTGCACAGAAGCCCATATCTACAGAGCCCTTGAATGTTCCAATTCCTTAGAGAGAGATCCATTCTTCAAGGCAAATGGACTATACAGTGAATGAGAATGGTCCCCCCTTCGAACCACCCCCTGCCTTAATATCAAGCTTCCAATCTAGCAGTACCCTTTCTCATCCTCAAGGCAATTACGGGGTGGAAGGTTTCCAATCAATTGATTCAGATGATATTTTGGGGAACTCGTGGCTTGATGACCCAGCATCATCTGAGTTTTGCTTGCACCTTCCGTTCTTACCTGTAATACTCGGGATACAAAAAATAAAGAAAAGGAAAGGAAAGGTTGAAAAGTCAACAAGAGGGGAAGAAGACCAAGAGTTTGCAGAAAGCGATGGGAAGAGAGAACCAAAAGACGGGGAAAGAAAGAAAAAGAAGAAGAACAAGAAGGAAGAAAGAAGAGCACTCGCCATGGATGTCTCGCCAAGCCAACTCAATTGCGTAGCGCAATGCTCGGTAAGTGCTCACCCCTCTTGTTCTTTTAATTGGACTAGTTTTTGAGATTAGGCTTTTTAATTTGAATTGTGTGAGGTTGAAGCTATGAAGCTCGATTTTTGAGTTGTTGAGCTATGAAATTTCATGAAAATGATAATTTAGGGTGTTGTGGAGTTGTAGGATTTTATGGATGGAGCCGTAGGATTATACAAAACTTGTTTTGAGCTTAGGATTTGCCTGAAACAAAATTTTAAAGTTTCCTACATGTTATGAACAATGCGCATCTAGAGATTTTGGGGCCATTTTTTGTTGGTTTTCCACTCAATTTTGAGTCGGTCAATTTTAGGTTTTTGTTGTACATTGAAAAGATTTTTATTTACTATAAGTACGTTTGGAATGGGATTCGGTGAAGAGAGTTATGGCGCGACCAAGTTCGGCACTCGAGTTTCATGTTGTGAACGGCTTGAATAATCATTTGGGATTTGTTAACATGTAAGAGTTGTTTTGTTAGCACTTAGACTAAGTGTAATCATTTCATAGTTGAGGTGGTATGTTACTCGATTTTAAATTTGCTTCTCGCTTAGTTGATAGGATCACAAGTTCGATGATTGAAGTAACGTTTGTTATTTGATTGTAGGCATTTCAAGGTTAGTGGTGCTATATCTTTTTTGGTTTTGTAAAATCCATGTCTTGAAAATGATAGGATGATATATTATGAGTAAAATAAGTATTATATGATTTGATATTCTTTTGAAAAGAAATAAAGTGGTGCTTAGGGCATATTAGATGCATACAACTAAATTGAGCATTTACTATCCCTTTGTTTGTTGGAAAGGACAAAATATATTTTGAACATAGCTTGAGCTGATTCTTACGAATGTTTTGTGGAAAGCTTTATGAAAGACATTCTGAAGAACTTTTTATGAAGATGTATTATTGAAAGGTGATAAATAGCGATTTGTGAATTCGTTTTATGAAGAATCATGAAATGATGTGAGGAATGTCTTGTGAAATGTGTTTAGTTTGATGAAAGAAGTTTACAAAGATCATGTGTTTTCTTTTGTGAAATTGATTATTGGTATTGATCGTGCATTTGATTGTTGGTATTGGAGGATATGAGTTTGGTGCTCAATATTGCTATGAGCCCATTGTGGGACTTGTGAGTATGCATATCAATTTTAGGATATCCTTCAAGGTCGAGTTATAGGTTTTGTAGTAGCAAAGGGAGAATCTTAGTCGTTTTATCACTAAGTGTGCAAAAGATTAGTCGATAGATGAACCATCAAAGTGTGTTTTGTTATGAGATGGATCAATGGATGGACCATTTTGATGTGACTTTTAATAGAGATTAATTAATGGACTTGACCATTAATGCTTGAATTGTGATAATAGTTTAAATGAGTATTTTCTAGATTATATAAAGCTTATTGAAATGAAACACCTCGTATATGATTTGATTTGTATATTAATTAGTTGGATTATGAGTTTAAATGACTACTTACAGAGTCGTAGTTGCTTGCCATTCTCTTTTCCAACTTTTTTAGGTCTTTTGGTTAGCAGCTAGTAGAACAAGAGCGTTATCGATGAGGACTTTTGGAAGTGGACTTCGGATACGGTTCGAGGATACATTCTTCAAGGAATGGCCATGTCACTCCCATTCCTATAGTTTTTGGGGTGTGACGTCATCATATGGTGATGGTTTTGTTAAAGATACTAGGAAAGGTGTTAGTGCCTGGCTCAAGATAGATAAAGGCAGAGTTGCAATGGGGTATCTTCGTCAGGAAGATGGTCATGGAGAGACAAGTCAAAATACTATAGTTAGTCAAGGCTTGATTTGACTCATTCTTAATGTTGTGTTGGTAGGATGATTCTTTGTTTACTATTTAATGGAATTGATGGGATTCTTTACTTAGATAAGGTTATATTAGTTACTTATGGTATGTTTGGCAAGGTTGTTTGGTAACATTTTATTCTCAAGAACAATTTCTCTTTATAAATAATTTTTTTTCTATTTCTATTCTTTATATAAGTTTCTGAGCATTTGAATACGTTTGATAACTGCAAAAAAAAAAATTGTTTTCAAAATAGAAAAAGAACAGGAATGCATTTGGTACAGCCCTTAATTTTTTTTTTTTGTGACATAAAATGTTTTTTAGTTTTTAAAATAATTTTATGAGATCTATTTGTCACGCCCCGAATCTCGAACGTGTGCACATCCCTCGGTGGTTGACTAAATTGCGACGTTCTCGGGACGTGTCGCCGATCCAATATGGGATAGAAATATGGGATAGAAAATTAAACAATCTTCAGACAACACACAAATATGGGATAGAAAAGCAAAACAACCAATCAACACAAACATATTTTATAAACAACCTAAGTTTATATACGTAAGAGTCTAAATCAAAAAGGAGCTTCTAAGCTATCTAAACTCCGGGCTCTATAGCCGTGGGCTCCAGGTCCACCACGACACCTCTAGGTCCATAGGATGCTTTACTTCCCACTCCCCAGTCCCAATGGGAGGCCCATCGAAACCCTGTAGGGGACCCTCTCGACCCCCTTGAGGGAAGCCAATGAACCACGCTATGAATCAATGAGATACCAACTAGGGTAGACCCCCATCGACTGAGACTGTGGACTCCACTAGCTCTCGAGTCAAGGTGGTCCTGGGGATAAGGAAAAAGGTGTGTTCAAAATCCATCACCTACAGGACCTCACATCGTGCTGGTCGTATATCCATCTAAGGACTTGAAAATTGTAAACCATGATGAAGTGAGATAATATCTCAACAAGTCTACATCCTAAACCCTAATTAGGAAGATAATTCACCTAGAAGCAGTTTATACACATATCATATAAGACTTAACTCATCTCAGCACCTCCCTATACATCAGTATAGCTCATATAATATATATAAACGCAGCAAGCGTACATCATTAATTGGAACACTTCATAATATATACCAATCAATCATAGGAATCCCGATTATAAGGCTGAATCATTATGACATGTCCCATTTCATGCCACACAATTTTGTCTCATAATTAGGCATAGTTATTTCACTCAATCAAGCGTTCCAATTAATTATGACTTAATGACCAAATCCAACTCAACAATCGGCAGTCATCAGGCATAACCAAGCGTCATCTCGCCCCCATCGAGTATGGCAACATCTACATCTAGATGGCATTCCCGAAGGAGCATCGGTCTGGCGTCTACCGTGATCCAGTATCCATCGACATGGGGCATTTCATATAGGAATATCGTCCACCTGACTTTCATCGAATGACAGGTTTTCATAGTGATCACACGCACATCTAATCTCGGCTAAGGACATCGTGTCTTGTACTCAAATGCCTCAATTTCAAATAATGTACTTGGCATATTTTCTTCATATTAAAAACACCCAGTAAAATAAATGTGCGTTGACACACGATCAAATCAAACCATAAAGCATGACACTCTCATTTTGAAATTTCACAATTTTATAGTACTAGAAACCTTTTTGGAGTTAAAAAATTGACACCCAGTATTTTTCTAATTAAATACCAAAAATTCATATTTTTTAAATAATAATTCAAAATCATCACTTAGCATCCAATTGCATAAATTAACACTCAATTGCACAAACTAACACAACCATGATGATTAGCACGAAATTCTGACAACCGGCTATCCCGATATAATTTTAGCTAATTAATAAATAATTAAATAAATTGCATTTAATTAAATAAATTACAAAATATTTAAATTAAATCCTTAGTTAATCTACCTAAGCTAATATAACCACCTAATTGAACTAATTAACTAATCTACTAAGCTAACTAATTTAATCTAATTAAACTAACCACCTTAACTAATTAATCTAACTAAAGGGACTAATTAACTATCTAATTATCTAATTGAACTAACCAAATAATCCTAACCAATCTAACTTAACTAACTAAATCTCACTAATCCTAATTAGCCTAACTAAGCCTATAATAAGAGTAATTAACCCCTAATTAGGGTTTATGAGGCTAATTCACCGGTTAAGCGCAAAAACCTGTTCACGGTGATGACAATGCAACGGCGACCACAACCCAGGTCTACAGTGACGCCAAAGGAGGTTCAAAATGGGCTGAAAAAGCCGACAAGGCTCACAGTGGTGGCTAGTCTTCGGTTCTACTTCGGATCAGGCTGGCTGGTTGCAGGGCTTGGCGGAGCTAGATGAGTGGTTGGCTAGAGCTGGGATGGGGACAGGAGGCGGGAGGTGGCATTGAGGAGCTAGCTTGCAACGGAGGTGAGTTGGCAATTGATTCAGGGACGGCTTGCGAAGGAACTAGCAATGCGGCTATTGGCCCACAGGCGGACTAGGCTCGCGGCAGCTCGGACGACCGGCGGATGACTAACTGTGACTTGCAATTTCGATGAGGGGCTAAGTTAGTTTTGTGAGGTAACTTGCAGCACAACAATGGAAGACAAGACCACCCGTGGTGGTGGCGTAATGGTTGAGCTTCAGTTCCTTTCGAGAGAGGTCTGGAGTTCAAATCCCTGTGTTGTCTGCCTTGTTGGAAAGGAATCCACAACTTGCCTGGGGCAGAAAGAGTGGTGGTGACTCTCCTCCTCCTCCAAGGTTTACTTCACCACGAAGCAGCGCACCGAGGTTCCCTACGTACCAAAAAAAAAACAATGAAAGACAAGATGAAGAAGAAGAAGATAGGAAGAAGAAGCAGCTGTTGGACAAGGGGGGGTTCAGTCGAGTATCAAGGGAGAAGGAAGGGGGAACCAAGAGGGAGAGAGGGGGAACAAGGAGGGGACAAGAAGCAAGCAAGTCAACCCAAAGTATCTAAGGCACTTGAGTAATTTTCACTCTTATCTTCAGCCAACTTGAGCCAACTTGATCAATTGGTCACCCAAGGCCAATTTCCTCGCCAAACTTCACCAATTGAAGCCGAATTGAAGACCAAACAATTCCCTAGCAGCAGCCCTACGAATTTGCTGATTTCCAATTCCAATTTCTTCACAAATCTCTGCAATTTGAGGGCCAAATTTATTGAGGAGGAAGCCCATGCCAATTTCCACACTTGCCTTCACAAATTAGTCCCTTTTAAAGGCCAAAAATCCACTCAATTTCCACACAGGGAACAATCATACCCTGCATCCTCTAATGGCAATACAAGAAAACTAGTCTTCCTATTCCTCTTGAGCAACAGGGAGGAGAATGTTAAAGGATCAAGATCCTTATCTTACTCTCTGCTACATCGAAAGTCAGCTGATGATCAACACTAGAAGACGTGGATGACCAAAAAACTGTCGTGAGTTGATGTAGAAGACACGGATAGCCAGACTTATCAACGGTGAAGATTATACAATACAGAAGACGTGGATTGCCAAGCTTGATTTGTTAAAAGCTTGATTTGTTAAAAGTTGCTGTTCTGTTGTAAATAGCTGTAAAAGTCTGTTAGTTCGTTTTGTTTCTGTTATTAGTTTTCTAGCTTCTCTTCGTATGATATATAGAGAAAGAGCTAAGCTCCTCTTTTGATTAAGGTGAGATAAGGAAAACAGAGGAGAGTGAAGAACAGGGGATTCGAATTGCTCTGTTGCATTTGATTTCTCAATGTATAAGACTCTGATACAAAGATATAAAGGAAGAACATTTTCTTATGCAGATCCTTCGCCTGTTGAGTTCATTCTCTATCATCATCATCATCCGAATTCATTCTTCATAGTCTGCATCCTCGATTTCTCAGAGAATAATGCAAGTGCCATCATTTTCATAGATGATCACTTGTGTATCATAACCTTTTTTATTTCGCTCACTTAAATAGATCATTTCAGTGTCGTTTCTAATTCATAGATGGTTGCTTGTGTATCATAACTTTTTTATTTCGCTCACTTAAATAGATCATTTGAGTGTCATTTCTAATAAATCGTGTATTTTTTTTTTGAACTTTTAAATTTTTTATTTACTTTTTTGAATTATTATTTTTGTTTTTGTTTTTCTTTTCCTTTTTTCTTTTTTCAAGGCTAGCAAGGGTCATTAATGACCCTCATCGACTATGATACCCTTGTGCAAATTAGGTGAGGGGCGCCTCGCCCTTGGTGATGAAGGCCCTTGGCAGCCCTTGCCTGGTGTGGGTTGCAAAGGCAACCTTGCGCACAGCCACCCAAATCTGGCGAGGGCCTTTGCGGCTAAAGGCGAGGTGGCTCTCAAGCGATGGTCACTGGCCCCTAAAAAGGGGCAAAAGGAAAATAAAAAATTCAAAATACTTATTAAAAAATTTAAAGATAATTAAAAAAACATTTCAAAATTATTGACGTCGGTATCGACAAAACCATATTGATGTCTACATCAGACTTTTTGACGAGGTAAATCGCTAATTGCATTCAAATGAGCAGGGAAAAAAAATATGACACTCAAACGAGCACCATATCAAAGTTATGACATTTGTGCTGAATTTTAAATTTTTTAGCACTTAATTTAGTGACCAAACAAACTGAAATTCTTGTATGAGTCCAATCATCCGCCGGCTTATGCTCATCTAAGAATTCGTAATTTGATCTAGTCCGATCCAAAAGGCCTTTAAACCATTTGCCATTTCCCGGTTCGACCAAAGCGTTTTTTTGTTTTTTTGGCAGTGGGAGTAGATGGTAGTTTCTAGGCAACTGAACACGCTGGTTTTTCGGTCGTTGCGTCCGCCTCACGAGGCGTGAAATCATATGAAAGCGAAAATGCGGAAGCAGCGTGTAGCATTGTTCCGCATTTTCCAGGAAAATTACCAGGACCTGATTTTCCCGGAAAATCACCCGGTCACGCCACTGTCTATATTTCATCCTCCTCTCTCTCTCTCTCTATGGGACACGCAAGTGGGGGCGTACACACGACGGCAACGACAACAACCGGTCCAAACTTTGCGAGGAGATTCGAGTCGGTGAGAGACAAAGTTCGATCGCCATGACGACGAGACAAGAAGAGAGCGATGGATGGATGGAGATGCTTCTTCCGCAGAGGCAAGTCACCTGAGAGGAAATCTTAATAATGTGATTGTCGTGCTCCTGGCTATCATTTAGCGACTTTTGGCTCATTCCCTACATAACAAAGCATGAAAAAGCTTAGGGTACATCTGTTTAATGGAAAATTTTCTGACGAAGGAAAATAATTTTCGAGAGATAATTTTTCAGAAAAGTGGATAATTTTTCTTTATTTGCTAATATGTAATCAAAAACGTTTTCTGATAGTAATATCAGTAATTTCAATCTTATGACCAAAAAAATTGAATTTTATTTTATTTTTAATTTTTTCTTACTTATGCCAATCACTGAGCCTCTATGACAGTTGGTCATTGGCCACAAGCTTAGGCCAGAAAGGTCAAGATCCCTTGAGGTTGGTAAGCTCGAGGATCGCCAACCTGTGGCAAGGCTTGAGATGGCCTATAGCCGAGATTGTTGACCGGCGATTAGTAGAAGAGTGAGGAGCAGGAAAATGAAAAAATAGAAATAAAATAAAATAATAAAGTGAAATTAAAATATTAAAATATTTGAGATGAGCAATTCTAGAAAGTATTTTCACCTTTTTTGATTTAGAAATTCATTTTCCTCAATTTATGCACAAATATTTTTGTTCACCAAAAAGTGTTTTCACTTAACTCATTTTCCAGCCACACACCAAACGGTGAAAGTTTGAAAAATTAATTCCTAAAAACACTTTTCCTCAAACAAATGTACTCTTAATTGAGTCACATAAAACAGTAATATGGGATGAGATTCTATCTTTAATTACTCGAGTAAAGGCTGCTAATTGAGACTTTATGAAACTCTCGATTTGATTTGTCCGTGACAACGAACGTTGTTATTATATTGGCTCGGTAAAAGGTCTTATCAAATTCATTTTCTTCTAAAAAAAAGTCAGGCTTTCGGTTGAAGGTTCTGTCCTTCGTGTTTATAAATAGCGATTGGACATAATATTGGACCTTCAAAATGTAGACCGAAAAGGAAAAAAAGAAGAAGATGAATTACAAAATTTTAAAGAAATAATATCCTTTATAGCCTAAACTTTAGATTTTTATCCTGCATGCCCTCTAACTGGATGAGGGGTGCAATTTCAATTTTCAACAAATTGGGAGACTTCGTCGAAATATCTTTGCGTCACCTATTACGCACCGCAGGAGGACGTATGAGGAGTAAGCTTGAATTCAAAGAAAGCCTTTGATGTTGACCCCACCTTTTTTTTTTGGGGTCTGTTATTGACCCCACTTCGCTTGCTTTGGTTTGAAAATCTTTTAATTTGCTCACTCTACTACCGAGAAAGTTCTCCACAAGTTCTTTACCAAAAAAAAAAAAAAGTTCTCCACAAGCATTCTCTCTCTCAATTTTGATTTTGAAATTATTCCTCCTCATAAAATAGGAAAATAGTTTACGGCGTTGAACGATTTCATCCGTGCTTTTCCATCACCTATAGTTAAATTTATAGTTTTTAAGGAATATATAGTTTCATGAAACACTGGATTTTTATTTGAAGCATGTCAAAAATATTTGGCATTACTGTAAGTATAATTGTAAAGAGTTAATATCACAAAAAATTCTAAATTGATACATCTATAACAAATTTAACATAAACTAACTTTTCTACTACAAAACATCATAAATTTACCATAAACTAGTACACTTACGACAAATTTACCTTATATTAGTTTTTGTTAAATTTTACTATCAAATTGCTCAGTTAGATGATATGCATTAGTTAACTTATGTACTAGTTTGGGATTTTATAATATGTTTATCATAATTGTACTAGTTTTGTGATTTTTTGTTGTATTAATTCAATTTAATGAAATGTATATTTATCACAAATGTACCAATTTTGAGTTTTTGATGATAAAAAAAAAAAAAATTAGTCTGTGATAAATTTGTTATAGATATTCCAGTTTGGAATTTTTCTTGATATTAACCAAATTGTAAATGGTGTTGTCATGATTTTACAAGAATATTAAACAAGATATATTTACATATCACATTTAGCAACAATAGATCATTTCAACATTATTAAATTAAATTTGATATCAAAATATAAATAATTACAAGTTGAAAATATTATCACTTATTAAAAAGAAACCATTAATATCATTATATAGATCTATTAAATTTAAAAAGATGAAAAAGACTTAAAATGTTGGCTTTGCAACTAATAATGAAATCATTGTGCAATGAAATGGCTTCTTATTCATTTCGCTCAAATTAAATTGATCTAGAAGGATCTAGATAATAATATACACTATTTTAAAAGTTGCAATTGAGTTTTTCATATATTTCTTATTATTTGAATATTATCATTTTGATTTGTTTCATTAAGTAAGACAAGAGAATTGTCTTTTATATGGAAAATGCATTATTATATAATAAAAAAAAAAAACTTGTTAACCAAGTCTCCCTATTTGAAGATGGAAAACGCTTGGCTGATGGTTGACCGTCTTTTTTCTTGGTTGACGATAGCGGGAGCCAAGCATTTTCCTTTTAAAATCGGCAACGTTTCGCGGAAATCGCACGACAAGTCACTTTTCTTGGAAATGCGTGTGCCAACTCCTTTCGAGTTCGAGTTCGTCGCTGTCTGATTCCTTTAAAATTACCAGGACCTGATTTTTCCCCAAAAATTACATGTGTCAGTCGCGCTTCTTCCCTCTCTCTCTCTCTCTCTCTCTCTCTCTCTCTCTCTCCGGGACACGCTTGCGCGTACACACGACGGCGACAACAACCCCCAGTCCAAACTTCGCAACATGAGAGCAAATTTTAATAATGTGATTGTCCTGCTCCTGGCCATGTGCTGCACAATTAATGCAACATCCGCATCATTTCGCGATATTTGGCTCATCCCTTTTGTAACAAAGCACAAAAAAGCTTAGAGTGAATCTGTTCCATAGAAAATTTCATGATAACAAAATAAAAAGATGCTTTCTGAGAGATAATTTTTCAAAGAGTGGATAATTTTCCTTTATTTGCTAATATATAATCGAAAGCGTTTTTTGGTATCTGATATCAATAATTTCAATCTTATGACTAAAACAATTCAAATTTTTAACTTTTTATTTTATTTTTTTTCCTTCCCTTTTGTCGATCGCTGAGCCTCCATGACGACTAGTTACCAATTGCTAGCTAGGGCCAACGAGGTCAAGATCGCTTGAGGTCAACAAAATCAAGAAATAATATCTTTTATAGCCTAAACATTAGATTTTTATCCCGCACACCCTCTAACCCAAAGTATCTTCATTTTCTCATATAAGAATTCAAATATCACTTTCTTAAATAAAAACTCGAAGTAAATCTTGTTTTCAAATAATAGTCTAAAGTGGTTATATTTATTTCAAATAAGAGTTCAAAGTGGCTAAGTTTGTTTTAAATAAGGACTTGACTTTTCGACGATCAAGGGAATTTTCATCACTCTGCATTAAAGGAAGAAATAGTTCAAATTATTCAATAGGTTAAAGCGTGGAAAGCCCAAAAAAAAAATGGATAAAGAAAATTGTACATGCGGCTTAATAAGGTTGAAAGGGAGCAAATTAGTAAAATCGGAGAAAAGGAATATAAATGGACGCTGCCAGCTGACCGTCCTTTGCATTTGTGACGGTAGGACGGTCTAAGGCCAGCCGCAAAATGTTTTGGAGGAAACCGACAGACCTTCTCACCTGGTTTCAATTTTGACTCCCTGTATTTTTTCTAATTATTTCTATGTTTTCTTATTACAGGCTCAAATTGAGAGACAAAAAATCATGAGAGGACCAACAAAATTAATTTTCTTTATTATAAAGAAAGAAAATTAAATTTGATATCAAAATACGAATAATTACAAATTGAAAATATTATCACTTACTAAAAAGAAAGCGTTAATATCATTATATAAATCTATTAAATTTAAAAGATGAAAAAATACTTAAAACGTTGGCTTTGCAACTAATAATGAAATCATTGTGCAATGAAATAAATTCTTATTCATTTCGCTCAAATTAAATTGCTCTAGAAGGACTATTTGGTAACCTAAAATTGAGAATGAAACATATGAAGTAAAGAAAAAATCAAGATGAGAATAATGAATTAGTAGAGAAAAATATTTCTCCATTGATCCAAATCTCGTAGATGATGTACAAGGACCTAAACATTACAAAATCAATCCTAAGATCACATGAGTCAAAGCTAAAATTGAAAAAAAAAATTCTCAATCAATTTTTTTTTAGCAGAGAATAATATACACTATTTTAAAAGTTGCAATTGAGTGTTTTTATATATTTCTTTTTATTTGAATATTATCATTTTGATTTGTTTCTTTAAATAAGACAAGAAAATTACTTTTTATATGGAAAATGCGTGATTAAATAATAAAAATAAAAACCTATTAACGGTACCGTGGCCAAGGTGGGAAACGCTTGGCTGATTTTTGACCGTCTTTTTTCTTGGTTGACGGTATCGTGAGCCAAGCATTTTCCTTTTAATATCGGCAACGTTTCGCGGAAATGCACATGAAGTCACTTTTCTTGGAAATGCATGTGCCAATTCCTTCGCGACTAAGGTCAAGTCGTCGCCTTCGACTTCAAGTTCGTCGATAAAATAAAACTGGCCCGTCTAATTCCTTTCTCTGCCACTTTCTTTTGTCTACCAAACATTGCCCAAGATTCAGACACTTCCCCTGTTTCTTGATAAGCTCCACAGAAGAACGGAAAGGTCGCGTCCATGGCGAAGAGAACTTCGGCCTCCTCTTCTTCAGGTCAACGAAGTCAAGCCAAGAGGCCACGCTGCGCTCCAGCCGAGTAAGTTTGATGATCGTGTGTTAGTTTTTAGCTTTACTTGCGGGGAATCCTTTGAAAGGTTCTCGAGTTGAAGGTTCCTGAAATGAGTAGTGTGGCGAAGCGTCCGTTGAAGTATGACATCAATTAGCTTTTGCCTCATGACTACTCCAAATTGCTTTCGTCGGGGTTTCTTTTATGGGTTTGTGCTATGGCTACTAAGGCTCCATTTGATAATGTTGCTATTTTTCCTAATTTTTGTTCTTTGGTATTTTGGAAGAAAAAAAAAATTACAAATCCAAATCCGTTTGATAAGGTTAATTAATGTTTCTATTCTTTGGAGTAGAAAAGTATTGGGGGAATAGATTTAGAATAGAAATAAGAATTAAAAAAAAAAAAAAGTAACTTCTTCCTTGCCACGGCCCGCCTACTAGAGGAGGAGCAATAAAAAGAAGAGAGGAAAAAAAAATCCAGAAAAAATTATTAGTTAATTAAAAGAAATTATTCGTCACAAAAAATTTGTAGATCGTACCAAATATATTCTTATTCTTTTTTAATTTCAAGTATAGAAATTTTATGTAGTTAACACGTTCTTTTACTTAGAAATTATTCCAGACAATAGAAATCCAAAAAAGACTTTTTGAAATGCAATGGTAGAAATGTTACCGGGCACATCTTAAAGGCTCCAAATGGCATTGTCTCAAATCTGATTTGCGATTTCACAATAGCCAATCGCAGTACTTCCTTCTTATTTCGATTAAACTCTGTTAAGGCTTTTACCTAGTAAGCAAGCTGTCATCGTCATTGGGTTACTTTTCTGTCCTGTCTGCCAAATTATCCTATCTTGCTTGTGTTGTTATGTTGATCTTCACACAGTCAACCATGGAATGGGTCCAAGAGGAATCTCATGCTGGTGAGCTGCTTGACGGAGGAGGATGCCCAGAGAGTGGTAAGATGCGAAAAGTAGCCAGCTTGGACATAGATTATATAGTCTTCATTGTATTTCAATTGCTGATCTCTTTAATTAGAAGTGGTTGGATCATTTCTGACCTTCTAGCCAGTTTTCTGATAGAAATCCGCATTAGAAATTGCAGTGAGATGTAAAGAGAAGTCTCGTTTGAGGGGTAAAAATGGCTTGCTGACCGTTCTAGTCTTCTCTTGTGAAGTAATCGCACTAAGAACATGATTTAGGTTTTTCAAGTCGTTTTGTAAAGATGGATCGCGAAAAGACACAAATTTTCAGTGAAGTGCCCTGGATATAAAAATGTCTCCTTGAATCTTGGAAAATGTGGTCTATGACAATTTCAATTTGCATGTAGAAGGATTGAATGGGATGAATACGTCACAGATTTTTCTTGCAATGTAATTCTTTGCTATTGCTCTTTGCTGGACAGTGCGGAGAAGAGCCAGAACCTGCAAAATCTCACTCAGCCGAATATTGTCAAAGGTAAATATATTTCATTTGGTTTGTTGGTAGTATCTTTTACACAACAGTTGATTCCTCCAGTAGAATTTCCATGTGTACTGTGTCGCTAACTAAAACAGTCATCGAGTATCATATACCTGCACGTATATTTTTCTGTTAATCACCAAAAGGACGGTGCATTTGCTGATAGCTGCTAATTAACTTTACGTGCTTCTGTAAGTACCAGATAGAACAGCTTTACATTGAATTTTCTGTGGCACCTTAGATTAAGGGAATGCATTTGGTGAGTCTGATATCTATCTTTTTACACAGTAATGAGGTCTGACATTCATTTGTACAAGTAACTAAAATGTTCCATATAGATATATGTCTATTTCTTTTGAATAAGTCCACAGGACAGCAGTTGCTCATGGTGTTATTTTTCATGGTGTAGTTGTACTGGGAATTGTCTCAAAGATATAGTGCAACAGATGCATTCAGTGGAGAATTCTCTTCAGAAACTGGTAAGACAAACAGAATTTATAAAAGTTGCACTTTTCTCAAACATGTCTCCATCAACACTTCAGATATGATTTTTTTTTTCCTGTGCATGTCAAGAATTGATTCAATGAACTTATTGACCAACAAATCCGTTGCTAGATAATTGATTTATGTCTACTGTTTGAACGGCATCTATTGAGCATGAACTTTGCACAACTTTTTTCTCTTATAAGCAAATATTCATTTTATTGCATAACCTGTGGAAAGAAAAACATGGGAGGACTACATCCCATACAAGTCCATTACGGCATAGTGTACCACATATTCAGCCGACATCAAGGTGCCGAACCTTCCCATTGATGTGAACTTTTGGTGGTTGATTAATCTGTCATCCCTTGAGTAACTTTAAACCATTGAGCAATGGTCCTTCCATTCGCCACTGTCTGATTACCAGGGCAGACTCTCTTCCTGCTTGATCAGAAGAACAGGAGATCCTTTTGAACAACCTGTTAGAAAGCCTTATATCTCAAATTAATTCAAGTTGACTTTCAATCTAATGGTACCACACACCAAACGACAACATTACATCATAGTCCCACGCATTTGCACTACCAGTGCCAAGAGCAAAATGCTACCCACAAAAACAAGATGAAAACTCAAAAGCACGCCACCAGATTACAGCAAAGTGAGTCGACATGAACTTCCAATTTCTACACAAACACTTAACCTCAGCAGTAATTGTCTTATCTCTTTCCTGAATCATCTAAAGGGACTTTTACGGGGAAAAAAAAACAACTGCGTCAAGTACAGAAGAAGCTAGAGGGGACACCTGTCCATACTTCACTAAGTTGCTCTCTCTCTAGAGATAATAAATTATTGCATTCCAGGCTAATGTCCTCACCAGTGCCTTCACACTATTGTCCTTCATTTCTACAAGGCCCAAGTAAACTCATCCTTCCAGTCACTTGCAGATCTAGGACTCGAGCAGCTCTAAACTTGTTACCAAAATCTGCCTTAGAATACCCACTAAAGAACTAGTGCATTCGAGATTCTTCATGTTTTCAGCATAGCACACAAGTGCTATAAATATCACACCAAGTTTCATTCTGTCCAGTGTGTGTTAAGTCACTTTGTTCCTACATTTCCTCACTAGATCCCAAGCCTCCTTCACAGAAAAAGAGCCCCTAGATGATTCAGTAAATACCACTTTGTCTACAGAGCCAGAAAATGGAGAAATCAACCCACACAAAGCCATCTGAGTTTCAAGCAGGTCATCAGAACTTGCTGGAGGCCGTCTCCATTCATTTGCCTTCGTAACATCTGCAACTGTGGCCTTATTACCTAAAGCTGAATCATAACCATTCTAAAGCAAGTGCAAATTTCTGCATAGACTTGGAATGAAACAAGTTGTTCATATAAGCTATGTATACAAATGATTTCAAATGTGCCTGAAGAACTTAGCTCAATAATGTGTTTGATAAGTTGCTTTTGAAAACAAATGATATAACAGGTCTTTAAGCTCCTTTTGATTGAATGGATTGTTTTGTTTAAACTTCTGCATGTCTTTTAATAATGGCAATTCTTCTGTCGGTGGAATTGAACAGAAGGAACTGGTGCAGCTTTCAGTTATTCACTCTCCCCACCTCGGAAGGTATGAATGCATTTCCCCCGTGATGCCAATCGAGAAAGGCTTTCTGCGTAGTATTGACCGTTCATGCATTGTTGATTTTTTTTTGGGGAATAATGGTCCGACTTACCACTAACACCCCAAAGCAAGCAGTCAGAGCTCAGTAAAAGTCAGGCCAGAATGACCAGGTCTTGAGCCAAATTGTCAATGCAACAATTTAGAACATAATCATTTGTAGCTTGGGAGCAGTGCAGCATTTAATTTTGTTTAGTTTTTTTTTTTTTAAATTGGCATTTTTATTCCCTCTTAGACTATGCATCTATTTATCCTTGTACTTTACCTGGCAGTAAGACTTGTCCAAGGGAGATAGTTGGCAGTTTGTCTCTCCGTGTCATTACGTTTCCATTTTTTCTGCTTCTATACCTGTTCTTATTTCTAATGGTTGGCTTCCGGAGGGAATGCAGGGTTGATGCTAGATCTACGGGAATAAATGATGTGAGGAATTTATGGCTTCAATTTCGAACCAAACTGTCAGATCCTCTGTTTACTGGAAGGAAACTACGAGGAGTTGGGGGTGCTCGCATTTCCGTTGCATTGATCGATGCGACAACAGGGGATGTCATTACATCAGGCCTGGAATCCTCCCTTAAGTTGGATGTCGTCGTGCTTGAAGGTGACTTCAACAAGGATGACGAGGATGACTGGGCTCATGAAGAGTTCGAGAACTTCGTGGTTAAAGAGCGTCAACAAAAGGGGCTGCTTTTGACGGGAGATCTCCAAGTGACGCTCAATGCAGGTGTTGGGGAGCTGGGAGAACTGACATTTACTGACAATTCTAGCTGGAATAGGAGTAAAAGATTTAGGATAGGGCTTAAGAAGGCATCGGGTTATTGTGGGAATACACGAATCAGAGAAGCCAAAACAGATGCCTTCCGTGTCAAAGAACATAGAGGAGAATGTAAGTCTTTCGTAGTTCGTTACAGTATATAGAAACCTTGTCCTTCCTTTATGAGTGACCATAAACATGGTTTTGGATATCCAGTCTTCAATTTTTTAATTGAGAGCTTCATTTCCTACAAACCTTTACTTTTCCAACGAAAGTTCTGATAAAAAAAACGATCGGCTTCTTTGTCATTAGCAAACGCTGACACTTTGGATCAGTTTCAGGAGAGAGTCTGCACGCCTACAGAAGTTTGTTTCTACTCGTCAATCTAATAGTGACTGGAACCTTACTGTATTTTTTCTGTCCATTTACAGCATCCAAGAAACATGATATACCTGCATTCGAGGATGAGATCTGGAGGTTGAAGATGATTGCCAAGGATGGGAAATATCACCAAAAACTGAATGAAGTCGGAATACATAAAGTGGGGGACTTTCTACTTCAATTGTTTACGGACCCCATGAAACTGAAAGAGGTAAGCACTAACTAAATGATTCTCAATTAGGGTTTGATTGACTACCCCTAATGTAAGTCTTGCGTGTTAACTCATTGTAGATTCTTGGAATGAGCCCAAATTCGACGAACTGGGATACCCTTGAAAATCATGCAAAGAGTTGCAAGATAAATTGGAAACTTTATTTGTACTATACTGATGGCACGAGGAAGCATGGTGCTGTATTCAACACTGATCATCAGCTAATTGGTCTAATCAAAAATAGAGTATATTGTGCTTCTGGTGGACTTTCTGATGATGATCGGGTAAGTAACTAAGAGTTCCTACGGAGTTTTGTCAAGCCAGTTCATGTGCTTCATACCATCATGCTTAATTCTATAATTTGTCCCACATTATCCATGTAATTTGCAATTTGATGTTTACTCGTAGCTTTGTGGCTTAATAGGTTTTAGTATTGATCAGATATATGGAAACTTGAAACGGGGAGTTGGCTGGGCATCTAGATGCTTTCGTTTTTGGTTTTTTATCAGTAAAGTAATATTTAGTGCCTGTGGAGAGAATTAAAATAAAATCTAGATGCTTTTTTCTAGATTCATAGTTGAGACTTTTTGTTAATAGATTGATTTGAGTTTTTGCTCGTTGCAATGCAAAGTTGAGGATAGTGACCTTGTGTATCGAAGTGGACCTCTATACTCTGCAGTTAAAATTATACAAAAAACACGAGACTTGGAGAGCGTCATCCATGAAAATGTTAGGCACTTATCATGGTATTGTCGTTTGAGCGATGGACATGTTCACGTTGCAACCATCACTTTCCAAGTATAAAGCTATGAAGATCTTTATTACTTGCACAATACAAGTTGATGGGTGTTTTACTTCTTCACGGGTCCTTTCTCGATCAACTTTGCATCTTTACACTTGCGCTGATTGTACTCTCCATAACATCTTTGGAGCACCTGAACTTTTTGTGGTGGAGAAATGGGCGCAATAGGCGTAAAGTGAATTGAGGTTCTTTCGATGTTTCTTTTATTCTTCTTTCTTTGTGCTGCACTTACGTACTTACTCCGAGTACAAGTTCATTCATTGGAATGCAACATCACCTGCCGAAAAAATATGTGTTGATTGAAGCAGAGCCTGTACCTTCAACAGTGGAGATAAATACTTCAATTAGTCCAACTTGAGTGATATACCAAGTGATTTTCCTTCCAGGAACATGGAGATACAATCGTGAAAAAGGCCCTTGGTAACAAGAATGATGTTATGGAGTTCAACGGTGAGACCTTTTCCCCTTCAATGCAAAAGGAGAGCTTGAGCTCCATTCCATGTAAAGTAACTGAAGGACAAACTGAAAATCTCACCCCTGTTCAAAGTAATTTGGCTCCACGAGTCTGGGCTGCTGCAGGTGGTTCGGAAGCTCCTCTGGCAAATGTGGGCTTGACTGCTGAAGGTACGTGCTCTAAAGCACAATATTTTCTCTTCCTCTAAGCACATGCAAAGATGTGGCCAGAGAAATAGCGATGAATATGGGACTTTCCACTTGATTGTTGAGCTTTGATAAATTAAACCAATGCGTTCCAGATCCTTATGATTTGGGTTCCACATAACATGAAGAGTTTATTTGCCCAGCCACCCTTCAAATGAACTTTCATCCAAGGAAATTTTACTAAATTTGCTCCATCTTTGGCACTGACATAGAAGCTATACGTAAAGGATTCCCATTTGCAAGTTAGGCTTCAGTTTGTCACTAGATGCAACCAAAAATGCAGAAATAGCTTCTACCAATGATGAACAAACAGGAGGAAGAGGTTATTGCCAGTTACTACCAAAAGCAGTAATTTATCAAGGTTCAATTTAGGAGATGTGACTTCAATTTGGACATGAGTAGAAGTATCAAAATGACCTATAAGGACATGCAATGTGGAGAATAGTTAATTTTTTATGCTAATTGCACACGAAAAGATACATCCTGGAGGTGTGATTGTTGCAAAATGAGCCTCAGTCAATGCATTCTGTCCATTCGGCCATATATGTATGTACATACGTACGTGTCTATGAGCTCTGTCCAAGCAATTAAAAAGCAACTAAAAAAATTAGGTGGTAACAGGTGCCACCTTGAGTGGGGGATTGTGGGGAGGGGGATGGCAGATACTCATGAACACTTTACTTTGGTGATGCTAAGTGGATATTGGCAAGTATCACTAGGTAGACATGAATAGATGGAATAAGCACACAACGTGTTTATATGTGCTTTTTCATCAAATGGTGACTGGAAGATCATATGTTAGAAAAGAAGGTTGGTTTGTTAAACTTATATGTCAAAAATTGTAAAGTGCCTTGTCAATTGAAGCACTTAAAAGATAACAAAGACCAGTGGCAAGAAAAACTAAAGAGGTGTAGGGCGAGGAAAAAAAATTAGTAGCACTTTCCATTATAGTAAAAACTCATAACCGTTCATTGCGAAATTATTTATGAGAATATACACCTGAGCTCACGTCAGCCTCTGCTTACTAACCACTCTAATGTTTTGGTTCTTCCTCCAGAGCATGATGGTGCAACTGCCTTGGCATTGCTAGGACGGTTGCAAAATATCAATTCTGGAAATGCCATGAAGCTTTCGCTTGATGAAAGTGTTCATCCCGCTGCACAAAAGCCCATATCTACAGACCCCATGAATGTTCTAATTCCTCAGGGAGATAGCCATTCTCCGAGGCAGATGGACCATACGGTCAATGAGAATGGTCCCCCCTCTGAGCCACCCCTTGCCCCAATATCAAGATTCCAATCTAGCACACTTCCTGATCCTCAAGGCAATCACGCGGTGAAAGGTTTCCAATCAATTGATTCGGATGATATTTTCGGGAATTGGTACCCTGATGACCCAGCATCATCTGAGTTTTGCTTGTCCCCTCAGATCTCATCTGGAACACCTGGGGTACAAAAAAAACAAAAAAGAAAAGAAAAGGTTGAAAAGTCAACGAGAGGGGAAGAAGACCGAGAGTTTGCAGAAAGAGAAGGGATGAGAGAAGAGAGAGACAGGGAAAGAAAGAAAGAAAAGAACAAGAAGATGGAAGAAAGAAGAGGGGCACTTACCATGGATGTCTTGTTAAGCCGACTCAACTGCATAATGCAATGCTTGGTAAGTGCTCATGCCTCACGTTCTTCCAATCGGATTAGTTTTCGAGACTACATCCTAAATTCGAAAGTATGTGAGATTCGAGCCATGAAGCTCAATTTTTGAGTTGTTAAGTTATGGAATTTCATGAAAATGATAGTTTAGGATGTTGTGGAGCCGTAGAATTTTGCGTAACTTCTTTTAAGCTTAGCGTTTGCTCAAAACAAAATTTTAAAGTTTCCCGCATGTGATACAATGCGCATCCAAAGACTTTGGGGCCATATTTTGTTAGTTTTCCACTCGATTTTGAGTCGGTCAAGTTGGGGTATTTGTAGTATGTTGAAATACTTCACATTTAGAATGGGATTCGGTGGAGAGAGTTATGGCGTGACCAAGTTTGGCACTCAAGTTCCACGTTGCAAATTGCTTGAATAATCAATTTAGGATTTGTTAGCGTGTAATAGTTGTTTCATCGGCATTTAGATTTAGTATAATCGTTTTGTAATTGAGGTAGTATGTTACTCAATGTTAAAGTTGCTTCTCACTTAATTGATAGGATCACAAGTTCGGCGATTCAAGTAATATTTATTGTTTGGTTGTTGGCGTTCCAAGGTGAGTAGTGCTATCTCTTCTTTGGTTTGTAAAACCTATGTCCTGAAAATAATAGGATAAATTATTATGAGTTAAATAAGTATTACACGATTTGATATTCCTTTGAAAAGAAATGAAAGTGGTTCTTAGGGCATATTGGATGCATAAAATTAGATCGGGCATTTACTACCCTTTTGTCTATTAGAAATGACAATATGTTTTGAATATATAGCTTGACCTGATTATTGTGAATGGTTTGCAAAATGCTTTATGAAAGATATTTTGAGGAACTTTTTATGGAATACGCATTAAAAGGTTATACATATCGATTTGTGAATTTGGTTTAAAAAGAATCATGAAATGATGTGAGAAATGTCTTAGGAAATGTGTTCAATTTGATGATTTAGAAGGATTATGTATCTTGTTTTATGAAATCAATTATTGATATTGATTGAGGATTTGATTGTTGGTATTGGAGGATGTGTTGGTACTCAATATCACTATGAGCCCATTAAAAGGCTTGTGGATATGCATAACAAGTTTAGAATTTCTTTCTAGGCTGAGTCATCGGTTTTGTAAGTGAAGACCTTGCCAATAAGAGAATCTTGATTGCTTTATCACCAAGCGTCGTGTCATGGTATAGTAAGATACTGAGCAAAAGACTGGTCAATTGATGGACATCATGAGATGGATCAATGGATGGTATGGACCACTGACGTGGTTTTTAATAGAGATTAATTAATGGACTTGACTATTAATGCTTGATTTGAAGATGGTTTAAATGAGTATTCTCTAAATTGTATAAAGCTTATTAAAATGAAACTTCTCATATATGATTTAATATGTATATTAATGAGTTGGATTATGAGTTTTTTGGTAGTGCTTTATGCTTATATATATATGCATAGTGGCTGCTCAATTTGTTTAGAAAAGATGTACCACTCACTAAGCTGTAGTTGTTCATTCATCTGTTTTCTAACATTTTCAGGCTTTTTGATTAGTATTTAGTAGAACAAGAGCATTATCAATAAGGATTTTTGGAAGTGGACTTCGGGTATGGTTTGAGCATATGTTTTTCGAGTGGAAGGATGGTTGTGTCATCCACGTCCTTTATCACCCCATCATTGTAGTTTTTGGGATGTGACATCATCATACGATGATGGTTTTGTTAAAGATACTAGTAAAAGTGTTAATGCTTGGCTCAAGATAAAGGCACTGTTGCAGTGGGGTATCTTCAGCAGGAAGATGGTCATGAAGAGACAAGTTAGAATGCTACAATTAGTCCAGGCTTGTTTGATTCATTCTTAATGTTGCATTAGGCAAGATGATCTTCTGTTTATTTTCTAATGGAATTGATGGGATTCATTTCTTAGATGAGATTTTACTAGTTACTTATGTTATGTTTGGATATTTTATTCTCATAAATAATTTCTCTACAGATATAGTTTTTCCCATTTCGATTCGCTATATAAGCTTCTGAGAATTTGAATACATCTAGTAACTATATAAAATTTCTATTACTGGAATAGAAAAAGAATAGAAATGCGTTTGGTACGACTATTTAATTTTTTTGTGACATAAATTGTTTTTTAGTTTTTAGTTTAATACCCTAAAAAACTCCAAACTAATTTACATGTGAAAAATTTATCTCAAACTAATTTTTTGATAAAAAAACTCTAAATTAGTATATCTGTGATAAATTTATCCTAAATGATTATAATAAATCCAAAACCAGTACACTTGTGACCAATTTATCCTAAATTAATTTGTTTGACCGCCAAAAGCCCCAAAATGATATATTTGTAACAAATATACCCTCTATTTAATTGGGTTGATATCCCAAAAAACCATAAAAATTGTATAACTATGAAATATGGACAGTAAAATTTCAAACTAATATACCAATCAACTGTTATGTGTAATCCAACTTAGCGATTTAATAGTAAAATTTAACAAAAACTAACATGAGGTAAATTTGTCATAAGTGTAATAATTTGGGGTTTGTCAACGATATATTGATGGTCAAAAAATTAATTTATAGTAAATCTATCATAGGAATACCAGTTTATGATTTTTTAGGGTATT
Source organism: Eucalyptus camaldulensis (assembly GCA_019915185.1). Lineage (NCBI taxonomy): Eukaryota > Viridiplantae > Streptophyta > Magnoliopsida > Myrtales > Myrtaceae > Eucalyptus > Eucalyptus camaldulensis. Next base: position 12,098,215 of record JAHSVA010000013.1, on the reverse strand, counting down.
AAACCCTTAGTTTTTTAAATAATTTTATGAGATTCTTCTACTTTTTTTTTAATTTTCTTTATTTTTTCCTCCCTTCTTCTCCCTCCTCTTGCTAATCACCTGGCCTCAAGGGAACCTTACCGGTGAACAACTTTCAAAAGAAAATGACTTGGTTTAGAAATTGTACTAGAGAACAAAGAAGTAGGTTTCTACTTCTTCTTTTTTGTTTTAGATTATTCCTTAGATAATTTTTTTATTGTGGGGAATTAAAATTGGCGTTACCAAATTGATTTTTACTCTTTTTTCTATTTCTGAGAATAAAAGAACCAAAAAAAAAAAAAAATAGAAACGTTACTACACGTAACCTTAATGTTATTCAATTTTGTACTTAACTACTTTGTTTGAATGCCTTCTCAATCAAATAATCTTTTCATTAGAGAGTCTCTCTACTCCAATTCTTTTAACATGTTTCTTCAAAAGTTTTTTGATTTCTCACATGTAAGTAATGCAAGGTATATTAATCAAAGAGTGTACTTGCATTATGCGGTTACTATTCATCGAAATTGACACCATGTCCGTCGAGTCCAGTGTATATAGTCTTGCCTTTTTGCTGCTATTCACAAGCAATAAAGCCATCGCTCGGAACACATACACCATTAAATCGTATGCCAAGTTTCCTCAATATTCTCCATGCATTCAAACTGTTAGTATATCATTGACGTTGAACTACAAATTAGTAACTACAAATGAAGGGTTCAGCTTACCCGAAGGTGTTTAGCGTGACAGGCACAAATCGTGTTCTATCGTCTTCACGGCCTGCTCCTCTTGTTTTCTCGGTCCCTGAAAAGCTTATGTAAAATGGCTCGTGAAAAGTTATGGTATAAAAGGTAGTTTTTGCATTTCATGGTACCGAGAACAATCATACTCTGCATCAAGAACACTGGTCTTCCTATTCCTCACGTGCACTCCACCTAGAGTGTTCTCTTTCCACTTAATTTAATAGAGAGAAAAAAATATATATAAGTGCTATAACTTTCATAAGTATTCACTTGTCTATTATAACTTTTTTCTTTCACTTTACAGAATAAAATGGATTATTTGAGTGTCGTTTTTTATAAATCATCATATGTGGATTTTTTTTTATTAATTTCCTGTCCAATGTGGATTTTTTTTTTTTGAAATTTTAAAAATTTGATTTACTTTTTTGAATTCTTTTTTTTTTGTTTTTTTTTCCCAAGGCTAGGGAGGGTCACTTACGACCCTTGTCAGCTGTCGCCTAGATTAGGTGAGGGCCGCGTCGCCCTTGGTTGTGAAGGGCCTTGCTTGGTGGGGCTGCAAAGGCAACCTTGCCTGTAGCCACCCAGATTTGGCGAGGGCCTTCATAGCTAAAGGCAAGGTGGTCCTCAGGCAAGGGTCACAAACCCTAGAAAATGGCAAAAGAAAAAAAAAAGAATTCAAAAAAGAAATTTAAAATTAAAAGATAATTTAAAAAAATATTTTTAAACTATCCAGGTCAGCACCGCAAAACCATGTAGAATGATTGGCTTTTGTGTTGGATTTTCTCGCGTTGCAAACCACCAATGGCACCGATCAATTTTTTAAATTTATGACATTCAAGTGAGGAAAAAAAAAGTTATCACGCTTAAATAAGCGCCATATGAAAGTTATAGGATGTATGTTGAATTTTAAATTTTTTGGCACTTAATTTAGTTATCAAACAAGCCGAAATTCTTCTATGAGTCCAATCATCCACCAGCTCATGCTCGTCTAAGAATTAGTGATTCGACCTGGTCCAATCCAAAAATGCCCCCAAACCATTACCCATTTCCGGGTCCGACCAAAGCTTCTTTATTTCTTTGGCAGGAGTAGTAGTACTCACCGACCGGGCAGCCAAACGCGCTGGTTTTTTTGCTCGTTGTGCACGTCTGACGAGGCGTGAAATCATACGAAAGCGGAAAGTGCCGAAGCAGCATGCATCATTTTCCAGGAAAATCACCAGATTTTTCCCGGAAAATATCGCATGCGTCAGTCACGCGCTTCTCCCCTCTCTCTCTCTCTCTCTCTCTCTCTCTCTCTGTGACACGCACGTGTGCGTATCCACGACGGCAACGGCGACGACAACGACCAGTCCGAACTTTCCGAGGAGACTTGAGTTGGTGAGAGACAAAAGTTCGATCGCCACCGCGACAAGACAAAAGAGAGCGACCAATGGATGGCGCTTCTTCCCCCGAAGAATGTCAACCTCTGGACAAAATCTTAATAATGTGATTGAAAATGTCCTTTAGAGCCTACACTTTGGATTTTTATCCAGCACACCTTCTAACTGAATGAGGGGTGCAAATTCAAATTTCAACAAATTGGGGAACTATGTCGAAAATATTTTCGCGTCCCCTATTACACGCAGCCGGAACGCGTATGGGGATAAGCTCGAACTCCTAAAAGGCCTTTGGCATTGATCCCACTGTTTACTTTTTTGGTCTGTCGTTGACCCAACTTCGCTCCCATTGGTTTGCAAGTCTTTTAACTTAATCACTCTACTACCAAGAAAGTTCGCAAAGTTCTTCACACGCATTCTCTATCTCTCTCTCTCTCTCTTCTATTTTGATTTTGAAATTATTCCTCCTCATAAAATAGGAAAATAGTTTACAGTATTGATGAATTTTATCCGTGTAATTCCATTGTCTACAGTTAAATTTCTAACTTTTAAGGAATTTTTAGTTTAACAAAACATCGAATTTTTGTTTAAAGTATGTCAAAAAGATTCAGCATCATTGTAAATAGAATTGTAAACTGGTGTAATCATAATTTTACATCAACAGTATTGAACAAGATATATCTATATATCAAATTAGATAGTAATAAATCATTTTCACATTATCAATTTGATATATTGTGTACACACATATATATTCTAAATTAATTATTATACTATGCATTTGTCAATCTGAGTTAATCCAATTAATAAGTTATAATCACATGTTCTCTAGCTTGGTCAAAGACATGCATAGATAACTAATCTTCAAGTATGTCACCCTTTCATCTAAAAAGATTTACCTTAACCTCGCATTAAATGCAAAAGCAGTTCAATTATTTAATGGGAAAAGCGGGGAAAAGCCAAAAGAAAAACAAAGAAGGAAAGGAAAAACACAAAACATTGTACATGCGGCTTAATAAGGTTAAGGGGCGCAAATAAGTAAAATCGGGTAAAAGGAAAATTTCTAAAATCGGCAACGTTTCGCCGAAATGCGCACGAGGTCACTTTTCTTGGAAATGCACGTGCCTTTTTCCGACACCCAGAACAAAACCCAATGATTAAAAAGGTCGTCATCACTTTCGGTTCGAGTTCGTTGGTAAATCTATCTTCTGTCTCATTCCATTCTCTGCTACTCTCTGTCGGCGACCGAAAGCGCTCCCAAGATTCCAGACGCTTTCCCTGCTCTTGATTAGCTCCGCAGAAGGACAGAGAGGTCGCGTCCATGGCGAAGAGAGCTTCGGCCTCCTCCTCTTCAGGTCAACCAAGTCAACCCAAGAGGCCACGCCTCGCTCCAACCGAGCAAGTTCGATGATCGTGCTGGTTTAGCTTTACTTGCGGGAAATTCGTTGAAGGGTTCTCGAGTTGGAGGTTCTTGAAATGAGCAGTACGGCGAAGCGTGCGTTGATGTACGACATCGATTAGCTTTTGCCCCGTGATCTTTCCGAATCGCTTTCATTCGGTTTCTTGTTTATGGGTTTGTGCTGTGGCTTCAACGCGAACTACTAAAGACCCCAAATGTTGTCGTCTTGAATCTGTTATGCGATTTATTTCCCTGTTCTTGCTCTGTAAAAGAACAGAAAGGTTGCGTCCATGGCTGATCGTGTTGGTTTTTAGCTTTACTTGAGGGAAATTCGGTGAAGGGTTCTCGAGTTGAAGGTTCTTGAAATGAGTAGAATGGCGAAGCCAGCGTTGAAGTATGACATCGATTAGCTTTTACCTCGTGATCGTTCTGAATCACTTTGGTTCAGTTTCTTGTTTGTGTGTTTGTGCTGTGGCTTCAATGCGAACTACTAAAGACCCCAAATTTTGTCGTCTTGAATCTGTTATGCGATTTCATGTTGGTCAATCACAGCACTTCCTCCTTATTCCAATTATACTATGTTAAGGTTTGCTGTCCTGTTTGCTATATTATCCTATCTTGCTTGTATTTTTGTGCTGATCTTCATACAGTCGAGCATGGAACGGGTCTGAGAGGAATCTCATGCTGGGGAGCTGCTCGTCGGAGGAGGATGCCCAGAGAGTGGTAAGATGAGTAAAGTAGCCAGCTTGGACAGTCTTCACTGTATTTCAATTGCTGATCTCTTTGATTAGAAGCGATTGAATGCATTTCTGACCTTCCAGTCAGTTTCCTATAGAAATCCGCATTACAAATTGCTGCAAGATGTATAGAGAAGTATAGTTTGAGCGGTGAAGATGACATGCTGACTGTTCTAGGCTTTCCCAGTGAAGAAATTCCACGACGCACATGATTTAGGTTTTTCACGAAAGGACACAAATTTTTAGTGAAGTGCCCTGGACATAAATGTCTCCTTGAATTTTGGAAAATGTGGTCTATGACAATTTCAATTTGCATGTAGAAAGATTGAATGCGATGAATATGTCACGGATTTTTCTTGCAATGTAATTCTTTGCTATTGCTCTTTGCTGGACAGTGTGGAGAAGAGCCAGAACCTGCAAAATCTCGCTCAGCCGAATATTGTCAAAGGTGAATATATTTCATCTGATTTGTTGGTAGTATCTTTTCCACAACAGTTGATTCCTCTATTGTGTTGTCTCTTCAACTGAAAAAAGTCATCGAGTATCATGCCATCAATCCATGATTCTGTTTGGTGAAGCGTAATACCTGCAAATACATTTTTCTGTTAATCACTAAAAGGACGGTGCATTGCTTATAGCTGCTAATTAACTTTATGTGCTTCCGTTAGTACCAGATAGACCAGCTTTACATTGACATTTCTGTGGTGCCTTAGATTAAGGTAATGTAATTGATGAATCTGATATCTATCTTTTTACACAGTAATGAGGTCTGACATTCATTTGTACAAGTCACTAATATGTTCCGTATAGATATATATCTATTTGTTACGAATAAGTCCACAGGACAGCAGTCGCTCATGGTGTCAATTTTCATGGTGTAGTTGCACTGGGAATGCTCTCAAAGATATACTGCAACAGATGCATTCAATGGAGACATGGATGTGTTCGATGGAGACATGCATGTGTTCAACAGAGAAACAGATGCGTTCAATGAAGAAGTCTATTCAGGAACTGGTAAGAGAAACAGAGTTTATAAAATTTCCACTTTTCTCAAACATGTTCCCATCAACACTTCAGATATGAGTTGTTTTTCTGCATGTCATGAAGTGATCAAATGAACTTATGGACCAACAAATTCATTGAGAGCTAATTGATTTACCTTGACTGTTTGAACAGCATTTATTGGGCATGAACTTTGCACAATTTACAAGCAAATATTCATTTTATTGCACTCCCATACAAGTTCATTGCAGCGTAATGTATCACACATACAGCCGAAATTGAGGTGCCGAACCTTCCCATTGATGTGAACTTTTGGTAATTGATTAGTCTGTCATCTCTTGAGTAACTTTAAACCATTGAGCAACGGTCCTTCCATTCAGCACTGTCTGATTACCAAGGCAGACTTTCTTCCTGCTTGATCAGAAGAACAGGAGATCCTTTTGAACAACCTATTAGAAAGCCTTATATCTCGAAATTAATTCATCAAGTTGACCTTCAATCTAATAACACCACACACCAAATGACAACATTACATCATAGTCTCATGCATCTACACGTCCAGTACCAACAGCAAAATGCTACCCACAAAAACAAGATTAAACTCAATAGCACGCCACCAGATTACAACAAAGTTAGTCGACGTAAACTTCCAATTTCTACACAAACACTTAACATCAGCAGTAACAGTCCTATCTCTTTCCTGAATCATAGCTTCTAAAGAGACTTTTACAAGGGAGAAAAAAGAAAAAAAAACAACTGCATCAAGGACACAAGAAGCTAGAGGGGACACCTGTTCATACTTCACTCTGTTCCTCTCTCGCCAGAGATAATATATGTTGCATTCCAGGCTAATTTCCTCACTAGTGCCTTCAAACTATTGTCCTTCATGTTCCGCAAGGCCCAAGTAAATTCATCTTTCCAGTCACTTGCAGATCTAGGACACGAGGAGTTCTAAACTTGTTACCGAAATATGTTTGGGAATACACACTAAAGAACTAGTGCATTCATGATTCTTCGTGTTGTCAGCATAGCACACAAATGCTATAAATATCACACCAAGTTTCATCCTGTCCAATGTGTGCTTTATGAATCATCAGCCAAGTTTTTAAGCCATATTTTGGCACATTAGGCTTAAACCACAGGGGCATAAGATAAGTCACTCTGTTCCCACGTTTCCTCACTGGTTTCCAAGCCTCCTTTACAGAGAAAGAGCCCCTAGATGATCCAGTAAATACCACTTCGTCTACAGAGACAGAATATGGGGAAATCAACCCGCACAAAGTCATCTGACTTTCAAGCACATCATCAGACCTTGCTGGAGGCCATCTCCATTCATTTGCCACAATAACATCCACAACTGTGGCCTTATCACCTAAAGCTGAATCTTAACCATTCTTTTGCATGGACTTGGAATGAAACGGGAAATTGAAAGGCTTAGATTGTTCATAAAAGCTATGTATACAACTGCTGTTTGATGAAAACTTTGATTATAAATGAGCCTGAAGAACTTAGCTCAATAAGGTGTTCAATAAGTTGCTTTTGAGAACAAATGATATTACAGGTTTTTCAACTCCTTTTGATCGAATGGATTGTTTTTGTATAAACTTCTGCTTTGTTTTTTTGATGTCTTTAATTTTGGCAATTCTTATGTTGGTGGAATTGAACAGAAGGAACGGGTGGAACCAGCAATTATTCACTCTCCCCACCTCAGAAGGTATGAATGCACTTCATGCCAATTGAGAAGGGCTTTCTGTGTAGCATTGGCAGTTATGCATTGTTGATGTTCTGGGGGAAATGGTCCGACCTACCACTACCACCTCACAGCAAGCAGTTAGAGCTCATTGAGCGTTAGGCCACAATGACTCCATTGTGCACCAAAGTGTCAATGCTCGAATTTAGAACACAATTTTAGTAGCTTGAGAGCAGTAGAGCATTTTAATTTATTTTATTGAAACTTGATTTATTAAACTCTCTTAGACAATGGATCTATTTATCCATGTAGTTTACTGGCAATTAAACCCATCCAAGTGAGATATTTGGTAGTTTTCTCTCTTCATTGTTCCCTATCCAATTTCCTGCTCTCATGCCTGTTCCTATTTCTAATGGTTGTTTTCTGGAGAGAACGCAGGGCTAATGCTAAATCTACAGCAAAGAATGATGCAAGGAACTTACAGCTTCAAGTTCGAACCAAACTGTCAGTTTCTATATTTACTGGAAAGAAATTAGAAGGAAAGGAAGGCGCTCGCATTCCCGTTGCCTTGATCGATGCAAATACAAGGGATGTCATTACATCAGGCCCGGAATCCTCCGTTAACTTGGATGTTGTTGTGCTTGAAGGTGACTTCAACAAAGAAGATGAGGATAACTGGGCTCAAGAAGAGTTTGAGAAATACATGGTTAAAGAACGTCAAGGAAAGGCACCGCTTTTGACAGGAAATCTCCTAGTAATGCTCAAGGGAGGTGTTGGGGAGCTGGGAGAACTGATATTTACTGACAATTCCAGCTGGATTAGGAGTAAAAAATTCAGGATAGGACTTAAGGTGGCATCAGGTTTTTGTAAGAATACACGAATTCGAGAAGGAAAAACAAATGCCTTCCGTGTCAAGGAACATAGAGGAGAATGTAGGTCCTTCATTGTCCTGTACCGTTTATAAACCTTGTTCTTTATGACTGACAATGAAAATGGTTTTGGACATCCATAGTCTCCAATTTTTTTAGTTAATGGCTTAATTTCATACGGACCTTTACATCTTGAATGAAAACTCTGATAAATAAGAAACTGTTGACTCCTTCTTTGTTATTAGCAAATGTGGACACTATGGATCAGTTTCAGGAGAAAGTCTGCACGCCTATCACAAGTTTGCTTCTACTCATCAATCTAATGTGACAGGAATCTTACTGGACATCTCTTCATTTTACAGCATCCGAGAAACATCATCCACCTGCATCTGATGATGCGGTCTGGAGGTTGGAGACAATTGCCAAAGATGGGATATCACCAAAAACTGAGCAAATTCGGAATACATAAAGTGGAGGACTTTCTACTGCAACTGTTTACGAACTCCGAGAAACTGAGAGAGGTAAGCACTTTGCTAATGATTCTCAATTAGGGCTTGATTGACTAACAAGAATTCAAGTCTTGTGTGTTTACTCATCATAGATTCTTGGAAAGAGCTTAAAATTGAAGAACTGGGATATACTAGTACATCATGCAAAGACTTGCAAAACAGACTGGAAACTTTATTGGTACTCTTCTGATGACAAGAGGAAGCATGGTGCTGTATTCAACAATGATAATCAACTGATTGGCATAATCAAAGACAGGGTATGTCGTGCTACTCACCAACTTTCTGCCCAGGAGAAGGTAAGCAACTAAGGAGCTCCTACTGAGTTTTGTCATTTGCTACACACGATCATGCTGAATTTATATAATTTGTCCCATAGTATGTGTGATCAGTAATTTGATGTTCACTCATAGCTCTGTGGCTTCACAGGTGTTATAACTGATCAGAGACATGGAAAATTGAAACTAGGAGTTGGTTGGACATCCAGATGCTTTGCTTTTTTTTTTTTTTTTTTGGGTTAGTAAAAGTGATATGAAGTGCCTGTGGAGAGAATAAAAAGAAAAGCTAGATGCTTTATTAAGATCCATAACAGTGACTTTTTATTAATAGAGTTATTTTGAGCTTTCACTCGTTGCAATGCAAAGTTCAGAATAATCACCTTGTATATCTAAGTGGCCTTCTGTACTCTGTAGTTAAAATTATACAAAACAACTGTAAGTTAGAGAGCACTTTCAGCAGATGATTCGGCATCATCCATGAAAATCTGGGGTAATCGTCATCATGTTTAAGTTTGAATGATTAATGCACTCCTGTTGCAACTATTACTTTCAAGTTTAAAGAAGATCTTAATTACTTGCACAGTACAAGTTGATGCGTTTTTCATTTCTTCACTGGTCCTTTCTCAATCATTTTAGCATCTTTATCTGAGGACCCTTCCCTCAATTGTACTCTTGATTACATCTTTTAAGCACCTGACCTTTATGTGGTGGAGAGATCGGCTGGCGAAATGCGTAAAGGGAATTGAGGTTTTTTCAATGTTTTTTTTTATTGTTCTTTCTCTGTGCTGCACTTACGTGCTTTTGCTGAGTAAAGTTCATCCATGGGAATGCGACATTACTTGCTGCAAGGAGAAATTGTTGCTTTAAGTCAGAGAGTGTACCTTAAATAATAGAGATAAACCAATTTTTTTCTTTCAGGAACATGGAGATACAATCGTGAAAAAGGCCTTTTATAACTGGAATGATGTTATGGAGTTCAATGGGGAGACCTTTTCTGGTTCAATGCAGAAGAAAAGCTCAAGCCCTTTTCCATCTCAAGTCTTACGAAATGAAAATTTTATTCCTGTTGAATGTAATTTGGTTCCACAAGTCCATGCCACTCCAGGTGGTCCGGAAGCTCCTCTGGAAAATATGGGCTTCACTGCTAAAGGTAAGTCATCTAAAACATAAAACTATCTCTCCCTTTAAGCATATACAAAGATGTGGCCTGTGAAATGACTAGGAAAATTGAACTTTCCACTTCACTATGGAGATTTTAAATGTGTTCCAGCTACTTGTGAGTTGGGTTCACATAATATGAAGACGTTCATTTGTCCAGCTACCCTTCAAAAGAACTTGCATGCAGGGAGATTTTACTATTTTTGCCCCCTCTTTGGCAGTGACTCGTAAGTTATATGTAGAGGTTTCCCATTTGTAAGTTAGGCTTGATGTGTCTTTAGAAGCAACCAAAACTGCTCACAAATAGTTTTTACTGATGACAAACAAACAATAGGAGTTGGTTATTGCAGATCAATATGAAATGCAGTAATTTAATAGATGTCAGTTCAAAGGCAAAAAGGCAATAATCGAGTACCTCATTTCATTAAGGTTCAATTTAAGAAGGCAACTTTATTTTGGTCATGAGAGATATATGAGTTGAAGTATCAAATAACCTATAAGGACCTGTAATACGGAGAACAGTCAATATCCAATGCAAATTGTACACAAAAAGATATATTCTGTAAGCTGTGATTTTTGCAACACACCGTATTCATTTGGTCATATATGTACATATGTATGTATGGGCTCTTCCAAGAAATTAAAAATCAACTGAAAAAATTAGGTGGTAACAGGTACCTCCTTTAAGTAGTGGATTGGGGGAGGGGGAGGGCAGATCCTCATGAACATTTCACTTCGGTGATGATAAGTGGATATTGACAAGATATTGATATCACTAGGCAGATATGAATAGATGGAATAATTACACAGCAATGTGTTTATATGTGCATTTTCATCAAATGGTAACTGGAAGATCATGCATTAGAAAAGAAGGTTGGCTGGTTAAACTTATGTGTCAGAAAGGGCCTTGTCAATTGAAGCACTTAAAGATAACAAACAAGGACCAGTGGCAAGAAAAACTAAAAAGATGTGCAGAGTAAGGAAAAAAAATTAATAGCACTTTCTGTCATAGTAAAAGCTCATAACCGTTCATTCTAATATTCTTTATAAGAACGTAGACCTGTGCTCACGTTGGCCTCTGTTTACTAACCACACTAATGTTCTAGTTCTTTCTCCAGGACATGATGGTGCAACTGCTTTGGCATTGCCAGGACAATCACAAAATACCGGAGATGACATGGAGTTTCCATTTGAGGACATTCTTTGTCTTGCTGAGCTGCCCATTTTTACAGACGGCTTGAATGCTCTAATTTCTCCAGGAAATAATGGTACTTCTACCGTCAGGGTGCCAATACAATCCTGCGACACCAATTTACAAGGGGCGATGTGTAGCCGAATGATTGATTCTTCCAGCATGCATACAGGAAATGAAATTGTTCTCTCTTCTGAACCATCATCCTATGCCCCAATGTCCGGTTTCCAATCTAGCAGTAGACTTCCTCTTCTTGAAGAAAACAACGTGATGGAACTTTTCCACTCAACCTATTCAGATGATATTTTTAAGGACTCTCTCGCTGGTGACCAACATTGTGATGACAAGTTCCTTAAGACCCCATTGTCTGAGGGTGGTTCTGTTAGAGCTACCAGCAAAGGTATTATTGTCTGGCTCAAGATAAAGGCAGTGATGCAGTGGGGCATCTTTGCCAGGAAGATCGTCACGACAAGACGTGTCAGAATTGTGCAGTTAGATGAACAGCCATTGAAGTCCAGGCTTGATTTGATTCGTTCTTAATGTTTGCATTAGGTAAGATGATTCTTCGTTTACCGACCATAGAATTCATGGTATTCTTTTCTTAGATGAGGGCATATTTAGTTACTCATCTGTATCCGGTTATTCATTTGTGAATGAAACATTCTTGTTTGAACACCTTCTGAAGCTAATAAAATTCTTTCATCAGAAAATGTCTCTAACTTCAGCCCTTTTAACATCTTTGTTTAAAAGATCTCTGATATTTCACATGCAAGGAATGCTAGGTAAATCATTCAAAGAGCGTACTTTGATTCTGCACCTATTATGCATCTGGAAGTGCGACCTCATCCATCGAGTCTTATGCATTAAGTCATTGCCCATTTGCTGCTATTCACAGGCAATAAAGCTATCCTTCGCCTGTTCAATTTTGATGCTAATCATTCAGACTAACGGGTTAATTATTCAGACTATCATTTGAGTTTCAAATGATAATTAATTCTATTATCACTGGAAATGTAGCAGAAGTAAATTTTGTAAGACCATACGACGGCTATAAATGGAGGGTTTAGCCAAAGATGTTTAGTGTGAACGACACAAATCGTCTTCAATGCATTTCCAATGAAGAGAAGGTTTCTCCATTAAACTATGAATATTCCACAATATCTTGCTATACTAGATACCATGTAGTAGTTATCATTATGAACATGTACTCACCAGTTCTCAGTCACTAAGTTAGATTGCATTGCTCCTACCATAAGAAGATATTATTCTTTTTATATTTGTCTGGCCACTAAAGATTCGTCATTTTCACACCTAGGCCTCTCAATTGATTTTAAATTTGGGCAAAACCAAATACTTTGGTGTTTTCCTTCTTCAACTGATAAAAATGTTCTTCTTTGGAGCATAAATTTGCACTTCTTCAAACCGTAGGAACAAACGAGAAGCAGTCCACTAAAGAGGCACAAAGTACACATGCTAGTCATATGTTACCCTAAGAGTAGATTCTAAGTGGAAACGTAGTAAGGAGCACGAACGGGATTAATTCAGTTCCACCAATCAGCCAACAAGATAAATTTGTTACCAACACTGGCAGGTTTATCAGACACTGATACAGAAAGGAATTAGTATGGGCAACAATAAGTTTCACGACATCCAAAACTGCAAATGGACATGGTAAGAGTGTCAGAGGACTGTAGAATTTATGGAATGGCAATGTGTCTTTAGCACGACTCTTACCACTAACTGACAAGGGAGGAACTACGTTATGGGGAATGCTGCGAATCTCCTCATTCTCCATCTGTAGGCCTAAGATAGAGTCCTTGATGCATAGTTTCACTGAATCGGTGTTTCAGAAGTGAGAATAAGATAAGCAAGCAAAAATAATTCTCACAAACTGGGAGCAAAAATGGCACTAGGGCCATCAAATACACAATTCTTAACATATTTATCAGTGCAAGACTCCAACCATCAAGAATGTCGGAACTTTTGCAGTTATGGTGAGGCAGAATGCAAAACATCCTGTAAATTTGCAAGCGTGAAATGGCATGTATATGTGCACATAGGGGGGAAAAACCTAAGCTGCTGCTACTCGTGCCGATGAGGAGAGCATATAACTAATAAATATGAAGAATACAAAACAATTTCTTTTACATCACTTGATAGACCACTCTACATGTATTAGCTTACACATGTTCAGAACCAAAGGAGCCCCAGCGAGTCGGCCGAGCCCGCTTGAGCATAAAAGACGCTATTCATGTTCTCAAGCGCATCGTTCGATTTTGCAGTAAATTAAACCAATGGGACCAATTAATGAATCATCCCCCGCAGATTGAAGCAAGAAGACCCCGGACCAAATGGCCGGCACGCTTGATATTTACAGGAGGTTGGAGTTCCAAACTCTAACGCTCTTCCTTTGTAGTGTACTTTCGAGCACTTTAATATTCACCAATTCTCCATCGAACCCTATTCGAGCTAGATTGGCAATTACAGTTGGTTCCTATGGCGAAAAAGGAAGCGTGACACATTTAGGAAAAGCTAGAGAAGGAGAACGAGATAATGCCAATGCCTCAAAGAGCTAGATTGTCCACAACCTCTGCCAATTGAAGCAACGAAGCACAACCACCTCCGAAGTCCTCCGTGACCATTGCCGGCGAATCCTTGTCTGGATTGCACTTCGCCATCTTCACCTGCCAATCGGAAGAAATCGAGCAAAAACCTCACAACGGTGACGTCGGAGCCGGACTCGAGGAGCCAGCGGTTCGTTGAACTGGAATTGAAACGGACGCACGCGCCGCGATCCTCTGCCGTCGGTCTCCATAGATGAAGAGCTCCAGCGAGCAGCCAATTATGTGGCAGCACCGGCCGCCGGGAGCGTCAGACGGAAAACAAGTGCAAAAGAAGAACGGGCGGGAGAGAGAGGGATTTGATTGATGGACGGGCCGGGCCGATTGGGCCACATGTCGGGCTTAACTTGTTCTCCGGGTTTTGCAGCTGGCCAAAACTGGCTCAAATGGACCGGGAGGGGCCGGACTTTAGAATCAAATAACCTCATCTGGAGAAGCAGGTCATAAAATTAGGTGGTAACAGGTACCACCTTGAGTGGGGGATTGGGGGGAGGAGGATGGCATATACTCATAAACACTTCACTTTGGTGATGCTAAGTGGGCATTGACAAGATATCGCTATCACCAAGTAGACATGAGTAGATGGAATAAGCACACAACAATGTGTTTATGTGTGCTTTTTCATCAAATGGTGACCGGAAGATCATATGTTAGAAAAGAAGGTTGGTTTGTTAAACTTATATGTCAAAAATTGTAAAGGGCCTTGTCAATTGAAGCACTTAAAGATAACAAAGACTAGTGGCAAGGAAAACTGAAGAGATGTGTAGGGTGAGGAAAGCACCTTCCATTATAGTAAAAACTCATAAGCGTTCATTGTAAAAGTCTTAATGAGAATGTACACCTGAGCTCATGTCAGCCTCTGTTTACTAACAACACTAATGTTTAGTTCTTTCTCTAGAACATGATGGTGCAACTGCTTTGGCATTGTTAGGACAATTGCAAAATACCAATTCTGGAAATGCCATGAAGCTTTCGGTTGATGAAAGTGTTCATCTCGCTACACAGAAGCCCATATCTACAGACCCCATGAATGTTCTAATTCCCCGGGGAGATATCCATTCTTCGAATGAGAATGGTTCCCTCTCTGAACCACACCCCGCCGCAATATCAAGAGTCCAATCTAGCACACTTTTTCATCCTCAAGGTAATCACGTGGTGGAAGGTTTCCAATCAATTGATTCGGATGATATTTTGGGGAATTGGTGGCATGATGACCCAGCATCATCTGAGTTTTGATGGTCCCTTCAAATCTCATCTGTAACACTTGGGATACGAAAAAAACAAAAAAGAAAAGGTTGAAAAGTCAACAAGAGGGGAAGAAGACCAAGAGTTTGCAGAAAGAGAAGGGAAGAGAGAAGAGAGAGACAGGGAAAGAAAGAAAAAGAACAAGATGATGGAAGAAACAAGCGGGGCACTCGCCATGGATGTCTCGCTGACTCAATTGCATAATGCAATGCTCGGTAAGTGCTTACACCCCTCGTTCTTCCAATTGGATTAGTTTTCGAGGGTAGGGTCTAAATTCGAAATTATGTGAGATTCGAGCCACGAAACTCGATTTTTTGAGTTGTTAAACTATGAAATTTCATGAAAATGATAGTTCATGGTGTTGTGGAGTCATAGAATTTTACAGTTGTGGAGTCATAGAATTTTACAGGACTCGTTTTAAGCTTAGCGTTTGCTTGAAACAAAATTTAAAAGTTTCCCTCGTGTGATGAACAGTGCGCATCCAAAGACTTTGGAGCCATATTTTGTTGGTTTTCCACTTGATTTTGAGTTGATCAAGTTGAGATTTTTGTAGTACGTTAAAAAAGCTTTCTATTGACTATAGGCACATTTGGAATAGAATTCGGTGGAGAGAGTTGTGGCGTGACCAAGTTTGGCACTTAAGTTCCACTTTGCGAACAGCTTGAATAATCAATTTGGGTAGCGTTTAGACTTAATATAATCGTTTTGTAATTGAGGTAGTGTGTTACTCAATGTTAAAGTTGCTTCTCGCTTAGTCGATAGGACCACGAGTTTGACAATTCAATTAATGTTTGTTGTTTGGTTGTAGATGTTCCAAGGTAGTGATATATCTTCTTTGATTTTGTAAAACCCATTTATTGAAAATAATAAAATGATATATTATGAGTTAAATAAGTATTTCATGATTTGATATTCCTAATAAAAGAAATAAAAGTGATGCTTAGGACATATCTTGTATCTATTGGAAATAACAAAATATATTTTGAACATAGCTTGAGCTGATTATTGTGAATAGTTTGTGAAATGTTTTATGAAAGACATTTTGAGGAACTTTTTATGAAAGACGTTTGAAAGGTTATACATATCAATTTGTGAATTTGGTTTATAAAGAATCATACAATAATGTGAGAAATGTCTTGGGAAATGTGTTCAGTTTGATTAACAAAGTTTAGAAGGATTATGCATTTTTTTAATGAAATCAATTATTGATATTGATTGAGGATTCAATTGTTGATATTTGAGTGTGTTGGTGCTCAACATCGCCATGAGCCCATCGAAAGGCTTGTGGATATGCATACCAAGTATAGAATATCTTTTTGGGCTGAGCCATCGACTTTGTAGATGCGGACCTTGCCCTTGGTCGCTTTATCACTAGCCATTGCGTCATGACAGAGTAAGATATCGAGCAAAAGATTAGTTGCTAGATGAACATTGAAGTGTGTTTTGTCATGAGATGAATCAATGGATGATATGGACCACTAACGTGGTTTTTAATAGAGATTAATCAATGGACTTGACTATTGATGCTTGAATCGTGAAGATAATTCAAATGAGTATTTTTCAAATTGTATAAAACTTATTGAAATAAAACACCTCATATATAATTTGATATGTATATTAATGAATTGGATTATGAGTTTTTTGGTAGTGCTTTATGTTTATATATTTGCATAGTAGCTACTCTATTTATTTAGAAGAAGTACACTATTCACTAGGCTATAGTTGTTCACTCTTCTCTTTTCCAACCTCTTTAGGCTTTTTGATTCGCAGCTAATAGAGCGAGAGCATTATCAATGAAGACTTTTGGAAGTGGACTTCCGGTATGATTTGAGCATACATTCTTCGGCTAGAAGGATGGTCATATCACCTACATCCCTTGTCGCCCCATCCCTTTAGTTTTGAGGGTGTGACATCATCAATGATGATGGTTTTGTTAAAGATGCTAGTAAAGGTGTTAATGCCTAGCTCAAGATAAAGGCAGTGTTGCAGTGGGGTATCTTCGTCAGGAAGATGGTCACGAGGAGATGAGTTAGAATGATATAGTTAGTCCAGGCTTGATTTGATTAGTTCTTAATGTTGCATTAGGTAATATGATCCTCTGTTTACTATCTGATGGAATTTATGGGATTCTTTCCTTAGATGAGGTTATATTAGTTATTTACATTATGTTTGGTAACATTTTACTCTCGGAAACAATTTCTCTTTAGAAATAGTTTTTTTTTTTTTTCCATTTCTATTCCCTATATAAGTTTATGAGCATCTGATTGTGTTTGGCAATTATATAAAATTTCTGTTATCAGAATAGAAAAAGAACATGAATGCATTTGTTACGACCTTCACATTTTTACCCCAAATTAATTTTGTAATTACGAAAAACCCAAATTGGTATATCTTCAACAAATTTATCCCAAATAACTATAACAAACCCCAAACTAGGATACTTGTGATAAATTTATCCTAAATTAGTTTGTTTGACCGACAAAAAATCCAAACTGATAAATTTGTGATAAATATACTTCTGTTAAATTGGATTGATATCACAAAGAACCATAAAAATTGTACAATTGTGAAAAATAGAGAGTAAAATCTTAAACTATTGCACCAATCAACTATCATATGTAATCCAACTTAGCAATTTAACAATAAAATTTAAAGGAGATTAACACAAGGTAAATTTATCATAAGTGTACCAATTTTGGATAACATAAGGTAAATTTGTCAAAGACGAATCAATTTTGGGTTTTTGGTGATTAAAAAATTAGTTTAGGGTAAATTTGTCATAGGTATATCAATTTAAAATTTTTCAGGATATTAAACTTTTAGTTTTTTTAAAAAATAATTTTATGAGACTTTTCTACTTTTTTTGAATTTTTCTTTTTTCCTCCCTTCTTCTCCCTCCTCTTGCCAATCGCCTGGCCTTAGGGGAGCCTCGCCAACGAACAACTTTTAAAAGAAAATGACTTGTTTTGTCAATTACACTGGAGAAAAAATAAGTAGGTTTCTACTTCTCTTTTTTGTTTCAGATTATTCCTTAGACAATTTTTTATTCCGGAGAATTAAAATTGACTAACGTTATTAAATTGATTTTTATTTTTTTATTCTGAAGAATAAAAGAACAAAAAATTGAAAAGAGAGACGTTACCAAATGTAATCTTAATGTTATTCATTTTTGTACTGAACAACTTTGTTTGAACGCCTTTTCAATCGAATAACTTTTTCATCAGAGTCTCTCTACTCCAATTCTTTGAACATGTTTCTTGAAAAGTTCTTTGATTTCTCACATCAAAGAGTGTACTTGCATTTTGCGGTTACCATTCATCAAAATTTACACCACGTCCATGAAGTCCAATGTATAAAGTCTTGCCTTTTTGCCGCTATTCACAGGCTATAAAGCTATAGTTTAGAACACATACGCCGTCAAATCATTATGCCAAGTTTCCTCGATATTCTCCATTCATTCAAACTGTTAGTATAATGTTGATGTTGAACTACAAATTAGCAACTAATTAAAAAGAAGCATAAGTATATTCTGCAAGGCTATGCAGCGGTTATAAATGGAGGGTTCAGCTTAGCCAGAGGTGCTCTGCATGATAAGCACAAATCATGTCTAAGTAGTATCGACATCCACATGCAATATGTGACACGCGACACGCAACACGACACAACACACCGACACATCGTTTCTCAAATAATAGAGAATTCCGACACATTATAACACGTTATATATTAAATTTATATTATATATAATAAATTATTATTTTATGATTATTTCATTTAAATTAATCTAATTCAAATTCACAAATAAATAAATAATAAAAAATCAAATAGCAAATTTACACTAAAAATATTAATCCGCTATTTATTAATATCCTTTATTCTTTCAATTTGACAAATTCAACTCCATTTCAATAAATCCATAAAACTTGGAAAAAAAAATAAGTAATTCACATTCTAAACTTGTGTGTCAAATATGTCAAAAAAAAAAAAACTTGAGGATAAATTGTGTATCATGGAAAATGAGAGTCAAAAGAGAAGAAAATAAAATATTAGGTTTTTCTTCTTTCTTAATTTATTATTTTTATTATTGATTTTTATTTTTTTACATATATATTTTGACCCTTCATTTAATGAAAATTTTGAAATTGACCTTGCATGTCAGAAACATGTGTTAGAAACTCGCATGTCGGAATTTTGACTTTAGTGTCGAAAAGTGTCAGAAAAATTGATCAGGTGTTGAATTTTTCGACACGTGTTGATCAAGTATTGGAGAGTGTCTGACACATGTTGAAGTGCACAACACAATACGAAGGCTCCCGAAGAATGTCGATGCTTCCTAGAATCGTGTTCTATCATCTTAATGGCTTGCTCCTCTCGTTTTCTCGGTCCTTAAAAAGCTTATGTAAAATGGCTCGTGAAAAGTTATTGTATAAAAAGTAGTTTTTACATTTCATGGTACAGGGAACAATCATACTTTGCATCCTTTATTATACAAGAAAACTAGCCTTCCTTTTCCTCATGTGCACTCCACTGAGAGTGTTCTCTTTCCACTTAATTCAATAGGGAGAAAAAAAAATGCAAGTTCTATAACTTTCAAATGTATTCGCTTGTATGTCATTAACTTTTTTCTTTTGCTTTACAGAGTAAAATGGATCATTTGAGTGTCATTTGGCAAATCATCCTATGTGGATTTTTTTACTAATTTCCCGTTAATTTTTTGAATTTTTTGAAATTTTAAATATTTCATTTACTTTTTTTGAATTTTTTTTTTTTGTTTTTGTTTTCCTTTTTTTTCCTAGGCTGGCGAGGGTCATTAACAACCCTTGCAGACTATGAAACCCTCGCCCAGATTAGATGAGGGTCGCGTCACCCTTGGTCGCAAAGGCCCTCGCCTGGTGGGGCCGCAAAGTCAACCTTACCCTGGTTAAGAAGTACTGACACTTTTCGAGAGCTTTCGTGTCGTGTCCGACACTTCAATATGTGTCCAACACTCTTCAATATTCTCGGGTACTTTTCGATATTCGATTAACACGTGTCAAAAAATCCAACACCTGATCAATTTTCTTGACACTTTTCGACACTTAAGTAGAAATTTTGACATGCAAGTTTCTGACATGTGATTCCAACATGCTAGCTCAATTTTAAAAATTTTCAATAATGATGGATCAAAATGTATATATGTGGAAAAAAAATTATAAAAATAATAAACGAGAAAATAAGAAAAACCTAGTCTTTTTTTTTTTTTTAACTTCGGACTCTTACTTCCCATCATACATAATTCACCTTCAAGTTTTTTTCTTTTCTCTTCCTACTCGTCTAACACGTGAGTTCAGAATGTGAATTGCTTGTTTTTTCTTTAAGTTTTATCAACTATTAGAATGGAGTTGAATTTATCAAATTGAAATATTTGATAATTTTAATAAATAGTGGATTAATGTTTTTAGTGTAAATTCATTCTAAGATTTTTATTATTTATTTATTTATTTATTTGTGAATTTGAATTAAACTAATTTGTCATAAAATTGATAAATTATTATATATAAATATACACTTAATATACAACGTGTCAGAATTATTTACTATTTGAGAAACAATGTGTTGGTGTGTCGTGTCACATGTCAATGTCGGTACTACTTAGGCCCACGGCCACCCAAATCTAACGAGTGTCTTCACAGCTAAAGGTGAGGTGGCCCTCAGGCGAGGGTCACCAACCCTAAAAAATGACAAAAGAAAAATTCAAAATTCAAAAAATATTAAAAATATTTTTAAATTGTCAACGTCAGTATCAGTAGAGCCACATAGGATGACCAGCTTCTATGTCATATTTTTTGGCGAATCAAATTGCTAATGTCACCCAAATGATCAAATTTTAAAATTTGTGGCACTTAAGTGAATGAAAAAAAAAATATAACAATTAAATGAGCGTCGTACAAAAGTTATTACTTGCATTGAATTTTAAATTTTTCGGCACTTAATTTAGTTATCAAACAAGCTGAAATTCTTCTACAAGTCCAATCATCTGCGGTTCATGCTCCTCTAAGAATTCGTAATCTGATCCAGTCCAATCCGGAAGGGCCTACTAACCATTGCCCATTTCCTGGTCCGACCAAAGCTTCTTTATTTGTTTGGCAGGAGTAGACTTAGTACTTACCGACAGGGCAGCCAAACGCGCTGGTTTTTTGGCTCGTCGTGCACGTCTGACGAGGCGTGAAATCATACGAAAGCGGAAAGTGTGGAAGCAGCATTTTCCAGGAAAATTACCATGATTTTCCCAGATATCACCCGGTAACGCCATCGTCTATATGTCGTTCTCCTCTCTCTGTGGGACACGCAAGTGCGCGTACACACGACGACGACAACAACAAGACAACCGGTCCAAACTTTGCGAGGAGACTTGAGTCGGTGAGAGACTAAGTTCGATCGCCTCGACCACCAGACAAAACAGAGAGACGGATGGATGGAGATGCTTCTTCCGCCGAAGAAAGTCAACCCGAGGGAGGAAATTTTAATAATGTGATTGAAAATGTGATCGTCGTGATATTATGTGCTGCACAACTGATGCAACATCCGCGTCATTTCGTGATGTGTGGCTCATCCCTTTCGTTCCAAAGCATGGAGTAAACTTAGGAGGAGAAAACTTCGTGATAAAGAAAAAGGGCTAACAACCTAAAGAATCTCAAATTAGTATACATATAATAAATTTATCACAAACTAATTTTTTGACTATCAATAACTCCAAACGATATATCTTTGACAAATTGACAAATCTGCCCTCTATTAATTTTCGTTAAATCTTACTATCAAATTGTTAAGTTTGATGACACATGACAGTTGACTAGTGTACTAATTTAGGATTTTACTCTTTGTATGCCATAGTTGTACAATTTTTGTGATTTTTTTCATGGTGTTAATCCAATTTAACGGAGGGTATATTTGTCACAAATGTATCATTTTGGGGTTTTTGGAAATTGAACAAATTATTTTGGGGTAAATTTATCACAAATATACCAATTTATGATTTTTTTTTTATGATCATTTGTGGTACATTTGTTACATATATACCAGTTTGGGTTTTTCATGGCCAAAAAATTAGTTTAGAATAAATTTATTACACATATACGGTTTTGAATTTTTCATGGTGTTAACCCTAAAGAAAAATACTTTTCAAAAGATCATTTTTAAAAAAGGTGGATAGTTTTCCTTTTGTTTTGGTGATATGTGATTGAAAACAATTTCTGGTATTTGGATATCACTAATTTCAATCTCAATGAAAAAAAATCGAATTTTTTTTATTTTTGTATTATTTTGTTTTTCATTTTTTCTTCCCCTCTGTCGGTCGCTAGGCCTAAACGATGGCTAGTTATTGGCCACTAGCACAGGCTAGAGAGACCAAAATTGGTTGAGGCCAACAAGGTTGAGCCTTGCTGGCCCGTGATAAGGCTCAAGCTTGCTTGTGGCTAGTCGTTGGTCGGCGATGTGGAGAAGAAGAAGAAAAATAAAAATTAAATTAAATTAAATTATTAAAATATTCAATATGAGTAATTTTGGAAAGTGTTTTCACCTTTTAAGATTTAGGAATTTATTTTCCTAAAATTATACATAAATATTTTTGTTAACCGAAAAGTGTTTTAAGTTACTCTTTTTCTGGGAAAGTCTGAAAAATCAATTCCCAAAAAATACTTTCCCTTAAATAAACACACCCTTAATCGAGTTGTGTAAAAGAGTAATATGAGATAGGACTATATCTTAGATTACTCAGACTATATCTTAGATTACTCAAGTAAAGGCTATTAATTGAGATTTTACAAAAATCTTGATTTGATCAATTCGCGATGCTACAGACTTTGTTATTATATTCGTTCGAGGAAAGGTTTTATCAAATTAATTTTCTTCTTGAAAAAATCGAGACTTTTGGTTGAAGGGTTTGTCCTTCGTTTTTGTAAAGGGCAATCGGACATTCCTTGAATTCTAGGTATCGATATGGATGGGTGTCATTTGCGTGTGAGTGCGATCGTGTGCTTTTTAATGAAATTGATATGATACTGGACCTTGAAAATGTCGACCAAATAAAAAAATAAAGAGAAATTAAAAAGTATTAAAGAAATTAAAAAAAAATTGTCATATTACAACTCTCAACTTACTCTCAGACTTTTATTATATCTCTTTGTATGACGTAAGAGTTGAAACTCACATCCGAAACTAAATATCCCCACCTCAACCTTTGAAAAGATGAAAATTTGAACTCCGATCTCTCTCTTCTCACGTACAAAGAGTGGACCTCAGTGGTTTATAGCGTAAACTTTAGATTTTTATCGGGCACGTCTTCTAAGTGGATGAGGGGTGCAATTTCAATTTACAACAAATTGGTGGACTTTATTGAAATATTTGCGCGTCACCTATTACACGTCACCTTCTCACCCGTGCGCGTCTGAGGATAAGCTTGAACTCCAACAAGAAAGCCTTTGGGATCGACCCTCTGTCTTTTGTCCGAGCGTTGACCCCACAAAATCTTTTAATTTAATCACTCTATTCCGAGAAAGTTCTCCACAGGCACTCTCTCTCTCTCTCTCTCTCTCTCTCTCTCTCTCACTATACTACCAAGAAAGTTCTCCACACGCATTCTCTCTCTCTCTCAATTTTGATTTTGAAATTATTCCTTCTCATAAAATAGAAAAATAGTTTATGGAGTTAAAAAAATTTATCCGTACAATTCTGTTGCCTATAGTTCAATTTCTTATTTTAAGGATCTTTTAATTTCATGAAACATTGGATTTTTGTTTGAGGCGTGTCAAAAAGATTTAGTGTTACTATAAGTAAAATTGCAAAATAGTGTTACCATGATTTGATATCAATAGTATTAAACAAAATATATCAAACCAAGTAGCAATAAATTATTTTTACATTATCAATTCAATATATTGTACGCATATATATTCTAAATTAATTATTATTATACACATTTGTCAGTCTTAATTGTTCCAATTCATAAGTTATAATCACATGTGATTATAAATGATTAATTTAGTTTTCTCCCGCTTATTCAAAGCCATGCATAGATAACTAATTTTCGAGCATGTCATCCATTCATTAGGGATCGGCCTAAAAAGATTTACCTCAAACTCGCATTAAATACAAAAATAGTGCAATTATTTAATAGGGAAAAGCGGGAAAAAGCCACAAAAAGGAAGGAAGAAAGAACACAAAACATCGCACATGCGGCTTAATAAGGTTGAGGGAGGCAAATTAGTAAAATCGGAGAAAAGGAAATTTCTAAAATCGGCGACGTTTCGCGGAATTGCGCATGATGTCACTTTTCTTGGAAATGCACGTGCCTTTCACGACATTCAGAACAAAATCCAATGATTAAAAAGGTCGTCGTCAGTTTCAGTTCGAGTTCGTAGGCAAATCTGTCTTCTGTCTCATTCCTTTCTCGGCTACTCTCTGTCGCCAACCGAAAGCGCTCCCAAGATTCCAGACACTCTCCCTGTTTCTTGAAAGCTGCACAGAAGAGCGGAGAGGTCGCGTCCATGGCGAAGAGAGCTTCGGCCTCCTCTTCTTCAGGTCAACCAAGTCAATCCAAGAGGCCGTGCGTCGCTCCAACCGAGTAAGTTCGACGATGGTGTTGGTTTTTAGCTTTACTTGAGGGAAATTCGGTGAAGGGCTCTCGAGTTGAAGGTTCTTGAAACGAGTAGTATGGCGAAGCGTGAGTTGAAGTACGGCATCGATTAGCTTTTGCCTCGTGATCGTTCTGAGTCGCTTTCGTTCGGTTTCTTGTTTGTGGGTTTGTGCTGTGGCTTCAACACGAACTACTAAAGACGCTAAATGTTGTCGTCTTGAATCTTTTGTGCAATTTCGCGTTGGCCAATCGCAGTACTTCCTCCTTATTCCAATTAAACTCTGTTAAGGTTTTTACCTAGCGAGTGAGCTGTTATTGACATCGGGTTACTTTTCTGTCCTGTTTGCTATATTATCCTATCTTGCTTCTATTTTTGTGCTGATCTTCACACAGTCAAGCATGGAACGTGTCTGAGAGGAATCTCGTGTTGGGGAGCTGCTCGACAGAGGAGGATGATGCCCAGAGAGTGGTAAGATGAGTAAATAGCCAGCTTGGACATAGATTATACAGTCTTCTTTGTATTTCAATTGCTGATCTCTTTAATTAGAAGCGGTTGGATCACTTCTGACCTTCTAGTCAGTTTCCTGATAGAAATCCGCATTAGAAATTGCTGCGACATGTATAGAGAAGTATGGTTTGTGTGGTAAAAATGACCTGCTGACTCTTCTAGGCTTTTCCTATGAAGTAATCCCGCTAAGAACATGGTTTAGGTTTTTCATGTCATTTTGGACAGACAGATCATGAAAAGACGCATTTTCAGTGAACTGCCCTGGACATAATTGTCTACTTGATTCTTGGAAATTTTGGTCTATGACAATTTCAATTTGCAAGTAGGAGGACAACAATAAAGATACCTGCAATGTGAGACTTGAATGTGATGAATACGTGACAGATTTTTCTTGCAATGTAATTCTTCACTATTTCTCTTTTCTGGACAGTGTGGAGAAGAGCTGGAACCTGCAAAATCTCACTCAACCGAATATTGTCAGAGGTGAATATATTTCATTTGGTTTGTTGGTAGTATCTTTTCTGCAACAATTGATTCCTCAAGTAGAATTTCCATGTGTATTGTCTCGCCAACTACAAAAAGTCATTGAATATCATATGCCGTCAATCCATTATTCTGTTTGGTGAAGAGTAATACCTGCACATACATTTTCTGTTAATCACTAAAAGGACGGTGCATTTGCTGATAGCTGCTAATTAACTTTACATGCTTCTGTAAGCACCAGATAGACCAGCATTAGAATGACTTTTCTGTGGCGCTCTAGATTAAGCGAATGCATTTGATGAGTCTGATATCTATCTCTTTACACAGTAATGAGGTCTGACATTCAATTGTACAAATAACTACTATGTTCCATATAGATATATGTCTATTTGTTATGAATAAGTCCACAGGACAGCAGTTGCTCATGGTGTCAATATTTCATGTAGTTGCACTGGGAATGCTCTCAAAGATATAGCACAGTTGATGCATTCAATGGAGAATTCTATTCAGGAACTGGTAAGATAAACAGAGTTTATAAATTTTCCACTTTTCTCAAACATGTCTCCATCAACACTTCTGAGATCAGCTGTTTTTCTGCATGTCATGAAGTGATCAAATGAACTTATTGACCAACAAATCCATTGCTAGCTAATTGATTTATGCTGTCTGAATGGCATTTAGTATGCATGAACTTTGCACAATTATTTTCTTTCATAAGCTAATATTCATTTAATTGCACAACCTGTGCAAAGAAAACATGGGAGGACTACATCCCATACAAGTCCATTACAGCATAATGTCCCACATATGCAGCCAACATCGAGGTGCCGAACCTTCCCATTGATGTGAACTTTTGGTGGTTGATTTGTTTGTTATCCCCTGAGTAACTTTTATCCATTGAACGACGGCCTTCCACTCGGTACTGTCTGATTATTAAGGCAACTTTCTTCCTGCTTAATCGGAAGAACAGAGATCCCTTTGAACAACCTGTTACAGCCTTTTATCTTGAAATTAATTCATCGGGTTGACTTTCAATCTCATGGCACCACACAGAAAATGACAACATGTCATCATAGTCTCACGCATCTACACTTCCAGGACCAACAGCAAAATGCTACCCAGAAAAACAAGATGCAAACTCAAAAGCATGCCACCAGCTTATAGCAAAGTTAGTCAACATGAACTTCCATTTTCTACACAAACACTTAATATCAGCAGTAATTGTCTTATTTCTTTCCTGAATCATAGCTTCTAAAGAGACCTTTACAAGAAAAAAACAAAAACAAAAACAACTGCATCAAGGACACAAGAAGCTAGAGGGGACACCTGTTCATGCTTCACTAGGTTCCTCTCTCTCTCCAGAGATGATAAATGTTCAATGAAGTGCCTTGGACATAATTATCTCCTTGAATCCTGGCTTATGCGACAATGAAGATACCTGTGATGTGAAACTTGATTGTGATGAATACAGATGATTCTTGCAATGTAATTCTTTGCTATTGCGCTTTGCTGGACAGGTCAGACAAGAGCTAGAGCGTGCTATGCCTCGCTGGGCTGAATATTTTCAAAGGTGAATCTATTTCATTTGGTTTGGTGACAGTATCTGATCTGCATCAACTGATTCCCCTAGTAGAATTTCCATGGGTATTTTCTCGCCAACTAAAATTATCATCGAGTATCATGTGCCGTCAATCAATTTTTCTGTTCGGCAAAGTGTAATACCTGCACATATATTTTTATGTTAATCACTGAAAGGACGGTGCATCTGGAAATAGCTGCTGATTAACTTGTTTCAGTTATCACTGTACGGGATAAATATGGAATCCAGCTTTACATGGACTTTCTATGTCGCCTTAGATTAAAAAAAATGCATTTGATGAGTCTGGTATCTGTGTTTTCATACAGCTTTGTATATGGATATTTGTCTATTCGTTACGAATAAGTCCATAAGGCAGCAATTGTTCACAGTGTCAATTTTCATGGTGTAGTTGCATCTGGAATGCTCTCAAAGATAAAATGCAACAGGTGCCCTTAATGGAGAATGATTTTCAGAGACTGGTAAGATAAACAGAGGTTATCAAATTTCCACTTTTTCTTGGACATGTCTCAATCAACATCTCAGATATGATTTTATCTGCATGTCATGAAGTGATTGAATGAACTCATTGACCAACGAGTCCAGTGCTAGCTAATCTATTCATGCCAACTCTTATAAGAGCATTCATTGAGCATGAACTTTGCATAACTTCTTTTATTTATAAATAAATATTCATTTATTGCACAGCCTGTGGAAAGAATAACATGGGAGGACTACTCCCATACAAGTCCCCCTACAGCATAATGTCCCACATATATGACTGACATCAAGGTGCCTAACCTTCCTATCAATGTAAAATCTTGGGGAAGATCCACCTGTCATCCCCAGAGTAACTTTTATCCATTGAGCAACGTCCCTTCCACTCAGCACCATTGGATCACTAAGGCCAACTTTCGTCCCTGCTCCATGGGAAGAACAGGAGATCCTTCTAAACAACCTTTTATGATAGGAAAGCCTTGTATCTTGAAATTAAGCCTCAGGTTCACTTTCAGTCTAAGGACACCACACGCCAAGTGCATTTGATATTCTTCATGTTGATAGCAGAAAAGTGCTAGCAATGTCACCATATTTTCATCCTGTCCAATGTGTGCCACCCAGTACGAATCACCAGCAAGCTATAAAGCCATATTTTGGCTCATTAGGTTTAAACCATACAAGCCTAAGCAAAGTCACTATGTTCCCACATTTCCTCAGTAGCTTCCACACCTCCTTTACAAAGAAAGAGCTCCTAGTTGAATAGTAAATATCACTCTACAGAGCCAGATTTTGGAGAAATCAACCCACACAAAGCCCTCCGAGTTTCAAGTAGATCATGAGATCTTGCTGGAGGACACCTCCATTCATTTTCCTCAATAACATCTGCAATCGTGGCTTTATCACCTAAAGCTGAATCATAACCATTCTAAAACACGTGTAAATTTTATGCATGGACAAGGAATGAAAGGAAATGGTAATTCTTAGGGTTGTTCATGTCAGCTATGTATACAACTGTGGTTGGGTAAGCACATTGATTTCAAATGTGACTGAAGAACTTATCTCAGTAAGGTGTTTGATAAGTTATTTTAGAAGCTACGTAACATATGATTTTCAACTCCTTTTGATGGAATGTATTGGTTTTGTATCCCTTCGGCTTCGTTTTTTTGATGTCTTCAACTTTGGCAATTCTGCTTTTGGTGGTATTGAACAGACAAAAGTGGAGCTTGGAAACAGTCACTCTACCCACCTCAGAAGGTATGAATGCATTTCCCCCATGATGCTGTAGATAAAGGCTTTCCAGGTAGTATTCACCAGTTATGCATTGTTAATATGTCTGGGGAATAACGCTCTGAGCTACAGTACCACCCCACGGTGGGCAGTCAGAACTCAGCGAGTGTCAGGCCACAGTGAATCAGTCGTGTGCCAAAGTGTCAATGCTCCAATTAGAATATAAATTTCGCAGCTCGATAGCAATAGAGCATTTCATTTTATTTATTGTGCTTTTTTTAATAAAAAAGTTGCATTATTAAACTCTGAGACACTGGATCTATTTATCCTTGTTTCCCTAGCAATAAGACTTGTCCAAGTGAGATGTTTGGTAGTTTGTCTCTCTTTATCGTTACTTTTCTAATTGTCTGCTTCCAAACCTGTTCCTTTTGCTAATGGTCGTTTTCTGGTGAGAATGCAGGGCTAATGCTGAATCTACGGCAAAGAATGAAGCGAGAATCTTACAGCTTCAATTTCGAACCAAACTGTCACTTCCTCTATATACTGGAAAGAAAATAAAGGGAGAGGAGGATGCTCGCATTATTGTTGCCGTGATCAATATGAATACAGGGGATATCGTTACATCTGGCCCGGAATCCTCCATTAAGTTGGACGTTGTCGTACTTGAAGGTGACTTCAACAAAGACAATGAGGATAACTGGGCTCCAGAAGAGTTTGAGAACTACGTGGCTAAAGAACGTGCAGGAAAGGCGCCGCTTTTGGCAGGAGATCTCGTAGTGAAGCTCAAGGCAGGTGTTGGGGAGCTGGGTGATCTGATATTTACTGACAATTCCAGCTGGAATAGGAATAAAGAATTCAGGATAGGGCTAAAGGTGGCATCGGGCTATTGTGGGAATACACGAATCCAAGAAGCAGTAACAGATGCCTTCCGAGTCAAGGAACATAGAGGAGAATGTAGGTCCTTCATAGTCTTTTTACAGTACATAAACTTTGTCCATAAACATGGTTTTGGACATCTATAGTCTTCAATTTTTCAATTGAGTTCTTCATTTCATACTACCTTTACATCAACAACGACAAATCTGATAAATAAGAAACATCAGGTTCTTGGTTATTAGCCAATGTTTCAGATAGGAGAGAGTTTGCACGCCTATCAGAAGTTTCTTCAACTCATTAATTTAATAGTGACTGGAATGTTACCATATATGTTCTCTTCATTTTACAGTACAAAAGAAACATTATCCACCAGCATCTGACGATGAGGTCTGGAGGTTGGAGAAGATTGCCAAAAATGGGAAGTCTCTCCAAAAACTGAGTAATGCTGGAATACATAAGGTTGAAGACTTTCTACTGCAACTGCTTACGGACTCCGAGAAACTGAAAGAGGTAAGCACTTAATGATTCTCAATTAGGGTATGATTGACCACCAAGAATGTAAGTCTTGTGTGTTCACTCATCATAGATTCTCGGAAAGAGCATCACACCGAAGAACTGGGACATCCTTGTAGATCATGCAAAGACTTGCAAAATAGATCGGAAACTTTATTTGTACTATTCTGATGGCATGAGGAAGCATGGTGCTGTATTCAACACTCATCATCAACTGATTGGTCTAATCAAAGACGGGATATATATTACTACTCATCGACTTTCTGCCCAAGAGAAGGTAAGTAACTAAATTCCTGCTGAGCTTTGTCAAGCCATTTCACATGCAACACACCATTATGCTGAATTCACATAGTTTGTCTCGCAAAATTTGTGTAATTAGTAATTTTGTTGTTTACTTGTATCTGTGAGACTTGATAGCTGTTAGAAATGATCAGAGATGGAAACTTGAAAGAAGGTCGACCAAAAAAAATAAAGAAAGAGAAGGGAGGAGTTGGTTGGACATCTGGTTGATTTTTTTTTCTGGATCAGTAAAAGTAATATGAAGTGCCTGTGGAGAGAACAAAAAGACAACCTAGATGCTTAGATCCATAACAGAGACTAGTGATTTGAGTTTTCGCTCTTTGCAATGCAAAGTTGAGGATAGTGACCTTGTAAATCTTACTGGCCTTCCGTACTCCGTAAAGTTATACAAAAAAAGCCTGAGTAAGTTAGAGAGCACTTTCAGCAGTTGATTCAGTGTCATCTATGAAAATCTGGGGCACTCATCATTATATTGTAATTTGAACGATTTAAACTTTCACATTGCAACTATTACTCTCCAAGTTTAAAACTATGAAGATCTTAGTTACTTGCACAACTCAAGTAGATGCATATTTTATTTCTCCACCGGTCCTTTCTCAACTTTGCACTTTTACCCTGAGGACCATTGCCTTGATTGAACTCTCCATTACATCTTTCGAGCACCTGACCTTCATGTGGTGGAGAAATGGGCAGCCATAGGCGTAAAGTGAATCGAGCCTCTTTCAATGTGTTTTCTGTTCTTCTTGCTTTGTGCTGCACTTATGTACTTACTCTGAAGACAAGTTCATCCATTGGAATGCAACATTACTTGCTGAAAAAAGAAATCGTCACTCAAAGTCAGAGCGTGTACCTTCAATAGTGGAGATCAATACTTCCAATAGTCCAGCTTGAGGGATATACTGAGTATTTCCCTTACAGGAACATGGAGATACAATTGTCAAAAAGGCCTTGGATAACAGGAATGATGTTATAGAGTTCAATGGTGAGACCTTTTCTGGTCCAATGCAGAAAAAGAACTCAGGCTGTTTTCCATCTCAAGTCTTTGAAGAAGAAATTGAAAACCTCATCCCTGTTCAACGTAATTTGGCTCCACCATTCTGTGTCACTCCAGTTGGTCCGGAATCTCCTCTGTTTAGTGCGATCTCCAATGCTGAAGGTATATGCTCTAAAACACAAAACTATCTCTCCCTTTAAGCACATACAAAGATATGGCCTGTGAAATAACAATGAAAATAGGACTTTCCACTTGATTGTTAAGCTTGTGCTCCTGATCCTTATGATTTGAGTTTCACATAATTCCAAGACGTTTCTTCATCAAGCTACCCTTCAAATGAACTTGCATCCAAGGAGTTTTTACTAATTTGCCCCTTCGTTGGCACTGACCCATTAGTAATATGTAGAGGATTCTCTTCTGTAAGTTAGGCTTTAATCTGTCTTTAGATACAACCGAAAATGCTCAGAAATAGCTTTAACTGATGATGAACAAATAATAGGAGTAGGTTTGTACAGGTCTCTACCAAAGGCGTTAATCTAGTATATATTAGTGCAAAGGCAAAAGGGCAATAGTCAAGTACTTCATATTATTCAATTTAAGAAATGCAACTTCAATTTGGACACAAATGAAGTATCAGATATGCAATGTGGAGAACAGTCAATATCCAATGCTAATTGTACACGAAAACATATATTCTGTAAGCTGTGATTGTTGTAAAATGAGCCTCATTCAATGCACTCTATCCATCCAGCCTTATGTGCATGTGCATACGTACGTATGGATCTATGGGCTCTGTCCAAGCAAATTAAAAGGCAACTAAAAAAATTAGTTGGTAACAGGTACCTTCTTGAGCGGGGGACTGGGGGAAGGGGAGGCAGATACTCACGAACACTTCACTTTGGTTATGCTAAGTGGATATTAACAAGATATTGCTATCACTAGATAGACATGAATAGATGGGATAAGCACACAACAATGTGTTTATATGTGCATTTTCACCAAATGGTGACTGGAAGATCATATAATAGAAAAGAAGGTTGGTTGGAAAAAAATTTAGTAGCACTTTCCGTTATACTAAAATCTCATAACCGTTCATTCTAATATTCTTTAAAAGAATGTAGACCTGTGCTCACGTCGGCCTTTGTTTATTAACCACACTAATGTTTTTGTTCTTTCTTCAGGACATAATGGTGCAACTGCTTTGCCATTGCCAGTACAGTTGCAAAATACCAATTCTGGAAATGCCATGGAGTTTTCAGTTAATGAAAGTATTTGTCTAACTGCACAGCAGCTCATATCGACAGACCCCTTGAATGTTCTAATTCCTCAGGGAGACAATGGTATCCCTACCGTCAGATTGCCAATACAGCCACATATAAACAATTTCCAATATGCCATGCATAACCATATGATCCATTCTCCGAGCCAAATTGACTATACAGTGAATGAGAATGTTCCCTCCTCTGAACCACCCTCTGCTGCTACATCAATCTTCCAATCTAGCAGTACACTTCCTCCTCCAGTAGGCAATCATGCCATGGAAGACTTGCAGCCAACCTTTTCACAAGAGGATTTGGATCATCTTTGGGCTCTTTTAAGTCAGAACACACCAAATGATGGCGGTTCTGTTGGAGGTACCAGCAAAGGTGTTAATGGCTGGTTCAAGATAAAGGCAGTGATGCAGTGGGGTACCTTCGTCAGGAGGATCGCCACAATTAGACGTGTCAGAATTGTGCAGTCAAATGAACCACCGACTCAAGTCCAGGCTTGATTTGATTCCTTCTTAATGTTGCATTAGGTAAGATGATTCTCCATTTACCGTGTGATGGAATTGATGGGACTTCTTCTTAGATGAGGACACATTAGTTACTTAATGTTATTCATTTGTGTACAGAACAGCTTTGTTGGAGCCCCTTCTCAAGCGAATACCCTTTTTTATCAGCAATTCCCTCTACTTCAGTTCTTTCAACACGTTTCTTCAAAAGTTCTTGGATTTTTTACATGTAAGGAATGCAAGGTAAATTGTTCACAGAGAGTACTTGCATTCTGCGCTTATTATTTATAGAAATTGACAGCACATTTATTGAGTCCTATGTATAAGGTCTTGCCTGTTTGCTGCTAGCCACAGGCAATAAAGCTATTGTTCGGAACACATACACTGTTACATCATGATGCTAATTTCCCTTGATATTCTCCGTTCATTCAAACTGTTAGTTTAATATTGATGTCGAATTACAAATCAGTAAACTGCTGAAAAGTAGCATAAGTATATTCGACAAGGCCATACAAAGGTTATAAATGGCGGGTTTTGCTTAGCCGAAGGTGTTTTGTGTGACAGAGACGAACTGTGTTCTATTGTCTTCCTGGCCCGCTACTCTTGTTTTCTCAGTCCTTGAAAAGCTTATCTAAAACAGCTCGTGGATAGTTTTGATGGTATAAAAGGTAGTTTTTGCATTCCATGGTACAGGGAACAATCATACTCTGCATACTTTCATGGCAATACAACAAAACTGGTCTTCCTATTCCTCAATTGCACTCCACCTGGAGTGTTCTCTTTCCACTGTATTCAACATATGCTTTTATGATTACTTCACTGAAAACAGATCTGAGAAAATTTACTTGAGTTCGATTTGACCTCTGATATTAGTCATGATTTTTTCCGGCCAAAAGAAAGTTAGTCATACTCAGTATTTGTAGTGAAATGTGTCCTCCTAAGTTGACAAGCCACTTTCTTCAATTTTGGTCTTTCTTCTCTGTTTTAGGCCATTTCCAACTTCATTTTTTCATTATTTCCTTTTCCTTTGAGAAATTGCTAAATTAAGCAATAACCCTCTCCTAAATCGACACCTATCCACTTCTTTTTTGGCCTCTCCTTTCCAGCTCTCATAAATTTTTTGCAGTTTTCTTTCCTTTTTCCATTTCCCATTATTATTTATTTTTCATATCCTACTGAACATACATGATTTCAACATTCAAATGCAAATTTCGCTAGTCAAATACACCATGTGAACCCTTTAACCCAAAGTATATATAATCCAAACCAAACAGTTAGTTCTCTTACACATGAAAATAATAAACATATACAGATGAAGCAAAAGCATGGCACTGTCAAGTAGGTCTCAGACCTTGCAGCAATACCATGAAGACAGTTACCACCAGATAGAGACCATGGGTCAGCATCTTTCAGTCGATTCTATCTAACTCAATAGATAACATAGTTACCTTCTACTCCATTTTTCTCTCTGACAAATGCCTGCCTAGCAGAAACGGCACATGGCAAGTATAAATTAAGACTCTCCAAGAAGGGTGGAGCCAAAAAGCTTCAGTCAGAAAGCCCACACGCATTGCTTCTCACACCAATGTCTGCAGCTTTAAGTACTAGAGGTCCACCCACACGAGCAACAGAAGCATAACCACCACAAATTCACAAACAAACTGCCATGCTGCATCAGAGATTTCATCTTCATCCTCATCCAGTATGTAGACCAGGGCCCGCTTTCTTGCAGCCAAAACACAAGTCACACCTCTACTTTCTTTTGCCAAAAAAAAAAACATCAACTTGATTTCACTCCAATGTTCCTTTAGTACGATATAAGTAAAAGTACACTGCTTGCATTGCACTAAAACACAGGAGGGAAGCAATCCTCGTGAAACTAAAGAGGCTATGGTATGCATGTGAACTATGAATGCTCTACAGTATCTTGCTATACTAGATACCGTGTAGTATCTCCATCATCATGAACATGTAGACACCAGTTCTCAGTAAGACTGCATTGCACCTACCATAAGAAGATATTATTTTTTTTGCATTTGTCTTGCTACTAAAGATTCATCTTTTTCACACCTATGCCTCTCGATTGATTTAAAATTCAGGGAAAACCCAATACTTTAGTGTTTTCCTTCTTCAACTGAAAAACCGTTCTTCTTTGGAGCATCAATTTGCACTTCTTCAAACCATAGGAACAAACGTGAAGTGGTCCACTAAAGAGGCACAATGTACCCATGCCAGTCATATGTTAACATAAGAGTAGGTTAAGTGGAAATGTAGTAAAAATCATAGACATGATTAATTCAGTTCCACCAGCCAGCCAATGAGATAAATTCGTTACCAACACTAGCAAGTTTATCAGAAACTGTTACAGAAAGAAATTAGTATGCACAATTATAAGTTTCATAACATCCAAAACTGCAAATGGACATGGTAAGAAGCTCAGGGAAAAAAATTTCAGAACTATACTATTGAGGGCATGGCGATGTTTCCTTAGCACGACTATACATTTAGGAAAAGCTAGGAGAAGGAGAACGAGATAAGGCCCACGCCTCAAAGAGCTAGATTGTCCACAGCCTCTGCCAATTGAAGCGTCAAAGCACGACCGCCTTCGAAGTCCTGCGTGACCATCGCCGGCGAATCCTTGTCTGGATTGCACTTCGCCATCTTCACCCGCCGATCGGAAGAAATCGAGCGAGAACCCCACGACGGTGACGTCGGAGCTGGAACCGAGGAGCCGGCGGTTCGTCGAACTGGAATCGGAACGGAAGCACGCGCCGCGATCCTCCGCCGTCGGTCTCCGTAGATGAAGAGCTCCGGCGAGCAGCCGATGATGTGGCGGCGCCGGCCGCCGGGAGCGTCGGACGGAAAACCATCTCAAAAGAGGAACGGGCAGGAGAGAGAGGGATTTGATTGATGGACGGGCTGGGCCGGGTCGGACTGATTGGGCCACATGTCGGGCTTAACTTGTTCTCCGGGTTTCGCAACGGGCCACAACTGGCTCAAATGGGCTGGGCTGGGTCGAATTTATGCTAAACTTCACTTACATGAGGGATGCGTGCATGTCAATGAAATCTTCATACCGTATCAATCATTAGTTCTTTTACAGCAATCGCGGCTTACAAAATATATCTTTTCTATGCGTAATTAACATCAAATATGGACTGTTTTGCACCTTGCATGTCCTTACAAGTCATTCCGATAGTTCCAACTCTTAAATTTTTCTTGTCCAAATTAAAGTTACATTTCTTAAATCAAACCCTCATAAAATTTAAGTACTTGATCATTGCCCTTTTGCCTTTGTACTGATAATCTATTAGTGCTTTTGGTAGTGACCTACAATAACATACTCCTCTTAATTGTTTGTCATCAGTAAAAACTATTTCTAAGCTAGGATTATGAACTTGATTTACTCAGTTAGACTACTCCATGTACATCATGAGATCAGGAAATTTAATTCAGAAAATGTCAAGTTAGAAAATATTGTTTTATTAAGGAGCAAACTTGGGGTGGGGGCAATTAATTTGGTAATTATCATGCTTTCAATTTTAAAGAATAATTGAACAAATTTGTTTGATATCATCACATATTTTAAGAAATATCATAATATCTTCCTTGAATCGAAATAGGAAATAGGATTTTTTTGGTAATCTTGCAAGACAACCCTAAACTAGTAAATATAAATTCAAGGGGGCTTCGCACAGTTCAAAATTGGAAAAAATGAAAAATCTTGAGAGAGGAGATAGAGCAGGGCAGAGAAGACAAGAAGCAAACATGCTCCTTCTTGTTGCCGCTAACCGACCTCGTTGGAGATATGATTGAAAGATCATTATCACGACTTCGAATTACGGTTTGATTGATTCATCCAATCCGTGAATGGTTTAGTAAATGGGAAATTAGTGATCTTTATCTATAGGAAATGATCTTTGTACATTATTTCCTAGTTTTCTTTTTCTGTTCTTATGCTATAAATACATCAGTGTACTTGTATGCAAAGAACATATTACTACAATGCATTCTACTTCCAATAACTTTCGCTTCTGTCAGATCCCTTTGAAGAAGAATGAAGAAGATGCTAGAGGCAGGACCGACCCACCACCATGGGAGGGACTACGTAGACCCAACCGCCAGCTCCTCTCTTCAACATGGCCGAGCTCAAGCTCCCATCCTTCTACAGAGCCCTCATTGTAGAGTTCGCAGCCACTCTCCTCTTCAGATAAAACATTATGTTGAAAAATATGGCTTCGAATTGGGTAAAACAATGAAAATGGATCTTTAAAGTACTTAAGTCAAACTTTGAGGCGTGATATCACTTTTTTTAAGGAATTATTTGGCCCCACAAAGTTGCTAATGGTCATCGGCAAATATCCTCCAAGATACAACAAAATCTCAAAATTGAGAATACTAGATAACACTCCTAATATTTCTCCATGATCTCTCTAAGAAACAATTGAAAAGATAATTGTAGTTTTTTTTTTCAGAGAGAAGTCTCGAAAATGATCACTCTCGTTCTTCCGAAACTGACATGTGTATATATATATATATATATATATATACATAACAGTCTTAAAAACCGTAGGCAACTCTTCGTGAAAAGTTGTGAAAATGAACAAACATATTCTTTCAAAAATTGTTCAGATGAACAAAGGTGTCCATTTTATTACCTTCACAAAAAAAAAACAAAAAACAAAAAACAAAGGCATCCATTTGAAAGAAGTTGAAAGAATGAACAATTGTAACCCTTCAAAAAAATTCGGAATAATAATAATAATAATAAAATCGAATTTTTATTTTTTTAATAATTTCCGAAAATTCTCAAAAAAAAAAAACCTTTTGGATTGATTAAAATTAATAAGATAACCATATGAAAGAAAAAATAAAATAACAAAAGGGTTAGTGCTAATTAAACTGCGGGCACGCAAAGTGCGCCAAATAATCGCACACCCGCACGCGAGTATGGTGAGCTCGAGCTCACACCCAATTAAACCCCACACTTAGTAATTGACCTACTTTCTCTCACTTTTCCTACGTGGGACAAGGAAAATGCACTCTTTTTTCTTTAACAAACAAACTTCCAACACATTATAGTGTCTTGACCGAGGGCTAAATCACTATGGTGCTGCGTTGGTGGACTCAACACTCCATCGAGACAATAGGATTGACAGAAAAAAATATGAGAAAATATTCAGCCATGCATCATCCCATTCATTGCTCGCCATGCGCTTATGCTGTTTTACGCGTTTTTTCTGTGTCTTTTGCTGGCCATCGACAAGCGGATAGCGACGTCACTGGCTAGCCATGGACAACGACGTCACCGGTTATGGACGAGCTAAGCTTGCAGGCGACACCGTCACCGGTGTATATCCAAAGTTGGTGTTACTTTGGATATACACCGAAAATGATTATGTAGGTTATTTATTTCAAATATTTTATTGGTATGTCGGATATCATGTATCGATATTGAATTGGTACATATTGTCCACTTTTGTATTGAGAGATGATACATGTTTGTTTATCGGTCCAATTTGGGCGTTAACCACAACTGATATGGTTTCTAGGGCTTAACAACAATGGACGCAGTTCTCTAGGCAACGTCACCTACCCAAGTGTGGTCATAGCGTTTCGATGACATATAATGTGCGACATAACACTATATGTGATTTGAATGCAATACATTTGCTACTGTGGCATGCTTCATACTTGATACAAAATTTGCATCATTCACTACTCGATTCCATAGAAGTGGTGATTGTCACTTCCCCAGTCATGGCTTTGCTCACCTCTTTTGAGATCATTTCAGATCGCGAATAAAAAAACTTGACTAAGTCACATAAAGAGCAATTTGGAATGGCACAATACTCTAATTTAGATTACTTTTTTTTTTGGGCCAAAATAATTTAAATAACTTGAAGGGCTGTTAAATGAATCACGAAATTCTCATTTTGATTAATTCACGACCCTCTAAACCTTTATTATTATATTCATTCAGTGAAAATGTTGTTGAATTATCATTTTCGTACGCTAGCTATTATTGGTTGAAGGTTTCGTCTTGTAATTTAAAGGGATTGGCCGGTCATTCCCTTAATTCTGGGTTTGGATTTGGAGTGTAGCGGTACGTGTCATTCGAGTGCGCATTTTCTATGAGATGGAAAAGTAGTTTACCTTGAAAAGTCGACCAAAGAAAAAAGATGACTTATAAAATATTAAAGAAATATCATCTATAGTAGCCTAAACTCTAGATTTTATCCAGCTTCAATTTTGCTTTGGCCTCGCTTGTGTTTTTTTTTTTTTTCCTTTGGTCGATTGGCCTCTCATGATTTTTTTTTTTTGTCAATTCTACTCTATTCCTACTCTACACTCATTCTCAGACTTTTGTCCTACCTGCGTGAGAGTCGAAACCCACTTCTGAAACTTGTGCGTCCCCACCCTATCCCTCCTGAGAATGTGAGGATTTAAACCCCTCACCTCCCCCTTCTATGTCGAAAGGTTGGCTACTAGGACGAATCACAGTGGTTATTGGCCTCCCATGGTTAGCGCTTGAAATTGTCCTTATTTGTTCACGCGAGTCGAGAGTGTATTAATAAACTTATATTATCGAAAAAGAAAAAGTCATATTTCTCTTTTAGAAAATAGACATAATAAATAAAATATTAGACTACCTCAAAAGGTTATAGAAGGAATTCCTCCGAGCAAAATTACTAGTCATAGTCCTTGTAAGCACATCTTCTGAAGGACGATGGGTAAAATTTCAATTTTTAGTAATTTTTGGGACATTATTGAGATATTCTCACGTTACCTATCACACGTCATTCACCGTAGGATGTTGCAAGCATAGCCATTTGATTATTCTACGTTGGTAATGGTGCAAGGGCAACACACATTTCATTTTGCATGGAAAGGGCAACTGCAAATATAATAAATTGTGGACTTTCGCTTATGTTGCCATGGTGTGTTACGCAACAACAAACGTTCTTGTATTTACACATTGAATTCAAATTAATCTTTCTCTCTTAAACAAGAAAAGTACCGCTTTCTCCTAATTTTTCTTCAACATAAATAAGAGGTATCTAACATAGATCACTCACTTATTTTTTTTCCTAAAATAAAGATGATCGAACTAATATTATATAATAATTTTTCAAATGAAGGAATTTGTTCAGCAATAGTGTAATTGATGAAAGTTGTGTTATCATAGATGTTGAGATAAATTATTCACTTGTGGATACTAGTAATCTATGAAAGAGGTTGTGACATTGGAAGGGAAAAGTATCACAAAAAAAAAAAAGGTCATAAGCCTATTATATTAATACAAATTCGGTCATAAAATTTTTAATTAGACCAATTTGTTCTTACACATTTTCACATTTGTACCAATTCAGTCTATTCACCTAATTTAAATCAGAAATTGCTGATGTAAATAATGGCTAATTCGTGGGCTGAAGGCAAGCGTAACCAAATCTAGTGAGGTAGGCTTTGCCTAGACAACTCGCACTCACCTTTAGCTTGGCATGGTGGACCCTCACCTATGATGGCCATTGGAAAAAGAAAAAGGAAAAGAAAAGGGCAATGAAAAAAATAAAATAAAAATTAAAAAATTATTTAAAAATTAAAAAAAAAACTATTAAAATGTTATTAAAAGTATTTATATCAATGCCACCCACATCATGTAGGACAATCGATGTTTACATCGGTAATTTCCGGTCTAAATTGGTCGGATGGTCTAAATTGATACAAATGTGAAAAGATTTAGAACTAAATTAGTTTAATTAAAATATCTATAATTGAATTGATAATAACGCAACAAAGTTATGATTTTTTTGGTACTATTTTCAGATATTGGAACATATCGAATTTGCGTCTACTTTACACTTGCTATGAAGTCCATTAAATTTTAGGGTTAATACATTGAAAAACCCCAAGCTGGTACACATATGATAAATTTACCCCAAACTATTTTTTTGACCACAAAAAACCCCA
The DNA here is from genome assembly GCA_019915185.1 of Eucalyptus camaldulensis. NCBI lineage: Eukaryota > Viridiplantae > Streptophyta > Magnoliopsida > Myrtales > Myrtaceae > Eucalyptus > Eucalyptus camaldulensis. The sequence goes on along the minus strand of JAHSVA010000013.1, from coordinate 12,057,051 downwards.
AACTGGTATACATTTGACAAATTTACCCTAAACAAGTACACTTGTGACAAATTTACCCTTTGTTAGTTTTAGTTAAATTTTCTTGTTAAATTATAAAGTTAAATAACACGTGACAATTGACCGGTATATCAATTTGGGATTTTACACTCTGTTTGTCACAGTTTATAATTTTTATGATTTTTTTGTGGTATTAATCTAATTTTTCGGAGGGTATATTAGTCACAAATTTACCAGTTTGAGATTTTTTGTGGTCGAATAAATTAGTTTGGGGTAAATTTATCATAAATGTACTAGTTTATGATTTTTTATAGTTAGTCGGGGTAAATTTGTCACAAGTGTACCAGTTTGGGGTTTTTTATTGTAAAAAAAAATAGTTTGGGATAAATTTGTCACAAGTGTACCAGTTTGGGTTTTTTAAGGTATTAACCCTAAATTTTATGATGAAATTTTAAAAAAAATTATTAGAGTGTGATAAGGAATCGTTTTTAGTATTGATAATGACTATTATTCTTGCAAGTGTGATAAGGAAATAATTAGTTAATGAAAAATGTTTTATTATCAATAACGATTTATTTCTAAACATTTTTTATAACAACGAAAGTTGTTACTCATCCAATCATTTTGTTTTTTCAAGTGTGATAAGAAATCATTTTTAGAATTTAAAAAAAATATTTATCTTTTACGAAATAAATAGAGCGAAAAATTACATGGTGGAGACAACCCCGGTCCTAGACAACACCGTTCCTACTCTGGACGGTGCTGTGATCTTCCCAATTTCCTTCACCGCGTTATGGGAACGTGTCATCCAGAGGATAAAGCTTGAACTCCATGGTGGCGCGCATACAACCGTAGCCAATCAGCCTTTGGCGTTGACAAAACCCGCCTTCACTCGATTAGGTTTGCAGATCTCCACTTTAATCACTGCACAACCTTATACTAAATCCACACGCATTCTTTTTTTATTATTATTATTAATACTCTGAAAAACCTCAAATTAATATACTTGTGACAAATTTACCATATGTTAGTTTTTGTTAAATTTTATTCTCAAATTATTAAGTTAAATGACACGTGACAGTTAACCGGTATACCAATTTAGGATTTTACGTTCCGTTAGTCAATGTTTACAATTTTTTTGATTTTTTTTGTGGTATTAATCCAATTTAGCATAGGATATATTTGTCACAAATTTATCATTTTTGGGTTTTTTGCAGTCGAATAAATTAGTTTTTGGTAAATTTGTCATAAATATATTAGTTTAGAGTTTTTTATAGTCAATCGGGGTAAATTTATCACATATATACCAGTTTAGGGTTTTTCATGGTCAAAAAAATAATTTGGGGTAAATTTGTCACAAGTGTACCAGTTTGAGGTTTTTCAAGGTATTAACCATTTTTTTTTTTAAACTTTCTACTGAAGTTAGTTCTCTTTATAAAGCAAGAAAATACTTTACATTATCATTGAAGAATTTTATCCCTATAATTCCACCCGTTACAATCAAATTTCTAATTTTGAGAAATTTTTAGTTTCATGAAACGCACGATTTTTATTCTTGCTCATCGTACAAGATAAAACGCACGCACCCATGCCTTTAATGCTAGCCACCATTTATGTAAAATCCTCTTTCAGGATATATAGGGGACAAAAGGGATATGATATGTGAACAGATGTATACTATTATTTTGCTTAAAATATATGTAAAAAATAATTTATAATCCCGTTTTGATTATAAGTGATTGGTGAAATTTTTTTATCAATGGTTGAAGCTACACGTAGATGATTCCAAATAGGGATAGGTGCACTACCAAAAAAAAAAAATGTAATAGAGTCATAAAATTTTTAAAACGTCCAATTAAATCCTAAAATTTATCAAATTAACGTAATCAAGTCATTTTGTTAGCTCCATCAATTTGTCCAATGAAAAATGATGACATGATATTCTTTATTATTTTCTTCCCCAAATCTTACTTAAATTAGATCTAAAAGATTAACAAGGGTAATTTAAAAAAAAAAAAAAAAACAGCGTCGCCGCCGGTGTAGCACTAGCCTGTAATACCCAAACAAATTCAGCTTGCCCCAGCGACCTCCAGAAGGAAAGAAATGTGGCACTTCAAGGAGGAACATCTTCAGCTGTTATCAGCAATGTTCATTTCTCCATTAGACTGTAGATGTTCTCCTTCATTATGTTGAGGAAGAAGGCATTGTTTAAAGATGATCAGAAGCCTTTGGAGGGAATATATGATCACTTCAACGCAAAATTTATCCAATAATGGGCGGTTGCGGCTGCCCATCGGCGAGGGCCTCATGGCTCTTTTTCTTTTTCAGCTTGGGTCCTTTTTTTATATATATAATTTAGCATTTTAAATCTAATTTAAATAATATTTGAGGAAAAAAATGTCTTGTAAGAGATAGAAAACAATGAAATATTTCACATCAGTATTTTCCGTCAAATTAATTGATTCAATTAACAGAATAATTTGATTGCACTAATTTGATAAATTTTATAACTTGAGTATATTTTTTGAAAAATTTAGGACTCAATTGCGCTTTTATGATAAATTTTAAGACTCATAGGTCACTTGTCCAAGATTTTTTTTTTTTTTTAAAAGTACATCCAATTTTGTAAGGGTGCGGTGGCAAATTGCTAAAATGGGAGAAAATTAAAAATAAAAGAAAAGAAAAAGAACTCTAACCCGCCAACTTTCGCTGAAATGTGGAAGTCACATTTCGCGGAAAATTATGTGCTGCCGACATTACGAAAACAAACGCCCTCCGATGACTATAAAACAGTTGGAATTCGTTGATAACTGTCTACTGTCTGCTTCTTTCTCTGCTGCATTCTAAAGCAACCAAACACCAGGCATTCTCTTAATTCTCGTTAAGCTCCACAAAAGAAAAGGGAGAAGAACCATGTCCATGCCAAAGAGATCTTTGCCCACCTCTTCTTCGGGTCAGCCTAGTCAACCCAAGAGGCCCTGCTTGCCTCCAATCGAGTAAGCTCACTCCTCCATCGTAATGTTTCAATGCTCGATTCATTGTTTGATGATCGTGCTAGTTTTAGCTTTACTTGAGGGAGATTCAATGAAAGGTTCTTGAATTGAAGATTCTTCAAATGAGAAATCGAGAAGGTTTTGCCTCGTGACCGATCTAAATCGCTTTCGTTCGGCTTTCTTTGTGGGTTTGTGCTGTTGCTTTAACATGAAGTATTAAAGACCTCGAATGTTGTCGTGTCGAATCTGTTTTGTGATTTTGCATTGGCCGATTGCAGTACTTCCACCTTATTCGAACTGAATTCTGCCAGAATCATTTGCCAAGCAAGGGAGCTGTTATCATTTTCAGCTTACTTTGCTATCCTGTTTTCTGAAATATCCTTTCTCGCTTGTACTTTTGTGTTGATCTTCTAACAGTCAAGCATGGAATGGGTCTGAGACAAATCTCGTGCTGCGTTACCTTTTGACAAAGGATGAAGTGCGAAGTGTGGTAAGATGACTCAAGTAGCCAACTTGGACATGCAAGATACAGTCCTTATTATATCTCAATTCCTGATCTCTTCAATTAGAAGCCGTTAGATGCATTTCTGACATGCCAGTCAGTTTCTGGATAGTAATCCACATGACAAATTGCCGTGAGATATATAGAGAATTATTGTTTGAGTGGTAAAAATGACCTGCTGAATGTTCTAGGCTTTTCCTGTGACGCAATTGCCCTAAGAACATGCTTTAGGCTTTTCGTGTTGTTTTGGACAGTATGGGTCACAAAAAGATACAAATTTTCAATGAAGTGCCCTGGATATAAAAGTCGCCTTAAATCTTGGAAATGCAGTCAACATCAATTTGCTTGTAGAAGGAGGACAATGAAGATGCCTCTGTGATGTGGAACTTGAATGTGATGGCTACGTGATGGATGATTCTTGCAATGTAATCTTTGCTATTGTTCTTTGAGGGACAGGTCAGAGAAGAGCTGGAGCGTGCCAAATCTCATGCGGCCGAATGTCATAGGTGAATATATATCTGTGGTTCATTGGCAGTTTTCTATCTGCAAAATGATTCCTCTAGTAAATTTCCATGTATATTGTCTCACCAACTAAAAATATCATCAGATTATCATATGCCATCAATCCATGATTCTGTTAGCCAAAGTGGAATACCTATGGATACATTTTTTGTTAATCACTGAAAAACCGGTGCATTTGTAGATAGCTGCTAATTAACTTTACTGGCTTCTTTTATAAATGTACTGGATAAATATGTATTCCATTTTCATGTTGACTTTTTTTTTTAATGAGTTTAGTATCTATGTTATTATACTGTAATGAGGTCTAAAATTCTTTTGAAGTAGTAACTAATATATTACATATGGATAATTCTCTATTTGTTACAAATAAGTCCACTGGACAGCAGTTGATCACGGTGTAATTTACATGTTGTAGTTGCACTGGGCATGCTGTTGAAGATACAGCACAACGGATGCACTCAATAGAAGATACTGTTCAGGAGCTGGTAAGATAAACAGAGTATAAAATTACCACCTTGTCTCAGTCGTGTCCCTCCTGCTTCAATTTTTTGATGTCTCCAACTTTGGCAATCCTGCTGTTGGTGTTTTTGAACAGAAGGATGCAATCATTCACTCTCCCCACCTTGCAAGGTACGAATTCATTTACCCTGTGACGCCATTGAGAAAAACTTTATTTGTTACGAATAAGTCCACTAGACAGCAGTTGTTCACAGTTTAATTGATATGGTGTAGTTGCACTGGGCATGCTGTTGAAAATATACAACAACAGATGCACTCAATAGAGGATACTGTTCAGAAACTGGTAAGATAAACAGGGTATAAAATTACCACTTTGTCTCAGTCGTGTCCCTTCTGCTTCAATTTTTGATATCTCCAACTTTGGCAATTCTGCTGTTGGTGTTTTTGAACAGAAGGAAGCAGTGGAGCTTGCAATCATTCACTCTCCCCACCTTGCAAGGTATGAATACAATTCGCCCGTGACGCCATTGAGAAAGGCTTTCTGTGCAGGGTTGACAGGTTATGCATTGTTGATCTTTTGGGGAATAATGGTCCAACGTACCACTACCACCCTAACCAGGCAGTCTGAGCTCAGCAAGTGTCAGGCCACAGTGACTCGGTCATGCACCAAGTGTCAATGCTCAATTTAGAACAGAATTTTTGTAGCTTGCGAGAAGCGGAGCATTTTATTTTATTTTACTTAAATTTTTAAAATTTGCATAATTAAACAAGTGAGACAACGGGTCTATTTATCCTTCTACTTTTCTCGGCAGTAAAACCTGTCCAGGGGAGATGTTGGATGGTTTGTCTCTCTTTGTCATTTCTTTTTCAATTTTCCCGGTTTCTATTTCTAATGGTTGTTTTCTGGAGATAATGCAGGGCTAATGCTAACTCTACGGGAAGGAATGATGTGAGAAACTTACAGCTTCAACTTCGAACCAAACTGTCACTTCCTCTATATACTGCTAACAAACTAGAAGGAGATGGGGGAGGAGACATTTATGTTGACTTGATCGATGCAAATACCAGGGAAGTTGTTACATCAGACCCGGAATCCTCTATTAAGTTGGACGCCATCGTGCTTGAAGGTGACTTTAACAAAGACGATGAGGATAACTGGACCCAAGAAGAGTTTGAGAACCACGTGGTTAAACAACGTGAAGGAAAGAGGCCACTTTTGATTGGAGATCTCTTAGTGACGCTCAAAGGAGGTGTTTGGAAGCTGAGAAATCTCATGTTTACTGACAATTCCAGCTGGAATAGGAGTAAAAGTTTCAGGATAGGGCTTAAGGTGGCCTCAGGTTATTGTGGGAACGCATGAATCCGACAAGCAAAAACAGAAGCCTTTGTTGTCAGGGAACATAGAGGAGAATGTAGGTCCTTCATGGCTTGGGACATCCATAGTCTTCGATAGTTTCATAGAGAGCATCATTTCTTCCCGAGCTTTACATCTCAAACAAAATTCTGATAAATAAGAGAAAGAGACCATCAGCTTCTTTGTAATTGGCAGATGTTGACATGCGGATCAGTTTTAGGAGAGTTTGCATGCCTCTTAGAAGTTTGCTTCTACTTATTAATCTAATAGTGTCCAAGACCTTACTATAAATGTTCTCTTCATTTTACAGCATACGAGAAACATTATCCACCTGCATCTGACGATGATATCTGGAGGTTGGAGAAGATCGCCAAAGATGGGAAACTTCACAAAAAACTATGTGAAGCAGGAATACATAAAGTGGAGGACTTTCTGCTGCAACTATTTATTGACTCTGAGAAACTGAGAAAAGTGAGCACTTAGTCAATGATTCTCAACCAGGCTTTGATTGGCTACCAAGTATGTAAGTCTTGTGTGTTCATTCATCATAGATTCTCGGAAAGAGCATCATACCGAAGAAGTGGGATATCCTTGTAGATCATGCAAAGACTTGCAAAATAGATCAGAAACTTTATTTGTACTATTCTGATGGCATGAGGAAGCATGGTGCTGTATTCAACACTAGTAAGCAACTGATCGGTCTGATCAAAGACAGGGTATATTTAGCTACTCATCAACTTACTGCCCAAGAGAAGGTAAGTAACCAAGAAGTTCCTACTGAATTTTTTCAAGCCAGTTCATGCGCTACACACCATCGTGTTGAATTCATATAATTTGTCTAATATTATCTATATAATCGGTAATTTATTGTTTACCGCTAGCTGTGTGGCTTAACAGGTGTTGGAATTGACAAGAGATACTGAAATTGGAAAGAGTAGTTGGTTGGACATCTAGATACTTTGTTTTATTATTTGTCAGTAAAAGTAATAGGAAGTGCCTGTGGAGAAAACAAAAAGAATATGTAGATGCTGGTGATTTTTAGCTTTCGCTCTTTGCAATGCAAAGTTGAGGATGATGACCTTGTAAAGCCAAGTGGCCTTCTATAGAGAGCATTTTCAGCAGTTGATTCGCCATCATCCATGACAATTAACACATTCACATTGTAAAGATCTTAATTAATTTGCACAGGACATGTTGATGCGTATTTTATCTCTGTCCTTTCTCAATCAACTTTTCATCTTAACTCAGAGGTCCATTACGTCATTCAAGCACCTGACCTTTATGTGGTGGATAAATGGGCGGCGATAGGCATGAAGTGAATTGAGCTTCTTTCAATGCCTTTATTCTTCTTTCTCTGAGTTGCACTTGCATACTTAACTCTGAACACAAGTTCATCCATTGGAATGCAACAAAACTTGCTGAAAAAGGAAATTGTTGCTTGAAGTCGGAGCATGTACCTTCTATAGTGGAGATAAATACTTCCATTGATCCAGCTTGAACGATATGAGTATTTTTCTTTCAGGAACATGGAGATACAATCGTGAAAAAGGCCTTGGCTAACTTGAGTGATGTTAACGAGTTCAGTGGTGAGACCTTTTCTGGTTCAATGCAGAAGAAAAGCTCAACATCTTTTCCATCTCAAGTCTATGAAGGACAAATTGAAAATCTCACCCCAGTTCAAGGTTCTATGGCTGCAGCAATCTACCCTGCTCCAGTTAATCTGGAAGCTCCTCTGACAAATGGGGGCGTCACTGCTGAAGGTACGTGCTCTAAAGCACAAAACTGTCTCCCTATAAGCACATACAAGGATTTGGCCTGTGAAATAATGATGAAAATAGGACTTTCAACTTGATTGTGGAGCTTTATCAAATAAAACCAAGGCGTTCCAGTTCCTTATGAACAGGGATCCACGTAATATGAAGATGTGTATATGTTCGGCTACCTTTCAATTGAACTTGCATCTGACAAGAAGTTACATGTGGAGGATTCCCATTTGCAAGCTAGGCTTGTGTCTCTAGATGCGACTGAAGTGCTTTATTGCAGGTCACTACCAAAAGAAGTAATTCAATAGATTATCAATGCAGAGGCAAAAAGGGCAATAATCAAGGAGTTCATTTTATCAGGGTTCAATTTAGGAGATGCAACTTCAATTTGGACATGAAAGATTTGAGAGTTGAAGTATCAAAGAGACCTATAAGGAGATGCAATGTGGAGAATGGTCAATAGTTAACGCTAATTATACACAAAAAGAAATATTAAGGCTCATTCAATACACTCTATTTATTTGGCCATGTATGTATGTATGTATGCATGCATGCATGTGTTTTCCCCTTTCAATAGCTAACCCCTGCACTAATATTGTGTGTCAAACATCCAATAGTGTCTCATTGGCTTCAAGGGATGTCAACTGTTTCCACACTTTGAATAGCTAGTACTGACAAACACCTTCACCTAGGTGATGCTATGCTAAGTGGATATTAACAAGATATTGTTATCTCTAGGTAGATATAAAAAGATGTGATAAGTACATGGCAACTTGTTTATATGTGCATTTTTATCAATGGTGACTGGAAGATCATATTAGAAAAGAAGGTCGATTAGTTAAACTTCTAGTGAGAAATTGAAGCACTTAAAGATAAAAGAGACCCGTGAGAGAAAAATTAAAGAGATATGTAGGATAGGGAAAAAAAATTAATGACATTTTCCGTGATATCATAACACTAAAAGCTCATAACCATTCATTCCGGATTTTTTTTATAAGATCGTCAACCTGCGCTCATGTCAGCCTAGCTCACTAACCATATTAATGTCCTAGTTCTTTCTCCAGGACACTACAGTGGTGCAACTGCTTCAACATTGTCAGAACAGCCACAACATCCCAATTTTGGACATGCCATGGGGTGTCTTGTTGATGAAAATGCTCCTCCCGCTGCATGTCAGCCCATATTTGCAGACCGCTCGAATGGTCTCTTTTCTCCAGGAAATAATGGTATTACTACTTGCGGATTGCCAACACAGCCCCCTGATATCATTTCACAGGATGCCATTCGTAACCAAATGACGGATTCTTGGAGCCACATGGACTGTAGAGTAACTGAAAATGTCCTCCCCTCTAAACCACCCTGTGCTTCAGCATCAAGCTTCCAATCTGGTAGCTCACTTGCTCATCTTGAAGGTGATCATGCGACCAAAGATTTTCATACAAATGTTTCAAATGACAATTTGTGGAGCTCTTGGCCTGATTACGCACCAGATGAAGACTCTTACGTTAAGCTATTCGTTAGTGTATAGTACAGCTTTGTTGAACGCCTTCCTAGGAGACTAATTTTTTCATCGGAAAGTCTCTCCCTACTTCAGTTATCTTAACCTCTTTTTTCAAAAGTTCTCTGATATTTCACATGCAAGGAGTGCAATGCATATCACTCAGAGTGTACTTTGATTCTGTGCTTATTATGCACCTGGAACTGCGACCACATCCATTGAGTCCTATGTGTTCAGCCTCGCTCGTTTGCTGTTATCTGTAGGCAGTAAAACTACTTTTCGTCTGTTAAATTATGATGCTAATCATTCAGACTGACAGGTTACTAGTGATGTTGAGTTTCAAATGATAATTAGTTCTATTATCACTGGGAAAGTAGCAGAACTAAATTTTGCAAGACTATTAAACAGCTATAGGTTGAGGGTTAAGCCAAAGGTGTTTAGTGGGAGGACACAAATCGTCTTCAATACATTTCCAATGAAGAGAAGGTTTCTCCATTTTCTATTCGTACTTATTATCCTGGTCTTCCCCTGTTTTCTCGGTTCTCATTTCTCCAGAACGAGCTTGTGTAAAAACGCCTTGTGGAATTTAAAAATTCAGTATAGGGTGTGCACTGGCAGTGGACTTAATAGCAATCGCTTATTTTATTGGTAATACTATTATCCCATCTTATAATTAATGTTCGATGTCGCTATTTCTGCACTTGCATAGGGGAAGAATACATTGAAGACGCCAAGATGTAATCTCATAATCTTAAACCTACTATTTGTTTGAGGATTCAATCTCTGAGATTGGAATATAGCCTATATTCTGTAATGCCACCTTAAAGCTATATATTTGGCTACTCATGTTCCACACAAGAATGTATTTTATGCAGCGGATCGGACGCATCGCTTAATAATAACACACGGAGGACCAAATCAATCTTAGGAGAGAAATTTCAACATTCAAATGCAGAGTTCTTTAATCAAATACACTGCATGAGCCATTCAACCGAAAGTATAAATAATCAGAACCAAACATTTAGTTCTCTTACACAAGAAAATAATAAACATATACAGATGAAGCAAAAGCTCGGCACTATTGAGTGGGTCTCAGAGCTCGCGGCAATGAAGACAGTTACCAATAGATAAAAGCCATGGGTAGCATATTTCGGTCGATTCTATCAAACTCAATAGATAAATGGCTACCTTTTACTCCATTTTTTCCCTCCGGGGCCGCCTAGCAGAAAAGGCACTTGACAGGTATAAATTAAGACTAGCCAAAAAGCTTCAGTCAGATATCCCACATGCATTAAGTCACAAAGGGACCATCATTCTGAATCAGAGATTTCATCTTCATCATCATCCTCATCCAGTATGTAGAGCAGGGCCCGCTTGCTTGCAGCCAAAACACAAGCCACACCTCCACTTTCTGTTGCCAAATAAACATCAACCCGATTTCACTCTGACGTTCCTTTGGCATGATATAAGCAAAAGTACAATACTTGCTTGTGCTAAAACACAGCAGGGAAGCAATCCTCGCGAAACTAAAGGGGCTACAGTATGCATGTGAACTATGAATTCTCTGTATCTGGCTATACTAGATACCATGTAGTATCCATCATCATGAATGTATACACACCAGTTCTCAGTAAGTCAGACTGCATCGCAACTAAACTGAAAAATGTTCTTCTTCGGAGGATAAATTTGCACTTCTTCAAACCGTAGGATCACACGTGAAGTGGTCCATTAAAGAGGCACCATGTACTTATGCCAGTCATATTTCAACCTAAGGGTAGGTTAAGTGGAAATGTAGTAGGAGCATGGACAGGATTAATTCAGTCCACCAGCCAGCCAATGATATAAATTCGTTACCAACACCGGAAAGTTTATCAGACATTGATACAGAAAGGAATTAGTATGGGCAACAGTAAGTTTCATGACATCCAAAGCTGCAAATGGACATGGTAAGAAGCTCATGGAAAAAAAATTTCAGGACTATACGATTGATGGCATGGCAATGTGTCCTTAGCACGATAATGTGAAGGCGTCAAAAAAATCTCACCACTAACTGAGAAGGAAGGAACTGCATTATGGGAATGCCACAAATCTTCTCATTCTGCATCTCTAGTTGTAAGTCTAGATGCGTAGTTTCAGAGGGTTAGCATTTCAGAAGTGAGAATAAGATAAGCAAGCAAAAATCCTCTCACAAACTAGAAGCAAAAGCGGCGCTAGGGCCATCAAATGCAGAATTATCAACACACTTACACGTGCAAGGCTCCAACCGTCAAGAACGTTGGAACTTTTGCAGTTATGGTAAGGCAGAAAATAAAACATCCTGTAAATTTGCAAGCGTGAAATGGCATGTATACATGCACATAGAAGGAAAAACCTAAGCTGCTACTCATCGTGCCGATGAGGAGAGCATATAAATAATAAACAGGAAGAACAGAGAACAATTTTTATTAAACCCGGTTAAACCGATCGGAGCCCGCTTGAGCATAAAAGGCAGGACTCAAGCTCTCGAGCGCATCGTTCAATTTTCCGGTAGATTAAGCCAATACAGCCAATGGAAGCAAGAAGACACCAGACCAAGTGGTCGGCACGCTTGATATCCACAAGAGGTTGGGAGTTCCAGACCCTCAACCCCAGCTCTGACACTCTTCCTTTCTAGTAGACTTTCGAGCACTTCGCCTCTAATATTCACCAATTCTCCATCGAACCCGATTCGATCTAGATTGGCAATTACAGTTGGTTCCTATGGCGAAAAAGAAAGCGTAGCACATTTAGGAAATGCTAGAGAAGGAGAAGGAGATAAGGCCAATGCCTCGAAGAGCTAGATTGTCCACAGCTTCTGCCAATTGAAGCGACGAAGCACGACCGCCTTCGAAGTCCTCCGTGACCATCGCCAGCGAATCCTTCTCCGGACTCCACTCCGCCATCTTCACCTGCCAATCGGAAGAAATAGAGCAAAAACCTCACAACGCCGACGTCGAAGCCGAACCTGAGGAGCCAGCGGTTCATCGAACTGGGATAAACGGAAGCACCGCGCTGCAATCGTCCGCCGTTGGTCTCCATGGCTGAAGAGCTCCGGCGAGCAGCCGATGATGCGGCAGCACCGGCCGCCGGGAGCGTCGGACAGAAAACAGTTGCAGACGAAAAATAGGCGGGAGAGAGAGATTTGATCCATGGCCGGGCCGGGCCGGGTCGGGCCTATTGGGCCACATGTCGGGCTCAACTTGTTCTCCGGGCTCGACCGTCATAAAAAGGAGCGTGTGATTTCGCAACGGGTCAACACGGGCTCATATGGGCCGGGCCGGGCCGATCCGGGCCGGACTTTAGAATTAAATAACCTCACCTTGAGAAGCAGGTCATAAAAAACGACGTGCCGCCGCCCTTCCCTGCGGTCGGATTTATGCTAAAAACTTCCCTTTTATGGGGGATGCCCGCATGTCAATGAAATGTTCCTACTGTATCAATCATCACTTCTTTTACAACAATTGCAGCTTACAAATGTATAATTAGCATCAAATATCGACTATTTTGCACTTTGTGTGTCTTTATAAGTCATTCTGATACTTTCAACTCTTAAATCTTTTTTGTCCAAATTGAAGCCGCATCTCTTAAATCGAACCCTAATTAAATTTAAGTGCTCGATTATCACCCTTTCCCCTTTGTACTAATAATTTATTAGATTACCGCTATTGGTAGTGACCTGCAATAACCTACTCCTCTTAAATGTTTGTCATCGGTAAAAGCTATTTCTATGTTATGATTATGGGCTTCATTTAGCTAGTTGGACTACTCCATGTGTATAGTAAGATTCGAATTTTTTTTTCCAGAAAATGTCAAGTTAGAAAATATTGTTTTATTAAAAAGCAAACTTGGGGTGGGGGCAATTAATTTGGTAATTATCATGCTTTCAATTTTAAAGAATATTGAACAAATTGGTTCGATATCATCACATATTATAAAAAATATCAGAATATCTTCCTTGAATCGAAATAGGAAATAGGATTTTTTGGTAATCTTGCAGGACAACTCTAAACTAGTGAATATAAATTCAAGGGGGCTTCGCACAGTTCAAAGTTGGAAGAAAAAGAAAAGAAAAATCGTGAGAGAGAAGAGATAGACCAGGGCAGAGAAGACAAGAAGCAAGAACGCTCTTTGTTGTTGCCGCTAACTGAACTTGTTGGAGATATGATTGAAGATCATGATCACGGGGTCGATGTCCATTACAGTCTAATTGATTCATCCAATCCGTGAATGGTTTAGTAAATGGGAAATTAGTGATCTTGGTATATAGGAAATGATCTTCGGATATTATTTCCTATTTTACTTGTTCTATTCTTCCACTATAAACACATCAGTGTACTTGTGTACAAAGAACAGATTAATACAACGCATTCTACTTCCAATTTCTTTCGCTTCTCTTAGACCTCTTCGAAGAAGAACGAAGAAGATGCCGGAGGCAGGACCGACCCACCCCTATGGGAAGGACTACGCAGGCCCTCCGCCGGAGCCGGCTCCTCACCTCGACGTGGCCGAGCTCAAGCTCCCATACTTCTACAGAGCCCTCGTTGCAGAGTTCACAGCCACTCTCCTCTTCCTCTACGTCACCGTCGCCGCTCTCGTCGGATATAAGACGCAGACCGGACCATGCGATGGCGTCGGCCCCTTAGGCGTTGCCTGCACCTTCGGCGGCATGACCTTCGTCCTCGTTTACTGCACTGCCGGAATATCCGGTACGTTATACGACTCTCGCACGCTCGGTCTATCTGATTTTTTTTTCATGCTCTCTGATTGTTTCGACACAGGCGGGTACATCAACCCGGCGGTGACGTTGGCGCTATATGTGGCAAAGAAAGTGAGCTTCATCAGGGCAGTGTCGTACATGATCGCCCAGTGCTCGGGCGCGATCTGTGGTGTAGCCTTGGTGAAGGCATTCATGAAGAAGCCCTACCACGACTCGCTTGGAGGTGGCACCAACTCGGTGGCTCCGGGCTATGGCATGGGCGCGGCTTTGGGTGCCGAGATCATCGGCACGTTCGTGCTGGTCTACACCGTGCTCACGTCCACCGACCCGAAGAGGAGAGCTCGTGACTCTCACGTCCCCGTACGTCCCACTACTTACCAGTTGCTGCTGCTAAACTTTGTTCTTCCTTTCCAAGTCCAGATGGAGTAGCATTTCATTCGACGAAATGAATTAGCTTGTGTTTTTTGGGTGTGCAGGTTTTGGCTCCGTTGACGATTGGTTTTGCAGTGTTCATGGTTCACTTGGCCACCACCCCCATCACCGGCATCGGCATCAACCCGGCAAAGAGCTTCGGTACTGCCGTTATCTACAACAACCAGAAAGTCTGGAAAGACCACGTAAAGCCTCTCTCTCTCTCTCCTTCCTTAAACCAAGCTTTCCTACATAAATAACGCACATCAAGAGCTTGCTAAAACATGCGAAACGTTTGCATTTATTGTTGCAAGAACTTTGGTTCGACCCCTTTTATCCAAAGATGTTATGTGCGCATTTGGATTTGACATTTATTGCCATGAGATAATGATTTTAGGCAAGTGTTAATTGATGTTTGCGAATGTGGATGCTCATGAACAGTGGATCTTCTGGCTTGGACCATTCGCGGGGGCTGTAACAGCAACAGCATACCATCAGATCATCCTCAAAGTAACTTCCATCAAGGCCCTCATAGCAATCATCATCGTCGGCATCTGTGGCAACCCCACCAGCTAAAATTTTTCCTTTTTTTTCGTGTTTTTTTCTTAGGCCTTTTAATCCCATTTGTTTGTTTTTGTGAATGAGACACAACTATGATGATGGAACCCTCTTGATTTATTGATTTATTGATCCCAATTATCATTATTATTGCTGTTGTTACTGTTCAATGATCAGTGGTGGAAGTGTTTCCTTTTTCTTTCGTATTCATTCTAACCCCCGTGACCGTGTGCAATCCTGTCGAAACCAATTCGACAACCCTAATCGAGTTGGCTGTCTTTCGATCTTCGGATGAAACATTATGGTTCTCTACCGAGGGCTGAATTGCTACAGTGCTGCGTCAGCCAATAGGACGTGAAGGTGGAAAATATTGAGTTGGCCTATCTTGCCACGTAACCGTGCATCACTCCATTCATTGCTCATCACATGTTTCTGTTATTTTATGTGTCTTTCTTTGCCTCTTGCCGGCCCCGTGGATGAGTGGATAGTAGCGTCACGAGCCAGCCATGGACAACAGCATCCCCAGTTACGGACAAGCTAGGCTCGCCAGCCACGCCTACACTGGTCCTGCTTGATCTAGTCAATGTTTGGAGACTCTGGTGGGTAAGGCCAGATCTGGAGCTCACCAAATCCAAGTCTAGATGAGCGGCTCATAAGTGATGTGGACGCTCGTCCATGTTCTTCATCGGCATTGTCCGGCTAAATTTGGTTGAAAATATTGAAAGTTTCTGTTACTTTCTCCATATTACTAGAATTGTGAATATTATGAAAAATAATCGAAAGGAGATCCAAAAATTCTCCAGTTGATCCGGTCTATGCAAAATTTTGGTAGTATAAAGTTCTGAATCGTAGCCTTTAAAGGTTTGGAGAGATTATCGAAAACTAGCACGGTCGAATTTGAAAAAGTATCTAATTTCTATCTGTTTTATGGAGAATGGACTTATTTTCTGCAAAAATTGAGCACTTTTTTGGATGCTTTTAAGGCTTTAAGAAAATTTTGGACCATTGGGGGGGGGGGGGGGTACTTTTCGGGCCCATGGACGCCATTTTGTAAATTTAGTACTAAACGGGCTTCTTGGCCAAAGTGAGTTTAGCCGCTATTTTTTAGGGGGCAATTTCTCAAGAAGGGCTGCAAACGTGCTTGTTACTAAAAGTATCTTGTTATAATATTGGATCCGAGATTGGATGGATTTTCTTATTTTCGATTACATTGAATATGATCATATGGGTGAATCATTTCAAATCTTTACTAGTACACAGGATATTATGTATCAAGATTGGATTGTTGCACATGATCAACTTATGTATTGAGAGATGATATATATTTGCTAATTGGTCCTATTTTGGGTTGAGCCATAATTGATATGATTTCTAGGGCTTAACTATAATGGGTGCAGTTCTCTAGATGGTGTCACCTACCAAAGTGTGGCCATAGTGTTCCGATATGAGCAACTGGTTTGGTATATGTATGTTGAGTTGGTTCAATAATGTATGATGTGCGATATTACATTATATGTGATTTAAATGTGGTACTCATACTAATGTGGTGTGCCGCAAAACTGTTACAAAAAATTTGCATCATTTACTACTCGATTTCATTGAAGCAGTGATTGTTACTTCCACAATCATGGTTTTGCTCACCCGTTTAAAGAAACTTGACTGAATCACATAGGGAGCAATTTGGAATGGCATGGGGCTCTGATTAAGATTAATTTTTTTCGTGGCTCAAAATAATTTAGATTACTTAAGCAAGGGCTATTAAATGGGTGATGAAACTCTCGTAATGATTAATTCAGACACTCCGAACTTTGTTATTATATTCATTCGGTAAAAAGGTTTATCATTTTTGTATGATAGCTATAATTGGTCAAAGGTTTCGTCCTTTGTTTTATAGGGAATATCCGGCCATTTCCTAAATTCTAGGTTTGGATTTGGAGTGTGGCGGTCGGTGTCATCCGCATAGGCGCATTTTTTATGAGACAGAAACATAGTGAACCTTAGGACCTGAGCAAGTCCTTAAAAGGCTTCATCCTAAACTGGGTTTCCAAGATGTAAAACACAGGGATAATAACCCACTTGAACCTTGAAAAGTCGACCAAAGAAAAAAATATGGCTTATAAAATATTAAAGCAATAGCATCCATAGCAACCTAAACTCTAGATTCTATCCAGTTTTAACTTAGCCTCCCTTGTGTAGCTGCTTGAAATTGCCCTTTTTTGTTTGCGTGCGTCGAGAGTGCACTAATGAACTTATATTGTCGAAAAAGAAAAATTCATAATTTCCTTGTTTAGAAAATAGACAAAATGAATAAAATATTAGAGCACCATGAGAGATTATAGAAGGAATTCCTCCGGGCAAAATTGCTAGTCATAGTCCTCGTAAGCACATCTTCCATTGGATGATGGGCACAATTTCAATTTTGCCTAAATTTTGGGACTTTATTTTTGATATATTTTCGCGTCACCTAGCACACGTCATTCACCGTAGAATGTTGCTAGCATAATTGTCTGATTATTCTAATTTGTCAACGGTGCAAAGGCAACCGTCATTTTACATGAAAAGGGCAATCGGCATTCGTAATCATTCATCGAAGACGGAAACTTGTTTTTTTTTTTTTTTTTGGTAATGTCACGACGGAAACTTGTTATGCTCTGCAAATATAATAAATTGTGGACTTTCACTTATTTTGTTATGAAGTATTTACATACACAACTATATACGTTCTTGTATTTACACATCGAATTCCAATTAATCTTTCTTTCTTAAACAAGAAATACATCGATTTCTCTAAATTTTTCTCAAAAATAAATAAGAGGTATCTAACATAAATCACTGACGTATGTATTTTTATTTTATTTTTTTCTTTAAATATAGATGATCAAACTGATCTTTTCTAATCATTTTTCAAATGAAGGAATTCGTTCGATAATAGTTTAATTGATGAAAGTTGTGTTCTCGCAACCATTGAGATAAATTATTCACTTGTAGATACCAGTAATCCAAGAAAGGTGTTGTGACATTGGAACATATCGAATTTGTGTCTACTTTACACTTATTATGGAGTCCATTAAATTTTGTGATGAAATTTTAAAAAATTATTGGAGTGATTTTTAAGATGGCCTTAGAATTCTGAAACTAGTATGGAAAGAAAAATGGCAAAGAAAATTTTCTTACAGTTTTTTTTTTTTTTTTGTGACCATCAGTTATAAGATCACAATGAATCAATTTTATACATACCAAAAAATCAAGTATAGCTTTTGATCATGCTCATTTGACAATTTCTCATAATGTTTAATCATAACATTGATACTAGCAAAAGTAATCAAATTAATCTATGACACCAAATCGGAACAAACAAATCGTTCCATACTTCTAAGCATCTAAATTGGAACTTCTAAGCATCTAAATTGCGTCTGTTGCCTTTCCTTTTTTTCCCCTTGTTTTCATTGTGGTCAACCTTTTCTAAATAAAAAATTCAAGATAGAACTCATTGGAATTTATTAGCAAGAAATACTGCATTAAGGCTCCGTTTGTTCCGTTAATAGTGAATGATTTAAAAAAATATTTTCCTAAGAATATCAATTAAATCGCTTCAAATAATTAGTAATGAAATTCTTTTATTATCGATAACGATTTATATCTAAACATTTTCATGAATGATAAAGAAATTTCTCATTCATTCATTTTTACTAGGGATATAAATTTTTTTTTTAAAAAGATATACATTTTAAAAATATTTATATTTCGCAAAAAAACCGAAGCACGAGGGGATATCACATGGCGGCCACAACACGGTCCCTACTCTGGGAGTGGCGGCGCTGTCATCTTCTGAATTATCTTCACCAAATTACACGAACGCGTCTTGGCCACGCACAACAGAAAAAGCCAAGCACCCCTTGGCGTTGACGTGACCTCACTTCACTCGGTCATCTCTGTAAATCTTTAATTTAATCAATCTACCACCTTATACTAAATCCGCTGGCATTCTTTATTTTATCCTTTTCTTTTATTTCCATTAAAGTCAGCTCTCTTTAAAAAAATAAGAAACTTTACATTATTACCCAAGAATTTTATCCGTGTAATATCATCGGTTACAATCAAATTTCTAATTTTAAGGAACTTTTAGTTTCGTGAAACACACAATTTTTTATTAATGCTCATCGTAAAATATAAAGCATATGCATCCATATCCTTTAATGCTAGTGACCAATTAAGTAAAATACTGTTTCAATAATATACGGGACGGAAGGGACACGATACACGGATGATGTACGCCGTCATTTTGTCAAAGAGTATGTTCAAACAAAGGTGGGACATTATTTTAATAAAATTGTAAAATGATGTTGTCTTGATATTAAATCAGTTTTACTAAGAGTAAAAGCCATAATCGCTTTGTGATTATAAGTGATTGATGGAAATTTTTATCATTTGTTCGAAGCCACGCATAGATGATAAAAATTAGGGAAAAGTACACTACAGGTTTTAAATGTACAATCAAATTTTAAACTTATCAAATTAATGTACTCATGTCCTTCTTATAACTCTATTAATTTGGCTAATAGTAAATAATGATGTGACAATCTTTATTTTTTTCTTCCCCAATAAAAGAGGTTTTTTTTTTTTTAAATAAATCCTAATTATTAAAAGCACCCTCACTGATGAGGCCATTGCTGGAAGGGGCCAGTAGACAAGGTTGGGGTAGGCTGAATTTTTTTGGGAATTCATTTCATCCGGAAGGTGTTGTGAAAGCAAGCAATCGAATAATAAAATAGACAAATTAAGAAAATAAATCGAACACCAGATTTATGTGATTTGCTCGTTATGACCTACGTTCAGAGAGAAAATAGTAATGAATTACACTATAGATCAAGCAATATAATAGAGATTACAATTACACTCTAGTCATTTGAGTCACTTAATGCCTATCAATATTTCCCAAGCCCCAATTATATCCAATATCTCACGCAGTGTTTAACCCTGCAATTCATTGCTAAATAATCTCCTAATCTTACAAAAGAATTATATACAAATTCTTATCACAATAATTTCATTGGCTTCAACACTATAATTCTTGGTGTAATTGCATAAATGAAACCAACGCAAAGCACTCCTGTGAAAAACAGTGCTTCAAAACTCTTTAGGTCAACCGCAACCGCAATCGTAACGGCAGCCACATAAGGAGCCCACATCAAAATATGGGGATGATGACATTTGGAGTGCCAAAACTCGGCATAGGGGACACTTAAGTGTTAAAATCAGAGAAAAATAAATCACTTAAGTGCTAACGGAGAGAAATTTTGGCCAAAAATGCTGACGTGATTTTTTTAGACTAGACAAATACAAAATAATGTTGTTTCGCATGCTAACATGGTTAAATAAGCCAAAAATGATGTTGTTTGCATTGAATTTGAATTTTAATACAAATATTAATTAAATAAAAATAAAATAAAATGAAAAGATAAAAAGGAAGAAGATTGCAAAAGGCGGTGAAGGTTGTGCAAGCCCCCACCGCCGCCTCCCCACCTTCGCTGGGAAGGGCCAGTGAAAGCCGTTGACCCTTGCCGAATTTGGGGGAGAGCTTGTAGGCCCTTGCTACCAGTCAGCTAAGGTCCCCAAGGCAATAGTGGGGAGCAGCAGTGAGGGCTTACATAGCCCTTATCAAAGCGTTCTACCATCTTCCTTTTTTTTTTTTCTTTTTTTTTTTAAATTTATTTTAACTTTTTGCTTCTTCTTTGCTAACTTAGCTTTCCGATAAGTCATGTAGATGAGTTAAATTATTTAAAATGCAATGTAGGATTTCCGGGACCCTTCGCCGAAATTGGTATTGAAATGTTCCAATTTTTTAAAAATAAAAGTGACATTAATGTATACCTTAATAAATTTTGACACTTAGATATTTCTCAGTGTCAAGTTTGATACGTGCGTTGTACTTCTGCCTCAAAATATGCTTATTGTGCCCAAGTTGACCAACTTAAAGTCCAACTCAATGTAAGAGTTGAGTTTTTTTATTCTTTCACTTCCTCCTCATTCTCCGACACAATTGGCAACGATTTACTTTCCTTTATTGTCTTTTATTTCATGGTCAAATTTAAACTTCGGACTTTAATTTATGAAAAAAAAAAATACTGCATTTTAGGATAGGGTTAATACCCTGAAAACCCTAAACTGGTACACATATGACAATTTTACCCCAAATTATTTTTTTGACCATCAAAAACCCCAAATTGTTATACTTTTGACATATTTACCATAAACTGGTACACTTGTGATGAATTTACCATATGTTAGTTTCTATTAAATTTTACTGTCAAATTATTAAATTAAATAACACGTGATAGTTGACTAGTATACCAATTTACGATTTTAAGTTCCGTTTATCACAATTTACAATTTTTGTGATTTTTTGTGGTATTAATTCAATTTAGCGAAGTGTATTATTGTCACAAACTTACAAATTTGGGATTTTTTGCGGTCGAATAAATTAGTTTGGGGTAAAATTTTCATAAATGTATCAGTTTATGGTTTTTTATGGTCAGTCGGGGTAAATTTGTCACAAATGTATCAATTTGAGCTTTTTCATAATAAAAAAAAATAATTTTGGGTAAATTTGTCACAAATGTATCAGTTTTTGGTTTTTCAAGGTATTAACCCTTTTAAGATGTGATTAGTAACAATCTATTCCAAAAAATAATTTATTTTAAGAAAAGTTTTTTTTTTTAAATTTATTCAATAGAATAATTTTTGAGTAAAAGAATATGTTTGATAACTACATAAATTTCAATTTTTAAAATAAAAAAAAAGAATATAAATGTGTTTAGTATAATCTGCAAAATTTTTTGTGAAGCAAAATTTCTTTTAATTTTTTTAGGTTTTTCTTTTCTTCCTCTCTTCTTCTTCTTGCTCCTCCTCTAGTTGGTGGTGGTAGCCGGCAATCGACCACCAGTGGTGGCAACGGGCGGGTAGTAGGTAGCAACTGATGACAGCGACTAGTTAGAAGAGAAAGAAGAATAAAAGAAAAAATGACTTATTTTATAAATTGTTTTCAAAAATAAAAAGCTATTTTTTTTTTTGCTACTTCTTAATTCTGTTTTAAAATTATTCCCCAGCTACTTTTCTATTTTTGGGAATAGAAAAATTAGCCGATGTTATTTTGTTCATTATTATTGGGAACAAAAGAATAAAAGAATAGAAAAATTGGAATGTTGCCATGCAAACCCTTAATTACTCAATTTCCAACGTTTGAAGTATATCCAAATTTCTAACTTTCCTTTAGTCAATTGAACTTTCTTGCAATTTATCTCGAGTTGGATTTCATTTATAATTTCAAACTCGAGACATAATTTTGACATAAGAAAATGGTTCTTCACGGAGGAACGTCTTGGGTTGACAGAGTTATCAGCAATGTTCATTTCTCTATCAGAATGCATAGTCCTCCTTCGTTATGTTGAGGAAGAAAGCATTGTTGAAAAATTATCAGGAGCTTTGGGAGGGAAAACATGATGACTCCAACGCAAATTTTTTCCAGCGATCGGCGGCGGTGGCAACACTCCAGTAACTCATTATGTTTAAAATTTCATGGAAAAATATTACCTAAGAGAGAAAAATAACAACAAATTTCACATAAATGCTTTCCATTAAGCAAATTAACGGAGTTAATAGAAATACTCGATTACACTAATTTGATAAATTTTAAATTTTAATTATATTTTTTTAAAAAAATTAAAATATAATTGTACTTTTACGATAAGTTTTTAAATTTTTGGAGCACTTATTCAAATTATATACCATTTCATGAGGGTACGGAGGCAAACTGCGAAATCGGAGAAAATTTAAAAAAAAGAGAGAGAAGGAAATAGAAAAAACTCTGAACCGGCAACGTTTCGCAGAAATTTCGCGGAAAATTATGAGCTCCGGACATTATAAAAAGGAAAACGCGCTCACAAATGTTTCCAAAAAGAGTTTCGAGTTCGTTTGATAGACCGTTCTGTCGGATTCTTTCTCCGCTGGATTTTTCAGTATCCAAGCACCAGAGATTCTCTTGATTCTTGCTAAGCTCCACAAGAGAAAAAGATCAACCATGTCGATGCAGAAGAGAGCTTTGGCCTCCTCTTCTTCGGGTCAACCAAGTCAACCCAAGAGGTCCTGCTTGCATCCGGTCGAGTAAGTTCCCTCCTCCATCTTAATGTTTCAGTGCTTGATTCATTGTTTGATGATCTTGTTAGTTTTAGCTTTACTTGAGGGTGATTGAATGGAGGGTTCTTGAATTGAAGATTCTTGAAATGAGAAATCGAGAAGCTTTTTGCCTTCTAAATCGCTTCGTTCAGCTCTTTCTTTGTGGGTTTGTGCTGTTGAGTTGATGCGAAGTATTAAGGACCTCGAATGTTGTCGTGTTGAATCTTTTTTGTGATTTTGCATTGGCCAAAGTAGTACTTCCTCCTTATTCGAACTGAACCCTGCCAGAATCATTTACCCAGCAAGTGAGTTGTTGTCATGAGCGGGTTACTTTGCTATCCTGTTGTCTAAAATATCCTATCTTGCTTGTACTTTTGTGCTGATCTTCATGCAGTGAAGCATGGAATGGGTCTGAGACGAATCCCCTGCTGAGTTGCTATTTGACAAAGGAGGATGTGCGTAGTGTGGTAAGATGAATAAAGTAGCCAACTTGGACATGCAAAATACAGTCCTTAATATATTTCAATTCCTGATCTTTTCGATTAGAAGCGGTTAGATGCATTTCCAACATTCCAATCAGTTTCTGGATAGTAATCCACATGAGAAATTGCTGTGAGATATAGAGAGAATTATTGTTTGAGTGGTAAAAATGACCCGCTGAATGTTCTGGGCTTTTCCTGTGAACCAATTGCACTAAGAACATGCTTTAGGCTTTTCATGTTGTTTTGGACAGTATGGGTCACTAAAAGATGCAAATTTTCAATGTAAGTGCCCTGGACATAAATGTTGCCTTGAATCTTGGAAATCTGGTTAGTATCAATTTGCATGTAGAAGGAGGACAATGGAGATACCTGTGATGTGGAACTTGAATGTGAAGGCTACATGACGGATGATTCTTGCAACATAATTCTTCGCTATTGCTCTTTGCTGGACAGGTCAGAGAAGAGCTGGAGCATGCCAAATCTCACTCGGCGGAATTTCAAAGGTGAATATACATGTCTTTGGTTTGTTGACAGTATCTTATCTGCATCAACTGATTCCTCTAGTAGAATTTCCATATGTATTGTCTCGCCAAATCAAAATATCATCAGATTATCATGTGCCATCAATCCATGATTCTGTTAGGCAAAGTAGAATACCTGCAGATACATTTTTCTTTTTGTTAATCACTAAAAAGATGGAGCCTTTGTAGATAGCTGATAAATAACTTTACTGGCTCCATTTATAAATGTTCTAGAAAATTACATATGCTGGCTTTATATTGACTCTTTTTAATGAGTCTAGTAGCTATGTTTTTATACTGCAATTAGGTCTGACATCCATTTGAACCAGTAACTAATATGTTACACATGGATATTTGTCTATTTGTTACAAATAAGCCCACTAGACAGCAGCTGTTCATGGTATAATTTACATGGTGTAGTTGCACTGGGCATGCTCTTGAAGATATAGCGCAACTGATGCACTCACTGGAGTATAATGTTCAGAAACTGGTAAGATAAACAGAGTCTATAAAATTTCCACTTAGTCTCAGTCCTATCCCTTCTGCTTCATTTTCTTTATGTCTCCAACTTTGGCAATTCTGCTGTTTGTGGTTTGGAACAGAAGGAAGCACTGAAGCTTGCAGGCATTCACTGTCCCTACCTTGCAAGGTATGAATGCACTTCCCCTGTGATGCCGTTGAGAAAGGCTTTCTGTGTAGTGTTGACTGGTCAAGCATTGCTGATGTTTTGAGGAATAATGGTTCGACCGGTTGTCCATATGTTACATAAGTTTTTTTGTCTATTTGTTGCGAATAAGTCCACTGGACAGCAGTTGTTGACGGTGTAATTTACATGGTGTAGTTGCACAGGGCATGGTCTTGAAGACATAGCGCAACAGATGCACTCACTAGAGGATGCTGTTCGGAAACTGGTAAGATAAACAGAGTCTATAAAAGTACCACTTTGTCTGTCATATCCCTTCTGCTTCATTTTTTTTCCTAATCTCCAACTTTGGCAATTCTGCTGGTGGTGGTTTTGAACAGAAGGAAGTACTGGAGTTTGCAAGCATTCACTCTCCCCACATTGTAAGGTATGAATGCACTTCCCCCGTGGTGCCGTTGAGAAAGGCTTTCTGTGTAGTGTTGACCGGTTATGCATTGTTGATTTTTGGGGAATAATAGTCCGACCTACCGCTAACATCCCAAGCAGGCAGTCTGAGCTCAGTGAGTGTCAGGCCAAAATGACTCGGTCATGCACCAAGTGTCAATGCTCAATTTAGAACAGAATTTTGTAGCTGGCAAGCAGTGGAGCATTTTATTTTATTTTACTTCATTTTTAAAATTTGCATAATTAAACAATTGAGACAACAGGTCTGTTTGTCCTTGTAGTTTCCTCGGCAGTAAGACCTGTCCAAGGGAGATGTCGGATGGTTTGTCTCTCTTTGTCAT
Organism: Eucalyptus camaldulensis; assembly: GCA_019915185.1. Lineage (NCBI taxonomy): Eukaryota > Viridiplantae > Streptophyta > Magnoliopsida > Myrtales > Myrtaceae > Eucalyptus > Eucalyptus camaldulensis. The sequence goes on along the minus strand of JAHSVA010000013.1, from coordinate 12,031,656 downwards.
TACTTTTCCAATTTCCCCGGTTTCTATTTCTAATAGTTGTTTTCTGGGGAGAATGCAGGGCTAATACTAACTCTACGGGAAGGAATGATGTGAGAAACTTACAGCTTCAACTTGGAACCAAACTGTCACTTCCTCTATTTACTGGAAACAAACTAGAAGGAGATGGCGGAGGACACATTAACGTTGCCTTGATCGATGTGAATACCGGGGAAGTCGTTACATCAGGCCTGGAATCCTCTATTAAGTTGGATGTCGTCGTGCTTGAAGGTGACTTCAACAAAGACGATGAGGATAACTGGATCCAAGAAGAGTTTGAGAACCATGTGGTTAAACAACGTGAAGGAAAGAGGCCGCTTTTGACTGGAGATCTCCTAGTGAAGCTCGAAAGAGGTGTTGGGAAGCTGGGAAGTTACATGTTTACTGACAATTCCAGCTGGAATAGGAGTAAAAGTTTCAGGATAGGGCTTAAGGTGGCCTCAGGTTATTGTGGGAACACACGAATTCGAGAAGCAAAAACAGAAGCCTTCACTGTGAGGGAGCATAGAGGAGAATGTAGGTCCTTCATCGCTTGGGACATCCCTAGTCTTCAATACTTTTATTGAGAGCATCATTTCTTACCAACCTTTAAATCTCGAACAAAATTCTGATAAATAAGAGACCATCAGCTTCTTTGTAATTAGCAGATGTCGACATCTGTCAATTACAAAGAAACTGAGAGAGGTGAGCACACAAGAAACATTATCCACCTGCATCTGACCATCAAAATTCTAATAGTGTCCAAGACCTTACTATAAATGTTCTCTTCATTTTACAGCATATAAGAAACATTATCCACCTGCACCTGACGATGAAATCTGGAGGTTGGAGAAGATCGCCAAAGACGGGAAACTTCACCAAAGACTAAATGAAGCAGGAATAGATAAAGTGGAGGACTTTCTGATGCAACTGTTCACAGACTCTAAGAAACTGAGAGAGGTGAGCACCTAGTCAATGATTCTCAATTGGGGTTTGATTGACTACCAAAAAATGTAAGTCTTGTGTGTTCATTCATCACAGATTCTCGGAAAGAGCATCACACAGAAGAACTGGGATATCCTTATAGATCATGCAAGGACTTGCAATATGGATCAGCAAACTTTGTTTGCTACTCATTGACTTACTGCCCAAGAGAAGGTAAGTAACTGAGAAGTTGTTACTTGAGTTTTTTCAAGTCAGTTCATGCGCTACACACCATCATGTTGAATTCATATAATTTGTCCCATATTATCTAAGTTAATGTTTACTGATAGCTGTGTAGCTTAATAGGTGTTAGAATTGATAAGAGATGCCAAAACTTTAAAAGAGGAGTTGGTTGGACATGTAGATGCTTTGTTTTTTTCTTTTTTTTCTTTTTGTCAATAAAAGTGATAGGGTAAATATCCCGATAATCCCCAAACTAGTACATTTACAACAAATACCAAAAACTAATTTTTTAACTACCAAAAACCCCAAATTGATACATATGTGACAAATTTACCATAAACTAATTTTTTGTCTACCAAAACTCCCAAATTAGTATATTTATAACAAATTTACCCTATGTTATTTTTCACTAAATTAGATTAATGCCACAAAAAACTATAAATTCGTATATTGATGACAAACAAAGGGTAGAACACCAAACTTGTATACTCATGAACTATTATGTATCATCTAACTTAGCAATTTGACTGTAAAATGTAACACAAATTAACAGAGGATAAATTTAGCACATATGTACCAATTTGAGGTTTTTGATAGTAAAAAAATTAGTTTAAGGTAATTTTATTACAAGTGTACCAATTTGAGTAGTTGGTGTTTCGACCCAAAGTAATATGAAGTGCTTGTGGAGAGAACACAAATAAATTCTAGATGCTGGTGATTATGAACTATCGCTCTTTGCAATGCAAAGTTAAGGATGGTGACCTTGTAAATCTAAGTGGCCTTCTGTAGGGAGCATTTTCAGCAGTTGATTCAATTTCATCCATGCCAATTAACACATTCACGTTGCAACTAGGACTTTGCAAGTATGAAACTATGAAGATCTTGATTACTTCCACAATACACGTTGATGCATGTTTTATTCGTTCGCTGGTCCTTTCTCAATTAACTTTGCATCTTTACTGTGAGGACCCCTACCTTGATTATACTCTCCATTCCATATTTCAAGCACTTGACGTTTATGTGGTGAAGAAATGGGCGGCGATAGGCATAAAGTGAATTGAGGTTCTTTCAATGTTTTTGTTCTTCTTTCTCTGTGTTGCACTTATGCACTCAACTCTGTCACAAGTTCATCCATTGAAATGCAACAAAACTTGCTGAAAAAAGAAATTGTTGCTTGATGTCAAAGCGTGTACCTTCTATGGTGGAGGTAAATACTTCAATACCCAGTGTTTTTCTTTCAGGAACGTGGAGATACAATTGTGAAAAAGGCCTTGGATAACCAGAATGATGTTAGGGAGTTCAATGGTGAGACATTTTCTGGTTCGATGCAGAAGAAAAACTCAAGCCCTTTTCCATCTCAAGTCTTTGGAGGACGAATTGAAAATCTCACCCTAGTTCCACCAAACTTGGCTGCTTCTGTTGGTCCGGAAGCTCCTTTGACAAATGCAGGTTTCCTTGCTCAAGGTACGTGCTCTATAGCACAAAACTCTCTCTCCCTATAAGCAGATACAAGGATTTGGCCTGTGAAGTAATGAACTGTAGAATTTTGGATGATCTCTGATACCATGTTTAAAAATATGAGATTGTGAGAAAGCATGGTTTTGATATGGATGATAGTTTTTAGTTTAATGATGAGTGTGGGTGTATATGTGTAGTATATATTTGGTGGAGGATGGACAAGGGACAAGGCAAGGCAATGGGATAGAGCAAATGTTGTTTCACTGGTTTAAGAAAATGGTGTCCCATAGTCGTGGAAGGAGATGTTGGAGTTGGTCGAGGAGTATATTGATATGGAGTTTTAAACCCACCTCTCAAAGCACCTTACAAGAATGAGTCCTTGCCTATTTATAGAAGAGTTTCGTGGACTTCAAGCACAAAAATTTTGACTTTTACACCATCATAGTACAGTCAGAAGACAACTAATTTTCTTCTTCTCCAAGTATTCTTGCTTCCCACGTAGGACTAGAAACTTCTTCCCATGGGAGTCTTCACCTTGGACTTGCTTTTTCTTGCATCCTACATGCAACCTCCTAGCTGGAGATTTCCTGCACGTTCTCTAGGCTTCTCTAGATTGCATGGTAAGGATTTGCTAGCTGGTTAACTAGTTGCAGCTAGATCTTCAATTTCTTAACTTCATCATTAAGCAAGTAGTTCTAGAATTAAAAAATGGATCACAATTTCCAACATGAACATAGGGCTTTCCACTTGATTGTTGAGCTTTATTAAATAAAATCAATGCGTTCCAGATCTTTATGATTAGGGATCCATGTAATATGAACATGTGTATATGTCCAGCTACCCTTCAATTGAACTTGTATCCAACGAGAAGTTATATGTAGAGCATTTCCATTTGCAAGATAGATTGTAAGTGTCTCTACATGCAACCGAAGTATAGATTTTACAGATGACAAACAAACAATAGTAGGTCCTTACCAAAAAAAAAAAAAAAACAATATTAGGTTATTGCAGGTCACTATCATAAGCAGTAATCTAATAGATTATCAGTGCAAAGGCAAAACGGCAATAATCAAGTGCTTCACTTTATGAGGGTTCAATTTGGGAGTTGCAACTTCGATTTGGGCAGGAAATATTTTAGAGTTGAAGCATCAAAGTGACCTATAAGGGTATGCAATATGGAGAGTAGTCAATATTTAATGGTAATTATACATGAAAAGAAATACTCCATAAGCTGTGATTGTTGCAAAATGAGCCTTATTCAATACACTCTATCCGATTTGGCCATATATGTATGTATGCATGCGTGCGTTTTCCTCTTTCAATAGCTAGTCCCTGCTCTAAACCTCCAATAGTGTCTCATTAGGCTTGAAAGGATGTCAACTGTTTACACACTTTGAATAGCTAATACTCACGAACACCTTCACTTAGGTGATGCTAAGTGGATATTCACAAGATATTGTTGTCACTAGGTTGATATAAAAGGATGTAATAAGCACACGGCAACATGTTTATATGTGCATTTTTATCCAATGGTAACTGGGAGATGGCATTAGAAAAGAAGGTTGAAAGAAAATCTAAAAAGATGTGGAGGATAAGAAAATCAATGACACTTCCCTTGATATCAGAATACTGAAAGCTCATAACCATTCAATTCTTATATATATTTGATTGTAGACTTGTGCTCACATCGGCCTATGTTATAATTCTTGGTCCAGGACATAATGGTGCAGCTGCTTCGGCATTGTCAGTACAGTTGCAAAATACCAATTCTGGAAATGCCATGAAGCTTTTGGTCAATGACAACGTTTGTGTCGCGGTGCAGCAGCCCCCGTATCCAGGTCCCTGGAATGTTCTAAATTCTCGAGGAGACAATTGTATCCCTACTGCCGGATCGTCAATGCAGTTTCATGGTAACGATTTCCAGAATGCCATGTGGAGCGATACGATCCATTCTTCGAGCCAAACGGACTATACGGGGGGCGGGAGTGTCCTCGACTCTGAACTGCCCTGTGCCTCGACATCAAGCTTCCAGTCTTGGAGTCCACTTCCTCATCCTGAAGGCAATCCCATGATGGGAGATTCCCCAGCAATTTATTTAGATGACATTTTGGAATGTGATGACTTGTCAGATCCCACGATACGATGATGATGGTTCTGTTAGAGGTACCAGGAACGGTGGTGTTAAGTCCGAAATTTAGCCCAATTCTCTTTCTTCCTCATATCTGCAACTTTTTTCTCCGCGAATTCTCAGACTCCGCTGGACCTCACAAGCCTCCCTCCATTTGAAGCTCCATCCTTCACAAGCTCACCATGGGTTTGCATTTCCCACCGACGCTTCTGTGCCCTCCTCGCGTTTTGTTACAGCATATCTGGTGGCTGCATTTTCGGCTGCTAGTGGCATGTGCTTCTGTTTCAGCTTCAGTTCGACAAACTGCTTTGGCTTCTCAGGTTCTGCTTCCATTCGGCATTCTTTGGCGACTGAATGGGTGGCTCGACTCGATTGTTCCGGCTCGGTTTTGTGAGGTTTGGCTTGATTTCTTCCAATTGACAGGTGAAGATGAAGGAGTTGAATCCGGAGAAGGATTTTCTAGCAATAGTCACGGAAGACTCGAAGGCTGTAAACAATCTCTCCTGAGTATAGCTAAGACTAGAGAAACTTCTTTTATTTATTATTGATCTATTCATTGATCTATTCATTCATTCATTCATTCAGTGTGTTGGTTTCTTCAACGATGGGCATTTGTGCTTCAGTATATTTGGTGTCTTTCCAATTGGACATATCATAAGCGTCCCGTGTGTTGAAATCAACTATTTAGCATTATGGTATATTGGATACAGCCGACGATTCATTCTTTCCTTGTTCTGGCTTCTCATTCAGCACTTTTTCTTAATAAATCAGTATTGTCTGGAAAGTAATGGGCTGATTAAGTAAACAATTATACCAGGTGAAGTTATGCTTGTGAAAGTTTCAGTTGTTTATGCCATTTCCCAGGCTAGATTTCACATGCGTTGGTCACTTCAGAGATGACACCCTTCCAACTTGGATACAGAACAGTTTATCTTATTTTTGTTTGGCCTGAGGTTAGCCTGCCTTACCTACTTGCTCTACTCTAGGCTATTGGGTTTCTGCTCTGTTCTATGAAGATTTCCAATCAATTCTCCAAGCTTGATTTGATTCGTCCTTAATGTTGTACTAGGTAAGATGATTCTCCCTTTACTGTCTGATAGAATTCTCGCTATTCTTTTCTTAGATGAGGGCGTATGAGTTACTCATACGTGTTCGGTTATTCATTCGTGTATAAAACATATTTGTTTAAAGGCCTTCTTAAGCGAATAAACTTTTTCATCAGCTCTTTTAAATTCAGTTACTCTCTCTACTTTTTTAAATCAGGCTCTACTACATGAATAACACATTAGGAGCTAAATAAAAACATGCGAATCGTTTGCATTTATGGTAGCGAGAACTTTGGTTCCTTTGCTTTGATGACCCTCTATGATCAAAGATGTTATGTATGCATTTGGAATTGACATTATTGCCAAGAGATAATGATTTGAGGCTAGTATCGATTGATGTCTATGAACGTGGATGTTCATGGGCAGTGGATCTTCTGGTTTGGACCATTTGTAGGGGCACTAGCAAGGGTGTAGTACTATTTGTAGTAGCAGTCCTTCTATATCATATTAACAATCGAAATATGGTGGAAAGAAAAAATCTCTATTTGACAGGGCTTCTACAGTACCATCAGCAGGTCAAGGCCCTCAAAGCAACTGCCGTCAAGGCCCTCGGCGGTAACCCTGCCAACTAAAATCTTTCCCTTTTTCTTTTTTGCATTTTTATGCCCATTTTCTATTTTTGTGAACGAGAGACAACTATGACGATAGATGGTGATGGTGGTGATGACGGAACCCCTCTTGATTTAGAGATTTATTGATCCCATTTATCATTATTATTGCTGTTGTTACTGTTCAATGATTAGTGGTGGAAGTGTTTCCTTTTCTTTCGTATTCTATCGCCTTGTGATCGCGTGCGCTCCTGTCGAAACCAACCCGACTACCCGAATCGAGTCGAGTGTAGAGACTGTGGGAGACATAAACCCTTCGTCCAAGACTCCTAACGACGAGCAGATACTCAGTATAAAACTAGAATTGGACCAGGAACATGCGTGATCAGCACGAGGATGAACGTTCCGCGCGTCTCTAAGGAAACACACCTGGTACTAACAGGATGAGCAAAAAGATGCTCGAACTATGTGATAATACTGATGAGGTTTTGAGTTGGCGTCTTTCTATCGTCGGATGAAACATTATGGTGTCTCGACTAAGGGCTGAATCGCGACTGATCCTGGCAAAAAGCCAGAGTGACAAGAGGGGGTGGGGGAAAGAGGTGAGGCGACAAGTGCTGCGTTGATCTACTTTGGGACTCAAAATTGCATCTAGCGAATAGGACGTCTAAGTAGACTGAGAAAATATGAGAAACTATTGGGTAGGGTTATCGTTGAGGCAAAATGTGAAAATGTTTAGGACTTAATTGATACAATTGAAAGGTTCGGGATTAAATTAGCACAAATGCAATATGTTTAGATTTTTTTTTTTTTTTTTTGATAATTTTCCCATCAATGCCATGGTTCATACAATTCAACATTCTGACCACTACATGTAAAACAGGTTAATCAAATGATGAAATTTGACTTACAGATCAATAATATCACACTAATTCAACTCTTCCCCCCCCCCCCCCTTACTCAGATCTTACTATTGCTTAAAAAGAACAAAAATTCAACGACGGTTATAGCGTATAATATATGGTCATAAAATCCCATAGAGTTGCCTCCAGAAAATTTTGCAAGCTAGGCATTCAGAATACTACACATAAATTTACGATGTCATGATGCTTCACTTGTAATCAAATTACATTATCTAATTCTACGGTGAGTGGAGGTGTCAAAAATTGGCTTATGGGGAGCGAGATTTCGAGTACATTTGATTTTACATTTAATTCCAAGTTTTGATAACGATGCATTTAGTAATAACAACTCAATTGATTAAAACATAATACAAAAGAAAATCATGATATTCATGAAAATGTAATATTTAATCAAAGCATTATAAATTAGAAAGACCATGTATATGCGGAAAATGAAAAAGCGTTAACTTAGAATTTAATAAAAGGAAGCATCGATGGCTAAAAAAATGTAGAAGAATGACTTCAGGATTAGGACATGGGACGACTCAAATAGGTGTTCAACGGTTGGATTATCGTACTTCCAAATAATATTGAAATTACTAGGTATGTAGGATTATTGCCCTATATCCCTCCTTGACTTTATCTTCTTTTAATCAAGCTCATGAGATATATCATGATTTTTAGAAATATTGAATGTTTCTGTTACTTTTTTGAAATTTACTAGAATAGTGAATGTTATGAAACAATAATTGCATGTACATCGAAAATTTTTCTAGTTGATTTGATTTGTTGAGATAAATATTGGTGGTATGAAATTCTGGTTCGTAGCCTTTCAAAGGTTAGTGATATCATTGAAGAAAATAGAATAGAGCGATCGAAAATTGAAAAAAAAAAATCTAATTTCTATATGTTTTATCCAAAATGGACGAATTTCCTGCAAAATAACAACAACAACAATAATAATTATAATTGAGCATCTTTGGATGTTTCAAGGCTTTAAGTAATTTTTGGACCATTGGGTTTACTTATCGGGCCCATGGATCCAAAATCCAGTATCAAAGGGCATTCATATAAATTTCGTCCCAAACGGGCTTCTTGGCCCAATTGAGTTCAGCCGCTATTTCTGTGGGTGCAATGTCTGATAAAGGGCTGAAACTTGCATCGCATTGTTACCAAGAGGTAAAATTATTTTGTTATAATATTGGATCGGGTATTGGATGGATTTTCAAGTTATTGTCATTTTGGATATACATTGAAAATGATTATGTAGGTGAATTATTTCAAATCACTTATTGGTATGTCGAATATCATGTATCGTTATTGAATTGATGCACATGGTCAACCTATGCATTGAGAGATGATACATATTTGCTAATCGGTTCGATTTTGGGGCTTAGCCACAAGTGATATGTTTTCTAGGGCTTAACTACAATGGACGTGGTTCTCTAGATCTTGTAACCTACCAAAGTGTGGCCATAGTGTTCCGATATGAGCAACTGGTCTGGTATCTTTATGTTGAATATTTCAATGGTGTATGATGTGCGTGATTTAACTGTGGTGTTTTTGTTAATGTGCCGCATAATTGACACAAAAAAATTTGCATCATTCACTACTCAATTTCATTGAAGTGGTGATTGTTACCTCCGTAGTCATAATTTTGCTAATCCCTTTCGATACCATTTTAGGTTGTGAGTAAAAATACTTGACTGAGTCAGAACAATTTGGAATGGCGTTGAACTCTAATTAAGATTTGTTTTTTTTTTTTTTTTTTGTGGGTCAGAATAATTTAGATCACTTGAGTAAGGGCTATCATGAAACTCTCATTTGGATTAATTTACGACACTCTAAACTTTGTTACTATATTCATTCAGTGAAAGGTAGCTATTATCGGTTGAAGGTTTTGTCCTTTATTTTATACGAAATATTTGGTCATTCCCTAAATTCTAAGTTCGGATTTGGAGCCTGGCAGTAGGTGTCATTCGCGCGTGCACATTTTTTACGAGATGGAAAAATAGTCAACGTTGAAAAGTCCACCAAAGATAAATATACATTAAAGCAATAGCATCCATAGCAGCCTAAACTCCAGATTTTAGCCAGTTTTAACTTTAGCCTCCCTTGATTTTTTTTATTTTATTTTAGTCGAATGGCCTCCCTTGTTTTGCCGCCTGGAATTGCCCTTGTTTGTTTACGTGGGTCGAAAAAGAAAAATTACTAGTAAATTCATAATTTCCTCTTTTAGAAAACAGACAAAATGAATAAAATATTAGAGCACCGTGAGAGATTATAGAAGGAATTCCTCCGAGCCAAATTACTTGTAATAGTGCTTGTAAAGCACATCTTCTATTGATGATGGGCACAATTTCAATTTTGAATAAATTTTGGGACTTTATTGAAATATTTCAGCGTCACCTGCCAACGTCACCGTATTAGGGAAACGCGTCGGAGGATAAAGCTTGAACTGCAAGATTGGCCACGTACACCAGAAAGCCAAGCAGCCTTTAGAGTTGACAATCCCCACTTCACTCGGTTCGGCTTGCATATGTTTAATTTAATTACTCCACCACCTTATGCTAATCCACTCGCATTCTTTGTCTTATTATAATTTGGGTTAATGTAAGGAAAAATCCAAAATTAATATACTTTTAATAAATTCATTTCAAACTAATTTTTTAATCACTATAAATCCAAAACTGGTATAGATACGATAGATTTATCCTAAATTAATTTTTTAATCACCAAAAATCTTAAACTGATATATTTGTGATAAGTTTACTCTATGTTAGTTTATCTTAAATTGGATTAATACCACAAAAAATTCAAATTGGTACATTTGTAACGAACGGAAGACATGTGCTATCCAACTCAATAATTTGTTGATAAGCATTAATGAAAATTAACAGAATGTAAATTTGTTACACGTATAGCAATTTAGGGTTTTGGAGAGTTTAAATATCAGTTTGAGTAAACGAGTTACAGTGTACCAATTCGGAATTTTTCGTAATATTAATCTTTATTATTATTGTTTTTTTCAATATTATAATAAAATTGGCCACGTCCAACAGAAGCCAAGCTTTGATTTTGGCCTTATAATCTCATGTGGTTAGAAGTGATTAATGTTTTTTTTAGCACTATAGATGATAACAAATAGAGATAAGTACATTTGAAGTTTTAAAACTTATCATGAAAGTGTAATTGAGTTCTAAGATTTTAAAAAAGTGTAATTAAGTTTTAAAAACTTGTCAAATTAATGCAATCAAATCCTTTTGTTAATTCCGTCACGAAAAATGCTAACACGACATTCTTTGTTATTTTCTTCTCCAAGTCTAACTTAAATTAGATTTTTAAAAAATTAAAAGCATATTATAAAAAAAAAAAGTGCCCTCGCCTGTGGGTCGCCAACGTCGAAGAGGGCTGGCAGAGGTCACCGAGGCAGGCTGAATTTTTCTGGGTTTTACAGGCTAGTGCAGCCATTTATTTCATCCAAAAAGAAAGAAATAGGGCACTTCATGGAGGAACATCTTTAGTTGACAGAATTATCAGCAATGTTCATTTCTCCATTAGAGTGCAGATGTCCTCCTTCATTATGTTGAGGAAGGGGGCATTGCTGCAAGAAGATGAGGAGTTTTCAGTAGGGGTGAACGTCGGTCCAGACTGACCCTGGACCTGCCCAACCTTTCTAGTTCTCAGGGAGATTGGGTCGGTCATTGGTCTTTAGATTCCTAGACCAGTATTATGCGGGTTGGTCATCCATCCTGAGAGTTTTGGGTTAGTCTAACCTGGACCAACCCAGACTATAACATTAAACAACTATTTAGTGTGTAGTTCAAATAATTTTATATTGTTCTTTAATAATTTAGATTTTTAATGTCTTTTACGGTGTCAACAGTCATAATTTATAAATGAGGAAAATGTTTTTGTGAATAGTCCTCACAACGTCCAAAAATGCATGAACAACTCCTTACGGCATCCTCCTCTAATACTCATTCTCTTTTGTTTTATTTGTCTTATTAGTCTTTAATTTGCCAAAATCGAGAGAAATAACTTCTTTGTTCGCCACTCAACACTCGCCTCGCTCGCTTTGGGTCACTCGTGCCATTCGCCGCTCGATGCTTGCTTAGCTTGCTCCTCGCTCAACACTCGATGCTCACTCTATTCGACGCTCACCCCACTCAATCCTCACTGCTTACCTTTCTTAGCTGACCTCGCTCGTCATCGAACCCATTAGGTCGGTCCAATCTTCAATTGCCATTTCAAGGAGTACAAAAAATGAAATAAAAAAATTATTGATTAGTTTCGAGTTGACCTTGGAATTGGATCGAACCTATTGAGTTGGTTCGATCCTCAATTGCTTTTTCAAGAAGCATTAAAAATGAAATAAAAAATTATCGGTTGGTCCCAAGTTAACCCTAGAACCGGACCAAACCCACTGGGTTAGTCTAATCCTCAGTCTCAAGCTTAATATGGTCGGTTTTCAGTCCCAAAAATTGAGGACCAGCACTATGTGGGTTGGTCTTAGGGTTAAGAGGTGGACCGACCCAACTCGGACCATACTCACCCTTAGTTTTTAGATGGTATACATGATCACTCTTGGCGGCTGTGGCGGCCGTGGCAACCCATCGGTGAGGATCCTATGGCTCTTTTTTTTTTTTTTGGAGCTTGGGCTCTTTTTTAAAAAAAAGATTATTTTAATCTAATTTAAGTAAAATTTGATGAACAAAATAATTAGAAAAAGGTCATGTAGAGAGAGAAAATAATAAAAAAATTGACATGGCAGCATTTTCTGCTAAATAAATTGACCAAGTTAATGGAAATAATTGATTGTACAAATTTGACAAGTTTTAGAGATTAATTGTGCTTTTTGAAATTTTTAGGGCCCATTACATTTTCATAACAAGTTTTGAGGGTTCTAGTACATCCATCTTTGACATAAATTCAAGCATGTCCCCATTTATAAAAGACTGGTAGAATAAATTTACCTCAAAACTCACGCTGAAGGCAAAAATAGCTTAATTATCTAATAGGCTAAAGCCTGAAAAAGAAGATGCAATTTCACAATGATAAGGGGGCAAATTGCTAAAATCGGAGAAATATTAGATTAAAAAAAAAACAAGGACACTAGCCGGTAACGTTTCGGGGAAATGCATCAAGTCACATTTCGCGGAAAATTATGTGCTGCAGATGTATACAAAAAGAAGACGCACTGCCAATGATTACAAGAGAGTTTGGGTTCGTTGATGAACTGCCTTACCGTCTGATTCTCTGTCTGCTGCAGTTCTTCAGCAACCAAACTCTAGACACCTGCTTAGTTCTTGTTAGGCTTCAAAGAAGAACAGGAAAACCATGTCGATGCAGAAGAGAGCTTTGCCTTCCTCCTCTTCTTCAGGTCAACCAAGTCAACCCAAGAGGCCATGCTTGCCTCCAATCGAGTAAGCTCGCTCTTCCCTCTTAACGTTTCGGTGCTTGATATATTGTTTGATGATCTTGCGTTAGTTTAGCTGTACTTGAGGGAGATTCAATGAAGGGTTCTTGAGTTGAAGATTCTTGAAATGAGAGATATGGTGAAAGCCCGCCATCGATAAGCTTTTGCCTCATGACCGTTCAAAATCACTTTCGTTCAGTTCTTTATTTATGGGTTTGTGCTGTTGTTTTAATGCGAAGTACTAATGACCTCGGATGACATCGTCTCGAATCTGTTTTGTGAATTTGTGTTGGCCAATTGCAGTACTTCCTCCTTATTTGAGTTGAGTTCTGTTAGAATCATTTATCTAGCAAGTGAGCTGTTATCGTTACCAGGTTAATTTGCTATCCTGTCGTCTAAAATATCCTATCTGGCTTGTACTTTTGTGCTGATGTTCATGCAGTCAAGCATGGAACGGGCCCGAAATGAATCCTGGGCCGAGTTGCTGTTTGACTTGCTGTTTGACAAAGGAGGATCTGCGGAGTATGGTAAGATGAGTGAAATAGCCAAGTTGGCATGCAAAGTACAGTCCTTATTATATTCCAATTCCTGTTTCTCTGATTAGAAGTGGTTAGATGCATTTCTGACATTCCGGCCAGTTTCTGGATAGTAATCCACGTGAGAAATTGCCAAGAGATGTATAGAGAATTATTGCTTGAGTGGTAAAAATGACCCGCTGAATGTTCTAGGATTTTCCCAGGAAGCAATTGCACTAAGAACATGCTTTAGGCTTTTCGTGTTGTATTGGGCAGTATGGTTCACAAAAAGATACAAATTTTCAATGAAGTGCCCAGGACATAACTGTCGCCTTGAATCCTGGAAAATGTGGTCGATGACCTTTTGAATGTAGGAGGAAAATGAAGATACCTGTGATGTGAAACTTGAATGTGATGATTACGTGACAGATGGCTCTTGCTTATGTAATTCTTCGCTATTGCTTTCTTTGCTGGACAGTTCAGAGAAGAGCTGGAGCGTGCTAAATCTGACTGGGCTGGATATTTTCAAAGGTGATTATATTTCATTTGGTTTGTTGGCAGTATCTTATCTGCAAGAACTGATTTCTGCACAAGAATTTCCATGTCTATTGTCTCACCATAGTATTAATGCCATAAATCCAAATTTCTGTTCGGCAAAGTGTAATACCTGCGCGTACCTTTTTCTGTAAATCACTGAAAGGACGGTGCTTTGGAGATAGCAGCTAATCAACATTTCTTGCTTCTGTTATCAAAGTACTGGATAAATTTGTATTCCAGCTTTATGTTGACTTTTTATGTCGAGTTAGATTAAGTAATGCATTTGATGAGTCAGGTATTTATGGTATATACAGTAATTAGATCTGACATTCATTTGTACAAGTAACTAAATGTCAAGGGTTTTTTTGTCTTTTTGTTACGAATAAGTCCACAAGACAGCAGTTGTTCATGGTATCAATTTTTATGGTGTAGTTGCATCTGGAATGCTCTCAAAGATTTAGTGCCACAGAGGCGCTCAGAGAATGATTTTCAGAGATTGGTAAGATAAACAAGTTTATAAAATTTCTACTTTTTCACAGACATATCTTCATCAACACTTTAGGTATGAGTTGTTTATCTGCATGTCATGAAGTGATAGAATGAACTTACTAATTGCTTTATTCCGACAGTTTTAACAGCATTCATCGAGCACAAACTTCGCACGATCTCCTTTGTCTATAAGTAAATATTCATTTCGTTGCGCAACCTGTGGAAAGAAAAACATGGGAAGCCTAATTTCCATACAAGTCTGTTACAGCATAATGTCCCACAAGCCATCTGAGTTTCAAGCAGATCATCAGACCTTGCTGGAGGCCATCTCCATTCATTCTCCTCAATAACAGTTTCAACTGTGGCTTTATCACCTAAAGCTAAATCATAACCATTCTAAAGCACATGAAAAAAATTTCATGGACATGGAATGGAAGGGGAAAATGAAAAATGCTTAGGATTGATCATATGAGTTTTATAGACAACTGCTGTTTGGTAAAAGACAGTGAATTCAAATATGCATGAAGAACTTAGCTCAATAAGGTGTTTGATAAGTTGTTTTTAGGAAAGAGCCACAGCATAGGTTTTCCAACTCCTTTTGATGGAATGGATTGGTTTTGTATCCCTCCTGCTTCATTTTTTGGATGTCTCCAACTTTGGCAATTCTGCTGTTGGTGGCTTTGAACAGATGGAAGCAGTGGAACTTGGAAACATTCATTCTCCCCAACGTGCAAGGTATGGATGCACTTCCCTTGTGATGCTGTTGAGAATGCATTGTTGATGTTTTGGGGAATAATGGTCCGACCTACTACTACCAACCCAAGCAGGCAGTCTGAGCTCTCAGTGAGTGTCATGCCACAATGACTCGGTTGTGCACCAAAGTGTCAATGCTCAATTTAGAACATAATCCTTGTAGCTTGCCAGTGGAACATTTTATTTTATTTTACTTCATTTTTTTAAATTGTGCATTATTAAACAAATAAAACGACGGGTCTATTTATCCTTGTAGTTTCCTCGGCAGTAAGACCTGTCCAAGTGGGATGTTGGGTATTTTGTCTCTCTTTGTCGTTACTTTTCCAATTTTCCGTTTTTATACACATTCCTATTTCTGATGGTTGGTTTCTGGAGAGAATGCAGGGCTAATGCTAATTCTACGGGAGAGAATGATGTGAGAGACTTACGGCTTCAAATTCGAACCAAACTGTCAGATTCCCTATTTACTGGACAGAAACTAGAAGGAGTGGGGGGTGCTCACATTTCCGTTGCCTTGATCAATTCAAATACAGGGGATGTTGTTACATCAGGCCTGGAATCCTCCATTAAGTTGGACATCGTCGTGCTCGAAGGCGACTTCAACAAAGACGATGAGGATAACTGGACCCAAGAAGAGTTTGAGAGCCACGTGGTTAAACAACGTGAAGGAAAGAGGCCGCTTTTGGCTGGAGATCTCGTAGTGAAGCTCAAGGAAGGTGTTGGGGAGATGGGAGAACTGATATTTACTGACAATTCCAGTTGGAATAGGAGTAAAAGATTCAGGATAGGGCTTAAGGTGGCAACGGGTTGTTGTGGGAACACACGAATCCGAGAAGCAAAAACAGACGCCTTCCAAGTCAAGGAACATAGAGGGCAAGGTAGGTCCTTCATAGTCTTTCTACAGTATATAAACCTTATCCTTTATGACTAAACATAAACATGATTTTGGACATCCTGAGTCTTCAATTTTTTAATTTAGAGCTTCATTTCGTGTGGACCTTTACAACTCGAACGAAAATTCTGATAAACAAGAAGCAATCGGTTTGATTGTTATTAGTAAATGTCGACACTTTAAATCAGTTTCAGGGAGAGATTGCAAGACTGTTAGAAGTTTTCTTCTACAAATTAATCTAATAGTGCCTGGGACCTTATTGTATATGTGCTCTTCATTTTACAGCATACATGAAACATCATCCACCCGCATCTGACGATGAGGTTTGGAGGTTGGAGAACGTTGCCAAAGGTGGGATATCTCACCAAAATCTGAGTGATGCTGGAATATATAAAGTGGAAGACTTTCTACTGCAACTGTTCACGGACCCCAAGAAACTGAGAGAGGTAAGCACTTAATTAATGATTCCCAATTAGGGCTTGATTGACTGCCAAGAATGTAAGCCCTGTGTGTTCACTCATTATAGATTCTTGGAAAGAGCATAGCAGAGAAGAAGTGGGATAGCCTGATACGCCATGCAAAGACTTGCAAAACAAAGTGGAAACTTTACTTGGACTATCCTGATGGCGTGACGAAGCATGGTGTTGTATTCAACACTGATGGTCAACCAATCGGCCTAGTCAAAGACAGGGAATATTTTGCTACTCCTCGACTTTCTGCCCAAGAGAAGGTAAGTAACCAAGGTGTTCCCACTCAGTTTTGTCAAGCCAGTTCACTCGCTTCACACCATCACGGGGAATTTGAATAATTTGGCCCATATTTTCTATGTAATCACTATTTTGATGTTTACTTGTAGCTGTGGCTTAGTATGTGTTAGAAGTGATTAGAGATATGGAAACTTGAAACAAGGAGTTGGTCATCTAGAGGCTTTGCTTTTCTTTTCTTTTCTTTTCTTTTCTGATCATAAAAGTAAAATGAAGTTCCTGTGGAGAGAATAAAAAGAAAATATAGATGCTACGTTTAGATCATAATAGAGTGATTTTGGGGTTGCGCTCTTTGTGAAACAAAGTTGAGGTTAGTGACCTTGTAAATTTAAGTGGCCTTCTGCATTGAGTAAGTTGAAGACCACTTTCAGTAGTTAATTCGGTTTCGTCCATGAGAATCTGAGGCACTCATCAACAAATTGTAGTTTGAATGATTAACACATTCCCGTCACAACCATTACTTTCCAAGTTTATAACTATCGAGATCTTAATTACTTGCACAATACATATTGATGCGTGCTTTATTTCTTCACTGGTCCTTTCTCGATCAACTTTGCATCTTTACATTGAGAACCCTTGCCTTGATTGTACTCTGCATTACATGTTTTAAACACCTGACTTTAGGTGGTAGAGAAATGGGCAGATATTGGCATAAAGTGAATTGTGGGTCTTTCAATATTGTTCTTCTTTCTCTGTGCTGCACTCACGTACTAATCTGAATACAAGTTCATCCATTGGAATGCAACTTTACTTGCCGAAAAAAGTAGTTGCTTGAAGCCAGAATGTTTACCTGTCAATAGTGGAGATAAATACTTCCATTAGTCCTGCTTGAGCAATGTACAAGTGTGTTTCTCCCAGGAACTTGGAGATGCAATCGTGAAAAAGGCCTTGGCTAACTGGAACGATGTGAGAGAGTTCAGTGGTGAGACGTTTTCTGATTCAATGCGGAACAATAGCTCAAGCTCATTTTCATCTCAAGTCTCTGGTGGACAAACTGAAAATCTCGACCATGTTCAACGTTATTTGGCTCCACCAGACTTTGCTGCTCCAGTTGGTCCGGTTGCTTCTCAGGCAAATGTGAGCTCCACTGCTGAAGGTACGTGCTCTATAAAACAAAACTGCCTCTCCCTTTAAGCACATACAAAGATGTGGCCTGTGAAATTACAATGAAAATTGGAATTTCCACTTGATTGTTGAGCCTTAATAAATAAAAACATTGTGTACCTGATCCTTATGATTTTGGGTTCCACATACGTTTGTTTGTCCAGCAGTGATTGTTGCAAATGAGCCTCATTCAATGCAATCTATCCATTTGGCCAATATATGTATACATGTATTTATGCATGTATGTATTCTGCCCAAGCTATTGAAAAGCAACTAAAAAATTAGTTGGTAACGGGTGCCTTTTTTGAGTGGGGGATTGGGGGAGGGGGAGGGGGAGGGTGAGGGTAGGTTTTAATGAACACCTTCACTTAGGTGATACTACGTGGATATTGACAAGATAATGCTATCACTAGATAGATATGAATAAATGTAATGAGCACACGGCAACTTGTTTATATGTGCATTTTTATCAAGTGGCGATTGCAGTCGTTTTAGAAAGGGCCTTGTCAATTGAAGCATGTAAAGATTACAAAGATCAGGGGCAAAAAAATTGAAGAGATGTGCAGGGTCAGGAGAAAAAAAAACTAGCAGCACTTTCCATGATATCAGAATAGTTCGTAGATCTGTGCTTACATCAGCCTATGTTTATGAACCATATTGATGTTTTAGTTCTTTCTCCAGGACTTAATGGTGCAATGGCTTTGGTATTGCCAGTTCAGTCACAAGATACCAATTCTGGAACCTCCATGAAGATTTTAGTTGATGAAAATTTCTTTCTTGCTGCACATCAGCTCATGTCTGCAGACCGTTCGAATGTTCAAATTCCTCCAGGATATCATGATAGTACTACTGCCGGATTGCCAACACAGCCCCATGGTCTCAATTTACAGAATTCCATGCATAGCCAAATGATTGGTTCTTCGAGCGGAATGGACTATACAGGATATGATGATGTTCTTCCTGAAGGCAATCATGTGAGAGAAAACAACACACCATGTAATGACCCGTTCTCTAGGACACTCGCTCCTCCCGAAGGCAATTACGTGATGGAAGATATCCAATCAAGTCATTCAGATGATAGTTGGAAGCAATTGTTGGCTGATATCCCATTGCTTGATAATGGTTATGTTGGAGAAAACAACACACCGTGTAATTACCCGTTCTCTAGGACACTCGCTCCTCCCGAAGGCAATGACGTGATGGAAGATATCCAATCAAGTCATTCAGATGATAGTTGGAAGCAATTGTTGGTTGATAACCCATCATTTGATAATGGTTATGTTGGAGGTACCGGCAGAGGTGTTATTGGCTGGCTCAAGATAAAAGCAGTGTTGCAGTGGGGGTACTTCATCAGGAAGACACGTGTCAGACTTGTGGAGTTGGACCAACCACCGATCCAAGTCCAGGCTTGTTCGTAGTTCTTATGTCGCTTTAGGGAAAGATGATTCTCCGTTTACTTATGATAGAACTGATGGTAATTTTTTCTTAAATGGTGGTAATATTTCATTGATTCTATATATTCATCTGTATATAGAACATCTATGTCGAACGCCTTCTTAAGCGACTAATTGTTTCATCAGTGTCTCTCTACCTCAATTCTTTCCACATCTTTCTTCAGAAAAGTTCTCTTATATATCACATGTAAGGAACGCAAGGTTATATCATTCAAAGGGTGTACTTGGATTCTGCGCTTATTATGCATTAGATCTGCAACCAAATCCAAGGAGTGCCATGTAATAAGTCCTGCCTACTGCTGCTCTCCAGTGGCAATGCAGCTCTTTTCTGGAACGCATACACTGTCAAGCTTTGATGCTAAGTTCCCTCGTACCCATTTTCCCGGCCTTCTCTTCTTGTTTTCTCGGTCCTCAAATGTTTTTACTATAACGAGCTTTTAGGCAAAGCAGCTCAGGGTTAGTTTAATTTAATGTTGGTTCTGCACTGGAATTGTAACCTTATAAAATAGGATTAAGTATTGAGATCTTTCATCTTTAGTGTGTCATTCCACAATTCCTCCAGTTCCTGAACTATTTAAACAACTGAATATTCATGCATGTTTATACATCATTAAATTTATTGGCTAAGTGATATTCTTGGTTAAGAAAACGCAAGTCCATTGAAAATATTGTAGACATAATCTCATAATCCTAAACCTACCATTTATTTGCAGATTCCGAAGCTCTAGGACTGGAATATGATCAATGTCCTTTAAAACCACCTTGAAACTATATATCTAGCAGCTAGTCATGTTGATTATATTGATCCCAGAGGGCAGCCCTCAAGAAGGTTTTTTGTGCATCGGATTGGATGCATCACTTAATGGTGACGTGAAGAAGCAAGTCAAATTTAGGTGGGTGAGAGATTTCAGCACTCCATTGCAAAGTTCGATAGTCGATTACACCGAGTGAACCACTCAACCCAAAGTATAAATAATCTACACCGAGCAATTGGTTCTCTTATATATGAAAGTTAATGTTTATAACAGATGAAGCATGAGATTGGGACTGTCGAATGGGTCTCGAATCTTGCAGCAATACCACGGAGACGATTGCCACCACATTGAAGCCATGGCTCTAATTAATAGACAAATAGTTACCTACTCCAATTTTCTCTTCAACAAATGCCCACCTAGCAGAAAAGGCACATGGGAGGTATAAATTAAGACTCCAAGGACGGAGCCGAAAAGCTTCAGTCACAAAAGCCAAAAAGCATTGCTTCTCACACCGATGTCTGCAGCTTCGGAGAGCAGAGGTCCACCCACAGGAGCAACACGAGCATAACCACCACAAATTATTGAACAGGCAGTCATTCTGAATCAGAGATTTCATCTTCATCCTCGTCCAGTATGTAGACCAGGGCCCGTTTTCTTGCAGCTAAAACACAAGCCACACCTCTACTTGCTGTCGCCATAAAAACATTAACTTGATTTCAGTCCAACGTTTGATGTTTAGATACCTTTGTTGGGTAAAAGCAAAAGTACAACACATGCATTATGCTAAAACACAGGCGGGGAAGCAAACCTTGTTGCCCAGGGAGGCTATGGTATGCATGTAAACTATGAATGCTCTACAGTATCTTGCTACACTAGATATCATGATAGTATCTATCATCATGAACATGTACAGGTTCTCAGTCAGTAACTAGACCGCAGTGAACCTACCATAAGAAGAATATTCTCTGTACTTGTGTGGCCTCTAAAGATTCACCTTTTTTGCACTTTCACCTCTCAATAGATTTAAATTTAGGGGAAAACCTGATACATTAGTATATTACTTCTTCAACTGAAAAAATATTCTTCTTTGGAGCATAAGTTTGCACTTCTTCAAACTGTGGGAACAAACATGAAGTGGTCCATTAAAGAGACATATTGTACTTAAGCCAGTCATAACCAGTCATATTTAAACTTATGAGTAGGCTGTTAAGTGAAAATGTAGTAAGGAGCATGGACAGGATTTATTCAGTCCACTACCTAGTCAACAAGATGGAATTGTTGCAAACACTCGCAAGTTTATCAAGCATTGATACACAAGGGAAATAGTATGGGCAACAACAAGTTTCCAAACATCCAAAAATGCAGATGGACATGGTAAGAAGCTCAAGGAAAAAAAATTCAGGACTATAAAATTGATGGCATGACAATGGTTTAATCCTTAGCTCAGTTGTATGGTGGTGTCAAAAATTCTTACCACTAACTGAGAAGGGAGGAACAACAGTATGGGGAATGCTGCGAATCTTCTCATTCTCCAAATCTAGGTGTAATATAGAGTCCTACATGCATAGTTTCACTGTGTTAATGTTTCAGGAGTGAGAATAAGATAACCAAGCAAAAAATGTTCTCACAAAATAGAAGCGAAAATGGCACTTCTTACCTATTAGGGACATTCTGACCAAAAAAATAAAAAATCAATTAGGGACACCACATGCCTACTTTTTAACCAACATACATGTAGAAGGCTTTAATTGCCAAGATAAGTTGGAACTTTTGCAGTTATAGTAAGGCAGAAAGTAAAACACCCTTCAGAGTTCCCAAGCGTGAAATAGCATGTCCATGCACATAGGAGGAAAAACTAAGCTGCTGCTTCTCATGCTGATGAGGAAAGCATACAAATAAAAGATAGGAAGAATAAAATTCCTAGTGTTTTTGAAACTGGACAAGTGGTTCAACCGGTCAAACTGGTAGAACTGTGTTCTACCAGTTTAATGGGTTTAACATATTGCATGTGATGTCATCTGATAGAATACTCCACATCTATTAGATTACACGTGTTCAGATTAATAGATGCCTGGCTGAGTCGGCAGAGCCTCATTGAGCACAAATGACAGCATTCAAGTTCTCAAGAACATCATTTAATTTTCTAATAGATTAAACCAATAAGGTCAATGAATAATAATGCACCACCAAATTGAAGCAAGAAGACACTGGAGTGAATGGTTGGTACGCTTGGTAGTTACAAGAGGTTGGAGTTCCAAACCCCAACCCAACTCCAACACTCTTCCTTTAAACATTTTGAATGCCCAGAACTGGTCCAAACTAGTTGACAGGATTGTGGGTCAACAGTTGACAGTTACGCCTGATAACAATAGGGTCAATACCACCAGTTCTTGACCACTACTGTTTCTACTGTGAAACCAGACTGGACAGGTCTGGTTCCTGATCCAACCAGAGCCGGTTCTTAAAACACTGAAAAGAACAGGAGTCAACTAAAAAGCAATTTTCTTTTTGCCATCAATGTTTTAAATAGTGAACTGATGCGTATCAGAACAAACAGCGTCCTATACGTATCACGAGTACGAAATCAATATGCAAGCTTAGGATCCAAGAGTTACCTTTAATTGGTACAACTCCCAGTTATTTGCTCGAGTGGTTCCTGAAATGTGCACAAATGGAAGGTCACTGGCCTGCAAGATCATCATCCAGGCATCTCCCAAATTTTCACCAGTATCATTCATCTTATTTAGCAACATAACAATTTGATGGTCCTGTTTCAAAATAAAATATATTAGCCACATCCACAAATTCTTAAAGCAATATATGCCAGGCTTTTACCTTATATAGAGCCAAATCCACACAATGGTAACCAGAAGGGATGCACAACAAGATGGCTTCCAAAGGTTTTCCCTGCTTCACATTGCTTGAATCATTCATAGATCCCCTCACTACAGCTATACAGTTTGTAACATCTAAAAAAGACTCGTCAGGTAATTGGAAGGAAATATAGTCTGTAAACCCAACTTCATGAGTCAGATTAGATGAAGCAAATTCAGAGGCATCCTGCAAAGCCATATGAAGAAACGATTAGCATGAAAAAGCAGTTGTACTCTGCCCATGCAGATCTCCGGATAAAATTGTAGATTCAGATTAAGGGTAAATACCTCATAGGAGGACAGTGAAATTGGAATGTATCGGGTGGATGCTGAAACTGATGTAAGACGGAATAGAGGCAATAAATTCGTACAACATATCTTTTTTGAAATGGTAGAAAAAGGCATCTGGGCAGCTTCCTTGAAACTGTAAAAATTTAAATTTATTCCTAATCAGTAAACATGAGATACGGCATTATCACACACAATAATCATAAACTAATCAGAAAGCCCAATCCAATAAGATCACCCAGCTTAAGTTTCCATGTACATTGTCAAGTAATCAACCTGAGATTGAATACGAAACACTAGATTATTAGGTAGAGGGTAAGTAAAAAACCATTGTTGAGTACAACCTTCAGAAGACAACCCCCACCCCCGAGGGTTTCCTTTTTTTCCTTCTCTCAGTATAGTCTCAAGGTTCTGGCCACTCAGACAAGGAAATATAAAATATAGCTACAATTTTATTGTAACAGGAATTTGGATAGAAAGATCTACTGACAAATGACATTATCAAGATACCTAAATTAGCCAAATGAGAAATGAATATTTCAGCTCAATTAAACGATGAGTTGGGTGAAACCAAAGCACAAGGTTTTAAGTGAAGGATTGCAATGTTTACGTAAACCATTTTGGAGCCGGACCATCATACTCAAACCTCTGTTATGCATACAAAGAGATCGAGAATTTCATATTCGGTACACTTGTCAGCAATGAGGACCAGACTTGGAGGAGGGAAAAAATCAATCACTTCAAATGACAGATGACAGCAACGATTTATCCCAGCGTTCATATATTCCCCACTGAGGTAGCATGCGGAAAAACACTAGTGAATGGAAAATCTAGATATAGCATAAATACAAAGAATCGACAATGAAAGAGCAACAAGACACATTCAAGTAAGAACTTCCATGCATGAACAAGATTCTATTAAATTTCATTCAATTCTTTTGCTGATACCTATGTTCCATCTGTTGAAACTCCTTTGCAAGTGTCCTTCGCAAATATTTGCTGTCCCCAAATCCTCCAAATTGCACTAATTCTTTGACTCTCTTCATAGTTTCTCTGAAACAATAATGTGTAAAACATCTTATTGACCTGACATCAAACATCAAGGCAGACAAGCGCATGAAACTACATTTGATTTTCAAAAGACTTTCCAGTCCAATGAGAAACGACAATCAACCCGTCAATTTCAATCCTCGTTACCCTGTCATTAGCAACATATGCTGGACCAAGAATGACCACAGTCAAAGCCCAGCAAAGCACCCTAACTTGAGTCAACCTCATCTCTTGTGCTCTTAGAAGTATTTAGGAGGACGGTAGCAAGATGACTTAAAATGAAGAACTAACCCTCAAACCAGGAGTCATTTACAATTTCGATATTCTGAATTTAGCAACTAATTTGGTCGCATTGCAAAAAGGCATGAGTGAGCCACTAGAGTGCATGAAAAGAATACTAGGCTTGACAGGATACCGCTCTGACATTTAAAGCGTGACCAAGGTCCATTACGCCATGATATTTTAATCCTCTGGCACACAAATGGATAGCACAACCTAGTGAAGGGCCACCAAAATTTGCTGCTAGAGTACATGAAGGCAATACTATGCTGTCGACACTTCACAGTATCCAAGCCATTGCCTCACCAAATTTCAGATACAACGAATGAAGAGATGGCCCACACTTGGAATTAGAAGGTTATGTCAAATTATGAATCCAGTCATCATGTCTGAATGATACATATGATTCCATAACTAGGGCCAGGCAATAACATTTTCTTATTAGATGAATGAAATTCATTAAGAACACCAAGTAGGAGCCGAACTTCAGATGATGCACAAGAGAAGAAATTTATTAATTCAATGGGTAGCCATTCTATCAAAAATAATGACATGTCACATCTCAGCCCAAGTAAAGTTAATGTCGACTGAAATGAGGGAAAATAATTAACTTTCAGGGAGTATACAAGCCATTTCTACTGGAAGCTCTGTATATGGCAATGCCAAACAGTCCACTTGGTGACTCCATCAGGTATGAACACATATTAACTAAAGATTCAGGGGTTCTGTGTGCCATATTGTAAATGACTTAGAATTAGGAACTGGACAAGTTGGAGGAAATCACTTACAAATCAATGTCAATTTCTTCATCAGCCTCGGATAGATCCAGAAGCTGCATAACAGGATCTTGATCATACAGAAACTTCAAGAACACGACAACAAGTTCACTGTAGAAATTCATAAGAGTAAATAGGGATTCACCATAAGGACTGAACCTGATGGACAAAAGTTAGACAAACCTATTGTATGTTAAAAGTTGATCACTTGGCTCTGACATAAGTTGCTTTATACATTTCAGAAGCCAGCTGAAGAAATTTGCAAACTGAAAGAGACACAAAACCAAAACCAAAACCAAAAGCTTCAGCAACATGCACATTATCAACCAATAAAAAATGCTTACACCGCTGGCTCAAGAATTTAGGATCCTACCAATATTCTGAGCTTGTCTAGATTTCAGTGGTCACACTGGCAATATTTTCATTTTAAAACAAGAAAGAATGGATGTCTCCAGCATAGCATGTGCGAAATTGAAAAGGTATCAACAAACCCTAAGTTGTCAAGGTGCCGTAAGCAAAGATAAAAAAGTCATGCAATTTCTCTTTGGTCCTTCAAATACACGATGATATATATCAACAAATAACAATGTGATATTGTCAGTATTTCATCATGATCTTAAAAGGTGCGAGATGAAACTTTGTTAAACAGGTTCAAGTCATGTGCAAATGCCCAGCTAACAATATCTTCCTCAAATTCTCAACGAAAACGCTTGTATTTCAAATATTAAATGTTATTCGGCTTAGAATAATATGTCATTCTGAGCACACAAGATCTTGTGTCTTATATCCACAAGTAGTTCAACTCCATGTTTAAAATTTAGGAATTTAGCATGACTAAAGATATGCACGATGAGAGACAGGCAAGATTTTGGAAAAGAGTAGCAAACAGAAGGTATCAAGAAACGTAGAGAAATCATAACAAAGATTGTAACAGGCTATCTGCTGCACAACAGATGAGAGCACCCTTATGAATCGCTCAACCTGTACAAGCAGCATTCCAGCCTTTTCTACTGCATTGTCCACCAGTGTCTCATCCAAACCAATACCCAGGTAACAAGAGTGCCATCTTGAAAGACCCCTGAGCTCACCCATTCTAAAGCCAATAATTTCTACAGCAGGCTGATTCTCTCTCTCTCTCTCTCTCTCTCTCTGCTCTCTGCTCTCTGCTGCGCTTTTTCAGTAACCAGACATTCTCTTGCTTCTCGTTGAGCTCCAGAAAGGAGAAGGGAAAAGCCATGTGGAAGCCAAAGAGAGCTTTGCCTCCCTCTTCTTCTTCAGGTCAACCAAGTCAACCCAAGAGGCCATGCTTGCCTCCAATCGAGTAAGCTCGCTCTTCCCTCTTAACGTTTCAATGCTTGATTCGTTGTTTGATGATCTTGCGTTAGTTTTAGCTGTACTTGAGGGAGATTCAATGAAGGGGTCTTGAGTTGAAGATTCTTGACATAAGAGACATGGTGAAAGCCCGCCATCGATAAGCTTTTGCCTCATGACCGTTCAAAATCACTTTCGTTCAGTTCTTTATTTATGGGTTTGTGCTGTTGTTTTAATGCGAAGTACTAATGACCTCGGATGTCATCGTCTCAAATCTGTTTTGTGAATTTATGTTGGCCAATTGCAGTACTTCCTCCTTATTTGAGCTGAATTCTGTTAAAATCATTTATCTAGCAAGTGAGCTGTTATCGTTACCAGGTTAATTTGCTATCCTGTCGTCTAAATATCCTATCTCGCTTGTACTTTTGTGCTGATGTTCATGCAGTCAAGCATGGAACGGGTCCGAAATGAATCCTGTGCTGAGTTGCTGTTTGACTTGCTGTTTGACAAAGGAGGATCTGCGGAGTATGGTAAGATGAGTGAAGTAGCCAAGTTGGACATGCAAAGTACAGTCCTTATTATATTTCAATTCCTGTTTCTTCGATTAGAAGTGGTTAGATGCATTTCTGACATTCCGGCCAGTTTCTGGACAGTAATCCGCGTGAGAAATTGCCAAGAGATGTATAGAGAATTATTGCTTGAGTGGTAAAAATGACCTGCTGAATGTTCTAGGATTTTCCTGGGAAGCAATTGCACTAAACACATGCTTTAGGCTTTTCATGTTGTGTTGGGCAGTATGGTTCACAAAAAGATACAAATTTTCGATGAAGTGCCCTGGACATAACTGTCGCCTTGAATCCTGGAAAATGTGGTCAATGACCCTTTGAACGTAGGAGGAGGAAAATGAAGATACCTGTGATGTGAAACTTGAATGTGATGATTACGTGACAGATGGCTCTTGCTTATGTAATCATTTGCTTTTGCTTTCTTTGCTGGACAGTTACGAGAAGAGCTGGAGAGTGCTAAATCTGACTGGGCCGAATATTTTCAAAGGTGATTATATTTCATTTGGTTTGTTGGCAGTATCATATCTGCATGAACTGATTTCTGCAGGAGAATTTCCATGTCTATTGTCTCATCAAAGTATTAATGCCATAAATCCAAATTTCTGTTCGGCAAAGTGTAATACCTGTGCATACCTTTTTCTGTAAATCACTGACAGGACGGTGCATTTGGAGATAGCAGCTAATCAACATTATTTGCTTCTGTTATCAAAGTACTGGATAAATTTGTATTCCAGTTTTATGTTGACTTTTTATGTCGAGTTAGATTAAGGAATGCATTTGATGAGTCTGGCATTTATGGTTTATACAGTAATTAGATCTGACATTCATTTGTACAAGTAACTTAAATGTCAAGGGTTATCTGTCTTTTTGTTACGAATAAGTCCACAAGACAGCAGTTGTTCATGGTATCAATTTTTATGGTGTAGTTGCATCTGGAATGCTCTCAAAGATGCCACAGATGCGCTCAGAGAATGATTTTCAGAGATTGGTAAGATAAACAAGTTTATAAGATTTCTACTTTTTCAGACATATCTTCATCAACACTTAAGGTATGAGTTGTTTCTCTGCATGTCATGAAGTGATAGAATGAACTTACTAATCGCTTCATTCCGACAGTTTTAACAGCATTCATCGAGCACAAACTTCACACGATCTCCTTTGTCTATAAGTAAATATTCATTTTGTTGTGCAACCTGTGGAAAGAAAAACATGGGAAGGCCTAATTTCCATACAAGTCTGTTACAGCATAATGTCCCACATGGGCAGACAAAATTGAGGTGCCAAACCTTCTTCTCAATGTGAACTCTTGGGGAAGATCAACCTGTTATCCATAGAGTAACTTATATCCGTTGAGTGAGGACCTTCCACTCAGTACTGTCAGCTTACTAGGGCCAACTTGCATCCCTGCTCGACGGGAAGAACAGGAGATCCTTTTGAACAACTTGTTATAATAGGAAAGCCTTATATCTTGACACAGGAGATCCTTCTGTGCAACCTATTACGACTCACTAGCCAGGTTCTAAACCCATGTTTTGTCATATTAGGCATAAACCATACAAGCCTAAGCCAAGTCACTTTGTTCCCCCATGTCCTCACTAGCTTCGAACTCTCCTTTATAGAGAAAGAGCCCCTAGATGATCCAGTAAATACCACACTGTCTATAGAGCCAGAGTTTGGAGCAATCAACCCACACAAAGCCATCTGAGTTTCAAGCAGATCATCAGACCTTGCTGGAGGCCATCTCCATTCATTCTCCTCAATAACAGTTTCAACTGTGGCTTTATCACCTAAAGCTAAATCATAACCATTCTAAAGAACATGAAAATTTTTTCATGGACATGGAATGGAAGGGGAAAATGAAAATGCTTAGGATTGATCATATGAGTTTTATAGACAACTGCTGTTTCGTAAAAAAGACAGTGAATTCAAATATGCATGAAGAACTAAGCTCAATAAGGTGTTTGATAAGTTGTTTTTAGGAAAGAGCCACAGCATAGGTTTTCCAACTCCTTTTGATGGAATGGATTGGTTTTGTATCCCTCCTGCTTCATTTTTTGGATGTCTCCAACTTTGGCAATTCTGCTGTTGGTGGTTTTGAACAGATGGAAGCAGTGGAGCTTGTAAACATTCATTCTCCCCAACGTGCAAGGTATGGATGCACTTCCCTCGTGATGCTGTTGAGAAAGGCTTTCTGTGTAGTGTTGACAGGTTATGCATTTTTGATGTTTTGGGGAATAATGGTCCGACCTACCACTACCACCCCAAGCAGGCAGTCTGAGCTCTCAGTGAGTGTCATGCCACAATGACTCGGTCATGCACCAAAGTGTCAATGCTCAATTTAGAACATAATCCTTGTAGCTTGCCAGTGGAACATTTTATTTTATTTTACTTCATTTTTAAAAAAATGAGAATTATTAAACAAATAAAACGACGGGTCTATTTATCCTTGTAGTTTCCTCGGCAGTAAGACCTGTCCAAGTGAGATGTTGGGTATTTTGTCTCTCTGTCGTTACTTTTCCAATTTTCCGTTTTTATACACATTCCTATTTCTGATGGTTGGTTTCTGGAGAGAATGCAGGGCTAATGCTAATTTTACGGGAGAGAATGATGTGAGAGACTTACGGCTTCAAATTCAAACCAAACTGTCAGATTCTCTATTTACTGGACAGAAACTAGAAGGAGTGGGGGGTGCTCACATTTCCGTTGCCTTGATCAATGCAAATACAGGGGATGTTGTTACATCAGGCCTGGAATCCTCCATTAAGTTGGACATCGTCGTGCTCGAAGGCGACTTCAACAAAGACGATGAGGATAACTGGACCCAAGAAGAGTTTGAGAGCCACGTGGTTAAAAAACGTGAAGGAAAGAGGCCGCTTTTGGCTGGAGATCTCGTAGTGAAGCTCAAGGAAGGTGTTGGGGAGATAGGAGAACTGATGTTTACTGACAATTCCAGTTGGAATAGGAGTAAAAGATTCAGGATAGGGCTTAAGGTGGCAACGAGTTTTTGTGGGAATACACGAATCCGAGAAGCCAAAACAGATGCCTTCCAAGTCAAGGAAAATAGAGGGGAAGGTAGGTCCTTCATTGTCTTTCTACAGTATATAAACCTTATCCTATTTGACTGAACATAAACATGATTTTGGACGTCCAGAGTCTTCAATTTTTTAATTTAGAGCTTCATTTCGTGTGGACCTTTACAACTCGAACAAAAATTCTGATAAATAAGAAGCTATCGGTTTGTTTGTTATTCGTAAATGTCCACACTCTGGATCAGTTTCAGGGGAGAGATTGCAAGCCTCCTAGAGGTTTGCTTCTACAAATTAATCTAATCTTCATTTTACAGCATACATGAAACATCATCCACCTGCATCTGACGATGAGGTTTGGAGGTTGGAGAACATTGCCAAAGGTGGGAAATCTCACCAAAAACTGAGTGATGCTGGAATATATAAAGTGGAAGACTTTCTACTGCAACTGTTCACGGACCCCGAGAAATTGAGAGAGGTAAGCACTCAGTTAATGATTCCCAATTAGGGTTTGATTGACTGCCAAGAATGTAAGTCCTGTGTGTTCACTCATCATAGATTCTCGGAAAGAGCATAACAGAGAAGAAGTGGGATAGCCTGATACGCCATGCAAAGACTTGCGAAACAAAGTGGAAACTTTACTTGGACTATCCTGATGGCGTGACGAAGCATGGTGCTGTATTCAACACTGATGATCAACCAATCGGCCTAGTCAAAGACACGGAATATTTTGCTACTCATCGACTTTCTGCTCAAGAGAAGGTAAGTAACCAAGGAGTTCCTACTCAATTTTGTCAAGCCAGTTCACTCGCCACACCCCATCTTGGGGAATTCGAATTAGTTGTCCCATATTTTCTATGTAATCAGTATTTTGATGTTCACATGTAGCTGTGTGGCTTAGTAGGTGTTAGAATTGAATAGAGATTTGGAAACCTGAAACAAGGAGTTAATTGAACATCTAGAGGCTTTGCTTTTCTTTTCTTTTGTTTTTTTCTTTCCGATCACAAAAGTATAATGAAGTTCCCGTGGAGAGAACAAAAAAAAAAAAATAGATGCTATGTTTAGATCCATAATAGAGACTTTCTATTAATGGAGTGATTTTGAGCTTGCGCTCTTTGTGAAGCAAAGTTAAGGTTAGTGACCTTGTAAATCTAAGTGGCCCTCTATATTGAGTAAGTTAAAGACCACTTTCAGCACTTTATTCGGTTTCATCCATGAGAATCTGAGGCACTCATCAACAAATTATAGTTTAAACGATTAACACATTGCCGTTGCGACCATTACTTTCCAAGTTTATAACCATCAAGATCTTAATTACTTGCACAATACATATCGATGACTGCTTTATTTCTTCTCTGGTCCTTTCTCGATCAACTTTGCATCTTTACACTGAGGGCCTTGCCTTGAATGTACTTTCTAAATTACATTTTTTGAGCGCCTGACCTTTACGTGGTAGAGAAATGGGCAGATATAGGCATAAAGCAAATTGCGGTTCTTTCAATATTGTTCTTCTTTCTCTGTGCTGCACTCACGTACTTAATATGAATACAAGTTCATCCATTGGAATGCAACTTTACTTGTCAAAAAGAGTAGTGCTTGAAGCCAGAATGTTTACCTGTCAATAATGGAGATAAATACTTCCATTAGTACAGCTTAAGCAATATACCAGGTGTGTTTTTCCCAGGAACATGGAGATGCAATTGTGAAAAAGGCCTTGGCTAACTGGAATGATGTGAGAGAGTTCAATGTCGAGACGTTCTCTGATTCAATGAGGCGCAACCCTGTTCAACGTTATTTGGCTCCACCAATCTTTCCTGCCCCGTTTGGTCTGGAAGCTCCTCCGGCAAATGTGAGCTCCACTGCTGAAGGTACGTTCTCTAGAACACAATACTGTCTCTCCCTTTAAGCACATACAAAGACGTGGCCTGTGAAATTACAATGAAAATTGGAATTTCCACTTGATTGTTGAGCTTTTATACATAAAAGCATTGTGTAACTGATCCTTTTGGGTTACGTTCGTTTGTCCAGCTGTGATTGTTGCAAAATGAGCCTCATTCAATACATATATACGTATGTATGCATGTATGTGTTCCGTCCAAGCAATTGAAAAGCAACTAAAAAGTTAGGTGGTAACATGTGCCTTTTTTGAGTGGGGGATTGGGGATGGGGAGGGCGGATACTCGTGAACCCTTCACTTAGGTGATGCTAAGTGAATGTTGACAAGATAATGCTACCACTAGGTAGATGACTAGATGTAATGAGCACACAGCAACATGTTTATATTTGCATTTTTGTCATTTTAGAAAGGGCCTTGTCAATTGAAGCGCATTAAGATTGCAAAGATCAGGGGCAAGAAAAATTAAAGAGATGTGCAGGGTAAGGGAAAAAAAAAACTAGTAGCACTTTCTGTGATACCAGAATAGTAAAAGCTCATGATGAATCATTGCAAGAATTTTTATAGGCTCGTAGTCCTGTGCTTACGTCGGCCTATGTTTACGAACCGCGTTAATGTTTAGTTCTTTCTCCAAGACTCAGCGGTGCAACGGCTTTGGCATTGCCGTTTCAATTACCAAATTTTCCTCCTGCTGCACATCAGCCCATGTCTGCAGACCGCTCGAATGTTCAGATTCCTCCAGGATATCATGATAGTACTACTGCCGGATTGCCAACACAGCCCCTTGGTATCAATTTACAGAATGCCATACGTCGCCAAATGATCGGTTCTTCAAGCCCAATGGACAATGCAGGATATGATAATGTTCTTCTTGAAGGCGATCAAGTGATGGAAGAGATCCAATCAATTGATCTTGATGCTTTCGAGAAATGGTTTGCTGAAAGCACACCATGTAATGACCCGTTATCCGATAATGGTTTTGTTAGGGGAACCGGCAGAGGTGTTATTGGCTGGCTCAAGATAAAGGCGGTGCTGCAGTGGGGGTACTTCATCAGGAAGAGAGGTGTCAGATTCATGGAGTTAGACCAACCAACTATCGAAGTCCAGGCTTGTTCATAGTTCTTTCTTTGCTTTAGGGAAGATGATTCTATTCCTGATAGAAATTATGGTAATTCTTTCTTAAGTGGTGGTATTATTTCATTGGTGATATTCTTCATTTGTATATAGAATAGCTTTGTCAAAAGCCTTCTTAAGCGACTATTTTTTTTCATTGAAAAGTGTCTCTCTACCTCAGTTCTTTCGACATCTTTCTTCAGGAAAGTTCTCTGATGCATCACATGTAAGGATGCAAGGTGATACCATTCAAAGAGTGTACTTGAATTATACGCTTATTATGCATTAGAATTGCGACCAAATCCATGGAGACCCATGTGACAAGTCTTGCCTACTGCTGCTATCCAGTGGCAATGCAGCCTTTTCCCACAACACATGCATTGTTAACCCTTATAGGGTGCATTTGATTTAACATTCCCCAAGGGCTTTTAGTCTGGAAAGCCCTTGGGAAAATCCTCAATCGTTTAACAATTATTTTAAAGTAACTTTCAAATAAAAGCTAGTATTAGGAAAGCTAAAAGCTCAATACTAGGGACTAGCATTAAGCTTTCAACATTTGGCCAAATGCTGAAACTCATTTTTTTTTCCTCCAAAACTACCCTTACTCATTCTTCAAATTTCCGATATTTCAAATAAGTTTTTTACCAAACGACATTTCTCTCAAAATTACTTTTCAAAGCATAATTTATCAAGACATTTGCATTTACTCAAAATCCTTTAGGCTAAATTACTTTACATTTTCTCAATAGGCTTAAACCACTAAACCAAATGCACCATAAGTTCTCTCGTACCCGTTTTCCTGGCCTTCTCTTCTTGTTTTCTTGGCCTTTGAAATGGTTTACTTGAATTTCTCTATAACGAATTTTGATGCAAAGCAGCTCGGGGTCTGTTCGATTTAATATTGGGTCTGCACTAGAATTTTGTCTTATGATAGAGGATTGAGTATCTAGATCTTTAATATTTACTGGGTCATTCCACAGTTCCTTTACGTCATGAACTACTTAAAAAATTGAACATTCCTATAAGTTTATACATCATTAAATTCAATGGCTACGTGATACTCTTGGTTAAGAAAACACAAGTCCATTGAAGATATTGTAGACATAGTCTCATAATCCTAAACCTACCGTTCATTTGCAAATTCCGAATCTCCGACACAGCAATATAGTCAAATGCTCTTTAAAGCCACCTTGCAACTGTATATTTAGTGGCTGGTCATGTTGATTATATTGATCCCGGAGGGTAGCCCTTCCACACAAACGCATTTTGTGCTTTGAATTGGATGCATCACTTAACGTTGACATAGAGAAGCAAGTCAAATTTAGGTGAGAGATTTTAACATTCAAACGCAAAGTTCGTTGGTCAATCACACCAAGTGAACCATTCAACCCAAAGTATAAATAATCTAAACCAAGCATTTGTTTCTCTTATATATGAGGGTTATAAACAAATACAGATGAAGCACAAGCTTGGCACTATCGAATGGGTCTCAAGGCTTGCAGCAATACTATGAAGGCAATTGCCACCAGATAGAAGCCATGGCTCTAAATAGATAAATAGTTACCTTTTGCTCCAATTTTCTCTTCAACAAATGCCCACCAAGCAGGAAAGGCACGTGGCAAGTATAAATTAACACTTTCCAAGAAGGGCGGAACCGAAAAACTTCAGTCACAAAAGCATTGCTTCTCACACCGATGTCTGCAGCTTCGGAGAGTAGAGGTCCACCCACAGGAGCAACACAAGCATAACCACCACAAAATCTTGAACAGCCAGTCATTCTGAATCAGAGATTTCGTCTTCATCCTCGTCCAGTATGTAGACCAGGGCCCGCTTTCTTGCAGCTAAAACACAAGCCACACCTCTACTTGCTGTCGCCATAAAAACATGAACTTGATTTCAGTCCAACGTTCCTTGAATATATGGCCATAACTAACGTGATGTTTAGATACCTTTGTTGGGTAAAAGCAAAAGTACAACACGCATTATGCTAAAACACAGGCGGTAAGCAAACCTTGGTGCCTAAGGAGGCTATGGTATGCATGTAAACTACGAATGCTCTACAGTATCTTGCTATACTAGCTACCATGATAGTATCTATCATCATGAACATGTACAGGTTCTCAGTCAACTGCAGTGAACCTACCATAAGAAGATTATTCTCTGTACTTGTGTGGCCTCTAAAGATTCACCTTTTCTGCACTTTGACCTCTCAATTGATTTAAATTTAGGGGAAAACCTGATACTTTAGTATATTACTTCTTCAACTGAAAAAAAAAAAAATGTTCTTCTTTGGAGCATAAGTTTGCACTTCTTCAAACTGTGGGAACAAACATGAAGTGGTCCATTAAAGAGACATAATGTACTTATGCCAGTCATATTTCAAACTTAAGAGTAGGCTGTTAAGTGAAATACAGTAAGGAGCATGGACAGGATTTATTCAATCCACTACCTAGTCAACAAGATGGAATTGTTGCTAACACTTGCAGGTTTATCAAGCATTAATACACAAAGGAAATAGTATGGGCAACAATAAGTTTCCAAACATCCAAAAATGTAGATGGACATGGTAAGAAGCTCAAGGAAAAAAAATTCAGGACTATAAAATTGATGGCATGACAATGATTTAATCCTTAGCTCAGTTGTATGATGGTGTCAAAAATTCTTACCACTAACTGACAAGGGAGGAACAACATTATGGGGAATGCTGCGAATCTTCTCATTCTCCATATCTAGGTGTAATATAGAGTCCTACATGCATAGTTTCACTGGGTTAGTGCTTCAGGAGTGAGAATAAGATAACCAAGCAAAAAATGTTCTCACAAAATAGAAGCAAAAATAAAAAATCAATTAGGGACACCACATGCCTATTTCTTAACATACATACAAGTTGAAGACTTTAACTGCCAAGATAAGTTGGAACTTTTGCAGCTATGGTAAGGCAGAAAGTAAAACATCCTTCAGAATTCCCAAGTGTTAAATAGCATGTCCATGCACATAGGAGGAAAAACTAAGCTGCTGCTCCTCATGCTGATGAGGAAAGCATATAAATAAAAGATAGGAAGAATAAAATTCCTAGTGTTTTTTAAACTGGACAAGTGGTTCAACCAGTCAAACTGGTAGAACTGTGCTCCACCAGTTTAACAGGTTTAACATATTGCATGTGATGTCATCTGATAGAATACTCCACATATATTAGATTACACGTGTTCAGATTAACAGATGCCTGGCTGAGTCGGCAGAGCCTCGTTGAGCACAAATGATAGCATTCAAGTTCTCAAGAACATTTAATTTTCTAATAGATTAAGCCAATAAGGTCAATGAATAATAATACACCAACAAATTGAAGCAAGAAGACACAGGAGTGAATGGTTGGTACGCTTGTTAGTTACAAGAGGTTGGAGTTCCAAACCCCAACCCAACCCCAACACTCTTCCTTTAAACTTTTTGAATGCCCAGAACTGGTCCAAACTAGCTGACAGGATTGTGGGTCAACAGTTGACAGTTACGCCTGATAACAATAGGGTCAATAACACCAGTTCTTGACCACTACTGTTTCTGCTGTGAAACCAGACTGGACAGGTCTGGTTCCCAATCCAACCGGAGCCAGTTCTTAAAACAGTGAAAAGAACAGGAGTCGACTGAAAAGCAATTTTATTTTTGCCATCAATGTTTTAAAAAGTGAACTGAGGCATATCAGAACAAACAGAACTCAGCAGCATCCTATACGTATCACGAGTACGAAATCAATATGCAAGCTCAGGATCCAAGAGTTACCTTTAATTGGTACAACTCCCAGTTATTTGCCTGAGTGGTTCCTGAAATATGCACAAATGGAAGGTCACTGGCCTGCAAGATCATCATCCAGGCATCTCCCAAGTTTTCACCAGTATCATTTATCTTATTTAGCAACATAACGATTTGAAGTTCCTGTTTCAAAATAAAATATATTAGCCACATCCACAAATTCTTAAAGTATGATATGCCGAGCTCTTACCTTATATAGAGCCAAATCCACACAATGGTAACCAGAAGGGATGCACAACAAGATTGCTTCCAAAGGTCTTCCCCGCTTCACATTGCTTGAATCATTCATAAATCCCCTCACTACAGCTATACAGTTTGTAAAATCTGAAAAAGACTCGTCGGGTATTTGGAAGGAAATATAATCTGTAAACCCAACTTCCTGAGTCAGATTAGATGAAGCAAATTCAGAGGCATCCTGCAGAGCCATACGAAGAAATGATTAGCATGAAAAAGCAGTTGTACTCTGCACATGCAGATCTCAGGATAAAATTGTTCAGATTAAGGGTAAATACCTCATAGAAGGACAGTGAAATTGGAATGTATTGGGTGGATGCTGAAACTGATGTAAGAGGGAATAGAGGCAATAAATTCTTACAATATATCTTTTTTGAAATAGTAGAAAAAGGCATCTGGGCAGCTTCCTTGAAACTGTAAAAATTTAAAACTATTCCTAATCAGTAAACATGAGATATGGCATTATCACACACAATAATCATATGCTAATCAGAAAGCCCAATCCAATAAGATCACCCAGCTTAAGTTTCCATGTACATTGTCAAGTAATCAACAAGAGATCGAATAAGAAACACTAGATTATTAGGTAGAGGGTAAGTGAAAAACCATTGTTGAGTACAACCTCCAGAAGACAACTCCCCACCCCCAAAGGTTTCCTTTCCTTTTCTTCCTTCTCTCGTTATAGTCTCAAGGTTCTGGCCACTCAGACAAGCAAATTAAAAAGATGGGTACAATTTTATTGTAACATGAATTGTCGAGATACCTGAATTAGATAAATGAGAAATGAATATTTCAGCTCAGCTAAATGATGAGTTGGGTGAAACCAAAGCACAAGGTTTTAATTGAAGGATTGTAATGTTTACTAAAACCAATTTTGATCTGCACCATCATACTCAAACTCCTGTTATGCATACAAAGCTATCAAGGATTTCACATTTGGTACACTTGTCAGCAATGAGGACCAGACTTGGAGGAGGGAAAAAATCAATCACTTCAAATGACAGATGACAGCAATGATTTATCCCGGAGTTCATATATTTCCCACTGAGATAGCATGCATAAAAAAAAAAAAAAAACATGGTAATGGAAAATCTAGATATAGCATAAATACAAAGAATTGACAATGAAAGAGCAACAAGACACATTCAAGGAAGAACTTCCATACACGAACAAGATTCTGTTAAATTTCAAATTTCCAATTCTTTTGCTGATACCTGTATTCCATTAGTTGAAACTCCTTTGCAAGTGTCCTTCGCAAACATTTGCTGTCCTTAAATCCTCCAAATTGTACTAATTCTTTCACTCTCTCCATTGTTTCTCTGAAACAATAATGTGTGTAAAACATCTTACTGACCTGACGACATACATCAAGGCAGAAAAGTGCATGAAATTACACTTGATTTTCAAAAGACTTTCCAGTCCAATGAGAAACAACAATCAACCCGTCAATTTCAATCCTCGTTACTCTGTGGTTAACAACACAGTGCTGGACCACAAATAACCACAGTTGAAGCCCAGCAAAGCACCCTAACTTGAGTCAACCTCATCTCGTTGTGCTCTTAAAAGTAATTACGAAGACAGTAGCAAGATGACTTAAAATGAAGAACTAACCCTCAAAACAGGAGTAATTTACAATTTCATATCCTGAGTTTAGCAACTAATTTGGTCACATTGCAATAAAGCAGGAGTGAGCCACTAGAGCACATGAAAAGAATACTAGGCTTGACAGGATACCTCTCTGACATTTAAAGCGTGACCAAGGTCCATTACACCATGGTATTCTAATCCTCTGGCACACAAATGGATAGCACAACCTAGTGAAGGGCTACAAAAATTTGCTGCTAGAGTACATGAAGGAAATAATAAGCTGTCGACACTTAACAGTATTCAAGCCATTGCCTCACCAAATTTCAGCTACAAAGAATGAAGAGATGGCCCACCCTTGGAATTAGAAGGTTAGCCCCACCCTCGGCATTAGAAGGTTATGTCAAATTATGAAATTAGTCATCATGTCTGAATGATACATATGATTCCATAACTAGGGCTAGGCAATAACATTTTCTTATTATATGAATGAAATTCATTAAGAACACCAAGTAGGAGCAAAACTTCAGATAATTCACAAGAGAAGAAATTTATTAATTCAATGGGTAGCCATTCTATCGACAATAATGACATGTCACATCTCAGCCCAAGTAAAGTTAATGTTGACTGAAATGACAGGAAAAAAAGTAACTTTCAAGGAGTATACAAGCCATTTCTACTGGAAGCTTTCCGTACATGGCAATGCCAAACAGTCCACTTGGTGACTCCATCAGGTGTGAACAAGTATTGACTAAAGATTCAGGGGTTCTGGGTGCCATATTGTAAATGACTTAAAATTAGGAACTGGACAAGTTAGAGGAAATCACTTACAAATCAATGTCAATTTCTTCATCAGCCTCGGATAAATCCAGAAGCTGCATAACAGGATCTTGATCATACAGAAACTTCAAGAACACGACAACAAGTTCACTGTCGAAATTCATAAGAGTAAATAGGGATTCACCATAAGGACTGAACCTGATGGACAAAAGTCAGACAAACCTATTGTATGTTAAAAGTTGATCGCTTGGCTCTGACATAAGTTGCTTTATACATTTCAGAAGCCAGCTGAAGAAATTTGCAAACTGAAAGAGAGACAAAACCAAAACCAAAAGCTTCAGCAACATGCACATAATTAACCAATATAAAATGCTTACACCGCTGGCTCAATATTCCGAGCTTCTCTAGATTTCAGTGGTCACACTGGCAATATTTTCATTTTGAAACAAGAAAGAATGCATGTCTTCAGTGCAGTATGTGCGAAATTGAAAAGGTATCAACAAACCCTAAGTTGTCAAGGTGCAGGAAGCAAAGATAAAAAAAAGCCATGCAATTTCTCTCTGGCCCTTCAAATACATGATGATATCAACAAACAACAATGTGATATTGTCAGTATTTCATCATAATCTTAAAAGGTGCAAAATGGAACTTTGTTAAACAGGTTCAAGTCATGTGCAAATGCCTGGCTAACAGTCTCTTCTTCAAAATCCCAACAAAACAGCTCGTATTTCAAATATATAATGCTCTTCGACTTAGAATAATATGTCATTCTGAGCACACAAGATCTTGTGTCTTATATCCACAAGTAGTTCAACTCCATGTTTAAAATTTAGGAATTTAGTGTGACTAAAGACATGCACGATGAGAGACGGGCAGGATTTTAGAAAATAGCAGAAAACAGGAGGTATCAAGAAATGAAGAGAAATCATAACAAAGATTGTAACAGGCTACCTGCTGCACAACAGATGAGAGCACCCTTATGAATCGCTCAACCTGTACAAGCAGCATTCCAGCCTTTTCTACTGCATTGTCCACCAGTGTCTCATCCAAACCAATACCCAGGTAACGAGAGCGCCATCTCGAAAGACCCCTGAGCTCACCCATTCTAAAGCCAATAATTTCTACAGCAGGCTGCTAGGTAAATAACAATGTAACTAACAATAAGTCAATTAGTTAACCCCACAAGTCGAATATCCTCTCTAATCAAGGAAACTGACACACTCATGAGGGATAAAGATAACATCGAACATATAAGTTAAATGCTAAACAGCAATAGGAACCATCGATGTTAAAATTTTATAGAAGAAAATGTTTCACGCAGCAAATGGCCATTACAAGCCATCATTATCTTTCAACTGCAAACTGTGTTTGAATTACACAGCATACGCTAGATTCTCTGACAAAGAAAAATCATAAAGAAAATGGAGCCTAGTCTGCCATCCAATTCATGCAAGCAGGCTGGAAGTTTGGAATGTTTGTGTGAAAGGATCAAGTCCGAAAATGGAGCCTAGTCTACCATCCAATTCATGCAAGCAGGCTGGAAGTTTGGAATGTTCGTGTGAAATGATCAAGTCCTGCCCAAAGTGGCTGTGTGTGTGTGAAGGGGAAGGACACAGAGAGAGAGAGAGAGAGAGAGAGATCTTATTTATGTGATAGTTGTGGGCTATAAACATAGCTGACAGGAATTGCTGATGTTTTTAAGGAGACAAAGCCCCAGCCCTTGTGCTGTTAGCTTGGGCAAGGGTAACTTCTTTACAACATTCAAATATCAAACGACATCTCTATCCCATAGCTTACACTTTTTGATTAGTTAGTTTTGGTCCCACAAAATTTTATGTGGAATTAGAGCAGGAGGTTTCAGGCTTAAAACTCACCTTGCTACCTATTTACCTCCCCAATTATCAAATATCTATCCTTCAATCTAACGCCAAGTCTTAGCCTACGTGAGAGGGGGAGCATTATAGTAATTAAGTACCACATCTTTATTTGATAGGTAATCTTTCAGATGACTTGGCAATTGTTCCACAAAATTCTACACTGTCGTGAATGCACATTTTGAGTAAACAACAGGAGAAAGGAGCCCCAAAGCATTGATTGACAGACCATGGAGATAAAGAAAGTTCATAAACTTTCAAAAGAAAAAAATAGGCAGGTTCCTACAAAAGAAATAAATTATATAGGAGCTGTAAAGGATAGATATTTGGATAACCACCATATTTTTTTGGCATTGTGGGGGCAGTTCTTTAGACAGTAAGTCCTTTTTTGAATTATCTTAGATAATTACAAGCTTATGGGTGGTAATTTGTATATAAGACGAACCCCATGATGCTCTTCAATAGAATTACATATCAAAAAAGTAAAAAGAAGAGAGTCTATAACTTTAAAGAAACTAACAGGAAACATTATTTCTCACCATAGTAATAATCAACAAGAATGTGCAGTGTACAAGAGAGTCCTGAACCCAGGAGAAGCAAGGAACCGATCTAATTAGCAACAGCCCTACAGTGTGCATGTGCAAGTGCAGACACCTGTGCAAGCACATGATCGCATGCATGTGCTTGGGCAATGCACATGTTAACAACACACAAAATTGCCCACATGTATGGAAAGAGATCTGGCAGAGAAGATATTGGCAATATATTTTCTTATAGATGATAAAGGATTTTAATTAAAGAAAAAGTTCTAACACATCAGTATACAAGAATAAAACAAAAGAAAAACAAACAAAAATAAAACATCAGAAGACCATATGAAATCAGAACATGATGTCCAAAGCCATTTAAAAGGTACACCACCAAAACTACCCGAGATTTCAAACTACTATTTTGTTGCTTTCCTTCCAAAGGCACCACATGCGATAAAGGTGTGGTGCTGCAAGACTTCTTAGAATTGATCCTCCTAAATAGGCATTACAACTAAAAAGCTGGATGGCATGTCTAGGCAAGGAAATGATCATTTAGGATATTGAGTTTGTGAGACAAGCCCAAGATTGGGAGTTTTTAACATCTCTTTTAATGTATTATATTATTCCAAGAATTCCATTGCCTATGAGGATGCATTTGTGTGGAACGATGAAAAAGATGGAATCTTTCCAGTAAAGTCTCACTACAAGCTGCTCAATAGGGAGGAAGTTGG
Source organism: Eucalyptus camaldulensis (assembly GCA_019915185.1). Lineage (NCBI taxonomy): Eukaryota > Viridiplantae > Streptophyta > Magnoliopsida > Myrtales > Myrtaceae > Eucalyptus > Eucalyptus camaldulensis. Next base: position 11,988,937 of record JAHSVA010000013.1, on the reverse strand, counting down.
TGGTAGAACGGATTTTCCTCAAAAAGTGACTTGGAAAGTGAGGGTTCTGATTAGAGTTTGGAAAGTAAGGGTTCTGATTAAAGTTTATCTATTTGCCTGGAAAACAACTTGGGAATGAATCTTCACTTTAGATAACCTACAACAAAGAAGCAAATACTGGTTAATAGGTGTTTCCTCCGCAAGGAGGAGGCAGAATCCATGCAGCATCTCCTCCTTCACTGTTCATGGACAAGAGTGGTTTGGACAGTTTCCTATGCTTGCACCAAATTATCTCTGGGTTATTGGAGCTTTTAGGAGCAAGAACTCTGGGCTTGGCAGCGCATTCGTTTACAGTGCCACAAGAAAAGAAGGATTAACTAAATTCCTCTATCTGTTTTTAGGCTCATTTGGAAGGAGCTAAACAAGAGAGCTTTTGATGGAGAGAGATCTTCCATTTGTTGAAATTTGGCTTAAATTCGTACAGTTTTGGTATAGTGGAGACTGCATATGGATATAAATGACTTGATTAATATGGTCGATGATGTATCTTGTATTTGAGCTCACTCTTGGTTTTGAGAGTTGTTCTGTACATGGCTTTAATTTTTGGGCTCTAATCTTATATGGGTTTGCAATCCCTTGGTGTCCTATGGTTGAACTTTTGATCTATTAAAAGAAACTTATTCTTTTCTGAGGATTTTTAAGTTATTCCAACTATCTTATATCATAACATTGTATGTAATCATGTAGTTTCAAGTACAAATACTAACATCTCACATGTGATTTTGTGCTAATCAGCATAACCATCATCCATGTAGCATGTTTTTATTGAGCACAAAAACGCTCCATTAACTCACAGTTGCGGTTCCTTTTATGAGTTATCGTGACAAAAGGGTGCCTCTACAACCTAAAGTCAAGATCCAAAAAGCTCAAGAGAAACTCTGGATCCAAAGAGATACCAACACATTCCCAAAACAGAACAATACTACGGATACAAAGACCAGCATACAAAACTCGTTTGAAGTGGTAAAATCCAAGCATTTAGGCAAGTGTATTACATACATCTAATACAAATCTATTTCACATGTGAGTAAGTAAACCATTTTCATTTACTAGGACATAACATCTTTAGCATTACTCTGCCAAAAGATGGTGCTTAGTTAAAAAAATGGCAACCTAATTGGAAAAGTTGGTAAAAAATATAAACTAATGAATTCTCACATCTAAGTACATGAACAAATTGTTGTGGACAGAAGCTCTCATAACCAAGGTTAAGCATCACAAATGAGCTCAATGTTGGCTCAATTCACTATCATCTGAGCACCCGCCAGTTATTTTATCTGCTCATTTTCTTCTGATAACTGAGTTTTCATTCTCAATTTTAGCTTGTTGACAGTAATAATAACATAAGAAAGCAGAGTTCAATTACTACAGCAAGTCCAACGAGTGGAATTGGTAGTATAAATAAGTCTTAACTTCTCCTAGGCTCAAATAGGGCTATTAGTAAGTAAAAAGAGTTGAATATGATTTATTAATATAAAGATTGACTCCCGCAATTATGAGGGATATGTATTAAGATTGAGGCGGGCAATAAAGTTTTTTCCTTTTGAAACAGAGAACATATATCTATACCTGTTAATTATAACATAAATGCATAAAAATTTCCATACCCATACCTCCATTTACAGTATTCTGAAAGCCCAAACTCAGATCAAGTTCATATTCAAACCAATGATTATGACCTATAATTTTTATTATACGCTTATAGTAGAGATTGCCAACTTGTTAAATCAGAATCAAATCAGATTTTACCTCACACTTTCCAGCCACTCAATGTTGGTAATCCATATCATTGCATATGATAGGTTCATATAAGAATTCAACATCAGGATGTTCTGAAAGATATGGTGTCTCAAAATGTGTGAAGCGTAACTTACTATAACAAATTCCTACATCTATCTGATCACCATTTAAGACTGTTCTGTGCGATGCTTAAAACTCAATAATTTATCAGAGAAAGGCCAAATGCAAAGGTAATAACGTGCACCTGCAGATGATTGAGGACAACCAGCTGAAGTTCTTTTCCAGCACCACAGACAACTTTTGATACACGCTTCATACCCTATCATTGAACAAACTAGCAGACTAAGATCATGAAAACCAACCAAAAAGAACAGAAGTCCTATAGCGACACCGGAACTTAAAAAAACCAGCCGTACCACTTCACCCAGAGAATTGACAAGAAACTGATGGACTGCAGGACTGGTCCTAGCACCACCAAGAAGACTCAAAAATTCCTCCTGAGGAGAAGAGTCAAGACCTAGATAAGCAAACAAGAGCAGTTAAATGAAGAACAATGAAAAGCCATCTACTGCTTTGTATTAACAGGACCACTAACCATGATCATTAATAAGGCTTGTTAACAAATCAAACTTCTCATGAAATATGTTCATGGCATCAGCCCACTGCTTGTGCATGACTGATAATGATGTCTGGACGACATGAAGTAAATCTTCAATGTTGGAAGCCTGTTGAGCAACTTGATGAAGTTCATTTTTACTGCAGACAGGAAGAGATTGAGAATCTAAGGAGGCATTCGGCAGATAAAGATTTCCAGATATCTATTCTCATTTCATTTGAGAATGCAAACGGTCCAGAAAATGTGTTTGGTAACACTTCGAAAACAGTTGAAAGGAAAACTATTATTAAAATCGAAATTAGAAACTGAAGACAACTTTTCAGCGTTCACATTCCACTTGCAAACATGGAGATTTGGAATAACTAAGCCTCTTTTCTTATTGCGATGGAACACGAGCAAATTCTGACAATTCTCATCCTTACGACATACATCATTAAACAAGTTTTCTGTGATAAAACATCGAAAACAGTTTCCATAAAAACGAAAACAAAAAATGTTATCAAAAACTTGGCAGGCCTCTAATTGTAGAGAACAAAAATGTTCTGTGAATCATGCAACAAAGTTCAAAATTTTGCAAGAGTAACTCCTGCAATTTTGTCCCACCACTTTCAACATTCGAACTATCGTTGATTTCTAGAGGTTTCTACGGAAAGATGGTATGATACTTGAAGGTCGGGTGAAAACCTTAACAAGCATGAAAAAAATCATTCAGGCTACGAAGTATGAGGCATCATGTAGTTCAGCTTATGGTGACTCTTGAACGTCAACTTGGGCATTTAAAATTATCAGAAGGAAAGTTCTTCTATCATGCAAAGTGTAGGTTAAATTCCAAGAAAAATGCCTCAAAATTGCTACATGTTAACCATCAGTTTCGTTTTAAGGTTGACAATAATATCCTGAGTTAATATGAGTTTTACTTTCTGTAAAACCAAACAAAATTGATACCTCTGAAACAAATATCAGTGCACATGAACAATTGTAATATAATTATAATATGGAGTCCAATTACTGCTGCACAAACTTAAAAGAGAGAGAGAGAGAGAGAGAAGGGAAGTTTCACCTAAAATATGAATAACACTAAATGCAAGTGCAATTTTACCTCTTTTGGAATATTGAAGTATCAAGCACTAAGCAATGAAAGCCATGCGTACTATCTCCAACTGTTTGACACCCTCTTGATTCAACAATGTCTTCAACAAGTTCTCCTGAGCATGCAACCATCAAATGACAAAGATCCTTGGATAAAGCCACCTAATGATAACAATTACATGGCAGTTAGCTTGCTCTGGTGAAACATCCGACATGATATCTGGAATAATCCAATCACAGGAATAAACTTACAGTAGGTACATTTGAACTTTAGAAAAAAGTCTGCATCTTACATCTATAAAATATTATCCAAGCTATTTGACATTTTCTGTGTCAGGCTGTTTGACATTTTTATAGAAACATGTTTAGTTACCACTGAGCTTTTACTCGATAGTTTCTCTATCAAATTCCAATAAGGTGTTCATGAGAAGACAATGTATCTGATGACTATAACTTAAATGTCACAAAGTGAATGAAATTCTTTGCTGGTCACCAAAGCATTTTGAGCAAGAAACTATGCACAATTCACAGTAATTTTTTGTTTCATTTAGTCTAGGTTCCTTTGTTTAACTTTAAGTTTAGCTTGATCACCAATTGTTCAAAAAGTGTCTCTTAAGGTTTATTTTGTATTTTTCTTTTCCTAATGCATGGGAAACCAAAGAAAAGACAATTTAACATATCGTGAAGTCGCAATATATTGGAAGACTAATCAGGAAGGAAAATAAAATTAGTCCCAGCAGAGCAAAAAGGCCTCCTATCATTAACCCATTAGTTGAAGAAACATGGAGGCCCTTGAGAGGCAACTATGTTAGTCAGTGTACCTTCCTCACAGACGCATTCAGAAGTCGGCAAACAGTGTCTCTGTCCTTGGTTGTCATAGGAATATCACATTCATGTATATTCTGGTGCACATTCCCATGCATTACGGCAATCACATAGCAAGAAGCAATAAGCGACTGATTATCGAACTGAAAATAGCGAACTCAATATAACAAATCAACTATACAAATAAAGTCGAAACAGAGTTAAAAAAGCTTCCAAACTAAAATAACAAGTGGAGAGTGGAACTGTGCTATTTCTACAAGGTCAACTTAAAGATCAACCAAGCACCATCACATTCATTTTTAGGTCAGGTCAATGATGGAACTAGAAAACAGAGAGAAGCAACAACTTAATCAAAAAATGTAAACTTCATGGGCAATAGCACAAGTGCAGTATAGGTACTGATTCGACTTTTCTGAAGGCCTTTAAATGCACTTACCTCAACGCCAGACTACAGAATATATACATCACATTGCAACTTGGAAGGCTTTAAATTAGCAGTTCTACATTGTGTTTCCACAAAAACTTAGTATTCCTGCCACTGGCATCTTTTAAATTAGCAGGTCCACATTATATATATAATAAAAAAAGACAACCTAGAAGCTCGACAATGAGCTAAATGAGCTACATCAATTTTCATAACAAGTGATTTCCCATCAAACATGTTTAATTTTCCATCTAAAATATCTCATCTTAAGGTGAAAATTACCTGTTTAGGTAGTCAACCGAGTCAAGAAATTGTGATCAAATCGTCATTGACAATTCACAAACTTGTATATAGATCTGAAAAACCTCCCATCAGGAAACCATACTCCACACTTATAGATCTGGTGAAAGGCAGTGGGCCCTAGGAAGTACATTTGGAAAAGTCCCAACAAGGAATTGTAACTATAAGGACTGGCTCCATGTTACTAAAGAGACAACTGATAGGAACCTAAATGATACTGATTCGGACAATTCTTCAGCATGCATTTCTAGACTAATCAAATGTCTGTTGAGAAGTTCATCATGTTTTCACGTTGAAACAGTACTAAACCCAAACATGCACAAAAGTTCAGAGTACCCAAAAGTCTAAATCTTCTAATAGCTGCACACCCACAGAGAGAATTTTCTACACACAAGCATACACTCTCATAGAACACTTTCCCCAACCGACGGTCGTATAGGCTCTCTCAATCTCCCTAAAAAGGAGCAGATACTCAAGAGTCTAAAACAACAGCAGAAAGTCTGCACAGCAGGCTAACCCAGACAGACCCCAAATTCTCCTTTAGGTGCTTCAACTGCAGTATAGACAGAAGACTTCAACTGCAGTATAGATAGAAGGAGCACTCAGGGCAAACAACAAAAGCTTTGGATAATTGTGCTGTATTGAAGTCGGATGTGTCATCTCTAAAGTGACCAATGGAAGTGAAATCTAGAAGTTTTACAAGAATAACTTCACCTAGTATAGTTGTTTAATTAACCGGCCCATTACTTTCAGGCAATACTGATTTCTGCCATCAGATCCATTTATTAAGAAAGACTGCTCTATGCAAGCGAGAAAGGAAAGTAGTCATTGACTGAATCTGATAGACTATACTGCTAAATACTTGATCTGAACAGACAGGAGGCTTACAACATTTCCGATTGGAAAGACACCAAATATACTGAAGCACAAAACCCCATCTTTATCTCCACTGCAAAGGATATTGAAACATTGCTTTGAAGAATTTGAGAGCTCTACGAATGAATCTTGACCATCGTCAGTTAAACCAGTTTCTCCAGATACTAGTCCAGGCATGCGAGGAACTCTCGGAGCTGGAGGGAAGAAACGAGTAGTGCGATCTTCAAATGCCAAAGAGTTGCCAGAAGTGTCCTATTAAAAAATGGATAATTATCATTCCAATGGGGAAAAAAACAAGAAGAAGAAGATATATGTATATGTATATATATATATATATATATATATATATATATATATATATATATATATATATATAACAAGAGATTAAAGTTAAGGAGTCAACAATCAGCAAATCAACAACTCACAGCTGACACCAAACATAAGTTTTCAAAAAACCTTCCATAGATACATATTGAAGCTGTTGAATATGATTCTAAGTTTGAAAAAAGAAATATTTTAGTAAATCAGCCTAAAATAACTACTTAACTGCAAACAAAGCATTAGATAGAACATGAAAGGTATGATCAATAAAATATTGTCTGTCAAGAGTCATGATCAAGAAGTAAGATGAACTTTCTTAAGTTGAAAGATGCATACTCTATTCACTTGGGCATCCTCCTCCCAATTGAGACACACCACAGCTGCTGCATGGGACTTCAAGCTTCTTAACAGTTTTCCATTCTGCTTAATATTTATACCAAGTTAGAAATAAATATACCACAGTACATATAACTTCTGCAAGCACTAGCATATAAAAAGCAGCACAATGCATATCCACGGTTCCATAAAGACAGCTAGATTGGTAAGATAACGTTCATATGTAAAATTAAGTTCTTCAAGAGCAAAACATAATCCATGAAGTGGATAATGATTAGTAAATCGGTAGACGGCTTAAAGAAACCTTTTGGCAGCAGCATCAGCCAAGTTCTGAGCAATTGTATCCATGACCAAACAGCTAGCTTAATGACATAACCGGTAATCTATGAACTTTTCCACCCACAAGCATAATTGAGGCACATACAAATTCTGTCATTTAGGAATCACCCAAACTATTACCTTCCTAATATGACTGAACTGGACATATGTCACTTTAAATAATAGAAAGAAACTATTAATTTGATGAAAATGAGTGTGTCATGGATGACTGCTTCTATATGCTGTCTCGGTCATGTTTGGATTGGAATGAACCATTCAATCTAATTAGTTAAATTGATATATATAAGACACAAGATATCATCTAAACCGAGGACTTTGTAAGTTTACGGCTATTCTTTTTAAAAATTATATGACATTGATGAAGATATGCATATTGCATGTATTGTACAAGTTATAAATGCTGAGTCGGTAATGCTTGGATTGGAATGAACCGTTCACTTTAATTAGTTAAATGGGTTATTCATCTCTCGTCGTTTGTTGACCTATATAAAAAAGAGGGCATGTTCAAAAAGAGTGTTCTAATGAGATCTATTAAGCTTTTCATGCTCAGATTGACATATCTAGCAGTCCACTGTTAATTTGACATTGGCAGACAAGACTTGTAAACATGGATTGCCATCTCTATTAGCAGCCTATATAGCACGAACACTCTCCGGAAGCCTTCGTGTCGTGTCCGACACTCCAACACGTGTCCAACACGCTCCGACACGCGATCAAGGAGTGTCGAAAAATCCGAAACGTGGTCAACTCTCTCCGACACGCTCCGACACGTGAGTCCAAAATTCCGACACGCGATTCCGACATGCACGGGGTCAATTTTAAAAATTTCTAATACTTGAGGGGTCAAAATATAAATACACACAAAAGAAGTAATAAAAGAAGTAATAAAATTGCTATAAATATACACGCACGGGTCAATTTTATTTTTTTTTCAGTTTTGTTTTTTTAGAATTGTTTTATTTTTTTTAAAAGTCTCTTACTATGAAAGAAGTAATAAAAAAATGCTATATATGATAAATAAATAAATTTAAAAATATCATTTCAGCATTTTTCTTTAAACAATATTTTTTTCCTCTAAGTTTTGTGTATTATTGTAACAAATAAAAATAATGAATGATATTATTTAATATTTTTCGTGTAAATTAATTATAGGCTATTTTTATTATTATTTATTTATGTATTTATATATAACAATATATTTAATATATAACGTGTCGGAACGTGTCGAAATTCTCTATTTTTAAGAAATGACGTGTCGTTGTGTTGTGTCGTGTCGTGTCGCGTGTCCGTGTCGGTGCTACATAGTTAGCAGCTATATGTTTGTTGAGCAAGCTTGCTGTTTGCAATGCATCATGCAGCTTATGAGCAATTCAGAATCTTTCGCAAGAGAGATTAGAGGAGAACACATTCTGATGAAATGGGATTGTTGCAGGAAGATTCCCAGTTGAGAAGTTGTGAGGGTAACATTAAAGTAATAACATAGAACACTTACTTCAACATCATGCAGTGAAACTGTACCATCTTCTAGTCCCAAGACAACAACTTTGCCATCAGGACGCCAGCATAATGATGTTATACATTTACCTGGAGTACATTAGAATAATTAAGATAATCCAGTATAACGACATACAGTGGAATGTGCAAAGAGAAGTGATTTTATAAACAACAACAACAACAACAACAACAACCAAGAAAAGGAAAAAAAAAATAGAAAGAGAAAGGATGAATAATTTGTTCACCATAGATTAATAGACAAAAAGGAAAGACAGAGAACACACAAAAACCGAGAAAACGATAAATAAAATCTGGGAAGTGATGCAAACATCATAACAGTACATAGTATATCCGAAAGGGATATTGGTAGCTTGACATGGATTTCTTTGGGCTAGTAGATCATCTAAAGCTAGGGAATCTATGTCTTTTTGGCAGCCTTCAATCCATTATCTCAGTCCAAAAACAAATCTTATTGCTCAGCTTTGGAACCTCAAGGTGGAGTGGATCAATGAAAGCATACTTCAAGGAAGGATCACGAGTGTACAAGTATCTACAACTTAACATCTCAACAGAAACCGCTCAAGGATTAGTTCAAGAAGCACTCAACAACATGTTCTTCATATCCAGAAGGCAATATGATGCGTGAAGCATTCAGATGTTACCTCCTATCTAAATTTTTCAAGTGAGAATAGATTAAAAAAACCACCAAGGCTAGGCATCTAATCCTAAGCTCTTATGAATTCGAATTACTAAAAGATAAAGGCATATAAGAACTTAACATACTTGGATGCAGCTCCCCCTACCCTCCTAGTCTCTTTGCTTTCTCCAACTCCTCCCTCCATGTATAAATGTATGCAGCATAGCTTGAGATATATCCTATTCACAAGTAAGTTAAATTCCCAACAACAAACTTGATTAATTAAATTGATGTAACAAAATGCCCCTCGTAATCAGAAGAAGATAAATTAACTTCAAGTAATGCAAAATGTGCAAAACTTTCCATACTAGACTCTAAATTTTAGCATTACAAAATGTGAAAGACTTTCCAGCCTAAACTAAATCTCTCCTTGTAGGGAACACTCAGTAGAAGAATAGGAAGAAGCAGAGCCAGAAGTGATATTACATCGTGAGAGTCACCAACAGAAATTGAAGGAAAACTATAAAGCTGCGTGACGACATTGAGATGGTATTTTGCAGAGGTTAAACCTGCCAACTCCAAGTGGGCATCAAGCATTTCTACATCTGACATAACTAGTCTATCTAGCATAAACAACATCCCCTCCAATTTGAGTTCTTTATCTTCATGAACACTTTGACTGGTGCAGCATGAAAAGGGCAACAAGATAGCAGTACAAGAGTCGGGTACACTCCCGGTTGGTCTAAATGATTGTCACTTATGTTATGGAAATCTCCTAAGGCACCACTATTATCTAGAAGTTTATAGGAATCTGTCGCGTCTGTAAATAAAAATCGCTTTATTCAACTAGTATCAGCTTGGGATTCTTTATTTGCAACTACGTCATATCCACATTTTCCCTCCCATTACCATCATTCACTCTTCATTTTCATGTAAAACACCAACTCCTTAGTTCGACATCACATCCTCATTTAGACTTTCAAGCACTACACCTCTATATTGACCAAATCTCCATCAAACGCAATTTGAACTGGATTGGCAATTGAAGTGATTTTTTTGGAGAAAAGGATCGTGGCACATTTAAGGAAAAGCAAAGGGGGAATAAGGCCAACGACTCAAAGGGCACACACCAAGCCATCGTTGAAGAAAAGAACACGCTGAATAAAAAATAAAAAATAAAACGAGGAGAACTTTCTTGAGTCGAAGCAATTACCAGGAGAGATTGTCCACAGCCTCTGCCAATTGAAGCGATGAAGCACCACCTTCGAGTCCTCCGTGACCATCGCTAGCAAATCCTTCTCCGGATTCCACTCCGCCATCTTCACCTGCCAATCGGAAGAAATCGAGCCTAAACCTCACACAAAACTGAATGGGAAAACAATCTTATAGACCCGCCCATTATTAGGTCGCAAAAGAAGGCCGAAACAGGAGCCGAACCTGAGAAGCCATCGGCTTGTCGAACTGAAGCTGAAAGGGGAGCACGTGCCGCGACCCTTGGTCGGTCTCCATAGCCGAAAAAGATCGGGGAGCAGCCAAAGCGTCCGGTGGCAAATGCGAACTGAGAGGGAGAGCTCGAAAACCCTAGAAGAAAGCCTGTTGGAAGAGAAGAGCGAGAGAGTAACCAAGTGCACTGGAGCCTGAGAATTTTGCAGAGAAGATTGCGGGAGAGGAAGAACAGGCGGGAGAGAGACAATGAGGAAGAAGAGAGGATACGGGCCGAGCCGGGCCATAAGTCGGGCTTGACTTCTTCTCCGGGTTCGTTCATCATACAAAAAATAAGGTAAGAGATGACCCAACGGGCCGCAACGGCCTCGAACGGTCCAGACCACTTTCGATAACTTCGAGTAGAGATTAAACCGAACGGGGTTTGGTTCGGGCATTTCATCGAACGTTTAAAGCGCGCTGGCTGAAAGGGGGGAAAAACCGAGTACCAACTCGCGCCGGGACTCGCAATAATAATCAACAAGCACTAGTGATCCAAAACAGCAGCGCACAGACGAATGGGGCCGGTGCTCGCGCGAACCGGACGACGAGGAAGCCTGGTACGGCGAGCCCGAAACGGGGCAAGGCAGGGGCACAAACAGGGGTGTCAGCCGAGAGTCCCTACCCGGCTCGGCGACGGCGAATGGAGGGCGAGTTCGATAGATCGGACCACATTCGGTCGCTTCACACGCTTCCGAGCCGGGATCCTCGGAAAAACGGCTCGTCCCGCGAAAAATCGAAAAAAGAAGAAGAAGGGAGAAACCTGACCTACCGGAGACTTGGGCGCGGGGAACGGGAGCCGCGGCCTCGAGAGCGTGGCCAGGAGTCGTCGGACGGGGTTCGGGCGTGACCAGACTGCCGGAGGGCTCCTCGCTCTCAAACTCTCTCTCTCTCTCTCTCTCTCTCGGTTGCTCTCACGGTCTCTCCACCCTTTCTCTCTCTCCCTCTCTCACTCTATTTCTCTCCAAAAATCCTCCCTCTTAAGCTCTCTACCCGGCGCGCATGGCTTCCTGCCACACAAGCTGTCGCTGCCGGTCTGCCTCCGACCACCAACTCCGGTGAGACGCTCGCCGTGTTCTCGCGTCTCTGTCCTCGCGGTGCGGACCCCCTCCACTTTTTTTTTTTTTCACATTTTTTCCCCTTTTTTAATGATTTATATTTTTTTATATATAATACTTTTTATAAATTCTAGCACCTTACATTTTTATCGTATATAAAGCATGGCTCTAATGCCAATTGCCGACTTATGAATGCTTCCATCAAGAAGGTACACTATGACCATTGTCGCCTCTCAAGAGCCTCCATGTTCCTTCGACTAATGGGTTAATGATAATTGGCCTTTTTTGCTCTGATATGACTAATTTTACTTTCCATCCTAATTAGTCTTCCAATATGTTTCAACTTCATGATATGGAAAATTGTCTTTTCTTTAGTTTTTTTTCCATGCATTAGGAAACGAAAAATACAAGTAAACCTTAAGAGACACTTTTTGAATGATGGTGATCATGTTAAACTTAAAGTTATACAAAAGAATCTAGACTAAATTTAACAAAAATTATTGGACCCACGTTGATGCTTTTGGCCTATTTCAGCGTTTAGTTTATCATGCCTTAGTTATTTTAGATTGCATGCTCTCATGGACTTCACGCATTGGTGTGACACTTTTATGGGATTGGAAAGCAGAAGGAAATGCTTTTAAAGGGGTGATTCAATGGATATTAGGGCTAGTTATCAGTGCAGTCTTGTGGGTAGAAGGTTGAGGGCTTTTATTAATCAACTATATTTTATATTCTATTTTAATTATTTAATTAGATGCAAGAGAGTGTATGTAATTACTAAGAATGTTTTCAAAAGTAATTGTGTATGCCCTTACAGGACTCACATAAATGGCAATGTTTCTCTATTCATGTGTCACATTGATCTTAGACATTAATGTGATGAAAATTGTCTATCCTACAAAATTGAGATGTGGATAGATGTTTATTTATTTGTATATGTTAGGCATCCTTATCGTCAATTTCTAAAGTTCGTTGCATGTTATAAATGAGTCTTTGATTGCCCATAGTGCCTTGCTAGATTCGGGGAGGGGGGCCTCGCCTTAGCAGGGCATGGCTAACGTTTGCCCTCGCCCAAGCGTGGCTTGATAAGGCCGACCCTCGCCAACCATGGCTGTGGCTGATGATTGGCAATGGCCATTGGAGAAAACAAAAGGGAAAGGAAAAAAAGAAAAAAAAATCAATAAATTCAAAAAATTATTAAAAAATTATTAAAATGTCCATTTTAGCGCCCATTGCCTGATCGGCATTCATGTCAACAATTTCTAGCTTAAATTGGCTTGATGAACTAAATTGGTATCGATGTAAAAAATGTTTAAGGCTAAATTGATTCAATAGAAAGATTTAGAACTGAATTGGTACCGATACAATATGTTTATGACTTTTTCAATACTTTTTCCCTCAATAAGTGGTATCAAAGCTAGATGGTCAAGGATCGACTAGACTTCGCTCAAGTCCTTGTCTATCTGCCGGGTCAAGGTGAGCAATGATGTGATCAAGAAGATTTTGATAGGTGGCTGTATTCCTGAGCACTTACACTTAATCGAGAAAACTTGAAGCTAACTTTACCTAAGCATCTTCAGAAGCCAAAGGATATCTTTCAAAAAGAGGGTTGTTTTTGCCGACATCAAACCTTTCAAATTGAGCAAACTTCACGAAACTGAGTGGGAACCGAGTCGATCGCCCATTAGCTCTTGCAAGAATGACGACCAGGAGCCGAACTTGATAAGCCATTGGTTTGTCGAACTAAAGTTGAAACAGAAGCACGCGTTGCAATCCTTCATAAACCTCCATAGCTAAAATGCTCTACGATTAGTTGAAAAATGTAGCGCCAGGCCTAGAACAATTTGCAAGGAGTGTAAAGAAGTGTCGATGGAAAATGTGAACTGAAAGAGAGCTTGTGAAGGTTAGAGCTCGAAAAACCAAAAGTAGGCTTGAGGCTAATTAGGAAAGAATAGAGCTGAAGAGCGAGTCGAGGAATGGAAGATCAAGAGAGTAAGAAAGTCCGCTAGAGTCCGAAAATCATGCAAAGAAAATTACAGAAGAGGAGCAGCCGAGGGAGAAAAATAAGAGACACGGACATGATTACTAGAGTGAAAGCAGACTCATTTGATTGATGGGTGGGTTGAGCCGGTTCGGCTCGTGCCATATGTCAGATGGAACTTGTTGTCCAAGCTCATTTATCATGAAGAAAAGTATGCAATTTCAAAATGGGTTGGGTTACCAAAGTGTTGGGTTAACTTGTAACCATAGTGGCCACCTTTCTTATGCATCCGTTATCAAATTGATCAAAATCATAATGAATTGAAAACCATATAAGCATATTTCATTAAATTTAAATTAATGGAGAGATGATATTGAACATTTTTATATATCTTATGATTTAGATTAAACATTAAAAAATCAAAAGTTTATGAATGATATTGCACCTTTGACTAAAATTTATGGACCATTTATCTTTTTTCCTTTTGTTGGAGATAATTATCTGTTACAAAGCTAAAGCAATATCAATTGAGCTTTAATATCCCACTAGAAGCACAGTCTCAAATGCGCATCAATTGGGCTCTGGTGACCTTGTTCTTCACACCAGAAACATTTTCTACTCTGATGGTATATTAGGTAACAATTTACTAAGAACTAATCCAATCCACAATCAATTTCTTCCCCAAAATTAAACTAACCAAAATGGACTTAACCCCAGCAACAACTAGCTGTGTATTCCAGGACTGGGACCTCAAAATAAGTAAATATAATACTGAAATGTTAAAAAAAACAAGGCAACAATAATACCAAAAATTTTATGTGGAAAATCCAATGCGAGAAAAAACCACAAACTACTCAAAAACTTAGTAACATTGACAATACAACAATATTTGATCATTATTAAGGTGGATTAATATAAATAGAACATGAAACCTTAACCATAATTGGAGGAAATAAGAGACAACTTGGAGAAAGCTTTCGACGAACAAAATTGATCAACTCATAGATCTCCGAACAACATTCTGAAAATTGAGCCAATTCCAAGGATGTTAGGCCTCTGAATATGGACCAAAAAGTCGTTGCCCCTTTTTATCTTCTTCTCGTGCGTTCTTCTCGAGGAGCTGTCTCTCTCTCCCTTCTTTTCACTCTACAAACAGCCCCCCTCTCTCTCTCTCTCTCTCTCTCTCTTTTTGCTTTTTGACTGTTTGAATTTTTTCTTTTTCTTTGATGTTATGTTCGCTGAACCCCACAAAGAGACGGCCCAGCCAACAATCCTCCATCACTCTAATGGCAAAATCAATAGGAACAACATCAAAGAAAAAGAAAAAAGTCAAAAAGTCAGAAAGCAAAAAAAAGAAAAAAAAAGAAAGAAAACAAAAAAATCCCAGCGCAAGTTGTGGCCATCTCTTTGTGGAACTCGGATTTATCAATAATATGAGATCGAAGATAGAAAAATGATACAAATTGTATTAGCGTATCTAGATAATTTTGGAATGGTTTTGAGTGGCTTGCATCCAATGATATTTAGATATTCCAAAAACTCCAACCTATCGAGACCTTGAATTTCGATCAATTTTTCACATTCATTAGCATTCAATATCTTCAGACTCTTGGAATTTGGAAGGAGGAGCCTTTCAATTGAAGTGCGCCTAGAGATATCCGGTCTTTCCAAGAACTCCAACCTATTGAGGCCTTGAATTTGGGCTAATTTCTTGCACTAATTAACAAATGATATCATTAGACTCCGGATTTTGGAAGCTATAGCCTTTACATTGAAGTGCACTCTTTGATATTTAGCCATTACAAATACTCTAACCTATCAAGGCCTTGAATTTTGGCTAATTTCTTGCACGAATTAGCATTTAATATAAGGACAGAATAGCTTTGTTTACTAATTTTTCTTCGGATGGTATCTCTCTATTCTAGTTCTTTCAACATCTTTCTTCAAAAGGTCCTATGATTTTTCACATGTAAGGAACACAAGGTGTATCATTCAAAGAGTGTGCTCAGATAATGCACTTGTTCTGCATCGGCATTACAACCACGTTGATCGAGTGCTATGTATTGAGTCTTGCCTATTTGCTGATGTCCATAGGCAATACAGTTGCTTTTTGGAACGCATACACTATTAAATTATGATGCTAAGTTCCCTCAATATCCTCCATTTGTTTAGATTGTTAGTTTAATAATGATGTTGAGTTACAAACATAGTTCTATAATTACTTAAACAGTAGTAGAAGCAAATTTTATAAGGCTACACGACAGCTATGATAGAGGGTTTTGCCAAAGGTGTTATGAGTGGTAGACACAAATCGCCTTCTATTAGTTTCCTATCAATAGTATAGAGTCTCTCCATACTCCAGTAATACTTGTGATCCCAGCCTTCTCTTCTTGTTTTCTCAGTCCTTGAAAATTTTAACTGTAGTCTCTTCAAAATGAGCTCGTCTAAGACTGCTCGTGCATAGTTTGATTTAATATGTGGTTTGCACTCGTAGCGGACCAAATACCAATAATTTATTATGTTGGTAATATTTATCGTTTCGTCATATTATCAATTGTCGTTGTCACTATTTCTACACTTATGCATCAGGAAAGAATACATTGATGATGTGGAGATTTGGAAATAAATTAATAAAGCAAGTTAATCTCATAATAGATTTGGCTAAAGTCGACAAAGAAGCTCTCATAAAGATAATTTATAAACAGAAGAATAGAATTATCACATATGCACATTTTACATGCATACAATCATATATACGATTACCATATTGGTGCATATGATTGAACACGAAGCTATTACATCTATAAAAGTTTTTCCTCTAGATTGGCAATAAATCCTAGAGAATGAATGATAAAATTAAGCAATTTTAGATTCCTGTATATCTATATATCATTAAGTTTTTTGGCTACATAATACTCTTGTCAAGAGTACAAAATATAATCTAATAATCTTAAACCTACCATTTAATTGTAGATTTCGAATCTCTATTATTGGAAGATAGTATTTGTTCTTTAATGCCACCTTGGCACTATATATCTAACTAGCCATATTGATTCTAGTAATCCTGGAGATTGACTCTTTCACACGAGTGCATTTTGTACATTGGATTGGATGCATCACTTAATAATGATGCTTGGAGAAGTGAGTCAATTTTAAGTGAGAGATTTCAACATTCAAATGCAAAGTTCGTCAATTGATTACACCATGTAATCCATTCAACCCGAAAGTACAAACAATCCAAACCTGACAATTGGTGCTCTTATATGCGGAAATAATAAACATATACGCATGAAGCAAAAGTTGGGCACTATCGAATAGTTGTCAAAGCTTGCAGAAATACAATGCAAACAGTTACTTCCCCCCAGATAGAAGCCATGGGTCAGTATTTCTCTGTCGATTCCATCGAGCTCTATAGATAAGTAGTTAGCTTTCACTCTGCTTTTTCTCTTCAATAAATGCCTGCCTAGCAGAAAAGGCTCATGGCAGGCATAAATTGAAACTCTCCAGGAAGGGTGGAGCCGAAGAGCTTTAGCCGGAAAGTCCACATGCAATGCTTCTCACACTAATGTCTCCTGCAGCTTCGAGTATTAGAGGTCCACCCACGAGCAACATGAGCATTACCACCACACATTCACAAACAAACGTTCATTCTGAATCAGAGATTTCACCTTCATCGTCGTCGAATATGTAGACCAGGGCCTGTTTTCTTGCAGCCAAAACACAAGCGGCGCCTCTACTTGCTGTCGCAAAAAAGGAATCAACTTGATTTCACTCCGACGTTTCTATTATTTGGCCATAACTAATGCAATGCTTTGATACCTCTTTTGGGTAAAAGTAATAAGTACAATACTTGCATCACGCTAAAACACAGGCGGAAGCAATACATGTGTACCTGAAGAGGCCATGGTACACATGTGAACCATGAATGCTAATAGTATCTATCATCATTAACATGTACATAATAGTTCTTAGTCAGTAAATCAAATTGCAATGAACCCTAACATAAGAAAATAATTATTCTTTTTGTGTTTGTCTGGCCACTAATAATTCATCTTTTTCGCACTTTGACCTTTTAATTGATCTAAAATTTATAGGAAAACCTAATACTTTAGTATTTTACTTCTTCAAATGAAAAAAATATTCTTCTTTGGAGCATAAATTTGGACATTTCCAACCGTTGGAACAAAGATGAAATGGTCCATTAGAGAGGCACAATGATCCTGTGCCAATCATATTTAAACTTAAGAATAGCTTGTAAAGTGGAAACTTAATACGGTGCATGCATAAGATTAATTCAGTTCCACCACCCAGCCAATGAGATATACTTGTTACTGACACTAGCAAGTTTATCAAAAGATGATACAAATAGGAAAGACTATGGGCAACAATAAGTTACCAAACGTCCAAACTGCAAATGGACATGCTAAGAAACTCAAGGAAAGTAGTTTTTTGAGTATACGATTGATGGCATGGCAATGAATTGATCCTTAGCTTGATTGTGTGGGCACTGTGAAAAATTCTTACCACTAATTGACAAGGGGGGATTGCAGTATGGGAATGCTGCCAACTTCTCATTCTCCATCTCTAGGTGTAAAATAAAGTCCTAGATGTGTAATTTCCCTGTGTTAGTGTTTCGATAGTGAGAATGAGACAACCGAGCAATAGTGTTATCATAAAATAGAAGCAAAAGTGGCACTACTAATGCATTAGGGTCATCAAATGCACATTTCTTGACATACATACAAGGCTCCAACTATCGAGATATGCTGGAGCTTTTGAAGTTATGGTAAGTGAGAAAGTGAAACATCGTTTAAAATTGGACGCATATAATGGCATGCATATGCACATGGGAGGAAAAACTAAGCTGCTGCCGCTTGTGCTGATGAGGAGAGCAGATACATAGTAAATAGGAAGAACAAAAGAACAAAAGTCTATAAAACCAGACTAGTGGTTCAACCAGTCAAACTTGAGAACCGTACTTTGCCAATTCAACCAGTTGAACCGATTGCATGTGGCGTTATTTGATAGAATAGGCATGTTCAAAACAAAAGGAGCCCCAGTCACTCGGCAGAGCCGCTTGCCCACAAAAGACTGGATTCCGGTTCTCAAAAGCATTGTTTTAATTTCTTATAGACTAATAAGCCAATATAGTCAATAAATAAAATATCCGCCACAAAAAGGAGCAAGAAGACACGCGGAGCAAATGGTTGGCATGCCTGTTAGTTACGAGAGGTTGAAGTTCCAAACCCCAACCCATTTTCTCCAGAGAGATATCTACAACTCATCTAAAGGAATTACTTTCAAGAAAGATATCCATGTTCTTTCTAATGATATGGAGAATACAATATATACGTGTCATGGTTCATTTTGTACTTAAAGGAAATTGCTAGATCTCTTATAATGATTTTAAAGAATTGATTTCGAAGGACAAATTGTGAAAATAGTAGCCTCTGTGACACAAGATGAAGAGTTGAAGAGTTGAAGACGCTTTTAGAGTTGATTCCCTGTGTGGTGTGCCACGGTAGTATATCGAATAGCAGTCGCCAAATGTACTTCATATTCTACAAAGCACGCCAAGGTGATGGATAGGAAGATATCGAACAAATCGGAGATATTGGTCGAGATTGTCAAACTTACAAGCACGATAACCCAAACCGAGGGAGTTCAACATACGAGAGTTGCATATATGTGTTTAACCAAATTAAAATCAAGACTTCCATTGCTACTCCCTCTCAAGAAAATTGTCCAAAAAGCCCTAAACTTATTGCAATTTTGTCAATTTAATGAAAAACTTTTCAATTTTACCAATTGAATTTTAATCATTTTCATTTTTTTACCAATTGAGTTCATCCAATCAATTTTGACAGGAATTTGCTAATGTGCACGGTTGGCACTAACATTGCACTTTTTAAATAATATTTTGAATTTTTTATGATTTTTTTCTTTTCTTTTCATTTTTTACTTTTTTTGCTTTTATTTTTGGGTTTTGGAGTTAGTTTGGCAAGGGTGGCCAGCTGACCTAGGTTGAGGGCACACGCGCCCTCGCTTTGGCCGGCAAGGGCATCGTGGTCCTCACCGGCCTAACTCCAAACCCCCCCCAAAAAAAAAAGTAAAAAAGAAAAGAAAAGAAAAGAAAAAATCATAACAAATTCAATATTATTAAAATATTATTTAAAAAGTGACGTTAGTGCCAACCCTCCACATCAGCAAATTTTAGTCAAAATTTCCCGGATAGACTCAATTGGCAAAATGTGAAAATATTTATGACTCAATTGACAAAATGTAATAGGTTTATGACTTTTTAAACAATTTTCCCCTCCCCTCTCTCATAGGCACACTATGCTTGTGGAACTATTCTAAGTTTGAGATTAAACACATTATAAGATTAGAGTATATACGGCTGTCAATACCATGGGGTATTACAATGGGCATAGACCACGGAATTTGCCATAGTGACTCACCCTCGCCAGCCATGGCCTATGGCTAGGTGGCTAGCAACCATCCATTGGCAAAAAGAAGAAGGAAAAAAAAATATAAAGAAAAGAAAAAAGTCAGAAAAATTAATAAAAAAATTGTAAACATTATCCACATTGGCAATTTTTGCTCAAAATTTGACTAAATGGATTACATTGGCATATCCTCAAAAGGTCTAGAACTCAATTAGCCAAATTTAAAAGTTTATGACTGAATTGATGCAATTGCAATAGGCTTAAGACTTTCTTGGTAATTTCCCTAACATTGTGTGCCGAGCATCCAATACTCATTTGGCTTGAAAGGATGTCAAGTGTTTCCACATTTTGAATAGCTAAAACTCACTTTCACTTAGGTGATGCCAAGTGGATATTGACAAGATAATTTTACCACTAAGTAGATATGAAAAGACGTAATAAGCAGGCGGCAACATGTTTCTGTATGCATTTTTATCAATAGGTGACTGGAAGATCACATTGGAAAAGACGATTGGTTTGGTTAAACTAATATGAGGGCATATTAGGTACTTATCTGTATTTGACCCGTCATCATTAATAAGGTTATTTGCTTGTGTATAGATCAGCTTTGTTGCGTTCTTAAGTGACTAATTTTCTTATCAGTCTCATGTATTAAGTCTTGCCAGTTTGCTGCCATCCACAGGCAATAAAGCTATTTTTCGGAACACTCACTGTTAAGACATGATGCTTAGTTGTTAAGACACGATGCTAAGTTACCTTGATATTCTCCAATCATTTGGGCAGTTAGTTTGATAATGATGTTGAGTTACAAATAATCATTTGTTCTATTATTACTGAGAATAGTGGCAGAAGTAGATTTTATGAGGCTCTACAATGGCTATTAATAGAAGGATTAGCCAATGGTATCTAGTGCAATAGACACAAGTCGTCTTCTTAGACATTTCCTATTAATAGCAAAGCTTCTTCCTTAGCCGTACTTCTTTTCCTAGCCTTCTATTCTTGGTCCTCGAAAATTTTAACGCCAATTTCTCCAAAACGAGCTTGTGTTTAACGGGTCATGGAATTTAAAGTTTACATGCGATTTGCACTGGCAGCGAACCTGTTAACAATCATTTATTTTGTTGATAATGTTATTGTCCCATCTAATAATTAATGTTAAATGTCACTATTTCTGCACTTGCATTCGGAAGAATACATTGAAGACGTAAAAGATTTGGAAGGGCTATAAATAAAGGAGGATTTAATTTCAGAGTAAATTCAGCTTAAGTTCCAAAAGAGCTATCATCACGGCAAATAATAAACATAAGAAAAGAAGTATCACAAATGCACATGTTACATTCATGCATACTTTCTCCTGGAGACTGGCAATAATTCCCAGAGAAAGAATACTACAATTAAAGAATTATTGATTCCTGAATGTACATCATTGAATTAAAAGACTCCATGATGCTCTTTATTGAGGATACAAAGTCCATTCACGATATTGTAGACAGAATCTCATGATCTTAAACCTGCCATCTACTTGAGGGCTCCAAATATATGAGATCGGAATATTGCGTATGTTCTTTAGTTGAGTACACTGCCTGAACCATTCAATCCAAAGTGAGTCAATGACAATGACACGTGGAGAAGCGAGTCATTTTCGGGTGAGAGATTTCAACATACAAAAGCAGAGCTCGTTAGTCAAGTACACTACCTGAACCATTCAACCTAAAGCGTAGATAATCCAAACCAAACATTTGGTTCTCATACACATGCAAATAGTAAGCATATACAGATGAAGCAAAAGCATGGCACTATCGAGCAGGTCTCAGAGCTTACAGCAATACCATGACGACAGTTACCACTAGATAGAAGCCACGATTCAGCATCTTTCGGTCAATTCTATCCAACTCAATAGATAATCGCTACCTTTCACTCCACTTTTTCTATCGACAAATACCGCCTAGCAGAAAAGGCACATGGCAGGTATAGATTAAGACTACTACAGAAAGGGTGAAGTCGAAGAGCTTCAGTCAGAAAGCCCACATGCATTGCTTCTTACACTGATGTCTGTAGCTTCAAGTATTAGAGGTCCACCCACAGCAGCGACATGAGCATAACCACCACAAACTCTTGAACAGATAGTCATTCTGAATCAGAGATTTCTTCTTCATACTCGTCCAGTATGTAGATCAGGGCCCACTTTCTTGCAGCTAAAACATAAGCCACTTCTCTACTTGCCATTGCCCAAAAAAAAAAAAAAAAAATCAACTTGATTTCAGTCCGGTGTTCCTTGAATGTATGGCCATAACCAACATGATGTTTAGATACCTTTGTTGGGTAAAAGTATAAGTACAACACATGCATTATGATAAGACACAGGCAGGAAGCAAACCTTGTGTGCCTAAAGAGACTACAGCATGCATGTAACTACGAATGCTCTACAGTATCTTGCTACACTAGATACCACGGTAGCATCTATGGTCATGAACTTGTAAATAGTGCTTCTCAGTCAGCAACTCAGACCGCTATGTAGCTACCATAAGAGAATGATAATTCTTTTGGTATTTGTTTAGTGACTATAAAATCATTTCGCGCTTTGTCCTCTCAATTGATTTAAAATTTAGGGGAAAACTCGATACCACAATTTTTTCTTTTTTTTACTTCTTTTGGAGCATACTTTCGCACTTCTTCAATCTATAGGAACAAACATGAAGTGGTCCATTAAAGAGGCACAATGTCCCTATGCCAGTCACATTTGAACTTAATAGAAGGTTCTAAGTGAAAATGTAGCAAGGAGCATGAACAGGATTAATTCAATTCCATCACCCAGCCAACGAGATAAATTTGTTACTGACACTGGCAAGTTTATCAAACACTGATCCCTAAGGAAAGAGCATGGGCAACAATAAGTTTCCAAACATCCAAAACTGCAAATGGACAAGGCAAGAAGCTCAAAGAAAAAACCTTCAGAACTATACAATTGGCATAGCAATGAATTGATCCTTAGCTCGATGGCATGACAGTGTAAAAATGTTCTTACCACCAACTGACAAGAGAGGAACTACAGTATGGGGAATGCTGCGAAGCTTCTCATTCTCCATCTCCAGGCGTAAGATATGGTCCTAGATGTGCAGTTTCACTGGATTAGTGTTTCAAAAGTGAGAACAATACAACCAAGCAAAAATATCCTAACAAAATAGAAGTAAAAAGGGCACTGCTAACCCATTAGGGCCATCAAAGGCACATTTCTTAACCTACATACAAGGCTCCATCTGTCAAGGTATGTTGGAACTTTTTGCAGTTATGGCAAGGCAGAAAATAAAACACCCTTTGAAATTGCAAGGACGTAATGACATTTGTATGCATTATGCACATAGGAGGAAAAACTAAGCTGCTGCTAATCATGCTGATGAGAAGAGCAGATAAATAATAAATAGGAACGATAAAAAAACAAACATTTTAAAACCAGACAAGTGGTTCAATCAGTCAAACTGGTAGAATCGTGCTCTTCCAGTTCGACCGACTGAACCGATTGCATGTGATGTCATCTGATAGAATGCTCTGCGTATATTAGATTACACACTTTCAGAACAAAAGAAGCCCAGTGAGTCGGCACACACCATAGCATCTTAATAGATTACACACGCTTGATGTCATCTTATAGCATCCTGTTCAATTTTAGATTAGGCCAATATGGTCAATAAATAAATTATCCACCACGAATTGTAGCAAGAATTGAACAGGATTGGCATGCTTGTTAGTTACAAGAGGTTGGAGTGCCAAACCCCAACCCAATTCCAGCACTACTCCTTTTAGTTTTTTTACGGCCCAGATCTGGTCCAGACTAGTTGACAGGTTTGCTGGGTATCAGTTGATAGGTACACCTGGTTATTGGTTGAAGAGGATCAATACCACCGGTTCTTGATCAATACTATTTTTGTTGGGAAACCAGACCGGACAGGTCTAGTTCCCCGTCCAACCAGAGCCACTTCTTAAAACTCCGACATGAACAGGAGTCAACAGAAAAGCACAATATGCTACTTTTTTCCTTTTGCCATCAATGTCTTAAATAGTGAATTGTCATGATCAGAATAGAACTCTAGATATCACAAGTAAGAAAACGATATGCAAGCTCCGGATCCAAGCTCCGGATCCAAGAGTTACCTTCAATTGGTACAAATCCCGGTTATTTGCATATGTGGTTTTGCAATATGCACAAATGGAAGGTCACTAGCCTGCAGGATCATCATCCCGGCATCTACCAAGTTTTCATGAGTATCATTCATCTTATTTAGCAACATGATAATTTGATGTTCCTGCTTCCAACAGAATATATTAGCCACATTTGCAAATTTTGGCTACAAAATATGATATACAAAGCTTTTACCTCAAATAGAGCCTAATCCACACAACAGTGACCAAGAGAGATGCACAACAAGATCCTTCCAAAGATCTTCCCTTCTTCACATTGCTTGAAACATTCTTAAGTCCACTCACTACCGCTATACGATTTGTTACATCTACAAAAGACTCAGGTATTTGGAAGGAAATATAATCTGAAACAAATTCAAAATCATCCTGCAATAACATACAGAGTAATGATTAGCATGAAAAAGCAGTTGGACTCTGCACATGTGGATCTCTGGATAATTTTTGTAGTTTCAAATTAAAGGTATATACCCTATACAAGGACCATCAATTGCGAACATATCTGGTGGATGCTGAAACTGACGTAAGAGGGAATTGTAGCAATAAATTCTCACAAAGTATCTATTTCAAAATAGAAGAGAAAGGCATCTGGGCAGCTTCCTTGAAAATGTGATTATCAAATTAGTTTCTAATCAGGAAACATGGAATACAGTATTTCCACACACAAGGATCATAACCTAAACACAGAGCCCAATCCCATAAGATCACCCAACTAAAGCTTCCATATACACTGTCAAGTAATCAAACCTGAGATCAAATATGAAAAACTAGATTATTAGATAGAGGGTAAGTGAAAAGCCATTGTTGAGGACAACCTCCAGAAGACAACCCCTAACCCCCAAAGGTTTCCTTTTCTTTCTCTCCTTCTCTCATTATAGTCTAAAGGTTCCGGCCACTCAGACAAGGAAATGAAAAATATAGGACAACTTTATGCTAATAAGCATTTGGATAGAAATATCCACAGACAAACCCATTAACAGATGTCCTGAATTAGCCAAACGAAAAATGAATATTTGAGCTCAAATAATTGATGAGTCAAGTAAAACCAAAAGCACAAACTTTTAATTAAAGGATTGCAATGTTTACATAAACAAATTTCGAGCCCAGGTAATATACTCAAACTCTTGTTGATCCACAATTTCACATTTGGTGCATATATCAGCAATGAGGACCAGACTCAAAAGGGAGAAAAGCAATCACTTCAAACAACAAATAACGGCAATGATTTATCCCGTAGTTCATATTTTTCCCACTGAGGTAGCATGTGTGAGAACAATTATAAATGGAAAAAGTAGATATAGGATTAATGTGAAGAATTTACAATGAAAGAGCAATAAACAATACATTCAAGCAAGAACTCCTATTCACGAACAAGATTCCATTACATTTTAGCTTTTCAATTCTTTTGCTAATACCTGCGTTCCATCTATTTGAAATTCTTTCACAAGTGTCCTTCGCAAATATTCTGTGTCCCCCAAATCCTCCAAACTGCAGTAATTCTCCGACTCCCTGCATTGTTTGTCTGAGATAAAAATGAGGGCAAGACATCTCACTGATCTGACAAGATATATCAAGGCAGAAAAGCGCAAGGAAATGCATTTGATATTTCAGAATATGAGACCTTCCAATCCAATGAGAAACGATGATCAACCGGTCAATTTCGACCCTTGTTACCATGTGGTTACTTAAAGTAGTGGTGGACCAACAATAACCACAGTTGCAGCCCAGCAAACCACCCTAGCTTAAGTCAACCTCATCTAGTGGAAGTGCACTCAAGTATTTCCTGTTCCAGTTATGGAACAGAATTGGGAGAACCTGTAGGTATTATTGCGGGAATGATCCTAGCTTTCATGCTTTGGTGGGTGTCCGTTAATTAAAAAATGAATATAGGTGAAGATGATAGCAAGATGACCTGAAATGAAGAACTAGCCCCCAAACCAGGAGTCATTTACAATTTCATATTCACAACTTTGCCAACTAATTTGGTCACATTGCCTCAAAGCATGAGTCAGCCGCTAAAGCACATAAAAATAATACTAGGCCTGACAGCATATCATTCTGAAAGCATGACCAAATGTAGAGAAAATCACTCACGGATCAATGGTAGTTTCTTCATCAGCCTCAGAAAGATCCAGGAGATGCATAGCGGCATCTTGATCATATAGAAACTTCAAGAACACTACAAAAAGTTCACCATCAAACTCAAAAGAGTATATAGGAATTCACCATGAGGAAGGACCCTGCTTGACAAAAGTTAGACAAACCTATTGTATGTTAAAAGTTGATCACTTGGCTCTGACATCGATTGTTTTATACATTTCAAAAGCCAGCTGAAGAAATTTGCAAACTGAAAGAGAGACGAAAGAAAAAGCTTCAGCAACATGCACATTATTAACCAATGCAATATGCTTTCGATCCCTAAGGCAAATACTACAAGCATACCACAGGCTCAAGAACTCCATAGGATCCTACCAATATTTTGACCTTGCTCTAGTGGTCACACTATGATTTTTTCATTTTGAAACAAGTAAAATTGCATTTCTTCAGGGTAGCATGCGAGAATTGAGAAGGTACAAACCCCAAGTTGTGTGAGGCATGGGAAGCAAAGATACAGAAAAGTTGTCAATTTCTCTTTTTTGCTGCTTCAAAAACATGACGATATCAACAAAACAACAATGTGCTATTGTCAGTATTCCGTAACAACCTTAACAGTTACTAAATGGACCTTTGTTGAACAGGTTCAAGTCACATGTAAAGCCCATCGTCTAACGATGACTCCTTTACAATATTGATAACAAGCTCATTTTTCAAATAATTAAAGGCTATTTAACTTACATCAATATGTCATTCTAAGCAACCCATATCATATCTTATCCACAAATAGTTCAACTTCATGTTTAAAATTTAGTAATTTAGTGTCACTAAAGACATGATACCATACATGATGAGAGACAGGCAAGATATTACAATAGTTTTTTTTTTTTTTGGGTGACTGTGGATCCACTTTCCCTTGTCAGCTTACGCCGATTCGGTATTCGGTATTTGCGACTATACCTCCGGGGAGACTAGCACAGCAACCCACTGCTATGAACCCCCACTCCAATCACGGAGCCGATCAGGGAGTTCGAACTCAGAACCTCCAAAGAGGAAAGGCAAGCCCTCAAACATCTCAGCCATGCGTGGATGGGTATGATATTACAATAGTTGCAAATAGAAGATATCAAGAAAGGTAGAGAAATCACAAGAAAGATTGTAATAGGCGTACCGGCTTCACAACAGATGAGAGCACCCTCACTCAACCTGTACAAGCAACATTCCAGCCTTTTCCACTGCATTATCTGCCAGTGTCTCATCCGAACCAATACCTAGATAACAAGAACGCCATCTTGAAAGACCCCTGAGCTCACCCATTCTAAAGCCAATGATTTCTACAGCAGGCTGCTAAGTAAATAACAATACTTCAATTAATTAACCCTGTACGTCAAATATCATCTCTTAAGAAAACTGACACACTGATGAGGGATAAAAATAGCATTGACCACATACATTACTTGCTGGAACCATTGAAGTTAAGAGTTCACAAAAGAAAATGTTTTACACAGTAAATGGTCATTACGAGCCATGTTCATCTTCTGCAAACTATGTTTGAACTAAACAACATACTCTAGAGTCTCCACCAAATAAAAAATATACTGGAAAATTCAATAAAGAAATGGAGCCTAGTTTGCTATCCAATTCATGCAAGCAGATTAGAAGTTTGGAATGTTCATGTGAAATTATCAAGTCCTGCCCCAAAGTTGCTTTGAGAGAGAGAGAGAGAGAGAGAGAGAGAGAGGCCATTTATGTGATGGTTGTGGGCTATAAGCACAATATTGACAGGAAATGCTACTGTTTTCAAGGAGACAAAAGCCCTAGCCCTTTTGATGTTAGCTTGGGGAAGGGTAACTTCTTTACAACAATCAAATATCAAACCGCATTTCTATTCAACACCTTGGGGAAGGATAACTTCTTTACAACATTTAAATATCAAACCACATCTCTAGAGTCCTATTACCTATTTAACTCCCCAACTATCAAATGTTTACACTTCAATGTAAGGTGAAGTCCCGGCTTACAAGAGGGGCGGAGTTCTATAACATTTAAATAGTAAACCACATCTTTATTTCTTAGCTTAACCTTTTTATCGCTTGGCAATTTTTCCACAAAATTCTACACCATCGTGAATGCACATTTTGATTAGACAAAAGGAGAAAGGAGCCCAAAAGCATTGATCGGCAGTACTATGGAGTTAAAGAGAGTTCATAAGCCTTGGTAAGAAAGAAATAGGCAGGCTTTTAAAAATGAGGAAAGTTCTGTAGGTGTTGTAAAAGATATTTGGCTTTCTACCTTATTTTTTTTCACATTGTGGTGGCAGTGCTTTGGACACCAAGTCTTTTTTTTTTTTTTTATAAGGTAAATATGAGCTTTTAGGTGGAAGTTTGTAAATAGGAGGCATCCCCTTGGTGCTCTTGTTGCTCTTTAATAGACTTATCCAAAAAAAGGAAACAGGAGTCTATAACCTTAAAGAATGTAACTGGAAACGTCATTTCTCACTATACTAGTAATCACGAAGAATATGTAGCATGTACATGAGAGTCACTGTACCCACGAGAAGCACAGAATCTGATCTAATTAACAACAGCCCTATAACGTGTGTGTACATGTGTGCACACCTGTGCAAGCACATGATCGCATGCATGTGCACACCCAAGCACATGTTCACAACACACAAAAATGCCCACATAAATGGAGAGAGATCTGGCAAGGGAATAAACTGGCAATATATTTTCTATAGATAATAAAGGATTTTGTTGAAAGAAAAAGTTCCAGTACATCAGTATATATGAGAACAAAACAAAAGAAAAACAAACAAAAGTGAAGCATTAGAAGAGTATACAGAAACAGCACATGATGCTCAAAGCTGGTCAAAAGGTACAACGCAGAAGCAACCGAAGATTCCAGACCCTACATTTTGTTGCTTTCTTTCCTAAGGCACCCCATGAGACAAAGGTGCAGTGCTTCAGAACTTCTTAGAAATTGATCCTCCTAATTAGGTATTCCAACAATCAAAAAAGTGGATGGCATGTTTTGCAAGAACCAAACCACCTTAGACAAGCTGAAGATTTGATGTAAAAGCTTGCAAGCGAAGTCAGAAAGAAGAAAGAGATGATCGACATTTTCCCACAAATGCTTTCACACACAACACCATTCTCTGAAAAATCAAATTCTGTTTACTGAGATTCTCAATCATAAGAACCTTATTCCAATTTGGTGTGCATTTACTACAAAACATACACTCCCAAGTAATGGAGTTTGATTCTCACATATTAGAGTCGTATGTGTAAGCATTTGGGTGAAATGTCAAGGAACAAGGAAGCTTTGGTAGCAGATCGTTATCATTTAAACAACGAAATGATCATTTGGGACATTGAGTTCGTGAGCCAAGCCCAAGATTAGGACTTTGAAGCTTTTGCCTGCCTTCTTTTATGTGTTGCATAATTCAAAGATTTCTGTTGCTTAACGGAAGAGATGGAATCTTTTCTGTGAAGTTACTACAAGCTGCTCGATAGGGAGATTCGTGGCAAAACAGATTTTCCTCGAAATCGATTTGGAAAGTGAGAATTCCAATTAGAGTTTCTCTTTTTGCTTGGGAAGCAACTTGAGAACAAATCCTTACTTTAGAAATGAGGCAAAATACTGGTTAACAGGTGTTTCCTCAGCAAAAAGAGGCAGAGTCTGCACAGCATCTCCTCCTTCATTATTCTTCGACAAGAATTTGGACAGTTTCCTATGCTTGCGCTATGTTATCTTGGGTTATCAGAGTTTTATTGGGCAAGAACTTTGGGCATGGCAGGGCATTCCTTTACAGCACAACAAGTGGGATTAACTCAATTCCCCTGTTTCTTTCAGTACAAAAATTGACTTGCAATTGTGAGGAGATATATGCTAAGATCTAAGGCAATAAACTCTTTCCTTTTAAATTGAGAACATATCTCTACACCTGCTAATTATAATGTGAACGTATAAACATTATATATCCATATCTCCATGTACAGTACACTCAAAGCTCAAACTTAGATCAAGTTCAAGTTCAAAGCAATGATTAATGACCTAAAATTTCCATTATACGCTTATAGGAGATATTGCCAACTTGTTGAATCAGACTCAAATCAGATTTTAATTCAGATCATTGCATATGATATGTTCGTATGAGGAATCAACATCGGGATGTTCTGAAAATTATGGCGTGTCTCAATATGTGCATAGCATAACTTTCGGTAACAAATTCCTATCTCTATCTGATCACCTCCAAGACTGTTCATTGAGATGTGTGAAATTTAATTATTTGGGAAAAAGGCCAAATGCAAAGACAATAATGCGCACCTGTAGATGATTGAGGACAACCAGCAGAAGTTCTTTTCCAGCATCACAAACAACTTTTGATACACGCTTCATACCCTATCACTGAACCAACTAGCAAACTATGATTATAAAAACCAACCAAAAAAGCCAAAGTCCTATAGCAGTACCAAAGCTTAAAAAATTAGCCATACCACTTCACCCAGAGAATTAACACGAAACAGATAGACTGAAAAATTCCTCCTGAGGGAAAGAGTCAAGACCTAGATAAGCAAACGAAAACAGTTCAATGAAGAAAAATGAAACGCCATCTACCGCTCTGTATTAATAGTACTACTTGCCATGGTCACTAACAAGCTTTGCAGCAAATCAAACTTCCTCATGAAATATGTTTATGGCGTCAGCCCACTGCTTATGCATTAGTGATAATGATGGCTGGATGAATGAAGTAAATCTTCAATGTTCAAAGCCTGTTGAGCAACTTGAAGTCCATTTTTTCTGCAGACGGAAAGAGATTGATAATCTAAGGAGGCATTCGGCTGATAAAGATTCTCAAAAGACCGTTCTGATTTCAATTTGAGAATTAAAACAGACCAGAAAATGAGTTTGGTAACACTCCGAAAGCAGTCGACGAATAAAAGGAAAACTATTCTCAGAATCAAAATTACAAACTGAAGATGACTTTTTAGTATTCTCATTCCAAAAGCAAACATGGAGATTTGGAAAAAAATAATAAGCATATTTTTTGAAAGTGATGTAACCCAAGCATATTCTAACAATTTTTATCCCTAATGATATTATTTTCACTGAACAAATATTTTGTTAGCAAAACATTGAAAAAAGTTTCTATGAAAATGGAAACTAAAGGCATTTTCTAAAATTAAGCAGGCCTTAAGCAGTCGAGAACAAAAATGACGTGTGAATCATGCGACAGTGTTTACAATTTTGCAACGAATTTGCCTCACAACATTCAACATCTGAACTACACAGATTTTTGGAGACTTTTTACTGAAAGATAGGATGATACTTACAGGTTGAGTAGAAATCTGAAGCATAAACAAGATAATTCAGACTTCCAAATATAAGGCATCATGTTGTTCAGCTAATGGCGACTCTCGAAAGTCAACTCAAGCATTAAAAATTATCGGCAGGAAAGTTCTTTCACAATGTAAAGTTTAAAGTCATTTCTAAGAAAACTGCCTCAAAATTGCTCCAACTTAACCATCCATTTCTTTTTAAGGATGATGGTAATATCCCTTATGACCAAACTAAGTTAGATACCAATGAAAAAAATATTAGTGCACATAAACAACCATAATATAATCGTAACATCAAGTACAATCACTACCACATAAACTAGAACAGAATCTAGATTTGCACTCGGATCACCTTCATTCACAGTAGGTTTTTTTCTGTAAAATGCCAACTCCTCAGTTCAACATCATGTTCTCAATGAAGACATTCAAGCGCTTCACACACTGAATAGAAAAAAGAGAGAGCTTTCTCAATTTGAAGCAATTGCCAGGAGAGACCGTCCCCAGCATTAGAGGTCCACCCACAATAGATGTTTGTTCTGAATCTGAGATTTCATCTTCATCTCGTCCAAGTATGTAGACCAGGGCCAGCTTTCTTGCAGCCAAAACACAAGCCACACCTCTACTAGCTGTAGCCAAGAATAAATAATTCAACTTGATTTCACTCCGATGGTCCTATAATATGGCCATAACTAATGCGATGTTTTGATACCTTTGCTGGGTAAAATTAATAAGTACAATACTTGCATCGCACTAAAACATAGGCAGGAGCAACACTTATGTACCTGAAGAGGCTATCGTATGCATGTGAACCATGAATGCTCTACAGTATCTTTCTATACTAAAGACCCTAATAGTATCTATCATCATGAACATGTACCTACTAGTTCCTAGTCAGTAACTCAGACTGCAATGAACCTACCATAAGAAGATAATTATTCTTTCTTTATTTGTCTGGCCACTAAAGATTCATCTTTTTCGCACTTTGACCTCCCAATTGATCTAAAATTTACAGGAAGACCTAATACTTTAGTATTTTACTTCTTCAAAGGAAAAAAACATTATTTGGAGCATAATTTTGCAGGTTTTCAACCGTCAGAACAAACACGAAATTATCCATTAGAGAGGCACAATGTACCTACGCCAGTCATATTTAAACTTAAGAGTAGGTTGTAAAAGTGGGAATTTAGTAAGGAGCATGGACAGGATAATTCAGCTCCACCACCTAGTCAATGAAATAAATTTGTTATTGATACTAGCAAGTTTCAAACAATGATACAGAAAGGAAAGACTATGAGCAACAATAAGTTTCCAAAAATCCAAACTGCAAATGGACATGGTAAGAAGCTCAAGGAAAATGGTTTTCAGAGTATACAATTGATGGCATCGCAATAATTTGATCCTCAGCTCAATTGTACGGTGGTGTAAAAAAATTTTACCACAAACAACAAGGAACTACAGTATGGGGAATGCAGCAAATCTTCTCATTCTCCATCTCTAGGTGTAAGAGTCCAAGATGTGTAATTTCACTGGGTTAGTGTTCTAGAAGTGAGAATGAGACAACCAAGCAAAAGTGTTCTCACAAAATAGAAGCAAAAGTGGCACTATTAGCCCATTAGGGTCATAAAATGCACATTCCTTGACATACATTCAAGTACAAGGCTCCAACTGTCAACAAAACTTTTGCAGTTATGTTAAGGCAGAAAGTATAACATCCTTTAAAATTGCAGGCATGAAATAGGATGTATATGCATTTATGTGGAGAAACTAAGTAGGATGTATATGCATTTATGTGGAGAAACTAAGCTGCCACTCCTCGTGTTGATGAGGAGAGCAGATACATAATAGGAAGAACAAAAGAATAAACGTTTTTAAAACCGGACTAGTGGTTTAACCAGTCAAACTAGTAGAACCATGTTCTAACAGTTCGACCAGTTGAGCCAATTGCATGTAAAGTTGTCAAGTAGAATACACCTGTCCAGAACAAAAGAAGCCCCGGTCACTCGGCAAAGTTGCTTGAGCACAAAAGACAAGATTCCTGTTCTCAATAGAATCGTTCAAATTTTTAATAGACTAAGCCAATACGGTCAATAAATAAGCAATCCACCACAAAATGAAGCAAGAAGACACCGGAGCAGATGGTTGGCATGCCTTTTAGTTACAAGAGGTTAGAGTTCCAAACCCCAACCCAACTTCAATACTCTTCCTTAAAGTTTTTGAAAGACCTAGAACTGGTCTAGACTAGTTGACAGGCTTGCTGGGTTACCAATTGATAGGTACACATGGTTACTGGTTCAACAGGGTCAATACCACCAGTTGTTGACCACTACTGTTTCTACTATGAAACCAGACTCAAAAGAAAAGCACAATGCCCAAGTTTTTTTCTTTTTTCCATCAATGTCTTAAATAGGGAATTGACAAGTATAGGAACAAATAGAACTCAAGAGCATCCTATACTTCTCACAAGTAAGGAATCATTATGCAAGCTCTGGATTCACAAGTTACCTTCAATTGGTCCAACTCTCAGTTAATTGCACAAGAGGTTCCTGAAATATACATAAATGGAAGGTCACTGGTCTACAAGATCATCATCTAGGCATCTCCCAAGTTTTCACAAGCGTCATCCATCTTATTTAGCAACACAACAATTTGAAGTTGTTGTTTCCAACATAATTTATTAGCCACATCTGCAAATAAGGGATTTAACGTATGAAATACCTAGCTTGCACCTTTTATAGAGCCAAATCCACACAATAGTAACCAGAAGGGATGTACAACAAGATCGATTCCAAAGGCCTTCCCTACTTCACATTGCTTGAATCATTTATAAATCACCTCACCACTACTATACCGTTTGTAACATCTAAAAAAGACTATTTGGAAGGAGATATAATCTGTAAAACCAATTTCACAAGTTCGATTAGATGAAGCAAAGTAACAGGCATCTTGCAGAGTCATATAGAGAAATGATTAGCAAGAAAAAGCAGTTGTACTCTGCACATGTAGATCTCCGGAGAAAATCGTAGTTTCAGACTAAAGGTATATACCTCATAGAAGGACAGCAAAATGGGAATGTATCTGGTGGATGCTAAAACAGATGTAGGAGGGAACTGTGGCAATATTATTTCCTACTAATCTGGAAAAATGAGATACTGTTTTTCCAAACACAATTATCATAAGCTAGACAGAAAGCCCAACCCGACAAAATCACCTAAGTTCCAATTACACGGTCAAGTAATCAACTTGGGATCAAATACGAAACATAGAATATTAGGAAGAGGGTAAGTGAAAAACCATTGTTGACTACAAAATCCAAAAGACAACACCCCACCCCCAAAGAATTCCTTTTCTTTTTCTCCTTCTCGACAGTCTCAAAGTTCAAGCTACTCAGCCAAGGAAATGAAAATTATTTGTACAATTTCATGGTAATAGGAAAATGGATAGAAAGATCTTCGAACAAACTCAAATAATTGATGAGTTGGGTAACACAAAAGCACAAGCTCTTAAGTGAAAGATTGTGATGTTCACATAAACCAATTTTGAACCCAGGTAATCATATTCAATCTCCTGTTATGCATACAAAGAGATCAAGAATTTCACATTTGGTACACATATCACCATGAGGACCAGACTTGAAAGGGGGAAAAAAGCAATTATTTCAAACAACAGATAACAACGATGTTTTGTCCCATAATTCATATTTCTCCCATAGAGGTGGCATCTGTAAGAACACCTATGCATTGAAAACTAGATATAGCATTAATAAGAAGAATCTACAATGAAAGAACAATTAACGACACATTCAGGTAACAACTTATATGCACCAACAAGATTATATTGCATTTGGCATTTCTAATTCTTTTGCCAATACCTATGTTCCATCTATTGAAATTCCTCAAAAGTGTCCTTTGCAGATATTCACTGTCCCTAAATCCTCCAAGTTGCAGTAATTCTCTGGCATAATAATGCATGTAAGACATCTTGCTGACCTGACCTGGCAGAATACATCAAAGGCAAAAAAGAGCAAGAAATTACAATTGATCTTTCAAAAAGTGAGAACCTTCCAATCCAATGAGAAACAACAATCAACCCGTCAATTTAACACTCGTTACCATGTGGATAATTAAAATAGCGCTGGACCAACAAAAGCCACAGTTGACGACCAGCAAATCACCCAAACTTGATTCAACCTTATCCAGTTGAAGTGCTCTAAGTATTTATGGAGACTGTAGCAAGATGACATGAAATGAAGAACTAACCCAAAAACCAGGAGTCATTTACAGTTGCATATCATCAGTTTAGCAAGTAATTTGGTCATGTTGGATTAAAGAATGATTCAACTGCTAGAGCACATGAAAACAATACTAGGCTTGACAGCATATTATTCCGACCTTTAACGCATGACCTTCCATTACACCATGGTATTAGAATTCTCTAGCACACAAATGGATAGCACAACCCAATGAAGGCCTACCAAAATAGCAACTGGAGTACATGAAGGCAAAACTAAGCTGACCATACTCCGCAGTATCCAAGGAATATTAAGCTAACCAACTTTCTCACTTCAAAGCAATTACAA
This sequence comes from Eucalyptus camaldulensis, assembly GCA_019915185.1. Taxonomy (NCBI): domain Eukaryota; kingdom Viridiplantae; phylum Streptophyta; class Magnoliopsida; order Myrtales; family Myrtaceae; genus Eucalyptus; species Eucalyptus camaldulensis. Next base: position 11,952,725 of record JAHSVA010000013.1, on the reverse strand, counting down.
GAAGAGATTCTCCACAGCCTCTGCCAATTGAAGCGATGAAGCACCAACTTTGAGTCCTCTGTGACCATCACCAGCCAACACTTCTCCGGATTTCCCTCCGTCATCTTCACTTGCCAGTCAGAAATCGAGCAAACTTCACAAAACCAAGTCGGAACAATTGAGTCAACCAGCCATTAGGTCGCAAAAGAATGCTAGGAGCTGAACCTAAGAAGCTGGAGGTTTTTCAAACTAGAGCTGAAATGGACGCATGACCCACAGTGGTCCTTTGCTGGTCTCCATAGCTAAAGCTCCATGAGTAGCCGAAAACGCAGCACCAGTGCTAGAACAAATCGAAAGGATGCCAGCTGAAAGAGGGCCTGTGAAGGATAGAGCTTATAAAAACCAAAAGAATCATGGGATGACCACATGCAAACAACCTTTTACCATTCCAAGGATGCATTGTCAGTGTTTGGAGAAGCTAAAGAAACATTGAGTTCCTGATCCTTCTATGATTTCATTCGTTTTAGAAGTGCCTTGTGAAAGCTCTCTTGGATATTTCAGCATTTACATCAAGCAATGGAATAATAACTGAATCCTACCAGTGAGTAAGATGAAATCAATCCAGCAACCAACATCAACAAACTACTAATAATGCTCCAAAGTTTATGGGAACCCACTTAGTCAAACTCGATATTCCTTTTGAACTCTTTGGTACCAACTAATGGGGCTTCTAACATCATCAACCATAGAAGCTTTGATCAAATTAGTATAGTGTATTTAACTCAAGATGGTTGCTTTGTGGGACATAGTATGATTCTTTTTCCTTATCATTATGTGCTATTCATGCATTAGAATTAATGCAAGACAATTTTCAAATGGAATATAGGATACTGAAAATTTTCCTCAAGAAACTTATGGAAATGATTCCTGTGTTTTTCTTTTCAGCAAGTAAATGAACTAACAAAAGCTTATGCACAATATAAGTAATTATTTCACAGTACACCTGATTATGTCAAAAGACATTCTAGTTAATGTCTTGCCTGGCTCAATAGTTTAGGTATACGACAGATGGCTTTACCAACTCTACAAACATCAAGATGCATTCTCTGGAAGCCTTGGAGTAGGTATACCCTGGACTCAAACCAAATGAACATGGATCCATAGTCAGAAAAATTCGAATTGCAATTTTCTCAATCGATCCAAATAATTCATGATGCTTTTGCTTCTGCCCTGTTTGCTAGTTCATCACAGCCACACCACTAGGAGAAGAGCTTGTGCTTGCATTTGGCATTTCTAGATTGAGACGATTATCTAAATCTACAAATGTAGACAGTTCTGTGAGACAAAATGCATGAAACTCAATGATTGGACAAATTTTATCACAAGTCAGTAGCATATGCAGAGTAAGGGATGCCCTATCAACATATTCCTTTTGCATGGAAATTCACTCTTAAGTGTACCTTAGAAATATGCAGTCACGAAATGCATGATGAGCGTAGAGCAAACTAAAACCTCACATTAGAAGGATCACCATATAGGGTCCTTCATCGAGCATTTTCTTCAACCTATACAATGACCTTTGGCATGCTATCAAAAACCTGTACACGTCAGTTTTTCAGTACTTCCAGCATTCCAAAATCAATCAAATGTCAAGAATCTCTATTTTTCTGCATAGGATGAAGGATCTTACTTGAAAACTAATGTCAAATGATGCGCTTTGAAAGCCTTTTCATCTATTTCCGCTACTGGCATAACATGCAGAACCATTTTGTCAAAGCACATATTAACTTCCATGAACATCTCCCTTGGATTCCTTGAGTTCAAGTAAGAAAACAATGGCGACACTATCAACCAGGAAATAATAATGACAAGATCATAAATCTTGAAAGATATTGCAAGCAGGAAATACAAATGAAAATTGGGCAGTAGATTTCAAAAAAGCATAGGTTGATTACCTGCTTTATATACCTTCAATAGAAAATGTGGATCCTTCCAGTCTATTCCTCATCCGAGTCATCCGTATAGTATGGACATGGTTGGATCCATCTGCCATCTGTAATCTGATAATGTCGATAAATCCGCGTTCTAAATAATTTTGGAATTGTTTTGAGCGACTTGCATCCAATGATATTCAGTTCTTCCAAAAACTCCAACCTATTGAGGCCCTGAATTTCAACCAAGTTTTTGCAGTCTCTAGCTTCTAATCTCTTCAGACTCCCGGACTTTGGAAGGAGTAGCCTTTCAATTGAAGTGCACCAAGAGATTTCTAGTATTTCCAAGGACTCCAACCTATCGAGGCCATGAATTTCAGCTAATTTCTTGCACCAATCAACATTTACTGTCTTCATACTTCCGGATTTTGGAAGGTCTAGCCTTCCAATCAAAGTGCACCTATAGATAACTAGACTTTCCAAATACTCCAAACTATCGAGCCCTTGAATTTCGGCTAAGTTTTTGCAATGCACAGCCACTAATTTCTTCAGCATCCCGAATTTTGGAAGGTCTAGCCTTCCAATTGAAGTGCACCAACCAATATGTAAACTCTTCAGCATCCTGAATTTTGGAAGGTCTAGCCTTCCAATTGAAGTGCACCAACCGATATGTAAACTTTCCAAATACTCCGACCTATCAAGGCCTTCAATTTCCGGTAAGTTTTCACAACCTATAGCATATAATTCCTTCAGCCTCCCGGACTTTGGAAGATCTAGCCTTCCAATTGAAGCACAATTGATATCTAGCCTTTCCAAAAACTCCAATCTATCAAGGCCTTGAATTTCGGCTAATGTATTGTACCCGTCGTAGAATTTGTCGGACCTGTCGTAGAATTCGTCGGACTCGTCAACATTCAATTTCTTCAGACACCCGAATTTTGGAAGGTCCAACCGTTTGATTGAATTCCGGGATGTGATAGTCAAGCTTTCCAAATACATCAATTTGTCAAGACCTCGAACTTCAAGTAGCTTCGGACTATTGTGGACATCTAATGTCCTTAGATGGACAAACTGTGAAACGTCCAGCATTTTGATAGATTCACAGTCAGAGACGTTCAAGACTTCCAACTTGAAGGGCGTGTTTAGGGATTGTGGTGATTCCAATTCTTCAATGTCCGTCGGTTGGGAGCATTTTGAACTCTTTAATTGCGTTGATGGAAGCTCCTGGATGCACTGGAGATTAGGGCAACTAAGAACTAGTTCCTTGAGATGGGCTAGGTGGGAAAGCGAAGGCAATTTGCGACTTTGACAAGTGACACCCAAATATGTTAAGCCGGAAGGAAGCTCCGGCAGCGATTGGAGCTTTTCGCAGCCTATAAAATCAAGGCGTCGTAGGGAAGAAAGATTAGCCATGCTTTCTACCATTATCCTTTTCAGCTTTTCGCAAACGGAAGCACGTAACTCTCGGAGCTTTCTCAGACTCCCAATACCATTGGGTAATTCTTCTATACCACTGTCAGAAATATCTAGAATCTCTAGATTCTCCAAAGACCCTATGTCATCTGGTAATGCAGAAAGGGATGGAGTATTGACTAGATGGAGTTGTCGCAGTGATTTTAATTTACCTATTTCTGCTGGAAGCTCCCCAAGGCAGAAACGAGGAACGGGGCGTTCAGCGCCTGCGTCGGCGCCTCCCGCGAGATGAAGCGCGTAGGACGAGCACAGCTCCAAGCGAAGGAGGCCCTCCGTGTCTTCAATGGAAGCGTCGATTCGCTTCAATCTCCAACAATTGTTGAGGATGAGAACCTCTAACTTCTCAAAAGCTGAGAGGAAGTCAGTATTTTCCAAGGATTCACAAAGCGTAAGGTCTAGATATTTAAGATCCTTTGCCATCTAAAAAAAAAAAAAACAATAATGAATGTCGATGGGTGAGTGTAGAGTCATTATGATTCAAAAGAAAGCATAAAAGGAGAGGAAAAAAAAAGACTTTAATTCTTACCTTGAAAAAACTCCATCCTCCCCATTTCTCATTTATCTCGCTTACTCGCAATTCGAGTACAGCTAATTCCTTTACGCAAAAATTGTTTACTTCAAAATTAGCGGGACAACATGGCCATTGAAGCCATTTTAACTCCTCCATTGAATCCTTAAAATCTCCCCTTAAATGTGCCTCATTTAGGTGAAGGAATCTTAGACCCGTCACATTCTTGAATTGTTTTTCTGCATAAATTATGCCGGTGCCTTCATGAAGATTAATCCCCTCAATCTTGCCCGTTCCCTATAAGCAAGAATCAAGAGTCATTAGTACTATATCCAACTAAAGTAATCAAATATCATTTGTTCATATTGTGAGTGATGTGCATTAATGCATTCAAGAGACTAGCAATATGTAGATATGATTTTTCTTTTTATGCCAATAAACAGTATTTATAAAGGCTAACAAAGTGAAGGATGTCAACTTCCATTTCAAAATTTGACCGTACATAGTCAGATCTTAAAAGGAATTATGATGTAATGGCTTGTATAGAGTAAAAACTTTACAACTTGTAATCTTCTTCTTTTTGGTACTGTAGCTTCATTATCATAATAGTTAAGACATGCCTGCATTTAATCAAATTGCAAAGTGCAAAATCAAAATTTGGCTTGTCAATTTTAATAGAATTATCCTTTTTCTCTTGAACTTTCACAAATGCAATTACAATCACATACTAAATTATACAAAATAGAATTTGAGTAATTATCTCTCGGGACTTTTTATGAAGAAAAAGTAAAAAATTTCTCCTTTTAATAGTCATTGCGTGAAGTACGCTTGATGATATACATATACATGTATATGTATATATTATATTTAAGGAATTTCTGTTCCTATCTTTTTTGGTAAGTTTTAAATCAGTCCTTGTCCAATGAATATTGGTAAATAGAATTCCTAACGTAATATTACATAAAATTAATGTCACTTTCATTCTCCACTATGGAAAAATGACTACAATTTCATGAGAAATGCGGGCATTGTTAGCCCTATTATCTTGATGTTAACATCTAGAGAATATGATTCTATGATTTATATATCATAACATCAGAATCGCACAGTGCACCACCGGAAAAAAGGGAAAAAACAAAAACAGAAGTCTGACATCACCCTCGCCACAGCCAAAACGCGTTTTACACACCTAGAAAAACGTATCTTCATCGGAGAACAAGCAAAATTGGCATGGGTTAAAGGACAAAAAAAAGCAAGACAAACCCCAGAAGCAGCGAGTCAGCGAGCAAAACTTACCTCAGCACAGATTCGTTGTTATTAAGGAGACTTCTAGCAAAAAAAAATTAGGTTAGAAAATTAGAAATAAAACTCCTTTTTTTTATTTCGACGCATTCATAACACTTCAAAATGGAAATAACCGTTCCGACTACTCCAAAAGTCAGAACGGAAGGGCGAAAATGAAGACGCCACGAGATCCCGGCCAAACTGTTTTAGTGAAAAAATTAATTTCTTGCCATCGACTCTAATAATTGAAATAACCATCAAAAAGACTTGTTTGGTGTAACTTTTACTCTTCATCTTTTGTTTTTTTCTCAAGAGCATGCACTTTGGCTTCTTCTTTTTTTCAGTGGTATATCCCTGAAACTTGTTGACACGCCCAATCGTACATCATGAGTTTTTTCATAGTTTTCTGGAATTTGAGCAATGTTTTGTCTTTTGACGGAAGAGCAAGATATTTACTTTTGGCTTTTTTATTAGTCGCGGCGAGCAATCTATCTCGCCCTCTGCTTCAGCCTGTCTATTACTTGCCAATATCTTGGGAGTACTTGTTAAGTAACCAGGCTGAAAAAATAAATTGTAAGAAGTGGTTTTTATTAAAAGTATTAATTTTACATAATATGAGAACGTGAAAATCGCGTGTTAAGTAACCTGGCTGGAAAAAAAAAAAACCTATATATTAGGTGGTTTTTATTAAAAGTATTGACTTAACATAATATGAGAACGTAAAAATTGCAGTAGTCATCTTAAAAGAAAAACAAAGATTCCGTGAAGAGGGCCATTTATCAAATGAAAAAGTCATATGTAGAATTCAAGATTTCACTGATTAATATATCAAACAAGAGATTGAATATGTATATATATATTGCAACGGACACTTAATTTTATATGATAGGGAATATTAATATATGAGAGATAACCCACAAAAGGAAATACTTTCTAAAAGAGAGCAACCTCCCTACTTTCTAATCACGTCAATGAAACATTCGAGGGCAATGGTAGTGAAGCTTCTTATTCCACGAGAGCAAGCACTACGTAGTCGACCAACATTACTCTTAACCGTAGAACATGGACTAAATGAGAAAAAGAAACCAAACGGTTACCTTATTATGCTTTAGCACTCTCTGGACTTCCTCTTGGTCCCATAACCTGCTGCGGTTTTGAGGCTCCCGTTGGTTTTCCTCGCGAACTATTTCCCTACCAAGATCTCTCAATTGGTCATGCATTCTGAGCACATGATCATCTTCAACTTTTATCAATGACATTAATATCAATACTTCAATTCCCTCCTCTGGGGAAAAGCCACAAGCGTCCCACATGTAGGATACGATATTCTTGCTAGTGTCGATGAAAAAACAAGCAATATCCAAGAAGATTTCTTTTTGGTTATAGTCTAATGCTTCAATACTTATCCTTAACTTCTCTTGCACTTTCTTATGAGGCACTTTTCTTAACTTTTCTATTGTACCTCCCCAGAATGCTGGCTTTTTCGTGCCCAATAATGAACCTAAAACCTCAAGGGATAAGGGAAGCCCTTTGGTGATGGATACGACTTCACGAGTTAAGTCCTCAAATTCCTTTGGAGGAGAGTCCTTTCGAAATGCATGTCTGCTAAACAGAATCAAAGATTGATTGTTATCCAATACCTCATGTTCATAATTGTGGTCCACCCTAGCTTCTTCAAGAACCCCCTTGTTTCTGGTGGTGATAATGATTGTACTTCCCAAAGAAAACCAATCATGGTTACCAGCCAAACATCTCACTTGATCGACATCATCCACATCATCAAGAAGAAGAAGGACCTTTTTATCTTTAAACCTGGAGGAGATGAAATTAATCCCTCCATCCTTATCATGAACTGCATTTTCTTGTTTCGATAGATCAGAGATTAACTGATTTTGTAAGTAATGTACACCACGCTTCCATGATTCCCTTATATCGGCAATGAAGCTACGATGCTCAAATTGATTGGATAGCTCATTATAAATGGTTTTAGCAAGAGTAGTCTTACCAATGCCTCCCATTCCATGGATGCCAACAAATAGGGTGGCGTGAGATTTATTATTCATAAATTCCATAACCTTTTTCACATGACCATCAATTCCGACCAAATTCTCAGAAATATTTAGCTCAAGCTTTTTCTTCAATTCACTCAATACTTTTCGGACAATCGATTTCACCAACTTTGCTTCATACCTATCAAATGCGACAAGAGTTCAAATATGTAGCAACAATAACTTTATATTGTTTATCTATTGAAAACACAATAATAAATAAATATGGATATAAATTGAAAGGCTTTAAGAATTGTTTTTGTCACACCTCCATATATTATCTTGTATGCTAAGGCTAAAGTGAGAAATGTTGGCGGTTGCTTCGAATGGTGCACCCCATCCCACTATTTCTCCAACATAATTTATTAAGTCAGAAGAAACTTGAGGGTATCGCTTATGAATCTTGAATGTTGTATAAATTATGGGTTTGAACCAAATTTTAAACTTGCTGTTTGTTAACAATACCAGGGATAACGTGGACGCCACTTTGAAAATTTTCTAGAATGTTTGGATAAGAAAAAAAAATCTAATAAGTCAGCCTAGTATGAAAGTCAAACCATCAATCAATAAATAGGTCATAACTTTTGATTCAAGAGGATTTCAAATGTTGTAATATGAATTCGAAAAGCGGTGATGCATATTGTGAACTGCTTGAATGCAATTAAGGGGATTTCTCCTTATTTGCATAATTCTACACGCTTGCAAGTTTCTGTTAGTGTTGTGAATTTAGGATCATATTACGTTGGTGTTCTTATCTGTTTTCATTGCCTCTAGGGATGACAACAGGTTGTGCTTCATTTTCCTTTTGAGTATCTATGTTATATGATTTCAATTGATCTAATATCGATTTTATGGGGAAGTAAGAGAATAACTTTTACCCAAAATAAGAGCATTGCTTCAATATATATTCAGGTGTATGAGATAGAAATTACTTGTTGAAGATAGGAAATGCACTGAAAATCATTTAAACAAACGTATAATAAAAACAGATCTTTTTTCCTTTTTTTTATATCTACAATCATCATATATAACCAATGAAACATTTCGTTTGTAAAATAAATAGCGACTAATCAATGATATTAATGATTTAATAAATGTAACTTGGGAAGATGATGAATAATGGCTTTGAAAATCACCATGCACGGTGTATAATGTTATGAGCTTTAAATAAAAATCACCAATAAGTTGTACCATTAATCTCAAATAAATATTAATTAAAAAGTATGGGATGAAGATTAATGTAGCGTACACTGTACACACGAAAAAATGTCACATTGTTACAAAATCTTTTGATATAAAACTAAAAATTCATTGAAAAAAATCTTATGATTCAAGAGTATGGAATCATAGCAATAAAATCTATAATTAGATTGGTCAATATCATTAATGCAAGAAACTAAAAAAAACATCACTTGGAGAACTCATGCGTTACAAAATCTTAATGCCAGCAAGATCTTACCTTCTTTTTATTTATATATAACGAAAATGAAGCAGGTGAGAATCAGCTAAACCAGCAAACACCCACACATATTGAAAGAAAGTAGAGAACGTTTTGGCAAAGAAATTTTACCCATCGGCTTCGTATCCTTTCAAGGTACTGACTTCAAGGAGTGCTTTCTTCCATTTCTCCAAAATCGTTGGGTCCAAATGTCTCTTACGCAAACGCCTCTCACGCTCTTGAAATGCGTCTCCAAAACTCCCGATTTGATGTCTCACGTCAGCTGGTTTCACGTTATAAAATATAGGCAATACGATCTGCCTGTTTTTATCCTTGCACTCCATCATTTGAACGAGTTCATCCAGGCACCAACTGCTTGCACCATAATTCACGGAGAGAATGGGGATCAAGATTTTACTGTTCGTGATGGCTGCCAAAAGCTCTGGTCTGATGTGCTCGCCATGGCGGAGCTCTTCATTGTCTCTAAAAGCATCAATTCCAGCATCAATGAGCCCATTGTAGAGGTGATCGGTGAAGCCTTTTCGAGTATCTATACCTCTGAAACTCAAGAACACCTCGTAACAATTTCTAGTCGATGCAGTCATCGAAGTGGATGTGCCAATACCAACATCTTCTGCATTTCTACGTGCACTAGTTTTCTTCTTATTGAAAAAATTGAACGCGAGCACAGACAGAAGGACCGGTGCCACGAGCACGGCGAAGGAACGCCCAAAAATGGGACGATGCATTTCGGCCTTGCTTTGACTCTGCCCTCGATTTTCGCCTTCAAGTCTAACGGAGAAAAAAGCCAGAATGCCTCTCAGGAAATAGGAAAGGCGTTCTTGTTGCCCATTCTCTTGTGGTTCGATTTATATAATGAAACCAGTGGACAGCCAGAATCGCACCAATAAGTCAAGCTTGTCAAGCCACATGTAAATTAGTAATTCATTCACCGGGAACCGCTAAGCATGCATTTATGATCGTTGTATTCGTGTGGTGGAAGTTTCAATGTGTAGGAAAAGTAGATGCTACAGAAGTTTTGAAAAAAATAAAAAAGATGCTACATAAGTAGATTAAACAAACTTTCGGTGAAATTGCAACTTTTTGTTCACTATTATTTCTCATGTGTGCCCCACAATTTCTCTCTCTTAATTTTTTTTTTTTCACCTCCTCTATTCTTCTTTTCTTTCTTCCTTTTCCAAACCACTTTCTCATATTTTCTTTGTAAGAGCTGTCTCTTTGCGGACCATAAAAGTTCATTCCTTTTCTTTTTCCATCTCTCTTTGGCAATTATTGCATGCTGAAAAATCGCCCGCCCACTTGGGCGAGAATCCTCTACTTGTTTTTAAGCCCAGATTTTCTTGACTTCTTTGGCCGCGAATTCCAATCTTTGAATGCCGAGATTACCCCCTTGTCAAGATAGAAATTGCTCTCTCGATCTTGTTTTCGAGGTTTTTATCGTTATTCTAAACAATTTGGGATTGAATATAAAATTTGAAATGTTTTTTTAGACAAAAAAAATTAGGGGTTGATTAGCATTGAGTTTAAAGTTAAGGGTTTTTTGAAACAAAAAAAAATTGGAATAAAATTAAGATTGAACTTAAAGATTTAGGCCCGCATTAAAAGAGGAAATAAAAAGTTGAGGAGCTTCATATGTTTTTATCATCCGGGGGCATATTTGGAATTAGATAGTATATGATAATTTTAATTCTACCCTCACTCCCAATGACTAGGCCCCACGATTCCTTTCTTAACACGAGGCTGCCACTCTTCTCTACTAAGTTTTTGGCAATTCCTATATCGAATGAGTGGCTGGGCCCACCATTCTTCTCTCCATAAATTGTCAATTTACCAATTCTTTTTAAATATTTACTTATTGATTTCATTTAGTCAAGTTTATTTATTTTACAATTTCTTAATTAACCCGAAGCCAAATTAATAAATCAAAGTTTACAATTTTTATGGGCAAATGTTTTTTTCTTGGTTTAGTTTAACGATTGCTTTAATATTTTGCCCTTCTTCTTGAGTTGATCAAAAAGTGGGCTTTAAAAAAGAAAAAAAGAAGAGATATAAAAGGAAAAAAGAGAGATGTAAAAGCAAAAGAGCACCAACGACAGAAACGAAAAGAAAGGACGTGGGCTTCCTCACGCGTGCCCCGACAATTCTCTCTCTTTCTCTGTCTTTTCATTCTTTTCATTTCGCCTCCTCCACGAGAATTTGCCTCCTCTGTCCTTCTTTCTCTTTCTTTACTTTTGCCGACTACTTTCTCAGTTTTTTTTATTAAAGTTTTCTCTCTTTTGCCGACCATAACCCGCTCTCTGTATTTCTCTTTCCTTTTTTTTTTTTTTTTACTTTTAGTAAAAGTATTTCTCTTTCTTGGCCGTGGAGAAAAAGCCCCGGCCCACTTGCTCAGAATCCTCTGCCTTTTTTCTTGCCAGATTTTCTTGTCTTCTTCCGGTCCCTCTATGCCCAAATTGCTCCCCTGTCAAGATGGAAACTGCTCTCCCTAGACATCGTCCTCGAGTTTCTTGCCCGTCGTTCAAGGCGGATTTGAAGCTAAATATAAAGTTTGAAATTAGGGACTGATTTAGCATCAAGCCTAAAATTAAAGGTTTTCTTAGATAAAAAAAGTTCAAGATAAAATTAAGACGGAATCTAAAATTTGACGGTTTTTAAGAGATCCAAAGGGAGAAGGGAGAGCATGCATAAGAGAAACGAAAAGAGAGGGAAAAAAAAGGAGAAGAAAAAAAAGTGAGTTTTACCTGTAGATCGATCCTGAATTTACTTCCATTTGCAGTGCCTCGTAAGGGTTTAAGCCATTTGTCCATCTTATTGGGGTGGTTTTCAGAATTAGAGTATAAATTTAAAAATAATATGAAATTTATATTACAAAATTCGATTTTGAAGCTGTTAAGTTGTGAAAATAAGGGCCTTGTGAAAATGTGGTGTTAAATGAGAGTTTATTCGAAGTAACATTTTAATAGACGAGGTTTAATAAAATTTCAATATCCATAATACCGTGGACTTGTTGGGAAGATGAAAAATGAAGAGACTTGGGGCAAATCTTGGTTGAACTTAGTCCACTGATTGCACCGTTGAACTTTCCTTTTCCTTTTGCTAAGTTATTTTCCACCAGAAATGATATTTTTTATTGAATATATTTAAGCTCTTGATCCCACTTTAAAATTTAATCCCTCTCACTTTAAGCCTGTTAAATATTATAATACTAAACTGATAAACTTCATTTCAATACTTCTGAGGATCATAAAAAATATCAACATGCTATATATATATATATATATAGCACGATGAGAAGTATTTCTTTTTTGCTCCAGTCCCGTCTTAATTTATCCTTTAAATCTCATAAATTAATCAAAATACCTTTTTTTTTTTGCTTTTACTTTATTATATATTTCTTTATTGGTTTGATTTATGTAATCCAACTAGTTGGTAGGCACCGATAATTCAAATTTGCTGAGTTAGATATAAATTAGTAATTCGTTGATCAAAACCACCAACTTAGCATTTACGGTCGTTCCCTTTTTTTTTTTGGTCAAACCGGTCGTTGCCTTCATGTGGGGGAAGTTTCGATGGACAAGAGAATCCAAGGCGATCCTGCCCAGGAAGAAAATAACATGTGAGAAAGTTTCCATGCAAAAGCAATAAAAAAACAAAACCAAAAATAAAATACAACTGCTTTATTGATATCCATGTAAGGTGGTCATAATTGATGAATACGTACAAAGCATCAGGACAATTGTTGTACCATTGAACTTTCCTTTTCTTTTTTAATTTATTCCATCAGAAAAGCTACTTTTGTCGAGTATAATTAAACTCTTGATCCCAATTAAAAATTTACCTTGAACCTGTTAAGTATTATTATATCAAATTGATGAATTTCATTTTGCTATGGAAATGTTGACTTATCAACTATCACCTGCATTATCAACTATCACACTAAATCTACAATATATATAAAGATTTTGGATGATTATAAACCCAAATAAAGTAAAGAGGAAAATTTTAGTGACTTGACATTCTCACTCCTCCTTGGCAGAAGTAGGCGGAGGTTGCACTTTTAGGACTTTCCTTCCATTTCTCCCTTTTTATTGTTTCTTGGACAAACCAAAGGATCGTCGATAGCATTGAATTAGACACATAATAAATATAGTCTATAATGAAGAATGGACGACTTTCAATGACACGGTTTTTTACACACATCTACCTTAATTAGTAATTGAATACGATGGCAGATATAGAGGGAAGATTTTCTAAATATAAGATAGGACATGGACAGAGACTTGCGTGTAGACGCATGGATGGCTGATAAATTTTATTATTTTTTGGACTAACCAAAGAGTGGCCATGTTGAATAAGAATCAATATGAGGATAGATATTTCTATAACCCTTACTACATATCTTTTAAGGTGGAAATCACTTTGAACACATGAATGCTTCGTATACTTTGTCTTTCCTCTCGTCTAATTTCTTTTCCAAGCAGACTTTTCAACTCCATGACAACTCTTTCTAGTTCCTCAGCACATTTCTTTCTTCCTCACTCCAATTTTTTTATCTTTCCCTTGTCGTCACTGCTTCCTTCACGTGCCTGTGACATGGTTTTGCGAGAGAAAATGAAAGGTGTAGAGAGAGAGAGATTTGTCCAATCCAATATTTTCCACAGAAGTTCTCAGAATAGATATAAACATACAAAGCGTTGGGACAATGAAGAGGGCATGCTTTGTCCACCGCCTGCAACATCGGACTTTCCTCTTTCTTTTGTTAATTTATTTTCCATCAAAAAAGGTGTTTTACGTTAAATATATTTAAGCTCTATATCACACTTAGGAATTTACCGCTCTTACTTTGAGCCCGATATATATTATATAGTCAAACTGATAAACTTCATTTTAGTACTAAAATGTTGTATTATTATTGATAATTTTTTCTAAAAAATTATGTTATCAAGGCATATCGAGGATCATAAAAAAAATTACCAACATGCATAAATGTGTGTATGTATATTCATTCAGTACTGTGACACAATGAGAAGAATTTAATTTTTGCTCAGTTTTGTCTTAATTTCTCCTTCAAATCTCATAAATAAGTGAAAATGATTTTTCGCTTTTGCTTTATCATATATACATATTTTACTGGTTTGATTTATATAATTCAATTAGTTTGCACGCGTCAATAATTCAAACTTACCTAACTAAATATAAATTAGTAATTCATGGATCGGGACTACTAAACATGCATTTATGGTCATCGCCTTCAACTGGTGGAAGTTTCAATGCACAAGGAAAAGTGGACTTTTAAGAAACGTAGATGGTACAAAAGTAGATTAAACAAACTTCGGTGAAATTGTAGCTTTTTGCTCTCTGTCGTTTCCTTGCACGTGCTTGACAATTTCTCTCTCGGCCATGCCCCACCCACCCGACCAAGAATCCTCTACTTTTTCATGCCCAAATTTTCTTGTCTATTTGGCTGTGAATTTCGATCTTGAATGCGGAGATTGCCTCCTTGTCAAGATGAAAATTGCTCTCTCTTGACCTAATAGTCAAGAATTTTTGTTGTTATTTGGAACATATTTGGGACTGGATATAAAATTTGGAAAAAAAATTTAGGCGAAAATGTTGAGGGTTGACGCAGCATTTGGTTTAAGGTTGAGGGTTTTTTGAAACAAAAAAATTCAGGATAAAATTAAAATTGAACTTAAAATTTGAGGGTTTTTCAGGAATTAGGATCGTGTAAAAGGAGGAAGAGGAAAAGTGGAGGAGCTTCACTTGTTCTCATCATCTGGGGGGGCATAATTGTAATTAGATAGCATATCATACTTTTATTTCTACGGCGGCTCCTGATGGCTGGGCCCTACAGTCCTTCCTTAACTTGAGACTATCCCTACCAAGTTTTTGTCCATTTCTTATTGTAAAGGAGTGGCCAAGCCCACTACTCTCTTCTCTACTTAATTATAAAGTTACCAATTAATCATTTAATCAAATTTATTAATGTCACAATTTCTCAATCAACCCAAAGCCAAATTCATAAATTTTTTCCAACTTTTTTTGTTGGTTTAGTTAGCAGTTGCAATCTTCCTTCAAAACCTATAATTTGTAATGTATGTTAATTCCAATATTTATATTATTGAATGGAACCAATACATGCAGTGTTAGTGCAATAATTTAAATAATACTTTAACATAATGCATGCGGTTCCTCTTAAATAATGAGGGATAGCTATGTTAATGAAAATGTAAATAGATTTTACTTACCACATAGAATACACCTAGGCATTTTATTCTCACCCAACAATTTATTTTATATAGATCTATTTCTATTAACTAATGAGGGGTAACTATCTTTATAAATATGTTAAAGAGGTTTTATTGATCACTCAAAATATATCTAAGCATATTATTGTTGTTATTAAATTTGGTTGGTGCAAGATGTGAAGCAATTTGTATGTTCAATAGAAGAAGCTGTATTTTGATATCCACTTGTGACAATGCAAGCTAAAAGAATTATCAGTGCTATTTATATACCAACAATCCAAACTAAATTGTTGGCAATTGAAATCGAGAAGTGTTAAGAAAAAAAATAAAAGAGTGCTCGTGGCACAAGCACTCCTTTTTATAGTATCGATTTACAATACTTTACCAGTGCTAAATTATCACATTAGTTTCCTTTATATTGAGAAAATTGAACGCAAGCATGGAGAGAAGGATGGATGCCATGAACACGGCAAAAGAATGCCCAAAAATGGGACAATGCATTTCGGCTTTGCTCTGGCTCCGTCCATGATTTTCCCCTTCAAGTCCGATGGTAAAAAAAGACAGAATGCGTCTCAAGAAATAGAAAATGCCTTCTTGTTGCCCAGTTTCTTGTGGTTTGATTTATGCAATGGAACCAGTTGGCAATCAGAACTCACACCAATAAGTCAAGCTTTGTCGTGCTTAGAGATGTTGCCTTCACGCGGCTGAAATCTCAGTGCACAAGAGAATCCAAAGATGATACGCATGGAACGGTGCATTTGTCGGGAAGAGGAAAAGTGGACAGAGACTTGGGATGAGACTTGACATGGATTAGCGAGAGAAAACGAAAAGTGGATGAGAGAGAGACAGAGAGATTCGTCCGTTTTAATAATTTCCAGACAAGTGCTCAGTAGCTGATAAAAACACGCAGTGCGTCAGGACAATGAAGAGGGGGCGCTTAGTCAGTCAACTGCTTGCACCGTTGTAACTTTCCTCTTTCTTTGTTGATTTATTTTCCATCGGAAAAAGTACTTTCTGTTAAATATATTTAGGCTCCTAATCTCACTTAGGAATTTACCCCTCTTGCTTTAAGTCCATTAAATACTGTACAGTCAAATCGAAATTTCATTGTAATACTAAAATGTTGTATTAATGACAATTCATTCTAAAATATTATGTTATCAACGCGTGTCGAGAATCATAAAAAATTACCAACCTGATGAGAAGAATTTCTTTTTCGCTTAAGTCCTGACTTAATTTCTCCTTCAAGTCCTGACCCACCACGGTGGTGGCGCAGTGGTTGAGCAAGGGACCTCCCACGAAAGGGCCTGCGTTCGATCCACGGCGTCGTCGGTGATTTAGTTCTAGCCGGTCTTACCCGGGGCACGTGGGTGGTGGGGTCCTCACGTGCTCCCCTGGGTTTACTCTCCTCCGCGAAGCGGCGTGGGGAGGTTCCCAAGGTCACCAAAAAAAAAAAAAATAATAAATCAAAATGTCATTTTGCTTTTGATTTTATTTTTACTTTATTATATATTTATTGGTTTTATTTATCTAATCCAATCACTTGACACGTGCTCATAATTCAAACTTGCTAAACTAGATATAAAATGGTAATTCATTGGCCGGGATCACTAAACATGCATTTATGGTCGTTGCCTTCATGTGGTGGAAGTTTCAATACACAGGAAACGTAGATGCTATACAAGTAGATTAACAATCTTTGGTTGAAATTACAACTTTTTAATCTTTGTCTTTTTTTTTTTTATATCTAGGAAACCCCGTACAGCTGGTAGCCGGCAAGTAAACTCTGGAGCAACGTTAGCGGAGGACCCATCATCCCGACGTCGCGCTTAAGATCTTGTACGGCCAGCGGGATTCAATTTAATCTTTGTCTTTTCTCCACGCCTGCCCGACAACTCTCTCTTTCTTCATTTTTTTTTTACTTTTCACCTCCTACTTTCTTTTTTTCTTTCCTTTCTTTTGCGGACCACTTTCTCAGTTTTTCTTTATAAAAGTTTTTCTCTTTTTTGCGGACCTTAAGCCTCTCTCTCTATCCCCTTTTATTGACCCTGAAGAAAAGCTCCGTCCTTTTACTTTTTTGACCTCTTTTGGCAATTATCGCATGCTGAAAAATGGCCCACCCCACTTGGCCGAGAATCCTCTGCTTTTTCCATGCGCAGTTTTTCTTGTCTTCTTTGGCCGTGAATTCCAATCCTCAAATGCCGAGATTGCCCCCTTGTCAAGATGGAAATTGCTCTCTCGACCGCGTCCTCGAGGTACTTGCGGTTATTTGAGGTTCATTTAGGATTGAACATAAAGTTTAAAAATTATTTTTAGATTAAAAATTTGGGGGTGATGTAGCATTGGGTTTAAAGTTGAGCATTCTTTGAGACAAAAAGAAGTTCGAGATAAAATTAAAATTTAACCTAAAATTTGTGGATCTTTAGGTAATTAGGACCGTCTGAAAAGAGGGAAGCAAAAGTCCACGAGCTTCACCGGCTTTTAGAATCCATGGGCAGATTTGTAATTAGATAGCTTGCAATAATTTTCTTTCTCCTCTGTTGATGGCTGGGTCCCACTAGTTTTTGCTTTTTGTTCTTTCTTATGTCGAATGAGTGCCTGGGCCCACCACTCTTCTCCTAGCTAATTATGAAGTTACCGATTGATCATTTAATCAAATTTATTGATTCACAATTTTCGATCAACCCAAAATCAAATTGACTCAAATTTTTCCTGGCCAATGTTTTTCTTGGCTTCGTTTTAGCAATTGCAATCTTCCTTAAACACCTATAAACTGTGGTATTAACATGTTTATATTACTGGATGGAGCTGAAACGTTCAGCCTTAGCTCATTTTGGATTAAATGTAACTTTATACAACGCTTAAACATAAATGCATGCGGTTCCTCTTAAATAATGAGGGGTAGCTATATTAATACAAATATTAAATAAATTTTACTTACCACATTTTTATTTAAAAATTATCTGTTACTCTTAAATAACGAGGTGTGGCTATCTTTTATAACCGTATTAAATAGATTTTACTTGCCACTCAAAATATATTTAAGCATATTAATATTTCTATTCAACTTGGTTGGTGCAAGATGTAAAGCAATTTGTATGTTTGATAGTGAGTCCATCTTTTAAGATACCATTTATTGCATTTTTTTTCCATGTAGTTACTCAACAAAACAAAGCTCTTCAAACATTGATTCCACTCCGGTTAAAAGATTCGCATCAAAAAGTGAGTGAAATGTGAAAAATTCAATGCATTAATTACTTAATTTTACAATAGAAAGAAGCTTATTATAATATCCACCATCCGCTTGTAAGAGTGCAAGCTGAAAGAATCATCAATGCTATTTATATACCAACAATCCAAGCTAAAAGGTCACTACTTGAAACTCTGGACCGTGAAAAAAAACAAAGAAATGAGTGCTCGTGTATTTCACAATCATTATTTTTTATAGTGTTAATTTACAATACCTTATAAGTGCAACATTATCACTTTAATCTCAAGAGCTTAACTGCATTGTTCTCTAAAATTAACCAACTCTATCTCATCTTTATCTCCATTGCAAAGGATATTGAAACATTGAGCTCTACAGATGAACCATTGTCCATTAAGCCAGCATATGTGGGTATTTATCCACAAGTGAAGAGGTTAATATTAGTGTTATGGTTCGAGGAAACTTTTTACCAACGAAAAAGTTTGCAATTGGAAGCAAACCGCATTTGGTTCAACTTTTGGAAACCAAAACAAACTATGAAATCATTAGTCTTCCCATCCGTTAGGTTTTATTGGTCATTCATGTGGCATAATTTTTAACTAATGGTTATGAGATTTATTATAAAAAAAAAAAAAAAAAAGTCGCGTGACCTTTTCTCTCAATTTACAATTGATAGAGTTAGCGAATAGATTCAAGTGCATTAAAGTTGCATGTTTGAGGACTTAAATGCATGAAACATAAGTGTTGTGACTCAAACGTGTTAAGTTTTAGGACTTGTCTAGTAATATAAGATTTCAAGCTTGGATAATTTTTTAAGGTAAAACTAATTATTTTTATGCAGGAAATATACATTAAGGTCCTATTTTAAGTTACACAAATAAATATGAAATTTAATGTAATTAACCACGTTAAAGCGGTTATTATATGCCCTTCCATTTTGTTCATGAGCAGCTTATCACTTTCTGAAAATGCAGATTTCAACCTCTTCAACTTGTACACATTTTTCTACTTTCAGTTTTTGATGTTTCGTAAATTATTCTGAACGATGAGATTGCCCCTTGTCAAGATGGAAATTGCTCTCTCTTGACTATATATAAATTTGAGAAAAAATTTTGGAAGAGAAAATTGTCGGTTTAAAGTTGAGGGTTTTTTCCGAATAATTTCATTTCTAGCCCCACTCTCAGTGGTTGGGCCTCATGAGTCCGTTAACTTGAGGCTACCGCTCTTTTCCACAAAGTTTTTGTCCATTTCTTATTGCGGAGTAGCTAGGCCCACCACTTTCTCTCTACTTAATTATGAAGTTACCAAATGATCATTTAATCAAATTTATTGATGTCACAATTTCTTAATTTACCCAAAGCCAAATTAATAAATTAAAATTTTCAATTTTTTCCAAATTCTTTTTGCTTGGTTTAGTTTAGCGGTTGCAATCTTCCTTCAACACCTATAATTTGTAATTCGTGTTAATTAAAATATTTATATTATTGAATGGAACTAATACGTGCAGTTTTAGTTCATTTAGATTAAATTATATTATTTATAAATGTATGTCTTAAATAATGAGGGATAGCAATGTTAATGAAAATGTAATATGGGTTTTACTACCCAAAATACACATAGGCATATCATTCTCATCCAACAGTTTATTTTATATAGATCTATTCCTATTAAATAACGAGATGTAGCTATTTCTTATAAATATGTTAAATAGGTTTTACTTACCACTCAAATTATATCTAACCATATTAATATTGTCATTCAACATGATTAGTGCAAGATGTGAACAATTTGTATGTTCAAGTGAATCCATCCATTTAGATACTATTTAATGCATTTTTTTTATTTAGTTAATAAAACAAGGGCTTCACACATTGAATTGACTCCCGTCAAAAGCTTTGTATGAACAATTGAGTAAAATGTTGAAAATCCAATGCATTTATTACTTCATTTTACAATAAAAAGAAGCTTTATTTGGATATCCACAAGTAACAATGCAAGCAAGAATTATCAATGCTATTTATACACCAACAATTCAAACTAAAATGCCAATATTTGAAATTGTGGAGTGTTTTTTTTTTTTAAAGAGAGTTCTCGTGCATTTCACGAGGACTCTTTTTTATAGTATTAGTTTACAATTCTTCGTAAGTGCTGAATTATCATATTAAATTCAAGAGCCTAAGTGCATTATTCTGTAAAGTTAATCAATTCAAGCTCATACGTGTCTAACCTAATAGGCATCGAAGATGAATGTAATATGTCAGCCTATACATATTTAACACTCTAATAGGAGAGTACTGGGTATATTTATGACATTAACAATTGAGACATCAACATATTCAGCTTATCAATATTTACAATTGTCGATCATTGGTTTGATGCAACAAAAGTTGACATCCAATAACAAAAATACACAATTTTATCAAATTCAACACAATATTGTTTGGTAACCAAAAAGCAATGCCATGACTACATGTTTTTAAATATATCATATTGATAATTTATTATATGCATGTTATTTAGTTCTACAAATGTTGCTTCAAATTTGTATCTATGTTGCACATTTTTTCACACATGTTTTTATGACATCATATTGCGGGAATATTTGGCAAACATCTTGGCCCTCCAAGTAAATTTTCTTATGAAGTCTAGACCAAGGCTTCTGCAATGTCCTTGGCCTGGACTAAACTTGCTAGAAAGGGTGAAGATCTTCATAGGCTCTCTCAATCTTCATAGGACAAGGCAGAAACCTAATAGTCCCGAGTAGAGCAGAAAGTACGCGAGGCAGGCTAGCCTCAGCCCAACAACAAAAAGTTTTGTATAAGTGTGCTGTATTCAAGCAACATGTCATTTCTGGAGTGACCAGCAGAAGTGAAATCTAGCTTGGTAAATGACATAAATATCTGGAACTTTCGCAAGCATAAATTTTACATATTTATTTATTTGGTCGGACACAAGCATAACTTCACCTAGTATAGTTGTTTACTTAAACAGCCCATTACTTTCTAGGCAACACTGATTTGCTGCCAGTCTACAATCAAATCCATTTATTAAGAATGCTGTATGAGAAGCAAGAACAAGGAAAGAGGAATCATAAACTGAATCTGATATATCATACTCATAAATATTTGATTTGAACAGGATGTTTACAAATATTTGCGATTGGAAAGACACCAAACATACTGAAGCAAAATAGCCCGTCTTTATCTCCACCGCTAAGGATATTGAAACATTGCTTTAAAGAATTTTAGAGCTCTACAAATGAATCTCGACCATTGTTGGTTAAACCAACAGCTTCAGGTACTAGTCCAGGCATGCGAAGAACTCTTGGAGCTGGAGTGAAGAATCAAGTAGTGCAATCTTCAAATGCTAAGGAGTTACCAGAAGCGTTCTATAAAACAAATGAATAATTATTTGCCAGTTGCAAAATAAAAAAGATAAAAAAAAAAATGAGATTAAAGCTAAGGAGCCAAACATATTATTGAGTTAACGATGAAAACAAACATATGCTTTCCAAAAATCTTCCATGAAACCCATACTAAAGCTGTTGGACTGTCAAATAAGATTCTAAGTTTGAAAAAGAAGTATTTAAGAAAACCGGACTAAATTAACTACTTAAACTGCAAACGAAGGGTGTGAGCCATAAGATATCTGTTATTGGTAATAAAGATACAAAGTTGTATCAACTTTTAAGTTGAAAGATGCCACATACTGTACTCACTCGGGATCCTCCTCCTAGTTGAGACACGCCACAACTGCCATATAAGACTTCAAGCTTCTCAATAGTTTTCCATTCTGCTTAATATCTATAAATGTTATTAATGATTACACCGCAGCATGCCAAACTGCTGCTGCAAGCATATGCATATCAAAGTAGCACATTGCATATCCATATTCCATAAAGACAGCTACTTTGGTAAGATAATATTCATTATGTACAAAAAAACTCTTTTCTCAGCAAACTGTAATCCATGAAGCGGACAATTAGTAATAAACTTGTAGAAATCTCAAAGAAACAGAATTGCAGCAAGTTCAGCCAAGTTTTGAGCCATTTTACTCATGACCAAGCAGTTATAGCTTAATAGAAACATAACCAATTACTTACAAACTTTTCCACCCACAAGCATAATAGAAGCACATCCAAATCATATCATTTAAGAGTCACCTAAATAATTACCTTCTTAATTTGACTGAACATAACATATATTACAAATAATTGAAAGAAGCTATTAATTTTGATGAAAGTAAGCATGTCACAGATGAATGCTTCTATACGACACCATCCACTTAGACCATAGATTCCCACAACAAGGTTGTCCCCAGCAAACATTATGCTTTAATTTGTCATTGACAATAGAAATAGTTTAAATCATTGATGACGGCATTAGCAGTGAGGTGAAATGTTTTTGTCCTACACAAGAATGCAATTGAGCACATCGATCATATTCAAGTCCTAAAGTATATAAATCTATTGAATAGTACGTAAATTCCATATGATTGGTGATTAAAGTAATTCACTGCTGATTTCAATGATTAGATATGAGTCGATCAATTTCCCTGATTCATAATTTAACTCATGCATCAAACACTGTAGTGTCAAAAAACATTTCAAGGCTTTGTTGTAGGACGATGAGTCCCACAATAAAGAATAAATATTTAGGCATCACACACAAAGCTGCCTAAGCATGACACCTAGGGTTCAAGACACCAAAGAGGAATTGCATCCCACAATCTTCCAAGCAAAACACTTGCCAAGTTCAATAAATTATCAACTCTGTTGAAAAATAAAAATTAGAACTATATTTGTAGACTCTAAAAGTTCTACTCGAAATAGGAAATCTCTAAACAAGAAACATTATTGGAGTATACATAAGATCCTCCTACTCAAACTTAAAAGGATGAAGGAAACATCGTAAAATCCTAATAATACTCAAATCCTAGTTGATAAATTCAGTGATTAAACTTCAAGAAGAATCCTGATCCCTGTTTGAGTTTCAAAGTCAATCTTCACCAAAAACTTGGTAGTCACCTTGCATGATTTGTTGGCTGCATCAAGCTCGGTGGATGATTTGATTGTCTTATACTAAATTCTATGAATGGGAATCCAATTACAATATTATGTACATGATCTTTGTGTCCTTGTCAAATGGGTATTTATTTGATAAAAGAAAAATAAAATGTAGTAATATCTCATGTCTAGAAATAATAACATTAGTCAAATTTGAAGTATCTTTATCATTAGTAATTACCTAACAATAAAAATAACACCACACTTTACAATTGATATTTAGTAATTACGTTTGTCATGGAATAACAATCTCAAACATTTTATCATTGTTTATGATTCCATTGGATGAAATTCATGATCCACAATCCATAGATTTGATTTTTTGATTCATGACCCAATTTTCCACGTGACATCTAAGGGTGACCCTAAGAGGTTATCATGTCATATCAAAATTGTGGCTTCCTCCTTAACAGTTAACCCAATAAATAAATGAATATTGTTCTGAATTCAAAGTTCAAATCTTGAAAGAGAAATCGACTCATGTAATCTATCTAACTAAACAATAGTGCCAACTTGATTAACAGCCTGACTAATCATGATATGTTTATATTTAGTTCATTAGAATCTTTAATAATAATCATACGTGAATTTTGTTTCTTTTCAAACTTAATTGACATTGATGACAATATGCATATTGTACATATGCCGTGTCGGTCATGTGAGGATTGGAATGACCCATTCAATTCAATCTAACTAGTTAAAGGGCTTATTCATCTCTTGTAATTTTTTCACCTACTTAACAAAAGGGTCATATTTGAATAGAGTTTTCCAGCAATTTTTTTTTTAATCATATCTTGCTTAGATTGACCTATCTAGCAATCCATTGTTAACTTGACGTTGACAGACATGACCAATAAAAGTGGATTGCTATCTCTATTAGCAGCTCAATTTTCGCTGAGCAAGTTTGCTGTTTGCATTGCATCATGCAGATTTTGAGAAATTCGGGATCTTTCCCAAGAGAAATTAGAGAAGAACGCGTTCTGATGACAAAAGATTATTGCAGAAGGAATTTCTAGTTGAGAAGCAATGAGGGTAACATTCAAATGACAACATAGAAAACTCACTTCGAGATCATGCAGTCGAATTGTATCATCTTCAAGCCCAAGACAACCTTGCCATCAGGACACCAGCATAATGATGCTATACATTTACCTGGAGTAGATTGGAATGATTAAGAGAGGCCGGTATTGATGACACACACTGCAATGTGCAAAGAAAGTGCTTCATTATAAACAAAAAAGGAGGGGGGGGGAGAGAGAGAGAGTAATTTGTTCACAACAAAATTAACAGAAGAAGAGGAAAGATAGAGCACACACATTAAGCGACAAAATGTTAATCAAAATTAGTGAAGTGAGGCAAAACATCATAACTGCACAAAATAACCAAGAGGTGGTCACTTGATACGAGATTTCTTTGGGCTAGTAGGTCAACTAAGCAAGAGAATCTATATCTTGTTGGCAGGCTCCAATCCAATATATGAATTAAAAAACAAATCTTGTTGCTCAGCTATGGAACCTCAAGGTGGAGTAGATGCTCGAAACCTTTCTCCAGGCGAAGATTACAAGTGTACTAGTATTTACAACTTAGGATCTTAATAGAAACCATTCAACTACTGGCTCAAGTGCTATATTGCACTCAAAATGTTCTCCATATCCAGAAGACAATATGACGAGCGAAGCATTCAGATGTTTCTCAAGAAAATTATCTCCTCTCTAAATTTTTCTGGGGAGAATAGACAGCAAGAACTACCAAGTTAGGAATCTAATCTAGGCTCTTATGAATTTGAATTACCAAAAGATTGTCATATAGGATCTTAACATACTTAGATGCAGCTCCCCTTACCCTCCTAGTCTCTTTGCTTACTCCAATTTCTCCCTCCGTCCCTCTTGACCAGATTGTCATACAACTATGCACTATAGCTTGAGATATATCCAAAAGTTAAAACTCCAACAAGTGAACTTGATTAGCCAAAATGATGTGATGAAATGCCCTTCTTTAATGAGAAGAAGATAAATAAAACTTCAAGCAATACAAAATGTGAGAAACTTTCTGCCTATAGTCTATATTTCAGTACACGCCAAACCTCTCCTTGTAGGGCACGTTCGGTCAGTAAAAAAATGCTCAACCAGTAAAAGAAGGGGAGCCAGCAGCAAAGTTACATTGCCAGAGTCACTATCAGAAATTTAAGATCTTTTTAGATGCCTGATGACATTTAGATGGTATTCTGCAGGGGCTAAACCTTTGAACTCCAAGTGGGCATCAAGCATTTCTGCATCTGACATATCTAATCTATCTAGCATAAATGGCATCCCCCAATTCATGTTAATTATTTTCATGGAAACTCTGACTAGTGTACAAAGAAGGGCAACAACGTGGTTGAGAAGTTGATAAGAATCCATTGCGCCTATAAATAATATCCCTTCATTCGACTGACACCAGCTTGGAATTCTTTACTCGCGACTAAGTCATCTCTAGATTTCCACTCGCATCACCATCATTCACTCTTCGTTCCTGTGTAGAAGACCCACTCCTTCGTTCAACATCACATTCTCATTCAGACATCCAAGCACTTCATACCTGTATATTCGTCCAATATCGAACGCAATTCAAGCTAGATTGGCACTTACAGTAGTTCTTATGGCGAAAAAGGAAGAGTAGCACATTTAGGAAAAGCTAAATAAGTATAATGAGATAATGCCAATGACTCAAAGGGCACACACACCAAGCCATCGTTGAAGAAACGAACACTGAATATATATAAAGAACTTTCTCAAGTCGAAGCAATACGCAGGAGAGATTGTCACAGCCTCTGCCAATTGAAGCGATGAAGCACCCACACCATCGTGTCATCCGTGACCATCGCCACCAAATCCTTCTCCGGATTCCACTCCGCCATTTTGACCTACCAATTGGAAGAAATCGGGCCAAAACCTGACCAAACCGAGTCGGAAAACAATCGAATCGACCCGCCCGTTACGAGGTCGCAAAAAGAACGCCCGAACGAGAGCCGAACCTGAGAAGCCAAAGCGGGTCGTCGGAACTCGAAGCCGAAACGGAAGCAAGCGCCGGCGACCCTCCTTCGTCGGTCTCCATCGCTAGAAAGCTCCGCAAGCAGCTCGAAAACGCAGTGTACGGAAGTGATGGAGGCAGTTGAAGAGCGAGACGAAGAATGGAAAAGCAAAGGGAGGAAGGAGGTCCAACCGGGCCGGGCAGAGCCGGGCCGGGCTTTACGACTATAAGGCCTTGTCAAAGTACGCTCGAAACTGTCCTTTCGGGCCCATGGAGGCTGAAGGGTCAGACTCATGAGGCATCACAGTGATGCGAATGGGTCGAATTAACTATTAAAATATGACCTGTAAAAAAGGAATGTGATCTTCTTCATTTGCTTGAATGAGGATTATCACGTTGATGCAAGTGAAAATCCAAGAGCTTCTTTTGACTTGAACCGAACCACCATAAGGTCCAATGTTTCAAGCTATTACATGAACTGATAAAATCCCTAACTTGAAAAGACCAAAAATATATGGTTCAAGTCATATTGGCTTTGGTATTTTTTACACCCCTACTAGGTGAGGGTCATCACACCCTTGGCTATTTGGCTCATGGTATATATATTTTTTAACTAATATGTAAAAGGTCAACTTAATCAACGGACAGAGGATATGAAAGCTTCTTGAAGAAAACACCAATATACTTGTATTTTTTTACTATATATATACTAGTAACTACATTCTATGAAATTCCATATCAACTACCTAAGGATAAGAACACTAAGGGTGCCATAACTATCATACAACATTCACTTGAGTATTACATTAGTGTAAAATTATTCATTTGAGTAACTATATTGACAATCTGTCATAAGTGGCTTTTTTACTTAATTTTATATCCAATGTGGTTTTCTAAGTCCAACGTTTTGTCCAATATGGCGAGTTTAAAAAATGTATGTATCTCTCTCCTTCTCTCTAAATACTTCCTCTACTGCAACGATAATGTCTCTCTCTAAATGCTTTGTCAAATGATGACATTTCTCTCTCCCCGAAAGCTTCCTCTATGAAAGTCGTAGACCCCATAGAAGAAAAAGCTTCCTCTCTTGGGCACGTCCTCTGTCTTCTTTCTTTACTCTCTCTCGCTTACTCAATGTCACCTCTCTCACTCAATGGAGACTAAAGGCATGGGAAAAGGGAAAAATGAGGGCTTGGTGCGCGACGAATCTTGTTGGACTTCATGGCCCCAATAGCAAAAAAAGGTTGACTTTTCTCTTGGTTTTTAATTTGAATTTAATAATATAATTGGGTTTGTATATAAAAAAAAAAAAAAAAGCTGGGATGCTTGGGAGTTGCATGGAAAGATGATTGTTCTTTCGCAAAGGATATGATCATTCATTCATTCGACGAGCTTGTTTGTTTTATATTTGTTTCCACTCACTGTCATGGTAACATCATAGCCTCTGTCAATTGGCTTTGAAAAACTTACTGTCAAATGTGTGTTTTCAGTGCAAGCCTTACCAGGATTTTCAAGACCTCTGCAACTTTGATGAAAAACAATCTTGGCGCAGAGGAAAGGAGTTCCGTTGTGGGGCAAATCATCTCAAAAGGGTTGAAATTGTTGGGTTCCAATTCGACTCTATTAAATCATAACCTCTATTTGCCTTGGCTAAAGTTCTTCTCGAGGAGGCAGTTGGATTGGAGAAGATAATAATTGACACTGAATTAAGGATGTCGCGTCATGGGGTGCCTGTTGAGCCTCATGATCTTCGGGATTTCCTTGAAGTGATTCAACTATAAGAAGGCCATCGAAAAGCTTCACAAAATGCTAAAGTAATAGCCAATTTTCATTTCAGTGGACTCCATTACGAGCCATGAAAGCATAAGCAAATCACAGGTAGACGGTATATCCTTGAAAATAGAATTACTTCTATTTTTGTGCCACTTGTGACAGTGTGCAAAAACATATTACGTGGACAATAAGTTGGGTTTAACAAATGATATGATGTTGCTTCATTTTCAATTTTTCGAGCTTGACGTTTCGTTTGGATCGAGCTTTTCCAACTTTCATGAGCAATTTTTCCTCTCATCGTATGTTGTATCATGAGCTCCTTTTGAACCCAGGATAGCTACATCGACGTGAGACTCCTTTTTGGCAAGGATAAAGCATTGGTCCCCTTAGTTTATAGTGAATTCTCTTATTGGAGTTGTGCCTTAGCAGTGTATACATGAAAAATATTAGAGAATCTATTTGGACTAGCACCATCATAAAGAGTCCCTGAAGCAATCTATCTAATCAATAGCTATGATGGTCTAATCACTACCAACGCCGTTTTCTGAGATGCGTGAAACTTAATTACTTGGGAAAAAGGCCAAATGCAAAAATAATAACGTGCACCTACAAATGATTGAGGACAACCAGTTGAAGTTCTTTTCCAGCACCACAAACAACTTTTGATAAATGCGTCATACCCTATCACTGGACAAACTAGTAGACTAAGGTTATAAAAGCCAACCAAAAAAGCCAGGGTCCTATAGCATCATCAGAGCTTAAAAAATCAGCCATACCACTTCACTCGCAGAATTAATTGAAATTGATGGACTGCAGGACTAGTCCTAGCACTACCGAGAAGACTCAAAAATTCCTTGTGAGGAGAAGAGTCAAGACCTAGATAAGTAAACGAAAACAGTTGAATGAAGAAAAATGGAATGTTGTCTACTGCTCTGTATTAACAATACCACTTGCCATAGTCACTAACAAGGCTTGACAGCAAATCAAACTTCACATGAAATATGTTAATGGCATTAGCGCATTGCTTATGCATGACTGATAAGAATATCCAGATGACATGAAGTAAATTTTCAATGTTCAAAACCAGTTGAGCAACTTGACAAAAGTTCATTTTCTTTGCAGACAGAAAGAGATTAATAATCTAATGAGGCATTTGGCCGATAAAGATTCTCAAAAGTCCGTTCTGAAGACAAAAAAAAAAAATGTGTTTGGTAACACTTTGAAAGCAGTTGATGAATGAAGGGAAAACTATTCTCAAAATTAAAATCACAAACTGAAGACAACTTTTTAGTATTCTCACTCTAGATGCAAACATAGAAATTCGGAATAACTAATTGGATCGTGATATGACCCAAGCATATTCTCACAATTTACATCCCTAATGACATTAT
The DNA here is from genome assembly GCA_019915185.1 of Eucalyptus camaldulensis. Taxonomy (NCBI): domain Eukaryota; kingdom Viridiplantae; phylum Streptophyta; class Magnoliopsida; order Myrtales; family Myrtaceae; genus Eucalyptus; species Eucalyptus camaldulensis. Next base: position 11,923,352 of record JAHSVA010000013.1, on the reverse strand, counting down.
TTTCACTGAACAAATATTTTGTCAACAAAACATGGAAAACAGTTTCTATGAAAATGGAAAGTAAAGGCGTTTTCTAAAACTAAGCAGGCCGGTCAAGAACAAATCCCCCTCTGGATTCCACTCCGCCATCCTCGCCTGCCCATCGGAGGAAATCGACTAACAACCTCACAAAACGGGAGCCGAACCTGAGAAGCGAAAGTAGTCCGTCGGAACGTGAAGCTGAAATGGAAGCGCGCGCTGTTGGAACAGAGCTGCCACGCTCGGTCTGATGGTCGGAGGAATGGGTAGGGGCGGATCTTTTTCCTTTTTTTTTTTATATCTTTTTCTTTTTTTGAAATTGAAAATCGAAATATCCTTTTCTTTTTCCCTCTCTTACTTCTTTTAAGGACACGTTTCACGTTGGAATATGAATCTTTTGATTTTTTTTTTTGGCAAAGAATCTTATGAATTAATAGGTTAATTTTCACAATCATGACCAAATGAGAAAAAGGGAACCCTCATTTGACTCTATGTCCCTATCGATTTTGTTTCATTTTCCCATTCCATTTTCTCGTGTCAAATGAGTCGTGAATTCTTTAGAATGTGTAAGATTATATACTGACTAATTTCGAAGCACTGAACTTTGTTATAATCTTCGTTATTCAATAAAGTTTGTAACACTTGATAGGGCAAAGATTGGTTAGATAGATGGTCGGCAATCTCCTAAGAGTACCAAATGGTTTCTTCTTCGAAATTCGTTAGGAAAACGATGGAATCGAGGAGTTCCTTTTTACCTTGTCTCCTTTTTGCTGAGAAAATGAAGACTGATGAGACTGAACCATATGCTACTAACACATCATCGTTATCTTTTGTTCATTAATTTTTTGCGTTGCTCACACCTGATATCAACTTTTGTTAATTGCTCTACAAATTATCCAGAAATAAAATCGCAAAAATTCTCAAAATGAACAAAAGAAAAGAAAAACTCCAAACATAACAGCTCATCAACCCCCAAAAGAAGAAAAAAAGGAAGATGAAAAAAAATAAAAGAGAAAAACAGTGCATTGGAAAAAAATTGTAAATTTTCTTCGTATAGAATTAGATTTTCTAACCATCATTGACCTAATCTGTGCCCTCACAGGCGTCTCGGCAACGCAAAACTCTCGCCAAAACTTCGTCAACGAGCACAACGCCGCTCGTGCTGAAGTGGGGGTCGGCCCGATCACATGAAACCGTACAGCCGCGGCTTACGCTCAGAGGACGAGCGGAGAGGCGATTGCGACCTCGCGCACTCAGAAGGGCCATACGGCGAGAACCCAGCCGAGGGCGAGGGCTATGGCGTCCTAAACAGCAGAGACTCGGTGACGATGTGGGTGGAAGAGAACGACAACTATGACCACGGCTCAAACTCGTGCGTGGGAGGCGAATGCCTGCACTACGCTCAAGTCATGTGGCGCAACTCTGTTCATCTAGGATGCGCTAGAGTGAAGTGTGATAACGGGCGGTGGTTCGTGATATGTAGCTACAATCCTCCCGGTGGCCGTATTGAACGGTCTATATAAGTCTAAATGAATTCGTATGATTCATACGATTCTACAAAACTGCATCAACTGAAATTACTCCATATTTAAAACATACATATTGCAAGCTTGCTGTCACCATATAGAAGTTCCTACCTTTGCATCTCTCTTGTTATCGCATAGAAAGTCACACAAGGAAACACAAATCATCGTAACTCAAGAATCTTGGTACGCTTTCTTGGTTTCTTTTTTGAGTGTTTGTTTCCAATCCCTCCACACACGAATCCTCTTCGCCAGACTCGGACCTCACGTGCTTTGTTGGAACTCCTGCTTGGCAAATACCATGCTCATCGTCGTCGTGGTTGTCAATAATATCTCCTGAGTCTGTTTCGCCAATGCTAGAAGCTGATGGATTCGGAGGTTAACAACTCGCCTCTACAGATTCTACAGCTGCTACTGCTTCAGGGGAATGAAGATCGGCGATCCCCAGCATCAGAAAGTTACCACTTCTTAACAAAAGTTTAGGCATTTTTTCTAGGAAATCTTATTGCTTTTTACAAACCGTCTTCCTTTTTTGGGTGCGAACAAGAATGTTGATCAGGTGGATTCTGCTGCTGTAGACAAAAACGATGTGCTTTTTGCACACTAATGTGCATCATCGCAGATTAAAAAGAGATGAGGCAAATCCATAAGTGCAGATCAAGTGGTCTGTCCATTTGTGTTTTGATTTTCGAACTACATATAGCCCACATATACACTTGTGTGTTGACATCATACAAGGTTCGCAATGGATCAAATCACTGCACTTTTATCTACCGATGAGTGTGATACATATCCATCGCTCTCAATTTCCAATTGAAAAGATAAAGCCAAGATCAATTCTGGGATAGTAATCAATATTGAATTGCCAGCCGAAATCCTTTCATAGAAAAAGCGACCAATTTGGAAAATATTTTTAAAAAAACAATTACTCACGATTATAAAAATGAACGGATGCAAAAAGATTTCGTCGTGCACGACAGCTGAGACGTATTTTTTGATCGATTATTTCAAATAATACAAGGATTATTTTTAGGAAGGTATTTTTCACATCATTCATTTTTTGCGGAACAAAAATAAATCTTAATTCACGTCAATTTGCATATATTATCATATTAAGGCATCGTTATCTCGTTTGTCTACAAAACGACATCGTTTGATTCGGGCCCATACGTTCAATTATAATCTCGTTGCACATCCAAACGAAATGAAGTGACCTGACGGGAGGGCGCTTGGCCTTGTTCCAGCAGAGCTAGTGCAGAAGCGTCGGAGGACTCATGGGACATCACATTGATGCGAATGTGGCGGTGGACTAGTTGTTGAAATTGTAATCTGGAAAAAGCAATGTGATCATCCTCACTTCTGATTACCTAAAACAAAGAGGCAAAATACTGGTTAACGGGCGTTTCCTCCACCGTTTAGGGACAAGAATGGTTTGGACAATTTCCGATGCTTGCACCGAATGATCTTTGGGTTATTGGAGCTTTTATGGAGCGAGAACTCTGGGCTTGGCAGGGCACCCGTTTACAGTGCAACAAGAAAAGAAGGATTTAACTCAATTCCCCGGGCAGGATAATACCTGTTAAGGGGCATTTGTTTTGGAATTCAGAACCCAAATCTTCTCGAGGCCTATCAAACTATGTTTCACAAGTTTCATGCCCGTCATTTGGTTGCTTGTATATATAAAACTCGACACAATTCTATCTTATTCGATGTTTGGTGACCATCCACCATACGAAAGATATCCATACCTCAATTTACAGTATTCTGAAAGCCCAAACTTAGATCAAGTTCAAATTCACACCAATGATTATGAAAGATATGGCGTGTCTCAAAATGTGTGAAGCATAACTTACAGTAGAGATTACCAACTTGTTAAATCAGAATCAAATCAGATTTTACCTCACCCTTTCCAGCCAAATAATGTTAGTAATCCATATCATTGCATAAGATAGGTTTGTAAAAGAATTTAACATCGGGATGTTCTGAAAGATATGGCGTGTCTCAAAATGTGTGAAGTATAACTTACTATAACAAATTCCTACATCTATCTGATCACCCTCCACGACTGTTCTATGCAATGCTTAAAACTCAATAATTTATCAGAGAAAAAAAGCCAAATGCAAAGGTAATAACGAGCACCTGCAGATGATTGAGGACAACCAGCTAAAGTTCTTTTCCAGCACCACAGACAACGTTTGGTACACGCTTCATACCCTATCATTGAACAAACTAGCAGACTAAGATCATAAGAACCAACCAAAAAGAACAGAAGTCCTAAAGTGACACCAGAACTTTAAAAAACCAGCCGTACCACTTCACCCAGAAAATTAACAAGAAACTGATGGACTGCAGGACTGGTCCTAGCACCACCTGGAAGACTCAAAAATTCCTCTTGAGCAGAAGGGTCAAGACCTAGATAAGCATACAGAAACAGTCAAATGAAGAACAATGGAAAGCCATCTACCGCTCTGTATTAATAGGACCACTAACCATGGTCATTAATAAGGCTTCATAACAAATCAAACTTCTCATGAAATATGTTCATGGCATCAGCCCACTGCTTGTGCATGACCGATAATGATGTCCAGATGACATTAAGTAAATCTTCGATGTCAGAAGCCTGTTGAGCAATTTGATGAAATTCATATTTACTGCAGACAGGAAGAGATTGAGAATTTAAGGAGGCATTGGGCTGATAAAGATTCTCAGAAATCTGTTCTCGTTCTATTTGAGAATGTTAACAGTCCAGAAAATGTGTTTGTTAACACTTCAAAAGCAGTTAATGAAAGGAAAACTACTCTTAAAATCAGAATCATAAACTAAAGACCACTTTTTAGTGTTCACATTCCACATGCAAACAAGGAGATTTCAATTAAGTAAGGCTATTTCCTATTGTGACGAGCCTATTCTCACAACTTTCATCCCTTACAACATGCATCATGTTCACTCTAACAAATTTTTTGTGAAAAAACATTGAAAACAGTTTCTATAAAAATGTAATCGAAAACTTAGCAGGCCTCTAACGGTAGAGAACAAAAGTGGCGCATAAATCATGCAACAATGTTTAAAATTTTGCAAGAGTAACTCCTGCATTTTTGTCCCACTACTTTCAACATCTAAACTACATAGACTTCCAGAGGTTTCTACGGAAAGATAGTATGACACTTAAAGGTCGGTAAAAACCTTGTTAAGCATGAACAAAATCATTCAGGCTACAAAGTATGAGGCATCACGTTGTTCAGCTTATGGTGCCTCAAAATTGCTTTATGTTAACCATCAGTTTCGTTTTAAGGATCATGATCATATTGTGAGTTATGTGAGTTTTACTTTCTGTACAAAGTTGATACCTTTCAAACAAATATCATGGCACATAAACAATCCTAATATAATCATCATGTCAAATACATCACTACTACAAAAACTATTTTAAAAAAAAAACTAGAACAGAAGTTTCACCTCAAATTTGAATAACACTGAATCCTAGTGCAATTTCACCTCTATTGGAATATTGAAGTATCAAGCACTAAGCAATTGATTCAACAATGTCTTCAACAAGTTCTCCTGCGCATGCAACCATCAAATGACAAAGGTCCTTGGATGAAGCCACCCAATGAAAACAATTACTAACCAGTTAGCTTGCTCTGGTGGAACATCTAACCTGATATCTGGAATAATCCAATCATATGAATAAACTTACAGCTAGTACATTTGAAGTTTAGCAAACAGCTTCAGCGTCATACGTCTATCAATATATTATCCGAGCTGTTTGACATTTACTGTGTCAGGCTGTTTGACATTTTAACCAAGCCATCGTCGAAGAAACGAACACCCTGAATTGAAAAAAAAAAAGGAGAAAAAAAAAAAAAAAGAGAACTTTCTCGAGTCAAGGCAATTACCAGGAGAGATTGTCCACAACCTCTGCCATTTGAAGCGATGAAGCACCCACCTTCGAGTCCTCCGTGACCATCGCCAGCAAATCCTTCTCCGAATTCCACTCTGCCATCTTCACCTGCCAATCGCCAGAAATCGAGCCAAAACCTCACAACACCGAATGGGAACACGATCGAATCGACTCACCCATCATTAGGTCGCGAAATAAGGCCGACCGGAGCCGAACCTGAGAAGCCAGCGGTTTGTCGAACTGAAGCTGAAACGGAAGCATGAGCCGCGACCCTTCGTCGGTCTCCATGGCTGAAAAGCTCCGGGAGCAACCCGAAAACGCAGCCACCAGCTGCCGGGCCAAGCCGCGAGGGAGCGTACAGAAGCGGCGGCGGCGGCGGCGGCGGCAAATGCTAACTGAGAGAGGGAGAGCTGGTGGAGGGTGGAGCCCCAAAAACCCTAGAAGAAAGCCTGAAGAGCGAGACGGAAGAGACGAGCGAGAGAGTAACGAAGTGCACTGGAAGCCTAAGAATTTTGGCAGAACAGGCGGGAGAGAGACGATGAGGAAGGAGAGAGGATCTGATTACGGGCCGAGCCGGGCCATTAGTCGGGCTTTAACTTCTTCTCCGGGCTCGTTCATCATAAAAGAAAGAACGTATGAGATGACACAACGGGCCGCTACGGGCCTTGAAAGTTGTCCGCATAGGGAGGGATCACAACAACATTTACTCGTTAAATATTCTCGCTGCTCAAGATAGAGGCCGTGATGCCAGTGGGGTTTCGCCATTAGAAAGAGAGGCGTCAGAATTGTGCAGTTAGATGAACCACCTAACTAAAGTCCAAGCTCGATTCGATCGTTGCTATCGTCGCTATTGTCGCACTACGAAATATATTCTCAATTTGCTGTCTAATAGAAATTATCGTGACTTTTTCTTAGATGAGGGCCTATTTATTACTTGTCTATGTAGGACCTTATTATCATTGATAATGTCATTCATCTATGGACAGAACAGCTTTATTTACTAATTTTTCATCAAATGGTGTCTCTCTCCTCCAGTTCTTTCAACATCTTTCTCCAAAAGGTCCTTTGATTTTTCACATGGAAGGAACGCAAGATATGTCATTCAAAGACTGTGCTCAGATTTATGCACTTGTCTTGCATCGGCATTGCAACCATGTCGATCGAGTGCTATGTATTGGGTCTTAAGTGTTTCCTGTTATTTACAGGCAATATAACTACTTTTTGCAACGCATACGCTGTTAAATTATAATGTTAAGTTCCCTCATTATCCTCCATCCATTTGGACTATTAGTTTAATAGGGACGCTAACTTACAAACATAGTTCGTTCTACGATTACTAAAATAGTAGCAGAAGCAAATTTTACAAGACTACACAATGGCTGTGACAGAGGGTTCACCCAAAGGTGTTTTGTGTGACAAACACAAATTACCTTCTATCCGTTTCCTATCAAGAGTGAGGCTTCTCTCCGTATTCTAGCAATACTCGTGATCCTGGCCTTCTCTTCTTGTTTCTCGGTCCTTGAAATTTTTAACACTAGTTTCTCCCAAACGAGCTTGTGTAAGACAGCTCGTGGATAGTTTAATTTAATACACGGATTTCACTGGTAACTATTTATTGTTTTATCATATTATTAACTTTCATTTTCACTATTTCTGCACTTATTATGGATTGGGATGGAATACCTTGATGACGTGAAGATATGGAAAGTAATAAATGAAGCAAATCTTACAATGGATTTAACTAAAGTCGACGGGGAGTCATCATAAAAATAATTAATAGAATATCACATATGCACATGTTACATACATATAATCATATATAAAATGCAGTTACTATCTCAGTGCAGATGATTGAACACGAAGCTATTGTGTCTATAAGAGTTTCTCCTTTAGATTGGCAATAAATCCTAGTGAATAAATGATAAAATCAAACAATTTTAGATTCTTGTATGTTTATACAACATTAAGTTTACTGACTACATGATACTCTTTGTTAAAATACAAAACATGAATCTTTGTTAAGAATACAAAACATAATCTCATGATCTTAAACCTACCATTTATTTACAAATTTCGAATATCTGAGATTGGAAAATAGTATGCATTCTTTAATTATACATCTAGCTAGTCATATCGATTATACTAATCCAGGAGGTTGGCCCTTTCACTTGAGAGTATTTTGTACATTGGATTGGATGCATCACTCAATAGTTACACATGGAGAAGTGAGCCAATTTTAGGTGATAGATTTCAACATTCATATGCGAAGTGTATCGGTGAATTACACAATGTAAACCATCCAACCCAAAGTATAAACAATCCAAAGCAGACATTTGGTTATCTTATATATGGAAATAATAAACAATAACGCATGAAGCATAAGTTGGGCACCATCAAAGAGCCATCAAAGCTTGCAGAAATACAATGAAGACAGTTAACCCCCTAGATAGAAGCCATGGGTCAGTATATTTCAGCCTATTCCATCTAACTAAATAGATAAATAGTTAGCTTTTACTCCACATTTTCTCTTCGATGATTGCCCGCCTAGCGGAAAAGGTTCATGGTAGGCATAAATTAAAACTCTTCAAAAAGGGTGGAGCCGAAGAGCTTCAATCGGAAAGCCCCCATGCATTGCTTCTCACTCTGATGCCTCCTGCAGCTTCGAGTGTTAGAGGTCCACCCACGAGCAACATGAGCATTACCACCGAAAATTCACGAACATACGTTCATTCCGAATAAGAGATTTCATCTTCATCGTCGTCCAATATGTAGACTAGGGCCCGCTTTCTTGCAACCAAAACACAAGCTGCACTCTACTAGCTGTTGCAAAAGAAAATCAACTTGATTTCACTCAAATGTTCATATAATATGGCCATAACTAATGCGAAGTTTTGATACCTCTGCTGGGTAAAAGTAAGAAGTACAATACTTGCATCATGCTAAAACACAGGCGGAAGCAATACTTGTGTACCTAAAGAGGCTATGGTATGCATGTGAACCATGAATACTCAGCACTATCTTGCTATACTAGATACCATGATAGTATCAATCATCATGAACATGTACGTAATAGTTCTCAGTCAGTAAATCATGCTGCAATGAACCCTAACATAAGAAGATAATTATTCTTGCTGTGTTTGTCTGGCCACTAATGATTCATCCTTTTCGCACTTTCACCTTCCAATTTATCTAAAATTGATAGGAAAACCTACTACTTTAGCATTTTGCTTCTTCAAATGAAAAAAATATTCTTCTTTGGAGCATCAATTTGCACATTTCCAACTGTTGGAACAAGGATGAAATGGTCCATTAAGCACAACAAACTTGTGCCAGTCATATTTAAACTTAAGAGTAGCTTGTAAAAGTGGAATTTGAGTAAGGAGCATGGATAAGATTAATTCAATTCCAACATCTAGCCAATGAGATATATTTGTTAATGACAATGGCAAGTTTATCAAACAATGAGACAAAAAGGAAAGACTATGGGCAACAATAAGTTACCAAACATCCGAATTGCAAATGGACCTAGTAAGAAACTCAAGGAAAATAGTTTTTTGAGTATACGATTGATGGCGTGGCAATGAATTGATCCTTAGCTTGATTGTGTGGGCAATGTGAAAAATTCTAATTCTTACCACTAATTGACAAGGGCGAACTGCAGTATGGGAATGCTGCCAACTTCTCATTCTTCATCTCTAGGTGTAAAATAAAGTCCTCGATGTGTAATTTCTCTGGGTGAGTGTTTCAAAAGTGCGAATGAGACAACCAAGCAAAAGTGTTATCACAAAATAGAAGCAAAAGTGGCACTGCTAATGCATTAGGGTCATCAAATGCACATTTCTTAACCTACATACAAGGCTTCAATTGTCGAGATATGCTGGAGCTTTTGAAGTTATGGTAAGTGAGATAGTGAAACATCCTTTAAAATTGCACACATATTATGGCATGTATATGCATATAGGAGGAAAAACTAAGCTGTTGCTATTCGTGCTGATGAGGAGAGCAGATACATAATTAATAGGAAGAACATAAGAACAAAAGAACAAAAGTTCATAAAACCAGATTAGTGGTTCAACTAGTCAAACTTGAGAATTGTACACAGAAAAAAAGAGTTTCACTTACTACATTGAGTTCAATGAGCGGAATCTGGTAATATAAATAAGTCTAACATCCCCTAGGCTTGAATAGTAATATCAGTAGGTAAAAAGAGTTGAATATGATTCTTTGGTACAAAAATTGACTCTCGCAATTATGAGGTGATATATGCTAAGATAGAAGTAGGAAATAAACTCTTTCCTTTAAAATTGAGAACATATCTCTACACCTGCTAATTAATGTGAATGTGTAAACATTCTATATCCAAATCTCCATATACAATACACTTGAAGCTCAAACTTAGATCAAGTTCAAGTTCAAACCAATGATTAATGACCTACAATTTCCATTATGTGCTTTTAGGAGAGATTGCCAACTTGTTGAATTAGACTCAAATTAGATTTTGCTTCACCCTTTCCAGCCACTTAATGTTGGTAATTCATATCATTGCATACGATATGTTCGTATGAAGAATCAACATCAAGATTTTTTGAAAAATATGGCATGTCTCAAGATGTGCAAAGCATAACTTACAGTAACAAATTATCTCTATCTAATCACTACCAAGACTGTTCTCTAAGATGCGTGAAACTTAATTATTTGGGAAAAAGACCAAATGCAAAGATAATAATGTGCACTTGCAGATGACTGAGGACAACCAGCTAAAGTTCTTTTCTAGCACCACAAACGACTTTTGATAAATGCTCCATACCCTATCACTGAACAAACTAGCAGACTAAAATTATAAAAGCCAACCAAAAAAGCCAGAGTTCTAAAGCATCATCAGAGCTTAAAAAATCAGCCATACCTCTTCACCCAGAGAATTAACAAGAAACTGATGGACTACAGAACTGGTACTAGCACCACCGAGAAGACTAAAAAATGCCTCTTGCAGAGAAGAGTCAAGACCTAGATAAGCAAACGAAAACAGTTAAATGAAGAACAATGAAACGCCATCTACAGCTCTGTATTAACAGTACCACTTGCCACGGTCACTAATAAGGTCTGGCAGCAGATCAAACTTCCTCATGAAATATGTTAATGGCATCAGCCCACTACTTAGGGCCTATTTGGTTCGGCTTTGGGGAAATGCCATTGGGAGAATGCAAATACCTTTGAGGTAAAGGTGCTTTCGAAAATGTTAGACCGTTTGGTAAATTATAGCATTGAAATGCAACTTAGCATAAACACCGTTTGGCAAAATTCACATTTGTAATTAGCTTTTGTTATTTTTTTTTTAAGTCTAAAATCAAATTCCGGCGGTCGGCCACCGCCAGACGGCCGGATCTGGCCTCACTTGGTCGCCTGGTCTCGCGCGACCAGGCGAAGCCGCCTGAGGTCACTCGACCTCAGGCGCCCGAGGTCGCCCGACCTTAGGCCACCTCGCCTGAGGTTGTGCGACCTCAGGTGAGGCTTCCCGGCGGCCAGATCTGGCCGCCCGTGGCTGAGCGCCGCCCACCGCAAAGAAGAAGACGAACGGTGAAGAAGAAGGCAAACGGCGGAGGAGACGATGAACACTGACTCGGTGAACAGTGAAATCGCATCTCAGAAATACCCAATGCTCAAAGCAGCCCTACCCTAGCATTGGGAATGCTGGCATTGGGCAAAGGGGCTTTCAAAAACACATGCCAAACACCCAAAAACCTGAGCATATTCTCACAATTTTCATCCCTAATGACACATCATTTTCACTTAACAAATAGTTTGTCAAAAAAAAAAAAAAACATCGAAAATAGTTTCTATGAAGACGGAAACGCAGCCTTAAACAGTCGAGAACAAATCCTCCTCCAGATTCTACTCCGCCATCCTCACCTGCCAATCGGATGAAATCGAGCAACAGCCTCAAAAAACTGAATCGGAAAACAATCGAATTGCCACCGCTCATTGGGAGGTCGCGGAAAGAAGGCCCGAAAGGGAGCCGAACTTGAGAGGCCAAAGCGGACTGTCAGAACTTGAAGCTGAAACGGAAGTGCGCGCTGTTGGAACAAAGCTGGTACAGAGCCGTTACGCTTGATCTGATAGCTGGAGGAAGGGGCAGATTTTTTTCTTTTGTTTTTGAAAATTGAAAATTGAAATATCATTTCTTTTTCCCTCTCTTTTACTTATTTTAAGGACGTGTTTCACATTGGAATATGAATCTTTTGAATTTTTTAGTGGCAAAGAATCTTCTTAATTAATAGGTTAATTTTCACATTCACAACCAGATGTGAAACAAAGAAACTCTCATTCGACTCTATTTCCCTATCAATTTCATTTTATTTTTTCTGTTTAATTTCTCTATTTTGTACCTTCAATTTTATCATGTCAAATGGATCATGAGTTTTTTAGAACGTGTACGATCATTTACTGACCTATTCTGAAAAGTACCAAATTTTGTTATAATCTTCGTTGTTCCGGTGGAAGAAAGTTTGTAATATTTGGTACGGCAAAGATTGGTCGAATCGATGGTTGGTAATCTCTTAAGAGTATCCAATGGTTTCTTCTTTGAAATTCGTTATGTAAACGATGGAATCTAAGAATTCCCTTTTACATTGTCTCCATTTTGCCGAGCAAATGAAGACTGATGAGACTAAACCATATGCTACGAACACGTCATCGTCTATCCTTTGTTCGTTTAGTTCTTTGCGTTGCTCATACCTGATATCAACTTTTGTTAATTGCTCTACAAATTATCCAGAAATAAAATCGCAAAAATTCTTAAAATGAACAAAAGAAAAGAAAAACTCCAAACAGAGTAGCTCAGCAACACGAAAAAGGAAAAAAAAAAAAAAGGAAGACGAAAAATTGAAAGAAAAAAGTGGTGCATTGACAAAAATCGTAAATTTTGTTCATATAGTATTGGATTTTCTAATCATCATTGGCCTAATCTGTGCCCTCGCCGGTATCTTGGCAGCGCAAGACTCTCGCCAAGACTTCATCGACAAGCAAACCGCCACTCGTGCTGAAGTAGGGGTCGGCCCGATAACCTAGAGTCGTACGGTCGCGGCTTACGCTCAGAAGTACGCGGACGAGCCTAGAGGTGACTGCGACGTTGAGCACTCCGGACGGCCCTATGGCAAGAACCTAGTCAAGGGCTATGGCGTCCTGAGCTGTAGAGACTCGGTGAAGATGCGGGCGGGAGAGGACAACTATGATTACTGCTCGAACTCGTGCGTGGGAGGCGAGTGCCTGCACTACACTCAAGTCGTGTGGTGCAACTCGGTTTGTCTAGGATGCGCTAGAGTGAAGTGTGATAATGGGCGGTGGTCTACGATCCTCCTGGCAATTATGGACGGCGAGCGGCCGCGGTCTATATAAGTTCTGAATAAACTCTTATGATTCAGACGATTCTACAAAACCACACCACTCCCTATTTGAGACATAGATATCGGAAGCTTGCTGTCACTAGACGACACTTCCTACCAAGAAGTTCCTACCTTTGCATCTCTCTCGGTATCATATAGAAAGTCACACAACAAAACACAAATCATCATAACTCAACAATCTCGGTACGCTTTTGTGGTTTCTTTTTCGACTGTTTGTTTCCGATCCCTCCATACGAATCCTCTTCGCCAGACTTGGACATTGCGTGCTTTGTGGGAACTCCCGCTTGGCAAATACCATGCTGATCGTCATCATCGTCACCGGTAGTATCTTCTGAGTCTGTTTCGCCAGTGCTAGAAGCTAACGGAATCGGAGGTCAACAACTTGCCACTGCAGATTCTGCAGCTGCTACTGCTTTAGGGGTATGAAGATCCGCGATCCCCAGCATCAAGTCCTGTTTCGTTAATTGCTCTACAAATTATCCAGAAATAAATTCGCAAAAGTTTCAAAATTAACCAAAAAAAAAAAAAAATCCAACTAGAGCAGCACAGCAACACGAAGAGAAAAGGTAATGAAAAAATGAAAGTGAAAGTAAATTTCTTTTGTATAGTCGCTTAGTAAGTGTCTAGGCATTTCTTGGAAATCCTATCGCTTTCTACATTTTTTTTTTTTTGGTTCTGTTGTTGTCGACAAAAACGATGCACTTTTTGCACACTAACATACGTTGTTGCTGATTGAGAGGAAAAGAGGAAAATCTATAAGATAAGTGATCGAGTGTTCTGCCCATTCATGTTTCGATCACCGCATATGGCCCACATGTACGCTTGCATGTTGAGATCATACAAGGTCTATGACAGATCAAATCACCGCACTTTTATCTACCGGTGAGGGTGATACATGTCCATCACTCTCGGTTTCCAATTGAAATGATAAAGCCAATATCAATTCCGGCATAGTGATCCGTATTGAATAGCCAGCCGAAATCCTTTGCAGAAACAATATTGTTTAATTGAGGTCCATACGTTCTACTGTAATCACTTTGCACACCCCCAACGAAATAAAGTGGCCTAACAGAAGGAGGCTTGGCTCCGTTCCAGCAGAGCTGGTACGGAAGCATCGGAGGACCTATGGGACATCACATTGATGCGAATGTGGCGGTGGATTAGTTGTTGAAATTGTAATTCGGAAAAAGCAATGTGATCATCTTCACTTCAGATAACCTAAAACAAACGCAAAATACTGGTAAAAAGACGTTTCCTCAGCAAGAGGAGGCCGAATCAGTGCAGCATCTCCTCCTCCCCGTTTATGGACAAGAATGGTTTGCACAATTTCCGATGCTTGCACCGAACGATCTTTGGGTAATTGGAGCTTTTATGGAGCAAGAACTCGCTTGGCATGACATTCGTCTATGGTGCCGCAAGAAAAGAAAATGGTGCCGCAAGAAAAGAAGGATTTAACTCAATTCCCCGGGAGTGATAATACCTGTTAAGGGGCATTCGTTTCGGAAGAACCCAAATCTTCTCGAGGCCTGTCAAAATATGTTTCGAAAGTTTCATGCCCGTCATTTGGTTGCTCGTACATATAAAACTCAACACGATTCTATCTTATTTGATATCTGGTGACCATCCACCGTACGAGAGATATCCATACCTCCATTTATAGTATTCTAAAAGCCCAAACTTGGATCAAGTTTAAATTCAAACCAATGATTATGACCTATAATTTCAATTATACGCTTATAGTAGAGATTGCCAACTTGTTAAATCAGACTCAAATCAGATTTTACCTCACCCTTTCCAGCCATATAATATTAGTAATCCATATCATTGCATACGATAGGTTTGTATAAGAATTTAACATCAGGATGTTCCGAAAGAAATGGCGTCTCAAAATGTGTGAAGCATAACTTACTATAACAAATTCCTACATCTATCTGATCACCCTCCTAGACTATTCCATGTGATGCTTAAAAATAAAAAAAATATCCGATAAAAAGGCCAAATGCAAAGGTAATAACGTGCACCTGCAGATGATCGAGGACAACCAGCTGAAGTTGTTTTCCCGCACCGCAGACAACTTTTGATACACACTTCATACCCTATCATTGAACAAAGTAGCAGACTAAGATCATAAAAACCAACCAAAAAAGCTAGAGTCCTATAGCATCATTAGAGCTTAAAAAAGCAGCCATACAACTTCACCCAAAGAAAACTGATGGACTGCAGGACTAGTACTAGCACCATTGAGAAGACTACAAAATTCCTCATGAGGAGAAGAGTCAAGAACTAGATAAGCAAACAAAAACAGTCAAATGAAGAACAATTGAAAGCCATCTACTGCTATGTATTAACAGGACCATTAACCATGGTCATTAATAAGGCTTCACAACAAATCAAACTTCTCACGAAATATGTTCATGGCATCAGCGCACTGCTTGTGCATGACTGATAATGATGTCCAGACGACATTAAGTAAATCTTCGATGCCAGAAGCCTGTTAAGCAACTTGATGAAATTCATTTTTACTGCAGACAGGAAGAGATTGAAAATCTAAGGAGGCATTGGGCTGATAAAGATTCTCAGAAATTTGTTCTAGTTCTATTTGAGAATGTTAACAGTCCAGAAAATGTGTTTGATAACACTTCAAAAGCAGTTGTTTGAAGGAAAACTATTCTTAAAATCAGAATTATAAACTAAAGACGACTTTTTAGTGTTCACATTCTGCATGCAAACATGGAGATTTCGAATAAGTAAGCCTATTTTCCTGTTGTGACGAGCATATTCTCACAACTTTCATCCCTTACAACATACATCATGTTCACTCAACAAATTTTTTGTTAAGAAGCATTGAAAACAGTTTCTATAATGTAATCGAAAACTTAGCAGGCCTCTAATGGTAGAGAACAAAAATGACACGTGAATCATGCGACAATGTTTAAAATTTTGCAAGAGTAACTCCTGCATCTTTGTCCCACTACTTTCAACATCTAAATTAGATTGACTTCCAGAGGTTTCTGTGGAAAGATAGTATGATACTTAAAGGTTGGGTGAAAACCTTATTAAGCATGAACAAAATCATTCAGGCTACAAAGTATGAGGCATCATGTTGTTCAGCTTATGGTGACTCTTGAAAGTCAACTTGAGCATTTAGATTATCAGAAGAAAAGTTCTTCTATCATGCAAGGTGTAGAGTTAATTCCAGGAAAAATGCCTCGAAATTGCTCCATGTTAACCATCAGTTTCGTTTTAAGGATGATGATCATATCCTTAGTTATATGAGTTTTACTTTCTGTAAACCAAACAAAGTCGATACCTTTGAAACAAATATCAGTGCATATAAACAATCCTAATATAATCATAATATCAAATACAATCACTACTACATAAACTATATTAAAAAAAAGGAAAACACTAGTGCAATTTTATCTCTTTTGGAATATTGATGTATCAAGCACTAAGCAATGGAATCCATGCATACTATCTCCAACCGTTTGACCCCCTCTTGATTCAACAAGTCTTCAACAAGTTCTCCTGAGCAGGCAACCATCAAATGACAAAGATCCTTGGATAAAGCCACCTAATGATAACAATTACACGCAAGTTAGCTTGCTCTGGTGAAACATCTAACATGATACCTGGAATAATCCAATCATAGGGAACCTTTGAAGTTTAGCAAACAGTCAGCCTCTTACGTCTATCAAAATATTATCCAATCTGTTTGACATTTTAACCAAGCTATCGTTGAAGAAACGAACACACTAAATAGAAAAAAAAAAAGAAAAAAAAGAGAGAACTTACCAGGAGAGATCGTCCATAGCCTCTGCCAATTGAAGCGATGAAGCACCACCTTCGAGTCCTCCTTGACCATTGCGAGCGAATCCTTCTCTGGATTCCACTCGGCCATTTTCACCTGCCAATCAGAAGAAATCGAACCAAAACCTCACAAAAAACCAAATGGGAAAACAATCGAATCGACCTGCCCATTATTAGGTCGCAAAAGAAGGACGAAACGGGAGCCGAACCTGAGAAGCCAGCGGCTTGTCGAACTGAAGATGAAAGGGAAGCACGTGCCACAACCCTTGGCCGGTCTACATAGCTGAAAAGGCTGCGGGAGCAGCCAAAAACGCAACCAAAGCGTCCGGTGGCAAATGCGAACTGAGAGGGAGAGCTAGTGGTGGAGGGTAGAGCCCGAAAACCCTAGAAGAAAGCCTGATGGGAGAGAAGAGCAAGTAAGGAAGTGCACTGGAGCTTGAGAATTTTGCAGAGAAGATTACGGAAGAGGAAGAACAGGCGGGAGAGAATTTGACTATTGAGTAAGCAGAGTGAATTTGATTACGGGCCGAGCCTTGGGGCCCGGTCCCAATATGGGCTGCGATATTGGCTTAAACCCAAGCCCAAGAAACTCTAATTTAGCCCAAAATCTAAACCCAAATTTAACCGACAGCCTAACTAAGCCCACTTCCCCGCCATTCTCTCACTACTACTGCAGTCCCTTGGTCTGCCGTTGCCTCTCAATTCCTCCTTCCAAAGGAACAGAACACAAGAACCCACCACTGTTAAAGCTCACCGAAAATGTACTTGCTGATCATAGGACAGATTACACCGCCCCGCACGTATTCATGTTGCCCACTTTGGATAACTCGACTGTCGAGATTAAACCGAACGGGGTTGGATTTAGGCATTTCGTCGAGTGTTTGAAGCACATTGGCTAAAAAGGGGTAAACTCGACTACCAAGGCCGCGTTTGGTAACGATTCTATTCCTGGGAGTAAATTATGATCAGAAATGATTTTTTTTATTGTGTTTCCGGAAATAGATTCTAAGCATTTTAAACTGTTGGTAACTGTCCAAAATATCTAATTCTGGAATATAATTGCGTTTAATACCGTGCTCATTAATTATGTTCCAAATCAATTTTTTTTTTAATTTTTAAATAATTTCTATACTATTATACTTTTTTTCTTTTATGTTTTTCCCTTTTTCTTTTTTTTTTCTATTCTTTTTTTATTTTTTATTTTTTCTCCTATTCTTCTTCTTCTTTAGGCCGGTCGCCAAACTGACGACCAACTAGACAAGGGCCAGCGACCTCACCGGAGCGTCGCCGGCCCTCGGCGAGACTAGCCCTCATTGGCTGAGCCTCGCCGACAATTGGGCGAGGCTCGCCCAGCCCTCGCTTAGCCCGGCCGAGGCTCAGCCTCGCCCAGCCTCGGCAAGGCTTGTCGGTGGCTGGGCTGGCCACTAGCGAGCTCGCTGGACCTCGCCCTGGCCTGGCAAGCCTTCAGCGAGCTTGCCGGATTGGTTGCCGGTGACCGGCAGATGGCGGTGGCGGGCGGCGGCGGACGGCGGTGGATGGCGATGGTGGACGGTGGCGAACGGCAACAGAGGAGAGGAGGGGAGAGACTTGAGCTTCCACTTTTCTTCCACTTTTTTATTTTATTTTGGAACAAGAATCAATTATTTTTTTTATTCTCGATTCTACTCTAAATCTGTTCCCGGGAACAAATTTGTTTTTGGGAATAAAAATTTTACCAAACGCGATTTTGTTCCCAAACTACTCTCTAGGACAAAGAATCAGAATTTAGCCATGTTTGGATGGTTACCAAATATGGCCCAACTTGCGCCGGGACTCGCAATAATTGACAGACAGCAACCCCAAAACAACGGCACATAGACGAAGGGGGCGGCGCTCGCATGAACCAGCCAAGGACGAAGCCTGGTCTGGCGAGCCCAGAATGGGGCAAGACAGGGGCACTAACAGAGGAGGCGTCGACCGAGAGTCCCTACCCAGCTCGGTCACGGCGAATGGAGGGTGAGTTCGATAGATCGGACCAAGCCTGGTTGCCTTGCACGCCTCCAAGCCGGGATCCTCGGAAAAATGGCTCGCCCCACGAAAAATGGAAAATAAAAAAAGGAACTTGACCTACCGGAGACTTAGCGCGGGGAACGAGAGCTGCGCCCTTAAGAGCATGGTCGGGAGTCGTCGGCTGGGTTTTGGGCGTGACCGGACTGCCGGAGGGCTCCTCTCTCTCTCTCTCGGTTGCTCTCACAGTCTCTCCACCCTTCTCTCTCTCATCCTCTTTCACTCTATTTCTCTCCAAAAATCCCACCTTTACCTCGCTTTCCTTCCCTCCCTTTTTGTCTGCTGTGACTAATTTTACTTTCCTTCCTAATTAGTCTTCCAGTATATTTCCACTTTATGCTACGGTAAATTGTCTTTTCTTTAATTTTTCCCATGCATTAGGAAAATAAAAATAAAAATAAACCTTAAGAGGCACTTTTTGAACGATTCGTGGTCACATTAAAGTTATACAAAAGAACCGAGACTAAATGAAGCAAAAAATTACAGATCCCGTTGATGCTTTTGGCCTATTTTAGCGTTTAGTTCCTCATGCCTAAGTTATTTTAGATTGCATGCTCCCATGGACTTCCCGCATTTGGTGTGACACTTTTATGGGATTGCAAAGTAGAAGGAATGGCTAAGACTCTATTGGAATGTTTTTAAGAGGATGATCCAATGGGTATTAGGGCTAGTTGTCAGTGCAATCTTGTGGATAGAAGGATGAGGGCTTCTAAATCAACTATATTTTATATACTATTTAGATTATTTAATTAGAAACATCAGAGTATATGTATTTACTAAGAATGTTTTCTAGAAGTAACTGCGTAACTTGTTCTCCTTAAACTAGAGCACCAGTTAAAACAACAATTGTATGCCCTTGCAGGATTCACATAAATGATAGTCTCCCACTACTCAATTTATCGCATTGATCTTAGACAATAATGTGATGAAAATTGTCTTTTCCAGAAAACTGAGCCGTAGATAGGTGTTTATTTATTTGTATAAGTTGGGCATGCTTATCATCATTTTCTAAAATTTATTGCATGTTATAATGAATCTGCGATGGTCCGTAGTTTCTTGCTCAAAATGCTTCGACCGGCCTTGCCAGATTTGGTGAGGGCCAACACTCACCCTTGCCTAGGCACGATCCGACAAGGCCGACCCTTGCTGGTCATGGCTATGGTCAATGGCTAGTGATGGCCATAGACAAAGAGAAAAGGGAAAGGGAAAAAAAAAGGAAAAAGAAATCAATAAATTCAAAAAAAAATTATTAAAAAATTATTAAAATTGCTCATATCAGTGTCGATTGGTCGGCTTATGTTCACGTTAGCCATTTCCAAACTAAATTGGCTTGATGAGCAGAATTGATAGTAATGTTAAAAAGTTTTGGGCTAAATTGATCCAATTGAAAGAATTATGACTGAATTAGTACCAATATAATATGTTTAAAACTTTTTTGGTACTTTTCCTCTCGACGAGCAATAGCAAAGATAGACAGTCAAGGATTGACTAGACTTTGCTCAAGTCTTTGTCCATATGCCAGATCAAGGTGAGTGATGATGTGATCAAAAAGATTTTGATGGAAGGCCTTGTTCTTGAGTACTTACATTTAATTGAGAAACTTGAAAGAGTGTGAGATTGATAGATGTTGGCTAGTTGAAGCTAACAATCCACTATTAAAGATTCTCACTCCTCATTTTGTTGTCATCGCAAGTAACATGGTGTTTTCTGCACTAAGAAGGTTAGAATAGTTGAAGACTCACTATGATTCTTTTTGTTAGTCGAAATAGCAGCACTCTCATTAAAATGAAAACTAGAGAGGATTACAAAGAATGCTAGGAGAATTAGTGCTGCAATTGTCAAGAGAAACCAATATATATAAAAAAAAGAAGAAGCACCATTTGAATTTTTTTAAACCAAAATGAAAATTATATTTTAACTTGCGATGAACTTTGAAGAAACTTGAAGCTGACTTTACTTGAGCATCTCCGAAAGCCAGAGTATATCTTTCAAGAAAAGGATTGCTGCCAAACGTCAAACCTTTCAAATTGAGCAAATTGAGCAAACTTCACAAAATTGAGTCGGAACAATGGAGTCGATTGCCCATTAGCTTGCAAAAGAATGCCGACCAAGGGCTGAACATGAGAAACCATTGGTTTATTGAATTGAAGTTGAAAGAGAAACACGCGCTGCAGTCCTTCATCAACCTCCATAGCTAAAAAGCTTTGCAAGAACACAAAAAACGCAATGCTAAGGCTGGAACAAATCGCGAGGAGTGTACAAAAGCATCGATGGAAAATGCGAGCTAAAAGAGAGCTTGTGAAGGACAGAGCTCGAAAGACCGAGAGGAAGGCTTGAGGCTAGTTAGGAGAGGATAGAGCTGAAGAGTAACACAAAGAATGGAAAAGTGAGAGAGAGAGAAAGAAAGTCCACTAGAGTTTGAAATGATGCGGAGAAAATTGTAGAAGAGGAATGGCCAGGAGAGTAAATAAGAGACAAAAACAAGATTACAGGAGTAAAGGTGGACTCATTTGATTGAGGGGCTGGCTGAGCTGGGTCGAATCGTGCCATGTCCTTAATGGAACTTGTTGTCAGGGCTCATTCATCATAAATATGTGATTTTGGAACAGGCCGGGTTACCAGAGTGTTGCGCTTACTTATAACCATAGTAGCCACATTTATCATACATTTGTTATCAAATTGAGCTCTTGTTATTAAATTGATCAAAATTCATAACAGATTGGAAATTACATCAGCAAATTTAATTAAATTTGAATTAATGAAAGGCTGATATTGAAATTTTTTATATATCTTAAGGATTAGATTGAACATTAAACTAATGAAAAATTTATGGATGACATTGCACCTTTGACTAAAGTTCATAAACTATTTGGGTCTTTTTTTCCTTTGCTAGAGCTAAATCTTTGTTACAAAGCTAAACCAACGTCAATCAAGCTTCAATATCCCAATAGAAGCACAATCTCAAATGCACATCAATTGGGCTCTAGTGACCTTGTTTTTCACACTAGAAACCTTTTCTACTTCAGTTCCAACAACGATGTTATTGGGGAGAATTGGGTAATGATTCACTAAGGACTAACCAATCCATGAGCAATTTCTTCCCAAAACTAAATTGACCAAAATGGACTTAACCTTGGCAACAAGCAGCAGTGTTTTCCAACAACAAACCTCAAAATAAGTAAATATAATGCTGAAATGTTAAAGAAACAATGCAACAAATAATATTAAGATTTTTACATTGAAAACTCAATGCAGGAAAAAATCATAGATAACTTAAAAACTTTCACTAATCACCAGGAATAATAACATCTACATTGCAATAGATTACACAGATGGATTAATACAAATAGAGCAAGAAACCTTAATCGTGATTGGAAAAAACGAGAGAGAATTTAGAAGATTGTTAATGAGTGAAATTGATCAACTACTAGTCTCGATTTAACAAATAACAAACTGAAAATTTGAGCTAATTTTAACAACGTTTGGCCTTCGACCCGGGACTTGGAAAGTCGCTTTCCCTTTCTTTCTTCTCGTGTGTTTCTTGGGGAACACTCTATCTTTGTCTTCCTCCTTTTTCTTTTTCTCCTGTGCTCTTGGGAAACTCCCTCTCCACCTGCGCCCCCCCCCCCCCCCCCCCCCCCCCCAAAAAAAAAACACCCATTTCTACACTCTTCACTTCACGAACAACTCCTCTCTTTCTTTTTCCTTTTGACTTTTTGGCCTTTTTCTTTTTCTTTCATGTTATGTTAGCTGAACCCCACAGAGGCTGACCCAGCCAAGATCAAAACCCGAATCACAATGAACTCTCTTTGAATAATGACTCCAGTAGACTTGCATACAGGTGTCAAGTATGATACTAACTTAAAATACAATCATCTCATTCGTCGGCCATTATATCAAACAAGTTGGCTAGACTTTCAGTATTTTGGAAACCTCTTATGGAAACCTCTTATGGAAACCTCTTAAGTTAACGGACAGTTTCAGCTCTGCAAAGCTTCTATAAAAAATAATTAGGGAAATGTGGGATGATAACATGCAAGCATCCTTTGCCATTCCAAGGATGCATAGTCAAAGTTGGGAGAAGTTCAAGAAACATCGAGCCCCCCTCATTTGATGATCTTGAAAGTCTTCCATAAACCCATACTAAAGCCGTTGGACTTTGAAATAAGATTTCAAGTTTGAAACTTAACTGCAAATTAGAAATAACATGTACGATATGAAGAATATAATATTGTTTATTAAGAATCGAGATCAAGAAGTCATATATAAGCAATCCTATTGAGGCACACGGAGAAATGAATAGCATGAAAAAGTAGTTCTGCTCTACAAATGTGGATATCTAGATCACATAAGTAGTTTCAGATTAAAGGTATATACCCCATAGAAGGGCAATGAATTGGGAATGTATCCGATGGGTGCTGAAACTGACGTAAGAGGGAATAGTGATAATAAATTCTTACAAAGTATCTTTTTCAAAATAGAAGAGAAAGGCATCTGGGCAACTTCCTTCAAAGTGTGATAATCACGTTAGGTTTTAATCAGGGAACATGAGATCAATATTTCTATACACAAGGGTAACAAGCTAAATAGAGAGCCCAATCCGATAAGATCACCCAACTAAAGCTTCCATGTACATTGTCAAGTGATCAAACTTTAGATCAAATATGAAAAACTAGACTATTAGATGGAGGGTAATTGAAAAACCATTGTTGAGGACAACCTCAAGAAGACAACCCCAAACCCCCAACAGTTTCCTTCTCTTTCTCTCGTTATAGTCTCAAGGTTCTGATCACTCAGGCAAAGAAATGAAAAATATAGGCACAACTTTATGGTAATAGGCATTTGGATAGAAATATCTACATACAAACCCTATTGACAATAAGTCCTAAACTAGCCAATTATTTCAGCTCAAATAATAAAAAAGTTGGCTAAACCCAAAAGCAAAAGCTTTTTATTAAATTATTGCAATGTTTACAGAAACCAATTATGGTAATAGGCATTTGGATATAATATCTACATACAAACCCTATCAACAATAAGTCCTAAACTAGCCATACAAGAAATGGTTATTGCAGCTCAAATAATTGAAGAGTTGGCTAAACCCAAAAGCAAAAGCTTTTTATTAAATGATCGCCGTTTATAGAAACCAATTTTGAGCCCAAGTTTTCAAAATGGATAACGGGAGAGAATACTTTTACTCACAACTCGGGTAATATTTAAACAGTCATGGTATCATACATATTAGCTCTTGTGTAGAAACTCCACAACAAAATGGAGTAGCGGAGAGGAAAAATAGGCCTCTTTTGGAAGTCGCTCGCTTTCTTATGTTAACCACCCATGTTCCTAAATATTTTTGGGGAAAAGCAGTGTTGACAGCCACATATCTCATCAATCGTATGCCTTCCCATCTCCTAGATTTCCAAACACCATTTCAGAGTCTACTTTGTACCTACCCACATATTCGTTTTGCCTCACATATCCCACTCAAAGTATTCAGTTGCACAGCATTTGTTCATATAAATCAGCAACATTATAGCAAGCTAGATCCTAAGTCCCTCAAATGTGTGTTTCTAGAATACACTCTAAATCAAAGTGGATATCAGTGTTATAGCCCACAAACAAAGCATTTTTATACCACCATGGATGTTACCTTCTTTGAGCACCAGTCATTTCACTCAAAAAAATACCATTCAGGGGGAGAGTTGTGAGGAAAATTATATTTGGGACACTTTTCATTCACTCGGGTCATAATAAACAAATACCAATTCTGCTTGTCTTCCATGTCTACCCATTCCAACATCCAAAAGTCTTTCGTGTCTACCCATTCAAGATGCTACACAAGACAAAAATAAAAAGGTAATTATCTACTCTAAGTGGAAAACTCAAAAGGAGTTGGAGGACTGTATTATATCAAAGCCGGCTCAAGAAACAAATGTGAGTTCAAAACCCACAATAGATGAAGGTAATGCTCCTATAAGCTCAGAAAATTTTGTTGTACTTAATGATCTTGATCAGCCCATTGCTCTTAGTAAAGGGAAGAGATAGTGCACTCAACATCCCATTAACAATTTTGTGTCTTATGAAAAGTTGTCTCCTAAATACAAGGCATTTGTTTCAACGTTGAGCAACATTCAATTCTAAAAATATTCAGGAGGCACTTGCTCAATCCAAGTAGAAAAAAGCAGTTCTTGAGGAAATTCATGCACTTGAAAAGAATAATACTTGGGAATATACAAAATTGCCAGCTAGGAAGAAATTGGTGGGATGTAAGTAAGTCTTTACTGTTAAATACAATGCTGATGGTAGTGTTGATCGTTTTAAGGCAAGGCTGGTTGCTAAGGGATTTACACAATTATATGATATAGACTACAAAGAAACCTTCATTCCGATGGCCAAACTAAACTCCATTCGGGTGTTGCTCTCCCTTGAAGCTAACTTGAATTGGCCCCTACATCAATTAGACATAAAGAATGCATTCTTGAATGGGGAATTGGAGGAAGAAGTCTTTATGGAGGTTCCACTGAGAATTGACACTAAAGAGAGCTTCAACAAGGTATGCAAACTCAAGAAATCCCTGTACGGCCTAAAGCAATTACCTCGTGCTTGGTTCGAGAGGTTAATAAGGGTCGTTAAGAAGCTAAATTTCATTCAATGTCAAACAGACCACACAATATTTGTCAAGAAGTCAGCTGAAGGTAAAAGAGCAGTGATGATTGTGTATGTCGATGTTATAATCCTAACTGGTGACAATTTGAAGGAGATTGGAAAATTGAAGAATATCTTGGCAGAAGAATTTGAGGTTAAAGACCTAGGTCAACTCAAATACTTCTGAGGTATGGAGGTAGCTCGATCACGAAAAGAAATTGCAATTTTCCAACGCAAATATATTCTTGATCTTTTGAAGGAAACCGATATGCTTGGGTGTAAACCAGCTGACACACCCATGGATTCTACAAAAAAAACCGAGATGGAAGAAGAATGACCATTAACGGACAAAGGAAGTTATCAAAGATTAGTTGACAAACTAATCTATCTCTCGCACACTCGGCCAAACATTGGTTTCGCAGTAAGTATAGTTAGTAGATACATGAACCGACCAATAGAGAAACACATGCAAACAGTTTTTTGTATCTTACAGTACTTGAAGAAAAGTCTTGGAAAAGGGCTCTACTTTAAGAAAACATAGAAAAGAAACGTGGAGATATTCACGGATGCAAATTGGGCTAGATCTCTCGTGGACTGAAGATCGACAACAGGGTATTGTACCTTCATGTGGGGCAACATAGTTACTTGGAGAAGCAAGAAGCAACCTGTTGTTGCTAGAAGCAGCGCTAAAGCGGAATTTAAAGCAATGTGTCAAGGAATATGTGAAGGCATATGGCTGAGAAGAATCTTAAATGAACTAGGATTCACTAATACCAATCATATGTCATTATTATGTGACAACAATGCTACTATTGAGATTGCCAAGAACCCAGTTCATCATAATAGAACAAAGCATGTGGAGATCGATTGACATTTCATCGAAGAAAAACTCGAGGAAGGAATTTTGAAGCTCTCGTATGTTCCAACCAATCATCAAATAGCAGACATACTGACTAAGGTTTTATCCAGAAATAGTTTCGAGACTCTAAGGTGTAAGCTGGGTATGATAAAACATTCATAACCCAGCTTGAGGGGGAGTGTTGAAAATCATAATCGGATTTTCTGATTATTTTGTTTCCAGATTTTCCATAATTTTATTTTTCCAGATTTTGCTTGTTGGTTTTTAGGAATTTTTTTATTACATTTTAGAATGTTGTAGCAGCTATAATTTTTTTTTTTTAAAAAAAAATTTTAAAAAAAGAAAAAAAAGATGCCTCATGTAAATACTCATTTTCTGGAGAATAAAAACTCAGAGTAATTTCTCTTAAATTTATTCATACATCTTACTAACTGAACAAGATATATCAAGGTAGAAAATATTAGAGTTATTGGATAGTGAAATAAGATTCTTAGTTTGAAACTTAGGTGCAAACAAACCATTAGAATAAACATGTAAGATATGAAGAATGAAATATTGTCTGTTAAGAATCAAGATCAAGAAGTCATATCAACCTTTAAGTTGAAAGATGCATACTTCTTCACTTGGGCATCTTCCTCCCGGTTGAGACACAGCACAACTGCTGCATGGGATTTCAAGCCTCGTAATAATTTTTCATTCTACTTAATATTTATGCCATGTTAGAAACTATTATACCACAACATGTATAACTACTGCAAGCACTAGCAAATAAAAAGCAGCACACCACATATTCATAGTTAAGTAAAGAAAGCTAGATTGGTAAGATAACATTCATTATGCATTATGTAAAAACAAACCCTCTTCCAAGCAAAACATAGTCTATGAATCAGATGATGGTTAATAAATTTGTGGAAGTCTCAAAGAAAGAAATGCAGTAGTATCAACCAATTCATAGCCATCGTACTCATGACTAAAGAGCTATAGCTTAATGACATAACCAGTTATTTATGAACTTTTCCACCCACAACCATTAAAGAACATAGAAATTTTATCATTCAAGAGTCACCTTTTTAATTTGATTGAACGTATTTGAGTTTCAATATTCAAAATAAACTACTAATTTGATGAAAATGACCATGTCACATATGATTGTTTCTATTGACACCACCGACTGAGAGTGTAGATCCTAACAATGAGCTCGACCTCTGCAAATGCTATGCTAAAATTTGTCATCAACATTTGAAGCATTTTCAATCATCAGTGACAACATCAGCAGCAAAGTGACAATTTCCTATCCTACATGATAATGCAATTAGCCACATCAATAAGATTCAAGTCCTAAAGTGTATATCTATTGAATCTATTATTAATGTATCACATGTGAAAAAAACATGCAAACACCATTTACCATTCCAATGATGCATTGCTAGAGTTTAAAGAAGTCCAAGAAACATCGAGCTCTTCATCCTTTGATGATTTTGTTTCCTTTTAGAAGCGCCTTGCAAAAGCTCTCTTGGATATTACAGAACTTACATCAACCAGTGGCATAATAACCGAATCCTACCGGTGAGTTAGATGAAATCAACCCAGTAACTAACATCAAACGAACTACCATAGTACAAAGAAGTTTACAAGTCTCTATTTGTCAAACTCGATATTATTTTTGAACTCTTTGGATCCAACTAATGGGGTAGCTAACATCATTGACCATAGAAGCTTTGACCAGATTAGCGTAGTGTATTCAACTCAAGTTGCTTGCTTTTGTGGGACATAGTACGATTTTCTACCTTTATCATTATGTTCTATTCATGCATTAGAATTAATGCAAGACAGTTTTCAAATGGCATATAGGGTACCGAGAGGTTTCCTCAAGAAACTCAATGGAAATGCTTCCTGAGTTTTCCTTTTTAGCAAGTACATGAACTAACAAGAGCTCATGCACAATATAATGAAATATTCTACAGTACGGCCGATATTGTCAAAAGACATTTTGCTAATGTCTTGCTTGGCTCAAAAGTACCAATATATAATAGATGGCTTTACCAACTCTACAAATATCAAGATGCATTCTTTTGCTAATATGTCTGTTCCATTTGTTGAAATTCCCTGCAAGTGTCCTTTGCAAATATTCATTGTCCCTAAATCCTCCAAATTGCAGTAATTCTATGGCACAATAAGGTGTGTAAGACATCTCGCTGACTTGACCTGACCTACAAAATACATCAAGGTAAAAAGAGCAAGAAGTTACAACTTATCTTTCAAGAAGTGAGACCTTCTAATCCAATGAGGAACGACAATCAACCCATCAATTTTAACCCTTGTTACCATGTGGAAAATTAAAATAGTGCTGGACCAAAATAAAAATAAAAATCATGATTGACAACCAGCAAACCACCTAACTTGAGTCACCTTTATCTATTTGAAGTGCTCTTTAAGTATTTATGAAAATTGTAACAAGATGACATGAAATGAAGAACTAACCACAAACCAGTAGTCATTTACAATTGCACATCATCAGTTTAGGTACTATTTCGGTGCTAGAGAGCTGAAAACAATGCTAGGCTTGACGGCATATCATTCTGACATTTAAAGCATGACCAAGTTCCATCACATCATAGTATTAGAATTCTTTGGCACGTAAATGAATAGCACAACCTAATGAAGGCCTACCAAAATAGTTGCTAGAGTACATGAAGGAAAAACTAAGCTGTCCATACCACACAGTATCCAAGGAATACTAAGCTAACCAACTTTCTCGCTTTGAAGACAGGGAGACTATTCATAACCTCTACCAATAGAAGCGACAAAGCACCAACTTTGAGTCCTTTGTGACCATTGCCAGCAAACACTTCTCCAGTTTCCACTCCACTATCTTCACCTGCTAATAAAAATCAACCAAACTTCACAAAACCGAGTTGGAACAATTGAGTTGATCGCCCATTAGGTCGCAAAAGAATGCCGGGGGCCGAACTTGAGATGCTAGTGGTTTTTCAAACTGAAGATGAAATGGAAGCATGACGCACTGTGGTCCTTTGCTAGTTTCCATAGCTAAAGCTCTGTGAGCAGCCGAAAACACAACACTGGCGCTTTAACAAATCGTAGGGATGCAAGCTAAAGAGGGCTTGTGAAGGATAGAGCTCAAAGAGCCCAGAGGAAGCGTGGCCTAACAACATGCAAACAACCTTTTATCATTCCAAGGATGTATTGTCAGGGTTCAGAGAAGTTCAAGAAACATTGAACTCCCGATCCTTCTATGATTTCAATTCCTTTTAGAATAGCCTTGTGAAAGCTCTCTTGGATAATTAACATTAATCAGTGGAATGATAATCGAATCCTGCTAGAGTCAGATGAAATCAATCCAACAACTAACATCAATGGACTACTAATAATACTCCAAAGTTTATGGAACTATGTTTGTCAAACTTGATATTCTTTTTGAACTCTTTGGATCCAACTAAGGGGGCTTCTAACACTATCAACCCCAAAAGCTTTGATCAAATTAGCATAGTGTCTTCAACTCAAGATGCTTGCTTTTGTGGGACATGATATGATTCTTTTCCTCATCATTATGTGCTATTCATGCGTTAGAATTAATGCAAGACAGTTTTCAAATGGTGTATAGGATACAGAAAAGTTTCCTCATGAAACTTATGGAAATTCTTCCTGTGTTTTTCTTTTCAACAAGTAAGTGCACTAACAAGAGCTTATGCAAATTATAAGCAATCATTTCACAGCACAACAGATTATGTCGAAAGACATTCTAGTTAATGTATTGCCTAACTCAATAGTTTAGGTATATGACAGATGGCTTTACCTACTCTACAAACATCAAGATGAATTCTTTGGGAGGCTTGGAGTAGGTATATTGTGGACTCAAACCAAATGAACATGGATGCATAGGAAGAAAAATTCGAATTGTAATTTTCTCATTCAATCCAAATATTTCAAGATGTTTTTGCTTCTACCCTGTTTGCTAGTTCACTCACGGCCACACCACTAGGCGAAGAGCTTGTGCTTGCATTTAGCACTTCCAAACTAATATGATTATCTTAATTTGCTAGTGAAGACAATTCTGTGAGATAAAATGGGAGGAACACAATGGTTGGGCAAATTTTATCCCAAAGTCAAAAGCATATGCATACTAAGGGATGCCCTATCAACATGCTCCTTTTGCACTGTAAATTCACTCTTTAGTGTACCTTAGAAATATGCAGTCATGAATTGCATGATAATTGTAGAGCAAACTAAAACCTCACGTTAGAAGGATCGCCACATAGGGTCCTTCATTTAGCATTTTCTTCGACCTATACAATGACCTTTGGCATGCTATCAAAAACTTGCACACGTCAGTTTTTTTAGTACTTCCAGCATTCCAAAATCAATCAAATGTCAAGAATCTCTATTTTTCTACATAGGATGAAGGATCTTACTTGAAAACTAATGTCAAATGATGCGCTTTGAAAGCCTTATCATCTATTTCCGCTATTGGCATGACAAGCAGAACCATTTTGCCAACGCACACATTAACTTCCATAAACATCTCCTTTGGATTCCTTGAATTCAAGTAAGAAAACAATGGTGACACTATCAACTAGGAAATAATAATGACAAGATCATAAATCTTGAAAGATATTGCAAGCAGGAGATACAAATGAAAATTGGGTAGTAGATTTCAAAAGAGCATAGGTTGATTACCTGCTTTATGCACCTTCATTAGAAAATGTGGATCTATTCCTCATTCGATTCGTCCATATAGTTTGATATAAATCCTCTTGTTTTACCATCTGTAATCTCATAATATTGATAAATGCGTGTTCTAGATAATTCCGAAATTGTTTTGAGCGACTTGCATCCAATGATATTCAATTCTTCCAAAAACTCCAACTTATCGAGGCCCTCAATTTCAACTAAGTTTTTGCAGTCTCTAGCTTTTAATATCTTCAGACTCCCGGATTTTGGAAGGAGTAGCCTTTCAATTGAAGCGCACCAAGAGATATCCAGTTCTTCCAAGGACTGCAACCTATCGAGGCCTTGAATTTCAGCTAATTTCTTGCACCAATCAACATCTAATTTCTTCATACTTCTGGATTTTGGAAGGTCTAGCCTTCCAATTGAAGTGCACCTAGAGATATTTAGACTTTCCATATACTCCAAACTATTGAGCCCTTGAATTTCGGCTAAGTTTTTGCAGTGCCAAGCCTGTAATTTCTTAAGCCTCCCGGTTTTTGGAAGGTCTAGCCTTTTAATTGAAGCGCAATTTTCGATATCTAGCCTTTCCAAATACTCCAACCTATCAAGGCCTTGAATTTTGGCTAATTTGTTGCAGCTATAAACATTCAATTTCTTTAAACCCTCGAATTTTGGAAGGTCCAACCGTTTAATTGAATAGCAGAATCCGATAATCAAGCTTTCCAAATATATCGATTTGTCAAGAACTCCAACTTCAAGTAGATTCTTGCAACGGTCAACCTCTAATGTCCTTAGATGGACTGACTGTGAAACGTCCAGCGTTTCGACAGATCCACAGCTCAAGAATTGCAAGAATTCCAACTTGAAGGGCGTGTTTAGGGATTGTGGTGATTCTGATTCTTCAATGTCCGTCAGTTGGGAGCATTCTGAACTCTTTAATTGTGTTGATGGAAGCTCCTGGATGCACTGGAGAAATCCGCAATTGTGAACTCGTAGTTCCTTGAGATGGGCCAAATGGGAAAGCAAAGGCAATTTGTGACTTTGACAAGTGACGCCCAAATATGTTAAGCCGGAAGGAAGGTCCGGCAGCGATTGGAGCTCGTAGCAGCAAAGAAAATCAAGCCGTCGTAGGGAAGAAAGATTACATATGCTTTCTACCATTATCCCTTTCAGATTGCTGCAATAGGAAGCACGTAACTCTCGGAGCTTTCTCAGACTCCCAATACCGTTGGGCAATTCTTCTATACCACTTCCAGAAATCTCTAGAATCTCTAGATTCTCCAAAGACCCTATGCTATTTGGTAATGCAGAAAGGGATTTAGTATGCCAAAGATCGAGTTGCTGTAATGCTTTTAATTTACCTATATTTGCTGGAAGCTCCGTGAGGTAGAAACACGCGCGTAGCTCCAAACGAAGGAGGCCCTCCATGTCTTCAATGGAAGTGTCAATTTGCTTCAGTCTATTACACCCATTGAGGACGAGTACCTCTAACTTCTTAAAAGCTGAGAGGAAGTCCGTATCTTCCAAGGATTTACAATATGAAAGGTCCAGATATTTGAGCTTCTCTGCCATCTAGTAAAAAAAAAAAGGTATTGATTGTCGAGGGGTGAGTCTAGAGTGATTATGATTCAAAAGAAAGCATAAAAAGAGAGAAAAAAAAGACTTTAGTTCTTACCATGAAAAAATTCCATCCTTCCCATTTCTCATTTATCTTACTATACTTTAATTCGAGTACAGCTAATTCTTGCATGTGAAAATTGTTTACTTCAAAACTCTTGGGACATTCTTGCCATTGAAGCCATTTTAACTCTTCCATTGAATCCTCAAAATCTCCAATTAGATGTGCCCCTTTCATGAAAAGGAATCTTAGACTCGTCAATTTTTTGAATTGTTTTGCTGTGTAATTGTCGCCATCTCGCTCGGCTATTTTGCCAGGGCCTTCTAAGTTGCCTTTACTTAGATCAATGGCCTCAATCTTGTCCGTTCCCTGCAAGCAAGAATCAACGTTTATTAATGCTAAATCCAACTAAAGTAATCTAATATTATTTGTTGATATTGCGATTGACGTGCATTAATGTGTTCAAGAGACTAGCAAAGCGAAGATATGATTTTTCTTTTTACACTAATAAACAACATTTATAAAAGCTAACAAAGTGAAGGATGTCAACTTCCATTTTGAAATTTTTCCATATACATTCGGATCTGAAAAAGAATTATGATGTCATGGTTCATTCAAAGTAAAAACTTCACAACTTGTAATTTTCTTCTTTCCCATACTGTAGCTTCATTACCATACTAGTTAAGACAAGCGTGCAATGCAAGGAGTTTAATCAAATTGCAATGTGCAAAATCAAAAGTTGATTTGATCTATTTTAATAGAAATATTTTTTCTCTATGTAAATTTCACATTAATTTTTTGTGTATATTACTAGACTGTGCTACTTATAAAAAAAATAACAAATACTCTTATTTTCCATTGGAGTAATAACTAATTACAAGAAACTGAATATCGTGACAATAGTTAAATTTATATATTATGTACTTATTATTTACTAGTAGTAACTTGAAATATTCTTAATTAATTATTTTCTAATCATAAACAACTAAGACAATAATATTAGTTATGTTAATATTCTCTACAACTTATTATTTTATCGTAAATTTAAGTTTAGCTATAGATTACAATTTGATATATTCATAATCATAAATAACTTATTAGCTATATTAATAATCTCTAAACTTACGATTTTATCATAAATTTTAGTTTAAATATAAATTACAATTTGATATAATCATAATCATAAATAACCGAGATACTCAAATATAATAAAAATATTAGAAAAATTAATTGTGGAAAGTGCAAAGCATTTTTAGAAATGAGAAAATTGAAGCTATTTTTGGCTACAAGCCTACATGGAATAGCTATTCCTTGGCCCTGACAGGAATAACTACTCCTGATTTCAAGAGTATAGTAAGGCCCTGTTTGGTTCAATTTTGGGAAAATGCAAAGCCATTTCCCCAAGTATCTTTGAGTAAATGGGCATTTTGTGAAGGCAAGTGTGTTTAGAAACTCATTTTTTGTGTATATTTTGCAAAGCAACTTTAAGGTGAAAAGAAAAAGGAAAAAAAAGAAAAGAAAATGGAGGAGGAGATGCAGCTGCATGGAGAGGGGAAAATCATGGGGTAGCGGTTGGTGGCGGTGGCGCTGGTGGTGGTGGTGGTGGGGAGGCGGCTAGTGGCGGTGGTAGTGGTGATGGGGGGAGATAGCTTGCTTGAGGTCGCTGACCTCAGGCGACACCCTGGGTCGCGCAACCCAGCCGCCTAGGTCGTCGACCTCAAGCGACACCACCTAAGGTTGAGCGACCCAAGGCATCGCTGAGGTCGCACGGCCTCAGGCAACGCCGTTTGAGGTTGCATCGCCTGAGGTCGCACGACCTCAGGCGGCGCTGCTTGGGTTGCGCAACCAAGGCGATGCTCGAGGTTGCCCGACCTCAGACCATCTCGCCTGAGGCCGCGTGACCTTAGGTGAGGCTTCCCGATGGCCAGATCTGGCCGCTCGTGGCTGAGTGCCACCCGTCGGCTGAGCTTCACGGTGGAGCAGCAAGTCCAAGTAAAAGACGATAAATAGTGTTTTTTGAGGGCAAAAAGGGAAAACATGATTATCAGTAAAAGTAATATTGGAAAGAAAAAAAAATCATTAAACCTCAGACTAGTATTCCGAAAATACTGAAAGCCCAAAGCAGGTTCGCTTAGCATTCCAAATGCTAGCATTTGGCAAATGGAGACTCAAAAATGTGAACCAAACACAAAATATTTTCCCCAAAGAGTTTTGGAGGCTTAAAGCTCCTTGAGAAAGTCGAACCAAATGGGACCTAATTTCTACTATGTTTTTTAATCAAATGAAGGAATAATTGCTTCATCAAAATAGAATGGAAATAGAATAGTTATTCCTGAGAACCAAATTGTAGCAAGCTTTCACAAATAATAATAATAATAATAATATTATTATTATTATTATTATTATTAATATGCATAAGTCAAGAAGTAATACAAAAAGTTCATGGACTTCCACATGTCATTTTCTTAGAACCAAAAATTTTGCTATTGTACTTCACAATGTTGTACAAGATTTCATGGATACTCATACGTGAACAACATAATAATTTGGGAAGGATTTAGATCTCAACACTCAAAAGGAATCCATGAAAAAGTAAGAAATCTTCAACATAAGTAATCTACTTAGATTAGTCATTGCTCCCAAAGAAATGCTCAAGTAACTATTATTAATTGACTATAAAATTAACAGTTGGTTTAGGTCACAAAAAAACAAATAATAGATAATTAAAAATTAATGGGAGATTCACTCCTTTAAGAATATGTGGCTTACATATTATTATTATTATGGTATCCCAAAGACTATTATGCTAGCAGGACTTTTCCCCCCATAAACTCCCCCTCTCAAAATATTAGAATGCCCAATCTATCTTCAAGACTTCTTTGTGTGGTGTGTAACTCTTTTCAACTTAAAAAAATCGATAGCTAGGGTGTGGCCAAATCCAGAAAATAAGCCAACCTTTTGTACTCAGACAAAAGTCGCAAAACCTTTCAAACATCTATCAAGCCTAAACTTCAGCATCTACGACAAAGATAACATAACCTTTCAAACACAAAAAAAATAAAATAAAATGAAATAAAAAATAGCCAACTGTTTAACTGTAGAACAAAGTTGACACCTAGTACAAATTTCATCTATTATAATGATTAAATCGCCATGGATGAGCTACATTGTTCATTGTGCTAACGTACACAGTAACCCATGTCAACCCACACCAAAAAGGATGTTGCGTTTTACTTTATGATAAGTTAACAATTTGTTTCAAAATTCCTGGCTTTTTGTAAAGAAAAAATGTTTTAGTCATAATTAACATGGTTCATTGTGCATCAGCTATGTCAAATGACTCGAGGTGATTTAAAGTAAAAATAAGCAGAATTGATGGCGGGCGTCATTTTTGTCCCATGAATAAAAGGATTAGTTTGAAACGCAACGTCATTTTCGTTCCACATTCAAAATGCTGAGTCCTTTAAAGATTTTTTTCAACTTGTGTAATCTTTATCCCAATCGCAAAAAGTCGTACTTCTTTTATTTGGTATGTACTCATTAATATCCAACGGGTGAGTTATGAGTGTGTTTCAATTATGCTTTTAATGTCTTTCATTTTTTTGTTTATTTAGTAAGTCGTGCTAGTCCTTTGTCGTTGCTTCGCGCTTGGCATGCATTTTTTTGCATAAACACTCCGACAAAGGACGTCTTCTACAAGCAATCTTTCTACAATGCACGTCAGGTGCAACACTTGAGAAGAAGGATGTGGAGGAAATTCTTCATTTCCTTGATAGATCCCAAGTGGCATTTCGATCGAGCCTACGCTGGAGGGTCCTAAAGGTTCGGCATAATTGTAAAAGGAAGAGGCAGAGAGTTGTGAGTGGCTAACCCAGCCTCCTTCGTCCCTTGGGACCAACAAGGGGTGGCAGTACTTTTTCAAAATAAAGAAGGATATTTGGCATTTGTTTTTCTATCGGTAGTGGTGGATATTGTGGTTCTTTCAGCTGCTTGTATTTTAGAAAATATATATATGAAAATAACTTCGGATATTTTCATTCAATGTTGGAATAAACTGAAAATAAGAACTTATATCATTTTTAGTAGAACCACTCTGATTTCAACTTACGATAGTGCCATAAATGAAGAACGAAATCGAATCATGGAAGAATACTGACATAATTATATCAAACTGTACCTTTTTAGTTGTAAGATTTAGTTATACCATTATATTTGTATATAAAATATACAGCATGTTCATTTTTCTTTTGCTTAGTGTAGTTTGTTTTATCATGTGGTACGAAAGACAATACATGGACACTGGCTTCGAACTTGTTAATCTATGAACTGGCTCTTGTGATTATACATACGGCGCACGTTGAGACTGTAAATAAGTGCAAGTCTTTTGATCAACAACTAGAGTCAAACCAAATGATGGATAAAAAAGAGTAGAGTCGCAATCATGATTAATTCACAAATGCAAATACAATCTCATGCTTAATTATACATAATAGAATTTTAGAGTATTTATCTCCTTGACCTTTAATGTAGAAAATAAGTATCCCTTCCATTCTCTATTATGGAATAGTGACTAAAATTCTTGAGAAACGCAGGCATCATTAGTCCTATTATATTAATTCTAACATATGATTTACATATCCCGAGTAACTACGGTTTACAGTAGTATAGTCAAGTTATTTATTGCATGTGTCAAGGGCGCAACTAAATCAATATAGAAATTCAAGATTTTTGTCAATATAGAATACCCCAATCAATATCTAAAAAATTTGAAAGGAACTCATTCTTGGAGATAACTTAAGAAATATCTTAGATAAGCTGCGATTATTATCAAGAGAGAAGCAACCTCCTCTACTTTCTAATCATGTCAATGAAACGAATGAAGGAAACTAATATTATAAGGTTCTATGTTCACTAGAGCAAGCACTGAGTTGAGGACCAACACTACTCTAACAAGAGAACATGGACTAAGGAAACAAAAGAAGAGAAACGGTTACCTTATTTCTCTTTAGCACATTCAAGGCTTCCACAAAATCCCATAACCTGCTACGGTGCCAAGGCTGTTCCTGGTTTTCCTCACGAACAATTGCCCTACCAAGATCTCTTAATTGGTCATGCATTCGAAGCTCATGATCATCTCCAATTTTTATTAATGACATAAATCTCAATACTTCAATATTCTCCCCTGGAAAAAAGTCACAAGCATCCCACATGTAGAATGCGATTGTCCCGTCAGTGCCAATGAGAAAGCAAGCGATATCCAAAAATATTTTTTTTTGTTCATATTCTAATGCATCATAACTTATCCTTAACTTTTCTCGCACTTCTATACGAGGGACCTTTCTTAACTTTTTTATCATCTCTCTCCATTCTTTTGACTCTTTTCCACACAATGATGAACCTAAAACCTCAAGCGACAAGGGAAGTCCTCCAGTGGTGGATACAACTTCATGAGTGAGGTCCTCAAATTCACTTGGAGGAAAGTCCTTTCGAAACGCATGTTTGCTAAACAGAATCAAAGATTGATAGTGATCCAATTCCGTGAGGTCATAGTTGTGATCCACCCCAGCTAATTCAAGAATTCTCTTGTTTCTGGTGGTAATAATGATCCTACTTCCCAAAGAAAACCAATCATGATTACCGGCCAAACACTTCACTTGATCGACCTTATCCACATCATCAAGAAGAAGAAGGACCTTTTTATCTTTAAACATGGAGGAGATGAAATTAATCCCTTCATCCTTATTACGAACTTCATTTTTTTGATTCGATAAATCAAAGATTAACTGATTTTGTAAGTCATGAGCACCACGCTTCCATGATTCCCTTATATCTGCAATGAAGCTATGATGCTCAAATTGATCGAATAGCATGTTGTAAATGGTTTTAGCAAGAGTAGTTTTACCAATGCCTCCCATTCCATGGATGCCAACAAATAGGAGGGGATGAGATTTATCATCCAGAAGTTCCATAACGTTCTTCACATGACTATCAATTCCTACCAAATTCTCAGAAATAATCAACTCAAACTTTGTCTTCAGTTCATTCAACACTTTTTGAACAACCGATTTCACCAACTCTACTTCAGACCTGTCAAATGTGACGAGCTCAAATATGTGGCAACAATAATTTTATATTGTTTATCTATTAAGAATGTACTAATAAACGAATCCAGGATAAATTGAAAAAAAATTAAGAATCGTTTTTGTCACACCTCCATATACGCTAAGAATAAAGTTTGAGAAATGCTTGTGGTTGTTTCACAAGGCGTGCCCCCTTCCACTATTACTCCAACATAATTTATTAAATTAGAAGAAACTCAAGGGCATCACTTATGAACCTTGAATATTGTAGATGTTATGGATTTAAACCAAATTTTAGACTTGTTGTTTGTTAAAGATATTAGGGATGACATGGATGTAACTTTGAAAACTTTCTAGAGCCTTTGAATAATAAAAAAATCCAATAAGCCAACCCAGTATGAGAGTCAGCAATTAATCAATAAACAAGTCATAACTTTTGGTGCAAGACAATTTCAACTCCTGTAATAACAATCCAAAAAGTCGTTCAGATTGTGATATTGTGAACAACTTGAATGCAATCGGGGGGATTTCTCCTTGTTTGCACAATTCTACACGATCGCAAGTTTGTACTTGTGTATCATTATAGATTGGTGTTCTTACAATTTTCATTGCCTCTAGGGATGATAAGTTCTAGTACTTTATTTTCCTTTGGAGTAACTATGTTCTTTGATTTTAATTGATCTAAGTAGAAGAATAGTTTTTTCCCAAAATAAGAACATTGATTCAATATATTTAGGTATTTGAGATAGAAAATACTTGCTGAAGATAGAAAATGCATTGAAAATTATTCAAATAAATATATAATAGAAATAACCCTTTTTTCCCTTTTTTTTATATATTTTTCATCATCATATATAACTAATGAAACATTTCTTTGTAAAATAATTTTAATAGCAACCAGTCAACAATATTAATGATCTAATAAATGTAACTTGGGAAGATAAAGAATTATGGCTTTGACAATCACTATACACGGTATATCATGTTACAAGCTCTAAATAAAAATCACCAATAAGTTGTACCATTAATCTCAAATAAATATGTTATTACAAAAGCTTGTGACCATGACTAATGTGATGTACACTGCAAACATGAAAAAAAAATGGCGCAATGTTGCAAAATCTTTGGCTATAAGAGTAAAAACTCAATAAAAAAATATTATCATTCAAGTGAATGGGATCATCCTAACAAAATTTATAAGTAGATCTGTCAATATCATTAAAGCAAAACACTAAAAAAAAGAAAAAGAATAATTTATCGAACTCATGCAGGATCTTACTGCCAACATGATCTTTATGTTTATATATATAGAACGAAAATGAAGCAGGTGAGAATCAGAACAACTAGTAAACACCCGCACATATTAAAAGAAAGTAGAGAATGCCTCGGTGAGAAATTTTACCCATCGGCTTCGTATCCTTTCAAGTTGCTGACTTCAAGGAGTGCTTGCTTCCATTTGTCCAAAGTCGTTGGGTCAAAAGAAGACCTCTCACGCCAACGACTCTCACGCTCATGAAATGCCTCTCCAAATCTCCCGGTTTGATATCGCACTTCAGTTGGTTTCACTTTGTAGAATATAGGCAAAACTATCTGCCCATTATTATTCTTGTGCTCCATTATTTGAACCAGTTCATCCAGGCACCAACTGCTTGTACCATAATTCAGAGAGAAAATCGGGATCAAGATCTTACTATTTGTGATGGCTGCCATAAGCTCTGGCCTGATGTCCTCGCCTTGGCAAAGCTCGTCATCATCTTTGAAAGTGTGAATTCCAGCTCTTAGGAGCCCATGGTAGAGGTGATCGGTGAAGCCATGTCGAGTATCTAGGCCTCTGAAGCTCAAGAACACCTCATAGCAGTTTCCAGTCGATGCATTATTGTTATTTTCTGTCGGAGACGAATCAGATCCAACGAAATTAGTTTCTTTCAGCACAGCCATCGAACCATATGTACCAGTATCAACATCCTCTGCATTTGCACTCGCATTAGTTTTCCTCTTCTTAATGCGACGATGCATTTCGGCCTCTGACTCTGCCATTGAGTTCAACTTTCAAGCCCTAACAGAGAAAAAAACCAGAATACCCCTCAGAGAACAGGAAATGCCTTCTTGTCTCTTCTATTGTGATCTATTAAAATTTCAATACATATTAAGCGGTGGATTTGTTC
Organism: Eucalyptus camaldulensis; assembly: GCA_019915185.1. NCBI lineage: Eukaryota > Viridiplantae > Streptophyta > Magnoliopsida > Myrtales > Myrtaceae > Eucalyptus > Eucalyptus camaldulensis. The sequence goes on along the minus strand of JAHSVA010000013.1, from coordinate 11,882,598 downwards.
GGAAGATGAAAAGTGTAGAGAGACTTATGACGAGAGTGCGACATGGATTTGCGGAAGAAGATGAAATTTGGGGGGGGGGGGGGGTGCGGGGGCGTTTTGGGGGAGAGAGAGATGGAGATTCGTCCGGTCCAATATTTTCCAAGCAAGTGCTCGGAATAGATGAAAATATCAAAGAGTCAGGACAGTGAAGAGTCCCCTGCTTGCACCATTGAACTGTCCTTTTCTTTTGTTCATTTATTTTCCATAAGAGAAGGTATTTTTGTTAATTATATTTCAGCTCTTGATCCCACTTTGGAATTTTTTTGGGTCATAATCCCATATGGAATTTACCCTTCTTAATTTGAGCCTTGTAAATATTATACTATCAAACCGATAAACTTCATTTTAATACTAAAATATTGTATTATAACAATCACATATCCTAAAAAGAACTATGTTGTTTACATGTGTCGATGATAATAAATATTATCAAATTGCTATATATATATATTTATTTATTTATGTTGTACCCGAGCACAATGAGAAGAATGTCTTTTTGGTTCTCATTCTACCTTAATTTTCCCTTTTATTTTATTGGTCAAACCTTAATTTCTCCTTCAAATCTCATAAATAAATCTAAATGCCTTTTTGCTTTTTCTTTTCTTTATCATACATATATTTCTTTATTGGTTTGATTTATCTAATCCAACTAGTTGGCACGCACCAAATATTCAAGCATTGCCTTCATGTGGTGGAAGTTTCAATGCACAGGAGAATCCAAGGCAATCCTACCCAGGAAGAAGATAACACGTGAGCAAGTTTCGATACACAACAATTGAAAAAAAAAAACCAAAAATAAAAGAGAATTGCTAATTTGGTATCGCAAATTAGGGGTGATCGATTTTATAATTACTTCATTTTACAATAAGAAGAAACTTATCCCAATATCCACTTGTAACAATGCAAGCTAAAAGAATTAGCAATGCTATTTATATACCAACAATCCATATTAAAATGTCACTAATTGAAATTGTGGAGTGTTATCCTCATACCAAAAATCCAAAGCATTATGGAGCAAAATCTAGAATTTACGAACCCTCCCCAAAATCAGGGTGTTCATGTGAACCTTTGTCAAAATGCCCTACCCACCAGAGAAAATTTAGCCAAGAGGAGAGTCTTACCTAAGCCGATGTGCTCCCTATGTAAAGTGACTCCAGAAACAGCAGAACACTTGTTCCTGCTCTGCCACTGGACAAAAGGAATATGGTCGGATCAACGACTACAGGTACAAATACGAAGTACAGAACTAACAAGCATGGATCGGTGGTTCATGAAGTATGAAAGCAACCTTCCTCAAGCCCCCGAACCCGAAATAGTGAGTGAAGCTCTCTGGTTCATCTGGAAAGAGAGGAATGACGCTGTATTTCGAGCAAAAACGCCAGATCCGCATGGAGTTGTAGCCGATATGCTTGCGATGAAGAAAACTTCAAAGATCAGATCCCACTGCAGAAGCGACACACCAGCACGGCAAAAGACATGCCTGTGAAATGGAAACCGCCGGATCTGGGATGGGTGAAGATAAACGTTGACGGAGCTTTCAAAGCTGCAAGAAACGACGGATCTGCGGCTGGAGTATGCAGGGACGCCCGCGGTGTACTGCTTGGTGGCTTCGCTCGAGCGGTGAAACTCCAATCAGCTTTCCACGCGGAAACCCTGGCAATTTGTGAGGCTCTGGAGTTTGCTGCGAAGTGGGAAAAAGAAAGAGGGGCACGCGTATCTGCTATAGAATTTGACTGCCTCACGGCAGTTCAGATGCTTCCGGGGATAGATCCTGCCCCCTGGGAAGTCAACGATATTGTTAAAGAAGGCCGGGCCGTGCTATCTTCACCGCCTCTTTTATGCTTGACCGATGGACCGAGAGACCTAAATAAAACCACAGATTGGATTGTTAAAGCTACTACGCCAGTATCTATTTTGGAATTGGGCTTCAAGCCCCCACAATCTCTTTTAGATGTTCTTTGTTTTGAAACTCATTTGAGTTGTTCCTCTATATTATTTACAAGAAATGAAATGAGAACACAATTGATTAAAAAAAAAAGAATTTGGAGTGTGAAAAAAGAAAAAAGAGTGCTTGCGAATTTCACCATCACCATTTTTTATAGTATTAATCTACAATATTTAGTAAGTGCTAAATTATCACTTTAAATTCAAGAGCTTAACTACATTGTTCTCTAAAGCTAATCAACTCTAGCTCATCTTTATCTCAGGGAGAAAATATTCGGTGGTTGCCAATCACCACGTCACCGTCCTACGTGGCGCGCACAAGTCTAGATGGCTCCACTCACAGGTCGACGCGTGTTCTTGGATTTAGACCAGCTGGAAAATAGAGAAGTCAAAAGTCGGAGGATTTATTTTTCTCTCTCCTCTGCTGCGGCTGAAAAGAGACTCAGCAGAAGCATTAATTAATGCTGTTGCCGCTCAAAAACCTCTCTCCTTTTCAATTTTCGAGCACCTTTTGCCTTCTCCTTCCTCGAGTCGAGCAGAGAAAACGCAGGTACCTTCTCTCTCTTTCTCCGGCACGCCCGACTGCCTCCACCTCCGCCTCCCCCGCCCCTCCCCCTTCCCCAAAGCCCCCGTCGGTCGCAGGTGCTGCTCAGATCTGCCTCTGGCACATCGCCTCCCTGAAGACCCCCGCTGGGTCGCAGCTGCTGGGTCTCAAGCGCCCTTTGCCTCCGCCGTCACCTCCGGAGTCTCATCGGCGGCTACAATTCGTCAGCTCACTCCTCTCTCCCACCCGCGCTCGCGCTGATCTCTGGGGAACCTGGTGGCGTCTATCCCGCCGCTCTTCTATCCCCCCCCCCCCCGCCCCCCCCTCTCTCTGCAGCATCTTGCCATTTCCAGCAGTCGGAACATCAACAAGAGCGTCTTCGAGCTGCCCGCATATGACCCAGCATCGGAAATGATGAGGAAGGAGGAAACGCGCAACAAGCTCGCTACCTCCGGTCTTGATCGTGTGTACGGCTGTTCTCTGGTTCTTTTCCAATCCAGGTACAAGAAAACTAGGAAACTTCACACACCCATTGAAGCTGAGCAACAGAGCAAGCCATTACACGAGGCTCTGACCTTGGCTCTATCATTCAAGAAATCCAGGGAAAATTCGGAAACACCCCTCGACCTATCGACGCAGATGAAGATGGGCACCTCTTCGATGCACATGTAAATCGGGCTACATGTCCATGGCCTCCACTTCCTCCATCTCTCTCGCCTATCGGATTCATTGTTTGCGTGCGCGGACGGGGCCTCTGTCGTGGAATAAACGGAGATTTTTCAGGTATGGAGGCTTGGTGATACTGGCTGCTTCGACTTCTAATTCCAGCCGGAGTCAGAGAGCTTGTTGGGAGGCCGAGGGGAAGAGTTCTTTGCTGGCCGTTGTTGCTCCTGTGAAGCAGGTCGCGTCCTTTGCCGTTCCTGCCGGAGTATTTGTGGTCGTGACTTTTGGTATGAAAGTTTTAACGTTATTGTTGATTTGCTGTGAGGAAAAGAGTAGGGGTGATTTTAGACTATGATGAGAAGCTTTTCCTAATTGGAACCGATTAGAACGTGGTTGTTTATGGTTTGGCGTTGCACCTTCTATTGTCAAGAGGTTGTTTAAGGATTATTTTTTCTGGCAGAGAGTTCGGGTTACAATAATGTAATTTGAGTAAGCCACCAGTATATCTTTCAGATGTCCTGATGAGAGTTGTCGACTTTGGTGTGTTTTAATGTTAAACCATGCCTGATGGATCGATTTTTATTGTTTCCATTATTCGATTATCACTTATTTTGCAAATAACAACACAGTTGTTCACATCCGCGCTCTAGTACATGTGTTTCTTTGCCTCTTATGATTTGAAATTTCTTGTTTCCGAAGCAGCTCTTTAGTGACATGTTCTTGTTGATAAGAGTCCATGCGATGTATTGGTGAATAATACTGCTATCCAGAAGCTCCTACTGAATAGTACTGATTTGGGGTTGAGGTATTTTTTGTCTTGACTGCAACATGTTTACCAAGCACTGTATTGTGGATGAAGGTTAAGCCTTCCAAATAGTGACAGGTTGGAGATGTCATTATACTTTTTTTGTGGAGGGAGCTAAGACTATTGCAGAGTTGTTGAAAGAAAAACTCAACCTTGCGAATTCTTGAACTCAACAAAAATATGATTGATTATTCTATACGCATTTACTTTATCATCTAAGATTTTTAGCCAGTTGTTATTTGTTAGGAACCAAAAGTTTGCTAGACTATTCTGTTTATCAACTGTTCATTTATTCGCTAGTGTTAGGGATTTACAAGTCTTGCAGGAGCATTGCTCGAGAATAATACCATACAAACTTTACATCTAAAGTAAGTTAACTTTCCAATGATGGTCCCCAAAAAATTGTACCTATCCGTTTTGAAATTTCTTGTTGTCTCATTTGCATTAGTTTAAGTTTATCAACAAATCTTCGTCTCCTTTACCAAAAAAAACAAATCTTCGTCTCTACTACAAAGATGCACCTGAGTTTGGTTCGCATGTGTGAACTTGCATTTCCATGGTTGGCATATCTAAAGACCAAATTGACAAAACAATTGGAAATTTCCTCTTCTCACAACAGAATCTATCTTTAGCACAGACCAAATGAAAGATCTAACCATCTTTTCAATGCAAGTGCACTCCGAAGATACGTTAAGAACTTCATAATCTTTGGATAATAAATCAATCGGAATGCAAGAGTTTCTTAAGCATTGTCATTTTGCGCCACGGCTCTCTAAACATCACCCATAGAACACAAACCCAATCCCTAAGAAGCTACTCCTCCGTCCATTCTTGAGCATTGAATAAACAATCTTGGCCCAATTCACAATTCACTCGTCTTAATTTTTGCAGGCAGGTGAGCAATTGGCTCAACCTTGGCAGCCATTTCCACGTAGCGAAGGCACAGAAACGCAAATCGGAGATTGGAATTGAATGCAGAAGGAACCTGGTCGCTCATCTTAATGTTGCTTTCACATTAATCATCAACTCATCAGAGCACAACTTCCAACCACATTTCCAAAAACAAAGCATGAGGAAGAGAATAGGAAAAAACAAAAAAACAGATCGCGAAAAAGTAAAATGCAGCTAGATTTATGAGGTAATCACACTAAAATAGGAATCCACAACTTCTCAGCGTCATTCCAGAAGAATCGAACAAAAACTCAAATCGAACACATAGAGACGAACCTTCCCCTTTGTCCGCGGCTGCAACACGTACACGGTCGACATCTTCTTCTATCCAAATTCTATAGGGACTCTGGGTGCAGTGAACTCGACGAAGACGGATCTTTGACCTCACCGACTGCGACGTTTCAGGTTTTCTGTAGCTCGGTTGAGGAAGAAGAACACCCAAACAACGCCGTCAGCCGCCGGTACCCGAAATGTTCCCAGATGATGAGATCGTGGACGAGGTGAGGTGTGATGACGAGCTCGTCAGAGGGACACAATCGGACAAAGGCCCAGAACTTGCCAAGGCTAAGAGAGATGGTGCGGCCATAGTAAACGTTGCTAGGGTTCCCAAAAATCGGCGCGATGAGGGTCCAAAGGCGACGGCGGAGGAGAAGGGGGCTCGGGACCCAGCAGCTGCGACCGAGCGGGGCTCTTGGAGGAGGCGACGTGCCAGAGGCAGATCTGAGCAACAGCAGAGACCGGCGGTTGCTTTGGGGGAGGGGGAGGCGGAGGCGAATGGGCGTGCTGGAGAAAATAGAGAGAAGGCGTCATCGTTTCTCTTCTCGACGAAGGATAAGGCCAAGAAAGGCTTGAAAATTGAAAAGAGGAGAGAGAGTTTTAAGCGGCAACTTACATTCGAGCATTAATTATTGCGTCTTCTCAGACCTTTTCAGTCGGCTGCCAGAAGAGAGAGGAAAAAATAAGCCTCACCTAGCGACTTTTTTATTTTTCAAGTCACTCCAAGTCACCGGATACGTGTCCACATTTTAGTGGAGCCACCTAGATTTACGCGCGCCACGTAGGACGATGACGTGGCAGTTGCGAACCACTGAATATTTTCTCCTACAAAGGACATCAAAACATTTTCTTTGAAAAAATTTGAGAGCTCTACACATGAATTTTGACCAACGTCAGCTAAACCAGCATCTCCAAGTACTAGTCGAGGCATGCGAAGAACTCTTGGATGTCAAATCATTGATTTCATTTAGTCAAATTTATTTATTTCTTTCACAACTTCTTAATTAACCAAAAGCTAAATTAATAAAGGCAAATGTTTTTTCTTTGTTTAAGTGATTGCCCTAATATTTTGCCCTTCTTCTTGACTTGGTCAAAAAGTGGGCTTTAAAGAAAAAGAAAAAGAAAAATAAGAGATATAAGCGGTTCCTCTTAAATAATGAGGGGTAGCTATGTTAATGAAAATGTAAAATAGGTTTTACTTACCACCCAAAATATACCTAGGCATATTATTCTCATCCAAAATGTTAAATAGGTTTAATTAATCACTCAAAATGTATCTAAGCATATGAATATTGTTATTCAATTTGGTTGGTGCAAGATGTGAAGCAATTTGTATGTTTAATAGAAAGAAGCTTTATTCTGATATCCACTTTTGTGACAATGCCAACTAAAAGAATTACCAATGCTATTTATAAACCAACAATTCAAATTAAACCGCTGACACTTGAAATTGTGGAATGTTAAAAAAAAACAAAAAAAAAAACAAAAAAAGAGTGCTTGTGAGTGCTCGTGCATTTCTCGAGCACTTCCTTTTATAGTATTGATTTACAACACTTTATAAGTGCTAAATTATCACATTAATTCAAAAGCTTAACTGCATTATTGTCTAAAGCTAATCAGTTGTAGCTCATAAGTAAGAGTACTCCGCCAAAAATGCATCTAACCTGAGAGGCATCAAATATGAATGTATATATTAGCCTATGCACGTTTACCACTCTGGTAATAGGGTATTAAGTATATTTACCACGTTAACTGTTGCGATACTAAGGCTGCGCATGATAAAATTTATGTTTCTTGATTTCTCTATTTCTCTGTTCCCCGGAATAGGTTTGGAACAGAAATCCGTTTGGTAACGCAATTTGATTTCTCTATTTCTGAAACAGATTTCTATTCCAAAAATAGATTTGAATGAGAAATCAGAAACTAAAATTTTTACATCCTTAGTTTCTTTCTCAATTTCTAGCCAAAAATCAATTTCTGTTTCAGAAATTTTGTCATGCGCACCCTAACATACTCATCCTATCGAGATATACTTTGTCCATCATCAGTTTGAAGTAATCAAGTTGACCTTGAATTCGACACAATATTGTTTGGTAACAAAAAGGCAATGCCATGCCTTTATGTTTTTAACTTTATCGTATCGATTATTCATAATTAGTTTTGTAAATGTTGCTTTAAGTTTGTATTTGTGATGTACATTTTTTCACTCATTTTTACGACATCATATTGTGCAAAAGTCTGACAAACATCTTGGCCCTTCAAGTAAATTTTCTTATGAAGTCTAGACCATGCTTGGTTAAACTTGCTAGAAACGGGAAGATCTTCATAGGCTCTCTCAATCTTCCTAGAATAGAGAAGAAACCCAATTGTCTAGAGAGGAGTAGAAAGTATGCAAGGCAAGCCAACCTCAGGCCTAACAACAAAAAGCTTTAGATAATTGTTCAATATCGAAGTTGGAGGCAACATTAGTGAAATCTAACCTAAGAAATGGCATAAACATCTAGAACCTTTACAAGCATAACCTCGCCAAGGATAGTTGTTTACTTAATCAGCCCATTACTTTCCAGGCAATACCGATCTGCTATCAGTCTACCATCAAATTCCCCTATTAAGAAAAACTATTGTATGAGAAGTGAGAACAAAGAAAGGACTCATTGACTGAATCCGATAGACCATACAGCTAAATATTTGATTTGACCTAATAGGACGCTTACAATATTTTTTATTGGAAAGACACCAAATATACAAAAGCATAAAACCCTATCTTTATCTCCACTGCAAAGGATATGCAAAATTGATTTGAAGAATTTGAGAGCTCTACAAATGAATGTTGAACATCATCAGTTAAACCAGCATCTCCAGGTACTAGTCCGGGCATTCGAGGAACTCTTGGACCTGTAGGGAAGAATTGAGTAGTGCGATCTTCAAATGCCCAAGAGCTACTAGAGGCGTTTTATAAACAAATGAATAATTATTTTCCAGTTGGAACATAAAAAAGATGAAAAAATAAAAGAGATTAAAGCTAAGGAGGCAAACAAATCAACTAGTTATAGACGACGCCAAACATAAGCTTTCAAAATCTTCCATAAAACCCATACTAAAGCTGTTGGACTGTGAAATAAGATTCAAAGTTTGAAAAAACAAGTATTTAAGAAAAACCGGACAAAAATAACTACTTAATTGCAAGCGAAGCATTACGAAAGGTGTGAGCCATTAAGATATCTGTTATTGGTAATAAAGATCACAAAGTTGTATCAACTTTTAAGTTGAAAGATGCCACACTCTATTAACTTGGGCATCCCCCTGGCAGTTGAGATACACCACAGCCACCATATGGGACTTCCAGCTTCTTAATAGTTTTTTTATTTTGCTTATTATTTATACCATGCTAGAAATTATTATACCACAGTGTGCATAACTGCTGCAAGCACTAGCAAATCAAAAGCAGCACACCGCATATCCATTGTTCCACAAAGACAGCTATTTTGGTAATATAGCATTCATATATGTACAAACAAACTCTCTTCTCAGCAAAATGCAATCCATGAAGTGGACAATTAGTAATAAACTGATAGAAACCCCAAAGAAACAGAATTGCAGCAAGTTCAGCCACGTTCTTTGCCATTCTATGCATGACCAAGCAGCTATAGCTTAATAGAAACATAATCAATTACTTACAAACTTTTCCACCCACAAGCATAATTGAAGCACATACTAATTATATCATTTAAGAGTCACCTAAATAATTACCTTCCTAATTTGACTGAACTGAACATATTTTACAAATAATTGAAAGAAGCTATTAATTTTGATGAAAATGAGCATGTCACAGATGAATGCTTCTACATGACACCATCCACTTAGACCATAGATTCTTCCAATGAGCTGGACCCCAGTAAATATTATGCTTTAATTTGTCATTGATAATTGAATTAGTTCAAATCATTAATGACGACATTAGCATCAAGGTGAAATTATTTTGCACTACACGAGAATGCAATTAAGCATATCAATCAGATTCAAGTCCTAAAGTATATAAATCTATGGAATAGTATATAAATTCTATATGATATGTGATTAAAGTAATTCACTGCTGATTTCACTGATTAGATATGAGTCAATCAATTTCCTTGATTCATAATTTACTTCATGCATCAAACAATGTAGCGTCAAAAACATTTAATGGCTTTGATGTAGAACGATGAGTCCCACCGTAAATAATATATATTTAGGCATCACATGCAAAACTGCTTAAGGTTTTTTAAGCAAGACATTAAAGAGAAATTGCATCACACAGCAAACACTTGCCAAGTTCAATAAATTATCAACTCCATTGAAAAGTAAAAATTAAACTATCTTTGTAGACTCTAAAAGTTCTACTCCTAGTTGAAATAGGAAATCTCTAAACAAGAAACATTGTTGGAGTATACGAAAGATCCTACTACTCAAATTTAAAATGAAGAAGGAAACTCCGCAAAAGCCTAATAATACTCAAATCCTAGTTGATAAATTAAATGATTAAACTTCAAGAAGAGTCCTGATCCTTGTTTGAGTTTCAAAGTCAATCTTCACCAAAAACTTGGGAGTCACCTTGCATGACTTGTTGGCTGCATTAAGCTCAGTAAATGGTTTGATTGTCTTATACTAAATTCTACGAATGGGAATCCAATTACAATACCTAATAATAGTCAAATCCTTGCTAATCCTGATTGTCTCATACTAAATTCTATGAATGGGAATCCAATAACAACCCTATGTACACGATCTTTGTGTCCTTATAGTCAAATGGATACTTATTTGACAAAAGAAAAATAAAATGTAGCAATATCTCATGTCTGGAAATAATAACATTAATCGACTTTGAAGTATCTTCATCATTAGTTATTACCTAACAATAAAAATAACACCATACTTTACAATTAAACTACATCTGTCATGGAATACCAATCTCAAACGTTATATTAGATTTTATGATTCTATTCGATGAAATTCACGATCCACAATCCATACATTTAATTTTTCGATTCATGACTCAGATTTCCATGTGATAACTAAAGGTGACCCTAAGTGGTTATCGTGTCATATCAAAATTGTGGCTACCAACTAATAGTTAACACATTAATAAACAAATATTGTCCCGAATTCAAAGTTCAGACCGCGAAACAGAAATTGACTCATGTAATCTATCCAACTAAACAATAGTGTCAACTTGATTAACAACCTGACCTATCATGATCTGTCTATATTTAGTTCATTAAGTTCTCTAATAATAATCATACAAGAATTTTGTTTCCATAGTGGTTACAAATTACAAATTGATCACACCATATAAATATAACATTTCATTTAAACCTAGGATTTTGTAAGCTTATGACTAGTTTCTCTTCAAACTTATTTGAGATTGATGACAAAAGGCATATTGTACATATGCTGTGTCTTTTATGTTAGGATTGGAATGACACTTTCAATTCAATCTAATTAGTTAACAGGGTTATTCATCTCTTGTAATTTGTTGACCTCTTTAACAAAAGGGTCATGTTCGAATAGAGTTTTCAATTTTTTTTTTTTTTTTGTTAATCTTGTCCTGCTCAGATTGATGTACCTGGCAATCCATTGTTAACTTGACATTGACAGACATGACCAATAAAAATGGATTGCCATCTCTAATAGCATCTGAATGTTCGCTGAGCAAGTTTGTTGTTTGCATTGCATCATGCAGATTCTGAGCAATTCAGAATCTTTCCCACAAAAGATTAGAGAAGAACACGTTCTGATGATAAAGGACTATTGCAGGAGGAATTTCTAGTTAAGAAGTAATGAGGGTAACATTCAAGTAACGACATAGATAACGACATAGATAACTTACTTCAACATCATGTAGTAAAATCGTACCATCTCCAAGTCATAAAACAGCAACCTTGCCATCAGGACGCCAGCATAAAGATGTCATACATTTGCCTGGAGTAAATTAGAATGATCAAGAAGAGCCAGTATTGGTGACACACATTGAAATGTGCAAATGAAGTGACTTCATTATAAACGAAAAAGAACAGAGAATGAATAATCTGTTCCCAGTAAAATTAACACAAGAAGAGGAAGGATAGAGCTCACACATTATCCAACAAATGTTAATCAAAATTTGTGAAGTGAGGCAAAATGTCATAACTATACAAAATAACTGAGAGGGATATTGGTAATGTGATAGAGGATTTCTTTGGGCTAGTAGGTCATCTAAAGTGAGGGAATATATATCTTGTTGGCAGGCTCCAATCCAATAACTAAATCAAAAAAAATTTGTTGTTCAACAATGGAACCTCAAGGTGGATTGGATGCACGAAAGCTTACTCCAGGCGAGGATTACAAGTGTACTAGTATTTACAACTTAGTCTTAACAGAAACCATTAAAGGATTGGCTCAAGTACTATGGTGCACTAAAACATTCTCCATATCTAGAAGACAATATGAAGAGTGAAGCATTCAAATGTTCCTGGGAAAAAAATCTCCTCTCTAAAGTTTTCCAGTGACAATAGACAACAAGATCTACCAAGGCTGGGCATCTAATCCTAAGCTCTTACTAATTTGAATTACGAAAAGATTAAGTCATGTAGGAACTTAACATACTAGGACGCAGCTCCCCTTACCCTCCTAATCTCTTTGCTTTCCCCAATTCTTGCCTCCGTCCCTCTCAACCAGATTGTCATACAAGTATGCAGCACAGCTTGAGATATATCCTATTCAAAAGTTAAACTACCACCAGCGAGCTTGATTAATCAAAATGATGTGATAGAACGCCCTTCTGTAATTAGAAGAAGATAAATAAAACTTCAAGTACTACAAAATGTGAGAAACTTTCTGCCCACGGTCTATATTTCAATATCCACTAAATCCCTCCTTGTAGGGCACACGCAAGTCAGTAAAAGAATGCTCAATCAGTAAAAGAAGAGGAGTCAGCAGCAAAATTACATTGAGAGAATCACCATCAGAAATTTAAGATCCTTTTAGATGCCTGTTGACATTTAGATGGCATTCTGCTGGGGCTAAACCTGCGAACTCCAAGTGGACATCAAGCATTTCGGCATCCAACATAGCTAGTCTATCTAGCATAAATGGCATCCCCCAATTCATGTTAATTATTTTCTTGGACACTTTAATTGGTGTACGAAGGGGAACAAGATGGCCATACAGGAGTATGGTACGCTTGTGGTCGGTGCAGATCTAGGCTATGGAAAAAATCTCCCAAGGTAACAACCTGGTCGAGAAGTAGATAAGAATCTATTGTGCCTATAAAAGAATCCCTTCATTCAACTAATACCAGCTTGGAATTCTTTACTCGTGACTAAGTCATGTCTAGATTTCCACTCGCATCACCATCATTCACTCTTCGTTTCTGTGTAAAAGACCAACTCCTTGGTTCGACGCCACATTCTCATTCAGACTTCCAAGTAATTTATACCTCTATTTTCCTCCAATTCTCTATCAAACGCAATCCAAGCTAGATTGCCACTTACAGTTGTTCTTGTGGCAAAAAAGGAAGCGCAGCACATTTAGGAAAAGCTAAAGAAGTAGAACGAGATAACGCCAGTGACTCGAGGGGCACACCAAGCCATCATTGAAGAAATGAACTTTCTAGACTCGAAGCATTACCCAGGACAGATTGTCCACCGCCTCTGTCGATTGAAGCGACGAAGCACCCACCTTCATGTCATCCGTGACCATGGCCATCAAATCCTTCTCCGGATTCACTCCGCCATCCTCACCTGCCAATCGGAAGAAATTGAGCCAAAGCCTCATCAAACCGAGTCGGAAAACAATCGAATCGACCCGCCCATTAGGAGGTCGCAAAAAGAACGCTCGAACGAGAGCCGAACCTGAGAAGCCAGAGCGGTTTGTCGGAACTGAAGCTGAAACGGAAGCACGCGCCGGCGACCCTGCTTCGTCGGTCTCCATTGCTAGAAAGCCCCGCAAGCAGCTCGGAAACGCAGTGTACGGAAATGATGACGGAGGCAGTTGAAGAGTGAGACGAAGAATGGAAAAGTAAATGGAGGAAGGAGGTCCAACGGGGCCGGGCCGGGCCGGGCTGGGCTGGACTTTAAGACTATACAGCCTTGTCAAACAACGCCCGAAAACCGCCCTTTCGGGTCCATGGAGGCTGAAGGGTCCCGGCTCGCCAGACTCATGAGACATCGCATTGGTGCGAATAGGGTGAATTAATTATTTGAAAATGTAATTTGGAATAAGGAATGTGACTATCCTCATTTGCTCGAATGACGATGATCACGTTCATGCAAGTGAAAATCCAAAAGCATTTTTTTTTTTACCCACATGGAACCTCCATGAGGCCCAATGTTTTGAGATATTACAAGGATCGGCAAAAATCTCGACTTGAAAATACCCAAAATATTCAGTTCGAGTCTAGTTGGTTTGGGCATTTTTGACACCCCCAGTCAGTGGGGGTCATTGCACCCTTTGGCTATTTGGTGCGTGGTACATTTTTTTAAACAAATATGTAAAAAGTAAACTTAATCAACGGACAAAGGGTAATGAAAGCTTATTGGAGAAAACGCTGATATGGTTGTTGTATCTTTTTACTGTATATGTACTAGAAACCGTATTCTATGAAATTCCATATGAACTTCTTAGGAATAAGAACCCTAATATTGCCATAACTGTCATGCGGCATTCACTTGACTGATAATTTTTTTTTTTTTTGCTCACTTGAGTACCACATTTGTGTAAAATCGTTCATTTGAGTGATTATTTCGACAATTCGTGGTAGGTGACTTTTTTTATTTAATTTTATATTCAAACGTGGTTTTCTAAGTCCAACGTTTTGTCCAACATGGCGAGTTTGAAAAATGTATGTACCTCTCACCTTCTCTCTAAATACTTCCTCTACTTAAACGACAATGTCTCTCTCTAAATGCTTTGTCAAACGATAAAATTTCTCTCCCCAAAAGTTTCCTCTATGAAAGTCGTAGAACCCATAGAAGAAAAAGCTTCCTCTTGCGCGCCTCCTCTGTCTTACGTTACTCACTCACTCACTCACTCAATGTCATCTTTCTGACGCGATAGAGACTAAAGGCATGCGAAATAGCGACGGCGTGGAGGGAGAAATCAGGGCTTGGTACCCAACGAATCTTTGTTAGACTTCATAGCCCCAGTAGTAAAAAGGTTGACTTTTATCTTGGTTTGTTTTATATAACGGTGAGCCGTTACTCCTATATTGATAAAGTGTTTTGGCCCACTATGAAGTATTAGGGCTTGGTAAGGGTCAAGAAGAAAAGATGAATCATTCCCCAATTTCTTTAAACTAGGTTAGGATTCTCCAATTAGATGTCTAAACAACATCGTTTGCTCTCTCAATTGCTGACTTCATCTCACTAGCAAGCCACATCATATGATTTGTTCCTAATTAATGTCACATTGGATTTTCCAATGAGATAAATTGCTAATGATACTCAAGTCATCGATTTTAAGATTTTCAATACTCAAGTAAGTGCTCTACGAAAATTCAAGCACTCGTAGTGTTCTTATCCCTTACTTCCTATAATGTCCCCTTACTTAGGCAATTTGTAGATAGATTAGTACAATAGAGGCTGTTGGGGGTCCTTGGGCCAATTAGATCACCACCCCTCATGGTTGAAAACTGTGCAAATCACCAAGGTGATCACTCGAAAATGGCTCTCGAGGGTCTCTGTGCGGAGAAAATATTCAGTGGTTCGTGCGCGCCACATCATCCGCTGACCTGGCGTGCACGAACCACTCAAATACCGACACATGTCCCGAGCGGGACCCCCTAAAAAATGAGACAAGTTCGGCTGGCTCGGCTCGGCTAGGCTCGGCTCCATTGCAGAAGAAACGACGGTCAGTTCCCGCTCAAAATTTCTCTCTCTCCTCACTTGAATGGGCAGGTTCTCTCTCCTCTAAAAGAACCAAGAACGCTCAGAGCCTTCCTTTCCTTCTCCACGCATCCCACCTCTCTCCACCTCCGCCACCTCCGCCTCCACCTCCGAACCTCCGCCTTCGCCTCCAGACCTCCACCTCGGTTCCTTTCCTTCTCCGCGCACCCCACCTCTCTCCGCCTCCAGACCTCCGTCTCCGCCTCGGTCGCTGGTCATCTGCCTCTGGCATCTCGGTCTCGTTTCCGAGCGGCACCAGGCTCGCCGCCACTGACCGGGCACTGTCCTGACGCTGGCTCGCTCGGTCGCGAGGGAGATCTCGGCGGACTTGGGCGGGGTCGAAGGCGCGAAGAAGAAGGAGAGGTCTGCTGCATTTTCTCTCTCTTTCTCGGTGATTTCAGGCTCGACGTCGAAGCAGAGAAGGAGGAAGAACAAGAACGAGATGAAGGAGAAGAAGGAGAAGATGGGTCCTTGCTTTTCTGCTTCTGGGTTTATCTCTTGAAGTCCGCCACTTTCCTTGTACCATTTTCCGTTAGGTAGAGGAAAGCCGCCGTTTTTCCATCTTTTTTTCGTCCCTTTTTGGTTCGTTGGTTTTTGATGGGAGGGACGGTGTTCGTTTCTCAATTCTGTGAATTTTTTTTATGTTTGGAAAGGTTGGGTGTTATGAGTTGCTTGTTTGGCGGTTGTTTTAGCGATTGATCACTCACTGGTTGTTGGATTTTGTGATTTGGAGGGATGCTTTGTGTTGGTTTGGATTGATCACCGTTGCTCGGCTCTCAGGTTGTGTCTGTCCGTCTGATTATGATGAGTTTGAATCATTGTGGAATTTTCCCAAGAGTGTCTTTTCACGTTCACTGAAGTCTATTGCTGTGTTGTTCCCGTTAGATGGTATACTGAGTGTCAATGCCTGTTGGTGGAACCAAAGCTTATTGATTTTTGTGGATTTGTCTAGGATCACTCCTTTGTAATGTGTCAAGTCTTGTTTTTTTTTTCCGTCCCCTATCGCGATCTATCTTGGTTTGTGACACAACGGACTAGTCGAAAATGGTGATTAAGGGATGATGTATACCATAATCACAAATAGTGTTGCCTGTCACTTCTCTTTTCAGCTCAAAGTTCTATGGTCAATGGGGTTAAAAATATTCTTTCACACAGGTGAACTCAGATGTCAAGGATGGTTTTCCAATTCTCGTTTTGAATGGAGATAAGAGACTCACGCTTCTGCCACCGCTTCCTCCACAAAAAGAATCTCCTGTCCTGAGCTCTCTCACTCACCCCAAGCGCCCTCCCTTCTCTCTGTCTCGAGCCCTCTCACTCACCCTAAGCGCTTCCCTCCTCGCCTCTGTCCTCGTCGCAGTCATCGACTTTCCAGCCGCGGCTCCAGAAATCGCCGGCTGCCGACTGGCCTCTCGACCTTCTTTGTCTTCTACTCCTTATTCGGTCCCGATTTCAGGCTCGAGTACGTAGCCAAGGATTTTGAAGCAAAAGATGTTTGCGAGGCTATATTGGTGGCGGTGCTAAGTTTTGGGGTTTCGGCGACACCGTGATGGCCGCGAGGGATATTGTGGTGGAGGAGAGAGAGGCGTATGGGTACTGTGAGACCTCTCTTTCTTCTTTGGCTTTTTTTTCTTTTCTATTGCCTCTGATTCAGGAAGCATGGAGGCTTGGTGATAGTGGCTGCTTTGGCTTCTAGGTCAAGGCAGAGTTGGATAGCTTATCAGGAGGCTGAGGGGGAGAGTTCTTCATTGGCCCTTTTGACTCCTGAAGCAAGTCACGTCCCGCCATTCCCACCGGAGTATGTTCTACCATCATCTTTCTTATCATTAATCTAAGTGGAAAGTTCTAGTGCGGAGGGTTAAGTTTCTTATACTGCTATCTCTTCAATAGTTTGTGAGTTTATTAATTCCGTCCAATAATTTTCATCTGGATGATTGTCGCCGGATGGAAGACGGTAAATACAGGTTATGTTTGATCAAAACTTGATGGCTAAGGGTTGAAATTCTCCTTTTCGTTTTGTTTTACATGGGTAGACACTCAACTCGGTTAGATTGAAAGGCACACTAGCTGTGTAATTCCTTTTGTTTTTTTTTAAGCTTTTGCTTGGAAACTTGAATAAGGTCATTATTTCAGTGGTGGTACTGAAGCTATGAATATGAGAAGTCCAAGATATTTGAGTGTTGTGACAGACCATTATTATTATTATAGCTTCTTATTGCATATTCCTTCCATGTGCATAAGTTATTAACACTTATGTAGTTTTTCAATCCTGTGACATCCTGTTTAGAAGTAAGTTGAAGATATAAATTTGAATCAAACTTGGTCGCTTCACCCATAAGTTGGGAATTACGGTTGAATCTTCAAATTGTGTTATATCATTAGTTGTCTAGGAAACCTGTACTAAACTGGCCATTCTTTTAATAGCCTGCCCAGGTATCTCCCTCTGCATATCTTAAGTTAATGTTAGACTTGGTTCTTGCTAGAAGTGAAAACGAAAATTGTGCATCATGGTTGCTTGACATGCTGTGTTTTGACACTGCTAAAAACCAATTTTATGTATGTAAAATCAAGTAGCTGGAAGGTGTTGACCATGTTCTGATGGCATCCAAATTCTTCCTCTTCATAATCCTGCAATGTCACATAGGATATAGCTACTCAAGATCATTTGTTTATAGCACGGGTTATTAAAAACTTTTGGCTGGAGTAGTCCACATGGATGCATGCAAACAGCCATGTCCATGTGCATGAGGGTACATAGACTTTTATTACATTGGCATGGATGAGAACTACTTTTGCTGGAGCAATTAAGAGAGTTGTGATTATATAACCATGGGCAATATGGTGTTCCTTTGCACGATTTTAAGGCAACGGAATAATTGAAGTTAACTATTAGTTTGGTCACAGGACCATCCAGAATCGTAGACATAAAATGCACTTAATAAAAGCAGATGGACACATATAGCAGAAACGTTTCTTGTTTCTTATCTCTCTCTCTCTCTCTCTCTCTCTCTCTCTCTCAATCTGAATGCCCCAAGCGCCAGTCACACATTTTTCTACTGGAGCGTCTGACCACCATGTCATAATTAGGATATTTTTCAGTGCTTTTGGAAATTGGTCTACGCAACAGAGAATTCTGTATTTTTCCCCTCTCATAACTAGGTCTTTCTATTAGAGGACAAGCTAGGTTGATTTGTCATGGAATAAACTCTCTGCAAAAGTAAGGGGTAAGGATAAGTACATCTAACCATCCCTAGAACCTACAACTTCAGTGCCTTGTGCACGGGGACATCTTAATTTTCCTCTTAAAATAAGTAGGCCTTCTGTTGTGTCAGTCCAATTTTTTTAACAGGTTAACCCTTTAATTTTTCCCGCAGGACTACAATGAAGATGGGAAGCTCTCATTCTCCGAATTTTCTGACTTGATGAATGCTTTTGGAAATCAATTGGCTGCTGACAAGGTTAGAGTCAGTTGTTGAACTGCATCAATATTGGCAACTTTTTTCTCTGTGTGTCATTTGTAGGACTCATAAACTTAAATTGTTTTCTGTGTCAGAATTATGTTTGGGACGGGAATTGATGTAAGGGTACTTATTGTACACTAGCATACATACATATGTACTTGCATGCATATTTGTCTGGTTGCATATATAAATGCATATACATGATGTGCACATAAGAGCAAAATGTGTGATGCAGCACACAAGCATGCATACATGAAAGAAATTGATGGACTATGCAGTGACAACAAAAAAGTTACTTGTTTTAGTCTATGCAACCATCCACGAGGATAACAAGGCTCGCTTCCATCAAGAAAAAATAATTATCCTAAGTTTAAAACAAGTAACAGGGAATATTCTACATTAATATATGTATATAATTTTCATAGATTTGAGGTGTTTAGTATTAACAGTCAAATCATGAGCTCCACAAGCAATAACCATTGTAGACACGCCCTATAAAATATCTCTCACATTCTTAATCTAAAACCCATTTAGAACTGATCAGAGGCTGCATATTAGTATCTGATAGCTTGGTCAAATGTAATTAGTGCTTGTGCAGAGATATTTATGTTGGAAATCTGCCTACTAGATGAATTCACACAGAATGATTGTTCTGTAACTATAAGTAAGGAGAAAATATGGGCCTCAATCTTTCAAGATTGTTGCTCTTAATGCTTTTTATGATCACTTGTGTTTTGTAGATGGGAGAAATATCAACGTGAGGAGGAAGCAGCTCTTGGTTTAAGAAAGCGTGTCAGAAAAGCTATTTCTTAGAGAAGCATATGCAGCACATCCAAGTGAAATGGCCAACGAGGTATTTTATTTGAGTTGCCTTCTCTTATGCTGTTAGGGCTGGAAACTTTAGAATAAGAGAAACGTATGTCGATTGTTCATTTGGTTAAAAGTCACTTCTATTTATGTACTTCTTCCTAATAACTTCACCTTTGAGCACTAACTATTTTTTTAATAGTGTTGTTCGATATGATGCAGATTTTGGGAGAAATTTTAAAAGGTAAGCTCGCTCTCTTGGATAATAATTTTCATAATGACTTGTGTGCAAGACACCCAAATTTCTATCACAAATGATTCAATCAAAAAGAACAATTACATGACTAGCTCATTTTTGTCGCAGCAGCGCATTGTATCTTTGGAAACTCTTCTACTGAATTAATTATGTAATGGTAAGGTTCTTCATTGTGGTATGTTGAGCTTGTAGTTGGAGAAAGTAAAGTTCATGCTGGTTGCAAAATCAAGAGTCAGAACAAAACCAGGAGTGCCCCATATATAAGTGGGTATGGCATTTTCTACTATGATTGAAATATGCACAGTTCATAATCTTTTGAAGTCACTAACTTACATTTGTGCAAATTTTTTGGCAGCTTATTATGAGTACTCTGCTGCTGGCTCAACTTGTTCTAAGGATAAATGGGTATGACTCATTCTTTTAAAATTAAAGTTAGTTTTCCTTTTATCTGCCTTCTTTAAATGATTGGATTTTTTCTTTGAAAAAATTGTAGAGGCCACAGGGAATAATATCATTGTGCATAATGTTGATAAAGAATTTTAATTTAAAATTGGTATGACATTTGCTAATGAGGATGAAGCATATAAGACATACAATGCATATGCAATTTCGAAGGGATTTGGAATGAGAAAATGACAAAAGGCTAATAATAGTAGAGGAATATTACGAATATGCACATTTATTTGTAATTGTGAATGACAATCTCCACTAATCCCACCTCATGAACAAAGAGGTGTTTATAGGACTATGAAGAGAACTGGATGTGAAGCTTCTATAAAATTCAAAATCGAAAATGGAGTATGGATAGTGGACAAGTTTAAGGATGTTCATAATCACCCTTTCATCGATGATAAACAGAAACACCTCATATGATCATACCGGCACATGACGAATACTAATAAAAGTATTTTGACTTCTATGGCTGGAGCTGGTATAAGGCCTATAAAAGCGTACTCCTACCTTAGTGGTGAAGAGGGGGACATGAGAATATTGGCTTTACTTTACGTGATTGTCAAAATTTCTTACAATCGAAAATAAGGAATTTGGTTAGTGCGGGTGATTGTCAAACTCTCCTTAACCATTTTAATTGCTTACAATTAAATGGAAGCAATTTTTCTTGTACATTTCAACTGGATGAAGAACAAAGATTAACCAATTTTTTTTGGTCTGATGGTGTATCGAAGCTAGACTATGAAAGTTTTGGAGATGTAGTGGTATTTGATACAACTTATCATACAAATAAGTACAATATGATATGTGCTCCTTTCGTTGGCTTGAATCATCATTGGAAGAATATCTTCTTTGATTGTACATTTTTATTGGATGAAATAATTGCTTCTTTCGTTTGGGCATTTTAATTTTTTTTAGACGTAATGGATAACAAAGCACCCAAAACTATTTTCACCGATCAAGATCATGTCATGGCGAATGCTATTAAGACTGTTCTTCCAAATACTAATCATTGTTTATGTGTATGGCATATTGGAAAAAATGCTATGCACCATATTGGGCATTTTCTTGGAAAGTCGGGTTTTCGTGATAAATACTGGTATAAGCTTTTATATCATTGTGAATCTGAATTGGAAATGGAGAATGTTTGGAAAGATATGTGTCAAGAATGGAGCTTAGGAGACCACAAGTGGTTGAACGGCATGTACCAGTTGCGTCATAAATAGTGTCCTGGGTTCTGCCGAGATACTTTTTCCACAATAATCATATCTACACAAAGAAGTGAAAGCACAAATAATATCTTCAAAAATATGGCATGTAAGATTATGACTTTGTCTGAATTTGTCAGCCATTATAAGAAACAAGCAGAAAAAATACGCAACTCTGAAGTTGTTGATGATTTTGAGTACACCGAGGGAAGTCGCAAATTGCAATTGGTAATAGTAGAATTTTGAAACATGCTACAGATGTATACACATGTCATTTATAGGAACTTTCAGGATGAGTTCTTGCATGTTTTGTTCATGTTTATTTGTAGATCGGAAACTAATGGGCCATTGCAAACTTATATCGTGGCAACTGAAAATAGTGAAAGGAGGCATATTGTTCATTTTAGTTCGAGTGATTTAACCATTACATGTAGCTGCAAGTTATATGAAATGCGAGGATGGTTGTGTAGGCATGCTTTATGCATTTTGGCAAATGTTGAAAATGTTAGAAGTATTCATTCACAATACATTCTGAAGAGAAGGACAAAAGCAGCAAAACAATGGGTTTATTGTGATGTTGGACAAAACTCTCATACTGCGGTAAAGTCTAAAACATTACGCTTGAAGAGGTTGATGCAATTATCTTTTAATGTTATGAATATTAGTGCAAATCATGATGTTACGAAGGAGCTTGCGACTACAACCTTGCTGTGTCTTCACTCCCATATCACAAACAAAATGCAATCTTTGACGGGTAATGATCATATTAATTTCTTGGCAAGAAACAATAAATCTGAAGATGTAGAAAATAATGAAATTCGAATACTTGATCCCCTTCGGAGAAGACCAAAAGGTATACCAAATACTCGGTTGAAGGGCAGTAGTGAAAAGCAAAAAAGAAAAGTGTCTTCATGCATTGGAGGCACCTCACATAAGGTATGATGCTTGTTTAATTTTATAGAATGATTCCATTAATTAAAAGCATAAAGTTTATGATACTCTCACTTTTGTGCAAGATTGACCTTCTATGATCTTCATCAAATAATTTTTTGACTAACTTAGACTATACAATGTATGTTAGTGGTTATCTATTATTTTTTGTTCCAATGTTGGGATGAACAGCCAAGCTGGTAAAGCTGCTCAAAGGCATCTTTGTATCTTGTAGCGGCCTTTTGATGCTTCTCTGTCTACTTGTTTTTTGACATTATTGTAATATATTCTTAAATATCCAAAGAACATAATCAGAGAAAGTAAGTGCAAACTTTCTTTCATTTGTATGCTAGACATAAAATGACAGTTTGAACTCTTAAGGAGTAAAATTTGTTCGTTTCTTGAACAACAACCAGCAGAGTTGTTGAAGAAAAACTCAACCTTAGAGGTTCAAGAGTGGTTTCATAGAAGGTAATGAGTGTCGCTCTTATATATTTGATGTTGCGAGACCGGGTTAATGGCTGGGAATTTAACTAGAAACAGATTGCACTATGTGGCAGTTTATCCTTAACAACCTCTTTAGTTCATTTTTGTTTGTCTTTTGTATGACTGTTTTTTTCCCTCCACTGCTGGCGTTGGGAATTGTGATTTATCGTTTATTGTTTCTAATTTTAACATAATCTTTGTTAATCAGTTGAAGCATGGACATCTGTAGGATAGCTGGTTTAAGCATTAAAATGGTATGTTTTAAGTTCAGAAGCATGTGTCTCTTTGTTCTGAAGTTCTGAGAGTCTAGAACTGTGCATGTGGCTTTGTGAAATAATTTTCCTAGTCATGATGATTATAAGTTCTATAGTAGTGTGATTACTAGGGTGTCTGTATGCTAATCATTGCACATTAATGCAGATGCTTGGCTTCTTTCAACATTTCAAATTCGCTCTTCATTTCCAATCTCTACACTTTTGGTTGGTAAGCAGTTCTTTTATTGATCATTTGATGTCGTGGTCAGATCTCAAGTTCTTTGTATTTAATTGAAGTGTACTTGACAGTTCTTTGCAATTATAGGTACTGATGATAGATTTAGGCTCCGTTCGTTTCACGGAAAATGGGCCATCTCGGGAAAATATTTTCCCGGAAGTCATTTTCCAGGAAAATGGCTATATTTTCCGGTGTTCGGTTAAAACTTAAATTTTGAGTGGAAAACATTTTCCGCCGTTCGTTAACTAATTTCTTTTTTTTCTTTTTTTTTTTCCTTTTCTTTTGCCTTCTCCTTCCTCCTCCCTCCTCCTTCTTCCTCTTCCTTCCTCCTTCTTCCACCGCCGCTCCTCCTTCTTCCTCCTTCTTCCTCCGCCACCGCTCCTCCTTCTTCCTCCTTCTTCCTCCGCCGCCGCTCCTCCTTCCTCCTCCTTCCTCCTTCCTCCACCGCCGCTCCTCCTTCTTCCTCCTCCTTCCTCCTTCCTCCTTCCTCCGCCGCCGCTCCTCCTTCCTCTGCTGCCACACGCCCGAAGATGGTGAGCCGACCAAGATCTGGTCGCCAGATCCGGCCGACCAAGGTCCGGTCGCCAGATCCGGCGAGCTGGGCGGGGCTCGGGCCTCGCCCGAGCTCGCCAGAGGTCTGGCGAGCGGCGAGCTCGCCGGATCTAGCGACGGAGCTCGGGCTCCCGATGAGCCCGAGCTCCGCCGCTAGATCCGGCGAGCTCGCCGCTCGCCAGACCTCTGGCGAGCTCGGGCGAGGCCCGAGCCCTGCCCAGCTCGCCGGATCTGGCGACCCCATAGCTCCGCCCAGATTGGGCGAGGCTCCGCCCAGATCGGGCGAGGCTCCGCCTCGCCCGATCGGGTGAGGCTCGGGCTCGCCGAGCTCGGGCGAGCTGGCCTTCCACCGATCGGGCTAGGCGGAGCCTCGCCAGCCCGGGGCGGAGCTAGCTGGCTCGCGACCGCGGCCGGTCGCCGGTCGCCGGTCATCGGTCGCCGGTCGCCGGTCGCCGGCCGCTGTCGGGGCCGACCACCGTCCAAGCTAAAGGAATAAAAATAAAAAGGAAAGAAAGAAAAAAAAAAAAGAAGCAGGGGAAGTTGTGGAAAATGTTTTCCACTTTTCAGAAGTGGAAAACATTTTCCACAACTTTACACGTAAATTTTCCGGTCAATGGAAAATGTTTTCCATTGACCGTGATTTTCCGCCACCCGAACACCGGAAAATCCGGAAAATATTTTCCTGGAAGTTATTTTCCGCGAAACGAACGGAGCCTTATTGTCAAAGGCTAAGGTGCTCATGTGGTTTTGACAGAGTAGGTTCCGTGGCCTTTCTATTGTTGTTGCAGATCAACTAAATCCAAAATAAATAAATAAATCTGTTGGAAAATCTCCTATAATCTCTCCCAAATCATTTAGGATATTGTGGGATATTATTTGATTTGATTTTGATTTGATTCCGTTAGCTGTAAATTAGCTACTGACAGAGATTAGGTCCTCTATTCTTGATTTTCTAACCTAATTTATATCTTCTATTCCTGTATATATATACCGTGTAATCACTTGATGAATAGATGAGAAAAATATAGATTCTTTTCTTTCCTACATGGTATCAGAGCCTAGTTTTCTGATCTGTATTTCCTGCCTCTGTTCCTTTTCTTCTACTGATGCTTCATTGCAGCCTTTTTTTTCAGCCTTATCGCTGTTATTCTGTTTCAGCCTTATTGCTGACTTAACCAGCCTTATTGTTGGCCTCCAATTGTGTGATAACCACCCTTGTCTCTCGATCCCTTCTTAGTCTTCTCCTATAATATGTCCTTAAAGTTGCTAGAATGGAAGATTTCAGGAAGGCTATCTCTGGGCAAGCTAGGTCCTCTGTTCAAAATCAATCCAACTCATTAGTCGGAGATTTTCCCAACATGAAGGAAACCAATTGGATGGAAAAAATTATCTTCAATGGGCACATATTGTGAGGACATTTCTTAAAGGAAAAGGGAAGCTCAGTCATCTAGAAGGCACTGGTCCAGGACAAGGTGATCCTAAGTTTCAGACATGGGGTGAAGAAGATTCCTCAATTATGTCATGGTTGTGGAGCTCAATGCAACCTGAAATCAGCAAAAACTACATGTTTCTCCCTACTGCCAAGGAGATATGGGAGGCTGTTCGTCAGTCTTATTCAAAAGTCCAAGATGCAGCAGTAATATATGAACTCAAGACAAAGGCTTCAACAACAAAACAAGGTAATCGTTCCGTTACAAAATACTACAATCTGATGAGAGGTCTTTGGCTTGAAATAGATCACAATCTGAATATCCAGATGAGGTGTCCTGAAGACACTAATACTCTCCAAAACTATATGGAGAGAGATAGGATCTTTGAGATTTGGTAGGTCTGAATGCAAACTTTGACCAGATTCGAGTTCAGTTTTTTCTACTGTAAGAGGAGAAGAAAGTCAAAGAACTGTAATGCTTGAAGACCAGCACACCGAAGGATCCGCCATGAAAGCAAGTAAGGAGGAAACAAATCCTTACAAAAACAAGAGACCGGATCCAATTAAGACAACAGGCAGCGAAGGTTTATGGTGCAGTTTCTGCAAAAAACCATGCCATACAAGAGAAAATTGCTTCAAGCTTCATGGAAGAACGCAAGTGCTCAGCAAAGCTAAAAGACAGCCGCAAGCACACATGACCAGTGAAGGTGATGCTGTTCCGATGGTACAATACAAACCTGTTAATGAGAAAATATTCAACAGAGAAGAAGTTGGTAAAATCAGGGCTCTCCTTGACTCCCTATCTAAGTCTTCTAATATGTGTTCATTGGTTCAGTCAGGTGCGTGTCTAATTTCTGAAAACTCAATAGCTTCTCAGTACCTTAATTCATGGATTCTTGATTCAGGAGCAACCAACTATATGACACATGATCTCACTAAATTTGAAACTTATAAACCATTACCAGGAAATAGGAGTATTACCATAGCAGATGGATCTCCTGTTACTGTAGCTGGCCAAGGAACCATAATTCTAAATCCCTCACTTAAACTTAACAATGTCCTTCATGTTCCTAAGATGTCCACCAATCTCCTTTCCATTCATCAACTTACCAAAAATCTGAATTGTAAGGTTCTTTTCTCTGCTGATCATTGCATTTTGCAGGACCTGAAAATAGGGAGGATGATTGGATTTGCTAAGGAACGGAATGGGCTCTACTACCTTGAGGATTTAAGCAGAAGTGGTTGGTCTCTTGAGAGATATAAGACCTCTTGTAATTCTATTCACTTATCTCAAATTTGGCTTCATCATTTGCGATTAGGACATCCACCTTTTAGTCTTCTTAGGACTATATTTCCTTCCATCTTTAAAGACGTTGTTGAAAATCTTCATTGTGAAGTTTGTGAACTCGCAAAACATCATCGTGTTTCATTTCCTTTGAATAATAATGCTAGAGTTTCAACACCATTCTCTCTTATCCATACTGATGTATGGGGTCCATCTAGAACTGCTAATTTTACAGAAGCTAAGTGGTTTGTCTCTTTTATTGATGATTGTACTCGAACTATATGGCTATATCTTATGAAAGACAAATCTAATGTTCAATCTATTTTTCAGAACTTTCATAAGATGATAGTCAATCAATTTGGGGTATCAATTAGGAGACTTAGATCTGATAATGGGAAAGAATATTTCAATCAGTATCTTGACCATTTTTTCCAAACTCAAGGTATTATTCATGAGTCTTGTGTTGATACTCAACAAAATGGAGTAGCCGAAAGGAAAAATAGACACCTCCTAAATGTTACTCGGGCTCTACTCTTTCAATTGTCTATTCCAAAGCATTTTTGGAGGGAAGTCGTTTTAACTTCAGCATATCTTATTAATCGGGTTCTTTCCAAAACCTTAGGAAATAAAAATCCCTTACAGCTCATGTCTACCTTTTATCCTAATGTCTCCCATAAATATCACATTTCTCCTCGAGTCTTTGGTTGTGTTGCATTTGTGCATATTCATAATCACAACAGAAACAAACTCGACCCTCGTGCTCGAGTCTTTGGTTATGTTGCATTTGTGCTTGACTGTCTTTTCGCTTTGCTGCTTTAGATTTTCTATTTATCCCAAATCCCTCAGAGCCTGGGCTCTGCTGAGGAGATGTTTCTGTTTGCTAATGTACATCTCCATGAATCACTGCCTGGATGACTCTTTCCATATTATATTTCCCCAGACATTTGAGGGGAATCTCCAGTTTCAAGACTCGTGAATTTGTTAACTAAAAAATCATAGCCTATGACCATGCATTATAGATCAACCTATATTTATAAGATGTCTCCATCTTTATGCTTAAAAAGGCGGCACCTTAATAGAAATTTTAGTGGTCTGACTTGATTGATGATAAACAATCTATATTTGAGAAGACAATTAGACACCATCTAATAAGTGTAAGCTGGACTTCATGCAATGTCTATTTACCATGGTAATTGAATGATAAAATAATGATTAGATTTTTGTTACTTTGTGCCTGTTTATTTAATTATTTTTTTTCTTTTTTCTTCTGGGGTATTTCCAGTCAAAACAGTGATCCAAGAAGTGGCTTTGCCACCATTGAGAAGGATCCCGGGAGATTAACGCCCATGCTTGGAGATAGGAAGGTCAGTGTCGACCCAAGTTTGGATGTAGTGTTACTCTTATTTTGTTGCAAAAAGGAAATTGGTCTGTGTTTGTTTGCACTATAATTTTCGACGCAAATTATCAAGATGCATCTCAGGTGCAAGGTTTTCTATGTATGCAGCACCGCCGGGCTATCTTTTTAACACCACTTGGAATAATTTCTGAGTATTTGCCACCATCAGATCATTTTTGTACTTCTGCTTCCAGATGCATTTTAGACTAAAGTTACTAGACTTTTAGAAGAAAAGCAAGGTCTTAGGCATCACAATTTTAGTGATATTTTTATCAAGCTGGGTTTGTCAAAATGGTTTTAGGGCTTCTCTCTTCTCCTTTTGTTTTCTTTTACCAGGGAATCTTTTTGTCCTGGCTTTTAAGGCACCTGCCCTTGGTTCATACTTCATAAGTTCTGATGTTCGGCTGTATTCTAGGTTGAGCATTTATTGGGGATAAAGCGGAAGCCTAAGCCTAGTAACTTGGGAGCACCAAAGAAGCCGAAAACTTGAAGTGTTACTGACAGGTCTTCTATTATTTGTTGAGTTCAAGCAACTTACTATTGGGGCTGGAAGTAACTTCCGGCCTAGGCATCGATTGCAGCTCCACATTACATTATTCTATATACCTTTTAGCTTTATCAACTATGAAGATCAAAATATAGATGCTCTTGTTGCTTTTGAAGATGTACTTAGACCTGTAATGCCAACAAGACAGGCGGCAATTTTTTAGAATTCTTTGTTGCCCGAGAATTGAATGGCACCTTTATTAGTGATCTTCTTCATTGTTACTCTTCCTAGAAATGGTTGTACCTGTTCCTAGAGATGGTTGTACAGATTATGTGATTCACAGGTGGCTATTTCACAGATGCTACTCTTGCTGTTAGCCAAACGATTGAGCAAGTGAAATGCTCTGCATGTGTTTATGGAGAGATAATGGCCATCGATGTAAACCTTGCTTTGATTTGTTGCTATAGGGGGGGGGGGGGGGGGGGGCGTGAACACCTTTGCTTTGATTTGTTGCTATATATAGGGCATGCATGCTCGTGTGCGAATGTGGTTAGGTGTGTGCATGTCCTGCTTGTATACAGCTGCGCTTGCATGATTTTGAGAACTTGTAGAACACTCACGATTCTTGTGATGGGGACATAATTATTTTTCTAAAGGGGGTAGAAGTCATTCTTCTTAAAAGCCGGTCATCAATTTTTTTTTTCCTGTTTCAATTCTATATCTCCACTATATAGTGTGGCTTAATGACTGGGAAAGCAAGCCTACCGAGGAATGGTTCTCAATAACTTAATTGGTATTACAATACACAATAAGATGACTTTCATCTTTGAGAGTTATCGGTATCAATTACTAGCAGATTAAGCCTAACTTTGGCTCTGTCGGTTGAAGGTTCATGAATTAGAAAGGTCACTGACTACTGAATTTCTAGAAACCAATACGGCATAAAAGGTCGGGCAATGCATCCTTTGTTCATTTGGCTTACTGTAAATTGGCAACTTCATCACAAAAGAGTCTTTTATCCAGCCTTCTCAAAACACTCTTTTTGGAGAGCACTTTGAGGATAAAGGGTGGTTTTTCATCATTAGCCTTCCTTTGGTGTTCTGAATTGTGTAGCATTTGTGGGTCTCAAAATTTTGTGTGGAATATGGTGTAATGTAGCTCACCCAACAACGACAATCAATGCATTTTAGGTGTGGAAAAATGTTCTCTACTTAATTGGATTTTAATTCGTTCATCGGTGGACCCAAGAGAAGGGAAAAATCTATTGCAAATCATCATCAGCCGACTTAGATATCAAAGTTGGGCTGAACATTTGAAAGTAAGAAGTTGCCCATATGACACTCATTTATTTATAATGACATGACACTGTCAAAGTTGTCCTCAGGCTATGAGTTCCCTACCATTTTACGCCTGATTGAAATAATCCAGAAAGCAATATTCAATCGTGAACTCCTGCAAGTGAAACAATCTCTAGAGCAAATTATGAATAGGATTAATGAAGAGAGCATTCAACTACACATCATCAACAGGGGCTTTGCTTAAGCAACGAAAAAGGCAAGGCATATGCCTTGGCATGGACATACAACACCAGTCCAGCAACTAATGACAACACAATTGTTTTTCCTCTAACCATAAACAGCACGATCTTTTGAATCATATACAAATCTATTGAACTACAAGAAAACATATTTTTACTACTCAATCCAATAGACACAAGGACAGAACGGGTGCCCCTATGGCTTCAATACATCCATGACAAGTCTTGCCTGAAAGAAACAGATTCTGCAGCACCTTGAAGGCCCCTTTCTGAAATCTGAGGACGATCTTCCACCACAAGCAACTCTAACTTTTGTGGTCCCATAAGTGGCTTCAGGCCATCATTGGTGACTCCTAGGCACTTTACCAATCGCAAGGTCCGCAAAGAAGGAAAGTGGATAACATGCTGCAGTCCCTCGTCACTTACCTCTCGGCATCTGACAAACTGCAAGAACTCCAAATACTGAGCAAAGCACAGTGCCTACGAGCTTGTTTTTTTTCTTATCCATGTTTCTACCATCCCACTCAACAGTTTCTTTAAGTGTTCCCTATTCCTTGAGCAGCTTTAGGGCACCCAACAGCCCTTTCCCCACTGCAGCTTCATGAATTGTCTCATCTGGAACAAATTCCTCCTCATCCTTATTAACAGGACCTTCATCACTACCAAATTCTTTAAATTCTGTCCAGCCTCCAAGCTCATCTTTTACTTCATTATTAGATGTTACCGGTGCTTCGTCTTCATCCATGAAGACAGGCTTATGAGAAATTAGAATGAGGGGTAATGGCACAATTTCAGTAACTCACTTGATAAGAAAATAACATCACATATTCTTTCAGACACCAAAGACCATATCAAGCAATTGGTGGATATAACACCAATTTGAGGAGGAATTAATTTCAATTACATGAATGAAATCTCAAAATTGCAATGCAAGCCCAATATGCATGTCCCTCTTCCCTTCTCAGTACAACCAACAACATTCTTAGCCAGCATATATCCTGAAAACTAACTGTGGTTTTAAAACTAAGCAACTCCAATATGGCCAAAACAGTTGAATAAGTCCACCGCTCTTCAAGACAGCAATCCCCTCGACCAGCAATTAGGAATTTAGTTCGGAAGTTAAAATGCATCCCAAATAAACAAGCTACTGTGACTGCATGAGCAACAGACTGCAAGTTGTATGCGAAAAGCGCTTGTTTGCAAGTTGTCCAAGATGTTGTTCAATGAGGCGCATCAAGTGCACTGCTTGTTCTCATGTACACAGAAGGCAAATTCTAAAATAAGTCACTTACAAACAATCTTTCAGTATGCATACAGTGAAAGAACAAGAAATGTTGCTCATTGACCATCCAAACAATACCAGGATTCTAAACTAAATCAGCAAAAGGTAGTAATCTGAAAAATCTAGAGAACAAAATAAGGGTTCCATAGTTCAGAAAGAAAATATGATCGCAATTTGTCCAGGCCAACACAGAATTAATCGAATGTATACCTTCATCAACCTCAAGGCCTGAAACAAAACCTTCTATTTCTGTCATGACAACCCTGCTTTCCTGTGATTCTCCAATCGCGACACTCTGATTCTCCAAACATTGACAACCAAGATACAAATTCAAAACAACAAAACAATTTTGCCAGATTAAGTTACATACACCCTTCACCTATTCTGGTAAAGTAAAGCTAAAGAGCAGCGTCTGAACTTTACCTGTATCCTTCACCTTGCCTACAAGAACCAGAAGAATTGAAGGATAAGTATATCCACATCTATCAGCAATGTGGTTAGATAAAAAAAAAATCACATAAGTGAGACAAAAATTCTCCAAATATCTCATGTTATTATCGATTTTCAAATTGCAGCCTAGATAATGCCTTACATAAACCTACTAAGACAAGCCTCAAGCAGAGGAATGGCAATATTGGTTTGAGCCCCTCTTAATGTATGCACAATAAGAGATATGTTACATATAGTAGAGCATTTAAAAGGCAAAAAGAAAATAAAGATCTTGCTCTTAAAAAAAAAATTCAAAAATCTCTTTTTTAAAAAGTTCTAAGCAGCTGCATGATGCTGAAACTTAAAGACCTATTGTCAAATTTCAAAATATAACATCACTAACAATAATTGTAATTGCAATAGATAAGTAAAGCATATTTCCACCAACTCCATAGTGAAAAAAAATTAGTACACACACGCCAAGAATTAGCTCCACATCTTCAACAAAATCCATCCTTAGCATTTCATCCGCCTCATCAAGGACACGGAAGGTTAAAGAGCTCAAGTCAATATTTTCCCTCTCAATGTGATCCTGCCACAAGATGTAACAACTGTGAACATGCATTATTCCCAGCGGGTGAAAGAAAACCAAATAAGCTTCCAATTCAATGAATTACTTTCACACGGCCAGGTGTTCCAATCACTATATCAACCCGTCTCCTCAATCAGCTCTCTTGAGCATGATAGGGAGCTCCACCATACAAACAACATGATGTTAAGCCCACTCCTTCACCATAAACTTCAAAATCAGGAAACACCTCAATAATAAGGTAAATGATGTCAGACATCTATCTCCGGAAAAAGATGAGATTATTTCTATAAGCTTGATTCCAATACCTGCTTGGCCAATTCCCTAGTAGGTAAAAGCTCCAAAACACTTGGTGGCCTACCACATCCTGTCTTCCTTGAGGTTTTTGCAGGCCCATTCATCAGAGATTCCAAAATGGGCAAGACAAAAGCCAAAGTTTTGCCCTGGTACAATTCGCACAGTGAACAAGGTGATGATCAGTGCTATAAAAAAAAAAAAACCCATCAACTACAGAAATGAGGAAGCAGTTCAAAAACTCATGTTCCTAGCAGCCAATCATCTTTAAAAAACTTGAAATGCAACTGCGGCCAAACAGTCTTTACGCCACTTCTGGTTTTTATATGTCAAATAATACCAATGAATTAATGTACAGATGACTGCCACAAACCAGAAGATTTATTTAGTCGAATTATCAGCTGTAGGTTTGAATGCCTTCCGCAGGACAGTACCTTCAATGAATCTGTTTTCCCTCCCCTGTTGACTATGAAGAATTAATGACCTAAAAATCTGTTCAGGCCAATGTCCTAAAATTGTCAAAATGAAAAATGCCCTTGCATACTGAGCCTTGCAATTCTTCTGCATGGTTGCCATAGATTCTCGGCAATCGAAGCAACAAAAACAAACCGACACAGACACAACATCTATGGGCAATGCATAGCAAGATCTCCATGACCAAAGTTATGGAGAAGTCGGACCACCATCACCATCAAAAATCGGGAAGAACAGAGGTCTTAGCATTAGCTATAAAACTGAATTAGTAGCATTACACCCTTTCGCATGAGGATTTTTACTTGATCCTTGATTTTTCTTAATTGGACCACCATTACCAACACCTTCGTAGACTAATTTCACTACTCTTTCCTGCTTACTGCTTGGACCAGAAAAATTGCAAAGTTCAATAAATAATTTATCGCTCAATTGGGTGTACCACTGCCTTCCGTGGCCATTGAAGAATACTGATCTTCCCTATGCTACTACCATTAACCTCTCCCTCGAGAGAAATAAAAGCCAATCTCAGCCAATTCTCTGTTTCACTAAGACAGGATCATGAATTCGAGCCAGACCAGCAGAAGAATTGAGAAACAATGCAGAAAACATGCAAAGCTTCGAACTGCTTGTCAATTGTAACTGCAATGAAAATGAGAATGCGTATGTCACTAAGTGAACTGAACTGCAACATCAAATTCGACAGTAGCGGACGAAAAGAAAAGAGGAATTGGTTCCAGATTTACTTTTGCCTGCAGTAGCAATCTTAGCCTAAACATCCTCTCATATCAGACAGGGCAAGTCGTCGGTCTATATATAAACAGAGTCATGAGGTGACAACTTTGCCGAGAGAAGGACGAAGGTTGCTGTAAAATTGACAACTCCATGCAATTGGGTGGCATAGCGAGTAAGACACACTCAAATACCAGTAGGGACCAGATTCTTATTGATCAGCTAGAGCCTAGCGCAACTTAATACTCAGTGCTAAGACAGAGTTCAAGGAAAACAACTTTGCCAAACAACATTTCATCTAAATAAGCACAAGAAGTGGGAAAAAAATTATATAATTTCTCCTCTCATAGTATATACAGTCGATTTCCAATAAAGCGAATATCGACAAAGCAAACTGAATACGAGAGAAACATAGGCGCTACCTACCCATCAAGCAAATGAAGGTTTCAAGGATTTCCTTGTACCTTGTCTTGGAATGCTCAAGTGATGCTGCGACAACCAAAAACATCATTTTGCTCCT
Organism: Eucalyptus camaldulensis; assembly: GCA_019915185.1. Lineage (NCBI taxonomy): Eukaryota > Viridiplantae > Streptophyta > Magnoliopsida > Myrtales > Myrtaceae > Eucalyptus > Eucalyptus camaldulensis. The sequence continues at coordinate 11,848,387 of JAHSVA010000013.1, read as the reverse complement.
TCAAATGGATGGATTGCCTTTGATCCTCCACACGTTGAAGTTGTGATGATAATTGAAGCAAGTTCATTGTAGTACCACCACCTTCAGGAGAAAGGTTGTCTTTGGAGTTTACAAAACCTGATCCCCCAGAATCCCATCAGAGATCTCCAAATCAGAAACCAGGGGATGACTTGGGAGGTTTCTTCTGCAGAGTCCATCACCGATGAAGATAATTTTTTCAACTCCACCCCACGGAAGCATGCGAACTCATATCCATTAGCTTGTCGGTTGCTCCGCACAGAGAGGAATGATAGTCGGTGCCTGCCATGACCAAAGACTGAGCCATGGGAATTCGGGGGTGGCTTGTAGAATGTTGCTCTACACCACAATTGCTTTATTGTGCTGTTAATTAAAACAAGCTCATACATCAACCATTCACTACTCACAGAGCCAACAAAACCTGCTTCTCTTTTCATATATGTCAGCTTGGTGACCCTTTTCCACATCACACGCTGTCATTACTGCAACGTCCAGACCATTCACTTCTCTAATTTGCCAGTTAATTAGCAGATTTCAGCCAAGCGCACGCGACCATCGACATGTCAATCTTGCGGAATTCAAATAAAAAGTCTTCATACCTGGCCAGTGTGGGCACGGCCGACCAAATCAGTCCCATCGACGACGATGTCAAACCTCATGGCCTAAATGGGAAAAAGCGCATCGATCCCATTGTCCTTCAACTTCAACCTCAAGCCGTCCGAGATCCTGAAATTCGACAAAGCGTTGCGGTTCTCCTCCTGAGCCACCTCACCATCCCCGTCGCTCAACCTCGCCTTTTTCTTCTTCTTCTTCTTCCCCTTCAAGTTCTCAGGGTCGACCAACTCGGAGCCGGTCTCGCTCGTCTTCCTCGTCATCCTCGCACAACTCCAGCGCCTTCCTCTTCTTCTCCTTCTTCGCATCCCCTTGATGCTCCAGGAGCTTCGGCTGCTTGGATTCGGAGCCTTTGCTGCCGCTCCTCTTTTCCTTCCTGCGCTTCTTGTCCGACGTCGGAGACTCGAAGCCGCCGTCGGCCTCGAAGGCATCGATGAAGCTGTCGAAAACGGCGAGAGGAGTTTAGGGGACGGGAGGGGAGGGAGTGGTTTCGTCCCTTCTTCTCTTCTCCTTCTGTCACTCTGTGCTCCATCTCCGCGTTGGAAACAGTTGACGGCGGAGGCAGAGGCAGAGGAGGCTCGGGACCTAGCTGCGATCGGCGGGGCTCTCGGGGCGATGTGCCAGCAGCAGACCGGCGATGCTTTTGGGGAGGCGGAGAAGGAGAAGAAGCATGAGGCCCTCAGGTCCCGACCATCGACCACGAGGACATAGAGTCCAAAGACCTCACGGTGGCTCGGAGTCGGAGTTCGTCGGAGGGAATCGAGGTCCAGAAGTTGCCGAGAGATCAACGCGAGCGCAAACCTTGTGCTCCATCTCCGTGGGAACAGTCAAAGGCGGAGGGGGTCGGGACCCGACGGTGACTGGCGAAGCTCTCGGAGGAGGCGACGTGCCAAAGGCAAATGACGGGCGAGGCTTTTGAGGAGGCGGAGCCGGAAGCGGAGAAACAGGTCTCGTCGTTCTCTGTTCGTTCGTTCTCTTAAGAGGAGAGAGAAAACCCCTTAAAATTCAATTGAGGAGAGAGAAACTTTTCGGGCGGGAGCTTACGAATTTCTTGACCCATTGACCAGTCTTTTCCTCTGTTAGCGAGCCGAGCCGAGCCAAGCCGAGCGAGTCCTTTCATTTTCCAGCGGGTCCCCCAGGACAGGTGTCGATAGCTGAGTGGAACGTGCGCGCCACGTCAGCAGATGACGTGGTGCGCACGAACCACTGAATATTTTCTCCTCTCTCTCTCTCTCTCTCTCTCTATATATATATATTATTCTGCACTAATATATTGAGTATTTGTTTCCTAAAATCAACCTATGCTAATTAATTTGGAATTTTGAAGAAGGCTTATTCCACAAATGAACAATGCTCTGTCTCCTTATATTACACGTAATTACTTCGATTATGGTGATTACACACTATCCTTTGCAATCTAGGAAAACATGTATCATTTCCTTTTTAATTGGTTTTTGCTTCATATTAGGAGGCATATAATCCGTTAAATAATTGATTTAATATCATTAAAAATCCCAAATTGATACCTCACGACACATTTATTCGAAATTAATATTTGTCTTACAAAAATTTCCAAACTTGTAGCCTAAAACATTTACCCTAATTAATTTTCATCTCACTAAAAATTCCAAAATGGTGTCCCTAACCAAATATATCATTTCTTAACGGTTTGAGTCTTACATGGAGGGTAGATTTGGGTGAGGGATTGAGATTTTTCATGAAAGGAAAATGAGTTTGGAAAAAATGTGTTACGTTAGATTACTTAGAGATTTATTGTAAGACGAGAATTAGTTTGAGTTAAATGTTTCATTTAATATCAATTTGATATTTTTTATTGTATTATCCGGCAGTAGTAAGAACTATTTTTGACTTTAAAATGTCATATAAATAATTTCTCAATGATACAAAGCCAATTTAAAGCATTTTTCGACTTCACAATTCGGTCCAAGAATTTCAATAACATTATTGGCTACTATAAGATGAATAGAAAAAGTATATACTAAATAATTGATAGAAAGGTAATTTAAAGATAGCCTTAAAAATAAGTTATAATTTTCTCATGCTACCATAATATGGAATCATTTATTAAAATAATTCTCCAAATCTCATTACAATGATGCTACTAAGACCAAGCTATAATGTTCAAAATCTCATGACAAAGATATTCGAAATCGGATTTGTGTGGATCTCAGTGATTTGATTTGACTTCTATTTCAATCCACTAACACCTTCATAAACCCTCCAAGTCCCGCGCCCAATCCGTTCATGCCGGGGAGATGGCGTCGCCAGACGCCGACCATAATCTCTCCACCAGAGGCGGAGGAGGTTGATTCCATCACCCTCTTGCCTGACGCCATAATCCACCGCATCTTCTCCTTCTTGCCCTTCCAGCGTGTTGTCCAGGCAATGGCGTTTCGCTTCGACCTCCACTCCATACATCGATCCCTCCTTCCCCTCAGAGGGTGTCGTTCCTTCGATCAGCAGAGCACTGTGACTCTGTACTGCTGCTAAGGTAGAGCAGTTCCATCTTGCTGCTACTATTTCTGATTTGTACATCCCCATTGAGCTCGAACGGTGGTTTTGCTTTGCCGCCGGGCGCAAAGTGGAAGAGGCTTCCTTGGGCTTTGGACACTGGTATCACGTAGTACCTCAATTCTTGTGCGATTGCGCATCGCTGGTGAGCTCGCACGTATTTAGATGTTGTTTTTCATGATATATCATCATCGACTTGCCTTCACTCAAGAAAATTGTGCCTTCATGATGTTATGTTGGGATTATGAGAATCCTGAGCGGGTGCCCTGTTCCTGAATCTTACATTGCGCCTCTTGTATGATCCGTGCGACGTCCGGATTGATTCAAGATGTCTAAAAGAGTTGGTGATTGAAGTGTTTTATACTTCGCCCCTCCATATATCGGCTCCGAATATGCTTTCAACGTGTTTGACCAGTGGGTTTTCCCTCATAGGCTTTAGACTGAGCGGCGGATCCTCATTGGCCGAGGCCAAATTGCATTTTGACAAGCCAACTGCTTTTTCCGGCTGCTTCTCTGACCAGTTGAGGAGACTTGTGGAGCAGCTGCAACATTTCGCAAAAGTCACAATCGGAAGCTTGGGCCTTGAGGTGCGAGTTGATTTTGTTTGGTCGCTCTTCCTTTTTGATACCCTATGTGTATAATAGTTCACCTCAGCTAAAGGTTGCTGTATGATAGGGCCTTCTTGTCCCCATAAGCTGGTGCTGATCCACTCCTACCTGGTTGAGTGCTCAGTTGCAGTTTTCATACACACGCCCGTATGTAATAGCGCGTGCTTATGGCAACTTGATGAAGTTCATTTTTTCTACAGACAGGAATAGATTGATAATCTAGGGAGGCATTCAGCTGACAAAGATTCTCAAAAGTCCGTTCTGATTTCAATTTGTGAATTAAAACAGGTCAGAAAATGCGATTGGTAACGCTCTTAAAGCAGCTGATGAATAAAAAGGAAAACTATTCAGAGAATCAAATTCACAAATTGAAGATGACTTTTTAGTATTCTCATTCCAAATGCAAACATGGAGATTTGGAATAACTAAGGCTGTTTTTGGAATGTGACATAACCCAAGCATATTCTTACAATTTTCATCCCTAATGACATTTATCATTTTCACTTAACAAACATTTTGTCAAAAAAAAAAAAAAAAATCGAAAACAGTTTCTATGAAGACAGAAACTACAGGCATTAAACAGTCGGGAACAAATCCTCCTCCAAATTCCACTCCGTCATCCTCACTTGCCAATCGGCGGAAATCGAGCAACAACGTCACAAAACCGAATCAGAAAACATCGAATCGCCACCGCCCATTAGGAGGTCGCAGAAAGAAGGTCGAAAGGGAGCCGAACCTGAGATCTGATAGTTGGAGGAAGGGGGTAGGGGCGGATCTTTTTCTTTTTCTTTTATTTTTGAAAATTGAAAATTGAAATATCCTTTTCTTTCTCCCTCTCTTTTACTTATTTTAAGACCGTGTTTCACATTGGAATATGAATCTTTTGATTTTTTTTTCTTTTAGTAAAGAATTTTCTTAATTAATAGGTTAACTTTCATGGTCATGACTAGATACGAAACAAAGAAACACTCATTTGACTCTACTCCCCTATCGATTTCATTTTATTTTTTCGTTCAATTTCTCTATTCCTTACCTTCAATTTTATCGGGTCAAATAGGCCGTGAGTTCTTTAGAACGCATGGAATTGTTTACTGACTAGTTTCGAAAAGTATCGGACTTTGTTATAATCTTCGTTGTTCTGGTGGAAGAAAGTTTGTAATGCTTGATATGGCAAAGATTGGTTGGATCGATGGTCAGTAATCTCTTGAAAGTACACAATAGTTTGTTCTTTGAAATTGTTACAGTATTATGTAATCACGGAGTTCCTTTTTTGGCATTGCTTATGCTTGATATGAACTTTTGTTAATTGCTTTACAAATTATCCAGAAATAAAATCCCAAAAATTCTCAAAATGAACAAAAGAACAAAAGAACAAAAAAAAAAAAAAAACTCCAAACGGAACAGCACAACAACGCAAAAAACGAAGAAGAAAGAAGATGAAAAAAATGAATGAGAAAGGAAGCCAATTGAAAAAATCGTAAATTTTCTTGGCATAGTCGCTTAGTAAGTTTTTAGGCATTTCCCTAGCGAAATCCTATTACTTTTTACAATTTTTTTTTTTGGGTTGCGAACGATAATTTTGATTAGACGGGTTTTGTTGCCGTAAACAAAAATGATGCACTCGTGCAGGCTAACGTGCGTCGTGGTTGATTAGAAAAAAAGAGAGGAAAATGTATAAGTTCAGCCTAGATCAAGTGGTCCGCCCATTCATGTTTTGATCTTCAGACTACACATAGCCTGCATGTACGCTTGTGTGCTACCGGCGAGTGAAATACATGTCTATCGCACTCGATTTCCGATCGAAAAGAAAAAGCTGAGATCAAGTTCGGAAAAGTGACCTGCATTGAATTGCCAGCCGAAATCCTTCATGAAAAGCGAATGATTTGAAAAATATTTTTCAAAAAATAATCACCCATACAATTACAAAAATAAGCAAATGCAAAAAGATCGTGCTGGATAATGGAGATCTATTTCTTTGGTCGATTATTTCAAACAATACCAGTGATCATTTTTAAGAAAGTATTTTCCAACATTCATCATTTTGCAAAACAAAAGAAGCCTCAATGTAATCTATAAATAATGTCATATATGATATGATGTGTTCAAATTTGTCTAAGAAATGGTATTTTTTGATTTGGGTCCATGTGTAAAATGGTAATCTCATCGCACACCCCAACAAAACAAAGTGGCCTAATGGGAGGACTCGTGGGACATCACATCGATGTGAATGTGGTGATAGATCTAGTTGTTGAAATTGTAATTTGGAAGAAAGCAATTTGATAATTCCCATTCACTTTTTGAATTAATATACATATATATATGCTAATGAATTATTCAAATCGACATCTCACAAGAACGAATATTCACGCATGCTTAACATGTCGAGATGACAGGGCAAACTCAAACGTGGCCAAGCCATTTGCCATCACCAACACCAACTAACCTCCAGGCACTCGGCCAGATAGAAATACTCTGACTGAGTCATTCGCCATCACCGCCCAAAATCCAGCCCCTTTCCATGCGCCTTTCTTTTTTCCCCAAATTTGTGATAATTGCACATCAAATTTTAATGTACAAGATCATTCTACAGTCAAGCAGCGAGCGTCATTCATGTCTCTTTTTATCCTCATCATTCTTTTGGATGGATCACTAAGTCTTGTTACCATTAAATATGCAGGCCATGTTTAATCTGCCCATTCCCCATACCTGCAATGCAGAGGAATTTCGCACACTGCAAAACTTCACGTCCTTGGCTCGGCAAGAGCGTGGAGATCACTGGGTTCAAAGCCCGTTCTTCTTACAGCCACGAATGTAAGCTCGCCATTGGCATATGCTGCTTTTACCAAGAGATGCACCCTTGCTGAAGAAGATGGTCATTAACACCAAGACCAGTGGAAGACGCCAATCAAAATCTCTCGAGTCTTTGCCACGGCCGGTTCTAGCATAGCATAGATGCAATCTTTCCAGTAATGTCTCGCTACAAGCTGCTCAATAGGGAGGAAGTCGGTGGACAAGAATGGTTTGGACAGTTTCCTATGCTTGCACCAAATTATCTTTGGGTTATTGGAGCTTTTATGGAGCAAGAAACTTAGTAGTCGTGCCACTAGCATCTTCTCGATAAAAGAAAAAAGGAAAAAGGACAACCCAGAAACTCAACATTGAACTAAATGAGCTACATCAATTTTCATAACAAATGATTTCCTACCAATCATGTTCAATTTTCCATCTAAAATATCTCATCTTAAAGTGAAAATTACCTGTAGTCAAGACATTGTGATCAAATCATCATTGACAATTCACAAACTTGTACATAAATCTGAAAAAACCTCCCAATTGGGAAACCATATTCCACACTTATAGATCTGGTGATACGCAATGGGCCCAAGGGAGTCCATTTGGGAGAGTCCCAACAAGGAATTATAAGGACTTGCGCCATGCAACTAAAGAGACAACTGATAGGAACTAAAATGATACTGATTAGAACAATTCTCCGGCACACGTTTCTAGACTAATCAAATGTTTGTAGAGAGAAAGTTCATCATGTATTCACGTTGAAACAGTACCAAACCCAAACGTGCAGGAAAGTTCATAAGAGTTCCTAAAATTCTAAATCTTCTAGTAGCTGCACACACAGAGAGAGAACTACCTATACACAAGCATACAAACTCACAGAACACTTTCCCCAACCAACGGTCGTATAGGTTCTCTCTCCCTAAAAAGAGCAGAAACTCAAAAGTCTAAAACAAAAGCAGAAAGTCTGTACAGCAGACTAACCCAGAAAAACACCAAACTTTTAGGTGCTTCAACTGCAGTATAGGTAGAAGGAGCACTCAGGGCAAACAACAAAAGCTTTGGATAATTGTGCTATATCGAAGTCGGAGGTGTCATCTTTGAAGTGACCAACAGAAGTGAAATCTAGAACTTTACAAGAATAACTTCACCAAGTATAGTTATTTAATTAACCAGCCCATTACTTTCAGGCAATACTGATTTCTGCAATCAGATCCATTTATTAAAAAGACTGCTCTATGGAAGCAAGAAAGGAAAGAAGTAGTCGTTGACTGAATCTAATAGAATATATAGCTAAATGTTTGATCTGAACAGACAGAAGGCTTACAACATTTCTGATTGGAAAGACACCAAATATACTAAAGCACAAAGCCCCATCTTTATCTCCACTGCAAAGCATATTCAAACATTGCTTGGAAGATTGAGAGCTCTACGAATGAATCTTGACCATCGTCAGTTAAACCAGTTTCCAGGTGCTACGCCAGGCATGTGAGGAACTCTTGGAGCTGGAGGGAAGAAATGAGTAGTGCGATCTTCAAATGTCAGAGAGTTGCCAGAAGTGTCCTACTAAAAAATGGATTATTATCTATCCAATTGGGGGGAAAAAGAAGAAGAAGATAAATATAACAAGAGATTAAAGTTAAGGAGTCAAGTCAACAATCAGTAAATTAACAACTCACAGCTGACACCAAACATAAGTTTTCAAAAAACCTTCCATAAACCCATATTAAAGCTGTTGAATAATTCTAAGTTTGAGAAAAGAAATATCTTAGTAAACCAGACTAAAATAACTATTTAACTGCAAACAAAGCATTAGATAGAACATTATGAACAATAAAATATTGTCTGTTAAGAATCAAGATCGAGAAGTCAGATGAATTTTTTTAAGTTGAAAGATGCATACTCTATTCACCTGGGCATCCTCCTCCAAATTGAGACACACCACAGAACTGCCACATGGGACTTCAATCTTCTTAACAGTTTCCATTCTGCTTAATAATTATACCAAGTTAGAAATAAATATACCACAGTACAATTAACTGCTGCAAGCAATAGCATAAAAAAGCAGCACAATGCATATCCATGGTTCCATAAAGACGACTAGATTGGTAAGATAACATTCATATGTAAAAATAAGCTCTTCAGAGCAAAACATAATCCATGAAATGGATAATGATTAGTAAATTGGTAGGCATTGCAAAGAAACTTTATGGCAGCAACATCAGCCAAGTTCTGAGCAATTGTACCCATGACCAAACAGCTGGCTTAATGACATAACTGGTAATCTACGAACTTTTCCACCCACAAGCATAATTGAGGCACACACAAATTCTATCATTTAGGAGTCACCCGAACTATTACCTTCCTAATATGACTGAACTGGACATATGTCACTTTAAATAATAGAAAGAAACTATTAATTTGATGAAAATGAGCATGTCATGGATGACTGCTTCTATATGCTGTCTCAGTCATCATTGGATAGGAATGAACCATTCAATCTAATTAGTTAAATGGGTATATATAAGATGCAAGATATCATCTAAACCAAGGACTTTGTAAGTTTACAGCTATTCTTTTTAAAAATTATATGACATTGATGAAGATATGCATATTGTACGTATCGGACAAGTTATTCATGTTGTCTCGGTCATGTTTGGATTGGAATGAACCATTCGCTTTAATTAGTTAAATGGGTATATATAAGATACAAGATATCATCTAAACCTAGGACTTTGTAAGCTTACAGCTATTCTTTTTAAAAATTATATGACATTATATGCATATTGCATGTATTGTACAAGTTATTCATGCTGTGTCGGTCATGTTTGGATTGGAATGAACCATTCACTTTAATTAGTTAAATGGGAATATATAAGATACAAGATATCATCTAAACCTAGGATTTTGTAAGCTTACAGCTACTCTTTTTAAAAATTATATGACATTATATGCATATTGATGTACTTTAGCAAGTTATTCATGCTGTGTCGGTCATGTTTGGATTGCAACGAAAAATTCACTTTAATTAGTTCAAAGGGTTATTCATCTCATGTCCTTGTTGATCTATTTAACAAAGGGGGCATGTTCGAAAAGAGTGTTCTAACAAGATTTGTTAAGTTTCTATGCTCAGAGAGTCAGAATGACCTATCTAGCAGTCCACTGTTAATTTGACATCGGGAGACAGGACCCATAAACGCAGATTGCCATCTCTATTAGCACTAAATGTTTGATGAGCAAGCTTCCATTTGTAATGCATCATGCGGCTTTTGAGCAATTCAGAATCTTTCCGAAGAGAGATTAGAGAAGAACACATTGTGATGATAAGGGATTGTTGCAGGAAGATTCCTAGTTGAGAAGTTGTGAGGGTAATGTTAAAGTAATATGTTAAAAGTAATAACATAGAAAACTTACTTCAACGTGAAACTGTACCATCTTCTAGTCCCAAGGCAACAACTTTGCCATTAGGAAGCCAGCATAATGACGTTATACATTTACCTGGAGTACATTAGAATAATTAAGATAATCCAGTATAACGACATACAATGGAATGTGCAACGAAAATTGATTTCATAAACAACAACAACAAGGCCGATGACTCAAAGGGCACGCGCACCAAGCTATTGTCGAAGAAACGAACATACTAAATAAACAAAAAAAGAACTTTCTCGAGCCGAAGCAATTACCAAGGAGAGATTGTCCACAGCCTCCGCCAATTGAAGCGATGAAGCACCACCTTCGAGTCCTCCGTGACCATCGCTAGCAAATCCTTCTCCGGATTCCACTCCACCATCTTCACCTGCCAATCGCAAGAAATCGAGCAAAAACCTCACAAAACCGAATCGGGAAACAAATCGAATCAACCCACCCATTATTAGGTCACGAAAGAAGGACAAAATGGGAGCCGAACCTGAGAAGCCAGCGGTTTGTCGAACTGAAGCTGAAAGGGAAGCACGTGTCGCGACCCTTCGTTAGTCTCCATAGCAGAAAAAGCTCCGGAAGCAGCCGAAAACGCAGCCACCAGCTGCTGGAGCAAGCAGCGAGGGCGTGTCTAGAGAGCTAGTGGCGGGTCGAGCTCGAAAACCCTAGAAGAAAGCTTGAAGACAGAGTCATTCTGCCTCAAGCCCTTCCCCACGTCCCTCGTTCGACAGCCGATTACGCCTCCCCGAGGCCGCGCACGATCACGAGCTCCTCTGTTCCCGACAGGCTCGACGAATCGCGCTCCGAATCGGAGCCGCCTTCGACGGAGAGCACGGACCGGAGGCCGGAAACTCGGACGGGCGGGGAGCGGAGGAGCTGGAGGTCAACTTGACGGTCGTGCGGACGGCGGCCGGAGCGAGGGTCGGCGGAGACAACGAGGAAGAGAAGAGAATTTGATTACGGGCCGAGCCGGGCCGGATTGGGCCATGAGTCGGGCTTAACAAATGGCCCTTCGGGCCCCGGTTCCGGCCCGTCAGACTACTGATCATGTCAAGGCGCGGCCAATTTATGGAGTTTTTTTACGTGGAGTTTAGGAGTAAGCCACGGAACCAGTGAACTTCAGAACAATAGAGAAAGAGAGTGGGCTTCGCGAGAGAAACCGAGGGTAAAATGAAGAGCACGACTCCGTTTTTCCGCAAAAAATTAATAATTTAGAAAATATTTTCTTAAACTTAATCATCTTTATTTTTTAAAAATGAGTAAATACCTTAATTTACGTCATTTTACAAATAACATCACATATGGCATGATCCTCAAGATTGTCAGAGAAACGATATCATTTAATTTGGGTCCATACACTCAATGGTAATCTCATTGCACGCCCCCAATAGAACGAAGTGGCTTCACTCTGTTCCAGCAGAGCTGGTACAGAAGCGTAGGAGGGGTCATGGGACATCACATAGATGCGAATGTAATTTGTCAAAAAGGAATGTGATAATCCATCCTCATTTACTTTCGAATTAAAAAACATATGCTAATGAATTCAAATCAACATCTCACAAGAGCGAACATTCACGCTTGCTTGAATGTCAAGACGACTGGCCTTGCTCGAACTTGACCAAGCCATCACCACCCAAGCTCCAAACATTCAGCCGGATAGAAATACTCAAACCACGTCATTTGCCATCATCGTCCGAAACCGAATCCCTTCCCGCGCACCATTTTTCATTTATTTTCCAATCTGTGATGATTGGGTATTGAATTCGAACATACGCAATCATTCTCTAGCTGAGCGGCGAACATCATTCGCGTTATGCTTAATCCTCATCACCACTTTGGATGGATCACTAAGTCTAGTTACCAATATATGTGCAGGCCATGTCTGATCCAGCCATCCTCATGCCCGCGATGTAGAGGAATTTTGCCCTCTGCAGAACTCCTGCACTTGGAAGAAGTAGAAGGTGACGGATGTAAGCTCGCCTTGCCAATGTTGCTTTTACCAAGGGATGCACTCCTGCCGGAGAAGGTCATAAACGTCAAGAGCAGTGGAAGACACCAATTGAAATCTCTCGAGTCCTTGCCACGATTGGTTCTACCCTAGATGCAATCTTTCTGGTAAAGTCTCACCACAAGTTGCTCAATAGGGAGACTGTTGGTGGTAGAACGAATTTTCCATGAGAAGCCATCTGGAAAGTGAAAGTTTTGATTAGAGTTTCTCTTTTAGATTGGGAAGCAACTTGGGAACGAATCCTTGCTTCAGATAACCTAAAACGAAGAGGCCAAAACACTGGTTAGCAAGTGTTTCTTCCGGAAGGAAGCAGAATCCCTGTGGCATCTCCTCCTTCACCGTTCATGGACATTGCATGTTTTTATTGAGCGCAAAAACACTCCATCAACTCACAGTTGTATGACCAAAAAGCAAAAAAGAACTCACAGTTGCAGTTCCTTTTATGAGTAAGTTTATAGTGACAAAAGGTTGCCTCTACAGCCTAAAGTCAAGATCTAAAAAGTTGAAGAGAAACTTTGGATCCAAAGGGATACCAACACATTCCCAAAACAGAACAATACTATGGATACGAAGATTAGCATACAAAACCAGTTCTTGGTAAAATTCAAGTATTTAGGCAAGTAGATCACCGACACCTGATACAGATCTATATTGCATGTGACTTAGTAAACCATTTTCATTTACTAGGACTGAACATCTTTAACATTACTCTGCCAAAAAAAAAAAATGGTCATTAGCTTAAAAAGATGGCGCTCTAATCGGAAAAATAGTTGGTAAAAAAAATATAAATTAACAAATTCCCATATCTAAGTATGTTAACAAATTGCTGCGAACGGAAGCTCTCATAACCAAGGTCAAGCATCACAGATGAGATCAATGTTGGCTCAATTCACTATCTAAGCACCCACCAGTTATTTTATCTATTTAACATCAGGATGCTCTGAAAGATACGGCATGTCTCAAGATGTGCAAAGCATAACTTACTATAACTGTTCTGTGTGATACTTAAACTCAATAACTTATCAAAGAGAAAGGCCAAATGCAAAGGTAATAACATGCACCTATAGATGATTGACGACAACCAGCTGAAGTTCTTTTCCAGCACCACAACCAACTATTGATACACACTTCATACCCTATCATTGAACAAACCAGCTGACTAAGATTATAAAACCAACAGAAAGAACCGAAGTCCAAAAGCGACACTGGAGCTTCAAAAACTAGTCGTACCACTTCACCCAGAGAATTAACAAGAAACTGATGGATTGCAGGACTGGTCCTAGCACCACCTAGAAGACTCAAAAATTCCTCCTGAGGAGAAGAGTCAAGACCTAGATAACCAAACAGAAATAGTCAAATGAAGTAACAACGGAAAGCCATCTACTGCTCTGTATTAACAGGACCACTAACCATGGTCCTTAATAAATCTTCATAATAAATCAAACTTCTCATGAAATATGTCCATGGCATCAGCCGACTGCTTGTGCATGACCAATGATGATGTCCAGATGACATGAAGTAAATCTTCGATGTCGGAAGCCTGTTGAGCAACTTGATGATGTTCATTTTTACTGCAGACAGGAAGAAATTGAGAATCTAAGGAGGCATTCAACTGATAAAGGTTCTCAGAAATCTGTTCTCATTTTATTTGAGAATGTAAACGGTCCAGAAAATATGTTTGGTAACTCCAAGTTACCATTTTTACAACAGGGGTTCAACCTGCCAACTCCAAGTGGGCATCAAGCATTTCTACATCTGCCATAACTAGTCTTTCTAGCATAAACGACATCCCCTCCGATTTGAGATCTTTATCTTTGTGAACACTTTGGCTGGTGTACCAAAAAGGGCAACATGATAGCAATACAGGAGTAGGCTACCCTTCCAGTTGATCTAGATGATTGTCATTTATGTTATGGAAATCTCCTAAGGCACCAATCTGTCTAGAAGTTGATCAGTATCTATCACGCTTGTAAATAAAAATCCCTACGTATCAGCTTGGGATTCTTTACTTGCAACTATGTCATATCCAAAATTTCACTCTCATTACCATCATTCACTCTTCATTTTTGTGTAAAACACCAACTCATTAGTTTGATGTCATGTTCTCATTTAGAATTTCAAGCACTTCACCTCTATATTCACCAACTCTCCATCGAACGCAATTTGAACTCGATTGGCAATTGAAGTAACTTATTTAGGGAAAAGCATCGAAGCACATTTAAGGAAAAGCAAAGGAGGAATAAGGCCAATGACACAAAGGGCGCACACCAAGCCATCATTGAAGAAACGAACACACTGAATAACAAAAAAGGAGAAATTTCTCAAGCCGAAGCAATTACCAGGAGAGATTGTCCACAGCCTCTGCCAATTGAAGCGATGAAGCACCACCTTCGATTCCTCCGTGACCACCGCTAGCAAATCCTTCTCCGGATTCCACTCCGCCATCTTCACCCGCCAATCGGAAGAAACCGAGCAAAATCCTCACAAAACCGAATGGGAAAACAATCGAATCGACCTGCCCATTATCAGGTCGCGAAAGAAGGCGGACCGGAGCCGAACCTGAGAAGCCAGAGGTTTGTCGAACTGTAGCTAAAAGGGAAGCACGTGCCGTGACCCTTCGTCGGTCTCCATAGCTGAAAAAGCTCCGAGAGCAGCCGAAAACGCAGCCACCAGCTGCTGGGGCAAGCCGCGAGGGAGCGTACGAAAGCGGCGGTGGCGGCAAATGCGAACAGAAATGGAGAGCTGGTGGTGGAGGGTGGAGCCCGAAAACCCTAGAAGAAAGCTTGAAGAGGGAGAGAGTAATGAAGTGCAGTGGAAGCTTGAGAATTTTGCAGAGAAAGATGGCGGAAGAGGAAGAACAGGTGGGAGAGAGAGGATTTGTTAACGGGCCGAGCCGGGCCGGTTTGGGCCATAATCGTGCTTAACAAGTGGCCCTTCGAGACACAACACAAGCAAAGCCTTAGAGAATGTATCTTTGTAGGAGCTAGTTTGCTTTGAGTTAACTATAATAGTAGGGCGCAGTCTTTTCCTACTCATAGTATATACTAGTTGTGTGACATGATCATTTATTTCAGTGTTATGTTTGTACCAGTATATGTGTGTTTCGAGTTGCCTATTACAATTTTACCGTGTTACTAGTATGTCACTTTCACACCCATTAATCGGGATTAGAGCTACGCTTCCTTGCTCAACAAGTGGCATCAGAGTTAGACAATCAGAGATCGGCTAGACTTTGCTTAAGTCTTTGTCCATTTTCCAAGACAAGGTGTATGATGACGTGATCGAGAAGATTTTGATGGGTAGCACCATTCTTGAGTATTGAAAGTTTGAAAGTTGCACGCATGGGGAGGGATCACAACGACATTTATTCAAGAAACTTGAAAGAACTTGTGATTGATAGATGTTGGCTAGTCAAAGGAAATGATATGTCGTTAAAAATTCTCACTACTCAAGATAGAAGCCATGATGCAATGGGGGTTTCACCTTCAGGAAGAGAGGTGTCAGAATTGTGCAGTGAGATGAACCACCTAAACAAAGTCCAGGCTCGATTCGATCGTTCTTACTATCGCACTATGGAAGATATTCTTACCTTTTTTGTTGGATAGAATTTATCGTAACTTTTTCTTAGAGGAGACCATATTTGTTACTTGTTTATGGAGGACCCTATCATCATTGATAACATTATTCATATCTAGGCAGAACAACTTTGTTTACTAATTTTTCATCACATGGTATCTCTCTACTCTAATTCTTTCAACACCTTTCTTCCAAAGGTTCTCTAATTTTTCAAATGTAAGGAACACGAGGTATATCATTCAAAGAGCATGCTCAGATTATGCGCTAGTTTTGCATCGGCATTGCAACCACATTGATCGAGTACTATGTATTGAGTCTTGCCTGTTTGGTGCCATCCAAAAGCAATACAGCTGCTTTTCGGAAAGCGTACACTATTAAATTATGATGCTAAGTTCACTCAATATCCTCCATTCATTCAGATAGTTAGTTTAAGAATGATGTTGAGCTACAAACATAGTTCTATAATTACTAAAATAGTAGCATAAGCAAATTTTATAAGATTACACAATAGCTATGATAGAGGGTTTAGCCAAAGGTATTATGAGTGACAGACACAAATTGCCTTCTATTTGTTTCCTATCAATAGTATAGCTTCTCTCCATATTCCACTAGTACTCATGATCCCGCCCTTCTCTTTTTGTTTTATCGGTCATTGAAAATTTTAACTGTAGTCTCTCCAAAACAAGCTTGTGTAAAAATTTTAATTGTAGTCTCTCCAAAACAAGCTTGTGTAAGACTGCTTGTGCATAGTTTGATTTAAAACGCGGTTTGCATTGGTAGTGGATCAAATACCAAGAATTTATTTTGTTGGTAATATTTATCGTTTCGTCTTATTACTAATTGTTGTTGTCACTATTTCAGCACTTATTTTGCATTGAGAAAGAGTACATTGATGACATGAAGATATACAAATAAATTAATAAAGCAGGTTAATCTCAGAGTAGATTTGGCTAAAGTTGACCAAGAGGTTATCATAAAGATAATTAATAAACACAAGAATAGAAATCACATTTGCACATTTTTCATGCATACAATCATATATACTGATACGATTACTATCTTGATGCACATGATCAAACTCAAAGCTATTACGTCTATAAGAGTTTCTCCTTTAGATTGGCAATAAATCTTAGAGAACGAATGATAAAATTAAACATTTTTAGATTCTTGTATATACATCATTAAGTTTTTTGGCTATATGATACTATTTTCAATAATATGAAATATAATCTCATAATCTTAAATCTACCATATAATTGTAAATTTCAAATCTCTGATATTGGAAGATAGTATTTGTTCTTTAATGCCACCTTGTCACTATATATCTAGCTAGTCATATCGATTATAGTAATCCTGAAGATTGACCCATTCACATGAGTGTTTTGTACATTGGATTGGATGCATCATTTAACAGTGATGCGTGGAGAAGTGAGTAAATTTTAAGTGAGAGATTTCAACATTCAAATGCAAAGTTTGTGGATTGACTACACCATGTAATCCATTCAACTCAAAGTACAAACAATCCAAACTAGACATTTGGTTCTCTTATATATGGAAATAATAAACATATAGGCATGAAGCAAAAGTTTGACACCATCGAATAGCTGTCAAAGCTTGCAGAAATACCATGAAGACAGTTATCCACCCAGATAGAGGATGGGTCAATATCTTTCAGTCGATTCTATCTAACTCAATAGATAAAGAGGTAACTTTCACTCCGCTTTTTCTCTTCAATGAATGTCCGCCTAGCAGAAAATGTTCATGGCAGGCATAAATTATAACTCTCCCGAAAGGGTGGAGCCTAAGAGCTTCAGTCAAAAAGCACATATGCGTTGCTTCTCACGCTGATGCCTCTTGCAGCTTCAAGCATTAGAGGTCCACCCACAAGAGCAACATGAACATTACCGCCGCAAGTTCACAAACAGACGTTCATTCTTAATTTGAGATTTTATCTTCATGCTTGTCCAAGTATGTAGACCATGGCCTGCTTTCTTGCAGCCAAAACACAAGCCATGTCCCTACTTACTGTCGCAAAAAAAAAAAAAATTTTAACTTGATTTCTCTCCAGTGTTCCTATAATATGGCCATAACTAATGTGATGTTTTGATAGCTCTGTAGGGTAAAAGTAATAAGTACAATACTTGCATCACGCTAAAACACAGGCCGAAGCAATACTTGTGTACCTCAAGACGCTATGGTATGCATGTGAACCATGAATGCTCTACAATATCTTGATATACTAAATACCATGATAGCATCTATCATCATGAACATGTACGTACTAGTTCTCACTTAGTGACTTTGACCACCATAAGAAGATAATTATTCTTTTTGTATTTGTCTGGCCACTAAGATTCATCTTTTTCGCACTTTGACCTCCCAATTGATCTAAATTAATAGGAAAACCTAATACCTTAGTATTTTTCTTCTTCAATTAAAAAAAATACCCTTCTTTGAAGCATAAATTTGCACGTTTCCAACCATCAAAACAAACATGAAACGATCCACTAGAGAGGCACGACCACAATGTACCAACACCAATCATATTTGAACTTAAGAGTAGGTTGTAAAAGTGGAAATTTAGTAAGGAGCATCAACAAGATTAATTTAGTTCCACCACCTATCATCATGAACATGTACGTACTAGTTCTCACTCAGTGACTCTGACCACCATAAGAAGATAATTATTCTTTTTGTATTTGTCTGGCCACTAAGATTCATCTTTTTCGCACTTTGACCTCCCAATTGATCTAAATTAATAGGAAAACCTAATACCTTAGTATTTTTCTTCTTCAATTAAAAAAATACCCTTCTTTGAAGTATAAATTTGCACATTTCCAACCATCGAAACAAACATGAAACAATCCATTAGAGAGGCACGACCGCAATGTACCAACACCAGTCATATTTGAACTTAAGAGTAGGTTGTAAAAGTGGAAATTTAGTAAGGAGCATCAACATGATTAATTCAGTTCCACCACCTAGTCCATGAGATAAATTTGTTACTGACACTAGCAAGTTTATCAAACAATGATACAGAAAGGAAAGACTATCGGCAACAATAAGTTTCCAAACATCCAAACTGCAAATGGACATGGTTAGAAGCTCCAAGAAAATAGTGTCCAGAGTATACAATTTATGGCATGGCAATGAATTGATCCTTAACTTGATTGTATGTTGGTGTAAAAAATTCTTAACAAGGGGGGACTCCAGTGTGGGAAATGTTGCAAATCTTCTCATTTAGTGTAAGATAGAGTGCTAGATGTGTAATTTCATTGGGTTAGTGTTTTAGGAGGAAGAATGAGACAATTGAGTAGAAGTGTTCTCACAAAATAGAAGCAAAAGTGGCACTACTAACCCATTAGGGTCATCAAATGCACATTTCTTAACATATATAAAAGTACAAGGCTCCTAACTGTCAAGATATGTAGGAACTTTTGAAGTTATGGTAAGTCATAAAGTAAAATATCCTATAAAATTGCAACATGAAATGGCATGTAAATGCACATAGGAGGAAAACTGAGCTGCTACTCCTTGTGCTGATGAGGAGAGCAAGTACTAACAAATAAGAAGAACAAAAGAACAAACGTCTATACAAGAGGTTGAACGCTCTTCCTCTAAGATTTTGGAAAGCCCAAAACAGGTCCAGACTAGTTGACAAGTTCACTGGGTTACCAATTGACAGTACACTTGGTCACTTGTTCAACAGGGCCAATAACACCAGTTCTTGACGGCTACTGTTTCTGCTGTGAAACCAGACTCGAACGAAAAGCACAATATCCTCATTTTTTCTTTTCATTTTGCCAGTAATGTCTTAAATAGTGAATTGACATGTATTGGAACACATAGAACTTAGGAGCATCCCATACTTATCACAAGTAAGGAATCAATATGCAAGCTTTGGATGCACAAGTTACCTTCAGTTGGTACAATTCCCAGTTTATTGCACAAGTGGGTGCACAAATGGAAGGTCATTGGCCTGCAAGATCATCATCCAGGCATCTCCCAAGTTTTCACGAGCACATTCATCTTATTTAGCAGCATAACAATTTGATGTTCCTGTTTCCAACAGAATATATTAGCCACATCTACAAAGAAGGCTTTAAAATATGCTATGCCAGCCTCTTACCTTATACAGAGCCAAATCCACACAATAGTAATTAGGAGGGATGCACAACAAGATCGCTTCCAAAGGCCTTCTCTGCTTCACATTGCTTGAATCATTCACAAATCACCTCACCATTGCTATACCGTTTGTAACATCTAAAAAAGACTATTTGGAATGAGGTATAATCTGTAAATCCAATTTCATGATTCTATTAGATGAAGCCAATTCAGAGGCATCCTATAGATTCAAACAAAGAAATGAAGCAGTTGTACTTTGCACATGTAGATCTCTGGAGAAAATTGTAGTTTCAGATTAAAGGTCTATAACTCATAGAAGGACAGTGAAATGGGAACATATCTGGTGGATGGTAAAATAGACATAGGAAGAAATTGTGGCAATAAATTCATGTCAAGATTTTTTTTTAAATAGTAAAAAAGGCATCTTGGCAGCTTCCTTGAAACTGTAATGACTAAATTATTTCCTAATTTAGAGAAATGAGATACTGTTTTTCCATACACAATGATCATAAGCTAAACAGAAAGCCCAATCCGACAAGATCACCCAACTTAAGTTCCAATTACATTGTCAAGTAATCAACCTGAGATCAAATACAAAACACTAGAATGTTAGGAAAAGGGTAAGTGAAAAATCACTGACTACAAAACCCAGAAGACAACACCCTACCCCCAAAGGTTACCATTTCTTTTTCTCCTTCTTGCATTATAGTCTCAAAGTTCTAGCTAATCAAGCAAGGGAATGAAAAATATTTGTAAAATTTTACAGTAATAGGAAAATGGATAGTAAGATCTACAGACAAACTCAAATAATTGATGAGTTGGGTAACACCAAAAGCGCAAGCTTTCAAGTAAAGGATTGCAATGTTCTCACAAACCAATTTTGAACCGGGGCAATCATACTCAAACTCTTGTTATGCATACAAAGAGATCGAGAATTTCGCATTTGGTACACATATCAGCCATGAGGACCAGACTTGAAAGGAGGGAAGAAGCAATCACTTCAAACAACAGATAACAGTAATGTTCTGTCCCATAATTCATATTTCTCCCACAGAGATGGCATGTGTAAGAACACTTATGCATGGAAAACTAGATATATCAATTAGATGAAGAATCAACAATAAAAGAGCAATAAACAACACATTCAGGTAAGAATTCTATGCAAGAGCAAGATTCTATTACATTTCACATTTCTAATTCTTTTGCTAATACCTATGTTCCATCTATTGAAATTCCTCCACCACTATCCTTTGTAGATATTCACTGTCCCCAAATCCTCCAAATTGCAGTAATTCTCCAGCGCAATAATGTATGTAAGACATCTCGCTGACGTGACTATCAGAACACATTCATCAAGGCAGAAAAGCGCAAGAAATTACAATTGATCTTTCGAAAAGTGAGAACCTTCCAATTCAATGAGAAATGACAATCAACCTGTTAATTTTAACCCATGTTTTCATGTGGATAGCTAAAATAGTACTAAACCAACAAAAACCACAGTTGACACCCAACAGGCCACCCTACCTTGAGTCAACCTTATCTAGTTGAAGTGCTCTAAGTATTTATGGGGATGGTAACAAGATGACATGAAATGAAGAACTGACCCACAAACCAGGAGTCATTTACAATCGCATATCATTAGTTTAGCAACTAATTCAGTCACATTGGATTAAAGCAGATTCAGTTGCTAAAAAACAATACTAGGTTGACAACATATCATTTTGCATTTAAAGCATGACTAGTTCCATTAAACCACGGTATTAGAATTCTCTAGCACACAAATGGATAGCACAACACAGTGAAGGCCTACCAAAATAGCTGCTAGAGTATATGAAGGCAATACTAAACTGAACATACTTCGCAGTAATCAAAGAATACTAAGCTGACGAACTTTCTCTCTTCGAAGCATTTACAAGAGACTGTCCACAACCTCTGCCAATTGAAGCGATGAAGCACCACCTTTGAGTCCTTTGTGACCGTCGCCAGCCAACACTTCTCTGGTTTCCACTCTATCATCTTCACCTACCAATCAGAAATCAAACAAACTTCACAAAACCAATTTGGACCAATCAAGTCGATCGCCCATTAGGTCACAAAAGAACACTAGGAGCTAAACCTGAGAAGCCAGTGGTTTTTCAAACTGAAGCTGAAATGGAAGCACAACACACTGTGGTCCTTTGCCAATTTCCATAGCTAAAGCTCTGTGAGCAGCCGAAAACACAGCACCAACACTATAACAAATCACAGGGATGCAAGTTGAAAGAGGGCTTGTGAAGATTAGAGTTCAAAGAACCCAAAGGAAACGTGGCCTGACAACATGCAAATAACTTTTACCATTCCAAGGATGCATTGTCGGGGTTCGGAGAAGTTCAAGAAATGTGGAGCTCCTCATCCTTCTATGATTTCAATTCCCTTTAGAAGTGCCTTCTGAAAGCTCTCTGGGATGCTACAGCATTTACATCAACCAGTGGAATGATAATTGAATCCTGCTAGTGAGTCAAACGAAATCAATCCAGCAACTAACATCAACGGACTACTAATAATACTCCAAAGTTTATGGAACTCTGTTTGTCAGACTTGATATTCTTTTTGAACTCTTTGGATCCAACTAATGGGACTTCTGACGTCATCAACCACAAAAGCTTTGATCAAATTAGCATAGTGTATTCAACTCAAGATGCTTTCTTTTGTGGGACATACTATGACTCTTTTCCTTATCATTATGTGCTATTGATGCGTTAGAATTAATGCAAGACAGTTTTCAAATGGCATATAGGATACTAAAAAGTTTCCTCAGGAAACTTAAGGAAATGCTTCCTGTGTTTTTCTTTTAAGCAAGTGCACTAACAAGAGCTTATGCACAATATAAGCAATCATTTCATAGCAAAAGACATTCTAGTTAATGTATTGTCTGACTCAATAGTTCAGGTCTATGACAGATGGCTTTACCCACTCTACAAACATCAAGATGCATTCTCTGGGAGGCATGGAGTAGGTATACCCTGGATTCAAACTAAATGAACATGGATCCATGGTCAGCAATATTTGAATTGTAATTTTCGCAATCGATCCAAATATTCAAGATGTTTTTGCTTCTACCCTGTTTGCTAGTTCACTCATGACCACACCACTAGGCGAAGAGCTTGCGCTTGCATTTAGCACTTCTAAATTAATGTGATTATCTTAATCTCCTAATGAAGACAGTTCTATGAGATAAAACGGGTGGAACACAATGGTTGGACAAATTTTATCCCAAGTGAGAAGCATATGCATACTAAGGGATGCCATATCAACATGCTTCTTTTGCATTGTAAATTCACTCTTAAGTGTACTTAGAAATATGCAGTCATGAACTGCATGCTGAGCGTAGAGCAAACTAAAACCTCACATTAGAAGGATTGCCATATAGGGTCCTTCATTTAGCATTTTCTTTGACCTATACAATGACTTTTGGCATGCTATCAAAAACATGTACACATCAGTTTTTCAACACTTCCAGCGTTCCAAAATCAATCAGATGTCGAGAATCTCTATTTTTCTGCATAGGATGAAGGATCTTACTTGAACACTTATGTAAAAAATGATGCACTTTGAAAGCCTTATCATCTATTTCTGGTATTGACATGATAAGCAGAACCATTTTGCCAAAGCACACATTAACTTCCATGAACATCTCCGCTCGGATTCCTTGAATTCAAGTAAGAAAACAATGGTGACACTATCAACCAGGAAATAATAATGACAAGATCATAAATCTTGAAAGATATTGCAAGCGGGAAATTGAAATTGAAATTGGGCATTAGATCTCAAAAGAGCATAGGTCGATTACCTGCTTTATGTACCTTCATTAGAAAATGTGGATCCCTCATCCAAGTAGTACATATAGTATGGATTTGGTTTGCTCCATCTGCCATATGTAATTTGATAATGTTGATAAATCCGCGTTCTAAATAATTCTGGAATTGTTTTGAGTGACTTGCATCCAATGATATTCAGTTCTTCCAAAAACTCCAACCTATCAAGGCCTTGAATTTCGACCAAGTTTTCACAATCTCTAGCTTCTAATATCTTCAGACTCTCGGATTTTGGAAGGAGAAGCCTTTCAATTGAAGTGCACCAAGAGATATCTAGACTTTCCAAATACTCCAAACTATCGAGCCCTTGAATTTTGGCTAAGTTTTTGCAACACCAAGCCTTTAATTTCTTTAGCATCCCGAATTTTGGAAGGTTTAGCCATCCAATTGAAGTGCACCGAGAGATATCTAGACTTTCCAAATACTCCAAACTATCGAGCCCTTGAATTTTGGCTAAGTTTTCGCAGCCTTGAGCCTTTAATTCCTTTAGCCTTCCGAATTTTGGAAGGTCTAGCCTTTCCATTGAAGTGCACCATTGGATATCTAAACTTTCCAAATACTCCAAACTATCAAGCCCTTGAATTTTGGCTAAGTTTTTGCAGCCTTGAGCCTTTAATTCCTTCAGCCTTCCGAATTTTGGAAGGTCTAGCCATCCAATTGAAGTGCACCAAGAGATACCTAGACTTTCCAAATACTCCAAACTATCGAGCCCTTGAATTTTGGCTGATTTTACACATCCTGTAGCTTGTAATTTCTTCAGCCTCCCGGATTTCGGAAGGTCTAGCCTTTCCATTGAAGTGCACCTTTCGATATCTAGCCATTCCAAATACTCCGACCTATCAAGGCCTTGAATTTCGGCTAATTTGTGACATGTCTTAATAGTCAATTTCTTCAGACCCTCGAGTTTTGGAAGGTCCACCTGTTTGATTGAATGGCAGTATGTGATATCCAAGCTTTCCAAATATATCAATTTGTCAAGAGCTCGAATTTCAAGTAGATTCATGCAAGCGTTGTTGACACCTAATTTTTTGCCCAAATTATTGCATATAGATTAATTAATTTAAAAAAAAAAGATTTTTTTTAAAAAAAATTAATTAAAAAAAAAAAGAAAAAAAAGTTGTGGCCAATGATCTAAATGTGACTAGCCAAGCCCAAGAGGTCAGATTGGAATTAAAATGGCAAATTGGGGCAAAAATGCAATTTCCAAAAGTTGAGGGACCAATTCGCAAATTTTGCAAAATTTCACCCGAGTCCTTAAATCATCATCTTAGCCCCCAATTAAGTTGAAATTGAACTTGGGTCATGTCTAATTAATCGAATCGGACAAAAAGGACCTAATTGCATTGAATTTGACATCTTCGGGCAAGAAAATGGCCAACTTTGAGGGACTCTCTTGCAAAATTGGGTGGAGACAATTACGAAAAATGGTCAAGATCTTAAACTACTATACATGAGGTTGCTAATTGATCAGAAACCGCGGCCAAATTGATGGATTAAATCATACAAACTAGCTACCAAAACCAAGCCCACGGTTAGGTCTTAATTCGGAGCTGATAAGTAGGCATATTGGTGGCCCCACCATATCTCACTCAGCCGCCCATATAGCTCGATATTTGCACGTGATGGAAGACCATATATAGCAGTGCAAGTGGACAGAAATTGGCCAAGGATAAGCTCCTGACAGCACCGGAAAATCGCAGCAAAACCTGCACACTCAACAGCTGCAGAATTAAAAAATTGGCTAAGTCAGGAGAGTGGGTGGACTAGCTCAGTTGGCAGGCTTGGTAGGGGGGCAAAAAGCTGACCAAAAATCCCTCAATTCATGGGATAAGATCACTGAAGCAAGGTATTTCAAGGGATGAAAAAAAAGAGACGAGAGAGAGAGGAGGGAGCTCGGAATCGTACCAAAAAAAAACACCCTCAGAAGCAATTCCAGAAAGGAGAGAACCCAGAAATTCCAGATGAACCTTTAGAGAGAAAAGTGAGATTTACACACATCTACGTTCAAAATTAGCCACAACCTTCAACTAGAGATTGAAACTTCACTCCAATATCTTTCCAACCATAGGTCACATGTCCCAAATGGAGATCGGGAAGGCCTCTTAAAGCCCCCCGAAACAGTGCCCTCCTGGCAGGCCCAGAAAGTCCGAAAATTTTTCTAAGTGTTGAGCCTGATTGGTCACGAGTGAGGAAAAGCGAGTGCTTTGGAGAAACTTGAGAGACAAATGAGGAAATACATGAATTACAAGCCAAACTATAATACATATAGTTTGGGTTGATTTGAACTTGGCCAACAAGGAAGGTTTGGAAGTCTAATTTTAGAAGTCAACGAAAAGCTTCGTTGTCACTTTTTCTTCTGCAGATCTCACTTTCAGCTTGAAGGAACCAACTTCCACGTGCTTCCAGAGGACAATTTCGTGGTTTTCTTGGCCAAGAGTCACTTGAAAAAGAAACTAGGAAGCAAGGTAAGCATCCTAGATGTATTTTTGTTCGAGTTTGAACATTTTTTTTATAATGAAAATTGAGAAGGAAACTAGTCCGAAGAACTGATTTCTGAAGCTAAAATTTTTCTAAGTGTTTAAAACTTCTTCAATGCCCGCACATGCTTGACTTGTTACTCACCTTTGCATGCTTTTGTTCGTCGTTGTGACTTTGATGAATGTTACATGGGAATGCAAATGATGCATAGGACAACCCGGTTTAGTCTTTAAATCTCCTTGTGAACCATGAAACCATCTATAACATGAGCCAAAAACCACATTGAGACATGGTTGGCCAGCATAGATCATGCACGAATGCTTCTTGGAGAGTTCATTTTGATGCGTTCGGTTGATCGTTTTCGATGATGTTTGTTGCATTTGAAAGTAAGTGTTACCTATTTTCATCTAGATGGAGTAATATTTCATATAGATGTGGCATGTGATGGTTTTCGGAGCTTCAATCTGAGCATTTGACATGGCTGTTTAACTTGGGTTCATCACCAGATTTGCAAAACAGCTCCAACCCGCATATTGGAGGCCGTTTTCAGTTCGGTTTTTGCATGTTCTAGGCTGTGATTTCTAGTTAAACATGTTCCTTGCATGTGGTAGTATAATCTTGATACTTTACCTCCGCATGAGATTGCTTATGGGTCGAGATTGAAGGCCACGAACATGGCCCGATGAAGACGTTTTGAGGTGATTTGATGCAAGCCAAGTATTCGATAAAATGTTGGAACCAAGTTTCAACCTTGAAACGGTCGATTTAAGCTCTATTATTGTAATATTCATGTGCTGTGTTGTTCAATATTAGCATATATCGGTTTAGGGAATTATTATTATTATTATTTAAAAAAATAAAAAAATTCAAAAAATTCAAAAAAATTCAAAAAATATATATAAGTGATAAATGGCATCAAATTAAGGAAAAATGACATATATGAAATTTTATTAATTTTATAAGGCCATTTTTCCTAATTTAATGCTATTTTGATATTTTATAATTATTTTCGTAAATAATCTATTTTACATAGATTAAAATTAATTGGAGTAATTTCATGCATATTTAACTTCTCATTTTGCTCACGGGGGTCCTGTCCCGGGGCGTGATAACAAGGCCATGTAATATTATTTGCCCGACTTGTATCGGGTCTTTCTTTTCCGCATTACTTTCAAGTTATTTCAATTTCTTGGATGTTTATTTACCGCACCGCTTTTCAATAATTTGAGTGTAAATTTCTTTTCTAAATTATGTTAGGATTAGTCTAGACAAAAAAAAAAAAAACCTACAAAAACATTTGCATGGACACTTAGCGGTTTCATAAAGATTATAATTGGTAATCAAGATGGTGTGGCCATTTAGATAAACAACCTTCCAAGTTAGTGGTACCGCAAGGGCGCTAATAGAAACATTGGCGTAAACAAGTCCCCGTTCCTAGAAATCTCTGGTTGCGTAGGAATCGAGACACCACTCCCGTGTCTCGATTGGTTTCTAGCCGACCCCAATAGACTAGTGGCGACTCCTAAAAATATTTAGGTTGTTAATAATTGAAATATGAAATCCAACGTCGCGCGAGGTATGGGCTTGGGAGAGCCCTGCCTAATTTAGGGCCATTGGTCCGCTTCTTTAGGCAAATACCCCTAAACCTTCTTCTTTTTCCCCGGACGGAAAAAAAGAGGTCGTGACAAGCGTCGACCCGTAATGTCCTTAGATGGACAAACTGTGAAACGTCCAGCATTTCGATAGATCCACATCCCCGGACGTCCAAGATTTCTAACCTAAAGGGCCTGTTTAGAGATTGTGGTGATTCTGATTCTTCAACGTCCATTGGTTGGGAGCATTTTGAACTCTCTAATTGCGGTGATGGAAGCACCTGGATGCACTCGAGAAATCTACAATCCCATACTCGTACTTCCTTGAGATGGGCTAGGTGGGAAAGCGAAGGCAATTTGCGACTTTGACAGGTGACGCCCAAATATGTTAAGCCGGAAGGAAGGTCCGGCAGCGATTGGAGCTTCTTGCAGTGTGTAAAATCAAGGCGTCGTAGGGAAGAAAGATTACACATGCTTTCTACCATTATCCTTTTCAGATTTCTGCAATGGAAAGCACGTAACTCTTGGAGCTTTCTCA
The DNA here is from genome assembly GCA_019915185.1 of Eucalyptus camaldulensis. Taxonomy (NCBI): domain Eukaryota; kingdom Viridiplantae; phylum Streptophyta; class Magnoliopsida; order Myrtales; family Myrtaceae; genus Eucalyptus; species Eucalyptus camaldulensis. Next base: position 11,820,236 of record JAHSVA010000013.1, on the reverse strand, counting down.
GACTCCCAATACCGTTCGGTAATACTTTTATACCACTGTCAGAAATATCTAGAATCTCTAGATTCTCCAAAGACCCTATGCCATTTGGTAATGCAGAAAGGGATGTAGTACCGGATAGAATGAGTTGCTTTAGTGCTTTTAATTTACCAATTCCTGCTAGAAGCTCCCTGAGGCAGAAACGAGGAACGGGGCGTACGGCGCGTGCGGCACGAGGCATGTAGGACGAGCCATAATGCGAGCTAAGGAGGCCCTCCCTGTCTTTAATGGAAGCGTCGATTCGCTTCAGTCTACAACAATTATGGAGGATGAGAACCTCTAACTTCTCAAAAGCTGAGACGAAGTCAGTATTTTCCAAGGAACCACACCATGAAAGGTCTAGATATTTAAGCTTCTTTGCCATCTATGGAAAAAAAAAAACAATAATGAATGTCGATGGGTGAGTGTAGAGTCATTATGATTCAAAAGAAAGCATAAAAGAGAGGGTAAAAAACAAAAGAGTTTAATTCTTACCTTGAAAAAACTCCATCCCTCCCATTTCTCATTTATCTTGCTTCCTTGCAATTCGAGTACAGCTAATTCCTTCACATCAAAATTGTTTACTTCAAAACTCGCGGGACAATTTCGCCATTGAAGCCATTTTAACCCCTTCATTAGGTCCTTAAAATCTCCACTGAGATGTGCATTTATCATGTGAAGATATCTTAGATTCATCAAATTCTTAAATTGTTTTTCTAGGTAAATGTCACCATCCTTTTTTAGATAAAATATTTCGCCGAAGCCTCCTGCGCTGCCTTCACTTAGATTAATCGCCTCAATCTTGTCCGTTCCCTATAAGCAAGAATCAATGTTCATTAGTATGTATTTAACTAAAGTCATCGAATATCATTTGTTCATAATGCTATCAATGTGTATTAATATATTCAAGAGACCAGCAATGTGAAGACATGATTTTCTTTTTATGCCAATAAACTACAATTATAAAGGCTCACAAAGTGAAGGTTGTCGACTTCCATTTCCAAATTTGGCCATACGCATCAGGATCTGAAAAAGACTTATGATGTAATGGCTCGTGTAGAGTAAAAACGCTACAACTTGTAATCTTCTTCTTTCTGGAACTGTAGTTTCATTATCACACTTGTTAAGACATGCATGCAAAGCACGGAATGTAATCAAATTGTAAGTGCAAAATCAAAATTTTTACTTGGTCAATTTTATATTTCTATTAAGGAGACTTTTTCTATTAAGCAATGCATGGGTGAATGGATAGATAAAAGGGAGAAAAACCTCAGAAGCAGCAAGTCGGCGATCAAGACTTACCACAGATTCGGCGTTATTAAGGAGACTTCTAGCAAATATATATATATATATATATATATATACATATATATATGTATATATATATATAGTTTAAAAAGTTAGAAATAAAACTCTTTTTTTTTTTTTTAAATTTCAATGCATTCATAACACTTCAAAATGGAAATAACCGTTCTGACAACTCCAAAAATCAAAATGGAAGGGGGAAGATAAAGAGGCCACGAGATCCCGGCCTAACCGTTTTTGATGAAAGAAATTAATTTCTCGCCATCAATTCGGATAATTGAAATAACTCAGAAAGGCTTGTTTCGAGTAACTTTTAGTCTTCATCTTTTGTTTTTTCTCAAGAGCACGCACTTTGGCCAATTTTTTTTTTTTTTTTGGTGATATATCCATGAAACTTGTCGACACGCTGAATTATACATGATTTTTTTTTAATAGTTTTCTGGAATCTGAGTATTATTTGATCTTTTGACGGGAGAACAAGATATTTACTTTTGATTTTTTTATTAGTTGTGGCGAGCAATCTGTCTCGCCCTTTGCTTCAGCCTGTAGGTTTTGTCTAAAGGTATTTTGGGAGTACCTGTTAAGTAACCTGGCTGGAAAAAAAAAAAACTCTATGTGAAGTGGTTTTTATTAAAAGTATTGATTTAACATGATACGAGAACATGAAAATCGTAAAAGTCATCTCAAAAGAGAAACAAAGATTTTCAGCGGAGAGGACTATTTATCAAGTGAAAAAGTCATACGTGAAATACAAGATTTTACTAATTAAGATATCAAACAAGAGATTTAATATGTATATATATTGCAACGTACACTTAATTTCATGTGGTAGGGAATGTTAATATATGACAGAAAAACCATAAAAGGAAATTCTTTCTATGAGAGAACAACTCCCTACTTTCTAATCACGTCAATGAAAAATTGGGGGGGCAATAGTGAAGGTTCTCGGTCCTCTAGACCAAGCACTAAGTAGTGACCAACATTACTCTTAAGCGTAGAACATGGACTAAATGAGAAAAAGAAACAAAACGGTTACCTTATTTTCCTCTAGCACTTTTTGGGCTTCCTCATAGTCCCATAACCTGCTACGGCACCAAGACTCTCGTTGGTTTTCTTCACGAACTATTTCCCTACCAAGATCTCTCAATTGGTCATGCATTATGAGCTCATGATCATCTCCAACTTTTATTAATGACATGAATATCAATACTTCAATTCCCTCCCCTGGGTAAAAGTCACAAGCGTCCCACATGTAGGATGCGATTATCTTGTTAGTGCCAATGAAAAAGCAAGCGATATCCAAAAAAATTTGTTTTTGTCTATAGTCCAATGCTTCGTAACTTATTCTTAACTTTTCTTGCACTTTCATAGGAGGGACTTTTTGTAACTTCTTTATCGTATCTCTCCACTGTCTTGGCTTTTTTCCACACAGTAATGACCCAAAAACCTCAAGGGATAAGGGAAGCCCTCCGGTGATGGATACAGCTTCATGAGTGAGGTCCTCAAATTCGCTTGGAGGAGAGTCCCTTCGAAATGCATGTTTGCTAAACAGAATCAAAGATTGATTTTCATCCATTTCCTTATGTTCATAATAGTGGTCCACCCCGACTTCTTCAAGAACCCTCTTGTTTCTGGTGGTAATAATGATCTTGCTTCCCGAAGAAAACCAATCACGATTACTAGCCAAACTCTGCAATTGAACAACATCATCCACATCATCAAGAAGAACGAGGACCTTTTTACTTTTAAACATGGAAGAGATGAACTTAATCCCTACATCTGCATTACAAACTTCATTTTCTCGATTGAATATATGGTAGATTAACTGATTCTGTAAGTAATGTACACCATTACGCTTCCATGATTCCCTTATATCAGCAATGAAGCTACGATGCTCAAATTGATCAGAGAGCTTGTTGTAGATGGTTTTGGCAAGAGTAGTCTTACCAATGCCTCCCATTCCATGGATGCCAACAAATAGGGTGGCATTAGATTTATTATCCACAAATTTCATAACCTTATTCACATGATTATCAATTCCAACCAAATTCTCAGAAGTAACCAAACCAAAACTTTTCTTCAGCTTGGTCAACACTTTTCGGACAACTGATTTCACCAACTCAGCTTCATACCTGTCAAACATGACAAGAGCTCAAATATGTGGCAACGATAATTTCATATTGTTTATATATTAAGAACACAATAAATCTAGGGATAGGTTGAAAAACTTTAAAAATCATCGTTGTCATACCTCCATATATTATCATACATGCCAAGTCTAAAGTGGGAAATGATAGTGGTTGCTTCACATGGCATGCCCCATTCCACTGTTACTCCGACATAATTAATCAAGCTAGGAAAAACTTGAGGGTATCACTTTGGAATCTTTAATATTGTAGATATTTTGGATTTGAACCAAATTTTAAACTGGTTGTTTATTAAAGATATTAGGGATGATGTGAACGTGACTTTGAAAACTCTCTAGAGCGTTTGAATAAGCAAAAATCCAATAAGCCAGCCTACCATGAGAGTTAGTCATCAATCAATAAACAATTCATAACGTTTGATGCAAGATGATTTTAGGTCCCACATTACCAATCCAAAAAGTTGTTTGGATTGTGATATTGTGAACTACCTGAATGCAATTGAAGTGATTTCTTCTTGTTTGCGCTATTCTACATGCTTGTAAGTTTCTACTAGTGCTGTGAATTTAGTATTATTCTAGATTGGTGCTCTTATAAGTTTTCATTGCCACTAGGGCTTATAATAGGTTGTACTTTATTTTCCTTTTGAGTATCCATGTTCTATGATTATAACGATCTAGTATTGAGTTTATAGGGAAGTAGAAGAATAATTTTTACCCAAAAAACAACCTTGCTTCTATATATGCAGGTGCATGAGATGGAAATTACTAGTTGAAGATAGGAAATGCTTTGAAAATTATTTAAACGGACATAGAATAAAAATAATCATTCCTACATAACCAAAGAAACATATATTTTGTAAAATAATTTTAATAGCAACTAATTAATGATATCAATGATTTAATATATGTAACTTGGGAAGATAAAGAATTACGGCAAAGCTTGTACACTATGATGTAATGAGCTTTAAATCAAAATCACCAATAAGTTGTACTATTAATCTCAGATAAATATGTAACTAGAAAAGTTTGTGTGAAGATTAATGTAACGTACACTATAAACATGAAAAAAAAATGACATAATGTTACAAAATCTTTGGATATAAGAGGAAAAATTCATTCAAAAAATCTTATGATTATAGCTAATGGAATCATAAAAATAAAATATATAATTAGATCGGTCAATATATGAAAAAAGAAAAAGGAATAACCTATAGAACTCATGCATCTTAGGGTCTTACTACCAACAAGATCCTACTGTTTTTTATATTTAAAAAAAAAAAAAAAAACGAAAACGAAGCAGGTGAGAATCAAAACAACCAGTAAACACCCGCACATATTATAAGAAAGTAGAGAATGTTTTAGTGAAAAATTTTACCCATCGGCTTCGTATCCTTTCAACTTGCTGATTTCAAGAAGTGCTTGCTTCCATTTCTCCAAAATCGTTGGGTTGAAATGCCTCTTAAGCAAACGCTTCTCACGCTCATGAAATGCGTCCCCAAAACTCCCGATTTGATGTCCTACGTCAGCTGGTTTCACTTTATAGAATATAGGCAACACTATCTGCCCCCTATTATTCTTGCAATCCATTATTTGAACCAGTTCATCCAGGCACCAACTGCTTGTGCCATAAGTCACGGAGAGGATGGGGATTAGAATTTTACTGTTTCTAATGGCTGCCAAAAGCTCTGGTCTAATGTTCTCGCCTTCGCGGAGCTCGTCATTGTCTCTGAAAGCATAAATTCCAGCATCGAGGAGCCCATGATACAGGTGATCGGTGAAGCCTTTTTGAGTATCTGGGCCTCTGAAACTCAAGAACACCTCGTAGCAGCTTCCAGTTGACTCGGACAACGAATTAGATGCAACAGATTTAGTTTCTGTTGAAGCAATCACCGAACCAGCGGCGCCACTATCAACATCTTCTGCATTTTCACCCAAGCAAGTTTTCATCTTCTTAATGAGACGACGCACTTCGGCTCTGCTCCGACTCTGCCCTTGATTTTAGCTTTCAAGTCTGATGGAGAAAAAAGCCAGAATGCCTCTCAAGAAAATAGGAAATGCCTTCTTATCTCTTGTGGTTTGATATATATTATGGAACCACGTGCTTAGAGTCGCACCAATAAGTCAAGCTTTCTCAACCGCAAGCTTAGAGTCGTTGCCTTCACGTGGCTGAAATCTCAATGCGCAAGAATCCAAAGATCTGTTAAAATTTCGATGCACCTAAAGCCGGGGATTTGTTGGGAAGATGAAAAGTGGAGAGAGACTTGGGACGAGTCTTCGTTGAATTAGTCAATTGCTTGCACCGTTGAACTTTCCTTTTTCTTTTCTTAATTTATTTTCCATCCATAAATTTATTTAATTTAATATATTTAAACTCTTGATCCCACTTAGAAATTTAATTCTTATACTTTGAGCCTATTAAATATTGTTAAATCAAATCGATAAATTTCATTTCACTACTGAAATGTTGTATTAGTAATGAGTACTTATTCTAAAAAATCATGCTATTATCACATGCCGAAGATCACAAAAAAATTATCAATATTTTGTATATACATTTTATACCTGAGCACAATGAGAAGAATTTCTTTTCTCTGGTTGTGCTTTAATTTCTTCATCAAAACTCATAAATAAATCAAAATGCCTTTATTATATATATATCTATACATATATATATTTCTTTATTAGTTTGATTTATCTAATCCAATCAATTGGCATGCACTCATAATTCAACCTTGCCAACTAGATATAAATTAATAATTCATTGACCGGGACCACTAACTATGCATTTATAGTCGTTGCTTTCATGCGGTGGAAGTTCCAATGCACAGGAGAATCCATGTCAACCCTGCCTAGGAACTAGAAGAAAACGTGCGAGCAAGTTTCGATGCAGAAGCAATGGAAAAAAAAAACCAAAAATAAAAGACTATTGCTGTTATGTTATCAGTATACAAGTGCTCATAATTGATAAACACAAAGAAAGCATCGGACCGGTGGCTGCACCGTTAAGCTTTCCTTTTGTTTTCTTAATTTAAATTTCATCAAAAAGGTGCGTCTGTTGAATGTATTTAAGCTCTTGATCCCACTTCAAAATTTACCCCCTCTAACTTTGAGCCTATTAAGTATTATCAAATCTCACCGATCAACTTCATTTCACTGCTGAAATATTACATTATCAATGATCACTTATCATAAAATCTATTATATATAAAGCCTTCGGATAGAAACTCTAAGTTGGTCTATTGCTTATTCCTAAAATCCACAATATGGACATCCTCCCGCAATATCTTCATTCACTTGATTGATTACGTGAGTAAAAACTGAAAGAATGTTTAAGAGGAAAACCCCTGCGGCTTAATATCACAACTCCTTAAGGGAAGCAAGCAAGGGCCTTACAAACCCTACGGTGCTTCCTAAATTGTATTTTAAGACTTTCGGTGCACTTTTCCTTTTGTTATCTTTTGGACAAATCAAAGAGCAGAAAATAGCATTAAATTACACTCCTAATAAATGATTTATAGTAGAGAACAGACCCAAAACACTTTCAGTGACACGTAAATTTTTACAGCCATTTACCTTTAATTTGCTAGTAAATACCATGTTATAGTGGGATGATTCTCTAGATAAACAATAGGACATGGACAGTGGTTTGCAATGCATCCGGACAAGAAATACGCTGATGCATCAACCACCTATATATTTATTTTTTTCTCTTTCCCTCTGTCTTTTCATTTTTTTCATCTCACCTCCTCCACGAGAATCAGCCGCCTCTGTTCACCTTTTTCTTTCTTTACTTTTGTTTTGCCGACCACTTCTCAGTTTTTGTTTATTAAAGTTTTCTCTCTTTTGCCGACCATAACCCGCTCTCCGTATTTCTCTTTCTTTTTTCGTTTTCTTGGTAAAAGTATTTCTCTTTGTTGGCCGTGAAGAAAAATCCTCTGCTTTTTTTTTTTGGCCCGGATTTTCTCGTCTTCCTTGGCCATAAATTCCGGTCTTGAATGTCGTGATTGCTCCCTTGTCAAGATGGAAACTGTTCTCCCTTGACCTCGTCCTCGATGTTCTTGCCTTTGTTCAGGACGGATTTAAAATTAAATATAAAGTTTGAAATTTTTTAAGATGAAAAAATTAGGAGCAGATTTAGCATTGAGTCTAAAATTAAAGGTTTTCTGAGATTAAAACCAAAAAGTTTGGTATAAAATTAAGATGGAACCTAAATTTTGAGGGTTTCTAAGAGATACAAAGGGAAAAGGGAGAGCATCTACCAGGAGAGAAACGAGAAGAAAGGGAAAAGAAGAAAAACGAAAAATGAAAAAGAGAGTGGGTTTTGCATATAGATCTCCCTTAGATTTACTTCCATTTGTAGTGCCCGATAAGGGTCTAAGCCCTTTGTTTGTCTAATTAGGGTGGTTTTCGGAATTAGAGTACAACTTCGAAAATTATATGAAATTTATATTGCGAAATTCAACTTTGAAGTTGTTAAGTTGTGAAAGTAAGGGCCTTGTGAAGTTGTGACGTTAAACGGGAGTTGATCTGAAGTAATATTTTAATAGACAAGGTCTGACAAAATTTTGATACCCATATAACGGTGGATTTGTTGGGAAGATGAAAAGTGGAGAGAAAGAGAGACTTGGGACGAGTCTTCGTTGAACTTTGTCCACTGCTTGCACTGTTGAACTTTCCTTTTCCTTTTGTTAAGTTATTTTCCATTGGAAATGGTATTTTTATTGGATATATTTAAGCTCTTGATTCCACTTAGAAATTTAATCCCTCTCACTTTGAGCCTATGAGTTTAATGAATTAACATGTGTTGAGGATCATAAAAAATTATCAACGTGCTATATATATATATATATATATATATTTATTTATTTATTTATTTTGTACCTGAGCACAATGAAAAGAATTCCTTTTTTCTCTGATGCTACCTTAATTTATCCATCAAATCTCGTAATTTAATCAAAATGCCTTTTTACTTTTAATTTTACTTTATTAAATATATTTATTGATTTGATTTATCTAATCCAACCAGTTTGCATGCACCAATAATTCAAACTTGCCAAGCTAGAAATAAATTAGTAATTCGTTGACTAGGACCACTGACCAAGCATTTATAGTCGTTGCCTTAATGTTGTGGAAGTTTCAAAGGACAGAAGAATCCAAGGTGATCCTTCCCGGGAAGAAAATAACATGTGAGCAAGTTTTAATGCAAAAGCAATGAAAAAAATAAAACCAAAAATAAAAGAAAACTGCTTTATTGGAATCCATGGAAAGTGGTCATAACTGATGAATACATACAAAGCGTCGGGACAATTTTTGCACCATTGAAGTTTCCTTTTCTTTTTTTAATTTATTTTCCATCAAAAAAGTTACTTTTGTTGGATATATTTAAACTCTTGATCCCAATTACAAATTTACCTTGAATCAGTTAGGTATTACCATATCAAATTGATGAATTTCATTTCACTATTGAAATGTTGCATTATCAATGATCACTTAAATCTACTATATATATAAAGAATTCAGATGATTATAAACCCATAGAAAGTAAAAGGAAAACTCTAGCGACTTGATCCTGACAGGTGAAGGCTGCACTTTTAGGACTCCTTGCATTCCTCCCTTTATTGTTTCATGGACAAACAAAAGGGCAGCCAATAGCATTGAATTAGACCCAACAAAGAACCGAGCGAAACGACTTTCAATGACACATAATTTTTTATGCACATCTACCTTAATTTTACTAGTAATTAAATTCGATGGAAGATATAATGGGAAGATTTTCTAAATATATAATAGAACATGGACAACGACTTGCAATCCATCTAGACAAGAAATGTGCAGATGCATGGACCACTAATAAATTCTATTGTGCATTGGACTAACCAAAGAGCAGCCAATGTTGAATAAGAATCAGTATGAGGGTAGATATTTCTATAACCCTTACCACATATCTTTTAAGGTGGAGATCACTTTGAACACATCAATGCTCCGTATAATTTGTCTTTCCTCTTGTCTAATTTCTTTTCCAGGTAGACTTTTCAACTCCGTGACAACTCTTTCTAGTTCCTTTGCAAATTTCCTTCTTCCTTGCTCCAAATCCTTGATCTTTCCCTTGTTGTTACTACTTCCCTCATGTGCCTGTGACATGGATTGGTGGAAGAAAATGAAAAGTGGAGACACGGAGATTCATCCGGTCCAATATTTTCCACACAAGCACTCAAAATACATAAAAACATACAAAGCGTCATAACAATGAAGAGGGCACGCTTAGTCCATCGCTTGCACTGTCGAACTTTCCTCTTTCTTTTGTTAATTTATTTTCCATCAAAAAAGCTATTTTTCTTTAAATATATTTAAGCTCTTAATCACACATAGGAATCTACTCCTCTTACTTTGAGCATGATATATATTACACAGTCAAACCAATAAACTTCATTTTAGTACTGAAATGTTGTATTATTAACAATAAATTATTCTAAAAAATTATGCTATAAACACATGTCAAGATCATAAAAAAATTATAAACATGTATATATGTGTGTGTATACATATATATTCATTCAATACCATAACACAATGAGAAGAATTTATTTTTTGCACGGATTCCGTCTTAATTTCTCCTTCAAATCTCACAAATAAGTCAAAATGCCTTTTTACTTTCACTCTTCTTTCACTTTTACTTTATTATATATATATATATATATATATTATTGGTTTGATTTATCTAATCAAATTAGTTGGCACGCGTCAATAATTCAAACTTGCCAAACTAGATATAAATTAGTAATTCGTTGATCGGGCCCACTAAACATGCATTTATGGTCGTCGCCTTCAACTGGCGGAAGTTTCAAAGCACAGGAAAAGTGAACTACAAGGAAATTTAGATGTTACAAAAGTAGATTAAATAAACTTTTGGCGAAATTGCAGCTTTTTGCTCTCTTTTGTTTCCTCACACATGCCCCGACAATTGCTCTCTTTTGTTACAAATGTAGATGCATGGACCACTAATAAATTTTATTGTTTCTTGGACTAACCAAAGAGCAGCCGATGTTGAACAAGAATCAGTATGAGCGTAGATATTTCTATAACCCTTACCACATATCTTTTAAGGTGGAGATCACTTTGAACACATCAATGCTCCGTATATTTTGTCTTTCCTCTAATCTAATTTCTTTTCCAGGTAGACTTTTCAACTCCATGACAACTCTTTCTAGTTCCTTTGCACATTTTCTTCTTCATCGCTCCAAATCCTTGATCTTTCCCTTGTTGTCACTGCTTCCCTCACGTGCCTGTGACATGTATTGGTGGAAGAAAATGAAAAGTGGAGACACGGAGATTCATCCGGTCCAATATTTTCCACACAAGCGCTCAAAATACATAAAAACATACAAAACGTCAGGACAAAGAAGAGGGCACGCTTAGTCCACCGCCTGCACCGTTGAACTTTCCTCTTTCTTTTGTTAACTTATTTTCCATCAGAAAAGCTATATTTCGTTAAATATATGTAAGCTCTTAATCAAACATAGGAATCTACCCCTCTTACTTTGAGCATGATATATATTATACAGTCAAACCAATAAACTTCATTTTAGTATTGAAATGTTGTATTATTAACGATAACTTATTCTAAAAAATTATGCTATAAACGCATGTCAAGATCATAAAAAAAATTATGAACATGTATATATGTGTGTGTGTACATATATATTCATTCAATACCGTAACACAATGAGAAGAATTTATTTTTTGCATGGATTCCATCTTAATTTCTCCTTCAAATCTCACAAATAAGTCAAAATGCCTTTTTGCTTTCACTCTTTCTTTCGCTTTTACTTTATTGTATATATATATATATATATATATATTATTGGTTTGATTTATCTAATCCAATCAGTTGGCACGTGTCAATAATTCAAACTTGCCAAACTAGATATAAATTAGTAATTCGTTGACCGGGCCCACTAAACATGCATTTATGGTCGTCGCCTTCAACTGGTGGAAGTTTCAAAGCACAGGAAAAGTGAACTACAAGGAAATGTAGATGTTACAAAAGTAGATTAAACAAACTTTTGGCAAAATTGCAGCTTTTTGCTCTCTTTTGTTTCCTCACACATGCCCTGACAATTGCTCTCTTTTGTTACAAATGTAGATGCATGACCACTAATAAATTTTATTGTTTCTTGGACTAACCAAAGAGCAGCCAATGTTGAATAAGAATCAGTATAGGGGTAGATATTTCTATAACCCTTACCACATATCTTTTAAGGTGGAGATCACTTTGAACACATCAATGCTCCGTATATTTTGTCTTTCCTCTTATCTAATTTCTTTTCTAGGTAGACTTTTCAACTCCATGACAACTCTTTCTAGTTCCTTTGCACATTTTCTTCTTCATCGCTCCAAATCCTTGATCCTTCCCTTGTTGTCATTGCTTCCCTCACGTGCCTGTGACATAAATTGGTGGAAGAAAATGAAAAGTGGAGACACGGAGATTCATCCGGTCCAATATTTTCCATACAAGCGCTCAAAATACATAAAAACATACAAAACGTCAGGAGAATGAAGAGGGCACGCTTAGTCCACCGCCTGCACCGTTGAACTTTCCTCTTTCTTTTGTTAATTTATTTTCCATCAGAAAAGCTATTTTTCGTTAAATATATTTAAGCTCTTAATTACACATAGGAATCTACCCCTCTTACTTTGAGCATGATATATATTATACAGTCAAAACAATAAACTTCATTTTAGTACTGAAATGTTGTATTATTAACGATAACTTATTCTAAAAAATTATGCTATAAATGCATGTCAAGATCATTAAAAAAAATTATGAACATGTATATATGTGTGTGTATACATATATATTCATTCAATACTGTAACACAATGAGAAGAATTTATTTTTTGCATGGATTCCATCTTAATTTCTCCTTCAAATCTCACAAATAAATCAAAATGCCTTTTTGCTTTCACTCTTTCTTTCGCTTTCACTTTATTATATATATATATATATATATATATATATTATTGGTTTGATTTATCTAATCCAATCAGTTGGCACGCGTCAATAATTCAAACTTGCCAAACTAGATATAAATTAGTAATTCGTTGACTGGGCCCACTAAACATGCATTTATGGTCGTCGCCTTCAACTGGTGGAAGTTTCAAAGCACAGGAAAAGTGAACTACAAGGGAATGTAGATGTTACAAAAGTAGATTAAACAAACTTTTGGCGAAATTGCAGCTTTTTGCTCTCTTTTGTTTCCTCACACATGCCCCGACAATTGCTCTCTTTTGTTACAAATGTAGATGCATGGACCACTAATAAATTTTATTGTTTCTTGGACTAACCAAAGAGCAGCCAATGTTGAATAAGAATCAGTATAGGGGTAGATATTTCTATAACCCTTACCACATATCTTTTAAGGTGGAGATCACTTTGAACACATCAATGCTCTTATATTTTTTCTTTCCTCTTATCTAATTTCTTTTATAGGTAGACTTTTCAACTCCATGACAACTCTTTCTAGTTCCTTTGCACATTTTTTTCTTGCTCGCTCCAAATCCTTGATGTCACGCCTCGATTCTCGAGCATGCACACATCATTCTACTTGGTTGATTTTATAATGTGATATCCCAGGACTATGTATCGCCGACCCTTTCATTCTTAATAGCACATGCGGAAGCAGTTATAAATCCCCAAACAATAAAACGGTGGGATAAAAAAACAAAGCCATAATTTTCATATTGAAATTCACAACCATACTTTTATACAAGCATTTCATAGTATATAATGCAATACTATTCACAAGGGTTTGGTCTAACACTTATCCACACATAATTAAGGTATGACAAAACAGGATGGGATCTCAGTCCTCATTCGGGTCGTACTTAGGATCCTCCTCATGGTCATCTTCTTCTCCAAAATCTTCCTCCTCATCTGGTTCCCCATTAGGGTTCTCCTCTTCAGATCCCTTCTCCTCAGGCTCCTCATCAGGTCCTAAAATGGTTATTCAATAACCATTGAGACCACGTCTCAACAAGTTCTACCCTCTAAGACTCGATTAGTAAACTAATATGCTATCTGGGCTGCCTATGCACGCACAAGTCAGATGACTTACCTTGGCCTTAGATTCCACATGCATATTAGCACAATTCAATAGGCACTCAAGCAATCACATCACAGATCGATATCTCGATCAATCGACCTAGTTGATTTCATGATAATCGGACCACTCATTGGTCATTTCAGTTCAATAAATCAATTCACGATATCATATCAAAGCAATGATCAATCGACCTAGTCGATTACATGTCATCACGACCCATGCTTGGTCAGCACATTCAATACTATCTATAAGTCCAACCATAGTCTAGGACTGCTCACTCTAAGTTGATAAATAGATAGTATAGCTCGCACTAAGCTAATAGGGTTAAGGTATACTGCTCTCGCTAAGCTGACATATCGCCCGTAGGCTGATATAGTATACCAGTATATTGCTCTCGATAAGCTGACATATCGTCCGTAGGCTAATATAGTATACCCCCGATACTCACTCTAAACTAATAAAGTGTACTGCTCACGCTAAGCTGACATATCACCTGCAAGGTGATATAGTATACTATTCTGATCATTCAATCAATTCCCTCTTTTATCATTCTCGATAAAATAGCCGTATGTGGAGAGACAGTTGGCCTTAGCTAAAATATAATATTTTTATTTCCATAACTCCCACATTTCTGTAGTCTACTCAAATCTCTTTGGCATTATCAACTGATGCCCGGTTATTTTTCTATTAATAACCAATGATTATCCAATTAAAGAATAATTCACAATTTCACAAATAATTCAATTCAGCACAAAATAAAGCCCAATTAAATAAACAGACTACGCCACGACAATCAGCATAAAATTCCAGTCGTCGGCCATCCTTGCCTAATTTCCGGAAAATAAATAAATAATTAAATTAATTACGAAAATTAATAATTAAATACTAAAAATCCAATTTAGGCTCATAATGCCTGATTGGAGCTCAAAACGGGTTGGGAAAAATCCCGAGATACATTCAATAAATATAAGTACGTCTCTACTTGCTAATTACACTAATCAATCACCTAACATGCATCATTAAGTCACTAATTAAATTATTCTAAACTAATCTAACCACTTAATTGCACTTAATTAAATCTAACCAACCCTTAAGCATAATTAGCAAACTAAGAAAGCATTAGTGAGTAGAACTCACTTGATTAAAAGCGGGAACCGGGACACTGCGACGGCAGCCGAAATTGGACTTTCGACAACATCGACGAGCTTGGGCCGGGCCTTAAACTTGGCCCAACAAATCTCAGCTCAAGCTGAGACTTGTTGCTGAATTGGGCTTGACTTCACGGGCTTGGGCCTCAAAATCACGGGCTTGGACTGCTGACTTCTTAGGCCAATGTTGGGCTGGACCGAGGATGGGCTTCAATTGCGAGCTGATGGTGTGGGCTGATTGCTGAAGACTTGGGCCAAACGAATAAGCAGCAAAGGCCCCTGTTGGGCCACAAAAATTTGTTGGATCCGTGGGCTTTGCTGGGCCCAAAGGCTGAGGATGGACCGCAAGTGAGGAAGTAGGTGGGCAACTTCACGCGGGGAGACTTCGCTGGCCGAACTACTGCTCGTGAAGTTGAAATGGTTGAGCTGGCGTCCGCACGAGGGAGAGAGAAGCTGACCGGCGTGGCTATGGACGAATGGCAGGGGACGTGACTTCAGTGGTGGAGCAGAACCGAGGAGGGTCAGTCTTCGTTGTTGGGTGCTGACCAAAGGAGATGGAAGCTCGGACGTGGTGCTGCAAGTTACTGTGAGGAACGGTGAAGATGCAAGGCCGTCCGGTGAAGCCTCGGTGGAAGGGAAACAACGAAAGGTGGGTGAAGCTGCAGGCGAGATGGCGTCCAATAGGTGGGGTTTTGGGGGTCAAACAAAATGAAAACCGGGCTGTTTTGTTGACCAAAAGGGACGTGTGGCAAGCGGATGGGAAATGGTTGTTGGAGAAATCCTCGTGAAGAGTTTTGAAGTTGACAAAATGGTTCCGTCAGTCTAGTCTGAAGGTTTGCAGACTCTGTTAGTTAAAGTCTGAAGACTTCCGGACAGCCAGACTCAAGACTCAAAGTCTATCCTCATTGACAGTCTCTGATCCGTTGAAGAAAGGTTATCCCGAACTGGATGTTTTGTTCAGGATTTAACCTTATCATCTGGAGAAGATCTCGTGGCTGGAGAAGACGTATCAGAATCCTTTGATTGATCAAGATTGATTCAATGACTGAAGATTCGATGATTGTCTAAATATTATTGGAAGGTTCTGCTTATGGAAACCGAGATCCTGATTGTATGGGCGAACAGGATTGATGGGCTATCAACACGTTCCTTTAATAGCTCGAACGATCTTCCTAATTGATTCCGTCCAACGGGTAGATTGGAGGAATTCCTTTGGAAAGCGCCAATGGGTATGATGGCATAAAGGAGTATATAAGGAAGACGTTCTTAGTTGTTTAAGAGAGTGCGCGATAGAAGAATTCCAAAGTCTGAAGCTCCTATTTGTTTAGATAAATCTCTTGAGCGAATACTTGTATACAAAAGAGAGTCTATATTTGTGAGAGACCTTGAGGAGGTGTGATAGAACATCTACACTGTGGAATCAAGGCAAAACTGTGCTGTAACTTCTCTTTTGATTATAGTGAAATCCAACCGGTGGGCTGTCAGTGCAGAAGAGTGGACGTAGGCTTGGAATAAGCCGAACCACTATAAATCCTGTGTTTGATTTTCTCTTCCTTACTCTCTCTACCTTGATCGTATTTGAATCTGTTAAGAATTGCTTCCGTATTTGAGAAAAATTGTTTGTGCGCCTATTCACCCCCCCTCTAGGTGTTTATACTAGCAATATCAATTGGTATCAGAGCCTGTGTACTTACTTTATTTGAAGTGTTTTACTTCATAGTAAAAGATCAATGGCTAGTATGCTAGCACCAGGGCTGATGGAAGGGCATAGCAATACCAGACCACCTTACTTTGATGGAAAGGATTACAACTTCTGGAAGAACAAGATGAAAGCTTTCCTACAATCAAAGGATCCTCTGGAATGGGACGTTGTAGAAAAAGGAATTACTCCTACCACTGCATCAGTCTCTGAAAGAGGAAAAGAAACTAAAGAATCCAGCGGAATGTCTCAGGAAGAAATAACCAAGAGACAGACACTCGATGCAAAAGCAATTTATTCCTTATATTGTGCTTTATCATCAACTGAATATAATAGAATATCTTCTTGTGGTACAGCAAAAGAAGTTTGGGACAGATTACATATCACCTATGAAGGAACAGATCGAGTGAAGGAAACAAGAATCAACATTCTTCTCGGTCAATACGAAGCCTTTAGGATGAAACCAGGAGAATCAATATCTGACATGTTTAGTCGTTTTACAGATATTGTAAATGGTCTTGAAAATCAAGGTCAACCAACTTCTGATCCCATGAAGGTAAACAAGCTACTGCGTGGACTCTCCAAGGATTGGAATCACATAAAGACTTCGATAAGAGAGACGCAGAGAATTATGCCACTATCTGTTGATGAGCTGATTAGAACTCTTCAGTCCTATGAAGTGGAAAGGATCAATGAAGATGAAGATCCAAGAGGTAAGAAATCCATTGCATTAAAATCAAATGATGATTATGATGTTACAGATTCTGAAGATGATATAGACGATGAGGAGCTTGCTCTCATGATAATAAGATTCAGAAAACTAAATAGAAAAGGAAGAAGGTTCAACTCAAAGAAACAAGGCTTTCAAAGACAGCAGACCAAGTTTGTTGATGATGAGGAACCAAATAAAGATGTAGTCTGCTTTGAATGCAAGAAAAAGGGACACATCAGACCCAACTGTCCTCTTTTGAAGAAGAAGAAAGGAAAAGCTGAAAAATTTCGAAAAGCTCTCAAAGTTGAAACCTGGAGTGATACTGAGTGTGAAGAAAGTGATAATGAATATGCCAATCTATGTCTGATGGCACAATCAGACTCAGACTCTGGATCAGACTCAGGATCAGACTCAGACAGTGAATTTGAGGTCTCCATCAAGAAACAGGTAAAGTGGTATCTTGACAGCGGATGCTCAAGACACATGACAGGAGACTCAAATTGCTTTATAAAGCTTGCTCAAGTAAATGGTGGAAAAGTTTCATTTGGAGGAAACAACAAAGGAAGTATTGTGGGATTTGGAACCGTGAAAATTGGAACTCTCACAATATGTAATGTTTCCTTAGTGGAAGGACTCAGTTACAATCTTCTCAGCATTAGTCAATTGTGTGATACTGGTTTCAAGATCTCCTTTCAAGAAGGAACATGTTCCGGAATCAGTAAAGACTCTACTCAATCTTTTCTGGGTCGAAGACATGGAAACATCTATCATCTGGATGTGAAACCAAATGAATCGCAATGCCTTATCTCAATTCAAGACGAAGCAAGCTTATGGCACAAAAAGCTTGGACATGTCAATATGAAGCAATTAGCCAAAATCTCATCAAAGCAGCTTGTTCGAGGTCTACCAAAATTGCCATACCAAAAGACTGATTCATGCACTCCATGTATTCTGGGAAAGTACGTAAAAAATTCTTTTAAGCCAATAAATCATGTCTCTACTAATCATGTTCTACAGTTGCTGCATATGGATCTCTTCGGACTAACCAGAACTCTGAGTATTGGGGGTAAGAAGTATTGCCTAGTAATTGTTGATGATTACTCCCGTTTTACTTGGGTATATTTCCTTTCAAGTAAGTCCGAAACCTTTTCGTATTTTGAAATTTTTGCTAAAAAGGTTCAAAATGAAAAAGGTTGTGTTATCTCTAGTATAAGAACATATCATGGAGGTGAATTTGAAAATCAAGATTTTACAAAATTCTGTGATGAATCTGGCTGTAAGCATATGTTTTCCTCTCCGTATACTCCTCAGCAAAATGGAGTTGTGGAAAGAAAGAACATATCTCTTCAAGAAATGGCTAGAACTCTTTTAATTGAAAGTAGAATTTCTTCTCAATTTTGGGCAGAAGCTGTTTCAACAGCTTGCTATATCATCAATAGAGTTTTCTTAAGATCTATTCTTCAGAAAACCCCTTATGAGTTATTCAAAGAAAAGAAGCCTATTGTTTCATACTTTCATGTATTTGGTTGCAAATGTTTTATATTGAAAAATGCAAAAGATCGAGTTGGTAAGTTTGAAGAAAGATCAGATGAAGGTATCTTCCTTGGATATTCTATATCAAGCAAAGCTTACAGAGTCTATAACAAGAAGAGCCAGTCTGTAGAGGAGTCAATGAATGTCAAATTTCAAGACTCAATGCAAGATGAATCAAGTCAGACTCATCAAGAAGAATCTGAACCTTCTTCAGACCCTCCAAAGTCTACAACTCAAGAAGCATCTCAGACTCTTGAAAACCAGCATCAGGTTGTTAGTGAAGATCCAAATAAAGAAAGAGATCATCAACCAGACAAATCAACAAGTAACTGGAAGCATAAGTCCAGTCATCCCAAAGATCTTATAATCGGCGAAATAAATGAAAGAATTCGCACCAGATCCAAAAGGCGAGAAGAGTGTAGTGCTGTGGCACTCGTTTCTGAAATTGAACCAAAGGGCATAGAAGAACCTTTATCTGATGAAAGCTGGATTGAAGCTATGCAAGAAGAACTCAGACAGTTCAGCATAAATGATGTTTGGGAATTGACATCCAAACCAAAAGGAAAAACTGTTATTGGAGCCAAATGGGTGTTCAGAAACAAAATGAACGAGAAAGGAAAAGTCGTACGAAATAAAGCAAGACTCGTGGCCAAGGGATATACGCAAGAAGAGGGAATAGACTATGATGAGACTTACGCTCCAGTGGCAAGGTTAGAAGCTATTCGACTATTACTTGCGTTTGCTTGTTATAAGAATTTCAGGTTATTCCAAATGGACGTCAAAAGCGCCTTCCTAAATGGATTTATCCATGAGGAAGTTTATGTGGAACAACCGCCAGGGTTTGAAGACCCAAAGAAGCCAGACTCAGTCTTCAGACTGAAAAAGGCTTTGTATGGTTTAAAGCAAGCACCTCGGGCTTGGTACGACAGGTTAAGTAATTTCCTATTACAAAATGGTTTTGTCAAAGGTAAAGTAGATACGACTTTATTTATCAATAAGGAAAATAAAAGTTTCTTACTTGTTCAAATATATGTGGATGATATTATTTTTGGATCCTCCAATGAAAGTCTGTGCAAGAAATTTTCAAAGTCTATGCAGGATGAGTTTGAAATGAGTATGATGGGAGAATTAACATTCTTTCTTGGTCTTCAAATAAAACAATTGAAGGAAGCAACTTTCATTTTTCAAGAAAAATATGTTAATGATCTTGTCAAAAGGTTTGGACTGGAGAATTGCAAAAAGACCGAAATACCAATGTCAAGTTCTTTAAAGATAGACAAAGATGAAGAAGGGAAGAAAGTTGATCAAAAGTTGTACAGGAGCATTATTGGATCACTTCTTTATCTTACTGCCTCTAGACCTGATATTTTGTTGAGTGTTTGCATCTGTGCTAGGTTTCAATCAGATTCTAGAGAATCCCATCTCAGTGCTGCCAAACGCATCATAAAATACGTTGCTTCATCATCAAGCATCAGTCTTTGGTATCCTAAGAAGGGAGACTTTAAACTTCTGGGATATTCAGATGCAGATCTAGCCGGTTGTAGAGTTGATAGAAAGAATACTTCAGGAACTTGCCAGTTGCTTGGAAGAAGAACAGTGTCTTGGTTTTCAAGGAAACAAAGTACTGTGTCTCTTTCAACAACATAAGCAGAGTATGTAGCTCTTGGAAGCTGCTATTCACAAATTCTATGGATAAAACAACAGCTAAGAGATTTTGAAATCGAAGACTCATGCACAGAGATTAATTGCGACAACACCAGCGCTATCAACCTCACCAAAAATCCAATTCTCCACTCAAGAGCGAAGCATATAGAAATTCGACATCACTTTATTAGAGATCATGTTCAAAATTGAGATGTTTCAATTCAATTTGTTGACTCAAAGAATCAGCTGGCTGATATACTCACGAAGCCTTTGGAGAAAAATCAATTTGAGTCTATACGGACCAGACTCAATATTTTGAGGTATGAGGATATCAAAGTCTAAAGACTTTCAGACTCAGGCTTACAAGACTTTATCAACAGTCTTGTCTCGACCTTCAGACTGTAAGTCTTTCTCTCTCCAATCTTATCTTGAAAAGGTACGATCATCAGACTGTGTTTAAATTGTTGCCGTAAATATTACATCGATTCATTTTCAAAAGGGAAGTTATTTTTGAAATAGCTATTTTTACGGATAAAAACAGTTATTTTGAAAAGGCATATTTTTATTTCCTTTGTGACGATTCGTTTACTCTTCTTTTTAACCGAACGAGCACTATCGATTACTCTTCACTTTTCTATTCACTCTCTCTCAAAAACCCTAGAAAGCATCGATCTTCCATTCCCGTTTGTCTTCTTCTCTAAATCTTCAAAAAGTTATCATCTTTTCTGGGAAAGTCAAGCTAGGAAACTTCCAAACACTGTTAAAGATGTCTTCTTCACGAAAGTCGTCAAGAATCGCAAGCAGGGGACCACAGAGAATGAGTGAGGGGCCTACGCACTTCGATCTTACTGAAGATGAAGTTTCTCCAGATCAGCAACCGAGCCCACAACATTCTCAGCAGTGTCATTCTCCATCATCTAGTCCTCAAGGCGTTGTTCATCAGGAAGAAATCATCGAGGAAGCAGACCCCGTAAGAGTTCAAAAGCCTGCTTTTATCTACAAGCTATATCGTGCTTTAAAAGGAATTCGTACTCCTTTGAACTATGTTGATGATTTTGTTAAAAAAAAAGGATATAGGAACGAATATATCTTTTTGAAAAGAATGGAAAGTTTGGGAATCGCTCGTAAAGGGGTGGCTGAGGAAACCCTTGCGAATATCCCAAGTGATCCTCGTGACTGGGGGCCAAATCCTGTAGATGGGAATGATGATGACAATCTGTTCAGTCTATTTCAACCGAAAAAGGGTATTGCGGCTGAAATTCAAGGAAAAAGGGGAGATTTGTTCAGATCAAAGGAATAAAAGGATCTGTACTCGAAATTGCTGAAGCGTGGGGTAATAAACCCTAGGAGTGTGGACTTTGATTTTCTGGATGCTGTGAAAGTGAACTTGAGGGAAAAGTTCAGTTATCTTCAACTTGAAAAGTTCTGTTCTGACTCAACTGAGGCTTATGCTGAATTGACTGCTTACTTCTATTCAAATCTTAGCTTTTTAGATGCGAATAGATTTTCATTCAGTGTCAAAGAACAAGACTATGTTGTGGATATGGATATGCTGGCAGATGTGTTAGAAGTTGAGAGAGGCAGATATCAACCGATTAAAGTTTCCATTGCTCGGGCCACACTTGAACTGGTGAAGGACAGGAGAACAGAAGAGAAGATCACCTACTCAAGGATGAATGCATTCAACATCTTGCTTCACAAGACTGTGATTAATTGCCTTCAGCCGAAATCAACTTCCAAAACTGATGTTTCAAGCTCTGAGGCAAAGTTGATATATGCCATCCTCTGTGGAAAGAAGTTTTCTCTCCCTCATACTGTCATGTTTCACATGTATAGAGCAGTGATGAAGGACAGAGGTCAACTCCCTTACCCAAGCCTTGTTACGAAGTTATTCAGACATCTGAATATTCAGCCTCCGCAAATCTTTTGTGTTCGATCATGCGATCATATGGTGGTAGGATTGAAAATGGTGACCAAAATGCGTCTGAAGGAACTGAGCAAGGAATTGGAGAAATTCAAGGAGAAGACTCCTGCCAAGTCTCATCAACTATCTTCTGCTGCTAAGAGAAAAGGGAAGGAGCCCATGGCTGCTCCATCAAAGAAAAGAAGAGCTCTCCTCGTTGAGGATGAAGATGATGACGATGACATCACCATCTCTGCAATGGCTTTGAAGAACTTAAGTCGTCCTGTTCCACAGAAAGAATCGGAACAAAAGACGAAAGAAGCAGAGGAGAAGGAAGAAGAAGAAAGAGAAGCAAAGGAGAAGGAAGAAGAAGAAAGAGAAACAGAGCAAGAAGCAGAGAAAGAAAGACCTGAAGAAGAAAGAAGAGAAGGAGAACCTGAGGAAATCTCTTCTCCACCTGTAGGCATGAAAACAGGGGGAGTTCAGGAGAAAGGAGTGACATCTTCATTTCCAGATGAAAGTGAAGGAGTTAGTCGCTCGCCTGCAGACCCAGAAGATGTTTATGCATCTCAATTTCCAGAGGAAGGTCATGAAGCTTCATCGCCCAACCTGCGAGATTATGCTGATCCACCATCGTCTGCTTTTACTCCATCAGAACGAGCAGAAGCAAGTACTCAGACTGATAATGGAGCAGATTTTCGCATAATCATGGATATTCTCTTGGAGATGAAATGTCGGATTTATGCCTTGGGATGCAAAGTTCAAAGCTTGAAGAATGAAGGTCAAGCTTCTTCATGTTCATTAAATGAAAAGATGCAAGCCCTCTTTATTCAGAATAAGGCCAATGCCAAGAGTGAGGAGGTTGTCCAGCTGAAGGAAGACTTTAAGAGGCTGGAAGGCATTGTTCAGTCTATGGAAGATTTCCAGCTTGTCCGCGTTCCTAAGCAATCTTGATTTCATCTCATCCTTTTTAAATGATGACAAAAAGGGGGAGAGATGCATGATTTGAAAACTTTCAATCTTTTTAACTGTTTGTTGGATTGTGTTTAACTGTCTGTTTGTTTTTGATAGACTTTGACTTTGTTTTGTGTCTAGATAAGAACTACCTAGACTTGGATTTGACTGCTTTTATTTATCAATATTGATATCTTATGAATGGCTTAATCATATATTGGACTAACCTATTTTCTGTGGTTGCAGATTCTAGTGTTATTCTATTAGCCATTTATTTCCATAAGATATTCATATGTGTTTGAGAAATGTTTTGCAGGTCAAAGTTATCCAAATCTGTAGGAAGGTTTTGTCACCATCAAAAAGGGGGAGATTGTTGGAGAAATCCTCGTGAAGAGTTTTGAAGTTGACAAAATGGTTCCGTCAGTCTAGTCTGAAGGTCTGCAGACTCTGTTAGTTAAAGTCTGAAGACTTCCGGAAAGCCAGACTCAAGACTCAAAGTCTATCCTCATTGACAGTCTCTGATCCGTTGAAGAAAGGTTATCCCGAACTGGATGTTTTGTTCAGGATTTAACCTTATCATCTGGAGAAGATCTCGTGGCTGGAGAAGACGTATCAGAATCCTTTGATTGATCAAGATTGATTCAATGACTGAAGATTCGATGATTGTCTAAATATTATTGGAAGATTCTGCTAATGGAAACCGAGATCCTGATTGTATGGGCGAACAGGATTGATGGGCTATCAACACATTCCTTTAATAGCTCGAACGATCTTCCTAATTGATTCCGTCCAACGGGTAGATTGGAGGAATTCCTTTGGAAAGTGCCAACGGGTATGATGGCATAAATGAATATATAAGGAAGACGTTCTTAGTTGTTTAAGAGAGTGCGCGATAGAAGAATTCCAAAGTCTAAAGCTCCTATTTGTTTAGATAAATCTCTTGAGCGAATACTTGTATACAAAAGAGAGTCTATATTTGTGAGAGACCTTGAGGAGGTGTGATAGAACATCTACACTGTGGAATCAAGGCAAAACTGTGCTGTAACTTCTCTTTTGATCATAGTGAAATCCAGCCGGTGGGCTGTTAGTGCAGAAGAGTGGACGTAGGCTTGGAATAAGCCGAACCACTATAAATCCTGTGTTTGATTTTCTCTTCCTTACTCTCTCTACCTCGATCGCATTTGAATCTGTTAAGAATTGCTTCCGTATTTGAGAAAAATTGTTTGTGCGCCTATTCACCCCCCCTCTAGGTGTTTATACTAGCAATATCAATGGTGAGTGGAAGTGAGCGAGCGTGAGTGGTGCAGGGAGTCTCGGTGGAGAGTGGGACGGTGTGTTGGCATGAGAGGAGAGTTCGGTGGGTTGCAACGAAGGAGAGATGAAAAGCAAAGATGCAGAGGAAAGAAATGAAAATGAAAGCAGAACCGAAGGGCTGTTCGCCTATTCGAAGAAAGAGAGAGGGAGATCAAGGCGGTGGAGTGGCAGGTTTGGTCGTGGGGAACTTGGCTTCAAAGAAGTGAAGGAAGCGACGCAAGGCAGCTGGCAAATCTTGCCGAGGAAGCTGCAGGTGGATGAAGAAAATTCAGCAAATCTTAGCCAAAACATTGAATGACTTGGTCCCACAAAAACCTACAAACATATCTCTTTGTCTCCACTTGCTTTCTTGCAATTTAATCCATAATATTGTCCAATTTGATACCAAAATTCTCAGCCCCTTGCTAAATCCGAATTTCACTAAAAATGGGTTTCAATTTCATCACGAATTCTCCAAACCGACATCCAATTTCGTTGAAGAAAAATCCCTCTGCAAGTGCCCAACACCTAAAGGCTCAGTTTGAAAGTCCAAACTTGCATCGACTTAGCTCATTTGAATTTCCGTTAATTTCCCGCGATGTCCGAACCGATTTTCCGTAAAAATCCCGGAATCTCCGAAAAATCTTCTGAGGCTGAGTCGACGTTCCTAAAATAGCTCGTGACACCACAGAACTTTCAATTTCTGAAATCAGGTTCGAATTTACTGTTAATTTCCATTCGATGATTTTTTAGCGTACACTAGGCTATCGGGTAACTTTTAGAAATTTTTTAGTGCAAATGACCCATAGTCGATTTTCTTCGAGCCACTATGAACCCACTCGACTCATTGGTGACTCTCGATTGCCGTGAAAATCCCGATGATCCAAATACGGACACAAGGTACCAAAACAATAAGAAAATCAGTCTAGTGTTGGTTGATGAGAATTTTCCAATTTAGTGGTGTCACTCACGAGTAGCTACACATTTCAGTCAAACCAACCTATCTCTGACCTCGAATTGATTTATATCTGTGTCGTAATGACCTCTAAAGATGGATACTGTCAAAAAGTCAATTCCTGATCGAATTCTCCAGTCTATTTGCCTTAAAATCCTTAATGGCTTCCCAAGGTAGTCTAGTTATCTCGAGAGTGATCAACTCTGAGAATAGCCTTATAGGCGCGTCAATGAAATGTCCGATTTATTCAGCAAAAAACAAGGTTGAAAATCTGGGATGTCACACTTGATCTTTCCCTTGTTGTCACTACTTCCCTCACATGCCTGTGACATGGATTGGCGGAAGAAAATGAAAAGTCGAGACACGGAGATTCATCCGGTCCAATATTTTCCACACAAGCGCTCAAAATACATAAAAACATACAAAGCATCAGGACAATGAAGAGGGCACGCTTAGTCCACCAACTGCACCATCTAACTTTCCTCTTTCTTTTGTTAATTTATTTTCCATCAGAAAAGCTATTTTTCATTAAATATATTTAAGCTCTTAATCACACATAGGAATCTACCCCTCTTACTTTGAGATACAGTCAAACCAATAAACTTCATTTTAGTACTGAAATGTTGTATTATTAATGATAACTTATTCTAAAAAATTATGCTATAAACACATGTCAAGATCATAAAAAAATTATGAACATGTATATATTTGTGTGTATACATATATATTTATTCAATATTGTAACACAGTGAGAATTTTTTTTTTTTTGCATGGATTCCATCTTAATTTCTCCTTCAAATCTCACAAATAAGTCAAAATGCCTTTTTGCTTTCACTCTTTCTTTCGCTTTTACTTTATTTTATATATATATATATATATATTTATATATATTATTGATTTGATTTATCTAATCCAATCAGTTGGCACGCGTCAATAATTCAAACTTGCCAAACTAGATATAAATTAGTAATCCGTTGACCGGGCCCACTAAACATGCATTTATGGTCGTTGCCTTCAACTGTGGAAGTTTCAAAGCTTAGGAAAAGTGAACTACAAAAAAATGTAAATGTTACAAAAGTAGATTAAACAAAATTTTGGCAAAATTGCAGCTTTTTGTTCTCTTTTGTTTCCTCACACGTGCCCCGACAATTTATCTCTCTTCATTTTTTTCTTCCCCCCTCTGTTCTTCTTTTCTTTCTTTTCTTTCGCTGACCACTTTATCAATTTTTCTTGGTAAAAGCTCTATCTTTTGCCGACCATAACCCTCTCTCTCTCTCTCTCTCTCTCTCTCTCTCTCTCTCTCTCTCTCAATCTCCTTTTCTTTTCTGAGAAGAAAAGCTCCATCTTTTTCTTTTTCGAGCTCCCTTTGGCAATTATTGCATGTGGAAAAATGCCCCGCCCACTCGGCTGAGAATCCTCTGCTTTTTTTAAGCCCATATTTTCTTGGCTTCTTTGGCCGTGAATTCCGGTCCTTGAATGCTGAGATTGCCCCCTTGTCAAGATGAAAATTGCTTTCTCTTGACCTTGTCCTCAAGGTTTCTGTCATTATTTAGTACACATTTTGGACTGGATAAAAAATTTGAAAAAAAAATTGGATGAAAAAATTGAAGATTGACTTAGCATTTGGTTTAAAGTTGAAGGTTTTTTTAAACAAAAAAAAATCAGGATAAAATTAAAATCGAACCTAAAATTTGAGAGTTTTTAAGGAATTAAGACTGTAAAAAAAAGAGGAAAGAGAAAGTTGAGCAGCTTCATAGGTTTTTATCATCTAGGGGCATAATTGTAATTAGATTGCATGTGATAAGTTTATTCTACCCCACTCCCGGTGGCTGGACCAAGAGTCCTTCATTAACTTGAGGCTACTGCTTCTCTACCAAGTTTTTGTCCACTTCTTATTGTGAAGGAGTGGCTAGCCCACCAATCTTCTCTCTACTTAATTACAAAGTTACCTCAAATTAATTGATGCCACAATTTCTTAATCAACTCAAAGCCAAATTAATAAATTAAAATTTTCAATTTTTTTTTTTGCTTTGTTTAGTTTAGCAGTTGCAATATTCCTTCAACACCTATAATTTTGTAATGCATGTTAATGCAAATATTATTATTATTATTGAATGGAACTAATGTGTACGATGTTAATTCATTTAGATTAAATTGCATTTTAAATAATACTTTAACATAAATGCAAGCAATTCCTCTTAAATAATGAGGGGTAGCTATGTTAATGAAAATGTAAAATTAACCAACAAAGGGTTGGTCTAGTGGTAGCATGCTAACCCCGCATGGACTTCACCTGCCGATGGGCAAGGGTTCAAATCCTAGTAAAAAACCTTTGCGGGGAGGGGAGAAACCCTTTATGCTTTAATCCTTGAAGTGGTTGCCCACTTTGGCCACCATTTTATTTGCCAAAGAAAAAAATATATAAAATAGGTTTTACTTACCACCCAAAATACACCTAGGCATATTATTCTCATCCAACAATTTATTTTATATAGATATGTTCCCATTAGATAATAAGGGTAACTATCTTTATAAATATGTTACATAAGTTTTACTAATCACTCAAAATATATCTAAGCATATTAATATTGTTATTCAACTTGGTTGGTGCGAGATGCAAAGCAATTTGTATGTTCGATAGAAATAAGCTTTATTCCGATATCCACTTGTGACAATGCAAGCTAATAAAATTATCAATGCTATTTATATACCAACAATCCAAACTAAGCAATCAATACGTGAAATTGTGAAGTGTTAAAAAAAAAAAAAAACAAAAGCAAAAACAAAAGAGCACTTGTGCATTTCATGAGCACTCCTGTTTATACTATTGATTCACAATACTTTATAAGTGCTAAATTATCACATTAATTCAAGGGCTTAATTGCATTATTCTCTAAAGCTAATCAATTCTAGCTCATAAGTTAAAGTACTTTGCGTCAAATGCATCCAACCCAAGAGGCATCAAACATGAATATAATATATCAGCCTATGCATGTTTACCACTTTAATATGAGAGTATTAGAGTGTATTTACCATGTTAACCATTGAGATACTAACATATTCAACCTATCAATATATACAATAGTGCATCATCAGTTTGATGCAATAAAGTTGACCTCTGATAACAATAAACACAATTTTATCGAATTCGACACAATATTGTTACCAAAAGGCAATGCCATAACTTTACGTTTTTAAGTTTATCATATTAGTAATTCATTATATGCATGCCATTTAGTTCTGTAAATGTTGCTTTAAGTTTGTATTTGCGATGTACATTTTTTCCACACTCATTTTACGACATCATATGGTACAAAAGTTTGACAAACATCATAGCCCTTCAAGTAAATTTTCTTATGAAGTCTAGACAGGGCTTCTGCAATGCCCTTGGCCTGGATTATACTTGCTGGAAAGGGGAAGATCTTCATAGGCCCTCTCAATTTTCCTAGAACAGAGCAGAAACCCAATAATCTAGAAAGAAGGAAAAAGTATGCAAGGCAGGCCAACCTCAGGCCAAACAACAAAAAGTTTCGAATAAGTGTTCAGTATCAAAGTTGGAGGCGTCATCTCTAAGGTGGAAGTGACCAATATAAGTGAAATCTAGCCTAAGAAATGACATAAACATCTAGAACTTTTACAAGCATAACCTCGCCTAGGTATAGTTGTTTACTTAACCAGCCCATTACTTTCCGGGCAATACTAATTTGCTATCAATCTACCATCAAATCCCTTTATTAAGAAAAACTGTTGTAGGACAAGCAAGAACAAGGAAAGGACTCATTTACTAAATATGACATATCATATAGCTAAATATTTTATTTAAACAGACAGGATGCTTACAATATTTTCTATTGGAAAGACACCAAATATACTGAATCGCAAAACCCCATCTTTATCTCCACTGCAAAGGCTATTCAAACATTGCTTTGAAGAGTTTGAGAGCTCTACAAATGAATCTTGAACATCGTCAGTTAAACCAGCATCTCTGGGTACTAGTCCAGGCATTCGAGGAACTCTTCGAGCTGGAGGGAAGAATTGAGTAGTGCGATCTTCAAATGCCAAAGAGTTACCATAAGTGTTCGATAAAACAAATGAATAATTACTTTCCACTCGGAAAATAAAAAGGCAAAAACAATATGAAATTAAAGCTGAGGAGGCAAACGAATCAACAAGTTACAAATGACACCAAACATATGCTTCCAAAAATTCTTCCACAAACCCATACTAAAGCCATTGGACTGTGAAGTAAGATTCCAAGTTTGAAAAGGAAGTATTTAAGAACACCACACTAAAATAACTACTTAACTACAAACGAAGCATTATGAAAGTTGTGAGCCATAAAATATCTGCTATTAGTAAAAAAGATCATGAAGTCGTACAAACTTTGAAGTTGAAAGATGCCATACTCTATTCACTTGGGCATCCTCCTCCCAGTTGAGACACACCCCAGCTGCCATACTTTAAGCTTCTTAATAGTTTTCCATTCTGCTTAATATTTATACCCTATTAGAATGATTATACCACAGTGTGCATAACTGCTACAAGCACTAGCATATCAAAAGCAGCACCCTGCTTATTTATAGTTCCATAAAGACAGCTACTTTGGTAGGTAACATTCATTATGTATAAACAAATTCTCTTCTTAGCAATTCTTATGTACCCATAGGTGCTATATTGGATTTGAATCAAATTTTGGATCCATCTATATTGATTGATTGCAATCCATGAAGTGGATGATTAGTCATAAATTGGTAGAAATCTCAGAGAAACAGAATAGCAGCAGCCTCAGCCATCTACCCAGGCATTCTACTCATGACCAAGCATCTATAGCTTGATAAAAACATAACCAGTAATTACACACAAATCCTATCATTGAAGAGTCACCTAAATTATTACCTTGCTAATTTGGCTGCACTGAACTAATTTTACTAACAATTGAAAGAAGCTATTAAATTTGATGAAAATGAGCATCTCACAAACGAATGCTTCAGTATGACACCATCCACTTAGACTATAGCTTCTCACCATGAGCTGGACCCCAGTAAACACAATGCTGTAATTTGTCATTGACAATTGAAATAGTTTCAATGACTGATGACAACATTAGCAGCGAATAATTTTTTTTGTCCTGCACGAGAATGCAATTGAGCACATCAATAAGATTCACCTCCTAAAGTATATAAATCTATTAAATAAATATATTAATTCTGTATGATATGTGATTAAAGTAATTCACCGTTGATTTCACCGATTAGTCAATCAATTTCCTTGATTCATTATTTAACTCAAGCATCAAACAATCTAACGTCAAAAACCTTTCATGGCTTTGATGTAGGACCGAGTCCCACAATAAAGAATAAATATTTAGGCATCGACTCAAAATTGCCTAAGCAACACATCTAGGGTTTCTTAAGCATCACACCAAAGATGAATTGCATCACACAATCTGCAAAGCAAGGACTTGCCAAGTTCAATAAATTATCAACTCTATTGAAAAGTAAGAATTACAACTATATTTGTAGACTCTCCAAAAGTTCTATTCCTAGTGTAAATAGGAAACCTCAAAACAAGAAACATTATTGGAGTATACATAAGATTCCACTACTCAAGCTTTTTTTTTTTTTTTTAAAAGGAAACTTCATAAAATCCTAACAATACTAAAATCCTAGTTGATAATTTTAGTGATTAAACTTCAAGAAGAATCTTGATCCTTGTTTAAGTTTCAAAGTCAATCTTCACCAAAAACTCGGTAGTCATGTTGCATGATTTTGTTGGCCGGATAAGGCTTAGTGGATGGTTTGATTGTCTTATACTAGATTCTATGAATGGGAATCCAATTACAATACTACGTAGATGATCTATGTCCTTGCAGTCAAATGGGTACTTATTTGACAAAAGAAAATTAATTTGTAGAAATATCTCATGCTCGGAAATAAGAACATTGGTTGACTTTGAAGTATCCTTATCATTAGTTATTACCTAACAACAAAAGTAACACCATACTTTACAATTGATTTACATCTGTTATGGAATACCACTCTCAAACATTATGTCAGATTTTATGATTCATGATCCACAATCATAGATTTAATTTTTTGATTCATGATTCATATTTCCATGTGACAACTAAGGGTGACCCTAAGTAGTTATCATGTCATATCAAAATTGTGGCTACCTACTGAACAGTTGACACAATTAATAAACCAATATTGTTCTGGGTTTAAAGTTCAAACCACAAAACAGAAATTGACTCATGTAATCTATCCATTCAAACAATAGTGCCATCTTGATTAATTACCTGACCTATCACGACCTATTTATACTTGGTTTTTTTAAGTTTTCTAATAATAATCATACATGAGTTTTGTTTCCATAGTGGTTACAAAATACAATTTGATCACACCATATAAATATAACATTTCAGGTAAACCTAGGATTTTGTAAGCTTACGACTAGTTTCTTTTAAAACTAATTTGACATTGATGACAATATGCATATTGTACAAATGCCATGTTAGTCATGTTAGGATAGGAATGACCCATTCAATTCAATCAAATTAGTTAAACAGGTTATTAATCTCTTGTAATTTGTTGACTTTCCAACAAAAGGGTCATGTTAGAATAGAGTTTTCTAATAAAAATTTGTGTTGATCTTATTATGCTCAGATTGACCTATCTAGCAATCCATTGTGAACTTGACATTGACAGACATGACCAATAAAAATCAATTGGCATCTCTATCAATAGCTGAATGTTTGTTGAGCAAGTTTGTTATTTGCATTGCATCATGCAGATTTTGAGCAATTCAAAATATTTTCCAAGAGAGATAAGAGAAGAACGCATTCTAATGATAAAGGAATGTTGCGGGAGGAATTTCTAGTTGAGAAGTAATGAGGGTAACGTTCAAGTATCAACATAGAAAACTTACTTCAACATCATGCAGTGAAATTGTACCGGCTTCAAGCCCCAAGACAACAACCTTGCCATCAGGACGCCAACAGAATCATGTTGGCTACGTTTGGCATCAGCTTTGCCAAGTAGCTTTGGGTGTCCAAAGCCCATTTGGGCAAATATTTGGTTTTTGAGACCTACCTTGAAGGAATGCTGGCCTTCCAAAGGTTAAAAGCCCAAGGAAGGTCCTAGGCTGCCTTGGGCTTTTAGCATTTTTGGAAGGCCCTTAGCCACTATTCATCTTCTTCTTCATTAGTCTCAGATGTCGGCTGGTGAGGTTACGATTGGTCGGCAACGGGCTAGAGAAAGGCCGGCGTGGTCGCAGCACCTTGGCGACTGTCACCGACCAGTCATGCGACCCAGATCTGGAAGGCGCGACCTTGCCACGACCTAGATCTGGGTCGCGCCGATCGCCTAGGTCACAGCGAGGTCGGTCGCCATGACCTCCAGCGACCCTTGTCGCGACTCAGATCTAGGTCACAAAGGTCGTAGGAGGTCATAGCGACCCAAGCCATCCACTGTAATGTTGCCTTGACCTAGATGCAAAGGCTGCCTACGGCGAGGTCTGTCACCACGACCTCCGGCAACCCACGACCTCGCCATGACCCAGATCTGGGTCGCGGAGGTCACCGGAGGTTGTGGCAACCCAGGCGACCCACGACCTCATTGCAATCCAAATTTGGGTCATGGAGGTCGCCTGGGTCGTGGCGTGCAACCTCCGTGGTGCGGTGGGTCATGCGACGGCGCGGCGAGGGTTGCCGCGACCCTCGCCGCACGGTGACCCTAGCCGGATGCTGCCCTTTGCCGTGCTGCCTCCCTCTCGTCGGACCACCTACCCTTTGCCGGCAACTATTAGCTCTTCGTTGGTGGTGACCGGCGAAGCCCTTGGTTGGCGGTAACCAGTGAAGCCTTGGCCGGCCAACTCTCTTTTTTTTTTTCTTTTTTTTTAATAACAATTTGCAAATTTAATTTACCCAAACAATATTTTCCTCAAAGATACTTCACAATGGACTTCCACAAATAGATTTACCAAACACACTTGTTATACATTTACCTGGAGTAGATTAATATGATTAAGAAGAGCCAGTATTGATGATACACATTGAAATGTGCAAAGAAAGTGAGTTCATTATAAACAAAAGAAAGAACACAGACAGAGAGAATGTGTGTGTGAATAATATGTTCCCAATAAATTAACGGAAGAAGAGGAAAGATAGAGCACACACATTAACCAACAAAATGTTAATCAAAATTTGTGAAGTGAGGCAAAACTTCATAATTATACAAAATAACTAAGAAGGATCTCAGTCACTTGACAGAGGATTTCTTTGGGCTAGTAGTTTCATCTAAAGTGAGGGAATCTACATCTTGTTGACAGGCTCCAATCCAATATCTGAATCAAAAAACAAATCTTGTCATTCAACTATGGAAACTCAAGGTGGATTAGACGCACAAAAGCTTTCTCTAGGCGAGGATTACAAGTGCACTAGTGTTTACAACTCAGGATTTTAACACACCATTTGTCACGCCTCGATCCTCGGGCACGCACACATCCTTCTCACTTGACAGAGGATTTCTTTGGGCTAGCAGTTTCATCTAAAGTGAGGGAATCTACATCTTGTTGACAGGCTCCAATCCAATATCTGAATCAAAAAACAAATCTTGTCATTCAACTATGGAAACTCAAGGTGGATTAGACGCATAAAAGCTTTCTCTAGGCGAGGATTACAAGTGCATTAGTGTTTACAACTCAGGATTTTAACACACCATTTGTCACGCCTCGATCCTCGGGCACGCACACATCCTTCTCACTTGGTCAATTTTATAATGCGATATCCTAGGACAATGTATCGCCGACCCTTTCATTTATTAAGCACATGCGGAAGCAGTTAAAATCCCCAGACAATAAAACGATGGGATAGAAAAGCATGGTCATATTTTTCACATTGAAACTTATAACCAAACTTTTATACATAATACAAATCAAAGCACTTCACAAATTTATACTTTATCACTATTGACATAAAAATAGAGGTCTTAAAAGAAGATAGAATCTCAACCCATCCGGGCCGTACTCAAGGCCCCTATCGAGATTATCTTCTTCTTCCAAAAATCCTTCTCTTTAGATTTCACCTCCAAGTCTCCTTCTCAGACTTCTCCTCATCAGCTCCTCATCGGGGTCCTGAAATGTTTTCCCCAAACTGGGATGAGACTACGTCTCAGCGAGTTCTACCCCACTAAGCCCGATTAGTAAACCATTATACTATGGGCTGCCTATACACGCACAAGACAGAAGACATACCTTGGCCTTAGATCCCATCTGCAAGTCAGTACAATTCACAATAGGCACCCAAGCAATCATATCACAAATCGAAACATCGATCAAATCGACTTAGTTGATCACACGCCAACAACACCACTCACGGCCATTCCCATTCAATCAACCAATTTACAACATCAGATCAAAACAATGATCAATCGACCTAGTCGATTACATGTCATTAGGACCACCTCTTGGTCACATCAACACCATACTTTATAATCTCCATTCGGGTACTCAGTCACAGAGCCAGATGAATGCTCTCGGGCGTCTTTTTCGCCAAGGTGATGTACAATAAACACTTTACTATGCTCTCGGGCGTCTTTTTCGCCAAGGTGATATATTCATCACAGAGCCAACATAAACAATTCACTATGCTCTCGGGCGTCTTTTTCACCAAGGTGATATATTCATTACAGAGCCAACATAAACAATTCACTATGCTTTCGGGCGTCTTTTTCGCCAAGGTGATATATTCATCACAGAGCCAACATAAACAATGGACAGCACTCATGCGTTCTTTAAGGCGCCATTTTTACCAGTGATATCCTCAATCACCGAACCACGTATGTCCATGATAATGCATGTAGTAGACAGCACTCGTGCGTTCTTTAAGGCGCCGTTTTCACCAGTGATTTTCTTATCACCGAACCACGTATGTCTATACTAATGCAGGTAATAGACAGCACTCGTGCGTTCTTTAAGGCGCCATTTTCACCAGTGATTTCCTTATCACCGAACCACGTCTATACCTCGTACCCAATCGATCTCAGCCAAAATTATTCTTAGTTCAACCTCACAATTCTACTCACTTTACAACTCAACAAAGCATTATAAATGCTGAATAAATATACTTGGCCATTTACCAATCAACAATTCAATCTCAACCAATTCCAATCAATTTAGGGTAAATCCCTAAAATATCATAATTTATTTAATTCCATGCAACGTGGAGCTCAAATAAATAAACGAACTGCGCCACGACAATCAGCACGAGATTTCGATCGTTGGCCACTAAAATCTTAATTTCCGAAAAATAAATAATTAATAAATATTAAAAATTCAATTTAGCACAAAATAAAGCCCGATTAAATAAACAGACTTCACCACGGTCATCAGCATAATTTTCCGGTTCCAGATCATCTCAGTTGAATTTTCGAAAAATAAATAATTATTTAATTTAATTCCGAAAATTAATATTTAAATACTAAAAATTCCACTTAGGCTCGAAAAGCCTAATTGGAGCCCACTAAGGGTCGGGAAAAATCCCGAGGCACTTCCAATAATTAGTAGACCACGTCTACTTGCTAATTGCGCAATCAATTTATTTAAATCACATCACAATTGACTAATAATTGCTAATTTATTCTAATCTAACAACCTGAACATAATTAATTAAAACTAAACCAACCTTAAGTATAATTAGCCAACTAATCTTGGATTAGTGAGATTACTCACCAAATCGTGCGCAAATCGGATCAATCCGACGGCGGCGACACGAGGAATGATTCTTCCCAAAGCGCGGCTTGGGTTCGGGGCCCGAAAACGGCCCAAAAGCGAGCTCAAAGGTGCTGGAAACCCACTTCGTGGGTTGCTGCTCCTGGCTGGCCAGAGCTTGATCGGCGGTTAGGGCGGGAAGGGGAGGCTGGCGGAGGGTGAGGGGGACGCGGGGGAGGTCCGGCGGGGCTGGGCGGTGGCCAGAGGTGGCTGGACAAGGGCGAAGCAGGGCTGGGTCGCGGCTGGATCGCGTAGGAAAGCACACCTGGGCGGAGGAAAGAGCTGGCGGCGCACGGCGGCGAGTGGCGTGCGCATGAGCGCAGGCGCGGGCGAGCGGTGCGGCGGCGGGACGGGCGGCAACGGCTGAGGGGCGAGCTGTTGCTGCTTGGCTTCTTCAGCTTCTGGTTCGCTCGCTCGGACGTGCGGAGGAAGAAAGAAGAAGAAGAAGAAGAGAGAGAGAGAGAGAGAGAGAGAGAGAGAGAGAGAGAGAGAGAGAGAGAGAGAGAGAGAGAGGATAGACATTGGGGAATTCGCACGAGGGGGAGGAGAGAGAAAGAAAAGAGAGAAAAAGAGAGGAAAGAAGAGAGAGGGAGAGAGAGAAAAATAAAA
The DNA here is from genome assembly GCA_019915185.1 of Eucalyptus camaldulensis. Taxonomy (NCBI): domain Eukaryota; kingdom Viridiplantae; phylum Streptophyta; class Magnoliopsida; order Myrtales; family Myrtaceae; genus Eucalyptus; species Eucalyptus camaldulensis. The sequence continues at coordinate 11,783,451 of JAHSVA010000013.1, read as the reverse complement.
TAAAAATAACACTTATTCTTATTTTCTTTTCTTTTCTCTTTCCTTTTTCATTTCCTTTTGGGCTTCAATTTTTCTTTCGATAATTTCTTTCTTGAAATTTCGGACTCGTCAACAATTTGACAAGTGATGAGACAGGATCCTAAAAATAAGAATTATGACGCGCTTAAAATTCGATTCCCGAAATCGAGTTCGATTTCGTGGTTAAAAATCGATCAGACGTGATTTTAGTCCAATCCAACCAATTGAGTAGCTTTTAGGGATTTTACTGCAGATACGTCCTGTCACGCCCCGATCCTCGGACGCGTGCACATCCTTCTACTTGGTCGATTTTAGAATGCGATATCCCAGGACTATGTATCGCCGACCCTTTCTATTTATTAAGCACATGCGGAAGCAGTTATAAATCCCCAGACAATAAAACAATGGGATAGGAAAGCAGGCCATATTTTTTTTCATATTGAAATTCATAACCACACTTTCATTAACAACACCACTCATAGCATTTTTACAATACTATTTACAGCATAAAAGTCTCACACCTATCTATACCAAGACAGGGTTCACAAAAGGGATGGGATCTCAATCCACATCCGGGTTATATTCAAGATCCCTCTCTGGATCATCTTCTTCCTCAAAAGTCTTTCTCCTCTTTAGGTTCCTCCTCCTTCGATTCTCCTCAGGGTCCTGAAATGGTTATTCAATAACCAATGAGACCACGTCTCAGCGAGTCCTACCCACTAAGACTCGATTAATAAACTAATACGCCATCCGGTTGCCTAAGCACAACACGAGTCAGAGGACTTACCTTGGCCTCAGTTCCAACCTGCAATTCAAGGTTAAACATAGATATTCCAACAATTCACGACATTCGATCAAGCATTGATCAATCGACTAAGTCGATTACATGTCAGTCAGACCCTCTCTAGGTCATTCCCACTCATACCACGCTTTCTCAGTGGTGTACTCATTCACCAAATCACATGTGTTTCTCGGGCGTCGTTTTCGCCAATGACATACCGATCACCGACACCGTGCGTTCTTTAAGGCGCCGTTTTCACCAGTGATAACCTTGATCACCGAACCACGTGTCCTTTCAAGGGCGTCGTTTTCGCCAAGGTGACATCGGCTATAGACAACATCGTGCGTTCTTTAAGGCGCCGTTTTCACCAGTGATATTCCCATAATCACCGAACCACGTGTGTCTATAAGTCATCTACGTGCGTTCTTTAAGGCGCCGTTTTCGCCAGTGATACTTCCAATCACCGAACCACGTATGTCCAATAATATCGTACCTGATTGGTCTCACCATTCTCCCTACTATATAGCCCATCGACGTACTGGCGCTATATACCCATGCTTGGCCATTACCAATCAAATATTCAATAACAAACAATTTAGGACAATTCCTAAAATTCCACAATAAATTCAATTCCACACAACGTAGGGCTCAAATAAATAAACGATCTGCACCACGACAATCGGCACGAAATTCCGGTCACCGGCCATCCCGGTTGAATTTCCGGAAAAATAATTAATTAAATAAATAAATTTCGAAAATAAATAAATAAACATAAAAAATCCAATTTAGGCCTATATTGCCTTATTGGAGCCCGAAACGGGTCGGGAAAAATCCCGAGATACATTCAATAAATAACCAAACATTTCTACTTGCTCATAGCTAAGTCTAACCACCTAACATGCATCCTCAAGTCACTAATTTAAGTGTTCTAACCTAATCTAACCACCTAAGTGCATGTAATTAAATCTAACCAACCCTAAGACATAATTAGCAAACTAATAAAGCTTTAGTGAGTAAAACTCACTTGACAAAAGCGGAGACCGAATCACCGCAACGGCGACGCGACGGCGGCCGAAATAGGACTTTCGACGACACCGGCGGCTTGGATCGGGCCTTAAGACTTGGCCCAACAAATCTCAGCCCAACTGAGATTTGTTCTTGCACTGGAATGGGCTTGCTCTTGGACTGGGCTTGCAAAGCGGGCTGCTGGACCTCACTGATTTGGGCTTCAAGCGCTGGAAAATTTGGGCTTCAATTCAATTGAATAAGCTAAACTGGATGGGCCTGCTGCTGGAGTAATTTCAACTGGACAACAACTAAAGATGGGCTGACTGAGCTTGGACCGAACTTGGCTTGTCGTGGGGGCTTCAAATGACCCAACTGCTGGGCTAGAATCCAATGATTGTGGGCTGAACAAGAAAGCCCAATATGAGCTGCGATGGAAATGGAGGAGGACCCGTGGGCCTGGTCTTCGCTAAGCTTGATGGACTGGCTTGTTGCGGCTGATCCACGAACTGAAGAAGACGCAGGCGAAGAAGGGAGCTACTCCCTGGCGTCTTCGGTGGATGAGCGGAACCAAGAAGCAGCAAGGAGAGGAGCTGGGGTCTTTGATGCTAGTGGAAGGGAACGGTAGCTGGCGTCGTGGGCGTGAAGCAGCTACGGGGGCACCTCGGCGAACTGAAGACACACGGCAAGTGGCTTCGTTGGGTCAACAGCCGGTGGAGTGACTCCATTGGTTGACCGAATCTGTCAGCAACCGGCAGAAGCTGAAGACGCGTGGAGCCCTGCTTTGTAGGGCGCAGGCAGAGGCGTGCGGATGATGGAGCAGCTTCGTGGTCTGGCGCAGCCCCCGAAGGAATCATCAAGGAGGAAGTGAAGCAGTTGCGTTGTTGGTGACTCGGACGCGTGGAGGAGTCAACAACTCGTTGAGATAATCGCCGAGTTGACCGAGGTGTGGGCTGTTGTGGCTTCGCTGGGCTTCAACTGGCGTGGCAAGACCGAAGTGGAGCTGCAGCATCGACGTGGAGATGGACGAAGGAAGCAGCTCGCTGGCGTTGGACTCGTTGAAGTTGCAAGGAACTTCGGTGGAACGGCATGAAAAGAGAGGGATGCTTCGGTGGTGAGCAAGGATTAGTGGGGCTGAAGCGTGAGTGGGGAATAACTGGTTTTCGGTGGGGGATTGAACAAAGATGGGGCTGCAGAGAAAGTGAATTAAAAATGGGAGTAGCGAATGCAAAGAGAAAGAAAACAAGGCTGCAGGAAAATTGATGGAGGGGGGTGGTCGCTCGAGAGAAAGGAGGGGGAAAAGTCGGCGAGTGAAACTTGCTCAAGAAGGTGGAAAGGAATGGATGAGGAAGAGGTGGGCCTTAGCTTGATATTTTGCAAGAATATCTCCATGAATCACTCTTAGCCAAGTAAAAACACTTGGCCTTCATTAGACCATCCAAATGACTTCCATAACCTCTCAAGTAGTCCAATATTGCTAGGGTGAGGGGATGATACGAATTTCACCATTTGAACTTCAATTTCTCCAATAAATTCCCAAATTGAGGTCCAATTTCGACGTAGAAAAATCTCAAGTGATTTTCTATAAATCCCCGACACATAAAGGCTCAACCCGAAAGTCCAATTTCCCATTAATTTAGCCAATCTGAACTTCTGCCAAACTTCCGCGACGTCCGAATCCAATTTCCGTAAAAATCTCGGGACCTCCGAAAAATCTTCTGAGACTGAGTTGACGTTCCTAAAATAGCTTGTGACATCACTGAACTTTCGATTTCTGAAATCTGACTCAAATCGACGGTTAATTTCACTCCGGCGTGCTTTTAGTGTGACCTAGACTACCGGGTAGTTTTCAGAACTTTTTAGGGCAATTGACTCGTGGTCGATTTTCTTCGAGCCACAATGAACCCACTCGACACATTGGCGACTCTCAATTGTCGTGAAAATCTCGAGGGCTCGATTACCAACACAGGGTACCAAAACGACAGAAAATCAAATTAGTGCCGGTCGACGAGAATTTTCCAATTTAGTGGAGTCACCCACGATCGGCCACACATCTCAGTCGAACCGACCTATCTCTGATCTCCGTTCGATCTTTAACTGTGCCGTAATGACCTCTAAAGATGGACACGGTCGAGAAGCCGCTTCCTGGTCGAATTCTCAAGTCTATTGCCTTAATATTCTTTAATGGCATACCCAGCTAGTCCAGTTATCTCGAGAGTGATCAGCTCTGAGAACAACCCTATAGACACGTCAATGAAATGCCCGATTAATTTAATAGAAAACAATACTGAAAATTCTGGATGTCACAACTCTTCCCCTCTTATAAAAATTTCGTCCTCGAAATTTAAACCTTACAAGACTTGATTAAAAAGGTGGGGGTACAATTCTCTCATTGACTCCTCAGTCTCCCATGTCGCTCCTTCTGTACCGTGGTGTTGCCAGACCACTTTGACTAAGGGAATAGTCTTTGTACGCAGAACTTGCTCTTTGCGATCGACAATCTGGACCGGTCTTTCAACGTATGACACACGGTCATCCACGTCCAATTCTTCAAAATTGAGTACGTGGGTCGGGTCAGGCTCATACTTCCTCAACATCGACACGTGAAAGACGTCATGCACTTGCGCCAATCTTGGCGGCAACGCAAGACGATACGCTAAGGTCCCGATTCTCTCAAGAATCTCAAACGGACCTACGTACCTCCGACTCAGTTTGCCTTTCTTACCAAAGCGCGAAGTTCCCCTCATTGGTGACACCTTCAGAAAAACGTGATCACCAACTTGGAATTCCAAAGACCTCCGGCGCTTATCTGCATAACTTTTCTGCCTGCTCTGCGCTGTCTTTAATCTGTCTCTGATCACTGTCACGGCATCTACTGACTGCTGAACCAACTCTGGGCCTGTTATCTTTCTTTCCCCGACTTCATCCCAACATACTGGTGTTCTGCATGCTCTGCCATACAGCGCTTCAAATGGAGCCATCTGAATACTCTGCTGATAACTGTTGTTGTAGGCGAATTCTACCAGATGCAGCTGATCTTCCCAACTTCCTTTGAAGTCTATAACACATGCTCTCAGCATGTCCTCAAGGGTCTGAATTGTCCTCTCGGACTGGCCATCCGTCTGAGGATGATATGCCGTACTGTACTGAAGCTTTGTACCAAGGGCACTCTGCAAGCTCTTCCAAAAAGCAGCAGTAAATCTCGGGTCTCTATCAGATGTTATCGTAACCGGCACTCCATGCATTCGAACCACTTGGCGCACATATAGGTCTGCGTGCCTATCTAAACTGAGGTCCTTTCGAACTGCAATGAAGTGAGCCGACTTTGTCAGTCTATCGACTACCACCCAGATCGAATCATTCCCTCTCTGACTCCTTGGTAGTCCAGTCACAAAATCCATCGTGATATGCTCCCATTTCCATTCTGGAATCGCGAGAGGCTGCAGAAGTCCTCCTGGCTTGCAATGCTGAGCTTTCACTTGTTGACATGTCAAACACTTGGCCACATGCTTGGCGATATCCGCCTTCATACCTGACCACCAATAATGTTGACGTAGATTCTGATACATCTTAGTGCTTCCCGGATGAATGCTGTAACTGCTACGATGTGCTTCAGATAAAATTTCTTCTCTAAGCTCTACATCGTCAGGTACCACCAATCGTCCTTGGAATCTTAGTGTCCCGTCATCAGAAATCTGAAAATCAGTCTTTCTTTTCTCTGCGTCTTCCTGAAGAATTCTCTGTACATCTGGATCTGTCGGTTGGAGTTGTTTAATTCTAACTTGGACATCCGGTTCAATTCTGAGGGTGGCCATAAAACTAGAGAGGTGGCCTACCTCAAATTTGAATACCGAATCCCGAGCTCTCTCGATTAAGTTCCACTCCTTAATCAGTATATGAGCCACTGAAGACTTTCGACTTAAAGCATCGGCGACCCTGTTCGCCTTTCCTGGGTGATATAGAATGTCACAGTCGTAGTCTTTCAGCAATTTCATCCATCTGCGCTGTCTCATGTTCAACTCCTTTTGAGAGAATAAATACTTGAGACTTTGATGGTCCGTGAAGATTTGAAACTTTTCCCCACACAAGTAATGCCTCCAAATCTTCAGGGCAAAGATTATCGCGGCGAGCTCTAAGTCATGCGTCGGATAGTTCAATTCATGAGGTCTCAACTGACGGGAGGCGTACGCAACAACCCTACCATGTTGCATCAGCACGCAACCCAACCCCTTGAATGACGCGTCACTATAGATTTCGAATCCTCCAGGACCCGATGGAATTGTCAGTACAGGTGCGGTAGTCAGCTTTTCTTTCAGCTCTTGAAAACTACGCTCGCACTTGTCTGTCCATATAAACTTTTCGTCTTTCTTCGGGAGCTTTGTCAAAGGCGATGCTATCGATGAGAACCCTTCCACAAACCATCTGTAATAACCTGCTAACCCCTAGAAAACTTCTGATTTCTGTCACTGATGTCGGTCTCGGCCACTTGATCACGGCTTCTATCTTGCTTGAGTCGACAGAGATTCCTTCTCAGGAAATCACATGATCTAAGAACGCAACACGAGTCAACCAAACTCGCATTTGCTAAACTTAGCATACAGGTGATGAGTTCTTAAGGTCTGAAGCACTAATCTCAGATGATTCTCATGCTCTTTATCACTTCTCGAATAGACTAAGATGTCATCAACGAACACAATCACAAACTGATGATCCACTTATTCATTGAACGTTCTGTTTGTCAAATCCATGACAGAAACTGGAGTGTTCACCCAGCCAAACGATCTTACAATACTATCGTAAAGACCATATCAAGTACGAACAGCTGTCTTTCGTACAACCTCCTTCCTGGTTCGTAACTAACGACTTCATAATCTCAAGTCGACCTTTAAAACATCGATACTCTTTATAACTAGTCACACCATTCATTGATCTTTGGTAAAGAACACTTGTCCTTGATCTTCACCTAATTGAGTTGACGATAGTTGATGCACACTCGCAATAAACCATCTTTCTTCTTCTCACAAACAAAACTGATGTTTCCCAAAAGTGATGCACCGATATACAAGAATTCCTCATTCATCAATCTTCACATCTGCATCTTCAATTCTACCACTTTAGACAACAACAGCTGGTAAGAAGTCTTCGAGAGTAGCTCTATCTTGGTGCTAGCTTGATCTCATTTTCTATCTTTTTCTCTGACGGCGGTCTGACAGTTTTAGTGACAACACATCTAGAATTTTGTAGACCACTGAGATGTCCTCCATCTCTAGTTCTCCAATCTGTCTTACCCAAGACACTCGCGCAAGCAACCTTGGTAACCTCCGTCTAACAAATAAGTTACCTTCAGCCAGCAAGATTAATGGAATTGAAGATTCTTTTCGACTCCCAATAACCTTGACACTTTCACATGCTAATGGACTAAACTGGCTTACTCCATGATTGTGATTCATTATCATTAGATGCTCCATGAGCCCACACTATTCATGTGGCATCAAACTCACACTTCAGCAACTAGTCAAGCATGACTATTGCTAGTGATTCCCTCTCTTTCACTTTTACGTCAACAATTTAAGTTCTACCAACTCAGCACAAAACTTTGCTACGCTGCTCTGATAAAATCACTTCCAACACATTCTTTCTCTGATCGATGCAAGGTCCATTCTACTCCCATTCCTTCCTTGCCACAGTAGCAATGTCTATGCTACCTTAGACTTCCACTGACAGTCCGTCACCTGATGGCCATGTTGGTCATCAACACAACAGGTTCTCGTCATACTCAGACACTGGATTTATCCATACTTCCTTCTACGATTCTGACACCTATCTGGTGCATCTTTTATCTTTTATTAGGCGAAAGCATGCACTCTTTCTGGTTACCCATCATTCTGCTAGGATCACTCCCGACCAGATATCCCTGTTGGCTATACTCCAAACAATTTCGCGTCCTAGGAAGGACATAGTACCGATCTCCATCATCATGTCCGAAAACAACCTGATCTATTTGACTCGGTGCCGACTTGACTACTCCATCCTTCCTCAAGATTGGAATAGAATGCTTTTCTCTCGGCCTCGGTCTTTTCCCGGACCGATTTCCAAGTCTGCCTGCACTGAATCTTGACTCAAATATCAAAATCTACTCCCTGATCATCCTTCCAGGTTGAACCTCAGCAAAGGTGGCAACAACAATAACTTGATCTTGATCTTACTGGCTCGTCTAGAACCCAAGGAACACTTGCATCAGAACGATCCTATCGAACTTAGGATCATTCGACGCTGCTACACTAGTACCAACCTGCGGTGGTACTCTTACACTCGAGCTGGCCAAAGTCAACACTCTGCCACAACCACCTCGGGTACTGACCATTGCCAGTGCTTCATCCCGAGTCACAGAGGACATTGTCCTCTCACCAGGAGTTCTCAGCTCCTGCTCGCTCATGGTTCAGTCTTTACACTGCAACCCGTCTTCCAAATCCACACTGGATTAGAAGATGAGCGATCCACACACCACAAACAATTTTAGCATTCAGCTAACACAGACATGCACCAGCATGAATTTAAAGGCCTTTCCTACTAACTATCCCATGGTCAACGCTCCTTATCACTCCAATCTTGACCTTCGCTCTGATACCACAAAAAGGGGATGTCACGCCCCGATCCTCGGACGCGTGCACATCCTTCTACTTGGTCGATTTTAGAATGCGATATCCCAGGACTATGTATCGCCGACCCTTTCTATTTATTAAGCACATGCGGAAGCAGTTATAAATCCCCAGACAATAAAACAATGGGATAGGAAAGCAGGCCATATTTTTTTTCATATTGAAATTCATAACCACACTTTCATTAACAACACCACTCATAGCATTTTTACAATACTATTTACAGCATAAAAGTCTCACACCTATCTATACCAAGACAGGGTTCACAAAAGGGATGGGATCTCAATCCACATCCGGGTTATATTCAAGATCCCTCTCTGGATCATCTTCTTCCTCAAAAGTCTTTCTCCTCTTTAGGTTCCTCCTCCTTCGATTCTCCTCAGGGTCCTGAAATGGTTATTCAATAACCAATGAGACCACGTCTCAGCGAGTCCTACCCACTAAGACTCGATTAATAAACTAATACGCCATCCGGTTGCCTAAGCACAACACGAGTCAGAGGACTTACCTTGGCCTCAGTTCCAACCTGCAATTCAAGGTTAAACATAGATATTCCAACAATTCACGACATTCGATCAAGCATTGATCAATCGACTAAGTTGATTACATGTCAGTCAGACCCTCTCTAGGTCATTCCCACTCATACCACGCTTTCTCAGTGGTGTACTCATTCACCAAATCACATGTGTTTCTCGGGCGTCGTTTTCGCCAATGACATACCGATCACCGACACCGTGCGTTCTTTAAGGCGCCGTTTTCACCAGTGATAACCTTGATCACCGAACCACGTGTCCTTTCAAGGGCGTCGTTTTCGCCAAGGTGACATCGGCTATAGACAACATCGTGCGTTCTTTAAGGCGCCGTTTTCACCAGTGATATTCCCATAATCACCGAACCACGTGTGTCTATAAGTCATCTACGTGCGTTCTTTAAGGCGCCGTTTTCGCCAGTGATACTTCCAATCACCGAACCACGTATGTCCAATAATATCGTACCTGATTGGTCTCACCATTCTCCCTACTATATAGCCCATCGACGTACTGGCGCTATATACCCATGCTTGGCCATTACCAATCAAATATTCAATAACAAACAATTTAGGACAATTCCTAAAATTCCACAATAAATTCAATTCCACACAACGTAGGGCTCAAATAAATAAACGATCTGCACCACGACAATCGGCACGAAATTCCGGTCACCGGCCATCCCGGTTGAATTTCCGGAAAAATAATTAATTAAATAAATAAATTTCGAAAATAAATAAATAAACATAAAAAATCCAATTTAGGCCTATATTGCCTTATTGGAGCCCGAAACGGGTCGGGAAAAATCCCGAGATACATTCAATAAATAACCAAACATTTCTACTTGCTCATAGCTAAGTCTAACCACCTAACATGCATCCTCAAGTCACTAATTTAAGTGTTCTAACCTAATCTAACCACCTAAGTGCATGTAATTAAATCTAACCAACCCTAAGACATAATTAGCAAACTAATAAAGCTTTAGTGAGTAAAACTCACTTGACAAAAGCGGAGACCGAATCACCGCAACGGCGACGCGACGGCGGCCGAAATAGGACTTTCGACGACACCGGCGGCTTGGATCGGGCCTTAAGACTTGGCCCAACAAATCTCAGCCCAACTGAGATTTGTTCTTGCACTGGAATGGGCTTGCTCTTGGACTGGGCTTGCAAAGCGGGCTGCTGGACCTCACTGATTTGGGCTTCAAGCGCTGGAAAATTTGGGCTTCAATTCAATTGAATAAGCTAAACTGGATGGGCCTGCTGCTGGAGTAATTTCAACTGGACAACAACTAAAGATGGGCTGACTGAGCTTGGACCGAACTTGGCTTGTCGTGGGGGCTTCAAATGACCCAACTGCTGGGCTAGAATCCAATGATTGTGGGCTGAACAAGAAAGCCCAATATGAGCTGCGATGGAAATGGAGGAGGACCCGTGGGCCTGGTCTTCGCTAAGCTTGATGGACTGGCTTGTTGCGGCTGATCCACGAACTGAAGAAGACGCAGGCGAAGAAGGGAGCTACTCCCTGGCGTCTTCGGTGGATGAGCGGAACCAAGAAGCAGCAAGGAGAGGAGCTGGGGTCTTTGATGCTAGTGGAAGGGAACGGTAGCTGGCGTCGTGGGCGTGAAGCAGCTACGGGGGCACCTCGGCGAACTGAAGACACACGGCAAGTGGCTTCGTTGGGTCAACAGCCGGTGGAGTGACTCCATTGGTTGACCGAATCTGTCAGCAACCGGCAGAAGCTGAAGACGCGTGGAGCCCTGCTTTGTAGGGCGCAGGCAGAGGCGTGCGGATGATGGAGCAGCTTCGTGGTCTGGCGCAGCCCCCGAAGGAATCATCAAGGAGGAAGTGAAGCAGTTGCGTTGTTGGTGACTCGGACGCGTGGAGGAGTCAACAACTCGTTGAGATAATCGCCGAGTTGACCGAGGTGTGGGCTGTTGTGGCTTCGCTGGGCTTCAACTGGCGTGGCAAGACCGAAGTGGAGCTGCAGCATCGACGTGGAGATGGACGAAGGAAGCAGCTCGCTGGCGTTGGACTCGTTGAAGTTGCAAGGAACTTCGGTGGAACGGCATGAAAAGAGAGGGATGCTTCGGTGGTGAGCAAGGATTAGTGGGGCTGAAGCGTGAGTGGGGAATAACTGGTTTTCGGTGGGGGATTGAACAAAGATGGGGCTGCAGAGAAAGTGAATTAAAAATGGGAGTAGCGAATGCAAAGAGAAAGAAAACAAGGCTGCAGGAAAATTGATGGAGGGGGGTGGTCGCTCGAGAGAAAGGAGGGGGAAAAGTCGGCGAGTGAAACTTGCTCAAGAAGGTGGAAAGGAATGGATGAGGAAGAGGTGGGCCTTAGCTTGATATTTTGCAAGAATATCTCCATGAATCACTCTTAGCCAAGTAAAAACACTTGGCCTTCATTAGACCATCCAAATGACTTCCATAACCTCTCAAGTAGTCCAATATTGCTAGGGTGAGGGGATGATACGAATTTCACCATTTGAACTTCAATTTCTCCAATAAATTCCCAAATTGAGGTCCAATTTCGACGTAGAAAAATCTCAAGTGATTTTCTATAAATCCCCGACACATAAAGGCTCAACCCGAAAGTCCAATTTCCCATTAATTTAGCCAATCTGAACTTCTGCCAAATTTCCGCGACGTCCGAATCCAATTTCCGTAAAAATCTCGGGACCTCCGAAAAATCTTTTGAGACTGAGTTGACGTTCCTAAAATAGCTTGTGACATCACTGAACTTTCGATTTCTGAAATCTGACTCAAATCGACGGTTAATTTCACTCCGGCGTGCTTTTAGTGTGACCTAGACTACCGGGTAGTTTTCAGAACTTTTTAGGGCAATTGACTCGTGGTCGATTTTCTTCGAGCCACAATGAACCCACTCGACACATTGGCGACTCTCAATTGTCGTGAAAATCTCGAGGGCTCGATTACCAACACAGGGTACCAAAACGACAGAAAATCAAATTAGTGCCGGTCGACGAGAATTTTCCAATTTAGTGGAGTCACCCACGATCGGCCACACATCTCAGTCGAACCGACCTATCTCTGATCTCCGTTCGATCTTTAACTGTGCCGTAATGACCTCTAAAGATGGACACGGTCGAGAAGCCGCTTCCTGGTCGAATTCTCAAGTCTATTGCCTTAATATTCTTTAATGGCATACCCAGCTAGTCCAGTTATCTCGAGAGTGATCAGCTCTGAGAACAACCCTATAGACACGTCAATGAAATGCCCGATTAATTTAATAGAAAACAATACTGAAAATTCTGGATGTCACACGTCCCTTAACGGCTTCACCCAATAGGTTAGTTAACTCGTGAGTGATCAGCTCAGAAAAAAAGGACCCTAAGCACGTCGACGAAATGTCCATTTCACTTTATCGAGACGGGGTCGAATTTCAGGATGTCACAACTCTTCCCCTCTTATAAAAATTTCTTCTTCGAAATTTAAACCATTACACTTTGATCAAAAAGGCGGGGTACACCTGTCTCATCGATTCTTCAGTCTCCCAAGTCGCTCCTTCAGTGCCGTGGTGTTGGCAGACCACTTTGACCAACGGGATGGTCTTTGTACGTAGAACTTGCTATTTACGATCGACAATCTAAACCGGGCTTTCGATGTATGACACACGGTCATCCACGTCCAATTCCTCAAAATTGAGCACATGGGTTGAGTCAGGCTCGTACTTCCTTAACATCGACACGTGAAAGACGTCATGCACTTGCAACAATCTTGGCGGCAACGCAAGACGATACGCTAGGTTTCCGATTCTTTCAAGAATCTCAAACAAACCTACGTACCTCGGACTCAACTTGCTTTTCTTACCAAAGCGTGAAGTTTCCCTCATTGGTGACACTTTTAGAAAAACATGATCACCAATTTGGAATTCCAAAGACCTTCGACGCTTAACAGCATAACTTTTCTACCTGCTCTGCACGGTCTTTAATCTGCCTCTGATCACTGCCACGGCATCCACTGATTGCTGAACCAACTCTGGGCCTGTTATCTTCCTTTCTCTGACTTCATCCCAATACACTGGAGTTCTGCACGCTCTGCCATACAACGCTTCAAATGGAGCCATCTTGATGCTCTGCTGATAACTGTTATTGTAGACGAATTCCACCAGATGAAGCTGATCTTCTTAGCTTCCTTTGAAGTCTATTACACATGCTCTCAACATGTCTTCAAGAGTCTGAATTGTCATTTCCGACTGGCCATCCGTCTGAGGATGATATGCTGTACTATACTAAAGCTTTGTACCTAAAGCACTCTGCAAGCTCTTCCAAAAAGCAACAGTAAACCTCGGGTCTCTGTCAGATGTTATCGTAACCAGCACTCCATGCATACGAACCACTTGACGCACATACAAGGCTACGTGTCTATCCAAACTCAGGTCCTTTTGAACTGCAATGAAGTGAGCCGACTTTGTCAGCCTGTCGACTACTACCCAAATCGAATCATTTCCCCCCTAACTCCTTGGTAGTCCAATCACGAAGTCCATCGTGATATGCTCCCATTTCCACTTTGGGATCGCGAGAGGTTGCAGAAATCCTCCCAGCTTGCAATACTGGGCTTTTACTTGCTGACAAGTCAAACACTTGGCGACATGCTTGGCAATGTCCGCCTTCATACTTGACCACTAATAGTGTTCCAGGATGAACGCTGTAATTGCTACGATGTGCTTCAGATAAAATTTCTTCTCTAGGCTCTACATCGTTAGGCACAACCAAACGTCCACGAAGCCTCAGTACCCCATCATCAGAAACTTGAAAATCAGCTTTTCTTTTGTCAGTATCCTCTTGGAGAATTCTCTGTACGTCTGGATCTGTCGGTTGGAGTTGCTTGATTCTGACCTGGACATCCGGTTCAATTCTGAGGGTGGCCATAAAATTTGAGAGGTGGCCTACCTCAAATTTGAATTCCGAATTTCGAGCTCTCTCGATTAAGTTCCACTCCTTAACCAAGATCCGTGCCATTGAAGACTTCAGACTCAATGCATCGGCGACCTTGTTCGCCTTTCCCGGGTGATATAGAATATCACAGTCGTAGTCTTTCAGCAATTCCATCCATCGCCGTTGTCTCATGTTCAACTCCTTCTGAAAGAACAAATACTTGAGACTCTGATGGTCCGTGAAGATCTGAAACTTTTCCCCACACAAGTAATGCCTCCAAATCTTCAACGCAAATATGATGGCTGTGAGTTCTAAGTCATGCGTCGGATAATTCAATTCATGAGGTCTCAACTGCCAGGAAGAGTATGCAACAGCTCTGCCATGTTACATCAACACGCAACCCAGTCCCCTGAATAACGCATCACTATAGATCTCGAATCTTCCAAGACCAGATAGAATCGTCAGCACAGGTGCGGTAGTCAGCTTTTCCTTCAGCTCTTAGAAACTACGCTCGCACTTGTCTAACCATACAAATTTCTCTTCTTTCTTCAGGAGCTTTGTCAGAGGCGACGCTATTGATGAGAACCCTTCTACAAGTCGTCTGTAATAACCTGCTAACCCCAGAAAACTTATGATCTCTATCACTGTTGTCAGTCTTGGCCACTTGATCACGGCTTCTATCTTGCTCGGGTCGACAGAGATTCATTCTCTGGAAATCACATGACCTAAGAACGCAATACGAGTTAACCAAAACTCGCATTTGCTAAACTTAGCATACAACTGATGAGTTCTTAAGGTCTGAAGTACTACTCTCAGATGATTCTCATGCTCTTCATCAATTCTCGAATAGACCAAGATATCATCAATGAACATGATCATAAACTAATCCAGATATTCCTTGAACATTCTGTTTGTCAAATCCATGACAGCAACTAGAGTGTTCACCAGGCCAAACGATCTTACAATACCCTCGTAAAGACCATATCAAGTACGAACAGCTGTCTTTCGTACACCCTCTTTCCTAGTTCGTAACTGACGACTTCATAATCTCAAGTCAATCTTTAAAACATCGGTACTCTTTATAACTAGTCACACCATTCGTTGATCTTTGGCAAAGAACACTTGCCCTTGATCTTCACCTAATTGAGTTGACGATGGTCGAGGCACACTCGCAACAAACCATTTTTCTTCTTCTCACAAACAAAACTGATGTTTCCCCAAAGTGATGCACCGATATGCACGAATTCCTCGTTCTTCAATCTTCACATCTGTATCTTCAATTCTACCAATTCAAACAATAACTGGTAAGAAGCCTTCGAGAGTGGCTCTATCCTGGTACTAGTTCGATCGCACTTTCTATCTCTTTCTCTTGCGGCAGTCTGACAGTTCTTGTGACAACACATCAAAAAATTCTTAGACCACTGAGATGTCCTCCATCTCTAGTCCTTCAATTTGTCCTACCCAAGACAATCGCCAAGCAACCTTGGCAACCTCCATCTAACAAACAAGTTGCCTCCAGCCAACGAGATTAATGAAATCGAAGATTCTTTTCGACTCTCAATAATCTCGACACTTTCACATGTTAATAGACTAAACTGGATTACTCCATGACCATGATTCATTATCACAATATGCTTCATAAGCCCACACTATTCATGTGGCATCAAATTCACACCTCAGCAACTAGTCAAGCACAACTATTGCTAGTGATTCCCCCTCTCTTTCACTTTTACTTCAACAATTTAAGTTCTACCACTTCGGCACAAAACTATGCTGCGCGGCTTTGATAAAATCACTTCCAACACATTCTTTCTCTGATCGGTGCAAGGTCCATTCTACTCCCATTCCTTTCGCCATCCTAGTGGCGTTCTAGTCGTAGTAGCGATGTCTATGCTACCTTAGACTTCCATTGACAGTCCTTCACCCGATGGCCATGCTAGCCATCATCACAACATGTTCTAGTCATACTCAGACACTAGATTTATCCATGCTTCATTCTATAATTTTGACACTTAACTGGTGAGTCTTCTATCTCCTGCCAAGTGACAACACACATTCTTTCTGGTTGCCCCATTAGTCTGCTAGGACCACTCCTGACTAGATATCCCTGTTGGCTATACTCCAAACAATTTTGCGTCCTAGGAAGGACATAAGATCAATCTCCATCATCACGTCTAGAAACAATCTGATCTATTTGAATCGGTGCTGACTTGACTACCCCACCCTTCCCCGTGAGTGGAATAGAATACTTTTCTCTTGACCTCGGTCTTTTCCCTGACCGATTTCCATTTCTGCCTGAACTGGATCTATACCTCGGCTCAAATGCAATGACTCGCTCTCGGATCACATCTCCACTCTGGATCTCAGTAGGTGAGGCGACAATAACGGTTGCGGCACTGACGGCGGCTCGATCTTAAGCCTACTGGCTCATCCAGTTCCCAAGGAACACTAGCATCAGAATGATCCTGCTGAAATTTAGGATCATTTGACGCTGCTACACAAGTACTAACTTACAGTGGTACTCTTACGCTCGAGCTGGCTAAAGCCGACACTCTACCACAACCACCTTGGGTACTGACCTTTGTCAGTGCATTATCCCGAGTCACAGAGGACATTGTCTTCTCACCAGGAGTTCTCAGCTCCTGCTCGCTCATGGTTCAATCTTTACACTGAAACCCGTCTTCCAAATCCACACTGGATTAGAAGGTGAGCGATCCACACACAACAAACAATTCTAGCATTCGGCTAACACAGACATGCACCAGCATGAATTTAAAGGCATTTCCTACTAACTATCCCATGGTCAACGCTCCTTATCACTCCAATCTTGAACTTCGCTCTGATACCACTTAAAATGGATGTCATACCCCCATCCTCGGGCATGCACACATCCTTCTCACTTGGTCGATTTTATAATGCGATATCCCAGGACAATGTATCGCCGACCCTTTCATTTATTAAGCACATGCGGAAGCAGTTAAAATCCCCAGACAATAAAACGATGGGATAGAAAAGCATGGTCATATTTTTCACATTGAAACTTATAACCAAACTTTTATACATAATACAAATCAAAGCACTTCACAACTTTATACTCTATCACTATTGACATAAAAATAGAGGTCTTAAAAGAAGATAGAATCTCAACCCATCTGGGCCGTACTCAAGGCTCCTATCGGGATTATCTTCTTCTTCCAAAAATCCTTCTCTCTAGATTTCACCTCCAAGTCTCCTTCTCAGACTTCTCCTCATCGGGGTCCTGAAATGTTTTCTCCAAACTGGGATGACTATACGTCTCAGCGAGTTCTACCCCACTAAGCCCGATTAGTAAACCATTATACTATAGACTGCCTATACACGCACAAGACAGAAGACGTACCTTGGCCTCAGATCCCATCTGCAAGTCAGTACAATTCACAATAGGCACCTAAGCAATCATATCACAGATCGACACATCGATCAAATCGACCTAGTCGATCACACGCCAACAACACCACTCACGGCCATTCCCATTCAATCAACCAATTCACAACATCAGATCAAAACAATGATCAATCGACCTAGTCGATTACATGTCATTAGGACCACCTCTCGGTCACATCAACACCATACTTTATAATCTCCATTCGGGTACTCAGTCATAGAGCCAGATGAATGCTCTCGGGCGTTTTTTTCGCCAAGGTGACGTACAATAAACACTTTACTATGCTCTCGGGCGTCTTTTTCGCCAAGGTGATATAATCATCACAAAGCCAACATAAACAATTCACTATGCTCTCGGGCGTCTTTTTCGCCAAGGTGATATATTCATCACAGAGCCAACATAAACAATTCACTATGCTCTCGGGCGTCTTTTTCGCCAAGGTGATATATTCATCACAGAGCCAACATAAACAATGGACAACACTCGTGCGTTCTTTAAGGCGCCGTTTTCACCAGTAATATCCTCAATCACCGAACCACGTATGTCCATGATAATGCATGTAGTAGACAGCACTCGTGCGTTCTTTAAGGCGCCGTTTTCACAGTGATTTCCTTATCACCGAACCACGTATGTCTATACTAATGCAGGTAATAGACAGCACTCGTGCGTTCTTTAAGGCGCCATTTTCACCAGTGATTTCCTTATCACCGAACCACGTATGTCTATACCTCGTACCCAATCGATCTCAGCGAAAATTATTCTTAGTTCAACCTCACAATTCTACTCACTTTACAACTCAACAAAGCATTATAAATGCTAAATAAACATACTTGGCCATTTACCAATCAACAATTCAATCTCAACCAATTCCAATCAATTTAGGGTAAATCCCTAAAATATCACAATTTATTTAATTCCATGCAACGTGGAGCTCAAATAAATAAATGGACTACGCCACGACAATCAGCACGAGATTTCGGTCGTCGGCCACTAAAATCTTAATTTCCGAAAAATAAATAATTAATAAATATTAGGGCAAATACCCTGAAAAATCCCAAACTGGTACACTTGTGACAAATTTACCTCGAACTATTTTTTTGACCACCAAAAACCCCAAACTGGTATACCTTTGACAAATTTACCCCAAATTGGTACACTTGTGACAAATTTACCCTATGTTAGTTTTTGTTAAATTTTATTCTCAAAGTATTAAGTTAATGGCACGTGACAGTTAACCGGTATACCAATTTAGGATTTTACGCTCCGTTTGTCACAGTTTACAATTTTTGTGATTTTTTTGTGGTATTAATCCAATTTAGCAGAGGGTATATTTGTCATAAATTTACCAGTTCAGGGTTTTTTGCAGTCAAATAAATTAGTTTTGGGTAAATTTGTCATAAATGTACCAGTTTGGGGTTTTTTATAGTTAGTCAGGGTAAATTTGTCACAGGTTTACCAGTTTGGGGTTTTTCATGGTCAAAAAAATAGTTTGGGGTAAATTTGTCACAAGTGTACCAGTTTGGGGTTTTCTAGGGTATTAACCCTAAATATTAAAATTTCAATTTAGCACAAAATAAAGCCCGATTAAATAAACAGACTTCACCACGGTCATCGGCATAATTTTCCGATTCCAGATCATCTCAGTTGAATTTTCGAAAAATAAATAATTATTTAATTTAATTCCGAAAATTAATATTTAAATACTAAAAATTCCACTTAGGCTCGAAAAGCCTAATTGGAGCCCACTAAGGGTCGGGAAAAATCCTGAGGCACTTCCAATAATTAGTAGACCACGTCTACTTGCTAATTGCACAATCAATTTATTTAAATCACATAACAATTGACTAATAATTGCTAATTTATTCTAATCTAACAACCCAAACATAATTAATTAAAACTAAACCAACCTTAAGTATAATTAGCCAACTAATCCTGGATTAGTGAGATTACTCACCAAATCGCGTGCAAATCGGATCAATTCAATGGCGGCGACACGAGGAAAGATTCTTCCCAAAGCGCGGCTCGGGTTTAGGGCCCGGAAACGGCCCAAAAGTGAGCTCAAAGGTGCTGGGAACCCACTTCGTGGGTTGCTGCTCCTGGCTGGCCGGAGCTTGATTGGCGGTTAGGGCGGCGAGGGGAGGCCGGCGGAGGGTGAGGGGGATGCGGGGGAGGTCCGGCGGGGACAAGGGCGGAGCAGGGCTGGGTCGCGGTTGGATCGCGCGGGAAAGCACACCTGGGCGGAGGAAAGAGCTGGTGACGCACGGCGGCAAGTGGCGCGCGCACGAGTGCAGGCGCGGGCGAGCGGTGCGGCGGCGGGACGGGCGGCGACGGCTGAGGGGCAAGCTGCTGCTGCTCGACTTCTTCAGCTTCTGGTTCGCTCGCTCGGACATGCGGAGGAAGGAAGGAAGAAGAAGAGAGAGAGAGAGAGAGAGAGAGAGAGAGAGAGGATATACATTGACTAGTCAAAAGAAAAAAAAGAGAGAGAGAAGGTAGGCGGTGGGGAATTCACACGAGGGGGAGGGGAGAGGAGAGAGGAGAGAGAAAGAAAAGAGAGAAAAAGAGAGGAAAGAAGAGAGAGGGAGAGAGAGAAAAATAAAATAAAAATAACACTTATTCTTATTTTCTTTTCTTTCTCTTTCCCTTTTCATTTCCTTTCGGGCTTCAATTTTTCTTCCGATAATTTCTTTCTTGAAATTTCGGACTCGTCAACAATTTGACGAGCGATGAGACGGGATCCTAAAAATAAGAATTATGACGTGCTTA
Organism: Eucalyptus camaldulensis; assembly: GCA_019915185.1. NCBI lineage: Eukaryota > Viridiplantae > Streptophyta > Magnoliopsida > Myrtales > Myrtaceae > Eucalyptus > Eucalyptus camaldulensis. Next base: position 11,763,372 of record JAHSVA010000013.1, on the reverse strand, counting down.
AAATTCGATTCCCGAAATCGAGTTCGATTTCGTGGTTAAAAATCGATCAGACGTGATTTTAGTCCAATCCAACCAATTGAGTAGCTTTCAGGGATTTTACTGCAGATACGTCCCTTAACGGCTTCACCCAATAGGTTAGTTAACTCGTGAGTGATCAGCTCAGAGAAAAAGGACCCTAAGCATGTCAACGAAATGCCCATTTCACTTTATCGAGACGGGGTCGAATTTCAGGATGTCACACCATTCACAGGTTGGCTTAAGTACTATAGAGCACTCAAAACGTTCTCCATATCTAGAAGACGATATGACAAGTGAAGCGTTCAGATTTTTCTGGAAAAAAAAATCTCCTCTCTAAAGTTTTCCAGTGAGAATAGACAACAAGAACTACCAAAGCTAGGCATCCAATCCTCAGCTCTTACTAATTTGAATTACCAAAATATTAAGTCATATAGGATTCTAACATAGTTGGATGTAGCTCCTTTTCCTCCTAGTCTCTTGGCTTTGTCCAATTCCTCCCTCTGTCCCTCTCGACCAGATTGTCATACAAGTACGCAGCATAGCTCAAGATATATCCTATTCAAAAGTTAAACTCCCACCAACGAACTTGATTAATCAAAATGATGTGACGAAATGCCTCTCTGTAATGAAAAGAAGATAAATGAAACATCAAGCAATACAAAATGTGAGAAACTTTCCACCTATAGTCTATAGGCAACAACCTGGTCGAGAAGTTGATAGGAATCCATGCACCTATAAATAAAATCCCTTCATTCAACTAATACCAGCTTGGATTCTTTACTAGCAACCAAGTCATCTCTAGATTTCCACTTGCATCACCATCATTCACCCTTCATTTTTGTGTAAAAGACCAACTCCTTAGTTCGATGTCGCCTTCTCATTTAGACTTTCAACCACTTTATCTCTATATTCATCCAACTATCCATCCAACGCAATTTGAACTAGATTGGCATTACAGTGGTTCCTATGGCAAAAAAGGAAGCGTAGCACATTTAGGAAAAGCTAAAGAGTAGAACAAGATAAGGCCAATGACTTAAAGGGCAAGCACATCAAGCCATCATTGAAGAAACGAACGCACTGAATGAAGGGAAAAAAAAGAAAAAAAAAAGAGAGAAGTTTCTTTAATCGAAGCAATATCCAAGCAAGATTGTCCATAGCCTTTGCCAATTGAAGTGATGAAGCGCCCACCTTTGAGTCATCCATGACCATCGCCAACAAATCCTTCTCCGGATTCCACTCACCCCATCTTCACCTGCCAATCGAAAATCGAGCAAACCCCTCACGAAACCGAATCGACTCGCCCATTAGGTCTCGATAGAACGCTAGATGGGAGTCGACATGAGAAGCCAAGCGGTTTGTCGAATTGAAGCTGAAATGGAAACACACGCTACGACCTCACCTCGTCTCCATGGCTAGAAAGCTCTGCTGGAGAAACTGAAGAGCGAAATGAAGAAGGGAAGAGTGGGAGTGAGGAGGTCTATTGAAGCCTGAGAATTCGCAGAGAAAGTTGCGGGAGAGGAGCAGGTGAGAGTCAAAATAAGTAAGAGGGAGATGGGAATTGGGCCGTAAAGGGCCGCCGCGGGATCAACTGGGCTGGGCCGGACTTTATAGCCTTGCCAAACAATGCCTGAAAATGGTGGATTAGTTAGGGGCTGTTTGTTAACGTTCTTTTTTTTTTTTTATGAACATATTTTTCTGTTTTTTTTTTGTTCCTTTGCATTTTTGTTTTAAATCTATTTTTTTGTTCCTAGAAACACATTTGGAACAGAAACGAGAAACAAGAAAAACATGTTTATTGTTTCTGGAACAATTTTTAAGAACAAATTTTCTCTCTCCTCTCTTTTTCTTCTCTTTTTCTTTTTTCTTTGGCTAGTCGCCGACCTCGGCCATGGCTGGCGACTGACCGTTGAGGGCCGGCGACGCTGTCAAGGGCCGGCGACCTCGCCGGAGCGTCGCCGGCCCCCAGCAAGGCCAAGCGTCGCCAGCCCCTGGCGAGGCTTGGGCTCTCCTTGGCTGGGCGAGCTCGGGCTCGCCTAGATCCGGCTCGCTCGAGCTTGCCTAGCCACCGGCGAGGCTCACTAGCTTGGCAGTGGCCCGACGAGGCCGAGCCTCGCCAGTGGCTAGGCGAGCTCGGGCTTGCCGGAGCCTCGCCTACGCGAGGCAAGGTTGGGCGAGGCCACCAGCCCTCGTCGGCCAATTGCCGGCCATGGCCAAGGCCAGCAACTGGCCAAAATAAGAAAAAAAGAACAAAGAAAGAAAAAAATAAAATAAAAATAAAAATATTAAAAAATTAAAAGAAACAAAAAAAAAACACAAATTTACCAAACATATTTCTGTTCATTTTTTATTCCCGGAACAAGTTTACCAAACGCCTTCTTCTGTTCAAAAATTGTTCCCCGGAGTAGAAATAGTTTTTTTTATTTTTGTTCCCTGGAACAATTTTTGAACAAAAACGTTACCAAACGCGCCCTTATTAAAACGTAATTTGGAAAAAGCAATGTGATCATCCTCATTGACTTTTGGATAAAAAATGCGAATGAATTATTCAAATCCGCATCTTACAATAGATAACAAACACTCATGCCTGAATGTCGAGATGACGAACCAAGCTTGAACTCGACCAAGCCATTTGCCAATAGCACCCAAACTCCTACGCTCGGCTGAATACAATACTCAACCAAGCCCCAGTTAGTGAGCTTTATGCTAAACTCCTGTTATAAGCTCAAGTGGGCTTCCATGATTGGGCTTGAGCTTTAGAAAGAAATTGTTTACTTGAGCCCCCGGCCCAGTTAAGTTTGTGCGTGTCTACCCAGGATTTTTTTTTTTTTTTCTATAAGTAACTTCTCTAATATAATTCTTCAGCGAAAACCATATTCATGATCAAGTATGGCACCTGATGAGCTTAAAATTTACAAACAATTGCTTTCATCACATCTTAAATTATATTGGCCTGAACGCGAGAAATGATAGCCCAAGAAATTTGTGAGGTTCGCTAGCCTAGATAGGCTTGTTCTTCTTTTTTTTTCAAACTGGCTGACAAGTATGCGGCCAGAGAAGACTTTCCTCACCTCACCACCATGCCAAATGCAAGACTACTTGGATGCACGTCATGCATCTCCATCTAGATGGCGACTCCATGATTCTACTGTTCAAAGGTTGTTGAGCTTATGGCTCAAGTTCTAGCCAAATCGAATTTGTATTGGAGCCCGGAGATTAAAATAAGTGAGAGACATGTTAGGAGACGCTGTGGTGAGGCAATGTGAAGAGGACTGGGCGCTCAGGCCCTACCGCCAGCTAGCCATGTGATAGTCATTGGGTATTGGCGGAGCTCCTGGATAGTCCATCCGGATGCTTGAATAACTCGTGTAGTCACTATTTGACATTTTGTTTGTTGCGTGAAACGAAAAATGCTAATCAAATATGTTCTTCATTGCAAAACTTGGAAATTTGATCTTCATGAAGATTGAATTTTCTTAATTTGGGTGATATAGGTTTATTCGTCCTCTATATTGAAAAAAATTAGGGTGTTCATGACATTTTGAAAGGGGAAATCAAATTGAACCAAACTGAAAAGTGGTATCAATTTGGCTTCAGAAGATGCCATGGAAAGAGGTCCATAGCATAAAGGAAGATTCAACTGGGCAAACATCCGAACACTGTTTTGTGCAAGCAAAAATCAACAAGCGTTGGTAAATATCAAAACCGATTGACAACAAAGTGTTGTTTGATAAACTTTTTTTTGGTCTGTTTGTTTGAAAACTTATTCAGTCGGTAAAGTTTTGGTAAGTTACCCAAACTTTTAAGAAAATACCAACAGTTATCAGAATTTTTATATATATTACTAATGCCATTCAAATTTTTGTGATGGTTAAAGTTTAAAAAAAAAAAATCGAGATTCAAGATCCTCGACGAGACTCGTTTCTTCACTCAAAAGAATTAGATCAGTATGATTAGTACCTTAATTGCATATAGGGGTTAAGTCAACATCAGTGTGTAGAAATAGACTTTAGATTTCGAGTTTCCATAAATTTGGCCGAAGATGGCTTTTTTGGTCAAACCAAAGACTTGACCTTTGACCAGGAAAAAAATTGTTTTTTCACTTGTTTTAATCTTTTTTAGATTTTGTCAAAAAAAAAATCTTTTTTAGACATCCCATTTAGGAAAACCGCAAAATTGAAGTACCTCGAATCCAATTAAGAAATTCCAATTTCAAGAATCGATAGGCCATTTGAAATACCATATTTATTACCATAGGATTTTAGCTTATACTTCTAAAGATCGCAATCATACAAAACCCCCTTGGGAGAATAAAATTTATTCTTTTCCCATCTTGGAAGGGGTCATTTTTGTTTTTGTTTTTTGCTTTTTGTTTTTTGGTTTTTTTTTTTTTTTTGCTTCTTTTTACATTCAGCGGGGAGGCGCCACAATTAAAAGAAGAGGGGGAAAAATAAGGAGTAACGATTCTTCATGCCGATTCCTTCACCTTCGCCCCATCGTCATTGGACTTCATTCTCACCACCGCAAGTTGCAACCATTGTTCTTGGATTTCATTCTCTTGAGGAGTCGGAGCAGTAGTCGCCGCTGCCCATTCTGGCGATTGAAACCCACGCCATCACTTCGATGAGCCCTCTCCATCACTCCCCTCGACGCCATCAGTCGCTATAGCAGCTCGTCCTCACTGTTCTCGAGCCACCCTTTCCTACTCTATTGGCCCGTGCCTTCCCACCGTGAAACCGAAGAGCCCATATCTAGTCCAAAGACTCCCTCGTCAGTCGTTGTTCTATTCGTCAACAGTCATAAAGGTTCTAGTCACTAGTTGCAAGTGCTCGTCATAGCCTAGTTACACCACTGATAGACCAGGCCTTCCTGCTGCCTTCAACGACGGTCATCAATGAGAAGCCACTAAAAACACGACGGTCCGGAGGTTAATTTTTAAGCTTTAGTATTCCGGTTGGTTTATCCGATTGACACCCTGTTATTGTTCCGTACGTCTTGTGGATGCAACGGCCAGCATAGTGGTTAGACAATGGTTGGAGACGGGTGGTATACGAGTACTTTTGAGCGTAAGGTTTTAAACGTTTCTGGTTCAGTGAAGCTTTAGATATTGATCCGTAGGCATGAAAATTCATTTTACAGAAATCATTAAAGATGGGAGCTCTGGAAATAGGGAGCCAGGCGTCAAAGTTGATGGTTTCTCCATATATATTATCCAGAACGAATGAACGATGTTGACGTGTCTGATGGGGGTGTTGGTGAGAGCCCCACACGGGGACAAGGTGACGATCCGACCCTCTCTTTTGCTAATTGCTAATTGTTGTAGTGGGGATTGGGCCCCACATTATCTACTTTTTTTTTTTTTTTTTTTTTGTAACCAAGGACTCCACAGCAGGCCCTTCGTGCCCGGACGGCACCGTAGGGCTGGGCCCCTATACCTCGGGGGAGACTAGTTCAGCATCCCACCACCAGGGCTCCCCACTTAAATCGCTAGCAACTATAGGTTTCGAACCCTCAACCTCGGCGATGAATGAGAGACTCTCAACCAATGCAACTGCCCACGGATGGGTCACTTTATCTACTAATGAATTATTCAAATCAGTGTCCCACAAGAGATAAAAAACACTCGTGCCTTCTTAAATGTCGAGACGACGGGCCAAGCTCGAATTTGACCAAGCCATTTGCCATCACCATCCAAACTCCTAGCGCTCGACTGAATACAAATACTTGACCAAGCCCCAGTTGGTGAGCTTTATGCTAAACTCCTGTTATAAGGTGCACATGTGCGTCAATGATACAGTAGGAAGAAAAAATGAGATCCAATGTCTTCTTTTTCTCTTTTAACTAGAACTAGACAATTCACCATGTTAAAAGATACAGCTTTGCTGTACCAGGAAAATCCCATTTCTCTACTCGTGTATGTAGAATCAGAGACTTGCATTTGGGCAAAGAAAATGGCACACCTTGTTCTTCTGCCGCAGGTGATAAAACCTAAGCACATTCAAAAATTGAAAGGCAAAAGAATAAGATAATTTACTCTTCCTTCCAAATACAATTTAAAAAACCCAGCAAGTGTATGCTTTGAGAACACTTTTGGTTCCCACCTATATGACAAATTGAGTGATGCTAAAGCTTTTGAGTTTGAAATAGTAGAACTTAGATACTAATTCTAGTCAACAACTGCTTTTTTAGCCTTTAAAAAACAGGACACAACAACTTTTCATTAATAATTTACTATGATCTTTGGAATGATGGTTATGCACTACTAAGCAGAAAAAAGAATGACCCTAAACCAGCAGCCTTTTCTTTGGTCTTTCGGTAGTCATTCTAAAGGCACGATGTGTATTTGCACCAGTGGTCATCAGGCAGAGTAGCAAACGATGTAAACCAGATTCCTGGTGCTAAAGTTTGGAATGAATTTCCTTAACTCGAGGAAGAGGGAACATGAATTATCCATAAGTATGAACCAAATGGGTTAAATTTGAAATAAAAAAAAAAAACAGTCTGCTCACCCGAAGGCACCAACTACGGATCAAAAGCTTGGTCACGTTCTGTAGCTTCTGAAGCAGTCCCTCAACCAGGTTGCAATACCCTCTGTAAGACTCGAACCGATTTTGAACAAAACAATCAGTTGGCCTTCCCAAATCCTTGCCCCTCATAAAAATGTTCGACTCTGCTTCAATCAAGGATTGAGACTTCCGTTACCAGCTGCCTCATCATACCAGAAAATCCTCTCAAACAGCAACAGAGGACTCGAAATCTCCAAGGAGAAACCCTCATCAAGTGCATACCGAAAACAGCTATTGACCGCAATTTCCCTCAAAGTTCTCGAACAAACCTTGATGGTTCGCTTTAAACCGTAGCATCCTTCCAAACTAAGGTACTCGAGAACAGGGCCGCCATTCGACATCTCATGCATCACCTCCGAGTCACAGACGGACAGGGACCTAAGATTAATCCAAGCGATACTTCTACTCAACGAGAAGCAACAGAGCCCTGAGTGCAGGTTCACCAACGAAGAGCATCCATAAAAGGAGCCCCCGTACTGCGAAATGGCCGGCCATCTCGCACAACCTCTTAGTCGCATCGACTGAGAGGTCCTCGACATGGCGGTCAACAGCAAAGCGAAGCCAGGGACTGAGCTCAGGCACGCAACGGTCGAGAAAATCGGCGTCAATCGGCAGTCCAGAGGGATCACCACCGCTTCAACAAAAACGCACGTGCGGACAATGCATGCGAGGTCGAGGAACGAGAAGATGTGGTGGATCACCGAGTTGGGGGCAAGGTGGCTGGTGCGATCGGCATCGACGAGAGGAGGTGGAGGAGGAGGAGGAGGAGGTCGGCGATGGCTTCTTCTTCTTGGCCAAGCTCTTAGTAGGTCCCTTTAGATGCCCGAATAACTTGTATAGTCAATATCCAACATTTTGTTTGTTACGCGAAACAAAAAATGCTAACCAAATACGTTCTCCAATGCAAAACTTGGAAATTTGATCTTCATGAATATCGAATTTTTTAATTTGGGTGGAATAGGTTGATTTGTCCTTCCTATTGAAAAAATTAGAGGTATTCGTAACATTTTGAAAGTGGAAAGCAAATCGAATCAAAGCTGAGAATTGCATTTGCTTGGCTTCGGAAGATACCATGAAAAGAGGTCCAAGAAGATTCTACTAAGCAAAAATCCGAACATTGTTAAGTGCAAGTAAAGTACAAATAGCATTGGTAAATATCAAAACTAGTTGACAACTAAATTTTGAATGATAACTTATTCGGTTGGTAGCATTTTGGTAAGTTACCAAAATCTTTCAGAAAATATCAACAATTATTAGAACTTTATATATATTACTATTGATATCCAAATAATCTCGATGGTTAAAGTTAGAAAAATTCAAGATTCAAGATCCCGATCATGGTGACACTCATTTCTTAACTTGAAAAAAATTAGATTTGTATCAGTAGTACTTTAATTGCATATAGGTGTTAATTCAACATAAGCCTGTAGGAATAGGCGTTTAGATTTAAAGTTTTCACAGAAATGGCTTAAAATCCTTTTTTTTGGTCAAATCAAAGAATCTACATTTGACTGAAAAAAAAATTATTTCAATAGTCTTTAAATTTTTTTAGACATTTGATTTAGAAAAAGTGAAATTTAAGTACCTTCAATCCAATTAAAGAATTATCAATTTCAAGAATCGATTAACCAGTTAGAACACCATATTTGTTATCATGGAATTTGAGCTCACACCTTTCAAGGTCGCGTCACATGGCGCAATTACACAAAACTCTGTTGGAGAATAAAATCTGTTATTTTCTCATCTTGGAAGGGGTCCTTTTTTTTCTTCTTCTTTTGGCTTCTTTTTATGTTCAAGAAGGAGGCACCACAAGTTAAAAAAAAAGGGAGAAAAGAGAGTAAAATAAGGAGGATTGACTCTCCATGAGCGCTGTGTATACACCCTCACCGTCGCCCCATCACATCCGACCTCATCCTCGTCACCGCAAGCTACATCCATTGTTCTTGGACTTCATTCTCTTGAGGAGTTGGAGCAATAGTCGCCGCTACCCATTCCGACGACTGAAACCCACACCATCACTTTGATGAGCCTCTCCATCACTCCTCTCAACTCCATTAGTTGCCAAGCCAGTTGCCCTCGCTATTCCCGATTCGCCCTTTCCTACTCCACTATTGCTCCCTGCCTTCCCATCGTGAAAACTAAAAAGCCCATATCTTGTCGTTGTTCTGTTCTTAGATAGCTGTAAAGGTTCCAATCGCCGGTTGCGAGTGCCCATTGTAGCCTACTTACACCACTGATAAACTAGGCTTTCCTGCTGCCTTCAACGATGGTCATCGATGAGGAGCCACTCAAAACCTGACTGTCAAAGGGTTAATTTTTTAGCTTGAATATTCCGGTTGGTTTATCCGATTCTATCTCCACTTTTTTTCCTTACTTTTTGTTGATGCAATGGCCAGCGCAATGGTTAGTTGATGGTAGGAGACGGTGGTTCGGTGAAGAGTGGCAATGAGTAACAGTGGTATAGGAGTACTTTTGATCGTGAGATTTTGAATGTTTCCTCCTGGTTCGGCGAAGCTTTAGATAGCATGAAGATGCACCATGAAAAGTCATTGAAGGTGGGAGTTTTGGGAATAGGGAGCTAGGCCTCAAAGATGAGATGAGGGGTGAAAAGGCGAGGAAAGGCTAAAATGATGTTCACGTGTCCGGTGGGGTGAGGCCCCACACGGGGACAATTGCTAATTGCAATGGGGATTGGGCCCCACTTTATCTACTTTGCATCTACCTTTTTCTTTTTCCTTCGTTCCTGTCTTTTCTCTTTTTCTTTTTTTAATAACGTGCGGAGGTGCGATTGCAGGGCGTTCGAACCCATCACTAACTTTAATAGAAAATTACAGGCTCCTATTTCAGTCCAATTACCGGCATTTATTGGATTGTTTCAATATTATCGATTACGCCATTGAGTTAGCCACATTTATTTGTTAAAGTTACTAACTTTTATAGAATAATACTACTCTTGATTTGGTTAAATTAGCAACTTTTCAGGGCGTAAGTCACTAACTTATTTTAGCTTTACTAAGTTCTAAATTACCAACTATTTACTTGACTTCTTTTTAAAAAAATTTCATGGGTTTGAATAATTTTTTACTATCATTTATTTACAGTGGTTTTCGTCATATTAAATTTACTAACCCTCGTAAGAAATTGTCAACTCTTATTTGAGTCATTATATCAATATTATTTGATTGTTTGAAATAGTCCACTATCTTGTTTCAATAACTTGCCAACATTTATTTGTTAAAGTTACTAAGATGCACTTACTAACTCTTAGAGGATATTACCAACTTTTATTTTAATCAGTATGAATGTTTGCTTGATTGTATCGAAATTGCTGATTATTTTAATAATTTAATAACATTCATTGCACAACTTATCAACTTGTTCCAGTTACTAGGAAATTATGATTGCCATTTGAGTACACTTACTATTACCTTTAGAGTTACTGACGTGTTAAAATTATTGTATAAACTACTCCAATAATCTATCAACACATAGACGATAACTTTACTATACACACTACTCAAATAATCCATCAACACATGGACGGTAAGTGATATCATTTGGGTACGTAGTGTGTTGATATGAGATTGGGTTGAAAAGATTTACCAAACCAGCATTGAAGGTGAAAATAGCTTAATTATTTGATAGGCAAGAGGCCGAAAAAATGTGAAAAAAGAAGAAGAAGGAATTTAAACCCTTTAATGTCTCCTGGAAATGTACATGAAGTTGCATTTATACGAACATTTCGTGATAACAAACGCTGCAAAAAGGCGTCATTTCTTCTCTTTGCTGCATTATTTCTGCCACCAAACACTCGCATATTTAGACACTTGGTTCAGAAGAAAATAAAATTGCAAAAGAGAGCTTCCGCTTCCTCTTCTTCAAGTCAACCAAGTCAACCCAAGAGGTCCTGCTTCTCTCCAGTCAAGTAGGCATCTCATGAGCTTAAAAATAACAGACAGTTGCTTTCATCACATCTTAAATTACATTGGCTCGAGTGAGAGAAATCGAGCCAAAACCTAGGATAGACATCTTAAAAACCTTCGAGTCCTCCGCAACCATCCCTAGCAAACCCTTCTCCAGATTCCACATGCCATCCTCGCCTTCCAATAAGAAGAAATCGAGTCAAAACCTCACAAAGCCAAATAGGAAAACAATCGATTAGGCTTATCCATTATGTCATAGAAAGGACGCCCGTACTGAAGCTGAACCTGAGAAAACAAAGCAGTTCGTCGGAACTTGAAGTTGAAACGGAAGCACGGCCGACACCCTCCTTCGTCGGTCTACATCAAGTAGCCCGAGAACCACAGCCACCAGCTTTACTGGAACAGAGCTGGTACACTCGGTCTGATAGTCGGAGGCGGGGGGAAGGGGCGGGTCTTCCTTTTTTTTTTTTTTCTGAAAATTGAAAATTGAAATATTTATCAAACCCCAAGTGTACTTGCTATTTTTTTCCCCTTTTTCCTCTCTTACTTCTTTTAAGGACATGTTCCACAGTGGACTATGAATCTTCTGAATTAATAGGTTGACCCTTGTTCGGTTGTATTCCTCTTTCCATTTCGTTTCATTTCTCCATTTTATTCTGTTTTTATTTTGTATCTTCTGTTTTTTTTTTTTTTTTATCAACTGGGTTGAGAATTCTTTAGAACGCACATGATCGTCTATCAATTAGTTTCGAAAAGCAATAGACTTTGTTATAATATTTGTTATTCCAATGAAAGAAAGTTCAAAACACTTGGTACAGCAAAGCTTGATCGGATTGGTGGTTGATAATCTTCAAAAAGTATACATAATAATTCGTTCTTTGAAATTTGTTACGAGAATGGTAGGAATCAAGGAGTTTCATTTTACCTTGTCTCCTTTTTGCTAAGCAAATGAAGATTCGATGAGACTAAACCATATGCTATGAATACGTATTCGGATACCTTATGTTCATTCATTTTTTGCATTGCTTATGCCCGACATGAACTTTTGATAATTGCTCTAAAAATTATCCAGAAATAAATTAGCAAGAATTCTCAAAATGAACAAACGAACTATAAAAAAAAAACTCCAGCCAGAACGGCACAATAACACGAAAAAAAAAAAAAAGCGAAGACGAAAAAATGAAAGAGAAAAGCAGCGGATTGAAAAAAGTCATAAATTTTCTTTTACGAAATCCTATTGATTTTTACAAGCTTTTTTTTTTTTTTTTGGTTGCGAACAAAGAATTTTGATCAAGTGACTTCTACTACTGTAGACAAGATGCGCTTTTTACACACTAACGTGTGTTGTCGCTGATTAAAAAGAAATGAGGAAAATCTATAAGTTAAGCGCGCATGTATGCTTGTGTGTTGAGATCATACGAGGTGCATGACGGATCAAATCATTGTGCTTTTATCTATTGGCAAGAGTGATAAATGCCTATTGGTCTCGATTTTTTTATTAAAAGGATGAAGCCAAGATTGATTCCAGAATTGTGATCCGTATTGAATTGCTAGCTAAAATCCTTCACGGAAAAGCGAACAATTTGGAAAATTATTTTTCAAAAAAAAAAAATCACTCGTACGGTTACAAAAATGAACGAATGCGAGAAATTCTTGTTGAGTATGCAAATATTTGAATATAAATTATTGTCAAGAATGAAACATATTTTATTAATGGATTCTTTCAAGAAATACGAGCAATAATTTTTAAAAGGATATTTTTCAAATTATACATTTTTTTTTTGTGAAACAAATGGAGCCTTAATTCAAGTCAATTTACGAATAATGTCATATATGGCATGATGTTCAAGTTTGTCTAAGAAACGATATCGTTTGATTCGGGTCCATACATTCAATTGTACAAGTAATCTCGTTGCACACCACAACAAAACGAAGTGGCTCGACGAGAGGAGATTTCGCTACTAGTATGGAAGCGTTGGAGGACTCATGGGACATCACATTGATGCGAACGTGATCGTGGATTAGTTCTTGAAATTGTAATTTGGAAAAAAGCAATGTGATCATTAATCCCGATTTACTTTTGATTTAAAAAAATGCTAATGAATTATTCAAATCAGCATGTCACGAGTGCGAACATTCACAAATGCTAAATGTTGAGACGACGGACCAAGCCCGAACTCAACCAAGCCATTTGCCATCACCACCCAAGCTCTCAACACTCAGCCGGATAGAAATACTCTGACCTCATTGTTTGCCATCACTGCCTAAAACCCACCCCCTTTCTGTGCGCCATTTTTTTTCCCAATTTGTGACGATTGCATATCAAACTTGAACATATAGAATCCGAATGTTATTCGTGTCTATACTTATCCTCATCCACTTTCTGGACAGATCACTAAGTCTTGTTACCAATAAATGTACATGCCATGTTTGATCTGGACATTCTTCATATTGCGAGGCACAGGAATTCTTCCTGCTGCAGACCTTCACTCATGCTTGGCTCGCCATTTGAAGAGCGTGGAGACTGCCAGGTTTGTAGCTCATTCTTTGGACTATGACCGATGTAAGCTTGCCTTGCCAATGCTGCTTTTACCGAGAGATGCACTCCTGCTGGAGAAGATGGTCATTAACGTCGAGAGCAGTGGAAGATGCCAATCGAAATCTCGAGTCTTTGCCATGGCTGGTTCTGCCCTAGATGCAATCTTTCCAGTAAAGTCTCGCTACAAGCTGCTCACAATAGGGAGGTTGTCGGTGGCAGAATGGATTTTCCATGGGAAGGGAAGCGATCCGGAAAGTGAGGGTTCAGATTAAAGTTTCTCTTTTTGCTTGGGAAGCAACTTGGGAACGAGTCCTCCCTTCAAATAACCTACAACAAAGGGGCAAAATATTGGTTCCTCCGCAAGGAGGAGGTAGAATCCATGCGGCATCTCCTTCTTCACCGTTCATGGACAAGAATGGTTTGGACAGTTTCCTATGCTTGCACCGAATTATCTTTGGGTTATTGGAGCTTTTATGGAGCAAGAAACGAAGGATTAACTCAATTCGCCTCTCTGTTTTTAGGCTGATTTGGAAAGAGCTAAACAAGAGAGCTTAAAGTCATACACTTTTGGTATGGTGCAGACTGCATATGGATATAAATTCCTTGCTCAATATAGTCGATGATTTATCTTGTATTTGAGCTTGCTTTTGGTTTTGGGAGTTCTTCTGTACAAGGCTTTAATTTTTGGGCTCTTTTCTTATATGCGTTTGCACTCCCTTGGTGCCCTATAGTTGAACTTCTGATGTGTTAAAAGAAACTTACTTTGCTGAGGACTTCTAAGTTACTCCAATTACCCTATATCCCAACATTGTATCTAATCATGTAGTTTCAAACTAACATCTCACAGATGATTTTGTGCTAATTGGCATAACCATCATCCACATAGCATGTCTTTAATGGGCGCAAAACACTCCATTAACTCAAGGTCGTGATTCCTTTTATGAGTAAGTTCGTTGTGACAAAAGGGTGCCTCTACAGTCTAAAGTCAAGATCTAAAAAGTTGAAGAGAAACTTTGGATCCAAAGGGAGACCAACACATTCTCAAAACAGAACAATACTACATATACAAAGACTAGCTTACAAAACTCGTTTGAAGTGGTAAAATCCAAGTATTTAGGCAAGTATATCACAAATACCTAACACAGAAATATTTCACATGTGACTTAGTAAACCATTTTCATTTACTTGGACTCAACATCTTGAACATTACTCTACCAAAAATTGGTGCTTAGCTTAAAAAAATGGCGATCTAAATGGAAAAATAGTTGGTAAAAGAAAATCTAAACTAATGAATTCCCACATCTAAGCACGTGAACAAATTGTTGTGAATAGAGGCTCTCATAACCAAGGTAAAGCATCACAGATGAGATCAATGTTGGCTCAATTCACTATCTTTCGAGCACCCGCCAGTTATTTTATCTACTCATTTTCTTCTGATAACTGAGTTTTCATTCTCAATTTTAGCTTGTTGACACTAATAATACCATAGGAAAGCAGAGCTTCACTTCCTACATCGAGTCCAAGGAGTGGAATTGGTAGTATAAATAAGTCTTAACTTCTCCTAGGCTCAAATAGTGCTATTAGTAGGTAAAAAGAGTTGAATATGATTCATTGATACAAAGATGGACTCGATGTAGTAAGTATAAATAAGTCTTAAACTTCTCCTAGGCTCAAATAGTGCTATTAGTAAACCATTTTCATTTATTAGGACATAACATCTATAGCATTACTTTGCCAAAAAATGATGCTTAGTTAAAAAGAATGGCAACCTAATTGGAAAAACAGTTGGTAAAAAAATATAGACTAATGAGTTCCCACATCTAAGTACATGAACGAATTGTTGTGGACAGAGGCCCTCATAACCAAGGTGAAGCATCACATATAAGCTCAACGTTGGCTCAATTCACCATCTTCCGAGCACCCGCCAGTTAATTTATCTGCTCATTTTCTTCTGATAACTGAGTTTTCATTCTCAATTTTAGCTTGTTGACAGTGATAATAACATAAGCAAGCAGAATTTCACCTACTACATCGAGTCCAAGGAGTGGAATTGGTAATATAAATAAGTCTTAACTTCTCCTAGGCTCAAATAGTGCTATTAGCCAGGTAAAAAGAGTTTAATATGATTCATTGATACAAAGATTGACTCTTGCAATTATGAGGGATACATGCACAAAATGTGAAAAACTTTCCAGCCTATATCAAAGCTCTCCTTGCAAGGAACGCTCAACCAGTACAAGAAGAGTAGCTAGAAGTAATATTACACCGTGAGAGTCACAAACAGAAATCGAAGGAAAACTATATAGATGCATGATGAAATTAAGATGGTATTGCAAGGGTTAAACTTGCCAACTCCATGTGAGCATCTAGCATTTCTGCATCTGACATAGCTAGTCTATCTAACATAAATGACATCCCCTCCAATTCAAGTTCTTTTATCTTTGTGAACACTTTGATTGGTGTACCAAAAAGGGCAGCAAGATGGCAATACAGGAGTAGGGTACACTTCCGGTTGGTCTAGATGATTGTCAGTTATGTTTTGGAAATCTCCTAAGGCACCAATCTTGTCTGGAAGTTTATAGGAATCTATCGCGCACGTAAATACAAATCCCTTCATTCAACTAATATAAGCTCGGGATTCTTTACTTGCAACTACGTCATATCCAAATTTTCACTCCCATTACCATCATTCACTCTTCATTCTCGTGTAAAACACCAACTCCTTAGTTCAACATCATGTTCTCATTTAGACTTTCAAGCACCTTACCCCTATATTCACCAACTCTCCATCAAACGCAATTTGAACGGGGTTGGCAATTGAAGTGGTTTATTTGAGGAAGGATAGTAGCACATTTAAGGAAAAGCAAAGGGGGACTAAGGCCAATGACTCAAAGGGCGCATACCAAGCCATCGTTGAAGAAACAAACACACTGAATAACAAAAAAGGAGAACTCTCTCCAGTCGAAGCAATTACCAGGAGAGATTGTCCACAGCCTCTGCCAATTGAAGCGATGAAGCACCACCTTCGAGTTCTCCGTGACCATCGCCAGCAAATCCTTCTCCGGATTCCACTACACCATCTTCACCTGCCAATTGGAAGAAACCGGGCAAAAACCTCACGAAACCGAATGGGAAAACAATCGAGTCGACCCGCCCATTATTATGATGCAAAAGAAGGCGGACCGGAGCCAAACCTAAGAATGATCCTATGCCAATCATATTTAAAGTTAAGAATAGCTTGTAAAGTGGAAACTTAGTACGGTGCATGCATAAGATTAATTCAGTTCCACCACCCAGCCAATGAGATATACTTGTTACTGACATTAGCAAGTTTATCAAACGATGATACAAAAAGGAAAGACTATGGGCAACAATAAGTTACCAAACATCCAAACTGCAAATGGACATGGTAAGAAACTCAAGGAAAATAGTTTTTTGAGTATACGATTGATGGCATGGCAATGAATTGATCCTTAGCTTGATTATGTGGGCAGTGTGAAAAATTGTTACCACTAATTGACTAGGGGGGATTGCAGTATGGTTCTCATTCTCCATCTCTAGGTGTAAAATAAAGTCCTAGATGTGTAATTTCCCTGGGTTAGTGTTTCGAAAGTGAGAATAAGACAACCAAGAAATAGTGTTCTCATAAAATAGAAGCAAAAGTGGCACTACTAATGCATTAGGGTCATCAACTGCACATTTCTTGACATACATACGAGGCTCCAACTGTTGAGATATGCTGGAGCTTTTGAAGCCATGGTAAGTGAGAAAGTGAAACATCCTTTAATATTGCACGCATATACTGGCATGTATATGCACATAGGAGGAAAAACTAAGCTGCTGCCACTTGTGATGATGAGGAGAGCAAATACATAGTAAATAGGAAGAACAAAAGTTTATAAAACCAAACTAGTGGTTCAACCAGTCAAACTTGAGAAACGTACTCTACCAATTCAACCAGTTGAACCGATTGCATGTGACGTTATCTAGTAGAATATGCATGTTCAGAACAAAAGAAGCCCCAGTCACTCGGCAGACCTGCTTGAGCACAAAAGATTGGATTACGGTTCTCAAAAGCATTGTTTTAATTTCTAATAGACTAAGCCAATATAGCCAATAAATAAATTATCCGCCACAAAAAGAAGCAAAAGGACACGTGGAGCAAATGGTTGGCATGCCTGTTAGTAACAAGAGATCAGAGTTACAAACCCCAACCCATTTTCTCAAGAGAGATATCTACAACTCATCTAAAGGAATTACTTTCGAGAAAGACATCCACGTACTTTTCTAATGGTATGGAGAATACAATATATATGTGTCATGGTTCATTTTGTACTTAAAGGAAATCGCTAGATCTCTTATAATGATTTAAAAGAATTGATTTGGAGGGAAAAATTGTAAAAATAGTAGCCACTGTGACCCATGATGAAGAGTTGAAGACGCTTTTAGAGTTGATTCCCCATGTGGTGTGCCACAGTACTATATCAAATAACAGTTGCCTAATGTACTTCATATTCTACAAAGCATGCCGAGGTGACGAATAGGAAGATGTCGAACGGATCGGAGATACTGGTCAAGATCATCAAACTTATAAGCACAATAACCCAAATAGAGGGAGTTCGACATACGAGAGTTGCGTATATGTGTTTAACCAAATCAAAATGGGGACTTCCATTATTATTTCCTCTCAAAAAAACTGTTCAAAAAGTCCTAAACCTATTACACTTTTGTCAATTCAATCATAAATTTTTCAGTTTTACTAATTGAGTCCTAAACTTTTTCATCTTCTGCCAAGTTCATACAATTAATTTTGGCCGGAATTTGCTAATGTGGATGGTTGGTACTAACATGGCACTTTTTAAATGATATTTTAATAATATTTTGAAATTTCTTTTATGGTTTTTCTTTTCTTTTCTTTTTTACATTTTTTGCTTTTATTTTTGGGTTTTGGAGTTAGACTGGTGAGGGTGGCCGACTGACCTAGGTCGAGGGCTTGCACGCCATCGCTTTGGCCGGCAAGGGTGTCATGGCCTTGCCAGCATAACTCCAAAACCCAAAAAAAAAAAAACCATAAAAAAATCAAAATATTATTAAAATATTATTAAAAAAAAGTGACACTTCAATGCCGATCATCCGCGTTAGTAAATTTCAGTCAAAATTGACTGGATAGGCTTAATTGGAAAAATATGAAAAGGTTTATGACTGAACTAGCATAAATGAAAGGTTTAAAACTGAATTAACAAAAGTTCAATAAGTTTATGACTTTTTGAACAATTTTCCCCTCCCTCTCTCTCATAGGCACACTATGCTTGTAGAACTATTCTGAGTTCCAGATGAAACACATTATAAGATTAGAGTGTATATGGTAGTCAATTCCAGGGGATTACAATGGGCATAGACCACAGAATTTGCCAAAGTCATTTGCCCTCACCGTGGCAAAAGGAAAAGGGAAAAAAATCAGAAAAAACAATAAAAAATTGTAAACATTATCCACGTTGGCAATCTCTGCTCAAAATTTGACTAGGTGGATTACGTTGGTAAATCCAAGTGGATATTACTGAGAATAGTGGCAGAAGTAAATTTTATGAGGCTCTACAATGGCTATAAACTCACTTTCACTTAGGTGATGCCAAGTGAATATTGACAGGATATTTTTACCACTAAGTAGATATGAAAAGATGTAATAAGCACACGGCAACATGTTTCTGTATGCATTTTTATCAATAAGTGACAGGAAAATCACATTAGAAAAGAAGGTTGGTTGGTTATACTAATATGAGGGCACATTAGGTACTTATCTGTATTTGACCCATCATCATTAATAAAGTTATTCGTTTGTGTATAGATCAGCTTTGTTGTCTTCTTAAGTGACTAATTTTCTGATTAGAGTCCCATGTATTAAGTCTTGCCAGTTTGCCGCTATCCACAGGCAGTAAAGCTATTTTTGGGAACACGCACTATTGAGACATGATGCTAACTTACCTTGATATTCTCTGATCATTCGGACGGTTAGTATTATAATGATGTTGAGTTACAAATGATCATTAGTTCTATTATTACTGAGAATAGTGGCAGAAGTAAATTTTATGAGGCTCTACAATGGCTATAAATAGAAGGTTTAGCCAAAGATGTCCGGTGCGATAGACACAAGTTATCCCCTTAGACAATTCCTATGAATAGTAAAGCGTCTTCCTTAGCCGTACTTCTTTTCCTAGCCTTCTCTTCTTATTTTCTCAGTCCTTGAATTTTGATGACAATTTCTCCAAAATGAGCTTGTGTAAAACGGGTCATGGAATTTAACGTTTATATGGGATTTGCACTAGCAGCGGACCTATTAACGATCATTTATTTTGTTGATAATGTTATTGTCCCATCTTATAATTAATGTTAAATGTCACTATTTCTGCACTTGCATTAGGAAGAATACATTGAAGACGTGAAGATATGGAAGAGCTATAAATAAAGGAGGAGTTAATTTTAGGGTAAATTCAGCTGAAGTTCCCAAAGAGCTATCATCGCGACAAATAATAAACATAAGAAAAGAAGTATCACAAATGCACACGTTACATTCATGCATACTTTCTTCTGGAGATTGGCAATAATTCCGAGAGAAAGAATACTACAATTAAAAAATTATCGGTTTATGAATGTACATAACTGAATTAAAAGACTCCATGATGCCCTTCATTAAGGATACAAAGTTTATTCATGATGTTGTAGACAGAATCTCATTATCTTAAACCTACCATCTATTTGAGGGCTCCATATATCTGAGATTGGAATATAGCCTATGTTCTTTACTGCCAAATTGAAACCATATATCTGGCTAGTCATGTTACCCGCAAAATTGTATTATCTACACCGGATCGCATGCGTCACTTAACAATGACATGTGGAGAGGAGCAAGTCGATTTCGAGTAAGAGATCTCAACATTCAAATGCAGAGTTCGTTAGTCAAGTACACTGCCTAAACCATTCAGCCCAAAGTGTAGATAATCCAAACCAGACAATTGGTTCTCTTACACATGAAAATAGTGAACATATACAGATGAAGCAAAAGCTTGGCACTATCGAGCAGGTCTCAAAGCTTACAACAATACCATGACAACAGTTACCATCTGTGACATCCCAAATTTTCAACCCTGTCTTCTACTGAATAAATCGGGCATTTCATTGACGCGTCTATAGGGTTATTCTCAGAGCCGATCACTCTCGAGATAACTAGACTATCTGGGGAAATTATTAAGGAATTTTAAGACAATAGACTTGAGAACTCGATCAGGAATCGGCTTCTTGACCGTGTCCATCTTTAAAGGTCACTACAGCACAGTTAAAAAATCGATTTGAAATCAGAGATAGACTGGATCGATAGAGATATGTGACTAATCGTGGGTGACACCACTGAATTAGAAAATTCTCGTCGGCCGACACTAGACTGATTTTCTTATTGTTTTGGTATCCTGTGTCCATAATTGAATCATCGAGATTTTCACGACAATCAAGAGTCGCCATTGAGTCGAGTGGGTTCATAGTGGCTCGAAGAAAATCGACCACGGATCATTTGCCTTAAAAAGTTCTGAAAACTACCCGATAGTCTAGGTCACGCTAAAAACGCATCGGATGAAAATTAACCGCCAATTCAAGTCCGATTTCAGAAATCGAAAGTTCGGTGATGTCACAAGCTGTTTTAGGAACATCAACTCTGTCTCAGAAGATTTTTTGGAGATTCAGGAATTTTTACGGAAAACTGTTTCGGACATCGCGGAAATTTGGCGGAAATTCAGATTGGCTAAATTAATGGAAAATTGGGCTTTCGGGTTGAGCCTTTATGTGTCGGGGATTTATAGAAAATCACTTGGGATTTTTCTACATTGAGATTGGACCTCAATTTGGGAAATTGAGCAAGAAAATTTAGTTTATTTGAGTGAAATTCGAAATTGAAAAAGGGGCAGAAATTGAGGCTTCAATTTGGATAATTAAGTGGATATTAGTGCTAGAAAGTAAAAAGGGAACGCTAGGATATTTTTGAGAGCTATTGGGGGGACAAGCATTTAAGAGAAGAGATGTTGTGTTGATCTTTTCTTTGGCTTGTGGAACACGCACAAACGGCTGGCCTCCATCTTCTCACGCTCGGCAACCCTCCCATCCGCTCATTATTCCTGCTTTGGTTTTAACCTCTCTGCCGTGCGAAGCAATCCCCATCACTCACCTCTCTCCATCTCCGTTACTTCTCTTCCTCAACCGAAGCCCACACACTCCACTCACGCCAGCCACGAGATCTTCAATTTAAGCTGCTCCTCGCCACTTGCCCATCAACCAGCATCTCTCGGTCAACACCTGCAAGAACGAAGCCGTTGGTTGACCGCTTGAAGCCCACGACTCCACCGAGTTCCTTCACGTTGCCACCTGCCCGCTCCTCCTTCTGCTTCGGTCAACAAGCGAAACCGCCGAAGCCCTAGTCCAACGTCTTCAGCCCGAGCATATCGTGGAGTCCATGAAGACAGCGTCCATGAGCAGCTCCCATCTTTAGTCTTCCCCTGTGGCGTGCCCTCAACTCCACGCCAGCACGCCAGTCAACTCCAACGCCCACGGAAGACCACCTATTCAACCAAGTCTTCATCTGCGAAATTCACCGAAGTCCCCACGCCTCTGCCGTCCACACGTCATCTCGGTCAAATTCTCCACCGAGCGAAGCACTTGTTGACCGAGCAACACCACCGAAGAAGCCACACGTCCGCCAGCGAAGCTTGAAGAGCAGCAACGCTTGAAGATCAACGGCACAGCTTCTTCGACGCTGTTTTTCCTCCATCGTCCACACCGGCACGCCCCCATCTTAGTCGAATTTCCACCGGGTGAAGCCTTCGTTGACCCACGTTCGCGTGTCTTCGCCATCAACTCCACGAAGCTGCGAGCGTGAAATTGAACGGCCTTCATCCGACCGTGCGAAGCCCACCGAAGTCCAGCGTTGTGGGCCCATCTTCATCAACAATTCGGGCCTTTTTGTTGTAGCCCAGTCCAGTCCAATTCAGCCACTCCAGTTCAACGTGCAGCCCAGTTATCTTCAGCCCAGCAATTGATTAATTTCGGCAGCCCAATAGCAGCCCACTTCGCAGCCCAAATGATCAGCATTTTGGTCCATCAAGCAGCCTGCAGTTTGACATCTTGAAGCCCAGCAATTTCCTTGTGAACTCAGCCCATCATCAATTAGAATTGAAGCCCAGCAAAGTTTGGCCCAAGCTTCAGCCCAAGTTGTTTGAAAGGCAGGCCCAATTCAGCTTTGTTTCAAGCCCAAGTTCAAGCTCAGCCCAAGATTTTCAGCAGGCCCAACCCAACTTGGGTCTGGCCCAAAAGCAAGAACAAATCTCAGTTGGGCTGAGATTTGTTGGGCCAAGTCTTAAGGCCCAGTCCCAAGCCCGCCGATGTTGTCGAAAGTCCGATTTCGGCCGCCGTCACGTTGCCGTTGCGGTGATTCGATTCCCGCTTTTGACCAAGTGAGTTTTACTCACTAATGCTTTATTAGTTTGCTAATTATGCTTAAGGTTGGTTAGATTTAATTAAGTGCAATTAGGTGGTTAGATTAGGTTAGAACAATTAATTTAGTGACTTAATGATGCATGTTAGGTGGCTAGACCTAGATATTAGCAAGTAGAAATGTTCGGTTATTTATTGAATGCATCTCGGGATTTTTCCCGACCCGTTTCGGGCTCCAATAAGGCAATATGGGCCTCATTTGGATTTTTAGCATTTATTTATTTATTTTTCGAAATTAATTATTTAATTAATTATTTTTCCGGAAATTCAACCGGGATGGCCGGTGACCAGAATTTCGTGCTGATTGTCATGGTGCAGCCCATTTATTTATTTGAGCTCTACGTTGTGTGGAATTGAATTAATTGTGAAATTTGAGGATTTATCCTTAATTGTTTGTTATTGAATATTTGATTGGTAATGGCCAAGCATGGGTATATAGCGCCAGTACGTTGATGGGCTATATAGTAGGGAGAACGGTGAGAGCTAACTGAGAATGTTATTGGCTGAGACCAATCAGGTACGATGCTATTGGACATACGTGGTTCGGTGATTGGAAGTATCACTGGCGAAAACGGCGCCTTAAAGAACGCACGTAAATGACTTATAGACAAACGTGGTTCGGTGGTTATGGGAATATCACTGGTGAAAACGACGCCTTAAAGAACTCACGATGTTGTCTATAGCCGATGTCACCTTGGCGAAAACGGCGCCCTTGAAAGGACACGTGGTTCGGTGATCGAGGATATCACTGGTGAAAATGGCGCCTTAAAGAACGCACGGTGTCGGTGATCGGTATGTCATTGGCGAAAACGACGCCCGAGAAACACATGTGATTTGGTGAATGAGTACACCACTGGGAAATCGTGGTATGAGTGGGAATGACCTAGAAAGGGTCTGGCTGACATGTAATCGACTTAGTCGATTGACCAGTGCTTGATCGGATGTCGTGAATTGTTTGAATATCTGTGTTTAACCTTGAATTGCAGGTTGGAACTGAGGCTAAGGTAAGTCCTCTGACTAGTGTTGTCCTTAGGCAACCGTATGGTGTATTAGTTTACTAATCGAGTCGTAGGGGGTAGGACTCGCTGAGACGTGGTCTCATTGGTTATTGAATAACCATTTCAGGACCCTGAGGAAAAGCTGAGGAGGAAGAACCTGAAGGGGAGAAAGTATTTTGAAGTAGAAGATGATCCAGAGAGGGATCTTGAGTACAACCCAGATGTGGATTGAGATCCCATCCCTTTTGTGCACCCTGTCTTAGTGTAGATAGGTGTGAGACTTTTATGTTGTAAATAGTATTATAAATATGCTATGAGTTGTGCTGTTAATGAAAGTGTGGTTATGAATTTCAATATGAAAATATGGCCTACTTTCCTATCCCATTGTTTTATTGTCTGGGGATTTATAACTGCTTCCGCATGTGCTTAATAAAAAGAAAGGGTCGGCGATACATAGTCCTAGGAAGTCGCAAATTTTTATCGACCAAATAGGGATGGGTACGCGCTCGGGGTCCGGGGCGTGACACCATCAGATAGAAGCCATGACTCAGCATCTTTTGGTCAATTCCATCCCACTTGATAGATAGATCGCTACATTTTACTCCACTTTTTTTTTTTTTATCGACAAAACCCGCCTAGCAGAAAAGGCACATGGCAGGTATGGATTAAGACTTCTCCAGAAAGGGTGATGTCAAAGAGCATCAGTCAGAAAGCCCACATGCATTGCTACTCACACCAATGTCTGTAACTCCAAGTATGAGAGGTCCACCCACAGCAACATAAGCATAACCACCACAAACTCTTGAACAGACAGCCATTCTGAATAAGAGATATCTTCTTCATACTCGTCCAGTATGTAGATCAGGGCCCACTTTCTTGCAGCTAAAACACAAGCCACACCTCTACCTCCCATTGCCAAAAAAAAGATCAACTTGATTTCAGTCCAGTGTTCCTTGGATGTATGGCCATAACTAACATGATGTTTAGATACCTTTGTTGGGTAAAAGTACAATTACAACACATGCATTATGCTAAAAGACAGGCAGGAAGCAAACCTTGTTTGCCTAAAGAGGCTACAGCATGCATATAACTATGAATGCTCCACAATATCTTGCTACACTAGATGCCATGATAGTATCTATGGTCATGGACTTGTAAATAGTGGTTCTTAGTCAGTAACTCAAGATTGCTATGCACCTACCATGAGAGAATGATTATTCATTTTGTATTTGTCTGGTGACTATTAAATCATTTCGCACTTTGTCCTCTCAATTGATTTAAAATTTAGGGGAAAACTAATACTTCACTTTTTTTACTTCTTCAACTAAAAAATATTGTTCTTTGGAGCATATTTTTGCACTTCTTCAATCTATAGGGACAAACATGAAGTGGTCTGTTAAAGAGTCACAATGTACCTATGCCAGTCACATTTGAACTTAATAGAAGCTTCTAAGTGGAAATGTAGTAAGGAGCATGGACAGGATTAATTCAATTCCAATACCCAGCCAACGAGATAAATTTGTACCGACACTGGCAAGTTTATCAAACATTGATCACTAAGTAAAGAGTATGGGCGACAATAAGTTTCTAGACATCCAAAACTGTAAATGGACATGGCAAGAAGCCCAAAGAAAAAACCTTCAGAACTATACAATTGATGGCATAGCAATGAATTTGATCCTTAGCTTGATGGTATGACAGTGTCAAAATGTTCTTACCACCAATTGACAAGGGAGAACTACAGGACGGGGAATGCTGCGAAGCTTCTCATTCTCCATCTCCAAGCGTAAGATATGGTCCTAGATGTGCAATTTCACGGGATTAGTGTTTCAGAAGTGAGAATAATACAACTGAGCAAAAATATCCTAACAAAATAGAAGCAAAGAGGGCACTACTAAACCATTAGGGCCATCAAAGGCACATTTCTTAACCTACATACAAGGCTCTAGCTGTCAAGGCATGTTGGAACTTTTTGAAATTACAGTAAGGCAGAAAGTAAAACATCCTTTGAATTCACAAGCATGTAATGACATGTGTATGCATCATGCACATAGGAGAAAAAAATAAGCTACTGCTAATCGTGCTGATGAGAAGAGCAGATAAACAATAAAAGAACAAACATTTTAAAACCAGACCACTAGTTCAACCTGTCAAAGTGGTAGAACCATGCTCTTCCAGTTCGACCGACTGAACCAATTGCACGTGATGTCATCTGATAGAACACTTTGCATATATTAGATTAAACACTTCAGAAGAAAAGAAGCCCAGTGGGTCGGCAGACATCGTAGCATCTTAATAGATTACACATGCTTGATGTCATCTTAATAGCATCCTGTTCAATTTTAGATTAGGCCAATATGGTCGATAAATAAATTATCCACCACAAATTGTAGCAAGAAGACACTAGAGCAAATGGTTGGCACACTTGTTAGTTACAAGAGGTTGGAGTGCCAAACCCCAACCCAATTCCAACGCTACTCCTTTGAACTTTTTTACGGCCCAAAGCTGGTCCAGACTAGTTGACAGGTTTGTTGGGTATCAGTTGACAGGTACACCTAGTTGCTAGTTGAACAAGGTCAATACCACCGGTTCTTGATTAATACTATTTTTGCTGGGAAACCAGATTGGACTGGTCTCGTGCCCAGTCCAACCAGAGCCACTTCTTAAAACTCTGACATGAACAGGAGTCGACAGAAAAGCATGATATGCTACTTTTTCCCTTTTGCCATCAATGTCTTAAATAGTGAATTGACATGATCGGAATATAACTCCAGATATCACGAGTAAGAAATCAATATGCAAGATCCATGAGTTACCTTCAACTGGTACAAATCTCAGTTATTTGCACACGTGGTTCCTGCAATATGCACAAATGGAAGGTCACTCGCCTGTAGGATTGTCATCTCAGCATCTCTCCAGTTTTCACCTGTGTCATTCATCTTATTTAGCAACATAATAATTTGATGTTCCTGCTTTCAACAGAACATATTAGCCATACTTGCAAATTTGAGCCACAAAATATGATATACAAAGCTTTTACCTTAGATAGAGTCTAATCCACACAACAGTGACCAAGAGGGATGCACAACAAGATCCTTCCAAAGATCTTCCCTTCTTCACATTGCTTGAATCATTCATAAGTCCACTCACTACCGCTATACAATTTGTTACATCTAAAAAAGACTCCTCATGTATTTGGAAGGAAATATAATCTGAAGCAAATTCAAAGTCATCCTTCAATACCATACAGAGTAATGATTAGCATGAAAAAGCAGTTGGACTCTGCACATATGGATCTCTGGGTAATATTTGTAGTTTCAGATTAAAGGTATATACCCTATAGAAGGACAGTGAATTGGGAATATATTTAGTGGATGCTAAAACTAACATAAGAGGGAATTGTAGCAATAAATTCTTACAAAGTGTCTTTTTCAAAATAGAAGAGAACGGCATATGGGCGGCTTCCTTGAAAATGTGATTATCAAATAAATTTCTAATCGGGAAACATGAGATACAGTATTTCCATACACAAGGATCATAAGTTAAACACAGAGCCCAATCCGATAAAATCGCCCAACTAAAGCTTCCATGTACATTGTTAATTAATCAAACATCAAATACGAAAAACTAGATTATTAGACAAAGGTAAGTAAAAAACCATTGTTGAGGACAACCTCCAGAAGATAACCCCTAACCCCCAAGGGTTTCCTTTTCTTTCTCTCCTTCTCTCATTATAGTCTCAAGGTTCTGGCCACTAAGACAAGGAAATGAAAAATATAGGACAACTTTATGGTAATAGGCATTTGGATAGAAATATCTACAAACCCATTAACAGAAGTCTTGAATTAGCCAAATGAGAAATGAATATTTCAGCTCAAATAATTGATGAGTCGGGTAAAACCAAAAGCACAAACTTTAAATTAAAGGATTGCAATGTTTACAATAACCAATTTTGAGCCTAGGTATCATACTCAAACTCCTGTTACACACAAAAAGATCTAGAATTTCACATTTGGTGCACATATCAGCAATGAGGACTAAACTTGAAGGGGGGAAAAGCTGCTCAATAGGGAGATTCGTGGCAAAACAGATTTTCCTCAGAAATCGATTTGGAAAGTGAGAATTCCAATTAGAGTTTCTCTTTTTGCTTGGGAAGCAACCTGGGAGCAAATCCTTACTTTATAAATAAGACAAAATACTGGTTAATAGGTGTTTCCTCATCAAAAGGAGGCAAAGTCCTCACAGCATCCCCTCCTTCATTGTTCTTGGAAAGAATGGTTTGGACAGTTTCCTATGCTTGTGCCATGTTATCTTGGGTTATCAGAGGTTTTATTGAGCAAGAACTTTGGGCATGGCAGGGCATTCGTTTACAGCACAACAAGTGGGATTAACTCAATTCCCTTGTTTCATTTGGCTGATTTGGAAGGCGTGGAGCAAGAGAGCTTTTGATGGAGAGAAATCGTCTGTTCCATTTTATTGAAATTTGGCTTAAAGTCACGCACTTTTGGTATAGTGCAGACTTGCGTATGGATGTAAATGCCCTGGTTGATTAGTCGATGATTGACCTAGTATTTGAGCTCCCTTTTGGCTTTGGGAGTTCTTTTGTGTATGGCTTTAGTTTTTTCGGCTCCTTTGGTATATGGGTTGCACCCCATAGGTGCCCTACAGGTGAACTATATAATCTATAAAAAGAAACTTCACACTTTTTTGAGGATTTTAAGTTATTCCAATTGCCCTTTATTCCAACACATGTTATCTCATCATATAATTTCAAGTACCAACATCAACATCTCACTTTTTTGCCAGTAACGTCACCATGACAAAAGAGTGCCGCTAGTACTGAAAGTCAAGATCAAAAAAGTTCAAAAGAAACGTTGGATCCAAAGAGCTACCAACAAACTACTAGAAAAGGATCAATACTAGGGACTAAGAGTAGTATACAAAACTGATTTGAAGAGGACAAATGCGAGTATAATGCATCAGTAGGTCTCAAACACCTAATATGAATCTATCTGGCATGCAACTTAGTAAAACCAATTTCAATACTAGGAGTTGACATCCTCAGCATTGGTCTGCGAAAAAAGAGGTGGTATATCAAAAATCGTGATCTAAAGATAAAAATAATAATATAAAATAATCAATTCTCACATCTAAGTACTAAACAAATGATTAAGAACAGAGGCTCTCATAACCATGGTTAAGCATCACAGATTAGATCCATGTAGGCTTGATTCACTGTCATCCAAGCAACCACCAGTTAGTTTTCTACTCATTTTCTTTGAAGATCTAAGTTTTTATTCTCATCCTTAGCTTGTTGACCATAAACATAACACAGGAAAGAAGAGTTTCACTAACTACACTGAGTTCAATGGGTGGAATTTGGCAATATAAATAAGTCTAACTTCCCCCAGGCTCTAATAGTAATATCGATGGGTACAAAGCTTTGAATATGATTATTTGGTACAAAAATTGACTCTCGCAATTGTAAGGGGATATATGCTAAGATCGAAGTGGGCAATAAACTCTTTCCTTTTAAATTGAGAACATATCTCTACACGTGCTAATTATAATGTGAATGTCTAAACATTCTATATCCAAATCTCCTTGTACAGTACACTCAAAGCTCAAGCTTAGATTAAGTTCAAGTTCAAACCAATGATTAATGACCTACAATTTCCATTACACTTATAGGAGACATTGCCAATTTATTGAATCAGACTCAAATCATATTTTACTTGACCCTTTCTAGTCACTTAATATTAATAATTCATATCATTGCATACAAGATGATTGTATGAAGAATCAACATCAGGATGTTCTAAAAAATATGGCGTGTGTCACGCCCCGATCCTCAGGCACGCACACATCCGTCTCACTTGGTCGATTTTATAGGAGGGGTTCGGTCGCGTGGGGGAAGAAAGAAGAGAGAGGAGAGAGAAGAGAGAGAGAGAGAGAGAGAGAAGGGATAAGTCTTGACCAGTCAAAAGGGAAGAGAGAGAGAGAATAGGCGGTGGGGGAGGAATCGCACGAAGGGGGAAAGGGGAGAGGAGAGAGAGAGAGAAAAGAAAGAAAAAGAAAGAAAAGAAAAGAGAGGGAGAGAGAGGAAAAAGAGAGAAAAAGAAAAGGGGGAGAGAGAGAAAAAGAAAAAGAAAATGCATAATTCCTTTATGCAAATTTTCCTTTTCTCTTTTCCTTTTCCTTTCTATTTTATTTTGGTCTTCAATTTTTCTTCCGATAATTTCTTTCTTGAAATTTCGGACCCGTCATTAAATTGACGAGCGATGAGACAGGATCCTAAAAATAAAAATTATGACGCGCTTAAAATTCGATTCCCGAAATCGAGTTCAATTTCATGGTTAAAAATCGATCAGACGTGATTTTAGCTCAATCCAACCAATTAGGTAGCTTTTAGGGATTTTACAGCTGATACATCCCTCAACGGCTTCACCCAATAGGTTAGTTAACTCGTGAGTGATCAGCTCAGAGAAAAAGGGCCATAGGCACGTCGACGAAATGCCCATTTCACTTTATCGAAACGGGGTCGAATTTCAGGATGTCACAGCGTGTCTCAAGATGTGCAAAAGAATAATTTCCTGTAGCAAATTCCTATCTCTATCCGATCACCTCCAAGACTGTTCACTGAGATGCATGAAGGAAAAAGGCCATATGAAAAGATAATAACACGCAACCGCAGATGATTGAGGACAACTAGCAGAAGTTCTTTTCCAACACCATAAACAACTTGTGATACACACTTCATACCCTATCACTGGACAAACTAGCAAACTGAGATTATAAAAACCAACCAAAAAAGCCAAAGTCCTATAGCAGCACCAGAGCTTAAAAAATTAGCCATACCACTTCATCCAGAGAATTAACCCAAAACTGATAGATTGGAAAACTCCTCATGAGGGAAAGAGTCAAGACCTAGATAAGCAAACGAAAATAGTTAAATGAAGAAAAACGAAATGCCATCTACCGCTCTAAATTAACAGTATCACTTGCCATGGTCACTAACAAGGTTTGCCAGCAAATCAAACTTCCTCGTGAAATATGTTAGTGGCATCAACCCACTGCTTATGCATTACATATAATGATGCATGGATGACATGAAGTAATCTTCAATGTTCAAAGCCTGTTAAGCAACTTGATGAAGTCCATTTTTTCTGCAGACAGAAAGAGATTGATAATCTAAGGAGGCATTCGGCTGATAAAGATTCTCAAAAGTCTATTCTGATTTCAATTTGAGAATTAAAACAGACCAGAAAATGCATTTGGTAACACTCCGAAAGCAGTCGACGAATAAAAGGAAAACTATTCTCATAATCAAAATAAAAAACTGAAGATGACTTTTTTGTATTCCCATTCCAAATGCAAACATGGAGATTTGGAATAAATAAGCCTGTTTTTGGATTGTGATGCAACCCAAGCATATTCTCACAATTTTCATCCCTAATGACACATTATTTTCACTAAACAAATATTTTGTCAACAAAACATCGAAAACAGTTTCTATGAAAATGGAAACTAAAGCTGTTTTCTAAAACTAAGCAGGCCTTAAGCAGTCGAGAACAAAAATGATGCATGACTCATGCGACGATGTTTAAAAATTTGGCAACAAATTTGCCTCACAACTTTCAACATCTGAACTACATAGATTTTTAGGGACTTTTTACTGAAAGATAGACAATACTTACAGGTTGAGTAGAAATCTGAAGCATGAACAAGATAATTTAGGCTTCCAAGTATGAGGCATCATGTTGTTTAGCTGATAGCAACTCTTGAAAGTATATTCAAGCATTAAAAATTATCAGCAGGGAAGTTCTTCCATAATGTAAAGTTTAAAGTTATTTCTAAGAAAACTGCCTCGAAATTGCTCTACCTTAACTATCCATTTCTTTTTAAGGACGATGATAATATCCTGAGTTACTTCACGTTTTACTTTCCTTATGATCAAACAAAATTAGATACCACCGAAACAAATATCAGTGCACATAAACAACCATAATATAATCATAATATCAAGTACAATCACCACCACATAAACTAAACTAGAACGGAATCTAGATTTCCACTTGGAACCTTCATTCACACTAGGTTTTTTCTATAAAACGCCAACTCCTCAGTTCAAAATCATGTTCTCAATTAAGACATTCAAGCACTTCACACACTGAATAGAAAAAAGAGAGAGCTTTCTCAATTTGAAGCAATTACCAGGAGAGATTGTCCCCAGCAATAGAGGTCCACCCACAGTAGACGTTCGTTCTGAATCTGAGATTTCATCTACATCCTTGTCCAAGTATGTAGACCAGGGCCAGCTTTCTTGTAGCCAAAACACAAGCCACACCTCTGCTTGCTATAGCTAAAAATAAATAACTCAACTTGATTTCACTCCGATGTTTCTATAATATGGCCATAACTAATGTGATGTTTTGATACCTCTGTTTGGTAAAAGTAATAAGTACAATACTTGCATCATGCTAAAACATAGGTGGAAGCAATACTTGTGTACCAAAGAGGCTATCGTATGCATGTGAACCATGAATGCTCTACAGTATCTTTCTACACTAAAGACCCTGATAGTGTCTATCATCATGAACATGTACATACTAGTTCTCAGTCAGTAACTCAAATTGCTATGAACCTACGATAAGAAGATAATTATTCTTTCTATATATGTCTGGCCACTAAAGATTAATCTTTTTTGCACTTTGACCTCCCAATTGATCTAAATTTACAGGAAAACCTAATAGTTTAGTATTGTACTTCTTGAAATGAAAAAGATATTCTTTGGAGCATAAATTTGCACGTTTTCAACCATCGGAACAAGCATGAAATTGTCCATTAAAGAGGCACGACATACAGGCCAGTCATATTTAAACTTAAGAGTAGGTTGTAAAAGTGGTTAGTAAGGAGCATGGACAGGATAATTCCAGCTCCACCACCTAGTCAATGAAATAAATTTGTTACTAATACTAGCGAGTTTATCAAACAATGATACAGAAAAGAAAGACTATCAACAAGTTTCCAAAAATCCAAATTGCAAATGGACATGGCAAGAAGCTCAAGGAAAATAGTTTTCAGAGTATACAATTGATGGCATCACAATGAATTGATCCTTAGCTCGATTGTATGGCGGTGTAAAATTTTTTTACCACTACCAAGGAGGAACTACAGTATGGGGAATGCAGCACCATCTCTAGGTGTAAGATAGAGTCCAAGATTTGTATTTTCACTGGGTTAGTGTTTTGGAAGTGAGAATGAGACAACCAAGCAAAAGTGGCACTACTAACCCATTAGGGTCATCAAATGCACATTCCTTAACAAGCATTCAAGTACAAGGCACCAACTGTCAACACAACTTTTGCAGTTATGTTGAGGCAGAGAGTATAACGTCCTTTAAATTTGCAGGCATGGAATAGGATGTATATGCATATAGGAGGAGAAACTAAGCTGCCACTCCTCGCGCTGATGAGGAGAGTAGATACATAATAGGAAGAACAAAAGAATAAACGTTTTTAAAACCAGAGTAGTGGTTCAATCAGTCAAACTAGTAGAACCATGCTTTAACAATTTGACCAATTGAACCGATCGCATGTGACGTTATCTAATAGAATACACATTTCCAGAACAAAAGAAGCCCAGTTCACTCAACAAAGCTACTTAAGCACAAAAGACAGGGTTCCTGTTCTCGATAGAATAATTCAAATTTTTAATAGACTAAGCCAATACGGTCAATAAATGAATTATCCACCACAAAATGAAGCTAGAAGACACCGAAGCAGATGCTTGGCATGCCTTTTAGTTACAAGAGGTTGGAGTTCCAAACCCCAACCCAACTTCAACACTCTTCCTTAACGTTTTTGGAAGGCCTAGAATTGGTCCAGACTAGTTGACAGGTTTGCCGGTTACCAATTGACAAGTACACATGGTTACTTGTTTGACAGGGTTGATACCACCAATTGTTGACCACTATTGTTTCCGCTGTGAAACCAAACTCAAAAGAAAAGCACAATATCCTAGATTTTCCTTTTTGCCATCAATGTCTTAAATTGGGAATTGACATTATAGGCACAAAAAGAACTCAGGAGCATCCTATATTTATCACAAGTAAGGAATCATTATGCAAGCTCTAGATCCACAAGTTACCTTCAATTGGTCCAACTCCCAGTTAATTGCACAAGAGGTTCCTGAAATATGCATAAATGGAACGTCACTGGTCTACAAGATCATCATCCAGGCATCTCTCAAGTTTTCACAAGCATCATTCATCTTATTTAGCAGCATAACAATTTGAAGTTCCTGTTTCCAACATAATATATTAGCCGCATCTGCAAATAAGGGATTTAACATATGATATACCTAGCTTTTACCTTTTATAGAGCCAAATCCACATGATAGTAACCAAGAGGGATGCACAACAAGATCGATTCCAAAGGCCTTCCCTACTTCACATTGCTTGAATCATTCATAAATCACCTCAACTCTGCTATATCGTTTGTAACATCTAACAAAGACTATTTGGAAGGAGATATTATTTGTAAACCCAATTTCATGAGTTTGATTGGATGAAGCAAATTCAGAGCCATTCTGTATTTGTACTCTACACATGTAAAAAATTGTAGTTTTAGATTAAAGGTATATACCTCATAGAAGGATAGTGAAAAGGGAATGTATCTAGTGAATGCTAAAACAGACATATGTGACAATAAATTCATATCAAGATTTGTTTTTAAATAGTGAAAAAAAGGCATCTTGATAGCTTCCTTGAAACTGTAATGATTAAATCATTCCCTAATCTAAAAATGAGGCACTGTTTTTCCATACACAATGATCATAAGCTAAACAGAAAGCCCAATCTGACAAGATCACCCAACTTAAGTTCCAATTACATTGTCAAGTAATCAACCTGAGACCAAATACGAAACACTAGAATATTAAGAAGAGGGTAAGTGAAAATCATTGTTGACTACAAAACCTAGAAGACAGCACCCCACCCACAAAGGTTTCCCTATCTTGTTCTCCTTCTCACATTATGGTCTCATAGTTCTGGCTACTCAGGCGAGGAAATGAAAAAATACTCATTGACAGTCTCTAATCCGTTGAAGAAAGGTTATCCAGAACTGGATGTTTCGTTAAGGATTCAACCTTATCAACTGGAGAAGATCTCGTGGCTGGAAAAGACGCAACAGAATCCTTTGATTGGTCAAGATTGATTTGATGATTGAAGATTCGATAATTGTCTAAATATTATTGGAAGGTTCTACTTATGGAAACCGAGATCCTGATTGTATGGGCGAACAGGATTGATGGGCTATCAACATGTTCCTTTAATAGCTCGAATAATCTTCCTAATTGATTCCGTCCAACGGGTAGATTGGAGGAATTCCTTTAGTAAGTGCCAACGGGTATGATGGCATAAAGGAGTATATAAGGAAGACGGTCTTAGTTGTTCGAGGTGTGCGTGATAGAAAAATTCCAAAGTTTGAAGCTCTTTTTGTTTAGACAATTCCTTTGAGCGAATACTTGTATACAAAAAAGAGTCTATATTTGTGAGAAACCTTGAGAAGGTGTGATAGAACATCTACACTGTAGAATCAAGGCAAAGCTGTGCTGTAACTTCTCTTTTGATCATAGTGAAATCCAGCCGGTGGGCTGTCAGTGCGGAAGAGTGGACGTAGGCTTGGAATAAGCCGAACCACTATAAATCCTGTGTTCAATTTTCTCTTCCTCACTCTCTCTACCTCGATCGTATTTCATTTTGTTAATCAAGAGAGAATTTTCATTATATCGTTAGCCAAGAATCGCTTCCATATCTCAATAAATTGTTTGTGCACCTATTCACCCCCCTCTAGGTGTTTATACTAGCTATCTCAGTATTACAACAATCAATTATTCTAAAAAAATTGTATTATGTATGTGTGTCAATGATCATAAATATTATCAAGTTGCTATATATATTTATTTATTTTGTACCCGAGCATGAGAATAATGTATTTTTGGTTCTTGTTCTACCTTAATTTTCCCTTCTTTTTTTTCTGTCAAACCTTAATTTATCCTTCAAATCTCATAAATAAATCCAAATGCCTTCTTGCTTTTGCTTTTCTTTATCGTACATATTTTTTTTTATTGATTTGATTTATCTGGTTGGCATGCACCAATAAAATTCACGCATTGCCTTGGTGTGGTGGAATTTCAATGCAGTGGAGAATTCAAGGCAATCCTACCTAGGAAGAAGATAATATGTGAGCAAGTTTGGTGCACAGGAATGAAAAAAATAAAAGAGAATTGCTATTCTGATACCGTAAATTAGAATGGTCGATTCCATGTCTAATCCTATGCACAATCGAGAACTGAACTAATTACTAATTTTTGGAACCAAGAACTAAACTAATTACTAATTTTTGGAAGCAGGGCCAAGGCCGGAGCCTACCTGATCTAATAAAACAGGTCACTAAAAACGAAACCTCACGGTTAGTCTAGAACTCGGAAGAAAAGAAAATAGATGAGGCCTAAATCTTATTTCTTTTTGTGAAAAAATAAAACTTTTGGCACGAATGCAAGCCCGCAATCAGAACCTTTTTTCCTTGGTCCTAGAACATTAACGAACTATGAAGGATGCGTGGAGGTTTTTTTATGGCATTGGATAATAGTTGTGTTTGTTTCATGAAAAACATAACATTTTTAAAAAATATTTTTTGGAAAACCATTTTTCAGGAAAACTAAAGTTTTGACTGACAATATTTTTTGATATTTAGATTGTATTTGAAAAATGATTAAATGACATTTGGTTCCTCTTATTTTCAAATTAATTTGTTGAGTCTATGATACTTAATAAATGGATTTTTCTCGATTAGTTTAGTTAATCTAGAATTTGAACTTGCAAAATGAAAAATGAAAAGGAAATCAGAATTCGTACACTTTTTTTTTCCTTAAAAATGGACATAATTTCCTGTTACATTTCGGGCCATTCATCAAGTGAATTAGCTAATAGGAATAGCGATCGCAGAACCCATGGAACCATAAGGCCGAGAAACAATCAGGTCGAACTCAAAAGGAAATCGTGATGATCGTATTTTCTTTTGGGATCTTCAGATCACTCTTGGATCCAGAAATAGCTGTCTCCACAGCCGATCACCCATAAAAAGCGCAAGGACTCTAGAATAGATCGCCGCCAAAAGATCAAGCAGGGCTGGACCGCAGAGGCGGCACGAAGAAGAGCGACAGTTACTAAGGAGAGAGCGAACTCAGAGTCTTCAGCCTCCGCAGCTCCCCGACCCACTTCGGGAGCAAACTGAACTCCTTATACAAATACAGGTCCTTCACCGCGGAACCGTTCAAGGCCGGGGACAGCAGCGGGTACTCCAGGTTCTCCCTGGACACGTCGAGGCACAAATCGTCGTCCTAACAGCCACCGCCGCCGCCGCCCCCGCCCTGGCCGGTGGCGGAATCGCGGGTCGGGCTCGGAGGCTCCAGGTTCTCGGGAGGGGCAGCGTCGCACTCCCTTGCATTGTGGCGGACCACGTTCGAATCGATTCGATTCGAACGAGAAGATGAGAAGAAAAATCGAGACTTCGGGACGGAAGAGAGATTTCGACGAGGGGAAGGGGAGGATTCTCGGAACGACGAGCGGAATTTCGAAGAAATCGGCGGGGGAAGGGAAGGGAAGGAGACGGCGACGGTGAAGAAGATGAGCGTCGGTAAAGAAGAGCAGAAGAAGAAGGGCGAACGAAAAATTGAAGGGAGAGTGAACAGTCTACCTCAGAAAAAGCGAAAGAACCTGAAACCGTGTTGAGCGTCGTTGAAGAAGTGCCAGACCTTCAATGATGAAGAAGATCTGGACCTTCAATAGCGAAGAAGATGAGCGAAAGATCGAAGGGAGAGAGCCGCGTACCTCAAGAAAAGCGAGAGAGTCTGGAGAGGAAAAGTGGAAGGTAAGAGAGAAAAAGGTGAGAAAAGGTTAAAAGGGAAAGTATTTTCACCTGAGAAGGAGGAATTCGTTTTTCTAAATTAATACATAATATTTATGTTGACGATAAAATATTTTTCGTTGATCAAATTTTTTTTAAAGAATTAAATGATTGAAAATCAGGAAAATGCTTTTTGGTAAAATACTTTTAGTGAAACAAACAAACCCAATAAAGATATAGTGAATTTTTTGAGAGAGCACAAGAAATTCTCAAGTTTTCAGTTTTATATTTATATAAATAGATAATGTTTAGAACTTAAATAAAGCTTTTTTTAACCATAGAAACTTAAATAATTCTAACTCCACAAAGTTTTTTTGGTCAAAAAATTCCACAAAGTTTATAGAGCTATTTCCTTACCTACATAATATCAAAAGTAGTCTCATCTTTTGGATTATTATCATTTTTAGAATAAAGTATTTAATTTCAAATATGTTGAGTTTATATATATATATATATATATTGAAATCAATAAATTTGACTTTATTTTCTTTAATATTATGAAATGGTCATGCTCTTGTATGTTACAAGATGATTTTATTACTGTGTTTGGACAAAATGATAATCTAGAAGGGTACAAGCTCCTATGTACACACTTATATGGTGATCATATGCACAAACGTTCTAAGAAAGTAAACTTTTTGATCATCATATTCTTGTGAATTAGATTTTAATCCTAATAAAAATTTTAGCGACAAAACTAATCAAAAACATATTCATTAGATTGATTAAATGCTTTCGACCCTTGAAGAAATTAAATTCATTTCCCTAGATAATCTAAATCAGTTACATATTTGTGTGCCCTTTTTTGCAAGTGAATTGGATTAGTGAACTAATCTACGCAGACTGATTCCCAATTTTCTGATCAAACACGATTTCGTTTTGGATATAATTTTCCATGTCATTTTTTTAACGTGGATTTTTTAATGCCATGATCATACCTGCTTTGAGTCAAAAAATGCTACTTTATCTCCTGGTTTTTGGACTCCAAAATCCGAGCTTCAGGCGCGCTTCTGAAACACAACCACCCTACAAAAAGAAGCAAAACACCAAAAAAAAAAAAAACCCAACTTTTATTCATCACATAATAAATCTCAAAGCAAATTTAAAACAATCAAAACATGAAGAGCTTATCATGAAATTGCTAGAACCCAGAGAACTGTGAACAAAAATACGTTGCTTCTAAATCTTTCAATTCAAAGAACCTCGTACAAGAGAATAGAAAGGCATGAAAATTCAAGAATGGATGCTGGAAAACGTATATTCGAGAAAAAGCCCAGCCAAAACTCTGCTGGGGACAGACAGGTAAGGGGAGCATTTCGAGCGAGTTCGAAATTGTTAGAGGATTTGACGGCACTATTTGAGAACCCACCGCTTTGTGACACTGGTAATCTTCTCAAGCAACCGCTTTAAAAGGGATGAGAATTAATAAACAAGCTCCGATAAAATTTCGATACCCATATAAGGGTGGATTTGTTGGGAAGATGAGTGGAAAGAGACTTTAGACGAGTCTTCGTTGAACTTACTCCATTGCATGCACCGTTGAACTTTCCTTTTTCTTTCCTTTTGTTAAGTTATTTTCCACTGGAAATGTATTTTTATTGAATATATTTAAGCTCTTGATGCCACTTATAAATTTAATCCCTCTCACTTTATGCCTGTTAAATATTATATTGTTAAGCTGATAAACTTCATTTCAATATTTATAAGTTTAATGAGATAACACATGTCGAGGATCACAAAAAATTATCAACGTGCTATACATATTTATTTTGTACCCATCACAATGAGAAGAATTTCTTTTTTGCTTTGATTGTGCCTTAATTTCTCCTTCAAATCTCATAAATTAATCAAAATGCATTTTTGCTTTTTCTCCCGCTTTATTATTATTATTATTATTATTATTATTATTATTATTATTATTATTATTATTATTATTATTATTATTATTATTATGATTATGATATATTTCCTTATTGACTTTATTTATCTAATCCAATCAATTGGCATATATCGATAATTCAAATTTGCCGAGCTGGATATAAAAACGTAATTTGTTGACCGGGACCCGACCATGCATTTATAGTCGTTGCCTTAATGTTGGGGAAGTTTCAAAGGACGAGAATCCAAGGCTATCCTTCCCTGGAAGAAAATAACATGTGAGCAAGTTTCGATGCAAAAGCAATGAAAAAAATAAAACCAAAAATAAAAGACGACTGCTTTATTTGTATCCGTAGAAAGTGGTCATAATTGATGAATACATACAAAGCGTCAGGATAATTGCTGCACCATTGCACTTTCCTTTGCTTTTTCTAATTTATTTTCCATTAGAAAGGTTACTTTTGTTGAATATATTTAAACTCTCGGTCCCAATTGCAAATTTAACTTGAATCAATTAAGTATTACCATATCAAATTGATGAATTTCGTTTCAATATATATATATATATATATATATATAAAGACTTCAGATGATTATAAACCCAAAGAAAGTAAAGAGGAAAACTCTAGTGACTTGATATTCTGAATACTTTTAGGACTCCTTGCATTTCTCCCTTTATTGTTTCTTGGACAAACAAAAGGGCAGCCAATAGCATTGAATTAGACCCAACGAAGAACTGACCGACACACAATTTTTTACACACATTTGCCTTAACTTTGCTAGTAATTGAATACAATTGGCAAATATAAAGGTAAGATTTTCTAAATATATAATAGGACATGGACAACAACTTGCAATCCATCTGGACAAGACACGTGCAGATGCATGAATCATTGATAATTTTATTATTTCTTGGACTAACCAAAGAGCAACCAACGTTGAATAAGAATCAGTAGGAGGATAGATATTTCTATAACCATCACTACCACCTTTTAAGGTGGAGACCACTTTGAACACATCAATGCTCTACATATTTTGTTTTTCCTCTTGTCTAATTTCTTTTCCAAGTAGACTTTTCAACTCCACGACAATTCTTTCTAGTTCCTTTGCACATTTCTTTCTTCCTCGCTCCAAATTTTTATCTTTCCCTTGTTGTCATTGCTTCCCTCACATGAAAAGTGGAGAGAGAGAGAGAGAGAGACAGAGAGAGAGAGAGAGAGAGAGAGAGAGAGAGAGAGAGAGAGATTTGTCTAGTCCAATATTTTCCACACAAGTGCTCAAAATAGACAAAAACATACAAAGCGTCAAGACAATGAAGAAGGCATGCTTAGTCCACCGCCTATACCGACAAACTTTCCTCTTTCTTTTGTTAATTTATTTTCCATCAGAAAATGTGTTTTTCGTAAAATATTC
This sequence comes from Eucalyptus camaldulensis, assembly GCA_019915185.1. Taxonomy (NCBI): domain Eukaryota; kingdom Viridiplantae; phylum Streptophyta; class Magnoliopsida; order Myrtales; family Myrtaceae; genus Eucalyptus; species Eucalyptus camaldulensis. The sequence goes on along the minus strand of JAHSVA010000013.1, from coordinate 11,722,539 downwards.
TTAAGCTCTTAATCACACTTAAGAATTTACCCCTCTTACTTTGAGCCTGATATATATATATATATATATATATATATTATACAGGCAAACCGATAAATTTCATTTTAGTACTAAAATGTTGTATCATTAACGATAACTTATTCTAAAAAATTATGCTATCAAAGCGTGTCAAGGATTATAAAAAATTATCAACATGCATAAATGTGTATATATTCGTTCAGTACTATAACACAATGAGAAGAATTTATTTTTTTACTAGTTCTGTCTTAATTTCCCCTTCAAATCTCATAAATAAGTCAAAATGCCGTTTTGCTTTCGCTTTTGCTTTTACTTTATTTTATATATATTATTGATTTAATTTATCTAATCTAATCTATTGGCATGCATCCATAATTCAAATTTGTCGAATTAGATATAAATTAATAATTCATTGATCGGGACCTCTAAACATGCATTTATGGTCATCGCCTTTAATTGGTGGAAGTTTCAATGCACAGGCAAAGTGAACTACAAGGAAATGTAGATGTTACAAAAGTAGATTTAACGAACTTTCAGTGAAATTGTAGCTTTTTGCTCTCTGTCATTTCCTCAGGCGTGCCACGACAATTTCTCTCTCTCTCTCTCTCTCTCTCTCTCTCTCTCTTCATTTTTCTCTTTTCATCTCTTCTGTTCTTCTTTTCTTTCTTTCTTTTGCAGACCACTTTATCAGTTTTTCTTTGTAAAAGCTCTCTTTCTTTTGCTGACCATAACCCTCTCTCCTTCCTTTTCTTGGCCAGGAAGAAAAGCACCATCCTTTTCTCTTTCGAGCTCCCTTTGGCAACTATTGCATGTGGAAAAATGCCCCACCCATTTGGCCGAGAATCCTCTGCTTTTTCATGCCCGAATTTTATTGTCTTCTTTGACCGTAAATTTCAATCTCTGAATGCCAAGATTGCCCCTTGTCAAGCTGAAAATTGCTCTCTTGACCTCATCCTCAAGAATTTTTGTTGTTATTTGGAACACATTTGGGATTGGATATAAAATTTGAAAAAAAAAAATTTAGACAGAAATTGAGGATTGATGTAACATTTGGTTTAAAGTTGAGGTTTTCTTGAAATAAAAAATTCGGAATAAAATTAAGATTGAACCTAAAATTTAAGGATTTTTAAGGGATTAGATGGTATAAAAGGACGAAAGAGAGTTGAGGACTTCACCTATTCTCATCATCTGGGGGGCCATATTTGTAATTGGATAGCTTATGAAAATTTTATTTCTATCCCTACTCACAATGGCTGGGCCCCACAAGTCATTCTTTAACTTGAGGCTATCCTCTTTTGTATCAAGTTTTTGTCCATTTCTTATTGCAAAGGAGTGGCCAAGCCCACTACTCTCCTATCTATTTAATTATGAAGTTACCAATTAATCATTTAATCAAATTTATTGATATCACAATTTCTTAAATTTTTCATTGCAAAGGAGTGGCAAAGCCAAATTCATAAATTTTTCCAAATTTTTTTCTCAGTTTAGTTTAGTGGTTGCAATCTACCTTCAACACTTATAATTTGTAATGCATGTTAATTCAAATATTTATATTATTAAATGGAACTAATACATGCAGTGTTAGTTCAATATTTGAAAAAATACTTTAACATAATGCATGCAGTTCCTCTTAAATAACGAGGGGTAGCTATGTTATTGAAAGTGTAAATAGGTTTTACTTACCACCCATAATACACATAGGCATATTATTCTCATTCAACAATTTATTTTATATAGATCTAAGGGTAACTATCTTTATAAATATGTTAAATAGGTTTTACTGATCACTCAAAATATATCCAAGCATATTAACGTTGTTAGTCAACTTGTTTGGCGCAAGAGGTGAAGCAATATGTATGTTTAATAGAAGAAGCTGTATTTTGATATCCACTCGTGACAATGCAAGCTAAAAGAATTACCAATGCTATTTATATACCAACAATCCAAACTAAACTGTCGATACTTGACATCATGAAGTGTTAAAAAAAAAAAAACAAAAGAGTGCTCATGGCACGATCTTATAGTATTGATTTACAATACTTTACAAGTGCTAAATTATCACATTTGTTTCCTTATTATTGAGAAAATTGAACGCAAGCATGGAGAGAATGCCATGAACACGGCATAAGAATGCCCAAAAATGGGACAATGCATTTCAGCTTTGCTCTGGCTTTGTCCTTGATTTTCCCCCTTCAAGTCCGACAGAGAAAAAAGCCAGAATGCGTCTCAAGAAATAGAAAATGCCTTCTTGTTGCCCATTCTCTTGTGGTTTGATTTATGCAATGGAACCAATTGGCAATCAGAACTCACACCAATAAGTCAAGAGTTGTCAACCACGTGCTTAGAGTTGTTGCCTTCACGTGGCTGAAATCTCAGTGCACAAGAGAATCAAAGATGATACGCATAGCTAGGTTGCACCGACATGGACACGCGACACGCGACATGATATTTCTCAAAAGTAGAGAATTTCAACACGTTCCGACATGTTATACATTAAATAATTATTTTAATATATAAATGCATAAATAACTAAATAATAATAATAATAAAAAGAGCCTAGAATTAATCTATACTAAAAACATTAATCCTACATTTGTTAATATCATTCATTATTTTAATTTGACAAATTCAACTACATTTCATTATAATAATCCATAAAACTTGAAGGAAAAAAAAAGTAATCCACGTTCCACTATTAAATTTAAAATTTAATAATAAGAAAAAAATAATTAACATTACATCATCAAATATAACAAAAGTCATTCATCCATATTATCCACTTCTTCTCAAAAAAAAAAAAAAAAAAACCTCCATTGCCGGCTTATCAAGTGAAAAATTTGCAACTTCAAGCACCCTAACATCTTCAAACAAGTATTGGAAATTTGTTTTAGCTTTTATTTTTTTTTTAGTTTTTTCATATATTTATATTTAGACCCCAGAAGTTTTGGAAATTTATAAAAATAATTCCATGCGTGTTGGAGTCACGTGCCAGAATTTTCGACTAGGGTGTCAGAGCGTGTCAAAGGCAGTTGACTGCGTGTTGAAGTGTGTCGGACACAACACGAAAGGTCTGGAGAATGTCCATGCAACCTAGACGCATAGAACGGTGCATGGAAGAGGAAAAGTGGATAGAGACTTAGGATGAGACTTGACATGGATTTGCGAGAGAAAATGAAAAGTGGATGAGAAAGAGACAGAGAGATTCATCCGTTCCAATAATTTCCAGACAAGTGCTCAGTAAATGATAAAAATACGCAAAGCGTTAGGACAATGACTAGGCCGAGAATTCTCTACTTTTTTTCTATGACCAAATTTTCCTGTCCTCTTTGGCCGTGAGTTCTAGTCCCTGAATGTCGAGATTGCCTCGTTGTCAAGATGGAAATTGCTCTCTTGAGCACATCCTCTCGTTATTGGAGATCCATTTGGAACTGGACAAAAAGTTGGGAAATTCTTTTTAAATAAAAAATTGGGGGCTAATGTAGCATTGGGTTTAAAATTAAGAGGTTTTTGAGAAAAAAAAGTTCAGGATAAAAATAAAAACTCAATCTAAAATTTCCGCATCTTTAGATAACCAAGAGTATAGAAAAAAGAGGGAAGCAAAAGTCGAGGCGCTTCATAGGGTTTTAGAATCCATGGGCAGATTTGTAATTAGATAGTTTGTAATAATTTTCTTTCGGGAAAAAGCCACCAAAAACCCTAAACTTTGCCTTGAGTGACAAATTTACCCCGAACTTTGTTTTATGACGTGAAAAACCCCAAAGTTTGCTAATTGTGACACATTTACCCCATTAAGGGTATTTTCGTCTTATTTTTTATGTTTTTTCTTTTTATTTTTTATTTTTTATTTTTTTCTTCCTCTCTCTTCCCTTTGCCGGCCATGGTGGAGCCGGCGGAGGGAAGCCGGCATCAGGCGAGGGTTGCCCTCGCCGGTGTCAAGTGAGGGTCGCCCTCGCCTGGGCTGGCTAGGGCCACCCTCGCTGGCGTCGGGCGAGGCCCTTGTCTGACACCAGCGAGGGAGGCCCTCGACTGGGTCAGACGAGGGCCTCCCTCGCCCGACGCCGGCGAGGGGTGCCCTCGCCAGATTTGGCGAGGGGTGCTCTCGCCGGCGTCGGGCGAGGGTGCCCTCGCCAGATCTAGCGAGGGAGGCCCTCGTCCGACGTCGACGAGGGCCACCCTCACCTGCGTTGGGCGAGGATGCCCTCACCGGATCTGGCGAGGGAGGCCCTCGCCCGACGCTGACGAGGGCCGCCCTCGCTTGCGTCGGGCGAGGGTGCTCTCGCCCGATCTAGCGAGGGAGGCCCTCGCCTGCGTCGAGTGAGGGGTGCCCTCGCCGGCGTCGGGCGAGGGTGCCCTCGCCAGATCTGGGGAGGGAGGCCCTCGCTCGACGCCGAGGGAGGCCCTCGCCCGACACCGACGAGGGCCGCCCTCGCCTGCGTCGGGCGAGGGGTGCCCTCGCCGACATCGGGTGAGGGTGCCCTTGCCGGATGCCAGCCTCCCTCCGCCGGCTCCGCCATGGCCGGTGGAGGGAAGGAAGAAGAAGAAGGAAAAAAAGAAAAAAAAAAGTTTTTAAAAGTAAAAAGACCAAAACGCCCTTATGATTTGGGGTAATATGTCACACAAATAAAAGTTCGGGATTTTTTGTGTCACAAATAAAAGTTTGGGGTAAATGTGTCACAGTTAGCAAACTTCGGGGTTTTTCACATCACAAAACAAAGTTCGGGGTAAATCTGTCACTCAATGCAAAGTTTGGGATTTTTTGTGGCTTTTTCCCTTTTCTTTCTTTCGTCTGTTGATGGCTGGGTCCCACCGGTTGTTGCCTTTTGTCCATTTCTTATTTCAAACGAGTCGCCGGGCCCACTACCCTTCTCCCTACTTAATTGTGAAGTTACCAATTCATCATTTAATCAAATTTATTGATTTCACGATTTTTTGATTAACCCACAGACAAATCGACAAATCAAAATTTTCAAATTTTTGCCGGCCAATGTTTTTGCGTGGTTTCGCTAAGCGATTGCAATCTTCCTTAAACACCTATAAATTATCGTATTAATACTTATATCGTTGAATGGAGCTGAAACATTCAGCCTTAGTTCATTTTAGATTAAATATAACTTTATACAATACTTAAACATAAATGCATGCAGCTCCTCTTAAATAACAAGGAATAGCTATGTTAATAAAAATGTTCAATAGGTTTTACTTGCCACCCAAAAAGCATATTATTCTTATTTAACAATTATCTATTACTCTTAGATAATGACACGTATCTATCTTTTATAAATGTGTTAAATAGGTTTTACTTGCCACTCAAAATATATCTAAAAACATTAATATTGTTATTCAACTTGGCTGGTACAAGATGTGAAGCAATTTGTATGTTTAATACTGGGTCCGTCCATTTAGATACCATTTAATGCATTTTTTATGTAGTTACTTGATAAACCAAAGCTCTTTAGACATTGAATCCACTCCATTTAAAAGATTTGTATCAAGAATTGAGTGAAATGTAAAAAAAAAACCAATGCATTAATTACTTCATTTGACATTAAAAATAAGCTTATTCTAATATCCAATTGTCACAATGCAAGCTAAAATGATTATCACTGCTATTATGTACCAACGATCCAAACTAAAAGGTCACTACTTGAAATTGTGGAGTGTGAAAGAAAAAAAAAAAAGATTGCTAGTGCATTTCATGATCAATGTTTTTTTTTTTATAGTAATAAATTTACAATACTTTATATGTGCTAAATTATCTCTTTAAATTCAACAGCTTAACTACCAACTCTAGCTCATATTTATCTCCACTGAACATTGCTTTGAAGAATTTGAGAGCTCTAGAGATGATTCTTGACCACTGTCGGTTAAATCAACATCTTCGAGTACTAGTTTGGACTTGTGAGGAACTCTTAGATCTCAAGTTATTGATTTCATGTAGTCAAATTTATTTATTTATTTCATATTTTCTTAATTAACACAAAGCCTCTTCTTTTTTTTGTAAACACAAAGTCAAATCAATAAATCAAAATTTACAATTTTTCTTGACAAATGTTTTTGCTTGGTTTAGTCTAGGGTGCGCATGACAAAATTTTTGAAACAGAAATTGATTTCTGGCAAGAACTTGAGAAGTTAAAAAATTTAGTTTATGATTTCTTATTCAAATACTGAAATATAAATCCGTTCCAGAAATAGAAAAATCAAATTGCGTTACCAAACGGATTTCTATTCCAAACCTGTTTCGGAGAATAAAAAAACAAAGAAATAGAGAAGTCGAAATTTTATCATGCACACTCTTAGCAATCGTTATAATATTTTCCATTCTTCTTGACTTGGTCAAAAATCCGGCTTTAAAAAGAAAAAGAAAAAAAAAGTGATATAAAGGGAAAGGGAGAACACGCACCACGATAGAAACAAAAGGAAAGGAAAACGAAAAGGGAGAGATATAAAGGGAAAAAGGAGAGGAAAAGGAAGGAGGGTTTGGCGTGCACATCACGGACCTGCCAAGATAGATTTATTTTTAATAGCAATACCTTATAAAGATTTAAGCCATTTATCTATCTAATTGGAGTGATTTTTGAAATCAGAGCAGAAATTCAAAAATTATGTGAAATATGAATTGTGAAATTCAATTTTGGACTTGTTAGGATGTGGGAGCAAGGACATTGTGGAGTTGTGGGGTTAGACGGGAGTTAATTTAATGTAAGATTTTTATTGGAGTGAAATTTTAGAGTTTTACGTGCAAGCTCTACGTTGTGTAGGAGTTAGCATGTCAGACCAACCGAAATCAGGAACCGTCTGGACTAAATCAGTTGGTTTGGTCCGGTTTTTAATTCCATAAAAATGGAACCGGTGATTTTTGATTCAGTTTATGTTTCTAAAGGGAATTAGATCCAACCAACTCTTTTTCACAAAAGAAATATTTTTCAACTCTAAAATAGTAACAATCTAGTATTTTTTTTTTATGAATTTTTTTGTTGAGTGATCGGTTTTATCGGATCGGACTGGTCAATTTGCCCGGTTCTTGATCCCAGGACCGTTCGGTCCGATCCTCAGTCTTAGATGGAATTGAGAACTACATCAGGAATTGATCACCCCAGCGTTGCGGGTAACTTTGAAGTAATTCATTAACGCGTGAAAGTTATTTTGTTGAAAAGTAAGTTTGGAGAGGATGGCCCATGAATATAACCCGTTACTATCAATCATGAATTTTGGAAAGTCTCCAACTTTGCATGCTATTTTCTTTAAAGATAGAATGGTTTTTCTTACTTTGGTTCTAACTTTGAACAGAAAGTCATTCAACTTCGAAACACTGAAATGACGAGGAAATTTAACTACGAGGAGTAAAATTCTTGGAAATTAGAGTGCAAAAGGAAAAGTGAACTGTCAGGAAACGTACATGCTACGAAAGTAGAGGAAACAAACTTTCCACGAAATTGCGACTTTTTGCCTTCCGTCCTTTCCTCTCGCGTGCCCCGACAATTCTCTCTCTTCATTTTCTTCTTTTCACCACCTCTGTTCTTCTTTTTCTTTCTTTTCTTTTGTGGACCCCTTTCTCAGTTTTCCTTTATAGGAGCTTTCTCTTTCTACCGACCATAACTCTCGGTCTCTTTCTCTCTCTTGGCAATTATTGCATGTTGAAAAATCACCCACCCCACCTGGGTGAGAATCCTCTCTTGACCGACACTCTGACCGAAAAAAAAGATTTTCTTGACTCCTTTGGCCATGAATTCCGGTATCTGAATGGTGAGATTGCCCCTTGCCAAAATGGAAATTGCTCCCTCTTGATTGAATATAAAATTTGAGAAAAAAAATTTAGACAATAAAATTGGGGGTTTAAAGTTGAGGGTTTTCTGAAACCAAAAAAAAGGTCAGAATAAAATTAAGATTGAAACTAAAATTTGAGTTTTTAAGGAATTAGGACCATATAAAAAGAGCAAGAGAAAGTTGACTAGCTTCATCTGTTTTTATCATCCGGTGGCATATTTGTAGTTAGATAGCATATGATAATTTTATCTCTACCCCCACTCCTAGTGGCTAGGCCCAAGTCCTTCCTTAATTTGAGGCTACCTCTTCTCCATCAAATTTTTGTCAATTTCTTATTGCGAAAGAACCACTAGGCCCACTACTCCTCTCTACTTAATTATGAAGTTACCAATTAATTCCAACACCCAGCCAACGAGATAAATTTGTTACTGACACTAGCAAGTTTATCAAACATTGATACACAAAGGAAAGAGTATGGGGCAACAATAAGTTTCCAGAACAGCAAATGGACATGGTAAGAAGCTCAAAGAAAAAAATCTTCAGCACTATACAATTGATGGCATCACAATGAATTGATCCTTAGCTTGATTGTATGACTATCAAAATGTTCCTACCACTAACTGACAAGGGAGGAACCATAGCATGAGGAATGTTGCGAAGCTTTTTATTCTTCATCTCCAGGTGTAAGATAGGGTTCTAGATGTGTAGTTTCACTGGGTTAGTGTTTCAAAAGTGAGAACTATAACCAAGCAAATGTCCACACAAAATTTAATCCATTAGGGCCATCAAATGAACATTTCTTAACCTATATACAAGTACAAGACTCCAGCTATCAAGATATGTTGGAACTTTTGCTGTAATGGTAAGGCGGAAAGCAAAACATCCTTTGAAATCATAAGCATGTAATGGCATGTATATGCATTGTGCACACAGGAGGAAAAACAAAGCTGCTGCTACTCATGTCGATGAGGAGAGCAAATAAATAATAGATAGGAACAATAAAAGAACAAACGTTTTTAAAACCAAACCAGTGGTTCAATTGGTTGAACTGGTAAAACTATTGCATGTGATGTCATTTGATAGAACACTCTGCAAATATTAGATTACACATGTTTAGAACAAAAGAAGCCCAGTGAGTCGACAAGCGAACAAAGAAGCCTATTGAGTTGGCAGACACCATAGCATTTCAGTATATTACACACGCTCGATGTCATCTTAATAGCATCATGTTCAGTTATCTAATAGATTAGGCCAATACGGTCAATAATTAAATTATCCACCACAAATTGAAGAAAGAACACACCGGAGCAAATGGTTGGCACACTTGTTAATTACAAGAAGTTGGAGTTCCAAACCCAAAGCCAACTCCAACACTACTCCTTCAATTTTTTTTAAGGTCCATACTTTTTGATAGGTTTGTTGGGTACCAGTTGACAGGGACACCTGGTTATCGGTTAAACAAGGTAGATACCACCAGTTCTTGACCAATACTATTTATGCTGGGAAATTTAACTGGATGGGCCTGGTTCCCCATCCAACCAGAAGCACTTCCTAAAATTCTGAAAAGAACAGGAGTCAACAGAAAAGCAGAATATGCTAGGTTTTTCCTTTTGCCATCAATGTCTTAAATTGTGAATTGACATGATCATAATAGAACTCAGGATTCCGTGAATAAGAAATCAACATGCAAGCTCCGAATCCATGAGTTACCTTCAATTGGTACAACTCTTAGTTATTTGTACAATTGGTTCCTGTAATAGGCACAAATGGAAGGTCACTGCCTGCAAGATCATTATTCTGGCATCTCCTAAGCCTTCACAAATATCATTCATCTTATTTAACAACATAGCAATTTGATCATTCTGTTTACAACAGAATGTATTAGCCACATTTGCAAATTTGGGCTTTAAAATATGATATACCAAGCTCTTACCTCAAATAGAGCCAAATCCACAAAACAGTGACCAGGAAGGATGCACAACAAGATCCTTCCAAAGGTCTTCCTTGCTTCACATTCATTCGTCAGTCCCCTCACTACTACTATACAATTCGTTACATCTACAAAAGAATCGTCAGGTATTTGGAAGGAATATAATTTGAAGCAAATTCAAAGTCATCCTGTAGAGCCAAACAGAGAATGATTAACATGAAAAAGCATTTATACTATGCACATGTGGATTTCTGGATAATATACGTAGTTTTAGATTAAATGTATATATGTCATTCTAAGCAACCCTTATCATGTCTTATCCAAAAATATTCAACTTCATGTCTAAAATTTAGTAATTCAGTGTCACTAAAGACATGATACCACACAAGATGAGAGACAGGCAAGATATTACAATGGTTGCAAACATAAGATATCTAGAAAGGTAGAGAAATCACAAGAAAGATTGTAACAGGCATACCGGATTCATGACATATGAGAGCACCCTTATGAATTGCTCAACCTTTACATGCAGCATTCCAACCTTTATTACTGCATTATCCACCAGAGTCTCGTCCAAACCAATACCTAGGTAATGAGAACGCCATCTTGAAAGACCCCTGAGCTCACCCATTCCAAAGCCAATAATTTCTACAGTAGGCTATTATGTAAATAACAATACTTCAGTATCTTAACCCCATATGTCAAATATCATCTCTTATTGAGAAAACTGACACACACTCGTGAGGGATAAAAATAGCATTTATCTGCTGAACCATCAAAGTTAAAAGTTTACGAAAGAAAATGTTTTACACAGTAAATGGTTATTACAACCCATCTTCATCTTCTACACACTGTGTTTGAACTAAACAATATACTCTAGAGTCTCTGACAAATAAAAGTTATACTGGAAAATTCATTAAAGAAATGGAACCTATTCTACTATCCAATTTATGCAAGCAAGATAGAAGTTTGGAATGTTCATGCGAATTATCAAGTGCTGCCCAAAGTCGCTGTGAGAGAGAGGGGGGGCATTTATGTGATAGTTGTGAGCTGTAAGCATAATAATGACAGGAAATGCTAGTGTGTTCAAGGAGACAGCCCCTAGCCCTTCTGCTGTTAGCTTGGGTAAGGTTAACTTCTTTACAATATTCAAATATCAAACCGCATCTCTACACGAGGTACTTGATTCAAAACTCTCCTTGCTACCAATTTACCTCCCCAATTATCAAATGTTTACACTTCACTTTAAAGAAAAGTCCCAGCTTACAAAAGAGCATTTAAACAGTAAGCCACATCTTTATTTCATAGCTTAATCTTTTTATCACTTGTCAATTTTTCCACAAAATTCTACACCGTCATGAATGCAAATTTTGAATAGACAAAAGGAGAAAGAAGCCCTAAAGCATTGATTGGCAGTATCATAAAGTTAAAGAGAGTTCATAAGCCTTGGCAAGAAAGAAATAGGTAGGCTTTTAAAAATGAGGAAAGCTCTATAGGTGCTGTAAAAGATATTGGCTTACCACCTTATTTTTTTTCACATTGTGGTGGCAGTTCTTTGGACACCAAGTCTTTTTTTTTTTTTAAGGTAAATATGAGCTTATAGGTGGTAATTAGTAAATAGGAGGCATCCCCTTGGTTCTTTTTAATAGACTTACTAATCAAAATATAAAACAGCAGAGTATAACCTTGAATTATGTAACTAGAAACGTCATTTCTCACTATAGTAGTAATCAAGAAAAATATGTAGCATGCATATTAGAGTCACTGTACCCAGGAGAAGCACAAGATTTGATCCAATTAACAACAACCCTATAGTGTGCATGTACATGTGTGCACACCTGTGTAAGCACACGATCACATGCATGTGCACGCCGAAGCACATGTTCACAACACACAAAAATGCCCATTTAAATGGAGAGAGATCTAGCAGGGGAATAAACTGGCAATATATTTTCTCTAGATAACAATGGATTTTGTTGAGAGAAAAAGTTCCAGTACATCAGTATATAAGAGAACAAAACAAAAGAAAAACAAACAAAAATGAAGCATTAGAAGATATACAGAATCGGAGTATGATTCTGAAAGCCGGTTAAAAGGTGCCAACACAGAAGCAACCAAAGATTCCAAACCCTACATTTTGTTGCTTTCTTTCCTAAGGCATCCCATGAGACAAAGGTGCCACACTTCAGAACTTCTTAGAAATTGATCCTCCTAATTAGGCATGCCAATAGTTAAGAAACTGGATGGCATGTTTTGGCAAGAACCAAACTACCTCAGACAAGCCAAAGATTTGATGTAAAAGGTTGGAAGCGAAGTCAGAAAGAAGAAAGAGATGATCAACATTTTCCTTTAAAAGTTTTCACACACAACTCCATTCTATGAAAAATCAAATTCTGTTTCCTGAGATTCTCAATTGTAAGAATCTCATTCCAATTTGGTGTGCATTTATTATGAAACTTACACTTCGAAGTAATGGAATTTGATTCTCACATATTGGCGTTGTATGTGTAAGCATTTGGGTGAAACGTCAAGGAACAAGGAAGCTTTGGTTGCAGATTGTTATAATTTAAACAATGAAATGATCATTTCCAACATTGACTTTGTGGGCCAAGCCCAAGGTTAGGAGTTCGAAGATTTCTTATGTTTTTAAGGATGCTTTTGCTTGGAACAAGGGAAGAGATGGAATCTTTTCTGTAAAGTCTTATTACAAGCTCTTCGATAGGGAGATTTGTTAATAGAACAAATTTTCATTAGAAATCGATTTGGAAAATGAGGATTCCAATAGAGTTTCTCTTTTTGCTTGGGAAGCAACCTGGGAACAAATCCTTACTTTAGAAATGAGGAAAAGTACTAGTTAATAGGTGTCTCCTCAATAAGAGGAGATAGTGCGTGCGGCATCTCCTCCTTCATTTTGTTCTTGGACAAGAATGGTTTGGACCATTTCCTATGCATGCACCATGTTATCTCGGGTTATCAGACGTTTTATTGAGCAAGAACTTTGCGCATGGTAGGGCATTTGTTTATAGCACAACAATTAGGATTAAATCAATTCCCCCGTGTCTTTTGGATGATTTGGAAGGAGCGGAACAAGAGAGCTTCTGATGGAGAGAAATCTTCCATTCTATTTTATTGAAAGTTGGCTTAAAGTCACATACTTTTGGTATAGTGCAAACTTGCATATAGATGTAAATGCCTTGGTTGATTAGTCAATGATTTATTTGGTATTTGGGCTCCCTTTTGGTTTTGGGAGTTGATTTGTATATGGCTTTAGTTTTTTGGGCTCTTTTTATATATGGGTTGCACCCCCTTGGTGCCCTACAGGTGAAATATATAATCTATAAAAAGAAACTTAACACTTTCCTGAGGATTTTAAGTTATTCAAATTACCCTTTGTTCCAACACATGTTATCTCATCATATAGTTTCAAGTACTAACATCAACATCTCACATATGATTTTGTGCTAATCAGCATAACCATCACCCACATGGGCAAAAACACTCTATTAACTCATAGTTGTAATTCCTTTTGCGAGTAAGATCATTGTGATAAAAGGGTGCCATTACTGCTGAAAGTCAAGATCAAAAAAGTTCAAGAGAAACTTTGGATCCAAAGAGCTACCTACCAACACACTACCAAAGAAGGAGCAATACGAGGGACTAAGAGAAGTATACAAAACTGATTTGAAGAGGAAAAAAACGAGTATAATGCATAAGAAGACGAATCCATCTGGCATGCGACTTAGTAAAAGCAATTTCAATACTAGGGCTTAACATCCTCATCATTATTTAGCCAAAAAAGAGGTGGTATATCAAAAATCGTGATCTAAAGATATGCTACAAAATAATAATATAAAATAATCAATTCGCACATCTAAGTGCTAAACAAATGATTGCGAACAAAGGCTCTCATAACCGTTGTTAAGCATCACAAATTAGATCCATGTAGGCTTAATTCACTATCATCCAAGCACCCACCAATTAGTTTTTTGCTCATTTTCTTCAAATTTCTAAGTTTTCATTCTCAACCTTAGCTTGTTGACCTTAAACATAACACAGAAAAGAAAAGTTTCGGTTACTACATTGAGTTCAATGAGTGGAATTTGGTAATATAAACAAGTCTAACTTCCCCTAGGCTCTAATAGTAATATCAGTAGGTAAAAACAGTTGAATATGATTCTCTGGTACAAAAATTGACTCTTGCAATTAAGAGGGGATATATGCTAAAGATCAAAATGGGCAGTAAACTCTTTCCTTTTAAATTGAGAACATATCTCTACACCTGCTAATTATAATGTGAATAAATTAAACATTCTATATCTAAATCTCCATGTACAGTACACTTAAAGCTCAAACGTAGATCAAGTTCAAGTTTCGAACCAATGATTAATGACCAACAATTTTCATTATACATATATAGGAGAGATTGCCAACTTGTTAAATCAGACTCAAATCAGATTTTACTTTGCCCTTTCCAGCCACTTAATGTTGGCAATTCATATCATGGCATATGATATGTTCATATGAAGAATCAACATCAGGATGTTTTGAAAAATATGGCATGTCTCCAGATGTGCAAAGCATAATTTACTGTAACAAATTCTTATCTCTGTCTAATCACCTCCAGGACTATTCTCTGAGATGCATGAAACTTAATTATTTGGGAAAAGGCCAAATGCAAAGATAATAATGTGTACCTGCAGATGATTGAGGACAACCAGCAAAAGTTCTTTTCCAGCACCACAAACAACTATTGATACACTCTTCATATGCTATCACTAAACAAACTAGCAAACTAAGATTTTAAAAACCAATTGAAAAAGCCGAGGTCCTATAGCAGCATAAGAGCTTAAAAAATAAGCCATACCACTTCACCCAGAGAATTAACAAGAAACTGATGGACTGTAGGAGTGGTACTAGCACCATCAAGAAGAGTAAAAATTCCTCCTGAGAAGAAGAGTCGACACATAGATAAGCAAACGAAAACAGTTAAATGAAGAAAATTGAAACGCCATCTACCGCTCTGTATTAATAGTACCACTTGCCTTGGTCACTAACGAGGTTTGACAGCAAATCAAACCTCTCATGAAGTATATTAAAAACATCAGCCCACTACTTATGCATGATTGAAAATGATGTCCAAATGACATGAAGTAAAATGTTCAATGTTCAAAGCCTGTTGAGCAACTTGATGAAGTTCATTTTTTTTTGTAGACAGAAAGAGATTGATAATCTGAGGAGGCATTCGGCTGATAAAAATTCTCAAAAGTCCGTTCTGATTTCAATTTGAGAATTAAAACAGACTAGCAAATGCGTTGGGTGACACTCTGAAAGCAATTGATGAATAAAAGGAAAACTACTCTCAAAATCAGATCACAAACTGAAGTTGACATTTTAGTATTCTCATTCCACCGCAAACATGGATACTTGGAATAACTAAGCCTGTTTTTGGAATGTGATGCAACTAGAGCATATTCTCAGAATTTTCATCCCCAATGACATGTATTATTTTCACAGAAAAAATATTTTGTCAAAAAAAAAATTGAAAACAGTTTCTATGAAAATGGAAACTAAAGGTGCTTTCTAAAACTAAGCAAGCCTTAAATAGTCGAGAACAAAAACAACGTGTGAAGCATGCGACAATGTTTAAAATTTTGCAACGGATTTGCCTCACAATTTTCAACATCTGAACAAAATAGATTTCTAGAGGTTTTTACTGAAAGCTAGCATGAAAATTACAGGTTGGGTTCGAAGCATGAGGCATCGTGTTGTTCAAGCTTATGGCGACTCTCGAAAGTCAACTCAAGCATTAAAAAATTTCAGCAGGAAAGTTCTTCCATCATGTAAATTTCAAAGTCATTTCTAAGAAAACTGCCCCGAAATTGCTCTACCTTAACTATCCATTTCTTTTTGAAGGATGATGAGAATATCTTAAGTTAATAAGCGTTTTACTTTCCTTATGACCAAACAAAGTTAGATACCACCGAAACAAATATCAGTCCACATGAACAACCTTAATATAATCGTAACATCAAGTACAAGCACCACCACATAAACTAGAACAGAATCTAGATTTCCACGCTTATCACCTTCACTCACTCTTGGTTTTTCCTGTAAAAGACCAATTCCTCAGTTTGACATCATCTTCTCATATAAGACTTCCAAGCACTTCACACACTGAATAGAACAATGAAAGAGCTTTCTCGATTCAAAGCAATTATCAGGAGAGATGGCCGATCAACCGCCTTCGAAGTCATCTGTGACCATGGCCAGCAAACCCTTCTCCGGATTCCACTCCACCATCTCCAGAAAGAACAGCCAAACGGGGAGCGGAACCTGAGAAGCCAAAGCAGGCCGTCAGAACTGAAGCTGAAACGGAAGCGCGCGCCGTTGGAACATTTTCGCATCATCAGGAATAACCATTCGCCAACTACCCACCAAAACGGATGTAAACCGTAGAAAGACAACAAAGAAACTGAACCATATCTAAACTGGAGAGTCGATCGATAACGCTTGGAAGCGGAATAGAAGCGACTCATGAATGTGCATCCATAGCTCCAAAAAGACAACAAAGTGCTTCGAAAAAAACTCGAAATTGTTAACACAACGATCATTTGCAGCGGTTTCCAATTGATCGTGTTGCGATCCCATTAAAGGTAAAGAGAGATTTCGGTTGAGATAGGATTTTGTTGGGAGGAAGAGAGAAAAGAAAGAGGGGGGGGGGGGGGGGGGTAGTGTATGCTGTATGCTGTGCTCTTTATTCCAATAATCTCACCCAAACCGAACCAAACAAAACCGTGTTTTCGGTTTGGGTCCTATATTTTTGGGTCACCATAAACATGCCATTGAGTATGAAGGAACCTTACCTGAATGGAACTGTTAACACTCCTAATTGAGACCATAAGCATATATTTATACTAAGTTCAAGCGTACAAAAGAAGAAAGCCAAAATTATAGAACATTGCACAATCAACAGACATTTTCTATCATTCTATTTCCTATACCTAACCTGGTTAAAGACACAAGATATCCTCAGCTAAAGAAAAAACACAAAATACCTTGTGATTATTTGTTTGCTTAACTTCATGGATCAACCCGAGTATGCCCGATCACTTCCAAGCATTTGCAATTGATTGGACACAGAAGCTTGAACCAGATGATCTTTGAAATTTGCAGTCAATAAGCTGATATGATTGGATCTGATGCATACGTCAGTTCCGGTTTTTCATCCCTACGATCATGAACATAGCACTTAGTCAAAGAATCGGGATTGTGAACATGAAAGGTCCAAACATGAGCACGAGAAGATACACACAAACTTCCTGCAACAAATGGTTCTGGCAAAAAAGTTTACATAGTTATGCATGCAGGTCTGCATTTATAAGCACTTAGTCCATCCTTTATTGTCTCGTGGGTGCTCAAAAAGCAGAGACAGAGCTGCATCACTTGTCACCACAGATGCAGGTAAAAAGTGTCCATTGATAATTAATTAGAACGGCATGACCATTTGCGAAAGCCAGAGCAATTTTAGTGTTTGCAGTCCAAGATTTGGAAAGTTCATTTAATGAAACACGTCTCTCTATGCAAAAGTTTTCACAGGATCTGCATACTACCTATCTGACATTTCTTCTTGATTACCTTACATCGCACTAAAGCAAGCCATCCAAACTGCCTACCCTTAAAATCGAGCACACAACTGCAATCTCACATAAATCACCGGCGGTGTTCTTGTGATATGCACAGTATACATCATTTATGTAGACCAACTCACATTAAGCCGCCTCCTTTTCATTTATGCATGTACTGGCGAACACGGAATAGATTTAAAGAATGTGAACTGCAACCTTTTAGTAGGGCATATAAAATCTAAACAAGAGGCATACTTACCTTTGGATCACTTTCAAAATTCCTGTGCCCAATTGCATTGGCACCCCCATGATGATGCATTCACTGGCACCTTCAATTTTGTCAGCCTTACCACTTGCAGAAGCGTGGAACAGGTGATCAGATGTTTTCTCGAATGAAGCCAACATCGAAACGCTTTTGTCCATATTCTGTATGCCGAACCTTGTAATGCCAAGAACTTCACCCTGATAATTCACATCAGACTCTAAGAACACACTAGGCCAACAAAGAACAAATAAATAGCACATTAATCAGCAAAGTACTGGTTAATTCTCCCTCACAGTCACTGTGCACTGGATTAAAAAACTTCCCTCTAGACCACATAAAATATTGGAGCATGTCTTTCCAAAAACTTTTACTTATGTGAGACACTGAATTCACTACCACCCTTATCTAGTGTTAATAATTAATTCTCTCCGCGTATGACACCATATTGACTATGCTTTACTCACCCGAAAAGTCATTAGATCTGCCAAAAGCATCATATGGCGTATGTCTATGCTCATGCCATGATTCGACAGGATGAACTGTATCTCCTCAATGATGCACCTTCTAGCAGCTTCTATTCCAAGCGTCTGCTGTATCTCAATGATATGATTACTTTTCGTTTTCCAACCATCAACACCTTCGGTGCCCATGACTTCTTGCAGACCCGTGTTGCGAGAGTTCTTTTTTTTTTTTTTTTGGTCAGTTGCTGCAAGAGTTCAATCGTACAGAAAATTTGTAAGCAATTCTTGTTTCCCCTTTTCAATACATAATGTGCAAGTAAGAGAAATCCTATGAAAGTTACATGAAATTATAAAAATGACACGAAGAAAGAGAGCTTTTAGAAAAAAATGAAACAGCAGTCATATCCTAAGCATTAGTATTCTAATGTGGAAACTAGAAAAAAAATTGGAGTTCTCTCTGAGAGAAAACTCTATCTATTTTCTTTTCTATTGCAAGAACTCAACAAACTCCAACAACAAATAGAAGCATAAGTTTCTGTCAATAGAAATGAGATTTCGACATCCAATTCCTACACTAATACCCATGACCTCTTGCTTGTCTGCATGGACTTTGATATGTTTGGTGAATGGTGACAATTGGACTAGTATTACGGTGTGAGTGTAAATATCGTAGACACTGATTATATATCATTGAGTAGTTTTTTTTTTTTTTTGGTAAAGATCATTGAGTAGTTTAAGACCTCCTAAGTTGTAACTATCAACATTAATACACGTGTCTGACACGGCATCTGATACCTACCTCATGTGAAGATTGATTGCATGTGCCTGTAGTTTAAAAATGTTGTACATACATAAATATACAATTTATTTTTTAAAAAGTAATCTGCATAATTGTCTTCCTATAAGGCAATATCCTAACAACTCACCCTTCCACTACAAGACTATACTTCTCCCTCTCCTTCACCTTCCCTTCCTTGTCCTTATATTTTTCTTTCCCTTTGTTTACCACTGCACGCTCAACCGTCTTGATTCCCTGTCAACCAAAAATCAACATAGAGAAAGTTTAACATCCACAGAGAACTATAAGGACGAACTAGCATCATTCATTCATCCAAGTGTTCAAATGTACATTAAAGTTCTCACCTTCACTATGACATTTGGAAGCATATTCTTGAGGGAATGGAGCTCAAAATGAAGTTTACCTCTATCAACCAGAGGAACAACTTCCAATTTTGTAACATCCAAAACATTAATTTGCTGTATAATGAACACATGCATCAGATGTCATTAACACTGGGAGTTCATAGACAGCCAAGCTACAAGAAGAAATACGCACCAGCTGCTTCGGTTTAATTTTTGGAGTTTGCGTAATTGACTCTCTCACAGTATTAGCATCTATACATAACTGTGAGTCTTCAATTCTATTCATGTCAAGCGTGATGACTATTGACCCTAATCTTGAAGTCATAACAGTCTTTATGCTCTTTGCAATCTGCAAAAATAGTGATTATCCAAATGGATCATCAAGCTCCAATTTCATTATTTGGGAGGCAAACAGAATGTTGCATTTGTCTGCCTTCAAGAAGATGCAAAAAAGATGATTTGACTGACCAGAAGGCTTTTGAACAATAAGCTCTAACAAGAAAGACAGGTTCACCAACCGCATATATAGCTAGTCAGAAACAACATACTTCATTGATTAATTCCGAAGTCCAAAAAAATAGTGGATAAAGCAGATTCAAAGTCCACTGGGTAGGAGCTAAAATGTGGTGACGCTGCAAATTATAACCCTTCATGGATGCATAAAAGTGATTTAACAAAAAAGCAACCAACTTTTATTGCTAAAGCACAAAGAATATGGAGGAGCTCAAAAAAAAAAAAAAATGCTGCTCCTAGGCAGTAGACAGGCTAACTTAAACCTTCTCAACTCTAGGAGAAGTGCCCGAAGACCATGCTGTAAGGTTCAGAAGTGCATGATAACTAAAGCATGCTACTTGCTTTTTCCCTCAGCATGAAAATGTGCATGATTAGTAAAGCAAGGTTCTGCTTACACTAAAAGCTCATATAACCCAAACATTGGAGGAAGGAACTGGTGAAAGGGACCACCTTATTCCCAAATTCCTAAAGAAAGCCTAAGAAGAGACTGCCGTAACGTAGAAGGATATGTCTCATATAGAACTTCCAGAACGGCAATTCCAGCAATACAAGCCAAACGATTATAAGATTGTTGAGAAAGGGTAAGGATACCCCAAATCTGACTGCCTTAGTTGGCCCCCAAGAGCTGGTACGCTCCGTCTGATAGTCGGAGGAAGGGGGCAGGAGCGGATCTTTTTCTTTTTCCTTTTTTTGAAAAAATTGAAAATTGAAATGTCCTCTTCTTTCTCCCCCTCTTGCTTCTTTTAAGGACGTGTTTAACGTTGGACTACGAATCTTTTGAATTTTTATTTCTTGACAAAAATCTTGTGAATTAATAGGTTAATTTTCAGGCCTGATGCGAAACAGAGGAAACCCTCGTTCGACTTTATTCCCTTATCAATTTCGTTTCATTTTCCCATTTCATTTTTCTATTATGTACTTCCTATTTTCTCGTGTCAAAGAGGTTGTAAGTTCTTTAAAATGTGCATGATTGTCTACCAACCAGTCCCGAAAAGCACTAGATTTTGTTATAATCTTCGTTGTTCCGGTGGAAGAAAGTTAACAATGCTTGTCACTGCAAAGATTGATCGAATCAATGGTCAGTTATCTTCGGAGAGTACCCAATGGTTTGTTCTTTGAAATTCCTTACAAGAACAGTGGGAGTCAAGGAGTTTCCTTTCACGTTTGTCTCCATTTTTGCTAAGCAAATGAATATTGATGAGACCGAAGCATATGCTACGAATACGTTACCGTATACCTCATGTTCATTCATTTTTTGCATTGCTTATACCTGGTATGAACTTTTGATAATTGTTCTACAAATTATCCAGAAAGAACAGCACAGCAACGCGAAAAAAGAAAAGAAAAAGAAGATGAGAAAATGAAGGAGAAAAGCAGCTCATCGAAAAAAAATCGTCAATTTTAGGCATTTCTTTTACGAAATGTTATTGCTTTTTACAAACTTTTCTCTTTTTGTTGCAAACGAGAATTTTGATCAAGTGGGTTCTACTGTTGTAGACAAAAACAATGTGCTCCTGCATGCAAACGTGCGTCGTCACTAATTAAGAAAAAAGAGAGGAAAATCTATAACTTAAGCACCAATCGAGTGGTCTGCCCATTCGTGCCTTGATCTTCGGACTACATGTACCCCGCATGCACGCTTATGCATTGAGATCATATGAGGTTCCTGATGGATCAAATCGCTGCATTTTTTATCTATTGGTAAGTGTGATACATGTCTATAGCTCTAGATTTTCGATGGAACAAATAAAGCCTAGATAAATTCCAGAATAGTGATCTATATTGAATTGCCAACTAAAATCAGTCACGGAAAAAGCGAATGATTTGAAATAATTTTTTTCAAAAAATAATTGTTTATATGGTTACAAAAATGAACGAACACGAGAAATCCTTGTCGAGCACGAAAACATTTGGATACTTGAGACATATTTCATTGGTCGATTATTTCAAATAATACAAATGATCATTTTTAAAAAGATATTTTTTAAATCATTTATCTTTTCATGGAACAAAAGGAGCCTCAGTTCACGTAATCTACAAATAATGTCATATATGGTATAATGTGTTCAAGTTTGTCTAAGAAACAATATTATTTAATTCAGGCCCACATGTTCAATGGTAATCTCGTTGCATACCCCAACAAAACAAAGTGCCCTAATGGGAGGACTCATGGAACATCGCATCAATGTGAATGTGGTGGTGGATTCAATTGAAATTGTAATTTGGAAAAAAACAATGTGATTATTCTCATTTGCTTTTGCATTTTAAAAAAATATGCTAATAAATTATTCAAATCAACATCTCACAAAAGCAAATATTCACGCATGCTTAACATGTTGAAACGATAGGCCAAGCCCGAAAATATGGCCAAGCCATTTGCCATCATCACCCAACTTCAGACACTCGACTGGATAGAAATACTATCACTAAGTCATGTGCCATCATTCACCCAAAATCCACCCCTTTCCATGCACCTTTTTTTTTCCCCCAATTTGTGATGATTGCGTATCAAACTTATTCTCTAGTCAAGCGGCCAATGTCATTCATGTCTATTTTTATCCTCATGACACTTTTGGATGGATCACTAAGTCTTATTACCAAAAAATGTGCAGGCCATGTTTGATCTGGCCATTTCTCATATCTGCAATGCAGAGGAATTATGCCCACTGCAAAACTTCATGTGCTTGGCTCGGCATCTGAAGAGCATGGAGATCATTGGTTCACAGCTCATTCCTTGGATGGCGACGGATGTAAGCTCACCATGCCAATGCTGCTTTTACCAAGAGATGCACTCCTGCTAGAGAAGATGGTCATTAACATCAAGGCCAATGGAAGACGCCAATTGAAATTTCTCAAGTCTTTGCCACGGCTAGTTCCGCCCTAGTTGCAATCTTACCAGTAAAGTCTCGTTGCAAACCGCCCAATGGGAGGAAGTGGGTGGACAAGAATAATTTGGACAGTTTCCTATGCTTGCACCAAATTATCTTTGGGTTATTGGAGCTTTTATGGAGCAAGAAACTTAGTATTCTTGCCACTGGCATCCTTTCAAAAAAAGATTAAAAAAAAAAAAAAAACAGCCCAGAAGCTCAACATTGAACTAAATGAGCTACATCAATTTTCATAACAAATTATTTCCTATCGATCGTGTTCAATTTTCCATCTAAAATATCTCATCTTAAAGTGAAAATTACCTGTTCTAGGTAAAGGACATAGGATCTTGAATTTGACTTTAAGTAGTCAACCGAGTCAAGACATTGTGATCAAATCATCATTGACAATTCAGAAACTTGTACATAGATCTGAAAAACCTCCCAAGTAGGAAACCATATTCCACACTAATAGATCTAATGATAGGCAGTGGGCCCAAGGGAGTCCATTTGGGAGAGTCCCAACGAGGAATTATAACTATTAAGGACTTGCTCCATGAAACTAAAGAGAACCGATAGGAACCTTAATGATACTGATTAGAACAATACTCCAGCACGCGTTTCTAGACTAATCAAATGTCTGTTGAATAGTTCACCATGTTTTCACGTTGAAACGGTAATAAACCCAAACATGCAGGAAAGTTCAGAGTACCTAAAATTCTAAATCTTCTAATAGCTACACACCCACGGAGAGAACTATCTACACACAAGCATAGACACTCACAGAACACTTTCCCCAACCGACGGTCGTATAGGCTCTCTTAATCTCCCAAGAAAAGAGCAGAACGTCTGTACAGCAGGCTAACCCAGACAGACCAAATTCTCCTTTAAGTGCTTCAACTGCAGTATAGGTAGAAGGAGCACTCAGGGCAAACAACAAAAGCTTCGGATAATTGTGTTGTATTGAAGTCAGAGGTGTCATCTCTGAAATGACCAGTAGAAGTGAAATCTAGAACTTTTACAAGATAACTTTACCTAGTATAGTTGTTTAATTGAACAGTCCATTAATTTCAGGCAATACTGATTTCTGCCATCAGATCCATTTATTAAGAAGGACTGCTCTATGGAAGTGAGAAAGGAAAGAAGTAGTCATTGACTGAATCTGATAGACTATACTGCTAAATATATGATCTGAACAGACAGGAGGCTTACAACATTTCCAATTAGAAAGACACCAAATATACTAAAGCACAAAATCCCCATCTTCATCTCCACTGCAAAGGATATTGAAACATTGCTTTGAAGAATTTGAGAGCACTACGAATGAATCTTGACCATCGTCAGTTAAAACAGTTTCCTAGTGCAAGAAGAAGAAGAAGAAGAAGAAGAAGAAGAAGAAGAAGAAGGTAAATATAACAAGAGATTAAGGTTAAAGAGTCAACAATCAACAAATCAACAACTCACAGCTGACACCAAACATAAGTTTTCAAAGAAGAAGAAGAAGAAGGTAAATATAACAAGAGATTAAGGTTAAGGAGTCAACAATCAACAAATCAACAACTCACAGTTGACACCAAACATAAGTTTTCAAAAAACCTTCCACAAACCCATATTGAAGCTGTTGAATAAAATCCTAAGTTTGAGAAAAGAATTATTTTAGTAGACCAGACTAAAATAATTACTTAACTGCAAACAAAGCGTAAGATAGAACATGAAAGGTATGAACAATAATATAATGTCCATTAAGAATCAAGATCGAGAAGTTAGATAAACTTTTTCAGTTGAAAGATGCATACTCTATTCACTTGGGCATCCTCCTCCCAATTGAGACACACCCCAGCTGCCGCATGGGACTTAAGCTTCTTAACAGTTTTCCATTCTGCTTAATATTTATACCGAGTTAGAAAAAAATGTACCATAGTACATATAACTGCTGCAAGCACTAGCATATAACAAGCAGCACGATGCATATCCACGGTTCCATAAAGACGACTAGATTGGTAAGATAACATTCATATGTAAAAATAAGATCTTCAAAGCAAAACATAATCCATGAAGTGGATAATGATTAGTAAATTGGTAGACATCGCAAAGAAACTTCATGGCAGCAGCATCAGCCAAGTTCTGAGCAATTGTACCCATGACCAAACAACTAGCTTAACGAGTAACTGGTAATCTACGAACTATTCCACCCACAATCATAATGAAGGCACATACAAATTCTATCATTTAGGAGTCACCCGAATTATTACCTTCCTAATATGACCGAACTGGACATATGTCACTTTAAATAATAGAAAGAAACTAATAATTTGATGAAAATGAGCGTCCCATGGATAACTGCTTCTATATGCTGTCTTAGTCATCTCTGGATAGGAATGAACGATTCAATCTAATTAGTTGAATGGGTATATATAAGATACAAGATATCATGATATCATCTAAACCAAGGACTTTGTAAGTTTATGGCTATTCTTCTTAAAAATTATATGACATTGACAAAGATATACATATTTCATGTATTGTACAAGTTATAAATGCTGCACTGGTCATGTTTGGATTGGAATGAACCATTCACTTTAATTAGTTAAATATGCTATTCATCTCTTGTCATTTGTAGACCTATTTAAAGAAGGGGGCATGTTCGAAAAGAGTGTTCTAATAAGATCTGTTAAGGCTTTCGTGCTCAGATTGACCTAACTAGCAGTCCACTGTTAATTTGACATTGGCAGACAGGACCCATAAACATGGATTGCAATCTCTATAAACAGCTAAATGTTTGTCGAGCAAGCTTGCTGTTTGCAATGCATCATGCAGCTTTTGAGCAATTCAGAATCTTTCCCAAGAGAGATTAGAGAAGAACACATTCTGAAGATAAGGGATTCTTGTAGTGAAACTGTACCATCTTCTAGTCCCAAGACAACTACTTTGCCATCAGGATGCTAGCATAATGATGTTTTACATTTACCTAGAATACATAAGAATAGTTAGATAATCCAGTATAACGACATACAATGGAATGTGCAAAGAAAAGTGATTTCATAAACAACAACAACAACAAAAACACAGAGAGAGAGAGAGGGGGGAGAGAGAAGGAGAGAGAGAGAGAGAGAGAGAGAGAGAGAGAGAGAGAGAGAGAGAGAGAGAGAGAGAGAGAGAGAGGATGAATAATTTGTTCACCATAAAATTAATAGACTAAGAGGAAAGACAGAGAACACACATAAACCAAGAAAATGATAATCAAGATTTGGGAAGTAAGGCAAACATCATTACAGTACACATTATATCTGACGGGGATATTGGTAGCTTGACATGGGATTTCTTTGGGCTAGTATATCATCTAAAGCTAGGGAATCTATATCTTTTTGGCAGCCTTCAATCCATTATCTCAATCCAGAAACGAATCTTATTGCTCGGCTTTGGAACCTCGAGGTGGAGTGTAACCATGAAAGCATACGTCAAGCAAGGATCACAAGTGTACAAGTATCTACAACTCATCTCAACAGAAACCACTCAAGGATTGGTTCAAGAAGCACTCAACAACATGTTTTTCATATCAAGAAGGCAACATGATGCATGCAGCATTCAGATGTTTCTGGAGAAAATATACCTCCTCTCTAAATTTTTCCAGTGAGAATAGATTACAAAAACTACCAAGGCTAGGCATCTGATCCCAAGCTCTTACGAATTTGAATTACCAAAAGATAAAGTCGTACAAGAACTTAACATACTTGGATGCAGCTCCACCTACCCTCCTAGTCTTTTTGCTTTCTCCAACTCCTCCCTCCAAGTATACATGTATGCAGCGTAGCTTGACATATATCCTATTCACAAGTAAGTTAAATTCCCAACAACAAACTTGATTAATCAAAATGATGCGACGAAATGCTCCTTTGTAATCAGAAGAAGATAAATTAACTTCAAGTAATACAAATTGTGCAAAACTTTCCAGACTAGACTCTACATTTTAACAATACAGAATGTGAGAAATCCTTGTAGGGAATGCTTAATCTGTACAAGAAGAAGAAGAAGAAGAGGAGCCAAAAGTAATATTACGCTCAATCAGTACAAGAAGAGGAAGAGCGGAGCCAAAAGTAATATTACATCGTGAGAGTCACTAACAGAAATTGAAGGAAAATATGTAGATGCCTGATGGCATTGAGATTGTATTTTGCAGGGGTTAAACCTGCCAACTCCAAGTGAGCATCAAGCATTTCTACATTGGACATAACTAGTCTATCTAGCATAAACGACATCCCCTCCAATTCAAGTTCTTTATCTTCATGAACACTTTGACTGGTGTACCGGAAAGGGCAAAAAGACGGCAATACAGGAGTAGGGTACACTTCCAGTTGGTCTAGATGATTGTCAGTTATGTTATGGAAATCTCCAAAGGCACCAATCTTGTCTAGAAGTTGATAGAAATCTATTGCGCCTGTAAATTAAAATCCCTTCATTCAACTAGTATCAGCTTGGGATTCTTTATTTGCAACTATGTCATCTCCAAATTTTCCCTCCCATTACCATCATTCACTCTTCATTTTTGTGTAAAACACCAACTCCTTAGTTTGATTTCATGTTCTCATTTAGAATTCCTTAACCTCTATATTCAACAACTCCCCATCAAATGCAATTTGAACTGGATTGGCAATTGAAGTGATTGATTTGGGGAAAAGGACCGTAGCACACTTAATGAAAAGCAACTGGGGAATAAGGCCAACGTGCATGCAGAGTCAGAACTTGCAATTGGGCAAAGAAAATGGCACACCTTGTACCTCTGCCGCAAGTGATAAAATCTAAGCACATTCAAAAATTGAAAGGCAAAAGAATAAGATAATTTACTCTTCCTTCCAAATACAGTTTAAAAAACCCAGCAAGTGTATGCTTTGAGAACACTTTTGGTTCCCACCCATATGACAAATTGAGTGATGCTAAAGCTTTTGAGTTTGAACTAGTAGAACTTATATACTATTTCTAGTCAACAATTGCTTTTTCGGTCTTTTAAAAAACAGGACACAACTACTTTTCATTAATAATTTACTATGATCATTGGAATGATGGTTATGCACTACCGAGCAGGAAAAGGAATGACCCTTAACCAGCTGCCTTTTCTTTCGTTTTTCAGTAGTTATTCTGAAGGCACGATGTGTATTTGCACCAGTCGTGATCAGGCAGAGTGGTGAAACGATGTAAACCAGATTCCTTGTGCTGAAGTTTGGAATGAACTTCCTTAACTCGAGGAAGAGGGAACAATGAATTATCCATAGGTATGAACCAAACGAGTTAAATTTGAAATCAAAAACAATCTGCTCACCTGAAGGCACCAACTACCGATCAAAAGCTGAGACGCGTTCTGCAGCTTCCGAAGCAGTCCCTCGACCAGGTTGCAATACCCTCTGCAAGACTCGAACCAATCTTGAACAGAACAATCAGTTGGCCTTCCAAAATCCTCGCCTCTCATAAAAAAGTTCGACTCCGCTTCAATCAAGGATTGAGACTTCCGTTACCAGCTGCCTCATCATACCAGAAAATCCTCTCAAACAGCAACAGAGGACTTGAAATCTCCAAGGGGAAACTCTCATCAAGTGCATCCCGAAAGCAGCTATTGTCAGCAATTTCCCTCAAAGTTCTCGAACAAAGCTTGATGGTTCGGTTTAAACCGTAGCATCCTTCCAAACTAAGGTCCTCGAGAACAGGGCCGCCATTCGACATCTCATGCATCACCTCCGAGTCACAGACGGACAGGGACCTAAGATTAATCCAAGCGATACTTCTACTCAACGAGAAGCAACAGAGCCCTGAGTGCAGGTTCACCAACGAAGAGCATCCATAAAAGGAGCTGCCGCACTGCGAAATGGCCGGCCATCTCGCACAACCTCTTAGTCGCCTCGACTGAGAGGTCCTCGACACGGCGGTCGACAGCAAAGCGAAGCCACGGACTGAGCTCAAGCGCGCAACGGTCGAAAAAATCGGGGTCGATGTAGAACTTCCTCACCTTGGGCGCCGCCTAGAGGATCAAGACGCCGTCCACGGACGGGGAGGCGTTCCGCCAGGGGAAGGAGAAGACGAGGTCCGGGGGCGGCGGTCCAGACGGATCGCCACCGCTTCGACAAAAACGCACGTGCGGACAATGTGAGGATCGACGATCGAACGGAGGAAGCGGAAGGAGAGCCTCCTCCGATTTATTTGAGCGTTCATTTCACTCGGACTTAAGTTTCCGGCTTCCCGTACAGAGACACGTGTCGCTCGATGGAGAGGCAACCACTTTCCCGCGCCTTTTAATACATCTACGAGCCCATGATGATGGGCCTCGCACGTCTTGAATTGCCGAGTACCGAACCTTGATTTTTTTAATCCAAGCTTGTCCGACATCTGAAAAAATAATATAATAATCGAGTATGAACAAGATCGAGTAGGCGAACATGAGCCCGTGAAATGAAATGTTTGCTTGATTCCGCTTGATTTGTGATATCACGCTCGAGGACTCTACTTATGTAGTGACAGATATAAATAACTAGCGAAACTTTATAAATATCAATAAAAAAACAGATAAAATAAAAATTAATCATAACTAACTTTTATCAGATAATTCTTTAGCTTAAATTACATTCATGATCAAGTATGATATTTCATGAGCTTGAAAAATTGTCGATGAATGCTTCAATATCTTGAATTACATTGGCTTGAATGCAAGAAATGACAACCCAAGCAATTCATAAATCTCACCACTCTCATGGACATGTTGTTCTCTTATTTTCAAATTGGCTGAAAAGAATGCAACCAGAGAAACTTTCCTCGCCTCACCATCCTCCCAAATGCAAGGCTACTGGCATCCATATTGTGTGTCTCCATTTAGATGGCGACTCCATGATTCTACTAATTAAGGTTATTGAGCTTATGGCTCGAGTTCTAGCCAAATCGAATTTATGTTGGAGCCAAAAAATTAAAATAAGTTGGAGACGCGTTAGGAGGTATTGTGGGTCTTTGGTGGAGCTATGTGGAGAGGACTAGGAGACTGGCCGTGCTGCCTGTTAACCACATGATAGTCATTAGGTATTGGCCGAGCTCTTAGTAGGTCCCTTTAGATGCCCGAATAACTTGTATAGTCAATATCCAACATTTTGTTTGTTACGCGAAACAAAAAATGCTAACCAAATACGTTCTCCAATGCAAAATTTGGAAATTCAATCTTCATGAATATCGAATTTTTTAATTTGGGTGGAATAGGTTGATTTTTCCTTCCTATTGAAAAAATTCGAGGTATTCGTAACATTTTGAAAGTGGAAAACAAATCGAATCAAAGCTGAGAATTGCATTTGCTTGGCTTCAGAAGATACCATGAAAAGAGGTCTAGGAAGATTCTACTAAGCAAAAATCCGAACATTGTTAATAGCATTGGTAAATATCAAAACTAGCTGACAACTAAATTTTGAATGATAACTTATTTGGTTGGTAACATTTTGGTAAGTTACCAAAATTTTTCAGAAAATATCAACAATTATTATAACTTTTTTTTATATATATTACTATTGACATCCAAATAATCTTGATGGTTAAAGTTAGAAAAATTCAAGATTCAAGATCCCGATCGTGGCGACACTCATTTCTTAACTTGAAAGAAATTAGATTTGTATCAGTAGTACTTTAATTGCATATAAGTGTTAATTCAACATAAGCGTGCAGGAATAGGCGTTTAGATTTCAAGTTTTCATAGAAATGGCTTAAAATTCTTTTCTTTTTTTTGGTCAAATCAAAGATTCTACCTTTGACTGAAAAAAAAAAATTATTTCAATAGTCTTTAATTTTTTTTAGACATTTGATTTAGAAATAGTGAAATTTAAGTACCTTCAATCCAATTAAAGAAATATCAATTTCAAGAATCGATTAACTAGTTAGAACACCATATTTGTTATCATGGAATTTGAGCTCACACCTTTCAAGATCGCGTCACATGGCACAATTACACAAAACTCTGTTGGAGAATAAAATCTACTCTTTTCTCACTCTTGGAAGGGGTCCTTTTTCTTCTTCTTCTTTTGGCTTCTTTTTATGTTCAAGAGGGAGGTGCCACAAGTTAAAAAAAAGGGAGAAAATAGAAAAAAATAAGGAGGATTGACTCTCCATGAGCGCTGTGTATACACCTTCACCATCGCCCCATGACATCCGACCTCATCCTCGTCACCGCAAGCTACATCCATTGTTCTTGGACTTCATTCTCTTGAGGAGTTGGAGCAATAGTCGCCGCTGCCCATTCCGACGATTGAAACCCACACCATCACTTCGATGAGCCTCTCCATCACTCCTCTCGACTCCATTAGTTGCCAAGCCAGTTGCCCTCGCTATTCTCGAGCCGCCCTTTCCTGCTCCACTATTGCTCCCTGCCTTTCCATCGTGAAAATCGAAGAGCCCAGATTTCGTCTGAAGACTCCCTCGTTGGTCGTTGTTCTATTCGTAGATAGTTATAAAGGTTCCAATCGCTGGTTGCAAGTGCCCATCATAGCCTACTTACACCACTGATAAACTAGGCTTTTCTGCTGCCTCCAACGATGGTCATCGATGAGGAGCCACTCAAAACCTGATGGTCCGAGGGTTAATTTTTGAGCTTGAATATTCTGGTTGGTTTATCCGATTCTATCTCCACTTTTGTTCCTTACTTTTTGTGGATGCAATGGCCAGCGCAATGGTTAGCCGATGGTAGGAGACGGTGGTTCGGTGAAGAGCGGGAATGAGTAATAGTGGTATAGGAGTACTTTTGAGCGTGAGATTTTGAATGTTTCCTCCTGGTTCGGGGAAGCTTTAGATAGCATGAAGATGCACCATGAAAAGTCATTGAAGGTGGGAGTTCTGGGAATAGGGAGCCAAGCCTCGAAGATGAGATGAGGGGGTGAAAAGGCGAGAAAAGGCTAAAATGATGATGACGTGTCCGGTGGGGTGAGGCCCCACACGGGGAAGAGGTGGCGTTGCGGAGGGCCGGTCTTTTCCTCCGTTCCCGTCATCCAACCCTCTCTTTTGCTAAATTAGTAATTGCTAATTGCAATGGGGATTTAAAAATTAGTTCCCTGGAATGTTCTAAATTCTCGAGGAGAGGATGGTATCCCTACTGCCAGATTGCCAATGCTGTTTCACGGTAACGATTTCCAGAATGTTCCAAATTCTCGGGGAGACGATGGTATCCCCACTGCCGGATTGCCAAAGCTGTTTCATGGTAACGATTTCCAGAACGCCATGTGGAGCGATACGATCCATTCTTCGAGCCAAACGGACTATACGGGGGGCGGGAGTGTCCTCAACTCTGAACCTCCCTGTGCCTCGACATCAAGCTTCCAGTCTTGGAGTCCACTTCCTCATCCTGAAGGCAATCCCATGATGGGAGATTCCCCAGCAATTTATTTAGATGACATTTTGGAATGTGATGACTTGTTAGATCCCACGATACGATGATGATGGTTCTGTTAGAGGTATCAGGAACAGTGGTGTTAAGTCCGAAATTTAGCCCAATTCTCTTTCTTCCTCATATCTGCAACTTTTCTCTGCGAATTCTCAAGACTCCGCTGGACCTCACAAGCCTCCCTCCATTGAAGCTCCATCCTTCACAAGCTCACCATGGGTTTGCATTTCCCATTGATGCTTCTGTACCCTCCTCGCATTTTGTCACAGCAGAGCTGGTGGCTGCATTTTCGGCTGCTAGTGGCGTGTGCTTCTGTTTCAGCTTCAATTCGACAAACTGCTTTGGCTTCTCAGGTTCTGCTTCCGTTCGGCGTTCTTTCGTGATCTAATGGGTGGGTCAACTCAATTTTTTCGACTCGGTTTTGTGAGGTTTTGGCTCGATTTCTTCCAATTGGCAGGTGAAGATGACGGAGTGGAATCCAGAGAAGGATTTGCTAGCGATAGTCACGGAGGACTCGAATGTGGTCGCTTCTTCGCTTCATTTGGCGGAGGCTGTAAACAATCTCTCCTGAGTATAGCTAAGACTAGAGAACTTC
Source organism: Eucalyptus camaldulensis (assembly GCA_019915185.1). NCBI lineage: Eukaryota > Viridiplantae > Streptophyta > Magnoliopsida > Myrtales > Myrtaceae > Eucalyptus > Eucalyptus camaldulensis. Next base: position 11,689,970 of record JAHSVA010000013.1, on the reverse strand, counting down.
TTTTATTTATTTATTTATTTATCTATTCATTCATTCAGTGTGTTGGTTTCTTCAACGATGGGCATTTGTGCTTCAGTATATTTGGTGTCTTTTCAATCGGACATATCATAAGCATCCCGTGTGTTGAAATCAAATATTTAGGAGTATGGTAAATTGGATACAGCCGACAATTCATTCTTTCCTTGTTCTGGCTTCTCATTCAGCACTTTTTCTTAGTAAGTCAGTATTGCCTGAAAAGTAATGGGCTGATTAAGTAAACAATTATACCAGGAATGCTTGTGAAAGTTTCAGATGTTCATGCCATTTCCCAGGCTAGATTTCACATCCGTTGGTCACTTCAGAGATGACACCCTTCCAAATTGGATACATAACAATTATCTTATTATTGTTTGGCCTGAGGTTAGCCTGCCTTACCTACTTGCTCTACTCTAGGCTATTGCATTTCTGCTCTGTTCTATGAAGATTTCCAATCAATTCTCCAGGCTTGATTTGATTCGTCCTTAATGTTGTACTAGGTAAGATGATTATCCGTTTACTGATAGAATTCTTGGTATTCTTTTCTTAGATGAGGGCATATGAGTTACTCATCTGTGTTCACTTATTCATTCGTGTATAGAAAATATTTGTTTAAAGGCCTTCTTAAACGAATAAACATTTTCATCAGCTCTTTTAAATTTAGTTACTCTCCCTACTTTCTTAAATCAAGCTTTACTACATGAATAACACATTAGGAGCTAAATAAAATCATGTAAATCGTTTGCATTTATGGTAGTGAGAACTTTGGTTCCTTTGATTTGATGATCCTCTTTGATCAAAGATGTTATGTACGCATTTGGAATTTGATATTATTGCCAAGAGATAATGATTTTAGGCTAGTATCGATTGATGTCTATGAACGTGGATGTTCATGGGCAGTGGATCTTCTGGTTTGGACCATTTGTAGGGGCACTAGCAGCTACAGTACCATCAGCAGGTCAAGGCCCTCAAAGCAAGTGCCATCGAGGCCCTCGGTGGCAACCCTGCGAACTAAAATCTTTCCCGTTTTCTTTTTTGCATTTTTATGCCCTTTTTTTTTGTGAACGAGAGACAACTATGACGATAGATGGTGATGGTGGTCATGACGGAACCCCTCTTGATTTATAGATTTATTGATCCCAATTATCATTATTATTGCTGTTGTTACTGTTCAATGATTAGTGGTGGAAGTGTTTCCTTTTCTTTCGTGTTCTATCCCCCTGTGATCGCGGGCGCTCCTGTCGAAACCAACCCGACAACCCCAATCAAGTCGAGTGTAGAGACTGGGGGAGACATAAACCCTACATCCAAGACTCCTGACGATGAGCAGATACTCAGTATAAAACTAGAATTGGACCAGGAACATGCGTGATCAGCACGAGGATGAACGTTCCGCGCGTCTCTGAGGCAACGCACCTGGCATTAACAGGATGAGCAAAAAGATGCTCGAACTATGTAATAATACTGATGAGGTTTTGAGTCGGCGCCCTTCTATCGTCGGATGAAACATTATAGTGTCTCGACTGAGGGCTGAATCACGACTAATCCTGGCAAAAAGCCAGGGTGACAAGAGGGGGTTGGGGTAAGAGGTGAGGCGACAAGTGCTGCGTCAATCTACTTTGGGACTCAAAGTTGCATCTAGCCAATAGCACGTCTAAGATGACACAGAAAATATGAGAAAATATTGGGTAGGGCTATCGTTTGGGCAAAATGTGATAAGATTTAGCACTTAATTGATATAATTGAAATGTTCGAGATTAAATTAGCATAAATGCAATAGGTTTAGGATTATTATTATTATTATTATTATTATTGATATATATATTTTTGGATAAATTTCCCGTCAATGCCGTGGTTCATACAATTCGACATTCTGACCACTAAATGTAAAACAGGTCAGTCAAATGATGAAATTTGACTTAAAGATCAATAATATCACACTAATTCAACTATTTTTCCCTCCTTACTCAGATTTTACTATTGCTTAAAAAAAAAACAAAACAAAAATTCAACGATGGTTATAGCGTATAATATATGGTCATAAAATCCCATATAGTTGCCTCCAGAAAATTTTGCAAGCTAGGCATTCAGAATACTATCATGACAATTCAGGATTACTATACATATATTTACGATGTCAATGATGCTTCACTTGTAATCAAATTATATTATATTATCTAACAGTACGGTGAGTGAAGGTGCCATAAATTTGGCTTATGGGAAGCGAGATTTCGAGTACATTTGACTTTCACATTTAATTCCGAGTTTTGGTAACGATGTATTTAGTAATAACAACTTAATTGATTAATCAATAATAAAATAAATAAATAGAAAGACCGTGTATATATGAAAAATAAAAAAGTATTAACTTAGAATTTAATAAAAGGAAGAATCGATTGCTAAAATAAATGTAGAAGAATGACTTCAGGATTAGGTATAGGACGACTCAAATAAGTGCTCAACGGCTGGATTATCGCACTTCCAAATAATATTGAAAATACTAGGTATGTAGGTTTACTGCTCTAGAGATCCCTCCGTGACTTTATCTTCTTTTATCAAGCTCATGAAATATATATGTAAATTCTTCATGATTTTCGGAAATATTGAATATTTCTGTTACTTTTTCGAAATTATTAGGATTGTGAATGTTACTAAATAATGAATATATAGACATCCAAAATTTATCTAGTTGATCCGATAATATTGGTTGTATGAAATTATAAGCGGCAGCCTTTTAAAGGATAGTGAGATTATTGAGGAAAATACACTAGCATGATCGAAGTTTGGAAAAAAGAATCTAATTTCTATCTGTTTTATGGAAAATGGATGTATTTTCTGCAAAAATTGAGCATTTTTTTTTTTTTTGTGGATGTTTCAAGGCTTTATGTAATTGTTGGACCATTCGGGGTACTTTTTGGGCCCATGGACCCAAAATCGAGTATCGAAGGGCAATTTCATAAATTCAATACTAAACGGGCTTCTTGGCCCAAGTGAGTTTAGCCGCTATTTGTGAGGGTGCAAATTTCTGAAAAGGGGATGAAACTTGCATCGCATTGTTACTGAATGGTAAAATTATTTTGAGGCATGTTAAATTTATAATATTGGATCCGTTATTGGCCAGACATTTCAAGGTGGTATTATCTTGGATATACATCGAAAATGATCATATGAGTGAATCATTTCAAATCATGTTGGATATTATGTATTGATATTTAATTGATGCACATGATCGACTTATCTATTGAAAGATGATATATATTTGCTAATCAGCTCTATTTTGGGGCTTAATTATGACATATATGATTTCTAGGGTTTAACTAGAGTGGTTGTAGTTCTCTAGACAGCATCACCTACTGAAGTGTGGCCGCAGTGTTCCATGCAATTTAAATGTGATACTTTTGCTAACTTGGTGTGCCACATATTTGATACAAAATTTGCTTCGCTACTCAATTCCATAGAAGTGGTGATTGTCACTTCCCCGGTCAAGGCTTTACTCGCCCCTTTCAATATTGTTTCAAGTCATGAATAAGGAAACTTAACTGCACCACGAAAAGAGCAATCTAGAATAGCGTGGGACCCTAATTTAGATTACTTTTTTTTTTATGGATAGAAATAATTTAGATTACTTGAGTAAGGGCTATTATATGGGTCATAAAACTCCCATTTTCATTAATTCACGACACTCCGAACTTTGTTATTATAATCATTCGGTGAAAGGGTTATCATTTTCGTGTGATAAGCCATTATCGGTTGGAGGTTTTGTCCTTTATTTTATAGGGAATATTCGGTCATTCCCTAGACTTTAAGGTTGGATTCGGAGTGCGACAGTAGGTATCATTCGCGCGCGCACATTTTTTACGAGATGGAAGAATAGTCAACCTTGAAAAGCCGACCAAAGAGAAAAGATTACTTATAAAATATTTAAAAAATAGCATCCATAGCAGCATAAACTCTAGATTTTGTCCAGTTTTAACTTTAACCTCCCTTGACTTTTTTTTAAAGAATAAAAAAAAAAAAGTCGAATGGCCTCCCATGTATAGCCGCTTGAAATTGCCCTTGTTTGGTGTGAAAATGATTTCATTTCAAAAATGGATTTCGACTCCCATGTCTTGCAAAGAGGCAGGACAAAAGTCTGAGAGTAAGTGTTAGAGTAGAATTAAGGATTAATACATTGAAAAACCCCAAACTGGTACATTTGTGATAAATTTACCCCAAACTATTTTTTTGACCATGAAAAACCCTAAACTGGTACACTTATGACAAATTTACCCCGACTGACCATAAAAAATCATAAACTGGTGCATTTATAACAAATTTACCCCAAACTAATTTATTCGACCACAAAAAAACCCAAACTGATAAATTTGTAAATTGGATTAATACCACAAAAAAATCACAAAAATTGTAAATTGTGACAAACGGATCATAAAATCCCAAATTGGTATACTAATTAATTGTCACGTGTCATTTAACTTAATAATTTGACAATAAAATTTAACGAAAACTAACAGAGGGTAAATTTGTCGTAAGTGTACCAGTTTGGAGTAAATTTGTCAAAAGTATACAAATTTTGGGTTTTTGGTGGTCAAAAAAATAGTTTGGGGTAAATTTGTCACAGATGTACCAGTTTTGGATTTTTTAGGGTATTAGCTCTAGAATTAAAGTAGAACCGACAAAAAAAAAAAATTGCCCTTGTTTGTTTACGTGAGTCGAGAGTGCATTAATAAATTTATATTATCGAAAAAGAAAATTTTATAATTTTCTCTTTTTGAAAAAGAGACAAAATAAATAAAATATTAGAGTACCATTATAGAAGGAATTCCTCCGGGCAAAATTGTGACATCCAGAATTTTCAGTATTGTTTTCTATTAAATTAATCGGGCATTTCATTGACGTGTCTATAGGGTTGTTCTCAGAGCTGATCACTCTCGAGATAACTAGACTAGCTGGGTATGCCATTAAAGAATATTAAGGCAATAGACTTGAGAATTCGACCAGGAAGCGGCTTCTCGACCGTGTTCATCTTTAGAGGTCATTACTGCACAGTAAAGATCGAATTGAGATCAGAGATAGGTCGGTTCGACTGAGATGTGTGGCCGATCGTGGGTGACTCCACTAAATTGGAAAATTCTCGTCGACCGGCACTAATTTGATTTCTGTCGTTTTGGTACCCTGTGTTAGTAGTCGAGCCCTCGAGATTTTCACGACAATTGAGAGTCGCCAATGTGTCGAGTGGGTTCATTGTGGCTCGAAGAAAATCGACCACGAGTCAATTGCCCTAAAAAGTTCTGAAAACTACCCGGTAGTCTAGGTCACACTAAAAGCACGCCGGAGTGAAATTAACCGTCGATTTGAGTCAGATTTCAGAAATCGAAAGTTCAGTGATGTCACAAGCTATTTTAGGAACGTCAACTCGGTCTCAGAAGATTTTTCGGAGATTCGGGAAATTTTACGGAAAACCGTTTCGGACGTCGTGGAAGTTTGGCCGAAGTTCAAATTGGCTAAATTAATGGGAAGTTTGACTTTCGAGTTGAGCCCGTGTGTGTCGGAGACTTATAGAAAATTTCTTGGGATTTTTCTACGTCGAAATTGGACCTCGATTTGGGAATTTATTGGAGAAGTTGAAGTCAAATGGTGAAATTCGTATCATCCCCTTCCCCTAGCCCAAAATTGACCATTTGATAAGTTGTGAGAGTTGTTGGTGTGGCCAAAGGAAGGCCAAGGTGTAATACTTGGCCTAGATTGATTGTTGAAGATATTTCTTATGGAAAATTGACAAGGATGGCCCACCCTCTCTCTTATCTCCTTCCTCGCGCACGGCTCCTCTTCATTTTTCTCTGCGGTCTCAGTTTCTGCTTCATTCTCTTTCGGTCAAAGTCCAGCCCAGCAAAGTCCACCGAAGGAGCTGCCCTCGTCAGTTTTCCTCTCAACGCGCGTCTCTCCTGGCCCAAGCGAAGCTGCTCCTCCTCCGCAACGGTCCACTGTTCTTCAGTCAACCAAACCAGCGAGCTCCACCGTTTGTTGACCGAAGCTGCCAGCGGATGCCCTTCTCCACTAGGGTTGGTCGGCCATTTTCATGGTTCTTCATCAACCCACGCTTCCTTCTCACGCGGACAACACCGAGCGAAACCTCATCAGTTGTTGTAGCTACTCCGTCCGCCAGCGAAGATCCCTGCAGCAGCTTCACCGAGTCCAACATCTTCAGTCTTCCCCTGTGGCGTGCCCTCAGCTCGACGCCAGCCCGCCAATCAGCTCCAACGCCCTCAGAAGACCACCGATTCAACCAAGTCCTCGCCCACGTAGATCCAACAACCGAAGCTGCTCCCCATCTCTGCCATGTTTCGGTCGATTTCACTGGTCAAAGTCCAGCTGAAAACCATTGAAGATTGACCGAGGAAGTCCCCCACCGAGCGAAGCCCTGCCACGAAGCAAATCCAATTTCCTCTCCATCTTCAGCGCCCGAAGTTCCTCACGTGGCCAGCTCCACCTTCGTTTATTCACAAATCAATTCACCGAGGGCAGCATCGATCGGTCAATTGACCGCATACTCCCACGACCAGCTGCACGCGTGTCCTCAGCCCAAACCGAAGCTTCAGTCCAGCAATCCTCAGGCCCAGTAAAGCCAGTAATTTCGGACCATAGTGCAGTCTTCAAGCCCAATTGAAAATTCACAGCAGCAGGCCCATCCAGTTCAGCTTATTCAATTGAATTGAAGCCCAAATTTCCAGCACTTGAAGCCCAAATCAGTGAGGTTCAGCAGCCCGCTTTGCAAGCCCAGTCCAAGAGCAAGCCCATTCCAGTGCAAGAACAAATCTCAATTGGACTGAGATTTGTTGGGCCAAGTCTTAAGGCCCGGTCCCAAGCCCGCCGGTGTTGTCGAAAGTCCGATTTCGGCCGCCGTTGCGTCGCCGTCGCGGTGTTCCGATACCCGCTTTTGTCAAGTGAGTTTTACTCACTAATGCTTTATTAGTTTGCTAATTATGCTTAAGTTTGGTTAGATTTAATTAAGTGCAATTAGGTGGTTAGATTAGGTTAGAACAATTAAATTAGTGACTTGAGGATGCATGTTAGGTGGTTAGACCTAGCTATTAGCGAGTAGAAATGTTTGATTATTTATTGAATGTATCTCGGGATTTTTCCCGACCCGTTTCGGGCTCCAATAAGGCAATATAGGCCTAAATTGGATTTTTAATGTTTATTTATTTTTTTTCGAAATTTATTTATTTAATTAATTATTTTTCCGGAAATTCAACCGGGATGGCCGGTGACCGGAATTTCGTGCCGATTGTCGTGGTGCAGACCGTTTATTTATTTGAGCTCTACGTTGTGTGGAATTGAATTTATTGTGGAATTTTAGGAATTGTCCTAAATTGTTAGTTATTGAGTATTTGATTGGTAATGGCTAAGCATGGATATATAGCGCCAGTACGTTGATGGGCTATATAGTAGGGAGAATGGTGAGACCAATCAGGTACGATATTATTGGACATACGTGGTTCGGTGATTGGAAGTATCACTGGCGAAAACGGCGCCTTAAAGAACGCACGTAAATGACTTATAGACACACGTGGTTCGGTGATTATGGGAATATCACTGGTGAAAACGGCGCCTTAAAGAACGCACGATGTTGTCTATAGCCGATGTCACCTTGGCGAAAACGACGCCCTTGAAAGGACACGTGGTTCGGTGATCAAGGTTATCACTGGTGAAAACGGCGCCTTAAAGAACGCACGGTGTCGGTGATCGGTATGTCATTGGCGAAAACGACGCCCAAGAAACACATGTGATTTGGTGAATGAGTACACCACTGAGAAAGCGTGGTATGAGTGGGAATGACCTAGAAAGGGTCTGGCTGACATGTAATCGACTTAGTCGATTGATCAATGCTTGATCGGATGTCGTGAATTGTTTGAATATCTATGTTTAACCTTGAATTGCAGGTTGGAACTGAGGCTAAGGTAAGTCCTCTGACTCGTGTTGTGCTTAGGCAACCGGATGGCGTATTAGTTTATTAATCGAGTCTTAGTGGGTAGGACTCGCTAAGACGTGGTCTCATTGGTTATTGAATAACCATTTCAGGACCCTGAGGAAAATCTAATGAAGAGGAACCTGAAGAGGAGAAAGACGTTTGAGGAAGAAGATGATCCAGAGAGGGATCTTAAATATAACCCGGATGTGGATTGAGATCCCATCCCTTTTGTGAACCCTGTCTTGGTATAGATAGGTGTGAGACTTTTATGCTGTAAATAGTATTGTAAATATACTATGAGTTGTGCTGTTAACGAAAGTGTGGTTGTGAATTTCAATATGAAAAATATGGCCTGCTTTCCTATCCCATTGTTTTATTGTCTGGGGATTTATAACTGCTTCCGCGTGTGCTTAATAAAAAGAAAGGGTCGGCGATACATAGTCCTGGGATATCGCATTCTAAAATCGACCAAGTAGAAGGATGTGCGCGCGTCCGAGGATCGGGGCGTGACAAAAATTGCTAGTTATAGTCCTCGTAAGCACATCTTCTATTTGATGACGGGCTCAATTTCAATTTTGAATACATTTTGGGACTTTGTTGAAATATTTTCGCGTCACCTGCGACGTCACCGTGTTACGTAAACGCGTCAAGAGGATGAAGCTTGAACTGCAAGATTGGCCACGTATACCATAAAGCCAAGCAGCCTTTGGCGTTGACAAAAATCGCCACTTCACTCGCTTATTAGGTTTGCAAATCTTTAATTTATAACTCCACCTCCTTATACTAATCCACACGCGTTCTTTGTCTTATTATTATTATTAGGGTTAATATTAGGAAAACCCCAAACTAATAGATATGATAAATTTATTTTAAATTTATTTTTTTATTGCAAAAATTTTTAACTGCTATATCTACAATAAATTTACCAAAAATTAAATTTTTGATAAAAAAAACTCAAAACTGATATATATGTAACGAATTTAATCCAAAATTAGTACATTTATTTATTATATTAATTTCTATTGAATTTGATTAATACGACAAAAAAAAAAACTCAAACTAATATATACATGACAAATGGATAGTAAAACCTTAAATTGGTACATCTGTCAATTGTCATGTATTATCCACCTCAGTAATTTGATGGTAAAATTTAGCAGAAAGTATGAAGGGTAAATATATCATGTATGTATTAGTTTGAAATTTTTTGTGATATTAACTCTTATTATTATTAATTTCATTATTTTCATTATTATAATAAAATTGGCCACATGCAAGAGAAAGCACGTGATTGGAAGTGATCGATGGAATTTTTTTAATCGATATTAGATTAAGTGCATAGCAACTTCTAAAACTTCCTTTACCAAAAAAAAAAAATTCTAAAACTTATTATAAAAATGCAATTAAATCATAAAACTTTAAAAAAATACAATTAAATCTTAAAACCTATTAAATTAATGCAATCAAGTGCTATTAACTCCGTCACGAAAAATGCCGACGTGATATTCATTATTATTTTCTTCCTCAAATCTTACTTACATTAGATTTTAAATTAAAAGGGGTAAAAGAAAAGCACCTTGGCCGGTGGGGAGTTCGCTTGAGGCTGACTGAGTTTGTTTTATAGGCTGGTGCAGCAATTTATTTCATCCAGAAGGAAAGAAATGGGGCACTTCATGGAGGAGGAACATCTTCAGGTGACAGAATCATCAGCAATGTTCATTTCTCCATTAGAGTGCAGATGTCCTCCTTCATTATGTTGAGGAAGAAGGCATTGCTGCAAGATGATGAGGAGCTTTTGGAGGTTATGCATGATCACTCCAGTGCAGATTTTTCACAACGATCGCGGCGACCACAACCCATCGGCGAGGACCCTATGGCCCTTTTTTTTTTTTTTTTTTTTGAGCTCTGGCTCTTTTTTAAAATAAAACCTTAGCATTTATTTAATTTTTAATCTAATTTAAGTAAGATATTTTTAAAAAATAATTATTATAAAAATGTCACGTAGGAGAAAGAAAATAAAGAAGAAAATGACATGTCGGCATTTTTAATTTTCATAGTTAACTGAATGACTTGATTGCATCAATTTGACAAATTTTAAGACTTGATTACGTTTTTGGAAACTTTAGGACTAAATTATACATTCGTAATAAGTTTTAAAATTTCTAATACACTTATCTTTAACATAATTTCAAGCATGTCCCTCATTGATTAAAGATTGGGTAGAATAGATTTACCTCAAACTCACGCTGAAGGCAAAAATAGATTAATTATTTAATTGGCTAAAGCCGGAAAAAGAAGATGATAAAAAAAAAAAAAAGTCAACGCAATTTCATATGGATATAAAGAAGCAAATTGCTAAAATCGGAGAAAATTTAAATAAATAACTAAAATATAAATCGGCAACGTTTCGGGGAAATGCATGATGGAGTCACATTTCGCGGAAAATGATGTGCTGCAGACATATAAAAAAAAGAGACGCACTCGTTACAGGAGCTTGAGTTCGTTGATGAACTGCTGATTCTCTCTCTCTCTCTCTGCTCTCTGCTGCGCTTTTTCAGTAACCAGACGTTCTCCTACATCTTGTTGAGCTCCAGAAAGGAGAAGGGAAAAGCCATGTGGAAGCCAAAGAGAGCTTTGCTTCCCTCTTCTTCTTCTTCTTCAGGTCAACCAAGTCAACCCAAGAGGCTATGCGTCCCACCGATCGAGTAAGCTCGCCCTACCCTCCAAACGTTTCGATGCTTGGTTCACTGTTTGATGATCTTGCGTTAGTTTTAGCTTTACTTGAGGGAGATTCAATGAAGGGTTCTTGAGTTGACGATTCTTGAAATGAGAGATATGGTGAAAGCCCGCCATCGATAAGCTTTTGCCTCATGACCGTCCTAAATCGCTTTCGTTCAGTTCTTTGTTGGAGGGTTTGTGCTGTTGCTCAGATGCGAAGTACTAAAGACCTCGAATGTCGTCGTCTCGAATCTGTTTGGTGATTTCGCATTGGCCACTCGCTGTACTTCCTCCTTATTCGAGCTGAATTCTGCTAGAATCATTTATCTAGCAAGTGAGCTGTTATCGTTACCAGGTTACTTTGCTATCCTGTTGTCTAAAATATCCTATCTCGCTTGTAATTTTGTGCTGATGTTCATGCAGTCGAGCATGGAATGGGTCCGAAATGAATCCTGTGCCGAGTTGCTGTTTGACTTGCTGTTTGACAAAGGAGGATCTGCGGAATATGGTAAGATGAGTAAACTAGCTAAGTTGGACATGCAAAATACAGTCCTTATTATATTTCAATTCCTGATCTCTTCAATTAGAAGTGGTTAGACGCATGAGAAATTGCCATGAGATGTATAGAGAATTTTTTCTTGAGTGGTAAATATGACCCGCTGAAAGTTCTAGGATTTTCCTGTGAAGCAATTGCACTAAGAACATGCTTTAGGCTTTTCATGTTGCATTGGGCAGTATGGATCACAAAAAGATACAAATTTTCAATGAAGTGCCCTGGACATAACTGTCGCTTTGAAACCTGGAAAATGTGGTCAATGACCGTTTGAATGGAGGAGGAGGAAAGTGAAGATACCTGTGATGTGAACCTTGAATGTGATGACTACGTGACAGATGGCTCTTGCTTATGTAATTCTTCACTTTTGCTTCTTTGCTGGACAGTTTAGAGAAGAGCTGGAGCGTGCTAAATCCGACTGGGCCAAATATTTTCAAAGGTGAATATATTTCATTTGGTTTGTTGGCAATATCTTATCTGCATGAACTGATTCCTCTAGTGAATTTCCATGTGCTTTGTCTTGTCAGCTAAAGATATCATTGACATCATATGCCATCAATCCAAGACTCTTTTTGAAAAAGCGTAATACCTACACAAACATTTCATTTGTTGATCACTGAAAGGACAGTGCATTCGGAGATAGCTGCTAACTCACTGTAGTTGCTTCTGCTATCAATGTACTGCATATAAATATGTATTCCATCTCTACATTGACTTTATATATTCCCTTAGATTAAGGGAATGCATTTGAGTCTGGAATCTATCTTTTTATACTGTTATTAAGTGCAACATCCATGTGTACTCTTAACTAAAATGTTACATATGGATCTTTGTCTATTTACTACGATTAAGTCCACGAGACAGTAGTTTGTTCACGTTGTCAATTCTTATGGTGTAGTTCCTTCAGGAATGCTGTTGAAGAAATAGTGCAAGAGATGCACTCAATGGAGAATGCTTCTAAGAAACTGGTAAGATAAACAGAGTTTTCCAGTTTGGCTCAGACATATCTTTGTCAACACATCGGATATGAGTTGTTTATCTGCATGTCATGAAGTGACCAAATGAACTTATTGACCAACAAGTCCATTGCTAGCTAATTCATTTAGAGGAACATTCATTGAGCTTGAACTTGCACAAACTTTGCCCAAATTTTGCACGTTTTCCACCATATACAGCCGACATCAAGGTGCCAAACCTTCTTGTTAATGCGAACTCTTGGAGAACATTAGCCTTTTATTCCTAGAGTAACTTTTATTATTTGAGTGAGGGCCCTAGGGCCAACTTTTTTCCCTGCTCGACTGGAAGAATGGTAGATCCTTTTGCACAACCTATTATAGTAGGGAAGCCTTATAACTTGAAATGAATTCATCAGTTGACTTTCAACCTAATGACACCACGCGCCAGATCACAACATGACATCATAATCTTTCGCATCTACACTACCGGTGACAACACCAAAATACTACCCAGAAAAAAAAAAAAAAAAACTCAAAACCATGCCACCAGATTACAGTCAAGTTAGTCAACATGAACTTGCCCATTTCTACTCAAAACACTTAACATCAGCAGTAACTTTCTTAATTCCTTGATGAATTATAGTTTCTAAAGAGACATTTACAAAGACAAAAACACAACTGCATCAAGGACACAGCAAGCTTGACGTATACATTTTTCATGCTTTGCTAAGTTTCGCCCTCTGCAGAAGATGATAAATTGTTGCAGTCTAGGCTAATTTCCTCACTAATGCCTTCAAAATTTCCCCTTCATGTTCTTCAAGGCTCAAGTACATCCATCCTTCCCGTCACTTGCAGATCTAGGACATGAGAGGAGCTGTAAAACTTGTTCTGATAATCTGCTTTGAGAAAGCACACTAAAAGAAAAAGTGCAATTTTAGATTCTTCATATTGTCTGCATAGCACAGAAGTGCTATTGATATCACACCAAGTTTTCATGGTGCTGTATTCAACACCAATGGTCAACTGGTCGGCCTAATCAAAGACAGAGTATCTTTTGCTACTCATCGACTTTCATGCCCAAGAGAAGGTAAGTAACTGAGTTCCAACTGAGTTTTGTCAAGCCTGATATGGACACTTGAAAAGAGGAGTGCGTTCGACATCTAGATGCATTTTTTTTTTTTTTTATCAGAAAAAGTAATAGGTAGTGCCTGTGGAGAGAATAGAAAGAAAATCTAGATGCTTTGTTTAGATCCATAATGGAGACTTTTTATTAATGGAGTGATTTTGAGCTTTCACTCTTTGCTATGCAAAATTGAGGATAGTGACCTTCTAAATCTAAGTGGCCTTCTGTACTCCGTGCTTAAAATTATAACAAAAACAGGAGTAAGTTGGAGACCACTTTCAGCAGTTGATTTGGTTTCATCCATTAGAATCTGAGGCACCAATCATCATAATGTAGTTTGAACAATTAACTCATTCATGTTGCACATGTTACTTCCAGTTTAAATATGAAGATCTTATAGTTTGAACGATTTACACTTCAGCAGTCGAACGAGTTGATGCTTGTTTTATTTCTTCACTAGCCCTTTCTCAATCAACTTTGCATCTTTACCCTGAGGACCCTTGCCTTGATTGTACTCTTATTACATCTTCCGAGCACCTGACGTTTGGTGGAGAAATGGGCGGATATGGGCGTAAAGTGAATTGAGGTTCTTTCAATATTATTTTTATTCTTCTTTCCCTGTGCTGCTCTTACGTGCTTTATCTGAATACAAGTTCATCCATTGGAATGCAACATTACTCGTGAAAAAAGAAGTTTCTTGAAGCCAGAATATTTACCTGTCAATAGTGGAAATAAATACTTCCATTAGTCCAGCTTGAGCAATATACCAATTGTTTTTGTTCCAGGAACATGGAGATGCAATCGTGATGAAGGCCTTGGCTAACTGGAATGATGTGAGAGAGTTCAATGGTGAGACATTTTCTGATTCAATGCAGAAGAATAGCTCAAGCTCATATTCATCTTCAGTCTTAGGTGGACAAACTGAAAATCGCAACCATGTTCAACGTTATTTGGCTCCACCAATTGTTGCTGCTCCAGTTGGTCCGGAAGCTCCTCTGGCAAATGCGGGCTCCGCTGCTGAAGGTACGTGCCAGAGAACACAAAACTGTCTCTCCCTTTAAGCATATACAAAGATGTGGCCTGTGAAATTACGATGAAAATGGGACTTTCCACTTGATTTTTAAGCTTGAATATATAAAAGCATTGTGTACCTGATCCTTATGATTCTGGGCTCCAAATCATATAAAGACGTTTGTTTGTCCAGCTGTGATTATTGTGACATGAGCCTCATTAAATGCAATCTATCCATTTTGGCCAATATATGTACATATGTATGTATGCATGTATGTGTTCTGTCCAAGCTATTCAAAAGCAACTAAAAAATTAGTTGGTAACGGGTGCCTTTTTTGAGTGGGGGATTGGGGGAGGGGAAGGGTGAGGGTAGATACTCATGAACACCTTCACTTAGGTGATACTAAGTGGATATTGACAAGATATTGCTATGATTAGGTAGATATGAATAGATGTAATGAGCACACGATGTTTTTATGTGTATTTTTATCAAGTGGTGACTGCGGTTGTTTTAGAAAGGGCCTTGTCAATCGAAGCATGTAAAGATTACAAAGATCAGAGGCAAGAAAAATTAAAGAGATGTGCAGGGTAAGGAGGGAAAAAAAAACTTGCAGCACTTTCCACGATATCAGAATAGCTCATAGATCTGTGCTTACATCGGCCTATGTTTATGAACCATATTAATGTTTTAGTTCCTTCTTCAGGACTTAATGGTGCAATGGCTTTGGCATTACCAGTTCAGTCACAAAATACCAATTCTGGAACCTCCATGAAGATTTTAGTTGATGAAAATTTTCGTCTTGCTGCACATCAGCTCATGTCTGCAGGCTGCTCGAATGTTCAAAATCCTCCAGGATATCATGATAGTACTACTGCCGGATTGCCAACACAGTCTCATGGTCTCAATTTACAGAATTCCATGCATAGCAAAATGATTGGTTCTTCGAGCGGAATGGACTATACAGGATATGATGATGTTCTTCCTGAAGGCATTCATGTGAGAGAAAACAACACACCATGTAATGACCCGTTCTCTAGGACACTCGCTCCTCCCAAAGGCAATGGCGTGATGGAAGATATCCAATCAAGTCATTCAGATGATAGTTGGAAGCAATGGTTGGCTGATAACCCATTACTTGATAATGGTTATGTTGGAGAAAACAACACACCATGTAATGACCCGTTCTCTAGGACACTCGCTCCTCCCGAAGGCAATGGCGTGATGGAAGATATCCAATCAAATCATTCAGATGATAGTTGGAAGCAATGGTCGGCTGATAACCCATTACTTGATAATGGTTATGTTGGAGGTACCGGCAGAGGTGTTATTGGCTGGCTCAAGATAAAAGCAGTGTTGCAGTGGGGGTACTTCATCAGGAAGAGAGGTGTCAGACTTGTGGAGTTAGACCAACCACCGATCCAAGTTCAGGCTTGTTCGTAGTTCTTATGTCGCTTTAGGGAAAGATGATTCTCCGTTTACTTCTGATAGAATTGATGGTAATTTTTTCTTAAATGGTGGTAATATTTCATTGATTCTATATATTCATCTGTATATAGAACATCTATGTTGAATGCCTTATTAAGCGACTAATTGTTTCATCATAGTGTCTCTCTACCTCAATTCTTTCCACATCTTTCTTCAGAAAAGTTCTCTTATATATCACATGTAAGGAACGCAAGGTTATATCATTCAAAGGGTGTACTTGGATTCTGCGCTTATTATGCATTAGATCTGCAACCAAATCCAAGGAGTGCCATGTAATAAGTCCTGCCTACTGCTGCTCTCCAGTGGCAATGCAGCTCTTTTCTGGAACGCATACACTGTCAAGCTTTGATGCTAAGTTCCCTCGTACCCATTTTCCCGGCCTTCTCTTCTTGTTTTCTCGGTCCTCAAATGTTTTTACTATAACGAGCTTTTAGGCAAAGCAGCTCAGGGTTAGTTTAATTTAATGTTGGTTCTGCACTGGAATTGTAACCTTATAAAATAGGATTAAGTATTGAGATCTTTCGTCTTTAGTGTGTCATTCCACAATTCCTCCAGTTCCTGAACTATTTAAACAACTGAATATTCATGCATGTTTATACATCATTAAATTTATTGGCTAAGTGATATTCTTGGTTAAGAAAACGCAAGTCCATTGAAAATATTGTAGACATAATCTCATAATCCTAAACCTACCATTTATTTGCAGATTCCGAAGCTCTAGGACTGGAATATGATCAATGTCCTTTAAAACCACCTTGAAACTATATATCTAGCAGCTAGTCATGTTGATTATATTGATCCCAGAGGGCAGCCCTTCCACGCAAGAAGGTTTTTTGTGCATCGGATTGGATGCATCACTTAATGGTGACGTGAAGAAGCAAGTCAAATTTAGGTGGGTGAGAGATTTAAGCACTCCATTGCAAAGTTCGATAGTCGATTACACCGAGTGAACCACTCAACCCAAAGTATAAATAATCTACACCGAGCAATTGGTTCTCTTATATATGAAAGTTAATGTTTATAACAGATGAAGCATGAGATTGGGACTGTCGAATGGGTCTCGAATCTTGCAGCAATACCACGGAGACGATTGCCACCACATTGAAGCCATGGCTCTAATTAATAGACAAATAGTTACCTACTCCAATTTTCTCTTCAACAAATGCCCACCTAGCAGAAAAGGCACATGGGAGGTATAAATTAAGACTCCAAGGACGGAGCCGAAAAGCTTCAGTCACAAAAGCCAAAATGCATTGCTTCTCACATCGATGTCTGCAGCTTCGGAGAGCAGAGGTCCACCCACAGGAGCAACACGAGCATAACCACCACAAAATCTTGAACAGACAGTCATTCTGAATCAGAGATTTCATCTTCATCCTCGTCCAGTATGTAGACCAGGGCCCGTTTTCTTGCAGCTAAAACACAAGCCACACCTCTACTTGCTGTCGCCATAAAAACATTAACTTGATTTCAGTCCAACGTTTCTTGAATATATGGCCATGACTAACGTGATGTTTAGATACCTTTGTTGGGTAAAAGCAAAACTACAACACATGCATTATGCTAAAACACAGGTGGGGAAGCAAACCTTGCTGCCCAGGGAGGCTATGGTATGCATGTAAACTATGAATGCTCTACAGTATCTTGCTACACTAGATATCATGATAGTATCTATCATCATGAACATGTACAGGTTCTCAGTCAGTAACTAGACCGCAGTGAACCTACCATAAGAAGAATATTCTCTGTACTTGTGTGGCCTCTAAAGATTCACCTTTTTTGCACTTTGACCTCTCAATAGATTTAAATTTAGGGGAAAACCTGATACATTAGTATATTACTTCTTCAACTGAAAAAATATTCTTCTTTGGAGCATAAGTTTGCACTTCTTCAAACTGTGGGAACAAACATGAAGTGGTCCATTAAAGAGACATATTGTACCTAAGCCAGTCATAACCAGTCATATTTAAACTTATGAGTAGGCTGTTAAGTGAAAATGTAGTAAGGAGCATGGACAGGATTTATTCAGTCCACTACCTAGTCAACAAGATGGAATTGTTGCAAACACTCGCAAGTTTATCAAGCATTGATACACAAGGGAAATAGTATGGGCAACAACAAGTTTCCAAACATCCAAAAATGCAGATGGACATGGTAAGAAGCTCAAGGAAAAAAATTCAGGACTATAAAATTGATGGCATGACAATGGTTTAATCCTTAGTTCAGTTTTTATGGTGGTGTCAAAAATTCTTACCACTAACTGAGAAGGGAGGAACAACAGTATGGGGAATGCTGCGAATCTTCTCATTCTCCACATCTAGGTGTAACATAGAGTCCTACATGCATAGTTTCACTGTGTTAATGTTTCAGGAGTGAGAATAAGATAACCAAGCAAAAAATGTTCTCACAAAATAGAAGCAAAAATGGCACTTCTTACCTATTAGGGACATTCTGACCAAAAAAATAAAAAATCAATTAGGGACACCACATGCCTACTTTTTAACCAACATACATGTAGAAGGCTTTAACTGCCAAGATAAGTTGGAACTTTTGCAGTTATAGTAAGGCAGAAAGCAAAACACCCTTCAGAGTTCCCAAGCGTGAAATAGCATGTCCATGCACATAGGAGGAAAAACTAAGCTGCTGCTTCTCATGCTGATGAGGAAAGCATATAAATAAAAGATAGGAAGAATAAAATTCCTAGTGTTTTTGAAACCGGACAAGTGGTTCAACCGGTCAAACTGGTAGAACTGTGTTCTACCAGTTTAATGGGTTTAACATATTGCATGTGATGTCATCTGATAGAATACTCCACATATATTAGATTACACGTGTTCAGATTAATAGATGCCTGGCTGAGTTGGCAGAGCCTCATTGAGCACAAATGACAGCATTCAAGTTCTCAAGAGCATCATTTAATTTTCTAATAGATTAAACCAATGAGGTCAATGAATAATAATGCACCACCAAATTGAAGCAAGAAGACACTGGAGTGAATGGTTGGTACGCTTGGTAGTTACAAGAGGTTGGAGTTCCAAACCCCAACCCAACTCCAACACTCTTCCTTTAAACATTTTGAATGCCCAGAATTGGTCCAAACTAGTTGACAAAAATGTGGGTCAACAGTTGACAGTTACGCCTGATAACAATAGGGTCAATACCACCAGTTCTTGACCACTACTGTTTCTGCTGTGAAACCAGACTGGACAGGTCTGGTTCCTGATCCAACCAGAGCCGGTTCTTAAAACACTGAAAGGAACAGGAGTCAACTGAAAAGCAATTTTCTTTTTGCCATCAATGTTTTAAATAGTGAACTGACACGTATCAGAACAAACAGCGTCCTATACGTATCACGAGTACGAAATCAATATGCAAGCTTAGGATCCAAGAGTTACCTTTAATTGGTACAACTCCCAGTTATTTGCTCGAGTGGTTCCTGAAATGTGCACAAATGGAAGGTCACTGGCCTGCAAGATCATCATCCAGGCATCTCCCAAATTTTCACCAGTATCATTCATCTTATTTAGCAACATAACAATTTGATGGTCCTGTTTCAAAATAAAATATATTAGCCACATCCACAAATTCTTAAAGCAATATATGCCAGGCTTTTACCTTATATAGAGCCAAATCCACACAATGGTAACCAGAAGGGATGCACAACAAGATTGCTTCCAAAGGTTTTCCCTGCTTCACATTGCTTGAATCATTCATAGATCCCCTCACTACAGCTATACAGTTTGTAACATCTAAAAAAGACTCGTCAGGTAATTGGAAGGAAATATAGTCTGTAAACCCAACTTCATGAGTCAGATTAGATGAAGCAAATTCAGAGGCATCCTGCAAAGCCATATGAAGAAACGATTAGCATGAAAAAGCAGTTGTACTCTGCCCATGCAGATCTCCGGATAAAATTGTAGATTCAGATTAAGGGTAAATACCTCATAGGAGGACAGTGAAATTGGAATGTATCGGGTGGATGCTGAAACTGATGTAAGACGGAATAGAGGCAATAAATTCTTACAACGTATCTTTTTTGAAATGGTAGAAAAAGGCATCTGGGCAGCTTCCTTGAAACTGTAAAAATTTAAATTTATTCCTAATCAGTAAACATGAGATACGGCATTATCACACACAATAATCATAAACTAATCAGAAAGCCCAATCCAATAAGATCACTTCGCTTAAGTTTCCATGTACCTTGTCAAGTAATCAACTTGAGATTGAATACGAAACACTAGATTATTAGGTAGAGGGTAAGTAAAAAACCATTGTTGAGTACAACCTTCAGAAGACAACCCCCACCCCCGAGGGTTTCCTTTTTTTCCTTCTCTCATTATAGTCTCAAGGTTCTGGCCACTCAGACAAGGAAATATAAAATATAGCTACAATTTTATTGTAACAGGAATTTGGATAGAAAGATCTACTGACAAATGACATTATCAAGATACCTAAATTAGCCAAATGAGAAATGAATATTTCAGCTCAATTAAACGATGAGTTGGGTGAAACCAAAGCACAAGGTTTTAAGTGAAGGATTGCAATGTTTACGTAAACCATTTTGGAGCCGGACCATCATACTCAAACCTCTGTTATGCATACAAAGAGATCGAGAATTTCATATTCGGTACACTTGTCAGCAATGAGAACCAGACTTGGAGGAGGGAAAAAATCAATCACTTCAAATGACAGATGACAGCAACGATTTATCCCAGCGTTCATATATTCCCCACTGAGGTAGCATGCGGAAAAACACTAGTGAATGGAAAATCTAGATATAGCATAAATACAAAGAATCGACAATGAAAGAGTAACAAGACACATTCAAGTAAGAACTTCCATGCATGAACAAGATTCTATTAAATTTCATTCAATTCTTTTGCTGATACCTGTGTTCCATCTGTTGAAAATCCTTTGCAAGTGTCCTTCGCAAATATTTGCTGTCCCCAAATCCTCCAAATTGCACTAATTCTTTGACTCTCTTCATAGTTTCTCTGAAACAATAATGTGTAAAACATCTTATTGACCTGACATCAAGGCAGACAAGCGCATGAAACTACATTTGATTTTCAAAAGACTTTCCAGTCCAATGAGAAACGACAATCAACCCGTCAATTTCAATCCTCGTTACCCTGTCATTAGCAACATTTGCTGGACCAAGAATGACCACAGTCAAAGCCCAGCAAAGCACCCTAACTTGAGTCAACCTCATCTCTTGTGCTCTTAGAAGTATTTAGGAGGACGGTAGCAAGATGACTTAAAATGAAGAACTAACCCTCAAACCAGGAGTCATTTACAATTTCGATATTCTGAATTTAGCAACTAATTTGGTCGCATTGCAAAAAGGCATGAGTGAGCCACTAGAGCGCATGAAAAGAATACTAGGCTTGACAGGATACCGCTCTGACATTTAAAGCGTGACCAAGGTCCATTACGCCATGATATTTTAATCCTCTGGCACACAAATGGATAGCACAACCTAGTGAAGGGCCACCAAAATTTGCTGCTAGAGTACATGAAGGCAATACTAAGCTGTCGACACTTCACAGTATCCAAGCCATTGCCTCACCAAATTTCAGATACAACGAATGAAGAGATGACCCACACTTGGAATTAGAAGGTTATGTCAAATTATGAATCCAGTCATCATGTCTGAATGATACATATGATTCCATAACTAGGGCCAGGCAATAACATTTTCTTATTAGATGAATGAAATTCATTAAGAACACCAAGTAGGAGCCGAACTTCAGATGATGCACAAGAGAAGAAATTTATTAATTCAATGGGTAGCCATTCTATCAAAAATAATGGCATGTCACATCTCAGCCCAAGTAAAGTTAATGTCGACTGAAATGAGGGAAAATAATTAACTTTTAGGGAGTATACAAGCCATTTCTACTGGAAGCTCTGTATATGGCAATGCCAAACAGTCCACTTGGTGACTCCATCAGGTATGAACACATATTAACTAAAGATTCAGGGGTTCTGTGTGCCATATTGTAAATGACTTAGAATTAGGAACTGGACAAGTTGGAGGAAATCACTTACAAATCAATGTCAATTTCTTCATCAGCCTCGGATAGATCCAGAAGCTGCATAACAGGATCTTGATCATACAGAAACTTCAAGAACACAACAACAAGTTCACTGTAGAAATTCATAAGAGTAAATAGGGATTCACCATAAGGACTGAACCTGATGGATAAAAGTTAGACAAACCTATTGTATGTTAAAAGTTGATCACTTGGCTCTGACATAAGTTGCTTTATACATTTCAGAAGCCAGCTGAAGAAATTTGCAAACTGAAAGAGACACAAAACCAAAACCAAAACCAAAAGCTTCAGCAACATGCACATTATCAACCAATAAAAAAAGCTTACACCGCTGGCTCAAGAATTTAGGATCCTACCAATATTCTGAGCTTATCTAGATTTCAGTGGTCACACTGGCAATATTTTCATTTTAAAACAAGAAAGAATGGATGTCTCCAGCATAGCATGTGCGAAATTGAAAAGGTATCAACAAACATTAAGTTGTCAAGGTGCCGTAATCAAAGATAAAAAAGTCATGCAATTTCTCTTTGGTCCTTCAAATACACGATGATATATATCAACAAATAACAATGTGATATTGTCAGTATTTCATCATGATCTTAAAAGGTGCGAGATGAAACTTTGTTAAACAGGTTCAAGTCATGTGCAAGGTGCGAGATGAAACTTTGTTAAACAGGTTCAAGTCATGTGCAGATGCCCAGCTAACAATATCTTCCTCAAATTCTCAACGAAAACGCTTGTATTTCAAATATTAAATGTTATTCGGCTTAGAATAATATGTCATTCTGAGCACACAAGATCTTGTGTCTTATATCCACAAGTAGTTCAACTCCATGTTTAAAATTTAGGAATTTAGCATGATTAAAGATATGCACGATGAGAGACAGGCAAGATTTTGGAAAAGAGTAGCAAACAGAAGGTATCAAGAAACGTAGAGAAATCATAACAAAGATTGTAACAGGCTACCTGCTGCACAACAGATGAGAGCACCCTTAGAATCGCTCAACCTGTACAAGCAGCATTCCAGCCTTTTCTACTGCATTGTCCACCAGTGTCTCATCCAAACCAATACCCAGGTAACAAGAGTGCCATCTTGAAAGACCCCTGAGCTCACCCATTCTAAAGCCAATAATTTCTACAGCAGGCTGATTCTCTCTCTCTCTCTCTCTCCGCTCTCTGCTCTCTGCTGCGCTTTTTCAGTAACCAGACATTCTCTTGCTTCTCGTTGAGCTCCAGAAAGGAGAAGGGAAAAGCCATGTGGAAGCCAAAGAGAGCTTTGCCTCCCTCTTCTTCTTCAGGTCAACAAAGTCAACCCAAGAGGCCATGCTTGCCTCCAATCGAGTATGCTCGCTCTTCCCTCTTAACGTTTCAATGCTTGATTCGTTGTTTGATGATCTTGCGTTAGTTTTAGCTGTACTTGAGGGAGATTCAATGAAGGGGTCTTGAGTTGAAGATTCTTGACATGAGAGACATGGTGAAAGCCCGCCATCGATAAGCTTTTGCCTCATGACCGTTCAAAATCACTTTCGTTCAGTTCTTTATTTATGGCTTTGTGCTGTTG
Source organism: Eucalyptus camaldulensis (assembly GCA_019915185.1). NCBI lineage: Eukaryota > Viridiplantae > Streptophyta > Magnoliopsida > Myrtales > Myrtaceae > Eucalyptus > Eucalyptus camaldulensis. The sequence continues at coordinate 11,666,522 of JAHSVA010000013.1, read as the reverse complement.
TTTTAATGCGAAGTACTAATGACCTCGGATGTCATCGTCTCAAATCTGTTTTGTGAATTTATGTTGGCCAATTGCAGTACTTCCTCCTTATTTGAGCTGAATTCTGTTAAAATCATTTATCTAGCAAGTGAGCTGTTATCGTTACCAGGTTAATTTGCTATCCTGTCGTCTAAATATCCTATCTCGCTTGTACTTTTGTGCTGATGTTCATGCAGTCAAGCATGGAACGGGTCTGAAATGAATCCTGTGCCGAGTTGCTGTTTGACTTGCTGTTTGACAAAGGAGGATCTGCGGAGTATGGTAAGATGAGTGAAGTAGCCAAGTTGGACATGCAAAGTACAGCCCTTATTATATTTCAATTCCTGTTTCTTCGATTAGAAGTGGTTAGATGCATTTCTGACATTCCGGCCAGTTTCTGGACAGTAATCCGCGTGAGAAATTGCCAAGAGATGTATAGAGAATTATTGCTTGAGTGGTAAAAATGACCTGCTGAATGTTCTAGGATTTTCCTGGGAAGTAATTGCACTAAACACATGCTTTAGGCTTTTCATGTTGTGTTGGGCAGTATGGTTCACAAAAAGATACAAATTTTCGATGAAGTGCCATGGACATAACTGTCGCCTTGAATCCTGGAAAATGTGGTCAATGACCCTTTGAACGTAGGAGGAGGAAAATGAAGATACCTGTGATGTGAAACTTGAATGTGATGATTACGTGACAGATGGCTCTTGCTTATGTAATTATTTGCTTTTGCTTTCTTTGCTGGCCAGTTCAGAGAAGAGCTGGAGAGTGCTAAATCTGACTGGGCCGAATATTTTCGAAGGTGATTATATTTCATTTGGTTTGTTGGCAGTATCATATCTGCATGAACTGATTTCTGCAGGAGAATTTCCATGTCTATTGTCTCATCAAAGTATTAATGCCATAAATCCTAATTTCTGTTCGGCAAAGTGTAATACCTGTGCATACCTTTTTCTGTAAATCACTGACAGGACGGTGCATTTGGAGATAGCAGCTAATCAACATTATTTGCTTCTGTTATCAAAGTACTGGATAAATTTGTATTCCAGTTTTATGTTGACTTTTTATGTCGAGTTAGATTAAGGAATGCATTTGATGAGTCTGGCATTTATGGTTTATACAGTAATTAGATCTGACATTCATTTGTACAAGTAACTTAAATGTCAAGGGTTATCTGTCTTTTTGTTACGAATAAGTCCACAAGACAGCAGTTGTTCATGTTATCAATTTTTATGGTGTAGTTGCATCTGGAATGGTCTCAAAGATATAGTGCCACAGATGCGCTCAGAGAATGATTTTCAGAGATTGGTAAGATAAACAAGTTTATAAGATTTCTACTTTTTCACAGACATATCTTCATCAACACTTAAGGTATGAGTTGTTTCTCTGCATGTCATGAAGTGATAGAATGAACTTACTAATCGCTTCATTCCGACAGTTTTAACAGCATTCATCGAGCACAAACTTCACACGATCTCCTTTGTCTATAAGTAAATATTCATTTTGTTGTGCAACCTGTGGAAAGAAAAACATGGGAAGGCCTAATTTCCATACAAGTCTGTTACAGCATAATGTCCCACATGGGCAGACAAAATTGAGGTGCCAAACCTTCTTCTCAATGTGAACTCTTGGGGAAGATCAACCTGTTATCCATAGAGTAACTTATATCCGTTGAGTGAGGACCTTCCACTCAGTACTGTCAGCTTACTAGGGCCAACTTGCATCCCTGCTCGACGGGAAGAACAGGAGATCCTTTTGAACAACTTGTTATAATAGGAAAGCCTTATATCTTGACACAGGAGATCCTTCTGTGCAACCTATTACGACTCACTAGCCAGGTTCTAAACCCATGTTTTGTCATATTAGGCATAAACCATACAAGCCTAAGCCAAGTCACTTTGTTCCCCCATGTCCTCACTAGCTTCGAACTCTCCTTTATAGAGAAAGAGCCCCTAGATGATCCAGTAAATACCACACTGTCTATAGAGCCAGAGTTTGGAGCAATCAACCCACACAAAGCCATCTGAGTTTCAAGCAGATCATCAGACCTTGCTGGAGGCCATCTCCGTTCATTCTCCTCAATAACAGTTTCAACTGTGGCTTTATCACCTAAAGCTAAATCATAACCATTCTAAAGAACATGAAAATTTTTTCATGGACATGGAATGGAAGGGGAAAATGAAAATGCTTAGGATTGATCATATGAGTTTTATAGACAACTGCTGTTCGGTAAAAGACAGTGAATTCAAATATGCATGAAGAACTTAGCTCAATAAGGTGTTTGATAAGTTGTTTTTAGGAAAGAGCCACAGGATAGGTTTTCCAACTCCTTTTGATGGAATGGATTGGTTTTGTATCCCTCCTGCTTCATTTTTTGGATGTCTCCAACTTTGGCAATTCTGCTGTTGGTGGTTTTGAACAGATGGAAGCAGTGGATTTTGGAAACATTCATTCTCCCCAGCGTGCAAGGTATGGATGCACTTCCCTCGTGATGCTGTTGAGAAAGGTTTTCTGTGTAGTGTTGACAGGTTATGCATTGTTGATGTTTTGGGGAATAATGGTCCGACCTACCACTACCACCCCAAGCAAGCAGTCTGAGCTCTCAGTGAGTGTCATGCCACAATGACTCGGTCATGCACCAAAGTGTCAATGCTCAATTTAGAACATAATCCTTGTAGCTTGCCAGTGGAACATTTTATTTTATTTTACTCCATTTTTAAAAAAAATGAGAATTATTAAACAAATAAAACGACGGGTCTATTTATCCTTGTAGTTTCCTCGGCAGTAAGACCTGTCCAAGTGAGATGTTGGGTATTTTGTCTCTCTGTCGTTACTTTTCCAATTTTCCGTTTTTATACACATTCCTATTTCTAATGGTTGGTTTCTGGAGAGAATGCAGGGCTAATGCTAATTCTACGGGAGAGAATGATGTGAGAGACTTACGGCTTCAAATTCAAACCAAACCGTCAGATTCTCTATTTACTGGACAGAAACTAGAAGGAGTGGGGGGTGCTCACATTTCCGTTGCCTTGATCAATGCAAATATAGGGGATGTTGTTACATCAGGCCTGGAATCCTCCATTAAGTTGGACATCGTCGTGCTCGAAGGCGACTTCAACAAAGACGATGAGGATAACTGGACCCAAGAAGAGTTTGACAGCCACGTGGTTAAACAACGTGAAGGAAAGAGGCCGCTTTTGGCTGGAGATCTCGTAGTGAAGCTCAAGGAAGGTGTTGAGGAGATAGGAGAACTGATGTTTACTGACAATTCCAGTTGGAATAGGAGTAAAAGATTCAGGATAGGGCTTAAGGTGGCAACGGGTTTTTGTGGGAATACACGAATCCGAGTAGCCAAAACAGATGCCTTCCAAGTCAAGGAAAATAGAGGGGAAGGTAGGTCCTTCATTGTCTTTCTACAGTATATAAACCTTATCCTATTTGACTGGACATAAACATGATTTTGGACGTCCAGAGTCTTCAATTTTTTAATTTAGAGCTTCATTTTGTGTGGACCTTTACAACTCGAACAAAAATTCTGATAAAAAAGAAGCAATCGGTTTGTTTGTTATTGGTAAATGTCCACACTCTGGATCAGTTTCAGGGGAGAGATTGCACGCCTCCTAGAGGTTTGCTTCTACAAATTAATCTAATAGTGCCCGGATCTAATTGTATATGTGCTCTTCATTTTACAGCATACATGAAACATCATCCACCTGCATCTGACGATGAGGTTTGGAGGTTGGAGAACATTGCCAAAGGTGGGAAATCTCACCAAAAACTGAGTGATGCTGGAATATATAAAGTGGAAGACTTTCTACTGCAACTGTTCACGGACCCCGAGAAATTGAGAGAGGTAAGCACTCAGTTAATAATTCCCAATTAGGGTTTGATTGACTGCCAAGAATGTAAGTCCTGTGTGTTCACTCATCATAGATTCTCGGAAAGAGCATAACAGAGAAGAAGTGAGATAGCCTGATACGCCATGCAAAGACTTGCGAAACAAAGTGGAAACTTTACTTGGACTATCCTGATGGCGTGACGAAGCATGGTGCTGTATTCAACACTGATGATCAACCAATCGGCCTAGTCAAAGACACGGAATATTTTGCTACTCATCGACTTTCTGCTCAAGAGAAGGTAAGTAACCAAGGAGTTCCTACTCAATTTTGTCAAGCCAGTTCACTCGCGACACCCCATCTTGGGGAATTCGAATTAGTTGTCCCATATTTTCTATGTAATCAGTATTTTGATGTTCACTTGTAGCTGTGTGGCTTAGTAGGTGTTAGAATTGAATAGAGATTTGGAAACCTGAAACAAGGAGTTAATTGAACATCTAGAGGCTTTGCTTTTCTTTTCTTTTGTTTTTTTCTTTCCGATCACAAAAGTATAATGAAGTTCCCGTGGAGAGAATAAAAAAAAAATATAGATGCTATGTTTAGATCCATAATAGGGACTTTCTATTAATGGAGTGATTTTGAGCTTGCTCTCTTTGTGAAGCAAAGTTAAGGTTAGTGACCTTGTAAATCTAAGTGGCCTTCTATATTGAGTAAGTTAAAGACCACTTTCAGCACTTCATTCGGTTTCATCCATGAGAATCTGAGGCACTCATCAACAAATTATAGTTTAAACGATTAACACATTCCCGTTGCGACCATTACTTTCCAAGTTTATAATCATCAAGATCTTAATTACTTGCACAATACATATCGATGACTGCTTTATTTCTTCTCTGGTCCTTTCTCGATCAACTTTGCATCTTTACACTGAGGGCCTTGCCTTGAATGTACTTTCTAAATTACATCTTTTGAGCGCCTGACCTTTACGTGGTAAAGAAATGGGCAGATATAGGCATAAAGCAAATTGCGGTTCTTTCAATATTGTTCTTCTTTCTCTGTGCTGCACTCACGTACTTAATCTGAATACAAGTTCATCCATTGGAATGCAACTTTACTTGTCAAAAAAAGTAGTTGCTTGAAGCCAGAATGTTAATCTGTCAATAATGGAGATAAATACTTCCATTAGTACAGCTTAAGCAATATACCAGGTGTGTTTTTCCCAGGAACATGGAGATGCAATTGTGAAAAAGGCCTTGGCTAACTGGAATGATGTGAGAGAGTTCAATGGTGAGACGTTCTCTGATTCAATGAGGCGCAACCCTGTTCAACGTTATGTGGCTCCACCAATCTTTCCTGCCCCGTTTGGTCTGGAAGCTCCTCCGGCAAATGTGAGCTCCACTGCTGAAGGTACGTTCTCTAGAACACAATACTGTCTCTCCCTTTAAGCACATACAAAGACGTGGCCTGTGAAATTACAATGAAAATTGGAATTTCCACTTGATTGTTGAGCTTTTATATATTAAAGCATTGTGTAACTGATCCTTTTGGGTTCCACTTAATATAAAGACGTTCGTTTGTCCAGCTGTGATTGATGCAAAATGAGCCTCATTCAATACATATATACGTATGTATGCATGTATGTGTTCCGTCCAAGCAATTGAAAAGCAACTAAAAAATTAGGTGGTAACATGTGTCTTTTTTGAGTGGGGGATTGGAGATGGGGAGGGCGGATACTCATGAACCCTTCACTTAGGTGATGCTAAGTGAACGTTGACAAGATAATGCTACCACTAGGTAGATATGACTAGATGTAATGAGCACACGGCAACATGTTTATATTTGCATTTTTGTCATTTTACAAAAGGGCCTTGTCAAGTGAAGCGCGTTACAAAGATTAGGGGCAAGAAAAATTAAAGAGATGTGCAGGGTAAGGGAAAAAAGAACAGTAGCACTTTCTGTGATACCAGAATAGTAAAAGCTCATGATGAATCATTGCAAGAATTTTTATAGGCTCGTAGTCTTGTGCTTACGTCGGCCTATGTTTACGAACCGCATTAATGTTTTAGTTCTTTCTCCAGGACTCAATGGTGCAACGGCTTTGGTATTGCCGTTTCAATCACCAAATTTTCCTCCAGCTGCACATCAGCCCATGTCTGCAGACCGCTCGAATGTTCAGATTCCTCCAGGATTTCATGATAGTACTTCTGCCGGATTGCCAACACAGCCCCTTGGTATCAATGTACAGAATGCCATACGTCGCCAAATGATCGGTTCTTCGAGCCCAATGGACAATGGAGGATATGATAATGTTCTTCTTGAAGGCGATCATGTGATGGAAGAGATCCAATCAATTGATCTTGATGCTTTCGAGAAATGGTTTGCTGAAAGCACACCATGTAATGACCTGTTATCCGATAATGGTTTTGTTAGGGGAACCGGCAGAGGTGTTATTGGCTGGCTCAAGATAAAGGCGGTGCTGCAGTGGGGGTACTTCATCAGGAAGACAGGTGTCAGACTCGTGGAGTTAGACCAACCAACTATCGAAGTCCGGGCTTGTTCATAGTTCTTTCTTCGCTTTAGGGAAGATGATTATATTCCTAATAGAAATGATGGTAATTCTTTCTTAAATGGTGGTATTATTTCATTGGTAATATTCTTCATCTGTATATAGAACAGCTTTGTCAAAGCCTTCTTAAGCGACTACTTTTTATCGTTGAAAAGTATCTCTCTACCTCAGTTCTTTCGACATCTTTCTTCAAGAAAGTTCTCTGATGTATCACATGTAAGGAATGCAAGGTCATACCATTCAAAGAGTGTACTTGAATTCTACGCTTATTATGCATTAGAATTGCGACCAAATCCATGGAGACCCATGTGACAAGTCTTGCCTACTGCTGCTATCCAGTGGTAATGCAGCCTTTTCCTAGAACGCATGCATTGTCAACCCTTAAGATGCGTTTGATTTAACATTCCCAAAAAGCTTTCAGTCTCCAAAACTTTGGGAAAATGCTTAATTGTTTAACAATTATTTTAAAGTAATTTTCAAGTAAAAGCCAACAATAAGAAAGTTGAAAGCATAATACTAGTAGGTACTAGCATTAAACTTTCAGCATTTTGCCAAATACTTAAACTCATTTTTTCCTTCAAAACTACCCTTACTCATATTTTAAATTTCCGATTTTTCAAATATATTTTTTAACAAATGGCATTTCTCTCAAAATTACTTCTCAAAACATAATTTATCAAAAGGCATGTAATTAACATTTTTCCAATATGCTTAAACCACTAAACCAAACACGCCCTAAGTTCTCTCATACCCGTTTTCCTGGCCTTCTCTTGTTTTCTCAATCTTTGAAATGGTTTACTTGAATTTCTCTATAACGAGCTTTGATGCAAAGCTGCTCGGGGTATGTTTGATTTAATATTGGGTATGCACTACAATTTTGTCCTTATGATAGAGGATTGAGTATCTAGATCTTTCATATTTACTGGATCATTCCACACTTACTTTATGTCATGAACTACTTAAAAAAATGAACATTCCTATAAGTTTATACATCATTAAATTCAATGGCTATGCGATGCTCCTGATTAAGAAAACACAAGTCCATTGAAGATATTGTAGACATAATCTCATTATCCTAAACCTACCGTTCATTTGCGGATTCTGAATCTCTGATACAACAATATAGTCAAATGCTCTTTAAAGCCACCTTGCGACTGTATATTTAGTGGCTGGTCATGTTGATTATATTGATCCCGGAGCGTAGCCCTTCCACACAAACGTATTTTGTGCTTTGAATTGGATGCATCACTTAACGTTGACATAGAGAAGCAAGTCAATTTAGGTGAGGGATTTTGACATTCAAATGCAAAGTTCGTTGGTCGATTACACCAAGTGAACCATTCAACCCAAAGTATAGAAAATCCAAACCAAGCATTTGTTTCTCTTATATATGAGGGTTATAAACATATACAGATGAAGCATAAGCTTGGCACTATCGAATGGGTCTCAAAGTTTGCAGCAATACTATGAAGGCAATTGCCACCAGATAGAAGCCATGGCTCTAAATAGATAAATAGTTACCTTTTACTCCAGTTTTATCTTCAACAAATGCCCACCAGGCAGGAAAGGCACGTGGCAGGTATAAATTAACACTTTCCAAGAAGGGCGGAACCGGAAAACTTCAGTCACAAAAGCCAACATGTATTGCTTCTCACACCGATGTCTGCAGCTTCGGAGAGTAGAGGTCCACCCACAGGAGCAACACGAGCATAACCACCACAAAATCTTGAACAGTCATTCTGAATCAGAGATTTCATCTTCATCCTCGTCCAGTATGTAGACCAGGGCCCGTTTTCTTGCAGCTAAAACACAAGCCACACCTCTACTTGCTGTCGCCATAAAAACATTAACTTGATTTCAGTCCAACGTTTCTTGAATATATGGCCATGACTAACGTGATGTTTAGATACCTTTGCTGGGTAAAAGCAAAACTACAACACATGCATTATGCTAAAACACAGGCGGGGAAGCAAACCTTGCTGCCCAGGGAGGCTATGGTATGCATGTAAACTATGAATGCTCTACAGTATCTTGCTACACTAGATATCATGATAGTATCTATCATCATGAACATGTACAGGTTCTCAGTCAGTAACTAGACCGCAATGAACCTACCATAAGAAGAATATTCTCTGTACTTGTGTGGCCTCTAAAGATTCACCTTTTTTGCACTTTGACCTCTCAATAGATTTAAATTTAGGGGAAAACCTGATACATTAGTATATTACTTCTTCAACTGAAAAAATATTCTTCTTTGGAGCATAAGTTTGCACTTCTTCAAACTGTGGGAACAAACATGAAGTGGTCCATTAAAGAGACATAATGTACTTATGCCAGTCATATTTAAACTTAAGAGTAGGCTGTTAAGTGAAAATGTAGTAAGAAGCATGGACAGGATTTATTCAGTCCACTACCTAGTCAACAAGATGGAATTGTTGCTAACACTCACAAGTTTATCAAGCATTGAAACACAAAGGAAATAGAATGGGCAACAATAAGTTTCCAAACATCCAAAAATGCAGATGGACATGTAAGAAGCTCAAGGAAAAAAAAATCAGGACTATAAAATTGATGGCATGACAATGATTTAATCCTTAGCTCAGTTGTATGATGGTGTCAAAAATTCTTACCACTAACTGACAAGGGAGGAACAACATTATGGGGAATGCTGCGAATCTTCTCATTCTCCATATCTAGGCGTAATATAGAGTCCTAAATGCATAGTTTCACTGGGTTAGTGTTTCAGGAGTGAGAATAAGATAACCAAGCAAAAAATGTTCTCACAAAATAGAAGCAAAAATGGCACTTCTTACCTATTAGGGACATTCTGACCAAAAAAGTAAAAAATCAATTAGGGACACCGCATGCCTATTTCTTAACATACATACAAGTTGAAGGCTTTAACTGCCAAGATAAGTTGGAACTTTTGCAGTTATGGTAAGGCAGAAAGTAAAACATCCTTCAGAATTTCCAAGCGTGAAATAGCATGTCCATGCACATAGGAGGAAAAACTAAGTTGCTGCTCCTCATGCTGATGAGGAAAGCATATAAATAAAAGATAGGAAGAATAAAATTCCCAGTGTTTTTGAAACTGGACAAGTGGTTCAACCGGTCAAACTGGTAGAACTGTGCTCCACCAGTTTAACAGGTTTAACATATTGCATGTGATGTCATCTGATAGAATACTCCACATATATTAGATTACACGTGTTCAGATTAACAGATGCCTGGCTGAGTTGGCCTTGTTGAGCACAAATGACAGCATTCAAGTTCTCAAGAACATCATCTAATTTTCTAATAGATTAAGCCAATAAGGTCAATGAATAATAATATACCACCAAATTGAAGCAAGAAGACACTGGAGTGAATGGTTGGTACGCTTGTTAGTTACAAGAGGTTGGAGTTCCAAACCCCAACCCAACTCCGACACTCTTCCTTCAAACTTTTTGAATGCCCAGAACTGGTCCAAACTAGTTGACAGGATTGTGGGTCAACAGTTGACAGTTACGCCTGATAACAATAGGGTCAATACCACCAGTTCTTGACCACTACTGTTTCTACTGTGAAACCAGACTGGACAGGTCTGGTTCCCAATCCAACCGGAGCCAGTTCTTAAAACAGTGAAAATAACAGGAGTCGACTGAAAAGCAATTTTCTTTTTGCCATTAATGTTTTAAATAGTGAACTGACGCATATCAGAACAAACAGAACTCAGCAGCATCCTATACTTATCACGAGTAGGAAATCAATATGCAAGCTCAGGATCCAAGAGTTACCTTTAGATGGTACAACTCCCAGTTATTTGCCTGAGTGGTTCCTGAAATATGCACAAATGGAAGGTCACTGGCCTGCAAGATCATCATCCAGGCATCTCCCAAGTTTTCACCAGTATCATTTATCTTATTTAGCAACATAACGATTTGAAGTTCCTGTTTCAAAATAAAATATTTTAGCCACATCCACAAATTCTTAAAGTATGATATGCCGAGCTCTTACCTTATATAGAGCCAAATCCACACAATGGTAACCAGAAGGGATGCACAACAAGATTGCTTCCAAAGGTCTTCCCTGCTTCACATTGCTTGAATCATTCATAAATCCCCTCACTACAGCTATACAGTTTGCAAAATCTAAAAAAGACTCATCGGGTATTTGGAAGGAAATATAATCTGTAAACCCAACTTCCTGAGTCAGATTAGATGAAGCAAATTCAGAGGCATCCTGCAGAGCCATACGAAGAAATGATTAGCATGAAAAAGCAGTTGTACTCTGCACATGCCTATCTCTGGATAAAATTGTTCAGATTAAGGGTAAGTACCTCATAGAAGGACAGTGAAATTGGAATGTATCGGGTGGATGCTGAAACTGATGTAAGAGGGAATAGAGGCAATAAATTCTTACAACATATCTTTTTTGAAATAGTAGAAAAAGGCATCTGGGCAGCTTCCTTGAAACTGTAAAAATTTAAAATTATTCCTAATCAGTAAACATGAGATATGGCATTATCACACACAATAATCGTATGCTAATCAGAAAGCCCAATCCAATAAGATCACCCAGCTTAAGTTTCCACGTACATTGTCAAGTAATCAACATGAGATCGAATAAGAAACACTAGATTATTAGGTAGAGGGTAAGTGAAAAACCATTGTTGAGTACAACCTCCAGAAGACAACTCCCCACCCCAAAGGTTTCCTTTCCTTTTTCCTTTCCTTTTCTTCCTTCTCTCATTATAGTCTCAAGGTTCTGGCCACTCAGACAAGCAAATTAAAAAGATGGGTACAATTTTATTGTAACATGAATTGTCAAGATACCTGAATTAGATAAATGAGAAATGAATATTTCAGCTCAACTAAATGATGAGTTGGGTGAAACCAAAGCACAAGGTTTTAATTGAAGGATTGCAATGTTTACTAAAACCATTTTGGACCTGCACCATCATACTCAAACTTCTGTTATGCATACAAAGATATCAAGGATTTCACATTTGGTACACTTGTCAGCAATGAGGACCAGACTTGGAGGAGGGAAAAAATTAATTACTTCAGATGACAGATGACAGCAATGATTTATCCCGGAGTTCATATATTTCCCACTGAGGTAGCATGCATAAAAACACTTGGGAATGGAAAATCTATATATAGCATAAATACAAAGAATTGACAATGAAAGAGCAAAAAGACACATTCAAGGAAGAACTTCCACGCACGAACAAGATTCTAATAAATTTCAAATTTCCAATTCTTTTGCTGATACCTGTGTTCCATCAGTTGAAACTCTTTTGCAAGTGTCCTTCGCAAACATTTGCTGTCCTTAAATCCTCCAAATTGTACTAATTCTTTGACTCTCTCCATTGTTTCTCTGAAACAATAATGTGTGTAAAACATCTTACTGACCTGACAACATACATCAAGGAAGAAAAGCGCATGAAATTACACTTCATTTTCAAAAGACTTTCCAGTTCCATGAGAAACAACAATCAACCCGTCAATTTCAATCCTCGTTACTCCGTGGTTAACAACACAGTGCTGGACCAAAAGTAACCACAGTTGAAGCCCAGCAAAGCACCCTTACTTGAGTCAACCTCATCTCGTTGTGCTCTTGAAAGTAATTATGAAGACAGTAGCAAGATGACTTAAAATGAAGAACTAACCCTCAAAGCAGGAGTCATTTACAATTTCATATCCTGAGTTTAGCAACTAATTTGGTCACATTGCAATAAAGCAGGAGTAAGCCACTAGAGCACATGAAAGAATACTAGGCTTGACAGGATACCTCTCTGACATTTAAAGCGTGACCAAGGTCCATTACACCATGGTATTCTAATCCTCTGGCACACAAATGGATAGCACAACCTAGTGAAGGGCTACAAAAATTTGCTGCTAGAGTACATGAAGGAAATAATAAGCTGTCGACACTTCACAGTATTCAAGCCATTGCCTAACCAAATTTCAGCTACAAAGAATGAAGAGATGGCCCCCCCTTGGAATTAGAAGGTTAGCCCACCCTTGGCATTAGAAGGTTATGTCAAATTATGAAATTAGTCATCATGTCTGAATGATACATATGATTCCATAACTAGGGCTAGGCAATAACATTTTCTTATTAGATGAATGAAATTCAATAAGACACCAAGTAGGAGCAAAACTTCAGATAATTCACAAGAGAAGAAATTTATTAATTCAATGGGTAGCCATTCTGTCAACAATAATGACATGTCACATCTCAGCCCAAGTAAAGTTAATGTCGACTGATATGACAGGAAAAAAATTAACTTTCAAGGAGTATACAAGCCATTTGTACTGGAAGCTTTCCGTACATGGCAATGCCAAACAGTCCACTTGGTGACTCCATCAGGTGTGAACAAGTATTAACTAAAGATTCAGGGGTTCTGGGTGCCATATTGTAAATGACTTAAAATTAGGAACTGGACAAGTTAGAGGAAATCACTTACAAATCAATGTCAATTTCTTCATCAGCCTCAGATAAATCCAGAAGCTGCATAACAGGATCTTGATCATACAGAAACTTCAAGAACACGACAACAAGTTCACTGTCGAAATTCATAAGAGTAAATAGGGATTCACCATAAGGACTGAACCTGATGGACAAAAGTTAGACAAACCTATTGTACATTAAAAGTTGATCACTTGGCTCTGACATAAGTTGCTTTATACATTTCAGAAGCCAGCTGAAGAAATTTGCAAACTGAAAGAGAGACAAAACCAAAACCAAAAGCTTCAGCAACATGCACATAATCAACCAATATAAAATGCTTACACCGCTGGCTCAAGAATTTAGGATCCTACCAATATTCTGAGCTTCTCTAGATTTCAGTGGTCACACTGGCAATATTTTCATTTTGAAACAAGAAAGAATGCATGTCTTCAGTGTAGTATGTAAAATTGAAAAGGTATCAACAAACCCTAAGTTGTCAAGGTGCAGGAAGCAAAGATAAAAAGAAAAATTTTAAAAAAAAAAAGCCATGCAATTTCTCTCTGGCCCTTCAAATACATGATGATTTCAACAAATAACAATGTGATATTGTCAGTATTTCATCATGATCTTAAAAGGTGCAAAATGGAACTTTGTTAAACAGGTTCAAGTCATGTGCAAATGCCTGGCTAACAGTATCTTCTTCAAAATCCCAACAAAACAGCTCGTATTTCAAATATATAATGCTATTCGACTTAGAATAATATGTCATTCACACAAGATCCTGTGTCTTATATCCACAAGTAGTTCAACTCCATGTTCAAAATTTAGGAATTTAGTGTGACTAAAGACATGCACGATGAGAGATGGGCAGGATTTTAGAAAATAGTAGCAAACAGGAGGTATCAAGAAATGTAGAGAAATCATAACAAAGATTGTAACAGACTACCTGCTGCACAACAGATGAGACCACCCTTATGAATCGCTCAACCTGTACAAGCAGCATTCCAGCCTTTTCTACTGCATTGTCCACCAGTGTCTCATCCAAACCAATACCCAGGTAACGAGAGCGCCATCTCGAAAGACCCCTGAGCTCACCAATTCTAAAGCCAATAATTTCTACAGCAGGCTGCTAGGTAAATAACAATGTAAATAACAATAAGTCAATTAGTTAACCCCACAAGTCGAATATCCTCTCTAATCAAGGAAACTGACACACTCATGAGGGATAAAGATAACATCGAACATATAAGTTAAATGCCAAACAGCAATAGGAACCATCGATGTTAAAATTTTATGAAAGAAAATGTTTCACGCAGCAAATGGCCATTACAAGCCATCCTTATCTTTCAACTGTAAACTGTGTTTGAATTACACAGCATACGCTAGATTCTCTGACAAATAAAAGTTATTTTGGAAAAATCATTAAGAAAATGGAGCCTAGTCTGCCATCCAATTCATGCAAGCAGGCTGGAAGTTTGGAATGGTTTTGTGAAATGATCAAGTCCTGGAAAATGGAGCCTAGTCTACCATCCAATTCATGCAAGCAGGCTGGAAGTTTGGAATGTTCGTGTGAAACGATCAAGTCCTGCCCAAAGTGGCTGTATGTGTGAAGGGGAAGGACAGAAAGAGAGAGAGAGAGAGAGAGATCTTATTTATGTGATAGTTGTGGGCTATAAACACAAAGCTGACAGGAATTGCTGATGTTTTTAAGGAGACAAAGCCCCAGCCCTTGTGCTGTTAGCTTGGGCAAGGGTAACTTCTCTTTACAACATTCAAATATCAAACTACATCTCTATCCCATAGCTTACACTTTTTGATTAGTTAGTTTTGGTCCCACAAAATTTTATGTGGAATTAGAGCAGGAGGTTTCAGGCTTAAAACTCACCTTACTACCTATTTACCTCCCCAATTATCAAATATCTATCCTTCAATCTAAGGCCAAGTCTCAGCCTACGTGAGAGGGGGAGCATTATTGTAATTAAGTACCACATCTTTATTTGATAGGTAATCTTTTAGATGACTTGGCAATTGTTCCACAAAATTCTACACTGTTGTGAATGCACATTTTGAGTAAACAACAGGAGAAAGGAGCCCCAAAGCATTGATTGACAGACCGTGGAGTTAAAGAAAGTTCATAAACTTTCAAAAGAAAAATAAAGGCAGGTTCCTACAAAAGAGGAAAATTATATAGGAGCTGTAAAGGATAGATATTTGGATAACCACCATATTTTTTTGGCATTGTGGTGGCAGTTCTTTAGACAGTAAGTCCTTTTTTGAATTATCTTTGATAAATATGAGCTTATGGGTGGTAATTTGTATATAAGAGGAACCCCATGATGCTTATCAATAGAATTACATATCAAAAAAGTAAAAAGAAGAGAGTCTATAACTTTAAAGAAACTAACAGGAAACATTATTTCTCACCATAGTAATAATCAACAAGAATGTGCAGTGTACAAGAGAGTCCTGAACCCAGGAGAAGCAAGGAACCGATCTAATTAGCAACAGCCCTACAGTGTGCATGTGCAAGTGCAGACACCTGTGCAAGCACACAATCGCATGCATGTGCTTGGGCAATGCACATGTTTACAACACACAAAATTGCCCACATGTATAGAGAGAGATCTGGCAGAGAAGATATAGGCAATATATTTTCTTATAGATGATAAAGGATTTTAATTAAAGTTCTAACGTGCCAGTATACAAGAATAAAACAAAAGAAAAACAAACAAAAATAAAACATCAGAAGACCATATGAAATCAGAACATGATGTCCAAAGCCATTTAAAAGGTACACCACCAAAACTACCCAAGATTTCAAACCCTACTATTTTGTTGCTTTCCTTCCAAAGGCACCACATGCGATAAAGGTGTGGCACTACAAGACTTCTTAGAAATTGATCCTCCTAAATAGGCATTCCAACAACTAAAAAGCTGGATGGCATGTCTAGGCAAGGAAATGATCATTTGGGATATTGAGTTAGTGAGACAAGCCCAAGATTGGGACTTTTTAACATCTCTTTTTATGTATTATATTATTCCAAGAATTCCGTAGCCTATGAGGATGCATTTGTGTGGAAGATGAAAAAGATGGAATCTTTCCAGTAAAGTCTCACTACAAGCTGCTCAATAGGGAGGAAGTCGGTGGTCGAATGGATTTTCCTCAAAAAGTGACTTGCAAAGTGAGGATTCTGATTAGAGTTTGGAAAGTAAGGGTTCTGATTAAAGTTTATCCATTTGCCTGGAAAGCAACTTGGGAATGAATCCTCACTTTAGATAACCTACAACAAAGAGGCAAATACTGGTTAATAGGTGTTTCCTCCACAAGGAGGAGGCAGAATCCGTGCAGCATCTCCTCCTTCACTGTTCATGGACAAGAGTGGTTTGGACAGTTTCCTATGCTTGCACCAAATTATCTTTGGGTTATTGGAGCTTTTAGGAGCAAGAACTCCGGGCTTGGCAGCACATTCGTTTACAGTGCCACGAGAAAAGAAGGATTAACTCAATTCCTCTATCTGTTTTTAGGCTCATTTGGAAGGAGCTAAACAAGATAGCTTTTGATGGAGAGGATCTTCCGTTTGTTGAAATTTGGCTTAAAGTCGTACACTTTTGGTATAGTGGAGACTGCATATGGATGTAAATGACTTGATTAATATGGTCGATGATGTATCTTGTCTTTGAGCTCACTTTTGGTTTTGAGAGTTGTTCTGTACATGGCTTTAATTTTTGGGCTCTAATCTTAGATGGGTTTGCAACCCCTTGGTGTCCTATGGTTGAACTTTTTTTTTTTTTTTTTTTGGGCGAAAGTAAGAATATATTGGGGAAGGTGAAATTGTACAAAAATCAGCTTCAAAAACTTGCACTCAAGATGAACAAGCTCATTATGAGTGAAAGGAAGCCGAGGAAAAGGCCAAGCGGCCGCCAAAGAACAACAAGGCACCAATGCAAAGAGCCTAATGCAAAAACACCAAGCAGACACCAACTATCCTATATCACAACATTGTATGTAATCATGTAGTTTCAAGTACAAACACTAACATCTCACATATGATTTTGTGCTAATCAGCATAACCATCATCCATGTAGCATGTTTTTATTGAGCACAAAAACGCTCCATTAACTCACAGTTGCAGTTCCTTTTATGAGTTATCGTGACAAAAGGGTGCCTCTACAACCTAAAGTCAAGATCCAAAAAGTTCAAGAGAAACTCTGGATCCAAAGAGATACCGACACATTCCCAAAACAGAACAATACTATGGATACAAAGACCATCATACAAAACTTGTTTGAAGTGGTAAAATCCAAGCATTTAGGCAAGTGTATTACAGACATCTAATACAAATCTATTTCACATGTGAGTAAGTTAACCTTTGTCATTTACTAGGACATAACATCTTTAGCATTACTCTGCCAAAAGATGGTGCTTAGTTAAAAAAATGGCAACCTAATTGGAAAAGTTGGTAAAAAATATAAACTAATGAATTCTCACATCTAAGTACATGAACAAATTGTTGTGGACAGAGGCTCTCATAACCAAGGTTAAGCATCACAGATGAGCTCAATGTTGGCTCAATTCACTATCATCTAAGCATGCGCCAGTTATTTTATCTGCTCATTTTCTTCTGATAACTGAGTTTTCATTCTCAATTTTAGCTTGTTGACAGTAATAATAACATAAGAAAGCAGAGTTTCACTTACTACGGCAAGTCCAAGGAGTGGAATTGGTAGTATAAATAAGTCTTAACTTCTCCTAGGCTCAAATAGGGCTATTAGTAAGTAAAAAGAGTTGAATATGATTTATTGATACAAAGATTGACTCCTGCAATTATGAGGGATATATATTGAGATCGAAGCAGGCAATAAAGTTTTCCTTTTGAAACAGAGAACATATCTCTATACCTGTTAATTATAACATAAATGCATAAAAATTTCCATACCCATACCTCCATTTACAGTATTCTGAAAGCCCAAACTCAGATCAAGTTCATATTCAAACCAATGATTATGACCTATAATTTTTATTATACGCTTATAGTAGAGATTGCCGACTTGTTAAATCAGAATCAAATCAGATTTTACCTCACCCTTTCCAGCCACTCAATGTTGGTAATCCATATCATTGCATATGATAGGTTCATATAAGAATTCAACATCAGGATATTCTGAAAGATATGGTGTGTCTCAAAATGCGTGAAGCATAACTTACTATAACAAATTCCTACATCTATCTGATCACCATTTAAGACTGTTCTGTGCAATGCTTAAAACTCAATAATTTATCAGAGAGAAAGGCCAAATGCAAAGGTAATAACGTGCACCTGCAAATGATTGAGGACAACCAGCTGAAGTTCTTTTCCAGCACCACAGACAACTTTTGATACACGCTTCATACCCTATCATTGAACAAACTAGCAGACTAAGATTATGAAAACCAACCAAAAAGAACAGAAGTCCTATAGCAACACCGGAACTTGAAAAAACCAAACGCACCACTTCACCCAGAGAATTAACAAGAAACTGGTGGACTGCAGGACTGGTCCTAGCACCACCTAGAAGACTCAAAAATTCCTCCTGAGGAGAAGAGTCAAGACCTAGATAAGCAAACAAGAACAGTTAAATGAAGAACGATGAAAAGCCATCTACTGCTTTGTATTAACAGGACCACTAACCATGATCATTAATAAGGCTTGTTAACAAATCAAACTTCTCATGAAATATGTTCATGGCATCAGCCCACTGCTTGTGCATGACTGATAATGATGTCCGGACGACATGAAGTAAATCGTCAATGTTGGACGCCTGTTGAGCAACTTGATGAAGTTCATTTTTACTGCAGACAGGAAGAGATTGAGAATCTAAGGAGGCATTCAGCAGATAAAGATTCTCAGATATCTGTTCTCATTTCATTTGAGAATGCAAACGGTCCAGAAAATGTGTTTGGTAACACTTCGAAAACAGTTGAAAGGAAAAATATTATTAAAATCAAAATTAGAAACTGAAGACAACTTTTCAGCGTTCACATGCCACGTGCAAACATGGAGATTTGGAATAACTAAGCCTCTTTTCTTATTGCGATGGAACAAGAACAAATTCTGACAATTCTCATCCTTACAACATACACCATTAAACAAGTTTTCTGTGATAAAACATCGAAAACAGTTTCCATAAAAATGAAAACAAAAAATGTTATCGAAAACTTGGCAGGCCTCTAATTGTAGAGAACAAAAATGTTCTGTGAATCATGCAACGATGTTCAAAATTTTGTAAGAGTAACTCCTGCAATTTTGTCCCACCACTTTCAACATCCGAACTACGTTGATTTCTAGAGGTTTCTACGGAAAGATGGTATGATACTTGAAGGTCGGGTGAAAACCTTATCAAGCATGAAAAAAATCATTCAGGCTACGAAGTATGAGGCATCATGTAGTTCAGCTTACGGTGACTCTTGAAAGTCAACTTGGGCATTTAAAATTATCAGAAGGAAAGTTCTTGCAAAGTATAGGTTAAATTCCAAGAAAAATGCCTCAAAATTGCTCCATGTTAACCATCAGTTTCGTTTTAAGGTTGACGATAATAACCTGAGTTAATATGAGTTTTACTTTCCGTAAAACCAGACAAAATTGATACCTCTGAAACATGTATCAGTGCACATGAACAATTGTAATATAATTATAATACGGAGTCCAATTACTACTGCAACTTAAAAAAAAAAGAAAAGAGAGAGAGAGAGAGAGAGAAGAAGTTTCACCTAAAATATGAATAACACTAAATGCAAGTGCAATTCTACCTCTTCTGGAATATTGAAGTATCAAGCACTAAGTAATGAAAGCCATGCATACTATCTCCAACTGTTTGACACCCTCTTGATTCAACAATGTCTTCAACAAGTTCTCCTGAGCATGCAACCATCAAATGACAAAGATCCTTGGATAAAGCCACCTAATGATAACAATTACATGGCAGTTAGCTTGCTCTGGTGAAACATCCGACATGATATCTGGACTAAACCAATCACAGGAATAAACTTACAGTAGGTACATTTGAAGTTTAGCAAAAATTCTGCATCTTACATCTATAAAATATTATCGAAGCTGTTTTGACATTTTCTGTGTCAGGCTGTTTGACATTTTTATAGAAACATGTTTAGTTACCACTGAGCTTTTACTCAATAGTTTCTCTATCAAATTCCAATAAGGTGTTCATGAGAAGACAATGTATCTGATGACTATAACTTAAATGTCACAAAGTGAATGAAATTCTTTGCTGGTCACCAAAGCATTGTGAGCAAGAAACTATGCACAATTCACAGTAATTTTTTGTTTCATTTAGTCTAGGTTCCTTTGTTTAACTTTAAGTTTAGCTTGATCACCAATTGTTCAAAAAGTGTCTCTTAAGGTTTATTTTGTATTTTTCTTTTCCTAATGCATGGAAAAAACCAAAGAAAAGACAACTTAACATATCGTGAAGTTGCAATATATTGGAAGACTAATTAGGAAGGAAAATAATATTAGTCCCAGCAGAGCAAAAAGGCCTCCTATCATTAACCCATTAGTTGAAAAAACATGGAGACTCTTGAGAGGCAACTGTGTTAGTCAGTGTACCTTCCTCACAGACGCATTCAGAAGTCGGCAAACGGTGTCTCTGTCCTTGGTTGTCGTAGGAATATCACATTCATGAATATTCTGGTGCACATTCCCATGCATTATGGCAATCACACGGCAAGAAGCAATAAGCAACTGATTATCGAACTGAAAATAGCAAACTCAATATAACAAAGCAACTATACAAATAAAGTCGACACAGAGAGTTAAAAAAGCTTCCAAACTAAAATAACTAGTGGAGAGTGGAACTGTGCTATTTCTACGAGGTCAACTTAAAGATCAACCAAGCACCATAACATTAAATTTTAGGCCAGGTCGATGATGGAACTAGAAAACAGAGAGAAGCAACAACTTCAGCAAAAAATTTAAACTTCATGGGCAACAGCACAAGTGCAGTATAGGTACTGATTCGAATTTTCTGAAGGCTTTTAAATGCAATTACCTCAACACCAGACTACAGAATATCTACATCACAATGCAACTTGGAAGGCTTTAAATTAGCAGTTCTACATTGTGGTTCCACAAAAACTTAGTATTCCTGCCACTGGCATCTTTTAGATTAGCAGTTCTACATATATATATAAAGACAACCCAGAAGCTCAACAATGAGCTAAATGAGCTACATCAATTTTCATAACAAGTGATTTCCCATCAAACATGTTTAATTTTCCATCTAAAATATCTAACAAAATTACCTGTTCTAGGTAAATGATTTTGGACTTGACTTTAGGTAGTCAACCAAGATAAGAAATTGTGATCAAATCGTCATTGACATTTCACAAACTTGTTTATAGATCTGAAAAACCTCCCATTAGGAAACCATACTCCACACTTATAGATCTGGTGAAAGGCAGTGGGCCCTAGGAAGTACATTTGGGAAAGTCCCAACAAGGAATTGTAACTATAAGGACTGGCTCCATGTAACTAAAGAGACAACTGATAGGAACCTGAATGATACTGATTAGGACAATTCTTCAGCATGCATTTCTAGACTAATCAAATGTCTGTTGAGAAGTTCATCATGTTTTCACGTTGAAACACTACTAAACCCAAACATGCACGAAAGTTCAGAGTACCCAAATGTCTAAATCTTCTAATAGCTGCACACCCACAGAGAGAATTATCTACACACAAGCATACACTCTCATAGAACACTTTCCCCAACCAACAGTCATATAGGCTCTCTCAATCTCCCTAAAAAAGAGCAGAAACTCAAGAGTCTAAAACAACAGCAGAAAGTCTGCACAGCAGGCTTAACCCAGACAGACCCCAAATTCTCCTTTAGGTGCTTCAACTGCAGTATAGACAGAAGGAGCACTCAGGGCAAACAACAAAAGCTTTGGATAATTGTGCTGTATCGAAGTCGGAGGTGTCATCTCTGAAGTGACCAATGGAAGTGAAATCTAGAAGTTTTACAAGAATAACTTCACCTAGTATAGTTGTTTATTTAACCAGCCCATTACTTTCAGGCAATACTTATTTCTGCCATCAGATCCATTTATTAAGAAAGACTGCTTTATGGAAGCGAGAAAGGAAAGTAGTCATGACTGAATCTGATAGACTATACTGCTAAATACTTGATCTGAACAGACAGGAGGCTTACAACATTTCCGATTGGAAAGACACCAAATATACTGAAGCACAAAACCCCATCTTTATCTCCACTGCAAAGGATATTGAAACATTGCTTTGAAGAATTTGAGAGCTCTATAAATGAATCTTGACCATCGTCAATTAAACCAGTTTCTCCAGATACTAGTCCAGGCATGCGAGGAACTCTCGGAGCTGGAGGGAAGAAACGAGTAGTGCGATCTTCAAATGCCAAAGAGTTGCCAGAAGTGTCCTATTAAAAAATGGATAATTATCATTCCAATGGGGAAAAAAACAAGAAGAAGAAGATAAATATAACAAGAGATTAAAGTTAAGGAGTCAACAATCAGCAAATCAACAACTCACAGCTGACACCAAACATAAGTTTTCAAAAAACCTTCCATAGATACATATTGAAGCTGTTGAATAAGATTCTAAGTTTGAAAAAAGAAATATTTTAGTAAACCAGACTAAAATAACTACTTAACTGCAAACAAAGCATTAGATAGAACATGAAAGGTATGAACAATAAAATATTGTCTGTCAAGTGTCAAGATCAAGAAGTAAGATGAACTTTCTTAAGTTGAAAGATGCATACTCTATTCACTTGGGCATCCTCCTCCCAATTGAGACACACCACAGCTGCTGCATGAGACTTCAAGCTTCTTAACAGTTTTCCATTCTGCTTAATATTTATACCGAGTTAGAAATAAATATACCACAGTACATATAACTGCTGCAAGCACTAGCATATAAAAAGCAGCACAGTGCATATCCACGGTTCCATAAAGACGGCTAGATTGGTAAGATAACATTCATATGTAAAAATAAGTTCTTCAGGAGCAAAACATAATCCATGAAGTGGAAAATGATTAGTAAATGGGTAGACGTCTTAAAGAAACCTTTTGGCAGCAGCATCAGCCAAGTTCTTAGCAATTGTACCCATGACCAAACAGCTAGCTTAATGACATAACCGGTAATCTATGAACTTTTCCACCCACAAGCATAATTGAGGCACATACAAATTCTGTCATTTAGGAATCACCCGACCTATTACCTTCCTAATATGACTGAACTGGACATATGTCACTTTAAATAATAGAAAGAAACTATTAATTTGATGAAAATGAGCATGTCATGGATGACTGCTTCTATATGCTGTCTTGGTCATGTTTGGATTGGAATGAACCATTCAATCTAATTAGTTAAATGGATATATATAAGATACAAGATATCATCTAAACCAAGGAGTTTGTAAGTTTAAGGCTATTCTTTTTAAAAATTATATGACATTGACAAAGATATGCATATTGCATGTATTGTACAAGTTATAAATGCTGTGTCGGTAATGCTTGGATTGGAATGAACCATTCACTTTAATTAGTTAAATGGGTTATTCATCTCTTGTCGTTTGTTGACCTATATAAAAAAGAGGGCATGTTCAAAAAGAGTGTTCTAATGAGATCTGTTAAGCTTTTCACGCTCAGATTGACCTATCTAGCAGTCCACTGTTAATTTGACGTTGGCAGACAGGACTCGTAAACATGGATTGCCATCTCTATTAGCAGCTATATGTTTGTTGAGCAAGCTTGCTGTTTGCAATGCATCATGCAGCTTTTAAGCAATTCAGAATCTTTCGTAAGAGAGATTAGAGGAGAACACATTCTGATGATATGGGATTGTTGCAGGAAGATTCCTAGTTAAGAAGTTGTGAGGGTAACATTAAAGTAATAACATAGAAAACTTACTTCAACATCATGCAGTGAAACTGTACCATCTTCTAGTCCCAAGACAACAACTTTGCCATCAGGACGCCAGCATAATGATGTTATACATTTACCTGGAGTACATTAGAATAATTAAGATAATCCAGTATAACAACATACGATGGAATGTGCAAAGAAAAGTGATTTCATAAACAACAACAACAACCAAAAAAAGGAAAAAAAAAAAAATAGAAAGAGAGAGGATGAATAATTTGTTCACCATAAATTAATAGACAAAAAGGAAAGACAGAGAACACACAAAAACCAAGAAAATGATAATCAAAATCTGGGAAGTGATGCAAACATCATAACAGTAATAGTATATCCGAAAGGAATATTGGTAGCTTGACATGGATTTCTTTCGGCTAGTAGATCATCTAAAGCTAGGGAATCTATGTCTTTTTGGCAGCCTTCAATCCATTATCTCAGTCCAAAAACAAATCTTATTGCTCAACTTTGGAACCTCAAGGTGGAGTGGATCAATGAAAGCATACTTCAAGGAAGGATCACGAGTGTACAAGCATCTACAACTTAACATCTCAACAGAAACCTCTCAAGGATTAGGTCAAGAAGCACTCAACAACATGTTTTTCATATCCAGAAGACAATATGATGCATGAAGCATTCAAATGTTACCTCCTATCTAAATTTTTCAAGTGAGAATAGATTAAAAAAACCACCAAGGGTAGGCATCTAATCCTAAGCTCTTATGAATTCGAATTACCAAAAGATAAAGTCATATAAGAACTTAACATACTTGGATGCAGCTCCCCCTACCCTCCTAGTCTCTTTGCTTTCTCCAACTCCTCCCTCCATGTATACATGTATGCAGCATAGCTTGAGATATATCCTATTCAAAAGTAAGTTAAATTCCCAACAACAAACTTGATTAATTAAAATGATGTAACGAAATGCCCCTTGTAATCAGTAGAAGATAAATTAACTTCAAGTAATGCAAAATGTGCGAAACTTTCTATACTAAACTCTAAATTTTAGCATTACAAAATGTGAAAAACTTTCCAGCCCATACTAAATCTCTCCTTGTAAGGAACGTTCAATCAGTATAAGAAGAGGAAGAGGAGGAGCCAGAGATAATATTATGCTCAATCAGCAGAAGAAATAGGAAGAAGCAGAGCCGGAAGTGATATTACATCGTGAGAGTCACCAACAGAAATTGAAGGAAAACTATATAGCTGCCTGACGACGTTGTGATGCTACTTTGCAGGGGTTAAACCTGCCAGCTCCAAGTGGGCATCTAGCATTTCTACATCTGACATAGCTAGTCTATCTAGCATAAACAACATCCCCTCCAATTTGACTTCTTTATCTTCATGAACACTTTGAATGGTGTAGCGTGAAAATGGCAACAAGATGGCAGTACAGGAGTCGGGTACCCTTCTGGTTGGTCTAGATGATTGTCACTTATGCTATGAAAATCTCCTAAGGCACCAATATTATCTAGAAGTTTATAGGAATCTGTCACGCCTGTAAATAAAAATCCCTTCATTAAACTAGTATCAGCTTGGGATTCTTTATTTGCAACTTTGTCATATCCACATTTTCCCTCCTATTACCATCATTCACTCTTCATTTTCGTGTAAAACACCAACTCCTTTGTTCGACATCACATCCTCATTCGGACTTTCAAGCACTTCACCTCTATATTGACCAAATCTCCATCAAACCCAATTTGAACTGGATTGGCAATTTAAGTGACTTATTTGGGGAAAAGGCTCGTAGCAAAATTAAGGAAAAGCAAAGGGAAGAATAAGGCCAACGACTCAAAGGGCACACACCAAGCCATCGTTGAAGAAACGAACATGCTGAATAAAAAATAAAAAGAGGAGAACTTTCTCGAGTCAAAGCAATTACCAGGAGAGATTGTCCACAGCCTCTGCCAATTGAAGCGATGAAGCACCACCTTCGAGTCCTCCGTGACCATCGCCAACAAATCCTTCTCCGGATTCCACTCCGCCATCTTCACCTGCCAATCGGAAGAAATCGAGCCAAAACCTCACACAAAACCGAATGGGAAAACAATCGAATCGACCCGCCCATTATCAGGTCGCAAAAGAGGGATGAAACGGGAGCCGAACCTGAGAAGCCAGCGGCTTGTCGAACTGAAGCTGAAAGGGAAGCATGTGCCGCGACCCTTGGTCGGTCTCCATAGCTGAAAAAGCTCCGGGAGCAGCCAAAAACGCAGCCAAAACGTCCGGTGGCAAATGCGAACTTAGAGGGAGAGCTAGTGGTGGAGGGTTAGAGCCCGAAAGCCCTAGAAGAAAGCCTGATGGAAGAGAAGAGCGAGTAACCAAGTGCAATGGAGCCTGAGAATTTTGCAGAGAAGATTACGGAAGAGGAAGAACAGGCGGGAGAGAATTTGACTATTGAGGAAGCAGAGTGAATTTGATTACGGGCCGAGCCTTGGGGCCCGGTCCCAATATGGGCTGCGATATTGGCTTAAACCGAAGCCCAAGAAATTCTAATTTAGCCCAAAATCCAAACCCAAATATAACCAATAGCCTAACTAAACTCACTTCCCCGCCATTCTGTCTCTCTGCTGCAGTCCCCCGATCTGCCGTCGCCTCTCAATTCTTCCTTCCAAACGAACAGAACACGAGAACCCACCGCCGTTAAAGTTCACCGAAAATGTACTTGCTAATCATAGGACAGATTACGCCGCCCCGCACGTATTCATGTTGCCCACTTTGGATAACTCGACAGCTGAGATTAAACCGAACGGGGTTTGGTTCAGGCATTTTGTCGAACGTTTGAAGCGCACTGGCTAAAAGGGGGCAAACCGACCACCAACTCGCGCCAGGACTCGCAATGATTGACAGACAGCGACCCCAAACAGCAGCGCACAGACGAAGGGGGCTGGCGCTCGCGTGAACCAGACAAGGACGAAACCTGGTCTGGCGAGCCCAGAACGGGGCAAGACAGGGGCACGAACAGAGGAGGCGTTGGCGGAGAGTCCCTACCCGGCTCGGTGACGGCGAATGGAGGCCGAGTTCGATCGATCGGACCACGTCCGGTCGCCTCGCACGCCTCCGAGCCAGGATCCTCGGAAAAACGGCTTGTTTCACTAAAAGTGGGAAAAAAGAAAAAAAGAAAGGAACTTGACCTACCGAAGACTTAGCGCGGGGAACGGGAGATGCGGGCTTAAGAGCGCGGTGGGGAATCGTCGGACGGGTTTCGGGCGTGACCGGACTGCCGGAGGGCTCCTCGCTCTCAATCTCTCTCTCTCTCCCTCTCTCGGTTGCTCTCACAGTCTCTCCACCGTTCTCTCTCTCTATCCCTCTCTCTATTTCTCTCCGAAAATCCCACCTTTGGCTCGCTCTCCTTCCACCCTTTTTGCTCTGCTGTGACTAATTTTGCCTTCCTTCCTAATTAGTCTTCCAATATATTTCGATTTTATGATACGGTAAATTGTCTTTTCTTCAATTTTTCCTATGCATTGGAAAAAGAAATTACAAATAAACCATAAGAGGCACTTTTTGAAGGATTCGTGATCATGTTAAAGTCATACAAAAGAACTTAAACTCAGGGTCCATTCATTTCGCCGAAAATATCACGTTTTCGAAAAATATTTTCTAGAAAGTGTAGGAAGTCATTTCCCAAGAAAATGACTATGTTTTCTAGTGTTCGGCTATAATTTGAAATTTAAGTGAAAAAAAGGGGATCCATCATGATTCAAGGTATAGTAGGGTCCCCAAACATCAACATGTATTAAAGAAAAAATGTCATCCGCTCGAGAAGTGCTATGAGGAAAAGGAGCACGAGTTTGTTTTGCCATGGGGCAGATGGGACACTGAGGACAAGGAAAATACGCACTATGACCCAATCTTTTATGATTCAGAAAATTCATATCATTGGTAGCAACATTACACAATGACTTATTGAGATCAACAGAAGATAAATACTGTGGGAAATTTTCCCAAAAATACAGCCCTTGATTGACTCTACCCAAGCCCATCAGTTTGTTAGTCGAAAGGGCCTAAAAGAAACAATTATCAGGATAGAATAGAATGCGGCATGAATTTTCTTCACAAACTCGGGAGACTGATATCAAGTTGAAATGGAAATTAGGAACATATAGCACATTTTGAAGAGTAATGAGTGAGCTAAGATTCACAGTGCCAGACATGACTACTTGAGTAGTGTTTCCATTTGGAAGTTGTACTGATATGGGACAAGACAACCTTTTAACCTCAGAAAAGAAAGATTTATTGCAGACTATGTGGTCACTAGCACCTGAATCAATAATCCATGCATTCTGAGAAATTGCATTTATCAGACAATATGATGTACCTGTAAAGCTCCCAATTTTATCAGAAGCATCCAATTTCTTCAATGCCTCCATAAGTTCCTGATATTGATCTTGGGTGACTGTTTTTCCCATTTGTTGACCTGATACCTGAAAAACTGAGGAAAATTTTCCCTTTTCTTTTTCTCCTGGTTTTCCATGTAATTTCCAGCAGTTTTCTATAGTATGGTGTGGCCGCTTGCAATAGTCGCAATATAATTTACCTTTTCCTCTTGGCCCACCATTTTTTGCAGCTGAGGAAGACCTGTTCATGGGCTAGAAGACTTGGGCTGAACTTGGGCCAAACGAATTGGGCCCATTTATTTCAAAACCTCCGAGAAAAGCACCGCGCGGGCCGTCTGGCCCATTGAAGCTCATTCCGCGCGAGCCGTCCGATCCACCGAAGCCAGATCCATGCGGGCCGTTGGATTCGTTCGCGGCCAAGATTAGACGCGAGCCGTCCGATTGATTCGCTTGATCTGGACCGTCCGGATGTTTTCGGATATTTCTAGGGTTCTCATCGAGGAACCCTAGATCCGCCCCCGCCTCTCTTCCTCTCGCCATGCTCCTCTGTGAGAAACGAGGATGGCCCTTTGCTGCCAAAACGATTCCTTCTCCTCCCATTCCATGATCCGCCTTCCGTTGTTGACTTTCCTCTTGAACGGCGAGTTGGTAAATCCGACCGAGGCTCGGCATCGGCTCCATGGTAAGGATTTGGGAGCGAAACGTCTGGTAAGCTTCATTGAGGATGAGGAGGAACCTCGTCGCCTTCTCCCTCTCCCTCATGCTTCTGTACTGCTGTTGTATCTGTTCGGGCTAGTCGAATTTTTCTTCGACGGCCTCTAATTCGTTCCACAGTGCCGAGAGTTTATTGTAAATCCCTGCAACTGTTGAGTTCCCTTGCTTCAAATCCGATATCTGCTGTGTGAGATAGAAAATCTTCACTTGGTCGAGCTTTCCGTACATCTCTCTTATGCTTTCCCATAATTGCTGTGGGTCTTCTGTCGGCGGAAGTCCGGCCGTGACTTCGGTCGAGATGCAGTTTCCAATCCAAGTTCTGACTAATTGGCTGCATCTCTTCCAAAGGCGCACCGACCTTTCGTCGGACGGAATAGGGAAAGTTCCGTCTATGAAAACTTCTTTTCCCTTCGTGATCAGTGCACGCCGGAACTCGCGTGACCAGGTTGAGTAATTATCGACGCCTGTTAACTGTTGGCTGATAATTTTCAACTCAGATCCCTCGGCATTTGATGTAAAGTGGGTCGCCGGGTTCCGACTGACCATTGACAGCAGGGAATTGATACGGAAAGAAACCCGGATAGGGATTTGCATTCTGACCCGACCCTGTTGCAGGCCTCGCATTGTGAAAACCCGGGTAGGGATTCGTTCCCATACCCGGTCCAGTTGATCCGCCCGTCTGCTCAGCGCCGATGGTTGAGCTTGCCCCGTCACTGGTCGGTGGGCCTCCATCGGTTCGCACGTTGCCTTGGTAGCTCGGCAATGATGCACTGGGGCTTGGTCCCTGATACCATGGATATGGTATCCACTGGTAAGGAGGCCCCGAGAAGGGCAACCCCAGATTGGTCTGAGCCTGGTAGTGCTGCCATTGTGCGTGTTGCTGATGCAACGCGATCTGACCCTGCTGCTGCCCTGATTCGGAAACCACAACAGAAGAGTCTTGGTTGTTGAGATTCTGTGGCGTGGTGTTCCCAGCAGACTGGTCGACTGGATTCGAGGTAATGTCTTCTGGCTTTGTCATGATAAAAGGAAACTAATTCCTTCGGCAACTCTTTTGTAGGCTGAGTTCTTCTGGAAATGGTTGAAGGCTTTGATTCCTACGGCAACTTCTTTGAAGATTGAAGTTCCTTTATGAGGCAATCTTGAGCGGAAGCAAAAAAAGGTTTGAACTCGTAGGCTCTGATACCATGTAAGAAAGTGAGAAACAGAGAGGGAATTTTTGTATTTCTGTGTGTTGTTCTATTCAATGTAACACGGTACATGTATTTAATTACAAAGGATGAATCAATAAAAGGAAACTAGATATTCTCCTATTCTTCTAGTCCTAAAATAAACAAGATTTACAATCAATTACAATATGATACGATTTAGTGAATCATATCTTCCAACATACTACGGCACCAAGGCATCTGTTGATTTTCTTCGTGAACTATTTCCCTACCAAGATCTCTCAATTGATCATGCATTCTGAACTCACGATCACTTCCAACTTTTATTAATGACATGAATATTAATACTTCAATTTCCTCCTCTGGAAAAAAGTTACAGGCGTCCCACATGTAGGATGCAATTTTCTTGTCAACGCCAATAAAAAAGCAAGCAATATCCAAAAAAATTTGTTTTTGTTCATAGTCCAATGCTTCGTAACTTATTCTTAATTTTTCTCACACTTCCCTATTTGGGACTTTTTTTAACTTCTTTATCATAGTACTCCACTGTTTTGAGTCTTTTCCACACAATAATGAACCAAAAACCTCAAGGGATAAGGGAAGCCCTCTGGCAATGGATACAACTTCAAGAGTGAGGTCCTCAAATTCCCTAGGAGGAGAGTCCCTTCGAAATGCATGTTTGCTAAACAAAATCAAAGATTGATTTTTTTCCATTTCTTTATGTTCATAGTTGTAATCCACCTCAGCTTGCTCAAGAATCCTCTTGTTTCTACTAGTAATAATGATTCTACTTCCCGAAGAAAACCAATCATGATTACCAGCCAAACACTTCAATTGAACAACATTATCCACATCATCAAGAAGAACGAGGACCTTTTTACCTTTAAACCTAGAGGAGATGAACTTAGTCCCTTCATCCTTATCACAAACTACATTTTCTTGCTTCAATATATCATTGATTAATTGATTCTGTAAATAATGTGCGTCATTACGCTTCCATGATTCCCTTATATCAGCAATGAAGCTACGATGCTCAAATTGATTGGAGAACTTGTTGAAGATGGCTTTAGCAAGCGTAGTCTTACCAATGCCTCCCATTCCATGGATCGAACATATAGGGTGTCATTAGATTTATTATCCACAAACTCCATAACCTTCTTCACATGACCATCAATTCCAACCAAATTCTCAGAGATGACCAACTCAAACTTTTTCTTCAATTCGTTCAACACTTTTCGGACAATCAACTTCACCAACTTTCCTTCATACCTATCAAACGTGACAAGAGTTGAAATATGGGGAAACAATAATATTATATTGTTTTATCTATAGAGAACACAATAAATCTAGAGATAGATTGAAAAACTTTAAAAATCATTGCAGTGATTCCTCCATATATTATCATATATGCTAAGTCTAAAGTGGGAAATGATGGCGGTTGCTTCACATGACATGGCCGATTCCACTATTACTCCAACATAATTTATCAAGCTAGGAAAAATTGGAGGATATCACTTATGAATTGTAAATATTGTATATAATTTGGATTTGAACCAAATATTATACTGGTTGTTTATTGAAAATATTAGGGATGATGTGATTGTGACTTTGAAAATTCTATCGAGCATTTGAATAAGCAAAAATTCAATAAGCCCTTCCAAGATGAGAGTTAGCCATCAATCAATAAACAAGTCATAGCTTTTGATGCAAGATGATTTCAAGTCCTGTAATACCAATCCTAAAAGTTGTTCAGATTGTGATATTGTGAACTACTTGAATGCAATTGAAGCGATTTCTTCTTGTTTGCACATTTCTATGGGCTTGTAAGTTTCTACTAGTGTTGTCGATTTAGAATCATTCTAGATTGGTGCACTTATCAGTATTCATTGCCTCTAGGGATGATAACAGGTTATACTTTATTTTCCTTTTGAGTATCTATGTTCTATGATTTGATCTAATATTGAGTTTATGGGGAAGAAGAATAATAATTTTTACCCAAAATAAGAAAATTGCTTCAATATATGCAAGTGCATGAGATAGAAATTACTTGTTGAAGATAGGAAATGCTTTGAAAATTATTTAAACAGACATATAATAAAAATAATCATTTTATTACCATCATCTTACATAACCAATGAAACATTTCTTTTGTCAAATAATTTTACTAGCAACTAATAAACGATATCAATAATTTAATAAATGTGGCTTGGGAAGATAAATAATTATGGCAAAGCTTGGACGCTATGATGTTATGAGCTTTAAATAAAATTCACCAATAAGTTGTACCATTAATCTCAAATAAATAAGTAATGAGAGAAGTTTGTGACAGAGATTAATGTGACATATACTATAAACATGAAAAAAAAATGGCACAATATTACAAAATCTTTGAATATAAGAGTATAAATTCATTCAAAAAAAAAATATTATTCAAGTGAATGGGATCATAACAATAAAATTGGTCAATATCATTGAAGCAAAAAACTAAAAAAAGGACAACTTATAGAATTCATGCACGGTAGGATCTTACTGCCAACAACATCTTACTATTATTTTACATATAAAAAAAGGGACGAAAATGAAGCAGGTAGAATCAGAACAGCCACTAAACACCCACACATAGTAAAAGAAAGTATAGAATGTTTTGGCGAAAAATTTCACTTAGCAAAAAATTTTACCAATCGGCTTCGTATCCTTTCAAGGTGCTGATGTCATGGAGTGCTTTCTTCCATTTTCCTAGAATCCTTGGGTCGAAAGAAGACCTCTCACGCAAACGACTCTCATGTTCATGAAATGCGTCTCCAAATTTCCCCCCTTGATGTCCGACGTCAGCTGGTTTCACTTTGTAGAATATAGGCAACACTATGTGCCCATTATTATTCTTGCACTCCATTATCTGAACTAGTTCATCCAGGCACCAACTGCTTGTACCATAAGTCATAGAGAGAATGGGGATCAAGATATTACTGTTCCTAATGGCTGCCAAAAGCTCTGGTCTGATGTTCTTGCCTTCGCGGAGCTTGTCATTGTCTCTAAAGGCATCAATTTCGGCATCAAGGAGCCCATGATAGAGGTGATCGGTGAAGCCATGTCGAGTATCTGGACCTCTGAAGCTCAAGAACACCTCGTAGCAGTTTCCAAACACCATCAAAGAACTAGCATTGTTGTTAGTTTCTGTCGGAGACAAACTAGATCCAACGGAATTCGTTTCTGTCAGCATAGTCATCGAACCAGACGCACCGGTATCAACATCTTCTGCATTTCTACTCACATTAGTTTTCCTCTTCTTAATGGGACGATGCATTTTGGCCTGTGACTCTGCCATTGAGTTCAACTTTCAAGCCTAACGGAGAAAAACCAGAATGCCCCTCGGAAAACAGGAAATGCCTTCTTGCCTCTTCTATTGTGGTCTGTTAAAATATCAATACACATGAAGTCGCAGATTTGTTTGGAAGATGAAAAGTGTAGAGAGACTTGTGACGAGACTGTGACATGGATTTGCAGAAGAAGATGAAAGGTTTTTTTTTTTTTTTTTTTGAGGGGGGGTGTTTGGTGGAGAGAGAGAGAGATGGAGATTCGTCCGGTCCAATATTTTCCAAGCAAGTGCTCGGAACATATAAAGATATCAAAGCGTCAGGACAGTAAAGAGTCCCCTGCTGAGTCCACTGCTTGCACCATCGAACTATCCTTTTCTTTTATTCATTTATTTTCCATAAGAGAAGGTATTTTTGTTAATTATATTTCAGCTCTTGATCCCACTTTGGAAATTTTTTGGTTGCAATCCCATATGGAATTTACCCTTCTTATTTGAGCCTTTTAAATATTACACCGTCAAACCGACAAACTTCTTTTTAAAACTGAAATATTGTATCATAACATTCACTTATTCTAAAAAATTATGTTATTTACGTGTGTCGATCATCATAAATATTATCAAATTGCTATATATATTTATTTTGCACTTGAGCACAATGAGAAGAATGTCTTTTTGGCTCTTGTTCTACCTTAGTTTTCCCTTCTTCTTCTTTTTTTTTTGTCAATTTCTCCTTTGAATCTCATAAATAAGTCTAAATGCTTTTTTGCTTTTGCTTTTC
This sequence comes from Eucalyptus camaldulensis, assembly GCA_019915185.1. Classification (NCBI taxonomy): domain Eukaryota; kingdom Viridiplantae; phylum Streptophyta; class Magnoliopsida; order Myrtales; family Myrtaceae; genus Eucalyptus; species Eucalyptus camaldulensis. Next base: position 11,632,400 of record JAHSVA010000013.1, on the reverse strand, counting down.
TTTATCATGCATATATTTCTTTATTGATTTGATTTATCTAATCCAACTAGTTAGCAAGAACCAATAATTCAAGGGTTGCCTCCATGTGGTGGAAGTTTCAATTCTCTGGAGAATCCAAGGCAATCCTACCTAGGAAGAAGATAACATGCAAGCAAGTTTTGATGCACAGAAATGAAAAAAGAAAAACCAAAAATAAAAGAGAATTGCTATTATGGTATTGATAAACTAGAGGTGATCAATTTTAAGTCCAATTCCATCCAAAAACCGAGAGCTAGACTGGAGGACCAGTTCCTAATTTCTGAAACTGGGACAAAAGCCGGTCCGATCTAATAAAACGGGTCACTAAAAACAAAACCTCACAACTAGCCCTAGATCTGAAAAGAAGAGAAAATAGATGGGGCCTACTACCTAAATCTTATTTCCTTTTGGGAAAAATAATATTTTTGGCGCAAATGTAGGCCCCACAATCAGCACCTTTTTCCCTTTGTCCTAGAACATTAACGAACTAGGAAAGACGCGTGTTAGATATTTTTATCTACATCATCTCATTCATTGAGATCATAAAATTAGGTAAGGGTATAGTGAATGTTTTGAGAGAGCACAAGAAATTCTTAAGTTTTCAGTTTTATATTTGTATAAATAGATAATGTTTAGAACTTTAATAAAGCTTTTTCAACCATAGAAACTTAAATAATTCTAATTCCACAATTTTTTTTTTTGGTCAAAAAATTCCACAAAGTTTATAGAGCTATTTCCTTTCCTACATAGTACCAATAATAGTCTCATCTTTCGGATTACTATCACTTTTAGAATAAAGTACTTAATTTCAAATATGTTGAGTTTATATATACACACACATATATATTTTGAAATCAATAAATTTGAATTTACTTTCTCTTATATTGTGAATTGGTTATATGCCCTTGCATGTTATAAGATGATTTTATTACTGTCTTTTGCCAGAATGATATTCTAGAAGAGTACAAGCTCCCGTGTACACGCTTATATGGTGATTACATGCACAAACGTTCTAAGAAATTAAACTTTTGATAATCATATTCTTGTGAATTAGATTTTAATCCTAATAAATTATTTTAGTGACAAAACTAGTCAAAAACATATTTGTTAGATTGATTAAATGCTTTCGACCCTTTAACAAATTAAATCTGTTTCCTTAGATATTCCAAATCGATAACATATTTGTGTGCCCTTTTTTGCTAGTGAATTGAATTAGTGAACTAATCTAGATGGACTAATTCCGAATTTTCTGATCAAACATGATTTCGTTTCGGACATAATTTTCCACGTCATTTTGCTAATGTAGATTTTTTTACTGACACAAAAATGCCACGTCAACAACTAACAATGTTTTTTAACATAGGGTTCACGAGGTAAATTTGAGACTAGTTAGTGATTTTTTAGATAAAAAAATGTCCAAATATATTGTGGATTGGACATAAAGTTTTGGATTTTTTTTTTGACAAAAGATTTGGGGGTAGATATAGGATTTACTCCAAAGCTGAAGATTTTTCTTGGATAAGAAATTTTGGAATAAAATTAAAACTAGATTTGAAATTTGAGAGTTTTTAGGACAGCAAATCTATAGAAAAAGGAGGGAAGAGAAAATTGAAGAGTTTCACTTGTTTTAGTCCTCCAGAGGCAAATTTGAAATTGCATAGCATTTGTTTTTTTATCTATCCCTTTGCCCGGTGGCTAGGTCACATCGGTCCTCGAGACTATCCCTCTTCTCTATCAAGTTTTTATCAATTTCTTATTTCGAGTGGTTGGGCCACCTCTCTTCCTTTTACTAAATTGTCAAGTCACTAATTATTTTTTATTAATGTCAACTTATTGACTTCATTTAGTAAAATTTATTAATTTGACAATTTCTTAATCAAACCCAAAGCCAATTAATAAATCAAACTTTACAATTTTTATGGGCAAATGTTTTTTTGTTGGTTTAGTTTAGCTATCGTTTTAATATTTTGCCCTCCTGCTTGACTTGGTCAAAAAGTGGGCTTTAAAAAAAAAAAGAATATAAGAAAAGAAGATATATGAATGGGAAACGGGAGGGCACGCACCACCAGGAGAGAAGCGAAAAGAAAGTGGGCTTCCTCACGCGCGTGCCCCGACGACTCTCTCTCTCTCTGTCTTTCCATTCTTTTCATTTCACCTCTTCCACGAGAATCTGGCTCCTCTGTCCTCCTTTTTCTTCCCCTACTTTTGCCGATCGCTTCACAGTTTTTCTTTATTTTTAAAGGTTTCTCTCTTTCGCCGACCATAACCCGCTCTCTGTATTTCTCTTCTTCTTCTTCTTCTTTTTTAACTTTTGGTAAAAGTCTTTCTCTTTCTTGGCTGTGAAAATAACCCCACCCCACTTGGCGAAGAATCCTCTGCCTTTTTTCTTGACCGGATTTTCTTGTCTTTTTTGGCCATGAATTCTTTCCCTGAATGCCCAAATTGCTCCCTCGTCAAGATGAAAACTGCTTTCCCTTAACCGCATCCTTGAGGTTCTTGCCATTGTTCAGGGCAGGCTTGAAACTAAATACAAAGTTTGAAATTTTGTAAGACGAAAAAATTAGAAGCTGATTTAGCATTGAGGCTCCGTACGTTTCGCGAAAAATAATTTCCGAGAAAACGTTTTCTGGATTTTCTAGCGTTCGTTTCACGGAAAATGAATTCATAGTGGAAAATATTTTCCATAAAAGGGAAAAAATCTTCTAAATTGGGGGAAAATACTTTTCATTTTTGAAAAGTGAAAAATATTTTCCTTACTTGATCTCTCTTATTTCACATTTCTACAAATCCTCATTTCCTCCTCTCATTTCTTCTTCTTATTTTCTTTTTTATTCGAATTATTTTTTAATTTTCTTTTTATTTTTAATCTGAATTATTTTTAATTTCCTTTTCATTTTCTATTTCTAATTTTCTTTTTCTTTTCTTTTTTTATTTTTATTTTATTTGTTTCACATCTTCTTCTTTCTTTGCTAGTCATCGGCCATCACCAGGTGAACCTCAAGCTCATTAATCTCAAGCTTGCGCTCGCCAATCTGGGGAGCGGAAAATATTTTCCTTACTGAACACCGGAAAATATTTTTCGAAACATTTTCAGGTTTTAACCGAACACCAGAAAATATTGTCATTTTCCTGGAAAATGACTTCTAGGAAAATATTTTCCGAAAATGACCAATTTTCCACGAAATGAACGGACCCTAAGTTTAAAATTAGGGGTTTTTTGAGGTAAAAGAAGTTCAGGATAAAATTAAGTCGGACTCTAAAATTTGATGATTTTTAAGAGATACAAAGGAAAAAGGGAGAGCGGCGCCAGGAGAGAAACGAAAACAAAGGGAAAAGTACAGAAAATAAAATGAAAAGAGAGTGGGTTTTGCATGTGTATCTCCCATAGATTTATTCCCATTCACAGCGCCTAGCAAGGATTTAAGCCCTTTATTCGTATAATGGGGACAGTTTTCGGAATTAGAGTACAAATTCAAAAATTATATGAAATTTATACTGCAATATTCAATTTTGAAGTTGTTAAGCTAGAAAGTAAGGGCGTTGTGAAGCTGTGACATTAAACAAGAGTTGATTTGAAGTAGCATTTAATAGACAAGGTCTGATAAAATTTCAACACCCATATACCGGTAGATTTGTTGGGAAGATGAAAAGTGGAGTGAGACCTGGGATGAGTCTTCATTGAATTTAGTCCTCTGCTTTGGATCGTTGAACTTTCATTTTCCTTTTGTTAAGTTATTTTTCACCGGAAATGGTATTTTTATTGAATATATTTAAACTCTTGATCCCACTTAGAAATTTAATCCCTGTCACTTTGAGCCGGTTAAATACTATATTGTTAAACTAATAAACTTATTTTCAATACTTATAAGTTTAACGAGTTAACACGAGGATCACAAAAAATTATCAACATGCTATATATATTCATTTTGTATCCGAGCATAATGAGAAGATTTTTTTTTGCTCTAGTTCTGCCTTAATTTCTTTTTCAAATCTCATAAGTTAATCAAAATACCTTTTTGCTTTTGCTGTTACTTTATTATGTATATATATTTCTTTATTGATTTGATTTATCTAATCCAATTAGTTGGCATGTACCAATAATTCAAACTTGCCAAGCCAGGTATAAATTAGTAATTCGTTGACTGAGACCACCGACCATGCATTTACAGTCGTTGCCTTCATGTGGGGAAGTTTCAATGGACAGGAGAATCCTAGGCGATCGTGCCCGGGTATAAATTGGGTTTTGCAACCTTTACAAGCTGTTTGACAGTCAACTTGCAGCTGTAACACATTCAGAGTTTCAACACTTTCACAATGCAACAACGAATATCGACTTTCAAGATATACATTATAACTCAATAAAACTACATCAACCGGACCTAGTCTCACCATTGCACGTGTATTTTTCTCCGGTGAAGTCACTTTCCCTAATATATCATGCGTTCGCGATGTTCGCAAAACGGAGTCGCATCAAAATCCTGTCCCCTTGCCCGTCAAATCGCACATACGTCATGTTTCGTTATTAATAAATACTTTTTTTGGGGGGGAGGATTTATTAATTACTAAATTGCCATTTCTCACAATTTTTATCTTTTTTGTTCAGACAATTTCTCACAAATTACAAAAAATAAATAATAAATAAATGAGCAACTGGCTACTTGCTACCACCAAAGTGAACGATGGAAACCCAACGTGCTCATGCGTCATTTTGAACTAATTTCAAATACTTACTCCCCCAGCCGAAATTTCCATCAACAATTTTCGGAAAAAGAATTGGAAAATCAACAATAACATAAATGAAATAACATGACTACATGCCCTTGTTCTTAAAAATCCAGCTTTACAGTGATGACTAATTCGAGAAATCGCCCATTGTGCACACTACAATTATTTACAATAACATTATAAGATAAAAAATGTTTTTATCCTATACTTATTAGAGTCACTTTTCTTGTCTCAACTATTTTCAATCAAGCAAACCTACTGAAAATATTCCCACTTTAAAGGTCACACTGTCATTAATATATTATCTCAATTTGTAATTGCAAATATGTAAAATTGTAATTCGCATTAATTGAAACGACTGTCAAATAATCACAAATGCATACTAGTTATGACCGAATCAACTTATTTATTGAGGATCTTAAAATTAGTCTATTTTCTTTACAATAAAGGGTGAAAAAACAGGAAAACAAATTTTCATAATTAATGATTTATCGAAGTATAGAATTAATTGCCCTTCTGTTGAGAAGCTTCAATGTGAATTTATGGTATGCCTACTTGGGCCAAAAAGACAAAAAAAAAAAAAAGAAGCGAATATATACCTACTTTTGTAAATTATGTTGGATTAATAAATTAATTCAGATCTATTCACTATGAGCCCAGCCGAACCCGCGGTCCAGGTCACAGGAAAGCGCGTGGAATCTTCGTCTTGCAGACGTAATCGGACAACGGTGCCAGCCGGCAGCCCAGCCCAGCTTTACTACCGTCGAATTACACGTGTCGGCACCAGGAGCCTCCACCTCGTCGTCTCTGTAATGCGACGACGGATCGCATGCAACGAGACACAGAGAGAGAGAGAGAGAGATGGGACCCACCTGACATAAAGGCTTGTGATTATCGCCCGCCTCTTGTCCACCTTTGAAAAGTCAACTTGCTCTTCTTTTTTGTTTTTTTTTTTACGCGCCTTTTTTTGGGTCGGAATTTCTTGAACACGCAAGAATACTAAAGAATCATGTTAATTAACATGTTTTTAAAATATATAATGACTAATGGAAAGGGCAACGATAGAGACTGAAAATTGGGGCCGGCCAATCATAATGAACGTATTCAGTGAAAAGTTATTTTATATATAAATATATATATATATATATATTAAATTTGAATCTGAATCTAAAAATGAAGGATTTTAAATAGTTTTTACAAGAGATTTAGTGGTGCGAAAACTATTCAATACATTTAATAAGTTCGTCAATTATTACATCATATATGATACTTATTAGTCCTTCAATAATCCTTTTTCCACGCAGGACGGTTTGATTTCTCATTCAATTACTTAAAATATATGCTAAAACACTTGGTTAAGAAGGTTCTATATATATATATATGAAAGTGATGAGAAAGAAACACGAAAGCAATTGGAGCATTGTGGGGAGCAAAAAATCGGCGATATTTCTTTTAATTGGCACCATTTAATATGAATAACTGAAAATATTTTAGAGGAAAGCTTTGTTTGAAAAATCTTGACATGCATGGAGTCTCGATTCACAATTCAATGGACCTCAGCTCTTCGGCTTTTGAAATTGCTTGGATTGTTTCCTTTTTTGTATTTTGACCTATGGGTTTGCTTCATACCATGGGTTTTCTAATGCAAATAGCTAAACGTGCAAAATAACAGCCTAGAGGAATTAAGATATTTCTTATAATTATGCAGAGGAATAGCAACAGTAAAAACCACAACTTTTGTATTTTCAAAGGGTTACGAAGGTATTATGACTGCCTACATATTCATGAAAATATTAATTTTATACTAGTCGAGTAACGACTCACTTATTAAATAACTCTAATATTAGAATGACGATAGTTTTATTTATGGGTTTTGGAACCCTTCCCTATTGCCCTATTAATTTTCTTCAATCCATGCACTCGGAGGATTGGGAAAATCTTCGAGCTTGAACCTCCCCGAATTTTTCTTTTTTATTTTTATAAAAATGACCAAGTTAGTAACTTGAATTTAGGAGAATATAATTTAAACAGAATTGAGATGAACCTTCAAGGGGTTTAATGAATTATCGGGCAGGTGTTGATATTTTTCTTACGTAATGGTGCTATCGCTTTGCGTGCATCTCCCAAGTCCGGCATACAAGCAAGTCGAAAAAAAAGTCAACCATTGGAATGGGCATTGTCCTTAATTGCGTTAATTCTATACTTTTTCGTCATTTGCTCTGTCCCCCACAAAGAAAAAAACAAATGACAATTTTAGAATTACTTGAATTGGGTATGGGAACAAAAATACATTTTTCTTGTTAGACTTTGATTATTGCAATTGTGCTTGCATCTATTCTAATTATCTCTTTTGAGAGTTATTGTTACTTCCTGTGATATATAATTTGAAGAGTGTACAAATGCATTAGCAGTATTTGGATTCCCAACACAGGACACTCTCTGATGAGTGCTTGCGCAAATATGAGTTCTAGTTAATAAATGTCCGCAGGACACTCCGATGCGTGCTTGGGCAAATGTCCCTTTGATTGCGGTATGTTCGATGTGTTTCTACAGGAGGAAAGAAGATGCCGCTTGAAGATGTCTTGATGCGAAGCGTAGATACAGACAAAAGTAAGTAAAAAACTGTATTATACAAGTTGAAAAATTGACTTTAGAATAATGTAAAAAGGAGTGCCTTTCTTACAGCTCATTCGGTAGGGATCAACGTAAACGAAGTTCCTATCTAATTTGTCGGCTGCTGAAGGAAATTCTTTGTGAGGGCTAGTTGAAACAGCTGCTATTGAATTGTCTTAGCAATATCTAGACACGATGGCAATTTTAAGCGGGAAAATTGCTAACGGGAGTATCTTACCCCCACCTTTCGGCGTCTAGTCATTTTGTAAAACTTTTAAGCCGATTTTCTTCTATTCAACTCAATTTTTACATGGTTAAGTTGTATGATATATGTATGGATATAGAGAGAGATAAATTGTACATGTATCACAGCTGAAGGAATATTCGACCACTACTCTAAAGAAACCTTTCTAATCGTTGAAATCTTTCTTTATGTCTTTATAGAGAATGCCTACCCCTTGATTAAAATAATGTTATGCCACTTTCTATTAATTTTTTTTTTAAAAAGGAAAGAAAACTGATGAGAAATATTCACATGCTCCGGGTGCTAATGTCCATGAGTCAATGACAAAAATATATTCGACCCAAACAAAAATGAAAAAACCATATCAGTCAGATTGGATTTTGTTAATAGATATTTGTAGCATGCTTTAATATTCAAATAAGGAAAGTTTATTATTCTCAAACTTCAATCTGTTTTTTCTTTTTTAAATCAACACTTATAAATTAATCTTTTTTAAATCAACACTTATAAATTAATACAAAAAAGAAGGCCAAGAATAGATGGCAAGCATTAATCAAGGCGGCTTCTTTCTTTCTTATTAAGAGGAGATGTCACTGATAACATATGATTTATGGGCATATGAATCTCATCGCTGTCACATGTTCCACCAAAAACACCCTTAAAAGATATCCCCCTAAAATAAGAGCAAAAATTTCGACGACTCCTTATAATAAAAGTCACATAAAATTAAAGTTTGCCGGCCATCTATCTAATAGGAACCCAATTAGAATCATTTGCAGTTGTTGTCATTTGAAATTAGACCATCCATCGAATAATTTAGATCTTTTTAATAAACATATGTAGCACACTAAATATTCAAATAAAGAAAGTTCATTATTTTCAATCCGATTTTTGCGAAAGTCAACACTTATAAATTAATTCAAAAAAAAAAGAAGGCCAAGAATAGATGGCCAGCGTTAGTCAAGGCGTCTTCTTTATTTCTTATAAAAAGGAGACATCACTGATAACATGTGATTTATGGGCAGATGAATCCCATCCTTGTCACATGTTCCACCAAAAAGACCCTTAAAAAATATCCCCCTAAAATAAGAGCAAAAATTTTGACAACTCCTTATAATAAAAGTCGCATAAAATCAAAGTTTGCCGGCCATCTATCTAGTAGGAACCCAATTAGAATCATTTGTAGTTGTTGTCATCTGAAATTAGACCGTCCATCAAATAATTTAGATCTTTTTAATAAACATCTATAGCACGCTAAATATTCAAATTAAGAAAGTTCATTATTTTCAATCTTCAATCTGATTTTTGTGAAAGTCAGCACTTATAAATTAATACAAAAAAAAATTAAAAAGGCCAAGGATAGATGGCCAATGTTAGTTAAGGCGTCTTCTTTGTTTCTTATAAAAAGGAGACGTCACTGATAACATATGATTTATGGGCATATAAATCCCATCCTTGTCACATGTTCCACCAAAAAGACCCTTAAAAAATATCCCCTTAAAATAAGAGCAAAAATTTCAATGACTCCTTATAATAAAAGTCGCATAAAATCAAAGTTTGCCGGCCATCTATCTAGTAGGAACCGAATTAGAATCATTTGTAGTTGTTGCCATCTGAAATTAGACCGTCCATCGAATAATTTAGATCTTTTTAATAAACATCTGTAGCACGCTAAATATTCAAATAAAGAAAGTTCATTATTTTCAATCTTCAATCTGATTTTTGCGAAAGTCAGCACTTATAAATTAATACAAAAAAAAAAGTCCAAGGATAGATGGCCAACGTTAGTCAAGGTGTCTTCTTTATTTCTTATAAAAAGGAGACGTCACTGATAACCTATGATTTATGGGCATATGAATCCCATCCTTGTCACATGTTCCCCCAAAAAGACCCTTAAAAAATATCCCCCTAAAATAAGAGCAAAAATTTCACCGAATCCTTATAATAAAAGTCGCATAAAACAAAAGTTTGCCGGCCATCTATCTAGTAGGAACCCAATTAGAATCATTTGTAGTTGCTGTCATATGAAATTGGACCATCCATTAATAATTTAGATCTTTTTAATAAACATCTGTAGCATGCTAAATATTCAAATTAAGAAAGTTCATTACTTTCAATCTTCAATCTGATTTTTTTGAAAGTGAATACTTATAAATTAATACAAAAAAAAAAGGCCAAGAATAGATGGCAAGCATTAGTCAAGGCGTCTTCTTTCTTTCTTATGAGTAGGAGACATCACCGATAACATATGATTTATGGGCATATGAATCCTATCCTTGTCACATGTTCCACCAAAAAGACCCTTAAAAAATATCCCCCTAAAATAAGATCAAAAATTTCGATGACTTCTTATAATAAAAGTCGCATAAAACAAAAGTTTGCCGGCCATCTATCTAGTAGGAACCCAATTAGAATCATTTGTAGTTGTTGTCATCTGAAATTGGATTGTCCATCGAATAATTTAGATCTTTTTAATAAACATCTGTAGCACGCTTAATATTCAAATAAAGGAAGTTTATTATTTTCAATCTTCAATATAATTTTTTTTTCGAAAATCAACACTTATAAATTAATGCAAGAAAAAAAAAGGCCAAGAATAGATGGCATGCATTAGTAAAGGTGTCTTCTTTCTTTCTTATAAAAAGAAGACGTCACTAACGACATATGATTTACAAGAATATGAATCCCATACCCATCACCTCTTCCACCGAAGATGCCCTTAAAAAATCTCCCCCTAAATTAAGAGCAAAAATTTCATGAACTCCTGATAATAAAAGTCGCATGAAACCAAAGTTCATCAGCCATCTATCTAGTTGGAACCCAATGATGATGATGATGATGATGTTGATGATAAATGCAGTTGTTGTCTTTTGAAATTGGACCATCCATAAAATAATTTGCACGATCTTCACCAATAACGGTAGTCACGTTGCATGATTTTGGTGTCTACATTAGGTTTAGTGGATGGTTTGATTGTCTTATACTAAATTCTATGAATGAGAATCCAATTACAATGCTATGTACACAATCTTTGTGTCCTTGCATTCAAATGGGTATTTGACAAAAGAAAAATAATTTGTAGCGATATCTCATGTCTGGAAATAATAACATCAGTCAAACATGAAGTATCTTTATCATTCGTTATTAGCAATATCCAAATTGGGCTATATGTCAGACTTAACTTGTTCTCCGGATCATGAGAAAACTTCTGTGATTTCGAAATGGGCCGCCAGGGCTCAACTGGGCCGGGCTGGATTTTACGACTATATTACCTTGTCAAACAACGCCCAAAGAGCCCCCTTCGGGCACATGTAGGAGCGGTCGATTAATTATTGAAATGTAATTGGGAAAAAGCAATGTGAGATCATCCTCATTCACTTTAAATTAGAAGAGTATGTTAAGGAGCTACTCGAATTGGCATCTTATAATCGCCTGCTTAAGTGTCGAGAAGACGGACCAGCTCAAGCTCGATAGAGCCATTTGCCATCACCACCTGAGCTTAAAAAACTCGGCCAGATTACTCAACCAAGTCAATTGTCATTGTCACCCAAAATCCACCCGCTTTATGCGCACCATTTCTTTTTTAACTTGGGTGATTGGATATTGAACTTGAATGTACATAATCATTCTCTAGTCAAGCAGTGAATGTCAATGTTTGATCCGGCCATTCCTCATATCTGCAATGCAAAGGAATTCAGCCTACTGTAGAACTTCACGTGCTTGGCTCCGCATCTAGAGAGCGTGGAGATTGCTGGGTTCCCAGCTCGTTCTTTCGACGATGATGGATGTTAGCTCACCTTGTCAATCCTGCTTTTACCAAGAGATGCATAGTCATTAACGTCAAGAGCAATGGAAGATGCCAATCGAAATCTCTCAAGCCTTTACCACAGCTCGTTCTACCATACTGAATTGCTTTTGAAAAAGCTTGGTTGTCTTTAACTATTGTTAAGATCAAGGTCTAGCTACCAGCATCAAAGAGTTAAACAAAGATGTTTGGTGATTGATTGCTGGGTTCCCAACTATTCTTTCTTATTGCTCGACTGAGTTTTTGCTTCTGGTAGTGCAACACTCGTCGCATTTTAAATGAGAGTTTAAATCCTTGTACGGTTTTTTGGACCTCTAACTAACCCATCCATGAGGCGACGATGATGAGGGCTTCGTCATATGTCGAAAAGCTGAGTAGAGCTGGTCAATTGACTTATCAAATTAAATATTGAGTGTATTTTTTTCCTACAAATCAAGCAAGGCTAATCGATTTGGAATTTTGAAGAAGGCCTATTCTACAAATGAACTATGCTCTCTCCTTTTTGCAATCATAGAAAAACATGTATCATTTGCTTTTAAATTGGTTTTTTGCTTGATATTAGGAGGCATATGATCCATCTTAACATTGTTTATCTTAATTGTGTTTGATATTAGGACATCCCAAACTGTTGCCTCATGTCACATTTATTCCACTTGTCCTTAAATTGAACTTGCATCTGAAAATACTGAGAAACAGTTATAACTGATTATGAACAAACAAGAGGATTAGATTATTGTGGACTGCTACTGAAAGTAGTAATCTAATAGATTATCTGTACAAAGGCAAAAGGGCTATCTCAAGTACTTACATTTTTATCAAGGTTTAGTTTATGAGATACAACTTCAATTTGGACACTGGGGAAATAAAAGAGTTGAAGCATTGCCATGACCTATAAGGACATGCAACGTGGAGAACATTAAATATCCAATGCTAATTATACATGAAAAGATCTATTTTATAAGTTGTGATAGTTCAAAATGAACATCATTCAATACACTTTATCCAATTCGCCATATAGTAGCAGAAGTAAATTTTATAAGGCTCTAAACGGCTATAAATAGAGGGTTTAGCCAAAGATGTTTGGTGCGATAGACACACATTGTTTTCTAGACATTTCCTTATCAATGGTAAAGCTTCTCCCCATTTTCTCTAGTCATATTTGTTTTCCTATTTTTCTCTTCTTGTTTTCTTGGTCCTCAAAACTTTTAATTGCAATTTCTCCAAAACGAGCTTGTGTAAAGCGGCTCATGGAGTTTAAAATTTATATGAAGTTTTGCACAAACAGTGGCCCTGATAACAATAATTTATTTTGTTGATAATATTATTATCTCATCTTACAATTAATGTTCGTTGTCACTATTTCTGCACTTGCATAAGGCAAGAATACATGTTTTTTTCTTTTTTTTAACGAGAGCCCGGTCCCGGGGGGGGGAATACATTTTTTTTTTTTTTTTGGTTGAAGGTAGATATTGCATTCATTCATCGAAATAGACAAGTCTTACAAGACAACGATGGATAAAATTCCAAACATAGAATTTCCAAGAGAGATAAAGGAGGGTAGCTCACCCAATTTAAAGGAAGTTTCTTGGCTTGATGGGTTTTAGCCAGCCAATCCACTGCTCGATTTGCTGCACGTGGGCAATAAACCACTCTTGCGGATCGGCACAACTCTAACTTCGCTTTGCATTTCTTCATTATTTCTTCCAAATTCCATGGAGGATTGGGCTAGCCCATGACAATATCAACTAAAGTCGAGCAGTCACTTTTGCACGTCCATCTAACTATTTGACTTTTCTCTCTTCCCACGTGCCAAGTGTCAAGTTCCCTCAAGTACATGAGCCCGTGCAACAAAGAAAGAGCTTCGGCTTGCAGAGAGGAAGAAGCCCTAACTTCAAAAGCAAAACCCTTGACCACCCTCCCCGATGGATCTCGAACGATTCCAGCGATTGAGCAGAGGAAATTGCCTAGGAACCATGACGTGTCAACATTGATTTTCAGTTCAGCTTGGTCTGGCAGCTTCCATCGAGTAGGTACGCTTCGATTTGGGGGAAAAGGTCTCTTTCGATTCTGCCATCTGTTGAAGGTTTTATGCTGTTCTTGTGTGAGATCCACTAGATCTGTTGGTTGCGGAGGTTTTGCTCTGAAAATCAAGTTGTTCTGGGACTTCTAGATGTTCCAGAGCACCACCGCCATGAGTTCTCTTTCGGGTAAGTCTTCCCTTTCTTCGAAAACCCCCAACAGCCACTGATCGAACCTCTTGATATTACTTGGGTTGCTGATGATGTTGATGCATGGATCCACCTAGATTGTTTTTGTCCAATTGCACAACAAAAAGAGATGTTCTGTGGTTTCCAGGTTTGTTTAGCAAAACGGGCATAAGGGGTCGAGTAAAATCTTCCTTTTGTAGAGGTTTTCTCGTGTGGGGATGGCGTTTTGACATAGGCTCTAGAGAAACGTTCGCATTTTCGAAGGTATGGCAAGACTCCAAATTTGAGTCCATAGAGTTCGTGGGGGCTTAAAAGAGCAGGATGCCCTGATTTGGTTTGTGCTAAGGGTTTTTGAGTGGCCTCTGTTGTATCCGCTCTTCACAGTGTATTTCCCTGACCTATTGCCTGTCCATACTAGACTATCCTACTTAGGATTCGAACTCAAAGAAATCACTAGAATCTCATTAGCAATTTTTTCTTCAAAAGGATTTTGTATTTGATGTTCCTCCCAAGCTCTAGTTTATGCATTAATCAATTCTGAAACCAGGATAGGTTCCTATTGGTTAGCTGGTCCTCCGATCACCCCATACTTTAACCATTTGTCTTCCTGTATTTTAATGGATTTTCCATCCCCCACTAACCACTTAGCATCTGCTTTTATTGCTTCTCTTCCTATTAACAGGCTTTGCCATCCCCAAGATGGTCGTTGTCCCTTGCTAGCTTTCCATAGATCACCATTTGGGAAGTAGATTCCTTTTAGTACTCTGCTCCACAAAGCTGATGGAGAGTTGGATAATAGCCAGGCTTGCTTTCTGAGCATTGCACGATTAAAGGTAAGCAGATCTTTGAAACCCAAACCTCCCTCATCTTTTCTAGTTTTTAAAACTTCCCATTTTTTCCAATGCAGCCCTCTCTTTGAGTCACCTTTCTGCCACCAAAATGATGCAATTCTTCTTTCTATGGCTCGACAGATGGACATAGGCAGTTTAAAGATGGACATTGCATAAGTGGGAATGGCTTGCACAACACTCTTGATCAAAATTTCTTTGCCTGCTTTGGTAAGTAGCTTTTCTTTCCAACCCTCTAGCTTCGAATTTACTCATGCTAAGATCCATGCAAACATTTGTTTCTTTGAAAGACCCCATTCTATTGGAATACTAAGATATTTGCCAGTTTTTTCTATAATGGGAACTCTAAGCTCATGGGCTAGGTTTCTTTTCAAAGATAAAGGACCGTTGCTGCTAAAAAAAAAACCCCTGATTTGTTTAAATTTACAGCTTGCCCTAATGCATAGCAGTACTGATTAAGTATATGTGCTAGGTTTTGGCATTCGACAATAGTTCTATCCATAAAAAAATATAGCATCATCGGTGAAAAGTAAATGAGACAGTGTAGGGCAGAACCTGTTTAGTGTTATCCCCTTGATGCTGCCTTCTTCAATATCTTTGTTCATTAGCCATGTTAAAACATTTGCTATTATGATGAATAAATATGGCGAGAGGGGATCTCCTTGTCTGAGTCCTCTTGAGGGGAAAAAATATGGAGTTGGTTCCCCGTTAATCTTCACACTTAGGGACACCGTCGAAACACATTGCATGATTAGAGATACTCACCTCTTACAAAAGCCCATTTTCAGCATACAATCCTTTAAGAAATCACATTCAATTCTGCCATAGGCTTTCTGCATGTCCAGTTTCAAGATCGCCTGGAATTTTTTCTTTCTTTTTGTGATTCGCAGCTGATGTAATACTTCCTAAACAATAAGTATATTATCCTGTATTTGTCTGCCTTGAACAAAGGCACTTTGCTCAGGTTCTATAATATCTGGAAGCCAAATCTTTAACCTATTTGCCAAGACTTTAGAGATGATTTTGTAGCTGATATTGCATAAACTGATAGGTCTGAATTGGCCAATGTTTTATGGACTTTTAACTTTTGGTATCAAAGAGATGTGTCTTTTATTGAGGTGAGGATCAAGGGTACCTGTGTTGAAAAAATTATGCACTAACTGGAAGAGATCAAGCTTTATGTTCTCCCATGATTGTTGATAAAAGAGGCCGTTAAATCCGTCTGGGCCGAGGGCTTTTAGTGACCCCATTTGAAAAACTGCTACCTTTACCTCTTCCATTGTGATGCTAGCTATCAAATTTGCGTTGATTTCCTCTTCCACTAGACTGGGGCACTGATTTAGGATAGGTTGATAGTTTCTGGGACCCTCTGATTTGTATAGGTTATTATAGAAGGAGCCAATATGATTTCTGAGAGTTGAGGGATCTCGACACCAGCCTTGATCTTCCATTTGCAGCATAGTGATCTTATTTCTCTACCTTCGTTGCACGGTAGTTGCGTGGAAAAACTTGGTGTTTTTGTCACCCCGTTGCAACCATTTGATACGTGATCTCATACCCTAGAATTGTTCTTCTTGTTTCCATAATTTTTCTATCTGGTTTATAATGTTATGGGCTTCCTTCTTGCTAGCATGTTGGGACTATTTATTAGTGATCTCTGTTAAAGTCTGGTTGAGCTCCCTAATCCGCTTTGGTGCATTGGCGAACTTTTTTTTACTCCACTTTGCAAGCACTTTTGTAGTTTCATTGATTTTTGCTGAAAAATTGGTCTGGTTGAGGGGTGTTTTGTTCCATATTTACTGTATGAGCTCATGGTACTCTTCATGTTCTGTCAAGAATACTTCCATCTTAAAATCTCTCTTTCTTTTCTAGCTTTCAGGGTGCAGCAGCCTAAGGAGAAAAGGGCTATGATTCGAGCCAATGGCTGGAAAGGCTTGTACCTCAGCTTCGTGGAAGGTAATTCTCCATTCCATAGTACAGAGAACTTGGTCTAGTCTTTTTTTAACAAGAGCCTCCCCTTCCCTGTTATTCGCTATGTGTATGCACACCCATGGCTGTCCATATCCATTAGGGAACATTCATTTAGCATATCTCTAAAAGCTGATATTCTATAGTTATCTGCTTCTCGTTTCCCCACCTTCTCCCATACATATAATATTTCGTTAAAATCTCCCATGCAAATCCATATAATGGAATTAGTGGACTGAAATTCCCTCAACTTTTGCCATAAGTGCTGCCGCTCTCCAAAATTTGTTGGTGCATGAACAAAGGTTATCCGCATTTCATATATGCTGTCTGGATCAGTACACTCCAAATCAATAACTCCTTAGAGCTATCATTCACCTTCAACACCACTTCCTCATTCCACATAATAGCTAAACCCCCCGCTATTCCTGTCGGATTTTCTAAAAATAGATTTTGGAATTGAAGTTTCCTGCTAACTCCCTCCGCCATCGTTGCTTTGTTTTTTGTTTCCATGAGAAAAACCAGGTTGGGCCTTTCAAGAGCAACTAAGGCTCTTAGTTCATGGATTGTTAGGGGATTGCCCAGCCCCTGACAATTCTAGCTTATGATTTTCATATCGTTGTTGGTGGCTTATTAGGGCTAGCCACCAAAGCCCACTCATAACCATCTTTAATCAACTTAATTGGGGTTTCCAAAAGGTCAGTATCATCGATTGCGAGAGGAACTTACTCTGTTGCACATTTATGTTTTTTTGCCTTCTGCACATTTCCTACTTTCGATAGAATCAGCTTAGGAACTTCATAACATATTATCTGTTTGCCGTAATCTGGATTTTTCTTAAAACAAGCTGCAAAGTCTTCGATTGCCTCCTGCTCATGAGAACTATCTGCCCTTTTCTTGCTGCAGGTGGTGACTCTCCTAGTATCCACTTCTTCTCTGGCGATTATGTCCATTTCCAGTACTGGGAGGGCATGTCAAGTACAGTCTCTTCCACTATAGTCTCTTCTTCTATTTTGCCGTAAAACGCTTCCCAATGGGGGCTATGATCGCACACTTCTGCCTTCAACCAGGAGCCATATGGTCCAATTTTATTTGCTGCCCAAGGTGATTGTTCATATGGGATTTCTTCACAGTTAGTGGCATACTGGCCAATTTTTCCACATGAGTAGTAGTAATACGGTAGGCGCTCGTATTTAAATTCCACCCATAGCCATTTATTGCCGATATCCAGTATTGCCCCTGATTTCAGTGGAGCTGTCAAGTCTATTTCCACTTCCACTCTTCCTCCTTTTTGTGGTGTATTGCTTGTTGATTCCACTTGGATTTCCAAGACATGACCTATTTTTTTTCCCCAGGTCATTGAACATAGCTTCTAACCTCCAGCCATGGGGGATGCCTCCAATACGCACCCAGAAAGCATTTCTAGAAAAGTCGTAGCAATGCTCAGGTATTTCAGGCTCGCATTGTTTAAGGACCAATAAGTTACCGGCAAAAGACCAAGGTGCAGTTTTCATAACACTTTTTCCTCCTCCAATTGAAAAATAAAAGTGAACAATCCTGGTTCTTTTTGGGAGCAGACCACAAATTCTGATTTCCAGGCTTTCTTCATAGTATTAAGAAAAGTTGGGAAGTTAACATTAGGTCTAGAAAATAATTTCTCAAATAGAGTGCGATTGCATTCATCCCTCTTTTGTGGGGGTATTTCTATGGACACTTCTACAACATCATTCTTAGACCATAGATGGCCTAGACTTTTACATCATGCGGCACTCGCATTTCATTCTCTTCTTTACCCTCCATTGTCTCTTGCTACAGGAATGCTGGTTTTAGGTACTCAGAGTGGGTTATGTAAGGACTTTGGAGGCAAAGCTATATGGGAAATAGCTTGAAGGGAGCTCTATGATAAGTATAGCTGAAAACAGGGGCACGAGATTACTTGAGTGGATAAGAAGATGTAGACAATGAAATATTGGTCCGCAGCATGGTACTATGTCAACAGTGGAAAACGATTGAAAGATGTGATTCGGGTACATTAATAACTTCATACACTCCTTTGGTTTCTGCCGAACGTATAATGAGGGACTGTACCCATTTCTAAAAACAGCAAAACCTAAATGTTGCCAGATCTAGTTTATAACTTCATAATCCATTCCACAGCTGCGAAGAAAACCATAAGCCCAATGAAAAATCATGGAAGAGCGACAGAATCCCACCTGTTGCAAGGCCTGAACTCCAAGATCACCCTGCTTGTAATGGGTTCTTCAGAAAGGAGAAGCCAGAACTGTGCCATTACTCGGAACTGCTCAGAACTGCAGAGAAAACAATCGGAAGAAAAATTTCTGGAATGCTGATGATGGGTTTCATTGATCTAGCAGGCTAGAAAAAGCAGTAGAGATTATTGAGATCAACATTTGGATTTTAGGGTTTTTGGGGAAAAAGCTACAAGAGTGATAGAGGGGAGCTCGCAGAGACAAGGAGAGAAGAGGAATGGATGCCAAGGGCTGGTCGGCCTGGCGTTATTTGGGGGGGAGGGGGGAATACATTGAAGACGTGAATATTTGGAGGATTTTATTTGGAGTAAATTTAGCTATAGTTCACAGAAAGCTACCATTACGACAAATAATAAACATAAGAAAAGAAAATAAGTATCGCACATGCACATGTTACATTTTTTTATTCTCTCCTCGAGATTGGCAATAATTCCAGGAGAAAGAATAATACAATTAAACAATTTTAGATTCACGAATGTTTGTACATCATTAAGTTAAAACACCACATGACACTCCTTATTAAGGATACGAGATCCATAAATGATATTGTATACATAATCTCTCGATCTTAAACCAACCATTTATTTGAGGATTCCCAATCTCTGTGTAGCTTATGTTCTTTATTGCCACCTTCAACCATATATCTAGCTAATCATGTTCCACACAAGAATGTATTTTATACATCAGATCGGATGCATCACTTAACAATGACATATGGAGAAGCGAGTCAATCTCGGGTGAGAGATTTCAACGTTCAAATGGAGAGTTCGTCAGTCAAGTACACTACCTGAACCATTCAACCCAAAGTATAGATAATGCAAACCAAATATTTGGTTCTTACACATGAAAATAATGAACATATACAGATGAAGCCAAAGCTTGGCACTATCGAGCAGGTCTTGGCGCTTACAGCAATGCAATGAAGACGGTTACCACCAAATAGTAGCCATGACTCAGCATCTTTCGGTCAATACTTATTAGATAAATCGTTACCTTTTACTCCACTTTTTTCTTCGACAAATGCTCGCCCAGCAGAAAAAAATCACATGGCAGGTATAGATTAAGACTTCTCCAAGAAGGGTGGAGTCGAAGAGCTTCAGTCATAAAGTACACATGCATTGCTTCTCGCACTTACGTCTGCAGCTTCAAGTAGTAAAGGTCCACCCATAGCAGCCACCCAAGCATACCCACCAAAATTCTTGAACAGACGGTCATTCTGAATCAATGATTTCATCTTCATCCTCGTCCAGTATGTAGACCAGGGCCTGCTTTCTTGCAGCTAAAAAATACAAGCCACACCTCTATTTGCTGTTGCCAGAAACACATCAACTTGATTTCAGTCCGGTGTTCCTTGGATATGGTCATAACCAACGTGATGTTTAGATACCCTTGTTGGGTAAAAGTAAAAGCACAACACATGCATTATGCTAAAATACAGGTGCGAAGTAATCCTTGTGTACCTAAAGAGACTATGGCATGCATGTAACTATCAATGCTCTCCAGTATCTTGCTATACTAGAAACAATGATAGTATCTATCATCATGAACTTGTACATAGCAGTTCTCAGTCAGTTACTCAGACTGCTATGCACCTACCATAAGAGGATGTTTATTCTTTTCATATTTGTCTGGGGACCATAGATTCATCCTTTTCGAACTTTGTCCTCTCAATTTATTAAAAATTTAGGGGAAATACTAATACTTCAGTATTTGACTGAAAACATAATCTTCTTTGAAGCAAACTTTTGTACTTCTTCAATCTGTAGGAACAAACATGAAGTGGTTGATTGAAGAGGCACAACGTACCTATGCCAGTCACATTTAAACTTAATAGTAGGTTCTAAATGGAAATGTAGGAAGGAGCATGGACAAGATTAATTCAGTTCCACCATACACCAACGAGATAAATTTGTTACTGAAACTGGCAATTTTATCGAACATTGATAACAAAGGAAAGAGTGTGGGCAACAATAAGTTTCCCAACATCTAACACTGCCAATGGACATAGTAAGAAGCTCAAAGAAAAGATCTTCAAAAATATACAAATGATGGCGTAGCATGAATTGATCCTTAGCTCGATAGTATAACCGTGTCAAAATGTTCTTACCACTGACAATGGAGGAACTACAATATGGGGAATGCTGCAAAGCTTCTCATTCTCCATCTCCAGGTGTAAGATAGGGTCCTAGATGTGTAGTTTCACTGGTTAGCATTTCATATGTGAGAATAATATAATCAAGCAAAATGTCCTCACAAAATAGAAGCAAAAAGGGCACTAGTAACCCATTAGGGGCCATCAAATGCACATGTCTTAACCTACAAGTACAAGGCTCCAGCTGTCAAGATATGTTGGCACTTTTGCAGTTACAGTAAGGAAGAAAGTAAAACATCCTTTGAAACCACAAGCATATAATGGCATGTATATGCATTATGCACATAGGAGGAAAAACTAAGCTGCTACTACTCATGCTAATGAGAAGAGCAGATAAACAATAAAAAGGAACAATAAAAGAACAAACGTTTTTCAAACCGGACCAGTGGTTCAGCAGGACAAACTAGTAGAACCGTGCTCCACCAGTTCGACCAATTGAACCAATTTCATGTGATGTCATCTGATAGAATACTTTGCACATATTAGATTACACACTTTCAAAACGAAAGAAGCTAGTGAGTCAGCAGACACCATAGCATCTTAATATATTACACAAGCTTGACATCATCTTAATAGCATCCTGCTCAATTTTCTAATAGATTAGGCCAACACGGTCGATGGATAAGTTATCCACCACAAAGTGTAGCAAAAAGACACTGGAGCAAATGGCTAGCATGCTTGTTAGTTACAAGAAGCTGGAGTCTCAAACCCCAACCCAAGTCCAACAATTCTCCTTTAAAAGACCCAGAGCTGGTCCAGACTAGTTGACAGGTTTGCTGGGTACCAATTGATAGGTACACCTGGTTACCAGTTGAACAGGCTCAATATCACCAGTTCTTGACCAATACTGTTTCTGCTGAGAAACCAGACTGGACAGGTCTGGTTATCGGTCTAGCCAGAGCCACCTCTTAAAACTGTGAAAAGAATAGGAGTCAACAGAAAAGCACAATATGCGAGTCTTTTCCTTTTGCCGTCAATGTCATAAATAGTGAATTGACAT
Source organism: Eucalyptus camaldulensis (assembly GCA_019915185.1). Lineage (NCBI taxonomy): Eukaryota > Viridiplantae > Streptophyta > Magnoliopsida > Myrtales > Myrtaceae > Eucalyptus > Eucalyptus camaldulensis. The sequence goes on along the minus strand of JAHSVA010000013.1, from coordinate 11,610,553 downwards.
GATTAGAATAGAACTCTAGATATCATGAGTAAGAAATCAATATGCAAGCTCCATATCCATGAGTTACCTTCCATTGGTACAAATCCCAGTTATTTGCACAAGTGGTTCCTGCAATATGCACAAATGGAAGGTCACTAGCCTATAGGATCATCATCCTAGCATCATCCTAGCATCTCCACAGTTTTCACAACTGCCATTCATCTTATTTAGCAACATAACAATTTGATGTTCCCATTTCCAACAGAATATATTAGCCACATTGGCCAATTTGGGCTACAAAATATGATATACAAAGCTTTTACCTCAATAGAGCCAAATCCACACAACAATGACCAGGAAGCATGCACAACAAGATCCTTCCAAAGGTCTTCCCTGCTTCACATTGCTTGAATTATTCATAAGTCCAATTACCACCGGAATACTTTGTTGCATCTTAAAAAGATTCGTCAGGTATTTGAAAGGAAACATAATCTGAAGCAAATTCAGAGTCATCCTGCAATACCATACAGAGAAATGATTAGCATGAAAAAGTAGTTGTCCTCTGCACATGTGGATCTCTGGATAATATTTGTAGTTTCATATTATAGGTATATACCCCGTAGAAGGACAGTGAATTGGGAATATGTATCTAGTGGATGCCGAAATTGACGTAAGAGGGAATTGTAGAAATAAATTCTTACAAAGTATCTTTTTTAAAATAGAAGAGAAAGGCATCTAGGCAGCTTCCTTGAAAATTTGATGATCAAATTAGCTCCTAATCAGGAAACATGAGATACGGCATTACCATACACAAGGATCATAAGCTAAACATAGAGCCCAATCCGATAAGATCACCCAACTAAAACTTCCATGTATATTATCAAGTAATTTTTTTTTTGAACAGATATTATCAAGTAATTAAACCTGAGATCAAATACGAAAAAATAGATTATTAGACAGAGGGTAAATGAAAAACCATTGTTAAGGACAACCTCCAGAAGACAACCCCTAACCCACAAAGGTTTCCTTTTTTTTTTTTTCTCTCCTCTCATTATAGTCTCAAGGTTCTGGCCACATAGACAAGGAAATGAAAATATAGGCGCAAATTCATGGTAATAGGCATATGGATAGAAATATCTACAGACAAACCCCATTAACAAAAGTCCTGAATCAGCTAAACAAGAAATGAATATTTCAGCTCAAATAATTGATGAGTTGGGTAAAACGAAAAGCACAAGCTTTCAACTAAAGGATTGCAATGTTTACATAAACCAATTTTTGAGCCCAAGTATCATACTCAAACTCCTGTTATGCATACAAAGAGGTCCAAAATTTCACATTTGGTACACATATCAGTAATGAGGACCAAACTTGAAGGGGAGAAAAGCAATCACTCCAAACAACAGATGATAGCAATGATTTGTCCCATAGTTAATATTTTCCCACTATAGCACGTGTAAAACATTTATAAATGGAAAAAGTAGATATAGCATTAATGTGAAGAATTTAAAATGAAAAAGCAATAAAAAATATATTAAAGTAAGAACTCCTATACACGAACACGATTCTATTACATTTCAGCTTTCTAATTCTTTTGCTAATAACTACGTTCCATCTATTGAAATTTCTTCACAAGAGCCCTTCGCAAATATTTGGTGTCCCCCAAATCCTCCAAACTGCAGTAATTCTCTAACTCTCTGCATTATTTCTCTGAGACAATAATGAGGGTAAGACATCTTACTAACCTGACAAGATATCTCATGGCAGAAAAGCACAAGGAATTGCATCTGATACATGAGACCTTCCAATCCAATGAGAAACAACAATCAACCCGTCAATTTCAACTCTTGTTAGTGTGTGGTTACTTAAAATAGTGCTGGACCAACAATAACCATGGTTGAAGCCCAGCAAACCACCCTAGCTCAAGTCAACATCATCTAGTGGAAGTGCTCTTAAGTATTTTTTGTTCCAGTCATGGAACATAATTGGGAGAACCTGTAGGTATTATTGTGGGAAGGATCCTGGGTTTCGTGCTTTGGTGGGTTCAAATATGAATATAGATGAAGATGATGGCAAGTTGACCTGAAATGAAGAACTAACCCCCAAACCAGCAGTTCATTTGCAATTTCATATCCTTAGTTTTGGCAACTAATTTGGTACATTGCCTCAAACCATGAGTCAGCCGCTAGAGCACATGAAAACAATACTAGGCTTGACAGCATATCATTCTGACATTTAAAGCATGACCAATTTCCATTACACCCTTATATTCTAATTCTCTGCTACATAAATGGATTGGACAACCTAGCAAAGGCCAACAAAATTAGCCGCTAGAGTACATGAAGGCAATACTAAGCTGACCAAACCTCACAGTATTCAAGCCGCCCTCACCAAATTTCAGGTACAAAGGATGAAGAGATGACCCACCACCCTTGGAATTATATGGTCATCTTATGAATAAACTATGAATCCTGTCTCACTTCATGTCTCTGGATGATACATAAGATTCTATAACTAGGGCCAGGTTGACCTTTTCTTATTAGCCGAATGAAATTCATTAAGAAAACCAAGGAGGAGCAAAACTCACATATGGTTCACAAAGAGAAAAAAATTATTATTCGATGGTTAGTCACTCTATCAACAATAATGACATGTCACAACTCAGCCCAAGTAAATGTATATGTGAATTGCAATGACAGGAAAAAGTTTAACTTTCAAGATAAATACACAAGGAATTTCTACTGGAAGCTTTTTATACATTGTTATGCCAAACATTCCACTTGGTACCTCCATCAGGTATGAACAAATAACAACTAAAGATTCTGGGGTTCCGGGTGCCATATTGTAAAGGATGTATAATTATGACCTAGAGCAAGTTAGCAAAAATACATGACAACAAGTTTACCATCGGAATGCACCATAAGGAAGGACCCTCATTAACAAAATCTATTGTATTTTCAAAGTTGATCACTTGGCTCTGACATAAATCGCTTTATGCGTTTCAGAATCCAGCCGAAGAAATTTGCAAACCGAAAGAGAGATGAAAGCAAAAGCTTCAGCAACATGCACATTATTAACCAATACAAAATGCTTTGGACCCCTAAGGCAAATACCACAAGCATGCCAAGGATGTTGGATTCCATAGGATCCTACCAATATTATGCTCTTGCTCTAGATTTTAGCAGTCACACTATAATTTTTTTCATTTTGAAACTAATAAGACTGCATTTCTTCAGGGTAGCATGCGAGAATTGAAAAGTTACAGACAAACCCCAAGTTGTGGGAGGCATGGGAAGCAAAGATACAAAAAAGTCATGTGATTTCTCTTTTTTGCTCCTTCAAAAGCATGATGATATCAACAAAACAACAATGTGTGATTGTCAGTATTCCTAAATGAACTTAACAGGTACTAAATGGACCTTTGTTGGAGAGGTTCAAGTCATGTGTAAAGGCCCACCATCTAACAATGACTCCTTTACAGTGCCGATAACAAGCTCATTTTTAAAATAATTAAAACGCCATTTGACTTACATCTATATGTCATTCTAAGCACCCCATATCATGTCTTATCCACAAATAGTTCAACTTCATGTCTAAAATTTGGTAATTTAGTGTCACTAAATACATGATACCATACATGATGAAAGATAGGCAAGATATTACAATATTTGCAAACAGAATATATCAAGAAAGGTAGAGAAATCACAAGAAAGATTGTAACAGGCATACTGGCTTCACAACAAAGGAGAGCACCCTTATCAATCACTCAACCTGTACAAGCAGCATTCCAGCCTTTTCTACTGCATTATCCACCAGTGTCTCATCCAAACCAATAACTAGATAACAACAACGCCATCTTGAAAGACCCCTGAGCTCACCCATTCTAAAGCCAATAATTTCTACAGCAGGCTGTTAAGTAAATAACAATACTTAAATCACTTAACCCCATAATTCAAATATCATCTCTTATTAAGAAAACTGACACACTCATGAGGGACAAAAATAGCATTGACCACATAAGTTACTTGTTGGAACCATCGAAGTTAAAAGTTTACAAAAGAAAATGTTTTACAAAGTAAATTGTCATTACAAGCCATCTTCATCCTCTGCAAACTGTGTTTGAACTAAACAACATACTCTAGAGTCTCTGACAAATAAAAGTTATACTGGAAAATTCATTAAAGAAATGGAGCCTATTCTGCCATCCAATTCATGCAAGCAAGATAGGAGTTTGGAATGTTCATGTAAATTATCAAGTCCTGCCCCAAAGTCGCTGAGAGGGAGAGAGAGAGAGAGAGAGAGAGAGAGGCCATTTATGTGATATTTGTGGGCTATAAGCACAATATTGGCAGGAAATGCTAGTGTTTTCAAGGAGACAAAGCCCTAGCCCTTCGACTGTTAGCTTGGGGAAGGGTAACTTCTTTACAATATTCAAATATCAATCCGCATCTCTATACAACAGCTTGGGTAAGGGTAACTTCTTTACAACATTCAAATATCAGACCACATCTCCAGAGTAGGAGGTACTTGATTAAAAACTCTCCCTATTACCTATTTACCTCCCCAATTATCAAACGTTTACACTGCAATCTAAGGCAAAGTCCCAGCTTACAAGAGAGGCAGATTATTATAACAGTTAAATAGTATACCACATCTTTATTTCAAAGCTTACTTTTTTATCACTTGGCAATTGTTCCACAAAATTCTACACCGTCGTGAATGCACATTTTGAATAGATAAAAGGAGAAAGGAGCCCGAAAGCATTGATCGGCAGTACCATGGACTTAAAGAAAGTTCATAAGCCTTGGTAATAAAGAAATAGGCAGGCTTTTAAAAATGGGGAAAATCCTATAGGTGCTGTAAAAGATATTTGGCTTTCCAACTGTGGTGGCACTTCTTTGGACACCAAGTCTTTTTTTTTTTTTTTTTTCAGTTTTTAAGGTAAATATGAGCTTATAGGTGGTAATTTGTAAATAGGAGGCATCCCCTTGGTGCTCCTTAATAGACAGACTCACTTTTCAAAAAAAGAAAACAGGAGAGTCTATAATCTTAAAGAATGTAACTAGAAACATCATTTCTCACTATAGTAGTAATCAAGAAGAATAAGAAGCGTGTACATGAGTCACTACACCAAGGAGAAGCACGGAATTTGATCTAATTGACAACAGCCCTTGCACACCTGTGCAAGCACATGATCACATGCATGTGCATGCCAAAGCAAATGTTCACAACACACAAAAATGGCCACATAAGTAGAGAGAGATCTGGCAAGGGGATAAACTGGTAATATATTTTCTCTAGATAGTAAAGGATTTTGTTGAGAGAAAAAGTTTCAGTATATCCGTATATATGAGAACAAAACAAAAGAACAACAAACAAAAATGAAGCATTAGAAGAGTATATAGAATCAGTACATGATGCTCAAAGCCAGTTAAAATGTACAATGCAGAAGCAACCAAAGATTCCAGACCTTACATTTTGTTGCTTTCTTTCCTAAGGCACCACATGAGACAAAGGTGCTCTGCTTCAGGACTTCTTAGAAATTGATCCTCCTAATTAGGCATTCCAACAACTAAAAAACCGGATGGCATGTTTTGGCAAGAACCAAACCACCTTAGACAAGCCAGAAATTTGATGTAAAAGCTTGGGCGCGAAGTCAGAAAGAAGAAAGAGATATCAACACTTTCCCCCAAATGCTCTCACACACAACACCATTCTATGAAAAACAAATTCCATTTCCTGAGATTCTCAATTGTAAGAATCTTATTCTAATTGGGTGTGCATTTACTACAAAACTTACACTCCCAAGTAATGGAATTTGATTCACATATTGGTGTTATATGTGTAAGCATTTGAGTGAAATGTTAAGAACCAAGGAATCTTTGGCAGCAGATTGTTTACATTTAAACAACGAAATGGTCATTTGGGATATTGAGTTCATGAACCAAGCCAACATTAGGAGTTCGAAGCTTTTGCCTGCCTTCTTTAATGTCTTGCATAATTCAAAGGTTTCTGTTGCGTTTAAGGATGCTTTTGTAATATCTTTAGTAAAGTATTACTGCAAGCTGCTTGATAGGGAGATTCGTGGTAGAACAGATTTTCCTCAAAAATCGATTTGGAAAGTGAGGATTCCAATTAGAGTTTCTCTTTTTGCTTGGAAAGCAACCTCGAAAAAAAATACTTCATTTAGAAATGAGGCAAAATACTGGTTAACAGGTGTTTTATCAGCAAAAGGAGGCAATGCAGCACCTCCTCCTTCATTGTTCTTGGACAAGAAGGGTTCGAACAGTTTCCTATGCTTTCACCATGTTATCTTGGGTTATCAGAGGTTTTATTGGGCAAGAAATTTGGGCATGGTAGGGCACTCGTTTACAGCACAACAAGTAGGAAAAACTCAATTCCCCCGTGTCTTTTGGCTGATTTGGAAGGAGCGGAATGAGAGAGCTTTTGATGGAGAGAAATTTTCCATTCTATTTTATTGAAATTTGGCTTAAAGTCACACACTTTTGGTATGGTGCAAACTTGCATAAGGATGTAAATACCATGGATGATCAGTCAATGATTTATCTGGTATTTGAGCTCCCTTTTGGTTTTGGGAGTTGTTTCATATATGGCTTTAGTTAATTGGGCTCCTTTTTTATATGGGTTGCACCCCCTTGGTGCCCTAGGGGTGAACTATATAATCTATAATAAGAAACTTACACTTTTCTGAGGATTTCAAGTTGTTCCAATTACCCTTTATTCCAACACATGTTATCTAATCATATAGTTTCAAGTATCAACATCAACATCTCACATATGATTTTGCGCTAATCAGCCAAAAACACTATATTAACTCACAGTTGTAATTCCCTTTGTGAGTAACATCATCGTGACTAAAGGGTGCCGTTACTACTGAAAGTCAAAATAAAAAAAGTTCAAGAGAAACTTTGGATCCAATGAGCTACCAACACACTACCAAAAAAGGAGCAATACTGGGGACTAAGAGTAGTATACAAAACTCATTTGAAGAGGAAAAATGCAAATAATGCGTAAGAAGTTCACAAACACCTAATACAAATCTATTTGGCATGCGATTTAGTAAAACCATTCTCAACACTAGGACTTAATATCCTCAGTATTATTCTGCCAAAAAAGAGTTGATATAAAATTGTGATCTAAAGATATGATAAAACAAATAATATAAAATAATCAATTCTCACATCTAAGTACTAAACAAATGATTGTGAACAGAGGCTCTCATAACCATGGTTAGCATCACAGATTAGATCCATGTAGGCTCGATTCACTGTCATCCGAGCACCCACCAGTTAGTTTTCTGCTCATTTTCTTCAAAGATCTGAGTTTTCATTCTCATCCTTAGCTTGTTGACCGTAAACATAACACAGGAAATAAGAGTTTCGCTAACTACATTGAGTTCAATGAGTGGAATTTGGCAATATAAATAAGTCTAACTTCCCCTAGGCTCCAATAGTAATATCAATGGGTACAAAGATTTGAATATGATTATTTGGTACAAAAATTGACTCTCGCAATTATGAGGGGATATATGCTAAGATCAAAGCAGGCAATAAACTCTTTCCTTTTAAACTGAGAACATATCTCTACACCTGCTAATTATAATGTGACTGTATAAACATTCTATATCCAAATCTCCATGTACGGTACACTTAAATCTCAAACTTAGATCAAGTTCAAGTTCAAACCAATGACTAATGACCTACAATTTCCATTACAAGCTTATAGAAGATATTGCCAACTTGTTGATCAGACTCAAATCAGATTTTACTTCACCTTTTCCAGCCACTTAATGTTGGTAATTCATATCATTGCATATGATATGTTCATATGAAGAATCAACATCAAGATGTTCTGAAAAATGTGGTGTGTTTCAAGATGTGCAGAAGCATAACTTCCTGTAACAAATTCCTATCTCTATCTAATCACCTCCAAGACTATTCTCTGAGATGCATGAAACTTAATTATTTGGGAAAAGGGCCAAATGCAAGATAATAATGTGCACCTACAATAATTGAGGACCAGCTGAAGTTCTTTTCCAGCACCACAAACAACTTTTGGTACACGCTTCATACCCTATCACTGAACAAACTAGCCGACTAAGATTATAAAAGCCAACCAAAAAAACCAGAGTGCTATAACATCATCAAAGCTTCAAAAATGAGCCATAACACTTCACCCAAAGAATTAACAAGAAACCTGCAGGACTGGTCCTAGCACCATCAAGAAGACTCAAAATTCCCCCTGAGAAGAAGCGTCAAGACCTAGATGAGAAGACGAAAACACTTAAACGAAGAAATTTGAAACGCCATCTGCTTTGTGTTAACTGTACCACTTGCCATGGTCACTAATAAGGTTTGACAGCAAATCAAACTTCTCATGGAATATGCTAATGGCATCAGCCCACTGCTTATGCATGACTAATAATGATGTCCGGATGACATGAAGTAAATCTTCAATGTTCAAAGCCAGTTGAGCAACTTCATGAAGTTTATTTTTTCTGCAGACAGAGAGATTGATAATCTAAGGAGGCATTCGGCTAATAAAAATTCTCCAAAGTTAGTTATTTTAACACAAACCATAAAATGCATTTGGTGACACTCCGAAAGCAGCTGATGAATAAAAAGGAAAACTATTCTCAGAATCAAAATCACAAACTGAAGATGACTTTTTAGTATTCTCATTCCAAATGCAAACATGGAGATTTGGAATAACTAAGGCTGTTTTTGGAATGTGATGTGACCCGAGCATATTCTCACAATTTTCATCCCTAATGACATATATCATTTTCACTGAACAAATATTTTGTCAAAAATAAAATAAAAATCGAAAACAGTTTCTATGAAGACGAAACTAAGCAGCCTTTCTTTACCAAAAAAAAAAAAAAAAAAACTAAGCAGCCTTAAACAATCGAGAACAAATCCTCCTCCAAATTCCACTCTGCCATCCTCACTTGCCAATAGGAGGAAATCGAGCAACAACCTCACAAAACCGAATCGGAAAACAATCGAATTGCCGCCGCCCATTGGGAGGTCGCGGAAAGAAGGCCTGAAAGGGAGCCGAACCTGAGAAGCCAAAGCGGACTACCGGAACTTGAAGCTGAAACGGAAGCGCGCGCTGTTGGAGCAGAGCTGGTGGAAAGGGGCAGGGGCGGATCTTTTTCTTTTTCTTTTGTTTTTGAAAATTGAAAATTGAAATATCCTTTTCCTTTTCCGTCTCTTTTGCTTATTTTAAGGACGTGTTTCACATTGGAATATGAATCTTTTGATTTTGATTTTTTATTTATTTAGTGGCAAAGAATCTTCTTAATTAATAAGTTAATTTTCACAATTACAACCAGATGTGAAATAAATAAATTCCTGTTCAACTCTATTTCCCTATCGATTTCATTTTATTTTTCCATTCAATTTCTCTATTTCGTACCTTCAATTTTATCGTATCAAATAAATCAAGAGTTCTTTAGAATGTGTATGATCATTTACCAACTAGTTCCGAAAAGTATTGGATTTTGTTATAATCTTCGTTGTTCTAGTGGAAGAAAGTTTGTAATATTTGATACGGCAAAGATTAATCGAATCGATAATCGATAATCAATAATCTCTTAAGAGTATCCAATGGTTTTTTCTTTGAAATTTGTTACGAAAACGATGGAATCGAGGAATTCGTTTTTACCTTGTCTCCTTTTTGTTGAGCAAATGAAGATTGATGAGACTAAACCATATGCTACAAACATGTCATTGTCTATCTTTTGTTCGTTCAGTTTTTGCGTTGCTTATACCTGATATCAACTTTTGTTAATTGCTCTACAGAATATCTAGAAATAAAATCACAAAAATTCTTAAAATGAACAAAAGAAAAGAAAAACTCCAAACAGAGTAGCTCAGCAACACGAAAAAGGAAGACGAAAAATTGAAAGAAAAAGCAGTGCATTGAAAAAAAATCGTAAATTTTCTTCATATAGTATTGGATTTTCTAACCATCATTGGCCTAATCTGTGCCCTCGCCGGTGTCTTGGCAGCGCAAGACTCGCCAAGACTTCATCGACGAGCAAACTGCCCCTCGTGCTGAAGTAGGGGTCGGCCCGGTAACCTGGAATCGTACGGTCACGGCTTATGCTCAGAAGTACGCCGACGAGCCTAGAGGTGACTGCGACCTCGAGCACTCCGGAGGGCCCTACGGCAAGAACCAAGTCAAGGGCTATGGCGTCCTGAGCAGCAGAGACTCGGTGAAGATGTGGGTGGGAGAGGAGGATAACTACGACTACTGCTCGAACTCGTGCGTGGGAGGCGAGTGCCTGCACTACCCTCAAGTCGTGTGGCGCAACTCGGTTCGTCTAGGATGTGCTAGAGTGAAGTGCGATAACGGGCGGTGGTCTACGATCCTCCGGGCAATTATGGATGGCGAGGGGCTGTATTGAACAATCTATATAAGTTCTGAATAAACTCTTATGATTCAGACGATTCTACAAATCCACACCACTCCCTATTTGAGACATACATATCGTAAGCCTTCTGTCACTAGACGACACATCCTACCAAGAAGTTCCTACCTTCGCATCTCTCTCGTTATCATATAGAAAGTCACACAACAAAACACAAATCATCATAACTCAACAATTTTGGTATGCTTTCTCGGTTTCCTTTTTCGACTGCTTGTTTCTGATCCCTCCATACGAATCCTCTTTGCCAGACTCGGACATTGCGTGCTTTGTGGGAACTCCCGCTTGGAAAATACCGTGCTCATCGTCATCATCGTCGCCGGTAGTATCTTCTGAGTCTGTTTCGCCAGTGCTAGAAGCTAACGGATTTGGAGGTTAACAACTTGCCACTGCAGATTCTGCTGCTGCTACTGCTTAAAGGGTATGAAGATCCGCAATCCCCAGCATGAAGTCCTATTTCGTCAATTGCTCTACAAATTATCCAGAAATAAATTCACCAAAGTTTAAAAGAAAGAAAAAATCCAAACAGAACACCGCAGCCACACACACACACAAAAAAAAAAAAAAAAGATGATGAAAAAATGAAAGTGAAAGTAAATTTTCTTTGCGTAGTGGCTTAATAAGTGTTTAGGCATTTCTTTTATGAAATCCTACTGCTTTCTACATTTTTATTTTTTGGTTTTGTTGTAGACAAAAACGATACACTTTTTGCACACTAGCATATGTTGTCGCTGATTAAGAAGAAAAGAAGAAAATCTATAGGCAAGCGCGGATCAAGTGGTCTGCCCATTCATGTTTCGATCTTCAGATTGCATATGACCTGGATGTGCACTTGCGTGTTGAGATCATACGATGTTCGTGACCGATCAAATCGCTACGCTTTTATCTACCAATGATGGTTATACATGTCCATCGCTCTCAATTTCCAATAAAAAAGATAAAGCCAAGATCAATTGCGGAATATTAATTAGTATTGAATTGCCAGCCAAAATCCTTCGCAGAAAGAGAATGATATGAAAAGTATTTTTCAAAAAATAATTGCTCGTACAGTTACAAAAATGAATGAATGCAAAAAAATTGAAGTCGTGCACAAAAATATTCAAATATAAATTATTGTCAATAATTAGACGTATCAATTATTTCAAGTAATATGAATGATCATTTTTAGGAATATATTTTTCAAATCATTCATTTTTTATATAACAAAAAGAGTCTTAATTCACATCACTTTAATATCATAAATGGCATGATGTGTTCAAGTTTGTCCAAGAATCGATATTGTTTAATTCAGGTCCATATTCAATGGTAATCTCGCGCACTTCCCAACAAAACGAAGGGGCCTGACGAGAATGCAACTTGGCTTTGTTCCAGCAAAGCTGGTATGGAAGCGTCGAGGACTCATGGGACATCACATTGATGCGAATGTGGCGGTGGATTAGTTGTGGAATTTGTAATTTGGAAAAAGCAATGTCATCATCCTCACTTCAGATAACCTAAAACAAAGAGGCAAAATGCTGGTTAACAGACGTTTTCTCCGCAAGAAGCACGCAGAATCGGTGCGGCATCTCCTCCTCCACCGTTTATGGACAAGAATGGTTTGGACAATTTCCGATGCTTGCACCGAATGATCTTTGGGTTATTTGAGCTTTCATAAAGCAAGAACTATGGGCTTGGCTGCGCACTCGTTTACAATGCCGCAAGAAAAGAAGGATTTAACTCAATTCCCCAGGCGGGATAATACCCGTTATGGGGTTCATTTCGTAATTCAAAACCCAAATCTTCTCAAGGCTTATCAAACTATGTTTCGCAAGTTTCATGCCCATTATTTTTTTGCTCGTACATATAATACTCGACACAATTCTATCTTATTCGAAATCTGGTGATCATCATCTTACGAAAGATATCCATACCTCCGTTTACAGCACTCTGAAAGCCCAAACTTAGATCAAGTCTAAATTCAAACCATTGATTATGACCTATAATTTCTATTATACACTTACAGTAGAGATTGCCAACTTGTGAAATCAGAATCAAATCAGATATTACCTCACCATTTCCAGCCATATAATGTTAGTAATCCATATCATTGCATATGATAGGTTCGTATAAGAATCCAACATCAGGATGCTCTGAAAGATATGGCGTGTCTCAAAATGTGTGAAGCATAACTTACTATGACAAATTGCTAAATCTATTTGATCACCCTCCAAGATTGTTCTATGCGATCCTTAAAACTCAATAATTTCTCAGAGAGAGGCCAAATGCCAAGGTAATACGTGTGCCTGCAGATGATTGAGGACAACCAGCTCAAGTTCTTTTTCAGCACCACAGGCAACTTTTGATACACGCTTGATACCTTACCATTGAACAAACTAGCAGACAGATTATAAAAACCAACCAAAAAGAACAGAAGTCATGCAGTGACACTGGAACTTTAAAAAAAAAAAAAAAAACAGCCGTACCACTTGACCCAGAGAATTAACAAGGAACTGATGGACTGCAGGACTGGTCCTAGCACCACCTAGAAGACTCAAAAATTCCTCCTGAGGAGAAGAGTCAAGACCTAGATAAGCAAACAGAAACAGTCAAATGAAGCACAATGGAAAGCCATCTACTGCTCTGTTTTAACAGGACCACTAACCATGGTCATTAATAAGGCTTGTTAACAAATCAAACTTCTCATGAAATAGGTTCATGACATCAGCCCACAGCTTGTGCATGACTCATAATGATGTCCAGATGACATGAAGTAAATCTTCGAAGTTGGAAGCCTGTTGAGCAACTTGATGAAGTTCATTTTTACTACAAACAGGAAGAGATTGAGAATCTAAGTAGGCATTTGGTGGATAAGGATTCTCAGATATCTATTCTCATTTTATTTGAGAAAGTAAAAAGTCCAAAAAAGGTGTTTGGTGACACTTCGAAAACAGTTGATGAAAGGAAAAATATCATCAAAATCAAAATTAAAAACTGAAGACAACTTTTTAGTGTTGACATTCCATGTGCAAACATGGAGATTTGTAATAACTATGCCTGTTTTCTTATTGTGATGGAACATGAGCAAATTCACACAACTCTCATCCCTTACAACATACATCATTTTCACTCAACAAATTTTATGTGATAAAACATTGAAAATGGCTTTTAAGTGGAAACAAAACATGTCATAGAAAACTTGGCAGGCCTTCAATTGTAGAGAACAAAAATGAAGTGTGAATCATGAGACAATGTTCAAAATTTTGCTATAGTAACTCCTGCATTTTTGTCCCACAACTTTCAACATCAAAACTTCATCAATTTCTAGAGGTTTCACTGAAAGATGGTATGATACTTAAAGGCCGGGTGAAAACCTTAAGCATGAACAAAATTGTTGAGGCTTCAAAGTATGAGCCATCGTGTTGTTCAGCTTATGGTGACTCTTGAAAGTCAACTTGGCATTTAAAATTATCAGAAAGAAAGTTCTTCTATCTAGCAAAGTTTAGAGTTAATTCCAAGAAAAATTCCTCAAAATTGCTACATTAACCATCGGTTTCATTTTAAGGATGATGATCATATCCTGAGTTATATGAGTTTTACTTTCTGTAAAACCAAACAAAGTTGATGCCTTTGAAACACATATCAGTGCACATAAACAATCCTAATATAATCATAATATCAAATACAATCGGTCAATCACTACTACATAAATTTTATATATATATAAAACACTAGAACAGAAGTTTCACGTAAAATTTGAATAACACTAAATCCTCGTGCAATTTTACCTCTATTGGAATATTGAAGTATCAAGCACTAAGCAATGGAAGCCATGCATTCTGTTTCCAACCGTTTGACCCCCCTCTAGATTCAACAATGTCTTCAACAAGTTCTCTTGAGCATGCAACCATCAAATGACAAAGATCCTTGGATCAAGCCACCTAATGATAACAATTACATGCCAGTTAGCTTGCTCTGGTGAAACATCTAACATGATATCTGGAAGAATCCAATCATAGGAATAAAATTACATCAGGTCCATTTGAAGTTTAGCAAAAGCTTCAGCATCTTACATCTATCAAAATATTATCCAAGTTGTTTGGCATTTTAACCAAGCCATCGTTGAAGAAAAGAACACACTGAATAACAAAAACGAGGAGAACTTTCTGGAGTCGAAGCAATTACCAGGAGAGAGTGTCCACAGCCTCTGCCAATTGAAGCGATGAAGCAACCACCTTCGAGTCCTCCGCGACCATCGCCAGCAAATCCTTCTCCGGATTCCACTCCGCCATCTTCACCTGCCAATCGGAAGGAATCGAGCCAAAACCTCACAGAAAACCGAATGGGAAAACAATCGAATCGACCCGCCCATTATTAGGTCGCGAAGAAGGCGGACCGGAGCCGAACCTGAGAAGCCAGAGGTTTGTCGAACTGAAGCTGAAAGGGAAGCACGTGCCGCGACCCTTCGTGGGTCTCCATAGCCGAAAAAGATCGGGGAGCAGCCAAAGCGTTCGTTGGCAAATGCGAACTGAGAGGGAGAGCCAATGGTGGAGGGTAGAGCCCGAAAGCCCTAGAAGAAAGCCTGATGGAAGAGAAGATCGAGAGAGTAACGAAGTGCGCTGGAGCCTAAGAATTTTGCAGAGAAAATTGCGGGAGAGGAAGAATAGGCGGGAGAGAGGCAATGAGGAAGAGGAGAGAGAGAGGATACGGGCCGAGCCGGGCCGGATTGGGCCATAAGTTGGGCTAAACTTCTTCTCCGGGCTCGTTCATCATACAAAAAATAACGTAAGAGATGACCCAACGGGCCGCTACGGCCTCGAACGGTCCAGACCACTTTCGATAACTCGAGCTGGCTGAAAGTGGGAAAAAACTGAGTACCAACTCGCTTCGGGACTCGCAATAATAATCAACAAGCAGTAGTGATCCAAAACAGCAGCGCACAGACGAATGGGGCCGGTGCTCGCGCGAACCGAACGACGAGGAAGCCTGGTCCGGCAAGCCCGAAACTGGGTAAGGCAGGGGCACAAACAGGGGTGTCGGCCGAGAGTCCCTACCCGACTCGAGAGTGCGGCCAGGAGTCGTCAGATGGGGTTCGGGCGTGACCGGACTGCCGGAGGGCTCCTCACTCTCAAACTCTCTCTCTCTCTCTCAGTCGCTCTCACGGTCTCTCAACCCTTTCTTTATTCCCTCTCTCACTCTGTTTCTCTCCAAAAATCCTCCCTTTTAAGCTCTCTACCTAGCACGCATGGCTTCCTGCCACACAAGCTGTCGCTGTCGGTCTGCCTCCGACCACCAACTCCGGTGAGACGCTCGCCGTGTTCTCGCGTCTCTGTCCTCGCGGTGCGGACCCCCTCCACTTTTTTTTTTTTTCACATTTTTCCCCTTTTTTAATGATTTATATTTTTTTTATATATAATACTTTTTATAAATTCTAGCACCTTACATTTTTATCGTATATAAAGCATGGCTCTAATGCCAATTGCCGACTTATGAATGCTTCCATCAAGAAGGTACACTATGACCATTGTCGCCTCTCAAGAGCCTCCATGTTCCTTCGACTAATGGGTTAATGATAGTTGGCCTTTTTTGCTCTGATATGACTAATTTTACTTTCCTTCCTAATTAGTCTTCCAATATGTTTCAATTTCATGATACGGTAAATTGTCTTTTATTTAGTTTTTTCCATGCATTAGGAAACGAAAAATACAAGTAAACCTTAAGAGACATTTTCTGAAGATTGGTGATCACGTTAAACTTAAAGTTATACGAAAGAGTCTAGATTAAATTTAGCAAAAAATTGATGCACCCACATTAATGCTTTTGGCCTATTTCAGCGTTTAGTTTATCATGCCTTAGTTATTTTAAATTGCATGCTCTCATGGACTTCACGCATTGGTGTGACACTTTTATGGGAATGGGAAGTGGAACGAAATGCTTTTAAAGGTGATGATTCAATGGATGTTAGGACTAGTTATTGGTGCAACCTTGTGGGTAGAAGGTTGAGGGCTTTTATTAATCAACTATATTTTATATTCTATTTTAATGATTTAATTAGAAACAAGAGAGTACATGTATTTATTAAGAATGTTTTCAAAAGTAACTATGTTTGCCCTTGTAGGACTCACATAAATGGCAGTGTTCCACTACTCATGTGTCACATTGATCTTAGACAATAAGAGCACGTTTAGTAACTATTCTGTTATGGGGAACAATTTTTTAATATAAATAGTTTTTTCTATTTCTGTTCTCAGGAATAATTTCTGAGCAAAAGAACGCGTTTGGTAACTGCATAAAATTTCTATTCTTGGGATAGAAATACATTTGGTAAAATTTTTAGATTTTTTTATTTCTTTTAATTTGTTTAATTTTTTTTAATTATTTTTTTCTTATTTTTTCTGTTTTCATTTTCTCTTTGGCCGGTTGCTAGCCACCACTATGGCCGGCAATCGGCTGGGCAACATTCGATGAGCTCACTAGAGGCCAGCTTGGCCTCGGCGAGGCTCGGCCTCGCCTAGGCGGTGCGAGGTCGACCTTGCCCTGGCCTATTGAGGCCCAGCCTTGCGCTGGCTGGGGAGGCCAAGCCTCACCATGCCTCGGCCTCTCCGGGGGCCGGCGATGCTCCGGCGAGGTCGCTGACCCTCGTTTGGCCGGTCGCCAGCGTCGACCATAGCCAAGGCCGATGACCGGCCAAAAGGAAGAAGAAGAAGAAAAGAGAAGAAAAAAAGAAGAGAGAGAAAATTTGTTTTTAAAAATTGTTCTTGGGAATAAGAAGTAACTTTTTTCTACTTCTTGTTTCTGTTCCAAATCTATTCTCGGGAACAAAAGTTTTACCAAACACGTTTCCGTTCTTTTTGGTTCCCTGGAATAAAAGAACAGAAATTTTTGTTTCAAGGAACAGAAACACTTTTTAACAAACGCGCCCTAATGTGATGAAAATTGTTTTATCCCACAAAATTGAGCTGTGGATAGATGTTTATTTATTTGTATATGTTAAGCATACTTATCGTCATTTTCTAAAATTCATTACATGTTATAAATGAGTTTTTGATTGTCCATAATTTCTTGCTCAAAATGCTTCAGTTGGCCTCACCAGATTTGGTGAAGGGGGCCTCGCCTTAGCAAGGCATGACTAGCGCTTGCCCTCGCCTAGGTGTGGCTTGACAAGGCTGACCCTCACCAGCCATGGTTGTGGTTGGTGACTGGCAATGGCCACCAGAGAAAAGAAAGGGGAAAGGAAAAAAAGAAAAAAGAAATCAATAAATTCAAAAAAAATTATTAAAATATTATTAAAAATGTCAATCTCAGCGCCAATCGCCCGATCAACGTTCATGTCAACAATTTGTAGCCTAAATTGGCCTAATAAATTGAATTGGTACTAATATGAAAAAAGGTTTAAGGTTAAATTGGTCAAATCGAAAATTTTATGACTGAATTAGTACCAATGCAATATATTTAAGAATTTTTTTAGTACTTTTTCCCTTGATAAGTGGTATCAAAGCTAGGCGGTCAAGGATTGACTAGACTTCGCTTGAGTCCTTGTCCATCTGCCAGGCAAGTGGAGCAATGACGTGATCGAGAAGATTTTGATGGGTGGCTGTATTCTTGAGCACTTATACTTAATCGAGAAACTTGAAGAAACTCGAAACCAACTTTACCTGAGCATCTTCAGAAGCTAGATGATATCTTTCAAAAAGAGGGTTGTTACTGCCGACATCGAACCTTTCAAATTGAGCAAATTGAGCAAACTTCATGAAACCGAGTGGAAACCAAGTCGAATGCCCGTTAGGTCGTGAAATAATGCCGACCAGGAGCTGAACTTGAGAAGCCATTGGTTTGTTGAACTAAAGCTAAAGCTGAAGCACGCGTTGCAGTCGTTCATAAACCTCCATAGCCAAAAAGGTCCACGTGCAATTGAAAAACACAGTGCTGGGCTGAGAACAATTTGCAATGAGTGTACAGAAGTGTCGATGGAAAATGTGAGCTGAAAGAGAGCTTGTGAAGGATTGAGCTTGAAAAACCCAGAGGAAGGCTCGAGGCTAGTAGGAAAGAATAGAGCTAAAGAGCAAGTCAAAGAATGGAAGATCAAGAGAGTAAGAAAGTCCACTAGAGTCTGAAATCATGCAGAGAAAATTGCAGAAGAGGAGCAGGCGAGAGAGAAAAATAAGAGATAAAGACATGATTACAAAAGTGAAGGCGGACTCATTTGATTGATGGGCGGGCTGAGCCGGGCCGGCTCATGCCATATGTCAGATGGAACTTGTTGTCTAGGCTCATTTATCATGAAGAAAAGTATGTGATTTTGAAACGAATTGAGTTACCAAAGTGTTGGGTTAACTTGTAACCAGTGGCCACCTTTCTTATGCATCCGTTTTCAAATTGATCAAAATCATAATGAATTGAGAACCATATAAGCAAATTTCATTAAATTTAAATTAACGGAAAGACGATATTGAACATAGGGTTTAGATTAAACATTAAGTAAATCAAAAGTTTATGGATGACATTGCACCTTTGACTAATGGACTATTTATGTCGTTTTTTTTTTTTTTCCTTTTGTTAGAGCTAATTCTTTATTACAAAACTAAAGCAACATCAATTGAGCTTTAGGGGGTGCATGATAACCAAAATTTCTGTTCCAGAAATATTTTTTCTATTTCAGACCTGTTTCTGGAATAGAAACTTACTCAGTTTTTCTATTTTTAGAATAGATTTCTATTCCAGAAATTGATTTGGAAGAGAAATCAAAAACAATTTCTCCCACTAAATCCTAATTTCGGTGAGTCCTCCCTCATCTCCTCTACGTCTTTGCCTCCTCCTCCTCCTCCGCCTCTCCTCATTTTATTAAAAATAAAAGTAAATATATTCATTTAAAAATTTAAATAAATTTATTAAAAATTTATTAAAATAAATAAATTATTTTTATTTATCATTTTATTTTTAGTTTATTAAAAATAAATTTATTAAATTTATTAAAATAAATAAATTATTTTTATTTATCATTTTATTTTTATTTTATTAAAAATAAATTTAAAAAATTTATTTTTATTTTCCTTGAGTGTTTTGCAAAATAAATTTATTTTTATTTTTAATTTTTATTCATTTTAAATTAATTTATTTGTAAAATAAAATAAAATAGAATAAATAAAATAAATTTAGTTTTAAGGATATTTTAATTTAAAAATAAAATGATATTTTTATTTTATTTATTTTATGATTGATTTTATTTTATTTTATTTTATTCTTTATTTTTTTGTTACTAAATCATTTTTATTTTTATTTTTTATATTAAAGGTTGTCAGTCATCGCCGTCGCCGTCTGAAAGGAAGAAATTTTGTATCGTTATCAAACGAATTTATATTTTTAGAGTAGAAATTTTGTGTCGTTATCAAACGGTTATTTTTGCTTAGAAATTCTTCTAGAAATAGAAGTAGAAAAATCTATTTCTATTCCAGAAACTATTTTTGGAACAGAATAGTTGTCATGCGCGCCCTTAATATCCCACTAGAAGCACAATCTTAAATGCGCATCAACTGGGCTCCAGAGACCTTCTTCACACTAGAAACATTTTCTACTCCTATTCCAACAAACTTGTTGGGGTAGTTAGGTAACAATTCACTAATAACTAATCCAATCCACAATCAATTTCTTCCCCAAAATTAAACTAACCAAAATGGACTTAATGCCAACAACAACTAGCTGTGTATTCCAGCGCTATGATCTCGAAATAAATAAATATAATGCTGAAATGTTAAAAAAAAAAAACAAGACAACAATAATACTAAAATTTTTATGTGGAAAATCCAATGGGGGAAAAAATCACAAACCGCTCAAGAACTTTCACTAATCACTAAGAATAGTAACATCGACAATACAACAATATTTCATCATTATTGAGGTGGATTAATACAAATAGAGCAAGAAACTTTAACCATGATCGTAGAAAATGAGAGACAACTTGGAGAAGGTTTTTGACGAACGAAATTGATCAACTCATAGGCCTCAGTCTCACGAACAACGTTCTAAAATTGAGCCAATTCCAATTCTGTCAGGCCTCCGGATATGGACCCAAAAATCGCTGCCCCTTTTTCTTCTTCTCGTGGAACTCTCTCTCTTCCTTATATTCACTTCACAATCGCCCCCCGCCCCCCCCCCTCCCCCCTCTTTTCTTTTTTGTCTTTTTGACATTTTGACTTTTTTCATTTTCTTTGATGTTATGTTCGCTAAACCCCACAAAGAGACGGCCCCAGCCAACAATCCTCCATCACTCTAATAGCCAAATCAACAGGAATAAGATCTTGGTCTCACAAAACTTTGATTCGGAGACCATCGACCCGACAACAGCTTCCCATAGTAAGAACCTCTAATTTCTTTATCAACCCCAGAAACTTTTGCAGGCAAGCATCGAATTGCTTCTACTTTAGCATGAAGATCCACACTTGAATCACAAACAACTCTCTTTAAACTCCAATAGACCTCCATACAGTGTCAACTACAATACCCACTTAAAATACAACTATCCGATTCGTCGGCCATTATATCAAACGAGTTGGCTAGACTTTGTATTTTAGAAACCTCTCAAGTTAGCGGACAGTTTTAGCTCCACAAAGCTTTTGTTAAATATAATCAGGGCAATGTGGGATGACAATATGCAAACATCCTTTCTCATTCTGAGGATGTATTGTCAAGAGTTTGGAGAAGTTCAAGAAACAAAGAGCAACCGGTCCTTTAAAGATCTCAAAAATCTTCCATAAACTCGTATTAAAGCTGCTCGACTGTAAAATAAGATTCCAAGTTGGAAACTTAACTATAAACAAAAAATTAAAAATAATTTGGAAGATGTGAAGAATAAAACATTGACCGTTAAGAATCAAGATCAAGAAGTCATATCAAAGCAATTTCAGAGTCATCTAGAGCCATACAAAGAAATGATTAGCATGAAAAAGTAGTTTTACTCCGCACATGTGGATCTCTCGATAGTATATGTAGTTTCATATGAAAGGTATATATCTCATAGAAGGACAATGAATTGGGAATATATCTAGTGGATGCTGAAATAGACGTAAGAGGGAATAGTGGCAATAAATTCTCACAAAATATCTTTTTTGAAATGGAAGAGAAAGGCATTTGGGCAGCTTCCTTGAAAATATTATAATCGAATTAATTCCTAATCAGGAACATGAGATTGGTATTTCTATACACAAGGATAGTAAGCTAAACATAGAGCCAAATCTGATAAGATCACCTAGCTAAAGCTTCCATGTACATTATCAAGTGATCAAACTTGAGATCAAATACATAAAACTAGATTATTAGACAGAGGGTAGGTGAAAAACTATTGTTGAGGACAACCTCCAAAAGAAAACCCCTAACCCATAATGGTTTCTTTTTCTTTCTCTCCATCTTCTCTCATTATAATCTCAAGGTTCTAGTCACTCAGGCAAAGATATGAAAAATATTGGTAAAACTTCATGGTAATGGGCATATGGATAGAGATATTTATAGACAAACAAACCCCACTAACAGAAGTTTTTTTTTTTTGGGTAAGTAACCCCATTAACAGAAGTTCTGAATCAGCCAAATGAGAAATGGTTATTTCAGCTCAAATAATTGATGAGTTGGGTAAAACCAAAGCACAAGCTTTTAATTAAAGGATTGCAATGGTCACAGAAACCAATTTTGAGCCCTGGTAATCATACTCAAAATCCTATTATGCATACAAAGAGATCCAAATTTCACATTTTTGGTACACATATCAGCAATGATGACCAAACTTGAAGAAGGGGGAGGGGAGGGGGGAGCAATCACTTCAAACAACAAAGGACAACAATGATTTATCCCCTAGTTCATATTTTTCCCACTGAAATACCATGTTTAAGAACATTTACGAATGGAAAAAGTAGATATAGCATTAATGTGAAGAATTTACAATGAAAGAGCAATAAACAACACATTCAAGTAAGAACTTCTATACACGAACAAGATTCTATTACATTTCGGCTTTCTAATTCTTTTGCTAATGCCGGCGTTCCATCCATTCACATTCCTTCGCAAGTGTCCTTCCCAAATATTCAGTGCCCCCAAATCCTCCAAACTGTAGTAATTCTCTGACTCTCAGCATTGTGTCTCTGAGACAATAATGAGGATAAGACATCTTACTAACCTGACAAGATATATCGAGGTAGAAACTATAAAAGTTGTTGGACAGTGCAATCAGATTCTTAGTTAGAAACTTAACTTCAAACAAAGCATTAAAAAAACATGTAAGACATTAAGAATGAATTAAGAATCAAGATCAAGAAGTGATATCAACTTTTAAGTTGAAAGATGCATACTCTACTTACTTGGGCATCTTCCTCCCAATTGAGACAACACAACTGCCGCATGGGACTTCAAGCCTCGTAACAGTTTTTCATTCTGCTCAATATTTATACCATGTTAGAAACTATTATGCCACAGCATGTATAACTGCTACAATCACTAGCATATAAAAAGCAGCACACCACGTATCCATGTTAAGTAAAGAAAACTAGATCGGTAAGCTAACATTCATTATGTATCATGTAAAATCAAACTCTCTTCCAAGCAAAACAGAGTCCATGAAATGGATGACGGTTAATAAATTTGTAGAACTCTCAAAGAAAGAAATACAACAGCATCAAGCAAATTCACAGCCATCGTACTCATGACCAAACAGCAATAGCTTAATGACATAACTGAACTTTTCCACCCACAAGCATAATTAAAGCACATACAAATTCCATCATCTAGGAGTCACCTAAACCACAACCGTTTAAATTTGACAGAACTGAACATATTTTGTATTCAATATTCAAAATAAATTATTAATTTGATGAAAATGAGCATGTCATGACTGTTTTCTTTTTACCCCATCCGCTTAGAGTGTAGATCCTCACAATAAGCTCGACCTTTGTAAATGCTATGCTAAAATGTAATTGACTTTAGAAGCATTTTCAATCATCAATGAAAACATCAACAGAAGGTGACAATTTCCTATCCCACATGAGATGCAATTAAGCACATCAATTAGATTCAAGTCCTCAAGTGTATATATCTATTGAATCTACTATTAATTTATGACATGGGAAACAAACAGTTCATTAAGGCTGTGCATCTCTTCTCATTTGCTGACCTATTTAACAAACTGGCCACGTTCAATGATCTAATAAGATTTGTTAAGCTTATCTTGCTCAAATTAACCTATCTAACAGTCCATACCAACTTGACATTACCAAACATGACCAATAAACATGGATTGCCATCTCTATTAGCAGCTAAATGTTCATTCAACGAGCTTGCTGTTTGCATTGCATCATGTAGCTATTGACCAGTTCAGAATATTTCTCAAGAGAAATTAGAGAAGAACACATTTTGATGATAAAGGATTCTTGCAGAAGGAATTTCTTGTTGAGAAGTAATGAAGGTAACATTAAAGCTATAGCATGGAAAACTTGCTTCTACATCATGTAGTGAAATTGTACCATCTTCAAGTCCCAAGATAGCAACCTTGCCAGCAAGACCTCGACATAATGATGTTATACGTTTTCCTGGAGTAGATTAGAATAATTAAGAAGCCAGTATTGACAACACACACACACGATGAATGTGCAAATAAAAGATGGTTCATGAAAAACGCGAGAGAGAGAGAGAGAGAGAGAGAGAGAGAGAGAGAGAGAGAGAGAGAGAGAGAGAGAGAGAGAGAATAATTTATTCACAATAAAATTAATAGAACAAGAGGGAAGATAGAGAATGCATAGTAACCAAGAAATGTAATCAAAATATGTGAATTGAGGTAAAGTGTCTTAACGGTACAAGATAACTGAGAGGGAAGTCAGTCGCTTGATATGGGATTTCTTTGGGCTGACAGGTCATCATAAGCGATGGAAATCTATACTTATTTGGGAACCTCCAATCCATTATCTCAATCCAAAAACAGATCTTATTGTCCCCTTTGGAACCCCGAGGTGGAGTGTATCCATATAAGCTTACTTTAAGTAGTATCTACAACTTAGAATCTCAACAGAAACCATCAAAGGGTTGGCTCAACTACTATAGTGCACTCAACATGTTCTCCAAATCCAGAAGACAATATGAGGCATGGAGCATTTAGATGTTTCTAGAAAAAAAATGCCTCTTTTCTAGACTTTTCCATTGAGAATAGATAGCACGAATTGCCAAGGCTAGCCATCTAATCCTAAGCTCTTACAAATTTGAATTACCAATGGATAAAGTCATGTAAGAACTAACGATACTTGGATACAACAACCTCTACGATCTTAGTCTTTATGTTTTTGCATCTGACATAGCTAGTATATCTAGCATAAATGACATCCCTTCCAATTCAATTTCTTTATTTTCATGGACACTTTAACTGGTGGGCCCAAAAGGACGATAGCATGCACACACCCTCTACCGTTCCAAAGATGCATTGACAGTATTTGGAGAAGTTCAAGAAACATCGAGCTCCTTGTGATATCATGGATTTTAGATTCTATTTTCGATTGAATAAGTTGGGCTTTTCATCGACGCGCCTATAGTTCTTTTTCCCGAGCTGATCACTCACGGGATAACTAGCCTATCAGGTGAAGTTGTTAAGAAATCTAAACGCAATAGACTTGAGAATTTTACTAGGAATCGATTGCTCGACCGTGCTAATCTGCAATGGTCATTACGGCACAGTCAAATTGATCAAAGATAGGAGATAGGTCGATTCAACAGAGGCATGTGATTAGTGTGTGGGTGATTCCACTTGATTGCAAAATTCTTGTTGAACGACATTAGACCAATTTTTCTGTCATTTTTGTACCTTGTGTCTGTATTTGAAATCTCAAGATTTTCACGATAACCAAAAGTCGCCAATGTGTCGAAGATGTATAATATGGCTTGAAAATAATCGACCACAGGTCAATTGCGCTAAAAATTCCTAAAAGCTACCCGGTGGGTTAGGTCACATTAAAATCGCGTCTGATTGAAATTAACCACGAAATTGAACCCGATTTCAGAAATTGAAAGTTCTGTCATGTCACGATTTATTTTAGGAACGTCGACTCATCCTCCAAAGAATTTTCGGCGAGCTCGGGATTTTTACGGAAAATCAATTCCGACGATTCGGAAAAGAAAGGAAATTCGGAGGGGTTAAATTGAGTGGATGTTTGGCCCCCTTAGTGAGCTATTTGGTGAAAGGAAATTGTGGAAATAATGTGGGCTTCCTCCTTAGCAAAATCAGACATCAAATTGGGGAAATTGGTGAAGAAATTGAAGTCCAAAGTGAGGAAATTCGTAGGCTTGGGTGGGGGCTGCAACAATTGAACATCAAAATGGTTAATTGTGGAAATAAAATGCAAGAAAGTATTAAGGGACCAAGTAGATAAGCATGTGGACTTTTGAGACCGAGAAATGATGAATTTTGGATATTTTCATTTGACTTTCTTACCTCTCTCCCTCTCTTCTTGCGCATGCTCTCTGCTTTTCTTCCATTCGGCGGCCTCTGCTCCATCTTCACTTTCACTTGTCTAGCTTCATCGACCCCCCCTCGCTGCTTCTGTTTTAATTTGATTTTTTCCCCTCCTTTGCACGCCAGCGAAGCCACCATCATCTGCCCATTCCCTCCACCGATTCTTGCAACCTGCTGCCAGTCTCCTTTACATTCTCCCCTGCAGCTGCCACGACAACACCACCGTCCCATGCACGAAGCCAGCCCCACCAATTCCCTTCAACAGTCAATTGACCGCAAGCATTCAGCTGCCAGCGAAGCCAAATCCTGCCGCGCATCCTCCACCGAGTCAACCACTAACAAAGCTCCCCTTGACGTTGACGAACGCAGCTCCTTCCCGTTCCTTCGTGCACCAGCGTCATCTTCGCTGCTCCCCTCCACTCCCATCTCCATCCGATTTCCATCCCGCGAGCCCAGCATCACCGCTGAAGCTGCTCCCTTGCTATGCTCCTCACGCTCAGCCCAACCCACTCGCCAACCAGCCCATCTTCAGCCACGTGCAGCCCGCAACTCAGCCCAGTCCTGAGCCTAGGCCAGCCCCCTCGAAGCCGACCAGCAGCCCTTTGCAAAAATGTGTCTGAATCTCAGCTTTGGCTGAGTCGTCTTGGACTGTTTTCAGCCTAGTCCAAGCTTCCTTTGGCGCCGCCGTAGGTCCAAGTTTCGGCTGCCGTCGCCGTGAACCGATTTTCGTGCTAAACTAGTGAGTTTATGCACTAAACTCTCATTAGGGTGTTAATGACGTTTAAGGGGTGTTTAGATTAAATTAAGATTAGATTGGTGTAGTTATTAGCTTGTTTAGTTAATTTAGGTTAGTTAAATTAGTGAATTAGGTGGTTAGAAATTGTAGTTAGATAGTTTAGGGAAAAAACCACCAAAAACCCTAAACTTTACCAAAAGTGACAAATTTACCCCAAACTTTTTTTTGTGACATGAAAAACCCTGAAGTTTGCTAACCGTGACACATTTAGCCCGAACTTTCATTTGCGACACAAAAAACCCTGAACTTTCATTTTTGTGACATATTTACCCTAAATCATAGGGATATTTTTGTCTTTTTACTTTTTAAATTTTTTTTTCTTTTTTTTCTTTCTTCCCTCTGCCGGCTCCGGCGGAGGGAGGCCGGTGTCCGGCGAGGGAGGCCCTCGCCGGCGTTGGGCGAGGGCCTCCCTCGCCAGACCCTTGCCAGATCTGGCGAGGGAGGCCCTTGCCGGACGCCGGCAAGGGCCTCCCTCGCCAGATCTGGCAAGGGTCTGGTGAGGGAGGCCCTCGCCCGACGCCGACGAGGGCCTCCCTCGCCTGCGTCGGGCGAGGGCGGCCCTCGCGGGACGCCGGCGAGGGGTGCCCTCGCCGGCTTTGGGCGAGGGCCGCCCTCGCCAGATCTGGCGAGGGAGGCCCTCGCTCGACGCCGATGAGGGCCTGCGTCGAGCGAGGGCACCCCTCGCCGGCGTCGGCCCAGGCGAGGGCGACCCTCGCTGGCATCGGCCCAAGCGAGGGCAACCCTCGCTGGGGAGGCCCTCGCCCGACGCCGACGAGGGCCGCCCTCGCCTGTGTCGGGCGAGGTCACCCCTCATCAACGCCGGCCTAGGCGAGGGAGACCCTCGCCAGGGAGGGCCTCGCGGGACGCCGGCGAGGGCGACCCTCGCCGGGGAGGCCCTCGCCCGACGCCGACGAGGGCCGCCCTCGCCTGCATCGGGCGAGGGCACCCCTCATCGGCGTCGGCCCAGGCGAGGGCGACCCTTGCCAGGGAGGCCCTCGCCCGATGCCGACGAGGGCGGCCCTCGCCTGCGTCGGGGGAGGGCACCCCTCGCCGGCGTCGGCCCAGGCGAGGGCGACCCTCGCCAGGGAGGCCCTCGCCCGACGCCGACGAGGGCAGCCCTCGCCTGCGTCGGGCGAGGGCACCCCTCGTCGGCGTCGGCCCAGGCGAGGGCGACCCTCGCCAGGGAGGCCCTCGCCCGACGCCGACGAGGGCCGCCCTCGCCTGCGTCGGGCGAGGGCACCCCTCGCCGGCGTCGGCCCTAGCGAGGGTGTCCCTCGCTGGCGCCGGCTTCCCTCCGCCGGAGCGGCAGAGAGAAGAAGAAAAAAATAAAAAAAAAGAAATAAAAGAAAAAATAGAAAGAATAAGACGAAAATGCCCTTAATGGGGTAAATGTGTCACAATTTGTAAAGTTTGGGGTTTTTCGTGTCACAAAAAAAAGTTTGGGGTAAATCTGTCACTTTAGGCAAAGTTTGGGGTTTTTGGTGGTGTTTTCCCGATAGTTTATTATGTGGCATTGTAGTTAGAATGGTTAGTGTAAATTAACTAGTCCAATAGGTGGTTAGATTAGCAATTTGTAGCCTAAGTTTGTATTTATTGAATTAATGTGTTTTTATTTAATTAATTTTAGAAATTATTTAATTATTTAATATTTTCCAGAAATTAGACTGGGATAACCGATGACCGGAATTTCGTACTGATTGTAATGGTTTGTTTAGTTTAGGCAATTGGGTGTTATTTTGTGCAAATTGAGTGCTGATTGGAATTTTGGTTATTATTCCAAAATTTGTGAATTTGGATATTTATTCAAAAAAAAATCGCAGGTGTCGGGTTTTAACACCGAAAATGGTTTTATATACTATATAAAACAGTGAGATTTTAAAAGAAAGGATATCTTTTTTCGGGTTCGATCTGACCGTGTACCCACACACGATTATTTTTGTGACATCCTGAAATTCGACCCCGTTTCGATAAAGTGAAATGGGCATTTCGTTGACATGTTTACGGTCATTTTTCTCTGAGCTGATCACTTACGAGTTAACTAACCTATTGAATGAAGCCGTTAAATGACGTATCTGCAGTAAAATCCCTAAAAGCTACTTAATTTGTTGGATTGGACTAAAATCACGGTTGATCGATTTTTAACCACGAAATTGAATTCGATTTTGGGAATCGAATTTTAAGCGCGTCATAATTCCTTTTTAGGACTTTGTCTCATCGTTCGTTAATTTATTGACGGGTCCGAAATTTCAATAAAGAAATTATTGGAAGAAAATTGAAGACCAAATTAAAATAGAAAAAGAAAAGGAAAATTTGCATAAAGGAAAAATGAAGTATGCATTTTATTTTTTCTTTTTCTCTCTCTCCCCTTTTCTTTTTCTCTCTTTTCTCTCTCTCTCCTCTCCCTTTTTCCCTCCCCCTTCGTGCGATTTCTCCCCCCACCGCACACTTTCTCTCTCTTTTATGACCGGTCAACCCTTATCCCTCTCTTCTCTCTCTCTTCTCTCTCCTCTCTCTTCTTCCTTCCCGCACACGACAGAACCGGCTTCTTTTTTCTCCTTCTTTTCTTCGCGTGCGAACCAGAAGCCTGGAGCAGAAGCAGCGCAGCTCGTCGTCGCCACCGTCCAGCCGCTGCACCGCCGTTCGCACGGCCGCGACAGTCGCCCGCCCGTGCGCCCGCCGTCCCGCCGTCCGTCGCTCACTACAGCGCTTCCCCCGAGCGGACCCAGCTCTGTTCGCTCCTGTTCCAGCCCCGTCCGGTCATCTCCGGCCACCTCCGGCCACTGCCTAGCCCCGCCGGACCTTCCCCGCGTCCCCCTCGCCCTCCACCGGCCTTCCCTCGCCGTTTTGGCCGCCGGAGCAGCCTCGGTCAGCTCCGTCCAGCAGACCCACGAAGTGGGTTTCCAGCACTTCGGGCCCGCTTTTGGGCTGTTTCCTGGCCCCGAACCCGAGCCGTGCTTTGGGAACAATTGTTCCTCGCGTCGCCGCCGTCGGATTGATCCGATTTGCGCGCGATTTGGTGAGTAATCTCACTAATCCCGGATTAGTTGGCTAATTATGCTTAAGGTTGGTTTAGTTTTAATTAATTATGTTTAGGTTGTTAGATTAGAATAAATTAGCAATTATTAGTCAATTGTGATACGATTTAGATAAATTGATTGTACAATTAGCAAGTAGACGTGGTCTACTATTTACTGGAAGTATCTCGGAAATTTTCCGACCCCTAATCGGGCTTCAATTTGGCGATTCGGGCCTAAATGAGATTTTTGGTATTTAAATATTATTTTTCGGAATTAAATTAATTATTTATTTATTTTCCGAAAATTCAACTGAGATGGTTCGGAACCGGAAAATTATGCTGATGACCGTGGTGGAGTCCGTTTGTTTAATCGGGCTTTATTTTGAGCTAAATTGAATTTTTAATATTAATTATTTAATTTTCAAAATTATTTATTTTTCGAAAATGCAACTGGGATGGCCCATGACCGGAAAATTATGCTGATGACCGTGGTGAAGTCTGTTTATTTAATTGGACCTTATTTTGAGCTAAACGGAATTTTTAATATTTAATAATTAATTTTCGAAATTAATTATTTATTTATTTATTTTTCGGAAATTAAGTTTGAGATGACCGACGACCGAAATTTCGTGCTGATCGTCGTGGCGCAGTCCGTTTATTTAATTAAGCTTTAAATTGTACTGAATTGATTTAATTGTAGGTAATTACTTTAGAAATGGCATGAATCATCATAAAAGACACGGGGCTTGATGATTAGATATATCACCTCGGAGAATGCACATGGCTCGGTGACGAAGTATGTCGCCTTGGAGAATGCATGTGGCTCGGTGATTAAGTGTGGCATCTAAAAGGACACGTGGGCTCGGTAATTTGATGCATTACCTCGGAGAATGCACGTGGTCCCGATGAGTACATTTGGCATCTAAAAGGACACGTGGGCTCGGTAATTTGATGTATTACCTCGGAGAATGCACGTGGTCCCGATGAGTACATTTGGCATCTAAAAGGACACGTGGGCTCGGTAATTTGATGCATTACCTCGGAGAATGCACGTGGTCCCAATGAGTACATTTGGCATCTTGAAGAGACACGTGGGCTCGGTGACTTGATGCATCGCCTCGGAGAATGCACGTGGGCTCACTGATTGAAAATGGCATTTTAAAGGGCACGTGGGCTCGGTAAATTAATGCATTACCTCGAAGAATGCACGTGGCTCGGTGATTGGTTTTATCAGTTGAGACTGTATAGCAATAGCTTGAATGACCGGGAAATGGTCAGGCTGATATGTAATCGACTAGGTCAATTGATCATTGATTTGATTTGATGTTGTGGATTGATTGACTGATTAGAAATGACCGTGAGTGGTCTTTTTGGCATTTAATCGACTAGGTCGATTTGATCGATGCTTCGATCAGTGATATAATTGCTTGGGTGCCTATTATGAATTGTACTGACTTGCAGGTGGGATATGAGGCCAAGGTACGTCTTCTGCCCTATTCGTGTATAGGCAGCCCATAGTATAATGGTTTACTAATCGGGCTTAGTGGGGTAGAACTCGCTGAGACGTAGTCTCATCCCAGTTTGGGGAAAAACATTTCAGGACCCCGATGAGGAGCTGATGAGGAGGAGTCTGAGAAGGAGAACTCGGAGGTGAGACTTAAAGAGAAGGATTTTTGGAAGAAGAAGATAATCCCGAGAGGGGCCTTAAGTATGGCCTAGATGGGCTGAGAGTCTATCTTCTTTTGAGAATTCCTTTTGAAGTGAATAGTTATGAATTGGTTTGTGTTTTGTATAAAAGTTTGGTTATAAATTTCAATATGAAAAATATGGCTCTGCTTTTCTATCCCATTGTTTTATTGTCTGGGGATTTTAACTGCTTCTGCATGTGCTCAAAAAAATGAAAGGGTCGGCGATACATTGTCCTGGGATATCGCATTATAAAATCGACCAAGTGAGAAGGATGTGTGCGTGCCCGAGGAACGGGGCGTGACAATTTTCACCAGGTGTTTTTAATACGAAGAAAATAGGCCAAGTGCATTATCTTAATTGAGACATTTGAATACAATGCATGGTGTCCTTGGCCATAATTAAGTGATCGTGTGTTAGTTAAGAGAAACCGTCCCAGGTTGTTAAGCTGGACGCTACCCCTATATGGGACGCCCCTGGACAACGGAAGCTAGTCGCAGTAGATTCTGGATCCATGCTCCTTCAGGAAAGCCGTCTAGGAAAGGCGTAGTCGTGCTCAATGGGGTGAGACGACACCTGGCTATTCTAGAAGACCGTCGAATAGCGAGTAGGCCGTGCTATAAGCCAAGATCAAAACTAGGAACGCATGATTAATTGAGTTGAACGTGTTGGATTATGGGACAAAATTGTGTGGCACGGTATGTAACGTGTCATAACAATTTGGCCCTATAATCAGGACCCTTGTGCTTGGTTGAAATTGAGTGTGGCGTTCCAGTTGATGAGCTTAATTGCTGCTCATGTTTTTGTGGCTATCTGTGATATGAATTGTGCTAACCTGCAAGGAGGATTTGACACGAGGTAAGTCTCTATGGTTGGGGGATTGTGTAGTTAAGACGCCTTTGGACGTATTACCCTCCTAATCGGGGTTTAGAGCGTGAACTTGTTGGGATTTATATCTCACCCCATCGTAGACTTTAACTTTTCAGGACCGTAGAGTGGAGAACCTGGAGTCGAACTGAGGGGATCCGAGGTGTAGATCAGTTAGGACAGCTTCTTTTTGGAGAGCCGGTCTTTTATAGACTTTGGCTGTTGACTTTTGTTTATGACTCAATGTGTATATAAATGCATGTTTTGTTTGTGAATTTGTCGTCTTGCTTTTCTATCCCGAGATGATTACTGTCAGGGGATTTGTTTAATTGCTTCCGCATGTGCAATAAAACAAAAGGGTCGGCGACTCGTCCTGAGAAGTCGCAACTTAATCAACCACCGGGGGATAGGCACGCACTCAAGGTTCGGGGCGTGACACTCCTCATCCTTTAATGATTTTGTTTCCTTTTAGAAGCGCCTTGCGAAAGCTCTTTCAGACATTTAAGCACTTACATCGACCAGTGGCGTGATAACTAAATCGTGCCAATGAGTCAGATGAAATCAATCCGCCAACTAACATCAATGAACTACTAATAATGCTAAGACGTTTGCGGGTCTCTGTTTGTCAAACTTGATGTTCTTTTTGAAGTCCTTGGATCCAACTAATGGGGTAGCTAACATCATCAACCACAAAAGCTTTGATCAAATTAGCATAGTGTATTCAACTCAAGATGTTTGCTTTTGAGGGACATGATTCTTTTCCTTATCATTATGTACTACTCATGCATTAGAATTAATGCAAGATAGATTTCAAATGGCATAAAGGATACTAAAAAGTTTCCTCGGGAAACTTATGCGAATGCTTCCTGCGTTTTACTTTTCAGCAAGTAAATGAGCTAAGAAGAGCTTATGCACTATATAAGGAATTATTTCACAGTACAACCAATTATGTCAAAAGACATTCGAGTAATGTCTTGCTTGGCCCAAAAGTTCAAGTATATGACAGATGGCTTTAGCAACAGTACAAACATCAAGGTGCATTCTTTGGGATAATCTATTATTAGCCTTAGAGTAGGTATATCTTGGATTCAAACGAAATGAACATGGATCCCTAGTCAGAAAAATTCGAATTGCAATTTTCTCAATAGAACCAAATAATTCACGATGCTTTTGCTTCTGTTGTATTTACTAATTCACTCACGACCACACCATTAGGAGAAGAGCTTGTTGTTGGATTTAGCATTTCTAGACTGACACGATTACTTTAATCAGCTAACGGAGATAAATTTGTGAGATGAATTGTGTTGAACTCAATGGTTGAACAAATCTTATCCCAAGTCAGTAGACTTTGCATAGTAAGGGATGACCTATCAACATGCTCCTTTTGCATTGTAAATTCACTCTTAAGTGTACTTTTGAAACATGCAGTCATGAATTGCCTAGTGAGCGCAGAGCAAACTAAAACCTCATATTAGAAGGATCACCATATAGGGTCCTTCATTTAGCATTTTCTTCGACCTATACAATGACTTTTGGTATGCTATCAAAATACTTGTACACATCTATTTTTATTCAGTAATTCCAGCATTCTAAAATCAATCAAATGTGGAGAATCTTTAATTTCCTACATAGGATGAAGGATCTTACGCAAAGACTAATGACAAATGATGCACTTAGAAAGCCTCTTCATCAATTCCCCTTTCTAGCATGATAAGCTGAATCATTTTGCCAAAGCACACATCAACTTCCATGGACATCTCCACCAAATTCCTTGAATTCAAGTAAGAAAACAACGAGGAACCATCATCTGGGAAATAACAATGGCGGGATCATAAATCTTGAAAGATATTGCGAGTAGGAAATACAAACGAAAATTGGGCAGTCGATCTCAAAGGAATAAAGGTAATTTACCTATTCTATGTACCTTTGATAGTAAATGGGGATCATTTCCATCATATTGACTCATCCGAGTTATTCGTATACTCTAATACAATTTGTATCATCTTTCGATCTTCAATCTCATATTATTGATAAATCCGAGTCCCAGATAATTTTGGAATTTATTTGAGTGACTTGCATCGAATGATATTTAGATATTCCAAAAACTCCAACTTATCAAGGTGTGACATCCCGAAATTTGACCCCGTCTTAAATATATGAAATGGTTGTTTCGTCGATGCACTTATGGTTAATTTACTCAGAACCAATCACTTTCGAGTTAACTAATCTATTAGATGAGGCCGTTAAGAGATATAAACGTGACAGACTAGAGAATTCGATTAGAAATCGACCGCTTGACCATAATAATCGGCAATGGTCAATACGACACCGTTATAAATTGATTAACGAATGGATATAAGTCGATTCGACGAAAGTACATAGTTGAATTGCAAGTGATTATGCACAATTACGATATTCGCATCGAACGGCAATAAACCGATTTTTTTATCGATATTATACTCATGATAGGTAATTGAACCCTCGCGATTTTATGATAACCAAGAGTCATCTACGATATGGAGATGCACAAACATGGATAGAAAATTATCGACCACGGGTTAAACGCGCTAAAATCCCTAAAAGCTACCCGATAGGTTAGGTCGTACTAAAGTCGCGTTTGGTCTATTTTAACCACGAAATTGAATTCGGTTTTTGGAATCGGACGTTTGAGCATCTCATGATTCATTTATTAGATGTCGTCTCATCTTTCAGAGAAATTTTGACGAGTTCGGAATTTTGCGGAAAAATCAGTTTTCAGACAAAAAGGAAAATAATAGGAAATTCGGATGGGGATGAGGAATTGCATTTTTCTACCCCAAAAAGGATTTGTTTGTGAGTAATAAGGGGAAAAATGGTTATTGGTGGAGCCATGGACTTTGGACATGA
This sequence comes from Eucalyptus camaldulensis, assembly GCA_019915185.1. Classification (NCBI taxonomy): domain Eukaryota; kingdom Viridiplantae; phylum Streptophyta; class Magnoliopsida; order Myrtales; family Myrtaceae; genus Eucalyptus; species Eucalyptus camaldulensis. The sequence continues at coordinate 11,575,419 of JAHSVA010000013.1, read as the reverse complement.
AGACTTTGGGGGCCTAGGTGATGATGAGTGAGATATTTTGGCTAAGCTTGGGATTGGTTGAAGCATTGACTTTCTTTCTTCCATTTCTTCTTCTCTTCCCCCCCCTCATGCGTGCATGAGCTCCCCTTGCCGCCGACCTCCCCCTTCTGCTTCTTCTTCCTCATTTCTTCTTTCATTCCATCTTCATACTCCACTGCCATCCTCATCTTCTCATCTTCAGCCCACCACTTCACGCCAACACCCACTAGCCAGCCCCACATCCAGCCCACCATCACGCCACTTCACCACTTCCACGCCACCCTTTTCACCGAAGTCCAGCAAAACTAGTGTCAACTCACTAGTAGCCGAGCCATCCTCTTGACCACGCCACAGCCGCACCTCTACCACCAGCTCACCATCGTCCTTTCCAGTCCAGCAACTTCGAGCATCCAGCACCCGTGGCCATCACTAGCAGCCTCGTCCAGCACCACCTTAGCCCCAAACCGAGCTGAATTGAGCTCCCTTGGCCGAATGCTAATGTCACGCCCCGAACCATAAGTGCGTAAACATCCCTCGATGGTCGATAGAATTGGCAACGTTCTCAGGACGTGTCACCGACCCATTCATTTTATGCACATGCGAAAGCAAACTAATAAACCCCAGATAATAATCAACACAAGAATAGTTAGAGTAGGACAACCAATTAACACAAGCCACACTTTATAAACACATCAGGTTTATATACATCAGTCTAAACCCAAAAAGAGCTACTGAGCCACATAAGCTCTAGACTCTCCAGTCTCGGGCTCTGGGTCCTCCACGATACCATCAGGGGTGTCGATATCCATAGGATGCCCTATTTCCCACTCCTCGGTCCCGATGGGCGGCCCGTCAAAACCCTCCATAGGACCTTCCCGACTCCATTGGGCTTCTTAAGGTACCATGCTTTGAAATGATGAGGTACCAAGTGAGGTAGGCCCTCATCGACCCAAACAGTGGACTCAACTAACTCATGGCTCAGGTTGGTCCTGGGAACAAGGAAATAGGGGTGCTGAAAGTCTACCTCCTGCGAGACCCCATAACGTACATGACGTACTTCCATCCAAGGGCCTAAAAAATTTTAAACCACAACAGGGTGAGATAAATCTCAGCGAGTCTACATCCTAAACCTTGATTAAGACGAGAATTCACTTAGAGGCAGCCTAAACATGCACCATATAGGACTTACCTCACCTCAACACCTCCCTGTACATTAGTACATCTCATATATCATATATAAACGTAGCAAGCGTAAACCATTAATAGGAACACCTCATATCATTTATCAATCAATCATAGGGGTCTCAATTATAAGGCCAATCATTATGACACGTCCCATTCCGTGCCACACAATTTCGTCCATAATCAGGTGCAGCTATCCCAATCACTCAAGCGTGTTCCAATTAATTACGACTCAACGGCCATAGCCAACTCAATAGTCATGTCACACCCCTAACCTCAAGCGTGCGCACATCCCTTGGTGGTTGATAGAAAGCGACGTCCCAGGACTCATCGCCGACCCTTCATTTTTATTCTTTCATTAAGCGCAAGCGGAAAACATATCATCTCCCCATCAACATACAATAAAGCAATCACACAGAGATAGTGAGATGAACAACAGAAACACAACGTCTACTCTTATATACATTTTCATATTGGATTAACATATGAAGGATTGTTTTCGAATTACAAGCCCAACAGAGGGCTGATCCATCCTCTATGCCAAACCAAAAAGAAACTAGGCTAGGCTAATCCAACAATACACCAAAAAGAACCCTCGTGTTCAGCACTACAGTCACTCAGACCTAGAGGACTTAGATCCCGTCGAGTCGTAGCCGAAGGCAAACGGGTTGATCTCTAGCGGAGCAGGGGCAGCATCCTCCACAGCACCATCAGAAGGGTCTAGCTCCATGGGATCCCAGTCAGCATCCTCGGGGCCCCGAACGGGTGACTCATCAACACCTCTCAGAGGACCTTTCAGCATGTCGCCATTCCGGATGAACCACGCCAAGAACCTATGGGGTATCCATTGCCCCGGTACCTCATTCATCCAGATGGTGGTGAGATACTTCTCATACCAAGATGCCCGACTCGGGAAGCGGTGCTGCGTCACGACAGTATCCCAGTCCTTAAAGATATCAAACCTCATTGGTGAAAGTGCTATCTTAAAGGCCTAAAAGTGGTTAAACAATAACCAGTGAGATATCAATCTTAGCGAGTCCTCCCCTAAGCCCCCGATTAGAACACCAACTCAATTTCGGGGTATCTCTCCAGAACCACCCCCCTAACAAGCAATAACTAACAATCGATTCGCATACAACCTTACCTAGTATGCCATACCCTGCACTATATCACTTAGCATGATACAAACAAAGCACATGGCCATTAGATGATGCAATTCATCAATCACACACGAGTCGCATCATAAGCGATCTCACCTGACCATTGCCACATCCTGCATGTTGTCAATTCATGTGTGTGTGCCATAAACAATGTGCTTAACTCATGCATGACTGGAATCAACAATGCAATGATTCTCATGCGTTCTTGCATATTAGTACGCCACTCATCGCGCATCAATCGGTCACACGGGTCTCGATTATAAGGTAAAATCATTATGACACGTCCCATACCGTGCCACTCAATTTTACTTCATAATAAGGCCCACCCATCCCAACACTCATACGTGCTCTAGTTACTAATGACCTACCAGCCACAACTAATTATCCAATTAGTGCTCATCCACCTCAATACTCATGCGTGCTCCAGATAATAATGACCTCCCAGCCACGGCTACTTTCCAATTAGCAATCATTTGACTCTCACTGGGCTACTAATGAAAATCGGGCTTCATCCCGCCTCGCTAGGCATGGCTACGTCTCAAACTCCAATTCATATGGTTTCCCAAAAAGGGACATCGGTCCAGAGTCTACTGCGACCGGCTTCCGACTCCTATCGGGTATCACTCGTTGGGTGGCGTTCCAATTCGATCACGCGAGCACACCACTACAACTCCCTTTTTCTCATAATAATAACGGTCCACTTCCAAGGTCCCTCGGACAATCCATTTTCCCCTATTTGTGGAAAACATACAATTCATGCGGATGTTTATGCAATAACACATCCAATCACTTCATAGAATCAACACACATGAATTTTAGACACTTTTTGATTCTGGATGAACAGTGCATGTGAAGAGTGCGCGTGAACAGTGCTCGGTGAACAGTACTTGTGAACAGTGCACGTGAACAGTATTTTGTGAATAGTGTCGCGTGAATAGTAATTTGTGAATAGTGTCGCGTGAACAGTAAAATTCCAGAATTTAATAAACCATAAATTAAATTCAGAAATCATTAAAACAATAATTAACTTAAGGAAATCAATCAATTAAACTAAACATGCTTAATTAACCACATAAGCATCATTAAGCTAATAAAGTAAAATTAAGCTAAACTAATCTTAGCCACTAATCTAACCACCTATCTTAGGACTATTATAATTTAATCAAATCACCTAAACTAGAATTAACATTAATTAAACTAACCCTAAGCAAGTTTAGGCTCTAATCAAAGGATTATGAGCTAAACTCACTCGTTAAGCGGACCAGAGACACCGACGCGGTGGCGACGACGGTGGCTATGCACCGGGACCTCTACCACGACGATCCAAGGTAGGTCCAAGCTCAAAATAGCAACCACAACTCGGACTCCCTCTGTAACTCCAAGAAACCGAACAACATAGGAGGAAAAGGAGTGAAACGGCTTCGCCGAAGCTCCGGCGAGGGGTTGGCCGACAACTGACGACACTGGGGTCAAGGGGGAGTGGCTGGTAGTTGGGCTGGGTGAAAGCTCAGTCAAAATGGGAGAAAATGGGTCGAAATTGCGAACCAGGTGGAATTGGGCGGTATCGCATGCGGCGGGTTCTGACGGCGAGACAGGACGGCCAGCGGATCGTTTCGACGAGCGGCGGGGTGCTCCTGTACAGATTGGTTGTGCTTGAGACAATGGTGGGTGAAGCATGAGCTAAATCTCATGAGAAGACAACTTTTAACTCGGGTTTTTGCAAGAAGGTTAGCTGGAGCAGCATAGTGCTAAACGGTTAGACTGCCGCTAGCTTCTGGCCGGCCGGTGGGTCAAACAGCGGCTCCGATCGGCGAACGGCCAAGTCCTCCCACACGGTCTGGATCTCCTGAAGAAAATGGTGGGTGCCAATAAGCCTGATTCGTCCGGGAAGCCAACAATGGACTCAGATCTTTGGAGGAAGGTCTGCTGGAGCAGAAACCAGAAGAAAAGGGAAAACGAGGAGAGAGAGAGCTTCGTCGAGGGAGAGTTGAAGGAGGGAGAGAGAGAGTGATGTGAGGGCTGTCAAGACCCCCATCAAGCCCTTCAATGCTTGCTTCAAGTCCCCATGCCATGACATCATCTTCTTTCTCTTCTTTTGCCCTTATCCACAAGCTTTTAGGGGCAATTTGGTCATTTCCACCTTACACAAATTACCAATCTGTCCTTGGGCTGAAACTGGTGGATGAGCCTAAGAAATGGGCTAGGCCATGAATAGGAGTGGGCTTGGAAATTGATTGGGGTCAAATGGGCTTAAGGTTGGACCATGGGCTTGAAAGATAAATAGTTGGTTTGGGCCCAATGGGCTCACTTGCTTGCTTTGGGCCCATCATGGTGGCTATCCCACCTTAGGCCTAAGGCCCACATTGGCTTGGCCCGGTGTCACGCCCCGATCCTTGGGGACGCGCCCATCCTTCTGTTTGGTCGATTATTAAATTGCGATATCCCAGGACTACTTATCGCCGACCCTTTTTTTTTATTACGCATGCGGAAGCAGTTATAAATCCCCAGACAATAAAACAATGGGATAGAAAAGCAGGCCATATTTTTCATATTGAAATTCACAACCACACTTTCATTAACATCATAACTTATAGTATATTTACAATACTATTTACAGCATAAGAGTCTCACACCTATCTACACTAAGACAGGGTGCACAAAAGGAATGGGATCTCAATCCATATCTGGGTTGTACTCAAGATCCCTCTCTGGATCATCTTCTACTTCAAAATACTTTCTCCCTTTCAGGCTCTTCCTCCTCAGCTTTTCCTCAGGATCCTGAAATGGTTATTCAATAACCAATGAGACCACGTCTCAGCGAGTCCTACCCCCTAAGACTCGATTAATAAACTAATACACCATACGGTTGCCTAAGCACAACACGAGTCAGAGGACTTACCTTTGCCTTGGTTCCAACCTGCAATTCAAGGTTAAACACAGATATTCAAACCATTCACGACATCCGATCAAGCATTGGCCAATCGATTAAGTCGATTACATGTCAGTCAGACCCTCTCTAGGTCATTCCCACTCATATAACGATTTCCCAGTGGTGTACTCATTCACCAAATCACATGTGTTTCTCGGGTGTCGTTTTCGCCAATGACATACCGATCACCGACACCGTGCGTTCTTTAAGGCGACGTTTTCACCAGTGATATCCTCGATCACCGAACCACGTGTCCTTTCTAGGGCGCCGTTTTCGCCAAGGTGACATCGGCTACAGACAACATCGTGAGTTCTTTAAGGCGTCGTTTTCACCAGTGATATTTCCATAATCACCGAACCACGTTTGTCTATAAGTCATTTACGTGCGTTCTTTAAGGCGCCGTTTTCGCCAGTGATACTTCCAATCACCGAACCACGTATGTCCAATAATATCGTACCCGATTGGTCTTAGCCAATAATATTCTCAATTAGCTCTCACCATTTCTCTACTATATAGCCCATCAACGTACTGGCGCTATATACCCATGCTCGGCCATTACCAATCAAATATTCAATAACAAACAATTTATGACAATTCCTCAAATTTCAAAATTTAAATCAATTCCATACAAATTGAAGCTCAATTAAATAAACGGACTGCACCACGACAATCGGCACGAAATTCCGGTCACCGGCCATCCCGGTTGAATTTCCGGAAAAATAATTAATTAAATAAATAATTTCGAAAATTAAATAAAAATAATAAAAATCCAATTTAGGCCCTTATTGCCTGATTGGAGCCTGAAACGGGTCGAGAAAAATCCCGAGATGCATTCAATAAATATTAGAGGCTCTCTACTTGCTAATGACTAAGTCTAACCACCTAACATGCATCATTAAGTCACTAATTTAATTGTTCTAACCTAATCTAACCACCTAATTGCACTTAATTAAATCTAACCAACCCTAAGCATAATTAGCAAACTAATAAAGCATTAGTGAGTAAAACTCACTTGATTAAAAACAGGGACCGAATCACCGCAACGGCGACGCGACGGCGGCCGAAATCGAACTTTCGACAACACCGGCGGACTTGGACCGGGCCTCGACCTTGGCTCAACAAATCTCAGCCCAAATGAGATTTGTTCTTGCGCTAGACTGGGCTTCCTTTAGACTGGGCTGAACTTGCTGGGCCTCGTTGAAACTAAACTGAATTGGGCTTCAAGATGTGGACTGGGCTTCAATTGCTTTGCTGGAAAATTGGGCCTCAAACTCTCAGTTGATGGGCTGCTGGAGATTTGGGCCGAGCAAGTTACAAAATGGAAGCTGGGCTGATCAGTGGACTGTACCAAAAGGCCCGAATTGCTGTTGAAGATGGGCCTTGCCGAACTGGGCCTGTCTTTGCTGGGTTGCACTCTGCAAACCGAAGCTGAATCAAAGGAGCTGGCGTCGACGAAGGTTTGCTGGGATCTTCGACGGTTGACCTGGGAAGCAGAATCGCGGACAGCTGGCCGCGGATGGAGAGAAGATGGCGCTCGGTGGCTTCGCTGGCAGTTAGAGTCCCGGTGGTGCTGCTCGGTGGAAACACGAGATGGTGGAGACGAATTTGCTGGCTCAGTTACCGACCGTGGGGGACGCCTGGCAGAGACGTGCGGACGATGGAGCAGCTTCGTGGACGTTTGGCGGTCAACAACCGAGAGGATGGAGTTGCTTCGTTGACCCGTGAAGTGAGCTGGCGTTGGGGGAGTTGTCGCGAACGAAGAGGGGGAAAAGCAACTTCGGGCAAGGCTTCTGGGCTCGAGGGATGTGGAGTGGCGGACGAGCGGCAGTGTGAGAAGACTCGGTGGAGGCGTGCTGGTAGAAACCGTGAGAGATCTTCGGACGTGGCAGCTATAGTTCCGGTGGCCACGAGCTGGAGAAGACCACACGGATGCTTGCTCGAGTCTTCAGCGTTGAGGAGTTTGACCGAGAGAGGACAGCAAAGGAGAACTCGGTTGATGTTGAGCTAAAATCGTGAGGATTGGGAGGTCAAAAGAAATGGCTTCTTGTGTTGATGAAGCTGACCGAACAACTTGTTGGCGTGAGAGTTCGAGGGGATGAAGAGAAAGAAATCGAGAGAGAGATGGAGTTGCGGAGGGGAGTCGGCAAGTGTTGAAGAAGACCGAGGATGGAGCTCAAGAAAATGGAGAGGTTTTGGACGGCAGCTTAGTGAGAGGGAAGAGAGAGATGGATAGAGATGAGGTTGAGGAGCCCACAAGCTTTTATTTTCCACATGATTATCCTTTTGAACCCTTCATAGCCAAGTCTTCTTCCTTGGCTCACCTTAGGCCAACAATACACTCCCCATAACATCTCAATTGGTCCAAAAAATTGCTAGGGGAAGGGGGCTACGAATTTTAAAATCATGGCTTCAAATTGGACACTCATCCCATCTCAATTTCATCTCAAATGGCCTCCATAAAATCAATTAACCTCTCAAGGCCTCAATCTCATCCTCTATGTCTCCCCCATCATTTTCAAGCATAAATTCCACCATTAAACCAATTTAAGGTCCAAAATAATGCTGTCCTCCTTTAATTCCGAATTTCACATTTTGAGCTTCCGATTTCTTCGACGAATTCCCAAATTGAGATCCAATCTCGATGAAGAAAAATCCCGAACAATTTTCTATGAATCCCTGACACTCACTGGGCTTGGCTTGAAAGTCCAAACTCTCTTAAATTCGGTCCATACGAATTTCTATTAATTTTCCGCGACGTCCGAACGATTTTCCGTTAAAATCTCGGAATCTTTGAAAAAACCTTTTGAGACTGAGTCGTCGTTCCTAGAATTGGTCGTGACACCACAGAACTTTCCATTTCTGAAATCGGACTCGAATTCACGGTTAATTTCCATTCGATGCGTTTTTAGTATGACCTAAACTATCGGGTAACTTTCAAAAAATTTTAATGCAAATGACCCGTGGTCGATTTTCTTCGAGCCACAATGAACCCACTCGACTCATTGACGACTCTTGATTGTCGTGAAAATCTCGAGGATTCAAATACGGACACAGGGTACCAAAACAATAAGAAATCGGTCTAGTGCCGATCAACGAGAATTTTCTAATTTAATGGTGTCACCCACGATTAGCCACACATCTCAGTCGAACCGACCTATCCCTGATCTCTAATCGATTTTATACTGTGCCGCAATGGCCTCTAAAGATAGACACAGTCAAGAAGCCGATCTCTAGTCGAATTCTCAAGTCTATTTGCCTTAAAATCCTTATTGGTTTCCCCAAATAGTCTGGTTATCTCTAGAATGATCAGTTCTGAGAATAGCCCTATAGACGCATCAATGAAATGCCCAATTTATTCGATTGAAAACATGACCGAAAATCTGGGATGTCACACCCGGCCCACGTCCTTATGGGCTCGCTTCCTTGGTCCGAAAATTCATTTTCCAATTGCTCATCTTAACTAGCACTGTCAACTGTCGAAGTAGCTTCATCCAAAGTCTATCCCAGACGTTCCTGATAATTCAAAGCCCAATCATTAGTCCTCATGCCATGTCAATTTCGCCCAATGCCATTTCGGGTACAACTCAGACTGACGAGCGACACCGAGGATTCCTGCGTAATCGACTCATGTCAAATCACGTTCAAGATATCTTGACGCATGGATGTCCTTGACTACATGAAATTATGGAGGATAGATTCTTATTTCAAAGTACACGATTACTGAAGATTGACATAGGGTCATTCGTGGGTTCAATAACGGTAAACGGAATCACCCGTCATTCCATTATGTTCTGTCCGCGAATCAACTTCTAGTCATCCTTAGAATCGGCCTGCCTATCTACAGGATCGTCCTCATGCAAGTCTCATGGTCAAGTCGTTTTCCCAGGTCGAGTCCTTTAGTCGTACGAGTTCTGTCCTCATTAGCCTTTCCCCTCAAGTTCAGTATCTTAGGAGTGCTCAATTCTGAGTGAGATAAAAAAAAGAATGCATTGACGAAATTCACATTCATTCATCCCTCAGAAGGCTCGAATTTCAAAATGTCACAAGTCGGCGATCATCCGGCATAACCGGGCGTCGTCTCACTTCGTCGAGCACAGCAACTTCTACATATAGATGGCATTCCCGAAGGAGCATCGGCCCAGCCTCCACTGCGACCAGCATCCGTTGACATGGGGCATCCAAACTTAATCATGCATCACCTCCCTGACTTTCATTGGGTGATGGGTTCTGATAAGCAATCACACACACATCCATTCTTGACTAAGGACATCGTGCTTTGCACTCAAATGCCTCAATTTCAAATAATGGACTTGGCCTATTTTCTTCATATTATAAATACCTGGTTAAAATGCCTTGAAACCTTTTCTTCTGGGAGTGGGCTGAGACCCAACATCAATAAAAGTGAAGTCTACTTTACTGGAGGGACTGTCTTTATTCGGACCCAAATACTTCGGATATTTGGGTTCTAGGAAGGATCTCTACTTGTTCGGTACTTGGGGGTCCCTATCATCACGATGAGACTAGGCAAGGCTGATTGCAACACCCTTGTCAATCGGATAACTGCAAGGGTTCGATCTTGGGCTCATCATTTTCTTTTCTTCGCAAGACGCTTGCAAGTTTTAAGGTTTGTCCTCCACGCAATACAAGCCTTTTGGGCTAGTGTTTTTATGCTTCCTAGAGTTGTCTTGGACCACATTGAGCAAATTCTTAGATAGTTCCTATGGAAAGGGCCGGGCTTTGGTAGAGGAGGTGCAAAAGTCTCCTGGGAAAATGTTTGCCTTCTAAAAGAAGAAGGGGGGCTTGGCACACGCAAGCTGCAAGATTGTAACTTGGCAGCCATGCTTAAACACATATGGATCCTTTTTACTGACAAGGAATCCTTGTGGTATAAGTGAATTCACTCCACTTTTCTGAAGAGGAAAAATTTCTAGGTTGCAAACAAGCTAACTGTATGTTCTTGGGCTTGGAAGAAGTTACTCCAGCTCAGGAGAGATTTCCGCCTATCCTTCCAATGGAGTATTGGGGACGGCCATTTCGTGTCCCTCTGGTTCGATGATTGGTGTTCATAAAATTCTAAACGCAAGTGCACGTGTCGAACAAGTAATATAATGATAAGAAAAAGTATCGTCCCACGGAGATCAATGATTAATAAACTAATTAAATACTAAAATAGACTAATTCTAAAATTTATCTAACATATCAAAATATAATTAAGAATAAATTAAAAATGAAATTTGTAGACTAAATGCAGTAAATTGATCAGATAAATATGTTAGAGAATCCGATTTCACCATAACCACTAGATATGAATTTCATATTATTATAAATACAAGAACGATATCAAACATGTGATAGCGGAATTTCCTAACCTATTTACTATCCTATCTCTAGGTATAGCAAATCTACTCAGTTTATTAATCCACTATATTTCTATGTGAATTAAAATAAACATGAGTACATTAAAAACTATGAATATTCCTGGTTTACAATGAGTCTTTTGGATCACCTTATCACTGAAAGCTACACAAATAATGTGGTATATCTTTATTCACGTTTAATTCATGGTTATATTTTATAATGAGCAATTGCATATTATCACTTCTCAAATTCTAACATGCATATCAGATCATTCAAGTGGTGGCCAGTCACTCAAAAGCATTAAACACAATAATATATAATTCACATGAATGAAATCAATTATAAAACATTAAAATCATAAAATTGACATCATCATAGTTAGGCTACATCGTAGCCCTAACAAAAGAAAATTAGAACATAGTAGAAGAAAAAGTAAAAATATAAATCAAACCCAGCATCTTGAATCAAAGGACAAGAATTCTGTCACCACTTTTGTTTTCTCTTCAAAATACTTGAAAAACTCTCAGAGAAATGAAAAACGATCTAACAAAAACCTCGCTTCTCTCTCTTTCCATGTTCTCCTATTTATAGGATATATCCAAGATATCTATCTCCCAACGTTTGTAGATAACATTAAGGAACAAAATCAAGAATTTCCTGATTTGATATCCATCTTCCATTGCTCTTTTTTATTTGAATTCCTGATAGTTGCCATTCTTTTCCTTATCTTCTTCATATCTCATTATTCTGCATAAACAAGGAAAATTCGTATAATCAGAAGGAAATCCAAATATTTTTTCATAGATATTGCATTAGTTGTTGCCTAAAATAGGTAAAATAACTCTAATTTTATAGAGTTATCAAACCCCCAAACTTAACATTTTGCTAGTCCACAAGCAAAATCAAGACACAACATATACTCAAACTAACAACCTCCTTCATGACATCTTTCCATAATTGCTCAAATTCACAATTCAAAGAAAAAAACAAATTTCATCCAAACATTGAAATTGATTTATAAGTTAAGACCAATTCCAACTATATGATCCAAGTGTGTGTGTGAGAGTCCTTATCTTTTTTCGAATTATATGCAATCCAGATAAATTCACATTTACATGCAACCTCTCAAAAATTCTCAATAATTATGACCAAATCTCATAGGTTTGCTAATCATCCAACCAAAAATCAATAGGACTTTTCTCGGGTTGTAATGTAAGGCTGGGCTAAAGGCGAGATATCGGTAATTTTAAGCTCAAATAACCCATCAACATGTTGATTTCTAGGATCTAATTAGAGCCAATGTCACTATCCAATTTCACTCATTCAAGATAATTTTTTTGCCACCATATATCATCATTTCTCTTTTTTTTTTTTTTGAATTGTTTTATGGTGGAGTTTCTCCCAAAATCCCTCCTAATATAACATGAAAATTTCCAACCCATTAAGTATCCAAAAGGCTCACTCAATTTAAAGTTGGATAGGGAACCATAAAAGCAATTTTTTTTTTGACAATACACCTCAAACAACCATAGCAATCACTTCCTTTTTTTTTTTGCTTCTTTTTTTTTTTTTCATACTCCATCATTCCTCCCAAATTTTTATCAAGTTCAAATAATGTTTTATCCCAAAAGAAAATCAACGTGTTCATAGGGCATAGGACAATGATATAATTTGATAACGACTAGGTTAAACATATATGGGTGCCAATGAAAAATTGGGTAATAATTAAGGCTCAATGGGGGTGACTAGGGATAAATAAACAGGGTTACCTTGAAAGGCTCAATCGATCCAAAAACTGCCTAAATCATTTTCTCAGTTGGATTTAGCTTAGGATTTTGCCTCAAAAGAAAATCAAACAAATTCTAAGATTTGGGTGAAATTTAAGAAAATCACATACTTCACATGAATGTTCTCTAGATTTACACACAATTCAAAAATTAAGGACTTTTAGTGCTCGGTAAGTGGATCAACATAATCAGAATTAAGATTAACTCACACATCAATTGCAAGTTTAAATAAAATTTAAATTTTCCTAAGAATCGTAAAAATTCATAACTAGGAATGATAAAAAAAAAAATTATCCAAAAAAACTTGTCTCCCCCCCAAACTTGAATGACGCAGTGTTCTCAATGCAAAAAATAGAATAGGAAGAAGAAAACTCTCCTAGTTGTAGGATAAGTCCATAGATGATCTTGATAGTTAAACTCTTGAAAGGTGCTCCCTAAAAAGTTAACCTGGATAAAATAGAGAAAAGTTAATCTTTTTTGTTTTTTTTGCAAAACATAAACTTAACAATAAATAAAAACATAATTAAAATGCTTGGGTTGTCTCTCAAGAAGCGCTTGCTTTATAGTTTCAGCCAAACTATCCCAGATATCGTTATTCTGAAGGATGAAGTTCAATGGTAGTCTTCTGCTTGTCGTAACCACCGTCGAAGTAGGGCTTCAAACGTTGACCATTCACTTTGAATGTGCCCTCAGTGTCATGCACAACTTCAATTGTTCCGTATGGAAATACCTGTGTAACTATAAAAGGACCAGACCATCTAGACCGCAACTTTCCTCGAAAAAGTTTAAGACGGGAGTTATAAATTAAGACTTTTTGACCAATTTTAAACTCTCTTATGAATATGTGCTTGTCATGCTATCTTTTTGTACGCTCCTTGTACAACTTAGAATTTTCATAGGCCTCATTGCAAAATTCCTCCAATTCATTCAATTGCAATAATCTTTCTTCACCTGCAGACTGCATATTAAAATTCAGAAATTTCAATACCCAATATGCTTTATGCTCTAATTCCACTAGTAAGTGACAAGCTTTTCCAAACACTAGCCTAAAAGGAGACATCCCAATTGGAGTTTTGAACGATGTCCTAAAGGCCCAAAGTGCATCATCAAGTTTTATTGATCAATCTTTCCTAGAGGCATTCACTGTTTTTTCTAAAATTCTCTTGATTTCCCTATTTGAAATCTTTACTTGACCACTAGTTTGAGAATGATAAGGGGTTGCAACCTTATGTGTGATACCGTACTTACTCAAAAGTGCTTTAAATTATTTGTTGTAAAAATGTGTCCCCTATCACTTATGATTGCCTTAGGAGTGCCGAATCGGGTAAAAATATTTTTCTTCAAAAATTTGACCATAACCTTAGCATTATTTGTTGGCAATGCTACAACTTCTACCCATTTAGACACATACTCCACAGCCACTAAAATGTATAAATGTCCATGAGATGGTGTAAAGGGTCCCATGAAATCAATACTCAAAACATCAAATAATTCATACACAATAATGTTGTTTAAAGGCATCGAATTTTTTCTTGAAATATTTCCAGTTCTCTAACACCTATCACATGAAGCTACATAGGAGTATGCATCTTTAAAAAGTGTAGGCCAATAAAATCCAAATTGTAAAATTTTAGCTGCAGTTTTGGTGGCACCAAAATGGCCACCTGCCTCTCCATCATGACAATGATATAGAATGTTTGCCTTCTCTTCATTTGGTATACATCTCCTTATGACTTGATCTGCACATACTTTAAATAAGAAAGGTTCTTCCCAAAAATAATTTTTAACACCAGAAAAGAATTCTTTCTTCTGTTGATATGATAATTCAGGAGGAATAACATTACTTACCAAATAATTTACAAAGTCTGTGTACCAGGGAATTTTTGTGGACTTGATAGAAAAAACTTTCTCATTGGGGAATTCTTCCAAAATTGATTTTATCTCTTCCTTTGAATTTGGAATTCTTGATAAGTGATCTGCAATTAGATTTTCAGTCCCATTCTTGTCTTTGATTTCCAAATCAAATTCTTGCAACAATAGAATCCACCTGATCAACCTGGGTTTTGATTCTTTCTTTTCAAGCAGATACTTAAGAGCAGAGTGGTCAGAATAAACTATAACTTTTGAGCCAATTAAATAAGAACAAAATTTATCAAAAGCAAAAACTACCGCCAAAAGTTCCTTTTCTGTTGTTGAATAATTCAATTATGCACCTGATAAGGTTCGACTGGCATAGTATATGGTTTGAAAAATTTTATTCTTCCTCTGTCCCAAAACAGCTCCTACTACAGAATCGCTAGCATCACACATCAGCTCAAGACACTGGAGCAAATGGTTGGCACGATTGTTAGTTACAAGAGGTTGGAGTGTCAAACCCCAACCCAATTCCAACACTACTCCTTTAAACTTTTTTACGGCCCACAGCTGGTCCAGACTGGTTGACAGGTTTGCTGTGTATCAGTTGACAAGTACACCTGTTTACTGGTTGAACAGGGTCAATACCACCAGTTCTTGATCAATACTATTTTTGCTGGTAAACCAGACTGGACAGGTCTAGTTCCCAGTCCAACCAGAGCCACTTCTTAAAACTCTGACATGAACAGGAGTCAACGGAAAAGCACAATATGCTACTTTTTCCCTTTTGCCATCAATGTCTTAAATAGTGAATTGACACAATTGGAATAGAACTCTAGATATCATGAGTAAGAAATCAATATGCAAGCTCCGGATCCATGAGTTACCTTCAACTGGTACAAATCCCAGTTATTTGCACACGTGGCTCCTGCAATATGCACAAATGGGAGGTCACTAGCCTGCAGGATCGTCATCCCGGCATCTCCCATGTTTTCACCTGTATCATTCATCTTATTTAGCTACATAATAATTGATGTTCCTACTTCCAACAAAACATATTTGCCACACTTCCAAATTTGGGCCACAAAATATGACATACAAAGCTTTTACCTTAGAGTCTAATCCACACAATAGTGACCAAGAGGGATGCACAATAAGATCCTTTCAAAGATCTTCCCTTCTTCACATTGCTTGAATCATTCATAAGTCCACTCACTACCGCTATACGATTTGTTACATCTAAAAAAGACTCCTCATGTATTTGGAAGGAAATATAATCTGAAGCAAATTTAAAGTCATCCTACAATACCATACAAAGTAATAATTAGCATGAAAAGCAGTTGGACTCTGCACACGTGGATCTCTGGATAATATTTGTAGTTTCAGATTAAAGGTATATACCCTATAAAAGGACAGTGAATTGGGAATATATTTGGTGGATGCTAAAACTAACATAAGAGGGAATTGTAGCAATAAATTCTTACAGACTATCTTTTTCGAAATAGAAGAGAAAGGCATATGGGCAGCTTCCTTGAAAATGTGATTATCAAATTAGTTTCTAATCAGGAAACATGAGATACAGTATTTCCATACACAAGGATCATAAGTTAAACACATAGCCCTATCCGATAATATCACCCAACTAAAGCTTCCATGTACATTGTTAAATAATCAAACATCAAATACGAAAAACTAGATTATTAGACAAAGGGTAAGTGAAAAACCATTGTTGAGGACAACCTCCAGAAGACAACCCCTGACCCCCAAAGGTTTCCTTTTCTTTCTTTCCTTCTCTCATTATAGTCTTAAGGTTCTGGCCACTAAGACAAGGAAATGAAAAATATAGGACAACTTTATGGTAATAGGCATTTGGATAGAAATATCTAAAACCCATTTACAGAAGTCCTGAATTAGCCAAACGAGAAACGAATATTTCAGCTCAAATAATTGATGAGTCGGTAAAACCAAAAGCACAAACTTTTAATTAAAGGATTGCAATGTTTACATAAACCAATTTTGAGCCCAGGTATCATACTCAAACTCCTGTTACACACAGAGATCTAGAATTTCCCATTTGGTGCACATATCAGCAATAAGGACCAAACGTGAAGGGGGGACAAGCAATCACTTCAAAAAAAAAAAAAGATAACGGCAATGATTTATCCCATAGTTCATATTTTTCCCACTGAGGTAGCATGTGTAAGAACAATTATAAATGGAAAAAGTAGATATAGGATTAATGTGAATAATTTACAATGAAAGAGCAATAAACAATACAATCAAGCAAGAACTCCTATGCACAAACAAGATTCTATTACATTTCAGCTTTTCAATTCTTTTGCTAATACCTACATTCCATCTGTTGAAATTCCTTCACAAGTGTCCTCTTGAAATATTTTGTGTCCCCCAAATGCTCCAAACTACAGTAATTCTCCAACTCTACATTGTTTGTCTGAGATAATAATGAGGGTAAGACATCTTACTGACCTGACAAGATATATCAAGGCAGAAAAGCGCAAGGAATTGCATTTGATATTTCAGAATATGAGACCATCCAATCCAATGAGAAACGACAATCAACTCGTCAATTTCAAGCTTTGTTACCATGTGGTTACTTAAAATAGTGCTAGACCAACAATAACCACAGTTGAAACCCAGCAAACCACACTAGCTTGAGTCAAACTCATCTAGTGGAAGTGCACTCAAGTATTTCCTGCTCCAGTCATGGAACAAAATTGGGAGAACCTGTAGGTATTATTGTAGGAAAGATCCTAGCTTTCGTGCTTTGGTGAGTGTTCGTTAATTCAAAAATGAATATAGGTGAAGATGATAGCAAGATGACCTGAAATGAAGAACTAGCCCCCAAACCAGGAGTTTTGCCAACTAATTTGGTCACATTGCCTCGAAGCATGAGTCAGCTGCTAAAGCAAATGAAAACAATACTAGGTTTGACAGCATACCATTCTGATATTTAAATCATGTCTCCAGATGATACATATGATTCTATGACTTGGGCCAGGTTAACCTTTTCTTGTTAGCTGAATGAAATTCATTAAGAAAACCAAGGAGGAGCAAAACTCACAGATAGTTCACAAGAGAAAAAATTTATTATTCAATGGTTAGCCATTGTATCAACAATAATGACATGTCACAACTCAGTCCAAGCAAAAGTATATGTGAATTGAAATGACAGGAAAAAAAGTTTACCTTCCAATAAATAAATACACAAGAAATTTCCACTGAAAGCTTTTTATACACGGTGATGCCAAACATTCCACTTGGTACCTCCATCAGGTATAAACAACTAACAACTAAAGATTCTGGGGTTCCAGGTGCCATATTGTAAAGGACATGTAATGAGGAACTGCGACAAGTTAGAGAAAATCACTCTCGGATCAATGGCAGTTTCTTCATCAGCCTCAGAAAGATCCAGAAGACACATAGCAGCATCTTGATCATATAGAAACTTCAAGAACACTACAACAAGTTCACCGACGAATTCAAAAGAGTATATAGGAATTCACCTTAAGGAAGGACCCTGATTGACAAAAGTTAGACAAACCTATTGTATGTCAAAAGTTGATCACTTAGCTCTGACATCAATTGCTTTATACATTTCAGAAGCCAGTTGGAGAAATTTGCAAACTGAAAGAGAGATGAAAGCAAAAGCTTCAGCAACATGCACATTATTAACCAATACAATATGCCTTTGATCCCTAAGGCAAATACTACAAGCATGCCACAGGCTTGAGAATTCCATAGGATCCTACCAATATTCTGATCTTGCTTTAGATATTAGTGGTCACACTATGATTTTTTCATTTTGAAACAAGTAAGATTGCATTTCTTCAGGGTAGCATGTGTGAGGCATGGGAAACAAAGATACAAAAAAGTCATGCAATTTCTCTTGTTTGCTGCTTCAAAAGCATGACGACATCAACAAAACAACAATGTGCTATTGTCAGTATTCCGTAATGACCTTAACAGGTACTAAATGGACCTTTGTAGAACAGGCTCAAGTCATGTGTAAAGCCCACCGTCTAACAATGACTCCTTTACAATATCGATAACAAGCTCATTTTTCAAATAATTAAAAGCTATTCGAGTCACGTCAATATGTCATTCTGAGCAACCCATATCATGTCTTATCCACAAATAGTTCAACTTCATGTCTAAAATTTAGTAATTTAGTGTCACTACCGACATGATACCATACATGATGAGAGACAGGCAAGATAATACAATAGTTGCAAACAGAAGATATCAAGAAAGATTGTAACAGGTGTACCGGCTTCACAACAGATGAGAGCACCCTTATGAATCGCTCAATTTGTACAAGCAGCATTCCGGCCTTTTCTACTGCATTATCTGTTAGGGAAATCCCTTATGATGTTTTGAAGATGACAAAATAAATCAAAGGCTACTAACATGTTTGATGGTTGAGTAATAGACCATGCAGATGATAGAACATGTAAAGAATATTGTCAAAGTGCGAAGACGACCAGAAGACTGAACGTAACACATGTCCAAAGTATATTCTGAAGATTTCCAGACTTCTGTGTCAAAGTCTGAAGACTGCGAGACTCAAGACTCAAAGTCTGAAGACTGCCAGACTCAAGACTCAAAGTCTGAAGACTGCCAGACTTTAGTGTCAAAGTCTGTTCTACATCAGAAGTCTGCTCATTCTGACAAATTCCAGACTGAACGTGAATGATGAATCAGAAGACAGACTCTATGCTGAAGCTGAACTGGGAACAGACCTTAAAGCTAAATCCGTTCAGAAGCAGATATGTTCAGACCCAGATTGTAAAGTCTACAGACTCAGATTGTAAAGTCTATTACTCTCAGATTTTACATCCAGAATTCGACAGAACGTAATACAAGCCCGATCATATAACGGCTAGTGATCTGGTTTGGATTCCACATCAAGATTGATTTGATTGACTTAATCTATTTGATTGACGATTGGATCTTGAAGACAAGAACTTTCTATACGAAAAAGCTTTACTTATGGAAACCAAGATTCTGTTTGTATGGGCGATCGGAATCAATTTGGGATTCTACCTTTGTCACTCAACGACTACCAAATCTTCTAGATACAGAGCTGTCCAATGGGTATATTGGAAGACGATTCTCCGGGATGCTGTCCAACGGGTAGTTTGGAAGTGGAGGAGTATTTAAGGAGATGAAGGACCGATGAGCAAGTAAGAGATATAGCGTAGAATTTATAATTCCAAAGTCTAAGCGACCTTCGATCATACACTTATCTCTTGAGAGCTTAAACATTTGTGATCGTGAGAGAAATACCAAGAGAGTGACTTAGTGAGATAGTGTGATCTACTAAGTGTTTGCACTCGAAGTTGTAATCTCTTGTTGATTGCATAGTGGAATCTAGCCAAGAAGGCTGTTAGCGTGGGAGAGTGGACGTAGGCTTGGATTAAGCCGAACCACTATAAATCTTGTGTTCTTATTCTCTTCCCTAACTCCTTTGTTTGAAGTTTATTTTATTCCGCATATCTTTACCAAGATTTATTTTAAACACCTATTCACCCCCTTTAGGTGTTCATACTAGCACTCTTAATTGGTATCAGAGCATGTGTACTCACTTTGTTTGAAGTGTTTTACTTCAGAGTTAAAGATCCATGTCTAGTATGTTGGCTCCAGGACTTATGGAAGGTCAAAGCAACACAAGGCCACCATATTTTGACGGAAAGGAATACGACATGTGGAAGAACAAAATGAAAGCATTCCTAAGATCCAAAGATCCCTTGCAATGGGATGTTGTGGAAAGAGGAATCAATCCCACTATTGCATCTACATCAAATAAGAATAGCAAAGACAAAGAAACGAAACTCCCCGCTCCTATGTCTTGGACGGAGATGTCCAAAAGAGAAGCGCTTGATGCAAAAACCATTTATTCTTTATATTGTGCATTGTCACCTGCTGAATATAATAGAATCTCTTCATGTGAAACAGCAAAAGAAGTTTGGGATAAACTTCATGTTACATATGAAGGGACCGATCGTGTAAGAGAGAGAAAAGTAAACTTCTTGCTTGGCAAATATGAATCCTTCGAGATGAAGTAAGGAGAATCGATTGGAGATATGTTTAGCTGTTTTACAGAAATTGTAAATGGTTTAGCATATCAAGGTCAGCAAATTTCTGCCCCAATGAAGGTCAACAAACTCTTGCGAGGTCTCTCAAAAGATTGGAACCATGTCAAGACCTCAATCCGGGAGACTCGGAGGATTATGCCACTCTCCGTTGATGAATTGATTGGCACTCTTCAATCCTATGAAGTGGAACAACTCAACGATGAAGATCCCGAAGGTAAGAAGTCCATTGCTTTAATATCTAATGTTGTTTTTGATGAAACAGACTCAGAAAATGACTTGGACGACGAAGAACTTGCTTTTATGATCAAGAAATTAAAAAAGTCGAGTAGAAAAGGAAGCAAATTCAATGGAAGAAGACAATACCAGCAAAATGGACAGAAAAGAATAATGAAAGAAGATGATGAGCAAGAAAATATATGTTTGACGACACATTCAGAATCTGAGTCTGACTCAGACATAGACTCAGAATCAAAATCTGACTCAGAACCAGACTCAGAATCCGATGAGGAAATCGAGGTAAGTCATTCAGCAATTCCTTTCAAAGTTTCAAAGTATATAAATGAGCTTTGTTCAAATCTCAAATCTTCTCTTAAAATGATTTTCGAACTTAAAAAGGAGAATTCTCGACTTAGACAACAAGATCTTTCTCAAAAAGAAAATTTTGAAATTTTGCAAAAAGATTTTCTACAAACAAAAGAAAGTCGAGATTTACTTGTCAAAGAAAATGATTCTTTGAAGAAAGAATTTTCAAATATTTCGACAAATTTTCAAATGGATCAAAAACATTAGAGCATATCCTCTCTATACAAGTTCCTTACTATAATAAGTCGGGACTTGGTTTCAATAAGGAAAGTGATTCTCTAATTGATTTTCCTAAAGTCAAGGAGAGACTTAAACAAAGACCTCCAAAGACATTTTATAAAAATCATTTTCAAAAAGTGTTTGTAAAACCCATTGGTCGAAATGCCCTCAAATGTTCAAATTGTGGAGATTCAAATCACTTTGAGAAAGAATGTCCTAAAGTCTGGAGACCTATCAAGAAAAATTGGATAAAAACAACATACTCTACTAACTCTCATGGACCCAAGAAAAAATGGGTACCAAAGAAAAGATGAGTTATTTTTGCAGGATATAAAGAAGAAAGAAGCAAGAGGATTTGGTAAGGAATTTTTTCTTCTCAATTTGATTTGGGTAATAATTCTCATTATATTTCATATTTGATATATCATTGGTTGATTGAGATTTTATAATGATCATATTCCTTGATTTGCTTTATTGAAGAAAGAATTGCATGATATGTTTTTGTGATTCGAGATTTAATTTGATACGTGCAATTATTTGAGATAATTCAGATTATTTTGTCTAATTTTATACTCTCAGATTTAGTCATATTTTGCAAAGTGAAAATCTGTTTTACGTGATGATGCAAGATACTCTTAGATACTCAAGGATTTTATTCTCTCTGTTTTTATCGTACAATGACTAAGTGAGAATTTATTTTTCAAAATGTCATTGTGTATAATATTCTTTCTTTGAATACTTTGTTATGATGAATTAAGAAAGAATATTTGGAGATCATATATTTTGCTATAACGTCATGGAAGGATCCAAATTGATGGATACCAAAAAGGAAATGAGTTGATTGCAGGAAATTCAATAAGGCAAGAATGATTACAAATCTACGCAAATTTTGGTGCAATCAGAAAAATATCTCCTATGAAGATTGGTAATGATTTTTATTTTCAATGGTATATTTCAAACATATACCTGGGTAAGAGAATTATTTTTTTTATCATCCCGCCTTATAAATTTCTACGTGCATTTATCATAATTTTGGATGATTATTTATTATATTGCGAATATCTTTTGTTATAAATATAAGGCATTGCAATTTTGGCACGTGACAGAAATATCTATTTTCCTTTTGCAAAATGCATATCTGAAATTTCTGCTCAGGGAAATCTCTTTGATCTTAAAAGATATTACTGCATATTCATGGATATTCTTGCTATATTCTTAGAAGATATATTATATCTAGCAAGTTTGATCCACAAATCAAAGGAAGATATTACGTGACATTCTTGCAAAGATGATTATCTATTATATAAGAATTTGCAGGTCACAAAAGAATCTTCCATATGGATTTTTGAAAACTGAATCAGAAAATCATGGAGATTCTATACTATCTTCTGGAGGTTCAAAGATTCCATTCCTTGTGCAAAATTTTTTTCTTATTAAGGAAATCCCTTATGCATCGTACAAAAGGTTGAATAATTCTGAATTTTAATATTTGATAATTTTATATATGCTATTCAATTTATCTATTTGAAGAAAATGGTATTATATATCACGTGGATACTATTACAGTTTATTTGTGCAAAAAGTTTGTTAAGTTGATGCAGGTTGAATTTGAGACGAGCTTGATTGAAGAAAATAAAATTTTGCCTCGAATTTCAAAATGCAAGTGATCGTTGCGGATATTGTTGCTACAAAGGAAATACTGGAAAAATATTTTATTCAACGTGCACAAGCAACAATTGTTTCTATTCGCAAATGTTGTCATGATGACAAGGGGAGAAATCAAATTCAAAAGAAAAGGAAAATAATCGTGATCATCTCAAAAAGGCAACAAATTGAGGGGGAGCTTTGATCAATTATGGAAAAATCTTTTTTGATTGATCGTGATCTTGTTATGAAAAGAAGGAAGGTAAATGTGTCAGAATTGTTAAGATCTACAAAATCCGGTTAGTGCATCTTTTATTACATTTTGTCATTAACAAATCTCTTATTGATATTATCATTTTATTATGACAAAAAAGGTACGTGAATTTTATGATGCATCTGTGATTTTTATTGGATATTTTTTTATATGATCGAAGTGAGCTATATTGCATATCTTCAATATTCGATTTACTTTATAAAAGCTGACCTTTAGAAATTATGCAAGACATATTTGTTATCATTCTCTATGTGAATCCATTATTATCGCTTTTTGATTATGACAAAAAGGGGGAGAAGATATGAATATGCATATGTACTGATTGGTTGATATTATTTATTGCATAATATTGAGCTGCAATTATTTTCTATATATTATTATGCTCAATCTATTTGTTATCTTCTGATATCCTTTGATTTAAATTAATAAAAGCGTGTTTACAAATCTGCATATTCAGAGATTGTTTTGTCATCATCAAAAAGGGGGAGATTGTTAGGGAAATCCCTTATGATGTTTTGAAGATGACAAAATAAATCGAAGGCTACTAACATGTTTGATGGTTGAGTAATAGACCATGTAGATGATAGAACATGTAAATGATATTGTCAAAGTGCGAAGACGACCACAAGACTGAACGTAACACATGTCCAAAGTATATTCTGAAGATTTCCAGACTTCTGTGTCAAAGTCTGAAGACTGCCAGACTCAAGACTCAAAGTCTGAAGACTGCCAGACTTTAGTATCAAAGTCTGTTCTACATCAGAAGTCTGCTCATTCTGACAAATTCCAGATTGAACGTGAATGATGAACCAGAAGACAGACTCTATGCTGAAGCTGAACTGGGTACAGACCTTAAAGCTAAATCTGTTCAGAAGCAGATATGTTCAGACCCAAATTGTAAAGTCTATAGACTCATATTGTAAAGTCTATTGCTTTCAGATTTTACATCCAGAATTCGACAGAACGTAATACAAGCCCGATCATATAACGGCTAGTAATCTGGTTTGGATTCCACCTCAAGATTGATTTGATTGACTTAATCTATTTGATTGACGATTGGATCTTGAAGACAAGAACTTTCTATACGAAGAAGCTTTACTTATGGAAACCAAGATTTCGTTTGTATGGGCGATCGGAATCAATTTGGGATTCTACCTTTGTCACTCAACGGCTACCAAATCTTCTAGATACAAAGCTGTCCAATGGGTATATTGGAAGACGATTCTCCAGGATGCTGTCCAACGGGTAGTTTGGAAGTGGAGGAGTATTTAAGGAGATGAAGGACCGATGAGCAAGTAAGAGATATAGCGTAGAATTTATAATTCCAAAGTCTGAGCGACCTTCGATCATACACTTATCTCTTGAGAGCTTAAACGTTTGTGATCGTGAGAGAAATACCAAGAGAGTGACTTAGTGAGATAGTGTGATCTACTAAGTGTTTGCACTTGAAGTTGTAATCTCTTGTTGATTGCATAGTGGAATCTAGCCAAGAAGGCTGTTAGCGTGGGAGAGTGGACGTAGGCTTGGATTAAGCCAAACCACTATAAATCTTGTGTCCTTATTCTCTTCCCTAACTCCTTTGTTTGAAGTTTATTTTATTCCGCATATCTTTGCCAAGATTTATTTTAAACACCTATTCACCCCCCTCTAGGTGTTCATACTAGCACTCTCATTATCCACCGGTGTCTCATCCAAACCAACACCTAGATAACAAGAACGCCATCTTGAAAGACCCTTGAGCTCACCCATTCTAAAGCCAATAATTTCTACAGCACGCTGCTAAGTAAATAACAATACTTCAATTAATTAACCCCATAAGTCAAATATCATCTCTTAAGAAAACTGACACACTCATGAGGGATAAAAATAGCATTGACCGCATACGTTACTTGCTGGAACCATTGAAGTTGAAAGTTTACAAAAGAAAATATTTTACACAGTAAATGGTCATTACGAGCCATGTTCATCTTCAGCAAACTGTGTTTGAACTAAACAACATACTCTAGAGTCTCTATCAAATAAATGTTATACTGGAAAATTCAATAAAGAAATGAAGTCTAGTCTGCTATCCAATTCATGCAAGCATGTTAGACGTTTGGAATGTTAATGTGAAATTATCAAGTCCTGCCCCAAAGTTGCTTTGAGAGAGAGAGAGAGAGAGAGAGAGAGAGAGAGAGAGAGAGAGAGAGAGAGAGAGAGAGAGAGAGAGAGAGAGAGGCCATTTATGTGATGGTTGTGGGCTATAAGCATAATATTGACAGGAAATACTACTGTTTTCAAGGAGACAAAGCCCTAGCCCTTTTGCTGTTAGCTTGGGGAAGGGTAACTTCTTTATAACAATCAAATATCAAATCGCATTTCAATTCAACAGCTTGGGGAAGGATAACTTCTTTGCAACATTTAAATATCAAACCGCATCTCTACGGTCCTATTACCTATTTACCTCCCCAATTATCAAATGTTTACACTTCAATCTAAGGCGAAGTCCCAGCTTACAAGAGAGGCGGAGTATTATAACATTTAAATAGTAAACCACATCTTTATTTCATAGCTTAATCTTTTTATCACTTGGCAATTATTCCACAAAATTCTAAACCGTTGTGAATGCACATATTGATTAGACAAAAGGAGAAAGGAGCCCGAAAGCATTGATCGGCAGTACCATAGAGTTAAAGAGAGTTCATAAGCCGTGGTAAGAAAGAAATAGGCAGGCTTTTAAAAATGAGGGAAGTTATATAGGTGCTGTAAAAGATATTTGACTTTCCACCTTTTTTTTTTTCACATTGTGGTGGCAGTTCTTTGGACACCAAGTCTTTTTTTTTTTAAAGGTAAATATGAGCTTTTAGGTGGAAATTTGTAAATAGGAGGCATCCCCTTGGTGCTCTTGCTGCTCTTTAATAGACTTACTTATCAAAAAAAAAAAAAAAAAACAGGAGAGTCTATAACCTTAAAGAATGTAATTGGAAACATCATTTCTCACTATAGTAGTAATCAAGAAGAATATGTAGCATGTACATGAGAGTCACTGTACCCAGGAGAAGCACAGAATGTGATCTAATTAACAACAGACCTATAGTGTGCATGTACATGTGTGCACACCGGTGCCAATACATGATCGTAAGCATGTGCACGCTGAAGCACATGTTCACAACACACAAAAATGTCCACATAAATGGAGAGAGATCTGGCAAGAGAATAAATTGGCAATATATTTTATCTAACTAATAAAGGATTTTGTTGAAAGAAAAAGTTCCAGTACATCAGTATTTACGAGAATAAAACAAAAGAAAAATAAACAAAAATGAAGCATTAGAAGAGTATACAGAATCATAACATGATGCTCAAAGAAAAAGGTACGACGCAGAAGCAACCAAAGATTCGAGACCCTACATTTTATTGCTTTCTTTCTTAAGGCACCACATAAGACGAAGGTGCGGTGCTTCAGAACTTCTAAGAAATTGATCCTCCTAATTAGGCATTCCAACAACTAAAAAACTGGATGGCATGTTTTGGCAAGAACCAAATCATCTTAGACAAACTGAAGATTTGATGTAAAAGCCTGGGAGCGAAGTCAGAAAGAAGAAAGAGATGATCAACATTTTCCCTCAAATGCTTTCACATGCAACACCATTATATGAAAAATCAAATTCCGTTCCTGAGATTCTCAATCGTAAGAACCTTATTCCAATTTGGTGCGTATTTACTACAAAACTTACACTCCCAAGTAATGGAATTTGATTCTCACATATTGGTGTTGTATGTGTAAGCATTTGGGTGATATGTCAAGGAACAAGGAAGCTTTGGTAGCGGATTGTTATTGTTTAAACAACGAAATGATCATTTGGGATATTGAGTTCGTAAGCCAAGCCCAAGATTAGGAGTTCAAAGCTTTTGCCTGCCTTCTTTTATGCGTTGCATAATTCAATGATTTCTGTCGCTTAACGGAAGAGATGGAATCTTTTCTATAAAGTCTTACTACAAGCTGCTCGATAGGGAGATTCATGGCAAAACATATTTTCCTCGGAAATCGATTTGGAAAGTGAGAATTCCAATTAGAAGTTTCTCTTTTTTCTTGGGAAGCAACCTGGGAACAAATCCTTACTTTAGAAATGAGACAAAATACTGGTTAATAGGTGTTTCCTCATCAAAAAGAGGCAGAGTCCGCACGGCATCCCCTCCTTCATTGTTCTTGAAAAGAATGGTTTGGACAGTTTCCTGTGCTTGTGCCATGTCATCTTGGGTTATCAGAGGTTTTATTGAGCAAGAACTTTGGGCATGGTAGGGCATTCGATTACAGCACAACAAGTAGGATTAACTCAATTCCCCTATTTCTTTTGGCTGATTTGGAAGGCGTGGAGCAAGAGCTTCTGATGGAGAGAAATCTTCTGTTCTATTTTATTGAAATTTGGCTAAAAGTCACACTTTTGGTATAGTGCAGACTTGCATATGGATGTAAATGCCCTGGTTGATTAGTCGATGATTGATCTAGTATTTGAGCTCCCTTTTGGTTTTGGGAGTTAGTTTTGCATATGGCTTTAGTTTTTTGGGCTCCTTTGGTATATGGGTTGCACCCCATAGGTGCCCTACAGGTGAACTACATAATCTATAAAAAGAAACTTCGCGCTTTTTTTGAGGATTTTAAGTTATTCCAATTACCCTTTATTCAAACACATGTTAGCTCACCATATAATTTCAAGTACCAACATCAACATCTCACTTTAATGCGAGTAACGTCACCATGAGAAAAGGGTGCCACTAATACTGAAAGTCAAGATCGAAAAAATTCAAGAGAAACTATCATGCCCCAAACCTCAAGCATGCGCCCATCCCTCGGTGGTCGATCGAATTGCGATGTTCTCAGGACGCGTCGCCGACCCAATTGATTCATACACATGCGAAAGCGAAATAACAATCTCCAGACACCAAACAAACATGTGATAGAAAAACAGGACAACCAATTTAAACAAAACACACTTTATAAACACATCCGGTTTATACACAGAAGGTCTGACTCAAGAAGAAACCACTAGGCCATCTACACTCTGAACCCTTTAGCCTCGGGCTCTGGATCCTCCACGCTACGGCCTTGAAATTGGTAACCCACGACGAGGTGAGATAAAAATCTTAGGGAGTCTACACCCTAAACCCTGATTAGGAAGATAATACACCTAGAGGCAGCCTAAGCACACATCATATAAGACTTACCTCGGCTTAGCACCTCCCTACACATTAGTACAACTCATATAACATATGCATACAGTCAATGTACTCAATAATTGGAACGCATCAATTTTAAATGCCAATCAATCATAGGGGTCCTGATTATAAAGCCAAATTGTTCTGACACATCACATTCCATGCCACACAATTTCGTCCCATAATCAGGCGCGTTCCAATTGATTACGACCTAATGGCCACGGCCGACTCAACAATCAGCGGTCATCGGGTCGTCTCGCCCAATCGAGCACGGTAACATGTACCTCTAGATAGCATTCCTGAAGGAGCTTCGGTCCGGCCTCTACCGCCATTCGGCATCCGTTGACATGGGGTATTCCCCAAGGAGCATCATCCGACGTAAAAGGTCATGACCAAGGACATCGTGCTTTGCATTCAAATGCCAATGTGTTTGGCCTATTTTCTTCCTATTAAAAACACCCGGTAAAATAGGTGTGCATGGACACACGGTCAAATCGAACCATAAAGCGCGATATCCTCTCTTTTAAAAATCCCATGATTTTATATAATACTTAAAAATATTTTTGGTGTCAAAACCCGACACCCGACATTTTTTTGATTAAATACCAAAATTCAATATATTTGAAATAATAAATCAAAAATCATCAATCAGCATCCAATTGCACAATTTAACACTCAATTGTACAAACCAACTACACCACGACGATCAGCACGAAATTCTAACAACCGACTATCCTGTTATAATTTCCACTAATTAATAAACGATTAAATAAATTACAAAATAATTAAATAAATCACTAATTAAGCTATATACACTAATCTAATCACCTAATTGGACTAATTAAATTAATCTACCTAGGTTAGATGTACATAACCTACTAAACTAACTATTCAAATCAACTAACCACCTAATTGGCCTAACTAACTAATCTAATTTAACTAAACAAGC
Organism: Eucalyptus camaldulensis; assembly: GCA_019915185.1. Classification (NCBI taxonomy): domain Eukaryota; kingdom Viridiplantae; phylum Streptophyta; class Magnoliopsida; order Myrtales; family Myrtaceae; genus Eucalyptus; species Eucalyptus camaldulensis. Next base: position 11,546,151 of record JAHSVA010000013.1, on the reverse strand, counting down.
TAACTAATTACACAAATCTAACTGAGCTTAATCTAACCCTTCCCTAGGCATAATTAACCCCATAATTAAGGTTTAGAAAGTAAACTCACCGGTTTAACGAGCTGATGAATTCACGGCGACGACGACGCGAAGGTGAGCAAGACTCAAGCCTATGGCAACACCAAAGGAGGTCCGAACCAAGTTGAAAACAGCCACAAGGCCCACGACTTGGGCTGGCCTTCGGTTTTGTGGATTGAATTGAGAGGCCGATTAGACGGCTTGGCTAGCACGGGAACGAGCAACGGGGGACCAGTGGGCAGGTGGAGGTGGCGGTTGGAACGGCAGACGGCTGCGATGGTGGCTCGAGGACCTGCGACAGCGGCCAGGGTGTGGATGGGGACGGCTCGAGGAGGACGAGTGGGATGGCGTGCGGGCGGTTCGCGCCCTCGGCAGGCTGGCTAACGGCAACGAGAGGGCCTGGCGGTGGTTAGCTCGACTTGCAGGGGTGGTGGCTGGTTGCTGCTCTGGAAATGGAGTCTTTAGCTGATCCAAATGAAGAAGGAGCTAAAGAAGAAGAAGAAAAGGCTACTGTTGGTTGAAGGGGGACAAGAGGCCACAAAAGTCTTGCCAAAATATCTTAAAACTCAAGTGCTAGGCCCCCAAAGTCTTCAGCTGTATCACCAGCAGCCATTTCCCTCCCAAATCTTCCTAAGCAAGCCAAGATGATGGCCAAATGTTGCAGCCCCTCCATGGCCTACGAATTCCAAGTGTTCAACTTCAATTTCACACCAATCAACTTCAATTTACCTCAATTCAATGGCCAATAATGCCAAGGTAGGGGCCACACCAAATTCTTGCATTCCCATCACCATTTGATCCAACTTGGAGGCCAATATTTCACACAAAAACAGCCCTCCGAAATTCCCGGTTTTAAATCGCCCAATTTTGATTTTTCCCCAAAAATATCGGGCTTGCCGAAAATTCTTCAAATGATGAATCGACGTTCCTAAAATAAATCGTGACACACTAGAACTTTCGATTCCTAAAACCGGGTTCAATTTCATGGTTAATTTTAACCGGATGCGATTTCTGCATGACCTAATCTACTGGTAACTTTTAGGAATTTTTAGCATGTTTGACCCGTAGTCGATTATTTTCGATCCACACTGTGCATCTCAGACTCATAGGCGACTCTCTGTTGTCATAAAAATTTCAAGATTTCAATTACAGGCACGGAGTATAGAATTGACAGAAAAATCAGTTTAGTGCCGTTCGACACGAATTTTGCAATTAGGTAGAATCACCCACACTTTAATTACATGCCTCTGTCGAATTGACCTATCTCCGATGTCTAGTCAATTTTAACGGTGCCGTATTTACCATTGCAGGTTAGCACGGTCGAGCAGTCGATTTCTGATCGAATTCTCAAGTCAATCACATTTATATTCCTTAACGGCTTCATCTGATAGATTGGTTATCTCGTGAGTGATCAACTCAGAGAAAAAGACTATAGGTGCGTCAATGAAAAGCCCAATTCATATTATCGGGACAAGGTCGAAAATCAAGATATCACAAAAACGTTGGACCCAAAAAGCTACCAACACACTACCAGAAATAGAGCAATACTAGGGACTAAGAATAGCATACAGAACTTATTTGAAGAGGAAAAATGCGAGTATAATGTGTCAATAGGTCTAAAACACCTAATATGAATCTATTTGGCATGCAACTTAGTAAAACCAATTTCAATACTAGGAGTTGACATCCTCAGCATTGGTCTACCAAAAAAGAGGTGGTATATCAAAAATCGTGATCTAAAGATATAAAAAATAATAATATAAAATAATCAATTCTCACATTTAAATACTAAACAAATGATTAAGAACAGAGGCTCTCATAACCATGGTTAAACATCATAGATTAGATCCATGTAGGCTCGATTCACTATCATCTGAGCACCCACCAATTAGTTTTCTGCTCATTTTCTTCAAAGATCTAAGTTTTCATTCTCATCTTAAGCTTGTTGACCATAAACATAACATAGGAAATAAAAGTTTCACTAACTACATTGAGTTCAATGGGTGGAATTTGGCAATATAAATAAGTCTAACTTCCCCCAGGCTCTAATAGTAATATCGATGGGTACAAAAGTTTTGAATATGATCATTTAGTACAAAAATTGACTCGCACAATTATAAGGGGATATGCTAAGATTAAAGAGGGCAATAAACTCTTTCCTTTTAAATTGAGAAAATATCTCTACACCTGCTAATTATAATGTGAATGTATAAACATTCTATATCCAAATCTCCATGTACAGTACACTCAAAGCTCAAACTTAGATCAAGTTCAAGTTCAAACCAATGATTAATGACCTACAATTTCCATTATACGCTTATAGGAGATATTGACAACTTATTGAATCAGACTCGAATTAGATTTTACTTGACCTTTTCCAGTCACTTAATATTAATAATTCATATCATTGCATACAATATGATCGTATGAAGAATCAACATCAGGATGTTCTAAAAAATATGGCGTGTCTCAAGATGTGCAAAAGAATAACTTCTTGTAACAAATTCCTATCTCTATCTGATCACCTCCAAGACTATTCACTAAGATGCGTGAAACTTAATTATTTGGGAAAAAGGCCAGATGCAAAGATAATAAGGTGCACATGTAGATGATTGAGGACAACCAGCAGAAGTTCTTTCCCAACACCACAAACAACTATTGATACACACTTCATACCCTATCACCAGACAAACTAGCAGACTAAGATTAGAAAATCCAACCAAAAAAGCCAAGGTCCTATAGCAGCACCAGAGCTTAAAAAATGTGGCACCCCTCGACGGCCCCCGATCCGTTAGGGTCGCCACAGTTCGCTTACCTTTCACTTTCCCTATTAACATGTCACTCTGATACCATTTCAATTGTAGCGGGTCCATACAACCATGGGGGTTTACATTTTTTTTTTATAGGTCCCTTGCGCAATTCATATACGGAAGCACATCCAACAAACTCCCTTCCCTATATTCAGAAAATGATGCACACCTACTAAACATTTTATATAAGTTAAAGCCGTACACTTCTATTTACATAAAGCAGATGGACATCTTTAGTCGGTACATCGAAATGCCATAGTTTCCTAATGACTATACTTCAAAAGATGACCGACATCCCCTCCAACAATCGTACACTTAAAGTCCATCGATCAGTGTCGGCGTCTAAAAGCTCCTTCCTTTGCTATCCTCCTCCTCACGATCATATCCAATCACTCGATCCGTCTACTAGTAGCAGTGGCAACAGAGGCATCTTATCTAGTCTGAAATGATGGTCCCCAAAAGGGGTGAGTACAGCCACTCAGCAGGTAAAGGACTAATAAACCACTCAATACATCATGCTATGCAATCATCACAATCATAGCATCACATGTCATACAAGCATCCATGCACAACATACCATGGCATCATGCACATGTCATCATACCTCATGTACCATCATCATCATATCATACACTTGCCATCAACATGTCACATATGGCATCATCCTTACCATACATCCATGCGTATAACATCATCATCATATTACCATATCACATGTACCATCATCATTACCATGCATCCATGCATGTAACATCATCATCATATCACATGTACCGTCATCATTACCATTCATCCATACATGTAACATCATCATCATATCATCATATCACATGTACCATCATCATTACCATGTATCCATGCACATCTTATCGTATCATGCATATATCATCATGCATAATTCAATTTCAATTTCATTTTGGACCGCCACATTTCTCTTTCCCGGGACCAAATGTTTGCATCCCATATTTATCACTTGCGCCCAATCCTGGCATTGCGAGAAACCTCCGGGCATGTATCCAAGATACAACCGGACATCCGGCACCCCCACATTCCGGGCATCTCGTATCCCAACTGGCATCACGAGAAACCTCCGGGCATGTATTCAAAATACAATCGGACATCCAAAGGGCATCGACTCATTCGAACCTCTGGGCATCTCACATCCCACCTGGCATCACAAGGAACCTCCGGGCATGTATTCAAAATACAACCGGGCATCCAAAAGGCATCGACCCATTCGAACCTTTGGGCATCCCGACTCCCGAGGCATCGTCGGCTCACACCTCTGACGGTATCACCATCACCACGATCCATGTTCTTATACATCTCATTTTCAATTTCACATTCACAATTATGGCTCAATTTCAACATGGCATGCGATGTGATGGCAACCAAGATCATATTCATCATTGAATTCATACATGCATCTCAAATCATTATCGTACATGCAGCAAGACACCATCATCCATAACAATACACTTCATGGAGTCCGTGCAATTTAAAATGGTCCATATTTCATGCCTTTTTTCAAAATTCCAGCATGTACCATTTTTGAAAATACTTAAATTAAATATCCATATGCTTCTCAAAAATCATGAAATCAAGGCATGTGATAGGCAAGACAATAAGATAATAATTTCATGAGAAATACATGCCCAATAGAGTTCCACACAAAAGATATGATTTACACCAACACAGCATACAATTTCGGATAGAAACAGAATGTGCAGTTCTCGAAATAATTTGATTAAAATACATGAACGACCTCCGAAAATTATGAAATTTTACCAGGTTATAGTTAAGACACTAATGTAGATTTTTCATGAGGACTTCTAGGCCAGATTCGTTTTAGATAATTTTATATGGTCATACGAAACTTCTGGTTCTAGTACCGAAACGTCCAGTGTAGGTATCTCCGAAATATCGAGTTTTCACCTACCTATTCTTCTTCTTTTCATCTGAAATTTAGATATGTTCTACACCAAGATGTTCTATACAAGTTTCATGAAGAGATCTAAGTCAAAAATCCAGATTATAGTCGTCGTTTAGGTCCATGAAGCCTCGGGTTTCCTGTACTACATCTCCAGAATTACCATCTCCAAGATTTAGTCTATTTACTAGGTTATACTTGTTCATTTTGCTTTAAATTTGAGTATGTTGTAGTTTAAGATGTCCCCCACAACTTTCATGAAGAAATAGAAGAGAGATTCTTAGCACAACTCAACATGCAACCACAAATCCATCAAAAGGTCAGTGAAATCTTTCCAGATCTGAGGTCTCCGTAGGATGAGAGTTTAACCCCTTAAATCTCCATAATGTTACACAAAATTCTATTATGTTGTAGTATAAGATGTAAGATACAACTTTCATGAAGAAATAGAAGTCAAAATCGGACTCTAAACATGCATGCAAACTCTCACAATTTTCTGACTCAAACAGTTTATGCGAAAACATTCCAGATCTAACATTTCCGTAGGATGAGAGTTTGACCCCTCAAATCTCCATCATTTTACACCAAATTTTAGTATGTTGTATCATAAGATGTTAGATACAACTTTCATGAAGCAATAAAAGTCAAAATTGGACTCTGAACATGCATGCAAACTCTCACAAGATTCTGGTTCAGGCGGTTCATACGAAAACAGCAAGCAAAGTCAAGAACAGCCACATTCTAGCTCCGATTTTTGCCTTCCCTATGATCCGAAACCTACCACAAACAAATCATACATGCAAGGCACACATGCAAGGGTGGAAATCAATCCCAACTTGCCTCTAAACTCAAGAGAACGACGGCACACGGGCAGCAAACGGGCGGCGACAGCTCCTTCTTGCTCGGTTCCTCTCTCCCTCTCGGCGACCCTTTCTCTCTCTCTCTCTCTCTCTCTCTCTCTCTCTCTCTCTCTCTCTCGCAACCTCCTCTCTCTCCCTTTGGCCGAATCCTCCACCAGCCACTCTCTCTCTCTCTCTCTCTCTCTCTCTCTCTCTCTCTCTCTTTTTGGTTGTATATATATTTGCATGCACCCCCTCTTTGCATGGGGGACACTTGTCCCTAAGAAGGAGACAAGTGTCTCCTTTGCCGAAGACACTTGGAGGCCATGCGGCTCCTCCTTCTCCCCCTCCATGCACCGACATGGGCCGTGCTTATGGCCCACTTTAGGCCCATCTCACTTGGGCCTAAAGCCCAAACTTAAATGGCCCAAGTTTATTTTTAATAATACATTTTAATTTTCATTTAAATAAACACCTAATTGCATAATAAAAAGGCCAAAAGACTTTGCAACATAGTTTAATAAAATCCAACTTATAAAATTCATGGCCAAATACATAATTTCCTCATCAAATAAAATCCTTAGTCTCACATGGACATAGGATGTGTTTCCAACAACAATAATTATCCATTTATATAAATACCAGATCATTCTTATTCACTTGGTCATAAATTTTGAAATCATAATTTAATAAACTCCTACTTATAAAACACATGGTCATGAGTTATTTTGGATGCCACAATTCTCCCCTCCTTAGAGAATTTCGTCCTCGAAATTAGACATCACTTATGTCTCTTCAAACAAGTGAGGGTACCTTTCCTTCATCTCATTTTCACTCTCCCATGTGGCTTCTGTTGGAGAAATCTTGCCAGAATATTTTGAAGCTGACAAAACGTTTCTATCAGTCTAGTCTGGATTCTTACAGACTCTCGGTTTAGAGTCTGAAGATAGTTGGTCATCAAGACTCAAGACCCAAGACTTAAGACTCAAGACTTAAAGATATTCTCATTGACAGTTTTCTGATCCGGTATCGAAAGGCTATCCAGAACCTATGTGTTTGGTTAAGGAGTTAGTCATATTCTCTGGAGAAGATATATTGGCTGGGATAAGCTAATGGATTCTTTCTATTCAAGATCCGATGATTGACGAAGTAATCTTGGAAAGTTCTATTCTTGGAAACCAAGATCCTGGTTGTATGGGCGAACAGGATTGATGGGCTATCGTCAAGTTCCTTTAATAGCTCGAAAGATCTCCTTATTTGATTCCGTCCAACGGGTAGATTGGAGGAATTCCTTTGGTAAGTGCCAACGGGTGTGATGGCATGAAGGAGTATAAAAGGAAGTCGTTCAAGTTATTTTAGTGCATGCTCGATAGACGAATTCCAGAGTCTGAAGTTCCTTGATATTCAGTCAATTCATTCTGAGCAAAATTGTATACACAAAAGAGTGTTCATACTTAGTGATATCTTGAGCAAGTGACGTAGATCATCTACACCACTGAATCAAGGAAGAGCAACGCTGTAACACTTCTTTGTTCATAGTGGAATCCAGCCAATAGGCTGTCAGTGCAGAAGAGTGGACGTAGGCTTAAACAAAAGCCGAACCACTATAAACATTGTGTTCAATTCTCTTTTCCCTTCTCTCAATCTTTCAATTGCTGTTTATTTCCATCGACTGTCTAGTATTGTGTGATTTAAGTGAAAAATCGTTCTATACCTATTCACCCCCCTCTAGGTACTCGTTCTAGCTATATCAATTGGTATCAGAGCTTGTGTACTCACTTTATTTGAAGTGTTTTACTTCAGAGTAAAAGATCCATGGCTAGTATGTTAGCACCAGGGCTGGTGGAAGGGCAAAGCAATACCAGACCACCCTACTTTGATGGAAATGATTACAACATCTGGAAGAACAAAATGAAAGCTTTCCTACGATCAAAGGATCCTCTGGAATGAGATGTTGTAGAAAAAGGAATCATTCCTAAAGTTGCAGCTGTCTCAGAAAGAGGAAAAGAAGCTGTGGAAGCTAGCGGAATGTCTCAGGAAGAAATTACCAAGAGACAAACTCTTGATGCAAAAGCAATATATTCTTTATATTGTGCCTTGTCACCTACTGAATATAACAGAATATCTTCTTGTGATACAGCAAAAGAAGTCTGGGACAGGTTACATATCACCTATGAAGGGACTGATCGAGTGAAAGAGACCAGAATCAATATTCTTCTCAGTCAATATGAAGCCTTCAAAATGAGATCTGGAGAATCAATAACTGACATGTTCAGTCGTTTTACAGAAATTGTGAATGGTCTTCAAAATCAAGGTCAACCAATTTCTGATCACATGAAGGTTAACAAGCTTCTGCGTGGACTCTCCAAGGAGTGGAATCACATAAAGACTTCAATAAGAGAGACACAAAGAATCATGCCATTATCTGTCGATGAGCTGGTTGGAACTCTTCAGTCTTATGAAGTGGAACGTATAAATGAAGAAGAAGATCCAAAAGGTAAGAAATCCATTGCATTAAAATCAAATGATGATTCTGATGTTACAGATTCTGAAGACGATATGAACGATGAGGAGCTTGCCCTCATGATAAGAAGATTCAGGAAGTTGAATAGAAAAGGAAGAAGATTCAACTCTAAGAGACAAGGCTTTCAAAGACAACAGACCAAGACTGTTGATGATGATGAAGCAAACAAAGATGTAGTTTGCTTTGAATGTAAGAAAAAGGGACACATCAGACCCAACTGTCCTCTTCTAAAGAAGAGGAAAGGAAAGGCTGAAAAGTCTCGAAAGGCTTTCAAAGCTGAAACCTGGAGTGATACAGAGTGTGAAGAAAGTGATGATGAATATGCCAACTTGTGTCTGATGGCGCAATCAGACTCAGACTCAAACTCTAAATCAGACTCAGACAGCGAATTTGAGGTAAGTAATTTCAAAATTCCTGTCAAGGTTTCTAAGTATATTGATGAGCTGTGTTTAAGTCTTAAGACTTCTCTTAAAAGGATTTCTGAACTTAAAAGGGAAAATTCTGTTTTAAAACAGCAGGAAAATATTTTGAAAGAAAAAGTTAAATGTTTAGACATGAATGTTTTTACTCTTAAAGAAAACGAAGAAAATCTTTTGAAAGAAAATTCTCGTTTAAAAATTGACTCATCAAATATTTCAAAGAAATTTTCAATAGGGTCTGAAAAACTTGAAAAAATCCTTTCAGTACAAAGACCTTATTTCAATAAGTCTGGTTTAGGAATGACAGAAGAAACTATTCCCTTAATTGATTTTCCTAAAGTAAAAGAAAGAATTAAGCAAAGACCTTCAAAAGAAGCTTATAAAGATCATTTCAAAAAGGTTTTTGTAAAGCCTGTAGGTCGAAATGCTCTCAGGTGTTCTAAGTGCAAAAGTCCAGATCATTTTGAAAAAGAATGTCCTATGGTTTGGAAACCTGTTAAGAAAACTTGGGCTAGTACTGTTTATCTTACTAACACAAAAGGACCCAAGAAAATGTGGGTACCAAAGAAAGCATGAGATTCTTCTTTGAATGCAGGTATCTGTCAAGAGAAAGGTAAAGTGGTATCTGGACAGTGGATGTTCAAGACATATGACAGGAGACTCAAAATGCTTTAAAAAGCTTGTTCAAGTAAATGGTGGAAAAGTCTCATTTGGGGGGAAACAGCAAAGGAAGAATTGTGGGTTTTGGAACTGTGAAAATTGGAAATCTCACAATAAGTAATGTTTCTCTAGTGGAAGGACTCAATTACAATCTTCTCAGCATCAGTCAACTATGTGATACTGGTTTTAAGATCTCCTTTCAAGAATGAATATGTTGCGGAACCAGTAAAGACTCTACTCAGTCTTTCTTGGGTAGAATGCATGGAAATATCTATCTCCTGGATGTGAAACCAGAAGAATCGCAATGCTTGATTTCAATACAAGACGACGCAAGTCTGTGGCACAGAAAGCTTGGGCATATCAATATGAAGCAATTAGCCAAAATCTCATCAAAGTAGCTTGTTCGTGGTCTACCCAAATTGCCTTATCAAAAGACTGATCCGTGTACTCCATGTATTCTGGGAAAGCAGGTAAGAAATTCATATAAGTCTATAAATCATGTCTCAACTAATCATGTACTGCAGTTACTCCATATGGATCTCTTCGGACCAACCAGAACCCAGAGTATTGGAGGTAAGAAATATTGCTTAGTAATTGTGGATGATTACTCGCGCTTTACTTGGGTGTTTTTCCTAGCAAGTAAATCTGAAACCTTTTCGTATTTTGAAAAATTTGCAAAAAAGGTTCAAAATGAAAAAGGATGTGTTATTTCAAGCATAAGAATAGATCATGGTGGTGAATTTGAAAATCAAGATTTTACAAAATTCTGTGATGAATCTGGATTTAAGCATATGTTTTCTTCTCCATATACTCCTCAGCAAAATGGATTTGTGGAAAGGAAGAATAGATCTCTTCAAGAAATGGCAAGAACTCTTTTAATTGAAAGCAAAATTTCTTCTCGATTTTGGGCTGAAGCTGTTTCAACAGCTTGCTATATCATTAATAGAGTCTTTTTAAGACCTATTCTAAAGAAAACCCCCTATGAGTTATTCAAAAGTAAGAAGCATATTGTTTCATACTTTCATGTATTCGGTTGCAAATGCTTTATATTGAAAAATGCAAAAGATTATGTGGGTAAGTTTGAAGAAAGATCAGATGAAGGCATCTTCCTTGGATATTCTTTATCAAGCAAAGCCTACAGAGTCTATAACAAGAAGAGTCAGACTGTGGAAGAGTCAATGAATGTCAAATTTCAAGACTCAGTTCAAGATGAATCCAATCAAACTCATCATGAAGAGTCTGATCTTGCTCCTACCTCTCCAAAGTCTTCAGCACAAGAGGCGTCACAGATTCAGGAAGACCAGCATCAAACCATTTGTGAAGATTCAGACAAGGAAAGGGATCTTCAGCCAGATAAATCAACCAGCAACTGGAAGCATAAGTCCAGTCATCCCAAAGATCTAATTATTGGTGATCTTAGTGAAGGAATTCGCACCAGATCCAAAAGGCGTGAAGAGTCTAGTGTCGTAGCTCTCATTTCTGAAATTGAACCAAAAAGCGTAGAAGAAGCTTTGTCTGATGAAAGCTAGATTAAAGCTATGCAAGATGAGCTTAGACAGTTTAACATTAATGATGTCTGGGAATTGACATCTAAACCAAAAGGTAAAACTGTTATTGGAGCCAAATGGGTGTTCAGGAACAAGATGAATGAGAAAGGAAAAGTCGTACAAAACAAGGCCAGACTCGTAGCCAAAGGATATACGCAAGAAGAAGGAATTGACTATGATGAGACTTACGCTCCAGTAGCAAGGTTAGAAGCTATTCAATTATTGCTTGCTTTTGCTTGTTATAAAGATTTCAGGTTATTCCAAATGGACGTGAAAAGTGCCTTCCTGAATGGATTTATCCATGAGGAAGTCTATGTGGAACAACCACCTGGGTTTGAAGACCCAAAGAAGCCAGACTCAGTCTTCAGACTGAAAAAGGCCTTGTATGGTTTAAAGCAAGCACCTCGAGCGTGGTACGACAGACTCAGTAAGTTTTTAATACATAATGGATTTGTTAAAGGTAAAGTTGATACTACTTTATTTATCAAAAAGGAAAACAAAAGCTTTTTACTTGTTCAAATATATGTGGATGATATTATTTTTGGATCATCTAATGAAAGTCTGTGCAAGAAATTTTCTAAGTCTATGCAGGATGAGTTTGAAATGAGTATGATGGGAGAATTAACATTCTTTCTTGGACTTCAAATAAAACAATTGAAGGATGGAACTTTCATTTATCAAGAAAAATATGCTAATGATCTTGTCAAAAGATTTGGGCTTGAAAAGTGTAAAAAGACCGACATACCAATGTCTTGTTTCTTGAAGATAGACAAAGATGAAGAAGGGAAGAAAGTTGATCAAAAATTATACAGGAGTATCATCGGTTCACTTCTTTATCTTACTGCTTCTAGACCTGACATTTTGTTAAGTGTTTGCATCTGTGCTAGGTTTCAATCAGATCCTAGAGAATCTCATCTCAGTGCTGCGAAACGTATTATTAAATGCGTTGCTTCATCTTCAAGCATTGGTCTCTGGTGTCCTAAGAATGGAGACTTTAATCTTCTGGGATATTCAGACGCAGATCTAGCATGTTGCAGAGTTGATAGAAAGAGTACTTCAGGTACGTGCCAGTTGCTTGGAAACAGGACAGTATCTTGGTTTTCAATGAAGCAGAGTACTGTGGCTCTTTCAACAACAGAAGCAGAGTATGTAGCTCTTGGCAGCTGTTGTTCGCAAATTATGTGGATTAAGCAACAGTTACAAGACTTCGGAATTGAAGACTCATGCACAGAAATCAGATGCGACAACACCAGTGCAATAAATCTCACTAAAAATCCAATTCTACACTCAAGAGCAAAGCATATAGAGATTCGACATCACTTCATCAGAGATCATGTTCAAAATGGAGAAATCTCGATTCAATTTGTTGATTTAAAGAGTCAACTGGCGGATATATTCACAAAGCCTTTGGAGAAAAATCAATTCAATTTTATCCGCTCCAGACTCAACATTTTGAAGCTTGAAGAAGTTAAAGTCTAGAGACTCTCAGACTTTCAGACTCAGACTCATGGCTATAAACTGTAAGTTGTTATTTTATTCTGTCTCGAAAAGGTATGATTATTTAACCAATTTATAATTATCGAGAATAAAAAGGGGGAATCGTGACTTTTCAAAAATATAACTTCTATTAAAATTGGCAGTTATTGATTTTGAAAGAATTCGTCGGTTCACTTTCCTTCATACCGATTGGTTTTTCCTTTTTGAAACAGAGTTATATATATACAGTTTTTTTTTTCTCTTCTCTCAATTTTCTAAACCCTCGAAAAGCATTCTTCTCTCAATCTCGTTTCCATTTTGTGTTCAAACTTGAGAAAGTTGTCATCTTTTCTTGGGAAAGCGATTAAAGAAGTCTCTCAGTGTCAAAGAAAGATGTCTTCTTCAAGGAAGTTTTCAAGAATCGCAAGCAGGGGACCACAAAGAGCAAGAGAGGGTCCTACCCATGTTGATCTCACTGAAGAAGATGAGTTATTGAGTCAGCCACAGAGCCCGATTCACTCTCCAGCACGTGACTCTTCTCCATCTACCCCACAAAATGCGGGTCATCATCGAGAGGAAGAGATAATCGAGGATGCAGAGCCTGTAAGAATACAAAAACCCTCCTTTATCTATAAACTCTATCGCGCTTTGAAAAGCATAGGAACTCCGTTGAACCATGTGAATGATTTTCTCAAAAATAAGAACTATGGCAATGAGTATCTTTTTCTGCGACAAATGGAGGAGTTGGGAATTGCTCCTAGAGGAAAGGCTGAAGAAGCACTTGCTAGTATTCCTAGTGATCCTCATGTGTCTGGACAGACTCCTACTGATGGGAATAATGATGATAAAATGTTTTATGATTTTCAACCGAGATTGGGTGTTGCTGCAAAGGTGAAAGGAAAGAGGATGGATTTGTTTAAATCCAAGGAACAGGAGAATTTGTTTTTCAGGCTGTTGAAGAGAGGGGTAATAAACCCTAGAAGCATTGATTTTGATTTTCTGGATGCTATTCATGTGAACTTAAGGGAGAAGTTCGATCTACTGCAACTTAAGCAATTTTGCTCTAACTCTACTGAAGGATACGCTCAACTGACTACATACTTCTATTCGAATCTTAGCTTTTTGGATGCGAATAGATTGTCCTTTAGTGTCCGTGACCAAGATTACATAGTCAATGTGGACATGTTGGCTGATATTATTGGAGTAGAGAGAGGGTCATATCAACCGATTAAAGTTTCCAGTGCTCATCTTATGTTGGATCTTGTGAAAGGCAACAGTACATAAGGGAAAATTGTCTACACGAGAATGCGTGCCTTCAACATTTTGCTGCACAAAATTGTCATCAACTGTCTTAGGCCAAAATCGACATCAAAGACAGATGTGTCAAATTCAGAGGCAAAATTGATGTATGCAATCATCAAAGGGAAGAAATTCTCTCTTCCTCACATCATTCTCTTTCACATGTATAGAGCAATGGTGAAGGACAAGGGACAACTGCCTTATGCAAGTCTTGTGACCAAGATCTTCAGACATTTGAACATTGAGCCCCCACAATCTCTGTGTGTTCGACCATGCGAAAATATGGTGGTGGGTCTGCGAATTGTGACTAAAATGCGTCTGAAAAAACTTGACAAGGCGATGGAGCAGTTCAAAGTGAAAACTCCATTACCTTCAGCATCTAAACGGAAAGGAAAGAAGCAAATCAGTCCACCATCCAAAAAGAAAAAGCAGAATATCTTGGTGGATGAAGAAGAAGAAGAAGAAGAAGATTACACTATTTCTGCATTGATAAGGAGAAAACGTTCTGTATCTGAATCAACGGAACGTCAGGAGAAGGAAAAAGAAGCAGAGGAAAAACAGAAAGAAGAAGAGAGACAAGAAAAGGCCAGAGAGGAAGAAGAAAGAGCAAAGCAAGAAGAGAAAGAGAGCGAAGAGACAGAGAAAGAAGAAGCAGAGAAAGAAGCTGAAGAAGAAGAAGAGGCAGCCAAAGGAAAGTCTGCAGATGAAGATGAAGATTTTCAAGACGCTGCAGAGATTGACCCTCATTCTTTTCCATCCGAGGCATTAGAAACAGGGGAGGAGTAGAGCACAAGAAGACTACATATGTTCCTTGTGAAGATGTGAGTCGCTCTCAAGCAAATCCAGAAGATTTTCAGGTCTCTCAAATGCCTGGAGAAGGACATGATGTATCAACATCGAATCTGCGTGATTACATAGAAGATCCATCGTCTGCGTTTACTCCATCAGACCGAGCAAATGTCAGTACACAGACGGATAATTCTGCAGATTTTCGTCGCATACTTGATATCCTTCTGGAAATGCGTGGTCAAATCTATGCTTTGGACTGTGAAATTCAAGTCCTGAAGAATGCTGGGAAAGAGTCTTCTGTATCCCTGTAGGATCAGATCAAAGAGCTCTCTTTTCAAATTCAAGCCAATGCCAAAGGAGAAGAGGTTGCTCAGCTAAGGGAAGACTTGAAGAGGCTGGAAGGAATTGTTCAGTCCATGGGAGATTTTCAGATAGTTCGCATTCCCAAGCAGAATTGACTACTTTCTCGCCTTTTTAATGATGACAAAAAGGGGGAGAATTTGCCAGCTTTGAACTTTGAACTTTGAACTTTTTGAACTCTGAACTTTAATTTCTATTTCTTTTATGTGTTTATTTGATTTGGGTGTGAGCTTGAACTTGAACTTGATCTGAGTTAAGTGTGGATTTTGAATGCTTGCAGTTACATCAAGTATTGTATATATGGTTTTACTTGTGAAAGACTAACCAATTTTCTGTGGATGCAGAGTCTGGTTGTTTTTATTTATAGCCATATTACTTGAGTAATATTTTGCAGGTCAAAGTTGTTCAAATCTACAAGAAAGTTTTGTCACCATCAAAAATGGGGAGATTGTTGGAGAAATCTTGCCAGACTATTTTGAAGCTGACAAAACGTTTCTATCAGTCTAGTCTGGATTCTTACAGACTCTCGGTTTAGAGTCTGAAGATAGTCGGACATCAAGACTCAAGACTCAAGACTTAAAGATATTCTCATTAACAGTTTTCTAATCCGGTATCGAAAGGCTATCCAGAACCTATGTGTTTGGTTAAGGAGTTAGTCATATTCTCTGGAGAAGATATATTGGCTGGGATAAGCTAACGGATTCTTTCTATTCAAGATCCGATGGTTGACGAAGTAATCTTGGAAAGTTCTATTCTTGGAAACCAAGATCCTGGTTGTATGGGCGAACAGGATTGATGGGCTATCGTCAAGTTCCTTTAATAGCTCGAAAGATCTCCTTATTTGATTCCGTCCAACGGGTAGATTGGAGGAATTCCTTTGGTAAGTGCCAACGGGTGTGATGGCATGAAGGAGTATAAAAGGAAGTCGTTCAAGTTATTTTAGTGCATGCTCGATAGACGAATTCCAGAGTCTGAAGTTCCTTGATATTCAGTCAATTCATTCTGAGCAAAATTGTATACACAAAAGAGTGTTCATACTTAGTGATATCTTGAGCAAGTGACGTAGATCATCTACACCACTGAATCAAGGAAGAGCAACGCTGTAACACTTCTTTGTTCATAGTGGAATCCAGCCAATAGGCTGTCAGTGCAGAAGAGTGGACGTAGGCTTAAACAAAAGCCGAACCACTATAAACATTGTGTTCAATTCTCTTTTCCCTTCTCTCAGTCTTTCAATTGTTGTTTATTTCCATCGACTGTCTAGTATTGTGTGATTTAAGTGAAAAATCGTTCTATACCTATTCACCCCCCTCTAGGTACTTGTTCTAGCTATATCAGCTTCCTCCACTTCATGATATCACCATAACATCTTAACCAATAGAATTCTCTTGGTCCTGAGAATTTGTTCCTTTCAATCCAATACTTGCACAGACTCTTCAAAGTTCCTCACTTTCTCATCCATTTTGATGGCTTCATGATCGAGTATGTGACCAGGGTCTAACTAATACTTCCTCAGCACATGCCTATACTTTTCTGAAAGCTATTGCTGTACACAAATTCTACCAGGTATAACTTTTCATCCCAACTTCCTTTAAAGTCAAGGATACAAGCTCTTAACATGCCCTCTAGTGCTTGGATCACTCTTTTCATTTGTCCATCTGTTTGAGGATGAAAAACAATACTAAATTGGAGCTTCGTCCCTAAAGCATCTTGGAGACTTCTCCAAAAATTTGAAGTAAACCTAGAGTCTCGATCAGATGTAATCGTTACAGGAATATTATGTAAGCGTACCACTTGGCTTAGACATATATTAGCAAATTTATCCATCGGATAGTCTACGCGAACTACAAGGGAATGGGCAGACTTAGTCGAGCAATCTACTATCACCTAGATAGAGTCGTGGCTACTTGATGTCCTTGGAAATCCTTGCACGAAATCCATTGTCACACGATCTCATATCCATTCTAGTATATCTAACGGTCTTAATCGAACACACTTTCATTTAGCCAAATCATTCCTATACCTTTGTCACCATCAATTCAAGCCTAAACCATCAAAATCGACACCATTAACAACTCATCTGGTTCATTCCAACAAAGACATTCACTATGCATTCACCGCAACATAGATTCAAGCCTAAAATATAATACCATTCATTCGGTTCAACTATCGATAGTCCACCAAGACTCATTCAAATCAAAGATCAACAATCCACCAAAATAAAATTTGTCTAGTTTCCATCGAGTATATATCATATCTCATCCTAAAGGATCATCACTTAGACTAATCACTCATCAAATCCACAACTTGAATTTTCACATTTTCACCTTAGAAAGACTATAACCACAAATGATCATATTCACTAATTCCACCAAACCTTTTCAAACTGAGATCATCACCTAAAATTAAAAGTTGACCACCATCGATTAAACCTATTATTCCGACATATAAACCACAAGTAATTTCATATCTCCTATGACCACTCAACTCATGACTTCCAAGATTAATCTATACATACTAAATGCCTCCATGTAATGCATCAAGACATTCCAATGAAATCCTCAAATAGGAAGTCACTAATTAGCTCAAATGATCATAACCTAATCCTCAAATTCATAATCCACGCTCCATAATGCACTTCTTAAGCCTTGCTTGCAACACTACGCTTAGATGCTACGCATGTCCTTCGAGTTCTTTAGAATATATCAGGATATCATCAAATGAAGACAATCACAATTGATCCAAATAAGGCTTAAATATCCTATTCATTAAATCCATGAATGTAGCTAAGGCATTCGTCTATCCAAATAGCATAACCAGGAACTCATAGT
The DNA here is from genome assembly GCA_019915185.1 of Eucalyptus camaldulensis. Classification (NCBI taxonomy): domain Eukaryota; kingdom Viridiplantae; phylum Streptophyta; class Magnoliopsida; order Myrtales; family Myrtaceae; genus Eucalyptus; species Eucalyptus camaldulensis. The sequence goes on along the minus strand of JAHSVA010000013.1, from coordinate 11,528,610 downwards.
GTCCATAGCGAGTCCTAAATATGGTCTTAGGAATGTCTTCCTTCTCAATCCCTAGTCAATATCCTGATCTCAAGTTAGGTTTAGAAAAGACCGAACTTCCTTGCAGTTGGTCAAATAGGTCATCAATTCTAGATAAAGGATACTTACTCTTAACAATTACATTATTCAATTGCCTAATATCAACGTACAAACACATTGACCTATCCTTCTCTTTCACAACAAGAGTTCTACAAGCTTAACCATGCTTCCGCTACGCCACTCTGGTAGACTTATCCCAGAAACACTGCCTTCCCAGTTTAGTTCATAGTTCGATTCATTCTTGCCCCCTTTTGCCATTCTAGAAGCCTGCCAGGAGCTGCTCCTTGTTCAAGTCCTCTGACCTCAGCGTCCACTCCTCGCTCTCATCAAACCGGGACGTTACAGGTACACCAGCTTTCGCCTAGTTCGAACCCAAACTACACATCCATTGAAGGGTCTCGTTTCAATAGGGACTAACTTATAGACATATTATCCGCTTTGGCCTATCCCATTCTTAGCCTCACGGTCTTATCCTTAGCGCATGGGTAAGTACTATCTCAGGAGATCATTCATCCTAGTCCATTGCTTACGGAGCTAGTCCATTCCTATGATGACATCAAAGTCATACATAACTATCACTATCAAGTCTATTTTCAAATCTCATTCCCTTAGAGTTATCTCACTCATTTCACATGCTAATGTAGATAACAACATATTTTTCAGCGATGTAGAAATACAAAGAGGCATATCTAAAGATTTGGTTCCTACTTCTCACAATCATCTATATTTTTCAAACCAAATGAATGCGTACCACTCATATCAAATAACGCATATACCTTCTTATCTGTCTATCATAATCATACCTGAGATAACACTTTCGGAAGCTCTTGCTTCCTCTTGAGTGACCGCATACACCCTTCCTTGTGGTGGTGGCCTTTGTGGATTCCTTGGTAGATTTGGTCCACCAGTACTTTGTTGTACCTGTCGCACTGAGCTAACATTCAGCTGCGACCTTCCTTGTGGACAATCTTTCTTAAAGTGACCTCTCTGCCCACAGCCAAAACATTTCAATCGATCATTACAGGGCCCTGGTCCATGTTGTCCACCACATCTCTGACAAATATTACCCTGGTAAGGTACTCTTCCTAGAATCGGGCCATTCTTGACCTTTCTAGAATTCCCAAAATTATTCCTCTTCTTAGATTCCCAGGGCTGACCTTGATCAAGATAAGGTCTCTTACCCCTTCAAACATCATTAAAGGTCGTCTGTTTCTTAGATTCTGATTGCTCTCTCACTAACTCTTGCTCCACCAACTGTGCCCTCTCATAAATCTCATTATAATCCCTTATATTTAGAGGCACTAGTTGTTTTCTAATATCAGTCATTAATCCTTTTAGGAATCTCTTAGCCTTCTCCTCTCGATCCTCAACCAACCTAGGAGCATACCTAGACAATTCAAAAAATTTTGCCTCATACTGGTCTACTGTCAGCTCCCTTTGTTCTAACTGAACAAATTTAGTGATCTTCCTATCCTTGGCACAATCAGAGAAATGCTTCCTATTAAAAGCCCTAACAAACTCATCCCATTTTATCTTAGTACCTGGTGAAAAGATCGTATCCTTCGAAGCTCTCCACCAAAACTTTGCATTTCCCTCCAGCTGGTACTCTGCCAAAACTATTTTCTCAGCATCATTGCAGTCCAACAACCGGAAAATCCGTTCCATTCCACCAATCCAATGTTCTGCCTCCTCAGGACTCCCTATTCCACTAAACTTAAGTGGCTTCAACTTCAAAAATTGTTCCACTAGTCCTTGAGGGCGACGTTCCACTCCGGGTTGTTGCTGCGCTTGCCTTTCCATTAGATTTCCAATATTGGCCAATGCTTGGAGGATATCTTCCATTCGGGGTTCAGCCCTTGCAGTAGAGGCTTCAGCCCTCGATGGATGAGCACTTCCAGCTCGCACCATGACTTTCCTGCAATTTTCCAAGCATTACCTCAGGAAAAATCTTAGACTCACTGTCTCTATTCAAAGCAACTACTACTACATAAGTAACATATACATGTTACTGGTACCTAAAGACAACTCAAGATAAACTACTAGGGATCTACGAGTGAATACTCATCACCCATTATTCAATGTTAATCAATTTTTTTTCCATTTTATATCCTATGGTGTGCATCATTCTATCCTCATTTCCATCTGAGGTACCTTATCACTCCAAATAGACCATGGCTCTGATACCAAAAAGGGGATGTGGCACCCCTCGACGGCCCCCGATCCGTTAGGGTCGCCACAGTTCGCTTACCTTCCACTTTCCCTATTAACATGTCACTCTGATATCATTTCAATTGCAGCGGGTCCATACAACCATGGGGGTTTACATTTTTTTTTTTGATAGGTCCCTTGCACAATTCATATACGGAAGCACATCCAACAAACTCCCTTCCTATATTCAGAAAACGATGCACACCTACTAAACATTTTATATAAGTTAAAGCCGTACACTTTTATTTACATAAAGCAGATGGACATCTTTAGTCGGTACATCGAAATGCAATAGTTTCCTAATGACTATACTTCAAAAGATGACCGACATCCCCTCCAACAATCATACACTTAAAGTCCATTGATCAGTGTCGGCATCTAAAAGCTCCTTCCTTTGCTATCCTCCTCCTCACGATCATATCCAATCACTCAATCCGTCTACTAGTAGCAGTGGCAGCGGAGGCATCTTATCTAGTCTAAAATGTTGGTCCCCAAAAGGGGTGAGTACAGTCACTCAGCAAGTAAAGGACTAATAAACCACTCAATACATCATGCTATGCAATCATCACAATCATAGCATCACATGTCATACAAGCATCCATGCACAACATACCATGGCATCATGCACATGTCATCATACCTCATGTACCATCATCATCATTTAGACATCATCATCATATCATACACTTGCCATCAACATGTCACATATGGCATCATCCTTACCATGCATCCATGCGTATAAATCATCATCATATCACCATATCACATGTACCATCATCATTACCATGCATCCATGCATGTAAGATCATCATCATATCACATGTACCGTCATCATTACCATGCATCCATGCATGTAACATCATCATCAAATCACATGTACCATCATCATTACCATGCATCCATACATGTAACATCATCATCATATCACATGTACCATCATCATTACCATGTATCCATGCACATCTCATCGTATCATGCATATATCATCATGCATAATTCAATTTCAATTTCATTTTGGACCGCCACATTTCTCTTTCCCGGGACCAATGTTTGCATCCCATATTCATCACTCGCGCCCAATCCTGGCATTGCGAGAAACCTCCGGGCATGTATCCAAGATACAACTGGACATCCGGCACCCCCACATTCCGGGCATCTCGTATCCCAACTGGCATCACGAGGAACCTCTGGGCATGTATTCAAAATACAACCGGGCATCCAAAGGATATCGACTCATTCAAACCTCTGGGCATCTCGCATCCCACCTGGCATCACGAGGAACCTCTGGGCATGTATTCAAAATACAACCGAGCATCCAAAGGGCATCTACTCATTCGAACCTTTGGGCATCCCGACTCTCGGGGCATCGTCGGCTCACACCTCCGACGGTATCATCATCACCACAATGCATGTTCTTATACATCTCATTTTCAATTTCACATTCACAATTACAGCTCAATTTCAACATGGCATGCGATGTGATGGCAACCAAGATCATATTCATCATTGAATTCATACATGCATCTCAAATCATTATCGTACATGCAGCAAGACACCATCATCCATAACAATACACTTCATGGAGTCCGTGCAATTTAAAATGGTCCATATTTCATGCCTTTTTTCAAAACTCCAGCATGTACCATTTTTGAAAATACTTAAATTAAATATCCATATGCTTCTCAAAAATCATGAAATCAAGGCATGTGATAGGCAAGACAATAAGATAATAATTTCATGAGAAATACATGCCCAATAGAGTTCCACACAAAAGATATGATTTACACCAACACAGCATACAATTTCGGATAGAAACAGAATGTGCAGTTCTCGAAATATTTTGATTAAAATACCCGAACAACCTCCAAAAATTATGAAATTTTACCAGGTTATATTTAAGACACTAATGTAGATTTTTCATGAAGAATTCTAGGCCAGATTCGTTTTAGATAATTTTCTATGGTCATACGAAGATTCTGGTTCTAGTACCGAAACGTCCAGTGTAGTATCTCCGAAATATCGAGTTTTCACCTACCTATTCTTCTTATTTTCAGCTGAAATTTGGATATGTTCTACATAAAGATTTTCTCTACAAGTTTCATGAAGAGATCTAAGTCAAAAATCCAGATTATAGTCGTCGTTTAGGTCTATGAAGCCTCGGGTGTCCTGTACTACATCTCCAGAATTACCGTCTCCACGATTTAGTCGATTTACTAGGTTATACTTGTTCATTTTGCTTCAAATTTGAGTATGTTGTAGTTTAAGATGTCCCCTAAAACTTTCATCAAGAAATCGAAGAGAGATTCTTAGCACAACTCAACATGCAACCACAAATCCATCAAAAGGTCAGTGAAATCTTTCCAGATCTGAGGTCTCCGTAGGATGAGAGTTTAACCCCTTAACTTAAATCTCCATAATTTTACACCAAATTCGAGTATGTTGTATTATAAGATGTTAGCTACAACTTCATGAAGAAATCGAAGTCAAAATCGGACTCTAAACATGCATGCAAACTCTCACAAGTTTCTGACTCAAACAGTTTATGCGAAAACATTCCAGATCTAACATTTCCGTAGGATGAGAGTTTGACCCCTCAAATCTCCATCATTTTACACCAAATTTTAGTATGTTGTAGCATAAGATGTTAGATACAACTTTCATGAAGCAATCAAAGTCAAAATCTGACTCTAAACATGCATGCAAACTCTCACAAGATTCTGGTTCAGGCGGTTCATACGAAAACAGCAAGCAAACTCAAGAACAGCCACATTCTAGCTCCGATTTTTGCCTTCCCTATGATCCGAAACCTACCACAAACAAATCATACATGCAAGGCACACATGCAAGGGTGGAAATCAATCCCAACTTGCCTCTAAACTCAAGAGAACAACGGCACACGGGCGGCAAACGGGCGGCAACGGCTCCTTCTTCCTCGGTTCCTCTCTCCCTCTCGGCGACCCTTTCTCTCTCTCTCTCTCTCTCTCTCTCTCTCTCTCTCTCTCTCTCTCTCTCTCTCTCTCTCGCAACCTCCTCTCTCTCCCTTTGGCCAAATCCTCCACCAGCCACTCTCTCTCTCTCTCCCTCTCTCTCTCTCTCTCTTTTTGGTTGTATATATATTTGCATGCACCCCCTCTTTGCATGGGGGACACTTGTCCCTAAGAAGGAGACAAGTGTCTCCTTTGCCGAAGACACTTGGAGGCCATGCGGCTCCTCCTTCTCCCCCTCCATGCACCGACATGGGCCGGGCTTATGGCCCACTTTAGGCCCATCTCACTTGGGCCTAAAGCCCAAACTTAAATGGCCCAAGTTTATTTTTAATAATACATTTTAATTTTCATTTAAATAAACACCTAATTGCATAATAAAAAGGCCAAAAGACTTTGCAACATAGTTTAATAAAATCCAACTTATAAAATTCATGACCAAATAGATAATTTCCTCATCAAATAAAATCCTTGGTCTCACATGGACATAGGATGCGTTTCCAACAATAATAATTTATACCAGATCATTCTTATTCACTTTGCCATAAATCTTGAAATCATAATTTAATAAACTCTTACTTATAAAACACATGGTCGTGAGTTATTTTTGGGATGCCACAAAAAATTAGCCATACCACTTCATCTAGAGAATTAACACGAAACTGATAGACTGGAAAATTCCTCCTGAGGGAAAGATTCAAGACCTAGATAAGCAAACGAAAATAGTTAAATGAAGAAAAATGAAATGCCATCTACCGCTCTGAATTAACAGTATCACTTGCCATGGTCACTAACAAGGTTTGACAGCAAATCAAACTTCCTCATGAAATATGTTAATGGCATCAGCCCACTGCTTATGCATTACTAATAATGATGTCCGAATGACATGAAGAAATCTTCAAAGTTCAAAGCCTGTTAAGCAACTTGATGAAGTCCATTTTTTCTACAGACAGAAAGAGATTGATAATCTAAGGAGGCATTTAGCTGATAAAGATTCTCAAAAGTCTGTTCTGATTTCAATTTGAGAATTAAAACAGACCAGAAAATGGGTTTGGTAACACTCCAAAAGTAGTCAGAGTGTTACAGGAAAACTATTCTCAGAATCAGAATCACAAACTAAAGATGACTTTTTCATATTCCCATTCCAAATGCAAACATGGAGATTTGGAATAAATAAGCCTGTTTTTGGAATGCGATGTGACCCGGGCATATTCTCACAATTTTCATCCCTAATGACATATATTATTTTCATTGAACAAATATTTTGTCAACAAAACATCGAAAACTGTTTCTATGAAAATGGAAATTAAAGCTGTTTTCTAAAACTAAGCAAGCCTTAAACAGTCAAGAACAAAAATGACACGTGAATCATGTGACAATGTTTAAAATTTTGCGACAAATTTGCCTCACAACTTTCAACATCTAAACTGCATAGATTTTCAGGGACTTTTTACTGAAAGATAGATGATACTTACAAGTTGAGTAGAAATTTGAAGCATGAACAAGATAATTTAGTTTTCCAAGTATGAGACATCATGTTGTTCAGCTAATGGCGACTCATGAAAGTCAACTCAAACATTAAGAATTATCAGCAGGAAGTTCTTCCATAATGTAAAGTTTAAAGTTATTTCTAAGAAAACTGCCTCGAAATTGCTCTACCTTAACTATCCATTTCTTTTTTAGGGACGATGATAATATCCTGAGTTGCTTCGAGTTTTACTTTCCTTATGACCAAACAAAATTAGACACCGCCAAAACAAATATCAGTGCACATAAACAACCATAATAGAATCATAATATCAAGTACAATCACCACCACATAAACTAGAACAAAACCTAGATTTCCACTCGGATCACCTTCATTCACACCATGTTTTTTCCTGTAAAATGCTAACTCCTCAGTTCAAAATCATGTTCTCAATTAAGACATTCAAGCACTTCACACACTGAATAGAAAAAAGAAAGAGCTTTCTCAATTTGAAGCAATTACCAAGAGAGACTGTCCCCAGCAATAAAGGTCCACCCACAACAGACATTCATTCTGAATCTGAGATTTCATCTTCATCCTCGTCCAAGTATGTAGACCAGGGCCAGCTTTCTTGCAACCAAAACACAAGCCACACCTCTGCTTGTTGTAGCAAAAAATAAATAACTCAACTTGATTTCACTCCGATGTTCCTATAATATGGCCATAACTAATGTGATGTTTTGATACCTTTGTTGGGTAAAAATAATAAGTACAATACTTGCATCACGCTAAAACATAGGTGGAAGCAATACTTGTGTACCTGAAGAGGCTATCGTATGCATGTGAACCATGAATGCTCTACAGTATCTTTTGACACTAAAGACCCTAATAGGGTCTATCATCATGAACATGTACGTGCTAGTTCTCAGTTAGTAACTCAAACTGCAATGAACCTACCATAAGAAGATAATTATTCTTTATGTATATGTCTGGCCACTAAAGATTCATCTTTTTCGCACTTTGACCTCCCAATTTGTCACACCCCGATCCTCCGGGCACATGCCCATCCATGCTTGATCGATTAAATAACGACGTCCCAAGACGCGTCGCCGACCCATTCATTTTAATACATATGCGGAAGTGATTAATTAAATCCCTAGACAACAACGAGATGGGATAGAAAAGTAGAGCCACAATCTTTCAAACCACACAACAAACTTATATCTACAAATGCCAAGCCAAGTCATAAACAAACCAGTCTTATAAAAACCAGGTCTACAAAATAGGGGGGTTTCAAAAGCTATTGGTCCTCATCCTCGATCTCATCCTCATTGGAGCCTTCAGTGGAGTACACCAGAGTCCTTGGATCTGAAAGATCCGGATCTACCACTGAACCCTCCGGTGGATCTGCTGTGCCCTTCCCAAGAGCAACCTCCAGCACATACCTAGATACCTCAGACTCAGGTATGGGACCTTCTCTCTGTCTGTTCCACTCCTGACGATACTATGATCTAAATTGATGAGGTACCTTATGCGATAAGGCCTCATCTACCCAGACCACGGACTTCACCAATTCGTACACCCATCCCCTGGGATCCCCATGCAGCAAGATAAAGCACTTCTGCTCCATGACCTTCTTCGGTCTACCAAAACGCTCAAGAGGAGCTGCCATCTAAGAACCTGAAATGTTATCCCATAGCGGGGTGAGACGACGTCTTAGCAAGTTCACCCCCTAAGATCCGACTAGGAAGGAAATACACTCCAAGGGCTGCCTAAACACAACCACGAGTCAGAGGACTTACCTTGGCCTCAATTCCTTCCTGCAAGTCAATGTAATTGTAATTTCATCAAATCACATCAATCAAACAAACCAACACATCGGATCGAATCATCGATCAATCGATTCAGTCGATTTAATGTCATCAAGACCATCACACGGTCTATCCAATCAATACTATCTATAAGTCCGACCTCATCAAGGAATGCTCGCCCTAAGCTGAAGATAGATAGTATAGCTTGCCTTAAAGGCTAATAAATAGTATATTGCTCTCTCTCTCTCTCTCTAAGCTGACATATTGAGCCAGTAGGTTGATACAGTATACTAATCATGCTCACCAAAGCTATGCAATATTTAATTGCTCACCGAAGCTGTATGATACTTAATTGCTCACCGAAGCTGTGTGAATCTTAATACTTACCAAAGCTGTGTGATACTTAGGGTATACTACTCACTCTAAGCTAATGTATCAAACTAGTAGGCTGATACAGTATACCATTCTAATCAACGAATGATTTCTCAACTTTTATCATACCCCATAAAAATACTCGTGTGTTGGTACACGGTCGGCTTTAGCCAAAATACAATATTTTCTTTCCATAAATCCCACCATTTTATATGGTCCACCAAAATATTTTTGGCGTTATAAACCCACGCCCAGTTATTTTCTAATTAAATATTGAAAATAACAAATTTTGAGATAAATACCCCCAAAATCACAATTCACACTCAATTTGCACAAAATAGCAGTCAATTAAATAAATCAACCACACCATTGCAATCAACATAAAATTCCGGTTACCAACTATTCCAATCTCATTTTCGGAAAATAAATAATTAATTAAATAATTACAGAAATTATTTATTAAATGTAAATAAATAGGACTTAGGCTCGTAAAGCCTAATTATAAGCCGAAACGGGTTGGGAAAATCATGAACCTATCTAAATAAATACTACGGCCTATTTACTTACTAATTACACTAATCTAACCAGCTAACATGCATCAAGGATTAACTAAGTCACTAATCTATTCTAACTAACCACCTAATCCTAGCTTAGCCTAAACTAAACAACCCTCAAGCGTCATTAACTTACTAAGCAGGGATTAGTGAGTTAAACTCACTTGATTTGCAATCTGCTCAGATCAAAGCGACGGGGACACGACGAGGATCAACAAACTCCAAAGCGAGACCGCCAAACGAAGTCGAGAAAGCCACCAAAACGAGCCAAACAGTGGCTGGAATCCCAGGGCTATTTAGTTCTGTGGCTAGGTCGAACAAGCTGACCGGTGGTTCGGCTAAGGCGAAGATGAGCAGGGATGGACGGCGAGGCTGTAGCAGGGACCGGGTGGGGCCTCACAGCGGAGAGACGACGACGCACAGTGGTCCGATGGCCTAAGATAGCAACCAAGGATGGAGGCACGGGGACATTGAGCAGAGAGGCGGGAATGGCGAGCAGGGCACGGGGACGTGCGCGGGGGACGCTCGACGCGAGTAGGTGAGGGGTGGTGGCTCCGGCTTCGAACGGGTGGCGCGGTGGCTTGGAGCTAGCTGCTGGTTTTCTCTGCAAGTTTTTGAAGTCCTCAAGGCAACAATGGAGGGGGAGGGATGGACGGTGGAAGGAGAGAGGAAGGAGGGGGACAAGCTTGGCTTGAGGGGGCCACCTATGGTCTCTTCCTATCTCTTTTGCTCCCTTGACTTGGCCCCACCACCATGGTTGGCTTGCTCAGCAATTCTTAGCCTTCAAGCTTCCTCAACAAGCTAAGGAAATGGTCCAAAAGTTGGGTCCATGGGGGGCATACGAATTTGTACATATTTTGCTCAATTAGGATTAAATCCTCACTTGATTCAACTCAATTCGGCCTCTATAAATTCAACCATCACATCATCGATCAAATTGACATTTTTCCTCACCAATTGAACCCACTCGCATCCCAATTGCGCGATCAAAAATGGCCCTTTGAATTTTCTTATAAAAAACAGCCCTATCTCGACTTTTCGCCAAAAATCTCAATTTGCAAAAAAATCTTCAGAGACTGAGTCGACGTTCCTAAAATGACTTGTGACATGGCAGAACTTTCAATTTCTGAAATCATATTCAAATTCGTGGTTAATTTCAATCTGGCGCAATTTTAGCTTGACCTAGGCTACCGGGTAGCTTTCAAAAAATTTTAGTGCAAATGACCCGTGGTCGATTTTCTTCAAGCCACAATGAATCTCTTCGACACATTAGCGACTCTCAATGGTCATGAAAATATTGATTTTTCAAATATGGACACAGGGTACCAAAACGATAGAAAAATCTGTCTAGTGCCGATCAACGAGACTTTTGCAAATTAGTGAAATCACCCACGTTTAGCCACACATCTCAGTCGAACCGACTTATCTATGATTTCTAATCAATCTTACTATGCTGAAATGATCTCTGCGGATGAGCACGGTCGAGTAGCCGATTCCTAGTCGAATTTCCAAGTCTATTGCATTAAAATCCCTTAATGACTTCCCCAGCTAGTCTAGTTATCTTGGGAGTGATCAGCTCTGAGAATAACACTATAGGCACGTCGATGAAAGGTCCGTTTTATTCAATTGAAAACAGAACTGAAAATCCAGGATGTGACACAATTGATCTAAAATTTATAGGAAAACCTAATAGTTCATTATTTTACTTCTCGAAATGAAAAAGATATTCTTTGGAGCATAAATTTGCACGTTTTCAACCATCAGAACAAACATGAAATTGTCCACTAAAGAGGCACAACGTACCTATGGCAATCATATTTAAACTTAAGAGTGGGTTGTAAAAGTGGAAACTTAGTAAGGAGCATGGACAGGATAATTCAGCTCCACCACCTAGTCAATGAAATAAATTTGTTACTGATACTGGCAAGTTTATCAAACAATGATATAGAAAGGAAAGACTATGGGCAACAAGAAGTTTCCAAAAATCTAAACTACAAATGGACATGGTAAGAAGCTCAAGGAAAATAGTTTTCAGAGTATACAATCGATGGCATCACAATGAGTTGATCCTTAGCTCAATTGTATGGCAGTGTAAAAAAATTTTATCACTACCAAGGAGGAACTACAATATAAGGAATGTAGCAAATCTTCTCATTCTCCATCTCTAGGTGTAAGATAGAGTCCAACATGTGTAATTTCACTAGGTTAGTGTTTTGGAAGTGAGAATGAGATAACCAAGCAAAGGTGTTCCCACAAAAAAGAAGCAAAAGTGGTAATACTAACCCATTAGGGTCATCAAATGCACATTCCTTAACAAACATTCAAGTGAAAGGCACCAACTGTCAACACAACTTTTGCAATTATGTTAAGGTAGAAAGTACAACATCCTTTAGAATTGCAGGCGTGAAATAGGATGTGTATGCATATAGGAGGAAAAACTAAGCTGCCACTCCTCGTGCTGATGAGGAGAGCAAATACTTAATAGGAAGAACAAAAGAATAAACGTTTTTAAAACCGGACTAGTGGTTCAACTAGTCAAACTGGTAGAACCATGCTCTAACAGTTCGACCGGTTGAATCGATTGCATGTGATGTTGTCTAATAGAATACACACTTCCAGAACAAAAGAAGCCCAGTTCACTTGGCAAAGCCGCTTAAGCACAAAAGAGAGGATTCCTGTTCTCAATAGAATCATTCAAATTTTTAATAGACTAAGCCGATACAGTCAATAAATAAACTATCCACCACAAAATGAAGCAAGAAGACACTGAAGCAGATGGTTGGCATGCCTTTTAGTTACAAGAGGTTGGAGTTCCCCCAACCCAACTTCAACACTCTTCCTTAAAGTTTTTGGAAGGCCTAGAATTGGTCCAGACTAGTTGACAGGTTTGCTGGGTTACCAATTGACAAGTACACATGGTTACTTGTTCAAAAGGGTTGATACTACTAGTTGTTGACCACTACTATTTCTGCTGTGAAACTAGACTCAAAAGAAAAGCACAATATCCTAGTTTTTCCTTTTTTCCATCAATGTCTTAAATTGGGAATTGAAATGTATAGGAACAAATAGAACTCAGGAGCATCCTATATTTCTCACAAGTAAGGAATCATTATGCAAGCTCTAGATCCACAAGTTACCTTCAATTGGTCAAACTCCCAACTAATTGCATAAGAGGTTCCTGAAATATGCATAAATGGAACGTCACTGGTCTGCAAGATCATCATCCAGGCATCTCTCAAGTTTTCACAGGCATCATTCATCTTATTTAGCAGCATAACAATTTGAAGTTCCTGTTTCCAACGTAATATATTAGCCACATCTACATATAAGGAATTTAACATATGATATACCTAGCTTTTACCTTTTATAGAGCCAAATCCACACGATAGTAACCAGGAGGGATGCACAACAAGATCAATTCCAAAGGCTTTCCCTGCTTCACATTGCTTGAATCATAAATCACCTCACCACTGCTATATCATTTGTAACATCTAACAAATACTATTTGGAAGGAGATATAATCTATAAACCCAATTTCATGAGTTTGATTGCATGAAGCAAATTCAGAGGCATCCTGTATTTGTACTCTGCACATGTAAATCTCTGGAGAAAATTGTAATTTTAGATTAAAGGTATATACCTTATAGAAGGATAGTGAAATGGGAATGTATCTGGTGAATGCCAGAACAAACATATGAGGGAATTGTGACAATAAATTCATATCAAGATTTTTTTTAAAATAGTAAAAAAAAAAAGGCATCTCGATAGCTTCTTTGAAATTGTAATGATTTTATCATTCCCTAATCTAAAAATGAGGCAGTTTTTTCATACACAATGATCATAAGCTAAACAGAAAGCCTAATCCGACAAGATCGCCCAACTTAACTTCCAATTACATTGTCAAGTAATCAACCTGAGACCAAATACGAAACACTAGAATATTAAGAAGAGGGTAAGTGAAAAACCATTGTTGACTACAAAACCCAGAAGACAACACCCCACCCCAAAGGTTTCCCTATCTTGTTCTCCTTCTCACATTACAGTCTCATAGTTCTGGCTACTCAGGCTAGGAAATGAAAAATATTCGTACAAGTTTTTGGTAATAGGAAAATGGATAGAAAGATCTACAAACTCAAATAATTGATGAGTTGGATAACACCAAAAAGCAAAGGATGGCAATGTTCGCACAATCCAATTTTGAATCTGGGCAATCATACTCAAACTCCTGTTATGCATACAGTGAGATCAAGAATTTCACATTTGGTACGCACATCAACAATGAGGACCAGACTTGAAAGGGGGAAAACGAATCGCTTCAAACAGTAGATACCAGCAATGTTTTGTCCCATAATTCATATTTCTCCCACAGAGGTGGCATGTGTAAGAACACTTATGCATGGCAAACTAGATATAGCATTAATGAGAAGAATCTACAATGAAAGAGCAATAAACGACACATTCAGATACGAACTTCTGTGCAAGAACAAGATTCTATTGCATCTCACATTTCTAATTCTTTTGTTAATACCTCTATTCCATCTGTTGAAATTCCTTTACAAGTGTCCTTCACAAATATTCATTGTCCCCAAAACCTCCAAATTGCAGTAATTATCTGGCACAATAATGTGTGTAAGACGTCTTGCTGACCTAAGCTGACATAATAAATAAAGGCAGAAAGTGCAAGAAATTACACTTTATCCTTAAAAAAGTGAGACCCTACAATCCAACGCGAAACAACAATCAACCCGTCTATTTTAACCCTCATTACCATCTAGATAATTGAAATGGTGTTGACCAACAAAAACCAGGGTTGATGACCGGCAAACCACCCTAACTTAAGTAATCTTATCTAGTTGAAGTGTTGAAGTGCTCAAAGTATTTATGAGAATTGTAGCAAGATGACCTAAAATGAAGAACTAACCCACAAACCATGAGTCATTTACCATCGCACATCATCAGTTTAGCAACTAACGCAAACACGCTGTTAGAGCGCATGATGTGATAGGACTGAAATTTTTCAGTCCTATTTTCAATTAACTAAATTGGGCCTTTCATCAACGCGCTTTTAGTGCTATTCTAAGAGCTGATCACTCGTGAGATAACTAGACTATCTGGGGAAGTCATTAAGAGATTTTAATGCAATAGACTTGGGAATTCGACCAGGAATCAGCTACTTGACCGCGCTCATCTGCAGAGATCATTTCGGCACAGTAAAGATTGATTAGAAATCAGAAATAGGTTAGTCCGACTAAGATGTGTGGTTAAATGTGGGTGATTCCACTAAATTGCAAAACTCTCGTCAATCGACACTAGACTGAGTTTTATGTTGTTTTGGTACCATGTGTCCGTATTTAAAAACTCGAGATTTTCACGACCATCGAGAGTCGCCAATGTGTCGAAGAGGTTCATTGTGGCTCGAAGAAAATCGATCACGGGTCATTGGCACTAAAAATTTCTAAAAGCTATCCGGTAGCCTAGGTCACGCTAAAATCGCACCAGATTGAAATAACCATGAATTTAAATCCGATTTCAGAAATTGAAAGTTTTATCATGTCACAAATCATTTTAGGAACGTTGACTCAGTCTCCGAAAATTTTTCTGCAAATCGAGATTTTTGGCGAAAAGTTGAGATAGGGCCGTTTTAGACCGGGAAATTCTGAATACCATTTTTTATCGCAGAATTGGGATACAAGTAGGTTCCATTGATGAGGAAAAATGCTAATTTGATCATGAGTTCGATAAGGGAATTTATGGGAGCCGATTTGAGTTGATTCAAGAAGAAATTGAATTCAAATTAGGGGAAACCAAGCCAAAATTCGTGTACCCCCATGGACCCAACCTTTGGACCCTCTAATTTGGCTTTCAAGACAAGTTTGGTGGCTGCTTTTGGCTGAGGATTCCAGCTGGACAAGGTGCGACCATCAAGGGGACAAAGAGATGAGAGAGAGACCAAGGTGGTCCCCTCCATTCTAGCCGATTCCCCCTTCCCTCTCCTTTCCCCCCTTGCCCGTCGAGCTCTTCCATTTGTAGACCAAGAAGCCTTCAAAAAATCCAGAACACCGACCAACATCTCCTCCCCTTGCCATTGACGCCCGCTGAAGCCAGGAACGCCACCGCCGCTCGCTTGCTCGCACCGAGCGTCCCCCGCGCACGTCCGCCTGCACCGCTCGCTGTTTCCGCCTCTCCGCTCGATGTCCCCGTGCCTCCGTTCTTCCTGGTTGCTACCTGAGGCCGTCGGACCACCATGCGCCACCGTCTCGCCGCCATGAGGCCCCGCCCGGTCCCTATTGCAGCCTCGCCATCCATCCCTGCTGTTCTCTGCCTCACCCGAGCCACCGTCTAGCCTCTCTCAACCCCAACCAAAACCGAACAGCCCTGGTATTCCAGCCACTTTTTGGCCCATTTTGGTGACTTCCCCAACCCCGCTTGGCGGTCCCGCTTTGGAGTTTATCGCTCTTCGCCGCGTCTCCATCATTTTGATCCGAGCGGATCATTAATCAAGTGAGTTTAACTCACTAATCATTGCTTAATAAGTTAATGATGTTTAAGGGTTGATTAGTTTAGGCTAAGCTATGATTATGTGGTTAGTTTGAACGGATTATTGAATTAGTCAATCGTGAATGCATGTTAGGTGCTTAGATTAATTATGCTCTAGTATTTATTTAGACAGGCTCGAGAATTTTTTGAACCCGTCTTGGCATTTAATTAGGCATTACGGGCCTAAGTTCTATTTATTGGCATTTAATAATTATTTTTCGTAATTATTTAATTAGTTATTTATTTTTCAAAAATTAGATCGGGATAGTCGGTGACCGGAATTTTGTGTTGATTGCAATGGTGTGATTGAATTATTTATTTGACTTCTATTTTGTGCAAATTGAGTGTGATTTATGATTTTGGATTTTATCCCAAAATTTATTTAATTTCAGTAATTAATTGAAAAATAACTGGGTGTCGATTTACAATGCCAAAAATGAATTTGTAGACTATTGAAATTAGTGAGATTTTCAAATAGGAAAATATTGTATTTTGGCTAAGGCAAACCGTGTAACCACACACGATTATTTTTATCGGGTATGATAAAAATGGTGATTTTGATAGATGGTCAAGATGGTATACTATATCAGCCTGTAGGCGATATGTCAGATTAGAGCAAGCAGTATACCGGTATACTATATCAGCGTACAGGCCTCGATATGTCAGCTTAGAATGAGCAGTATACCTTAACAGCTTCTAATGAGCATTATTAGTATACTATATTAGCCTACGGGCGATATGTCAGCTTAGAGCGAGCAGTATACTATTTATCAGCTTAGTGCGAGCTATACTATCTATTTTCAACTTAGAGTGAGCAGTCCTAATTATGATTGGACTTTATAGATAGTATTGATTGAGATGACTAGGGAATGGTCTTGATGACATAGAATCGACTGAGTCGATTGATCGATGATTCAATCTGATTGGTTGAAATGATTGGATGTTTACTTGAAATTATATTAACTCGTAGGAAGGAACTGAGGCCAAGGTAAGTTATCCGACTCGTGCTTGTGCTTAGGCAGCCCTTGAGGCATAGTTTCTTGCTAGTCAGGTCTTAGGAGGTGAACTTGCTAAGACGTTGTCTCACCCCGTTGTGGCATAACATTTCAGGTCCTTAGATGGCAGCTCCTCCTGAGTGTTTTGGTAGACCGAAGAAGGTCACGGAGCAAAAGTGCTTTATCCCGCTACATGGGGATCCTAGGGGATGGGTGTACAAATTGATGAAGTCCGTGGTCTAGGTAGATGAGGCCTTACCCCATAAAGTACCTTATCAATTTAGATTATGATATCAACAGGAGCGAAACAGACAAAGAGAGGGTCCCATACCTAAATCTAAGGTCCCTATGTATGTTTTGGAGATTGCTCTTGGAAAGGGCACAGCGAATCCACCGGAGGGTTCGATGGTAGATTCGGATCTCTCAGATCCAGGGACTCCGGTGTACTCAACTGAAGGCTCCAATGAGGATGAGGACCAGTAGCTTTTGAAACCCCCCTGTGTTGTAGACCTTGTTTTTATAGACTGGTTTTGTGTATGACTTGACTTGGCTTGGCACATGTATATATAAGTGTGTTGTATGGTTTGAAAATTAGTGGCTCTACTTTCTATCACATCTTGTTATTGTCTAGGGATTTAATTAATTGCTTCCTCATGCGTATTAAAATGAATGCGTCGGCGACCCGTCTTGGGACGTTGCTAGTAATCAACCACAGAGAGATGGGCACGTGCTCGGAGGATTGGGATGTAACAACATATCATTCTGACATTTAAAGCATGACCAAGTTCCATTACACCATGGTATTAGAATTCTCTCGCCTACAAATGGATAGCACAACCCGGTGAAGGCCTACCAAAATAGCTGCTAAAGTACATGAAGGCAAATACCAAGCTGACCATATTTCGCAATATCCAAGGAATACTAAGCTGACCAACTTTCTCACTTTGAAGCAATTACAAGGAGAGACTGTCCACAGCCTCTGCCAATTGACATCGCCTTCGAGTTCTTCATGACCATCGCCAGCCAATACTTCTTTGGATTCCACTCCGTCATCTTCATCTACCAATCAGAAATCAAGCAAACTTCATAAAATCAACTTGGAACAATCGAGTCAACTGCCCATTCGGTCATAAAAAAACACTAGGAGCCAAACCTGAGAAGCCAGTGATTTATCGAACTGAAGCTGAAACAGGAGCACAACACACTGTGGTCCTTTGCTGGTCTCCATAGCTAAAGCTCTGTGAGCAGTTGAAAACGCAACATTAGTGCTGGAAAAAATCGCAAGGATGCGAGCTGAAAGAGGGCTTGTGAAGGATAGAGCTCAAACCTAGAGGAACACTCGAGCCAGTTGAAGAGTGAGAGGATGAGGAAAGTCCACTTGAATCCTAAGGTAACATGTGGGAGAGAAAATAAGGAAGATAGAGAGACTTGATCACAGGAGGGGAGGCAGACATTTTCAGCTCTGCAAAGCTTCTATTAAATATAAGCAGGGCAATGTGGGATGACAACATGCAAACAACCTTTTACCATTCCAAGTATGCATTGAGCTCCTGATCCTTCTATGATTTCGATTTACTATAGAAATGCCTTGCGAAAGCTCTCTCAGATATTTCAGCATTTACATCAACCAGTGAAATAATAACCGAATCCTGCTAGTGAGTCAAATGAAATCAATCCAGCAACTAACATCAACAAACTAGTAATAATACTCTGAAGTTTACAAATCTCTGTTTGTCAAACTCAATATTCTTTTTGAGCTCTTTGGATCCAACTAATGGGGCATCTAACATCATCACCCACAAAAGCTTTGATCAAATTAACATAGTGAATTCAACTCAAGTTGCTTGGTTTTGTGGGACATAGTATGATTCTTTTCCTTATCATTATGTGATATTCATGCATTAGAATTAATGCAAGGCAGTTTTCAAATGGCATATAGGATACCGAAAAGTTTCCTCAGGAAACTTATGCAAATGCCTCATGTCTAAATGAACTAACAAGAGCTTATGCACAATATAAGGAATTATTTTATAGTACAGCTAATTATGTCAAAGGACATTCTAGTAATGTCTTGCTTAGCTCAAAAGTTCAAGTATATGATAGATGGCTTTGCCAACTCTACAAACATCAAGATGCATTCTCTGGGATAATCTATTATTAGCCTTGGAGTAGGTATATTCTGGATTCAAACCAAATGAACAAGGATCCATAGTCAATAAAATTCCAATTGCAATTTTCTAGATCAATCCAAATAATTCACAATGCTTTTGCTTTTGCCCTGTTTGTTAGTTCACTCACGGCCACACCACTAGAAGAAAAGCTTGTTCTTGCATTTAGCATTTCTAAACCAATACGGTTACTTTTATCAGCCAATGCAGACAATTCTGTGAAATAAAATGTGTGGAACTCAATGGTTGGACAAATTTTATCCCAACTTAATAGTGTATGCATGCCAAGGGATGCCTTGTCAACATGCTCCATTTGCATCGTAAATTCACTCTTAAGCGTAACTTAGAAACATGCAGTCATGAGCTACATGGTAAGGGCAGAGCAAACTAACACCTCAAATTAGGAGGACCGCCATATAGGGTCCTTCATTTTGCATTTCTGGACCTACACAATGACCTTTGGCATGCTATCAGATACTTGTATACATCAGTTTTTATGCACTACTTCCAGCATTCCCAGAATTAATCAAACGTTGAGAATCTTTATTTTTCTGCATAGGATGAAGGATCTTACCCGAAAACTGATGACAAATGATGCACTTAGAAAGCCTTTTCCATCTATGTCCCTTACTGGCACGATAAGCAAAATCTTGTTGTCAAAGCACACAACAATTTCCATGGACATCTCCCCTCAATTCCTTGAATTCAAGTAAGGAGACAATGATGACACTGTCAACTAGGAAAAAATAATGACAAGATCATAAATCTTGAAAGATATTGGGAGCAGGAAATACAAATGAAAATTGGAGAGTAGATCTCAAAAGAACAAAGGTAACTTACCTGCTCTATGTACCTTTGATAGCAAATGGGGATTATTTCCATTATAGTGACCATTCCGACTCATCCGTATAGTCTTCCGTATAGTCTGATCCATCTATCATTTCGCTCTTTGTAATCTCATAATATCGATAAATCTAAGTTCTAGATAATTCTAGAATTGTTTTCAGTGCCTTGCATCCGATGATATTCAGTTCCTACAACTTTAACCTATCAAGGCCTTGAATTTCGACCAAGTTTGTGCAGTCCCTAGCTTTTAATATCTCCAAACTCTTGGATTTTGGAAGGGATAGCCTTTCCACTGAAGTGCACCCAGAGATCTCTAGGCTTTCCAAAATACCCCAAACCATAGAGGCCTTGAATTTCGACCAAGTTTGCGTAGTCTCTAGCTTGTAATGTCTCCAGACTCTTGGATTTTCGAAGGGATAGCCTTTTCATTGAAGTGCACCCAGAGATCTCTAGGCTTTCCAAATACTCCAACCCATTGAGGCCTTGAATTTTGACCAAGTTTGCGCAGTTTGTAGCTTTTAATGTCTCCAGACTCTTGGATTTTGGAAGGAATAGCCTTTCCATTGAAGTGCACTTAGAGATATCTAGGCTTTCCAAATACTCCAACCCATCGAGACCTTGAATTTCGGCTAAGTTTTTGCAACCTTGAGCATTTAATTTCTTCAGCCTCCCAGATTTTGGCAGGGATAGCCTTTTCATTGAAGTTCACCTAGGGATATATAGACCTTCCAAATAAGGGCACTTAGAGATATCTAGGCTTTCCAAATACTCCAACCCATCGAGACCTTGAATTTCGGCTAAGTTTGTGCAACCTCGAGCACTTAATTTCTTTAGCCTCCCGGATTTTGGAAGTAATAGCCTTTCCATTGAAGTGCACCCTTTGATACATAGGTTTTCCAAATACTTTAATCTATCAAGGCCTTGAATTTTGGCTAATTTCTCGCAGTTTGCAACATTCAATTTCTTCAGACCCTTGAACTTGGGAAGGTGCAACCGTTTGATTGGATGGTAGTTTATGACAAGCAAGCTTTCCAAATATATCGATTTGTCAAGAACTCGAACTTCAAGTAGATTCTTGCAATTGGAGACATCTAATGTCCTTAGATGGATAAACTGTGAAATGTCCAGCGTTTCAATAGATCCACAGCTCTTGACTAGCAAGAATTCCAACCTAAAGGGCGTGTTTAGGGATTGTGGTGATTCCGATTCTTCAATGTCCGTCTATTGGGAGCATTTTGAACTCTTTAATTGCGTCGATGGAAGCTCCTGGATGCATTGGAGAAATCCGCAATACAAAAGTTGTAGTTTCTTGAGATGGGCTAGGTGGGAAAGTGAAGGCAATTTGCGACTTCGACAAGTGACACCCAAATATGTTAAGCCGGAAGGAAGGTCTGGCAGTGATTGGAGCTCGATGCAGCGACGAAAATCAAGGTGTCGTAGGGAAGAAAGATTACACATGCTTTCTACCATTATTTGTTTCAGATTTGTGCAATTGAAAGCACGTAACTCTCGGAGCTTTCTTAGACTCCCAATACCATTGGGTAATTCTTCTATACCACTCCCAGAAATATCTAGAATCTCTAGATTTTCCAAAGACCCTATGCTATTTGGTAATGTAGAAAGGGATGCACTACGTGATAGAAGGAGTTGTTGCAGTGCTTTTAATTTACCTATTTTTGCCGGAAGCTCCTTGAGGCGGAAACACGCGTTCAGCTCCAAGCGAAGGAGGCCCTCCATGTCTTCAATGGAAGCGTCGATTTGCTTCAGTCCACGACACTCACTGAGGATGAGAACCTCTAACTTCTTAAAAGCTAAGAGGAAGTCCGTATTTTTCAAGCATCGACAACCACAAAGGTTTAGATATTTGAGCTTCTTTGCCATCTGGTAAAAAAAAATAATAATGATTGTCAAGGGCCAAGAGGGGTGAGTCTGATTACGATTCAAAAGAAAGCAAAAAAAGGGAGAAAAAAAGACTTTAGTTCTTACCATGAAAAAATTCCATCCTTCCCATTTCTCATTTATCTCACTATCTTCCAATTCGAGTACAACTAATTCTTTTACGCCAAAATTGTTTACTTTGAAATTCGCACAACCATATGGCCATCGAAGCCATCTTAACTCCTCCATTGAGTCCTTAAAATCTCCACTTAAACTTGCCCCACCTAGGTGAAGGAATCTTAGACTCGTCAAATTCTTGAATTGTTTTTCTGTGTAAATTCTGCCAAATCGCCTAGCTATTTCGCCGAGGCCTTCTGAGTTGCCTTCACTAAGATCAATCCCCTCAATCTTTCCCATTCCCTATAAGCAAGAATCAAGAGTCATTAGTACTATATCCAACTAAAGTAATCAAATATCATTTGTTCATATTGTGATTGATGTGCATTAATGCGTTCAAGAGACTAGCAATGTGTAGATATGATTTTTCTTTTTATGCCAATAAACAGTACTTATAAAGACTAACAAAGTGAAGGAAGTCAACTTCCATTTCGAAATTTGGCCATACTTAGTCAGATCTTAAAAGGAATTATGATGTAATGGCTTGTATAGAGTAAAAACTTTACAACTTGTAACTTCTTCTTTCTAGTACTGTAGCTTCATTATCATAACAGTTAAGACATGCGTGCATTTACTCAAATTGCAAAGTGCAAAATCAAAATTTGACTTGTCAATTTTAATAGAATTATACATTTTCTCTTGAGCATTCACAAATGCAATTACAATCACATACTAAATTATACAAAATAGAATTTGAGTAATTATCTCTCGGACTTTTTATGATGGAAAAAGTAAAACATTTCTCTTTTTAATAGTCATTGTGTGAAGTACGCTTGATGATATACATATACATGTATACACATGCATATATATATTATATTTAAGGAATTTCTGTTCCTATCTTATTTGGTAAGTTTTAAATCAGTCCTTGTCCTATGAATATTGGTAAATGGAATTCCTAACGTAATATTACATAAAATTAGTGTCCCTTTCTTTCTCCACTATGGAATAATGACTAAAATTTCATGAGAAATGCGGGCATCATTAGTCCTATTATCTTAATTTTAACATCTAAATAATATAATTCTATGATTTATATATCCTAAGTAGTTATGATTTATATATCATAACATCAGAATTGCATAATGCACCACCGGAAAAGAAAGGGGAAAAAAGAAAACAGATGTTCCGACGACAAATTCACCGTCGCCACAGCCCGAAACGCATTTTACACACCTAGAAAAAAGTATCTTCGTTGGAGAACAAGCGAAATTGGCATGGATGAAAGGATAAATAAATGTGAGAAAACCTCGGAAGCAGCGAGTCGGCGAGCAAAACTTACCTCACCACAGATTAGGTGTTATTAAGGAGACTTCTAGGGAAAAAAAAGGTTAAAAAGTTAGAAATAAAACTCCTTTTCATTTCGACACATTCATGATGCTTCAAAATGGAAATAACCGTTCCGACTACTCCAAAAGTCGGAACGGAAGGGGGAAAATGAAGAGTACACAAGATCCCGGCCGAACTCTTTTTGATGAAAAAAATTTATTTCTTGCCATCGACTAAGATAATTGAAATAACCATCTTTCTAGAAAGACTTGTTTGGAGTAACTTTTACTCTTCATCATTCGTTTTTTCTCAAGAGCATGCACTTTGGCTATTTATTTGAGTGGTGTATCCCCGAAACTTGTTGACACGCCCAATCGTACATGAGTTTTTTTCGTAGTTTTCTCGAATTTGAGCAATGTTTATTCTTTAAACGAGAAAACAAGATATTTACTTTGGTTTTTTTTATTAGTTGAGACGAGCAATCTGTCTCACCCTCTGCTTCAGCCTGTCTATTACATGTCAATAATAAAGAAGGACAATCAGATTTTGTCTAAAGGTGTCTTGGAGTACTTGTTAAGTAACCTGGCTGAAAAAATAAATTATAAGAAGTGGTTTTTGTTAAAAGTATTGATTTAACATAATATGAAAACATAAAAATCCCATGTTAAGTACTTACCAAAAAAAAAAAAATCCCATGTTAAGTAACCTGGCTGAAAGAAAAACTCCATATGAAGTGGTTTTTATTAAAAGTATGATTTAATATATAATACAAGAACGTGAAAATCGTGATGGTCATTTTAAAAGAAAAACAAAGATTCTCAGCAAAGAGGGTCATTTATCAAGTAAAAAGTGATACGTGAAATACGATATTTTACTAACTAATAAATCAAACGAGATTTAATGTGTGTGTATTGCAATGTACACTACTTTCATATTATAGGGAATATTAATATAGGAGAGAAAAACCATAAAAAGAAATTCTTTCTAAGAGGGAGCAACCTCCCTACTTTCTAATCATGTCATGAGATATTCGAGAGCAATAATAGTGAAGGTGCTCAGTCTAGAGCAAGCACTAAGTAGTGGACAAATATTACTATTAATCATAGAACATGGACTAAATGAGAAGAATAAACGAAATGATTACCTTACTTTCCTTTAGCACTTTTTCGACTTCCTCATAGCCCCATAACCTGGTATGGCACCAAGGCTTCCATTGATTTTCCTCGCGAACTATTTCCCTACCAAGATCTCTCAATTGGTCATGCATTCGAAACGTATGATCACTTCCAACTTTCATTAATGACATGAATATCAATACTTCAATTCCCTCCTCTGGGAAAAAGTCACAAGCATCCCACATGTAGGATGGGATTCTCTTGTCAACGCCACTGAAAAAGCAGGCAATATCCAAAAAAATTTGTTTTTGTCTATAGTCCAATGCTTCGTAACTTATTCTTAACTTTTCTTGCACTTTCATAGGAGGGACTTTTTTTAACTTCTTTATGGTATCTCTCCATTGTCTTGACTCTTTTCCACACAATAATGAACCAAAAACCTCAAGGGATAAGGGAAGCCCTCCGGTGATGGATACAGCTTCATGAGTGAGGTCCTCAAATTCCGTTGGAGGAGAGTCCCTTCGAAATGCATGTTTGCTAAACAGAATCAAAGATTGATTTTCATCCATTTCCTTATGTTCATAGTCATGGTCCACCCTAGCTTCTTCAATAACCTTCTTGTTTCTGGTGGTTATAATGATCTTGCTTCCCGAAGAAAACCAATCACGATTACCAGCCAAACACTTCAATTGAACGACATCATCCACATCATCAAGAAGAACGAGGACCTTTTTACTTTTAAACATGGAGGAGATGAACTTAATCCCTACATCCGCATTACAAACTTCATTTTCTCGATTGAATATATGGTAGATTAATTGATTCTGTAAGTAATGTACACCATTACGCTTCCATGATTCCCTTATATCAGGAATGAAGCTACGATGCTCAAATTGATTGGAGAGCTTGTTGTAGATGGTTTTGGCAAGAGTAGTCTTACCAATGCCTCCCATTCCATGGATGCCAACAAATAGGGTGGCATCAGATTTATTATCCACAAATTCCATAACCTTATTCACATGACTATCAATTCCGACCAAATTCTCAGAAATAACCAACTCGAACTTTTTCTTCAATTCGCTCAACGCTTTTTGAACAACCGATTTCACCAAATTTACTTCAGACCTATCAAACATGACAAGAGTTCAAATATGTGGCAACAATGATTTTATATTGTTTATCTATGAGAACACAATAAATCTGGGGATAGATTGAAAAACTTTAAAAATCGTTGTTGTCATACCTCCATATATTATCATATATGATGAGTTCAAAGTGGAAAATTATGGTGGTTGCTTCTCATGGCATGCCCCATTCCATTGTTACTCCGACATAATTTATTGAGCTAGGAAAAACTTGAGGGCATCACTTATGAATCTTCAATATTGCATATACTATGGATTTGGCCCAAATTTTAAACTAGTTGTTTATTAAAGATATTAGGGATGACATGGATGTAACTTTGAAAATTCTCTAGAGCGTTTGAATATGCAAAAATCCAATAAGCCGGCCTAACTTGAGAGTTAGCTATCAATCAATAAACAAGTCATAACTTTTGATGGAAGATGATTTTGGGTCCCACAATACCAATCCGAAAAGTTGTTCAAATTGTAATATTGCAAACTACCTGAATGCAACTGAAGTGACTTCTTCTTGTTTGTGCAATTCTACAAGCTTGTAAGTTTCTACTAGTGTTCTGAATTTGGTATCATTCTAGATTGGTGCTCTTATGAAATTTTCATTGCCTCCAGGGATGAAAACAGGTTGTACTTTATTTTCCTTTTAAGTATCTATGTTCTATGATTTTAATGATCTAGTATTGAGTTTATAGGGAAGTAGAAGAATATTTTTTACCGAAAAAAAAAAGAATATTGCTTCAATATATGTAGATGCATGAGATAAAAATTACTTGTTGAAGATAGGAAATGCTTTGAAAATTATTTACAGAGATATAATAAAAATAATCATTTTTTTTTTTTTACCATCATCTTATATAACCAATGAAACATTTCTTTTGTAAAAGAATTTTAATAGCAACTAATCAACGATATCAATGATTTAATAAATGTAACTTGGGAAGATAAAGAATTATGGCAGAGCTTGGACGCTACCATGATATGAGCTTTAAATATAAATCACCAATAAGTTGTACTATTAATCTCAAATAAATATGTAATTAGAAAAGTTTGTGATGAAGATTAATGTAATGCTCCCTATAATTAGATTGGTCAATATCATTAAACCAATAAGATTTATTCAATTGAATGGGATATAAGAGTAAAAAATCTTTTGATATAAGAGTAAATTCAATAAAGCAATAAAAAATTTTACCATCATCTTATACTATTACAAAATCTTTTGATATAAGAGTAAAAATTCGTTTAAAAAAAAAAAACTTATTATTCAATTGAATGGGATCGTAACAATAAAATTTATAATTAGATTGGTCAATATCATCAAAGCAAGAAACTTAAAAAGAAAGAATAACTTATAGAATTCATGCACCGTAGGATATTACTGCCAGCAAGATCTTACAGCTTTTTTATATATAAAAAAAAAAAAAGAACGTAAAATAAAGCAGGTGAGACTTAGAACAACCAACATACCAACAAAAAAAAAAAAGGACTTAGAACAACCAGTAAACACCCACACATATTAAAAGAAAATAGAGAATGTTTTGGTGAGAAGTTTTACCCTAGGGCTTCGTATCCTTTCAAGGTGCTGACTTCATCAAGTGCTGACTTCCATTTCTCCAAAGTCGTTGGGTTGAAAGAAGACCTCTCACGCAAACGGCGCTCGCGCTCATGAAATGCCTCTCCAAACCTCCCGGTTTGATATCGCACTTCGGCTGGTTTCACTTTGTAGAATATAGGCAACACTATCTGCCCGTTATAATTCTTGCGCTCCATTATTTGAACCAGTTCATCTAGGCACCAACTACTTGTACCATAATTCACTGAGAAAATGGGGATCAGGAGCTTACTACTCGTGATGGCTTCCATAAGCAGTGGTCTGATGTCCTCGCCATGGCAGAGCTCATCATCGTCTCTGAAAGCATCAATTCCAGCATCAATGAGCCCTTTATAGAGGTGATCGGTGAACCCATGTCGAGTATCTGGGCCTCTAAAACTCAAGAATACCTCATAGTGGTTTCCAGTCAACGAACTAGATGCACTGTCATTAGTCCTTGTCGAAGACAAACTAGATCCACCGAAATTAGTTTCTATCGGAGACAGAGACGAACTAGATGCATCATTATAAGTTTTTGTCGGAGACGAAGTAGATCGACCGGATTTAGAATCTGTCAGAGATGAACTAATTGTACCGTTGTTAGTTCTAGTTGGAGGCAAACAAGATCCACTAGAATTAGTTTCTGTCGAAGATGGAGACAAACTAGGTGCACCGCCGTCAATTTCTATAGTAGACGAGCTAGATCCAACAGATTTAGCTTCCGTCGGAGACGAACTAGATCCACTAGAAGTAGTTTCCGTCGGAGACGAACTCGACGCACCGTTGTTAGTTTCTGCTGGAGATGAACTAGATCTGCCAGAATTATTTTCTGTCAGCGCAGTCAACGAACCAAATGCGCCAGTATCAGTATCAGCATTTTTGGCATTGCTATGCACACTCGCTTTCTTCTTATTGATAAAATAGAACGCGAGCCCGGGAAGAAGGATCAGTGCCACGAGCTCGATGAAAGAAGGCCCAAAAATGAGACGAAGCATCTCGTCTTTGCTCTGACTCTGGCCTTTGATTTTCGCTTTCAAATTTGACACACAAAAAAATTGGAAAGCCTCTCAGGAAACAGGAAATGTGTTCTTGTTGCCCATCCTCTTGTGTTTGATTTATATAATGAAACCAAGTGGGCAACCAGAATTGCACCAATAAGTCAAGCTTGTCAGGCTACATATAAATTAGTAGTTCATTCACCGGGAACCGCAGCCACGTACCTGGAGTCGTTGCCTTCACGTGGCTGAAATCTCAATGCCCAAGGGAGTCCGAATATTAATAATAGACGGGCTCTTCAAATTTCAATACACATAAATAAAACAGTGAATTTGTTGGGAAGATGAAAAGTGGGGAGAGGGGCTTGGGACGAGAGCGCGACATGTATTTGCGGGAAAAGATGAAAATTAGGGAGAGAGAGAGAGACAAATAGAGGCAGAGATTCGTACGGTCCAATATTTTCCACATAACTGCTCAGAATTAGATCATATACAAAGGGCTAAGACAGTGACGTCGGTCACCCTTATGTTTGGGCAGATTTGGGATTACACATAAATTTTAGGATTTTTTTTTTAGACAAAAAAATTGAGGGCAGATTTAGGTCTGGATCAAAGTTGAGGTTTTTTTTTTTTCTTTTTTCCATTTAGCAAGAAAGTTTTAGGGTTTATAGGATATTAGGCCTATATAAAAAGAGGGAAGAAAAATTGAGGAATTTTACCAATTTTAATGGTCCGGGGGCAGAATTGTAATTAGATGACGTATACTTTTCTTTCGATCCCTTTAATCTTTACCCAGCGCTGGGACCCATCAGTCCTTGTTTTTTTTTTTTTGGAACTAAAATCAGTCCTTGTTTAACTTGAGGCTATTGTTCTTCTCTAAGAAGTTTTCGTTCATTTCTTATTGCGAATAAATGGTTAGGCTCATCACTCTTTTCTTCACTTAATTGTCAAGTTACCAATTATTATTTTTTAAAATGTCGACTTTTCTTCACTTAATTGTCAAGTTACCAATTATTATTTTTTAAAATGTCGACTTATTGATTTTATTTAATCAAATGTATTTATTTCACAATTTCTTAATTAACCCAAAGCCAAATTAATAAATCAAAATTTACAATTTTTATGGGCAATTGTTTTTTCTTGGTTTAGTTTAGCGATTGCTTTAATATTTTGCCCTTCTTCTTGCCTAAGTCAAAAAGTGAGCTTTAAAAAAAAAGAAAAAAAAAAGGAGATATAAAAGGAAAAGGGAGAGCACGCACCACGACAGAAACGGAAAAAGGGGGAAAGGGGGGTTCCTCACGTGTGCCCCAACAATTCTCTCTCTCTCTCTTTGTCCTTTCATCTTTTCATTTCACCTCCTCCACAAAAATCTGCCTCCTCTCTCCTTCTTATTATTTCTTTACTTTTGCCGCCACTTCTCAGTTTTTCTTTATTAAAGTTTTCTCTCTTTTGCCGACCATAAGCCACTCTCTGTATTTCTCTTTCTTTTTTTTTTTTTTGGTAAAAGTATTTCTCTTTCTTGGCCGTAAAGAAAAATCCCCGCCCCACTTGTCCGAGAATCCTCTGCTTTTTTGTCTGCCCAGATTTTCTCGTCTTCTTTGGCCGTGAATTCCAGTCCAGAATAACGATATTTTGCTCCCTTGTCAAGATGAAAACTGCTCTCCTTTGACCTCATCTTCGAGGTTCTTGCCATTTTTCGGGGTGGATTTGAAACTAAATATAGAGTCTGAAAATTTTTAAGACGAAGATAATTAAGGGCTGATTTAGCATTGAGTTTAAAATTAAGGATTTTCTGAGATAAAAAGAAGTTTGGGATGAGATTAAGTCAGACTCTAAGGCCCTGTTTGGCAACACTCCAAACAGTGACTAATTCTGATTTTTTGTTCTCAGAATCAGTTTGGGACGAGAATCGCGTTTGGTAAAAATTTTGTTCCCGGGAACAAATTTGTTCCCAGAATCAGTTTTTGAGTAGATTTGAGAATAAAAAAAAAATTTGATTCTACGTCCGAGAATCAAAAAAAGAATCAACACAATAAAACTCTTCTTCTTTCCTTCCGCCATCACGCGACCATCGCCTGCTGCCGCCCGCCGCCACCCGCCGCCGCTCACCACCGCCCGCCGCCCGCCGCCGGCCGCCGGTCCGGCGAGCTCGCCGGAGGCTCGCCTGGCCAGGGCGAGGTCCGGCGATCTCGCCGGAGGCTCGCCGGCCACCGGACCGGCGAGCTCGCCGGAGGCTCGCCCAGCCATTGGCGAGCCTCGCCGAGCCTCGCCGGGGCTGGGCGAGGCCCGCCTGGCCACTGGCCGAGCTCGCCTAGCCTGACCGGTGGCCAAGCGGACCTCGCCCAGCCCCGGCGAGGCCCGCCTGTCCACCGGCGACGCTCGGCCTCGCCAGATCTGGCGAGGCCGAGCCTCGGTGGGGCTGGGCGAGCGTCGCCGGCAGCTGGGCGAGGCTGCCGGCGACGCTCTGGTGAGGTCGCCGGCCCTCATCCAGCCGGTCGCCGGTCCGGCGACCGGCCACAAGAAGAAAAGAAAAATAGGAGAAAAAGGAAAAAAAATGAAAAGAAAAAATGAAAAAAGAAAAGGAAAAAAGGAAAAAAAAATAGAAAAGAAAAAAAATAGAAAAAATTATCTAAAAATAAAAAAATAATTTGGAACAGAATCAATGGACACGTTATCAAACGCAATTCTATTCCAGAATCAAAAATTTTATACAGTTACCAAACACATTCTTTTACTCAGAATCAGTTCCCGGGAACAGAATCAAAAATAATCTTTTTTTATCAGAATCAGTTCCCGGGAACAGAATCGTTGCCAAACGCGCCCTAAAATTTGAGGGTTTTTAAGAGATACAAAGGAAAAAGGGAGAGCACGCACCAGGAGAGAAACAAAAAAAAAAAAAGGGAAAAGAAGAAAAAGGGAAATGAAAAGAGAGAGTGGGTTTTGCGTGTATACTCCCTTAAGGGTTTAAGCCCTTTGTTGGTATAATGGGGACAGTTTTGGAATAAGAATACAAATTCAAAAATTATATGAAACTTATATTGCGAAATTCGATTTTGAAGTTATTAAGCTGTAAGGGGCATTGTGAAGTTGTGGCATTAAATGGGAGTTAATTTGAAGTAATATTTTAATAGACAAGTTCTGATTAAATTTCTTTTTTTTTTTTTTTTTGGTAAAGAAAAGGGAACGAAGGAAGTTCTGATTAAATTTCATTACCCATATAATGGTGGATTTGTTGGGAAGATGAACAGTGGAGAGAGACTTGGGATGAGTCCTCGAATGGAGATCTTTCTTCTCTTATGAAATTTCGAGTTTGATCAAGGGCGCTGCAACCTATCCTATGTTGGGCGAAACTAATTTTCCAAGATCGAAACTTGTAGCGAAACAAGACCGACCAGCCTGTTTTATGCTTCCCTTGTAGTCGTCAGCTCGTTCTTG
The DNA here is from genome assembly GCA_019915185.1 of Eucalyptus camaldulensis. Lineage (NCBI taxonomy): Eukaryota > Viridiplantae > Streptophyta > Magnoliopsida > Myrtales > Myrtaceae > Eucalyptus > Eucalyptus camaldulensis. The sequence continues at coordinate 11,496,990 of JAHSVA010000013.1, read as the reverse complement.
ACAGATCCGATCGGGTGTTCATAATTTGGAGTAAAAGGATTCGAACCTTTGGTGTTCCCGAATAGACATGGATTTAACCTTTCTTTTCTATAATGAACACTTTCAGAGAATCCAAGTTTTCTTTTCTCAACAACCAACCAAAGCTCTATCTAATTCTTCACGACTCGTATAGGAAGAAATCTCTTTGCTGATTCCTAGAGCTAGGTGCGGGAAAAGAAGGCGAATGTCGCCCCAGAACTTTGTTTGTAAGACTTGCAATTTAGTCTATTACTTGCACCGTTGAACTTTCCTTTTCCTTTTGTTAAATTATTTTCCACCGGAAATGTTATTTTCATTAAATATATTTAAGCTCTCAATCCCACTTAGAAATTCAATCCCTCTCACTTTAAGCCTGTTAAAAATTATACTGTTAAATTGGTAAACTTCATTTCAATACTTATAAATTTAACAAGTTAATACATGTTGAGAATCATAAAAAATTATATATATATATATATATATATATTTACTTTGTTCCTAAGCAAAATGAGAAGAACTTATGTTTTGCTCTGGTTCTACCTTAATTTTTCCTTCAAATCTCATAAATTAATCAAAATGCCATTTACCGTTGCTCTTACTTTATATATATCTCTTTATTGGTTTGATTTATCAAATCCAATCCGTTGGCATGTACTAATAATTCAAACTTGCTGAGATATAAATTAGTAATTCGTTGACTGAGACCACCGATGATGCACTTATAATCGTTGCCTTCGTGTGGGGAAGTTTCAATGGATAGGAGAATTCTAGGCGATCTTGCCCAGGAATAAAATAACATGTGACCAAGTTTTGATGCGAAATTAATGAAAAAAAATGAAATAAAACTAAAAATAAAAGACAATCACTTTATTGCTATCCATGGAAATTGATCATAATAGATGAACACGTACAAAGCGTCAAGACAATTGCTGCACCATTAAACTGTCCTTTTCTTTTTTTAATTTATTTTCCATCAGAAAAGTTACTTTTGTTGAATATATTTAAACTTTTGATCCCAATTTAAAATTTACCTTGAACATGTTAAGTATAACCATATCAAACTGATGAATTTCATTTCACTATTGAAATGTTGCATTATCAACTATCATTAAATCTACTATATATATATAAAGACCTCAAATGATTATCACATCCAAAGAAAGTAAAGAGGAAAACTCTAGTGACTCGATATCCTAACTCCTCCTTAGGGGAAGCAGGTGAAGGTTGCACTTTTAGGACTCCTTGCATTTCTCCCTCTATTGTTTCTTGGACAGACCAAAGAGCATGCAGTAGCATTGAATTAGACCCAACGAAGAACCGACCAAAACGACTTTCAATGATGCATAATATTTTACACACATCTGCCGTAATTTTGCTAGTAATTGAATACGATGGCAGATATAGTGGGAAGATTTTCTAAATAGAAGATAGGACAGGGACAAGACTTGCAATCCATCTAGACAAGAAACGTGTAGATGTATGGACCACAGATAAATTTTATTATTTCTTGGACTAACCAAAGAGCAGCCAATGTTGAATAAGAATTAGTATGAGGGTAGATATATCTCTAACCCTTAGTCCATATCTTTCAAGGTGGAGACCACTTTGAACACATCAATGCCCTGTATATTTTGTCTTTCCTCTTGTCTAATTTCTTTTTCAGGTAGACTTTTCAACTCCACAACAACTCTTTCTAGTTCCTTTGCACATTTCTTTTGTCCTTGCTCCAAATCCTTGATCTTTCCCTTGTTGTCATTGCTTCTCTTACGTGCCTGTGACATGGATTTGTAGAAGAAAATGAAAACATATAAAGTGTCAGGATAATGAAGAGGGCACACCGAGTCCACCGCCTACACCATCGAACTTTCCTCTTTCTTTTGTTAATTTATTTTCCATTAGAAAAGGTGTTTTTCGTTAAATATATTTAAACTCTTAATCACACTTAGGAATTTATCCCTCTATTGTACAGTCAAACCAATAAACTACTTATTCTAAAAAATTATATTATTAATGCGTGTCAAGGATCATAAAAAATTATCAACATGCATAAACGTGTGTATGTATATTCATTCACTATCATAACACAATGAGAATAATTTGTTTTTTGCTTCCGTCTTAATTTCCCCTTCAAATATCATAAATAAGTTAAAATACCTTTTTGCGTTTGCTTTTACTTTATATATATATATATATATATATATATATATATATATAATTTTTTATCAATTTGATTTATCTAATCCAACCAGTTGGCACACATTAATAATTCAAACTTGCCGAACTAGATATAAATTATTAATTCATTGACCGGACCACTAAACATGCATTTATGGTCGTCACCTTCAATTGGTGGAAGTTTCGATGCACAAGAAAAGTGAATTTTAAGGAAATGTACATGTTACAAAAGTAGATTAAACAAACTTTAGGTGAAATTGCAACTTTTTGCTCGCTGTCGTTTCCTCACGGGTGCCCGACAATTTCTCTCTCTCTTCAATTTTTTCTTTTCACCTCCTCTGTTCTTCATTTCTTTCTTTTCTTCTGTGGACCACTTTCTCAATCTTTTTCTAATTTTTATAAAAGCTTTCTCTCTTTTGCTGACCACAACCCTCTCTCTGCATCTTCCTTTCTTCGCCGTGAAGAAAAGCTCAATCCTTTTCTTTTTTGAGCTCTCTCTGGCAATGATTGCATGCGGAAAAATCGCCCACCCCAATGGGGCGAGGATCCTCCCCTTTTTTTAAGCCTAGATTTTCTTTTCTTCTTTGGCTGTGAATTTTGGTCCCTAAATGCCGAGATTGCCCCCTTGTTAAGATGGAAACTGCTCTCTTGAAATCATCCTCGAGGTACATGTCGTTATCCAAGGTTTTTTTTTTTTTTTTTTGAACGAAGTTATCCAAGGTTCATTAGACGTACAATTTGGAAATTCTTTCTAGACGAAAAAATTGGGAGCTAATGTAGCATTGAATGTAAAGTTAAGGGTTTTTTATGATAAAAAAAAAATGTACAGGATAAAATTAAAACCAAACTTAAATTTGTGGGTGTTTAGGGAATTAGGACCGTATAGAAAGAGGGAAGTGAAAGTCGAGGAGCTTCGTCGGTTTTTATAAACTTGTAATTAGATAGCTTGTAATAATTTTCTTTCCCCACCTCTATTGATGGCTGGGTCTCATCAGCTCTTGCTTTTTGTCCATTTCTTATTCTAAATGGATGGCTGAGCGTACCACTCTTCCCCCTAGTTAATTGCGAAGTTACCGATCAATTATTTAATCAAATGTATTGATTTCACAATTTTTTGATCAACCCGAAGCCAAATTGACAAATCAAAATTTTCAAATTTTTTCCAGCCGATGTTTTTGCTTGGGTTCGTTTAGCCATTGTAATCTTCCTTAAACATTATAAATTGTGCGTATTTGTTAATTCAAATATTTATATTGTTGAACGAACCTGAAACGTTCAACCTTAGTTCATTTTAGATTAAAAATAACTTTGTACAATACTATAACATATATGCATGTGGCTCCTCTTAAATTAAGAGGGGTAGCTATGTTAATGAAAATGTTAAATAAGTTTTACTTACCACCCAAAAGCATATTATTCTTATTTAAAAATAATCTATTACTCTTAGATAACGAGGTGTAGCTATCTTTTATAAATGTGTTAAATAGATTTTACTTACCACTCAAAATATATCTAAGCATATTAATATCGTTATTCAACTTGGTTGGAGCAAAATGTGAAGCAAGCTGTATGTTTAATAGTGAGTCCGTCCATTTACATACCATTTAACACATTTTTTTTTTATGTAGTTACTCAATAAAACAAAGCTCTTCAGACATTGAATCCACTCTAGTTAAAAGATTTGCATCAAGAATTGACTGAAATGTAAAAAATCTAATGCATTTATTACTTCATTTTATAATAAAAAGAAGCTTATTCTAATATCCGCTTGTGACAATGCAAGCTAGAAGAATTATCAATGCTATTTATATACCAACAATCCAAATAAAAGGTCACTACTTGAAATTGTGGAGTGTGAAAGAAACGAAAAAACAAATGAGTGCTTGTGCATTTCACAATCACTGTTTTTTATAGTATTAATTTGCGATACTTTATAAGTGCTAAATTATCACTTTAAATTCAAGAGCTCAATTGCATTGTTCTCTAAAGCAACCAACTCTAGCTCATCTCTTATCTCCACTGCAAAGGATAGTAAAACATTGTTTTGAAGAATTTGAGAGCTCTACAAATGAATCTTGACCATTGTCAGTTAAACAAGCATCTCTAGGTACTAGTCTAAATATGCGAGAAACTCTTGGTTACTAAGTTATTGATTTTATTTAGTCAATTTTATTTATTTATTTCACAATTTATTAATTAACCCAAACATATTTTTTTTTGGTTGTAAACCCAAAGCCAAATTAATAAATCAAAATTTACAATTTTTCTTGGCAAATGTTTTTTCTCGGTTTAGTTTAGCGATTGCTCTTATATTTTGCCATTCTTCTTGACATAAAAAAGTGGGCTTTAAAAAAAAGAAAAAGAAAAAGAAGTGATATAAAGGAAAAAGGGTGAGCCAAGCACCACGACAAAAAGGAAAAGGAAGGAAAATAAAAAGGAGAGATTGGAAGGGAAAAAGAAGAGCACGTACCGCGACTGAAACGAAAAGAAAGGGAAAAGAAGAGGAAGAAAGGGAAAGAAGAAACAAAGAGAGAGAGGGTTTTACGCGCACGTCATGGGATCTCGTCAAGTCATATTTATTTTGATTCGCAATACCCAATTAGGGTTTAAGTCATCGTCTGTTTAAATGAGGTGGTTTTTGAAATTAGAGCACAAATTCAAAAATTATACGAAATTTGAATAGTGAAATTCGATTTTGCCGTTGTTAAGCTATGTGAGTAAGGGCATTGTGGCACCGTGAAATTTGATTTTGGCCGATTTGATTCGGTTTATGGGAGCATTAGTCTGATTCTCGATTCCATAAAAATGGAACCAGTAATTTTTGGTCCAACTCCCGGTTCCTCGGATCAACCATTTGTCACAAAAAATATATTTTTAAACTTTAAAATAGTAACAATTCCAGTATTTTTTTTATATTTTTAATTTTTTGAATTTGTTTTGCTAAGTGATCAATTCGATTTCATTTGATCATACCAATTGATTCGGTCTGATTCTTGATCCTAAGACTGTTCGGTCTGATCCTCTATTCAAGTGGAATTGGGTACCGATCACCCCTAACATTGTGGTTAACTTTAAATAATCGCTTTGGGAAACAATTTGTTGATGCTTCAAAGTCATTTTTATGAAAAGTGAATTTCACCGAGGAGGATGGACCATGAAAATAAGTCATCATTGTCAATCGTGACTTTTGCAAAGTCCAACTTTGGACACTCTTTTCTTTAAAGATAAAATGGTTTTTCATGGTTTTTCTTACTTTGATTCTAACTTTGAATAAAAGTATTCAACTTCAAAATAGTGTTGAACTTGATTTCTTTTTTTGGATTTGAACTGAAATGATGGAGAAATTTAATTGTGAGGAGTAAAATTCTTGGAAATTAAAGTGCAAAAGGAAAAGTGAACTCAGAGGAAACGTGCATGTTACGAAAGTAGATTGGACAAACTTCGGGAGAAATTGCAACTTTTTACTTTCAATCCTTTCCTCATGCTGACAATTCTCTCTCTATTGATTTTTCCTTTTCACCACCTTTGTTCTTCTTTTCCTCTCTTTTCTTTTGCGGACCCCTTTCTCAGTTTTTCTTTATAAAAGTTCTCTCCTTTGCTGACCATAACTCTCTCTCTCTCTTGGAATTATTGCTTGCTGAAAAATCGCCCACCCCACTTGGGCAAGAATCCTCAGAGGAAATGTGCATGTTACGAAAGTAGATAAGACAAACTTTCTGTGAAATTGCAACTTTTTGCTTTCGATCCTATCCTTGTGCTGACAATTCTCTCTCTATTGATTTTTCCTTTTCACCACCTTTGTTATTCTTTTCCTTTCTTTTCTTTTGCGGACCCCTTTCTCAGTTTTTCTTTATAGAAGTTCTCTCCTTTGCTGACCATAACTCTCTCTCTCTCTCTCTTTTGGAATTATTGCTTGTTGAAAAAACGCCCACCCCACTTGGGCAAGAAACCTCAGAGGAAACGTGCATGTTACAAAAGTAGATTAGACAAACTTTCGGTGAAATTGCAACTCTTTCAATCCTTTCCGCGTGCATCTACAGGGATTCCAGAGGCTGTCTTGTTGATGGCTTCGCAAAAATCGTGGACACTTCTTCGGCTGTACAGGCGGAAGTTCTTGCTCTTCTCGAAACCCTAGATCTTACTCTCTAACCGAGCGGAACTCCCTTGGAAGTACAGTATGACTGCCTCCCACTCGTGCAAGCGGTAAGGTCTTCGACAGAGTTGAACTGGCAAGTGAAGCCCCTCCTGGACCGGGCCCAAAACAAGTTGAAGAAGTTCCAGAATATTTCCTTGGCCCATTGCAACAGAGACGTACCAATCAGCAGATTGGATTGCCAAAGCATGTCGTTTAAATTATCTTCCATCTAATTGGTTGTCTAATCTCCCACCGGCTCTATTAGACTTATTATGCGCCGATGCTCTTGATGTATTTCTTCATAACTTAGCTAAGTAAATATAATAGTAATCGTATTTCAGATCAAAAAAAGAAATCCTTTCCTCGTGCTGACAATTCTCCCTATTGATTTTTCCTTTTCACCACCTTTCCTTTCTTTTCTTTTGCAGACCCCTTTCTCAGTTTTTCTTTATAAAAGTTCTCTCCTTTCCTGACCATAACTCTCTCTCTCTTTTGGAATTATTGCTTGTTAAAAGAAGTGCTCATGCATTTGCCGACCACTTCTTTTTATAGTATTGATTTACATTATTTTATAAGTGCTAAATTATTACATTAATGCAAGAGCTTAACTGCATTATTCTCTAAAGCTAATCATTATTCTCTAAAGCTAATCAGCTGTAGCTCATAAGTTAGAGCACTTTGCCTAAAATGCATCTAACCTAAGAGGCATAGAACATGAACGCAATATACCAGCCTACGCATGTTTATCACTCTGACAACATAGTATTAGGTATATTTACCATATTAACTGTTGTGATACTAACATATTCAGCCTATCAATATATACTTTGTCTATCATTAGTTTGATGTAATCAAGTTGACCTCTGATAACAATAAACACAAATTTATTGAATTTGACACAATATTGTTTGATAACAATAAGGCAATGCCATGCCTTTATGTATTTAACTTTATCATATTGATAATTCATTATATGCATGCTAATTAGTTCTGTAAATCTTGCTTTAAGTTTGTATTTGCAATGTGCATTTTTTCACTCGTTTTTACGACATCATATTGCACAAAAGTTTGCCAAATATCTTGGCCCTTCAAGTAAATTTTCCTATGATGTCTAGACTAAGGCTTCTGCAATGTCCTTGGCCTAGATTAAACTTGCTAGAAAGGGGAAGATCTTCATGGGCTCTCTCAATCTTCCTAGAACAGAGTAGAAACCCCATAGTTTGGAGGGGAGCATAAAGTATGCAAGGCAGGCCAACCCCAGGGCAAACAACAAAAAGCTTCAGATAATCGGTCAGTATCCAAGTTGGAGGTGTCATCTCTGAAGTGACCAACATAAGTGAAATCTAGGTTAGGAAATGGCATAAACATCTAAAACTTTTACAAGCATAACCTCGCCTAGGATAGTTGTTTACTTAACCAGCCCATTACTTTCCAAGCAATACTGATTTGTTGTCACTCGACCATCAATCTCTTTATTCAAAAAAATTGATTTATGAGAAGCAAGAACAAGGAAAGGACTCATTGACTGAATCCGATAGACCATACAACTAAATATTTGATTTGAACATACCGGACGCTTGCAATATATCCAATTGGAAAGACACTAAATATACTGAAGCACAAAACCCACCTTTATCTCCACTGCAAAGGATATGCAAACATTGCTTTGAAGAATTTGAGAGCTCTAAAAATGAATCTTGAACATTGTTAGTTAAACCAGCACCTCCGGGTACTAGTCCAAGTGTTTGAGGAACTCTTGGAGCTGGAGGGAAGAATTGAGTAGTGCGATCTTCATATGCCAAAGAGTTACTAGAAGCATTCTATAAAACAAATAAATGATTACTTTCTAGTTGGAAAATAGAAAGACGAAAAATAATGAGATTGAACCTAAGAAGCCAAACCAATGAACAAGTTACAGATGACACCAAACATACGCTTTCAAAAAATCTTCCATAAGCCCATAATATAAATGTTGGAGTGGGAAACAAGATTCTATGTTTGAAAAAGTATTTAAGAACACCACACTAAGATAACTACTTAACTGCAAATGAAGCATTATGAAAGGTGCAAGCCATAAGACATCTGATGTTGGTAATAAAGATCATGAAGTCATACCAACTTTTAAGTTGAAAGATGCCATAATCTATTCACTTGGGCATCCTCCTCCAAGTTGAGACACCATAGCTGCCATATGCGGTGTCAAGCTTCTTAATAGGTTTTCATTCTGCTTAATATTTATACCACGTTAGAATGATTATACCACAATGTGCATAACTGCTACAAGCACTAGCATATCAAAAGCACCACCCCCACATATCCTAGTTCCATAAAGACAGCTACTTTGGTAAGTAACATTGATTATATACAAACAAATTCTCTTCTCAGCAATTCTGATGTACCCATAGGTGCTATATTAGATTCGAATCATATGTTGGATCCATCTATATTGATTGACTGCAATCCATGAAGTGGACGACTAGTAATAACCTGGTAAACAGAATTGCAGCAGCCTCAGCCATGTACTCAGCCATTCCACTCATGACAAAGTAGTTATAGCTTGATAAAATCATAACCAGTTATTTACAAACTTTTCCACCTACAAGCATAATTGAGGCACACACAAATCCTATCATTTAAAAGTCACCTAAATTACTACCTTCCTAATTTGACTGCACTGAACAAATTTTACTAACAATTGAAAGAAGCTATTAATTTTGATGAAAATGAGCATCTCACAGATGAATGCTTTAGTATGACACCATCCACTTAGACCATAGATTGTCATATTTATAGTTCCTATTCAAAAGTTAAAGTACCACCAGCAAGCTTGATTAATCAAAATGACATGACGAAATGCCCTTCTGTAATGAGAAAAAGATAAATACAACTTCAAAAAATACTAAATCTCTCCCTGTAGGGCACGCTCAATCAGTAAAAGAACGCTCAATTGGTAAAAGAAGAGGAGCCAGCAGTAAAATTACATTTTGAGAGTCACCATCAGAAATCTAAGAAGATCTTTTTAGAAGCCTGATGACATTTAGATGGTATTCTGCAGGGGCTAAACCTGCGAACTCCAAGTAGGCATCAAACATTTCTGCATCCAACATATCTAATCTATCTAGCATAAATGGCATCCCTTCAATTCATGTTCTTTATTTACATTTCTGCATCCAACATATCTAATCTATCTAGCATAAATGGCATCCCCCCAATTCATGTTCTTTATTTACATTTCCACATCCAACATATCTAATCTATCTAGCATAAATGGCATCCGCCCAATTCATGTTCTTTATTTTCATGGAAACTTTAACTGGTGTTCAAGGGGCAATGAGAAGGCAATACAGGAGTATGGTACACTTGTGGTTGGTGTAGATGACTATCGGCTAGGCCATGGAAAAAATCTCCCAAGGCAACGACTTGGTCAAGAAGTTGACAGGAATCCATTGCGCCTATAAAAAAAAAGAAAAAAGAAAAATTCCCTTCATTCAACTTATACCAGCTTGGAATAGTTTACTGGCAGCTAAGTCATCTCTAGATTTCCACTTGCATCACCATCATTCACTCCTCGTTTCTGTGTAAAAAAGACCAACTCCTTAGTTCGATGTCACCACCTCATTCAGACTTTCAAGCACTTTATACCTCTATATTCATCCAATTCTCCATTGAACGCAATTCAAGTTAGATTGGCAATTATAGCGGTTCCTCTCGGAAGCAGGAAGCGCAGCACATTTAGGAATAGCGAAAGAAGTAGAATGAGATAAGGCAAATGACTCAAAGGGCAAGCACATCAAGCCATTGTTGAAGAAACGAACATACTAAACAGCAAGCACAGCATAACTGCTGCAAGCACTAGCATATCAAAAGCAGCGCCTTGCCTATTTATAGTTCCATAAAGACAGCTATGTTGGCAAGTAACATTCATTATGTACAAGCAAATTCTCTTCTCAGCAATTCTTATGTACCCATAGGTGTTATATTGGATTTGAATCAGATTTCGGATCCATCTATATTGATTGACTGCAATCCATGAAGTGGATGATTAGTAATAAACTGGTAGAAATCTCAAAGAAACAGGATTGCAGCAGCCTCAGCCATGTACTCAGCCATTCACCCATGGCCAAGCAGCTATAGCTTGATAAAAACATAACCAGTTATTTACAAACTTTTCCACCCATAAGCATAATTGAGGCACACACAAAACCTATCATTTAAAAGTCACCTAAATTATTACCTTCCTAATTTGACTGAACAGAACAAATTTACTAACAACTGAAAGAAGCTATTAATTTTGATGAAAATGAGCATCTCACAGATGAATGCTTCAGTATGATACCATCCACTTAGACCATAGATTCTCACCACAAGCTGGACCCCAGTAAACACTATGCTATAATTTGTTGTTGACAACTGAAATAGTTTCAATCATTGATGTCAACATTAGCAGTGAAGTAAAAATTTTGTCCTACATGAGAATGCAATTGGGCACATCAATAAGATTCAACTGCTAAAGTATATAAATCTATGAGCATATTAATTCTGTATGATATGTGATTAAAGTAACTCACTGTTGATTTCACTGATTAGATATGAGTCAATCAATTTCCTTGATCCATAATTTAACTCATGCATCAAACAATGTAACGTCAAAAACATATCATGGCTTTGATGTAGGACTGATTCCCACAATAAAGAACAAATATTTAAGCATCACATGGAAAATTGCCTAAGCAACATACCTAGGGTTTCTTAAGCATCACACCAAAGATGAATTGAATCACACAATCTGCAAAGCAAACACTTGCCAAGTTCAATAAATTATCAACTCTATTGAAATAGGAAACCTCTGAACAAGAAGCATCATTGGAGTATATGTAAGATCCTACTACTCAAGCTAAAAAAAAAAGAAAAAGAAAGAAAAGGAAACTTTGTAACATCCTAATAATACTCAAATCCTAGTTGATAATTTTAGTGATTAAACTTCAAGAAAAGTCCTGATCCTTGTTTGAGTTTCAAAATCAATCTTCACCGAAAACTTGGTAGTCATCTTGCATGATTTTGTTGGTTGCATCAGGCTTAGTGGATGTTTTGATTGTCTCATACTCAACTCTAAGAATGGGAATCCAATTACAATATTATGTACAAGATCTTTGTGTCCTTGCAGTCAAATGGGTACTCATTTCGCAAAAGAAAAATAATTTGTCGCAATATTTCATGTCTGGAGATAATAAAATTAGCTAACTTTGAAGTATCTTTATGATTAGTTATTATCTAACAATTAATTTACATATGTCATGGAATACCAATCTCAAACATTATATCAGATTTTATGATTCCATTGGATGAAAATCACGATCCACAATCCAAAGATTCAATTTTTTTTTAATTCATGACTCACATTTCCACATGACCACTTAGGTGAGGCTACCTACTTAACAATTAATTAATAGATGAATATTGTTTCGGGCAAAGTTCAAACCATGAAACACAAATTGGCTCGTGCAATCTATCTAATTAAACAATAGAGCCAACTTGATCAACAACCCGACCTATAATGACCTGTTTATATTTAGTTCAGCAAGTTCTCTAATAAAAAATCATACATGAATTTGGTTTCCATAGACATTACAGATTAAAATTTGATCACACCATATAAATATAAACTTTCATGTAAACCAAGGATTTTGTAAGCTTATGGCTAGTTTCTTTTCAAACTTATTTGACATTGATGAAGATATGCATGTGGTACATATGTCATGTTGGTCATGTTAGGATGGGAATGACCCATTCAATTCAATCTAATTAGTTAAACGGGTTATTCATCTCTTGCCTATTTAACAAATGGGTCATGTTCGATTAGAAATTTTCATTAAAATCTTTTGTTAATCTTATCCTGCTCAGATTGACCTATCTAGCAATCCATTGTTAACTTGACATTGAGAGACAAAACTAATAAAAATGGAGTGCCATCTCTATTAGCAGCTGAATGTTCAGTCAGCAAGTTTGCCCTTTGCATTGCATCATGCAGATTTGAGTAATCAGAATCTTTCCCGAGAGAGACTAGAGAACACGTTCTAATGATAAAGGAATGTTGTAGGAGGAATCTTTAGTTGAGAAGTAACGAGGGTAACGTTCAAGTAACAACATAGAAAACTTACTTTGACATCATGCAGTAAAACTGTACTATTTTCAAGTCCCAAGACAACAAGCTTGCCACCATTAGAATGATTAAGAGAAGCCAGTATTGACAAGACACATCGAAATGTGCAAAGAAAGTGAATTCATTATAAATGAGAGAGAGAGAGAGAGAGAGAGAGAGAGAGAGAGAGAGAGAGAGAGAGAGAGAGAGAGAGAGAGAGAGAGAGAGAGAGAGAGAGAGAGAGAGAGAGAGAGAGAGAGAGAGAGAGAGAGAGAGAGAGAGAGAGAGAGAGAGAGAGAGAGTATTTTCTTCCCAATAAAATAAACAAAAAAAGAGGAAAGAGGACAGACATTAACCAACAAAATGTTAATCAAAATTAATGAAGTGAGGCAAAATGCAATAACTGTACAAAATAACTGAGAGGGATATTAGTCACTCAATATGGGATTTATTTGGGCTAGTAGGTCATCTAAAGCAAGGGAGTCTATATCTTGTTGGCAGCCTCCAATCCAATATCATCAAAAAACAAATCTTGTTGTTCAATTATGGAACCTCAAGGTGAAGTGGCTGCACGAAAGCTTACTTCAGGCGAGGATTACAAGTGTAATAGTATTTACAACTTGGATGTTAAGAGAAACCATTCAAGGATTGGCTCAAGTACTATAGTGCACTCAAAACATTCTCCATATCCGGAAGACAATATGACAAGCGAAGCATTGAGAAGACAATATGACAAGCGAAGCATTGAGATGTTTCCAAAGAAAAAATCTCCTTTCTAAAATTTTCCAGTGAGAATAGACATCAAGAACTACCAAGGCTAGGCATCTAATCCTAAGTTCTTATGAATTTAAATTACCAAAAGATTAAGTCACATAGGAACCCAACATACTTGGATGCAGCTCCCCCGACCCTCCTAGTCTCTTTGCTTTCTCCAATTTCTCCCTCCATCCCACTCAACCAAATTGGCATACAAGTACACAGCACAGCTCGAGATATATCCTATTCAAAAATTAAAACTTCCACCAGCAAACTTGATTAATCAAAATGATGTGATGAAATGCCCCGCAGTAATGACAAGAAGATAAATAAAACTTCAAGCAATACGAAATGTGAGAGACTTTCTGCCTACAATCTATATTTTAGTATCCAATAAATCTCTCCTTGTAGGGCACACTCAATCAGTAAAAGAATGCTCAATCAGTGAAAGAAAAGGAGTCAGCCGTAAGATCTTTTTAGATGCCTAATGACATTTAGATGGTATTCTGCAGTGGCTAAACCTGCAAACTCCAAGTGGGCATCAAGCATTTCTGCGTCCGACATAGTCGGTCTATCTAGCATAAATGGCATCCCCTCTGATTCATGTTAATTAATTTCATGGACACTTGAACTGGTGTACAAAGAAGGCAACAAGATGGCCATACAGGAGTATGGTACGCTTGTAGTCAATGTAGATGACTGTCCGCAAGGCAACAACCTGGTCGAGAAGTAGAGAAGAATCTATTGCACTTATAGATAAAATCCCTTCATTCAACTAATAACTAATACCAGCTTGGAATTCTTTACTCGCAACTAAGTCGTCTCTAGATTTCCATTCGCATCGCCATCATTCACTCTTTGTTTCTGTGTAAAAAAGACCAACTCATTGGTTCGACATCACATTCTCATTTAGACTTCCAAGCACCTTATACCTCTATATTCGTCCAATTCTCTATCAAACACAATTCAAGTTAGATTGACAATTACAGTGTTTCCTCTCGGGAAAAGGAAGTAGCACAGTTAGGAAAAGCGAAAGAAGTAGAACGAGATAAGGCCAATGACTCAAAGGGCAAACACAGCAAGCCATTGTTGAAGAAACGAACAAAGTGCATAAAGAAAAAAGGAGAACTTTCTTGAATCGAAGCAATACCCAGGAGAGATTGTCCACAGGCTCTGCCAATTGAAGCGATGAAGCACCCACCTTCGAGTCATCTGTGACCATCGCCAGCAAATCCTTCTCTTGAGAAGCCAAGCGGTTTGTCGAACCGAAGCTGAAACGGAGGCACACGCTGCGACCCTGCCCCATCTCCATAGCTAGAAAGCTCTGCTGGATTAAGAACAAGGAAGGAGGAGAGAGGTGGGAATTGGGCCGTAAAGGGCCGCCGCGGGATCAACTGGGCCGGGCCGGGCCGGACTTTATAGCCCTTTCAGGCCCAATGAGACATCACATTGATGCGAATGTGGTGGATTAGTTATTGAAACGTAATTTCGAAAAAGCAGTGCGACCATCCTCGTTTACTCTTGGATTAAAAAAAAAGAATATGCTAATGAATTATTCAAATCAGCATCTTACAGATAACACACACTCATGCCTGCTCAAATATCGAGATGACGGGCCAAGCTCTGTAAAAGTCAAACCAATTTTGAACGTAACAATCGGTTGGCCTTTCAAAATCATCGCCTCTCATAAAAAAGTTCAACTCCACTCAAATCAAGACTTGATACTTCTATTACCAGCTGCCTCATCATACCAAAAAACCCTCTCAAACACAATGACAGGACAGCAAGAGAGGACACGAAATCTCCAAGGGGAAACCCTTATCAAGTGCATACCTAAAGCAGTGATTGACCACAATTTCTCAAGCTTTCGAACAAATTATGAACTTTTGCTTCAAATTGTGGTATTCCTCCAACCTAAGGTACTCAAGAACAGGACTGCCCTTCAACATGTCATGCATCGCCTTATCCATGATCTCGGAGCTGCATATGGACAGGAACTTGAGATTATTCCCAATGACACTCCTACTAAACGAGAAGCTACAAAGCCTTAAATGCAGCTACACCAACGAAGAGCATCCACAAAGGAGCAGTGGTACTGCGAAATGGATGGCCATCTCGCACCTCTTAGTCACATCGACTGAGAGGTCCTCGACATGGCGGTCGACAACAAAGCGAAGCCACGAACTAAGCTCGGGCGCGCAACGGTCGAGAAAATCGACGTGGATGTGGAATTCCTCACCTTGGGTGACACCTAGAGGATCAATACGCTGTCCACAGACGGGGAGGCGTTCCGCCAGGGGAAGGAGAAGAAGAGGTCCAGGGCAGCGGTCCAGACGGATCATGATGATGGGGCTTAAGTTTCTGGCTTTCGGTAGAGCGACACGTGTTGCTCGACGGAGAGGCAACCACTTTCCCGCGAGCCCTTGATGATGGGGCTCAGATGTCTTGAATCGCCCGGTATCGAACCTTAATTTTTTAATCCAAGCTTGTCCGACATCTAAAAAATCATCATTCATATAATAATCGACTATGACCAAGATCGAGTAGCCATACATAAGCAAGCTTGAGCCCGTGAAAAGGAAATGTTTGCTCGAGTCCGCTAGATTTGTTATATTACACTCGAGTGCTCAACTTACGTAGTGGTAGACATAAATAACTAATGAAACATTGCAAACATCTGCAAACATCTATCAAAAGAAAAAATAAAATAAAAATTAACCGTAAATAACTTTTATGAGATAATTCTTTAGCTTAAATTACATTCATGATCAAAGTATGATATCTCATGAGCTCGAAAAGTAGGAGATGAATGTTTCAACGTCTTGACTTACATTGACATGAACGCAAGGAATGATAACCCAAGCAATTCATGTAGTTCGCTGGTCTAGGATGGACATGTTCTCTTATTTTCAAATTGGCTAAAAAGAATGCAACCAGAGAAGACTTTCCTCGCCTCACCACCATCTGCAAGAATACTACATCCACAATGTACGTCTCCATCTAGATGGCAACTCCATGATACTAGTAATTAAGGTTGTTGAGCTTATGGCTCAAGTTCTACCAACTCGGATTTGGATCGAAGCCTGGAGATTAAACTAAGTCACAGACGTGTTAAGAGGCATTGTGGACGTGTGGCAAAGTTATATGGAGAGGACCAGATGCTTGACCCCTGCCGTGCTACCGACCAAATGATAGCACTGGGTATTGTTTGAGCTCTTGGGCAATCCCTTCGGACGCCAAATAACTAGCATAGTCAGTATCCGATATTCTGTTTCCTATGCGAGACAAAAACTGCTAATTAAATATGTTTTTTTTTTTTTTGGTAAGATCTAATTAAATATGTTCTCCATTGCAAAAGTTGGAATTTCAGTTTTTATGAAGATGATGACTTTTCTTAATTTGTGTGGAATAGGTTGATTCATCCTCCATATAGAAAAAAAAAAAAAAATAGGGCTGTCAATCCTAACTTTTTGAAATTGAAAATAAATCCAACCAAACTGAAGCGGTATCAGCTTGGCTTCGGAAGATACCAAGAAAAGAGTTCATAACATAAAGGAAGATTCTATTGTGTAAACATCCGAAGATTGTTCTATGTACATAAAATGCGAATAACATTGGTAAATAACAAAACCATATGATAACAAAATGCTGACCTATAACTTATTCAGTCATTAATATTTTGGTAAGTTACCAAAACTTTTAAGAAAATACCAATAGTTAATATATTATTATTGACATTTGAATCTTCTTGATGCCTAAAATTACAAAAATTCGAGACTCGAGGTGCCTGATCGTGGCGAGACTTGTTTCTTGACTAAAAAAAATTTGATTAGTATCACTTTGTTGGCCAAACCAAAGAATCGACCTTTGACCGGAAAAAGAAATTATTGTTTCAGTAGCCTTAATCTTTTTTAGACATTGGATTTAGGCGCGACCACCTAAAATCCATTGGGAGAATAAAACGTAATCTTTTCCCATCTTCTTTTTACGTTCAAGGTGGGAGGTGCCACAAGATAGATGGTCAATGAGCCTCTCCATCATTCCCCTCGACGCCATTAGTTGCCATAGCTGCTTGCCCTCGCCGTTGATGAGCCGCCCCTTCCTGCTTCATTATTGCTCCCTGCCTTCCCCACCGTGAAAACCGAGGAGCCCAGATCTCGTCTAGAGAGTCTCTCGCCGGCCGTGGTTCTGTTCATAGACGGTCGTAAGCATTCCAGTCACCGATTGCGAGCATCCGTTGCAGCTCAGTTATCCCTGTTTTTGTTCCCTACGGTTTGTGGATGCAATGGCTGGCACAATGGTTAGCTGATGGTTGGAGAAGCTGGTTTGGTGAAGAGCGAGAATGAGTGACGGTGGTGTAGGAGTACTTTTGAGCATTAAGGTTTTGAATGCTTCCTTCTCCTTCAGTGAAGCTTTAAATATTAATCTGTAGGCATGACGATTCATTACGGAAGTCATTGAAGGTGGGAGCTGTGGGAATAGGGAGCCAAGCGTCAAAGGTGAGAGGTCAAAAAGGCTAAAAGTTTAAAAATATATATGTATCTATATATATTTTATCCAGAAGGAATGAACGATGTTGACGTGTCCAGTCGGGGCGGGGGCGAGGGCGCCACGCGGGGACGAGGTGGCGGTCCGACCATCGCATTTGCTAATTACAAATTGTTGCAGTGAGGATTGGGCCCCACTTTATCTACTTTTCATGTACCCTTTTTCTTGTCCTCCATTCCTATCGTGTTTTTTTAATAAGCTGCGGGGGTGCAATTGCGTTGGGTTTGCAGGGGCGTGTGTGCCCATCACTGACTTCAAAAGAAAATTAAATGCTCTTATTTGAGTCCAGTTACCAGCATTTAATAGATTGTTTCGGTATTATTGATTGCGCCATTGAATTAGCCACATTTATTTGTTAAAGTTACTTACTCTTATAGGATATTACTGCCCTTGATTTAGGAAATTCACCAACTTTTCAAGGAATAAGTCATGATAACCATTGTATTTGAGCATGTGTGTGTTGATAAGAGATCGAGTTGAAAAGATTTACCAAACTGGCGTTGAAGGTAAAAATATCTCAATTATTTGATAGGCAAGAGGTAGAAAAATGTGAAAAAAGGAAGAAGAAATTTAAACCCTTTATTGTTTCCTGGAAATGTACACGAAGTCGCATTTCTGCGGATATTTGGTGTGTACACTTTCAGACATTGCAAGCCTACTCCTTCATGCACTATAAAAGGGAGTACACCCCAGTGATAACAAACACTGCAAAAAGTTGTCATTCTTTCCTCTGCTGCAATTTTTTTGTAACCAAACACTCCCATAGTCAGACACTTAGTTCAGAAGAAAAGAAAATGCAAAAGAGAGCTCCGGCTTCCTCTTCTTTAAGTAGACCAAGTTAACCTAAGAGGTCCTTGCTTCACTCCAATGAAGTAATAAATTTTTGCTTAATTGCTTGATGTTCGTGGTTTTAGCTTTACTCGAGGGTAGTAATCAATGAAGGGTTCTTGTGTTCAGCATTCTTTAGAAGAGAAATGTAACAGAAGCCTGCATTGTAAGTATTAGATTGATTGGCTTTTGACTCATGAGTCATGATTGTTCTAAATTGCTTTTGTTCAGTTTTTTGTTTGTGGGTTAGTGTTGTGGCTTCAATTTCAAGTATTAAAGACCTTAAATGTTGTGGTCTCCTTGTTTGAATTGAACTCCATTATAAATTTTTACCAAGCAAGTGAGCTGTAATTGTTATCGCGTCACTTTGCTCTCCCGTTTGATTAATTATCCTATGTTACTTGCATTTTTGTGAAGAACTTCACGCAGTCAAGAATGAAACGGGTCCCAGAGGAAACTCGAGTTGAGGAGCTGTCTAATGGAGGAGGCTGTGTGGAGAGTGGTAAGATGAGTAGCTTGGACATAAATTACAGTGTTTATTGCATTTCAATTGCTGATTTCTTCTATTAGAAGCGGTTGAATGAATTTCTACCCTTCCAGTAAGTTCTCGAAATCTGCATTACAAATTGCTACAAGATGAATAGAGAATATTGTTTAATTCGGGCCCACATGTTCAATGGTAATCTCATCGCACACCCCAACAAAACAAAGTTCCCTAATGGGAGGACTCATGGGACATCACATCGATGTGAATGTGGTGGTGGATTCAGTTGTTGAAATTGTAATTTGGAAAAAAAGTAATGTGATTATTCTCATTTACTTTTGAATTTTAAAAAATATGCTAATGAATTATTCAAATCAGCATCTCACAAGAGGGAACATTCACGCATGCTTAACATGTCAAAACGATAGGCCAAGCTCGAAAATATGGCCAAGCCATTCGCCATCACCACCCAACTTCCAAACAGTCGGCTGGATAGAAATACTCTCACTAAGTCATTTGCCATCATCCGCCCAAAATCCAACCCCTTTCCATGCACCTTTTTTCCCCCCAATTTGTGATGATTGCGTATCAAACTTTAAAGTACATGATCATTCTCTAGTCAAGTGGCGAATGTCATTCATGTCTATTTTTATCCTCATGACACTTTTGGATGGATCACTAAGTCTTGCTACCAATAAATGTGAAGGCCATGTTTTATATGGTCATTCCTCATATCTGCAATGCAGAGTAATTCTGCCCATTGCAAAACTTCACGTGCTTGGGTCGGCATCTGAAGAGCATGGAGATCATTGATTCATAGCTCATTCCTTCAATGGCGACGGATGTAGCTCACCATGCCAATGCTGCTTTTACCAAGAGATGCACTCCTGCTAGAGAAGATGGTCATTAGCGTCAAGACCAATGGAAGATGCCAATCGAAATCTCTCAAGTCTTTGCCATGGCTGGTTCTGCCCTAGATGCAATCTTACCAGTAAAGTCTCGCTGCAAACTACCCAATAGGGAGAAGTGAGTGGACAAGAATGGTTTGGACAGTTTCCTATGCTTGCACCAAATTATCTTTGGGTTATTGGAGCTTTTATGGAGCAAGAAACTTAGTATTCTTGCCACTGGCATCCTTTCAAAAAAATAGAAAAAAGACAACCCAGAAGCTCAACATTGAACTAAATGAGCTACATCAATTTTCATAACAAATTATTTCCTATAAATCATGTTCAATTTTCCATCTAAAGTATCTCATCTTAAAGTGAAAATTACCTGTTCTAGGTAAAGAACATAGGATTTTGAAATCGACTTTAAGTATTCAACCGAGTCAAGACATTGTGATCAAATCATCATTGACAATTCACAAACTCATACATAGATCTGAAAAACCTCCCAAATAGGAAACCATATTCCACACTAATAGATCTAATGATAGGCAGTGGGCCCAAGGGAGTCCATTTGGGAGAGTCCCAACAAGGAATTATAACTATTAAGGACTTGCTCCATGAAACTAAAGAGAACTGATAGGAACCTTAATGATACTGATTAGAACAATTCTCCAGCACGCGTTTCTAGACTAATCAAATGTCTGTTGAGAAGTTCATCATGTTTTCACTTTGAAACAGTACTAAACCCAAACATGCAGGAAGGTTCAGAGTACCTAGAATTCTAAATCTTCTAATGGCTACACACACAGAGAGAAAACTATCTATGTACAAACATACACACTCACAGAACACTTTCTCCAACCGACGGTCGTATAGGCTCTCTCAATCCCCCTAAAAAAGAGCAGAAACTCAAAAGTCTAAACCAAAGCAGAAAGTCTGTACAGCAGGCTAACCCAGACATACACCAAATTCTCCTTTAGGTGCTCCAACTGTAGTCTAGGTAGGAGCACTTGGGGAAAACAACAAAAGCTTCAGATAATTGTGCTGTATCGAAGTCGGAGGTGTCATCTCTGAAGTGACCAGTAGAAGTAAAATCTAGAACTTTTACAAGAATAACTTCACCTAGTATAGTTGTTTAACTGACCAGTCCATTACTTTTGGGCTATACTGATTTCTGCCATCAGATCCATTTATTAAGAGAGACTGCTCTGGGGAAGTGAGAAAGGAAAGAAGTAGTCATTGACAGAATCTGATAGACTATACTGCTAAATATATGATCTGAAACAGACATGAGGCTTACAACATTTCCAATTGGAAAGACACCAAATATACTAGAGCAGAAAACCACATCTTCATCTCCACTACAAAGGATATTGAAACATTGCTTTGAAGAATTTGAGAACACTACAAATGAATCTTGACCATCGTCAGTTAAACCAGTTTCTCCAGGTACTAGTCCAGGCATGCAAGGAGCTCAAGAAGAAGAAGAAGAAGAAGAAGAAGAAGAAGAAGAAGAAGGTAAATATAACAAGAGATTAAGCTTAAGGAGTCAACAATCAACAAATCAACAACTCACAGTTGACACCAAACATAAGTTTTCAAAAACCTTCCACAAACCCATATTGAAGCTGTTGAATAAAATCCTAAGTTTGAGAAAAGAAATATTTTAGTAGACCAGACTAACATAACTACTTAACTGCAAACGAAGCATTAGATAGAACATGAAAGGTATGAACAATAAAATATTGTCTGTTAAGAATCAAAATCGAGAAGTTAGATGAACTTTTTTCAGTTGAAAAATGCATACTCTATTCACATGGGCATCCTCCTCCCAATTGAGACACACCCCAGCTGCCGCATGGGACTTAAGCTTCTTAACAGTTTTCCATTCTGCTTAATATTTATACCGAGTTAGGAAAAAAAAATACCACAGTACGTATAACTGCTGCAAGCACTAGCATATAACAAGCAGCACGATGCATATCCACGGTTCCATAAAGACAGCTAGATTGGTAAGATAACATTCATATGTAAAATTAAGATCTTCAAAGAAAAACATAATCCATGAAGTGGATAATGATTAGTAAATTGGTAGACATCGCAAAGAAACTTTATGGCAGAAGCATCAGCCAAGTTCTGAGCAATTGTACCCATGACCAAACAGCTAGATTAATGAATAACTGGTAATCTACAAACTTTTCCACCCACAAGCATAATTAAGGCACATACAAATTCTATCATTTAGGAGTCACCTGAACTATTACCTTCTTAATATGACTGAACTGGACATATGTCACTTTAAATAATAGAAAGAAACTAATAATTTGATGAAAATGAGCGTGCCATGGATGACTGCTTCTATATGCTGTCTTAGTCACCTTCGGATAGGAATGAATGATTCAATCTAATCAGTTAAATGGGTATATATAAGATACAAGATATCATGACATCATCTAAACCAAGGACTTTGTAAGTTTATGGCTATTCTTCTTAAAAATTATATGACATTGACGAAGATATGCATATTGCATGTATTGTACAAGTAATAAATGTTGCGCTGGTCATGTCTGGATTGGAATGAACCATTCACTTTAATTAGTTAAATGGGCTATTCATTTCCTGTCATTTGTAGACCTATTTAACAAAGGGGGCATGTTCTAAAAGAGTGTTCTAATAAGTAATAAGATCTGTTAAGGCTTTCGTGCTCAGATTGACCTAACTAGCAGTCCACTGTTCATTTGACATTGGCAGACGGACCCATAAACATGGATTGCCATCTCTATTAGCAGCTAAATGTTTGTTGAGCAAGCTTGCTGTTTGCAATGCATCATGCGGCTTTTGAGCAATTCAGA
Source organism: Eucalyptus camaldulensis (assembly GCA_019915185.1). Taxonomy (NCBI): domain Eukaryota; kingdom Viridiplantae; phylum Streptophyta; class Magnoliopsida; order Myrtales; family Myrtaceae; genus Eucalyptus; species Eucalyptus camaldulensis. Next base: position 11,474,165 of record JAHSVA010000013.1, on the reverse strand, counting down.
ATCTTTCCCAAGAGAGATTAGAGAAGAGCACATTCTGAAGATAAGGGATTCTTGCAGTGAAACTGTACCATCTTCTAGTCTCAAGACAACTACTTTGCCATCAGGATGCCAGCATAATGATGTTATACATTTACCTAGAGTACATTAGAATAGTTAGATAATCCAGTATAACGACATTCAACGGAATGTGCAAAGAAAAGTGATTTCATAAACAACAACAACAACAAAAACAGAGAGAGAGAGAGAGAGAGAGAGAGAGAGATGGGATGAATAATTTGCTCACCATAAAATTAATAGACTAAGAGGAAAGACAGAGACCACACATAAACCGAGAAAATGATAATCAAAATTTGGGAAGTAAGGCAAACATCATAACAGTACACATTATATCTGTCAGGGACATTGGTAGCTTGACATGGGATTTCTTTGGGCTAGTAGATCATCTAAAGCTAGGGAATCAATATCTTTTTGGCAGCCTTCAATCCATTATCTCAATCCAGGAACGAATCTTATTGTTCGGCTTTGGAACCTCTAGGTGGAGTGTAACCATGAAAGCATACGTCAAGCAAGGATCACAAGTGTACAAGTATCTACAACTTATCTCAACAGAAATCACTCAAGGATTGGTTCAAAAAGCACTCAACAACATGTTTTTCATATCAAGAAGGCAACATGATGCGTGCAGCATTCAGATGTTTCTGGAGAAAATATACCGCCTCTCTAAATTTTTCCAGTGAGAATAGATTACAAAAACTACCAAGGCTAGGCATCTGATCCCAAGCTCTTACGAATTTGAATTACCAAAAGATAAAGTCGTACAAGAACTTAACATACTTGGATGCAGCTCCCCCTACCCTCCTAGTCTTTTTGCTTTCTTTAACTCCTCCCTCCATGTATACATGTATGCAGCTTCTGAAGCAGTCCCTCGACCAGGTTGCAATACCCTCTGTAAGACTCAAACTGATTTTGAACAAAACAATCAGATGGCCTTCCAAAATCCTCGCCTCTCACAAAAAAGTTCGACTCTGCTTCAATCAAGGATCGAGACTTCCGTTACCAGCTGCCTCATCATACCAGAAAATCCTCTCAAACAGCAACAGAGGACTTGAAATCTCCAAGGGGAAACCCTCATCAAGTGCATACCGAAAGCAGCCATTGCCCGCAATTTCCCTCAAAGTTCTCGAACAAACCTTGATGGTTCGCTTTATACCGTAGCATCCTTCCAAACTAAGGTACTCAAGAACAGGGCTGCCATTCGACATCTCATGCATCACCTCCGAGTCACAGACGGACAGGGACCTAACATTAATCCAAGCGATACTCCTACTCAACGAGAAGCAACAGAGCCCCGAGTGCAGGTTCACCAACGAAGAGCATCCATAAAAGGAGCAGCGGTACTGCGAAATGGCCGGCCATCTCGCACAACCTCTTAGTCGCATCGACTGAGAGGTCCTCGACACGGCGGTCAACAGCAAAGCGAAGCCACGGACTGAGCTCAGGCGCGCAACGGTCGAGAAAACCGACGTCGATGTGGAACTTCCTCACCTTGGGTGACGCCTAGAGGATCAAGACGCCGTCCACGGAGGGGCAGGCGTTCCGCCAGGGGAAGGAGAAGACGAGGTCCGCGGGCGGCAGTCCAGACGGATCGCCGCCGCTTCGACAAAAACGCACGCGCGGACAATGCGTGCGAGGTCGAGAGACGAGAAGATGTGGTGGATCACTGAGTCGGGGGCAAGGTGGCTGGATCGACGATCGAAGGGAGGAACCGGAAGGAGAGCCTCCTCCGATTTGAGGGTTCGTTTCACTCGGACTTAAGTTTGTGGCTTCCCGTATAGAGACACGTGTCGCTCGATGGAGAGGCAACCACTTTCCCGCGCCTTTTAATACATCTATGAGCCCATGATGATGATGGGCCTCGCACGTCTTGAATTGCCGAGTACCGAACCTTAATTTTTTAAATCCAAGCTTGTCCGACATCTGAAAAAATCGTCATTCATATAATAATCGAGTATGAATAAGATCGAGTAGGTGAACATAAGCGAGCTTGAGCCCGTGAAATGAAATGTTTGCTTGATTCCGCTTGATTTGTGATATCACGCTCGAGGGCTCCACTTATGTAGTGATAAATATAAATAACTAGCGAAACTTTACAAATATCAATAAAAAAAACAGATAAAATAAAAAATAATCATAACTAACTTTTATGAGATAATTCTTTAGCTTAAATTACATTCATGATCAAGTATGATATTTCATGAGCTTTGAAAAATTGTCGATGAATGCTTCAATATCTTGAATTACATTGGCTTGAATGCAAAAAATGACAACTCAAGCAATTCATAAATCTCACCACTCTCATGGACATGTTGTTCTCTATTTTCAAATTGGCTGAAAAGAATGCAACCAGAGAAACTTTCCTTGCCTCACCATCCTCCCAAATGCAAGGCTACTGGCATCCACATTGTGTGTCTCCATTTAGATGGCGACTCCATGATTCTACTAATTAAGGTTATTGAGCTTATGGCTTGAGTTCTAGCCAAATCGAATTTATGTCGGAGCCCAAAAATTAAAATAAGTTAGAGACGCGTTAGGAGGTATTGTGGGTCTTTGGTGGAGCTATGTGGAGAGGACTGGGAGACTGGGCCGTGCCGCCTACTGGCCACATGATAGTCATTAGGTATTGGCCGAGCTCTTAGTAGGTCCCTTTAGATGCCCGAATAACTTGTATAGTCAATATAGTCAATATCCGACATTTTGTTTGTTACGCGAAACAAAAAATGCTAACCAAATACGTTCTCCAATGCAAAACTTGGAAATTCAATCTTCATGAATATCGAATTTTTTAATTTGGGTGGAATAGGTTGATTTGTCCTTCCTATTGAAAAAATTAGAGGTATTCGTAACATTTTGAAAGTGGAAAACAAATCGAATCAAAGCTAAGAATTGCATTTGGTTGGCTTCAGAAGATACCATGAAAAGAGGTCCAGGAAGATTCTACTAAGCAAAAATCCGAAAATTGGTCGGTGCAGGTAAAGTACAAATAGCATTGGTAAATATGAAAACTAGTTGACAACTAAATTTTGAATGATAACTTATTCGGTTGGTAGCATTTTGGTAAGTTACCAAAATTTTTCAGAAAATATCAACAACTATTAGAACTTTTTTTTTTTATATATTACTATTGACATCCAAATAATCCTAATGGTTAAAGTTAGAAAAATTCAAGATTCAAGATCCCGATCGTGGCGACACTCATTTCTTAACTTGAAAAAAATTAGATTTGTATCAGTAGTACTTTAATTGCATATAGGTGTTAATTCAACATAAGCGTGTAGGAATAGGCGTTTAGATTTGAAGTTTTCATAGAAATGGCTTAAAATCCTTTTTTTTTTGGTCAAATCAAAGAATCTACCTTTGACTGAAAAAAAAATTATTTCAGTAGTTTTTAATTCTTTTTAGACATTTGATTTAGAAATAGTGAAATTTAAGTACCTACAATCAAATCAAAGAAATATCAATTTCAAGAATCGAGTAACCAGTTAGAACACCATATTTGTTATCATGGAATTTGAGCTCACAACTTTCAAGATCGCGTCACATGGCGCAATTACACAAAACTCTGTTGGAGAATGAAATATGTTCTTTTCTCATCTTGGAAGGGGTCCTTTTTTTTCTTCTTTTGGCTTCTTTTTATGTTCAAGAGGGAGGCGCCACAAGTTAAAGAAAAGGGAGAAAAGAGAGAAAAATAAGGAGGATTGACTCTCCATGAGCGCTGTGTATACATCTTCACCGTCGCCCCATCACATCCGACCTCATCCTCATCACCGCAAGCTGCATCCATTGTTCTTGGACTTCATTCTCTTGAGGAGTTGGAGCAATAGTGGCCGCTGCCCATTCTGACGACTGAAACCCACGCCATCACTTCGATGAGCCTCTCCATCACTCCTCTCGACTCCATTAGTTGCCAAGCCAGTTGCCCTCGCTATTCCCGAGCCGCCCTTTCCTGCTTCACTATTGCTCCCTGCCTTCCCATCGTGAAAACTGAAGAGCCCAGATCTTGTCCGAAGACTCCCTCGTTGGTCGTTGTTCTGTTCGTAAATAGTTGTAAAGGTTCCAATCGCTGGTTGCGAGTGCCCATCGTAGCCTACTTACACCACTAATAAACTAGGCTTTCCTGCTGCCTTCAACGATGGTCATCGACGAGGAGCCACTCAAAACCTGATGGTCCGAGGGTTAACTTTTGAGCTTGAATATTCCGGTTGGTTTATCCGATTCTATCTCCACTTTTGTTCCTTACTTTTTGTGGATGCAATGGCCAGCGCAATGGTTAGCCGATGGTAGGAGACGGTGGTTCGGCGAAGAGCGGGAATGAGTAACAGTGGTATAGGAGTACTTTTGAGCGTGAGATTTTGAATGTTTCCTCCTGGTTCGGTGAAGCTTTAGATAGCATGAAGATGCACCGTGAAAAGTCATTGAAGATGGGAGTTCTGGGAATAGGGAGATAGGCCTCGAAGATGAGATGAGGGGGTGAAAAGGCGAGAAAAGGCTAAAATGATATCGACGTGTCCGGTGGGGTGAGGCCCCACACGGGGACGAGGTGGCGTTGCGGAGGGCCGGTCTTTTCCTCCGTTCCCGTCATCCAACCCTCTCTTTTGCTAAATTAGTAATTGCTAATTGCAATGGGGATTTAAAAATTAGTTCCCTGGAATGTTCTAAATTCTCGAGGAGAGGATGGTATCCCTACTACCGGATTGCCTATGCTGTTTCATGGTAACGATTTCCAGAATGCCATGTGGAGCGATACGATCCATTCTTCGAGCCAAACGGACTATACCGGGGGCAGGAGTGTCCTCGACTCTGAACCTTCCTGTGCCTCGACATCAAGCTTCCAGTCTTGGAGTCCACTTCCTCATCCTGAAGGCAATCCCATGATGGGAGATTCCCTAGCAATTTATTTAGATGACATTTTGGAATGTGATGACTTGTCAGATCCCACAATTCGATGATGATTGTTCTGTTAGAGGTACCAGGAACGGTGGTGCTAAGTCCAAAATTTAGCCCAATCCCGCCCACCAATCCAATAAGTCCGAAAATCCTTCTCTTTCTTCCTCATATCTGCAACTTTTCTCTGCGAATTCTCAAGACTCCGCTGGACCTCGCAAGCCTCCCTCCATTGAAGCTCCATCCTCCACAAGCTCACCATGGGTTTGCATTTCCCACTGACGCTTCTGTACCCTCCTCGCGTTTTGTTACAGCACAGCTGATGGCTGCATTTTCGGCTGCTAGTGGCGTGTGCTTCAGTTTTAGCTTCAGTTCGACAAACTGCTTTGGCTTCTGAGGTTCTGCTTCCGTTCAGCGTTCATTCGCGACCTAATGGGTGGGTTGACTCGATTGTTCCGACTCGGTTTTGTGAGGTTTTGGCTCAATTTCTTCCAATTGGCAGGTGAAGATGAAGGAGGTGAATCCAGAGAAGGATTTGCTAGCGATAGTCACGGAGGACTCAAATGTGGTCGCTTCTTCGCTTCATTTGGCGGAGGCTGTAAACAATCTCTCCTGAGTATAGCTAAGACTAGAGAACTTCTTTTATTTATTTATTTATTTATCTATTCATTCATTCATTCATTCATTCATTCATTCATTTAGTGTGTTGGTTTCTTCAACAATGGGCATTTGTGCTTCAGTATATTTGGTGTCTTTTCAATCGGACATATCATAAGCATCCCGTGTGTTGAAATCAAATATTTAGGAGTATGGTAAATTGGATACAGCCGACAATTCATTCTTTCCTTGTTCTGGCTTCTCATTCAGCACTTTTTCTTAGTAAGTCTGTATTGCCTGGAAAGTAATGGGCTGATTAAGTAAACAATTATACCAGGAATGCTTGTGAAAGTTTCAGATGTTCATGCCATTTCCCAGGCTAGATTTCACATCCGTTGGTCACTTCAAAGATGACACCCTTCTAAATTGGATACATAACAATTATCTTATTTTTGTTTGGCCTGAGGTTAGCCTGCCTTACCTACTTGCTCTACTCTAGGCTTATTGCGTTTCTGCTCTGTTCTATGAAGATTTTCAATCAATTCTCCAGGCTTGATTTTGATTCGTCCTTAATGTTGTACTAGGTAAGATGATTATCCTTTTACTGATAGAATTCTTGGTATTCTTTTCTTAGATGAGGGCATATGAGTTACTCATCTGTGTTCATTTATCCATTCGTGTATAGAACATATTTGTTGAAAGGCCTTCTTAAACTAATAAACTTTTTCATCAGCTCTTTTAAATTTAGTTACTCTCTCTACTTTCTTAAATCAAGCTTTACTACATGAATAACACATTAGGAGCTAAATAAAAACATGCGAACCGTTTACATTTATGGTAGCGAGAACTTTGGTTCCTTTGGTTTGATGATCCTCTTTGATCAAAGATGTTATGTACGCATTTGGAATTTGATATTATTGCCAAGAGATGATGATTTGAGGCTAGTATCGATTGATGTCTATGAACGTGGATGTTCATGGGCAGTGGATCTTCTGGTTTGGACCATTTGTAGGGGCACTAGCAACTACAGTACCATCAGCAGGTCAAGGCCCTCAAAGCAACTGCCGTCAAGGCCCTCGGCGGCAACCCTGCCAACTAAAATATTTCTCGTTTTCTCTTTTGCATTTTTATGCCCATTTTTTTTATTTTTGTGAACGAGAGATAACTATGACGATAGATGGTGATGGTGGTGATGACGGAACCCCTCTTGATTTATAGATTTATTGATCCCATTTATCATTATCATTGCTGTCGTTGCTGTTCAATGATTAGTGGTGGAAGTATTTCCTTTTCTTTCATATTATATCCCCCTGTGATCGCGTGCGCTCCTGTCGGAACCAACCCGACAGCCCCAATCAAGTTGAGTGTAGAGACTGTGGCAGACATAAACCCTACATCCAGGACTCCTAACGATGAGAAGATACTCAGTATAAAACTAGAATTGGAACAGGAACATGCGTGATCAGCACGAGGATGAACATTCCGTGCGTCTCTAAGGAGACATACCTGGTACTAACAGGATGAGCAAAAAGACGCTCGAGCTATGTAATAATACTGATGAGGTTTTGAGTCAGCGTGTTTTTATCGTCAAATGAAACATTATAGTGGCTCGACTGAGGGCTGAATCGCGACTATTCCTGGCAAAAAGCCAGGGTGACAAGAGGGGGTGGGGGAAAGAGGTGAGGCGACAATTGCCGCGCTGGGACTCAAAATTGCATCTAGCCAATAGGACGTCTAAGTAGACAGAGAAAATATGAGAAAATATTGGGTAGGGCTGTCGTTCGGGCAAAATGTGAAAATGTTTAGGACTTAATTGACACAATTGAAAGGTTCGGGATTAAATTAGCACAAATGCAATAAGTTTAGGATTTTTTTTTTTTTTTGATAATATTCCCATCAATGCCATGGTTCATACAATTCGGCATTCTGACCACTAAATGTAAAACAGGTCAATCAAATGATGAAATTTGACTTAAAGATCAATAATATCACACTAATTCAACTCTTTTTCCCTCCTTACTCAGATCTTACTATTGCTTAAAAAAAACAAAAATTCAACGATGGTTATAGCGTATAATATATGGTCATAAAATCCCATAGAGTTGCCTCCAGAAAATTTTGCAAGCTAGGCATTCAGAATACTACACGTAAATTTACGACGTCATGATGCTTCACTTGTAATCAAATTACATTATCTAATTCTACGGTGAGTGGAGGTGTCAAAAATTGGCTTATGGGGAGCGAGATTTCGAGTACATTTGATTTTACATATAATTCCAAGTTTTGATAACGATGCATTTAGTAATAACAACTCAATTGATTAAAACATAATACAAAAGAAAATCATGATATTCATGAAAATGTAATATTTAATCAAAACGTTATAAATTAGAAAGCCCATGTATATGCGGAAAATGAAAAAGCGTTAACTTAGAATTTAATAAAAGGAAGCATCGATGGCTAAAAAAATGTAGAAGAATGACTTCAGGATTAGGACATGGGACGACTCAAATAGGTGTTCAACGGTTGGATTATCGTACTTCCAAATAATATTGAAATTACTAGGTATGTAGGATTATTGCCCTATATCCCTCCTTGACTTTATCTTCTTTTAATCAAGCTCATGAGATATATCATGATTTTTAGAAATATTGAATGTTTCTGTTACTTTTTTGAAATTTACTAGAATAGTGAATGTCATGAAACAATAATTGCATGTACATCGAAAAATTTTCTAGTTGATTTGATTTGTTGAGATAAATATTGGTGGTATGAAATTCTGATTCGTAGCCTTTCAAAGGTTAGTGATATCATTGAAGAAAATAGAATAGAGCGATCGAAAATTGAAAAAAAAAAAATCTAATTTCTATATGTTTTATCCAAAATGGACGAATTTCCTGCAAAATAACAACAACAACAACAACAATAATTATAATTGAGCATCTTTGGATGTTTCAAGGCTTTAAGTAATTTTTGGACCATTGGGTTTACTTATTGGGCCCATGGATCCAAAATCCAGTATCAAAGGGCATTCATATAAATTTCGTCCCAAACGGGCTTCTTGGCCCAATTGAGTTCAACCGCTATTTCTGTGGGTGCAATGTCTGATAAAGGGCAAGGGCTGAAACTTGCATCGCATTGTTACCAAGAGGTAAAATTATTTTGTTATAATATTGGATCGGGTATTGGATGGATTTTCAAGTTATTGTCATTTTGGATATACATTGAAAATGATTATGTAGGTGAATTATTTCAAATCACTTATTGGTATGTTGAATATCATGTATCATTATTGAATTGATGCACGTGGTCAACCTATGCATTGAGAGATGATACATATTTACTAATTGTTTCGATTTTGGGGCTTAGCCACAAGTGATATGTTTTCTAGGGCTTAACTACAATGGACGTGGTTCTCTAGATCTTGTAACCTACCAAAGTGTGGCCATAGTGTTCCGATATGAGCAACTGGTCTGGTATCTTTATGTTGAGTATTTCAATGACGTATGATGTGCGTGATTTAACTGTGGTGTTTTTGTTAATGTGCCGCATAATTGACACAAAAAAATTTGCATCATTCACTACTCAATTTCATTGAAGTGGTGATTGTTACCTCCGTAGTCATAATTTTGCTCATCCCTTTCGATACCATTTTAGGTTGTGAGTAAAAATACTTGATTGAGTCACACAGAGAGCAATTTGGAATGGCGTTGAACTCTAATTAAGGTTTTTTTTTTTTTATTTGTGGGTCGGAATAATTTAGATCACTTGAGTAAGGACTATCATGAAACTCTCATTTGGATTAATTTACGACACTCTAAACTTTGTTAGTATGTTCATTCGGTGAAAGGTAGCTATTATCGGTTGAGGGTTTTGTCCTTTATTTTATAGGGAATATTCGGTCATTCCCTAAATTCTAAGTTCGGATTTGGACCCTGGCAGTAGGTGTCATTCGCGCGCGCACATTTTTTACGAGATGGAAAAATAAAATAGTCAACGTTGAAAAGTCCACCAAAGAAAAATATACATTAAAGCAATAGCATCCATAGCAGCCTAAACTCCAGATTTTAGCCAGTTTTAACTTTAGCCTCCCTTGATTTTTTTTATTTTATTTTAGTCGAATGGCCTCCCTTGTTTTGCCGCCTGGAATTGCCCTTGTTTGTTTACGTGGGTTGAAAAAGAAACATTACTAGTAAATTCATAATTTCCTCGTGCATTAATAAACTTATATTATCGAAAAAGAAAAATTCATAATTCCTCTTTTAGAAAACAGACAAAATGAATAAAATATTAGAGCACCGTGAGAGATTATAGAAGGAATTCCTCCGAGCCAAATTACTTGTAATAGTGCTTGTAAAGCACATCTTCTATTGATGATGGGCACAATTTCAATTTTGAATAAATTTTGGGACTTTATTGAAATATTTCAGCGTCACCTGCCAACGTCACCGTATTAGGGAAACGCGTCGGAGGATAAAGCTTGAACTGCAAGATTGGCCACGTACACCAGAAAGCCAAGCAGCCTTTAGAGTTGACAAAATCCCCACTTCACTCGGTTCGGTTTGCATATGTTTAATTTAATCACTCCACCACCTTATGCCAATCCACTCGCATTCTTTGTCTTATTATAGTTTGTATTAATGTAAGGAAAAACCCAAAATTAATATACCTCTGATAAATTTATTCTAAACTAATTTTTTGATCACTATAAATCCAAAATCGGTATAGATACGATAAATTTATCCTAAATTAATTTTTCAATTACCAAAAACCTCAAAATGGTATATTTGTGACAAATTTACTCTATGTAGTTTATCTTAAATTGGATTAATACAAAAAAAATTCCAAACTGATACATTTGTGATGAACGGAAAACATGTACCATCCAACTCAATAATTTGACGATAAAAATTAATGAAAATTAACATAATGTAAATTTGTTACACGAGTAGCAATTAAGGATTTTGGAGAGTTTAAATATTAGTTTGAGTAAACATGTTACAGTATACCAATTCGGAATTTTTCGTGATATTAATCTTTATTATTATTGTTTTTTTTCAATATTATAATAAAATTAGCCATGTCCAACAGAAAGCCAAGCTTTGATTTTGGCCTTATAATCGCATGTGGTTAGAAGTGACTAATGTTTTTTTAGCACTGCATATGATAACAAATAAAGATAAGTACATTTGAAGTTTTAAAACTTATCATGAAAGTGTAATTGAGTTCTAAGATTGTTAAAAAGTATAATCAAGTTTTAAAACTTGTCAAATTAATGCAATCAAATATTTTTGTTAATTCTGTCACAAAAAATGCTAACATTACATTCTTTGTTATTTTCTTCTCCAAATCTAACTTAAGTTAGATTTTTTAAAAATTAAAAGCATATTTAAAAAAAAAAAAAAGTGCCATCACCTATGGGTCACCAACGCCGAAGAGGGCTGGCGGAGGTCATCGAGGCAGGCTGAATTTTTCTAGGTCTTACAGGCTAGTGCAGCCTTTTATTTCATCCAGAAAGAAAGAAATAGGGCACTTCATAGAGGAACATATTTAGTTGACAAAATTATCAGCAATGTTCATTTCTCCATTAGAGTGCAGATGTCCTCCTTCATTATGTTGAGGAAGAGGGCATTGCTGCAAGAAGATGAGGAGTTTCCGGTAGGGGTGAGCATTGATCCACGATCAACCCTAGATTGACCCTAAACCGGCCCAATCCTGCCGGTCCTGGTCCGGTTTCTAGGGAGATTGGGTCGGTCCTTAGTCCTAAGATTCCTGAATCAATACTGTATGGGTTGGTTCACGATTCTAGAAGTTCAAGGTCAGTCCAACCCAGACCAACCTTGACTATATATATAATATTATTTATAATTTTTTTATATAGAGAAAACTTTAAAATAAACGGCGTCAAAAACATTAAATAACTATTTAATGAGTAGTTCAATTAATTTTACATTGCTATTTAATAACTTAGATTTTAATGTCTTTTATGGTGTCAACAGTCATAAATTACGAAAGTGAAAAATGTTTTTGCAAAGAGTCTTCACGGCATCCAAAAAGGCATAAATAGCTCCTTACGACATCCTTCTCTAATACTCATTCTCTTCTGTCTTATTTGTCTTCTTAGTCTTCAATGTGCCAAAATCAAGGGAAATAACATCTTTGCTCGCCACTCAACACTCGCCTTACTCGCTTTGGGTTACTTGTGCCGTTTGCCACTCGATGCTCAGTTAGCTTGCTCATCACTCGACACTTGATGCTTACTCTGTTCAATGCTTACCTCACTTGACCCTCATCGCTTGCCTTTCTTAATTGACCCTTTTTATCATCAAATCTATTGGGTTGGTCCAATCTTTAGTTGCCATTTTAAGGAGTACAAAGAATGAAATAAAAAATTATTATTAGTCCCGGATTGACCTTGGAACCGGATCGAACCCATTGAGTTGGTCTGATCCTTAATCGCTTTTTTAATGAGTATTAAAAATGAAATAAAAAATTATCGGTCTCGGTTAACCCTGGAATTGAACTGAACCTATTAGGTCGGTCTGGTCCTTAGTTCCAAGTTTAATAGGGTCGGTCCTCGATCCCAAAAATTGAGGACCAGTACTGTGCAAGTTGATTATAGGGTTAGGGAGTGGATCGACCCAACTCAAACCATGCTCACACCTAATTTCCAGATGGTATGCATGATCACTCTTGGCGACTGTGGTAGCCGTGGCAATCCATTGGCAAGGATCCTATGGCTCTTTTTTTTTTTTCTAAAATAAAATTTTAGATTATTGTAATCTAATTTAAGTAAAATTTGATGAACAAAATAATTAGAAAAAGGTAATGTAGAGAGAGAAAATAAAAAAAAAATTGACATGGCAGCATTTTCTGCTAAATAAATTGACTGAGTTAATGGAAAGAATTGATTGTACAAATTTGACAAGTTTTAGAGATTAATTGTGCTTTTTGAAATTTTTAGGGCTCATTAGATTTTCGTAACAAGTTTTGAGGGTTCTAGTACATCCATCTTTGACATAAATTCAAGCATGTCCCCATTTATAAAAGACTGGTAGAATAAATTTACCTCAAAACTCACGCTGAAGGCAAAAATAGCTTAATTATCTAATAGGCTAAAGCCTGAAAAAGAAAATAATAAAAAAAGAAGATGCGATTTCACAATGATAAGGGGGCAAATTGCTAAAATCGGAGAAAATTTAGATTAGAAAAAAAACAAGGACACTAGCCGGTAACGTTTCGGGGAAATGCATCAAGTCACATTTCGCGGAAAATTATGTGCTGCAGATGTATACAAAAAGAAGACGCCCTGCCAATGATCACAAGAGAGTTTGGGTTCGTTGATGAACTGCCTTACCGTCTGATTCTCTGTCTGCTGCAGTTCTTCAGCAACCAAACTCTAGACACCTGCTTAGTTCTTGTTAGGCTTCACAGAAGAACAGGAAAACCTTGTCGATGCAGAAGAGAGCTTTGCCTTCCTCCTCTTCTTCAGGTCAACCAAGTCAACCCAAGAGGCCATGCTTGCCTCCAATCGAGTAAGCTCGCTCTTTCCTCTTAACCTTTCAATGTTTGATTCATTGTTTGATGATCTTGCGTTAGTTTTAGCCGTACTCGAGGGAGATTCAATGAAGGGTTGTTGAGTTGAAGATTCTTGAAATCAGAGATAAGGTGAAAGCCCGCCATCGATAAGCTTTTGCCTCATGACCATTCGAAATCGCTTTCGTTCAGTTCTTTGTTGGTGGGTTTGTGCTGTTGTTCTAATGCGAAGTATTAAAGACCACGAATGTCGTCGTCCCGGCTGTTTTGTGATTTCGCGTTTGGCAATCGCAGTACTTCCTCCTGAACCTAGCTGTATTCTTGGTAGAATCATTTGCCTGGCAAGTGAGCTGTTATCTTTACCAGGTTACTTTGCTTTCCTGTAGTCTAAAATATCCTATCTCACTTTTAATTTTGTGCTGATGTTCATGCAGTCAAGCATGGAATGGGTCTGAGACGAATCTCATGCCGTGTTGCTGTTTGACAAAGGAGGATGTGTGGAGTGTGGTAAGATGAGTAAAGTAGCCAACTAGATCATGCAAAGTGCAGTCCTCATTATATTTCAATTCCTGATCTCTTTGAGTTGAGCAGTTAGATGAATTTCTAACATTCCAGTCAATTTCTGGATGGAAATCCGTATGAGAAATAGCTGTGAGATGTATAGAGAATTATCCTTTGTGTGGTAAAAATGACCCGTTGAATATTCTAGGCTTTTCATGTGAAGCAATTGCACTGAGAACATGCTTTAGGCTTTTCATGTTGTTTTGGACAGTATGAATCACAAAAAGATCCAAATTTTCAATGAAGTGCCCTGGACATAACTGTCGCCATAATCTTGGAAATGTGGTCGATATTAATTTAAATGTAGAAGGAGGACAAAGAAGATGCCTGTGATGTGAAACTTGAATGCAATGATTACATGACAGATGATTCTTGCAACGTAATTCTTTGCCATCACTCTTTGCTAAACAGGTTAGAGAAGTGCTGGAGCGGGCTAAGTCTCACTCGCCTGAATGTCAAAGGTGAATATATTTCTTGGGTTTACTGGCAGTATCTTATCTGCATCAATCGATTCCTCCAGTAGAATTTCCATTTGTGTTGTCTCGCCATATGAAAATATCATCAGATTCTCATATGCCCTCAATCCATGGTTCTTTTAGGCAAAGGGGAATATCTGCAGACACTTTTTTTTTTGTTAATCACTGAAAAGACTCTGCAGTTGTAGATAGCTGCTAATTAACTCTACTGGCTTCTATTATAACTGTACTGGATAAATACGTATTCCAGCTTCATGTCGAATTTTTTTTTTTTTTTTTTGAGTGTAGGTCTGACATTTGTTTGCACTAGTGAATAATATGTTACATATGGATACTTGTCTATTGGTTACCAATGAGTCCGCTAGACAGCAGTTATTCACGGTGTAATTTACATGTGTAGTTGCACTGGGCCTGCTCTTGAAGTGATAGCGCAACGGTTGCACTCAATAGAGTTTGTTGTTCAGAAACTGGTAAGATAAACAGTATAAATTTATTGGTTTGTCTCTGTCACATCCCTTCTGCTTCATTTTTTGGATGTCTCCAACTTTGGCAATTCTGCTGTTGGTGGTTTTGAACAGATGGAAGCAGTGGAGCTTGGAAACATTCATTCTCCTCAACTTGCAAGGTATGAATGCACTTCCCTCGTGATGCTGTTGAGAAAGGCTTTCTGTGTAGTGTCGACGGGTTATGCATAGTTGATGTTTTGGGGAATAAGGGTCTGACCTACCGCTACCATCCCAAGCAGGCAGTCTGAGCTCTCAGTGAGTGTCAGGCCACAATGACTCGGTCGTGCACAAAAGTGTCAATGCTCAATTTAGAACATAATTTTTGTGGCTTGCGAGCAGTGGAACATTTTATTTTATTTTACTTCATTTTTGTAAATGTGCATTATTAAACAAATAAAACGACGGGTATAATTATCCTTGTAGTTTCCTTGGCAGTAAGACCTGTCCAAGTGAGATGTTGGGTATTTTTTCTTTGTCGTTACTTCCGCAATTTTCCGTTTTTATACGCATTCCTATTTCTGATAGTTATTATCTGGAGAGAATGCAGGGCTAATGCTAATTCTACGGGAGAGAATGATGTAAGAAACTTACGGCTTCAAGTTCAAACCAAACTGTCAGATTCTCTATTTACTGGACAGAAACTAGAAGGAGAGGGGGGTGCTCGCATTTCCATTGCCTTGATCAATGCAAATACAGGGGATGTTGTTAGATCAGGCCTGGAATCCTCCATTAAGTTGGACGTCGTCGTGCTCGAAGGTGACTTCAACAAAGATGGTGAGGATAACTGGACCCAAGAAGAGTTTGAGAGCCACGTGGTTAAACAACGTGAAGGAAAAAGACCGCTTTTGGCTGGAGATCTCGTAGTGAAGCTCAAGGAAGGTGTTGGGGAGATAGGAGAACTGATGTTTACTGACAATTCCAGTTGGAATAGGAGTAAAAGATTCAGGATAGGGCTTAAGGTGGCAACGGGTTTTTGTGGGAATACACGAATCCGAGAAGCCAAAACAGATGCCTTCCAAGTCAAGGAAAATAGAGGGGAAGGTAGGTCCTTCATTGTCTTTCTACAGTATATAAACCTTATCCTATTTGACTGAACATAAACATGATTTTGGACGTCCGGAGTCTTCAATTTTTTAATTTAGAGCTTCATTTCGTGTGGACCTTTACAACTCGAACAAAAATTCTGATAAATAAGAAGCTATCGGTTTGTTTGTTATTGGTAAATGTCCACACTCTGGATCAGTTTCAGGGGAGAGATTGCAAGCCTCCTAGAGGTTTGCTTCTACAAATTAATCTAATAGTGCCGGGACCTTATTGTATATGTGCTCTTCATTTTACAGCATACATGAAACATCATCCACCTGCATCTGACGATGAGGTTTGGAGGTTGGAGAACATTGCCAAAGGTGCGAAATCTCACCAAAAACTGAGTGATGCTGGAATATATAAAGTGGAAGACTTTCTACTGCAACTGTTCACGGACCCCGAGAAATTGAGAGAGGTAAGCACTCAGTTAATGATTCCCAATTAGGGTTTGATTGACTGCCAAGAATGTAAGTCCTGTGTGTTCACTCATCATAGATTCTCGGAAAGAGCATAACGGAGAAGAAGTGGGATAGCCTGATACGCCATGCAAAGACTTGCGAAACAAAGTGGAAACTTTACTTGGACTATCCTGATGGCGTGACGAAGCATGGTGCTGTATTCAACACTGATGGTCAACCAATCGGCCTAGTCAAAGACACGGAATATTTTGCTACTCATCGACTTTCTGCTCAAGAGAAGGTAAGTAACCGAGGAGTTCCTACTCAATTTTGTCAAGCCAGTTCACTCGCCACACCCCATCTTGGGGAATTCGAATTAGTTGTCCCATATTTTCTATGTAATCAGTATTTCGATGTTCACATGTAGCTGTGTGGCTTAGTAGGTGTTAGAATTGAATAGAGATTTGGAAACCTGAAACAAGGAGTTAATTGAACATCTAGAGGCTTTGCTTTTCTTTTCTTTTGTTTTTTTCTTTCCGATCACAAAAGTATAATGAAGTTCCCGTGGAGAGAATAAAAAAAAAAAAAAAGATAGATGCTATGTTTAGATCCATAATAGAGACTTTCTATTAATGGAGTGATTTTGAGCTTGCGCTCTTTGTGAAGCAAAGTTAAGGTTAGTGACCTTGTAAATCTAAGTGGCCTTCTATATTGAGTAAGTTAAAGACCACTTTCAGCACTTTATTCGGTTTCATCCATGAGAATCTGAGGCACTCATCAACAAATTATAGTTTAAACGATTAACACATTCCCGTTGCGACCATTACTTTCCAAGTTTATAACCATCAAGATCTTAATTACTTGCACAATTCATATCGATGACTGCTTTATTTCTTCTCTGGTCCTTTCTCGATCAACTTTGTATCTTTACAATGAGGGCCTTGCCTTGAATGTACTCTAAATTACATCTTTTGAGCTCCTGAGCTTTACGTGGTAGAGAAATGGGCAGATATAGGCATAAAGCAAATTGCGGTTCTTTCAATATTGTTCTTCTTTCTCTGTGCTGCACTCACGTACTTAATCTGAATACAAGTTCATCCATTGGAATGCAACTTTACTTGTCAAAAAAAGTAGTCGCTTGAAGCCAGAATGTTTAACTGTCAATAATGGAGATAAATACTTCCACTAGTACAGCTTAAGCAATATACCAGGTGTGTTTTTCCCAGGAACATGGAGATGCAATTGTGAAAAAGGCCTTGGCTAACTGGAATGATGTGAGAGAGTTCAATGGTGAGACGCTTTCTGATTCAATGAGGCTCAACCCTGTTCAACGTTATTTGGCTCCACCAATCTTTCCTGCTCCGGTTGGTCTGGATGCTCCTCCGGCAAGTGTGAGCTCCACTGCTGAAGGTACGTGCTCTAGAACACAATACTGTCTCTCCCTTTAAGCACATACATATATAAAAGCATTGTGTAACTGATCCTTACGATTTTGGGTTCCACTTAATATAAAGATGTTCGTTTGTCCAGCTGTGATTGTTGCAAAATGAGCCTCATTCAATGCATATATATGTACGTGTGCATGTATGTGTTCCGTCCAAGCAATTGAAAAGCAACTAAAAAATTAGGTGGTAACAAGTGCCTTTTTTGAGTGGGAAATTGGGGACGGGCAGGGCGGATACTCATGAACCCTTCACTTAGATGATGCTAAGTGAACGTTGACAAGATAATGCTACCACTAGGTAGATATGACTAGATGTAATGAGCACACGGCAACATGTTTATATTTGCATTTTTGTCATTTTACAAAAGGGCCTTGTCAAGTGAAGCGTGTTAAGATTACAAAGATGCAAGAAAAATTAAAGAAATGTGCAGGGTAAGGGGAAAAAAAAACTAGTAGCACTTTCTGTGATACCAGAATAGTAAAGGCTCATGATGAATCATTGAAAGAATTTTTTTAAGCTCGTAGACCTGTGCTTCGGCCTATGTTTACGAACTGCGTTAATGTTTAGTTCCTTCTCCAGGACTAAATGGTGCAACGCTTTGGCATTGCGGGTTCATTTACCAAATTTTCGTCCTGCTGCACATCAGCCCATGTCTGCAGACCGCTCGAATGTTCAGATTCCTCCAGGATATCATGATAGTATTACTGCCGGATTGCCAACACAGCCCCTTGGTATCAATTTACAGAATGCCATACGTCGCCAAATGGACAATGCAGGATATGATAATGTTCTTCTTGAAGGCGATCATGTGATGGAAGAGATCCAATCATGGTTTGCTGAAAACACACCATGTAATGACCCGTTCTCTGAGACCCCGTTATCCGCTAATGGTTTTGTTAGGGGAACCGGCAGAGGTGTCATTGGCTGGCTCAAGATAAAGGCGGTGCTGCAGTGGGGGTAATTCATCAGGAAGAGAGGTGTCAGACTTGTGGAGTTAGACCAACCAACTATCGAAGTCCGGGCTTGTTCATAGTTCTTTCTTCGCTTTAGGGAAGATGATTCTATTACTGATAGAAATTATGGTAATTCTTTCTTAAATGGTGATATTATTTCATTGGTGATATTCTTCATCTGTATATAGAACAGCTTTGTCGAAAGCCTTCTTAAGCGACTACTTTTTTTCATTGAAAAGTGTCTCTCTACCTCAGTTCTTTCGACATCTTTCTTCGGGAAAGTTCTCTGATGTATCACATGTAAGGAATGCAACGTCATACCATTCAAAAAGCGTACTTGAATTCTACGCTTATTATGCATTAGAATTGCGACCAAATCCATGGAGACCCACGTGACAAGTCTTGCCTACTGCTGCTATCCAGTGGCAATGCAGCCTTTTCCCACAACGCATGCATTGTTAACCCTTATAGGGTGCGTTTGATTTATGCGTTTGATATAACATTCCCAAAAGACTTTTAGTCTGGAAAGCCCTTAGGAAAATCCTCAATCGTTTAACAATTATTTTAAAGTAACTTTCAAATAAAAGCTAGTATTAGGAAAGTTAAAAGCTCAATACTAGAGACTAGCATTAAGCTTTTAACATTTGGCCAAGTGCTGAAACTCATTTTTTTTTCCTCCAAAACTACCCTTACTCATTCTTCAAATTTCCGATTTTTCAAATAAGTATTTTACCAAACGACATTTCTCTCAAAATTACTTTTAAAAGCATAATTTATCAAAAGATATTTGCATTTACTCAAAATCATTTAGGCTAAATTACTTCACATTTTCTCAATAGGCTTAAACCACTAAACCAAATGCACCATAAGTTCTCTCGTACCCGTTTTCCTGGCCTTCCCTTCTTGTTTTCTTGGTCTTTGAAATGGTTTACTTAAATTTCTCTATAACGAGCTTTGATGCAAAGCAGCTCGGGGTCTGTTCGATTTAATATTGGGTCTGCACTAGAATTTTGTCCTCATGATAGAGGATTGAGTATCTAGATCTTTCATAGTTCCTGGTTCATTCCACAGTTCCTTTACGTCATGAACTACTTAAAAAATTGAACATTCCTATAAGTTTATACATCATTAAATTCAATGGCTACGTGATACTCTTGGTTAAGAAAACACAAGTCCATTGAAGATATTGTAGACATAGTCTCATCATCCTAAACCTACCGTTCACTTGCGGATTCCGAATCTCCGACACAGCAATATAGTCAAATGCTCTTTAAAGCCACCTTGCAACTGTATATTTAGTGGCTGGTCATGTTGATTATATTGATCCCGGAGGGTAGCCCTTCCACACAAACGTATTTTGTGCTGTGAATTGGATGCATCACTTAACGTTGACATAGAGAAGCAAGTCAAATTTAGGTGAGAGATTTTAACATTCAAACGCAAAGTTCGTTGGTCAATTACACCAAGTGAACCATTCAACCCAAAGTATAAATAATCTAAACCAAGCATTTGTTTCTCTTATATATGAGGGTTATAAACATATACAGATGAAGCACAAGCTTGGCACTATCGAATGGGTCTCAAAGCTTGCAGCAATACTATGAAGGCAATTGCCACCAGATAGAAGCCATGGCTCTAAATAGATAAATAGTTACCTTTTGCTCCAATTTTCTCTTCAACAAATGCCCACCAAGCAGGAAAGGCACGTGGCAAGTATAAATTAACACTTTCCAAGAAGGGCGGAACCGAAAAACTTCAGTCACAAAAGCATTGCTTCTCACACCGATGTCTGCAGCTTCGGAGAGTAGAGGTCCACCCACAGGAGCAACACAAGCATAACCACCACAAAATCTTAAACAGGCAGTCATTCTGAATCAGAGATTTCGTCTTCATCCTCGTCCAGTATGTAGACCAGGGCCCGCTTTCTTGCAGCTAAAACACAAGCCACACCTCTACTTGCTGTCGCCATAAAAACATGAACTTGATTTCAATCCAACGTTCCTTGAATATATGGCCATAACTAACGTGATGTTTAGATACCTTTGTTGGGTAAAAGCAAAAGTACAACACGCATTATGCTAAAACACAGGCGGTAAGCAAACCTTGGTGCCTAAGGAGGCTATGGTATGCATGTAAACTACGAATGCTCTACAGTATCTTGCTATACTAGCAACCATGATAGTATCTATCATCATGAACATGTACAGGTTCTCAGTCAGTAACTAGACTGCGGTGAACCTACCATAAGAAGATTATTTACTGTACTTGTGTGGCCTCTAAAGATTCACCTTTTCTGCACTTTGACCTCTCAATTGATTTAAATTTAGGGGAAAACCTGATACTTTAGTATATTACTTCTTCAACTGAAAAAAAATTGTTCTTCTTTGGAGCATAAGTTTACACTTCTTCAAACTGTGGGAACAAACATGAAGTGGTCCATTAAAGAGACATAATGTACTTATGCCAGTCATATTTCAAACTTAAGAGTAGGCTGTTAAGTGAAATGTAGTAAGGAGCATGGACAGGATTTATTCAGTCCACTACCTAGTCAACAAGATGGAATTGTTGCTAACACTTGCAAGTTTATCAAGCATTGATACACAAAGGAAATAGTATGGGCAACAATAAGTTTCCAAACATCCAAAAATGCAGATGGACATGGTAAGAAGCTCAAGGAAAAAAAATTCAGGACTATAAAATTGATGGCATGACAATGATTTAATCCTTAGCTCAGTTGTATGATGGTGTCAAAAATTCTTACCACTAACCGACAAGGGAGGAACAACATTATGGGGAATGCTGCGAATCTTCTCATTCTCCATATCTAGGTGTAATATAGAGTCCTACATGCATAGTTTCACTGGGTTAGTGCTTCAGGAGTGAGAATAAGATAACCAAGCAAAAAATGTTCTCACAAAATAGAAGCAAAAATGGCACTTCTTATCTATTAGGGACATTCTGACCAAAAAAATAAAAAATCAATTAGGGACACCACATGCCTATTTCTTAACATACATACAAGTTGAAGACTTTAACTGCCAAGATAAGTTGGAACTTTTGCAGCTATGGTAAGGCAGAAAGTAAAACATCCTTCAGAATTCCCAAGTATTAAATAGCATGTCCATGCACATAGGAGGAAAAACTAAGCTGCTACTCCTCATGCTGATGAGGAAAGCATATAAATAAAAGATAGGAAGAATAAAATTCCTAGTGTTTTTTAAACTGGACAAGTGGTTCAACCAGTCAAACTGGTAGAACTGTGCTCCACCAGTTTAACAGGTTTAACATATTGCATGTGATGTCATCTGATAGAATACTCCACATATATTAGATTACACGTGTTCAGATTAACAGATGCCTGGCTGAGTCGGCAGAGCCTCGTTGAGCACAAATGACAGCATTCAAGTTCTCAAGAACATCATTTAATTTTTTAATAGATTAAGCCGATAAGGTCAATGAATAATAATACACCAACAAATTGAAGCAAGAAGACACTGGAGTGAATGGTTGGTACGCTTGTTAGTTACAAGAGGTTGGAGTTCCAAACCCCAACCCAACCCCAACACTCTTCCTTTAAACTTTTTGAATGCCCAGAACTGGTCCAAACTAGTTGACAGGATTGTGGGTCAACAGTTGACAGTTACGCCTGATAACAATAGGGTCAGTAACACCAGTTTTTGACCACTACTCTTTCTGCTGTGAAACCAGACTGGACAGGTCTGGTTCCCAATCCAACCGGAGCCAGTTCTTAAAACAGTGAAAAGAACAGGAGTCGACTGAAAAGCAATTTTATTTTTGCCATCAATGTTTTAAAAAGTGAACTGAGGCATATCAGAACAAACAGAACTCAGCAGCATCCTATACGTATCACGAGTACGAAATCAATATGCAAGCTCAGGATCCAAGAGTTACCTTTAATTGGTACAACTCCCAGTTATTTGCCTGAGTGGTTCCTGAAATATGCACAAATGGAAGGTCACTGGCCTGCAAGATCATCATCCAGGCATCTCCCAAGTTTTCACCAGTATCATTTATCTTATTTAGCAACATAACGATTTGAAGTTCCTGTTTCAAAATAAAATATATTAGCCACATCCACAAATTATTAAAGTATGATATGCCGAGCTCTTACCTTATATAGAGCCAAATCCACACAATGGTAACCAGAAGGGATGCACAACAAGATTGCTTCCAAAGGTCTTCCCCGCTTCACATTGCTTGAATCATTCATAAATCCCCTCACTACAGCTATACAGTTTGTAAAATCTGAAAAAGACTCGTTGGGTATTTGGAAGGAAATATAATCTGTAAACCCAACTTCCTGAGTCAGATTAGATGAAGCAAATTCAGAGGCATCCTGCAGAGCCATACGAAGAAATGATTAGCATGAAAAAGCAGTTGTACTCTGCACATGCAGATCTCAGGATAAAATTGTTCAGATTAAGGGTAAATACCTCATAGAAGGACAGTGAAATTGGAATGTATTGGGTGGATGCTGAAACTGATGTAAGAGGGAATAGAGGCAATAAATTCTTACAACATATCTTTTTTGAAATAGTAGAAAAAGGCATCTGGGCAGCTTCCTTGAAACTGTAAAAATTTAAAATTATTCCTAATCAGTAAACATGAGATATGGCATTATCACACACAATAATCATATGCTAATCAGAAAGCCCAATCCAATAAGATCACCCAGCTTAAGTTTCCATGTACATTGTCAAGTAATCAACATGAGATCGAATAAGAAACACTAGATTATTAGGTAGAGGGTAAGTGAAAAACCATTGTTGAGTACAACCTCCAGAAGACAACTCCCCACCCCCAAAGGTTTCCTTTCCTTTTCTTCCTTCTCTCATTATAGTCTCAAGGTTCTGGCCACTCAGACAAGCAAATTAAAAAGATGGGTACAATTTTATTGTAACATGAATTGTCGAGATACCTGAATTAGATAAATGAGAAATGAATATTTCAGCTCAACTAAATGATGAGTTGGGTGAAACCAAAGCACAAGGTTTTAATTGAAGGATTGCAATGTTTACTAAAACCATTTTGGACCTGCACCATCATACTCAAACTCCTGTTATGCATACAAAGCTATCAAGGATTTCACATTTGGTACACATGTCAGCAATGAGGACCAGACTTGGAGGAGGGAAAAAATCAATCACTTCAAATGACAGATGACAGCAATGATTTATCCCGGAGTTCATATATTTCCCACTGAGGTAGCATGCATAAAAAAAAAAACATGGTAATGGAGAATCTAGATATAGCATAAATACAAAGAATTGACAATGAAAGAGCAACAAGACACATTCAAGGAAGAACTTCCATGCACGAACAAGATTCTGTTAAATTTCAAATTTCCAATTCTTTTGCTGATACCTGTATTCCATCAGTTGAAACTCCTTTGCAAGTGTCCTTCGCAAACATTTGCTGTCCTTAAATCCTCCAAATTGTACTAATTCTTTCACTCTCTCCATTGTTTCTCTGAAACAATAATGTGTGTAAAACATCTTACTGACCTGACGATATACATCAAGGCAGAAAAGTGCATGAAATTACACTTGATTTTCAAAAGACTTTCCAGTCCAATGAGAAACAACAATCAACCCGTCAATTTCAATCCTCGTTACTCTGTGGTTAACAACACAGTGCTGACCAAAAATAACCAGAGTTGAAGCCCAGCAAAGCACCCTAACTTGAGTCAACCTCATCTCGTTGTGCTCTTAAAAGTAATTATGAAGACAGTAGCAAGATGACTTAAAATGAAGAACTAACCCTCAAAACAGGAGTAATTTACAATTTCATATCCTGAGTTTAGCAACTAATTTGGTCACATTGCAATAAAGCAGGAGTGAGCCACTAGAGCACATGAAAAGAATACTAGGCTTGACAGGATACCTCTCTGACATTTAAAGCGTGACCAAGGTCCATTACACCATGGTATTCTAATCCTCTGGCACACAAATGGATAGCACAACCTAGTGAAGGGCTACAAAAATTTGCTGCTAGAGTACATGAAGGAAATAATAAGCTGTCGACACTTCACAGTATTCAAGCCATTGCCTCACCAAATTTCAGCTACAAAGAATGAAGAGATGGCCCACCCTTGGAATTAGAAGGTTAGCCCCACCCTCGGCATTAGAAGGTTATGTCAAATTATGAAATTAGTCATCACGTCTGAATGATACATATGATTCCATAACTAGGGCTAGGCAATAACATTTAGTAACATTTTCTTATTATATGAATGAAATTCATTAAGAACACCAAGTAGGAGCAAAACTTCAGATAATTCACAAGAGAAGAAATTTATTAATTCAATGGGTAGCCATTCTGTCAACAATAATGACATGTCACATCTCAGCCCAAGTAAAGTTAATGTTGACTGAAATGACAGGAAAAAAGTAACTTTCAAGGAGTATACAAGCCATTTCTACTGGAAGCTTTCCGTACATGGCAATGCCAAACAGTCCACTTGGTGACTCCATCAGGTGTGAACAAGTATTAACTAAAGATTCAGGGGTTCTGGGTGCCATATTGTAAATGACTTAACATTAGGAACTGGACAAGTTAGAGGAAATCACTTACAAATCAATGTCAATTTCTTCATCAGCCTCGGATAAATCCAGAAGCTGCATAACAGGATCTTGATCATACAGAAACTTCAAGAACACGACAACAAGTTCACTGTCGAAATTCATAAGAGTAAATAGGGATTCACCATAAGGACTGAGCCTGATGGACAAAAGTCAGACAAACCTATTGTATGTTAAAAGTTGATCGCTTGGCTCTGACATAAGTTGCTTTATACATTTCAGAAGCCAGCTGAAGAAATTTGCAAACTGAAAGAGAGACAAAACCAAAACCAAAAGCTTCAGCAACATGCACATAATCAACCAATATAAAATGCTTACACCGCTGGCTCAATATTCCGAGCTTCTCTAGATTTCAGTGGTCACACTGGCAATATTTTCATTTTGAAACAAGAAAGAGTGCATGTCTTCAGTGTAGTATGTGCGAAATTGAAAAGGTATCAACAAACCCTAAGTTGTCAAGGTGCAGGAAGCAAAGATAAAAAAAAGCCATGCAATTTCTCTCTGGCCCTTCAAATACATGATGATATCAACAAACAACAATGTGATATTGTCAGTATTTCATCATGATCTTAAAAGGTGCAAAATGGAACTTTGTTAAACAGGTTCAAGTCAGGTGCAAATGCCTGGCTAACAGTCTCTTCTTCAAAATCCCAACAAAACAGCTCGTATTTCAAATATATAATGCTATTCGACTTAGAATAATATGTCACTCTGAGCACACAAGATCTCGTGTCTTATATCCACAAGTAGTTCAACTCCATGTTTAAAATTTAGGAATTTAGTGTGACTAAAGACATGCACGGTGAGAGACAGGCAGGATTTTAGAAAATAGTAGAAAACAGGAGGTATCAAGAAATGAAGAGAAATCATAACAAAGATTGTAACAGGCTACCTGCTGCACAACAGATGAGAGCACCCTTATGAATCGCTCAACCTGTACAAGCAGCATTCCAGCCTTTTCTACTGCATTGTCCACCAGTGTCTCATCCAAACCAATACCCAGGTAACGGGAGCGCCATCTCGAAAGACCCCTGAGCTCACCCATTCTAAAGCCAATAATTTCTACAGCAGGCTGCTAGGTAAATAACAATGTAAATAACAATAAGTCAATTAGTTAACCCCACAAGTCGAATATCCTCTCTAATCAAGGAAACTGACACACTCATGAGGGATAAAGATAACATCGAACATATAAGTTAAATGCTAAACAGCAATAGGAACCATCGATGTTAAAATTTTATGAAAGAAAATGTTTCACGCAGCAAATGACCATTACAAGCCATCCTTATCTTTCAACTGCGAACTGTGTTTGAATTACACAGCATATGCTAGATTCTCTGACAAAGAAAAATCATTAAGAAAATGGAGCCTAGTCTGCCATCCAATTCATGCAAGCAGGCTGGAAGTTTGGAATGTTTGTGTGAAATGATCAAGTCTGAAAATGGAGCCTAGTCTACCATCCAATTCATGCAAGCAGGCTGGAAGTTTGGAATGTTCGTGTGAAATGATCAAGTCCTGCCCAAAGTGGCTGTGTGTGTGTGAAGGGGAAGGACACAGAGAGAGAGAGAGAGAGAGAGAGAGAGAGAGAGAGAGAGATCTTATTTATGTGATAGTTGTGGGCTATAAACACAGCTGACAGGAATTGCTGATGTTTTTAAGGAGACAAAGCCCCAGCCCTTGTGCTGTTAGCTTGGGCAAGGGTAACTTCTTTACAACATTCAAATACCAAACTACATCTCTATCCCATAGCTTACACTTTTTGATTAGTTAGTTTTGGTCCCACAAAATTTTATGTGGAATTAGAGCAGGAGGTTTCAGGCTTAAAACTCACCTTGCTACCTATTTACCTCCCCAATTATCAAATATCTATCCTTCAATCTAAGGCCAAGTCTTAGCCTACGTGAGAGGGGGAGCATTATAGTAATTAAGTACCACATCTTTATTTGATAGGTAATCTTTTAGATGACTTGGCAATTGTTCCACAAAATTCTACACTGTCGTGAATGCACATTTGAGTAAACAACAGGAGAAAGGAGCCCCAAAGCATTGATTGACAGGCCATGGAGATAAAGAAAGTTCATAAACTTTCAAAAGAAAAAAATAGGCAGGTTCCTACAAAAGAAATAAATTATATAGGAGCTGTAAAGGATAGATATTTGGATAACCACCATATTTTTTTGGCATTGTGGGGGCAGTTCTTTAGACAGTAAGTCCTTTTTTGAATTATCTTAGATAAATACAAGCTTATGGGTGGTAATTTGTATATAAGACGAACCCCATGATGCTCTTCAATAGAATTACATATCAAAAAAGTTAAAAGAAGAGAGTCTATAACTTTAAAGAAACTAACAGGAAACATTATTTCTCACCATAGTACTAATCAACAAGAATGTGCAGTGTACAAGAGAGTCCTGAACCCAGGAGAAGCAAGGAACCGATCTAATTAGCAACAGCCCTACAGTGTGCAAGTGCAAGTGCAGACACCTGTGCAAGCACATGATCGCATTCATGTGCTTGGGCAATGCACGTGTTAACAACACACAAAATTGCCCACATGTATGGAAAGAGATCTGGCAGAGAAAATATTGGCAATATATTTTCTTATAGATGATAAAGGATTTTAATTAAAGAAAAAGTTCTAACGCATCAGTATACAAGAATAAAACAAAAGAAAAACAAACAAAAATAAAACATCAGAAGACCATATGAAATCAGAACATGATGTCCAAAGCCATTTAAAAGGTACACCACCAAAACTACCCAAGATTTCAAACTCTACTATTTTGTTGCTTTCCTTCCAAAGGCACCACATGCGATAAAGGTGTGGTGCTACAAGACTTCTTAGAAATTGATCCTCCTAAATAGGCATTACAACAACTAAAAAGCTGGATGGCATGTCTAGGCAAGGAAATGATCATTTGGGATATTGAGTTTGTGAGACAAGCCCAAGATTGGGAGTTTTTAACATCTCTTTTAATGTATTATATTATTCCAAGAATTCCGTTGCCTATGAGGATGCATTTGTGTGGAAGGATGAAAAAGATGGAATCTTTCCAGTAAAGTCTCGCTACAAGCTGCTCAATAGGGAGGAAGTTGGTGGTAGAACGGATTTTCCTCAAAAAGTGACTTGGAAAGTGAGGGTTCTGATTAGAGTTTGGAAAGTAAGGGTTCTGATTAAAGTTTATCTATTTGCCTGGAAAACAACTTGGGAATGAATCCTCACTTTAGATAACCTACAACAAAGAAGCAAATACTGGTTAATAGGTGTTTCCTCCGCAAGGAGGAGGCAGAATCCATGCAGCATCTCCTCCTTCACTGTTCATGGACAAGAGTGGTTTGGACAGTTTCCTATGCTTGCACCAAATTATCTTTGGGTTATTGGAGCTTTTAGGAGCAAGAACTCTGGGCTTGGCAGCGCATTCGTTTACAGTGCCACAAGAAAAGAAGGATTAACTCAATTCCTCTATCTGTTTTTAGGCTCATTTGGAAGGAGCTAAACAAGAGAGCTTTTGATGGAGAGAGATCTTCCATTTGTTGAAATTTGCTTAAAGTCGTACACTTTTGGTATAGTGGAGACTGCATATGGATGTAAATGACTTGATTAATATGGTCGATGATGTATCTTGTATTTGAGCTCACTTTTGGTTTTGAGAGTTGTTCTGTACATGGCTTTAATTTTTGGGCTCTAGTCTTATATGGGTTTGCAACCCCTTGGTGTCCTATGGTTGAACTTTTGATCTATTAAAAGAAACTTATTCTTTTCTGAGGATTTTTAAGTTATTCCAACTATCTTATATGATAACATTGTATGTAATCATGTAGTTTCAAGTACAAATACTAACATCTCACATATGATTTTGTGCTAATCAGCATAACCATCATCCATGTAGCATGTTTTTATTGAGCACAAAAACGCTCCATTAACTCACAGTTGCGGTTCCTTTTATGAGTTATCGTGACAAAAGGGTGCCTCTACAACCTAAAAGTCAAGATCCAAAAAGCTCAAGAGAAACTCTGGATCCAAAGAGATACCAACACATTCCCAAAACAGAACAATACTACGGATACAAAGACCAGCATACAAAACTCGTTTGAAGTGGTAAAATCCAAGCATTTAGGCAAGTGTATTACGGACATCTAATACAAATCTATTTCACATGTGACCATTTTCATTTACTAGGACATAACATCTTTAGCATTACTCTGCCAAAAGATGGTGCTTAGTTAAAAAAATGGCAACCTAATTGGAAAAGTTGGTAAAAAATATAAACTAATGAATTCTCACATCTAAGTACATGAACAAATTGTTGTGGACAGAGGCTCTCATAACCAAGGTTAAGCATCACAGATGAGCTCAATGTTGGCTCAATTCACTATCATCTGAGCACCCGCCAGTTATTTTATCTGCTCATTTTCTTCTGATAACTGAGTTTTCATTCTCAATTTTAGCTTGTTGACAGTAATAATAACATAAGAAAGCAGAGTTCAATTACTACAGCAAGTCCAACGAGTGGAATTGGTAGTATAAATAAGTCTTAACTTCTCCTAGGCTCAAATAGGGCTATTAGTAAGTAAAAAGAGTTGAATATGATTTATTAATATAAAGATTGACTCCCGCAGTTATGAGGGATATGCATTAATATTGAAGTGGGCAATAAAGTTTTTTCCTTTTGAAACAGAGAACATATATCTATACCTGTTAATTATAACATAAATGCATAAAAATTTAACCCATACCTCCATTTACAGTATTCTGAAAGCCCAAACTCAGATCAAGTTCATATTCAAACCAATGATTATGACCTATAATTTTTATTATACGCTTATAGTAGAGATTGCCAACTTTGTTAAATCAGAATCAAATCAGATTTTACCTCAACCTTTCCAGCCACTCAATGTTGGTAATCCATATCATTGCATATGATAGATTCATATAAGAATTCAACATCAGGATGTTCTGAAAGATATGGTGTCTCAAAATGTGTGAAGCGTAACTTACTATAACAAATTCCTACATCTATCTGATCACCATTTAAGACTGTTCTGTGCAATGCTTAAAACTCAATAATTTATCAGAGAAAGGCCAAATGCAAAGGTAATAACGTGCACCTGCAGATGATTGAGGACAACCAGCTGAAGTTCTTTTCCAGCACCACAGACAACTTTTGATACACGCTTCATACCCTATCATTGAACAAACTAGCAGACTAAGATTATGAAAACCAACCAAAAAGAACAGAAGTCCTATAGCAACACCGGAACTTAAAAAAACCAGCCGTACCACTTCACCCAGAGAATTAACAAGAAACTGATGGACTGCAGGACTGGTCCTAGCACCACCTAGAAGACTCAAAAATTCTTCCTGAGGAGAAGAGTCAAGACCTAGATAAGCAAACAAGAACAGTTAAATGAAGAACAATGAAAAGCCATCTACTGCTTTGTATTAACAGGACCACTAACCATGATCATTAATAAGGCTTGTTAACAAATCAAACTTCTCATGAAATATGTTCGTGGCATCAGCCCACTGCTTGTGCATGACTGATAATGATGTCCGGACGACATGAAGTAAATCTTCAATGTTGGAAGCCTGTTGAGCAACTTGATGAAGTTCATTTTTACTGCAGACAGGAAGAGATTGAGAATCTAAGGAGGCATTCGGCAGATAAAGATTCTCAGATATCTATTCTCATTTCATTTGAGAATGCAAACGGTCCAGAAAATGTGTTTGGTAACACTTTGAAAACAGTTGAAAGGAAAACTATTATTAAAATCGAAATTAGAAACTGAAGACAACTTTGCAGCGTTCACATTCCACGTGCAAACATGGAGATTTGGATTAACTAAGCCTCTTTTCTTATTGCGATGGAACACGAGCAAATTCTGACAATTCTCATCCTTACGACATACATCATTAAACAAGTTTTCTGTGATAAAACATCGAAAACAGTTTCCATAAAAACGAAAACAAAAAATGTTATCAAAAACTTGGCAGGCCTCTAATTGTAGAGAACAAAAATGTTCTGTGAATCATGCAACAAAGTTCAAAATTTTGCAAGAGTAACTCCTGCAATTTTGTCCCACCACTTTCAACATTCGAACTACGTTGATTTCTAGAGGTTTCTACGGAAATATGGTATGATACTTGAAGGTAGGGTTAAAACCTTATCAAGCATGAAAAAAGTCATTCAGGCTACGAAGTATGAGGCATCATGTAGTTCAGCTTATGGTGACTCTTGAACATCAACTTGGGCATTTAAAATTACCAGAAGGAAAGTTCTTCTATCATGCAAAGTGTAGGTTAAATTCCAAGAAAAATGCCTCAAAATTGCTCCATGTTAACCATCAGTTTCGTTTTAAGGTTGACAATAATATCCTGAGTTAATATGAGTTTTACTTTCTGTAAAACCAAACAAAATTGATACCTCTGAAACAAATATCAGTGCACATGAACAATTGTAATATAATTATAATATGGAGTCCAATTACTGCTGCACAAACTTAAAAGAGAGAGAGAGAGAGAGAGAGAGAGAGAGAAGAGAAGTTTCACCTAAAATATGAATAACACTAAATGCAAGTGCAATTTTACCTCTTTTGGAATATTGAAGTATCAAGCACTAAGCAATGAAAGCCATGCGTACTATCTCCAACTGTTTGACACCCTCTTGATTCAACAATGTCTTCAACAAGTTCTCCTGAGCATGCAACCATCAAATGACAAAGATCCTTGGATAAAGCCACCTAATGATAAAAATTACATGGCAGTTAGCTTGCTCTGGTGAAACATCCGACATGATATCTGGAATAATCCAATCACGGGAATAAACTTACAGTAGGTACATTTGAAGTTTAGAAAAAAGTCTGCATCTTACATCTATAAAATACTATCCAAGCTGTTTGACATTTTCTGTGTCAGGCTGTTTGACATTTCTAGAGAAACATGTTTAGTTACCACTGAGCTTTTACTCGATAGTTTCTCTATCAAATTCCAATAAGGTGTTCATGAGAAGACAATGTATCTGATGACTATAACTTAAATGTCACAAAGTGAATGAAATTCTTTGCTGGTCACCAAAGCATTTTGAGCAAGAAACTATGCACAATTCACAGTAATTTTTGTTTCATTTAGTCTAGGTTCCTTTGTTTAACTTTAAGTTTAGCTTGATCACCAATTGTTCAAAAAGTGTCTCTTAAGGGTTTATTTTGTATTTTTCTTTTCCTAATGCATGGGAAAAACCAAAGAAAAGACAATTTAACATATCATGAAGTTGCAATATATTGGAAGACTAATTAGGAAGGAAAATAAAATTAGTCCCAGCAGAGCAAAAAGGCCTCCTATCATTAATCCATTAGTTGAAGAAACATGGAAGCTCTTGAGAGGCAACTATGTTAATCAGTGTACCTTCCTCACAGACGCATTCAGAAGTCGGCAAACTGTGTCTCTGTCCTTGGTTGTCATAGGAATATCACATTCATGTATATTCTGGTGCACATTCCCATGCATTACGGCAATCACATAGCAAGAAGCAATAAGCGACTGATTATCGAACTGAAAATAGCGAACTCAATATAACAAAGCAACTATACAAATAAAGTCGAAACAAAGAGTGTAAAAAGCTTCCAAACTAAAATAACTAGTGGAGAGTGGAACTGTGCTATTTCTATAAGGTCAACTTAAAGATCAACCAAGCACCATAACATTCATTTTTAGGTCAGGTCAATGACGGAACTAGAAAACAGAGAGAAGCAACAACTTAATCAAAAAATGTAAACTTCATGAGCAACAGCACAAGTGCAGTATAGGTACTGATTCAACTTTTCTGAAGGCCTTTAAATGCACTTACCTGAACACCAGACTACAGAATATCTACATCACATTGCAACTTGGAAGGCTTTAAATTAGCAGTTCTACATTGTGTTTCCACAAAAACTTAGTATTCCTGCCACTGGCATCTTTTAAATTAGCAGGTCCACATTATATATATAATAAAAAAAGACAACCCAGAAGCTCGACAATGAGCTAAATGAGCTACATCAATTTTCATAACAAGTGATTTCCCATCAAACATGTTTAATTTTCCATCTAAAATATCTCATCTTAAGGTGAAAATTACCTGTTTAGGTAGTCAACCGAGTCAAGAAATTGTGATCAAATCGTCATTGACAATTCACAAACTTGTATATAGATCTGAAAAACCTCCCATTAGGAAACCATACGCCACACTTATAGATCTGGTGAAAGGCAGTGGGCCCTAGGAAGTACATTTGGGAAAGTCCCAACAAGGAATTGTAACTATAAGGACTGGCTCCACGTTACTAAAGAGACAACTGATAGGA
Source organism: Eucalyptus camaldulensis (assembly GCA_019915185.1). Lineage (NCBI taxonomy): Eukaryota > Viridiplantae > Streptophyta > Magnoliopsida > Myrtales > Myrtaceae > Eucalyptus > Eucalyptus camaldulensis. The sequence continues at coordinate 11,440,727 of JAHSVA010000013.1, read as the reverse complement.
ACCTAAATGATACTGATTAGGAAAATTCTTCAACATGCATTTCTAGACTAATCAAATGTCTGTTGAGAAGTTCATCATGTTTTCACATTGAAACAGTACTAAACCCAAACATGCACGAAAGTTCAGAGTACCCAAAAGTCTAAATCTTCTAATAGCTGCACACCCACAGAGAGAATTTTCTACACACAAGCATACACTCTCATAGAACACTTTCCCCAACCGACGGTCGTATAGGCTCTCTCAATCTCCCTAAAAAGGAGCAGATACTCAAGAGTCTAAAACAACAGCAGAAAGTCTGCACAGCAGGCTAACCAAGACAGACCCCAAATTCTCCTTTAGGTGCTTCAACTGCAGTATAGACTTTAGACTTCAACTGCAGTATAGACAGAAGGAGCACTCAGGGCAAACAACAAAAGCTTTGGATAATTGTGCTGTATCGAAGTCGGAGGTGTCATCTCTAAAGTGACCAATGGAAGTGAAATCTAGAAGTTTTACAAGAATAACTTCACCTAGTATAGTTGTTTAATTAACCAGCCCATTACTTTCAGGCAATACTGATTTCTGCCATCAGATCCATTTATTAAGAAAGACTGCTCTATGCAAGCGAGAAAGGAAAGTAGTCATTGACTGAATCTGATAGACTATACTGCTAAATACTTGATCTGAACAGACAGGAGGCTTACAACATTTCCGATTGGAAAGACACCAAATATACTGAAGCACAAAACCCCATCTTTATCTCCACTGCAAAGGATATTGAAACATTGCTTTGAAGAATTTGAGAGCTCTACGAATGAATCTTGACCATCATCAGTTAAACCAGTTTCTCCAGATACTAGTCCAGGCATGCGAGGAACTCTCGGAGCTGGAGGGAAGAAACGAGTAGTGCGATCTTCAAATGCCAAAGAGTTGCCAGAAGTGTCCTATTAAAAAATGGATAATTATCATTCCAATGGGAAAAAAAAACAAGAAGAAGAAGATATATATATATATATAACAAGAGATTAAAGTTAAGGAGTCAACAATCAGCAAATCAACAACTCAGCTGACACCAAACATAAGTTTTCAAAAAACCTTCCATAGATACATATTGAAGCTGTGGAATATGATTCTAAGTTTGAAAAAAGAAATATTTCAGCAAATCAGCCTAAAATAACTACTTAACTGCAAACAAAGCATTAGATAGAACACGAAAGGTATGATCGATAAAATATTGTCTGTCAAGAGTCAAGATCAAGAAGTAAGATGAACTTTCTTAAGTTGAAAGATGCATACTCTATTCACTTGGGCATCCTCCTCCCAATTGAGACACACCACAGCTGCTGCATGGGACTTCAAGCTTCTTAACAGTTTTCCATTCTGCTTAATATTTATACTGAGTTAGAAATAAATATACCACAGTACATATAACTTCTGCAAGCACTAGCATATAAAAAGCAGCACATTGCATATCCACGGTTCCATAAAGACGGCTAGATTGGTAAGATAACATTCATATGTAAAAATAAGTTCTTCAAGAGCAAAACATAATCCATGAAGTGGATAATGATTAGTAAATCAGTAGACGGCTTAAAGAAACCTTTTGGCAGCAGCATCAGCCAAGTTCTGAGCAATTGTATCCATGACCAAACAGCTGGCTTAATGACATAACCGGTAATCTATGAACTTTTCCACCCACAAGCATAATTGAGGCACATACAAATTCTGTCATTTAGGAATCACCCGAACTATTACCTTCCTAATATGACTGAACTGGAAATATGTCACTTTAAATAATAGAAAGAAACTATTAATTTGATGAAAATGAACGTGTCATGGATGACTGCTTCTATATGCTGTCTCGGTCATGTTTGGATTGAAATGAACCATTCAATCTAATTAGTTAAATTGATATATATAAGACACAAGATATCATCTAAACCGAGGACTTTGTAAGTTTACGGCTATTCTTTTTAAAAATTATATGACATTGACGAAGATATGCATATTGCATGTATTGTACAAGTTATAAATGCTGTGTCAGTAATGCTTGGATTGGAATGAACCATTCACTTTAATTAGTTAAATGGGTTATTCATCTCTCGTCGTTTGTTGACCTATATAAAAAAGAGGGCATGTTCAAAAAGAGTGTTCTAATGAGATCTATTAAGCTTTTCATGCTCAGATTGACATATCTAGCAGTCCGCTGTTAATTTGACATTGGCAGACAGGACTCGTAAACATGGATTGCCATCTCTATTAGCAGCTACATGTTTGTTGAGCAAGCTTGCTGCTTGCAATGCATCATGCAGCTTTTGAGCAATTCAGAATCTTTCGCAAGAGAGATTAGAGGAGAACACATTCTGATGAAATGGGATTGTTGCAGGAAGATTCCCAGTTGAGAAGTTGTGAGGGTAACATTAAAGTAATAACGTAGAAAACTTACTTCAACATCATGCAGTGAAACTGTACCATCTTCTAGTCCCAAGACAACAACTTTGCCATCAGGACGCCAGCATAATGATGTTATACATTTACCTGGAGTACATTAGAATAATTAAGATAATCCAGTATAACGACATACAATGGAATGTGCAAAGAAAAGTGATTTCATAAACAACAACAACAACAACCAAAAAAAGGAAAAAAAAAATAGAAAGAGAGAGGATGAATAATTTGTTCACCATAAATTAATAGACAAAAAGGAAAGACAGAGAACACACAAAAACCGAGAAAATGATAAATAAAATCTGGGAAGTGATGCAAACATCATAACAGTACATAGTATATCCGAAAGGGATATTGGTAGCTTGACATGGATTTCTTTGGGCTAGTAGATCATCTAAAGCTAGGGAATCTATGTCTTTTTGGCAGCCTTCAATCCATTATCTCAGTCCAAAAACAAATCTTATTGCTCAGCTTTGGAACCTCAAGGTGGAGTGGATCAATGAAAGCATACTTCAAGGAAGGATCACGAGTGTACAAGTATCTACAACTTAACATCTCAACAGAAACCGCTCAAGGATTAGTTCAAGAAGCACTCAACAACATGTTCTTCATATCCAGAAGGCAATATGATGCGTGAAGCATTCAGATGTTACCTCCTATCTAAATTTTTCAAGTGAGAATAGATTAAAAAACCACCAAGGCTAGGCATCTAATCCTAAGCTCTTATGAATTCGAATTACTAAGGCTACGTTTGGTCGTCTGGATTTCTAATCGGGATAGGATTGGATAGGATAGGATATGAAATCCTGGGATTTTTTTATATCCCGTCCAGTGTTTGGTGAATCGCAGTATTAAAGTCAGATATGTTCACATCATGTACATTTTTTTTTTTTTATATAAACGGCATATCATTATAAATGAACCTAAATGTTCATAAATGAAGCTGGTGAAAATATCTCGTAACATTATTCCTTAATTTATTTATTATTTATTTATTATTTTATTTTTCCTCTTTTTTATATTATTTTCATTATTATTTCTTTTTTCCCTTTCATCATTCTTTAATAAAAAATTATCAAATAGTAATCTGTACTAACATATTTAAAATAAAAAAATACCTAAAATATATAATAAATTTAAATATTTAATTTATAGATTGAATGTTTACTATAAAATAGAATTAAAATTGAATATATAAATTAAATAAGATTAATTAAAAATAATTTTTTATTTTTATTTTTATTTTCTTAAATTAGAATTCAAATATGATTTATATTGAAATATAATTTCAATTTTGTTAATTTAATACATTTGTTATTCAAGAAAAATAACTTTCCTATTATAGACATTAGAAATCCTATCCACCTTTATCCCACCTCCCCCATGGGATAATTTTATCCTGTCTATATCCCCCTTATATCCGACTTTATCCTATCCCAAGTGAGCACCAAACGTAGGATAGGATAAATTATATCCTATCCCGAATTTTATCCCGACTACCAAACACAGCCTAAAAGATAAAGTCATATAAGAACTTAACATACTTGGATGCAGCTCCCCCTACCCTCCTAGTCTCTTTGCTTTCTCCAACTCCTCCCTCCATGTATACATGTATGCAGCATAGCTTGAGATATATCCTATTCACAAGTTAAATTCCCAACAACAAACTTGATTAATTAAATTGATGTAACAAAATGCCCCTCGTAATCAGAAGAAGATAAATTAACTTCAAGTAATGCAAAATGTGCAAAACTTTCCATACTAGACTCTAAATTTTAGCATTACAAAATGTGAAAAACTTTCCAGCCTAAACTAAATCTCTCCTTGTAGGGAACACTCAGTAGAAGAATAGGAAGAAGCAGAGCCAGAAGTGATATTACATCGTGAGAGTCACCTACAGAAATTGAAGGAAAACTACAAAGCTGTGTGACGACATTGAGATGGTATTTTGCAGGGGTTAAACCTGCCAACTCCAAGTGGGCATCAAGCATTTCTACATCTGACATAACTAGTCTATCTAGCATAAACAACATCCCCTCCAATTGAGTTCTTTATCTTCATGAACACTTTGACTGGTGTAGCGTGAAAAGGGCAACAAGATAGCAGTACAAGAGTTGGGTACACTCCCGGTTGGTCTAAATGATTTTCACTTATGTTATGGAAATCTCCTAAGGCACCACTATTATCTAGAAGTTTATAGGAATCTGTCGCGTCTGTAAATAAAAATCGCTTTATTCAACTAGTATCAGCTTGGGATTCTTTATTTGCAACTACGTCATACCCACATTTTCCATCCCATTACCATCATTCACTCTTCATTTTCATGTAAAACACCAACTCCTTTGTTCGACATCACATCCTCATTTAGACTTTCAAGCACTACACCTCTATATTGACCAAATCTCCATCAAACGCAATTTGAACTGGATTGGCAATTGAAGTGATTTTTTTGGGGAAAAGGATCGTGGCACATTTAAGGAAAAGCAAAGGGGGAATAAGGCCAACGACTCAAAGGGCACGCACCAAGCCATCGTTGAAGAAAAGAACACGCTGAATAAAAATAAAAAATAAAACGCGGAGAACTTTCTTGAGTCGAAGCAATTACCAGGAGAGATTGTCCACAGCCTCTGCCAATTGAAGCGATGAAGCACCACCTTCGAGTCCTCCGTGACCATCGCCAGCAAATCCTTCTCCGGATTCCACTCCGCCATCTTCACCTGCCAATCGCAAGAAATCGAGCCTAAACCTCACACAAAACCGAATGGGAAAACAATCGAATAGACCCGCCCATTATTAGGTCGCAAAAGAAGGACGAAATGGGAGCCGAACCTGAGAAGCCAGCGGCTTGTCGAACTGAAGCTGAAAGGGAAGCACGTGCCGCGACCCTTGGTCGGTCTCCATAGCCGAAAAAGATCGGGGAGCAGCCAAAGCGTCCGGTGGCAAATGCGAACTGAGAGGGAGAGCCAATGGCGGAGGGTAGAGCCCGAAAACCCTAGAAGAAAGCCTGTTGGAAGAGAAGACCGAGAGAGTAAGGAAGTGCGCTGGAGCCTGAGAATTTTGTAGAGAAGATTGCGGGAGAGGAAGAACAGGCGGGAGAGAGACAATGAGGAAGAAGAGAGAGGATACGGGCCGAGCCGGGCCAAGCCGGGCCATAAGTCGGGCTTAACTTCTTCTCCGGGCTCGTTCATCATACGAAAAATAACGTAAGAGATGACCCAATGGGCCGCTACGGCCTCGAACGGTCCAGACCACTTTCGATAACTTCGAGTAGAGATTAAACCGAACGGGGTTTGGTTCGGGGATTTCATCGAACGTTTTAAACGCGCTGGCTGAAAGTGGGGAAAAACCGAGTACCAACTCGCGCCGGGACTCGCAATAATAATCAACAAGCAGTAGTGATCCAAAACAGCGACGCGTAGACGAATGGGGCCGGTGCTCGCGCCAACCGAACGACGAGGAAGCCTGGTCCGGCGAGCCCGAGACAGGCAAGGCAGGGGCACAAACAGGGGTGTCAGCCGAGAGTCCCTACCCGGCTCGGCGACAGCGAATGGAGGGCGAGTTCGATGGATCGGACCACGTCCGGTCGCGTCGCGCGCCTCCGAGCCGGGTTCCTCGGAAAAACGGCTCGTCCCGCGAAAAATTGAAAAAAAAAAAGAAAAAAGAAAAGAAACCTGACCAACCGGAGACTTGGGCGTGGGGAACGGGAGCCGCGGGCTCGAGAGCGCGGCCAGGAGTCGTCGGACGGGGTTCGGGCGTGACCGGACCGCCGGAGGGCTCCTCTCTCTCTCTCTCTCGGTTGCTCTCACGGTCTCTCCACCCTTTCTCTATTCCCTCTCTCACTCTATTTCTCTCCAAAAATCCTCCCTTTTAAGCTCTCCACCCGGCGCGCATGGCTTCCTGCCACACAAGCTGTCGCTGCCGGTCCTTCTCCGACCACCAACTCCGGTGAGACGCTCGCCGTGTCCTCGCGTCTCTGTCCTCGCGTTGCGGACCCCCTCCCACTTTTTTTTTCACATTTTCCCCCTTTTTTAATGATTTATATTTTTTTATATGTAAAATACTTTTAATAAATTCTAGCACCTTACAATTTATCGTATATAAAGCATGGCTCTAATGCCAATTGTCGACTTATGAATGCCTCCGTTAAGAAGGTACAGTATTACCGTTGTCACCTCTGAGCCTCCGTGTTCCTTCAACTGATGGGTTAATGATAGTTGGCATTTTTGGCTCTGCTATGACTATTTTTTTTTTTTTTTTGGTCAGTTATGACTAATTTTACTTTCCTTCCTCATTAGTCTTCCGATATATTTCGACTTTATGATATGGTAAATTGTCCTTTCTTTAGTTTTTCCCATGCATTAGGAAACGAAAAACACAAATAAACCTTAAGAGACACTTTTCAAAACGATGGTAATCATGTTAAACTTAAAGTTATACAAAAGAATCTAGCCTAAATTTAGCAAAAACTTACTGGACTCACGTTGATGCTTTTGGCCTATTTCAGCGTTTAGTTTATCATGCCTTAGTTATTTTAGATTGCATGCTCTCATGGACTTCACGCATTGGTGTGACACTTTTATGGGATTGGAAAGTGGAAGGAAATGCTTTTAAAGGGGATATGATTCAATGGATATTAGGGCTAGTTATCAGTGCAGTCTTGTGGGTAGAAGGTTGAGGGCTTTAATTAATCAACCATATTTTATATTCTATTTTAATTATTTAATTAGAAACAAGAGAGTAAATTTATTTACTAAGAATGTTTTCATAAGTAACTGTGTATGCCCTTACAGGACTCACATAAATGGCAATGTTCCTCTACTCATGTGTCACATTGATCTTAGACATTAATGTGATGAAAATTGTCTATCCTAAAAAATTGAGATGTGGATAGATGTTTATTTATTTGTATATGTTAGGCATACTTATCGTCAATTTCTAAAGTTCGTTGCATGTTATAAATGAGTCTTTGATTGCCCATAGTTTTCTGCTCAAAATGCCTTGGTCGGCCTTGCTAGATTCGGGGAGGGGGGCCTCGCCTTAGCAGGGCATGGCTAACGTTTGCCCTTGCCCAAGCGTGGCTTGATAAGGCCGACCCTCGCCGACCATGGCTGTGGCTGATAATTGGCAATGGCCATTGGAGAAAACAAAAGGGAAAGGAAAAAAAGAAAAAAAAATCAATAAATTCAAAAAATTATTAAAAAATTATTAAAAATGTCCATTTTAGTGCCAATTGCCCGATCGGCATTCATGTCAACAATTTCTAGCTTAAATTGGCTTGATAAACTAAATTGGTATCAATGTGAAAAATGTTTAAGGCTAAATTGATTCAGTAGAAAGGTTTAGAACTGAATTGGTACCGATACAATATGTTTATGACTTTTTCGATACTTTTTCCCTCAATAAGTGGTATCAAAGCTAGACGGTCAAGGATCGACTAGACTTCGCTCAAGTCCTTGTCCATCTGCCAGGTCAAGGTGAGCAATGATGTGATCGAGAAGATTTTGATAGGTGGCTGTATTCCTAAGCACTTACACTTAATTGAGCAACTTGAAGAAACTTGAAGCTAACTTTACCTAAGCATTTTCGGAAGCCAGAGGATATCTTTCAAAAAGAGGGTTGTTATTGCCGACATCAAACCTTTCAAATTGAGCAGATTGAGCAAACTTCACAAAACTGAGTGGGAACCGAGTCGATCGCCCGTTAACTCATGAAAGAATGACGACCAAGAGCTGAACTTGATAAGCCATTGGTTTGTTGAACTGAAGTTGAAACGGAAGCATGCGTTGCAGTCCTTCATAAACCTCCATAGCTAAAAAGCTCTGCGATCAGTTGAAAAACGTAGCGCCAGGCATAGAACAATTTGCAAGGAGTGTAAAGAAGTGTCGATGGAAAATGTGAACTGAAAGAGAGCTTGTGAAGGTTAGAGCTCGTAAAACCAAAAGTAAGGCTTGAGGCTAATTAGGAAAGAATAGAGCTGAAGAGTGAGTCGAGGAATGGAAGATCAAGAGAGTAAGAAAGTCCACTAGAGTCTGAAAATCATGTAGAGAAAATTGCAGAAGAGGAGCAGCCGAGAAAGAAAAATAAGAGACACGGACATGATTACTAGAGCGAAAGCGGACTCATTTGATTGACGGGCGAGCTGAGCTGGTTCAGCTCATGCCATATGTCAGATGGAACTTGTTGTCCAAGCTCATTTATCATGAAGAAAAGTATGCATTTTCGAAACGGGCTGGGTTACCAAAGTGTTGGGTTAACTTGTAACCATAGTGGCCACATTTCTTATGCATCCGTTATCAAATTGATCAAAATCATAATGAATTGGAAACTATATAAGCAAATTTCATTAAATTTAAATTAATGGAGAGATGATATTGAACATTTTTATATATCTTATGATTTAGATTAAACATTAAAAAATCAAAAGTTTATTAATGATATTGCACCTTTGACTAAAATTTATGGACCATTTATGTCTTTTTTTCTTTTGTTGGAGCTAATTATGTGTTACAAAGCTAAAGCAATATCAATTGAGCTTTAATATCCCACTAGAAGCACGGTCTCAAATGCGTATCAATTGGGCTCTAGTGACCTTGTTCTTCACACCAAAAACATTTTATACTCCGATAGTATATTAGGTAACAATTCACTAAGAACTAATCCAATCCACAATCAATTTCTTCCCCAAAATTAAGCTAGCCAAAATGGACTCAACCCCAGCAACAACTAGCTGTGTATTCCAGGACTGGGACCTCAAAATAAGTAAATATAATACTGAAATGTTAAAAAAACAAGGCAACAATAATACCAAAATTTTTATGTGGAAAATCCATTGCGAGAAAAAACCACGAGCTACTCAAAAACTTAGTAACATTGACAATACAACAATATTTGATCATTATTAAGGTGGATTAATACAAATAGAACATGAAACCTTAACCACAATTTGAGAAAATGAGAGATAACTTGGAGAAAGCTTTCGACGAACAAAATTGATCAACTTATAGATCTCCGAACAACATTCTGAAAATTGAGCCAATTCCAAGGATGTTAGGCCTCTGAATATGGACCAAAAAGTCGTTGCCCCTTTTTATCTTCTTCTCGTGCGTTCTTCTCGAGGAGCTGTCTCTCTCTCCCTTCTCTTCACTCCACAAACAGCCCCTCTCTCTCTCTCTCTCTCTCTCTCTCTCTCTTTTTGCTTTTTGACTGTTTGAATTTTTTCTTATTCTTTGATTTTATGTTCGCTGAACCCCACAAAGAGACGGCCCAGCCAACAATCCTCCATCACTCTAATGGCAAAATCAATAGGAACAACATCAAAGAAAAAGAAAAAAGTCAAAAAGTCAGAAAGCAAAAAAAAAATCCCAGCGCAAGTTGTGGCCATCTCTTTGTGGAACTCAGATTTATCAATAATATGAGATTGAAGATAGAAAAATGATACAAATTGTATTAGCTTATCTAGATAATTTTGGAATGGTTTTGAGTGGCTTGCATCCAATGATATTTAGATATTCCAAAAACTTCAACCTATCGAGACCTTGAATTTCGATCAATTTTTCACATTCATTAGCATTCAATATCTTCAGACTCTTGGAATTTGGAAGGAGGAGCCTTTCAATTGAAGTGCACCTAGAGATATCCGGTCTTTCCAAGAATTCCAACCTATTGAGGCCTTGAATTTTGGCTAATTTCTTGCACTAATTAACAAATGATATCATTAGACTCCGGATTTTGGGAGCTATAGCCTTTACATTGAAGTGCACTCTTTGATATTTAGCCATTACAAATACTCTAACCTATCAAGGCCTTGAATTTTGGCTAATTTCTTGCACGAATTAGCATTTAATATAAGGACAAAATAGCTTTGTTTACTAATTTTTCTTCGGATGGTATCTCTCTATTCTAGTTCTTTCAACATCTTTCTTCAAAAGGTCCTATGATTTTTCACATGTAAGGAACACAAGGTGTATCATTCAAAGAGTGTGCTCAGATAATGCACTTGTTCTGCATCGGCATTACAACCACGTTGATCGAGTGCTATGTATTGAGTCTTGCCTATTTGCTGATGTCCATAGGCAATACAGTTGCTTTTTGGAACGCATACACTATTAAATTATGATGCTAAGTTCCCTCAATATCCTCCATTCGTTTAGATTGTTAGTTTAATAATGATGTTGAGTTACAAACATAGTTCTATAATTACTTAAACAGTAGTAGAAGCAAATTTTATAAGGCTACAGGACAGCTATGATAGAGGGTTTTGCCAAAGGTGTTATGAGTGATAGACACAAATCGCCTTCTATTAGTTTCCTATCAATAGTATAGAGTCTCTCCATACTCCAGTAATACTCGTGATCCCAGCCTTCTCTTCTTGTTTTCTCAGTCCTTGAAACTTTTAACTGTAGTCTCTTCAAAATGAGCTCATCTAAGACTGCTCGTGCATAGTTTGATTTAATACGTGGTTTGCACTTGTAGTGGACCAAATACCAATAATTTATTATGTTGGTAATATTTATCGTTTCGTCATATTATCAATTGTCGTTGTCACTATTTCTACACTTATTATGCATCAGGAAAGAATACATTGATGATGTGGAGATTTGGAAATAAATTAATAAAGCAAGTTAATCTCATAATAGATTTGGCTAAAGTCGAGAAAGAAGCTCTCATAAAGATAATTTATGAACAGGAGAATAGAAATATCACATATGCACATTTTACATGCATACAATCATATATACGATTACCATCTTGGTGCATATGATTGAACACGAAGCTATTACATCGATAAAAGTTTTTCCTCTAGATTGGCAATAAATCCTAGAGAATGAATGATAAAATTAAGCAATTTTAGATTCCTGTATATCTATATATCATTAAGTTTTTTGGCTACATGATACTCTTGTCAAGAGTACAAAATATAATCTCATAATCTTAAACCTACCATTTAATTGTAGATTTCGAATCTCTATTATTGGAAGATAGTATTTGTTCTTTAATGCCACCTTGGCACTATATATCTAACTAGCCATATTGATTCTAGTAATCCTGGAGATTGACTCTTTCACACGAGTGTATTTTGTACAATGGATTGGATGCATCACTTAATAATGATGCTTGGAGAAGTGAGTCAATTTTAAGTGAGAGATTTCAACATTCAAATGCAAAGTTCGTCAGTTGACTACACCATGTAATCCATTCAACCCGAAAGTACAAACAATCCAATCCTGACAATTGGTGCTCTTATATGCGGAAATAATAAACATATACGCATGAAGCAAAAGTTGGGCACTATCGAATAGTTGTCAAAGCTTGCAGAAATACAATGCAAACAGTTACTTCCCCCCAGATAGAAGCCATGGGTCAGTATTTCTCTGTCGATTCCATCGAGCTCTATAGATAAGTAGTTAGCTTTCACTCTGCTTTTTCTCTTCAATAAATGCCTGCCTAGCAGAAAAGGCTCATGGCAGGCATAAATTGAAACTCTCCAGGAAGGGTGGAGCCGAAGAGCTTTAGCCGAAAAGTCCACATGCATTGCTTCTCACACTGATGTCTCCTGCAGCTTCGAGTATTAGAGGTCCACCCACGAGCAACATGAGCATTACCACCACACATTCACAAACAAACGTTCATTCTGAATCAGAGATTTCACCTTCATCGCCGTCGAATATGTAGACCAAGGCCTGTTTTCTTGCAGCCAAGACACAAGCGGCGCCTCTACTTGCTGTCGCAAAAAAGGAATCAACTTGATTTCACTCCGACGTTTCTATTATTTGGCCATAACTAATGCAATGCTTTGATACCTCTTTTGGGTAAAAGTAATAAGTACAATACTTGCATCACGCTAAAACACAGGCGGAAGCAATACATGGGTACCTGAAGAGGCCACGGTACGCATGTGAACCATGAATGCTAAGAGTATCTATCATCATTAACATGTACATAACAGTTCTTAGTCAGTAAATCAAATTGCAATGAACCCTAACATAAGAAAATAATCATTCGGGCAGTTAGTTTAATAATGGTGTTGAGTTACAAATAATCATTTGTTCTATTATTACTGAGAATAGTGGCAGAAGTAGATTTTATGAGGCTCTACAATGGCTATTAATAGAAGGTTTAACCAAAGGTGTCTGGTGCGATAGACACAAGTCGTCTTCTTAGACATTTCCTATTAATAGTAAAGCTTCTTCCTTAGCCGTACTACTTTTCCTAGCCTTCTATTCTTGGTCCTCGAAAATTTTAACGCCAATTTCTCCAAAACGAGCTTGTGTTTAACAGGTCATGGAATTTAAAGTTTACATGCAATTTGCACTGGCAGCGAACCTGTTAACGATCATTTATTTTGTTGATAATGTTATTGTCCCATCTAATAATTAATGTTAAATGTCACTATTTCTGCACTTGCATTCGGAAGAATACAATGAAGACGTAAAAGATTTGGAAGGGCTATAAATAAAGGAGGATTTAATTTCAGAGTAAATTCAGCTTAAGTTCCGAAAGAGCTATCATCACGGCAAATAATAAACATAAGAAAAGAAGTATCACAAATGCACATGTTACATTCATGCATACTTTCTCCTGGAGACTGGCAATAATTCCCAGAGAAAGAATACTACAATTAAAGAATTATTGATTCCTGAATGTACATCATTGAATTAAAAGACTCCATGATGCTCTTTATTGAGGATACAAAGTCCATTCACGATATTGTAGACAGAATCTCATGATCTTAAACCTGCCATCTACTTGAGGGCTCCAAATATCTGAGATCGAAATATAGCGTATGTTCTTTAGTTGAGTACACTGCCTGAACCATTCAATCCAAAGTGAGTCAATGACAATGACACGTGGAGAAGCCAGTCATTTTTGGGTGAGAGATTTCAACATACAAAAGCAGAGCTCGTTAGTCAAGTACACTACCTGAACCATTCAACCTAAAGCGTAGATAATCAAAACCAAACATTTGGTTCTCATACACATGCAAATAGTAAGCATATACAGATGAAGCAAAAGCTTGGCACTATCGAGCAGGTCTCAGAGCTTATAGCAATACCATGACGACAGTTACCACTAGATAGAAGCCATGATTCAGCATCTTTCGGTCAATTCTATCCAACTCAATAGATAATCGCTACCTTTCACTCCACTTTTTCTATCGACAAATACCGCCTAGTAGAAAAGGCACATGGAAGGTATAGATTAAGACTTCTCCAGAAAGGGTGAAGTCAAAGAGCTTCAGTCAGAAAGCCCACATGCATTGCTTATTACACTGATGTCTGCAGCTTCAAGTATTAGAGGTCCACCCACAGCAGCGACATGAGCATAACCACCACAAACTCTTGAACAGATAGTCATTCTGAATCAGAGATTTCTTCTTCATACTCGTCCAGTATGTAGATCAGGGCCCACTTTCTTGCAGCTAAAACACAAGCCACTTCTCTACTTGCCATTGCCCAAAAAAAAAAAAAAACATCAACTTGATTTCAGTCCGGTGTTCCTTGAATGTATGGCCATAACCAACATGATGTTTAGATACCTTTGTTGGGTAAAAGTATAAGTACAACACATGCATTATGATAAGACACAGGCAGGAAGCAAACCTTGTGTGCCTAAAGAGACTACAGCATGCATGTAACTACGAATGCTCTATAGTATCTTGCTACACTAGATACCACGGTAGCATCTATGGTCATGAACTTGTAAATAGTGCTTCTCAGTCAGCAACTCAGACCGCTATGCAGCTACCATAAGAGAATGATAATTCTTTTGGTATTTGTTTAGCGACTATAAAATCATTTTGCGCTTTGTCCTCTCAATTGATTTAAAATTTAGGGGAAAACCCAATACCACAATTTTTTCTTTTTTTTACTTCTTTTGACTAAAAAATATTCTTCTTTGGAGCATACTTTCGCACTTCTTCAATCTATAGGAACAAACATGAAGTGGTCCATTAAAGAGGCACAATGTCCCTATGCCAGTCACATTTGAACTTAATAGAAGGTTCTAAGTGAAAATGTAGCAAGGAGCATGAACAGGATTAATTCAATTCCATCACCCAGCCAACGAGATAAATTTGTTACTGACACTGGCAAGTTTATCAAACACTGATCCCTAAGGAAAGAGCATGGGCAACAATAAGTTTCCAGACATCCAAAACTGCAAATGGACAAGGCAAGAAGCTCAAAGAAAAAACCTTCAGAACTATACAATTGGCATAGCAATGAATTGATCCTTAGCTCGATGGCATGACAGTGTAAAAATGTTCTTACCACCAACTGACAAGAGAGGAACTACAGTATGGGGAATGCTGCAAAGCTTCTCATTCTCCATCTCCAGGCATAAGATATGGTCCTAGATGTGCAGTTTCACTGGATTAGTGTTTCAAAAGTGAGAACAATACAACCAAGCAAAAATATCCTAACAAAATAGAAGTAAAAAGGGCACTGCTAACCCATTAGGGCCATCAAAGGCACATTTCTTAACCTACATACAAGGCTCCAGCTGTCAAGGTATGTTGGAACTTTTTGCAGTTATGGCAAGGCAGAAAATAAAACACCCTTTGAAATTGCAAGGACGTAATGACATTTGTATGCATTATGCACATAGGAGGAAAAACTAAGCTGCTGCTAATCGTGCTGATGAGAAGAGCAGATAAATAATAAATTGGAACGATAAAAAAACAAACATTTTAAAACCAGACAAGTGGTTCAATCAGTCAAACTAGTAGAACCGTGCTCTTCCAGTTCGACCGACTGAACCGATTGCATGTGATGTCATCTGATAGAATGCTCTGCGTATATTAGATTACACACTTTCAGAACAAAAGAAGCCCAGTGAGTCGGCACACACCATAGCATCTTAATAGATTACACACGCTTGATGTCATCTTATAGCATTCTGTTCAATTTTAGATTAGGCCAATATGGTCAATAAATAAATTATCCACCACGAATTGTAGCAAGAAAACACCGGAGCAAATGATTGGCATGCTTGTTAGTTACAAGAGGTTGGAGTGCCAAACCCCAACCCAATTCCAGCACTACTCCTTTTAGTTTTTTTACAGCCCAAATCTGGTCCAGACTAGTTGACAGGTTTGCTGGGTATCAGTTGATAGGTACACCTGGTTATCGGTTGAAGAGGATCAATACCACCGGTTCTTGATCAATACTATTTTTGTTGGGAAACCAGACTGGACAGGTCTAGTTCCCCGTCCAACCAGAGCCACTTCTTAAAACTCCGACATGAACATGAGTCGACAGAAAAGCACAATATGCTACTTTTTTCCTTTTGCCATCAATGTCTTAAATAGTGAATTGTCATGATCAGAATAGAACTCTAGATATCACAAGTAAGAAAACAATATGCAAGCTCCGGATCCAAGCTCCGGATCCAAGAGTTACCTTCAATTGGTACAAATCCCAGTTATTTGCATATGTGGTTCTGCAATATGCACAAATGGAAGGTCACTAGCCTGCAGGATCATCATCCCGGCATCTACCAAGTTTTCATGAGTATCATTCATCTTATTTAGCAACATGATAATTTGATGTTCCTGCTTCCAACAGAATATATTAGCCACATTTGCAAATTTTGGCTACAAAATATGATATACAAAGCTTTTACCTCAAATAGAGCCTAATCCACACAACAGTGACCAAGAGAGATGCACAACAAGATCCTTCCAAAGATCTTCCCTTCTTCACATTGCTTGAAACATTCTTAAGTCCACTCACTACCGCTATATGATTTGTTACATCTAAAAAAGACTCCTCAGGTATTTGGAAGGAAATATAATCTGAAGCAAATTCAAAATCATCCTGCAATAACATACAGAGTAATGATTAGCATGAAAAAGCAGTTGGACTCTGCACATGTGGATCTCTGGATAATTTTTGTAGTTTCAAATTAAAGGTATATACCCTATACAAGGACCATGAATTGCGAACATATCTGGTGGATGCTGAAACTGACTAAGAGGGAATTGTAGCAATAAATTCTCACAAAGTATCTATTTCAAAATAGAAGAGAAAGGCATCTGGGCAGCTTCCTTGAAAATGTGATTATCAAATTAGTTTCTAATCAGGAAACACGGAATACAGTATTTCCACACACAAGGATCATAACCTAAACACAGAACCCAATCCCATAAGATCACCCAACTAAAGCTTCCATATACACTGTCAAGTAATCAAACCTGAGATCAAATATGAAAAACTACATTATTAGATAAGAGGGTAAGTGAAAAGCCATTGTTGAGGACAACCTCCAGAAGACAACCCCTAACCCCCAAAGGTTTCCTTTTCTTTCTCTCCTTCTCTCATTATAGTCTAAAGGTTCCGGCCACTCAGACAAGGAAATGAAAAATATAGGACAACTTTATGCTAATAAGCATTTGGATAGAAATATCCACAGACAAACCCATTAACAGAAGTCCTGAATTAGCCAAACGAAAAATGAATATTTGAGCTCAAATAATTGATGAGTCAAGTAAAACCAAAAGCACAAACTTTTAATTAAAGGATTGCAATGTTTACATAAACAAATTTCGAGCCCAGGTAATATACTCAAACTCTTGTTGATCCACAATTTCACATTTGGTGCATATATCAGCAACGAGGACCAGACTCAAAAGGGAGAAAAGCAATCACTTCAAACAACAAATAACGGCAATGATTTATCCCGTAGTTCATATTTTTCCCACTGAGGTAGCATGTGTGAGAACAATTATAAATGGAAAAGGTAGATATAGGATTAATGTGAAGAATTTACAATGAAAGAGCAATAAACAATACATTCAAGCAAGAACTCCTATTCACGAACAAGATTCCATTACATTTTAGCTTTTTAATTCTTTTGCTAATACCTGCGTTCCATCTATTGAAATTCTTTCACAAGTGTCCTTCACAAATATTCTGTGTCCCCCAAATCCTCCAAACTGCAGTAATTCTCCGACTCCCTGCATTGTTTGTCTGAGATAAAAATGAGGGCAAGACATCTCACTGATCTGACAAGATATATCAAGGCAGAAAAGCGCAAGGAAATGCATTTGATATTTCGGAATATGAGACCTTCCAATCCAATGAGAAACGATGATCAACCGGTCAATTTCGACCCTTGTTACCATGTGGTTACTTAAAGTAGTGGTGGACCAACAATAACCATAGTTGCAGCCCAGCAAACCACCCTAGCTTAAGTCAACCTCATCTAGTGGAAGTGCACTCAAGTATTTCCTGTTCCAGTTATGGAACAGAATTGGGAGAACCTGTAGGTATTATTGCGGGAATGATCCTAGCTTTCATGCTTTGGTGGGTGTCCGTTAATTAAAAAATGAATATAGGTGAAGATGATAGCAAGATGACCTGAAATGAAGAACTAGCCCCCAAACCAGGAGTCATTTACAATTTCATATTCACAACTTTGCCAACTAATTTGGTCACATTGCCTCAAAGCATGAGTCAGCCGCTAAAGCACATGAAAATAATACTAGGCCTGACAGCATATCATTCTGATATTTAAAGCATGACCAAAAGTAGAGAAAATCACTCACGGATCAATGGTAGTTTCTTCATCAGCCTCAGAAAGATCCAGGAGATGCATAGCGGCATCTTGATCATATAGAAACTTCAAGAACACTACAAAAAGTTCACCATCAAACTCAAAAGAGCATATAGGAATTCACCATGAGGAAGGACCCTGCCTGACAAAAGTTAGACAAACCTATTGTATGTTAAAAGTTGATCACTTGGCTCTGACATCGATTGTTTTATACATTTCAAAAGCCAGCTGAAGAAATTTGCAAACTGAAAGAGAGACGAAAGCAAAAGCTTCAGCAACATGCACATTATTAACCAATGCAATATGCTTTCGATCCCTAAAGCAAATACTACAAGCATGCCACAGGCTCAAGAACTCCATAGGATCCTACCAATATTTTGACCTTGCTCTAGTGGTCACACTATGATTTTTTCATTTTGAAACAAGTAAAATTGCATTTCTTCAGGTCGCATGCGAGAATTGAGAAGGTACAAACCCCAAGTTGTGTGAGGCATGGGAAGCAAAGATACAGAAAAGTTGTCAATTTCTCTTTTTTGCTGCTTCAAAAACATGAAAATGGAAACTAAAGGCATTTTATTTCTAAAATTAAGCAGGCCTTAAGCAGTCGAGAACAAAAATGACGTGTGAATCATGCGACAGTGTTTACAATTTTGCAACGAATTTGCCTCACAACATTCAACATCTGAACTACACAGATTTTTGGAGACTTTTTACTGAAAGATAGGATGATACTTACAGGTTGAGTAGAAATCTGAAGCATAAACAAGATAATTCAGACTTCCAAGTATGAGGCATCATGTTGTTCAGCTAATGGCGACTCTCAAAAGTCAACTCAAGCATTAAAAATTATCGGCAGGAAAGTTCTTTCACAATGTAAAGTTTAAAGTCATTTCTAAGAAAACTGCCTCAAATTTGCTCCACCTTAACCATCCATTTCTTTTTAAGGATGATGGTAATATCCCTTATGACCAAACTAAGTTAGATACCAATGAAAAAAATATTAGTGCACATAAACAACCATAATATAATCATAACATCAAGTACAATCACTACCACATAAACTAGAACAGAATCTAGATTTGCACTTGGATCACCTTCATTCACAGTAGGTTTTTTTCTGTAAAATGCCAACTCCTCAGTTCAACATCATGTTCTCAATGAAGACATTCAAGCGCTTCACACACTGAATAGAAAAAAGGGAGAGCTTTCTCAATTTGAAGCAATTGCCAGGAGAGACCATCCCCAGCATTAGAGGTCCACTCACAATAGATGTTTGTTCTGAATCTGAGATTTCATCTTCATCTCATCCAAGTATGTAGACCAGGGCCAGCTTTCTTGCAGCCAAAACACAAGCCACACCTCTACTAGCTGTAGCCAAGAATAAATAATTCAACTTGATTTCACTCCGATGGTCCTATAATATGGCCATAACTAATGCGATGTTTTGATACCTTTGCTGGGTAAAATTAATAAGTACAATACTTGCATCGCACTAAAACATAGGCAGGAGCAAAACTTATGTACCTGAAGAGGCTATCGTATGCATGTGAACCATGAATGCTCTACAGTATCTTTCTATACTAAAGACCCTAATAGTATCTATCATCATGAACATGTACCTACTAGTTCCTAGTCAGTAACTCAGACTGCAATGAACCTACCATAAGAAGATAATTATTCTTTCTTTATTTGTCTGGCCACTAAAGATTCATCTTTTTCGCACTTTGACCTCCCAATTGATCTAAAATTTACAGGAAGACCTAATACTTTAGTATTTTACTTCTTCAAAGGAAAAAAACATTATTTGGAGCATAAATTTGCAGGTTTTCAACCGTCAGAACAAACACGAAATTATCCATTAGAGAGGCACAATGTACCTACGCCAGTCATATTTAAACTTAAGAGTAGGTTGTAAAAGTGGGAATTTAGTAAGGAGCATGGACAGGATAACTCAGCTCCACCACCTAGTCAATGAAATAAATTTGTTATTGATACTAGCAAGTTTCAAACAATGATACAGAAAGGAAAGACTATGAGCAACAATAAGTTTCCAAAAATCCAAACTGCAAATGGACATGGTAAGAAGCTCAAGGAAAATGGTTTTCAGAGTATACAATTGATGGCATCGCAATAATTTGATCCTCAGCTCAATTGTACGGCGGTGTAAAATTTTTTTACCACAAACAACGAGGAACTACAGTATGGGGAATGCAGCAAATCTTCTCATTCTCCATCTCTAGGTGTAAGAGTCCAAGATGTGTAATTTCACTGGGTTAGTGTTCTGGAAGTGAGAATGAGACAACCAAGCAAAAGTGTTCTCACAAAATAGAAACAAAAGTGGCACTATTAGCCCATTAGGGTCATAAAATGCACATTCCTTGACATACATTCAAGTACAAGGCTCCAACTGTCAACAAAACTTTTGCAGTTATGTTAAGGCAGAAAGTATAACATCCTTTAAAATTGCAGGCATGAAATAGGATGTATATGCATTTATGTGG
This sequence comes from Eucalyptus camaldulensis, assembly GCA_019915185.1. Lineage (NCBI taxonomy): Eukaryota > Viridiplantae > Streptophyta > Magnoliopsida > Myrtales > Myrtaceae > Eucalyptus > Eucalyptus camaldulensis. The sequence continues at coordinate 11,420,244 of JAHSVA010000013.1, read as the reverse complement.
AGAACCTAAGCTGCCACTTCTCGTGTTGATGAGGAGAGCAGATACATAATAGGAAGAACAAAAGAATAAACGTTTTTAAAACCGGACTAGTGGTTCAACCAGTCAAACTGGTAGAACCATGTTCTAACAGTTCGACCAGTTGAGCCAATTGCATGTAAAGTTGTCAAGTAGAATACACCTGTCCAGAACAAAAGAAGCCCCGGTCACTCGGCAAAGTTGCTTGAGCACAAAAGACAGGATTCCCGTTCTCAATAGAATTGTTCAAATTTTTAATAGACTAAGCCAATACGGTCAATAAATAAGCAATCCACCACAAAATGAAGCAAGAAGACACCGGAGCAGATGGTTGGCATGCCTTTTAGTTACAAGAGGTTAGAGTTCCAAACCCCAACCCAACTTCAATACTCTTCCACTCTCAGTTAATTGCACAAGAGGTTCCTGAAATATGCATAAATGGAAGGTCACTGGTCTGCAAGATCATCATCTAGGCATCTCCCAAGTTTTCACAAGCGTCATCCATCTTATTTAGCAACACAACAATTTGAAGTTGATGTTTCCAACATAATTTATTAGCCACATCTGCAAATAAGGGATTTAACGTATGAAATACCTAGCTTTCACCTTTTATAGAGCCAAATCCACACAATAGTAACCAGAAGGGATGTACAACAAGATCGATTCCAAAGGCCTTCCCTACTTCACATTGCTTGAATCATTTATAAATCACCTCACCACTACTATACCGTTTGTAACATCTAAAAAAGACTATTTGGAAGGAGATATAATCTGTAAAACCAATTTCACAAGTTCGATTAGATGAAGCAAAGTAACAGGCATCCTGCAGAGTCATATAGAGAAATGATTAGCAAGAAAAAGCAGTTGTACTCTGCACATGTAGATCTCCGAAGAAAATCGTAGTTTCAGACTAAAGGTATATACCTCATATGGGAATGTATCTGGTGGATGCTAAAACAGATGTAGGAGGGAACTGTGGCAATATTATTTCCTACTAATCTGGAAAAATGAGATACTGTTTTTCCAAACACAATTATCATAAGCTAGACAGAAAGCCCAACCCGACAAAATCACCTAAGTTCCAATTACACGGTCAAGTAATCAACTTGGGATCAAATACGAAACATAGAATATTAGGAAGAGGGTAAGTGAAAAACCATTGTTGACTACAAAATCCAAAAGACAACACCCCACCCCCAAAGAATTCCTTTTTCTTTTTCTCCTTCTCGACAGTCTCAAAGTTCAAGCTACTCAGCCAAGGAAATGAAAATTATTTGTACAATTTCATGGTAATAGGAAAATGGATAGAAAGATCTTCGAACAAACTCAAATAACTGATGAGTTGGGTAACACAAAAGCACAAGCTCTTAAGTGAAAGATTGCAATGTTCACATAAACCAATTTTGAACCCAGGTAATCATATTCAATCTCCTGTTATGCATACAAAGAGATCAAGAATTTCACATTTGGTACACATATCAGCATGTGGACCAGACTTGAAAGGGGGAAAAAAGCAATTATTTCAAACAACAGATAACAATGTTTTGTCCCATAATTCATATTTCTCCCATAGAGGTGGCATCTGTAAGAACACCTATGCATTGAAAACTAGATATAGCATTAATAAGAAGAATCTACAATGAAAGAACAATTAACGACACATTCAGGTAACAACTTCTATGCACCAACAAGATTATATTGCATTTGGCATTTCTAATTCTTTTGCCAATACCTATGTTCCATCTATTGAAATTCCTCAAAAGTGTCCTTTGCAGATATTCACTGTCCCTAAATCCTCCAAGTTGCAGTAATTCTCTGGCATAATATGCATGTAAGACATCTTGCTGACCTGACCTGGCAGAATACATCAAAGGCAAAAAAGAGCAAGAAATTACAATTGATATTTCAAAAAGTGAGAACCTTCCAATCCAATGAGAAACAACAATCAACCCGTCAATTTAACACTTGTTACCATGTGGATAATTAAAATAGCACTGGACCAACAAAAGCCACAGTTGACGACCAGCAAATCACCCAAACTTGATTCAACCTTATCCAGTTGAAGTGCTCTAAGTATTTATGGAGACTGGAGCAAGATGACATGAAATGAAGAACCCAAAAACCAGGAGTCATTTGCAGTTGCATATCATCAGTTTAGCAAGTAATTTGGTCATGTTGGATTAAAGAATGATTCAACTGCTAGAGCACATGAAAACAATACTAGGCTTGACAGCATATTATTCCGACCTTTAACGCATGACCTTCCATTACACCATGGTATTAGAATTCTCTAGCACACAAATGGATAGCACAACCCAGTGAAGGCCTACCAAAATAGCAGCTGGAGTACATGAAGGCAAAACTAAGCTGACCATACTCCGCAGTATCCAAGGAATATTAAGCTAACCAACTTTCTCACTTCAAAGCAATTACAAGAAGAGATTCTCCACAGCCTCTGCCAATTGAAGCGATGAAGCACCAACTTTGAGTCCTCTGTGACCATCACCGGCCAAAACTTCTCCGGATTTCCCTCCGTCATCTTCACTTGCCAGTCAGAAATCGAGCAAACTTCACAAAACCAAGTCGGAACGATTGAGTCAACCAGCCATTAGGTCGCAAAAGAATGCTAGGAGCTGAACCTAAGAAGCTGGAGGTTTTTCAAACTAGAGCTGAAATGGACGCATGACCCACAGTGGTCCTTTGCTGGTCTCCATAGCTAAAGCTCCATGAGTAGCCGAAAACGCAGCACCAGTGCTAGAACAAATCGCAAGGATGCCAGCTGAAAGAGGGCCTGTGAAGGATAGAGCTTATAAAACCCAGAAGAATCATGGGATGACCACATGCAAACAACCTTTTACCATTCCAAGGATGCATTGTCAGTGTTTGGAGAAGCTCAAGAAACATTGAGTTCCTGATCCTTCTATGATTTCATTTGTTTTAGAAGTGCCTTGTGAAAGCTCTCTTGGATATTTTAGCATTTACATCAAGCAATGGAATAATAACTGAATCCTACCAGTGAGTAAGATGAAATCAATCCAGCAACTAACATCAACAAACTACTAATAATGCTCCAAAGTTTATGGGAACCCACTTAGTCAAACTCGATATTCTTTTTGAACTCTTTGGTACCAACTAATGGGGCTTCTAACATCATCAACCATAGAAGCTTTGATCAAATTAGTATAGTGTATTTAACTCAAGATGGTTGCTTTGTGGGACATAGTATGATTCTTTTTCCTTATCATTATGTGCTATTCATGCATTAGAATTAATGCAAGACAGTTTTCAAATGGAATATAAGATACTGAAAATTTTCCTCAAGAAACTTATGGAAATGATTCCTGTGTTTTTCTTTTCAGCAAGTAAATGAACTAACAAAAGCTTATGCACAATATAAGTAATTATTTCACAGTACACCTGATTATGTCAAAAGACATTCTAGTTAATGTCTTGCCTGGCTCAATAGTTTAGGTATACGACAGATGGCTTTACCAACTCTACAAACATCAAGATGCATTCTTTGGAAGCCTTGGAGTAGGTATACCCTGGACTCAAACCAAATGAACATGGATCCATAGTCAGAAAAATTCGAATTGCAATTTTCTCAATCGATCCAAATAATTCATGATGCTTTTGCTTCTGCCCTGTTTGCTAGTTCATCACAGCCACACCACTAGGAGAAGAGCTTGTGCTTGCATTTGGCATTTCTAGATTGAGACGATTATCTAAATCTACAAATGTAGACAGTTCTGTGAGACAAAATGCATGAAACTCAATGATTGGACAAATTTTATCACAAGTCAGTAGCATATGCAGAGTAAGGGATGCCCTATCAACATATTCCTTTTGCATGGAAATTCACTCTTAAGTGTACCTTAGAAATATGCAGTCATGACATGCATGATGAGCGTAGAGCAAACTAAAACCTCACATTAGAAGGATCACCATATAGGGTCCTTCATAGAGCATTTTCTTCAACCTATACAATGACCTTTGGCATGCTATCAAAAACCTGTACACGTCAGTTTTTCAGTACTTCCAGCATTCCAAAATCAATCAAATGTCAAGAATCTCTATTTTTCTGCATAGGATGAAGGATCTTACTTGAAAACTAATGTCAAATGATGCGCTTTGAAAGCCTTTTCATCCATTTCCGCTACTGGCATAACAAGCAGAACCATTTTGTCAAAGCACATATTAACTTCCATGAACATCTCCCTTGGATTCCTTGAGTTCAAGTAAGAAAACAATGGCGACACTATCAACCAGGAAATAATAATGACAAGATCATAAATCTTGAAAGATATTGCAAGCAGGAAATACAAATGAAAATTGGGCAGTAGATTTCAAAAAAGCATAGGTTGATTACCTGCTTTATATACCTTCAATAGAAAATGTGGATCCTTCCGGTCTATTCCTCATCCGAGTAATCCTCATAGTATGGACATGGTACGTAATTTATGCCATTTGTAATCTGATAATGTCAATAAATCTGCGTTCCAGATAATTCCGGAATTGTTTTGAGCGACTTGCATCCAATGATATTCAGTTTTTCCAAAAACTCGAACCTATCGAGGCCCTGAATTTCAACCAACTTTTTGCAGTCTCTAGCTTCTAATCTCTTCAGACTCCCAGACTTTGGTAGGAGTAGCCTTTCAATTGAAGTGCACCAAGAGATTTCTAGTATTTCCAAGGACTCCAACCTATCGAGGCCATGAATTTCAGCTAATTTCTTGCACCAACCAACATTTACTCTCTTCATACTTCCGGATTTTGGAAGGTCTAGCCTTCCAATCGAAGTGCACCTAGAGATATCTAGACTTTCCAAATACTCCAAACTATCGAGCCCTTGAATTTCGGCTAAGTTTTTGCAATGCTGAGCCTCTAATTTCTTCAGCATCCCGAATTTTGGAAGGTCTAGCCTTCCAATTGAAGTGCACCCGCAGATATCTAAACTTTCCAAATACTCCGACCTATCAAGGCCTTCAATTTCCGCTAAGTTTTCACAACCTGTAGCTTGTAATTCCTTCAGCCTCCCGGACTTTGGAAGATCTAGCCTTCCAATTGAAACACAATCTTCGATATCTAGCCTTTCCAAAAACTCTGATCTATCAAGGCCTAGAATTTCGGCTAATGTGTCGTCGAATAATTTGCCGGACTCGTCAACTTTCAATTTCTTCAGACACCCGAATTTTGGAAGGTCCAACCGTTTGATTGAATTCCGGGATTCGATAGTCAAGCTTTCCAAATACATCAATTTGTCAAGACCTCGAACTTCAAGTAGCTTCGGACTATAGCAGACATCTAATGTCCTTAGATGGACAAACTGTGAAACGTCCAGCATTTTGATAGATTCACAGAAAGAGACGTTCAAGACTTCCAACTTGAAGGGCGTGTTTAGGGATTGTGGTGATTCCGATTCTTCAATGTCCGTCGGTTGGGAGCATTTTGAACTCTTTAATTGCGTTGATGGAAGCTCCTGGATGCACTGGAGATTCTCGCAACCGAGAACTTCTAGTTCCTTGAGATGGGCTAGGTGGGAAAGCGAAGGCAATTTGCGACTTTGACAAGTGACAACCAAATATGTTAAGCCGGAAGGAAGCTCCGGCAGCGATTGGAGCTTGAAGCAGCCAAGAAAATCAAGGCGTCGTAGGGAAGAAAGATTAGCCATGCTTTCTACTAGTATCCATTTCAGATTTTTGCAAAAGATAGCACGTAACTCTCGGAGCTTTCTCAGACGCCCAATACCATTGGGTAATTCTTCTATACCACTGTAAGAAATATCTAGAATCTCTAGATTCTCCAAAGACCCTATGCTATTTGGTAATGCAGAAAGGGATGGAGTACCGGATAGATCGAGTTGTCGCAGTGATTTTAATTTACCTATTTCTGCTGGAAGCTCCCCAAGGCAGAAATGAGGAACGGGGCGTTCGGCGCCTGCGTCGGCGCCTACCGCGAGATGAAGCGCGTAGGACGAGCACAGCTCCAAGCGAAGGAGGCCCTCCATGTCTTCGATGGAAGCGTCGATTCGCTTCAGTCTCCAGCAACAACTGAGGATGAGAACCTCTAACTTCTCAAAAGCTGAGAGGAAGTCAGTATTTTCCAAGGAAACACACCATGAAAGGTCTAGATATTTAAGTTTCTTTGCCATCTACGAAAAAAAAAAAAGAAAACAATAATGAATGTCGATGGGTGAGTGTAGAGTCATTATGATTCAAAAGAAAGCATAAAAGGAGAGGAAAAAAAAGACTTTAATTCTTACCTTGAAAAAACTCCATCCTCCCCATTTCTCATTTATATCGCTTTCTTGCAATTCGAGTACAGCTAATTCATTTACGCAAAAATTGTTTACTTCGAAATTTGCTGGACAGTTTGGCCATTGAAGCCATTTTAACTCCTCCATTAAGTCCTTAAAATCTCCACTTAAATGTGCCCCATTTAGGTGAAGGAATCTTAGACTCGTCAAATTCTTGAATTGTTCTGCTGTGTAATTGTCGCCATCTCGCTCGACTATTTTGCCGAGGCCTTCTGAGTTGCCTTTACTTAGATCAATGGCCTCAATCTTATCCGTTCCCTATAAGCAAGAATCAATGTTTATTAATACTAAATCCAACTAAAGTAGTCTAATATTATTTGTTCATATTGCGATTGACGTGCATTAATGTATTCAAGAGACCAGCAATGCGAAGATATGATTTTTCTTTTTACGCCAATAAACAATATTTATAAAGGCTAACAAAGTGAAGGATGTCAACTTCCATTTTGAAATTTGGCCGTATACATTTGGATCTAAAAAAGAATTATGATGTCATGGTTCGTTCAAAGTAAAAATTTTACAACTTGTAATCTTCTTCTTCTTCTTTCCCTTACTGTAACTTCATTACCATACTAGTTAAGACAAGCGTGCAATGCAAGGAATTTAATCAAATTGCAATGTGCAAAATCAAAAGTTGATTTGATCTATTTTAATAGAAATATTTTTTCTCTATGTAAATTTCACGTTAATTTTTATGTGTATATTACTCGACTGTGCTACTTAATAAAAAAAAATAACACATACTCTTATTTTCCATTAGAGTAATAACTAATTGCAAGAAACCGAATATTGTGACAGTAGTTGTACTTATTATTTACTAGTAGTAACTTGAAATATTCTTAATTAATTATTTTCTAATCATAAATAACTAAGACAATAATATTAGTTATGTTAATATTCTCTACAACTTATTATTATATCGTAAATTTTAGTTTAGCTTTAGATATATTCATAATCATTAAAAAACTTATTAGCTATATTAATAATCTTTAAACTTTTGATTTTATCATAAATTTTAGTTTAATATAAATTACAATTTGATATAATCATAATCATAAATAAGCGAAATACTCAACTATAATAAAACTATTAAAAAAATTAATTGTGGAAAGTGCAAAGCATTTTTAGAAATGAGAAAATTGAAGCTATTTTTGGCTACAAGCCTACATGGAATAGCTATTCCTTGGCCCCGACAGGAATAACTACTCCTGATTTTAAGAGTATAGTAATTTCTAGCCCGTTTTTTAATCAAATGAAGGAATAATAGCTTCATCAAAATAGAATGGAAATAGAATAGTTATTCCTAAGAACCAAATTGTAGCAAGCTTTCACAAATAAAATGATAATAATAATTATGCATAAGAAGTCAAGAAGTAATACAGAAAGTTCATGGACTTCCACATGTCATTTTCTTGGAACCAGAAATTTTGCTATTGTACTTCACAATGTTGTACAAGATTTCGTGGATACTCATATGTGAACAACGTAATAATTTGGGAAGGATTTAGATCTCAACACTCAAAAGGAATCCATGAAAAAGAAAGAAATCTTCAACATAAGTAATCTACTCAGATTAGTCATTGCTCCCAAAGAAATACTCAAGTGACTATTATTAATCGACTATAAAATTAACAGTTGGTTGTAGGTCACAAAAAAAAAAAACAAATAACAGATAATTAAAAATTATTTGGAGATTCACTCCTTTAAGAATATGTGGCTAACATGTTATTATTATTGTGTGGTGTGTAACTCTTTTCAACTTAAAAAAGTCGATAGCTAGGGTGTGGCCGAATCCCAAAAATAAGCCAACCTTTTGTACTCGGACAAAAGTCGCAAAACCTTTCAAACATCTATTAAGCCTAACCTTCAGCATCTATGACAAAGATAACATAACTTGTCAAACGAAATAAAAATAGCCCAACTATTTAGCCGTAGAACAAAATTGACACCTAGTAAAAATTTCACCTATTATAATTGTTAAATCGCCACGGATGACCTACATTGTTCATTGTGCTAACGTACACAATGACTGATGTCAACCCACACCAAAAAGGATGTTGTGTTTTACTTTATAATCATGTTAACAATTTGTTACAAAATTCCTGGCTTTTTGTAAAGAAAAAAAAGTTTTAGTCATGATTAAAAAGTTTTAGTCATGATTAACATGGTTCATTGTGCATATCTGCACAATGAGCTATGCAGAATGACTTGAGTTGATTTAAAGTGAAAATAGGCAGAATTGATGGCGGGCGTCATTTTTGTCCCATGAGTAAAAGGATGAGTTTGAAAGGTAATGTCATCTTCATTCCACGTTCAAAATGCTGGGTCCTTTCAGGATTTTTTTTGACTTGTGTAATACTTATCCCAATTGCAAAAAGTCGTACTTCTTTTATTTGGCTGTGCACTCATTAATATCCAACGAGTGAGTTATGAGTGTGTTTCAATTATGCTTTAAATGTCTTTTATTTTTTGGTTTATTTAGTAAGTCGTGCTAGTGCTTTGTCCTTGCTTCACACTTGGTAAGCATTTTTTTTCATAAACACTTCAACAAAGGAGAGTATTGGGTGACCTCTCACGTCGCTTTGCCATGTTATAGGACGTCTTGTACAAGCAATCTTTCTACAATGTACTTTAGGTGCAACACTTGAGAAGAAGGATGTGGAGGAAATTCTTCATTTCCTTGATAGATCTCAAGTGGCATTTCGATCGAGCTTACGCTGGAGGGTCCTTCTAAAGGTTCGGCATAATTGTAAAAGGAACAGGCTGAGAGTTGTGAGTGGCTAACCCAGCCTCCTTCGTCCCTTGGGACCAACAAGGGGTAGCAGTACTTTTTCAAAATAAAGAAGGATATTTGGCATTTGTTTTTCAATCGGAAGTGGTGCATATTGCGGTTCTTTCAGCTGCTTGTATTTTAGATAATATATATGAAAATAACTTCGCATATTTTCATTCAATGTTGGAATAAACTGAAAAGAAGAACTTATATCATTTTTAGCAGAACCACTCCGATTTCAACTTACGATAATGCCATGGATGAAAAACGAAATGGAATCATGGAAGAATACTGACATAATTATATCAAACTGTACCTTTTTAGTTGTAAAATTTAGTTATACCATTATATTTATATATAAAATATACAGCATATTCATTTTTTTTTTGTTAGTTTAGTTTGTTTTATCATGTAGGAAGAAAATAGACACTGACTTTGAATTTGTTAATATATGGATTGGTCTTGAGATTATACATAGGTCGCACGTTGAGATTGCAAAAGGTGCTAGTCTTTTGAGCAACAACTTAAGTCAAACCAAATGATAGATTAAAGGTATTAGAGTCATAATTATGATTAGTTTTGCAAATGCAAATAAAATTGTATACTTAATTATACAAAATAGAATTTTAGAGTATTTATTTCCTTACTTTTTTATGTAGAAAAAGTACAATATTTCTCTTTTTAATGGCTATTGCATAAAAATACACTTACTGTCATATATATAATTTCTGTTAATATCATATATATATATATATATATATATATATTATACATTATAAGAAATTTCTGCTCCTATCTAATTTGGTAAGTTTTAAATAAGACCTTGTCCTATGAATATTGTTAAATGGAATTCCTAACTTAATAAATAAGTATCCCTTCTATTCTCCATTATGGAATAATGACTAAAATTTCAAGAGAAATTGGGGCATCATTAGTCCTATTATATTAATTCTAACATATGATTTATATATCCCAAGTAGTTATGTTTTACAATAGCATAGTCAAGTTATTTATTGCATGTGTCAAGGAAGCAACCAAATCAATTATAGAAATTTAGGAATTTTTTTTTAATAGAATACCCCTATCAAGTATCTAATTAATTTGAAAGTACCACATTCTTTGAGATGACTTCATAATTTACACTTGTTTAAGAAATATCTCAGATAAGTTACAATAATTTTTAAGAGAGAGCAACCTCCTACTTTCTAATCACGTCAACAAAATGACACAAGGATACTAATATTAGATGGTTCTTTGTTCACTAGAGCAAGCACTAAGAAGAGGACCAACGCTACTTTAACAGTAGTACATGGACTAAGGGAACAAAAGAAGAAAAATAGTTACCTTATTTTGCTTTAGCACTTTCAAGGCTTCCTTGCGGTCCCATAACCTGCTATAGTTCTGAGGCTTCCATTGGCTTTCCTCGTGAATGATTGTCCTACCAAGATCTCTCAAGTGGTCATGCATTTGAAACTTATGATCATCTCCAATTTTTATTAATGACATGAACCTCAATACTTCAATTCCCTCCTTAGGGAAAAAGTGACAGGCCTCCCACATGTAGGATGCGATTCTACTGTCAGTGCCTATTAAAAAGCAAGCAATGTCCAAAAATATTTGTTTTTGTTTATAGTCTAATGCGTCATAACTTATCTTTAACGTTTCTTGCACTTCCTTATGAAGCACTTCTTTTAACTTGTCTATTGTCCCTCTCCAAAATTCTAGATTTGTTCCACACAATAATGAACCTAAAACTTTAAGGGATAAGGGAAGCCCTCTGGTGATGGATACAACTTCATGAGAGAGATCCTTAAATTGTCTTGGAGGAGAGTCCCTTCGGAACGCATGTTTGCTAAACAAAATTAAAGAGTGAACATCATCCATTTCCTTATGGTCATAGGTGCGGTGCACCCTAACTTGTTCAAGAATTTTCTTGTTTCTGGTGGTAATAATGATCCTACTTCCTGGATAAAACCAATCAGGATTACCAGCCAAATGCTCTAACTGCCCGACATTATCCACATCATCAAGAAGAACAAGGACCTTTTTACCTTTAAACTTGGAGGAGATGAAGTTAGTCCCTTCATCCTGATCACGAACTTCTTTTTGTCGGTTCATTATATCATTGATTAACTTATTTTGTAAGTAATGTACGCCATTACGCTTCCATAATTCCCTTACATCAGCAATGAAGCTACGATGCTCAAATTGATTGGAGAGCTTGTTGTAGATGGCTTTAGCAAGAGTAGTCTTACCAATGCCTCCCATTCCGTGGATGCCAACAAATAAGGTGGTATGAGATTCATTATCCACAAGTTCCATAACCTCATTCACATGACTATCAATTCCGACCAAATTCTCAGAAATAACCAACTGAAACTTTTTCTTCAATTCTTTCAACGCTTCTTGGACAATCAATTTCACCAACTCAGCTTCACACCTATCAAATGTGGCCAGAGTTCATATGTGGCAACAATAATTTTCTATCGTTTATCTATTAAGAACACAATAATAAATAAATTTGGGGATAGATTGAAAGAACTTTAAGAATCGTTTTGTCATACCTCCATATATTATCATATATACTAAGTCTAAAGTGGGAAATGTTGGTTACTTGACATGGTGTGCCCCATTCCATTGTTACTCCAACATAATTTATCAGGCCAGGAAAAGCTTGAGGGTATCACTTATGAATCTTAAATATTGTATATCTTATGGATTAGAACCAAATTTTAAACTGGTTGCTTATTAAAAATATTAGGGATGACGTGGACGTGACTTTGAACATTCTCTAGAGTGCTTGAATAAGCAAAAATCCAATAAGCCACCCCAATATGAGAGTTAGCCACCAATCAATAAACAAGTCATAGTCATAACTTTTTATGCAAGATGAATTCAAATCCCATAACTCCAATCCAAAAATTTGTTCAAATTGTGATATTGTGAACTACTCGAATGCAATTGAAGGGATTTCTTCTTGTTTGTGCAATTATATAGGCTTGTAAGTTTCCCCTCATGTTGTGAATTTAGTATCATTCTAGATTGGTGCTCTTATCAGCTATCATTGCCTCTAGGGATGACAACAAGGTGTACTTTATTTTCCTTTTGAGTATCTACATTCTATGATTTTAATTGATCTAATATTGAGTTTATAGGAAGTAGAAGAATAATTTTTACCCAAAATAAGAACATTGATTCGATATATGCAGGTGCATGAGATAGAAATTACTTGTTGAAGATAGGAAATGCTCTGAAAATTATTTAAACAGACATATAGTAAAAATAATCCTTTTTCCCTTTACCATCATCTTATAACCAATGAAACATTTCTTTTGTAAAATGATTTTAATAGTAACTAATCAACGATATCAATGATTTAATAAATGTACCTTGGGAAGATAAGGAATTATGGCAAGGCTTGGGCGCTATGATGTTATGAGCTCTATATAAAAATCACCAATGAGATGTACTATTAATTTTCAAATAAATATGTAATTAGAAAAGTCTGGGACACAGTTTAATATAACGCACACTACAAACATGAAAAAATGACAAAATATTACAAAATATTTGGATATAAGACTACAAATCCACTCAAAAAAACTTATTATTCAAGTGAATGGGATAATAACAATTAAATTCTTGGTTAGATGGGTCAATATCGTCAAAGCAAAAAACTATAAAAAAAAAATAATAATAACTTGTAGAAATCATGCATCGCAGATCTCATTGCCAACAAGATCTTACTATTATTTTACATATATATAAATAAAAATAAAAGAACAAAAATGAAGCATGTGAGAATCAAAACCACCAATAAACACCCACACATATTAGAAGAAAGTACAGGAAGTATTTTACCCATCGGCTTCGTATCCTTTCAAGGTGCTAACTTCATTGAGTGCTTTCTTCCATTTCCCCAAAATCATTGGGTCAAAAGAAGACCTCTTGAGCAAACGCCTCTCATGCTTACGAAATGCATCTCCAAATTTCCCGGTTTGATATCGCACGTCAGCTGGTTTCACATTGTAGAATACAGGCAACACTATGTGCCCATTAAAATTCTTGCACTCCATTATTTGAACCAATTCATTCATGCACCAACTGCTTGTGCCATAGTTCTCGGAGAGAATGGGGATTAGGATATTACTGTTAGTGATGGCTGCCAAAAGCTCCGGTCTGATGTTCTCGCCTTGGCGGAGCTCATCATCATCTCTAAAAGCATCGATTCCAGCATTGAGGAGCCCATTGTAGAGGTGACCGGCAAAGCCTTTCCGAGTATCTGGGCCTCTGAAGCTCAAGAACACCTCGTAGTTGTTTCCAGTCGATGCATTGTTGTTAGTTTCTGTCGGATATGAACTAGATCCAACAGGATTAGTTTCTGTTAGCACAGTCAAGGGACAAGATGTGCCAATATCAACATCATCTGCATTTCCACGCACGCTAGCTTTCTTCTTATTGAGAAAATATAACGTAAGCCCGAGGAGAAGGATCGGTGCCACGAGCTCGGCGAAAGAATACCCAAAAATGAGACGATGCATTTCGTCTTTGCTCTGATCTGCCCTTGATTTTTGCTTTCAAGCCTGATGGAGAAAAACCAGAAGGTCTCCCCGGAAACAGGAAATGGCTTGTTTCCTATTCTATTGTGGTCTGTTAAAATTTCAATACACAGCGGTGGATTTATTGGGAAGATGAAAGGTGCAGAGAGACTTATGACGAGACTGTGACATGGACTTGTGGGAGACGATGAAAAGCTTTGGGGGTGGGGGTGGGGGTGGGGGTGGTGGTTGGGGGGGTGTTAGAGAGAGATTTGTCCAGTCCAATATTTTCCACACAAGTACTCAAAATAGATAAAAACATACGAACCGTCACGACAATGAAAAGGCACGCACCGACGAACTTCCTGTTTCTTTTGTTAATTTATTTTCCATCAGAAAAGGTGTATTTCATAAAATATTTTTAAGCTCTTAATCACACTTAGGAATTTACCCCTCTTACTTTGAGCCTGATACAGTCAAACCGATAAACTTCATTTTAGTACTAAAATGTTGTATTATTAATGATAACTTCTTCTAAAAATTTATGTTATCAAAGTGTGCCCATGATTATAAAAAATTATCAACGTGCAAATGTGTATATATTCATTCAGTACCGTAACACAATGAGAAGAATTTATTTTTTTGCTTGGATTCCATCTTAATTTCTCCTTCAAATTTTATAAATAAGTCAAAATATCTTTTTTGCTTTTGCTTTTACTTTATTTTATTTATATATACTTATTGGTTTAGTTAACCTAATTTAATAGTTGGCACGCGTCAATAAGTCAAACTTGCCGAACTAGATATAAATTAGTAATTCTTTTGTTGGAACCATAAACATGCGTTTATGGTCATCGCCTTCTTTTTCTTTTTCTTTTTTGATAGGTTATGGTCATCGCCTTCAACCGTGGAAATTTCAATGCACAGGGAAAGTGAACTTTAAAGTGAACTTTAAAGAAATGTAGAATTTACAAAAGTAGATTAAATAAACTTTCAGTGAAATTGCAGCTGTTTGTTCTATGTTGTTTCCTTGCGCGTGCCTCGACAATTTCTCTCTCTTTATTTTTGTCTTTTCACCTCCCCGGTTCTTCCTTTCTTTCTTTCTTTTTTCTTTTGCAGACCACTTTATCAGTTTTTCTTTGTAAAGCTTTCTCTTTTTCCCGGCCAAAACCTTCTCCCTCCACCCCCCTCTCTATCTCCTTTTTCTTGACCGGGAAGAAAAGCTCCATCTTTTTCTTTTTCGAGCTCCCTTTGGCAATTATTGCATGCAGAAAAATGCCCCTCCCACTCGGCCGAGAGTCCTCTGCTTTTTCATACCCAGATTTTCTTGTCTTCTTTGGCCATGAATTTCGATCTCTGAATACCAAGATTGCCTTCTTGTCAAGATGAAAATTCCTCTCTCTTGACCTAATCCTCAAGAATTTTTGTTGTTATTTGGAACATATTTGGGACTGGATATAAAATTTGAAATTTTTTTTAGACAAAATTGTTGATGGTTGACACGGCATTTCGTTTAAAGTTGAGGGTTTTTTGAAACAAAAAAATTCCGGGTAAAATTAAAATTGAACATAAAATTTGAGGGTTTTTAAGGAATTAGGACCGTGTAAAAGGTGGAATAGAAAGTGGAGGAGCTTCACCTGTTCTCCTCATCACCCGGGGGGCATATTTATAATTTTTCTACCCTCGCTACTGATGGCTGGGCCCCATGAGTCCTTCCTTAACTTAAGACTATCGCTCTTCCTTGCCAAGTTTTTGTTCATTTCTTATTGTAAAGGCGTGGCCAAGCCCACTACTCTCTTCTTTACTTAGTTATCAAGTTTGCAATTAATCATTTAATCAAATTTATTGATGTCACAATTTCTTAATCAACCCAAAGCCAAATTCATAAATTTTTTTCATTTTTTTTTTGTTTAGTTTAGTGGTTGCAATCTTCCTTCACCACCTATAATTTGTAGTGCATGTTAATTCAAATTTTATATTATTGAATGGAACTAATACGTGCAGTGTTAGTTCAATATTTTGAATAATACTTTAACATAATGCATGCGGTTCCTCTTAAATAATGAGGGGTAGCTATGTTAATGAAAATGTAAATTGGTTTTACTTACCATCCATAATACACATAGGCATATTATCCTCATCCAACAATTAATTTTATATAGATCTATTTCTATTAAATAATGAAGGGTAACTATCTTTATAAATATGTTAAATAGGTTTTACTAATCACTCAAATTATATCTAAGCATATTAGTATTGTTTTTCAACTTGATGTAAGATGTGAAGTAATTTTTATGTTCAATAGAAGAAGCTGTATTTTGAAATCCACTTGTGACAATCCAATCTAAAAGAATTATCGGTGTATTTATACACCAACAACCCAAACTAACTCTCGGTATTTGAAATCATGAAGTGTTGAAAAAAAAAAAAAAAGAGTGCTCGTGCTGTGAGCACTCCTTTTCATAGTATTCATTTACAATACTTTACAAGTACTAAATTATCAAATTAGCTTTCTTCTTATTGAGAAAATTGTATGCAAGCATGGAGAGAAGGATGATGCCACGAGCACGGCAAAATGATGCCCAAAAATGGGACGATGCATTTCGGCTTTGCTCTGGCTCTGTCCTTGATTTTCCCCTTCAAGTCCGACGGTAAAAAAAGCCAGAATGCATCTCAAGAAATAGAAAAAGCTTTCTTGTTGCCCATTTTCTTGTGGTTTGATTTATGCAATGGAAACAGTTGGCAAAATCGCATCAATAAGTCAAGCTTTGTCAACTAGGTGCTTGGAGTCGTTGCCTTCACACGGCTGAAATCTCAGTGCACAAGAGAATCCAAAGATGATACGCATGGAACGGTGCATTTGTTGGGAAGAGGAAAAGTGGACGGAGACTTGGGATGAGACTTGACATGGACTTGCGAGAGAAAATTAAAAGTTGATGAGAGAGAGATAGAGAGATTCGTCCATTTCAATAATTTCCAGACAAGTGCTCACTGAATGATAAAAACACGCAAGGCGTCAGGACGACGGCACGCTTAGTCAGTCAACTGCTTGCACGGTTGAACTTTCCACCTCATTTATATATTTATCCATTTATGATACGTTTGGTAACGTTTCTATTTAAAAATTATTTTTTTTATAAAATCTGCTAAAAAATTATTTAAGATAATAGAAATAAATAAAAAAAAATTATTTCTGACCACCGCCTGCGGTGGCCTAATTGGATAAGAGCCTCCATGAAGTCTACCCAGGATGGTTCCGCGGGGCGCACGGGATCTTAAGCACGACGTCAGGATGGTGGGTCTTCCACTAGTGTCGCCCCAGAGTTTGCCCGCCAGCTGCCGATTGTACAGGATTCCCTGGGTCATTAAAAAAAAAAAACTATTTATGTTTAGGAAAACAATTTTTGGCCAGAAGAACGCGTTTAGTAAACTTGTTCCTAAAGTAAAAAAAGAACAGAAACACGTTTGATAAACTTGTGTAATTTTTTTGTTTCTTTTAGTTTTTTAATATTTTTATTTTAGTTTTCCTTTTTTTCTTTCTTTTTTCTTTTTTCTTCCTTTTGGCCGGTTGCCCGCCTCGGCCATGGCCGGCGGCCTCGCCTAGCCATGGCAACGCTCGGCCTCGCCAGGGGCCGATGACGCTCCAGCAAGGTCGCTGGCCCTCAACAGCTAGTCGCCGGCCACCGACCAAAGAAAAAAGAAGAAGGAAAAATGAAGAAAAGAAAAAGAAGGAAAAAAACGAGGAGAGAAAAAAATTATTTTTCGGAAGTGTTTCAGAAATAAGAATCAATTTTTTTTTCTTGTTTCTGTTCCAAATTTGTTCATGAGAACAAAAAATAGATTTTGAACAAAAACTCAAACAAACGCGTTTCTGTTCTTTTTTTTTCCCGAGAACAAAAAAATAAGAATTATGTTCATAAACACGGGCTAGGAACACAAACAAACAGGCCCTTATTTTCCATCGGAAAAACACTAAATATATTTAAGCTCCTATTCTCACTTAGGAATTTACCCCTCTTGCTTATTGAACAGTCAAATCCATAAACTTCATTTTAATACTAAATGTTGTATTAATGATAATTTATTCTAAAAAGTTATGTTATCAACGTGTGTATCAACCTGATGAGAATAATTTCTTTTTTGCTTAAGTACCATCTTAATTTCTTCTTCAAATCTTGTATAAATCAAAATGCCCTTTTACTTTTACTTTATTATATATATTTATTAGTTTGATTCATCTAATCAAATCAATTGACACGCGCCTATAATTCAAATTTACCGAACTAGATATAAATTAGTAATTCATTGGCCCGTTAGCCGGATCCACTAAAAAGGCATTTATGTGGAAGTTTTAATGCACAGGAAAAATGAACTTTAAGGCAACGTAGATGCTATGAAAGTAGATTAGCAATCTTTCAGTGAAATTGCACCTTTTTTCTCTGTCCTTTCTCCACGCGTGGCCCCGCCAATTCTGTCTCTCTCTCTCTCTCTCTCTCTCTCTCTCTCTTCATTTTTTTTCTTTTCACCTCCTACGTTCTTTTTTCTTTCCTTTCTTTTGCAGACCAATTTCTCAGTTTTTTCTTTATGAAAGTTTTTCTCTCCTTTGCCGACCATAAGCCTCTCTCATTATCTCCTTTCCTTGACCGTGAAGAAAGCCCCTGTCCTTTTACTTTTTTGAGCTCTTTGGCAATTATTGCATGCTGAAAACTCGCCCACCCCACTGCGCCGAGAATCCTCTACTTTTTCTATGCCCAAATTTTCCAATCCTCTTTGGCCGTGAATTCCGGTCCCTGAATGTCGAGATTGCCCCATTGTCAAGGTGGAAATTACTCTCTTGGTTGCATCCTCTCGTTATTCAAGATCCATGGACATAAAATTAGGAAATTCTTTTTAAATAAAAAATTGATGTAGCATTGGGTTTAAAATTGAGGGTTTTTTGAGAAAAAAAGTTCGGGATAAAATTAAAACTGGATTTAAAATTTGCGCACCTTTAGATAACTAGGACTATAGGAAAAAAGGGGGGAGCGAAAGTCGAGGGACTTCTTGGGGTTTTAGAATCCATGGGCTGATTTGTAATTAGATAGCTTGTAACAATGCAAGCTAAAAGGATTATCATTGCCATCAATAAGGGAAAAATGAGGGCACGCACCACGACAAAAACGAAAAGAAAGGGAGAAGACGAGGAAGAAACGAGAAGGAAAGAAAAGAGGGCTTGGCATACACATCACGGGACCTGCCAAGATAGATTTGTTTTTATTAGCAATACCTTATAAAGATTTAAGCCATTTATCTATCTAATTTGAGTGATTTTTGGAATAGAGCACGAATTCAAAAATTATGTGAAATTTGAATTGTGAAATTCGATTTTGGAGTTGTTAGGCTGTGGAAGCAAGCGCATTGTGGAGTTATGGGGTTAGACAGGAGTTAATTTGATGTAAGGTTTTTATTGGAGTTAAATTTTAGAGTTTTACATGCAAGTTGCATTGCATAGGAGTTAGCATATTGAACTAAGTGAAATTAGGAACTGTCCAAATCGGACCAATCGATTTGGTTCGGTTCCTAGTTCCATAACAATGGAATTGATGATTTTTTATCCGATTTACGATTCTAAAGGAAATTGGACCTAACTAACTCTTTTCACATAAAAAAAATATTTGTTCAACTCTAAAATAGTAACAATCTAGTATTTTTTTTTTGAATTTTTGATTTTTTTTGTGAAGTGATTGGTTCTATCGAATAGGACCGATCAATTGATCCGGTTCTCGATCCTAAGACGGTTCGGTTTGATCTTCAGTCTCAAATGGAATTGGGTATTAGATCGAGAACTGATCACTCCAGCGTTGCGGTTAACTTTGAAGTAATTCATTGACGTGTGAAAGTCATTTTGTTGAAAAATAAGTTTGGAGACGATGACCCAAGAAAATAATCCGTCACTATCAATTGTGAATTTTGCAAAGTCTCGAACTTTGCACGCACTTTCCTTTAAAGATAAAATGATTTTTCTTATTTTGATTCTAACTTTGAACAAAAAGTCGTTCAACTTCAAAACAGTGCTGAACTTGATTTCGTTTTGGGTTTGAACTGAAATGACGAAGAAATTTAACTGAGAGGACTAAAATTCTGGGAAATTAGAGTGCAAAAGGAAAATTGAACTCGCAGGAAACGTACACGCTACGAAAGTAGAGGAAACAAACTTTCGGCGAAATTGCAACCTTTTGCTTTCTGTCCTTTCCTCACGCGTGAACCGACAATTCTCTCTCTCTCTCTCTCTTCATTTTTTCTTTTCACCACCTCTGTTCTTCTTTTTCTTTCTTTTCTTTTGTGGACCCTTTTCTCAGTTTTTCTTTATAAAAGCTTTCTCTTTTTTGCCGGCCATAACTCTCTCTTTTTCTCTCTCTTGGAAATTATTGCATTTTGAAAAGTTGCCCACCCCACTTGGGTGAGAATCCTCTCTTGACCGACACTCCGATCGAAAAAAAACATTTTCTTGACTTCTTTGGCCATGAATTCCGATATCTAAACGGTGAGATTGCCCCTTGTCAAGATGGAAATTGCTCTCTCTTGACTATATATAAATTTGAGAAAAAATTTTGGAAGAGAAAACTTTTTAGACGAGAAAATTGTCGGTTTAAAGTTGAGGGTTTTCCGAAAAAGAAAAATAAAAAAAGTCAGATAAAGTTAAGCTTGAACCTAAAATTTTAAAGCTTGGAATTAGGATAGTATAAACAGAGGAAAGAAAAAGTTGAGGAGCTTCACTTGTTTTTATCATCCGGAGGCATGTTTGTAATTAGATAGCATATGATAATTTCATTTCTAGCCCCACTCCAAGTGGTTGGGCCTCATGAGTCCTTCAACTTGAGGCTACCGCTCTTTTCCACAAAGTTTTTGTCCATTTCTTATTGCGAAAGAGTAGCTAGGCCCATCACTTTCTCTCTACTTGATTATGAAGTTACCAAATGATCATTTAATCAAATTTATTGATATCACAATTTCTTAATTTACCCAAGCCAAATTAATAAATTAAAATTTTCAATTTTTTCCAAATTTTTTTTTGCTTGGTTTAGTTTAGCGGTTGCAATCTTCCTTCAACACCTACAATTTGTAATTCGTGTTAATTCAAATATTTATATTATTGATTGGAACTAATACGTGCAATTTTAGTTCATTTAGATTAAATTATATTATTTATGAATGTATGTCTTAAATAATGAGGGATAGCAATGTTAATGAAAATGTAATATGGGTTTTACCACCCAAAATACACATAGGTATATCATTCTCATCTAACAGTTTATTTTATATAGATCTATTCCTATTAAATAACAAGATGTAGCTATTTCTTATAAACATGTTAAATAGGTTTTACTTATCACTCAAATTATATCTAACCATATTAATATTGTCATTCAACATGATTAGTGCAAGATGTGAACAATTTGTATGTTCAATAGTAAATCCATCCATTTAGATACCATTTAATGCATTTTTTTTTATTTAGTTAATAAAACAAGGGCTTCACACATTGAATTGACTCCCGTCAAAAGATTTGTATGAACAATTGAGTAAAATGTTGAAAATCCAATGCATTTATTACTTCTTTTTACAATAGAAAGAAGTTTTATTTGGATATCCACTGGTAACAATGCAAGCAAGAATTATCAATGCTATTTATACACCAACAATTCAAACTAGAATGCCAATATTTGAAATTGTGGAGTGTTATATATATAGAGTATTAGTTTACAATTCTTCGTAAATGCTGAATTATCATATTAAATTCAAGAGCCTAACTGCATTATTCTGTAAAGTTAATCAATTCAAGCTCGTAACTTAAGAGTACTTTGCCCACAATGCGTCTAACCTAATAGGCATCAAAGATGAATGTAATATGTCAGCCTATACATATTTAACACTCTAATAGGAGAGTACTAGGTATATTTACAACATTAACAATTGAGACATCAACATATTTAGCTTATCAATATTTACAATTGTCGATCATTGGTTTGATGCAACAAAAGTTGACATCCAATAACAAAAAAAACACAATTTTATCAAA
Organism: Eucalyptus camaldulensis; assembly: GCA_019915185.1. Classification (NCBI taxonomy): domain Eukaryota; kingdom Viridiplantae; phylum Streptophyta; class Magnoliopsida; order Myrtales; family Myrtaceae; genus Eucalyptus; species Eucalyptus camaldulensis. The sequence continues at coordinate 11,398,543 of JAHSVA010000013.1, read as the reverse complement.
TTCAACACAATATTGTTTGGTAACCAAAAAGCAATGCCATGATTACATGTTTTTAAATATATCATATTGATAATTTATTATATGCATGTTATTTAGTTCTACAAATGTTGCTTCAAATTTGTATCTATGTTGTACATTTTTTCACAGTTGTTTTTATGACATCATATTGCTGGAATATTTGGCAAACATCTTGGCCCTCCAAGTAAATTTTCTTATGAAGTCTAGACCAAGGCTTCTACAATGTCCTTGGCCTGGACTAAACTTGCTAGAAAGGGTGAAGATCTTCAAAGGCTCTCTCAATCTTCATAGGACAAGGCAAAAACCCAATAGTTCTGAGTAGAGCAGAAAGTACGTGAGGCAGGCTAGCCTCAGGCCCAACAACAAAAAGCTTTGGATAAGTGTGTTGTATTCAAGCGGTAGGTGTCATCTTTGGAGTGACCAGCAGAAGTGAAATCTAGCTTGGGAAATGACATAAACATCTGGAACTTTCGCAAGCATAAATTTTATTTATTTGATTGGACACAAGCATAACTTCACCTAGTATAGTTGTTTACTTAACCAGGCCATTACTTTCCAGGCAACACTGATTTACTGCCAGTCTGCCATCAAATCCATTTATTAAGAATGCTGTATGAGAAGCAAGAACAAGGAAAGAGGAATCATAAACTGAATCTGATAGATCATACTCATAAATGTTTGATTTGAACAGACAGAATGTTTACAAATATTTGCGATTGGAAAGACACCAAACATACTGAAGCAAAAAAGCCTGTCTTTATCTCCATCGCTAAGGATATTGAAACATTGCTTTGAAGAATTTTAGAGCTCTACAAATGAATCTCGACCATTGTTGGTTAAACCAACATCTTCGGGTACTAGTCCAGGAATGCGAAGAACTCTTGGAGCTGGAGTGAAGAATCAAGCAGTGCAATCTTCAAATGCTAAAGAGTTCCCAGAAGCGTTCTATAAAACAAATGAATAATTATTTTCCAGTTGGAAAATAAAAAAGATAAAAAAAAATGAGATTAAAGCTAAGGAGCCAAACAAATTATTGAGTTAAAGATGCCAACAAACATATGCTTTCCAAAAATCTTCCATGCAACCCATACTAAAGCTGTTGGACTGTCAAATAAGATTCTAAGTTTGAAAAAGAAGTATTTAAGAAAACTAGACTAAATTAACTACTTAAACTGCAAACGAAGGGTGTGAGCCATAAGATATATGTTATTGGTAATAAAGATCACAAAGTCGTATCAACTTTTAAGTTGAAAGATGCCACATACTCTATTCACTTGGGATCCTCATCCTAGTTGAGACATGCCACAACTGCCATATGGGACTTCAAGCTTCTCAACAGTTTTCCATTCTGCTTAATATCTATAAATGTTAGAAATGATTACACCACAACGTGCCAAACTGCTGCTGCAAGCATATGCATATCAAAGTAGCACACTGCATATCCATTATTCCATAAAGACAGCTACTTTGGTAAGATAACATTCATTATGTACAAAAAAACTCTTTTCTTAGCAAAATATAATCCATGAAGCGGACAATTAGTAATAAACTTGTAGAAATCTCAAAGAAACGGAATTGCAGCAAGTTCAGCCAAGTTCTGAGCCATTTTATTCATGACCAAGCAGTTATAGCTTAATAGAAACATAACCAATTACTTACAAAATTTTCCACCCACAAACATAATAGAAGCACATACAAATCATATCATTTAAGAGTCACCTAAATAATTACCTTCTTAATTTGACTGAACCGAACATATATTACAAATAATTGAAAGAAGCTATTAATTTTGATGAAAATAAGCATGTCACAGATGAATGCTTCTCTATGACACCATCCACTTAGACCATAGATTCCCACAACAAGGTTGTCCCCAGCAAACGTTATGCTTTAATTTGTCATTGACAATAGAAATAGTTTAAATCATTGATGACGACATTAGCAGTGAGGTGAAATGTTTTTGTCCTACACAAGAATGCAATTGAGCACATCAATCATATTCAAGTCCTAAAGTATATAAATCTATTGAATAGTATGTAAATTCCATATGATTGGTGATTAAAGTAATTCACTGTTGATTTCAATGATTAGATATGAGTCGATCAATTTCCCTAATTCATAATTTAACTCATGCATCAAACACTGTAGTGTCAAAAAACATTTCAAGGCTTTGTTGTAGGAAGATGAGTCCCACAATAAAGAATAAATATTTAGGCATCACACACAAAGCTGCCTAAGCATGACACCTAGGGTGCAAGACACCGAAGAGGAATTGCATCCCACAATCTTCCAAGCAAAACACTTGCCAAGTTCAATAAATTATCAACTCTGTTGAAAAGTAAAAATTAGAACTATATTTGTAGACTCTCTAAAAGTTCTACTCGAAATAGGAAATCTCTAAACAAGAAACATTGTTGGAGTATACATAAGATCCTCCTACTCAAACTTAAAAGGATGAAGGAAACATCGTAAAATCCTAATAATACTCAAATCCTAGTTGATAAATTCAGTGATTAAACTTCAAGAAGAATCCTAATCCCTGTTTGAGTTTCAAAGTCAATCTTCACCAAAAACTTGGTAGTCACCTTGCATGATTTGTTGGCTGCATCAAGGTCGGTGGATGATTTGATTGTCTTATACTAAATTCTATGAATGGGAATCCAATTACAATACTATGTACAAGATCTTTGTGTCCTTGTCAAATGGGTACTTATTTGATTAAAGAAAAATAAAATGTAGTAATATCTCATGTCTAGAAATAATAACATTAGTCGAATTTGAAGTATCTTTATCATTAGTAATTAACTAACAATTAAAATAACACCACACTTTACAATCGATATTTAGTAATTACGTTTGTCATGGAATAACAATCTCAAACATTTTATCATTGTTTATGATTCCATTGGATGAAATTCATGATCCACAATCCATAGATTTGATTTTTTGATTCATGACTCAATTTTCCACGTGACATCTAAGGGTGACCCTAAGAGGTTATCATGTCATATCAAAATTGTGGCTCCCTCCTTAACAGTTAACCCAATAAATAAATGAATATCGTTCTGAATTCAAAGTTCAAATCCCGAAAGAGAAATCGACTCATGCAATCTATCTAACTAAACAATAGTGCCAACTTGATTAACAGCCTGACTAATCATGATATATGAATTTTGTTTCTTTTCAAACTTAATTTTGTTTCTTTTCAAACTTAACTAACATTGATGACAATATGCATATTGTACATATGCCGTGTCAGTCATGTGAAGATTGGAATGACCCATTCAATTCAATCTAACTAGTTAAATGGCTTATTCATCTCTTGTAATTTGTTCATCTACTTAACAAAAGGGTCATGTTTGAATAGAGTTTTCCAGCAATTTTTTTTTTAATCATATCTTGCTCAGATTGACTTATCTAGCAATCCATTGTTAACTTGACATTGATAGACATGACCAATAAAAGTGGATTGCTACCTCTATTAGCAGCTCAATTTTCGCTAAGCAAGTTTGCTGTTTGCATTGCATCATGCAGATTTTGAGCAATTCAGGATCTTTCCCAAGAGAGATTAGAGAAGAACGCGTTCTGATGACAAAAGATTGTTGCAGAAGGAATTTCTAGTTGAGAAGCAATGAGGGTCACATAGAAAACTCACTTTGAGATCATGCAGTCGAACTGTATCATCTTCGAGCCCAAGACAACCTTGGCATCAGGACACCAGCATAATGATGCTATACATTTACCTGGAGTAGATTGGAATGATTAAGAGAGGCCAGTATTGATGACACACACTGCAATGTGCAAAGAAAGTGATTCATTATAAACAAAAAAGGAGGCCGGGGGGAGGGAGGGAGAGAGAGAGAGAGAGAGAGTAATTTGTTCACAACAAAATTAACAGAAGAAGAGGAAAGACAGAGCACACACATTAAGTGACAAAATGTTAATCAAAATTAGTGAAGTGAGACAAAACATCATAACTGCACAAAATAACTAAGAGGTGGTCACTTGATACGAGATTTCTTTGGGCTAGTAGGTCAACTAAGCAAGAGAATCTATATCTTGTTGGCAGGCTCCAATCCAATAGATGAATTAAAAAACAAATATTGTTTCTCAGCTATGGAACCTCAAGGTGGAGTAGATGCTCGAAAGCTTTCTCCAGGCAAAGATTACAAGTGTACTAGTATTTACAACTTAGGATCTTAACAGAAACCATTCAACTACTGACTCAAGTGCTATATTGCACTCAAAATGTTCTCCATATCCAGAAGACGATATGACGAGCGAAGCATTTAGATGTTTCTCAAGAAAATTATCTCCTCTCTAAATTTTTCCGGGGAGAATAGACAGCAAGAACTACCAAGTTAGGAATCTAATATAGACTCTAATGAATTTGAATTACCAAAAGATTGTCATATAGGATCTTAACATACTTAGATGCAGCTCCCCTTACCCTCCTAGTCTCTTTGCTTTCTCCAATTTCTCCCTCCGTCCCTCTTGACCAGATCGTCATACAACTATGCACTATAGCTTGAGATATATCCAAAAGTTAAAACTCCAACAAGTGAACTTGATTAGCCAAAATGATGTGACGAAATGCCTTCTTTAATGATAAGAAGATAAATAAAACTTCAAGCAATACAAAATGTGAGAAACTTTCTGCCTATAGTCTATATTTCAGTATACGCCAAACCTCTCCTTGTAGGGCACGTTCGGTCAGTAAAAAAATGCTCAACCAGTAAAAGAAGGGGAGCCAGCAGTAAAGTTACATTGCGAGAGTCACCATCAGAAATTTAAGAAGATCTTTTTAGATGCCTGATGACATTTAGATGGTATTCTGTAGGGGCTAAACCTTTGAACTCCAAGTGGGCATCAAGCATTTTTGCATCTGACATATCTAATCTACCTAGCATAAATGGCATCCCCCAATTCATGTTAATTATTTTCATGGAAACTCTAACTAGTGTACAGAGAAGGGCAACAACGTGGTTGAGAAGTCGATAAGAATCCATTGCGCCTATAAATAATATCCCTTCATTCGACTGACACCAGCTTGGAATTCTTTACTCGCAACTAAGTCATCTCTAGATTTCCACTTGCATCACCATCATTCACTCTTCGTTCCTGTGTAAAAGACCCACTCCTTCGTTCGACATCACATTCTCATTCAGACTTCCAAGCACTTTAAAACTGCATATTCGTCCAATTCTCTATCGAACGCAATTCAAGCTAGATTGGCACTTACAGTGGTTCTTATGGCGAAAAAGGAAGCGCAGCACATTTAGGAAAAGCTAAAGAAGTAGAACGAGATAACGCCAATGACTCAAAGGGTGCACACACTTAGCCATCGTTGAAGAAACGAACACACTGAATGTATAATTAAAAAAATAAAAGAACTTTCTCAAGTCGAAGCAATACCCAGGAGAGATTGTCACAGCCTCTGCCAATTGAAGCGATGACGCACCCACACCATCGTGTCATCCGTGACCGTCGCCACCAAATCCTTCTCCGGATTCTACTCCGCCATATTCACCTACCAATCGGAAGAAATCGAGCCGAAACCTTACCAAACCGAGTCGGAAAACAATCGAATCGACCCACCCGTTAGGAGGTCGCAAAAAGAACGCCCGAACGAGACCCGAACTTGAGAAGCCAAAGCGGGTCGTCGGAACTCGAAGCCGAAATGGAAGCAAGCGCCGGCGACCCTCCTTCGTCGGTCTCAATTGCTAGAAAGCTCCGCAAGCAGCCCGAAAACGCAGTGTACAGAAGTGACGGAGGCAGTTGAAGAGCGAGACGAAGAATGGAAAAGCAAAGGGAGGAAGGAGGTCCAACCGGGCCCGGAAGAGCCGGGCCGGGCTTTACGACTATTAGGCCTTGTCAAACAACGCCCGAAACTGTCCTTTCGGGCCCTTGGAGGCTGAAGGGTCAGACTCATGAGGCATCACATCGATGCGAATGGGGTGAATAATTATTGAAATGTGATTTGGAATAAGGAACGTGATAATCATCATTCGCTTGAATGACGATTATCACGTTGATGCAAGTAAAAATCCAAAAGATTTTTTTGACCTGAACCAAACCACCGTAAGGCCCAATGTTTTAAACTATTAAATGAACCGGCAAAAGCCCCGACTTGAAAAGACCCAAAATATTTAGTTCAAATCAAGTTGTTTTGGATATTTTTTACACCCTGGCTGATGGGGGTCATGCGCCCTTGGCTACTTGGCATGTGGTATATATATATATATATATATTGCTAATATGTAAAAAGTCAACTTGATCAACGGACAGAGGGTAATGAAACCTTATTGGAGAAAACACCAATATACTTGTATTTTTTTACTATATATATAATAGTAACTACGTTCTATGAAATTCCATATCAACTACCTAGGGATTAGAACACTGAGGGTGCCATAACTGTCATACAACATTCACTTGAGTATTACATTAATGTATAATTGTTCATTTGAGTAACTATTTTGACAATCTGTTATAAGTGGCTTTTTTACTTAATTTTATATCCAACGTGGTTTTCTAAGTCTAGCGTTTTGTCCAACATGGCGAGTTTAAAAAATGTATGTATTTCTCTCCTTCTCTCTAACTACTTCCTCTACTGAAACGATAATGTCTCTCACTAAATGCTTTGTCAAATGATGACATTTCTCTCTCCCCAAAAGCTTCCTCTATGAAAGTCGTAGAGCCCATAGAAGAAAAAGCTTCCCCTCTTGGGCACGTCCTCTGTCTTCTTTACTCTCTCTCGCTTACTCAATGTCACCCCTCTCACTCAATGGAGACTAAAGGCATGGGAAAAGGGAAAAATGAAGGCTTGGTGCGCGACGAATCTTGTTGGGCTTCATGGCCCCAATAGCAAAAAAGGTTGACTTTTATCTTGGTTTTTAATTTGAATTTCATAATATAATTGGGTTTGTGTATAAAAAAAAGCTGGGATGCTTGGGAGTTGCATGGAAAGATGATTGTTCTTTCGCAAAGGATATGATCATCCATTCATTCGACGAGCTTGTTTGTTTTATATTTGTTTCCAGTCAATGTCATAGCTACGTCATAGCATCTGTCAATTAGCTTTGAAAAACTTACTGTTAAATGTGTGTTTTCAGTGCAAGCCTTACCAGGATTTTCAAAACCTCTGCAACTTTGATGAAAAACAATTTTGGCGCGGAGGAAATGAGTTCCATTGTGGGGCAAATCATCTCAAAAGGGTTGAAATTGTTGGGTTCCAATTCGACTATGTTAAATCATAACCTTTGTTTGCCCTTGCTAAATTTCTTCTCGAGGAGACAGTTGGATTGGAGAAGATAATAATTGACACTGAATTAAGGATGTCGCGTCATGGGGTGCCTGTTGAGCCTCATGATCTTTGGGATTTCCTTGAAGTGGTTCTACTACAAGAAGGCCGTCGAAAAGCTTCACAAAATGCGAAAGTAATAGCCAATTTTCGTTTCAGTGGACTCCATTACAAGCCATGAAAGCATAAGCAAATCACAGGTAGACGGTACACCCTTGAAAATAGAATTACTTCTCTTTTTGTGCCACTTGTGACAGTGTGCGAAAACAAAGTACGTGGACAATAAGTTGGGTTTAAAAAATGATATGATGTTGCTTCATTTTCAGTTTTTTGAGCTTGACGTTTCTTTTGGATCGAGCTTTTCCAACTTTCATGAGCAATTTTTCCTCTCATATGTTGTATCATGAGCTCCTTTTGAGCCCCAAGATAGCTACATTGACGTGAGACCCCTTTTTGGCAAGGATAAAGCATGGGTCTCCTTAGTTTACAGTGAATTCTCTTATTGGAGTTATACCTTAGCAGTGTGTACGTGAAAAATATCGGAGAATCTATCTGGACTAGCACCATCATAAAGAGTCCCTAAAGCAATCTATCTAATCAATAGCTATGATGGTCTCGATCTATATGGACCAAGGCTAGTTAATTATTTCCCTAGCATATGCCCAAAAGCTTGTATTGGTGTAACATGAAAATTGACATGTCAATGGTGGGACCTACCTTGCCATGAAAGGCATATTCAAATATCTCTCTGTGATAAAAACAAATGCAAAGGAGTTTTGTAATCTCATACTTTTACCATTTAATACCATGAAATGTTGTTGGTGCATTATAATCTCATAATACTAATGAGAAGTAAAATCCTAAAATTTGTGTGTAAAATTAAGACTGGAGCAAAGTGTGGCGCGCATGACATCGGTGGATAAAGCGGGAGCAGAGCATGATGTCAACTCCTTGACCATTGACAAGAGCAAGAAGATTAACAAGTTCCTCGACGAACCCTAAGGATTCTAGCATCATAGCGGTAATCCATCTATCCTGCGCAGGGGTTTTCTAGGGCTGGAAAATTCAAAGTCGTTGTGCCGTCATATTTAGTTTCCATACACTCTAATTTTCCTCCTCACCAGATACACAAGAGTGAATGCCTTTCTTGCTGTCTCGATGTTTAATCAATCTTAGTTAGTGCAGGTTCCTATGTTGAGATGAAATTCCATAACCCCCACGACAAATCCAGCCTATCGGTCTGCCTATGATTTTGATCCCTCCATATAAAAAACTAATTTTGATCCAAACTTGAAAGATCCTCATCCTTGAGACCAGCTCTGACGGCGAAAACCGTGCCCGGCACTCGGATACTTCCTTGAGCTGTTTTTCGACACCAACCCGTGTTCCAAGATTTCCGATGAATCACGATTTAACACGTTTGAACTCTTAGTGATCGATCGTGGCCCTTCAAAGATCCAGAAGCAAATCCATACCCTGAGACTAATGGCTATGTTAATCAGACATGGCGTTATCCACACATGCTACCGTGTCGAATTTTTTATGGCCTTAATTAATGAAGCTATGTGGGAAGGAGAAGGTGGTCATGGACGTTCGTCGGCGATCAATGCAGAGTTCGTTCCTCACCATATGTGGAGAAAATTGCAGAAGAGAGAGAGAGAGAGAGAGAGAGAGAGAGAGATTTGATTAAATTAGTCAAGGCGGACTTATTTGAATTAATGGGCGGGCCAAGCCAGGTCGGATCAGACTATATTACAAACATGGGCTCAAAAGTGGTGGATTAATTATTTCATTGTAATTTGAGAAAAGAAAATACTGCTAAAACCCTAAATTATACTCACTATGCTATAATTTAACAAACCTTTTCTTTTTTCTGCATCGCGAAAACCCCTCAACTCGAACTCATAATAGCGTGCCTAATATACCCTCCATCTACCCGTAGAAATCCTAAACTTTATTCGATATGACACCAATACATTATAAAAAAGAATTGTGCCACCAATACTACAGACTTAAATCAACATTACAAAAATTTAGGCCACTATTGTCATTGTGAGCATATTTTTTATTGGCTCTGGTGACAAAAAAAAAAAATTGAGTATTGATTTTGTAACGACTTAATTTAAGATTTTTAGTAAAATAAACGAAGTATGAGTTATTAACGTCAGAATGAATGTGATGTAGAATTTTTTGTATCATCAATACATCGCAAAAGTAATGTGATCATTACTCATATGAGTTAATGAAATTGGCATCCCACAAATGCAATAATTCATAGCTTGCACAGATGTCAAGATGATGGGACAATTCGCGCTAGACAGATTGATCCGCCGTGACCACTCGAATTAAAGCTTGAACACATGTGCTTGCATTGCATATGTCTCAACGAAAGCTTGTGATATGCTTATTGCTCCAACGTATACGGGCTACTCCTTCAATTTTGGTCCGTGCCTTAACTTAATCTATCTAGTAGGCTAAACCCTTCCACATCAGTTCTGAAAAAGCTGAGTTTATCTTTAATATTGTTAAAAGAGGCATTGTGAGAAGTGGCACAAAGTGAAACAACGTAAGAAGACATGCAGTGAGGCTCTCTTGGGTCACGAAGGTACTTCGGTGTGCTTAATTACCAAGCTTTTTTGATAATTAGGATGACATGTTTATATTTTATCGTTTTCATTTTTGTAGTTTGAGTAAATTGCATCCAACATCACCGCCTTCCTTTCCTTCTCTAAGGATTGCCTCCTCACCTTGATGTTTTAAAAAATATGAGATTTTATAACTTTTATAAATATTCAAACTTGACTTTCAAGTTAAAGGGAAAATGAAAATACAAAAGTATAGCCAAATGTGCATGATAAAATCTGTTTGGAACCAAATAAAAGGATTCTAAAACTTCCCATTAGACTTTTGGCTTTGTCCCTGCTTAAATCCTTCCGATAATCACATATATCTGCAAATTGGGGATTTTAGAACTTTTGAGATATTGGATATAATATAACTAGTGAATTTTGTCTGTGACCAATCTCAGTCAATTATCAAATCAATTGACTTTCACTTCCATGTCCCTTTAGACATCCTGAAATCAGTGAAGAAAAAATCACCTTTCTAGGTGCTTTTGAACCGGCATAAACAACAAAAAGCTTAAGATAATTGTTCGGTATCAAAGTTGGAGGCGTCATCTCTAAAGGACCAACAGAAGTGAAATCTAGCCTAGGAAATGGCATAAACATCTAGAAAGGCATTAACCTCGCCCAAGATAGTTGCTGCCAGTCTACCATCAAATCCCTTTATTGAGAAGAACTGCTGTATGAGAAGCAAGAACAAGGAGAGGACTCATTGACTGAATCTGATAGACCATATAGCTAAATATTTGATTTTGAACAGACAGGACACTTACAATATTTCCAATTGGAAAGACCCAAATGTATTGCAGCACAAAACCCTATCTTTATCTCCACTGCAAAGGATATGCAAGCATTGCTTTGGAGGATTTGAGAGCTCTACAAATGAATTTTGAACATTGTCAGCTAAACTAGCATCTCCAGGTATTAGTCTAGGCATTTGAGGAACTCTTGGAGCTGAAGGGAACATTTGAGTAGTGTGACCTTCAAATGCCAAAGGGTTACCAGAAGCATTCCATAAAACAAATGAAAAATTACTTTTCAATTGTAAAATAAAAAGACAAAAAATATGAGAATAAAGCTAAGGAGCCAGACAAATCAACAAGTTGCGGATGACACCAACCATACGCTTTAAAAAAATCTTCCATAAACCCATACTAAAGCTGTTGGACTTTGAAATAAGATTCTAAGTTTGAAAAGAAGCATTTAAGAACACCATGCTAAAATAACTACTTAATTGCAAACGAAGCATTATGAAAGGTGTGAGCCATAAGATATCCACTATTGGTAATAAAGATCGTGAAGTCATACCAACTTTTAAGTTGAAAGATGCCATACTTTATTCACTTGGGCATCCTCCTCCCAGTTGATACACAGTACAGCCGCCATATGGGACTTCAAGCTTTTTAACAGTTTTTTATTCTGCTAAATATTTATACCTTGTTAAAATGATTATACCACAGCGTGCATAACTGCTGCGAACACTAGCATATCAAAAGCAGCACACCACATATCCATCGTTCCATAAAGACAGCTACTTTGGTAGGATAACATTCATTATGTGCAAACAAACTCTCTTCTTAGCAAAATGTAATCCATGAAGTGGACAATTTAATAACAAACTGGTAGAAATCTCAAAGAAACAGAATTGCAGTAGCCTCAGTCAAGTTCTCAGCCATTCTACTCACGACCAAGAAGCTACAGCTTAATAGAAACAAAACCAGTTATTTACAAACTTTTCCACCCACAAGCATACTTAAGGCACATATGAATCACATCATTTAAGAGTCACCTAAATAATTACCTTCCTAATTTGACTGAACCGAACATGTTTTACCAATAATTGAAAGAAATTAATTTTGATGAAAAGGAGCATATCACACATGAATGCTACTACATGACACCATCCACTTAGACCATAGATTCTCACGACGAGCTGGACCCAGTAAACACTATGCTGTTATTTGTCATTGACAATGAAAAAGTTTCAATCATTGATGACAACATTAGTAGCGAGGTGAAATTTTGTCCTACACGATCACAATTGAGCAAATAAATCAGATTCAAGTCCTAAAGTATATAAATCTATTGAACGAGTATGTCAATTACATATGATAGGTTATTAAGGTAATTCACCATTGACTTCATCGATTAGATATGAGTCAATCAATTTCCTTGATTCATAATTTGACTCATGCATCAAACAATGTAATGTCAAAAACATTCCATGGCTTTGATGTAGAACTATGAGTCCCACAATAAAGAATAAATATTTAAGCATCACGCAAAACTGCTTAAGCATCACACCTAGGGTTTCTTAAGCATGACACCAAAAATGAATTGCATCACACAATTTGCAAAGCAAACACTTGCCAGGTTCAATAAGTTATCACTCTATTCAAAAGTAAAAAATTACAACTATATTTGTAGACTCTCTAAAAGTTCTACTCCTGGTGGAAATAGGAAACCTCTAAACAAGGAACATAATTGGAGTATACATAAGATCCTACTACTCAAGCAAAAAGAAAAAGAAAGAAAAAAGAAAAGGAAACTTACAATTAATTTACATATGTCATGCAATACCGATCTCAAACATTAAATCAGATTTTATGATTCCATTAGATGAAATTCACGATCCACAATTCATTGATTCATGACTCATATTACCATGTGACAACTAAGAGTGACCGTAAGTGGTTATCATGTCATATCAAAATTGTGGCTACCTACATAACACAATTAATCAACGAATATTGTTCTGGGTTCTTAGTTAAAACCACGAAACACAATTTTACTCATTTAATCTATCTAACTAAACAATAGAGCCAACTTGATTGACAATCTGACCTTACATATGCCATGTCAGTCATGTTAGGATTGGAATGACCAATTCAATTCAATGTAATTAGTTAAATGGGTTATTCATCTCTTGAAAATTGTTGACCTATTTAACAAAAGGGTCATGTTCAAATAGAGTTTTCTAACAATTTTTTTTTTTTTTTGTTAGTCTTATCCTTCTCAGATTGACCTATCTAGCAATCCATTGTTAACTTGACATTGACAGACATGACTAAATTATCTAACTAAACAATAGTACCAATTTGATTAACAACTTGACCTATCATGACCTGTTTATATTTAGATCAGCAAGTTCTCTAATAATAAATCAGACATGAATTTTGTTTCCACAACGGTTACAAATTACAATTCGATCACCCCATATAACATTTCATGTAAACCTGGGATTTTGTCAATTTACGGCTAGTTTCTTTTCAAACTTGTTTCATATTGGTGGAAATATGCATTATTCACATATACCGGGTCGGTCATGTTAGGATTGGAATGACCCATTCAATTCAATCTAATTAGTTGAATGGGTTATTCATCACTTGTAATTTGTTGACCTTTTTAACAAAAGGGTCATGCTCGAATAGAGTTTTCCAATAAAAAGTTTTGTTAATCTTATCCTGCTCAGATTGCTGTACCTAGCAATCCATTGTTAACTTGACATTGACAGATATGACCAATGAAAGTGGATTGCCATCTCTATAAGCGACTGTTCTCTGAGCAAGTTTGCTGTTTGTGTTGCATCATGCGATTTTGAGCAACTCAAAATCTTTCTCGCAAGAGATTAGAGAAGACCACATTCTGATGATAAAGGACTGTTGCAGGAGGAATTTCTAGTTGAGAAGCAGTGAGGGAAACATTCAAGTAACAACATAGAAAACTTAGTTTGACATCATGCAATAAAATCTTACTGTCTTCAAATCTCAAGACAACAACCTTGCCATCAGGCCAGCATAAGGATTTTATAAATTTACCTAGATAGATTAGAATGATCAAGAAGAGCCAATATTGATGACACACATTGAAATGTGCAAGAATGTGAATTCGTTATAAACAAAAAAGAACAAAGAGAGAGAGAGGGAGAGAGAGAAAGAAGAGAGAGAGAGAGAGAGAGAGAGAGAGAGAGAGAGAGAGAGAGAGCAATCTGTTCCCAATAAAATTAACAGAAGAAGAGGAAAGATAAAGCGCACACATTAACCAACAAAAGGTTAATCAAAATTTGTGAAGTGAGGCAAATGTCATAACTGTACAAAATAATTGAGAGAGATGTTGGTCACTTGATAGAGGATTTCTTTGGGCTAGTAGGTCATACGAAGGGAGGGAATCAATATATCTTCTTGGCAGGCTCCAATCCATTAACTGAATCAAAAAATTTTGTTGCTCAACTATGGAACCTCAGGGTAGTTGGATGCACAAAAGCTTACTTCAGGCAAAAATTACAGGCGTACTAGTATTTACAACTTAGTCTTAACAGAAACCATTCAAGGATTGGCTCAAGTAATATAGTGCACTCAAAACATTCTCCATATCCAGAAGACAAGATGACAAACGAAGCATTGAGATGTTTCTGAAGAAAAAATATCCTCTCTGAAGTTTTTCAATGTGAATAGATAAGAAGAACTACCAAGGCTAGGCATATTATCCTTAGCTCTTATGAATTTAAATTACCAAAATATGAAGCCATATATGATCTTGACATACTTGGATGCAGCTCCCTTACCCTCCTAGTCTCTTTGCTTTCTCCAATTCCTCAGTCTGTCCCTCCCAACCAAGTTGTCATACAATTATGCAGCAGAGCTCGAGATATATCCTATTTAAAAGTTGAACTCCCACGAGTGACCTTGATTAATCAAAATGCTGTGACGAAATGCCCTTCTGTAATGGGAAGAAGATAAATTAAACTTCAAGCAATAGAAAAAGTGAGAAACTTTCCCCCTTTAGTCTATGTTTCAGTACCCACTAAATCTCTGTGTAGCGCATGCTCTGTCAGTAAAAGAATGTTCAATAAGTAAAAGAAGACGAGTCAAAAGTAAAATTGCATTGTGAGAGTCACCGCCAGAAATGTAAGATCTTTTTAGATGCCTAATGACATTTAGATGGTATTTTGCAGTGGCTAAACCTGTGAACTCCAAGTGGGCATCAAGCATTTCTGCGTCCGACATAGCCGCTCTATCTAGCATAAATGGCATCCCCTCTGATTCATGTTAATTATTTTCATGGACACTTAAACTGGTGTACAAAGAAGGGCAACAAGATGGCCATACAGGAGTATGGTACGCTTATGGTCAGTGTAGATGACTGTCCGCTAGGCTATGGAAAAAATCTCTCCCAAGGCAACAACTTGGTCGAGAAGTAGAGAAGAATTTATTGCACCTATAGATAAAATCCCTTCATTCAACTAATACCAGCTTGGAATTCTTTACTCGCAACTAAAAGTCATCTCTAGATTTCCATTCGCATCGCCATCATTTACTCTTCTTTTTTGTGAAAAAAAGACCAACTCATTTGTTCGACGTCACATTCTCATTTAGACTTCCAAGCCTCTTATACCTCTATATTCGTCCAATTCTCTATCGAACACAATTCGAGTTAGATTGACAATTACAGTGTTTCCTCTCGGGAAAAGGAAGCAGCACACTTAGGAAAAGCGAAAGAAGTAGAACGAGATAAGGCCAATGACTCAAAGGGCAAACACAGCAAGCCACTGTTGAAGAAACGAACACACTAAATACAGAAAAAGGAGGACTTTCTCGAATCGAAGCAATACCCAGGAGAGATTGTCCATAGCCTCTGCCAATTGAAGCGATGAAGCACCCACCTTCGAGTCATCCGTGACCACTGAGCATCGCCAGCAAATCCTTCTCCGGATTCCACTCACCCCCTCTTCGTCCATTAGGTCGCGAAAGAACGCCGGGTGGAAGCTGAACCCGAGAAGCCAGGCGGTTTGTCGAACTGAAGCTGAAACGGAGGCACATGCTGCGACCCTGCCTCGTCTCCATAGCTAGAAAGCTCTGCTGGAGTAAGAACAAGGAAGGTGGAGAGAGGTGGGATTTGGGCCGTAAAGGGCTTCCGCGGGATCAATTGGGCCGGGCCGGACTTTATAGCCTTGCCAAACAACGCCCCGAAGGGCCCTTTCAGGCCCAATGAGACTTTACATTGATGCGAATGTGGTGGATTAGTTATTGAAACGTAATTTTGAAAAAGCAGTGCGACCATCCTCATTTACTCTTGGATAAAAAAAAAGAATTTGCTGATGAATTTTTCAAATTGGCATCTTACAGATAACAAACACTCATGCCTGCTTAAATATCGAGATGATGGGTCAAGCTCTGTAAAAGTCGAACTAATTCTTAAGGTAACAATCAGTTGGCCTTCCAACGAAGAGCATCCACAAAGGAGCAGTGGTACTGCGAAATGGATGGCCATCTCGCACAACCTCTTAGTCACATCGACTGAGAGGTCCTCGACATGGCGGTCGACAACAAAGCAAAGCCACGGACTAAGCTCGGGCGCGCAACGGTCGAGAAAATTGACGTGGATGTGGAATTCCTCACCTTGGGCGACACCTAGAGGATCAACACGCTGTCCACAGACGAGGAGGCGTTCCACCAGGTGAAGGAGAAGAAGAGGTCCGGGGCGGTAGTCCAAACGGATCATGATGATGGGGCTTAAGTTTCTGGCTTTCGGTAGAGCGACACGTGTTGCTCGATGGAGAGGCAACCACTTTCCCGCGGCTTTTAATACATCTACAAGCCCATGATGATGGGGCTCAGACATCACGAATCGCCCGGTATCGAACCTTAATTTTTTAATCCAAGCTTGTCCGACATCTAAAAAATCATCATTCATTTAATAATCGAGTATGACCAAGATCGAGTAGGCATACATAAGCAAGCTTGAGACCGTGAAAGGAAATGTTTGCTCGAATCCGCTTGATTTGTTATATTACACTTGAGTGCTCGACTTACGTAGTGGTAGACATAAATAACTAGTGAAACTTTGCAAACATCTACAAACATCTATTAAAAGAAAAAATAAAATAAAAATTAACCATAAATAATTTTTATGAGATAATTCTTTCGCTTAAATTACATTCATGATCAAAGTATGATATCTCATGAGCTTGAAGAGTAGTTGATGAATGTTTCAACGTCTTGACTTACATTGACATGAATGCAAGGAATGATAACCTAAGCAACTCATGAAGTTCGCTGGTCTAGGATGGACATGTTCTCTTATTTTCAAATTGGCTAAAAAGAATGCAACCAGAGAAGACTTTCCTCGCCTCGCCACCATCTGCAAGAATACTGCCATCCACAATGTGCGTCTCCATTTAGATGGCAACTCCACGATACTAGTAATTAAGGTTGTTGAGCTTATGGCTCAAGTTCTACCAATTTGGATTGGATCGAAGACTGGAGATTAAACTAAGTCACAAACGTGTTAAGAGGCATTGTGGACGTGTGGCAAAGTTATGTGGAGACGACCGGATGCTTGAGCTGTGACATCCAGAATTTTCAGTATTGTTTTCTATTAAATTAATCGGGCATTTCATTGATGTGTCTATAGGGTTGTTCTCAGAGCTGATCACTCTCGAGATAACTAGACTAGCTGGGTATGCCATTAAAGAATATTAAGGCAATAGACTTGAGAATTCGACCAGGAAGCGGCTTCTCGACCGTGTCCATCTTTAGAGGTCATTACTGCACAGTTAAAGATCGAATTGAGATCAGAGATAGGTCGGTTCGACTGAGATATGTGGCCGATCGTGGGTGACTCCACTAAATTGGAAAATTCTCGTCGACCGGCACTAATTTGATTTTCTGTCGTTTTGGTACCGTGTGTTGGTAGTCGAGCCCTCGAGATTTTCACGACAATTGAGAGTCGCCAATGTATCGAGTGGGTTCATTGTGGCTCGAAGAAAATCGACCACGAGTCAATTGCCCTAAAAAGTTCTGAAAACTACCCGGTAGCCTAGGTCACACTAAAAGCACGCCGGAGTGAAATTAACCGTCGATTTGAGTCAGATTTCAGAAATCGAAAGTTCAGTGATGTCACAAGCTATTTTAGGAACGTCAACTCAATCTCAGAAGATTTTTCGGAGGTCCCGAGATTTTTACGGAAATTGGGTTCGGACGTCGTGGAAGTTTGGCCGAAGTTCAGATTGGCTAAATTAATGGGAAATTTGACTTTCGGGTTGAGCCGTGGTGTGTCGGGGATTTATAGAAAATCATTTGGGATTTTTCTACGTCGAAATTGGACCTCAATTTGGGAATTTATTGGAGAAATTGAAGTTCAAATGGTGAAATTCGTATCATCCCCTCACCCTAGCAATATTGGACTACTTGAGAGGTTATGGAAGTCATTTGGATGGTTTAATGAAGGCCAAGTGTTTTTACTTGGCTAAGAGTGATTCATGGAGATATTCTTGCAAAATATCAAGCTAAGGCCCACCTCTTCCTCATCCTCTTCCCCAAGCTGCCGTGAGCTGCTTCTCTCCCCTTTCCATTTTTCTCTGGCGTGCGACACTTCCAGCAGCAATTGAAGAAGACCCGGCTACTTCCTTCGAAATTTTCCGAGCGTCCACCAAGCTACCCGAGAAGCTCAGCATCCGCCGAATTCTCCACCGCTTCGTGTCTTCAGCCAGCTCACGCTCGGTCAATAGCGAAGCCAGAAGAAGCCCCGTCGTTGACTGAAGGAGCCACACGTCCGCAAGCGAACTCTCCTCCACTATCTTCTTCAGCGAACTGCCACGTTCGGTCAATCGTGGAACCTCTCCACCAGTTGGTTGACCGCAGCAGCCCATGCACGCACGCACGCAGACCAGTCGCCAGCAACACCGAAGTTCTCTTAGTTGACCAGTGTACTTCACTCCACGCGGCAAGAATTTTTGCTGCCAGCTCGTGTCTCCTTCGTGCGCAGCTCCATCATCCACCGAAGATGAAATCTCCACGCCAGCTTCAATCTTCCGTCTTCCCCAGTGCGTGCCCTCAGCTCCACGCCAGCACACCAATCAACGGTGCCCTCTTTGTTGACCGAAGTTTCCACGCCCTTGCAGTCCACGCGCCTGCCTCCGCAACTCCATATGCGGCCAACAAATCCACCGAGAAACCAGTCTACGGGATTTCCAATCCAGCGAGATCTTCAGCAGTCTTCGGACCATCTCCTTCGCAGTAAATTAGGCCCAGCAATCCATCTCCTCCAGCAGCTCAGCCCAGATGAAGCCTGCGAAGTCTAAGTCCAGCAGCCCATCAATTGAAATTGGAGGCCCAATTTCCAGCAAAGAAATTTGAAGCCCAAGTGAAGTCAGTCCAGAAATTTCAGCAGGGCCAATTCAACTTGGGTCTGGCCCAAAAGCAAGAACAAATCTCAGTTGGGCTGAGATTTGTTGGGCCAAGGTCAAGGCCCGGTCCCAAGCCCGCCGGTGTTGTCGAAAGTCCGATTTCGGCCGCCGTCGCGGTGTTCCGATACCCGCTTTTGATCAAGTGAGTTTTACTCACTAATGCTTTATTAGTTTGCTAATTATGTCTTAGGGTTGGTTAGATTTAATTACATGCACTTAGGTGGTTAGATTAGGTTAGAACAATTAAATTAGTGACTTGAGGATGCATGTTAGGTGGTTAGACCTAGCTATTAGCAAGTAGAAATGTTTGATTATTTATTGAATGTATCTCGGGATTTTTCCCGACCCGTTTCGGGCTCCAATAAGGCAATATAGGCCTAAATTGGATTTTTAATGTTTATTTATTTATTTTCGAAATTTATTTATTTAATTATTTATTTTTCCGGAAATTCAACCGGGATGGCCGGTGACCGGAATTTCGTGCCGATTGTCGTGGTGCAGACCGTTTATTTATTTGAGCTCTACGTTGTGTGAAATTGAATTTATTGTGGAATTTTAGGAATTGTCCTAAATTGTTTGTTATTGAATATTTGATTGGTAATGGCCAAGCATGGGTATATAGTGCCAGTACGTTGATGGGCTATATAGTAGGGAGAATGGTGAGACCAATCAGGTACGATATTATTGGACATACGTGGTTCGGTGATTGGAAGTATCACTGGCGAAAACGGCGCCTTAAAGAACGCACGTGAATGACTTATAGACAAACGTGGTTCGGTGATTATGGGAATATCACTGGTGAAAACGGCGCCTTAAAGAACGCACGATGTTGTCTATAGTCGATGTCACCTTGGCGAAAACGGCGCCCTTGAGAGGACACGTGGTTCGGTGATCAAGGTTATCACTGGTGAAAACGGCGCCTTAAAGAACGCACGGTGTCGGTGATCGGTATGTCATTGGCGAAAACGACGCCCGAGAAACACATGTGATTTGGTGAATGAGTACACCACTGGGAAAGCGTGGTATGAGTGGGAATGACCTAGAAAGGGTCTTGCTGACATGTAATCGACTTAGTCGATTGATCAATGCTTGATCGGATGTCGTGAATTGTTTGAATACTTGTGTTTAACCTTGAATTGTAGGTTGGAACTGAGGTTAAGGTAAGTCCTCTGACTCGTGTTGTGCTTAGGCAAGCGTATGGCGTATTAGTTTATTAATCGAGTCTTAGTGGGTAGGACTCGCTGAGACGTGGTCTCATTGGTTATTGAATAACCATTTCAGGACCCTGAGGAAAAGCTGAGGAGGAAGAACCTGAAGGGGAGAAAGTATTTTGAAGTAGAAGATGATCCAGAGAGGGATCTTGAATATAACCCGGATGTGGATTGAGATCCCATCCCTTTTGTGAACCCTGTCTTGGTATAGATAGGTGTGAGACTTTTATGCTGTGAATAGTATTGTAAATATACTATGAGTTGTGCTGTTAATAAAAGTGCGGTTGTGAATTTCAATATGAAAAATATGGCCTGCTTTCCTATCCCATTGTTTTATTGTTTGGGGATTTATAACTGCTTCCGCATGTGCTGAATAAAAAGAAAGGGTCGGCGATACATAGTCCTGGGATATCGCATTCTAAAATCGACCAAGTAGAAGGATGTGCGCGCGTCCGAGGATCGGGGCGTGACATGAGCCCTACCGTGCTACCAACCAAATGATAGCACTTGGTATTGTCTGAGCTCCTGAGCAATCCCTTCAAACACCGAATAACTAGCATATTCAGTATCTGATATTTTGTTTCCTATGCGAAGCAAAAACTGCTGATTATATATGTTCTCCATTGCAAAAGTTGGAAACTCAGTTTTTATGAAGATGATGGATTTTCTTAATTTGCGTGGAATAGGTTGACTCATCCTCCATGTAGAAAAAAAAAAATAGGGCTGTCAGTCAAAACTTTTTGAAAGTGAAACCAAATCCAACCAAACTGAAAAGCGGTATTAGCTTGGCTTCGGAAGATACCAGGAAAAGAGTTCATAACATAAAGAAGATTCTACTGTGTAAACATCCGAAGATTGTTCTATGTTGTCGCGACCTATTTTTCGGGTGCACCATCTAAAACTAGGTTAATGGACTACTAAGTTTTTAAACTTACTCTCCCAAGCCCATACCAAATCGCGACTTAAGTTTAAATTTTTAAACATGCAAAGAATTATTAACTAAGAGTCGTCACTAATCGGTTTATGGTAGGTCGATTAGACATCTAAGTAAAATAAAGAGAGATTTATTTTATTCCTACGAACCAGAGACTGAGGGTACGGGGATTTGGTTACACTAGATTTCTTTAATGTCCTCTCGGTACCATTTCTTTTTAATTTTTCAAAATGTTTTTGCAAGCAACTGATTTATTTTAACTTATTTTCCTAACATGTGAGGTGATCATGCGGGTGCGCAACCCACCAATTTAACACCCAGATAAACAATAAATAAATTGCAAAAACTTACCTTAAAGTAATGAAAGTATCTGCAATGTTAGGTTAAAAACCACATCGACAACCCTGGATATGGTTTCTAATTAACATGCAATTTCTTTTTGTTTTCACTTAATTAATAAAAATCATGCAATATGCAATGCAATATTAACTAAATGACCTAATTCTAATGCCATGCAATTTCTAATTAAAATGGACCTAACAACTATCTAAATGACATGCATTTCATGAATCTATTTTTAATTATACACAATGATATTTTTTCTTTTTCCTAAAAATGCAATCTATCCTAGGGAATAGAACTAATTTATTCTAAGACATTTTTTTGTATTTTTTTTTTATGAAAATTCGGAATTAGGGAAAAATGTGAAAATTTATTTAACTAGATTAAGATTCTATTTAATTTGCATTAGGAATTAGGTTGAGCCAAATCCTAATTTAAACTAAAACATCATCTTAACCTGAATAATCCTAAAATGCAATATATCTAAAAAATACCTAAACTTATAACGAAGTAAGAAGGAATATTATCTAGAATTGAACTAAGTGCAATTTAATCCTAATATGCAATGACGTGCAAAATATGTTTTGACACTACATGACATGTGTATGATGATTTTTTTTGTTGTTTTTGTTAAATTTCGAAATTAATAATTGTCAAATAATTAAACATGCAAGCCAAACTAAAAATCTAGCAACCTAAATTGATTGATTTAATTTTTTTTATTTAAGATTCGAAATAAGATTCCTATTTTAAGTATGTAAACCCTAGACATGCAATATTATAATTCGAACACATTTCAAGATAAATAAAACAATCAAGACCATCCAAAATTACTAAAAAAAATATCACGCATAACTTAGATCAAGAGATGATATTTCGCTAGTAAAATCGATAAGTTAATCTTAAGCCTTAAAGTTCAAAATATCAATTTTATTCCCACTTGGTTAATTATTTTATCTAAAGCCTTATGGATAAAATAAAAAAACCTGGCGTGGTAGTGAATTAGGTGATAGGTTAAAATTCCCAATCACATATTAAAGACTAATTATACTAAAAAGGACAAGATAAAGTAAAATAACAAAAATAATGAAAATAAAATAAATAAATAGAAGAAACAACTACCTAAATTGATTCTTTTTCTTTTTCTTTTTTTCAGGCGAAAATGATGGTTGCTCCGGTGAGGGGGATTCGCCGGCAACGGACTCCGGCGAGAGCAGCAAGGGTAGCTACCGGCGAGGGACTCCGGCGAGCAGCGGCGGGGGAGGCTCCGGTGGCGTCGGGTCGCGGCAGGGACAGCAGCGCGGCGGCGGCTGAGTGTTGGGCAGAGGCGAGTGGGTCGCGGAGGCGGCTGGTGTCGCGTTGGCGCGGGAGCAGTGCAAGTTTCGGGCGCCGGGTTGAAATGCGGACGGAGCGGCGAGACCGGTGGCGCAGCGTGGCGGAGGCGAGCGGACCAGCGAGGTGGCGGTGCGGAGGCGCGGCGGAGCTCGGAGATCGACGGGCGGCGTCGCGGGTGGAGCAGGGGTGTTGCAACGGCGCGGCGTCGGCGAGGGCGGGAGCGCGGTCGTCGGGGCACACGGCGTCCGGTGCTGCTGGTGCGGTGAGATCGGGAGCGGCGGGCTTCGGCGCTTCGGTGTCGACTGGGCAGCAGCAGGTCACGGGTGCAGAGGCGCGGCGGTGGGCGTCGGAGGCACGCGGCAGCGGCGTCGAAGGATTGCTGCGTCGGCGGCAAGGTACGGCGACAGTGCTTGCGTGGCGCAGCGGCGAGTGGGCTTCGGGGGGCTCCGATCAGCGGTAGCCGGCGCCGGCACTGGCGCGGAGGGTGTGTACCAGCAGCAACGGCGGAGGCGAGCTCGTGAGGAAGAAGACCGATTTTTTTTTTTTTTTTTTTTCTCTTTCCTCTCACGTCCCCTCACTTCTCCTCTTCCTGCTCCCTCTCTGCAAACTTTTAGTTGACTTTTTCTTCTTTTGTCAGAGAGAAAAGGAGAGTTTTTTTTTTTTTTCTCTTTGCCTAGGATGGACGAAGACTTTTTTTTTTTCACGCCAATTTTCTCTCCAAAATTTCGAATCCCTCTCCAAATTCCCCTTTCTCGTCTCACGAAAATTATGGCTCCTTTTACAGTGATTTTTATATAGCCATTTTTATAGCAACTTTCAACTTTCTATCTTCTATTGTGTTAAATTAAGCATGCAAATCGGAACGTGATTTCGCAATCAGTTCGATCATACTCAGATTTATTTCATTTTGCAAAATTCTTGCCTCTTATTTACTTGATTTTTAAATTGCTTATGCATTTAACGAAATCCGAATGATCATCAGAATTTAAATTTCCATGCATAATCAATTAAATAAATTTCCTCCATTTTTTTCCTTTTATTTGTTCCAATGCAATTTTTATTTTCTTTATTTTCCTAGATTTTCTAAAAATAGGTGTCAACATATGTACATATAAATGCAAATAACATTGGTAAATAACAAAACCATCTGATAACAAAATGCTGACCTATAACTTCTTCAGTCATTAATATTTTGATAAGTTACCAAAACTTTTAAGAAAATACCAATGCTTATTGTAATATTCTTTATTATATATTATTGTCGACCTTTGAATCTTCCCGATGGTTAAAATTAGAAAAATTGGAGACTCAAGATCTTGGATTGTGGCGAGGTTCATTTCTTGACTAAAAAAATTTGATTAGTATCACTTTGTTGGTCAAACCAAGGTATCGACCTTTGACCGAAAAAGAAATTATTGTTTCACTGGTCTTAATCTTTTTTAGACATTCGATTTAGGCGCGACAACCCAAAGTCCGTTGGAAAAATAAAACGTAATCTTTTCCCATCTTCTTTTTACGTTCAAGGTGGGAGGCGCCACATGATAGATGGTCAATGAGCCTCTCCATCATTCCCCTCCACGCCATTAGTCGCCATAGCTGCTTGCCCTCGCCGTTGCCGAGCCGCCCTTTCCTGCTCCACTATTGCTCCCTGTGTTCCTCACCGTGAAGCCCGAAGAGCCCAGATCTCGTCCGGAGACTCTCTTGCTGATCGTTGTTCTGTTCATAGATAAGTCATAAAGGTTCCAGTCGCCGGCTGCGAGTACCCGTCGCAGCCTAGCTATGCCACTGATAAATTAGGCCTTCCTGCTGCGTTCAACGATGGTCATTGACGAGGAGCCTCTGAAAAACCGACGGTTCAAGGGTTCATTTTTAGGCTCGAGTATTCTAGTTGGTTTATCCAATTGTATCCGTATTTTTGTTCCCTACGTTTTGTAGATGTAATGGCCGGCACACCGGTGAGCTGATGGTCGGAGGCGGTGGTTCGGTGAAGAGCGAGAATGAGTGAGGGTGGTGTAGGAGTACTTTTGAGTGTAAGGTCTCGAATGTTTCTGGTTCAATGAAGCTTTAGATATTAATCCGTAGGCATGAAGATTCATTACAAATTTACAAGTCACTGAAGGCGGGAGCTCTGGGACTAGGGAGCCAGGCATCAAAGATTAAGGGTGAAGAGATACATATCCCAAAGCAATGAACGATATTGACGTGTCCGATGGGGGTGGTCGGGGCCCCACACGGGGACGAGGTGGGGATCCGAACTTCCGTTTTGCTAATTGCTAATTGCTAATTGTTGCAGTGGAAATTGGGCCCCGACTTTATCTACTTTTCATCTACCTTTTTCTCTGTTTTCCTTTGTTCCTATTCTTTTTTAGTAATATGCAGGGGTGTGATTGAGTTGGTTTTGCAGGGGCGTATATACTCATCACTAACTTTAATAGAAAATTACAGGCTCCTATTTGAGTCAACTTGTTCAAGTTACTAACTTCTTTGGGAAATTATCACTATCATTTGAGTACACTTACTATTATCTTTAGAATTACTGATGTGTCAAAGTCACAGTGTAAATTGCTCCAATAATCTGTCAACATATAGCTGATAAATTTACTGTACAATAATCTATCAACACATAGACGATAATTGATATTATGTGAGTACATAGCATGTTGATAAGAGATCGGGTTGAAAAAATTTGTCAAACCAGCATTGAAGGTGAGAGTAGCTCAATTATTTAATAGGCAAGAGGCCCAAAAAAATGTGAAAAAAGAAGAATAAATTAAAACCCTTTAATGTCTTCTGGAAATGTACACGAAGTTGCATTTCTACCAACATTTCGTGATAACAAACAGTGCAAAAAGTTGTAATTCTTTTATCTGCTGCAGTGTTTCTACAACCGAACAGTCCCATATTCAGACACTCGGTTCTGAAGAAAATAAAATTGCAGAGATGTCCTGCTTTGCTCCAATCAAGTAGACATCTCATGAGCTTAAAAATAACAGACAATTGCTTTCATCACATCTTAAATTACATCGGCTCGAACACAAGAAATCGAGCCAAAACCTAGGATAGACATCTCAAAAACCTTCGAGTCCTCCGTGACCATAGCCAGCCAACCCTTCTTCGGATTCCACTCATGCCATCCTCACCTTCCAATCAGAAGAAATCGAGCCAAAACCCCACAAAACCGAATCGGAAAACAGTCGATTAGACCCACCCACTACTTTACAGAAAGAACGCCCCGAACGGGAGTTGAACCTGAGAAAACAAAGCGGTTCGTCGAAACTTAAAGCTGAAACGGAAGCATGCGCCGGCGACCCTCCTTCGTCAATCTACATCAAGCAGCCCGATGACCGCAACCACAGCCAGAGCTATTACGCTCGGTCTAATAGTCGGAGGCGGGGGGAAGGGGTGGGTCTTCTTTTCTTTTTCTTTTTTCTCTGAAATTGAAAATTGAAATTTTATCGGATCCCAGGTGCACCTGCTAATTTTTTTTTTCCTTTTGTCCTCATTTACTTTTTTTAAGGACATGTTTCACAATGGAATATGAATCTTCTGAATCAATAGGTTAACCCTCGTTCGGCTCTATTCCTTTTTCCATTTCATTTCATTTCTCCATTTTGTTCTATTTTTATTTCGTACCTTCCATTTTTCATACCAAATGGGTCGAGAAATCTACAAAATACATATGATCGTCTACCGACTAGTTTTGAAAAGCATTGTACTTTGTTATAATCTTCGTTATTCCAATGGAAGAAGGTTCATAACACTTGGTACAGCAATGATTGATTGGACTAATAGTTGGTAATATTCAAAGAGCACATAATAGTTCGTTATTTGAAATTTATTACGAGAACGGTGGGAATCAAGGTGTTTCATTTGACCTTGTCTCCTTTTTGCTGAGCAAATGAAGATTTGATAAGATTGAGCCATATTCATTTTTTGCATTGCTCATGCCCGACATGAACTTTTGATTATTGCTCTACAAATTATCCAGAAATAAAATCACAAAAATTCTCAAAATAAATAAAAGAAAAAAAAAAACTACAAACGGAACAGCACAGCAACCAAAAAAGAAAAAAAGATGAAAAATGAAATAGAAAAGCAGCCCATTGAAAAAAAATCGTAAATTTTCTTCGTATGACTAAGCGTTTAGGCATTTCTTTTACGAAATCCTATTGCTTTTTACAAGCCTTTATTTTTCTTATCGTGAACAAGAATTTTGATCAGGTGGGTTTTGCTGCTGTAGACAAAAATGACGCGCTCCTGCATGCTAACGTGCATCGTCGCTAATTAAAAAGAAATGAGGAAAATCTATAAGTTATGCACGGATTGAGTGATTTGTCCATTCATATTTTAATTTCCAGATTGCATATAGCTCGCATACACACTTGTGTGTTGAGATCATACGAGGCCAGCAACATAAAAATCACTACACTTTTATCTATTAGCCAATGTGATACATATTCATCACTCTTGATTTCAAATCGAAAAGATGAAGCGAAAATCAATTCCAAAAGAGTGACCTGTATTGAATAGCCAATCGAAATTCTTTGCAGAAAACGAATGATTTGAAAAATATTTTTCAAAAAATAATTACTCGTATAATTACAAAAATGAACAAATGCAAAAAAACATACATATTGCAAGCTTGCTGTCACCACATAGAAGTTCCTACCTTTGCATCTCTCTTGTTATCACATAAAAAGTCACACAACGAAACACAAATCATCGTAACTCAAGAATCTTGGTACGCTTTCTTGGTTTCTTTTTCGATTGTTTGTTTCCAATCCCCCAACACATATCCTCTTCGCCAGACTCGGACCTCACGTGCTTTGTTGGAACTCCTGCTTGGCAAATACCATGCTCATTGTCGTCATCGTTGTCGATAATATCTCCTGAGTCTGTTTTGCCAGTGCTAGAAGCTAATGGATTCGGAGGTTAACAACTCGCCTCTACAGATTCTACAGCTGCTACTGCTTCAGGGGAATGAAGATCGGCGATCCCCAGCATCAGAAAGTTACCACGGCTTAATAAGCGTTTAGGCATTTTTTCTAGGAAATCTTATTGCTTTTTACAAACCGTTTTCTTTTTTTGGTTGCGAACAAGAATGTTGATCAGGTGGATTCTGCTGCTGTAGATAAAAACGATGTGCTTTTTGCACACTAATGTGCATCATCGCTGATTAAAAAGAGATGAGGAAAATCCATAAGTGCAGATCAAGTGGTCTATCCATTTGTGTTTTGATCTTCGAACTGCACATAGCCCGCATATACGCTTGTGTGTTGACATCATACAAGGTTCGCGATGGATCAAATCACTGCACTTTTATCTACCGGTAAGTGTGATATATGTCCATCGCTCTCAATTTCCAATCGAAAAGATAAAGCCGAGATTAATTCTGGGATAGTGATCAATATTGAATTGCCAGCCGAAATCCTTTTGCAGAAAAAGCGACCAATTTGGAAAATATTTTTCAAAAAATAATTGCTCATGATTATAAAAATGAATGGATGCAAAAGGATTTTGTCGTGCACGACAGCTGAGACGTATTTTTTGATCGATTATTTCAAATAATACCAGCGATTATTTTTAGGAAGGTATTTTCACATCATTCATTTTTTGTGGAACAAAAGGAATCTTAATTCACGTCAATTTGCATATATTATCATATTAAGGCATCGTTATCTCGTTTGTCTACAAAACGAGATCGTTTGATTCGGGTCCATACGTTCAATTATAATCTCGTCGCACATCCCAACGAAATGAAGTGGCCTAACGGGAGGGCGCTTGGCCTTGTTCCAGCAGAGCTAGTGCAGAAGCGTCGGAGGACTCATGGGACATCACATTGATGCGAATGTGGCGGTGGACTAGTTGTTGAAATTGTAATCTGGAAAAAGCAATGTGATCATCCTCACTTCTGATTACCTAAAACAAAGAGGCAAAATACTGGTCAACAGGCGTTTCCTCCACCGTTTAGGGACAAGAATAGTTTGGACAATTTCCGATGCTTGCCCCGAATGATCTTTGGGTTATTGGAGCTTTTATGGAGCAAGAACTGTGGGCTTGGCAGGGCATCCGTTTACAGCGCAACAAGAAAAGAAGGATTTAACTCAATTCCCCGGGCAGGATAATACCTGTTAAGGGGCATTTGTTTTGGAATTCAGAACCCAAATCTTCGCCTATCAAACTATGTTTCACAAGTTTCATGCCCATCATTTGGTTGCTCGTATATATAAAACTCGACACAATTCTATCTTATTTGATGTTTGGTGACCATCCACCATACGAAAGATATCCATACCTCAATTTACAGTATTCTGAAAGCCCAAACTTAGATCAAGTTCAAATTCGCACTATGATTATGAAAGATATGGCATGTCTCAAAATGTGTGAAGCATAACTTACAGTAGGGATTGCCAACCTGTTAAATCAGAATCAGATCAGATTTTACCTCACCCTTTCCAGCCAAATAATGTTAGTAATCCATATCATTGCATACGATAGGTTTGTAAAAGAATTTAACACCAGGATGTTCTGAAAGATATGGCGAGTCTCAAAATGTGTGAAGTATAACTTACTATAACAAATTTCTACATCTATCTGATCACCCTCCACGACTGTTCTATGCAATGCTTAAAACTCAATAATTTATCAGAGAAAAAAGCCAAATGCAAAGGTAATAACGCGCACCTGCAGATGATTGACAACAACCAGCTAAAGTTCTTTTCCAGCACCACAGACAACTTTTGGTACACGCTTCATACCCTATCATTGAACAAACTAGCAGACTAAGATCATAAAACCAACCAAAAAGAACAGAAGTCCTTTAGTGACACCAGAACTTTAAAAAACCAGCCGTACCACTTCACCCAGAGAATTAACAAGAAACTGATGGACTGCAGGACTGGTCCTAGCATTACCTGGAAGACTAAAAAATTCCTCTTGAGCAGAGGAGTCAAGACCTAGATAAGCAAACAGAAACAGTCAAATGAAGAACAATGGAAAGCGATCTACTGCTCTGTATTAATAGGACCACTAACCATGGTCATTAATAAGGCTTCATAACAAATCAAACTTCCCATGAAATATGTTCATGGCATCAGCCCACTGCTTGTGCATGACCAATAATGATGTCCAGACGACATTAAGTAAATCTTCGATGTCAGAAGCCTGTTGAGCAATTTGATGAAATTCATTTTTACTGCAGACAGGAAGAGATTGAGAATCTAAGGAGGCATTGGGCTGATAAAGATTCTCAGAAATCTGTTCTCGTTCTATTTGAGAATGTTAACATTCTGGAAAATGTGTTTGATAACACTTCAAAAGCAGTTAATGAAAGGAAAACTACTCTTAAAATCAGAATTATGAACTAAAGACCACTTTTTAGTGTTCACATTCCACATGGAAACATGGAGATTTCAATTAAGTAAGCCTATTTTCCTATTGTGACGAGCATATTCTCACAACTTTCATCCCTTACAACATACATCATGTTCCCTCAACAAATTTTTTGTGAAAAAACATTGAAAACAGTTTCTATAAAAATGTAATCGAAAACTTAGCAGGCCTCTAATGGCAGAGAACAAAAATGACGCGTAAATCATGCGACAATGTTTAAAATTTTTCAAGAGTAACTCCTGCATTTTTGTCCCACTACTTTCAACATCTAAACTATGTTGACTTCCAGAGGTTTCCACGGAAAGATAGTATTGACACTTAAAGGTCGGGTGAAAACCTTATTAAGCATGAACAAAATCATTCAGGCTACAAAGTATGAGGCATCATGTTGTTCAGCTTATGGTGCCTCAAAATCGCTCTATGTTAACCATCAGTTTCGTTTTAAGGATCATGATCATATTGTGAGTTATGTGAGTTTTACTTTCTTGACAAAGTTGATACCTTTGAAACAATTATCAGTGCATATAAACAATCCTAATATAATCATCATATCAAATACATCACTACTACAAAAACTATTTAAAATATTAAAAAAAAAAAAAAAAATAGAACATAAGTTTCACCTCAAATTTGAATGACACTGAATTCTAGTGCAATTTCACCTCTATTGGAATATTGAAGTATCAAGCAGTAAGCAATTGATTCAACAATGTCTTCAACAAGTTCTCCTGCACATGCAAAAATCAAATGACAAAGGTCCTTGGATGAAGCCACCTAATGAAAACAATTACTAGCCAGCTTGCATTTCTGGTAGAGGAAGGGCAACTATCAGCCTAGCAAATAAGTCTGCTTGCTCTGGTGGAACATCTAACCTGATATCTGGAATAATCCATTCATATGAATAAACTTGCAGCTAGTACATTTTAAGTTTAGCAAACAGCTTCAGCGTCATACGTCTATCAAAATATTATCCGAGCTGTTTGACATTTACCGTGTCAGGCTGTTTGACATTTCAACCAAGTCATCGTCGAAGAAACGAACACACTGAATTGGAAAAAAAAAAAAACAGAAGAAGAAGAAAAAAAAGAGAACTTTTCTCGAGTCAAAGCAATTATCAGGAGAGATTGTCCACAACCTCTGCCAATTGAAGCGACGAAGCACCCACCTTCGAGTCCTCCGTGACCATCGCCAGCAAATCCTTCTCCGGATTCCACTCCGCCATCTTCACCTGCCAATCGCAAGAAATCGAGCCAAAACCTCACAAAACCGAATGGGAACACAATCGAATCGACCCGCCCATCATTAGGTCGCGAAAGAAGGCCGACTGGAGCCGAACCTGAGAAGCCAGCGGTTTGTCGAACTGAAGCTGAAACGGAAGCACGCGCCGCGACCCTTCGTCGGTCTCCATGGCTGAAAAAGCTCCGGGAGCAGCCGAAAACGCAGCCACCAGCTGTCGGGGCAAGCCGCGTGGGAGCGCACCGAAGCGGCGGCGGCGGCGGCGGCGGAAAATGCGAACTGAGAGAGAGCTGGTGGAGGGTGGAGCCCGAAGAACCCTAGAAGAAAGCCTGAAGAGCGAGACGGAAGAGACGAGCAAGAGAGTAACGAAGTGCACTGGAAGCCTGAGAATTTTTGCAGAACAGGCGGGAGAGAGACGATGAGGAAGGAGAGAGGATCTGATTACGGGCCGAGCCGGGCCATAAGTCGGGCTTTTAACTTCTTGTCCGGGCTCTTTCATCATAGAAAAAAGAACGTATGCGATGACACAACGGGCCGCTACGGGCCTTGAAAGTTGTCCGCATAGGAAGGGATCACAGCAACATTTACTCGAGAAACTCGAAAGAACTCGTGATTGAAAGACGTTGGTTAGTCAAAGGTAATGACCCGCCGTTAAATATTCTCGCTACTCAAGATAGAGGCCGTGATGCCAGTGGGGTTTTGCCGTTAGAAAGAGAGGCGTCAGAATTGTGTAGTTAGATGAACCACCTAACTAAAGTCCAAGCTCGATTCGATCGTTGCTATCGTCGCTATTGTCACACTACGAAAGATATTCTCAATTTGCTGTCTACTAGAAATTATCGTGACTTTTTCTTAGACGAGGGCATTTTTGTTACTTGTCCAAGTAGGACCTTGTCATCAGTGATAATGTTATTCATCTATGGACATAACAGCTTTATTTACTAATTTTTCATCAAACGGTGTCTCTCTCCTCCAGTTCTTTCAACATCTTTCTCCAAAAGGCTCTTTGATTTTTCACATGTAAGGAACGTAAGGTATATCATTCAAAGAGCATGCTCAGATTCTGCGCTCGTTCTACATCGGCATTACAACCACGTCGATCGAGTGCTATGTATTGAGTCTTAAGTGTTTTCTGTTATTTACATGCAATATAGCTACTTTTCGCAACGCATACGCTGTTAAATTATGATGTTAAGTTCCCTCATTATCCGCCATCCATTTAGACTATTAGTTTAATAGGGATGCTAACTTACAAACATAGTTCGTTCTATAATTGCTAAAATAATAGCAGAAGCAAATTTTACAAGACTGCACAATGGCTGTGACAGAGGGTTCACCCAAAGGCGTTTTGTGTGACAAACGCAAATTACCTTCTATCCGTTTCCTATCAAGAGTGAGGCTTCTCTCCGTATTCTAGCAATACTCGTGATCCTGGCCTTCTCTTCTTGTTTCTCGGTCCTTGAAATTTTTAACACTAGTTTCTCCCAAACGAGCTTATGTAAGACAGCTCGTGCACAGTTTAATTTAATCCGCGGATTGCACTGGTAACTATTTATTGTTTTATCATATTATTAACTTTCGTTTTCACTATTTCTGCACTTATTATGGATTGGGATGGAATACCTTCATGACGTGAAGATATGGAAAGTAATAAATAAAGCATATCTTACAATGGATTTAACTAAAGTCGACGGGGAGTCATCATAAAAATAATTAATAGAATATCACATATGCACATGTTACATACATATAATCATATATAAAATGCAGTTACTATTTTAGTGCAGATGATTGAACACGAAGCCATTGTGTCTATAAGAGTTTCTCCTTTAAATTGACAATAAATCCTAGTGAATAAATGATAAAATCAAACAATTTTAGATTCTTGTATGTTTGTATAACATTAACTATACAAAACATAATCTTTGTTAAGAATACAAAACATAATCTCGTGATCTTAAACCTATCATTTATTTACAAATTTCAAATATCTGAGATTGGAAAATAGTATGCATTCTTTAACTATACATCTAGCTAGTCATATCGATTATACTAATCCAAGAGGTTGGCCCTTTCACGCGAGAGTATTTTGTACATTGGATTCACTCAATAGCGACATATGGAGAAGTGAGCCAATTTTAGGTGATAGATTTCAACATTCATATGCAAAGTGTATCGGTGAATTACACCATGTAAACCATCCAACCCAAAGTATAAACAATCCAAAGCAGACATTTGGTTATCTTATATATGGAAATAATAAACAATAACGCATGAAGCATAAGCTGGGCACCATCAAAGAGCTATCAAAGCTTGCAGAAATACAATGAAGACAGTTAACCCCCTAGATTGAAGCCATGGGTCAGTATATTTCAGCCTATTCCATCTAACTAAATAGATAAATAGTTAGCTTTTACTCCACATTTTCTCTTCGATGAATGCCCGCCTAGCGGAAAAGGTTCACGGTAGGCATAAATTAAAACTCTTCGAAAAGGGTGGAGCCGAAGAGCTTCAATCGGAAAGCCCCCATGCATTGCTTCTCACTCTGATGCCTCCTGCAGCTTCGAGTATTAGAGGTCCACCCACGAGCAACATGAGCATTACCACCGAAAATTCATGAACAGACGTTCATTCTGAATCAGAGATTTCATCTTCATTGTCGTCCAGTATGTAGACTAGGGCCCGCTTTCTTCCAACCAAAACACAAGCTGCACTCTACTAGCTGTTGCAAAAGAAAATCAACTTGATTTCACTCAAATGTTCCTATAATATGGCCATAACTAATGCGAAGTTTTGATACCTCTGCTGGGTAAAAGTAATAAGTACAATACTTGCATCACGCTAAAACACAGGCGGAAGCAATACTTGTGTACCTAAAGAGGCTATGATATGCATGTGAACCATGAATACTCAGCAGTATCTTGCCATACTAGATACCATGATAGTATCAATCATCATGAACATGTACGTAATAGTTCTCAGTCAGTAAATCATGCTGCAATGAACCCTAACATAAGAAGATAATTATTCTTGTTGTGTTTGTCTGGCCACTAATGATTCATCTTTTTCGCACTTTCACCTTCCAATTTATCTAAAATTGATAGGAAAACCTACTACTTTAGCATTTTACTTCTTCAAATGAAAAAAATATTCTTCTTTGGAGCATCAATTTGCACATTTCCAACTGTTGGAACAAGGATGAAATGGTCCATTAAGCACAACGAACCTGTGCCAGTCATATTTAAACTTAAGAGTAGCTTGTAAAAGTGGAATTTGAGTAAGGAGCACGGATAAGATTAATTCAATTCCAACATCTAGCCAATGAGATATATTTGTTAATGACAATGGCAAGTTAATCAAACAATGATACAAAAAGGAAAGACTATGGGCAACAATAAGTTACCAAACATCCAAACTGCAAATGGACCTAGTAAGAAACTCAAGGAAAATAGTTTTTTGAGTATACGATTGATGGCGTGGCAATGAATTGATCCTTAGCTTGATTGTGTGGACAATGTGAAAAATTCTAATTCTTACCACTAATTGACAAGGGCGAACTGCAGTATGGGAATGCTGCCAACTTCTCATTCTTCATCTCTAGGTGTAGAATAAAGTCCTCGATGTGTAATTTCCCTGGGTGAGTGTTTCAAAAGTGTGAATGAGACAACCAAGCAATAGTGTTCTCACAAAATAGAAGCAAAAGTGGCGGTCATGTTTTGATCTATTTAACAAAGAGGGGCATGTTCGAAAAGAGTGTTCTTAACAAGATTTGTTAAGTTTCTATCCTCAGAATGACCTATCTAGCAGTCCATTGTTAATTTGACATTAGGAGACAGGACCCATAAACACGGATTGCCATCTCTATTAGCAGCTAAATGTTTGTTGAGCAAGCTTCTGTTTGCAATGCATCATGCGGCTTTTGAGCAATTCAGAATCTTTCCAAAGAGAGATTAGAGAAGAACACATTTTGATGATAAGGAATTGTTGCAGGAAGATTTCTAAGTGAGAAGTAGGGAGGGTGATGTTAAAGTAATAACATAGCAAACTTACTTCAACGTGAAACTGTACCATCTTCTAGTCCCGAGGCAACAACTTTGCCATCAGGAAGCCAACATAATGATGTTATACATTTACCTGGAGTACATTTGAATAGTTAAGATAATCCGGTATAACGACATACAATAGAATGCGCAACGAAAAGTGATTTCATAAACAACAACAACAACAAGGCCGATGACTCAAAGGGCACGCACACCAAGCCATCGTCGAAGAAACGAACTTACTAAATAAACAAAAAAAAGGAGAACTTTCATCGAGCCGAAGCAATACCAAGGAGAGATTGTCCACAGCCTCCGCCAATTGAAGCGATGAAGCACCCACCTTCGAGTCCTTCGTGACCATCGCCAGCAAATCCTTCTCTGGATTCCACTCCGCCATCTTCATCTGCCAATCGGAAGAAATCAAACAAAAACCTCACAAAACCGAATCGGGAAACAAATCGAATCGACCCGCCCATTATTAGGTCACGAAAGAAGGCCAAAACGGGAGCCGTACCTGAGAAGCCAGCGGCTTGTCGAACTGAAGCTGAAAGGGAAGCACGTGCCGCGACCCTTCGTCGGTCTCCATAGATGAAAAAGCTCCGGAAGTAGCCGAAAACGCAGCCACCAGCTGCTGGAGCAAGCAGCGAGGGGGTGTCCAGAGAGCTAGTGGAGGGTAGAGCTCGAAAACCCTAGAAGAAAGCTTGAAGACCGAGTCATTCTGCCTCAAGCCCTTCCCCACGTCCCTCGTTCGACAGCCGATTACGCCTCCACGAGGCCGCGCACGATCACGAGCTCCTCTGTTCCCGACCGGCTCGACAAATCGCGCTCCGAATCGGAGCCACCTTCGACGGAGAGCACGGACCGGAGGCCGGAAACTCGGATCGACGGGGAGCGGAGGAGCTGGAGGTCAACCTGACGATCGTGCCGACGGCGGCCGGAGCGAGGGTCGGCGGAGACAACGAGGAAGAGAAGAGAATTTGATTACGGGCCGAGCCTGGCCGGATTGGGCCATAAGTCAGGCTTTATCAAGTGGCCCTTCGGGCCCGGGTTCCGGCCCGTCAGACTACTGATCATGTCAACGTGCGGCCCATTTATGGAGTTTTTTACGTGGAGTTTAGGAGTAAGCCACGGAACCAGTGAACTTCAGAACAATAGAGAAAGAGAGTTGGGCTTCGCGGGAGAAACCGAGGGTAAAATGAAGAGCACGACTCCGTTTTTTTTGCAAAAAATTAATAATTTAGAAGGTATTTTCCTAAACTTAATTATCTTTATTTTTTAAAAATGACTCAATGAAAAAGTAATTTTCATTATTAACAACAATTCGTGTCAAACATTTTTGTTAATGAAAATATTTTATGTTACCTCTTTTTCAAGGAAATGTAAATAATCAAAATTAAGAAAAGGATCTTTTCCAAATATTGATTTTTCGAGACACGAACAAAGCCTTAGAGAATGTGTCTTTCTATGAGCTAGTTTGCTCTGAGTGTTTTGATAGTGGTGAGCGAAATTCAACTATAATAGTGAGTTGTAGTCTTGCTACTCATAATGTACACTAGTTGTGTAAACCAATCAGTTTTTTCTTGTTTGTACCGGAATTAGAGACTTTGCTTAAGTCTTTGTCATATGCCAGGTCAAGGTGAGTGATGACATGATCAAGAAGATTTTGATGGGTGATCCTGTTCTTAAGCACTTAAATTTAATTGAGAAACTTGAAAGAGCTTGAGATTGACAGATGTTGGCTAGTTGAAGCTAACGATTCCCTATTAAAGATTCTCACTCCTCATTTGAGAATTAAAATAGACCAGAAAATGTATTTGGTAACACTCCAAAAGCACTCGATGAATAAAAGGAAAATTATCAAAATCAAAATCACAAACTTAAGATGACTTTTTAGTATTTTCATTACACATGCAAACATGGAGATTTGGAATAACTAAGCCTGTTTTTTTAATGTGATGTAAGCCGAGCATATTCTCACAATTTTCATCCCTAATGACATATATCATTTTCACTGAACAAATATTTTGTCAAAAAAACATCAAAAACAGTTTCTATGAAAATGGAAACTAAAGGTGTTTTCTGAAACTAGGTAGGCCTTAAACAATCGAGACCAAAAGTGACGTGTGAATCATGCGACAATATTTAAAATTTTGCAACAAATTTGCCTGGCAACTTTCAACATATGAACTTAAACAGATTTTTAGAGGCTTTTTACTTAAAGATAGTATGAAAACTACAGATTGGCCTCGAAGTATGAG
This sequence comes from Eucalyptus camaldulensis, assembly GCA_019915185.1. Taxonomy (NCBI): domain Eukaryota; kingdom Viridiplantae; phylum Streptophyta; class Magnoliopsida; order Myrtales; family Myrtaceae; genus Eucalyptus; species Eucalyptus camaldulensis. Next base: position 11,360,663 of record JAHSVA010000013.1, on the reverse strand, counting down.
GCATCATGTTGTTCAAGTTATGGCAACTCTCGAAAGTCAACTCACGCATTTAAAATTATAGTTGGGAAAGTTCTTCCATCATAAAAGTTCAAAATTATTTCTAAGACTACCTCGAAATTGCTCCACGTTAACTATCCATTTCTTTTTGAAGAATGATGATAATATCCTGAGTTAATATGAGTTTACTTTCCTTATAACCAAACAAAACTAGATACCGCCAAAACAAATATCAGTGCACATGAACAACCTAATATAATCCTAATATCAAGTCCAATCACCACCACATAAACTAAAACAGAATCTAGATTTCCATTTGCATCACCTTATTCACTCTTGGTTTTTCCTTTAAAACACTAACTCCTCAGTTCGACATCATGTTCTCGTTTAAGACTTCCAAGCACTTCACACGCTGAATAGAAAAGAGAGAGAGAGAGCTTTCTCGACTCAAAGCAATTACCTTCGAGTCCCTTGAATCCTTCGCTGGATTCCACTCCCGCCATCTTCACCCGCCAATCGGAAGAATTTGAGCCAAAACGTCACGGAACCGAATCGGAAAACAATCAAATCGCCGCTGCCCATTAGGAGGTCATGGAAGAACGCGCGAACGGGAGCCGAACCTAAGAAGCCAAATCAGTTCGTCGGAACTTGAAGCTGAATCGGAAACACGCGCTGATGACCCCTCCTTCGCCAGTCGCAAAAATACGTCATCGTCTATCTTATTTTCATTCATTTTTTTTTTTTTTGCATTGCTTATACCTGATATGATCTTTTGACTAATTGCTCTACAGATTATCTAGAAATAAAATCGCAAGTATTCTCAAATTGAAAAAAAGAAAAAAGAAAAAAGCTCTTGACAGAATAGCACAGCAAACACGAAAAAGAATATGAAAAAATGAAAGAGAACATTTGTAAAAAGCAAAAATTCCTCGCATAGTCGCTTAATAAGCGTTTAGGCATTTCTCTTACGAAATCCTATTGCTTTTTACAATTTTTTTTTTTTTTTGTGAACAAGAACTTTGATTATGCGGGTTATGCTTTTGTAGAGAAAAATGATGCAATCTTGCCCGCTGACATGCGTCATCGCTTATTTGAAAAAAAAGAAGAGGAAAATTTGTAAGTTACGGATCGAGTAGTCAATCCATTCATGTTATGATCTTCAGACTGCATATAGACCATGCTTGTATGTTGAGATCATACAAAATTTGTGATGGATCAAATCGTTACGCTTTTATCTACCGGCGAGTGAGATACACGTCTATCACTCTCGATTTCTGATCGAAAAGGTAAAGCCAAGATCAATTCTAAAATAGTGATCTGTATTGAATTGCCAACCACAATCCTTCGCTGGAAGAACAGGATTTGAAAATATATTTTTCAAAAATTAATCACTTAAATGGTTATAAAAACACATGAATGCGAAAAATTCTCATTGTGCATGAAAATGTTTGAATAATTAAGACATATTTCATTGATCAATTATTTCTAACAATGAAGTGATGATTTTTAAGAAGGTATTTTCTAAATCACTCTTTTTTTGTAGAACAAAAAATACCTTAATTTACGTCATTTTACAAATAACGTCATATATGGCATTGTGCTTAGGATCGTCTGAGAAACGATATCATTTAACTTGGGTCCATACGTCCATTGGTAATCTCGTTGCACACCCCCCAGTAGAATGAAGTGGCTTCACTCTGTTCCAACACAGCTGGTACAGAAGCATCGGAGGGCTTATGGGACATCATATTGATGCGAATGTAATTTGTCAAAAAGGAATGTGATAATTCATCCTCATTTACTTTTGAATTAAAAACATATGCTAATGAATTCAAATCAACATCTCACGAGAGCGAACATTCACGCTTGCTCAAATGTCAAGACAACTGGCCATGCTCAAACTTGACCAAGCCATTTGCCATCACCACCCAAGCTCCAAACATTCGGTCAAATAGAAATACTACGTCATTTGTCATCATCGTCCGAAACCGAATCCGCACAGCATTTTTTATTTATTTTCCAATTTGTGATGATTGGGTATCAAATTTGAACATATGCACTCATTCTCTAGCCGAGCAGCGAACATCATTCTTATGCTTAATCCTCATCACCACTTCGGATGGATCACTAAGTCTAGTTACCATTATATGTGCAGGCCATGTCTGATCCAGCCATCCTCATGTCTGCAATGCAGAGGAATTTTGCCCTCTGAAGAATTCCTGCACTTGGAAGAAGTAGAAGGTGACAGATGTAAGCTCGCCTCGCCAATGCTGCTTTTACCAAGGGATGCACTCCTGCTGGAGAAGGTCATAAACGTCAAGAGCAGTGGAAGACACCAATCGAAATCTCTCGTGGCATGACTGGTACTACCCTAGATGCAATCTTTCTGGTAAAGTCTCACCACAAGCTGCTCAATAGGGAGATTGTTGGTGCTAGAACGGATTTTCCATGAGAAGCCATCCGGAAAGCGAAGGTTCGGATTAGAGTTTCTCTTTTTGATTGGGAAGCAACTTGGGAACGAATCCTCGCTTCAGATAACCTAAAACAAAGAGGCCAAAACGCTGGTCATCAGGCGTTTCCTCTGGAAGGAGGCAGAATCCCTGCAGCATCTCCTTCACCGTTCATGGACATTGCATGTTGTTATTGAGCGCAAAAACTCTCCATAAACACACAGTTGTATGACCAAAAAGCAAAAAAGAACTCACAGTTGCAGTTCCTTTTATGAGTAAGTTTATTGTGACAAGACAGTGCCTCTACAGCCTAAAGTCAAGATCTAAGAAATTCAAGAGAAATTTTGGATCCAAAGGGATACCAACACATTCCCAAAACAGAACAATAGTATGGATACAAAGACTAGCATACAAAACTCGTCCGTGGTAAAATCCAAGTATTTAGGCAAGTAGATCACGGACACCTGATACAGATCTATATTGAATGTGACTTAGTAAACCATTTTCATTTTACTAGGACTGAACATCTTTAACATTACTCTGCCAAAAAATGGTCATTAGCTTAAAAGATGGCGCTCTAATTGGAAAAATAGTTGGTAAAAAAAATATAACTTAACGAATTCCCACATCTAAGTACGTTAACAAATTGTGCGAACAGAAGCTCTCATAACCAAGGTTAAGCATCACAGGTGAGATCAATGTTGGCTCAATTCAGTATGATCTGAGCACCTGCCAGTTATTTTATCTGTTTAACATCAGGATGCTCTGAAAGATAAGGTGTGTCTCAAGATGTGCAAAGCATAACTTACCATGACTGTTCTGTGTGATACTTAAACTCAATCATTTATCAGAGAGAAAGGCCAAATGCAAAGGTAATAACGTGCACCTGTAGATGATTGAGGACAACCAGCTGAAGTTCTTTTACAGCACCACAACCGACTATTGATACACGCTTCATACCCTATCATTGAACAAACCAGCTGACTAAGATTATAAAACCAACAAAAAGAACCGAAGTCCAAAAGCAACACTGGAGCTTCAAAAACCAGTCGTACCACTTCACCCAGAGAATTAACAAGAAACTGATGGACTGCAGGACTGGTCCTAGCACCACCTAGAAGACTCAAAAATTCCTCTTGAGGAGCAGAGTCAAGACCTAGATAAGCAAACAGAAACAATCAAATGAAGAACAACAGAAAGCCATCTACTGCTCTGTATTAACAGGACCACTAACCATGGTCATTAATAAAGCTTCATAACAAATCAAACTTCTCATGAAATATGTCCATGGCATCAGCCCACTGCTTGTGCATGACCAATGATGATGTCCAGACGACATGAAGTAAATCTTCGATATCAGAAGCCTGTTGAGCAACTTGACGGTGTTCATTACTGCAGAGAGGAAGAGATTGAGAATCTAAGGAGGCATTCGACCGATAAAGATTCTCAGAAATCTGTTCTCATTTAATTTGAGAATGTAAATGGTCCAAAAAATGTGTTTAGTAACTCCAAGTTACCATTTTTACAACAGGGGTTAAACCTGCCAACTCCAAGTGGGCATCAAGCATTTCTACATCTGACATAACTAGTCTATCTAGCATAAACAACATCCCCTCCAATTTGAGTTCTTTATCTTCATGAACACTTTGACTGGTGCAGCATGAAAAGGGCAACAAGATAGCAGTACAAGAGTCGGGTACACTCCCGATTGGTCTAAATGATTGTCGCTTATGTTATGGAAATCTCCTAAGGCACCACTATTATCTAGAATTTTATAGGAATCTGTCGCGTCCGTAAATAAAAATCGCTTTATTCAACTAGTATCAGCTTGGGATTCTTTATTTGCAACTACGTCATATCCACATTTGCCCTCCCATTACCATCATTCACTCTTCATTTTCATGTAAAACACCAACTCCTTTGTTCGACATCACATCCTCATTTAGACTTTCAAGCACTACACCTCTATATCGACCAAATCTCCATCAAACGCAATTTGAACTGGATTGGCAATTGAAGTGATTTTTTTGGGGAAAAGGATCGTGGCACATTTAAGGAAAAGCAAAGGGGGAATAAGGCCAACGACTCAAAGGGCACACACCAAGCCATCTTTGAAGAAAAGAACACGCTGAATAAAAAAAACAAAAAAAACGAGGAGAACTTTCTTGAGTCGAAGCAATTACCAGGAGAGATTGTCCACAGCCTCTGCCAATTGAAGCGATGAAGCACCACCCTCGAGTCCTCCATGACCATCGCCAGCAAATCCTTCTCCGAATTCCACTCCGCCATCTTCACCTGCCAATCGGAAGAAATCGAGCCTAAACCTCACACAAAACCAAATGGGAAAACAATCGAATCTACCCGCCCATTATTAGGTCGCGAAAGAAGGCGGACCAGAGCCGAAACTGAGAGGGAAAGCCAATGGCGGAGGGTAGAGCCCAAAAACCCTAGAAGAAAGCCTGTTGGAAGAGAAGATTGAGAGAGTAACGAAGTGCGCTGGAGCCTGAGAATTTTGCAGAGAAGATTGCGGGAGAGCAAGAACAGGCGGGAGAGAGACAACGAGGAAGAGGAGAGAGAGAGAGAGGATACGGGCCGAGCCGGGCCGGATTGGGCCATAAGTCGGGCTAAACTTCTTCTCCGGGCTCATTCATCATACGAAAAATAACGTAAGAGATGACCCAATGGGCCGCTACGGCCTCGAACGGTCCATACCACTTTCGATAACTCGAGAATTGAGATTAAACCGAACGGGGTTTGGTTCGGGCATTTCATCGAACGTTTAAAGCGCGTTGGCTGAAAGGGGGGAAAAACCGAGTACCAACTCGCGCCGGGACTCGCAATAGTATTCAACAAGCAGTAGTGATCCAAAACAGCAACGCACAGATGAATGGGGCCGGTGCTCGCGCGAACCGGACGACGAGGAAGCTTGGTCCGGCTAGCCCGAAACGGGGCCAGGCAGGGGCACAAACAGGGGTGTTGGCCGAGAGTCCCTACCCGGCTCGAGAGCGCGGCCAGGAGTCGTCAGACGGGGTTCGGGCGTGACCGGACTGCCGGAGGGCTCCTCACTCTCAAACTCTCTCTCTCTCTCTCTCTCTCTCTCTCTCTCTCTCTCTCTCTCTCTTGGTCGCTCTCACGGTCTCTCAACCCTTGTCTATTCCCTCTCTCACTCTATTTCTCTCGAAAAATCCTCCCTTTTAAGCTCTCTACCCGGCGCGCATGGCTTCCTGCCACACAAGCTGTCGCTGCCGGTCTTTCTCCGACCACCAACTCCGGTGAGACGCTCGCCGTGTCCTCGCGGTCCGGACCCCCCTTCACTTTTTTTCCCCATTTTTCCCCATTTTTAATGATTTATATTTTTTTTTATATATAAAATACTTTTAATAAATTCTAGCACCTTACAATTTATCGTATATAAGGCATGGCTGCCAATTGTCGACTTGTGAATGCTTCTGTTAAGAAGGTACAGTATTACCATTGTCGCTTCCGAGCCTTCGTGTTCCTTCAACTAATGGGCTAATGATAGTTGGCATTTTTGGCTCTGCTATGACTTATTTTACTTTCCTTCCTAATTAGTCTTCCAATATATTTCGACTTTATGATATGTTAAATTGTCCTTTCTTTAGTTTTTCCCATGCATTAGGAAACGAAAAACACAAATAAACCTTAAGAGACACTTTTCAAAACGATGGTAATCATGTTGAACTTATAGTTATACAAAAGAATCTAGCCTAAATTTAGCAAAAAATTACTGGACCCACGTTGATGCTTTTGGCCTATTTCAGCGTTTAGTTTATCATGCCTTAGTTATTTTAGATTGCATGCTCTCATGGACTTCACGCATTGGTGTGACACTTTTATGGGATTGGAAAGTGGAAGGAAATGCTTTTAAAGGGGATATGATTCAATGGATATTAGGGCTAGTTATCAGTGCGGTCTTGTGGGTAGAAGGTTGAGGGCTTTAATTAATCAACCATGTTTTATATTCTATTTTAATTATTTAATTAGAAACAAGAGAGTAAATTTATTTACTAAGAATGTTTTCAAAAGTAACTGTGTATGCCCTTACAGGACTCACATAAATGGCAATGTTCCTCTACTCATGTGTCACATTGATCTTAGACATTAATGTGATGAAAATTGTCTATCCTACAAAATTGAGATGTGGATAGATGTTTATTTATTTGTATATGTTAGGCATACTTATCGTCAATTTCTAAAGTTCGTTGCATGTTATAAATGAGTCTTTGATTGCCCATAGTTTCTGCTCAAAATGCCTTGGTTGGCCTTGCTAGATTCGGGGAGGGGGGCCTCGCCTTAGCAGGGCATGGCTAACGTTTGCCCTCGCCCAAGCGTGGCTTGATAAGGCCGACCCTCGCCGACCATGGCTGTGGCTGATGATTGGCAATGGCCATTGGAGAAAACAAAAGGGAAAGGAAAAAAAGAAAAAAAATAAAAAAAAATTATGAAAAAAATTATTAAAAATGTCCATTTTAGTGCCAATTGCCCGATCGGCATTCATTTCAACAATTTCTAGCTTAAATTGGCTTGATGAACTAAATTGGTATCAATGTGAAAAATGTTTAAGGCTAAATTGATTCAATAGAAAGGTTTAGAACTGAATTGGTACCGATACAATATGTTTATGACTTTTTCGATGATTTTTCCCTCAATAAGTGGTATCAAAGCTAGACGGTCAAGGATCGACTAGACTTCGCTCAAGTCCTTGTCCATCTGCCAGGTCAAGGTCAGCAATGATGTGATCGAGAAGATTTTGATAGGTGGCTGTATTCCTAAGCACTTCCACTTAATCGAGCAACTTGAAGAAACTTGAAGCTAACTTTACCTAAGCATTTTCGGAAGCCAGAGGATATCTTTCAAAAAGAGGGTTGTTATTGCCGACATCAAACCTTTCAAATTGAGCAGATTGAGCAAACTTCACAAAACTGAGTGGGAACCGAGTCGATCGCCCATTAACTCATGAAAGAATGACGACCAAGAGCTGAACTTGATAAGCCATTGGTTTGTTGAACTGAAGTTGAAACAGAAGCATGCGTTGCAGTCCTTCATAAACCTCCATAGCTAAAAAGCTCTGCGATCAGTTGAAAAACGTAGCGCCAGGCCTAGAACAATTTGCAAGGAGTGTAAAGAAGTGTCGATGGAAAATGTGAATGGAAAGAGAGCTTGTGAAGGTTAGAGCTCGTAAAACCAAAAGTAAGGCTTGAGGCTAATTAGGAAAGAATAGAGCTGAAGAGTGAGTCGAGGAATGGAAGATCAAGAGTAAGAAAGTCCACAAGAGTCCGAAAACCATGCAGAGAAAATTGCAGAAGAGGATCAGCCGAGAGAGAAAAATAAGAGACACGGACATGATTACTAGAGCGAAAGCGGACTCATTTGATTGACGAGCGAGCTGAGCTGGTTCAGCTCATGCCATATGTCAGATGGAACTTGTTGTCCAAGCTCATTTATCGTGAAGAAAAGTACGCATTTTCGAAACGGGCTGAGTTACCAAAGAGTTGGGTTAACTTGTAACCATAGTGGCCACCTTTCTTATGCATCCGTTATCAAATTGATCAAAATCATAATGAATTGGAAACTATATAAGCAAATTTCATTAATTTTAAATTAATGGAGAGATGATATTGAACATTTTTATATATCTTATGATTTAGATTAAACATTAAAAAATCAAAAGTTTATTAATGATATTGCACCTTTGACTAAAATTTATGGACCATTTATGTCTTTTTTTCTTTTGGTGGAGCTAATTATGTGTTACAAAGCTAAAGCAATATCAATTGAACTTTAATATCCCACTAGAAGCATGGTCTCAAATGCGTATCAATTGGGCTCTAGTGACCTTGTTCTTCACACCAAAAACATTTTATACTCCGATAGTATATTAGGTAACAATTCACTAAGAACTAATCCAATCCACAATCAATTTCTTCCCCAAAATTAAGCTAGCCAAAATGGACTCAACCCCAGCAACAACTAGCTGTGTATTCCAGGACTGGGACCTCAAAATAAGTAAATATAATACTGAAATGTTTAAAAAAAAAGGCAACAATAATACCAAAATTTTTATGTGGAAAATCCAATGCGAGAAAAAACCACGAGCTACTCAAAAACTTAGTAACATTGACAATACAACAATATTTGATCATTATTAAGGTGGATTAATACAAATAGAATATGAAACCTTAACCACAATTGGAGAAAATGAGAGACAACTTGGAGAAAGATTTCGATGAACAAAATTGATCAACTCATAGATCTCCAAAGAACATTCTGAAAATTGAGCCAATTCCAAGGATGTTAGGCCTCTGAATATGGACCAAAAAGTCGTTGCGCCTTTTTATCTTCTTCTCGTGCGTTCTTCTCGAGGAGCTGTCTCTGTCTCCCTTCTCTTCACTCCACAAACAGCCCCTCTCTCTCTCTCTCTCTCTTTTTTTTTTTGCTTTTTGACTTTTTGACTTTTTTTTTCTTTGATGTTATGTTCGCTGAACCCCACAAAGAGACGGCCCAGCCAACAATCCTCCATCACTCTAATGGCAAAATCAATAGGAACAACATCAAAGAAAAAGAAAAAAAGTCAAAAAGTCAGAAAGCAAAAAAAAAAAAAAAAGAAAACAAAAAAATCCCAGCGCAAGTTGTGGCCATCTCTTTGTGGAACTCGGATTTATCAATAATATGAGATTGAAGATAGAAAGATGATACAAATTGTATTAGCGTATCTAGATAATTTTGGAATGGTTTTGAGTGGCTTGCATCCAATGATATTTAGATATTCCAAAAACTCCAACCTATCGAGACCTTGAATTTCGATCAATTTTTCACATTCATTAGCATTCAATATCTTCAGACTCTTGGAATTTGGAAGGAGGAGCCTTTCAATTGAAGTGCGCCTAGAGATATCCGGTCTTTCCAAGAACTCCAACCTATTGAGGCCTTGAATTTTGGCTAATTTCTTGCACTAATTAACAAATGATATCATTAGACTCTGGATTTTGGAAGCTATAGCCTTTACATTGAAGTGCACTCTTTGATATTTAGCCATTACAAATACTCTAACCTATCAAGGCCTTGAATTTCGGCTAATTTCTTGCACGAATTAGCATTTAATATAAGGACAGAATAGCTTTGTTTACTAATTTTTCTTCAAATGGTATCTCTCTATTCTAGTTCTTTCAACATCTTTCTTCAAAAGGTCCTATGATTTTTCACATGTAAGGAACACAAGGTGTATCATTCAAAGAGTGTGCTCAGATAATGCACTTGTTCTGCATCGGCATTACAACCACGTTGATTGAGTGCTATGCATTGAGTCTTGCCTATTTGCTGATGTCCATAGGCGATACAGTTGCTTTTTGGAACGCATACACTATTAAATTATGATGCTAAGTTCCCTCAATATCCTCCATTCGTTTAGATTGTTAGTTTAATAATGATGTTGAGTTACAAACATAGTTCTATAATTACTTAAACAGTAGTAGAAACAAATTTTATAAGGCTACACGACAACTATGATAGAGGGTTTTGCCAAAGGTGTTATGAGTGATAGACACAAATCGCCTTCTATTAGTTTCCTATCAATAGTATAGCGTCTCTCCATACTCCAGTAATACTCGTGATCCCAGCCTTCTCTTCTTGTTTTCTCAGTCCTTGAAAATTTTAACTGTAGTCTCTTCAAAATGAGCTTGTCTAAGACTGCTCGTGCATAGTTTGATTTAATACGTGGTTTGCACTCATAGTGGACCAAATACCAATAATTTATTCTGTTGGTAATATTTATCGTTTCGTCATATTATCAATTGTCGTTGTCACTATTTCTACACTTATTATGCATCAGGAAAGAATAGATTGATGACGTGGAGATTTGGAAATAAATTAATAAAGCAAGTTAATCTCATAATTGATTTGGCTAAAGTCGACAAAGAAGCTCTCATAAAGATAATTTATAAATAGAAGAATAAAAATATCACATATGCACATTTTACATACATGCAATCATATATACGATTACCATCTTGGTGCATATGATTGAACACGAAGCTATTACATCTATAAAAGTTTTTCCTCTAGAGGCAATAAATCCTAGAGAATGAATGATAAAATTAAGCAATTTTAGATTCCTGTATATCTATATATCATTAAGTTTTTTGGCTACATGATACTCTTGTCAAGAGTACAAAATATAATCTCATAATCTTAAACCTACCATTTAATTGTAGATTTTGAATCTCTATTATTGAAAGATAGTATTTGTTCTTTAATGCCACCTTGGCACTATATATCTAACTAGCCATATTGATTCTAGTAATCCTGGAGATTGACTCTTTCACACGAGTGTATTTTGTACATTGGATTGGATGCATCACTTAATAATGATGCTTGGAGAAGTGAGTCAATTTTAAGTGAGAGATTTCAACATTCAAATGCAAAGTTCGTCAGTTGATTAGACCATGTAATCCATTCAACCCGAAAGTACAAACAATCCAAACCTGACAATTGGTGCTCTTATATGCGGAAATAATAAACATATACGCATGAAGCAAAAGTTGGGCACTATTGAATAGTTGTCAAAGCTTGCAGAAATACAATGCAAACAGTTACTTCCCCCTAGATAGAAGCCATGGGTCAGTATTTCTCTGTCGATTCCATCGAGCTCTATAGATAAGTAGTTAGCTTTCACTTTGCTTTTTCTCTTCAATAAATGCCTGCCTAGCAGAAAAGGCTCATGGCAGGCATAAATTGAAACTCTCCAGGAAGGGTGGAGCTGAAGAGCTTTAGCCGGAAAGTCCACATGCATTGCTTCTCACACTGATGTCTCCCACAGCTTCGAGTATTAGAGGTCCACCCACGAGCAACATGAGCATTACCACCGCACATTCACAAACAAACGTTCATTCTGAATCAGAGATTTCACCTTCATCGTCGTCAAATATGTAGACCAGGGCCTGTTTTCTTGCAGCCAAAACACAAGCGACGCCTCTACTTGTTGTCGCAAAAAAGGAATCAACTTGATTTCACTCTGACATTTCTATTATTTGGCCATAACTAATGCAATGCTTTGATACCTCTTTTGGGTAAAAGTAATAAGTACAATACTTGCATCACGCTAAAACACAGGCGGAAGCAATACATGTGTACCTGAAGAGGCCATGGTACGCATGTGAACCATGAATGCTGATAGTATCTATCATCATTAACATGTACATAACAGTTCTTAGTCAGTAAATCAAACTGCAATGAACCCTAACATAAGAAAATAATTATTCTTTTTGTGTTTTTCTGGCCACTAACAATTCATCTTTTTCGTACTTTGACCTTTTAATTGATCTAAAATTTATAGGAAAACCTAATACTTTAGTATTTTACTTCTTCAAATGAAAAAAATATTCTTCTTTGGAGCATAAATTTAGACATTTCCAACCGTTGGAACAAAGATGAAATGGTCCATTAGAGAGGCACAATGATCCTGTGCCAATCATATTTAAACTTAAGAATAGCTTGTAAAGTGGAAACTTAATACGGTGCATGCATAAGATTAATTCAGTTCCACCACTCAGCCAATGAGATATACTTGATACTGACACTAGCAAGTTTATCAAAAGATGATACAAATAGGAAAGACTATGGGCAACAATAAGTTACCAAACGTCCAAATTGCAAATGGACATGCTAAGAAACTCAAGGAAAGTAGTTTTTTGAGTATACGATTGATGGCATGGCAATGAATTGATCCTTAGCTCGATTATGTGGGCACTATGAAAAATTCTTACCACTAATTGACAAGGGGGGATTGCAGTATGGGAATGCTGCCAACTTCTCATTCTCCATCTCTAGGTGTAAAATAAAGTCCTAGACGTGTAATTTCCCTGGGTTAGTGTTTCGATAGTGAGAATGAGACAACCGAGCAATAGTGTTCTCATAAAATAGAAGCAAAAGTGGCACTACTAATGCATTAGGGTCATCAAATGCACATTTCTTGACATACATACAAGGCTCCAATTGTCGAGATATGCTGGAGCTTTTGAAGTTATGGTAAGTGAGAAAGTGAAACATCGTTTAAAATTGGATGCATATAATGGCATGCATATGCACATAGGAGGAAAAACTAAGCTGCTGCCGCTTGTGCTGATGAGGAGAGCAGATACATAGTAAATAGGAAGAACAAAAGAACAAAAGTCTATAAAACCAGACTAGTGGTTCAACCAGTCAAACTTGAGAACCGTACTTTGCCAATTCAACCAGTTGAACCGATTGCATGTGGCGTTATTTGATAGAATAGGCATGTTCAAAACAAAAGGAGCCCCAGTCACTCGGTAGAGCCGCTTGCCCACAAAAGACTGGATTTCGGTTCTCAAAAGCATTGTTTTAATTCTTATAGACTAATAAGCCAATAAAGTCAATAAATAAAATATCCGCCACAAAAAGGAGCAAGAAGACACGCGGAGCAAATGGTTGGCATGCCTGTTAGTTACGAGAGGTTGAAGTTCCAAACCCCAACCCATTTTCTCCAGAGAGATATCTACAACTCATCTAAAGGAATTACTTTCAAGAAAGATATCCATGTTCTTTCTAATGATATGGAGAATACAATATATACGTGTCATGGTTCATTTTGTACTTAAAGGAAATTGCTAGATCTCTTCTAATGATTTTAAAGAATTGATTTCGAAGGACAAATTGTGAAAATAGTAGCCACTGTGACACAAGATGAAGAGTTGAAGAGTTGAAGACGCTTTTAGAGTTGATTCCCCATGTGGTGTGCCACGGTAGTATATCGAATAGCAGTCGCCAAATGTACTTCATATTCTACAAAGCACGCCAAGGTGATGGATAGGAAGATATCGAACAAATCGGAGATATTGGTCGAGATTGTCAAACTTTCAAGCACGATAACCCAAACCGAGGGAGTTCAACATACGAGAGTTGCATATATGTGTTTAACCAAATTAAAATCAAGACTTCCATTGCTACTCCCTCTCAAGAAAATTGTCCAAAAAGCCCAAAACTTATTGCAATTTTGTCAATTTAATGAAAAAGTTTTTAATTTTACCAATTGAATTTTAATCATTTTCATTTTTTTACCAATTGACTTCATCCAATCAATTTTGATAAGAATTTGCTAATGTGCACGGTTGGCACTGACATGGGACTTTTTAAATAATATTTTGAATTTTTTTATGATTTTTTTCTTTTCTTTTCATTTTTTACTTTTTTTTTTGCTTTTATTTTTGGGTTTTGGAGTTAGTTTGGCAAGGGTGGCCAGTTGACCTAGGTTGAGGGCACACGCGCCCTCGCTTTGGCCAGCGAGGGCATCGTGGTCCTCGCCGGCCTAACTCCAAACCCCCCCCCCCCCAAAAAAAAGTAAAAAAGAAAAGAAAAGAAAAAATCATAAAAAATTCAATATTATTAAAATATTATTTAAAAAGTGACGTTAGTGCCAACCGTCCACATCAGCAAATTTTAGTCAAAATTTCTCGGATAGACTCAATTGGCAAAATGTGAAAATATTTATGACTCAATTGACAAAATGTAATAGGTTTATGACTTTTTAAACAATTTTCCCCTCCCCTCTCTCATAGGCACACTATGCTTGTGGAACTATTCTAAGTTTGAGATGAAAATAAGATTAGAGTATATACGGCTGTCAATACCATGGGGTATTACAATGGGCATAGACCACGGAATTTGCCATAGTGACTCACCCTTGCCAGCCATGGCCTATGGCTAGGTGGCTAGCAACCATCCATTGGCAAAAAGAGGAAGGAAAAAAAAAATAGAAAGAAAAGAAAAAAGTCAGAAAAATTAATAAAAAATTGTAAACATTATCCACATTGGCAATTTTTGCTCAAAATTTGACTAAATGGATTACAATGGCATATCCTCAAAAGGTCTAGAACTCAATTAGCCAAATTTAAAAGTTTATGACTGAATTGATGCAACCGCAATAGGCTTAAGACTTTCTTGGCAATTTCCCCTAACATTGTGTGCCTAGCATCCAATACTCATTTGGCTTGAAAGGATGTCAAGTGTTTCCTCATTTTGAATAGCTAAAACTCACTTTCACTTAGGTGATGCCAAGTGGATATTGACAAGATAATTTTACCACTAAGTAGATATGAAAAGACGTAATAAGCAGGCGGCAACATGTTTCTGTATGCATTTTTATCAATAGGTGACTGGAAGATCACATTAGAAAAGAAGATTGGTTTGGTTAAACTAATATGAGGGCATTAGGTACTTATCTGTATTTGACCCGTAATCATTAATAAGGTTATTCGCTTGTGTATAGATAAGCTTTGTTGCCTTCTTAAGTGACTAATTTTCTTATCGGTCTCATGTATTAAGTCTTGCTAGTTTGCTGCCATCCACAGACAATAAAGCTATTTTTCGGAACACTCACTGTTAAGACATGATGCTTAGTTGTTAAGACATGATGCTAAGTTAACTTGATATTCTCCAATCATTCGGGCAGTTAGTTTAATAATGATGTTGAGTTACAAATAATCATTTGTTCTATTATTACTGAGAATAGTGGCAGAAGTAGATTTTATGAGGCTCTACAATGGCTATTAATAGAAGGTTTAGCCAATGGTGTCTGGTGCAATAGACACAAGTCGTCTTCTTAGACATTTCCTATTAATAGCAAAGCTTCTTCCTTAGCCGTACTTCTTTTCCTAGCCTTCTATTCTTGGTCCTCCAAAATTTTAACGTCAATTTCTCCAAAACGAGCTTGTGTTTAACGGGTCATGGAATTTAAAGTTTACATGCGATTTGCACTGGCAGCGAACCTGTTAACAATCATTTATTTTGTTGATAATGTTATTGTCCCATCTAATAATTAATGTTAAATGTCACTATTTCTGCCCTTGCATTCAGAAGAATACATTGAAGACGTAAAAGATTTGGAAGGGCTATAAATAAAGGAGGATTTAATTTCAGAGTAAATTCAGCTTAAGTTCCAAAAGAGCTATCATCACGGCAAATAATAAACATAAGAAAAGAAGTATCACAAATGCACATGTTACATTCATGCATACTTTCTCCTGGAGACTGGCAATAATTCCCAGAGAAAGAATACTACAATTAAAGAATTATTGATTCCTGAATGTACATCATTGAATTAAAAGACTCCATGATGCTCTTTATTGAGGATACAAAGTCCATTCACGATATTGTAGACAGAATCTCATGATCTTAAACCTGCCATCTACTTGAGGGCTCCAAATATCTGAGATCGAAATATAGCGTATGTTCTTTAGTTGAGTACACTGCCTGAACCATTCAATCCAAAGTGAGTCAATGACAATGACACGTGGAGAAGCCAGTCATTTTCGGGTGAGAGATTTCAACATACAAAAGCAGAGCTCGTTAGTCAAGTACACTACCTGAACCATTCAACCTAAAGCGTAGATAATCCAAACCAAACATTTGGTTCTCATACACATGCAAATAGTAAGCATATACAGATGAAGCAAAAGCTTGGCACTATCGAGCAGGTCTCAGAGCTTACAGCAATACCATGACGATAGTTACCACTAGATAGAAGCCATGATTCAGCATCTTTCGGTCAATTCTATCCAACTCAATAGATAATCGCTACCTTTCACTCCACTTTTTCTATCGACAAATACTGCCTAGCAGAAAAGGCACATGGCAGGTATAGATTAAGACTTCTCCAGAAAGGGTGAAGTCGAAGAGCTTCAGTCAGAAAGCCCACATGCATTGCTTCTTACACTGATGTCTGCAGCTTCAAGTATTAGAGGTCCACCCATAGCAGCGACATGAGCATAACCACCACAAACTCTTGAACAGATAGTCATTCTGAATCAGAGATTTCTTCTTCATACTCGTCCAGTATGTAGATCAGGGCCCATTTTCTTGCAGCTAAAACACAAGCCACTTCTCTACTTGCCATTGCCCAAAAAAAAAAAAATCTACTTGATTTCAGTCTGGTGTTCCTTGAATGTATGGCCATAACCAATATGATGTTTAGATACCTTTGTTGGGTAAAAGTATAAGTACAACACATGCATTATGATAAGACACAGGCAGGAAGCATACCTTGTGTGCCTAAAGAGACTACAGCATGCATGTAACTACGAATGCTCTACAGTATCTTGCTACACTAGATACCACGGTAGCATCTATGGTCATGAACTTGTAAATAGTGCTTCTCAGTCAGCAACTCAGACCGCTATGCAACTACCATAAGAGAATGATAATTCTTTTGGTATTTGTTTAGCGACTATAAAATCATTTTGCGCTTTGTCCTCTCAATTGATTTAAAATTTAGGGGAAAACCCGATACCACAATTTTTTTTTTTTTTTTTTTTACTTCTTTTGACTAAAAAATATTCTTCTTTGGAGCATACTTTCGCACTTCTTCAATCTATAGGAACAAACATGAAGTGGTCCATTAAAGAGGCACAATGTCCCTATGCCAGTCACATTTGAACTTAATAGAAGGTTCTAAGTGAAAATGTAGCAAGGAGCATGAACAGGATTAATTCAATTCCATCACCCAGCCAACGAGATAAATTTGTTACTGACACTGGCAAGTTTATCAAACACTGATCCCTAAGGAAAGAGCATGGGCAACAATAAGTTTCCAGACATCCAAAACTGCAAATGGACAAGGCAAGAAGCTCAAAGAAAAAACCTTCAGAACTATACAATTGGCATAGCAATGAATTGATCCTTAGCTCGATGGCATGACAGTTTAAAAATGTTCTTACCACCAACTGACAAGAGAGGAACTACAGTATGGGGAATGCTGCGAAGCTTCTCATTCTCCATCTCCAGGTGTAAGATATGGTCCTAGATGTGCAGTTTCACTGGATTAGTGTTTCAAAAGTGAGAACAATAAACCAAGCAAAAATATCCTAACAAAATAGAAGTAAAAAGGGCACTGCTAACCCATTAGGGCCATCAAAGGCACATTTCTTAACCTACATACAAGACTCCAGCTGTCAAGGTATGTTGGAACTTTTTGCAGTTATGGCAAGGCAGAAAATAAAACACCCTTTGAAATTGCAAGGACGTAATGACATTTGTATGCATTATGCACATAGGAGGAAAAACTAAGCTGCTGCTAATCGTGCTGATGAGAAGAGCAGATAAATAATAAATAGGAACGATAAAAAAACAACCATTTTAAAACCAGACAAGTGGTTCAATCAGTCAAACTGGTAGAACCGTGCTCTTCCAGTTCGACCGACTGAACCGATTGCATGTGATGTCATCTGATAGAATGCTCTGCGTATATTAGATTACACACTTTCAGAACAAAAGAAGCCCAGTGAGTCGGCACACACCATAGCATCTTAATAGATTACACACGCTTGATGTCATCTTATAGCATCCTGTTCAATTTTAGATTAGGCCAATATGGTCAATAAATAAATTATCCAACATGAATTGTAGCAAGAAAACACCGAAGCAAATGATTGGCATGTTATTTATTTTTGTGATCCCACATTTACAAACCCATATTTTCTCTTAAAGTGACGATTATTCAACATACGGTTTTTCCACATATGTACCTTTTCGTGGCGACCGCCCATTTGGTAACCGCCTTGATGGAAGACGGTTTATAAAGGAACGATCGTTCATTCTAACGGGTAACTACAAGGTCTAACTCAAACTCTCTCACTCAGAATACATCATCAGTACGAGAGTGAATTGGGTTAGTAGCGTGTGCCCAATTTTCTTTGTATTTTCAGGTTTTTCAGACGAACGAGAATAAGAACAATGGCTGGAGGTTTGTCTATAAACGATCCTGGCTTCCGCATATGAATTATTTATGTCTTACATTTGGTATCAGAGCATGTTTATAGCCTCTGCCTTGTTTTGTTAAATTTTGGTGTATTTTCGGTGTGTTTTCGTTGAATTTTCGGCCATTTATGTACATGAACAGTAACTCGGATTTTGAGGCCGAGAGAGAAACTCAACGATTCCGGGCAAAATCCGCACTACCCACCCCTTGATTTCGGACCCATTCGGTCGCACCGCCATAAGGAACGTTAGCCATGAGTTTTTCCGGTATATCGGAGTTTGCCGGAGGCTAATCGGGCGGCGGAAGTCGTGGTGGTTGAGGATTTGCGTTTGAGGAGTTTTTCATTTGTTTTTGGGGGCCAATTTTTTGCTCATTTTCGCCGAATCTTGGACCCATGTGGTTGTGTCGACGTTCTCTTCAAAACCCATGAATTATTTCGGTCTTAGATGGGCTGCCGGAGAAGAAACGGAGAAGAAATGGCGACTGAAAATGGCGAAAAACCGGCGGAGAGGCCTCTGTTCGCGCGAGGGAGAAGGCGCGTGGGCTCCACGCGTGTGCTGTAGTTGTAGGCGCGTGGACCCACGCGCCACGCACCCATACGCGCGCGCAACCGCTGCGCGCGTGGGATCCACGCGCGCGGCAGTTGCAGGCGCGTGCAACGCACGCGCCCGCGCGCTGAACGGCGTGCGTGCGGGGCACGCGCCTCGCGCAGGTTCTGGCGCGTGCCGAGCATGCGCCTGTGCGCTGGACGCGCACGTGCTCGGCACGCGCCTGACGTCCCTCTTCCACGGTTCCTTTTTCACTTTTGCCCCAATTTTTAAAATTTTTTGCAATCATACCCTTGGCCAATTAATTTATTTACTGTTATGCCCTTGATGTATTTATTTATTATATTATTTCATGCATTGTTATGAATATTTTATGCATGAAATTAAATGTCCAATGGTCCATATATTTAATTGATTAGGGAGTGGCCACAACATCTTTAATTAATTAAATTATATATTAAAAGCCTCCGGATCATATTTAGAAATGGACATTGATTGTAATTAATTATATTAATATGATGAATTTTATCCCACAGGAATTTTCATTATATTAATATGATTAATTGGGATGAAATATCATATTATTTTTCTTAATTTACCCACAGGGATTAAGAAAATGCATATAATATGGTAGTTTCTTCATGATGTAATTATGAATCTATTTAAATTAAAAACTTAGCCCACAGGTAGTTTTTATGTTATGTGATTCATATTGTGACATGTTTACATTGGTAAAACATGATTTATTTATATTTGCCTCAAATTTTGTGACATAAGCATGATTATTTGATATGCAGTTTCGCAACCTGTGAATTTCTCTGAATTTAAGTTTGATGTTCCCGTACTGAATAGTGAGAACTATAAAATTTGGAAGGAGTCAGTTCTTTTTCAATTGGGGTGGATGGACATTGACTATGCTATAAGGAAAGACGAACCACCTGCTCCTACTGATTCGAGCACTCCAGCTGAGATAGCTCTTTATAACCAATGGGAGCGGTCCAACCGCGTTTGTGCCATGTTTATAAAAGCTAAGATATCTCCAAGTATTCGTGGTTCAGTTGCTCAGCATAACAATGCTAAGGCTTTATTGGAGGCCATAGATGCGCAGTTTGAAAGTTCTGAGAAGGCGCATGCCATGACCCTGATTATGAAGTTTTCATCATTGAAGCTCACTAGTGTTAGAGGTGTGCGTGAGCACATCATGCAAATGAGGAACATTGCAGCTCAGCTTGAGAACCTTGAGGTTGAGATATCTGAACCATTCCTTGTGTATTATATTCTGAACACTCTCCCACATCAGTATGCACCTTTCAAGATCTCTTATAACACACATAAGAATAAATGGTCTATTAATGAACTCATGACCATGTGTGTTCAAGAGCAAGAAAGACTGGTTATGGAATTGGGAGAAAGTGCTCATTTGGCAACACAAGGAAAGAATAAGGACTATGGCAAGCATAAGGGAAAAGGTAAAATACCTCCCCAAGCTAACATTAAGAAAGAATCCAAGTGTTTCTTCTGTAGACAGAAGGGGCATATAAGGAAGGATTGTGTCAAATTTAAGGCCTGGCTCGAGAAGAAAGGTAATCAAATCTCTTGTGTTTGTTATGAATCTAATATGACTGATGTAAGTCACAACACTTGGTGGATTGATTCTGGATCTACAATCCATATTTCGAATTCCTTACAGGGTTTTCAAAACCACCGGAAGCCAGTGGGAAGTGAACAAAGTATCTATTCTGGAAACAAGATGCGTTCGCATGTGGAAGCTATTGGGACATATAGACTAGTTCTCAATAGTGGTTTTATTTTAGATTTGGAAAAGACCTTTTATGTTCCTAATTTTTCTAGAAACTTAATTTCAGTTTCAAGACTTGTACCTTTGGGATACTCTTTTAACTTTTCAGATTCAAACTTTAGTTTATCATTTAAATCTGAAATTGTTGGGAGTGGTATTTTGTCTGATGGTCTTTTTCGAATTAATTTACAAGACAATGCCTATTATGATGCGATGCATGTTCATGATAAAGCTGGTATAAAACGATGTGTTGTGAAAGAACATTCCTCTATGTTGTGGCACCGGAGATTGGGACATATCTCCATAAAAAGAATTAAGCGATTAGTAAATGATGGAGTACTCAATACTTTAGATTTTACTGATTGTGATACTTGTGTGGACTGCATAAAGGGAAAGCAGACTAACAAGTCAAAGAAAGGTGCCAAGAGGAGTACAGAAATATTAGAAATCATACATACAGATATTTGTAGTCCGGATATGGACTCATGTGGTCAGAAATACTTCATCTCCTTTATAGATGATTATTCACGTTATATGTATCTCTACTTGATTCATAATAAATATGAAGCGTTAGATGCCTTTAAAGTATTTAAGGCGGAAGTAGAGAAACAATGCAATAAGCAAATTAAGATCGTGAGATCAGATAGAGGTGGAGAATTCTATTGTAGATACACTGAAGATGGACAAGCACCTGGTCCATTTGCAAGATTTCTTCAAGAGCATGGGATAGTTGCCCAATATACTATGCCTGGTTCTCCAGACCAAAATGGCGTAGCGGAAAGAAGAAATCGGACCTTATTAGATATGGTGCGTAGTATGCTTAGTAGCTCCAAACTTTCTAAATTCTTATGGACTGAAGCACTTAAGACGGCAGTGTACATATTAAACCGAGTTCCGACCAAGGCTGTCCCAAAGACACCTTTTGAGTTATTTAAGGGTTGGAAACCGAGTTTGCATCATGTGCGCGTTTGGGGATGCCCGTCTGAAGTAAGAATTTATAATCCACAAGAAAAGAAGTTGGACCCAAGGACTATAAGTGGGTATTTCATTGGATATGCCGAAAGGTCCAAGGGATACAGGTTTTATTGTCCATCTCATACCACTAGGATTGTGGAATCAAGAAATGCTAAATTTCTTGAAAATGACTTGATCAGTGGGAGCGATTGACCAAGGGATCATGTTCCTAAGGAAGATCATTCAGACACTCAACTTTCCACCTCAAGTTTAAGATTGGTTGTTGCTCATAATGCCCCTTCAGTTCAGCCGGCTATTGAACAACCAATTGTTGAAGTTCCACAACCTGCTGATATTGATCCAGTAGATCCAGTTGTTCAGCAATTACCAGAAACTGTTGAACAACCAGTTGAGCAACATGCTCCTCAAGAGAATATTGATCCAATATTGAGAAGATCTACTAGAACAAGGAAATCGGCTATTCCTAGTGATTATATTGTGTATTTACAAGAGTCTGACTACAATATTGGAGCTGAGAATGATCCTGAAACGTTTTCACAAGCCATGGATAGTGATAAATCCAATTTGTGGTACAATGCCATGAAGGAAGAGATGAATTCTATGGCACCTAACAAAGTCTGGGATTTGGTTGAGTTACCTGATAGTGCGAAGGCTATTGATTGTAAATGGGTCTTCAAAACTAAGAAAGATTCATTGGGTAACATTGAAAGATATAAAGCTAGACTTGTTGCCAAATGATTCACTCAAAAGGAATGAATCGATTATACTGAGACTTTTTCTCCTGTATCTAAGAAAGATTCTCTTCGTATTGTTTTGGCATTGGTTGCCCATTTTGATATGGAATTACATCAGATGGATGTGAAAACGGCGTTCCTCAATGGAGAACTAGAGGAGGAGGTTTACATGAAACAACCTGAAGGATTCTCCTCTAGTAAAGGTGAGCATTTGGTGTGCAAGCTTAAGAAATCTATATATGGCTTGAAACAAGCATCCCGCCAATGGTACTTAAGGTTTCATGATGTTATCTCTTCATTTGGTTTTATAGAGAATGTCATGGATCAATGTATATACCAGAAGGTTAGTGGGAGCAAAATTTGTTTCCTTGTGCTGTATGTGGATGATATACTACTTGCAACCAATGATAAGGGGTTGCTACATGAGGTGAAACAATTCCTCTCTAGGAGTTTTGACATGAAGGATATGGGTGAGGCATCTTATGTCATTGGCATTAAGATCCATAGAGATAGATCTTGAGGAATTTTAGGACTATCTCAAGAAACCTATATCAATAAGGTCCTAGAGAGATTTCGGATGAAAGATTGTTCACCAAGTATAGCACCCATTGTGAACGGTGACAGGTTCAATTTGAACCAATGCCCGAAGAACGATCTAGAAAGGGAACAAATGTGCAACATTCCATATGCTTCTGCTGTTGGAAGCTTGATGTATGCTCAGGTTTGCACTCGACCTGACATTGCTTTTGCTGTTGGAATGTTGGGAAGATATCAGAGTAATCCAGGTTTAGACCACTGGAGAGCTGCAAAAAAAGTGTTGAGATACCTTCAAGGTACCAAAGACTATATGCTTATGTATAGACGGACTGACAACTTGGAAGTGATCGGTCATTCGGATGCGGACTTCGCGGGTTGCATTGATTCACGAAAATCAACATCTGGATACATTTTCATGTTAGCTGGCGGAGCCGTGTCATGGAGAAGTGCAAAGCAGACTTTGACTGCTACTTCCACTATGGAGGCTGAGTTCGTTTCTTGTTTTGAGGCTACCTCGCATGGTGTATGGTTGAAGAGTTTCATTGATGGGCTTAGAATTGTTGATTCTATTTCTAGGCCATTAAGAATATATTGTGACAATTCAGCTGCAGTTTTTATGGCTAAAAATGCCAAAAGTGGCAGTCGAAGTAAGCATATCGACATTAAGTATTTAGCCATAAGGGAGCGTGTTAAGGAGAATAAAGTGGTCATTGAACACGTTAGCACTGAATTGATGATAGCCGATCCTTTAACTAAAGGCATGCCACCGATGAAGTATAAGGATTATGTAACTAGTATGGGAATAGGTCCCATTATGTGATTTGTCGACATATGAACAATTTTTGTTGTATGGAACTCTTATTAAGTTGTAATGTTGATTCTCAATTTTTGTGTACACATTATGTTGTTTATGAGAATAACATTTAACCTTGGTTGTAGAATAAACATAAGGTTTATTCATTAAGATATGTTGTCACATATGGGCTGACATTAAAGAAATAAGATGCATTGTGATACATGGAAGATATTACTCGCTCTTAGAGGACATGTCGCCATGATCCATGTGTTTTGTTTCTTTTCTTTAAGCATAAAGTTTTCGTGGAATTAGTTGGATCATCCGTATGATGAAAATGATGGGATCAAGTGGGAGAATGTTATTTATTTTTGTGATCCCACATTTACGAACCCATATTTTCTCTTAAAGTGACAATTATTCAACATACGATTTTTCCACATACGTACCTTTTCGTGGCGACCGCCCATTTGGTAACCGCCTTGATGGAAGACGGTTTATAAAGGAACGATCGTTCATTCTAACGGGTAACTACAAGGTCTAACTCAAACTCTCTCACTCAGAATACACCATCAGTACGAGAGTGAATTGAGTTAGTAGCGTATGCCCAATTTTCTTTGTATTTTTAGGTTTTTCAGACGAACGAGTATAAGAACAATGGCTGGAGGTTTGTCTATAAACGATCCTGGCTTCCGCATATGAATTATTTATGTCTTACATGGCATGCTTGTTAGTTACAAGAGGTTGGAGTGCCAAATCCCAACCCAATTCCAACACTACTCCTTTTAGTTTTTTTACGGCCCAGATCTGGTCTATACTAGTTGACAGGTTTGCTGGGTATCAGTTGATAGGTACACCTGGTTATCGGTTGAAGAGGATCAATACCACCGGTTCTTGATCAATACTATTTCTGTTGGGAAACCAGACCGGACAGGTCTAGTTCCCCGTCCAACCAGAGCCACTTCTTATAATTCCGACATGAACAGGAGTCAACAGAAAAGCACAATATGCTACTTTTTTCCTTTTGCCATCAATGTCTTAAATAGTGAATTGTCATGATCAGAATAGAACTCTAGATATCACAAGTAAGAAAACAATATGCAAGCTCTGGATCCAAGAGTTACATTCAATTGGTACAAATCCCGGTTATTTGCATATGTGGTTCTGCAATATGCACAAATGGAAGGTCACTAGCCTGCAGGATCATCATCCCGGCATCTACCAAGTTTTCATGAGTATCATTCATCTTATTTAGCAACATGATAATTTGATGTTCCTGCTTCCAACAGAATATATTAGCCACATTTGCAAATTTTGGCTACAAAATATGATATACAAAGCTTTTACCTCAAATGGAGCCTAATCCACACAACAGTGACCAAGAGAGATGCACAACAAGATCCTTCCAAAGATCTTCCCTTCTTCACATTGCTTGAAACATTCTTAAGTCCACTCACTACCGCTATACGATTTGTTACATCTAAAAAAGACTCCTCAGTTATTTGGAAGGAAATATAATCTGAAGCAAATTCAAAATCATCCTGCAATAACATACAGAGTAATGATTAGCATGAAAAAGCAGTTGGACTCTGCACATGTGGATCTCTGGATAATTTTTGTAGTTTCAAATTAAAGGTATATACCCTATACAAGGACCATGAATTGCGAACATATCTGGTGGATGTTGAAACTGACGTAAGAGGGAATTGTAGCAATAAATTCTCACAAAGTATCTATTTCAAAATAGAAGAGAAAGGCATCTGGGCAGCTTCCTTGAAAATGTGATTATCAAATTAGTTTCTAATCAGGAAACATGGAATACAGTATTTCCACACACAAGGATCATAACCTAAACACAGAGCCCAATCCCATAAGATCACCCAACTAAAGCTTCCATATACACTGTCAAGTAATCAAACCTGAGATCAAATATGAAAAACTAGATTATTAGATAGAGGGTAAGTGAAAAGCCATTGTTGAGGACAACCTCCAGAAGACAACCCCTAACCCCCAAAGGTTTCCTTTTCTTTCTCTCCTTCTATCATTATAGTCTAAAGGTTCCGGCCACTCAGACAAGGAAATGAAAAATATAGGACAACTTTATGCTAATAAGCATTTGGATAGAAATATCCACAGACAAACCCATTAACAGAAGTCCTGAATTAGCCAAACGAAAAATGAATATTTGAGCTCAAATAATTGATGAGTCAAGTAAAACCAAAAGCACAAACTTTTAATTGAAGGATTGCAATGTTTACATAAACAAATTTCGAGCCCAGGTAATATACTCAAACTCTTGTTGATCCACAATTTCACATTTGGTGCATATATCAGCAACGAGGACCATACTCAAAAGGGAGAAAAGCAATCACTTCAAACAACAAATAACGGCAATGATTTATCCCGTAGTTCATATTTTTCCCACTGAGGTAGCATGTGTGAGAACAATAATAAATGGAAAAAGTAGATATAGGATTAATGTGAAGAATTTACAATGAAAGAGCAATAAACAATACATTCAAGCAAGAACTCCTATTCATGAACAAGATTCCATTACATTTTAGCTTTTTAATTCTTTTGCAAATACCTGCCTTCCATCTATTGAAATTCTTTCACAAGTGTCCTTCGCAAATATTCTGTGTCCCCCAAATCCTCCAAACTGCAGTAATTCTCCGACTCCCTGCATTGTTTGTCTGAGATAAAAATGAGGGCAAGACATCTCACTGATCTGACAAGATATATCAAGGCAGAAAAGCGCAAGGAAATGCATTTGATATTTTGGAATATGAGACCTTCCAATCCAATGAGCAACGATGATCAACCGGTCAATTTCGACCCTTGTTACCATGTGGTTACTTAAAGTAGTGGTGGACCAACAATAACCATAGTTGCAGCCCAGCAAACCACCCTAGCTTAAGTCAACCTCATCTAGTGGAAGTGCACTCAAGTATTTCCTATTCCAGTTATGGAACAGAATTGGGAGAACCTGTAGGTATTATTGCGGGAATGATCCTAGCTTTCATGCTTTGGTGGGTGCCCGTTAATTAAAAAATGAATATAGGTGAAGATGATAGCAAGATGACCTGAAATGAAGAACTAGCCCCCAAACCAGGAGTCATTTACAATTTCATATTCACAACTTTGCCAACTAATTTGGTCACATTGCCTCAAAGCATGAGTCAGCCGCTAAAGCACATGAAAATAATACTAGGCCTGACAGCATATCATTCTGATATTTAAAGCAAGACCAAAAGTAGAGAAAGTCACTCACGGATCAATGGTAGTTTCTTCATCAGCCTCAGAAAGATCCAGGAGATGCATAGCGGCATCTTGATCATATAGAAACTTCAAGAACACTACAAAAAGTTCACCATCAAACTCAAAAGAGTATATAGGAATTCACCATGAGGAAGGACCCTGCTTGACAAAAGTTAGACAAACCTATTGTATGTTAAAAGTTGATCACTTGGCTCTGACATCGATTGTTTTATACATTTCAAAAGCCAGCTGAAGAAATTTGCAATCTGAAAGAGAGACGAAAGCAAAAACTTCAGCAACATGCACATTATTAACCGATGCAATATGCTTTCGATCCCTAAGGCAAATACTGCAAGCATGCCACAGGCTCAAGAACTCCATAGGATCCTACCAATATTTTGACCTAGCTCTAGTGGTCACACTATGATTTTTTCATTTTGAAACAAGTAAAATTGCATTTCTTCAGGGTAGCATGCGAGAATTGAGAAGGTACAAACCCCAAGTTGTGTGAGGCATGGGAAGCAAAGATACAGAAAAGTTGTCAATTTCTCTTTTTTGCTGCTTCAAAAACATGACAATATCAACAAAACAACAATGTGCTATTGTCAGTATTCCGTAACAACCTTAACAGTTACTAAATGGACCTTTGTTGAACAGGTTCAAGTCACGTGTAAAGCCCATCGTCTAACGATGACTCCTTTACAATATTGATAACAAGCTCATTTTTCAAATAATTAAAGGCTATTTAACTTACATCAATATGTCATTCTAAGCAATCCATGTCATATCTTATCCACAAATAGTTCAACTTCATGTTTAAAATTTAGTAATTTAGTGTCACTAAAGACATGATACCATACATGATGAGAGACAGGCAAGATATTACAATAGTTTTTTTTTTTTTTTGGGTGACTGTGGATCCACTTTCCCTTGTCAGCTTACGCCGATTCGCTATTTGCGATTATACCTCTGGGGAGACTAGCCTAGCAACCCACTGCTATGAACCCCCTCTCCAATCACGGAGCCGATTAGGGAGTTCAAACTTAGAACCTCCAAAGAGGAAAGGCAAGCCCTCAACCATCTCAACCATGCGTGGATGGATAAGATATTACAATAGTTGCAAATAGACGATATCAAGAAAGGTAGAGAAATCACAAGAAAGATTGTAACAGGCGTACCGGCTTCACAACAGATGAGAGCACCCTCACTCAACCTGTACAAGCAACATTCCAGCCTTTTCCACTGCATTATCCGCCAGTGTCTCATCTGAACCAATACCTAGATAACAAGAACGCCATCTTGAAAGACCCCTGAGCTCACCCATTCTAAAGCCAATGATTTCTACAGCAGGCTGCTAAGTAAATAACAATACTTCAATTAATTAACCCTGTACGTCAAATATCATCTCTTAAGAAAACTGACACACTGATGAGGGATAAAAATAGCATTGACCACATACATTACTTGCTGGAACCATTGAAGTTAAAAGTTCACAAAAGAAAATGTTTTACACAGTAAATGGTCATTACGAGCAATGTTCATCTTCTGCAAACTATGTTTGAACTAAACAACATACTCTAGAGTCTCCACCAAATAAAAGATATAGTGGAAAATTCAATAAAGAAATGGATCCTAGTCTGCTATCCAATTCATGCAAGCAGATTAGAAGTTTGGAATGTTCATGTGAAATTATCAAGTCCTGCCCCAAAGTTGCTTTAAGAGAGAGAGAGAGAGAGAGAGAGAGAGAGAGAGGCCATTTATGTGATGGTTGTGGGCTATAAGCACAATATTGACAGGAAATGCTACTGTTTTCAAGGAGACAAAAGCCCTAGCCCTTTTGATGTTAGTTTGGGGAAGGGTAACTTCTTTACAACAATCAAATATCAAACCGCATTTCTATTCAACACCTTGGGGAAGGATAACTTCTTTACAACATTTAAATATCAAACCACATCTCTAGAGTCCTATTACCTATTTAACTCCCCAACTATCAAATGTTTACACTTCAATGAAAGGTGAAGTCCCGGCTTACAAGAGGGGCGGAGTTCTATAACATTTAAATAGTAAACCACATCTTTATTTCTTAGCTTAACCTTTTTATCGCTTGGCAATTTTTCCACAAAATTCTACACCATCGTGAATGCACATTTTGATTAGACAAAAGGAGAAAGGAGCCCAAAAGCATTGATCGGCAGTACTATGGAGTTAAAGAGAGTTCATAAGCCTTGGTAAGAAAGAAATAGGCAGGCTTTTAAAAATGAGGAAAGTTCTGTAGGTGCTGTAAAAGATATTTGGCTTTCTATCTTATTTTTTTTCACATTGTGGTGGCAGTGCTTTGGACACCAAGTCTTTTTTTTTTTTTTATAAATTTTTAAGCTAAATATGAGCTTTTAGGTGGAAATTTGTAAATAGGAGGCATCCCCTTGGTGCTCTTGGTGCTCTTTAATAGACTTATCCAAAAAAAGGAAACAGGAGTCTATAACCTTAAAGAATGTAACTGGAAACGTCATTTCTCACTATACTAGTAATCACGAAGAATATGTAGCATGTACGTGAGAGTCACTGTACCCACGAGAAGCACAGAATCTGATCTAATTAACAACAGCCCTATAACGTGCGTGTACATGTGTGCACACCTGTGCAAGCACATGATCGCATGCATGTGCACACCCAAGCACATGTTCACAACACACAAAAATGCCCACATAAATGGAGAGAGATCTGGCAAGGGAATAAACTGGCAATATATTTTCTATAGATAATAAAGGATTTTGTTGAAAGAAAAAGTTCCAGTACATCAGTATATATGAGAACAAAACAAAAGAAAAACAAACAAAAGTGAAGCATTAGAAGAGTATACAGAAACAGCACATGATGCTCAAAGCTGGTCAAAAGGTACAACGCAGAAGCAACCGAAGATTCCAGACCCTACATTTTGTTTCTTTCTTTCCTAAGGCACCCCATGAGACAAAGGTGCAGTGCTTCAAAACTTCTTAGAAATTGATCCTCCTAATTAGGTATTCCAACAATCAAAAAAGTGGATGGCATGTTTTGCAAGAACCAAACCACCTTAGACAAGCTGAAGATTTGATGTAAAAGCTTGCAAGCGAAGTCAGAAAGAAGAAAGAGATGATCGACATTTTCCCACAAATGCTTTCACACACAACACCATTCTCTGAAAAATCAAATTCTGTTTACCGAGATTCTCAATCATAAGAACCTTATTCCAATTTGGTGTGCATTTACTACAAAACATACAGTCCCAAGTAATGGAGTTTGATTCTCACATATTAGAGTCGTATGTGTAAGCATTTGGGTGAAATGTCAAGGAACAAGGAAGCTTTGGTAGCATATTGTTATCATTTAAACAACGAAATGATCATTTGGGACATTGAGTTCGTGAGCCAAGCCCAAGATTAGGACTTTGAAGCTTTTGCCTGCCTTCTTTTATGTGTTGCATAATTCAAAGATTTCTGTTGCTTAACGGAAGAGATGGAATCTTTTCTGTAAAGTTACTACAAGCTGCTCGATAGGGAGATTCGTGGCAAAACAGATTTTCCTCAGAAATCGATTTGGAAAGTGAGAATTCCAATTAGAGTTTCTCTTTTTGCTTGGGAAGCAACCTGAGAACAAATCCTTACTTTAGAAATGAGGCAAAATACTGGTTAACAGGTGTTTCCTCAGCAAAAAGAGGCAGAGTCTGCACAGCATCTCCTCCTTCATTGTTCTTCGACAAGAATTTGGACAGTTTCCTATCCTTGCGCTATGTTATCTTGGGTTATCAGAGTTTTATTGGGCAAGAACTTTGGGCATGGCAGGGCATTCCTTTACAGCACAACTAGTGGGATTAACTCAATTCCCCTGTTTCTTTCAGTACAAAAATTGACTTGCAATTATGAGGAGATATATGCTAAGATCTAAGGCAATAAACTCTTTCCTTTTAAATTGAGAACATATCTCTACACCTGCTAATTATAATGTGAACGTATAAACATTATATATCCATATCTCCATGTACAGTACACTCAAAGCTCAAACTTAGATCAAGTTCAAGTTCAAAGCAATGATTAATGACCTAAATTTCCATTATACGCTTATAGCAGATATTGCCAACTTGTTGAATCAGACTCAAATCAGATTTTAATTCAGATCATTGCATATGATATGTTCGTATGAAGAATCAACATCAGGATGTTCTGAAAATTATGGCGTGTCTCAATATGTGCATAGCATAACTTCCTGTAACAAATTCCTATCTCTATCTGATCACCTCCAAGACTGTTCATTGAGATGCATGAAATTTAATTATTTGGGAAAAAGGCCAAATGCAAAGACAATAATGCGCACCCGTAGATGATTGAGGACAACCAGCAGAAGTTCTCTTCCAGCATCACAAACAACTTTTGATACACGCTTCATACCCTATCACTGAACCAACTAGCAAACTATGATTATAAAAACCAACCAAAAAAGCCAAAGTCCTATAGCAGTACCAAAGCTTAAAAAATTAGCCATACCACTTCACCCAGAGAATTAACACGAAACAGATAGACTGAAAAATTCCTACTGAGGGAAAGAGTCAAGACCTAGATAAGCAAACGAAAACAGTTCAACGAAGAAAAATGAAACGCCATCTACCGCTCTGTATTAATAGTACTACTTGCCATGGTCACTAACAAGCTTTGCAGCAAATCAAACTTCCTCATGAAATATATTTATGGCGTCAGCCCACTGCTTATGCATTAGTGATAATGATGGCTGGATGAATGAAGTAAATCTTCAATGTTCAAAGCCTGTTGAGCAACTTGAAGTCCATTTTTTCTGCAGACGGAAAGAGATTGATAATCTAAGGAGGCATTCGGCTGATAAAGATTCTCAAAAGACCGTTCTGATTTCAATTTGAGAATTAAAACAGACCAGAAAATGAGTTTGGTAACACTCCGAAAGCAGTCGACGAATAAAAGGAAAACTATTCTCAGAATCAAAATTACAAACTGAAGATGACTTGTTAGTATTCTCATTCCAAAAGCAAACATGGAGATTTGGAAAAAATAATAAGCATATTTTTTGAAAGTGATGTAACCCAAGCATATTCTAACAATTTTTATCCCTAATGATATTATTTTCACTGAACAAATATTTTGTTAGCAAAACATTGAAAAAAGTTTCTATGAAAATGGAAACTAAAGGCATTTTCTAAAATTAAGCAGGCCTTAAGTAGTCGAGAACAAAAATGACGTGTGAATCATGCGACAGTGTTTACAATTTTGCAACGAATTTGCCTCACAACATTCAACATCTGAACTACACAGATTTTTGGAGACTTTTTACTGAAAGATAGGATGATACTTACAGGTTGAGTAGAAATCTGAAGCATAAACAAGATAATTCAGACTTTCAAGTATGAGGCATCATGTTGTTCAGCTAATGGCGACTCTCGAAAGTCAACTCAAGCATTAAAAATTATCGGCAGGAAAGTTCTTTCACAATGTAAAGTTTAAAGTCATTTCTAAGAAAACTGCCTCAAAATTGCTCCACCTTAACCATCCATTTCTTTTTAAGGATGATGGTAATATCCCTTATGACCAAACTAAGTTAGATACCAATGAAAAAAATATTAGTGCACATAAACAACCATAATATAATCGTAACATCAAGTACAATCACTACCACATAAACTAGAACAAAATCTAGATTTGCACTCGGATCACCTTCATTCACAGTAGGTTTTTTTTTTTTTTCTGTAAAATGCCAACTCCTCAGTTCAACATCATGTTCTCAATGAAGACATTGAAGCGCTTCACACACTGAATATAAAAAAGAGAGAGCTTTCTCAATTTGAAGCAATTGCCAGGAGAGACCGTCCCCAGCATTAGAGGTCCACCCACAATAGATGTTTGTTCTGAATCTGAGATTTCATCTTCATCTTGTCCAAGTATGTAGACCAAGGCCAGCTTTCTTGCAGCCAAAACACTAGCCACACCTCTACTAGCTGTAGCCAAGAATAAATAATTCAACTTGATTTCACTCCAATGGTCCTATAATAAGGCATTAACTAATGCGATGTTTTGATACCTTTGCTGGGTAAAATTAATAAATACAATACTTGCATCGCACTACAACATAGGCAGGAGCAAAACTTATGTACCTGAAGAGGCTATCGTATGCATGTGAACCATGAATGCTCTACAATATCTTTCTATACTAAAGACCCTAATAGTATCTATCATCATGAACATGTACCTACTAGTTCCTAGTCAGTAACTCAGACTGCAATGAACCTACCATAAGAAGATAATTATTCTTTCTTTATTTGTCTGGCCACTAAAGATTCATCTTTTTCGCACTTTGACCTCCCAATTGATCTAAAATTTACAGGAAGACCTAATACTTTAGTATTTTACTTCTTCAAAGGAAAAAAAACATTATTTGGAGCATAAATTTGCAGGTTTTCAACCGTCAGAACAAACACGAAATTATCCATTAGAGAGGCACAATGTACCTACGCCAGTCATATTTAAACTTAAGAGTAGGTTGTAAAAGTGGGAATTTAGTAAGGAGCATGGACAGGATAATTCAGCTCCACCACCTAGTCAATGAAATAAATTTGTTATTGATACTAGCAAGTTTCAAACAATGATACAGAAAGGAAAGACTATGAGCAACAATAAGTTTCCAAAAATCCAAACTGCAAATGGACATGGTAAGAAGCTCAAGGAAAATGGTTTTTAGAGTATACAATTGATGGCATCGCAATAATTTGATCCTCAACTCAATTGTACGGCGGTGTAAAATTTTTTTACCACAAACAACGAGGAACTACAGTATGGGGAATGCAGCAAATCTTCTCATTCTCCATCTCTAGGTGTAAGAGTCCAAGATGTGTAATTTCACTGGGTTAGTGTTCTGGAAGTGAGAATGAGACAACCAAGCAAAAGTGTTCTCACAAAATAGAAGCAAAAGTGGCACTATTAGCCCATTAGGGTCATAAAATGCACATTCCTTGACATACATTCAAGTACAAGGCTCCAACTGTCAACAAAACTTTTGCAGTTATGTTAAGGCAGAAAGTATAACATCCTTTAAAATTGCAGGCATGAAATAGGATGTATATGCATTTATGTGGAGAAACTAAGTTGCCACTCCTCGTGTTGATGAGGAGAGCAGATACATAATAGGAAGAACAAAAGAATAAACGTTTTTAAAACCGGACTAGTGGTTCAACCAGTCAAACTGGTAGAACCATGTTCTAACAGTTCGACCAGTTGAGCCAATTGCATGTAAAGTTGTCAAGTAGAATACACCTGTCCAGAACAAAAGAAGCCCTGGTCACTCGGCAAAGTTGCTTGAGCACAAAAGACAGGATTCCCGTTCTCAATAGAATTGTTCAAATTTTTAATAGACTAAGCCAATACGGTCAATAAATAAGCAATCCACCACAAAATGAAGCAAGAAGACACCGGAGCAGATGGTTGGCATGCCTTTTAGTTACAAGAGGTTAGAGTTCCCAACTTCAATACTCTTCCTTAAAGTTTTTGAAAGACCTAGAACTGGTCTAGACTAGTTGACAGGCTTGCTGGGTTACCAATTGATAGGTACACATGGTTACTGGTTCAACAGGGTCAATACCACCAGTTGTTGACCACTACTGTTTCTACTATGAAACCAGACTCGAAAGAAAAGCACAATGCCCAAGTTTTTTTCTTTTTTCCATCAATGTCTTAAATAGGGAATTGACAAGTATAGGAACAAATAGAACTCAAGAGCATCCTATACTTCTCACAAGTAAGGAATCATTATGCAAGCTCTGGATCCACAAGTTACCTTCAATTGGTCCAACTCTCAGTTAATTGCACAAGAGGTTCCTGAAATATGCATAAATGGAAGGTCACTGGTCTGCAAGATCATCATCTAGGCATTCTGCAAGATCATCATCTAGGCATCTCCCAAGTTTTCACAAGCGTCATCCATCTTATTTAGCAACACAACAATTTGAAGTTGCTGTTTCCAACATAATTTATTCGCCACATCTGCAAATAAGGGATTTAACGTATGAAATACCTAGCTTTCACTTTTTATAGAGCCAAATCCACACAATAGTAACCAGAAGGGATGTACAACAAGATCGACTCCAAAGGCCTTCCCTACTTCACATTGCTTGAATCATTTATAAATCACCTCACCACTACTATACCGTTTGTAACATCTAAAAAAGACTATTTGGAAGGAGATATAATCTGTAAAAGCAATTTCACAAGTTCGATTAGATGAAGCAAAATAACAGGCATCCTGCAGAGTCAAATAGAGAAATGATTAGCAAGAAAAAGCAGTTGTACTCTGCACATGTAGATCTCCGGAGAAAATCGTAGTTTCAGACTAAAGGTATATACCCCATATGGGAATGTATCTGGTGGATGCTAAAACAGATGTAGGAGGGAACTGTGGCAATATTATTTCCTACTAATCTGGAAAAATGAGATACTGTTTTTCCAAACACAATTATCATAAGCTAGACAGAAAGCCCAACCCGACAAAATCACCTAAGTTCCAATTACATAGTCAAGTAATCAACTTGGGATCAAATACGAAACATAGAATATTAGGAAGAGGGTAAATGAAAAACCATTGTTGACTACAAAATCCAAAAGACAACACCCCACCCCCAAAGAATTCCTTTTCTTTTTCTCCTTCTCGACAGTCTCAAAGTTCAAGCTACTCAGCCAAGGAAATGAAAATTATTTGTACAATTTCATGGTAATAGGAAAATGGATAGAAAGATCTTCGAACAAACTCAAATAACTGATGAGTTGGGTAACACAAAAGCATAAGCTCTTAAGTGAAAGATTGCAATGTTCACATAAACCAATTTTGAACCCAGGTAATCATATTCAATCTCCTGTTATGCATACAAAGAGATCAAGAATTTCACATTTGGTACACATATCAGCATGAGGACCAGACTTGAAAGGGGGAAAAAAGCAATTATTTCAAACAACAGATAACAACGATGTTTTGTCCCATAATTCATATTTCTCCCATAGAGGTGGCATCTGTAAGAACACCTATGCATTGAAAACTAGATATAGCATTAATAAGAAGAATCTACAATGAAAGAACAATTAACGACACATTCAGGTAACAACTTCTATGCACCAACAAGATTATATTGCATTTGGCATTTCTAATTCTTTTGCCAATACCTATGTTCCATCTATTGAAATTCCTCAAAAGTGTCCTTTGCGGATATTCACTGTCCCTAAATCCTCCAAGTTGCAGTAATTCTCTGGCATAATAATGCATGTAAGACATCTTGCTGACCTGACCTGGCAGAATACATCAAAGGCAAAAAAGAGCAAAAAATTACAATTGATCTTTCAAAACGTGAGAACCTTCCAATCCAATGAGAAACAACAATCAACCCGTCAATTTAACACTCGTTACCATGTGGATAATTAAAATAGCGCTGGACCAACAAAAGCCACAGTTGACGACCAGCAAATCACCCAAACTTGATTCAACCTTATCCAGTTGAAGTGCTCTAAGTATTTATGGAGACTGTAGCAAGATGACATGAAATGAAGAACTAACCCAAAAACCAGGAGTCATTTACAGTTGCATATCATCAGTTTAGCAAGTAATTTGGTCATGTTGGATTAAAGAATGATTCAACTGCTAGAGCACATGAAAACAATACTAGGCTTGACAGCATATTATTCCGACCTTTAACGCATGACCTTCCATTACACCATGGTATTAGAATTCTCTAGCACACAAATGGATAGCACAACCCAGTGAAGGCCTACCAAAATAGCAGCTGGAGTACATGAAGGCAAAACTAAGCTGACCATACTCCGCAGTATCCAAGGAATATTAAGCTAGCCAACTTTCTCACTTCAAAGCAATTACAAGAAGAGATTCTCCACAGCCTCTGCCAATTGAAGCGATGAAGCACCAACTTTGAGTCCTCTGTGACCATCACCAGCCAACACTTCTCCGGATTTCCCTCCGTCATCTTCACTTGCCAGTCAGAAATCGAGCAAACTTCACAAAACCAAGTCGGAACAATTGAGTCAACCAGCCATTAGGTCGCAAAAGAATGCTAGGAGCTGAACCTAAGAAGCTGGAGGTTTTTCAAACTAGAGCTGAAATGGACGCATGACCCACAGTGGTCCTTTGCTGGTCTCCATAGCTAAAGCTCCATGAGTAGCCGAAAACGCAGCACCAGTGCTAGAACAAATCGCAAGGATGCCAGCTGAAAGAGGGCCTGTGAAGGATAGAGCTTATAAAAACCAGAAGAATCATGGGATGACCACATGCAAACAACCTTTTACCATTCCAAGGATGCATTGTCAGTGTTTGGAGAAGCTCAAGAAACATTGAGTTCATGATCTTTCTATAATTTCATTCGTTTTAGAAGTGCCTTGTGAAAGCTCTCTTGGATATTTCAGCATTTACATCAAGCAATGGAATAATAACTGAATCCTACCAGTGAGTAAGATGAAATCAATCCAGCAACTAACATCAACAAACTACTAATAATGCTCCAAAGTTTATGGGAACCTACTTAGTCAAACTCGATATTCTTTTTGAACTCTTTGGTACCAACTAATGGGGCTTCTAACATCATCAACCATAGAAGCTTTGATCAAATTAGTATAGTGTATTTAACTCAAGATGGTTGATTTGGGGGACATAGTATGATTCTTTTTCCTTATCATTATGTGCTATTCATGCATTAGAATTAATGCAAGACAGTTTTCAAATGGAATATAGGATACTGAAAATTTTCCTCAAGAAACTTATGGAAATGATTCCTGTGTTTTTCTTTTCAGCAAGTAAATGAACTAACAAAAGCTTACGCACAATATAAGTAATTATTTCACAGTACACTTGATTATGTCAAAAGACATTCTAGTTAATGTCTTGCCTGGCTCAATAGTTTAGGTATACGACAGATGGCTTTACCAACTCTACAAACATCAAGATGCATTCTTTGGAAGCCTTGGAGTAGGTATACCCTGGACTCAAACCAAATGAACATGGATCCATAGTCAGAAAAATTCGAATTGCAATTTTCTCAATCGATCCAAATAATTCATGATGCTTTTGCTTCTGCCCTGTTTGCTAGTTCATCACAGCCACACCACTAGGAGAAGAGCTTGTGCTTGCATTTGGCATTTCTAGATTGAGACGATTATCTAAATCTACAAATGTAGACAGTTCTGTGAGACAAAATGCATGAAACTCAATGATTGGACAAATTTTTATCACAAGTCAGTAGCATATGCAGAGTAAGGGATGCCCTATCAACATATTCCTTTTGCATGGAAATTCACTCTTAAGTGTACCTTAGAAATATGCAGTCATGAACTGCATGATGAGCGTAGAGCAAACTAAAACCTCACATTAGAAGGATCACCATATAGGGTCCTTCATCGAGCATTTTCTTCAACCTATACAATGACCTTTGGCATGCTATCAAAAACCTGTACACGTCAGTTTTTCAGTACTTCCAGCATTCCAAAATCAATCAAATGTCAAGAATCTCTATTTTTCTGCATAGGATGAAGGATCTTACTTGAAAACTAATGTCAAATGATGCGCTTTGAAAGCCTTTTCATCTATTTCCGCTACTGGCATAACAAGCAGAACCATTTTGTCAAAGCACATATTAACTTCCATGAACATCTCCCTTGGATTCCTTGAGTTCAAGTAAGAAAACAATGGCGACACTATCAACCAGGAAATAATAATGACAAGATCATAAATCTTGAAAGATATTGCAAGCAGGAAATACAAATGAAAATTGGGCAGTAGATTTCAAAAAAGCATAGGTTGATTACCTGCTTTATATACCTTCAATAGAAAATGTGGATCCTTCCAATCTATTCCTCATACGAGTCATCCTTACGGTATGGACATGGTTCATAATATTTGCCATTTGTAATCTGATAATATCGATAAATCTGCGTTCCAGATAATTCCGGAATTGTTTTGAGCGACTTGCATCCAATGATATTCAGTTTTTCCAGAAACTCCAACCTATCGAGGCCCCAAATTTCAACCAAGTTTTTGCAATCTCTAGCTTCTAATCTCTTCAGACTCCCGGACTTTGGAAGGAGTAGCCTTTCAATTGAAGTGCACCAAGAGATTTCTAGTATTTCCAAGGACTCCAACCTATCGAGGCCATGAATTTCAGCTAATTTCTTGCACCAACCAACATTTACTGTCTTCATACTTCCGGATTTTGGAAGGTCTAGCCTTCCAATCGAAGTGCACCTAGAGATATCTAGACTTTCCAAATACTCCAAACTATTGAGCCCTTGAATTTCGGCTAAGTTTTTGCAATCCTGAGCCACTAATTTCTTCAGCATCCCGAATTTTGGAAGGTCTAGCCTTCCAATCGAAGTGCACCAGCAGATTTTTAAACTTTCCAAATACTCCGACCTATCGAGCCCTTGAATTTCGGCTAAGTTTTTGCAACTCCAAGCCATTAATTTCTTCAGCATCCCGAATTTTGGAAGGTCTAGCCTTCCAATTGAAGTGCAGCAGTAGATTTTTAAACTTTCCAAATACTCCGACCTATCAAGGCCTTCAATTTCCGCTAAGTTTTCACAACTTGAAGCTTGTAATTCCTTCAGCCTCCCGGACTTTGGAAGATCTAGCCTTCCAATTAAAACACAACAACATATATCTAGCCTTTCCAAAAACTCCGATCTATCAAGGCCTTGAATTTCGGTTAATGTGTTGTACTCGCCTAACAATTCGTCGAACTCGTTAACTTCCAATTTCTTCAGACACCCGAATTTTGGAAGGTCTAACCGTTTGATTGAATTCCAGGATTTGATAGTCAAGCTTTCCAAATATATCAATTTGTCAAGACCTCGAATTTCAAGTAGATTCTTGCAATCGCAGACAACTAATGTCCTTAGATGGACAAACTGTGAAACGTCCAGCATTTTGATAGATTCACAGTCAGAGACGTTCAAGACTTCCAACTTCAAGGGCGTGTTTAGGGATTGTGGTGATTCCGATTCTTCAATGTCCGTCGGTTGGGAGCATTTTGAACTCTTTAATTGCGTTGATGGAAGCCCCTGGATGCACTGGAGATTATCACAATCGTGAACTACTAGTTCCTTGAGATGGGCTAGGTGGGAAAGCGAAGGCAATTTGCGACTTTGACAAGTGACACCCAAATATGTTAAGCCGGAAGGAAGCTCCGGCAGCGATTGGAGCTTGTCGCAGTATCTAAAATCAAGGCGTCATAGGGAAGAAAGATTAGCCATGCTTTCTACCATTATCCCTTTCAGATTTCTGCAATACCAAGCACGTAACTCTCGGAGCTTTCTCAGACTCCCAATACCATTGGGTAATTCTTCTATACCACTGTGAGAAATATCTAGAATCTCTAGATTCTCCAAAGACCCTATGCTATTTGGTAATGCAAAAAGGGATGTAGTATAGGATAGATCAAGTTGCCGCAATGCTTTTAATTTACCTAATTTTGTTGGAAGCTCCTCGAGGCAGAAACAAGGAATGGGGTGTTCGGCGCTTGCATCGGCGCTTGCGTCAGCGCTTGCGTCGGCGCCTACCACGAGATGAAGCGCGTAGGAAGAGCAGTGCTCCCAGCGAAAGAGGCCCTCCCTGCCTTCATAGTAAGCGTCGATTCGCTTCAGTCTATTACACCAGGTGAGGATGAGAACCTCTAACTTCTCAAAAGCTGAGAGGAAGTCCGTATTTTCCAAGGAATGACAAAATGAAAGGTTTAGATATTTAAGCTTCTTTGCCATCTACGAAAAAAAAAAAAACAATAATGAATGTCGATGGGTGAGTGTAGAGTCATTATGATTCAAAAGAAAGCATAAAAGGAGAGGAAAAAAAAAAGACTTTAATTCTTACCTTGAAAAAACTCCATCCTCCCCATTTCTCATTTATCACGCTTTCTTGCAATTCGAGTACAGCTAATTCCTTTACGCAAAAATTATTTACTTCAAAATTAGCGGAACAATATGGCCATTGAAGCCATCTTAACTCCTCCATTAAGTCCTTAAAATCTCCACTTAAATGTGCCCCATCTAATTGAAGGAATCTTAGACTCGTCAAATTCTTGAATTGTTTTTCTGTGTAAATTCTGCCAGTGCCTTTACTAAGAATAATCCCCTCAATCTTGCCCGTTCCCTATAAGCAAGAATCAAGAGTCATTAGTACTATTTCCAACTAAAGTAATCAAATATCATTTGTTCATTTTGTGAGTGATGTGCATTAATGCATTCAAGAGACTAGCAATATGTAGATATGATTTTTCTTTTTATGCCCAATAAACAGTATTCATAAAGGCTAACAAAGTGAAGGATGTCAACTTCCATTTCGAAATTTGGCCATACGTAATCAGATCTTAAAAGGAATTATGATGTAATGGCTTGTATAGAGTAAAAACTTTACAACTTGTAATCTTCTTCTTTCCGGTACTGTAGCTTCATTATCGTAATAGTTAAGACATGCGTGCATTTAATCAAATTGCAAAGTGCAAAATCAAAATTTGGCTTGTCAATTTTAATAGATTTATACTTTTTCTCTTGAACTTTCACAAATGCAATTACAATCACATACTAAATTATATAAAATAGAATTTAAGTAATTATCTCCCGGACTTTTTATGAAGAAAAAGTAAAACATTTCTCTTTTTAATAGTCATTGCGTGAAGTACGCTTGATGATATACATATACATGTATACACATGCATATACATTGTACTTAAGGAATTTCTGTTCCTATCTTATTTGGTAAGTTTTAAATCAGTCCTTGTCCTATGAATATTGGTAAAAGGAATTCCTAACGTAATATTACATAAAATTAGTGTCCCTTCCATTCTCCACTATGGAATAATGACTAAAATTTCATGAGAAATGCAGGTATCGTTAGTCCTATTATCTTAATTTTAACATCTAGAGAATATAATTCTATGATTAATATATCCTAAGTAGTTATGATTTATATATCATAACATCAGAATTGCACAATGCACCGCCAGATAAAAGGGGGCAAAAAAAACAGATGTTCCGACGACAAATTCACCGTCGCCACAGCCCAAAATGCATTTTACACACCTGGAAAAAGGTATCTTCGTTGGAGAACAAGCGAAATTGGCATGGATGAAAGGATAAATAAAAGCCAGAAAAACCTCGGAAGCAGCGAGTCGGCGAGCAAAACTTACCTCACCACAGATTAGGTGTTATTAAGGAGACTTCTAGGCAAAAAAAAAGGGGGGGCTTTAAAAAGTTAGAAATAAAACTCCTTTTTATTTCGACACATTCATGACGCTTCAAAATGGAAATAGCCGTTCCAA
This sequence comes from Eucalyptus camaldulensis, assembly GCA_019915185.1. Lineage (NCBI taxonomy): Eukaryota > Viridiplantae > Streptophyta > Magnoliopsida > Myrtales > Myrtaceae > Eucalyptus > Eucalyptus camaldulensis. Next base: position 11,318,440 of record JAHSVA010000013.1, on the reverse strand, counting down.
CTACTCCAAAAGTCAGAACAGAAGGGGGAAAATGAAGAGGTCATGAGATCCCAGCCGAACTCTTTTTGATGAAAAAAATTAATTTCTCGCCATCGACTCAAATAATTGAAATAACCATCTAAAAGATTTGTTTGGAGTAACTTTTTTTCTTCATCTTTTGTTTTTTTTTTTTCTCAAGAGCATGCACTTTGGCTATTTTTTTAGTGGTATATCCCTGAAACTTGTTGACCCGCCCAATCGTACATGAGTTTTTTCATAGTTTTCTGAAATTTGAGCGATGTTCTCTCTTTTGACGGAAGAGCAAGATATTCACTTTTGGTTTTTTTAGTTAGCTGCGGCGAGCAATCTATCTCGCCCTCTGCTTCAGCCTGTCTATTTCTTGCCAATGACAAAGAAGGACAATTGGATTTTGTCTAAAGGTATCTTGGGTGTACTTGTTAAGTAACCTGGCTGAAAAAAAAAAAAAAATCTCTATATAAAATGGTTTTTATTAAAAATATTGATTCAACATAATAGAGAACGTGAAAATCACGATAGTCATCTCAAAAGAAAACAAAGATTCTTGGCGAAGGGCCATTTATCAAGTGAAAAGTGATACGTGAAATATGAGATTTTACTAACTAATAAATCAAACAAGATATTTAATATGTGTGTGTATATAAGATATTAATATATGAGAGAAAAACCATAAAAGGAAATACTTTCTAAAAGGGAGCAACCTCCCTACTTTCTAATCATGTCAATAAAACATTCGGGGGCAATAATAGTGAAGGTTCATAGTGCACTAGAGCAAGCACTAAGTAGTGGACCAATATTACTATTAATCGTAGAACATGGACTAAATGAGAAAAAGAAACGAAACGGTTACCTTACTTTCCTTTAGCACTTTTTCAACTTCCTCATAGTCCCATAACCTGCTACGGCACCAAGGCTTTAGTTGGTTTTCCTCACGAACTATTTCCCTCCCAAGATCTCTCAATTGGTCATGCATTCTAAATAGGTCATGCATTCCAAGCATATCACTTTCAACTTTTATTAATGACATGAATATCAATACTTCAATTCCCTCTCCCGGGAAAAAATCACAAGCGTCCCACATGTAGAATGGGAATGTCTTTTCTTTGCCAATGAAAAAGCAGGCGATATCCAAAAAAATTTGTTTTTGTCCATAGTCTAATGCTTCATAACTTATTCTTAACTTTTCCTGCACTTGTCTATTTGGGACTTTTTTTAACTTCTTTATCGTTTCTCTCCACTGTTTTGACTCTTTTCCACACAATAATGAACCAAAAATCTCAAGGGATAGAGGAAGTCCTGCTGCGATCGATACAACTTCATGAGTGAGGTCCTTAAATTCCCTCGGAGGAGAGTCCCTTCGAAACGCATGTTTGCTAAATAGAATCAAAGATTGATCCTTATCCATTTCCTGATGGTCATAAGGATAGTCCACCCCAACTTCTTCAAGAATCCTCTTGTTTCTGGTAGTAATAATGATCCTACTTCCCAAAGAAAACCAATCATGATTACCGGCCAAACACTTCACTTGATCGACCTCATCCACATCATCAAGAAGAAGAAGGACCTTTTTATCTTTAAACCTAGAGGAGATGAAATTAATCCCTTCATCCTTATTATGAACTTCATTTTTTTGATTCGATATATCATAGATTAATTGATTCTGTAAGTCATGAGCACCACGCTTCCATGATTCCCTTATATCAGCAATGAAGCTACGATGCTCAAATTGATTGGATAGCTTGTTGTAAATGGTTTTAGCAAGAGTAGTTTTACCAATGCCTCCCATTCCATGGATGCCAACAAATAGGAGGGCATGAGATTTATCATCCAGAAATTCCATGACGCTCTTCACATGACTATCGATTCCAACCAAATTCTTAGAAATAATCAACTCAAACTTTTTCTTCAGTTCATTCAACACTTTTCGGACAACCGATTTCACCAACTCTACTTCAGACCTGTCAAATGTGACAAGAGTTCAAATATGTGGCAACAATAATTTTATATTGATTATCTATTGAGAACGTACTAATGAACAAATCTAGGACAAATTGAAAAAATCTAATCATTTTTGTCACACCTCCATGTACGCTGAGAATAAAAGTTTGAGAAATGCTTGTGTTTGTTTCACATGGCATGCCCCCTTCCACTATTACTCCGACATAATTTATTATAGAAGAAACTTGAGGGCATCACTTATGAACCTTGAATATTGTATACGTTATGGACTTGAACCAAATTTTAGACTTGTTTGTTAAAGATCTTAGGGATGACGTGGACGTAACTTGAAAACTTTCTAGAGCCTTTGAATAATCAAAAACCCAATGAGCCAACCCACTATGAGAGTCAACAATCAATCAATAAGCAAGTCCTAACTTTTGGTGTGAGATGACTTCAACTCCTGTAATAACAATCCAAAAAGTCGTTCAGATTGTGTTATTGTGAACAACTTGAATGCAATCAAGGGGATTTCTCCTTTTTTGCACGATTCTACATGATTGCAAGTTTCTACTTGTGTTATTATTATAGATTGGTGTCCTTATCAGTTTTCATTGCCTCTAGGGATGATTTATTTTCCTTTTGCGTAACTATGTTCTTTGATTTTAATTGATCTAAGTAGAAGAATAGTTTTTTTCCCAAAATAAGAACATTGATTCAATATATTTAGGTGTATGAGATAGAATTTACTTGCTGAAGATAGGAAATCCAATGAAAATTATTCAAACAAATATATAATAAAAATAATCCCTTTTTCCTTTTTTTTTATATTTTCCATCATCATATATAACTAATGAAACATTTCTTCGTAAAATAATTTTAATAGCAACTAGTCAACGATATTAATGATTTAATAAATGTAACTTGGGAAGATAAAGAATTATGGCTTTGACAATCACTATACACGGTATATGATGTTAGGAGCTCTAAATAAAAATCACCAATAAGTTGTATAATCGCAAATAAATATCTAATCAGAAAAGTTCGTGACCATGACCAATGTGACGTACACTATAAACATGAAAAAAAAATGGCACAATGTTACAAAATCTTTGGATATAAGAATAAAAACTCAATCAAAAAATCTTATCATTCGAGTGAATGGGATCATACCAATAAAATCTATAAGTAGATCTGTCAATATCATTAAAGCAAATTACTTAAAAGAAAAAACAAAGAATAATTTATAGAACTAATGCATCGCAGGATCTTACTGCCAACATGATCTTTCCGTTTATATATATAGAACGTAAATGAAGCGGGTGAGAATCAGAACAACCAGTTAACACCCGCACATATTAAAAGAAAGTAGAGAATGCCTTGGTGAGAAATTTTACCCATCGGCTTCGTATCCTTTCAAGTTGCTGACTTCAAGGAGTGCTTGCTTCCATTTCTCCAAAATCGCTGGGTTGAAAGAAGACCTCTTAAGCAAACGCTTCTCACGCTTATGAAATTCCTTTCCAAAACTCCCGATTTGATGTCCCACGTCAGCTGGTTTCACTTTGTAGAATATAGGCAGCACTATCTGCCCGTTACTATTCTTGCGCTCCATTATTTGAACCAGTTCATTCAGGCACCAACTGCTTGTACCATAATTCATAGAGAAAATAGGGATCAGGACCTTACTATTCGTGATGGCTGCCATGAGCTCTGGTCTGATGTCATTGCCTTGGCAAAGCTCGTCATCATCTCTGAAAGTGTGAATTCCAGCTCTGAGGAGCCCATGGTAGAGGTGATCGGTGAAGCCATCTCGAGTATCTGGGCCTCTGAAACTCAAGAACACCTCGTAGCTGTTTCCAGTCGATGCACTATTGTTAGTTTCTGTCGGAGACGAACTAGATCCAACGAAATTAGTTTCTGTCAGCACAATCATCGAACTAGATGCACCAGTATCAACATCCTCTGCATTTCCACTAGCATTAGTTTTCCTCATCTTAATGAGACGATGCATTTCGGCCTCTGACTCTGCCATTGAGTTCAGCTTTTAAGCCCTAAACGGAGAAAAAAACCAGAATGCCCCTCAGAAAACAGGAAATGCCTTCTTGCCTCTTCTATTGTGGTCTGTTAAAATTTCAATACACATGAAGCGGTGGATTTGTTGGGAAGATGAAAAGCGTAGAGAGACTTATGACGAGGCTGTGACAGGGATTTGGAGGAGAAGATGAAAGATGGGGGAGAGACAGAGAGATTCGTCCTGTCCGATATTTTCCAAACGAGTGCTCGGAATATATAAAAACATCAAAGCGTCAGGACAGTGAAGAGTCCCTTGCCTAGTCCATTGCTTGCACCGTCGAACCGTCCTTCTCTTTTGTTCATTTATTTTCCATAAGAGAAGGTATTTTTGTTAATTACATTTCAGCTCTTGATTCCACTTCGGAATTTTTTTGGTCGTAATCCCATATAGAATTTACCCTTCTTACTTTAAGCCCTATAAATATTATACCATCAAACCGATAAACTTCACTTTAATACTAAAATGTAGTATTACAACAATCACTTATTCTAAGAAAATTATGTTATTTATGTGTGACGATGAACATAAATATTATCAAGTTGTTATATATATTTATTTATTTTGTACCCGAGCACAATGAGAATAATGTCTTTTTGGTTCTCGTTCTACCTTAATTTTCCCCTCTTTTTTTTTCTGTGAACCTTAATTTTTCCTTCAAATCTCATAAATAAATCCAAATGCCTTCTTGCTTTTGCTTTTCTTTGTCATACATATATTTTTTTTATTGGTTTGATTTATCTATTGGACCAATAAAATTCAAGCGTTGCCTTCGTGTGATGGAAGTTTCACTGCAGTGGAGAGTCCAAGGCAATCCTACCTGGGAAGAAGATAACATGTGAGCAAGTTTCGGTGCACAGGAATGAAAAGAAAAATAAAACCAAAAATAAAAGAGAATTGCTATTATGATACTTTAAATTAGAATGGTCAATTCCAAGTCTGATCCTATCCACGAATCGAGAACTAAACTAATTACTAATTTTTGGAACCAGGGCCAGAGTGTATCGATTTAATAAAACAGGTCACTAAAAACGAAACCTCACGGTTAGCCTTAGATCTGGGAAGAAGAGAAAATAGATGAGGCCTACTACCTAAATTTTATTTCTTTTGGTGAAAAAATAATACTTTTGGCATGAATGCAGGCCCCACAATCAGAACCTTTTTTCCTTCGTCCCAAAACATTAACAAACCATGAAAGACGCGTGTAGGTATTTTTATGGCATTGGATAACAGTTTTGCATCATCTCATTCATTTAGATCATAATATTAGGTAAGGATATAGTGAATTTTTTGAGAGAGCACGAGAAATTCTCAAGTTTTCAGTTTTATATTTGTATAAATAGATAATGTTTAGAACACTTAAATAAAGCTTTTTTAACCATAGAAACTTAAATAATATTTACTCCACAAAGTTTTTTTGGTCAAAAAATTCCACAAAATTTATAGAGCTATGTCCTTACCTACATAGTATCAAAAGTAGTCTCATCTTTCGAATTATTTATTATTTTTAGAATAAAGTACTTAATTTCAATATGTTGAGTTTATATATATCGAAATCAATAAATTTGAATTTACTTTCTTTAATATTATGAAATGCTCTTGCATGTTATAAGATGATTTTATTACTGTGTTTGGACAAAATGATAATCTAGAAGGGTACAAGCTCCTATGTACACGCTTATATGGTGATTACATGCACAAACGTTCTAAGAAAGTAAACTTTTGATCATCATATTCTTGTGAATTAGATTTTGATCCTAATAAATTATTTTAGCGACAAAACTAATCAAAAACATATTCATTAGATTGATTAAATGCTTTCGACCCTTGCAGAAATTAAATTCATTTCCCTAGATAATCTAAATCAATCACATATTTGTGTGCCCTTTTTTGCTAGTGAATCGAATTAGTGAACTAATCTAGGTGGACTGATTCCCAATTTTCTGATCAAACATGATTTCATTTTGGATATAATTTTCCATGTCATTTTTTTAACATGAATTTTTTAATGCCACGTCAAACAAGTAACAATATTTTTTAGTGTAGGATTAATGAGTTAAATTTGAGATTGGTTATTGATTTTTTTTCAAATAAAAAAATGTCCAGGCATATTTTGGATTGGACATTAAATTTTGAATTTTTCAAAGAAAAGAATTTGGAGTAAGATTTACGACTGAATCCAAAGTTAAAGATTTTTTTTTAGATAAAAAGTTTTGGGATAGAATTAAAATTGGATTTAAAATTTGAGAGTTTCTAGGAGAGCAGGCCCATATAGAAAAAGGAAGAGAAAATTGAGGAGTTTTCACTTGTTTTAATCATCCAGGGGCAAAAATGAAATTAGATAGCATCTATTTTTCTATCTATCCCTTTGCCCGATGGCTAGGTCCTACCTGTCCTTGCTTAACTTGAGGGTACCAGTCTTCTCTACCAAATTTTTATCAGTTTCTTATTCCAAATGAGTTGCTCTTCTGTCTACTTAGGATGCGTTTGGTAACGTTTATTCCCGAGAACAATTTCTATTTAAAAACAATTTTTTCTATTTCTGTTTGCAGGAACAATTTATGGGCAAAAAAACGCGTTTGGTAACTGCACATAATTTCTATTCCTTGAACAAAAAAAAAAAAAACACACCCGTTTGGTACAAGAATAAAAATCTCCATTCCCAAAAAAAATTTATTCCCAATTTTTTCATTTAATTTATAAAATGCCAATTATAGTTGATTATATAAAGTTCTTGAAAGAGTAAGGTGGAATTGGAATCATAAATTCGTGTTTTTTAAATTTAAAAAGAAAAAATGCCGTCATTGGCTAATTGGAATCATAAACTCGAATGAGGCCTAATATGCTAGATAACTATCGCCATTGATCATTCCTGCAGCGTTTCGAACTAAAGCCAATCGGCAGAGATTAGGCTAAATGCACATGGAGCCTTAACAAGGAAAAACTGTATAGAAATATTCTCATTATTTTCTTTTCTATACTTCAAGTAAGTCCGCATTGTCATTATTCAATCAAAAGAAATCACATTGTATCCGACTTACGGATAATAACACGATAGTAAAACCTCACTCAATGCAGTACCAGAGTAATCTATAACTCGGATGAACCACAACACCCCGCAATCTCTACCTCTCTCATAACCATCTGCTTCTCCCCTCCCACATTCGTCATGCATTTTCAGCGCATTCATCATTTCGAAATCACCGACCTCCTCGAGCGAGCGAAACAGACAGAAATTAAAAAAAGGTTGTAAAAAGAGGCCACTCCACGCATATACATGCTTATTTCCACAAAAGCCACCAACACAGTTCCAAAAATTAAAACTTTGCATGTCTGATTGCGGGTGAAAGTTTTCATGATCATACCTGCTTTGAGTCAAAAAAATGCTACTTTATCTCCTGGTTTTTCGACTCCAAAATCCGAACTTCAGGTGCGCTTCTGAAACACAACCACCCAACAAAAAGAAGCAAAACACCAAAAAAAAAAAAAAAAACCAAACTTTTATTCATCACATAATAAATCTCAAAGCAAATTTAAAACAATCAAAACATGAAGAGCTTATCATGAAATTGCTAGAACCCAGAGAACTGTGAACAAAAATACGTTGCTTCTAAATCTTTCAATTCAAAGAACCTCGTACAAGAGAATAGAAAGGCATGAAAAAATTCAAGAATGGATGCTGGAAAACGTATATTCGAGAAAAAGCCCAGCCAAAACTCTGCTGGGGACAGACAGGTATAAATGCATAGATAAGGTAAGGGGAGCATTTCGAGCGAGTTCGAGAATGTTCGAGGATTTGACGGCACTATTTGAGAACCCACCGCTTTGTGACACTGGTAATCTTCTCAAGCAACCGCTTTTACCCACTACTTCGATTCCGCAAAGGGGGAGAAACCCACGAGGAAAGAAGAATTACAGGGAACCCCAAATTGCAGATTTGTTGTTAAGAAGAACGGGAAGCGAGAGCACGAGCGGTCCGTACGTCGATGGCGAAAGTGAGAGCAGCTCCAAAAACGACACGAGAAGAGCTACAACAGGAAGTAAACGAACGAACAGCAAAACGCAAACGATCTACGACTAACCCTCTCGCTCAATCGAGCGACAAATCAAACCCTGATAAAAAATTAAAAAAAAAAAAAAAGGCAAAGGGGAGCAATGAAAAACAAAGCGAGAATCACCAAAGAGAGAGAGAGCAAGAATTGCCAAGGAGAGAGGCGCCTACCGTTTCTTAAGAATAGTCGCGGCAACAAAGGAGGAGGAAAGGTGTCGCGACTCTGTCTTCTCCGGCGAACGATGCGAAGAGGAGGAGGAGGAGAAACAAACTTCACAAGAGAGAACAGAGAGAGACAAAAAACGCCTGCCAAGAAGTTTTAGAAAGGATGAGAATTAATAAACAAGCGCCGATAAAATTTCAATACCCATATAACAGTGGATTTGTTGGGAAGATGAGTGGAAAGAGACTTTGGACGAGTCTTCGCTGAACTTAGTCCATTGGATGCACCCTTGAACTTTCCTTTTCCTTTCCTTTTGTTAAGTTATTTTCCACTGGAAATGTATTTTTATTGAATATATTTAAGCTCTTGATCCCACTTATAAATTTAATCCCTCTCACTTTACGCCTGTTAAATATTATACTGTTAAACTGAGAAACTTCATTTCAATATTTATAAGTTTAATGAGATAACATGTATTGAGGATCACAAAAAATTATCAACATGCTATATATATTTATTTTGTACCCATCACAATGAGAAGAATTTCATTGTTTGCTTTGTTTGTGCCTTAATTTCCCCTTCAAATATCATAAATTAATCAAAATGCCTTTTTGCTTTTGCTCTCGCTTTATTATATATATATATATATATTATTTTTTTCTTTATTAATTCGATTTATCTAATCCAATCAGTTGGCATATATTGATAATTCAAATTTGCCGAGCTGGATATAAATATGTAATTTGTTGACCGGGACCCTGATCATGCATTTATAGTCGTTGCCTTAATGTTGGGGAAGTTTCAAAGGACAAGAGAATCCAAGGCGATCCTTCCCTGGAAGAAAATAACATGTAAGCAAGTTCGATGCAAAAGTAATGAAAAAAATAAAACCAAAAATAAAAGATGATTGCTTTATTTGTATCCATAGAAAGTGGTCATAATTGATGAATTGCTGCACCATTGCACTTTCCTTTGCTTTTTCTAATTTGTTTTCAATTAGAAAAGTTACTTTTGTTAAATATTTTTAAACTCTTGATCCCAATTACAAATTTAACTTGAATCACTTAGGTATTACCATATCAAATTGATGAATTTCATTTCACTATTGAGACGTTACATTATCAACAATCACTTAAAATCTACTATATATATATATATATATATATATATTTATATTTATATAAAGACTTCAGATTTTATAAACCCAAAGAAAGTAGAGAGAAAAACTCTAGTGGCTTGATATTCTGAATAATTTTAGGACTCCTTGCATTTTTCCCTTTATTGTTTCTTGGACAAAAAAAAGGGCGGCCAACAACATTGAATTAGACCCAACAAAGAACCGACCGAAATGACTTTCAATGACACACAATTTTTTACACGCATTTGCCTTAATTTTGCTAGTAATTGAATACAATGACAAATATAAAGGAAAGATTTTCTAAATATATAATAGGACATGGACAGCAACTTGCAATCCATCTAGACAAGACATGTGCAGATGCAGATGCATGAATCATTGATAATTTTATTATTTCTTGGACTAACCAAAGAGCAGCCAACGTTGAATAAGAACCATTATGAGGATAGATATTTCTATAACCATTGCTACGTATCTGTTAAGGTGGAGACCGCTTTGAACACATCAATGCTCTGCACATTTTTTCTTTCATCTTGTCTAATTTCTTTTCCAAGTAGACTTTTCAGCTCCACGACAATTCTTTTCTTTCATCTTGTCTAATTTCTTTTCCAAGTAGACTTTTCAACTCCACGACAATTCTTTCTAGTTCCTTTGTACATTTCTTTCTTCCTCACTCCAAATTTTTATCTTTCCCTTGTTGTCACTGCTTCCCTCACATGCTTATCACATGGTTTTGCGGGAGAAAATGAAAAGTGGAGAGAGAGAGAGAGAGAGAGATTTGTCTAGTCCAATATTTTCCACACAAGTGCTCAAAATAGATAAAAACATACAAAGCGTCAAGACAATGAAGAAGGCACGCATAGTACACCACCTACACCGACAAACTTTCCTCTTTCTTTTGTTAATTTTTTTTCGTCAGAAAAAGATGTTTTTCGTAAAATATTTTTAAGCTCTTAATCACACTTAAGAATTTACCCCTCTTACGTTGAGCTTGATATACATTATACAGGCAAATCGATAAACTTCATTTTAGTACTAAATAAGGATAACTTATTCTAAAAAATTATGTTATCAAAGCGTGTCAAGGATTATAAAAAATTATCGACGTGCATAAATGTGTATATATTCATTCGGTACCGTAACACAATGAGAAGAATTTATTTTTCACTCGGTTCTGTCTTAATTTCCCCTTCAAATCTCATAAATAAGTTAAAATGCCTTTTTGTTTTTGCTTTTACTTTATTATATATATTATTGATTTAATTTATCTAATCTAATCAGTTGGCATGCATCGATAATTTAAATTTGTCGAACTAGATATGAATTAATAATTCATTGATCGGGACCTCTAAACATGCATTTATGGTCATCACCTTTAAATGGCGGAAGTTTCAATGCACAGGCAAAATGAACTTCAAGGAAATGTAGATGTTACAAAAGTAGATTAAACAAACTTTCAGTGAAATTGCAGCTTTTTACTCTCTGTCATTTCCTCAGGCGTGCCCCGACGATTTCTCCCTCTCTCTTCATTTTTTTCTTTTGCCGACCATAACCCCCTCTCAAGAAATAGAAAATGCCTTCCTGTTGCCCATTTTCTTGTGGCTTGATTTATGCAATGGAACCAGTTGGCAATCGGAACTCGCACCAATAAGTCAAGCTTTGTCAACCACGTGCTTAGAGTCATTGCCTTCAGGCGGCTGAAGAGAATCCAAAGATGATACGCGTAGAACGGTGGATTTGTTCGGAAAAGGTAAAGTGGATTGAGACTTGGGACAAGACTTGACATGGATTTGCGAGAAAAAATGAAAAGTGGATGAGAGAGAGACAAAGAGATTCGTCCATTTCGATAATTTCCATACAAGTGCTCAGCAACCGATAAAAACACGCAAAGCATCAGGACAACGAAGGGGGCACACTTAGTCAATCAACTGTTGGCACCATTGAACTTTCCTCTTTCTTTGTTGATTTACTTTCCATCAGAAAATGTATTTTTTGTTAAATATATTTAAGCTCCTATTCTCACTTAGGAATTTACCACTCTTGCTTTAAGCCCGTTAAATATTGTACAGTCAAATCGATAAGCTTCATTTTAATACTAAAATGTTGTATTAACGATAATTTATTCTAAAAAGTTATGTTATCGACGCATGTATCAACCTAATGAGAAGAATTTATTTTTTGCTTAGGTCCCATCTTAATTTCCTCTTCAAATCTTGTAAATAAATCAAAATACCATTTTACTTTTACTTGTACTTTATTATATATTTATTGGTTTGATTCATCTAATCAAATCAATTGACACGCGCCTATAATTTAAACTAGCCGAACTAGATATAAATTAGTTATTCATTGGCCCGTTGGCCGGAACCACTAAAAAGGCATTTATGTGGAAGTTTTAATGCACAGGAAAAATGAACTTTAAGGAAATGTAGATACTATAAAAGTAGATTAACAATCTTTTGGTGAAATTGCACCTTTTTACTCTTTGTCCGTTCTCCACGCGTGCCCCCGACAATTCTGTCTCTCTCTCTCTTCATTTTTTTTTTCTTTTCACCTCCTACGTTCTTTTTTCTTTCCTTTCTTTTGCGGACCAATTTCTCAGGTTTTTTTTTTTTTTTCATATTTTATGAAAGTTTTTCTCTCTTTTGCCAACCATAAGCCTCTCTCCGTATCTCATATCCTTGACCGTGAAGAAAGCCTCCATCCTTTTACTTTTTTGAGCTCTATTGGCAATTATTGCATGCTGAAAACTCGCCCACCCCACTGGGCCGAGAATCCTCTACTTTTTCTATGCCCAAATTTTCCAGTCCTCTTTGGCTGTTAATTCCGGTCCTGAATGTCGAGATGTCCCATTGTCAAGATGGAAATTACTCTCTCTTGACTATGTCCTCTCGTTATTCGAGATTCATTTAGAACTGGACATAAAGTTGGGAAATTCTTTTTAAACAAAAAATTGATGTAGCAAGGGGTTTAAAATTGAGAGTTTTTTTGAGAAAAAGGTTTAGGATAAAATGAAAATGGATTTAAAATTTGCGCATCTTTAGATAACTAGGACTATAGAAAAAAAAGTGGGGAGCGAAAGTCGAGGGGCTTCTTGGGGTTTTAGAATCCATGGGCAGATTTGTAATTAGATAGCTTGTAATAATTTTCTTTCCTCCCTCCTGTTGATAGCTGGGTCCCACCGGTTGTTGCCTTTTGTCCATTTCTTATTTCAAACAAGTCGCCGGGCCCACTACTCTTCTCCCTAGTTAATTGTGAAGTTACCAATTAATCATTTAATCAAATTTACTGAATTCATGATTTTTCTGTCCAAAAAAAAAAAAAAGAATTCATGATTTTTTGATTAACCCAAAGACAAATCGACAAATCAAAATTTTCGAATTTTTTCCGGCCAATGTTTTTGCATGGTTTCGCTTAGCGATTTCATTCATCCTTAAACAACTATAAATTGTCGTATTAATATTTATATCGTTGAATGGAGCTTAAACATTCACCCTTAGTTCATTTTAGATTAAATATAAATTTATAAAATACTTAGACATAAATGCATACGGTTCCTCTTAAATAACAAGGGATAGCTATGTTAATAAAAATATTAAATAAGTTTTACTTGCCACCCAAAAGCATATTATTCTTATTTAACAATTATCTATTACTCTTAGATAACAAGGCATAGCTATCTTTTATAAATGTATTAAATAGGTTTTACTTGCCACTCAAAATATATCTAAGAATGTTAATATTGTTATTCAACTTGGTTGGTGCAAGATGTGAAGCAATTTGTATGTTTAATAATGAGTCCATACATTTAGATACCATTTAATGTATTTTTTTATGTAGCTACTCAATAAAACAAAGCTCTTCAGACATTGAATCCGCTTTACTTAAAAGATTAGAATTGAGTGAAATGTAAAAAATCCAATGCATTAATTGCTCCATTTTACAATAAAAAGAAGCTTATTCTAATATCCGGTTGTAACAATACAAGCTAAAAGGATTATCATTGCTATTAATATGGCAATAATCCAAACTAAAAGGTCACTACTTAAAATTGTGGAGTGTGAAAGAAAAAGAAGAAGAAGAAGAGGGCTCGTGCATTTCACGATCAATGCTTTTTATAATATTAATTTACAATACTTTATAAGTGCTAAATTATCTCTTTAAATTCTAGAGCTTAATTGCCAACTCTAGCTCATCTTTGTCTCCACTAAACATTGCTTCAAAGAATTAGAGAGCTCTACAGATGAATCTTGACCATTGTCAGTAAAATCAGTGTCTCTAGGTACCAGTCTAGACATGTGAGGAACTCTTTGATTGTTAAGTTATTGATTTCATGTAGTCAAATTTATTTATTTATTTCACAATTTCTTAATTAACACAAAGCCTTTTTTTTTTCCAGTCGTGAACCCAAAGCCAAATTAATAAATTAAAATTTACAATTTTTCTCGACAAATATTTTTTCTTGGTTTAGTTTAGCGATTGCTCTAATATTTTGCCATTCTTCTTGACTTGGTCAAAAACTGGGCTTTAAAAAAAAAGAAAAAGAAAAAGAAGTGATATAAAGGGAAAAGGGAGAGCACGCACCCGCACCACGACAGAAATGAAAAGAAAGGAAAAAGAAAAGGGAGAGATATAAAGGGGAAAAGGAGGGCACGCACCACGACAAAAACGAAAAGAAAGGGAAAAGACGAGGAAGAAACGAGAAGGAAAGAAAACAGGGCTTGGCGTACACATCACGGGACCTGCCAAGATAGATTTGTTTTTATTAGCAATACCTTATAAAGATTTAAGCCATTTATCTATCTAATTTGAGTGATTTTTGGAATAGACCACGAATTCAAAAATTATGTGAAATTTGAATGGTGAAATTCGATTTTGGAGTTGTTAGGATGTGGAAGCAGGGGCATTGTAGAGTTATGGGGTTAGACAGGAGTTAATTTGATGTAAGATTTTTATTGGAGTTAAATTTTAGAGTTTTACATGCAAGTTGCATTGCATAGGAGTTAGTATATCGGACCAAGTGAAATCAAGAACTGTCAGAATCGGACCAATCGATTTGGCTTGGTTCCGAGTTCCATAAAAATGGAATTGGTAATTTTTTATACGGTTTACGATTCTAAAGGAAACTAGACCTAACTAACTCTTTTTCACAATATATATATATATTTGTTCAACTCTAAAATAGTAACAATCTAGTATTTTTTTTTGAATTTTTGATTTTTTTTGTGATGTGATTGGTTCTATTAGATAGGACTGATCAATTGATCCAGTTCCCAACCCTAAGACGGTTCGGTTTGATCCTCAGTCTCAGATGGAATTGGGTATTAGATCGAGAACTAATCACTCCAGCATTGCGGTTAACTTTGAAGTAATTCGTCGACGCGTGAAAGTCATTTTGTTGAAAAATAAGTTTGGAGAAGATGACCCAAGGAAATAATCCATCACTATCAATTGTGAATTTTGCAAAGTCTCGAACTTTGCACGCACTTTCCTTTAAAGATAAAATGGTTTTTCTTACTCTGATTCTAATGTTGAACAAAAAGTCGTTCAACTTCAAAACAATGCTGAACTTGATTTCATTTTGGGTTTGAACCGAAATGATGAAGAAATTTAACTATGAGGACTAAAATTCTGGGAAATTAGAGTGCAAAAGGAAAATTGAACTCGCAGGAAATGTACACGCTACGAAAGTAGAGGAAACCAACTTTCGGCGAAATTGCAACCTTTTGCTTTCTGTCCTTTCCTCACGCATGAACCGACAATTCTCTCTCTCTCTCTCTCTTCATTTTTTCTTTTCACCACCTCTGTTCTTCTTTTTCTTTCTTTTATTTTGCGGACCCTTTTCTCAGTTTTTCTTTATAAAAGCTTTCTCTTTTTTGCCGGCCATAACTCTCTCTCTCTCTCTCTCTCTCTCTCTCTCTCTCTCTCTCTCTTGGCAATTATTGCATGTTGAAAAGTCGCCCCACCCCACTTGGGTGAGAATCCTCTCTTGACCGGCACTCCGATCGAAAAAAAAAGATTTTATTGATTTCTTTGGCCATGAATTCTAATATCTGAACGGTGAGATTGCCCCCTTGTCAAGATGGAAATTGCTCTCTCTTGACTATATATAAATTTGAGGAAAAATTTTCAAAGAGAAAACTTTTTAGACAAGAAAATTGTCGGTTTAATGTTGAGGGTTTTCCGAAACAGAAAAAAAAAAGTCGGATAAATTTAAGCTTGAACCTAAAAATTTGAAAGCTTGGAATTAGGACAGTATAAATAGAAGAAAGAGAAAGTTGAGGAGCTTCACTTGTTTTTATCATCCGGAGGCATGTTTGTAATTAGATAGCATATGATAATTTCATTTCTAGCCCCACTCTCAGTGGTTGGGCCTCATGAGTCCTTCAACTTGAGGCTACCGCTCTTTTCCACAAAGTTTTTGTCCATTTCTTATTGCGAAAGAGTAGCTAGGCCCATCACTTTCTCTCTACTTAATTATGAAGTTACCAAATGATCATTTAATCAAATTTATTGATGTCACAATTTCTTAATTTACCCCAAGCCAAATTAATAAATTAAAATTTTCAATTTTTTCCAAATTCTTTTTGCTTGGTTTAGTTTAGTGGTTGCAATCTTCCTTCAACACCTATAATTTGTAATTCGTGTTAATTCAAATATTTATATTATTGAATGGAACTAATACGTGCGGTTTTAATTCATTTAGATTAAATTATATTATTTATGAATGTATGTCTTAAATAATGAGGGATAGCAATGTTAATGAAAATGTAATATGGGTTTTACCACCCAAAATACACATAGGCGTATATCATTCTCATCCAACAGTTTATTTAATATAGATTTATTCATATTGAATAATGAGATGTAGCTATTTCTTATACATATGTTAAATAGGTTTTACTTACCACTCAAATTATATCTAACCATATTAATATTGTCATTCAACATGATTAGTGCAAGATGTGAACAATTTGTATGTTCAATAGTGAATCCATCCATTTAGATACCATTTAATGCATTTTTTTTATTCAGTTAATAAAACAAGGGCTTCACACATTGAATTGACTCCCGTCAAAAGATTTGTATGAACAATTGAGTAAAATGTTGAAAATCCAATGCATTTATTACTTCATTTTACAATAGAAAGAAGCTTTATTTGGATATCCACTGGTAACAATGCAAGCAAGAATTATCGATGCTATTTATACACCAACAATTCAAACTAAAATGCCAATATTTGACATTGCGGAGTTTTTTCTTTAAAGAAAAAAAAAAAGAGAGTTCTCATGCATTTCACGAACACTCTTTTTTATAGCATTAGTTTACAATTCTTCGTAAGTGCTGAATTATCATATTAAATTCAAGAGCCTAACTGCATTATTCCGTAAAATTAATCAATTCAAGCTCGTAACTTAAGAGTACTTTGCCCACAATGCGTCTAACCTAATAGGCATCAAAGATGAATGTAATATGTCAACCTATACATATTTAACACTCTAATAGAAGAGTACTAGGTATATTAATGACATTAACAATTGAGACATCAACATATTCAGCCTATCAATATTTACAATTGTTGATCATTGGTTTGATGCAACAAAAGTTGACATCCAATAACAAAAAAGACACAATTTTATCAAATTCAACACAATATTGTTTGGTAACCAAAAAGCAATGCCATGACTACATGTTCTTAAATATATCATATTGATAATTTATTATATGTGTGTTATTTAGTTCTACAAATGTTGCTTCAAATCTGTATCTATGTTGTACATTTTTTCACACTTGTTTTTATGACATCATATTGCGGGAATATTCGGCAAACATCTTGGCCCTCCAAGTAAATTTTCTTATTAAGTCTAGACCAAGGCTTCTGCAATGTCCTTGGCGTGAACTAAACTTGCTGGAAAGGGTGAAGATCTTCATAGGCCCTCTCAATCTTCATAGGACAAGGCAGAAACCCAATAGTCCCGAGTAGAGCAGAAAGTACGTGAGGCAGGCTAGCCTCAGGCCCAACAACAACAAGCTTTGGATAAGTGTGTTGTATTCAAGCGGCAAGTGTCATCTTTGGAGTGACCAGCAGAAGTGAAATCTAGCTTGGGAAATGACATAAACATCTGGAACTTTCGCAAGCATAAATTTTATTTATTTATTTATTTGGTCGGACATAAGCATAACTTCACCTAATATAGTTGTTTACTTAAACAGGCCATTACTTTTCAGGCAACACTAATTTAGAGTCTGCCATCATATCCATTTGTTAAGAATGCTTTATGAGAAGCAAGAACAAGGAAAGAGGAATCATAAACTGAATCTGATAGATCATACTCATAAATATTTGATTTGAACAGACAGGATCTTTACAAATATTTGCGATTGGAAAGACACCAAACATATTGAAGCAAAAAAGCCCATCTTTATCTCCATCGCTAAGGATATTGAAACATCTTCGGGTACTAGTCCAAGCATGCGAAGAACTCTTGGAGCTGGAGTGAAGAATCAAGCAGTGCAATCTTCAAATGCTAAAGAGTTACCATAAGCGTTCTATAAAACAAATGAATAATTATTTTCCAGTTGGAAAATAAAAAAGATAAAAAAAAAAATGAGATTAAAGTTAAGGAGCCAAACAAATTATCAAGTTAAAGATGCCAACAAACATATGCTTTCCAAAAATCTTCCATGAAACCCATACTAAAGCTGTTGGACTATCAAATAAGATTCTAAGTTTGAAAAAGAAGTATTTAAGAAAACCAGACTAAATTAACTACTTAAACTGCAACGAAGGGTGTGAGCCATAAGATATCTGTTATTGGTAATAAAGATCACAAAGTTGTATCAACTTTTAAGTTGAAAGATGCCACATACTCTATTCACTTGGGATCCTCCTGCTAGTGGAGACACTCCACAACTGCCATATGGGACTTCAAGCTTTTCAACAGTTTTCCATTCTGCTTAATATCTATAAATGTTAGAAATGATTACACCGCAGCGTGCCAAACTTCTGTTGCAAGCATATGCATATCAAAGTAGCACACTGCATATCCATTATTCCATAAAGACAGCTACTTTGGTAAGATAACATTCATTATATACCAAAAAACTCTTTTCTCAGCAAAATGCAATCCATGAAGCGGACAATTAGTAATAAACTTGTCGAAATCTCAAAGAAACAGAATTGCAGCAAGTTCAGCCAAGTTCTGAGCCATTTTACTCATGACCAAGCAGTTATAGCTTAATAGAAACATAACCAATTACTTACAAACTTTTCCACCCACAAGCATAGTAAAAGCACATACAAATCATATCACCTTCTTAATTTGACTGAACCGAGCATATATTACAAATAATTGAAAGAAGCTATTAATTTTGATGAAAATAAGCATGTCACAGATGAATGCATCTATATGACACCATCCACTAAGACCATAGATTCCCACAACAAGGTTGTCCCCAGCAAACATTATGCTTAAAGTTGTCATTGACAATAGAAATAGTTTAAATCATTGATGACAGCATTAGCAATGAGGTGAAATGTTTTTGTCCTACACAAGAATGCAATTGAGCACATCAATCATATTCAAGTCCTAAAGTATATAAATCTATTGAATAGTATGTATATTCCATATGATTGGTGATTAAAGTAATTCACTGCTGATTTCAATGATTAGATATGAGTCGATCAATTTCCCTGATTCATAATTTAACTCATTCATCAAACACTATAGTGTCAAAAAAACATTTTAAGGCTTTGTTGTAGGACGATGAGTCCCACAATAAAGAATAATATTTAGGCATCACACACAAAGCTACCTAAACATGACACCTAGGGTGCAAGACACCAAAGAGGAATTGCATCCCACAATCTTCCAAGCAAAACACTTGCCAAGTTCAATAAATTATCAACTCTGTTGAAAAGTAAAAATTAGAACTATATTTGCAAACTCTCTAAAAGTTCTACTCGAAATAGGAAATCTCTAAACAAGGAACATTATTGGAGTATATACATAAGATCCTCCTACTCAAACTTAAAAGGATGAAGGAAACATCTTAAAATCCTAATAATACTCAAATCCTAGTTGATAAATTCAGTGATTAAACTTCAAGAAGAATCCTGATCCCTGTTTGAGTTTCAAAGTCAATCTTCACCAAAAACTTGGTAGTCACCTTGCATGATTTGTTGGCTGCATCAAGCTCGGTGGATGATTTGATTGTCTTCTACTAAATTCTATGAATGGGAATCCAATTACAATACTATCTACATGATCTTTGTGTCCTTGTCAAATGGGTACATATTTGATAAAAGAAAAATAAAATGTAGTAATATCTCATGTCTAGAAATAATAACATTAGTCGAATTTGAAGTATCTTTATCATTAGTAATTACCTAACAATAAAAATAACACCACACTTTACAATTGATATTTAGTAATTACGTTTGTCATGGAATTGTTTATGTTTACATTGGATGAAATTCATGATCCACAATCCATAGATTTGATTTTTTTTTATTCATGACTCAATTTTCCACGTGACATCTATGGGTGACCCTAAGAGGTTATCATGTCATGTCAAAATTGTGGCTCCCTCCTTAACAGTTAACCCAATAAATAAATGAATATTGTTC
Source organism: Eucalyptus camaldulensis (assembly GCA_019915185.1). Lineage (NCBI taxonomy): Eukaryota > Viridiplantae > Streptophyta > Magnoliopsida > Myrtales > Myrtaceae > Eucalyptus > Eucalyptus camaldulensis. Next base: position 11,298,431 of record JAHSVA010000013.1, on the reverse strand, counting down.
TGAATTCAAAGTTCAAATCCTGAAAGAGAAATCGACTAATGTAAGCTATCTAACTAAACAATAGTGCCAACTTGATTAACAGCCTGACTAATCATGATCTGTTTATATTTAGTTCATTAGAATCTTTAATAATAATCATACGTGAATTTTGTTTCTTTTCAAACTTAATTTTGTTTCTTTTCAAACTTAATTGACATCGATGACAATATGCATATTGTACATATGCCGTGTCGGTCATGTGAGGATTGGAATGACCCATTCAATTCAATCTAACTAGTTAAATGGCTTATTCATCTCTTGTAATTTGTTCACCTACTTAACAAAAAGGGTCATGTTTGAATAGAGTTTTCCAGCAATTTTTTTTTTAATCATATCTTGCTCAGATTGACCTATTTAGCAATCCATTGTTAACTTGACGTTGACAGACATGACCAATAAAAGTGGGTTGCTATCTCTATTAGCAGCAGCTCAATTTTCGCTGAGCAAGTTTGCTGTTGCATTGCATCATGCAGATTTTGAGCAATTCAGGATCTTTCCCAAGAGAGATTAGAGAAGAACGCGTTATGATGACAAAATATTGTTGCAGAAGGAATTTCTAGTTGAGAAGCAATGAGGGTAACATTCAAATGACAACATAGAAAACTCACTTCGAGATCATGCAGTTGAACTGTATCATCTTCAAGCCCAAGACAACCTTGCCATGAGGACACCAGCATAATGATGCTATACATTTACCTGGAGTAGATTGGAATGATTAAGAGAGCCTAGTATTGATGACACACACTGCAATGTGCAAAGAAAGTGATTCATTATAAACAAAAAAGGGGGGGGGGAGAGAGAGAGAGAGAGAGAGAGAGAGTAATTTTTTCACAACAAAATTAACAGAAGAAGAGGAAAGACAAAGCACACACATTAAGCGATAAAATGTTAATCAAAATTAGTGAAGTGAGGCAAAACATCATAACTGCACAAAATAACTAAGAGGTGGTCACTTGATACGAGATTTCTTTGGACTAGTAGGTCAACTAAGCAAGAGAATCTATATCTTGTTGGCAGGCTCCAATCCAATATATGAATTAAAAAACAAATCTTGTTGCTCAGCTATGGAACCTCAAGGAGAAGTAGATGCTCGAAAGCTTTCTCCAGGCGAAGATTACAAGTGTACTAGTATTTACAACTTAGGATCTTAACATAAACCATTCAACTACTGGCTCAAGTGCTATATTGCTCTCAAAATGTTCTCCATATCCAGAAGACAATATGATGAGCGAAGCATTAAGATGTTTCTCAAGAAGATAATCTCCTCTCTAAATTTTTCCGGGGAGAATAGACAGCAAGAACTACCAAGTTAGGAATCTAATCTAGGCTCTTATGAATTTGAATTACCAAAAGATTGTCATATAGGATCTTAACATACTTAGATGTAGCTCCCCTTACCCTCCTAGTCTCTTTGCTTTCTCCAATTTCTCCCTCTGTCCCTCTTGACCAGATTGTCATACAACTATGCACTATAGCTTGAGATATATCCAAAAGTTAAAACTCCAACAAGTGAACTTGATTAGCTAAAATGATGTGACGAAATGCCCTTCTTTAATGAGAAGAAGATAAATAAAACTTCAAGTAATACAAAATGTGAGAAACTTTCCGCCTATAGTCTATATTTTAGTATACACTAAACCTCTCCTTGTAGGACACGTCCAGTCAGTAAAAGAATGCTCAACCAGTAAAAGAAGGGGAGCTAGCAGTAAAATTACATTGCGAGAGTCACCATCAGAAATTTAAGAAGATCTTCTTAGATGCCTGATGACATTTAGATGGTATTCTGCAGGGGCTAAACCTGCGAACTCCAAGTGGGCATCAAGCATTTCTGCATCTGACATATCTAATCTATCTAGCATAAATGGCATCCCCCCAATTCATGTTAATTATTTTCATGGAAAATCTAGCTAGCGTACAAAGAAGGGCAACCACCTGGTTGAGAAGTCGATAAAAATCCATTGTGCCTATAAATAAAATCCCTTCATTCACCAGATACTAGCTTGAAATTCTTTACTTGCGATTAAGTTATCTCCAGATTTCCACTCGCATCACCATTATTCACCCTTCATTCCTGTGTAAAAGACCCACTCCTTGGTTCGACATCACATTCTCATTCAGACTTCCAAGCACTTTAAACCTGTATATTCGTCCAATTCTCTATGGAACGCGATTCAAGCTAGATTAGCACTCTTATGGCAAAAAAGGAAGAGTAGCACATTTAGGAAAAGCTAAAAAAGTATAACGAGATAACGCCAATGACTCAAACGGCACACACACCAAGCCATCGTTGAAGAAACGAACACTGAATATATATATATATATATACTTTCTCAAGTCGAAGCAATACCCAGGAGAGATTGTCACAGCCTCTGCCAATTGAAGCGATGAAGCACCCCCACCATCGTGTCATCCGTGACCATCGCCACCAAATCCTTCTCCGGATTCTACTCTGCCATTTTCACCTGCCAATCGGAAGAAATCGAGCCAAAACCTCACCAAACCGAGTCAGAAAACAATCGAATCGACCCACCCGTTGCGAGGTCGCAAAAAGAACGCCTAAACGAGAACCGAACCTGAGAAGCCAAAGAGTGGTCGTCGGAACTCGAAGCCGAAACGAAAGCACGCGCCGGCGACCCTACTTCGTCGGTCTCAATTGCTAGAAAGCTCCGCAAGCAGCTCGAAAACGCAGTGTACAGAAGTGACGGAGGGAGTAGAAGAGCGAGACGAAGAATGGAAAAGCAAAGGGAGGAAGGAGGTCCAACTGGGCCGGGCCGAGCCGGGCCGGGCTTTACGACTATAAGGCCTTGTCAAACAACGCTCGAAACTGCCCTTTCGGGCCCATGGAGGCCGAAGGGTCAGACTCATGAGGCATCACAGTAATGCGAATGGGGTGAATTAACTATTGAAACGTGACTTGTAAAAAAGGAATGTGATCATCTTCATTTGCTCGAATGACGATTATCACGTTGATGCAAGTGAAAATCCAAAAGCTTCTTTTGACTTGAACCGAACCACCATAAGGCCCAATGTTTTAAGCTATTACATGAACCAATAAAATCCACGACTTGAAAAGACCAAAAATATTCGGTTCAAGTCATATTGGCTTTGGTATATTTTTTTTAACTAATATGTAAAAGGTCAACTTAATCAACAGAGAGAGGGTAATGAAAGCTTATTGGAGAAGACACCAATATACTTGTATTTGTATATATACTAGTAACTACATTCTATGAAATTTCATATAAACTACTTAGGGATAAGAACACTAAGGGTGCCATAATTGTCATACAACAATGAGGGCTTGGCCCCAATAGCAAAAAAGGTTGACTTTTATCTTGGTTTTTAATTTTAGTTTAATAATATAATTGGGTTTGTGTAGAAAAAAAGCTAGGATGCTTGGGAGTTGCATGGAAAGATGATTGTTCTTTTGCAAAGGATATGATCATTCATTCATTCAACAAGCTTGTTTGTTTTATATTTGTTTCCACTCAATGTCATGGCTACGTCATAGCATCTATCAATTGGCTCTGAAAAACTTACTGTCAAATGTGTGTTTTCAATGCAAGCCTTACCAGGATTTTCAAGACCTCTGCAACTTTGATGAAAAACAATTTTGGCACAGAGGAAAGGAGTTCCATTGTGGGGCAAATCATCTCAAAAGGGTTGAAATTGTCGGGTTCCAATTCAACTCTGTTAAATCATAACCTCTGTTTGCCCTGGCTAAAGTTCTTCTCAAGGAGGCAGTTAGATTGGAGAAGATAATAATTGACACTGAATTAAGGATGTCGCGTCATGGGGTACCTGTTGAGCCTCATGATCTTTGGGATTTCCTTGAAGTGATTCAACTGCAAGAAGGCCATCGAAAAGCTGTAAGACATAAAAATTCATATGCGGAAACCAGGATTAATTGAAGACAAACCTCCAGCCATTGTTCTTGTTCGCGTTCGTTAAAAAAGCCTGAAATCAAGAAGATAATGGGCGCACTCTACTAACCAAATCTCCTCACGTACTGATGGTGTATTCTAAATGTGAGGATTTTGTGTTAGACCTTGATCACCCGTCAGAAATGAACGTACGTCCTTATTTATACATCGTCTCCCATCAAGACGAATGGTTGTCAACGAAAAGGCACGAAGCGTGGAAAATTTCATGTTGAATAGTCGTAACCTTTAGGAGAAAATTCGGGTATAAATATGGGATCACTAAAAACTAAAAAATAAATAACATTCTCCCACTTGATCCCATCATTTTCATCATACGAATCATTCAACTAATTCCACGAAAACTTTATGCTTAAAGAAAAGAAACAAAACACATGGATCATGGCGACATGTCCTCTAAGAGTGAGTAATACCTTCCATGTATCACAATGCATCTTATTTCTTTAATATCAGCCTATATGTGACAACATATCTTAATGAATAAACCTCATGTTTATTCCAGAATCAAGGATAAATGTTATTCTCATAAACAACAAAATGTGTACACAAAAATTGAGAATCAACATTACAACTGAATAAGAGTTCCACACAACAAAAATTGTTCATATGTCGACAAATCACATAATGGGACCTATTCCCATACTAGTTACATGATCCTTATACTTCATCGGTGGCATGCCTTTAGTTAAAGGATCAGCTATCATCAATTCAGTACTAACGTGTTCAATGACCACTTTGTTCTCCTTAACACGCTCCCTTATGGCTAAATACTTAATGTCGATATGCTTACTTCGACTGCCACTTTTGGCATTTTTAGCCATAAAAACTGCAGCTGAATTGTCACAATATATTCTTAATGGCCTAGAAATAGAATCAACAATTCTAAACCCATCAATGAAACTCTTCAACCATACACAATGCGAGGTAGCCTCAAAACAAGATACGAACTCAGCCTCCATAGTGGAGGTAGCAGTCAAAGTCTGCTTGGCACTTCTCCATGACACGGCTCCGCCAGCTAACATGAAAATGTATCCAGATGTTGATTTTCGTGAATCAATGCAACCCACGAAGTCCGCATCCGAATAACCGATCACTTCCAGGTTGTCAGTCCGTCTATACATAAGCATATAGTCTTTGGTACCTTGAAGGTATCTCAACACTTTCTTTGCAGCTTTCCAGTGGTCTAAACCTGGATTACTCTGATATCTTCCCAACATTCCAACAGCAAAAGCGATGTCAGGTCGAGTGCAAACCTGAGCATACATCAAGCTTCCAACAGCAGAAGCATATGGAATGTTGCACATTTGTTCCCTTTCTAGATCGTTCTTCGGGCATTGGTTCAAATTGAACCTGTCACCCTTCACAATGGGTGCTATACTTGGTGAACAATCTTTCATCTGAAATCTCTCTAGGACCTTATTGATATAGGTTTCTTGAGATAGTCCTAAAATTCCTCGAGATCTATCTCTATGGATCTTAATGCCAATGACATAAGATGCCTCACCCATATCCTTCATGTCAAAACTCCTAGAGAGAAATTGTTTCACCTCATGTAGCAACCCCTTATCATTGATTGCAAGTAGTATATCATCCACATACAGCACAAGGAAACAAATTTTGCTCCCACTAACCTTCTGATATATACATTGATCCATGACATTCTCTATAAAACCAAATGAAGAGATAACATCATGAAACCTTAAGTACCATTGGCGGGATGCTTGTTTCAAGCCATATATAGATTTCTTAAGCTTGCACACCAAATGCTCACCTTTACTAAAGGAGAATCCTTCAGGTTGTTTCATATAAACCTCCTCCTCTAGTTCTCCATTGAGGAACGTCGTTTTCACATCCATCTGATGTAAATCCATATCAAAATGGGCAACCAATGCCAAAACAATACGAAGAGAATCTTTCTTAGATACAGGAGAAAAAGTCTCAGTATAATCGATTCCTTCCTTTTGAGTGAATCATTTGGCAACAAGTCTAGCTTTATATCTTTCAATGTTACCCAATGAATCTTTCTTAGTTTTGAAGACCCATTTACAACCAATAGCCTTCGCACTATCAGGTAACTCAACCAAATCCCAGACTTTGTTAGATGCCATAGAACTCATCTCTTCCTTCATGGCATTGTACCACAAATTGGATTTATCACTATCCATGGCTTGTGAAAACGTTTCAGGATCATTCTCAGCTCCAATATTGTAGTCAGACTCATGTAAATACACAATATAATCACTAGGAATAGCCGATTTCCTTGTTCTAGTAGATCTTCTCAATGTTGTATCAATATTCTCTTGAGGAGCATGTTGCTCAACTGGTTGTTCAACAGTTTCTGGTAATTGCTGAACAACTGGATCTACTGGATCAATATCAGCAGGTTGTGGAACTTCAACAATTGGTTGTTCAATAGCCGGCTGAACTGTAGGGGCATTATGAGCAACAACCAATCTTAAACTTGAAGTGGAAAGTTGAGTGTCTGAATGATCTTCCTTAGGAACATGATCCCTTGGTCGATCGCTCCCACTGATCAAGTCATTTTCAAGAAATTTAGCATTTCTTGATTCCACAATCCTAGTGGTATGAGATGGACAATAAAACCTGTATCCCTTGGACCTTTCGGCATATCCAATGAAATACCCACTTATGGTCCTTGGGTCCAACTTCTTTTCTTGTGGATTATAAATTCTTACTTCAGACGGGCATCCCCAAACGCGCACATGATGCAAACTCGGTTTCCAACCCTTAAATAACTCCAAGGTGTCTTTGGGACAGCCTTGGTCGGAACTCGGTTTAATATGTACACTGCCGTCTTAAGTGCTTCAGTCCATAAGAATTTAGGAAGTTTGGAGCTACTAAGCATACTACGCACCATGTCTAATAAGGTCCGATTTCTTCTTTCCGCTACGCCATTTTGGTCTGGAGAACCAGGCATAGTATATTGGGCAACTATCCCATGCTCTTGAAGAAATCTTGCAAATGGACCAGGTGCTTGTCCATCTTCAGTGTGTCTACCATAAAATTCTCCACCTTTATCTGATCTCACGATCTTAATTTGCTTATTGCATTGTTTCTCTACTTCCGCCTTAAATACTTTAAAGGCATCTAATGCTTCATATTTATTATGAATCAAGTAGAGATACATATAACGTGAATAATCATCTATAAAGGAGATGAAGTATTTCTGACCACATGAGTCCATATCCGGACTACAAATATCTGTATGTATGATTTCTAATATTTCTGTACTCCGCTTGGCACCTTTCTTTGACTTGTTAGTCTGCTTTCCCTTTATGCAGTCCACACAAGTATCACAATCAGTAAAATCTAAAGTATCGAGTACTCCATCATTTACTAATCGCTTAATTCTTTCTATGGAGATATGTCCCAATCTCCGGTGCCACAACATAGAGGAATGTTCTTTCACAACACATCGTTTCATACCAGCTTTATCATGAACATGCATCGCATCATAATAGGCATTGTCTTGTAAATTAATTCGAAAAAGACCATCAGACAAAATACCACTCCCAACAATTTCAGATTTAAATGATAAACTAAAGTTTGAATCTGAAAAGTTAAAAGAGTATCCCAAAGGTACAAGTCTTGAAACTGAAATTAAGTTTCTAGAAAAACTAGGAACATAAAAGGTCTTTACCAAATCTAAAACAAAACCACTATTGAGAACTAGTCTATATGTCCCAATAGCTTCCACATGCGAACGCATCTTGTTTCCAGAATAGATGCTTTGTTCACTTCCCACTGGCTTCCGGTGGTTTTGAAAACCCTGCAAGGAATTCGAAATATGGATTGTAGATCCAGAATCAATCCACCAAGTGTTGTGACTTACATTAGTCATATTAGATTCATAACAAACACAAGAGATTGGATTACCTTTCTTCTCGAGCCAGGCCTTAAATTTGACACAATCCTTCCTTATATGCCCCTTCTGTCTACAGAAGAAACACTTGGATTCTTTCTTAATGTCAGCTTGGGGAGGTATTTTACCTTTTCCCTTATGCTTGCCATAGCCCTTATTCTTTCCCTGTGTTGCCAAATGAGCACTTTCTCCCAATTCCATAACCAGTCTTTCTTGCTCTTGAACATACATGGTCATGAGTTCATTAATAGACCATTTATTCTTATGTGTGTTATAAGAGATCTTGAAAGGTGCATACTGATGTGGGAGAGTGTTCAGAATATAATACACAAGGAATGATTCAGATATCTCAACCTCAAGGTTCTTAAGCTGAGCTGCAATGTTCCTCATTTGCATGATGTGCTCACGCACACCTCTAACACTAGTGAGCTTCAATGATGAAAACTTCATAATCAGGGTCATGGCATGCGCCTTCTCAGAACTTTCAAACTGCGCATCTATAGCCTCCAATAAAGCCTTAGCATTGTTATGCTGAGCAACTGAACCACGAATACTTGGAGATATCTTAGCTCTTATAAACATGGCACAAACGCGGTTGGACCGCTCCCATTGGTTATAAAGAGCTATCTCAGCTTGAGTGCTCGAATCAGTAGGAGCAGGTGGTTCGTCTTTCCTTATAGCATAGTCAATGTCCATCCACCCCAATTGAAGAAGAACTGACTCCTTCCAAATTTTATAGTTCTCACCATTCAGTACGGGAACATCAAACTTAAATTCAGAGAAATTCACAGGTTGCGAAATTGCATATCAAATAATCATGCTTATGTCACAAAATTTGAGGCAAATATAAATAAATCATGTTTTACCAATGTAAACATGTCACAATATGAATCACATAACATAAAAACTACCTGTGGGCTAAGTTTTTAATTTAAATAGATTCATAATTACATCATGAAGAAACTACCATATTATATGCATTTTCTTAATCCCTGTGGGTAAATTAAGAAAAATAATATGATATTTCATCCCAATTAATCATATTAATATAATGAAAATTCCTGTGGGATAAAATTCATCATATTAATATAATTAATTACAATCAATGTCCATTTCTAAATATGATCCGGAGGCTTTTAATATATAATTTAATTAATTAAAGATGCTGTGGCCACTCCCTAATTAATTAAATATATGGACCATTGGACATTTAATTTCATGCATAAAATATTCATAACAATGCATGAAATGATATAATAAATAAATACATCAAGGGCAGAACAGTAAATAAATAAATTGGCCAAGGGTATGATTGCAAAAAATTTTAGAAATTGGCGCAAAAGTGAAAAAGGAACCGCGGAAGAGGGACGTCAGGCGCGTGCCGAGCACGTGCGCGTCCAGCGCACGGGCGCGTGCTCGGCACACGCCAGAACCCGCGCGGGGCGCGTGCCCCGCACTCGCGCCGTTCAGCGCGCGGGCGCGTGCATTGCACGCGCCTGGCAACTGCCGCGCGCGTATGGGCGCGTGGCGCGTGGGTCCACGCGCCTGCAACTGCAGCGCGCGCGTGGGTCCACGCGCCTGCAACTGCAGCGCGCGCATGGAGCCCACGCGCCTTCTCCCTCGCGCGAACAGAGGCCTCTCCGCCAGTTTTTCGCCATTTTCAGCCGCCATTTCTTCTCCGTTTCTTCTCCGGCAGCCCATTTAAGACCGAAATAATTCATGGGTTTTGAAGAGAACGTCGACACGACCACATGGGTCCAAGATTCGGCAAAAATGAGCAAAAATTGGCCCCAAAAACAAACGAAAAACTCCACAAACGCAAATCCTCAACCACCACGACTTCCGCCGCCCGATTAGCCTCCGGCAAACTCCGATATACCGGAAAAACTCATGGCTAACGTTCCTTATGGCAGTGCGACCGAATGGGTCCGAAATCAAGAGGGTGGGTCTCGCGGATTTGCCGGAATCGTTGAGTTTCTCTCTCGACCTCAAAATCCGAGTTACTGTTCATGTACATAAATGGCCGAAAATTCAACGAAAACACACCGAAAATACACCAAAATTTAACAAAACAAGGCAAAGGCTATAAACACGCTCTGATACCAAATGTAAGACATAAAAATTCATATGCGGAAACCAGGATTAATTGAAGACAAACCTCCAGCCATTGTTCTTGTTCGCGTTCGTTAGAAAAGCCTGAAATCAAGAAGATAATGGGCGCACTCTACTAACCAAATCTCCTCACGTACTGATGGTGTATTCTAAATGTGAGGATTTTGTGTTAGACCTTGATCACCCGTCAGAAATGAACGTACGTCCTTATTTATACATCGTCTCCCATCAAGACGAATGGTTGTCAACGAAAAGGCACGAAGCGTGGAAAATTTCATGTTAAATAGTCGTAACCTTTAGGAGAAAATTCGGGTATAAATATGGGATCACTAAAAACTAAAAAATAAATAACAAAAGCTTCACAAAATGCTAAAGTAATAGCCAATTTTCGTTTCAGTGGACTACATTACGAGCCATGAAAGCATAAGCAAATCACAGGTAGACGACACACCCTTGAAAATAGAATTACTTCTCTTTTTGTGCCACTTGTGACAGTGTGCGAAAACAGAGTATGTGGACAATAAGTTGGGTTTAACAAATGATATGATGTTGCTTCATTTTCAGTTTTTCGAGCTTGACATTTCGTTTGGATCGAGCTTTTCCAACTTTCATGACCAATTTTTCCTCTTATCGTATGTTGTATCATGAGCTCCTTTTGAGCCCCAAGATAGCTACATTGACATGAGACTCCTTTTTGGCAAGGATAAAGCATTGGTCCCCTTAGTTTACAGTGAATTCTCTTATTGGAGTTGTGCCTTAGCAGTGTGTACGTGAAAAATATTAGAGAATCTACCTGGGCTAGCACCATCATAAAGAGTCCCTGAAGCAACTATCTAATCAATAGCTATGATTGTCTCAATCTATATAGACCAAGGCTAGTTAATTATTTCCCTAGCATATGTCCAAGCGCTTGTATTGGTGTAACATGAAAATTGACATGTCAATGGTGGGACCTACCTTGCCATGAAAGGCATATTCAAATATCTCTCTGTGACAAAAACAAATGCGAATGAGTTTTGTAATCTCATACTTTTACCATTTAATACCATGAAATGTCGTTGGTGCATCATAATCTCATAATACTAAGATGTGTGTGTAAAATTAAGATTGGAGCAAAGTGTGGCGCGCATGACATCGGTGGATAAAGCGGGAGCAGAGCATGATGTCAACTCCTTGACCATTGACAAGATCAAGAAGATTAACAAGTTCCTCGATGAACCCTAGGGAATCTAGCATCATAGCGGTAATCCATCTATCCTGCGCAGGGGTTTTCTAGGGCTGGAAAATTCGAAGTCGTTCTGCTGTCATATTTAGTTTCCATACACTCTAATTTTCCTCCTCACCAGATACACAAGAGTGAATGCCTTTCTTGCTGTCTCGGTGTTTAATCAATCTTAGTTAGTGCGGGTTCCTATGTTGAGATGAAATTCCATAAGCCCCACGACAAATCCAGCCTATCGGTCTGCCTATGATTTTGATCCCTCCATATAAAAAACTAATTTTGATCCAAACTTGAAAGATCCTCATCCTTGAGACTAGCTCTGACGGCGAAAACCGTGCCTGGCACTCGGATACTTCCTTGAGCTGTTTTTCGACACCAACCCATGTTCCAAGATCTCCGATGAATCACGATTTAACACGTTTGAGCTCTTAGTGATCGATCGTGGCCCTTCAAAGATCCAAAAGCAAATCCATACCCTAAGACTAATGGCTATGTTAATCTGACATGGCGTTATCCACACATGCTGCTGTGTCGAATTTTTTATGGCCTTAATTAATGAAGCAATGTGGGAAGGAGAAGGTGGTCATGGACGTTCGTCGGCGATCGATGCAGAGTTCGTTCCTGACCATATGTGGAGAAAATTGTAGAAGAGAAAGAGCAGAGAGAGAGAGAGAGAGAGAGAGAGAGAGAGAGAGAGAGAGAGATTTCATTAAATTAGTCTAGGCGGACTTATTTGAATTAACAGGCGGGCCAAGCCAAGTCGGATCAGACTATATTACAAACATAATAGGTACTCCGGGCTTCACGACGAGTCTCCATGGGCTCAAAAGTGGTGGATTAATTATTTCATTGTAATTTGAGAAAAAGGAAATACCGCTAAAACCCTAAATTATACTCGCTATGCTATAATTTAACAAACCTTTTCTTTTTTCTGCATCACGAAAACCCCTCAACTCAAACTCATAATAGCATGCCTAATATACCCTCCATCTACCTGTAGAAATCCTAAACTTTATTTGATATGACACCAATACATTAAAAAAAAAAAAGAATCGTGTCATCAATACTACAGACTTAAATCAACATTACGAAAATTTAGGCCACTACTGTCATTGTGAGCATATTTTTTATTGGGTCTGGTGACAAAATAAAATAAAAAAATGGAGCATTGATTTCATAACAACTTAATTTAAGATTTTTAGTAACATAAAAGAAGTATGAGTTATTGACGTCAGAGTGAATATGATGTAGAATATTTTGTATCATCAATACATTGCAAAAGTAATGTGATCATTACTCATATGAGTTAATGAAATTGGCATCCCACAAATGCAAAAATTCACAGCTGACACAGATGTCAAGATGATGGGACAGCTTGCGCTAGACAAAACGATTTGCCGTGACCACTCGAATTAAAGCCTGAACACATGTGGTTGCATTGCATATGTCTCAACGAAAGCTTGTGATATGCTTATTGCTCCAACGTATACGGGCTACTCCTTCAATTTTGGTTCGTGCCTTAACTTAATCTATCAAGTAGGCTAAACCCTTCCACCTCGCTTCTGAAAAAGCTAAGTTTATCTTTAATATTGTTAAAAGAGAGGCATTGTGAGAAGTGGCACAAAGTGAAACAACGTAAGAAGACCTGTAGAGAGGCTCTCTTGGGTCACGAAGTGTTGGGATTGTCGGATTCCCAAAAACCGGATTCGACACTAAATTGAACCCCTAAATTTGTGCGGAAGACGAGCTCGGGAAAAACACATGCATCACCGATCCTAAGGTACATCACAGAAGTGAACGTACCTTGTTAGCCACAGAATAAACATCGACACCGATATGAGGAAGAGAAAGTGTTCCCGTTTGATCCGATGACGTCAATTTGCCTTAAAGGGAAGATGGGTGTCGCCTCTTGCGCACTATTCTTTCTTTTGGAATGTTTTTGAGAGAGAGAGGGAGGAGGAACATACGTTATGCCAAAAGGTGCATTCATCCCTCTTTATTTCCCCTTATATACATCCCCTCCAAAAAGAAACGTGTCCCTTCATCATATCCCTTCATCCTTGGACCCTAATCTTGTGGGCCAGGCTTTTAGGCCCAACATGGGCAGATGGGCAAACTTAGGCCTATCATAATAATTAATAAAACCATCATCTGCCACTCGCACATGGTGGACTGAATATAATTCTCTTTACCAATCTTCAACATTCATACAGGTGAATAATCCGTGCGACCAGCATACTTTGAGAGCTCGTTGCTATACATCTATTAGGAATATATAGTAGCTCATAATGGGCATCACACTCTGACTAAATTGATTGATCACATTTATATCTTTCTTGATCTCTTTTAAACAATGATATATATATTCACAATTATGATTATCCCAAAAACAATCATAATTGGTTAACTAGTGAATACAAAACTACAATGTGATTCTCCAAATTCGATCTTCATCTTTCCTTCAAACTCTCAATTTCAGTTCAGCTTGCTTTTCTAAAAATATCCCATTAGATCGAATCAATTCATGACCATTGGCAACATCCTAAGATAGCAAACACTAAATAGAAATCTTGAGAATAAGTAAAAGTCATGAGAGCACTAAAATTGATGAACTCTTTTCCTCAAAAGTCTCACATGACATAAAAGTTGAGATCAAAACTTTTGCCACTCTTATTGGTCGTTTCATGCATACGTAGTATGAAATACATATTACGGTATTAACTCCTTTCCCATTGAGCGTATGTCTACACCTTCAATACTGTACAGATGATTGTTCAAACATACCTAATGTCTAACTTGAGTTCATGTATCTACTCATTCATAAAATTCATCAAAAATCACATCTGACATCATAGACAGATAAAATAAAATATGTGGGTTATTTTACTTTCAGACATAATAAGTATTATGTCCTTATCTTAATACTCAGTTAAGGCGACATACGTATTTTAAGCTTGACCTCTCGATTATCACCTAGATAATAAGCTATAAAATAGTCTCATCTCACCACCCGTGGTGGTGGCGTAGGTGGTTGGGCAAGGGTACTTTTCACGAGAGGTCCCGAATTCGATCCACGGCGTCGTCGTGCTTAAGTGCAAGCCATGTCTTAAGTGGGTTGTCGGGGGTGATGGGTCCTCCCGCTTACGCAGCCCTCTAGGTTTACTCCTCCGGCTGCCGGCCGTGCGGGGGGTTCCTGGGTTACCAAAAAAAAAAAATAGTCTCATCTCTATTTATCACACAGTAAATAGAGGCGATTAACCGTGTGAGTGGGCTAATCTTATATCTATCCGACATACTTTCTCAACTTAAAGTAATGCACTGAGCATTAAGATGCATAAAGATCAAACAAGGATTCATAGGCATTAATGATGAAAACACAAATTCATCAAATGTGAACATTTATGGAAATTACAATATTCAGTACATCAGCCTCTACGCAATCCTAGAGATTTCATATGGCCACAAAACACATCTCTAGATATTGACTTTGTCATAGGATCTGCTACCATTCTATGTGTAATATGTACTGTAAGTTCACATCTTTTCGTGCAACCATATCTTTGATAAAGTTATACTCGGTATCGATGTGTTTGGTATTGCCATGATATTTTGGATCATTGATGTATGCTATAGGTACTTGGCTATCACAGTTAAGAAATAATGGACTTGTAGCTTTCTCAATAACACTTAAATGATCCAAAAAATCTCTTAAGCTAAACACCTTCTTATACTGCTGCTGATAATGCCACGAACTCAACTTCCATCGTGGACAAGGCTATACATGTTTGTTTCTTATTGCTCCAACATATAGCACCATTATTTAGTAAGAAAACAAATCCAGAGGTAGATTTCTTTTCATCTAAATCTCTTCTCCAATCAGCATCTAGATAGCCTTCAAGTCGCAGATCCTTTCCTTGGTAATTCAACTTATAATCAGCAGTTCCCTTCAAATACCTCAGTATTCTTTTAACGGCCTTTCAATACGCTTGACCTAGATTGGATTGGTATCTACTCACCATTCCAACTGCAAAACATATGTCAGGTCTTGTACACATCATAGCGTACATCAAGCTCCCAACAGTACTAGCATAAGGAACATGTTTCATTTGTTCCTTCTTTTGTGGAGTCCTTGGACACAGTCTATGGCTTAATCCTTCATCTTTTGCAATAGGAGTATTAATGGGTTCACAATCTTGCATACGAAATCGTTCAAGAACCTTATTTATATATGTTTCTTGCGAAAGAGATAATGACCTCTTCGAACGATCTCTTGAAATCTTAACTCAAGAATGTATGCAGCTTCACCCATATCTTTCATCTCAAAGTTGGAAGATATCAACTCTTCACAGTATTTACAAACTCCATATTGTTTTCGGCAATTAGTATATCATCAACATATAATGATATGATCATAAATTGATTTTTGGATCTTTTGATACATATACAATAATCCTCACCTATCATTGTAAAAACATATGCCATTATGTATTATGAAAACGTATATACCATTGTCTTGACGACTGCTTGAAGCCATATATCGATCTCAAAAGTCGACATACCTTTCTTTCTTGGTCTTCTTTAATGAAATCAGCAGGTTGTTCCATATATATTTCTTTCTCTAATTCTCCATTGAGGAAAGTAATATTTACATCCATTTGATATAACTCAAGATCCATACTAGCCACTATTGCCAGAATAATACGAATCGAGGTAAATCTCACTATAGGAGAAAATGTTTCTTCATAATCAATTCATTCCTGTTAATTATACCCATTCGCCACAAGGTGAGCCTTATGCCTTTCTATCGAGCCATCATCTTTTCGCTTATTTTGAGAACCCACTTGTTCCCAATAGCTTTGCGTCATTTTAGAAGATCAACCAATTCCCAAACATGGTTTGACTTCATTGACTCCATTTCCTCTTCTATTACATGAATCCATTTTTCTTTACTAGGGCAATTTAGAGTCTCATTAATATTTCTTGGCTCATCCTCATCTTGCGGAACAATCATAAAAGTTTCCCCTTCAATGTCAAAACGTTGACGGGGAATACTTTGGCGACTTGCTCGCCGTATGGGAGATTGTACACTTTGCACATCATTCCCCATTATGCTTCCACTAGGATTAGATAATGATGATGTCGTCTCATCATGTGGTTGCAATTGAAAATGAGTTGAATTCAATTCATCCCTTCTCATATCACTCCCACTTGGACGAACTCCACTAATATCATTATCTTGATTCAAGGTTTCAAATAGGGAGTAACCTTCCCCTATTTTGCCCTTCTTAGGAAATTCATTCTTTAAGAGTGTGACATCACGTGATTCAAATTCAGTTATACTCCCACTTTCCTGCTCACCTATGAACACATACCCTTTCGAGTGTTCAGAGTATTGTATGAGAATACTCTTATTTTCTCTAGGACCCAATTTCCCAAAACTTGTTAGAGGACTCATGAGTATAGGCAGCACAATCTCATGGCTTAAGAAAACTTAAGTTCGATTTTCTACCTGTCCATAACTCATATGGAGTGGAAGTAACCGATTTGGAAGGCACCCGGTTAAGTATATAGACAGCAGTTAACAACGCATCACTCCAAAAAGTGATAGGCAAATTAGCATGCGCCATCATTAACCTAACCATTTCCAATAGGGTTCTGTTTCTTCTCTCCACAACACCATTTTGTTCAGGAGTATATGGAATAGACAACTGTCTTTCTATTTCTTTTTCATCACATAATTTTCTGAACTCATCAGATAAATATTCTCGATCTCGATCGGATCTTAATATTTTTATTTTCTTGTCTAATTGATTTTATACCAAGTTCATAAACCTTTTGAAACAATTTAATACTTCAGATTTATGATAAATAAAATAGACATATCCCCTTACCAAAAAAAAAAAGACATATCCGAATCGAGTATAATCATCTATAAAAGTGATGAAATAAACAACCCAATACCTTCTTCTCACATTCATTGGACCACAGACGTCAGAATGGATTAAATGCAGAGGAAATTCAGCTCTTTTACCTTTTCTAAATGGTTTTCTTGTCATTTTCACTAGGCAATGCTCACATATGGATAAATTGACTTTTTCAATATTGCCCAACAAGCCCTCTTTGGCTAGTCTATTCATACGTTGTTGGCCAATATGACCAAGTCTAACATGCCACACATTGACATCATTATCATATGAAGTAGGAGACGTGAGAAAGGATAACAAACATTTGCAATAACATAGTCAATATCTAATACAATGAAACCATCCAGAAAATAACCACAACCATAATAGTTTGTATCCAAATACAAATCTACACCACTATTACGGAAGTTCATATTAAAACCAAGTTTAACCAACACCAAAACAAACACTAAATTTCAACGAATCTCCAGAGCATATAGAACATCATGTAGGAACAATGTGCATCCACCACGCATGTTCAATTGGCAGGTGCCAATCCCTTCAACTTCAACTCTGGAGTTATTTCCTACATAGATCCACTTAGTTCCAGTTGGTATTTGTCAGAATTCCACGAAGAATCCTCTATCCTTCTCTACATGGTCTGTCGCTCCTGAATCTACAGTCCACAAATGATTAGATTCAGCCAATAATACAGAACTTGACACATAAGCAAAGTTCTCAAATGTACAGGAGGTGTTTACCTTTTTTAGCTCACAACAGTTGCGAGCATAGTGACATTTCTTGTCACAATTATAACACCTTACCCTTGACATTTTCTTCACTTGAGGACGTTTTCCTCTCTTGTGTTGGGTAACTCTTGATTTCTTGTAATAAGGACTTGATCCTTTGCATTCCCACATATTGAACGAATCAATACGCTTGCGCCTAGAGCTCAAAGCCCTTTCTGAGCTAGAACCAGCATTGCAAATATCTATTTTCGGCTCAAATGCCATTAGGTAGTCCTCTACTAGCTCAAGGTGGCGCACAGTATCCTCAAGATCTTCTATAACATGGTCAAGAGCTTCTAATGCTTCTTACTTTTCCAGCACATATTGAATCTTCATATTCAATATTTCACAATTGTTGCTGTTCATATCAGCAATTACGTTCTTAGTTGCTGAAACCATCGTTCTGAACACATTAGACATATATGCACGGATAATTAATGCCTATCATTTGTGCATCCACTTTGCACAGACCCATCATATCAATGAACAATTTCAAGTAAGGTTTTAAAATCAAAATGTCACTATGTTTTCAATCATCCTCCAAAAATCCTAACTTAAAACTATTATTAATATAATTGTCTTATGCAAAATAAATTCTATGAAGTTACAAAAAACTTCTATGAACTACCCACAACAGTCAACAATAACAAAAGCAAATAATATTTGACATCCAATAGAATAATAATGCTTTCACATAATACAACTATCCACTACACTAAGTAATATATACAGAGGAAAATATCAACTTAGAAAGAGATATTTACACCCAAAACATCTCAAACTAATCTAAGAAATAAATAGGGAAAGTCCATTCTAATCTATCAGTCAAAATATCTAAGAAATCTGAAAGCACATTTGCCAATCATGGAAAAACTTTTGGAGAGCTTTCATGTCGCCTCCAAGGTGCATTCGCTTTGCGCCATGTGGCGCTCAATCTAAGGGTTGAAGTTTTGGTTAACTCAATCCTATAGTACTCTCTTACAAAAGCTACTACTAGCCTCCTATAACCCGGGATCACGTTAACCTCCCATAGGCAATTTAACATTGCTTGCCATTCAGATGGAAGAGTGTTCATCAAGGCCGGCACCTTCACAAAATCCGGCATAAGATAACCATTCCAGATGATTTCCTGTATCATCTGATTGACCCTGACCACATGTGATACTAAATCACCGTCATGCCATCGATAATTAGCTAACTCTGTCATCAGCTTTTTAAGTCTTGCACTTCTTTCGTCCGTTCTCGGAAATGCAGGTATCCGTGCATAACGCATTATAGTTCCTACAACAAATGCAGAACTAAAAATGGATCACTTATAATCCATAATGAACATAAGGGAAAATACATAATTTTCTATGATTCATGTAACAAATGTAGAACAAAAAATGGATTACTTATAACCCACATAGACATAATTGAAAAAGAAACAGATTCCTTTTCTTTTTTTGGGTCAACGGTCAAAGTCAACAGTCAACGGTCAATGGTCAACGGGTCGGAGTCAACGTGCGGCGGGTCGAGTCGCCAGGTCGGGCCGCCGGATTAGGTCTGACCGATCAAACCGGACGGACCGGTCGACCGGTTGGACCAGCATGTGCGGCACGCGTGTAGCTAACGTCATGATGACGTCAGCTGGCGCGTGCCTTGCACGCGCCATCGGCAGCCCCTGGACACATGCGTCGCACGTGCGCGTGTTGGCCCCACGCACATGTGCGACGCACGCGCCTGCGGATTCGTATTGGCGCGTGTGTTGCACGCATCGAAGACGTTGGTTCGTTTCGACTGCGCGTGGGGGTGCGTTTGATGGCCTTTGGCGGCATTCCGCCACTCATCGCGCTCGTCTCGACGAGACCTTCCATCCAATGCCATCAAAAATCGATTTCGACTTACAGAAACTCGAAAAAATGGATGAACAGTGCTCGGGTGTCGGGATTTTTCCGCCCCGATCGGTGGCAGCCGATTAATTTCACGAAAAATCGATAAGAAATCATCCATAAACATGAAAGGGGTCGGAAAAAAATGGAAAAAGGATCGAGAAACAAGAACTACGGCTTTGATACCAATGTTGGGATTGTCGGATTCCCAAAAATCGGATTTGACACTAAATCGAACCCCTAAACTTGTGCGGAAGACGAGCCCGAGAAAAACACATGCATCACCGATCCTAAGGCACATCACAGAATTGAACGTACCTTGTTAGCCATAGATTAAACACCGACGCCGATATTAGGAAGAGAAAGTGTTCACGTTCGATCCGATGACGTCAATTTGCCTTAAAGGGAAGATGGGTGTCGCCTCTTGCGCACTATTCTTTCTTTTGGAATGTTTTTGAGGGAGAGAGGGAGGAGGAATGTACGTTATGCCAAAAGGTGCGTTCCTCCCTCTTTATTTCCCCTTATATACATTCCCTCCAAAAAGAAACGTGTCCTTTCATCATATCCCTTCATCCATGAGCCCTAATCTTGTGGGCTGGGCTTTTAGGCCCAACATGGGCGGACGGGCCAACTTAGGCCCATCACAATAATTAATAAAACCATCACGAAGGTACTTCGGTGTATTTAATTACCAAGCTGTTTTGATAATTAGGATGACATGTTTATATTTTGTTGTTTTCATTTTTGTAGTTTGAGTAAATTGCATCCAACATCACTGCCTTCCTTTCCTTCTCTAACGATTGCCTCCACACCTTGATGTTTAAAAAATATGAGATTTTATAACATTTATAAACATTCAAACTTGACTTTCAAGTTAAAGGGAAAATGAAAATACAAAAGTATAGCCAAACGTGCAAGATAAAATCTGTTTGGAACCAAATAAAAGGATTCTAAAACTTCCCATTAGACTTTTGGCTTTGTCCCTGCTAAAATCCTTCTGATTATTACATTTATCTGCAAATTGGGGATTTTAGAACTTTTGAGATATTGGATATAATATAACTAGTGAATTTTGTCTGTGGGCAATCTCAGTCAATTATCAAATCAATTGACTTTCACTTCCATCTCCCTTTAGACATCCTGAAATCGGTGAAGAAAAAATCACCTTTCTAGGTGCAATTGACTTGGATCAATAACCAAAAATGCAAGAAGTAAAATAAGAAATCTTCTTTGCCAGTGCAATCTGTGCTATGCATATACAAGACAAAGAAAAGAAAATCCAAGACTAATTCTATCATTATGTGAGCAGTAGAACCAATGATGATGTTTTTGAATGAGAACATGAACTTATTTAGATCCTCGATATGGATCGATTGCAGTGTCATTGGTTTGTCCAATTAGGTGAATTCCAACAAGATGCAAGAGATCATTCAAGTATCTATCAATGTTACCATCATTTGGAGCTTCATGTTAAAAATTGAAAATCTTCACTACAGCCTGTTATTTATTTTTTGTGATCCCACATTTTAGACCCGCATTTTCTCTTAAAGGTTGTGACTATTCGACATAAATTTTTCCACGCTTCGTACCCTTTCGTGACAACCGTCCGTCTTGATGGGAGACGATGTATAAATAGGGACATACGTTCATTTCTAACGGGTGATCACAAGGTCTAACACAAAATCCTCACATTCAGAATACACCATCAGTACGTGAGGAAATTTGGTTAGTAGAGTGCGCCTATTGCTTTCTTGATTTTTCAGGAGATTCGACGAACGTGAATGCAAACAATGGCTGGAGGTTTGTCTATAAACGATCTTGGCTTCCGCATATGAATTATTTATGTTTACATTTGGTATCAGAGCGTGTTTATTGCCTCTGCCTTGTTTTTTCGAATTTTTTGGTGTATTTTTCGGGCATTTTAGACATGAATAGTAACTCGGCATTTTGAGGCCAAGAAAGAAACTTCCAAATTCCGGGCAAATTCCGGCAACCCATCCCTCGATTTCGGAACCGCACAGTCGCACCGCCATAAGGAACGTTAGTCATGAGTTATTTCGGCATATCGGTGTTCGCCGGAGGCTAATCGGGCGGCGGAAGGCGCGGTGGTTGAAGGAATCGTGTTTTGGGAAATTTTCATCTGATTTTGGGGCCAATTTTTGCTCATTTTCACCGAAACTTGGACCCATGTGATCGTGCCGGCATGTTCTTCAAAACCCATTATTTATTTTTGTATGAAATGGGCTGCCGGAGAAGAAACCATGGTGAAATCGCGGCTGAAAATGGCGAAAAACCGGCGGAAAGGCTTCTGTTCGCGCGAGGAAGAAGGCGCGTGGAGCCCACGCGCGCGCTGCGGTTGCAGGCATGTGGATTCCACGCGCCACGTGCTCTCACGCGCGCGACAACCGTTGCGCGCGTGGGATCCACGCACGCGGCAGTTGCTAGGCGCCTGCGCGCTGAACGGCGCGCGTGCGGGGCACGTGCCCGCGCGTTGAACCGCGTGCGTGCGGACCACGCGCTTGCCGCGGGAACAAGCACGTGCCAGGCACGCGCCTGTCGTCTCCCACCCGCGGCTCCTTTTTTTCACTTTTGCCCCAAATTTTTTAAATTTTTGCAATCATACCCTTGGCCAATTTATTTATTTACTGTTCTGCCCTTGATGTATATATTTATTATGTCATTTCATGCATTTTTTATGAATATTTTATGCATGAAATTAAATGTCCAATGGTCCATATATTTAATTAATTAGGGAGTGGCCACAGCATCTTTAATTAATTAAATTATATATTAAAAGCCTCCAGATCATATTTAGAAATTGACATTAATTGTAATTAATTATATTAATATGATGAATTTTATCCCACAGGACTTTTCATTATATTAATATGATTAATTAGGATGAAATATCATATTATTTTTCTTAATTTACCCACAGGGATTAAGAAAAGGCATATAATATGGTAGTTTCTTCATGAAGTAATTATGAATCTATTTAAATTAAAAACTTAGCCCACAGGTAGTTTTTATGTTATGTGATTCATATTGTGACATGTTTACATTGGTATAACATGATTTATTTATATTTGCCTCAAATTTTGTGACATAAGCATGATTATTTAATATGCAGTTTCGCAACCTGTGAATTTCTCTGAATTTAAATTTGATGTTCCCATACTGAATGGTGAGAACTATAAAATTTGGAAGGAGTCAGTTCTTCTTCAATTGGGGTGGATGGACATTGACTATGCTATAAGGAAAGACGAACCACCTGCTCCTACTGATTCGAGCACTCCAGCTGAGATAGCTCTTTATAACCAATGGGAGCGGTCCAACCGCGTTTGTGCCATGTTTATAAGAGCTAAGATATCTCCTAGTATTCGTGGTTCAGTTTCTCAGCATAGCAATGCTAAGGCTTTATTGGAGGCTATAGATGCACAGTTTGAAAGTTCTGAGAAGGCGCATGCCATGACCCTGATTATGAAGTTTTCATCATTGAAGCTCACTAGTGTTAGAGGTGTGCGTGAGCACATCATACAAATGAGGAATATTGTGGCTCAGCTTAAGAACCTTGAGGTTGAGATATCTGAATCCTTCCTTGTGTATTATATTTTGAACACTCTCCCACAACAGTATGCACCTTTCAAGATCTCTTATAACACACATAAGAATAAATGGTCTATTAATGAACTCATGACCATGTGTGTTCAAGAGCAAGAAAGACTGGTTATGGAATTGGGAGAAAGTGCTCATTTGGCAACACAAGGAAAGTATAAGGGCTATGGCAAGTATAAGGGAAAAGGTAAAATACCTCCCCAAGCTGACATTAAGAAAGAATCCAAGTGTTTTCTTTTGTAGACAAAAGGGGCATATAAGGAAGGATTGTGTCAAATTTAAGGCATGGCTCGAGAAGAAAGGTAATCAATCTCTTGTGTTTGTTATGAATCTAATATGACTGATGTAAGTCACAACACTTGGTGGATTGATTCTGGATCTACAATCCATATTTCGAATTCCTTGCAGGGTTTTCAAAACCACCGGAAGCCAGTGGGAAGTGAACAAAGCATCTATTCAGGAAACAAGATGCGTTCGCATGTGGAAGCTATTGGGACATATAGACTAGTTCTCAATAGTGGTTTTTTTTTAGATTTGGAAAATACCTTTTATGTTCCTAGTTTTTCTAGAAACTTAATTTCAGTTTCAAGACTTGTACCTATGAGATACTCTTTTAACTTTTCAGATTCAAACTTTTGTTTATCATTTAAATCTGAAATTGTTGGGAGTGGTATTTTGTCTGATGATCTTTTTCGAATTAATTTACAAGACAATGCCTATTATGATGTGATGCATGTTTATGATAAAGTTGGTATGAAACGATGTGTTGTGAAAGAACATTCTTCTATGTTGTAGCACCGAAGATTGGGACATATCTCCATAGAAAGAATTAAGCGATTAGTAAATGATGGAGTACTTGGTACATTAGATTTTACTGATTGTGATACTTGTGTGGACTGCATAAAGGGAAAGCAGACTAACAAGTCAAAGAAAGGTGCCAAGAGGAGTACAGAAATATTAGAAACCATACATACGGATATTTATAGTCCGGATATGGATTCATGTGGTCATAAATACTTCATCTCCTTTATAGATGATTATTCACGTTATATGTATCTCTACTTGATTCATAATAAATATGAAGCATTAGATGCCTTTAAAGTATTTAAGGCGGAAGTAGAGAAACAATACAATAAGCAAATTAAGATCGTGAGATCAGATAGAGGTGCAGAATTCTATGGTAGATACACTGAAGATGGACAAGCACCTGGTCCATTTGCAAGATTTCTTCAAGAGCATGGGATAGTTGCCCAATATACTATGCCTGGTTCTCCGGACCAAAATGGTGTAGCGGAAAGAAGAAATCGGACCTTGTTAGACATGGTGCATAGTATGCTTAGTAGTTCTAAACTTCCTAAATTCTTATGGACTGAAGCACTTAAGACGGCAGTGTACATATTAAACTGAGTTCCGACCAAGACTGTCCCAAAGACACCTTTTGAGTTATTTAAGGGTTGGAAACTGAGTTTGCATCATGTGCGAGTTTGGGAATGCCTGTCTGAAGTGAGAATTTATAATCCACAAGAAAAGAAGTTGGACCCAAGGACCATAAGTGGGTATTTCATTGGATATGCCGAAAGGTCTAAGGGATACAGGTTTTATTGTCCATCTCATACCACTAGGATTGTGGAATCAAGAAATGCTAAATTTCTTGAAAATGACTTGATCAGTGGGAGCGATCGACCAAGTGATCTTGTTCCTAAGGAAGATCATTCAGACACTCAACTTTCCACCTCAAGTTTAAGATTGGTTGTTGCTCATAATGCCCCTTCAGTTCAGCCGGCTATTGAATAACCAATTGTTGAAGTTCCACAACCTGCTGATATTGATCCAATAGATCCAGTTGTTCAGTAATTACCAGAAACTGTTGAACAACCAGTTGAGCAACATGCTCCTCAAGAGAATGTTGATCCAACATTGAGAAGATCTGCTAGAACAAGGAAATCAGCTATTCCTAGTAATTATATTGTGTATTTACAAGAGTCTGACTACAATATTGGAGCTGAGAATGATCTCGAAACGTTTTCACAAGCCATGGATAGTGATAAATCCAATTTGTGGTACAATGCCATGAAAGAAGAGATGAGTTCTATGGCATCTAACAAAGTCTGGAATTTGGTTGAGTTATCTAATGATGCGAAGGCCATTGGTTGTAAATGGGTCTTCAAAACTAAGAAAGATTCATTAGGTAACATTGAAAGATATAAAACTAGACTTGTTGCCAAATGATTCACTCAAAAGGAAGGAATCGATTATACTGAGACTTTTTCTCTTGTATCTAAGAAAGATTCTCTTCGTATTGTTTTGGTATTGGTTGCTCATTTTGATATGGAATTACATCAGATGGATGTGAAAACGGTGTTCCTCAATGGAGAACTAGAGGAGGAGGTTTACATGAAACAACCTAAAGGATTCTCCTCTAGTAAATGTGAGCATTTGGTGTGCAAGCTTAAGAAATCTATATATGGCTTAAAACAAGCATCCCGCCAATGGTACTTAAGGTTTCATGATGTTATCTCTTCATTTGGTTTTATAGAGAATGTCATGGATCAATGTATATACCAGAACGTTAGTGGGAGCAAAATTTGTTTCCTTGTGCTGTATGTGAATGATATACTACTTGCAACCAATGATAAGGGGTTGCTACATGAGGTGAAACAATTCCTCTCTAGGAGTTTTGACATGAAGGATATGGGTGAGGCATCTTATGTCATTGGCATTAAGATCCATAGAGATAGATCTCAAGGAATTTTAGGACTATCTCAATAAACCTATATCAATAAGGTCCTAGAGAGATTTCGGATGAAAGATTGTTCACCAAGTATAGCACCCATTGTGAAGGGTGACAGGTTCAATTTGAACCAATGCCCGAAGAACGATCTAGAAAGGGAACAAATGTGCAACATTCCATATGCTTCTGCTGTTGGAAGCTTGATGTATGCTCAGGTTTGCACTCGACCTGACATCGCTTTTGCTGTTGGAATGTTGGGAAGATATCAGAGTAATCCAGGTTTAGATCACTGGAGAGCTGCAAAGAAAGTGTTGAGATACCTTCAAGGTACCAAAGACTATATGCTTATGTATAGACGGACTGACAACCTGGAAGTGATCGGTTATTCGGATGCGGACTTCGCGGGTTGCATTGATTCACGAAAATCAACATCTGGATACATTTTCATGTTAGCTGGCGGGGCCGTGTCATGGAGAAGTGCCAAGCAGACTTTGACTGCTACTTCCACTATGGAGGCTGAGTTCGTTTCTTGTTTTGAGGCTACCTCGCATGGTGTATGGTTGAAGAGTTTCATTGCTGGGCTTAGAATTGTTAATTCTATTTCTAGGCCGTTAAGAATATATTGTGACAATTCAGCTGCAGTTTTTATGGCTAAAAATGCCAAAAGTGGCAGTCGAAGTAAGCATATCGACATTAAGTATTTAGCCATAAGGGAGCGTGTTAAGGAGAATAAAGTGGTCATTGAACACGTTAGCACTGAATTGATGATAGCCGATCCTTTAACTAAAGGCATGCCACCAATGAAGTATAAGGATCATGTAACTAGTATGGAAATAGGTCCCATCATGTGATTTGTCGACATATGAACGATTTTTGTTGTATGGAACTCTTATTCAGTTGTAATGTTGATTCTCAATTTTTGTGTACACATTTTGTTGTTTATGAGAATAACATTTATCCTTGGTTCTGGAATAAACAGGAGGTTTATTCATTAAGATATGTTGTCACATATAGGCTGACATTAAAGAAATAAGATGCATTGTGATACAAGGAAGGTATTACTCACTCTTAGAGGACATGTCGCCATGATCCATGTGTTTTGTTTATTTTCTTTAAGCATAAAGTTTTAATGGAATTAGTTGAATGATCCTTATGATGAAAATGATGGGATCAAGTGGGAGAATGTTATTTATTTTTTATGATCCCACATTTTAGACCCGCATTTTCTCTTAAAGGTTGTGACTGTTCGACATAAATTTTTCCACGCTTCGTACCCTTTCGTGACAACCGTCCGTCTTGATGGGAGACGATGTATAAATAGGGACGTACGTTCATTTCTGACGGGCGATCACAAGGTCTAACACAAAATTTTCACATTCAGAATACACCATCAGTACGTGAGGAAATTTGGTTAGTAGAGTGCGCCTATTGCTTTCTTGATTTTTCAGGAAATTCGACGAACGTGAATGCAAACAATGGCTGGAGGTTTGTCTATAAACGATCTTGGCTTCCGCATATGAATTATTTATGTTTACACAGCCAAGTAAGACATTTTGCAGCAGCATAACGAATCGTACTTATAAAGCACTTTTTTCTTTGTTCAACGTGTAAATCACCCTGTCACCAAAACAGCACAAGCAATTGTACACTAATAGTCAGAGTACCTCTAAAAAATAATACCATTAGTATTGCTTCCATCTGGCTTCTAAGGATCTTTAAAAGACACATAATACCTTCCAAAACGACGACTGTATCACCAATATAAAAAACTTCGGATCCTGGGTGCTACTTCTAATAACTCCTTGTTTCTACTTATGCTCGTTATGCTGAATGCATTTTGAAATCAATTAAGCATTCTTAAAATCTCTTGGGAGGCATACAAGTTGCTCGTAGAATTCAAGCAATTTGCCAGGATTAATTAGCCTTTTTCTCCTTTCATGTCTTTTAGCTTTGAGGACCGACTTTTTTAACATCGCACAGCAAATACATTACTGCATAAAGCACGGAATTTAGCTCTAGACAATCAGCATCTAACCCATCAATCTCAACCCTCTTTAGCTGTCGAGCCATACCCACAAACAACTTCTAATGGCAATATTCCTTTGCAATAACGTTTCCAAACACTGACTCATTCTTGATCTGCAAATTGATAGCAAACCTAAGTTTCTTTATTTGAAACTTGATGGTGGTAGCTCCCCATCACCAATTTCGTGACATGATGCTTAACAAGATCGCCATGAGCCCTTAACTTGATGAGCATGTAAGTAGTCATCTTGAAATTTACTTCGGCCTCAACCAAAGAAGATATTTAATTTGGTATGAACTCTCCATTAGAAGAATCGCCTAATGGGCACAATTTGAGAAGATGCTGCCAAAGTTTTCAAGATTGAACCTTTACGATGAGAATCAATCACGAACTCTCTCAAACCTCTTGACTCAATTATGATATTATTGAAAATTTTGCAATATTTAAACTCTAGCAATTCTAGAACAGGGTTGCCACTCGAAACTCTAATCATCGCATCATCCTTCAATGCATCTTCAATTCGTAATGTCTTCGGTGAACACCAATTTATGGTACCTAATGTTGAAAAACAGCATCGGGACGAGCAAACTCACCAATGTAGTGCCTGGAACAAGATTTGTGGCAACCATAATAGTTATTCCAATTCTATTTCATTTAGTTATTTAGTTTAGCTTTAAGCAATTTTTTATTATCAGAGCAATAACAATTTCATCCAACATGTGTTGTCTCAAGCTTCAAGAAATGAAAAATGATTTGAGGTGTGAAACAAAGAAGTCATCGAGACAATGCACATAAATTCAATGGTCTAAACTAAACTTCACATGTTTATATGGTGAAAAGGCTATGATGGTTAATGAACAAGATCTTTCCATATGGAATGAGATGGAAATCCATGGTTGATGGTTTGTTGCATGTGATGGAGACATGTGGGCATTGTTTATTTGCCACCTCATCATAGTGACATGAGTAGGCCCGTTAAACGAGTGGATTGGATTAGGTTGAGTTTGGATGAGATCGAAAATAGTTCGACCTAAATTGATCAATTTAACCCGTTTTGATCAAATTATATGTGATGCAAATCGAGCGACCTGTACTCGATTGGAGTCGGGATCCATGCGATTTTCCCCCTCTCTTTTTGTCTTTGACTAATCAGCCAAAGAAGTTACTTGATCTAGTCCAAATTTTATTCTTGTATCGCTTCCCAATAGGCATAATTTTAGTAGATGAGTAGCCGATACATCCAAGAGCAAACCATCACGGGCATATAACCTGTTAGAGTTAATCACCAACTCTCTCACAGCTCTTGATTCAATTCTCATGTGCTTAAAGCTTATGCAGTCTTTCAACTCAGGAAACTACAAAACAAGGCACCTCCTCAAATGTCTTCGATCCATCAACTTGGCATATCAAACGCGCAGTGTCTTCGGCGAAGACCAATTCACAGCATCTATCAACCAAAAATCGCCTTGAGACAAGTGCAAACTTACCACCGTAGTGAGGTGGAAGAAGGAAGCCGGCAACACACATGAACCTGAAATGCCAAGATGCAAGTTTAACGACAACTCTTCAACGCCATGTCCGATTACAAACTCAACACTCAACGCAGCTATTAATACTTGAATCCAACAAGGGGCTTGCAAACTCAACACAGCTATTAATAATTGAATCCAACAAGGGGTGACAAGAAATTTTTTCAAGTTTTGGAACATTTTTTTCAGAGAAAAGCTCTATAAGATAATGCATTCTACTACTCAAGTATTAGATGAATACAAATGAGGGGCTGGCATTCCTATTTAGACAATACTCAAGTATTAGATGAATACAAATGAGGGGCTAACATTCCTATTTAGACAAGAGTCTCTCATGTAACGTTCATTGATTGGTTCTCGATCTAATGATGTAGATTTATATAAGAGTCTATCAATGGGAAAATTACCAAAAAAGTCCTAAACCTATTGTAATTATGCCAATTCAGTCATAAACTTATTTTTTTGGTCAATTGAGTCCTAAACATTTTATAATCATGCTAGTTCAGTCCTTCCAGTCGAAATTGGTCAGTCGGCACTTATGTGACTACAGATCGGTGTCAGCGACAAAAAAAAAGGCACTAAAAACTGTAGAAATTCAAAAAAATCATTAGAAATACAAGAGAATTTCTAGTTAGAACTTACAGGGTATTCACATGCTGAATGTTTGCCTCTAGCACCTTTAGAGAGTCCTTGAACGACTTCCTCATTGAGCCTGTGTACATCTCCAAATACTCTCTCTCTCTCTCTCTCTCTCTCTCTCTCTCCTCCTTCCTTTGGCTCTGACGATCAGGCAAGCTCGCATTGCCATTGCTGGGCGAGGGCGAGTTGGCCCGGCCACTGATGGGGCGAGCCCCCGCCGGATCTGGCGAGGGGCGAGTTGCTTGCCCAGCCACTAACAAGGCGAGCCCTCGCTAGATTCGATGAGGGGGGCCACACTATCACTCGGTCTGGTGAGGTGAGCGCTTGCCAAATCCAGTGGGGGTTCGCCTTGTTGTCGTTGGGCGAGTTATTCACCGAGGCACTAGTGAGGTGAGCCCTTTCCAGATCTAGCAGGGGCTTGCCTCGCTAGTGGCGGCCGGGCAAGCTTGCCCTATCCCAGCGACAACAAGGCGAGCCCTTGCTTGATCCGGCGAGGGCTTGTCCAGTGACGGCTAGCTTAATCCGGCAACTAGCTAGACAAAGGAAGAAGGATGGAGGAGGGAGAAAAAAAAGAGAAAAAAATTCAAAAAAAAATCAAAAAAAATTCAAAAAACATTATTAAAAAATTGTTGCTGGTGCCAACTAGAGGCCACATTAAAACCGGCTGGCCAATTTTGATTGAAAGGATTGAGCTGGCACGATTGCAAAAGATTTCTGACTCAATTAGCAAAAAAAAAAAAAAATGACACAATTACAGTAGGTTTATGACTATTTTGGTAATTTTCCCGTTTATCAACTACCAACATTTATGATAGGAATTTTCTAGAACATGCTACGTTTGTCGTGTCGTCCTTCCTTGGGAATATTCTAGAAGTCTCTGGAAACTCTAGGAGACTTGGTCAATCTTTTTTAGTCGTACTCTGTCCTTTGTTGATTCGTGTATATTTTGAATATACACAAAATATGTGCAACTTTTGCTAGTAACAATAGCTAAATAGAAGGAATTCTTTAATGCACAATCTCATCTAAAGGTGTGTGTATATGAAATAAGAAAATGTAAATTACACCAAATGGAAATAAAATTTGTTTTCTCTTTTTGTGCCACCTTAGATGGTGCGTGAAAACCAAGTATGTTGACACTATAAGTCGGGTCTAACAAATGCTTTGACATGGCTTCATTTTGAGTTTTTTAAGTTTGATTTTTTAAAATTACTTATTTCTTGCGTAATAAATGAACTCTATTATAATCGGGTTTGGGTAGGCTCAAGAGGGGTGGGCTTACGTATAAATGAGCTTAAGCTCCAAAAAAAATAAAAAATAATTACCCGAGTCAGCCTGATATGTGATACCACATCCAAACGCTCTATTTACTAAGCATAGAAATAAATAGGTGGTGAAACTTGCAAAATTCTACCCAAAAAGTTAAGCATAAATGACTTCTCAGAGATAATTCCTTAGCAAAAACCACATTCGTGATCAAGTTTGGCATCTCATGAGCTTAGGAATAGCATAATCACATCTTAAATTACATACACGTTCCCTTTTCTTTTCTTTTTTTCAAATTGGCTGACAAATGTGGCACCAGAGAAGATCGTTCTCCCCTCCCAATCATGCCAAGTTCAGACTGCAATGCATGTCGCACGTCTCTATTTTGACGCCGACTCCACTGTTCTACTTAAAAAAGGTTGCCGAGTTTGTGCATCAAATTCTATCCAAATTGGAATTGTATCGAAGGTCGGAAGCCAAAATAAGTAGGAGACGTGTTAGCAAACGTCGTGGGGGAGCTACGTGGAGAGGACTAATCGCTCGGCCCCGGCTGCCAACTAATACATTCCATGCCATTTAGGCCCTGTTTGTATGTGTTTCTTTTTTTGGTTTACGAACAGATTTTCTGTTTTTTTGTTAAAGAATAGAAACGCGTTTGTCTGCATTTTTGTTCCAAATCCGTTTTTTTGTTCCCGGGAACAAAATTGGAATAGAAACAAAAAACAAGAAAAATGCCATGTTTGTTTGTGTTTCTTCTTTTTTGTTTATGAACAGATTTTCTGTTTTTTTTGTTCTCGGGAACAAAATTGGAACAGAAACAAGAAACAAGAAAAATTTCTTGTTTCTTGAACAATTTTTAAGAACAACTTTTCTCTCTCCTCTCTTTTCTTTTCTTTATTTTTCTTCTTCTTTTTTCTTTGGCCGGTCGCCGGCCTCGGCCATGGCCGGCGACCGGCTATCGAGGGTCGGCGACCTCATCGGAGCGTCGCTGGCCATGGTCGAGGCCGGCGACTGGCCACAAGGAAGAAAAAAAGAAAAATAAAAAAATTATTTAAAAAATTATTTAAAAAATTAAAAGAAACAAAAAAAGAACACAAATTTACCAAACATGTTTCTGTTCTTTTTTTAATCCAGGAACAAGTTTACTAAACGCGTTCTTTTATTCAAAAACTGTTCCCCAGAACATAAATAGTTTTTTCTATTTCTATTCCTTGGAACAAAAAAAGAACATAAACACAAACAAACGCATCCAAACTTGTTTCTTGTTTCTGGAACAATTTTTAAAAACAACTTTTTCTCTCTCCTCTCTTTTCTTTTCTTTTTCTTTTCTTCTTATTTTCTTTTTCTTTTTTCTTTGGCTGGTCACCGGCCTTGGCCATGGCCGGCAACCTCACTAGAGCGTCACCGGCCCCCGGTGAGGCTCCGAGCTCGCCTAGCCAAGGTAGGGCCGAGCCTCGCGCCAACTGGCGACGCTCGACCTCGCCTTGGCTGGGCAAGCTCGAGCTTGCCTAGATCCGGCGCTGCCGAGCTCGCCCAGCCACCGGCGAGGCTCGGCCTCGCCGGATCTGGGCATTTAGGCGAGGCCGTGCTTGCCCAGCCAAGGTGAGGCCGAGCCTCGCCCAACCACGGCGAGGCTCGGCCTCGCCAGGGCCCGACGAGCCTCGTCGTGCCTAGGCAAGGCCGTCGGCCCTTGTCAGCCGATCGCCGACCATGGCCAAGGCCGCCGGCCCTCGTCGGCCAGTCGCCGGCCATGGCCGAGGCTAGCGACTGGCCACAAGGAAGAAAAAAAGAAAAAAGAAAAAGAAATAAAAAAATTATTAAAAAATTAAAAGAAACAAGAAAAGAACACAAATTTACCAAACATGTTTATGTTCTTTTTTTATTTCAGAAACAAGTTTACCAAACGTGTTCTTTTGTTCAAAAAGTGTTCTCCAAAACAAAAATAGTTTTTCTATTTCTGTTTCCTGGAACAAAAAAAGAACAGAAATACAAACAAACGCACCCTTAGTTCCCCCTTTTCTAGGACTACATATTGATTTGTTTTTTTGGAATGTCGAGTTACTATCGCATGGCATAAGCACCATGGGGTGGCTCTACTAACTTTTTTTTTCTCCATATAAATGTACTTAAAATGAAAATACACCTAAATGAACTATTAAAGTGGCTTTTAGAAAATAGGAGGGATATTGAAATAATTTCATACAGAAAGGGAAATGTTCTTACAAAAAATTCAAAGGTTTAAATATTGCCAACTCTATCGACATATATTTAAATAATATTTAGTCACTGGAAATTTAATTATCCATTTTATGATTAGGGTAATAAAAATAGCTTGAACAATAGCTTTTCACCTTAATTGCGAAGCAGAGAAATCGTGCCATGTCCATGAATGCAATGAAACTTTTGAACATTTGAATACCGTTGGTAGGCAAAGAGAACGATATATGTGGACTAGAGGTCCGAGTGGAACGCCATCATTTAGACAAGACAATGGTTTTGACCGCGTCTTTTGTGGCCAAGAAGGAGAAGATATGAAGGATGATGGCACCGGGCAATTGACTGATGTAATCCACTGAGCTTCGGGTTTCATCCCGACTAGAAGGATGAGGTGATTGTGGACGGGGACGTTTTCCAGTTGGATTTGCAGACAATTCAATCTAGGCCTTGTATGGAGGATTCTTTAAGCCTTTTGCCTGTGGCCCCCGACGGCGATGGAGCCAAAAATTAGGCCTTATTCGCATTTTCCCCAAAGCTTTAATCAGAACAGAGACTAGACCCACAAACTCTTTTTATTTATCTTCAAAATTCAAAAAAGAAAGATATCTAAACTTTGGATAAAAATGGAAATAAATTTGGATAGTTTTAGATAATAATTCTCAAGAGCCTATGAAAATTATTACTTACAGAGAGCAACTATCATATCCTTCTCTTTTTGGTAATTTTCCTTTTTCACTATATTTGTACTTATTCCTTTTCTTGTTTTGGATTATTGTGGCCGTGGCATGAGCCCACACGAGGGCCATGTTAATGTACCTGCCACACCTATTATTCTTAAAATTTAAAATACTCCAAAAGAAAGT
Source organism: Eucalyptus camaldulensis (assembly GCA_019915185.1). Classification (NCBI taxonomy): domain Eukaryota; kingdom Viridiplantae; phylum Streptophyta; class Magnoliopsida; order Myrtales; family Myrtaceae; genus Eucalyptus; species Eucalyptus camaldulensis. The sequence continues at coordinate 11,263,786 of JAHSVA010000013.1, read as the reverse complement.
ATCATAATGCTTTTTCAAAAATAAGAGAGTCGTGGAAATAATGTTTTCACAAATAAGTCGTATATTTGTTAATTATTCAAGTATTTTAATGCAGCTGATTCTATCAACATAAACTTAGAGCTAAAATAAGCTATAAAATATATATAATAAATGAAATATATTCAAATCACTTGATTTTTTTTTTTTGGCAAAAAGTTCTAAAAAAATTCACTCAACCTTCTTCATAGCGGACTTCAACTTTTGCAAGCCACCGAAGGCAATTGTTCCGCTCTTTTGTTTCTTTTACTTTTCCCTCTTTAGTACTTTTCGGTAAATTTATTTTATTTTTCAAGCTATTGTGGCTGTGACATGAACACCGCATGTTAGTCCCCTTAACTTTGTTGTCTTGTCATATCAATATTTTCCAAATCAAAAAATTTTAAAACATATTATCTTCCAGAATAAGAGGGATATTGAATTTTGTTTTTCAAAAATAAGTTGTGAAATTACAAATTATGGAAGCATTTTAATATAGCAACTTCTATCTATAGGTTTAACCTAATAGTATAAATGTCTGAATCAAATGTGATAAACTATAATTTGAGTATAAAAAGTTGAAGAATTATTAAGATATGTTTGAATGCTAAGAAAGAGTAATTTTTAACAAATCATGAAAAAATGTGACTCATCTGATATAGTTGGTCAAGAATTTTTGTATTTTATCACCATTGTGCAAAGAGGGTAACTATCTCTACCCATTTCATTTTGATTAATTTCTCTTTGTAATTTTTTTCAATTTTTATTTATTTATTAGAGCTAGTTTATCATTTTTTTTTTTTTATAATCTCTTTGGCAACGGCTGAATACTATCGTTACCTTTTTTCTTTCTGATGGTTTACCCTTCCTAGTACTTTAGCCCAAGTTCACATATCAAGCCCAAGCCTATTTAAATATAACCTCAACTCCACCACAATTACAATAAGCCCAAAGGCACCAAAGCCCGCCCAAAAAACCTAATTCTCCGTTTTTGTTCTCTCTTCCTACGCCCGGTCTGCATCACCAGGAAGAACAGAAAATGGACTTTGCAAGGCCGAAGCTCGCCAAACCAGAACATCGGCAAACAAAGCGATAAAATAAAGGCGCACAAAGTGGAAGATAGCTGTAGGGATCCATCAAACCGCATCTGACGAGCGACGGGCACCGACGATGGACTGAAAACCAAAAGTAATCGGACGAAGTTCATTTAGGCATTTCGTCGAACATGTGGTAGGCACGGTCCGGGAAGCAAAAACCAATCCGATTAAGGCCCAAGTTTGCAACGACATTCGGCACGGACAGTAAATGGACACGTCATGGCGACCGCGGGAGGCTCACTGATGCTCGAAATCGAGCACAGGCGTGCACCAATGAGTCGCGGCCTCGGTTGGCCGAGACAAGGACCAATGGGGTACTAAAAGGGGTGCTGGCGGGGGGGGTCCCTACCAAGCTCGGTGGCAGCGGACGGCGGACGAGCATAATAGATCGGGCTATGTTCGCTCGCCTTGCACACCTGAAATCGGACTGGCGCAAGGCCAACCCGGCCTCGTTTTCCTTTTCCCCTTCCCCCGCCTGGGCCAATCCATTTTTCCCTCTTCCCCCGCATGGGCCAGCCCCTTTCTTTTTTTTATCTTTTTCCCTTCCCCAGCCCAGCCCTCTTGTTTTCCTTCCCCTTTCCTCCCCGTCCTTTGGGATTTGCTCCAACAACACAGAACGGAGGTCGGTGGCAGAGCAAGGCAAAGGGGGCAGCTCAATTGAAGTTGGTCGTCGGGACTAGGCCAGCAAGGTAACTGGCGGTGGCAAAGGGCGAGAGAGTCTTTCGGCGACTTGACTACACCTAAGCCATGTCTAACGGCCTCCGGCTGATGCCTTGAGCTCATGTTTTCCCCTTTCTTGGTAATTTTCATTTGTTTTTGGTTTGCCTTTGTCGCGACCTTCCCTCGATGTGCATCACTTAGGGTTCAGTTAATAAATTTTTAGCATAAACTTAACTTGGGCTCTCCTAAAATCATGGCAATTTGCTACTTAGGTTCAAGTTTTTACCATGTAAATGATTTATAATAAGAGTCATCACTAATTAGTTTATGGTGGGTCGATTAGAAAATCAAATAAAATAATCGGTGATTTACTTTACTCTTGCGAACAATAAAATTTGGGTATGGAAACTTGGTTATATTAGTTTATTCTAACGCTCTTTCAATACTATTCATTATATATATATAGCAAGCAGCTTAGATATATTTTATTATTTCCTAATATATGAGATGATCATGCGGGATTTTGGTGAGAGCTTATTGGCCTTTGCCTCTGATTAGCGAGGGTTGTCACTCGTTGAAGACCCCACCAACCATGGCCAATGCCTCACTGGTGATGGGGCAGTGTCCATAAGGCAGGAGAGCTAGCCTAGCCTTTGTACTCAGTTTATTATTATTATTTTTTAAAAGTTTTATCCTTTTTTCTTTTTTGAGTTTGTGTTTTTAGAAAAAACTGAATAAGGAAAAAAGAAAGAAAAGGGGAAAGAAAATAAAAAGAATTTAAATGTTGGAAGTGCTCTTGATCAACCGATGAGTTCGAACAATTTTTTTAGACTAACATGGTCATTCCAAGCCCTTATTTGAAATAAGATCAACTCCATATCCTTATTTGAAAAAAATGAGAGTAGTTCATGTCCTTATCTAAAAAAAAAAAAATTCACTTCGGACATTTATTTGAGAAAATGATAATACTTCATACCCTTATTTGAAAATTGCCCTAGATATTATAATAAAGGTCATAATAATTCTTGACTAATTTATAAACACTAGGAGTTATGATATGGTTCTACTAAATATTGTTTACGATTGCAAGTAAATAATAAGTGACATATCTTTATAATATGAAGAATCGATATTATGATATTAGGATTTAATCATCATAAAATTAAAATTGATTAAAAAGAGTTTCAAACTTGCGGATGGTTGTTCTTAAATTGTTCGGTGAATCGATTATAAAGAATCTTATTTTGCATTTATTATTTTAGTTTATTTTAGTCTATTCCTGCTATTTCATTTTGCAAATCAAAGGCTCAGGGTTCGCTCTCTCCCTAATTGAAAAATAGGGAAGAGCCGACACAACCAAAATTAGAATTTTATTATCCTAAATGTTTGATGAACATGCATTTGTTAAGGAAAAAAAATAAAAGAAAATACCGACCAAATTAGCATAACACGTAAGTCAATTACTTAATTTACTTTTTTTTCTCTAAGCATAAATTTTAATTGTAGTCCTCCACCTCTTTTCTCACATCGAAATCTTCTAATTTGTTTTTGCAATCAAATTCTTTATTTAGTCATGCATGATAAAGAACTGGAAAGAGAAAAGTTTCGATAAAAAAAAAAAATTTCAGCAACAAAATAGGAAAAATATATAAAAAAAAATGGAAGGATAAGGCAGTGTATTTAAAAAAGGATAGGAAATCGGATCAAATAAAAAACAAGATAGATTACAAATTGTATCCATAACTAATTGATTGCTCGTCTAGAAAAAAATGAAAATGAAAAATCCTTGGAAACCTCAAGGGAACATCGGCAGAAACCCTAGAATTTCAAATCCATGGCGACGCACTCCGTCCACCGGGAATCCTCCGGCGACCGTCCAAATCGCGCCAAAGGAAACCGACCTTCTCCTCCTTTGAGCCCTGGGGATCTCATCAGCGCCTTGCCGGACGCCGTGATCCACCACATCTTCTCGTTTCTGCCCCTCAAAGACGTCATCAAGACCAGCGTCCTCTCCAAGCGCTGGCGTTGCACTTGGACGTCCACCACCCACCTCGCATTCAATGGAGTCCGGCCTCGCAATCACGACGCCTCCTCCTTCGACTTCCCATCCCTCGTCGACAGCGTCCTGAGGCAGTGCACCTCGCCCACGGTGAAGAAATTCCACGTCACCGACTTACAGTACCATGAGGACGACCGCCCCAAGGTTGACCGCTGGCTCCACTTTGCGGCGGGCCGCCGGGTGGAGGATCTCTGCCTGTCTCTCATCACCGAGATGCGGCCTATGTATATTCTGCCACCGTCCTTGTATTGCTGGAGCTGGTTGGTGCGCCTCGAAGTCAGTTTGTGTCGTTTCTCGTGGGACCTGACTGTCAGCTGGCCTTGTCTTAAGGTCTTGTCTATGGAATATGCGGAGTTGAGTGATAATTTCCTCCGGCGAATCTTGAGGGGAAGTCCTGTTTTAGAGTCCCTCGAGCTGCGGCAGTGTTGGCGCATAAAGAACGTTATAATAGATTCAACAAGTGTGAAAGACTTGCTACTCATTGGTGCCGATAACTTTCTGCTGGAGAAAATTTGGGCCCCGCATTTGCTGTCATTGCGTGTATCAGGGATGTGGAAGCGCCGTATATTCACACTTGATGATGTATCTTCTTTGGTTAAAGCTGACTTAGTTTTTTCCATTCGAACTTTTTCGCCGGGTGATAAGAGCATGTGTTATGACGTCATGAAAGAACTTTTTGAGAAGGTGCACAGAGTTCCTATTATCACCATTGGTGGCTGGTGTTTGAAGGTACAAGTTCAATGATTTTACCACATGCTCGGGTTGGGTTGAATGGTGTCTGTAGTGTTTGGCAATGTTTGTTGCCCGGGCCAAGTAACCTCGGCTTTTTGCGGCATTCTAGTATTTCATCACGGGAATCATGGACAAATATAGGATGATGTCTATTGTTGACTTGGGAGCTCGTTCCCTCCTATTAATTTCCAATAAATGGATCTAGGATGACTCAAATTTTGGGACAATGAATGTTCACTAGATAGGATATCAATGCAACATCTTAGACGCATGATTTTCACAAGAAAAATACATTAAGAGATTATAGGAATAAGGGACCTAGTCACCATAGGTTCACAGGACCGGTCATACTATCTCATCACTATAGGCTGTTGTTCCATAATCATCTCATATAATGGCAATGGATTGATGGATAGAGTCACTTGAGGTTGTTTTCTCATGTGACCAACTACTAGAATTTTCAAATCCTTCAAAGATCACAAGTTTATACAAGAAGCATATGTAAATAGTCTTAAACAAATTATCTTTTTCATTTCTGCTTGTAGTATCCTTATTGGTTTTTTCTTAATTGGGAGACAAGGTCAATGGATAACATATTTGGATGGAATGTAGTTTTGTTATTCTTTATTAATTTCTTATACAAGAAGCATATGTAAATAGTCTTAAACAAATTATCTTTTTCATTTCTGCCTGTAGTATCCTTATTGGTTTTTTCTTAATTGGGAGACAAGGTCAATGGATAACATATTTGGATGGAATGTAGTTTTGTTATTCTTTATTAATTTTAGACAGGAAAAAATACTAATGAAATTTTCTTTGTTGCTTGCTCAATGTGCTTAGGTTTTGTCCCTTTTCGAGATGAAAGGAGTGCCATCTCTATTGTCAAAATGTCAGAATCTAACACTACACACACCAGTTACTCAAAGGGACCTTCCTGGGATAGCATACATGCTGGGAAGTTCAGAGTTCCTGGAAAAATTAACCATACACCTGAATGGCTTACACGTATTCAAGGTTTGTTCCTTTGCTATACTATCTTCAGTTCGCTTCTTGTGTTGGCTTCCATTTTCAATGAATGTTTGAATGGTGAGTAAAAATTTTAGAAGTACATAAAGATTATCAATCTCAAACTCTTATTTGTTACCGTAATTGAAATTTGCTTGTAACTTGGTCAGTCTACTCAACATTTGTGCATGGCCACTTTAAGCTGTTTTAGTTCATGTCCTAAAATAAATGTAGCATTATACTGGAGGTTATTTTGCTGCCATGCAGCGTTGGGATCTTGAACTTATACTTGAATGATGAGCATCTAGAAAGAGATATATTGTGTGGGCGCGTTTAAGAGTTCAAATTCATTAACACTCAAAATAAAGTAAAACTAACTAGCTTTTGTGGTGGACAAATGAAAGTTTTTTTTTGTTTTGAAACTTCAGTGAGGCAGTAAGTTTCTAAAATGGGGTATCTTTGTGCAGTATATGCTTGACAAAGAATGGAAAGACCATTTTAACTATGATGAAGAAGATTTTTTATTTTCACGGAAGGGGAATTTTCAATGTTTGGAGAAACATCTCAAGAGCATTGAGATCATCGGTTTCAAAGCTAATAGTTTTGGATCGAAACATCTGCACGCCCTTATTAAGTTTCTTCTTGGGGAAACACTTGTGCTAGAGAAGATGATTATCAAGGCTGATTTGCACTCACGAAAGGGACAGAAAAATCATCAAGCTGCTGTTCTTTCGAAACTATTTGGTGTCAGCCGAAATGTGCTCAGCTATCAAAGAGCTTCCAAAAATGCTGAAGTTATCTTTGATTATCCTTTCTAATTGGCGTCCTTGGTGGATTCTTGTTAATCACATGTCAATGCTACGTTGCTCTAGGCGCTACATTGCTCATTCTTGTTCACACTCTTTTGACAGTAAAATTACATGAGCTATGACAATATTAGTTTAGTTGTAAATATGAACCTCTTAAGGAAAGAGGTTAATGGTAGTGTCTTGAATTATCGACATATGAAAGGTTGTTTTGGTTACGATATTGCTCAGCCTTCTCTTCTTCTACAGGCAAAATAGAAAACTTAGAGGTATCATATTTCTGCAACTTTGAAAGATTAAGCAAATCCTGACTATCATGATCTGCATTTTGAAATCTTCGCGTATCTACTTGTTACTGCATAGACAGCATTAGAGTTTGATTTTAGTTTCAGCACGACCCCTTGTTTCCAAGTGAAGCGACTTCTTGCACTATTAAAAAACTTATGAGCTCCTTCACTCGTGTTTGATTCAAATAACACAAACTTCAAGTACTTGTCTGTCTAAATGAAATTAAAACTCAAATTTTAACATAACCTTGTTTTTTTTTTTTTTTTTTTTGTGGTCTAATTGGGTTTGAGGTGATTTTTTCCCAACAAAAAGGTTTGCGGATGGAACTAGACCACATTTCACGATTCGATTTAGTTTAACTTTTTGAAGACCAAAACAAACCAGGAAATCCAACGACAGGACATGCTACTTTTTTCAGTTTTTATTATATGTCATTAGATTTGAAATGGCTTAGATTTTTAAATCCAAAGTAGCTGGATTTTAATTATTAATTATCAATAATTATGTGTCTATGAGGATCTTTTTTTTTTTTAATGAGAATACGGACTTTTTGTTCGAGCAATGCCATCTTTGGTGAACTTGTAGGTTCGTGATCAGCAATGAAGAGTGCATAAAAAGAAATTAAGATTTTATCAATCAGTTTCGGCTTAACTCAAAACATAGCTTGCTTTCACTTTAGTAAAATTTGGGTCAAAGCAAGCATGCATGTCAATGGGTAGATTCAAGGGTAAGAACCTAACATCCCCTACTAGTCCTTATGTAACCCTTGAAGCCTTTAATTTAGTTTCATGCCAATATTTTGATTAGTTTTTCCATAATTTAATGAAGTGCATGCTAGGTACATAAGCAACCATACTTGGATTAAGTTATCAAATATTAAATTACCCAATTAAATGAAAGTTATATTATAAGATAAATCAATTATTAAAATTAAATAATCTAGATGTAAATTACCATAATTAATTAATGTGATTTTAATAATACTTGATCAATAATAAATTTATTGCACAGACTATTAACAATTCATGATTTGTATGGTTGCACATTAATTTTTTTTTTGATAGCTTGACTAACTTATAATCACCAAAAATAATTATATAGTTCTATGAATTACTGTTTATGATTATCATTAGGTGTGAGTAAACTATAAGTTACATATCAAATTTATAATGAAAGAAATGATAATATGATATTGATAATATGATATTAAAATTTAATTATTGTGTAATTAAAACCGATTAAAAAGAGTTTCAAGCTTGTGGATGTTATTTTTAGATTATCCTATTAATTGAATAAAAAGAATCTTTCCATGCTTGTTCTAATTTAGTTTATTTTCATGAGATTATTATTTATTCCCTTGCTATTTCATTTCACAAATCAAAATGCTTGATAAAGAACCCGGAAGAGAAAAAAGTTCGATAAAGAATTGTGACTTTTTAGGATTGGTCTTGTTTTGAATAAAAATATTTCTTTTGATAAAAAAATAGGTAATCAGATCTAATAGGAAAAAAGATAGATTCCAAAGTGTGACTTTTTAGGATTGGTTTTGTTTTGAATAAAAATATTTCTTTTAATTAAAAAATAGGAAATCGGATCAAATAGGAAAAAAGATAGATTCCAAATCAAGTCGATACATAATTGATTGCTTGCATAGAAAGTAAAGGAAAAATAAATTGGAAAAATCCATGGAAACCTGGGGGAACGTCGGCAGAAACCCTAGAATTTCAAGTCCATGGCGGACACCTCCCAGCGCCGGAGGATTTTGCTCAGCCCAGAGTCCTCCAGCGACCGACCTCCTCCTCCTCCTCCGAGCCCTAGGGATCTCATCAGCGCATTGCCTGACCACGCGATCCGCGACATCTTCTCGTATCTGCCCACCGAAGACGTTGTGAGGACCAGCGTCCTCTCCAAGCGGTGGCGATACAGATGGAGGACCACCACCACCAACCTCGTTTTCAATAGAGTCCGGCCACGCCATCACAGAGCCCGCTCCTTAGACTTCCGGTCCATCGTCGACAGCGTCCTGAACCAGCACACCTCGACGTCGGCGTTGAAGAAATTCCACGTCAATGGCTTTTTTTACGATGAGGCCGATAGCCCCAAGCTCGAGGAGTGGCTCCGCTTCGCAGAGCAGCGTCACGTGGAGGATCTCCGCTTGGAGCTGGATACCAGTTTGCAGGCCATGTATATTCTGCCGCAATTCTTGTTTTGCTCGAGTAGCTTGGTGTGCCTGCAAGTCAGTTGGTGCTGTTTCTCGTTGGGTGCGACTAGTATTAATTGGCCTTGTCTTAAGGTCTTGTTGCTGTCTAATGTGAACTTGAGCGATGATATCCTGGCGAGTATTTTGAGGGGAAGTCCTGTTTTAGAGTCCCTTGAGTTGGGTCGGTGCCTGGGCTTGAACAACGTCGTTTTAGATTCAAGAACAAGTGTAAAACACTTGTTCCTCAGCATCTCCACTCTGTTTGACCTACGGAGGATTAGGGCTCCGCATTTGCTGAGGATGCGTGTAGCAGGGACGTGCTCTTGTTCTGAGGCAGCAGAGCATATGTCGCTTGAGGATATCTCGTCTCTGGTCGAAGCCGACTTGAACTTTGAAATTCTACCTCGTGTGCATGTGCCTGGTGACATTAGGATGGCCTGCGACCTGTTGAAGGAATTTCTTGAGAAGCTGCGCGGAGTTCCTACAATCACCCTTGGTGATTGGTGTTTGCAGGTACATGCTCAATATTTTTACCATTATTAAGACGTGCTCCTGTTCAGTTCAAAAAAAAAAAAAAAAAGACGTGCTTCTGTTGAATGGGTTCCGTGTAGGGGTGAGCGGTTCCCGGTTCCTTACAGGTTCCACTTGGAACCTAGAACCTACCCTCGGGTACAGGTTCCTCATTTTTTGGAACCTGGAACCTACCCGTCAAAACCGAGAACCTGGAACCTACCCTGTCACAGGTTCCGGGGTCGGTTCCGGTTCCAACAGGTTCTTTTTTTTTTTTTCATTTTAGTAAAAAAAAAAATGAAAATGAATGCAGCAATAATAAACAAACTTGTCATTCATTGAAGATAATATAACACAAACAGCAAACAGCATTTTAGAAGTAATAATCTGGTATATATATATATATATAAAGGGGAAAAACAGAAAACTAAAGGGGAAAAACAGAAAACTAACTTTAGATCTATGACCTGAATATGATAATCTGGTTAGGTTTCCTCTTGCCGGAACTCACATAAAAGTCCAAGAGAAGCTCTCTGAAATCAGAAACCAAAAGAAGGCTTGACATATGGGATAAAGCAACAAATTATTGGAAGATGCACATGTGGTCATAAGATGCGATCTTGCACATGATTCAAAATTAAGTAGAAGCACTCTCCCATATAAATATAGTAGACAACACAAGCTCACCTTATGATACGTTGATCCTCTTTGTCAGACACCTTTTTAAACAGAGAGTCTATCATTTCTACTTTAGGGGAATGGGTACGAACATCTGTAGCGAGAAATTAGTGGCCATTGGCGAGAGCTTACCACCTGCGTTTGAGATGTAATTGACAGAGAATCTCATAAGCCACTATGCCCCTGCTACAAGCTACATGTCAAGTAATTACATGAGCTGAATTAGCACATCACCGCAGCAATGGACGGAATATTAGAATGCCCAGGAGAGCCATGAGACACATCCATTCCAAGGATCATGGTGGGAACTGGGAACCTTGGAAACCACAGGAATAGAAGAACGCTCCACCGTCAACAAAGAGTTCAAGCCACCAAGCTGCAGGAAGAAAGTATGGGTATAAATGTATGGTTTGATAATCATCTAGCAATGGACCACTACAGGTTAAATCATCATCAATTGGTTAACTCACAACACAAAAAGGATCTAAAAGAATTACTCATTAGAATTGTTGACTTTAGTATCCACTGTGGCGCCTCCTTCATCTTCATTAATTGGTTAAGTAGACTTCAGGAAGTTCTTGAACCACTGAACAGAGTCTTTGGGGTACCTCTTCAGCTTGTCATTGTAATCCACAAAGTAAAGGCCGAACCTCGAAGTGTATCCAACCACCCACTCCCAGTTATCCAAAAAGATTAAAGTTCGAATTTACCATAGGTTTTCATGTTTTAACCAATATCAAGCATCAGGGACCCCATTCACTCTTTTCTTATGTCTCTGGTCAGTGCCAAAACCAAAATGCACGAACCTGAAGCTAACCCTAGAATTATTTCCACATGGAAAATCAACTTCTACCCCACAATCGCATTCTCAAAATTATCATTATATATCCTTCCCAACCCAGCAATACAAGTCTGTCATGAAGAGTGACGAATCGAGCAAAGAGAATACAACACAAATGCTCAAGAGCTTAAAAAGAACGATGCAGAGAGAGAGAGAGAGCTTACGGTCTTTGCCACCGCGAACGCTGCCTATGGTGGGATGATACATGGTTCCACGCGAGGTCCTCCGAGCCGACGAAGATGGGGATGCGGTCGTCTTCTTCGCCGGCTTCTTGTAGACGAACTTTACCCGGAGATGTAGGTCTTGCCGGAGAGGAACTCGTCGAGGGACTTGAGGCCCGACTCCGTGTGGAGATTCGTCGAGGGCGAGCACGGAGCATAGTGAGCAACGTCAGGTAGAGATAGAGAGGAAGTGCGAAGTGAAAGTGGGAACTGAGACTAGGGTAAATTAATTTGGGGCTTAACCTAACAGGTTCCGGGTTCGGGCGGAGGTGGTGACGGTTCGGAGCAACAACGGCCCGGACGGCCGAGCAAGCGGCAGCAAGAGGTGGTGACGGTGGCTTGGAGACGGCGGCGGTGGCTCACGGCAGCGCGGACGGCAAGACAACTCGTCGGGCTAAACGGTGAGACGGCTTGTCGGATGAGCAGTGGGTGGTGGGGGTTCGGTGGCCAAGAGGTGGTGGTGAGTAGGGCGTGGGGCGGCGGTGTGGTGGTGGGTGAAGTAGCAACCGGCGAGAGGAAGGAAGAAGAAGAAGAAGAAGAAGAAGAGGTGGGAGGGTTCGGCTGAGAGAGGAGGAAAGAGGAGAGAGAGAGAGAGAGGGGAAAAGAAAAAAGTGGGGGGCAGGAAGTGACGTGAGGAGGAAAAAGGGGAGAAAAGAGAGAGAGAAAAGAAAGGGAAAGGGGGGAAAATTGAAGGGGGGGAAATTCGAGCGGTAGGGATTAGGGGTTTTTTTATTTTTTCTTTGCCGGTTCCGGTTCCTCAGGTTCCGGTTCCTATGGGAACCGGAACCGGTCCCCTTAGAACCGGGAACCGAACCGGAACCTCCTCCGGTTCGGTTCCGGTTCCCGGTTCTACCCGGAACCACGCTCACCCCTAGTTCCGTGTAAATGCTGTATGTTTCCCCATTTGAGTGACCTCATCAAGTCTAATCATTGTGGACTCATGTGTAATTAGCTATTGGCAGATAGGATGATTGGTCACTCTGTGGTCCGAGTTATGACATAAGATGATATCGTGAGCCTTGGAGCTTCTTCCCTATGTTTAATCTCTGATAAATGGATCGCACAATTTTCGGGACAATGAATGCCGCTGGATATTGCTTTTTATCGTGGATGCTACTCAGGGCAGCGTCCTTAGACGCCTCAATTTTCAAACGGAAAGAGATTATTCCAGAAAGGTTTCTTGAATTTTCAACCTTTCAGTTTATAGAGAAAGTACAATTATTTGCAAATATAGCAAAGTTTAGTTGACCTAGTCATCTTGGATAGACAGAACGGCATCATGCTCTCTTGTTGCATCAGGCTGTCGTTCCATAATCATCTTAAATAGTGTTCTTACGATATTTTACGACGGCAGTGGATAAAAAAACTTGGAAAGTTTAGTCAATACTAAGGTTCATTGTCTCACGTGAACAACCACTGGAATTTTCGGATCCTTCAGATATCTTGAGTTCGACATGAGGAGCATATGTAAATAGTCTCGATTATTAAAGAGATTCTCTTGTTCATTTTTATTTTTAGTCTATCCTTATCGGTCGGCCTTTTCATGACTGGGAGATAGGGTCAAAGGATATTGTATTTGGATGGACTGTAGTTTCATTATATTTATTCGTGTTAAACAGGAAGACTAGTTTTGATCAGATTTTCTATGTTGCTTGCTCAATGTGCTTAGATTTTGTCCCTTTTGGAGATGAAAGGAGTGCCGCCTCCGTCCTTAACATGTCAGAATCTGATTCTACATGGACTGGTTAGTCAATGGGACCTTCCTGGGATAGCATACAATCTCCGAAGTTCACAGTGCCTGGAAAAATTAGTCCTACACCTGACTGGCTGCTCAATGTTGAAGGTTTGTTCCTTTACCATGATACTTTCAGTTTGCTGCTACTTTAGAAGTACATAAAGATGATCTATCTTGAATTCTTATTTGTTCTAGCATTTCAAATTTGCTCATGACTTCGTCAGTCTAGGCAATATTGAGCTGTTTTAGTTCATGTAACTGCAGTGTTGTACTGGAGGTTCTTTTGCTGGCGGTTGGCGTTATCAAGAGTTTAGCGATGAGCACTTAGAAAGAGAACATGCTTTATATGTCTAGGCAGGTTTAAAAGCTTAAATTGATTAAGACTCATTATAAAGTAAAACTGACTAGCATCTGTAGTAGACAAATGAAAGTTGTTTGTCTGAAATTTTAGTGAGCTATTAATTTTTTTTCCCTGGGGATCCACATCTAGTGTGAAATAAGTTTCTTAAATGGGGTTTCTATGTGCAGTTTCAAGTTGATGAAGAATCTAAAGAAAGTTTTAACTTTGACGGAGAAGATTTCTTGTGCTCAAGGAAGGGGAACTTTGGATGTTTGGCGAGACATCTCAAGAGAGTTGAGATCATCGGCTTTGGAGCTTTTAGTTTTGGGTTAAACCATCTGCTCCCTCTGATTAAGTTTATTCTTGGGCATGCACTTGTGCTGGAGAAGTTGATTATCAAGCCTGAATTGTCTACACGACTTGCACAACAACCTCTTCAAGCTGATGTTATGTCGAGACTACTTGAGCTGAGCAACAATGTGCTCAGCTTTCGAAGAGCTTCAAAGAAGGCTAAGGTTATTTTTGATTATCCCCTTGAATAAGTGTCCTCACAAAAGGATATGAAGGATATGAAAGTTTGGGTTTCTTATTGATCTTTGTTGCCCTGGGCACTTCACTGCTCATTTGTATTGACACTTTTGACAGTAAAGTTCGGTGAAGTCTGACAGTACTAGGTTTTTAAGTTTGATTGTAGTTGTAAATATGGACCTCTCAAGGAAAGAGGTTAATATTAGTGTTTCGGTTCAAGGGGATTTTTTCGCGACAAAAAAGTTGCAATCGGAAATGAACTGCATTGTGCAGTTTGATGTGGTTCAGCTTTTCAAAAACCAAAACAAACCATAAAATCATTGTTCTTTCCGTTAGCTGTGATAAGTTTTATTGGATGTTCATGTGACATATATTTATTATTAATAGTCACAGGATATCAAGGTTTTGGGACTTGTATGAGGATGAATTAGGATGTTCTTCTCATGCCACAATGCATGTGCAATTGTGCTGGAGAAGATGATCATCAAAGTTAGGATGCACATACCCTTTCAGAGAAGAATCTTTGGAGGCAGGTAATCTATGAAAGCTGCCTAATTCGATCCAATGTCTACAAGGCCACCGAAGAGCTTCTAATTCTGCACGATTTACCTTTGATTATCCTTCAGGGATGCTCTTTTGAAGGCATATGCAATTCTTGGTCCTAAGAAATTTCGCAACGAGGTGTGCTTCGGTTGTTCATGCACTACTCTTCCCTCATTGAACTTTCAATGTGGAGAGGTCATGCTTTTCAAAGAGCTTTGTTTGATTGGAACTTGAGAAGCACTTCTTGCAGAAAGGGATCGTCTTGTGATTTTGTGAGCAAGTGCTCCTAAAGGCATCATCTTGTGATTTTGTGATTTTGTCAGCAAGTACTCTCGATGGCTTTTCTTAAGTAACTGCGAAATATATAACCACAATCATTAGTACACTAACTTTATTTCTTAATAGATATTCCTCGTGAGTCTGTTATTTTTGCCTCCATTTAACCACTACTAGGTTAGTTAGCACAAAATTTGAGCAGATGTTTTGCTCATTTGGTTCCTTTGATGGGACAATTCTACCACGACTTTTCAATTATAGTAAAGAGAGTCCGTTATTTTCTCTTTGCCTCTTCTCTTTTCCCACCTTTTTTCTACTTCTTCCTTATAACAATCTGCACTGCCTGCTCTTTTGCAGGCATTACTCTCTCTCTCTCTCTCTCTCTCTAACAAATGGAAGGCCCCAACCTTCGATATGAGATAGGCCACCTACATCATGTCTTAATATAACTACGTCATGACCTCATCAGGACATAATTATCATCAGTGACCTATTTTTAAAGCCCAAATACGACAAGTTTATTAAATGCCTTACATATCATGACATGCTTAGCACATTTAAGATATTAATTCCCACATACATATGCAAAAATGTGCCTAAATGTTAAAACATGTCCAAACTTATCTAATCATGTGGGGTCCACACACGTAAATACTAAGGTGTTTAATTAAATGTATCTAAGCAAGTGATAAAAGCATCGAAAGGTTCCAGCTATGACAGCATGTTTATCGCATGTGTTTAAACATACATGTTCACTTATTTTTTTGCCGTTGATAGGCCGGAGAAAGGTGAGGACTTACCTTGGTGCCGTGTAAACACATCATGTTGAAAATCATCGGCCTTAGCTGGAGGTGATACGGCGCCAAAGTATGTTTAGGGGTAAAAGGGCAAGGTGTGGCGTGAGCCAAGATGGAATTAACCTAGGAAAAGGTCCTGAAATTTGATGATGAGAAAAGAAATATTGAGTGAACTACTATATCACATAAATTTTGTGTTTCTTTTTCCTCCAAGCTTAAGTGTTTATTTGGGTCATTCTAATTTTTTTTTTTCATATCAAGATCATTTAATTTGTTTCGCAGTGCATTATGAAGTAGACAATTCATATGATTGCATAAAGAATCGATTGAGAAAAATTTCTGTCACAAAAATAGGAAAAAGGCTGAAAAGAATTGAAGGATGAACTCCGGTAGTTACAAAAAGATTAGGAAATCAAAGTGAATTACTAAGTAGGTAGACTGTAAAATCAAGATCGATCAGTTTAATTTGACCTCCTTTCAATTAAAGAAAAGAGATCAATTCTGTGAAAAATTAAAAAAGGGAAAAAGGAAAAAAGAAAAAACAATATCAATTAAAAGGGCAACATGACTTCAGTCTCGTTCGCCGTCGACACAGAAAGTATAAATCCTTCGAAGAACTTCGAATCCATGGTGGAGAGGAGACATCTGTGCGCGGCACCATTCGCCGTGAATTCTCTGGTGACTGGCCGGAGCTCACCAGACGAAACCGATCTCCTCCTCCTTCTCCTCTGAAGCAAAGCAGGAGCCCTGGGGATCTCCTCAGCGCCGGATGCCGTGATCCACCACATCTTCTCGTTTCTACCCATCCGAGACGTCGTCAAGACCAGCGTCCTCTCCCGGCGGTGGCATTCCGCTTAGACCACCACCACTGACCTCGTCTTCCATGGAAGGATCGGAGGCAGCGTCCTGAGGCAGTGCGCCTCCCCCACAGTGAAGAGGTTCCTCGTCACCGGCTTCGAGTAGCTCCTCCACCTCAAGGTCGACCTCTGGCTCCGCTTCGCGGGGGAGTGCTGCATAGAGGATCTCTGCCTGAGGTTGGATTTCCCGCCACCGACCTTCTATATACTGCCGCCGTTCTTGTATCGCTCGAGTTGGTTGGTGCGCCTGGAAGTTAGTTGCTGCAGTTTCTCGTTGGGTCGGACTATTAGGTTGCCTTGTCTTAAGGTGTCGTCGATTGTGTATTTGGATTTGAGTGATGGTATCCTTAGAGAGGATTTTCAAGGAAAGTCCTGTTCTAGAGAAGCTACGCGGATCTCTACAATCACCATTGGCGGTTGGTGTCTGCAGGTACGAGCTCCATATTTTCATCATCTTTAAGACTCACGTGTTGAATGGCGTCTCTGACGAGCACCGTTTTAGTGTTGTATGCAGGCCAGGTCAAGTGACCTCGCTCTCTGTGGCATTATTTCGTCAAGCAGAATCAGTGTGAATTCGTGTGTAATTAACTATTGGCAGATAGGATGATTCATGACTTTGTCTTTGGAGCTACTACGTAAGAACTTACAGTGAACCTTGGAGCTTCGTCTCTTTGATTAATTAGGGACAATCAATGCCACTAGATATTGCTAATTATAATAGATGGTACTCACCGCAAAAAAAAAAAAAAAAATGTATGAAGAGAATAATTGAAAAGGTTACATTTTCCATTCATTCTTTCAATCTGTAGATGAAATATAAATATCTAGAAATATGGCGAAGAGTAATGGACCTAGTTATCTTAGGTTGACAAAACCGGATCATCTTCCCTCGTCATATTAGGTTGTTGTTCCATAATCAGCTTATAGAATATTCTCGCAATATTTTACATGTAAATGCTAGGTGATTGGATTGCCCTCAGGCGATGGTTTTTCTCAAGGAATTATAGATGATAAGCTTCCAATTGCCAGTATTATTTCCAAAAGATGAAACTACTTGTATACTGGAGGACGAAACGTAGAATTCTCTAAACCTTCTCTTTTCCTTTCCGTGGAAATGTATAGAATGACTGCCATTCTCTCTCTCTCTCTCTCTCTCTCTCTCTCTCTCTCTCTTATGCAACGGCTTGTGACGGGAACATTTTATTTGGGCATTTGTGGAGTTTTTGATTTTGAATAATCAAACAATAATTACATCTGCTGCAAATGATGATCGTCACAGAAAGATATCCTTTTCTCATGACTTGCTTAAATGTTCTTTGGTTTTTATGCGGGGTAATAGGATTTAAAGTGTGCTCTTTGGCTTATGCAAAGTCTATCTGACGATATGCCCATAGAGAGTGCACAAATAGTTTCGTATCAATTCTGTCTTTATCCTGCGATCAGACAGTCTAAATTCTCAAGAAGAATATTTACAGCAAAATATGCCTTTCCTGCTAAGTTTTTTCTCTCAAATATTCACTTTTGGATCTTTATTGTTTGACCAATCATGTTAGTAACTTTTTTTTGTGCCTATATTAATTAAAAGGGCCAAATATTCACTTTTGCATCTTTATGTTTCATGAATCATGTAAGTAGAAGGGCCAAATAACTGCATTATTCTTCACCTTGTAGAAAAACACAGAAGGTAAAACCATTCAAAAACTCTCGGCGTGTAAAACTGCAAGTAAACCCTAGAATTTCAATTTCATGGCAGAGACCTCCATCCATGGTGTCGTCCACCGCAAATCCTCCTCCGGCGACCGTCCAAGTGGCACCGAAAGAAATCCACCTCCTCCTCCTCCTTCGAGCCCTAGGGATCTCATTAGTGCGTGCCTGTTATTAGCATTGCTTCGTGCTGTTTGTTACCCCGACTGAGTGACCTCTGCTTTTTGCAGCATTCTAGTCTTTCATCAAGGGGAATATTGGAGAGTGCATGTATTTATTAATTTGGCAGATAGGATGATATATAACTTTGAAACTCGGAGCTTCTTCCCTCTGTTTAATTTTCAATAAATGGATATGGGATGAGTCAATTTTTGGGGCAATGTATGCCCACTAGATCTAGGATCAATGCAACATTCTTAGATGCCTGATTTTCACAAGAAAATGTGCATGGAGAGGTTATATGGAAAAATGTTCATTTTCAGTTCATTTTGTCAATTTATAGAGAAAATATAATTATCTGGAAATATGATGAAGAACAATGGACCTAGTCATCTTAGGTTGACAGAATCAGGTCATGCTCTCTTATCACTTTAGGCTACTCTTCCATGATACATCTTTTAGAGTATTCTCAAAATATTTTACAATGACAATGGACAGATTCACTTGGAAACTTAGGTCAATGTCAAGGTTCGCCGTCTCATGTAAGTAACTAACTAGAATTTTAAGATCCTTCAAAGATTACAAGTTTTCCATGAGAAGCATATGTAAATAGTCTCCTTATATAAAGAGATTCACTTGTTCATTTCTACTTGTAGTATCCTTATCAGTCTTTTCCCAGCTGCAAGGCAGCATTAAAGGATATTGTAGCTGGATGGGATGTAATTTTGATATTCTTAATTCATGTTAGACAAGAAAAGAAATATTACTTTAATTTTCTTTGTTACTTGTTCAATGTGCTTAGATTTTGTCCCATTTGGAGATGGAAGGGATCTCCATTGTCAATACGGCAGAATCAGAGACTACATGGACTAGTTAGTCAATGGGACTTTCCCGGGATAGCATACATGCTACAAAGTGCACCGTGCCTGAAAAGATAATTCATAGACCTGACCTCCCCCCTCCATTGAAGGTTTGTTCCTTCGCTATGATTTTTTCAGTTCGCTTCTTTGGTTTGACTTCCGCTTTGCACGAATGTCCAAACAATGAGTTAATACTTTGGGAGCACATAAATGCGATCAATCTTGGACTCTTATTTGTTCCAGCAATTGAAATTCTCTGTCAGTCTATTGAACATTTGTGCAATGCATTATTAAGTTGTTTTAGTTCATGTCTTAAAGTAACTGCAATGATGCATTGGAGGTTCTTTTGCTGCCATGTAGCGTTAGACTCTTGAACTAAGAGTTTAGTGATGAGCACTTAGAAAGAGAGCAGGTTTTATATGTGAAGACGAGTTTAAGAGCTTAAACTGATTAAAACTCATTATAAAGTAAAACTAACTAGCATCTGCAATGGACACATGAAAGTTGTTTGTTTGAAATTTTAGTGAGCCAATGAATTTATTTTTTTCCCGTGGATCCACATCTAATGTGAAATAAGCTTCTTAAATGGGATATCTACATGCAGTTTGAGCTTGATGAAGAATATGAAGAATGTTTTTAACTGTGATGAAGAAGATTTTCTATGTTCACGGAAGGGGAACTATGAATGTTTGGCGAAACATCTCAAGAGAGTTGAGATCATTGGCTATGAGCTAATATATTTGAATCGAAAAATTTGCTTGCCCTAATCGAGCTTCTTCTTGGGAATGCACTTGTGTTGGAGAAGTTCATTATCAAGGCTAGATTTCCCACAGAACGTGGACAAAACACCTTGAAGCTGCTAATTTGTCGAAACTACTTGGTGTGAGAAAAATGGTGCTCAGCTGTCGAAGAGCTTCCAAGAATGAGGAGCTTATGTTCGATCATCCTTTCGAATTGCTGTTCACATAGAAACATATGAAAGTTTGGGTTTCTCGTTAGTCTCATGGCAAGGGTACATTGCCCTGGCCACTGCATTGCTCGTTTTGTATTCATGCACTTTTGACAGTGAAGTTACATGAAGTGTGACATACTAGGTTTCAAACATTTATCTAATTTGCTCTTTTTTCAAGTTTTTTATTCGAGTTGTAACTATGAACCACTCGGGGAAAGATGTTAGTATTAGTGTTTTGGTTCTAGTGGATTTTTTCCCAACAAAAAAGTTTGTATTCGTAAGTAAACTGTATTATAAGGTTTGATTTGGTTCCTCTTTTGGAGAACCAAAATAAATGGTGAAATCGTTAGTCTTTTTGTTAGCTCCATCATGTTTTATTGGACGTTAACATGTCATTTTTTATTATTATTGACAGTCACGAGATACTAACATAATGAAAAAAGTCACATGACATTTTTCGTCCATTAAATTAATAGAGCTAATGAAAAAATTCAAGTGCATCGAACTTGCATGTTTAAGGACTTACATGCACGAAATGTAAGTTTTGTAGACCCAAGCAAATTATCGTAACAAGTTTTAGGACTTGTCTTGTAATTATCTGATAAAAGGTATCGTACATAAGATTTTGAGCTTGGCTAATCTTTTAAGGTAAACTAATTATCTTTATGCAGGAAATATGTTTTTAAGACCTATTTTAATTTACAAAGACGAATATGAAATTTAATATGACCTATCGGCATTAAAGCAGTTTATCATATCTCCTTCCTTATGGCCCATCACTAGCTTATCACTTGTTGAAGAAGCAGATTTCAACTGCTTCAACTTTTATATATACATTTTTTTTTCTAACCAAAAGAACTCTTATATATTTTTCTACTTTCAATTTTTGATGTTTTGTAAATTTTGCAGCACTCGTGATTTGAATTATTATTTAGTGTGATATACTAGAAACATATGAAAATTTAAATAAAGTAACGTCGAATCATATCTTCTTTTTTTTCATTTTTTTAGTTTCATATTATAAAGCAAAATCATAAGCAGAATTAGTAAGTCATTTTTCTGTGCTGATCCTTTAGTCAATAATTTGTCCATGCTTCAGACATATGTGATTTATATTAAATAAAGTGCGATGCTCAGTATATAGTCAACCATGCTAGAATTAAGTTCTTAAATATTAAACTATTGAATTAAATGAAATTCAAGTTATAAGATAACTCAATTTTCAAACTTAAATGATCAAGATATTAACTATCATAATTAGTTAAAGCAATTTTATCATAATTGATAATTATAATTCATTTCAAAAACTGTTAATATCAGTTCGTGGCCCGTAGCTATGAATTTTTGTTCCACAATCATCGAGGTGGCTATTATTTATAAACTTTTACATAACATGAAAAGAAATTCAATCATGCAATTCTTAGATTATCCTCTTATCAAATAAGACATTTTTCGGGACCAATTCCGAGTTTAGTTTATATTCATGAAATTACTACATATTCCCGTGTTATTTCATTCCGCAAGACAAAGGTGATGGGCTTCCCTCCATCCCTTTGCAGAACTCAAAAGAGGGTCGACGGAGCCAAAATTCGCCGGGTGACAACTCAAGAAAAGTCTCACAGCTCGTGCTCGAAGCTCGCCAAACACTCTCATCTCTCACGGGAATCCGCAGGGGCCACTCATGGTCTGCGAGTCGGTTCGATGTTCCTTTTCAAAGAGCCTATCGTTTCCACAAACCGTTAAGAACTGACCAGAGGCCGAACAACTTTCTTGAAGGCGTCAAATGGTGTGTAATTTTTCGTTTTCCCTTGATGGGTGTTTGGTTGTTCTTTTTCTGAGTAGTGGCGCGGCTTCTGGGCTTTCATTAGGTTGCCTGATGGAACTTGCTTTCTCAGTAGTTCAAAGGACAAAACAGTTGGTGTGTTCGCATTGTAAGTTTGCTTGGGGACAATGGTGGTGCTTACTGTTCTTTCTGTTCCTCTTACGTTTTATTCTTTCATGAGATGTGGCGATGTTGGTGGTACTATGATTGCTCTGTGTCATGGTCAGACCAGACTACGGGGGTGACAACAGTGTAAATGCAAGTTCGTCTGATGTTGATCCAGGTACGGGGTCTCGAGGAATTTTTTGGTCATGTTTCTGTGTGTATAAGTAGCTTGAAAACATGCTTGCATTAGGACTGCTGAGGCTATTTGCGAGTAATATCTACAACAGAATATTCGCAAATCCAAATAATGGGTAGTCTATGTCTCATGTAGTTCTCTTTGGTTGCAGACTCCTTTACAGCAAATCTTGTTGTGACAGAAGGGGAATTGGTTTATGATTTCTGTTGGTACACATACATGTCTGCTACAGGTTGTCTCGATAAATTTTACTCTTCTTTTCCGTACCATGGTTATATTTTCAGCTATAGTTATTTCTCTTCTGGTAATTAGCCACAGCTAGAATTGAATTTGGAAGTTTTTCAAATTCCAGACACAGTTAGCTGTGTATTCGCTTCAACTACTCGTGATCATCTGATTCATGTCTGGGATGCTACTACTGGACAGGTCAGATTTGTTAAGTTTAGATTAGAGCTTTCAAGAACTCTGGGGAGACTTTATGGGAGCCATATATTGTTTCGGGGTACGGTGAAGTTGTAGTCCTCGAGCTTATCACATATCTTAGACATGCTTTGTAGCAACTCTGCTGTCTGCATAACCCCTCGCTTCTCCTTACAGTCTTCTACGTGCGGCTTCGTTTTTTATTGCCTTGTAAGAAACCAGGAAATTTCATTGACTGATACACTTGACATCGCAGCTACGTTGCACATACATGGTTTATGATGCCGTGGATGAAATTACAGCTGCGTTTTCAATTGCATTAAATCCTGCAGGAAGCAAGTAAGGTTAACATTCATTCAAGACTCTTAAATTCCCTCATGTCAATAGTCCACTCTAATTCCTCTAGAAATTTTCTTTTAGATTCCTCACATTACTTTACCTACTAGTGTCGAAATAAATCAGTATTTGGTGATATAGATTGTGCACTGATACCCAAATTTTGGTATGTTGGTGTTTGGTTGCTTAGTGTTTGCAGTTATCCTAAATGATTTAATTTGCGGTTATCCTCTGTTCATGTGTAGGATCTTTGCTGGATATAACAAAACCATAAGTGTGTTTGATGTATATCGCCCTGGTAGAGATTTTGAGATGCACTCAGCACTTCAACGAAACAAAGAAGGTCAAACAGGTGCATTATTAAGTTTGTCCCAGTTTAGCTATTACTTGAGAATTGTTTAACAAGTTAAATATAAGAGGATCTCAAAAACTAAAACTAAAAAGAACTGAGCGTTGCATCTTGAAAGGATTACATTTGATCGTAACGCTGATTTGTTCTATTTATTTTGCCATGGGGCTTATGTCCTATGCTTGTAAAGGGAGCTAGCAGATCTCCTAAATGCCCTGGATTTCCATGTTTATTGTACAATGATTCAAGAAAATATAGAGATCACAAGATAAAAGGGAAGAAATCACAAGATAAAAGGGTCGAATTGAGTATCTCACCCTCTTTGCTTTTGTGCAGGTATTACATCTGCCATTGCCTTTTCTCCAGCTGCTGGCAATAGGTTCGTACAGCCAGAGGATTGCAATCTACTGAGAAGATGACGTGGAACTCTTATACATCTTACGTGGCCAGCAAGGTGGGGTCATCCATGTAAGTGCCAGATGATTGGATTTCCTTATGCGATGGTTATTTGTCAAGAAATTTTAGGTAATCATATTGCAATTCCAGGTGTTTTGTTTCTGAAAGATGGAAACTACTCCTTATACTGGAGGGCGAAAGGTAGAATGCTCTAAACCTTCTCTTTTTCTTTTCTTGGCAATATGTTTAATGACTCTTTACCAATCTCTCTCCCGCTCTCTCTCCCAATGGCATGTGATGTAAACATTTTATCTGGACATTTCCAGAGTTTTTGTGATTGATTGATCAGAAAAATAGCTGGAACAATTACCTTGTGACGTTGAGTGATTGAATTCTTTGTTGCCTCTAAGATGTGCAAATTTGTTCCATCTGCTACTGTTAGTGATTATCATGGAAAGGCATCCCTTTTTCATGTCTTAGGCTTGCTTGAATGTTCTTTGGTTTTTATACAGGGTAATAGGATTTAAGTTGTCCTCTTTGGCATATGCAAAGTCTATCAGATTGGATAGTATAGAGCCAGATATAAAATACAATAAGAAAGGACAAGAGAGAGACAGCGCGGGGGAGGGGGTGCAGGGAGAGAGAGTGAGAGAGAGTGCATGATTCTGCCCTGTTCTTCCAGGCAGAGTGACCTAAGAAGCAACAATGCACTTGCTAAAATGGGCTGTGGGTTAATGGGTGAAGCCGGATAAGATAGGAGAACATATCTAATTCTTATATCTAGTCTTTCTCCAATTAGAATGCACAAATATTTTCGAATCAATTTTGTCTTTATCCTGTGATCAAACACAGTCTAAGTTCTTAATTTGTGCGAAAATGACTGTAGTGTTTTGGGATGGACTTAACATTTGGGAATCGTGGGTAAGCATGTCTGTCTCTGACAATGTCTCCTCTTAAATTTCTTGTAGGACCCTTTTATTATGTGCTGGGATTTTCGCAATGCTGTTGATGTTGTCTACAAGTGAGTGTTGTTTTCTAGTGCTAGCAAAGCACCTCTTTCCATCTAACCGAAAAACATATTTTTGCTGAAATTTAGGGTCATTAGATGAGAAAGTGGAATATTTCCTGCGCCTTTCCTAAGGCAAAGTTTTTTTCTCTCAAGTGACTTTTTTTGTCCCTCAATCGTTTGTATAGGTTGTATCAATCATGTGAAGACACCAACCAGGAGATATACTTTGATGTTGGGCCTCTAGGTCGACATCTTGGTACAGGCAGTAAGGTATCATGCTGGTTTTATATTTACAGTGAACTATTTCATCAATTGACTACTCTTTCTAACAGTCTTTGCCCTCAGGATGGTCTTGTTCATATATATGATCTTCAAACTGGCCAGTGGATTTCAGGCTTTCAGGCTGCATCAGGTCTGATACTTTGTAATTCAAGGGTTTCTGGTCCCCTTATGGGCATTGTGTTTTGTTTTTTTAAATTTGCCTGCTGATGAATATATCCTTGTCTTCCGTGATAATGCAGGTACAGTAAATGGTTTCTCTTTTCACCCGTTTCTACCACTGGCTGCTTCTTCTTTGGGTCACTGAAGACTTGAAGTTGCTTAGGGCGATGATGGAGTATTTCATTTGAGGGGTATCATGGACGTCCACCTTTTGCTGTTAAAGCTTTACAGCATATTTCACTTCACCTTGTTGAATGACTTGCTGATTGTGCCATTTCAATCAAAGTATTGGGTTCTAGAAGATCCTCCATCGGGTTTTTTCTCGTTCTCGTTCTTTAATTTTTTTTCAAAGTCCCACTGGAGGATCTTCTAGGGCCCAAGCAGCTTTGCCATTTTCTTTGTGAAAAGATATCCCCTGTTTTCCAAGTTTTTCAGCAAGCTAAGATTATGCCATCTTGAATTTTTTGTTGCTAGTTTAAGCAGCCATAGTCCGTTCTGCTTTTCTTTGATGATCACCTCAACAATTTACTATTGCCATTGGTTTACATTATATTCTCGTCTTTTTGCAGGTGATTAGAACGGCCTCTGAATCTGGAGCTAGGCTTTGATTCTGCAGCTAGTAGCATGGATGATGAAAATGGTGGTGCTGATCTTGAGGCCGCGCCCCATGAAAAATGGCAACAGTATTCTTGAGAATTCTTAAAAAATTTGTGTCTATCTATACTATAATTTTCATGGATCGAAAATGTTCGTGATTGATGACCAGGCAAATCCATTAGCTGCAGCGATCTAGCAATGTTGAACTCACACTTTTTGTAACAAGCTATGCCGACTTGTGGATAGCTTTGGGCAGTTGCACAAAGTAGAGTTTGAGTCTGTCTTGGTCGCGGTTTAATTGGCTGTAACTAATGTATGATGAAGGATGATCAGATAATAATCTTTTTGGGTAACTGTGAGATCAAATCTGATGGCGGAGGGGCGCCGCATGTGTCTGCCTCTCGAGTCGCCGTTCTTGTATACACTGCCGCAGTTCATGTATTGCTTGAGTTGGTTGGTATGCCTGGAAGTCAGATTGTGCCCTTTTTCGTCAGGTGATACTAACAGGTGGCCTTGTCTTGAGTTCTTGTGAATCAACGATTCGGAATTGTCAGGGGAAGCCCTGTTTTAGAGTCCCTTGTGTTGGATTTCTGCAAGGGCGTGAAGAACATTAAGATAGATTCGACAAGTATGAAAGAGTTGGTAGTCTTCCACCCCGGGTTCTTTAACACGCAGAAACTTTGGGCCCTGCATTTGCTGTTGCTGCGGGTATCGGGGTATTGGCCTCATGATTCTCTGTTCAGACTTGAGACGTATCTTCTTTGGTAGAAGCCATGTTGGATTTTGTTGTCTGGTGGCAAGAGGATGTGCAGCAACTTGTTAAAGGAACTTTTTGAGCAGCTGCTCGGAGTTCCTATTATCACCATCGGCAGTCGGTGTTTGCAGGTATGAGCTCAGTATATTTTTGCCCTTCATAAGACATGCTCGTGTTGAATGGTGTCCGTGAGTAGCACCATTTAATGCTGTATGTTGGCCCAGTTGAGTGACCTCAGTTCTCTGTGGCATTGTAGTCTTCCATCTAGGGGAATCGTTGTGAACTCATGTGTAGTTAGTTATTGGCAGATAGGATGATTCGTAACTTTGTGTTCCAAGTTTCTACATAAGAGATTACTGTGAACCTTGGAGCTTCCCTCTGTTTAATTTTCGATAAATGGATTGCTCAATTTCTGCCAATGAATGCCAGTAGGTATTGCTAATTATTGTGGATGCTACTCACCGCAACATTCTTAGATGCCTCGGTTTTCATAAGAAAAATGCATGAAGAGATTATCGGAAAGGTTTCTTGAAATTTCATTCTTTCAATTTATAGAGAAAATGTAATTATCTGCAAATATAAAAAAGAGTAATGGAACTAGTCATCGTAGGTAGACAGAACTGGTTCATGCTTTCTCATCACATTAGGTTGTTTTCAATTATCATCTTACAAAGTATTCTCACAATATTTTACGATGGCAAAGGATGGATTAACTTGGAAGCTCCAGTCAACAATGAGGTTCTCTATCTCATGTGATCAACTATTGGAATTTTCGGAGCCTTCAAATATCACAAGTTCTACATGAGAAGCATATGTAAATAGTCTCAATTATTAAAGAGATTTACTTGTTAATTTTTACTTGTAGTATCCTTATCGGTCTTCTCATGGTGGGATATAGGTTCAAAGGATATTGTCTTTGGATGGACTGTAGTTTTGTTATTATATATTCATGTTAAATATGAAAACTAGTATTAATCAGATTTTCTATGTTGCTTGTTCAATGTGCTTAGATTCTGCCCCTTTCAGAGATGGAAGAATTGCCATCCCATTGTAAAAATGTCGGAATCTGATACTACATGCACCTGTTAGTCAATGGGACCTTCCTGGGATAACATACATGCTATGAAGTTCACAATGCCTGGAAAGATTAGTCATATACCTCACCTCCCTCCCCCCATTGAAGGTTTGTGCCTCTCCTATGATATTTTCAGTTCGCTTCTTTTGCTGACTTATTCTATGCATGAATGTTAAACAATTTGTTAAAACTTTGGAAGCTCATAAAAAGATGATCATTCTCGAACTTTTATTTGGTCCAGCAATCGAAATTTGCTCATGGCTGTCAGTCTACTCAACATTTGTGCAGGACAAAATTAAGCTGTTTGAGTTCCTGTCTTAAAGTAAGTGCAGTGTTGTACTGGAGGTTCTTTTGCTGCCATGTAGAGTTAAGATGTTGAGCTAAGAGTTTAGCAATGAGCACTTAGAAAGAGAACATGTTTAGAGAAGATGTGTAGACGAGTTTAAGAGCTTATATTGATGGAGACTTGTTAAAACTAACTAGCATTCGCAATGGACAAATGGAAGTTGTTTGTTTGAAATTTTAGTGAGCCAATGATTTTCTTATTTCCCACGATCCACATCTAATGTGAAATTAGTTTCTTAAATGGGGTATCCACATGCAGTTTGAGTTTGATGAAGAATCTGAATAACGTTTTAATTTGGATGAAGAAAATTTTTTGTGCTCATGGAAGGGGAACTTTGAATGTTTGGAGAAACATCTCAAGAGAGTTGAGATCACCGGCTTTGAAGTTGATTTGGAGTCAAATCATCTGCTCGCCCTGATTAAGTTTCTTGTTGGGGATGCACTTGTGCCGAAGAAGTTGATTAACAACGTTGATTTGTTCCTACGATATGGACTGTCTTCAACCCGCTGGTCTGTCAAAACTACATGCTATGAGCCGAAATGTGCTCAGCTGTCGAAGAGCTTCCATAAATGCTGAGGTTATCTTCGATTATTTTTTTCGAATAGATGTCATCATAAAAGCATAAGAAAATCCGGGTTTCTTGTTGATCTCATGGTGAGGGTATGTTGTCCGGGGCACTACGCTGCTCATTCTTGTTCACGCTCTTTCAACAGCAAAATTATATGAAGTATGACAATATAAGATTTTTAACGTGAATCTATTCTGCACTTGTTTCACGTTTTCCCTTTAGCTATAAATATGAACCTCTCAAGGAAGGATGTTAATCTTAATTAAATATAACTACAAATTGGAAATTCAGTGTCCAACAGATGCTGCCAATAACTAAACAAGGAATGCACAAAAATGAGAAAGACTACTACTTTCAATTCACTTAAAAGAAATTGAAACCCATGAACAGTGAGAATTTTGCCCCTTTTTCTAGGCTTTTGCTTTCTTTTTTCCCCTAATCATCCACCCGAAGGAAGAATCGAAAGCTTGTGAAACTAAAAATGAAAAATGAATTTGAAAATGCAGGGTCCACTGGAGAGAAAAAGAACTCATGACGCCTTCTGCAGCATGGAAATTAGTGAAGTAGAAAGCACTTAAAAAAAAGACACAGCATGCACGAGATCATTTAGAATGGGAGAGAGCAAATATTGGTTTAATGGATTCCAAGCAGAGTTCTCGATCTCTAGTGAGTTACAATTATATACCCGCCTCAGTTCTCTTTAAATGGCACATATTCTGCAGAGACTGAACAAGCTGATAAGCCCTTGGAGCCGTCTCTTCGTTACGCTCTTCACAGGTTCCTGCAATCAATCAAATCAGCACAACCACTCGTTTGCTTCATAAACCACCATCAAGACGTATGCTCAGCCAGAGACAAATCCCAAAAGAACTTATGCATGAAGAATTCAAACCTTGTTGAGTCAGTTTCGTCACGTGCAAAGGTATCATGATGTCCTGGGTCTGAACTGTGTGAGACAATGCCCACTGGAAAGCTCCCTTAGCTTCGATGATCAAATCCTCCACGATCGTAATCCGGTGCCCAGGTTTCTCCCCATTCCCGGGCTTCTCTTCCTCCACACTGCCACCACCCAGATTTTCCGTTTGTGGATCAGGTTTGACGGCATTCG
Organism: Eucalyptus camaldulensis; assembly: GCA_019915185.1. NCBI lineage: Eukaryota > Viridiplantae > Streptophyta > Magnoliopsida > Myrtales > Myrtaceae > Eucalyptus > Eucalyptus camaldulensis. The sequence continues at coordinate 11,234,401 of JAHSVA010000013.1, read as the reverse complement.
GTTCCAGCTTTGATTGTATGGGAGACAACCGGACTCTTACATAAGGCTTGATGCTGTTGATCCTGGCAATCTTTTGCCTGTCCTCCCCATTTTTCCTCAAGTGCAAATGTTCAGGTGAGACACATATAACAGGAAGATGCTGAAGCTAAATCTGTACAAATGCTGTGCTGATTTCTAGAGGTTGGTCATGGTCAACTTTCACAATTCTCCTCCCCCTTTTCTTCTCTGAACTCTTGGGCAATCTAGTCATGTTGGTTGCTTTAAAATTTATCTTCTGTAGGGCCAGGCCCTCTTAGATCAGCAATCCCAGCACAAAATGGCTTTTCTTTTGGAAGCTTATTAGAATCTTGGGTGGTCAAGTATATACTTGATTTTCTCTTTGGTCTTTCTATTACTCTGTTCAGAGGACAATACCCTTCTTGCGTTTGCATTATAAGTTTTTTTTTGGGACAATGGCGGTGCTTGCTGATTTTTCTGTTCCTTCTTATGTTTATTCGTTAGCGAGATGTTGTGCTGTTGGTGGTACTTTAATTGCTTTGTCTCATGGTCAGACTAGAGTATGGGGGCGACGACAGTGCAAATGCATGTTTGTTTGATGTTGATCAAGGTACAGGTCCTCATGGCATTTTGTGGTCATGTAGAATGTGTATTCATTTCTGTGTATTCCAGTAGCTTGAAAAGATGTTAGTCTTAGGACTGCTGAGACTATTTGCTTAGAAATATCTATAACCAAACATTTGCAAATTGAGATAATGGGGTGTTTATGTCTCATGTAGTTCTCTTTGGTTGCAGATTCCTTTACAGCGAATCTTGTTGTGACGGAAGAGGAATCGGTTTATGAATTCTGTTGATAACCATACATGTCTGCTACAGGTTGTCTCGTTAAATTTTCTCTTTTTCCACTTTATCATGGTTATATTTTGAGCTGTAGTTATTTCTCTTAAGGTTATTAGCCACAGCTAAAATTGAAAATGGGAGCTTTTCAAATTTCAGACCCGGTTAGCTGTGTATTTGCATTAACTACTTGTGATCATCCAATTCATGTCTGGGATGTACTACTGGATAGGTCTGAATTGTGAAGTTGAGCTTAGAGGTTTCATGTACTCTAGGGAGACTATACGGAAGCCGTATAATCGTTTAGGGGTACATTGAAGTTGTGGACCCCAAACTTATCACACATCTTAGACATGCTTTGTAGCAACTCTGTTATCTGCAAACCTCTTAGCTTCTCTTTTAAAATCTTCTTCGTGCAAACCCATTTTGAATTGTGTTGAAAAAAATAGGAAATTTTATTGACTCGTCCACTTGACATTATGGCTTCGTTGCACATACAGGGCTTATGATGCTGTGGATGAAATTAGAGCTGCATTTTCAATTGCATTTAATCCTGCGCGAACAAGTAAGTGTTAACATTCGATTTTGAAGACTCTTAAATTCCCTCATGTCAATGGTCCACTCTGATTCCCCTCAAACTTTTCTGCTAGAATCCTTACATTATTTTACCTTCTATTTTTAAAAGAAGTCAGCATTTGGTGATGTTGCTTATGCTCTGCTACCTGAATTTCAGAACGTCAGTGTTTGGTTGCTTAGTGGTTTTTGCAGTTATCATGAATGATTTAGTTTGTTGGAGCTATTCCCTTTACATAGGGTTTATAGCATTTTAAGTCTATTAAAGTTACAACCTACATCCTCTGCTTATGTTTAGGATTGCTTGATATAACAGATCCATAAGAGCGTTTCACGTACATCGCCCTGGTAGGGATTTTGAGAAGCACTCAACCCTTGAAGGAAACAAAGAAGGTCAAATAGGTGCGTTGTTGTGCTTGTCCCGTTTTAGCTATTTCTGGATATTTGTCTATCAACTTAAATAAAAGAGGATTTCAAAAACTAGAATGGAGAAGAATTGAGTATTTCAACTTCAAAGGATTACTTTGGATTGAAAGGCTGTCTTGTTCTATTTATTTTTGCCACGGGGCTGATGTACTATGCATGTAAAGGGAAATAGAAGATCTCCAAAATGCCCTGGATTTCCTTGTTTATTGCATAATGATTCTAGATAATATTTAGATCACAAGATAAGCGGGGAGAATTGAGTATCCCACTCTCTATTGCTTTTGTGCAGGTATCATATCTGCCCTCGCTTTCTCTCCAGCTCATACCAGAATGCTGGCGACTGGTTCCTACAGCCAGACTATTGCAATCTCCAAAGATGATAACTTGGAACTCTTACACATCTTACGTGGTCAGCAAGATGGGGTTACCCATAATAAAATTGCAATTCCGGGTGTTATTTTTTAAAGATGGAAACTACTTGTATACTGGAGGAGGAAAGGAAGAATGCTCTAAATCTTCTCTTTTCCTTTTCTCGGCAATATGTGTAATGACTCTCTACCATTCTCTCTCTCTCTCTCTTTCTCTCTCTCTCTCTCTATCTCTCTCTCTCTCTCTCTCACATGCAATGCCCTGCAATGTAAATGTTTTATCTGGACATTTCCAAGGTTTTTGTTATTAATTAATCAGATAAAAGTTGGAACAATTACCTTGTGATTATGAGTGATTGAATTTGTTGTAGCCTCTAAAATATGCAAATTTGTTCCATCTGCTACTGATAGTGATTATTATGGGAAGATATGCTTTTTTCATATCTTAGACTTACTTTTGAATGTTCTTCGGTTTTTATGCAGGGTAGTAGGAGTTCAGGCGTCCTCTTTGGCATATGCAAAGTCTATGAGATTGGATACACCCGAATATAGAGCCAGATATAAAATACAACAAGAAAAGACGAGATACACGTGGAAAGCTTTTCTCTTTGGTGGAAGGGCATGGCTTTGGGTTTAAATTGCGGGCGGCGATTGTGGCAGAAAAGGATGAGAGAGAAAGAAGAGGAGAGAGGGAGAGAGAGCATGATCCAGCCCTCTTCTATGCAGACACTGTAACCTAACAAGTAACAAGGCACTCACTAACATGGGATGTGTGTTAATTGGTGAAGCCGGATAAGATAGGAGAACATATCTAATTGTTATATCCAGTCTCTCTCCAAATAGAATGCTCGAATATTTTCATATCAATTCTGTCTTTATTCTATGATCAAACACAGTCTATGTTCTCAATTTCTGCGTAAACCACTGTGTTTTGGGATGGACTTAGCAATCAGGAATCATGGTGAACATGCATTATTTTAGGCATGTCTCTGACAATGTGTCTTCTTAAATTTCTATGTAGGACACTTTTATTATGTGCTGGGATGTTTGCAACGCTGTTGATGTTGTCTACAACTGAGTAATGTTTTCTAGTGATAGCCAAGCTCCTCTTTCCATCCAACTTAAAAACATATTTTCCTGAATTGATGGGCCATTAGATGAGAAAGTAGAATACTTCCTACTGCGAATATGCCTTTCCTAAGGCGTAGTTTGTTTCTCTCGAGTAGTCGCTTGTGCTATCATTATTTGTTTTTCAAACCATTGAAGTGACTTTTTTTGTTCCTCTATTGTTTGTATAGATTGTACTGATCATCTGAAGATACCAACCAGCGGATATACTTTGATGTTGAACCTCTAGGTTGACATCTTGGTCCAGGCGGTCAGGTATAAAGCGGGATTTTACATTTATGGTGATCTATTTTGTCAATTGTCCACTCTAACAGTCTTTGCCTTCGGGATGGTCTAGTTCATATATATGATCTTCAAACTGCCCACTGGATTTCAGGCTTTCAGGCTGCATCAGGTCTGATACTGTAATTCAAGGGTTTCGTGTTCACTTATGCGTTTTGTGTTTAGTCGTAGTAGATTTGCCTGATAATGAAGTTTCCTTGTGTTCCATGATGATGCCGATACAGTAAATGGTTTCTCTCTTCACCCGATTATGCCAGTGGCTGCTTCTCCGTGGAACCAAAGATTTGAAGTTACTGAGGACGATGATGCAGTTTGTCACTTATGGGGTGTCATAGACGTTACTCTTTTGCTGTTAAAGCTTTATAGCATATTTCACTTCGCCTTGTTGAATGAGTTGGTGCTTGTGCTAATTCAATCGAAATATTGGGCCCTAGGAGATCCTGCATAGGGTTTTTTTCTTGTTCGGTTCTTTTCCAAAGTGCTACTGGAGGGTCTTCTGGGGACCAATCTTGGCAACTTTCATGGCAAAAGGATATCCTTTTTTTCCCCAAGTTCTTTGGCAAGCTAAGATTAGGCCATCTTGAAGTTTTTGTTGCGAGTTTCAATAGCCAGAGTCTATTCTGCGTTCCTTTGATGATGCACTTGGATCAAATTGGTGCATGTTCAGTTACACAGATTAGAGTAGATATCTCTCGTGAGCCATCTATGCATGCCATTGGTTTACGTTGTATTATTGTCTTTTGCAGGTGATGAGAACTATCTCTCAGGAGCTTCGCTTTTGATTCTGCAGCTAACAGTGTGAAAGCTTTCGTTATGTAATTGCACAAAGACATAATCGCAGCAAGTAATACGCTTTCTGGCTTAACAGATGTTTCCTTGTGACAGCATAACCAATAGAAATGGTCTTCGTTAAGGAATTGTCAACTTGCTCTCTTTGGCAGATAGCCTCTGAACTGCAACACTGGTTTCTTTCTCAGAGCCTTTAGTGGAGAGTAAATGGGATTCGAGAATCAGGAAGAAAGTTTTGCCTCCGTACCACAGAATTTGCATAGCCGAATTGGTCATTTGGTTCCTTTAATGGAGCAATTTTATTGCCACTTTTCAGTTGTCGTAGAGAAAAGGTACTCTATGTAAAGGTGTTTAATGCGCGAGCTAGGAGAGTGGAGAAGTATGAAATTTATCATTTGCTTTTTCTCCTTTCCTGTCTTTACGCCCGGATTGGTTACCAGGGAAGGCTTCACGGGGATCAGAGGTGGGACCCTAACCCGTAAAGGGTTCGGCCGGGTTTCCCAATGGGACCGTTATCCCATACTACTTCCCCTCACTTGCCTTTAAATGGCTTGTGAGGAGGAGTCCTCCCGGGATGGTCATTTCAGGAGGGAACAGTTTAAGGACTTGTTCAGGTCCAAGCCTGGTTCTTATGTATACTCCATGGCCAGGACTTTGCCATGGAGGGTTTTTCTTTGAGTTTTCCTTCTCTCACAGGGCTCACTTCCGCTCCTCCCTTTCGGGGATCCACACGAGGCACCTTGCCTGATAGGTGGAGCAGTTTATAGTCTTACTCAGGACTTTCTGTTCTTCCTTATCATATCGAATTTAGTTTGACCTCAATATGAGATGTTTATCTTTAGTGACATATCATTGAAGTCCAAATGCGATGAGTTTATAAGACGTCTTACACACAAGAAGGCATGCTTAACAAGTTTAAGATACTAATTCCTTTTACATGCACAACAATATGACTAAATGTTTTATTTACATGTCTAAAATATATCTAAGCATGTGATATCCGCCCGCATAAATATTAAGTTGTTTAATTAAACCAGTCTACGATTGTGATAAAAGCATTGAAAGGCTCAAAAACATGTTCCCCTTCCCCTTCATGACACAATATTGATTAAGTTTCAACCAAGCATGCTTACTTTGATGCCATGTAAATGCATCATCATGTCAAAAACTGCCGGCCTCAGTTTGGAGTGATGCGACTACAAAGTATGGTCGGAGGTTGAGAGGGCTCCATGGCAAGTGCGGAGATATGCGTGATAGAGTCAATGGTGGAAAGAGAATTGGGAACATATGAAATTGGGGATATTTTTATCTTACTATGTTGTTGAACTTGCATCTATATATTACTTTGAGAGAAAGAAATGTTGAGTGGGTTACTTATTGTATAGCATAAATTTTGTCAATTACTTAAGTTTAATTTTGATCCTCCCAATTTATTTTAACAATTGGGATCATCTATGCTTAGATGGGTCATAAAACGCTGTTATGATGAATTTTTAAAAAACAAAAGAAAGAAAAAGAAAAAAGATAATAATTTAAAATAGAACTATATAAATAAAAAGGGCCAAGTGACGTTCATTGTTCTTTGCCTTTGTCTTACTTAGCTCACAAGTCCTCGGCTGATAATAATTTAAAATAAAACTACATAATTTTGTTGAGTATAGACCATATAGGTTGGTCATGGAGCAAAGTTATGATGAAGATTAAAAAAGAAAAGAAAAAATATATTATTTTTAAATAAAACGATATAAAGTAAAGGGGCCGCACCGAAGAAGCCCTAGAATTTCAATTTTCATGGCAAAACCCTCCGAGCGCCGGAGGATAGGATTGTCAGGACCGAATCGAAAATCGATTCTTTCAGTCCGGTTTGATTTTCGATTCGATTTTTATAAAAAATTAATATTTTTTTATTGGTTCGGTTTTTAATAATTAATCGAACCGAACTGAACCACAAACCGGTGAATTCGGTTTTTCTCTCCCGACTCCCGTCTCCTCTCCTCTCGTGTCTCGTCTTGGTCGGTTGGAGGTGCAATGGCGACGGCGACGGCGACCCTCCGTTCCCATGTCTCCCCTCGCCCTCTTTCTTTGGTAAAGCTGCGTTTTTGGCCCTTTTTCTCGGTGCCCAGAAGCTCCGAGGGGGAAGAAAGTCGGCTCCGCTCTTCTGGGTTTTGGCTTTTGGTCGAGTCTTGGGGGCTTCGATGTTGGATGTGGTTCGACTGTCTTCATTGCGCTTCTCTTCTTCTCCTTCTTCTTCGTCTCTGACGCCGTCCTCTTCGCGCCAGCGTGGTGCCCTCTGCCCTCCTCCTCATAAGCTCCACAGGTGGTCCGATGCTTCTGCCAATTGCTCCCACGGTGGTGGCGTTGCGGGTCTTGGTTTCGGAACCCGAAAGCGATTTGCCTCTTTGAAGGTGCGATTTTTCCCTTTTCTCTTTCTGGGGAAATTCTCTCTTCTTGGAGTAAGTTATCTTGTGAGGGCTCATTTGAATGAGCTGTTTGTTGTGACGATATCTGTTTTGCACATTACCCTGGCAAGATCATGTTTCGGTTTGAATCGGATTGGTTTCTTTTTTTAGTGTTTTGGGGGACTGTTCTCTTGTGTATGATTGTCGGAGTCTGTAGCATTACATGGACTTAATGACTGACCGGCATTAATTTGGAGCAGGAAGGGCTTGTTAGGAAATGAATGAGTAGAAAGATCTCATCTTGGTTAGGATTCTCGGTGTATATCCCATATGTTGCGTCTTGCTCAATCATCCTGTACTTTGGTTGGAAATTTGGTTGCTCTGGATGGTCAAAGAAAACCAAGAAATTCCAGTAATGCATTGTCCACAGGTGCTCTGGTTTCGGTCAGTTTGTACATTGATCCTTTGAAGTGGAACAATCAGGTGATTTCCCATTTAGTGGTATCCTGAACCAATAAGAGAGAACAGCAACAGCTTAGAGCCAAAAAAATGTTTTGGAGGCTTGCTGATCATGCGTTCTGCATTCTTACATACATGGGACCTTAACAATGGAATGCGAGAATAGCTTTTGCATCACTTGGTCGTGGTTCTTACTGTTAAAAGAAGTGATATTTGAACTGAGTGACCAGATCTGTTGCTTTGTGGTGATAATTCCATAATGAGCAGAGAATATGAATTGCTTCTTTGGCACAAGAATGTTTTGATGGTGTCATGGGAACTTTGTTTGTCAAAATAAACACGGTGAGTCCTGTTGATATTGGACCTGTCACTTCACTCCTGAATATTTCAACTGCACTTCATATAATTATAGAATTCACGCTCCACATCAGCTGCAACTGGCTTGAAGAAATGCAAAACTTCTTTATTGTGAACTGAATCTTGTTACACGGTTTAGTCCTTTTCAGTACTTGTATAAGCAGTTGGGTGGAGAATTTTCATTGATGACTGGTAGGAACTCTATGCAATGATTTCAAATATAATCCTTTTTTTCCTCTTTACTTTTGGCAATGTATGAGATGCTTTTATATCTGATCTGATGAGTGTGACTGCTGTTTAACAAGTCATCTGCTCGTGAAGCTTGAAGTTGTTGGGCGTTGTTTGCTTCAATTGATATAGTCATATGACGAAATTGTTTCCAAAGTTAGTTTATAGAGCTCAAAAAGGAAAAGAGTGGTTCTTTTACAAAATACTTGGGGGGTTGCTTGGAGATTTCATTAAAAAAAAAAAAAAAAAACCGAAAACCAAAACCAAAAACCGAACCGAACTGTTGACACCCCTACTTCCATTACTACTCCCTCCCTCTCTTAGGCGCGCTATGCTTGTTAAACTATTCAAAGTTCGAGATGAAACGTGGCTAGACGGTTGGCAACCATCCACTAACCAAAAAAAAAAGGAAAAAAAAAAAGAAAGAAGGAAAATGTCAGAAAAATTATTAAAAAATTGTAAAAATTATCCACATCAGCGATTTTTTTTTTATCAAAATTAGTTGGATGGATTGCATTGACAAATTCTCAAAAAAAAAAGAATAAAATTGATCAAATTAAAAGTTTAGGACTAAATTGATACTATCACAATAAGTTAAGGCCTTTCTCGGTAATTTCCCCTAATATTGTGTGTTGAACCTCTAATAGTGTCTCATTTGGCTTGAAAGGATGTCAAGCACTTTGAATAGCTAAAACTCACCTTCACTTAGGCGATGCCAAGTGGATATTGACAAGACATTTTTACCACTAAGTAGATATGAAAAGATGTAATAAGCAAACAACAACATGTTTATATATGCATTTTCATCAATAGTTGATTGGAAGATCATATTAGAAAAGAAAATTGGTTGGTTCAACTTATATGTGAGAAATTGAGGCACTTAATAACAAAAACCGACAGCAATAAAAATTATAAGAGATATGCAGGATTAGGAAAAAAATCAATAACACTTTTACATGATATCAGAACCATTTATTCCAGATTTTTTTTTTTATAAGATCGAGAACTATGCTCATGGCGGTCTATGTTCACTAACCACATTAATGTTCTAGTTTTTTCTATAGGACACAATGGTGTAACCGCTTTGGCATTGCCAGCACAGTCACAATATCCCAATTTTGGAAATGCCATGGAGGTTTCAAATGATAAAAGTGCCCATCTTGCTGCACAACAGCACATACCTATAGACCGTTGGAATGTTCCGATTTCTCCAGAAGAAAATGGTATTGCTACGGTCGAATTGCTAGTACAGTCCCATGGTATTAATTTACAATATGCAAACGATTGATTCTTTGAGCCAAATGGGGTATACAATAATTAAAAATGTTCTCCCCTCGACAGCCCCGGTGCCTCGGAATCAAGCTTCCAATCTAGTAGTACACCTCCTCTATCTGAAGGCTATCAAGTGGTGGAAGATGTACATCAACCATTTCAGATGATGGTTTGAAGAACTGGCTGGCTGGTGTGTTTAGTCAAAACCCACCATATGACGAAGGTTTTGTTAGAGGTACAAAGCAAAGGTGTTAATGGCTAGCTCAAGATAAAGGCGATGATGCAGTGGGGTTTCTTCATTAGGAAGAGAAGTGTCAAAATTGTGCAATTAGATGAACCACTGATTGTAGTTCAAGCTTGATTTGAATTTTCTTACTATCAATTAGGTAAGATGATTCTCTGTTTATTGTATGATGAAATCGATGGTACATTTCCTTATATGAGGGCATATTAAGTACTTATCTGTGTTTGACCTCGTCATCATTGATAAAGTTACTTGTTTATCTATAGAACAACTTTGTTACCTTCTGAAGTGACTAATTTTCTTATCAAAGAGTATCTGTCTACTTCAGTTCTTTTAACATCTTTCTTTAGAAGTGCTGCGATTTTTCACATGTAAAGAATGCAAGGTATACAATTCAAGGAGTGTACTTGGATTCTGCGCTCATTACGCATCGGAATTGCAACCCTGTCCTCCGCCCCCATCGCCCTATGTATTAAGTCATGGCAGTTTGTTGCTTATCCACATGCAATATAGGTACTTTTCGGAACACACACTGTTAAGACATGATACTAGTTACCTTGATATTCTCCATTCATTCGGACGGTTGCTGAGATGATAGCAGAAGTAAATTTTAAAAGGGTCCACAACAGCTATAAGTAGAAGGCTTAGCCAAAGGTGTCTGGTGCGATAGACACAAGTTGTCTTCTCTGACAGTCCTATCAATAGTAAAGCTTCTCCCTTAGTCGTACTTGTTCTCCTGGTCTTCTCTTCTTATTTTCTCGGTCCTCGAAGCTTTTAACTGCAATTTCTCCAAAACAAGCTTGTGTAAAACGACTCCTGGAATTTCAAGTTTACAGGGATTTGCACTGGCAGTGAACCTGATAACAATCATTTATTTTGTTGGTAATGTTATGGTCCCATCTTACAATTAATGTTAAATGTCACTATTTCTGCACTTGCATTGGGAAGAATACTTTGAACACGTAAAGATTTGGAAGGGCTACAAATAAGGAGGATTTAATTTTAGAGTAAATTCAACTAAGGTTCACTTAAAGGTATCATCACAACAAATAATAAACCAAAGAAAAGAAATATCACAAATGCACATTTTACATTCATACGCACTTTCTCCTGGAGATTGGCAATAATTTCAAGAGAAACAATAATACAATTAAACAATTTTAGATTCTTGAATGTACATCATTGAATTAAAAGACCCCTTGATGCTCTTTATTAAGGATACCAAGTCCATTAATGATATTGTATACAAAATCTCATGATCTAAACCTACCATCTATTTGAGGACTCCAAATATCTGAGATTGGAATATAGCCTATGTTCTTTATTGTCACCATGAAACCATATATCTGGCTAGTCAAATGTAGACTTCGTTAGTCAAGTACACTGCCCGAACCATTCAACCCAAAGTATAGATTATTCAAACCAAACATTTGGTTCTCTTACACATGAAAATAATGAATATGTATAGATGAAGCAAAAGCTCGGCACTATTGAGCATGTCTCAGAGCTTACAGCAATGCCATCAAGACAGTTACCACTGGACAGAAGCCATGGCTCAGCATCTTTCGGTCAATTCTATCTAACTCAATAGATAAATAGTTACCTTTTACTCCATCTTTCTCTTTGACAAATGCCTGCCTAGCAGAAAAGGCACATGGCAGGTATAGATTAAGACTCTCCAAGAAGGGTGGAGTCGAAGAGCTTCAGTCAGAAAGTCCACATGCATTGCTTCTCACACTATGTCTGCAGCTTCAAGTATTAGAGGTCCACTGACAGGAGCAACACCAGCATAACCACCACAAATTTTGAACAGACAGCCATTTTGAATCAGAGATTTATTCTTCATCCTCGTCCAGTATGTAGACCAGGGCCTGCGTCGTTTGGCTAAACACAAGCCACACCTGTACTTGCCATTGCCAAAAGAAACATCGGCTTGATTTCTGTCCAGTGTTCCTTGAATTTATGGCCATAACTAACGTGATGTTTAGATACCTTTGCTGGGTAAAAGTATAAATGCAACACTTGCATTATGCTAAAACACAGGTGGGAAGCAAACCTTGTGTGCCTAAATAGGCTATGGCATGCATGTAAACCATGACTGCTCAACAGTATCTTGCTATCGTGATAGTATATCATCATGAACTTGTAAATAGTGGTTCTTAGTCGGTAACTCAGACTTCTATGCACCTACCATAAGAGAATGATTATTCTTTCTGTATTTGTCTGGCAACTATAGATTCATCCTTTTCGCACTCTGTCCTCTCAATCGATTTGATATTTAGGGGAAAACCTAATATTTTAGTATTTTACTTCTTCAACTGAAAAAATATTTTCTTTGGAGCATACTTTTGCACTTCTTCAATCTGTAGGAACAGACACGAAGTGGTCCATTAAAGGCGCACAATGTACCTATGCCAGTCACATTTACACTCTAAGAGTAGGTTCTAAGTGGACATGTAGTAAGGAGCACAAACAGGATTAACTCAATTCCAACACCCAACCAACGAGATAAATTTGTTATTGACACTGGCAAGTTTATCAAACATTGATACACAAAGGAAAGAGTATGGGGCAACAATAAGTTTCCACACATCCAAAACAGCAAATGGACATGGTAAGAAGCTCAAAGAAAAAAATCTTCAGCACTATACAATTGATGGCATCCCAATGAATTGATCCTCAGCTTGATTGTATGACTGTCAAAATGTTCCTACCACTAATTGACAAGGGAGGAACTACAACATGAGCAATGCTGCGAAGCTTTTTATTCTCCATCTCCAGGTGTAAGGTAGGGTCCTAGACGTGTAGTTTCACTGGGTTAGTGTTTCAAAAGTGAGAACACTATAACCAAGCAAATGTCCACACAAGATTTAACCCATTACGGCCATCAAATGAACATTTCTTAACCTATATACAAGTACAAGACTCCAGCTGTCAAGATATGTTGGAACTTTTGTTGTAATGGTAAGGCAGAAAGTAAAACATCCTTTGAAATCATAAGCATGTAATGGCATGTGTATGCATTGTGCACACAGGAGGAAAAACAAAGCTGTTGCTACTCGTGCTAATGAGGAGAGCAAATAAATGATAGATAGGAACAATAAAAGAACAAACGTTTTTAAAACCAAACCGATGGTTCAATCGGTCAAATTGGTAAAACTATTGCATGTGAAGTCATATGATAGAACACTATGCATATATTAGATTACACATGTTTAGAACAAAAGAAGCCCATTGAGTCGGCAGACACCATAGCATTTTAGTATATTACACATGCTTGATGTCATCTTAATAGCATCCTGTTCAGTTATCTATTAGATTAGGCCAATACGGTCAATAATTAAATTATCCACCAAAAATTGAAGAAAGAAGACACCGGAGCAAATGGTTGGCACACTTGTTAATTACAAGAAGTTGGAGTTCCAAACCCAAAGCCAACTCCAACACTACTCCAATTTTTTTTTAAGGTCCAGAACTGGTCCATAAATTTTGATAGGTTTGCTGGGTACCAGTTAACAGGGACAACTGGTTATCGGTTAAACAGGGTTAATACCACCAGTTCTTGACCAATACTATTTATGCTAGGAAATTTAACTAGACAGGCCCGGTTCCCCATCCAACCAGAAGCACTTCCTAAAATTCTGAAAAGAACAGGAGTCAACAGAAAAGCAGAATATGCTAGGTTTTTCCTTTTGCCATCAATGTCTTAAATTGTGAATTGACATGATCAGAACAAAAATTAGGATACCGAGAGTAAGAAATCAATATGCAAGCTCTGAATCCATGAGTTACCTTCAATTGGTACAACTCCTAGTTATTTGTACAATTGGTTCCTGCAATATGCACAAATGAAAGGTCATTGCTTGCAAGATCATCATTCTGGTGTCTCCCAAGCCTTCACAAATATCATTCATCTTATTTAGCAACATAGCAATTTGATCTTCCTGTTTACAACATAATGTATTAGCCACATTTGCAAATTTGGGCTTTAAAATATGATATACCAAGCTTTTACCTCAAATAGAACCAAATCCACAAAAACAGTGACCGGGAGGAATGCACAACAAGATCCTTCCAAAGGTCTTCCCTGCTTCACATTCATTCGTCAGTCCCCTCACTACCGCTATGGAATTTGTTACATCTACAAAAGAATTGTCAGGTATTCGGAAGGAAATATAATCTGAAGCAAATTCAAAGTCATCCTGCAAAGCCATACAAAGAATGATTAGCATGAAAAAGCATTTGTACTATGCACATGTGGATCTTTGGATAATATATGTAGTTTTAGATTAAAGGTATATATGTCATTCTAAGCAACCCTTATCATGTCTTATCCAAAAATAGTTCAACTTCATGTCTAAAATTTAGAAATTTAGTGTCACTAAAGACATGATACCACACATGATGAGAGACAGGCATGATATTACAATGGTTGCAAACATAAGATATCTAGAAAGGTAGAGAAATCACAAGAAAGATTGTAACAGGCATACCGGCTTCATGACATATGAGAGCACCCTTATGAATTGCTCAACCTTTACAAGCAGCATTCTAGCCTGTTCTACTACATTATCCACCAGTGTCTCATCCAAACCAATACCTAGGTAATGAGAACGCCATCTTGAAAGACCCCCGAGCTCACCCATTCTAAAGCCAATAATTTCTATAGTAGGCTCCTATGTAAATAATAATACTTCAGTATCTTAACCCCATATGTCAAATATCATCTCTTATTGAGAAAACTGACACACGCTCGTGAGGGATAAAATAGCATTTATCTGCTGAACCATCGAAGTTAAAAGTTTACAAAAGAAAATGTTTTACACAATAAGTGGTCATTACAAGCCATCTTCATCTTATGCACACTGTGTTTGAACTAAACGACATACTCTAGAGTCTCTGACAAATAAAAGTTATACTGGAAAATTCTTTAAAGAAATGGAGCTAGTCTACCATCCAATTCACGCAAGCAGGATAGAAGTTTGGAATGTTCATGCGAATTATCAAGTCCTGCCCAAAGTCACTGTGAGAGAGAGAGAAGGGGGGGCATTTATGTGATAGTTGTGAGCTGTAAAGCACAATATTGACAGGAAATGCTAGTGTGTTCAAGGAGACAGCCCCTAGCCCTTCTGCTGTTAGCTTGGGTAAGGTTAACTTCTTTACAATATTCAAATATCAAACTACATCTCTATCCAACAGCTTCAGGAAAGGTAACTTCTTTATAACATTCAAATATCAAACCGCATCTCTAGAGGAGGTACTTGATTCAAAACTCTCCCTGCTACCAATTTACCTCCCCAATTATCAAATGTTTACACTTCAATCTAAAGAAAAGTCCCAGCTTACAAAAGAGCATTTAAACAGTAAGCCACATCTTTATTTCATAGCTTAATCTTTTTATCACTTGTCAATTTTTCCACAAAATTCTATACCATTGTGAATGCACATTTTGAATAGACAAAAGGAGAAAGAAGCCCTAAAGCATTGATTGGCAGTACCATGGAGTTAAAGAGAGTTCATAAGCCTTGGCAAGAAAGAAATAGGCTGGCTTTAAAAAATGAGGAAAGCTCTATAGGTGCTGTAAAAGATATTGGCTTACCACCTTATTTTTTTCACATTGTGGTGGCAGTTCTTTGGACACCAACTCTTTTTTTTTTTAAATATTAATTTTAAGGTAAATATGAGCTTATAGGTGGTAATTAGTAAATAGGAGGCAACCCCTTGGTGCTTTTTAATAGACTTACTTATCAAAAAATAAAACAGCAGAGTATAACCTTGAAATATGTAACTAGAAACGTCATTTCTCACTATGGTAGTAATCAAGAAAAATATGTAGCATGCACATGAGAGTCTACCCAGGAGAAGCACAGGATCTGATCTAATTAACAACAGCCCTATAGTGTGCATGTACATGTGTGCACACCTGTGTAAGCACACCTGTG
This sequence comes from Eucalyptus camaldulensis, assembly GCA_019915185.1. NCBI lineage: Eukaryota > Viridiplantae > Streptophyta > Magnoliopsida > Myrtales > Myrtaceae > Eucalyptus > Eucalyptus camaldulensis. Next base: position 11,219,100 of record JAHSVA010000013.1, on the reverse strand, counting down.
TAAGCACATGATCACATGCATGTGCACGCTGAAGCACATGTTCACAACTGACGCAGAGAAAGCTATGTTTGAAAAGAATTCCAAAAGATGGTATTTATTTTGAATAAGGAGTGCAAATTACAATACCTTAGGCACCTTTTTATAAGGAGGTCGCCATCTAGAAAATAACCAAATAACTGAAATCTAATAACAAAATAAAGGAAAAGATATTGATATAAGGGAAAATTATCAAAACACAACTAGAAAATCTGAAATCTAATAACAAATTAAGGGAAACGCGTGAATCAAATATTATAACCCATTTGTAATCTCGAAGATCACGTAATCCTTTTTGATTTTTGGAACCGCCCACTCCTATGACACTCCAATGTTTCCATAAAGGCATTTGCATGTTGTTCTAAATCAGTCTCCTCCACTTCAGAAGAACTCGACCCTGAGTTATGATTAGAATAAAGAGGAGTATCTGGAGGATGATACACAAATAGGTCCGCTACATTGAATGTCGGGGAGATGTTGAGGTCACCAGGAAGATCAACAACATAGGCATTGTCATTGATTTTCTTCACAATTCGACAAGGACCAACTTTCTTGTGCTTTAGCTTGTTATATGTACCAACAAGAAAGCGTTCCTTGTGGAGGTAGATCGTCACTTCGTCACCCTCAGCAAATACCTTGAGGTGATGATGTTTATCTGCAGCAGCTTTGTAAACAGTAGTAGAAGCTTCTAGATGTTGCTTCACACCCTCTTGTATCTCTTGTAATTTTGTTACTAAGTTTTCAGCCACAACACTATATCTTGGGACTTTGGGCAAAGGCACGAGATCTAGTGTCTGTTGTGGCATTCACCTATAGATGACCTCAAATGGAGACTTGCCCATGGAACGATTGATAGTGTTGTTAAAAGTGAACTCACCAAGAGCAAGATACTAGTCCCATTGCTTTGGCATGTCACTACAAAGACACCAAATAATATCCGCCATAGTACGATTGACAACTTCAGTTTAACCATCAGTCTGAGGATGAAAAGAGCTGATATACTACAAATCCGTCCAAAATAAACGCCATAAGGTCCTCCAAAAATGACTAAGAAATTTGGTGTCACGATCGGAGGTGATAGTTTTTGAAACACCATGCAAATGAACAACTTCTCAAAAAAATAAACTCACTACATGGGAAGCATCAGAAGTCTTCTTGCAAGGGATAAAGTGTGCCATCTTTGTAAACCTGTCCACTACCACAAAAATAGAATCCATACCCCGTTGGGTTCGAGGAAGCCCCAACACGATATCCATTGAAATGTCAATCCAAGGTCCAGAAGGAATAGGTAGAGGGGTGTAAAGTCCAGCGTTCTGAGAATGGTCTTTCGTAGTCTGACAAATGTAGCACTTTTTCACAAATCATCCAATGTCCAGTTTCAATTGCAGCCAATAATACTGCTTCTCAACTAAGGCAACAGTTTTATCTCGCCCACAATGTCCTCCAAGGGAGCCACCATGTAGCTCTCGAATAAGTTGTTCCCGCAAAGAGCTTCAAGGATTGCACAACCTGTTGCCAAAGAATAAAAATTTGTCCTGAACAATCATGTCGCCGTGAGAACCTATCGCAGAACATTTCTCCCAACTTTCCTGAAAATCTTCATCATCAGCATAAAGAGCACAGAGGTGGTCAAAGCCCATAACGTTAGTGTGCATGGTGACGAATGTTGCAACACAACGGCTAAGTGCATTAGCGACTTTGTTCAAGTGGCCCGCCTTGTGTCGAAGCACGAAATTGAATTGCTCCAAAAAGGAGACCCAATGTCCATGCATTCGATTTAGATGTCTTTGGCTCTTTATATACTTGAGTGCCTGATAGTCAATGTTAATGACAAATTCATGTTGATAAAAATAGGGCTATCAATACTTGATAGCTCGTACTACAGCAAAGTACTCCTCCTACTCGTAGGTAGACCATTGCTTGTGAACATCATTAAGTTTCTTGCTAAAATAAGCAATAGGCTTACCTTCCTAGGAGAGAACAACACCGATTCCTACACTAGAAACATCATAGTCTAGTTCAAATACCTTTTCAAAATTTAAGAGCATCAGTATTGGTGCTGTAAAAAGTTTTTCTTTGATGAGAGCAAAGCTGGCTTCTGCTTCGTCACCCCAATGAAATTTTCCTTTCTTCAAGCACTCGGTGATTAGAGCCATAATAGAACTGAAATTTCGAATAAAGCGTCGATAGAATGTCGTAAGCCCGTGGAAGCTATGTGCCTCCACAAGGGCTGGGGAGTCGACCAATCACGAATGGCAGCTACCTTTTATGCATCAACTTGAAGGCCTTCTGCTTCGACAAAATACCCCAAGAAGCGGAGTCGATCAGTCATGAAGCTACACTTCTTCAAATTAACGTACAATTGGTTCATCTGCAATGCCAATAAGACGTCCCTTAAATGCTCCATATGCTACTGGTCATTTGGACTATTTATGAAAATGTCATCAAAGTAGATCACCGTAAACTTACCAATAAAAGGTTTAAGAACCTAAGTCATCAAACGCATGAAGGTGCTAGGCGCATTTGTGAGGCCAAACTACATGACAAGCCATTCGTACAAACCTTCACTTGTTTTAAAGGCTTGTTTTCCATTCATCGCCATCGCGAATTCGCACTTGGTGATATCCACTACGTAGATCAATCTTTGTAAAGACCTTTGATCCCGCAAGCCGGTCGAGCATGTCATCCAGGCGAGGGATTAGGAATCAGTACTTGATAGTAATCCGATTAATTGCCCGGCTATCAACGCACATACACATGCTTCCCTCTAACATACAATTGGTTCATCTGCAAGGCCAATAAGACGTCCTTTAGATGCTCCATATGCTGCTGGTTATTTGGACTATATATGAGAATGTCATCAAAGTAGACCACCACAAACTTACCAATAAAAGGTTTAAGAACCTAAGTCATCAAACGCATGAAGGTACTAGGCGTGTTCGTGAGGCCAAACGGCATGACAAGCCATTCATACAAACCTTCACTTATTTTAAAGTTTGTTTTCCATTCATCGCCAAGGCGAATGCACACTTGGTGATATCCACTACGTAGATCAATTTTTGTAAAGACCTTTGATCCCGCAAGTCGATCGAGCATGTCATTCAGGCGAGGGATTGAAATCGATACTTGACAGTAATTCGATTAATTGTCCGGCTATCAACGCACATACACATATTTCCATAAAGGCATTTGCATATTGTTCTATATCAACAACACACACAAATGCCCATATAAATGGAGAGAGATCTGGCAAAGGAATAAACTGGCAATATATTTTCTCTAGATAACAAAGGATTTTGTTGAGAGAAAAAGTTCTAGTACATCAGTATATAAGAGAACAAAAAAAGAAAAACAAACAAAAATGAAGCATTATAAGAGTATACAGAATCAAAACATGATTTTGAAAGTCGGTTAAAGGTACCAACACAGAAGCAACCAAAGATTTCAAACCCTACATTTTGTTGCTTTCTTTCCTAAGGCATCCCATGAGACAAAGGTGCCGCACTTTAGAACTTCTTAGAAATTGATCCTCCTAATTAGGCATGCCAATAGTTAAGAAACTGGATGGCATGTTTTGGCAAGAACCAAACCACCTTAGACAAGCCGAAGATTTGATGTAAAAGCTTGGAAGTGAAGCCAGAAAGAAGAAAGAGATGATCAACATTTTCCTTTAAAAGTTTTCACACTCAACTCCATTCTATGAAAAATCAAATTCTGTTTCCTGAGATTCTCAATTGTAAGAATCTCATTCCAATTTGGTGTGCATTTATTATGAAGCTTACACTCTCAAGTTATGGAATTTGATTCTCACATATTGGCATTGTATGTGTAAGCATTTGGGTGAAATGTCAAGGAACGAGGAAGCTTTGGTTGCAGATTGTTATCATTTAAACAACAAAATGATCATTTGCGACATTGACTTTGCGGGCCAAGCCCAAGATTAGGAGTTCGAAGCTTTTGCCTGCCTTCTTTTATTTCTTGCATAATTCAAAGATTTCTAATGCTTTTGAGGATGTTTTTGCCTGGAACAAGGGAAGAGATGGAATATTTTATGTAAAGTCTTACTACAAGCTGCTCGATAGGGAGATTTGTGAATAGAACAGATTTTCATTAGAAATCGATTTGGAAAGTGAGGATTCCAATAGAGTTTCTCTTTTTCTTGGGAAGAAACCTGAGAACAAATCCTTACTTTAGAAATGAGGCAAAGTATTGGTTAATAGGTGTCTCCTCAGCAAGAGGAGATAATGCGTGCAACATCTCCTCCTTCATTTTGTTCTTGGACAAGAATGGTTTGGATAGTTTCCTATGTATGCACCATGTTATCTTGGGTTATCAGACGTTTTATTGAGTAAGAACTTTGGGCATGGTAGGGCATTTGTTTACAACACAACAATTAGGACTAACTCAATTCCCCTGTCTTTTGGCTGATTTGGAAGGAGCAAAACAAGAGAGCTTCCAATGGAGAGAAATCTTCCATTCTATTTTATTGAAATTTGGCTTAAAGTCACACACTTTTGGCGTAGTGCAAACTTGCATATAGATGTAAATGCGTTGGTTGATTAGTCAATGATTTATTTGGTATTTGAGCTCCCTTTTGGTTTTGGGAGTTGATTTGTATATGGCATTAGTTTTTTGGGCTCCTTTTGTATATGGGTTGCACCCCCTTGGTGCCCTACAAGTGAACTATATAATCTATAAAAAGAAACTTGACACTTTCCTGAGGATTTTAAGTTATTCAAATTACCCTTTGTTCCAACACATGTTACCTCATCATATAGTTTCAAGTACCAACATCAACATCTCACATATGATTTTGTGCTAATCAGCATAACCATCACCCACATGGGCAAAAACACTCTATTAACTCACAGTTGTAATTCCTTTTGCGAGTAAGATCATTGTTATAAAAGGGTGCCACTACTACTGAAAGTCAAGATCAAAAAAGTTAAAGAGAAAATTTGGATCCGAAGAGCTACTAACACACTACCAAAAAAGGAGCAATACTAAGGACTAAGAGAAGTATACAAAACTGATTTGAAGAGGAAAAATGGGAGTATAATGCATAAGAAGGTCCAAACAGCTAATACGAATATATTTGGCATGTGACTTAGTAAAAGCAATTTCAATACTAGGGCTTAACATCCTCATCATTATTTTGCCAAAAAAGAGGTGATATATCAAGCATTGTGATCTAAAGATATGCTACAAAATAATAATATAAAATAATCAATTCTCACATCTAAGTGCTAAACCAATGATTGCAAACAGACGCTCTCATAACCATTGTTAAGCATCATAGATCCATGAAGGCTCAATTCACTATCATCTGAGCACCCACCAGTTAGTTTTATGCTCATTTTCTTTAAATTTCTGAGTTTTCATTCTCATCCTTAGCTTGTTGACCTTAAACATAACACAGGAAAGAAGAGTTTCAGTTACTACATTGAGTTCAATGAGTGGAATTTGGTAATATAAACAAGTCTAACTTCCCCTAGGCTCTAATAGTAATATCAGTAGGTAAAAAGAGTTGAATATGATTCTTTGGTACAAAAATTGACTCTCGCAATTTAGAGGGGATATATGCTAAAATCGAAACAGGCAGTAAACTCTTTCCTTTTAAATTGAGGACATATCTCTACACCTGCTAATTATAATGTGAATAAATTAAACATTATATATCTAAATCTCCATGTACAGTACAGTTAAAGCTCAAACTTAGATCAAGTTCAAGTTTCAAACCAATGATTAATGACCAACAATTTTCATTATACGTATATAGGAGAGATTACCAACTTTGAATCAGACTGCCCTTTCCAGCAACTTGATGTTGGCAATTCATATCATTGCATATGATTTGTTCATATGAAGAATCAACATCAGAATCCTGAAAAATATGGCACATCTCCAGATGTGCAAAGCATAATTTACTGTAACAAATTCCTATCTCTGTCTAATCACCTCCAAGACTGTTCTCTGAGATGCACGAAACTTAATTATTTGGGAAAAAGGCCAAATGCAAAGATAATAACATGTACTTGCAGATGATTGAGGACAACCGGCAGAAGTTCTTTTCCAGCACCACAAACAACTATTGATACATGCTTCATATGCTATCACTGAACAAACTAGCAGACTAAGATTTTAAAAACCAATTGAAAAAGCTGAGGTCCTATAGCAGCATCAGAGCTTAAAAAATAAGCCATACCACTTCACCCAGAGATTTAACAAGAAACTAATGGACTACATGAATGGTACTAGCACCATCGAGAAGAGTCAAAAATTCCTCTTGAGAAGAAGAGTCGAGACATAGATAAGCAAATGAAAACAGTTAAAAGAAGAAAATTGAAACGCCATCTATCGCTTTGTATTAATAGTACCACTTGCCATGGTCACTAACAAGGTTTGACAGCAAATCAAACCTCTCATGAAGTATGTTAAAAGCATAAGCCCATTGCTTATGCATGACTGATAATGATGTCCGGATGAGATGAAGTAAAATGTTCAATGTTCAAAGCTTGTTGAGCGACTTGATGAAGTTCATTTTTTTCTGTAGACAGAAGGAGATTGATAATTTGAGGAGGCATTCAGCTAATAAAGATTCTTAAAAGTCCGTTTTGATTTCAATTTGAGAATTAAAACAGACCAGCAAATGCGTTGGGTGACACTTTGAAAGCATTTGATGAATAAAAGGAAAACTACTCTCAAAATCAAATCACAAACCGAAGTTGACATTTTAGTATTCTCATTCCACCGCAAACATGGATACTTGGAATAACTAAGCCTGTTTTCGGAATGTGATGCAACTAGAGCATATTCTTAGAATTTTCATCCCCAATGACATGTATTATTTTCGCTGAAAAAATATTTGGTCAAAAAAAAAATCGAAAACAGTTTCTATGAAAATGGAAACTAAGGGTGCTTTCTAAAACTAAGTAGGCCTTAAACAGTCGAGAACAAAAGCGACATGTGAAGCATGCAATGATGTTTAAAAATTTGAAACAAATTTGCCTCGCAACTTTCAACATCTGAACTAAATAGATTTCTAGAGGTTTTTACTGAAAGCTAGTATAAAAATTACAGGTTGGCTTGGAAGCATGAGGCATCGTGTTGTTCAGCTTACGGCGACTCTTGAACGTCAACTCAAGCATTAAAAATTATCAGCAGGAAAGTTCTTCCATCATGTAAATTTCAAAGTTATTTCTAAGAAAACTGCCCCGAAAATGCTCTACCTTGACTATCCAATTCTTTTTGAAGGATGATGATAATATCCTAAGTTAATAAGCGTTTTACTTTCCTTATGACCAAACAAAGTTAGATACCACCAAAACAAATATCAGTGCACATGAACAACCTTAATATAATCGTAACATCAAATACAATCACCACCACATAAACTAGAACAGAATCTAGATTTCCACGCTTATCACCTTCATTCACTCTTGGTTTTTCCTGTAAAAGACCAACTCCTCAGTTCGACATCATCTTCTCATATAGACTTCCAAGCGCTTCACACACTGAATAGAACAAAGAAAGAGCTTTCTCGATTCGAAGCAATTACCAGGAGAGACGGCCGATCGACCACCTTCGAAGTCATCCGTGACCATGGCCAGCAAACCCTTCTCCGGATTCCACCCCGCCATCTCCAGAAAGAACGGCCAAATGGGGAGCAGAACCTGAGAAGCCAAAGCAGGCCGTCGGAACTGAAGCTGAAATGGAAGCGCGCGCCGTTGGAACAGAGCCGAAAGCGGAACAAAGCGAAACAGAGCCAGTACACTCCGTCTGATAGTCAGAGGAAGGGGGCGGGGGCGGGGGCGAATCTTTTTCTTTTTCTTTTTTTTTGAAAAAATTGAAAATTAAAATGTCCTTTTCTTTTTCCCTCTCTTGCTTATTTTGAGGACATGTTTAACATTGGAATATGAATCTTTTGAATTTTTATTTCTTGACAAAAAAATCTTGTGAATTAATAGGTTAATTTTCACAATTATGGCCCAATGCGAAACAGAGGAAACCCTTATTTGACTCTATTCCCCTATCAATTTCATTTCATTTTCTCGTTCCATTTTTCTATTCCATACCTCACATTTTCTCGTGTCAAAGGGATCGTAAATTCTTTAGAATGCACATGATCGTCTACTGGCCCATCCCAAAAAGCACCAGACTTTGTTATAATCTTCGTTGTTCCAGTGGAAGAAAGTTTACTATGCTTGATACTGCAAAGATTGGTCGAATCAATGATCAGTCATCTTCGGAGAGTACCCAATGGTTTGTTCTTTGAAATTCCTTACAAGAATGGTGGGAATCAAGAGTTTCCTTTCACGTTTGTCTCCATTTTTACTAACCAAATGAGTATTGATGAGACTGAAGCATATGCTACGAATACGTCACCCTATACCTCATGTTCGTTCATTTTTTGCATTGCTTATTCCTGGTATGAACTTTTGATAATTGTTCTACAAATTATCCAGAAATAAAATTGCAAAAATTCTCAAAACGAACAAAAGGGCAAAAAAAAGTTCCAGGTAGAACAGCACAGCAACGCGAAAAAAGAAAAGAAAAAGGAGATGAAAAAATGAAGGAGAAAAAAGCAGCTCATTGAAAAAAATTGTCAATTTTAGGCATTTCTTTTACGAAATGTTATTGCTTTCTACAAACTTTTCTCTTTTTGTTGCGAACATGAATTTTGATCAAGTGAGTTTTGCTGTTGTAGAAAAAAACGATGTGCTCCTGCATGCTAACGTGCGTCATCACTAATTAAGAAAAAAAAAAAAAGAGGAAAATCTATAAGTTAAGCACCAATCGAGTAGTCTGCCCATTCGTGTTTTGATCTTCGGACTACATGTAGCCCGTATGTACGCTTGTGCATTGAGATCATATGAGGTTCCTGATGGACCAACTCGCTGCATTTTTATCTACCAGTAAATGTGATACATGTTTATAGCTCTAGATTTTCGATCGAACAAATAAAGCCTAGATTGATTCCAGGAGTAGTGATCTATATTGAATTGCCAACTAAAATCATTCATGGAAGAAGCGAATGATTTGAAATAAAAAATTTCAAAAAATAATCGCTTATACGGTTACAAAAATGAACGAACGCGAGGAATCCTTGTTGAGCACGAAAATTTTTGGATAATTGAGACATATTTCATTGGTCGATTATTTCAAATAATACAAGTGATCATTTTTAGAAATGTATTTTTCAAATTATTTATCTTTTCGTGGAACAAAAGGAGCCTCAGTTCACATAATCTACAAATAATGTCATATATAGTATAATGTGTTCAGGTTTGTCTAAGAAACAATATCGTTTCATTTCGGGTCCGCATGTTCAATGGTAATCTCATCGCACACCCCAACAAAACAAAGTGCCCTAACAGGAGGACTCATGGGACATCACATCAATGTGAATGTGGTGGTGGATTCAGTTGTTGAAATTGTAATTTGGAAAAAAGCAATGTGATTATTCTCATTTACTTTTGAATTTTAAAAAATATGTTAATGAATTATTCAAATCAGCATCTCACAAGAGCGAACATTCACGCATGCTTAACATGTCGAAACAATGGGCCAAGCCCGAAAATATGGCCAAGCCATTTGCCATCACCACCCAACTTCCAGACAGTCAGCTGGATAGAAATACTCTCACTAAGTCATTTGCCATCATTCGCCCAAAATCCAACCCCTTTCCATGCACTTTTTTTTTTTTTTCAATTTGTGATGATTGCGTATCAAACTTTAATGTACATGATCATTCTATAATCAAGTGGCGAACATCATTCATGTCTATTTTTATTCTCATGACACTTTTTGGATGGATCACTAAGTCTTGTTACCATTAAATGTGCAAGCCATGTTTGATCTGGCCATTCTTCATATCTGCAATGCAGAGGAATTCTGCCCACTACAAAACTTCACGTGCTTGGTGCTCGGCATCTGAAGAGCATGGAAATCATTGGTTCATAGCTCGTTCCTTCGATGATGACGGATGTAAGCTCACCATGCCAATGCTGCTTTTACCAAGAGATGCACTCCTGCTAGAGAATATGGTCATCAACGTCAAGACCAATGGAAGACACCAATTGAAATCTCTCAAGTCTTTGCCACGGCTGGTTCCGCCCTAGTTGCAATCTTACCAGTAAAGTCTCACTACAAACCACCCAATAGGGAGGAAGTGGGTGGGCAAGAATGGTTTGGACAGTTTCCTATGCTTGCACCAAATTATCTTTGGATTATTGGAGCTTTTATGGAGCAAGAAACTTAGTATTCTTGCCACTGGCATCCTTTCAAAAAATGAAGAAAGACAACCTAGAAGCTCAACATTGAACTAAATGAGCTACATCAATTTTCATAACAAATTATTTCCTATCATTCATGTTCAATTTTCCATCTAAAATATCTCATCTTAAAGTGAAAATTACCTGTTATAGGTAAAGGACATAGGATTTTGAAATCGACTTTAAGTAGTCAACCGAGTCAAGACATTGTGATCAAATCATCATTGACAATTCAGAAACTCGTACATAGATCTGAAAAACCTCCCAAATAGGAAACCATATTCCACACTAAAAGATCTAATTATAGGCAGTGGGCCCAAGGGAGTCCATTTGGGAGAGTCCCAACAAGGAATTATAACTATTAAGGACTTGCTCCATGAAACTAAAGAGACAACTGATAGGAACCTTAATGATACTGATTAGAACAATTCTCCAGCACGCGTTTCTAGACTGATCTAATGTCTGCTGAAAATTTCATCATCTTTTCACGTTGAAACAGTACTAAACCCAAACATGCAGGAAAGTTCAGAGTACCTAAAATTCTAAATCTTCTAATAGCTACACACCCACGGAGAGAACTATCTACACACAAGCATACACACTCATAGAACACTTTCCTCAACCGACTGGTCGTGTAGGCTCTCTTAATCTCCCAAAAAAAGAGCAGAAACTCAAAAGTCTAAAACAAAAGCAAAAAGTCTGTACAGCAGGCTAACCCAAACAGACACCAAATTCTCCTTCAGGTGCCTCAACTGCACTGTAGGTAGAAGGAGCACTTCATGGCAAACAACAAAAGCTTCGGATAATTGTGCTGTATTGAAGTTGGAGGTGTCATCTCTGAAGTGACCAGTAGAAGTGAAATCTAGAACTTTTACAAGAATAACTTTACCTAGTATAGTTGTTTAATTGACCGGTCCATTACTTTTGGGCAATACTGATTTCTGCCATCAGATCCATTTATTAAGAAAGACTGCTCTATGGAAGTGAGAAAGGAAAGAAGTAGTCATTGACTGAATCTGATGGACTATACTGCTAAATATATGATCTGAACAGACAGGAAGCTTACAACATTTCTAATTGGAAAGACACCAAATATACTAAAGCACAAAACCCCATCTTCATCTCCACTGCACAGGATATTGAATCATTGCTTTGAAGAATTTGAGAGCACTACGAATGAACATTGACCATCATCAGTTAAACCAGTTTCTCCAGGTACTAGTCCGGCATGCAAGGAGCTCTTGGAGCTGGAGGGAAGAAACGAGTAGTGCAATCTTCAAATGCCAAAGCGTTGCCAAAAGTGTCCTATTAAAAAATGGATAATTATCTTTCCAATTTGCCCAAAAAAGAAGCAGGAGGAGGAAGTAAATATAACAAGAGATTAAGGTTAAGGAGTCAACAATCAACAAATCAACAACTCACAGTTGACACCAAACATAAGTTTTCAAAAAACCTTCCACAAACCCATATTGAAGCTGTTGAATAAAATCCTAAGTTTGAGAAAAGAAATATTTTAGTAGACCAGACTAAAATAACTACTTAACTGCAAACAAAGCATTAGATAGAACATGAAATGTATGAACAATAAAGTATTGTCTGTTAAGAATCAAGATCGAGAAGTTAGATGAACTTTTTTCAGTTGAAAGATGCATACTCTATTCACTTGGGCATCCTCCTCCCAATTGAGACACACCCCAGCTGCCGCATGGGACTTAAGCTTCTTAACAGTTTTCCATTCTGCTTAATATTTATACCAAGTTAGAAAAAAATATACCACAGTACGTATAACTGCTGCAAGCACTAGCATATAACAAGCAGCACGATGCATATCCACGGTTCCATAAAGACGGCTAGATTGGTAAGATAACATTCATATGTAAAAATAAGATCTTCAAAGCAAAACATAATCCTTGAAGTGGATAATGATTAGTAAATTGGTAGACATCGAAAAGAAACTTTATGGCAGCAGCATCAGCCAAGTTCTGAGCAATTGTACATATGACCAAACAGCTAGCTTAATGAGTAACTGGTAATCTACGAACTTTTCCACCCACAAGCATAATTAAGGCACATACAAATTCTATCATTTAGGAGTCACCTGAACTATTACCTTCCTAATATGACCGAACTGGACATGAGTCACTTTAAATAATAGAAAGAAACTAATAATTTGATGAAAATGAGCGTGCCATGGATGACTGCTTCTATGCTGTCTCAGTCATCTTTGGATAGGAATGAACGATTCAATCTAATAAGTTAATTGGGTATATATAAGATACAAGATATCATGATATCATCTAAACCAAGGACTTTGTAAGTTTACGGCTATTCTTCTTAAAAATTATATGACATTGGCGAAGATATGCATATCGTATGTATTGTACAAGTTATAAATGCTGTGCTGGTCATGTTTGGATTGGAATGAACCATTCACTTTAATTAGTTAAAATGGGCTATTCATCTCTTGTCGTTTGTAGACCTATTTAACAAAGGGGGCATGTTTGGAAAGAGTGTTCTAATAAGATCTGTTAAGGCTTTCGTGCTCAGATTGACCTAACTAGCAGTCCACTGTTAATTTGACATTGGCAGACAGGACCCATAGACATGGATTGCCATCTCTATTAGCAGCTAAATGTTTGTTGAGCAAGCTTGCTGTTTGCAATGCATCATGCGGCTTTTGTGCAATTCTGAATCTTTCCTAAGAGAGAGATTAGAGAAGAACACATTCCGAAGATAAGGGATTCTTGCAGTGAAACTGTACCATCTTCTAGTCCCAAGACAACTACTTTGCCATCAGGATGCCAGCATAATGATGTTATACATTTACCTAGAGTACATTAGAATAGTTAGATAATCCAGTATAACGACATACAATGGAATGTGCAAAGAAAAGTGATTTCATAAACAACAACAACAACAACAAAAACACAGAGAGAGAGAGGGGGGAGAGAGAGAGAGAGAGAGAGAGAGAGAGAGAGAGAGAGAGAGAGAGAGAGAGAGAGAGAGAGAGAGAGAGAGAGAGAGAGGATGAATAATTTGTTCACCATAAAATTAACAGACTAAGAGGAAAGACAGAGAACACACATAAACCGAGAAAATGATAATCAAAATTTGGGAAGTAAGGCAAACATCATAACAGTACAAATTATATCTGATAGGGATATTGGTAGCTTGACATGGGTTTCTTTGGGCTAGTAGATCATCTAAAGCAAGGGAATCTATATCTTTTTGGCAGCCTTCAATCCATTATCTCAATCCAAAAATGAATCATATTGTTCGGCTTTGGAACCTCGAGGTGGAGTGTAACCATGAAGCATACGTCAAGCAAGGATCACAAGTGCACAAGTATCTACAACTTATCTCAACAGAAACCACTCAAGGATTGGTTCAAGAAGCACTCGACAACATGTCTTTCATATCAAGAAGGCAACATGATGCATGCAGCTTTCAGATGTTTCTGGAGAAAATATACCTCCTCTCTAAATTTTTCCAGTGAGAATAGATTACAAAAACTACCAAGGCTAGGCATCTGATCCCAAGCTCTTACGAATTTGAATTACCAAAAGATAAAGTCGTACAAGAACTTAACATACTTGGATGCAGCTCCAGCTACCCTCCTAGTCTTTTTGCTTTCTCCAACTCCTCCCTCCATGTATACATGTATGCAGCATAGCTTGAGATATATCCTATTCACAAGTAATTTAAATTCCCAACAACAAACTTGATTAATCAAAATGAAGCGACGAAATGCCCCTTTGTAATCAGAAGAAGATAAATTAACTTCAAGTAATACAAATTGTGCAAAACTTTCCAGACTAGACTCTACATTTTGACAATACAGAATGCGAGAAATCCTTGTAGGGAATGCTCAATCTGTACAGGAAGAGGAAGAAGAGGAGCCAGAAGTAATATTACGCTCAATTAGTACAAGAAGAGGAAGAACGGAGCCAAAAGTAATATTACATTGTGAGAGTCACTAACAGAAATTGAAGGAAAACTATATAGATGCCCGATGGCATTGAGATCGTATTTTGCAGGGATTAAACCTGCCAACTCCAAGTGGGCATCAAGCATTTCTACATTGGACATAACTAGTGTATCTAGCATAAACGACATCCCCTCCAATTCAAGTTCTTTATCTTCATGAACACTTTGACTGGTGTACCGAAAAGGGCAAAAAGATGGCAATACAGGAATAGGGTACACTTCCAGTTGGTCTAGATGATTGTCAGTTATGTTATGGAAATCTCCAAAGGCACCAATATTGTCTAGAGGTTGATAGAAATCTATCGCGCCTGTAAATTAAAATCCCTTCATTCAACTAGTATCAGCTTGGGATTCTTTACTTGCAACTATGTCAATCCAAATTTTCACTCCCATTACCATCATTCACTCTTCATTTTTGTGTAAAACACCAAGTCCTTAGTTTGATGTCATGTTCTCATTTAGAATTCCAAGCACTTAACCTCTATATTCACCAACTCTCCATCAAATGCAATTTGAACTGGATTGGCAATTGAAGTGATTTATTTGGGGAAAAGGACTGTAGCACATTTAACGAAAAGCAAATGGGGAATAAGGCCAACGTGCATGCAGAGTCAGAACTTGCAATTGGGCAAAGAAAATGGCACACCCTGTACCTCTGCAGCAAGTGATAAAACCTAAGCACATTCAAAAATTGAAAGGCAAAAGAATAAGATAATTTACTCTTCCTTCCAAATACAGTTTGAAAAACCCAGCAAGTGTATGCTTTGAGAACACTTTTGGTTCCCACCTATATGACAAATTGAGTGATGCTAAAGCTTTCGGGTGTTGAAATAGTAGAACTTATATACTAATTCTAGTCAACTACTGCTTTTTCAGTCTTTAAAAAACAGGACACAACCACTTCCATGAATACTTTACTATAATCTTTGGAATGATGGTTATGCACTACTGAGCAGGAAAAAGAATGACCCTAAAGCAGCGGCCTTTTCTTTGGTTTTTCAGTAGTTATTCTAAAGGCATGATGTGTATTTGCACCAGTGGTCATCAGGCAGAGTAGCAAACGATGCAAGCCAGATTCCTCATGCTGAAGTTTGGAATGAACTTCCTTAACTCAAGGAAGAGGGAACAATGAATTATCCATAGGTATGAACCAAACAAGTTAAATTTGAAATCAAAAACAATCTGCTCACCTGAAGGTACCAACTACCAATCAAAAGCTTGGTCGCATTCTGTAGCTTCTGAAGCAGTCCCTCAACCGGGTTGCAATACCCTTTGTAAGACTCGAACCAATTTTGAACAAAACAATCAGATGGCCTTCCAAAATCCTCGCCTCTCATAAAAAAAGTACGACTCTGCTTCAATCAAGGATCGAGACTTCCGTTACCAGCTGCCTCATCACACCAGAAAATCCTCTCAAACAGCAACAGAGGACTTGAAATCTCCAAGGGGAAACCCTCATCAAGTGCATACCGAAAGCAGCCATTGACCGCAATTTCCCCCAAAGTTCTCGAACAAACCTTGATGGTTCGCTTTAAACCGTAGCATCCTTCCAAACTAAGGTCCTCGAGAACAGGGCTGCCATTCGACATCTCATGCATCACCTCCGAGTCACAGATGGACAGGGACCTAAGATCAATCCAAGTGATACTTCTACTCAACGAGAAGCAACAGAGCCCCGAGTGCAGGTTCACCAACGAAGCGCATCCATAAAAGGAGCCGCGGTACTGCGAAATGGCCGGCCATCTCCCACAACCTCTTAGTCGCATCGACTGAGAGGTCCTCGACACGGCGGTCGACAGCAAAGCGAAGCCACGGACTGAGCTCAGGCGCGCAACGGTCGAGAAAATCGGCGTCGATGTGGAACTTCCTCACCTTGGGCGACGCCTAGAGGATCAAGACGCCGTCCACGGACAGGGAGGCGTTCCGCCAGGGGAAGGAGAAGAGGAGGTCCGGGGGCGGCGGTCCAGACGGATCGCCACCGCTTCGACAAAAACGCACGTGCGGACAATGTGGGGATCGACGATCGAAGGGAGGAACCGGAAAGAGAGCCTTCCTCCGATTTGAGGGTTCATTTCACTCAGACTTAAGTTTTTGGCTTCCCGTATAGAGACACGTGTCGCTCGATGGAGTGGCAACCACTTTCCCGCGCCTTTTAATACATCTACGAGCCCATGATGATGGGCCTCGCACGTCTTGAATTGCCGAGTACCGAACCTTGATTTTTTTAATCCAAGCTTGTCCGACATCTGAAAAAATCGTCATTCATATAATAATCAAGTAT
The DNA here is from genome assembly GCA_019915185.1 of Eucalyptus camaldulensis. Lineage (NCBI taxonomy): Eukaryota > Viridiplantae > Streptophyta > Magnoliopsida > Myrtales > Myrtaceae > Eucalyptus > Eucalyptus camaldulensis. Next base: position 11,202,522 of record JAHSVA010000013.1, on the reverse strand, counting down.
GAACAAGATCGAGTAAGCGAACATAAGCAAGCTTAAAAAAATAAAAATAAAAACCTTGAGCCCGTGAAATGAAATGTTTGTTTGATTCCACTTGATTTGTGATATCACGCTCGAGGGCTCCACTTACGTAGTGATAGATATAAATAATTAGCGAAACTTTACAAATATCAATAAAAAAAAGATAAAATAAAAATTAGTCATAACTAACTTTTATGAGATAATTCTTTAGCTTAAATTACATTCATGATCAAGTATGATATTTCATGAGCTTTGAAAAATTGTCAATGAATGCTTCAATATCTTGAATTACATTGGCTTGAATGCAAGAAATGACAACTCAAGCAATTCATAAATCTCACTACTCTCATGGACATGTTGTTCTCTATTTTCAAATTGGCTGAAAAGAATGCAACTAGAGAAACTTTCCTCGCCTCACCATCCTCCCAAATGCAAGGCTACTGGCATACACATTGCGTGTCTCCATTTAGATGGCGACTCCATGATTCTACTAGTTAAGGTTATTGAGCTTATGGCTCGAGTTCTAGCCAAATCGAATTTATGTCGGAGCCCAAAAATTAAAATAAGTTAGAGATGCGTTAGGAGGTATTGTGGGTCTTTGGCGGAGCTATGTGGAGAGGACTGGGAGACTGCCGTGCCACCTGCTAACCACATGATAGTCATTAGGTATTGGCCAAGCTCTTAGTAGGTCCCTTTAGATGCCCGAATAACTTGTATAGTCAATATCCGACATTTTGTTTGTTACGTGAAACAAAAAAATGCTAACCAAATACATTCTCCAATGCAAAACTTGGAAATTCGATCTTCATGAATATCGAATTTTTTAATTTGGGTGGAATAGGTTGATTTGTCCTTCCTATTGAAAAAATTAGAGGTACTCGTAACATTTTGAAAGTGGGAAACAAATCGAATCAAAGCTGAGAATTGCATTTGCTTATCTTCGGAAGATACCATGAAAAGAGGTCTAGGAAGATTCTACTAAGCAAAAATCCGAACATTGTTCGATGCAGGTAAAGTACAAATAGCATTGGTAAATATCAAAACTAGTTGACAACTAAATTTTGAATGATAACTTATTCGGTTGGTAGCATTTTGGTAAGTTACCAAAATTTTTCAGGAAATATCAACAATTATTAGAAATTTTATTTATTTATATATATTACTATTGACATCCAAATCATCCTAATGGTTAAAGTTAGAAAAATTGAAGATTCAAGATCCCGATTGTGGCGACACTCATTTCTTAACTTGAAAAAAATTAGATTTGTATCAGTAGTACTTTAATTGCATATAGGTGTTAATTCAACATAAGTGTGTAGGAATAAGCATTTAGATTTCAAGTTTTCATAGAAAGCTTAAAATCTTTTTTTTTTGGGTCAAATCAAAGAATCTACCTTTGACTGAAAAAAAAATTATTTCAATAGTCTTTAATTCTTTTTAGACATTTGATTTAGAAATAGTGAAATTTAAGTACCTATAATCAAATCAAAGAAATATCAATTTCAAGAATCGATTAACCAGTTAGAACTCCATATTTGTTATCATAGAATTTGAGCTCACACCTTTCAAGATCGCGTTACATGGCACAATTACACAAAACTCTGTTGGAGAATAAAATCTGTTCTTTTCTCATCTTGGAAGGGGTCCTTTGTTCTTCTTCTTCTTTTGGCTTCTTTTTATGTTCAAGAGGGAGGCGCCACAAGTTAAAAAAAAAAAAAAAAGGAGAAAAGAGAGAAAAATAAGGAGGATTGACTCTCCATGAGCGCTGTGTATACACCTTCACTGTTGCCCCATCACATCCGACCTCATCCTCGTCACCGCAAGCTGCATCCATTGTTCTTGGACTTCATTCTCTTGAGGAGTTGGAGCAATAGTTGCCGCTGCCCATTCCAACGATTGAAACCCACGCCATCACTTCGATGAGCCTCTCCATCACTCCTCTCGACTCCATTAGTTGCCAAGCCAACTGCCCTCGCTATTCCCGAGCCGCCCTTTCCTGCTCCACTATTGCTCCCTGCCTTCCCATCATGAAAACCAAAGAGCCCAAATCTTGTCTGAAGACTCCCTCGCTGGTCGTTGTTCTGTTCGTAGATAGTTGTAAAGGTTCCAATCGCCGGTTGCGAGTGAGCCATCGTAGCCTACTTACACCACTGATAAACTAGGCTTTCCTGCTGCCTTCAACGATGGTCATCGATGAGGAGCCACTCAAAACCTGACGGTCCGAGGGTTAATTTTTGAGCTTGAATATTCTGGTTGGTTTATCCGATTCTATCTCCACTTTTGTTCCTTACTTTCTGTTGATGCAATGGCCAGCGCAATGGTTAGCCGATGGTAGGAGATGGTGGTTCAGCGAAGAGCGCGAATGAGTAACAGTGGTATAGGAGTACTTTTGAGCGTGAGATTTTGAATGTTTCCTCCTGGTTCGGTGAAGCTTTAGATAGCGTGAAGATGCACCATGAAAAGTCATTGAAGGTGGGAGTTCTGGGAATAGGGAGCTAGGCCTCGAAGATGAGATGAGGGGGTGAAAAGGCGAGAAAAGGCTAAAATGATGATGACGTGTCCGGTGGGGTGAGGCCCCACACGGGGACGAGGTGGCGTTGCGGAGGGCCGGTCTTTTCCTCCGTTCCCGTCATCCAACCCTCTCTTTTGCTAAATTAGTAATTGCTAATTGCAATGGGGATTTAAAAATTAGTTCCCTGGAATGTTCTAAATTCTCGAGGAGAGGATGGTATCCCTACTGCCGGATTGCCAATGTTGTTTCATGGTAACGATTTCCAGAATGCCATGTGGAGCGTTACGATCCATTCTTCGAGCCAAACAGACTATACCGGGGGCGGGAGTGTCCTCGACTCTGAACCTCCCTGTGCCTCGACATCAAGCTTCCAGTCTTGGAGTCCACTTCCTCATCCTGAAGGCAATCCCATGATGGGAGATTCCCTAGCAATTTATTTAGATGACATTTTGGAATGTGATGACTTGTCAGATCCCACGATTCGATGATGATTGTTCTGTTAGAGGTACCAGGAACGGTGGTGCTAAGTCCAAAATTTAGCCCAATCCCGCCCATCAATCAAATAAGTCCAAAAATCCTTCTCTTTCTTCCTCATATCTGCAACTTTTCTCCGTGAATTCTCAGACTCCGCTGGACCTCGCAAGCCTCCGTCCATTGAAGCTCCATCCTTCACAAGTCCTCCATGGGTTGGCATTTCTCATTGATGTTTCTGTACCCTCCTCGCGTTTTGTTACAGCGGAGCTAGTGGCTGCACTTTCGGCTGCTAGTGGCGTGTGCTTCTATTTCAGCTTCAGTTCGACAAACTGCTTTGGCTTCTCAGGTTCTGCTTCCGTTCGGCGTTCTTTCATGACCTGATGGGTGGGTCAACTCGATTGTTTCGACTCGGTTTTGTGAGGTTTTGGCTCGATTTCTTCCAATCGGCAGTTGAAGATGATGGAGTGGAATCCGGAGAAGGATTTGCTAGCGATAGTCACAGAGGACTCGAAGGTGGTCGGTTCTTCGCTTCGATTGGCAGGCGCTGTAAACAATCTCTCCTGAGTATAGCTGAGACTAGAGAAACTTCTTTTATTTATTTATTTATTTATCTATTCATTCATTCATTTATTCAAGGTGTTGGATTCATTCATTCATTCAGGGTGTTGGTTTCTTCAACGATGGGCATTTGTGCTTCAGTATATTTGGTGTCTTTCCAATCGGACATACCATAAGCATCCCGTGTGTTGAAATCAAATATTTAGCAGTATGGTATATTGGATACAGCCGACAATTCATTCTTTCCTTGTTCTGGCTTCTCATTCAGCACTTTTTCTTAATAAATCAGTATTGCCTGGAAAGTAATAGGCTGATTAAGTAAAAAATTATACCAGGAATGCTTGTGAAAGTTTCAAATGTTTATGCCATTTCACAGGCTAGATTTCACATTCGTTGGTCGATGACACCCTTCCAACTTGGATACAGAACAATTATCTTATTTTTTGTTTGGCCTGAGGGTAGCCTGCCTTACCTACTTGCTCTACTCTAGGCTATTGGGTTTCTGCTCTGTTCTTTGAAGATTTCCAATCAATTGTCCAGGTTTGATTTGATTCGTCCTTAATGTTTACTAGGTGATGGATTTATGAGATGGGCTTAAGGCCCGTCCGCCCATGCTGGGCCCATAAAGCCCGGCCCACGGGAATAGGGCCCGTGGATGGGGGAAGGTATAAAAGGGAGGAGAGAGAGAGAGATGGCACCAGTTGGAAAAACAGACGTACGTACGTTCCTTTTCCCACTCTCTCTCTCACAAAAACAAAAAGAAGAAACAGTAAGCATAAGGCACTTTCTTCTTCCCTTCAAGGCGCCATCGGATTGAACAGAACCATAATTTCTTCCTCGATCTTCAGCATTGGTGTCTAATATGTGGCTAACAAGGTACGCTCGAATCCGTGGTGTGCTTTAGGATCGGTGATACGTGTAATTCCCGGGCTTCGCTTCCGCATTCGTTTTAGGGGTTCGATTTAGTGTCGAATCCGATTTTCGGAGATCAGTCATTTTCAACATTGGTATCAGAGCCCTAGTTCACGTTTTTCCAGACTTGTTTGACGTTTTTTGATTGATTTTTTCGCTAAAACCTCCGGCCGTACGGATCGGGGCAAAAATCCCGACACCCGAGCGCTGTTCGGCCATTTTTCTGAGTTTTCGTAAGTCGAAATTGAATTCTAAAAGCACTGGGTGAAAGAGGTCGTCGAGACGAGTCAGGCGACATGTTGTGCGTCGCCGGATGACGCCGCACTCGCAGCCACAAGCCGCTGCGCGTGGGTGCCACACGCCCGAAGCGCTGACTTCGGCCAGCGCGTGCGTCACACGCGCCGGTCGACGGACCGACGCGTGCTGACGTCACCCAACGGTCAGTAACCGTTGGGGTGACGTCATTGATGACGTCAGCAATGACATCGGTCGACCGGGCGGTCACCGGCCGGCGATCCGACCGGCGACCCAACCCGACCCGACCCGTGCGAGACCCGGCACGTGCCGGCTGACGTCTGCGTGACGTCAGCCCGCGCACGCGCGCGGCACGTGCGTGCGGTTCGAGCGAACCGGCCCGATCGGTGCGACGACTTGACCGTTGACCGTTGACCGACCGTTGACTTTAACCATTGACCGTTGACTCGAAAAAAAAAAAGAATTTGTTTCTTTTTCAATTATGTCTGTGTGGGTTGCAGGTAATCCATTTTTTATTCTGCATTTGTTGCATGAATCATGGAAATTTATGTATTTTCCATTTTGTTTATTATGGATTATAAGTGATCCATTTTTAGTTCTGCATTTGTTGCAGGAACTATGATGCGTTATGCACGGATACCTGCAATCCCAAGAACGAACGAAGGAAGAGCTAGACTGAAAAGGCTGATGAAAGAGTTAGCTGATTATCGGTGGCTTAATGGTGATTTAGTATCACACATGGTCAAGGTCAATCAGATGATACATGAAATCATTTGGAATGGTTATCTTATGCCGGATTTTGAGAAGGTGCCAGCTTTAGTGAACACTCTTCCACCTGAATGGCAAGCAGTGTTAGATCGGCTATGGGAGGTCAACGTGGTCCCGGATTATAGGAGTCTAGTGGATGCTTTTGTAAGAGAATATTATAGGATTGAGTTGGCCAAAACTTCAACCCTTAGATTGAGCGCTACATGGCGTAGAGCAAATGTGCCTTGGTGGCGACATGAAAGCTCTCCAAAAGTTTTTCCATGGTTGGCAAATGTGCCTTCAGTTTTCTCAAATGTTTTGACTGATAGATTAGAAGGGACTTTCCCTATTTATTTCTTAGATTAGTTTGAGATTTTTCTGTGTGAATATCTCTTTATATGTTGATATTTCTTTTTTGGACATATTACTTAGTGTAATAAATTGTTGTATTTGTTGAAAACATTATTATTTTATTGGATGTCAATTATCTGTTGCTTTCTGTTAATTGCTGATTGCTGTGGGTAGTTAGCTGTGGGTAGTTCATAGAAGTTTTTGTAACTTCATAGAATTTATTTTGCATAAGACAATTATATTAATAATAGTTTTAAGTTAGGATTTTTGGAGGATGATTGGAAACGTAGTGACCTTTTGATTCTGAAACCTTACTTGAAATTATTCATTGATATGATGAGTCTATGCAAATAGGGATGCATAAATGATAGACATTAATTATTCGTGCATGTATGTCTGATGTGTTCAGATCGATGTTTTCAGCAACTAAGAACGTAATTGCTGATATGAACGGCAACAATTGTGAAATATTGAATATGAGGATTTAATATGTGCTGGAAAAGCAAGAAGCACTAGAAGCTCTTGACCATGTTATGGAAGATCTTGAAGATGCTGTGCGCCACCTTGAGCTGGTAGAGGACCGCTTAACGGCATGTGAGCTGAAAATAGATATTTGCAAGGCTGGTTCTGGCTCAGAAAGGGCTTTGAGCTCTAAGCGCAAGCGTATTGATTCGTTCAATATGTGGGAATGCAAAGGATCAAGTCCTTATTGCAAGAGACCAAGAGTTAACCAACACAAGAGAGGAAAACGTCCTCAAGTGAAGAAAATGTCAAGGGTGAGATGTTACAATTGTGACAAGAAGGGTCACTATGCTCGCGACTGTCGTGAGCCAAAGAAGGTAAACACCTCTTGTACATTTGAGAACTTTGCTTATGTGTCAAGTTCTGTATTATTAGCTGAATTCAATCCTCTGTGGACTGTAGATTCAGGAGCAACAGACCATGTAGCAAAGGATAGAGGATCCTTCGTGAAATTCCGACGAGTATCAACTGGAACTAAGAGGATTTATGTGGGAAACAACTCCAGAGCTGAAGTTAAAGGGATTGGCACTTGCCAATTGAATATGCATGGTGGACGCAACTTGTTCCTACATGATATTCTATATGCTCCGGAGATTCGTTGGAATTTAAGTGTCTGTTTTGATGTTGGTTAAGCTTGGTTTTAGTGTGAACTTCCGTAATAGCGATGTAGATTTGTATTTGGATACAAACTACTATGATTATGGTTACTTTCTAGATGGTTTTATTGTACTAAATGTTGACTGTGGTGATGTCAATACATGTTATTCCCTTGTTTCACGTCTTCTACTTCATATGATGATGATGTGAATATGTGGCATGCTAGACTTGGTCATATTGGCCAACAATATATTAATAGACTAGCCAAAGAGGGCTTGTTGGGCAACATTGAAAAAGTCGATTTGCCTAGATGTGAGAATTGCCTAGTAGGGAAAACGACAAGGAAACTATTTGGAAATGATAAAAGAGCTGAATTTCCTCTGCATTTAATCAATTATGATGTCTGTGGTTCAATGAATGTGAAAGGAAGGCAGTGGGTTGTTTATTTCATCACTTTTAATAGATGATTATACTCGATTCGGAGGTGTTTATTTGATTTCTCATAAATCTGAAGCATAAGTTGTTTCAAAAAGTTTATGAACTTGGTTGAAAATCAATTAGACAAGAAAATAAAAGCTTTAAGATCCAATCGAGGTCGAGAATATTAATCTGATGAGTTCAGAAAATTATGTGATGAAAAGGGAATAGAAATACAATTGTCTATTCCATATACTCCTTAACAAAATAGTGTTGCAGAGAGAAGAAACATAACCCTATTGGAAATGGTTAGGTCCATGATGGCGCATGATAACTTACATATCACTTTTTGGAGTGATGCTTTGTTAACTGCTGCCTATATACTTAACCGAGTACCTTCTAAATCAGTTAGTTCCACTCCATATGAGTTATGGATAGGTGGAAAACCAGACTTAAGTTTACTTAAGCCATGGGGTTATGCTGCCTATACTCATGAGTCCTCTCACAAGTTTGGGAAATTGAATCCCAGATAAAAGTAGAGTATTTTAATGAGATACTTCTAACACTCGAAAGGGTATGTGTTCATAGGTGAGCAGGAAAGTGGGAGAATAATTGAATTTAAATCATGGGATGTCACATTCTTAGTGGATGAATTTCCTAAGAAGGGCGAAATAGGGAAAGATTACTTCCTATATTGAAACCTTGGATCAAGATAATGATATTAATGGAGTTCGTCCAAGTGGGAGTAATATGAGAAGTGATGAATTGAATTCAACTCATTCTCAATTACAACCACATGATGAGATGATATCGTCATTATCTAATCCGAGTGGGAGTATAATGGGGAATGATGTGCTAAGTGTACAATCTCCCATATAGCGAACAAGTCGCCAAAGTATTCCCCGTCGACGTTTTGACATTGAAGGGGAAACTTTTATGATTGCTCCGCAAGATGAGGATGAGCCGAGAAATATTAATGAGGCTCTTAATTGCCCTAGTAAGGAAAAATGGATTAATGCAATGGAAGAGGAAATGGAGTCAATGAAGTCAAACCAAGTCTAGGAACTGGTTGATTTTCCAAAAGGACGCAGAGCTATTGGGAACAGATGGGTTCTCAAAATAAAGCGAAAGGCTGATGGCTCGATAGAAAGGCATAAGGCTCGCCTTGTGGCAAAGGGGTATAATCAACAGGAAAGAATTGATTATGTAGAAACATTCTCTCCTATAGTGAGATTTACCTTGATTCGCATAATTTTGGCAATAGTGTTTGGTATGGATCTTGAGTTACATCAAATGGATGTAAAGACTGCTTTCCTCAATGGAAAATTAGAGGAATGAACATATATGGAACAACCCGCTGGTTTCATAGTGAAAGGCCAAGAAGAAAAGGTATGTCGACTTTGGGGGTCGATATATAGCCTTAAAGCAGTCGTCAAGACAATGGTATATACGATTTCATAATGCCATAATGGAATATGATTTTACAATGATAGATGAGGATCATTATGTATATATCAAAAAGATCCAAGGACCAATTTGTGATCATATCATTATATGTTGATGATATACTAATTGCCGGAAGCAATATGGAGCTAGTCAATACTGTCAAAAGTTGGTTGTCTTCCAAATTTTGAATTGAATGATATGGGATTGCAAACCCATTGACACTCCTATTGCAAAAGGTGAAGGATTGAGCCATAGTCTGTGTCCAAGGACTCCACAAGAGAAGGAACAAATGAAACATGTTCCTTATGCTAGTGTTGTTGGGAGCTTTGATGTATGCTATGATGTGTATAAAACCTGACATATGTTATGTAGTTGGAATGGTGAGTAGATACAAATCCAATCCAGGTCAAGCACGTTAGAAAGCCGTTAAAAGAATACTAAGGTATCTAAAGGGGACTGCTGATTATACGCTGAGTTATTATGGAAAGGATCTGCGACTCTAAGGCTATTCTGATGTTGATTGGGGAGGAGATTTAAATGAAAGGAAATCTACCTCTAGGTTTGTTCTCTTACCGAATAATGGCACCATGTGTTGAAGCAGTAAGAAACAAAAGTGTATAGCCTTGTCCACAATGGGAATTGAGTTCGTGGCATTATCAGCAGCAGTATAAGAAGATGTTTGGCTTAAGAGATTATTGGATCATTTAGGTGTTATTGGAAGTGCTGCAGAGTAATTGTTGGTTAATTATGATAACCAAGCAGCAAAAGCGTACACCAAAGATCCAAAATATCATGGCAAGACCAAACTTATAGATACCAAGTACAATCTTGTCAAAGATATTATTGCACGAAAAGAGGTGAACTTAGAGTACATACTACGCATAGAATGGTAGCAGATCCTATGACAAAACCATAACCTAGATATGTGTTTTGTGGCCATGTAAAATCTTTAGGATTGCGTAGAGTTTGATGTACTGGATTGTAATTTCCCTGAAGTGTTCACATTTGATGAATTTGTGTTTTCATCATTAATGCCTATGAATCTTTGTTTGATCTTTATGCATATTAATGCTCAGTGCATTACTTTAAGTTAGGAAAGTATGTCGGACAGATATGAGATTAGCCCACTCACACGGGTAATCGCCTCTATTTACTGTGTGATAAATAGAGATGAGACTGTTTTTTTAAGCTTATTATCTAGGTGATAATCGAGAGCTCAAGCTTAAAACACGTATGTCGCCTTAACTGGGTGTTAAGATGAGGACATAATACTTACTATGTCTGAGAGTAAAATACCCCACATATTTTACTTTATTTGTCTATGATGGCAGATGTGAGTTCTGATGAATTTAGTAAATGAGTAGATACGTGAACTCAAGTTAGACATTGGATATGTCTGAACTATTATCTGTACGGTATTGAAAGGTGTAGACATACGCTCCATGGGAAAGGAGTTAATACCGTAATACGTATTTCATACTATGTATGCATGAGACGACCAATAAGAGTGGCAAAAGTTTGATCTCAACTTTTTATGTCGTGTGAGACTCTTGAGGAAAAGAGTTCCTCAATTTTTAGTCCCATCATGACTCTTACTTATTCTCAAGATTTCTATTTAGTGTTTGATATCTTAGAATGTTGCCAATGGTCATGAGTTTGATTTGATCTAATGGGGCATTTCTAGAAAAGCAAGCTGAACTGAAATTGAGAGTTTGAAGGAAAGAGGAAGATCGATTTTGGAGAATCACATTGTAGTTTTGTATTCACCGGTTAACCAATTATGACTGTCTTTGGGATAATCATAATTGTGAATACAATGTATATATCATTATTTAAAAGAGATCAAGAAGATATATAAATGTGATCAATCGATCTAGGGTACTGCATACTAAATCTACTCGGAATGTGATGCCCATTATGAGCTGCTATATATTCCTAACAGATGTATGGCAACGAGCTCTCAAAGTATGCTGGTCGCACGGATTATTCACCGGTATGAATGTTGAAGTGAGGTAAAGAGAATTCTGTTCGGCCCACCATATGTGAGTGGGAGATGATGGATTTATGAGATGGGCTTAAGGCCCGTCCGCCCATGCTGGGCCCATAAAGCCCGGCCCACGGGAATAGGGCCCGTGGATGGGGGAAGGTATAAAAGGGAGGAGAGAGAGAGAGAGAGATGGCACCAGTTGGAAAAACAGACGTACGTACGTTCCTTTTCCCACTCTCTCTCTCTCACAAAAACAAAAAGAAGAAACAGTAAGCATAAGGCACTTTCTTCTTCCCTTCAAGGCGCCATCGGATCGAACAGGACCAGAATTTCTTCCTCGATCTTCAGCATTGGTGTCTAATCTGTGGCTAACAAGGTACGCTCGAATCCGTGGTGTGCTTTAGGATCGGTGATACGTGTAATTCCCGGGCTTCGCTTCCGCATTCGTTTTAGGGGTTCGATTTAGTGTCGAATCCGGTTTTCGGGGATCAGTCATTTTCAACACCAGGTAAGATGATTATCCGTTTACTGATAGAATTCTTGGTATTCTTTTCTTAGATGAGGGAAATGAGTTACTCATCTGTGTTCGGTTATTCATTCGTGTATATAACATATTTGTTTAAAGGCCTTCTTAAGCGAATAAACATTTTCATCAGCTCTTTTAAATTTAGTTACTCTCGCTACTTTCTTAAATCAAGCTTTACTACATGAATAACACATTAGGAGCTAAATAAAAACATGCGAATCGTTTGCATTTATGGTAGCGAGAACTTTGGTTCCTTTGGTTTGATGACCCTCATTGATTAAAGATGTTATGTATGCATTTGGAATTGACATTATTGCCAAGAGATAATGATTTTAGGCTAGTATTGATTGATGTCTGTGGATGTGGATGCTCATGGACAGTGGATCTTCTGGTTTGGACCATCTGTGGGGCATTAGCAACTACAACATACCATTAGCACATCCTTGATTTATAGATTTGTTGATCCCATTTATAATTATGATTGCTGTTGTTACTGTTCAATGATTAGTGATGTAAGTGTTTCCTTTTCTTTCGTATTCTATCCCCCTGTGATCACGTCCGCTTCTGTCGAAACCAACCCGACAACCCCAATCAAGTCGAGTGTAGAGACTGGGGGAGACATAAACCCTTCATCCAAGACTCCTGACGATGAGCAGATATTCAGTATAAAACTAGAATTGGACCTAGAACATGCGTGATCAGCACGAGGATGAACATTCCGTGCGTCTCTAAGGAAACACACCTGGTACCAACAGGATGAGCAAAAGGATGCTCGAACTATGTAATAATACTGAAGAGGTTTTGAGTCGGCGTCCTTCTATCGTCGGATGAAACATTATAGTGTCTCGACTGAGGGCTGAATCGCGACTAATCTTGGCAAAAAGCCAGGGTGACAAGAGGGGGTGGGGGAAAGAGGTGAGGCAACAAGTGCTGCGTCGATCTACTTTGGGACTCAAAATTGCATCTAGCCAATAGGACGTCTAAGCAGACAGATAAAATATGAGAAAATATTGGGTAGGGCTGTCGTTCGGGCAAAATGTGAAAATTTTTAGGACTTAATTGACACAATTGAAATGTTCGGGATTAAATTAGCACAAATGCAATAGGTTTAGGATTTTTTTTTTTTTTTGATAATTTTCCCATCAATGCCATGGTTCATACAATTCGGCATTCTGACCACTACATGTAAAACAGGTCAATCAAATGATGAAATTTGACTTACAGATCAATAATATCACACTAATTCAACTCTTTTTTGCTCCTTACTCCGATCTTACTATTGCTTAAAAAGAGCAAAAATTCAACGACGGTTATAGCGTATAATATATGGTCATAAAATCCCATAGAGTTGCCTCCAGAAAATTTTGCAAGCTAGGCATTCAGAATACTACACATAAATTTATGATGTCATGATGCTTCACTTGTAATCAAATTACATTATCTAATTCTACGTTGAGTGGAGGTGTCAAAAATTGGCTTATGGGGAGCAAGATTTCGAGTACATCTGACTTTTACATTTAATTCCCAAGTTTTGATAACGATCTATTTAGTAATAACAACTCAATTGATTAATACATAATTGATAATACAAAAGAAAATCATGATATTCATGAAAATGTAATATTCAATCAAAACGTTATAAATTAGAAAGACCATGTATATGTGAAAAATGGAAAAGCATTGACTTAGAATTTGATAAAAGGAAGCATCGATGGCTAAAAAAACTTTAGAAGAATGACTTCAGGATTAGGGCATGGGACGACTCAAATAGGTGTTCAACGGTTGGATTATCGTACTTCCAAATAATATTGAAATTACTAGGTATGTAGGATTATTGCCCTAGATCCCTCCTTGACTTTAAGTAATTTTTGGACCATTGAGTTTACTTATCGGGCCCATGGATCCAACATCGAGTATCAAAGGGCATTCACATAAATTTCGTCCGAAACGGGCTTCTTGGCCCAAGTGAGTTCAGCCGCTATTTCTGTGGGTGCAATTTCTGATAAAGGGCTGAAACTTGCATCGCATTGTTACTAAGAGGTAAAATTATTTCGTTATAATATTGGATCGGGTATTGGATGGATTTTCAAGTTGCTGTCATTTTGGATATGCATTGAAAATGATTATGTAGGTGAATTATTTCAAATCACTTATTGGTATGTCGGATATCATGTATCGATATTGAATTGATGCGCATGATCAACCTATGCATTGAGAGATGATATATATTTGTTAATTGGTCCGATTTTGGGGTTCAGCCACAAGTGAAATGAAGTGTGGCCGTAGTGTTCCAATATGAGCAACTGGTCTGGTATCTTTATGCTGAGATATTTCAATGACGTATGATGTGCATGATTTAAATGTGGTGTGCCGCATAATTGACACAAAAAAAAAATTGCATCATTCGCTACTCAATTTCATTGAAGTGGTGATTGTTACCTGTGCAATCATAACTTTGCTCACCCCTTTCGATACCATTTCAGATTGTGAGTAAAGATACTTGATTGAGTCACATAGAGAGCAATCTGGAATGGTGTGTAGCTCTAATTAAGATTTTTTTCTTTTTCTTTTTGTGGGTCAAAATAATTTAGATCGCTTGAGTAAGGGCTATCATGAAGCTCTCATTTAGATTAATTTACGACACTCTGAACTTTGTTAGTATATTCATTCGGTGAAAGGTAGCTATTATCGGTTGAAGGTTTTGTCCTTAATTTATAGGGAATATTCGGTCATTCCCTAAATTCTAAGTTTGGATTTGGAGCCCGGCACTAGGTGACATTCGCGCGCGCACATTTATTGCGAGATGGAAAAATGGTCAACGTTGAAAAGTTGACTAAAGAAAAAAAAATTAAAGCAATAGCATAACAACCATTCTGTTCCAGTAATAGTTTCTGGAACAGAAATACATTTTTCTATTTCTATTTCTAGAAGAGTTTATAAGCAAAAATAACCGTTTGATAATGACACAAAATTTCTTCCTTTCGGCAGTCGACGACCGGCGGTGGGGGCGACTAGGGGTGATCGGGTCCAGGGTGTGTAGGTTCCAGACCTGGACCCTATACCCGACCCTGTTATAACCAGTTCCTCTTTTTTGGACCATGTACCCGACCTTGTTTGCATTGGACCCTGTACCCGACCCACCTTGTTTTTCTAGTCTGGTTCCAGGGTTAACCCTGTTTATATTGGAACATGTTTTGCAACTGCCAATCTATACGATTTCGAATTTTATTTTAATACATGAGAAAACAACATAATTCTTCTAATTTATATTGAAATACTAAGTGTAATTAATAAGTAAATTTCTATTTCATTTCGTATGCATTAGCCAAACCTAGATGATTTTAGGTCATGACAGCTTGACGATTCCACCGGGATTTTATTTTTGGGGATCACTCGGCAGGAGGCCTTCTTCATTCCTTGAAAAAAAGAAACAAAAAAAAAAAAAAGGAATGAAAAGCTTGAGAGTCAAGGTCAAGGTCAGGAGGCAGAGGAGACGTGGGCAGCGTAGAGAGGGACGTGAAAGAGATGTGACAAGCTAGCAGGGAGAAAAAGAAAAAAGAAGAAATAGAACAGTGCACTGTTCATCTTATTCACGGGCTCCCTCTGCACGCCGCAACCGCTAACCGTTGCACCTGCGTCGCCGCGGTTGCACCACCGCGCCACCGCCAGAGCCCCCTTGCCCACGAGCTCGAACCACCACTCGTTGCCCTTGCTGTGGCCACAACGACCTGACACCTTTGACGCCTGAAGCTCCGTCGCCGTCGCCCTTGCCCCTGTGAAGTCGCCATTACACCAGCACCACCGCTCGGCTCCTCGCGACACCAGCAACCAGTGAAGCTGCAAGGTCAACAAGAAGGCGTACAACCCGGTTCTCAAACAGGGGAACAAATTAGGGTTTGGACTACCAATTCTCAAATCGGTTCCCAAACCAATCTGGTCAATCCGGTTCCTGGGTGGGTAATCCCTCGGAACCGGTTCCCGGACCGGTTCAAACCAGTTCTGAATTTTGGGAATCGGTTTCCGGACCGATTTCAATGGGAACCGGGTTTACCCGATCCAGTTGCACAGCCCAAGCAGCAACTGGCGGGGGCAGCCGGCAACCAACGACCGGCGGCGGTGACGTCGACGAGGGCCGGCGGGCGACGGGTGACCGATGGACGATGGTCGGTGGTAACGGATGAAAGACCGATTGACAAATGATGAGAAATTTTTTTATTTCTCATTTCTGTTCCAGAAATAAAGAAGTAGAAAATTTTAGCTTATGAGAATAGAAATCTATTCCAAAAATAGAAAAACGGAATAAGTTTATTAAACGGATTTCTATTCCAGAAATAGGTCTGGAATAAAAAAATTGTTCATGCACCCCCTAAACTCTAGATTTTAGCCAGTTTTAACTTTAGCCTCCCTTGATTCTTTTTTTAGTCGAATGGCCTCCCTTTTTTAGCCACCTGGAATTGCCCTTGTTTATTTACGTGGGTCGAGAGTGCATTAATAAACTTATATTATCGAAAAAGAAAAATTCGTATTTTCTCTTTTAGAAAACAGACAAAATAAATAAAATATTAGAGCACCGTGAGAGATTATAGAAGGAATTCCTCCGAGCCAAATTACTAGTAATAGTGCTTGTAAGCGCATCTTCTATTGGATGATGGGCACAATTTCAATTTTGAATAAATTTTGGGACTTTATTGAAATATTTCCGCGTCACCTGCCAACGTCACCGTATTAGGGAAACGCGTGGGAGGATAAAGCTTGAACTGCAAGATTGGCCACGTACACCAGAAAGCCAAGCAGCCTTTAGAGTTGACAAAATCCCCACTTCACTCGGATCGGTTTGCATATGTTCAATTTAATCACTCCACCACCTTATGCTAATCCACTCGCATTCTTTGTCTTATTATAATTTGGGTTAATGTAGGGAAAAACCCAAAATTAATATACCTCTGATAAATTTATTCTAAACTAACTATCCGATCACTACAAATCTAAAACTGGTATAGATACGACAATTTTATCCTAAATTAATTTTTCAATCACCAAAAACTTCAAACTGGTATATTTGTGACAAATTTACTCTATGATAGTTTATCTTAAATTAGATTAATATCACAAAAAATTCAAATTAGTACATTTGTGACGAACGGAAGGCATGTGCCATCCAACTCAATAATCTGACAATAAGCATTAATGGAAATTAACATAAGGTAAATTTATTACATGTATAGCAATTTAGGATTTTGAAGAGTTGAAAATCAATTTGAGTAAAGGTGTTACAGTGTATTAGTTTGGGATTTTTCGTGATATTAACCTTTATTATTATTGTTTTCATTTTTTTCAATATTATAATAAAATTGGCCACGTCCAACAAAAAGCCAAGCTTGGAGTTTGGCCTTATAATCGCATGTTATTAGAAGTGATTAATGTTTCTTTAGCACTATAGATGATAACAAATAGAAATAAGTGCATTTGGAGTTTTAAAACTTATCATGAAAGTGTAATTGTATTATAGGATTTTTAAAAGTGCAATCAAATTATAAAACTTGTCAAATTAATGCAATCAAATCCTTCTGTTAATTCATTTTACCAAAAAAAAAAAATCCTTCTGTTAATTCTGTCACGAAAAATGCTAATATGACATTCTTTGTTATTTTCTACTCCAAATCTAACTTAAATTAGATTTTATAAAAATTAAAAGCATATATATATTTTTTATTTTATTTTTATTTTTTTTAAATAGTGCCCTCGCCGGTGGGTCACCAACGCCGAAGAGGGTCGGTGGAGGTCACCGAGGCAGGCTGAATTTTTATGGGTCTTACAGGCTGGTGCAGCCATTTATTTCATCCAGAAAGAAAGAAATAGGGCACTTCATGGAGGAACATCTTCAGGTGACAGAATTATCAGCAATGTTCATTTCTCCATTAGAGTGCAGATGTCCTCCTTCATTATGTTGAGGAAGAGGGCATTGCTGCAAGAAGATGAGGAGTTTCCGGATGGTATACGTGATGTGATCACTCTTGGCAGCTGTGGCGGCCACGGCGACCCATCGGCGAGGATCCTATGGCTCTTTTAAAAAAAATTAAAAATTTTAAAAAAATTAGATTATTTTAATCTAATTTAAGTAATATTTGATGGACAAAATAATTAGAAAAAAGGTCATGTAGGAGAGAGAAAATAATAAAAAAATTGACATGCCAGTGTTTTCTGCTAAATAAATTTACCAAGTTAATGGAAATAGTTGATTACACCAATTTGACAAATTTTAGAGATTGATTGTGATTTTTGAAAATTTTAGAATTCAATTACATTTTCGCAACAAGTTTTAAGGTTTCTAGTACATTCTTTGACATAAATTCAAGCGTGTCCCCATTTATAAAAGACTGGTAGGATAAATTTACCTCAAAACTCACGCTGAAGGCAAAAATAGCTTAATTATCTAATAGGCTAAAGCCCGAAAAAGAAGATAATAATTAAAAAAAAAAGATGCAATTTCATAATATAAGGGGCAAATTGCTAAAATCTGAGAAAATTTAGATTTAAAAAAAAAAAAAAAAAGACACTAGCCGGTAACGTTTCGGGGAAATGCATCAAGTCACATTTCGCGGAAAATTATGTGCTGCAGGATGTATACAAAAAGAAGACGCACTGCCAATGATTACAAGAGAGTTTGGGTTCGTTGATGAACTGCCTTCCTGTCTGATTCTCTGTCTGCTGCAGTTCTTCAGCAACCAAACTCTAGACACCTGCTTAGTTCTTGTTAAGCTTCACAGAAGAACAGGAAAACCATGTCGATGCAGAAGAGAGCTTTGCCTTCCTCCTCTTCTTTAGGTCAACCAAGTCCACCCAAGAGCCATGCTTGCCTCCAATCGAGTAAGCTCGCTCTTCCCTCTTAACGTTTCGGTGCTTGATATATTGTTTGATGATCTTGCGTTAGTTTTAGCTGTACTTGAGGGAGATTCAATGAAGGGTTCTTGAGTTGAAGATTCTTGAAATGAGAGATATGGTGAAAGCCCGCCATCGATAAGCTTTTGCCTCATGACCGTTCAAAATCACTTTCGTTCAGTTCTTTATTTACGGGTTTGTGCTGTTGTTTTAATGCGAAGTATTAATGACCTTGGATGACATCGTCTCGAATCTGTTTTGTGAATTTGTGTTGGCCAATTGCAGTACTTCCTCCTTATTTGAGCTGAGTTCTGTTAGAATCATTTATCTAGCAAGTGAGCTGTTATCGTTACCAGGTTAATTTGCTATCCTGTCGTCTAAAATATCCTATCTGGCTTGTACTTCTGTGCTGATGTTCATGCAGTCAAGCATGGAACGGGCCCGAAATGAATCCTGTGCCGAGTTGCTGTTTGACTTGCTGTTTGACAAAGGAGGATCTGCGGAGTATGGTAAGATGAGTGAAGTAGCCATGTTGGACATGCAAAGTAAAGTCCTTATTATATTTCAATTCCTGTTTCTTCAATTAGAAGTGGTTAGATGCATTTCTGACATTCCGGCCAGTTTCTGGATAGTAATCCGCGTGAGAAATTGCCAAGAGATGTATAGAGAATTATTGCTTGAGTGCTAAAAATGACCCGCTGAATGTTCTAGGATTTTCCCAGGAAGCAATTGCACTAAGAACATGCTTTAGGCTTTTCATGTTGTATTGGGCAGTATGGATCACAAAAAGATACAAATTTTCGATGAAGTGCCCTGGACATAACTGTCGCCTTGAACCCTGGAAAATGTGGTCAATGACCTTTTGAATGTAGGAGGAGGAAAATGAAGATACCTGTGATGTGAAACTTGAATGTGACAGATGGCTCTTGCTTATGTAATTATTTGCTATTGCGTTCTTTGCTGGACAGTTCAAAGAAGAGCTGGAGCATGCTAAATCTGACTGGGCCGAATATTTTCAAAGGTAATCATACTTCATTTGGTTTGTTGGCAGTATCATATCTGCATGAACTGATTTCTGCACAAGAATTTCCATGTCTATTGTCTCACCATAGTATTAATGCCATAAATCCAAATTTCTGTTCAGCAAAGTGTAATACCTGCGCATACCTTTTTCTGTAAATCACTGAAAGGACGGTGCTTTGGAGATAGCAGCTAATCAACATTTCTTGCTTCTGTTATCAAAGCACTGGATAAATTTGTATTCCAGCTTTATGTTGACTTTTTATGTCGAGTTATATATAGGAATGCATTTGATGAGGCTGGTATTTATGGTATATACAGTAATTAGATCTGACATTCATTTGTACAAGTAACTAAATGTCAAGGGTTTTTGTCTTTTTGTTATGAATAAGTCCACAAGACAGCAGTTGTTCATGGTATCAATTTTTATGGTGTAGTTGCATCTGGAATGCTCTCAAAGATTTAGTGCCACAGATGCGCTCAGAGAATGATTCTCAGAGATTGGTAAGATAAACAAGTTTATAAAATTTCTACTTTTTCAGACATATCTTCATCAACACTTTAGGTATGAGTTGTTTATCTGCATGTCATGAAGTGATAGAATGAACTTACTAATTGCTTTATTCTGACTGTTTTAACAGCATTCATCGAGCACAAACTTCGCACGATCTCCTTTGTCTATAAGTAAATATTCATTTCGTTGCACAAGCTGTGGAAAGAAAAATATGGGAAGGCCTAATTTCCATACAAGTCTGTTACAGCATAATGTCCCACATAGGCAGCCGAAATTGAGGTGCCAAACCTTCTTGTCAATGTGAACTCTTGGGGAAGATCAACCTGTTATCCATAGAGTAACTTATATCCGTTGAGTGAGGGCCTTCCACTCCATACTGTCCACTTACTAGGGCCGACTTGCATCCCTGCTCAACAGGAAGAACGGGAGATCCTTTTGAACAACTTGTTATAATAGGAAAGCCTTATATCTTGACACAGGAGATCCTTTTGTGCAAATTATTACGACTCACTAGCCATGTTCTAAACCCACGTCTTGTCATATTAGGCATAAACCATACAAGCCTAAGCCAAGTCACTTTGTTCCCCCATTTCCTCACTAGCTTCCAACTCTCCTTTATAGAGAAAGAGCCCCTAGATGATCCAGTAAATACCACACTGTCTATAGAGCCAGAGTTTGAGCGATCAACCCACACAAAGCCATCTGAGTTTCAAGCAGATCATCAGACCCTGCTGGAGGCCATCTCCGTTCATTCTCCTCAATAACAGTTTCAACTGTGGCTTTATCACCTAAAGCTAAATCATAACCATTCTAAAGCACATGAAAAAAATTTCATGGACATGGAATGGAAGGGGAAAATGAAAATGCTTAGGATTGATCATATGAGTTTTATAGACAACTGCTGTTTGGTAAAAGACAGTGAATTCAAATATGCATAAAGAACTAAGCTCAATAAGGTGTTTGATAAGTTGTTTTTAGGAAAGAGCCACAGCATAGGTTTTCCAACTCCTTTTGATGGAATGGATTGGTTTTGTATCCCTCCTGCTTCATTTTTTGGATGTCTCCAACTTTGGCAATTCTGCTGTTGGTGGTTTTGAACAGATGGAAGCAGTGGATTTTGGAAACATTCATTCTCCCCAGCGTGCAAGGTATGGATGCACTTCCCTCGTGATGCTGTTGAGAAAGGCTTTCTGTGTAGTGTTGACAGGTTATGCATTGTTGATGTTTTGGGGAATAATGGTCCGACCTACCACTACCACCCCAAGCAGGCAGTCTGAGCTCTCAGTGAGTGTCATGCCACAATGACTCGGTCATGCACCAAAGTGTCAATGCTCAATTTAGAACATAATCCTTGTAGCTTGCCAGTGGAACATTTTATTTTATTTTACTTCATTTTAAAAAAAAAATGAGAATTATTAAACAAATAAAACGACGGGTCTATTTATCCTTGTAGTTTCCTCGGCAGTAAGACCTGTCCAAGTGAGATGTTGGGTATTTTGTCTCTCTGTCGTTACTTTTCCAATTTTCCGTTTTTATACACATTCCTATTTCTGATGGTTGGTTTCTGGAGAGAATGCAGGGCTAATGCTAATTCTACGGGAGAGAATGATGTGAGAGACTTACGGCTTCAAATTCAAACCAAACTGTCAGATTCTCTATTTACTGGACAGAAACTAGAAGGAGTGGGGGGTGCTCACATTTCCGTTGCCTTGATCAATGCAAATACAGGGGATGTTGTTACATCAGGCCTGGAATCCTCCATTAAGTTGGACATCGTCGTGCTCGAAGGTGACTTCAACAAAGACGATGAGGATAACTGGACCCAAGAAGCGTTTGAGAGCCACGTGGTTAAACAACGTGGAGGAAAGAGGCCGCTTTTGGCTGGAGATCTCGTAGTGAAGCTCAAGGAAGGTGTTGGGGAGATCGGAGAACTGATATTTACTGACAATTCCAGTTGGAATAGGAGTAAAAGATTCAGGATAGGGCTTAAGGTGGCAACGGGTAGTTGTGGGAACACACGAATCCGAGAAGCAAAAACAGACGCCTTCCAAGTCAAGGAACATAGAGGGGAAGGTAGGTCCTTCATAGTCTTTCTACAGTATATAAACCTTATCCTATTTGACTGAACATAAACATGATTTTGGACGTCCACAGTCTTCAATTTTTTAATTTAGAGCTTCATTTCGTGTGGACCTTTACAACTCGAACAAAAATTCTGATAAATAAGAAGCAATCGGTTTGTTTGTCATTGGTAAATGTCCACACTTTGGATCAGTTTCAGGGGAGAGATTGCAAGCCTCCTAGAGGTTTGCTTCTACAAATTAATCTAATAGTGCCGGGACCTTATTGTATATGTGCTCTTCATTTTACAGCATACATGAAACATCATCCACCTGCATCTGACGATGAGTTTGGAGGTTGGAGAACATTGCCAAAGGTGGGAAATCTCACCAAAAACTGAGTGATGCTGGAATATATAGAGTGGAAGACTTTCTACTGCAACTGTTCACGGACCCCGAGAAATTGAGAGAGGTAAGCACTCAGTTAATGATTCCCAATTAGGGTTTGATTGACTGCCAAGAATGTAAGTCCTGTGTGTTCACTCATCATAGATTCTCGGAAAGAGCATAACGGAGAAGAAGTGGGATAGCCTGATACGCCATGCAAAGACTTGCAAAACAAAGTGGAAACTTTACTTGGACTATCCTGATGGCGTGACGAAGCATGGTGTTGTATTCAACACTGATGGTCAACCAATCGGCCTAGTCAAAGACAGGGACTATTTTGCTACTCCTGGACTTTCTGCCCAAGAGAAGGTAAGTAACCCAGGTGTTCCCACTCAGTTTTGTCAAGCCAGTTCACTCGCTTCACACCATCACGGGGAATTTGAATAATTTGGCCCATATTTTCTATGTAATCACTATTTTGATGTTTACTTGTAGCTGTGGCTTAGTATGTGTTAGAATTGATTAGAGATATGGAAACTTGAAACAAGGAGTTGGTCATCTAGAGGCTTTGCTTTTCTTTTCTTTTCTTTTCTGATCATAAAAGTAAAATGAAGTTCCTGTGGAGAGAATAAAAAGAAAATATAGATGCTACGTTTAGATCATAATAGAGACCTTCTATTAATAGAGTGATTTTGGGGTTGCGCTCTTTGTGAAACAAAGTTGAGGTTAGTGACCTTGTAAATTTAAGTGGCCTTCTGCATTGAGTAAGTTGAAGACCACTTTCAGCAGTTAATTCAGTTTCGTCCATGAGAATCTGAGGCACTCATCAACAAATTGTAGTTTGAATGATTAACACATTCCCGTCACAACCATTACTTTCCAAGTTTATAACTATCGAGATCTTAATTACTTGCACAATACATATTGATGCGTGCTTTATTTCTTCACTGGTCCTTTCTCGATCAACTTTGCATCTTTACATTGAGAAACCTTGCCTTGATTGTACTCTGCATTACATGTTTTAAACACCTGACTTTAGGTGGTAGAGAAATGGGCAGATATTGGCATAAAGTGAATTGTGGGTCTTTCAATATTGTTCTTCTTTCTCTGTGCTGCACTCACGTACTAATCTGAATACAAGTTCATCCATTGGAATGCAACTTTACTTGCCGAAAAAAGTAGTTGCTTGAAGCCAGAATGTTTACCTGTCAATAGTGGAGATAAATACTTCCATTAGTCCTGCTTGAGCAATGTACAAGTGTGTTTCTCCCAGGTGCTTGGAGATGCAATCGTGAAAAAGGCCTTGGCTAACTGGAACGATGTGAGAGAGTTCAGTGGCGAGACGTTTTCTGATTCAATGCGGAACAATAGCTCGAGCTCATTTTCATCTCAAGTCTCTGGTGGACAAACTAAAAATCTCGACCATGTTCAACGTTATTTGGCTCCACCAGACTTTGCTGCTCCAGTTGGTCCGGTTGCTTCTCAGGCAAATGTGAGCTCCACTGCTGAAGGTACGTGCTCTATAAAACAAAACTGTCTCTCCCTTTAAGCACATACAAAGATGTGGCCTGTGAAATTACAATGAAAATTGGAATTTCCACTTGATTGTTGAGCCTTAATAAATAAAAACATTGTGTACCTGATCCTTATGATTTTGGGTTCCACATACGTTTGTTTGTCCAGCAGTGATTGTTGCAAATGAGCCTCATTCAATGCAATCTATCCATTTGGCCAATATATGTATACATGTATTTATGCATGTATGTATTCTGCCCAAGCTATTGAAAAGCAACTAAAAAATTAGTTGGTAACGGGTGCCTTTTTTGAGTGGGGGATTGGGGGAGGGGGAGGGGGAGGGTGAGGGTAGATACTAATGAACACCTTCACTTAGGTGATACTACGTGGATATTGACAAGATAATGCTATCACTAGATAGATATGAATAAATGTAATGAGCACACGGCAACTTGTTTATATGTGCATTTTTATCAAGTGGCGATTGTAGTCGTTTTAGAAAGGGCCTTGTCAATTGAAGCATGTAAAGATTACAAAGATCAGGGGCAAAAAAATTAAAGAGATGTGCAGGGTCAGGAGAAAAAAAAACTAGCAGCACTTTCCATGATATCAGAATAGTTCGTAGATCTGTGCTTACATCGGCCTATGTTTATGAACCATATTGATGTTTTAGTTCTTTCTCCAGGACTTAATGGTGCAATGGCTTTGGTATTGCCAGTTCAGTCACAAAATACCAATTCTGGAACCTCCATGAAGATTTTAGTTGATGAAAATTTTCGTCTTGCTGCACGTCAGCTCATGTCTGCAGACCGCTCGAATGTTCAAATTCCTCCGGGATATCATGATAGTACTACTGCCGGATTGCCAACACAGTCCCATGGTCTCAATTTACAGAATTCCATGCATAGCCAAATGATTGGTTCTTTGAGCGGAATGGACTATACAGGATATGATGATGTTCTTCCTGAAGGCAATCATGTGAGAGAAAACAACACACCATGTAATGACCCGTTCTCTAGGACACTTGCTCCTCCTGAAGGCAATGACGTGATGGAAGATATCCAATCAAGTCATTCAGATGATAGTTGGAAGCAATGGTTGGCTGATAACCCATCATTTGATAATGGTTATGTTGGAGGTACCGGCAGAGGTGTTATTGGCTGGCTCAAGATAAAAGCAGTGTTGCAGTGGGGGTACTTCATCAGGAAGACACGTGTCAGACTTGTGGAGTTGGACCAACCACCGATCCAAGTCCAGGCTTGTTCGTAGTTCTTATGTCGCTTTAGGGAAAGATGATTCTCCGTTTACTTCTGATAGAATTGATGGTAATTTTTTCTTAAATGGTGGTAATATTTCATTGATTCTATATATTCATCTGTATATAGAACATCTATGTCGAACGCCTTCTTAAGCGACTAATTGTTTCATCATAGTGTCTCTCTACCTCAATTCTTTCCACATCTTTCTTCAGAAAAGTTCTCTTATATATCACATGTAAGGAACGCAAGGTTATATCATTCAAAGGGTGTACTTGGATTCTGCGCTTATTATGCATTAGATTTGCAACCAAATCCAAGGAGTCCCATGTAATAAGTCCTGCCTACTGCAGCTATCCAGTGGCAATGCAGCTCTTTTCCGGAACGCATACACCGTCAAGCTTTGATGTTAAGTTCCCTCGTACCCATTTTCCCGGCCTTCCCCTCTTGTTTTCTCGGTCCTCAATTTTTTTTACCATAACGAGCTTTTGGGCAAAGCAGCTCAGGGTTAGTTTAATTTAATGTTGGTTCTGCACTGGAATTGTAACCTTATAAAATAGGATTAAGTATTGAGATCTTTCATCTTTAGTGTGTCATTCCACAATTCCTCCAGTTCCTGAACTATTTAAACAACTGAATATTCATGCATGTTTATACATCATTAAATTTATTGGCTAACTGATATTCTTGGTTAAGAAAACGCAAGTCCATTGAAAATATTGTAGACATAATCTCATAATCCTAAACCTACCATTTATTTGCAGATTCCAAAGCTCTAGGACTGGAATATGATCAATGTCCTTTAAAACCACCTTGAAACTATATATCTAGCAGCTAGTCATGTTGATTATATTGATCCCAGAGGGCAGCCCTTCCACGCAAGAAGGTTTTTTGTGCATCGGATTGGATGCATCACTTAATGGTGACGTGAAGAAGCAAGTCAAATT
Source organism: Eucalyptus camaldulensis (assembly GCA_019915185.1). Classification (NCBI taxonomy): domain Eukaryota; kingdom Viridiplantae; phylum Streptophyta; class Magnoliopsida; order Myrtales; family Myrtaceae; genus Eucalyptus; species Eucalyptus camaldulensis. The sequence continues at coordinate 11,176,622 of JAHSVA010000013.1, read as the reverse complement.
TAGGTGGGTGAGAGATTTCAGCACTCCATTGCAAAGTTCGATAGTCGATTACACCGAGTGAACCACTCAACCCAAAGTATAAATAATCTACACCGAGCAATTGGTTCTCTTATATATGAAAGTTAATGTTTATAACAGATGAAGCATGAGATTGGGACTGTCGAATGGGTCTCGAATCTTGCAGCAATACCACGGAGACGATTGCCACCACATTGAAGCCATGGCTCTAATTAATAGACAAATAGTTACCTACTCCAATTTTCTCTTCAACAAATGCCCACCTAGCAGAAAAGGCACATGGGAGGTATAAATTAAGACTCTCCAAGGACGGAGCCAAAAAGCTTCAGTCACAAAAGCCAAAATGCATTGCTTCTCACACCGATGTCTGCAGCTTCGGAGAGCAGAGGTCCACCCACAGGAGCAACACGAGCATAACCACCACAAAATCTTGAACAGACAGTCATTCTGAATCAGAGATTTCATCTTCATCCTCGTCCAGTATGTAGACCAGGGCCCGTTTTCTTGCAGCTAAAACACAAGCCACACCTCTACTTGCTGTCGCCATAAAAACATTAACTTGATTTCAGTCCAACGTTTCTTGAATATATGGCCATGACTAACGTGATGTTTAGATACCTTTGTTGGGTAAAAGCAAAAGTACAACACATGCATTATGCTAAAACACAGGCGGGGAAGCAAACCTTGCTGCCCAGGGAGGCTATGGTATGCATGTAAACTATGAATGCTCTACAGTATCTTGCTACACTAGATATCATGATAGTATCTATCATCATGAACATGTACAGGTTCTCAGTCAGTAACTGGCCCGCAGTGAACCTACCATAAGAAGAATATTCTCTGTACTTGTGTGGCCTCTAAAGATTCACCTTTTTTGCACTTTGACCTCTCAATAGATTTAAATTTAGGGGAGAACCTGATACATTAGTATATTACTTCTTCAACTGAAAAAATATTCTTCTTTGGAGCATAAGTTTGCACTTCTTCAAACTGTGGGAACAAACATGAAGTGGTCCATTAAAGAGACATATTGTACTTAAGCCAGTCATAACCAGTCATATTTAAACCTATGAGTAGGCTGTTAAGTGAAAATGTAGTAAGGAGCATGGACAGGATTTATTCAGTCCACTACCTAGTCAACAAGATGGAATTGTTGCAAACACTCGCAAGTTTATCAAGCATTGATACACAAGGGAAATAGTAAGGGCAACAACAAGTTTCCAAACATCCAAAAATGCAGATGGACATGGTAAGAAGCTCAAGGAAAAAAAATTCAGGACTATAAAATTGATGGCATGACAATGGTTTAATCCTTAGCTCAGTTGTATGGTGGTGTCAAAAATTCTTACCACTAACTGAGAAGGGAGGAACAACAGTATGGGGAATGCTGCGAATCTTCTCATTCTCCACATCTAGGTGTAACATAGAGTCCTACATGCATAGTTTCACTGTGTTAATGTTTCAGGAGTGAGAATAAGATAACCAAGCAAAAAATGTTCTCACAAAATAGAAGCAAAAATGGCACTTCTTACCTATTAGGGACATTCTGACCAAAAAAATAAAAAATCAATTAGGGACACCACATGCCTACTTTTTAACCAACATACATGTAGAAGGCTTTAACTGCCAAGATAAGTTGGAACTTTTGCAGTTATAGTAAGGCAGAAAGCAAAACACCCTTCAGAGTTCCCAAGCGTGAAATAGCATGTCCATGCACATAGGAGGAAAAACTAAGCTGCTGCTTCTCATGCTGATGAGGAAAGCATATAAATAAAAGATAGGAAGAATAAAATTCCTAGTGTTTTTGAAACCGGACAAGTGGTTCAACCGGTCAAACTGGTAGAACTGTGTTCTACCAGTTTAATGGGTTTAACATATTGCATGTGATGTCATCTGATAGAATACTCCACATATATTAGATTACACGTGTTCAGATTAATAGATGCCTGGCTGAGTTGGCAGAGCCTCATTGAGCACAAATGACAGCATTCAAGTTCTCAAGAGCATCATTTAATTTTCTAATAGATTAAACCAATAAGGTCAATGGATAATAATGCACCACCAAATTGAAGCAAGAAGACACTGGAGTGAATGGTTGGTACGCTTGGTAGTTACAAGAGGTTGAAGTTCCAAACCCCAACCCAACTCCAACACTCTTCCTTTAAACATTTTGAATGCCCAGAACTGGTCCAAACTAGTTGACAGGATTGTGGGTCAACAGTTGACAGTTACGCCTGATAACAATAGGGTCAATACCACCAGTTCTTGACCACTACTGTTTCTGCTGTGAAACCAGACTGGACAGGTCTGGTTGCTGATCCAACCAGAGCCGGTTCTTAAAACACTGAAAAGAACAGGAGTAAACTGAAAAGCAATTTTCTTTTTGCCATCAATGTTTTAAATAGTGAACTGACGCGTATCAGAACAAACAGCGTCCTATACGTATCACGAGTACGAAATCAATATGCAAGCTTAGGATCCAAGAGTTACCTTTAATTGGTACAACTCCCAGTTATTTGCCCGAGTGGTTCCTGAAATGTGCACAAATGGAAGGTCACTGGCCTGCAAGATCATCATCCAGGCATCTCCCAAATTTTCACCAGTATCATTCATCTTATTTAGCAACATAACAATTTGATGGTCCTGTTTCAAAATAAAATATATTAGCCACATCCACAAATTCTTAAAGCAATATATGCCAGGCTTTTACCTTATATAGAGCCAAATCCACACAATGGTAACCAGAAGGGATGCACAACAAGATTGCTTCCAAAGGTCTTCCCTGCTTCACATTGCTTGAATCATTCATAGATCCCCTCACTACAGCTATACAGTTTGTGACATCTAAAAAAGACTCGTCAGGTAATTGGAAGGAAATATAGTCTGTAAACCCAACTTCATGAGTCAGATTAGATGAAGCAAATTCAGAGGCATCCTGCAAAGCCATATGAAGAAACGATTAGCATGAAAAAGCAGTTGTACTCTGCCTATGCAGATCTCCGGATAAAATTGTAGATTTAGATTAAGGGTAAATACCTCATGGGAGGACAGTGAAATTGGAATGTATCGGGTGGATGCTGAAACTGATGTAAGACGGAATAGAGGCAATAATTTCTTACAACATATCTTTTTTGAAATGGTAGAAAAAGGCATCTGGGCAGCTTCCTTGAAACTGTAAAAATTTAAATTTATTCCTAATCAGTAAACATGAGATACGGCATTATCACACACAATAATCATAAACTAATCAGAAAGCCCAATCGAATAAGATCACCCAGCTTAAGTTTCCATGTACATTGTCAAGTAATCAACCTGAGATTGAATACGAAACACTAGATTATTAGGTAGAGGGTAAGCAAAAAACCATTGTTGGGTACAACCTTCAGAAGACAACCCCCACCCCCGAGGGTTTCCTTTTTTTCCTTCTCTCATTATAGTCTCAAGGTTCTGGCCACTCGGACAAGGAAATATAAAATATAGCTACAATTTTATTGTAACAGGAATTTGGATAGAAAGATCTACTGACAAATGCATTATCAAGATACCTAAATTAGCCAAATGAGAAATGAATATTTCAGCTCAATTAAACGATGAGTTGGGTGAAACCAAAGCACAAGGTTTTAAGTGAAGGATTGCAATGTTTATGTAAACCGTTTTGGAGCCGGACCATCATACTCAAACCTCTGTTATGCATACAAAGAGATCGAGAATTTCATATTCGGTACACTTGTCAGCAATGAGGACCAGACTTGGAGGAGGGAAAAAATCAATCACTTCAAATGACAGATGACAGCAACGATTTACCCAGCGTTCATATATTCCCCACTGAGGTAGCATGCGGAAAAACACTAGTGAATGGAAAATCTAGATATAGCATAAATACAAAGAATCGACAATGAAAGAGCAACAAGACACATTCAAGTAAGAACTTCCATGTATGAACAAGATTCTATTAAATTTCATTCAATTCTTTTGCTGATACCTGTGTTCCATCTGTTGAAACTCCTTTGCAAGTGTCCTTCGCAAATATTTGCTGTCCCCAAATCCTCCAAATTGCACTAATTCTTTGACTCTCTTCATAGTTTCTCTGAAACAATAATGTGTAAAACATCTTATTGACCTGACATCAAACATCAAGGCAGACAAGCGCATGAAACTACATTTGATTTTCAAAAGACTTTCCAGTCCAATGAGAAACGACGATCAACCCGTCAATTTCAATCCTCGTTACCCTGTCATTAGCAACATATGCTGGACCAAGAATGACCACAGTCAAAGCCCAGCAAAGCACCCTAACTTGAGTCAACCTCATCTCTTGTGCTCTTAGAAGTATTTAGGAGGACGGTAGCAAGATGACTTAAAATGAAGAACTAACCCTCAAACCAGGAGTCATTTACAATTTCGATATTCTGAATTTAGCAACTAATTTGGTCGCATTGCAAAAAGGCATGAGTGAGCCACTAGAGTGCATGAAAAGAATACTAGGCTTGACAGGATACCGCTCTGACATTTAAAGCGTGACCAAGGTCCATTACGCAATGATATTTTAATCCTCTGGCACACAAATGGATAGCACAACCTAGTGAAGGGCCACCAAAATTTGCTGCTAGAGTACATGAAGGCAATACTAAGCTGTCGACACTTCACAGTATCCAAGCCATTGCCTCACCAAATTTCAGATACAACGAATGAAGAGATGGCCCACACTTGGAATTAGAAGGTTATGTCAAATTATGAATCCAGTCATCATGTCTGAATGATACATATGATTCCATAACTAGGGCCAGGTAATAACATTTTCTTATTAGATGAATGAAATTCATTAAGAACACCAAGTAGGAGCCGAACTTCAGATGATGCACGAGAGAAGAAATTTATTAATTCAATGGGTAGCCATTCTATCAAAAATAATGACATGTCACATCTCAGCCCAAGTAAAGTTAATGTCGACTGAAATGAGGGAAAATAATTAACTTTCAGGGAGTATACAAGCCATTTCTACTGGAAGCTCTGTATATGGCAATGCCAAACAGTCCACTTGGTGACTCCATCAGGTATGAACACATATTAACTAAAGATTCAGGGGTCTGTGTGCCATATTGTAAATGACTTAGAATTAGGAACTGGACAAGTTGGAGGAAATCACTTACAAATCAATGTCAATTTCTTCATCAGCCTCGGATAGATCCAGAAGCTGCATAACAGGATCTTGATCATACAGAAACTTCAAGAACACGACAACAAGTTCACTGTTGAAATTCATAAGAGTAAATAGGGATTCACCATAAGGACTGAACCTGATGGACAAAAGTTAGACAAACCTATTGTTTGTTAAAAGTTGATCACTTGGCTCTGACATAAGTTGCTTTATACATTTCAGAAGCCAGCTGAAGAAATTTGCAAACTGAAAGAGACACAAAACCAAAACCAAAACCAAAAGCTTCAGCAACATGCACATTATCAACCAATAAAAAATGCTTACACCGCTGGCTCAAGAATTTAGGATCCTACCAATATTCTGAGCTTGTCTAGATTTCAGTGGTCACACTGGCAATATTTCATTTTAAAACAAGAAAGAATGGATGTCTCCAGCATAGCATGTGCGAAATTGAAAAGGTATCGACAAACCCTAAGTTGTCAAGGTACCGTAAGCAAAGATAAAAAAGTCATGCAATTTCTCTTTGGTCCTTCAAATACACAATGATATATATCAACAAATAACAATGTGATATTGTCAGTATTTCATCATGATCTTAAAAGGTGCAGGATGAAACTTTGTTAAACAGGTTCAAGTCATGTGCAAATGCCCAGCTAACAATATCTTCTTCAAAATCTCAACGAAAACGCTTGTATTTCAAATATTAAATGTTATTCGGCTTAGAATAATATGTCATTCTGAGCACACAAGATCTTGTGTCTTATATCCACAAGTAGTTCAACTCCATGTTTAAAATTTAGGAATTTAGCATGACTAAAGATATGCACGATGAGAGACGGGCAAGATTTTGGAAAAGAGTAGCAAACAGAAGGTATCAAGAAACGTAGAGAAATCATAACAAAGATTGTAACAGGCTACCTGCTGCACAACAGATGAGAGCACCCTTGTGAATCGCTCAACCTGTACAAGCAGCATTCCAGCCTTTTCTACTGCATTGTCCACCAGTGTCTCATCCAAACCAATACCCAGGTAACAAGAGCGCCATCTTGAAAGACCCCTGAGCTCACCCATTCTAAAGCCAATAATTTCTACAGCAGGCTGATTCTCTCTCTCTCTCTCTCTGCTCTCTGCTCTCTGCTGCGCTTTTTCAGTAACCAGACATTCTCTTGCTTCTCGTTGAGCTCCAGAAAGGAGAAGGGAAAAGCCATGTGGAAGCCAAAGAGAGCTTTGCCTCCCTCTTCTTCTTCAGGTCAACCAAGTCAACCCAAGAGGCCATGCTTGCCTCCAATCGAGTAAGCTCGCTCTTCCCTCTTAACGTTTCAATGCTTGATTCGTTGTTTGATGATCTTGCGTTAGTTTTAGCTGTACTTGAGGGAGATTCAATAAAGGGGTCTTGAGTTGAAGATTCTTGACATGAGAGACATGGTGAAAGCCCGCTATCGATAAGCTTTTGCCTCATGACCGTTCAAAATCACTTTCGTTCAGTTCTTTATTTATGGGTTTGTGCTGTTGTTTTAATGCGAAGTGAAGAATTTAGAGAAAAGAATTGTGATAATTCTCAATATTTTGTACCAAGATTACAAAGCTATTTATAAGACTTCTACAAGTACTAACTAGGAAAAAACAAATCTGTAAAATACAGCTATAATCCCACAAATCAAGGGATACTAATAAATCATTTCCTAACTAATTATTTACCGCTATTTCCTAATAATTAGGACCCAAAAAATCAGGATTGAATATTCCTAATAATCAGATCCTAAAAATCAAGATAATTCAACACTCCCCCTCAAGCTGAGGAATAGATATCTTCCATTCCCAGCTTGGAGGTTATTTCATGAAAGATCCCACCATTAAGTCCTTTGGTTAGCACATCAGCTAGTTGATCTCTGGAAGGTACGTAGGACATGCAGATCAACCCCTCTTCTATCTTTTCTTTGATGAAATGTCTGTCAATTTCAATATGCTTCGTCCTATCATGCTGTACAAGATTATGAGCAATATTAATTGCTGATTTATTGTCACAATACAGCTTCATAGGACCCTCCCACTTGATTTTCAAGTCTTCTAGGATGATTTTAAGCCATAATAGCTCACATATTCCTTGGGCCATTGCTCGAAATTCTGATTCAGCACTTGATCTTGCAACTACATTCTGTTTTTTACCCCGCCAAGTCACTAAATTTCCACCAAGAAATGTACAATAACCAGATGTTGACCTTCTATCCACCATGGATCCTGCATAGTCAGCATCAGTATAAGCTTGCAGCATCAGTTTTTGATTTCTTCTGAATATGACTCCTTTTCCGGGACTTCCTTTTAAATAATGTAGCACTCGATTGACGGCTTGTAAGTGTGATTCTCTTGGATCATGCATAAATTGACTAATCACACTTACTGAATAGGCAATATCAGGTCTAGTATGAGCCAAATAGATAAGTTTCCCAACCAATCTTTGATACATTTCTCGATCTACAACAGGTTCTTCCTTTGCATCTCCAAGCCTTTTATTAGGCTCAATAGGTGTGGCTACTGGTTTACAACCAAGTTTTCCAGTTTCCTTCAAGAGATCAGTCACATACTTCTGTTGTGAGACAAAAATTCCCTGTCTAGAGTAAGAAACTTCAATGCCAAGAAAGTATTTGAGTCTTCCTAGCTCTTTTATTTCAAACTCTTTAATCAAACACTGCTTTAGCTGCTGTTTCTCCTCATCATCGTCACCTGTGACAATAATATCATCGACATACACTAGAAGTGCTGTTACTCTCCCTCTTGCCGAATGCTTAATGAAGAGGGTATGATCACCTTGGCTTTGTTTGTAGCCTGAAGCTTTCATGACTCTGGAAAATCTCCCAAACCAGGCTCTAGGTGATTGCTTGAGCCCATATAGTGCTTTCCGTAATCTACATGCTTTGTTTGTTGTTTTTTCTCCTTCAAATCCCGGTGGAATACTCATGTCGATCTCTTCTTCTAGGTCTCCATGTACGAATGCATTCTTCACATCATACTGCTGAAGTTGCCAATTAAAATGAGTTGCCAAAGAGAGTAGAATTCTCACAGTGTTCATCTTTGCCACCGGAGCGAATGTCTCTTGATAATCTACTCCATAAGTCTGAGTATAACCCTTTGCCACCAATCGTGCCTTATATCTCTCAAGAGAACCATCAGCTTTGTATTTCAAGGTAAAAACCCATTTGCAGCCCACAATATTCTTTCCTTTAGGTTTTTCAACAATCTCCCAAGTCTGGTTTTTTTCTAGTGCATCCATTTCTTCTCTCATTGGATTCCTCCATTCTTCTTTAGACAATGCCTCAGATAAAGTATTTGGAATAGAAAAGGTGTTTAGACTCACAATGAAATTTTTATGAGATGGTGATAGGCGGTCAAGTGACACATAGTGAGATAGTGGATATAAGGGTCGCTTTGTGCATTCTCTAGTACCTTTTCTAACAGCAATGGGAAGATGCGAGTCATTTTCAGGCATATCAATTGACTGAACTTACCGGAAATTCATTTGCAAAACTCGGATGGGAATCTTGAACTTGTGTTTGGTCTGGAACAGCTGTATTTCTTGAGTATATCTGAGGAAATCTCATAGAGTCATAAATACGAGGAGATATGGGAGTTGACTCTTGTTCCAGAATAGGCTCAATCGTAACTGATTCATCAGAAACTGATTCATGAGGAGCCTGTTGATCAGAATTGGAGGCTGATTGGTTAGGAGTTGATTGATTAGGGATTGGTTGATCAAAAGTGGGAGCTCGGATTGGAAGATTATTAGGAGGTAAGTCAAGATTAAGGATCTCAAATTCTTTATATTCAGCTAATGACTTCTCCCCCTGAAGATAAGATTGTGGAAAGTAAGGTTTGTATTCTACAAATGTAACATCAACTGAAATATAGGTTTTTCGAGAAGGAGGATGATAACATTTATACCCCTTTTGTGTAGCGGAGTAACCAAGAAAGACACACTTGATTGCTCTAGGATCTAGTTTTCCCCTTTGCTGATTATGAACATGTACAAAAGAGGTGCAACCGAAGATTCTAGGTATGAGATTATTTGTTGTCCTAAAATGTGGATAAAAGCTAGAAAGAACTGCCATAGGAGTTTTGAAATCTAATACTCTTGATGGCAATCTATTAATCATGTATGTAGATGTAAGGACAGCTTCCCCTAATAAGACTTAGGGACATTTCCATGAAACAATAATGCTCGAGTAGTGTTGAGCAAATGACCATTTTTCCTTTCAGCCACCCCATTTTGCTGTGGTGTGTTTACACAAGATGACTCATGGATTATCCCTTCCTTTTGAAAATAAGTTGACAAAATCTGATTAAAGTAGTCTCTAGCATTATCTGATCTAAAGTTCTTAATTTTAACTCCAAACTGATTTTGAACCATAGAATTAAAATTAAAAACAATACTACTTACATCAGATTTGTGTTTAAGTAAGAATATCCATGTGACCCTAGTGCAATCATTGATTAGAGAAACAAACCATCGAGCCCCTGAGATATTTGGAATTGTGGAAGGTCCCCAAATGTCACTGTGAATCAAATCAAAAGGATGAGAACTTCTTTTGTTGTTTATAGGAAAAGATACACGGGTGTGCTTAGCAAATTCACAAGTATCACATTGGAATTGACTCATATCTAATCCTTTAAACAAAGAAGGAAACATGATATTTAAGACACGAAAAGATGGATGACCAAAACGAAAATGGTAAAGCCAAATGACATCCTTATTTGAAGCACTAAGAAATGACAAGGGTGAATTGTTCATGACTCTTTTTGAAATCCTTGGCGTCTCAAGATAGTACAACCCATTCTTTTCCTTAGCAAGTCCAATCTTCCTCTCCGAATCCTGCTCCTGAAAAACACAGTAGGTAGGGTAAAAAATTGCATAACATTTGAGGTCATTGGTGAGCCTTTGTATGGAGACTAGGTTGGCTGATAATTTTGGCACATGGAGGACATCTTTTAGAGTGAGAATAGGCGTAACATAGATATCACCAACTCTTGCAACAGTGGCCAAAGAACCATCTGCCACCCCTATTTTTCTATTGCTTGGACAAGGGTGTAGGTACTAAAAAAATGAGAAGTGTGAGTCATGTGATCAGTGGCACCTGAGCCTAGTATCCAAGCTTCACTTGAAAGTTTTTCTGAGGCATTTAAACTAAAAGAGAATGGAGACTTACCTGAGAGTGCTAAGGAACATGCACCAGAGGGTTTATCAAGAGACCCCAAAACCCTTTAATTCTTTCTCTTTCCTCACTGTTGAAGGATTCTTTCACCTGTCCTTCACCGTGACTGATTTACTGGTTGGTCTGTTCAATTAGATGAGCTTAGGGCCTTGGCTGTCCTCCTTTGTTTCCCCACTCTCGGCTTGAGGTTGCTGGTTTGCCATTCAGTTTCCAGCAACGTTCCTTTGTATGCCTTGGCTTCTTACAGTAGGTACACCACAAACTATCTCGATTATCCCTCCATGTAGACCTCGAAGCATCCACCTTTCCTCTTTCTTGTGTTGACGCATTGCGAGTTACTAATGCTGAGCCTTCCATAGCTTGAGGCTCTAGCATTATTCCCCTTCGACTTTCTTCTGCCCAGATTAGAGAGATTGTCTCTTCCAAAGAAGGAATTTCTTCTTTTCCAAGTATTTGAATTCTGACTTGGTCAAATTCAGAATTAAGACCTGCCAAGAAATCATATACTCGATCCTTTTCAATGAAGGTTTTTAGAGTTGCAGCATCATCTGCACACTTCATCTCAAATACTCGATAATGATCGAGTTCTTGCCATAGATTTTGAAGGGAATTGGCATATTCTGTCACCGTTTTGCTCCATTGTTTTGTTGCACTTGTCTTTACCTTGATTTCATATACTTGTGCTGCATCTCGAGCCTTCGAATAAGTCTTGCGAATAGAATCCCAAATCTCCTTTGCAGTTTTGAGAAACATACATGTATCACTTATGGCCGGATCCATTGAATCCCAAAGCCATGACATAATCATTGAATCTGCCTCATCCCATGCGTTGAACGTGGGATCTTCTGGTGTTGGACCTGTTCCGAGAAGATGGCTGAGTCTTCCTTTACCCTTCAAATAGGTCTTGATGAATTGTGACCATTTGAGATAATTCTTTTCATTCAGCCTATAAGTTGCTCTCACATTTTGTAGATCTCTGGTCATATGGTTGGTGTTGGCCTCCTCATTTTGACCCGAAGTATCTCCAATCAATTTTCTCTCAGACATGGATAATTCCAGGCACAAAGAAAGTACTTGGAAAGGAAGAGTGAAACAAAACAGAAGCAATAAAGGCTGCTGCAAGTGAATGAGGTTTTAGGGTAAAAGAAGAAAAAAAAAAATTGGGACAAGTTTAGAAGCAAAGAGGGAAAAATATAGCTAAAGGGATCACAACAATGACAGTTGCGATCAGATTGTTAAGGACAAAGACAAATCCAGCAATGAAGGCTGTGACTGGAAGATTATTGCATCAATGAAAGATGCACTGCAACATTATCCCAGAAAAATGAGCCTAATGCTCTGATACCATGAAGAATTTAGAGAAAAGAATTGTGATAATTCTCAATATTTTGTACCAGGATTACAAAGCTATTTATAAGACTTCTACAAGTACTAACTAGGAAAAAACAAATCTGTAAAATACGGCTATAATCCCACAAATCAAGGGATACTAATAAATCATTTCCTAACTAATTATTTACAGCTATTTCCTAATAATTAGGACCCAAAAAATCAGGATTGAATATTCCTAATAATCAGATCCTAAAAATCAAGATAATTCAACACGAAGTACTAATGACCTTGGATGTCATCGTCTCAAATCTGTTTTGTGAATTTATGTTGGCCAATTGCAGTACTTCCTCCTTATTTGAGCTGAATTCTGTTAAAATCATTTATCTAGCAAGTGAGCTGTTATCGTTACCAGGTTAATTTGCTATCCTGTCGTCTAAATATCCTATCTCGCTTGTACTTTTGTGCTGATGTTCATGCAGTCAAGCATGGAACGGGTCCGAAATGAATCCTGTGCCGAGTTGCCGTTTGACTTGCTGTTTGACAAAGGAGGATCTGCGGAGTATGGTAAGATGAGTGAATTAGCCAAGTTGGACGTGCAAAGTACAGCCCTTATTATATTTCAATTCCTGTTTCTTTGATTAGAAGTGGTTAGATGCATTTCTGACATTCCGGCCAGTTTCTGGACAGTAATCCGCGTGAGAAATTGCCAAGAGATGTATAGAGAATTATTGCTTGAGTGGTAAAAATGACCTGCTGAATGTTCTAGGATTTTCCTGGGAAGCAATTGCACTAAACACATGCTTTAGGCTTTTCATGTTGTATTGGGCAGTATGGTTCACAAAAAGATACAAATTTTCGATGAAGTGCCCTGGACATAACTGTCGCCTTGAATCCTGGAAAATGTGGTCAATGACCCTTTGAACGTAGGAGGAGGAAAATGAAGATACCTGTGATGTGAAACTTGAATGTGATGATTACGTGACAGATGGCTCTTGCTTATGTAATTATTTGCTTTTGCTTTCTTTGCTGGACAGTTCAGAGAAGAGCTGGAGAGTGCTAAATCTGACTGGGCCGAATATTTTCGAAGGTGATTATATTTCATTTGGTTTGTTGGCAGTATCATATCTGCATGAACTGATTTCTGCAGGAGAGTTTCCATGTCTATTGTCTCATCAAAGTATTAATGCCATAAATCCAAATTTCTGTTCGGCAAAGAGTAATACCTGTGCATACCTTTTTCTGTAAATCACTGACAGGACGGTGCATTTGGAGATAGCAGCTAATCAACATTATTTGCTTCTGTTATCAAAGTACTGGATAAATTTGTATTCCAGTTTTATGTTGCCTTTTTATGTCGAGTTAGATTAAAGAATGCATTTGATGAGTCTGGCATTTATGGTTTATACAGTAATTAGATCTGACATTCATTTGTACAAGTAACTTAAATGTCAAGGGTTATCTGTCTTTTTGTTACGAATAAGTCCACAAGACGGCAGTTGTTCATGGTATCAATTTTTATGGTGTAGTTGCATCTGGAATGCTCTCAAAGATATAGTGCCACAGATGCGCTCAGAGAATGATTTTCAGAGATTGGTAAGATAAACAAGTTTATAAGATTTCTACTTTTTCACAGACATATCTTCATCAACACTTAAGGTATGAGTTGTTTCTCTGCATGTCATGAAGTGATAGAATGAACTTACTAATCGCTTCATTCCGACAGTTTTAACAGCATTCATCGAGCACAAACTTCACATGATCTCCTTTGTCTATAAGTAAATATTCATTTTGTTGTGCAAACTGTGGAAAGAAAAACATGGGAAGGCCTAATTTCCATACAAGTCTGTTACAGCATAATGTCCCACATGGGCAGACAAAATTGAGGTGCCAAACCTTCTTCTCAATGTGAACTCTTGGGGAAGATCAACCTGTTATCCATAGAGTAACTTATATCCGTTGAGTGAGGACCTTCCACTCAGTACTGTCAGCTTACTAGGGCCAACTTGCATCCCTGCTTGACGGGAAGAACAGGAGATCCTTTTGAACAACTTGTTATAATAGGAAAGCCTTATATCTTGACACAGGAGATCCTTCTGTGCAACCTATTACAACTCACTAGCCAGGTTCTAAACCCATGTGTTGTCATATTAGGCATAAACCATACAAGCCTAAGCCAAGTCACTTTGTTCCCCCATGTCCTCACTAGCTTCCAACTCTCCTTTATAGAGAAAGAGCCCCTAGATGATCCAGTAAATACCACACTGTCTATAGAGCCAGAGTTTGGAGCAATCAACCCACACAAAGCCATCTGAGTTTCAAGCAGATCATCAGACCTTGCTGGAGGCCATCTCCATTCATTCTCCTCAATAACAGTTTCAACTGTGGCTTTATCACCTAAAGCTAAATCATAACCATTCTAAAGCACATGAAAATTTTTTCATGGACATGGAATGGAAGGGGAAAATGAAAATGCTTAGGATTGATCATATGAGTTTTATAGACAACTGCTGTTCGGTAAAAGATAGTGAATTCAAATATGCATGAAGAACTTAGCTCAATAAGGTGTTTGATAAGTTGTTTTTAGGAAAGAGCCACAGCATAGGTTTTCCAACTCCTTTTGATGGAATGGATTGGTTTTGTATCCCTCCTGCTTCATTTTTTGGATGTCTCCAACTTTGGCAATTCTGCTGTTGGTGGTTTTGAACAGATGGAAGCAGTGGATTTTGGAAACATTCATTCTCCCCAGCGTGCAAGGTATGGATGCACTTCCCTCGTGATGCTGTTGAGAAAGGCTTTCTGTGTAGTGTTGACAGGTTATGCATTGGGAATAATGGTCCAACCTACCACTACCACCCCAAGCAGGCAGTCTGAGCTCTCAGTGAGTGTCATGCCACAATGACTCGGTCATGCACCAAAGTGTCAATGCTCAATTTAGAACATAATCCTTGTAGCTTGCCAGTGGAACATTTTATTTTATTTTACTTCATTTTTAAAATAAAAATGAGAATTATTAAACAAATAAAACGACGGGTCTATTTATCCTTGTAGTTTCCTCGGCAGTAAGACCTGTCCAAGTGAGATGTTGGGTATTTTGTCTCTCTGTCGTTACTTTTCCAATTTTCCGTTTTTATACACATTCCTATTTCTGATGGTTGGTTTCTGGAGAGAATGCAGGCTAATGCTAATTCTACGGGAGAGAATGACGTGAGAGATTTACGGCTTCAAATTCAAACCAAACTGTCAAATTCTCTATTTACTGGGCAGAAACTAGAAGGAGTGGGGGGTGCTCACATTTCCGTTGCCTTGATCAATGCAAATACAGGAAATGTTGTTAGATCAGGCCTGGAATCCTCAATTAAGTTGGACGTCGTCGTGCTCGAAGTGACTTCAACAAAGACGATGAGGATAACTGGACCCAAGAAGAGTTTGAGAGCCAAGCGGTTAAACAACGTGAAGGAAAGAGGCCGCTTTTGGCTGGAGATCTCATAGTGAAGCTCAAGGAAGGTGTTGGGGAGATAGGAGAACTGATGTTTACTGACAATTCCAATTGGAATAGGAGTAAAAGATTCAGGATAGGGCTTAAGGTGGCAATGGGTTTTTGTGGGAATACATGAATCCGAGAAGCCAAAACATATGCCTTCCAAGTCAAGGAACATAGAGGGGAAGGTAGGTCCTTCATAGTCTTTCTACAGTATATAAACCTAATCCTTTGTGACTGACCATAAACATGATTTTGGACGTTCACAGTCTTCAATTTTTAATTGAGAGCTTTATTTCGTATGAACCTTTACAACTCGAATGAAAATTTTGATAAATAAGAAACAATTGGCTTGTTTATTTTTGGCAAATGCTGACACTTTGGATCAGTTTCAGGAGAGAACTTGCATGCCTGTTAGAAGTTTGATTCCACAAATTAATCTAATATTGATTGGGACCTTACTGTACGTGTTCTCTTCATTTTACAGCATACAGGAAACATTATCCACCTGCATCTGATGATGAGGTCTGGAGACTAAAGCAGATTGTGAAAGATGGGATATCTCATCAAAAACTGAGCGAAGCTGGAATACATAAGGTGGAGGACTTTCTATTGCAACTGTTTACAGACTCCCAGAAACTGAGAGAGGTAAGCACTTAGTTAATGATTCTTGATTAGGGTTTGATTGACTACCAAGAATATAAGTCTTGTGTGTTGACTCATATTAGATTCTCGGAAAGAGCATAGCAGAGAAGAAGTGGGATAGCCTTAAACGCCATGCAAAGACTTGCAAAACAAAGTGGAAACTTTACTTGGACTATCCTGATGGCATGACAAAGCATGGTGCTGTATTCAACGCAGATGGTCGACCGATCGGCCTAGTCAAAGACAGGGAATATTTTGCTACTCATCGACTATCTGCTCAAGAGAAGGTAAGTAACCAAGGAGTTCCTACTCAGTTTTGTCAAGCCAGTTCACTCGCCACACCCCATCATGGGGATTCGAATTATTTGTCCCATATTTTCTATGTAGTCAGTATTTTGATGTTTACTTGTAGCTGTATGGCTTAGTAGGTGTTAGAATTGATTAGAGATATGGAAACTTGAAACAAGGAGTTAATGGGACATCTAGAGGCTTTTCTTTTCTTCTTCTTCTTCTTCTTCTTCTTTTTTTTTCCCCCAATCATAAAATAAAATGAAGTTCCTGTGGAGAGAATAAAAAGAAAATATAGATGCTACGTTTAGATCAAAATAGAGACCTTCTATTAATAGAGTGGTTTTGGGCTTGCACTCTTTGTGAAGCAAAGTTGAGGTTAGTGACCTTGTAAATTTAAGAGGCCTTCTGTATTAAGTAAGTTGAAGACCACTTTCAGCAGTTAATTCGGCTTCATCCTAATTACTTGCACAATACATATTGATGCGTGCTTTATTTCTTCACTGGTCCTTTCTCAATCAACTTTGCATCTTTACATTGAGGACCCTTGCTTTTATTGTGCTCTACTTACATCTTTTGAGCACCTGACCTTTATGTGGTAGAGAAATGGCAGATATAGGCATAAAATGAATTGCGGTTCTTTCAATATTGTTCTTCTTTCTTTGTGCTGCACTCACGTACTTAATATGAATACAAGTTCATCCATTGGAATGCAACTTTACTTGCCGAGAAAAGAAGTCGTTGCTTGAAGCCAGAATGTTTACCTGTCAATAATGGAGTTAAATACTTCCATTAGTACAGCTTAAGCAATATACCAGGTGTGTTTTTCCCAGGAACATGGAGATGCAATTGTGAAAAAGGCCTTGGCTAACTGGAATGATGTGAGAGAGTTCAATGGTGAGACGTTTTCTGATTCAATGAGGCGCAACCCTGTTCAACGTTATTTGGCTCCACCAATCTTTCCTACCCCGTTTGGTCTGGAAGCTCCTCCGGCAAATGTGAGCTCCACTGCTGAAGGTACGTTCTCTAGAACACAATACTGTCTCTCCCTTTAAGCACATACAAAGACGTGGCCTGTGAAATTACATTGAAAATTGGAATTTCCACTTGATTGTTGAGCTTTTATACATAAAAGCATTGTGTATTGGGTTCCACTTAATATAAAGACGTTCGTTTGTCCAGCTGTGATTGTTGCAAAATGAGCCTCATTCAATACATATATACGTATGTGTGCATGTATGTGTTCCGTCCAAGCAATTGAAAAGCAACTAAAAAGTTAGGTGGTAACATGTGCCTTTTTTGAGTGGGGGGATTGGGGATGGGGAGGGCGGATACTCGTGAACCCTTCACTTAGGTGATGCTAAGTGAATGTTGACAAGATAATGCTACCACTAGGTAGATATGACTAGATGTAATGAGCACACAGCAACATGTTTATATTTGCATTTTTGTCATTTTAGAAAGGGCCTTGTCAATTGAAGCGCATTAAGATTGCAAAGATCAGGGGCAAGAAAAATTAAAGAGATGTGCAGGGTAAGGGAAAAAAAAAAACTAGTAGCACTTTCTGTGATACCAGAATAGTAAAAGCTCATGATGAATCATTGCAAGAATTTTTATAGGCTCGTAGTCCTGTGCTTACGTCGGCCTATGTTTACGAACCGCGTTAATGTTTAGTTCTTTCTTCAGGACTCAATGGTGCAACGGCTTTGGCATTGCGGGTTCAATTACCAAATTTTCGTCCTGCTGCACATCAGCCCATGTCTGCAGACCGCTCGAATGTTCAGATTCCTCCAGGATATCATGATAGTACTACTGCCGGATTGCCAACACAGCCCCTTGGTATCAACTTACAGAATGCCATACGTCGCCAAATGATCGGTTCTTCGAGCCAAATGGACAATGCAGGATATGATAATGCTCTTCTTGAAGGCGATCATGTGATGGAAGAGATCCAATCATGGTTTGCTGAGAACACACCATGTAATGACCCGTTCTCTGAGACCCCGTTATCCGATAATGGTTTTGTTAGGGGAACCGGCAGAGGCGTTATTAGCTGGCTCAAGATAAAGGCGGTGCTGCAGTGGGGGTACTTCATCAGGAAGACAGGTGTCAGACTCGTGGAGTTAGACCAACCAACTATCGAAGTCCGGGCTTGTTCATAGTTCTTTCTTCGCTTTAGGGAAGATGATTCTATTCCTGATAGAAATGATGGTAATTCTTTCTTAAATGGTGGTATTATTTCATTGGTGATATTCTTCATCTGTATATAGAACAGCTTTGTTGAAAGCCTTCTTAAGCGACTACTTTTTTTCGTTGAAAAGTGTCTCTCTACCTCAGTTCTTTCGACATCTTTCTTCAGGAAAGTTCTCTGATGTATCACATGTAAGAAATGCAAGGTCATACCATTCAAAGAGTGTACTTGAATTATACGCTTATTATGCATTAGAATTGCGACCAAATCCATGGAGACCCATGTGACAAGTCTTGCCTACTGCTGCTCTCCAGTGGCAATGCAGCCTTTTCCCATGACGCATGCATTGTCAACCCTTAGGATGCGTTTGGTTTAACATTCCCAAAGAGCTTTCAATCTCTAAAACCCTTGGGAAAATGCTCAATCGTTTAACAATTATTTTAAAGTAATTTTCAAGTAAAAGCCAACAATAGGAAAGTTGAAAGCATAATACTAGTAGGGACTAGCATTAAACTTTCAGCATTTTGCCAAATGCTTAAACTCATTTTTTTCCTTCAAAAATACCCTTACTCATTTTTTAAATTTCTGATTTTTTAAATATGTTTTTTACCAAATGACATTTCTCTCAACATAATTTATCAAAAGGCATTTACATCTACCCAAAGTCCCTTAAGCTAAAGGGAAAATTGTCCAAAAAGTCCTAAACCTATTGCAGTTTTGTCAATTGAGTCTTAAACCTTTTGTCGGTTTGCTAATTGAGTTCATCCGACTAATTTTGGCCGAAAAATGCTGATGTGGACGCCGGCGGTGCCACGTAGGACTGCTGGCGCTGACGTGAGCATTTTTTAATAATATTTTAATATTTTTTATAATTTTAAATTTTTTTTGATTTGTTTGATTTTTTTTAATATATTCTGTTTTTTTTCCTCTTTTTTTTTTTTCCTTGCCTTTTCCGGTGGCCGGCCACCGGCCATAGCCCGCCAGCTGGTCGAGCCTCGCCAACTGGCCTCGCCCGCCATAGGCAAGGCTCGGCCGGGCAAGGCCGCCCTGGCCTCGGTGAGGGCCGGCCTTGCCAGATCTTGCGAGGGGAGCCCTCGTCGAGGGTAGCCCTCGCCCAGGCGAGCGTCAGCCTCGCCGTTGGCCGGGCGGGCGACGATTGGTCACCGACCACAAGCCGACGCCAAGGGCGAGGGCCAGCCTCGCCAGATTTGGTCTAGGCAAGGCCGACGCTCGCTTGGGCGAGGGTGAGCCTTGGCAAGGGCTCCTCTTGCCAGATCTGGCGAGGCTGGCCCTTGCTGGGGCCAGGGCTAGCCTCGCCCGCCACAGGCGAGGCCCGGCCGAGTGATGCTCGCGTGGGCGAGGGCTCCCCTCACCAAATCTGGCGAGGCCGGCCCTCGCCGGGGCCAGGGCTGGCCTCGCCCGCCATAGGTGAGGCCCGGCCAAGCGACGCTCGCCTGGGCGAGGGCTCCCCTCGCCAGATCTGGCGAGGCCGGCCCTCGCCCAGGCGAGCGTCGCTCGGCATCGCCGTCGCCCGGCTGAGCCTCGCCTGTGGTGGGCGAGGCCAACCGGCGGGCTTTGGCCGGTGGCCGGCCGTCACTTGTGGCCGGTGGCCGGCCACCGGAAATGGCCAAGGAAAAAGCCAAAAAGGAAAAAAAAAATTAAAATATTATTAAAAATTATCTACGTCAGCGCCGGCAATCTTACGTGGCACCGTTGGCAATTTAGTCTTACTTCACATTTTCCCAATATGCTTAAACCACTAAACCAAATGCGCCCTAAGTTCTCTCATACTCGATTTCCTAGCCTTCTCTTCTTGTTTTCTCAATCTTTGAAATGGTTTACTTGAATTTCTCTATAACGAGCTTTGATGCAAAGCTGCACGGGGTCTGTTTGATTTAATATTGGGTCTGCACTAGAATTTTGTCCTTATGATAGAGGATTGAGTATCTGGATCTTTCATATTTACCGGGTCATTCCACAGTTCCTTTACGTCATGAACTACTTAAAAAATTGAACATTCCTATAAGTTTATACATCATTAAATTCAATGGCTACGCGATACTCTTGGTTAAGAAAACACAAGTCCGTTGAAGATATTGTAGACATAATCTCATCATCCTAAACCTACCGTTCATTTGCGGATTCTGAATCTCTGATACAGCAATATAGTCAAATGCTCTTTAAAGCCACCTTGCGACTGTATATTTAGTGGCTGGTCATGTTGATTATATTGATCCCGGAGGGTAGCCCTTCCACACAACCGTATTTTGTGCTTTGAAATGGATGCATCAAATAACTTTGACATAGAGAAGCAAGTCAAATTTAGGTGAGAGATTTTAACATTCAAACGCAAAGTTCGTTGGTCGATTACACCAAGTGAACCATTCAACCCAAAGTATAAATAATCCAAACCAAGCATTTGTTTCTCTTATATATGAGGGTTATAAACATATACAGATAAAGCACAAGCTTGGCACTATCGAATGGCTCTCAAAGCTTGCAGCAATACTATGAAGGCAATTGCCACCAGATAGAAGCCATGGCTCTAGATAAATAGTTACCTTTTGCTCCAATTCTCTTCAACAAATGCCCACCAAGCAGGAAAGGCACGTGGCAAGTATAAATTAACACTTTCCAAGAAGGGCGGAACCGAAAAACTTCAGTCACAAAAGCATTGCTTCTCACACCGATGTCTGCAGCTTCGGAGAGTAGAGGTCCACCCACAGGAGCAACACAAGCATAACCACCACAAAATCTTGAACAGGCAGTCATTCTGAATCAGAGATTTCGTCTTCATCCTCGTCCAGTATGTAGACCAGGGCCCGCTTTCTTGCAGCTAAAACACAAGCCACACCTCTACTTGCTGTCGCCATAAAAACATGAACTTGATTTCAGTCCAACATTCCTTGAATATATGGCCATAACTAACATGATGTTTAGATACCTTTGTTGGGTAAAAGCAAAAGTACAACACGCATTATGCTAAAACACAGGCAGTAAGCAAACCTTGGTGCCTAAGGAGGCTATGGTATGCATGTAAACTACGAATGCTCTACAGTATCTTGCTATACTAGCTACCATGATAGTATCTATCATCATGAACATGTACAGGTTCTCAGTCAGTAACTAGACTGCAGTGAACCTACCATAAGAAGATTATTCTCTATACTTGTGCGGCCTCTAAAGATTCACCTTTTCTGCACTTTGACCTCTCAATTGATTTAAATTTAGGGGAAAACCTGATACTTTAGCATATTACTTCTTCAACTGAAAAAAAATTGTTCTTCTTTGGAGCATAAGTTTGCACTTCTTCAAACTGTGGGAACAAACATGAAGTGGTCCATTAAAGAGACATAATGTACTTATGCCAGTCATATTTCAAACTTAAGAGTAGGCTGTTAAGTGAAATGTAGTAAGGAGCATGGACAGGATTTATTCAGTCCACTACCTAGTCAACAAGATGGAAATGTTGCTAACACTTGCAAGTTTATCAAGCATTGATACACAACGGAAATAGTATGGGCAACAATAAGTTTCTAAACATCCAAAAGTGCAGATGGACATGGTAAGAAACTCAAGGAAAAAAAATTCAGGACTATAAAATTGATGGCATGACAATGATTTAATCCTTAGCTCAGTTGTATGATGGTGTCAAAAATTCTTACCACTAACTGACAAGGGAGGAACAACATTATAGGGAATGCTGCGAATCTTCTCATTCTCCATATCTAGGTGTAATATAGAGTCCTACATGCATAGTTTCACTGGGTTAGTGCTTCAGGAGTGAGAATAAGATAACCAAGCAAAAAATGTTCTCACAAAATAGAAGCAAAAATGGCACTTCTTATCTATTAGGGACATTCTAACCAAAAAAATAAAAAATCAATTAGGGACACCACATGCCTATTTCTTAACATACATACAAGTTGAAGACTTTAACTGCCAAGATAAGTTGGAACTTTTACAGTTATGGTAAGGCAGAAAGTAAAACATCCTTCAGAATTCCCAAGTGTTAAATAGCATGTCCATGCACATAGGAGGAAAAACTAAGCTGCTGCTCCTCATGCTGATGAGGAAAGCATATAAATAAAAGATAGGAAGAATAAAATTCCTAGTGTTTTTTAAACTGGACAAGTGGTTCAACCGGTCAAACTGGTAGAACTGTGCTCCACCAGTTTAACAGGTTTAACATATTGCATGTGATGTCATCTGATAGAATACTCCACATATATTAGATTACACGTGTTCAGATTAACAGATGCCTGGCTGAGTCGGCAGAGCCTCGTTGAGCACAAATGACAGCATTCAAGTTCTCAAGAACATCATTTAATTTTCTAATAGACAAGCCAATAAGGTCAATGAATAATAATACACCAACAAACTGAAGCAAGAAGACACTGGAGTGAATGGTTGGTACGCTTGTTAGTTACAAGAGGTTGGGGTTTGGAACCCCAACCCAACCCCAACACTCTTCCTTTAAACTTTTTGAATGCCCAGAACTGGTCCAAACTAGTTGACAGGATTGTGGGTCAACAGTTGACAGTTACGCCTGATAACAATAGGGTCAATAACACCAGTTCTTGACCACTACTGTTTCTGCTGTGAAACCAGACTGGACAGGTCTGGTTCCCAATCCAACCGGAGCCAGTTCTTAAAACAGTGAAAAGAACAGGAGTCGACTGAAAAGCAATTTTATTTTTGCCATCAATGTTTTAAAAAGTGAACTGAGGCATATCAGAACAAACAGAACTCAGCAGCATCCTACACGTATCACGAGTACGAAATCAATATGCAAGCTCAGGATCCAAGAGTTACCTTTAATTGGTACAACTCCCAGTTATTTGCCTGAGTGGTTCCTGAAATATGCACAAATGGAAGGTCACTGGCCTGCAAGATCATCATCCAGGCATCTCCCAAGTTTTCACCAGTATCATTTATCTTATTTAGCAACATAACGATTTGAAGTTCCTGTTTCAAAATAAAATATATTAGCCACATCCACAAATTCTTAAAGTATGATATGCCGAGCTCTTACCTTATATAGAGCCAAATCCACACAATGGTAACCAGAAGGGATGCACAACAAGATTGCTTCCAAAGGTCTTCCCCGCTTCACATTGCTTGAATCATTCATAAATCCCCTCACTACAGCTATACAGTTTGTAAAATCTGAAAAAGACTTGTGGGGTATTTGGAAGGAAATGTAATCTGTAAACCCAACTTCCTGAGTCAGATTAGATGAAGCAAATTCAGAGGCATCCTGCAGAGCCATACGAAGAAATGATTAGCATGAAAAAGCAGTTGTACTCTGCACATGCAGATCTCAGGATAAAATTGTTCAGATTAAGGGTAAATACCTCATAGAAGGACAGTGAAATTGGAATGTATTGGGTGGATGCTGAAACTGATGTAAGAGGGAATAGAGGCAATAAATTCTTACAACATATCTTTTTTGAAATAGTAGAAAAAGGCATCTGGGCAGCTTCCTTGAAACTGTAAAAATTTAAAATTATTCCTAATCAGTAAACATGAGATATGGCATTATCACACACAATAATCATATGCTAATCAGAAAGCCCAATCCAATAAGATCACCCAGCTTAAGTTTCCATGTACATTGTCAAGTAATCAACATGAGATCGAATAAGAAACACTAGATTATTAGGTAGAGGGTAAGTGAAAAACCATTGTTGAGTACAACCTCCAGAAGACAACTCCCCACCCCCAAAGGTTTCCTTTCCTTTTCTTCCTTCTCTCATTATAGTCTCAAGGTTCTGGCCACTCAGACAAGCAAATTAAAAAGATGGGTACAATTTTATTGTAACATGAATTGTCGAGATACCTGAATTAGATAAATGAGAAATGAATATTTCAGCTCAACTAAATGATGAGTTGGGTGAAACCAAAGCACAAGGTTTTAATTGAAGGATTGCATTGTTACTAAAACCATTTTGGACCTGCACCATCATACTCAAACTCCTGTTATGCATACAAAGCTATCAAGGATTTCACATTTGGTACACTTGTCAGCAATGAGGACCAGACTTGGAGGAGGGAAAAAATCAATCACTTCAAATAACAGATGACAGCAATGATTTATCCCTTAGTTCATATATTTCCCACTGAGGTAGCATGCATAAAAAAAACATGGTAATGGAAAATCTAGATATAGCATAAATACAAAGAATTGACAATGAAAGAGCAACAAGACACATTCAAGGAAGAACTTCCATGCACAAACAAGATTCTGTTAAATTTCAAATTTCCAATTCTTTTGCTGATACCTGTATTCCATCAGTTGAAACTCCTTTGCAAGTGTCCTTCGCAAACATTTGCTGTCCTTAAATCCTCCAAATTGTACTAATTCTTTCACTCTCTCCATTGTTTCTCTGAAACAATAATGTGTGTAAAACATCTTACTGACCTGACGACATACATCAAGGCAGAAAAGTGCATGAAATTACACTTGATTTTCAAAAGACTTTCCAGTCCAATGAGAAACAACAATCAACCCGTCAATTTCAATCCTCGTTACTCTGTGGTTAACAGCACAGTGCTGGACCAAAAATAACCACAGTTGAAGCCCAGCAAAGCACCCTAACTTGAGTCAACCTCATCTCGTTGTGCTCTTAAAAGTAATTACGAAGAAAGTAGCAAGATGACTTAAAATGAAGAGCTAACCCTCAAAACAGGAGTAATTTACAATTTCATATCCTGAGTTTAGCAACTAATTTGGTCACATTGCAATAAAGCAGGAGTGAGCCACTAGAGCACATGAAGAGAATACTAGGCTTGACAGGATACCTCTCTGACATTTAAAGCGTGACCAAGGTCCATTACACCATGGTATTCTAATCCTCTGGCACACAAATGGATAGCACAACCTAGTGAAGGGCTACAAAAATTTGCTGCTAGAGTACATGAAGGAAATAATAAGCTGTCGACACTTCACAGTATTCAAGCCATTGCCTCACCAAATTTCAGCTACAAAGAATGAAGAGATGGCCCACCCTTGGAATTAGAAGGTTAGCTCCACCCTCGGCATTAGAAGGTTATGTCAAATTATGAAATTAGTCATCATGTATGAATGATACATATGATTCCATAACTAGGGCTAGGCAATAACATTTTCTTATTATATGAATGAAATTCATTAAGAACACCAAGTAGGAGCAAAACTTCAGATAATTCACAAGAGAAGAAATTTATTAATTCAATGGGTAGCCATTCTGTCAACAATAATGACATGTCACATCTCAGCCCAAGTAAAGTTAATGTTGACTGAAATGACAGGAAAAAAAGTAACTTTCAAGGAGTATACAAGCCATTTCTACTGGAAGCTTTCCGTACATGGCAATGCAAAACAGTCCACTTGGTGACTCCATCAGGTGTGAACAAGTATTAACTAAAGATTCAGGGGTTCTGGGTGCCATATTGTAAATGACTTAAAATTAGGAACTGGACAAGTTAGAGGAAATCACTTACAAATCAATGTCAATTTCTTCATCAGCCTCGGATAAATCCAGAAGCTGCATAACAGGATCTTGATCATACAGAAACTTCAAGAACACGACAACAAGTTCACTGTCGAAATTCATAAGAGTAAATAGGGATTCACCATAAGGACTGAACCTGATGGACAAAAGTCAGACAAACCTATTGTATGTTAAAAGTTGATCGCTTGGCTCTGACATAAGTTGCTTTATACATTTCAGAAGCCAGCTGAAGAAATTTGCAAACTGAAAGAGAGACAAAACCAAAACCAAAACCAAAAGCTTCAGCAACATGCACATAATCAACCAATATAAAATGCTTACACCGCTGGCTCAATACTCCGAGCTTCTCTAGATTTCAGTGGTCACACTGGCAATATTTTCATTTTGAAACAAGAAAGAATGCATGTCTTCAGTGTAGTATGTGCGAAATTGAAAAGGTATCAACAAACCCTAAGTTGTCAAGGTGCAGGAAGCAAAGATAAAAAAAAAAGCCATGCAATTTCTCTCTGGCCCTTCAAATACATGATGATATCAACAAACAACAATGTGATATTGTCAGTATTTCATCATGATCTTAAAAGGTGCAAAATGGAACTTTGTTAAACAGGTTCAAGTCATGTGCAAATGCCTGGCTAACAGTCTCTTCTTCAAAATCCCAACAAAACAGCTCGTATTTCAAATATATAATGCTATTCGACTTAGAATAATATGTCATTCTGAGCACACAAGATCTTGTGTCTTATATCCACAAGTAGTTCAACTCCATGTTTAAAATTTAGGAATTTAGTGTGACTAAAGACATGCACGAGGGCAGGATTTTAGAAAATAGTAGAAAACAGGAGGTATCAAGAAATGAAGAGAAATCATAACAAAGATTGTAACAGGCTACCTGCTGCACAACAGATGAGAGCACCCTTATGAATCGCTCAACCTGTACAAGCAGCATTCCAGCCTTTTCTACTGCATTGTCCACCAGCGTCTCATCCAAACCAATACCCAGGTAACGAGAGCGCCATCTCGAAAGACCCCTGAGCTCACCCATTCTAAAGCCAATAATTTCTACAGCAGGCTGCTAGGTAAATAACAATGTAAATAACAATAAGTCAATTAGTTAACCCCACAAGTCGAATATCCTCTCTAATCAAGGAAACTGACACACTCATGAGGGATAAAGATAACATCGAACATATAAGTTAAATGCTAAACAGCAATAGGAACCATCGATGTTAAAATTTTATGAAAGAAAATGTTTCACGCAGCAAATGGCCATTACAAGCCATCCTTATCTTTCAACTGCAAACTGTGTTTGAATTACACAGCATACGCTAGATTCTCTGACAAAGAAAAATCATTAATAAAATGGAGCCTAGTCTGCCATCCAATTCATGCAAGCAGGCTGGAAGTTTGGAATGTTTGTGTGAAATGATCAAGTCCGAAAATGGAGCCTAGTCTACCATCCAATTCATGCAAGCAGGCTGGAAGTTTGGAATGTTCGTGTGAAATGATCAAGTCCTACCCAAAGTGGCTGTGTGTGTGTGAAGAGGAAGGACACAGAGAGAGAGAGAGAGAGAGAGAGAGAGAGAGAGAGAGAGAGAGAGATCTTATTTATGTGATAGTTGTGGGCTATAAACACAGCTGACAGGAATTGCTGATGTTTTTAAGGAGACAAAGCCCCAGCCCTTATGCTGTTAGCTTGGGCAAGGGTAACTTCTTTACAACATTCAAATATCAAACTACATCTCTATCCCATAGCTTACACTTTTTGATTAGTTAGTTTTGGTCCCACAAAATTTTATGTGGAATTAGAGCAGGAGGTTTCAGGCTTAAAACTCACCTTGCTACCTATTTACCTCCCCAATTATCAAATATCTATCCTTCAATCTAAGGCCAAGTCTTAGCCTACGTGAGAGGGGGAGCATTATAGTAATAAAGTACCACATCTTTATTTGATAGGTAATCTTTTAGATGACTTGGCAATTGTTCCACAAAATTCTACACTGTCGTGAATGCACATTTTGAGTAAACAACAGGAGAAAGGAGCCCCAAAGCATTGATTGACAGACTATGGAGATAAAGAAAGTTCATAAACTTTCAAAAGAAAAAAATAGGCAGGTTCCTACAAAAGAAATAAATTATATAGGAGCTGTAAAGGATAGATTTTTGGATAACCACCATATTTTTTTGGCATTGTGGGGGCAGTTCTTTAGACAGTAAGTCCTTTTTTGAATTATCTTAGATAAATACAAGCTTATGGGTGGTAATTTGTATATAAGACGAACCCCATGATGCTCTTCAATAGAATTATATATCAAAAAAGTAAGAAGAAGAGAGTCTATAACTTTAAAGAAACTAACAGGAAACATTATTTCTCACCATAGTAATAATCAACAAGAATGTGCAGTGTACAAGAGAGTCCTGAACCCAGGAGAAGCAAGGAACCGATCTAATTAGCAACAGCCCTACAGTGTGCATGTGCAAGTGCAGACACCTGTGCAAGCACATGATCGCATGCATGTGCTTGGGCAATGCACATGTTAACAACACACAAAATTGCCCACATGTATGGAAAGAGATCTGGCAGAGAAGATATTGGCAATATATTTTCTTATAGATGATAAAGGATTTTAATTAAAGAAAAAGTTCTAACGCATCAGTATACAAGAATAAAACAAAAGAAAAACAAACAAAAATAAAACATCAGAAGACCATATGAAATCAGAACATGATGTTCAAAGCCATTTAAAAGGTACACCACCAAAACTACCCAAGATTTCAAACTCTACTATTTTGTTGCTTTCCTTCCAAAGGCACCACATGCGATAAAGGTGTGGTGCTACAAGACTTCTTAGAAATTGATCCTCCTAAATAGGCATTACAACAACTAAAAAGCTGGATGGCATGTCTAGGCAAGGAAATGATCATTTGGGATATTGAGTTTGTGAGACAAGCCCAAGATTGGGATTTTTTAACATCTCTTTTAATGTATTATATTATTCCAAGAATTCCGTTGCCTATGAGGATGCATTTGTGTGGAATGATGAAAAAGACGGAATTTTTCCAGTAAAGTCTCACTACAAGCTGCTCAATAGGGAGGAAGTTGGTGGTAGAATGGATTTTCCTCAAAAAGTGACTTGGAAAGTGAGGGTTCTGATTAGAGTTTGGAAAGTAAGGGTTCTGATTAAAGTTTATCTATTTGCCTGGAAAACAACTTGGGAATGAATCCTCACTTTAGATAACCTACAACAAAGAAGCAAATACTGGTTAATAGGTGTTTCCGCCGCAAGGAGGAGGCAGAATCCATGCAGCATCTCCTCCTTCACTGTTCATGGACAAGAGTGGTTTGGACAGTTTCCTATGCTTGCACCAAATTATCTTTGGGTTATTGGAGCTTTTAGGAGCAAGAACTCTGGGCTTGGCAGCACATTCGTTTACAGTGCCACAAGAAAAGAAGGATTAACTCAATTCCTCTATCTGTTTTTAGGCTCATTTGGAAGGAGCTAACAAGAGAGCTTTTGATGGAGAGAGATCTTCCATTTGTTGAAATTTGGCTTAAACTCGTACACTTTTGGTATAGTGGAGACTGCATATGGATGTAAATGACTTGATTAATATGGTCGATGATGTATCTTGTATTTGAGCTCACTTTTGGTTTTGAGAGTTGTTCTGTACATGGCTTTAATTTTTGGGCTCTAATCTTATATGGGTTTGCAACCCCTTGGTGTCCTATGGATGAACTTCTGATCTATTAAAAGAAACTTATTCTTTTCTGAGGATTTTTAAGTTATTCCAACTATCTTATATCATAACATTGTATGTAATCATGTAGTTTCAAGTACAAATACTAACATCTCACATATGATTTTGTGCTAATCAGCATAACCATCATCCATGTAGCATGTTTTTATTGAGCACAAAAACGCTCCATTAACTCACAGTTGCGGTTCCTTTTATGAGTTATCGTGACAAAAGGGTGCCTCTACAACCTAAAGTCAAGATCCAAAAAGCTCAAGAGAAACTCTTGATCCAAAGAGATACCGACACATTCCCAAAACAGAACAATACTACGGATACAAAGACCAGCATACAAAACTCGTTTGAAGTGGTAAAATCCAAGCATTTAGGCAAGTGTATTACAGACATCTAATACAAATCTATTTCACATGTGAGTAAGTAAACCATTTTCATTTACTAGGACATAACATCTTTAGCATTACTCTGCCAAAAGATGGTGCTTAGTTAAAAAAATGGCAACCTAATTGGAAAAGTTGGTAAAAAGTATAAACTAATGAATTCTCACATCTAAGTACATGAACAAATTGTTGTGGACAGAGGCTCTCATAACCAAGGTTAAGCATCACAGATGAGCTCAATGTTGGCTCAATTCACTATCATCTGAGCACCCGCCAGTTATTTTATCTGCTCATTTTCTTCTGATAACTGAGTTTTCATTCTCAATTTTAGCTTGTTGACAGTAATAATAACATAAGAAAGCAGAGTTCAATTACTACAGCAAGTCCAACGAGTGGAATTGGTAGTATAAATAAGTCTTAACTTCTCCTAGGCTCAAATAGGGCTATTAGTAAGTAAAAAGAGTTGAATATGATTTATTAATATAAAGATTGACCCCCGCAATTATGAGGGATATGTATTAAGATTGAAGCGGGCAATAAAGTTTTTTCCTTTTGAAACAGAGAACATATATCTATACCTGTTAATTATAACATAAATGCATAAAAATTTCCATACCCATACCTCCATTTACAGTATTCTGAAAGCCCAAACTCAGATCAAGTTCATATTCAAACCAATGATTATGACCTATAATTTTTATTATACGCTTATAGTAGAGATTGCCAACTTGTTAAATCAGAATCAAATCAGATTTTACCTCACACTTTCCAGCCACTCAATGTTGGTAATCCATATCATTGCATATGATAGGTTCATATAAGAATTCAACATCAGGATGTTCTGAAAGATATGGTGTCTCAAAATGTGTGAAGCGTAACTTACTATAACAAATTCCTACATCTATCTGATCACCATTTAAGACTGTTCTGTGCGATGCTTAAAACTCAATAATTTATCAGAGAAAGGCCAAATGCAAAGGTAATAACGTGCACCTGCAGATGATTGAGGACAACCAGCTGAAGTTCTTTTCCAGCACCACAGACAACTTTTGATACACGCTTCATACCCTATCATTGAACAAACTAGCAGACTAAGATTATAAAAACCAACCAAAAAGAAGAGAAGTCCTATAGTGACACCGGAACTTAAAAAAACCAGCCATACCACTTCACCCAGAGAATTAACAAGAAACTGATGGACTGCAGGACTGGTCCTAGCACCACCTAGAAGACTCAAAAATTCCTCCTGAGGAGAAGAGTCAAGACCTAGATAAGCAAACAAGAACAGTTAAATGAAGAACAATGAAAAGCCATCTACTGCTTTGTATTAACAGGACCACTAACCATGATCATTAATAAGGCTTGTTAACAAATCAAACTTCTCATGAAATATGTTCATGGCATCAGCCCACTGCTTGTGCATGACTGATAATGATGTCCGGACGACATGAAGTAAATCTTCAATGTTGGAAGCCTGTTGAGCAACTTGATGAAGTTCATTTTTACTGCAGACAGGAAGAGATTGAGAATCTAAGGAGGCATTCGGCAGATAAAGATTCTCAGATATCTATTCTCATTTCATTTGAGAATGCAAACGGTCCAGAAAATGTGTTTGGTAACACTTCGAAAACAGTTGAAAGGAAAACTATTATTAAAATCGAAATTAGAAACTGAAGACAACTTTTCAGCGTTCACATTCCACGTGCAAACATGGAGATTTGGAATAACTAAGCCTCTTTTCTTATTGCAATGGAACACGAGCAAATTCTGACAATTCTCATCCTTACGACATACATCATTAAACAAGTTTTCTGTGATAAAACATCGAAAACAGTTTCCATAAAAACGAAAACAAAAAATGTTATCAAAAACTTGGCAGGCCTCTAATTGTAGAGAACAAAAATGTTCTGTGAATCATGCAACAAAGTTCCAAAATTTTGCAAGAGTAACTCCTGCAATTTTGTCCCACCACTTTCAACATTTGAACTACGTTGATTTCTAGAGGTTTCTACGGAAAGATGGTATGATACTTGAAGGTCGGGTGAAAACCTTATCAAGCATGAAAATCATTCAGGCTACGAAGTATGAGGCATCATGTAGTTCAGCTTATGGTGACTCTTGAACGTCAACTTGGGCATTTAAAATTATCAGAAGGAAAGTTCTTCTATCATGCAAAGTGTAGGTTAAATTCCAAGAAAAATGCCTCAAAATTGCTCCATGTTAACCATCAGTTTCGTTTTAAGGTTGACAATAATATCCTGAGTTAATATGAGTTTTACTTTCTGTAAAACCAAACAAAATTGATACCTCTGAAACAAATATCAGTGCACATGAACAATTGTAATATAATTATAATATGGAGTCCAATTACTGCTGCACAAACTTAAAAGAGAGAGAGAGAGAGAGAGAGAGAGAGAGAAGAGAAGTTTCACCTAAAATATGAATAACACTAAATGCAAGTGCAATTTTACCTCTTTTGGAATATTGAAGTATCAAGCACTAAGCAATGAAAGCCATGCGTACTATCTCCAACTGTTTGACACCCTCTTGATTCAACAATGTCTTCAACAAGTTCTCCTGAGCATGCAACCATCAAATGACAAAGATCCTTGGATAAAGCCACCTAATGATAACAATTACATGGCAGTTAGCTTGCTCTGGTGAAACATCCGACATGATATCTGGAATAATCCAATCACAGGAATAAACTTACAGTAGGTACATTTGAAGTTTAGAAAAAAGTCTGCATCTTACATCTATAAAATATTATCCAAGCTGTTTGACATTTTCTGTGTCAGGCTGTTTGACATTTTTATAGAAACATGTTTAGTTACCACTGAGCTTTTACTCGATAGTTTCTCTATCAAATTCCAATAAGGTGTTCATGAGAAGACAATGTATCTGATGACTATAACTTAAATGTCACAAAGTGAATGAAATTCTTTGCTGGTCACCAAAGCATTTTGAGCAAGAAACTATGCACAATTCACAGTAATTTTTTGTTTCATTTAGTCTAGGTTCCTTTGTTTAACTTTAAGTTTAGCTTGATCACCAATTGTTCAAAAAGTGTCTCTTAAGGTTTATTTTGTATTTTTCTTTTCCTAATGCATGGGAAAAACCAAAGAAAAGACAATTTAACATATCGTGAAGTTGCAATATATTGGAAGACTAATTAGGAAGGAAAATAAAATTAGTCACAGCAGAGCAAAAAGGCCTCCTATCATTAACCCATTAGTTGAAGAAACATGGAGGCTCTTGAGAGGCAACTATGTTAGTCAGTGTACCTTCCTCACAGACGCATTCAGAAGTCGGCAAACAGTGTCTCTGTCCTTGGTTGTCATAGGAATATCACATTCATGTATATTCTGGTGCACATTCCCATGCATTACGGCAATCACATAGCAAGAAGCAATAAGCGACTGATTATCGAACTGAAAATAGTGAACTCAATATAACAAAGCAACTATACAAATAAAGTCGAAACAGAGAGTTAAAAAAGCTTCCAAACTAAAATAACTAGTGGAGAGTGGAACTGTGCTATTTCTACAAGGTCAACTTAAAGATCAACCAAGCACCATAACCTTCATTTTTAGGTCAGGTCAATGATGGAACTAGAAAACAGAGAGAAGCAACAACTTAATCAAAAAATGTAAACTTCATGGGCAACAGCACAAGTGCAGTATAGGTACTGATTTGACTTTTCTAAAGGCCTTTAAATGCACTTACCTCAACACTAGACTACAGAATATCTACATCACATTGCAACTTGGAAGGCTTTAAATTAGCAGTTCTACATTGTGTTTCCACAAAAACTTAGTATTCCTGCCACTGGCATCTTTTAAATTAGCAGGTCCACATTATATATATAATAAAAAAAGACAACCCAGAAGCTCGACAATGAGCTAAATGAGCTACATCAATTTTCATAACAAGTGATTTCCCATCAAACATGTTTAATTTTCCATCTAAAATATCTCATCTTAAGGTGAAAATTACCTGTTTAGGTAGTCAACCGAGTCAAGAAATTGTGATCAAATCGTCATTGACAATTCACAAACTTGTATATAGATCTGAAAAACCTCCCATTAGGAAACCATACTCCGCACTTATAGATCTGGTGAAAGGCAGTGGGCCCTAGGAAGTACATTTGGAAAAGTCCCAACAAGGAATTGTAACTATAAGGACTGGCTCCATGTTACTAAAGAGACAACTGATAGGAACCTAAATAATACTGATTAGGACAATTCTTCAGCATGCATTTCTAGACTAATCAAATGTCTGTTGAGAAGTTCATCATGTTTTCACGTTGAAACGGTACTAAACCCAAACATACACGAAAGTTCAGAGTACCCAAAAGTCTAAATCTTCTAATAGCTGCACACCAACAGAGAGAAT
The DNA here is from genome assembly GCA_019915185.1 of Eucalyptus camaldulensis. Lineage (NCBI taxonomy): Eukaryota > Viridiplantae > Streptophyta > Magnoliopsida > Myrtales > Myrtaceae > Eucalyptus > Eucalyptus camaldulensis. The sequence continues at coordinate 11,142,287 of JAHSVA010000013.1, read as the reverse complement.
TTTCTACACACAAGCATACACTCTCATAGAACACTTTCCCCAACCGACGGTCGTATAGGCTCTCTCAATCTCCCTAAAAAGGAGCAGATACTCAAGAGTCTAAAACAACAGCAGAAAGTCTGCACAGCAGGCTAACCCAGACAGACCCCAAATTCTCCTTTAGGTGCTTCAACTGCAGTATAGACAGAAGACTTCAACTGCAGTATAGACAGAAGGAGCACTCAGGGCAAACAACAAAGCTTTGGATAATCGTGCTGTATCGAAGTCGGAGGTGTCATCTCTAAAGTGACCAATGGAAGTGAAATCTAGAAGTTTTACAAGAATAACTTCACCTAGTATAGTTGTTTAATTAACCAGCCCATTACTTTCAGGCAATACTGATTTCTGCCACCAGATCCATTTATTAAGAAAGACTGCTCTATGCAAGTGAGAAAGGAAAGTAGTCATTGACTGAATCTGATAGACTATACTGCTAAATACTTGATCTGAACAGACAGGAGGCTTACAACATTTCCGATTGGAAAGACACCAAATATACTGAAGCACAAAACCCCATCTTTATCTCCACTGCAAAGGATATTGAAACATTGCTTTGAAGAATTTGAGAGCTCTACGAATGAATCTTGACCATCGTCAGTTAAACCAGTTTCTCCAGATACTAGTCCAGGCATGCGAGGAACTCTCGGAGCTGGAGGGAAGAAACGAGTAGTGCGATCTTCAAATGCCAAAGAGTTGCCAGAAGTGTCCTATTAAAAAATGGATAATATATATATATAACAAGAGATTAAAGTTAAGGAGTCAACAATCAGCAAATCAACAACTCACAGCTGACACCAAACATAAGTTTTCAAAAAACCTTCCATAGATACATATTGAAGCTGTTGAATATGATTCTAAGTTTGAAAAAAGAAATATTTTAGTAAATCAGCCTAAAATAACTACTTATCTGCAAACAAAGCATTAGATAGAACATGAAAGGTATGATCAATAAAATATTGTCTGTCAAGAGTCAAGATCAAGAAGTAAGATGAACTTTCTTAAGTTGAAAGATGCATACTCTATTCACTTGGGCATCCTCCTCCCAATTGAGACACACCACAGCTGCTGCATGGGACTTCAAGCTTCTTAACAGTTTTCCATTCTGCTTAATATTTATACCGAGTTAGAAATAAATATACCACAGTAGATATAACTTCTGCAAGCACTAGCATATAAAAAGCAGCACAATGCATATCCACGGTTCCATAAAGACGGCTAGATTGGTAAGATAACATTCATATGTAAAAATAAGTTCTTCAAGAGCAAAACATAATCCATGAAGTGGATAATGATTAGTAAATCGGTAGACGGCTTAAAGAAACCTTTTGGCAGCAGCATCAGCCAAGTTCTGAGCAATTGTATCCATGACCAAACAGCTAGCTTAATGACATAACCGGTAATCTATGAACTTTTCCACCCACAAGCATAATTGAGGCACATACAAATTCTGTTATTTAGGAATCACCCGAACTATTACCTTCCTAATATGACTGAACTGGACATATGTCACTTTAAATAATAGAAAGAAACTATTAATTTGATGAAAATGAACGTGTCATGGATGACTGCTTCTATATGCTGTCTCGGTCATGTTTGGATTGGAATGAACCATTCAATCTAATTAGTTAAATTGATATATATAAGACACAAGATATCATCTAAACCGAGGACTTTGTAAGTTTACGGCTATTCTTTTTAAAAATTATATGACATTGACGAAGATATGCATATTGCATGTATTGTACAAGTTATAAATGCTGTGTCAGTAATGCTTGGATTGGAATGAACCATTCACTTTAATTAGTTAAATGGGTTATTCATCTCTCGTCGCTTGTTGACCTATATAAAAAAGAGGGCATGTTCAAAAAGAGTGTTCTAATGAGATCTATTAAGCTTTCATGCTCAGATTGACATATCTAGCAGTCCACTGTTAATTTGACATTGGCAGACAGGACTCGTAAACATGGATTGCCATCTCCATTAGCAGCTATATGTTTGTTGAGCAAGCTTGCTGCTTGCAATGCATCATGCAGCTTTTGAGCAATTCAGAATCTTTCGCAAGAGAGATTAGAGGAGAACACATTCTGATGAAATGGGATTGTTGCAGGAAGATTCCCAGTTGAGAAGTTGTGAGGGTAACATTAAAGTAATAACGTAGAAAACTTACTTCAACATCATGCAGTGAAACTGTACCATCTTCTAGTCCCAAGACAACAACTTTGCCATCAGGACGCCAGCATAATGATGTTATACATTTACCTGGAGTACATTAGAATAATTAAGATAATCCAGTATAACGACATACAATGGAATGTGCAAAGAAAAGTGATTTCATAAACAACAACAACAACAACAACCAAAAAAAGGAAAAAAAAGAAAAAATAGAAAGGGAGAGGATGAATAATTTGTTCACCATAAATTAATAGACAAAAAGGAAAGACAGAGAACACACAAAAACCGAGAAAATGATAAATAAAATCTGGGAAGTGATGTAAACATCATAACAGTACATAGTATATCCGAAAGGGATATTGGTAGCTTGACATGGATTTCTTTGGGCTAGTAGATCATCTAAAGCTAGGGAATCTATGTCTTTTTGGCAGCCTTCAATCCATTATCTCAGTCCAAAAACAAATCTTATTGCTCAGCTTTGGAACCTCAAGGTGGAGTGGATCAATGAAAGCATACTTCAAGGAAGGATCACGAGTGTACAAGTATCTACAACTTAACATCTCAACAGAAACCGCTCAAGGATTAGTTCAAGAAGCACTCAACAACATGTTCTTCATATCCAGAAGGCAATATGATGCGTGAAGCATTCAGATGTTACCTCCTATCTAAATTTTTCAAGTGAGAATAGATTAAAAAAACCACCAAGGCTAGGCATCTAATCCTAAGCTCTTATGAATTCGAATTACTAAAAGATAAAGTCATATAAGAACTTAACATACTTGGATGCAGCTCCCCCTACCCTCCTAGTCTCTTTGCTTTCTCCAACTCCTCCCTCCATGTATACATGTATGCAGCATAGCTTGAGATATATCCTATTCACAAGTAAGTTAAATTCCCAACAACAAACTTGATTAATTAAATTGATGTAACAAAATGCCCCTCGTAATCAGAAGAAGATAAATTAACTTCAAGTAATGCAAAATGTGCAAAACTTTCCATACTAGACTCTAAATTTTAGCATTACAAAATGTGAAAGACTTTCCAGCCTAAACTAAATCTCTCCTTGTAGGGAACACTCAGTAGAAGAATAGGAAGAAGCAGAGCCAGAAGTGATATTACATCGTGAGAGTCACCAACAGAAATTGAAGGAAAACTATAAAGCTGCGTGACGACATTGAGATGGTATTTTGCAGGGGTTAAACCTGCCAACTCCAAGTGGGCATCAAGCATTTCTACATCTGACATAACTGGTCTATCTAGCATAAACAACATCCCCTCCAATTTGAGTTCTTTATCTTCATGAACACTTTGACTGGTGCAGCATGAAAAGGGCAACAAGATAGCAGTACAAGAGTCGGGTACACTCCCGGTTGGTCCAAATGATTGTCACTTATGTTATGGAAATCTCCTAAGGCACCACTATTATCTAGAAGTTTATAGGAATCTGTCGCGTCTGTAAATAAAAATCGCTTTATTCAACTAGTATCAGCTTGGGATTCTTTATTTGCAACTACGTCATATCCACATTTTCCCTCCCATTACCATCATTCACTCTTCATTTTCATGTAAAACACCAACTCCTTTGTTCGACATCACATCCTCATTTAGACTTTCAAGCACTACACCTCTATATTGACCAAATCTCCATCAAACGCAATTTGAACTGGATTGGCAATTGAAGTGATTTTTTGGGGGAAAAGGATCGTGGCACATTTAAGGAAAAGCAAAGGGGGAATAAGGCCAACGACTCAAAGGGCACACACCAAGCCATCGTTGAAGAAAAGAACACGCTGAATAAAAAATAAAAAATAAAACGAGGAGAACTTTCTTGAGTCGAAGCAATTACCAGGAGAGATTGTCCACAGCCTCTGCCAATTGAAGCGATGAAGCACCACCTTCGAGTCCTCCGTGACCATCGCTAGCAAATCCTTCTCCGGATTCCACTCCGCCATCTTCACCTGCCAATCGGAAGAAATCGAGCCAAAACCTCACACAAAACCGAATGGGAAAACAATCTTATAGACCCGCCCATTATTAGGTCGCAAAAGAAGGCCGAAACGGGAGCCGAACCTGAGAAGCCAGCGGCTTGTCAAACTGAAGCTGAAAGGGAAGCACGTGCCGCGATCCTTGGTCGGTCTCCATAGCCGAAAAAGATCGGGGAGCAGCCAAAGCGTCCGGTGGCAAATGCGAACTGAGAGGGAGAGCCCGAAAACCCTAGAAGAAAGCCTGTTGGAAGAGAAGAGCGAGAGAGTAACCAAGTGCACTGGAGCCTGAGAATTTTGCAGAGAAGAACAGGCGGGAGAGAGACAATGAGGAAGAAGAGAGAGGATACGGGCCGAGCCGGGCCATAAGTCGGGCTTGACTTCTTCTCCGGGTTCCTTCATCATACAAAAAATAAGGTAAGAGATGACCCAACGGGCCGCAACGGCCTCGAACGGTCCAGACCACTTTCGATAACTTCGAGTAGAGATTAAACCGAACGGGGTTTGGTTCGGGCATTTCATCGAACGTTTGAAGCGCGCTGGCTGAAAGGGGGGAAAAACCGAGTACCAACTCGCGCCGGGACTTGCAATAATAATCAACAAGCAGTAGTGATCCAAAACAGCAGCGCACAGACGAATGGGGCCGTTGCTCGCGCGAACCGGCCGACGAGGAAGCCTGGTCCGGCGAGCCCGAAACGGGGCAAGGCAGGGGCACAAACAGGGGTGTCGGCCGAGAGTCCCTACCCGGCTCGAGAGCGCGGCCAGGATTCGTCAGACGGGGTTCGGGCGTGACAGAACTGCCGGAGGGCTCCTCGCTCTCAAACTCTCTCTCTCTCTCTCGGTCGGTCTCACGGTCTCTCAACCCTTGTCTATTCCCTCTCTCACTCTATTTCTCTCCAAAAATCCTCCCTTTTAAGCTCTCTACCCGGCGCGCATGGCTTCCTGCCACACAAGCTGTCGCTGCCGATCTTTCTCCGACCACCAACTCCGGTGAGACGCTCGTCGTGTCCTCGCGTCTCCGTCCTCGCGGTGCGGACCCCCTCCACTTTTTTTCCCCATTTTTCCCCTTTTTTAATGATTTATATATATATATATATATATATATATATATAATACTTTTAATAAATTCTAGCACCTTACAATTTATCGTATATAAGGCATGGCTGCCAATTGTCGACTTGTGAATGCTTCTGTTAAGAAGGTACAGTATTACCATTGTCGCTTCCGAGCCTCCGTGTTCCTTCAACTAATGGGCTAATGATAGTTGGCATTTTTGGCTCTGCTATGACTAATTTTACTTTTCTTCCTCATTAGTCTTCTAATATATTTCGACTTAATGATATGGTAAATTGTCCTTTCTTTAGTTTTTCCCATGCATTAGGAAACGAAAAACACAAATAAACCTTAAGAGACACTTTTCAAAACGATGGTAATCATGTTAAACTTAAAGTTATACAAAAGAATCTAGCCTAAATTTAGCAAAAAATTACTGGACCCATGTTGATGCTTTTGGCCTATTTCAGCGTTTAGTTTGTCATGCCTTAGTTATTTTAGATTGCATGCTCTCATGGACTTCATGCATTGGTGTGACACTTTATGGGATTGGAAAGTGGAAGGAAATGCTTTTAAAGGGGATATGATTCAATGGATATTAGGGCTAGTTATCAGTACAGTCTTGTGGGTAGAAGGTTGAGGGCTTTAATTAATCAACCATATTTTATATTCTATTTTAATTATTTAATTAGAAACAAGAGAGTAAATTTATTTACTAAGAATGTTTTCATAAGTAACTGTGTATGCCCTTACAGGACTCACATAAATGGCAATGTTCCTCTACTCATGTGTCACATTGATCTTAGACATTAATGTGATGAAAATTGTCTATCCTACAAAATTGAGATGTGGATAGATGTTTATTTATTTGTATATGTTAGGCATACTTATCGTCAATTTCTAAAGTTCATTGCATGTTATAAGTGAGTCTTTGATTGCCCATAGTTTCTGCTCAAAATGCCTTGGTCGACCTTGCTAGATTCGGGGAGGGGGGCCTCGCCTTAGCAAGGCATGGCTAACGTTTGCCCTCGCCCAAGCGTGGCTTGATAAGGCCGACCCTCGCCAACCATGGCTGTGGCTGATGATTGGCAATGGCCATTGGAGAAAACAAAAGGGAAAGGAAAAAAAGAAAAAAATTTCAAAAAATTCAAAAAATTATTAAAAAATTATTTAAAATGTCCATTTTAGTGCCCATTGCCTGATCGGCATTCATGTCAACAATTTCTAGCTTAAATTGGCTTGATGAACTAAATTGGTATCAATGTGAAAAATGTTTAAGGCTAAATTGATTCAATAGAAATATTTAGAACTGAATTGGTATCGATACAATATGTTTATGACTTTTTCGATACTTTTTCCCTCAATAAGTGGTATCAAAGCTAGACGGTCAAGGATCGGCTAGACTTCGCTCAAGTCCTTGTCCATCCGCCAGGTCAAGGTGAGCAATGATGTGATTGAGAAGATTTTGATAGGTGGTTGTATTCCTAAGCACTTACACTTAATCGAGCAACTTGAAGAAACTTGAAGCTAACTTTACCTAAGCATTTTCGGAAGCCAGATGATATCTTTCAAAAAGAGGGTTGTTATTGCCGACATCAAACCTTTCAAATTGAGCAGATTGAGCAAACTTCACAAAACTGAGTGGGAACCGAGTCGATCACCCGTTAACTCATGAAAGAATGACGACCAAGAGCTGAACTTGATAAGCCATTGGTTTGTTGAACTGAAGTTGAAACGGAAGCATGCGTTGCAGTCCTTCATAAACCTCCATAGCTAAAAAGCTCTACGATCAGTTGAAAAACGTAGCGCCAAGCCTAGAACAATTTGCAAGGAGTGTAAAGAAGTGTCGATGAAAAATGTGAACGGAAAGAGAGCTTGTGAAGTTTAGAGCTCGTAAAACCAAAAGTAAGGCTTGAGGCTAATTAGGAAAGAATAGAGCTGAAGAGTGAGTCGAGGAATGGAAGATCAAGAGAGTAAGAAAGTCCACTAGAGTCCGAAAATCATGCAGAGAAAATTGCAGAAGAGGAGCAGCCGAGAGAGAAAAATAAGAGACACGGACATGATTACTAGAGCGAAAGCGGACTCATTTGATTGACGGGCGAGCTGAGCTGGTTCAGCTCATGCCATATGTCAGATGGAACTTGTTGTCCAGGCTTATTTATCATGAAGAAAAGTATGCATTTTCGAAACGGGCTGGGTTACCAAAGTGTTGGGTTAACTTGTAACCATAGTGGTCACCTTTCTTATGCATCCGTTATCAAATTGATCAAAATCATAATGAATTGGAAACTATATAAGCAAATTTCATTAAATTTAAATTAATGGAGAGATGATATTGAACATTTTTATATATCTTATGATTTAGATTAAACATTAAAAAATCAAAAGTTTATTAATGATATTGCACCTTTGACTAAAATTTATGGACCATTTATGTCTTTTTTTTCTTTTGTTGGAGCTAATTATGTGTTACAAAGCTAAAGCAATATCAATTGAGCTTTAATATCCCACTAGAAGCACGGTCTCAAATGCGTATCAATTGGGCTCGAGTGACCTTGTTCTTCACACCAAAAACATTTTATACTCCGATAGTATATTAGGTAACAATTCACTAAGAACTAATCCAATCCACAATCAATTTCTTCCCCAAAATTAAGCTAGCCAAAATGGACTCAACCCCAGCAACAACTAGCTGTGTATTCCAGGACTGGGACCTCAAAATAAGTAAATATAATACTGAAATGTTAAAAAAAACAAGGCAACAATAATACCAAAAATTTTATGTGGAAAATCCAATGCGAGAAAAAACCACAAACTACTCAAAAACTTAGTAACATTGACAATACAACAATATTTGATCATTATTAAGGTGGATTAATATAAATAGAACATGAAACCTTAACCACAATTGGAGGAAATAAGAGACAACTTGGAGAAAGCTTTCGACGAACAAAATTGATCAACTCATAGATCTCCGAACAACATTCTGAAAATTGAGCCAATTCCAAGGATGTTAGGCCTCTGAGTATGGACCAAAAAGTCGTTGCCCCTTTTTATCTTCTTCTCGTGCGTTCTTCTCGAGGAGCTGTCTCTCTCTCCCTTCTTTTCACTCCACAAACAGCCCCTCTCTCTCTCTCTCTCTCTCTCTCTCTCTTTTTGCTTTTTGACTGTTTGAATTTTTTCTTTTTCTTTGATGTTATGTTCGCTGAACCCCACAAAGAGACGGCCCAGCCAACAATCCTCCATCACTCTAATGGCAAAATCAATAGGAACAACATCAAAGAAAATGAAAAAAGTCAAAAAGTCAAAAAGCAAAAAAAAAAAAAACAAAAAACATAAAAATCCCAGTGCAAGTTGTGGCCATCTCTTTGTGGAACTCGGATTTATCAATAATATGCGATTGAAGATAGAAAAATGATACAAATTGTATTAGCGTATCTAGATAATTTTGGAATGGTTTTGAGTGGCTTGCATCCAATGATATTTAGATATTCCAAAAACTCCAACCTATCGAGACCTTGAATTTCGATCAATTTTTCACATTCATTAGCATTCAATATCTTCAGACTCTTGGAATTTGGAAGGAGGAGCCTTTCAATTGAAGTGCGCCTAGAGATATCTGGTCTTTCCAAGAACTCCAACCTATTGAGGCCTTGAATTTTGGCTAATTTCTTGCACTAATTAACAAATGATATCATTAGACTCTGGATTTTGGAAGCTATAGCCTTTACATTGAAGTGCACTCTTTGATATTTAGCCATTACAAATACTCTAACCTATCAAGGCCTTGAATTTCGGCTAATTTCTTGCACGAATTAGCATTTAATATAAGGATAGAATAGCTTTGTTTACTAATTTTTCTTCGGATGGTATCTCTCTATTCTAGTTCTTTCAACATCTTTCTTCAAAAGGTCCTATGATTTTTCACGTGTAAGGAACACAAGGTGTATCATTCAAAGAGTGTGCTCAAATAATGCACTTGTTCTGCATCGGCATTACAACCACGTTGATCGAGTGCTATGTATTGAGTCTTGCCTATTTGCTGATGTCCATAGGCAATACAGTTGCTTTTTGGAACGCATACACTATTAAATTATGATGCTAAGTTCCCTCAATATCCTCCATTCGTTTAGATTGTTAGTTTAATAATGATGTTGAGTTACAAACATAGTTCCTTTAATTACTTAAACAGTAGTAGAAGCAAATTTTATAAGGCTACACGACAGCTATGATAGAGGATTTTGCCAAAGGTGTTATGAGTGATAGACACAAATCGGCTTCTATTAGTTTCCTATCAATAGTATAGCGTCTCTCCATACTCCAATAATACTCGTGATCCCAGCCTTCTCTTCTTGTTTTCTTAGTCCTTGAAAATTTTAACTGTAGTCTCTTCAAAATGAGCTCGTCTAAGACTGCTCGTGCATAGTTTGATTTAATACGTGGTTTGCACTCGTAGTGGACCAAATACCAATAATTTATTCTGTTGGTAATATTTATCGTTTCGTCATATTATCAATTGTCGTTGTCACTATTTCTACACTTATTATGCATCAAGAAAGAATAGATTGATGATGTGGAGATTTGGAAATAAATTAATAAAGCAAGTTAATCTCATAATAGATTTGGCTAAAGTCGACAAAGAAGCTCTCATAAAGATAATTTATAAACAGAAGAATAGAAATATCACATATGCACATTTTACATGCATACAATCATATATACGATTACCATCTTGGTGCATATGATTGAACACGAAGCTATTACATCTATAAAAGTTTTTCCTCTAGAGGCAATAAATCCTAGAGAATGAATGATAAAATTAAGCAATTTTAGATTCCTGTATATCTATATATCATTAAGTTTTTTGGCTACATGATACTCTTGTCAAGAGTACAAAATATAATCTCATAATCTTAAACCTACCATTTAATTGTAGATTTTGAATCTCTATTATTGGAAGATAGTATTTGTTCTTTAATGCCACCTTGGCACTATATATCTAACTAGCCATATTGATTCTAGTAATCCTGGAGATTGACTCTTTCACACGAGTGTATTTTGTACCTTGGATTGGATGCATCACTTAATAATGATGCTTGGAGAAGTGAGTCAATTTTAAGTGAGAGATTTCAACATTCAAATGCAAAGTTCTTCAGTTGATTACACCATGTAATCCATTCAACCCGAAAGTACAAACAATCCAAACCTGACAATTGGTGCTCTTATATGCGGAAATAATAAACATATACGCATGAAGCAAAAGTTGGGCACTATCGAATAGTTGTCAAAGCTTGCAGAAATACAATGCAAACAGTTACTTCCCCCCGGATAGAAGCCATGGGTCAGTATTTCTCTGTCGATTCCATCGAGCTCTATAGATAAGTAGTTAGCTTTCACTCTGTTTTCTCTTCAATAAATGCCTGCCTAGCAGAAAAGGCTCATGGCAGGCATAAATTGAAACTCTCGAGGAAGGGTGGAGCTGAAGAGCTTTTGCCGAAAAGTCCACATGCATTGCTTCTCACACTGATGTCTCCTGCAGCTTCGAGTATTAGAGGTCCACCCACGAGCAGCATGAGCATTACCACCGCACATTCACAAACAAACGTTCATTCTGAATCAGAGATTTCACCTTCATCGTCGTCGAATATGTAGACCAGGGCCTGTTTTCTTGCAGCCAAAACACAAGCGGCGCCTCTACTTGTTGTCACAAAAAAGGAATCAACTTGATTTCACTCCGACGTTTCTATTATTTGGCCATAACTAATGCAATGCTTTGATACCTCTTTTGGGTAAAAGTAATAAGTACAATACTTGCATCACGCTTAAACACAGGCGGAAGCAATACATGTGTACCTGAAGAGGCCATGGTACGCATGTGAACCATGAATGCTAATAGTATCTATCATCATTAACATATACATAACAGTTCTTAGTCAGTAAATCAAACTGCAATGAACCCTAACATAAGAAAATAATTATTCTTTTTGTGTTTGTCTGGCCACTAATAATTCATCTTTTTCGCACTTTGACCTTTTAATTGATCTAAAATTTATAGGAAAACCTAATACTTTAGTATTTTACTTCTTCAAATGAAAAAAATATTCTTATTTGGAGCATAAATTTGGACCTTTCCAACCCTTGGAACAAAGATGAAATGGTCCATTAGAGAGGCACAATGATCCTGTGCCAATCATATTTAAACTTAAGAATGGCTTGTAAAGTGGAAACTTAATACGGTGCGTGCACAAGATTAATTCAGTTCCACCACTCAGCCAATGAGATATAATTGATACTGGCACTAGCAAGTTTATCAAAAGATGATACAAATAGGAAAGACTATGAGCAACAATAAGTTACCAAACGTCCAAACTGCAAATGGACATGCTAAGAAACTCAAGGAAAGTAGTTTTTTGAGTATACGATTGATGGCATGGCAATGAATTGATCCTTAGCTCGATTGTGTGGGCACTGTGAAAAATTCTCACCACTAATTGACAAGGGAAGATTGCAGTATGGGAATGCTGCCAACTTCTCATTCTCCATCTCTAGGTGTAAAATAAAGTCCTAGATGTGTAATTTCCCTGGGTTAGTGTTTCGATAGTGAGAATGAGACAACCGAGCAATAGTGTTCTCATAAAATAGAAGCAAAAGTGGCACTACTAATGCATTAGGGTCATAAATGCACATTTCTTGACATACATACAAGGCTCCAACTGTCAAGATATGCTGGAGCTTTTGAAGTTATGGTAAGTGAGAAAGTGAAACATCGTTTAAAATTGGACGCATATAATGGCATGCATATGCACATAGGACGAAAAACTAAGCTGCTGCCGCTTGTGCTGATGAGGAGAGCAGATACATAGTAAATAGGAAGAACAAAAGAACAAAAGTCTATAAAACCAGACTAGTGGTTCAACCAGTCAAACTTGAGAACCGAACTTTGCCAATTCAACCAGTTGAACCGACTGCATGCGGCGTTATTTGATAGAATAGGCATGTTCAAAACAAAAGGAGCCCCAGTCACTCGGTAGAGCCGCTTGCCCACAAAAGACTGGATTCCGGTTCTCAAAAGCGTTGTTTTAATTTCTTATAGACTAATAAGCCAATATAGTCAATAAATAAAATATCCGCCACAAAAAGGAGCAAGAAGAAATGTGGAGCAAATGGTTGGCATGCCTGTTAGTTACGAGAGGTCGAAGTTCCAAACCCCAACCCATTTTCTCCGTAGAGATATCTACAAATCATCTAAAGGAATTACTTTCAAGAAAGATATCCATGTTCTTTCTAATGATATGGAGAATACAATATATACGTGTCATGGTTCATTTTGTACTTAAAGGAAATTGCTAGATCTCTTATAATGATTTTAGAGAATTGATTTCGAAGGACAAATTGTGAAAATAGTAGCCACTGTGACACAAGATGAAGAGTTGAAGAGTTGAAGACGCTTTTAGAGTTGATTCCCCGTGTGGTGTGCCACGGTAGTATATCGAATAGCAGTTGCCAAATGTACTTCATATTCTACAAAGCACGCCAAGGTGATGGATAGGAAGATATCGAACAAATCGGAGATATTGGTCGAGATTGTCAAACTTACAAGCACGATAACCCAAACCAAGGGAGTTCAACATACGAGAGTTGCATATGTGTTTAACCAAATTAAAATCAAGACTTCCATTGCTACTCCCTCTCAAGAAAATTGTCCAAAAAGCCCTAACTTACTGCAATTTTGTCAATTTAATGAAAAACTTTTCAATTTTACCAATTGAATTTTAATCATTTTCAGTTTTTTACCAATTGAGTTCATCCAATCAATTTTGACAGGAATTTGCTAATGTGCACGGTTGGCACTGACATGGCACTTTTTAAATAATATTTTGAATTTTTTATGATTTTCTTCTTTTCTTTTCATTTTTTACTTTTTTTGCTTTTATTTTTGGGTTTTGGAGTTAGTTTGGCAAGGGTGGCCAGCTAACCTAGGTTGAGGGCACATGCACCCTCGCTTTGGGCGGCGAGGGCATCGTGGTCCTCGCCGGCCTAACTCCAAACCCCCAAAAAAAAAGTAAAAAAGAAAAGAAAAGAAAAAATCATAAAAAATTCAATATTATTAAAATATTATTTAAAAAGTGACGTTAGTGCCAACGGTCCACATCAGCAAATTTTAGTCAAGATTTCCCGGATGACTCAATTGGCAAAATGTAAAAATATTTATGACTTAATTGATAAAATGTAATAGGTTTATGACTTTTTAAACAATTTTCCCCTCCCCTCTCTCATAGGCACACTATGCTTGTGGAACTATTCTAAGTTTGAGATGAAACACATTAAAAGATTAGAGTATATACGGCTGTCAATACCATGGGGTATTACAATGGGCATAGACCACGGAATTTGCCATAGTGACTCACCCTCGCCAACCATGGCCTATGGCTAGGTGGCTAGCAACCATCCATTGGCAAAAAGAAGAAGGAAAAAAAAATAGAAAGAAAAGAAAAAAGTCAGAAAAATTAATAAAAAATTGTAAACATTATCCACATTGGCAATTTTTGCTCAAAATTTGACTAAATGGATTACATTGGCATATCCTCAAAAGGTCTAGAACTCAATTAGCCAAATTTAAAAGTTTATGACTGAATTGATGCAACCGCAATAGGCTTAAAACTTTCTTGGTAATTTCCCCTAACATTGTGTGCCGAGCATCCAATACTCATTTGGCTTGAAAGGATGTCAAGTGTTTCCACATTTTGAATAGCTAAAACTCACTTTCACTTAGGTGATGCCAAGTGGATATTGACAAGATAATTTTACCACTAAGTAGATATGAAAAGACGTAATAAGCAAGCGGCAACATGTTTCTGTATGCATTTTTATCAATAGGTGACTGGAAGATCACATTAGAAAAGAAGATTGGTTTGGTTAAACTAATATGAGGGCATCTTAGGTACTTATCTGTATTTGACCCGTCATCATTAATAAGGTTATTCGCTTGTGTATAGATCAGCTTTGTTGCCTTCTTAAGTGACTAATTTTCTTATCAGTCTCATGTATTAAGTCTTGCCAGTTTGCTGCCATCCACAAGTAATAAAGCCATTTTTCGGAACACTCACTGTTAAGACATGATGCTTAGTTGTTAAGACATGATGCTAAGTTACCTTGATATTCTCCAATCATTTGGGCAGTTAGTTTGATAATGATGTTGAGTTACAAATAATCATTTGTTCTATTATTACTGAGAATAGTGGCAGAAGTAGATTTTATGAGGCTCTACAGTGGCTATTAATAGAAGGTTTAGCCAATGGTATCTGGTGCAATAGACACAAGTCGTCTTCTTAGACATTTCCTATTAATAGCAAAGCTTCTTTCTTAGCCGTACTTCTTTTCCTAGCCTTCTATTCTTGGTCCTCGAAAATTTTAACGCCAATTTCTCCAAAACGAGCTTGTGTTTAACGGGTCATGGAATTTAAAGTTTACATGCGATTTGCACTGGCAGCGAACCTGTTAACAATCATTTATTTTGTTGATAATGTTATTGTCCCATCTAATAATTAATGTTAATTGTCACTATTTCTGCACTTGCATTCGGAAGAATACATTGAAGACGTAAAAGATTTGGAAGGGCTATAAATAAAGGAGGATTTAATTTCAGAGTAAATTCAGCTTAAGTTCCAAAAGAGCTATCATCACGGCAAATAATAAACATAAGAAAAGAAGTATCACAAATGCACATGTTACATTCATGCATAATTTCTCCTGGAGACTGGCAATAATTCCCAGAGAAAGAATACTACAATTAAACAATTATTGATTCCTGAATGTACATCATTGAATTAAAAGACTCCATGATGCTCTTTATTGAGGATACAAAGTCCATTCACGATATTGTAGACAGAATCTCATGATCTTAAACCTGCCATCTACTCGAGGGCTCCAAATATCTGAGATCGGAATATAGCGTATGTTCTTTAGTTGACTACACTGCCTGAACCATTCAATCCAAAGTGAGTCAATGACAATGACACGTGGAGAAGCGAGTCATTTTCGAGTGAGAGATTTCAACATACAAAAGCAGAGCTCGTTAGTCAAGTACACTACCTGAACCATTCAACCTAAAGCGTAGATAATCCAAACCAAACATTTGGTTCTCATACACATGCAAATAGTAAGCATATACAGATGAAGCAAAAGCTTGGCACTATCGAGCAGGTCTCAGAGCTTACAGCAATACCATGACGACAGTTACCACTAGATAGAAGCCATGATTCAGCATCTTTCGGTCAATTCTATCCAACTCAATAGATAATCACTACCTTTCACTCCACTTTTTCTATCGACAAATACCGCCTAGCAGAAAAGGCACATGGCAAGTATAGATTAAGACTTCTCCAGAAAGGGTGAAGTCGAAGAGCTTCAGTCAGAAAGCCCACATGCATTGCTTCTTACACTGATGTCTGCAGCTTCAAGTATTAGAGGTCCACCCACAGCAGCGACATGAGCATAACCACCACAAACTCTTGAACAGATAGTCATTCTGAATCAGAGATTTCTTCTTCATACTCATCCAGTATGTAGATCAGGGCCCACTTTCTTGCAGCTAAAACACAAGCCACTTCTCTACTTGCCATTGCCCAAAAAGAAAAAAAAAATCAACTTGATTTCAGTCCGGTGTTCCTTGAATGTATGGCCATAACCAACATGATGTTTAGATACCTTTGTTGGGTAAAAGTATAAGTACAACACATGCATTATGATAAAACACAGGCAGGAAGCAAACCTTGTGTGCCTAAAGAGACTACAGCATGCATGTAACTACGAATGCTCTACAGTATCTTGCTACACTATATGGTCAAGAACTTGTAAATAATGGTTCTCAGTCAGCAACTCAGACCGCTATGCAGCTACCATAAGAGAATGATAATTCTTTTGGTATTTGTTTAGCGACTATAAAATCATTCTGCGCTTTGTCCTCTCAATTGATTTAAAATTTAGGGGAAAACCCGATACCTCAATTTTTTTCTTTTTTTTACTTCTTTTGACTAAAAAATATTCTTCTTTGGAGCATACTTTCGCACTTCTTCAATCTATAGGAACAAACATGAAGTGGTCCATTAAAGAGGCACAATGTCCCTATGCCAGTCACATTTGAACTTAATAGAAGGTTCTAAGTGAAAATGTAGCAAGGAGCATGAACAGGATTAATTCAATTCCATCACCCAGCCAACAAGATAAATTTGTTACTGACACTGGCAAGTTTATCAAACACTGATCCCTAAGGAAAGAGCATGGGCAACAATAAGTTTCCAGACATCCAAAACTGCAAATGGACAGGCAAGAAGCTCAAAGAAAAAACCTTCAGAACTATACAATTGGCATAGCAATGAATTGATCCTTAGCTCGATGGCATGACAGTGTAAAAATGTTCTTACCACCAACTGACAAGAGAGGAACTACAGTATGGGCAATGCTGCGAAGCTTCTCATTCTCCATCTCCAGGCGTAAGATATGGTCCTAGATGTGCAGTTTCACTGGATAGTGTTTCAAAAGTGAGAACAATACAACCAAGCAAAAATATCCTAACAAAATAGAAGTAAAAAGGGCACTGCTAACCCATTAGGGCCATCAAAGGCACATTTCTTAACCTACATACAAGGCTCCAGCTGTCAAGGTATGTTGGAACTTTTTGCAGTTATGGCAAGGCAGAAAATAAAACACCCTTTGAAATGGCAAGGACGTAATGACATTTGTATGCATTATGCACATAGGAGGAAAAACTAAGCTGCTGCTAATCGTGCTGATGAGAAGAGCTAAATAATAAATAGGAACGATAAAAAAACAAACATTTTAAAACCAGACAAGTGGTTCAATCAGTCAAATTGGTAGAACCGTGCTCTTCCAGTTCGACCGACTGAACCGATTGCATGTGATGTCATCTGATAGAATGCTCTGCGTATATTAGATTACACACTTTCAGAACAAAAGAAGCCCAGTGAGTCGGCACACACCATAGCATCTTAATAGATTACACACGCTTGATGTCATCTTATAGCATCCTGTTCAATTTTAGATTAGGCCAATATGGTCAATAAATAAATTATCCACCACGAATTGTAGCAAGAAAACACCGGAGCAAATGATTGGCATGCTTGTTAGTTACAAGAGGTTGGAGTGCCAAACCCCAACCCAATTCCAACACTACTCCTTTTAGTTTTTTTACGGCCCAGATCTGGTCCAGACTAGTTGACAGGTTTGCTGGGTATCAGTTGATAGGTACACCTGGTTATCGGTTGAAGAGGATCAATACCACCGGTTCTTGATCAATACTATTTCTGTTGGGAAACCAGACCGGACAGGTCTAGTTCCCCGTCCAACCAGAGCCACTTCTTAAAACTCCGACATGAACAGGAGTCAACAGAAAAGCACAATATGCTACTTTTTTCCTTTTGCCATCAATGTCTTAAATAGTGAATTGTCATGATCAGAATAGAACTCTAGATATCACAAGTAAGAAAACTGAAGAATTTAGAGAAAAGAATTGTGATAATTCTCAATATTTTTGTACCAGGATTACAAAACTATTTATAGGACTTCTACAAGTATTGACTAGGAAAAAACAGATCTGTAAAAAACAGCTATAATCCCACAAATCAAGGGATACTAATAAATCATATCCTAACTAATTATTTACAGCTATTTCCTAATAATTAGGACCCAAAAAATCAGGATTGAATATTCCTAATAATCGGATCCTAAAAATCATGATAATTCAACACTCCCCCTCAAGCTGAGGAATAGATGTCTTCCATTCCCAGCTTGAAGATTATTTCATGAAAGATCCCACCATTAAGTCCTTTAGTTAGCACATCAGCTAGTTGATCTCTGGAAGGTATGTAGGACATGCAGATCAACCCCTCTTCTATCTTTTCTTTGATGAAATGCCTGTCAATTTCAATATGCTTCGTCCTATCATGCTGTACAGGATTATGAGCAATATTAATTGCTGATTTATTGTCACAATACAGCTTCATAGGACCCTCCCACTTGATCTTCAAGTCTTCTAGGATGATTTTAAGCCATAATAGCTCACATATTCCTTGGGCCATTGCTCGAAATTCTGATTCAGCACTTGATCTTGCAACTACATTCTGTTTTTTACTCCGCCAAGTCACTAAATTTCCGCCAAGAAATGTGCAATAACCAGATGTTGACCTTCTATCCACCATAGATCCTGCATAGTCAGCATCGGTATAAGCTTGCAGCATCAGTTTTTGATTTCTTCTGAATAGGACTCCTTTTCCAGGACTTCCTTTTAAATAATGTAGCACTCGATTGACTGCTTGTAAGTGTGATTCTCTTGGATCATGCATAAATTGACTAATCATACTTACTGAATAGGCAATATCAGGTCTAGTATGAGCCAAATAGATAAGTTTCCCAACCAATTTTTGATACATTTCTCGATCTACAGCAGGTTCTTCCTTTGCATCTCCAAGCTTTTTATTAGGCTCAATAGGTGTGGCTACTGGTTTACAACCAAGTTTTCCAGTTTCCTTCAAGAGATCAATCACATACTTCTGTTGTGAGACAAAAATTCCATGTCTAGAGTAAGAAACTTCAATGCCAAGGAAGTATTTGAGTCTTCCTAGCTCTTTTATTTCAAACTCTTTAATCAAACACTGCTTTAGCTGCTGTTTCTCCTCATCATCGTCACCTGTGACAATAATATCATCGACATACAATAGAAGTGCTGTTACTCTCCCTCTTGCCGAATGCTTAATGAAGAGGGTATGATCACCTTGGCTTTGTTTGTAGCCTGAAGCTTTCATAACTCTGGAAAATCTCCCAAACCAGGCTCTAGGTGATTGCTTGAGCCCATATAGTGCTTTCCGTAATCTACATGCTTTGTTTGTTGTTTTTTCTCCTTCAAATCCCGGTGGAATACTCATGTAGATCTCTTCTTCTAGGTCTCCATGTAAGAATGCATTTTTCACATCATACTGCTGAAGTTGCCAATTAAAATGAGCTGCCAAAGAGAGTAGAATTCTCACAGTGTTCATCTTTGCCACCGGAGCGAATGTTTCCTGATAATCTACTCCATAAGTCTGAGTATAACCCTTTGCCACCAATCGTGCTTTATATCTCTCAAGAGAACCATCAGCTTTGTATTTCAAGGTAAAAACCCATTTGCAGCCCACAAGATTCTTTCCTTTAGGTTTTTCGACAATCTCCCAAGTCTGGTTTTTTTCTAGTGCATCCATTTCTTCTCTCATTGCATTCCTCCATTCTTCTTTAGACAATGCCTCAGATAAAGTATTTGGAATAGAAAAGGTGTTTAGACTCACAATGAAATTTTTATGAGATGGTGATAGGCGGTCAAGTGACACATAGTGAGATAGTGGATATAAGGGTCGCTTTGTGCATTCTCTAGTACCTTTTCTAACAGCAATGGGAAGATGCGTGTCATTTTCAGGCATATCAATTGACTGTTTATGCAAAGGAGAGTCAGAACTTACCGGAAATTCATTTGCAAAACTCGGATGGGAATCTTGAACTTGTGTTTGGTCTGGAACAGTTGTCTTTCTTGAGTATACCTGAGGAAATCTCATAGAGTCATAAATATGAGGAGATATGGGAGTGGACTCTTGTTCCGGAATAGGCTCAATTGTAGAGAGTGGGTCTGAAATTAACGTAGCACGAACTGATTCATCAGAAACTGATTCATGAGAGCTCGTTGATTAGAATTGGAGGCTGATTGATTAAGGATTGGTTGATCAAAAGTGGGAGCTCGGATTGGAAGATTATTAGGAGGTAAGTCAAGATTAAGGACCTCAAAGTCTTTATCTTCAGCTAATGACTTCTCCCCCTGAAGATAAGATTGTGGAAAGTAAGGTTTGTTTTCTACAAATGTAACATCAACTGAAATATAGGTTTTTCGAGAAGGAGGATGATAACATTTATACCCCTTTTGTGTAGCGGAGTAACCAAGAAAGACACACTTGATTGCTCTAGGATCTAGTTTTCCCTTTTGCTGATTATGAACATGTACAAAAGAGGTGCAACCGAAGACTCTAGGTATGAGATTATTTGTTGTCCTGAAATGTGGATAAAAGCTAAAAAGAACTGCCATAGGAGTTTTGAAATCTAATACTCTTGATGGCAACCTATTAATCATGTATGTAGATGTAAGAACAGCTTCCCCCCAATAAGACTTAGGGACATTTCCATGAAACAATAGCGCTCGAGTAGTGTTGAGCAAATGACCATTTTTCCTTTCAGCCACCCCATTTTGCTGTGGTGTGTTTACACAAGATGACTCATGGATTATCCCTTCCTTTTGGAAATAAGTTGACAAGATATGATTAAAGTAGTCTCTAGCATTATCTGATCTAAAGTTCTTAATTTTAACTCCAAACTGATTTTGAACCATAGAATTAAAATTAGGAATAATACTACTTACATCAGATTTGTGTTTGAGTAAGAATATCCATGTGACCCTAGTGCAATCATCGATTAGAGAAACAAACCATCGAGCCCCTGAGATATTTGGAATTGTGGAAGGTCCCCAAATGTCACTGTGAATCAAATCAAAAGGATGAGAACTTCTTTTGTTGCTTATAGGAAAATATACACGGGTGTGCTTAGCAAATTCACAAGTATCACATTGGAATTGACTCATATCTAGTCCTTTAAACAAAGAAGGAAACATGATATTTAAGACACGAAAAGATGGATGACCAAAACGAAAATGATAAAGCCAAATGACATCCTTATTTGAAGCACTAAGAAATGACAAGGGTGAATTGTTCATGACTCTTTTTGAAATCCTCGGCGTCTCCAGATAATACAACCCATTCTTTTCCTTAGCAAGTCCAATCTTCCTCTCCGAATCCTGTTCCTGAAAAACACAGTAGGTAGGGTGAAAAATTGCACAACATTTGAGGTCATTGGTGAGCCTTTGTATGGAGACTAGGTTGGCTGATAATTTTGGCACATGGAGGACATCTTTTAGAGTGAGAACAGGCGTAACATAGACATCACCAACTCCTGCAACAGTGGCCAAAGAACCATCTGCCACCCCTATTTTTCTATTACTTGGACAAGGGGTGTAGGTACTAAAAAAATGAGAAGTGTGAGTCATGTGATCAGTGGCACCTGAGTCTATTATCCAAGCTTCATTTGAAAGTTTTTCTGAGGCATTTAAACTAAAAGAGAATGGAGACTTACCTGAGAGTGCTAAGGAACATGCACCAGAGGGTTTATCAAGAGACCCTAAAAACCCTTTAATTCTTTCTATTTCCTCATTGCTAAAGGATTCTTTCACCTGTCCTTCACCGTGATTGATTTGCTGGTTGGTCTGTTCAATTAGATGAGCCTGGGGCCTTGGCTGTCCTCCTTTGTTTCCCCACTCTCGGCTTGAGGTTGCTGGTTTGCCATTCAGTTTCCAGCAACGTTCCTTTGTATGCCTTGGCTTCTTACAGTAGGTACACCACAAACTGTCTCGATTATCCTTCCATGTGGACTTTGAAGTATCCACCCTTCCTCTTTCTTGTGTTGACGCATTGCGAGTTACTAATGCTGAGCCTTCCACAGCTTGAGGCTCTAGCATTATTCCCCTTCGACTTTCTTCCGCCCGGATTAGAGAGATTGTCTCTTCCAAAGAAGGGATTTCTTCTTTTCCAAGTATTTGAATTCTGACTTGGTCAAATTCAGAATTAAGACCTGCCAAGAAATCATATACTCGATCCTTTTCAATGAAGGTTTTTAGAGTTGCAGCATCATCTGCACACTTCATCTCAAATACTCGATAATGATCGAGTTCTTGCCATAGATTTTGAAGGGAATTGGCATATTCTGTCACCGTTTTGCTCCCTTGTTTTGTTGCACTTGTCTTTACCTTGATTTCATATACTTGTGCTGCATCTCGAGCCTTCGAATAAGTCCTGCGAATAGAATCCCAAATTTCCTTTGCAATTTTGAGAAACATACATGTATCACTGATGGCTGGATCCATTGAATCCCAAAGCCATGACATGATCATTGAATCTGCCTCATCCCATGCGTTGAACGTGGGATCTTCTGGTGTTGGACCTATTCCAAGAAGATGGCTGAGTCTTCCTTTACCCTTCAAATAGGTCTTGATGAATTGTGACCATTTGAGATAATTCTTTTCATTCAGCCTATAAGTTGCTCTCACATTTTGTAGATCTCCGGTCATATGGTTGGTATTGGCCTCCTCATTTTGACCTGAAGTATTTCCAATCAATTTTCTCTCAGACATGGATAATTCCAGGCACAAAGAAAGTACTTGGAAAGGAAGAGCAAGAGAAAACAGAAGCAGTAAAGGCTGCTGCAAGTGAATGAGGTTTTAGGGAAAAAAAAAATTGGGACAAGTTTAGAAGCAAAGAAGGAAAAAAGGGATCACAACAATGACAGTTGCGATCAGATTGTTAAGGACAAAGACAAATCCAGCAATGAAGGCTGTGATTGGAAGATTATTGCATCAATGAAGGATGCTCTGCAACATTTTCCCAGAAAAATGAGCCTAATGCTCTGATACCATGAAGAATTTAGAGAAAAGAATTGTGATAATTCTCAATATTTTTGTACCAGGATTACAAAACTATTTATAGGACTTCTACAAGTACTGACTAGGAAAAAACAGATCTGTTAAAAACAGCTATAATCCCACAAATCAAGGGATACTAATAAATCATATCCTAACTAATTATTTACAGCTATTTCCTAATAATTAGGACCCAAAAAATCAGGATTGAATATTCCTAATAATCGGATCCTAAAAATCATGATAATTCAACAAAAACAATATGCAAGCTCCGGATCCAAGAGTTACCTTCAATTGGTACAAATCCTGGTTATTTGCACATGTTGTTCTGCAATATGCACAAATGGAAGGTCAATAGCCTGCAGGATCATCATCCCGGCATCTACCAAGTTTTCATGAGTATCATTCATCTTATTTAGCAACATGATAATTTGATGTTCCTGCTTCCAACATAATATATTAGCCACATTTTCAAATTTTGGCTACAAAATATGATATACAAAGCTTTTACCTCAAATAGAGCCTAATCCACACAACAGTGACCAAGAGAGATGCACAACAAGATCCTTCCAAAGATCTTCCCTTCTTCACATTGCTTGAAACATTCTTAAGTCCACTCACTACAGCTATATGATTTGTTACATCTAAAAAAGACTCCTCAGGTATTTGGAAGGAAATATAATCTGAAGCAAGTTCAAAATCATCCTGCAATAACATACAGAGTAATGATTAGCATGAAAAAGCAATTGGACTCTACACATGTGGATCTCTGGATAATTTTTGTAGTTTCAAATTAAAGGTATATACCCTATACAAGGACCATGAATTGCGAACATATCTGGTGGATGCTGAAACTGACGTAAGAGGGAATTGTAGCAATAAATTCTCACAAAGTATCTATTTCAAAATAGAAGAGAAAGGCATCTAGGCAGCTTTCTTGAAAATGTGATTATCAAATTAGTTTCTAATAAGGAAACATGGAATACAGTATTTCCACACACAAGGATCATAACCTAAACACAGAGCCCAATCCCATAAGATCACCCAACTAAAGCTTCCATATACACTGTCAAGTAATCAAACCTGAGATCAAATATGAAAAACTAGATTATTAGATAGAGGGTAAGTGAAAAGCCATTGTTGAGGACAACCTCCAGAAGACAACCCCTAACCCCCAAAGGTTTCCGTTTCTTTCTCGCCTTCTCTCATTATAGTCTAAAGGTTCCGGCCACTCAGACAAGGAAATGAAAAATATAGTACAACTTTATGCTAATAAGCATTTGGATAGAAATATCCACAGACAAACCCATTAACAGAAGTCCTGAATTAGCCAAACGAAAAATGAATATTTGAGCTCAAATAATTGATGAGTCAAGTAAAACCAAAAGCACAAACTTTTAATTAAAGGATTGCAATGTTTACATAAACAAATTTCGAGCCCAGGTAATATACTCAAACTCTTGTTGATCCACAATTTCACATTTGGTGCACATATCAGCAACGAGGACCAGACTCAAAAGGGAGAAAAGCAATCACTTCAAACAACAAATAACGGCAATGATTTATCCCGTAGTTCATATTTTTCCCACTGAGGTAGCCGTGTGAGAACAATTATAAATGGAAAAAGTAGATATAGGATTAATGTGAAGAATTTACAATGAAAGAGCAATAAACAATACATTCAAGCAAGAACTCCTATTCACGAACAAGATTCCATTACATTTTAGCTTTTGAATTCTTTTGCTAATACCTGCGTTCCATCTATTGAAATTCTTTCACAAGTGTTCTTCGCAAATATTCTGTGTCCCCCAAATCCTCCAAACTGCAGTAATTCTCCGACTCCCTGCATTGTTTGTCTGAGATAAAAACGAGGGCAAGACATCTCGCTGATCTGACAAGATATATCAAGGCGGAAAAGCGCAAGGAAATGCATTTGATATTTCGGAATATGAGACCTTCCAATCCAATGAGAAACGATGATCAACCGGTCAATTTCGACCCTTGTTACCATGTGGTTACTTAAAGTAGTGGTGGACCAACAATAACCACAGTTACAGCCCAGCAAACCACCCTAGCTTAAGTCAACCTCATCTAGTGGAAGTGCACTCAAGTATTTCCTGTTCCAGTTATGGAACAGAATTGGGAGAACCTGTAGGTATTATTGCAGGAATGATCCTAGCTTTCATGCTTTGGTGGGTGTCCGTTAATTAAAAAGTGAATATAGGTGAAGATGATAGCAAGATGACCTGAAATGAAGAACTAGCCCCCAAACCAGGAGTCATTTACAATTTCATATTCACAACTTTGCCAACTAATTTGGTCACATTGCCTCAAAGCATGAGTCAGCCGCTAAAGCACATGAAAATAATACTAGGCCTGACAGCATATCATTCTGATATTTAAAGCATGACCAAAAGTAGAGAAAATCACTCACGGATCAATGGTAGTTTCTTCATCAGCCTCAGAAAGATCCAGGAGATGCATAGCGGCATCTTGATCATATAGAAACTTCAAGAACACTACAAAAAGTTCACCATCAAACTCAAAAGAGTATATAGGAATTCACCATGAGGAAGGACCCTGCTTGACAAAAGTTAGACAAACCTATTGTATGTTAAAAGTTGATCACTTGGCTCTGACATCGATTGTTTTATACATTTCAAAAGCCAGCTGAAGAAATTTGCAAACTGAAAGAGAGACGAAAGCAAAAGCTTCAGCAACATGCACATTATTAACCAATGCAATACGCTTTCGATCCCTAAGGCAAATACTACAAGCATGCCACAGGCTCAAGAACTCCATAGGATCCTACCAATATTTTGACCTTGCTCTAGTGGTCACACTATGATTTTTTCATTTTGAAACAAGTAAAATTGCATTTCTTCAGGGTAGCATGCGAGAATTGAGAAGGTACAAACCCCAAGTTGTGTGAGGCATGGGAAGCAAAGATACAGAAAAGTTGTCAATTTCTCTTTTTTGCTGCTTCAAAAACATGACGATATCAACAAAACAACAATGTGCTATTGTCAGTATTCCGTAACAACCTTAACAGTTACTAAATGGACCTTTGTTGAACAGGTTCAAGTCACGTGTAAAGCCCATCGTCTAACGATGACTCCTTTACAATATTGATAACAAGCTCATTTTACAAATAATTAAAGGCTATTTAACTTACATCAATATGTCATTCTAAGCAACCCATATCATATCTTATCCACAAATAGTTCAACTTCATGTTTAAAATTTAGTAATTTAGTGTCACTAAAGAGATGATACCATACATGATGAGAGACAGGCAAGATATTACAATAGTTTTTTTTTTTTGGTGACCGAGGATCCACTTTCCCTTGTCAGCTTACGCCGATTCAGTATTTGCGACTATACCTTCGGGGAGACTAGCACAGCAACCCACTGCTATGGACCCCCACTCCAATCACGGAGCCGATCAGGGAGTTCAAACTCAGAACCTCCAGAGAGGAAAGGCAAGCCCTCAACCATCTCAGCCATGCGTGGATGGGTAAGATATTACAATAGTTGCAAATAGAAGATATCAAGAAAGGTAGAGAAATCACAAGAAAGATTGTAACAGGCGTACCGGCTTCACAACAGATGAGAGCACCCTCACTCAACCTGTACAAGCAACATTCCAGCCTTTTCCACTGCATTATCCACCAGTGTATCATCCGAACCAATACCTAGATAACAAGAACGCCATCTTGAAAGACCCATGAGCTCACCCATTCTAAAGCCAATGATTTCTACAGCAGGCTGCTAAGTAAATAACAATACTTCAATTAATTAACCCTGTACGTCAAATATCATCTCTTAAGAAAACTGACACACTGATGAGGGATAAAAATAGCATTGACCACATACATTACTTGCTGGAACCATTGAAGTTAAAAGTTCACAAAAGAAAATGTTTTACACAGTAAATGGTCATTACGAGCCATGTTCATCTTCTGCAAACCATGTTTGAACTAAACAACATACTCTAGAGTCTCCACCAAATAAAAGATATACTGGAAAATTCAATAAAGAAATGGAGCCTAGTCTGCTATCCAATTCATGCAAGCAGATTAGAAGTTTGGAATGTTCATGTGAAATTATCAAGTCCTGCCCCAAAGTTGCTTTAAGAGAGAGAGAGAGAGAGAGAGAGAGAGAGAGAGAGAGAGAGAGAGAGAGAGAGAGAGAGAGGCCATTTATGTGATGGTTGTGGGCTATAAGCACAATATTGACAGGAAATGCTACTGTTTTCAAGGAGACAAAAGCCCTAGCCCTTTTGATGTTAGCTTGGGGAAGGGTAACTTCTTTACAACAATCAAATATCAAACCGCATTTCTATTCAACACCTTGGGGAAGGATAACTTCTTTACAACATTTAAATATCAAACCACATCTCTAGAGTCCTATTACCTATTTAACTCCCCAACTATCAAATGTTTACACTTCAATGTAAGGTGAAGTCCCAGCTTACAAGAGGGGCGGAGTTCTATAACATTTAAATAGTAAACCACATCTTTATTTCTTAGCTTAACCTTTTTATCGCTTGGCAATTTTTCCACAAAATTCTACACCATCGTGAATGCACATTTTGATTAGACAAAAGGAGAAAGGAGCCCAAAAGCATTGATCGGCAGTACTATGGAGTTAAAGAGAGTTCATAAGCCTTGGTAAGAAAGAAATAGGCAGGCTTTTAAAAATGAGGAAAGTTCTGTAGGTGTTGTAAAAGATATTTGGCTTTCTACCTTATTTTTTTTCACATTGTGGTGGCAGTGCTTTGGACACCAAGTCTTTTTTTATTTTTTATTTTTAAGGTAAATATGAGCTCTTAGGTGGAAATTTGTAAATAGGAGGCATCCCCTTGGTGCTCTTGGTGCTCTTTAATAGACTTATCCAAAAAAAGGAAACAGGAGTTTATAACCTTAAAGAATGTAACTGGAAACGTCATTTCTCACTATACTAGTAATCACGAAGAATATGTAGCATGTACATGAGAGTCACTGTACCCACGAGAAGCACATAATCTGATCTAATTAACAACAGCCCTATAATGTGCGTGTACATGTGTGCACACCTGTGCAAGCACATGATCGCATGCATGTGCACACCCAAGCACATGTTCACAACACACAAAAATGCCCACATAAATGGAGAGAGATCTGGCAAGGGAATAAACTGGCAATATATTTTCTATAGATAATAAAGGATTTTGTTGAAAGAAAAAGTTCCAGTACATCAGTATATATGAGAACAAAACAAAAGAAAAACAAACAAAAGTGAAGCATTAGAAGAGTATCCAGAAACAGCACATGATGCTCAAAGCTGGTCAAAAGGTACAACACAGAAGCAACCGAAGATTCCAGACCCTACATTTTGTTGCTTTCTTTCCTAAGGCACCCCATGAGACAAAGGTGCAGTGCTTCAGAACTTCATAGAAATTGATCCTCCTAATTAGGTATTCCAACAAGCAAAAAAGTGGATGGCATGTTTTGCAAGAACCAAAACACCTTAGACAAGCTGAAGATTTGATGTAAAAGCTTGCAAGTGAAGTCAGAAAGAAGAAAGAGATGATCGACATTTTCCCATAAATGCTTTCACACACAACACCATTCTCTGAAAAATCAAATTCTATTTACTGAGATTCTCAATGAACCTTATTCCAATTTGGTGCGCATTTACTACAAAACATACACTCCCAAGTAATGGAGTTTGATTCTCACATATTAGAGTTGTATGTGTAAGCATTTGGGTGAAATGTCAAGGAACAAGAAAGCTTTGGTGGCAGATTGTTATCGTTTAAACAACGAAATGATCATGCTTTGGTAGCAGATTGTTATCGTTTAAACAACGAAATGATCATTTGGGACATTGAGTTCGTGAGCCAAGCCCAAGATTAGGACTTTGAAGCTTTTGCCTGCCTTCTTTTATGTGTTGCACAATTCAAAGATTTCTGTTGCTTAACGGAAGAGATGGAATCTTTTCTGTAAAGTTACTACAAGCTGCTCGATAGGGAGATTCGTGGCAAAACAGATTTTCCTCAGAAATCGATTTGGAAAGTGAGAATTCCAATTAGAGTTTCTCTTTTTGCTTGGGAAGCAACCTGAGAACAAATCCTTATTTTAGAAATGAGGCAAAATACTGGTTAACAGGTGTTTCCTCAGCAAAAAGAGGCAGAGTCTGCACAGCATCTCCTCCTTCATTGTTCTTCCACAAGAATTTGGACAGTTTCCTATGCTTGCGCTATGTTATCTTGGGTTATCAGAGTTTTATTGGGCAAGAACTTTGGGCATGGCAGGGCATTCCTTTACGGCACAACAAGTGGGATTAACTCAATTCCCCTGTTTCTTTCGGTACAAAAATTGACTTGCAATTGTGAGGAGATATATGCTAAGATCTAAGGCAATAAACTCTTTCCTTTTAAATTGAGAACATATCTCTACACTTGCTAATTATAATGTGAACGTATAAACATTATATATCCATATCTCCATGTACAGTACACTCAAAGCTCAAACTTAGATCAAGTTCAAGTTCAAAGCAATGATTAATGACCTAAAATTTCCATTATACGCTTATAGGAGATATTGCCAACTTGTTGAATCAGACTCAAATCAGATTTTAATTCAGATCATTGCATATGATATGTTCGTATGAAGAATCAACATCAGGATGTTCTGAAAATTATGGCGTGTCTCAATATGTGCATAGCATAACTTCCTGTAACAGATTCCTATCTCTATCTGATCACCTCCAAGACTGTTCATTGAGATGCGTGAAATTTAATTATTTGGAAAAAAGGCCAAATGCAAAGACAATAATGCGCACCTGTAGATGATTGAGGACAACCAGCAGAAGTTCTTTTCCAGCATCACAAACAACTTTTGATACACGCTTCATACCCTATCACTGAACCAACTAGCAAACTATGATTATAAAAACCAACCAAAAAAGCCAAAGTCCTATTGTCACGCCCCGATCCTCGGACGCGTGCACATCCTTCTACTTGGTCGATTTTAGAATGCGATATCCCAGGACTAGTATCGCCGACCCTTTTGTTTATTAAGCACATGCGGAAGCAGTTATAAATCCCCAGACAATAAAACAATGGGATAGGAAAGTAGGCCATATTTTTCATATTGAAATTCACAACCACACTTTCATTAACATCACCACTCATGGTATATTTACAATACTATTTACAGCATAAAAGTCTCAGACCTATCTATACCAAGACAGGGTTCACAAAAGGGATGGGATCTCAATCCACATCCGGGTTATATTCAAGATCCCTCTCTGGATCATCTTCTACTTCAAAATACTTTCTCCTTCCTCAGCTTCTCCTTCCTCAGCTTTTCCTCAGGGTCCTGAAATGGTTATTCAATAACCAATGAGACCACGTCTCAGCGAGTCCTACCCACTAAGACTCGATTAATAAACTAATACGCCATCCGGTTGCCTAAGCACAACACGAGTCAGAGGACTTACCTTGGCCTCAGTTCCAACCTGCAATTCAAGGTTAAACATAGATATTCCAACAATTCACGACATTCGATCAAGCATTGATCAATCGACTAAGTCGATTACATGTCAGTCAGACCCTCTCTAGGTCATTCCCACTCATACCACGCTTTCTCAGTGGTGTACTCATTCACCAAATCACATGTTTCTCGGGCGTCGTTTTCGCCAATGACATACCGATCACCGACACCGTGCGTTCTTTAAGGCGCCGTTTTCACCAGTGATAACCTTGATCACCGAACCACGTGTCCTTTCAAGGGCGCCGTTTTCGCCAAGGTGACATCGGCTATAGACAACATCGTGCGTTCTTTAAGGCGCCGTTTTCACCAGTGATATTCCCATAATCACCGAACCACGTGTGTCTATAAGTCATCTACGTGCGTTCTTTAAGGCGCCGTTTTCGCCAGTGATACTTCCAATCACCGAACCACGTATGTCCAATAATATCGTACCTGATTGGTCTCACCATTCTCCCTACTATATAGCCCATCGACGTACTGGCGCTATATACCCATGCTTGGCCATTACCAATCAAATATTCAATAACAAACAATTTAGGACAATTCCTAAAATTCCACAATAAATTCAATTCCACACAACGTAGGGCTCAAATAAATAAACGATCTGCACCACGACAATCGGCACGAAATTCCGGTCACCGGCCATCCCGGTTGAATTTCCGGAAAAATAATTAATTAAATAAATAAATTTCGAAAATAAATAAATAAACATTAAAAATCCAATTTAGGCCTATATTGCCTTATTGGAGCCCGAAACGGGTCGAGAAAAATCTCGAGATACATTTAATAAATAACCAAACATTTCTACTTGCCAATAGCTAAGTCTAACCACCTAACATGCATCCTCAAGTCACTAATTTAAGTGTTCTAACCTAATCTAACCACCTAAGTGCATGTAATTAAATCTAACCAACCCTAAGACATAATTAGCAAATTAATAAAGCTTTAGTGAGTAAAACTCACTTGATCAAAAGCGGGGACCGAATCACCGCAACGGCGACGCGACGGCGGCCGAAAAGCCGAACTTTCGGCGGCGATGACAAACACACGGACCGGGCCTAAAAGCCTCGCAAGCTTGCAGAAATTTCTAGGCTTGGGCTTGGCTCCGCGGGCTTCAAAAACTGGGCTTGAAATAAAACTGAATTGGGCCTGACTTTGCTGGGCCCAAAAATTTGAAATTACTGGGCTTTCCAATCCAATTGATGCTGGGCTTCAAGACTAGGACAGAATTGGACTGGGCTTGAACTTGGGCTAAACTGATGCTGGAACTTACAAGCTGATGGGCCAAAATTGCTGTGAAGATGGGCCTCCAAAAACTAACTGAAACTGAACTTGCGTGGGCTGGATGCTGGGCCGCTGGATTGCGAGGGCTTGCTGAAGGATTGGTGGACTGGGCTTCGCTGGCGCGCGGCTTCAATTGATGCTGCGAAGATCCTGGCTTCTCTGGATGGCGTGGCTGGAGACGCGGACGAAGGGAGCTCCTTCGTTTGAGGTTGGCGCGGCAAGATTGAAGCAGAAACGGAGCTGGGGATGGGTGGCGTGAGTGGCCGACCAACCTTGGTGGAGAAGCAGGCGAAGATGGATGAAGGTTGGGACGCCAGCAGAGACAAATGAAAGTGGAGCAGGGGCGTGCGTCTTCGGTGGTGGAGCTTCGGAGGTCAACAAATTGGCTTCATTTGGAGAATTCTGCTGAAGTTGACCGAGAGATGTTCGTTGATGGACAAGTGGCGAGGATGAGGGGAGAGAACTTCGGTGAGTGGAGAGTGTGGGCTTTAAATTCGGTGGAATGAATTTCCGCAGCTTCGACCGTGGGCGTGAGGGAGAGCAGAAATGGAGAGAGAGAGAGATGAGTAGATGGCGTGGCTGCTGCTTCTATCTTCTTGCGATGGAATTCATGCAGACGAGAGGTAGAGATGGAGGGAGCAGTCGCACGAAATGGGAAATGATGGAATGGAAGCATCTCACGGCAACAATTTGGAGAGGATGAGGGAGAGGTGGGCCTTAGCTTGATATTTTGCAATAATATCTTCCATGAATCATTCTTAGCCAAGTAAAAACACTTGGCCTTCATTAGACCATCCAAATGACCCCCATAACCTCTCAACTAGTCCAATAATGCTAGGGTGAGAGGGTGATACGAATTTCACCATTTGAACTTCAATTTCTCCCATAAATTCCCAAATTGAGATCCAATTTCAATGTAGAAAAATCCCAAATGATTTTCTATAAATCCCCGATACACAATGGCTTAGCTTGAAAGCCCAAGTTCCCATTAATTTAGCCAATCTGAACTTTTGCCAATTTCCGCGACGTCCGAATCCAATTTCCGTAAAAATCTCGGGACCTCCGAAAAATCTTCTGAGACTGAGTCGATGCTCCTAAAATTTATTGTGACATGGCCAAAACTTCAATTTCTGAAATCTGACTCAAATCGACGGTTAATTTCACTCCGACGTGCTTTTAGTGTGACCTAGACTACCGGGTAGTTTTCAGAACTTTTTAGGGCAATTGACTCGTGGTCGATTTTCTTCGAGCCACAATGAACCCACTCGACACATTGGCGACTCTCAATTGTCGTGAAAATCTCGAGGGCTCGACTACTAACACAGGGTACCAAAACGACAGAAAATCAAATTAGTGTCGGTCGACGAGAATTTTCCAATTTAGTGGAGTCACCCACGATCGGCCACACATCTCAGTCGAACCGACCTATCTCTGATCTCAATTCGATCTTTAACTGTGCAGTAGTGACCTCTAAAGATGAACACGGTCGAGAAGCCGCTTCCTGGTCGAATTCTCAAGTCTATTGCCTTAATATTCTTTAATGGCATACCCAGCTAGTCCAGTTATCTCGAGAGTGATCAGCTCTGAGAACAACCCTATAGACACGTCAATGAAATGCCCGATTAATTTAATAGAAAACAATATTGAAAATTCTGGATGTCACACCTATAGCAGTACCAGAGCTTAAAAAATTAGCCATACCACTTCACCCAGAGAATTAACACGAAACAGATAGACTGAAAAATTCCTCCTGAGGGAAAGAGTCAAGACCTAATTAAGCAAACGAAAATAGTTCAATGAAGAAAAATGAAATGCCATCTACCGCTCTGTATTAATAGTACTACTTGCCATGGTCACTAACAAGCTTTGCAGCAAATCAAACTTCCTCATGAAATATGTTTATGGCGTCAGCCCACTGCTTATGCATTAGTGATAATGATGGCTGGATGAATGAAGTAAATCTTCAATGTTCAAAGCCTGTTGAGCAACTTGAAGTCCATTTTTCCTGCAGACGGAAAGAGATTGATAATCTAAGGAGGCATTCGGCTGACAAAGATTCTCAAAAGACCGTTCTGATTTCAATTTGAGAATTAAAACAGACCCAGAAAATGAGTTTGGTAACACTCCGAAAGCAGTCGACGAATAAAAGGAAAACTATTCTCAGAATCAAAATTACAAACTGAAGATGACTTTTTAGTATTCTCATTCCAAAAGCAAACATGGAGATTTGGAAAAAAAAAATAAGCCTGTTTTTTGAAAGTGATGTAACCCAAGCATATTCTAACAATTTTTATCCCTAATGATATTATTTTCACTGAACAAATATTTTGTTAGCAAAACATTGAAAAAAGTTTCTATGAAAATGGAAACTAAAGGCATTTTCTAAAATTAAGCAGGCCTTAAGCAGTCGAGAACAAAAATGACGTGTGAATCATGCGACAGTGTTTACAATTTTGCAACGAATTTGCCTCACAACATTCAACATCTGAACTACACAGATTTTTAGAGACTTTTTACTGAAAGATAGGATGATACTTACAGGTTGAGTAGAAATCTGAAGCATAAACAAGATAATTCAGACTTCCAAGTATGAGGCATCATGTTGTTCAGCTAATGGCGACTCTCGAAAGTCAACTCAAGCATTAAAAATTATCGGCAGGAAAGTTCTTTCACAATGTAAAGTTTAAAGTCATTTCAAAGAAAACTACCTCAAAATTGCTCCACCTTAACCATCCATTTCTTTTTAAGGATGATGGTAATATCCCTTATGACCAAACTAAGTTAGATACCAATGAAAAAAATATTAGTGCACATAAACAACCATAATATAATCATAACATCAAGTACAATCACTACCACATAAACTAGAACAGAATCTAGATTTGCACTCGGATCACCTTCATTCACAGTAGGTTTTTTTTCTATAAAATGCCAACTCCTCAGTTCAACATCATGTTCTCAATGAAGACATTCAAGCGCTTCACACACTGAATAGAAAAAAGAGAGAGCTTTCTCAATTTGAAGCAATTGCCAGGAGAGACTGTCCCCAGCATTAGAGGTCCACCCACAATAGATGTTTGTTCTGAATCTGAGATTTCATCTTCATCTTGTCCAAGTATGTAGACCAGGGCCAGCTTTCTTGCAGCCAAAACACAAGCCACACCTCTACTAGATGTAGCCAAGAATAAATAATTCAACTTGATTTCACTCCGATGGTCCTATAATATGGCCATAACTAATGCGATGTTTTGATACCTTTGCTGGGTAAAATTAATAAGTACAATACTTGCATCGCACTAAAACATAGGCAGGAGCAAAACTTATGTACCTGAAGAGGCTATCGTATGCATGTGAACCATGAATGCTCTACAGTATCTTTCTATACCAAAGACCCTAATAGTATCTATCATCATGAACATGTACCTACTAGTTCTTAGTCAGTAACTCAGACTGCAATGAACCTACCATAAGAAGATAATTATTCTTTCTTTATTTGTCTGGCCACTAAAGATTCATCTTTTTCGCACTTTGACCTCCCAATTGATCTAAAATTTACAGGAAGACCTAATACTTTAGTATTTTACTTCTTCAAAGGAAAAAAAAAACATTATTTGGAGCATAAATTTGCAGGTTTTCAACCGTCAGAACAAACACGAAATTATCCATTAGAGAGGCACAATGTACCTACGCCAGTCATATTTAAACTTAAGAGTAGGTTGTAAAAGTGGGAATATAGTAAGGAGCATGGACAGGATAATTCAGCTCCACCACCTAGTCAATGAAATAAATTTGTTATTGATACTAGCAAGTTTCAAACAATGATACAGAAAGGAAAGACTATGAGCAACAATAAGTTTCCAAAAATTCAAACTGCAAATGGACATGGTAAGAAGCTCAAGGAAAATGGTTTCAGAGTATACAATTGATGGCATCGCAATAATTTGATCCTCAGCTCAATTGTACGGCGGTGTAAAAATTTTTTACCATAAACAACGAGGAACTACAGTATGGGGAATGCAGCAAATCTTCTCATTCTCCATCTCTAGGTGTAAGAGTCCAAGATGTGTAATTTCACTGGGTTAGTGTTCTGGAAGTGAGAATGAGACAACCAAGCAAAAGTGTTCTCACAAAATAGAAGCAAAAGTGGCACTATTAGCCCATTAGGGTCATAAAATGCACATTCCTTGACATACATTCAAGTACAAGGCTCCAACTGTCAAAAAACTTTTGCAGTTATGTTAAGGCAGAAAGTATAACATCCTTTAAAATTGCAGGCATGAAATAGGATGTATATGCATTTATGTGGAGAAACTAAGCTGCCACTCCTCGTGTTGATGAGGAGAGCAGATACATAATAGGAAGAACAAAAGAATAAACGTTTTTAAAACTGGACTAGTGGTTTAACCAGTCAAACTGGTAGAACCATGTTCTAACAGTTCGACCAGTTGAGCCAATTGCATGTAAAGTTGTCAAATAGAATACACCTGTCCAGAACAAAAGAAGCCCCGGTCACTCGGCAAAGTTGCTTGCGCACAAAAGACAGGATTCCCGTTCTCGATAGAATCGTTCAAATTTTTAATAGACTAAGCCAATACGGTCAATAAATAAGCAATCCACCACAAAATGAAGCAAGAAGACACCGGAGCAGATGGTTGGCATGCCTTTTAGTTACAAGAGGTTAGAGTTCCAAACCCCGACCCAACTTCAATACTCTTCCTTAAAGTTTTTGAAAGACCTAGAACTGGTCTAGACTAGTTGACAGGCTTGCTGGGTTACCAATTGATAGGTACACATGGTTACTGGTTCAACAGGGTCAATACCACCAATTGTTGACCACTACTGTTTCTACTATGAAATCAGACTCAAAAGAAAAGCACAATGCCCAAGTTTTTTTTCTTTTTTCCATCAATGTCTTAAATAGGGAATTGACAAGTATAGGAACAAATAGAACTCAAGAGCATCCTATACTTCTCACAAGTAAGGAATCATTATGCAAGCTCTGGATCCACAAGTTACCTTCAATTGGTCCAACTCTCAGTTAATTGCACAAGAGGTTCCCGAAATATGCATAAATGGAAGGTCACTGGTCTGCAAGATCATCATCTAGGCATCTCCCAAGTTTTCACAAGCGTCATCCATCTTATTTAGCAACACAACAATTTGAAGTTGCTGTTTCCAACATAATATATTAGCCACATCTGCAAATTGGGGATTTAACGTATGAAATACCTAGCTTTCACCTTTTATAGAGCCAAATCCACACAATAGTAACCAGAAGGGATGTACAACAAGATTGATTCCAAAGGCCTTCCCTACTTCACATTGCTTGAATCATTTATAAATCACCTCACCACTACTATACCGTTTGTAACATCTAAAAAAGACTATTTGGAAGGAGATATAATCTGTAAAACCAATTTCACAAGTTCGATTAGATGAAGCAAAGTAACAGGCATCCTGCAGAGTCATATAGAGAAATGATTAGCAAGAAAAAGCAGTTGTACTCTGCACATGTAGATCTCCGGAGAAAATCGTAGTTTCAGACTAAAGGTATATACCTCATAGAAGGACAGCAAAATGGGAATGTATCTGGTGGATGCTAAAACAGATGTAGGAGGGAACTGTGGCAATATTATTTCCTACTAATCTGGAAAAATGAGATACTGTTTTTCCAAACACAATTATCATAAGCTAGACAGAAAGCCCAACCCGACAAAATCACATAAGTTCCAATTACACGGTCAAGTAATCAACTTGGGATCAAATATGAAACATAGAATATTAGGAAGAGGGTAAGTGAAAAACCATTGTTGACTACAAAATCCAAAAGACAACACCCCACCCCCAAAGATTTCCTTTTCTTTTTCTCCTTCTCGATAGTCTCAAAGTTCAAGCTGCTCAGCCAAGGAAATGAAAATTATTTGTACAATTTCATGGTAATAGGAAAATGGATAGAAAGATCTTCAAACAAACTCAAATAACTGATGAGTTGGGTAACACAAAAGCACAAGCTCTTAAGTGAAAGATTGCGATGTTCACATAAACCAATTTTGAACCCAAGTAATCATATTCAATCTCCTGTTATGCATACAAAGAGATCAAGAATTTCACATTTGGTACACATATCAGCATGAGGACCAGACTTGAAAGGGGGAGAAAAAGCAATTATTTCAAACAACAGATAACAACGATATTTTGTCCCATAATTCATATTTCTCCCATAGAGGTGGCATCTGTAAGAACACCTATGCATTGAAAACTAGATATAGCATTAATAAGAAGAATCTACAATGAAAGAACAATTAACGACACATTCAGGTAACAACTTCTATGCACTAACAAAATTATATTGCATTTGGCATTTCTAATTCTTTTGCCAATACCTATGTTCCATCTGTTGAAATTCCTCAAAAGTGTCCTTTGCAGATATTCACTGTCCCCAAATCCTCCAAGTTGCAGCAATTCTCTGGCATAATAATGCATGTAAGACATCTTGCTGACCTGACCTAGCAGAATACATCAAAGGCAAAAAAGCGCAAGAAATTACGATTGATCTTTCAAAAAGTGAGAACCTTCCAATCCAATGAGAAACAACAATCAACCCGTCAATTTAACACTCGTTACCATGTGGATAATTAAAATAGCCCTGGACCAACAAAAGCCACAGTTGACGACCAGCAAATCACCCAAACTTGATTCAACCTTATCCAGTTGAAGTGCTCTCAGTATTTATGGAGACTGTAGCAAGATGACATGAAATGAAGAACTAACCCAAAAACCAGGAGTCATTTACAGTTGCATATCATCAGTTTAGCAAGTAATTTGGTCATGTTGGATTAAAGAATGATTCAACTGCTAGAGCACATGAAAACAATACTAGGCTTGACAGCATATTATTCCGACCTTTAACGCATGACCTTCCATTACACCATGGTATTAGAATTCTCTAGCACACAAATGGATAGCACAACCCAGTGAAGGCCTACCAAAATAGCAGCTGGAGTACATGAAGGCAAAACTAAGCTGACCATACTTCGCAGTATCCAAGGAATATTAAGCTAACCAACTTTCTCACTTCAAAGCAATTACAAGAAGAGATTGTCCACAGCCTCTGCCAATTGAAGCGATGAAGCACCAACTTTGAGTCCTCTGTGACTGTCGCGACCCGATCTTGCCGCCCTCTCGAAATGGTATCCAAGGACGGGAAAGGTCGGGTTTAGGGGTATTTGATCTCGAGATCACGAGCTCTCCCAAGCTCGTACCCCGCGTGACAGTAGGTATGTCGCGATCCATACCCACATAAGCGACACACCTAAAAAAAAGGAGTCGAATGTGGATATCGAATTTAAGGGTACTTTTACCATGATAGCCCTCTCGATAGTACGCTCCACCCATTAGGATGGCATCACTTCATCCTTTGGGCTACCCCCACATCGAGTATGCTAAACCATAGTGAGTTTCATCGAAACTCATACCCCGCGTGACAACGGATTTATTTATATGATCTAGGTATTTAACAACCTAAAAAATATACAGGAGTCGCCACTAGCCTCAACTTTGGGGGTCGGCTAGAAACCCAATCGAGGGTCGGGAGTGTTCCCTCGATTCCTACGCAACCAGATATCTAGGTTCGGGGACTTGGGTTACGCTAATATTGCTATTAGCGCCCTTTCGGTACCTAAACAGTATGTTGTGCTTTTCCTAACATGTCCATGCGTTTCTTTTTATATTTTCATGATCATCAATTCCTATACTAAGTGATCATGCGTGGTTGATCATTTTCATGCTATTCTATTTCTAAAAAAATAAAAAGGAAAACAACCAATGAAATTGAAATTACAAAACATGAAGTAAACAATCAAGAAAAGCAGTTAAACCTATCAGGCAGTCCTAAAAAATATAAAAGAGAAAACAAACGAGAAAGAAAGGAAATCCGCAACTCGTCGGGCTTTATACAATGCATAAAACCCGAGACATATGTCGGGAAAACAAAAAGTACATGACAATGGTCGGAATGGACATCGACCTTCACCATCTTCACGCCTTACACCTTCGAGGTTCTAATCTAAATCTAATCTAAGAAAACCTATAACTAGGTGCGTACAAATAAAAGAAACAATCAAATGCATCAAGCAACCAAAAACAATACATCATATCAAAATCAATTGTTTAAAAGAAGTACAATACGGAATCAAGTTTCGAGTGATATCCTAAAGTTCAGCATTAATATGTGTTACACCAAAATCATTCATCAAATGATTACATGCAAAGCATATAATATGACATACATCCAAGTCATATAACTTTGGTTCTCAGTTAACCAAACAAATGAATTTGCTGATAAAAGATCATTCACCAAACAATACGCATCATCAAGCGTGTTCATGCTACATGTATGTCCATCTAATCAATGCTTAATCCACAACTTCCAGCATGCAATCAATGTTGTAACAGAACACGTGAGACTATAAATTGTAATTGTTTGATGACAAATTGCCATGAAATTGAAGTCATGTCTTGCCACAAGCACGTATGATTTTTTTTGGATCAAAATGGCATCAATTAATAACCAAACTAACCTCAAGTTAGAATCAAATGCACACCCAATCATGGTAACAATTTTCGTGGAAAAAGTTTTTAACGTGAGCTATATAGTAGTTAAAGAAAATTCAAGAATGCACAATATCACGTCAGAATTGCTGCAAAATATTGGGATGTCGTGACACATTAATAGTGATTTGACCTAAAAGCAAATCCGAAGAATATGAAATTTTACCACAGCGCGAACAAAAGAGAGATGAACAAATTTTGTTAAGAATCCGATTTTAGAGTTTCTTAATAAGAGAATCATAGCAAAGTAACAAAATCAGCTTTGATAAGGGCAAAATAAGGGTCATGAATTTCATTTTTTATGACAAATTTCTATCATGCGAATCACAAGAGAAGTTGAGTCCAATTGACGTCAAATTGATAGTCGAAAAATGATCATCATGAGGACATACAAATCAGCTGCAAATGAATTAGAACATAATGCATAACTAATGGTTTATAAAACCATCTAGACAATGCTCAAAGAGTAGTTCTAAAAATGAATCACAGCAAACCTTACAACCTTAAAAGGGTCGACAAAAGTAACAGACCATGTTTTTATTTCTACAAATTTCTGCTCATATCCGCCAACTCCAAATGTCAGTTTTATCCATCAATTGATCTCTGCTTGATCTAGAAAAACTTCCCAAATTTGAATAAAACCAGACCAGAACAGAGATTTATTATTTTCTAAGACTCAATTTGGTTCAAAGTGAAAACGAATATTACTCACAATCAACGAGGCCAATGAGCACAGGTTTTAAGCATGCCATAATGCTAAAATTGCTCAGATTGATTATATCGATAGTAAGCAAGATGAAATCAATTTGGGCATCATGATTTAAGTGAGCCATGAATATCTTGCATATGGACTGATGAAGACACTATGCAGATATTCATTCAGGCATCTTCACAAACATATGACAGGCATCTCATTTTAGTGACCAAAATCCGAGAGCGAATCAGCAACTTAAAATCACGTGAGCACAACATCATCCAAGCAAGATCAAATCAATACTACATCCTCAATAAGATGCTGTTTTCACACTAAAGTTCTTGATCTCCACTTTTGAATTAATGACCCATACTCGTTTATTCAAACCCTCCGCTTTTGCCCTCACACGACTAACATTCGCAGCAACGTTACTCTTATATTTTGACCATGAAAACCAGTCACAACTAGTTCTGTTCCACAACAGAAATCCTGATCTACTTCAACACCAGATACAGAGCCTAGCGGTTTTCCACATACAGATCATAAGCGAGCTAGAGAGAACGATCTAAGAGAGAGAGAAAACCTGATCAAGCCAAGGACAGAGCCGAGAGAAAACTCCGGCGGTGGATGACGAACGGATGAAACCGAACCGAATGTTACCGCTCTACACTCGGCACGAATCCGAGTCTCGCGCTTCGAGCTACTCGATCGGCAGCTGCTTTGTCTTCTAGGGTTCGAGACGGTCCGGAGATCTCAGGAATCGAGCGGGAGCGAAGCCGGGAGTTCGACAGAGAACTGTTGGAGACGGAGACGGGGGTGGGAGCTCTCTCCGGTGGACGGCGAGCGAGGCGGAGATTCTCTCGCGAAGAATGGTGGATCTCTCTCCGGATTGTCCGTGAGCCAGAGAATCCTCCCGAGAGAAAAAGTTCCCGCCTCCGAGCTCAAGAGATGGCATGAAGATGATCCGAGAAGAAACGCAAGAAAAATGCCGCCATTGACGTCGTGGGAGGGCTAGGGTTCTGCTGCAACTGCCTCGAACTCCATTGATGACTCCACAGAAAATACGAACGCAGAGAGAGAGAGAGCGAGAGACCGTGTCAGGAGAGAGAGACCGAAAAAAAAAAAAAAAACCCCAAAACGATCGTCCCCTGGCCCCCCCGTGAATGGCCTCCTTTTATATTTTTTTTATTCTTTTTGTTCTTTTTGTTTTCTTTTCATTTTCATTATTTCTTATATTCTTTTTTTTCTTTTGTTTTCTTTTCATTTTTTTTATGCTTTCCTTCATCCAATTTTTTTAAT
Organism: Eucalyptus camaldulensis; assembly: GCA_019915185.1. NCBI lineage: Eukaryota > Viridiplantae > Streptophyta > Magnoliopsida > Myrtales > Myrtaceae > Eucalyptus > Eucalyptus camaldulensis. Next base: position 11,100,056 of record JAHSVA010000013.1, on the reverse strand, counting down.
CTTTTGGGCTCTTTATTCTTTTTCTCTCTCTTTTTTCTTTTTTTCTTTTTTTCTTTTTTCTTCTGTTTCCTTATTTCTAATTTTTTTTGTCTTTTTATTTCAAACAATTTTTTAACTTTTGCGAATTGAATGTTTAAAACGTCAACAAAAATTTCGGGTGTCAACAGCTGCCCCTCTTTGAGTGGGAGTTCGAAGAGGTTCCACTTAAAGACAAAATTGATACCTGAAATTTTTAGTCAACCCGACTTTGAAGAAAAGACAACGACGAAAGTAATGACGGTTGGTTAGGGACGTACCTAATACTTACCTTTGCTCATCAGGGTATCTGAACTCTTATTTGGGTTTATTCGCTCTATCTCTGCTTCTCTCTCTCTCGTGGAATAGAATGAAGACAATGAAATCACTAAATGGAAAATGAAAGGTTTAAGGATAACCTACGAACCGTATGGTTTAAACTGGGAGAAAGGTCTCGCCGTGTAAAAACAGGCTTCGACCGGGAGAAAAAGTCTCACCGTGTAAAAACGGGTTTCGACTGGATGTGATGTCTCACCGTGTAAAAACGGGTTTCGACTAGGAGAAAAGTCTCACCGTGTAAAAACGGGTTTCGACTGGATGTGATGTCTCACCGTGTAAAAACGGGTTTCGACTAAGAGAAAAGTCTCACCGTGTAAAAACGGGTTTCAACTGGATGTGATGTCTCACCGTGTAAAAACGGGTTTCGACTAGGAGAAAAGTCTCACCGTGTAAAAACGGGTTTCGACTGGATGTGATGTCTCACCGTGTAAAAACGGGTTTCGACTAAGAGAAAAGTCTCACCGTGTAAAAACGGGTTTCAACTGGATGTGATGTCTCACCGTGTAAAAACGGGTTTCGACTGGATGCGATAGTCTCACCGTGTAAAAACGGGTTTCGACTGGGAAAAGGGTCTTACTGTGTGGTTTAAGGATGTACCCACGAACCTAGTGTGGTTTAAGGATGGACCCACGAACCTAGTGGTTTAAGGATAGACCCACGAACCTAAAAGACAAGGTTTTAAGATAACCTAGAACTTAAGAGACAAGGTTTTAAGAGAAACTAGAATTTGGGGACAAGGTTTTAAGATGACCTAGAACTTGGAGACGAGGTTTTAAGTTGACCTAGAACTTGGAGACAAGGTTTTAAGTTGACCTAGAACTTGCGGACAAGGTTTTAAGTTGACCCAGAACTTGTAGACAAGGTTTTAAGTTGACCTAGAACTTGGGGACAAGATTTTAAGTTGACCTAGAACTTAAGAGACAAGGTTTTAAGTTGATCTAGAACTTGGGGACAAGGTTTTAAGTTGACCTAGAACTTGGGGACAAGGTTTTAAGTTGACCTAGAACTTGAGAGACAAGGTTTTAAGTTGACCTAGAACTTGAGAGACAATGATATGGTTTAGGATGACCAAGAACCGGTTCACTAAGGAACAAATATTTTGAAAAAGAGTTTCAAGATTATTTGAGAGACAATCTTGCAAAATAACGCCAATTATCAAATCCTTTCAGAGGGGATTTTAACAAAATGAGATTTGATTAACCATCTAAGGGTTAAGTCAAATATGCCAAGTGGAAATATCCTAATCAAAAAAGGTCTTTCACACTGACTCTCAAAAAGGGCTTTTGTTCCCAACCATTGATATGGGAAAACTGTTTAATCCTCACTAGAGAAGTCTCACTCAGCCTATGTCTATGGCTTTCGGAAACGTTCACAGTGAATACAATCCATTGATCAAAAGGTCTTTTAAATGGACCGTAATGATAGCTTGGTCATGGGCTTATACAAAGGGTATGCACTTTGAGGTCAAGAAATGAATATTCAATCAATATCTTCATCGGGTTTACAAGTCAAGAACCTTGAAGATAAGATAAGATAGGATTGCTTCCACTCCTTCTAGCGGTAGCTCCAATGTGATATTCTCATTTCAACTCGAACCATCCCAATCGGAAGAGACTTCGGATAAGGGTTGTAATGTTGGTTCGGGTAAGGCTTAGAAATGCTTGAAAAACTTTCAGATATCAAAAGGTTAAAAAGTGAGTGATTATCTTGGCATCATTACCATCACACAACTTCTCAAAAATTCGACTCTTGAAATTTAAACTATCTCGAGAGTCCTTTGGGTAATTTGTCTTGAGACATGAGAGCTTTGCTCTTCGTTCTAATGATATTGCTTGCAATACATGTTTTTTCTTGCAAGATATTTCTTTTGTTTTTCAATGAATGATCTTTTGCATGATCATGGATTTCGCTCTTTTTGCATTCTTGCTTTTCTTTGCATTTTTTTCCATGGGCATTGGCCTTGCTTTTACCAGGCACACTGCTTTTTCATGCCCCCTAGTTTTCATTCTCTTTTGAGCATCTAGGACTCTCGAGTGACATTTACAAACATTACCAATATTCTCAATTTTGTTGGTAAATCATGTGCCTTGCCCCAATGTGGGGAGATAATCATCACCTGGGATAATGAAAGAATTGCATAGGGCTCAAATTGGCTAAGCAAAGGATAATTGTGTTTGGGGTAGTGAACAGAATGCTCTTCGTCACTTTGGGATGCTTCGAGTCTCGATAAGAAATCACCTGAAGCTAGCACAAGAAGATTGATACAAGTGAAAGCAATAAAATCTTTCTTAATCTTTTGCTCCCTAATTTTCAACCAAGACCCCCTATTTTGCCCCAATATGGGGTTGTTCTTGACAGGGTTATTTTGGAAATACTCCCTATTTGGCTCAAAGTGGCCTGCGAGGGATATCAATAGTGTTTGGGATCGAGAAATGAAATGCCTTTATCATTTCAAATCATGTATTCACCGTGAACGAATCCTATGCCCTAAGACATGGTTTTTTCCACTCAATTCTCTCAAAGAGTGTATGGGGACGTGTTTGGTAAAAGTGTTGCCTCTCATCATTTTAGGCACTACTACCTGGCATATTTAACAATCCTTTTCAAGTTGTCCAAAGCACATTTTAGTTAAATTCAACTCCCTAGGGAAATGAAAATATGATGAAATTTTGTCTAAAAGGACATGTTTCCTTGACCCTACTAGGGAGATTTTGGAAGTAAGATTGAACAAAATTTGTAGACAGAACAGGCTTTGCTTAGCACATGGGTTCATTCCTAAAGTTCTAACTATACTTCTGGAGTTCTAATCATACTTCTGGAGTTCTAATCGACTCTAAAGTTTAAACTGACTCTTTTGGCATTCTAAGGAACACTGTCACTTCTAAGTTCTAAAGAAGAATGGATACTTTTGAAAATTTTGCACTCTTGAGATGAACCTCTTGTGGATAGGTAGAATCTTCATCAGAGATCCTGCAAAATGAACAAACATGCAGATGCAATATGTATGCATGCAATGCATGATGTAAACATCCTAAAATGGCTCAGATTCAATCCAAAAATGGCTCAAAGGCCTTTTCACTTTATTCATGGACAATACTTCTTGACAGAATCAGCATTTACAGGTCTTGGTAATTCATGACCATCCATTTCTACAAGGATTAGTGCTCCACCAGGTAGCACTTTCTTTACAATATATGGGCCTTCATAGTTTGGAGTAAACTTCCCACGAGGATCTGGAATGATAGGTAAAACCTTCCTCAAGACAAGATCGTTAATCTCAAAATGTCTTGGTCTAACCTTGCGGTTGAATGATTTAGCTACCCTCTTCTGATAACTTTGTCCATGGCATAAGGCTTTTACACTCTTTTCATCAATCATATTAAGTTGTTCAAATCTTTGTTGAACCCATTTAGCTTCAGAGAGTTTGATTTGAGAAAGTACCCTCAGTGAAGGAATTTCCACTTCCACGGGTAATACAGCTTCCATCCCATAAACCAATGAGAATGGCGTTGCCCCAGTTGAAGTACGAATTGAAGTTCGATAAGCAAACAAAGCATATGGCAACCGATCATGCCAATCACGATAATTTTCCACCGTTTTGGCTAAAATCTTCTTGATATTCTTATTTGCTGCTTCCACAGCTCCATTCATTTGTGGGCGGTAAGGAGAAGAATTCAAATGGCGAATGTGGAATTCTCCAAGTAAATCATCCACCACTTTATTGTTCAAGTTTGATCCATTATCTGTGATGATCGCTTCAGGAACTCCATATCGACCAATGATATCACGACGGATGAATTTTGCCACACTCTTTGCAGTAACATGGGCATAAGAATTGGCTTCAATCCATTTGGTGAAGTAATCAATGGCTACCAAGATAAAACGATGCCCATTCGATGCTTTAGGATTAATCGGTCCGATGATGTCGATGCCCCACATTGAAAAAGGCCAGGACTCAGACATTTGATGTAACTCATTAGGAGGAGCATTGATTTTGTCTCCATAGACTTGGCATTGATGACAACACCTCACATGCTGAATACAATCGGCTTCCACAGTCAACCAATAATAACCGAGCCTCATAATTTTTCTAGCCAAGAGATGACCATTCATATGTGGACCACACTCTCCTTCATGTATTTCTTTCATCAGGAGTCTAGCTTCTTGTGCATCCACGCATTTCAGTAAAACTGAATCAAAAGACCTTTTATAGAGGGCTCCTCCACTGAGGAAGAATTTAGATGCCAACTTCATCAAATATTTTCGATCATTGGCTTGACTCCCCTGGGGGAATTTGCCTTCTCGAAGGTAATTCATGATGTCATAATACCAGGGTTGACAATCAGGTTCTTCTTCTATCATCAGGCAATAAGCAGGCTTTTTCAAAACGTCGATTTGCAAAGGATCAACGCTCAAACCATCAGTTACTTGCAACATCGAAGACAAAGTTGCCAAGGCATCAGCAAACTGATTTTGTGATCTCGGCAGATAATCAAAAGAGATCTCGTCAAATTCCTTGACCAAGTCTTCGAGATATTCATGGTAAGGGATTAATTTTACATCCCGTGTTTGCCATTCACCATCCGTCTGGCGGATGATGAGTGCGGAATCACCATAAACTTGAAGCTTTCTGACTTTCATATCGATGGCTAATTGTAAGCCAATGATGCACGCTTCATATTCAGAAATATTGTTGGTACAAGGGAATACCAACTTTGCAGCTACTGGATAATGTTGACCTTCCGGGGATATTAAAACTGCCCCAGTGCCAGAACCAGAAAGGTTAACTGCACCATCAAAGTACATGGTCCACTTATCAGGCGAGACCAAATAAATCCGTTCATCGATTTCATCCCAATCATTAGATTTCCCGGGATTTTCGGCTAACATATCAGCTATAGCTCGCCCTTTGATGGACTTTTGTGCCATGCTTTGAATATCAAACTCAGAGAGTAATATTTGCCATTTAGCAAGCCTTCCAACCAATGCAGGCTTTTCCAAAAGATATTTGATCGGGTCATTCTCAGTCACCAAAAGGATGTGGTGATGCAAAGTATATTGTCTTAGTCGGTGTAAAACCCAAATCAAGGCTACACAGGTCTTTTCCACTTTAAGATATCGAATCTCGGAAGTAGTAAACTTCTTACTGAGGTAATATATGGCACATTCTATTCCATCCCTTGGTCCCTTTTGTGCTAACATGGCTCCTAAAGACTCCTCATGAATGGTGAGATACAAGATCAGAGGCACGCCTTGGATAGGTGGTACAAGTACAGGAGATTGCGAAAGATATCGCTTCAGTTCTTCAAATGATTTCTGACATTCTTCATCCCAGTTGACCTTAGCGTTCTTCTTTAATAGCTTGAAGAATGGCCTAGCAGTTTCTGACAATTGAGAGATAAATCTTGCAACATAATTCAATCTTCCCAATAAGCTTCGGACTTCTTTAACAGTAGAAGGAGGTTTCAAATCGCATATGGCCTTCACCTTAGAGGGATCTATCTCGATACCTTTGTTACTAACCATAAATCCAAGAAGCTTCCCAGACTTTGCCCCAAATATGCATTTTGCAGGGTTAAGCCTCAGCTTGAATTTCCTCAAACGGTCAAATAATCTTCTTAAGATTTCAACATGATCTTCACCTTGTCTTGACTTTGCAATCATGTCATCAACATAAACTTCAATCTCCTTATGCATCATGTCATGGAATAGTGTCACCATGGCTCTTTGATATGTTGCCCCTGCATTCTTTAAACCAAAGGGCATTACTTTGTAACAAAATGTTCCCCACGGGGTGATGAATGAAGTTTTAGTCTTATCATCCTCTTTCATCCGAATCTGGTTATAACCAGAAAATCCATCCATGAAGGAGAACAATTCAAATCCGGCAGTGCTGTCAACTAAAACATCAATGTGCGGCAGAGGAAAATCATCCTTAGGGCTTGCCTTATTCAGATCGCGATAATCAACACATACTCGGACTCGTCCATCCTTTTTCATAACCGGGACTATATTAGCAATCCAATCCGCATACTGGGTGACTTCGATGAAACCAACATTTAAGAGCTTCATGACTTCTTTTTCAATCTTTTTCGACAATTCAGGTTTCGTCCTTCTGAGCTTTTGCTTCTTCGGCAGAATATTAGGATCAAGTGGTAACGCATGTTCCACGATATCAGGATCTAAACCCGGCATATCGGCATACGACCAAGCAAAAATATCTCGATATTCTTTCAAAAGCCCAATTAGTCTATTGGCATCTGCTTGAGAGAGACCTGCCCCAATCTTGGTTTCTTTAGGGTTGTCTGAATCTCCCAAATTTATAGTGACCGGCTGTTCGGTGGTAAGAGGTTTAGACTCTTCATGTCTGAGCCATTCTTTTTCAATACTTCGAGGATCATCTTCATTCTCTGAGTCGGAATAATCGGGTTCGTCAAAATCTTTCGAATGCGAATCCGAGCCATATAAATGACTATCGTGATGTGCAATGTCATGCCTGAGATGTGATTGAAAAATGGTTAGTATATATACATATAAACGAATGCAATGAATGTAAATGTCATGAAAAACTTGTTTTCAAATTCAAGTTTTTTTTTTTTGAAGAAATTTATTGGAAACTAGCCCTCATGTCATTGGACGTCTTCGTTCCACCAAAACATTTTGAAACTATAGATTGTGTGGAGGCTCAGGCCTCAAAGCATCATCATAGGACTGGTTGGGGCTTCACACGTTTATTAACGAAACATGAATTTTATTGATATGCAAAAATTGCATTACAATGTATATCATCTTAGATCTAGAAAGTTTGTGATCTAGATTATTACAAACACAAACGAATGAAATGAATAGAATTCCCTCGCGGGGGAGAAAGGAATGTAATTCCCTCGCAGGGGAGAAATGAATAGAATTCCCTCGCAGGGGAGAAATGAATGGAATGCAACTAAAAATTAAGTGCAAGAACTAGAAACATCCCTTACACAGTGGGAATGGTAGGCTCTCCATCTTCACTAATAGTGCCAACTAGACCATCTTCGAACAAATCGGCGAAGTGATAGATATTGACTTCTTCTTCTTGTAAGAGCTTCGGTGGCCCAGGAAAGAAATCTTTCAAAGGTAGAGGCAAGAGACGTTGGTAGCTTTTACCTTTAATGCTTGGGCCTTTGCGATTACCTTGACCTTTACGATCGCCTTGATAACCCAGGCCTTCACGCTTGTTGATTTTGACCACCTTAATAGGATCTGGCATGCCTTGGGTGAACTTACCCAAACCTTTCCCCATAGCAAAACCATTCTTGAGCAGTTCTCTACTTGCCATCAAGGAGGCCTCTGAGAACCGAGGCTTTCTGATAATCGACCCAACAGGCACATGAGTGACAGACACCATCTCAAACGAGTGATAGCTCGACTCTCCCTTGACCTCGGGCTCAATAAAAGGTATGGCTGTGTTATGGAAAGTCTCCACATCTCTTTCACGTCGAATAGTCACAATCTTTCCATCCATAGGAAGTTTCATCATCTGATGAAGACTGGAAGGAATAATTCCTGCAGCATGGATCCAAGGCCGTCCCAGTAGCAAGCTAAAGTTGCTCGGGATATCCAGCACTTGAAACTTTTGAGTCATGGTAATAGGGCCGATCGTCAGTGGTAAATCAATTTCCCCTATTGTTTATCTCTTCATCCCATCAAAGGCTCGAACAGGAATTGTTGGAGAAGAGACATTTTCCATTCCTATCCCCAATTTATGAAGGGTGGATAAAGGGCAAATGTTCAAGGCAGAGCCATTATCAACCAGGACCTTCGAAATCTTTGTCTCAAAATGTTGAGCAGGCACATATAACGCCTTAGTGTGTGCTTGGCCCTCAGGAGGGAGATCTCTCTCAGAGAAAGTAATTTGATCTCTTAGAAGTATTGCACCCACAAACTCCTCCAACTGTACTTCTCCAATAGCCTCGGGTACATGAACTTCATTTAAAATTTTGAGGAGAGCATTTCTATGCTTTTCAGAGGTCTTAAAGAGCTCCAATAGAGAAATCTGCGCAGCCATCTTGCGCAATTGATCAATCACTTCAGCCTCACTTGTCTTGAGTGTTTTGAGGAGTTGTTCAGCTTCCTCATCAGTTACGGCCTTTTTTTCTTCACCTTCACGTGGTGAGTAGATTCGACCCGATCGAGTGACGGCGTCAATTTCATTTGTATTATAATTCCAAGGGACCGCCCTAGTGTCAAAAGTAGGAATCACTTTAGTGTTGGAACATTCACCTAATTCAGGTGGTAACTCGATTGCAACAGGACCAAAATCCGTGTTTGGGATCTTCATGGCTCCAAAATTATCGACCAATGAGCCGACTTCGATGACACTCTTAGCAGTTGTATCACTCCCACATGGGATTTTTCCTTTGGCAAGATCAATCACAACAGGTTCAATCATAGCCATGAAGTCATCCTTGAATTCCTCTCCCCATCCACTAGGGACAATGTCTTTAGAGTTTTGGAAATAACTTGGAGAAGGAGTATACTTGACTATAAAGTCGTATTTCCCACTTGGTTGTCCCAAGGTGTCTACCACTTCACCCTTCTCATGGGCTTTCCTCACGAATTCACAGTCTAAACGGGAAATTTTGTATTCATCCTCTTCTTCGCTATAGGAGTAGACCTCTTTATCCTTTGGCAAAATTGAAATAAGGTCTTCTTCATCATGAACGATGTGACCTTTCAACTGGTGATCATCGAATGGCATGCTCTGTTTCATCTCCTGGATATTCATCAGGGGTACATCTTCGTCAACATCCCCATAAATCATGTTGACATTTTCAGAATGCTTTGGAAGAGGATTTTGTTGGACATTCGGTGCTGAATCCTTAAAGGCGAGCAACTTTTTATCCAGCAAATTCTGGATCTTATAACGGAGCACAAAACAATTATCTACATGGTGACCTTTTTCACCCATATGATACTCACATGTTTTGTTAAGGTCAAATCCAGCAAACTTTGGCGGATTATTCCTTGGGATTTCTTTTGCAACAAGATGATTTTCAATCAGCATTGGAAGTAGTTGGGACATGGCCCTAGGCAATGGAGTAAATTGCCTTTGAGGGGCCTTTCCTTTATGCTCAAAGTTCCTAGAAGAACCCCCTACCTCCATGGAGGGTTTATGAATTTAAGGATTATACGGCTTATGAGAAGAGGAATTTTGTACATAGGCGATCTCCACAGTCGATTCTTTGTCCCTCTTCGGGGTATATCGACGATTTGTGTTCTCAAACAACCTTCCTTCTCGCATGATCCCCTCGATGCGTTCTCCCAACTCTACAAATGTAGCAAAGTTCATACAAGTATGATTGTACATCTTCTCAAAAAAGTCACGGGGCATAGCCTGAAGCAGCAATTTCATGGTCTCTTTCTCAGACAATGGCGGTTTCACTTGAGACGCAATGACCCTCCACCTTTGAGCGTAGGCCCTAAATGATTCAGTTCTTCTTTTCTCAACCCGAACCAATTCCTCTCGAGTCGGAGCAATTTCAGTATTGAATTTGTATTGCTGAAGGAATTCATCAACGAGATCTTCCCAAGTACGGACTTTCTCCATATCCAACTCTATAAACCAAGTTAACGCAGGACCAACCAGGCTGTCCTGAAATGAATTGATCAAGAGTGGGGGATTATCTGAATAACGAGCCATCTTGCCCAGATAGTACTTCAAATGAGTCTTCGGACATCCGATGCCGTCGTATTTCCTTGTGAACTCCGGCTCCTTATAAAATTCAGGGACCGTAATTTTGGCAAATGGCGATAGTTTATCAAACCCCTGCAACTGATAGCCTTGCAGCATGCAAAGGCGTTCTTCAATCTTGGCAAGGCGCCTTGCATTTTCTTCATCAAAGTGCAAAGTCGAAATCTCTTTAGATGGGCGCTCTGGACCGATAACTATCGGGATTGCAGTGGGGATCTCTTCCACAGGCCCTTTTGCCCTGGGCTCTACTACCGGCACTTCAGGGGGTGCGGTAGGAATATTCATGGTAGAAGAAGTAGATGTCAAGCTTTTGACTTGGCTAGAGAGATCGGCCAATAATGTCACCAGTTGAGCCATTTGATTTTCCATATTAATGACGCGAGCTCGGGTATCTTCGTTTTCCATCTTTGTTTGGCGGCGAGTTCGTATAAGAAATCTTTCTTCAGCCGTTTTTTTCAAAACTTCCTGTAAAAGAAAATGACTCGAATTAGTACCAATCAAAAGAAACCATTAAAGTACAAATCCTAGTCAATTTTATATTTTCTTGAGATAAAATAATCATAAGAAGTGATATGATCCCAGTATCATATAACATCCTCTTATCAAAATTTCCTCAAAAGAAATTATACAATTGAAAAGGAACGACGACAAATATTTAATCAGAATGCCCCTTTTCTAAAAGTTACATGAAAATGTTCATGAATTTCATTCATTTCAGTTGAACAATTACAAAAGAAGTAGAACCTTGCTTTCATGAAGCTTACAAAGTAGTTCAACTTTACATGTGATTTTTACATGGAAGATGAAAATGAATACAAGTAAACCTCAATAGAAAGGAGGGAAACACAAATGAAATCCCTTTACAAGAAAAGCATATGAAATGAAAACCTAAGTACTAGGCGAGATCGTGCGGAGACGCTTGTTATCATGGGCCAAGCATTCCTCATCGATCAAGACACTGTTTTCTTGCTCCTGAGTATGAGCTTGTTGAAGTCTTTGAGGCTCGGGAACATCCGGCAACTGAACCTTGAGCTCAGGTTCTACTTGACGGTATATGTAATCGATGGTAGCTTGATGGGTCTTCATCTCTCCTTCCAAATCAGCTTCATCGATGGCAACCACGTGATGTGAGGAATGGGAGTACCAAATCCCAATAGCAGCTTGAATTGTGGCCTTGATATGGTCAATTTGGTTTTCCTTGATGACTTCATCGTGATAATCAATACGATATAACCCCAGCTTGAGGATTGGCGGGATCATTTGAAGCGCCCGATATTGGCGGAGTACCCTTAAAGGGTAATATGACGTTAAACCCGTCAGTCCCACGGGGGGAAGTGGATTGTCAACTCCACTAAAAAGGCGCACCTCGAGATTCCCAAGCCACCGAGCATGCCATTGAATTAAGCTATGGTTGAGATTTTTAAGGAAATGGAACCACATAGAGAAAGACCATGATGGAAATGATTCGTTTCGTTGGGAAAATCTAAGAATTGGATGATGATGTTTTGTGACATCAATAATCTTCATGTGAGGGGCAAACTCTTTGATATGTGAAAAGAGCCAAATTTGGAGAAGTCCTAATGGGGCTCTAAGAGTTCCTCGACCATTTGTTTTAAATCGATTAAGAGACATAAAAGTTTCGGCAAGGATCATATGTGTGAAACAATTAAATGCGCACACTTGGTTGACAATGTGTGTGACTAAAGGATCCATTGTTTTTCGGGTATATGGAAAAATCACAAAACCAAAGAATATGAGTAGGAAGACACGAGGAATTTGGTTCCTAGATTTTGGTTCAAGGCTACAAAAATGTTTTTTGAGGAAATTATAAGGCATGGCATGAGAGTTTCCATTAAGAATAGCTTCAATTTTATCATAAGGGATATTGAGGAATTGACTTAGAAGAGATATTGGATTTTGACCAATAGGAGGAGTAACAAAACCTAAAGAAGCTTTACCTAATCCAATGGCTTTTTGGAACTCCTCAATTGTAGGGGTCAATTCACATTGATTAAACACAAAAGTAGAAGTCACAGGATTCCAAAAATGAGCCAATGCTTTGACCATTGCAACCCGTGGTTCGACTTTTAATAAAGTCGGGAGGAAGCCTATGCGCTTTTCCACGTAGTCTTGATGTCTTGGGTCGAGATTCTCCCATAAAGTCTTGAGATTCCCAGGCACAGGGATCACGTCCACTTCAGGTCTACCCATCTAATCTAAACCTAAAGGGGCATACATGATTAAACATATCGTCGTTGAAATATAAAATTGCATAATTGAAATATGGAAAGTAAAAAATAAGCACGATGAAGAAGGAACGATATCTTACCCACCAGACACATGACAAGCACAAATCACATGTCGCATGAAACTTGTGAGGTTTTGACGCCTAAGGTGAGGGTACTAAAGGCTCAAGGTCCTCATTCCAAAGGATAAAAATAGTTTACCCACCGCTACTATCGTCGGTCAGCGCTATTTTTATCGGTTGGAATGAGCGGGTTTATGTAAGTAATGGATTACCACGAGCATCCACTCGCAGATTCCACCCATAAACCCTCCTAAGGTCCTAAATTGGGCGATCGGGGTTTTAGACCGCGGTTGTGTGTGCGGTGTCGTGCTAAAGCTGGTAAACATGCATTTAAATTTAAACATCCAGCACTTCAATATAAACCCACATACATTCATTCATCCTTACACCACCTGCAAAACAAATGGTTTACAAGCACGCCTCCCCTTATAACTCCCACCTACAAAACCATTTAACACAAAATAAGCGACTAACCTGATTTTCCACGCGACTTTGACATGCAGACGATCCTACAAGAGACATGTTAGTCAAAACACAACAACCATTTTTAAACGGCTTCAAGTCCTCTTAACCTAGTAACCAGTCCCCAGCGGAGTCGCCAAGCCTGTCGCGACCCGATCTCGCCGCCCTCTCGAAAAGGTATCCAAGGACGGGAAAGGTCGGGTTTAGGGGTATTTGATCTCGAGATCACGAGCTCTCCCAAGCTCGTACCCCGCGTGACAGTAGGTATGTCGCAATCCATACCCACATAAGCGACACACCTAAAAAAAAGGAGTCGAATGTGGATATCGAATTTAAGGGTACTTTTACCATGATAGCCCTCTCGATAGTACGCTCCACCCATTAGGATGGCATCACTTCATCCTTTGGGCTACCCCCACATCGAGTATGCTAAACCATAGTGAGTTTCATCGAAACTCATACCCCGCGTGACAACGGATTTATTTATATGATCTAGGTATTTAACAACCTAAAAAATATACAGGAGTCGCCACTAGCCTCAACTTTGGGGGTCGGCTAGAAACCCAATCGAGGGTCGGGAGTGTTCCCTCGATTCCTACGCAACCAGATATTTAGGTTCGGGGACTTGGGTTACGCTAATATTGCTATTAGCGCCCTTTCGGTACCTAAACAGTATGTTGTGCTTTTCCTAACATGTCCATGCGTTTCTTTTTATATTTTCAGGATCATCAATTCCTATACTAAGTGATCATGCGTGGTTGATCATTTTCATGCTATTCTATTTCTAAAAAAATAAAAAGGAAAACAACCAATGAAATTGAAATTACAAAACATGAAGTAAACAATCAAGAAAAGCAGTTAAACCTATCAGGCAGTCCTAAAAAATATAAAAGAGAAAACAAATGAGAAAGAAAGGAAATCCGCAACTCGTCGGGCTTTATACAATGCATAAAACCCGAGACATATGTCGGGAAAACAAAAAGTACATGACAATGGTCGGAATGGACATCGACCTTCACCATCTTCACGCCTTACACCTTCGAGGTTCTAATCTAAATCTAATCTAAGAAAACCTATAACTAGGTGCGTACAAATAAAAGAAACAATCAAATGCATCAAGCAACCAAAAACAATACATCATATCAAAATCAATTGTTTAAAAGAAGTACAATACGGAATCAAGTTTCGAGTGATATCCTAAAGTTCAGCATTAATATGTGTTACACCAAAATCATTCATCAAATGATTACATGCAAAGCATATAATATGACATACATCCAAGTCATATAACTTTGGTTCTCAGTTAACCAAACAAATGAATTTGCTGATAAAAGATCATTCACCAAACAATACGCATCATCAAGCGTGTTCATGCTACATGTATGTCCATCTAATCAATGCTTAATCCACAACTTCCAGCATGCAATCAATGTTGTAACAGAACACGTGAGACTATAAATTGTAATTGTTTGATGACAAATTGCCATGAAATTGAAGTCATGTCTTGCCACAAGCACGTATGATTTTTTTTGGATCAAAATGGCATCAATTAATAACCAAACTAACCTCAAGTTAGAATCAAATGCACACCCAATCATGGTAACAATTTTCGTGGAAAAAGTTTTTAACGTGAGCTATATAGTAGTTAAAGAAAATTCAAGAATGCACAATATCACGTCAGAATTGCTGCAAAATATTGGGATGTCGTGACACATTAATAGTGATTTGACCTAAAAGCAAATCCGAAGAATATGAAATTTTACCACAGCGCGAACAAAAGAGAGATGAACAAATTTTGTTAAGAATCCGATTTTAGAGTTTCTTAATAAGAGAATCATAGCAAAGTAACAAAATCAGCTTTGATAAGGGCAAAATAAGGGTCATGAATTTCATTTTTTATGACAAATTTCTATCATGCGAATCACAAGAGAAGTTGAGTCCAATTGACGTCAAATTGATAGTCGAAAAATGATCATCATGAGGACATACAAATCAGCTGCAAATGAATTAGAACATAATGCATAACTAATGGTTTATAAAACCATCTAGACAATGCTCAAAGAGTAGTTCTAAAAATGAATCACAGCAAACCTTACAACCTTAAAAGGGTCGACAAAAGTAACAGACCATGTTTTTATTTCTACAAATTTCTGCTCATATCCGCCAACTCCAAATGTCAGTTTTATCCATCAATTGATCTCTGCTTGATCTAGAAAAACTTCCCAAATTTGAATAAAACCAGACCAGAACAGAGATTTATTATTTTCTAAGACTCAATTTGGTTCAAAGTGAAAACGAATATTACTCACAATCAACGAGGCCAATGAGCACAGGTTTTAAGCATGCCATAATGCTAAAATTGCTCAGATTGATTATATCGATAGTAAGCAAGATGAAATCAATTTGGGCATCATGATTTAAGTAAGCCATGAATATCTTGCATATGGACTGATGAAGACACTATGCAGATATTCATTCAGGCATCTTCACAAACATATGACAGGCATCTCATTTTAGTGACCAAAATCCGAGAGCGAATCAGCAACTTAAAATCACGTGAGCACAACATCATCCAAGCAAGATCAAATCAATACTACATCCTCAATAAGATGCTGTTTTCACACTAAAGTTCTTGATCTCCACTTTTGAATTAATGACCCATACTCGTTTATTCAAACCCTCCGCTTTTGCCCTCACACGACTAACATTCGCAGCAACGTTACTCTTATATTTTGACCATGAAAACCAGTCACAACTAGTTCTGTTCCACAACAGAAATCCTGATCTACTTCAACACCAGATACAGAGCCTAGCGGTTTTCCACATACAGATCATAAGCGAGCTAGAGAGAACGATCTAAGAGAGAGAGAAAACCTGATCAAGCCAAGGACAGAGCCGAGAGAAAACTCCGGCGGTGGATGACGAACGGATGAAACCGAACCGAATGTTACCGCTCTACACTCGGCACGAATCCGAGTCTCGCGCTTCGAGCTACTCGATCGGCAGCTGCTTTGTCTTCTAGGGTTCGAGACGGTCCGGAGATCTCAGGAATCGAGCGGGAGCGAAGCCGGGAGTTCGACAGAGAACTGTTGGAGACGGAGACGGGGGTGGGAGCTCTCTCCGGTGGACGGCGAGCGAGGCGGAGATTCTCTCGCGAAGAATGGTGGATCTCTCTCCGGATTGTCCGTGAGCCAGAGAATCCTCCCGAGAGAAAAAGTTCCCGCCTCCGAGCTCAAGAGATGGCATGAAGATGATCCGAGAAGAAACACAAGAAAAATGCCGCCATTGACGTCGTGGGAGGGCTAGGGTTCTGCTGCAACTGCCTCGAACTCCATTGATGACTCCACAGAAAATACGAACGCAGAGAGAGAGAGAGCGAGAGACCGTGTCAAGAGAGAGAGACCGAAAAAAAAAAAAAAAAAAAAAAAAAAAACCCCAAAACGATCGTCCCCTGGCCCCCCGTGAATGGCCTCCTTTTATATTTTATTTTATTCTTTTTGTTCTTTTTGTTTTCTTTTCATTTTCATTATTTCTTATATTCTTTTTTTTCTTTTGTTTTCTTTTCATTTTTTTTATGCTTTCCTTCATCCAATTTTTTTAATCTTTTGGGCTCTTTATTCTTTTTTTCTCTCTTTTTTCTTTTTTTCTTTTTTTCTTTTTTCTTCTTTTTCCTTATTTCTAATTTTTTTTGTCTTTTTATTTCAAACAATTTTTTAACTTTTGCGAATTGAATGTTTAAAACGTCAACAAAAATTTCGGGTGTCAACAGTGACCATCACCAGCCAACACTTCTCCGGATTTCCCTCCGTCATCTTCACTTGCCAGTCAGAAATCGACCAAACTTCACAAAACCAAGTCAGAACAATTGAGTCAACCAGCCCTTAGGTCGCAAAAGAATGCTAGGAGCTGAACCTAAGAAGCTGGAGGTTTTTCAAACTAGAGCTGAAATGGACGCATGACCCACAGTGGTCCTTTGCTGGTCTCCATAGCTAAAGCTCCATGAGTAGCCGAAAACGCAGCACCAGTGCCAGAACAAATCGCAAGGATGCCAGCTGAAAGAGGGCCTGTGAAGGATAGAGCTTATAAAAACCAGAAGAATCATGGGATGACCACATGCAAACAACCTTTTACCATTCCAAGGATGCATTGTCAGTGTTTGGAGAAGCTCAAGAAACATTGAGTTCCTGATCCTTCTATGATTTCATTCGTTTTAGAAGTGCCTTGTGAAAGCTCTCTTGGATATTTCAGCATTTACATCAAGCAATGGAATAATAACTGAATCCTACCAGTGAGTAAGATGAAATCAATCCAGCAACTAACATCAACAAACTACTAATAATGCTCCAAAGTTTATGGGAACCCACTTAGTCAAACTCGATATTCTTTTTGAACTCTTTGGTACCAACTAATGGGGCTTCTAACATCATCAACCATAGAAGCTTTGATCAAATTAGTGTATTTAACTCAAGATGGTTGCTTTGTGGGACATAGTATGATTCTTTTTCCTTATCATTATGTGCTATTCATGCATTAGAATTAATGCAAGACAGTTTTCAAATGGAATATAGGATACTGAAAATTTTCCTCAAGAAACTTATGGAAATGATTCCTGTGTTTTTCTTTTCAGCAAGTAAATGAACTAACAAAAGCTTATGCACAATATAAGTAATTATTTCACAATACACCTGATTATGTCAAAAGACATTCTAGTTAATGTCTTGCCTGGCTCAATAGTTTAGGTATACGACAGATGGCTTTACCAACTCTACAAACATCAAGATGCATTCTTTGGAAGCCTTGGAGTAGGTATACCCTGGACTCAAACCAAATGAACATGGATCCATAGTCAGAAAAATTTGAATTGCAATTTTCTCAATCGATCCAAATAATTCATGATGCTTTTGCCTCTGCCCTGTTTGCTAGTTCATCACAGCCACACCACTAGGAGAAGAGCTTGTGCTTGCATTTGGCATTTCTAGATTGAGACGATTATCTAAATCTACAAATGTAGACAGTTCTGTGAGACAAAATGCATGAAACTCAATGATTGGACAAATTTTATCACAAGTCAGTAGCATATGCAGAGTAAGGGATGCCCTATCAACATATTCCTTTTGCATGGAAATTCACTCTTAAGTGTACCTTAGAAATATGCAGTCATGAAATGCATGATGAGCGTAGAGCAAACTAAAACCTCACATTAGAAGGATCACCATATAGGGTCCTTCATCGAGCATTTTCTTCAACCTATACAATGACCTTTTGCATGCTATCAAAAACCTGTACACGTCAGTTTTTTAGTACTTCCAGCATTCCAAAATCAATCAAATGTCAAGAATCTCTATTTTTCTGCATAGGATGAAGGATCTTACTTGAAAACTAATGTCAAATGATGCGCTTTGAAAGCCTTTTCATCTATTTCCGCTACTGGCATAACAAGCAGAACCATTTTGTCAAAGCACATATTAACTTCCATGAACATCTCCCTTGGATTCCTTGAGTTCAAGTAAGAAAACAATGGCGACACTATCAACCAGGAAATAATAATGACAAGATCATAAATCTTGAAAGATATTGCAAGCAGGAAATACAAATGAAAATTGGGCAGTAGATTTCAAAAAAGCATAGGTTGATTACCTGCTTTATATACCTTCAATAGAAAATGTGGATCCTTCCAGTCTATTCCTCATCCAAGTCATCCGTATAGTATGGACATGGTTCGCTCCATCTGCCATCTGTAATCTGATAATGTCGATAAATCTGCGTTCCAGATAATTCCGGAATTGTTTTGAGCGACTTGCATCCAATGATATTCAGTTTTTCCGAAAACTCCAACCTATCGAGGCCCTGAATTTCAACCAAGTTTTTGCAGTCTCTAGCTTCTAATCTCTTCAGACTCCCGGACTTTGGAAGGAGTAGCCTTTCAATTGAAGTGCACCAAGAGATTTCTAGTATTTCCAAGGACTCCAACCTATCGAGGCCATGAATTTCAGCTAATTTCTTGCACCAACCAACATTTACTGTCTTCATACTTCCGGATTTTGGAAGGTCTAGCCTTCCAATCGAAGTGCACCTAGAGATATCTAGACTTTCCAAATACTCCAAACTATCGAGCCCTTGAATTTCGGCTAAGTTTTTGCAAAGCCAAGCCACTAATTTCTTCAGCATCCCGAATTTTGGAAGGTCCAACCGTTTGATTGAATTCCGGGATTCGATAGTCAAGCTTTCCAAATACATCAATTTGTCAAGACCTCGAACTTCAAGTAGCTTCGGACTATTGTAGACATCTAATGTCCTTAGATGGACAAACTGTGAAACGTCCAGTATTTTGAGAGATCCACAGAGAGAGACGTCCAAGACTTCCAACTTGAAGGGCGTGTTTAGGGATTGTGGTGATTCCGATTCTTCAATGTCCGTCAGTTGGGAGCATTTTGAACTCTTTAATTGCGTTGATGGAAGCTCCTGGATGCACTGGAGATTATCGCAACCGTGAACTTCTAGTTTCTTGAGATGGGCTAGGTGGGAAAGCGAAGGCAATTTGCGACTTTGACAAGTGACACCCAAATCTGTTAAGCCGGAAGGAAGCTCCGGCAGCGATTGGAGCTTGTCGCAGTATCTAAAATCAAGGCGTCGTAGGGAAGAAAGATTAGCCATGCTTTCTACTAGTATCCCTTTCAGATTTCTGCAATAGGAAGCACGTAACTCTCGGAGCTTTCTCAGACTCCCAATACCATTGGGTAATTCTTCTATACCACTTCCAGAAATATCTAGAATCTCTAGATTCTCCAAAGACCCTATGCTATTTGGTAATGCAGAAAGGGATGGAGGATAGGATAGATGGAGTTGTCGCAGTGATTTTAATTTACCTATTTCTACTGGAAGCTCCCCAAGGCAGACACGAGGAACGGGGCGTTCGGCGCCTGCGTTGGCACCTACCACGAGATGAAGCATGTAGGACGAGCACAGCTCCAAGCGAAGGAGGCCCACCATGTCTCCGATGGAAGCGTCGATTCGCTTCAGTCTCCCACACCAACTGAGGATGAGAACCTCTAACTTCTCAAAAGCTGAGAGGAAGTCAGTATTTTCCAAGGAAAAACACCACGAAAGGTCTAGATATTTAAGCTCCTTTGCCATCTAAAAAAAAAAAACAAAACAATAATGAATGTCGATGGGTGAGTGTAGAGTCATTATGATTCAAAAGAAAGCATAAAAGGAGAGGGAAAAAAAGACTTTAATTCTTACCTTGAAAAAACTCCATCCTCCCCATTTCTCATTTATCGCGCTTTCTTGCAATTCGAGTACAGCTAATTCCTTTACGCAAAAATTGTTTACTTCGAAATTCGCTGGACATTGTCGCCATTGAAGCCATTTTAACTCCTCCATTAAGTCCTTAAAATCTCCACTTAAATGTGCCCCATCTAGGTGAAGGAATCTTAGACTCGTCAAATTCTTGAATTGTTTTTCTGCGTAAATTCTGCCAGTGCCTTTACTAAGATTAATCCCCTCAATCTTGTCCGTTCCCTATAAGCAAGAATCAAGAGTCATTAGTACTATATCCAACTAAAGTAATCAAATATCATTTGTTCATATTGTGAGTGATGTGCATTAATGCATTCAAGAGACTAGCAATATGTAAATATGATTTTTCTTTTTATGCCAATAAACAGTATTTATAAAGGCTAACAAAGTGAAGGATGTCAACTTCCATTTTGAAATTTGGTGATACGTAGTCAGATCTTAAAAGGAATTACGATGTAATGGCTTGTATAGAGTAAAAACTTTACAACTTGGAATCTTCTTCTTTTTGGTATTGTAGCTTCATTATCATAATAGTTAAGACATGCGTGCATTTAATCAAATTGCAAAGTGCAAAATCAAAATTTTGCAAAATCAAAATTTGACTTGTCAATTTTAATAGAATTATACTTTTTCTCTTGAACTTTCACAAATGCAATTACAATCACATACTAAATTATACAAAATAGAATTTGAGTAATTATCTCTCGGACTTTTTATGAAGAAAAAGTAAAACATTTCTCTTTTTAATAGTCATTGCGTGAAGTATGCTTGATGATATAAATATACAGGTATACACATGCATATATATTATATTTAAGGAATTTCTGTTCCTATCTTATTTGGTAAGTTTTAAATCAGTCCTTGTCTATGAATATTGGTAATGATATTCCTAACGTAATATTACATAAAATTAGTGTCCCTTTCATTCTCCACTATGGAATAATGACTAAAATTTCATGAGAAATGCGGGTATCGTTAGTCCTATTATCTTGATGTTAACATCTAGAGAATATAATTCTATGATTTATATATCCTAAGTAGTTATAATTTATATATCATAACATCAGAATTGCACAATGCACCACCGGATAAAAGGGGAAAAAAAAAACAGATGTTCCGACGACAAATTCACCGTCGCCACAGCCCAAAACGCATTTTACACACCTAGAAAAAAGTATCTTCGTTGGAGAACAAGCGAAATTGGCATGGATGAAAGGATAAATAAAAGCGAGAAAAACCTCGGAAACGGCGAGTCGGCAAGCAAAACTTACCCCACCACAGATTAGGTGTTATTACGAAGACTTCTAGGAAAAAAGGAAAAAAAAGGTTAAAAAGTTAGAATTAAAACTCCTTTTTATTTCGACGCATTCACGACGCTTCAAAATGGAAATAACGGTTCCGACTACTCCAAAAGTCAGAACGGAAGGGGGAAAATGAAGAGGCCACGAGATCCCGGCCGAACTGTTTTTGATGAAAAAAATTAATTTCTCGCCATCGACTCAAATAATTGAAATAACCATCAAAAATATTTGTTTGGAGTAACTTTTATTCTTCATCTTTTGTTTTTTTTTCTTAAGAGCATGCACTTTGGCTATTTTTTTAGTGGTATACCCTGAAACTTGTTGACACGCCCAATCGTACATGAGTTTTTTCATAGTTTTCGGGAATTCGAGCGATGTTTCTCTTTTGACGGAAGAGCAAGATATTTACTTTTGGTTTTTTTAGTTAGTTGCGGTGAGCAATCTATCTCGCCCTCTGCTTCAGCCTGTCTATTTCTTGCCAATGACAAAGAAGGACAATTGGATTTTGTCTAAAGGTATCTTGGGAGTACTTGTTAAGTAACCTGGCGGAAAAAATAGATTATAAGATGTGATTTTTATTAAAAGTATTGATTTAACATATTATGACAATGTGAAAAACGCGTGTTAAGTAACCTAGCTGAAAAAAAAAATAACTAAACTCTATATGAAGTGGTTTTTATTAAAAGTATTGATTTAACATAATACGAGAACGTGAAAATCACGATAATCATCTTAAAAGAAAAACAAAGATTCTCAACAAATAGCCATTTACCAAGTGAAAAGTGATACGTGAAATATGATATTTTACTAACGAATAAATTAAACAAGAGATTTAATATGTATATATACACACACATATAAATAGGGAGAATTACGAAAAAAGTCCTAAACATATTGCAATTGTACTAATTCAATCCTAAACTTTTTTTTTTGACCAATTTAGTCCTAGACCTTTTATAATTGTGTCAATTCAGTCCATCCGGCCAAAATTGACCGGCTGGCACTGACATGGACGCCAGTAGGGGACAATCGGCTGGCAAACGCTGACGTGGCACTTTTAAAAAAAATTAAAATTTTTTTTCGAAATTTTTAATTTTTTAAATATATTTTAAATATATTTTTTCTTTTTTTTTTCACACCTTCTCTTTCCTCTGGCCGACGAGGTCAGCCGCGCCGGCTGCTGGCGAGGGCGAGGCCCCACCAGATCTGGCGAGGTCAGCCTCGCCAGATCCGATGAGCTCGGCCCTCGCCAAGGCTGAGGCGGAGACAAGGAGGGAGAGAGAGAGATCTGGAAGAGAAGAAGCGGTGGAGCGGGGAGGCGGTCGATCGGGCGGGGAGAGGGAATCGGGGGGAGGCGGAGCCAAGCTGAGGAGATGACCGAACGCCCTCGCATGCCGCGACGAAGAAGACGAGTCCCTCCGCCGAATTCCCCTGATTCGCCCCATCGGAACGAACGGCTCGGCTTGATTCCGACCTCCGCGAAGCTCTTAGATTCCATCAGCCAAACCTCAGCGTCAATGGCGGCGTCCGCTTGCAACCGAGCGATGCAGCGAGCTTCGACATCCCTCGGATCGGCCCTCAGATCGGGCGTCCGGTCTTCTCCTCAGCTCGACTTCGCCTCCCCACGATTCTCTCTCCCCACCCGGTCGACCGCCTCCCCGCCTCCGCACCAGCCTTGGCGAGGGCCGAGCTCGCCAGATCCGGCAAGGCCTCGCCCTCACCAGCAGCCGGCGAGGTTGACGACCAGAGAAAAGAGAAGGTGTGAAAAAATATATATATAAATATATATTTAAAATATATTTAAAAAATTAAAAATTCGAAAAAAAAACTTTTAAAAAATTTTAAAATTGCCACGTCAGCGTTTGCCGGCCGATTGTCCCCTGCCGGCGACCACGTCAGCGCTGGCCGGCCAATTTTGGCCGGATGGACTGAATTGGCATAATTATAAAAGGTTTATGACTAAATTGGCAAAAAAAAAAGTTTAGGATTGAATTGGCACAATTACAATAGGTTTAGAACTTTTTTTGTAATTCTCCCCATATAAATACATTTGCAACGTACACTTACTTTCATGTGATATGGAATATTAATATATGAGAGAAAACCCATAAAAGGAAATACTTTCTAAAAAGGAGCAACCTCTCTACTTTCTAATCATGTCAATAAAACATTTGGGGGCAATAATAGTGAAGGTTCATAGTCCACTAGAGCAAGCACTAAGTAGTGGACCAATATTTCTATTAATTGTAGAACATGGACTAAACGAGAAAAAGAAATAAAATGGTTACCTTACTTTCCTTTAGCACTTTTTCAACTTCCTCATAGTCCCATAACCTGCTACGGCACCAAGGCTTCAGTTGGTTTTCCTCACGAACTATTTCCCTCCCAAGATCTCTCAATTGGTCATGCATTCTAAGCCTATCATCACTTCCAACTTTTATTAATGACATGGATATCAATACTTCAATTCCCTCCCCTGGGAAAAAATCACAAGTGTCCCACATGTAGATTGGGATTGTCTTTTCTTCGCCAATGAAAAAGCAGGCGATATCCAAAAAAATTTGTTTTTGTCCATGGTCTAATGCTTCGTAACTTATTCTTAACTTTTCTCGCACTTCCCTATTTGGGATTTTTTTTAACTTCTTTATTGTATCTCTCCACTGTTTTGACTCTTTTCCACACAGTAATGAACCAAAAATCTCAAGGGATAAGGGAAGCCCTCCAGCGATGGATACAACTTCATGAGTGAGGTCGTTAAATTCCCTCGGAGGAGAGTCCCTTCGAAACGCATGTTTGCTGAATAGAATCAAAGATTGATCCTTGTCCATTTCCTTATGGTCATAAAAATAGTCCACCCTAACTTCTTCAAGAATCCTCTTGTTTCTGGTGGTAGTAATGATCCTACTTCCCGAAGCAAACCAGTCACGATTACCAACCAAACACTTCAACTGAATGACGCTGTCCACGTCATCAAGAAGAACAAGGACCTTTTTACCTTTAAGCCTGGAGGAGATGAACTCAATCCCTTCGTCCACAGTGGAAACTTCAATTTCTCTATTCAACATATCTTTGATTAACCGATTCTATAAATAAAGTACACCATTACGCTTCCAAGATTCCCTTATATCAGCAATGAAGCTACGATGCTCAAATTGACTGGAGAGCTTGTTGTAGATGGCTTTAGCAAGAGTAGTCTTACCAATGCCTCCCATTCCGTGGATGCCAACAAACAGGGTGGCATGAGATTTATTATTAATAAATTCCATAACCTCCTTCACATGACCATCAATTCCGACCAAATGTTCAGATATATTTAGCTCAAACTTTTTCTTCAATTCACTCAATACTTTTCGGACAATCGATTTCACCAACTTTGCTTCATACCTATCAAATGCGACAAGAGTTCAAATATGTAGCAACAATAACTTTATATTGTTTATCTATTGAGAACACAATAATAAATAAATATGGATGTAAATTGAAAAACTTTAAGAATTGTTTTTGTCACACCTCTATATATTATCTTGTATGCTAAGGCTAAAGTGGGAAATGTTGGCGGTTGCTTTGAATGGTGTACCCCATTCCACTATTTCTCCAACATAATTTATTAAGTCAAAGGAAACTTGAGGGTATCGCTTATGAATCTTGAATGTTGTATAAATTATGGATTTGAACCAAATTTTAAACTTGCTGTTTGTTACCAGGGATAACGTGGACGCCACTTTGAAAATCTTCTAGAATGTTTGGATAAGAAAAAAAAAATCTAATAAGTCGGCCTAGTATGAAAGTCAAACCATCAATCAATAAACAGGTCATAACTTTTGATCCAAGAGGATTTCCAACGTTGTAATATGAATTCGAAAAGTGGTGACGCATGTAGTATTGTGAACAGCTTGAATGCAATTAAGGGGATTTGTCCTTGTTTGCATAATTCTACACGCTTGCAAGTTTCTATTAGTGTTGTGAATTTAGGATCATATTACGTTGGTGTTCTTATCTGTTTTCATTGCCTCTAGGGATGACAACAGGTTGTACTTCATTTTCCTTTTGAGTATCTATGTTATATGATTTCAATTGATCTCATATCAATTTTATAGGGAAGTAAGAGAATACCTGTTACCCAAAATAAGAGCATTGCTTCAATATATGCAGGTGTATGAGATAGAAATTACTTGTTGAAGATAGGAAATGCATTGAAAATCATTTAAACAAACGTATAATAAAAATAGATCTTTTTTCCTTTTTTTATATCTACAATTATCATATATAACCAATGAAACATTTCGTTTGTAAAATAAATAGCGACTAATCAATGATATTAATGATTTTAATAAATGTAACTTGGGAAGATAATGAATAATGGCTTTGACAATCACCATGCACGGTGTATAATGTTATGAGCTTTAAATAAAAATCATCAATAAGTTGTACTATTAATCTCAAATAAATATTAATAAGTATGGGATGAAGATTGATGTAGCGTACATTATACACATGAAAAAATGTCACAATGTTACAAAATCTTTTGATATAAGATTAAAATTTCTTTAAAAAAAAAAAAATCTTATGATTCAAGAGTATGGAATCATAGCAATAAAATCTACAATTAGACTAGTCAATATCATTAATGCAAGAAACTAAAAAAACATCACTTGGAGAACTCATGCGTTACAAAATCTTAATGCCAGCAAGATCTTACCTTCTTTTTATTTATATATAACGAAAATGAAGCAGGTGAGAATGAGAACAACCAATAAACACTCACACAAATGAAAAGAAAGTAGAGAATGTCTTAGTGAAAAATTTTACCCATCGGCTTCGTATCCTTTCAAGGTGCTGACTTCAAGGAGTGCTTTCTTCCATTTCTCCAAAATTGTTGGGTCAAAACGCCTCTTACGCAAACGCCTCTCACGCTTATGAAATTCGTCTCCAAAACTCCCAATTTGATGTCCCACTTCAGCTGGTTTCACGTTATAGAATATAGGCAACACGATCCGCCTGTTTTTATCCTTGCACTCCATTATTTGAACTAGTTCATTTAGACACCAACTGCTCATACCATAATTCACAGAAAGAATGGGGATCAAGATTTTACTGTTCGTGATAGCTGCCAAAAGCTCCGGTCTGATGTTCTCGCCTTGGCGGAGCTCTTCATTGTCTCTAAAAGCATCAATTCCAGCATCAATGAGTCCATTATAGAGGTGATCGGTGAAGCCTTTTCGAGTATCTGTACCTCTAAAACTCAAGAATACCTCGTAACAATTTCTAGTCGATGCAATCGTCGAAGCGGATGTGCCAATATCAACATCTTCTGCATTTCTACGTGCACTAGTTTTCTTCTTATCGAGAAAATTGAACGCAAGCACAGAGAGAAGGACCGGTGCCACGAGCACGGCGAAGGAACGCCCAAAAATGGGATGATGCATTTCGGCCTTGCTTTGACTCTGCCCTTGATTTTCGCCTTCAAGTCTGACAGAAAAAAGCCAGAATGCCTCTCAGGAAATAGGAAGGGCGTTCTTGTTGCCCATTTTCTTGTGGTTCGATTTATATAATGAAATCAGTTGACAGCCAGAATCGCACCAATAAGTCAAGCTTGTCAAGCCACACGTAAATTAGAAATTCATTCACCGGGAACCGCAACCACGTGCTTGGAGTCGTTGCCTTCACGTGGCTCAAGTCTCAATGCTCCAGGGAATCCGAATACTAATAGTAAAACAAGGGCTCTTCAAATTTCAATACACATATTCGACCAAAAAAAATAAAAATAAATAAATAAATAAATTTCAATACACATAAATAAAAGCGTGGATTTGTTGGGAAGATGAAAAGTGGAGAGAGAGCTTTGGGACGAGAGTGGGACATGGATTTGAGGGAAAAGATAGAAAGTTGGGGGGGAGAGAGAGAGAGAGAAAAGGCAGAGATTCGTCCGGTCCAATACTTCCCTTACAAGTGCTCCGAATACATAAATACAGGCAAAGCATCAAGACAGTGATGTTGGGCACGCCCAGTCCAATGCGTGTACCGTTGGACTTTCCGCTTCTTTTTGTTTATCTTCCACCAGAAAAGTTGTTTTTTTAATATATTTAAGCTCTCGATCCTATTTAAGAATTTAACCCCCCTCACTTTGAGCCTTTTATATATTACCCTGGCAAATTAATAAACTTCATTTCAAGACTGAAGTGTTCAACGATTATTTATGCTAAAAAGTTATGTTATTAATGCGTGTTGAGGATCATAAAAAATTATCAACATGCTATATATATTTATTTATTTTGTGCTCGAGCATAACAAGAAGAATTTCTTTTTCTCTGTTTTCGCCTTAATTTCTCCTTCAAATCTCATAAATAAATCAAAATGCCTTTCTCTTTTTTATTTTACTTTATTATATACATATTTATTTACTGAGTTGATTTATCAAATCCAGCTAGTTGGCACGTGTCAATAATTCAAACTTGCCAAATTAGTTATAAATTAGTAATTCATTGACTAGGACCACTAAGCATGCATTTTATGATCGTTGCATTCGTGTGGTGGAAGTTTCAATGTGTAGGAAAAGTAGATGCTACAGAAGTTTTGAAAAAAAAATAAAAAAGATGCTACATAAGTAGATTAAACAAACTTTCGGTGAAATTGCAACTTTTTGTTCACTATTATTTCTCATGTGTGCCCCACAATTTCTCTCTCTTAATTTTTTTTTTTCACCTCCTCTATTCTTCTTTTCTTTCTTCCTTTTGTAAACCACTTTCTCATATTTTCTTTGTAAGAGCTGTCTCTTCGCGGACCATAAAAGTTCATTCCTTTTCTTTTTCCATCTCTCTTTGGCAATTATTGCATGCTGAAAAATCGCCCACCCACTTGGGCGAGAATCCTCTACTTGTTTTTAAGCCCAGATTTTCTTGACTCCTTTGGCCGCGAATTCCAATTTTTGAATGCCGAGATTACCCCCTTGTCAAGATGGAAATTGCTCTCTCGATCTTGTTTTCGAGGTTTTTATCGTTATTCTGAATAATTTTAGATTGAATATAAAATTTGAAATGTTTTTTTAGACAAAAAAAATTAGGGGTTGATTAGCATTGAGTTTAAAGTTAAGGGTTTTTTGAAACAAAAAAAATTCCGAATAAAATTAAGATTGAACTTAAAGATTTAGGCCCGCATTAAAAGAGGAAATAAAAAGTTGAGGAGCTTCATGTGTTTTTATCATCCGGGGGTATAATTGGAATTAGATAGTATATGATAATTTTAATTCTACCCTCACTCCCAATGACTAGGCCCCACGAGTCCTTTCTTAACACGAGGCTGCCACTCTTCTCTAGTAAGTTTTTGGCAATTTCCTATATCGAATGAGTGGCTGGGCCCACCATTCTTCTCTCCATCAATTGTCAATTTACCAATTCTTTTTAAATATCAACTTATTGATTTCATTTAGTCAAAGTTTATTTATTTCACAATTTCTTAATTAACCCAAAGCCAAATTAATAAATCAAAATTTACAATTTTTATGGGCAAATGTTTTTTTCTTGGTTTAGTTTAGCGATTGCTTTAATATTGTGCCCTTCTTGAGTTGATCAAAAAGTGGGCTTTAAAAAAAAAAAGAGATATAAAAGGAAAAAAGACAGATGTAAAATCAAAAGAGAGAGTACGCACCAACGACAGAAACGAAAAGAAAGGACGTGGGCTTCCTCACGCGTGCCCCGACAATTCTCTCTCTTTCTCTGTCTTTTCATTCTTTTCATTTCGCCTCCTCCACGAGAATTTGCCTCCTCTGTCCTTCTTTCTCTTTCTTTACTTTTGCCGACTACTTTCTCAGTTTTTTTTTTAATTAAAGTTTTCTCTCTTTTGCCGACCATAACCCGCTCTCTGTATTTCTCTTTTTTCTTTTTCTTTTTTTACCTTTAGTAAAAGTATTTCTCTTTCTTGGCCATGGAGAAAAAGGCCCGCCCCACTTGCTCAGAATCCTCTGTTTTTTTTCTTGCCCAGATTTTCTTGTCTTCTCTGGCCGTGAGTGAATTCCGGTCCCTGTATGCCCAAATTGCTCCCCTGTCAAGATGGAAACTGCTCTCCTAGACATCGTCCTCGAGGTTCTTGCCCGTCGTTCAAGGCGGATTTGAAGCTAAATATAAAGTTTGAAATTAGGGATTGATTTACCATCAAGTCTAAAATAAAATAAAAAAAATCAGATAAAAAAAATTCGGGATTTAATTAAGGGTTAATACCTTGAAAAACCCCAAACTGGTACACCTGTGACAAATTTACCCCAAACTATTTTTTTGACTACTAAAAATCCAAAACTGGTATACCTTTGACAAATTTACCCTAAACTGGTACACTTGTGACAAATTTACCCTATATTAGTTTTAGTTAAATTTTCTTGTTAAATTATAAAGTTAAATAACACGTGACAATTGACCGGTATATCAATTTGGAATTTTACACTCTGTTTGTCATAATTTATAATTTTTGTGATTTTTTTGTGGTATTAATCTAATTTTTCGGAGGATATATTAGTCACAAATTTACCAGTTTTAGGTTTTTTGTGGTCGAATAAATTAGTTTAGGGTAAATTTGTCATAAATGTACCAGTTTAGGGTTTTTTATAGTTAGTCGGGGTAAATTTGTCACAGATGTACCAGTTTGGGGTTTTTCATGATCAAAAAAATAGTTTTGGGTAAATTTGTCACAAATGTACCAGTTTATGGTTTTTTAAGGTATTAACCCTTTAATTAAAGACGGAGTCTAAAATGTGAGGGTTTTTTTAGAGATACAAAGGGAAAAGGGAGAGCACGCACCAAAGAAACAAAAAGAAAGGGAAAAGAAGAAAAATAGGAGATGAAAACAGAGTAGGTTTTACATGTAGATCTCCCCTGGATTTACTTCCATTTGCGGTGCCTTGTAAGGGTTTAAGCCCTTTGTCCATCCGATTGGGGCGATTTTTGGAATTAGAGTATAAATTCAAAAATTATATGAAATTTATGTTGCAAAATTCGATTTTGAAGCTGTTAAGTTGTGAAAGTAAGGGTGTTGTGAAACTATGGCATTAAACGGGAGTTGATTCGAAGTAACATTTTAATAGACAAGGTCTGATAAAATTTCAATATGTATATTACCGTGGACTTGTTGGGAAGATGAAAAGTGAAGAGTGACTTTAGGCGAGTTTTCGTTGAACTTAGTCCACTACTTGCACCGTTGAACTTTCCTTTTCCTTTTGCCAAGTTATTTTCCACCAGAAGTGGTATTTTTATTGAATATATTTAAGGTCTTGATCCCCCTTTTCAAGATGAAAATTGCTCTCTTGAAATTATTTTTAGATGAAAAAATTAGGCGCTGGTGTAGCATTGGGTTTAAAGTTGAGGGTTTTCTGAGGCAAGAAAAAGTTCGGGATAAAATGAAAATTGAACCTAAAATTTGTGGGTCTTTAGGTAATTAGGACTGTAAAGAAAGGGGGGAAGCGAAAGCCGAGCAGCTTCACCGTTTTATAGAATCCATGGGCAGATTTGTAATTAGATAGCTTGGAATAACTTTCTTTCTCCTCTATTGATGGCCGGGTCCCGCCAGTTCTTGCTTTTTGTCATTTCTTATGTCGAATGAGTGACTTGGCCCACCACTCTTCTCCTAGTTGATTATGAGGTTACCGATTAATCATTTAATCAAATTTATTAATTTCATAATTTTTCAATCAACCCAAAGCCAAATTGACTCAAATTTTTTATGGCCAATGTTTTTCTTGGTTTTGTTTAAGCGATTGCAATCTTCCTTGAACACCTATAAGCTGTTGTATGTGTTAATTCAAATATTTATACTATTGAATGGAGCTAAATCGTTCAACCTTAGCTCATTTTAGATTAAATATAACTTTACTCAATACTTAAACATAAATGCATGCGGGTCCTCTTAAATAACGAGGGGTAACTATGTTAATAAAAATGTAAATTAGGTTTTACTTACCACCCAAAAGCATATTATTCTTATTTAATAATTATATGTTACTCTTAAATAAGAAGGCGTAGCTATCTTCACATCATTATTAGTATTTGTCGAAGGACTATATCCACAGAAATTAGTTTCTGCCAATGCAATCGACGAACCAGATGCACCAGTATCAACATCTTCTGCCTTTCCACGCACACTAGCTCTCTTCTTATTGAGAAAATAGAGCGTGAGGCCAGGGAGAAGGATCAGTGCCACGAGCTCGGCAAAAGAATACTCGAAAATGAGACGATGCATTTCGTCTTTGCCCTGACTCTACCCTTGATTTTCACTTTCAAGTGTGGTAGAGAAAAAAATCGGAATGCCTCTCAGGAAACAGAAAATCCGTTCTTGTTGCCCCTTCTCTCGCGGTTTGATTTATATAATGAAACCAGTTAGTAAC
Organism: Eucalyptus camaldulensis; assembly: GCA_019915185.1. Classification (NCBI taxonomy): domain Eukaryota; kingdom Viridiplantae; phylum Streptophyta; class Magnoliopsida; order Myrtales; family Myrtaceae; genus Eucalyptus; species Eucalyptus camaldulensis. The sequence continues at coordinate 11,068,236 of JAHSVA010000013.1, read as the reverse complement.
CAGAATCGCGCCAATAAGTCAAACTTGTCAGTCTACATATAAATTCGCAATTCATTTACTGGGAACCGCAACCACGTGCTTGGAGTCGTTGCCTTCACAATGCTCAAGGGAATCCGAATATTAATAATAGACGGGCTGTTCAAATTTCAATACACATAAATAAGATGGTGGATTTGTTGGGAAGATGAAAAGTGGAGAGAGAGGGAGAGACTTGGGACGAGAGCGGAACATGGATCTGCGGGAGAAGATGAAAAGTGGAGAAAGAGAGTCGAAGATTCCTGCGGTCCTACCATTTCCAGAGATGTGCCCAGAATAGATAAATATATACAGAGCGTCGAAAAGGTGATGTTGGGCACGCCGGGTCCAGTGCCTAAATGTTTTTGACCCTTTAACAAACCAAATTCATTTCTTTCGATAATCCAAATCAAGCACATATTTGTGTGCCCTTTTTTGCTAGCGAATTGAATAAGCGAACTAATCTAGGTGGACTAATTCCTAACTTTTTGATCAAACACAATTTTGTTTTAGATATAATTTTCCATATCATTTTGATGATGTAGATCTTTTTTCTGCTATAGGAATGCCACATCAAACAACTAACAATGTTTTTGAACATAAGGTTAACAAGGCAAATTTGAGATTGGTTAGGGATTTTTTTTAAATAAAAAGATGTTTAGGTTGGGATCAGACAAAAAGTTTAGGATTTTTTTAGACAAAAAAAAAATCAATGCCAGATTTAAGACTAGATCCAAGGTTGATGATTTTTCTTTTTGGCTAAGAAAGTTCAAGATAGAATTAAAATTGGATTTAAAATTTGAGGGTTTTTAGGACATTAGGCCTATATAAAAAGAGGGAAGAGAAAATTGAGGAGTTTTACCTATTTAAGGGCAGATTTGCAATTAGATAGCAAATAATTTTATTTTTATCCCTTTGCACTGTGGCTCAGTTCCACCAGTCCTTGATTAACGTGAGACTATCGCTCTTCTCTATCAAATTTGTCTATTTCTTATTTGGAATGAGTGGCTGGGCCTATCACACTTCTCTTTACTTAATTGTCAAGTTACCAATTAATTTTTTTTTAAATATCAACGTATTGATTTTGTTTAGCCAGATTTATTAATTTCACAATTAATCAATCAATCCAAAGCTAAATAAGTAAATCAAAATTTACAATTTTTGCGACAAATGTTTTTGATCGGTTTAGTTTGGCTATTGCTCTAATATTTTTTCCCTTCTTCTTGACTTGGTCAAAAAGTGGGCTTTTAAAAAGAATGAAAAAAAAAACCAAAAAAAAAAGGGTAAAAGCGCCGCGGGGGGGGGGGGGGGGGGAGGACGCATGTGGAGTAATGATTTATTTAACGAAATGCGTGCTTCTTGCGCGTTCACTTGTGGTTTGATTTATATAATGAAACTAATTGGCAATCACAATCATTGCTTCTTGCGCGTTCACTTGTGGTTTGATTTATATAATGAAACTAATTGGCAATCACAATCATCCCGATAAGTCAAGTTTGTCGAGCTACATATAAATCAGTTATTTATTCACCGGGAACTGCAACCATGTGCTTGGAGTCGTTGCCTTCATGTTCCTCAAATCTCAATGCTCAAGGGAATCCGAATATTAATAATAGACAAGGGCTCTTCAAATTTCAATACATATAATTAAAATGGTGGATCTGTGGGAAGAGGAAAAGTGGAGAGAGAGGCTTGGGATGAGAGCTTGACACGGATTTGCGGGAAAAGATGGAAAGCGGGGGGAAAGAGAGAGAGAGAGAAGGCAGAGATTCGTCCGGTCCAACACTTTCCTTACAAGTGCCCCGGGTAGATAAATACAAACAAAGCATTAAGACAGTGATATTGGGCACGCCCAGTCCAATGCTTGTACCGTTCGACTTTCCTCTTCTTTTGTTTATTTTCCATCAGAAAAGTCATTTTAAAAAAAACATATATTTAAGCTCTCGATCCTACTTAGGGATTTAACCCCTCTCACTTTGAGCCTTTTAAATATTATACTATCAAATTGATAAACTCAATTTCAAGACTTAAGTGTTCAATGATTATTTATGCTAAAAAATTATGTTATTAACGCATGTTGAGGATCATAAAAAATTATCTACACGCTATATATATTTATTTATTTTATACTCGAGCATAATGAGAAGAATTTCTTTTTTCTCTGTTTATGCCTTAATTTCTCCTTCAATTCTCATAAATAAATCAAAATGCCTTTTTTGCTTTTGATTTTACTTTATTATATAATATTTCTTTATCGGTTTGATTTATCTAATCTAATAAATTGGCATGTGCTAATAATTCAAACTTACAGAACTAGATATAAATTAGTAATTCATTGACCGCACCACTAAACATATATTTATGACCATTGCCTTCACATGGTGGAAGTTTCAATGCGCAGAAAAAGTGAACTTTTAAGGAAACATAGATGCTACATAAGTAGATTAAACAAATTTTAAGTGGAATTGCAACTTTTCCTCTATGTTATTTCCTCATGCGTGCCCCCACAATTTCTCTCTCTCTCTCCCTTCATATTTTCCTTTCACCTGCTTTGTTCTTCTTTTCTTTCTTTCCTTTCTTTCCTTTCTTTTCTTTTGCAGACCACCTTCTCATATTTTCTTTATAAAAGCTTTATCTCTTTTGCCGATTATAACCCTCTCTCCGTATCTCCTTTTCTTGGCCATGAAGAAAAACTCCATCCTTTCCATTTTTGAGCTGCCTTTGGCAACTATTGCATGCGGAAAAATCGCCCCCCCCCCCCTTGCTTAAGATGGAGATTGCTCTCTCTTGACCTCTTTGGCCGTGAATTACGGTCTTTGAATGCCGAGGTTGCCCCCTTCTCAAGATGGAGATTGCTCTCTCTTGACCTCGTCCTGTACTTATCGTTCATTTTGGATTGGACATAAAATTTGAAAATCTTTTTTAGACGAAAAAATGGAGCTGAGGTAGCATTCAGTTTAAAGTTGAGGGTCTTTTAAGACAAAAAAAAAGTTAAGGATAAAATTAAAATTGAATATTAAATTTGAGGGTTTTTAGAGAACTAAGACTGTCTCTCATTTCCAGTCCGCATTCTGAGGTTGACGACTCGAGGTTCGGTGGTTCCATCCTTCGGCGATGCTCCTAGGTGTTCTTCGTGTTTTTCCTAGCGGGTTAATGCCCTTGTCTTTTTTCATCAGTCCCCCTTCACTTTTGCCAAATCGGCTAAGAGTGTAGGTTTTGGATCCGATCTTTTGTAATCTTGTCCATGCTCTATAAAATTATTACCTTTACCAAAAAAAAAAAATAGAGAAAACAGAGTCGAGGAGCTTCACCTGTTTTAATCACCCAAGAGTAGATCCGTAATTTTTTTTTAGCAAGAAGAGTAGATCCGTAATTAGACAGCATGCAATATTCTTTTTGTGCCCTCGCTCGATGGCTGGGTCCCACCGGTCCTTACTTAACTTGAGGCTACCCCTCCTCTTTGCTAAGGTTGCGCATGGCAACGCTTCTCTTCCCGGGAAGAGTTTTTTTTCAGAAATGGTTCTTTTCTATTTCTGCTCCGGGGACAATTTCTGAGTAAAAGAACCCGTTTGGTAACGACACAAAATTTCTACTCTTGGAATAGAAAAAGAATAGAAATGCATTTGGTAACGCAACAATTTCTTGTTTGTCTTTATTCATTTTTTATTCTTGCCGACGGATCGCCGCCACCCGCCCGCCGGTCGTGGCCGCCGGCCTGTCAGCCGCCACCGCCGCACGACCGCCGGCCGTCGCCGCACGACCGCCGGCCGCCGACCGTCACTGCCGGCCGCCGCCGGAAGCCCATCGACCGCCGACGACCGCCGGCGGTGACGGTCGGCGGCCGACGGTCATGCGGCGGCGGCGGCTGACGGGCCGGCGGCCACGACCGGCGGGCGGGCAGCAGTGACGGCGACCGGAGCGACCGGCGGGCGGCGACGGCGGGTGGTGACGGCGGCCGGAGCGACCGGCGGGCGGAGACGGCAACCGCGGGCGGCGCCGGAGATTGCGGCGGCGGGCAGCGACGGCGGCAGCCGGCTGGCGACCGGCAGCGGCGGCAACCGGCGGCGGCGACCGGCGGCGGCGGCGACCGGCGACCGGCGGCGGCGGCGACCGGCGACCGGCGGCGGCGGCGACCGGGCGACCGGCGGCGGCGGCGACCGGCGGCGGCGGCGGCGGCGACCGGCGACCGGCGGCGGCAGGCGGTGGCTTCAGGCGGTTGACGGTGGTCGCGGCAAGAAAAGGAAATAAAAGAAAATTAAAAAAGAAAATCAGCTTATTTCTAGAAATTGTTCCCGGGACAAGAAGCAAATTTTTTTTGCTCCTCATTTCTGCTCCAAATCTATTCCCGGGCTAACTTTCTATTCCCGGGAATAGAAAAACAACTTGGCGTTACCAAACAGGTTTCTGTTCTTTTTTGTTCCGGGGAACCAAAGAACAGAAATTTTGAGGAACAGAAACGTTGCCATGCAGGCCCTAAGTTTTTGTCCACTTCTTATTTTGAATGAGTGGCCAAGCCCACCACTCCTCTCTCCTTTATTGATTTCACAATTTCTTAATCAACCCAAAGTCAAATTAATAAATCAAAATTTTCAAATTTTTTTTCGGCTAATGATTTTTCTTGGTTTAGTTTAGCGATTGCTGTAATGTTTTGCCCCGCTTCTTATCTTGGTCAAAAAGTGGGGTTTTTTTTTTTTTTTTTTCGGAAAAAAAAGGAGAAATATAAAGGGATAAGGGAGAGAACGCACCAGGAGAGGAAGGAAAAGAAACGGAAAAGAAGAGAAAGAAAGGGACAGAAGAAGAAAAAAAGAGAGAGAGCGCATTGCACATACATGGGACCTCGCCAATTCAGATTTATTTCGATTTGCAATGCCTGATGAGGATTTAAGTTTTTTGTTTGTTTAATAGAAGTAGGTTTTGAAATTAGATTTGAATTACGAAAACCGATTTTGAAGTTATCAAATTTTGTAAAAGTAATAGTGAAGAGTTGTGGAATTTGACGGGAGATAGTTTGAAGTAACTTTTAGTTAAAGCAAAATTTCTGAGTTTTGCATGCAAAATTTTGAAAAATCACATTGGTGAGCAATTTGTTGATATGCGAGAGTCAATTCGTTGGAGATTGAGGGGGTGCATGATAAAAATAATTTCTGTTCCAGAAATGATTTTTTTGTTCCAAACCAATTTCTGGAACAGAAACTTGTTTGATAACCCTTATCAAATTTTCTATTTCTGGAATAGATTTCTATTCCAGAAATAGAAATTGAGGAGAAATAGAAATAGAAAATATCTATTTCTGATTTCTTTAGAAATCAATTTCTGATTTCTCTGACCTAATATCACTCATCTCCCTCGTACTCCTCTTCTCTCTGCCTCCTCCTCCGCCTCTTCTCTACCTCCTCCTCCTCCTCCGCCTCTCCGCTCTCCTCCGCCTCTGCACCGACGCCCTCCGCCTCTCCGCTCTCCTCCGCCTCTACACCGACGCCCTCCGCCTCTCCTCCGCCTCTCCTCCGCCTCTGCACCGACGCTCTCCGCCTCTTCTCTGCACCCCCGCCGCTCGTTCCCCTGCGAAGCCAGAAGCCCTCAACAGATCCGAGCACCGACGCCCTCCGCCTCTTCTCTGCCTCCTCCTCCTCCTCCGCATCTGCCTCTGCTCCGCCTCCGCCTCTGCTCCGCCTCCGCCTCCGCCTCCGCCTCCGCCTCTCCTCCGCCTCCGCCTCCGCCTCTCCTCCGCCTCTCTCCGCCTCTGCTCCGCCTCAGCCTCTGCCTCCGCCTCTCTGCTCCGCCTCTCTGCTCCGCCTCCGCCTCCGCCTCTGCCTCCGCCTCTCTGCTCCTCCTCCGCCTCTCCTCCGCCTCTGCTCCGCCTCTCCTCTGCCTCTCTGCTCCGCCTCCGCCCGCCTCTGCTCTGCCTCTCTGCTCCGCCTCCGCCTCCGCCTCTCCTCCGCCTCTGCTCCACCTCTCCTCCGCCTCCGCCTCTACCTCTCCTCTGGCTCATCAAACGAATTTCTATTTTTGAAATAGAAATTCTATTAAGTTATCAAACAGTTTTTTTTCCTTAGAAACTCGTCCAGAAATAGAAATCGAAAAATTCATTTATGTTCCAGAAATAGTTTCTGGAACATAAATGTTGTCATGCACCCCTGAGTTTCCTCCAAAGAGGGTGGCCCTTGATGGTGACTTCTGCAGGGTCTCCAAAGCTAGTACCTTTGCACGCCTGCTCTTTAAAGATAAAATGGTTTTTCTTACTTTAGTTCCCACTTGGACAAAAATTGCTCAACTTCAAAACAGTGCCGAACTTTTTGGCTTTGAAATGGAAATGATGGAGAAATTTAACTGTAGAAGTAAAATTCTTGGAAATTAAAGTGCAAAAAGAAAAGTTAACATTTTAAACGAACTTTTTGCTCTCTGTCCATTCCTAACGCGTGCCCCAACACTTCTCTCCCTTCATTTTTTTTTCTATTCACCTCCTCTGTTTTTTTTTTTTTTTTCTTTTTGCCGACCAGTTTCTCAGTCCTTGTTGCCCATTCTCTTCTTGTTACCACATGGACATTATTACGTCATTATTTGACCAAAAAAAGAAAAAGAAGAAATTACGTCATCGTACTAATTGTAGGTTGATGGACATTATATCGTAAATACCCTTTAACGGTACCTTTTTTTTTTCCCGACAAGCAACTTCGGTAGTGAATTTGGGTTTTGCTACCTTTACAAACTGTTTGACAGTCGACTTACAGCTATAACACCTTCAAAGTTTCGACACTTTCTCGATGCAACAACAAATATCGACTTTCAAGATATACATTATAACTCAATAAAACTACATCAATCGGACCTAATCTCACCATTGCACGTGTATTTTTCTCCAGTCAAGTCACTTTCCCTAATATATCATGTGTTCGCGATGTTCGCAAAACGGAGTCACATGAAGATTCCGTCCCCTTGAGCGTCAAATCATACATACACCGTGTTTCGTTATTAATCAGTAATTTTTTTTGGAGGATTTGTTAATTACTAAATTGCCATTTCTCACAATTTTTTTTTTTGTTGAGACAATTTCTCACAAATTACAAACAAAGAAGAGAAAATAAGCAACTGGCTACTTGCTACCACCAAAGTGAACGATCCAAACCCAACGTGCTCATGCGTCATTTTGAACTAATTTCAAATACTTACTCCCCCAGCCGAAAATTTCCATCAACAATTTTCGGAAAAAGAATTGGAAAACCAACAATAACATATGTGATATAATATGACTACATGCCCTTGTTCTTAAAATCCAGCTTTACAATGATGATTAACTCAGGAAATCGCCCTTTGTGCACACTACAATTATTTACAATAACACCATAAAATAAAAAGTGTTTTTATCCTATGCTTATTAGAATCACTTTTCATGTCTCAACTATTTTCAATCAAGCAAACCTATTGAAAATATTCCCACTTTAAAGGTCATGCTGTCATTAATATGTTATCTCAATCTATAATTACCAATGCATAACGTTATAATTCGCAATAATTAAAATGATTGTCAAATAATTGCAAATTCATACTAGTTATGACCAACTCAACTTATTTATGGAGGATCTTAAAATTAGTCTCTTTTCTTTACAGAAAATGGTAGAAAAACAGGAAAACAATTTTTCATAATCAATCTCATCCAATAATGATTTATCGAAATATAGAATCGATTGCCCTTCTGTTGAGAAGCTTCAATGTGAATTTTATGGTATACCTACTTGGCCCAAAAAGACAAAAAAAGAAAAGAAAAGAGCGAATAAATACCTACTTTTCTAAATTATGTTGGATAAATAAATTAATTCAGATCTATTCACTATGAGCCCAACCGAACCCGCGGTCCAGGTCACACGAAAGCGCGTGGAATCTTCATCCTGCAGACGTAATCGGACAACGGTGCCAGCCGGCAGACCAGCCCAGGTGTACCACCGTGGAATTACACGTGTCGGCATCAGGAGCCTCCACCTCGTCGTCTCTGTAATGCGACGAGCGGATCGCATGCAACAAGAGAGAGAGAGAGAGGGGATGGGCGGTGGTGATGATGGGACCCACCTGATACAAAGGCTCGTGATTATCGCTCGCTTCTTGTCCACCTTTGAAAAGTCAACTTGCTCTTTTTTTTTTTCTTTTTTTTAACGCGCCTTTTTTTGGGTCGGAATTTCTTAAACACGCAAGAATACTAGAGAATCTTGTTGATTAACATGTTTTTAAAATATATAATGACTAATGGAAAGAGCAACAATAGAGACTGAAAACTGGGGCTGACCAATCATAACGAGCGTATTCAGCGAAAAGTTATTATATGAATGCATATATATACACATATATATTAAGTTTGAATCTGAATCTAAAAATCATGGATTTTAAGTAGGTCTTACAAGAAATTTAGCGGTGCAGAAACTATTAAGTACATTTAAGAAGTTCATTGATTAATACATCATATATGATACTTATTAGTTGCTTCAATAATCCTTTTTCCAAGTAGGATGGTTCGATTTCATAGCCAATTGCGTTAAATATTTGCTAAAACACTCGGTTAATGAGGTTCCATATATACGAAAGTGATGAAAAAGAAACGCCAAAGCAATTGGAGCGTTATGGGGAGTGAAAAATCGGCTGTGTTTATTTCAATTTGCACCATTTAATATGAATAACTGAAAATATTTTTAGAGGAAAGCTTTTCTAAAAAAATTGGACATGCATGGAGTCTCGATTCACAATCCAATGGACCTTAGCTCTTCGGCTTTTGAAATTTATTGGATCGATTCCTTATTTATATTTTGACCTATGGGTTTGCTTCATGCCATGGGTTTTCTAATGCAAATAGCTAAACATGCAAAATAACAGCCTAGAGGAATTAAGATATTTCTTCTAATTATGCAGAGGAATAGCAACAGTAAAAAAATCACAATTTTTTGTATTTTCAAAGGGTTATAAAGGTATTATGACGGCCTACGTATTCATGAAAAAATTAATTTTAAACTGGCTGAGTAATGACTCGCTTATTTAAATAATTCTAATATCAAAACGACGATATTGTTATTTATGGGTTCTGGAACCCTTTCCCCCATATCCCTATTAATTTTCTTCAATCCATACACCCTCAGAATTGGAAAAATCTTCCAGTTTGAACCTCACCGAAATTCTTTTTTTATAAAAAAAATGACCAAGTTAGTGACTTGAATTTAGGAGAATATTATTTAAACAGAATTGAGATGAACCTTGTAGGTGTTTAAGGTGTAGATATTTTTCTTACAAGGTGGCGCTAATGCTTTGCGTGCATCTCCCAAGTACGTCGAAAAAAAGTCAACCATTGGAATGAGCATTGTCCTTGATTGCGTTAATTTTATGCTTTCGCGTCATTTGCTCTGTCCCCCGCAAAGAAGAAAACAAATGTCAATTTTTGAATTACTTGAATTGGGTATGGGAACAAAAATGCACATTTCTTGTTAGACTCTAATTATTGCAATTGTGCTTGTATCTATTCTAATTATCTCTTTGGAGAGTTAGTGTTACTTTTTGTAACATGTTAATTGAAGAGTGTACAAGAGTATTAGCAGTATTTGGTTATTGATAGTGTACAAGAGTATTAGCAGTATTTGGTTATTGATGTTGAGATTTATTAGCTTTGAATACAAGCAATACGTGTGATAACTACTTATAAGATTATTATTGGATTCCAGCCTTGTTGGTCTAAGAGAGTTGATGTAAGCTTAATATAAGCTGAACCACATGAGACAATTTTTGTCTCTTAACTTAAATTTATGTTTTGTTTATAGAAGCATAAAGTCTACAACATCATCAAACTGTTGTTGCATCTCTCAGTCTGCTCCGGCATCTATCAAAACTTAACTAGAGTTATTTAATGAAAGGATTATTAAGTTTTGTGAATCAACCTTTTCACCTCATTTTAAGTTGCATTAGTAGCCTCGACATCATTTAGTTATTGCAATGGGCTATTTTTTTTTAATTAATAGGAAATCGAATTTTAAAACGATAATTATAACATGCAATTCAGTTTTCTGCTTTTCTTTTTTGGCTTCTATTTTTTCTTTTTTCAATGTCCTTATTGCTATGGAATTTGGATTCCTAACACAGGACACTTTCTGGTGCGTGCTTTGAGCGAATATGATTTCTAATTAATAAATGTCCACAGGACACTCTGGTGCGTGCTTGAGCAAATGTCCTCTTGATTGCGGTATGTTCGATGTGTTTCTACAGGAGGAAAGAAGATGCCGCTTGAAGATGCCTTGATGCGAAGCGTACATACAGACAAAAGTAAGTAAAAAACTGTATTATACAAGTTGGCAAATTGACTTTAGAATAATGTAAATAGGAGTGCCTTTCTTAGAGCTCAATTCGACAGGCATTAACGTAAACGAAGTTCCTGTCTAATTTATCGGTTGCTGAAGGTTTATATATATATATATATTTGTTAGGGCTAGTTGAAATAGCTGCTATTGAATTGTTTTAGCGATATCTAGAGATATCTAGAGATGGTGGCAATTTTAAGCGGGGAAATTGCTAACAGAAGTATCTTACCCACACTTTTTAGCATCTAGTCATTTTGTAAAATATTTAAGCCAATTTTCTTCTATTCAATAAAATTTCTTCACGGTTAAGTTGTATGATACATGTGTGGATATATATATATATATATATATATATATATATATATAATGTATCACATCTGAAGAAATATTCGACCACTATTATGAAGAAACCTTTCTAATCAGTGAAATCTTATTGATGTTTTTGTAGAGATTTCAACCCCTTGATTAAAATAATGTTATGCAACTTTCTATTAAAAAAGAAAAAGGAAATAAAACTGACGAGAAATATTCACATGCTCCAGGTGCTGATGTCCAGGAGTCTGACAAAAACATATTACCCAAACGCAAGATGACAAAACCATAGCAGTCAGATTGGATTTCGTTCATAGATATCTATAGCACGCTTAATATTCAAATAAGGAAAGTTTATTCTCAAACTTCAATCTGATTTTTTTCGAAAATCAACACTTATAAACTAATACAAAAAAAGGCCAATAATTGATGGCAAGCATTAGTCAAGGCGTCTTTTGTCTTTCTTATAAAGGGAAGACTGATGACATTTGCTTTACGGGCATATAAATCCCATCTAGGTCACATCTTCCACCTAAAACACTTATTAAAAATCTCCCCCAAAAATATGAGCAAAACTTCTGCCAACTCCTTATAATAAAAGTCGCATAAAACCAAAGTTTACCAGCCATCTATCTAACAAGAATCCAATTAAAATCATTTGTGGTTGTTGTCATTTGAAATTGGACCTGCCACCGAAAAATTTGGATTTTTTTAATAAATATCTGCAGCACGCTTAATATTCAAATAAAGAAAGTTTATTATTTTCAATCTTCAATCTGATTGTTTTTAATCAACAGTTATAAATTAATACCAAAAAAAAAAAGGCCAAGATTAGATGGCAAACATTAGTCAAGGCATCTTCTTTCTTTATTATAAAGAGAAGACGTCACTGATGACGTATGATTCACGAGCATATTAATCCCATCCCTATCATATGTTCCACCAAAAACACCGTTGAAAAATCTCCCCCTAAAATAAGAGCAATAATTTCACCAACTTCTGATAATAAAAGTCGCATAAAACCAAAGTATACCGGCCATCTATCTAGCAGGAATCCAATTAGAATCATTTGTGGTTGTTGTCATCTGAAATGGACCGTCCACCGAATGACTTGGATCTTTTTAATAAACATCTGTAGCACACTTAATATTCAAATAAGGTTTATTATTTACAATCTTCAATCTGATTTTTTTTGAAAAATCAACACTTATAAATTAATACAAAAAAAGAAGAAGCCAAGAATAGATGGCAAGCATTAGTTAAGGTGTCTTCTTTCTTTCTTATAAAGAGAAGACATCACTGATGACATATGATTTACAGACATATGAATCCCATCCCCGTCACATCTTCCACCAAAGACACCCTTAAAAATTCTCCTGCTAAAATAAGAGCAAAAAAATTTCACGGACTTCTCATAATAAAAGTCGCATGAAATTAAAGTTGACCAGCTATTATCTAGTTGGAACCCAATTAATAATAATAATAATAATAATAATAATAATAATAATAATAATAATAATAATAATAATAATAATAATAATAATAATAATAATAATAATAATAGTTTCGACCGCTTAATAGTTGTTGTCTTCTGAGATTGGACTGTCCATCGAATAATTTGCACCATCTTCACCAAAAACTTGGTAGTCATGTTCCATGGTTTTGTTGGCTGCATCAGGTTTAGTGGATGGTTTGATTGTCTTATACTAAATTCTATGAGTGGGAATCCAATTACAATATTATGTACGCAGTCTTTGTGTCCTCGCAGTCAAATGGGTTATTTGACAAAAGAAAATTAGTTTGTAGCAATATCTCATGTCTGGAAATAATAACATTAGTCGAATGTGAAGTATCTTTATCATTAGTTACTAGCAATATCCAGATTGGGCTATATGTCGGACTTAACCTGTTCTCCGTATCATGAGAAAACCTTTGTGATTTCGAAACAGGCCTCCAAGGGCTCAACTGGGCTGGGCTGGGCCGGGCTGGATTTTACGACTATATAACCTTGTCAAACAACGCCCGTAAGTGGTCCCTTCGGGCACATGTAGGAGTGGTGGATTAATTATTGAAATGTAATTGGGAAAAAAACAATGCGATATCATCCTCATTCACTTTAAATTAGAAAAGTATGTTAAGGAGCTATTTGAATCGGCGTCTTACAATCAGCTGGTTAAGTGTCGAGAAGATGGACTAGCTCGAGCTCGATCGAGCCATTTGCCATCACCATGCAAGCTTCAAACACTCGGCCGGATTACTCAACCAAGTCATTGGTCATTACCACCTGAAATCCACCCCTTTTTGCGCGCCATTTCTTTTTTAACTTGGGGTGATTGAATATCAAACTCAATTGTATATGATCATTCTCTAGTCAAGCGGCGAACGTCAATGTTTGATCCGGCCATTCCTCGTATGTGCAATGCAAACGAATTCGGCTTGCTGCAGTACTTCAAGTGCTTGGCTCTGAATCTGAAGAGTGTGGAGATTGCCTAGTCCCTAGCTCGTTCTTTTGATGACGGCGGATGTTAGCTCACCTTGTCAATCCTGCTTTTATCAAATGATGCACTCCTGCTGGAGAAGATGGTCATTAATGTCAAGAATAATGGAAGACGCCAATTGAAATCCTTTGAGTCTTTGCCATAGCTGGCTCTACCCTACCGAGTTGCTTTTGAAAAAGCTAGGTTGTCTTTAACTATCGTTAAAAGCGAGTTCTTGCTAGCAGCATCAAAGAGTTAAAACAACTTAAGAAGAACCCCAGTGAGACTGTCCTGGGTGAGGAATGTACAGAATCCTAGTTCCTATTAAGTCTATTAGTCCTTCACATGGGGCTCCTCTGCTCAGATCACAAAGATAAGAAGTCAAATGAGCACCATTTTGAAGTTTTTACCAAAATAAAAGTTATATTGTATCCTGCAATGAACTATGAAGAAATTTGAAGCTGACTTTATTTCCCAAGCATCCTCGGAAGCTAGAGAATATCTTTACAAAAGAAGACTGCACCAATGACATCAAACCTTTCAAAAACTGGAAGGAGAGCCTTCGAATTTAGTGTTATTGTTGCTGGACTGAGTCTTGGCTTCCAGTAGTGTGAATTTTTGGACTTCTATTGAAAAACTGACCAAGGCTTGCTCATGTTGAAAAACTAAGTAGAGCTGGTCAATTGACGAATCAAATCAATAAATTGAGTGTTTTTTCCCCTCAAATTGAGCAATGCCAATCAATTTGGAATTTTGAAGAGGGCCTAGTCTATACATGAACTATGCTCTCTCTCTCCCTTCTTTGCAATCGTTAACAAACATATATCATTTGCCTTGAGATTGGTTTTTTGCTTGATATTAGGAGGCATATATAATCCATCTAACATTGTTTATTTTGATTGTGGTTGATATTAGGTTTGATGCCATTAAAAATCCCAAACTATTGACTCATGTCTCATTTATTCCAACTATCCTTAAATTGAACTTGCATTTGAAAGTACTGAGAAATAGCTTTAAATGATATGAACAAACAAGAGGATTAGGTTACTGTAAGCCACTACCGAAAGCAGTAATCTAATAGATTATTAGTACAAAGGCAAAAGGGCTATCATCAAGTACTTGCATTTTATCAAGGTTTAGTTTGTGAGATACAACATCAATTTGGACATGAAAGATTTAAGAGTTGATGTATCATAATGACCTATAAGGATATTCAATGTGCTGAACATTCAATATCCAATGCTAATTATACACAAAAAGATATATTCTATTAATTGTGATTGTGCAAAATGAGCCTCATTTAATATACTTTGTCCAATTCGCCATATAGTAGCAAAAGTAAATTTTATAAGCTCTAAACGGCCATAAATAGTGGGTTTACCCAAAGGTGTTTGGTGTGATAGACAAGTTGTCTTCTAGACATTTCCTATCAATAGTAAAGCTTCTCCCCATTTTCTCCAGTAATATTTGTTTTACTAGCCTTCTCTTGTTTTCTCGATCCTCAAAAACTTTTAATCGCAATTTCTCCAAGACGAGCTTATGTAAAATGGCTCATGGAATTAAAAATTTACATGAGGTTTGCACCGACAGTGGACCTCATAACAATCATTTGTTTTGTTGGTAATATTATTATCTCATCTTATTATTAATGTTTGACATCAGTGTTTCTGAACTTGCATCAAGTAAAAAAATATATTATTTTCTGGGAAGAGAGGGGGGAGAATACATTGAAAACGAGAATATTTGGAAGGGCAATAAATAAAGGAGGATTAACTTTTAGAGTAAACTCAGCTAAAGTTCACAAAAAGCTATCATTATGACAGATAATAAACATAAGAAATATCTCGTGTGCACATGTTACTTTCATACGTTCTCTTTCCTCGAGATTGGCAATAATTCCAAAAGAAAGAATAATACAATTAAACAATTTTAGATAGGGTACGAAATCCACTAACAATATTGCAGACATAATCTCATGACCTTAAACCCACCATTTATTTGAGGATTCCAAATCTCTAAGATTGGAATATAGCCTATGTTCTTATTTGCCACCTTAAAACCATATATCTTGCTAGTCATATTCCACATAGGAATGTATTTAATGTAGAGTTCGTTAGCCAAGCACACTGCCCGAACCACTGAACCCAAAGTATAGATAGTCCAAACCAAATATTTGGTTCCCTTACACATGAAAATAATGAACATATACAGATGTAGCAAAAGCTTGGCACTATCAAGCAGGTCTCAAAGCTTACAGCAATACCATGAAGGCGGTTACCACCGGATAGAAGCCATGACTCGCCATCTTTCGGTCAATTCTATCCAAATCAATAGATAAATTGTTACCTTTTACTCCACTTTTTCCTTCAACAAATGCCCACCTAGCAGAAGAGGCACATGGCAGGTATAGGTTAGGACTTCTCGAAGAAGGGTGGAGTCAAAGAGCTTCAGTCAGAAAGCCCACATGCATTGCTTCTCACACTGATGTCTGCAGCTTCAAGTATTAGAGGCCCACCCACAGCAGCAACTCAAGTATAACCATCACAAACTCTTGAACAAACAGTCATTCTGAATCAGAGATTCTTCTTCTTACTCGTCCAGTATGCAGATTAGGGCCTTCTTTCTTGCAGCTAAAACACAAGCCACACCTCTACTTGCTGTTGCCAAAAAAAAAGTCAACTTGATTTCAGTCCAGTGTTCCTTAGATATATGGCCATAACTAACGTGATGTTCAGATACCTTTGTTGGGTAAATGTAAAAGTACAACACATGAATTATGCTAAAACACAGGCGGGAGGCAAACCTTGTGTGCCTAAAGAGGCTATGGCATGCATATAACTATAAATGCTCTATAGTATCTTGCTATACTAGATACCATGATAGAATCTATCATCATGAACTTGTAGATAGTGGTTCTCAGTCTGTAACTCAAGACTGTTATGCACCAATTATAAGAGAGAGATTATTCTTTCTGTATTTGTCTGGTAATTATAGATTCATCCTTTTCACACTTTGTCCTCTCAATTGATTTAAGGGGAAACCTAATACTCCAGCATTTTACTTCTTCGACAGAAAAATATTCTTCTTTGGAGCATGCTTTTGCACTTCTTCAATCTGCAGGAACAAACATGAGGTGGTCTATTAAAGAGGCAAAATGTACCTATGCCAATCACATTTAAACTTAAGAGTAGGTTCTCAGCGGAAATGTAGTAAGGAGCATGAACAGGATTAATTCAGTTCCACTACCCAGCCAACGAGACAAACTGTTACTGACACTGGCAAGTTTATCAAACATTGATACACAAAGGAAAGAGTAGGGCAACAATAAGTTTCCAGACATCCACAACTGCAAATGGACATGTTAAGAAGCTCAAAGAAAAAAATCTTCAGAACTATACAATTGATGGCATCACAATGAATTGATCCTTAGCCCGATAGTATGACAGCATCAAAATGTTCTTACCACTAACTGACAAGGGAGGAACTACAGCATGGGGAATGCTGTGAAGCTTCTCATTCTCCGTCTCCACAACTGCACTCACCCCTATTAAAAAATGGATAATTATCTTTCCAATTGGCCAAAAAAAAAAAAAAAAGGAAGAAGAAGAAGAAGGTAAATATAACAAGAGATATTTTAGTAGACCAGACATAAGTTTTCAAAAAACCTTCCACAAACCCATATTGAAGCTGCTGAATAAAATCCTAAGTTTGAGAAAAGAAATATTTTAGTAGACCAGACTAATATAACTACTTAACTGCAAACAAAGCATTAGACAGAACATGAAAGGTATGAACAATAAAATATTGTCTGTTCAGAATCAAGATTGAGAAGTTAGATGAACTTTTTTCAGTTGAAAGATGCATACTCTATTCACTTGGGCATCCTCCTCCCAATTGAGACACACCCCAGCTGCCGCATGGGACTTAAGCTTCTTAACAGTTTTCCATTCTGCTTAATATTTATACCGAGTTAAAAAAAAATATACCACAGTACGTATAACTGCTGCAAGCACTAGCATGTAACAAGCAGCACGATGCATATCCACGGTTCCATAAAGACGGCTAGATTGGTAAGATAACATTCATATGTAAAAATAAGATCTTCAAAGCAAAACATAATCCATGAAGTGGATAATGATTAGTAAATTGGTAAGACATCACAAAGAAACTTTATGGCAGCAGCATCAGCCAAGTTCTGAGCAATTGTACCCACAACCAAACAGCTAGCTTAATGAATAACTGGTAATCTACAAACTTTTCCACCCACAAGCATATTTAAGGCACATACAAATTCTATCATTTAGGAGTCTTCCGAACTATTACCTTCCTAATATGACCGAACTGGACATGTGTCGCTTTAAATAATAGAAAGAAACTAATAATTTGATGAAAATGAGCGTGCCATGGATGACTGCTTCTATATGCTGTCTCAGTCATCTTTGGATAGGAATGAACGATTCAATCTAATTAGTTAAATGGGTATTTATAAGATATCATGATATCATCTAAACTGAGCACTTTGTAAGTTTATGGCTATTCTTCTTAAAAATTATATGACAT
Source organism: Eucalyptus camaldulensis (assembly GCA_019915185.1). Taxonomy (NCBI): domain Eukaryota; kingdom Viridiplantae; phylum Streptophyta; class Magnoliopsida; order Myrtales; family Myrtaceae; genus Eucalyptus; species Eucalyptus camaldulensis. The sequence goes on along the minus strand of JAHSVA010000013.1, from coordinate 11,050,550 downwards.
TGACGAAGATATGCATATTGCATGTATTGTACAAGTAATAAATGCTGCGCCGGTCATGTTTGGATTGGAATGAACCATTCACTTTAATTAGTTAAATGGGCTATTCATCTCTTGTCGTTTTTAGACCTATTTAACAAAGGGGGCATGATCGAAAAGAGTGTTCTAATAAGATCTGTTAAGGCTTTTGTGCTTAGATTGACCTAACTAGCAGTCCACTGTTCATTTGACATTGGCAGACAGGACCTGTAAACATGGATTGCCACCTATATTAGCAGCTAAATGTGTGTTGAGCAAGCTTGCTGTTTGCAATGCATCATGCGACTTTTGAGCAATTCAGAATCTTTCCCAACAGAGATTAGAGAAGAACACATTCTGAAGATAAGGGATTCTTGCAGTGAAACTGTACCATCTTCTAGTCCCAAGACAACTACTTTGCCATCAGGATGCCAGCATAATGATGTTATACATTTACCTAGAGTACATTAGAATAGTTAGATAATCTAGTATAATGACATACAATGGAATGTGCAAAGAAAAGTGATTTCATAAACAACAACAACAACAACAACAACAAAAACACAGAGAGAGAGAGAGAGGGGGGAGAGAGAGACAGACAGACAGAGAGGATGAATAATTTGTTCACCATAAAATTAATAGACTAAGAGGAAAGACAGAGAACACACATAAACCGAGAAAATGATAATCAAAATTTGGGAAGTAAGGCAAACATCATAACAGTACACATTATATCTGACAGGGATATTGGTAGCTTGACATGGGATTTCTTTGGGCTAGTAGATCATCTAAAGCTAGGGAATCTACATCTTTTTGGCAGCCTTCAATCCATTATCTCAATCCAGGAACAAATCTTATTGTTCAGCTTTGGAACCTTGAGGTGGAGCGTAACCATGAAAGCATACGTCAAGCAAGGATCACAGGTGTACAAGTATCTACAACTTATCTAAACAGAAACCACTCAAGGATTGGTTCACGAAGCACTCAACAACATGTTTTTCATATCAAGAAGGCAACATGATGCATGCGGCATTCAGATGTTTCTGGAGAAAATATACCTCCTCTCTAAATTTTTCCAGTGAGAATAGATTACAAAAACTACCAAGGCTAGGCATCTGTCGCGACCTCTTTTTTTTTTTCAGGCGCCCGCGATCGGGTACGGGCGCCTAAGGGAGGCTAATGGCTCGACTGAATTTATTAAAGCCCGGACTCTCCCAAGTCCACCAATTCACGACTTAATAGTCCAAGTTTTTAACCTGTAAGTCAATTTTAAAACGGAGTCGCCACTAATCAGTTTGGGGTGGGTTGATTAGAAACCCAAGCGAAATATCGGGAGAAATACTCGCTCCTGCGTAACCAGAGAAATTAGGATCGGGGACTTGATTACACTAGTTAATCACTAATGCCCTTTCGGTACCTAATCTTGTTTAAACCCTAAGGCTTTTTGGATTTTTGAGGGATTTTTCATGCATTTTTTTTAGAGGAAAAACATTTTTTTTTAGTCTTTTTTCTAATTTTTTGACATAAAAAGCATTTTTTGGATTTTTGATCTTTTTCTGAAAATATAAATCATTTTTTGGCTTTTTCTGAATTTTTTGGTTTTTTTGGGAAAATATGGACATTTTCGATTTTTTTGATTTTTTAGAAAATAAATTATTTTTTTATTAAAATATTATATTATTTTATATTAAAATAATAAAAACGAACCGGGTCGGATCCAGGGTTGGGTCCGACCCGGGCTGTTCGCCCAGAACGCAAACGGGCCTGCAACACAGGCCCGACTCATTTTTTTTCTTTTTTAAGCGTAAAAGCCCAAAACCTATTTTTTTTGGCCCACTTCACAAAAATTCTAGCCCAACACAACCCAGCCCACGCGTGCAGGCCTGACCCGGGGAAACCCTACCCCTACGCCAACCCGGATCCGCCCGACTTCGACCCGGTCCACAGCCGCGACCCGGATCATGGAACCCTACCCGGCCGCGACCCGCTTCTGACCCAACTCGCAGCCGCCCCTCGAAACCCTACCCGGACAGTGGCCCGGATCCGACCAGGCATCCCTTTCGCGAGGTAGGTTGCCCGGAGTCCTAGGGCTCGACGATTTGCGGCGCCGGAGAGGGGTTGTCGAGACATCGCCGGAGGACTCAACGGCCGCGACATGACGATCAGCGACTAGGCTTTCAGGGGAAAAGAGGCGACGACGATGGCGGCCGCTGGTTCGTCGGAGAAAGCGGCGGCAACAACGATGGACGACTGCTGGGTTTTCAGGGGAGGGCAGAGCGACAGCGACCCGAGCAGAGCCAACACGGCGGTTACCTGCTCGCAACAAGGGCACGACACGGCGGCCGCGGTGGTGACAAGGTGAGCAACAGCGATGGCGGCCCCTTAGATCTCAGACGGCGTCGGGATGGTGTTTGGGGCGGCGTTGGAGCTGAATCGACGGCGGATCTGAGCCTCGACCGTCTCTTGCACTTGATTTCTCCTCTCTCTGCAAGCTCGCTTGCCCGCGGCCTCCCCCGATGTCTCTCGGTGGGAGGCCGTTTAAGCTCACGACCTGCCTCCGGCGGGCCTCAGATCTTCGGCCGCGCGTCCTCGGACCCCCCTGAAGTCTCTCAGTGGGGAACCCGAAGTCTGCGGCCTTAGATCCGACTCCCTCTCTCTCTCTGTTCGTCTCTCCGGCAGAAGCTCTCTTTCTCCGGCCGCGAGCCTTCGGATCTAGGCTTGCTCGACCTCGGCTCCCCTTCTGAAGTCTCTCAGCAGGAAGCTCGAAGCTTTGCAGCCTTCGATCACTCTCGGCCTCTTGGCTTGCTCTTTGATTTCCCCCTTGAAGTCTCTCAAAGGGAAGATCTCGGAGCTCGCTGTGTGTCCTTCGACGGAGGTGGTGCCTCGCTATTTATAGGCGAGGGGGCGGCCGGTCGACGGGGCTTCGACCGCCGGTCTTCGCATGCCGAACGAACGCCCGCGGCCGAACCGGTGTCTCGTCTCAGCATTAAAGGCGCGCATTGAAGGCGCATGCGCGTTGTCCTCTCCTCCGGCGGCCTACCTCCATTCCTCTTTACCGTAGGTTGCCCTTGAGCGCGTCGCCGGCCGCCGCGCGTGATGCACAGAGGCACAGAGAAGAAGAAGGAAGGAGAAGGAAGAAGGAGGGGGAAGGGTTAGGTTGTGCGGGCCGGGCCGAGAAAAAAAGAAAGAAAATGAGCCTAGGGGCCCACGCGAATGGGAAAAAGGGGGCTGGGCCTATTTTTTTGTTTTCTTTTGTTTTTATTGATTTTTGTTGTTGTTTTTGTTATTTATTATTTATTATCTAGAAAAAGGAAAAATAAAAGAAATTAAGGCTTAATTAATAACCTAATCAAAATTTAGGTGTCAACAGCTGCCCCTCTTTGAAGGTGAGTTCGCAGAGGTTGCATTCAAAGATAAACCTGATACCTAAATTTTGTCTATACATATGCAATAGATTATATGATATTTAGGACCTAGTGTCCTATGCAGAAAATGAGCAATATAACATTGCATATACTAAGACAGATAAGAAGATACCTGTAGTTACTTACCGGGAGTGAGTGAGATAGGGTGTGAACCCCGAGTTTTGGCAAGTATCAAGGCGTCATCTTACCTGTTGCATGAGGAGATTGCTTCTCTAGGACCCGAACCATTCTTCGGTCACCTATTGGAGCAATAAGTGGTTTGTCTAGGACCCGAACATTTCTTCGGTCGCCTTGACGGGGAATTGCTTTTCCAGGACCCGAACCTTTCTTCGGTCGCCTGTTAGAGCAATAAGTTGTTTGTCTAGGACCCGAACCTTTCTTCGGTCGCCTTGACGGGGAATTGCCTTCCCAGGACCCGAACATTTCTTCGGTCGCCTGTTAGAGCAATAAGTTGGTTTGTCTAGGACCCGAACCTTTCTTCGGTCGCCTTGACGGGGAATTGCTTTTCCAGGACCCGAACCTTTCTTCAGTCGCCTGTTAGAGCAATAAGTTGTTTGTCTAGGACACGAACCTTTCTTCGGTCGCCTTGACGGGGAATTGCTTTTCCAAGACCCGAACCTTTCTTCGGTCGCCTGTTAGAGCAATAAGTTGTTTTGTCTAGGACCCGAACCTTTCTTCGGTCGCCTGTTAGAGCAATAAGTTGGTTTGTCTAGGACCCGAACCTTTCTTCGGTCGCCTTGACGGGGAATTGCTTTTCCAGGACCCGAACCTTTCTTCGGTCGCCTGTTAGAGCAATAAGTTGGTTTGTCTAGGACCCGAACCTTTCTTCGGTCGCCTTGACGGGAGATGCGCTGACCTTTCTCAGGACATCTGTTTGTTGGGAGATAGTACTTGGACGATCACAAGTACAAACTCTTAGGGGATACTTGGATGATCACAAGTATCGAAGGGGTACCTGGACGATCACAGGTACAAACTCTTTGGGGATACCTGGATGATCACAAGTATCGAAGGGGTACCTGGACGATCACAGGTACAAACTCTTGGGGGATACCTGGATGATCACAAGGATCGAAGGGGTACCTGGACGATCACAGGTACAAACTCTTTGGGGATACCTGGATGATCACAAGTATCGAAGGGGTACCTGGACGATCACATGTACAAACTCTTGGGGGATACTTGGATGATCACAAGTATCGAAGGGGTACCTGGACGATCACAGGTACAAACTCTTTGGGGATACCTGGATGATCACAAGTATCGAAGGGGTACCTGGACGATCACAGGTACAAACTCTTGGGGATACTTGGATGATCACAAGCATCGAAGGGGTACCTGGACGATCACAGGTACAAACTCTTTGGGGATACTTGGATGATCACAAGCATCGAAGGGGTACCTGGACGATCACAAGTACAAACTCTTGGGGATACTTGGATGATCACAAGCATCGAAGGGGTACCTGGACGATCATAGGTACAAACTCTTGGGGATACTTGGATGATCACAAGCATCGAAGGGGTACCTGGACGATCACAGGTACAAACTCTTTGGGGATACTTGGATGATCACAAGCATCGAAGGGGTACCTGGACGATCACAGGTACAAACTCTTGGGGATACTTGGATGATCACAAGCATCGAAGGGCTACCTGGACGATCACAGGTACAAACTCTTGGGGATACTTGGATGATCACAAGCATCGAAAGGGTACCTGGACGATCACAGGTACAAACTCTTTGTACATGGAATATCGAGGACATACCTTGGATATTCATGTGGAAATATCGATGATGGGTCTTGCATATACGTGAAAGTCTCTCACCTGCTGGTAGTGGGAATATCGAGGACGTACCTTGGATATTCATGAAGGTCTCTCAACTCCTGGCAATTGGGAATATCGAGGACGTACCTTGGATATTCATGAAGGTCTCTCACCTCCTGGCAATTGGGAATATCGAGGGCGTACCTGAGATATTCATGAAGTTTTCTCACCTTCTGGTAACATAAACTTGAATGTAGCACGAGGCTTACCTGGATGGCCACAGGCACTTAAAAGGGGTGGAACACCTGGGTAGGCGCAGGCACACAAAGCAGTGGAATGCTTGAACAGCTGCTATTATTTGGAGACAACTTGGGCAAGTTGAGTGTCATGAAAAGAAAGTACCTGGACAACGGTGGGTACTTGACGATATGAGGATACCTAGACAACAGTAGGTATTCCAAGAGATACTTGGTCAGTCGCAAGTATCAATACTCTGGAGACAACTCGAATAGGTCGAGTGTCAGGAAAAGGGAGTATCCGAACGGTGGCCGGTACTTAAAGACAAAGGATACCTAGACAGCAGTAGGCATTCAACGATAAAAGGATACTTGGTCAGTCACAAGTATCAATACTCTGGGGACAACTCGAATAGGTCGAGTGTCAGGAAAGAGGAGTATCCGGACGGTGGCTAGTACTCAAAGACAATGGGATGCTAAGACAGTTGCAAGCATCGAAACTCAAGGGACAATTCGAATAGGTCGAGTGTCAAGAAGAGAGTACCTAGATAGTGGTAGGTATTCAACGATAAAGGGATACTTGGTTAGTCACAAGTATCAATACTCTGAGGACAACTCGGACAGGTCGAGTGTCATGAAGAGGGAGTACCCGGCAAGTGGTGAGTACTCAAAGACAATGGGATACTGAGACAATTTGTAAGCACCCAAACTCAAGGGACGACTCGAATAGGTCGAGTGTCAAGAAGAGAGTACCTGGACAGTGATAGGTACTTTAAGACAAATGGGGACAGGGATATGCTTACCTGGCAATATCTTTGATCTCTAAGAGTATATCTGCTATTTGTACAATATGCACACATGATTGTACATGCTGAAAATTCATGAGTTCAAATGGGATTAATGCTTGATAATTTTGTCAGCTTTGCATCATCTGATTTCCACTGGGGAAGATTTTGAAAGACAACCTTCATTTAGAATGTAGATGTCTTGAGCATGCTCGATGAGGGACTTTCAGTCTGAAAGGACTTTCCACTCTCTCTCATGGAAAAGGCTATCCTGACCATTGATGCAGGATTTATAAGGACCACACTTCTCACTGTCATCATGTCAGCAGGGGTTTGAGTATTCTCGTAAGTGGTACGACTTTACCAATGTGAGACGTCTTTGTTGAAATTGTGATGAAGACTTAATCAATGGCTCATCAAATGGGACCGTCGAGGTCAAGGCTCATGAACGAAGTGCCGCACGATCATCTCCGGGTTTGCAAGTCGAGAATCCTGCGAAAAGAGATAGAGTAATCTTGCTCGTACTTCTTCGAGCAATGCTTATGCACATATGAAATCCTACATTAATTGAAGTGCCCCTAGTCTGAAGAGACTTTTACAATGGGATGCAATGTAGACTTGATTCATGTGTAAAAAGGTGACAGCTGGTGATTGTCTTGGCATTTGTCACCAGTCTTTCTTCTTACTATCAAATGGAGGTTCTATGGACCACAACAGCAACATTTTCTTGGTTGCATTTTTGACTGGGGGACATTGGCCTTGCTTTTACCAGGCACACTGCTTTTTTCATGCCCCTATTTTTATTCTAGTTTTTCATTTATGAGCATTGACCTTGCTTTTACCAGGTACACTGCTTTTTTTATGCCCATGTTTTTTCATTCTTGTTGCTTGAGAGTTGATCTTGACAAGTTCAAGCAAACGCCTTTGTTAGACTATTGAGTCTTCATTTTTTGCTGGCACTTCTGATTATGCTGCTCAAATGGCAGTAGCTTCTGCTTTGCCTTCATGTGAGGGTGAAATTACAGACTCAATTGGGTTGTACAATGAATACAAGTGCATAGAGAAAGAATTGCTCTTCGTCATTCTAGGGCACTTAAATTAACGTGAGTGTTCATATGTAATAAGAACACCCGAAGATTGATGCAAGTGCGAGCAAGAAAATTTCTATCTCTCTTCTCACCTTGTGATGCTGCTTTGCCTCCGATCTGCCCCAGTGTGGGGTGGTTCTTGATGGGGGTATGGGAGAAACTTCACCAGTGTAAGGAGCTCAAAGGGGTGAGCAATGAAATGCCTCTCACTGTTTTGGTTATCGTACCATTCGCGAGAGAACTCTTTACCCTGTAGTCATGGAATCTTTTGCACTCATCTCACAAGTGTATAGATGGGGGGATTGTGTGTAGGATATAGCTTGCCTGTCGTCATTCTGACGCGCCTCATCCAGCATGCTCAATCAATCTTGTATTCTTCACTTAGCTGTCTATTCTAATAATCCTCAGTGAAATTAGTGACTTAGACAGACAAAATCATCATGCAGAATTCATCTGGAAGTGACATGCAACATTTTGAATATGATGGAGTTTGAACTCTTCAAAACAAGTGAATGGTTTTGACTCAAAAAAGACCCTATTGACAACTTTAGGGGCTAACATAGTGGTGTTTCCAAGTATGTTAGATTTTGAACATCAAAAGGGTTATTTACAAATGGGTGTCGATGGTTGTCCCTATTGATTAGGGATATGACACATAAATGATCAGTCGGGGTTGGGGATCTGATCGGGCATCTCTGCTTTTGCCCCTGCAGAAGAGAAGATGTACAAGTAGATCAATTAGTCTGGCCAAAATCAAATGTGGGTTGAGGCCTGAAGATTTTCTGTCTTTTGCTTTGGCGATTACTCAGGACGCCTTTTCGCTTAGGGGAGTTTGTCATGCCTCTCATTGATTTATTATCTTTGTTTTTGACAGTCAGGTAACCTGCAACAAACAAGACATGCTTCTCATTGATTCGTTATCCTTGCTTTTGACAGTAAGGTGATCCTGCAACAAACAAGAGGAAATGTGTTAGTCATGAACTCTTTCAAGAGTTGAATAACTGGAAGCGATACAACTTTACCCTTCACTGGTTTGCAGATGATTGGAAGGACCTGAAGTGAGATGGGGACACGAAGTCCTATGTCCCTTGCTTTGTTAGGTCACCTGTTCTCTCGTAATTTGCAAGTGCAAGAGAAGCAAAATTTTTTTTATTATTTTTTTACCAAGCGGCTAACTGCCGCGTCGGGGATTCAAACCCCCGACTTCGGACCTTTTTGCTTCTTCCCGGATACCACTCGGCTAGAGGCGCCGACGGTGTCCGTAGGCCGCTGCATTTTTTATTTAACCGGACCGGCTCCAGGACGACACGTCCTTTTATACCAAGTTAGGTAAATCGATATGGGTCACTTGATTTGTCCAAATTAACCTTTAAGCTTGTTTCTTGAATCCTATACTTCCTGTCAATAGGAGAAAACATGTCAAAAGTGAGTTCAGACACTGGGAGTATTGGAAACGATACCAAATTACTCTTCTCCAAAGTTTGTATTTGCTGACTCCTAGGGATATTTGAATGTCGATGACAGCCTTTTTGTCTTGGCACAATTTGACATTTCTTTCGATTGGCCTTCCTCACTTATGGCCATGTATGTATGATTGATGGTTGTCGATTTATCTTCAACGCCTTCCTTCTGTGGAATTTTTCTTCTGTCTTTGACTATATGACCATTAACAGCATTGAGCAAAGTCATGTACTTCAAGCTTCTATGGAATCTGAGATAAAAAATCTCAAGCTTTCTGATGGCAATTACTCCTTGGAAGAATATGCGTCTTGAGTGAAGTTTCTAGATTCCAAAGTCATTGTCCAGGGTGTGGGGCTATAGATCGCTTTGACTGTCTAGATTTTCTCCCTGTTGACAGTAGTCACTTTAAAGGAAGAGAAGCAATTCCTTCTTTGTGCTTCTTGGCTCGTTGAAGCTGGAAGTCCCGCCAATGAACTTGCGACATCCTGCCATGAGCTATCATGCTATGCATGCTTCAAGTTTGATAATATGTCTGTGCCTATTACGTCCCATCCTTCGTCTCCTGTAGATGGAAGAGAGAGGATGTCATTTTCGACATTATGTTCAGGGAATAGGACTTACCATTTTGAAACGTGATGCTCCTTTCTGTTTGCCCCTGCTTTCTTAAAAAGGTGTTCTCGAGTTTGGTCTGTTCACACGATGTGGCAGTTTCAACTGCCTTCTGTCACACTAAATCAAAAGGGGATGCTATGAAGTGAGAAAGTTAAAGAGACAAACATGCTCAAATTCATCATCTTATTTTGACAAAAGCTTTTGGTGATGAAATATTTTTCATTTTCAAAATATTTTTTGGGGAGAAAAAGCATGAGGAAGCCCGGCCCTCAGTATTTCTCCTTGGATGATGTTTTTTTTCATGGTTGGATAACATCACTGGGCTGGTTTGGGGTACCGCCTCATGCTCTCAAAATATTTTCAACTTTATTTAATATGTGGATTTACATTTTGGAAGAGTGATTTCAAAAGTTAGTTCCTCAAGCGGAACTGATGTTGAAAATAAAACAAGCCAGACTTAAGAAAAATGTACAAGTTCCCACGTAGGGGAGTACGCAAAGAAATTAAAAAGGGTTCTACTTGAGCGAGCCTGCACCCATTTCCCCTAACGGTCCTTTGTTGATGGCGCCCATGAAAAGGTCTCCAAACATGGTGGTCGTGTCATCTGGCCCTTCTTTTTTTTTTTTGTTGCTAAGGGTGGAACTTTATTACCTGAATAATACTCAGCCTCTACCAGCCCTTGATAGATGTCAACGGTATGTGTTTCAACATTTATGCTCTGACTATCCTCAGAATTGAATACCGTGTTTACTTTGTCGGTGTGATTAGGGAGCGGATTGCTCTGGAATGAGAAAGCTTTAGTGTCTAACAGGTTTTGGATTCGACTTTTGAGAGCGAAGCACTCATCAGTCGAGTGCCCCACTTCTCGCCTGTGATAGTCGCATTTTTTGGATGGATCATAGCTGGAGAAGCTTTCTGTGTTTGGTCGCTTTGGCTCAGTTGAGAGGAGGTTCTTATTCTGGAGGACTACCAAAACCTGTGATGGAGATCCGGGAAGTGGAGTAAATTGTCTCCTGCTGCTGTAACGCTGGGACGGCTGACGTTTGGTGATCTGTTGTTGTCCTGCCCTTGTCTGAATTGTTGAAGGATGATTACAGGTCGCATTGACATTTACTAGGGGTTCTTTGTCTTTCTTCATGCTGAGTCTACCCGTGGGTGCAGATTCAGTGAACCAACCATCCCTCAACCCTATCTTGATTTGCTCTTCTACTGGAAGGAGTTGATCGATCGTGGTTACCATTCGATTGCGGTACTCATAAGGGAGGGTTTTGATAAACATTTTTCTCAGTTCGAAATCGGTTGGTTCGGGACTAATTTGGGTGGCTAGATTTCTCCGCCCAATGGCATACTCTTTGAATGATTCATACTTTTTCTTCTCGGTACGCTCAAGATCCTCGCGAGAAGAGGTAATATCCATTATGAACTCATACTGCTTGAGGAATGCCTCACTCACTTCGCTCCATGTTTCGAGGAGGCTTATGTTCTTTGTGATGTATCACCTCAGGGCAGGACCTACTAGACTTGATTGGAACAACTGGATCATCAAGGGTGCAGTATTGGCGTGTTGGGCCATCCAAACTAAGTACATTTGCAAATGAGTCATTGGGCAAGTTGTGCCGTCATACTTTTCAAATTCAGGTATTTTGAATTTTTCTAGCATTGTGACTTTGGAATAAATGGAGAGGTCCGTCGAAGTAGGATCTTTGAGGCATTGCAGTTGTTTCAATCTCTCCTCAAGCTTTTCGAGACGTTTGTCATGCTCAGCTTTAGACAAATTGTCTGGCTTAGCTTTCTCAATCGCGGTTTGGTGTGGATCATTCTCCAATTCGGGTATGTTATCGTTGGTATCTCCACCTTGATCACCCATGGTAGATGATTGTGGCAAGAATACCTCGATTGAGGCCGGGGCAGGAGTAAGTTTGCTTTGGATGGAGTCTATCTGCTTCGAGAGTTGTTGAAGCATATTAAAGACTTGCTTCATTTTGCTTTCTACAACCGCAATACGGCTTGGTACATTTTCTTCGGCCATTCTTGCTCTTGCTTTTGAACGAGTCTGGATCGGCGAACGTTGACGTTCCGTGATTACCTAGTCATGAGTAAACAAGCGTGTGTGAATACAAGGCGTAAATAGGGAGTCAGTCCATGATGACAACCTAATCCTACTATTTTTGTTTATTCATGAAAAAGTAGAGGATTTCCTAAACATGGATTGAAAAAGGGCACCCTACATGCTAACATGAGCTAAAAAGATATTCAATTTGAAAGGCGAAGAAAGCATGAGTTGCAACAAATTTTGAAAATGGTTTCTATCCCTTTTTTTTTTTTTAGGCAAATGAAAATTCTTGCTGAAAAGAATTTTGTAACATGCTTGAGAATAAAAACATCAACTGAAAGTAATTTTTTGCAAATTTTTTTAAAAACTTAAAAAAAAAACTTTATGACAATTACTTTCAAACTTAGATGGCCGCGATATTAAATCCTACACTAATCATGGACTACTCAATATATACAGGAAGGTAAGTAAATTGCAAAGTACACGAAATAAGAACTTACTTCACACGAGAAAATTGATGGCAATCACATAGACATGCGCATGATATGTGCGGCTCGATTTCTAACTGAGAAGGATTGGTGAGATTAAAAGGATATCCGCCCGTCGCAGTCTCGCGTTAGCAGCATACCCTCCTAACCCTGGCTAAGAAATTCGGGGAAAAGAAAGGCAACCTCTACATCGCAGTCTCGCGTTCGAGGTCGTATCTTTCTTAACACCATCCTAGAAATCCTATGGCGGCCCAGGTCCGGCGGCCGGGTTGTGTGTGCCATGTGTAGTGCTAAAACATTTAAGGATGTACAACAGTTTATAATCACAAAACATTTTATTTTAACAGAATAAAAAAAATTTTAAGCTATTACCCTGCACAAAAGAAAAAACCCAAGTCAGTAAAGTATTTAAACAAAGATAAAATGGCCTAAGTCCTCAAAGTCCCTAGTGGAGTCGCCAAGCTGTCGCGACCTCTTTTTTTTTTTCAGGCGCCCGCGATCAGGTACGGGCGCCTAAGGGAGGCTAATGGCTCGGCTGAATTTATTAAAGCCCGGACTCTCCCAAATCCACCAATTCACGACTTAATAGTCCAAGTTTTTAACCTGTAAGTCAATTTTAAAACGGAGTCGCCACTAATCAGTTTGTGGTGGGTTGATTAGAAACCCAAGCGAAATATCGGGAGAAATACTCGCTCTTGCGTAACCAGAGAAATTAGGATTGGGGACTTGATTACACTAGTTAATCACTAATGCCCTTTCAGTACCTAATCTTGTTTAAACCCTAAGGCTTTTTGGATTTTTGAGGGATTTTTCATGCATTTTTTTTAGAGGAAAAACATTTTTTTTTAGTCTTTTTTCTAATTTTTTGACATAAAAAGCATTTTTTGGATTTTTGATCTTTTTCTGAAAATATAAATCATTTTTTGGCTTTTTCTGAATTTTTTGGTTTTTTTGGGAAAATATGGACATTTTCGATTTTTTTGATTTTTTAGAAAATAAATTATTTTTTTATTAAAATATTATATTATTTTATATTAAAATAATAAAAACGAACCGGGTCGGATCCAGGGTTGGGTCCGACCCGGGCTGTTCGCCCAGAACGCAAACGGGCCTGCAACGCAGGCCCGACTCATTTTTTTTCTTTTTTAAGCGTAAAAGCCCAAAACCTATTTTTTTGGCCCACTTCACAAAAATTCTAGCCCAACACAACCCAGCCCACGCGTGCAGGCCTGACCCGGGGAAACCCTACCCCTACGCCAACCCGGATCCGCCCGACTTCGACCCGGTTCACAGCCGCGACCCGGATCATGGAACCCTACCCGGCCGCGACCCGCTTCTGACCCAACTCGCAGCCGCCCCTCGAAACCCTACCCGGACAGTGGCCCGGATCCGACCCGGCATCCCTTTCGCGAGGTAGGTTGCCCGGAGTCCTAGGGCTCGACAATTTGCGGCGCCGGAGAGGGGTTGTCGAGACATCGCCGGAGGACTCAACGGCCGCGACATGACGATCAGCGACTAGGCTTTCAGGGGAAAAGAGGCGACGACGATGGCGGCCGCTGGTTCGTCGGAGAAAGCGGCGGCAACAACGATGGACGACTGCTAGGTTTTCAGGGGAGGGCAGAGCGACAGCGACCCGAGCAGAGCCAACACGGCGGTTACCTGCTCGCAACAAGGGCACGGCACGGCGGCCGCGGTGGTGACAAGGTGAGCAACAGCGACGGCGGCCCCTTAGATCTCAGACGGCGTCGGGATGGTGTTTGGGGCGGCGTTGGAGCTGAATCGACGGCGGATCTGAGCCTCGACCGTCTCTTGCACTTGATTTCTCCTCTCTCTGCAAGCTCGCTTGCCCGCGGCCTCCCCCGATGTCTCTCGGTGGGAGGCCGTTTAAGCTCACGACCTGCCTCCGGCGGGCCTCAGATCTTCGGCCGCGCGTCCTCGGACCCCCCTGAAGTCTCTCAGTGGGGAACCCGAAGTCTGCGGCCTTAGATCCGACTCCCTCTCTCTCTCTGTTCGTCTCTCCGGCAGAAGCTCTCTTTCTCCGGCCGCGAGCCTTCGGATCTAGGCTTGCTCGACCTCGGCTCCCCTTCTGAAGTCTCTCAGCAGGAAGCTCGAAGCTTTGCAGCCTTCGATCACTCTCGGCCTCTTGGCTTGCTCTTTGATTTCCCCCTTGAAGTCTCTCAAAGGGAAGATCTCGGAGCTCGCTGTGTGTCCTTCGACGGAGGTGGTGCCTCGTTATTTATAGGCGAGGGGGCGGCCGGTCGACGGGGCTTCGACCGCCGGTCTTCGCATGCCGAACGGACGCCCGCGGCCGAACCGGTGTCTCGTCTCAGCATTAAAGGCGCGCATTGAAGGCGCATGCGCGTCGTCCTCTCCTCCGGCGGCCTACCTCCATTCCTCTTTACCGTAGGTTGCCCTTGAGCACGTCGCCGGCCGCCGCGCGTGATGCACAGAGGCACAGAGAAGAAGAAGGAAGGAGAAGGAAGAAGGAGGGGGAAGGGTTAGGTTGTGCGGGCCGGGCCGAGAAAAAAAGAAAGAAAATGAGCCAAGGGGCCCACGCGAAAGGAAAAAAGGGGGCTGGGCCTATTTTTTTGTTTTCTTTTGTTTTTATTGATTTTTTTTGTTGTTTTTGTTATTTATTATTTATTATCTAGAAAAAGGAAAAATAAAAGAAATTAAGGCTTAATTAATAACCTAATCAAAATTTAGGTGTCAACAGCATCTGATCCCAAGCTCTTACAAATTTGAATTGCCAAAAGATAAAGCCGTACAAGAACTTAACATAATTGGATGCAGCTCCGCCTACCCTCCTAGTCTTTTAGCTTTCTCCAACTCCTCCCTCCATGTATACATGTATGCAGCATAGCTTGAGATATATCCTATTCACAAGTAATTTAAAATTCCCAACAACAAACTTGATTAATCAATATGATGTGACAAAATGCCCCTTTGTAATCAGAAGAAGATACATTAATTTCAAGTAATACAAATTGTGCGAAATTTTCCAGACTAGACTCTACATTTTAACAATACAGAATGTGAGAAATCCTTGTAGGGAATGCTCAATCTGTACAAGAAGAGGAAAAAGAGGAGCTAGAAGTAATATTACCCTCAATTAGTACAAGAAGAGGAAGAGCGGAGCCAAAAGTAATATTACATCGTGAGAGTCACTAACAGAAATTGAAGGAAAACTATATAGATGCCCAATGGCATTGAGATCATATTTTGCAGGGATTAAACCTGCCAACTCCAAAGTGGGCATCAAGCATTTCTACATTGGACATAACCAGTCTATCTAGCATAAACGACATCCCCTCCAATTCTAGTTCTTTATCTTCGTGAACACTTTGACTGGTGTATCGAAAAGGGTAAAAAGATGGCAATACAGGAGCAGGGTACACTTCTAGTTGGTCTAAACGATTATCAGTTATGTTATGGAAATCTCCAAAGGCACCAATCTTGTCTAGAAGTTAATAGAAATCTATCGCGCCTGTAAATTAAAATCCCTTCATTCAACTAGTATCAGTTTGAGATTCTTTATTTGCAACTATGTCATCTCCAAATTTTCCCTCCCATTACCATCATTCACTCTTCATTTTTGTGTAAAACAACGACTCTTAGTTTGTTCTCATTTAGAATTCCAAGCACTTAACCTCTATATTCACCAACTCTTCATCAAATGCAATTTGAACTGGATTGGCAATTGAAGTGATTTATTTGGGGAAAAGGACCGTAGCACATTTAACGAAAAGCAAATGGGGAATAAGGCCAACGTGCATGCAGAGTCAGAGACTTGCAATTGGGCAAAGAAAACGGTACACCTTGTACCTCTGCCGCAAGTGATAAAACCTAAGCACTTTCAACATTTGAAAGGCAAAAGAATAAGACAGTTTACTCTTCCTTCCAAATACAGTTTAAAACCCCAGCAATTATATGCTTTGAGAACACTTTTGGTTCCCACCTATGAGACAAATTGAGTGACTAAAGCTTTTGAGTGTTGAAATAGTAGAACTTATATACTATTTCTAGTCAACAATTGCTTTTTCGGTCTTTTAAAAAACAGGACACAACTACTTTTCATTAATAATTTACTATGATCATTGGAATGATGGTTATGCACTACTGAGCAGGAAAAAGAATGACCCTTAACCAGCTGCCTTTTGTTTGGTTCATCAGTAGTTATTCTGAAGGCACGATGTGTATTTGCACCAGTCATGATCAGGCAGAGTGGTGAAACGATGTAAACCAGATTCCTCGTGCTGAAGTTTGGAATGAACTTCCTTAACTCGAGGAAGAGGGAACAATGAATTATCCATAAGTATGAACCAAACGAGTTAAATTTGAAATAAAAAACAATCTGCTCACCTGAAGGCACCAACTACCAATTAAAAGCTTAGTCGCGTTCTGCAGCTTCCGAAGCAGTCCCTCGACTAGGTTGCAATACCCTCTGTAAGACTCGTACCGATTTTGAACAAAACAATCAGATGGCCTTCTAAAATCCTCGCCTCTCATAAAAAAGTTCGACTCTGCTTCAATCAAGGATTGAGACTTCCGTTACCAGCTGCCTAATCATGCCAGAAAATCCTCTCAAACAGCAACAGAGGACTTGAAATCTCCAAGGGGAAACCCTCATCAAGTGCATACGGAAAGCAGCCATTGACAGCAATTTCCCTCAAAGTTCTCGAACAAACCTTGATGGTTCGGTTTAAACCGTAGCATCCTTCCAAACTGAGGTACTCGAGAACAGGGCTGCCATTCGACATCTCATGCATCACCTCCGAGTCGCAGACGGACAGGGACCTAAGATTAATCCAAGCGATACTTCTACTCAACGAGAAGCAACAAAGCCCTGAGTGCAGGTTCACCAACGAAGAGCATCCATAAAAGGAGCAGCGGTACTGCGAAATGGCCGGCCATCTCGCACAACCTCTTAGTCGCATCGACTGAGAGAGGTCCTCGACACGGCGGTCGACAGCAAAGCGAAGCCACGGACTGAGCTCAGGCGCGCAACGGTCGAGAAAATCGGCGTCGATGTGGAACTTCCTCACCTTGGGCGACGCCTGGAGGATCAAGATGCCGTCCACGGACGGGGAGGCGTTCCGCCAGGGGAAGGAGAAGACGAGGTCCGGGGGCGGCGGTCCAGACGGATCGCCACCGCTTCGACAAAAAAGCACGTGCGGACAATGCGTGCGAGCTCGAGAGGAGGAGGAGGTTGGCGATCGCTTCTTCTTCGCCATGTAGGGATCGACGATCGAACGGAGGAACCGGAAGGAGAGCCTTCCTCCGATTTGAGGGTTCATTTCACTCGCACTTAAGTTTCTGGCTTCCCGTACAGAGACACGTGTCGCTCGACGGAGTGGCAACCACTTTACCGCGCATTTTGATACATCTACGAGCCCATGATGATGGGCCTCCCACGTCTTGAATTGCCGAGTACCGAACCTTAATTTTTTTAATCCAAGCTTGTCCGACATCTGAAAAAATCATCATTCATATAATAACTTGTATAGTCAATATCTAACATTTTGTCTGTTACCCGAGACAAAAAAACTGCTAACCAAATCCAATGCAAAACTTGGAGATTTGATCTTTTTGAATATTGATTTTTTTTTATTTGGGTGGAATAGGTTGATTTGTCCTTCATTATTGAAAAAAATTAGAGGTATTCGTAACATTTCGAAAGTAGAAAAAAAATCAAATCAAGCTGAAAATGGCATCTGCTTGGCTTCGGAAGATACCATGAAAAGAGGTCCATACCATAAAGGAAGATTCTACTAGGCAAAATTCTGAATATTGTTTGGTGCAGGTAAAGTACGAATAGCATTGGTAAATATCAAAACCAGTTGGCAACTAAATTTTGACCAATAACTTATTCGGTTAGTAGCATTTTGGTAAGTTACCAATTTTTTTTAAAAAATATCAACAGTTATTAGATTTATATATATATATATATATATATATATATATATAAACTAATGAATTCCCACATCTAAGCACGTGAACAAATTGTTGTGAAGAGAGGCTCTCATAACCAAGGCAAAGCATCACAGATGAGATCAACATTGGCTCAATTCACTATCTTCCGAGCACCCGCCAGTTATTTTATCTGCTCATTTTCTTTTGATAACTGAGTATTCATTCTCAACGTTAGCTTGTTGGCAGTAATAATACCATAGGAAAGCAGAGTTTCACTTACTACATTGAGTCCAAGGAGTGGAATTGCTAGTATAAATAAGTCTTAACTTCTCCTAGGCTCAAAGTGCTATTAACAGGTAAAAAGAGTTTGATATGATTCATTGATACAAAGATTGACTCTTACAATTATAAGGGATACATGCACAAAATGTGAGAAACTTTCCAGCCTATATCAAATCTCTCCTTGCAAGGAATGCTCAACCAATACAAGAAGAGTAGCTGGAAGTAATATTACACCGTGAGAGTCACAAACAGAAATCGAAGGAAAACTATATAGATGCATGACGACGTTGATATGATATTGCAAGGGTTAAACCTACTAACTCCATGTGAGCATCTAGCATTTCTGCATCTGACATAGCTAATCTATCTAACATAAATGACATCCCCTCCAATTCAAGTTCTTTATCTTCGTGAACACTTGGACTGGTGAACCAAAAAGGGCAGCAAGATGGCACTACAGGAGTAGGGTACACTTCCAGTTGGTCTAGATGATTGTCAATTATGTTTTGGAAATCTACTAAGGCACCAATCTTGTCTAGAAGTTTATAGGAATCTATCACGCATGTAAGTAAAAATCCCGTCATTAAACTAATATCAGCTCAGGCTTCTTTACTTGCAACTATGTCATATCCAAATTTTCACTCCCATTACCATCATTCACTCTTCATTTTTGTGTAAAACACCAACTCCTTAGTTCAAAGTCATGTTCTCATTTAGACCTTCAAGCACCTTACCCCTATATTCACCAACTCTCCATCAAACGCAATTTGAACGGGGTTGGCAATTGAAGTAGTTTATTTAGGGAAAAGCATCGTAGCGCATTTTAAGAAAAAGCAAAGGAGGAATAAGGCCAATGACACAAAGGGCGCACACCAAGCCATCGTTGAAGAAACGAACACACTGAATAACAATAACAAAAAAGGAGAACTCTCTCGAGTCGAAGCAATTACCAAGAGAGATTGTCCACAGCCTCTACCAATTGAAGTGATGAAGCACCACGTTTGAGTCCTCCGTGACCATCGCCAGCAAATCCTTCTCCGGATTCCACTCCACCATCTTCACCTGCCAATCGGAAGGAACCGAGACAAAAACCTCACAAAATCGAATGGGAAAACAATCGAATCGACCCGCCCATTATTAGGTCGCGAAAGAAGGCGGACCGGAGCCGAACCTGAGAAGCCAGAGGTTTGTCGAACTGAAGCTGAAAGGGAGGCACGTGCCGCGGCCCTTCGTCGGTCTCCATAGATGAAAAAGATCCGGAAGCAGCCAAAAACGCAGCCACCTGCTGGGGCAAGCCGCGAGGGAGCGTAGGGAAGCGGCAGTGGTAGCAAATGCGACCAGAGAGGGAGAGCTAATGGTGTAGGTGGAGGGTGGAGCCCGAAAACCCTAGAAGAAAGCCTGGAGAGGGAGAGAGTAACGAAGTGCGGTGGAAGCCTGAGAATTTTGCAGAGAAAGATGGCGGAAGAGGAAGAAACAGGCGGGAGAGAGAGGCAATGAGGAAGAGAGAGAGGATTTGATTACGGGCCGAGCCGGGCAGGATTAGGCCATAAGTCAGGCTTAACAAGTGGCCCTTCGAGCCCGGGCCCGGCCCGCTAGACTACTGATCATGTCAGGGCGCGGCCCATTTATAGAGTTCTATGTGAAATTTAGTAAGCCACGGATCCAGTGAGCTTGACAACGAGAGAGAGTGTCTGGCTCCATATCTTTCGCAAAAAAAAAAAAAAAAAATTAAAATTAAAATTAAAAATATTTTCCTAAACTTAATCAATATTCTCTCTTAAAAATGATTTAATGAAAAAAATATGTTTCATTATTAACAAAAATTCATGCCGAAACATTTTTTTTGATAATGAGAATATTTTCCATTACCCTCTTTTTTTCTAGGATATATAATTAGGAAAAATCATTTCCAAATCATGAATTTTTTGAGACACGAACAAAGCCTTAGAGAATGTGTCTTTGTAGGAGCTAGTTTGCTTTGAGTGTTTTATAGTGGCGTGAGAAAATCAATAGTAATAGTGGGGCGCGGTCTTTTCCTACTAATAGTGTATACTAGTTGTGTGACATGATCATTTTTTTTTAGTGTTATGTTTGCACTAGTATATGTGTGTTTCAAGTTGCCTATTACAATTCTATCGTATTACTAACACGTCACTTTCGCACCCCTCAATTGGCATTTGAGCCACACTTCCCTGTTTAACAAGTGGTATTGGAGTTAGACAATCAGAGATTGATTGGAGTTCACTTAAGTCTTTGTCCATTTGCCAAGTCAAGGCGAATGATGACGTGATCGAGAAGATTTTGATGGGTAGCACCATTCTTGAGTACTGGAAGTTTGGAAGTTGCAAGCATAGGGGAGGTATCACAACAACATTTATTCAAGAAACTTGAAAGAACTTGTGATTGATAGATGTTGGCTAGTTGGAGGTAATGATCCATCGTTAAAAATTCTTGGGAAAATTCCTAAAAGAAACTCGAAGTGCCCTATTTTTCTCAAATAAGGACTTGAAGTAGACCTTGTTCCAAATAAAAACCTGAAGTGCCATTACTTTCTCAAATAAGGGCCTGAAGTGGATGTTGTTTCAATGGAGAACCAGAAGTAATTATGTTTGTTTCAAATAAGGGCCCGAAGTGGCTATGTCCGTTGCAAATAAGGACTTAACTTTCTGACAGTCAATGGTATTTTCGTCATTTGTTATTTTTTTCCTTTTTTCTTGTTCTTCTTCTTCCTCTTCGCCGGTGGCCGGTGGTCGGCTGGCTACGGCAATGCCCACAGAGGGCTAGGCGAGGCGACCTTCACCCAAGGGCCATTTGTGAGGTCAGCCTACGCAGAAGAGGGCTAGGTGACCTCACCGACTATAGGTGAGGCCGACCCTTGCCAGATCTAGCGAGGGTGGCCTTGCAGACCCTTATTAGAGGCTGACGAGGGTCGATCTCGCGGATGGCCCTTGGGCGAGGGTCACCATGCCTAGGCGAGGCTATCCCTCGCCTATGGCAGGCGTGGGTCGCCCTCATCGACGAGGGCGACTTTCGCCCAGCCCTCTGTGGGCATTGTCGGTGCCCAATCGACCACTAGCGAAGAAAAAGAAGAAGTACCGGAAAAAAAAAAAAAAGGTAAGAAAAGAAGGAAGAAAAAAGGGGAAGAAGTGCCAAATGATGAAAATACC
Source organism: Eucalyptus camaldulensis (assembly GCA_019915185.1). Classification (NCBI taxonomy): domain Eukaryota; kingdom Viridiplantae; phylum Streptophyta; class Magnoliopsida; order Myrtales; family Myrtaceae; genus Eucalyptus; species Eucalyptus camaldulensis. Next base: position 11,029,256 of record JAHSVA010000013.1, on the reverse strand, counting down.
CTTGACCGGTTGGAAAATTTAGCTTGCTGGCGATTAACGAGGTCGAGTCCTTATTTGAAACAACTAAAACCACTTCAGGCTCTTATTTGAAACAATTAAAGTTACTTCAGGTCCTTATTTGAAACAAAATTCACTTTGGGTCCTTATTTAAGAAAAATTTAGCACTTCGGGTCCTTTTTTGGAATTTTCCCAAAATTCTTGCTCTCAAGATAGAGGCTGTGATGCAATGGGTTTTCACCATCAGGAAAAGAGGTGTTAGAATTGTGCAATTAGATGAACCACCTAATTGAAGTTCAAGCTCGATTTGATTGTTCTCATTGTTGCGCTATGAAAGATATTCTTGGCTTTATTGTCGGATAGAATTTATCATAACTTTTTCTTAGACAAGAGCATATTTGTTACTTCTCTATGTAGGACCCTCTCATCATTGATAATGTTATTCATATGTAGACAGAACGGCTTTGTTTACTAATTTTTCATCGACGGTATGTCTCTACTCTAATTCTTTCAACATCTTTCGTCAAAATGTCCTTTGATTTTTCAAATAAAAGAACTCAAGGTATATCATTCAAAGAGCATGCTCGGATTATGTGCTTGTTTTGCATCGGCATTGCAATCGTGTTGATCGAGTGCTATGTATTGAGTCTTGCTTGTTTGTTGCTATCCACAAGTAATACACCTACTTTTCGGAACACATATAATGTTAAATTATGATGCTAAGTGCCCTCAATATCCTCCATTCGTTCAGATTGTTAGTTTAATAATGATGTTGAGTTACAAACATAGTTAGTTCTATAATTACTAAAACAGTAGCAAAAGCAAATTTTATAAGACTACACAACAGCTATGATAGAGGGCTTAGCCAAAGGTGTTATGAGTGACAGACACAAATCGCCTTCTATTCGTTTCCTATCGATAGTATAGCTTCTCTCCGTATTCCAATAATATTCGTGATCTTGGCTTTCTCTTTTTATTTTCTCGCTCCTTGAAAATTTTAACTGAAGTCACTTCAAAATGAGCTTGTGTAAGACTGCTTGTGCATAGTAAGATTTAAGATGCGGTTTGCACTAGTAGTTGACCAAATACCAATTATTTATTTTATTGGTAATGTTTATCATTTCGTCATATTATTAATTGTTGTTGTCGCTATTTCTGCACTTATTATGCATTGGGAAAGAGTGCATTGATGACATGAAGATTTGGAAATAAATTAGTAAAGCTGGTTAATCTCACAGCATAGTCCACTAAAGTCAACCAAGAAGCTATCATAAAGATAATTAATAAACACAAGAACAGAATTATTGTATATGCACATTTTGCATGCATACAATCATATATACCGATACAATTACTATCTTGGTGCATATGATCAAACACAAAACTATCACGTCTATAAGAGTTTCTCTTCTAGATTGGCAATAAATCCTAGAGAATGAATGATAATATTAAACATTTTTAGATTCTTGTATATCAATACATCATCAAGTTTTTTGGCTACATGATACTCCTGTAAAGAATATGAAACATAATCTCCTAATCTTAAACCTACCATTTAATTGCAGGTTTCAAATCTCTGATATTGGAAGATAGTATTTGTTCTTTAATGTCACCCCGACACTATATATCTAGCCAGTCATATCGACTATAGTAATCCTAGAGATTGATCCTTTCACAAGTGTTTTGTACATTAGATTGGATGCATCACTTAACAGTGATGCGTGAAGAAGTGAGTCAATTTTAAGTGAGAGATTTCAACATCCAAATGTAAAGTTCGTCAGTTGATTACACCATGTAATCCATTCAACCCAAAGTACAAACATTCCAAGCCAGACATTTGGTTCTCTTATATACGGAAATAATAAACATATACGCATGAACCAAAAGCTGGGCACTATCGAATAGCTGTCAAAGCTTGCAGAAATACAATGAAGATAGCTACTTCCCCAGATAGAAGCCATGGATCAGTATCTTTTAGTCGATTCCATCTAACTCAATACATAATTAGTTAGTTTTCACTCTGCTTTTTCTCTTCGATGAGCCCACCTAGCATAAAAGGCTCATGGCAAGCATAAATTGAAACTCTCCAAAAAAGGTGGAGTTGAAAAGCTTCAGCCGGAAAGTCCACATGCATTTGCTTCTCACACTGATGCAAGAGCAACATGAGCATTACCACCGCAAATTCACAAAGAGACGTTCATTCTGAATCAAAGATTTCATCTTCATCGTCGTCCAATATGTAGACCATGGCCCGCTTTCTTGCAGCCAAAACACAAGCCACGCCTCTATTTGCTGTCGCAAAAAAAAAAAAAATCAACTTGATTTTACTCCGATGTTCCTACAGTATGGCCATAACTAATGCAATGTTTTGATACCTCCGTTGGGTAAAAGTAACAGGTACAATACTTGCATCATGCTAAAACACAGGTAGAAGCAATACTTGTGTACCTGAAAAGGCTGTGGTATGCATGTGAACCATGAATGCTCTACAGTATCTTCCTATACTAGATACCCTGATAGTATCTATCATCATGAACATGTATGTACCAATTCCCAGTCAATAAATCAAACTGCAATTAACCTACCATAAGAATATAATTATTCTTTCTACGTTTGTCTGGCCACTAAAGATTCATCTTTTTCACACTTTGACCTCCCAATTGATTTAAAATTTACGGAAAAGCCTAATACTTTAGCATTTTACTTCTTCAAATGAAAAAAAAAAATATTCTTCTTTGGAGTATAAATTTACACATTTCCAATCCTTGGAACAAACATGAAATGGTCCCAAAGGGTGCTGAGTTGGAATCCCATTCTAACTAAGGATTAAAGAGGCACAACGTACCTATGCTAGTTATATTTAAACTTAAGAGTAGGTTGTAAAAGTGGAAATTTAGTAAGGAGCATGGACAGGATTAATCCAATTCCACCACTCAGTCAATGACGCTGACAAGTTCATCAAACAACAATATGGAAAGGAAAGACTATGGGCAACAACACTTTACCAAACATCCAAACTACAAATGGACATGGTAAGAAGCTCAAGGAAAACAGTTTTCTGAGTATATGATTGATGGCATGGCAATGAATTGATCCTTAGCTTGATTGTATGGCGGTGTGAAAAATTCTTACCACTAACTAACAAGGAGGAACTACAGTATGGGGAATGCTGCCAACTTCTCATTCTCCATCTCTAGGTGTAAGATAGGGTCTTAGATGTGTACTTTCACTGAGTTAGTGTTTTAGAAGAGAGAATGAGAGTGTTCTCACAAAATAGAAGCAAAAGTGGCACTACTAACCCACTAGGGTAATCAAATGCACATTTCTTAACATACATACAAGTACAACGCTCCAACTATCAAGATATGTTGGAACTTTTAAAGTTATGGTAAATCAAAAAGTGAAACATCCTTTAAAATTGCAGGCATAAAATGGCATGTATATGCACATAGGAGGAAAAACTAAACTGCTGCTACTCATGCTGATGAAGAGAGTAGATACATAATAATTAGAAAGAACAAAAGACCAGACGTTTGTAAAATCGCACCAGTGGTTCAACCAGTCAAACTAGTAGAACATCAAATTGGTAGAATTGTGCTCTACCGGCTCCACTAGTTGAACAGATTGTATGTGACGTTATCTAACAAAATATGCATGTTCAGAACAAAAGAAGTATGGTAGAGCCACTTGAGCACAAAAGACAGGATCCCCGTTCTCAATAGCATCATTCAAATTTCTAATAGACTAAACTAATATAGTCAATAAATGAATTATCCACCACAAAATGAAGCAAGAAGACATCTGAGCAAATGGTTGGGATGCTTGTTAGTTACAAGAGGTTGAAGTTCCCAACCCCAGCCCAACTCCAACGCTCTTCCTTTAAGTTTTTGGAAGGCCCAGAACTAGTCTAGACTAGTTGATAGGTTCACTAGGTTACCAATTGATAGTACACCTGGTTACTTGTTCGACGGGGTCGATACCACCAGTTCTTGACTACCATTGTTTCTGCTGTGAAACCAAACTCAACAAAAGCACAATATCCTAGTTTTTTTTTTTTTTTTGCTTTTTGCCATCAATGTCTTAAATAGTGAATTGACATATATTGGAACAAATGGAACTCAAGAGCATCCTATACTGATCACAAGTAAGGAATCATTATGCAAGCTCTGGATCCACAAGTTACCTTCAATTGGTACAACTCCCAATTATTTGCACAAGTGGTTCTTGAAATATGCACAAATGAAAGGTCACTGGCCTACATGATCATCCAAGCATCTCCCAAGTTTTCACAAGCATCATTCATCTTATTTAACAGTATAACAATTTGATGTTCCTGTTTCAAGCAAAATATATTAACCACATCTGCAAATAAGAGCTTTAAAAAGAGCCAAATCCACACAATAGTAATAAGAGGGATGCACAACAAGATCGTTTCGAAAGGCGTTTCGAAAGGCATTCCTTGCTGCACATTGCTTGAATCATTCATAGGTCACCTCACCACTGCTATACCATTAATAACATCTAAAAAAGACTATTTGGAAGGAGACCTAATCTGTAAACCCAATTTCTTGAGTTCGAGTAGATGAAGCAAATTTAGAGGCATCCTTCAGAGTCATACAGAATGATTAGCATGAAAAAGCAATTGTACTCTGCACATATAGATCTCTAGAGAAAATTGTAGTTTCAGATTAAAGGTATATATCTCATAGAAGGACAGTGAAATGGGAATGTATCTGGTGGATAATAAAAAAGACGTAGGAGGGAATTGTGGCAACAAATTCTTATCAAGAATCTTTTTTGAAATAGTTCCAAAAAAAAAAAACAGCATCTTGGCAGCTTCCTTGAAACTGTGATGATTAAATTATTCCCTAATCTAGAAAAAAGAGATACTGTTTTTCCATACATAATGGTCAAAAGCTAAATAGAAGGCCCAGTCCAACAAGATCACCCATCTTAAGTTCCAATGACATTGTCAAGTAACCAACTTCAGATCAAATAAAAAACACTAGAATATTTGGAAGAGGGAGAGTGAAAAACCAATGTTGACTACAAAACCTAGAAGACAGCACCCTACCCCCAAACATTTCCTTTTCATTTTCTCCTTCTCGCATTATAGTCTCAAAGTTCTGGCTACTCAGGCAAAGAAATGAAAAATATTCGTACAATTTTATGGTGATATAAAAATGGATAGGAAGATCTATAGACGAACTCAAATAATTAATTAGTAGGGTAACAACAAAAACACAAGCTTTAAAGTAAAGAATTGCAATGTTCACACAAACCAATTTTGAACCTGGGCAATCATACTCAAACTCCTATTATGCATACAAAGAGATCAAGAATTTCACATTTGGTATTAGCCATGAGGACGAAAAAGCAATCATTTCAAACGACAGCCAACACCATTTTTTTGTCCCATAATTCATAGTTTCCCCCACTGAGGTGGCATCTGTAAGAACACCTATGCATGGAAATCTAGATATAGCATTAATAAGAACAATCTCCAATGAAAGAGCAATAAATGACACATTCAAGTAAGAACTTCTATGCACAAACAAGATTTTATTACATTTCACATTTCTATTTCTTTTGCTAATACCAACATTCCATCTGTTCAAATTTATCTGCAAGTGTCCTTCGCAAATATTCACTGTCCATAAATCCTCCAAATTGCAATAATTTTCTGGGACAATAATGCGTGTAAGATGTCTTGTTGACCTGACTTGACAAAATACATCAAGGCAAAAAAAAGCAACAAATTACAATTGATCTTTCAAAAAGCGAGACCTTCTTATCCAATGAGAAATGACATCAACCCGTCTAGCCCTTGTTACCATGTGGATAATTAAAATAGTGTTAGACCAACAAAAACCACGGTTGACAGCTAGCAAATCACCCTAACTTGAGTCAACCTTATCTAGTTGAAGTGCTCTAAGTATGTATGAAGACTGTAGCAATATGACATGATATAAAGAACTAACCCACAAACTAGTAGTCATTTAAAATTGCATATCATCAGTTTAGCAACTAATTTGGTCACGTGGGATTAAAGCAATGATTCAGTTGCTAGAGCGCATGAAAACAATACTAAGCTTGATAGCATATCATTCTAACATTTAAAGCATGAACAAGTTCCATTACACTATGTATTAGAATTCTCTGGCACACAAATGGAGAGCACATGCCAGTAAAGACCTACCAAAATAGTTGCTAGAGTACACAAAGGCAATACTAAGCTGACCATACTTCGTAGTATCCAAGGAATACTAAGCTTATAAACTTTCTCGCTTCAAAGCAATTACAAGGAGACCGCCTACAACCTCTGCCAATTGAAGTGACGAAGCACCACCTTTGACTCCTCTATGACCATCGCCAGCCAACACTTATTTGGTTTCCACTCAGTCATCTTCACCTGCCATCAGAAATCAAGCAAACTTCACAAAATCAAGTTGGAACAATCGAGTTGACTGCCCATTAGGTCGCAAAAGAATGCTGCTAGCCAAACCTGAGAAGCCAGTGGTTTTTCGAACTAAAGCTGAAACAGAAGCATGACACACTGTGGTCCTTTACCGGTTTCCATAGCTAAACTCTGTGAACAACCGAAAACACAGCACCCGCGTTGGAACAAATCACAAGGATGCGACCTGAAAGAGCGCTTGTGAAGGATAGAGCTCAAAGAACCCAGAGCAAACGTGCGATGACAACATGCGCTTGTCAAGGTTCAGTGAAGTTCAAGAACCATCAAGCTCCTTATCCTTCTATGATTTCACTTCCTTTTAGAAGTGCCTTGCAAAAGCTATGTTGGATATTTCAGCATTTACATCAACTAGTGGAATAATAACTGAATCCTGCTAGTGAGTAAGATGAAATCAACCCAACAACTAACATCAACAGACTCCTAATAATACTCTGAAGTTTGTGGAACTCTATTTGTCAAACTCGATATTCTTTTTGAACTCTTTGAATCTAACTAATGGGTCTTCTAACATCATCTACCACATAAACTTTGATCAAATTAGCATAGTGTATTCAACTCAAGATGCTTGCTTTTATAGGACATAGTATGATTCTTTTCCTTATCATTTTGTGCTATTCATGCATTAGAATTAATGCAAGATAGTTTTCAAATGGCGTATAAGATACCAAAAAATTTCCCCAGGAAACTCATGGAAATGCTTCATGTGTTTTTCTTTTAGCAAATAAATGAACTAACGAGAGCTTATGCACAATATAAGGAATCATTTCACAGCATAGTCAATTATGCCAAAAGACATTCTAGTTAATGTCTTGCCTAGCTCATTAGTCCAGTATATGACAGATGGCTTTACCCACTCTACAAACATCAAGATGTATTATTTGGGAGGCTTGGAGTAGGTATCTCCTGGACTCAAACCAAATGAACGTGGATCCATAGTCAGAAAAATTCAAATTGCAATTTCTTGATCGATCCAAATAATTCATGGTGCTTTTGCTTCTGCCCTGTTTACTATTCACTCACGGCCACACCACAAGGGGAAGAGCTTGCGCTTGCATTTAGCATTTCTAGATCGATACAATTATCTTAATCTGCTAATGCTGACAGTTCTGTGAGATAAAATGTGTCAAACATAATGGGTGGACAAATTTTATCCCAAGTGAAAAGCATATGCATACTAAAGGATGCCCTATCAACATGCTCCTTTTGCACCGTAAATTCACTCTTAAGTGTATCTTAGAAATATGCAGTCATGAACTGCATGGTGAGTGTAGATCAAATTAAAACCTTACATTAGAAGGACCGCCATGTAGGGTCCATTTAGCATTTTCTTTGACCTATACAATGACCTTTGGCATGCTATCAAAATAACTGTACACATAAGTTCTTATTCATTACTTCCAGCATTCCAGAATCAATCAAACATCGAGAATTTTTATTTTTCTGCATAGAATGGAGGATCTTAACCAAAGACTAATAACAAATGATGCGCTTAGAAAGTCTTTTCATCTATTTCCATTACTTGCTTGATAAGCATAACTATTTTGGCAAAGCACACACTAACTTCCAAGAACATCTCCCCTGGATTGTTTGAATTCAAGTAAGAAAATAATGATGACACTGTTAACCAATAAATAATAATGTCAAGATCATAAATCTTGAAAGATATTGCAAGCAGGAAATACAAATGAAAATTGGGCAATAAATCTCAAAAGAGCATAGGTCGATTACCTGCTTTATGTACCTTCATTAGAAAATGTGGATCATCCCAATATATTACTCATCCGATTCGTACAAATAGTCTAAATTAAATACCGTCGTGTTGCCATCTGTAATCTCATAATATTGATAAATCTGCGTTCTAGATAATTCTGGAATTGTTTTGAGTGACTTACATCCAATGATATTTAGTTCTTTCAAAAACTCTAACCTATCGAGGCCTTGAATTTCGATCAAGTTTTCGCAGTCTCTAGCTTTTAATATCTTCAAACTCTTGGATTTTGGAAGGAGCAACTTTTCAATCGAAGTGCACCTAGAGATGTCCAGTCTTTCCAAAAACTCCAACCTCTCGAGGCCTTGAATTTCGGCTAAGTTTTTGCAGCCTCCAACTATTAATTCCCTCAACCTCCAGGATTTTGGAAGATCTAGCCTTTCAATTGAAGTGCACCCTCCGATATCTAGCCTTTCCAAATACTCCAACCTATCAAGGCCTTCAATTTCGGCTAAGTTTTTGTAGCCTCCAACTTTTAATTCCTTCAACCTCTTGGATTTTGGAAAGTCTAGCCTTTCAATTGAAGTGCACTCATAGATACCCAGTCTTTCCAAAAACTCTGACCTATCAAGGCCTTGAATTTTGGCTAATTTCTTACAGAAACTGGCATTCAATCTCTTCAGACCCCCGGACTTTGGAAGGTCCAATCGTTCAATTGAAACGCAGCCTTCGACCCTCAAGCTTTCCAAATATATCAATTTGTCAAGACCTCGAACTTCAAGTAGTTTCTTGCAATGATAGGCATCTAATGAACTTAGATGGATAAACTGTGAAACGTCCAGTGTTTCAATAGATTGGCAGTCTCTGACTTTCAAGATTTCCAACTTGAAGGCCATGTTTAGAAATTGTGGTGATTCCGATTCTTCAAGGTCCGTTGATTGGGAGCATTTTGAACTCTTTAATAGCATTGATGGAAGCACCTGGATGCACTCGAGAAATCCGCAATGCCAAATTTTTAGTTCCTTGAGATGGGCTAGGTGGGAAAGCGAAGGCAATTTGCGGCTTTGACAAGTGACGCCCAAATCTATTAGGCTGGAAGGAAGGTCCGGTAGCGATTGGAGCTTGAAGCAACAAAGAAAATTAAGGCGACGTAGGGAAGAAAGATTACACAAGCTTTCTGCCATTATCCCTTTTAGATTGCTGCACCTGTAGGCACGTAACTCTCGAAGCTTTCTCAGCCTCCCAATAACGTTGGGCAATTCTTCTATACAACTCCAAGAAATATCTAGAATCTCTAGATTCTCCAAACACCCAATGCTATCTAGTAATGCAGAAAGGGATTCAGTATAGACTAGGAGGAGTTGCTGCAATGCTTTTAATTTACCTAATTCTGTTGGAAGCTTTATGAGGCTCGAACAATGGCACAACTCCAAGCGAAGGAGGGCCTCCATGTCTCCAATTGCAGTGTCAATTCGATTCAACATAACACACCCATTGAGAATGAGAACCTCTAACTCCTTGAAAGCTAAGAGGAAGTCCGTATCTTCCAAGGAAAAACAATATGAAAGGTCGAGATATTTGAGCTTCTTTGCCATCTGGTAAAAAAATAATGATGATGATTGTCGAGGGGTGAGTCTAGAGTGGTTATGATTTGAAAGAAAGCATAAAAGGGGACCAGAAAAAAGACTTTAGTCCTTACCTTGAAAAAGCACCATCCTTCCCATTTCTCATTTATCCTACTTTTTTGCAATTCAAGTACAGCTAATTCCTTTACATCAAAATTGTTTACTTCAAAACTCATGGGACATTTTCGCCATCGAAGCCATTTTAACCCCTTCATCAAGTCCTTAAAATCTCCACCAAGACGTGCCTTTTTCATGTGAAGATATCTTAGATTCGTCAAATTCTTAAATTGTTTTTCTGTGTAAATATCGCCATCTCCCTCATCCTTTTCTAGCCCAAATATTTCCCCTAAGGCTTTTAAGCTGCCTTCACTCAGATTAATCGCCTCAATCTTGTCCGTTCCCTATAAGCAAAAATCAATGTTCATTAGTACTACATCCAACTAAAGCAATTGGATATCATTTGTTTATATTGCAATTGATGTGCATTAATGTATTCAAGAGACTAGCAACGCGTAGATTTGATTTTCTTCTTTACGTCAATAAACAACATTTATAAAGGCTAACAAAGTGAAGGATGTCAACTTCCATTTTGAAAGTTGGCCATACGTATTCGGATCATTAAAAAATTATGATGTAATGACTCATATGGAGTAAAAACTTCACAACTTGTAATCTTCTTCTTCATGGTATTGTAGCTTCATTATCATACTAGTTAAGACATGCATGGAATTCACGGAATTTAATCAAATTGCAAAGTTTAAAATCAAAATTTGACTTGCCAATTTTAATCGAATTATACTTTTTTCTAATAAGGAGCCTTTTTCTATTAAGCAACGCATGGGTGAAAGGATAGATAAAAGTGAGAAAAACCTCAGAAGCAGCGAGTCAGCGAACAAAACTTACCTCACCACAGATTCGGTGTTACTAAGGTGACTTCTAGCAAAAAAAAATTAGGTTAAAAGGTTAAAAATAAAACTCCTTTTTTTTTTTTTTAATTTCGACATATTCATAACACTTCAAAATGGAAATGACCGTTTCAACTACTCCAAAAGTCAGAACAGAAGAGGGGAAATGAAGAGGCCACGATATCCTGGCTAAACTGTTTTTGACAAAAGAAATTAATTTCTTGCCATCAATTCGGATAATTGAAATAACTCAAAAAGACTTGTTTCGAGTAACTTTTACTCTTCAGTTTTTGTTTTTTTCTCAAGATCATGCACTTTGGCTAATTCTTTTTAGTGGTATATCCACTAAAAATTGTTGACACGCCGAATTATACACAGATTTTTTCATAGTTTTCTAGAATTTGAGTATTATTTGATCTTTTGACGGGAGAGCAAGACATTTACTTTCGGTTTTTTATTAGTTGTGGCGAGCAATCTATCTCGCCCTCTATTTCAGCATGTCCATTACTTGCCAATGACAAGGAAGGATGATTAGATTTTGTCTAAAGATATCTTGGGAGTACTTGTTAAGTAACCTGTCTGAAAAAAAAAAAAAAAAACACTATATTAAGTGATTTTTTTTTTAAAAGTATTGATTTAACGTAATATGAGAACGTGAAAATTGCAAAAGTCATCTTAAAAGGAAAACAAAGATTCTCAGCAAAGAGGGCCATTTATCAAGTGGAAAAGTGATATGTGAAATACAAGATTTTACTAATGAACAAATCAAACAAGAAATTTAATGTGTGTGTATATATGTTGCAATGGACACTTAATTTCATATAATAGGGAATATTAATATATGAGAGATAAACCACAAAAGGAAATACTTTCTAAAAGAGAGCAACCTCCCTGCTTTCTAATGACGTCAGTGAAACATTCGAGGGCAATAGCAGTGAAGGTTCTTAGTCCATTCGAGTAAGCATTAAGTAGTGGACCAACATAACTGTTAACCGTAGAACATGGACTAAATGAGAAAAAGAAATGAAATAGTTACCTTGTTATCCTTTATTACTTTCTTGACTTCCTCACGGTCCCATAACCTGCTACGGTACCAAGGCTCCTGTTGGTTTTCCTTACGAACTATTTCCCTACCAAGATCTCTTAATTGGTCATGCATTCTGAGCTCATGATTATCTCCAAATTTTATTAATGACATGAATCTCAATACTTCAATTCCTTCTCCTGGGAAAAAGTCACAGGCATCCCACATATAAGATGCGATTCTCTTGTCGGTGCCAACGAAAAAGCAAGCGATATCCAAAAATATTTGTTTTTGCTCATAGTCTAATGCTTTATAACTTATTTTTAACCTTTCTTGGACATCCATATGAGGGACTCTTTTTAACTTCTTTATCGTATCTCTCCATTGTGTTAACTCTTTTCCGCACAATAACGAACCAAAAACCTCAAGGGATAAGGGAAGCCCTCCAGTGATGGATACAACTTCATGAGTGAGGTCCTCAAATTCCCTTGGAGGAGAGTCCATTCGAAACGCATGTTTGCTAAACAGAATCAAAGATTGATTGTTATCCATTTCCTCATGGTCATAGTCATAGTCCACCCCAACTTCTTCAAGAATCCTCTTGTTTCTAGTTGTAATAATGATCCTACTTCCCGAAAAAAACCAATCATGATTACCAGCCAAACGCTTCAACTGAATGACATTATCCACATCATCAAGAAGAACAAGGACCTTTTTACCTTTAAACTTGGAGGAGATGAACCAAGTCCCTTCATCCTCATTACGAACTTCATTTTTTATATTCAATATATCTTTGATTAATTGATTTTGTAAGTGATGAACGACATGCTTCCATAATTCTCTTATATCAGCAATGAAGCTACAATGTTCAAATTGATTGGAGAGCTTATTGTAGATGGCTTTAGCAAGAGTAGTCTTACCAATGCCTCCCATTCCATGGATGCCAACAAATAGAGTGGCATGAGATTTATTATCCATAAATTCCATAACCTCCTTCACATGACTATCAATTCCAACCAAATTCTTAGTAATAACCAACTCGAACTTTTTCTTCAATTCACTCAATGCTTTTCGGACAATCGATTTCACTAACTCTGCTTCATACCTATCAAACATGACAAGAGTTCAAATATGTGGCAACAATAATTTTATATTGTTATCTATTGAGAACACAATAAATCTAGTGATAGATTGAAAAATTTTTAAAATCATTTTTGTCATACCTTCATATATTATCATATATGCTAAGTCTAAAGTGGGAAATGATAGTGGTTGCTTCACATGGCATGCCCCATTCCACTGTTACTCTAACATAATTCATCAAGCCAGGAAAAACTTGAGGGCATCACTAATGAATCTTAAATGTTGTATATATTATGGATTTGAATGAAGTTTTGAACTGGTTGTTTATTAAAGATATTAGGGATGACATGGACGTGACTTTGAAAATTCTATAGAGAGTTTGAATGAGCAAAAATCCTATAAGCCAACCGCATATGAGAGTTAGCCGTCAATCAATAAACAAGCCATAACTTTTGATAGAAGAGGATTTCAGGTCCCATAATACCAGTCCGAAAAGTTGTTTAGATTGTAATATTGTGAACTACATGAATGCAATTGAAGTGATTTCTTTGTTTCCCTTTTGAGTATCTATGTTCTATGATTTTACTTGATCTAATATTGAGTTTATAGGGAAGTAAAAGAATACTTTTTACACAAAATAAGAACATTGTATATGCAGGTGCATGAGATAGATATTACTTGCGGAAGATAGGAAATGCTTTGACAGTTATTTAAACAGACAAAATAAAGTTAATCATTTTTTTACCATCATCTTATATAACCAATGAAACATTTCTTTTGTAAAATGATTTTAAAAGCAACTAATCAGCGATATCAATGATTTAATAAATGTACCTTGTGAAGATAAATAATTATGGCAAGGCTTGGACGCTATGCGTTGTGAGCTTCAAATAAAAGTCACCAATAAGTTGTACTAGTAATTTCAAATAAATGTAATTAGAAATGTTTGTGCTGAACATTAATATAACGTCCACTATAAACATTAAAAAAAATTGGCACAATGTTACACAATCTTTGGATATAAGAGTAACAACTCACTCAAAAATCTTATTTCCAAGCGGATGGAATCATAACAATAAAATTCATAATTAGATTGGTCAATATCATTAAAGCAAAATACTGGAAAAAAAAAAAAAAAGAATAACTTTCAGAAGTCATGCATCGCAGGATCTTACTTTATATATATATATAGAAGAAAAAGAACGAAAATGAAGCAAGTGAGAATCAAAACAATTAGTAAACACCCACACATATTAAAAGAAAGTGCATAATGTTTTGGTGAAAATTTTTACCCATCGGCTTCATATCCTTTCAAGGTGCTAACTCCATCGAGTGCTTTCTTCCATTTCCTCAAAATCGATGGGTCAAAAGAAGACCTCTCACGCAAACACCTCTCACGCTCACGAAATGCATCTCCAAAATTTCCGGTTTGATATCGCACCTCAGCTGGTTTCACTTTGTAAAATACAGGCAACACTATATGCCCGTTAATCTTGCACTCCATTATCTGAACCAATTCGTCCAGGCACCAACTGCTTGTACCATAATTCTCAGAGAGAATGGGGATAAGGATCTTACTTTTTGGGATGGCTGCCAAAAGCTCTGGTCGGATGTTCTCACCTTGGCGGAGCTCATCATTGTCTCTGAAAACATCAATTCCGGCATTAAGGAGTCCGTTGTAGAGGTGATCGGTGAAACCTTTTCGTGTATCTGGGCCTCTAAAGCTCAAGAACACCTCATAGCAGTTTCCAGTTAACGTGGTCAAAGAACTAGATGCACCATTTTTTGTCGGAGACGAACTAGATCCACCGGAATTAGTTTCTGTCGGCACAGCCACCGAATCAGATGCGCCAATATCGACATCTTCTGCATTTCTAGGCGCACTGGTTTTCCTCTTCTTAAAGGGACGATGCATTTCGTCTTTGCTCTGACTCTACTCTTGATTTTCGCTTTCAAATCCGACGAAGAAAATGCCAGATTGCCTTCTTGTTTTGCCCATTCTCTTGTGGTTTGATTTATATAATGGAGCCAGTTGGCAACTAGAATCACACCAATAAGTCAATTTTTGTCAACCATGTGCTTAGAGTCGATGCTTTCACGTGGCTGAAATCTCAATGCGCAGAGAGAATCCAAAGATACTAATAGACAAGGTCTGTTCAAATTTCAATACAAATAATAAAACGGTGGATTTGCTGGGAAGGTGAAAAGTGGAGAGACCTGGGACGTGACTGTGACATAGATCTCGTGACTGACACGGATCTGCGGGAAAAGATGAGAAGTGGGGAAGAGAGAGATTCGTCTGTTCCGACAATTTCCAAACATGCGACCAAAAAACAATAAAATTTCCAGACGAGTGCTTGGTAATAGACAAAAACATACAAAGCGTAAGGACAATGAAGAGGGCACGTTTAGGGTGCGTTTAGTTTAGTATTTTGAAATCTCATTTGAAAAATTTAATCCACTACTTGCACCTTCCAACTTTCCTCTTTCATTTGTTAGTTTATTTTCCATCAGAAAATATATTTTTTGTTAAATATATTTAAGCTCTTAATCCCACTAAAGAATTTACCCCTCTTACTTTGAGCTTGTTAAATATTATACAGTCAAACCGATAAACTTTATTTTAATACTGAAATGTTGTAATAATAACTATAACTTATTCTAAAAAATTATATTATCCACACATGTCGATAATCATAAAAATTATCAACATGATGAGAAGAATTGCTTTTTTGTTTAGGTTCTATCTTAATTTCTCCTTCAAATCCCGTAAATAAATCAAAATGCTTTTGTGGTTTTGCTTTTACTTTTATTTTATTATACATATTTATTGATTCATTTGATTTATTTAATTCAACCAGTTGGCACGCGCTAACAATTCAAACTAGCCGAACTAGATATTAATTAGTAATCCATTGATTGGGACCACTAAACATGCATTTATGGTCATTGCCTTAGTGTAGCGGAAGCTTAAATGCACAAGAAAAGTGAACTTTAAAGAAATGTAAATGTTAGAAGTAGATCAAAAAACCCTTTAGTGAAATTGCAACTTTTCGCTCTATGTCGTTTCCTCGTGCGTGTCCCGACAGTTTTCTCTCCATTTTTTTTTCTTTTCACCTCCTCTGTTCTTTTCTTTCTTTTCTTTTGCGGACCACTTTCTCAGTTTTTTATTTATTTTTAATTTATATCTCCTTTTCTTCGCTGTGAAGAAAAGCTCAGTCCTTTTCTTTTTGAGCTCTCTCTAGTAATGACTGCATGCGAAAAAATCGCCCACCCCACTAGGCGAGAATCCCCTGCTTTTTTTAAGCCTAGATTTTCTTGTCTTCTTTGGCTATGAATTTCGGTCTCTAAATGTCGAGATTGCCCCCTTGTCCTCAAGGTACTTCTCGTTATTCGAGATTCATTTGCAATTGGACATTAAATTTGAAAATCCTTTTTAGGCGAAAAAGATTAGGGGCTGATATACCACTGGGTTTAAAGTGGAGGGTTGTTTTAGACAAAAAAAAAAATGCTGTTGACAATAGAATTAAGACTGAACCTAGAATTTGATGGATTTTAGAGAATTAGGACCATATAAAGAGAGAGAAGAGAAAGTAGCTTCACTTATTTTAATCATTTAGGGACAGATTTATAATTAGATAGCGCGTAATTTTCTTTTTTACCCTCGCTCGGTGGCTGGGTCCCATCCGTCTTTGCTTAACTTGAAGCTACTCCTATTCTTTACCGAATTTTTGTTTGTTTCTTATTTTGAATGAGTGCCCCCCCTCCCCTCCCCTCCCCTCCAAAACCACTATGTTCTCTACTTTATTGACTTCACAATTTCTTAATCAACCCAAAGTCAAATTAATAAATCACAATTTTCAATTTTTCCGGCTCATGGTTTTTCTTGGTTTAGTTTAGCGATTGCTGTATTGTTTTGCCCCTCTTCTTGTCTAGGTCCAAAAGTGGTTTTTTTTTTTTCAAAAAAAAAAAAGGGAGAGATATATAAAGGGCTAAGGGAGAAGACGCACCAGGAGAGAAAGGAAAAGAAGCGGAAAAGAAGAGGAAGAAACGGACAGAACAAGGGGAAAAACTCAATCCTTTTCTTTTTCGAGCTCTCTTTGGCAATTATTACATGCGGAAAAATCGCCCACCCCACTTGGGCAAGAATCCTGTGCGTTTTTTTAAGCCCAGATTTTCTTGACTTCTTTGACCGTGAATTCCGGCCTTTGAATGCCGAGATTACCCCCTTGTGAAGATGGAAATTGCTCTTCTCGCGACCTTGTCCTCAAAGTTTTCATCATTATTCGGAACACATTTGGGGCTGAATATAAAATTTGGAAAGTTTTTTAGACGAGGTTGATATAACATTGACTTTAAAGTTAATGATTTTTTGAAATAAAAAAACTCGAGATAAAATTAAGATTGAACTTAAGAATTTAGGGCCATATAAAAAGAGAAGAGAAAGTTGAGGTGCTTCTTATGTTTTTATCATCTGGAGGTATATTTGCAATTAGATGGCATATGATAATTTTTTTCTATCCTCACTCCCTCTTCTCTACTAACTTTTTGTTAATTTATTATTTCGAATAAGTGGTTGAACCCACCATTCTTCTCTCTACTTAATTGTCGAGTTATCGATTTTTTTAAATGTCAACTTATTGATTTCATTTAGTCAAATTTATTAATTTCACAATTTCTTAATCAACTATCTAGTCAAATTCATTGATTTCACAATTTCTTAATCAACTCAAAGCCAAATTAATCAATCAAAATTTTCAATTTTTTCAAACAAATATTTTTTCTTGATTTTGTTTCGCTACTGCTCTAATATTTTCCCCTCCTTCCTGGCTCGGTCAAAAAGTGGGTTTAAAAAAAAGGAAAAAGAGAGAGATATAAATGGAAAAGGGGGAGCAGGCGCCACGACAGAAACGAAAAGAAAGGGAAAAGACGTGGGCTTCCTCACGCGTGCCCCAATAATCCTCTGTCACATATTGCGCACTTACTTTACCACTTGTTTTTTATTTTAGAAATCTTATTTATGCTATACTTAGGGCCTTTAGCTCAATGCAGCTCTTGAGGTCCTTTGGAAAGTTGCATCTTCGGAATGCAACTTCCAGTATTGTTCATTTCTCCGGTGAAGAAGCTAATTGGCCACCTGAATAAAAATAAATATAAAAATAAATATGTTTATATTTTTATATAAAAATATAAACATATATTTTTTGTATAAAAAATAGAAACATATCTATTTTTTATATTTTATGTTTAATAAGTAATATTTATAAAAAATATAATATATATTTATATAATATATATATTATTTTATATAGATATAAACATATCTATTTTTTCTCATATTTTTTTATATAAATATGTATTTATATAAACATATCTATTTTTTATATGTATTTTATGTTTAATAAATATATTTTATGTTTATATTTTTTATTCAGGCTATTTTATATATATTTTATATAGATATAAACATATCTATTTTTATATATTTTATATTTAATAAATATATTTTATCTTTATATTTGTATATTTTTTATTCAGGCGGTTCGGCTGCCGGATTCAGCAGTCCGGTGGCCGGACTTCAAAAATATATATATAAACATATTTTTGCTTTTTTAATTTAATAAAATTTAATTACAAATGCAAATTTTATTAAACGGTATTTTGGCCAAAGTTGTTTCTCAATGCAAATTTTACCAAACGGCATTTGCATTTCGGAAAACCCCTTTCACCCAAAGGTATTTGTATTTCTGGAAATGCATTCCCCAAAAGCCGAACCAAACGGGCCCTTATTCTTTTGCCTTTCAATTGTTGAATGTGCTTAGGTTTTATCACTTGCGGCAGAGGTACAGGGTGTTCCATTTTCTTTGCCCAATTGCAAGTCTCTGACTCTACATACACGAGTAGAGAAATGGGATTTTCCTGATATAGCAAAGCTGTACCTTTTAACAGGGTGAATTGCCTAGTTCTAGTTAAAAAAGAAAAAGAAGACATTGGATCTCATTTTTTCTTCCTACTGTATCATTGACGCACATGTGCACCTTATAACAGGAGTTTAGATTAAAGCTCACCAACTGGGGCTTGGTCGAGTATTTGTATTTGGTCGAACGTTAAGAGCTTGGGTGGTTATGGCAAATGGCTTGGTTGGGTTCAAGCTTGGCCCAGTGTCTCCATTTAAGCATGCGTGAATTTTTGTTATCGATCGTGAGATGCCGATTTGAATAAGTCATTAGCATTTTTTTTATCCAAAAGTAAATGAGGATTATCCCATCTCTCTCCTCCTTCCTTATTTTGACTCTCGCCTGTTCCTAGTTCGACGAATCGCCTGGCTTCTCAGGTTCGGCTCCTGCTCGGCGTTCTTTCACGACCTAATGGGCGGGTCGATTCGGTTTCGTGAGGGGTTTGCTCGATTTTCGATTAGCAGGTGAAGATGGGGTGAGTGGAATTCGGAGAAGGATTTGCTAGCAATGGTCACGGAGGACGCAAAGGTGGGTGCTTCTTTGCTTCAATTGGCAAAGGCTGTGGACAATCTCTCTTAGGTAATTGCTTCGATTCGAGAAAGTTCTCTTTTTTTCTTTATTCAGTTTGTTCGTTTCTTCAACGATGGCTTGCTGTGTTTGCCCTTTGAGTTAGCGGCCTTATCTCATTTTACTTCTTTCGCTTTTCCTAAATGTTTTAAGCTTCCTTTTTAGCCATAGGAACCACTGTAATGCCAATCTATAGCATAAATAAATCCTAACTTCTCCTAGGCTCAAATAGTGCTATTAGTAGGTAAAAATAGTTGAATATCATTCATTGATACAAAGATTTGAATCTTGCAATTATGAGGGATGCATGCTCAAAATGTGAAACTTTCCAGCCTATATTAAATCCCTCCTTGTAAGAGACGCTCAACCAGTACAAGAAAAGTAGCCAGAAGTAATATTACACCATGTGAGAGTCACCAACAGAAATCGAAGAAAAACTATGTCGATGCTTGACAATGTTATGATGATACTTTGCAGGGGTTAAACTTGCCAGCTGCAAGTGGGCATCAAGCATTTCTACATCTGACATAACTAGTCTATCTAGCATAAACGACATTTCCTCAAATTCGAGTTCTTTATCTTCATGAACACTTTGACCGGTGTACCGAAAAAGGCAACAAGATGGCAATTCAGGAGTAGGCTACCCTTCCGGTTCATAGATGATTGTCCATTATGTTATGGAAATCTCCTAAGGTAACAATCTTGTCTAGAAGTTTATAGGAATCTATTCGTGCGTGTAAATAAAAATCCCACCATTCAACTAATATCAGCTCGGGATTCTTTACTTACAACTATGTCAGATCCAAATTTTCACTCCCATCGCCATCATTCACTCTTCATTTTTGTGTAAAACATCAACTCCTTTGTTTGACATCACGTTCTCATTTAGACTTTCAAGCACTTCACCTCCATATTGACCGAATCTCCATCAAACACAATTTCAACTGGGTTGGCAATTGAAGTGACTTATTTGGGGAAAAGCATCGTAGCACATGTAAGGAAAAGCAAAGGGGGAATAAGGCCAATGACTCATAGGGCACACATTAAGCCATCGTTGAAGAAATGAACACACTAAATAAAGCATAAGCAGCATGGTTGTTCAGTGAAACCGTACCTATAATCACATCAGGCGCATCCTCTGCCTGACCTCTAGTGATAGTATAAACTGTTCCCTGAGCTAGGGGTCTCATCGATCCACCCTGCAGTGCGTTCTCTAGTGCAAACCCTCTAATATGACCCATTGGTGGTGGCGGTAGCTACGGTTGTCCTCTTCGCCTTCTAGGACAATCTCTAGCCATGTGACTCTGTTGGCCACATTCAAAACAAGCGCTCGTCCTTTCGAGGCACTGGTTCACACCTGTTGTCTTCCATAAAAGGCGACGCACATTATTCAGGCTTGGCCCTACCTTGCCAACTCCACCCTTTTTGTTGGGCGGGACATGGAGTTTTCCTCCAGTCATGGGCCTATTCCCATGTCGAATCCCTTCTCTGCTCGAACTAAACCTTGATCCAAACGAGGCTGCTTGCTCATTCAGACTTCTCTCCAGCATCTAAGCTTGATTATACACCTCACGATATTCCTTCATATCCAAAGGTATCAATGGTTGCTTCAGCTCAAGATGAAGGCCACTCTTGAAACTTCGAGCTTTTTCCTCTAGGTCCTCGATCAATCTCGGAGCATACTGAGATAGCTCCGCAAACTTGACCTCGTATTGGTCAATAGTTATCGTCCCTTGATGGAGACGTTGAAACTCTTCCATTTTTTGTTCTCGGGCACTTCCTGAAAAATACTTCTCGTTGAAAGCTCTGAGGAAGGCATCCCACACCGGGACCACGCCCTCTGAAAACACTGCATATTTAGTGGCTCTCCACCAAGTATTTGCATTACCCTGCAGTTGGTAAATTGCAAGGACAACCTTCTCTACCTTTGTGCACATCAGAAGTGCAAAGGTCTTCTCCAGGTCTTGAATCCAAAAAGACGTAGCCTCGGGGTCTCCAGTACCCGTGAACTTCAGCGGGTTTAGCTTCAGAAATTGCTTGACCAATTTATGAATCGGCCTCTCTCTCTACACCACTACATGCTTAGGCTAAACTTCGGTGGGTGCAACAACAGGCATGGCAACGGGTGTGGCAGCGGGTGCGGCCTTAGAGGCGGTGGCAACGGTAGTAGTAGCAGTGGTTGCAACAACGGCAGCTTGGTTCTGGGCTTGTTGCCGTATCAAGTCCCTCATAGTTTCAAGCGCTTGCATGATCCCTTCGATTCTAGGATCACCAGGGGCTGCTACCTTAGCACCAACGGGAGGTAGTGCTACTCCACTCACGCTGGCTTCAGCCTGCGCTCTACCTCGGCCTCCTCGGGTACTGACCCTTATTGGCATTCTACCTAGAGTCACGGACTCGATGGTACGCTTCCTAGGAGTCATCTGCTCCTAATCGCTCATCTCGGAGGATCCTTAGGGAAACCTGCTTTCCAATCCCATACCAAATTAGAATTCGAGCGATCCACACAACAAACAATTTTACCAATCAACTATCACAGACATGCACCAGCATGAATTTAAAGACCTTTCCTAGTAACTATCCTAACGGCCATCGCACCTTATCACTCCAATCACTAACCATGCTCTGATATCACTTAAACGGGAATGTCACGCCCCGATCCTCCGAGTACGCCCCGATCCTCCGAGTGTGTGGCCATCCCTCTATAGTCGATTAATAACGACGTCCCATGACGCATCGCCGACTCATTCGTTTTAATATGCATGCGAAAGCAGATAAGTAATCCTTAGACAATAACACAATGGAATAGAAAAGTAGGGCCACAGATTTTTCAAACTGAAAACACAACCACACTTATATATATATATATATATATATATATATATATACATAGCAAACCATGTCATATATAATACAAGTTGGTCTATTTATAACATCTACAAAACAGGGGGGTTTCACAAATCTACTGGTCCTCATCCTCGATTTCACCTTCTTCCACACTCCAACTGGAGCCTTCAATACACTGCACCGGTATTTCAAGCGCCGGGTCCACCATGTCTACGATCGAGCCTTGAGGAGGATCTGTTGTATCCTCTCCAAAAGCGACCTCCAGAATATACAGAGGTATCTTAGACTCCAGCTTGGGACCCTCTCTTTGGCCATCCTAAGCCTGGTGGTACCACGATTTGTATCGGTGGGGCACCTTGTGGGTGAGATCTACATCGACCTAGACAATGGACCTTACCAACTCATAGGTCCAACCCCTAGGGCTCCCATGCAATGGAATGTAAGATTTTTGCTCCATAACCTTATTAAGTCGTCCAAAAAAACTCATGAGTTGCCATCTAAGGACTTGAAATGTTGTCCCACAACGGGGTGAGACGATGTCTCAGCGAGTTCTACCCCCTAAGACCTGACTAGGAAGAAAATACGCCCCAAGGGCTGCCTAAGCACAAACATAGGTCGGAGGACTTACCTTAGCCTCAGTCTCTTCCTGTAAGTCAGTTTAATTCATAAACTAAACCAATCACTTCAATTTACCAAATCAAATCGAACTATCGATCAATTGACTCAGTCGATTACATGTCATCACGACCTTCCCTTAGTCGGCCCAATCAAATACTGTCTAATAAGTCTGATCAAATTATGACTGCTCCCTCTAAGCTGATAATAAATAGTATAGTTTGCGCTAAGCTGATAAATAGTATACTACTCTCTATCTTAGCTGACATATCAAGCCCACAGGCGGATATGGTATATTAATAACGTTCACTCCAAGCTGATCAGGTATATTGCTCTCTATCTAAGTTGACATATTAGAGCCCTTAAGTTGATATAATATACCGACATTGCTCACTCTAAGTTGATAATAATATTGCTCGCTCTAAGCTGATAAGGTATACCGCTCTCTTATTAAGTTGACATATCAAAGCCTGTAGGTTGATATAGTATACCGGAAGCTAACATGTCGCCCGTAGGTTGATATAGTATACTACCCCAAACATATAACCAATTCATCATTTTTATCATACCCGATAAAAATACTTGTATGTGGGTACACGGTTGGCCTTAGCCAAAATACAATATTTTCACTTTTGAATGTCCCACTAGATTCAGCGGTCCCAAAATAGATTTTTAGGGCTGCAAATTGACGCTCGATAATACCAAAATTATCAATTTATGAGATAATTACCCACAAACACCAATCACACTCAAAGTGCACAAATTAGCAGTCAAATAAATAAATAGATCACACCATTGCAATTAGCATGAAATTCCGGTTATCGACTATCTCGATCTAATTTCCGAAAAATAAATAAATAATTAAATTATTACGAAAAATAATAAATAAATGCCAATAAATAGAACTTAGGCCCAAAAAGCCTAATTAGAAGCCGAGACGGATTGGAAATTTTTTTAAATCACTCTAGATAAATATTAGAGCTTGTCTAGGCTCTAACTACACTACTCTAACCACTTAACATGCAATGACAATTAATTAAATTGGTAATCTAATCTAACTATCCACCTAATCCATACTTAGTATAAACTAAATAACCTTTAAGCGTCATTAACCTACTAAGCAGGGATTAGTGAGTTAAACTCACTTGTTAAGCGATCTACTCGGATCGAAACAACGGGGACACGGAGGAGCTCGACAAACTCCAAAGGGGGACTGCTTGTCGAGGTCGGGAAAGGTTTGAAATCAGGCTGAATAGTGTTGCAGAGACCCACTTGGCTTGCTCTTTGTCTAGTGATGGTTGGCAGCTGAACAAGTTGGTCGGAGGCGCGGCTAAGATAAAAACGAGCAGCGGGGTCAAACGGGCTGAGGCGAGGCAGCATGGCGGTCAGAGGTGGCTAGACAGTGGCTTGAGTTGGTTGGAGGACCTCCTAGACGCGCGGACTGGGCGAGATGGCGTGACTAGGCTAGCGGTGAGGTGCGACGAGCTACGAAGCCCGTGGGGGTGCGCGACGGCGAACGGCAATGGTAGGGGTTTTCGGTGAGCTTCAACGGGCAAGAGGGGTTGGTGGTTCTTCTCTGGAGATTTTTGAAGCTCACAAGACAACAATGGAGGGGGAGGGGTCAACGGTGGAGGAGAAAGAGGGGGCAAAGGGACAAGCTTGGCTTTGGTGGGTCCTCTTACCCTTCCTTCTCATCTTCTTGGTCCCCTTGTTGGTCCCCACCAATCCCAGTTGTAATCCTCAGCCATTTCCAACCCATTTGCTTCTTCTGGAAGCCTTGAAGAGGTCCACAAGTTGGGTCCAAGGGGGGCACACGAATTTCACATTATTTCCTTCCAATTGGACTTCAACCTCACCTGAATAAATGCAATTTAGTCTCTATAAATTCAACCATCATAGCCTCAATCAACTTAGTATTTTTCCTCGCCAATTGAACTCACTTGCATCCCAATTACGGTAAAAAAACGATCCTCTGAATTTTTTGAACAAAAACGCCCCTACCTCGACTTTTTTCCAAAAAGTCTCGATTTGCAGAAAAATCTTCGAAGACTGAGTTGACATTCCTAAAATGACATGTGATATGACAGAACTTTCAACTTCTAAAATCGGATTCAAATTCACGGTTAATTTTACTCTGACGCATTTTTATGGTGACCTAAGTTATTGGGTAGCTTTCAAAATTTTTTAGTGCAAATGACTCGTGGTCAATTTTTTTCGAGCCACAATGAACCTCTTCGACACATTAGCGACTCTCGATTGTGAAAATCTCGAGAATTCAAATACGGACATAAGGTACCAAAATGATAGAAAAATCAGTCTAGTGTCGGTCGACGAGAATTTCTCAATTTGGTGGAATCACCCACGTTTAACCACACATCTCAGTCGAACCGACCTATTTCTAATTTCCAATTGACTTATATCCGTGCCGTAATGATCTCTGCAGATGAGCACAATCGAGTAGTCGATTCCTGGTAGAATCCTCAAGTTTATTGTATTAAAATCTCTTAATAACTTCCTTAGGTAGTCTAGTTATTTCAGGAGTGATCAACTCTAAGAATAGCACTATAGGCGCATCAATGAAAAGCCCAATTTAATTTAATTGAAAATAGCATTGAAAATTCGGGATGTCACACTTTTTCTCTTTGGTGAATGCTCGCCTAGCAGAAAATGTTCATGGTAGGCATAAATTATAACTCTCCAGAAAGGGTGGAGCCTAAGAGCTTTAGTCGAAAAGCACATATGCGTTGCTGCTTCTCACACTGATGCCTCCTGCAGCTTCAAGCATTAGAGGTTCACCCACAAGAGCAACATCAACATTACCGCCGCAAGTTCACAAACAGACGTTCATTGTGAATCTGAGATTTCATCTTCATCCTTGTCCAAGTATGTAGACCAGGGCCCGCTTTCTTGCAGCCAAAACACAAGCCATGCCCCTACTTGCTATCGCAAAAAAAAAAAAAAAAAAAAAACTTGATTTCACTCCGATGTTCCTATAATATGGCCATAACTAATGTGACGTTTTGATACCTCTGTTGGGTAAAAGTAATAAGTACATTACTTGCATCACGCTGAAACACAAACCGAAGCAATACTTGTGTACCTGAAGAGGCTATGGTATGCATGTGAACCATAAATGCTCTACAATATCTTGCTATACTA
Organism: Eucalyptus camaldulensis; assembly: GCA_019915185.1. Lineage (NCBI taxonomy): Eukaryota > Viridiplantae > Streptophyta > Magnoliopsida > Myrtales > Myrtaceae > Eucalyptus > Eucalyptus camaldulensis. Next base: position 11,003,291 of record JAHSVA010000013.1, on the reverse strand, counting down.
AATACCATGATCGTATCTATCATCATGAACATGTACGTTCTAGTTTTCACTCAGTAACTCTGACCACCATAAGAAGATAATTATTCTTTTTGTATTTGTCTGGCCACTAAGATTCATCTTTTTCGCACTTTGACCTCCCAATTGATGTAAATTAATAGGAAAACCTAATACTTTAGTATTTTTCTTCTTCAATTAAAAAATACCCTACTTTGAAGCATAAATTTGCACATTTCCAACCATTGGAACAAACATGAAACAGTCCATTAGAGGCACAACCACAATTTACCAACACCAGTCATATTTGAACTTAAGAGTAGGTTGTAAAAGTGGAAATTTAGTAAGGAGCATTGACAGGATTAATTCAACCTAGTCCATGAGATAAATTTGTTACTGGCATTGGCAAGTTTATCAAACAATGATACATAAAGGAAAGACTATGGGCAACAATAAGTTTCCAAACATCCAAACTGCAAATGGACATGGTAATAAGCTCCAAGAAAATAGTTTTCAAAGTATACAATTGATGGCATGGCAATGAATTGATCCTTAACTCGATTGTATGTCAATATGAAAAATTCTTAACAAGGAGGAACTGCAGTATGGGGAATGCTGCAAATCTTCTCATTCAGTGTAAGGTCGAGTGCTAGATGTGTACTTTCACTAGGTTAGTGTTTTAGGAGTGAGATGAGACAACTGAACAGAAGTGCTCTCACAAAATAGAAGCAAAAGTGGCAATACTAATCCATTAGGGTCATCAAATGCACATTTCTTAACATACATACAAGTATAGGACTCCTAACTATCAAGATTTGTTGGAACTTTTGAAGTTATGTTAAGTCAAAAAGTAAAACATCCTATAAAATTGCAGCATGAAATGGCATGTACATGCGCATGCGCATAGGAGGAAAAACTGAGCTGCTACTCCTTGTGTTGATGAGGAGAGCAGATATTAACAAATAGGAAGAACAAAAGAACAAACGTCTATACAAGAGGTTGGGGTAACAAACGTCTATACAAGAGGTTGGAGTTCCAAACCCCAACCCAACTCCAATGCTCTTCCTCTAAGATTTTGGAAAGCCCAGAACAGGTCCATACTAGTTGACAAGTTCACTGGGTTACCAATTGACAGTATACCTGGTCACTTGTTTAACAAGGTCAATAACATTAGTTCTTGACCACTATGTTGTGAAACCAGACTCAAACAAAAAGCACAATATTCTTGTTTTTTTTTTTTTTTCATTTTGCCAGTAATGTCTTAAATAGTGAATTGACATGTATTGGAACACATAGAACTCAGGAGCATCCTATACTTATCACAAGTATGGAATCAATATGCAAGCTTTGGATGCACAAGTTACCTTCAGTTGGTACAATTTCCAGTTATTTGTACAAGTGGGTGCACAAGTGGAAGGTCACTGGCCTGCGAGATCATCATCCAGGCATCTCCCAAGTTTTCACGGGCATTATTCATCTTATTTAGCAGCATAAAAATTTGATGTTATTGTTTCCAACAGAATATATTAGCCACATATGCAAATAAGGGCTTTAAAATATGATATGACAGGCTCTTACCTTATACAGAGCCAAATCCACACAATAGTAATTAGGAGGGATGCACAACAAGATCGCTTCCAAAGGCCTTCTCTGCTTCACATTGCTTGAATCATTCATAAATCACCACACCACTGCTATACCATTTGTAACATCTAAAAAAGACCATTTGGAAGGAGGTATAATCTGTAAACCCAATTTCATGATTCCATTAGATGAAGCCAATTCAGAGGCATCCTATAGTCATACAAAGAAACGAAGCAGTTGTACTTTGTACATGAAGATCTCTAGAGAAAATTGTAGTTTCATATTAAAGGTATATAACTCATAGAAGGACAGTGAAATGGGAACGTATTTGGTAGATGCTAAAATAGACATAGGAAGAAATTGTGGCAATAAATTCAGATTTATAAAAAAAATTTAAATAGTAAAAAACGCATCTTGGTAGCTTCTTGAAACTGTAATGACTAAATTATTTCCTAATCTAGAGAAATGAGATACTATTTTTCCATACACTATGATCATAAGCTAAACAGAAAGCACAATTCGACAAGATCACTCAACTTAAGTTCCAATTCCATTGTCAAGTAATCTATCATGCCCCGATCCTCAAGCATGCACCCATCCCTCAATGGTCGATGAAATAGCGATGTCCTTGGACGCATCGCCAACCCATTCATTTTAAATGCACATGCGGAAGTAGATATAAAATCCCTAGACAATAAAACAATGGGATATGAAAGTAGGACCATATTTTTCGAACCTGAAATCACAACCACACTTATATACATTGCAAGCCATAATGTATATAATGCCTCACAAAATATTAAAGTTAGGTTCTACACAAGCTAGCTCATAAACAAAGTCTGCAAATGGGGGCGGGGGTTTCAAAATCACTATGGATCCTCATCCTCTTCAAACTCCTTTGGCACCACATCTTCATCCTCTTCGATCTCTCCTACCTCCATACTCCAGCTAGAGCCTTTTGCTGAGTACACTAGAGAATCTGGATCATCAAGCTTGGGATACTTAGTGTCCACCACCGATCCGTCCTGAAGGTCTGCTGTACCCTTTCCAAAAGCAACCTCCAAAATCCACAGAGGCACCTCACACTCCGGTACAGGGCCCGCCCTCTGGCCATTATGATAATGGCAATACCATGATCAGTAATGGTGGGGCACCTTTTTGGGGTTCACCCACATCAACCTAGACGATGAACTTTACAGCACATACTTAAAACCTTTAAGGTGCCCATGTATCGGAATATGGTAACTATGTTCTATGAACTTCTTAGGTTGTCCAAAATGTTCTGGCGGGACTGCCATCTACGGGTCTGAAATGTTGTCCCACAACGGGGTGAGACTACATTTCAGCAAGTTCTACCCCCTAAGACTCGATTAGGAAGCCAATACGCTTAAAGGGTTGCCTAAGAACAACATAGGTCATAGGACTTACCTTGGCCTCCATTCCTTCCTGCAAGTCAGTTCAAACAATAAATATCGACTATCATAACACCCAATCAAATCGGATCGAATCATCGATCAATTGAATCAGTCGATTACATGTCATCACGACCCTTTCTTGGTCGGTTCATTCAATACTATCTATGATTTTGATCAAAATCCAAGACTGCTCACCCTAGGTGATATATAGATAGTAGCTTGCCTTAAAGGCTAATAAATAGCATACTGTTCTTTCTCCAAATGACATATAAGGTCACCGAGCCAGTATTGCATACCATTCATTCTCTAAGATGACATATAGAGTCATCGAGCTAGTATAGTATATCGTCCTTTCTTCAAGATGACATATAAAGTCACCGAGTCGATATTGTATAACGTTCTTTCTCCAATATGACATATAGAGTCACCGAGCCGTTATTGTATACCGTCCTTTCTCTAAGATGACATATAGAGTCATCGAGCTGGTATAGTATATCGTCCTTTCTTCAAGATGACATATAAAGTCACCGAGTCGATATTGTATAACGTTCTTTCTCCAATATGACATATAGAGTCACCGAGCCGTTATTGTATACCGTCCTTTCTCTAAGATGACATATAGAGTCATCGAGCTGGTATAATATATCGTCATTTCTCCAAGATGACATATAGAGTCACCGAGCCGATATTATACCATATTCCAATCATACCATCAATTTACCATTTTTATCATACCCAATAAAATACACATGTGTGGGTATACGATCGACCTTAGCCAAAATACAAGGTTTTAAATTTTGAACCTCCCACTATTTTTAGCAGTCCCAAAATAGATTTTTGGCGTTGTAGACCGACGCTCAGTAATTCTCCAATTAATTACCAAAATTAACCATTTTTGGAATTAAACACCCACAAACACTAATCACAATCACTTTGCACAATCAGGTACCCAATTAAATAAATAGAGAACACCACTGCAATCAGCACGAAATTCCGGTCACTGACTATCTCGGTCTAATTTTCGGAAAATAATTAATTAATTAAATAATTACGGAAATTATTAAATAAATGTTAATAAATCCAACTTAGGCCCATAATGATTAATTGAATGCCGAAACGGACCCGGAAAATTTTCAAGACTCGTTCAATAAATACTAAAGTCTATTTACTTGCTAATTGCACTAACTATCCACCTAACATGCATCAGCAATTAAGTAAATTCTCTAATCTAATCTAATCTAATCTAACCATTTAATCCATCTTAGTCTAAACTAATAAACCCCAAAGCATAATTAACCTACTAAGCGAGGATTAGTGAGTTAAACTCACTTGTTCGGCGATCCAGTGGGTGTAAATCGACGGGTACGCAACAGGGGACGACTTTCTCTAAAGTGGTCCCAACTTTCCGAGCCCGGAAAGTCCTCAAAATGGGCCAAACCCTTGCTAGAAAATCCACTCTTTTAGGTTCTGTTCTTGGCTGAAACAGATGACAACAAGCTCTGTTTGAGGCAGGGATGGACCAAGGAAGGTGGAAGGGGCCAAACCGGGTTCAAGCGGGGACTCACGGTGGTCGGAGGTGGGCCAAACAGCTTTGACTGAGCTCCACACGGCACTGGACAGTAGTTGGGACATCGGAACAGTCGAGAGGGAGGTGGAGTAGCATCGAGCTGGTGTAGGCGAGCGCGGGGTAGCAGCGGTGTGTGAGATAACGAACGGTGACGGGGTGCAGTTCGGCGGTGGCGTGGCTGCTCCGGCTGGTCTCCTTCGGCTGCTAAGGTGCTCGAATGGCAACAACAAGGGGGAGGAAGGTTGTGGACGGCAACTTGAGGGAGAAAGGGAACAAGTCTTGGTTTTGGTGGGCCACCTTAGTCACATATTCTCCCCCATTTGTCCCCTTAACTTATCCCCCTTGCATGGCTGGATTCCACCAGCAATTTCCAGCCTCAACTTCCTTCTAGAAGGCTTTTTGAATTGGTCCATAAGTCATGGATGGGGGGGGGCATCCAATTGGACTTCATGTCTTTCTTAAATCAACACAAACCGGCCTCTATAATATCAATCGACACCTTACCGATCTAATTGGTATTTTCCCTCACCAATTGATCCCATTTGTATCCTGATTGCACGATAAAAAATGATCCTTGACTCTTTCTGGACAAAAACGGCCCTAGGATGACTTTTTTTCAAAAAGTCTCGGTTTGCAGAAAAATCTTTTGAGACTGACTCGACATTCCTAAAATGATTTGTGACATGACAGAACTTTCAATTTGTGAAATCAGATTCAAATTCACAGTTAATTTCAATTCGATGCGATTTTAGCTTGATCTAGGCTACCAGATAACTTTCAGAAATTTTTAGTGCAAATGACCCATGGTCGATTTTCTTCGAGCCACAATGAACCCACTCAACACATTGGCAACTCTTGGTTGCCGTTAAAATCTCAAGGATTCAAATACAGACACAGGGTATCAAAACAATAGAAAAATCAGTCTAGGGTCGGTCGATGAGAATTTTTCAATTTAGTAGAGTCACCCACATTTAGCCACACATTTTAGTCAAACCGACTTATCTCTAACTTCTAATCAATTTTTAACTGTGCCGTAATTACCTCTAAAGATGAGCACGGTCAAGTAGCTGATTCCTGGTCGAATTCTTAAGTCTATTGCCTTAAAATTTCTTAATGGCTTCCACAGATAATCTAGTTATCTCGAGAGTGATCAGCTTTGAGAACAGCCCTATAGGCGTGTCGATGAAATGTCTAATTTATTCAATGGAAAACAGGATTGAAAATCTGAGATGTCACATAATCAACTTGAGATCAAATACGAAACACTAGAATGTTAGGAAGAGGGTAGTGAAAAATCACTATCGACTACAAAACCCAGAAGACAACACCCCACTCCCAAAGGTTTCCTTTTCTTTTTCTCCTTCTCGCATTATAGTCTAAATGTTCCAGCTACTCAAGCAAGGAAATGAAAAATATTTGTAAAATTTTATGGTAATAGGAAAATGGATAGTAAGATCTACAGACAAACTCAAATAATTGATGAGTTGGGTAACACCAAAAGCACAAGCTTTTAAGTAAAGGATTGCAATGTTCTCACAAACCAATTTTGAACCCGAGCAATCATACTCAAACTCCTGTTATGCATACAAAGAGATCAATAATTTCGCATTTGGTGCAGATATTAGCAATGAGGACAACACTTGAAAGGAGGGAAGAATCAATCACTTCAAACAATAGATAACAATAATGTTTTGTCCCATAATTCATATTTCTCCCACAGAGAAGGCATGTGTAAGAATACTTATGCATGGAAAACTAGATATAGCATTCATATGAAGAATCTACAATAAAAGAGCAATAAACAACACATTCTGGTAAGACTTCTATGCAAGAGTGAGATATTATTACATTTTACATTTCTAATTCTTTTGCTAATACCTATGTTCCATCTGTTGAAATTCCTCCGCCAGTGTCCTTTGTAAATATTCACTATCCCCAAATCCTCCAAATTGCAGTAATTCTCCAGCGCAATAATGCATGTAAGACGTCTCGCTAACATGACTGACAGAACACATCAAGGCAGAAAAGTACAAGAAATTACAATTGATCTTTCGAAAAGTGAGAACCTTCCAATCCAATGGGAAATGACAATCGACCTGTCAATTTTAACCCTTGTTGCCATGTGGATAGCTGAAATAGTGCTGGACCAACAAAAACCACGGTTGACACCCAACAAGCCAACCTAACTTGAGTCAACCTTATCTAGTTGAAGCGTTCTAAGTATTTATGGGGATGGTAACAAGATGACATGAAATGAAGAACTAACCCACAAACTAGGAGTCATTTACAATCGCATATCATTAGTCTAGCAACTAATTTAGTCACATTGGATTAAAACAGATTCAACTGCTAAAAAACAATACCAAGTTGACAGCATATCATTTTGCATTTAAAGCATGACCAATTCCATTACACCACATCATTAGAATTCTCTGGCACACAAATGCATGGCACAGCGCAGTGAAGACCCACCCAAATAGCCACTAGAGTATATGAAGGCAATACTAAGCTGAACATACTTCGCAGTGTCCAAAGAATACTAAGTTGATGAACTTTCTCTCTTCGAAGCAATTACAAGGAGACTGTCCGCAACCTCTGCCAATTGAAGTGATGAAGCACCACCTTCAAGTCCTTTGTGACCGTCACTAGCCAACACTTCTCTGGTTCCCACTCCGTCATCTTCACCTACCAATCAGAAATCAAGCAAACTTCACAAAACCGATTCAGACCAATCAAGTTGACCGCCCATTAGGTCACAAAAGAACACTGGGAGCTAAACCTGAGAAGCCAATGGTTTTTCGAACTAAAGTTGAAAAGGAAGCACAACACACTATGGTCCTTTGCCAGTTTCCATAGCTAAAGCTATGTGAGCAACCGAAAACACAGCACCAACACTATAACAAATCATAGGGATGCAAGCTGAAAGAGGGCTTGTGAAGGTTAGAGTTCAAAGAACCCAGAGGAAACGTGGCCTGACAACATGCAAATAACCTTTTACCATTAGGATGCATTGTCAGGGTTCGGAGAAGTTCAAGAAATCTGGAGCTCCTCATCCTTCTATGATTTCGATTCCTTTTAGAAGTGCCTTTTGAAAGCTCTCTGGGATGCTACCGCATTTACATCAACTGGTGGAATGATAATCGAATCCTGCTAATGAGTCAGACAAAATCAATCCAGTAACTAACATCAACGGACTATTAATAATACTCCAAAGTTTATGGAACTCTGTTTGTCAGACTTGATATTCTTTTTGAACTCTTTGGATCCAACTAATGGGGCTTTTAACATCATCAACCACAAAAGCTTTGATCAAATTAGCATAGCGTATTCAACTCAAGATGCTTTCTTTTGTGGGACATACTATGATTCTTTTCCTTGTCATTATGTGCTATTCACGCGTTAAAATTAAAGCAAGACATTTTTCAAATGGCATATAGGATACCGAAAAGTTTCCTCAAGAAACTTATGGAAATGCTGCCTATGTTTTTCTTTTCAGCAAGTAGATGAATTAACAAGAGCTTATGCACAATATAAGCAATCATTTCATAGTACAACCGATTATGTCAAAAGACATTCTAGCTAATGTCTTGCTTGACTCAATAGTTTCGGTATATGACAGATGGCTTTACCCACTCTACAAACATCAAGGTGCATTCTTTGGAAGCCTTGGAGAAGGTATACCCTGGATTAAAACCAAATGAACATGGATCCATAGTTAGAAAAATTCAAATTGCAATATTCTCGATCGATCCAAATAATTCATGATGCTTTTGCGTCTGCCATGTTTGCTAGTTCACTCACAACTACACTACTCAGAGAAGAGCTTGTGCTTGCATTTAGCATTTCTAGATTGATACGATTATGTAAATCTACTGACGCAAACAGTTCTATGAAATAAAATGTATGAAACTTAATGGTTGTACAAATTTTATCCCAAGTCTGTAGCATGTGCATACAAAGGGATGCCCTATAAACATACTCCTTTTGCATTGATATTCACTCTTAAGTATACCTTAGAAATATGCAGTCATGAACTGCATGATGAGCGTAGAGCAAACTAAAGCCTCACATTAGAAGGATTGCTATATAGGGTCCTTCATTTAGCATTTTATTCAACCTATACAGTGACCTTTGGCATGCTATCAAAAACCTATACACATTAGTTTTTCAGTACTTCCAGCATTCCAAAATCAATCAAACATCGAGAATCTCCATTTTTCTGCATAGGATGAACAATCTTACTTGAAAATAATGTCAAATGATGCGCTTTGAAAGCCTTATCATCTATTTCCGCTACTGGCATGATAAGCAGAATCATTTTGCCAAAGCACACATTAACTTCCATGAACATCTCCCCCTGGATTCTTTGAATTCAAGTAAGAAAATAATGGTGACACTATCAACCAGGAAATAATAATGACAAGATCATAGATCTTGAAAGATATTGCAAGCAGGGAATTCAAATGAAAATTGGGCAGTAGATCTCAAAAGAGCATAGGTCGATTACTTGCTTTATGTACCTTCGTCAGAAAATGTGGATCCTTCCAGTTATTCTTCATCCGAGTCGTCCAAATAGTCTGATCATATTCTATCATTTCATCATCTACAATCTCATAGGGTCCATAAATCTGCGTTCCAGATAATTTTGGAATTGTTTTGAGTGACTTGCATCCAATGATATTCAATTGTTTTAAAAACTCCAACCTGTCAAGGCCCCGAATTTCAACCAAGTTTTTACAGTCTTTAGCATCTAACATCTTCAGACTCTCGGATTTTGGAAGGAGTAGCCTTTCAATTGAAAGGCACCCAGAGACATACAGTGTTTTCAAGGACTCCAACCTGTCCAAGCCTTGAATTTCAGCTAATTTCTCGCATGAATCAACATTTAATCTCTTCATACTTCTGGATTTTGGAAGGTCTAGCCTTCTAATTAAAGTGCACCTAAAGATATCTAGACTTTCCAAATATTCCAAACTATCGAGCCCTTGGATTTCGGCCAAGTTTACACATTCTCTAGCATGTAATTCCTTTAGCCTCCCAAATTTTGGAAGGTCTAGCCTTCCAATAGAAGTGCAACTAGAGATATCTAGCCCTTCCAAATTCTCCAAACTATTGAGGCCTTGAATTTCGACTAAGTTTATGCATCTTCTAGCTTGTAATTCCTTCAGGCTCCCAAATTTTGGAAGGTCTAGCCTTTCAATTAAAGCGCACCAACAGATATCTAAACTTTCCAAATACTCCGACCTATCAAGGCCTTCAATTTCCGCTAAGTTTTTACAACTTGTAGCTTTTAATTCCTTCAGCCTCCCGGATTTTGGAAGGTCTAGCCTTTCAATTGAAGCGCAACTGTTGATATCTAGCCTTTCCAAGTACTCCAACCTATCAAGGCCTTGAATTTCGACTAATTTGTGGCATTTGTCAACATTCAATTTCTTCAGACCCTTGAGTTTTGGAAGGTCCAACCGTTTGATTGAATCGCAAGATGAGATAGTCAAGCTTTCCAAATATATCGATTTGTCAAGAACTTGAACTTCAAGTAGATTCTTGCAATTGTAGGCCCCTAATGTCCTTAGATGGACAAACTGTGAAACATCTAGCGTTTCAATAGATCCACAGTTCAAGACTTCTAAGAATTCCAACTGGAAGGGCGTGTTTAGGGATTGTGGTGATTCCGATTCTTCAATGTCCGTCCGTTGGGAGCATTTTGAACTCTTTAATTGCATTGATGGAAGCTCCTGGATGCACTGGAGAAATCGACAACCCCAAACTCGTAGTTCCTTTAGATGGGCTAGGTGGGAAAGCGAAGGTAATTTGTGACTTCGACAAGTGACACCCAAATCTGTTAAGCCGGAAGGAAGGTCCGGCAGCGATTGGAGCTTGTCGCAACCTTTAAAATCAAGGTGTCGTAGGGAAGAAAGATTACACATGCTTTCTACCATTATCTTTTTCAAATTGCTGCAATTGGGAGCATGTAACTCTCGGAGCTTTCTCAAACTCCCAATACCATTGGGTAATTCTTCTATACCACTGAAAGAAATATCTAGAATCTCTAGATTCTCCAAAGACCCTATGCTATTTGGTAATGCAGAAAGGGAGTGAGTACCGAATAGATCGAGTTGCTGCAGTGCTTTTAATTTACCTATTTCTGCTGGAAGCTCCCTGAGGCTAAAACAAGGAACGGGGTGTTCGGCGCTTGTGTCGACACCTACCGAGAGATGAAGCGCGCTAGATGAGCCCAGCTCCAAGCGAAGGAGGCCCTTCATGTCTTCAATGGAAGTGTTGATTCGCTTCAGTCTCCTACATCCCCTGAGGATGAGAACCTCTAACTTCTCAAAAGCTGAGAGGAAGTCAGTATTTTCCAAGGAACCACAAAATGAAAGGTCTAGATATTTAAGCTTCTCTGCCATCTACTAAAAAAAAACAATAACGAATGTCGATGGGTGAGTGTAGAGTCATTATGATTCAAAATAAAGCATAAAAGGAGAGGAAAAAAAAGACTTTAATTCTTACCCTGAAAAAACTCCATCCTTCCCATTTCTCATTTATCTTACTTCCTTGCAATTCGAGTACAACCAATTCCTTTACATCAAAAGTGTTTACTTCAAAACTTGCGGGACATTTTCGCCATTGAATCCATTTTAACCCCTTCATTAAGTCCTTAAAATCTCCACTGAGATGCGCATTTATCATGTGAAGATATCTTAGATTCGTCAAATTCTCAAATTGTTTTCCTGTGTAAATGTCACCATCTCCCTCATCCTTTTCTAGCAAAAATATTTCGTCGAAGCCTTCTGCGCTACCTTCACTCAGATTAATCACCTCAATCTTGTTCGTTCCCTATAAGCAAGAATCAATGTTCATTAGTACTATATCCAACTAAAGTCATCGAATATCATTTGTTCATAATGCTATTGATGTGTATCAACGTGTTCAAGAGACTAGCAATGTGAAGACATTATTTTCTTTTTATGCCAATAAACTACAATTATAAAGGCTCACAAAGTGAAGGTTGTCGACTTCCATTTTGAAATTTGGCCATATGCATCCGGATATCAAAAAGAATTATGATGTAATGGCTCGTGTAGAGTAAAAACGCTACAACTTGTAATCTTCTTCTTTTGGAACTGTAGTTTTATTATCACACTAGTTAAGACATGCATGCAAAGCATGGAATATAATCAAATTGCAAAGTGCAAAATCAAAATTTTACTTGGTCAATTTTATATTTCTATTAAGGAGACTTTTTCTATTAAGCAATGCATGGGGAAAGGATATATAAAAGGGAGAAAAACCTTAGAAGCAGAGAGTCGGCGAGCAAGACTTACCACAGATTCGGTGTCATTAAGGAGACTTCTAGCAATATATATAGTTTAAAAAGTTAAAAATAAAACTCTTTTTTTATTTATTTTTAATTTCAACGCATTCATAACATTTCAAAATGGCCTTTACCAAAAGAAAAAAAAAAACACTTCAAAATGGAAATAACCGTTCTGACAACTCCAAAAATCAAAATGGAAGGGGGAAGATAAAGAGGCCACGAGATCCCGGCTTAACCGTTTTTTATGAAAGAAATTAATTTCTTTCCATTGATTCGGATAATTGAAATAACTTAGAAAGGCTTGTTTTGAGTAACTTTTATTCTTCATCTTTTGTTTTTTTCTCAAGAGCACGCACTTTGGCCAATTTTTTTTTTTGGGTGATATATCCGTGAAACTTGTCGACATGCCGAATTATACATGCGTTTATATATATATAGTTTTCTGGAATCTGAGTATTATTTGATCTTTTGATGGGAGAGCAAGATATTTACTTTTGATTTTTTATTAGTTGCGGCGAGCAATCTATCTCGCCCTTTGCTTCAGCCTGTAGATTTTGACTGAAGGTATTTTGGGAGTACCTGTTAAGTAACCTGGCACTAAAAAAAAAACTCTATGTGAAGTGGTTTTTATTAAAAGTATTGATTTAACATAATACAAGAGCATGAAAATCGTGAAAGTCATCTCGAAAGAGAAACAAAGATTTTCAGCGAAGAGGGCCACTTATCAAGTGAAAAAGTTATACGCGAAATACAAGATTTTACTAATTAATATATCAAACAAGAGATTTAATATGTATATATATTGCAATGTCCACTTAATTTCATGTGATACGGAAAATTAATATATGACAGAAAAACCATAAAAGGAAATTCTTTCTATGAGAGAGCAACTCCCTACTTTCTAATCACGTCAATGAAAAATTTGGGGGCAATAGTGAAGGTTCTTGGTCCTCTAGACCAAGCACTAAGTAGTGACCAACATTACTATTAAGCGTAGAACATGGACTAAATGATAAAAAGAAACGAAACGGTTACCTTATTTTCCTTTAGCACTTTTTGGGCTTCCTCATAGTCCCATAACCTGCTATGGCACCAAGGCTCTCGTTGGTTTTCTTCACGAACTATTTCCCTACCAAGATCTCTCAATTGGTCATGCATTCTGAGCTTATGATCATCTCCAATTTTTATCAATGACATGAATATCAATACTTCAATTCCCTCCCCTGGGTAAAAATCACAAGCATCCCACATGTAGGATGCGATTATGTTGTTAGTGCCAATGAAAAGGCAAGCAATATCCAAAAAAATTTGTTTTTGTCCATAGTCCAATGCTTCGTAACTTATTCTTAACTTTTCTTGCACTTTCTTAGGAGGGACTTTTTTCAACTTCTTTATTGTATCTCTCCACTTTCTTGACTCTTTTCCACACAATAATGAACCAAAAACCTCAAGGGATAAGGGAAGCCCTCCGGTGATGGATATAGCTTCATGAGTGAGGTCCTCAAATTCCCTCGGAGGAGAGTCCCTTCGAAATGCATGTTTGCTAAACAGAATCGAAGATTGATTGTAATCCATTTCCTTATGTTCATAGTCGTGGTCCACCTTGGCTTCTTCAAGAACCCTCTTGTTTCTTGTGGTAATAATGATCTTGCTTCCCGAAGAAAACCAATCACGATTACTAGCCAAACTTTGCAACTGAACGACATCATCCACATCATCAAGAAGAATGAGGACCTTTTTACTTTTAAATTTGGAAGAGATGAACTTAGTCCCTGCATCCGCATTACAAACTTCATCTTTCAGCTTCAATATATCGTAGATTAACTGATTCTGTAAATAATGTACGCCATTATGCTTCCACGATTCCCTTATATCAGCAATGAAGCTACGATGCTCAAATTGATCAAAGAGCCTATTGTAGATGGCTTTAGCAAGCGTAGTCTTACCAATGCCTCCCATTCCGTGGATGCCAACAAATAGGGTGTCATGAGATTTATTATCCACAAATTCCATAACCTTCTTCACATGAGCATCAATTCCGACCAAATTCTTAGAAATGTCCAACTCAAACTTTTTCTTCAGTTCGTTCAACACTTTTCGGACGATCGATTTCACCAACTCTACTTCAGACCTGTCAAATGTGACATGAGTTCAAATATGTAGCAACAATAATTTTATCTTGTTTATCTATAGAGAACATAGTAAATCTGGGGATAGATTGAAAAACTTTAAATATCATTATTGTCATACCTCTATATATAATGATATATGCTAAGTCTAAAGTGTGGTTGCTTCAAATGGGGTGCCCCATTTCACCGTTACTCCAACATAATTTATCAAGCCAGGAAAAACATGAGGGTATCACTTATAAATCTTAAATATTGTATATATTATGGATTTGAACCAAATTTTAAACTGGTTTTTTTATTAAGGATATTAGGAATGACATGGATGTGACTTTAAAAATTGTTTAGAGCATTTGAATAAGCAAAAATCCTATAAGCCAGCCCAATATGAGAGTTAGCTATCAATCAATAAACAAGTCATAACTTTTTATGCAAGATGAATTCAGGTCCTGTAACACTAATCGGAAAAGTTGTTCAAATTGTGATATTGTGAACTACTTGAATGCAATTGAAGGGATTTCTTCTTGTTTGCGCAATTCCATAGGCTCACAAGTTTAACCTGTGTTGTGAATTTAGAATCATTCTAGATAGGTGCTCTTATCAGTTTTCATTGCCTCAAGGGATGATTACAAGTTGTACTTTATTTTCCTTTTAAGTATCTATGTTCTATGACTTTAATGATCTAGTATTGAGTTTATAGGGAAGTAGAAGAATAATTTTTACCCAAAAAAGAACATTGCTTCAATATATGCAGATGCATGAGATAGAAATTACTTGTTGAAGATAGAAAATGCTTTGAAATTATTTAAACAGACATATAATAAAAATAATCATTTTTTTTGTCATCATCTTATATAACCAATGAAACATTTCTTTTGTAAAATAATTTTAATAATATCTAATCAACTTTATCAATGATTTAATAAATGTAACTTGGGAAGATAAAGAATTATAGCAAAGCTTGGACGCTACCATCATGAGCTTTAAATAAATATTGCCAATGAGTTGTACTATTAATCTCAAATAATTATGTAATTAGAAAAGTTTGTGACGAAGATTAATGTAACGTACCCTATAATTAGATTGGTCAATATCATCAAAGCAATAAAACTTATTCAAGTGAATGGGGTGTAAGAGTAAAAAATCTTTTGATATAAAAGTAAATTCGTTAAAGCAAAAATTTTTATTATTACAAAAATCTTTTGATATAAGAGTAAAAATTCGTTCAAAAAATCTTATTATTCAAGTGAATGGGATCATAACAATAAAATTTATAATTAGATTGGTCAATATGGTTAAAGCAGAAAAATAAAAAAGAAAGAATAACTTATAGAATTCATGCACCGTAGGATCTTACTGCCAGCAAGATCTTACAGTTCTTTTATATATGAAAAAAAAGAACATAAAATGAAGCAGGTTGGAATTAGAACAACCAACATACCAACAAAAAAAAAGGATTTAGAACAACCGGTAAACACCCACACATATTAAAAGAAAATAGAGAATTCTTTGGTGAGAAATTTTACCCTAGGGCTTCGTATCCTTTCAAGGTGCTGACTTCATCGAGTGCTGACTTCCATTTCTCCAAAGTAGTTGGGTCGAAAGAAGACCTCTCACGCAAACGACTCTTGTGCTCATGAAATGCCTCTCCAAACCTCCCGGTTTGATATCGCACTTCAGTTGGTTTCACTTTGTAAAATATAGGCAACACTATCTGCCTGTTATTATTCTTGCGCTCGATTATTTGAACAAGTTCATCTAGGCACCAACTACTTGTACAATAATTCACTGAGAAAATGGGGATCAGGATCTTACTGCTCGTGATGGCTTCCACAAGCACTGGTCTAATGTCCTCGCCATGGCAAAGCTCATCATCGTCTCTGAAAGCATCAATTCCCGCATCAAGGAGCCCTTTATAGAGGTGATCGGTAAAGCCATATCGGGTATCTGGGCCTCTGAAACTCAAAAATACCTCATAATGGTTTCCAGTCAACGAACTAGATGCACTGTTGTTAGTCCTTGTCGAAGATGAACTAGATTCACCGAAATTAGTTTCTATCGGAGACAGAGATGAACTAGATGCATCGTTATAAGACGAACTAGATGCATCGTTATAAGTTTTTGTCGGAGATGAAGTAGATCCACCGAATTTAGAATTTGTCAGAGACAAACTAGTTTCACCATTGTTAGTTTCAGTTGGCAGCAAACTAGATCCACTAGAATTAGTTTCTGCCGGAGACAGAGACAAACTAGATGCACCGCTGTCAGTTTCTATCGGAGACAAGCTAGATCCACTGGATTTAGTTTCTGTCGGCAACGAACTACATCCACCAGTAGTTTCCGTCAGAGACGAACTCGATGCACCGTTGTTAGTTTCTGCTGGAGATGAACTAGATCTGCCAGAATTATTTTCTGTCAGCGCAGTCAACGAACCAAATGCGCCAGTATCAGCATTTTTAGCATTGCTATGCACACTCGCTTTCTTCTTATTGATAAAATAGAACGCGAGCCCGGGAAGAAGGATCAGTGCCACAAGCTCGATGAAAGAATGCCCAAAAATGAGACGATGCATCTTGCCTTTACTCTGACTCTGGCCTTTGATTTTCGCTTTCAAGTTTGACACAGAAAAAAATTGGAAGCCACTCAGGAAACAGGAAATGCGTTCTTGTTGCTCATTCTCTTGTGGTTTGATTTATATAATCAAACCAAGTGGGCAACCAGAATTGCGCAAATAAGTCAAGTTTGTCAAACTACACATAAATTAACAATTCATTCACCGGGAACCGCAGCCACGTGCTTGGAGTCGTTGCCTTCATGTGGCTGAAATGGCAATGCTCGAGGGAATCCGAATATTAAAAATAGATAGGGGGCTCTTCAAGTTTCAATACACATAAATAAAACGGCGAATTTGTTGGGAAGATGAAAAGTGGAGAGAGAGGCTTGGGACGAGAGCGTGACATGGATTTGTGGGAAAAGATGGAAAGTGGGGGGAGAGAAAGAGAAAAAAAAAATGCAGAGATTCGTCCGGTCCAATACTTTCCTGCCAGTGCTCCGAATAGATAAATACATACAAAGCGTTAAGACAGTGGTATTGGGCATGCCTAGTCCAGTGCTTGCGCCGTTGGACTTTCCCTCTTCTTTTGTTAATTTATTTTCCATCAGAAAAGTTATTTTTTAAAATAAATTTAAGCTCTATCCCATTTAGGAATTTAACCCCTTTCACCTTGAGCTTGTTAAAAATATTCCTGTCAAATTGATAAACTTCATTTCAAGACTGAAATGTTCAACTATTACTTATGCTAAAAAATTATATTATTACGCGCGTCAAGAATTATAAAAAATTATCAACGTGTTATATATATCATTTTGTGCTCAAGCATAATGAGAAGAATTTCTTTTTTGCTTTGTTTCTGCCTTAATTTCTCCATCAAATCTCATAGGTAAATCAAAATGCCTTCTTGCTTTTGTTTTAATTTATTATAAATAAATAATTATATATATATATATTTCTTTGTAGGTTTGATTTATCTAATAAATTAGTTGGCGCGCACCAATAATTCAAACTTGCCAAGCTAGATAAGTAATTCATTGACTAGGACCACTAACTATGCATTTATGGTCGTTGCCTTAATGCGGTGGAAGTTTCAATGGACGGAAGAATCCAAGACGATCCCACCGAGGAGAAAGAAAACATGTGACCAAGTTTCAATGCAGAAGCAATAAAAAGAAAATGAAAACCAAAAATAAAAGACAATTGCTGTTATGTTATCCCGAGACAACTGATCACAATTGGTAAATACATGCAAAACGTCCCGACAGTGATTGCACGGTTGAATTTTCCTTTTCTTGTGTTAATTTATCTTTCAGTAGAAAAATTATTTTTGTTGAATATATTTAAACTCTTGATCTCACTTAAGAATTTACCCCTCCCACTTTGAGCCTATTAAGTATTATCGTATCAAACCGATAAATTTCGTTTCTCTGCTGAAATGTTGCATTATTAACAATCTCTTATCATAAAATCGATTGTATAGATAAAGTCGTCAAAAGATTACACGCTCAGAGAAAGTGAAGAAGAAAACCCTAATGGCTTGATATCTTGATTCTTTAGGGGAAGCAGGTGAGGGCCCTATAGGTCCTGCGATGCTTTCTGAAACAACTTTCGGTAATACGTAATTTTTTACACACATCTACCTTTATTTTGCTAGTTATTCTCTAAATATATAATGGGACATCAACAGCCACTTGCCATACATTCGGACAACAAACATACCAATGCATCGACCACTTATATATTTTATTATTTTTTGGACTAACCAAAGAGCCGCCGATGTTGAATAAGAATCAATCAGAGGGTAAATATTTTTATAGCCCTTACTACACTTCATTTAAGATGGGGACTTTGAACACATCAATGCTCAATATTTTTGACTTTTCCCTTGTTTAATTTCTTTTCCTGATAAGATTTTTTAACTCCACGACAATTCTTTCTAGTTCATTTCTTGACCTTTGCACATTACTTCCCTTCTCGCTCCAAATCCTTGATTTTCTACTTGTTGTCATCGCTTTCCTTACATTCACTATTTCCCCTTACATGCTTGCAGAACCCTAAACTCATGCCGTGGTCATTCTCAGCGACCGACGAGCCACCCTCCTCAAAATCACCCGTTAGTTGGTGAGAGACGGATGTGTGAGGCCCCAACTTGTCACTCCCTATGATGTCAAAATTACACTTCGAATTTAACCTATATATATATATATATATATATATATATATATATATGCTTTTATAATCAACAAATCACTTTGATATTACTACTATGTTTGGGATTAGCCATTGAAATTACTACAACTCGTATCCCGTTACAAGAAAAGTGTCGTCAAGTACTTGACTTAAGATAATGTCCACTCGAGGCCTCCCCATGGATGCGGGGAAATACTTGGACTGTTGATTAATGATTAGGGCTCCAACTAACCTTTGAAGCGTTCTGGTCAATGGTCAAAGGGCAATTATATCATGTAGGGCTAAAAGAAAAAAGAAAAAAAAAATAGAAGAAGATATCATCATGGATTACAAAATCAAAAGGCGAAAAAAGGAAAAAAAAAAAAAAAAAAGACAAAGAAAGAAAGGAGCGAATTGTGCCGTTTTAAAACGAAAAGGAAGCTCGTCCACGGCGTAAAAGCCAAACCTCCATTCAACATTTGTACCTGTTATTGCTATAAAGATATTTCAAAGTAATTACGATTCGTATATAATTATATCGAGTATATATTAGGGAGCATGCGTATTATATAACAAATGTGAATAAAGCTTGCCCACAAATATTCATTTGCTAATCGAGTAAAATCCAAACGGAAGGGAGCCATCGAACATGCGAGGGGGAGTGAGGTGACTAAAAAAGCTCTTTCTGCTTAAGAGAGCATCGATCTCCAATGATTTATCCCCTCTTCTTTTTAAATTACGTTAATCACGTCGCTTGACGCATTAGGTCAGGCCCATTAAGCATTTAAACATGGTCTCTAGCTAGCTTAATGTGAAATAAGAGCTTTCGACTAGTGCTGTTATTGCGCACATAGACGCGTAAAAGTAATTGCTATTTATAAAATCAACTGCCCGTACAATTATTGTGCTAACCTTACACTTACGACGTGGACATTACATCATTGCTTGATCCAAAAAAAGAAAAAAAAAAAGAGAGAAGAAATTACATCATTATACTAATTGTTGATCGATAGATATCATGTCTATATAACACCTAAGTATTCTTTAACGATACTTTTTTTTTCCAACAAGCAACGTCAGAAGTTAAAAGGGATCTTGCTGCCTTTACGAGTTGCTCGACATCAACTCACAGCTGCGACACCTTCAGAGTTACGATACTTTCATGATGCAACAACTTATATCGACTTTGAAGATATACTTGATAACTCTCTGAAACTACAAAGACCAGACCTAGTCTCACTATTGCACGTTTACTTTTCTCCGCCGAAGTTATTTTCCCTGATATATCATGTGTTCGCGAACAAACGACGTGGCATGAAGACTGCGTCCCCTCGAATGTCAAACAGCAAATACATCCTGTTTTGTTATTAATCAATAAATTTGTGGGACAAAAAACTTATTAATTACTAAATTGCCATTTCTCACAAATTTAATTTTTGGTCAGACTATTTCTCACAAATTACCAAAAAAAAAAAAAAAGCAATTGGCTACGTGCTGCCACCAATGTGAGTGATCGAAACCCAACGCGCTTGTGCGTTATTTTAAACCAATTTCAAATACTTGCTCCCCCGACCGAAAATTTCCATCAACGAATTTTGGAGAAAGAATTGGAAAATCAACAATAACATATATGATATAATATGATTCCATGCCCTCGTTCTAAGAAATCCAGCTTTACAATGATTACTAATTCGGGAAATCGTCCTATGCTCACACTACAATTATTTATAATAACACTATAAAATAGAAAAAGTTTTTATCCTATGCTTGTTAGAATCAAATTTCATGTCTCGACTATTTTCAATCAAGCAAACCTATTGAAAATATTCTCACTTTAAAGGTCGCGTTGTCATTAATATATTATCTCAATCTATAATTGCAAATGCATAAAATTGTAATTCGCAGTAATTGAAACGATTGTCAAATAATTGCAAATGCATACTAGTTATGACCGACTCAACTTATTTATTAAGGATCTTGAAATTGGTCTATTTTCTTTACACCAAAGGGTGGAAAAACAGGAAAACAATTTTTCATAATCAATGATTTATCGAAATATAGAATTGATTGCCCTTTTGTTGAGAAGCTTCAATGTGAATTTATGGTATACCAACTTGGGCCAAAAAGATGAAAGAAAAAAAAAACGAATAAATACCTACTTTTCTAAATTATGTTGGATTAATAAATTAATTCAGATCTATTCACTATGAGCCCAACCGAACCCGCGGTCCAGGTCACAGGAAAGTGCGTGGAATCTTCGTCTTGCAGACGTAATCGGACAACGGTGCCAGCCGGCAGCCCCGCCCAGCTGTACTACCGTGGAATTACACGTGTCGGCATCAGGAGCCTCCACCTGGTCGTCTCCGTAATGCGACGAGCGGATCGCATGCAAGGAGAGAGACCGAAAGAGAGAGAGAGAGAGAGAGGGGGGGGGGATGAGCGGTGGTGATGATGGGACCCACCTGACACAAAGGCTTGATTATCGCCCGCCTCTTGTCCACCTTTGAAAAGTCAACCTGCTCTTCTTTTTTATTTTTATTTTTTTAACGCGCCTTTTTTTGGGTCGGAATTTCTTGAACACGCAAGAATACTAAAGAATCTTGTTAATTCATGTCTTTAATATATATAATGACTAATGGAAAGAGCAACAATAGAGACTGAAAACTGGGGCGACCAATCATAATGAGCGTCTTCAGCGAAAAATTATTATATGAATGCATATATATTGAATATGAATCTAAAAATGATAGATTTTAAGTAGGTCTTACAAGAGATTTAGTGGTGCAGAAACTATTCAATACATTTAATAAGTTTGTTGATTAATACATATGCATGATACTTATTAGACGCTTCAATAATCTTTTTCCAAGGAGGATGGTTTGATTTCATAGCCAATTGCTTAAAATATATACTAAAACACTCGGTTAACGAGGTTCCATATACATGAAAGTGATGAAAAAGAAACACGAAAGCAACTGGAGCATTATGGGGAGCGAAAAATCAGCTGTGTTTATTTCAATTTGCACCATTTAACATGAATAACTGAAAATATTCTTAGAGGAAACCTTTTCTAAAAAATATGGACATGCATGGAGTCTCGATTCACTATCCAATAGACCTTAGCTCTTCGGCTTTTGAAATTGCTTGGATCGATTCCTTATTTATATTTTGACCTATGGGTTTGCTTCATGCCATGGGTTTTCTAATGCAAATAGCTAAACATGCGAAATAACAGCCTAGAGGAATTAAGATATTTCTTCTAATTATGCACAGGAATAGCAACAGTAGAAAAATCACAATTTTTGTATTTTCAAAGGGTTACAAAGGTATTATGACGGCCTACGTATTCATGAAAAAATTAATTTTAAACTGGCTGAGTAATGACTCGCTTATTTAAATAATTATAATATTAAAACGACGATATTGTTATTTATGGGTTCTGGAACCCTTTCCCCCATTTCCCTATTAATTTTCTTCAATCCATACACCCTCAGAATTGGAAAAATCTTCAAGTTTGAATCTCACCGAAATTCTTTTTTTATAAAAAAAAATGACCAAGTTATTGACTTGAATTTAGGAGAATATTATTTAAACAGAATTGAGATGAACCTTGTAGGGGTTTAAGGTGTAGATATTTTTCTTACAAGGTGGCGCTAATGCTTTGCGTGCATCTCCCAAGTCCAGCATACAAATACGTCGAAAAAAAGTCAACCATTGGAATGAGCATTGTCCTTGATTGCGTTAATTTTATGCTTTCACGTCATTTGCTCTGTCCGCCGCAAAGAAGAAAACAAATGTCAATTTTGGAATTACTTGAATTGGGTATGGGAACAAAAATGCACATTTCTTGTTAGACTCTGATTATTGCAATTGTGCTTGTATCTATTCTAATCATCTCCTTGGAGAGTTATTGTTACTTTCTGTAACATGTTAATTGAAGAGTGTATAAGAGTAT
Organism: Eucalyptus camaldulensis; assembly: GCA_019915185.1. Taxonomy (NCBI): domain Eukaryota; kingdom Viridiplantae; phylum Streptophyta; class Magnoliopsida; order Myrtales; family Myrtaceae; genus Eucalyptus; species Eucalyptus camaldulensis. The sequence goes on along the minus strand of JAHSVA010000013.1, from coordinate 10,980,609 downwards.
TAGCAGTATTTGGTTATTGATGTTGAGATTTATTAGCTTTGAATACAAGCAATACATGTTACGTGATAACTACTTATAAGATTATTATTGGATTCCAGCCTTGTTGGTCTAAGAGAGTCGATGTAAGCTTATTATAAGCTAAACCACTATAAAATCTAGGTGAGACAACTTTTGTCTCTTAACTTAAATTTATGTTTGGTTTATAGAAGCATAATGTTTACAACATCATCAAACTGTTGTTGCATTTCTCAATCTGCTTCGGCATCTATCAAAACTTAACTAGAGTTATTTAACAAAAGGATTATTAAGTTTTGTGAATCGACCTTTTCATCTCGCTTTAAGTTACGTTATTAGCCTCAACATTATTTAGTTATTGCGATGGGCTATTTTTTTATTAATAGGAAATCAAATTTTAAAACAATAGAGTATTATAACATTGCATTCAGTTTTCTGCTTTTCACTTTTGGCGGCTTCTTTTTTTTTTTTTTTAATGTCCTTATTGCTATGGAATTTGGATTCCCAACACGGGACGCTTTCTGGTGCGTGCTTTGAGCGAATATGATTTCTAATTAATAAATGTCCGCAGGACACTCTGGTGCATGCTTGAGCAAATGTCCTTTTGATTCGGTATGTTCGATGTGTTTCTACAGGAGGAAAGAAGATGCCTTGATGCGAAGCATCCATACAGACAAAAGTAAGTAAAAAACTGTATTATACAAGTTGGCAAATTGACTTTAGAATAATGTAAATAGGAGTGCCTTTCTTACAGCTCAATTCGACAAGGATTAACGTAAACGAAGTTCCTGTCTAATTTGTCGGTTGCTGAATATATATATATATATATATTGAAATAGCTGCTGTTGAATTGTTTTAGCGATATCTAGAGACGGTGGCAATTTTAACCGGGAAAATTGCTAACTGAAGTATCTTACCCACACTTTTTAGCATCTAGTCATGTTGTAAAACATTTAAGCCAATCTTCTTCTATTCAACTAAATTTCTTCACAGTTAAGTTGTATGATATATGTGTAGATATAGAGAGATATATATTTGTACCCGTATCACATCTGAAGGAATATTCGACCACTATTACGAAGAAACCTTTCTAATCAGTGAAATCTTTTTGATGTCTTTGTAGAGATTTCAACCCCTTGATTAAAATAATGTTATGCCACTTTCTATTTAAAATAAAAAAAAAAAGGAAAGAAAACTGACGAGAAATATTCACATGCTCCAGGTGCTAATGTCCAGGAGTCAATGACAAAAACATATTCGACCCAAACGCAAGATGACAAAACCATAGCAGTCAGATTGGATTTTGTTCATAGATATCTATAGCACGCTTAATATTCAAATAAGGAAAGTTTATTCTCAAACTTCAATCTGATTTTTTTCGAAAATCAACACTTATAAACTAATACAAAAAAAGGCCAATAATTGATGGCAAGCATTAGTCAAGGCGTCTTTTGTCTTTCTTATAAAGAGAAGACTGATGACATTTGCTTTACGGGCATATATATCCCATCCAGGTCACATCTTCCACCTAAAACACTTATAAAAAATCTCCCCCAAAAATATGAGCAAAACTTTTGCCGACTCCTTATAATAAAAGTTGCATAAAACCAAAGTTTACCAGCCATCTATCTAACAAGAATCCAATTAGAATCATTTGTGGTTGTTGTCATATGAAATTGGACCTGCCACCAAAAAATTTGGATTTTTTTAATAAATATCTGCAGCACGCTTAATATTCAAATAAAGAAAGTTCATTATTTTCAATCTTCAATCTGATTTTTTTTAATCAACGGTTATAAATTAATACAAAAAAAAAGGCCAAGATTAGATGGCAAGCATTAGTCAAGGCATCTTCTTTCTTTATTATAAAGAGAAGACGTCACTGATGACGTATGATTCACGAGCATATTAATCCCATCCCTATCATATGTTCCACCAAAATCACCGTTGAAAAATCTCCCCCTAAAATAAGAGCAATAATTTCACCGACTTCTGATAAAAAAAGTCGCATAAAACCAAACCAGCCATCTATCTAGCAGGAATCCAATTAGAATCATTTGTGGTTGTTGTCATCTGAAATTGGACTGTCCACCAAATAACTTGGATCTTTTTAATAAACATCTGTAGCACGCTTAATATTCAAATAAAGAAAGTTCATTATTTTCAATCTTCAATCTGATTTTTTTTAATCAACGGTTATAAATTAATACAAAAAAAAAGGCCAAGATTAGATGGCAAGCATTAGTCAAGGCATCTTCTTTCTTTATTATAAAGAGAAGACGTCACTGATGACATATGATTTACGGGCATATGAATCCCATCCCCGTCACACGTTCCACCAAAGATGCCCTTAAAAAATCTCCCCCTAAAATGACAGTTTCGACGACCTAATAGTTGTTGTCTTCTGAGATTGGACTGTCCATCGAATAATTTGCACCATCTTCACCAAAAACTTGGTAGTCATTTTGCATGGTTTTGTTGGCTGCATCAGGTTTAGTAAATGGTTTGATTGTCTTATACTAAATTCTATGAATGGGAAACCAATTACAATAGTATGTACGCACTCTTTGTGTCCTCGCAGTCAAATGGGTTATTTGACAAAAGAAAAATAGTTAGTAGCAATATCTCATGTCTGGAAATAATAACATTAGTCGAACGTGAAGCATCTTTATCATTAGTTAATAGTAAAATCCAGATTGGGCTATATGTCGGACTTAACCTGTTCTCCGTATTATGAGAAAACCTTTGTGATTTCAAAACGGGCCTCCAAGGGCTCAACGGGGCCGGGCCGGGCCGGATTCTACGACTATATTACCTTGTCAAACGACGCCCATAAGTGCCCCCTTCGGGCACATGTAGGAGTGGTGGATTAATTATTGAAATGTAATTGGGAAAAAGCAATGTGATATTATCCTCATTCACTTTAAATTAGAAAAGTACGTTAAGGAGCTATTTGAATTGGCATCTTACAATCGGCTGCTTAAATGTTGACAAGACGGACTAGCTTGAGCTTGATCGAGCCATTTGCCATCACCGCGCAAGCTTCAAACACTCGGCCGGATTACTTGACCAAGTCATTTGTCATTACCACCTGAAATCCACCCCTTTTTGCACGCCATTTCTTTTTTAACTTGGGATGATTGAATATCAAACTCAAATGCATATAATCATTCTCTAGTCAAGCGGCGAATGTCAATGTTTGATCCGACCATTCCTCACATGTGCAATGCAAAGGAATTCGGCTTGCTGCAGTACTTTAAGTGCTTGGCTCTGCATCTGAAGAACGTGGAGATTGCCTAGTTCCTAACTTGTTCTTTCGATGACGGCGGATGTTAGCTCACCTTGTCAATCCTCCTTTTACCAAATGATGTACTCTTGCTGAAGAAGATGGTCATTAATGTCAAGAGTAATGGAAGACGCCAATTGAAATCTTTCGAGTCTTTGCCATAGCTGGCTCTACCCTACCGAGTTGCTTTTGAAAAAGCTAGGTTGTCTTTAACTATTGTTAAAAGCGAGTTCTTGCTAGCAGCATCAAAGAGTTAAAACAACTTAAGAAGAACCCCAGTGAGACTGTCCTGAGTGAGGAATGTACTGAATCCTAGTTCCTATTAAGTCTACTAGTCCTTCACATGGGGCTCCTCTGCTCAGATCACAAAGATAAGAAGTCAAATGAGCACCATTTTGAAGTTTTTACCAAAATAAAAGTTATGTTGTAACCTACAATGAACTATGAAGAAATTTGAGGCCGACTTTATTTCCCAAGCATCCTCGGAAGCTAGAGAATATCTTTACAAAAGAAGCCTGCACCGATGACATTAAACCTTTCAAAAACTGGAAGGAGAGCCTCCGAATTTAGTGTTATTATTGCTCGACTGAGTTTCGGCTTCCGGTAGTGCGAATTTTTAGACTTCCATTGAAAAAGTGACCAGGGCTTGCTCATGTTGAAAAGCTGAGTAGAGCTGGTCAATTGACGAATCAAATCAATAAATTGAGTGTTTTTTCCCCTCAAATTGAGCAACGCCAATCAATTTGGAATTTTTAAGAAGGCCTAGTCTATACATGAACTATGCTCTCTCTCCCTCCTTTGCAATCATTAACAAACATATATCGTTTGGCTTGAGATTGGTTTTTTGCTTGATATTAGGAGGCATATAATCCATCTAACATTGTTTATTTGATTGTGGTTGATATTAGGTTTGATGCCATTAAAAATCCCAAACTGTTGCCTCATGTCACATTTATTCCAACTATCCTTAAATTGAACTTGCATTTGAAAGTACTGAGAAATTGCTTTAAATGATATGAACAAACAAGAGGATTAGGTTACTGTAAGCCACTACTGAAAGCAGTAATCTAATAGATTATCAGTACAAAGGCAAAAGGGCTATCATCAAGTACTTGCATTTTATCAAGGTTTAGTTTGTGAGATACAACATCAATTTGGACATGAAAGATTTAAGAGTTGATGTATCATAATGACCTATAAGGATATTCAATGTGCTGAACATTCAATATCCAATGCTAATTATACACAAAAAGATATATTCTATTAATTGTGATTGTGCAAAATGAGCCTCATTTAATATACTTTGTCCAATTCGCCATATAGTAGCAAAAGTAAATTTTATAAGCTCTAAACGGCCATAAATAGTGGGTTTACCCAAAGGTGTTTGGTGTGATAGACAAGTTGTCTTCTAGACATTTCCTATCAATAGTAAAGCTTCTCCCCATTTTCTCCAGTAATATTTGTTTTACTAGCCTTCTCTTGTTTTCTCGATCCTCAAAAACTTTTAATTGCAATTTCTCCAAGACGAGCTTGTGTAAAATGGCTCATGAAATTAAAAATTTACATGAGGTTTGCACCGACAGTGGACCTCATAACAATCATTTGTTTTGTTGGTAATATTATTATCTCATCTTCTTATTAATGTTTGACATCAGTGTTTCTACACTTGCATCAAGTAAAAATATATATTATTTTCTGGGAAGAGAGGGGGAAGAATACATTGAAAACGAGAATATTTGGAAGGGCAATAAATAAAGGAGGATTTAATTTTAGAGTAAACTCAGCTAAAGTTCACAAAAAGCTATCATTATGACAGATAATAAACATAAGAAAAGAAATATCTCGTGTGCACATGTTACATTCATACGTTCTCTTTCCTCGAGATTGGCAATAATTCCAAAAGAAAGAATAATACAATTAAACAATTTTAGATTCCTTAATGTTGGTACATCATTAAGTTAAAAGGCTACACGATACTCTTTATTAAGGGTATGAAATCCATTAACGATATTGCAGACATAATCTCATGATCTTGAACCCACCATTTATTTGAGGATTCCAAATCTCTAACATTGGAATATAACCTATATTCTTTATTGCCACCTTAAAACCATATATCTGGCTAGTCATGTTCCACATAGGAATATATTTTGTACATCGGATCGGATGCATCACTTAACAATGACTTGTGGAGGAGTGAGTCAATCTTGAGCGAGAGATTTCAATATTCAAATGCAGAGTTCGTTAGCCGAGCACACTGCCCGAACCACTGAACCTGAAGTATAGATAATCCCAACCAAATATTTGGTTTTCTTACACATGAAAATAATGAACATATACAGATGAAGCAAAAGCTTGGCACTATCAAGCAGGTCTTGAAGCTTACAGCAATACCATGAAGGCGGTTACCACCGGATAGAAGCCATGACTCGCCATCTTTCGGTCAATTCTATCCAAATCAATAGATAAATTGTTACCTTTTACTCCACTTTTTCCTTCAACAAATGCCCGCCTAGCAGAAGAGGCACATGGCAGGTATAGGTTAGGACTTCTCGAAGAAGGGTGGAGTCAAAAAGCTTCAGTCAGAAAGCCCACATGCATTGTTTCTCACACCGATGTCTGCAGCTTCAAGTATTAGAGGCCCACCCACAGCAGCAACTCGAGTATAAACATCACAAACTCTTGAACAAACAGTCATTCTGAATCAGAGATTCTTCTTCATACTCGTTCAGTATGCAGATCAGGGCCTGCTTTCTTGCAGTTAAAACACAAGCCACACCTCTACTTGCTGTTACCAAAAAAAAGTCAACTTGATTTCAGTCCAGTGTTCCTTAGATATATGGCCATAACTAACGTGATGTTTAGATACCTTTATTCGGTAAATGTGAAAGTACAACAAATGAATTATGCTAAAACACAGGCGAGAAGCAAACCTTGTGTGCCTAAAGAGGCTATGGCATGCATTTAACTATGAATGCTCTACAGTATCTTGCTATACTAGATACCATGATAGTATCTATCATCATGAACTTGTAGATAGTGGTTCTCAGTCCGTAACTCAAACTGTTATGCACCAACGATAAGAGAGATTATTCTTTCTGTATTTGTCTGGCAATTATAGATTCATCCTTTTCACACTTCGTCCTCTCAATTGATTTAAGGGGAAACCTAATACGTCAGCATTTTACTTCTTCGACAGAAAAATATTCTTCTTTGGAGCATGCTTTTGCACTTCTTCAATCTGCAGGAACAAACATGAAGTGGTCTATTAAAGAGGTACAATGTACCTATGCCAGTCACATTTAAACTTAAGAGTAGGTTCGCAGTGGAAATGTAGTAAGGAGCATGGACAGGATTAATTCAGTTCCACTACCCAGCGAACAAGACAAACTGTTACTAACACTGGCAAGTTTATCAAATGTTGATACACAAAGGAAAGAGTAGGGCAACAATAAGTTTCCAGACATCCACAACTGCAAATGGACATGGTAAGAAGCTCAAAGAAAAAAATCTTCAGAATTATACAATTGATGGCATCACAATGAATTGATCCTTAGCCCGATAGTATGACAGCGTCAAAATGTTCGAGGAACTACAGCATGGGGAATGCTGCGAAGCTTCTCATTCTGTCTCCAAGTTTAATATAGGGTCCTAGATGTGTAGTTTCACTGGGTTGGTGTTTTAAACGTGAGAACACTATAACCATGCAAATGTCCACACAAAATAGAAGCAAAAATGGCAGCACTAACCCATTAGGGCCATCAAATGCACATTTCTTAGCCTACATACAAGTACAAGACTCTAGCTGTCAAGATATGTTGGAACTTTTGCAGTACGGTAAGGCAGAAAGTAAAACATCGTTCGAAATCATAAGCATGTACTAGCATGTATATGCATTATGCACATAAGAGGAAAAACAAAGCTGCTGCTACTTATGCTGATGAGGAGAGTAGAAAAATAATAAATAGAAACGACAAAAGAACAAGCGTTTTTAAAGCTGGAATATTTGTTCAATTGGACAAACTGGTTGCACTATGCTCTACCAGTTTGACCGCTTGAACTGATTGCATGTGATGTCATCCGATTGAACACGATGCATATATTAGATTACACATGTTCAGAACAAAAGAAGCCCAGTGAGTCGGCAAGCGAACAAAAGAAGCCCAGTGAGTCAGCAAACACTGTAGCATTTGAATAGATTACGCATGCTTAATGTCATCTTAATAGCATCCTATTCAATTTTCTAATAGATTGGGCCAAAACGGTCAATAAAAAAACTATCCACCACAAATTGAAGAAAGAAGACAAAGGAGCAAATGGTTGGCATGCTTGTTGATTACAAGAGGATGGAGTTTCAAACCTCAACCCACTTCCAATACTACTCCTTTAAATTTTTCTTAAGGCCCAGACTTGGTCCAGGTTAGTTGAGAGGTTTGCTGGATACCAGTTGATAGGTAGACCCAGTTACCGGTTGAACAGGGTCAATACCACCAGTTCTTGACCAATACTATTTCTTCTGAGAAACCAAACTGGACAGGTCTGGTTCCTTGTCCAACCAAAGCCACTTCTTAAAACTCCGAAAAGAACAGGAGTCGACAGAAAAGCACAATATGCTAGTTTTTTCCTTTTGCCATCAATGTCTTAAATAGTGAATTGACATGATCAGAATAAAACTCTAGATATCAGGAGTAAGAAATCAATAAGCAATCTCCAGATCCACGAGTTACCTTCAATAGGTGCAATTCCCAGTTATTTGCACAAGTGGTTCCTGCAATATGCATAGATGGAAGGTCACTGGCCTACAAGATCATTATCCTGGCATCTCCTAGAAATCGATTTGGAAATCGATGAAATCTTTTGTGTGGAACAACTGAAGAGATGGAATCTTTTCTGTCACGCCCCGATCCTCGGGCACGCACACATCCTTCTACCTTGGTCGATTTTATAATGCGATATCCCCAGGACAATATATCGCCGACCCTTTCATTTATTAACACATGCGGAAGCAATTAAAATCCCCAGACAATAAAACGATGGGATAGAAAAGCAGGGCCATATTTTTCATATTGAAATTTATAACCACACTTTTATACAAAACACAAACCATAACACTTCACAACTTTTTATTCTAAACTCTATTCACATCAAAATAGAGATCTCAAAAGAAGACAGAAACTTAGATAAACTAGGCCGTACTCAAGGCCTCTCTCAGAATTGTCTTCTTCTTCCAAAAATCCTTTTCTTCAGATCTCACCTCCGAGTTCTCCTCCTCGGATTCCTCCTCCTCACCTCTTCAGCGGGGTCCTGAAATGATTTCCCCAAACTGGGATGAGACTACGTCTCAGCGAGTTCTACCCCACTAAGCCCGATTAGTAAACTATTATACTAAAGGCTGCCTAAACACGCACAGGGTAGAGGACTTACCTGGGCCTCTGATCCCACCTGCAAGTCAGTACAATTCACAACAAACAGCCATTCGCTTTCAACAAATCGAACTAGTCGATTACATGTCATACAATTCAATCCCCACTGTGGGATATTTAAAAACTAGGCCACGTGTATTCTCTAGGACGACCTTCCAAGTCTCCGAGTCACGTGCCTCAAACCTCGGACCCACGTGCATTCTCTAAGGCGACCTCTTCGCCAAGGTGGTACATCAAGCCACCGAGCCACGTGTCCTTTTTACGATGTCCGGGCCCACGTGCATTCTCTAAGGTGCTATCTCACCAAGGTGATGCATCAATTCACCGAGCCACGTGCCCTTTTAGATGCCATTCCGGAATGCTGGACTCACGTGCATTCTCTAAGGTACTCGCTTACCAAAGTGACGCATCAGATCACCGAGCCACGTGTCCTTTTAGATGCCAAATCCTGTCACCGAGCCACGTGCATTCTCCAGGACGACATACCGAGTCTCCGAGCCACGTGCATTCTCTCAGGCGACCTTTTCGCCAAGGTGACATATTCAACCACTGAACTCACGTGCATTTTCCAGGTGACATTCCAATTCACCGAGCCACGTGTCCTCTTTGCAGTGGTTACCAGTTCACTTTCAATATCGACAACCAATGCCCAACGATTTCTCAATCAAATAATTAAATCAAGTCAACAAAGCATTATAAATGCTTAATAACATACTTGGCCAGCTACCGATCAACAATTCAATCACAATCAATTCCAATCAATTTAGGGTAAATCCCTAAAATATCACAATTTATTCAATTCCATACAACGTGGAGCTCAAATAAATAAACGGACTGCACCACGACGATCAGCACGAGATTTCGGTCGTCGGCCATCAAAATCTTAATTTCCGAAAAATAATTAATTAAATAATTAATTTTGAAAATTAAATAAATATTATTAAAAATTCAATTTAGCTCAAAATAAAGCCCGATTAAATAAACGGACTTCACCACGCTCATCAGCATAATTTTCCGGTTCCAGATCATCTCAGTTGAATTTTCGGAAAATAAATAAATAATTAATTTCGAATATTAAATAATTAATATTAAAAATCCCATTTAGCTCAAATTAAAGCCCGATTAAATAAACGGACTTCACCACAATCATCAGCACAATATTCCGGTTCCGAACCATCTCCCTTGAATTTTCGGAAAATAAATAATTATTTAATTTAATTCCGAAAATTAATATTTAAATACTAAAATATCCACTTAGGCCCGAAAAGCCTAATTGGAGCCCACTAAGGGTCGGGAAAATTCCCGAAGCACTTCCAATAATTAGTAGACCAAGTCTACTTGCTAATTGCACAATCAATTTATCTAAATCACATCACAATTGACTAATAATTGCTAATTTATTCTAATCTAACAACCTAAACATAATTAATTAAATTTAAACCAGCTTAAAGCATAATTAGCCACTAATCCTGGATTAGTGAGATTACTCACCAAATCGCGCGCAAATCGGGTCAATCCGACGGCGGCGACGCGAGGAACGATTGTTCCCAAAGCGACTCGCGGATCCGGGGCCGGGAAACGGCCCAAAAGCGGGCCCGAAGTGCTGGAAACCCACTTCGTGGGTTTGCTGGCCGCGGCTGAACAGAGCAGCTCCGGCGGCTAGGGCGGCGGGGGAAGGTCGGCGGAGGGCGAGGGGGGACGAGGGGGAGGTCCGGCGGTGTTGGCGGTGGCCCACGGTGGCCGGGGGAGGGCTGGTCGGTGCTGGACAGAGGAGAAACGGGGCAGGTTCGCGCGGCCTGGATGCGCGGACGAGCGGCGGGCGCGGGCGAAGCGCGCGGGCGCTCGGGCGCGGCGCGGCGGCGGTGCGGCGGTCCGGCAGCGCGACGGCTGAGGGGCGGGGTTTCTGGTTCGGTCCGCACGAAGGAAAGAAGGGGAAGAAGAAAGAAGAACAGGGGGTTTGGTCGTGCAGGGGAAGAAAGAGAAAAGAGAGGAGAGAGGAGAGAGAGAGAAAAGAGAGAGAGAGGGAATGAGCGGTGGGGAAGGGGGGAGAATTCGCACGGCTGGGGGAAAGGGGAGAGGAGAGAGGAGAGAGAAAGAAAAGAGAGAAAAAGAAAGAAAAGAAAGAAAAGAAAAGAGAGGGGGAGAGAGAGAAAAAGAAAAATTAAAATGCACACCTCCATTATGCAAATTTTTCTTTTCTCTTTCTATTTTATTTTGGTCTTCAATTTTTTTTTTCCGATAATTTCTTTATTGAAATTTCGGACTCGTCAATAAATTGACGAGCGATGAGACAGGATCCTAAAAATAAGAATCATGACGCGCTAAAAATTCGATTCCCGAAATCGAGTTCAATTTCGTGGTTAAAAATCGATCAGACGTGATTTTAGCTCAATCCAACCAATTAGGTAGCTTTTAGGGATTTTACAGCTGATACATCCCTTAACGGCTTTACCTAATAGGTTAGTTAACTCGTGAGTGATCAGCTCAGAGAAAAAGGCTATAGGCACGCCGACGAAATGCCCATTTCACTTTATCGAAACGGGGTCGAATTTCAGGACGTCACAACTCTTCCCCTCTTATAAAAATTTCGTCCTCGAAATTTAAACCATTACACTTTGCTCAAAAAGGTGGGGGTACAACTGTCTCATCGATTCTTCAGTCTCCCAAGTCGCTCCTTCAATGCCGTGGTGTTGCCAGACCACTTTGACCAACGGGATGATCTTTGTACGCAGAACTTGCTCTTTACGATCGACAATCTGGACCGGGCTTTCAACGTATGACACACGGTCATCCACGTCCAATTCCTCGAAATTGAGCACGTGGGTCGGGTCAGGCTCGTACTTCCTTAACATCGACACGTGAAAGACGTCATGCACTTGCGCCAATCTTGGCGGCAACGCAAGACGATACGCTAGGTTTCCGATTCTTTCAAGAATCTCAAACGGACCTACGTACCTCGGACTCAGTTTGCCTTTCTTACCAAAGCGCGAAGTTCCCCTCATTGGTGACACTTTTAGAAAAACGTGATCACCAACTTGGAATTCCAAAGACCTTCGACGCTTATCTGCATAACTTTTCTGCCTGCTCTGCGCTGTCTTCAATCTGTCTCTGATCACTGCCACGGCATCTACTGATTGCTGAACCAACTCTGGGCCTGTTATCTTCCTTTCTCCGACTTCATCCCAGCACACTGGAGTTCTGCACGCTCTACCATACAACGCTTCAAATGGAGCCATCTTGATGCTCTGTTGATAACTGTTGTTGTAGGCGAATTCCACCAAATGAAGCTGATCCTCCCAACTTCCTTTGAAGTCTATTACACACGCTCTCAGCATGTCTTCAAGAGTCTGAATCGTCCTTTCAGACTGGCCATCCGTCTGAGGATGATAAGCCGTACTGTACTGAAGCTTTGTACCTAAAGCACTCTGCAAGCTCTTCCAAAAAGCTGCAGTAAATCTTGGATCTCTATCAGATGTTATCGTAACTGGCACTCCATGCATACGAACCACATGACGCACATACAGGTCTGCGTGTCTATCCAGACTCAGGTCCTTTCGAACTGCAATGAAGTGAGCCGACTTTGTCAGTCTGTCGACTACTACCCAAATCGAATCATTTCCCCTTTGACTTCTTGGTAGTCCAGTCACAAAGTCCATCGTGATATGCTCCCATTTCCACTCTGGGATCGCGAGAGGTTGTAGAAATCCTCCCGGCTTGCAATGCTGGGCTTTTATTTGCTGACAAGTCAAACACTTGGCCACATGCTTGGCGATGTCCGCCTTCATACCTGACCACCAGTAGTGTTGACGTAAATTCTGATACATCTTAGTGCTTCCAGGATGAACGCTGTACTTGCTACGATGTGCTTCAGATAAAATCTCTTCTCTAAGCTCTACATCGTTAGGTACAACCATACGTCCACGAAACCTCAGTACCCCATCATCAGAAACTTGAAAATCAGCTTTTCTTTTGTCAGTATCCTCTTGAAGAATTTTCTGTACGTCTGGATCTGTCGGTTGAAGTTGCTTGATTCTAACCTGGACATCCGGCTCAATTCTGAGGGTGGCCATAAAACTTGAGAGGTGGCCTACCTCAAATTTGAATTCCGAATCTCGAGCTCTCTCGATTAAGTTCCACTCCTTAATCAAGATTTGCGCTATTGAAGACTTCCTACTCAATGCATCGGCAACCTTATTTGCCTTTCCCGGGTGATATAAAATATCACAGTCATAATCCTTCAACAATTCCATCCATCGACGTTGTCTCATGTTCAACTCCTTCTGAGAGAACAAATACTTGAGACTCTGATGGTCCGTGAAGATCTGAAACTTTTCCCCACACAAGTAGTGCCTCCAAATCTTCAACGCAAATATGATGGCTGCGAGTTCTAAGTCATGCGTCGGATAATTCAATTCATGGGGTCTCAACTGCCGGGAAGCGTATGCAACAACTCTACCATGTTGCATCAGCACGCAACCCAATCCCCTAAATGACGCATCACTGTAGATCTCGAATCCTCCAGGACCAGACGGAATCGTCAGCACAGGTGCGGTAGTCAGCTTTTCCTTCAGCTCTTGGAAACTACACTCGCACTTGTCTGTCCATATAAATTTCTCATTTTTCTTCGTGAGCTTGGTCAGAGGCGACGCTATCGATGAGAACCCTTCCACAAACCGTCTGTAGTAACCTGCTAACCCCAGAAAACTTCTGATTTCTGTTACTGATGTCGGTCTCGGCCACTTGATCACGGCTTCTATCTTGCTCGGGTCGACGGAGATTCCTTCTCCGGAAATCACATGACCTAAGAACGCAACACGAGTCAACCAAAACTCGCATTTGCTAAACTTAGCATACAGCTGATGAGTTCTTAGGGTCTGAAGCACTAATCTCAGATGATTCTCATGCTCTTCATTACTTCTCGAATAGACCAGGATATCATCTATGAACACAATCACAAACTGATCTAGATATTCCTTGAACACTCTGTTCATCAAGTCCATAAAGGCAGCTGGAGCATTCGTTAATCCGAACGGCATCACTGTAAACTCGTAATGACCGTACCGGGTACGAAATGCTGACTTAGGAATATCCTCTTTCCGAATTCTCAGCTGATGGTATCCTGTCCTCAAGTCGATCTTCGAGAATATTGACGCTCCTTGCAGTTGATCAAACAAGTCATCTATCCTCGGCAATGGATACTTGTTCTTGATCGTTACCTGATTGAGCTGTCGATAGTCGATGCACAAACGCAACGAACCATCTTTCTTTTTAACAAATAGAACTGGTGCTCCCCAAGGTGATGCACTAGGACGAATAAATCCCTTATCCAGTAATTCTTGCATCTGCACCTTTAGTTCCTTCAACTCAGATAACGCCATTCGATAAGGTGCCTTCGAGATCGGTTCTGTCCCTGGTGCTAGCTCGATTACAAATTCAATCTCCCTTTCTGGCGGTAATCCTGGCAATTCTTTTGGAAAAACATCTGGAAACTCTTGTACCACTGCAATATCTTCCATTTTTAACCCTTCAACTGTCGTATCTACGACAGTCGCCAAATAGCCTTGGCAACCCTCGTCTAACAAACGAGTTGCTTCCGGCGACGAGATTAAGGAAATCGAAGGTCCTCCTCAATTTCCGACAAACTCGAAACTCTTACCCTCTAACGGGTCAAACTGTATCGCCTTGCGATAGCAGTCCATTTTAGCTCGTTGATTGGTGAGCCAGTCCATGCCAATTATCAAATCAAAATCATACATGGCTAGGACTAACAAGTCAATTTTCCCCACTCGCTCACCAATCTCTAACTTGCACCCCGGACATCCCAAAGCAGCAATAACTTTATCTTTCAAGGGTGTAGATATGCAAATTGCCGATTCTAACAATACAGGATTCAATCCTAGCATCCTAACATATTGTTCGGCAATGAAAGAATGGGTTGCTCCCGAATCAAACAAAGCATAAGCAGGTTGGTCGTTGAGCGAGACCGTACCTGTAATCACGCCAGGCGCAGCTTCGGCCTGACCCTGGGTAATCGCGTACACAGTGCCCTGAGCTGGAGGTCTCTGCTGTCCTCCTTGCGGTGCATTCTGAGGGGCATGCCCTCCTATCTGTCTCATCGGTGGTGGCGGCGGCAACAGAGGCTGTCTTCTTTGCTTCTTTGGACAATATCTTGCTATGTGGCCCTGTTGGCCACATTCGAAACATGCACCCGTCCTAGCTGGGCACGGTCCTGCCTCGTGTCTTCTTCCGCACAAGCGACACGCATCATTTCTAATAGGTCCGGGCCTATTAAATCCACTCCTCTTGCTGGGCGGGCTTTGGAATCTATTTCCAAACATCGGCCTCTTTCCTTGGCGGATGTTGTCTCTGTGCGAGTTAAACCTCGATCCAGATGAGGCTGCTTGCTCTGATATACCTCTCTCTATCATCTGAGCCCGACGGTAGACTTCACGATACTCTACCAAATCCAATGGTAACAGAGGTTGTTTCAGTTCTGTACGAAGACCATTCCTAAATCTCCGAGCTTTCTCCTCGGGGTCCTCGATCAATCTTGGGGCATATTGAGATAGTTCGGCGAACTTAACCCCATACTGATCGACAGTCATCGATCCTTGACGAAGGCGTTGGAACTCCTCCATCTTCAACTCTCGGGCAGCACTCGAAAAATAATGATCATTAAAAGCTCTGAGGAAGGTGTTCCACACCCTTGGTACTCCTTCCGGGAATACAGCATCTTTGGTGGCTTTCCACCAAATGTTAGCATTATCTTGAAGTTGATACACAGCTAGTATCACCTTTTCTTCTTCATTACACATCAAGACTGCAAATGCCTTCTCCATATCTTGTACCCACTGTGATGCAGCCTCAGGGTCTCCAGTACCCCTAAACCTTGGTGGATCTAGCCTTCGAAAGTGCCCCACTAGCTTACTTATTGATCTCTCTGCAACCACTATTCCCTGTTGACCTTCAACGTTCATTTCAGGAGGAACTATGGCAGGTGCGACTGCAGGTGCAGCAGCAGGAGTAGCCTGAGCAGCGGCAGGAGCGGCCTGAGCAGCGGCGGCAGCTACGGCATTAGCGGCGGCCTGAGCAGCGGCTTCAATTGTCGCGGCTTGCTGATCCATTCTGGTACCCATCGCTTCCAGAATACGCAAGATCCCATCCACTCTGGGATCATTAGGGGCTGCTACCCCGACATCTATAACAGGTGGATTCACTCCACTCGCGCTAGCCTGTGCTGGCGCTCGACCACGTCCGCCTCGGGTTCCGACACGAGTCGGAGCTCTACCCCGAATAACGGCCCTACTGGTCCTCTTTGCAGGAGTTCTCGGCTCCTGATCGCTCATGGTGTAGCTTTACTCAACTAACACCTGTTTCCAATTCCACACCGAATTAGAAACTGAGCGATCCAAACGACAAACAATTATAGCACTCAGCTAACACAGACATGCATCAGCATGAATTTAAAGGCCTTTCCTACTAACTATCCCATGATCAACGCTCCTTATCACTCCAATCTTCAACCTCGCTCTGATACCACTTAAACCGGGATGTCACGCCCCGATCCTCGGGCACGCACACATCCTTCTACCTTGGTCGATTTTATAATGCGATATCCCCAGGACAATATATCGCCGACCCTTTCATTTATTAACACATGCGGAAGCAATTAAAATCCCCAGACAATAAAACGATGGGATAGAAAAGCAGGGCCATATTTTTCATATTGAAATTTATAACCACACTTTTATACAAAACACAAACCATAACACTTCACAACTTTTTATTCTAAACTCTATTCACATCAAAATAGAGATCTCAAAAGAAGACAGAAACTTAGATAAACTAGGCCGTACTCAAGGCCTCTCTCAGAATTGTCTTCTTCTTCCAAAAATCCTTTTCTTCAGATCTCACCTCCGAGTTCTCCTCCTCGGATTCCTCCTCCTCACCTCTTCAGCGGGGTCCTGAAATGATTTCCCCAAACTGGGATGAGACTACGTCTCAGCGAGTTCTACCCCACTAAGCCCGATTAGTAAACTATTATACTAAAGGCTGCCTAAACACGCACAGGGTAGAGGACTTACCTGGGCCTCTGATCCCACCTGCAAGTCAGTACAATTCACAACAAACAGCCATTCGCTTTCAACAAATCGAACTAGTCGATTACATGTCATACAATTCAATCCCCACTGTGGGATATTTAAAAACTAGGCCACGTGTATTCTCTAGGACGACCTTCCAAGTCTCCGAGTCACGTGCCTCAAACCTCGGACCCACGTGCATTCTCTAAGGCGACCTCTTCGCCAAGGTGGTACATCAAGCCACCGAGCCACGTGTCCTTTTTACGATGTCCGGGCCCACGTGCATTCTCTAAGGTGCTATCTCACCAAGGTGATGCATCAATTCACCGAGCCACGTGCCCTTTTAGATGCCATTCCGGAATGCTGGACTCACGTGCATTCTCTAAGGTACTCGCTTACCAAAGTGACGCATCAGATCACCGAGCCACGTGTCCTTTTAGATGCCAAATCCTGTCACCGAGCCACGTGCATTCTCCAGGACGACATACCGAGTCTCCGAGCCACGTGCATTCTCTCAGGCGACCTTTTCGCCAAGGTGACATATTCAACCACTGAACTCACGTGCATTTTCCAGGTGACATTCCAATTCACCGAGCCACGTGTCCTCTTTGCAGTGGTTACCAGTTCACTTTCAATATCGACAACCAATGCCCAACGATTTCTCAATCAAATAATTAAATCAAGTCAACAAAGCATTATAAATGCTTAATAACATACTTGGCCAGCTACCGATCAACAATTCAATCACAATCAATTCCAATCAATTTAGGGTAAATCCCTAAAATATCACAATTTATTCAATTCCATACAACGTGGAGCTCAAATAAATAAACGGACTGCACCACGACGATCAGCACGAGATTTCGGTCGTCGGCCATCAAAATCTTAATTTCCGAAAAATAATTAATTAAATAATTAATTTTGAAAATTAAATAAATATTATTAAAAATTCAATTTAGCTCAAAATAAAGCCCGATTAAATAAACGGACTTCACCACGCTCATCAGCATAATTTTCCGGTTCCAGATCATCTCAGTTGAATTTTCGGAAAATAAATAAATAATTAATTTCGAATATTAAATAATTAATATTAAAAATCCCATTTAGCTCAAATTAAAGCCCGATTAAATAAACGGACTTCACCACAATCATCAGCACAATATTCCGGTTCCGAACCATCTCCCTTGAATTTTCGGAAAATAAATAATTATTTAATTTAATTCCGAAAATTAATATTTAAATACTAAAATATCCACTTAGGCCCGAAAAGCCTAATTGGAGCCCACTAAGGGTCGGGAAAATTCCCGAAGCACTTCCAATAATTAGTAGACCAAGTCTACTTGCTAATTGCACAATCAATTTATCTAAATCACATCACAATTGACTAATAATTGCTAATTTATTCTAATCTAACAACCTAAACATAATTAATTAAATTTAAACCAGCTTAAAGCATAATTAGCCACTAATCCTGGATTAGTGAGATTACTCACCAAATCGCGCGCAAATCGGGTCAATCCGACGGCGGCGACGCGAGGAACGATTGTTCCCAAAGCGACTCGCGGATCCGGGGCCGGGAAACGGCCCAAAAGCGGGCCCGAAGTGCTGGAAACCCACTTCGTGGGTTTGCTGGCCGCGGCTGAACAGAGCAGCTCCGGCGGCTAGGGCGGCGGGGGAAGGTCGGCGGAGGGCGAGGGGGGACGAGGGGGAGGTCCGGCGGTGTTGGCGGTGGCCCACGGTGGCCGGGGGAGGGCTGGTCGGTGCTGGACAGAGGAGAAACGGGGCAGGTTCGCGCGGCCTGGATGCGCGGACGAGCGGCGGGCGCGGGCGAAGCGCGCGGGCGCTCGGGCGCGGCGCGGCGGCGGTGCGGCGGTCCGGCAGCGCGACGGCTGAGGGGCGGGGTTTCTGGTTCGGTCCGCACGAAGGAAAGAAGGGGAAGAAGAAAGAAGAACAGGGGGTTTGGTCGTGCAGGGGAAGAAAGAGAAAAGAGAGGAGAGAGGAGAGAGAGAGAAAAGAGAGAGAGAGGGAATGAGCGGTGGGGAAGGGGGGAGAATTCGCACGGCTGGGGGAAAGGGGAGAGGAGAGAGGAGAGAGAAAGAAAAGAGAGAAAAAGAAAGAAAAGAAAGAAAAGAAAAGAGAGGGGGAGAGAGAGAAAAAGAAAAATTAAAATGCACACCTCCATTATGCAAATTTTTCTTTTCTCTTTCTATTTTATTTTGGTCTTCAATTTTTTTTTTCCGATAATTTCTTTATTGAAATTTCGGACTCGTCAATAAATTGACGAGCGATGAGACAGGATCCTAAAAATAAGAATCATGACGCGCTAAAAATTCGATTCCCGAAATCGAGTTCAATTTCGTGGTTAAAAATCGATCAGACGTGATTTTAGCTCAATCCAACCAATTAGGTAGCTTTTAGGGATTTTACAGCTGATACATCCCTTAACGGCTTTACCTAATAGGTTAGTTAACTCGTGAGTGATCAGCTCAGAGAAAAAGGCTATAGGCACGCCGACGAAATGCCCATTTCACTTTATCGAAACGGGGTCGAATTTCAGGACGTCACATTTTCTGTAAAGTCTTACTACAAGCTGCTCAATTGGGAGATTCGTGGTAGAACAAATTTTCCTCACAAATCGATTTGGAAAGTGAGAATTCCAATTAGAGTTTCTTTTTTTGCTAGGGAAGCAAAACCTGGGAACAAATCCTTACCTAAGAAATGCGGCAAGCTACTGCTTATCAGGTATTTCCTAAGCAAAAGGAGACAAAGTCCGTGTGGCATCTCTCCTTCATTGTTCCTGGACAAGAATGGTTTAGACAGTTTCCTATGCTTGCACCATGTTATCTTCGGTTCTCAGAGGTTTTATTAAGCAAGAACTTTGGGCATGGCAGGGCATTTGTTTACAGCATAACAAGTAGGATTTACTCAATTCCCATGTCTTTTGGCTGATTTGGAAGAGTGGAACAAGAGAGCTTCTGATGGAGAGAAATGAACCATTCTATTTTATTGAAATTTGGCTTAAAGTTGCACACTATTGGTATAGTACAAACTTGCATATGGATGTAAATGCCTTGGTTGATTAGTCAATGATTTATCTGACATTCCAATTACCCTTTATTCCAACACTTGTTATCTAATCATATAGTTTCAAGTACCAACATCAACATCTCATATATGATTTTGTACAAATCAGTATAACCATCATCCACGTGGGAAAAAACACTATTAACTCACAGTTGTAATTCCTTCTGCAAATAACATCATTGTGACAAAAAGGTGCCACTACTACCAAAAGTCAAGATCGAAAAAGTTCAAGAGAAACTTTGGTCCAAAGAGCTACGAACACACTGCCAAGAAAGGAGCAATATTAAGGACTAAGAGCAGTATACAAAACTGATTTGAAGAGGAAAAATGCGAGTATAATGCGTATGTAGGTCACAAACATCTAACACGAATCTATTTGGCATGCAACTTGGTAAAACCAATTTTAGTATTAGGACTTAACATCCTCAGCATTATTCTGCCAAAAAAGAGGTGGTATATAAAAAATCGTGATCTAAAGATGTGATAAAAAATAATAATATAAAATAATCAATTCTCACATCTAAGTACCAAACAAATGATTGCGAACAAAGGCCCTCATAACCATGGTTAAGCATCACAGATTAAATCCATCTAGGCTCGATTCACTGTCATCCGAGCACCCACCAGTTAGTTTTCTGAGCATTTTCTTCATATAACTGAGTTTTCAATCTTAGCCTTAGCTTGTTGATAGTAAATATAACACAGGAAAGAAGAGTTTCACTACATTAAGTTCAATGAGTGGAATTTGGTAATATAAATAAGTCTAACTTCCCCTAGGCTCTAACAATAATATTGGCAGGTAAAAAGAGTAGATATGATTCTTTGGTACAAAAACTGACTATTGCAATTATGAGGGCATATATGCTAAGATCGAAGTGGGCAAAAAAACTCTAATCTTTTAAATTGAGAACATAACTCTACACCTGCTAATTATAATGTGAATGAACAAACATTGTATATCCAAATCTCCATGTACAGAACACTTAAATGTCAAACTTAGATCAAGTTCAAGTTCAAGTTCAAACCAATGATTAATGACCTACAATTTCCATTATACGCTTATAGTAGAGATTGCCAACTTGTTGAATCAGACTCTAATCAGATTTTACTTCACCCTTTCCAGCCACTTAATGTTGGTAATTCATATCATTGCATACGATATGTTCATATGAAGAATTAACATCAGGATGTTCTAAAAAATATGGTGTGTCTCAAGATGTGCAGAAGCATAACTTCCTATAACAAATTCCTATCTCTATCTGATAACCTCCAAGACTGTTCACTGAGATGCACAAAAATTAATTATTTGGGAAGAAGGCCAAATGCAAAGATAATAATCCACACCTGCAGATGATTGAGGACAACCAGCTGAAGTTCTTTTCCAGCACCACAAACAATTTTTGGTACACACTTCATACCCTATCCTTGAACAAACTAGTAGACTAAGATTATAAAAGCCAACCAAAAAAGCCAGAGTCCTATAGCATCATCATAGCTTCAAAAATCAGCCAAACCACTTCACCCAAAGAATTAACAAGAAACTGATAGACTGTAGGACAGGTCCTAGCACCACCAAGAAGACTCAAAAATTCCTCCTGAGAAGAAGAGTCAAGACCTAGATAAGAAGACGAAAACACTTAAGTGAAGAAATTTGAAACGCCATCTATTGCTTTGTGAGGTCTGACAGGAAATCAAACTTCCCATGAAATATGTTAATGGCATCAGCCCACTGCTCATTCATGATTGATAATGATGTTTGGATGACATGAAGTAAATCTTCAATGTTCAAAGCCTGTTGAGCAAACTTGATGAAGTTTATTATTTTTCTGCAGACTTAAAAAGGAGGCATTAAGATTCTCAAAAGTTCGTTCTGATTTCAATTTGAGAATTAAAACAGACCAGAAAATGTGTTTGGAAACAATCCAAAAGCACTTGATGAATAAAAGGAAAACTATTCTCAAAATCAAAATCACAAACTTAAGATGACTTTTTAGTATTCTCATTCCAAATGCAAACATGGAGATTTGGAATAACTAAGCCTGTTTTTTGAATGTGATGTAAGCTGAGCATATTCTCACAATTTCCATCCCTAATGACATATATCATTTTCACTAAACAAATATTTCGTTAAAAAAACATCGAAAACAATTTCTATGAAAATGGAAACTAAAGGTGCTTTCTAAAACTAAGCAGGCCTTAAACAATCGAGAACAAAAACGACATGTGAAGCATGCAACGATGTTTAAAATTTTGCAACAAATTTGCCTCACAACTTTCAACATCTGAACTAAATAGATTTCTAGAGGTTTTTACTGAAAGCTAGTATGAAAATTACCGGTTGGCTTTGAAGCATGAGGCATCGTGTTGTTCAGATTATGGTGACTCCCGAACGTCAACTCAAGCATTAAAAATTTTCAGCAGGAAAGTTCTTCCATCATGTAAATTTCAAAGTTATTTCTAAGAAAACTGCCCCGAAATTGCTCTACCTTAACTATCCATTTCTTTTTGAAGGATGATGATAATATCCTGAGTTAATAAGCGTTTTACTTTCCTTATGACCAAACAAAGCTAGATACCACCGAAACAAATATTAGTGCACATGAACAACCTTAATATAATCGTAACATCAAGTACAATCACCACCACATAAACTAGAACAGAATCTAGATTTCCACGCTTATCACCTTCATTCACTCTTGGTTTTCCCTGTAAAAGACCAACTCCTCAGTTCGACATCATCTTCTCATATAAGACTTCCAAGCACTTCACACACTGAATAGAACCAAGAAAGAGCTTTCTCGATTCGAAGCAATTACCAAGAGAGGCGGCCGATCGACCGCCTTCGAAGTCATCCGTGACCATGGCCAGCAAACCCTTCTCCGGATTCCACTCCGCCATCTCCCGAAAGAACGGCCAAACGGGGAGCGGAACCTGAGAAGCCAAAGCGGGCCGTCGGAACTCAAGCTGAAACGGAAGCGCGCGCCATTGGAACAGAGCAGGAACATAGCTGGTACGCTCCGTCTGATAATCGGAGGAAGGGGGCGGGAGCGGATCTTTTTCTTTTTATTTTTTTTGAAGAAATTGAAAATTGAAATGTCCTTTTCGTTTTCCCTCTCTTGCTTCTTTTAAGGACGTGTTTAACGTTGGCATATGAATCTTTTGAATTTTTATTTCTTGACAAAAAATCTTGTGAATTAATAGGTTAATTTTCACAATTACAGCCCAATGCAAAACAGAGGAAACCCTCATTTGACTCTATTCCTCTATCGATTTCATTTCATTTTCCCGTTTCATTTTTATATTCCGTACTTCTCATTTTCTTGTGTCAAAGAAGTTATAAGTTCTTTAAAATGCGCATGATTGTCTACTAGTCTATCGGCTAGTCCCGAAAAGCACAAGACTTTGTTATAATCTTCGTTGTTCCAGTGCAAGAAAGTTTACAATGCTTGATACTGCAAAAATTGATCGAATCAATGGTCAGTCATCTTCGGAGAGTACCCAATGATTTGTTCTTTGAAATTCCTTACAAGAACGGTGGGAATCAAGGAGTTTCCTTTCACGTTTGTCTCCATTTTTGCTAAGTAAATGAATATTGATGACACTGAAGCATATGCTACGAATACGTCACCGTATACCTCATGTTCATTCATTTTTTGCATTGCTTATACCTGGTATGAACTTTTGATAATTGTTCTACAAATTATCCAGAAATAAAATCGCAAGAATTCTTAAAACGAACAAAAGTGCAAAAAAAAGTTCCTGGCAGAACAGCACAGCAACGCGAAAAAAGAAAAGAAAAAGAAGATGAAAAAATGAAGGAGAAAAGCAGCTCATCGAAAAAAATCGTCAATTTTAGGCATTTCTTTTACGAAATGTTATTGCTTTTTACAAACTTTTCTCTTTTTGTTGCAAACAAGAATTTTGATCAAGTGGGTTCTGCTGTTGTAGACAAAAACGATGTGCTCCTGCATGCAAACGTGCGTCGTCACTAATTAAGAAAAAAGAGAGAGGAAAATCTATAAGTTAAGCACCAATCGAGTGGTCTGCCCATTCGTGCCTTGATCTTCGGACTACATGTAGCCCGCATGCACGCTTATGCATTGAGATCATATGAGGTTCCTGATGGATCAAATCGCTGCATTTTTTATCTATTGGTAAGTGTGATACATGTCTATAGCTCTAGATTTTCGATGGAACAAATAAAGCCTAGATAAATTCCAGAATAGTGATCTATATTGAATTGCCAACTAAAATCATTCACGGAAAAAGCGAATGATTTGAAATAAATTTTTTCAAAAAATAACTGTTTATATGGTTACAAAAATGAACAAACGCGAGAAATCCTTGTCGAGCACGAAAACATTTGGATAATTGAGACATATTTCATTGGTCGATTATTTCAAATAATACAAATGATCATTTTAAAAAAGATATTTTTTAAATCATTTATCTTTTCATGAAACAAAAGGAGCCTCAGTTCACGTAATCTACAAATAATGTCATATATGGTATAATGTGTTCAAGTTTGTCTAAGAAACAATATTGTTTAATTCAGGCCCACATGTTCAATGGTAATCTCGTTGCATACCCCAACAAAACAAAGTGAGGACTCATGGGACATCGCATCAATGTGAATGTGGTGGTGGATTCAATTGAAATTGTAATTTGGAAAAAAACAATGTGATTATTCTCATTTACTTTTGCATTTTAAAAAATATACTAATAAATTATTCAAATCAACATCTCACAAAAGCAAATATTCACGCATGCTTAACATGTTGAAACGATAGGCCAAGCCCGAAAATATGGCCAAGCCATTTGCCATCACCACCCAACTTCAGACACTCGACTGGATAGAAATACTATCACCGAGTCATGTGCCATCATTCGCCCAAAATCCAACCCCTTTCCATGCACTTTTTTTTTTTCCCAATTTGCGATGATTGCGTATCAAACTTATTCTCTAGTCAAGCGGCCAATGTCATTCATGTCTATTTTTATCCTCATGACACTTTTGGATGGATCACTAAGTGTTGTTACCAAAAAATGTGCAGGCCATGTTTGATCTGGCCATTTCTCATATCTGCAATGCAGAGGAATTATGCCCACTGCAAAACTTCACGTGCTTGGCTCGGCATCTGAAGAGCATGGAGATCATTGGTTCACAGCTCATTCCTTGGATGGCGACGGATGTAAGCTCACCATGCCAATGCTGCTTTTACCAAGAGATGCACTCCTGCTAGGGAAAATGGTCATTAACGTCAAGGCCAATGGAAGACGTCAATTGAAATTTCTCAAGTCTTTGCCACGGCTGGTTCCGCCCTAGTTGCAATCTTACCAGTAAAGTCTCGTTGCAAACTGCCCAATGGGAGGAAGTGGGTGGACAAGAATAATTTGGACAGTTGCCTATGCTTGCACCAAATTATCTTTGGGTTATTGGACCTTTTATGGAGCAAGAAACTTAGTATTCTTGCCACTGGCATCCTTTCAAAAAAAGATAAAAAAAAAAAAAAAAAAAACAGCCCAGAAGCTCAACATTGAACTAAATGAACTACATCAATTTTCATAACAAATTATTTCCTATCGATCGTGTTCAATTTTCCATCTAAAATATCTCATCTTAAAGTGAAAATTACCTGTTCTAGGTAAAGGACATAGGATCTTGAATTTGAGTTTAAGTAGTCAACCGAGTCAAGACATTGTGATCAAATCATCATTGACAATTCAGAAACTTATACATAGATCTGAAAAACCTCCCAAGTAGGAAACCATATTCCACACTAATAGATCTAATGATAGGCAGTGGGCCCAAGGGAGTCCATTTGGGAGAGTCCCAACAAGGAATTATAACTATTAAGGACTTGCTCCATGAAACTAAAGAGAACCGATAGGAACCTTAATGATACTGATTAGAACAATACTCCAGCACGCGTTTCTAGACTAATCAAATGTCTGTTGAATAGTTAATCATGTTTTCACGTTGAAACGGTAATAAACCCAAACATGCAGGAAAGTTCAGAGTACCTAAAATTCTAAATCTTCTAATAGCTACACACCCACGAAGAGAACTATCTACACACAAGCATAGACACTCACAGAACACTTTCCCCAACCGACGGTCGTATAGGCTCTCTTAATCTCCCAGGAAAAGAGCAGAACGTCTGTACAGTAGGCTAACCCAGACAGACACCAAATTCTCCTTTAAGTGCTTCAACTGCAGTATAGGTAGAAGGAGCACTCAGGGCAAACAACAAAAGCTTCGGATAATTGTGCTGTATTGAAGTCAGAGGTGTCATCTCTGAAGTGACCAGTAGAAGTGAAATCTAGAACTTTTACAAGATAACTTTACCTAGTATAGTTGTTTAATTGACCAGTCCATTAATTTCAGGCAATACTGATTTCTGCCATCAGATCCATTTATTAAGAAAGACTGCTCTATGGAAGCGAGAAAGGAAAGAAGTAGTCATTGACTGAATCTGATAGACTATACTGCTAAATATATGATCTGAACAGACAGGAGGCTTACAACATTTCCAATTGGAAAGACACCAAATATACTAAAGCACAAAACCCCCATCTTCATCTCCACTGCAAAGGATATTGAAACATTGCTTTGAAGAATTTGAGAGCACTACGAATGAATCTTGACCATTTTCAGTTAAAACAGTTTCTCCAGGTACTAGTCCAGGCATGTAAGAGAAACGAGTAGTGCAAGAAGAAGAAGAAGAAGAAGAAGAAGAAGAAGAAGAAGAAGGTAAATATAACAAGAGATTAAGGTTAAAGAGTCAACAATCAACAAATCAACAACTCACAGCTGACACCAAACATAAGTTTTCAAAGAAGAAGAAGAAGAAGAAGGTAAATATAACAAGAGATTAAGGTTAAGGAGTCAACAATCAACAAATCAACAACTCACAGTTGACACCAAACATAAGTTTTCAAAAAACCTTCCACAAACCCATATTGAAGCTGTTGAATAAAATCCTAAGTTTGAGAAAAGAATTATTTTAGTAGACCAGACTAAAATAATTACTTAACTGCAAACAAAGCCTAAGATAGAACATGAAAGGTATGAACAATAATATATTGTCTATTAAGAATCAAGATCGAGAAGTTAGATGAACTTTTTCAGTTGAAAGATGCATACTCTATTCACTTGGGCATCCTCCTCCCAATTGAGACACACCCCAGCTGCCGCATGGGACTTAAGCTTCTTAACAGTTTTCCATTCTGCTTAATATTTATACCGAGTTAGAAAAAAATATACCACAGTACATATAACTGCTGCAAGCACTAGCATATAACAAGCAGCACGATGCATATCCACAGTTCCATAAAGACGACTAGATTGGTAAGATAACATTCATATGTAAAAATAAGATCTTCAAAGCAAAACATAATCCATGAAGTGGATAATGATTAGTAAATTGGTAGACATTGCAAAGAAACTTCATGGCAGCAGCATCAGCCAAGTTCTGAGCAATTGTACCCATGACCAAACAGCTAGCTTAACGAGTAACTGGTAATCTATGAACTATTCCACCCACAATCATAATGAAGGCACATACAAATTCTATCATTCAGGAGTCACCCGAACTATTACCTTCCTAATATGACCGAACTGGACATATGTCACTTTAAATAATAGAAAGAAACTAATAATTTGATGAAAATGAGCGTCCCATGGATAACTGCTTCTATATGTTGTCTTAGTCATCTTTGGATAGGAATGAAAGATTCAATCTAATTAGTTGAATGGGTATATATAAGATACAAGACATCATGATATCATCTAAACCGAGGACTTTGTAAGTTTATGGCTATTCTTCTTAAAAATTATATGACATTGACAAAGATATACATATTTCATGTATTGTACAAGTTATAAATGCTGCACTGGTCATGTTTGGATTGGAATGAACCTTTCACTTTAATTAGTTAAATATGCTATTCATCTCTTGTCGTTTGTAGACCTATTTAACAAGGGGGGCATGTTCGAAAAGAGTGTTCTAATAAGATCTGTTAAGGCTTTCGTGCTCAGATTGACCTAACTAGCAGTCCACTGTTAATTTGACATTGGCAGACAAGACCCATAAACATTGATTGCAATCTCTATAAGCAGCTAAATGTTTGTCGAGCAAGCTTGCTGTTTGCAATGCATCATGCGGCTTTTGAGCAATTCAAAATCTTTCCCAAGAGAGATTAGAGAAGAACACAGAAGATAAGGGATTCTTGTAGTGAAACTGTACCATCTTCTAGTCCCAAGACAACTACTTTGCCATCAGGATGCTAGCATAATGATGTTTTACATTTACCTAGAATACATAAGAATAGTTAGATAATCCAGTATAACGACATACAATGGAATGTGCGAAGAAAAGTGATTTCATAAACAACAACAACAACAAAAACACACAGAGAGAGAGAGAGAGAGAGAGAGAGAGAGAGAGAGAGAGAGAGAGAGAGAGAGAGAGAGAGAGAGGATGAATAATTTGTTCACCATAAAATTAATAGACTAAGAGGAGAGAGAGAGAGAGAGAGAGAGAGAGAGAGAGAGAGAGAGAGAGAGGGGGGGGATGAATAATTTGTTCACCATAAAATTAATAGACTAAGAGGAAAGACAGAGAACACACATAAACCAAGAAAATGATAATCAAAATTTGGGAAGTAAGGCAAACATCATTACAGTACACATTATATCTGACAGGGATATTGGTAGCTTGACATGTGATTTCTTTGGGCTAGTATATCATCTAAAGCTAGGGAATCTATATCTTTTTGGCAGCCTTCAATCCATTATCTCAATCCAGAAACGAATCTTATTGCTCCGCTTTGGAACCTCGAGGTGGAGTGTAACCATGAAAGCATACGTCAAGCAAGGATCACAAGTGTACAAGTATCTACAACTCATCTCAACAGAAACCACTCAAGGATTGGTTCAAGAAGCACTCAACAACATGTTTTTCATATCAAGAAGGCAACATGATGCATGCAACATTCAGATGTTTCTGGAGAAAATATACCTCCTCTCTAAATTTTTCCAGTGAGAATAGATTACAAAACTACCAAGACTAGGCATCTGATCCCAAGCTCTTACAAGTTTGAATTACCAAAAGATAAAGTCGTACAAGAACTTAACATACTTGGATGCAGCTCCCCCTACCCTCCTAGTCTTTTTGCTTTCTTTAACTCCTCCCTCCATGTATACATGTATGCAGCATAGCTTGAGATATATCTTATTCACAAGTAAGTTAAATTCCCAACAACAAACTTGATTAATCAAAATGATGTGATGAAATGCCCCTTTGCAATCAGAAGAAGATAATTAACTTTAAGTAATACAAAACGTGCGAAACTTTCCAGACTAGACTCTACATTTTGACAATACAGAATGTGAGAAATCCTTGTTGGGAATGCTCAATCTATACAAGAAGAGGAAGAAGAGGAGCCAGAAGTGATATCACGCTCAATCAGTACAAGAAGAGGAAGAGCGGAGCCAAAAGTAATATTACATTGTGAGAGTCACTAACAGAAATTGAAGGAAAACTATATAGATGCCTGACGGCATTGAGATCATATTTCATAGGGGTTAAACCTGCCAACTCCAAGTGGGCATCAAGCATTTCTACATTGCACATAACTAGTTTATTTAGCATAAACAACATCCCCTCCATTCAAGTGCTTTATCCTCATGAACACTTTGACTGGCGTACCGAAAAGGGCAACAAGATGGCAATATGGGAGTAGGGTACACTTCCAGTTGGTCTAGATGATTGTCAATTATGTTATGGAAGTCTCCAAAGGTACCAATCTTGTCTACAAGTTGATAGGAATCTATCGCGCCTGTAAATTAAAATCCCTTCATTCAACTAGTATCAGCTTGGGATTCTTTATTTGCAACTATGTCATCTCCAAATTTTCCCTCCCATTACAATCATTCACTCTTCATTTTTGTGTAAAACACCAACTCCTTAGTTTGATGTCATGTTCTCGTTTAGAATTCCAAGCACTTTACCTCTATATTTACCAACTCTCCATCAAATGCAATTTAAACTGGATTGGCAATTGAAGTGATTTATTTTGGGAAAAGGACCATAGCACATTTAACGAAAAGCAAATGGGGAATAAGGTCAACGTGCATGCAGAGTCAGAACTTGCAATTGGGCAAAGAAAATGGCACACCTTGTACCTTTGCCACAAGTGATAAAACCTAAGCACATTCAAAAATTGAAAGGCAAAAGAATAAGATAATTTACTCTTCCTTCCAAATACAGTTTAAAAAACCCAGCAAGTGCATGCTTTGAGAACACTTTTGGTTCCCGCCTATATGACAAATTGAGTGATGCTAAAGCTTTTGAGTTTGAAATAGTAGAACTTGTATACTAATTCTAGTCAACAACTGCTTTTTCAGTCTTTAAAAAACAGGACACAACAACTTTTCATTAATAATTTACTATGATCTTTGGAATGATGGTTATGCACTACTGAGCACAGGAAAAAGAATGACCCTAAACCAACGGCTCTTTCTTTGGTCCTTTGGTAGTTATTCTGAAGGCACAATGTATATTTGCACCAGTCATCATCAGGCAGAGTAGCAAACGATGCAAACCAGATTCCTTGTGCTGAATTTGGAATGAATTCCCTTAACTCAAGGAAGAGGGAACAATGAATTATCCATAAGTATGAACCAAACGAGTTAAATTTGAAATCAAAAACAATCTGCTCATATGAAGGCACCAACTACCAATCAAAAGCTTAGTCGCATTCTGCAGCTTCTGAGGCAGTCCCTCAACCAGGTTGCAATACCCTCTGTAAGACTCGAACCGATTTTAAACAAAACAATCAGATGGCCTTCCAAAATCCTCGCCTCTCATAAAAAAGTTCGACTCTGCTTCAATCAGGGATTGAGACTTCCGTTACCAGCTGCCTCAACATACCAGAAAATCCTCTCAAACAGCAACAGAGGACTTGAAATCTCCAAGGGGAAACCCTCATCAAGTGCATCCCGAAAGCAACCATTGACCGCAATTTCCCTCAAAGTTCTCGAACAAACCTTGATGGTTCGCTTGAAACCGTAGCATCCTTCCAAACTAAGGTACTCGAGAACAGGGCTGCCATTCGACATCTCATGCATCAGCTCCGAGTCACAGATGGACAGGGACCTAACATTAATCCAAGCGATACTTCTACTCAACGAGAAGCAACAGAGCCCTAAGTGCAGGTTCACCAACGAAGAGCATCCATAAAAGGAGCCGCGGTACTGCGAAATGGCCAGCCATCTCGCACAAACTCTTAGCCGCATTGACTGAGAGGTCCTCGACACGGCGGTCGACAGCAAAGCGAAGCCACGGACTGAGCTCAGGCGCGCAACGGTCGAGAAAACCGACGTCGATGTGGAACTTCCTCACCTTGGGCGACGCCTAGAGGATCAAGACGCCGTCCACGGACGGGCAGGCGTCCCGCCAGGGGAAGGAGAAGACGAGGTCCGCGGGCGGCGGTCCAGATGGATCGCCACCGCTTCGACAAAAACGCACGTGCGGACAATGTGGGGATCGACGATCGAACGGAGGAACCGGAAGGAGAGACTCCTCCGATTTGAGGCTTCATTTCCCTCGGACTTAAGTTTCTGGCTTCCCGTATAGAGACACGTGTCGCTCAATGGAGAGGCAACCACTTTCCCGCGCCTTTTAATACATCTATGAGCCCATGATGATGAACATAAGCGAAATTGAGCCCATGATATCACGCTCGAGGGCTCAATTTACATAGTGATAAACATAAATAGCATTGGTAAATATCAAAACTAGTTGACAACAAAATTTTGATCAATAACTTATTCGGTTAGTAGCATTTTGGTAAGTTACCAAATTTTTTTAAAAAATACCAACAGTTATTATAATTTTATTATATATATTACTATTGACATCCAAATAATCCTAATGGTTAAAGTTAGAAAAATTCAAGATTCAAGATCCCGATCGTGGCGACACTCATTTCTTAACTTGAAAAAAAATTAGATTTGTATCAGTAGTATTTTAATTGCATATAGGTGTTAATTCAACATACGCGTGTAGGAATAGGTGTTTAGATTTCTAAGTTTTCATAGAAATGGCTTAAAATCCTTTTTTTTTTGGGTCAAATCAAAGAATCTACCTTTGACTGAAAAAAAAATTATTTCAATAGTCTTTAATTCTTTTTAGACATTTGATTTAGAAATAGTGAAATTTAAGTACCTATAATCAAATCAAAGAAATATCAATTTCAAGAATCGAGTAACCAGTTAGAACACCATATTTGTTATCATGGAATTTGAGCTCACACCTTTCAAGATCGCGTCACATGGCGCAATTACACAAAACTCTGTTGGAGAATGAAATCTGTTCTTTTCTCATCTTGGAAGGGGTCCTTTTTTTTCTTCTTTTGGCTTCTTTTTATGTTCAAGAGGGAGGCGCCACAAGTTAAAGAAAAGGGAGAAAAGAGAGAAAAATAAGGAGGATTGACTCTCCATGAGCGTTGTGTATACATCTTCACCGTCGCCCCATCACATCCGACCTCATCCTCGTCACCGCAAGCTGCATCCATTGTTCTTGGACTTCATTCTCTTGAGGAATTGGACCAATAGTCACTGCTGCCCATTCCGACGACTGAAAACCCACACCATCACTTCGATGAGCCTCTCCATCACTCCTCTCGACTCCATTAGTTGCCAAGCCAGTTGCCCTCGCTATTCCCGAGCTGCCCTTTCCTGCTTCACTATTGCTCCTTGCCTTCCCATCGTGAAAATTGAAGAGCCCAGATCTTGTCCGAAGACTCCCTCATTGGTCATTGTTTTGTTCATAAATAGTTGTAAAGGTTCCAATCGCCGGTTGCGAGTGCCCATCATAGTCTACTTACACCACTGATAAACTAGGCTTTCCTGCTGCCTTCAACGATGGTCATCGATGAGGAGCCACTCAAAACTTGATGGTTCGAGGGTTAACTTTTGAGCTTGAATATTCCGGTTGGTTTATCCGATTCTATCTCCACTTTTGTTCCTTACTTTTGTGGATGCAATGGTCAGCGCAATGGTTAGCCGATGGTAGGAGACGGTGGTTCGGCGAAGAGCGGGAATAAGTAACAGTGGTATAGGAGTACTTTTGAGCGTGAGATTTTGAATGTTTCCTCCTGGTTCGGTGAAGTTTTAGATAGCATGAAGATGCACCATGAAAAGTCATTGAAGGTGGGAGTTCTGGGAATAGGGAGCTAGGCCTCGAAGATGAGATGAGGGGGTGAAAAGGCGAGAAAAGGCTAAAATGATGATGACGTGTTCGGTGGGGTGAGGCCCCTCACGGGGACGAGGTAGCGTTGCGGAGGGCTGGTCTTTTCCTCCGTTCTCGTCATCCAACCCTCTCTTTTGCTAAATTAGTAATTGCTAATTGCAATGGGGATTTAAAAATTAGTTCCCTGGAATGTTCTAAATTCTCGAGGAGAGGATGGTATCCCTACTGCCGGATTGCCACTGCTGTTTCATGGTAACGATTTCCAGAATGTTCCAAATTCTCGAGGAGACGATGGTATCCCTGTTAGCTGGGTTCACTCCTATGTGGAGGAAGCCCAATAAGTTGCAAGCCCAAAAAGGGCTTGAGCCCATATAATAAGTTATATGAGGAAATAGGGTTTCTCACTATCTATATAAAGAGGTAGCAACAGAAAATGAAACAGTAACAAGAGAAAAAAAGAAAGTAGAAAATCTGGGGTTTGGGGCAATATCTTATTTACATCAAGCTGGCGTCGGAGGTTGATTTGTGGTCCAATTGAGCTGAAATTTTGTCAGCATGTTCGTGGCGTAATTTTATCGAATCTGAACGGTTTGATTTTTGTTTGAAGCTCCATACATAAGGTTTTTCGTGGATTGATCAAAACCTGCGTTTTTTGTCAGATTTATCCTTGATCTCTTGTGAAGTTCATGTGTATTGTCAAGAATTATGTTCTTGAGGTGTTTGCTGCTATGTACCTCTAGTATTTGCTAGAGAAGAACAATTTTATTAATAGTGAAGATTTTCAGGTGGACTCCGGTCCCGTGGTTTTTTTATCTCCTCACATCGAGGAGGTTTTCCACGTAAAAAAATCGTCTTGTGTTCACGTGCTTGGTATTTATTTTACTCTACTATATTGATTCCTATTAGGTTTACACAAGAGGGGAGATTATTTTATTCCGTTGCATTGATTCGATATTGTTCGAATTATTACCGTTCTCCCATCAATCCCCACTCGGATTGCCAATGTTGTTTCATGGTAACAATTTCCAGAATGCCATGTGGAGCGATACGATCCATTCTTCGAGCCAAACGGACTATACGGGGGGCGGGAGTGTCCTTGACTCTGAACCTCCCTGTGCCTCGACATCAAGCTTCCAGTCTTGGAGTCCACTTCCTCATCCTGAAGGCAATCCCATGATGGGAGATTCCCCAACAATTTATTTAGATGACATTTTAGAATGTGATGACTTGTCAGATCCCACGATACGATGATGATGGTTCTGTTAGAGGTACCATGAACGGTGGTGTTAAGTCCGAAATATAGCCCAATTTTCTTTCTTCCTCATATATGCAACTTTTCTCCACGAATTCTCAGACTCCGCTGGACCTCACAAGCCTCCCTCCATTGAAGCTCCATCCTTCACAAGCTCACCATGGGTTTGCATTTCCCATTGATGCTTCTGTACCCTCCTCGCGTTTTGTCACAGCAGAGCTGGTGGCTGCATTTTCGGCTGCTAGTGGCGTGTGCTTCTGTTTCGGCTTCAGTTCGACAAACTGCTTTGGCTTCTCAGGTTCTGCTTCCGTTCGACGTTCTTTCGTGATCTAATGGGTGGGTCAACTCAATTGTTCCGACTCAGTTTTGTGAGGTTTTGGCTCGATTTCTTCCAATTGGCAGGTGAAGATGACGGAGTGGAATCCAAAGAAGGATTTGCTAGCGATAGTCACGGAGGACTCGAATGTGGTCGCTTCTTCGCTTCATTTGGCAGAGGCTGTAAACAATCTCTCCTGAGTATAGCTAAGACTAGAGAACTTCTTTTATTTATTTATTTATCTATTCATTCATTCATTCATTCAGTGTCTTGGTTTCTTCAACGATGGGCATTTGTTCTTCAATATATTTGGTGTCTTTCCAATCGGACATATAATAAGCATCCGGTGCGTTGAAATCAAATATTTAGCAGGATGGTATATTGGATACATCCGACGATTCATTATTTCCTTGTTCTGGCTTCTCATTAAGCACTCTTTCTTAATAAATCAGTATTTCTTGGAAAGTAATGGGTTGATTAAGTAAATAATTATACCAGGAATGCTTGTGAAAGTTTCAGATGTTTATGCCATTTCCCAGGCTAGATTTCACATTGGTCGGTTACTTCAGAGATGACACCCTTCCAACTTGGATACAGAACAATTATCTTATTTTTGTTTGGCCTGAGGTTAGCCTACCTTACCTACTTGCTCCACTCTAGGCTATTGGGTTTCTGCTCTGTTCTATGAAGATTTCCAATCAATTCTCCAGGCTTGATTTGATTCCTCCTTAATGTTGTACTAGGTAAGATGATTATCCGTTTACTGATAGAATTCTTGGTATTCTTTTCTTAGATGAGGGCATATGAGTTACTCATCTGTGTTCACTTATTCATTCGTGTATAGAAAATATTTGTTTAAAGGCCTTCTTAAACGAATAAACATTTTCATCAGCTCTTTTAAATCTAGTTACTCTCTCTACTTTCTTAAATCAAGATTTACTACATGAACAACACATTAGGAGCTAAATAAAAACATGCGAATCGTTTGCATTTATGGTAGCGAGAAATTTGGTTCCTTTGGTTTGATGACCCTCTATGATCAAAGATGTTATGTATGCATTTGGAATTGACATTATTGCCAAGAGATAATGATTTTAGGCTAGTATTGATTGATGTCTGTGGATGTGGATGCTCATGGGCAGTGGATCTTCTAGTTTGGACCATTTGTGGGGCACTAGCAGGTACCATCTGGCATCAGCACATCGTGAGAGTAACTTCCATCGAGGCCCTCAAAGTAACTGCGATCAAGGCCCTCGGCGGCAACCCTGCCAACTAAAATCTTTCCCTTTTTCTTTTTTGCATTTTTATGCCCATTTTCTATTTTTGTGAACGAGAGACAACTATGACGATAGATGGTGATGGTGGTCATGACGGAAGCCCTCTTGATTTATAGATTTATTGATCCCATTTATCATTATTATGGCTGTCGTTACTGTTCAATGATTAGTGGTGGAAGTATTTCTTTTTCTTTCGTATTCTACCCTCCAGTGATCACGTGCGCTCCTGTCGAAACCAACCCAACAACCCCAATCAAGTCGAGTGTAGAGACTGGGGGAGACATAAACCCTTCCTCCAAGACTCCTGACGATGAGCAGATACTCAGTATAAAACTAGAATTGGACCTGGAACATCCGTGATCAGCACGAGGATGAACATTCCGCGCGTCTCGAAGGAAACACACCTGGTACTAACAGGATGAGCAAAAAGATGCTCGAACTATGTAATAATACTGATGAGGTTTTGAGTCGGCGTTGTTTCCGTCGTCGGATGAAACATTGTAGTGTCTCGACTGAGGGTTGAATCGCAACTAATCCTGGCAAAAAGCTAGGGTGACAAGAGGGGGTGGGGGAAAGAGGTGAGGCGACAAGTGCTGCGTGGATCTACTTTGGACTCAAAATTGCATCTAGCCAATAGCACGTCCAAGTAGACAGAGAAAATATTGGGTAGGGCTATTGTTCGGGCAAAATGTGAAAATGTTTAGAAGTTAATTGATACAATTAAAAGGTTCGGGATTAAATTAATACAAATGCAATAAGTTTAGGATTATTAATTTTTTTTTTTTGATAATTTTCCCGTCAATGCCATGGTTCATACAATTCGACATTCTGACCACTACATGTAAAACAGGTCAATCAAATGATGAAATTTGACTTACAGATCAATAATATCACACTAATTCAGCTCTTTTCCCCTCCTTACTCAGATCTTACTATTGCTTAAAAATAACAAAAATTCAACGACGGTTATAGCGTATAATATATGGTCATAAAATCCCATAGAGTTGCCTCCAGAAAATTTTGCAAGCTAGGCATTCAGAATACTACACATAAATTTACGATGTCATGATGCTTCACTTGTAATCAAATTACATTATCTAATTCTACGTTGAGTGGAGGTGTCAAAAATTGGCTAATGGGGGGCAAGATTTCGAGTACATCTGACTTTTACATTTAATTCCCAAGTTTTGATAACGATCTATTTAGTAATAACAACTCAATTGATTAATACATAATTGATAATACAAAAGAAAATCATGATATTCATGAAAATGTAATATTCAATCAAAACGTTATAAATTAGAAAGACCATGTATATGTGAAAAATGAAAAAGCATTAACTTAGAATTTGATAAAAGGAAGCATCGATGGCTAAAAAAATTTAGAAGAATGACTTCAGGATTAGGGCATGGGACGACTCAAATAGGTGTTCAACGGTTGGATTATCGTACTTCCAAATAATATTGAAATTACTAGGTATGTAGGATTATTGCCCTAGATCCCTCCTTGACTTTATCTTCTTTTAATCAAGCTCATGAGATATATCATGATTTTAAGAAATATTGAATGTTTCTGTTACTTTTTTGAAATTACTAGAATATTGAATGTTATGAAACAATAGTTGTATGGACATCGAAAAATTTTCTAGTTGATTTGATTTGTTCAAATAAATATTGGTGGTATGAAATTCTGATTCGTAGCCTTTCAAAGGTTAGTGATATCATTGAAGAAAATAGACTCAAGAGATCAAAAATTGAAAAAAAAAAAAATCTAATGTCTATCTGTTTTATGCAAAATGGACGAATTTCCTGCAAAATAACAACAACAACAACAACAATTATAATTGAGCACCTCTGGATGTTTCAAGGCTTTAAGTAATTTTTGGACCATTGAGTTTACTTATCGGGCCCATGGATCCAACATCGAGTATCAAAGGGCATTCACATACATTTCGTCCGAAATGGGCTTCTTGGCCCAAGTGAGTTCAGCCACTATTTCTGTGGGTGCAATTTCTGATAAAAGGCTGAAACTTGCATCGCATTGTTACTAAGAGGTAAAATTATTTCGTTATAATATTGGATCGAGTATTGGATGGATTTTCAAGTTGTTGTCATTTTGGATATGCATTGAAAATGATTATGTAGGTGAATTATTTCAAATCACTTATTGGTATGTCGGATATCATGTATCGATATTGAATTGATGCGCATGATCAACCTATGCATTGAGAGATGATATATATTTGTTAATTGGTCCGCTTTTGGGGCTCAGCCACAAGTGAAATGAAGTGTGGCCGTAGTGTTCCGATACGAGCAACTGGTCAGGTATCTTTATGCTGAGATATTTCAATGATGTATGATGTGCGTGATTTAAATGCGGTGCTTTTGTTAATGTGGTGTGCCACATAATTGACACGCCAAAAATTGCGTCATTCACTACTCAATTTCATTGAAGTGGTGATTGTTACCTCTGCAGTCATAACTTTGCTCACCCCTTTCGATACCATTTCAGGTTGCAAGTAAAGATACTTGATTGAGTCACATAAAGAGCAATCTGGAATGGCGTAGAGCTCTAATTAAGATTTTTTTTTTTTTTTTTGTGGGTCGAAATAATTTAGATCGCTTGAGTAAGGGCTATCATGAAACTCTCATTTGGGTTAATTTACGACACTCTGAACTTTGTTAGTATATACATTCGGTGAAAGGTAGCTATTAACGGTTGAAGGTTTTGTCCTTTAATTTATAGGGAATATTCGCTCATTCCCTAAATTATAAGTTTGGCATTGGAGCCTGGCAGTAGGTGTCATTCGCGCGCGCACATTTTTTACGAGATGGAAAAATAGTCAACGTTGAAAAGTCGACCAAAGAAAAAAAAAATATTAAAGCGATAGCATCCATAGCAGCCTAAACTCCAGATTTTAGCCAGTTTTGACTTTAGCCTCCCTTGATTTTTTTTTTTTTGAGTCGAATGGCCTCCCTTGTTTAGCCGCCTGGAATTGCCCTTGTTTGTTTATGTGGGTTGAGAGTGCATTAATAAACTTATATTATCGAAAAAGAAAAACTCATCATTTCCTCTTTTAGAAAACAGACAAAATAAATAAAATATTAGAGCACCGTGAGAGATTATAGAAGGAATTCCTCCCAGCCAAATTACTCGTAATAGTGCTTGTAAGCACATCTTCTATTGGATGACGGGCACAATTTCAATTTTGAATAAATTTTGGGACTTTATTGAAATATTTCCGCGTCACCTGCCAACGTCACCGTATTAGGGAAATGCGTCAGAGGATAAAGCTTGAACTGCAAGATTGGCCACGTACACCATAAAGCCAAGCAGCCTCCAGAGTTGACAAAATCCCCACTTCACACGGTTCGGTTTGCATATGTTTAATTTAATCACTCCACCACCTTATCCCAATCCACTCGCATTCTTTGTCTTATTATAGTTTGTATTAATGTAAGGAAAAACCAAAAATTAATATACCTCTGATAAATTTATTCCAAACTAATTTTTTGATCACTATAAATCCAAAACTGGTATAGATACGATAATTTTATCCTAAATTAATTTTTCAATTACCGAAAACCTCGAACTGGTATATTTGTGACAAATTTACTCTATGCAGTTTATCTTAAATTGGATTAATACCAAAAAAAATCCAAACTAATACATTTGTGACGAACGGAAGACATGTGCCATCCAATTCAATAATTTGACGATAAACATTAATGAAAATGGTTAATATCCTGAAAAACCCCAAACTGGTACACTTGTAACAAATTTACCCCAAACTATTTTTTTGACCATAAAAAACCCCAAACCGGTATACTTGTGACAAATTTATCCCGAATGACTATAAAAAAATTTATGATAAATTTACCCCAAACTAATTTATTCAACCACAAAAAACTCCAAACTAGTAAATTTGTAACAATTATACCTTCCGCTAAATTGGATTACTATTACAAAAAAAAAATCACAGAAATTGTAAACTGTGACAAACGAAGTGTAAAATCCTAAATTGGTATACCGGTCAACCATCACGTATCATTTAACTTAATTAAAATTTAACGAAAACTAAAAAAGGGTAAATTTGTCACAAGCGTACCAATTTGGGGTAAATTTGTCAAATATATACTAGTTTGGGGTTTTTGGTGGTCAAAAAAATAGTTTGGGGTAAATTTGCCACAGGTGTACCAGTTTTGGGTTTTTTAGAGTATTAACCCTAATGAAAATTAACATAATGTAAATTTGTTACACGTATAGCAATTAAGGATTTTGGAGAGTTTAAATATCAGTTTGAGTAAACGTGTTATAGTATACCAATTCGGAATTTTTCGTGATATTAATCTTTATTATTATTTTTTCTTTTTTTTTTCAATATTATAATAAAATTGGCCATGTCCAACAGAAAGCCAAGCTTTGATTTTGGCCTTATAATCGCATGTGGTTAGAAGTGACTAATGTATTTTTAGCACTACAAATGATAACAAATAGAGATAAGTACATTTGAAGTTTTAAAACTTATCATGAAAGTGTAATTGAGTTTTAAGATTTTTAAAAAGTGTAATCAAGTTTTGAAACTTGTCAAATTAATGCAATCAAATCTTTTTGTTAATTCCGTCACAAAAAAAAAAATGCTAACATGACATTCTTTGTTATTTTCTTCTCCAAATCTAACTTAAATTATATATTTTTTTTAAATTAAAAGCATATTTACAAATTAAAAAAAAAAAGTGCCATCACCTGTGGGTCACCAACGCCGAAGAGGACTGGCGGAGGTCATCGAGGCAGGCGGAATTTTTTTGGGTCTTACAGGCTAGTGCAGCCTTTTATTTCATCCATAATGAAAGAAATAGGGCACTTCATGGAGGAACATATTTAGTTGACAAAATTATCAGCAATGTTCATTTCTCCATTAGAGTGCAGATGTCCTCCTTCATTATGTTGAGGAAGAGGGCATTGCTGCAAGAAGATGACGAGTTTCCGGTAGGGGAGAGCATCGGTCCAAGGTCAACCCTAGATCGACCCTGAACCGGCCCAACCCTGTCGGTCTTGGTTCGATTCCCAGGGAGATTGGGTCAGTCCTTAGTTCTAAGATTCCTGAACTAGTACTATACGGATTGGTCCTCGATCCTAGGAGTTCAAGGTCAGTCTAACCTAGACCAACCCTAACTATATATATAATGTTATCTATAATTTTTTTATATAAAGAAAACTTTAAAATAAGCGGCGTCAACAACATTAAACAACTATTTAATAAGTAGTTCAAGTAATTTTACATTGCTATTTAATAACTTAGATTTTAATATCTTTTACGGTGTCAACAGTCATAATTTACGAAAGAGAAAAATGTTTTTGCAAAGAGTCCTCATAGCATCCAAAAAGACATAAACAGCTCCTTATGACATCCTTCTCTACTCATTCTCTTATGTCATCTTCTTAGTCTTCAATGTGCCAAAATCGAGGGAAATAACTTCTCTGCTCGCCACTCAACACTCGCCTCACTCGCTTTGGGTCACTTGTGCCGTTCGCCGCTCGATGCTCACTTAGCTCGCTCATCGCTCGACACTTGATGCTTACTCTGTTCAACGATTACCTCACTCGACCCTCACTGCTTGCCTTTCTTAACTGCCCTTGCTCATCATCAAATCCATTGGGTTGGTCCAATCTTCAGTTGTCATTTGAAGGAGTACAAAAAATGAAATAAAAAATTATTGATTAGTTTCGGGTTGACCCTATAATCGGATCGAACCCATTGAGTTGGTCTGATCCTCAATCGCATGAGTATTAAAAATGAAATAAAAAATTATCGGCCCCGGTTAACCCTGGAATTGAACCGAACCTACTAGTTCGATCTGGTCCTCAGTCCCAAGTTTAATTGGGAAAGTCCTTGATCCCAAAAATTGAGGACCGGTACTGTGCGGGTTGATTATAGGGTTAGGGAGTGGATTGGCTTAACTCGAACCATGCTCACCCCTAGTTTCCATATGGTATATGTGATCACTCTTGGTGACTATCGCAGCCGTCGCAACCCATTGGCAAGGATCCTATGGCTCTTCTTTTTTTTTAAATAAAATTTTAGATTATTGTAATCTAATTTAAGTAAAATTTGATGAACAAAATAATTAGAAAAAGGTAATGTAGAGAGAGAAAATAAAAAAAAAAAATTTGACATGGCAGCGTTTTCTGCTAAATAAATTGACCGAGTTAATGGAAAGAATTGATTGAACAAATTTCACCAGTTTTAGAGATTGCTTTTTGAAATTTTTAGGGCTCAATTATATTTTCTCAACAAGTTTTGAAGCTTCTAGTACATCCATCTTTGACATAAATTCAAGCATGTCCCCATTTATAAAAGACCGGTAGGATAAATTTACCTCAAAACTCACGCTGAAGGCAAAAATAGCTTAATTATCTAATAGGCTAAAGCCCGAAAAAGAAGATAATAATTAAAAAAGAAGATGCAATTTCATAATATAAGGGGGCAAATTGCTAAAATCCGAGAAAATTTAGATTGAAAAAAAGAAAGAAGACACTAGCCGGTAACGTTTCGGGGAAATGCATCAAGTCACATTTCGCGGAAAATTATGTGCTGCAGATGTATACAAAAAGAAGACGCACTGCCAATGATTACAAGAGAGTTTGGGTTCGTTGATGAACTGCCTTACCGTCTGATTCTCTGTCTGCTGCAGTTCTTCAGCGACCAAACTCTAGACACCTGCTTAGTTCTGGTTAAGCTTCACATAAGAACAGGAAAACCATGTCGATGCAGAAGAGAGCTTTGCCTTCCTCCTCTTCTTCAGGTCAACCAAGTCAACCCAAGAGGCCATGCTTGCCTCCAATCGAGTAAGCTCGCTCTTCCCTCTTAACCTTTCAATGTTTGATTCATTGTTTGATGATCTTGCGTTAGTTTTAGCTGTACTTGAGGGAGATTCAATGAAGGGTTCTTGAGTTGAAGATTCTTGAAATGAGAGATACGGTGAAAGCCCGCCATCGATAAGCTTTTGCCTCATGACCGTTCGAAATCACTTTCGTTCAGTTCTTTGTTGGTGGGTTTGTGCTGTTGTTCTAATGCGAAGTATTAAAGACCACGAATGTTGTCGTCCCGGCTGTTTTGTGATT
Source organism: Eucalyptus camaldulensis (assembly GCA_019915185.1). Classification (NCBI taxonomy): domain Eukaryota; kingdom Viridiplantae; phylum Streptophyta; class Magnoliopsida; order Myrtales; family Myrtaceae; genus Eucalyptus; species Eucalyptus camaldulensis. The sequence continues at coordinate 10,937,491 of JAHSVA010000013.1, read as the reverse complement.
TCGCGTTTGGCAATCGCAGTACTTCCTCCTGAATCTAGCTGTATTCTTGGTAGAATCATTTATCTAGCAAGTGAGCTGTTATCGTTACCAGGTTAATTTGCTATCCTGTCGTCTAAAATATCCTATCTGGCTTGTACTTTTGTGCTGATGTTCATGCAGTCAAGCATGGAACGGGCCCGAAATGAATCCTGTGCCGAGTTGCTGTTTGACTTGCTGTTTGACAAAGGAGGATCTGCGGAGTATGGTAAGATGAGTGAAATAGCCAAGTTGGACATGCAAAGTACAGTCCTTATAATATTTCAATTCCTGTTGCTTCGATTAGAAGTGGTTAGATGCATTTCTAACATTCCAGTCAGTTTCTGGATGGAAATCCGTATGAGAAATAGCTGTGAGATGTATAGAGAATTATTCTTTGTGTGGTAAAAATGACCCGTTGAATATTCTAGGCTTTTCATGTGAAGCAATTGCACTGAGAACATGCTTTAGGCTTTTCATGTTGTTTTGGACAGTATGAATCACAAAAAGATCCAAATTTTCAATGAAGTGCCCTGGACATAACTGTCGCCATGAATCTTGGAAATGTGGTCAATATTAATTTAAATGTAGAAGGAGGACAAAGAAGATGCCTGTGATGTGAAACTTGAATGCAATGATTACATGACAGATGATTCTTGCAACGTAATTCTTTGCTATCACTCTTTGCTAAACAGGTTAGAGAAGTGCTGGAGCGGGCTAAGTCTCACTCGCCTGAATGTCAAAGGTGAATACATTTCTTGGGTTCACTGGCAGTATCTTATCTGCATCAATCGATTCCTCCAGTAGAATTTCCATTTGTGTTGTCTCGCCATATGAAAATATCATCAGATTCTCATATGCCATCAATCCATGATTCTTTTAGGCAAAGGGGAATACCTGCAGACACTTTTTTTTGTTAATCACTGAAAAGACTCTGCAGTTGTAGATAGCTGCTAATTAACTTTACTGGCTTCTTTTATAACTGTACTGGATAAATACGTATTCCAGCTTCATGTCAACTTTTTTTTTTTTTTTTTGAGTGTAGTATCTATGTTTTTATCCTGTAATTAGGTCTGACATTTATTTGGACTAGTGAATAATATGTTACATATGGATATTTGTCTATTGGTTACGAATGAGTCCGCTAGACAGCAGTTATTCAGAGTGTAATTTACATGTGTAGTTGCACTGGGCATGCTCTTGAAGTGGTTGCGCAACGGTTGCACTCAATAGAGTATGCTGTTCAGAAACTGGTAAGATAAACAGAGTCTATAAATTTATTGGTTTGTCTCTGTCATATCCCTTCTGCTTCATTTTTTGGATGTCTCCAACTTTGGCAATTCTACTGTTGGTGGTTTTGAACAGATGGAAGCAGTGGAGCTTGGAAACATTCATTCTCCCCAACTTGCGAGGTATGAATGCACTTCCCTCGTGATGCTGTTGAGAAAGGCTTTCTGTGTAGTGTTGACGGGTTATGCATTGTTGATGTTTTGGGGAATAATGGTCCGACCTACCGCTACCATCCCAAGCAGGCAGTCTGAGCTCTCAGTGAGTGTCAGGCCACAATGACTCGGTCGTGCACAAAAGTGTCAATGCTCAATTTAGAACATAATTTTTGTGGCATGCGAGCAGTGGAACATTTTATTTTATTTTACTTCATTTTTTTTTTAAATGTGCATTATTAAACAAATAAAATGATGGGTCTAATTATCCTTGTAGTAAGACCTGTCCAAGTGAGATGTTGGGTATTTTGTCTCTCTTCGTCGTTACTTCTCCAATTTTCCGTTTTTATACACATTCCTATTTCTGATAGTTATTTTCTGGAGAGAATGCAGGGCTAATGCTAATTCTACGGGAGAGAATGATGTAAGAAACTTACGGCTTCAAGTTCAAACCAAACTGTCAGATTCTCTATTTACTGGACAGAAGCTAGAAGGAGAGGGGGGTGCTCGCATTTCTGTTGCCTTGATCAATGCAAATACAGGGGATGTTGTTAGATCAGGCCTGGAATCCTCCATTAAGTTGGACGTCGTCGTGCTTGAAGGTGACTTCCACAAAGATGATGAGGATAACTGGACCCAAGAAGAGTTTGAGAGCCACGTGGTTAAACAACGTGAAGGAAAGAGGCCGCTTTTGGCTGGAGATCGTAGTGAAGCTCAAGGAAGGTGTTGGGGAGATGGGAGAACTGATATTTACTGACAATTCCAGTTGGAATAGGAGTAAAAGATTCAGAATAGGGCTTAAGGTGGCAACGGGTGGTTGTGGGAACACACGAATCCGAGAAGCAAAAACAGACGCCTTCCAAGTCAAGGAACATAGAGGGGAAGGTAGGTTAGGTCCTTCATAGTCTTTCTACAGTATATAAACCTTATCCTTTATGACTGAACATAAACATGATTTTGGACATCCAGAGTCTTCAATTTTTTAATTTGGAGCTTCATTTCGTGTGGACCTTTACAACTCGAACAAAGATTCTGATAAACAAGAAGCAATTGGTTTGATTGTTATTAGTAAATGTCGACACTTTGGATCAGTTTCAGGGAGAGATTGCAAGACTGTTAGAAGTTTGCTTCTACACATTAATCTAATAGTCCCTGGGACCTTATTGTATATGTGCTCTTCATTTTACAGCTTACATGAAACATCATCCACCTGCATCTGACGATGAGGTTTGGAGGTTGGAGAACGTTGCCAAAGGTGGGAAATCTCACCAAAATCTGAGTGATGCTGGAATATATAAAGTGGAAGACTTTCTACTGCAACTGTTCACGGACCCCAAGAAACTGAGAGAGGTAAGCACTTAGTTAATGATTCCCATTTTGGGCTTGATTGACTGCCAAGAATGTAAGTCCTGTGTGTTCACTCATCATAGATTCTCGGAAGGAGCATAGCAGAGAAGAAGTGGGATAGCCTGATACGCCATGCAAAGACTTGCAAAACAAAGTGGAAACTTTACTTGGACTATCCTGATGGCGTGACGAAGCATGGTGTTGTATTCAACACTGATGGTCAACCAATCGGCCTAGTCAAAGACGGAAAATATTTTGCTACTCATCGACTTTCTCCCCAAGAGAAGGTAAGTAACCAAGGTGTTCCCACTCAGTTTTGTCAAGCCAGTTCACTCGCTTCACACCATCACGGGGAATTTGAATAATTTGGCCCATATTTTCTATGTAATCACTATTTTGATGTTTACTTGTAGCTGTGGCTTAGTATGTGTTAGAACTGATTAGAGATATGGAAACTTGAAATAAGGAGTTGTTCATCTAGAGGCTTTGCTTTTCTTTTCTTTTTTTTCTTTTTTTTTTTCTGATCATAAAAGTAAAATGAAGTTCCTGTGGAGAGAATAAAAAGAAAAAATAGATGCTACGTTTAGATCAGAATAGAGACCTTCTATTAATAGAGTGATTTTGGGCTTGCTCTCTTTGTGAAGCAAAGTTGAGGTTGGTGACCTTGTAAATTTAAGTGGTCTTCTGTATTGAGTAGTTGAAGACCGCTTTCAGCAGTTAATTCGGTTTCATCCACAAGAATCTGAGGCACTCATCAACAAATTGTAGTTTAAACGATTAACACATTCCCGTTGTGACCATTACTTTCCAAGTTTATAACCATCAAGATCTTAATTACTTGCACAATACATATCGATGACTGCTTTATTTCTTCTCTGGTCCTTTCTCAATCGACTTTGCATCTTTACATTGAGGGCCTTGCCTTGAATGTACTCTAAATTACATCTTTTGAGCTCCTGAGCTTTACGTGGTAGAGAAATGGGCAGATATAGGCATAAAGCAAATTGCGGTTCTTTCAATATTGTTCTTCTTTCTCTGTGCTGCACTCACGTAGTTAATCTGAATACAAGTTCATCCATTGGAATGCAACTTTACTTGTCTAAAAAATTAGTTGCTTGAAGCCAGAATGTTTACTTGTCAATAATGGAGATAAATACTTCCATTAGTACAGCTTAAGCAATATACCAGGTGTGTTTTTCCCAGGAACATGGAGATGCAATTGTGAAAAAGGCCTTGGCTAACTGGAATGATGTGAGAGAGTTCAATGGTGAGACGTTCTCTGATTCAATGAGGCGCAACCCTGTTCAACGTTATTTGGCTCCACCAATCTTTCCTGCCCCGTTTGGTCTGGAAGCTCCTCCGGCAAATGTGAGCTCCACTGCTGAAGGTACGTTCTCTAGAACACAATACTGTCTCTCCCTTTAAGCACATACAAAGACGTGGCCTGTGAAATTACAATGAAAATTGGAATTTCCACTTGATTGTTGAGCTTTTTATACATAAAAGCATTGTGTAACTGATTTTTTTGGGTTCCACTTAATATAAAGACGTTCGTTTGTCCAGCTGTGATTGTTGCAAAATGAGCCTCATTCAATACATATATATGTATGTATGCATGTATGTGTTCCGTCCAAGCAATTGAAAAACAACTAAAATATTAGGTGGTAACATGTGCCTTTTTTGAGTGGGGGATTGGGGACGGGGAGGACGGACACTCATGAACCCTTCACTTAGGTGATGCTAAGTGAATGTTGACAAGATAATGCTACCAATAGGTAGATATGACTAGATGTAATGAGCACACGGCAACATGTTTATATTTGCATTTTTGTCATTTTAGAAAGGGCCTTGTCAATTGAAGCACGTTAAGATTACAAAGATCAGGGGCAAGAAAAATTAAAGAGATGTGCAGGGTAAGGGGAAAAAAGAAAAAAAAAACTAGTAGCACTTTCTGTGATACCAGAATAGTAAAAGCTCATGATGAATCATTGCAAGAATTTTTATAGGCTCATAGACCTGTGCTTACGTCAGCCTAAGTTTACGAACCGCGTTAAGGTTTTAGTTCTTTCTCCAGGACTCAATGGTGCAACGGCTTTGGCCTTGCGGGTTCAATCACCAAATTTTCCTCCTGCTGCACATCAGTCCATGTCTGCAGACCGCTCAGATGTTCAGATTCCTCCAGGATATCATGATAGTACTACTGCCGGATTGCCAGCACAGCCCCACAGTATCAATTTACAGAATGCCATGCGTCGCGAAATGATCGGTTCTTCGAGCCGAATGGACAATACAGGATATGATAATGTTCTTCTTGAAGGCCCTCATGTGATGGAAGGAATCCAATCAATTGATTTAGATGCTTTGGAGAAATGGTTTGCTGAAAACCTACCATGTAGTGATCCGTTCTCTGAGACCCCGTTATCCGGTAATGGTTTTGTTAGGGGAACCGGCAGAGGTGTCATTGGCTGGCTCAAGATAAAGGCGGTGCTGCAGTGGGGGTACTTCATCAGGAAGAGAGGTGTCAGACTCGTGGAGTTAGACCAACCAACTATCGAAGTCCGGGCTTGTTCATAGTTCTTTCTTTGCTTTAGGGAAGATGATTCTATTCCTGATAGAAATTATGGTAATTCTTTCTTAAATGGTGGTATTATTTCATTGCTGATATTCTTCATCTGTATATAGAACAGCTTTGTCGAAAGCCTTCTTAAGCGACTACGTTTTTTCATTGAAAAGTGTCTCTACCTTAGTTCTTTCGACATCTTTCTTCAGGAAAGTTCTCTGATGTATCACATGTAAGGAATGCAACGTCATACCATTCAAAGAGTGTACTTGAATTCTACGCTTATTATGCATTAGAATTGCGACCAAATCCATGGAGACCCATGTGACAAGTCTTGCCTACTGCTGCCGTCCAGTGGTAATGCAGCCTTTTCCCAGAATGCATGCATTGTCAACCCTCATGGTGTGTTTGGTTTAACATTTTCAAAGGGCTTTTAGTCTCTAAAGCCCTTGGAAAAATGCTCAATCATTTAACATTTATTTTGAAATAACTTTCAAGTAAAAGACAACGTCAGGAAGGTTGAAAGCTCAATATTAATAGGGACTAGCATTAAACTTTTAGCATTTGGCCAAATATTGAGACCCATTTTTTTTCTCCAAAACTACTCTTACTCATTCTTCAAATTTCCGATTTTTTAAATATGTTTTTTACCAAACAACATTTATCTCAAAATTACTTCTCAAAGCATAACTTATCAAAAGGCATTTGCATTTATCCAAAGTCCTTTAAGCTAAATTACTTTACATTTTTCTAATAAGCTTAAACCACTAAACCAAACGCACCCTAAGTTCTCTCGTACCCATTTTCCTGGCCTTCTCTTCTTGTTTTCTCAGTCTTTGAAATGGTTTACTTGAATTTCTCTATAACGAGCTTTGATGCAAAGCAGCTCGGGGTCTGTTTGATTTAATATCAGGTGTGCACTAGAATTTTGTCCTTATGATAGAGGATCGAGTATTTAGATCTTTCATATTTACTGGGTCATTCCACAGTTCCTTTACGTCATGAACTACTTAGAAAATTTAACATTCCTATAAGTTTATACATCATTAAATTCAATGGCTACGCGATACTCTTGGTTAAGAAAACATAAGTCCATTGAAGATATTGTAGACATAATCTCATCATCCTAAACCTACCGTTCATTTGCGGATTTTGAATCTCCATACAGCAATATAGTCAAATGCTCTTTAAAGCCACCTTGCAACTGTATATTTAGTGGCTGGTCACGTTGATTATATTGATCCCGGAGCGTAGCCCTTCCACAAAAACGTATTTTGTGCTTTGAATTGGATGCATCACTTAACGTTGACATAGAGAAGCAAGTAAAATTTAGGTGAGGGATTTTGACATTCAAACGCAAAGTTCGTTGGTCGATTACACCAAGTGAAACATTCAACCCAAAGTATTGAAAATCCAAACCAAGCATTTGTTTCTCTTATATATGAGGGTTATAAACATATACAGATGAAGCATAAGCTTGGCACTATCGGATGGGTCTCAAAGTTTGCAGCAATACTATGAAGGCAATTGCCACCAGATAGAAGCCATGGCTCTAAATAGATATATAGTTACCTTTTACTCCAGTTTTATCTTCAACAAATGCCCACCAGGCAGGAAAGGCACGTGGCAGGTATAAATTAACACTTTCCAAAAAGGGCGGAACCGGAAAACTTCAGTCACAAAAGCCAACATGTATTGCTTCTCACACCGATGTCTGCAGCTTCGGAGAGTAGAGGTCCACCCATAGGAGCAACACGAGCATAACCACCACAAAATCTTGAACATAGTCATTCTGAATCAGAGATTTCATCTTCATCCTCGTCCAGTATGTAGACCAGGGCCCGCTTTCTTGCAGCTAAAACACAAGCCACACCTCTACTTGCTGTCGCCATAAAAACATGGAACTTGACTTCAGTCCAACGTTCCTTGAATATATGGCCATAACTAACGTGATGTTTAGATACCTTTGTTGGGTAAAAGCAAAAGTACAACACATGCATTATGCTAAAACACAGGCGGGAAGCAAACCTTGGTGCCTAAGGAGGCTATGGTATGTATGTAAACCATGAATGCTCTACAGTATCTTGCTATACTAGATACCATGATAGTATCTATCATGATGAAAATGTACAGGTTTTCAGTCAGTAACTGGACTGCGGTGAACCTACCATAAGAAGATTATTCTCTAACTTGTGTGGCCTCTAAAGATTCACCTTTTTTGCACTTTGACCTCTCAATTGATTTAAATTTAGGGGAAAACCTGATACTTTAGTATATTACTTCTTCAACTGAAAAAAAAAGATTCTTCTTTGGAGCATAAGTTTGCACTTCTTCAAACTGTGGGAAAAACATGAAGTGGTCCATTAAAGAGACATAATGTACTTATGCCAGTCATATTTAAACTTAAGAATAGGCTGTTAAGTGAAAATGTAGTAAGGAGCATGGACAGTATTTATTCAGTCCACTACCTAGTCAACAAGATGGAATTGTTGCTAACACTTGCAAGTTTATCAAGCATTGATACACAACGGAAATAGTATGGGCAACGTAAGTTTCCAAATCCAAAAATGCAGATGGACATGGTAAGAAGCTCAAGGAAAAAAAATTCAGGACTATAAAATTGATGGCATGACTATGATTTAATCCTTAGCTCAGTTGTATGATGGTGTCAAAAATTCTTACCACTAACTAACAAGGGAGGGACAACATTATGGGGAATGCTGCGAATCTTCTCATTCTCCATATCTAGGTGTAATATAGAGTCCTACATGCATAGTTTCACTGGGTTAGTGTTTCAGGAGTGAGAATAAGATAACCGAGCAAAAAATGTTCTCACAAAATAGGAGCAAAAATGGCACTTCTTACCTATTAGGGACATTCTGACCAAAAAAATAAAAAATCAATTAGGGACACCACATTCTTAACATACATACAGGTAGAAGGCTTTAACTGCCAAGATAAGTTGGAACTTTTGCAGTTATGGTAAGGCAGAAAGTAAAACATCCTTCAGAATTCCCAAGCGTGAAATAGCATGTTCATGCACATAGGAGGAAAGACTAAGCTGCTGCTCCTCATGCTGATGAGGAAAGCATATAAATAAAAGATAGGAAGAATAAAATTCCAGTGTTTTTGAAACCGGACAAGTGGTTCAACTGGTCAAACTGGTAGAACTGTGCTCCACCAGTTTAACGGGTTTAACATATTGCATGTGATGTCATCTGATAGGATACTCCACATATATTAGATTACACGTGTTCAGATTAATAGATGCCTGGCTGAGTCGGCAGAGCCTCGTTGAGCACAAATGACGGCATTCAAGTTCTCAAGAACATCATTTAATTTTCTAAAAGATTAAGCCAATAAGGTCAATGAATAATAATACACCACCAAATTGAAGCAAGAAGACGCTGGAGTGAATGGTTGGTACGCTTGTTAGTTACAAGAGGTCGCAGTTCCAAACCCCAACCCAACTCCAACACTCTCCCTTTAAGCTTTTTGAATGCCCAGAACTGGTCCAAACTAGTTGACAGGATTGTGGGTCAGCAGTAGACAGCTACGCCTGATAACAATAGGGTCAATACCACCAGTTCTTGACCACTACTGTTTCTGCTGTGAAACCAGACTGGACAAGTCTGGTTCCCGATCCAACCGGAGCCAGTTCTTAAAACACTTAAAAGAACAGGAGTTGACCAAAAAGCAATTTTCTTTTTGCCATCAATGTTTTGAATAGTGAACTGATGCGTATCAGAACAAACAGAACTCAGCAGCATCCTATACTTATCACGAGTACGAAATCAATATGCTAGCTCAGGATCCAAGAGTTACCTTTAATTGGTATAATCCCCAGTTATTTGCCTGAGTGGTTCCTGAAATATGCACAAATGGAAGGTCACTGGCCTGCAAGATCATCATCCAGGCATCTCCCAAGTTTTCACCAGTATCATTTATCTTATTTAGCAACATAACGATTTGAAGTTCCTGTTTCAAAATAAAATATATTAGCCACATCCACAAATTCTTAAAGTATGATATACCGAGCTCTTACCTTATATAGAGCCAAATCCACACAATGGTAACCAGAAGGGATGCACAACAAGATTGCTTCCAAAGGTCTTCCCTGCTTCACATTGCTTGAGTCATTCATAAATCCCCTCACTACAGCTATACAGTTTGTAACATCTAAAAAGGACTCGTCGGGTATTTGGAAGGAAATATAATCTGTAAACCCAACTTCCTGAGTCAGATTACATGAAGCAAATTCAGAGGCATCCTGCAGAGCCATACGAAGAAATGATTAGCATGAAAAAGTAGTTGTACTCTGCACATGCAGATCTCCGGATAAAATTGTTCAGATTAAGGGTAAATACCTCATAGAAGGACAGTGAAATTGGAATGTATCGGGTGGATGCTGAAACTGATGTAAGAGGGAATAGAGGCAATAAATTCTTACAATGTATCTTTTTTGAAATAGTAGAAAAAGGCATCAGGGCAGCTTCCTTGAAACTGTAAAAATTCAAAATTATTCCTAATCAGTAAACATGAGATATGGCATTATCACACACAATAATTATATGCTAATCAGAAAGCCCAATCCAATAAGATCACCCAGCTTAAGTCTCCATGTACATTGTCAAGTAATCAACATGAGATCGAACAAGAAACACTAGATTATTAGGTAGAGGGTAAGTCAAAAACCATTGTTGAGTACAGCCTCCAGAAGACAACCCCCCACCCCCAAAGGTTTCCTTTCCTTTTCTTCCTTCTCTCGTTATAGTCTCAAGGCTCTGGCCACTCAGACAAGGAAATATAAAATATGGGTTTTATTGTAACAGGAATTGTCAAGATACCTGAATTAGCCAAATGAGAAATGAATATTTTGGCTCAACTAAATGATGAGTTGGGTGAAACCAAAGCACAAGGTTTTAATTGAAGGATTGCAATGTTTACTAAAATCATTTTGGACCTGGACCATCATACTCAAACTTCTGTTATGCATACAAAGAGATCAAGGATTTCACATTTGGTACAATTACAGCAATGAGGACCAGACTTGGAGGAGGGAAAAAATCAATCACTTCAAATGACAGATGACAGCAATGATTTATCCCAGAGTTCATATATTTCGCACTGAGGTAGCATGCATAAAACACTTGGGAATGGAAAATCTAGGTATAGCATAAATACAAAGAATTGACAATGAAAGAGCAACAAGACACATTCAAAAAAGAACTTCCATGCACGAACAAGATTCTATTAAATTTCAAATTTCCAATTAACCTGTGTTCCATCAGTTGAAACTCCTTTGCAAGTGTCCTTCGCAAACATTTGCTGTCCCCAAATCCTCCAAATTGTACTAATTCTTTGACTCTCTCCATTGTTTCTCTGAAACAATAATGTGTGTAAAACCTCTTACTGACCTGACAACATACATCAACGGAGAAAAGCGCATGAAATTACATTTGATTTTCAAAAGACTTTCCAGTCCAATGAGAAACAACAATCAACCCGTCAATTTCAATCCCCGTTACTCTGTGGTTAACAACACAGTACTGGACCAAAAATAACCACAGTTGAAGCCTAGCAAAGCACCCTAACTTGAGTCAACCTCATCTCGTTGTGCTCTTAAAAGTAATTATGAAGACAGTAGCAAGATGACTTAAAATGAAGAACCAACCGTCAAACAGGAGTCATTTACAATTTCATATCCTGAGTTTAGCAACTAATTTGGTCACATCGCAGAAAAGCAGGAGTGAGCCACTAGAGCACATGAAAAAAATACTAGGCTTGACAGGATACCACTCTGACATTTAAAGCGTGACCAAGGTCCATTACACCATGGAATTTGAATCCTCTGGCTCAAAAATGGATAGCACAACCTAGTGAAGGGCTACAAAAATTTGCTGCTAGAGTACATGAAGAATATACTAAGCTGTCGACACTTCACAGTATTCAAGCCATTGCCTCACCAAATTTCAAGCTACAAAGAATGAAGAGATGGCCCTCCCTTGGAATTAGAAGGTTAGCCCACCCTTGGCATTAGAAGGTTATGTCAAATTATGAATCCAGTCATCATGTCTGAATGATACATATGATTCCATAACTAGGCCTAGGCAATAACATTTTCTTATTAGATGAATGAAATTCATTAAGAACACCAAGTAGGAGCAAAACTTCAGATAATTCACAAGAGAAGAAATTTATTAATTCAATGGGTAGCCATTCTGTCAACAATAATGACATGTCACATCTCAGCCCAAGTAAAGTTAATGTTGACTGAAATGACAGGAAAAAAAATTAACTTTCAAGGAGTATACAAGCCATTTCTACTGGAAGCTTTCCATACATGGCAATGCCAAACGGTCCACTTGGTGACTCCATCAGGTATGAACAAGTACTAACTAAAGATTCAGGGGCTCTGGGTGCCATATTGTAAATTAGGAACTGGACAAGTTAGAGGAAATCACTTACAAATCAATGTCAATTTCTTCATCAGCCTCAGATAAATCCAGAAGCTGCATAACAGGATCTTGATCATACAGAAACTTCAAGAACACGACAACAAGTTCACTGTCGAAATTCATAAGAGTAAATAGGGATTCACCATAAGGACTGAACCTGATGGACAAAAGTTAGACAAACCTATTGTATGTTAAAAGTTGATCACTTGGCTCTGACATAAGTTGCTTTATACATTTCAGAAGCCAACTGAAGAAATTTGCAAACTGAAAGAGAAACAAAACCAAAACCAAAACCAAAAGTATCAGCAACATGCACATTATCAACCAATACAAAATGCTTACACCACTGGCTCAAGAATCTAGGATCCTACCAATATTCTGAGCTTCTCTAGATTTCAGTGGTCACACTGGCAATATTTTCATTTTGAAACAAGAAAGAATGCATGTCTTCAGGGTAGTATGTGCGAAATTGAAAAGGCATCAACAAACCCTAAGTTGTCCAGGTGCAAGAAGCAAAGATTAAAAAAAGTCATGCAATTTCTCTTTGGCCCTTCAAATACATGATGATATCAACAAACAACAATGTGATATTGTCAGCATTTCATCATGGTCTTAAAAGGTGCAAAATGGAACTTTGTTAAACAGGTTCAAGTCATGTGCAAATGCCTGGTCAACAGTATCTTCTTCAAAATCCCAACAAAAAAGCTCATATTTCAACTATATAATGCTATTCGACTTAGAATGATATGTCATTCTGAGCACACAAGATCTTGTGTCTTCTATCCACAAGTAGTTCAACTCCATGTTTAAAATTTAGGAATATAGTGTGACTAAAGACATGCACAATGAGAGACGGGCAGGATTTTAGAAAATAGTAGCAAACAGGAGGTATCAAGAAATGTAGAGAAATCATAACAAAGATTGTAACAGGCTACCTGCTGCACAACAGAGGAAAGCATCCTTATGAATCGCTCAACCTGTACAAGCAGCATTCCAGCCTTTTCTACTGCATTGTCCAAAAGTGTCTCATCCAAACCAATACCGAGGTAACGAGAGCGCCATCTCGAAAGACCCCTGAGCTCACCCATTCTGAAGCCAATAATTTCTACAGCAGGCTGCTAGGTAAATTAACAATGTAAATAACAATAAGACAATTAGTTAACCCCACAAGTTGAATATCCTCTCTAATCAAGGAAACTGACACACTCATGAGGCATAAAGATAACATCGAACATATAAGTTAAATGCTAAACAGCAATAGGAACCATCGATGTTTAAATTTTTTGAATGAAAATGTTTCACACAGCAAATGGCCATTACGAGCCATCCTTATCTTTCAACTGCAAACTGTGTTTGAATTACACAGCATACGCTAGATTCTCTGACAAATAAAAGTTATCTTGGAAAAATCATTAAGAAAATGGAGCCTAGTCTGCCATGCAATTCATGCAAGCAGGCTGGAAGTTTGGAATGTTTGTGTGAAATGATCAAATCCTGGAAAATGGAGCCTAGTCTACCATCCAATTCATGCAAGCAGGCTGGAAGTTTGGAATGTTCGTGTGAAATGATCAAGTCCTGCCCAAAATGGCTGTGTGTGTGAGGGGGAAGGAGAGAGAGAGAGAGAGATCTTATTTATGTGATAGTTGTGGACTATAAACACAAAGCTGACAGGAATTCTTGATGTTTTTAAGTAGACAAAGCCCCAGCCCTTGTCCTGTTAGCTTGGAAAAGGGTACCTTCTTTAAAACATTCAAATATCAAACTACATCTCTATCCCATAGCTTACGCTTTTTGATTAGTTAGATTTGGTCCCACAAAACTTTATGTGGAATTAGAGGAGGAGGTTTCAGGCTTAAAACTCACCTTGCTACCTATTTACCTCCCCAATTATCAAATTTCTATCCTTCAATCTAAGGCCAAGTCTTAGCCTACGTGAGAGGGGGAGCATTATAGTAATTAAGTACCACATCTTTATTTGATAGATAATCTTTTAGATGACTTGGCAATTGTTCCACAAAATTCTACTCTGTCGTGAATGCACATTTTGAGTAAACAACAGGAGAAAGGAGCCCCAAAGCATTGATACAGACCATGGAGTTAAAGAAAGTTCATAAACTTTCAAAAGAAAAAAATAGGCAGGTTCCTACAAAAGAGGAAAATTGTATAGGAGCTGTAAAGGATAGATATTTGGATAACCACCATATTTTTTTGGCATTGTGGTGGCAGTTCTTTAGACAGTAAGTCCTTTTTTGAATTATCTTAGATAAATACGAGCTTATGGGTGGTAATTTGTATATAAGAGGAACCCCATGATGCTCTTCAATAGAATTACATATCAAAAAAGTAAAAAGAAGAGAGTCTATAACCTTAAAGAAACTAACAGGAAACATGATTTCTCACCATAGTAATTGCCACGCCCCGATCCTCGGACGCGCGCACATCCTTCTACTTGGTCGATTACAGAATGCGATATCCCAGGACTATGTATCGCCGACCCTTTCTTTTATTTAAGCACATGCGGAAGCAGTTATAAATCCCCAGACAATAAAACAATGGGATAGGAAAGTAGGCCATATTTTTCATATTGAAATTCATAACCACACTTTCATTAACAGCACAACTGATAGTATATTTACAATACTATTTACAAGATAAAAGTCTCACACCTATCTATACTAAGACAGGGTGCACAAAAGGGATGGGATCTCAATCCACATCTGGGTTGAACTCAAGATCCCTTTCTGGATCATCTTCTACTTCAAAATACTTTCTCCCCTTCAGGTTCCTCTTTCTTAGCTTCTTCTCAGGTTCCTGAAATGGTTATTCAATAACCAGTGAGACCACGTCTCAGCGAGTCCTACCTCCTACGACTCGATTAGTAAACTAATACACCATCCGGTTGCCTAAGCACAACACGAGTCAGAGGACTTACCTTGGCCTCAGTTCCAACCTGCAATTCAAGGTTAAACACATACATTCAAACAATTCACGACATCCGATCAAGCATTGATCAATCGACTTAGTCGATTACATGTCAGTCAGACCCTTTCTAGGTCATTCCCACTCATACCACGATTTCCCAGTGGTGTACTCATTCACCAAATCACATGTGTTTCTCGGGCGTCGTTTTCGCCAATGACATACCGATCACCGACACCGTGCGTTCTTTAAGGCGCCGTTTTCACCAGTGATAACCTTGATCACCGAACCACGTGTCCTTTCAAGGGCGCCGTTTTCGCCAAGGTGACATCGGCTATAGACAACATCATGCGTTCTTTAAGGCGCCGTTTTCACCAGTGATATTCCCATAATCACCGAACCACGTTTGTCTATAAGTCATTTACGTGCGTTCTTTAAGGCGCCGTTTTCGCCAGTGATACTTCCCATCACCGAACCACGTATGTCCAATCATATCGTACCTGATTGGTCTCACCATTCTCCCTACTATATAGCCCATCAACGTACTGGCGCTATATATCCATGCTCGGCCATCACCAATCAAATACTCAATAACAAACATTTAAGGATAAATCCTCAAATTTCACAGTTAATTCAATTCCACACAACGTAGAACTCAAATGAATAAACGATCTGCACCACGACAATCGGCACGAAATTCCGGTCACCGGCCATCCCGGTTGAATTTCCGGAAAAAAAATTAATTAAATAAATGAATTTCGAAAATAAATAAATAAACATTGAAAATCCAATTTAGGCCCATATTGCCTTATTGGAGCCCGAAACGGGTCGGGAAAAATCCCGAGATACATTCAATAAATAACCAAACATTTCTACTTGCTAATAGCTAGGTCTAACCACCTAACATGCATCCTCAAGTCACTAATTTAATTGTTCTAACCTAATCTAACCACCTAATTGCACTTAATTAAATCTATCTAACCTTAAGCATAATTAGCAAACTAATAAAGCATTAGTGAGTAAAACTCACTTGATCAAAAGCGGGGATCGAATCACCGCAACGGCGACGCGACGGCGGCCGAAATCAGACTTTCGACGACACCGGCGGACTTGGACCGGGCCTTAAGCTTGGCCCAACAAATCTCAGCCCAACTGAGATTTGTTCTTGCTTTTGGGCCAGACCCAAGTTGGATTGGGCCTGCTGAAATGGGCTTGACCAATTAATTCACTTGGATTGGACCGGGCTTGAAGACTGCAGGAGATGGGCCTCAATAAAATTCTGCTGATGGGCTGCTACTGGTGAGATTCGACTGGGCTGACTTGCGGGGCTTGTGTAGAAGCTTCGTGGGACTGCTGGTTTCGGTGGCCCAAAGGAGCTGCTTGCACGAGCTGGGCCCCGAACAAGAAGACTGAAGCAGCATCGGTGATGGTGCTAGGGAGGGAACGTGAGAAGCAGCTGCTGGCGACGGATCTGTGCACGGGTGGGGCTTTTGCGGTCCACCAAGCA
The DNA here is from genome assembly GCA_019915185.1 of Eucalyptus camaldulensis. NCBI lineage: Eukaryota > Viridiplantae > Streptophyta > Magnoliopsida > Myrtales > Myrtaceae > Eucalyptus > Eucalyptus camaldulensis. The sequence continues at coordinate 10,921,243 of JAHSVA010000013.1, read as the reverse complement.
GCTTCGGTTGCTGCCGCTGTTGACCGAGCCAAGAACGGACTCGGACGCGTGGAGGGTTGAAGGTCTTCAGTCAACAAACGGCAAGAAGCGGTGGAGTAGGGGCGTGCGGATTCGTGGCCGAACTGGGACGCTGTTGGGGACGATCCGCAAGAGATAGAGAGAGAAGTTGCGAAGGGTGATCAACCACTGGCTTCGTGGAAATCTTCGGGGCAGCTGGTCGTGTGGTATTCGGTCAGTTGACCGGTTGATGCTGCCTTCGGTGAACTGATTTGAAGGCACGAAGGAAGACCGAAGATGAGTGGTCTTCGCTAGGGTCTTCAAGTCGCTGAAGTCCTCGGACGTGCGGCTTCTTCAGTGGAAGGAGATGTTGACCAGCAAATTGAAGACACGAAGAAGCTTGTAGTCTTCGGTTGGACGCGTAGGTGCAGGAGGCAGTGGTGGCTTCGTTCGGCACTGCTTCACTGGCTTTGGACCGAAGTTGAAGACGCGGACGTGAGGAGCAGCTTCGGTAAGTCTTCAACGCTGATGGAGGAGACACGAAGTAATGGAGCTGCACGCGGTCAACAATCTTGCTGAGACTGACCAAAATCTCGGTGGATTGGTCTTCGGTTCAGCTGGCGGACGAAGGAAAATTTTCTAAGGAAGCAGCTTGGTCTTCTTCAGTTTCTGTTGGAGGTGTCGCACGAAGAAAAAGATGGAAAGGAAGAGAAGCAGCTCACGGCAGCAAGATGGAGAGGATGAGGAAGAGGTGGGCCTTAGCTTGATATTTTGCAAGAATATCTCCATGAAGCACTCTTAGCCAAGTAAAAACACTTGGCCTTCATTAGACCATCCAAATGACTTCCATAACCTTTCAAGTAGTCCAATATTGCTAGGGTGAGGGGATGATACGAATTTCACCATTTGAACTTCAATTTCTCCAATAAATTCCCAAATTGAGGTCCAATTTCGACGTAGAAAAATCCCAAGTGATTTTCTATAAATTCCCGACACATAAAGGCTCAACCCGAAAGCCCAATTTTCCATCAATTTAGCCGATCTGAATTTCTGCCAAATTTCCGCGACGTCCGAACCCAATTTCCGTAAAATTTCCCGAATCTCCGAAATCTTCTGAGACTGAGTCGATGCTCCTAAAATAGCTTGTGACATCACTGAACTTTCGATTTCTGAAATCTGACTCAAATCGACGGTTAATTTCACTCCGACGTGCTTTTAGTGTGACCTAGACTACCGGGTAGTTTTCAGAACTTTTTAGGGCAATTGACTCGTGGTCGATTTTCTTCGAGCCACAATGAACCCACTCGACACATTGGCGACTCTCAATTGTCGTGAAAATCTCGAGGGCTCGACTACCAACACAGGGTACCAAAACGACATAAAATCAAATTAGTGCCGGTCGACAAGAATTTTCCAATTTAGTGGAGTCACCCACGATCGGCCACACATCTCAGTCGAACCGACCTATCTCTGATCTCAATTCTATCTTTACTGTGCAGTAATGACCTCTAAAGATGAACACGGTCGAGAAGCCGCTTCCTGGTCGAATTCTCAAGTCTATTGCCTTAATATTCTTTAATGGCTTACCCAGCTAGTCTAGTTATCTCGAGAGTGATCAGCTCTGAGAACAACCCTATAGACACGTCAATGAAATGCCCGATTAATTTAATAGAAAACAATACTGAAAATTCTGGATGTCACAGTAATAATCAACAAGAGTGTGCATTGTACAAGAGAGTCCTGAACCCAGGAGAAGGAACCGATCTAATTAGCAACAGCCCTACAGTGTGCATGTGCAAGTGCAGACACCTGTGCAAGCACATGATCGCATGCATGTGCTTGGGCAATGCACATGTTTACGACACACACAAAATTGCCCATATGTATGGAGAGAGATCTGGCAGAGAAGATATTGGATATATATTTTCTTATAGATGATAAAGGATTTTAATTAAAGAAAATTTTTTAACGCATCAGTTTACAAGGATAAAACAAAAGAAAAACAAACAAAAATAAAACATCAGAAGACCATATGAAATCAGAACATGATGCCCAAAGCCATTTAAAAGGTACACCACCAAAACTATCCAAGATTTCAAACCCTACTTTTTTGTTGCTTTCCTTCCAAAGGCACCACATGCAATAACGGTGTGGCGCTACAAGACTTCTTAGAAATTGATCCTCCTAAATAGGCATTCCAACAACTAAAAAGCTGGATGGCATGTCTAGGCAAGGAAATGATCATTTGGGATATTGAGTTTGTGAGACAAGCCCAAGATTGGGAGTTTTTGCCATCTCTTTTAATGTATTATATTATTCCAAGAATTCCGTTGCCTCTGAGGATGCTTTTGTGTGGAACGATGAAAAAGATGGAATCTTTCCAGTAAAGTCTCACTACAAGCTGCTCAATAGGGAGAAAGTTGGTGGTAGAACGGATTTTCCTCAAAAAGTGACTTGGAAAGTGAGGGTTCTGATTAGAGTTTGGAAAGTGAGGGTATTTATTAAAGTTTATCTATTTGCCTAGAAAGCAACTTGGGAATAAATCCTCACTTTAGATAACCTGCAACAAAGAGGCAAGTACTGGTTAATAGGTGTTTCCTCCGCAAGGAGGAGGCAGAATCCGTGCAACATCTCCTCCTTCACTGTTATAGACAAGAATGGTTTGGACAGTTTCCTATGCTTGCACCAAATTATCTTTGGGTTATTGGAGCTTTTATGGAGCAAGAACTCTGGGCTTGGCAGCACATTTGTTTATAGTGCCACAAGAAAAGAAGGATTAACTCAATTCCTCTATCCGTTTTTAGGCTCATTCGGAAGGAGCTAAACAAGAGAGCTTTTGATGGAGAGAGATCTTCCGTTTGTTGAAATTTGGTTTAAAGTCGTACACTTTTGGTATAGTGGAGACTGCATATGAATCTAAATGACTTGATTAATATGGTTGATGATTTATCTTGTATTTGAGCTCACTTTTGGTTTTGAGAGCTGTTCTGTACAAGGCTTTAATTTTGGGCACTTTTCTTATATGGGTTTGCAACCCCTTGGTGTCCTATAGTTGAACTTTTGATCTATTGAAAGAAACTTAACTTTCCTGAGGATTTTTAAGTTATTCCAACTATCCTATATCACAACATTGTATGTAATCATGTAGTTTCAAGTATAAACACTAACATCTCACATATGATTTTGTGCTAATCAGCATAACCATCATCCATGTAGCATGTTTTTATTGAGCACAAAAACGCTCCATTAAGTCACAGTTGCAGTTCCTTTTATGAGTAAGATTATCGTGACAAAAGGGTGCCTCTACAACCTAAAGTCAAGATCTAAAAAGTTCAAGAGAAACTCTGGATCCAAAGAGATACTAACACATACCCAAAACATTTAGGCAAGTGTATTACAGACATCTAATACAAAGACCTGCATACAAAACTCGTTTGAAGTGGTAAAATCCAAGCATTTAGGCAAGCATATTACAGACATCTAATACAAATCTATTTTGCATGTGAGTAAGTAAACCATTCTCATTTACTAGGACATAACATCTTTAGCATTACTCTGCCAAAAGATGGTGCTTAGTAAAAAAAAAATGGCAACCTAATTGGAAAAGTTGGTAAAAAAATATAAACTAATGAATTCTCACATCTAAGTACATGAACAAATTGTTGTGGACAGAGGCTCTCATAACCAAGGTTAAGCATCACAGATGAGCTCAATGTTGGCTCAATTCACTATCATCTGAGCACCCGCCAGTTATTTTATCTGCTCATTTTCTTCTGATAACTGAGTTTTCATTCTCAATTTTAGCCTGTTGACAGTAATAATAACATAAGAAAGCAGAGTTTCACTTACTACATCAAGTCCAAGGAGTGGAATTGGTAGTATAAATAAGTCTTAACTTCTCCTAGGCTCAAATAGTGCTATTAGTAAGTAAACAGAGTTCAATATGATTTATTGATACAAAGATTGACTCCTGCAATTATGAGGATATATATTAAGATCGAAGGAGGCAATAAAGTTTTTCCTTTTGAAACAGAGAACATATCTCTATACCTGTTAATTATAACGTAAATGCATAAAAATTTCCATACCCATACCTCCATTTACAGTATTCTGAAAGCCCAAACTTAGATCAAGTTCATATTCAAACCAATGATTATGACCTATAATTTTTATTATACGCTTACAGTAGAGATTGCCAACTTGTTAAATCAGAATTAAATCAGATTTTACCTCACCCTTTCCAGCCACTCAATGTTAGTAATCCATATCATTGCATATGATAGGTTCATATAAGAATTCAACATCAGGATGTTCTGAAAGATATGGTGTGTCTCAAAATGTGTGAAGCATAACTTACTATAACAAATTCCTACATCCATCTGATCACCATCCAAGACTGTTCTGTGCGATGCTTAAAACTCAATAATTTATCAGAGAGAAAGGCCAAATGCAAAGGTAATAACGTGCACCTGCAGATGATTGAGGACAACCAGCTGGAGTTCTTTTCCAGCACCACAGACAACTTTTGATACACGCTTCATACCCTACCATTGAACAAACTAGCAGACTAAGATTATAAATACCAACCAAAAAGAACAGAAGTCCTATAGCGACACCAGAACTTAAAAAAACCAGCCGCACCACTTCACCCAGAGAATTAACAAGAAACTGATGGACTGCAGGACTGGTCCTAACACCACCTAGAAGACTCAAAAATTCCTCCTGAGGAGAAGAGTCAAGACCTAGATAAGCAAACAAGAACAGTTAAATGAAGAACAATGAAAAGCCATCTACTGCTTTGTATTAACAGGACCACTAACCATGATCATTAATAAGGCTTGTTAACAAATTAAACTTCTCATGAAATATGTTCATGGCATCAGCCCACTGCTTGTGCATGACTGATAATGATGTACGGACAACATGAAGTAAATCTTCAATGTTAGAAGCCTGTTGAGCAACTTGATAAAGTTCATTTTTACTGCAGACAGGAAGAGATTGAGAATCTAAGGAGGCATTCGGCAGATAAAGATTCTCAGATATCTGTTCTCATTTTACTTGAGAATGCAAACGGTCCAGAAAATGTGTTTGGTAACACTTCGAAAACAGTTGAAAGGAAAACTATTATTAAAATCAAAATTGGGAACTGAAGACAACTTTTCAGCGTTCACATTCTACGTGCAAACGTGGAGATTTGGAATAACTAAGCCTCTTTTCTTATTGTGATGGAACACAAACAAATTCTCACAATTGTCATCCTTAGAACGTACATCATTTTCACTCAAACAAGTTTTCTGTGATAAAACATTGAAACCAGTTTCCATAAAAACGAAAACAAAAATGTTATCAAAAACTTGGCAGGCCTCTAATTGTAGAGAACAAAAATGTTCTTTGAATCATGCAACAATGTTCAAAATTTTGCAAGAGTAACTCCTGCAATTTTGTCCCATCACTTTCAACATCTGAACTACGTTGATTTCTAGATGTTTCTATGGAAAGATGGTATGATACTTGAAGGTCGGGTGACAACCTTAACAAGCATGAATAAAATCATTCAGGCTACGAAGTATGAGGCATCATGTAGTTCAGCTTACAGTGACTCTTGAAAGTCAACTTGGGCATTTAAAATTATCAGAAGGAAAGTTCTTTTATCATGCAAAGTGTAGAGTAAATTCCAAGAAAAATGCCTCAAAATTGCTCCATGTTAACCCTCAGTTTCATTTTAAGGTTGATGATAATATCCTGAATTAATATGAGTTTTACTTTCCGTAAAATCAAACAAAATTGATACCTCTGAAACATATATCAGTGCACATGAACAATTTTAATATAATTGTAATACGGAGTCCAATTACTACTGCACAAACTTTAAAAAAAAAAAACAGTTTCGCCTAAGATTTGAATAACACTAAATGCAAGTGCAATTTTACCTCTTTTGGAATATTGAAGTATCAAGCACTAAGCAATGAAAGCCATGCATACTATCTCCAACTGTTTGACACCCTCTTGATTCAACAATGTCTTCAACAAGTTCTCCTGAGCATGCAACCATCAAATGACAAAGATCCTTGGATAAAACCACCTAATGATAACAATTACATGGCAGTTAGCTTGCTCTGGTGAAACATCTGACATGATATCTGGAATAATCCAATGACAGGAATAAACTTACAGTAGGTACATTTGAAGTTTAGCAAAAAGTCAGCATCTTACGTCTATAAAATATTATCCAAACTTACACTGAGCTTTTACTCGATAGTTTCTCTATCAAATTCCAATAAGGTGTTCATGAGAAGACAATGTATCTGATCACTATAACTTAAATATCACGAAGTGAATGAAATTCTTTGCTGGTCACCAAAGCATTTTGAGCAAGAAACTACGCACAATTCACAGTAATTTTTTGTTTCATTTAGTCTAGGTTCCTTTGTTTAACTTTAAGTTTAGCTTGATCACCAATTGTTCAAAAAGTGTCTTTCAAGGTTTATTTTGTATTTTCTTTTCCTAATGCATGGGAAAAACCAGAGAAAAGACAATTTAACATCTGGTGAAGTTGAAATATATTGGAAGACTAATTAGGAAGGAAAATAAAATTAGTCCCAGCAGAGCAAAAAGACCTCCTATCATTAACCCATTAGTTGAAGAAACATGAAGGCTCTTGAGAGGCAACTATGTTAGTGTACCTTCCTCACAGCCGCATTCAGAAGTCGGCAAATGGTGTCTCTGTCCTTGGTTGTCGTAGGAATATCACATTCATGTATATTCTGGTGCACATTCCCATGCATTACGGCAATCACAAAGCAAGAAGCAATAAGCGACTGATTATCAAACTAAAAATAGCGAACTCAATATAACAAAGCAACTATACAAATAAAGTCGAAACAGAGAGTTAAAAAAGCTTCCAAACTAAAATAACTCGTGGAGAGTGGAACTGTGCTATTTCTACAAGGTCAACTTAAAGATCAACCAAGCACCATAACATTCATTTTTAGGTCAGGTCAATGATGGAACTAGAAAACAGAGAGAAGCAACAACTTAAGCAAAAAATGTAAACTTCATGGGCAACAGCACAAGTGCAGTATAGGCACTGATTCAACTTTTCTGAAGGCTGTTAAATGCACTTACCTCAACACCGGACTACAGAATGTCTACATCACATTGCAACTTGGAAGGCTTTAAATTAGCAGTTCTAAATTGTGGTTCCAACAAAACTTAGTATTCCTGCCACTGGCATCTTTTCAAATTTATATATATATATATATAGACAACCCAGAAGCTCAACATTGAGCTAAATGAGCTACATCAATTTTCATAACAAGTGATTTCCTATAAAAAAAAATTAATTTTCCATCTAAAATATCTCATCTTAAAGTGAAAATTACCTGTTCTAGGTAAATGATCTTGGACTTGACTTTAGGTAGTCAACCGAGTCAAGAAATTGTGATCAAATCGTCATTGACAATTCACAAACTTGTATATAGATCTGAAAAACCTCCCACTAGGAAACCATACTCCACACTTATGGATCTGGTGATAGGCAGTGGACCCTAGGAAGTACATTTGGGAAAGTCCCAACAAGGAATTGTAACTATAAGGACTGGCTCCATGTAACTAAAGAGATAACTGATAGGAACCTAAATGATACTGATTTGGACAATTCTTCAGCATGCATTTCTAGACTAATCAAATGTCTGTTGAGAAGTTCATCATGTTTTCACGTTGAAACAGTACTAAACCCAAACATGCAGGAAAGTTCAGAGTACCCAAAATTCTAAATCTTCTAATAGCTGCACACCCACAGAGAGAACTATCTACACACAAGCATACACACTCATAGAACACTTTCCCCAACTGACAGTCGTATAGGCTCTCTCAATCTCCCTAAAAAAGAGCAGAAACTCAAGAGTCTAAAACAACAGCAGAAAGTCTGCACAGCAGGCTAACCCAGACAGACACCAAATTCTCCTTTAGGTGCTTCAACTGCAGTATAGACAGAAGGAGCACTCAGGGCAAACAACAAAAGCTTTGGATAATTGTGCCGTATCAAAGTCAGAGGTGTCATCTCTGAAGTGACCAATGGAAGTGAAATCTAGAAATTTTACAAGAATAACTTCACCTAGAATAGTTGTTTAATTAACCAGCCCATTACTTTCAGGCAATACTGATTTCTGCCATCAGATCCATTTATTAAGAAAGACTGCTCTATGAAAGCAAGAAAGGAAAGTAGTCATCGACTGAATCTGATAGACTATACTGCTATTATTTGATCTGAACAGACAGGAGGCTTACAACATTTCCGATTGGAAAGACACCAAATATACTGAAGCACAAAACCCCATTTTTATCTCCGCTGCAAAGGATATTGAAACATTGCTTTGAAGAATTTGAGAGCTCTATGAATGAATCTTGACCATCGTCAGTTAAACCAGTTTCTCCAGATACTAGTCCAGGCATGCGAGAAACTCTTGGAGCTGGAGGGAAGAAACGAGTAGTGCGATCTTCAAATGCCAAAGAGTTGCCAGAAGTGTCCTATTAAAAAATGGATAAATATCATTCCAATGGGGAAAAAAACAAGAACAAGAAGATAAATATGACAAGAGATTAAAGTTAAAGAGTCAACAATCAGCAAATCAACAACTCACAGCTGACACCAAACATAAGTATTCAAAAACCTTCCATAAATACATATTGTAGCTGTTGAATAAGATTCTAAGTTTTAAAAAGAATATTTTAGTAAACCAGAATAAAATAACTACTTAACTGCAAACAAAGTATTAGATAGAACATGAAAGGTATGAACAATAAAATATTGTCTGTTAAGAGTCAAGATCAAGAAGTAAGATGAACTTTCTTAAGTTGAAAGATGCATACTCTATTCACTTGGGCATCCTCCTCCCAATTGAGACACACCACAGTTGCTGCATGGGACTTCAAGCTTCTTAACAGTTTTCCATTCTGCTTAATATTTATACCAAGTTAGAAATAAGTATACCACAGTACATATAACTGCTGCAAGCACTAGCATATAAAAAGGAGCACAATGCATATCCACAGTTCCATAAAGACAGCTAGATTGGTAAGATAACATTCATATGTAAAAATAAGTTCTTCAAGAGCAAAACATAATCCATGAAGTGGATAATGATTAGTAAATCAGTAGACATCTTAAAGAGATCTTTTGCAGCAGCATCAGCCAAGTTCTGAGCAATTGTACCCATGACCAAACAGCTAGCTTAATGACATAACCGGTAATCTATGAACTTTTCCACAGACAAGCATAACTGAGGCACATACAAATTCTGTCATTTAGGAATCACCCAAACTATTACCTTCCTAATATGACTGAACTGGACATATGTCACTTTAAATAATAGAAAGAAACTATTAATTTGATGAAAATGAGTGTGTCATGGATGACTGCTTCTATATGCTGTCTCGGTCATGTTTGGATTGGAATGAACCATTCAATCTAATTAGTTAAATGGATATATATATATATATACACGATATCATCTAAACCAAGGACTTTGTAAGTTTATGGCTATTCTTTTTAAAAATTATATGACATTGACGAAGATATGCATATTGCATGTATTGTACAAGTTATAAATGCTGTGTTGGTAATGCTTGGATTGGAATGAACCATTCACTTTAATTAGTTAAATGGTTTATTCATCTCTTGTAGTTTGTTGACCTATTTAAAAAAGGAGGCATGTTCAAAAAGAGTGTTTTAGTGAGATCTGTTAAGCTTTTCATGCTCAGATTGACCTATGTAGCAGTCCACTGTTAATTTGACATTGGCAGACAGGACTCGTGAACATGGATTGCCATCTCTATGAGCAGCTATATGTTTGTTGAGCAAGCTTCCTGTTTGCAATGCATCATGCAGCTTTTGAGCAATTCAGAATCTTTCGCAAGAGAGATTAGAGGAGAACACATTCTGATGATATGGGATTGTTGCAGGAAGATTCCTAGTTGAGAAGTTGTGAGGGTAACATTAAAGTAATAACGTAGAAAACTTACTTCAACGTCATGCAGTGAAACTGTACCATCTTCTAGTCCCAAGACAACAACTTTGCCATCAGGACGCCAGCATAATGATGTTATACATTTACCTGGAGTACATTAGAATAATTAAGATAATCCAGTATAACGACATAAAATGGAATGTGCAAAGAAAAATGATTTCATAAACAACAACAACAACCAAAAATGGAAAAAAAAAAAAAGATAGAAAGAGAGAGGATTAATAATTTGTTCACCATAAAATTAATAGACAAAAAGGAAAAACAGAGAACACACATAAACCGAGAAAATGCTAATCAAAATTTGGGAAGTGAGGCAAACATCATAACAGTGCATACTATATCCGAAAGGGATATTGGTAGCTTGACATGGATTTCTTTGGGCTAGTAGATCATCTAAAGCTAGGGAATCTACATTTTTTTGGCAGCTTTCAATCTATTATCTCAATCCAAAAACAAATCTTATTGCTCAGCTTTGGAACCTCGAGGTGGAGTGGATCAATGAAAGCATACTTCAAGGAAGGATCACAAGTGTACAAGTATCTACAACTTAACATCTCAACAGAAACCAATCAAGGATTAGTTCAAGAAGCACTCAACTATGTTTTTCATATCCAAAAGGCAATATGATGCGTGAAGCATTCAGATGTTACCTCCTATCTAAATTATTCAAGTGAGAATAGATTAAAAAACCACCAAGGCTACGCATCTAATCCTAAGCTCTTACAAATTCGAATTACCAAAAGATAAATTCATATAAGAACTTAACATAGTTGGATGCAGCTCCCCCTACCCTCCTAGTCTCTTTGCTTTCTCCAACTCCTCCCTCCATGTATACATGTATGCAGCATAGCTTGAGATATATCCTATTCAAAAGTAAGTTAAATTCCCAACAACAAACTTGATTAATTAAAACGATGTAACAAAATGCCCCTTGTAATCAGAAGAAGATAAATTAACTTCAAGTAATGCAAAATGTGCGAAACTTTCCATACTAGACTCTAAATTTTTTTTTTTTTTTGGTAAAGTACTAGACTCTAAATTTTAGCATTACAAAATGTGAAAAACTTTCCAGCCGATACTAAATCTCTCCTTGTAGGGAACGCTCAATCAGTATAAGAAGAGGAAGAGGAGGAGCCAGAAGTAATATTAAGCTCAATCAGTAGAAGAATAGGAAGAAGCAGAGCCAGAAGTAATATTACACCGTGAGAGTCACCAACAGAAATTGAAGGAAAACTATATAGCCGCCTGACAACATTGAGATGGTATTTTGCAGGGGTTAAACCTGCCAACTCCAAGTGGGCATCAAGCATTTCTACATCTGACATAACTAGTCTTTCTAGCATAAAGGACATCCACTCCGATTTGAGTTCTTTATCTTCATGAACACTTTGACTGGTGTAGCACAAAAAGGGCAACAAGATAGCAGTACAGGAGTCGGGTACACTTCCGGTTGGTCTAAATGATTGTCGCTTATGGAAATCTCCTAAGGCACCAATATTATCTAGAAGTTTATAGGAATCTGTCGAACCTGTAAATAAAAATCCCTTCATTCAACTAATATCAGCTCAGGATTCTTTACTTGCAACTATGTCATATCCAAATTTTCCCTCCCATTACCATCATTCACTCTTCATTTTTGTGTAAAACACCAACTCCTTAGTTCAACGTCATGTTCTCATTTAGACTTTCAAGCACTTCACCTCTATATTCACCAACTCTCCATCAAACGCAATTTGAACTGGATTGGCAATTGAAGTGGTTTATTTGAGGAAAAGGATCGTAGCACATTTAAGGAAAAGCAAAGGAGGAATAAGGCCAATGACTCAAAGGGCGCACACCAAGCCATCGTTGAAGAAACGAACACACTGAATAACAAAAAAGGAGAACTTTCTCGAGTCGAAGCAATTACCAGGAGAGATTGTCCACAGCCTCTGCCAATTGAAGCGATGAAGCACCACCTTCGAGTCCTCCGTGACCATCGCCAGCAAATCCTTCTCCGGATTCCACTCCGCCATCTTCACTTGCCAAGCGGAAGGAACCCAGCAAAAAACCTCACACAAGCGAATGGGAAAACAATCGAATCAACCCGCCCATTATTAGGTCGCGAAAGAAGGCGGACCGGAGCCGAACCTGAGAAGCCAGAGGTTTGTCGAACTGTAGCTGAAAGGGAAGCACGTGCCGCGACCCTTCGTCAGTCTCCATAGCTGAAAAAGCTACGGAAGCAGCCGAAAACGTAGCCACCAGCTGCTGGGGCAAGCCGCGAGGGAGCGTAGGGAAGCGGCGGTGGCGGCGGCAAATGCGAACAGAAATGGAGAGCTAGTGGTGGAGGGTGGAGGCCGAAAACCCTAGAAGAAAGCTTGAAGAGGGAGAGAGTAACGATGTGCAGTGGAAGCTTGAGAATTTTGCAGAGAAAGATGGCGGAAGAGGAAGAACAGGCGGGAGAGAGAGGATTTGATAACGGGCCGGGCCGGTTTGGGCCATAATCGGGCTTAACAAGTGGCCCTTCGATACACAAGCAGAGCCTTAGGTCCGTTCGTTTCACGGAAAATGAGCTATTTCCGGAAAATATTTTCCTAAATATCATTTTCTAGTAAAATAACAATATTTCCTGATATTCGGCTAAAATCTGAAAATATTTTCCGCTCGCCAGATTGGCGAGCACGAGCATCAAGCTCGAGGCTTGCCAGATCGATGAGCGTGAGTTTGAAATCGACGAGCCTGAGGTTCACCTAGTCCGATGACTAACCAAGAAAGAAAAAAAAATAAGAAACAAAGAAAAGAAAAAGATAAAGGAAATTAAAAATAATTAGAATATAAAAAAATAAGAAGAAGAAAGGGGAGGAGCAAGTGAGAATTTGTAGAGTTGTGAGATAAAAGAAATCAAATGAGGAAAATGTTTTTCACTTTTCTACTTTTGAAGACTTTTTTCTTTTGATGGAAAACATTTTCCCCAAAGAATTCAATTTCCGTGAAACGAACGCTGAAAAATCCGGAAAATATTTTTCCAAACATTATTTTCCACAAAACGAAGGGAGTCTTAGAGAATGTATCTTTGTAGGAGCTAGTTTGCTTTGGGCGCTCATTACAATCATTATATTCTAGAAATAGTTTCTGAAACAGAAATATATTTTTCTATTTCTATTTCTAGAAGAGTTTCTAAGCAAAAATAACTGTTTGATAACGACACAAAATTTTTTCTTTTCGGCCTTTCGGTCGGCGGTAGACCGGCGACCGGCGGCGATTAGCGACCGATGAAAAACCGGTTGACGAACGTCAAAAAGAATTTTTATTTCTAATTTATGTTCCAGAATTAGAGAAGTAGAAAATTTCTACTTCTAATTTCTATTCCAAACCTATTTTGGAACAAGAATCTATTTCTGAAATAGAAAAATGGAATAGATTTATTAAACAGATTTCTATTCCAGAAACAGGTTTGGAATAGAAAAATTGTTTCTGAAACAGAAATTATGGTTTGTCATACACCCCCTTTGAGTGTTTTATAGTGACGTGAGAAAATTAACTATAATAGTGGGGCACAGTCTTTTCCTACTCATAGTATTTACTAGTTGTGTGACATGATCATTTTTTTCAGTGTTATGTTTGTACCAGTATATAAGTTGCCTATTACAATTTTACCGTATTACTAACATGTTGCTTTCACACCCATCAATTGGTACTAGAGCCACGCTTCCTTGCTCAACAAGTGGCATCGGAGTTAGACAATCAGAGATCGGCTGGACTTTGCTTAAGTCTTTGTCCATTTGCCAAGCCAAGGCGTATGATGATGTGATCGAGAAGATTTTGATGGGTAGCACCATTCTTGAGTACTGAAAGTTTGAAAGTTGCACGCATGGGGAGGGATCACAACAACATTTATTCAAGAAACTTGAAAGAACTTGTGATTGATAGATGTTGGCTAGTCAAAGGAAATGATCCGTCGTTAAAAATTCTCGCTACTCAAGATAGAAGCCGTGATGCAATGGGGGTTTCACCATTAGGAAGAGAGGTGTCAGAATTGTGTAGTTAGATGAACCACCTAAACAAAGTCCAGGCTCGATTCGATCGTTCTTACTATCACACTACGGAAGATATTCTTACCTTTTTTGTCGGATAGAATTTATCGTAACTTTTTCTTAGAGGAGACCATATTGGTTACTTGTTTATGGACGACCCTATCATCATTCATGACATTATTCATACGTGGACAGAACAACTTTGTTTACTAATTTTTCATTAGATGGTATCTCTCTACTCTAATTCTTTCAACATCTTTCGTCAAAAGGTTCTCTAATTTTTCAAATGTAAGGAACACAGGGTATATCATTCAAAGAGCATGCTTAGATTATGCGCTAGTTTTGCATCAGCATTGCAACCACATTGATCAAGTACTATGTATTGAGTCTTGCCTATTTGTTGCCATCCATGGGCACTGCCATCCATAGGCAATACAGCTGCTTTTCGAAACGCATACACTATTAAATTATGATGCTAAGTTCGCTCAATATCCTCCATTTGTTTAGATAGTTTAAGAATGATGTTGAGTTACAAACATAGTTCTATAATTACTAAAATAGTAGCAGAAGCAAATTTTATAAGATTACACAATAGCTATGATAGAGGGTTTAGCCAAAGGTATTATGAGTACAGATTGCCTTCTCTTCATTTCCTATCAATAGTATAGCTTCTCTCCATATTCCACTAGTATTCATGATCCCGCCCTTCTCTTTTTGTTTTCTCGGTCCTTGAAAATTTTAACTGTAGTCTCTCCAAATCAAGCTTGTGTAAGATTGCTTGTGCATAGTTTGATTTTATACGCGGTTTGCATTGGTAGTGGATCAAATACCAATAATTTATTTTGTTTGTAATATTTATCGTTTCGTCTTATTACTAATTGTCGTTGTCACTATTTCCGCACTTATTTTGCATTGAGAAAGAGTACATTGATGACACAAAGATATACAAATAAATTAATAAAGCAAGTTAATCTCATAGTAGATTCAGCTAAAGTTGACCAAGAGGCTATCATAAAGATAATTAATAAACACAAGAACAGAAATATCACATATGCACATTTTACATGCATACAATTATATATACAGATACGATTACTATCTTGATGCATATGATTAAACACGAAGCTATTCCGTCTTTAAGAGTTTCTCCTTTAGATTGACAATAAATCCTAGAGAACGAATGATAAAATTAAACATTTTTAGATTCTTGTATATCTGTACATCATTAAGTATTTTGGCTATATGATACTCTTTTCAATAATATGAAACATAATCTCATAATCTTAAATGTACCATTTAATTGCAAATTTCAAATCTCTCATATTGGAAGATAGTACTTGTTCTTTAATGCCACCTTGTCACTATATATCTAGCCAGTCATATCGATTATAGTAATCCTAAAGATTGACCCTTTCACACGAGTGTTTTGTACATTGGACTGGATGCATCATTTAACAGTGATGCGTGGAGAAGTGAGTAAATTTTAAGTGAGAGATTTCAACATTCAAATGCAAAGTTTGTGGATTGACTACACCATGTAATCCATTCAACCCAAAGTACAAACAATCCAAACCAGACATTTGGTTCTCTTATATACGGAAATAATAAACATATAGGCATGAAGCAAAAGTTTGGCACCATGAATAGCTGTCAAAGCTTGCAGAAGTACCATGAAGACAGTTATCCACCCAGATAGAGGATGGGTCAATATCTTTCAGTCGATTCTATCTAACTCAATAGATAAAGAGGTAACCTTCACGCCGCTTTTTCTCTTCAATGAATGCCCGCCTAGCAGAAAATGTTCATGGCAGGCATATATTATAACTCTCCAGAAAGGGTGGAGCCTAAGAGCTTCAGTCAAAAAGCACATATGCGTTGCTTCTCACACTGATGCCTCCTGCAGCTTCAAGCATTAGAGGTCCACCCACAAGAGCAACATGAACATTACCGCCGCAAGTTCACAAACAGACGTTCATTCTGAATCTGAGATTTTATCTTCATGCTTGTCCAAGTATGTGGACCACGGCCTGCTTTCTTGCAGCCAAAACACAAGCCATGTCCCTACTTACTGTCGCAAAAAAAAAAAAAATTAACTTGATTTCTCTCCAGTGTTCTTATAATATGGCCATAACTAATGTGATGTTTTAATAGCTCTGTAGGGTAAAAGTAATAAGTACAATACTTGCATCACGCTAAAACACAGGCCGAAGCAATACTTGTGTACCTCAAGAGGCTATGGTATGCATGTGAACCATGAATGCTCTACAATATCTTGATATACTAAATACCATGATAGCATCTATCATCATGAACATGTACGTACTAGTTCTCACTCAGTGACTCTGACCACCATAAGAAGATAATTATTCTTTTTGTATTTGTCTGGCCACTAAGATTCATCTTTTTCGCACTTTGACCTCCCAATTGATCTAAAGTAACAGGAAAACCTAATACCTTAGTATTTTTCTTCTTCAATTAAAAAAATACCCTTCTTTGAAGCATAAATTTGCACGTTTCCAACCATCGAAACAAACATGAAACGATCCATTAGAGAGGCACGACCGCAATGTACCAACACCAGTCATATTTGAACTTAAGAGTAGGTTGTAAAAGTGGAAATTTAGTAAGGAGCATCAACAGGATTAATTCAGTTCCACCACCTAGTCCATGAGATAAATTTGTTACTGACACTAGCAAGTTTATCAAACAATGATACATAAAGGAAAGACTATCCGCAACAATAAGTTTCCAAACATCCAAACTACAAATGGACATGGTTAGAAGCTCCAAGAAAATAGTGTTCAAAGTATACAATTTATGGCATGGCAATGAATTGATCCTTAACTCGATTGTATGTCGGTGTAAAAAATTCTTAACAAGGGGAAACTCCAGTGTGGGGAATGTTGCAAATCTTCTCATTCAGTGTAAGATAGAGTGCTAGATGTGTAATTTCACTGGGTTAGTGTTTTAGGAGGGAGAATGAGACAACTGAGCAGAAGTGTTCTCACAAAATAGAAGCAAAAGTGGCACCACTAACCCATTAGGGTCATCAAATGCACATTTCTTAACATATATAAAAGGACAAGGCTCCTAACTGTCAAGATATGTAGGAACTTTTGAAGTTATGGTAAGTCAGAAAGTAAAATATCCTATAAAATTGCAGCATGAAATGGCATGTAAATGCACATAGGAGGAAAAACTGAGCTGCTACTCCTTGTGCTGATGAGGAGAGCAAGTACTAACAAATAGGAAGAACAAAAGAACAAACGTCTATACAAGAGGTTGAACGCTCTTCCTATAAGATTTTGGAAAGCCCAGAACAGGTCCAGACTAGTTAACAAGTTCACTAGGTTACCAATTGACAGTACACCTGGTCACTTGTTCAACAGGGCCAATAACACCAGTTCTTGACTGCTACTGTTTCTGCTGTGAAACCAGACTCGAACGAAAAGCACAATATCCTCATTTTTTCTTTTCATTTTGCCAGTAATGTCTTAAATAGTGAATTGACATGTATTGGAACACATAGAACTCAGGAGCATCCCATACTTATCCCATACTTATCACGAGCACATTCATCTTATTTAGCAGCATAACAATTTCATGTTCCTGTTTCCAACAGAATATATTAGCCACATCTGCAAAGAAGGCTTTAAAATATGCTATGCCAGGCTCTTACCTTATATAGAGCCAAATCCACACAATAGTAATTAGGAGGGATGCACAACAAGATCGCTTCCAAAGGCCTTCTCTGCTTCACATTGCTTGAATCATTCACAAATCACCTCACCACTACTATACCGTTTGTAACATCTAAAAAAGACTATTTGGAATGAGGTATAATCTGTAAATCCAATTTCATAATTCTATTAGATGAAGCCAATTCAGAGGCATCCTGTGACATCCCGATTTTCCAATTCTGGTTTCAATTAAATAAGTCGGGCATTTCATCTTCGCGTCTATAGCTTTCTTCTCTGAGTTGGCCACTCACGAGATAACTAGTCTATCAGGTGAAGCCCTTAAGGAATCTAAATGCAATAGACTTGAGAATTCGACCATGAATCGGCTACTCGACCGTATTAATCTGCAAGGATCATTACGACACTGTCAGAATCGAGCAGAGATCAGTAATAGGTCGATTCGACTGAGATATGTGATTAGAGTGTGGGTGATTCCACCTTATCGCAATATCCTCGTCGACCGGCACTAGACCGATTCTTCTGTCGTTTTGGGTACCCTGTGTCCGTAATAGAAACCTCGAGATTTCTACGACAATTGAGAGTCGCCAAGGTGTCGAAGATGCACTTTGTGGCTTGAGAATAATCAACCACAGGTCAATTGCACAGAAAATTCCTAAAAGCTACCCGGTAGATTAGGACGCGCTAAAGTCGCGCCAGATTGAATTTAACCGTGAAATTGAACCCGATTACAGAAATTGGAAGATCTGTCAAGTCACAATTCATTTTAGGAATGTCGACTCATCTCCATAAGATTTTTCTACAAACCGAGATTTTTGGCGGAAAAGCAAAGTAAGGCCGTTTTTGTTCGGGATTGTCAGAGGGCCGTTTTTAATCGAATCTTCGGGATGCAAGTTGGATCATTTGACGGGGAAATGTCATGAGAAGGCCAAGGACACATGGGTTGATATATTTGAGCTTCAATTGAGCTTCAATTGATTGGAATTAAGAGAGAGTTGAATGGATTGAATGGGGGAATGTCCAAAATCCGTAGCTCCCATGGCACACCACATTTTGCACCTATTGCCAAGCTTGTAGAGGAAGATTGGAGGAGAGAGAGTGGCTGAGGTCATGTGGTGTCATGGTGGGGGCAAAGCCAATGAGAAGATGGCAAGTGTTGAGCTCTAGAGAGCCCAAGGAAACCCCCACTCTTAAGCAGCTTCTTCTCTAAGGCTTTCTCCATTGTTGTTGAAGGAGAGAAGCTTAGCAAAAACCAGAGGAACCGAGCAGCATCAGCCTCCACCGTCACATGCCCATCGGACCCCATTTCCTCCTCTGTTTTCCCCTCGTTCCAGTTTCTGCTCCAGCCGACCTTTCGCCAAAGATCCGAGTAAAAAGTTAACTTCCCGGTTGAATCAGAAAACGAGCCACCCATCGCCGCGAAGACGACATCCAGCCCGTTCCGGAGCACCTCACCGCTCGCCGGAACGATTCTCCGGTCGTCCCGTACGGCCGCCCGAAGCCGCCGCTCGCCGGACCGTCTGGACTCGCCTGGTTCCGCCTGTTTCGCCCGTTTCGCGGTTTTCAGCCATTTTCTCCCCATTTCTACCCTACCTCCACCCATACCAACCTCCAGCAAGATCCCCTTGACCCCGGGAGCCTCCGGTTGCCAACCACCCGCTTGCCGGAGCTCCGATCGGCCTGTTTTCGCCGTTGAAGTTGCTGGTTTCTTCTCTGCAGTTCAGCCCAGATCAGAAGCAGAAAACCAGAAAGCCGTGAGGTCTTCGAGGCCCGTTTTCAGTGTCTTCCCGGCCTCCGTTGGTGTCGCCGCTTTGGGGTTTATCGACCGCCTTGGTGTCGTGGTCGCTGTGAACTCACCGGCGCGCAAAACCGGTGAGTTTATCCTCTAATTCTTGCTTAGTGAGTTAATGACGCTTAAGGGGTGTTTAGATTAGTCTGATTAGGTTTAGGTGGTTAGATTAGATTATTTTAATGTAAATTAGATTAGTTGTATGATTAGCTTAATGGATGTTTAATTAGGGCTAATTGTATGTTTAAATTAGTGTAATCTAGTTTAAGCCCTAATTAATTATTTTTAATTAAATAATTATTTCGAATTTATAAATATTATTTTATTAAATTATATTATTATAAAATAATATTTAATTATTTAATTTTCGGAATTAAATTTAATTATTTAATAATTTCGAAAATTATGCTGGGATGGCCGGTCGTTAGAATTTCGCGCTGATCGTAGCAGTGCGGTCGGTTTGTGTTAATTGTATGTTTAAATTGAGAAATTGAGTGACTGATGATTATGGTGAATAATTCCAAAAGTGTGGAATTGTGTGAAAGTGATGAAGTTGTGGTATTTAACTCGAAAATACCCGGTGTTGGCTTTTAGCACCGTAATTGATTTGTATGACTAGTTTGAATCGATTGGACTGATTGATTGATTGAATTGAGGTATGAGTTGGTTTATTATTGAATTATCAGCTTTGGCGAGCAATTGGTTTATATATGTATAAGCTTGTGTGAGCATCATTGTCAGCTTGTGTGAGCACTGTATGTCAGCTTGTGAGAGCAATGATCATTTATCAGCTTATGAGAGCAATGATCGTTTATCAGCTTGTGAGAGCAACGATTCATATATCAGCTTGTGCGAGCTACCATCTATATCAGCTTGTGAGAACATTGCATCCATTCAGCTTGTGCGAACCGTAATTGTATTGATTGATGAATAGATGGTATGGTTTAATATATGGTATGAATTGATAGATATGTGGATCGTATGATATCAATTGGATTGACTGAATTGATAGACCGATGAGTATGTCGGTAGTTTCAGCTTGTATGAGCATTGCTTGAATATGAATTGTACTGACGTGCAGGAAAGGGACTAAGGAGAGGTAAGTCATCTATCCTATTTGTGTGGCTAGAGCGCCCTGAGGCGTATTTTCTTCCTAATTGAGTTTTAGAGGGTAGGACTCGCTGAGACGTAGTCTCATCCCGGTTGTGGGATAATATTTCAGGTCCCTAGATGACGGTCGTGGAGGACCGGAAGTCCTGGAGTTCGGAAGGTGGAGGCTGAAGAATCGGGGAAACGTGTCTGACAAGTTGGTCATAGGACAGTTCTCTAGTTGTTGAGCCTGTCTATTTTGTAGACAATCCAGTGTTGTATATAAACCTATGTGTTTATAATGAAGCTTGTTTGGTTGTGATTGATTGCCTGCTTTTCTATCCCAAGTTAAATGTTGTCAGGGGATTTGTTTCGCTTCCGCATGTGCAATAAAAAAATGAATGGGTCGGCAACGTGTCCTGGGAAGTCGCATTTGTATTGACCAGAGTGGGATGTTCGCGCGCTCGGAGGATCGGGGCGTGACACATCCTATAGATTTAAACAAAGAAATGAAGCAATTGTACTCTGCACATGTAGATCTCTGGAGAAAATTGTAGTTTCAGATTAAAGGTATATAACTCATAGAAGGACAGTGAAATGGGAACATATCTGGTGGATGGTAAAATAGACATAGGAAGAAATTGTGGCAATAAATTCATGTCATGAATTTTTTTTTTTTTAAATAGTAAAAAAGGGATCTTGGCAGCTTCCTTGAAACTGTAATGACTAAATTATTTCCTAATCTAGAGAAATGAGATACTGTTTTTCCATACACAATGATCATAAGCTAAACAGAAAGCCCAATCCGACAAGCTCACCCAACTTAAGTTCCAATTACATTGTCAAGTAATCAACCTGAGATCAAATACAAAACACTAGAATGTTAGGAAAAGGGTAAGTGAAAAATCACTGACTACAAAACCCAGAAGACAACACCCTACCCCCAAAGGTTTCCATTTCTTTTTCTCCTTCTCGCATTATAGTCTCAAAGTTCTGGCTAATCAAGCAAGGGAATGAAAAATATTTGTAAAATTTTACGGTAATAGGAAAATGGATAGTAAGATCTACAGACAAACTCAAATAATTGATGAGTTGGGTAACACCAAAAGCGCAAGCTTTCAAGTAAAGGGTTGCAATGTTCTCACAAACCAATTTTGAACCGAGGCAATCATACTCAAACTCTTGTTATGCATACAAAGAGATCGAGAATTTCGCATTTGGTACACATATCAGCCATGAGGACCAGACTTGAAAGGAGGGAAGAAGCAATCACTTCAAACAACAGATAACAGTAATGTTTTGTCCCATAATTCATATTTCTCCCACAGAGATGGCATGTGTAAGAACACTTATGCATGGAAAACTAGATATAGCAATCAGATGAAGAATCAACAATAAAAGAGCAATAAACAACACATTCAGGTAAGAATTCTATGCAAGAGCAAGATTCTATTACATTTCACATTTCTAATTCTTTTGCTAATACCTAAGTTCCATCTGTTGAAATTCCTCCGCCACTATCCTTTGTAGATATTCACTGTCCCCAAATCCTCCAAATTGCAGTAATTCTCCAGCGCAATAATGTATGTAAGACATCTCGCTGACGTGACTGACAGAACACATCAAGGCAGAAAAGCGCAAGAAATTACAATTGATCTTTCGAAAAGTGAGAACCTTCCAATTCAATGAGAAATGACAATCAACCCATTAATTTTAACCCTTGTTTTCATGTGGACAGCTAAAATAGTGCTAAACCAACAAAAACCACAGTTGACACCCAACAGGCCACCCTACCTTGAGTCAACCTTATCTAGTTGAAGTGCTCTAAGTATTTATGGGGATGGTAACAAGATGACATGAAATGAAGAACTGACCCACAAACCAGGAGTCATTTACAATCGCATATCATTAGTTTAGCAACTAATTCAGTCACATTGGATTAAAGCAGATTCAGCTGCTAAAAAACAATACCAGGTTGACAGCATATCATTTTGCATTTAAAGCATGACCAGTTCCATAAAACCACAGTATTAGAATTCTCTAGCACACAAATGGATAGCACAACGCAGTGAAGGCCTACCAAAATAGCTGCTAGAGTATATGAAGGCAATACTAAACTGAACATACTTCGCAGTAATCAAAGAATACTAAGCTGACGAACTTTCTCTCTTCAAAGCATTTACAAGAGACTGTCCACAACCTCTGCCAATTGAAGCGATGAAGCACCACCTTTGAGTCCTTTGTGACCGTCGCCAGCCAACACTTCTCTGGTTTCCACTCCATCATCTTCACCTACCAATCAGAAATCAAGCAAACTTCACAAAACCAATTCGGACCAATCAAGTCGACCGCCCATTAGGTCACAAAAGAACACTGGAAGCTAAACCTGAGAAGCCAGTGGTTTTTCAAACTGAAGCTGAAATGGAAGCACAACACACTGTGGTCCTTTGCCAGTTTCCATAGCTAAAGCTCTGTGAGCAGCCGAAAACACAGCACCAACACTATAACAAATCACAGGGATGCAAGCTGAAAGAGGGCTTGTGAAGATTAGAGTTCAAAGAACCCAAAGGAAACATGGCCTGACAACATGCAAATAACTTTTACCATTCCAAGGATGCATTGTCGGGGTTCGGAGAAGTTCAAGAAATGTGGAGCTCCTCATCCTTCTATGATTTCAATTCCTTTTAGAAGTGCCTTCTGAAAGCTCTCTGGGATGCTACAGCATTTACATCAACCGGTGGAATGATAATCGAATCCTGCTAGTGAGTCAGACGAAATCAATCCAGTAACTAACATCAATGGACTACTAATAATACTCCAAAGTTTATGGAACTCTGTTTGTCAGACTTGATATTCTTTTTGAACTCTTTGGATCCAACTAATGGGACTTCTGACGCCATCAACCACAAAAGCTTTGATCAAATTAACATAGTGTATTCAACTCAAGATGCTTTCTTTTGTGGGACATACTATGACTCTTTTCCTTATCATTATGTGCTATTGATGCGTTAGAATTAATGCAAGACAGTTTTCAAATGGCATATAGGATACTGAAAAGTTTCCTCAGGAAACTTAAGGAAATGCTTCCTGTGTTTTTCTTTTAAGCAAGTGCACTAACAAGAGCTTATGCACAATATAAGCAATCATTTCATAGCAAAAGACATTCTAGTTAATGTATTGTCTGACTCAATAGTTCAGGTATATGACAAATGGCTTTACCCACTCTACAAACATCAAGATGCATTCTCTTGGAGGCATGGAGTAGGTATACCCTGGATTCAAACTAAATGAACATGGATCCATGGTCAGAAATATTCGAATTGTAATTTTTGCAATCGATCCAAATATTTCAAGATGTTTTTGCTTCTACCCTGTTTGCTAGTTCACTCACGACCACACCACTAGGGGAAGAGCTTGCGCTTGCATTTAGCACTTCTAAATTAATATGATTATCTCAATCTCCTAATGAAGACAGTTACGTGAGATAAAACGGGTGGAACACAATGGTTGGACAAATTTTATCCCAAGTGAGAAGCATATGCATACTAAGGGATGCCATATCAACATGCTTCTTTTGCATTGCAAATTCACTCTTAAGTGTACTTAGAAATAAGCAGTCATGAACTGCATGCTGAGCATCGAGCAAACTAAAACCTCACATTAGAAGGATTGCCATATAGGGTCCTTCATTTAGCATTTTCTTCGACCTATACAATTGACTTTTGGCATGCTATCAAAAACATGTACACATCAGTTTTTCAGCACTTCCAGCATTCTAAAATCAATCAGATGTCGAGAATCTCTATCTTTCTGCATAGGATGAAGGATCTTACTTGAAAACTTATGTCAAATGATGTGCTTTGAAAGCCTTATCATCTATTTCCGCTACTGACATGATAAGCATAACCATTTTGCCAAAGCACACATTAACTTCCATGAACATCTCCCCCCGGATTCCTTGAATTCAAGTAAGAAAACAATGGTGACACTATCAACCAGGAAATAATAATGACAAGATCATAAATCTTGAAAGATATTGCAAGCGGGAAATTTAAATTGAAATTGGGCATTAGATCTCAAAAGAGCATAGGTCGATTACCTGCTTGATGTACCTTCATTAGAAAATGTGGATCCCTCATCCAAGTCATCCGATCCCTCATTTGAGTCGTACATATAGTATGGATTTGGTTCACTCCATCTGCCATCTGTAATCTGATAATGTCGATAAATCCGCGTTCTAAATAATTATGGAATTGTTTTGAGTGACTCGCATTAGATGAGATTCAGTTCCTGCAACTCTAACCTATCAAGGCCTTCAATTTCGGCTAATTTTACACATCCTCTAGCTCGTAATTTCTTCAGCCTCCCGGATTTTGGAAGATCTAGCCTTTCAATTGAAGTGCATTGAGAGATATCTAGACTTTCCAAATACACCAAACTATCGAGCCCTTGAATTTCGGCTAAGTTTTTGCAGTTTTTAGCCTCTAATTTCTTCAGCCTCCCGGATTTTGGAAGGTCTAACCTTTCCATTGACCCTTCGATATTTAGCCATTCCAAATACTCCAACCTATCAAGGCCTTGAATTTCGGCTAATTTGCGGCACTGGAGAATAGTCAATTTCTTCAGACCCTCGAGTTTTGGAAGGTCCACCTGTTTGATTGAATTGCACCATGTGATATCCAAGCTTTCCAAATATATCAATTTGTCAAGACCTCGAATTTCAAGTAGATTGTCGCATATGTGGACCACTAACGTCCTTAGATGGACAAACTGTGAAACGTCCAGCATTTCGATAGATCCACACATATAGACTTCCAAGGATTCGAACTTGAAGGGCGTGTTTAGGGATTGTGGTGATTCCATTTCTTCAATGTCCGTCGGTTGGGAGCATTCTGAACTCTTTAATTGCGTTGATGGAAGCTCCTGGATGCACATAAATTCGCAATACCAAACTTGTAGTTCCTTGAGATGGGGTAGGTGGGAAAGCGAAGGCAATTGGTGACTTCGACAGGTGACGCCCAAAAATGTTAAGCCGGAAGGAAGGTCCGGCAGCGATTGGAGATTATGGCATGCTCTAAATTCAAGGTATCGTAGGGAAGAAAGATTAGCCATGCTTTCTACTAGTATCCCTTTCAGATTTCTGCAATCCCAAGCAATTAACTCTCGGAGCTTTCTCAGACTCCCAATACCATTGGGTAATTCTTCTATACCACTTTCAGAAATATCTAGAATCTCTAGATTCTCCAAAGACCCTATGCTATTTGGTAATGTAGAAAGGGATAAAGTATAGGATAGATCGAGTTGCTGTAGTGCTTTTAATTTACCTATTTCTGCTGGAAGCTCCCTGAGGCGGTAACACCACTGCAGCTCCAAGCGAAGGAGGCCCTCCATGTCTCCAATGGAAGCGTCGATTCGCTTCAGTCTCCCACACCACATGAGGATGAGAACCTCTAACTTCTCAAAAGCTGAGAGGAAGTCTGTATTTTCCAAGGACCAACAATATGAAAGGTCTAGATATTTAAGCTCCTTTGCCATCTACGAAAAAAAAAAAAGGAAACAATAATGAATGTCGATGGGTGAGTGTAGAGTCATTATGATTCAAAAGAAAGCATAAAAGGAGAGGAAAAAAAAAGACTTTAATTCTTACCTTGAAAAAACTCCATCCTCTCCATTTCTCATTTATCTCACTTTCTTGCAATTCGAGTACAGCTAATTCCTGCATGTGAAAATTGTCTACTTCAAAACTAATGGGACATTCTTGCCATTGAAGCCATTTTAACTCCTCCATTGAGTCCTCAAAATCTCCACTAAGATGTGCCCGTTTCATGAAAAGGAATCTTAGACTCGTCAATTTTTTGAATTGTTCTGCTGTGTAATTGTTGCCATCTCGCTCGACTATTTTGCCAAGGCCTTCTGAGTTGCCTTTACTTAGATCAATGGCCTCAATCTTATCCGTTCCCTATAAGCAAGAATCAACGTTTATTAATACTAAATCCAACTAAAGTAATCTAATATTATTTGTCCATATTGCGATTGACGTGCATTAATGTATTCAAGAGACCAGCAATGCGAAGATATGATTTTTCTTTTTACGCCAATAAACAATATTTATAAAGGCTAACAAAGTGAAGGATGTCAACTTCCATTTTGAATTTTGGCCGTATACATTTGGATCTAAAAAAGAATTATGATGTCATGGTTCGTTCAAAGTAAAAATTTTACAACTTGTAATCTTCTTCTTCTTCTTTCCCTTACTGTAACTTCATTACCATACTAGTTAAGACAAGCGTGCAATGCAAGGAATTTAATCAAATTGCAATGTGCAAAATCAAAAGTTGATTTGATCTATTTTAATAGAAATATTTTTTCTCTATGTAAATTTCACGTTAATTTTTATGTGTATATTACTCGACTGTGCTACTTAATAATAAAAAATAACACATACTCTTATTTTCCATTAGAGTAATAACTAATTACAAGAAACCGAATATTGTGACAGTAGTTGTACTTATTATTTACTAGTAGTAACTTGAAATATTCTTAATTAATTATTTTCTAATCATAAATAACTAAGACAATAATATTAGTTATGTTAATATTCTCTACAACTTATTATTATATCGTAAATTTTAGTTTAGCTTTAGATTACAATTTGATATATTCATAATCATAAAAAAAAACTTATTAGCTATATTAATAATCTCTAAACTTTTGATTTTATCATAAATTTTAGTTTAAATATAAATTACAATTTGATATAATCATAATCATAAATAAGCGAAATACTCAACTATAATAAAAATATTAAAAAATTAATTGTGGAAAGTGCAAAGCATTTTTAGAAATGAGAAAATTGAAGCTATTTTTGGCTACAAGCCTACATGGAATAGCTATTCCTTGGCCCCGACAGGAATAACTACTCCTGATTTTAAGAGTATAGTAATTTCTAGCCCATTTTTTAATCAAATGAAGGAATAATTGCTTCATCAAAATAGAATGGAAATAGAATAGTTATTCCTAAGAACCAAATTGTAGCAAGCTTTCACAAATAAAATGATAATAATAATTATGCATAAGAAGTCAAGAAGTAATACAGAAAGTTCATGGACTTCCACATGTCATTTTCTTGGAACCAGAAATTTTGCTATTGTACTTCACAATGTTGTACAAGATTTCGTGGATACTCATATGTGAACAACGTAATAATTTGGGAAGGATTTTGATCTCAACACTCAAAAGGAATCCATGAAAAAGAAAGAAATCTTCAACATAAGTAATCTACTCAGATTAGTCATTGCTCCCAAAGAAATACTCAAGTGACTATTATTAATCGACTATAAAATTAACAGTTGGTTGTAGGTCACAAAAAAAAACAAATAACAGATAATTAAAAATTATTTGGAGATTCACTCCTTTAAGAATATGTGGCTAACATGTTATTATTATTATGGTACCCAAAGACTATTATGCTAATAGGACTCCCCCCCCCCCCCCCCCCCCCCCCCAAAATAAACTTCCCTCTCAAAATATTAGAATGCCCGATCTATCTTCAAGACTACTTTGTGTGGTGTGTAACTCTTTTCAACTTAAAAAAATCAATAGCTAGGGTGTGGCCGAATCCCAAAAATAAGCCAACCTTTTGTCCTCGAACAAAAGTCGCAAAACCTTTCAAACATCTATCAAGCCTAACCTTCAGCATCTACGACAAAGATAACATAACCTTTCAAACGCAATAAAAATAGCCCAACTATTTAACCGTAGAACAAAATTAACACCTAGTACAAATTTCATCTATAAAAATTGTTAAATCGCCACGGATGCCCTACATTGTTCATTGTGCTAACGTACACAGTGACTGATGTCAACCCACACCAAAAAAGGATGTTGTGTTTTACTTTATAATCATGTTAACAATTTGTTACAAAATTCCTGGCTTTTTGTAAAGAAAAAAAGTTTTAGTCATGATTAACATGGTTCATTGTGCATATCCGCACAATGAGCTATGTAGAATGACTCGAGATGATTTAAAGTGAAAATAGGCAGAATTGATGGCGGGCGTCATTTTTGTCCCATGAGTAAAAGGATGAGTTTGAAAGGTAATGTCATCTTCATTCCACATTCAAAATGCTGGGTCCTTTTAGGATTTTTTTCAACTTGTGTAACATTTATCCCAATTGCAAAAAGTCGTACTTCTTTTATTTGGCTGTGCACTCATTAATATCCAACGAGTGAGTTATGAGTGTGTTTCAATTATCCTTTAAATGCCTTTTATTTTTTGGTTTATTTAGTAAGTCGTGCTAGTGCTTTGTCCTTGCTTCGCACTTGGCAAGCATTTTTTTCATAAACACTTCAACAAAGGAGAGTATTGGGTGACCTCTCACGTCGCTGTGCCATGTTATAGGATGTCTTGTACAAGCAATCTTTCCACAATGTACTTTAGGTGCAACACTTGATGTGGAGGAAATGAAGACATCTCAAGTGGCATTTCAATCGAGCTTACGCTGGAGGGTCCTTCTAAAGGTTCGGCCTAATTGTAAAAGGAAGAGGCGAAGAGTTGAGTGGCTAACCCAGCCTCCTTCGTCCCTTGGGACCAACAAGGGGTAGCAGTACTTTTTCAAAATAAAGAAGGATATTTGGCATTTGTTTTTCAATCGGAAGTGGTGCATATTGTGGTTCTTTCAGCTGCTTGTATTTTAGATAATATATATGAAAATAACTTCGGATATTTTCATTCAATGTTGGAATAAACTGAAAAGAAGAACTTATATCATTTTTAGCAGAACCACTCCGATTTCAACTTACGATAGTGCCATGGATGAAGAACGAAATGGAAGCATGGAAGAATACTGAAATAATTATATCAAACTGTACCTTTTTAGTTGTAAAATTTAGTTATACCATTATATTGTATATAAAATATACAGCATATTCATTTTTCTTTTGCTTAGTTTAGTTTGTTTTATCATGTAGTACGAAAGACACAATAAAGGTACACTGGCTTCGAACTTGTCAATCTATGAATTGGCTCTTGTGATTATACATACGGCGCACGTTGAGACTGTAAGTAAGTGCGAGTCTTTTGATCAACAACCGGAGTCAAACCAAATGATGGATTAAAAAGAGTAGAATCGCAATCATGATTAATTCACAAATGCAAATACAATCTTATGCTTAATTATACAGAATAGAATTTTAGAGTATTCATCCCCTTGACCTTTAATGTAGAAAATAAGTATCCCTTCCATTCTCTATTATGGAATAGTGACTAAAATTTCATGAGAAATGTGGACATCGTTAGTCCTATTATATTAATTCTAACATATGATTTATATACCCCGAGTATGTACGGTTTACAATCGTATAGCCAAGTTATTTATTGCATGTGTCAAGGACACAACTAAATCAATATAGAAATTCAAGATTTTTGTCAGTATAGAATAACCCTATCAATATCTAGAAAATTTGAAAGTACCTCATTCGATAACTTTGTAATATATACTTGTCTAAGAAATATCTTAGATAAGCTACGATACTTACTTGGAGAGAAGCAAGCTCCTACTTGCTAATCATGTCCATGAAACAATACAAGGATACTAATATTAGAAGGTTCTATGTTCACTAGAGCAAGTACTGAGTTGACGACCAACACTACTCTAACAAGAAAACATGGACTAAGGGAACAAAAGTAAGAGAAATGGTTACCTTGTTTCTCTTTAGCACTTTCAAGGCTTCCTCGAAGTCCCATAACCTGCTACGGTGCCAAGGCTGCTGCTCATTTTCCTCACGAACAATTGCCCTACCAAGATCTCTTAATTGGTCATGCATTCGGAACTCAAGATCATCTCCAATTTTTATTAATGACATAGAGGTCAACACTTCAATATTCTCCCCTGGAAAAAAGTCACAAGCGTCCCACATGTAGAATGCGATTCTCTTGTCAGTGCCAATGAGAAAGCAAGCAATATCCAAAAATATTTGCCTTTGTCCATTGTCTAATACATCATAACTTATCCTTAACTTTTCTTGCACTTCTATACGAGGGATCTTTTCTAACTTTTTTATCACATCTCTCCATTCTTTTGATTCCTTTCCGCACAATAATGAACCTAAAACCTCAAGGGATAAGGGAAGTCCTCCGGTGGTGGATACAACTTCACGAGTGAGGCCCTCAAATTCACTTGGAGGAACATCCTTTCGAAATGCATGTTTGCTAAACAAAATCAAAGATTGCTCGTAATCCAATTCTGTAAGTTCATAGTTGTGGTCCACCCCAGCTACTTCAAGAATTCTCTTGTTTCTAGAGGTAATAATGATTATACTTCCCAAAGAAAACCAATCATGCTTACCAGCTAAACACTTCACTTGATCAACATCATCCACATCATCAAGAAGAAGAAGGACCTTTTTATTTTTAAACCAGGAGGAGATGAAATTAATTCCTTCATCCTTATTATGAACTGCATCTTTTTGATTCGAGATATCATAGATTAACTGATTCTGTAAAACATGAGCTCCACGCTTCCATGATTCCCTTATATCAGCAATGAAGCTACGATGCTCAAATTGATTGGATAGCTCGTTGTAAATGGTTTTAGCAAGAGTAGTTTTACCAATGCCTCCCATTCCATGGATGCCAACAAATAGGAGGGCATGAGATTTATCATCCAGAAGTTCCATAATGTTGTTCACATGACTAGCAATCCCGACCAAATTCTCAGAAACAATCAACTCAAACTTTTTCTTCAATTCACTCAACACTTTTTGGACAACTAATTTCACCAACTCTACTTCAGACCTGTCAAATGTGACAAGAGTTCAAATATGTGGCAACAATAATTTTATATCGTTTATCTATTGGGAACATTGTAATAAACGAATCCGAGATAAATTGAAAAAAAAAATTAAGAATTGTCTTTGTCACACCTCCATATATTATCTTATATGCTAAGAATGAGGTTTGAGAAATGCTTGTGGTTGTTTCGCATGGCGTGCCCCATTCCACTATTACTCGAACATAATTTATTAAATTAGAAGAAACTTGAAGGCATCACTTATGAACCTTGAATATTGTATACATTATGGATTTGAACCAACTTTTGGACTTGTTGTTTGTTAAAGATATTAGGGATGACGTGGACATAACTTTGAAAACTTTCTGGAGCCTTTGAACAATAAAAAAATCCAATAAGCCAACCCAATATAAGAGTCAGCAATCAATCAATAAACAAGTCCTAACTTTTGATGCAAGACAATTTCAACTCCTGTAATACCGATCCAAAAAAGTCGTTCAGATTGTGATATTGTGAACTACTTGAATGCAATCAAGGGGATTTCTCCTTGTTTGCACAATTCTACATGATTGCAAGTTTCTATTTGTGTTATCAATATAGATTGGCGTTCTTATCAGTTTTCATTGCCTCTAGGGATGATAACTTCTTGTACTTTATTATCCTTTTGAATAACTATGTTCTTTGATTTTAATTGATCTAAGTAGAAGAATAAATTTTTCCAAAAATAAGAACATTGATTCAATATATTTAGGTGTATGAGATAGAAATTACTTGCTGAAGATAGGCAATGCATTGAAAGTTATTCAAACAAATATATAATAAAAATAATCCATGTTTCCTTTTCTTTTATATTTTCCATCGTCATATATAACTAATGAAACATTTCTTTTGTAAAATAATTTTAATAGCAACTAGTCAACGATATTAATGATTTAATAAATGTAACTTGAGAAGATAAAGAATTATGCCTTTGACAATCATAATACACAGTATATCATGTTACGAGCTCTAAATAAAATCATCAATAAGTTGTACTATTAATCTCAAATACATATGTTTGTGACGATGACTAATGTGACGCACACTATAAACATGAAAAAAAAAATGGCATAATGTCACAAAGCCTTTGGATATAAGAGTAAAAACTCAATCAAAAATCTTATCATTCAAGTGAATGGGATCACACCAATAAAATATACAAGTAGATTTGTAAATATCATTAAAGCAAAACACAAAAAAAAAAAAAAAGGAATAACTTATAGAACTCATGCTTCGCAGGATCTTACTGCCGACATGATCTTTCTGTTTATATATATATAGAACGAAAATGAAGCGGGTGAGAATCACAACAACCAGCAAACACCCGCACATATTAAAAGAAAGTAGAGAATGCCTTGGTGAGAAATTTTACCCATTGGCTTCGTATCCTTTCAAGTTGCTGACTTCAAGGAGTGCTTGCTTCCATTTCTCCAAAATCGCTGGGTCGAAAGAAGACCTCCCAAGTGAATGCTTCTCACGATCTTTAAATGCCTCTCCAAACTTCCCAGTTTGATATCGCACTTCATCTGGTTTCACTTTGTAGAATATAGGCAACACTATTTGTCCGTTATTATTCTTGCACTCCATTATTTGAACCAGTTCATCCAGGCACCAACTGCTTCTACCATAATTCACAGAGAAAATGGGGATCGAGATTTTACTGTTCCTAATGGCTACCAAAAGCTCTGGTTTGATGTTCTCGCCTTGGCGGAGCTCGTCATCATCTCTAAAAGCATCAATTCCAGCATTGCGGAGCCCATGGTAGAGGTGATCGGTGAAGCCATGTCGAGTATCCGGGCCTCTGAAACTCAAGAACACCTCGTAACAGTTTCCAGTCGATGCACTATTGTTAGTTTCTGTCGGAGACGAACCAGATCCAACGAAATTAGTTTCTGTCAGCACAGTCATCGAACCAGATGCACCAGTATCAACATCCTCTGCATTTCCACTCGCATTAGTTTTTCTCTTCTTAATGAGACGATGCATTTCAGCCTCTGACTCTGCCATTAAGTTCAGCTTTCAAGCCCTAGCGGAGAAAAAAACCAGAATGCCCCTCAGAAAACAGGAAATGCCTTCTTGCCTCTTCTATTGTGGTCTATTAAAATTTCAATACACGTGAAGCGGTGGATTTGTTCGGAAGATGAAAAGCGTAGAGAGACTTATGACGAGGCTGTGACAGGGATTTGCAGGAGAAGATGAAAGATGGGGGAGAGAGAGAGAGATTCGTCCTGTCCGATATTTTCCAAACGAGTGCTCGGACTATATAAAAACATCAAAGCCTCGCGACAGTGAAGAGTCCCCTGCTTAGTCCATTGCTTGCACGGTCGAACCGTCCTTTTCTTTTTTTCATTTGTTTTCCATAAGAGAAGGTATTTTTGTTAATTATATTTCAGCTCTTGATTCCACTTATGAATTTTTTTGGTCGTAGTTCCATATAGAATTTACCCTTCTTACTTTAAGCCTTTTAAATATTATACCATCAAACTAATAAACTTCATTTTAATACTTAAATGTCGTATTACAACAATCACTTATTCTAAAAAAAAATTGTATTATTTACATGTGTCAATGATCATAAATATTATCAAATTGCTATATTTATTTATTTTGTACCCGAGCACAATGAGAATAATGTATTTTTGGTTCTTGTTCTACCTTAATTTTCCCTTCTTTTTTTCTGTCAAACCTTAATTTATCCTTCAAATCTCATAAATAAATCCAAATGCCTTCTTGCTTTTGCTTTTCTTTATCGTACATATATCTTTTTTATTGATTTGATTTATTTGGTTGGCATGCACCAATAAAATTCACGCATTGCCTTCGTGTGGTGGAAGTTTCAATGCAGTGGAGAATTCAAGGCAATCCTACCTGGGAAGAAGATAATATGTGAGCAAGTTTCAGTGCACAGGAATGAAAAAAATAAAATCAAAAATAAAAGAGAATAGCTATTCAGATACCGTAAATTAGAATGGTCAATTCCATGTCTATTCCTATGCACAATCGAGAACTGAACTAATGGAACCAATAACTAAACTAATTACTAATTTTTGGAACCAGGGCCAGGGCCGGAGCCTACCTGATCTAATAAAACGGGTCACTAAAAACGAAACCTCAGGGTTAGCCTAGAACTGGGAAGAAGAGAAAATAGATGAGGCCTAAATCTTATTTCTTTTTGTGAAAAGATAATACTTTTGGCATGAATGCAAGCCCCTCAATCAGAACCTTTTTTCCTTTGTCCTAGAACATTAACGAACTTTGAAGGATGTTTCATGAAAAACGTAACATTTTTAAAAAATATTTTTTGGAAAACCATTTTCCAGGAAAACTAAAGTTTTGACTGACAATATTTTTTTATATTTAGATTGTATTTGAAAAAGTGATTAAATGACATTTGGTTCCTCTTATTTTCAAATTAATTTGTTGAGTCTATGATACTTAATGGATTTTTCTCGATTGGTTTAGTTAATCTAGAATTTGAACTTGCAAAATGAAAAGGAAACCAGAATTCGTACACGTTTTTCTTTTCCTGAAAATGGACATGATTTCCGGTTACATTTCGGGCCATTCATCAAGTGAATTAGCTAATAGGAATAGCCATCGCAGAACCCATGGAACCAAAAGGCCGAGAAACAATCAGGTCGAACTCAAAAGGAAATCGTGATGATCGTATTTTTTTTTTTTTTTTGGGGGATCTCCAGATCACTCTTGGATCCAGAAATAGCTGTCTCCACAGCCGATCACCCATAAAAAGCGCAAGGACTCTAGAACAGATCGCCACCAAAAGATCAAGCAGGGCTGGACCGAAGAGGCGGCACGAAGAAGAGCGACAGTTACTAAGGAGAGAGCGAACTGAACTCGTTCTTATACAAATACAGGTCCTTCACCGCGGAACCGTTCAAGGCCGGGGACAGCAGCGGGTACTCCAGGTTCTCCCTGGACACGTCGAGGCACAAATCGTCGTCCGAACCGCCACAACCGCCGCCGCCGCCGCCCCCCGCCCTGGCCGGTGGCGGAATCGCGGGTCGAGCTCGGGGGCTCCGGGTTCTCGGGAGGGGCAGCGTCGCACTCCCTTGCATTGTGGTGGACCACGTTCGAATCGATTCGATTCGAACGAGAAGACGAGAAGAAAAATCGAGACTTCGGGACGGAAGAGAGATTTCAACAAGGGGAAGGGGACGATTCTCGGAACGACGAGCAGAATTTCGAAGAAATCGGCGAGGGAAGGGAAGGGAAGGGGACGGCGACGGTGAAGAAGATGAGCGTCGGTAAAGAAGAGCCGAAGAAGAAGGGCGAGCGAAAAATCGAAGGGAGAGCGAACAGCGTACCTCAGAAAAAGTGAAAGAACCTGGAACCGTGTTGAGCGTCGTTGAAGAAGTGCTATACCTTCAATGATGAAGAAGATCTGGACCTTCAATGGCAAAGAAGATGAGCGAAAGATCGAAGGGAGAGAGCCGCATACCTCAAGAAAAGCGAGAGAGTCTGGAGAGGAAAAGTGGAAGGTAAGAGAGAAAAAGGTTAGAAAAGGTGAAAAGGGAAAGTATTTTCACCTGAGGAGGAGGAATTCGTTTTTCTAAATTAATACATAATATTTATGTTGACGATAAAATATTTTTCGTTGATCAAATTTTTTTTAAAGAATTAAATGATTGAAAATCAGGAAAATGCTTTTTGGTAAAATACTTTTAGTGAAATAAACAAACCCAATAAAGATATAGTGAATTTTTTGAGAGAGCACAAGAAATTCTCAAGTTTTCAGTTTTATATTTATATAAATAGATAATGTTTAGAACTTAAATAAAGCTTTTTTAACCATAGAAACTTAAGTAATTCTAACTCCACAAATTTTTTTTGGTCAAAAAATTCCACAAAGTTTATAGAGCTATTTCCTTACCTACATAGTATC
This sequence comes from Eucalyptus camaldulensis, assembly GCA_019915185.1. Classification (NCBI taxonomy): domain Eukaryota; kingdom Viridiplantae; phylum Streptophyta; class Magnoliopsida; order Myrtales; family Myrtaceae; genus Eucalyptus; species Eucalyptus camaldulensis. The sequence goes on along the minus strand of JAHSVA010000013.1, from coordinate 10,884,897 downwards.
AAAAGTAGTCTCATCTTTCGGATTATTATCATTTTTAGAATAAAGTATTTAATTTCAAATATGTTGAGTTTATATATATATATATATATATATTTCGAAATCAATAAATTTGACTTTATTTTCTTTAATATTATGAAATGGTCATGCTCTTGCATGTTATAAGATGATTTTATTACTGTGTTTGGACAAAATGATAATCTAGAAGGGTACAAGCTCCTATGTACACGCTTATATGGTGATTATATGCACAAATGTTCTAAGAAAGTAAACTTTTGATCATCATATTCTTGTGAATTAGATTTTAATCCTAATAAATTTTTTAGCGACAAAACTAATCAAAAACATATTCATTAGATTGATTAAATGCTTTCGACCCTTGAAGAAATTAAATTCATTTCCCTAGATAATCTAAATCAATCACATATTTGTGTGCCCTTTTTTGCTAGTGAATTGGATTAGTGAACTAATCTACGCAGACTGATTCCCAATTTTCTAATCAAACACAGTTTCATTTTGGATATAATTTTCCATGTCATTTTTTTAAAAGTGGATTTTTTAATGCCACGCCAAACAAGTAACAACATTGTTTAGCGTAGGATTAATGAGGTAAATTTGAGATTGGTTATTGATTTTTTTCAGATAAAAAAATGTCGGCATATTTTTTATTGGACATTAATTTTGAATTTTTCAGAGAAAAGAATTGGGAGTAGATTTACGACTGAATCCAAAGTTAAATATTTTTTTTAGATAAAAATTTTTGGGGTAGAATTAAAATTGGATTTAAAATTCGAGAGGTTTTAGGAGAGCAGACCCATATAAAAAAGGGAAGAGAAAATCGAGGAGCTTCACTCGTTTTAATCACGGGGCAGATATGAAATTAAATAGCATTTATTTTTCTATCTATCCCTTTGCCCGATGGCTGGGTCCTACCAGTCCTTACTTAACTTGAGGCCACCGCTCTTCTTTTTACTTGAGGTTCTTGCCCTTGTTCGGGGCGAATTTGAAACTAAATATGAAGTTCCAAATTTTTTAAGACGAAAAAATTATGGGATGATTTAACATTGAGTCTAAAATTAAGGATTTTATAGATAAAAAAAAGTTTGGGACAAAATTAAAACAGAACCTACAATTTGAGGGTTTTTAAGAGATGCAAAGGAAAAAGGGAGATCACACACCAGGAGAGAAACGAAAAGAAAGGAAAAAGAAGAAAAAAAGAAAATGAAAAGAGAGTGGGTTTTGCATGCAAATCTCCCCTAGATTTACTTCCACTCGCGGTGTGCCAGATAAGGATTTAAGCCATTTGTCCATCTAATTGGAGTGGTTTTTGGAATTACAGTACAAATTAAAAAATTATATGAAATTTATATTGCGAAATTCAATTTTGAAGGTGTGAAGCTATGAAAGTAAGGGTATCGTGAGGCTGTGAAGTAAACAGGAGTTGATCTGAAATAACATTTTAATAGATAAGGTCCGATAAAAATTCAATACCCATATAACGGTGGATTTGTTGGGAAGAAGAAAAGTGGAGAGAGACTTGGGACGAGTCTTCATTGAACTTAGTCCATTGCTTGCACCACTGGACTTTCCTTTTCCTTTTGTTAAGTTATTTTTCACTGGAAATTGTATTTTTACTGAATATTTTTAAGCTCTTGATCCCACTTAAAAATTTAATCCCTCTCCCTTTAAGCCTGTTAAATATTATAATGTTAAATCGATAAACTTCATTTCAATACTTATAAGTTCAATGAGTTAACACATGCAATTATCAACATACTAATATATTTATTGTGTACCCAAGCATAATAAGAAGAATTTCTTCTGCTATGGTTCTGCCTTAATTTTCCCTTCCAATTTCACAAATTAATCAAAATTGACTCATCAAGTTCCCATTGAAATAGGATCCACACAAGGAAAAGCACTTGCCATTTGTTGGTTATTAGGAAAATTTGAATTTGAAGACAAGAATAGAATAGATTATCATACGTATATTTCTCTATCTAATTCAATCAATTGGCACGTAGCAATAATTCAAACTTGCGGTGGTAGATTTCAATTACTAATTCGTTGACTGGGACCATGGACCATGCATTTATAGTCTTTGCCTTCATGGCGGGGAGGTTTTGATGGGGTGCATTTATAGTCGTTTGCCTTCACGGTGGGGAAGTTTTGATGGACAGGAGAATCCAAGGCGATCCTGCCCGGAAGAAAATAACATGGGAGCAAGTTTCGTTGCAAAAGCAATTAAAAAAGGTAAAATAAAAAATAAAAGACAACTACTTTATTGATATCCGTGGAAAATGGTCATAATTGATGAATACGTACAAAGCATCAAGACAATTGCTGCACCGTTGAACTTTATTTTTAGGATCCAAATAAAAACTTTCCTTTTCTTTTTTTAATTTATTTTTCATCAGAAAAATTACCTTTGTCGAATATATTTAAACTCTTGATCCCAATTAAAATTTTACCTTAATCCTATTAAGCAGCCAATGGCATTGAATTAGACCCATAATAAATATAGTCTATAATGAAGAATAGACCAAAAGGACTTCCAATGATACATAACTTTTTTACACACATCTACCTTAATTTTGTTAGTAATTGAATATGATGGCAAATAGAGTGGGAAGTTTTTCTAAATATAAAATAGGATATGGACAACGACTTGAATTCATCTAGACAAGAAACATGCAGACGCATGGACCATTGATAAATTTTATTATTTCTTGAACTAATTAAAGAGCAATCAATGTTGAATAGGAATCGGTACGAAGATAAATATTTTCATAGCCCTTACTACACGTCTTTGAAGGTGGAGATCACTTTGAAAACAACTGCTCCGTACTTTTTGTCTTTCCTCTTATCTAACTTCTTTTGCAAGTAGACTTTTCAACTCCTCATGTTCCTTTGCACTGCTTCCCTCACATGCCCGTGACATGGATTTGCTGCAGAAAATTGAAAGTGGAAACAGAGATTCGTCCGGTCCAATATTTTCCACACAAGTGCTCACAGTAGATGAAAACATACAAAGTGTCAGGACAATGACACGGCACGCTATGGTGGATTTGGGAAGACTTTTGGGAAAAGTCCTTGAGAAAATGTAAAGACCTTTAAGTCAATGATGTTTTTCAAAATGTAAAGTGTGTTTGGTAAATTTATTTATGAAAGTCCATTGAAGTATACTTGTGCAAAATAGTGTTTGGGTAAATTAAATTTGCAAAATACTTTCATTATTAAAAAAAAAAAAAAAGGAAAGTTGGCCGGCCAAGGCTTCGCTGGTGACCGCCGGCCGAGGCTTCGCGCCGGCGAAGGGTAGGCAATCCGGCGAGGGTCGCGGCAACCCTCGCCGCGCCTTCGCGCAACCCATCGCGCCGCGAAGGTCACCACGACGAGGTCCTAGGTCGCCGCGAGGTCCTGGGTCGCCGCGAAGGATCTGGGTCGCGGCAAGGTCCTGGGTCGCCGCGACCTCCGGCGAGCTCCGCGACCCAGATCTGGGTCACGGCGAGGTCGTGGGTCGCCGGAGGTCGTGGCGACAGACCTCGCCGCGACCCAAGCGACCTCCGCGACCCAGATCTAGGTCGGAGGTCGCCGAAGGTCGCAGCAACCGACCTCACCGCGACCTAGGTGACCTCCGCGACTTCGGCGACCTCCGCGACCTAGATCTGGGTCGCGGAGGTCGCCGGAGGTCGCGGCAACCGACCTCGCCGCGACCCAGGCGACCTCCGCGACCCAGATCTGGGTCACGCGACTGGTAGGTGACGATCGCCGGGGTGCGGCGACGGTTGCCGGCCTCTCTCCAAACCGTCGCCGACCCATCGCCACCTCGCCGGCCTCTCTCCAACCCGTCACCGACCCATCGCCACCTCGCCGGCCGAGTCGCCACCTCGCCTGCCAACATCTCAGATTTCAACGAAGAGGAAGATGAACAGTGCTTCGGGCTTCCGAAAATGCTGGGCGAAGAGAAAGATGAACAGTGCTTCGGGCTTCCGAAAATGCTGAAAGCCCAAGGCAGCCTAGGACCTGCCTTGGGCTTTCAGCCTTTGGAAGGCCAGCATTTCTTCAAGGCAGGTGTAAAATTTTTTCCCAAACACCCAATATTTGGGCAAATGGGCTTTGAGTACCTAAAGGTACTTGGCAAAGCTAATGCCAAACGCACCCTTAGTCCACCGCTTGCACCGTCCAACTTTCCTCTTTCTTTTGTTAATTTATTTTCCATCAAAAAAGGTGTTTTTGGTTAAATATATTTCATCTCTTTATCACACTTAGGAAGTTATCCCTCTTACTTTGGGTGCGTTTGGGAACCACTTTTGAGGAAAGTCTTTAGGAAAATGCAAAGACCTTTGAGTTAAAGTGTTTTCTCAAATGCAAACTGTGTTTGGTAAATTGTATTTTGAAAGCTCTTTGTGAAGTGCTTTGAGCAAAATGGTGTTTGGAAACTTACATTTACAAAGGAGTTTTGTGGTAAAAAAATTATCAAAAGAAAAATTAAAAAAAGAAATTGACCGGCAAGGGCAGTGGTCGTCGGCGACCTCCGGCGACCGCCGGCGACCTCCGGCGACCTCGGTTCTTGGGCAGCGAGGTCGCGCGACGCCGTCGCCACCTCCGGCGACCCCGGATCTGGGGCGGCGAGGTCGCGCGACGCCGCCTCGACCTCCGGCGACCCCGGATCTGGGGCGGCGAGGTCGCGCGACGCCGCCTCGACCTCCGGCGACCCCGGATCTGGGGCGGCGAGGTCGCGCGACGCCGCCTCGACCTCCGGCGACCTAGATCCGGGGCGTCGAGGTCGAGGGAGGACCTCGCGACCCAGATCCGGGGGCGGCGAGGTCGCGCGACCCCGCCGCGACCCAGATCCCGGGGTGGCGAGGTCGCGCGACCCAGATCTGGTCGCCGCCTCGACCTCCGGCACCAGATCTGGTCGCGACCACCAGACCGGCGACCAGATGGGTCGCGCGGCCCCGACGAGCTCCATGCGGAGGTCGCAGTGCAGCAGGCGACGGTCGCCGGCAACGCCGCGACTCACGAAGGTCGCCCGACTCTCCGACGAAGATCGCCTAGGTCGCGGCGTCCCTGTAGCAGTTATTGGCCCGGAGAAGATGAACAGTGTTACATCCAAGGGCACGCACTGGAAAAACAAAAAATTCTTGAGGACAATTTTGGAAAAGAAAAAAAGTGAACAGTGCCCGTGGGCATGCCGAGAAAGCTGAAAGCCCAAGGCAGGTCCTCACCTGCCTTGGGCTTTCAGCCTTAAAAATGCTTGCTTTGCCATTAAGTCCCTTCCAAAGTGTTTTGCCAAACACTCTTTTTTTCGCCCAAGGGGCTTTGGACTCCCAAGGGGCTTTGGGAAGTGGTTCCCAAACGCACCCTTTGAGCCTGATATATGTTACCTATAATCTTCATTTTTATACTGAAATGTTGTATTATTAATGATAGCTTATTCTAAAAAATTATGTTATCAACTCGTGTTGAGGATCATAAAAAAATATTAACATGCATAAATGTGTGTGTATATATAAATATATATTCATTTAGTATCGTAACACAATGAAAAAAATTTATTTTTTGCTCAGGTTCCGTCTTAATTTCTCCTTCAAATCTCATAAATAAATCAAAATATGTTTTTGCTTTTACTTTAGTTCATATATTTTTTTTTTATTGATTTGATTTATCTAATCTAATTAGTTGATATGCATCAATAATTTAAATTTGCCGAACTGAATATAAATTAGTAATTCATTGACCGAACCATTAGACATGCATTTATGGTCGTCGCCTGCAACAGGTGGAAGTTTCAATGCATAGGAAAAGTGAACTTTCAAGGAAATGCAGACGCTGCAAAAGTAGATTTTCAATGAGATTGCAGCTTTTTGCTCCTTGTTGTTTTTTCAAGCGTGCCCTGACAACTCTCTCTCTCTCTTCATTTTTCCTTTTAACCTCCTCTGTCCTTCCTTTTCTTTCTTTTTCATTGCAGGCCACTTTATCAGTTTTTCTTTGAAAAAGCTCTCTCTTTTGCCGACCATAACCTCTCTCTCTATCTCCTTTTCTTGGCCCGGAAGAAAAGCTCCATCTTTTTTCTTTTTCGATCTCCCCTTGGCAATTATGGTATGCGGAAAAATGCCCCACCCGCTCGGTCGAGAATCCTCTGCTTTTTCATGCCTAGATTTTCTTGTCTTCTTTGGCCGTGAATTTCGATCTCTGAATGTCGAGATTGTGCCATTGTCAAAATGGAAATTACTCTCTTGAGCTTGTCCTCGAGGTTTTTGCTGCTATTCAAAGCAAATTTGGGACTGGATATAAAATTTGAAAAACTTTTTTAGACGAAAAAAATTGAGGGTTGATATAGCATTTGGTTTTAAGTTGAGGGTTTTTGAAACAAAAAAAAAATTCGGGATAAAATTAAAATTGAACCCAAATTTGAGAGTTTTTAAAAAATTAGAACCGTATAAGAAGAGGAAATAAAAAGTGGAAGAGCTTCACCTCTTTTTATCATCCAAGGGCATATTTGTAATTAGATTGCATGTGATGAGTTTATTTCTACCCCACTCCCGGTGGTTTGGCCCAGGAATCCTTTTCCTTCCTGAGGCTACCGCTCTTCTCTACTAAGTTTTTGTCCACTTCTTATTGCAAAGGAGTGGCTAGCCCAACAATTCTTTCTCTACTTAATTACGAAGTTACTCAAATTTATTGATGTCACAATTTCTTAATCAAACCCAAAGCCAAATTAATAAATTAATATTTTCAATTTTTTCCATTTTTTTTTGCTTGGTTTAGTTTAGCACTTGCAATATTCCTTCAACACCTAAATTGTAATTTGTGTTAATTCAAATATTTATATTATTGAATGGAACTAATACGTGAAATGTTAATTCATTTATATTAAACTGCATTTTAAATAACACTTTAACCTAAATGCATGCGGTTCCTCTTAAATAATGAGGGTAGCTATTTTAATGAAAATGTAAAATAAACCAACAAAGGGTTGGTCTAGTGGTAGCATGCTAATCCTGCACGGACTTCACCTGCCAATGGGCAAGGGTTCAAATCCTGGCAAAAAGCCCTTGTTGGAAGGGAAGAAATCCTTGATGGTCAATCCCCCAAAAATATATATATATAAAATAGGTTTTATTTACCATCCAAAATACACCTAGCCATTTATTCTCATCCAACGATTTATTTTATGTAGATCTATTCCCATTAAATAATGAGGGTAACTATATTTGAAAATATGTTAAATAGATTTTACTAGTCACTCAAAATGTATCTAAGCATATTAATATTGTTATTCAACTTGATTGGTACAAGAAGTGAAGCATTTTGTAGGCTCAATAGAAAGAAACTTTATTCCAATATCCACTTGAATAATCAATGCTATTTAAATACCACCAATCCAAACTAAACCATCGATACTTGAAATTGTGAAGTGTGAAAAAAAAAAAAAAGAGTGCTTCTGCATTGCACGAGCACTCCCGTTCATACTATTGATTTACAATACTTTATAACTGCTAAATTATCACATCAATTCAAGAGCTTAATTGCATTATTCTCTAAAGCTAAACAATTCTAGCTCGTGAGTTGAGAGTACTTTGCCTAAAATGCATCCAATATAAGAGGTATCAAACATGAATGTAATATATTAGCCTATGCATTTTTACCACTCTAATAGAAGAGTATTAGGTGTATTTACCATGTCAACTGTTGCAATACTAACATATTCAGCCTATTAATATATATAATAGTCCATCATCAGTTTGATGTATTAAAGTTGACCTCTAATAACAACTAACACAATTTTATCGAATTCAACACAATATTGTTATTAGAAGGCAATGTCATGACTTTACGTTTTTATCATATTATTAATTCATTATATGCATGCTATTTAGTGCTATAAATATTGCTTTAAGTTTATATTTGTGATGTTCATTTTTTCATACTTGTTTTTCCAACATCATATAGTGCAAAAGTTTGACAAACATCATGGCCCTTCAAGTAAATTTTCTCATGAAGTCTAGAATAAGGCTTCTGCAATGTCTTTGGCATGAATTATACTTGCTGGGTAGGGGAAGATCTTCTTAGGCTCTCTCAATCTTCCTAGTATAGAGCAAAATCCCAATAATCGGGAGAGGAGCAATAAGTATGCAAGGCAGGCCAACCTCAGGCCAAACAACAAAAAGCATCAGATAAGTGTTCAATATCGAAGTTGGAAGTGTCATCTCTAAAGTGACCAACAAAAGTGAAATCTAGCCTAAGAAATGGCATAAACATCTAGAACTTTTACAAGCATAACCTCGCCTAGGAATAGTTGTTTACTTAACCAGCCCATTACTTCCCAAGCAATAATGATTTGCTATCAGTCTACCATCAAATCCCTTTAATAAGAAAAACTGCTATATGAGAAGCAAGAACAAGGAAAGGACTCATTTACTGAATATTACAGACCTTATAGCTAAATATTTGATTTGAACAGACAAGACACTGACAATATTTTCGATTGGGAAGACACCAAATAACTGCTATATGAGAAGCAAGAACAAGGAAAGGACTCATTTACTGAATATTACAGACCTTATAGCTAAATATTTGATTTGAACAGACAAGACACTGACAATATTTTCGATTGGGAAGACACCAAATATAATAAAGTGCAAAACCCCATCTATATCTCCATTGCAAAGGCTATGCAAACATTGCTTTGAAGAATTTGAGAGCTCTACAAATGAATCTTGAACCTTGTCAGTTAAACCAGCATCTCCGGGTACTAGTCTAGGCATTTGAGGAACTCCTGGAGCTGGAGGGAAGAATTGAGTAGTGCGATCTTCAAATGCCAAAGAGTTACCAGAAGCATTCTATAAAACAAATGAATAATTACTTTCCAATTGGAAAATAAAAAGGTGAAAAAAATGAGATCAGAGCTAAAGAGTCAAACAAATCAACAAGTTACAGATGACGCCAAACATACGCATCCAAAAAATCTTCCATAAACCCATACTAAAGCTGTTGGACTGTGAAATAAGATTCTAAGTTTGAAAAAGAAGTATTTAAGAACACCACACTAAAATAACTACTTTACTGCAAACGAAGCATTATGAAAGGTGTGAGCCATAAGATATCTGCTATTGGTAATAAAGATCACAAAATCGTACCAACTTTTAAGTTGAAAGATGCCATACTCCATTCACTTGGGCATCCTCCTCCCAGTTGAGACACACCCCAACTGCCATACTTCAAGCTTCTCAAGAGTTTTCCATTCTGCTTCATATTTATACCCTGTTAGAATGATTATACCACAGTGTGCATAACTGCTGCAAGCACTAGCATGTCAAAAGCAGCACCCTGCACATTTATAGTTCCATAAAGACAGCTACTTTGGTAAGTAACATTCATTATGTATAAACTTCTCTTCTCAGCAATTCTTGTGGATCCATAAGTACTATATTAGATTTGAATCAGATTTTGGATCCATCTATATTGATTGACTGCAATCCAAGAAGTGGATGATTAGTCATAAACTGGTGGAAATCTCAAAGAAACAGAATTGCAGCATCCTCAGCCATGTACTCAGCCATTCTACTCATGACCAAGCCGCTATGGCTTGATAAAAACATAACCAATTATTTACAAACTTTTCCACCCACAAGCATAATTGAGGCACACACAAATCCCTCATTTAAGGGTCACCTAAAGTATTACCTTCCTAATTTGACTGAACTGAACAAATTTATAACAATTGAAAGAAGCTATTAATTTTCATGAAAATGAGCATCTCATGAATGAATGCTTCAGTACAACACCTTCCACCTAGACCATAGATGTAGATTCTCACCACAAGCTGGACCCCAGCACACACTATCCTGTAATTTGTCGTTGACAATTGAAATAGTCTCAACCATCAATGACAACATTAGCGGCGAAGTAAAAATCTTGTCCTACACGAGAATGCAATTGAGCACATCAATAAGATTCAACTCCTAAAGTATACAAATCTATTAAATGAGCATATTAATTCTGTATGATACGTGATTAAAGTAACTCACTGCTGATTTCACTGATTAGATATGAGTCAATCAATTTCCTTGATTCATAATTTAACACATGTATCAAACAATGTAACGTCAAAAACATTTCACGGCTTTGATATAGGACTGAGTCCCACAATAAAGAATAAATATTTAAGCATCACACGCAAAATTGCCCAAGCAACACACCCAGGGTTTCTTAAGCATCATGCCAAAGATGAATTGCATCACACAATCTGCAAAGCAAACACTTGCCAAGTTCAATAACAAGAAACAATATTGGAGTATACATAAGATCCTACTATGCAAGCTTAAAAAAAGAAAAGGAAATTTCGTAAAATCCTAATAATACTCAAATCCTAGTTGATAATTTTAGTGATTAAACTTCAAGAAGAATCCTGATCCTTGTTTGAGTTTCATAGTCAATCTTCACCAAAAACTTGGTCGTCATCCTGCATGATTTTCTTGGCTGCATCAGGCTTAGTGGATGTTTTGATTGTCTCATACTCAATTCAATGAATGGGAATCCAATTACAATACTATGTATAAGATCTTTGCGTCCTTGCAGTCAAATGGGTACACATTGGGCAAAAGAAAAATAATTTGTAGCAATAAATTATGTCTGGAGATAATAAAATTAGTTGAATTTGAAGTATCTTTGTGATTAGTTATTATCTAATAATTAATTTACATATGTCATGGAATACCAATCTCAAACATTATATCAGATTTTATGATTCCATTGGATGAAAATCACGATCCACAATCAAAAGATTTAATTTTTTTATTCATGACTCACATTTCCATGTGACCACTTAGGTGAGGCTACCTACTTAACAGTTAATTAATAAACGAATATTGTTCCATGTACAAAGTTCAAACCGCAAAAGACAGATTGACTCATATAATCTATATAACTAAACGATAGAGCCAACTTGATCAACAACCTGACCTATCATGACCTGTTTATATTTAGTTCAGTAAGTTCTCTAATAAAAAATCATACATAAATTTGGTTTCCTTAGTTGTTACATATTATGATTTGATCACACCATATAAATAAAACATTTCATGTAAACCTAGGATTTTGTAAGCTTATGGCTAGTCCCTTTTCAAACTTATTTGACATTGATGAAGATATGCATATGGTACATATGTCAAGTTGGTCATGTTAGGATGGGAATGACCCATTCAATTCAATCAAATTAGTTAAACGGGTTATACATCTCTTGCCTATTTAACAAATGGGTCATGTTCAAATAGAATTTTCTAATAATTTTTTTTGTTAATCTTATCCTGCTCAGATTGACCTATCTACCAATCTGTTGTTAACTTGACATTGAGGGACATGACCAATAAAAATGGAGTGCAATGTTCAGTTAGCAAGTTTGTTGTTTGCATTGCATCATGCAGATTTTGAGCAATTCAGAATATTTCCCAAGAGAGACTAGAGAAAAACACGTTTTGATGATAAAGGAATGTTTCAGGAGGAATATCTAGTTGAGAAGTAATGAGGGTAATGTTCAAGTAACAACATAGAAAACGTAGTTCAAGTAACAACATAGAAAACTTACTTCGACATCATGCAGTAAAACTGTACTGTCTTCAAGTCCCAAGACAACAACCTTGCCATCAGGACACTGGCATAATGATGTTACACATTTACCTAGAGCAGACTAGAATGATTAAGAGAAGCTAGTATTGATGACATACATTGAAATGTGCAAAGAAAGTGAATTCATTGTAAACGAGAGAGAGACAGAGAGAGAGAGAGAGAGAGAGAGAGAGAGAGAGAGAGAGAGAGAGAGAGAGAGAGAGAGAGAATATTTTGTCCCAGTAAAATTAATAGAAGAAGAGGAAAGATAGAGGATAGACATTAACCAACAAAATGTTAATCAAAATTTATGAAGTGAGGGAAAATGTAATAACTGTACAAAATAACTGAGAGGGATATTAGTCACTCGATATGGGATTTCTTTGAGCTAGTAGGTCATCTAAAGCAAGGGAGTCTATATCTTGTTGGCAGCCTCCAATCCAATATCATCAAAAAACAAACCTTTTTGTTCAATTATGGAACCTCAAGGTGAAGTGGATGCACGAAAAATTACTTCAGGTGAGGATTACAAGTGTAATAGTATTTACAACTTAGGATCTTAAGAGAAACCATTCAAGGATTGGCTCTAGTACTATAGTGCACTCAAAACATTCTCCATATCCAGAAGACAATATGATGACTGAAGCATTGAGATGTTTCCAGAGAAAAAATCTCCTCTCTAAATTTTTCCGGTGAGAATAGACATCAAGGACTACCAAGGCTAGGCATCTAATTCTAAGTTCTCACAACTTTGAATTACGAAAAGATTAAGTCATATAGGAACCCAACATACTTGGATGTAGCTCCCCTGACCCTCCTAGTCTTTTTGCTTTCTCCAATTTCTACTCCATCCGTCTTGACCAGATTGTCATACAAGTACGCAGCATAGCTCGAGATATATCCTATTCAAAAGTTAGAACTCCCACCATCAAACTTGATTAATCAAACTGACGTGACGAAATGCCCCCCAAGTAATGACAAGAAGATAAATAAAACTTCAAGCAATACAAAATGTAAGAAACTTTCTGCCTATAGTCTATATTTCAGTATCCAATAAATCTCTCCTTGCAGGGCATGCTCAGTCAGTTAAAGAATGCTCAATCAGTAAAGGAAGAGGAGTCAGCAGTAAAATTACACTATGAGAGTCATAATCAGGAATGTAAGATCTTTTCAGATGCCTGATGACATTTAGATAATATTCTGCAGTGGCTAAACCTGCCAACTCCAAGTGGTAATCAAGCAATTCTGCATCTGACAGAGCTAGTCTATCTAGCATACATGGCATCCCCTCCAATTCATGTTAGTTATTTTCATGGACACTTTAACTGGCGTATGAAGAAGGGCAACAAGAAGGCAATACAGGAGTATGGTACACTTACGGTCGGGGTAGATGACTGACCGGCTAGGTTATGGAAAAAATCTCGCAAAGGCAACAACCTGGTCGAGAAGTTAATAGGAATCTATGTGCCTATAAATAAAATCCCTTCATTCAACTAATACCAGCTTGGAATTCTTTACTCGCAACTAAGTCATCTCTAGATTTCCACTTGCATCACCATCATTCACTCTTCATTTCTGTGTAAAAGACCAACTCCTTAGTTCGACAGAACCTCCTCATTTAGATTTCCAACCACTTTTATCTCTAAATTCATCCAATTATCCATCGAACGCAATTTGAACTAGATTGGCATTACAATGGTCCTATGGTGAAAAAGGAAGCACGTTTAGGAAAAGCGAAAGAAGTAGAATGAGATAAGGCCAATGACTCGAAGAGCAAGCACAGCAAGCCATCGTAGAAGAAATGAACACACTAAATAAAGGAAAAAGGAGAACTTTCTTGAGTCGAAGCAATACCTAGGAGAGATTGTCCACGGCCTCTGCCAATTGAAGCAACGAAGCACCCAAAGCACCCACCTTCGAGTGCTCTGTGACCATCGCCAGCAAATCCTTCTCCAGATTCCGCTCACCCCATCTTCACCTGCCAATTGGAAATTGACCAAACCCCTCACAAAACCGAATCGACCTGCCCATTAGGTCACCAAAGAATGCCTAACGGGAGCTGAGCTTGAGAAGCCAGGCGGTTTGTCAAACTGAAGCTGAAACGGAAGCACGCCTGCTTAAATGTCAAGACGAGGGGCCAAGCTCGAATTCGACCAAGCCATTTGCCATCACCATCCAACCAAACTCCTAGCGCTTGGCCGAATGTTAATACTCGACCAAGCCCTAGTTGGTGAGCTTTATGCTAAACTCCTGTTATAAGGTACGCACGTGCGTCAATGATACAGTAGGGTGAAAAAATGAGATCCAATGTCTTTCTTTTTCTCTTTTAACTGGAATTAGACAATTCATCTTGTTACAAGGTACAGTTTTGCTATACTAGGAAAATCTCATTTCTCCACTTGTGCATGCAGAGTTAGAGACTTGCAACTGGGCAAAGAAAATAGCACGCATAGTACCTCTGCTGCAAGTGATAAAACCTAAGCACATCCAACAATTGAAGAGCAAAAGAATAAGATAATTTACTCTTCCTTCCAAATACGATTACAAAAGCCCTGCAGGTATGTGCTTTGAGAGCTATTTTGGTTCCCGACTATATGACAAATTAAGCGATGCCAAAGCTTTCAATTGTTGAAATAGTAGATCTTATATACTAATTCTAGTCAACAATTGCTTTTTCAGTATTTAGAAAATAGGACACAACTACTTTCCATCAATAATTATCATGATCTTTGGAATCATGCTTATGCAAAACTGAGCAGGAAAAAGACTAACCCTAAACCAGCTGCTCTTTCTTTGGTCTTTTTGGTAGTTATTCTGAAGGCACAATGGGTATTTGCACCAGTTGTCATCAAGCAGAGTTGCAAACGATGTAAACCAGATTCCTTGTGCTGAAGTTTGGAATAAACTTCCTTAACTCCAGGAAAGGGAACAATGAATTATCCATAAGTATGAACCAAAGGTGTTAAATTTGAAATCAAAATCAATCTGCTCACCCGAAGGCACAATTTACCAATCAAAAGCTTAGTCACATTCTGTAGCTTCTGAAGCAGCTCCTCAACTAGGCTGCAATACCCTCTGTAAAACTCAAACCAATTTCGAACAAAACAATTAGTTGGCCTTCCAAAATCCTCGCCTCTCATAAAAAAAAGTTCAACTCCGCTTCAATCAAGGACGAGACTTCCGCTACCAGCTGCCTCATCATACCAAAAAACCCTCTCAAACGCAATGACAGGACAGCAAAAGAGGACTCGAAATCTCCAAGGGAAAAACCTCATCAAGTGCATACCAAAAGCAGCTATGGACCGCAATTTCCCTCAAGTTCTCGAACAAAGCTTGATGTTTTGCTTCAGACCACGGCATCCAGCTGCCCTTCAACATCTCATGCATCACCTCATCAGTCACCTCCGAGTCACAGATGGACAGGGACCTAAGATTAATCCAAGCAATACTCCTACTAAACCAGAAGCTCCGGAGCCTCATATGCAGGTTCACCAGCTAAGAGCATTTATGAAGGAGCGGCGGTACCGCGAAATGGCCGGTCATCTCGCACGGCCTCTTTAGTCACATCGAATGAGAGGTCCTTGACGTGGTCGTCGACAGCAAAGCGAAGCCACGGACTGAGCTCAGGCGCGCAACGGTCGAGAAAATCGATGTCGACGTGGAACTCTCTCTAGTCGAAGCAATTACCAAGGGAGATCGTCCACAGCCTCTGCCAATTGAAGCGACGAAGCACCACCGCCTTCGAAGTCCTCCATGACCATGGCCGGCCGGCAAATCCTTCTCCGGATTCCACTCCCGCCATCTTCACCCGCCAACCGGAAGAAATCGAGCCGAAACCTCACAAAAACTAATCGGAAAAAAAAAATCGAATCGCCGGCGCCCATTAGGAGGCCGAGAAAGAACGCCCGAACGGGAGCCGAGCCGGAGAAGCCAAAGTGGTTCGTCGGAACTTGAAGTTGAAACGGAAGCAGCCCGGCGACCCCCTGCTTCGTCGGTCTCCATTTGCTAGAGAGAACGCTCCGCAAGCAGCCCGAAAACCGCAGCCACCAGCTCTGCCGGAACGAACCGCGAGGAGGGCACGGACAGCGACGGAGGCAGTTGGAGAGCGAGAAGAAGGATGGAAGAGCGAAAGAGAGGAAGGTAGGAGGTCCCCCCACTGGAAGAGCGAGAATTCCCGGCGAAAGATTGCACGCAGAAAAATAGGGACCAAAAGAAGAGAGAGAGAGAGAGAGATTTTTTTAAAGGGCCGCCACGGGATCTAATGGGCTGGGCTAGGCCGGGCCGGGTTGGACTTTATAACAAATATATTTTTGTCAAACACTTTCGGGCCCATGGAGGCTGAAGGATCCTCGCCCGCCAGACTGGTGGGAAATCACATTCACGTCGGTGCGAGTGTGGCGGACTAATTATTGTAATGTGATTTGGACAAAGTAATGTGATAATCATCATAAACTTTTGAATTAAAGAAATATCCTAATGAATTATTCAACGGAATCTCATGAGAGCAAATGTTCATGCTTGCTTAAATGTCATGACTATAAGCCACGCTCAAACTCGATTAAGTCATTTCTATTTTAATTTGGAGTGATTGGATATCGAACTTGAACATATAGAATCATTCTCTAATCAAGGGGAAAACTACCATTCATATCTATGCTTATCTTCATTGCACTTTAAAAAATTCACTGAGTCTTGTTTCAGGCCTTGTTTGATCCGGTTGTTCCTCATATCTGCAATGCAGAGGAATTCAGCCTACTGCAGTACTTTATGTGTCCCAGAAGAGCCTGGAGATTGTCGAGTTCCGAGTTTGTTCTTTCAACAATGACAGATGTAAGCTCACCTTGTCAATCTTGCTCTTACCAAGAGATGCACAACCTCTTAGTCGCATCGATTGAGAAGTCCTCGACACGGCGGTCGACAGCAAAGCGAAGCCACGGACTGAGCTCAGGCGCGCAACGGTCGAGAAAATCGGCGTCGATGTGGAACTTCCTCACCTTGGGTGATGCTTGGAGGATCAAGACGCCGTCCACGGACGGGGAGGTGTTCCGCCAGGTGAAGGAGAAGACGAGGTCCCAAGGCGGCGGTCCAGACGGATCGCCACCGCTTCGACAAAAACGCACGTGCGGACCATCTATGCAACGTCGAGGAATGAGAAGATGCGGTGGATCACACCAACGAGAGGAGGAGGAGGAGGTCGGCGATCGCTTCGTCTTCGCCATGTGGGGGATCGACGATCGAACGGAGGAACCGGAAGGAGAGACTCCTCCGATTTGAGGGTTCATTTCAGTGATTTCACTCGGACTTAAGTTTCTGGCTTGCCGTACAGAGACACGTGTCGCTCGATGGAGAGGCAACCACTTTCCCGCGCCTTTTAATACGGCTACGAGCCCATGATGATGGGCCTCGCACGTCTTGAATTGCCGAGTACCGAACCTTAATTTTTTTAATCCAAGCTTGTCCGACATCTGCAAAAATCATCATTCATATAATGATCGAGTATGCACAAGATCGAGTAGGCGTACATAAGTGAGCTTGAGCCCATGAAAGAAAACATTTGCTTGATCCCGTTGATATCACACTTGAGGGCTCCACTTATCCAGTGGTAGACATAAATAACTATTGGAACTTTGTGAACATCTAAAAACAAAAACCATTAATAAATTTTATGAGATAATTATTTAGCTTAAATTACATTCATGATCAAAGTATGATATCTCATGCGCTCGAAAAATAGCAGATGAATGCTTCGAATTGGTCTAGGATGGACATGTTCTCTTATTTTCAAACTAGCTAACAAGAATGCAACCGGAAAAGACTTTCCTCGCCTCATCATCACGCCAAATGCAAGACTATTGGCATCCACATTGTGCGTCTCATTTAGATGGCAACTCCATGATTCTACTAATTAAGGTTATTGAGCTTATGGCTCAAGTTCTAGCCAACTCGGATTTGGATCGAAACCCGTAGATTAAAATAAGTTAGAGACGTGTTCAGAGGTATTGTGGGTCTTTGTGGAGCTATGTGGAGAGAACTAGGAGATTGGGCCTTGCCACCTGCTGGCCACATGATAGTCATTGGGTATTCGCCGAGCTCTTAGCCAATCCCTTCAGATGCCCCAATAACTTGTATAGTTAATATTCGACATTTTATTTGTTGTGCAAAACAAAAAATGCTAATTAAATATGTTCTCCAATGCAAAACTTGGAAAATCATCTTTATGAATATTGATTTTTTTAATTTGGGTGGAGTAGGTTGATTTGTCCTTCATATTGAAAAAATTAGAGGTATTCGTAACGTTTTGAAAGTGGAATCAAATCAAGCTAAGAATTGCATTTGCTTGGCTTTGGAAGATACCATGAAAAGAGGTCTAGGAAGATTCTACTAGGCAAAAATCCGAACATTGTTTGGTGTGGGTAAAGTACGAATAGCATTGGTAAATATCAAAACCAATTGACAACTAAATTTTGATCGATAACTTATTTGGTTGGTAGCATTTTGGTAAGTTACCAAAATTTTTAAGAAAATAAGAATAGTTGTTAGAATTTCTTTTTTATATATTACTATTGACATCCAAATAATCTCAATGGTTAAAGTTAAAAAAATTCGAGATTCAAAATCCCGTGACATTCATTTCTTAACTTGAAAAAAATTAGATTAGTATCAATAGTACTTTAATTGCATATAGGTGTTAATTCAACATAAGCGTCTAGAAATAGGCGTTTAGTTTTTATAGAAATGTTGGAAGATCCTTTTTTTGGTCAAATCAAAGAACCTACCTTTGACTGAAAAAAATTATTATTTCAATAGTCTTTGATTTTTTTTTAGACATTTGATTTAGAAATAGTGAAATTTGAGTACCTTCAATCCAATCAAAGAAATATCAATCTCAAGAATCGATCAACTAGTTAGAGCACCATATTTATTATCATGGAATTTGAGCTCACATCTTTCAAGATGGTTTCATATGGCGCAATTACACCAAACTCTGTTGGAGAATAAAACTGTTCTTTTCTCATCTTGGAAGGGGTCATTTTTTCTTTTTCTTTTTTGGCTTCTTTTTTCGTTCAAGAGGGAGACGCCACAAGTTAAAAAAAAAAAGTGGGGGGGGGGGGGGGAGAGAAAAATAAGGAGAATTGACTCTTCATGAGCGTTGTGTATACACCTTCACCGTCGTCCCATCGTCATCCGACCTCATCCTCGTCACCGCAAGCTGTATCCATTGTTCTTGGACTTCATTCTATTGAGGAGTTGGAGCAATAGTTGCCACTACCCATTCCGACGACTGAAAGCCCACGCCATCACTTCAATGAGCCTCGCCATCACTCCTCTTGATGCCATTCGTTACCAAGCCACTTGCCCTCGTTGTTCCCGAGCCGCCCTTTCCTGCTTCACCATTGCTCCTTGCCTTCCCCACCGTGAAAACCAAAGAGCCCAAATCTCGTCCGAAGACTCCCTCGCCGGTCGTTGTTCTGTTCGTAGACAGTTGTAAAGGTTCCAATCGCCG
Source organism: Eucalyptus camaldulensis (assembly GCA_019915185.1). Classification (NCBI taxonomy): domain Eukaryota; kingdom Viridiplantae; phylum Streptophyta; class Magnoliopsida; order Myrtales; family Myrtaceae; genus Eucalyptus; species Eucalyptus camaldulensis. The sequence goes on along the minus strand of JAHSVA010000013.1, from coordinate 10,865,786 downwards.
GTTGCGAGTACCCGTCATAGCCTAGTTACACCACTGATAAACCAGGCCTTCCTGCTACCTTCAACAACGGTCATCAATGAGGAGCCACTCAAAACCTGACAGTCCGAGAGTTAATTTTTAAGCTTGAGTATTCTAGTTGGTTTATCCGATTGTATCTCCATTTTTGTTTCTTACCTTTTGTGGATGCAATGGCCAACGCAATGGTTAGCCGACGGTTGGAGATGGTGGTTCGGTGAAGAGCGGGAATGAGTAACGGTGGTTTAGGAGTACTATTGAGCGTGAGGTTTTGAATGTTTCCTCCTGGTTCGGTGAAGCTTTAGATATTAATATGTAGGCATGAAGATTCACTACGAAAAGTCATTGAAGGTGGGAGTTCTGGGAATGGGGAGCCACGCCTCAAAGTGATTCGGAAAGTGAGGGTTCAGATTAGAGTCTCTTTTTGCTTGGGAAGCAACTTGGGAACGAATCCTCCCTTCAGATAACCTACAACAAAGGGGCAAAATATTGGTTAACAGGCGTTTCCTCCGCAAGGAGGAGGCAGAATCTGTGCAGCATCTCTTCTTCACCGTTCATGGACAAGAATGGTTTGGACAGTTTCCTATGCTTGCACTGAATTATCTTTGGGTTATTGGAGCTTTTATGGAGCAAGAAAAGAAGGATTAACTCAATTTGTCTCTCTGTTTTTAGGCTTATTTGGAAAGAGCTAAACAAGAGAGCTTAAAATCGTACACTTTTGGTATGGTGGAGACTGCATATGGATATAAATGTCTTGGTCAATATAGTCGATGATTTATCTTGTATTTGAGCTTGCTTTTGGCTTTGGGAGTTGTTTATCTTGTATTTGAGCTCGCTTTTGGTTTTGGGAGTTGTTCTTCTGTACATGGCTTCAATTTTTGGGCTCTGTTCTTATATGTGTTTGCACTCCCTTGGTGCCCTATAGTTGAAGAGAAACTTTGGATCCAAAGAGAGACCAACACATATTCAAAACATAACAATACTACGGATACAAAGAATAGCTTACAAAACTCGTTTGAAGTGGTAAAATCCAAGTATTTAGGCAAGTATAGTACATAAACCTAACGCAAAAATATTTCGCATGTGACTTAGTAAACCATTTTCATTTACTTGGACTTAACATCTTTAGCATTACTCTACCAAAAAATGGTGCTTAGCTTAAAAAATGGCGATCTAAATGGAAAAATAGTTGGTAAAAAAAATATAAACTAATGAATTCCCACATCTAAGCACGTGAACAAATTGTTGTGAATAGAGGCTCTCATAACCAAGGCAAAGCATCACAGATGAGATCAACGTTGGCTCAATTTTTCACCATCTTCCGAGCACCCGCCAGTTATTTTATTTGCTCATTTTTTTCTGATAATTGAGTTTTCATTCTCAATCTTAGCTTGTTGACAGTAATAATACCATAGGAAAGCAGAGTCTCACTTACTACATCAAGTCCAAGAAGTGGAATTGGTAGTATAAATAAGTCTTAACTTCTCCTATGCTCAAAGTGCTATTAGCAGGTAAAAAGAGTTTAATATGATTCATTGATACGAAGATTGACTCTTGCAATTATGAGGGATACATGCACAAAATGTGAGAAACTCTACGCCTATATCAAATCTTTTCTTGCAAGGAATGCTCAACCAGTACAAGAAGAGTAGCTAGAAGTAATATTACATCGTGAGAGTCACAAACAGAAATCGAAGGAAAACTATATAGATGCATGACGACATTGAGGTGGGTATTGCAGGGGTTAAACCTGCCGACTCCATGGGAGCATCTAGCATTTCTGCATCTGACATAGCTAGTCTATCTAACATAAATGACATCCCCTCCAATTCAAGTTCTTTACCTTCGTAAACACTTTGACTGGTGTACCAAAAAGGGCAGCAAGATGGCAATACAAGAGTAGGGTACACTTCCGGTTGGTCTAGATGATTGTCAGTTATGTTATGGAAATCTCCCAAGGCACCAATCTTGTCTAGAAGTTTATAGGAATCTAGAGCGCATGTAAATTAAAATCCCTTCATTCAACTAATATCAGCTCGGGACTCTTTACTTGTAACTATGTCGTCTCCAAATTTTCCCTCCCATTACCATCATTCACTCTTCATTTTAGTGTAAAACACCAACTCATTAGTGTGATGCCATGTTCTCATTTAAAATTTCAAGCACTTCACCTCTATATTCACCAACTCTCCATCGAATGCAATGTGAACTCGATTGGCAATTGAAGCGGTTTATTTAGGGAAAAGCATCGAAGCACATTTAAGGAAAAGCAAAGGGGGAATAAGGCCAATGACTCAAAAGGCGCACACCAAGCCATCGTTGAAGAAACGAACACACTGAATAGAACAAAAAAGGAGAACTCTCTCTAGTCGAAGCAACACCCAGGAGAGATTGTCCACAGCCTCTGCCAATTGAAGCGATGAAGCACCACCTTCGAGTCCTCTATGACCATCGCTAGCAAATCCTTCTCCGGATTCCACTCCGCCATCTTCACCTGCCAATCGGAAGAAATTGAGCCAAAACCTCACACAAAACCAAATGGGAAAACAATTGAAACGACCCACCCATTATTAGGTTGTGAAAGAGGGCCAACCGAAGCGGAACCTGAGAAGCCAGAGGTTTGTCGAACTATAGCTGAAAGGCAAGCACGTGCCATGACCCTTGGTCGGTCTCCATAGCTGAAAAAGATCCGGGAGCACCCAAAGCGTCCGGTGGCAAATGCGAACTGAGAGGGAGAGACAATGGTGGAGGGTAGAACCCGAAAACCCGAGAAGAAAGCCTGTTGGAAGAGAAGATCGAGAGAGTAACGAAGTGCACTAGAGCCTGAGAATTTTTGCAGCGAAGATTGCGGGAGAGAGAGAGAGAGAGAGAGAGGATACGGGTCGAGCCGGGCCGGATTGGGCCGCAAGTCGGGCTTAACTTCTTCTCCGGGCTCACTCGTCATATAAAAAATCACGTAAGAGATGACCCAACGGGCTGCTACGGCCTCAAACGGTCCGAACCACTTTCGATAACTCGAGAGTTGAGATTAAACCTAGAGCCGGCAAAATGGGTCATAAACCCATATTATGACCTATTTTTATTTGAATGAGTTGTATATGGGTCAAGTGAAAGTTAAATATGGGTTAGAAATGGGTTAAGTAAAAATTAAATATGAATTAGAAATGAGTCAAGTGAATTTTTTTTTTTTTTGGGTTAGTTCTACTTTATTCCTACTCTACACTCACTCTCAGACTTTTGCCTTGCCTCTTGCAGGGCGTGGGAGTCGAAACCCACTCCTAAAACTTACGCGTCCCCACCCCATCCCCCCTGAGAATGTGCGGATTTGAACTCCTTACCTCCCCCTTCCATGTTGGAAGGGTGGCCACTAGGGCAAATCCCAGTAGTTAGTCAAGTGAAAGTTAAATATGAGTCTAAATGGGTTATTAGGAAACTCACTTTAAATTTTAAATCCAGGGCCTTTTTTAACTTTATAAAAATGTTTTTTTTTTATAAAAAAATCGAAGAAATTATAATTTTTTTCATATTTCAATTTTTTTCTTTTTTCTTTCTTTTTTTTCCTTCCTTAGCCGGCGGCCAGCAGGGCGACGGTTGGCCGCCGGTTGGCAATAGGCCAGGCGAGGCTCGAGCTTGCTGGCAAGTCGCCGACGACTGGCGAGGCTCGAGCCTCGTCAGATATGGCGAGACTCGAGCTCGCCTGCGTCAGATGAGGCCTCGGCCTCGCTAGATCGGTGAGATTGAGCCCCACTCGACGCCGGTGAGCTTGAGTCCTGCCAAATCCGGCAAGGCTCGGCCTCACCGACGACTGGTGAGGCTCGATCTCAACGACGTCGGGTGAGGCTTCGACCTCGCCAGATCTGGGGAGGCTTGATCTCGCCGATGACTAGCGAGGCTCGAGTCTCACCAGATCTAGCGAGACTCAAGCTCACCGGATCGGCAAGATCGAGTCCTGCTGGATGCCAGCGAGCTCGATCTCACCTGTGGCCGGTTGCCGGGCGTCGTTGTGGCCGACAACTGGCTGAAGAAGAAGAAAAAAGAAAAGAGAAAAGAGAAAAGAGAAAAAGAAAAAATAATTACTAAAAATTAAAAATTGTATTTTTAAAAAATTAAAAAATAATTAAAATTATATTTAAAAAATTAAAATATTGATTTTTTTTAAATTTTTTTTAAAAAGAATTATAAAAAATTTTCATTAAATTCGTATTGCATAAAAATTATTAAAAATTCATATTGCATAAAAATGTTTTAACAATACTTTATTTTCATAAATAAATCATAAAAATGAGCTTTTTCAGTTTTAGTTAAAAAAAATTTCATATTACAGTTTTTAGTTATTCAATGGAATGTTCATTTCAAATAAGAGAAGTATGTGCATAGTCTAATTTTTTATAATGGAAAACGCCACAAAAAACCTTGAACTTTGCCCAAATTGAGACATTTACCCTAAACTTCTTTTTTTTGTGACGTAAAAAACCCTGAATTTTTGTTAAATGACACATTTATCCCAAAATTATAGGGCATTTTGGTCTTTTCATTTTTAATTTTTTTTCTTCTCTCTTCCCTCCCCAATCGGCAGAGGGAAGCCGGCGTCTGGCGAGGGCTGCCCTCATCGGCGTTAGGCGAGGGCAACCCTCGCCTGCGTCAAGCGACGGTATCCCTCCCTCGCCAGATCTAGCGAGGGCCGTCCTCGCTCGTCACCGGTGAGGATCGCCCTCGCTTGCGTCAGGCCATCCTCGCCCGTCACCGGCGAGGGCCACCCTCGCCTACGTCGGGCAAGGGTGTCCCTACCCTCCCCAGATCTGGCGAGGGCCGTCCTCGCCTACGTCTGGTGAGGGGTGCCCTCGCCAGACGTCGGCTTCCCTCCGCCATGGCCAACGGAGGGAAGAAGAAGAAAAAAAGAAAAAAAAAAGAAAAAAAAATAGAATAAAAAGACAAAAAATACCATTGATAGGGTAAATGTGTCACGATTTAAAAAGTTTGGGGTTTTTCACGTCTCAAAAAAAGTTTGAGGTAAATGTGTCACTTTGGACAAAGTTCAAGGTTTTTCGTGACTTTCTCCCTTTTTATAAATATTTCAATTTATAGGTTTTTATTTTTATTTTTTTATTTACTATTTTTAATTTAATTTGAAGTTTTAATCCAATTAGCATATTGTAGAAGTGGGTTTTCCTGAAATATTAATAGATTTTAGCAATACGGGTCGGGTCAGGTACGAATCACTAGATTTACACTACAAAAATTTAGGTCAAAACGGGTTAAATAGGTCAAACATGAGTCAACCCATTTTTGACCCGACCCCTACCCAACCCAACCCAACCCAACTCACCCCACCCATTTGCCACCCCTCATTAAATCGAACGGGGTTTGGTTCAGGCATTTCATCCAACATTTGAAGCGCGCTGGCTGAAAGGGGGGAAAAACTGAGTACCAACTCGTGTCGGGACTCGCAATAATAATCAACAAGAAGTAGTGATCCAAAACAGCAGCGCACAGACGAACGGGTGCCGTGCTAGCGCGAAGCAGACAACGAGGAAGCCTGGTCCGGCGAGCCCGAAATGGGGCAAGGCAGGGGCACAAACAGGGGTGTCGGCCGAGAGTCCCAACTATACCACTTGCTATGGTCAGTAACAAGGTCTGACAGGAAATCAAATTTCTCATGAAATATGTTAATGGCATCAGCCCACTGCTCATGCATGACTGATAATGATGTCCGGATGACATGAAGTAAATCTTCAATGTTCAAAGCCTGTTGAGCAACTTGATGAAGTTTATTCTTTTTCTGCAGACTTAAAAAGGAGGCATTAAGATTCTCAAAAGTTCGTTCTGATTTCAATTTGAGAATTAAAACAGACCAGAAAATGTGTTTGGTAACACTCCAAAAGCACTTGATGAATAAAAGAAAAACTATTCTCAAAATCAAAATCACAAACTTAAGATGACTTTTTAGTATTCTCATTCCAAATGCAAACATGGAGATTTGGAATAACTAAGCCTGTTTTCAGAATATGATGTAAGCCGAGTATATTCTCACAATTTCTATCGCTAATAACATATATCATTTTCACTAAACAAATATTTTGTTAAAAAAACATCGAAAACAATTTCTATGAAAATGGAAACTAAAGGCGTTTTCTAAAACTAAGCAGGCCTTCAATAGTTGAGAACAAAGTGACGTGTGAATCATGCGACTATGTTTAAAATTTTGCAACAAATTTGCCTCACAACTTTCAACATCTGAACTTAACAGTCTAGAGGCTTTTTACTGAAAGATAGTATGAAAATTACAGGTTGGCTTCGAAGTATGAGGCATCATGTTGTTCAGCTTATGGCGGCTCTTGAACGTCAACTCAAGCATTAAAAATTATCAGCAGGAAAGTTCTTCCATCATGTAAATTTCAAAGTTATTTCTAAGAAAACTGCCCCAAAATTGCTCTACCTTAACTATCCAATTCTTTTTGAAGGATGACGATAATATCCTGAGTTAATAAGCGTTTTACTTTCCTTATGACCAAACAAAGTTAGATACCACCGAAACAAATATCAGTGCACATGAACAACCTTAATATAATCGTAACATCAAGTACAATCACCACCACATAAACTAGAACAGAATCTAGATTTCCACGCTTATCACCTTCATTCACTCTTGGTTTTTCCTGTAAAAGACCAACTCCTCAGTTCGACATCATCTTCTCATATAAGACTTCCAAGCACTTCACACACTGAATAGAACAAAGAAAGAGCTTTCTTGATTCGAAGCAATTACCAGGAGAGACGGCCGATCGACCGCCTTCGAAGTCATCCGTGACCATGGCCAGCAAACCCTTCTCCGGATTCCACTCCGCCATCTCCAGAAGGAACGGCCAAAGCGGGCCGTCGGATTTGAAGCTGAAACGGAAGCGCGCGCCGTTGGAACAGAGCTGGAACAGAGCTGGTACGCTCCGTCTGATAGTCGGAGGAAGGGGGCGGGGGCGGGGGTGGATCTTTTTCTTCTTCTTTTTCTTGAAAAAATTGAAAATTGAAATATCCTTTCCTTTTTCCCTCTCTTGCTTCTTTTAAGGACGTGTTTAACTTTGGAATATAAATCTTTTGAACTTTTATTTCTTGACAAAAAATCAATTTCGTTTCATTTTCCCGTTTCATTTTTCTATTCTGTACCTCCCATTTTCTTGTGTCAAATGGGTCATAAGTTCTTTAGAATGCGCATGATCGTCTACCGATCAGTCCCAAAAAGCACCAAGCTTTGTTATATCTTCATTGTTCCGGAGGAAGAAAGTTTGCAATAATTGATACTGCAAAGATTGATCGAATCAATGGTCAGTCATCTTTAGAGAGTACCCAATGGTTTGTTCTTTGAAATTCCTTTACAAGAACGGTGGGAATCAAGTAGTTTCCTTTCACGTTTGTCTCCATTTTTGCTAAGCAAATGAATATTGATGAGACTGAAGCATATGCTACGAATACGTCACCGTATACCTCATGTTCATTCATTTTTTACATTGCTTATGCCTGGTATGAACTTTTGATAATTGTTCTACAAATTATCCAGAAATAAAATCGCAAAAATTCTCAAAAGGAACAAAAGGGCAAAAAAAAAAGTTCCCGGCAGAACAGCACAGCAACCCGAAAAAAGAAAAGAAAAAGAAGATGAAAAAATGAAGGAGAAAAGCAGCTCATTGAAAAAAAATCGTCAATTTTAGGCATTTCTTTTACGAAATGTTATTGCTTTTACAAACTTTTCTCTCTTTGTTGCGAACAAGAATTTTGATCGAGTGGGTTCCGCTAACGTGCGTCGTCGCTAATTAAGAAAAAAAAAGTGAGGAAAATCTATAAGTTAAGCACCAATCGAGTGGTCTGCTGATTCGTGTTTTGATCTTCAGACTACATGTAGCCCGCATGCACGCTTGTGCATTGAGATCACATGAGGTTCCTGATGGATCAAATCATTGCATTTTTTTATCTACTGGTAAGTGTGATACATGTCTATAGCTCTAGCTTTTCAATCGAACAAATAAAGCCTAGATTGATTCAAGAATAGTGATCTATATTGAATTGCCAACTAAAATCATTCACGGAAAAAGCAAATGATTTGAAATAAATTTTTTCAAAAATAATCGCTTATACGTTTACAAAAATGAACGAACGCGAGAAATTCTTGTCAAGCACGAAAACATTTGGATAATTGAGACATATTTCATTGGTCGATTATTTCAAATTATACAAGTGATCATTTTTAGAAAGGCATTTTTCAAATCATTTATCTTTTCGTGGAACAAAAGGAGCCTCCGTTCAAGTAATCTACAAATAATGTCATATATGGTATGATGCGTTCAATTTTGTCTAAGAAACAATATTGTTTAATTCGGGCCCACATGTTCAATGGTAATCTTGTCGCACACCCCAACAAAACAAAGTGCTCTGATGGGAGGACTCTTGGGACATCGCATCAATGTGAATGTGGTGGTAGATTCAGTTGATGAAATTGTAATTTGGAAAAAAACGTGATTATTCTCATTTACTTTTGAATTTTAAAAAATATGCTAATGAATTATTCAAATCAGCAACTCATAAAAGCGAACATTCACGCATGCTTAACATGTCGAAACGACAGGCCAAGCCTAAAAATATGGCCAAGCCATTTGCCATCACCACCCAACTTCCAAACACTCGGCTGGATAGAAATACTCTCACTAAGTCATTTGCCATCATTCACCCAAAATCCAACCCCTTTCGATGCACCTTTTTTTTTTTTTCAATTTGTGATGATTGCGTATCAAACTTTAATGTACATGATCATCCTCTCGTCAAGTGGCGAACATCATTCATGTCTATTTTTATCCTCATGACATTTTTGGATGGATCACTAAGTCTTGTTACCAATAAATGTGCAGGCCATGTTTGATCCGGCCATTCCTCATATCCACAATGCAGAGGACTTCTGCCCACTGCAAAACTTCACGTGCTTGGCTTGGCATCTGAAGAGCATATAGATCATTGGTTCATAGCTCATTCCTCCGATGGCTACGGATGTAAGCTCACCATGCTAATGCTGCTTTTACCAAGAGATGCACTTCTACTAGAGAAGATGGTCATTAACGTCAAGACCAATGGAAGACGCCAATCGAAATCTCTCAAGTCTTTGCCATGGCTGCTTTTGCCCTAGATGCAATCTTGCCAGTAAAGTTGCTACAAACTGCCCAATAGGGAGGAAGTGGGTGGACAAGAATGGTTTGGACAGTTTCCTATGCTTGCACCAAATTATCTTTGGGTTATTGGAGCTTTTATGGAGCAAGAAACTTAGTATTCTTGACATTGACATCCTTTCAAAAAAAATGAAAAAATGAAAAAAGACAACCCGGAAGCTCAACATTGAACTAAATGAGCTACATCAATTTTCATAACAAATTATTTCCTATCGATCATGTTCAATTTTCCATCTAAAATATCTCATCTTAAAGTGAAAATTACCTATTCTAGGTAAAGTGCATAGGATTTTGAAATCGACTTTAAGTAGTCAACCAAGTCAAGACATTATGATCAAATCATCATTGACAATTCAGAAACTCGTGAATAGATCTGAAAAACCTCCCAAATAGGAAACCATATTCCACACTAATAGATCTAATGATAGGCGGTGGGCCCAAGGGAGTCCATTTGGGAGAGTCCCAACAAGGAATTGCAACTATTGACTTGCTCTATGAAACTAAAGAGACAACTGATAGGAACCTTAATGATACTGATTAGAACAATTCTCCAGCACGCGTTTCTAGACTAATCAAATGTCTGTTGAGAAGTTCATCATGTTTTCACTTTGAAACAGTACTAAACCCAAACATGCTGGAAGGTTCAGAGTACCTAAAATTCTAGATCTTCTAATAGCTACACACCCACAAAGAGAACTATCTACACACAAACATACACACTTACGGAACACTTTCCCTAACCGACGGTCGTATAGGCTCTCAATCTCCCTAAAAAAGAGTAGCAACTCAAAAGTCTAAAATAAAAGCAGAAAGTCTATACAGCAGGCTAACCCAGACACACACCAAATTCTCCTTTGGGTGCTTCAATTGCAGTATAGGTAGGAGCACTCGGGGCAAACAACAAAATCTTCAGATAATTGTGCTGTATCAAAATCGGAGGTGTCATCTCTGAAGTGACCAGTAGAAGTGAAATCTAGAACTTCTACAAGAATAACTTCACCTAGTATAGTTGTTTAATTGACCGGTCCATTACTTTCGGGCTATACTGATTTCTGCCATCAGATCCATTTATTAAGAAAGACTGCTCTATGGAAGTGAGAAAGGAAAGAAGTAGTCATTGACTGAATCTGATAGACTATACTGCTAAATATATGATCTAAAACAGACAGGAGGCTTACAACAATTCCAATTGGAAAGACACCAAATATACTAAAGCACAAAACCCCATCTTCATCTCCACTGCAAAGGATATTGAAACATTGCTTTGAAGAATTTGAGAGCACTACGAATGAATCTTGACCATCATCAGTTAAACCAGTTTCTCCAGGTACTAGTCCAAGCATGCAAGGAGCTCTTGGAGCTGGAGGGAAGAAACGAGTAGTGCAATCTTCAAATGCCAAACCGTTGCCAGAAGTGTCCTGTTAAAAAATGGATAATTATCTTTTCAATTGGCCAAAAAAGAAGAAGAAGAAGGTAAATATAACAAGAGATTAAGGTTAAGGAGTCAACAATCAACAAATCAACAACTCACAGTTGACACCAAACATAAGTTTTCAAAAAACACTTCCACAAACCCATATTGAAGCTGTTGAATGAAATCCTAAGTTTGAGAAAAGAAATATTTTAGTAGACCAGACTAAAATAACTACTTAACTGCAAACAAAGCATTAGATAGAACATGAAAGGTATGAATAATAAAATATTGTCTGTTAAGAATCAAGATCGAGAAGTTAGATGAACTTTTTTCAGTTGAAAGATGCATACTCTATTCACTTGGGCATCCTCCTCCCAATTGAGACACCCCAGCTGCCGCATGGGACTTAAGCTTCTTTAACAGTTTTCCATTATGCTTAATATTTATACTAAGTTAGAAAAAAAAAAAATACCACAGTACGTATAACTGCTACAAGCACTAGCATATAACAAGCAGCACAATGCATCTCCACGGTTCCATAAAGACAGCTAGATTGGTAAGATAACATTCATATGTAAAAATAAGATCTTCAAAGCAAAACATAATCCATGAAGTGGATAATGATTAGTAAATTGGTAAGACATCACAAAGAAACTTTATGGCAGCAGCATCAGCCAAGTTCTGAAAAATTGTACCCATGACCAAACAGCTAGCTTAATGAATAACTGGTAATCTACGAACTTTTCCACCCACAAGCATAATTAAGGCACATACAAATTCTATCATTTAGGAGTCACCCGAACTATTACCTTCCTAATATGACCGAACTGGACATATGTCACTTTAAATAATAGAAAGAAACTAATAATTTGATGAAAATGAGCGTGCCACAGATGACTGCTTCTATATGCTGTCTCAGTCATCTTTGGATAGGAATGAACGATTCAATCTAATTAGTTAAATGGGTATATATAAGATACAAGATATCACGATATCATCTAAATCAAGGACTTTGTAAGTTTATGGCTATTCTTCTTAAAAATTATATGACATTGACGAAGATATGCATATTGCATGTATTGTACAAGTTATAAATGCTGTGCCGGTCATGTTTGGATTGGAATGAACCATTGACTTTAATTAGTTAAATGGGCTATTTATCTCTTGTCGTTTGTAGACCTATTTAACAAAGGGGGCATGTTTGAAAAGAGCATTCTAATAAGATCTGTTAAGGCTTTTGTGCTCAGATTGACCTAACTAGCAGTCCACTGTTCATTTGACATTGGCAGACAGGACCCATAAACATGGATTGCCATCTCTATTAGCAGCTAAATGTTTGTTGAGCAAGCTTGCTGTTTGCAATGCATCATGCGGCTTTTGAGCAATTCAGAATCTTTCCCAAGAGAGATTAGAGAAGAACACATTCTGAAGATAAGGGATTCTTGCAGTGAAACTGTATCATCTTCTAGTCCCAAGACAACTACTTTGCCATCAGGATGCCAGCATAATGATGTTATACATTTATTTAGAGTACATTAGAATAGTTAGATAATCCAGCGCAATGACATACAATGGAATGTGCAAAGAAAAGTGATTTCATAAACAACAACAACAACAAAAACACAGAGAGAGAGAGAGAGGGGGGGGGGAGAGAGACAGAGACAGAGACAGAGAGGATGAATAATTTGTTCACCATAAAATTAATAGACTAAGAGGAAAGACAGAGAACACACATAAACCGAGAAAATGACAATCAAAATTTGGGAAGTAAGGCAAACATCATAACAGTACACATTATATCTGACAGGGATATTGGTAGCTTGACATGGGATTTCTTTGGGCTAGTAGATCATCTAAAGCTGGGGAATCTATATCTTTTTGGTAGCCTTCAATCCATTATCTCAATCCAGGAACGAATCTTATTGTTCAGCTTTGGAACCTCGAGGTGGAGTGTAACCATGAAAGCATACGTCAAGCAAGGATCACAAGTGTACAAGTATCTACAACTTATCTCAACAGAAACCACTCAAGGATTGGTTCAAGAAGCACTCGACAACATGTTTTTCATATCAAGAAGGCAACTTGATGCATGCAGCATTCAGATGTTTCTGGAGAAAATATACCTCCTCTCTAAATTTTTCCAGTGAGAATAGATTACAAAAACTACCAAGGCTAGGCATCTGATCCCAAGCTCTTACGAATTTGAATTACCAAAAGATAAAGTCGTACAAGAACTTAACATACTTGGATGCAGCTCCGCCTACCCTCCTAGTCTTTTTGCTTTCTCCAACTCCTCCCTCCATGTATACATGTATGCAGCATAGCTTGACATATATCCTATTCACAAGTAAGTTAAATTCCCAACAACAAACTTGATTAATCAAAATGATGTGACGAAATGCCCTTTTGTAATCAGAATAAGATAAATTAACTTCAAGTAATACAAATTGTGCAAAACTTTCCAGACTAGACTCTCCATTTTAACAATACAGAATGTGAAAAATCCTTGTAGGGAATGCTCCATCTGTACGAGAAGAGGAAGAAGAGGAGCCAGAAGTAATATTACGCTCAATCAGTACAAGAAGAGGAAGAGCGGAGCCAAAAGTAATATTACATCGTGAGAGTCACTAACAGAAATTGAAGGAAAATATGTAGATGCCCGATGGCATTGAGATCATATTTTGCAGGGGTTAAACCTACCAACTCCAAGTGGGCATCAAGCGTTTCTACATTGGACATAACTAGTCTATCTAGCATAAATGACCTCCCCTCCAATTCAAGTTCTTTATCTTCATGAACACTTTGACTGGTGTACCGGAAAGGGCAAAAAGATGGCAATACAGGAGTAGGGTACACTTCCAGTTGGTCTAGATGATTGTCAGTTATGTTATAGAAATCTCCAAAGGCACCAATCTTGCCTAGAAGTTGATAGAAATCTATCGCACCTGTAAATTAAAATCCCTTCATTCAACTAGTATCAGCTTGGGATTCTTTATTTGCAACTATGTCATCTCCAAATTTTCCCTCCCATTACCATCATTCACTCTTCATTTTTGTGAAAAACACCAACTCCTTAGTTTGATGTCATGTTCATATTTAGAATTCCAAGAACTTAGCCTCTATATTCACCAACTCTCCATCAAATGCAATTTGAACTGGATTGGCAATTGAAGTGATTTATTTGGGGAAAAGGACCGTAGCACATTTAACGAAAAGCAAATGGGGAATAAGGCCAACGTGCATGCAGAGTCAGAACTTGCAATTGGGCAAAGAAAATGGCACACCTTGTACCTCTGCTGCAAGTGATAAAACCTAAGCACATCCAAAATTGAAAGGCAAAAGAATAAGATAATTTACTCTTCCTTCCAAATACAGTTTAAAAAACCCAGCAAGTATATGCTTTGAGAACACTTTTGGTTCCAACCTATATGACAAATTGAATAATGCTAAAGCTTTCGGGTGTTGAAATAGTAGAACTCATATACTAATTCTAGTCAACAACTGCTTTTTCAGTATTTAGAAAATAGGACACAACCACTTGCATCAATAATTTACTATGATCTTAGGAATCATGATCATGCACTACTAAGCAGGAAAAAGAATGACCCTAAACCAGCTGCTCTTTCTTTGGTCTGTTGATAGTTATTCTGACGGCACGATGTGTATTTGCACCAGTCGTGATCAGGCAGAGTTGTGAAACGATGTCAACTGAATTCCTCGAGCTGAAGTTTGGAATGAACTTCCTTAACTCAACGAAGAGGGAACAATGAATTATCCATAAGCATGAACCAAACGAGTTAAATTTGAAATCAAAAACAATCTGCTCACCTGAAGGCACCAACTCCCAATCAAAAGCTTAGTCGCGTTCTGCAGCTTCTGAAGCAGTCCCTCAACCAGGTTGCAATACCCTCTGTAAGACTCGAACCGATTTTGAACAAAACAATCAGTTGGCCTTCCAAAATCCTTGCCTCTCATAAAAAAGTTCGACTCTGCTTCAATCAAGGATTGAGACTTCCGTTACCAGCTGCCTCATCATACCAGAAAATCCTCTCAAACAGCAACAGAGGACTTGAAATCTCCAAGGGGAAACTCTCATTAAGTGCATCCCGAAAGCAGCTATTGCCAGCAATTTCCCTCAAAGTTCTCGAACAAAGCTTGATGCTTCGCTTTAAACCGTAGCATCCTTCCAAACTAAGGTCCTCGAGAACAGGGCTGCCATTCGACATCTCATGCATCACCTCCGAGTCACAGACGGACAGGGACCTAAGATTAATCCAAGCGATGCTTCTACTCAACGAGAAGCAACAGAGCCCTGAGTGCACGTTCACCAAACGAAGAGCATCCATAAAAGGAGCAGCGGTACTGCGAAATGGACAGCCATTCTCGCACAACCTCTTAGTCGCATCCACTGAGAGGTCCTCGACACGGCGGTCGACGGAAAAGCGAAGCCACGGACTGAGCTCAAGCGCGCAACGGTCGAGAAAATCGGCGTCGATGTGGAACTTCCTCACCTTGGGCGACGCCTTGAGGATCAAGACGCCGTCCACGGAGGGGGAGGCGTTCCGCCAGGGGAAGGAGAAGACGAGGTCCGGGGGCGGCGGTCCAAACGGATCGCCACCGCTTCGACAAAAACGCACGTGCGGACGATGTATGCAACGTCGAGGAACGAGAAGACGCGGTGGATCACACCAACGAGAGGAGGAGGAGGAGGTCGGCGATCGCTTCTTCTTCGCCATGTGGGGATCGACGATCGAAGGGAGGAACCGGAAGGAGAGCCTTCCTCCGATTCGAGGGTTCATTTCACTCGGAGTTAAGTTTCTGGCTTCCGGTATAGAGACACGTGTCGCTCGATGGAGTGGCAACCACTTTCCCGCGCCTTTTAATACATCTACGAGCCCATGATGATGGGCCTCGCACGTCTTGAATTGCCGAGTACCGAACCTTGATTTTTTTAATCCAAGCTTGTCCGACATCTGAAAAAATCATCATTCATATAATAATCGAGTATGAACAAGATCGAGTAGGTGTACATAAGCGAGCTTGAGCCCGTGAAAGAAAATGTTTGCTTGATTTCGCTTGATTTGTGATATCATGCTCGAGTCCTCCACTTACGGGGTGGTAGACATAAATAACTATTGAAACTTTACAAATATCTATCCAAGAAAAACAGATAAAATAAAAATTATCCATAACTAACTTTTATGAGATAATTCTTTAGCTTAAATTACATTCATGATCAAGTATGATATTTCATGGACTTGAAAAATGGCATACGAATGCTTCAACGTCTTGAATTACATTGGCTTGAATGCAAGAAATGACAACCCAAGCAATTCATAAATCTCACCACTATGATGGACATGTTCTCTTATTTTCAAATTGGATGACAAGAATGCAACCAAAGAAAACTTTGGTTATTGGCATCCACATTGTGTGTCTCCATTTAGATGGTGGCTCCATGATTCTACTAATTAAGGTTATCGAGCTTATGGCTCGAGTTCTAATCAAATCGAATTTATGTCGAAGCCTAGAAATTAAAATAAGTTAGAGACGTGTTAGGAGGTATTGTGGGTCTTTGGTGGAGTTATGTGGAGAGGATTGGGAGACTGGGCCGTGCCGCCTACTAGCCACATGATAGTCATTGGGTATTGGCCGAGCTCTTAGCCAATCCCTTCAGATGCCCGAATAACTTGTATAGTCAATATTCAACATTTTGTCTGTTACACAAAACAAAAAAATGCTAATCAAATATGTTCTCCAATGCAAAACTTGGAAATTCAATCTTTATGAATATTGAATTTTTTAATTTGGGTAGAATAGGTTGATTTGTCCTTAGTATTGAAAAAATTAGAGGTATTCATAACATTTTGAAAGTGGAAAACAAATCAAATCAAGCTGAGAATTGCATTTGCTTGGCTTCATAAGATACCATGAAAAGAGGTTCAGATTGATTCTACTGGGTAAAAATCCGAACATTGTTCGGTGTAGTAAAGTATGAATAGAATTGGTAAATATCAAAACCAATTGACAACTAAATTCTGACCAATAACTTATTCGTTCGGTAGCATTTTGGTAAGTTACCAAAATTTTTAAGAAAATACCAACAATTATTAGATTTATTTTATATATATTACTATTGACATCCAAATAATGCTGATGGTTAAAGTTACAAAAATTTGAGATTCAAGATCCCAATCGCGGTAAGACTCATTTCTTAACTCGAAAAAAGTTAAATTAGTATCAGTAGTACTTTAATTGCATATAGGTGTTAATTCAACATTAGCATGTAGAAATAGGCGTTTAGATTTCAAGTTTTCATAGAATTGGTTGAAGATCCTTTTTTGGGTCAAATCAAAGAATCTACCTTCAACTGAAAAATTATTATTTCAATAGTCTTTAATTTTTTTAGACATTTATTTAGAAAAAGTGAAATTTAAGTATCTTCAATACAATCAAAGAAATATCAATCTCAATAATCGATCAACCGGTTAGAGCACCATATTTGTTATCATGGAATTTGAGCTCACACCTTTCAAGATTGCGTCACACGGCGTAATTACACAAGAATAAAATCTACTATTTTCTCATCTTGAAAGGAGAGACTGTCCCCCACATTAGAGGTCCACACACAATAGACATTCGTTCTGAATATGAGATTTCATCTCCATCCTTGTCCAAGTATGTAGACCAGGGCCAGCTTTCTTGTAGCCAAAACACAAGCCACACCTCTACTAGCTTTAGCCAAGAATAAAATTTTTTAACTTGATCTCACTTCAATGTTCCTATAATATGGCCATAACTAATGTGATGTTTTGATACCTCTGTTGGGTAAAAGTAATAAGTACAATACTTGCATCGTGCTAAAACATAGGAGGAAGCAATACTTGTGTACCTGAAGAGGCTATCTAATAAGATTCTATATTCTTTCTTCATAACTTATGGTGGAGGGAAAAAGTAATTTTTAAATATATCAACTCCCAGCTAAAAAGATAACTGATCGATCACTCTTAATCCTTTCGTGGAATGAAGCAAGAGCGCGCTACTAAACAAAGATTTCAAATATACCTCGAAGGTTACCGTCATTCACGGCTGAATTCATCGTGCTATGAAGCCGCCTCCTATGGTTGGTGAGTGTAATAGCTTCCAAACACATGCATGATTGAATTGACTAGATATCGAGCTTTCCCAATAGGGCGGGAAAGGAGCCATGTCTAGGAACTTTTTCCGCTCGACCTACAGCGGGAAGAACAGCCAAGCCAAGGTAAGAAAAAACCTTTCTAATCTTAAGATCTTAAGGACACGTGGGGCGAATGGAATGCATTATTTAATTCCAAGGTTTCTTGCATTACCGGACCCGGATTCACTTTCATTTTTTTTTTTTTTTTGAATGCCCCAAGAGAGGGAAAAAGTTGAACAATATACCAAACAGGAATAAGGGCGAGAAAGAGATTTAATTAAAAGAGGAGTAAGGCATGTGAACCATGAATGCTCTATAGTATCTTTCTATACTAAAAACCCTGATAGTATCTATCTTCATGAACATGTACGTAGTAGTTCTTAGTCAGTAACTCAAACTACAATGAACCTACCATAAGAAGATAATTATTCTTTCTGTATTTGTTTGGCCACTAAAGATTAATCTTTTTCGCACTTTGACCTCCCAATTGATCCAAAATTTACAGGAAAACCTAATACTTTAGTATTTTACTACTTCAAATGAAAAAAATATTCTTTGGAGCATAAATTTGCACGTTTTCAACCGTCGAAACAAACATGAAATTGTCCATTAGAGAGGCACAACATACCTATGCCAGTCATATTTAAACTTAAGTGTAGGTTGTAAAAGTGGAAATTTAGTAAGGAGCATGGATAGGATAATTCAACTCCACCACCTAGTCATGAAATAAATTTTTTACTGATACTGGCAAGTTTATCAAACGATGATACAAAAAGGAAAGACTATGAGCAACAGTAAGTTTCCAAAAATCCAAACTGCAAATAGACATGGTAAGAAGCTCAAGGAAAATAGTTTTTAAAGTACACAATTGATGGCAGCGCAATGAGTTGATCCTCTGCTCGATTGTATGGCGGTGTAAAATTTTTTTACCACTAACAAGGAGGAACCACAGTATGGGGAATGCAGCAAATCTTCTCATTCTCCCTCTCTAGGTATAAGATAGAGTCCAAGATGTGTAATTCACTGGGCTAGTGTTCTAGAAATGAGAATGAGACAACCAAGCAAAAGTAGCACTACTAGCCCATTAGGGTCATCAAATGCACATTCCTATTCAAGTACAAGGCTCCAACTGTCAACACAACTTTTGCAGTTATGTTAAGGCGGAAAGTATAACATCCTTTAAAATTGCAGGCATGAAATAGGATGTATATGCATATAAGAGGAAAAATTAAGCTGCCACTCCTCGTGCTGATGAGGAAAGCAGATACATGATAGGAAGAACGAAAGAATAAAAGTTTTTAAAATTGGACTAGTAGTTCAACCAGTCAAACTAGTAACCATGCTCTATCAGTTCGACCAATTGAGCCGATTGCATGTAAAGTTGTCAAATAGAATACACATGTCCGGAACAAAGAAGCCCAGGTTACTCGGCAAAGCTACTTGAGCACAAAAGACAGGATTCCTGTTCTCGATATAATTGTTCAAACTTTTAATAGACTTAGCTAATATAGTTAATAAATAAGTAATCCACCACAAAATGAAGCAAGAAGACATCGGAGTAGATGGTTGGCATGCCTTTTAGTTACAAGAGGTTGGAGTTCCAAACCCCGACCCAACTTTAACACTCTTCCTTAAAGTTTTTGGAAGGCCTAGAATTGGTCTAGACTAGTTGACAGGCTTGCTGGGTTACCATTTGACAGTTACACATGGTTACTGGTTCGACAGGGTCGATACCACTGCTATATTAGCCACATATGCAAATAAGGGATTTAACATATGATATACCCAGCTTTCACCTTTTATAGAGCCAAATCCACATAATAGTAACTAGGAGGGATACACAACAAGATCAATTCCAAAGGCTTTCCTTGCTTCACATTGCTTGAATCATAAATCACCTCACCACTGCTATACCATTTGTAACATCTTAAAAAGATAATTTGTAAGGAGATATAATCTGTAAATCCAATTTCACAAGTTCGATTAGATGAAGCAAAGTTAGAGGCATCTTGTAAAGTCATATAAAGAAATGATTAGCAAGAAAAAGCAGTTGTACTCTGCACATGTAGATCTCTGTAGAAAATCGTAGTTTCATATCAAAGGTATATACCTAGTAGAAGGACAGCAAAATGGGAATGTATCTGCTGGATGCTAAAATTGATGTAGGAGAGAATTTTGGCAATATTTTTTTTTGGTAAAGTACTTTTTTTTTTTTTTGGTAAAGGAATTTTTTTTTTTTGGCAATATTATTTCCTACTAATCTGGAAAAATGAGATACTGTTTTTCCATACACAATTATCATAAGCTAAATAGAGCCCAACCCAACAAGATCACCCAACTTAAGTTCCAATTACAGTGTCCAGTAATCAACCTGAGATCAAATATGAAACACAGAATATTAGGAAGAGGGTAAGTGAAAAACCATTTTTGACTACAAAATCCAGAAGACAACACCTTACCCCCAAAGATTTCCTTTTCTTTTTCTCCTTCTCGACAGTCTCAAAGTTCAGGCTACTCAGGCAAGGAAATGAAAAATATTTGTACAATTTCATGGTAATAGGAAAATGGATAGAAAGATCTTCAAACAAACTCAAATAATTGATGAGTTGGATAACACAAAAGCACAAGCTCTTAAGTAAAGGATTGCGATGTTCACACAAACCAATTTTGAACCCGGTAATCATATTCAATCTCTTGTTATGCGTACAAAGAGATCAAGAATTTTACATTTGGTACACATATCAGCCAAAAGGACCAGACTTGAAAGGGCGAAAAAAGCAATTACTTCAAACAACAGATAACAGCAATGTTTTGTCCCATAATTTCTATTTCTCCCACAGAGGTGGCATGTGTAAGAACACCTATGCATGGAAAACTGATATAGCATTAATAAGAATAATCTACAATGAAAGAGCAATTAACGACATATTCAGGTAAGAACTTCTATGCACTAACAAGATTCTATTACATTTCACATTTCTAATTCTTTTGCCAATAACTGTGTTCCATCTGTTGAAATTCCTCGCATGTGTCCTTTGCAGATATTCACTGTCCCCAAATCATCCAAGTTGCAGTAATTCTCTGGCATAATAATGCGTGTAAGACATCTTGCTGACCTGACCTGGCGGGATACATCAAAGGCAAAAAAGCGCAAGAAATTACAATTGATCTTTCAAAAAGTGAGAACATTCCAATCCAATGAGAAACAACAATCAACCCATCAATTTTAACCCTCGTTACCATGTTATAATTAAAATTGTGCTGGACCAACAAAAGCCACCGTTGACAACCAGCAACTCCCCCTAACTTGAGTCAACCTTATCTAGTTGAAGTGCTCTAAATATTTATGGAGACTGCGGCAAGATGACATGAAATGAAGGACTAACCTAGAAACCAGGAGTCATTTACAGTTGCATATCATCAGTTTAGCAAGTAATTTGGTCACGTTGGATTAAAGCATGATTCAACTGCTAGAGCACATGAAAACAATACTAGGCTTGACAGCATATTATTCTGACCTTTAACGCATGACCAAGTTCCATTACACCATGGTATTAGAATTCTCTGGCACACAAATGGATAGCACAACCCAGTGAAGGCCTACCAAAATAGCAACTGGAGTACATGAAGGCAATACTAAGTTGACCATACTCCGCAATATCCAAGGAATACTAAGCTGACCAACTTTCTCACTTCAAAGTAATTACAAGGAGAGATTGCCCACGGCCTCTGCCAATTGAAGCGATGAATCACCAACTTTGAGTCCTTTGTGACCATCACCAGCCAACACTTCTCTGGATTCCACTCTGTCATCTTAACTTGTCGATCAGATATCGAGCAAACTTCACAAAACCGAGTCGAAACAATTGAGTCAACCGACCATTAGGTCGCAAAAGAACACTGGGAGCCAAACCTAAGAAGCTAGTGGTTTTTCAAAATAGAGCTGAAACGGAAGCATGATGAACAGTGGCCCTTTGCTGGTCTTCATAGCTAAAGTTCCATGAGTAGCCGAAAACGCAACACCAGTGCCAGAACAAATCGCAAGGATGCAAGCTGAAAGAGGGCTTGTGAAGGATAGAGCTTAAAAAAAAAACCAGAGGAAACGTGGGATGACAATGTGCAAACAACCTTTTGCAATTCCAACGATGCATTGTCAAGGTTTGGAGAAGCTCAAGAAACATCGAGCTCCTGATCCTTCTATGATTTCATTCCTTTTAGAAGTGCCTTGCGAAAGCTCTCTTGGATATTTCAGCATTTACATCAACCAGTGGAATAATAAATGAATCTTGCCAGTGAGTAAGATGGAATCAATCTAGCAACTAACATCAACAAACTACTAATAATACTCCAAAGTTTATGGGAACTCGCTTTGTCAAACTCGATATTCTTTTTGAACTCTTTGGATCCAACTAATGGGGCTTCTAACATCATCAACCACGGAAGCTTTGATTAAATTAGTATAGTGTATTTAACTCAAGATGGTTGCTTTGTGGGACATAGTATGATTCTTTTCCTTATCATTATGTGATATTCATGCATTAGAATTAATGCAAGATAGTTTTCAAATGGAATATAGGATACTGAAAATTTTCTTCAAGAAACTAATGGAAATGCTTCTTATATTTTTCTTTTCAGCAAGTAAATGAACTAACAAGAGCTTATGCACAATGTAAGGAATTGTTTCACAGTACAATTGATTATGCCAAAAGACATTCTAGTTAATGTCTTGCCTGGCTCAATAGTTCGGGTATACGACAGATGGCTTTACCAACTCTACAAACATCAAGATGCATTCTTTGGAAGCCTTGGAGTAGGTATACCCTAGACTCAAACCAAATGAACATGGATCCATAGTTAGAAAAATTCGAATTGCAATTTTCTCGATCAATCCAAATAATTCATGATGCTTTTGCTTCCGCCCTGTTTGCTAGTTCACTCACAGCCACACCACTAGGAGAAGAGCTTGTGCTTGGATTTAGCATTTCTAGATTGATACGATTATCCAAATCTACTAATGCAGACAGTTCTGTGAGTTAGCATGTATGAAACTCAATGGTTGGACAATTTTATCCCAAGTCAGTAGCACATGCACAGTAAGGGATGCCCTATTAACATACTCCTTTTGCATTGAAGTTCACTCTTAAGTGTACCTTAGAAATATGCAGTCATGAACTGCATGATGACTGTAGAGCAAACTAAAACCTCACATTAGAAGGATCACCATATAGGGTCCTTCATTTACCATTTTCTTCAACCTATACAATGACCTTTGGCATGCTATAAAAAACCTGTACACATTAGTTTTTCAGTACTTCTAGCATTCCAAAATCAATCGAATGTTGAGAATCCTTATTTTTCTGCATAGGATGAAGGATCTTACTTGAAAACTAATGACAAATGATGCGCTTTGAAAGCCTTATCATCTATTTCCGCTACTGGCATGACAAGCAGAACCATTTTGCCAAAGCACACATTAACTTCCATGAACATCTCCCCTAGATTCCTTGAATTCAAGTAAGAAAACAATGGTAACACTATCAACTAGCAAAAAATATTGACAAGATCATAAATCTTGAAAAATATTGCAGGCGGGAAATACAAATGAAAACTGGGCCTTAGATCTTAAAAGAGCATAGGTTGTTTACCTGCTTTATGTACCTTCGTTAGAAAATGTGGATCTTTTCCTCATCAGAGTCGTCCATATAGTATGATCTTAATCCTCTTGTTTTACCATATGTAATCTAATGTTATTGATAAATCTTCGTTCTAGATAATTTTGGAATTGTTTTGAGCAACTTGCATCCAATGATATTCAGTTTTTTTAAAAACTCCAACCTATCGAGGCCCTGAATCTCAACCAAGTTTTCGCAGTCTCTAGCTTCTAATATCTTCAGACTCTCGGATTTTGGAAGGAGTAGCCTTTCAATTGAAGCACACCTAGAGATATACAGTCCTTTCAAGGACTCCAACCTATTGAGACCTTGAATTTCAACTAATTTCTTGCACCAATCAACACGTAGTTTCTTCATACTTCCGGATTTTGGAAGGTCTAGCCTTCCAATTGAAGTGCACCTAGAGATATCTAGACTTTTCAAATACTCCGAACTATCGAGCCCTTGAATTTCAGCTAAGTCTCTGCAGCATTTAGCCTTTAATTTCTTCAGCCTCCCGAAGTTTGGAAGGTCTAGCCTTCCAATTGAAGTGCACCTAGAGATATCTAGACTTTCCAAATACTTCAAACTATCAAGCCCTTGAATTTCGGCTAATTTTATGCATTCTCCAGCATCTAATTCCTTCAGCCTCCCAAATTTTGGAAGGTATAGCCCTTCCATTGAAGTGCACATAAAGATATCTAGACTTTCCAAATACTCCAACCCATTGAGGCCTTGAATTTCGGCTAAGTTTACACATCCTCGAGCTTGTAATTTCGTCAGCCTCCCAGATTTTGGAAGGTCTAGCCTTTCAATTAAAGTGCAACGGCGGATATCTAAACTTTCCAAATGCTCCGAGCTATCAAGGCCTTCAATTTCAGCTAAGTTTTTGCATGTTACAGCACTTAATTTCTTCAGCCTCCCGGATTTTGGAAGGTCTAGCCTTTTAATTGAAGTACAATGGCTGAAATTTAGCCTTTCCAAATACTCCAACCTATCAAGGCCTTGAACTTCGGCTAATTCGAAGCATTTGTACACATTCAAATTCTTCAGACCCTCGAATTTCGGAAGGTCCAACCGTTTGATTGAATAGCAAAATACGATAGTCAAGCTTTCCAAATATATCGATTTGTCAAGGCCTCGAACTTCGAGTAGATTATAGCAATCGGAGGCATATAATGTCCTTAGATGGACAAACTGTGAAACGTCCAGCGTTTCAATAGATCTACAGCGAGAGACGTTCAAGAATTCCAACTTGAAGGGTGTGTTTAGGGATTGTGGTGATTCCGATTCTTCAATGTCTGTCGGTTGGGAGCATTTTGAACTCTTTAATAGCGTTGATGGAAGCACCTGGATGCACTCGAGAAATCTGCAACCCTTAACTTGTAGGTTCTTGAGATGGGCTAGGTGGGAAAGCGAAGGCAATTTGCGACTTTGACAGGTGACGCCCAAATATGTTAAGCTGGAAGGAAGGTCCGGCAGCGATTGGAGCTTGTCGCAGTTTATAAATCCAAGGCGTCGCAGGGAAGAAAGATTACACATGCTTTCTACCATTATCCCTTTTAGATTTTTGCAACCGGGAGCACGTAACTCTCGGAGCTTTCTTAGACTCCCGATACCGCTGGGCAATTCTTCTATACCACTGGAAGAAATATTTAGAATCTCTAGATTCTCCAAAGACCCTATGCTATTTGGTAATGTAGAAAGGGATAGAGTACCTGATAGATCTAGTTGCTGCAGTGCTTTTAATTTACCTATTTCTGCTGGAAGCTCCTTGAGGCAGAAACGAGGAACAGGGCGTTCGACGCCTGTGTCGGCACCTACCGCGAGATGAAGCGCATGGGACGAGCCCAGCTCCAAGCGAAGGAGGCCCTCCGTGTCTTCAATGGAAGCGTCGATTCGCTTCAGTCTCTCACACCCCCTGAGGATGAGAACCTCTAACTTCTCAAAAGCTGAGAGGAAGTCAGTATTTTCCAAAGATCGACAATACGAAAGGTCTAGATATTTAAGCTTCTTTGCCATCTATGGAAAAAAGAAAAAAAAAAAACAATAATGAATGTCAATGGGTGAGTGTAGAGTCATTATGATTCAAAAGAAAGCATAAAAGGAGAGGAAAAAAAAAAGACTTTAATTCTTACCTTGAAAAAACTCCATCCTTCCCATTTCTCATTTATCTTAGCTCCTCGCAATTCGAGTACAAGTAATTCCTTTACATCAAAAGTGTTTACTTCAAAACTCGCTGGACAATTTTGCCATTGAAGCCATTTTAACCCCTTCATTAAGTCCTTAAAATCTCCACTGAGATGTACATTTATCATGTGAAGATATCTTAGATTCGTCAAATTCTTAAATTGTTTTTCTGTGTAAATGTCACCATCTCCCTTAACCTTTTCTGGTGGAAGTATTCCGCAGATGCTAATCGCCTCAATCTTGTCCGTTCCCTATAAGCAAGAATCAATGTTCATTAGTACTATATCCAACTAAAGTCATCGAATATTATTTGTTCATAATGCTATCGATGTGTATTAATGTGTTCAAGAGACCAGCAATGTGAAGACATTATTTTCTTTTTATGCCAATAAACTACAATTATAAAGGCTCACAAAGTGAAGGATGTCGACTTCCATTTCGAAATTTGGCCATTCGCATCCGGATCTTAAAAAGAATTATGATGTAATGGCTCGTGTAGAGTAAAAACTTTACAACTTGTAATCTTCTTCTTTCTGGAACTGTAGTTTCATTATCACACTAGTTAAGACATGCATGCAAAGCACGGAATATAATCAAATTGCAAAGTGCAACATCAAAATTTTACTTGGTCAATTTTATATTTCTATTAAGGAGACCTTTTCTATTAAGCAATGCATGGGTGAAAGGATAGATAAAAGGGAGAAAAACCTCAGAAGCAGCGAGTCGGCGAGCAAGACTTACCACAGATTCGGAGTTATTAAGGAGACTTCTAGCAAAAAAAATAAAAATAAAAATAAAAAAATAACACACACACACACACACATATATATATACATACATACATACATATATATATATATAGTTTAAAAAGTTAGAAATAAAAGTCCTTTAAAAAAAACAATTCAACGCATTCATAACACTTCAAAATGGAAATAACCGTTCTGACAACTCCAAAAATCAAAACGGAAGGGGGAAAATAAAGAGGCCACGAGATCCCGGCCTAACCATTTTTGATGAAAGAAATTAATTTCTCGCCATCGATTCGGATAATTGAATAACTCAAAAAGGCTTGTTTCAAGTAACTTTTATTCTTCATCTTTTGTTTTTTCTCAAGAGCATGCACTTTGGCCAATATTTTTTTGGTGATATATCCGTGAAACTTGTCGACACGCCAAATTTTATACATGATTTTTTTTAAAATAGTTTTCTGGAATCTGAGTATTATTTGATCTTTTGACGGGAGAGCAAGATATTTACTTTTGATTTTTTATTAGTTGTGGCGAGCAATCTATCTCGCCCTTTGCTTCGGCCTGTAGATTTTGTCTAAAGGTATTTTGGGAGTACCTGTTAAGTAACCTGGCTGTAAAGAAAAAAAAAACTCTATAGGAAGTGGTTTTTATTAAAGGTATTGATTTAACAAAATACGAGAACGTGAAAATCGTGAAAGTCATCTCGAAAGAGAAACAAAGATTTTCAGCGAAGAGGGCCATTTATCACGTGAAAAAGTGATACGTGAAATACAAGATTTTACTGATTAATAAAGCAAACAAGAGCTATAATATGTATATATATTGCACTGTACTCTTAATTTCATATGGTAGGGAATATTACTATATGAGAGAAAAACCATAACAAGAAATACTTTCTAAGAGAGAGCAACCTCCATACTTTCTAATCACGTCAATTACACATTCCAGGGCAATAATAGCGGAGGATATCAGTCCACTAGAGCAAGCACTAAGTAGTGGACCAATATTACTCTTAGCCGTAGAACACGGACTAAATGAGAAAACGAAACGCTTACCTTATTTTCCTTTAGCACCTTTTGAGCTTCATCATAGTCCCATAACCTACTACGGCAACAAGGCTCTCGGTGGTTTTCTTCACGAACTATTTCCCTACCAAGATCTCTCAATTGGTCATGCATTATGAGCTTATTATCATTTCCAACTTTTATTAATGACATGAATATCAATACTTCAATCCCCTCCTCTGGGACAAATTCACAAGCATTCCACATGTAGGATGCGATATTCCTCTTACTGCCGATGAAAAAGCAAGCAATATCCAAAAATATTTGTTTTTGCTGATAGTCCAATGCTTCAATACTTATCCTTAACTTCTCTTGCACTTCCTTAGGAGGCACTTTTTTTAACTTGTCTATTTTACCTCTCCAGAATGCTTGCTCTTTCCCACACAAAAGTGAACCTAAAACCTCAAGGGATAAGGGAAGCCCGTTGATGATGGATACGACTTCACGAGTGAGGTCCTCAAATTTCTCTGGAGGAGAGTTCTTTCGAAATGCATGTTTGCTAAACAAAATCAAAGATTGATTGCCATCTAGTACCTCATGTTCATAGTTGTAGTCTACCCTAGCTTCTTCAAGAACCCCCTTGTTTCTGGTGGTAATAATGATCCTACTTCCCGAAGAAAACCAATCATGATTACCAGCCAAACACTTCACCTGATTGACATCATCCACATCATCAAGAAGAACAAGGACCTTTTTACACTTAAACCTGGAGGAGATGAACTCAATCCCTTCATCCTTAGTATCAACTTCATTTTTTTGCTTCAATATATCATAGATTAACCGATTTTGTAAATAATGTACACCATTATGCTTCCATGATTCCCTTATATCGGCAATGAAGCTATGATGCTCAAATTGATCGAAGAGCTTATTGTAGATGGCTTTAGCAAGCGTAGTCTTACCAATGCCTCCCATTCCGTGGATGCCAATGAATAGGGTGTCATGAGATTTATTATGCACAAATTCCATAACCTTCTTCACGTGAACATCAATTTCGATCAAATTCTCAGAAATGACCAGCTGAAACTTTTTCTTTAGTTCGTTCAACACTTTTCGGACGATCAATTTCACCAACTCTGCTTCAGACCTGTCAAATGTGACAAGAGTTCAAATATGTAGCAACAATAAGTTTATATTGTTTATCTATAGAGAACATAATAAATTTGGGGATTGATTGAAAAACTTTAAATATCATTGTTGTCATACCTCTATATGTAATGATATATGCTAAGTCTAAAGTGTGGTTGCTCCAAATGGGGTGCCCCATTTCACTGTTACTCCAGCAGAATTTATCAAGCCAAGAAAAACTTGAGGGTATCACTTATGAATCTTAAATATTGTATATATTATGGATTTGAACCAAATTTATTAAAGATATGAGGGATGACGTGGATGTGACTTTAAAAATTGTTTAGAGCATTTGAATAAGCAAAAATCCTATAAGCCAGCCTAATATGAGAGTTAGATATCGATCAATAAATAAGTCAAAACGTTTTATGCAAGTTGAATTCAGGTCCCGTAACACCAATCCAAAAAGTTTTTCAAATTGTGATATTGTGAACTACTTGAATGCAATTTAAGGGATTTCTTCTTGTTTGCGCAATGCTACAAGCTTGCAAGTCTAAATTGTGTAGTGAATTTAGTATCATTCTAGATTGGTGCTCTTATCAGTTTTCATTGCCTCTAGGGATGACAACAAGTTGTACTTTATTTTCCTTTTGAATATCTATGTTATATGATTTTAATGATCTAGTATTGAGTTTATAGGGAAGTAGAAGAATATTTTTTACCCAAAAAAGAACATTGCTTCAATATATGCAGATGCACGAGATAGAAATTACTTGTTGAAGATAGGAAATGATTTGAAAATCATTTAAATGGACATATAATAAAAATTATCATTTTTTTACCATCATCTTATATAACCAATGAAACATTTCTTTTGTAAAATAATTTTAATAATAACTAATCAACGGTATCAATGATTTAATAAATGTAACTTGGGAAGATGAAGAATTATGGCAAAGCTTGGACCTACCATCTTATGAGCTTTAAATAAAAATCGCCAATGAGTTGTACTATTAATCTCAAATAAATATATAATTAGAAAAGTTTGTAACGAAGATTAATGTAATGCACCCTATAATTAGATTGGTCAATATCATCAAAGCAATTAAATTTATTCAAGTGAATGGGGTGTAAGAGTAAAGAATATTTTGATATAAGAGTAAAAATCTTATGATATAAGAGTAAATTCATTAAAGCAATAAAAAATTTTACATCATCTTATACTATTACAAAATCTTTTGATATAAAAGTAAAAATTAGTTCAAAAAATCTTATTATTCAAGTGAATGGGATCATAAAAATAAAATTTATAATTAGATTGGTCAATATCGTTAAAGTAGAAAACTTAAAAAGAAAGAATAACTTAAAGAATTCATGCACCGTAGGATCTTTACTGCCAGCAAGTTTTTTTATATGTTAAAAAAAGAATGTAAAATGAAGCAGGTGAGAATTAGAACAATCAACATACCCAAAAAAAAGAAAAAGAAAAGAGAATTAGAACAACCAGTAAACACCCACACACATTAAAAGAAATTAGAGAATGTTTTGGCGAGAAATTTTACCCTTGGGTTTCGTATCCTTTCAAGGTGCTGACTTCATCGAGTGCTTTCTTCCATTTCTCCAAAGTAGTCGCTAGGTCGAAAGAAGACCTCTTTTGACCAAAAAAATACAAAAAAGAAGACCTCTTACGCAAACGACTCACGCGCTTATGAAATGCCTCTCCAAACCTCCCAGTTTGATATCGCACTTCAGCTGGTTTCACATTGTAGAATATAGGCAACACTATCTGCCCCTTGTTATTCTTGCAATCCATTATTTGAACCAGTTCATCCAGGCACCAACTGCTTGTACCATAAGTCATGGAGAGAATGGGGATTAGGATTTTACTATTTCTAATTGCTGCCAAAAGCTCTGGTCTAATGTTCTCGCCTTCACGGAGCTCGTCATTGTCTTTGAAAGCATAAATTCCGACATCAACAAGCCCTTTATAGAGGTGAGAAGTGAAGCCATGTCGAGTATCTGGGCCTCTAAAACTCAGGAATACCTCATAGCAGTTTCCAGTCAAAGAACTAGATACACCGTTGTTCGCTTTTGTCGGAGACGAACTGGATCCATCGGAATTAGCTTCCGTCGGTGCAGCCATCAAACCAGATGCACCAGTATCAACATCTTCTGCATTTCTACGCGCACTAGTTCTCTTCGTATTGAGAAAATAGAACGCGAGCACGAAGAGAAGGACCGGTGCCACGAGCACGGCGAAAGAATGCCCAAAAATGGGATGATGCATTTCGGCTTTGTTGTGAATTTGCCCTTGATTTTCACCTTCAAGTATGACGGAGAAAAAAACTAGAATGCTTCTCAGGAAATAGGAAATGCTTTCTTGTTGCCTATTCTCTTATGGTTTGATTTATATAATGGAGCCAGTTGGCGACCAGAATCGCACCAATAAGTCAGGCTTTGTCAATCGCGTGCTTAGAGTCGTTGCCTTCATGTGGCTGAAATCTCAATGCACAAGAGAATCCAAAGATAACACGCATAGAACGGTGGATCTGTTGGGAAGATGAAAAGTGGAGAGAGAATTGGGACGAGACTGTGACATGGATTTTCAGGAGAAAATGAAAAGTGGGGGGGAGAGATGGAGAGCGAGATTCGTCCGTTCCACTAATTTCCAAACAAGTGCTCAGTAACAAACAAAACATGCAAAGCGTCAGGACAATGAAGAGGGCACGCTTGGTCCACTGCTTGCAACATTGAACTTTCCTCTTTCTTCTGTTAATTTATTTTCCATCAGCAAAGGTATTTTTTGTTAAATATATGTAAGCTCCTAATCCCACTTAGGAATTTACCCCTCGTACTTTGAGCCTATTAAAAATTGTACAGTCAAACTAAAAAACTTTAATTTAATAATGAAATGTTGTATTATTAACGATAATTTATTCTAAAAAATTATGTTATCGACACAATAGAGCATCATAAAAATTATTAACATGCATATATATATAGTACCTAAGCACAATGAAAAGAATTTATTTTTTCCTCTAGTTCTGTCTTGCCTTTTTGCTTTTGCTTTTATTTTATTTTATTTTATTATATATATATATATATATATATATCTTTATTGGTTTGATTTATCTAACCAACCAATTGGGCATGCATTGATAATTTAAACTTACCAGACTAGACATAAATTAGTAATTCATTGACTGGGACCACTAAACATGCATTTATGGTTGTTGCCTTAGTGTAGTGGAAGTTTCAATGCACGGGAAAGATGAACTTTAAGGAAATTTAGATGCTACAAGTAGATTAATCTTTTGGCGAAATTGCAACTTTTTGCTCTCCATCATTTCCTCATGCGTGCTCCGATAATTCTCTCTCTCTCTTCATTTTTTTTCTTTTCACCTCCTCTGTTCTTCTTTTCTGACCACTTTCTCAATTTTCTTTTAAAAAAAAAAAGCTTTCTCTCTTTTGCTGACCATAACCGTCTCTCTATATCTCCTTTTCTTCATCGTGAAGAAAAGCTCAATCCTTTCCTTTTTTGAGCTCTCTCGGGTAATGATTACATGCGGAAAAATCACCCACCCAATGGGGCGAGAATCCTCTGCTTTTTTCAAGCCTAGATTTTCTTCTCTTCTTTGGCCATGAATTTCGGTCCCTCAATGCCAAGATTGTCTTCTTTTGTCTTTTTAGACAAAAAAAAAGTTGTTAAGGCTAGAATTAAGACCGAATGTAAAATTTGAGGGTTTTTAGATAATTATGAAGAGGGAAGAGAAATTCGAGGAGCTTTACTTGTTTTAATCATTTAGGGGGCAGATTTGTAATTAGATAGCATATAATTTTCTTTTTGCACCCTCGCCTAGTGGCTGAGTTCCATCCGTTCTTGCTTAACCTGAGGCTACCCCCCTCTTCTTTACCGATTTTTTGTCTATTTTTTATTTTGAATGAGTGGCTTGCTCCCAACTCTTTTCTCTTACTTTTTGATTTCACAATTTCTTAATCAACCCAAAGTGAAATTAATAAATCTCAATTTTCAATTTTGCCGGCTATGGTTTTCCTTGGTTTAGTTTAGGGATTGCTGTACTGTTTTGCCCCTGTTCTTGTCTTGGTCAAAAAGTGGGTCTTTCTTTTTTCTTTAAAAAGAGATATAAAGAGATAACGGAGGGGACGCAACGGGAGAGAAAGGAAAAGAAACGGAAAATAAGAGGAAGAAACGGACAGAAGAGGGGGAAAAAACAAGAGAAATAGGGCTTTGCACAAACATGAGACCTCAACAAGTCAGATTTTTTTTTATTTGCAATGCCAAATCTTTTGTTCATCTAATCGGAGTTTTTTTTAGAATTATATTTGACTTACAAAATCTAATTTTGAAGTTTTTAAAGTGTGGAAGTAAGTGCATTTTGAAGCTGTGAGATTTGACGAAAGATGATTAGAAGTAACTTTTCGTTAGAGCGAAATTTTCGAGTTTTGCATGCAAAATTTTGAAAAATCACATCTGTAAGCAATTTGTTGATGCGTGAGAGTCATTTGTTGGAGAGCAAGTTTTCTCCGAAGGGGTGGTCCTTGAGAATGATCTGTCACCGTCGACAATGACTTTTGCAAGGTCTCCAACGCTTATCACCCTTGCGTCCTCCAATCTTCAAAGATAAAATGATTTATCTTACTTCTGTTCTAACTTGAACAAAAGTTGCACAACTTCAAAGCAGTGCTGAACTTGGATTTCGTTTTTGGCTTTGAAATTAAAATGATGACGAAATTTAATCGTGAGGAGTAAAATTCTTTGAAATTAAAGTGTAAAAGGAAAAGCGAACTGGGAGAAAACGTGGGTATCACGAAAGTAGATTAAACGAACTTTTGCTCTGTCCTTCCGTGACGCGTGCCTTGACAATTCTCTCTCTCTCTTCATTTTTTCTTTGCACCTCCACTGCTCTTCCTTTTCTTTCTTTTCTTTTGCCGACCACTTTCTCAAATTTCTTTATAAAAGCTTTATCTCTTTTGCCGACCACAACCCTCTCTCTCTATCTCCTTTTCTAGGCCATGCAGAAAAACTCGTTCCTTTTCTTTTTCAATCTCTCTTTGGCAATCATTACGTGCTGAAATATCGCCCACCCCACTTGGGCGAGAATGCTTTGCCTTTTCTTAAGCTAAGATTTTCTCCACTTCTTTGACCGTGAATTCCGGTCTTTGAATGCCAAAATTACCCCCCCTTGTCAAGATGCAAATTGCTCTCTAGGGACCTTGTCCTTAAGGTTCTTCTCGTTATTCGTAGCACATTTGGGGCTGAATATAAAATTTGGAAAGTTTTTTAGACGAAAAAATTGATGATTGATATAACATTGAGATTAAAGTTGAGAATTTTTTGAAAAAAAAAATTGAGATAAAATTAAGATTGAACCTAAAATTTGAGGGTTTTCAAGGAATTAGGATTATATAAAAGGAGGAAAGAGAAAGTCGAGGACTTCACCATCATCTGGAGGGGCATATTTATAATTAGATAGCATATGAAAATTTTATTTTTACCCCGACTCACGATGGCTGGGTCCCATAAGTCCTTCCTTAACTTGAGGCTATCGCCCTTTACTACCAAGTTTTTATCCATTTCTTATTCCAAAGGAGTGGCCAAGCCCACTACTCTCCTCTCTATTTAATTATGAAGTTACCAATTAATCATTTAATCAAATTTATTGATGTCATGATTTCTTAATCAACCCAAAGCCAAATTCATAAATTTTTTCCAAATTTTTTTCTCGGTTTAGTTTAGTGGTTGCAATCTACCTCGACACCTATACTTTGTAATGCATGTTAATTCAAATATCTATATTATTGAATGGAACTAATTCGTGCAGTGTTAGTTCAATATTTTAAATAATGCTTTAACATAATGCATGCGGTTCCTCTTAAATAATGAGGGATAGCTATGTCAATGAAAATGTAAATAGGTTTTACTTATCACCAATAATACACCTAGGCATATTACTCTCATCCAACATTTTATATAGATCTATTTGTAGGTGACTATCTTTATAAATATGTTAAATATATTTTACTGATCGCTCAAAATATATCTAAGCATATTAACATTGTTATTCAACTTGATTGGTGCAAGATGTGAAGCAATTTGTATGTTCAATAGAAGAAGCTGTATTTTGATATCCACTTGTGACAATGCAAGTTAAAGGAATTATCGGTACTATTTATATACCAACATTCCAAACTAAATTGTCGGTAATTGAAATTGTGAAGTGTTAAGAAAAAAAACAAAAGAGTGCTCGTGGCACGAGCACTTCTTTTATGGTATCAATTTACAACACTTTACCAGTGCTAAATTATCACATTAGTTTCCTTCTTATTGAGAAAATTGAACGCAAGCATGGAGAGAAGGATTGATGCCATGAACACGGCAAAAGAATGCCCAAAAATGGGACAACGCATTTCGGCTTTGCTCTGGCTCTGTCCTTGATTTTCCCCTTCAAGTCCGATGGTAAAAAATACAGATTGCATCTCAAGAAATAGAAAATGCCTTCTTGTTGCCCTCTCTTGTGGTTTGATTTATGCAATGGAACCAGTTTGCAATCAGAACTCGCACCAATAAGTCAAGCTTCGTGGACCACGTGCTTAGAGATGTTGCCTTCACGCGGCTGAAATCTCAGTCCACAAGAGAATCCAAAGAGACTTGGGATGAGACTTGACATGGATTTGCGAGGGAAAATGAAAAGTGGATGAGAGAGAGATAGAGAGATTCGTCCTTTTCAATAATTTTCAGACAAGTGCTCAGTAAATGATAAAAACACGCAAGGCGTCAGTATTGAAGAGGGCACGCTTGGTCAGTCAGCTGCTTGCACCGCTGAACTTTCCTCTTTCTTTATTGATTTATTTTCCATCGGAAAAAGTATTTTTGTTAAATATATTTAAGCTCCTAATCTCACTTAGGAATTTACCCCTCTTGCTTTAAGTCCATTAAATATTATACAGTTAAATCGATAAACTTCAGTTTAATATTGAAATGATGTATTAACGATAATTTATTCTGAAAATTTATGTTATCAACACGTGTCGCGGATCATAAAAGATTATCAGCCTGATGAGAATAATTTCTTTTTTGCTTAGGTCCTATCTTAATTTCTCCTTCAAATCTCGTAAATAAATGAAAATGCCTTTTTGCTTTTGCTTTTGCTTTTACTTTTACTTTATTATATATATTCATTGGTTTGATTCATCTAATCCAACCAGTTGATATGCTCTTATAATCCAAATTTGCTGAACTAGATGTAAATTAGTAATTCATTAGCCTAGACCATTAAACATGCATTTATGGTCGTTGCCGTGTAGTGGAAGTTTCACCCGGGAAAAGTAAATTTCAAGGAAACGTAGATGCTATAAAAGTAGATTAACAATCCTTTCTGTAAAATTGCAACTTTTTACTCTGTCCTTTCTCCACGCGTGCCCCGACAATTCTGTCTCTCTTTCTTCATTTTTCTTATTTTCACCTCCTACGTTCTTTTTTCTTTCCTTTCTTTTGCGGACCACTTTCTCAGTTTTTCTTCGTGAAAGCTTTTCTCTCTTTTGCCGACCACAAGCCTCTCTCTGTATCTCCATTTCTTGACCGTGACGAAAAGCTCCGTCGTACTTTTTCGTCCTCTTTTGACAATGATCGCACGCTGAAAAATTGCCCACCCCATTTGGCCGAGAACCCTTTGCTTTTTCCATGCCCATATTTTCTTGTCTTCTTTGGCCGTGAATTCCGGTCCCTGAATGCGGAGATTACCCCCTTGTCAAGATGGAAATTGCTCTCTTGACGGTGTCCTCAAGGTACTTGTGGTTATTTGAGGTACATTTGAAACTGAACATAAATTTTGAAAATTCTTTTTAGATGAAAAAACCGGGGGTCGATGTAGCCTTGGGATTAAAGTTGAGGGGAGACAAAAAAAAAAGTTAGGGATAAAATTAAAATTGAACCTAAAATTTGTGGGTCTTTAGGTAACTAGGACTGTATAGACAGAGGGAAGCAAAGCTTCACCGGTTTTGAGAATCCATGGGCAGATTTGTAATTAGATAGCATGTAATAATTTTCTTTCTCCTCTGTTGATGGCTGGGTCCCACCAGTTCTTGCTTTTTGTCATTTCTTATGTCAAATGAGTGGCTGGCCCACCAGGTCTTCTCCTAGTTAATTATGAAATTACCTATTTAATCATTTAATCAAATTTATTGATTTCAATTTTTCAATCAACCCAAAGCCCAATTGACTCAATTTTTTTTCTAGCCAATGTTTTTCTTGGTTTTAATAAACAAGCTCCGATAAAATTTTAATACCCGTATAATGGTGGATTTGTTGGGAAGATAAAAAGTGGAAAGAGACTTTGGACGAGTCTTCGTTGAACTTAGTCCATTGCATGCACTGTTGAACTTTCCGTTTCCTTTCCTTTTGTTAAGTTATTTTCCACTGAAAATGGTATTTTTATTGAATATATTTAAGCTCTCAATCCCACTTATAAATTTAATCCCTCTCACTTTACGCCCGTTAAATATTATACTATTAAAATGATAAACTTCATTTCAATATTTATAAATTTAATGAGATAACATGTGTCAAGGATCACAAAAAATTATCAACATGCTATATATATTTATTTTGTACCTAGCACAATGAGAATTTCTTTTTGCTCTGGCTATGCCTTAATTTCTCCTTCGAATCTCATAAATTAATCAAAATGCCTTTTTGCTTTTGCTCTTGCTTTATTTTATATATATTTCTTTATCAATTTGATTTATCTAAGCCGATCAGTTGACATATATCGATAATTCAAATTTGCCAAGCTGGATATAAATACGTAATTCGTTGACTGGGAACCTCAACTATGCATTTATAGTCGTTGCCTTAATGTTGGGGAAGTTTCAAAGGATAGGAGAATCCAAGGCGATCCTTCTCGGAAGAAAATAACATGTGAGCAAGTCTCGATGCAAAAGCAATGAAATAAATAAAACCAAAAATAAAAGAGGACTGCTTTATTTATTTGTATCCATAGAAAGTGATCATAAAGCGTCAGGATAATTGGTGCACCATTGCACTTTCCTTTGCTTTATTTATTTATTTATTTATTTATTTTCCATAAGAAAAGTTACTTTTGTTGAATATATTTAAACTCTCGGTCCCAGTTACAAATTTAACTTGAATCAGTTAGGTATTACCATATCAAACTGATGAATTTCATTTCACTATCGAGATGCTGCATTATCAATGATCACTTAATATAAAGACTTCAGATGTGTATAAATCCAAAAAAAGTAAGGAGGAAAACTCTAGTGACTTGATATCCTAAATACTTGTAGGACTCCTTGCGTTTCTCCCTTTGTTGTTTCTTGGACAAACAAAAGGGTAGCCAATAGCATTGAATTAGACCCAACGAAGAACAGACCGAAACGACTTTCAATGACACACAATTTTTTACACACATTTGCCTTAATTTTGCTAGTAATTGAATAAGATGGCAAATATAATGAGAAGATTTTATAAATATATAATAATACATGAACGGTGACTTGCAATCCACCTAAACAAGACACGTGCAGATGCATAAATCACTGATGATTTTATTATTTCTTGGACTAACCAAAGAGCAGCCAATGTTGAATAAGAATTAGTATGAGGATAGATATTTTTATAAGCATTACTACCTATCTTTTAAGGTGAAAACCACTTTGAACACATCAATGCTCTGCATATTTTGTCTTTTCTCTTGTCTAATTTATTTTCCAAGTAGACTTTTCCACTCCATGACAACTCTTTCTAGTTCCTTTGCACATTTCTTTATTCCTCGCTCCAAATTTTTATCTTTCCCTTGTTGTCACTGCTTCCCTCACATGCCTATCACATGGTTTTGCAGGAGAAAATGAAGAGAGAAAGAAAGAGAGAGAGAGAGAGAGAGAGAGATTTGTCTAGTCCAATATTTTCCACGCAAGTGCTCAAAATAGATAAAAACATACAAAGCATCAAAGACAGCGAAGATGGCACGCTTAGTCCACCGCCTACATCGACAAACTTTCCTATTTCTTTTGTTAATTTATTTTTCTGTCAGAAAAAGTGTTTTTCGTAAAATATTTTTGAGTTCTTAATCACACTTAAGAATTTACCCCTATTATTTTGAGCTTGATATATATTATACAGTCAAACTTATTAACGATAACTTATTCTAAAAAATTATGTTATCAAAGCATGTCAAGGATTATAAAAAATTATCAACACACATATGTGTATATTCATTCAGTACCATAACACAATGAGAAGAATTTATTTTTTACTCGGTTCCATCTTAATTTCCCCCTCAAATCTCATAAATAAGTCAAAATGCCTTTTTGCTTTTGCTTTCACTTTTATTTTATTTTATTTTATATATATTATTGATATAATTTATCTAATCCAATCCGTTTGCATGCATCCATAATTCAAACTTGTCGAAGTAGATATAAATTAATAATTCATTGACCGGTACAGCATTTATGGCAGTCGCCTTCAATTGTTGAAAGTTTCAATGTACAGGCAAAATGAACTACAAGGAAATGTAGATGTTACAAAAGTAGATTGAATGAACTTTAGGTGAAATTGCAGCTTTTTGCTCTCTGTCATTTCCACTTCTCTCTCTCTTCATTTTTTTTCTTTTCCCTTCCTCTATTCTTATTTTCTTTCTTTCTTTTGCAGACCACTTCATCAGTTTTTCTTTGTAAAATCTTCCTCTCTTTTGCCGACCAAAACCCTCTCCCTCCCTCTCTCTCTCTCTCTCCTTTTCTTGGCCAGGAAGAAAAAGCTCCATCCTTTTCTTTTTGGAGCTTCCCTTGGCAATTATTGCATGTGGAAAAATGCCCCATCCACTCGGCCGAGAATCTTCTGCTTGTTCATGCCCAGATTTTCTTGCCATCTTTGACCGTGAATTTCGATCTTTAAATACCGAGATTTGCCCTTGTCAATATGAAAATTGCTCTCTTGAAATCATCCTCAAGAATTTTTGTTGTTATTTGGAACATATTTGGGACTGGATGTAAAATTGAAAAAAAAAATTTAGGCGAAAAAATTGAGGGTTGATGTAGTAGCATTTGGTTTAAAGTTAAGGGTTTTTTGAAACAAAAAAAATTCGGAATAAAATTAAGATTGAACCTAAAATTTGAGGGAAATTAGGACCATATAAAAGGAGGAAAGAGAAAGTTAAGGAATTCACTTGTTCTTATCAATTGGGGGGAAGGGGGGCATATTTGGGTGTGTTTGTTTGTGTTTATGTTCAAAAGGTGGTAAAAAAAAAAACTATTTCTGTTCCAGAGAACAACTTTAGATCAGAAAGACGCGTTTGGTAAACTTATTCCGGGAATAAAAAATTAATAGAAACACGTTTGATAAATTTATATTCTTTTTTTATTTCTTTTAATTTTTAATATTTTTATTTTATTTTATTTTATTTTTATTTTATCCTTTCTTTTTTCTTTTCTTTTTCTTTTGGCCGATCGCCAGGCATGCCGAGGCCGGCGACCGGCCGACAGGGGCCGGCAGCCTCGCCCAGCCACGGTTTGATGTTCTCACCTTGGGGGAGCTCCTCATTGTCTCTGAAAACATTAATTCTAGCATCGAGGAGCCCATTGTAGAGGTGATCGGTAAAGCGCTTTCGAGTATCTGGCCCTCTGAAGCTCAAGAACACCTCGTAGCAGTTTCCAGTCGACGCTGTCAGCAAAGTAGAGGCACTGTCGTTGGTTTCTATCAGAGACGAACTCGATCCAATGGAATTAGTTTCTATTAGCACAGCCAACGAACCAGATGCGCCAGTAGCAGCATTATCTACATTTCCACACACACTTGGTCCACTGCTTAGTTCGCTGTTCATTGAACTGTCCTTTTCTTTTGTTAATTTATTTTCCATCAGCGACGGTATTTTTGTTGAATAAATTTAAATTCTTGATCCCACTTTGAATTTTTTTGGGGTACTAATCCCCCTTTGGATTTCTTTTGGTTTTTTATACTTTGAGCCATTTAAATATTGTACCGTTAAATCGATAAAATTGATTTTAATACTAAATTATTATATTATTGACAATCATTTATTCTTAAAAATTATGTTACTTAAGTTTGTTAAGGATTGTTAAGGATCATAAAAAATTATCAAATTGCTATATATATATATATATATATATATTCATTTTGTACGTGAGCACAATGAGAAGAATGTATTTTTGGCTCTAGTCTGCCTTAATTTCTCCTCTCTCTCTCTCTCTCTCTCTCTCTTTCGGGCTTTAATTTCTCCTTCAAATACAAATATAAGTCAAAATGCTTTTAATTTAATATTTATGTATATTTCTTTGTTGGTTGGATTTATCTAATCCAACCACATGGGACACGACAATAATTCAATGCCATAATGCGGTAGAAGTTTCAATGCACAGGAAAATCCAAGGCAATCTTACCCAGGAAAAAAGAGAACAAGCCAACCACATGGGACACGACAATAATTCAATGCCATAATACGGTAGAAGTTTCAATGCACAGGAAAATCCAAGGCAATCTTACCCAGGAAAAAGAGAACAAGCCAACCACATGGGACACGACAATAATTCAATGCCATAATGTGGTAGAAGTTTCAATGCACAGGAAAATCCAAGGCAATCTTACCCAGGAAAAAAGAGAACAAGCCAACCACATGGGACACGACAATAATTCAATGCCATAATGCGGTGGAAGTTTCGATGCACGGGAAAATCCAAGGCAGTCTTACCCAGGAAAAAAGAGAACAATCCAACCACATGGGACACGACAATAATTCAATGCCATAATGCGGTGGAAGTTTCGATGCACAGGAAAATCCAAGGCAGTCTTACCCAGGAAAAAGAGAACAATCCAACCACATGGGACACGACAATAATTCAATGCCATAATGCGGTGGAAGTTTGCACAGGAAAATCCAAGGCAATCTTACCCAGGAAAAAGAGAACAAGCCAACCACATGGGACACGACAATAATTCAATGCCATAATGCGGTGGAAGTTTGCACAGGAAAATCCAAGGCAATCTTACCCAGGAAAAAGAGAACAAGCCAACCACATGGGACACGACAATAATTCAATGCCATAATGCGATGGAAGTTTCAATGCACAGGAAAATCCAAGGCAGTCTTACCTAGGAAAAAGAGAACAATCCAACCACATGGGACACGACAATAATTCAATGCCATAATGCGGTGGAAATTTCAATGCACAGGAAAATCCAAGGCAGTCTTACCCAGGAAGAAGAGAACAACCCACCCCATGGAACACGACAATAATTCAATGCCATAATGCAGTGGAAGTTTCGATGCAGAAGAAAATCCAAGGCAGTCTTACCCAGGAAGAAGAGAACATGTCAGCAAGATTCGATGCACAGCGATGAAGAAAAAACAAAACCCAAAATATATATATATATATATATATATATATATATAATTGTTGTTATGGTATCATAGAGTAGGGGTGATCCATTGTACATCTGGTCCCGTTTCGGGATCCAAGAGCCAGATTGGGAGGATGAGCTCCTAATTTCTGGAATCAGGACCAAACTAGTTTGTCGTGGGCACTAAAAGCGATACCTAACAACCAGCCCTATCAAGGAAGAAGAGAAAATAGGTGGGGCCTACCACCTAAATCTTATTTCTTTTAGTGAAAATAATACTTTTGGCATGAATTCAGACCCCATTATAAGAACCTTTTTCCCTTCATCCTAGAAAATTAAGGAACTAGAAATAGGTATTTTTATCGTATTAAATAACAGTTTTACCTCATCTCATTCATTGAGATCATAATATTAGGTAAGAGATCATAATATTAGGTAAGGGCTATGTAGCACCAACACGCGACACGCGACATGCGACACGACACGACACGACACGCGACACGTCATTTTTCAAAAAATATAGAATTCCGACACGTTAAATATTAAATAAATATTTTTATATAAAAATGCATAAATAACTAAATAATAATATTAAAAAGAGCCTAGAATTAATCTATACTAAAAACA
This sequence comes from Eucalyptus camaldulensis, assembly GCA_019915185.1. Classification (NCBI taxonomy): domain Eukaryota; kingdom Viridiplantae; phylum Streptophyta; class Magnoliopsida; order Myrtales; family Myrtaceae; genus Eucalyptus; species Eucalyptus camaldulensis. Next base: position 10,823,235 of record JAHSVA010000013.1, on the reverse strand, counting down.
ATAATCCTACATTTGTTAATATCATATCAAAAGTGGAAAGGAAATAAAAATAGAGAAAAATCATATCAAAACCGATATGCCCTTCAGGTTTTCAATTTTGATGCCACTTACTTCATAGATGACTTATTCAAAATAGAGCGCTCAATACATAAAAATGACAAAAATCAGTCCGTTCACTCAAGGTAAATCCTACTTGGTGCAGAGCAGCAAATAATAACTCTTCCCATTTGAAATCATTTTTATAATGCCTAGCAAATTCAACTCCGCCTTAATCTCTGGATCATTGTTAGGTTTCAGAATTTCCCTTACTCTTGTCCGTGTATCCTTCTACCATAATTGCAAGCAACAATTCAGCAATCCCAGTTCTCCTAATAAGCATCAATGTAATACTCGGATTCGACACAATGCGTAAATTGTTAATACAAAATATACAAATAAGAAGCGCCTCGCCTAGCCCCTTCACCTCCAACAGCTACTTCCCATGAAGACTGAAGAGAAGAGTCCAGAGTCTCCACTCTCCACTCTCCAGACCCCGTGCGTGATTGAAGTTTAGCTTTTATTTTTATATTTTTTTATATTTTTTTCATATATTTATATTTAGACCCCAGAAGTTTTGAAAATTTATAAAAATAACCCTGTGCGTGTCGGAGTCACGTGTCGGAATTTCCGACTCGCGTGTCGGAGCGTGTCGGAAATAGTTAACCGCGTGTTGGTTTTTCCGACTCGCGTTGACCGCGTGTCGGAGTGTCGGACACGACACGAAGGGTCCCGGAGAGTGTCCGTGCTTCATAGGGTAAGGGTACAATGAATATTTTAAGAGAGGGCAAGAAGTTCTCAAGTTTTCTGTTTTATATTTGTATAAATAGATAATGTTTAAAACTTAAATAAAGCTTTTCAACCATAGACACTTCACTAATTATAATTCCACAAAGTTTATAGAGCTATTTCCTTACCTACATAGTACCAATAATCACCTCATCTTTTGGATTAGGATAATTTTAAAAGCAAAGTACTTAATTTCAAATATGTTGAGTATATATATTGAAATGAATAAATTTGAATTTACTTTTTTTTTTAAATATTATGGAACGATCATGCCCATGCTTCTTCTAAAATGAATTTATTGTTTTGTTTGGACAAAATGATAATCTAGAAGAGTACGAGCTCTCGTGTACAAGCTTTTATGGTGCCTACATGCACAAGCCTTCTAAGAAAGTAAACTTTTGATTGCCGTATTCCTGTGAATGTTCGATTTTAATCCTTATAAATTATTTTAATGACAAAACAAGTCAAAAATATATTTGTTGGATTGATTAAATGTTTTTGACCCTTTAACAAATTAAATTCATTTCCTTAGATAATCCAAATCAAGCACATTTGTGTGCCCTTTTTTGCTAGTGAGTTGAATAAGCAAACTAATCTAGGTGGACCGATTCCTCATTTTGGACATAACTTTTCATATCACTTTGTTAATGTGGATTTTTTTATTGACATAGAAATGTCACGTCAAACAACTAACAAAGTTTTCGAATGTAAGGTTAACAATGTAGATTTGAGACTAGTTGTGATTTTTTTAAATAAAAAAGGTTCAGGTTTAGGATTAGATTTAAAATTTGGGATTTTTTTTTATACAAAACAATTGGCGGCAAACTTAGGACTCGATCCAAAGTTGAGGTTTTTTATTAAATAAAAAAGTTCGAAGTAGAATTAAAATTGGACTTTGATATTTGAGAGTTTTTAGGACATTAGGCCTATATAAAAATAGGAAATAGAAAATTGAGGAGTTTCACCTGGTTTAATCATCCAGTGGCAGATTTGTAATTAGATAGCGTATAATTTTCTTTCTGCCCCTTTGCCTAGTGGTTGTATCTCACAATCCTTGCTACTGCTCTTCTTTACCAAGGTTTTTTTTGTTCACTTCTTATTTCGAATGAGAGGCTCACCAGTTTTCTATCTACTTAATTGTCAAGTTACTAATTATTATATCTGCTTTTTTTCTGCCCAGATTTTCTCTTCTTCTTTGGCCGTAAATTCTGGTCCTAAATGTCGAGATTGCTCCCTTGTCAAGATAAAACTGCTCTCGCTTCACCTTGTCCTCGAGGTTCCTGCCTTTAAGACGAAAAAATTAGGGGATGATTTAACATTGAGTCTAAAATTAAGAATTTTCTGAGATAAAAAAAAAGTTTGGGATAAAATTAAAACAGAACCTACAATTTGAGGGTTTTTAAGAGATGCAAAGGCAAAAGGGAGAGCACGCACCCGGAGAGAAACAAAAAGAGAGTGGGTTTTGCGTGTAGATCTCCCCTAGATTTACTACCATTCGCAGTGTGCTTTTCGGAATTAGAGTGCAAATTAAAAAAATTATATGAAATTTATATTGCGAAATTCAATTTTGAAGTTGTTAAGCTGTGAAAGTAAGGGCATTGTAAGGCGTAAACGGGAGTTGATTTGAAATAACATTTTAATAGACAAGGTCCGATAAAATTTCAATACTCATATAACGGTGGATTTGTTGGGAAGAAGAAAAGTGGAGAGAGACTTGGGACGAGTCTTCGTTGAACTTAGTCCATTGCTTGCACCACTGGACTTTCCTTTTCCTTTTGTTAAGTTATTTTTCTCTGGAAATGGTATTTTTATTGAATATTTTTAAGCTCTTGATCCAACTAAAAAATTTAATCCCTCTCACTTTAAGCCTGTTAAATATTATAATGTTAAATCGATAAACTTCATTTCAATACTTATAAGTTCGATGAGTTAACACATGCAATTATCAACATACTATATATATTTATTTTGTACCCAAGCATAATAAGAAGAATTTCTTCTGCTATGGTTCTGCCTTAATTTTCCCTTCAAATTTCTAAATTAATCAAAATGCCTTTTCACTTATGCTCTTACTTTATTATATATATACATATTTTTATTGATTTGATTTATCTAATTCAATCAATTGGCACGTAGCAATAATTCAAACTTGCGGAGGTAGATATCAATTACTAATTTGTTGACTAAGACCACCAACCGTGCATTTATAGTCTTTGCCTTCTTGGCGGGGAAGTTTTGATGGGGTGCATTTATAGTCGTTGCCTTCACGGTGGGGAAGTTTTGATTGATAGGAGAATCCAAGGCGATCCTGCCCCGGAAGAAAATAATATGTGAGCAAGTTTCGACGCAAAAGCAATTAAAAAAAGTAAAATAAAAAAATAAAAGAGAACTACTTTATTGATATCCGTGGAAAACGGTCATAATTGATGAATACGTGCAAAGCATCAAGACAATTGCTGCACCATTGAACTTGTTTTTTAGGACCCAAATAAAAACTTTCCTTTTTTTTTTAAAAAATTTATTTTTCATCAGAAAAGTTACGTTTGTTGAATATATTTAAACTCTTGATCCCAATTAAAAATTTACCTTGATCTCAGCCAATGGCATTGAATTAGACCCATAATAAATATAGTCTATAATGAAGAATAGACCAAAAGGACTTCCAATGATACATAACTTTTTTACACACATCTACCTTAATTTTGCTAGTAATTGAATATGATGGCAAATAGAGTGGGAAGTTTTTCTAAATATAAAATAGGACATGGACAACCACTTGAATCCATCTAGACAAGAAACATGCAGATGCATGGGCCATTGATAAATTTTATTATTTCTTGGACTAACCTAAGAGCTGCCAATGTTGAATAAGAATCCGTACGAAGATAGATATTTTCATAGCCCTTATTACACGTCTTTGAAGCTGGAGATCACTTTGAAAACAACTACTCCGTACTTTTTGTCTTCCTCTTATCTAACTTCTTTTCCAAGTAGACTTTCCAAGTAGACTTTTCAACTCCATGATGACTCTTTCATGTTCCTTTGCACTGCTTCCCTCACATGCCCGTGACATGGATTTGCTGGAGAAAATTAAAAGTGGAGACAGAGATTCGTCCGGTCCAATATTTTCCACACAAGTGCTCACAGTAGATGAAAACGTACAAAGTGTCAGGACAATGACGAGGGCACGCTTGCACCGTCCAACTTTCCTCTTTCTTTTGTTAATTTATTTTCCATCAGAAAAAGGTGTTTTTGGTTAAATATATTTCAGCTCTTTATCACACTTGGGAAGTTATCCCTCTTACTTTGAGCCTGATATATGTTACCTATAATCTTCACTTTTATACTGAAATGTTATATTATTAATGATAGGTTATTCTAAAAAATTATGTTATCAACGCGTGTTGAGGATCATAAAAAAATATTAACATACATAAATATACGTATATATATATTCAATTAGTATTGTAACACAATGAAAAGAATTTATTTTTTATTCAGGTTTCGTCTTAATTTCTCCTTCAAATCTCATAAATAAATCAAAATATGTTTTTACTTTTACTTTACTTTATATATATATTTTTTATTAATTTGATTTATCTAATTTAATTAGTTGATATGCATCAATAATTTAAATTTGCCGAACTGAATATAAATTAATAATTCATTGACCGAACCATTAGACATGCATTTATGGTCGTCGCCTGCAACCGGTGGAAGTTTCAATGCACAGGAAAAGTGAACTTTCAAGGAAATGCAGAAGCTGCAAAAGTAGATTTTCAATGTGAACGCAACTTTTTGCTCCTTGTTGTTTTTTCACGCGTGTCCTGATAACTCTCTCTCTCTCTCTCTCTTTTCATTTTTTCTTTTCACCTCCTCTGTCCTTCCTTGTCTTTCTTTTCCATTGCAGGCCACTTTATCAGTTTTTCTTTGTAAAAGCTTTCTCTCTTTTGCTGACCATAACCTCTCTCTCTCTCTCTATCTCCTTTTCTTGGCCCAAAAGAAAAGCTTCATCTTTTTTCTTTTTCGAGCTCCCCTTGGCAATTATGGTATGCGGAAAAATGCCCCACCCACTCGGTCGAGAATCCTCTGCCTTTTCATGCCTAGATTTTCTTGTCTTCTTTGGCCGTGAATTTCGATCTCTGAATGTCGAGATTCCGCCCTTGTCAAAATGGAAATTACTCTCTTGATCTTGTCCTCAAGGTTTTTGCTACCGTTCAAAACAAATTTGGGACTGGATATAAGATTTGAAAAACTTTTTTAGAAGAAAAAAATTGAGGGTTGATATAGCATTTGGTTTTAAGTTGAGGGTTTTTGAAACAAAAAAAAAAATTCGGGATAAAATTAAAATTGAACCTAAAATTTGAGAATTTTTAAAGAATTAGGACCGTATAAAAAGAGGAGAGAAAAGGTGGAGGAGCTTCACCTCTTTTTATCATCCAAGGGCATATTTGTAATTAGATTGCATGTGATGAGTTTATTTCTACCCCACTCCCGGTGGCTCGGCCCAAGAATCCTTTTCCTTCTTGAGGCTACCGCTCTTCCCTACCAAGTTTTTGTCCACTTCTTATTGCAAAGGAGTGGCGAGCCCACCAATTCTTTCTCTACTTAATTACGAAGTTACTCAAATTTATTGATGTCACAATTTCTTAATCAACCCAAAGCCAAATTAATAAATTAAAATTTTCAATTTTTTGCTTGGTTTAGTTTAGCACTTGCAATATTCCTTCAACACCTAAATTGTAATGTGTGTTAATTCAAATATTTATATTATTGAATGGAACTAATACGTGAAATGTTAATTCATTTATATTAAACTGCATTTTAAATAACACTTTAACATAAATGCATGCGATTCCTCTTAAATAATGAGGGTAGCTATTTTAATGAAAATGCAAAATAAACCAACAAAGGGTTGGTCTAGTGGTAGCATGCTAATCCCGCACGGACTTCACCTGCCAATGGGCAAGGGTTCAAATCCTGGTAAAAAACCCTTGTTGGAAGGGAAGAAAGCCTTGATGTTCAATCCCCAAAGTAGTTGCGTACTTTAGCCACCATTTTATTTACCAAAAAAAAATAAATACAAAATAGGTTTTATTTACTATCCAAAATACAACTAGCCATATTATTCTCATCCAACAATTTATTTTATGTAGATCTATTCCCATTAAATAATGAGGGTAACTATATTTGAAAATATGTTAAATAGATTTATTCAACTTGATTGATACAAGAAGTGAAGCATTTTGTATACTCAATAGAAAGAAACTTTATTCCAATATCCACTTGAATAATCAATGCTATTTAAATACCACCAATCCAAACTAAACCATCAATACTTGAAATTGTGAAGTGTAAAAGAAAAAAGAGTGCTTCTGCATTTCACGGGCACTCCTGTTCATACTATTGATTTACAATACTTTATAACTGCTAAATTATCACATCAATTCAAGAGCTTAATTGCATTATTCTCTAAAGCTAATCAACTCTAGCTCGTAAGTTGAGAGTACTTTGCCTAAAATGCGTCCAATATAAGAGGCACTAATAATCCAAACTAAAAGGTCGCTACTTGAACGGTTGAACCTGTGGAGTGCGCAAAAACGAAACAAAAAAATGAGTGCTCGCGTATTTCACAATCGTGACTTTTGCCACTCCAACTTTGCATGCCCTTTTCTTTAAAGATAAAATGATTTTTCTTGCTCCTGACTCTAACTTTGAACGAAAAGTTGTTCAACTTCAAAACAATGCTGAACTTGATTTCGTTTTAGGTTTGAACTGTGAGGAGTAAAATTCTTGGAAATTAGAGTGCAAAAAGAAAAGTGAACTCGCAAGAAACGTACATGGTACAAAAGTAGAGTAGACAAACTTTCGGTGAAATTGCAACTTTTAGCTTTCTGTCCTTTCCTCACGCGTGAACCGACAATTCTCTCTCTCTCTCTTCATTTTTTCTTTTCACCACCTCTGTTCTTCTGTTTCTTTCTCTTCTTTTGTGGACCCCTTTCTCAGTTTTTCTTTATAAAAGCTTTCTCTTTTTTACCAACCATATAAGTCTCTCTCTTGGCAATTATTGCATGCTGAAAAATCGCCCACCCCACTTGGGTGAGAATCCCCTCCTGATTGACACTCCGACTGGAAAAAGATTTTCTTGACTTCTTTGGCCGTCAATTCCGGTATCTGAATGATGAGATTACTCCTTTGTCAAGATGGAAATTACTCTCTCTTGACTGGATATAAAATTTGAGAAAATTTTTTAGATGAGAAAATCGGGGGTTTAAAGTTGAGGATTTTCTGAAAAAAAAAATCCGGATAAAATTAAGCTTGAACCCAAAATTTGAGAGCTTTTACGAAATTAGAGTTGTATAAAAAGAGGAAAGAGAAAGTTGAGAAGCTTCATCTGTTTTTATCATCCCGGGCATATTTGTAATTAGATAACATGTGATAATTTTAATTCTACCTCCACTCCTGGTGGTTGGTCCCCACAAGTCCTTCCTTAACCGGAGGGTACCGCTTTTCTCCCTAAGTTTTTGTTCATTTCCTATTGCGAAAGAGTGGCTGGGCTCACCACTCTTTTCTCTACTTAATTATGAAGTTACCAATTAATCATTTAATTAAATTTATTGATATCACAATTTCTTAATTTACCCAAAGAAAAATTATAAATTAAAAATTTCAATGTTTTTCAAAATTTTAGTTTAGCGGTTGCAATCTTCTTTCAACACCTATAATTTGTAATGGGTGTTAATTCAAATATTTATATTATTGAATGGAACTAACACGTGCAATGTTAGTTCATTTAGATTAAATTATATTATTCATAAATGTATGCGGTTCCTCTTAAATAATGAGGAGTGGCATTGTTAATGAAAATGTAATATAGGTTTTACCACCCAAAATACACATAGGCATATTATTCTCATCCAACGGTTTATTTTATATAGATCTATTCATATGTAGCTATTTCTTATAAGTGTGTTAAATGGATTTTACTTACCACTCAAATTATATCTAACCATATTAAAATTGTTATTCAACTTGATTGGTGCAAGATGTGAAGCAATCTATATGTTCAATAGTGAGTCCATCCATTTAGACAACATTTAATGCTTTTTTTTTCTTAATTTAGTTACTCGATAAAACAAGGCTTTCAAACATTGAATTGACTTCCGTCAAAAGATTTAAGAACAATCGAGTAAAATGTTAAAAATCCAATGCATTTATTACCTCCTTTTACAATAGAAAGAAGCTTTATTTGGATATCCACTAGTAACAATGCAAGCAAGAATTATCAATGCTATTTATATACCAAAAATCCAAACTAAAATGCCAATACTTGAAATTGTGAAGTGTAACAAAAAAAAAAAGAAAAAAAAAAAGAAAAAGAGTTCTCGTGCATTTCACAAGCACTCTTTTTTATGGTATTAGTTTACAATATTTTTTTAAGTGCTGAATTATCACATTAATTTCAAGAGCTTAACTACATTATTCTGTAAAGCTAATCAATTCAAGCTCGTAACTTAAGAGTACTTTGCCTAAAATGCATCTACCCTAATAGGCATCAGAGATGAATGTAATATGTCAGCCTATACATATTTAACACTATAATAGGAGAGTACTAGGTATATTTATGACATCAACTGTTGAGACATCAACACATTCAACCTATCAATATTTACAATTGTCGATAATTGGTTTGATGCAACAAAAGTTGACATCCAATGACAAAAAAGCATAATTTTATTGAATTCAACACAATATTATTTGGTAACCAAAAAGCAATGCCATGACTTTATGTTTTTAAATTTATCATATTGATAATTCATTATATGAATGCTATTTAGTTCTATAAATGTTGATTTAAATTTGTATCTACCTTGTACATTTTTTCACACTTGTTTTTATGACATTATATTGTGGGAATATTTGACAAACATCTCAGTCCTCCAAGTAAATCGTCTTATGAAGTCTAGACCGAGGCTTCTACAATGTCCCTGGCCTGGACTAAACTTGCTGGAAAGGAGGAAGAGCTTCATAGGCTCTCTCAATCTTTCATAGGACAAGGCAGAAACCCAATAGTCTGGAGTAGAGCGGAGAGTATGGGAGGCAGAATATCCTTAGGCCCAACAACAAAAAGCTTTAGATAGGTGTGCCGTATTGAAGTGGCAGGTGTCATCTCTGGAGTGACCAACATAAGTGAAATCTAGCCTGGGAAATGGCATAAACATTTGAAACTTCCACAAGGATAACTTTTTTTTAATCTTTTTGGTCGTACACAAGCATAACTCCATCTAGTATAGTTGCTTACTTAACCAGCCCATTACTTTCCAAGCAATACTGATTTACTACCAGTCTACCATCAAATCCATTTACTAAGAAAGATTGCTGTATGAGAAACAAGAACAAGGAAAGAGGAATCATAAACTGAATCTGATAGATCATACTCATAAATATTTGATTTGAGTAGATAGGATGTTTACAAATATTTGCGATTGGAAAGACACCAAACCCACTAAAGCACAAAAGCCCATCTCTATCTCCACCGCCAAGGATATTGAAACATTGCTTTGCAGAATTTTAGAGCTCTACAAATGAATCTCGACCATTGTCGGTTAATCCAGCATCTTTGGGTACTAGTCCAGGCATGTGAAGAACTCTTGGAGCTGGAAAGAAGAATCGAGCAGTGCAATCTTCAAATGCCAAAGAGTTATAGAAGCGTTCTGTAAAACAAATGAATAATTATTTTCCAGTTGCAAAAAAAAAAAGATAAAAAAGATAAAAAATAAAAAAGATTAAAGCTAAGGAGCCAAACAAATCATCAAGTTAAAGATGACAACAAACATATGTTTTAAAAAAATCTTCCATGAAACCCATACTGAAGCTGTTGGACTATCAAATAAGATTCTGAGTTTACTTAAACTGCAAACGAAGGGTGTGAGCCATGACATATCTGTTATTGGTACTAAAGATCATAGAGTTGTATCAACTTTTAAGTTGAAAGATGCCACATACTCCATTCACTTGCGATCCTCCTCCTAGTTGAGACACACCACAACTGCCATATGGGACTTCAAGCTTCTTAACAGTTTTTTATTCTGCTTACTATTTATAAATGTTAGAAATGATTACACCACAGTGTGCCAAACTGCTGCTGCAAGCATATGCATATCAAAGCAGCACACTGCACATCCATTGTTCCATAAAGACAGCTACTTTGGTAAGATAACATTCGTTATATACAAACAAACTCATTTCTCAGCAAAATGTAATCCATGAAGCGGACGATTAGTAATAAACTGGTAGAAATCTCAAAGAAACAGAATTACAGCAAGTACAGCCAAGTTCTGAGCCATTCTACTCATGACCAAGCAGTTATAGCTTAATAGAAATATAACCAATTACTTACAAACTTTTCCACCCACAAGCATAATTGAAGCACATACAGGTCATATCATTTAAGAGTCACCTAAATAATCACCTTCTTAATTTGACTGAACTAAACATATATTACAAATAATTGAAGAAAGCTATTAATTTTGATGAAAATAAGCATGTCACAGATGAATGCTTCTACATGACACCATCCACTTAGACCATATATTCTCACAATGAGGTTGTCCCCAGCAAACATTATGCTTTAATTTGTCGTTGACAATTGAAATAGTTTAAATCATTGATGACGGCATTAGCAGTGAGGTGAAATGTTTTTTTCCTACACAAGAATGCAATCGAGCACATCAATCATATTCAAGTCCTAAAGTATATAAATCTATTGAATAGTATATAAGTTCTGTATGATTGGTGATTAAAGTAATTCACTGCTGATTTCACCGATTAGATGAGTCGATCAATTTCCGTAATTCATAATTTAACTCATGCATGAAACACTGTAGTGTCAAAAACATTTCAAGGCTTTGGTGTAGGACGATGAGTCCCACGATAAAGAATAAATATTTAGGCATCACACACAAAACTGCCTAAACATGACACCTAGGGTTTTTTAAGCAAGACACCAAAGAGGAATTGCATCACACAATCTGCAAAGCGAACACTTGCCAAGTTCAATGAATTATCAACTCTGTTGAAAAGTAAAAATTATAACTATATTTGTAGACTCCCTAAAAGTTCTACTGCTAGTTGAAATAGGAAATCTCTAAACAAGAAACATTATTGGAGTATACGTAAGATCCTCCTACTCAAACTTAAAAGGAAGAAGGAAACATCGTAAAATCCTAATAATACTCAAATCCTAGTCGATAAATTCACTGATTAAACTTCAAGACAAATCCTGATCCTTGTTTGAGTTTCAAAGTCAATCTTCACCAGAAACTTCGTAGTCACCTTGCATAACTTGTTGGCTGCATCAGGCTTAGTGGATGATTTGATTGTCTTATACTAAATTCTATGAATGGGAATCCAATTACAATACTATGTACACAATGTTTGTGTCCTTGTCAAATGGGTACTTATTTGATAAAAGAAAAATAAAATCTAGTAATATCTCATGTCTAGAAATAATAACATTAGTCAAATTTGAAGTATCTTTATCATTAGTAATTACCTAACAATAAAAATAACACCATACTTTACAATCAATATCTAGTAATTACGTCTGTCATGGAATAACAATCTCAAACATCATTATCATTGTTTATAATTCCATTGGATGAAATTCACAATCCACAATCCATAGATTTGATTTTTTGATTCATGACTCAAATTTCCATGTCATATCAAAATTGTGGCTCCCTACTTAACAGCTAACACAATAAATAAATGAATATTGTTCTGAATTCAAAGTTCAAACTGTGAAACAGAAATCGAGTCATGTAATCTATCTAACTAAACAATAGTGCCAACTTGATTAACAACCTGACTAATCCTGATCTGTTTATATTTAGTTTATTAAAATCTTTAATAATAATCAGACATGAATTTTGTTTCTTTTCAAATTTAATTGACATTGATGATGATATGCATATTGTACATATGCTGTGTTGGTCATGTGAGGATTGGAATGACCCATTCAATTATATCTAACTAGTTAAATGGCTTATTCATCTCTTGTAATTTGTTCACCTATTTAACAAAAGGGTCATGTTTGGACAGAGTTTTCCAACAATTTTTTTTGTTAATCATATCTTGCTCAGATTGACGTATCTAGCAATCCATTGTTAACTTGACATTGACATACATGACCGATAAAAGTGGATTGCTATCTCTATTAGCAGCTCAATTTTTGCTGAGCAAGTTTGCTGTGTGCATTGCATCATGCAGATTTTGAGCAATTCAGAATCTTTCCCAGGAGATTAAGGAAGGACACGTTCTGATGACAAAGGATTGTTGCAGAAGGAATTTCTAGTTGAGAAGCAATGAGGGTAACATTCAAATGACAACTTAGAAAGCTCACTTCGAGATCATGCAGTCAAACTTATCATCTTCAAGTCCAAAACAACAACCTTGCCATCAGGACACCGGCATAATGATGCTATACATTTACCTGGAGTAGATTGGAATGATTACGAGAAGCCAGAATTGATGACCCACATTGCAATGTGCAAAGAAAGCGATTTATTATAAACAAAAAAGAAAGGGGGGGGGGGTTATTTGTTCCCAACAAAATTGACAGAAGAAGAGGAAAGATAGAGCACAAACATTAAGCAACAAAATGTTAATCAAAATTAGTGAAGTGAGGCAAAACATCATAACTGCACAAAATAACTAAGAGCCGGTCACTTTATACAAGATTTCTTTGGGCTAGTAGGTCATCTAAAGCGAGAGAATCTATATCTTGTTGGCAGGCTCCAATCCAATATATGAATTGAAAAACAAATCTTGTTGCTCAACTATGGAACCTCAAGGTGGAGTAGATGCTCGAAAAATTTCTCCAGGCGAAGATTGCAGTGTACTTGTATTTAAAACTTAGGTTCTTAACAGAAACCATTCAAGTACTGGCTCAAGTACTATGTTGCACTCAAAATGTTCTCCATATCCAGAAGACAATATGATGAGCGGAGCATTTGGATGTTTTTGGAGAAAAAATCTCCCCTCTAAATTTTTCCAGGGAGAATAGACAGGAAGAACTACCAAGTTAGGCATCTAATCCTAGGCTCTTACAAATTTGAATTACCAAAAGATTGTCATATAGGATCTTAACATACTTAGATGCAGCTCCCCTTACCCTCCTAGCCTCTTTGCTTTCTCCACTTTCTCCCAATGTCCCTCTTGACCAGATTGTCATATAAGTACGCAGCATAGCTTGAGATATATCCAAAAGCTAAAACTCCAACCAACGAACTTGATTAGCCAAAATGATGTGACGAAATGCCCTTCTATAATGAGAAGAAGATAAATAAAACTTCAAGTATTACAAAATGTGAGAAACTTTCCGCCTATAGTCTATATTTCAGTATACGCTAAAGCTCTCCTTGTAGGGCACGTGCGATCAGTAAAAGAATGCTCAACCGGTAAAAGAAGGGGAGCCAGCAGTAAAATTACATTGTGAGAGTCACCATCAGAAATTTAAGATCTTTTTAGATGCCTGATGACATTTAGATGGTATTCTGCAGGGGCTAAACCTGCGAACTCCAAGTGGGCATCAAGCATTTCTGCATCGGAGATATCTAATCTATCTAGCATAAATGGCATCCCCCCAATTCATGTTAATTATTTTCATGGACACTCTTAACTAGTGTACAAAGAAGGGAAAAACCTGGTTGAGAAGTCGATAAGAATCCATTGCGCCTATAAATAAAATCCCTTTATTCTACTGATACCAGCTTGGAATTTTTTACTTGAGACTGAGTCCTCTCTAGATTTCCACTCGCATCACCTACATTCACTGTTCGTTTCAGTGTAAAAGACCAACTCCTTGGTTCGACATCACCTTCTCATTTAGACTTCCAAGCACTTTATACCTCTATATTCGTCCAATCCTCTACTGAACGCAATTCAACCTAGAGTGGCACTTATAGTGGTTCTTATGGCGAAAAGGGCAGAGAAGCACATTTAGGAAAAGCCTAAGAAGCAGAACGAGATAAGGCCAACGACTAAATGGGCACACACACCAAGCCATCATTAAAGAAGCGAACTTTCTTGACTCGAAGCAATACCTAGGAGAGATCGTCCACCGCCTCTGCCAATTGAATCGACAAAGCACCGCCACCTTCGTGTCATCCATGACCATAGCCAGAAAATCCTTCTCTGGATTCTACTCCACCATCTTCACCTGCCACTCGGAGGAAATCGAGCAAAAACCTCAGCAAACCGAGTCGGAAAACAATCGAATCGAATCGACCCGCCCGTTAGGAAGTCGCAAAAAGAACGCCCGAACGAGAGCCGAACCTGGGAAGCCAAAGCGGGTCGTCGGAACTCGAAGCCGAAACGGAAGCAAGCGCCAGCGACCCACCTTCGTTGGTCTCCATCGCTAGAAAGCTCCGCAAGCAGCTCGAAAACGCAGTGTACAGAAGTGACAAGGGCAGCAGAAGAGCGAGACGAAGGATGGAAAAGCAAAGGGAGGAAGGAGGTCCAACCGGGCCGGGCCGGGCCGGGCCGGGCTTTACGATTATAAGGCCTTGTCAAGCAACGCCCGAAACTGCCCTTTCGGGCCCATGGAGGCTGAAGGGTCAGACTCATGAGGCATCGCATCGATGCGAATGGGGTGAATTAACTATTGAAATGTGACTTGTAAAAAAGGAATGTGATTATCTTCATTTGCTTGAATGACGATTATCACGTTGATGCAAGTAAAAATCCAAAAGATTTTTTTGACCAGAACCAAACCACCGTAAGGCCCAATGTTTTAAGCTATTAAATGAACCGGCAAAAGCCCGACTTGAAAAGACCCTAAATATTTAGTTCAAATCAAGTTGTTTTGGATATTTTTTACACCCACCGCTGGTGGGGTCCTGCCCTCTTGGCTACTTGGCATATATATATATATATATATATATATATATATATTGCTAATGTGTAAAAAGTCAACTTGATCAATGGACAGAGGGTAATGAAACTTTATTGGAGAAAACACCAATATACTTGTATTTTTTTAATATATATACTAGTAACTACATTCTATGAAATTCCATATCAACTACATAGGGATAAGAACACTAAGGATGCCATAACTATCATACAACATTCACTTGAGTATTACATTAATGTATAATTGTTCATTTGAGTAACTATTTTGACAATCTGTTATAAATAGCTTTTTTACTTAATTTTATATCCAACGTGGTTTTCTAAGTCCAGCATTTTGTCCAACATGGCGAGTTTAAAAAATGTATGTATCTCTCTCCTTCTCTCTAACTACTTCCTCTATTGAAACGATAATGTCTCTCTCTAAATGTTTTGTCAAATGATGACATTTCTCTCTCCCCGAAAGCTTCCTCTATGAAAGTCGAAGAGCCCATAGAAGAAAAAGCTTCCTCTCTTGGGCACGTCCTCTGTCTTCTTTACTCTCCCTCGCTTACTCAATGTCACCTCTCTCGCTCAATGGAGACTAAAGGCATGGGAAAAGGGAAAAATGAGGGCTTGGTGCGCGACGAATCTTGTTGGACTTCATGGCCCCAATAGCAAAAAAGGTTGACTTTTATTTTGGTTTTTAATTTGAATTTAATAATATAATTGGGTTTGTGTATAAATAAAAGCTGGGATGCTTGGGAGTTGCATGGAAAGATGATTGTTCTTTCGCAAAGGATATGCTTATTCATTCATTCGACGAGCTTGTTTGTTTTATATTTGTTTCCACTCAATGTCATGGCTACGTCATAACATCTGTCAATTGGCTCTGAAAAACTTACTGTCAAATGTGTGTTTTTAGTGCAAGCCTTACTAGGATTTTTAAGACCTCCGCAACTTTGATGAAAAACAATTTTGGCGAGGAGGAAAGGAGTTCCATTGTGGGGCAAATCATCCCAAAAGGGTTGAAATTGTCGGTTCCAGTTCAACTTTGTTAAATCATAACCTCTATTTACCCTGGCTAAATTTCTTCTCGAGGAGGCAGTTGGATCGGAGAAGATAATAATTGACATTGAATTAAGGATGTCGCATCATGGGGTGCCTGTTGAGCCTCATCATCTTTGGGATTTCCTTGAAGTGATTCAACTGCAAGAAGGCCATCGAAAAGCTTCACAAAATGCTAAAGTAATAACCAATTTTCGTTTTAGTAGACTCCATTACAAGCCATGAAAGCATAAGCAAATCACAGGTAGATGGTAAACCCTTGAAAATAGAATTACTGCTCTGTTTGTGTCACTTGTGACAGTGTGCGAAAACACAATACATGGACAATAAATTGGGTTTAACAAATGATATGATGTTGCTTCATTTTCAGTTTTTCGAGCTTGACGTTTCTTTTGGGAAAAGTGCCAAAAAAGTCCTAAACCTTTTGGCTTTGTGCCGATTTAGTCCTAAACCTTTTTTTTGGTGCCGATTTAGTCCTAAACCTTTTTACGTTGTGCCAATTAAGTCTATTCCGACCAATTTTGACCGGATTTTGCTGACTGGACGCCGGCCGGCTGACGTGGCCTGATCGGCGCTAACGTGTATAATTTTTAATAGTATTTTAATTTTTTTGAATTTTTTTCTTTTTATTTTTATTCTTTTCTCTTTTTATTTTTATTCTTTTCTTTATTCTTTTTTTTTTTAAAATTTTTTTTCTGCTCATCTTCTTCCTCCAGCCGGTCGCCGGAGCTCGGCGATCGGCCAGAGACGACGGGCAGCGAGGTCGAGACCTCGCCGGCCACCTCGCCAGTGGCAGCGAGGGCGGCCTCGCGCCGGGCGGGCGAGGCTCGCCCTCATCGGATCTGGCGAGGCTCGACCCTTGCCAGATCCGGCACGAGGAGGAGCTAGCGGGGCTCACCCTCACCAGATCCGGCGAGGGCGAGCCTCGTCGCCCAGGCCTCGAGGGCGGCCTCGTGCTGGGTGGGCGAGGCTCGCCCTCGTCGGATCTGGCGAGGGTCGAGCCTCGCCAGATCTGGCGCAAGGAGGAGTTGGCGGGGTCGCCCTCGCGGGCTGTGGGAGAGGCTTGACCCTCGCCAGATCCGGCGAGGGCGAGCCTCGCCGCCCAGGTCTCGAGGGTGGCCTTGCACCAGGCGGGCGAGGCTTGCCCTCGCCGGATCTGGTGAGGTTCGAGCCTCGCCCACTGCCGGCGAAGCTTGACCTCGCTAGATCCGACGCGAGGAGGAGCTGGTGGGGTCGCCCTCGCCGGCTGTGGACGAGGCTTGACCCTCACCAAATCCGGGGAGGGCGAGCCTCACCGCCCAGGTCTCGAGGGCGGCCTCGCACTGGGCAGGTGAGGCTCGCCCTTGCCGGATCTAGCGAGGGTTGAGCCTCGCCCACTGCTGGCGAAGCTCGACCTCGCCAGATCTGGCGTGAGGAGGAGCTGGCGGGGCTCGCCCTCGCCGCCCAAGCCTTGAGGGTGGCCTCACCTGCCCGGCGCGAGGCCGCCTTAGCGGCCACTGGCGAGGTGGCTGGTGAGGTCAACCTCGACCTCGCCGGCCGTCGCCTCTGGCCGGTCGCCAAGCTCCGGCGACCGGTTGGAGGAAGAAGATGAGCAGAAAAATAAAAAAAGAATAAAAATTAAAAGAGAAAAATATTAAAAAAATAAAAAATATTAAAAATATTATTAAAAATTGTATATGTCAGCGCCGATTAGGCCACGTCAACCAGCCGGCGTCCAGTCAGCAAAATCCGGCCAAAATTGGCCGGAAATGACTGAATTGGCATAACATAAAAAGGTTTAGGACTAAATCGGCACCAAAAAAAGATTTAGGACTAAATCGGCACAAAGCCAAAAGGTTTAGGACTTTTTTGGCACTTTTCCCCGTTTCTTTTGGATTGAGCTTTTCCAACTTTCATGAGGAATTTTTCCTCTCGTCATATGTTGTATCATGAGCTCCTTTTGAGCCCCAAGATAGCTACATCGACGTGAGACTCCTTTTTGGCAAGGATAAAGCATTGGTCTCCTTAGTTTACAGTGAATTCTCTTATTGGAGTTGTGCCTTAGCGGTGTGTACGTGAAAAATAGCAAATCCATCTGGACTAACACCATCATAAAGAGTCCCTGAAGCAATCTATCTAATCAATAGCTATGATGGTCTCGATCTATATAGACCAAGGCTAGTTAATTATTTCCCTAGCATATGCCCAAGCGCTTGTATTGGTGTAACATGAAAATTGACATGTCAATGGTGGGACCTACCTTGCCATGAAAGGCATATTTGAATATCTCTATGTGATAGAAACAAATGCAAAGGAGTTTTGTAATCTCATACTTTTACCATTTAATACCATGAAATGTCGTTGGTGCATTATAATCTCATAATACTAATGAGAAGTAAAATCCTAAGACGTGTGTGTAAAATTAAGACTGGAGCAAAGTGAGGTGCGCATGACATCGGTGGATGAAGCGGGAGCAGAGCATGATGTCAACTCCTTGACCATTGACAAGAGCAAGAAGATTAACAAGTTCCTCGATGAACCCTAAGGATTCTAGCATCATAACGGTAATCCATCTATCCTGCGCAGGGGTTTTCTAGGGCTGGAAACTTCAAAGTCGTTCTATTGTCATATTTTAGTTTCCATACACCCTAATTTTCCTCCTCACCATATACACAAGAGTGACTGCCTTTCTTGCTCTCTCGGTGTTTAATCAATCTTAGTTAGTGCAGGTTCCTATGTTGAGATGAAATTTCATAAGCCCCACGACAAATCCAAGCTATCGGTCTGCCTATGATTTTGATCCCTCCATATAAAAAACTAATTCTGATCCAAACTCGAAAGATCCTCATCCTTGAGACCAGCTCTGATGGCGAAAACCGTGCCCGGCACTCGGATACTTCCTTGAGCTGTTTTTCGACACCAACCCATGTTCCAAGATTTCCGATGAATCATGATTTAACGCGTTTGAACTCTTAGTGATCGATCGTGGCCCTTCAAAGATCCAGAAGCAAATCCATACCCTAAGACTAATGGCTATGTTAATCTGACATGGCGTTATCGACACATGCTGCTGTGTCGAATTTTTTATGGCCTTAATTAATGAAGCTATGTGGGAAGGAGAAGGTGGTCATGGACGTTCGTCGGCGATCGATGCAGAGTTCGTTCCTGACCATATGTGGAGAAAATTGCAGAAGAGAGAGAGAGAGAGAGAGAGTTGATTAAATCAGTCAAGGCGGACTTATTTGAATTAACGGGCGAGGCAAGCCAGGTCGGATCAGACTATATTACAAACATAATAGGTACTTCAGGCTTCACGACGAGTCTCCATGGGCTCAAAAGTGGTCGATTAATTATTTCATTGTAATTTGAGAAAAGAAAATACTGCTAAAACCCTAAATTATACTCACTATGTTATAATTTAACAAACCTTTTCTTTTTTCTGCATCGTGAAAACCCCTTAACTCAAACTCATAATAGCATGCCTAATATACCCTCCATCTACTTGTAGAAATCCTAAACTTTATTTGATATGACACCAATACATTAAAAAAAAAAAAGAATTGTGTCATCAATACTACAAACTTAAATCAACGTTACGAAAATTTAGGCCACTATTGTCATTGTGAGCATTTTTTTTTATTGGGTCTGGTGACCAAAAAAAGAAAATTGATCATTGATTTCGTAATGACTTAATTTAAAATTTTTAGTAACATAAAAGAAGTATGAGTTATTGACGTCAGTAAATATAATGTAGAATTTTTTGTATCATCAATTCATCGCAAAAGTAATGTGATCATTACTCCTATGAATTAATGAAATTGGCATCCCACAAATGCAATAATTCACAGCTTGCACAGATGTCAAGATGATGGGACAGCTCACGCTAGACAAAATGATCCGCTGTGACCACTCGAATTAAAGCCTGAACACGTGCGGTTGCATTGCATTTGTCTCAACGAAAGCTTGAGATATGCTTATTGCTCCAACGTATACGGGCTACTCCTTCAATTTTGGTTCGTGCCTTAACTTAATCTATCTAGTAGGCTAAACCCTTCCACATCGCTTCTGAAAAAGCTCAGTTTATCTTTAATATGGTTAACAGAGAGGCATTGTGAGAAGTGGCACAAAGTGAAACAACATAAGAAGACCTGCAGTGAGGCTCTCTTAGGTCACGAAGGTACTTCGGTGTGTTTAATTACCAAGCTGTTTTGATAATTAGGATGACATGTTTATATTTTGTCGTTTTCATTTTTGTAGTTTGAGTAAATTGCATCCAACATCACTGCCTTCCTTTCCTTCTCTAAGGATTGCCTCCTCACCTTGATGTTTCAAAAATATGAGATTTTATAGCTTTTATAAGCGTTCAAACTTGACTTTCAAGTCATGGGATGATGAAAAAAAATGTATAATATCTATAAGGGTCAACTTACTTATTCTCTCGTTCATGTTAGAGTTTCCTCTCGCATAATGTTCGAGTTTTTCGCCATGTCTTCATCTTTCTCAGCTCTTCGTCTGATTTTTGCGTTCCATTTGAACCACTGGTGCTCCTTGCAATTTTTACCCTAAATGTTTATGTTCCTCTTTACCTCTTCTGTATGCACACTTTCTTTCCTTCCTTCCAGTCATCACCTTCCCCTCGTTCCGTAGTTTCTTCCGTCTCTCTCAAATACCAGTTATTTCTGCTTTGCATGTTGCCGATCTGTAACATGCAACTCTTGCCATTCTTAGTTTCGGTCATCTGCTCTTCAAATTATCCATCCTAGTGTTCTTCGGTTACTCTACTAATGGATGAAAGGGACGATACCTCCAGAATTGCTTCCCTATGCAATCGCCTTGGTCGATTATGCTCAGAACAGGAGTTGGAGGTTTGGGATGATCTCCCTGCATCGGCCAAACTGCAGGATTGTCGCCTTATACTGGTGGGTAATGTTTTTACCAATCCCTCTGTGAATGTATCGGCATTTCATGTGGCGATGAAGAAAGCCTGAAGAGTGGATCATGTAGAGATAACTTCAGCAGATACAGGGCTGTATATAATTAAATTTCGAACTAAAGTGGAAAAAAGGCGCGTTCTAGATGGTAGTCCTTGGTTATTTTCCGGTCAATTGGTTAACTTACGACCATGGCAACCACATACTCCCTTACAACACTATGATTTTAGTAAATGCCTGTTTTGGGTGCATGTTATTGGCTTACCTTTGGAGTGGACTTCTCCTCCTATTTTGTGTAGAGCTGTCTCCCAGCTAGGTAAAGTTCAGGATGTGAAAACTGACATCTCTGCAAGAATTAGGATTGAATTAGATTTGAAAGAACCTTTGAAAACTGGAAAACTCATAAGTATTGAAGGCAAAACTCTATGGCTTGATTTTCGGTATGAGAGATTGTCACATTACTGTTACTCCTGTGGAAGGCTCGGTCATTACGCTGCTTCATGTACGGAGGTCCCTTATGATGAAGCCCAATTTGATGGTCGGGACACGATGATCTATGGACCTTGGCTTAGAGCTGAGCTTAAACAATTTAGCCTTTACTGGGATGCTTTTTACCACCCTAAAGTTCCAGTTGTGCCAATGGAAGAGACAGTACCTGAAACTCCTCCTCCAAAACAGCCTGCCCTCCTAGCTCTCCCTTCTATCCCGGCCATGGTGGATGCAACTTCGACTCCTGTTATATATCAAGAGACTTCCAGGCTCTTGAATATTGCCAATCCTACTGCTATCACTACAGATTTAGTACCTGCAGCAGTAAAGATGAAAAATACTCAGACCTTTCTAGTGGATAAGCAACAACAGAAAAAATCTAAGATTCCTCGCCCAATGCCACTTGGGGGTTCCAGTAAAAAATCGAAAAGATATTCACCCTATGATGTTACACTTCCCTCATCTATAGTTTTTGATGAGTCCCTCCTTCTGGATGCCCTAGTTTTGGAGGTACCTCTCCCTGATCTTCGGGCTTTGGCGGCTGGCCCTCAACAGCCACCGTGTTCCCAATGAAACTCCTGAGTTGGAATTGTCAGGGGTTGGGCAATCCCCTGACAATTCAAGCATTAAAGGCGATGGTAGCCTGTGATAAGCCCGATATCGTGTTCTTAATGGAAACGAAGCATAATCAACAATTTGTGACTAGGTTACAGCGTAAGTTTAAATTTACTCACTCTTTTGTGAAGGATCCAGTTGGCTTCAAGGGCGGTCTTGCTCTGTTTTGGAATGACCATTTTGAAGTTACTCTTGTACATATGGATGCTCAGTTTGTTGATTTCATCGCCCGTGATCCTAGGACAACAGTCTCTATGCATATCACTTGCTTGCATGCTCCTCCAACATATCAGCTCCGTCAAGACTTTTGGGATACCATAAGAATCATCCACGCTGCAAATCATTTACCTTGGCTGTGTCTCGGTGATTTCAACAACTTTCTTTCTCCCTGGGAGAAGATGGGCAAGAGACCTGCATCCGCTTCGCGAATGACCTCTTTTCGGAATGTAATTAATGATTGTGCCCTTCTAGAACTCCAAAGTAAAGGTTGCGAATTTACCTGGTCCAATAACCGTGAAGGGGATGATCTAGTAAAGGAGAAGATTGATCGGGTGCTTTGTTCACTGGAATGGCTGACGTCTTACCCTTCTGCAGAAGTATATGCCCTACCTCCTGTTGGCTCGGATCACTGTCCTTTGTTGCTGCAGGCTCGTCCACCATCTGTCAGGCGCGCAAAGATGTTTCAATACGAAGCTTTCTGGAATCAAGATAACGAGTGTCACGACATAGTTAAACAGGCATGGGAAAACAGTAGTACCTCATTGCTTTCCAAGTTACAGGCAGTTGCTACCCGATTAACCAGCTGGAGCAGAGCCCGGTTTAGCAATTGTCATCAACGCATCTCTTACTTGCAATCTCAACTGCAGACAATTATCAATCGACCATCCTATCAGGAAGGGGAAAAGGAGCACGCTAATGCTATTAGATGTGAAATTCATAAACTATGGATTCAAGAGGAACAATTTTGGGCTATGCGTTCTCGTATCCAATGGTTGAAATGGGGAGATCATAATTCAAAGTTTTTTCATGCCTACACCATGCAACGACGACAAACCAATAGAATTACTATGCTTGTAGATACTCACCACCAGTGGATTAGAGAACTAGCACAGCTCAAAGAACTTACTCAGGGATTCTTCTCTCAGCTGTACAAGTCTGTGGGCTATCGGGATTTTCGTCCTTTCTTAGAGCAATGTCCACCAGTGGTAACACCTGAAATGAATAACCACTTGATGAGTCGGGTAACAGAGGAGGAGATTTACCAAGCAACTTGTCAGTTGGGAGCTTCGAAGTCTCCTAGTCCTGATGGGCTCCCTGGACTCTTCTATCGGCATCACTGGAATGTTATCAAATCAACCGTTATTCAAACAGTTCAAGACTTTTTCGACACAGGAAGTATGCCTACAAGACTAAACAGAACGATCATTGCCCTAATCCCTAAAGTTCAGCATCCAGAAAGTATTGAACAGTACCGTCCTATAAGTCTTTGCAACTTCGCTTATAAGATCATTTCAAAGATTATGGCCAATCGACTTAAACCATGGCTATCTACTTTGATCTCCAAAGAGCAAGCAGCTTTTATTAGCACTTGACAGATACAGGACAACGTTATGGTGGTTCAAGAAGTCATGCATCAATTTAAAGTACGAGCATGTAAGAAACGTTTCAACCTTATGCTAAAAACAGACATGCAGAAAGCCTACGATAGGGTTGAATGGGACTTTTTAGAAGCCTATTTGAAGCATTTGGGCTTTCACGACAGGTGGGTTACTCAGGTAATGGCTTGTGTTACTACAGTCTCCTTTAGCATTCGTTTTAATGGTGAACAACTCCCTTACTTTAAGCCTACTAAAGGGCTGCGCCAAGGTGATCCCCTCTCTCCATATCTCTTCATTTTACTTGCCAATGCCCTATTTGCTACTCTCACTCAAGCTGTGGACATGGGTCATATTAAGGGGGTTCAATATAATAGAGACTGTCCTAAGTTATCTCACCTATTTTTTGCTGATGATTTAGTATTTTTCCTTCGAGCCACACTTTCTGAATGTCATAACCTTGCTAACCTCCTAAACCAATATTGTTTCGCCACAGGCCAGCTCATAAATCGAAACAAATATGGTGTGTTCTTTAGCAAAAACTGTCCTAATTCTTTACAACATAACCTAGCACAAGAACTCAAGGTCCCTATTCTCAGTAAGTATGGAAAAAACCTGGGCATTCCCTCGGATTGGGGCCGATCCAAGAGGGAGATGTTCTCATGGATCCTGGCAAGAGTAAATGCTAAGTTAGCAGGTTGGCAATACCAATTTTTATCGAAAAGTGGCAAGGAGATCTTACTGAAATCGGTAATATAGGCCTTACCGCAGTATGCCATGTCTATCTTCAAGCTTCCGTTATCTCTCTGCAGATTGATAGAAAAGAAGATCTCAGCATTCTGGTGGAGTAAACATAACAGTCAATTAGGCATTCACTGGAAAAATTGGTCAGAATTAAAGCTTTCAAAAGTTTCAGGGGGGATGGGATTTCGAGATTTAATTAACTTTAACAAAGCTATGCTTGGAAAGCAAGCTTGGCGTCTTTTTCAGCAACCTCAAGCTATCTGGAGTCAGCTCTTTAAAGGTTTATACTTTAGATATTCCTCCTTCCAAACTGCTACCTCAGGACATCGTCCTTCTTGGGGGTGGCAAAGTTTATTGAAAGGTCGTGAAGTAATTACTCCTAAACTACGTTGGTTAGTCGGGGATGGGTCGCAGATACACATTAGAGAAGATAATTGGTTACCACAAGGTCGGATAGGAGGCTTACCCGTGTAGGGAGAACCAGAACTAGTTGCTGATCTCATTGATTCCCAGCACTCTGAATGGAAGTCTTCCTGTGTAACTTCATTCTTCGATGTCCAGGTTAGTGCAGCCATCCTCAATACTCCTATCAATCCGTCTCTCCATCATGATCAACTTGTTTGGACAGAGACACCTTCTGGTACCTACACAATGAAGAGTTGTCATCATTATCTCTCTTTAAAATCTCAACAACCAATTCATACACCATCATCCTCTTATACTAACCCGCCCCTGTTATGGAGGAAAATTTGGCATATGCATACAGTTCCCAAGCTTAAGGTTTTTCTATGGTTAGCTTGCAAAAATGCACTAGCTACAAAACACAATCTCTACCAACGACATATCATCCCGCATCCCTACTGTACTCTCAGCAATAATTCTGTCCCAGAAACAATAGAGCATCTATTTTTCTTTTGCCCTTGGACTTATGACATCTGGAATCATGAAGAAATCAGAGTCAGTATATCACCTATCTCAGTTAGCCGATTCGATGCCTGGGTTGTTGACCGTGTTTCCCACCCATAAGCGTCTCCAGATTTTGAAGCGATCGCTCATATTCTGTGGGAGATCTGGCGACAACGCAATAACGCTGTTTTTCGACAGATTCCGCTGGATCCTCTCCTAGTTGTCACTAATGCCCTTACCCAAAGTACCATCTTCAAGGTTATCCAACCCTCGCCACAGAAGATTCAAAACACACAGGTCAGTTTAGGGCAAGGATGGAAACCACCAGAGGAGGGTTTTATCAAGTGTAACATTGATGGGGCTTTTTGCCCAGCATCGGAGAAAGGCTCCATTGCTTGCATTTACAGAGACAGCAAAGGTATTTTGACGGACGTGCTTACCCGATCTGTGCCTGCTCAATCAGCATTCCAAGCCGAGATCTATGCCCTCATATCTGCTCTCCAACGGCTCATCCGAAAGGGACTCTATCTTCAGCAATTTATGATCGAATCTGATTGCTTGCTGTTGGGGGAGATCGTTCGGACGAAACAGTAGCCGCCATGGAAGGATCGTCATCTTTTCGCGATTCTCAGCGATCTTCTTCCGCAATGCCCTAACCTTTCGCTTCGACACATCCGGCGACAGGCAAACCTAGCAGCTGATTGGGCTACAAAAGCCCACCGGGATCAAGGCCCACCAACAAACTGGCTCCTCTTCCCTCTGCCTAGTTTCCTTAATATTCTCTCTTCGGATGCTTCGGCACTAGCTTGTATTAATCTCTAATATAATATAAGTTGTCTTTCGACCAAAAAAAAAAACTTGACTTTCAAGTTAAAGGGAAAATGAAAATACAAAAGTATAGCCAAATGTGCATGATAAAATCTGTTTGGAACCAAATAAAAGGATTCTAAAACTTCCCATTAGACTTTTGGCTTTGTCCCTGCTAAAATCCTTCCGATAATTACATATATCTGCAAATTGGGGATTTTAGAACTTTTGAGATATTGGATATAATATAACTAGTGAATTTTGTCTGTGAGCAATCTCAGTCAATTATCAAATCAATTGACTTTCACTTCCATCTCCCTTTAGAAATCCTGAAATCGGTGAAGAAAAAACCACCTTTCTAGGTGCAATTGACTTGGATCAATAACCAAAAATGCAAGAAGTAAAATAAGAAATCTTCTTTGCCAGTGCAATTTGTGCTATGCACATACAAGACAAAGAAAAGAAAATCCAAGACTAATTCTATCATAATGTGAGCAGTAGAATCAATGATGATGTTTTCGAATGAGAACATGAGCTTATTTAGATCCTCAATATGGATCGATTGCAGTGTCATCGGTTTGTCCAGTGAGGTGAATTCCAACAAGACGCAAGAGATCATTCAAGTATCTACCAATTTGTTTCCATCATTTGGAGCTTCATGTTAAAAATTGAAAATCTTCACTGCAACCAAGTAAGAGATTTTACAGCAGTATAACGAATCGCACTTATAAAGCACTTTTTTCTTTGTTCAACATGTAAATCACCATGTCACCGAAACAGCACAAGCAATTGTACACTAATAGTTAGAGAGTACCTCTAAAAAATAATACCATTAGTTTTGCTTACATCTGGCTTCTAAGGATCTTTAAAAGACACATAGTACCTTCCAAAACGACGACTGTAGCACCAACATAAAAAACTTCAGATCCTGGGTGCTACTTCTAATAACTCCTTGTTTCTACTTACACTCGTTATGCTGAATGCATTTTGAAATCAATTAAGCATTCTTAGAATCTCTTGGGAGGCATACAAGTTGCTCGTAGAATTCAAGCAATTTGCTAGGATTAATTAGCTTTTTTCTCCTTTCATGTCTTTTAGCTTTGAGGACCAACTTTTTTAACATCGCACAACAAATACATTACTGCGTAAAGCACAGAATTTAGCTCTAGACAATCAGCATCTAACCCATCAATCTCAACCCTCTTTTGCTGTCGAGCCATACCCACAAACAACTTCTAACGGCAATATTCCTCTGCAATAACATTTCCAAACACCGACTCATTCTTGATCTGCAAATTGATAGCAAACCTAAGTTTCTTTATTTGGAACTTGATGGTGGTAGCTTCCCATCACCAATTTCGTGACGTGATGGTTAACAAGATCGCCATGAGCCTTTAACTTGATGAGCATGTAAGTAGTCATCTTGAAATTTACTTCGGCCTCATCCAAAGAAGATATTTAATTTGGTATGAACTCTCCCTTAAAAGAATTGCCTAATGGGCACAATTTGAGAAGATCAGCTGCCAAAGTTTTCAAGATTGAACCTTGATGATGAGAATCAATCACCAACTCTCTCAAACCTCTTGACTCAATTATGATATTATTGAAAATTTTGCAATATTTCAACTTTGGGAATTCTAGAACAGGGTTGCCACTTGAAACTCTAATCATCGCATCATCCTTCAATGCATCTTCAATTCGTTATGTCTTAAGTGAACACCAATTTATGGTACCCAATGTTGAAAAACAGCATCGGGACAAGCAAACTCACCAATGTAGTGCCCGGAACAAGATTTGTGGCAACGCATAATAGTTATTCCAATTCTATTTCATTTAGTTATTTAGTTTAGCTTTAAGCAATTTTTTATTATCAGAGCAATAACAATTTCATCCAACATGTGTTGTCTCAAGCTTCAAGAAATGAAAAATGATTTGTGGTGTGAAACAAAGAAGTCATCGAGACAATGCACATAAATTCAATGGTCTAAACTAAACTTCACATGTTTATATGGTGAAAAGGCTATGATAGTTAACAGACAAGATCTTTCCATATGGAATGAGATGGAAATCCATGGTTGATGGTTTGTTGCATGTGATGGAGACATGTGGGCATTGCTTATTTGCCACCTTATCATAGTGACATAAGTAGGCCCGTTCAACGGGTGGATTGAATCGGGTTGAGTTTGGATCAGATCGAAAATTGTTTGACCTAAATTGATCAATTTAACCCATTTTGACCAAATTATATGTGATGCAAATTGAGCGACCTGTACTCGATTGGAGTCGGGATCCATTTCAAGCAATTTTTCCCCTCTTTTTGTCTTTGACTAATCAACCAAAGAAGTTACTTGATCTAGTCCAAATTTTATTCTTGTATCACTTCCCAATAGGCATAATTTCAGTAAATGAGTAGCCGACATATCCAAGAGCAAACCATCACGGGCATATAACCTGTTAGAGTTAATCACCAAGTCTCTCACAGCTCTTGATTCAATTCTCATGTGCTTAAAGCTTATGCAATCTTTCAACTCAGGAAACTACAAAACAAGGCACCTCCTCAAAAGTTTTCGATCCATCAACTTGGCATATCGAATGCGCAGTGTCTTTAGCGAAGACCAATTCACAGCATCTATCAACCAAAAATCGCCTTGAGACAAATGCAAACTTACCAACGGAGTGAGGTGGAAGAAGGAAGCCGGCAACACATGAACCTGAAATGCTAGGATGCAGGTTTAATGACAACTCTTCGATGCCATGCTCGATTACAAACTTAACACTCAAGGCAGCTATTAATACTTGAATCCAACAAGGGGCTTGCAAATTCAACATAGCTATTAATAAATGAATCCAACAAGGGGTGACAGGAAATTTTTTCAAGTTTTGGAACATTTTTTTCAGAGAAAAGCTCTATAAGATAATGCATTCTACTACTCAAGTATTAGATGAATACAAATAAGGGGCTGACATTCCTATTTAGACAAGAGTCCCTCATGTAACATTTATTGATTGGTTCTCGATCTAATGATGGAGATTTATGTAAGAGTCTATCAATGGGAAAATTACCAAAAAAGTCATAAACCTATTGCAATTATGCTAATTCAGTTATAATTTTTTTTTGGCCAATTAAGTCCTAAACCTTTTATAATCGTGCTAGTTCAGTCATTTCGACTGAAATTGACATGTCGATCAATGTTAATGACATTTTTTTAAATAATTTTTTATTTAATTGAATTTTTTAATTAATTTTTTTTATCCTCTCTCTCTCTCTCTCTCTCTCTCTCTCTAAGTTTAGTCATTCCGGTCGAAATTGATCGACTGACACTAACGTGACTGCCGATCAGCGTCAATGACAATTTTTTAAATATTTTATTTAATTGAAATTTTTTATTAATTTTTGTATCCTCTCTCTCTCTCTCTCTCTCTCTCTCTCTCTCTCTCTCTCTCTCTCTCTCTCTCTCTCTCTCTCTCTCTCTCTCGCTCTCTCGCTCCCTCGCTCCCTCGCTCCCTCCCTCCCTCTCAAGCTCACCTTGCCGTCGCTAGGCAAGGGCGAGCTGGCCCAGCCACTAATGGGGCGAGCCTCTGCCGGATCTGGTGATGGCTCACCTCATTATCACTAGGCGAGCTGCTTGCCAGCCACTAGCAAGGTGAGCCCTTGCCAGATTCGGTGAGGGGGGCCTCATTGTCGCTGGGTTTGGTGAGGCAAGCGCTTGCCAGATCCAGCGAGGGCTTGCCTCGTCGTCATTGGGCGAGCTATTCACCTAGGCATTGGTGAGGTGAGCCCTTGCCAGATCCAATGGGGACTTGCCTCACCAATGGCGGCCGGACGGGCTCGCCCTCTCCCAGCAATGACGAGGCGAGCCCTCGCCCAATTTGGCGGGGGCTCATCCAGTGACGGCCAGCTCAATTCGGCGACCAGCCAGACAAAGGAGGGAGGAGGGAAAAATAAAAAGAGAAAAAAGAAAAAAGAGATTAAAATAAATCCAAAATAAAATTCAAAAAACTTTATTAAAAAAATTGTCGCTAGCACCAGCCGGAGGCCACATCAGTGTTGGTTGGCCAATTTTGATTGAAAGGACTAAGCTGGCACGATTGCAAAAGATTTTTGACTCAATTAACAAAAAACAAAAAAAACAAAAATATAGCACAATTATAATAGATTTATGAATTTTTTGGTAATTTACCCGTCTATTAACTATCGACATTTATGATAGGAATTTTCTAGAAGTGTGCATATATGAAATAAGAAAACATAAATTATACCAAATGGAAATAAAATTTGTTTTCTCTTTCCGTGCCACTTTGGATGGTGCTTGAAAACCAAGTATGTTGACACTATAAGTCGGGTCTAACAAATGCTTTGACATGGCTTCATTTTGAGTTTTTAAGTTTGATTTTTAATAATTACTTATTTCTCAGGTAATAAATGAACTCTATTATAATCGGGTCTAGGTAGGCTCAAGGGGGGTGGGCTTACGTATAAATGAGCTTAAGCTCCAGAAAAAAAAAAAAATTAATTGCCCGAGTCAACCTGATATGTGATACCACATCCAAACGCTCTATTTACTAAGCAGTAGACATAAATAGGTGGTGAAACTTGCAAAATTCTACCCGAAAAGTTAAGCATAAATGACTTCTCAGAGATAATTCCTTAGCAAAAGCCACATTCGTGATCAAGTTTGGCATCTCATGAGCTTAGGAATAGCATAATCACATCTTAAATTACATACACGTCCCCTTTTCTTTTCCTTTCTTTTTCAAACTGGCTGACAAATGTGGCACCAGAGAAGATCGTTCTCGTCTTCCAATCATGCCAAGTACAGACTGCGATGCAAGTCGCACGTCTTTATTTTGACACCGACTCCACTGTTCTACTAAAAAAAGGTTGCTGAGTTTGTGCATCAATTTCTATCCAAATTGGAATTGTATCGAAGGTCGGAAGCCAAAATAAGTAGGAGACGTGTTAGCAAGCGTCGTGGGGGAGCTACGTGGAGAGGATTGATCGCTCGGCCCCGGCTACCAACTAATACATTCCATGCCATTTAGTTTCCCCTTTTCTAGGACTACCTATTGATTTGTTTTTTTGGAATGTCGAGTTATTATTGCATGGCATAAGCACCATGGGGTGGCTCTATTAACTTTTTTTTTCTCCATATAAATGTACTTAGTATGAAAATACACCTAAATGAACTATTAAAGTGGCTTTTAGAAAATAGGAGGGATATTGAAATAATTTCACACAGAAAGGGAAATGTTCTTACAAAAAAATTAAAGGTTTAAATATTGCCAACTCTATCGACATATATTTAGATAATATTTAGTCACTGAAAATTTAACTATCCATATTACGATTAGGATAATAAGAATAGTTTGAACAATAGCTTTTCTACTTAATTGCAATGCAGAGGAATCACACCGCGTTCATAAATGCAATGAAACTCTTGAATATTTGGATACCGTTGGTGGGTAGAGAGAACGATATATGTGGATTAGAGCTCGCCATCGTTTAGACAAGACAGTGGTTTTGACTGCGCCTTTTGTGGCCAAGAAGGAGAAGATACGAAGGATGAAGGCACCGGGCAATTGACTGATGTAATCCACTGAGCTTCGGGTTTCATCCCGACCGGAAGGACGAGGTGATCGTGGACGGGGATGTTTTCCAGTTGGATTGGTAGACAATTCGATCCGGGCCTTGTATGGAGGATTCCTCAAGCCATTTGCCTGTAGCCCCCGACGGCGATGGAGCCAAAAATTAGGCTTTATTCGCATTTTCCCCAAAGCTTTAATCCGAACAGAGACTAGACCCACAAACTCTTCTTATTTATCTTCAAAATTCAAAAAAGAAAGATATCTAACCTTTGGATAAAAATGGAAATAAATTTAGATAGTTTCAGATAATAATTCTCAAGAGCCTATGAAAATTATTACTAACAGAGAGCAACTATCATATCCTTTTCTTTTTGTTAATTTTCCTTTTTCACTATATTTGTACTTATTCCTTTTCTTGTTTTGGATTATTGTGGCCGTGGCATGAGTCCACACGAGGGCCTTGTTAATGTACCTGCCACACCTATTATTCTAAAAATTTAAAATACTCCAAAAGAAAGTATCATAATGCTTTTTCAAAAATAAGAGAGTCGTTGAAGTAATGTTTTCACAAATAAGTCATATATTTATTAATTATTCAAGCATTTTAATGCGGCTGATTCTATCAACATAAACTTAGAGCTAAAATAAACTA
Source organism: Eucalyptus camaldulensis (assembly GCA_019915185.1). Classification (NCBI taxonomy): domain Eukaryota; kingdom Viridiplantae; phylum Streptophyta; class Magnoliopsida; order Myrtales; family Myrtaceae; genus Eucalyptus; species Eucalyptus camaldulensis. The sequence goes on along the minus strand of JAHSVA010000013.1, from coordinate 10,791,145 downwards.
TAAAAATATATAAAATAAATGAAATATATTCAAATCACTTGATTTTTTTTTTTGGCAAAAAGTTCTAAAAAAATTCACTCAAGCTTCTTCACAGCGGACTTCAACTTTTGCAAGCCATCGAAGGCAATTGTTCCGCTCTTTTGTTTCTTTTACTTTTCCCTCTTTAGTACTTTTCGGTAAATTTATTTTATTTTTCAAGCTATTGTGGCTGTGACATGAACACCACATGTTAGTCCCCTTAACTTTGTTGTCATATCAATATTTTCCAAATCAAAAAAATTTAAAACATATTATCTTCCAGAATAAGAGGGATATTGAAGATTTTTTTTTCAAAAATAAGTTGTGAAATTACAAATTATGGAAGCATTTTAATATAGCAACTTCTATCTATAGATTTAACCTAACAGTATAAATGTCTCAATTATAATTAGAGTATGAAAAGTTGAAGAATTATTAAGATATGTTTAAATGCTAAGAAAGAGTAATTTTTAACAAATCATGAAAAAATGTGACTCGTTTGACATAGTTGGTCAAGAATTTTTGTATTTTATGACCATTGTGCAAAGAGGGTAACTATCTCTACCCTTTTCATTTTGATTAATTTCTCTTTGTAATGTTTTCAATTTATTTTATTTATTAGAGCTAGTTTATCCTTTTTAATTTTTTTTTTTTTTATAATCTCTTTGGCAACGGCTGAATACTATCGTCACCTTTTTTTCTTTCTAATGGTTTACCCTTCCTAGTACTTTAGCCCAGGTTCAAATATCAAGCCCAACCCTATTTAAATATAGCCTAAAGTCCACCACAATTAAAATAAGCCCAAAGGCACCAAAGCCCGCCCAAAAAACCTAATTCTCCGTTTTTGTTCTCCCTTCCTACGCCCGGTCTGCATCACCAGGAAGAACAGAAAATGGACTTTGCAAGGCCGAAGCTCGCCAAACCAGAATATCGGCAAACAAAGCGATAAAATAAAGGCGCACAAAGTGGAAGATAACTGTAGAGATCCATCAAAACGCATCTGACGAGCGACGGGCACCGGCGATGGACTGAAAACCAAAAGCAATCGGACGAAGTTCATTTAGGCATGTCGTCGAACATGTGGTAGGCACCGTCTGGGAAGGAAAAACCGAGCCGATTAAGGCCCAAGTTTGCAACGACGTTCGGCACGGACAGTAAATGGACACGTCATGGCGACCGGGGGAGGCTCACTGATGCTCGAAATCGAGCACAGGCGTGCACCAATGAGTCGCGGCCTCGGTTGGCCGAGACAAGGACCATTCCCCTTCCCCCGCATGGGCCAACCCCTTTCTTTTTTTTTATCTTTTTCCCTTCCCCAGCCCAGCCCTCTTGTTTTTCTTTCCCTTTCCTCCCCGTCCTTTGGGATTTGCTCCAACAACACAGAACGGAGGTCGGTGGCAGAGCAAGGCAAAGGGGGCAGCTCAATTGAAGTTGGTCGTCGGGACTAGGCCAGCAAGGTAACTGGCGGTGGCAAAGGGCGAGAGAGTCTTTCGGCAACTTGACTACACCTAAGCCATGTCTAACGGCCTCCGGCTGATGCCTTGAGCTCATGTTTTCCCCTTTCTTGGTAATTTTCATTTGTTTTTGGTTTGCCTTTGTCGCGACCTTCCCTCGATGTGCATCACTTAGGGTTCAGTTAATAAATTTTTTAGCCTAAACTTAACTTGGGCTCTCCTAAAATCATGGCAATTTGCTACTTAGGTTCAAGTTTTTACCATGTAAATGATTTATAATAAGAGTCATCACTAATTAGTTTATGGTGGGTCAATTAGAAAATTAAATAAAATAATCAGTGATTTACTTTACTCTTGCGAACAATAAAATTTGGATATGGAAACTTGGTTTTATTAGTTTATTCTAACGCTCTTTCAATACTATTCATTATATATAGCAAGCAGCTTAGATATATTTTATTATTTCCTAATATATGAGATGATCATGCAGGATTCTAGTGAGAGCTTATTGGCCTTTGCCTCTGATTAGCGAGTGTTGTCACTCGTTGAAGACCCCACCAACCATGGCCAATGCCTCACTGGTGATGGGGCAGTGTCCATAAGGCAAGAGAGCTAGCCTAGCCTTCGTACTCGGTTTATTATTATTTTTTTTAAAGTTTTATCCTTTTTTTTTTGAGTTTGTGTTTTTTTTTATAGAAAAAAACTGAATAAGGAAAAAAGAAAGAAAAGGGGAAAGAAAATAAAAAGAATTTAAATGATGGAAGTGCTCTTGATCAACTGATGAGTTCGAACCATTTTTTTAGACTAACATGGTCATTCCAAGCCCTTATTTGAAATAAGATCAACTCCATATCCTTATTGAAAAAAATGAGAGTAGTTCATGTCCTTATCTAAAAAAAAAAAAAAAAAAAAATTCACTTCGGACATTTACTTGAGAAAATGATAATACTTCATACCCTTATTTGAAAATTGCCCTAGATATTATAATAAAGGTCATAATAATTCTTGACTAATTTATAAACACCAGGAGTTATGATATGGTTCTACTAAATATTGTTGACAATTGCAAGTAAATAATAAGTGACATATCTTTATAATATGAAGAATCGATATTATGATATTAGGATTTAATCATCATAAAATTAAAATTGATTAAAAAGAGTTTCAAACTTGCGGATGGTTGTTCTTAAATTGTTCGGTGAATCGATTATAAATAATCTTTTTTTGCATTTATTATTTTAGTTTATTTTAGTCTATTCCTGCTATTTCATTTTGCAAATCAAAGGCTCAGGGTTTGCTCTCTCCCTAATTGAAAAATAGGGAAGAGCCGACACAACCAAAATTAGAATTTTATTATCCTAAATGTTTGATGAACATGCATTTGTTAAGGAAAAAAATAAAAGAAATACCGACCAAATAAGCATAACACGTAAGTCAATTACTTAATTCACTTTTTTTTCTCTAAGCATAAATTTTAATTGTAGTCCTCCACCTCTTTTCTCACATCGAAATCTTCTAATTTGTTTTTGCAATCAAATTCTTTATTTAGTCATGCATGATAAAGAACTGGAAAGAGAAAAGTTTCGATAAAAAAAATTTCAGCAACAAAATAGGAAAATATATATATATATATATATAATGGAAGGATAAGGCAGTGTGTTTAAAAAAGGATAGGAAATCGGATCGAATAAAAAACAAGATAGATTACAAATTGTATCCATAACTAATTGATTGCTCGTGTAGAAAAAAAAGAAAATGAAAAATCCTTGGAAACCTCAAGGGAACATCGGCAGAAACCCTAGAATTTCAAATCCATGGCGACGCACTCCGTCCATCGGGAATCCTCCGGCGACCGTCTAAATCGCGCCAAAGGAAACCGACCTTCTCCTCCTTTGAGCCCTGGGGATCTCATCAGCGCCTTGCCGGACGCCGTGATCCACCACATCTTCTCGTTTCTGCCCCTCAAAGACGTCATCAAGACCAGCGTCCTCTCCAAGCGCTGGCGTTGCACTTGGACGTCCACCACCCACCTCGCATTCAATGGAGTCCGGCCTCGCAATCACAACGCCTTCTACTTCGACTTCCCATCCCTCGTCGACAGCGTCCTGAGGCAGTGCACCTCACCCACGGTGAAGAAATTCCACGTCACCGACTTACAGTACGATGAGACCGACCGCCCCAAGGTTGACCGCTGGCTCCACTTTGCAGCGGGGCGCCGGGTGGAGGATCTTTGCCTGTTTCTCATCACCGAGAGGTGGTCTAGGTATATTCTGCCACCGTCCTTGTATTGCTGGAGCTGGTTGGTGCGCCTCGAAGTCAGTTTGTGCCGTTTCTCGTGGGACCTGACTGTCAGCTGGCCTTGTCTTAAGGTCTTGTCTATGGAATATGCGGAGTTGAGTGATGATTTCCTCCGGCGAATCTTGAGGGGAAGTCCTGTTTTAGAGTCCCTCGAGCTGCGGCAATGTTGGCGCATAAAGAACGTTATAATAGATTCAACAAGTGTGAAAGACTTGCTACTCATTGGTGCCGATAACTTTCTGCTGGAGAAAATTTGGGCCCCGCATTTGCTGTCATTGCGTGTATCAGGGATGTGGAAGCGCCGTATATTCACACTTGATGATGTATCTTCCTTGGTTAAAGCTGACTTGGTTTTCTCCATTCGAACTTTTTCGCCGGGTGATAAGAGCATGTGTTATGACGTCATGAAAGAACTTTTTGAGAAGGTGCACAGAGTTCCTATTATCACCATTGGTGGCTGGTGTTTGAAGGTACAAGTTCAATGATTTTACCACATGCTCGGGTTGGGTTGAATGGTGTCTGTAGTGTTTGGCAATGTTTGTTGCCCGGGCCAAGTAACCTCGGCTTTTTGTGGCATTCTAGTATTTCATCACGGGAATCATAGACAAATATAGGATGATGTCTATTGTTGACTTGGGAGGTCGTTCCCTCCTATTAATTTTCAATAAATGGATCTAGGATGACTCAAATTTTGGACAATGAATGTTCACTAGATAGGATATCAATGCAACGATCTTAGACGCATGATTTTCACAGGAAAAATACATTAAGAGATTATAGGAATAAGGGACCTAGTCACCATAGGTTCAAAGAACCGGTCATACTATCTCAACATTATAGGCTGTTGTTCCATAATCATCTCATATAATGGCAATGGATAGATGGATAGAGTCACTTGGAAATAATGAGGTTGTTTTCTCATGTGACCAACTACTAGAATTTTCAAATCCTTCAAAGATCACAAGTTTATACAAGAAGCATATGTAAATAGTCTTAAACAAATTATCTTTTTCATTTTTGCCTATAGTATCCTTATTGATTTTTTCTTGATTGGGAGACAAGGTCAATGGATAACATAGTTGGATGGAATGTAGTTTGGTTATTCTTTATTAATTTTAGACAGGAAAAAATATTAATGAAATTTTCTTTGTTGCTTGCTCAATGTGCTTAGGTTTTGTCCCTTTTCGAGATGAAAGGAGTGCCATCTCCATTGTCAAAATGTCAGAATCTAACAGTACACACACCAATTACTCAAAGGGACCTTCCCGGGATAGCATACATGCTGGGAAGTTCAGAGTTCATGGAAAAATTAACCATACACCTGAATGGCTTACATGTATTCAAGGTTTGTTCCTTTGCTACACTATCTTCAGTTCGCTTCTTGTGTTGGCTTCCATTTTCAATGAATGTTTGAATAGTGAGTTAAAACTTTAGAAGTACATAAAGATTATCAATCTCAAACTCTTACCTGTTACCGTAATTGAAATTTGCTTGTAACTTGGTCAGTCTACTCAACATTTGTGCATGGCCACTTTAAGCTGTTTTAGTTCATGTCCTAAAATAAATGTAGCATTTTACTGGAGGTTATTTTGCTGCCATGCAGCGTTGGGATCTTGAACTTATACTTGAATGATGAGCATCTAGAAAGAGAGATATTTTATTGTGTGGGCGCATTTAAGAGTTCAAATTCATTAACACTCAAAATAAAGTAAAACTAACTAGCTTTTGTGGTGGACAAATGAAAGTTTTTTTTGTTTTGAAATTTCAGTGAGGCAGTAAGTTTCTAAAATGGGGTATCTTTGTGCAGTATATGCTTGACAAAGAATGGAAAGACCATTTTAACTATGATGAAGAAGATTTTTTATTTTCACGGAAGGGGAATTTTCAATGTTTGGAGAAACATCTCAAGAGCATTGAGATTATCGGTTTCAAAGCTAATAGTTTTGGATCGAAACATCTGCACGCCCTTATTAAGTTTCTTCTTGGGGATACACTTGTGCTGGAGAAGATGATTATCAAGGCTGATTTGCACTCACGAAAGGGACAGAAAAATCATCAAGCTGCTGCTCTTTCGAAACTATTTGGTGTCAGCCGAAATGTGCTCAGCTATCAAAGAGCTTCCAAAAATGCTGAAGTTATCTTCGATTATCCTTTCTAATTGGCGTCCTTGGTGGATTCTTGTTAATCACATGTCAATGCTACGTTGCTCTAGGCACTACATTGCTCATTCTCGTTCACACTCTTTTGACAGTAAAATTACATGAGCTATGACAATATTAGTTTAGTTGTAAATATGAACCTCTTAAGGAAAGAGGTTAATGGTAGTGTCTTGAATTATCGACATATGAAAGGTTGTTTTGGTTACGATATTGCTCAGCATTCTCTTCTTCTACAGGCAAAATAGAAAACTTAGAGGTATCATATTTCTGCAACTTTGAAAGATTAAGCAAATCCTGACTATAATGATCTGCATTTTGAAATCTTCGCGTATCTACTTGTTACTGCATAGACAGCATTAGAGTTTGATTTTAGTTTCAGCACGACCCCTTGTTTCCAAGTGAAGCGACTACTTGCACTATTCAAAAACTTATGAGCTCCTTCACTCGTGTTTGATTCAAATAACACAAACTTCAAGTACTTTTCTGTCTAAATTAAATTAAAACTCAAATTTTAACATAACCTTTTTTTTTTTTTGTGGTCTAATTGGGTTTGAGGTGATTTTTTTCCCAACAAAAAGGTTTGCGGATAGAACTAGACCACATTTCACGATTCGATTTAGTTTAATTTTTTGAAAACCAAAACAAACTGGAAAATCCAACGACAGGACATGCTACTTTTTTCAGTTTTTATTATATGTCATTAAGATTTGAAATGGCTTAGATTTTTAAATCCAAAGTAGCTGGATTTTAATTATTAATTTTCAATAATTATGTGTCTATGAGGATCTTTTTTTATTTTTTAATGAGAATACTGACTTTTTGTTCGAGCAATGCCATCTTTGGTGAACTTGTAGGTTCGTGATCAGCAATGAAGAGTGCATAAAAAGAAATGAAGATTTTACCAATAAGTTTCGGCTCAATTCGAAACATAACTTGCTTTCACTTTAGTAAAATTTGGGTCAAAGCAAGCATGCATGTCAATGGGTAGATTCAAGGGTAAGAACCTAACATCCCCTACTAGTCCTTATGTAACCCTTGAAGCCTTTAATTTAGTTTCATGCCAATATTATGATTAGTTTTTCCATAATTTAATGAAGTGCATGCTAGGTACATAAGCAACCATACTTGGATTAAGTTATCAAATATTAAATTACCCAATTAAACGAAAGTTATATTATAAGATAAATCAATTATTAAACTTAAATAATCTAGATGTTAATTACCATAATTAATTAATGTGATTTTATTATACTTGATCAATAATAAATTTATTGCACAGACTATTAACAATTCATGATTTGTATGGTTGCACATTAATTTTTTTTTTTTGGATAGCTTGACTAACTTATAATCACCCGAAATAATTATATAGCTCTATTAATTACTGTTTATGATTATCATTAGGTGTGAGTAAACTGTAAGTTACATATCAAATTTATAATGAAATAAATGATAATATGATATTAAGATTTAATTATTATGTAATTAAAACTGATTAAAAAGAGTTTCAAGCTTGCGGATGTTATTTTTAGATTATCCTATTAATTGAATAAAAAGAATCTTTTCCGTGCTTATTCTAATTTAGTTTATTTTCATGAGATTATTATTTAATCCCCTGTTATTTCCTTTTGCAAATCAAAATGCTTGATAAAGAACCCGGAAGAGAAAAAAGTTCGATAAAGAATTGTGACTTTTTAGGATTGGTTTTGTTTTGAATAAAAATATTTCTTTTGATAAAAAAAGAAAAGAAGGAAATCAGATCTAATAGAAAGTAATGGAAAAAGAAATTGGAAAAATCCTTGGAAACCTGGGGAACATCGGCAGAAACCCTAGAATTTCAATACATGGTAGCGCCCTATGTCCACGGCGCTGCCCACCGCAAATCCTCCTCCGGCGACCGTCCGAATTGCGCCGGGGGAAACTGGCCTCCTCTTCCTTTGTTGCCAGATGACACGATCCACAACATCTTCTCCTTTCTGCCCATCGAAGACGCCGTCAGGACCAGCGTCCTCTCCAAGCGCTGGCGGTCCACCTAAAACTCCACCAACCACCTCATATTCGATGGATTCCGGCCTCGCAATCGCGACGCTCGCTCCCTCGACGGCAGCGTCCTGAGCCAGTGCACCTTGCCCACGCTGAAGAAGTTGCACGTCACCAACTTCACGTACCGCCACCGCTACTGCCCCAAGCTCGATCTTTGGCTCCACTTCGCACTGGGGCGCCGCGTGGAGGATCTTCGGCTGTGGCTGATCATTGACGGTGCATGCATAATTAATTCGGCAAATATAGGATGATGCTTAACTCACTCGATTTGGGCAAGGCTCGACCTCGCCAATGGTTGGGTAAGCTTACCTGGCCATCGGCAAGGCTAGCCTCGCCTTGGCCTAGATATATTAGTAGCGTTAACCATATATTGTATTAATGCTAATTTGGTTATTTGGTTCCTTTAATGGAACAATTTTATCACCACTTTTTAATTGTCATAGAGAGAGAAGGTACCCTATGTAAAGGTGATTAATGTGCGAGCTAGGAGAATGAAAAAGTATGAAATTTATCATTTGCTTTTTCTCTTTTCCTGCCTTTTCTCCTCCTCATCTTCTTCTTCTTCTTCCTCCTACGTCGTATCAAATTTAGTCCGACCTCAACATGACATGTTTATATTTAGTGACATATCATTAAAAATCCAAATATGATGAGCTTATTAAATGCCTTACTATGATTAACAAATTGAAGATCTTAATTCCACGTACATGCACAAAAAATGTGATTAAAAGTTTTGTCGATGTATCCAAACATGTGGTGCCCCCCCCCCCCTCCCAACGTGAATGTTAACTTGTTTAATTAAACAGGTCTACGAAAGTGATAAAAGCTTTGAAAGGTTCAATTCGTGACCGCATGTTTACTTCACGTGTTTAAACATGATTGCCTTCATGACATAGTATTGATTAAGCCAACCGCACGCTTGCCTTGGTGCCATGTAAATGCATTACGTCAAAAATTGCCAGCCTTAGTTGGAGGTGACGCGACTATAAAGTATGGTCGGAGGCAGGGAGGGCTGAGTGGCAAGTGCGGCGACCTCTCGTCATATTAGGTTGTTGTTCCATAATCATCTTAAAGAATATTCTCGCAATATTTTACATGTAAATGCTAGGTGATTGGATTGCCCTCGTGCGATGGTTTTTCTCAAGGAATTATAGGTGATAAGCTTCCAATTCCCAGTATTATTTCCAAAAGATGAAACTACTTGTATACTGGAGGACGAAACGTAGAATTCTCTAAACCTTCTCTTTTCCTTTCCGTGGAAATGTATAGAATGACTGCCATTCTCTCTCTCTCTCTCTCTCTCTCTCTCTCTCTCTCTCTCTCATATGCAACGGCTTGTGACGGGAACATTTTATTTGGGCATTTGTGGAGTTTTTGTTTTTGAATAATCAACAATAATTACCTCTGCTGCAAATGATGATCGTCACTGAAAGATATCCTTTTCTCATGACTTGCTTAAATGTTCTTTGGTTTTTATGCGGGGTTATAGGATATGCCCAAAGAGAGTGCACAAATAGTTTCGTATCAATTCTGTCTTTTTTCCTGCAATAAGACAGTTTAAATTCTCAAGAAGAATATTTACAGCAAAATATGCCTTTCTTGCTAAGTTTTTTTTTTTTTGGTAAAAAAAAAAATGACTTCGTAACTTTTCTCTCAAATATTCACTTTTGCATCTTTATTGTTTGACCAATCATGTTAGTAACTTTTTTTTGTGCCTATATTAATTAGAAGGGCCAAATATTCACTTTTGCATCTTTATGTTTCACGAATCATGTAAGTAGAAGGGCCAAATGACTTCGTTATTCTTCACCTTCTAGAAAACCACAGAAGGTAAAACCATTCGAAAACTCCCGGCGTGTAAAACTGCAAGTAAACCCTAGAATTTCAATTTCATGGCGGAGACCTCCATCCATGGTGTCGTCCACCGCAAATCCTCCTCAGGCGACCATCCAAGCGGCACCGAAAGAAATCCACCTCCTCCTCCTCCTTCTTCGAGCCCTAGGGATCTCATTAGTGCATGCCTGTGATTAGCATTGTTTCGTGGCGTTTGTTGCCCCGGCTGAGTGACCTCCGTTTTTGCGGCATTCTAGTCTTTCATGAAGGGGAATCTTGGAGAGTGCACGTATTTATTAATTTGGCAGATAGGATGATATATAACTTTGAAACTTGGAGCTCCTTCCCTCTATTAAAATTTCAATAAATGGATCTCGGATGAGTCAATTTTTGGGAGAATGAATGCCCACTAGATCTAGGATCAATGCAACATTCTTAGATGCTTGATTTTCACAAGAATATGTGCATAGAGAGATTATATGGAAAAAGGTTCATTTTTCGGTTCATTATGTCAGTTTCTAGAAAAAATATAATTATCTGGAAATATGATGAAGAACAATGGACCTAGTCATCTTAGGTTGACAGAACCGGGTCATGCTCTCTTATCACTTTGCGCTGCTCTTCCATGATACATCTTTTAGAGTATTCTCAAAATATTTTACAATGACAATGGACAAATTCACTTGGAAACTTAGGTCAATGTCAAGGTTCACCGTCTCATGTAAGTAACTACTAGAATTTTAAGATCCTTCAAAGATTACAAGTTTTCCATGAGAAGCATATGTAAATAGTCTCCTCTTATAAAGAGATTCACTTGTTCATTTCTACTTGTAGTATCCTTATCAGTCTTTTCCCAGCTGCAAGGTAGCATTAAAGGATATTGTAGTTGGATGGGATGTAATTTTATTATTCTTAATTCATGTTAGACAAGAAAAGAAATATTACTTTAATTTTCTTTGTTACTTGTTCAATGTGCTTAGATTTTGTCCCATTTGGAGATGAAAGGGATCTCCATTGTCAATACGAGACTACATGGACTAGTTAGTCAATGGGACTTTCCCGGGATAGCATACATGCTACAAAGTGCACCGTGCTTGAAAAGATAATTCTAGACCTGCCCTCCCCCTCTATTGAAGGTTTGTTCCTTCGCTATGATTTTTTCAGTTCGCTTCTTTGGTTTGACTTCCTCTTTGCACGAATGTCCAAACAATGAGTTAATACTTTGGGAGCACATAAACGCTCAATCTTGAACTCTTATTTGTTCCAGCAATTGAAATTCTCTGTCAGTCTATTGAACATTTGTGCAAGGCATTATTAAGTTGTTTTAGTTCATGTCTTAAAGTAACTGCAATGATGCATTGGAGGTTCTTTTGCTGCCATGTAGCGTTAGAATCTTGAACTAAGAGTTTAGTGATGAGCACTTAGAAAGAGAGCAGGTTTTATATGTGAAGACAAGTTTAAGAGCTTAAACTGATTAAAACTCATTATAAAGTAAAACTAACTAGCATCTGCAATGGACACATGAAAGTTGTTTGTTTGAAATTTTAGTGAGCCAATGAATTTATTTTTTCCCATGGATCCACATCTAATGTGAAATAAGCTTCTTAAATGGGATATCTACATGCAGTTTGAGCTTGATGAAGAATATGAAGAATGTTTTTAACTGTGATGAAGAAGATTTTCTATGTTCACGGAAGGGGAACTATGAATGTTTGGCGAAACATCTCAAGAGAGTTGAGATCATTGGCTATGAGCTAATATATTTGAATCGAAAAATTTGCTTGCCCTGATTGAGCTTCTTCTTGGGAATGCACTTGTGTTGGAGAAGTTCATTATCAAGGCTAGATTTCCCACGGAACGTGGACAAAAACACCTTGAAGCTGCTAATTTGTCGAAACTACTTGGTGTGAGAAAAATTGTGCTCAGCTGTCGAAGAGCTTCCAAAAATGAGGAGGTTATGTTCGATTATCCTTTCAAATTGCTGTTCGCATAGAAGCATATGAAAGTTTGAGTTTCTCGTTGATCTCGTGACAAGGGTATCTTGCCCTGGGCACAGCACTGCTCGTTTTGTATTCATGCACTTTTGACAGTGAAGTTACATGAAGTGTGACATATAAGGTTTTAAACATTTATCTAATTTGCTCTTTTTACAAGTTTTTTATTCGAGTTGTAACTATGAACCACTTGGGGAAAGATGTTAGTATTAATGTTTTGGTTCTAGTGGATTTTTTTCCCAACAAAAAAGTTTGCAATCGTAAGTAAACTGTATTGTAAGGTTTGATTTGTAAGGTTTGATTTGGTTCATCTTTTGGAGAACCAAAATAAATGGTAAAATCATTAGTGTTTTTGTTAGCTCCATCATATTTTATTGGACATTAACATGTCATTTAATATTATTATTGACAGTCACAAGATACTAACATAATGAAAAAAAGACCAATGACATTTTTAGTCCACTAAATTAATCGAGCTAATGAAAAAATTCAAGTGCATCAAACTTGCATGTTTGAGGACTTACATGCACGAAATGTAAGTTTTGAAGACCCAAGCAAATTATCATAACAAGTTTTAGGACTTGTCTTGTAATTATCCAATAAAAGGTATCGTACATAAGATTTTTGAGCTTGGCTAATCTTTTAAGGTGAACTAATTATTTTTATGCAGGAAATATGTTTTTAAGACCTATTTTAATTTACAAAAAACGAATATGAAATTTAATGACCTAACGGCATTAAAGCAGTTTATCATATCCCCTTCTTTATGGCCCATGACTAGCTTATCACTTGTTGAAAAAGCAGAGTTCAACTGCTTCAACTTTTATATATACATTTTTTTCTAACCAAAAGAACTTTAATATATTTTTCTACTTTCAATTTTTGATGTTTTGTAAATTTTGCTGCACTCGTGATTTGATTTATTATTTAGTGTGATACACTAGAAACATATGAAAAATTTTAAATAATGTACTTTCGAATCATATATTATTATTTTTTATTTTTTTTAGTTTCATATTATAAAGCAAAATCATAAGCAGAATTAGTAAGTCATTTTTGTGTGCTGATCCTTTAGTCAATAATTTGTCCATGCTTCAGACATATGTGATTTATATTAAATAAAGTGCGATGCTCAGTATATAGTCAACCATACTAGAATTAAGTTCTTAAATATTAAACTATTGAATTAAATGAAATTCAAGTTATAAGATAACTCAATTTTCAAACTTAAATAATCAAGATAATAACTATCATAATTAGTTAAAGCAATTTTATCATAATTGATAATTATAATTCATTTAAAAAACTGTTAATATAGTTCGTGGCCCGTAGCTATGAATTTTTGTTCCACAATCATCGAGGTGGCTATTATTTAAAAACTTTAACATAACATGAAAAGAAATTCAATCAAGCAATTCTTAGATTATCCTCTTATCAAATAAGACATTTTTCAGGACTAATTCCGAGTTTAGTTTATATTCATGAAATTACTACATATTCCCGTGTTATTTCATTCCGCAAGACAAAGGTGATGGGCTTCCCTCCATCCCTTTGCAGAACTCGAAAGAGGGTCGACGGAGCCGAAACTCGCCAGCTGACAACTCAAGAAAAGTCTCACAGCTCGTGCTCGAAGCTCGTCAAACACTCTCATCTCTCACGGGAACCCGCAGGGGCCACTCATGGTCTGCGATTCGGTTCGATGTTCCTTTTCAAAGAGCTTATCGTTTCCACAAACCGTTAAGAACTGACCAGAGGCCGAAAAACTTTCTTAAAGGCGTCAAATGGTGCGTAATTTTTTGTTTTCCCTTGATGGGTGTTTGGTTCGGTTGTTCTTTTTCTGAGTAGTGGCGTGGCTTCTGGGCTTTCGTTAGGTTGCCTGATGGAACTTGCTTTCTCAGTAGTTCAAAGGACAATACAGTTGGTGCGTTCACATTGTAAGTTTGCTTGGGGACAATGGTGGTGCTTCCTGATTTTTCTGTTCCTCTTACGTTTTATTCTTTCATGAGATGTGGCGATGTTGGTGGTACTATAATCGCTCTGTGTCATGATCAGACCAGACTACGGGAGTGACAACAGTGCAAATGCAAGTTCGTCTGATGTTGATCCAGGTACGGGGTCTCGAGAAATTTTTTGGTCATGTTTCTGTGTGTATAAGTAGCTTGAAAAGATGCTTGCATTAGGACTGCTGAGGCTATTTGCAAGTAATATCTACAACAGAATATTCGCAAATCCAAATAATCGGTAGTCTATGTCTCATGTAGTTCTCTTTGGTTGCAGATACCTTTACAGCAAATCTTGTTGTGACAGAAGGGGAATTGGTTTATGATTTCTGTTGGTACCAGGTTGTCTCGATAAATTTTACTCTTCTTTTCAGTACCATGGTTATATTTTCAGCTATAGTTATTTCTCTTCTGGTAATTAGCCACAGCTAGAATTGAATTTGGAATTTTTCAAATTCCAGACCCAGTTAGCTTTGTATTCGCGTCAACTACTCATGATCATCCGATTCATGTCTGGGATGCTACTACTGGACAGGTCAGATTTGTTAAGTTTAGATTAGAGCTTTCAAGAACTCTGAGGAGACTTTATGGGAGCCATATATTGTTTCGGGATACAGTGAAGTTGTAGTCCTCGAGCTTATCACACATCTTAGACATGCTTTGCAGCAACTCTGCTGTCTGCATGACCCCTCGCTTCTCCTTACAATCTTCTACGTGCAGCTTCGTTTTTAATTGCCTTGAAAAAAAACCAGGAAATTTCATTGACTGATACACTTGACATTGCAGCTATGTTGCACATACATGGTTTATGATGCCGTGGATGAAATTACAGCTGCATTTTGAATTGCATTAAATCCTGTGGGAAGCAAGTAAGGTTAACATTCATTCGAGACTCTTAAATTCCCTCATGTCAATAGTCCACTCTGATTCCTCTAGAAATTTTATTTTAGAATCCTTACATTACTTTACCTACTAGTGTCGAAAGAAATCAGTATTCGGTGATATAGATTGTGCACTGATACCCAAATTTGGGTACGTTGGTGTTTGGTTGCTTAGTGGTTGCGGTTATCCTAAATGATTTAATTTGCAGTTATCCTCTGTTCATGTGTAGGATCTTTGCTGAATATAACAAAACCATAAGTGTGTTTGATGTACATCGCCCTGGTAGAGATTTTGAGATGCACTCAGCACTTCAACGAAACAAAGAAGGTCAAACAGGTGCATTATTAAGTTTGTCCCAGTTTAGCTATTATTTGAGAATTGTTTAACAAGTTAAATAGAAGAGGATCTCAAAAACTAAAGCTGAGAAGAACTGAGCGTTGCATCTTGAAAGGATTACATTTGATCGTAACGCTGATTTGTTCTATTTATTTTGCCATGGGGCTTATGTCCTATGCTTGTAAAGGGAGCTAGCAGATCTCCTAAATGCCCTGGATTTCCATCTTTATTGTACAATGATTCAAGATAATATAGAGATCACAAGATAAAAGGGAAGAAATCACAAGATAAAAGGGAAGAATTGAGTATCTCACCCTCTTTGCTTTTGTGCAGGTATTACATCTGCCATTGCTTTTTCTCCAGCTGCTGGCAACAGGTTCGTACAGCCAGAGGATTGCAATCTACTGAGAAGATAACGTGGAACTCTTATCCATCTTATGTGGCCAGCAAGGTGGGGTCATCCATGTAAGTGCCAGATGATTGGATTTCCTTATGTGATGGTTATTTGTCAAGAAATTTTAGGTAATCATATTGCAATTCCAGGTGTTTTGTTTCTGAAAGATGGAAACTACTCCTAATACTGGAGGGCGAAAGGTAGAATGCTCTAAACCTTCTCTTTTTCTTTTCTTGGCAATATGTTTAATGACACTTTACCAATCTCCCTCTCCCTCTCTTTCCCAATGGCATGTGATGTAAACATTTTATCTGGACATTTCCAGAGTTTTTGTGATTGATTGATCAGAAGAATAGCTGGAACAATTACCTTGTGATGTTGAGTGATTGAATTCTTTGTTGCCTCTAAGATGTGCAAATTTGTTCTATCTGCTACTGTTAGTGATTATCATGGAAAGGCATCCCTTTTTCATGTCTTAGACTTGCTTGAATGTTCTTTGGTTTTTATACAGGGTAATAGGATTTAAGTTGTCCTCTTTGGCATATGCAAAGTCTATCAGATTGGATAGTATAGAGCCAGATATAAAATACAATAAGAAAGGACAAGAGAGAGACAGCGCAGGGGAGGGGGTGCAGGAAGAGAGAGAGAGAGAGAGTGAGAGAGAGTGCATGATTCTGCCCTGTTCTTCCAGGCAGAGTGACCTAAGAAGCAACACGGCGCTTGCTAATATGGGATGTGGGTTAATTGGTGAAGCCAGATAAGATAGGAGAACATATCTAATTCTTATATCTAGTCACTCTCCAATTAGAATGCACAAATATTTTCGAATCAATTTTGTCTTTATCCTGTGATCAAACACAGTCTAAGTTCTTAATTTGTGCGAAAACGACTGTAGTGTTTTGGGATGGACTTAACATTCGGGAATCGTGGGTAAGCATGTCTGTCTCTGACAATGTCTCCTCTTAAATTTCTTGTAGGACCCTTTTATTATGTGCTGGAATGTTTGCAATGCTGTTGATGTTGTCTACAAGTGAGTGTTGTTTTCTAGTGCTAGCAAAGCACCTCTTTCCATCTAACCGAAAAACATATTTTTGCTGAAATTTAGGGTCATTAGATGAGAAAGTGGAATATTTCCTGGTGATACGCCTTTCCTAAGGCAAAGTTTTTTTCTCTCAAGTGACTTTTTTGTCCCTCAATCGTTTGTATAGGTTGTATTGATCATGTGAAGACACCAACCAGGAGATATACTTTGATGTTGGGCCTCTAGGTCGACATCTTGGTACAGGCGGTAAGGTATCATGCTGGTTTTATATTTACAGTGAACTATTTCATCAATTGTCTACCCTTTCTAACAGTCTTTGCCCTCAGGATGGTCTTGTTCATATATATGATCTTCAAACTGGCCAGTGGATTTCAGGCTTTCAGGCTGCATCAGGTCTGATACTTTGTAATTCAAGGGTTTCCGGTCCCCTTATGGGCATTGTGTTTTGTTGTTTTTAATTTGCCTGATGATGAATATTTCCTTGTCTTCCGTGATAGTGCAGAGACAGTAAATGGTTTCTCTTTTCACCCGTTTCTACCACTGGCTGCTTCTTCTTCGGGGCACTGAAGACTTGAAGTTGCTAAGGGCGATGATGGAGTATTTCATTTGAGGGGTATCATGGACGTCCACCTTTTGCTGTTAAAGCTTTACAGCATATTTCACTTCGCCTTTGAATGACTTGCTGATTGTGCCATTTCAATCAAAGTATTGGGTTCTAGAAGATCCTCCATCGGGTTTTTTCTTGTTCTCATTCTTTAATATTTTTTCAAAGTCCCACTGGAAGATCTTCTAGGGCCCAAGCAGCTTTGCCATTTTCATGGCGAAAAGATATCCCCTGTTTTCCAAGTTCTTCAGCAAGCTAAGATTATGCCATCTTGAATTTTTTGTTGCTAGTTTGAGCAGCCATAGTCTGTTCTACTTTTCTTTGATGATCACCTCAACAATTTACTATTGCCATTGGTTTACATTATATTCTCTTGTCTTTTTGCAGGTGATTAGAACAGCCTCTGAATCTGGAGCTTGGCTTTTGATTCTGCAGCTAGTAGCATGGATGATGAAAATGGTGGTGCTGATCTTGAGGCCGCGCCCCATGAAAAGTGGCAACAGTATTCTTGAGAATTCTTAAAAAATTTGTGTCTATCTATATTATAATTTTCATGGATCGAAAATGTTCGATGATTGATGACCAGGCAAATCCATTAGCTGCAGTGATCTAGCAATGTTGAACTCACGCTTTTTGTAACAAGCTATGCCGACTTGCGCGTAGCTTTGGGAAGTTGCACAAAGTAGAGTTTGAGTTTGTCTCGGTCGCAGTTTAAGTGGCTGTAACTAATGTATGATGAAGGGTGATCAGATAATAATCTTTTTGGGTAACTGTGAGATCAAATCTGATGGCGGAGGGGCGCCGCATGGGTCTGCCTCTCGAGTCGCCGTTCTTGTATACACTGCCGCAGTTCATGTATTGCTTGAGTTGGTTGGTACACCTGGAAGTCAGATTGTGCCCTTTTTCGTCAGGTAATACTAACAGGTGGCCTTGTCTTGAGTTCTTGTGAATCAACGATGCGGAATTGTCAGGGGAAGCCCTGTTTTATAGTCCCTCGTGTTGGATTTCTGCAAGGGCGTGAAGAACATTAAGATAGATTCGACGAGTATGAAAGAGTTGGTAGTCTTCCACCCCGGGTTCTTTAACACGCAGAAACTTTGGGCCCCGCATTTGCTGTTGCTGCAGGGTATCGGGGTATTGGCCTCATGATTCTGTGTTCAGACTTGAGACATATCTTCTTTGGTAGAAGCCATGTTGGATTTTGTTGTCTGGTGGCAAGAGGATGTGCTGCAACTTGTTAAAGGAACTTTTTGAGCAGCTGCTCGGAGTTCCTATTATCACCATCGGCAGTCGGTGTTTGCAGGTATGAGCTCAGTATATTTTTGCCCTTCATAAGACATGCTCGTGTTGAATGGTGTCCGTGAGTAGCACCATTTAATGCTGTATGTTGGCCCGGTTGAGTGACCTCAGTTCTCTGTGGCATTGTAGTCTTTCATCAAGAGGAATTGTTGTGAACTCGTGTGTAGCTAGTTATTGGCAGATAGGATGATTCGTAACTTTGTGTTCAAAGTTTCTACATAGGAGATTACTGTGAACCTTGGAGCTTCTTCCCTCTGTTTAATTTTTGATAAATGGATTGCTCAATTTCTGCCAATGAATGCCACTAGGTATTGCTAATCATTGTGGATGCTACTCACCGCAACATTCTTAGATGCCTCAGTTTTCATAAGAAAAATGCATGAAGAGATTATCGGAAAGGTTTCTTGAAATTTCATTCTTTCAATTTATAGAGAAAATGTAATTATCTGCAAATATAAAAATGAGTAATGGAACTAGTCATCGTAGGTTGACAGAACTGGTTCATGCTTTCTCATCACATTAGGTTGTTTTCAATTATCATCTTACAAAGTATTCTCACAATATTTTACGATGGCAAAGGATGGATTAACTTGAAAGCTCCAGTCAACAATGAGGTTCTCTATCTCATGTGATCAACTATTGGAATTTTTGGAGCCTTCAAACATCACAAGTTCTACATGAGAGGCATATGTTAATAGTCTCAATTATTAAAGAGATTTACTTGTTAATTTTTACTTGTAGTATCCTTATCGGTCTTCTCATGGTGGGATATAAGGTCAAAGGATATTGTATTTGGATGGACTGTAGTTTTGTTATTATATATTCATGTTAAACATGAAAACTAGTATTAATCAGATTTTCTATGTTGCTTGTTCAATGTGCTTAGATTCTGCCCCTTTTGGAGATGGAAGAATTGCCATCCCCATTGTAAAAATGTCGGAATCTGATAATACATGCACCTGTTAGTCAATGGGACCTTCCTGGGATCACATACATGCTATGAAGTTCACAATGCCTGGAAAGATTAGTCATATACCTCACCTCCCTCCCCCCATTGAAGGTTTGTTCCTCTGCTATGATATTTTCAGTTCGCTTCTTTTGCTGACTTATTCTATGCGTGAATGTTAAACAGTTTGTTAAAACTTTGGAAGCTCATAAAGATGATCATTCCCGAACTCTTATTTGGTCCAGCAATCGAAATTTGCTCATGGCTGTCAGTCTACTCAACATTCGTGCAGGACAAGATTAAGCTGTTTGAGTTCCTGTCTTAAAGTAAGTGCAGTGTTGTACTGGAGGTTCTTTTGCTGCCATGTAGAGTTAAGATGTTGAGCTAAGAGTTTAGCGATGAGCACTTAGAAAGAGAACATGTTTAGAGAAGATGTGTAGATGAGTTTAAGAGCTTAAATTGATTGAGACTCGTTAAAACTAACTAGCATTCGCAATGGACAAATGGAAGTTGTTTGTTTGAAATTTTAGTGAGCCAATGATTTTTTTATTTCCCACGATCCACATCTAATGTGAAATTAGTTTGTTAAATGGGGTATCCACATGCAGTTTGAGTTTGATGAAGAATCAGAATAACGTTTTAATTTCGATGAAGAAAACTTTTTGTGCTCACAAAAGGGAACTTTGAATGTTTGGAGAAACATCTCAAGAGAGTTGAGATCACCGGCTTTGAAGATGATTTGGAGTCAAAACATCTGCTCGCCCTGATTAAGTTTCTTCTTGGGATGCACTTGTGCCGAAGAAGTTGATTAACAAGGTCGATTTGTTCCTACGATATGGACAAAAATGTCTTCAACCCGCCGGTCTGTCAAAACTACATGCTATGAGCCGAAATGTGCTCAGCTGTCGAAGAGCTTCCATAAATGCTGAGGTTATCTTCGATTATTTTTTTCGAATAGGTGTCATCATAAAAGCATAAGAAAATCCGGGTTTCTTGTTGATCTCATGGCGAGGGTATGTTGTCCGGGGCACTACGCTGCTCATTCTTGTTCACGCTCTTTTAACGGCAAAATTATATGAAGTATGACAATATAAGATTTTTAACGTGAATTTATTCTGCACTTGTTTCAAGTTTTCCCTTTAGCTGTAAATATGAACCTCTCAAGGAAGGATGTTAATCTTAATTAAATATAACTACAAATTGGAAATTCAGTGTCCAACAGATGCTGCCAACAACTAAACAAGGAATGCACAAAAATGAGAAAAACTACTACTTTCAATTCACTTAAAGAGAAAAGAAATTGAAACCCATGAACAGTGAGAATTTTGCCCCTTTGTCTAGGCTTTTGCTTTCTTTTTTCCCCTAATCATCCACCCGAAGGAAGAATCGAAAGCTTGTGAAACTAAAAATGAAAAATGAATTTGGAAATGCAGGGTCCATTGGAGAGAAAAAGAACTCATGACGCCATCTGGAACATGGAAATTAGTGAAGTAGAAAGCACTTAAAAGAAAGACACAGCATGCACGAGATCATTTAGAATGGGAGAGAGCAAATCTTGGTTTAATGGATTCTAAGCAGAGTTCTTGATCTCTAGTGAGTTACAATTATATACCCGCCTCAGTTCTCTTTAAATGGCACATATACTTCAGAGACTGAACAAGCTGATAAGCCCTTGGAGCCGTCTCTTCGTTACACTCTTCACAGGTTCCTGCAATCAATCAAATCAACACAACCACTCGTTTGCTTCATAAACCACCATCAAGACATGCTAAGCCAGAGACAAATCCTAAAAGAACTTATGCATGAAGAATTCAAACCTTGTTGAGTCAGTTTCGTCACGTGCAAAGGTATCATGGTGTCCTGGGTCTGAACTGTGTGAGACAATGCCCACTGGAAAGCTCCCTTAGCTTCAATGATCGAATCCTCCACGATCGTAATCCAGTGTCCAGGTTTCTCCCCATTCCTGGGCTTCTCTTCCTCCACACTGCCACCACCCAGATTTTCCGTTTGTGGATCAGGTTTGACGGCATTCGGTTCCAGCTTTGATTGTATGGGAGACAACCGGACTCTTACATAAGGCTTGATGCTGTCGATCCTGGCAATCTTTTGCCTGTCCTCCCCATTTTTCCTCAAGTGCAAATGTTCAGGTGAGACACATATAACATGAAGATGCTGAAGCTAAATCTGTACAAATGCTGTGCTGATTTCTAGAGGTTGGTCACGGTCAACTTTCACAATCTTGCTCTGCTTTTATTTTCTTCTCCTCCCCCTTTTCTTCTCTGAACTCTTGGGCAATCTTGTCATGTTGGTTGCTTTAAAATTTATCTTCTGTAGGGCCAGGCCCTCTTAGATCTGCAATCCCAGCACAAAATGGCTTTTCTTTTGGAAGCTTATTATAATCTTGGGTGGTCAAGTATATACTTGATTTTCTCTTCGGTCTTTCCATTACTCTGTTCAGAGGACAATACCCTTCTCGCGTTTGCATTGTAAGTTTTTTTTTGGGACAATGGCCGTGCTTGCTGATTTTTCTGTTCCTTATGTTTATTCGTTAGCGAAATGTTGTGCTGTTGGTGGTACTTTAATTGCTTTGTATCATGGTCAGACTAGAGTACGGGGTTGACGACAGTGCAAATGCATGTTTGTTTGATGTTGATCAAGGTACAGGTCCTCATGGCATTTTGTGGTCATGTAGAATGTGTATTCATTTCAGTGTATTTCAGTAGCTTGAAAAGATGTTAGTCTTAGGACTGCTGAGACTATTTGCTTAGAAATATCTATAATCAAACATTTGCAAATTGAGATAATGGGGTGTTTATGTCTCATGTAGTTCTCTTTGGTTGCAGATTCCTTTACAGCGAATCTTGTTGTGACGGAAGAGGAATCGGTTTATGAATTCTGTTGATAACCATACATGTCTGCTACAGGTTGTCTCGTTAAATTTTTTCTTTTTCCACTTTATCATGGTTATATTTTGAGCTGTAGTTATTTCTCTTAAGGTTACTAGCCACAGCTAAAATTGAAAATGGGAGCTTTTCAAATTTCAGACCCGGTTAGCTGTGTATTTGCATCAACTACTTGTGATCATCCAATTCATGTCTGGGATGCTACTACTGGATAGGTCTGAATTGTGAAATTGAGCTTAGAGGTTTCATGTACTCTAGGGAGACTTTACGGAAGCCATATAATCGTTTAGGAGTACATTGAAGTTGTGGACCCCGAACTTCTCACACATCTTAGACATGCTTGGTAGCAACTCTGTTATCTGCAAACCTCTTAGCTTCTCTTTTAAAATCTTCTTCGTGCAAACCCATTTTGAATTGTGTTGGAAAAAATAGGAAATTTTATTGACTCGTCCACTTGACATTACGGCTTCTTTGCACATACAGGGCTTATGACTTTGTGGATGAAATTAGAGCTGCATTTTCAATTGCATTTAATCCTGCGGGGAACAAGTAAATGTTAACATTCAATTTTGAAGACTCTTAAATTCCCTCATGTCAATGGTCCACTCTGATTCCCCTCAAACTTTTCTGCTAGAATCCTTACATTATTTTACCTTCTATTTTTAAAAGAAGTCAGCATTTGGTGATGTCGCTTATGCTCTGCTACCTGAATTTCGGAACGTCAGTGTTTGGTTGCTTAGTGGTTTTTGCAGTTATCATGAATGATTTAGTTTGTTGGAGCTATTCTCTTTACATAGGGTTTATAGCATTTTAAGTCTATTAAAGTTTCAACCTACATCCTCTGCTTATGTTTAGGATTTTTGATTTATATAACAGATCCATAAGAGCGTTTCACGTACATCGCCCTGGTAGGGATTTTGAGAAGCACTCAACCCTTGAAGGAAACAAAGAAGGTCAAATAGGTGCGTTGTTGTGCTTGTCCCGTTTTAGCTATTTCTGGATATTTGTCTATCAACTTAAATAAAAGAGGATTTCAAAAACTAGAATGGAGAAGAATTGAGTATTTCAACTTCAAAGGATTACTTTGGATTGAAAGGCTGTCTTGTTCTATTTATTTTTGCCACGGGGCTGATGTACTATGCATGTAAAGGGAAATAGAAGATCTCCAAAATGCCCTGGATTTCCTTGTTTATTGCATAATGATTCTAGATAATATTTAGATCACAAGATAGGCGGGGAGAATTGAGTATCCCACTCTCTATTGCTTTTGTGCAGGTATCATATCTGCCCTCGCTTTCTCTCCAGCTCATACCAGAATGCTGGCGACTGGTTCCTACAGCCAGACTATTGCAATCTCCAAAGATGATAACTTGGAACTCTTACACATCTTACGTGGTCAGCAAGATGGGGTTACCCATAATAAAATTGCAATTCCGGGTGTTATTTTTTAAAGATGGAAACTACTTGTATACTGGAGGAGGAAAGGAAGAATGCTCTAAATCTTCTCTTTTCCTTTTCTCGGCAATATGTGTAATGACTCTCTACCATTCTCTCTCTCTCTCTCTCTCTCTCTCTCTCTCTCTCTCTCTCACATGCAATGCCATGCAATGTAAATGTTTTATCTGGACATTTCCAAGGTTTTTGTTATTAATTAATCAGATAAAAGCTGGAACAATTACCTTGTGATTATGAGTGATTGAATTTGTTGTAGCCTCTAAAATATGCAAATTTGTTCCATCTGCTACTGATAGTGATTATTATGGGAAGATATTCTTTTTTCATATCTTAGACTTACTTTTGAATGTTCTTTGGTTTTTATACAGGGTAGTAGGAGTTCAGGCGTCCTCTTTGGCATATGCAAAGTCTATGAGATTGGATACACCCGAATAAGAAGAGCCAGATATAAAATACAACAAGAAAAGACGAGATACACGTGGAAAGCTTTTCTCTTCGGTGGAAGGGGATGGCTTTGGGTTTAAATTGCGGGCGGCGATTGTGGCAGAAAAGGATGAGAGAGAAAGAAGAGGAGAGAGGAGGAGAGAGCATGATCCAGCCCTCTTCTAGGCAGACACTGTGACCTAACAAGTAACAAGGCACTCACTCCCATGGGATGTGTGTTAATTGGTGAAGCCAGATAAGATAGGAGAACATATCTAATTGTTATATCCAGTCTCTGTCCAAATAGAATGCTCGAATATTTTCATATCAATTCTGTCTTTATTCTATGATCAAACACAGTCTATGTTCTCAATTTCTGCGTAAACCACTGTGTTTTGGGATGGACTTAGCAATCAGGAATCATGGTGAACATGCATTATTTTAGGCATGTCTCTAACAATGTGTCTTCTTAAATTTCTATGTAGGACACTTTTATTATGTGCTGGGATGTTTGCAACGCTGTTGATGTTGTCTACAAGTGAGTAATGTTTTCTAGTGATAGCCAAGCTCCTCTTTCCATCCAACTTAAAAACATATTTTCCTGAATTGATGGGTCATTAGATGAGAAAGTAGAATACTTCCTACTGCGAATATGCCTTTCCTAAGGCGTAGTTTGTTTCTCTCGAGTAGTCGCTTTTGCTATCATTATTTGTTTTTCAAACCATTGAAGTGATTTTTTTTGTTCCTCTATTGTTTGTATAGGTTGTACTGATCATCTGAAGATACCAACCAGCGGATATACTTTGATGTTGAACCTCTAGGTTGACATCTTGGTCCAGGCGGTCAGGTATAAAGCGGGATTTTACATTTATGGTGATCTATTTTGTCAATTGTCCACTCTAAGAGTCTTTGCCTTCGGGATGGTCTAGTTCATATATATGATCTTCAAACTGCCCACTGGATTTCAGGCTTTCAGGCTGCCTCAGGTCTGATACTGTAATTCAAGGGTTTCGTGTTCACTTATGTGTTTTGTGTTAAGTCGTATTAGATTTGCCTGATAATGAACATTTCCTTGTGTTCCATGACGATGCCAATACGGTAAATGGTTTCTCTCTTCACCCGATTTTGCCAGTGGCTGCTTCTCCGTGGCACCAAAGATTTGAAGTTCCTGAGGACGATGATGCAGTTTGTCACTTACGGGGTGTCATAGACGTTCCTCTTTTGCTGTTAAAGCTTTACAGCATATTTCACTTCGCCTTGTTGAATGAGTTGGTGCTTGGGCTAATTCAATCGAAATATTGGGCCATAGGAGATCCTGCATATGGCTTTTTTCTTGTTCGGTTCTTTTCCAAAGTGCTACTGGAGGGTCTTCTGGGGACCAATCTTTGCAACTTTCATGGCAAAAGGATATCCTTTTTTTCCCCAAGTTCTTCGGCAACCTAAGATTAGGCCATCTTGAAGTTTTTGTTGCGAGTTTCAACAGCCAGAGTCTATTCTGCGTTCCTTTGATGATGCACTTGGATCGAATTGTTGCACGTTCGGTTACACAGATTAGAGTAGATATGTATCGTGAGCCATCTATGCATGCCATTGGTTTACGTTGTATTATCGTCTTTTGCAGGTGATGAGAACTTTCTCTCAATCTGGAGCTTCGCTTTTGATTACGCAGCTAACAGTGTGAAAGCTTTCATTATGTAATTGCACAAAGACATAATCGCAGCAAGTAATACGCTCTCTGGCTTAATAGATGTTTCCTTGTGACAACATAACCAATAGAAATGGTCTTTGTTAAGGAATTGTCAACTTGCTCTCTTTGGCAGATAGCCTCTGAACTGCAACACTGGTTTCTTTCTCAGAGCCTTTAGTGGAGAGTAAATGGGATTCGAGAATCAGGAAGAAAGTTTTGCCTCCGTACCACAGAATTTGCATAGCCGAATTGGTCATTTGGTTCCTTTAATGGAGCAATTTTATTGCCACTTTTCAGTTGTCGCAGAGAAAAGGTACTCTATGTAAAGGTACTCTATGTAAAGGCGTTTAATGGGCGAGCTAGGAGAGTGGAGAAGTATGAAATTTATCGTTTGCTTTTTCTCTTTTCCTGTCTTTTCTGTTCTTCCTTGTCATATCGAATTTAGTTTGACCTCAATATGAGATGTTTATCTTTAGTGACATATCATTGAAGTCCAAATGCAATGAGTTTATTAGTCGTCTTACACACACAACGGCATGCTTAACAAGTTTAAGATATTAATTCCTTTTACATGCACAAAAATATAACCAAACGTTTTATTTACACGTCTAAAATGTATTTAAGCATGTGATATCCACCAGCATAAATATTAAGTTGTTCAATTAAACCAGTCTACGATTGTGATAAAAGCATTGAAAGGCTCAATCCGTGACCACTTGTGTACTTTGGGCGTTTAAACATGTTCCGCTTCCCCTTCATGACACAATATTGATTAAGTTTCAACCAAGCACGCTTACTTTGATGCCAATGTAAATGCATCATGTCAAAAAGTGCCGACCTCAGTTGGAGTGATGTGACTACAAAGTATGGTCGGAGGTTGAGAGGGCTCCGTGGCAAGTGCGGAGATATGCATGATAGAGTCAATGGTGGAAAGAGAATTGGGAAGATATGAAATTAGGGATATTTTTATCTTACTATGTTGTTGAACTTGCATCTATATTTTAGTTTGAGAGAAAGAAATGTTGAGTGGGTTACTTATTGCATAGCATAAATTTTATCAATTACTTAAGTTTAATTTTGATCCTCCCAATTTATTTTAACAATTGGGATCATCTACGCTTAGATGGGTCATAAAACGCTGATATGATGAATTTTTAAAAAACAAAAGATAGAAAAAGAAAAAAGATAATAATTTAAAATAGAACTATATAAATAAAAAGGGCCAAGTCACGTTCATTGTTCATTGCCTTTGTCTTGCTCAGCTCACAAGTCCTCGGCTGATAATAATTTAAAATAAAATTACATAATTTTGTTGAGTATTGACCATATAGGTCGGTCATGGAGCAACGTTATGAAGAAGATTAAAAAAGAAAAAAAAATATAATATTTTTAAATAAAACGATATAAAGTAAAGGGGCCGCACCGCTCACCGAGAGAAGAAGTCCTAGAATTTCAATTTTCATGACAAAACCCTCCGAGCGCCGGAGGATAGGATTGTCAGGACCTAATCCAAAATAGAACCGAATTGAAAAATTGATTTTATCAGTTTGATTTGATTTTCGATTCGATTTTTATGAAAAACTAATATTTTTTTATTGATTCGGTTTTTAATAATTAATCGAACCGAACTGAACCACAAACCGGTGAATTCGGTTTTTCTCTCCCGACTCCCGTCTCCCCTCCTCTCGTGTCTCGTCTTGGTCGGTTGGAGGTGCAATGGCGACGGCGACGGCGACGGCGACCCTCCGTTCCCATGTCTCCCCTCGCCCTCTTTCTTTGGTAAAGCTGCGTTTTTGGCCCTTTTTCTCGGTGCCCAGAAGCTCCAAGGGGGAAGAAAGTCGGCTCCGCTCTTCTGGGTTTTGGCTTTTGGTCGAGTCTTGGGGGCTTCGATGGTGGATGTGGTTCGACTGTCTTCATTGCGTTTCTCTTCTTCTCCTTCTTCTTCGTCTCTGACGCCGTCCTCTTCGCGCCAGCGTGGTGCCCTCTGCCCTCCTCCTCATAAGCTCCACAGGTGGTCCGATGCTTCTGCGAATTGCTCCCACGGTGGTGGCGTTGCGGGTCTTGGTTTCGGAACCCGAAAGCGATTTGCCTCTTTGAAGGTGCGATCTTTCCCTTTTCTCTTTCTGGGGAAATTCTCTCTTCTTGGAGTAAGTTATCTTGTGAGGGCTCATTTGAATGAGCTGTTTGTTGTGACGATATCTGTTATGCACATTACCCTGGCAAGATCATGTTTCGGTTTGAATCGGATTGGTTTCTTTTTTTAGTGTTTTGGGGGACTGTTCTCTTGTGTATGATTGTCGGAGTCTGTAGCACTACATGGACTTAATGACTGACCGGCATTAATTTGGAGCAGGAAGGGCTTGTTAGGAAATGAATGAGTAGAAAGATCTCATCTTGGTTAGGATTCTCGGTGTATATCCCATATGTTGGGTCTTGCTCAATCATCCTGTACTTTGGTTGGAAATTTGGTTGCTCTGGATGGTCAAAGAAAACCAAGAAATTCCAGTAATGCATTGTCCACAGGTGCTCTGGTTTCGGTCAGTTTGTACATTGATCCTTTGAAGTGGAACAATCAGGTGATTTCCCATTTAGTGGTATCCTGAACCAATAAGAGAGAACAGCAACAGCTTAGAGCCAAAAAAATGTTTTGGAGGCATGCTGATCATGCGTTCTGCATTCTTACATACATGGGACCTTAACAATGGAATGCAAGAGTAGCTTTTGCATCACTTGGTCGTGGTTCTTACTGTTAAAAGAAGTGATATTTGAACTGAGTGACCAGATTTGTTGCTTTGTGGTGATAATTCCATAATGAGCAGAGAATATGAATTGCTTCTTTGGCACAAGAATGTTTTGATGGTGTCATAGGAACTTTGTTTGTCAGAATAAACACGGTGAGTCCTGTTGATATTGGACCTGTCACTTCACTCCTGAATATTTCAACTGCACTTCATATAATTATAGAATCCACGCTCCACATCAGCTGCAACTGGCTTGAAGAAATGCAAAACTTCTTTATTGTGAACTGAATCTTGTTACACGGTTTAGTCCTTTTCAGTACTTGTATAAGCAGTTGGGTGGAGAATTTTCATTGATGACTGGTAGGAACTCTATGCAATGATTTCAAATATAGTCCTTTTTTTCCTCTTTACTTTTGGCAATGTATGAGATGATTTTATATCTGATCTGATGAGTGTGACTGCTGTTTAACAAGTCATCTGCTCGTGAAGCTTGAAGTTGTTGGGCGTTGTTTGCTTCAATTGATATAGTCATATGATGAAATTATTTCCAAAGTTAGTTTATAGAGCTCAAAAAGGAAAAGAGTGGTTCTTTTACAAAACACTTGGGGGATTGCTTAGAGATTTCATTAAAAAAAAAAAAAAACCGAAAACCAAAACCGAAAAACCGAAAAACCGAAAAACCGAACCGAACTGTTGACACCCCTACTTCCATTACTACTCCCTCCCTCTCTTAGGCGCGCTATGCTTGTTGGACTATTCAAAGTTCGAGATGAAACGTGGCTAGACGGTTGGCGACCATCCACTGACCAAAAAAAAAAAAAGGAAAAAAAAAGAAAGAAGGAAAATGTCAGAAAAATTATAAAAATTATTCACATCAGCGATTTTTTTTTTTATCAAAATTAGTTGGATGGATTGCATTGATAAATTCTCAAAAAAATTAGAATAAAATTGATCAAATTAAAAAGTTTAGGACTAAATTGATACTATCACAATAAGTTAAGGCCTTTCTCGGTAATTTCCCCTAATATTGTGTGTTGAACCTCTAATAGTGTCTCATTTGGCTTGAAAGGATGTCAAGCACTTTGAATAGCTAAAACTCACCTTCACTTAGGCGATGCCAAGTGGATATTGACAAGACATTTTTACCACTAAGTAGATATGGAAAGATGTAATAAGCAAACAACAACATGTTTATATATGCATTTTCATCAATAGTTGACTGGAAGATCATATTAGAAAAGAAAATTGGTTGGTTCAACTTATATGTGAGAAATTGAGGCACTTAATAACAAAAACCGACAGCAATAAAAATTATAAGAGATATGCAGGATTAGGAAAAAAATCAATAACACTTTTACATGATATCAGAACCATTTATTCCAGATTTTTTTTTATAAGATCGAGAACTATGCTCACGGCGGTCTATGTTCAGTAACCACATTAATGTTCTAGTTTTTTCTATAGGACACAATGGTGTAACCGCTTTGGCATTGCCAGCACAGTCACAATATCCCAATTTTGGAAATGCCATGGAGGTTTCAAATGATAAAAGTGCCCATCTTGCTGCACAACAGCACATACCTATAGACCGTTGGAATGTTTCGATTTCTCCAGAAGAAAATGGTATTGCTACGGTCGAATTGCTAGTACAGTCCCATGGTATTGATTTACAATGTGCAAACGATTGATTCTTTGAGCCAAATGGAGTATACAATAATTAAAAATGTTCTCCCCACTATAGCCCCAATGCCTAAGAATCAAGCTTCCAATCTAGTAGTATACCTCCTCTATCTGAAGGCTATCAAGTGGTGGAAGATGTACATCAACCATTTCAGATGATGGTTTGAAGAACTGGCTGGCTGGTGTGTTTAGTCAAAGCCCACCGTATGACGAAGGTTTTGTTAGAGGTACAAAGCGAAGGTGTTAATGGCTAGCTCAAGATAAAGGCAATGATGCAGTGGGGTTTCTTCATTAGGAAGATAAGTGTCAGAATTGTGCAATTAGATGAACCAGTGATTGTAGTTCAAGCTTGATTTGAATTTTCTTACTATCAATTAGGTAAGATGATTCTCTGTTTATTGTATGATGAAATCGATGGTACATTTCCTTATATGAGGGCATATTAAGTACTTATCTGTGTTTGACCTCGTCATCATTGATAAAGTTACTTGTTTATGTATAGAACAACTTTGTTACGTTCTGAAGTGACTAATTTTCTTATCAAAGAGTATCTGTCTACTTCATATCTTTTAACATCTTTCTTCAAAAGTGCTGTGATTTTTCACATGTAAAGAATGCAAGGTATACAGTTCAAGGAGTGTACTTGGATTCTGTGCTCATGATCATCGGAATTGCAACCCTGTCCATCGCCCTATGTATTAAGTCATGGCAGTTTGTTGCTTATCCACATGCAATAAAGCTACTTTTCGGAACACACACTGTTAAGACATGATACTAGTTACCTTCATATTCTCCATCCATTCGGACGGTTGCTGAGATGATAGCAGAAGTAAATTTTATAAGGGTCCACAACAGCTATAAGTAGAAGGCTTAGCCAAAGGTGTCTGGTGCGATAGACACAAGTTGTCTTCTCCGACATTCCTATCAAAAGTAAAGCTTCTCCCTTAGTCGTACTTGTTCTCCTGGTCTTCTCTTCTTATTTTCTCGGTCCTCAAAGCTTTTAACTGCAATTTCTCCATGTCGCGACCAATTTTCAGGCGTGAACCACCTAGGGTTTGGCTAATGGATTGTTAAGCCTAGACTTAACTCGGACTCTCCCAAGCCCATACCAATTCGCAACTTTAGGTTTAAGTTTTTTAATATGCAATTGATTTTTAACTAGGAGTCGCCACTAATCTATTTTTGGTGGGTCGATTAGAAACCCAAGTAAAGTAATGATAGATTTACTTTACTCCTACGAATCAGAGATTTACTTTACTCCTACGAACCAGAGATTTGGGTACGGAGATTTTGTTATGCTAGATTTCTCTAACGCCCTTTCGGTACCATTTCTTTTATTTTAAAAAAAATGTTTTTTGCAAGCAGCTTGGGTTTATTTTAAATCTATTTCCCTAACATGTGAAGGCGATCATGCGAGTGCACAAACCACCAATTTAACACCCAGATAAACAATAAACAAATTACAAAAACTTACCTCAAAGAAACGAAAGCATCTGCAATGTTAATTCAAAATTCACATCAACAACCTTGGATATAGTTTCTAATTAACATGTAATTTCTCTTCTTTTTTTCACTTATTTAATGAAAATTATGCAATATGCGATGCAATATTAACTAAATAACCTAACTCTAATGACATGTAATTTCTAATCGAATGGACCTAGCAACAACTACCACATGACATGCATTTCAATGAATCTAATCCTAATGATGTGCATATGACATTTTTCTTTCTTTCTTTTTCCTAAAAAAATGCAATCTATCCTAGAAAATAAAACTAATTCAACCTATGACATTTTTTGTATTTTTCATGAAATTCGAAATTAGGTGAAATGTGAAAATTACCTAATTAGATTAAGATCTTATTTAATTTATATTAGGAATTAGGTTGAGCCAAATCCTAATTTAAACTAAAACATTGTCTTAACCTAAATAATCCTAAAATGCAATCTATTTGATAAAATACCTAAACCTATAGTAAATTAAGAAAAACATCATCTAGAATTAAACTAAATGCAATATTACCCTAATATGCTATGACGTGCAAAAGATGCCCTAATTTTACATGACATATGCATAATGATTTTTTTTTTTGTTGTGTTTTTCCTTTTTTCCAAAATTCGAAATACATAAATTTCCTATTCTAGACCTGCAAAATAATCTAAAACAAGTAACATCCTAACATGCATCTAATCTAACTCAAATATATATATATATATATATATATATATATTTTTTACGGAAGCAAACAAATAAAGCATCAAGAACAACACGGCACCAAATCAAGCAAGACATCATCCACGTCCATTTAATTTTGGGAACTAAATTGACGAATCATATCTCGCGTATGAGATCGGATTGGCCAATTTTTAAATAAAATCACGAATCATATCTCGAGCGTGAGATCGGATTGGCGATTTTCCGTGCAATTGCGAGTCGGATTTCGAGCGTGAAAATCGGATTGTCAATCATATGCACATTATGAAATTAGGGATTAATCCCCGAATTCATGAGAATTCAAAATATTTTTGGATATGGCAATAACGAACAAATATTCAAAATAAATCGCAATCCCATGGATTGGACAATAAAATATAAGAAAATCGAATCAATCAAAAATCTTACCTAGCTCTCGATATCGCACCGATAACTTTTCCAAATTGGGATGGCGACTCGCAACCGCGAACCGGACCACAGCCTTTGAGCTTAGGGATTGCTGGTGAGCCACCAAATTAGATGCGTTCCTCGACCCTCAGTATTCAAGTCCCTTCGTGAATTTATATTTGTCCGAGCTTCCACTGAAGACTTGATACTTTGACCGGGCAATCCACTTTGACCACCACTTTATCAAAAATTGGCGTCTTCTGCATGTGATGGTGATGATGAGGCCATGGGTGAGGCTGAGCAGAAATTTTCTGGTTGCTGCAAAGAACTAAGTGGACTTGCGCAAATTGTTCTTGACTTGTGTCGCTAGATTGACGTAGGGCAACTCTTGCGGGAGGCAACGCTTATTGCTACCAGGACTTGACGAGTAGGCTCGTCGTCATTGGATCATTCTGGGGATACGGCTGTGTTCTCACGGGTGCAGCCAAGAATAGGAGCTGCATCTGAATCAGCAAGAATGGGTCTCACCGGGAAGCCTGCATGAAGAAACAAGCCTTGACAAAAAAAATCTGATTCGAGTGAATCGCTGATAGTCGCGAGAGAAACTCCAAAAAAAAAAAAAAAAATTCTCAAGATAACCGTCAGCATTGATGGTGACTGGACGGGACTGCGAGCCTCAAAACAACGGCAACTTCGACAGGAACCTGCAACCTTCTAAGAGACTCGCCGGGATTGTTGGAAACTCGTTAGCCGTTGCTTGGGACTGGAAAATCGTGCTGCATCTCAGCAGTGGTTCGTCGCAATAGGCCCTGGGACAGCACCACGTTGTCTCATAGCCAAGTGGCACCGCAAGACACAGTGGTGCAGCCGACTAAGCAGGTTCAGGTTGAAGCTCGGCAGTGAGATGCGGCCACAAATCAGCAAGGTCACGGCCGCGGGATGCTTGGCCGTGACCCCACTCTCTCCTCAATCTCTCACGCTCTCTTCTCCCTATGCTGTAGCCGTTTATCTCAATTCTGTGGCCCTCCATCTTTTGACTATTGACCTTTGAATATGACAAAAAAAGAAAGAAAACCCCTCCCACAAAGCGAAGAAAGAAACCTCCTAATGGCCGTGTATTCTATTGTGAGTGGCCTCCTCCCAAACCCTACGCATTTAATTTATTTATAGGCCACGGTTAGGGTTTTAATTTCTTTCCAAATTCATATCCATGAAAATTCTTTTTTCCGAACGCAATATCACTTTTTATTTTCCACACCTCTTCTAAATTTCCTTTGCAAAAAATGAATATTCTCTATTGATTTTTTCAAAAATTGCAATAGGATTTTTTTCAAATATGGGCTTAGGCTAAATTGCTCTCTTTGTGGGCTTAGTCCGATTTGTCAGCTTAAAGTTCAAAACCACAAAATCAAACCAATTTGTCACCGACCCAATGTAAATGCAAATTAAAACATAAATGCACCTAAAATTATATGTTATGCAATTGACTATTTTTTCAAGGATAAAATTAACCCTTAATTTTTTAATGCAATAAATGACTAAACGGGTCGCCAAAATTTAGGTGTCAACACTCCAAAACGAGCTTGTGTAAAACGACTCCTGGAATTTCAAGTTTACATGGGATTTGCACTGACAGTGAACCTGATAACAATCATTTATTTTGTTGGTAATGTTATGGTCCCATCTTATAATTAATGTTAAATGTCACTATTTCTGCACTTGCATTGGGAAGAATACATTGAACACGTAAAGATTTGGAAGGGCTACCAAAAAAGGAGGATTTAATTTTAGAGTAAATTCAACTAAGGTTCACATAAAGGTATCATCACAACAAATAATAAACCAAAGAAAAGAAGTATCACAAATAGAGGAGGTGTACTACTAGAAAGCCCACATGCATTGCTTCTCACACTATGTCTGCAGCTTCAAGTGTTAGAGGTCCAGCGGCAGGAGCAACACTAGCATAACCACCACACATTCTTGAACAGACAGCCATTCTGAATCAGAGATTTTTCTCCATCCTCGTCCAGTATGTAGACCAAGGCCTATGTTCTTGTGGCTAAAACACAAGCCACACATGTACTTGCCGTCACCAAAAGAAACATCGACTTGATTTCTGTCCAGTGTTCCTTGAATATATGGCCATAACTGACGTGATGTTTAGATACCTTTGTTGGGTAAAAGTATAAAAGCAACACCTGCATTATGCTAAAACACATGCCGGAAGCAAGCCTTGCGTGCCTAAATAGGCTATGGCATGCGTGTAAACCATGAATGCTCAACAGTATCTTGCTATCATGAAAGTATCGATCATCATGAACTTGTAAATAGTGGTTCTCAGTCAGTAACTCAGACTGCTATGCACCTACCATAAGAGAATGATTATTCTTTCTGTATTTGTCTGGCAACTATAGATTCATCCTTTTCGCACTTTGTCCTCTCAATTGATTTGAAATTTAGGGAAAAACCTAATATTTCAGTATTTTACTTCAATTGAAAAAATATTTTCTTTGGAGCATACTTTTGCACTTCTTCAATCTGTAGGAACAAACACAAAGTTCCATTAAAGGCGCACAATGTACCTATGCCAGTCACATTTACACTCTAAGAGTAGGTTCTAAGTGGAAATGTAGTAAGGAGCACGGACATGATTAATTCAATTCCAACACCCAGCCAACGAGATAAATTTGTTATTGACACTGGCAAGTTTATCAAACATTGATACACAAAGGGACATGGTAAGAAGCTCAAAGAAAAAAATCTTCAGCACTATACAATTGATGGCATCACAATGAATTGATCCTTAGCTTGATTGTATGACTGTCAAAATGTTCCTACCACTAACTGACAAGGGAGGAACTACAGCATGAGGAATGCTGTGAAGCTTTTCATTCTCCATCTCCAGGTGTAAGATAGGGTCCTAGATGTGTAGTTTCAATGGGTTAGTGTTTCAAAAGTGAGAATACTATAACCAAGCAAATGTCCACACAAAATTTAACCCATTAGGGCCATCAAATGAACATTTCTTAACCTATATACAAGTACAAGACTCCAGCTGTCAAGATATGTTGGAGCTTTTGCTGTAACGGTAAGGCAGAAAGTGAAACATCCTTTGAAATCGTAAGCATGTAATGGCATGTATATGCATTGTGCACACAGGAGGAAAAACAAAGCTACTGCTACTCATGCTGATGAAGAGAGCAAATAAATAATAGATAGGAACAATAAAAGAACAAACGTTTTTAAAACCAGACCAGTGGTTCAATCGGTCGAACTGGTAAAACTATTGCATGTGATGTCATCTGAAAAAACACTCTACATATATTAGATTACACATGTTTCAAAAGAACCCAGTGAGTCGGCAAGCAAACAAAGAAGCCCATTGAGTCGGCAGACACCATAGCATTTTAGTAGATTACACACACTTGATGTCATCTTAATAGCATCCTGTTCAGTTATCTAATAGATTAGGCCAATACGGTCAATAATTAAATTATCCACCACAAATTGAAGAAAGAAGACACCGAAGCAAATGGTTGGAACACTTGTTAATTACAAGAAGTTGGAGTTCCAAACCCAAAGCCAACTCCAACACTACTCCAATTTTTTTTAAGGTCTAGAACTGGTCCAGACTTTTTGATAGGTTTGCTGGGTACCAGTTGACGAGGACACTTGGTTATTGGTTAAACAGGGTTAATACCACCAGTTCTTGAGCAATACTATTTCTGCTGGGAAATTTAACTAGACAGGCCTAGTTCCCCATCCAACCAGAAGCACTTCCTAAAATTCTGAAAAGAACAGGAGTTAACAGAAAAGCAGAATATGCTAGGTTTTTCCTTTTGCCATCGATGTCTTAAATTATGAATTGACATGATCAGAATAGAACTCAAGATACCATGAGTAAGAAATCAAAATGCGAGCTTCGAATCCATGAGTCACCTTCAATTGGTACAACTCTTAGTTATTTGTACAAGTGGTTCTTGCAATATGCACAAATGGAAGGTCACTGCCTGCAAGATCATCATTCCGGCATCTCCCAAGCCTTCACAAATATCATTCATCTTATTTAGCAACATAGCAATTTGATCTTCCTATTTACAACAGAATGTATTAGCCACATTTGCAAATTTGGGCTTTAAAATATGATATACCAAGCTTTTACCTCAAATAGAGCCAAATCCACAAAACAGTGATCAGGAGGGATGCACAACAAAATCTTTCCAAAGGTCTTCCCTGCTTCACATTCATTCATTAGTCCCCTCACTACCACTATACAATTTGTTACATCTATGAAAGAATCATTAGGTATTGGGAAGGAAATATAATTTGAAGCAAATTCAAAGTCATCCTGCAGAGCCAGACAGAGAATGATTAGCATGAAAAAGCATTTGTACTATGCACATGTGGATCTCTGGATAATATATATAGTTTCAGATTAAAGGTATATATGTCATTCTAAGCACCCCTTATCATGTCTTATCCAAAAATGGTTCAACTTCATGTCTAAAATTTAGTAATTTAGTGTCACTAAAGACATGATACCACACATGATGAGAGACAAGCAAGATATTACAATGGTTGCAAATAGAAGATATCTAGAAAGGTAGAGAAATCACAAGAAAGATTGTAACAGGCATACTGGCTTCACGACATATGAGAGCAGCCTTATGAATTGCTCAACCTTTACAAGCAGCATTCCAGCCTTTTCTACTGCATTATCCACCAGTGTCTTATCCAAACCAATACCTAGGTAATGGGAACACCATCTTGAAAGACCCCTGAGCTCACCCATTCTAAAGCCAATAATTTCTACAGCAGGCTGCTAAGTAAATAACAATACTTCAGTATCTTAACCCCATATGTCAAATATCATCTCTTATTGAGAAAACTGACACACGCTCGTGAGGGATAAAAATAGCATTTATCTGCTGAACCATTGAAGTTAAAAGTTTACGAAAGAAAAGGTTTTACACAGTAAATGGTCATTACAAGCCATCTTCATCTTCTGCACACTATTTGAACTAAACGGCATACTCTAGAGTCTCTGACAAATAAAAGTTATACTGGAAAATTCATTAAAGAAATGGAGCCTAGTTTGCTATCCAATTAATGCAAGCAGGATAGAAGTTTGGAATGTTCATGCGAATTATCAAGTCCTGCCCAAAGTCGCCGTGAGAGAGAGAGAGGGGGGGGCATTTATGTGATAGTTGTGAGCTGTAAGTACAATATTGACATGAAATGCTAGTGTGTTCAAGGAGACAGCCCCTAGCCATTTTGCTGTTAGCTTGGGTAAGGTTAACTTCTTTACAATATTCAAATATCAAACCGCATCTCTATCCAACAGCTTCAGGATGGGTAACTTCTTTACAACATTCAAATATCAAACCGCATCTCTAGAGGAGGTACTTGATTCAATACTCTCCCTGCTACCAATTTACCTCCCCAATTATCAAATGTTTACACTTCAATCTAAAGCAAAGTCCCAGCTTACAAAAGAGCATTTAAACAGTAAGCCACATCTTTATTTCATAGCTTAATTTTTTTTATCACTTGTCAATTTTTCCACAAAATTCTACATCGTCGTGAATGCACGTTTTGAATAGACAAAAGGAGAAAGAAGCCCTAAAGCATTGATTGGCTGTACCATGGAGTTAAAGAGAGTTCATAATGTCACGCCCCGATCCTCGGACGCGCGCACATCCTTCTACTTGGTCGATTTTAGGATGCGATATCCCAGGACTATGTATCGCCGACCCTTTCTTTTTATTATAATGCACATGCGGAAGCAGTTATAAATCCCCAGACAATAAAACAATGGGATAGGAAAGCAGGCCATATTTTTCATATTGAAATTCACAACCACACTTTCATTAACAGCACAACTCATCTTATATTTACAATACTATTCACAACATACTTGTCTCACACCTATCTATACTGAGACAGGGTTTACAAAAAGGATGGGATCTCCGTCCACATCCGGGTTATATTCAAGATCCCTCTATAGATCATCTTCTTCCTCAAAAGTCTTTCTCCTCTTCAGGTTCCTCTTCCTTAGATTCTCCTCAGGGTCCTGAAATGGTTATTCAATAACCAATGAGACCACGTCTCAGCGAGTCCTACCCACTAAGACTCGATTAATAAACTAATACGCCATCCGGTTGCCTAAGCACAACACGAGTCAGAGGGCTTACCTTAGCCTCAGTTCCAACCTGCAATTCAAGGTTAAACACAGATATTCAAACAATTCACGACATACGATCAAACACTGGTCAATCGACTAAGTCGATTACATGTCAGCCAGACCCTTTCTAGGGCATTCCCACTCATACCACGAATTCCCAGTGGTGTACTCATTCACCAAATCACATGTTTCTCGGGCGTCGTTTTTGCCAATGACATACCGATCACCGACACCGTGCGTTCTTTAAGGCGCCGTTTTCACCAGTGATAACCTTGATCACCGAACCACGTGTCTCTCAAGGGCGCCGTTTTCGCCAAGGTGACATCGGCTATAGACAACATCGTGCGTTCTTTAAGGCGCCGTTTTCACCAGTGATATTCCCATAACCACCGAACCACGTGTGTCTATAAGTCATTTACGTGCGTTCTTTAAGGCGCCGTTTTCGCCAGTGATACTTCCCATCACCGAACCACGTATGTCCAATAATATCGTACCTGATTGGTCTCACCATTCTCCCTACTATATAGCCCATCAACGTACTGGCGCTATATATCCAAGCTTAGCCATTACCAATCAAATACTCAATAACAAACAATTTAGGACAATTCCTAAAATTCCACA
This sequence comes from Eucalyptus camaldulensis, assembly GCA_019915185.1. Taxonomy (NCBI): domain Eukaryota; kingdom Viridiplantae; phylum Streptophyta; class Magnoliopsida; order Myrtales; family Myrtaceae; genus Eucalyptus; species Eucalyptus camaldulensis. The sequence goes on along the minus strand of JAHSVA010000013.1, from coordinate 10,751,545 downwards.
ATAAATTCAATTCCACACAACGTAGAGCTCAAATAGATAAACGGTCTGCACCACGACAATCGGCACGAAATTCCGGTCACCGGCCATCCCGGTTGAATTTCCGGAAAAATAATTAATTAAATAATTAATTTCGAAAAATAAATAAATAAACATTAAAAATCCAATTTAGGCCTATATTGCCTTATTGGAGCCCGAAACGGGTCGGGAAAAATCCCGAAATGCATTCAATAAATAACCAAACATTTCTACTTGCTAATAGCTAGGTCTAACCACCTAACATGCATCATTAAGTCACTAAATTAATTGTTCTAACCTAATCTAACCACCTAATTGCAATTAATTAAATCTAACCAACCCTAAGACATAATTAGCAAACTAATAAAGCATTAGTGAGTAAAACTCACTTGACAAAAGCGGAGACCGAATCACCGCAACGGCGACGCAACGGCGGCCGAAATAGGACTTTCGACGACACCGGCGGCTTGGATCGGGCCTTAAGACTTGGCCCAACAAATCTCAGCCCAACTGAGATTTGTTCTTGCACTGGAATGGGCTTGCTCTTGGACTGGGCTTGCAAAGCGGGCTGCTGGACCTCACTGATTTGGGCTTCAAGTGCTGGAAAATTTGGGCTTCAATTCAATTGAATAGGCTGAACTGGATGGGCCTGCTGCTGGAGTAATTTCAACTGGACAACAACTAAAGATGGGCTGACTGAGCTTGGACCGAACTTGGCTTGTCGTGGGGGCTTCAAATGACCCAACTGCTGGGCTAGAATCCAATGATTGTGGGCTGAACAAGAAAGCCCAATATGAGCTGCGATGGAAATGGAGGAGGATCCGTGGGCCTGGTCTTCGCTAAGCTTGATGGACTGGCTTGTTGCGGCTGATCCACGAACTGAAGAAGACGCAGGCGAAGAAGGGAGCTACTCCCTGGCGTCTTCGGTGGATGAGCGGAACCAAGAAGCAGCAAGGAGAGGAGCTGGGGTCTTTGATGCTAGTGGAAGGGAACGGTAGCTGGCGTCGTGGGCGTGAAGCAGCTACGGGGGCACCTCGGCGAACTGAAGACACACGACAAGTGGCTTCGGTGGAGGCTTCGCTCGGTGGAGTCTTCGGTCAGCAAGGCTTCACGAAAATTGAAGCCGCGTGGAGTGAAGAACGCTGGTCAACGAAGGGAGCTTCGTTGGTGGAGATATGCTAGCCGAAGTTGGGTCTTCGCTGGGCGATTTGCGAAGTTGCTGGAGAGACCATGCGGATTGAAGCAAGCGGTCGAAGACAGCTGCTCTTGGTGGTTTTTCTCCTTCAGCTGGCGTGGCTTCTCTATTCTTGGCTCCGTGCGAGGAAAAATGCAGAGATGGAGGAGTGAGTGAAAGAGAGAATGGATAGGGATGAGTGAGGGGCCCTTTGGCTTTTAATCCTCACACAAATATCTCCCCCAAAACCATTCTTAGCCATGTATAATTTACTTGGCTCACAATGGACCTCTCAAGAACTCTTCTAGAAGCCAAAATGGTCCAAATGTTGTGGCTAGGTGGGGGGCTACGAATTTTAAAATCTCAGCTTCAATTGGACATTCATCCCATCCAAATTTCATTTCAATTGGCCCTCACAAAATCAATTGGTCATCCATCAATTACCTCGGCATTTTTCCTCATTCAAGAATCCACCAAAAATCCAAATTGATACCCATGATGCACACCCCAATCTTAAGGTTCGATTTTAACTAAGGCGAACTGAATTTCAATTCCAATCTCTCCAAATTGAGGTCCAATTGTGATGTAGAAAAATCCCAAGAAATTTTCTATAAATCTCCGACACACACAGGCTCAACCCAAAAGTCAAATTTCCCATTAATTTAGCCAATCTGAACTTCGGCGAAACTTCCACGACGTCCGAACCCACTTTCCGTAAAAATCTCGGGACCTCCGAAAATTCTTCTAAGACTGAGTTGATGTTCCTAAAATAGCTTGTGACATCACTGAACTTTCGATTTCTGAAATCTGACTCAAATCGACGGTTAATTTCACTCCGACGTGCTTTTAGTGTGACCTAGACTACCGGGTAGTTATCAGAACTTTTTAGGGCAATTGACTCGTGGTCGATTTTCTTCGAACCACAATGAACCCACTCGACACATTGGCGACTCTCAATTGTCGTGAAAATCTCGAGGGCTCGACTACCAACACAGGGTACCAAAACGACAGAAAATCAAATTAGTGCCGTTTGACGAGAATTTTCCAATTTAGTGGAGTCACCCACGATCGGCCACACATCTCAGTCGAACCGACCTATCTCTGATCTCAATTCGATCTTTACTGTGCAGTAATGACCTCTAAAGATGAACACGGTCGAGAAGCCGCTTCCTGGTCGAATTCTCAAGTCTATTGCCTTAATATTCTTTAATGGCATACCCAGCTAGTCTAGTTATCTCGAGAGTGATCAGCTCTGAGAACAACCCTATAGACACGTCAATGAAATGCCCGATTAATTTAATAGAAAACAATACTGAAAATTCTGGATGTCACACATAAGCCTTGGCAATAAAGAAATAAGTAGGCTTTTAAAAATGAGGAAAGCTCTATAGGTGCTGTAAAAGATATTGGCTTACCACCTTAATTTTTTCACATTGTGGTGGCAGTTCTTTGGATACCAAGTCTTTTTTAAATTTTTAAGGTAAATATGAGCTTATAGGTGGTAATTAGTAAATAGGAGGCATCCCCTTGGTGCTTTTTGATAGACTTACTAATCAAAAAATAAAACAGAAGAGTATAATCTTAAAATATGTAACTAGAAACATCATTTCTCACTATAGTAGTAATCAAGAAAAATATGCAGCATGCACATGAGAGTCACTGTACCCAGGAGAAGCACAAGATCTGATCTAATTAATAACAGCCCTATAGTGTGCATGTACATGTGTGCAAACTTGTGTAAGCACATGATCACATGCATGTGCACGCCAAAGCACATGTTCACAACACACAAAAATGTCCATATAAATGGAGAGAGATCTGGCAGGGAAATAAACTAGCAATGTGTTTTCTCCAGATAACAAAGGATTTTGTTGAGAGAAAAAGTTCCAATACATCAGTATATAAGAGAACAAAACAAAAGAAAAACAAACAAAAATGAAGCATTAGAAGAGTATACATAATCAGAACATGATTCTAAAAGCCGGTTAAAAGGTACTAACACAGAAGAAGCAACCAAAGATTCCAAACCCTACATTTTGTTGCTCTCTTTCCTAAGGCATCCTATGAGACAAAGGTGCGGCACTTCAGAACTTCTTAGAAATTGATCCTCCTAATTAGGCATGCCAACATTTAAGAAACTAGATGGCATGCTTTGGCAAGAACCAAACCACCTTAGACAAGCCGAAGATTTGATGTAAAAGCTTGGAAGCGAAGTCAGAAAGAAGAAAGAGATGATCAACATTTTTCTTTAAAAGTTTTCACGCACAACTCCATTATACGAAAAATCAAATTCTGTTTCCTGAGATTCTCAATTGTAAGAATCTCATTCCAATTTGGTGTGCATTTATTACGAAACTTACACTCCCAAGTAATGGAATTTGATTCTCACATCTTGGCGTTGTATGTGTAAGCATTTGGGTGAAATGTCAAGGAACAAGGAAGCTTTGGTTGCAGATTGTTATCATCTAAACAACGAAATGATCATTTGTGACATTGACTTTGTGGGCCAAGCCCAAGATTAGGAGTTTGAAGCTTTTGCCTGCCTTCTTTTGTGTCTTGCATAATTCAAAGATTTCTAATGCTTTTAAGGATGCTTTTGCCTGGAACAAGGGAAGAGATGGAATCTTTTCAGTAAAGTCTTACTACAAGCTTCTCAATAGGGAGATTTGTGAATAGAACAGATTTTCACTAGAAATTGATTTGGAAAGTGAGGATTCCAATAGAGTTTCTCTTTTTGCTTGGGAAGCAACCTGGGAACAAATCCTTACTTTAGAAATGAGGCAAAGTACTGGTTAATAGGTGTCTCCTCAGCAAAAGGAGACAGTGCGTGCAGCATCTCCTCCTCCATTTTGTTCTTGGACAAGAATGGTTTGGACAATTTCCTATGATACACCATGTTATCTTGGGTTATTAGACGTTTTATTGAGCAAGAACTTTGGGCATGGTAGGGCATTTGTTTACAGCACAACAATTAGGATTAACTCAATTCCCCTATGTCTTTTGGCTGATTTGGAAGGAGCGGAAGAAGAGAGCTTCCAATGGAGAGAAATCTTCCATTCTATTTTATTGAAATTTGGCTTAAAGTCACACACTTTTGGTATAGTGCAAACTTGCATACAGATGTAATGCCTTGGTTGATTAGTCAATGATTTATCTGGTATTTGAGATCCCTTTTGGTTTTGGGAGTTGATTTGTATATGGCTTTAGTTTTTTGGGCTCCTTTTGTATATGGGTTGCACCCCCTTGGTGCTCTACAGGCGAACTATATAATCTATAAAAAGAAACTTAACACTTTCCTGAGGATTTTAAGTTATTTAAATTACCATGTGTTCCAACACATGTTATCTCATCATATAGTTTCAAGTACCAACATCAACATCCCACCTATGATTTTGTGCTAATCAGCATAACCATCACCCACATGGGCAAAAACACTCTATTAACTCACAGTCATAATTCCTTTTGCGAGTAAGATCATTGTGATAAAAGGGTGCCACTACAACTGGAAGTCAAGATCAAAAAAGTTCAAGAGAAACTTTGGATCCAAAGAGCTACCAACACACTACCAAAAAACGAGCAATACTAGGGACTAAGAGAAGTATACAAAACTGATTTGAAGAGGAAAAATGCGAGTATAATGCATAAGAAGGTCCAAACAGCTAATACAAATATATTTGGCATGTGACTTAGTAAAAGAAATTTCAATACTAGGGCTTAACATCCTCATCATTATTTTGCCAAAAAAGAGGTGATATATAAAAAATTGTGATCTAAAGATATGCTACAAAATAATAATATAAAATAATCAATTCTCACATCTAAGTGCTAAACAAATGATTGCGAATAGATGCTCTCATGACCATTTTTAAGCATCATAGATTAGATCCATGTAGGCTCAATTCACTATCATCCGAGCACCCACCAGTGAGTTTTCTGCTCATTTTCTTTAAATTTCTGAGTTTTCATTCTCATCCTTAGCTTGTTGACCTTAAACATAACACAGGAAAGAAGAGTTTCAGTTACTACATTGAGTTCAATGAGTGGAATTGGGTATATAAACAAGTCTAACTTCCCCTAGGCTCTAATAGTAATATCAGTAGCTAAAAAGAGTTGAATATGATTCTCTGGTACAAAAATTGACTCTCGCAATTTAGAGGGGATATATGCTAAAATTGAAATAGGCAGTAAACTCTTTCCTTTTAAATTGAGAACATATCTCTACACCTACTAATTATAATGTGAATAAGTTAACATTCTATATCTAAATCTCCATGTACAGTACACTTAAAGCTCATACTTAGATCAAGTTCAAGTTTCAAACCAATGATTAATGACCAACAATTTTCATTATACGTATATAGAGAGATTACCAAATTGTTGAATCAGACTCAAATCAGGTTTTACTTTGCCCTTTCCAGCCACTTGATGTTGGCAATTCATATCATTGCATATGATATGTTCATATGAAGAATCAACATCAAGATGTTCTAAAAAATATGGCATGTCTCCAGATGTGCAAAGCATAATTTACTGTAACAAATTCCTATCTTTGTCTAATCACCTCCAAGATTGTTCTCTAAGATGCAGGAAACTTAATTATTTTGGAAAAAGGCCAAATGCAAAGATAATAACGTGTACCTGCAGATGATTGAGGACAACCAGCAGAAGTTCTTTTCCAGCACCACAAACAACTATTGATAAATGCTTCATATGCTATCATTGAACAAACTAGCAGACTAAGATTTTAAAAACCAATTGAAAAAGCCGAGGTCTTATAGCAGCATCAGAGCTTAAAAAATAAGCCATACCACTTCACCCAGAGAATTAACAAGAAACTGATGGACTATAGGAGTGGTACTAGCACCATCGAGAAGAGTCAAAAATTCCTTTTGAGGAGAAGAGTCAAGACATAGATAAGCAAACGAAAACAGTTAAATGAAGAAAATTGAAACACCGTCTACTGCTCTTTATTAAAAGTACCACTTGCCATGGTCACTAACGAGGTTTGACAGCAAATCAAACCTCTCATGAAGTATGTTAAAGGCATCAGCCCACTGCTTATGCATGACTGATAATGATGTCCGGATGACATGAAGTAAAATGTTCAATGTTCAAAGCCTGTTGAGCGACTTGATGAAGTTCATTTTTTCTGCAGACAGAAAGAGATTGATAATCTAAGGAGGCATTCGGCTGATAAAGTTCTCAAAATTCCATTCTGATTTCAATTGGAGAATTAAAACAGACCATCAAATGCGTTGGGTGACACTCTGAAAGCAATTCATGAATAAAAGGAAAACTACTCTCAAAATCAAATCACAAACTGAAATTGACATTTTAGTATTCTCATTCCACCGCAAACATGGATACTTGGAATAACTAAGCTTGTTTTTGGAATGTGATGCAACCGGAGCATATTCTCATAGTTTTCATCCCCAATGACATGCATTATTTTCGCTGAAAAAAAATTTTGTCAAAAAAAATCGAAAACAATTTCTATGAAAATGGAAACTAAAGGTGCTTTCTAAAACTAAGCAAGCCTTAAACAGTCGAGAACAAAAACGACATGTGAAGCATGCAACGACGTTTAAAATTTTGCAACAAATCTGCCTCACAACTTTCAACATCTGAACTTGTGAAAATTTTAGATGGAGAGAAATTTTTATTCTCATTCATATCTTTTGTTGCTTTACAATGTTGTATTTATAGGCTAATACACAGATAAATCCTAACAAACAAAAATAAAGGAAAGAAATTTAAAAAAGGAGAGAAACTAAAATCCCATGATTTGTGGGTTAACAACTATAATCCCATGATGTGTGGGATTTGATCAGAATCAAATCAGAATAAAAACCTCCTAAAAAAACCTATGTATTTATAGCAATATAATATCTATTTACAGCTCAACACTCTCCCTCAAGCTGGTGAATAGATATCTTCCATTCCCAGCTTGAAAATTAGCTCATGAAAACTTCCACCATTAAGCCCTTTGGTCAAGACATCCGCCACTTGCTGTCCTGAAGGAACATAAGACAAACAAATCAACCCTTTTTTCAAGTTTCTCCTTGATGAAGTGCCTATCAATCTCAATATGTTTTGTCCTGTTGTGCTGCACAGGATTATGAGCAATATTAATTGAAGACTTATTGTCACAAAATAACTTCATAGGACTATGCCACTCAATCTTCAAGTCATCAAGAATGATCTTGATCCGTAATAACTCACATATTCCTTGAGCCGCTGCCCTAAACTCAGATTCTGCACTTGATCTTGCCACCACATTCTGTTTTTTACTCCTCCAAGTTACCAAATTACCTCCAAGGAAGGTACAATAACTAGTTGTAGACCTCCTGTCAACCATTGAGCCTGCATAATCCGCATCTGTATAAGCCTCGAGCTTGAGATTTGGGCTTCTCTTGAAAAGTATTCCCTTTCCTGGACTACCTTTTAAGTAGTGTAGGACTCGATGAACAGCCTGTAGATGTGATTCCTTTGGATTATGCATGAATTGACTAATCAAGCTGACATCATAGGAGATATCTGGTCGAGTATGAGTAAGATAAATTAACTTTCCCACTAATCGCCGATACATTTCTCGATCCACTGTTGCCTCCTCTTTTGCTTCTGTTTGCCTCTGGTTCGGCTCAATTGGAGTAGCTATTGGTTTACAACCAAGCTTCCCAGTTTCTTCCAAAAGATCCATCACATACTTTCGTTGTGAAATAAGGATCCCTTGCCTAGAGTACGAAACCTCAATTCCCAGAAAATACCGTAGCTTCCCTAACTCCTTTATTTCAAATTCCTTAATCAAGCACTATTTCAGCTGTTGTTTCTCCCTTTCATCATTGCCTGTGACTATTATGTCATCAACATACACCAACAATGCTGTAACTCCCCCAAGTCCGAGTGTTTTGTGAACATTGTATGATCTCCCTGGCTTTGTTTATACCCAGATGCCTTCATGACTCTAGCAAACCGTCCAAACCAAGCTCTAGGTGATTGTTTGAGCCCGTATAATGCTTTCTTAAGTCTACAAACCTTTTCTATTGTTTCCTTTCCTTCAAAATCAGGTGGGATGCTCATGTAAATTTTCTCTTCCAAATCTCCGTGTAAAACGCATTCTTTACATCATACTGTTAAAGTTCCCAATCAAAATAAGCAACGAAAGACAATAAAATTCTTACAGTATTCATTTTAGTCACTGGTGCAAATGTCTCATGGTAATCCACTCCATATGTTTGAGTGTAACCCTTCGCAACCAATCTTGCCTTGTACCTCTCCAGAGAACCATCTGCCTTGTACTTTATAGTGAATACCCACTTGCAACCAACTAGATTTTTCCCTCTTGGCCTGTTAACAATTTCCCATGTTTTATTTTTTTCGAGTGCTTCTATCTCTTCTTTCATGGCATTCCTCCATTCCTCTTTTGACAACGCTTCAGACAAAGTGTTAGGAACAACAATTGTGTTTAAACTCACCATAAAGTTTATGTATGATGATGATAATTTATTAAGGGACACATAATTTGATAGTGGATATACCGGTTTATTGGTACACTCTCTAGTCCCTTTTCTTATAGCAATAGGTAAATCAAGATCACTCTCAGGTGTATTACTAAGCTGTTCATCCAAAGGAGATTCAGAACTTACTGTGTTTTCATTGACAATACCCGGAGTGGTATTTTGGACCTGCTTTTGTGTTGGAACGGCTGTCCTCCTTGAATACACCTGAGAAAATCTCTTAGAATCATAAATATGAGTTGGACTAGTGGGAATAAGAACAGAGACAGGTTGGTGTGTGGGACTAGTTGACGAGTTTTGGTTGATAAGGACATTAGACGATAAAACTAAGTTATCAATGACACCAAGGTCCTTATATTCCATGATTGAAAAATCCCCTTGAAGATAAGATTGTGAGAAATAGGGTTTATTTTCAACAAAAGTGACATCTGTAGAGAGATAGAATTTTTTAGAAGGAGGATGGTAACATTTATAGCCTTTTTGTGTTTGTGAGTAACCAAGAAATACACATTTGATTGCACGAGGATCTAACTTTCCTCGTTGATGATGATGAATGTGGACATAGGAAGTGCAACCAAAGACTCAAGGTGTAAGACCATTAGATGTATGAAGGTGAGGATAGAACTGAGAAAAAACTTCCATAGGGGTCTTGTGGTCTAATGTACGTGAGGGTAGTCTACTGATCATGTGTGTAGCTGTAAGAACAGCTTCTCCCTAATATGCTTTAGGAACTTGTCCGTGAAACAATAAGGCATGAGTTGTGTTAAGGAGATGGCCATTTTTCCTTTCAACAACCCCGTTTTGTTGAGGTGTATTTACACAAGATGACTCATGGATAATGCCTTCCTTTTGAAAATAAGGGGACAACACTTGATTAAAGTATTCTCTACCATTATCCGACCGAAAGACCTTGATCTTGACCCCAAATTGAGTTTGAATCATGGAATGAAACAAAGGAATAATGCTACTCACATCAGATTTATGTTTGAGTAAGAAAGTCCATGTGATCCTAGAGCAATCATCAATTAGAGTGACAAACCAGTGAGCTCCAGAGATGTTTGGAATCGTGGAAGGTCCCCAAATGTCACTGTGGATTAAGTCAAAAGGATTAGAACTATGGTGATTGCTAATAGGAAATGGTACACGATTATGCTTGGCTAATTCACAAACATCACAATGGAAGTCTTTAATATTTAGATCTTTAAACAATGATGGAAACATAATGCTCAAGACTTGAAAGGATGGATGACCAAAACGAAAATGATGAAGCCAAATTGCTTCTTTATTTGAAGTACTAAGAAATGACATAGACAGATTATTCATGATTCTTCTTGTAGTGAGAGGTGTCTCAAGGTAGTACAACCCATTTTGTTCCTTAGCAAGTCCAATCCTCCTCTCCGAGTCTCGATCCTGAAAAACACGGTAAGATGGGTAAAAAACAGCTTAACAATGAAGATCTTTTGTGAGTTTCTGTATTGAGATAAGACTGGCATATAGTTTAGGGACATGAAGAACATCTTTAAGGACAAGATCAGGTGTGATAGGAACATTTCCAACCCCTGCAACAGTAGTAAGAGACCCATTTGCCACAATAATCTTCTTATTGCTAGGACAAGGTGTATAAGTGCTGAAATGGGATGAGGTGTGAGTCATGTGGTCAATAGACCCTGAATCAATAACCCAAGAATTACCTGAGAGTGCTAGTGAGCATGCACCATAAGGTTTATTAAGAGACCCTAACAAACCTCTTAATTTCTCAATTTCTTCATTGCTGAAGGTTGCCTTCTCCTGAACTTCTTCTTGACCAGCTTTCTCAGTTAGGTGGACCCGAGGTCTTGGTTGTGTTGCCCGATTCACCCACTCTCGACCTGAAGTAGTTGGCCTGCCATTCAATTTCCAGCATTGTTCTTTTGTATGTCTAGGCTTCTTGCAGTAGGCACACCACAAGCTGTCCCGATTGTCTTTCCTTGGCAAGTCACCCTTTTCATCAACCTTTCTAGTTGTAAAGGCCGACCCTTCTACAGCTTGCGGTTCTAGCATGACGGATCGACGGCTTTCTTCCACCCGAATCAAGGAAATCGTTTCCTCCAATGATGGCACTTCCTCCTTGCCAAGTATTTGAATTCTGACTTGGTCAAATTCAGAATTAAGCCCGGCTAAGAAATCGTAGACTCGATCCTTTTCAATAAAACTCTTTAGAATGGCTGCATCATCTGGACACCGCATCTGAAATACTCGATAATGATCGAGTTCTTGCCATAAGTTCTGCAGAGAATTAGCATACTCGGTAACAGTCTTACCTCTTGCTTTGTCCCACTGGTTTTCACCTTAATTTCATACACCTGGGCTACATCACAAGCCTTTGAGTATGTCCGTCGATTGGAATCCCAAATCTCCTTTGCGATTGGTAGAAACATACAAGTGTCGCTTATGGTTGGTTCCATGGAATTCCATAACCATGACATGATCATGGAATTAGCCTCATCCCACGCATCAAAATCAGGATCTCCTTTCTTGGGTCCTGTCCCAAGTAAATGACTGAGTTTTCCTTTCCCCTTCAGATACGTCTTGACAAATTGTGACCACTTGAGGTAGTTCTTCTCATTCAATCTATAGGTTGGCCTGATATTCTGAAGATCACCTGTCATGTGTGTTGAGGTGACCTCCTCAGATTGGTTCATGGTAGGATCTGTGGCTTTGGATGTGGCCATTTTGGAGAGTGAATGTTAAGAAGAGAACAAGGGCAATAGTGCAGCAATGAAGGCTGCAATTGAAATCCAAAAATCTATTTATGGAGAATAATAGACAGCAACGAAGGCTCAAAAAGAACGTAGCAATGAAGACTGTAATTTTAAATTCAGGAATCTAGCCTAAAGCTATGATACCATGTGAAATTTTAGATGGAGAGAAATTGTTATTCTCATTCATATCTTCTAGTGCTTTACAATGCTGTATTTATAGGCTAATACACAGATAAATCCTAACAAACAAAAATAATGGAATTTTTTTAAAAAAAGTAGAAAAACGAAAATCCCACGATTTGTGGGTTAACAACTATAATCCCATGATGTGTGGGATTTGATCAGAATCAAATCAGAACAAAAACATCCTAAAAAAACCTATGTATTTATAGCAATATAATATCTATTTACAGCTCAACAGAACTAAATAGGTTTCTAGAGGTTTTTACTGAAAGCTAGTATGAAAATTACAGGTTGACTTGGAAGCATGAGGCATCATGTTGTTCAGCTTATGGCGACTCTCGAAAGTCAACTCAAGCATTAAAAATTATCAGCAGGAAAGTTCTTCCATCATATAAATTTCAAAGTTATTTTCTAAGAAAACTTCCCCGAAATTGCTCTACTTAACTATCCATTTCTTTTTTAAGGATGATGATAAAATCCTGAGTTAATAAGCGTTTTACTTTCCTTATGACCAAACAAAGTTAGATACCACCGAAACAAATATCCGCGCACATGAACAACCTTAATATAATCGTAACATCAAGTACAATCACCACCACATAAACTAGAACAGAATCTAGATTTCCACGCTTATCACCTTCATTCACTCTTGGTTTTTCCTGTAAAAGACCAACTCCTCAGTTCGACATCATCTTCTCATATAAGACTTCCAAGCACTTCACACGCTGAATAGAACAAAGAAAGAGCGTTCTCGATACGAAGCAATTACCAAGAGAGACGGCCGATCGACCGCCTTCGAAGCCATCCGTGACCATGGCCAGCAAACCCTTCTCCGGATTCCACTCCGCCATCTCCAAAAAGAACGGCCAAACAGGGAGCGGAACCTCAGAAGCCAAAGCGGGCCGTCAGAACTGAAGCTGAAACGGAAGTGTGCGCCGTTGGAACAGAGCTGGAACAGAGCTGGTACGCTCCGTTTGATAGTCGGAGGAAGGGGCGGGGGCGGATCTTTTTCTTTTTCTTTTTTTGAAAAAAATTGAAATTTGAAATGTCCTTTTGTTTTTCCCTCTCTCGCTTCTTTTGAGGACGTGTTTAACGTTGGAATATGAATCTTTTGAATTTTTATTTCTTGACAAAAAATCTTGTGAATTCATAGGTTAATTTTCACAATTATGGCCCGATGCAAAACAGAGGAAACCCTCGTTTGACTCTATTTCCTATCAACTTCGTTTTATTTTCCCGTTTCATTTTTCTATTCCGTACCTCTCATTTTCTCGTGTTAAAGGGCCGTAAGTTCTTTAGAATGCATATGATCGTCTACCAACCAATCCTGAAAAGCACCAGGCTTTGTTATAATCTTCGTTGTTTCAGTGGAAGAAAGTTTACAATGCTTGATACTGTAAAGATTGGTCGAATCAATGGTCAGTCATCTTCGAAGAGCACCCAATGGTTTGTTCTTTGAAATTCCTTACAAGAACGGTGGGAGTCAAGGAGTTTCCTTTCACGTTTGTCTCCATTTTTGCTAAGCAAATGAATATTGATGAGACTGAAGCATATGCTACGAATACGTCTCCGTATACCTCATGTTCATTCATTTTTTGCATTGCTTATACCTGGTATGAACTTTTGATAATTGTTCTACAAATTATCCAGAAATAAAATCGCAAAAATGCTTAAAACGAGCAAAAGGGCAAAAAAAAGTTCCAGGCAGAACAGCACAGCAACGCGAAAAAAGAAAAGAAAAAGAAGATGAAAAAATGGAGGAGAAAAGCAGCTCATTGAAAAAATTCTTCAATTTTAGGCATTTCTTTTACGAAATGTTATTGCTTTTTACAAACTTTTCTCTTTTTGTTGCGAACAAGAATTTTGATCAAGTGGGTTCTGCTGTTGTAGACGAAAACAATGTGCTCCTGCACGCTAACGTGCGTCGTCGCTAATTAAGAAAAAAAGAAGAAGGACAATCTATAAGTTAAGCACCAATCGAGTGGTCTACCCATTCGTGTTCTGATCTTCGGACTACATGTAGCCCGCATGTACGCTTACACGTTGAGATCATATGAGGTTCCCGATGGATCAAATCACTGCATTTTTTATCTATCGGTAAGTGTTATACATGTCTATAGCTCTAGATTTTCAATCGACCAAATAAAGCCTAGATTGATTCTAGAATAGTGATCTATATTGAATTGCCAACTAAAATCATTCACAAAAAAAGCGAATGATTTGAAATAATTTTTTTCAAAAAATAATCGCTTACATGGTTACAAAAATGAACGAACACGAGAAATTCTTGTCGAGCACGAAGACATTTGGATAATTGAGACATATTTCATTGGTCGATTATTTCAAATAATACAAGTGGTAATTTTTAAAAAGGTATTTTTCAAATCATTTATCTTTTCGTGGAACAAAAAGAGTCTCCGTTCATGTAATCTACAAATAATGTCATATATGGTATGATGTGTTAGGTTTGTTTAAGAAACAATATTGTTTAATTCAGGCCCACATGTTCAATGGTAATCTCGTCGCACACCCCAACAAAACAAAGTGCCCTAACGGGAGGACTCATGGGACATCGCATCAATGTGAATGTGGTGGTGGATTCAGTTGTTGAAATCGTAATTTGGAAAAAAGCAATGTGATTATTCTCATTTACTTTTGAATTTAAAAAAATATGCTAATGAATTATTCAAATCAGCATCTCACAAAAGCGAACATTCACGCATGCTTAACATGTCGAAACGATAGGCCAAGCCCAAAAATATGGCCAAGCCATTTGCCATCACCACCCAACTTCCAGACACTCGGCTGGATAGAAATACTCTCACTATGTCATTTGCCATCATTCGCCCGAAATCCAACCCCTTTCCATGCACCTTTTTTTTTTTTTTTTTTCCAATTTGTGATGATTGTGTATCAAACTTTAATGTACATGATCATTCTCTAGTCAAGTGGTGAACTGTCATTCATGTCTATTTTTATCCTCATGACACTTATGGATGGATCACTAAGTCTTGTTACCAATAAATGGATGGATCACTAAGTCTTGTTACCAATAAATGCGCAGGCCATGTTTGATCCGGCCATTCCTCATATCTGCAATGCAGAGGAATTCTGCCCATTGCAAAACTTCATGTGCTGGGCTTGGCATCTGAAGAGCATGGAGATCATTGGTTCATAGCTCGTTCCTTCGATGGCGACAGATGTAAGCTCACCATGCCGATGCTGCTTTTACCAAGAGATGCGCTCCTCCTAGAAAAGATGGTCATTAACGTCAAGACCAATGAAAGACGCCAATCAAAATCTCTCAAGTCTTTGCCACGGCTGCCTCTGCCCTAGATGCAATCTTACCAGTAAAGTCTTGCTGCAAACTACCCAATAGGGAAGAAGTGGGTGGACAAGAATGGTTTGGACAGTTTCCTATGCTTGCACCAAATTATCTTAGGGTTATTGGAGCTTTTATGGAGCAAGAAACTTAGTATTCTTGCCACTGGCATCCTTTTAAAAAAAGAATAAGAAAAAAGACAACCCAGAAGCTCAACATTGAACTAAATGAGCTACATCAATTTTCATAACAAATTATTTCCTATCAATCATGTTTAATTTTCCATCTAAAATATCTCATCTTAAAGTGAAAATTACCTGTTCTAGGTAAAGGACATAGGATTTTGAAATCGACTTTAAGTAGTCAACCAAGACATTGTGATCAAATCATCATTGACAATTCAGAAACTCGTACATAGATCTGAAAAACCTCCCAAATAGGAAACCATATTCCAGACTAATAGATCTAATGATAGGCAGTTGGCCCAAGGGAGTCCATTTGGGAGAGTCCCAACAAGGAATTATAACTATTAAGGACTTGCTCCATGAAACTAAAGAGACAACTTATAGGAACCTTAATGATACTGATTAGAACAATTCTCCAGCACGCGTTTCTAGACTAATCAAATGTCTATTGAGAAGTTCATCATGTTTTCACTTTGAAACAGTACTAAACCCAAACATGCAGGAAGGTTCAGAGTACCTAAAATTCCAAATCTTCTAATAGTTACACACCCACAGAGAGAACTATCTACACACAAACATACATGCTCACAGAACACTTTCCCCAACCGATGGTCTTATAGGCTCTCTCAATCTCCCTAAAAAAGAGCAGAAACTCAAAAGTCTAACACAAAAGCAGAAAGTCTGTACAGCAGGCTAACCCAGACAGACCAAATTCTCCTTTAGGTGCTTCAACTGCAGTATAGGTAGGAGCTCGGGGCAAACAACAAAAGTTTCAGATAATTGTGCTGTATTGAAGTCGGAGGTGTCATCTTTGAAGTGATCAGTAGAAGTGAAATCCAGAACTTTTACAAGAATAACTTCACCTAGTATAGTTGTTTAATTGACCGGTCCATTACTTTTGGGCAATACTGATTTCTGCCATCAGATCCATTTATTAAGAAAGATTGCTCTATGGAAGCGAGAAAGGAAAGAAGTAGTCATTGACTGAATCTGATAGACTATACTGCTAAATATATGATCTGAACAGACAGGAGGCTTACAACATTTCCAATTGGAAAGACACCAAATAAACTAAAGCACAGAACCCCATCTTCATCTCCACTGCAAAGGATATTGAAACATTGCTTTGAAGAATTTGAGAGCACTACCAATGAATCTTGACCATTGTCAGTTAAACCAGTTTCTCCAGGTACTAGTCCAGGCATGCAAGGAGCTCTTGGAGCTGGAGGGAAGAAACGAGTAGTGCAATCAGAAGCGTCCTATTAAAAAATGGATAATCATCTTTCCAATTAGAAGAAGAAGACGAACAAGAACAAGAAGAAGGTAAATATAACAAGAGATTAAGGTTAACAATCAACAAATCAACAACTCACAGTTGACACCAAACATAAGTTTTCAAGAAACCTTCCACAAACCCATATTGAAGCTGTTGAATAAAATCCTAAGTTTGAGAAAAGAAATATTTTAGTAGACCAGACTAAAATAACTACTTAACCGCAAACAAAGCATTAGATAGAACATGAAAGGTATGAACAATAAAATTTTGTCTGTTAAGAATCAAGATCGAGAAGTTAGATGAACTTTTTTCAGTTGAAAGATGCATACTCTATTCACTTGGGCATCCTCCTCCCAATTGAGACACACCCCAGCTGCCGCATGGGACTTAAGCTTCTTAAAAGTTTTCCATTCTGCTTAATATTTATACCGAGTTAGAAAAAAAAATACCACAGTACGTATAACTGCTGCAGGCACTAGCATATAACAAGCAGCACAATGCATATCCACGATTCCATAAAGACAGCTAGATTGGTAAGATGACATTCACATGTAAAAATAAGATCTTCAAAGCAAAACATAATCCATGAAGTGGATAATGATTAGAAAATTGGTAGACATCGCAAAGAAACTTTATGGCAGCAGCATCAGCCAAGTTCTGAGCAATTGTACCCATGACCAAACAGCTAGCTTAATGAATAACTGGTAATCTACGAACTTTTCCACCCACAAGCATAATTAAGGCACATACAAATTCTATCATTTAGGAGTTACCTGAACTATTACCTTCCTAATATGACCGAACTGGACATATGTCACTTTAAATAACAGAAAGAAACTAATAATTTGATGAAAATGAGTGTGTCATGGATGACTGCTTCTATATGCTGTCTGAGTCATCTTTGGATAGGAATGAACGATTCAATCTAATTAGTTAAATGGGTATATATAAGATACAAGATATCATGATATCATGTAAACCGTGGACTTTGTAAGTTTACTGCTATTCTTCTTAAAAATTATGTGACATTGACGAAGATATTCATATTGCATGTATTGTACAAGTTATACATGCTGCGCCGGTCATGTTTGGATTGGAATGAACCATTCACTTTAATTAGTTAAATGGGCTAGTCATCTCTTGTCGTTTGTAGACCTATTTAACAAAGGGGGCATGTTCGAAAAGAGTGTTCTAATAAGATCTGTTAAGGCTTTCGTGCTCAGATTGACCTAACTAGCAGTCCACTGTTTATTTGACATTGGCAGACAGGACCCATAAACATGGATTGCCATCTCTATTAGTAGCTAAATGTTTGTTGAGCAAGCTTGCTGTTTGCAATGCATCATGCGGCTTTTGAGCAATTCAGAATCTTTCCCAAGAGAGATTAGAGAAGAACACATTCTGAAGATAAGGGATTCTTGCAGTGAAACTGTACCATCTTCTAGTCCCAAGACAACTACTTTGCCATCAGGATGCCAGCATAATGATGTTATACATTTACCTAGAGTACATTAGAATAATTAGATAATCCAGTATAATGACATACAATGGAATGTGCAAAGAAAAGTGATTTCTTAAACAACAACGACAAAAACACTCTTACCAGAAAAAAAAAAAAAACAACAACAACAACAAAAACACACACAGAGAGAGAGAGAGAGAGAGAGAGAGAGAGAGAGAGAGAGAGAGAGAGAGAGAGAGAGAGAGAGAGGATGAATAATTTGTTCACCATAAAATTACAGAGAACACACATAAACTGAGAAAATGATAATCAAAATTTGGGAAGTAAGGCAAACATCATAACAGTACACATTATATCTGACAGGGATATTGGTAGCTTGACATGGGATTTCTTTGGGCTAGTAGATCATCTAAAGCTAGGGAATCTATATCTTTTTGGCAGCCTTCAATCCATTATCTCAATCCAGGAACGAATCTTATTGTTCATCTTTGGAACCTCGAGGTGGAGTGTAACCATGAAAGCATATGTCAAGCAAGGATCACAAGTGTACAAGTATCTACAACTTATCTCAACAGAAACCACTCAAAAATTGGTTCAAGAAGCACTCAACAACATGTTTTTCATATCAAGAAGGCAACATGATGCATGCGACATTCAGATGTTTCTGGAGAAAATATACCTCCTCTCTTAATTTTTCCAGTGAGAATAGATTACAAAAACTACCAAGGCTAGGCATCTGATCCCAAGCTCTTATGAATTTGAATTACCAAAAGATAAAGTCGTACAAGAACTTAACATACTTGGATGCAGCTCCGCCTACCCTCCTAGTCCTTTTGCTTTCTCCAACTCCTTCCTCCATGTGTACATGTATGCAGCATAGCTTGAGATATATCCTATTCACAAGTAAGTTAAATTCCCAACAACAAACTTGATTAATCAAAATGATGTGACGAAATGCCCCTTTGTAATCAGAAGAAGATAAATTAACTTCAAGTAATACAAATTGTGCGAAACTTTCCAGACTAGACTCTACATTTTAACAATACAGAATGTGAGAAATCCTTGTAAGGAATGCTCAATCTGTACAATAAGAGGAAGAAGAGGAGCCAAAAGTAATATTATGCTCAATCAGTACAAGAAGAGGAAGAGCAGAGCCAAAAGTAATATTACATAGTGAGAGTTACTAACAGAAATTGAAGGAAAATATGTAGATGCCTGATGGCATTGAGATCGTATTTTGCAGGGGTTAAACCTGTCAACTCCAAGTGGGCATCAAGCATTTCTACATTGGACATAACTAGTCTATCTAGCATAAATGACATCCCCTCCAATTCAAGTTCTTTATCTTCATGAACACTTTGACTGGTGTACTAGAAAGGGCAAAAAAATGGCAATACAGGTGTAGGGTACACTTCCAGTTGGTCTAGATGATTGTCAGTTATGTTATGGAAATCTCCAAAGGCACCAATGTTGTCTAGAAGTTGATAGAAATCTATCGCGCCTGTGAATTAAAATCCCTTCATTCAACTAGTATCAGCTTGGGATTTTTTATTTGCAACTATGTCATCTCCAAATTTTCCCTCCCATTACCATCATTCACTCTTCATTTTTGTGTAAAACACCAACTCCTTAGTTTGATGTCATGTTCTCATTTAGAATTCCAAGCACTTTACCTCTGTATTTACCAACTCTCCATCAAATGCAATTTGAACTGGATTGACAACTGAAGTGATTTATTTGGGGAAAAGGACCGTAGCACATTTAACGAAATGCAAATGAGGAATAAGGCCAACGTGCATGCAGAGTCAGAAATTGCAATTGGGCAAAGAAAATGGCACCTTGTACCTCTGCCGCAAGTGATAAAACCTAAGCACATTCAAAAATTGAAAGGCAAAAGAATAAGATAATTTACTCTTCCTTCAAAATACTGTTTAAAAAACCCAGCAAGTGTATGCTTTGAGAACACCTTTGGTTCCCACCTATATGACAAATTGAGTGATGCTAAAGCTTTTGAGTTTGAAATAGTAGAACTTATATACTAATTCTAGTCAACAACTGCTTTTTCAGTCTTTTAAAAAACAGGACACAACAACTTTTCATTGACAATTTACTATGATCTTTAGAATGATGGTTATGCACTACTGAGCAGGAAAAAGAATGACCCTAAACCAGCGACCTTTTCTTTGGTTTTTCAGTAGTTATTCTAAAGGCACGATGTGTATTTGCACCAGTGGTCATCAGGCAGAGTAGCAAACGATGCAAACCAGATTCCTTGTGCTGAAGTTTGGAATGAATTTCCTTAACTCGAGGAAGAGGGAACAATGAATTATCCATAAGTATGAACCAAACGAGTTAAATTTGAAATAAAAAACAATCTGCTCACCTGAAGGCACCAACTACCAATCAAAAGCTTAGTCGCGTTCTGCAGCTTTTGAAGCAGTCCCTCAATCAGGTTGCAATACCCTCTGTAAGACTCGAACCGATTTTGAACAAAACAATCAGATGGCCTTCCAAAATCTTCGCCTCTCATAAAAAAGTTCGACTCTGCTTCAATCAAGGATTGAGACTTCCCTTACCAGCTGCCTCATCATACCAGAAAATCCTCCCGAACAGCAACAGAGGACTTGAAATCTCCAAGGGGAAACCCTCATCGAGAGCATACCGAAAGCAGCCATTGACCGCAATTTCCCTCAAAGTTCTCGAACAAACCTTGATGGTTCGCTTTAAACCGTAGCATCCTTCCAAACTAAGGTACTCGAGAACAGGGCTGCCATTCGACATCTCATGCATCACCTCCGAGACACAGATGGACAGGGACCTAACATTAATCCAAGCGATACTTCTACTCAACGAGAAGCAACAGAGCCCTGAGTGCAGGTTCACCAAACGAAGAGCATCCATAAAAGGAGCCGCTGTACTATGAAATGGCTGGCCATCTCGCACAACCTCTTAGTCGCATCGACTGAGAGGTCCTCGACATGGCGGTCGACAGCAAAGCGAAGCCACGGACTGAGCTCAGGCGCGCAACGGTCGAGAAAATCGAGGTCGATGTGGAACTTCCTCACCTTGGGCGACGCCTAGAGGACCAAGACGCTGTCCAGACGGATCGCCACCGCTTAGACAGCGTATGCAACGTCGAGGAACGAGAAGATGTGGTGGATCACACCAACGAGAGGAGGAGGAGGAGGTCGGCGATCACTTCGTCTTCGCCATGAGGGGATTGGCGACGAACGGAGGAACCGGAAGGAGAACCTCCTCCGATTTGAGGGCTCATTTCACTCGGACTTAAGTTTCTGGCTTCCCGTACAGAGACACGTGTCGCTCGATGGAGAGGCAACCACTTTCCCGCGCCTTTTAATACATCTACGAGCCCATGATGATAAGCCTTGCACGTCTTGAATTGCCGAGTACCGAAACCTTAATTTTTTTAATCCAAGCTTGTTCGACATCTGAAAAAATCGTCATTCATATAATAATCGAGTGTGAACAAGATCAAGTGTACATAAGCGAGCTTGAGCCCGTGAAAGAAAATCTTTGCTTGATTTCGCTTGATTTGTGATATCATGCTTGAGGGCTCTACTTACGTAATGGTAGACATAAATAACTATTGAAATTTTGCAAATATCTATATATATTAAAAAAATATAAATAAATTAACCATAAATAAATTTTATGAGATAATTATTTAGCTTACTTTACATTCATGATCAAAGTATGATATCTCATGCGCTCAAAAAATAGCAAACAAATGCTTTGACGTCTTGAATTATATTGACTTGAACTCAATGAATGATAACCCAAGCAATTCATGGAAGTTCATTGGTCTAGGATGAACATGTTCTCTTATTCTCAAATTGCCTGACAAGAATGCAACCAAAGAAAACTTTCCTCGCCTCAGCATCCTCCCAAATGCAAGGCTATTGGCATCCACATTGTTTTTTGTTTTTGTTTTTTCTGGTATTGGAGGAACCGGCTTGCAGCCGACAGCCCTGAGTCACACTTAATACACCTAGTGCCTCCCCTGGGTTTTGAACCCTTCACCTTTTCGTTGAGGATCAGCAGAGCCTTATCCAGTGGAACCACCGCGGCCGGTGGTTTGGCATCCACATTGTTTGTCTCCATTTAAATGGTGACTCCATGATTCTACTAATTAAGGTTCTTGAGCTTATGGCTTGAGTTCTAGCCAAATCTAATTTATGTCAGAGCCTAGAAATTAAAATAAGTTAGAGACACGTTAGGAGGTATTGTGGGTCTTTGGTGGAGCTATGTGGAGAGGACTGGGAGACTGGGCCATGTCGCCTACTGGCCACATGATAGTCATTGGGTATTGGCCGAGCTCTTAACCAGTCCCTTCAGATGCCCGAATAACTTGTATAGTCAATATCCAACGTTTTGTCTATTACGCAAAACAAAAAAAATGCTAATCAAATATGTTCTCCAATGCAAAACTTGGAAATTCAATCTTTATGAATATTGAATTTTTTAATTTGGATGGAATGGGTTGATTTGTCCTTCGTATTGAAAAAAATTAGAGGTATTTGTAACATTTTGAAAGTGGAAAACAAATCGAATCAAGCTGAAAATGGCATCTGCTTGGCTTCGGAAGATACCATGAAAAGAGGTCCATACCATAAAGGGAGATTCTATTGGGCAAAAATCTAAACATTGTTTGGTGCAGGTAAAGTACGAATAGCATTGGTAAATATCAAAACCAGTTGACAACTAAATTTTGACTGATAACTTATTTGGTTAGTAGTATTTTGGTATGTTATCAAAATTTTAAGAAAATACCATTAGTTATTAGAGTTTTTGTATATGTATTACTATTGACATCCAAATAATCCTAATGGTTAAAGTTAGAAAAATTCGAGATTCAAGATCTCGATCGTGATGAGACTCATTTCTTAACTTGAAAAAAATAGATTAGTATCGGTAGTACTTTAATTGCATATAGGTGTTAATTCAACATAAGCGTGTAAAAATAAACATTTAGATTACAAGTTTTAATAGAATTGGCTGAAGATCCTTTTTTTTTTTGGTCATATCAAAGAATCTACCTTTGACTGAAAAAAATTATTATTTCAATAGTCTTTAATTTTGTTTAGACATTTAATTTAGCAATTGTGAAATTTAAGTACCTTCAATCCAATCAAAGAAATATCAATCTCAAGAATCAATCAACCAGTATGAGCACCATATTTGTTGTCATGGAATTTGAGCTCAGACCTTTCAAGATCGCTTCACATGGTACAATAACACAAAACTCTCTTGGAGAATAAAACTTGTTCTTTTCTCATCTTGGAAGGGGTCCTTTTTCTTTTTCTTTTTCTTTTTTTTTTGCTTCTTTTTACGTTCAAGAGGGAGGTGCCACAAGTTAAAAAAAAAAGAGGGGGAAAAGAGAGAAAAATAAGGAGGATTGACTCTTCATGAGCGCTATGTATATTGTATACACCTTCACCGTCGCCCCATTGTCATCCGACCTCATCCTCGTCACTATAAGCTGTATCCATTGTTCTTGGACTTCATTTACTTGAGGAGTTGGAGCAATAGTCACCGCTGACCATTCCGACGATTGAAACCCACGCCATCATTTCGATGAGCCTCGCCATCAGTCCTCTAGACGCCATTAGTTGCCAAGCCACTTGCCCTCGCTGTTCCGAAGTTGCCCTATCCTGCTTCACTATTGCTCCCTGCCTTCCCCACCGTGAAAATCGAAGAGCCCAGATCTTGTCCAAAGACTCCCTCGCCGGTCATTGTTCTGTTCGCAGACAATTGTAAAGGTTCCGATCGCTGGTTGCGAGTGCCTGTCGACCGTCGTAGCCTAATTACACTATTGATAAACCAGGCCTTCCTGCTGCCTTCAACGATAGTCATCGATGAGGGGCCACTCAAAACTTGACTGTCCAAGGGTTAATTTTTAAGCTTGACTATTCCGGTTGATTTATTCGATTGTATCTCCATTTTTGTTCCATACTTTTTGTGGATGCAATGGCTAGCTCAATGGTTAGCCGATGGTTGGAGACGGTGGTTTGGTGAAGAGCGGGAAAAAGTAACGGTGGTATGGGAGTACTTTTGAGTGTGAGGTTTTGGAATGTTTCCTGCTAGTTTGGTGAAGCGTTAGATATTAATCTGTAGGCATGAAGATTCACCACGAAAGTCATTGAAGGTGAGAGTTCTGGGAATAGGGAGCCAAGGCTCATAGATGAGAGGTGAAAAGGCTAAAAAATTATATGTATATATTATTTTTTTTCCAAAAAATAAATGATGTCGATGTGTCCAGTGGGGTGAGGCCCCACCCAAGGACAAGGTGGCGATGTGGAGGGTCAGTCTTTTCCTTCTTCCCATCGGGAGAAAATATTAGGTACGTCTGGTGTTCCAGCGTGGCAAACAAGAAGGCGGTGAGAGTACGACACGTGTCTTCGTTCGTGGGACCCATGTTCTGGAGAGAAAAAGAGGCGCCAAATTAAAAAAATTTCAGTCCTGGCTTTCTTTCTTCACGCCTCTCTCTCTACCCATCGCTCTCTGTGTCCGACGAACTCCCTCTCTCTCTCCACCCTCTCACTTTCCGACCGGCGAACCACCGCGAGCGGCCGGCGAACCAGGAGGATACTGGCGAGACGACCGCAAGCAACCGACCGGCGTGCGACCTCCCTCTCTCTCTCTGTCCTCCCTCTTCCGACGGGCGAACCACCGCAAGCAACCGGCGAACCAGGAGGATATCGGCGAGACGACCGCGATCAACCGACCGGCGTGCAACCTCCCCCTCTCTCTCTCTGCCCTCTTGAGTTTGAGTTCGCGGATAAACTGTCTACTGATTTGTTCTTTTCCCTGCAACATTCTTTCGAGCGAACGCTCCCAAAATCCAGGCACTTTCTCAGTTCTTGTTAAGCTCTACAAGCAACATTCTTTCAGCGAGTGAACACCCAAAATTCCGACACTTTCTCAGTTCTTGTCAAACTCTACAAAAGAAAAGAAAAATTATGTCCACGCAAAAGAGAGCTTCGGATTCCACTTTTCTGGATGAACCAAGTGGATCCAAGAGGCCATGCTTGGATCAAAACATGTAGGCTCACTCTTTCCATCTTAATGTTTCAATGCTTGACTAATTGTTTGATGATCGTGCTGGTTTCAGCTTTGCTCGAGCTCTTGAGTTGAAGATGCGAAGCCTGAAGTTCTCTTTTTTTTTTTGGTTAGATCGAAGCCTGCGTCGAAGTATAGCATTTTGTTAGCATTTGTTTGTGGGGTTGTGCTGTGGCTTTTATGTGAAAACTTACATATATCAAATGTTGTTGTCTTGAATCTGCCATGCGATTTCGCATTACGCCAATTGTAGGACTTTCTCCTTATGGGAATTGAACCCTGTTAGATTTTTTTACCTAGCAAGTGATCTGTTATCATTCCCTTTGCTCTCCTGCTTGCTAAATTATCCTATCTTGCCTTTTTTTTGTTCTTTCTTTTGCTGATCTCCACACAGTCAAGAATGGAAAGGGTCTGAGAGGGGTTTCATGCCAAGTAGTTGTTTTATGTTGGAGGATGGCCAGAGAGAGGTAAGACAAGTAAAGTAGCCTACTTGGACATACAAATACTGTTGTCATTGTATATCGATTGCTGATCTCTTCGATTAAAAGTCCAGTCAGTTTCTGGATAGAAATCCGCATGAGTAACTTGCTGCAAGATATATAGAGAACTATCGTCTGAGTGGTAAAAATGACCTGCTGACAATTCTGGGGTTTTCCTGTGAAATTTTTTTGCTGAGAACATGATTTAGGCTTTTCATG
The DNA here is from genome assembly GCA_019915185.1 of Eucalyptus camaldulensis. Lineage (NCBI taxonomy): Eukaryota > Viridiplantae > Streptophyta > Magnoliopsida > Myrtales > Myrtaceae > Eucalyptus > Eucalyptus camaldulensis. The sequence goes on along the minus strand of JAHSVA010000013.1, from coordinate 10,725,892 downwards.
TTGTTATGGAGAGTATGGATCAAAAGAAGATACAAAATTCCAAAGAAGTGCCCTGGACATAATTATCTGCTTGAATCCTGGAATGTGTGGTCAATGACAGTTTGCACGTGGTAGGACAAAAAAATATCTGTGATGTGAAACTAGAATGTGATGGATACATGATAGATGATTTTTGCTTATGTTCTTCTATTGCTCTTTGCTGGATAGATTGGAAAAGTGGTGGAGCTTCTTATATCTCGCTGGGCTAACAATCTTCAAAGGTGAATATAGTTCAATTGGTTTGTTGGCAGTATCTTATATGCATGAAGTGATTCCTCTAGTAGAATTGTGATCCATATTGTCTCTCCAACTAAAAAAATCATCAAGTATCATGTGCCATCAATCAGTGATTCTGTTTGGCAAAGTGTCATACCTGCGCATAGCTTTTTTTTTTTCCTCTTTTTATCGCTAAAAGTGGTGCATTTAGAGATAGCTGCTGATTGACTTGCTTCTGCTACCTATGAACTGGATTAATATGTATTCCAGCTTTACGGTGACTTTTCTATGTCGCGTTAGATCAAGGGAATGCATCTGATTAGTCTGGTAATTGATTCTGACATTCATATGCACTGGTACCTAAAGTGTTACGAATGGATATTTGTCTATTTGTTATGAATAAGTCCACAAGACAGCAGTTGTTCATGGTGTCAATTTCCATGGTGTGGCTCCGTGGAGAATATGGAGAGTGCTCTCAAAGCAATGCAGCAACGGATAAGCTCATTGGAGAATGGTTTTCGGAAACTGGTAAGATGAATAGAGTTTATAAAATTTCCACGTGTCGTTGACTGTTTGAACCGCATTCATTGAGCACAAACTTTACACAATATCTTTTTTTATTAAGTAAGTCTTCATTTTATTGGACAACCTGTGGAAAAAAAAAAAACAAGGGAGGTCACATACCGTACAAGTCCATTGCAGCATACTGTCCCACATATACAGCTGGATCATGGTGCCAAACCTTCCTGTATTTGTGAACTTTTGGATAAGATTAGTCTGCTATCCCTAAATTAACATTTATCTGTTGAGCAACGGCCCTTCTACTCGGCACTGTCGATCACTAAGGGGAACTTTCGTCCCTGCTCGATGTAAAGGATGGGAGATCCCTTTGAGCAATCTATCATAATAGGAAAGCTTGATTACTTGAGAATAATTCATCAGGTTGACTTTCAATCTGATGACCCCACGCACCGATGACAACATGACATAATAGTCTTCCCCATCTACACTACCAGTAGCAACAGCAAAATACTACCCAGAAAAACAAGATGCAAACTCAAATACCATGCCACCGGATCACAGCAAAGCTAGCCAACAAGAACTCACCAATTTCTCCACAAACACTTAACATCAGCGGTAAGAGTCTTGTTTCCAAAATCTGCTTTAAGAATACACACTTAAAGAGCAAGTACATTCAAGATTCTTCATGTTTTCCGCATAGCACACAGGTGCTATCAATGTTAGACCAAGTTTTCACCCTGTCCACTGTGTGCAACCAACCTATTACATTGGTTCTTTGGAAACGGTGACTTGTCAGATTAAGAAAGCGGTGAATATGGGAAATCCCAGTAAATGTGAAGCAAATTGAAAGTAGAAGAAATTTACTGAACTACAAGTTTGGTTCATTGACTCATTTTTCTTCGTTAGAAATGCATTCAAATAGCAGGTAACAGAATAATCTCCTTATGAGAGGAATGGTTAGAATAGCAGTTGGGACATCCCTTTCAAGCTATTGGTGATTGGATCTGAGTTGCCTTGTTCTTCTTTAGCTTCAATGAAAGATGGAAAAAGATGGAAAAATGAAGAATATATTCTAGGATCAACATCAAAATATTTAGGCCTAATGTGGGAAAGTCCTAACTATGATATCGCAGATGTGGATCGAACCATTTCTAGTTCTTCAAATAGTATCTTCTTGTATGGAGCTTGCACATGCGATCTTGGAGAAGATAGTGCTTGGAAGTAATTTGATCAAGAGGAATGCTAGATTACAACTTGTGTAGTATAGATGTTATTGTAATTTTAGCCTCATGTTAATAGTATATTGGTTCTTTGGAAACGAGGTTGCAAAATCTCAACGTTTTGTCCTTATGCTAGGAGGGTTAATACCTTTTCTTGTTCAGTGACCTAGAGTTAAATCCTGTTGGAATGTTGGAAGCGAAACGTGTCCAAGCAATTTCGATAAACTAAAGGGTTTGTTTGCCATCATTCTTATTCTAAATTTTGTGCTGCATGTGTCATATTGCAGGTGAAGGAAAAGATCTAAAATTGGTGGACGCCCCTGTTTCTGGTCGTGTTAAAAGAGCTGCTGAGGGAAGTTGATGACTTCTCATATGATGTGGACAGGCTTTAAAGAGTTACGGACTTATTAATGTGCAACAAGAAGAATCTTATGGTGATATATCATTGAAGTTGACTCCTACATTTTCAAAGGCACAAATTTGGTTTCACTAATAAATGAGGTCTTGGACCAAGCGAAGATTGAATCTGGTAAGATTGACATTCAGGCTGTGCAGTTTGATCTAAGGGCCATATTGGATAATGTCTTGTCCCTCTTCTCGGGGAAATCTCAAGAAAAAGGAGTGGAGGTATTGACTGGCTTTGTTACATGGTGCTGCTAATTCACCAGAGTCATTATCTAATAATTTCCACCCCTTCAAATCTGCAGCTAGCAGTTTACATTTCTGAAAATGTTCTGCAGAAGTTGATTGGTGATCCGGGGAGATTTCGGCAGATCATCACAAATCTTATGGGGAACTCAATTAAAGTAAGCTATTTAAGTGTGGTTTGCACATTTTCTGAGAACTTTGTTTTTGAATCTCAAGTCACCATTATAATTCTTGATCTTCCTTCATGGAACGAAAATTGAACTTGTTATCATCTTGGTATATAAGAATATTGCCAATGACTTGATCATTCAAGAGGTCACATGCATTGGCTCCTACATTACAATATTTACAATCTATCTCGCATCCATGTAATCTAAATAGCTAATGTATCTATTATGGTTTTCCCTACCTGATGTTCCTGTCTATTGTCATTAAGGTTTGTTCATGACTGCTAGACTATTGCCTTCAATCTGTTATCCTCTGCTGTGAATATTTATTTGACTTGTAAAGTAGTGTGCCGCTAGTTGTGGGCTTAAGTTTTGCTTTGTTGGGCTTCTTGGAAATTAATCAAATAAACATTATGTGGTAGGCATGCAGTTTGAAGAGATCTACTATTAGGAACTTGACATTTAACTATGCCCAAGATTTCTCTTGGTTCCTTGTATCCTTGTTGCCAGGTTTAATCTCTCCAGCTTCTACAATCTTTCAATTATCAATTGAATTTTTGGTCCTGTGTATTGCAGCTATTTGCTTATGATACAGTCAACAAACAGTTGTCACATAAACCTGGGGAACAGCCAAAGCTTCCCCTTCCTGCCTCCTTAGTTGCAGGTGCCTGTGCTGGTGTGAGCTCAACAATATGCACATATCCTCTTGAGTTGGTCAAAACTCAACTCACAGTCCAGGTATAGTGCTGCATGCTAAAACAATATGATCGAATCTTGTCATTGTTAACACGAGCCTTCCATATTGCAGAGGGGAGTTTACGATGGTATGTTTGATGCTTTCTTGAAAATAGTGAGGGACGAGGGACCCGTAGAATTATATAGAGGCCTCGCCCCTAGTCTTATCGGAGTGATTCCATATGCTGCCACCAACTATTTTGCTTACGACACATCAAGAAAGGCATATCGGAAGTTTTTTAAGGAAGAGAAGATTGGGAACTTCGAGACCCTTCTCATCGGATCATTAGCTGGCGCTATTTCGAGTAGTGCAACTTTCCCCTTGGAGGTAGCTCGGAAGCTTATGCAAGTGGGACCAGTCAGCGGTATGCAGGTGTACAAAAACGTGGTTCATGCTCTTGTGAGCATACTTGAGCAGGAAGGGGTTGGAGGTCTATATAGAGGTTTAGGCCCTAGTTGCATGAAGTTGGTGCCTGCTGCTGGGATATCCTTCATGTGCTACGAAGCGTGCAAGAGGATTCTGGTTGAGGATGATGAAGAGGCGTAACCACATATTTGACAAGAAATGCGAGGTCTTTTGCTATGGGTCATCTACAGAAAGAGTGGATAAAGATGACTATTTTGTATACTGCGATTTTTTTTTTTGGTCAGATGTATATTGCGATTGAATGGTTTTGTTTATGTTTTTTTCTTTTGCTCATACGATTTCTTCAGAAGAATTCTTCAAGGAAGTTCTTGTTACCAAGGTTGGTTCTACATGCACTCGCAAAGATATTCGAGGGGTTTACTTTTCTTTTGGAGTTCTATGTGTTTTTGAAGAAGGTACTGGCATGTTTTGATAATGCGAGTACTGCCTTTCATGAGAAGATGAGTTGGCAAGAGTCGAACCAAGAAAGATGGCCAATTTGTCCAATAACATGCTGATTAAGATGTAATGTTTTTCACAGGGGCTACTTTGCGTGTGCATAAATCTCTTGAGTACCTAACATAAGGAAAGCTTTTTTCCTTACTGGATTGTCGGTTTGAATGAATAACAGTTTCATGTTTGGAGTATGATGTTTCGGTTTCAGGTTCGAGTACCTTCAGCTTTCTTTGACAGAACAAAGCTCAGTATTAAATGATCTCGTCGGATGTTGATTTTCTTTTTGATCCAAACTGTGGCTGGTTACCCTGCAAGGCAAAGCTCTCGCTGCCCTACCAATCTTGGCAAACCTGTGGCTCCAAGGGACTGCTACTTAGTATGAAATCGAAAAGTGGCAATAATTCAACCCCGTCGAGTATGAATTTGACGATATACAAAGAAGACGACATCATCACATTTCAATTATCAGTAGTCTGAGAGAGAGAATAAATTGACGTGCAGGAAATGCTTTCCGTAGAGCCTTGCGTTGATGAGAGACCTGTTGACAATTTGCAAGAGAATTGTGGGAACAGTAATAAAGGCATCGACTTAAGCTTGACCAATGAACTTGTTTTGTATTCAACCTTTAAGTGCTGAATTAAGTTCGGAAGTGCTACATTCTTGTGATCAAACAACAAAATACTGCACAATAAATAACAATAGACAAATCAAAGGTTCAAGATGCCTGTTTTCCAACACGGGCAACTGTGGAAAGGACATGACAAAAAATGACATTCTCTGCTTTTTCTGTTTTACACCCACCTTCTTCCCAGACGAAAGTATTGCCTCAATGATGAAAAGTGACTTTGGGTGGCAATGAGAATCTTGTTATATACATAAAAGAACAATAAGCACTTGAAGATGGCTCCCCCCACAGGCGAGCATGATACAATTAGCAGTTGATGCCGCATTGACCATTTGCAGCAGATTTTGTGGAGGCCGAGGTGAAAGGGTCAATCCGTACCTAGAGCAATGAGGATATGGAAGCAAGAAGGATAGACCACACAATAACAATCGTACGAGTACGATTCTGCCGACCCAACAGACCCTTCAGGAATGGGTAAAGGTCAGTAATAACCCATATGGCGAAGAACAGCTTGCCAAACAGTGGACCCCATGACTGATACCCGCTGTTAATCGCATAAGACACACCTGCTACAATGCCAATTATGTTCACGATAAGAACTGTGGTCGGAGGAATGAGAAGTGATGTCCATTTGAACACATAAAGCTCAGCAAAGTCTCCTTCCTCATCGGCTGCTTTCGAATTGACTGTGAAGTTGGTATCAATGCCAGCAAGCACTTTAAGAAGCCCTTGGAACACAGCAAAAAGGTGAGCGGATGTGTTATATTGTGTCTCAAGTTTGAGCCTGTTAGATTAATATGCATAAGTTTGGCCAAATAACAAAGTTCAAGGGAGACTTTGTGATGTCTTCGAATTTTCTTGTTCCGGCATTAATCCCATCTCTTCGTGCGTATGCGTAGAAGGAAGAAGCCAAAAGCTGCATGGGGTTTTATTCTTCAAGCATGCAAGCAAAGGAAGGGATCAACAATATTCTATATTAAATAAAGAACCCACCACCTGCTGCATGCACATGGCCATGCACATAGAAAATTGGTCAACACTTGTAGGCGCCGAATTCCCTTCCTTTCACGGTTTCTCTTTTGTGGGTTTCTCTTGTTTTTATTGATAAAGAAAGAGGGATGGCAGAATAAAGAAAGAGAGAAGGCAGAAGCTATTCTACGTGTGTGTCAGTGGATGATGGTCATACGCTTGCTTCTCTCCATGAACAAGAAATTCGAAGACGGCCGCCCACCTCAGCTCACGGTTATCTTCAAGGATCATAGGCGCACGTTTGTTGACTCTCTTCCTCCTCATTAAATGCTTGCCCATGCACATGCACGATCCGCATGCATGCCTTCAAATATGGTGGGCGTTCGGTGCCGATTGCGGCTTGTCTTGTGGGCGCCTGCGCTGCATTTAATGAGGCCATTTATTTTCATTTGTTTTGTCTTGTTTTCCGCCCTTCTCTCTATATGAGGAGAAGACGTCCGAAGATGCAAGGTGAGCGAAAGAAAAGAGCTTCGTAGTGAGCGAGAGAAAAGAGCTCGAGAGAGAGAGAGAGAGAGTGCGAGGCTTGAGCTCAGAGAGGTTTTGTGCGGAAGTTGAGTCCATTGATTTGTTTTGTTAAACACCGTGGGTATCGGGTATAAAGTAGGGCTGGGAAACACTTGAGTGCATATGTGATTGTAATCCTGTAATTCTCCGATTTATAGTGGATTGATTTGCTGGCTCTCCCCGTGGACGTAGGTTCCGACATTCGGACCGAACCACGTTAATCTCTGGTGTCCTTTTCTTTTATTGTTCCTCGTTTTATTTTGATCGATTTCTATAGCTCCCGACATAATTGCAAAATTCCGATCCGCTTCCGCTGCGACGCCGATTCATTACAACAATTGGTATCATAGCTAAGACTTTGCAATTATGTCTGGAGCAAAAGTAGAAATTGAGAAATTTAACGGGAGGAACAACTTCGGTTTATGGAGCGTCAAGATGAAGGCGCTATTAACAACTCAAGGATTAGCCAAGGCATTGGAGGGCAAGGCTCAGTTGCCCGAAACAATGCGAGATGCCGAGAAGGACGAGCTAATGGAGAAGGCCAAGAGCATCATCCTGTTGAACTTATCGGATGAAGTGCTAATAGAGGTGGCCGAGGAGGAGGATGCCGCAGCGTTATGGGCTAAACTTCAGGTCCTCTATGTAAAGAAGGGTTTAAACAATCAATTATATATGCTAAAGAGAATGTTCCAGTTCCGATACACTGAAGGTACGTCCATTAGATCCCACCTAGATGAGTTTAATAAACTCATGATGGACTTGAAGAATGTTGGCAAGATTTTAGATGATGAAGAACAAGGCATGATGTTGTTGGCGTTTTTATCGGAGTCATGGGAGCACTTTACCAACTCCTTGTTACAGGGGCGTACTACGATTACCTCAGAAGAGGTAAAATCTGCCCTGTTTTCAAAGGAGTGGCAGAGAAAGTTGCGTGATGACAGTTTAGCGCAGGATGTAGCGCGTGGACTGGTGATTCGAGGTAGAGACCAACATTGGAGGCCAAGCAACAGAAGCCAAAGCAAAAGCAGGTCGAAGTCACGACATAGAAAATCAAAAGGTCGTGTAAAGTGCTTCGAATGTCACGAGGAGGGGCACATAAGGAGAAATTGTCTAAAGCTAAGAAATAAAGGCGTTTGGCAAAATGCCACAAGCAATGTGGCGAATGTTGCCAAGGAGAGTACCAGTGATGCCGAAGCTATCCTATGTGTATCTACGAGTTCGTGAGGAGACGAATGGGTGCTAGATTCTGGATGTTCCTATCACATGACTCCTCATAAGAACTGGTTCACTACCTACCAGACTGCAGATGGTGGTAGAGTTCTTTTGGGGAATAATGCAGCCTGCGAGGTTGTGGGGATAGGAACAGTCCGGATCCGAATGCATGATGGCGTAGAACGGACGTTGACAGACGTAAGGCATGTACCGAAGCTCAAGAAAAGCCTTATTTCTTTGGGAACACTCGATTACCTCGGGTGCAAATACACAGCTGAAGGTGGAGTGCTGAAGATCTCTCGAGGTGCCCTGACAATGATGAAAGGGAAGAAGGCGAATTCTCTCTATCATTTATTGGGGGAAACCGTGACCGGAGTTGCTGCAGTTTCATCAGGTGAGTCAGACTTAAATTTGACTCAATTATGGCATATGCGATTGGGACACATGAGTGAGGCAGGTATGACAATGTTGAGTGAAAAGGGGTTGCTGAAAGGTCAGAAGACAGGAAAGCTGGACTTGTGTGAGCACTGCATCTTTGGGAAGCAGCGTCGTGTTAAATTTGGTACAGCTCTACATTCGACCAAGCAACCAGTCGAATACATTCATTCAGATGTTTGGGGACCGTCTCCAGTTCCATTGAAAGGAGGTGCTAGATATATGCTGACATTCATCGACGATTACTCCAGGAAGGTATGGGTGTACTTCCTGAAGCACAAATCCGAGGTATTTGATCAGTTCAAGAATTTTAAGGCATTGATTGAGAAGCAGTCAAGTAAACAAATCAAATGCCTGAGAACTGATAATGGCATGGAGTTCTGTGGTAAGGACTTTACCGAGTTCTGCCAAAAGGAAGGGATTGTGAGACACCGCACAGTTCCTGGGACACCACAGCAGAATGGCGTAGCAGAACGGAAGAACAGAACTCTACTCGAGCGAGCTCGGTGCATGCTTTCGCATGCAGGATTGGGCAAGGAATTTTGGGCCGAAGCAATAAATATGGCGTGTTACCTGGTTAATCGATCTCCATCTTCTGCTATTGAGTGGAAGACTCCTGAAGAGGTATGGTCGGGGAAACCTGTTGATTACTCCGGATTACGAATATTCGGGTGTCCTGCGTATGCTCATGCGAGAGATGGTAAGCTTGAGCCGAGGGCGAAGAAGTGCATATTTCTGGGTTATGCACAAGGGGTGAAAGGCTACCGGCTGTGGTGCACTGATCCCAGATCACCCGGTTTTCTAATCAGCAGAGATGTGATCTTCGACGAGACAGCAATGCTTCAAAAGAGGAGTCTTGAGACTCAACCAGCAAAGCAAACGGATCATGGTGTCAGAAGTGAGGTGGAGATTCAGGCGAAGTCTCCAAAGACCTCAGAGGTAACAGAGGAAGAGATTGTTGATGAGGCCACAATTCCTGAAGACGGTGATACTGAACAACCAGCAGAGCCGCAACACAACATAGCCACAAGCAGACAAAGAAGGCAAATTAAACCACCGGTACGTTATGGTTATTCTGATATTGCCTATGCATTAACTGTAGGTGATGAGGTGGAGATGGATGAGCCTTCATCCTATCCTGAGGCGATGGCTAGTGCTGAGACATCACAATGGCTAGAGGCTATGAGTGAAGAAATAGAATCACTTTATCGGAATCAGACATGGGAATTGGTCAAAGTACCCAAAAGTCAGAAAATTGTCGGATGCAAATGGGTCTACAAACGGAAAGAAGGCATTCCCGGTGTAGAGGCAGCCAGGTTTAAGGCGAGACTTGTTGCGAGGGGGTATACTCAACGAGAGGACATCGACTACAACGAAGTGTTCTCTCCTGTGGTAAGGCATACCTCTATTCGTGTATTACTTGCCTTAGTTACTGCACAGGATCTTGAGCTGGAGCAGCTAGATGTGAAAACGACATTTCTTCATGGTGAATTGGAGGAACAAATTTACATGAAGCAGCCTGAGGGATTTGCTATTCCAAGTAAGGAAGACCATGTTTGCTTATTGAAGAAATCCTTGTATGGATTGAAACAATCTCCTAGACAATGGTATAAGCGTTTTGATGCTTTCATGACTAGTCAAGATTATTCGAAAAGTCAATTTGATAGTTGTGTTTATTTAGGAGATTGGAGGATGGGTCTTTGATTTATTTGCTGTTATATGTTGATGATATGTTAATAGCAGCTAAACATATGTCTGATATTGATGTGTTGAAGCGGTAGTTGAGTGCTGAGTTTGAAATGAAAGAATTAGGTGCTGCTAAGAAAATATTGGGTATGGAAATTTTGGTGACAAAGCTGCAGGAACGTTGCGTTTGTCTCAAAAGAAATATATTGAGAAGATCGTGGCACGTTTCAATATGCAGTCAGCAAAATCTGTAAGTACCCCTTTAGCCGCACATTTTAAACTTTCTGACAAGTTATCACCGCAAACTGAGGAGGAGGAGGAACATATGTCCCGTGTTCCTTATTCTAGTGCAGTGGGTAGTATTATGTATGCCATGGTATGTACTAGACCTGACATGTCACAGGCTGTAAGTGTTGTCAGCCGTTACATGAAGCACCCAGGTAAGACTCATTGGGAAGCCGTGAAATGGATCCTCAGATATCTAAAAGGGACAGCAGACGTCGGCATTATGTATCGGAGGAACGTCAATGGCAATGAGACCACAGGGTACGTGGATTCAGATCACGCCGGTAACTTGGATGATCGCAGATTGTTAGCAGGGTACGTATTTACACTTGCAGGTGGTGCAATAAGTTGGAAAGCGTCTTGACAAGATGATGTTGCATTGTCTTCGACTGAGGCGGAGTACATGGCACTAACCTTTGTTGCAAAGGAATCGATATGGCTAAGGGGTTTGCTCTCGGACCTTGGACTGGAGCAGAAAAGTGTCACCATACACTTTGACAATCAAGGTGCGATATATTTGGCTTATAATCCAATATATCACGAGCGAACAAAACATATCGACATCAAGTACCATTTCATCCGAGATGTCATAGCGAAGGGTAAAATTGTTGTGAAGAAAATAGCAACGGCGGAGAACCCAACAGATATGATGACGAAGCATGTTCCTTCAGCAAAGCTCGAGCTCTGTATGAGCTCGATTGGCATCTGTAGAATATGAGCGCCCATCGGGGCGTTGGGAGAGCCGAGCATGGAAAATAATCACTGTAACTTGGCCTCAAACATTGAGCCAAGGTGGAGAATTGTTATATTGTGTCTCAAGTTTGAGCCTGTTAGATTAATACGCCTAAGTTTGGCCAAATAACAAAGTTCAAGGGAGACTTTGTAATGTCTTCGAATTTTCTTGTTCCGGCATTAATCCCATCTCTTCGTGCGTATGCGTAGAAGGAAGAAGCCAAAAGCTGCATGGGGTTTTATTCTTCAAGCATGCAAGCAAAGGAAGGGATCAACAATATTCTATATTAAATAAAGAACCCACCACCTGCTGCATGCACATGGCCATGCACGTAGAAAATTGGTCAACACTTGTAGGCGCCGAATTCCCTTCCTTTCACGGTTTCTCTTTTGTGGGTTTCTCTTGTTTTTATTGATAAAGAAAGAGGGATGGCAGAATAAAGAAAGAGAGAAGGCAGAAGCTATTCTACGTGTGTGTCAGTGGATGATGGTCATACGCTTGCTTCTCTCCATGAACAAGAAATTCGAAGACGGCCGCCCACCTCAGCTCACGGTTATCTTCAAGGATCATAGGCGCACGTTTGTTGACTCTCTTCCTCCTCATTAAATGCTTGCCCATGCACATGCACGATCCGCATGCATGCCTTCAAATATGGTGGGCGTTCGGTGCCGATTGCGGCTTGTCTTGTGGGCGCCTGCGCTGCATTTAATGAGGCCATTTATTTTCATTTGTTTTGTCTTGTTTTCTGCCCTTCTCTCTATATGAGGAGAAGACGTCCGAAGATGCAAGGTGAGCGAAAGAAAAGAGCTTCGTAGTGAGCGAGAGAAAAGAGCTCGAGAGAGAGAGAGAGTGCGAGGCTTGAGCTCAGAGAGGTTTTGTGCGGAAGTTGAGTCCATTGATTTGTTTTGTTAAACACCGTGGGTATCGGGTATAAAGTAGGGCTGGGAAACACTTGAGTGCATATGTGATTGTAATCCTGTAATTCTCCGATTTATAGTGGATTGATTTGCTGGCTCTCCCCGTGGACGTAGGTTCCGACATTCGGACCGAACCACGTTAATCTCTGGTGTCCTTTTCTTTTATTGTTCCTCGTTTTATTTTGATCGATTTCTATAGCTCCCGACATAATTGCAAAATTCTGATCCGCTTCCGCTGCGACGCCGATTCATTACAACAGGATGTACCACCAATGACCCAGAACTGCTCATTCCTCCACCAATCCTCAGTGCTGACACCACTCCAACGGAGCTCAAGAATACCAGTTGTGAAAATTGAGACGAATAGGAGAATGAACCACATGCTAGCAAAGTTGCTTATCTACAATTTTTTTTTTTAACATCGGATCAGTCATCAGATGAAAGAAAAGAGGAAACAATCTCTAATTACGTTGAAATTACTTACATGCAGCTCTAGATAGTCTAGCGTAGGGACAACTATATTTAGTTTATGAAATCGGTAGTATAGCATAATAAGGAGAATATCTAATAAAGATGGAAACTAGCATCGTAATTGAGCCGTCTTTTGTCAATGAAGATTACTTTAAATATACAAATGATGCAGAAGAGCTAGGACTAACGCTACATCATTTTTAAGGTTAAAAAAAAATTGCAGATAAATGAAATTGAGGATCATGATCATACTCTAAAGAATACAAAGAAGAGTCCACCTGTGAAGAGGACTTTGGTGACCACACAGTAAGGGCACCTAGAATATGGTTGACTTAGGGCTTTCTATTTAACTATATCAAAAGGCCTATGTTTGCTAGCTATCAGCTGAATATTATTCAACCACCATAGCCATTGGAATGATGTTTAGGCATCTTCTTTTACCAATGTTTCCTAATGGTTTCTCATCCAAGCTTTATTAAAACAAGATGCAGAGCCACTCGAAAACTAAATACAAAGAGAACATTAACTCCATTCCAAAGAGGTGGAGATGCTAGGATCAGATGACAGAAGTAAACAATGACCCTTCTTTTGTTCATCTCACTTAAATAGAGTCAATGTGGATTAACGTACAACAAACGAAATACATGAGATTGAATACTCGACAATGAAGAGAGAAGTATCACTTATCTCAGTTATAATAAATTTGTTAGTGAGAAGACAAAATGCAGGGAGAATACAATACGCAATCAGCAGTATTGAGGTGACAGGATACACAATTGTATTGATGTACGCCAATCTCTCCAAGAGCTTCAATTTCCCATTATATCCATACCATATAGGACAATGCCTGCTTAGCAAAATCTCAATTGACCCCAAGGCCCACCTGAGAACCTGGTTTAAAAGATCAGAAAGATTGATGGGAGCAGACCCCTTGAATGCTGGGCGAGGAGGCATACAATAGATTGAAATCCAGCCCCGAGCACGCATCTTAAATCCAGTCAAAATATCTTCTGTAACAGAACCATATATCCATCTGATCTGTTCGTAGAAAGAACATCAAGTCAATTCCTACCATATGACATGGAATTTTATGTATGGAATAGAAATTGTATAACATCATAACATACCTCTTTGCCCCATTCAGTCTTGTCTTCATAGCCACAGCTAATAACATGGATGGCTTCTTTCAAAAGTGTTGCAGGATTGGTAGATGGTGGTAGGCCACCCTATTCCATGAAAGTAGCCGCAATGAAAATAGGAGACTGACCGAATCTTTTCTCTAGACTTTTCTGAGACATCAGGAGCGACCTCTCATCATCATATCCTACAAAACAAATTGGTGCTGTTAACATGATATAACACATAGCATAGGTACTGTTAAGTCAGTCGAACAATTAAGTGACATCAAAAGAGAGACATTTTTTGGTTTATTCTAAAGCTTAAGGGGGTCCTTTAAGGGCAAGGTAAGATACCCCAATCTGACATCAATTCAAGCTAGTTTTGACAGTAATCATGGAGTAAGTCCAGGCATTTGGACCAGTATAAGTCTGTTTTCTAACATCCAAAGATACAAAAGGAAACTCATAATTAAATCAAGACCTACCTTCGACCCCCTCCTCAACATCTTCCATATTGAAAATTGGAATAGTGGATTCAGCTCTTTTCATTGCTCTTTTCTTGTCAATGTACTTCTTATTGCCACCCTTCCCCTTCTTTCTTGAACCACAACAACTCTTTACAATAATATTTGGTTCTAGATCTTCCTCAGTCAATACAGGGTCATATCCATAAAGGGCTTGCCTGGTGAAACAACATCCAGTTCCGACATAGACAGGACCTTGGATGCCATCAAGCCCTTTCAAGTTAATCTGCATTGAGATCATAAATAAGATAATCTAGCTCAGTTAAAAAAGGCAGCAAATGAACATAAACAACTAGCATTTTGGAAGTAGGAAAAAGATGAAGAGACACCTACATCAAAGAAGATGATGTTGCGGTTAGCATATCGATCATGCAAGTCAATCCCATCAAAACGTTGTGGGCACTGCACATAGCACGTCTTCTTTCCATAAGCGGGATCCATCATGAAACACATTGCTTCTTTCAATGCTTTACTATTATTAAAGTAATGATCACAGTCAACATTCAAAAGATACGGTCCGTTGGTTAGGACAGTTGAGACCCGGATCTACACAAAATAAAACAGTAAGTTATAAATTCAGAAATGCCAAAAAGTAATAAGCAGATCTAACCAATTTCTCCAGCGGATAAGAACAACATTCAGACAAGCAGCAATGCGGCAAAATCAAACCGTAATATTTGTTTCTCAATATGAAGAGAAATAGTATTAAGTTAAAGTAGGGTCGGGAACAATGAATCTCTTTATGATAAACAAATCCTCACTATAAGCTAGAGACACCACTATCAACATTACAATCCACGAGGGAAAAAAATAAAAGGTAACTGATCCTTGAAAAAAATAATTCCAACTGTACATTCGAACTGAAAGCACAAAAAGAATAAGCTTCAATAATGTAGCGTGAACTTGGAATGTGATTTCTCAATCCTAGAGATCCATTAATCAGGATCCTAATGCATATAGATATAAATTTCAATGCAAGCAAGCGATGAAGAACCTAAATGAAGAATCTAAACTGAAAAACCAAATCACACCAACATACATTCATTTGTTTACAATTAAAGATGTCACCTGTCACTAAAAGAGACATGACAAGAAAAGCTACATAAGATGTATAGAGATGACAAACCAAAGCAATCATGGCTCCAGCTTTCTTGTGATGTTGGAAACCAGGTTGCTTTTCATGAGAAACATAAACAAGTCGAGGTAGCTCATTTTCATCATTATCAAGTTCCCAACTGTGGCCCAAGAAAACCTATTATTTTCGACAACAAAAAGAAAACACTAACTTGATGCATAAGAGGGGAGAGGGTTGATTTAAATGCTTCTGGAATACTGGTTAATATCGTATACCTGTATCATTCCAGGGTGATCCCTGGGGTTATTTCCAGGCTAGGCAGTGCCATCCTGCATTGTCCACTCTTCTTCTGGCATCTTTTGTGCCTTTGCAACCAAAGCATTGATTCGCACCTTGAACTCCTCATATTCTCTCTATCAACCACATAATCAAACAATTTTACATTATATATACCAAAACATTTGTAATATATTATGCATCAGACTAAATGCTACATTGTCGATAGGCAAACCACTAAATAAATTTTTCCTTTCCCAAGAAACTGAGTCACAAAGGTAAAATAGGTGATGTATGGACCCCTCCCCAATGACCTTCATTTCAGTTTTACAAAGACTTACAATAGAATTCAACATAATGCAACCAATCGAATAATTCAGCAGCACCGATCAATTAATGTACCTCCTGAGCTTCTTAGAAGCAGGATCATAGGCTTCACCGCCACCCTTAGCCCCATCAACCTTCGAGCCTCGACCCCGCCGTCATCCGACGATCCAAGCTCCTTTTTGTCACCGGACCCATTGGCTATCTCCTCGGACCCATCTCCAGGGGAGTCAACGAGCACGTCAGCGACGAACCCAGAACTCCTGGCTCGAATCAGCCCTAATCTCGCCACCGACAACTCCGCAGTCCTCGTCGTCCTTCATCAAGATGTTCTCGATCTCGTCGAACCACGAGAGCCCCGAGTCTAGAGACGATGACGACGCGTTCGTCGAGGAGCAAGCGCCGATGACGTTGCCGGCCTCAGGGAGGTTGCCGAAGAAGCCATCGAGGTCGATGTGAGACATCACTTCATCCTCCATATGCAACTCCAGATCCGCCATCAGAACACTAGTGTTGGGAATATCGGATTCCCAAAAACCAGATTCGATACTAAATCAAACCCCTAAAACAAGTGCGGAAGACGAGCCCGGGAAAATCACATGTATCACCGATCCTAAGGCACATCAGAGAATCGAACGTACCTTGTTAGCCATAGATTAAACACCGATGCTGATATGAGGAAAAAAAAACTGATCCCATTCAATCCGATGACGTCAATTCGCCTTGAAGGGAAGAGAGTGTCGTCTCTTTTGTTACTGTTTTTTTCTTTTGGAGGGAGAGAGGGAGGAGGAACGTAGGTACTGTCAAAAGGTGCGTTCCTCCCTCTCTTTTCCCCTTAAATACGTCCTCTTTAAAGGACGTGTCCCTTCGATAAAAGACGTTCCCCCAAAAGTTACAACCCTTCAACATATCCCTCCATCCATGGGCCCTAATCTTGTGGGCCAGGCTTTTAGGCCCAACATGGGCAGACGGGCCAACTTAGGCCCATCACATTAATTAATAAATAAAACCATCATCTCCCACTCGCATATGGTGGGCCGAACAGGATCCTCTTTACCTCTCTTCAACATCCACACTGGTGAATAATCCGTGCGACTAGCATACTTTGAGAGCTCGTTGCCATACATCTATTAGGAATATATATATATATATATATATATAGCAGCTCATAATGGGCATCACACTCTGAGTATATTTAGTATGTAGTACCCTAGATTGATCGATCACATTTATATCTCTCTTGATCTCTTTTAAACAATGATATATATATATATATATATATATATATCATATTCACAATTATGATTATCCCAAAGAGAGTCATAATTGGTCGACCAGTGAATACAAAACTACAATGTGATTCTCCAAATTCGATCTTCCTCTTTCCTTCAAACTCTCAATTTCAGTTTAGCTTGCTTTTCTAGAAATGTCCCATTAGATTGAATCAACTCATGACCATTGGCAACATCCTAAGATAGTAAACACTAAATAGAAATCTTGAGAATAAGTAAAAGTCATGAGGGCACTAAAATTGAGGAACTTTTTTCCTCAAGAGTCTCACACGACATAAAAGTTGAGGTCAAACTTTTGCCACTCTTATTGGTCGTCTCATGCATACGTGGTATGAAATACATATTACGGTATTAACTCATTTCCCATGGAGCATATGTCTACACCTTTAATACCGTACAGATGATCGTCCAGACATACCCAATGTCTAACTTGAGTTCATATATCTACTCATTCACAAAATTTATCAGAACTCACATTTGGCATCTTAGACAGATAAAGTAAAATATGTGGCGTATTTTACTTTCGGACATAGTACATATCATGTCCTCATCTTAACATTAGTTAATGCGACATATATATTTTAAGCTTGAGCTCTCGATTATCACTTAGATAATAAGCTTAAAAACCGTCGCATCTTTATTTATCACATAGTAAATAGAGGCGATTACCCGTGTGAGTGGGCTAATCTTATATCTGTTCGACATACTTTCACAACTTAATGTAATGCATTGAGCATTAAGATGCATAAAGGTCAAACAAAGATTCATAGGCATTAATAATGAAAAACACAAGTTCATAAATGTGAACAACTCAGGGAAATTACAATATCCAGTACTTCAGACTCTACGCAATCTTAGAGATTTTACATGATCACAAAACACATTTCTAGGTATTGATTTTGTCATAGGATCTGCTACCATTCTATGCGTAGATATGTACTGTAAGTTCACATCCTTTCGTGCAACCATATCTTTGACAAAGTTATACTTGGTATCTATATGTTTGGTCTTGCCATGATATTTTGGATCTTTGGTGTATGCTATAGCTGCTTGGCTATCACAGTTAACCAATAATGGATTTGCAGCTTTCTCAATAACACTTAAATGATCCAAAAATCTCTTAAGCCAAACTCTTTCTTGTACCGAACTCAGCTTGGATTTGCCAAAAATCTCTTAAGCCAAAAATCTATACGTTTGGATTTGCCATGATAATGCCACGAACTTAGCTTCCATCGTGGACAAGGCTGTACACGTTTGCTTCTTATTGCTCCATGATATGACGCCATTGTTTAATAAGAAAGCAAATCCAGAGGTAGATTTCCTTTCATCTAAATCTCATTCCCAATCAGCATCTGAATAGCCTTCAAGTCGCATATCATTTCCTTGGTAATTCAGCTTGTAATCAGCAGTTCCCTTCATATACCTCAGTATTCTCTTAATGGCTTTCCAATGTGCTTGATCTGGATTGGATTGGTATCTACTCACCATTCCAACTGCAAAACATATGTCAGGTCTTGTACACATCATAGCGTACATCAAGCTCCCAACAACACTAGCATAAGGAACATGTTTCATTTGTTCCTTCTCTTGTGGAATCCTTGGACACAGTCTATGGCTCAATCCTTCACCTTTTGCAATAGGAGTGTCTATGGGTTTACAATCTTGCATACGAAATCGTTCAAGAATCTTATTTATATATGTTTCTTGCGAAAGAGATAACGACCTCTTCGAACGATCTCTTGAAATCTTAACTCCAAGAATGTATGTAGCCTTACCCATATCTTTCATCTCAAAGTTGGAAGATAACCAACTTTTGATGGTATTAACAAACTCCATATTACTTCTGGCAATTAGTATATCATCAACATATATGATATGATAACAAATTGATCTTTGGATCTTTTGATATATACACAATGATCCTCATCAATCATTGTAAAATCATATGCCATTATGGCATTATGAAAACGTATAAACCACTGTCTTGACGACTGCTTAAGATCATATATCGATTTCAAAAGTTGACATACCTTTTCTTCTTGGCCTTTTGTAATGAAACCTACAGGTTGTTCCATATATATTTCCTCATCCAATTCTCCATTGAGAAAAGGAGTCTTTACATCCATTTGATGTAATTCAAGATCCATACTTGCCACTATTGCCAGAATAATGCGAATCGAGGTAAATCTCACAATAGGAGAAAATGTTTCCTCATAATCAATTCATTCCTGTTGATTATACCCCTTCGCCACAAGGCGAGCTTTATATCTCTCTATCGAGCCATCAGCTTTACGTTTTATTTTGAGAATCCACTTGTTCCCAATAGCTTTGCATCATTTTGGAAGATCAACCAGTTCCCAAACATGGTTTGACTTCATTGACTCCATTTCCTCTCCCATTGCATGCATCCATTTTTCCTTACTAGGGCAACTTAGAGCCTCATGTATATTTCTTGGCTCATCCTCATCTTGTGGGGCAATTATAAAAGTTTCCCCTTCAATGTCAAAATGTCGACGGGGAATACTTTTGTGACTTGTTCACCGTGTGAGAGATTGTACACTTTGCACATCATTCCCCATTATGCTCCCACTAGGATTAGATAATGATGATATCGTCTCATCACGTGGTTGTCATTGAGAATGAGTTGAATTCAATTCATCACTTCTCATATTACTCCCACTTGGACGAACTTCACTAATATCATTATCTTGATCCAAGGTTTCAAATAGGGAGTAATCTTCACCTATTTCGCCCTTCTTAGGAAATTCATTTTCTAAGAATGTGACATCCCGTGATTCAAACTCAGTTATACTCCCACTCTCCTGCTCACCAATGAACACATACCCTTTTGAGTGTTCGGAGTATCTTATGAAAATACTCTTATTTCCTTTGGGACCCAATTTTCCAAACTTGTGAGAGGGCTCATGAGTATAGGTAGCACAACCCCATGACTTAAGAAAACTTAAGTCCGATTTTCTACCTGTCCATAACTCATATGGAGTGGAAGTAACTGATTTGGAAGGCACCCGGTTAAGTATATAGGCAGTAGTTAACAATGCATCACTCCAAAAAGTGATAGGTAAGTTAGCATGCGCCATCATGGACCTAACCATTTCTAGTAGGGTTCTGTTTCTTCTCTCCGCAACACCATTTTATTGAGGAGTATATGGAATAGACAACCGTCTTTCTATTATTTTTTCATCACATAATTTTCTGAACTCATCAGATAAATATTCTCGATCTTGATCGGATCTCAATGCTTTTATTTTTTTGTCTAATTGATTTTCTACCAAGTTCATAAACCTTTTGAAACAATTTAATGCTTTAGATTTATGAGAAATCAAATAGACATATCCGAATTGAGTATAATCATCTATAAAAGTGATGAAATAAACAGCCTCATGCCTTCCTCTCACATTTATTGGACCACAGACGTCAGAATGGATTAAATGCAGAGGAAATTAAGCTCTTTTACCTTTTCCAAATAGTTTCCTTGTTGTTTTCCCTACTAGGCAATGCTCACATATGGGCAAATCAACTTTTTCAATGTTGCCCAACAAGCCCTCTTTGGCTAGTCTATTCATACGTTGTTGGCCAATATGACCAAGTTTAGCATGCCACACATTCACATCATTATCATATGAATTAAGAGACGTGAGAAGGGATAACAAACATTTGCATTAACATAGTCAATATCTAATACAATGAAACCATCTAGAAAATAATCACAACCATAGAAATTTGTATCCAAAAATAAATCCACACCTCTATTATGGAAGTTCATATTAAAACCTAGCTTGACCAATACTAAAACAGATACTAAATTCCGACGAATCTCCGGAGCATACAATACATCATGTAGGAATAAAGTGCGTCCACCACGCATGTTCAGTTGGCAGGTGCCAATTCCTTTTACTTCAGCTCTGGCGTTGTTTCCCACATAGATCCACTTAGTTCCAGTTGGTACTCATCGGAATTCCATGAAGGATTCTCTATCCTTCGCTACATGGTCTATCGCTCATGAATCTACAGTCCATAAAGGATTAGACTCAGTCAAAAATACAGAACTTGACACATAGGCAAAGTTCTCAAAAGCACAAGGGGTGTATACCTTCTTTGGCTCGTGACAATTGCGAGCATAGTGACTCTTTTTGTCACAATTGTAACACTTCACCCTTGTCAGCTTCTTCATTCGAGGATGTTTTCCTCTATCATGTTGGTCAACCTTTGGCTTCTTCCTTGAAGCACTTGGTCCCTTGCCTTTCCACCTCTTGAACCAGTCAGGACATTTGCGCTTGGAGCCCGAAGCTCCATTTGAGCTAGAACCAGCGTTATATATTTCAGTTTCCAGCTTAGCCGCCAAGAGGCGGTCCTTTTCCAGCTCAAGATGACGCACTGCATCCTCAGAGACTTTGATATTCTCATTGTGGATCAGGTGCACATTCATATGCTCCCAACTTTGAGGCAAGGAACGGATCACTGCTTGCACTTGCTGCTCATCAGTTAGGACATGGCCAGCATCCTTCAGCTCATTTATCATGTTTGACATCTTTCTCAAGTGTTGCTTCATGGTCTGACCATGAGGCTTTTTGTAAGAGTCAAACCTAATAGTGAGCTGCCTCAGTTTGGTTACCGAAGTATGACCAAATCTTGCTACCAACGCTTCTCACATTTCCTTGGCATTCACAAAACGCTTGAACTCTCGCATGACATCATTTTCCATGCTACTCAGCAACGTAATGCGAGCAAGGGAGTTCTTCCTTTTCCATGCAGCAAATGCATCCTTATCTCTCTTGTGTTGTGCAGTGTTCCCATCTTCATGCTCTTCCAAGGTTAGGTTAAGAGCTTCTAGTGCCTCTTGCTCTTCCAGCACATATTGGATTTTCATGTGCCAGATTTCATAGTTATTGCTATTGAGCTTTTCACCTTTGTTCAGCTCGACAATTATGCTCTTTGTGGCTGAAGCCATTGATTTGAACACATCAGATATATATGCACGAATAATTAATGCCTATCATTTATGCATCCACTTTGCGCAAACCTATCATATTAATGAACAATTTCAAGTCAGGTTTCAGAATCAAAAGGTCACTATGTTTCCAATCATCCTCCAAAAATCCTAACTTAAAACTATCATTAATATAATTGTCCATGCAAAATAAATTCTATGAAGCTACAAAAACTTCTATGAACTACCCACAGCAGTCAACAATAACAGAAAGCAAATAATATGTGACATCCAGATTTTCGGGTTCTAATTTCAACTGGATAAATAGGGCCGTTTTCGTTTGGTTGAAGCCGGGATTATGAAATTGAGATGCATGATGGGTGCATGAGTGAGGAAAAATGTCAATTGAAGTATAGAGGTGTCAATTTAAATTATGGAGATTAAATGAGGATAAACGGAGTAAGATTGAGTAACCAATTGGTGCCTTATACTTGCAATTTCGTGTGCCCTCCCCTCCCTAGCCAAATGGACCAAAAAGAGAAGTCATGGGGTGTGTTTTGGTGGACCATTGGTAGCCAAGGGATTATACATGGCCAAGACTAAGTCTTGGAGATATTTTGTGAAGAAAATATCAAGCCAAGAGGCCCCCACCTCTCCCTCATCTCTATCTCTTCTCTTCCTCACCCTCACACCACCGTCCATCTCCCTCCTCCCTCTCACGACTTCCTCCTCTCTGTTCTGGCATCATTTTCATTTTTCATGGAAAAACCGGCAGCTTCTTCCTTTGAAAGCTGAAGCCCCTTGCAGCGCCACACGTCCACGCCTCCACTTGTGTCGGTCAATGAAAGGAGCTGTCTTCACCAATTATTGACTGCCCGGCTCTGCTTCGTCCACCGTTACGTTCCCCCACACGAAGCCAACATCAAAGGAGCCACGCAAGCTCCATATGATCAAAGACTAGCAACCAGCGAAGCCCATGTCTCCTCCCCACCGAGTGAAGACACATAAAGCTACCCATCTCCACGCGTCCACGCTTCTTCGTACGTCCAGTGGAACCCATTGGAGACCGAAGTTTCCACCTTCGAAGACTTTGCTACCAGGTGTTCCAGTCAACCACCGAGATCTCTCTCCTTTGATTTTGCCGCTCCACTTCGATTCATTTTCGTTCCAGCAGCAAGGAGCGAAGCCACCTCCACCAATTTTTGTTCCCCACCGAAGAACCCCACTCAGGAGGTCAACACAGCAAAGCTCCCAGGCGATTTGTTGACCCCTCGAAGCCGCGTCCACCGAAGCCGCTCGCCGCTTGTCTGTTTCTCCCTCACGTCTTCTGCTTTCTTTAATTTGCTTGGACGGAAGCAAACCCGCAGAAGCAGCCCCACGCAAATCAACAACTTCTCCTCATGGTTAACTCTAGCAACGACGAAAAGGATTCCTCCAAGAGACCTCACGTCCCGCAAGCCTCACAGCTGCACTCAGCCCGGTTCCTGGTCGTTCCATCACTGCGGCCACCGCATCAAGTCAATCCATGTCCATTCAGCCACTGATTTCATCCCTGCAGAATCGATTCAGCAAGGTCAGAAGCTCGGGAGCAGAATACCCAACTCGAGCAGGGAGCTTGTAGGCTAATTTCGGCCCCGGTTTGGCCTCGCTTGGCAGTCTTGCTTTGAGGTTTATCGGCACTCGTCGCGTGCTCGTCAATTTGATCCGAGCGGATCTTTAATCAAGTGCGTTTTACTCACTAATGCCTTCTTAGTGCGCTAATTATACTTAAAGGTTGATTAGTGTTAATTAAGTGTAATTAGGTTAGATTAGAATTGATTAGTGATTATTAGTTAATTGCTTGGTATATTAGTTGTGTGATTAGCGTAATTAGATAGAGAATTGCCTGTAGTATTTATTGGATGCTTCTTGGGATTTTTCCCGTCCCTTATCGGGTGTTAATTAAGCGATTCGGGCCTAGGTGGTATTTTTAGGAATTAAATATTAATTTTCGAAATTAATTATTTAATTATTTATTTCCCGGAAATTCAACTGGGATGGCCAGTGACCGGGATTTTATGTTGATGATCGTGGCGTAGTCCATTTATTTAATTGAGCTTTATATTGTGCTAAATTGAATTTATTGTATTTATTTATTTAATTTTCGAAATTAATTATTTAATTATTTATTTTCCGGAAATTCAACTGGGATGGCCAGTGACTGGAATTTCGTGCTGATTGTCGTGGCGTAGTCCGTTTATTTATTTGAGCTTTAATTCGTGTCGAATTGATTTAATGGTGCATTTTTAAGTATGTTATTAAATAATGCAATTTTGGTCTTGTGATTGAGAATTTGTCCGATATCGGTTGTTAGTATCGAAAGTGAGTTGGTAAATCACCTTGAGGATGCACGTGGCCCAGTGAATTGGAATATCACTTGGGAAAGACACGTGGCTCGGTGATTTGATATGTCATCTTGGCGAAAAGATAGCCTTAGAGAATGCACGTGGCTCGGAGACTCGATATGTCTTCCTGGAGAATGCACGTGGCTCGGTGACATAGTATGACATCTTGAGAGGGTCGGGTGGGACCGTAAAGCCACTAGTTCTTGTGAGGGTCGGGTGGGACCATAAAGCCACTAGTTCTTGAGAGGGTCGGGTGGGACCGTAAAGCCACTAGTTCTTGAGAGGGTCGGGTGGGACCGAAAAGCCACTAGTTCTTGAGAGGGTCGGGTGGGACCGTAAAGCCACTAGTTCTTGTGAGGGTCGGGTGGGACCGAAAAGCCACTAGTTCTTGAGAGGGTCGGGTGGGACCGTAAAGCCACTAAATCTAAGGAATTGCTTGGTGTTGGATGAATGACCTAGAAATGATTCGACTAGGTCAATTGATCGATGATTCGATCTGAGTGTATTTTGATGTGATGCATTGCCTTGATTTGATGTTGTGAATTGAATGATTGAAGGGAGATGATCGTGAGTGGTCTTCCTGATGTGAAATCGACTAAGTCGATTAGATCGATGCTTCGGTCTGTGATGTGATTGCTTGTGTGCCTATTTGATCTGTACTAATATGCAGGTGGAATCTGAGACTAAGGTAAGTCCTCTAACTCATGTTGTGCATAGGCAGCCCTAAGGTGTATTAGTTTACTAATCGGGTCTTAGGAAGTAGAACTTGCTGAGACGTGGTCTCAGTGGTTATTGAATAACCATTTCAGGACCTGGATGAGGAGCCTAAGGAGCATGAATCTGATGAGGAGATCCCTATTGAGGAACCCAAAGAGGAGTACGTGGAGGAGGACCCCGAGTAGGACATCGAGTACGACCCGGATGAGGACCGAAATCCTATCCTGTCTTGTCAGACCTTGTTTGCATGTAAAAAGATATAGTTGTGAATTTTCAGTAAGAAAAATGTATGGCCTGCTTTTCTATCCCATTGCTTTATTGTCTAGGGAATTATAACCGCTTCCGCATGTGTATATATAATTGAAAGGGTCGGCGATACATAGTCCTGGGATATCGCATTTTTAAATCGACCAAAAGTAAGGGATGTGTGCGTGCCTGAGGGTCGGGGCGTGACATCCCCTTTTTGTGGTATCAGAGCAATGGTTAGGTATTGGAGTGATAAGGTGCGATGACCTATGGGATAGTAGTAGGAAAGGCCTTTAAATTCATGACTGGTGCATGTCTTTGATAGCTGATTGGTAGAATTGTTTGTTATGTGTGAATCGATTGCTTTTAATCGTTGTGGATTCGGAAGGCAGAGTGTTGACTCTAGCCAGCTTGAGCGTAAGAGTGCCACCGCAGATTGGTACTGGTGTATCAGCATTGATTGATCCTAAGCCCGATAAGATTGATTTGATGCAAGTGTTTCTTGGGATCTGGATGAGCCAGTAAGATCAGAATCAAGTTGTTGTTGTTGCTACCTTTGTTGAGGTCCAACCTGGAAGGATGATCAGGGAATATATTTCAATATCTGAGTCAAGATTCAGTGCAAGCAGATTGGGAATTCGGTCAGGGTAAAGACTGATGTTGAGAGAATGATATTCTATTCCACCCAATAGGAAAGGTGGCATAGTCAGGTCAGCATTCAGATTAATGGAACATGTTGTTCTATGGAAGATGGTATGAATTAGTCTCGTGTATTTTGAGGACAGGAAATTGTGGTAAGTGTCGCCAGTACAGACAGTGATTTATGGTGTATCCGCATAGGAAGACGGAATCTTGACAACAGTTACTGCTGTCACTGTTGGTAGAATAGTTCAGGAGAAGTACGCCATAGAACGCACTGTGGAATTTCTGGGATAAGTCTCTGGTATAAGAAATAGTGCATCCTAACACTTGACAAGAGGTAGAAGACTCACCAGATAGGTGTCGAAATTGTGGAAGAAAACCTTGATGAATTCAGTGTCCAGGTATGGTGAGAAGAACAGAAATGGAACCGACCTGGCATTAGACAAAGGATGAATGTTTTGGGGGAAAATTCTATCAGAGTATCGTAGCAGAGTTTGGATGAAGTTTGGGGAACTTCAGTTTGTTGAAATAAGTGGAAGAAAGGGGAATCACTAGTTATTGTTGTTTGAATTGATAGAACCGAAGGTACGGATGTGAAGATTGATGAATGAGAAACTCATACCTATTAGTGCATCGCTTTAAGGAACATCAGTTTTATGGAAAGAGAAATGAAGATGGTTCATTGCAATCATGCATCAACCATTGTCAACTTAATTGGGTGACTTGTTATAAAGAGTGTTGATGTCTTCAAGGATCGACTTGAAGACAGATTATTGTCAGTTGAGAACCAGAAAGGAGGTTATATTGAAGACAACGCTTCGCACTTGACTTAGCCCTTGTGAGAATAATGTAAAGCCATTTGATATAACGAACGCTCTAGCCATTGTCATAGACTTGACAAGATGAATATTCAAAGAATATCTAGATCAATGGTGATCGTGTGGTGTAGCGACATTCTAGGGTATTCATTAAGTGATGAGGATCACGAGAGCCCTTAAGAATGGTCATGTGATTACAGGTTAAGGAATCTTCATGGACCCATCCAAGATTGAATCAGTTGTTTATGGACCGAGATCGACATCAATGTCAGAGATCAGAAGCTGTGGGGATTGGACAAATTACTACAGAAGGTTTGTGAAAGAATTTTCAGCATCAGTACCATCGTGGGTTTGATCAGAAGCTGATGGGGTACGTATTGATGCAACATGAGAAGATTGTTGCATCACCGTTCCGCCAGTTGAGACCCAATAAGTGGAATACGAAGCGGTGTCGTGAACCAGAATTTTGGCAGAACTATAATAGTGATATCGGGTATCACCTTGGAGGAACGAAATGAGTCATTAATGTTTTGAGCCGAGAGTTTTCAATTGTGCATAGACTGGCTAAAGTGTAGACTTTACGTGAAAAGACTTCGAAGCTTGGTTTTCAAAATTGAGGCAGGCTACCTTTTGAATTTTATAGCCACCCTCAAGATTGAACCAAGCGTTCTAGTTAGAATCAAGCATTTAGTTGAGAGACAAAGATGTTAAGAAGATCTTATAAGAGGATATTGGTAAGAAAGAACCTGACTTTGAGATTTCTGAGGATGGAAAGTTCAGGTTCCATGAGTGATTGAATACACTTGACAGTGTAGCACTCAGGGAAAAGATGTTGTCAGAAGTTCACTATAGTATTGCAGTTTTGACCAGATGGTGCAAGTAAATCAGAATCGGCATCAGCTAGATTAATAAGCTGATATGAAGATAGATACCGCTGACCAGGTTGCAAGTGTCAGAAGTGTCAGTAAGTGGAAGCTCGGTAATGCGAACCGGGATAATTTTTACCATCACTTGAGAGTCCCAAGTGGAAATGGAAACATATGGCTTACTAAGGATTCAGGGGATTACTGATACCATTTGAGAATAGTGGTTGATCAATAGATGGAGTTGGTCCACTTTGGTACTGTGACATCCAGAATTTTCAGTATTGTTTTCTATTAAATTAATCGGGCATTTCATTGACGTGTCTATAGGGTTGTTCTCAGAGCTGATCACTCTCGAGATAACTAGACTAGCTGGGTATGCCATTAAAGAATATTAAGGCAATAGACTTGAGAATTCGACCAGGAATCGGCTTCTCGACCGTGTTCATCTTTAGAGGTCATTACTGCACAGTTAAAGATCGAATTGAGATCAGAGATAGGTCGGTTCGACTGAGATGTGTGGCCGATCATGGGTGACTCCACTAAATTGGAAAATTCTCGTCGACCGGCACTAATTTGATTTTCTGTCGTTTTGGTACCCTGTGTTGGTAGTCGAGCCCTCGAGATTTTCACGACAATTGAGAGTCACCAATGTGTCGAGTGGATTCATTGTGGCTCGAAGAAAATCGACCACGAGTCAATTGCCCTAAAAAGTTCTGAAAACTACCCGGTAGTCTAGGTCACACTAAAAGCACGCCGGAGTGAAATTAACCGTTGATTTGAGTCAGATTTCAGAAATTGAAGTTTTGGCCATGTCACAATAAATTTTAGGAGCATCGACTCAGTCTTAGAAAATTTTCGGAGATTCGGGAAATTTTACGGAAATTGGATTCGGACGTCGCGGAAATTTGGCCGAAGTTCAGATTGGCTAAATTAATGGGAAATTTGACTTTTGGGTTGAGCCTGTGTGTGTCGGAGATTTATAGAAAATTTCTTGGGATTTTTCTACGTCGAAATTGGACCTCAATTTGGGAATTTATTGGAGAAATTGAAGTTCAAATGGTGAAATTCGTATCATCCCCTCACTCTAGCATTTTTGGACTAGTTGAGAGGTTATGGGGGTCATTTGGATGGTCTAATGAAGGCCAAGTGTTTTTACTTGGCTAAGAGTGATTCATGGAGGATATTCTTGCAAAATATCAAGCTAAGGCCCACCTCTTCCTCATCCTCTTCCCAAGCTGCCGTGAGCTGCTTCTCTTCCTTTCCATTTCTTTTCTTCGCACGAGCTCTCTTTCCACCAGCCTTTTCTTTCATTTTCGGTGGATGAGCTACGATGGTCTTCCTCTCAATTGGTTGTTTTGAAGACCGCACGCCCCTGCTCCACTACACTTTGTCTTCCACGGTCAACTCCCTCAGAAGTCTTCAACTGGTGCAACTTGGTTGACTCCCTACTGCCAGCGAACTGCCTCCATCCGTGTCTCCCCTCCGTCTCCGCCAACTTCGCTTGCGAGGCCCACCGAGTGCAGCTTCCACCGAATGAGATCTCCCCGCCAGCAGCTGCTTCGTGCATCCAGTGAAGTCTCCACGCGTCCAGGTCAACCGAAGCTGCTTCTTGACATTTGTTGACCACACGCCCACGGAAGAAGAAGCCCCACGTGTTCAGTCAAAGCCGCAAGACCCAGCTTGCCGTTTGTTGATTGAAGTTCATCACTGCTCCGTGCGTCCAGCGAAGCCACCGTCCACCGAAATCCCACCATCGTTCCTCTCTCTTTTGCCACGAATCAAACCCCACCGAGATTCCATCCTGTTGACTACAGAAGCCTCATCATCCGAAGACCAAAGCGGTTCGTCCGCTTCTTCCATGCAGGCCACGAAGTTCTGCCCAGTAGCGATAAAACGCTGCAGCTTCTTGGTCAGATTGTTGACTGCAATTCCCACGCTTGATTTCCCACGACGCTACCTGGCCCAACGTCTGCGAGCAGCTTCGTCTTCGCTGCTTCGTGCGTCTCCAGCCACACCATCCAGAGAAGCCAAGATTTTCGCAACATCAGTTTGGCCCAAGTTCAAGCCCAGTTCAGTTCTGTTTTAGTCTTGAAGCCCAGCAAGTTTTAGTTTCAGCTTTGGGCCATGTCTTCAGTCCAGCACTTTCAGCAATTCGGGCCCAGCAAGATTCAGTCCAAATGAAGGCCATTTCAGGCCCGCAAGAGTCCAACAGCCCAGTCTCTTTCAAGGCCCAGTTTCCAGCAATCAATTGAAGTCCAGCCCACCAATTTGAAGCTCAAGTAAATTCAGTCCAGAAATTTCAGCAGGCCCAATTCAACTTGGGTCTAGCCCAAAAGCAAGAACAAATCTCAATTGGGCTGAGATTTGTTGGGCCTAAGCTTAAGGCCCGGTCCAAGTCCGCCGGTGTCGTCGAAAGTCCGATTTCGGCCGCCGTCACGTCGCCGTTGCGGTGATTCGATTCCCGCTTTTGATCAAGTGAGTTTTACTCACTAATGCTTTATTAGTTTGCTAATTATGCCTTAGGGTTGGTTAGATTTAATTACACGCACTTAGGTGGTTAGATTAGGTTAGAACAATTAATTTAGTGACTTAATGATGCATGTTAGGTGGTTAGACCTAGCTATTAGCAAGTAGAAATGTTTGGTTATTTATTGAATGCATCTCGGGATTTTTCCCGACCCGTTTCGGGCTCCAATAAGGCAATATGGGCCTAAATTGGATTTTTAATGTTTATTTATTTATTTTCGAAATTTATTTATTTAATTAATTATTTTTCCGGAAATTCAACCGGGATGGCCGGTGACCGGAATTTCGTGCTGATTGTCGTGGTGCAGTCCGTTTATTTATTTGAGCTCTACGTTGGGTGGAATTGAATTTATTGTGGAATTTTAGGAATTGTCCTAAATTGTTTGTTATTGAATATTTGATTGATGGATGGCTGAGTATGGATATATAGCGCCAGTACGTTGATGGGCTATATAGTAGGGAGAATGGTGAGAGCTAACTGAGAATGTTATTGGCTGAGACCAATCAGGTACGATGTTATTGGATATACGTGGTTCGGTGATTGGAAGTATCACTGGCGAAAACGGCGCCTTAAAGAACGCACGTAAATGACTTATAGACAAACGTGGTTCGGTGGTTATGGGAATATCACTGGTGAAAACGGCGCCTTAAAGAACGCACGATGTTGTCTATAGCCGATGTCACCTTGGCGAAAACGGCGCCCTTGAAAGGACACGTGGTTCAGTGATCAAGGTTATCACTGGTGAAAACGGCGCCTTAAAGAACGCACGGTGTCGGTGATCGGTATGTCATTGGCGAAAACGACGCCCGAGAAACACATGTGATTTGGTGAATGAGTACACCACTGGGAAATCGTGGTATGAGTGGGAATGACCTAGAAAGGGTCTGGCTGACATGTAAACGACTTAGTCGATTGACCAGTGCTTGATCGGATGTCGTGAATTGTTTGAATATCTGTGTTTAACCTTGAATTGCAGGTTGGAACTGAGGCTAAGGTAAATCCTCTGACTCATGTTGTGCTTAGGCAACCGTATGGTGTATTAGTTTACTAATCGAGTCGTAGGGGGTAGGACTCGCTGAGACGTGGTCTCATTGGTTATTGAATAACCATTTCAGGACCCTGAGGAAAAGCTGAGGAGGAAGAACCTGAAGGGGAGAAAGTATTTTGAAGTAGAAGATGATCCAGAGAGGGATCTTGAATATAACCCAGATGTGGATTGGGATCCCATCCCTTTTGTGAACCCTGTTTTAGTGTAGATAGGTGTGAGACTTTTATGCTGTAAATAGTATTGTAAATATACTATGAGTGGTGATGTTAATGAAAGTGTGGTTATGAATTTCAATATGAAAAATATGGCCTACTTTCCTATCCCATTGTTTTATTGTCTGGGGATTTATAACTGCTTCCGCATGTGCTTAATAACTAGAAAGGGTCGGCGATACATAGTCCTGGGATATCGCATTCTAAAATCGACCAAGTAGAAGGATGTGTGCGCGTCCGAGGATCGGGGCGTGACAGGTACAGTACGAATAGATCTTGTTTTGAGTGTGTAACATCCAGATTTCGGGCTCTGATTTCGATTAGATAAATTGGGCATTTCATCGACGCGATTACAGTGTTTTTCTCTAAGTTGGCCACTCATGAGATAACTAGACTAGCTGGGTGAGTTATTAAGGACCTTAAGGCAAATAGACTTGAGAATTCGACCAATGATCGACTTCTCGACCGTGCTCATCTTTAGAGATCATTATGGCACAGTATAAAACTCGATTTGAAATCAAAGATAGATCGGTTCGATTGAGATGAATGACCGATCGTGGGTGACTCCACTAAATTGGAAAATTCTCATCGACCGACACTAATTTGATGTTTCTATCGTTTTGGCGCCCTGTGTCCGTATTTGAATATTTGAGATTTTCACGACAATCGAGAGTCGCCAATGGGTCGAGTGGGTTTATTGTGGCTCGAAGAAAATCGACCACGGGTCATTTGTCCTAAAAAGCTCTGAACACTATCCAGTAGCCTAGGTCACACTAAAAGCGTGTTGGAATGAAATTAACCGCCAATCTAAGTTCGATTTCAGAAATTGAAGATTCTATCTTATCAGAGTGGGTATACTGAAGTGTGTGTGTATCAGATAATTCGCCAGCATGGAGTGCCGGGGATGAATTATATTTTGAATCTAGATCAGAGGTTACAAGTTTGGCAGAGTTTTTCAAAGGGTTCTTTCTTGGGCAGTGTTATAGAAGAGGGTACAGAATTTCAGTGGTGAAAAGAAAGTGAAGAAGATTACAGGCTAAAGTCAGTACAGTAGTCAGTGATTGCAGTTGCCAAGATCAGTGCCAGAGTTATATTAGATCTTGACCAGAGCTTCCCAGTTTCAGCAGATCAGTCAGATAGTTTCCTTTTAATCAGTGCTGAGCAAAGTGTACATGATTTCAGTCGATTGGGATGAGATCAAAAATAAAAAAATCGCAAGTCCAAAGTCAGCTCAGAAATCAGTGTTTGCAGTTGTCAGATCAGTGTCAGAGTAAAGACTGCCCAGAACTGTCAAAAATTTTGAATCGTTGAGGTTCGAAGGTTTATTAGGGAGTCGAGAAGAAGAGATCAGATGTGAATGATGGAGTGTCATATATGAGAAGCACAGTTCAGTTGTTGGTTCAGAAAGAGCAGAGTTTGTGTACCAAGATGATCTACTTAGTCAAAGTGGTCAGACAACACCACAAGACCGAAGGATTAGCGTGGGAAAAAGTGGGACTCAATGAGACGACAATACCCCCACCTTTTGTATAAGGATTTATAAAAGTTTAAATTTCGAGGACGAAATTTTTATAAGAGGGGAAGAGTTGTGACATCCAGATTTTCGGGTTCTAATTTCAACTGGATAAATAGGGCCGTTTTCGTTTGGTTGAAGCCGGGATTATGAAATTGAGATGCATGATGGGTGCATGAGTGAGGAAAAATGTCAATTGAAGTATAGAGGTGTCAATTTAAATTATGGAGATTAAATGAGGATAAACGGAGTAAGATTGAGTAACCAATTGGTGCCTTATACTTGCAATTTCGTGTGCCCTCCCCTCCCTAGCCAAATGGACCAAAAAGAGAAGTCATGGGGTGTGTTTTGGTGGACCATTGGTAGCCAAGGGATTATACATGGCCAAGACTAAGTCTTGGAGATATTTTGTGAAGAAAATATCAAGCCAAGAGGCCCCCACCTCTCCCTCATCTCTATCTCTTCGCTTCCTCACCCTCACACCACCGTCCATCTCCCTCCTCCCTCTCACGACTTCCTCCTCTCTCTTCTGGCCTCATTTTCATTTTTCATGGAAAAACCAGCAGCTCCTTCCTTTGAAAGCTGAAGCCCCTTGTAGCGCCACACGTCCACGCCTCCACTTGTGTCGGTCAATGAAAGGAGCTGTCTTCACCAATTGTTGACTGCCCGGCTCTGCTTCGTCCACCGTTACGTTCCCCCACACGAAGCCAACATCAAAGGAGCCACGCCAGCTCCATATGATCAAAGACCAGCAACCAGCGAAGCCCATGTCTCCTCCCCACCGAGTGAAGACACATAAAGCTGCCCATCTCCACGCGTCCACGCTTCTTCGTACGTCCAGCGGAACCCATTGGAGACCGAAGTTTCCACCTTCGAAGACTTTGCTACCAGGTGTTCCAGTCAACCACCGAGATCTCTCTCCTTTGATTTTGCCGCTCCACTTCGGTTCATTTTCGTTCCAGCAGCAAGGAGCGAAGCCACCTCCACCAATTTTTGTTCCCCACCGAAGAACCCCACTCAGGAGGTCAACACAGCAAAGCTCCCAGGCGATTTGTTGACCCCTCGAAGCCGCGTCCACCGAAGCCGCTCGCCGCTTGTCTGTTTCTCCCTCACGTCTTCTGCTTTCTTTAATTTGCTTGGACGGAAGCAAACCCGCAGAAGCAGCCCCATGCAAATCAACAACTTCTCCTCATGGTTAACTCCAGCAACGACGAAAAGGATTCCTCCAAGAGACCTCACGTCCCGCAAGCCTCGCAGCTGCACTCAGCCCGGTTCCTGGTCGTTCCATCACTGCGGCCACCGCATCCAGTCAATCCATGTCCATTCAGCCACTGATTTCATCCCTGCAGAATCGATTCAGCAAGGTCAGAAGCTCGGGAGCAGAATACCCAACTCGAGCAGGGAGCTTGTAGGCTGATTTCGGCCCCGGTTTGGCCTCGCTTGGCAGTCTTGCTTTGAGGTTTATCGGCACTCGTCGCGTGCTCGTCAATTTGATCCGAGCGGATCTTTAATCAAGTGCGTTTTACTCACTAATGCCTTCTTAGTGTGCTAATTATACTTAAAGGTTGATTAGTGTTAATTAAGTGTAATTAGGTTAGATTAGAATTGATTAGTGATTATTAGTTAATTGCTTGGTATATTAGTTGTGTGATTAGCGTAATTAGATAGAGAATTGCCTGTAGTATTTATTGGATGCTTCTTGGGATTTTTCCCGTCCCTTATCGGGTGTTAATTAAGCGATTCGGGCCTAGGTGGTATTTTTAGGAATTAAATATTAATTTTCGAAATTAATTATTTAATTATTTATTTCCCGGAAATTCAACTGGGATGGCCAGTGACCGGGATTTTATGCTGATGATCGTGGCGTAGTCCGTTTATTTAATTGAGCTTTATATTGTGCTAAATTGAATTTATTGTATTTATTTATTTAATTTTCGAAATTAATTATTTAATTATTTATTTTCCGGAAATTCAACTGGGATGGCCAGTGACCGGAATTTCGTGCTGATTGTCGTGGCATAGTCCGTTTATTTATTTGAGCTTTAATTCGTGTCGAATTGATTTAATGGTGCATTTTTAAGTATGTTATTAAATAATGCAATTTTGGTCTTGTGATTGAGAATTTGTCGGATATCGGTTGTTAGTATCGAAAGTGAGTTGGTAAATCACCTTGAGGATGCACGTGGCCCAGTGAATTGGAATATCACTTGGGAAAGACACGTGGCTCGGTGATTTGATATGTCATCTTGGCGAAAAGATAGCCTTAGAGAATGCACGTGGCTCGGAGACTCGATATGTCTTCCTGGAGAATGCACGTGGCTCGGTGACATAGTATGACATCTTGAGAGGGTCGGGTGGGACCGTAAAGCCACTAGTTCTTGTGAGGGTCGGGTGGGACCGTAAAGCCACTAGTTCTTGAGAGGGTCGGGTGGGACCGTAAAGCCACTAGTTCTTGAGAGGGTCGGGTGGGACCGAAAAGCCACTAGTTCTTGAGAGGGTCGGGTGGGACCGTAAAGCCACTAGTTCTTGTGAGGGTCGGGTGGGACCGAAAAGCCACTAGTTCTTGAGAGGGTCGGGTGGGACCGTAAAGCCACTAAATCTAAGGAATTGCTTGGTGTTGGATGAATGACCTAGAAATGATTCGACTAGGTCAATTGATCGATGATTCGATCTGAGTGTATTTTGATGTGATGCATTGCCTTGATTTGATGTTGTGAATTGAATGATTGAAGGGAGATGATCGTGAGTGGTCTTCCTGATGTGAAATCGACTAAGTCGATTAGATCGATGCTTCGGTCTGTGATGTGATTGCTTGTGTGCCTATTTGATCTGTACTAATATGCAGGTGGAATCTGAGACTAAGGTAAGTCCTCTAACTCATGTTGTGCATAGGCAGCCCTAAGGTGTATTAGTTTACTAATCGGGTCTTAGGAAGTAGAACTTGCTGAGACGTGGTCTCAGTGGTTATTGAATAACCATTTCAGGACCTGGATGAGGAGCCTAAGGAGCATGAATCTGATGAGGAGATCCCTGTTGAGGAACCCAAAGAGGAGTACGTGGAGGAGGACCCCGAGTAGGACATCGAGTACGACCCGGATGAGGACCGAAATCCTATCCTGTCTTGTCAGACCTTGTTTGCATGTAAAAAGATATAGTTGTGAATTTTCAGTAAGAAAAATGTATGGCCTGCTTTTCTATCCCATTGCTTTATTGTCTGGGGAATTATAACCGCTTCCGCATGTGCATATATAATTGAAAGGGTCGGCGATACATAGTCCTGGGATATCGCATTTTTAAATCGACCAAAAGTAAGGGATGTGTGCGTGCCTGAGGGTCGGGGCGTGACATAATATTTGACATTCAATAGAATAATAATGCTTTCACATAATACAACTTTACATATCAATTGCTACATCAACAACAACCAGGTATTAAAACGTTTACATAAGGTATCCATAAAGTGTAGTAAAAGAAAGACAGCTCGAAATATCTAAACCCAAGTCAATTATTGAACTGGGAAAGCTCATTTTTTGTTCAATTTCATGATCTTTTCTTTTGTAACAATCGGGTAATAATAATCTATAAAAGCCATCACAATACTCCTATATGAAGCAGCTTTGTTGACATCCCATATGCGATTCAACACTCTTTGCCATTCTGGTGGAAGAGTATTCATGAAAAATCGCACCATCTCAGATTGTGGCATGGAACGACCATTCCATATGACTTTTTGAATTTTCCCGTTGACTTCAAGAACATTATCTATTATGTCCCCGCTCTCCCATTGATAATTATTCAAGTCGGCTATCAACCTTGAAAGCCTTTCCTTTTGTTCATCAGTAATTGCGCGAATAGGTGTGCACAACTTAAGGGGAGGCATTGTTCCTGCAACAAATGTAGAACAAAAATGGATTACATATAATCCTCAAAGACATGATTGAAAAAGAAACACATTCTTTTTCCTCTTCTTTTTTTTTTTTGTCAACGGTCAAAGTCAATGTCTATCAATGGTCAACAGTTGTCAACGGTCAACGGTCAACGGTCATCAATGGTCAACGGTCAGCCAGTCGAGGTCAACCGGGTTGGGCCGGGCCGGTCGGGCTGGGTCGGACGGACCGACCCGGCACGTGCGGCACGCGTGCGTAGCTGACATCACGATGATGTCAGCTGGCGTGTGCCGTGCACGTACCATCGGCGGTCCCCGTGCACGTGCGTCGCACGTGCGAGCGTCGGCCCCATGCGCGTGTGCGACGCACGCGCCTGCATCTTTGAATCGCACGAGCTGAAGACGCCGGTTTGTTTCGACCGCACGTGGGGGCACGTCTGGCGGCAATCCTCCACTCGTCTTGCTTGTCTCGATGTGACCTTCGACCCTACGCCATCAGAAACTAATTTTGACTTACAGAAAATCGAAAAAAACGGGTGAACAGTGCTCGGGCGTTGGGATTTTTCTGTCCCCAATCGATGTCAGCCGATTTTTCACGAAAATTCAATCAAAAATCATTCACAAACATGAAAAAGGGATTGGGAAAACATGAAAAGGGATCGGGAAACATGAACAATGACTCTGATACCAATGTCGGGAATATCGGATTCCCAAAAATCGGATTCGACACTAAATCGAATCCCTAAAACAAGTGCGGAAGACGAGCCCGGGAAGATCACATGTATCACCGATCCTAAGGCACATAATAGAATCTAACGTACCTTGTTAGTCACAGATTAAACACCGATGTTGATATGAGGAAGAAAAAACTGATCCCATTCGATTCGATAACGTCAATTCGCCTTGAAGGGAAGAGAGTGTCGTTTCTTTTGTTACTGTTTTTTCTTTTGGAGGGAGAGAGGGAGGAGGAATGTACGTACTATCAAAAAGTGCGTTCCTCCCTCTCTTTTCCCCTTAAATACGTCTTCTCCAAAGGACGTGTCCCTTCAGTAAAAGACGTTCCCCCAAAAGTTACAACCCTTCAACATATCCGTCCATCCATGGGCCCTAATCTTGTGGACCAGGCTTTTAGGCCCAACATGGGTGGATGGGCCAACTCAGGCCCATCACATTAATTAATAAATAAAACCATCAACTAGAAAAAAAAAAACAACAAAACAAAAAAAAGGGGGGAAAAGAAGATGAAGGCGACGATGGGAGATCTCTACAAAAACATCTGATTTGCTCGCGGTGGTTCACCGGTCGGAAAGAGGGAGGGTAGAGAGAGAGAGGGGGAGGTTGTGGTCCTCTCGCCAGTCTTGTGCGGTGGTTCATTGATTGCTCGTGGTTCTCTCGCCGGTCCCGTGCGGTGGTTCGTCGGTTGCAGGCGGTCATTCGCCGATTGGAAAGAGAGAGGGCAGAGAGAGAGGGAGGTCGCACGCCGGTCGGTTGCTTGGGTCGTCTCGCCGGTATCCTCCTAGTTCGTCGGTTGCTCGCGGTGGTTCGCCGGTCGGAAAAAGCGAGGGCAGAGAGAGAGGGACTTCGTCGGGGAGAGAGAGCGAGTGTAGAGAGAGACGCGTAAAAAAAGAACCCGCAATAGAAAACACTCTCTCTAGAGCTACAGTACACGAAAATTTTCAAAATGGGCGCTTGAAATTATGGGTCTCACGAGGACATGTGTCGTGCTTCGACCGTCTTTTTGTTTGCCAGCCTGGAGCATAAGATGTACCTAATATTTTCTCTCCCGTCGGTCCAACCCTCCCTTTTGCTAATTGCAATGGGGATTGGGCCCCACTTTATCTACTTTTCATCTACCTTTTTCTTTTTCCTTTGTTCCTATCCTTTTTATTTTCTTTAATAATGTGCAGGGTGCGATTGAGTTGGGTTTGCAGGAGCGTATAGAAAATTACAGGCTCCTATTTCAGTCTAGTTATTGGCATTTATTGGATTGTTTGGATATCATTGATTGCGCCATTAAGTTAGCCACATTTATTTGTTAAAGTTACTAACTCTTATAGGATATTACTACTCTTGATTTGGATAAATTAGCAACTTTTCAAGGGTAAGTCACTAACTTATTTTAGCTTTACGAAGTTCTAAATTACCAACTATTTACTTGATTTCTTTTTTCAAAATTTTCATTGATTAATAATTTTTTACTATCATTTATTTACAGTGGTTGTCGGTGTATTAAATATACTAACCCTCCTAAGAAATTGTCAAACTCTTATTTGAGTCATTATACCAATGTTATTTGATTGTTTGAAATAGTCGACTATCTTGTTCCGATAACTTGCCAACATTTATTTGTTAAAGTTACTAAGATGCACTTATTAACTCTTATAGGATATTACCAACTTTTATTTTAATCGGTACGAATGTTTGCTTGAATGTATCGAAATTGCCGATTATTTTAATAATTTAATAACATTCATTTGCACAACTTATCAACTTATTCAAGTTACTGGGAAATTATCACTACCATTTGAGTACACTTACTATTATCTTTAAAGTTACTAACGTGTCAAAATTATTGTATAAATTGCTCCAATAATCTATCGACACATAAACAATAACTTTACTATACATACTGCTCAAATAATCTATCAACACATGAATGGTAACTGAAATCATTTGAGTACGTAGTGTGTTGATAAGAGATTGGGTTGAAAAAATTTACCAAACCAGCATCGAAGGTGAAAATAGCTCAATTATTTGATAGGCAAGAGGCCGAAAAAATGTGAAAAAAGAAGAAGAAGAAATTTAAACCCTTTAATGTCTCCTGGAAACGTACACCAAGTTGCATTTCTGCGAACATTTCGTGATAACAAACACCGCAAAAATGTGTCATTCTTTTCTCTGCTGCAGTATTTTTGCCACCAAACACTCCCATATTCTGACACCTAGTTCAGAAGAAAAGAAAATTGCATAAGAGAGCTTCGGCTTCCTCTTCTCCAAGTCAACCAAGTCAACCCAAGAGGTGCTGCTTCTCTCCAGTCAAGTAGGCATCCCATGAGCTTAAAAATAACAGACAATTGCTTTCATCACATCTTAAATTACATCGGCTTGAGCGCAAGAAATTGAGCCAAAACCTAGGATAGACATCTTAAAAACCTTCAAGTCCTCCGCGAGCATCGCCAGCAAACCCTTCTCTGGATTCCGCTCACGCCATCCTCACCTTCCGATAAGAAGAAATCGAGCCAAAACCTCACAAAACCGAATCAGAAAACAATCGATTAGACCTGCCCATTACGTCATAGAAAGAACGCCCGAACGGGAGCCGAACCTGAGAAAACAAAGCAGTTCGTCGGAGCTTGAAGCTAAAATGGAAGCACGCGCCGACAACCCTCCTTCCTCATTCTACATCAAGCAGCCCGAGAACAGCAGCCGCCAGCTCTGCTGGAACAGAGCTGGTACACTCGGTGTGATAGTCGGAGGCAGGGGGAGGGGCGGATGTCCCTTTTTTTTTTTTTTTTTTTGAAAATTGAAAATTGAAATATTTATCGGATCCCAAGTTTACTTGCTATTTTTTTTTATCCCTTTTTCCTCTCTTACTTCTTTTAAGGACATGTTTCACAATGGAATATGAATCTTCTGAATTAATAGGTTGACCCTCGTCGGGTCTATACCCCTTTCCATTCCGTTTCATTTTTCCATTCCGTTCCGTTTCTATCTCATACATTCCATTTTTTGTACCAAATGAGTCAATAATTCTTTGGAACGTGCATAATCATCTACTGACTAGTTCCGAAAAGCACCGGACTTTATTATAATCTTGTTATTTGAGTAGAAGAAAGTTCATAATACTTTGTACAGCAAAGATTGGTCGAATCGATGGTCAGTAATATTTAGAGGGTATCTAATAGTTTGTTCTTTGAAAGTCGTTACAAGTCTTTGGAGAGTATCTAATGGTTTGTTCTTTGAAAGTTGTTACAAGAACGATCGAATCAAGGAGCATCTTTTCACCTGGTCTCCCTTTTGCTAAGCAAGTGAAGATTTGATGAGACTGAACCAGATGCTGTGAAGTCATCGTATACCATAAGTTCGTTCATTTTTTGCGTTGCGTATACCTGACATGAACTTTTGATAATTGCTCTACAACTTATCCAGAAATAAATTCGCAAGAATTCTCAAAATGAACAAAAGAACCAAAAAAAATGAAGACGAAAAAATGAAAGAGAAAAGCAGCGCATTGAAAAAAGTTGTAAATTTTCTTTTACGAAATCCTATTGATTTTGACAAGCTTTTTTTTTTTTTCTTTTTTTGCGAACAAAGAATTTTGATCAAGTGGGTTCTACTACTGTAGACAATATGCGCTTATTACACACTAACGTGCATTGTCGCTGATTAAAAAGAAATGAGGAAAATCTATAAGTTAAGCGAACATGTATACTTGTGTGTTGAGATCATACGAGGTCCATGACAGATCAAATCGTTGCGCTTTTATCTACCGGCAAGTGTGATAAATGCCTATTGGTCTCAATTTTTGATCAAAAGGATGAAGCCAAGATTGATTCTAGAATAGTGATCCGTATTGAATCCCTAGCTGAAACACTTCACGGAAAAGCGAACGATTTGGAAAATTATTTTGCAAAAAATAATCAGTTGTATAGCTACAAAAATGAGCGAATGCGAGAAATTCTTGTTGAGTATGCAAATATTTGAATATAAATTATTATCAATAATGAAACATATTTCATTAATGGATTCTTTCAAGCAATAGGAGCAATAATTTTTTTTAGAAGGATATTTTTTTAATCATTCATTTTTTTTTTGCGAAACAAAGGAAGCCTTAATTCACATCAATTTGCGAATAATGTCATAATGGCATGATGTTTAGGTTTGTCTAAGAAACAATATCGTTTATTTCGGGTCCATACATTCAATTGTACAAATAATCTCATTGCACACCACAACAAAACGAAGTGGCCCGACGAGAGGAGGTTTCACTCCGTTCCAGCAAAGCTGGTACGGAAGTGTTGGAGGACTCATGGGACATCACATTGATGCGAACAAGGTCGTGGATTATTTCTTGAAATTGTAATTTGGAAAAAAGCAATGTGATAATTAATCCTTATTTAATTTTGAATTAAAATAAATGCTAAAGAATTATTCGAATCAACATGTCATGAGAGCGAACATCCACGCATGCTAAATGTCGAGATGACAGGCCAAGCCTGAACTCGATCAAGCCATTTGGCATCACCACCCAAGCTTCAAACACTCAGCCGGATAGATATACTCTGACCTCATCGTTTGCCATCACAGCCTGAAACCCACCCCTTTTCGGCGCTCCATTTTTTCTTTCTTCTTTTCCAATTTGTGACGATTGCATATCGAACTTGAACATATAGAATCCGAATGTTATTTGTGTCTATGCTTATTCTCATCCACACTCTGGACAGATCACTAAGTCTCGTACCATTAAATGTACAGGCCATGTTTGATCTGGCCATTCCTCATACTGCGAGGCACAAGAATTCTTCCCGCTGCAGACCTTCACTCGTGCTTGGCTCGGCATCTGAAGAGCGTGGAGACTGCCAGGTTCGTAGCTCATTCTTTTGACTATGACCGATGTAAGCTTGCCTCGCCAATGCTGCTTTTACCAAGAGATGCACTCCTGTTGGAGAAGATGCTCAGCAGTGGAAGACGCCAATCGAAATCTCCTGAGTCTTTGCCATGGCTCGTTCTGCCCTAGATGCAATCTTTGCAGTAAAGTCTCGCTACAAGCTGCTCACAATAGGGAGGTTGTCGGTGGTAGAATGGATTTTCCATGGGGAGTGATCCGGAAAGTGAGGGTTCGGATTAGAGTTTCTCTTTTTTCTTGGGAAGCAACTTGGGAATGAATCCTCCCTTCAAATAACCTATAACAAAGGGGCAAAATATTGGTTAACAGGCGTTTCCTCTGCAAGGAGGAGGCAGAATCCGTGCGGCATCTCCTCCTTCACTGTTCATGGACAAGAATGGTTTGGACAGTTTCCTATGCTTGCACCGAATTATCTTTGGGTTATTGGAGCTTTTATGGAGCAAGAAAAGAAGGATTAACTCAATTTGTCTCTTTGATTTTAGGCTTATTTGGAAAGAGCTAAACAAGAGAGCTTAAAGTCGTACACTTCTAATATGGTGGAGACTGCATATGGATATAAATGCCTTGGTCAATATAGGCGATGATTTATCTTGTATTTGAGCTCGCTTTTGGTTTTGGGAGTTGTTCTTCTGTACATGGCTTCAATTTTTGGGCTCTTTTCTTCTATGCGTTTGCACTCCCTTGGTACCCTATAGTTGAACTTCTGTTGTGTCAAAAGAAACTTCTCTGAGGATTTTTAAGTTACTCCAATTACCCTATATCCCAACATTGTATCTAATCGTGTGGTTTCAAACTAACATCTCACATATAATTTTGTGCTAATTGGCATATCCATCATCCACATAGCATGTCTTTATTGAGCGCAAAAAACACTCCATTAACTCGAGGTCGTGATTCCTTTTATGAGTAAGTTCGTTGTGATAGAAGGGTGCCTCTA
Organism: Eucalyptus camaldulensis; assembly: GCA_019915185.1. Taxonomy (NCBI): domain Eukaryota; kingdom Viridiplantae; phylum Streptophyta; class Magnoliopsida; order Myrtales; family Myrtaceae; genus Eucalyptus; species Eucalyptus camaldulensis. The sequence continues at coordinate 10,682,607 of JAHSVA010000013.1, read as the reverse complement.
CAGCCTAAAGTCAAGATCTAAAAGTTGAAGAGAAACTTTGGATCCAAAGAGAGACCAACACATTTTCAAAACAGAACAATACTACGGATACAAAGACTAGCTTACAAAACTCATTTCTAAAATCCAAGTATTTAGGCAAGTATAGTACAGACGCCTAACACAAAAATATTTCGCATGTAACTTAGTAAACCATTTTCATTTACTTGGACTTAACATCTTCAGCATTACTCTACCAAAAAATGGTGATCTAAATGGAAAAATAGTTGGTAAAAAAAGATATAAACTAATGAATTCCCGCATCTAAGCACGTGAACAAATTGTTGTGAACAGAGGCTCTCATAACCAAGGCAAAGCATCACAGATGAGACTGCCAGTTATTTTATCTGCTCATTTTCTTCTGATAACTGAGTTTTCATTCTCAATGTTAGCTTGTTGACAGTAATAATACCATAGGAAAGCAGAGTTTCACTTACTACATCGAGTCTAAGGAGTGGAATTGGTAGTATAAATAAGCCTTAACTTCTCCTAGACTCAAATAGTGCTATTAGCGGGTAGAAAGAGTTTAATATGATTCATTGATACAAAGATTGACTCTTGCAATTATGAGGGATACATGCACAAAATGTGAGAAACTTTCCAGCCTATATCAAATCTCTCCTTGCAAGGAACGCTCAACCAGTACAAGAAGAGTAGCTGGAAGTAATATTACACCGTGAGAGTCACAAACAGAAATCGAAGGAAAACTATATAGATGCATGACGACATTGAGATGGTATTGCAAGGATTAAAGTTGCCAACTCCATGTGAGCATCTAGCATTTCTGCATCTGACATAGCTAGTTTATCTAACATAAATGACATCCCCTCCAATTCAAGTTCTTTTATCTTTGTGAACACTTTGATTGGTGTACCAAAAAGGGCAGCAAGATGGCAATACAGGAGTAGGGTACACTTCCGGTTGGTCTAGATGATTGTCAGCTATGTTTTGGAAATCTCCTAAGGCACCAATCTTGTCTAGAAGTTTATAGGAATCTATCGCGCACATAAATACAACTCCCTTCATTCAACTAATATCAACTCGGGATTCTTTACTTGCAACTACGTCATATCCAAATTTTCACTCCCATTATCATCATTCACTCTTCATTCTTGTGTAAAACACCAACTCCTTAGTTCAACGTCATGTTCTTATTTAGACTTTCAAGCACCTTACCCCTATATTCGCCAACTCTCCATCAAATGCAATTTGAACGGGGTTGGCAATTGAAGTGGTTTATTTGAGGAAAAGGATCGTAGCACATTTAAGGAAAAGCAAAGGGAGACTAAGGCCAATGACTCAAAGGGCGCATACCAAGCCATAGTGGAAGAAACGAACACACTGAATAACAAAAAAGGAGAACTCTCTCCAGTTGAAGCAATTACCAGGAGAGATTGTCCATAGCCTCTGCCAATTGCACCTTCGAGTCCTCCGTGACCATCGCCAGCAAATCCTTCTCTGGATTCCACTTCGCCATCTTCACCTGCCAATTGGAAGAAATCGAGCAAAAACCTCACGAAACCGAATGGGAAAACAATCGAGTCGACCCGCCCATTATTATGACGCAAAAGAAGGCGGACCGGAGCCGAACCTGAGAATGATCCTGGGCCAATCATATTTAAACTTAAGAATAGCTTGTAAAGTGGAAACTTAGTACGGTGCATGCATAAGATTAATTCAGTTCCACCACCCAGCCAATGAGATATACTTGTTACCGACACTAGCAAGTTTATCAAATGATGATACAAATAGGAAAGACTATAGGCAACAATAAGTTACCAAATGTCCAAACTGCAACTGGACATGGTAAGAAACTCAAGGAAAATAGTTTTTTGAGTTTACGATTGATGGCATGGCAATGAATTGATCCTTAGCTCGATTGTGTGGGCAGTGTGAAAAATTGTTACCACTAATTGACTTAGGGGGATTGCAGTATGGTTCTCGTTCTCCATCTCTAGGTGTAAATTAAAGTCCTAGATGTGTAATTTCCTTGGGTTAGTGTTTCGAAAGTGAGAATAAGACAACCAAGAAATAGTGTTCTCATAAAATAGAAGCAAAAGTGGCACTACTAATGCATTAGGGTCATCAACTACACATTTCTTGACATACTACGAGGCTCCAACTGTCGAGATATGCTGGAGTTTTTGAAGTTATGGTAAGTGAGAAAGTGAAACATCCTTTAAGATTGCATGCATATAATGGCATGTATATGCACATAGGAGGAAAAACTAAGGTGCTGCCACTTGTGCTGATGAGGAGAGCGGATACATAGTAAATAGGAAGAACAAAAGAACAAAAGTTTATAAAACCAGACTAGTGGTTCAACTAGTCAAACTTGAGAACCGTACTCTACCAGTTCAACCAGTTGAACCGATTGCATGTGACGTTATCTGATAGAATATGCATGTTCAGAACAAAAGGAGCCCCAGTCACTTGGTAGAGCCACTTGCCCACAAAAGATTGGATTCCAGTTCTCAAAAGCATTGTTTTAATTTCTTATAGACTAAGCCAATAGAGTCAATAAATATAATATTCACCACAAAAAGGAGCAAGAAGACATGCGGAGCAAATGGTTGGCATGCCTGTTAGTTACGAGAGGTCGGAGTTCCTATCCCCAACCCATTTTCTCGAGAGAGATATCTACAACTCATCTAAAGGAATTACTTTCGAGAAAAATATCCACATTCTTGCTAATGAATATGGAGAATACAATATATATGTGTCCTGGTTCATTTTGTACTTAAAGGAAATTGCTAGATCTCTTATAATGATTTAAAAGAAATGATTTCGAGGGACAAATTGTGAAAATAGTAGCCACTGTGACACAAGATGAAGAGATGAAGAGTTGAAGATGCTTTTAGAGTTGATTCCCCATGTGGTGTGCCACGGTAGTATATTGACCAGCAGTTGCCAAATGTACTTCATATTCTACAAGGCACGCCAAGGCGATGGATAGGAAGATGTCGAACAGATCGGAGATACTGGTCGAGATCGTCAAACTTACAAGCACGATAACCCAAACAGAGGGAGTTCAACTTACGAGAGTTGCGTATATGTGTTTAACCAAATTAAAATCGGGACTTCCATTACTACTCCATCTCAGGAAAATTATCCAAAAAATCCTAAACCTATTGCACTTTTGCCAATTTGGTGAAAAACTTTTCAATTTTGCTAATTAAGTCGTAAACATTTTCACATTATGCCAATTGAGTTTATCTAACCAAAATTTTGACTAGAATTTGCTAATGTTGACGGTTGGCACTAACGTGTCACTTTTTTAATAAAATTTTAATAATATTTTGAATTTGTTACGATTTTTTTCTTTTCATTTTTTACTTTTTTTGCTTTTATTTTTGGGTTTTGGAGTTAGGCTGGCGAGGGTAGCCAGCCAACCTAGGTTGAGGGCTTGCGCGCCCTCGCTTTGCCCAGCGAGGGCATCGTGGTCCTTGCTGGCCTAACTCCAAAAACCCTTTAAAAAAAAAGTAACAAAAAGAAAAGAAAAAATCATAAAAAATTCAAAATATTATTAAGATATTATTAAAAAGGTGACATGTTAGTGGCAACCGTCCACATTAGCAAATTCTAGTCAAAATTGGCCGGATAGACTCAATTGTCAAAATGTGAAAATGTTTACAACTCAATTGACAAAATTGAAATTAAATTGGCAAAAGTGTAATAGGTTTAGGACTTTTTAAACAATTTCCCCCTCCCCTCTATCATAGGCACACTATGCTTGTGGAACTATTATGAGTTTGAGATGAAACGCATTATAAGATTAGAGCATATACGATAGTCAATTCCACGGGGGATTATGATGGGCATAGACCACCAAATTTGCCATAGTCACTCGCCCTTGCCAGCCATGGCCTGTGGCTAGGTGGCTGGCAATCATCCACTGGCCAAAGAAAAGGGGAAAAAAAAAAGAATGAAAGGAAAAAGTCAGAAAAATTAATACAAAATTGTAAACATTATCCATGTCGGCAAATTCTGCTCAAAAGTTGACTGTATGGATTACATTGGCATATCCTCAAAAGGTTTAAAATTCAATTAGCCAAATTTGAAAGTTTATGATTGAATTGGTGCAAGCACAATACGCTTAAGACTTTCTTCGTAATTTCGCCTAACATTGTGTTCCGAACATCCAATACTCATTTGGCTTGAAAGGATGTCAAGTGTTTCCACACTTTGAATAGCTAAAACTCACTTTCACTTAGGTGATGTCAAGTGGACATTGACGAGATAATTTTACCACTAAGTAGATATGAAAAGATGTAATAAGCAGGCGGCGACATGTTTCTGTATGCATTTTTATCAATAGGAGATTGGAAGATCATATTAGAAAAGAAGATTGGTTGGTTAAACTAATATGAGGGATATTAGGTACTTATCTGCATTTGACCCCGTCATCATTAATAAAGTTATTTGTTTGTGTATAGATCAGCTTTGTTGCCTTCTTAAGTAACTAATTTTCTGATCAGTCTCATGTATTAAGTCTTGCCAGTTTGCTGCCATCCACAGGCAATAAAGCTATTTTTTCGGAACACTCACTGTTAAGACATGATGCTAAATTACCTTGATATTCTCCGATCATTCGGATGGTTAGTTTAATAATGATGTTGAGTTACAAATGATCATTAGTTCTATTATTACTGCGAATAGTGGCAGAAGTAGATTTTATGAGGCTCTACAATGGCTATTAATAGAAGGTTTAGCCAAAGGTGTCTGGTGCAATAGACACAAGTCATCTTCTTAGACATTTCCTATTAATAGTAAAGCTTCTTCCTTAGCCGTACTTCTTTTCCTAGCCTTCTAATCTTATTTTCTTGGTCCTTGAAAATTTTATCGCCAATTTCTCCAAAACAAGCTTGTGTTAAATGGGTCATGGAATTTAAAGTTTACATGGGATTTGCACTAGTAATGAACCTGTTAACAATCATTTATGTTATTGATAATGTTATTGTCCCATCCAATAATTAATGTTAAATGTCACTATTTATGCACTTGCATTCGAAAGAATACATTGAAGACGTAAAAGATTTGGAAGGGCTATAAATAAAGGATTTAATTTCAGAGTAAATTCAGCTAAGGTTCCCAAAGAGCTATCATCACGACAAATAATAAACATAAGAAAAGAAGTATCACAAATGTTGTCACGCCCCAACTCTCGGTTACGCGCACATCCTTCAATTTTGGTCGATTTTGAAAGCGATATCCCAGGACGTATCGCTGACCCTTTTCATTTTAATATGCACATGTGGAAGCAGTTATAAATCACTAGACAATAAAGCAATGGGATAGAAAAGTAGGGCCATAATTTTCATACTGAAATTCTCAACTACTCTTTTATACAGGCATCTCATAGTATATAATGCAATACTATTCTCAAGGGTCTGATCTAACCCTTATCCATATATACTCAAGGTCTGACAAAACAAGATGGGATCTCAGTTCTAATCCGGGTCGTACTTGGGGTTCTCCTCGGGGTTCTCCTCCATGTACTCCTCTTCGGGTTCCTCATTAGGGTTCTCCTCGTTAGATTCCACCCCTTAGATTCCTCATCTGGGTCCTGAAATGGTTATTCAATAACCACTGAGCAGCAAGTTCTACCTCTAAGACCCGATTAGTAAACTAATACACCTTAGGGCTGCCTATGCACTACATGAGTCAGAGGACTTACCTTGGCCTCAGATTCCACCTCCATATTAGCACAGATCAAATAGGCACCCAAGCAATCACATCATGGATCGAAGCATCGATCTAATCCATTTAATCGATTACACGCCGACAAGACCACTCACGGTCATTTCCATTCAATCAATCAATTTGCAACATCAAATCAAGGCAATGATCAATCACATTAAATCACGCTCAGATCGAATCATCGATCAATCGACCTAGTCGATTACAAGTCAGTCGAATCATTTCTAGGTCATTCACTCCATCCCACATAGCCTCCAATAGTACACTTAGTCATAGAGCTCCATCAATGCTCTCGGGCGTTGTTTTCGCCAAGGTGACATAAGTAACAGACGGTTTAAGTGCGTTCTTTAAGGCGCCGTTTTTGCACAGTGATATTCCTCATCACCGAACCACGCCCGTCATAGGTCACAAATCACTGACAGTCTATGTGCGTTCATTAAGGCGTCGTTTTTGCACAGTGATGTCCTTCATCACCGAACCACGCTTGTCACGATTCATAAGCAGTCTACGTGCGTTCTTTAAGGCACCGTTTTCGCACAGTGATCTCGCTAATCACCGAACCACACCTGTCACGATTCATAGGCAGTCTACGTGTGTTCTTTAAGGCGCCGTTTTCGCACAGTGATGTCCTTCATCACCGAACCACGCCTGTTTATACTTCGTACCTGATCGGTCTCAGCCAATAGAGTTCTCAGTTCACTCTCACAACTCTCTCCACTTTACAGCTCATCAAGGCATATAAATGCTAAATAGCCATACTCGGCCACCTACCAATCAGTCATTCAATTCCACTCAAATTCAATCAATTAAGGAATAATTCCTTAAATTGCACAATCAATTTAATTAAGCACAACGCGGAGCTCAAATAAATAAACGGACCGCACCACGACAATCAGCACGAAATTCCGGTCACCGGCCATCCCGATTGAATTTCCGGAAAATAAATAATTTGGAAAATTAAATAAATACAATCAATTCAATTTAGCACAATATAAAACTCAATTAAATAAACGGACTGCGCCACGATCATCAGCATAAAATCCCGGTCACTGGCCATCTTAGTTGAATTTTCGGAAAATAAATAATTAAATAATTAATTTCGAAAATTAATATTTAATTCCTAAAAATTCCACTTAGGCTCGAATTGCTTAATTAACACCCGATAAGGGACGGGAAAAATCCCAAGAAGCATCCAATAAATACTATAGGCAATTCTCTATCTAATTATACTAATCACACAACTAATAAGCAAAGCAATTAACTAATAATCACTAATCAATTCTAATCTAACCACCTAATTACACTTAATTAACACTAATCAACCTTTAAGTATAATTAGCAAACTAAGAAGGCATTAGTGAGTAAAACTCACTCAAAACGACGGGCTTGACGCGAGAATCGACTTTTCTCAAAGCGAGCCGAGCATCCAAGCTCGGGAAAACGGCCAAAACGGGCCAAAACCTCACTGACATACCCATTTTTTGCCCTCTCTGTTTGCTGCTGGAATGGGCGGTTCCGGCGCCGATTGAGGCGGCCAAGGGCGGCCAAGGGCAAGGCGGAGCTCCGGTGAGGCTGATGGTGGTCGAAGGTGGTTGGGCGGCGGCCTAAGGTGGCCGAATGGGACCGGGCAGAGGCAAAACAGGGGCTGGACAGCAGCTCGATCGGACCAGGGTAGACGGCGCACGGTGGGCGAGCGTGAGGCAAATGGCGGCGAGGCGGCGTGCGGCGGCCCCCGGCGATGTCGGCTGCTACTCCGAACCCAGGCGAGCTGCTTCCGTTTCTGTTCTTCAACTTGCAAACTTCGAATAGTAGAAAAGGGATGGGGAAGAGCTCGGCGAAAGAGAAAAGGGTTGGAGGGTGTGCGGGCGGCAAGGCGGCGGATGGCGGTGACTTTAGTTCCGATTGCTTGTTGCGACGGCGCCGAGAGGAACCGCTGCTTCGGCCTGCTGGCTCGCTAGTCTCCAGCTTCCATGGTGTCGTGCAGCTGAAGATGAAGATGCAGGGGAGAGAGGCAGCGACGAGGAAGAGAAGGGGGAACCGGTTTCCCCTTTTTCCTCTCTCACTCTCTCTCTCTCTCTCTTAGGTCATGCGCACGTGGGCCACCATGAGCTGTCATCCACCCACATTTCTAGCCCAAAAATGCCCCTTCTAGAAGCCTTTAGATAGGCCAAAATGTGCACGTATGTGTGGCATACGAATTTCACTAGGTTTTTCCCTCCAATTGAACCTTAATCCCACTTGAATTAAATCAAATTGTCTCCCATTAATCCATTCAACACCTCATCAATCAAATTGGTATTTTTTTTCTTACCAATGTGGCCTACTTGCATCCCAATTTTCACAATCCCTGGCTTCAACTGAACAAAAACGGCCCAATTTATCTAGTCGAAATTAGAACCCGGAAATCTGGATGTCACAACTCTTCCCCTCTTATAAAAATTTCGTCCTCGAAATTTAAACTTTTACCAATCCTTATACAAAAGGTGGGGGTATTGTCGTTTCATTGAGTCTCACTACTCCAGGCTAATCCTTCGGTCTTGTGGTGTTGTCCGACCATTTTGACTAAGGAGATCATCTTGGTACACAAACTCTGCTCTTTCTGAACCAACAACTGAACTGAGCTTCTCACATAAGGCACTCTGTCATCCACATCTGATATCTTTTTCTCGACTCCCTAATAAACCTTCAAACCTCAACAATTCAAAATTTCTGACAGTTCTGAACAATCTTTACTCTGACACTGATCTAACAACTGCAAACACTGATTACTGAGCTGACTTTGGCCTGAAATCTTTCTTCACTTTCTTTTCACCACTAAAATTCTGTACCCTCTGCTATACACTGCTTAATAAAGAACCCTTTGAAAACTTTGCCAAATTTATAATCTCTGCTCTAGATTCGAAATATAATTCATCCCCGGCACTCCATGCCGGCCAATTATTTGATGCACACACACTTTGGTATACCCACTCTGTGACAAGACAGAATCTTCAATTTCTGAAATTGAACTTAGATTGGTGGTTAATTTCACTTTGACATGCTTTTAGTGTGACCTAGGCTACTGGGTAGTTTTCAGAGCTTTTTAGGACAAATGACCCGTGGTCGATTTTCTTCGAGCCACAGTGAACCCACTCAACACATTGGCGACTCTCAATTGTCATGAAAATCTCTAGGATTCAAATATGGACACAGGGTACCAAAACGATAGTAGAATCAAATTAGTGCTGGTCGATGAGAATTTTCCAATTTAGTGGAGTCACCCACGATCGATCATTCATCTCAGTCGAACCGATCTATCTCTGATTTCAAATCGATTTTATACTGTGTCGCAATGATCTCTAAAGATGAGCACGGTCGAGAAGTCGATTCCTGATCGAATTCTCAAGTCTATTTGTCTTGAAGTCCTTAATAACTTACCCAACTAGTCTAGTTATCTCGTGAGTGGCCAACTCAGAGAAAAACACGGTAATTGTGTCGGTGAAATGCCCAATTTATCTAATCGAAATCAGAGCCCGAAATCTGGATGTCACACACTTAAAACAAGATCTATTCGTACCGTACCAAAGTGGACCAACTCCATCTATCGATTGATCACTATCCGCAAATGGTATCAGTAATCCCTTGAATCCTTAGTAAGCCTATCACAATGTTCCATTGTGATATATTTCCATTCCCACTTGGGACTCTCAAGTGATGGTAAAATCTTCCGGGTTTGCATTTCTGAACTTCTACTTACTGACACCTCTGATACTTGCAACCTGCTTGGCGATATCTATCTTCATATCGGTCTACCAATCTAGCTGATGTCGATTCTGATCCATCTTGAATTGTTTAACCAAACACTATAATACTTATAGTGAATTTCTAACAAGGTCTTTTCCCTGAGTGCTGCACTGTCAAGTGCACTCAATTCCCCATGGAACCCGAACGTTCCATCCTCAGAAGTCTTAAAGTCAGATTCTTTCTTGCCAGTATCCTCTTATAAGATCTTCTGAACATCTCTGTCTGTCAACTAGGCGCCGATTCTAACTTGAACATTTGGTTCAATTTTGAGGGTGGCTATAAAATTCAAAAGGTAGCCTGCCTCAAATTTGAAAACCAAATTTCGAATCCTTTTCAAGTAAAGTCTATACTTTAGCTAGTCTATGCACAATTGAAGACTCTCGGCTCAACACATCAATAACTCATTCCGTTCCTCCAAGGTGATACTAGATAACACCATTACAGTCCTGCCAAGGTTCTGATTCACGATACCATTTCATATTCAACTTATTGGGTCTCAATTGGCGAAACGGTTATGCAACAATCTTCTCATGATGTATCCACATGTACCCAGTCCTCTGCAAGACACATCACTAAAGATTTCATGCTTTCTAGAGCCAAATGAAAAGTTTAGCACAAGTACGATAGTCGGTTCTTACTTAAGCTCTGGAAACTATCCTCGCACTTGTCTATGCTAATGAATTTCTCTTCTTTCTTAAGAGGTCAAGCCCGCGATGATACTGATGCTGAAAATTCTTTCACGAACATTCTGTAGTAATCTGCCCAATCCCCACGGCTTTTGATCTCTGACATTGTTGTCGGTCTCGATCCATTAACAACTGATTTGATCTTGGCTGGGTCCATGAAGATTCCTTAACCTGTAATCACATGACCATTCTTAAGGGCTCTCGTGATCCTCATCACTTAATGAATACCCTAGAATGTCACTACACCACACGATTACCATTGATCTAGATATTCTTCGAATACTCGGTTTGTCAAATCTATGACAGCGGCTGGAGCATTCGTCAAATCAAATGGCTTCACATTATTCTCACAAGGGCAAAATCAAGTGCGAAATGCTGTCTTCAGTATAACCTCCTTCCTGGTTCTCAACTGACAATAACCTGTCCTCAAGTCGATTCTTGAAGACATCAACACTCTTTATAACAAGTCACCCAATTCGTCGATCTTTGACAATGAACACTTATCCTTGATTGCCACTTGATTGAGTCGACTATAGTTGATGCATAATTGCAACGAACCATCTTTCTTTCTTTCTCACTATGAGGCTGATGTTTCTCCTAGGTAATGCACCGATATGCATGAATTCCACATTCATTAATTCTCACATCTGCACCATTGGTTCTATAAATTCAGACAACAACAACCGGTAAGAAACTTTAGAGAATGGTTCTATTCTAGTTGCTAGCTCGATCGTAATTCCTTCTCCTTCTCTGGTGACGGTCTGATAATCCTTCTTACAACACTTCCAGGGATTCTTGGACTACTGAGGAGTCCTCAATTTTCAATTCTTCAATCTATCTTATTTTTGACAAATGCCAAGTAACCTAGACAACCTCCATCTAACAAACAGATTGCCTCAAGTGACGAGATTATAGAGGTCAATGACCCTTCTCGATTCTCAATAAAACTTGGCACTTCTACCTGCTCCTGAAATAAACTGGGTTACTCTACCATAACAATTTATCATCACAAGATGCTCCAAGAGTTAATTCTTTTTGCACTCGGCGATAAAGTCATACACCAATGGCAAATCAAGTGCAACTTTAGTCAGTGATCCCTTTCTTACAACCTTAACATACAACTGAAATTCCACACTTGTATTCCCACTACTCTCTGGCACCACTATGATGAAATCACTTCAAAACATTCTTCCATTGAATAAGGCATAGTCAATTCCATTCCTGTTCCTTTTTGCCATCTTAACGGCGTCTTATCTACGGTATTGGTATCAATGCTCACTTGGACTCACACTGATAGTTTTTCACCTGATAGCCGTGCTGACTACCATCATAGCACGTTTTAGCCATTCTTAGACACAGGATTAATCCATGCATCTTCCATACTTTTGGCACTTACCAAGTGAGTCTTCTACCTCCTGTCAAATGCTAGCATGCACTATTTCTTGTACCGGAGATCTATCTCAAAAATTCCACAGTGCGTTCTACGGCACACCTCTTTTGACCTGTCCTATTAACGGTGACAGTAGTAACAGTTGTCGAGATTCCATCTACTTATGCAGATACCCCATAGTTCACTATCCATATTGGCGACACTTATGACAATTTCCTGTCCTCAAAATACATGAGACTAATCCATACCATCTTCCATGTAACATATCTTCCACGGAACAACATGTTCCATTTGTTTGAATACTAACTTGATTATTCTGCCCTTCCTATTGGGTGGAATAGAATATCGTTCCCTTAACATCAATCTTTACCCTGATCGAATTCCAAGTCTGCTTACGATAAATCTTGACTTAGATATTGAAATCTATTCCCTGATCATCCTTCCAGGTTGGACCTCAACAAGGTAATAACAACAACTTGATTCTGATCTTACTGGTTCATCCAAAACCCAAGGAACACTTGCATTAGAAAGATCTTATTGGACTTAGGATCATTCAACGCTGCTACACTAGTACCAACCTGCGGTGGCACTCTTACGCTCGAGCTGGCCAGAGTCAACACTCTGCCTTCCGAATCCACAACAATTAAAAGCAAGCGATTCACACTCGACAAACAATTCTACCAATTAGCTATCAAAGACATGCACCAGTCATGAATTTAAAGGCCTTTCCTACTATTATCCCATAGGTCATCACACCTTATCACTCCAATACCTAACCATTGCTCTGATACCACAAAAAGGGGATGTCACGCCCCGACCCTCGGTTACGCGCACATCCTTCAATTTTGGTTGATTTTGAAAGCGATATCCCAGGACGTATTGCCGACCCTTTTCATTTTAATTTGCACATGCGAAAGCAATTATAAATCCCCAGACAATAAAGCAATGGGATAGAAAAGCAGGGCCATAATTTTCATACTGAAATTCTCAACTACTCTTTTATACAGGCACCTCATAGTATATAATGCAATACTATTCTCAAGGGTCTGATCTAACCCTTATCCATATATACTCAAGGTCTGACAAAACAGGATGGGATCTCAGTTCTAATCCGGGTCATACTCGAGGTTCTCCTCGGGGTTCTCCTCCATGTACTCTTCTTCGGGTTCCTCATCAGAGTTCTCCTCGTCAGATTCCTCCTCCTTAGATTCCTCATCTGGGTCCTGAAATGGTTATTCAATAACCACTGAGACAACGTCTCAGCAAGTTCTATCCCCTAAGACCGGATTAGTAAACTAATACACCTTAGGGATGCCTATGCACAACATGAGTCAGAGGACTTACCTTGGCCTCAGATTCCACCTGCATATTAGCATAGATCAAATAGGCACCCAAGCAATCACATCACGGATCGAAGCATCGATCTAATCCACTTAATCGATTACACGCCGACAAGACCACTCATGGTCATTTCCATTCAATCAATCAATTTGTAACATCAAATCAAGGCAATGATCAATCACATTAAATCACACTCAGATCGAATCATCGATCAATCGATCTAGTCGATTACAAGTCAGTCGAATCATTTCTAGGTCATTCACTCCACCCCACATAGCCTCCAATAGTACACTTAGTCATAGAGCTCCATCAATGCTCTCGGGCGTCGTTTTCACCAAGGTGACATAAGTAACAGACGGTTTACATGCGTTCTTTAAGGCATCGTTTTCGCACAGTGATATTCCTCATCACCGAACCACGCCCGTCATAGGTCACAAATCACTGACAGTCTATGTGCGTTCATTAAGGCGTCGTTTTCGCACAGTGATGTCCTTCATCACCGAACCACACCTGTCACGATTCATAGGCAGTCTACGTGCGTTCTTTAAGGCGCCGTTTTCGCACAGTGATCTCCCTAATCACCGAACCACGCCTGTCACGATTCATAGGCAGTCTACATGCGTTCTTTAAGGCACCGTTTTCGCACAGTGATGTCCTTCATCACCGAACCACGCTTGTCTATACTTCGTACCTGATTGGTCTCAGCCAATAGAGTTCTCAGTTCACTCTCACAACTCTCTCCACTTTACAGCTCATCAAGGCATATAAATGCTAAATAGCCATACTCGGCCACCTACCAATCAGTCATTCAATTCCACTCAAATTCAATCAATTAAGGAATAATTCCTTAAATTGCACAATCAATTTAATTAAGCACAACGTGGAGCTCAAATAACAATCAGCACGAAATTCCAGTCACCGACCATCCCGGTTGAATTTCCGGAAAATAAATAATTAAATAATTAATTTGGAAAATTAAATAAATAAATACAATCAATTCAATTTAGCACAATATAAAACTCAATGAAATAAACAGACTGCGCCACGATCATCAGCATAAAATCCCGCTCACTGGCCATCTTAGTTGAATTTTTGAAAAATAAATAATTAAATAATTAATTTCGAAAATTAATATTTAATTCCTAAAAATTCCACTTAGGCTCGAATTGCTTAATTAACACCCGATAAGGGACGGGAAAAATCCCAAGAAGCGTCCAATAAATACTATAGGCAATTCTCTATCTAATTACACTAATCACACAAGTAATAAGCAAAGCAATTAACTAATAATCACTAATCAATTCTAATCTAACCACCTAATTACACTTAATTAACACTAATCAACCTTTAAGTATAATTAGCAAACTAAGAAGGCATTAGTGAGTAAAACTCACTCAAAATGACGGGCTTGACGCGAGGATCGACTTTCCTCAAAGCGGGCCGAGCATTCGAGCTCGGGAAAACGGCCAAAACAGGCCGAAACCTCACTAACATACCCATTTTCTGCCCTCTCTGTTCGCTGCTAGAAGGGGCGGTTCTAGTGCTGGTTGAGGCGGCCAAGGGCGGCGGAGGGCAAGGCGGAGCTCCGGTGAGGCTGATGGTGGTCGAAGGTGGTCGGGCGGCGGCCTGAGGTGGCCGAATGGGACTGAGCAAAGGCAAAACAAGGGCTGAACGGCAGCTCGATCGGACCAGGGTAGACGGGGCACGGCGGGCGAGCGTGAGGCGAACGGCGGCGAGGTGGCATGCGGCGGTCTTCGGCGACGTCGGTTGCTGCTTCGCACCCAAGCGAGCTACTTCCGCTTCTATTCTTCAACTTGCAAACTTCGAATAGTAGAAAAGGGATGGGGAAGAGCTCGGCGAAAGAGAAAGGGGGCGGAGGGCGTGCGGGCGGCAAGGTGGCGGACGGCGGTGACTTTAGTTCCGGTCGCTTGCTGCGACGGCGCCGAGAGGAACCGCTGCTTCGGCCTGCTGGCTCGCTGGTCTCCAACTTCCATGGCGTCGTGCAACTAAAGATGAAGATGCAGGGGAGAGAGGCAGCGACGAGGAAGAGAAGGGGGAACCGGTTTCCCCTTTTTCCTCTCTCACTCTCTCTCTCTCTTAGGTCATGCGCACGTGGGCCGCCATGAGCTGTCATCCACCCACATTTCTAGCCCAAAAATGCCCCTTCTAGAAGCCTTTAGATAGGCCAAAATGTGCGGGTATGTGTGGCATACGAATTTCACTAGGTTTTTCCCTCCAATTGAACCTTAATCCCACTTGAATTAAATCAAATTGACCCCCATTAATCCATTCAACACCCTATCAATCAAATTGGTATTTTTTTTTCTTACCAATGTGGCCTACTTGCATCCCAATTTTCACAATCTCTGGCTTCAACTAAACAAAAACGGCCCTATTTATCCAGTCGAAATTAGAACCCGGAAATCTGGATGTCAGAAATGCACATGTTACATTCATGCATACTTTCTCTTGGAGACTGGCAAAAATTCCGAGAGAAAGAATACTACAATTAAAAGACTCCATGATGCTCTTTATTAAGGATACAAAGTCCATTCACTTGTAGACAGAATCTCATGATCTTAAACCTACCATCTACTTGAGGGCTCCAAATAGCTGAGATTGGAAATATAGCCTATGTTCTTTATTGCCACGTTGAAACCATATATCTGGCTAGTCACGTTCCCCATAAGAGTGTATTTTCTACATTGGATTGGATGCTTCGCTTAACAATGACACATGGAGAAGCGAGTCGATTTCGGGTGAGAGATTTCAACATTCAAAAGCGGAGCTCGTTAATTGAGTACACTACCCAAACCATTCAATCAAAAGCGTCGATAATCCAAACCAAACAGTTGGTTCTCTTACACATGCAAAGAGTAAACATATACAGATGAAGCAAAAGCTTGGCACTATCGAGTAGGTCTCAGAGCTTACAGCAATACCATGACGACAGTTACCACCGGATAGAAGCCATGATTCAGCATCTTTCGGTCAATTCTATCTGACTCAATAGATAATCGCTACCTTTTACTCCTCTTTTTCTATCGACAAATACCCGCCTAGAAAAAAAGGCACATTGCAGGTATAGATTAAGACTTCTCCAGAAAGGGTGAATTCGAAGAGCTTCAGTCATAAAGCCCACATGCATTGCTTCTTACACCGATGTCTGCAGCTTCAAGTATTAGAGGTCCACCCATAGCAGCAACATGAGCATAACCACCACAAACTCTTGAACGGACAGTCATTCTGAATAAGAGATTTCTTCTTCATACTTGTCCAGTATGTAGATCAGGGCTCGCTTTCTTGAAGCTACAACACAAGCCACACCTCTACTAGCCGTTGCCCAAAAGAAAAAAAAAATCAACTTGATTTCAGTCCAGTGTTCCCTGAATGTATGGCCATAACTAACGTGATGTTTACATACCTTTGTTGGGTAAAAGTAAAAGTACAACACATGCATTATGATAAAACACAGGCAGGAAGCAAACCTTTTGTGCCTAAAGAGGCTACAACATGCATGTAACTATGAATGCTCTACAGTATCTTGCTACACTAGATACCATGGTAGTATCTATGGTCATGAACTTGTAAATAGTGGTTCTCGGTCAGTAACTCAGACTGCTATGCAGCTACCATAAGAGAATGATCATTCTTTTGGTATTTGTTTGGCGACTAAAAAATCATTTTGCGATTTGTCCTCTCAATTGATTTAAAATTTAGGGGAAACCTGATACTTCATTTTTTTTTGGTAACCTAGGGAACCTTGCACGACCGGCAGCCGGAGGTAAACCACTGGGGGCGACACGTACTAGCCACCACACACGTGCCACTGGGCAAGTCACCACACAGCGCTTCAGCCTCTCTGCTTCGCAGGGGCTTCGAACCTTGTCCCTCAGCAATAAAGGACAAAGGCTCTACCATCCTCGCTACCATGGCGGGTGGTTTTCATTTTTTTTTCTTTTTGTTACTTCTTCAACTAAAAAATATTTTTTATTGGAGCATACTTTTGCACTTCTTCAATCTATAGGAACAAACATGAAGTGGTCCATTAAAGAGGCACAGTGTCCCTATGCCAGTCCCATTTGAACTTAATATAAGGTTCTAAGTGGAAATGTAGTAAGGAGCATGAACAGGATTAATTCAATTCCATCACCCAGCCAATGAGATAAATTTGTTACTGACACTGGCAAGTTTATCAAACATTGATCCCCAAGGAAAGAGCATGGGCAACAATAAGTTTCCAGACATCCAAAACTACAAATGGACATGGCAAGAAGTTCAAAGAAAAAACCTTCAGAACTATACAATTGATGGCATAGCAATGAATTGATCCTTAGCTCGATGGCATGACAGTGTCAAAATGTTCTTACAACCAGCTGACAAGGGAGGAACCACAATATGAAGAGTGCTGCGAAGCTTCTCATTCTCCATCTCCAGGCGTAAAATATGGTCCTAGATGTGCAGTTTCACTAGATTAGTGTTTCAAAAGTGAGAATAATACAACCAAGCAAAAATATCCTAACAAAATAGAAGGAAAAAGGGCACTGCTAACCCATTAGGGCCATCAAAGGCACATTTCTTAACCTACATACAAGGGTCCAGCTGTCAAGGTAAGTTGGAACTTTTCGCAGTTACGGTAAGGCAGAAAGTAAAACACCCTTTGAAATTGCAAGCATGTAATGACATTTGTATGCATTATGCACATAGGAGGAAAAACTAAGCTGCTGCTAATCGTTCTGATGAGAAGAGCAGATAAATAATAAATAGGAACAATAAAAAAACAAATGTTTTAAAACCAGACCAGTGGTTCAATCAGTCAAAGTGGTAGAATCATGCTCTTCCAGTTCAATCAACTGAACCGATTGCATGTGATATCATCTGATAGAATGCTTTGCAATAATTAGATTACACACTTTCAAAACAAAAGAAGCCCAGTGAGTCGGCAGACACCATAAAATCTTAATAGATTACACACGCTTGATGTCATCTTAATAGCATCCTGTTCAATTTTAGATTAGGCCAATATGGTCAATAAATAAATTAATAACCACGAATTGTAGCAAGAAGACACTGTAGCAAATGGTTGGTATGCTTGTTAGTTACAAGAGGTTGGAGTGCCAAACCCTAACCCAATTCCAACACTACTCCCTTAAGTTTTTTTATGGCCCAGATCTAGTCCAGACTGGTTGACAGGTTTGCTGGGTATCAGTTGATAGGTACACCTGGTTACGGTTGAAGAGGGTCAATACCATCAGTTCTTGATCAATACTATTTCTGTTGGGAAACCAGACCGGACAGGTCTGGTTCCTTGTCCAACCAGAGCCACTTCTTAAAACTTCAACATGAACAGGAGTCGATAGAAAAGCACAATATGCTACTTTTTTCCTTTTGCCATCAATGCCTTAAATAGTGAATTGACATGATCGGAATAGAACTCTAGATATCACGAGTAAGAAAATAATACGCAAGCTCCGGATCCAAGAGTTACCTTCAATTGGCACAAATCCCAGTTATTTGCATACGTGGTTCCTACAATACACACAAATGGAAGGTCACTAGCCTGCAGGATCGTCATCCCGGCATCTCCCAAGTTTTCATGAGTATCATTCATCTTATTTAGCAACATAATAATTTGATGTTCCTGATTCCAATAGAATATATTAGCCACATTTGCAAATTGGGCTACAAAATATGATATACAAAGCTTTTACCTCAAATAGAGCCTAATCCACACCAGAGTGACCAAGAGAGATGCACATCAAGATCCTTCCAAAGATCTTCCCTTCTTCACATTGCTTGAATCATTCTTGCTTGAATCGTTCTTAAGTCCACTCACTACTGCTATACAATTTGTTACATCTAAAAAACACTTCTCAGGTATTTGGAAGGAAATATAATCTGAAGCAAATTCAAAGTCATCCTGCAATAACATACAGAGTGATGATTAGCATGAAAAAGCAGTTGGACTCTGCACATTTGGATCTCTGGATAATATTTGTAGTTTCAGATTAAAGGTATATACCCTATAGAAGGGCCGTGAATTGCGAATATATCTGGTGAAACTGACGTAAGACAGAATTGTAGCAATAAATTCTCACAAAGTATCTTTTTCGGAATAGAAGAGAAAGGCATCTGGGCAGCTTCCTTGAAAATGTGATCATCAAATTAGTTTCTAATCAGGAAACATGAGGTACAGTATTTCCACACGCAAGGATCATAACCTAAACACAGAGCCCAATCCCATAAGATCACCCAACTAAAGCTTCCATATACACTGTCAAGTAATCAAACCTGAGATCAAATACGAAAAACTAGATTATTAGACGGTGGGTAAGTGAAAAACCATTGTTGAGGACAACCTCCAGAAGACAACCCCTAACCCCCGAAGGTTTCCTTTTCTTTCTCTCCTTCTCTCATTATAGTCGCAAGGTTCTGGCCACTCAGACAAGAAAATGAAAAATATAGGACAACTTTATGCTAATAAGCATTTGGATAGAAATATCCACAGACAAACCTATTAACAGAAGTCCTGAATTAGCCAAACGAAAAATGAATATTTGAGCTCAAATAACTGATGAGTTTGGTAAAAGCAAAAGCACAAACTTTTAATTAAAGAATTGCAATGTTTACATAAACAAATTGTGAGCCCAGGTATCATACTCAAACTCTTGTTGATCCACAATTTCACATTTGGTGCACATATCAGCAATGAGAACCAGACTCGATGGGGTGAAAGCAATCACTTCAAACAATAGATAATGGCAATGATTTATCCTGTAGTTCATATTTTTCCCACGGAGGTAGCATGTGTAAGAACAATTATAAATGGAAAAAGTAGATATAGCATTAATGTGAAGAATTTACAATGAAAGAGCAATAAACAACACATTCAAGTAAGAACTTCTATACACGAACAAGATTCTATTACACTTCAGTTTTTTAATTCTTTTGCTAATACCTGCATTCCATCTACTGAAATTCCTTCACAAATGTCCTTCCCAAATATTCTGTGTCCCCGAAATCCTCCAAACTGCAGTAATTCTCCAACTCTCGTTATTGTTTGTCTGAGATAATAATGAGGGTAAGACATCTCACTGACCTGACAAGATATATCAAGGCAGAAAAGCGCAAGGAATTGCATTTGATATTTCGGATTATGAGACCTTCCAATCCAATGAGAAACGACAATCAACCCGTCGATTCAACCCTTGTTACCATGTGGTTACTTAAAGTAGTGCTGGACCAACAATAACCACAGTTGAAGCCCAGCAAACCACCCTAGCTCGAGTCAACCTCATCTAGTGGAAGTGCATTCAAGTATTTCCTGTTCCAGTCCTGGAACGGAATTGGGAAAACCTGGGTGTTATTACGGGAATGATCCTAGTTTTCGTGCTTTGGTGGGTGTCCGTTAATTCAAAAATGAATATAGGTGACGATGATAGCAAGATGACCTGAAATGAAGAACTAGCCCCCAAATCAGGAGTTATTTACAATTTCATATTCACAATTTTGCCAACTAATTTGGTCACATTGCCTCAAAGCATGAGTCAGCCGCTAAAGCACATGAAAATAATCCTAGGCTTGACCGCATATCATTCTGATATTTAAAGCATGACCAATTTCCATTACAAACTTATATTCTAATTCTCTGCTGCATTAATGGATTGCACAACTTAGCAAAGGCCAACAAAATTAGCCGCTAGAGTACATTAAGGCGATACTAACCTGACCACACCTCGCAGTATCCAAGCCACCGCCTCACCATATTTCAGGTACAAAGGATGAAGAGATGACCCACCACCCTTGGAATTATAAGGTCATCTTATGTCTAATTATAAATCCAGTCTCGCTTCATGTCTCCGGATGATACATATGATTCTATGACTAGGGCCAGGCTAACCTTTTCTTATTAGCTGAATGAAATTCATTAAGAAAACCAAGGAGGAGCAAAACTCACAGATAATTCACAAGAGAAAAAATTTAATTCAATGGTTAGCCATAATATCAACAATAACCAAGTAAAAGTATATCTGAGCTAAAATGACAGGAAAAAGTTTAACTTTCAATATATAAATACACAAGGAATTTCTACTGGAAGCTTTTTATACATGGTGATGCCAAAGATTCCACTTGGTACCTCCATCATGTATGAGCAACGAAGAACTAAAGATTCTGGGGTTCCAGGTGCCATATTGTAAAGGACGTGTAATTAGGAACTAGAACAAGTTAGAGAAAATCACTCACGGATCAATGGTAGTTTCTTCATCAGCCTCAGAAAGATCCAGAAGATGCATAGCAGCATCTTGATCATATAGAAACTTCAAGAACACTACAACAAGTTCACCATCGAACTCAAAAGAGTATATAGGAATTCACCATAAGGAAGGACCCTGATTGACAAAAGTTAGACAAACCTATTGTATGTCAAAAGTTGATCACTTGGCTCTGACGTTGATCGCTTTATACATTTCAGAAGCCAACTGAAGAAATTTGCAAACCGAAAGAGAGAGAAAGCAAAAGCTTCAGCAATATGCACATTATTAACCAATACAATATGCTTTCGATCCCTAAGGCAAATACTACAAGCATGCCACAGGCTCAAGAACTCCATAGGATCCTACCGATATTTTGATCTTGCTCTAGATATTAGTGGTTACACTATGACTTTTTCATTTTGAAACAGGTAAAATTGCATTTCTTCAGGGTAGCATGCAAGAATTGAGAAGGTACAAACCCCAAGTTGTGTGAGGCAGGGGAAGCAAAGATACAGAAAAGTCGTGCAATTTCTCTTTTTGGCTGCTTCAAAAGCATGACGATATGAACAAAGCAACAATGTGCTATTGTCAGTATTCCGTAACGACCTTAACAGGTACTAAAAGGACCTTTGTTGAACAGGTTCAAGTCACGTGTAAAGCCCAACGTCTAACAATGAATCCTTTACAACCTTGATAACAAGCTCATTTTTCAAATAATTAAAGGCTCTTTAACTTACATCAATATGTCATTCTAAGCAACCCATATCATATCTTATCCACAAATAGTTCAACTTCATGTTTAAAATTTAGTAATTTAGTGTCACTAAAGACATGATACCATACATGATAAGAGACGGGCAAGATATTACGATAGTTGCAAACAGAAGATATCAAGAAAGGTAGAGAAATCACAAGAAAGATTGTAACAGGCGTACCGGCTTCTCAACAAATGAGAGCACCCTTATGAATCACTCAACCTGTACAAGCAGCATTCCAGCCTTTTCCACTGCATTATCCGCCAGTGTCTCATCCGAACCAATACCTAGATAACAAGAACGCCATCTTGAAAGACCCCTGAGCTCACCCATTCTAAAGCCAATGGTTTTTGCAGCAGGCTACCAAGTAAATAACAATACTTCAATTAATTAACCCCGTAAGTCAATATCATCCCTTAAGAAAACTGACACACTGATGAGGGATAAAAATAGCATTGACCACATATGTTACTTGCTGGAACCATTGAAGTTACAAGTTTACAAAAGAAAATGTTTTACACAGTAGATGGTCATTACGAGCCATGTTCATCTTTTGCAAACTGTGTTTGAACTAGACAACATACTCTAGAGTCTCTGCCAAATAAAAGTTATACTGGAAAATTCAATAAAGAAATGGAGCCTAGTCTGCTATCCAATACATGCAAGCAGATTAGAAGTTCGGAATGTTCATCTGAAATTATCAAGTCCTGCCCCAAAGTTGCTTTAAGAGAGAGAGAGAGAGAGAGAGAGAGAGAGAGAGAGAGAGAGAGAGAGGCCATTTATGTGATAGTTTTGGGCTATAAGCACAATATTGACAGGAAAAGCTATTGTTTTCAAGGAGACAAAAGCCCTAGCCCTTTTGCAGTTAGCTTGGGGAAGGGTAATCTCTTTACAACAATCAAATATCAAACCGCATTTCTATTCAACAGCTTGGGGAAGGAAAACTTCTTTACAACATTTAAATATCAAATCACGTCTCTAGAGTCCTATTACCTATTTAACTCCCCAATTATCAAATGTTTACACTTCAATGTAAGGTGAAGTCCCAGCTTACGAGAGAGGCGGAGTACTATAACATTTAAATAGTAAACCACATCTTTATTTCATAGCTTAATCTTTTTATCACTTGGCAATTTTTCCACAAAATTCTACATCGTCGTGAATGCACATTTTGATTAGACAAAAGAAGAAAGGAGCCCGAAAGCATTGATCGGCAGTACCATGGAGTTAAAGAGAGTTCATAAGCCTTGGTAAGAAAGAAATAGGCAGGCTTTTAGAAATGAGGAAAGTTCTGTAGGTGCTGTAAAAGGTATTTGGCTTTCTACATTATTTTTTTTCACATTGTGGTGGCAGTTCTTTGGACACCAAGTTTTTTTTTTAATTTTTTAATTTTAAAGGTAAATATGAGCTTATAGGTGGAAATTTGTAAATAGGAGGCATCCCCTTGGTGCTCTTGGTGCTCTTTAATAGACTTATCCAAAAAAAAAGGAAATAGGAGTCTATAACCTTAAAGAATGTAACTAGAAACATCATTTCTCACTATAGTAGTAATCAAGAAGAATATGTAGCATGTACATGAGAGTCACTGTACCCTCGAGAAGCACAGAATCTGATCTAATTAACAACAGCCCTGTAGTGTGCATGTACATGTGTGTGCACCTGTGCAAGCACATGATCGCATGCATGTGCACACCCAAGCACATGTTCACAACACACAAAAATGCCCACATAAATGGAGAGAGATCTGGCAAGGGAATAAACTGGCAATATATTTTCTCTAGATAATAAAGGATTTTGTTGAAAGAAAAAGTTCCAGTACATCAGTATATATGAGAACAAAACAAAAGAGAAATAAACAAAAATGAAGCATTAGAAGAGTATAAAGAAACATAACACGATGCTCAAAGCCGGTCAAAAGGTATAACGCAAAAGCAACCAAAGATTCCAGACCCTACATTTTGTTGCTTTCTTTCCTAAGGCACCACATGAGACAAAGGTGCAATGCTTCAGAACTTCTTAGTAATTGATCCTCCTAATTAGGCATTCCAACAATGAAAAAAGTGATGGCATGTTTTGGCAAAAACCAAACCACCTTAGACAAGCTGAAGACTTGACGTAAAAGCTTGCGAGCAAAGTCAGAAAGAAGAAAGAGATGTTCAACATTTTCCCACAAATGCTTTCACACACAACACCATTCTATGAAAAATCAAATTCCGTTTACTGAGATTCTCAATCATAAGAACCTTATTCCAATTTGGTGCGCACTTACTACAAAACATACACTCCCAAGTAATGGAGTTTGATTCTCACATATTAGTGTTGTATGTGTAAGCATTTGGGTGAAATGTCAAGGATCAAGGAAGCTTTGGTCGCAGATTGTTATCGTTTAAACAACGAAATGATCATTTGGGACATTGAGTTCGTTAGCCAAGCCCAAGATTAAGAGTTCGAAGCACTTGCCTGCCTCCTTTTATGTCTTGCATAATTCAAAGATTTATGTTGCTTAACAGAAGAGATGGAATCTTTTCTGAAAAGTCTTACTACAAGCTGCTCGATAGGGAGATTCGTGGCAAAACAGAGTTTCCTCAAAAATCGATTTGGAAAGTGAGATTTCCAATTAGAGTTTCTCTTTTTGCTTGGGAAGCAACCTGGGAACAAATCCTTACTTTAGAAATGAGACAAAATCCTGATTAACAGGTGTTTCCTCAGCAAAAAGAGGCAGAGTCCACGCGGCATCTCCTCCTTCATTGTTCTTTGACAAGAATTTGGACAGTTTCCTATGCTTGCACTATGTTATCATGGGTTTATCAGAGGTTTTATTGGGCAAGAACTATAAGCATGGCAGGGCATTCCTTTACAGCACAACAAGTAGGATTAACTTAATTCCCCTGTTTCTTTCAGTACAAAAATTGACTCGCAATTGTGAGGAGATATATGCTAAGATCGAAATGGGCAATAAACTCTTTCCTTTTAAATTGAGAACATATCTCTACACCTGCTAATTATAATGTGAATGTATAAACATTATATATCCAAATCTCCATGTACAGTACACTCAAAGCTCAAACTTAGATCAAGTTCAGTTCAAACCAATGATTAATGACCTACAATTTCCAATATATGCTTATTGGAGATATTGCCAACTTGTTGAATCATACTCAAATCAGATTTTAATTCAGATCATCGCATATGATATGTTCGTATGAAGAATCAACATCAGGATGTTCTGAAAATTATGGCGTGTCTCAAGATGTGCATAAGCATAACTTCCTGTAACAAATTCCTATCTCTATCTGATCACCTCCAAGATTGTTCATTGAGATGCATGAAATTTAATTATTTGGGAACAAGACCAAATGCAAAGATAATAATGCGCACCTGCAGATGATTGAGGACAACTAGCAGAAGTTCTTTTCCAGCACCACAAACAACTTTTGATACACTCTTCATACTCTATCACTAAACCAACTAGCAGACTATGATTATAAAAACCAACCAAAAAAGCCAAAGTCCTATAGCAGCACCAGAGCTTAAAAAATTAGCCATACCACTTCACCTAGAGAATTAATACGAAACTGATAGACTGAAAAATTCCTCCTGAGGGAGAGAGTCAAGACCTAGATAAGCAAACAAAAATAGTTAAATGAAGAAAAATGAAACGCCATCTACCGCTCTGTATTAACAGTACTACTTGCCCTGGTCACTAACAAGCTTTGACAGCAAATCGAACTTCCTCATGAAATATGTTAATGGCATCAGCCCACTGCTTATGCATTAGTGATAATGATGGCCGGATGACATGAAGTAAATCTTCAATGTTCAAAGCTTGTTGAGCAACTTGATGAAGTCCATTTTTTCTGCAGACAGAAAGAGATTGATAATCTAAGGAGGCATTCGGCTGATAAAGATTCTCAAAAGACCGTTCTGATTTCAATTTGAGAATAAAACAGACCAGAAAATGAGTTTGGTAACTCTCCCAAAGCAGTCGACGAATAAAAGGAAAACTCTTCTCAGAATCAAAATTACAAACTGAAGATGACTTTTTAGTATTCTCATTCCAAAAGCAAACATGGAGATTTGGAAAAAAAAAAAAATAAGCCTGTTTTTTGAAAGTGATGCAACCCGAGCATATTCTTACAATTTTTATCCCTAATGACATTATTTTCACTGAACAAATATTTTGTCAACAAAACATTGAAAAAAGTTTCTATGAAAAAGGAAACTAAAGGTGTTTTCTAAAATTAAGCAGGCCTTAAGCGGTCGAGAACGAAAATGACATGTGAATCATGCGACGGTGTTTAAAATTTTGCAATGAATTTGCCTCACAACATTCAACATCTGAACTACATAAATTTTTAGAGACTTTTTTACTGAAAGATGGGACGATACTTACAGGTTGAGTAGAAATCTGAAGCATAAACAAGATAATTCAGACTTCCAAGTATGAGGCATCATGTTGTTCAGTTGATGGCGACTCTCGAAAGTCAACTCAAGCATTAAAAATTATCAGCAGGAAAGTTCTTTCACAATGTAAAGTTTAAAGTTATTTCTAAGAAAACTGCCTCATAATTGCTCCACCTTAACTATCCATTTCTTTTTAAGGATGATGGTAATATCCTGAGTTACTTCGCATTTTACTTTCCTTATGACCAAACTAAGTTAGATACCAGCGAAACAAATATTAGTGCACATAAACAACCATAATATAATCGTAACATCAAGTACAATCACCACCACATAAACAAGAACAGAATCTAGATTTGCACTCGGACCACCTTCATTCACACTAGGTTTTTTTTTTTTTTCTGTAAAATGCCAACTCCTTAGTTCAACATCTGTTCTCAATGAAGACATTCAAGCACTTCGCACACTTAATAGAAAAAAGAGAGCTTTCTCAATTTGAAGCAATTACCAGGAGAGACTATCCCCAGCATTAGAGGTCCACCCACAATAGACGTTCATTCTGAATCTGAGATTTCATCTTCACCTCATCCAAGTACGTAGACCAGGGCTGTGGCATCCCAAAATTCATAATGACCTCTAGTTACATTAAAGTCTATGAATAGGTGATGGAAGTGCCATTAAGTTATTTTATAGCCATTTAATCCATAATTTGCAAGAAGATTTATGGCCAAGCTTTTAATGGATAATTATGTGATAGGAAAGAAAATTCAATCATTGGCCATGTGTTTTATAAATTGGAATTTATGGATTTATGATTTCAAGTTTTATGGCCATATGAAATTTTAATTTAGTATTTATATAAGTTGGGATTTAAGGTAAATTATTAAAAGTAAAAATGGACTTATTTAAGAAAATTTTGGGCCATTTAAGTTTGGACCTTAGGCCCAAGTGAGATGGGCCTAAAGTGGGCCAAGAGGCCCGGCCCATTGTCGCGTATGGAGGGGGGAGGAGGAGCCGCATGGCTTCCTCCAAGTGTCTTCAACAAGGGAGACACTTGTCTCCTTCTTAGGGACAAGTGTCCCCCATGCAAAGAGGGGGTGCATGCAATATAAATACAACCAAAAAGGAAGAGAGAGAGGGAGTGGCTGATGGTTGGGGGTTGTTGTCCAAGAGAGGTGCCGAGAGAGAGGAGAGAAAGAGAGAAAGAGAGGAAGAGAGGAAGAGAGAAAGGAAGGAGCTCGCCCGTCGCCGCCCGCACGCCGTTCGTCCGTCACCGGTGTGCCGCTGTTCGTGTAGTCTAGAGGTAAGTTGGGGTCCTTTTCTGCTCTTGCATGTGTGTGTATTACATGTATGTATGGTATAGTGTCGAATTTGAGTGATTGGAAGGAAGAAAACCGAAGCATGGATGGCTTGTTCTTGAGTGGTGTTGCTGTTTTCGCTTGAACAGTTTGAGTCAGAATGTTGTGTGAGCTTGCATGCATGTTTAGAGTCATATTTTGGCTTCTATTTCTTCATGAAAGTTGTATCTAACATCTTAAACTACAGCATAATAAAATTTGGTGGAAAATTATGGAGATTTGAGGGGTTAAACTCTCATCCTACGGAGACCTCAGATCTGGAAAGATTTCACTGACCTTTTGATGGATTTGTGGTTTCATGTTGATTTGTGCTAAGAATCTCTCTTCGATTTCTTCATGAAAGTTGTAGGGGACATCTTAAACTACAACATACGCAAATTTTAAGTGAAATGAACAAGTATAACCTAGTAAATAGACTAGATCTTGAAGACGGTAATTCTAAAGTGTATTACAGGACACCCGAGATTTCATGGACCTAAATGGCGACTATACTCTGGTTATTTGACTTAGATATCTTCATGAAACTTGTATAGGATATCTTGATGTAGAACATATCCAAATTTCAGAGGAAACGAAGAAGAATAGGTAGGTGAAAACTCAGTATTTCGGAGAAGCATGTACTGGACGATTCGGGGATGGATCCAGAAGCTTCGTGAGACTGTAGAAATTAATCTAAAAATAATCTGACTTGGAAACCCTCATGAAAGATGTACGAAAATGTCTTGGCCGTAACTTGGTAGAATTTCGTAATTTTTGGAGGTCATATGGATATTTTAATCGAATTTCTTCGGAAACTGTGCATTCTGGTTTCATCCGAAAATTACATGCTGTTTTGTGTAAATTATGGATTTGTGTGGATTTCTCATTGGCCGTGTATTTTGCATGAAATCATTATTCTATTGTCTTATTTATTACTTGCCTTAATTTTATGATTTTTGAGATTATATAAATAATTAAATTTAATATTTTTGAAAATGGCACAAGCTGGAATTTAAATAAATGTAAAAAGGGCATGATAAATGGATTAATTTAATTGGCATAAATTCCATGAATTTTATTTTATAAATAATTGCACCATGTAGTATGTGTGATGAGGTCTTGATGTATGCATTGAGATGCATGTGTGAATTCAATGTTGAACATGATTTTTGGTTGCCATTGCATCATATGCCATGCTAAATTAAGACCGAAATTGGTGAACATGAGTAATGTTAAATGAGGAAATTGATGTGGCGGATGATAATGCCTCGGGAGTGTTGGGATGCCCGGTGCTATACGGTACGTAATTCCAGGGGAGGCCTGGTGGTATGTCGGTACATAATTCCGAAAGCCTTGTCAGAGGTTTTTGCCCGAGGGGAATGCCTCACGATGCCAAGATTGGGGTGCGGGATGCCTGGCCAGGGAGTGTACATGTCGGAAGCCCTGTCGGAGGTTTTTGCCCGAGGGGAATGTCTCGTGATGCCAGTTGAGATGCGAGATGCCCGAAATGTGGGGGGCCGGATGCCCGGTGGCTTGGAATGGCTGAATGCCGGAGGTTTTTCTCGCATGGGATGCGAGTGTAATGTATGAGATGAAATTGATGATCCGAGGAAGGATGATGTGGTGATCAAATTGAAAGTTAAAAGATGGAAATTGAACCATGCATGATATGATATGACATGTTGATGATCACCCATGGCATGATGATATGCAGCATGATGATGATCACCCATGGCATGATGATATGCATGATATGATGATGATATATAATATGGCATGATGACATGCATATATGTTGTGATATGATGATGTCATGATGATGACATGTGTGATATGATGATGTCATGATGATTATGACATGTGTGATATGTGTGATATGATGATGCCATGATGATGATGACATGTGTATGGTATGATGGTTTCATGTATATGATGATGATGACATGTGTGTGATATAATAATGTCATGATGACGATGATATGAGTATGACATGATGATACACATGTATGTGTTATGATTGTGGTGATGATGCATGATAGTGTATGCATGGCTTCAAGGTAAGTAATGCCTGCAATGCATGTATGACTTGTATAATGCATTGAGTGGTTATTGAATTCATTTACTTGCTGAGTGGTTGTACTCACCCCTTTTGGGTAATAACATTTCAGACTAGATAAGATACCTCTGCTGCCACTACTACTAGTAGACAGATTGAGTGATTGGATATGATCGTGAGGAGGAGGATAGCAAAGGAAGGAGCTTTTAGACACCGACACTGATCGATGGACTTTAAGTGTACGACTGTTGGAGGAGATGTCGGTCATCTTTTGAAGTATAGCCATGTATAGGAAACTATGGCATTTCGATGTACCGACTAAAGATGTCCATCTGCTTTATGTAAATAAAAGTGTACAGCTTTAACTTATATAAGATGTTTAGTAGGTGTGCATCGTTTTCTGAATATAGGGAAGGGAGTTTGTTGGATGTGCTTCCGTATATGAATTGCGCAAGGGACCTATAAAAAAAAAAATGTAAACCCCCTATGTTGTATGGACCCGCTGCGATTGGAATGGTATCAGAGTAACATGTTATTAGGAAAAGTGAATGGTAAGCAAATTGTGGTGACCCTAATCGGATCGGGGGCCGTTGAGGGGTGCCACAAGGGCCAGCTTTCTTATGGCCACAACGCAAGCCACACCTCTACTAGCTGTAGCCAAGTATAAATAATTCAACTTGATTTCACTCTGATGTTCCTATAATATGGCCATAACGAATGTGATGTTTTGATACCTTTGCTGGGTAAAATTAATAAGTACAATACTTGCATTGCACTAAAACATAGGCGGGAGCAATACTTATGTACCTGAAGAGGCTATCTTATGCATGTGGACCATGAATGCACTACAGTATCTTTCTATACTAAAGACCCTAATAGTATCTATCATCATGAACATGTACCTACTAGTTCATAGTCAGTAACTCAGACTGCAATAAACCTACTGTTAGAAGTAAGAAGGGTAATGAGAAGTAATAAGGGTAAATGGGTCTTTACCACTTTTAGGGTTTATTTTGATGTATATATATTTAACTTTATTGAATAATACGATACACGTTTTCCTCACATGGTATTAGAGCTTAGGGATTAACCCTAGTCGACGGAGCAGCCACTTGCCGCCGTCGACTCGCCAGAACAGTCGGCTGTTGCCGGCGTGGCTTGTCATCGTTGAGTGTCTCCTTTTTTCTCTCCTCCTTCTTGCACGATTCTTTCTTGACCTTTCATGCGGCTCCCTCACGCGGTTTGCGCAGCTCGCGCACTTGCACGACTCGTGCTGCCTGTGCGGCTCGCACAGCTCCATCGCGTGACCCATGTCGCTCGTGCGGCTTATGTGGCTCGCGCAGCTGGTGCGACATCATCTCACGGCTCCATCGCGTGACCCAGACCGCTCGCTGGGTCGCTGGTTTTGGTCGCACAGCTCCATCACACCTCACGCAGCTTGCTGGGCAGATTTTGGTTGTTGACTTGCTTGATTCGCATGAGGACAGACAACATATAATGGAGCGCAAAGCACATGCACTAGTGCCCTCTTGCAGGAAAGGACTCTGAGGTGTTTTCTTTGTGACTGAAAGGAGAAATTCTTTTTTGTCCTTTACATTGATCTTCTGGAGTTTCTATGGCCTGTGTTGCTTTGTCTTTGATGGTTGGGAAGTTTACTGACCATTTTCGGATTATAAATTTGTTAATTTGAGAGTCTATGAATCGGTGGCAGTCTCTATTATTTTATGTGGGTTGTGGAGATCTTGTGTGGTAATATTGGGTTATTAAATTACTGAGGCTGAATTGTTTGACGGAAGCTAAGGTCAGAGTTTGCTTATTATTATTTGGAAAATGGGCGATCACTCGTAGAGTACAATTGAAGTAGATCATGAGAAGAATAGTACTGTGATGACTGAGGTGATTTCCTCTTCGTCTAATCGAATTACTGATAGGAAGCTCACAGGTAGTGCTAACTTCCACCAATGGAAGAAAATCGTGAAGCTTACTTTGACAGGCAGGAATCAACATAGACACTTAACTGAGTTTAAGCCCAGAGATGATGTAACTTAGGATGGTGTTGATGCACGTATTCTTGGCCAAATGCTGAATTCTACGGAGAGTAATGTAGTTGACTTGGTAACTCATATTGATACAGTCAGAGAACTATGGGAGTATTTGAATGTGTTATATTCTGACCAAGATAATTTGTCATGGATTTATGAGCTATCGTAGGAGTTTTATCAATTTGAAAGGAAGGGACGCCCTATTACCCAGTGCTTTGCAGACTTTAAGAGATTGTATGAGGAGTTGAATGTTGTTCTTCCTATTTTAGCTGATGTTCAACAAATGCAACGTCAGAGGGAACAATTGGCTGTAATGGGATTCTTAGGATGTCTTGGTTCTGAGTATGAAACTGTTAGGTCTCAGATCCTTGGAGGAGAGAATATCGCGTCACTCACAGATACGTTTGCTCAAGTTCTTTGAGTATCTTGTGAGTCTTCTCAGGATACTACATCTATGGTGGGGAGTTCAGCTTTTGTGTCTCAGACTCGAACTGGTAGTGGTAATAGGAGTGATGGAGGAACCCATGGCGGATATAGTGGGCGTGGTGTCCAAGGAGGAGGCCGAGGCATAAGAATAGGAAGAGGTCAAGGTCAACAACATCCTTCTGGACAATTCCCCATATCTACTGATAATTCGGGGACTACACGAGTTTGTCATTACTATGGCAAACCTGGTCATATTCAAAAATTTTGTTACAAGCTACATGGGAGACCAGGGCAATAGCATCAGTTCGCTAATACGGCGTCTAATATTGACTCTACTCCACAGTCATCTGAAGACAAGGTGGTGGTTATGTCTGGTGAGGAATATGCTCGGTACAAACAGTCTCAAATCTCACAGCTTGTTTCTTCCACTGCTACTTTGGCACAGACAGGTAATGCTACTGCATGCCTTTCGGCTACTTCTCATCCTTGGATAATTGATTCAGGGGCTTCCGATCACATGTCAGGTCATTTAGGTATATTTTCCTCTCTTTCTCCGTCTTCGTTCATAGCTACTCTAGCCAATGGATCACCTACACATGTTAAGGGAATTGGCACAGTTAATCCAACTCTTTCATTGCCATTGTCCTCAGTGCTTTATCTTCCACAATTTCCATGTAACCTCATGTCCATTAGTAAGTTAACTAAAAACTTTCAGTGTTCAGTAACTTTTTATCTTGAATCTTGTATTTTCCAGGATCTGGCTACGAAGAAGACGATTGGTAGAGGACGTGAGGAAGGGGGGCTGTATACACTTGAAGATGCTTCTTCAATTGCTTGCTCAAGTGTTGTGTCCCCACATCAAATCCATTGTCGTCTTGGTCATCCTTCTCTACGTAGTCTTCAAAAGTTGGATTCTAGTTTTCAATCTCTTTCTAGTCTAGAGTGCGAGTCATGCCAACTTGGCAAATTACATCGTGTTAGTTACACACCTCAAGTCATTAAACGAGCAGCATCTCCTTTTTTATTAGTTCATTAAGATATTTGGGGTCCATGTCATGTGGTTTCTAATTTGGGTTTAAGATATTTTGTTACTTTTGTCGATGACTATTCTAGAGTTACTTGGTTATATTTAATGAAAGATCATTCGGAATTATTTTCTATTTTTCATGCATTTATATATGAAATTTATACTCAATTTGGCATGCATGTTAAAGTTTTGCGTTCTGATAATGCTAAGGAGTACTTTTCCACATCTTTTTCTGATTTTATGACTCAACATGGTATGATTCATGAATCTTCCTGTCCTGATACTCCACAACAGAATGGTGTTGCTGAAAGGAAGAATATGCATTTATTGGAAGTTACTATGTCACGCCCCGATCCTCAGGCACGCACACATCCATCTCACTTGGTCGATTATATTATGCGATATCCCAGGACAATATATCGCCGACCCTTTCATTTATTAAGCACATGCGGAAGCAGTTAAAATCCCCAGACAATAAAACGATGGGATAGAAAAGCAAGGTCATATTTTTCATATTGAAATTTATAACCAAACTTTTATACAAACCACAAACCAGAACACTTCACAAACTTTTTATTCTAAACTCTATTCACATCAAAATGGAGATATCAAAGAAGATACAATCTCAGTCCATCTGGGCCGTACTCAAGGCCCATCTCAGGATTATCTTCTTTTCCCAAAAATCCTTCTCCGACTCTTCCTCCTCAGCTCCTTAGCGGGGTCCTGAAATGTTTTTCCCCAAACTGGGATGAGACTACGTCTCAGCGAGTTCTACCTCACTAAGCCCGATTAGTAAACTACTATACTAAAGGCTGCCTAAACACGCACAGGACAGAGGACGTACCTTGGCATCAGATCCCACCTGCAAGTCAGTACAATTCATAATAGGCACCCAAGCAATCATATCACCGATCGAAGCATCAATCAAATCGACCTAGTCGATTACAAGCCAATAAGACCACTCACGGTCATTCCCCTTCAATCAATCAATTCACAACATCAGATCAAAACAATGATCAATCGATCTAGTCGATTACACGCCAACAAGACCACTCACGGTCATTCCCATTCAATCAATCAATGCACAACATCAGATCAAATAAATGATCAATCGACCTAGTCGATTACACGTCATTCGGATCACCTCTAGGTCATTCCCACTCATACCACGATTTCCCAGTGGTGTACTCATTCACCAAATCACATGTGTTTCTCGGGCGTCGTTTTCGCCAATGACATACCGATCACCGACACCGTGCGTTCTTTAAGGCGCCGTTTTCACCAGTGATAACCTTGATCACCGAACCACGTGTCCTTTCAAGGGCGTCGTTTTCGCCAAGGTGACATCGGCTATAGACAACATCGTGCGTTCTTTAAGGCGCTGTTTTCACCAGTGATATTCCCATAACCACCGAACCACGTGTGTCTATAAGTCATTTACGTGCGTTCTTTAAGGCGCCGTTTTCGCCAGTGATACTTCCAATCACCGAACCACGTATGTCCAATCATATCGTACCTGATTGGTCTCAACCAATAATGTTCTCAGTTAGCTCTCACCATTCTCCCTACTATATAGCCCATCAACGTATTGGCGCTATATATCCATACTCAGCCATCCATCAATCAAATATTCAATAACAAACAATTTAGGACAATTCCTAAAATTCCACAATAAATTCAATTCCACACAATGTAGGGCTCAAATAAATAAACGGTCTGCACCACGACAATCAGCACAAAATTTCGGTCATCGGCCATCAAAATCTTAATTTCCGAAAAATAAATAAATAATTATTAATTTCGAAAATTAAATAATTATTATTAAAAATTCAATTTATCTCAAAATAAAGCCCGATTACATAAACGGACTTCACCACGGTCATCAGCATAATTTTCCGGTTCCAGGCCATCTCAGTTGAATTTTCGGAAAATAAATAATTATTTAATTAATTTCGAAAATTAATATTTAAATACAAAAAAATCCACTTAGGCCCGAAAAACCTAATTGGAGCCCACTAAGGGTCGGGAAAATTCCCGAAGCACTTCCAATAATTAGTAGACCACGTCTACTTACTAATTGCGCAATCAATTTATCTAAAACACATCACAATTGACTAATAATTGCTAATTTATTCTAATCTAACAACCTAAACATAATTAATTAAATCTAAACCAACCTTAAGCATAATTAGCCAACTAATCCAAGATTAGTGAGATTACTCACCAAATCGCGCGCAAATCGGATCAATCCGACGGCGGCGACGCGAGGAACGATTGTCCCCAAAGCACGGCTCGGGTTCGGGGCCGGGAAACGGCCCAAAACGGCCTTGAACAGTGCTGGAAACCCATTTTCTGACTTCTCTGATCGCTGCTGGAAGGGGCGGATCCGGGGCTGATTCGAGCTAGCCAAGGCCGGTGGAGGGCGAGAGGACTCCGACGGGTCGAAGTGGCGGCGCACGGTGGCCGGAGGTGGCCGAACCGTGGCCTGTGATGGCCAAAACGAAGCTGAACAGAGGCGGAACAGGGGTTGGGTCGCACAGCGAGGACGGAAGGTGCGATCGTGAGGCGGCGGAGCGCGCGGCGTCGCACGGGCGGCGGTGCGGCAGCTCCGGTGCGG
Source organism: Eucalyptus camaldulensis (assembly GCA_019915185.1). Lineage (NCBI taxonomy): Eukaryota > Viridiplantae > Streptophyta > Magnoliopsida > Myrtales > Myrtaceae > Eucalyptus > Eucalyptus camaldulensis. The sequence goes on along the minus strand of JAHSVA010000013.1, from coordinate 10,646,752 downwards.
CGGCGTCCAGGCAGCTGGTCGCGGTTCCTTCCGGCGACGCTGGACGCTGCTTTACTTTCTGCTGTCCTCTGGTTCGCACCAGTAAGAGGAGGGAGAGAGAGGCGGAAGAGAGGGCGTGCGGTGAGGTGCGGCCAACCGCGGAGCAGTGGCGGCGGCTCCGGCTTCGGTGGGCGACGACGGCAGCTGCTTCTGCTTCTCTGGTCTTTCGCTCCCATGGAGGTTTGGAGAAAAGGAAGAGGAAGATGGATCCGTCGACGGAGGAGAGAGGGGAGGAAGAAAAATTCAATTTCTCCTCTTCCTCTCACACACTCTCTCTCTTAGGTCATCACACACTTGGCCCACCATGACATCATGTGATGTCACCTTCCACTCACAATTTCTTGTCAATTCTACCCCTTCTAGAAGCCTTTAGATAGGCCAAAATGTGGGGTATGTGTGGCATACGAATTTGCTAGGTTTTCTTTCCAATTGGGCCTTAATTCCTCTTGAATTAAATCAAATTGACCCCCATTAATTTATGCAACACCTCATCATTCCAATTGGTATTTTTCCTTACCAATATAATCCACTTGCATTCCAACTTCACAATCCCTGGCTTCAACTGAACGAAAATGGCTCTATTTATCCAGTCGAATTAAAACCCGAAAATCTGGATGTCACAACTCTTCCCCTCTTATAAAAATTTCGTCCTCGAAATTTAAACTTTTACCAATCCTTATACAAAATGTGAGGGTATTGTCGTCTCATTGAGTCTCACTTTTTCCCACGCTAATCCTTCGGGCTTGTGGCGTTGTCTGACCACTTTGACTAAGGAGATCATCTTTGTACACAAAATCTGCTCTTTCTGAACCAACAACTGAACTGAGCTTCTCACATAAGACATTCTGTCATCCACATCTGATCTCTTTTTCTCGACTTCCTAATAAACCTTCGAACCTCAACGATTCAAAATTTCTGGCAATTCTGAGCAATCTTTACTCTGACACTGATCTGACAACTGCAAACACTGATTTCTGAGCTGACTCTGGACTTGCGATTTTCTAATTTCTGATCTCATCTCAACCGAATGAAATCCTGTACACTCTGCTTTGCACTGATTAAAAAGAAACTATCTGACTGGTCTGCTGAAACTGGGAACCTCTGGTTAAGATCTAATATAACTCTGGCACTGATCTTGGCAATTGCAATCACTGACTACTGATCTGACTTTGGCCTGAAATCTTCTTTACTTTCTTTTCACCACTGACATTCTGTACCCTCTGCTATACACTGCTTAATAAAGAACCCTTTGAAAACTTTGCCAAATCTATAATCTCTGAGTTAGATTCAAAATATAATTCATCCTTGGCATTCCATGCCGGCGAATTATTTGATGCACACTCACTTCGATATACCCACTCTGTGACAAGACAGAATATTTAATTTCTGAAATCGAACTTAGATTGGCGGTTAATTTCACTCCGACACGCTTTTAGTGTGACCTAGGCTACTGGGTAGTGTTCAGAGCTTTTTAGGACAAATGACCCGTGGTCGATTTTCTTCGAGCCACAATAAACCCACTCGACCCATTGGTGACCCTCGATTGTCGTGAAAATCTCAAAGATTCAAATACTGACACAGGGCGCCAAAACGATAGAAACGTCAAATTAGTGTCGGTCGATGAGAATTTTCCAATTTAGTGGAGTCACCCACGATCGGTCATTCATCTCAGTCGAACCGATCTATCTTTGATTTCAAATCGGGTTTTATACTGTGCCGTAATGATCTCTAAAGATAAGCACGGTCAAGAAGTCGATCATTGGTCGAATTCTCAAGTCTATTTGCCTTAAGGTCCTTAATAACTCACCCAGCTAGTCTAGTTATCTCATGAGTGGCCAGCTCAGAGAAAAACACTGTAATCGCGTCGATGAAATGCCCAATTTATCTAGTCGAAGTCAGAGTCCGAAAGCTGGATGTTACACACTCAAAACAAGATCTATTCATACTGTACCAAAGTGGATCAACTCGATCTATCGATCAACCACTATTCTCAAATGGTACCAGTAATCCCCTGAATCCTTAGTAAGCCATATGTTTCCATTTCCACTTGGGACTCTCAAGTGCTAGCAACAATTCTCCCGGTTCGCATTACCGAGCTTCCACTTACTGACACTTCTAACACTAGCAACCTGCTCAGCTATATTTATTTTCATATTAGCTTACTAATCTAGCTCATGCCAATTCTGATTTACTTGCACCATCTGGACAAAGCTGTAATACTATAGCGAACTTCTGACAAAATCTTTTCCCTGAGTGCTACACTGCCAGGTGCACTCAATTCCTCATGGAACCCGAACGTTCCATCCTCAGAAGTTTTAAAGTTAGATTCTTTCTTGCCAATATCCTCTTATAAGATCTCCTGAACATCTCTGTCTGTCAAGTAGGTGCCGATTCTAACTCGAACATTTGGTTCAATTTTGAGGGCGGCTATAAAATTTAAAAGGTAGCCTACCTCAAATTTGAAAACCAAATTTCGAACCCTTTTTCAGTAAAGTTTATACTTTAGCCAGCCTATATATAATCGAAGACTCTCGGCTCAACACATAAATTACTTCATTCATCCTCCCAAGATAATACCAGATAACATCATTATAGTTCTGCCAAAATTCTGATTCACGACATTGTTTCATGTTCAACTTGTTAGGTCTAAACTGGCAGGACGGTTATACAACAATCTTCTCATGTTGTATCAATACATACCCAGTCGTTGGCAAGACACATCACTAAAGATCCCGTGCTTTCCAGAACCAAATGAAAAGTTTAGCACAAGTACGATAGTCAGTTCTTACTTAAGCTCTGGAAACTATCCTCATACTTGTCTATGCTGATGAATTTCTCTTCTTTCTTAAGAGGTCGATCCTGCGATGATACTGATACTGAAAATTCTTTCACAAACCTTCTGTAGTAATCTGTACAATCCCCACAGCTTCTAATCTGTGACATTGATGTCGGTCTTGGTCCATTAACAACTGATTCAATCTTGGCTGGGTCCATGAAGATTCCTTTACCTGTAACCACACGACCATTCTTATGGGCATCTCGTGATTCTCAACACTTAATGAACACCCTATAATGTCGTTACACCACACGATCACCATTAATCTAGATATTCTTTTAACACTTGGTTTGTCAAATTTATGACAGCGGTTGAAGCGTTCGTCAAATCGAATGGCTTTACATTATTCTCACAAGGACAAAATTAAGTGCGAAATGCCATCTTCAGTATAACCTCCTTCCTGGTTCTCAACTGACCATAACCTGTCCTCAAGTCGATCCTTGAAGACATCCACACTCTTTATAACAAATCGCCCAATTCGTCGATCTTTGACAATGAACACTTATCCTTGATTGTCACTTGATTAGGTCGACTATAGTTGATGCATAATTGCAACAAACCATCTTTCTTTCTCTTTTCACAAAACTGATGATCCTTAAAGTGATGCACTAATATGCATGAATTTCTCATTCATCAATCCTCACATCTGCACCATTGGTTCTATCAATTCAAACAACAATAACCAATAAGAACTTTTAGAGAATGGTTCTGTTCCAGATGTTAACTCGATCGTAATTCTATCTCTTTCTCTGGCAATGGTCTGACCACTTTTCTGGCAACACTTCCAAGAATTTTTGGACTACTAAGGAGTTCTCAATTTTTAATTCTTCAATATGTCTTATCTAAGATCATTGCCCACTGATCTCGATAACTTCTGTCTGACGACCAGGTTACCTCAAGTGACGAGATCAAAGAAGTCAAGGACCCTTCTCAACTCTCAGTAAAACTCGGTACTTCTACATGCTCCTGGAATAAGCTGGGTTACTCTACCATAACAATTCATCACCATATAATGCTTAAGAACCAATTCTTTCTACACTTGACGAATAAGTTATACACCAACAGCCAATCAAGTATAACTCTAGTCAATGGTTCTTTTCCTACAGCCTTTACAAACAACTGAAATTCCACACTTACAATCCCAACATTCTATGGCACTATTATGATAAAATCACCACAAAATATTCTTTCATTGAATAAGGCATAGTCGGTTCCGTTCCTGTTCCTTTTGCCATCTTGCTGGCGTTCCAACGGTAGCAACAGTGTTGGTGTTCTTCTTAAACCCCAACCGATAGTCCTTCACTTGATGGCCGTGCTCACTACCATCAAAGCATGTTCTAGTCATTCTCGAACACAGGATTACTCCATGCATTCCTTCCATACTTTCGGCACTCATTAGGTGAGTCTTCTATCTTCTGCCAAGTGACAGCACACTCTTTCTGGTTGTCCCATCGGTCTGCTAGAACCGCTCTCGACTTCGATCTTTTCCCTGACCGATTTCCATTTCTGCCTGAACTGGATATGTACCTTGACTTGGAAGCGATGGCTCGATCCTAGATCATATCCCCACTCTAGATCTCAACAGGTGTAGTAACAAAGGCGCTTGCAACACTAACGGCAGTAGTGATAGCGACAACGACAACGGCTTGATCTTGAGCTTACTAGCTCATCCAGTTCTCAAGGAACACTTGCATCAGAACGATCCTATCGAACTTAGGATCATTCGACGCTGCTACACTAGTACCAACCTGCAGTGGTACTCTTACACTCGAGCTGGCCAGAGTCGACACTCTGCCACAACCACCTCGGGTACCGACCCTTGTCAGCGCATTATCCTGAGTCACAGAGGACATTGTCCTCTTACTAGGAGTTCTCAGCTCCTACTCGCTCATGGTTCAGTCTTTACACTGAAACTTGCCTTCCACATCCACACTGGATTAGAAGATGAGCGATCCTCACACAACAATCAATTCTAGCATCCAGCTAACACAGACATGCATCAACATGAATTTAAAAGCCATCCTACTAACTATCCCATGGTCAACGCTCCTTATCACTCCAATCTTCAACCTCGCTCTGATACCACTTAAACAGGATGTCACGCCCCGATCCTCAGGCACGCACACATCCATCTCACTTGGTCGATTATATTATGCGATATCCCAGGACAATATATCGCCGACCCTTTCATTTATTAAGCACATGCGGAAGCAGTTAAAATCCCCAGACAATAAAACGATGGGATAGAAAAGCAAGGTCATATTTTTCATATTGAAATTTATAACCAAACTTTTATACAAACCACAAACCAGAACACTTCACAAACTTTTTATTCTAAACTCTATTCACATCAAAATGGAGATATCAAAGAAGATACAATCTCAGTCCATCTGGGCCGTACTCAAGGCCCATCTCAGGATTATCTTCTTTTCCCAAAAATCCTTCTCCGACTCTTCCTCCTCAGCTCCTTAGCGGGGTCCTGAAATGTTTTTCCCCAAACTGGGATGAGACTACGTCTCAGCGAGTTCTACCTCACTAAGCCCGATTAGTAAACTACTATACTAAAGGCTGCCTAAACACGCACAGGACAGAGGACGTACCTTGGCATCAGATCCCACCTGCAAGTCAGTACAATTCATAATAGGCACCCAAGCAATCATATCACCGATCGAAGCATCAATCAAATCGACCTAGTCGATTACAAGCCAATAAGACCACTCACGGTCATTCCCCTTCAATCAATCAATTCACAACATCAGATCAAAACAATGATCAATCGATCTAGTCGATTACACGCCAACAAGACCACTCACGGTCATTCCCATTCAATCAATCAATTCACAACATCAGATCAAATAAATGATCAATCGACCTAGTCGATTACACGTCATTCGGATCACCTCTAGGTCATTCCCACTCATACCACGATTTCCCAGTGGTGTACTCATTCACCAAATCACATGTGTTTCTCGGGCGTCGTTTTCGCCAATGACATACCGATCACCGACACCGTGCGTTCTTTAAGGCGCCGTTTTCACCAGTGATAACCTTGATCACCGAACCACGTGTCCTTTCAAGGGCGTCGTTTTCGCCAAGGTGACATCGGCTATAGACAACATCGTGCGTTCTTTAAGGCGCCGTTTTCACCAGTGATATTCCCATAACCACCGAACCACGTGTGTCTATAAGTCATTTACGTGCGTTCTTTAAGGCGCCGTTTTCGCCAGTGATACTTCCAATCACCGAACCACGTATGTCCAATCATATCGTACCTGATTGGTCTCAACCAATAATGTTCTCAGTTAGCTCTCACCATTCTCCCTACTATATAGCCCATCAACGTATTGGCGCTATATATCCATACTCAGCCATCCATCAATCAAATATTCAATAACAAACAATTTAGGACAATTCCTAAAATTCCACAATAAATTCAATTCCACACAACGTAGGGCTCAAATAAATAAACGGTCTGCACCACGACAATCAGCACAAAATTTCGGTCATCGGCCATCAAAATCTTAATTTCCGAAAAATAAATAAATAATTATTAATTTCGAAAATTAAATAATTATTATTAAAAATTCAATTTATCTCAAAATAAAGCCCGATTACATAAACGGACTTCACCACGGTCATCAGCATAATTTTCCGGTTCCAGGCCATCTCAGTTGAATTTTCGGAAAATAAATAATTATTTAATTAATTTCGAAAATTAATATTTAAATACAAAAAAATCCACTTAGGCCCGAAAAACCTAATTGGAGCCCACTAAGGGTCGGGAAAATTCCCGAAGCACTTCCAATAATTAGTAGACCACGTCTACTTACTAATTGCGCAATCAATTTATCTAAAACACATCACAATTGACTAATAATTGCTAATTTATTCTAATCTAACAACCTAAACATAATTAATTAAATCTAAACCAACCTTAAGCATAATTAGCCAACTAATCCAAGATTAGTGAGATTACTCACCAAATCGCGCGCAAATCGGATCAATCCGACGGCGGCGACGCGAGGAACGATTGTCCCCAAAGCACGGCTCGGGTTCGGGGCCGGGAAACGGCCCAAAACGGCCTTGAACAGTGCTGGAAACCCATTTTCTGACTTCTCTGATCGCTGCTGGAAGGGGCGGATCCGGGGCTGATTCGAGCTAGCCAAGGCCGGTGGAGGGCGAGGGGACTCCGACGGGTCGAAGTGGCGGCGCACGGTGGCCGGAGGTGGCCGAACCGTGGCCTGTGATGGCCAAAACGAAGCTGAACAGAGGCGGAACAGGGGTTGGGTCGCACAGCGAGGACGGAAGGTGCGATCGTGAGGCGGCGGAGCGCGCGGCGTCGCACGGGCGGCGGTGCGGCAGCTCCGGTGCGGCGGCGTCCAGGCAGCTGGTCGCGGTTCCTTCCGGCGACGCTGGACGCTGCTTTACTTTCTGCTGTCCTCTGGTTCGCACCAGTAAGAGGAGGGAGAGAGAGGCGGAAGAGAGGGCGTGCGGTGAGGTGCGGCCAACCGCGGAGCAGTGGCGGCGGCTCCGGCTTCGGTGGGCGACGACGGCAGCTGCTTCTGCTTCTCTGGTCTTTCGCTCCCATGGAGGTTTGGAGAAAAGGAAGAGGAAGATGGATCCGTCGACGGAGGAGAGAGGGGAGGAAGAAAAATTCAATTTCTCCTCTTCCTCTCACACACTCTCTCTCTTAGGTCATCACACACTTGGCCCACCATGACATCATGTGATGTCACCTTCCACTCACAATTTCTTGTCAATTCTACCCCTTCTAGAAGCCTTTAGATAGGCCAAAATGTGGGGTATGTGTGGCATACGAATTTGCTAGGTTTTCTTTCCAATTGGGCCTTAATTCCTCTTGAATTAAATCAAATTGACCCCCATTAATTTATGCAACACCTCATCATTCCAATTGGTATTTTTCCTTACCAATATAATCCACTTGCATTCCAACTTCACAATCCCTGGCTTCAACTGAACGAAAATGGCTCTATTTATCCAGTCGAATTAAAACCCGAAAATCTGGATGTCACAACTCTTCCCCTCTTATAAAAATTTCGTCCTCGAAATTTAAACTTTTACCAATCCTTATACAAAATGTGAGGGTATTGTCGTCTCATTGAGTCTCACTTTTTCCCACGCTAATCCTTCGGGCTTGTGGCGTTGTCTGACCACTTTGACTAAGGAGATCATCTTTGTACACAAAATCTGCTCTTTCTGAACCAACAACTGAACTGAGCTTCTCACATAAGACATTCTGTCATCCACATCTGATCTCTTTTTCTCGACTTCCTAATAAACCTTCGAACCTCAACGATTCAAAATTTCTGGCAATTCTGAGCAATCTTTACTCTGACACTGATCTGACAACTGCAAACACTGATTTCTGAGCTGACTCTGGACTTGCGATTTTCTAATTTCTGATCTCATCTCAACCGAATGAAATCCTGTACACTCTGCTTTGCACTGATTAAAAAGAAACTATCTGACTGGTCTGCTGAAACTGGGAACCTCTGGTTAAGATCTAATATAACTCTGGCACTGATCTTGGCAATTGCAATCACTGACTACTGATCTGACTTTGGCCTGAAATCTTCTTTACTTTCTTTTCACCACTGACATTCTGTACCCTCTGCTATACACTGCTTAATAAAGAACCCTTTGAAAACTTTGCCAAATCTATAATCTCTGAGTTAGATTCAAAATATAATTCATCCTTGGCATTCCATGCCGGCGAATTATTTGATGCACACTCACTTCGATATACCCACTCTGTGACAAGACAGAATATTTAATTTCTGAAATCGAACTTAGATTGGCGGTTAATTTCACTCCGACACGCTTTTAGTGTGACCTAGGCTACTGGGTAGTGTTCAGAGCTTTTTAGGACAAATGACCCGTGGTCGATTTTCTTCGAGCCACAATAAACCCACTCGACCCATTGGTGACCCTCGATTGTCGTGAAAATCTCAAAGATTCAAATACTGACACAGGGCGCCAAAACGATAGAAACGTCAAATTAGTGTCGGTCGATGAGAATTTTCCAATTTAGTGGAGTCACCCACGATCGGTCATTCATCTCAGTCGAACCGATCTATCTTTGATTTCAAATCGGGTTTTATACTGTGCCGTAATGATCTCTAAAGATAAGCACGGTCAAGAAGTCGATCATTGGTCGAATTCTCAAGTCTATTTGCCTTAAGGTCCTTAATAACTCACCCAGCTAGTCTAGTTATCTCATGAGTGGCCAGCTCAGAGAAAAACACTGTAATCGCGTCGATGAAATGCCCAATTTATCTAGTCGAAGTCAGAGTCCGAAAGCTGGATGTTACACACTCAAAACAAGATCTATTCATACTGTACCAAAGTGGATCAACTCGATCTATCGATCAACCACTATTCTCAAATGGTACCAGTAATCCCCTGAATCCTTAGTAAGCCATATGTTTCCATTTCCACTTGGGACTCTCAAGTGCTAGCAACAATTCTCCCGGTTCGCATTACCGAGCTTCCACTTACTGACACTTCTAACACTAGCAACCTGCTCAGCTATATTTATTTTCATATTAGCTTACTAATCTAGCTCATGCCAATTCTGATTTACTTGCACCATCTGGACAAAGCTGCAATACTATAGCGAACTTCTGACAAAATCTTTTCCCTGAGTGCTACACTGCCAGGTGCACTCAATTCCTCATGGAACCCGAACGTTCCATCCTCAGAAGTTTTAAAGTTAGATTCTTTCTTGCCAATATCCTCTTATAAGATCTCCTGAACATCTCTGTCTGTCAAGTAGGTGCCGATTCTAACTCGAACATTTGGTTCAATTTTGAGGGCGGCTATAAAATTTAAAAGGTAGCCTACCTCAAATTTGAAAACCAAATTTCGAACCCTTTTTCAGTAAAGTTTATACTTTAGCCAGCCTATATATAATCGAAGACTCTCGGCTCAACACATAAATTACTTCATTCATCCTCCCAAGATAATACCAGATAACATCATTATAGTTCTGCCAAAATTCTGATTCACGACATTGTTTCATGTTCAACTTGTTAGGTCTAAACTGGCAGGACGGTTATACAACAATCTTCTCATGTTGTATCAATACATACCCAGTCGTTGGCAAGACACATCACTAAAGATCCCGTGCTTTCCAGAACCAAATGAAAAGTTTAGCACAAGTACGATAGTCAGTTCTTACTTAAGCTCTGGAAACTATCCTCATACTTGTCTATGCTGATGAATTTCTCTTCTTTCTTAAGAGGTCGATCCTGCGATGATACTGATACTGAAAATTCTTTCACAAACCTTCTGTAGTAATCTGTACAATCCCCACAGCTTCTAATCTGTGACATTGATGTCGGTCTTGGTCCATTAACAACTGATTCAATCTTGGCTGGGTCCATGAAGATTCCTTTACCTGTAACCACACGACCATTCTTATGGGCATCTCGTGATTCTCAACACTTAATGAACACCCTATAATGTCGTTACACCACACGATCACCATTAATCTAGATATTCTTTTAACACTTGGTTTGTCAAATTTATGACAGCGGTTGAAGCGTTCGTCAAATCGAATGGCTTTACATTATTCTCACAAGGACAAAATTAAGTGCGAAATGCCATCTTCAGTATAACCTCCTTCCTGGTTCTCAACTGACCATAACCTGTCCTCAAGTCGATCCTTGAAGACATCCACACTCTTTATAACAAATCGCCCAATTCGTCGATCTTTGACAATGAACACTTATCCTTGATTGTCACTTGATTAGGTCGACTATAGTTGATGCATAATTGCAACAAACCATCTTTCTTTCTCTTTTCACAAAACTGATGATCCTTAAAGTGATGCACTAATATGCATGAATTTCTCATTCATCAATCCTCACATCTGCACCATTGGTTCTATCAATTCAAACAACAATAACCAATAAGAACTTTTAGAGAATGGTTCTGTTCCAGATGTTAACTCGATCGTAATTCTATCTCTTTCTCTGGCAATGGTCTGACCACTTTTCTGGCAACACTTCCAAGAATTTTTGGACTACTAAGGAGTTCTCAATTTTTAATTCTTCAATATGTCTTATCTAAGATCATTGCCCACTGATCTCGATAACTTCTGTCTGACGACCAGGTTACCTCAAGTGACGAGATCAAAGAAGTCAAGGACCCTTCTCAACTCTCAGTAAAACTCGGTACTTCTACATGCTCCTGGAATAAGCTGGGTTACTCTACCATAACAATTCATCACCATATAATGCTTAAGAACCAATTCTTTCTACACTTGACGAATAAGTTATACACCAACAGCCAATCAAGTATAACTCTAGTCAATGGTTCTTTTCCTACAGCCTTTACAAACAACTGAAATTCCACACTTACAATCCCAACATTCTATGGCACTATTATGATAAAATCACCACAAAATATTCTTTCATTGAATAAGGCATAGTCGGTTCCGTTCCTGTTCCTTTTGCCATCTTGCTGGCGTTCCAACGGTAGCAACAGTGTTGGTGTTCTTCTTAAACCCCAACCGATAGTCCTTCACTTGATGGCCGTGCTCACTACCATCAAAGCATGTTCTAGTCATTCTCGAACACAGGATTACTCCATGCATTCCTTCCATACTTTCGGCACTCATTAGGTGAGTCTTCTATCTTCTGCCAAGTGACAGCACACTCTTTCTGGTTGTCCCATCGGTCTGCTAGAACCGCTCTCGACTTCGATCTTTTCCCTGACCGATTTCCATTTCTGCCTGAACTGGATATGTACCTTGACTTGGAAGCGATGGCTCGATCCTAGATCATATCCCCACTCTAGATCTCAACAGGTGTAGTAACAAAGGCGCTTGCAACACTAACGGCAGTAGTGATAGCGACAACGACAACGGCTTGATCTTGAGCTTACTAGCTCATCCAGTTCTCAAGGAACACTTGCATCAGAACGATCCTATCGAACTTAGGATCATTCGACGCTGCTACACTAGTACCAACCTGCAGTGGTACTCTTACACTCGAGCTGGCCAGAGTCGACACTCTGCCACAACCACCTCGGGTACCGACCCTTGTCAGCGCATTATCCTGAGTCACAGAGGACATTGTCCTCTTACTAGGAGTTCTCAGCTCCTACTCGCTCATGGTTCAGTCTTTACACTGAAACTTGCCTTCCACATCCACACTGGATTAGAAGATGAGCGATCCTCACACAACAATCAATTCTAGCATCCAGCTAACACAGACATGCATCAACATGAATTTAAAAGCCATCCTACTAACTATCCCATGGTCAACGCTCCTTATCACTCCAATCTTCAACCTCGCTCTGATACCACTTAAACAGGATGTCACGCCCCGATCCTCAGGCACGCACACATCCATCTCACTTGGTCGATTATATTATGCGATATCCCAGGACAATATATCGCCGACCCTTTCATTTATTAAGCACATGCGGAAGCAGTTAAAATCCCCAGACAATAAAACGATGGGATAGAAAAGCAAGGTCATATTTTTCATATTGAAATTTATAACCAAACTTTTATACAAACCACAAACCAGAACACTTCACAAACTTTTTATTCTAAACTCTATTCACATCAAAATGGAGATATCAAAGAAGATACAATCTCAGTCCATCTGGGCCGTACTCAAGGCCCATCTCAGGATTATCTTCTTTTCCCAAAAATCCTTCTCCGACTCTTCCTCCTCAGCTCCTTAGCGGGGTCCTGAAATGTTTTTCCCCAAACTGGGATGAGACTACGTCTCAGCGAGTTCTACCTCACTAAGCCCGATTAGTAAACTACTATACTAAAGGCTGCCTAAACACGCACAGGACAGAGGACGTACCTTGGCATCAGATCCCACCTGCAAGTCAGTACAATTCATAATAGGCACCCAAGCAATCATATCACCGATCGAAGCATCAATCAAATCGACCTAGTCGATTACAAGCCAATAAGACCACTCACGGTCATTCCCCTTCAATCAATCAATTCACAACATCAGATCAAAACAATGATCAATCGATCTAGTCGATTACACGCCAACAAGACCACTCACGGTCATTCCCATTCAATCAATCAATTCACAACATCAGATCAAATAAATGATCAATCGACCTAGTCGATTACACGTCATTCGGATCACCTCTAGGTCATTCCCACTCATACCACGATTTCCCAGTGGTGTACTCATTCACCAAATCACATGTGTTTCTCGGGCGTCGTTTTCGCCAATGACATACCGATCACCGACACCGTGCGTTCTTTAAGGCGCCGTTTTCACCAGTGATAACCTTGATCACCGAACCACGTGTCCTTTCAAGGGCGTCGTTTTCGCCAAGGTGACATCGGCTATAGACAACATCGTGCGTTCTTTAAGGCGCCGTTTTCACCAGTGATATTCCCATAACCACCGAACCACGTGTGTCTATAAGTCATTTACGTGCGTTCTTTAAGGCGCCGTTTTCGCCAGTGATACTTCCAATCACCGAACCACGTATGTCCAATCATATCGTACCTGATTGGTCTCAACCAATAATGTTCTCAGTTAGCTCTCACCATTCTCCCTACTATATAGCCCATCAACGTATTGGCGCTATATATCCATACTCAGCCATCCATCAATCAAATATTCAATAACAAACAATTTAGGACAATTCCTAAAATTCCACAATAAATTCAATTCCACACAACGTAGGGCTCAAATAAATAAACGGTCTGCACCACGACAATCAGCACAAAATTTCGGTCATCGGCCATCAAAATCTTAATTTCCGAAAAATAAATAAATAATTATTAATTTCGAAAATTAAATAATTATTATTAAAAATTCAATTTATCTCAAAATAAAGCCCGATTACATAAACGGACTTCACCACGGTCATCAGCATAATTTTCCGGTTCCAGGCCATCTCAGTTGAATTTTCGGAAAATAAATAATTATTTAATTAATTTCGAAAATTAATATTTAAATACAAAAAAATCCACTTAGGCCCGAAAAACCTAATTGGAGCCCACTAAGGGTCGGGAAAATTCCCGAAGCACTTCCAATAATTAGTAGACCACGTCTACTTACTAATTGCGCAATCAATTTATCTAAAACACATCACAATTGACTAATAATTGCTAATTTATTCTAATCTAACAACCTAAACATAATTAATTAAATCTAAACCAACCTTAAGCATAATTAGCCAACTAATCCAAGATTAGTGAGATTACTCACCAAATCGCGCGCAAATCGGATCAATCCGACGGCGGCGACGCGAGGAACGATTGTCCCCAAAGCACGGCTCGGGTTCGGGGCCGGGAAACGGCCCAAAACGGCCTTGAACAGTGCTGGAAACCCATTTTCTGACTTCTCTGATCGCTGCTGGAAGGGGCGGATCCGGGGCTGATTCGAGCTAGCCAAGGCCGGTGGAGGGCGAGGGGACTCCGACGGGTCGAAGTGGCGGCGCACGGTGGCCGGAGGTGGCCGAACCGTGGCCTGTGATGGCCAAAACGAAGCTGAACAGAGGCGGAACAGGGGTTGGGTCGCACAGCGAGGACGGAAGGTGCGATCGTGAGGCGGCGGAGCGCGCGGCGTCGCACGGGCGGCGGTGCGGCAGCTCCGGTGCGGCGGCGTCCAGGCAGCTGGTCGCGGTTCCTTCCGGCGACGCTGGACGCTGCTTTACTTTCTGCTGTCCTCTGGTTCGCACCAGTAAGAGGAGGGAGAGAGAGGCGGAAGAGAGGGCGTGCGGTGAGGTGCGGCCAACCGCGGAGCAGTGGCGGCGGCTCCGGCTTCGGTGGGCGACGACGGCAGCTGCTTCTGCTTCTCTGGTCTTTCGCTCCCATGGAGGTTTGGAGAAAAGGAAGAGGAAGATGGATCCGTCGACGGAGGAGAGAGGGGAGGAAGAAAAATTCAATTTCTCCTCTTCCTCTCACACACTCTCTCTCTTAGGTCATCACACACTTGGCCCACCATGACATCATGTGATGTCACCTTCCACTCACAATTTCTTGTCAATTCTACCCCTTCTAGAAGCCTTTAGATAGGCCAAAATGTGGGGTATGTGTGGCATACGAATTTGCTAGGTTTTCTTTCCAATTGGGCCTTAATTCCTCTTGAATTAAATCAAATTGACCCCCATTAATTTATGCAACACCTCATCATTCCAATTGGTATTTTTCCTTACCAATATAATCCACTTGCATTCCAACTTCACAATCCCTGGCTTCAACTGAACGAAAATGGCTCTATTTATCCAGTCGAATTAAAACCCGAAAATCTGGATGTCACAACTCTTCCCCTCTTATAAAAATTTCGTCCTCGAAATTTAAACTTTTACCAATCCTTATACAAAATGTGAGGGTATTGTCGTCTCATTGAGTCTCACTTTTTCCCACGCTAATCCTTCGGGCTTGTGGCGTTGTCTGACCACTTTGACTAAGGAGATCATCTTTGTACACAAAATCTGCTCTTTCTGAACCAACAACTGAACTGAGCTTCTCACATAAGACATTCTGTCATCCACATCTGATCTCTTTTTCTCGACTTCCTAATAAACCTTCGAACCTCACTATTATTCTCCATTATTGAGAAAATATTTTATAACAGCTGATGTTTCATTTTTTGAATCCACTCCTTATCATAATGCTCCAATTGATGTATTTGAATTGGATGAAGACTTGTATGTGACCACCATTCGATCTACTATTCCAGCTATATTACTAGTATCTATAGAGAAACCACCTCCTCTCCAAGTTTATACTCGATGTCCTCGTGTCGCTGCTGCTCCCCCCGCTCCTCCCATCACTACTACGTCATCTTCTGCTCCAGATCCGCCATTAGCTGACTCTCCTCTTGTATCTGATCTTGATCTTCCCATTGCTCATCGCAAAGGTACACGTACTTGTACTCAACATTCTATTGCAAATTTTATTTCACACTATTCTGTGTCTCCTACTTTTCGAGCCTTTTTAACTACTGTTGAACAATATCCTATCCCTAAGTCTGTCGACGAGGCATTAGAAAATTCTGGCTGGAGGACATCAATGGAAGAAGAATTAAAGGCTCTCGAGATTAATCAAACTTGGTACTTAGTACCACTTCCTCTAGGCAAAACTACTATTGGTTGTCGATGGGTGTATGCTGTAAAAGTCAACCCCGATGGTTCTCTTGCTCGTTTAAAAGCAAGACTTGTTACCAAAGGGTATGCTCATGTGTATGGGGTTGACTATCTAGACACATTTTCTCCTGTTGCCAAACTTACTTTTGTTCGTATTTTGATCTCTCTTGCTGCAACATATAACTGGCCTTTATTTCAGCTTGATGTTAAGAATGCTTTCTTGCATGGCACTCTTCATGAAGAAGTTTATATGGAGCAACCTCCGAGGTTTGTTGCTCAGGGGGAGTCTAGACTAGTTTGCAAATTAAAAAAGTCTTTATATGGTTTGAAACAATCTCCACGGGCATGGTTTGGAAGATTTTCTGAGGTTGTAATATCTTTTGGGCTATCAAGATGTCGAAATGATCATTCTTTCTTTTATAAACAATCATGGGGAGGCAAACTATTCTTGATTGTGTATGTTGATGATATTATCATCACGGGAGATAACTTGGTTGGTATAGCTAAGCTAAAAACCTATCTTCAGCAACAGTTTCAAACTAAAGACTTAGTAAAATTGAAATATTTCCTAGGAATTGAAGTGGTGCAATCACAAAAAGGTATTGTTCTGTCACAGCGAAAATATGTCTTGGATTTGCTCACTGAGACAGGTATGTTGGGATCAAAGCCTCTTGATTCACCCATGGAACAAGGGGTTAAACTGGTTGCTGATGGAGGAGAAATTCTTAATAATCCCGAGAGATATAGAAGACTGGTAGGTAAGCTGAATTATCTTACAATTACCCAACCAAACATTGCTTTTCCTATTAGTGTAGTAAGCCAGTTTTGTCTTCCCCTCATACATCTCACTGGGATGCAGTTATTCGGATATTGAGGTATTTGAAGAAAGCTCCAGGGAAAGGAATTGTCTACCAAAATCATGGTCATATCAGGGTTGAAGGATTTTCTGATGCCGATTGGGCTGGGTCTCCAGATGATAGAAGATCAACTACTGGGTATTGTACCTTAGTTGGAGGAAAACTGGTATCATGGAAAAGTAAGAAACAAAGTGTTGTTGCCCGCTCCAGTGCTGAGTCAGAATATAGAGCCATGGCACAAGTGACATGTGAATTAGTGTGGGTTTGACAGTTATTAACTGAGTTAGGCTTTAAAGATTTAGTACCCATGACTCTATGGTGCGATAATAAAGCTGCAGTGCATATAGCTTCCAACCTTGTGTTTCATGAGAGAACAAACACATTGAGGTTGATTGTCATTTTATCCGAGAGAAGTTGCAGAGTGTAGTAATTCTTCCTAGTCATATTCGAACTAGCGAACAACTTGCAGACATCTTCACTAAATCCTTGGGTACTGGAAGGATAAAACATATTTGTAACAAGTTGGGCATGATTAATATTTATGCTCCAACTTGAGGGGGAGTGTTAGAAGTAAGAAGGGTAATTAGAAGTAATAAGGGTAAATGGGTCTTTACTACTTTTAGGGTTTATTTTGATGTATATATATTTAACTTTATTAAATAATACGATACACGTTTTCCTCACACCTACTAAAGATAACTATTCTTTCTGGATTTGTTTGGCCACTAAAGATTCATCTTTTTCGCACTTTGACCTCCCAATTGATCTAAAATTTACAGGAAGAACTAATACTTTAGTATTTTGCTTCTTCAAATGAGAATATTATTTGGAGCATAAATTTGCATGTTTTCATCTGTCAGAACAAACATGAAATTGTCCATTAGAGAGGCAAAACGTACCTATGCCAATCATATTTAAATTTAAGAGTAGGTTGTAAAAGTGGGAATTTATTAAGGAGCATGGACAGGATAATTCAGCTCCACCACATAGTCAATGAAATAAATTTGTTACTGATACTAGCAAGTTTCAAACAATGATACATAAAGGAAAGACTATGAGCAACAATAAGTTTCCAAAAATCCAAACTACAAATGGACATGGTAAGAAGCTCAAGGAAAATAGTTTTTAGAGTACACAATTGATGGCATCACAATAAGTTGATCCTCAGCTCGATTGTATGGCAGTGTAAAAATTTTTTACCACAAATAAGGAGGAACTACAGTATGGGGAATGCAGCAAATCTTCTCATTCTCCATCACTAGGTGTAAGATAGAGTCCAAGATGTGTAATTTCTCTTGGTTAGTGTTCTAGAAGTGAGAATGAGACAACCAAGCAAAAGTGTTCTCACAAATAGAAGCAAAAGTGGCACTACTAGCCCATTAGGGTCATCAAATGCACATTCCTTAACATACATTCAAGTAAAGGTTCCAACTGCCAACACAACTTTTACAGTTATGTTAAGGCAAAGAGTATAACATCCTTTAAAATTGCAAGCATGAAATAGGATGTATATGCATGTATGAGGAGAAACTAAACTGCCACTCCTCGTGCTGATGAGGGGAGCATATACATAATAGGAAGAACAAAAGAATAAACGTTTTTAAAACCGGACTAGTGGTTCTGCCAGTCAAACTGGAGAACCATGTTCTAACAGTTCGACTAGTTGAGCTGATTGCACGGAACATTGTCAAATAGAATACACTTGTCCAGAACAAAAGAAGCCCTGGTCACTCGGCAAAGCTGCTTGAGCACAAAAGACAGGATTCCTGTTCTCGATAGAATCGTTCAAATTTTTAATAGACTAAGCCAATACGATCAATAAATAAGTAATCCACCACAAAACGAAGCAAGAAGACGCCAGAGCAGATGGTTGGCATGCCTTTTAGTTACAAGAGGTTAGAGTTCCAACCCCAACCCAACTTCAACACGCTTCCTTAAAGTTCTTGGAAGGACTAGAATTGGTCCAGACTAGTTGACAGGCTTGCTGGGTTACCAATTGATAGGTACACATGGTTACTGGTTCGATAGGGTCAATACCACCAGTTGTTGACCACTACTGTTTCTGTTATGAGACCAGACTCGAAAGAAAAACACAATGTCCTAGTTTTTATTTTTTGCTATCAATGTCTTAAATAGGGAATTGACATGTATAGGAACAAATAGAACTCAGGAGCATCCTATACTTCTCACAAGTAAGGAATCATTATGCAAGCTCTGGATCCACAAGTTACCTTCAATTGGTCCAACTCTCAGTTAATTGCACAAGAGGTTCCTGAAATATGCATAAATGGAAGGTCACTGGTCTGCAAGATCATCATCCAGGCATCTCCCAAGTTTTCACAAGCATCATCCATCTTATTTAGCAACACAACAATTTGAAGTTCCTGTTTCCAACATAATATATTAGCCACATCTGCAAATAAGGGATTTAACGTATGATATACCTAGCTTTCACCTTTTATAGAGCCAAATCCACACAATAGTAACCAGAAGGCATGTACAACAAGATCGATTCCAAAGGCCTTCCCTACTTCACATTGCTTGAATCATTTATAAATCACCTCACCACTGCTATATCATTTGTAAAATCTAAAAAAGACTATTTGGAAGGAGATATAATCCGTAAAACCAATTTCACGAGTTCGATTAGATGAAGCAAAGTAACAGGCAACTTGCAGAGTCATATAGAGAAATGATTAGCAAGAAAAAGCAGTTGTACTCTACACATGTAGATATCTGGAGAAAATCGTAGTTTCGGATTAAAGATATATACCTCATAGAAGGACAGCAAAATGGCAATGTATCTAGTGGATGCGAAAACAGATGTAGGAGGGAACTGTGGCAATATTTTTTTTGGGTAAAGGTAAGAATTATATAGATTTTACCAAAAGAATGTACAGGGAAGGAGGCCCGGCACCAACAAAAGCAAACACTCAAAAGACAAGGAAGTTAAAAGAGTGTAGGGGTGCCGTGGTTCCACAAGAAACGCAAGAAAGCCAACAACCACAAGGAAAGAAAACAACAACAAGAAAAGGAAAGAACGGACAATCAATCAAAGATTGACGAATGCAATCCCCAGCTTTGTTGCAATCTTCTATTCCTAGGAGTGTCACGAACTGTGGCAATATATATATTTTTTTCTTTTGGTGATCCAGGAAGTGCCGTACAGCCGGCAGCCAGCGGCGTAAACCCGAGGCTACCCGCAGGGACCCACCTCCCATGGTGTGGCACCCCTCGACAGCCCCCGATCCGATTAGGGTCACCACAGTTCGCTTACCATTCACTTTTCCTAATAACATGTCACTCTAATACCATTCCAATCGCAGCGGGTCCATACAACATAGGGGGTTTACATTTTTTTTTTGATAGGTCCCTTGTGCAATTCATATACCGAAGCACATCCAACAAACTCCCTTCCCTATATTCAGAAAACGATGCACACCTACTAAACATCTTATATAAGTTAAAGCCGTACACTTTTATTTACATAAAGCAGATGGACATCTTTAGTTGGTACATCGAAATGCCATAGTTTCCTATACATGGCTATACTTCAAAAGATGACCGACATCTCCTCCAACAGTCGTACACTTAAAGTCCATCGATCAGTGTTGGCGTCTAAAAGCTCCTTCCTTTGCTATTCTCCTCCTCACGATCATATCCAATCACTCGATCTGTCTATTAGTAGCAGTGGCAGCAGAGGCATCTTATCTAGTCTGAAATGTTGGTCCCCGAAGGGGTGAGTACAACCACTCAGCAGGTAAAGGACCAATAAACCACTCAATACATCATGCCATGCAATCATCACAATCATAGCATCACATGTCATACAAGCATCCATACACAACATACCATGGCATCATGCACATGTCATCATACCTCATGTACCATCATCATTGTATCGTACACTTATCATCAACATGTCACATATGGCATCATCCTTACCATGCATCCATGCGTATAACATCATCATCACATCACATGTACCATCATCATTGTCATGCATCCATGCACATGTCATACTCATATCATTTCATCATAACATTATTATATCACATCATATACATGTCATCATCATACCATACATGTCATCATCATCATATCATACACATGTCGTCATCATCATGACATCATCACATCACACATGTCTTCATGCCTTATCATATATCATCATCATCATCATCATCATGCATATCATCATGCCATGTCATATATCATCATCATCATCATCATCATCATGCATATCATCATGCCATATCATATATCATCATCATCATCATGCATATCATCATCATGGTTTAATTTCCACTTTTAACTTTCAATTTGATCACCACATCATCCTTCCTCGGATCATCAATTTCATCTCATATTATACACTCGCATCCCATGTGAGAAAAACCTCCAGCATTCAGCCTTTCCAGGCCACCGGGCATCCGGCCCCCCACATTTCGGGCATCTCGTATCCCAACTGGCATCACAAGGCATCCCCTCGAGCAAAAACCTCCGAGGCTTCCGGCATTTACACTCCCTGGCCGGGCATCTCGGATCTCAACTGGCATCACGAGGCATCCCCCCGGGCACAAACCTCCAAGGCTTTCGGAATTATGTACCGACATACCACCAAGCCTCCCCTGGAATTACGTACCATATACCACCGGGCATCCCGACACTCCCGGGGAATCTCCGGGGCTCGCCATGAAAATGGTTTCCCCTGCCCTCCAGAATTATGTACCGACATACCACCAGGCCTCCCTTGGAATTACGTACCGTATATCACCGGGCATCCCGACACTCCCGGGGAATCGTTGGCTCACACCTCCGACGGCCTTCTCACTTATCTCAATTCACATCTTCAATTATAGTTCAATTATAACATGGCATGTGATGTGATGGCAAATCAAGATCATATTCATCATTGAATTCATACATGCATCTCAAATCATTATCATGCATGCAGCTAGACACCATCATCCATCACAATGCAATTCATGGAGTCCATGCAATATAAAATGGTCCATATCTCATGCCTTTTCAAAGTTTACAAAATTCCAGCATGTACCATTTTTAGAAAATATTTAAATCAAATATCCATATGCTTCTCAAAAATCATGAAATTAAGGCTAGTGATAGACAAGACAATAGGGTAATAATTTCATGAAAAACACAAGGCCAATCAAATTCCACACAAAATTATAATTCACACAAATACAGCATGTAATTTCGGTTAAAAATAGAATGCACAGTTTCCGAAATGATTTGATTAAAATATCCAAACGACCTCCGAAAATTATGAAATTTTACCAGGTTATAGCCAAGACACTAAAGTGGATTTTTCATGAAGACTTAAAAGACAAATTATTTTTATATTATTTTCTACAGTCACACGAAGCTTCTGGATCTAACACCGAAACGTCCAGTGCATGCTTCTCCGAAATACTGAGTTTTCACCTACCTATTCTTCTTATTTTCCTCTGAAATTTGGATATGTTCTACATCAAGATGTTTTCTACAATTTTCATGAAGAGATATAAGTCAAAAATTCAGATTATAGTCGTCGTTTGGGTCCATGAAGTCTCCGGTGTCCTGTACTACATCTCCAGAATTACCGTCTCCAAGATTTACTCGATTTACTAGGTTATACTTGTTCATTTTGCTTCAAATTTGAGTATGTTGTAGCTTAAGATGTCCCCTACAACTTTCATGAAGAAATAGAAGAGTTATTCTTAGCAAAACTCAACATGCAACAACAAATTCATCAAAAGGTCAATGAAATCGTTCCAGATCTGAGGTCTCCGTATAATGAGAGTTTAGCCCCTTAAATCTCCATAATTTTCCACCAAATTTTACTATGTTGTAGTTTAAAATGTTAGCTACAACTTTCATGAAGAGACTAAAGCCAAAATCGAACTCTAAACATGCATGCAAGCTCACACAACATTCTGACTCAAACTGTTTAAGCGAAAACAGTCACACCACTCAAGAACAAGCCATCCATACTTCGGTTTTCCTCATCAAATCACCCAAATTTCGACATACATCAAACATACATGTAACAAACACACATGCAATAGCAGCTAGAGGACTCCAACTTGCCTCTAGACTCAAGAGAACGACGGCACATGGCAGACGAACGGGCGGTGACGGGCAAGCTCCTTCCTTTCTCTCTTCCTCTCTACCTCTCTTTCTCTCTTTCTCTCCTCTCTCTAGGCACCTCTCTTGGACGACAGCCCTCAACCATCAGCCACTCCCTCTCTCTCTTCCTTTTTGGTGGCTTATATATTGCATGCACCCCCTCTTTGCATGGGGGACACTTGTCCCTAAGAAGGAGACAAGTGTCTCCTTGGTTGAAGACACTTGGAGGAAGCCATGCGGCTCCTCCTCCCCCCTCCATGCGTGACAGCCCAATGGGCTTCATGGGCCGGGCCTCTTGGCCCACTTTAGGCCCATCTCACTTGGGCCTAAAGTCCAAGCTTAAATGGTCCAAAATTTTCTTAAATAAGTCCATTTTTACTTTTAATAATTTACCTTAAATCCCAACTTATATAAATACTAAATTACAATTTCATATGGCCATAAAACTTGAAATCATAAATCCATAAATTCCAATTTATAAAACACATGGCCAATGATAGAATTTTCTTTCCTATCACATAATTATCCATTAAAAGCTTGGCCATAAATCTTATTGCAAATTATGGATTAAATGGCTATAAAATAACTTAATGGCACTTCCATCACTTATTCATAGACTTTAATGTAACTAGAGGTCATTATGAATTTTGGGATGCCACACATGGGCCACAGGTAAGTCACGCAAATGACAAGGTGGGGAGTTGAACTTTGGCCTTGCGGGTGGCCAGCATGCAACTCCACCATCTCTGCCACCAACGGGGTGGGTAACTGTGGCAATATTATTTCCTACTAATCTGGAAAAATGAGATGCTGTTTCTCCAGACACAATTATCATAAGCTAGACAGAAAGCCCAACATGACAAGATCACCCAACTTAAGTTCCAATTACACAGTCAAGTAATCAACCTGAGATCAAATACGAAACATAGAATATAAGGAAGAAGGTATATGAAAAACCATTGTTGACTACAAAATCCAGAAGACAACACCCCACCCTCGAAGATTTCCTTTTCTTTTTCTCCTTCTCAATAGTCTTAAAGTTCAGGCTACTCAGCCAAAGAAATGAAAAATATTTGTACAATTTCATGGTAATAGGAATATGGACTGAAAGATCTTCAAGCAAACTCAAATAATTGATGAACTGGGTAACACAAAAGCACAAGCTCTTAAGTGAAAGATGGCGATGTTCACATAAACCAATTTTGAACCCAGGTAATCATATTCAATCTCCTATTATGCATACAAAGAGATCAAGATTTTCACATTTGGTACACATATCAGCATGAGGACCAGACCTAAAAGGGGGAAAAAAAAGCAATTACATCAAACAACATATAACAGCAATGTTTTGTCCCATAATTCATATTTCTCCCAAAGAGGTGGCATGTGTAAGAACACCTATGCATGGAAAACTTGATATAGCATTAATAAGAAGAATCTACAATGAAAAAGCAATTAACGACACATTCAGGTAACAATTTCTATGCACTAACAAGATTATATTACATTTCGCATTTCTAATTCTTTTGCCAATACCTATGTTCCGTTTGTTGAAATTCCCCACAAGTGTCCTTTGTAGATATTCACTGTCCCCAATTCCTCCAAGTTGCAGTTATTCTCTGGCATAATAATGCGTGTAAGACATCTTGCTTACCTGACCTGGCAGAATACATCAAAGGAAAACAAGCGCAAAATTACAATTGATCTTTCAAAAAGTGAGAACCTTCCAATCCAATGAGAAACAACAATCAACCCGTCAATAACCCTTGTTACCATGTGGATAATTAAAATAGCACTGGTCCAACAAAAGCCATGGTTGACGACCAGCAAATCACCCTAACTTGAGTCAAACTTATCTAGTTTAAGTGCTCTAAGTATTTATAGAGACTATAGCAAGATGACATGAAATGAAGAACTAACCCAGAAACTAGGAGTCATTTACAGTTGCATATCATCAGTTTAGCAAGTAATTTGGTCATGTTGGATTAAAGAATGATTCAACTGCTAGAGCACATGAAAACAATACTAAGCTTGACAACATATTATTCTGACCTTTTAACGCATGACCAAGTTCCATTACACCATGGTATTAGAATTCTCTGGCACACAAATGGGTAGCACAACCCAGTGAAGGCCTACCAAAATAGTAGCTGGAGTACATGAAGGCAATACTAAGCTGACCATACTCCACAGTATCTAAGGAATATTAAGCTGACCAACTTTCTCACTTCAAAGCAATTACAAGGAGAGATTGTCCACAGCCTCTGCCAATTGAAGTGATGAAGCACGAACTTCGAGTCCTCTGTGACCATCACCAACCAACACTTCTCCGGATTCCCCTCCGTCATCTTCACTTGCCAGTCAGAAATCGAGCAAACTTCACAAAACCGAGTTGGAACAATTGTGTCAACTAGCCATAGGTTGCAAAAGAATGCTAGGAGCCGAACCTAAGAAGCTAGAGGTTTTTCAAACTAGAGCTGAAATGGATGCATGATGCACAGTGGTCCTTTGCTGGTCTCCATAGCTAAAGCTTCATGAGTAGCTGAAAACGCTGCACCAGTGCCAAAACAAATTGCAAGGATGCAAGCTGAAAGAGGGCTTGTGAAGGATAGAGCTTAAAAAAACCAGAAGAAACGTGAAATGACAACATGCAAACAACCTTTTGCCATTCCAAGAATGCATTGTTAGGGTTTGGAGAAGCTCAATAAACATCGAGCTCCTGATACTTCTATGATTTCATACGTTTTAGAAGTGCCTTGTGAAAGTTCTCTTGGATATTTCAACATTTACATCAACCAGTGGAATAATAACTGAATCATGCCAGTGAGTAAGATGAAATCAATCATGCAACTAACATCAATAAACTACTAATAATGCTCCAAAGTTTATGGGACCCGCTTAGTCAAACTCGATATTCTTTTTGAACTCTTTGGATCCAACTAATGGGGCTTCTGACATCATCAACCATAGAAGCTTTGATCAAATTAGTATAGTGTATTTAACTCAAGATGGTTGCTTTGTGGGACATAGTATGATTCTTTTTCCTCATCATTATGTGCTATTCATGCATTATAGGATACTGACTTCGAGAAACTTATGGAAATGATTCATGTGTTTTTATTTTCAGCAAGTAAATGAACTACCAAGAGCTTATGCACAATATAAGTAATTATTTCACGGTACAGCCGATTATGTCAAAAGACATTCTAGTTAATGTCTTGTTTGGCTCAATAGTTCAGGTATACGACAGATGGCTTTATCAACTCTACCAACATCAAGATGCATTCTTTGGAACCCTTGGAGTAGGTGTACCCTGGACTCAAACCAAATGAACATGGATCCATAGTTAAAAAAATTTGAATTGCAATTTTCTCAATTGATCCAAATAATTCATGATGCTTTTGCTTCTGCCCTATTTGCCAGTTCATTCACAACCACACCACTAGGAGAAGAGCTTGTGCTTGCATTTGGAATTTCTAGATTGAGGGGATTATCTAAATCTACAAATGCGGACAATTCTGTGAGATAAAATGTATGAAACTGAACGGTTGGACAAATTTTATCCCAAGTCAGTAGCGCATGCATAGTAAGGGATGCCCTATCAACATACTCCTTTTGCATTGAAATTCACTCTTAAGTGTACCTTAGAAATATGCAGTCATGAACTGCATGATGAGCATAAAACAAACTGAAACTTCATATTAGAAGGATCACCATATAGGGTCCTTCATTTAGCATTTTCTTCAACCTATACAATGACCTCATTTAGCATTTTCTTCAACCTATACAATGACCTTTGGCATGCCATAAAAAACCTGTACACATCAGTTTTTCAGTATTTCTAGCATTCCAAAATCAATCAAATGTGGAGAATCCCTATTTTTCTGCATAGGATGAAGGAACTTACTTGAAAACTAATGACAAATGATGCGCTTTGAAAGCCTTATCATATATTTCCGCTACTGGCATGACAAGCAGAACCATTTTTCCAAAGCACACATTAACTTCCATGAACATCTTCCCTAGATTTCTTGAATTCAAGTAAGAAAAACACTGGTAACATTGTCAACTAGAAAATAATAATGACAAGATCATAAATCTTGAAAAATATTGCAAGCAGGAAATACAAATGAAAACTAGGCCTTAGATCTCAAAAGAGTGTCGATTTACTGTGGATAGAAGCCATGAGTCACCATCTTTCGGTCAATTCTATCCAAATCAATAGATAAATTATAGGCTGTGATTAACTGCCAAGGTATGGCTGTGCCCATCGGGCCGTGATTCACCGCTGAATATTTGGTAGGCCGCGCTCGTGGGGCCGTGATTAATAGTTGGAATGAGTAATTGAAATGACCGTGTAATGGTCTTGGTGACATGGAATCGACTGGGTCGATTGATCGATGATTCGATCTAATTTGCTGATTTGAGTTGTTGAAGCGATTCGATAAATTTGTGAATTGTACTGACTTGCAGGAAGGAACCGAGGCAAAGGTAAGTCATTTGGCTTGTGCTTGTGCTTGTGCTTAGGTAGCCCTTGGGGCGTATTTCCCTCTTAGTTGGGTCTTAAGGGGTGAACTTGCTGAGACGTCATCTTACCCTGTTGTAGGATAACATTTTTAGGTCCTTAAATGGCATTTGAAGAGGACCTGAAGCTCCGGAGTTTGATGAGGAGGAGATCAAAGAATCGGCGAAACGTGTTTGACTAGTGAGTGATAGGACAGTTCCTATTTTATTGAGCTGATCTTTTGTAGATAGCCTAGTATTGTCTTAAACCTGAAGTGTTTATAAAAGGCTTGTTTTGTTTGTGATTTGTTGTCCTACTTTTTTATCCCATCTGGTTGTTGTCTGGGGATTAATTATTTGCTTCCACATGCGCATTAAAACGAATGGGTTGGCGACGCGTCTTGGGACATCGCAATTTAATCGACCAATGAGGGATGGGCATGTGCTCGGAGGATCGAGACGTGACACTTGTAGGATTGACTTTGATTGTATATAAAGTGAGTTTTTATGAAATTGGGTTGTCCTGCTTTTCTATCCCAAGTTTGTTGTTGTCTAAGGATTGTTTAATTCGCTTTTGCATGTGCATAAAATAAAAATGGTCGGCGACGCGTCCTGGGAACGTCGCAAATTCTAGTCGACTGCCGAGGGATGTTCGCACGCTCGAGGTTCGGGGCGTGACATAACCTAACCAAACTAATCTAACTAAACTAACTAATTAATCTAACTAAGCTAACTAATTTAATCTAATAGGCTAATTAAACAACCTAACTAACCACCTAACTAACTAATTGGCCTAACTAAACTAACCTAACTAAATAGTTGGTCTAACTAAATTACTCTAATCTTAATTAAAGCTAACTAATCCCCTCAAGCCTCAATTAAGCCTAAACTAATCCAACTAAGTGCAATTAACTTCCTAATCTAAGATTGGGGCATTAACTCACCGGATCAATGCGAAAGCAAGTTCACGGCAATGGCGGCGTGACGGCGGTGAGTTCACATGCCTACGGTGGCTCTAAAGGAGGCCTAAAAGGGGCTGAAAAAGCCTTGCAAGCTCACTACTTGCTGCTAGGCTTTTGGTTCTTGCTTGGAGCTGGTCGAGGGAACCGAGGGGGCTAGCGGAACCGGACAAGGGCATGTGGCGACGAGGATGAGCAGCCGGACGAGCTGGGGCCAATGGCGGACCAGTTGGACGAGGCGTAGCTCGGATGGCAGCGACAGGCGGCTTTGGTTGCAACTGGACGGGATGGAGGGCAAAGCCGAGCGGCCTGATGCGGGCGTGTGGTTGGTTCGGCGGGTGGCTCGGACGAGTGGCGTGAGGGCTGGACTGGTGGCTAGTTGGTTTTGGCTTGGCTTGCAGCTTCAACAATGGAAGAAAATGATGGTTTGAGGAAGAAGCGAGAATAAGAAGAAGCTGAAGATAGCTTCTACAGGGGGCTGGTTGACCAAGGGGAAGAAAGGGGGAAATAAGGGGGGAACAAGAGGCTTGAAAGTCTTTCTAGTGGCCAATCACATTGCACTTGAAATATGTTCTACTAGAGTGCTTTGGCACCAAAGTCTTCAGCCCTTGCTGGCAAGACTTCATCCACCAGCCATTTTCCCTACAAAACTTCACCAAATTAACTCAATTTGAAGGCCAAATGACAGCAGCCCATTAGCCCTACGAATTCTTGATTTTTCTTCTTCAATTTCCCACTAAACAACTTCAATTTGATGGCCAAAATTGCTGAGGAGGTTGCCCATACCAATTCTCACAATTTCCTTCACAAACCAATCCACTTTGGTAGCTAAAAAGTCCCTCAATTTAGCCCATCCGAATTTCCACCATTTTAATTTGCCGATTTTGATTTTTCCACCAAAATTCCGAGCTCGACGGAAAATTTCTAAAAGATGAGACGAGGTCCTAAAAATAAATTGTGAGACGCTCGAACTTTCAATTCCTAAAACAGAGTTCAATTTCGTGGTTAAAATCAACCAGACATGATTTTAGCGTGATCTAACCTATCGGGTAGCTTGTAGGGATTTTATCGTGTTTGACTCGTGGTTGATAATTTTCAATCCACGTTTGTACATCTCTGACTCGTCGGCGACTGTCAATTGTCGTAAAATTCTCAAGGTTTCAATCACAGGCACCGGGTACAAAATCAACATAAAATTGGGTTAGTGCCGTTCGACGCGAATTTTACAATATGTGGAATCACCCACAATTTAATCACGCCATTCCATCGAATCGACCTATACCCGATCACTAATCAATTATAATGGTGCCGTATTGACATTTGCCAATTATTACGGTCGAGCGGTCGATTTCTGATTGAATTCTCAAGTCTGTCACATTTATATCCCTTAACGGCTTCACCTGATAGATTGGTTCTCTCGTAAGTGATCAACTCAGAGAAAAATGACCATAGGCATGCTAGTGAAAAGTCCAATTCATATTATCGAGACAGGGTCGAAAACTTAGGATGTCACATCATTGTTGAGGACAACCTCCAGAATACAACCCCTAACCCTCGAAAGTTTCCTTTTATTTCTCTCCTTCTCTCATTATAGTCTCAAGGTTTTGGCCACTCAGACAAGGAAATGAAAAATATAGGACAACTTTATGCTAATAAGCATTTGGATAGAAATATCCACAGACAAACCCATTAACAGAAGTCATGAATTAGCCAAACGAAAAATGAATATTTGAGCTCAAATAATTGATGAGTTGGGTAAAAGCAAAAGCACACACTTTTAATTAAAGGATTGCGGATTTTTAAAAAAAATTAAAGGATTGCAGTGTTTACATAAACAAATTGTGAGCCCAGGTATCATACTCAAACTCTTGTTGATCCACAATTTCACATTTGTGCACATATCAGCAATGAGGACCAAACTCGAAGGGGGAAAAGCAATCACTTCAAACAACGGATAATGGCAATGATTTATCCCGTAGTTCATATTTTTCCCACGGAGGTAGCATGTGCAAGAACAATTATAAATGGAAAAAGTAGCTATAGCATAAAGAGCAATAAACAACACATTTAAGTAAGAACTTCTATACATGAACAAAATTCTATTACACTTCAGCTTTTTAATTCTTTTGCTAATACCTGCATTCCATCTACTGAAATTCCTTCACAAATGTCCTTCGCAAATATTCTGTGTCCCCGAAATCCTCCAAACTGCAGTAATTCTCCAACTCTCTGCATTGTTTGTCTGAGATAATAATGAGGGTAAGACATCTCACTGACCTGACAAGATATATCAGGGCAGAAAAGCGCAAGGAATTGCATTTGATATTTCGGAATATGAGACCTTCCAATCCAATGAGAAACGACAATCAACCCGTCAATTCAACCCTTGTTACCATGTGGTTGCTTAAAGTAGTGCTGGACCAACAATAACCACAGTTGAAGCCCAGCAAACCACCCTAGCTCAAGTCAACCTCATCTAGTGGAAGTGCACTCGAGTATTTCCTGTTCCAGTCATGGAACAAAATTGGGAGAACCTGAGTGTTATTGCGGGAATGATCCTAGCTTTCATGCTTTGGTGGGTGTCCGTTAATTCAAAAATGAATATAGGTGAAGATGATAGCACGATGACCTGAAATGAAGAACTAGCCCCCAAACCAGGAGTCATTTACAATTTCATATTCACAATTTTGCCAACTAATTTGGTCACATTGCCTCGAAGCGTGAGTTAGCCTCTAAAGCACATGAAAATAATCCTGAGCTTGACCGCATATCATTCTGATATTTAAAGCATGACCAATTTCCATTACAAACTTATATTCTAATTCTCTGCGGCATCAATGGATTGCACAACTTAGCAAAGGCCAACAAAATTAGCCGCTAGAGTACATTAAGGCGATACTAAGCTGACCACACCTCGCAGTATCCAAGCCACCGCCTCACCAAATTTCAGGTACAAAGGATGAAGAGATGAACCGCCACCATTGGAATTATAAGGTCATCCTACGTCTAATTATAAATCCAGTCTCACTTCATGTCTCCGGATGATAAATATGATTCTATGACTAGGGCCAGGTTAACCTTTTCTTATTAGCTGAATGAAATTCATTAAGAAAACCAAGGAGAAGCAAAACTCACAGATAATTCACAAGAGAAAAAATTTAATTCAATGGTTAGCCATAATATCAACAATAACCAAGTAAAAGTATATCTGAGCTAAAATAACAGAAAAAGTTTAACTTTCAATATATAAATACACAAGGAATTTCTACTGGGAGCTTTTTATACATGGTGATGCCAAAGATTCCACTTGGTACCTCCATCAGGTATGAGCAACTAAGAACTAAATATTCTGGGGTTCCAGGTGCCATATTGTAAAGGACGTGTAATTAGGAACTAGAACAAGTTAGAGAAAATCACTCACGGATCAATGGTAGTTTCTTCATCAGCCTTAGAAAGATCCAGAAGATGCATAGCAGCATCTTGATCATATAGAAACTTCAAGAACACTACAACAAGTTCACCATCGAACTCAAAAGAGTATATAGGAATTCACCATAAGGAAGGACCCTAATTGACAAAAGTTAGACAAACCTATTGTATGTAAAAAGTTGATCACTTGGCTCTGACATTGATCGCTTTATACATTTCAGAAGCCAACTGAAGAAATTTGCAAACTGAAAGAGAGACTGAAGCAAAAGCTTCAGCAACATGCACATTATTAACCAATACAATATGCTTTCGATCCCTAAGGCAAATACTACAAGCATGCCACAGGCTCAAGAACTCCATAGGATCCTACCGATATTTTGACCTTGCTCTAGATATTAGTGGTTACACTATGATTTTTTCATTTTGAAACATGTAAAATTGCATTTCTTTAGGGTAGCATGCGAGAATTGAGAAGGTACAAACCCCAAGTTTTGTGAAGCGGGGGAAGCAAAGATACAGAAAAGTCGTGCAATTTCTCTTTTTTGCCGCTTCTAAAGCATGACGATCTCAACAAAGCAACAATGTGCTATTGTCAGTATTCCGTAACGACCTTAACAGGTACTAAATGGACCTTTGTTGAACTGGTACAAGTCACGTGTAAAGCCCACCATCTAACAATGAATTTTTTTACAATATTGATAACAAGCTCATTTTTCAAATAATGAAAGGCTATTTAACTTCCATCAATATGTCATTCTAAGCAACCCATATCATATCTTATCCACAAATAGTTCAACTTCATGTTTAAAATTTAGTAATTTAGTGTCACTATAGACATGATACCATACGTGATGAGAGACAAGCAAGATATTATGATAGTTGCAAACAGAAGATATCAAGAAAGGTAGAGAAATCACAAGAAAGATTGTAACAGCCGTACCGGCTTTACAACAAATGAGAGCACCCTTATGAATCACTCAACCTGTACAAGCAGCATTCCAGCCTTTTCCACTGCATTATCCGCCAGTGTCTTATCAGAACCAATACCTAGATAACAAGAACGCCATCTTTAAAGAATGGTTTCTACAGCAGGCCGCCAAGTAAATAACAATACTTCAATTAATTAACCCCGTAAATCAAATATCATCCCTTAAGAAAACTGACACACTGATGACGGATAAAATAGCACTGACCACATATGTTACTTGCTGGAACCATTGAAGTTAAAAGTTTACAAAAGAAAATGTTTTACACAGTAAATGGTCATTACAAGCCATGTTCATCTTTTGCAAACTGTGTTTGAACTAAACAACATACTCTAGAGTCTCTGCAAAATAAAAGTTATACTGGAAAATTCAATAAAGAAATGGAGCCTAGTCTGCTATCCAATTCATGCAAGCAGATTAGAACTTTGGAATGTTCATGTGAAATTATCAAGTCCTGCCCCAAAGTTGCTTTGAGAGAGAGAGAGAGAGAGAGAGAGAGAGAGAGAGAGAGAGAGAGAGGCCATTTATGTGATAGCTGTGGGCTATAAGCACAATATTGACAGGAAATGCTACTGTTTTCAAGGAGACAAAAGCCCTAGCCCTTTTGCAGTTAGCTTGGGGAAAGGTAACCTCTTTACAACAATCAAATATCAAACCGCATTTCTAGAGTCCTATTACCTATTTAACTCCCCAATTATCAAATGTTTACACTTCAATGTAAGGTGAAGTCCCAGCTTATGAGAGAGGCAGAGTACTATAATATTTAAATAGTAAACCACATCTTTATTTCATAGCTTAATCTTTTTATCGCTTGGCAATTTTTCCACAAAATTCTACACTGTCGTGAGTGCACATTTTGATTAGACAAAAGGAGAAAGGAGCCCGAAAGCATTGATCGGTAGTACCATGGAGTTAAAGAGAGTTCATAAGCCTTGGTAAGAAAGAAATAGGCAGGCTTTTAAAAATGAGGAAAGTTCTGTAGGTGCTGTAAAAGATATTTGGCTTTCTACGTTATTTATTTTCACATTGTGGTGGCAGTTCTTTGGACACCAAGTTGTTTTTTTTTTTTTAATTAAGGTAAATATGAGCTTGTAGGTGGAAATTTGTAAATAGGAGGCATCCCCTTGGTGCTCTTTAATAGAATTATCCAAAAAAAGGAAACATGAGTCTATAACCTTAAAGAATGTAACTGGAAACATCATTTCTCACTATGGTAGTAATCAAGAAGAATATGTAGCATGTACATGAGAGTCACTGTGTGACATCCAAAATTTTAGGGTTTTAATTTCTACTGGATAAATAGGGCCATTTTCGTTCAATTGAAGCCATGGATTATGAAATGGGGATGCAAGTGGGCTACATTGGTAAGGGAAAAATACCAATTGGAATGATGAGGTGTTGGATAAATTAATGGGGGCCAATTTGATTTAATTCAAGAGGAATTAAGGCTCAATTGGAAAGAAAACCTAGCAAAATTCGTATGCCACCTCTACCCCCACATTTTGGCCTATCTAAAGCTTCTAGAAGGGGCATTTTTGGCAAGGAAAAGAGAGTGGAAGACAGCTGGTTCGGCTGACCTAAGAGAGAGAGAGAGAGTGAGAGAAAAGAAAGGAAAATTTGAGCTTTCTTCCTCCCTTCTCTCCTCCTCCGTCGACGGATCCCCCCCTTTCTTCCTCTTCTCTTCGGTTGCTCGGCACCATGGAAGCCGAAGAAGCCGAAGAAGCTCCACCTGTCGCCGCTTCTTGCCGCCGTCGTTGCCCACCGAAGCCGGAGCCGCCGCCGCTGCTCCATGGTCGTCCACGCATCTCAGCCCTCTCTCCTTCCTCTGGTTCGAACAGAACCGATCAGCAGGAGCAGAAGCAACGATCGGCGTTGCTTGAAGGAGCTGCAGTCGCGCCGCACGCCACCTCGCCGTTCCCGGCCCGCGTCGCCTCGCCGTTCGCCGTCCCGTTCTCTGCCTGCCTCGGCCTCTCCCTCGCTCAGCCCTCTGTTTCAGCGAAGTTTCAGATCTGGTGGAGCTCCGCCGGAGCCGTCTACCCCTCCTCCGGCCACCGTGAAGCCTCGCCTTGGTTCGGTTCGGCCCCTCCGTCCATTTCCGACCCAACCCAGCTCCGGATCCGCCCTCATTCGCCCTTAACCAGCCGCGCACAAAGAGTGCAGGAAATGGGTTTCCAGCTGGTTCGGGCTCGTTTAGGGTCGTTTCCCGGCCCCGAACTCGAGGCCCGCTTTGGGAACAATCGTTCCTCGCGTCGCCGCCGTCGGATTGATCCGATTTGCGCGCGATTTGGTGAGTAATCTCACTAATCCCGAATTAGTTGACTAATTATGCTTTAGGTTGGTTTAGTTTTAATTAATTATGTTTAGGTTGTTAGATTAGAATTAATTAGCAATTATTAGTCAATTGTGATGCAATTTAGATAAATTGATTGCGTAATTAGCAAGTAGACGTGGTCTACTATTTATTGGAAGTATCTCGGGAATTTTCGGACCCCTAATTGAGCTTCAATTTGGTGATTCGGGCCTAAGTGAGATTTTTGGCATTTAAATATTAATTTTCGGAATTAAATTAAATAATTATTTATTTTTCGGAAATTCAAGGGAGATGGTCTGGAACCGGAATATTATGCGAATGACCGTGGTGAAGTCCGTTTATTTAATCGGGCTTTATTTTGGGCTAAATTGAGTTTTAATATTAATTATTTAATTCTAGAAATTAATTATTTATTTATTTATTTTTCGGAAATTAAGTTTGAGATGGCCGATGACCGGAATTTCATGCTGATTGTCATGGTGTGGTTCGTTTATTTATTCAAGGCTTAATTTGTGAGAAATTGATTTATTAGTGATTTTAGGATTTATTCCTAAATTGGATAATCTTTGGTTATTACTTGAAGAATAGCCGGGCATCGGTTGGTAATGCCAATATATTGAAAAAGTTGCCGAGTGGGGCCGTGATACCACTACATATGATATTGCCGAGTGGGGCCGTGATGCCACTACATGCCGAGTGGGGCCGTGATACCACTACATATGATATTGCCGAGTGG
This sequence comes from Eucalyptus camaldulensis, assembly GCA_019915185.1. Classification (NCBI taxonomy): domain Eukaryota; kingdom Viridiplantae; phylum Streptophyta; class Magnoliopsida; order Myrtales; family Myrtaceae; genus Eucalyptus; species Eucalyptus camaldulensis. Next base: position 10,610,854 of record JAHSVA010000013.1, on the reverse strand, counting down.
GGCCGTGATGCCACTACATGCCGAGTGGGGCCGTGATGCCACTACATATAGCATTGCCGAGTGGGGCCGTGATGCCACTACATATGATATTGCCGAGTGGGGCCGTGATGCCACTAAATCTAAGAAAATTGCTCGGTGGGGCCATGATTACCACCTATAATTAAGTTGTGTCCTAAGGACCGTGATTCATAATTGGGAATTGAATTGGAATAGTTGAAATGACTGAAAGTGGTCTTGTTGATATGTAATCGACTAGGTCAATTGATCATTGCTTGATCTGATGTTGTGAATGGGCAGATTGATTGGAAATGACCATGAGATGGTCTGATTGACTTGTAATCGACTAGGTCGATTGATCGATTATTCGATCTGAGTGTGACTTGATGTGATTCATTGCCTTGGTTGGATGTTGTGAATTGAATGATTGAATGGAGGTGATCATGAATGGTCTTCCTGGCATATAATCGACTAGGTCGATTTGATCGATGCTTCGATAAGTGATCTGATTGCTTGGGTGCCTATTATGAATTGAACTAACTCGCAGGTGGGATATGAGGCCAAGGTACGTCTTCTGCCCTATGCGTGTATAGGCAGCCTATAGTATAATAGTTTACTAATTGGGCTTAGTGGGGTAGAACTCGCTGAGACGTAGTCTCATCCCAGTTTGGGGAAAAACATTTCAGGACCCCGTTGAGGAGCTGAGGAGGAATCTGAGAAGGAGAACTCGGAGGTGAAACCTGAGTAGAAGGACTTTTGGAAGAAGAAGATAATACTGAGAGAGATTTTGAGTATGACCTGAAGGGATTGAGATTTCATCTTCTTTTGTGAACTCCAATTGATGTGAATAGTTATGAAGTTCTTTAGTGGATGTCATGTACAAAAGTTTGGTTATAAATTTCAATATGAAAAATATGACCCTGCTTTTCTATCCCATCGTTTTATTGTCTGGGGATTTTAACTGCTTCCGCATGTGCTTAAAAATGAAAGGGTCGGCGATACATTGTCCTGGGATATCGCATTATAAAATCGACCAAGTGAGACGGATGTGTGCGTGCCTAAGGATCGGGGCGTGACACACTGTATCCACAAGAAGCACAGAATCTGATCTAATTAACAACATCCCTGTAGTGAGCATGTAAATGGGTGCGCACCTGTGCAAGCACATGATCGCATGCATGTGCACACCCAAGCACATGTTCACAACACACTAAAATGTCCACATAAATGGAGAGATCTGGCAGGCAATATATTTTCTCTAGATAATAAAGGATTTTGTCGAAAGAAAAAGTTCCAGTACATCAATATATATGAGAACAAAACAAAAGAAAAATAAACAAAGATGAAGCATTAGAAGAGTATATAGAAACAGAACATGATGTCTCAAATGTCACGCCCCGATCTTCGAGCCTATGCCCATCTCTCGGTGGTCGATAAAATTTGCAACTTCTCAAAACAAGTTGCCGACCCTTTCATTTTATTGCACATGCGGAACCAAATACAAATCCCCTAACAGTAATTATCTCGGGATAGAAAAGCAGGACAACAGATTCACAGACAAAACATGTTTTTATAAACACACTGAGTCATGTACAAAAGTCCACAACCAAAAGTCTACAAAAGACTAGCTCCCAAAAAAGAAGCGGCCTTAACTAACCTACACTTCAGATCACCTTAGTTTGGCTCCAGGTCCTCCACTCTACAGTCCTGAAAAGAAATGAGCCCACAACAGGGTGAGATATAAATCTCAGCGAGTTCATGCTCGAAACCCTGATTAGGAGGGTAATACACCTAGGAGCGTCCTAACCACACAATCATGCAATCATAAAGACTTACCTCATCTTAGATCCTCCCTGCAAGTCAGCACAGTTCACATCATAGACATATGTAGTATTCATACTCCATCGATCATGCGTTCTAATTGATTATTACTACCTGCACAGGCTGTTTTACTCGACACACATCGGTCCTCTGGCATAGCCAGGTTCCATCTCACCCCTATGAGCACGGCTACATCCTCCAACACACGCCGGGGACGGCATTCCTTACGGAGTTTTCCGAAGGAGCTTCGGTCCAAAATCTACTGCGACCGATGTCCACTGACACACACCAATAAAGGGTTCTCTTAACCTTTAACATCCACCGACACACAACGGGGACGAGTTCTTTTAACTAGCACACGATCATTCAATTCTGGCCAAGGACATTGTGCTTTGCACTCACATGCCTCAATTAAGATAACAACATTGGCATGTTTTCTTTGTATTAAAAACACTCTATGAAATTATCGTGTGTGGGTATACTGTCAGATCGAATCAGAAAAATTGATATCATTACTTTTAAAATTCCACTATTTTATATAGTACTTAAAACCATTTTCGGTGCTAAACCCAACTGTGACATCCACATTTTTCAACCCTGTCTTCTACTGAATGAATCGGGCATTTCATTGACGCGTCTATAGGGCTATTCTCAGAACTGATCATTCTTGAGATAACTAGACTATCTGGGGAAATTATTAAGAAATTTTAAAGCAATAGACTTGAGAACTCGATCAAGAATCGGCTTCTCGACTGTGTTCATATTTAGAGGCCATTACGGCACAGTTAAAAATCGATTTGAAATCAGAGATAGATTGGATCGATAGAGATGTGTGGCCATTCGTGGGTGACACAACTAAATTAAAAAATTCTTGTCGACCGGCACTAGACTGGTTTTCTTATTATTTTGGTACCCTGTGTCCGTATTTGGATCATCAAGATTTTCACGACAATCGAGAGTCATCAATGAGTCGAGTGGGTTCATAGTGGCTCGAAGAAAATCGATCACGGGTCATTTGCACTTAAAAATATCTGAAAATTTCCCGATAGCCTAGATCACGCTAAAAACGCGCCAACTGAAATTAACTGTGAATTCAAGTCCGATTTCAGAAGTTGAAGTTCTTGTCATGTCACAATAAATTCTAGGACTTAGTCTCAGAAGATTTTTCTGACAACCGAAACTTTTTCAAAAAAAGTCGTCGTCGAGTCGTTTTTGTGCAGAAAAAGTCAGTTATTGTTTTTTATGGTAAATTTGAGAAGCATGATAGACGCACGAGTGAGGAAAATGGTCAGGATAGTCGATGGGTGACCCAATAATTTTATGGAGGCCAATTGAGATGGACTTGACGTGGATCAAGTGGCCAATTGAAGCCAATTCTTGCAAAATTCGTAACATCCTCTCACCTTAGCAAGAATGGACCACTTGAGAGGTTATGAGGGATATTTTGATGGCCTAATGAAGGCCAAGTGTTTATTCATGGCCTAGAATGATTTTTGAAAGATATTTTGCAAAATATCAAGCCTTGGTGGAGCCCTCCATCTCTCACTTATCTCTAATTTCTCCCCCTCACCCTCACCCCACCGTCCATCTTCATCTTCTCCCTCTTGACTTCCTCCTCTCTGTTTTGGGCCTCACTTTCATTTTGATTGACAAACCGGCAGCTCCTTCCTTTGAAAACTGAAGCCACGTCCCTCAATTTCACCGTTTCTACTAGCCACACGTCAAACCCACTAGCCATGTCTCCTTCGGTCAGTCTTCAGCAACTGAAACACACGCTCTACGTCTGCACAGCCCAGTCCAGCCCAGCCCAGCCCCGAGCCCCCGCCCCCCCTCCCCACCCCGATTTTCCACCCAGCAGCGACAAAGCATTGCAGCTCCACTTCATTCTGCATCCATCGAGTTCTTCAACCGCTGCCACGTCCGAGCTCCACCGAGCTCGGTCAACCAAAGAAACAATTTTCCAGCCGTGTTGACTCCCCTGCCAGCGAAGCCACCATCGTTTGTCTCTATCCTCTGAGCAGACCGACATCTTCCACTCACTCTCTCTCTTTGCCAGTGACGCCAAGTGAGGCCAGCAGCCCATTGAGGACATCAACCGAATCAACCGAGCTTCTCTCCTCCGTTGGTCCCTTCGTCCACATTCCTCCTCCGCGTGTCCTCTGCTCCAGCGAATTCCAAGCCCGGTTGTCCGTGCATCTCGGCCCGTGAATTCCAGCGCCTTCGGCCCACCAGCAGCTCAGTTAAGTTCAACAAATTGAGCCAGCAGTTCAGCCGCGTGGAGCTCGGCCCATCTTCAGTAATAACAGCCCAGTTTTCGGCCCAGCTCCAGCAAAGACAGGCCCAGTTCAGCTTTATTTCAAGCCCAGTCCAGCAGATTCTTTTGTAGTTCGGCCCAAGCCTAGCCCGCGAAGAAGGCCCAACCGCAGCAAGCCCAAGAGCGAGCCCAGTCCAGCGCAAGAAGAAATCTCAGTTGGGCTGAGATTTGTTGGGCCCAAGTTTAAAGCCCAGTCCAAGCCCGCCGGTGTCGTCGAAAGCCTGATTTCGGCCACCGTCACGTTGCCGTCGTGGTGTCCTGGCCTTTGCTTTTAGCAAGTGAGTTTTACTCACTAATGCTTTCTTAGTTTGCTAATTATGCTTAGGAGTTGATTAGATTTAATTAAGTGCAATTAGGTTGTTAGATTAGATTAGAACAATTAATTAGTGACTTACCGATGCATGGTAGGTGGTTAGATTTAGTCATTAGCAAATAGAAAGGTGCTTTTATTTATCGAACAAGTCTCGGTAATTTTCCGGGCTTGTCTTTGCCTCCAATCAAGCATTACGGGCCTAAATTGGTTTATTTCTATTTAATAATTATTTTTCGAAATTAATTAATTAATTAATTATTTTTCCAGAAATTCAACCGGGATGGCTAGTGACCGGAATTTCATGTTGATTGTCGTGGTGCAGTGCATTTATTTATTTGAGCTTTGAATTGTGCTGAATTAAATTAAATGTGAATTTTTAGGATATGTTCCTAAATGGTTGTCTTGATTAATTGAGTGAGAAATAATCGGGAGTCGGTTGTTAGTATCGACAGTGGATTGGTGATTAATTATGGCATCTAAAAAGGGCACATGGGCTCGGTGAATTGCTGCATCATTTTGGCGAAGAGGTCGCCTGAGAGAATGCACGTGGACCCAAAGATTTAAGTGTGGCATTTTGGAAGAGACACGTGGGCTCGGTGATTTGATGCATCACTTTGGCAGACTTGGCGCCTAAGAGAATGCACGTGTGCTCAACAATTAGATATACATTATGGGGAATGTATGGTTTGAGTGGCATGAAATCAACGAGTTCGATTGATCGATAGTTCGATCCGTATGGTTTGAATGGGTGCCAATATTAAATTGTACTGACTTCCAGGTGGAATTTGAGGCCAAGGTAAGTCCTCTGACCTGTGCGTGTTTAGGCAGCCCATAGTGTATTAGTTTCCTAATCGAGTCTTAGGGAGTAGAACTCGTTGAGACGTAGTCTCATCCCAGTTGTGGGATATTATTTCAAACCCCTATATTACCCAAAGACGAGTCGGCATCTGAAGCCGAGGATGAGCAAGAAGAAGAAGATGAAGAGTTTGAAGAAAATGAGCCTAGTGATGAAGGATTTGAGGAGGATCGGGATGATGACCCCGAGTACGATCCGAATGAGGATTGAGATCCCATCCTCTTTTGTGAACCCTGTACATGTGTGGATAGAGTGAGACTAGAAAGTTGTGAATAGCTTTGTGAAGCACTTTGAGTTATGCTTTGTATAAAAGTGAGGTTGTGAATTTCAATATAAAAAATATAGCCTGCTTTTTTATCCCATTGTTTTATTGTCTGGGGATTTATAACTGCTTCCATATGCGTATTAAAATGAAAGGGTCGGCGATACATAATCCTAGAATATCTCATTTTAAAATTGACCAAGTAAGAAGGATGGGTGAGTCCCAGGGGATCCGGGCGTGACACCGACACCCGGAATTTTCTGAATAAATATTGAAATTCAAAATTTTTGGAATAAATAATCAAAATCCCAATCAACACTCAATTTGCATAAAATAACACACAATTGCATAAACTGAACACACCATTGCAGTCAACACAAAATTCTGATCACCGGTTATCTAGCTCTAATTTCCGAAAAATATTTAATAATTAATTAATTACCAAAATTAATTAATTAAATAATTCAATTTAAATTCTAAAAATACTAACTTAGGCCAGAAATGCCTAATTAAATGCCGAAACATGCTCAGAAAATTCCCGAACCAATCTAGATAAATAATACAACTTATCTAGTCTCTAATTGTGCTACTCTAACCACTTAACATACATAATTGACTAATTAAATCACTGATCTAATCTAACTAACCACATAATCCCTAATTAACTTAAACTAAATAACCATGAAACGTCATTAGCCTACTAAGTAGAGTTTAATGCATAAACTCACTGGTTTAGCGCGAAAACCGGTTCACTGCGACGGCGGCCGAAACTTGAGATTGCGGTGGCACCAACGGAGCTCTGACCGGGCTAGGAAACGGCCCGACAAATCTCAGCCCAAGCTGAGATTTGTTCTTAAGTTGGGCTGGACTAAAAGCTGAAGTTGCGGGCTGGGCTTGCGGACTGCAGCGACTGAAGATGGGCTGCCGTTGGGCTCGTGAACGTGCTGCTATTGCAAAGGAAATGGGCAGAGGTCGTGCGGTGATGAGTCAGTGGAGATGGGAACGAAGGAACTGCAAACTCGGTGGAGGATTCTCGTGGGCGTTGCTGCTGGGTGAGGAGTTGGAGTCAACGCCAGGGCTTCGATGGAATGGAGTGGACTCGGTGGATGGAGATGGCACGCGGCAGCAGGAGATGGAGATGATGATTGAGCGGTGGGGCAGCAAATTCGAAGGGAAACAAATGAAAAAGAAGTAGAGACCGAAGGGGAGAGGTGTTGAACATTGACTCGGTGGGGTTTCGCTGGCGTCAATTCTATGGAGGAGCAGGAAAAACGAGACAGCAGCAGGTGGTTCATCCAAGGAGGGAAAACAGACACGGCTGGGGGAAGGAAATTCGGTGGAGTTGCAACATTCGATGGAGATGGGAACTGCTGAGTCGGTGGCAAATGCGGGCGGATGCTGGCATGTGAATGAGCTGGGCTTCGAATGAAAACGAACAAAGACGACGTTGTTGGGAAAAGGCAGAGAATGACGGTCGCTCGAAGAATGTGGAGGCCAGCCGATTTTTGGCGTGCTGGAGAAGCCTTGGAGGAAGAAGGTCAATGAGGATTATCCATCTAATTAATTACTTGTCCCCGTCCCTATTATTTTCTTGAAATTAAATCAACAAATAGCTCAATTGGTGCCAAAACTCCAGCCCCAAGCCTAGATCCGAATTTAAAATTTTGGACTTCAATTTCTTCCTCAATTTCTCCACTTGATGTCCAATTTTGATGAAGAAGGAGGCCCATAAAATTTCTGCAAGTCCCCTTCGCTAAATAGCCCAATAAGGAGGCCAAAAATCCATTCGTTTTGGCCCATCCGAATTTCCGTTAATTTCCCAATCGTTTGAATCTATTTTCCAAATAAATCTCGGGCTCACCGAAAATTCTTCGAAGGATGAGTTGACGTTCCTAAAATAAATCGTGACATGACAGAACTTTCAATTTCTGAAATCGGGTTCAAATTCGCGGTTAATTTCAATCATGCGCGATTTTAGTGTGACCTAATCTACCAATTAGCTTTTATGAATTTTTAGTGCAATTGACCCTTGGTCGATTATTTTCGAGCCACATTGTACATCTTCGACTCATTGTTGACTCTCGGTTGTCGTGAAAATCTCGAGATTTCAAATACGGGCACAAGGTACCCAAAACGATAGAAAAATGGTCTAATGCGAATCGACGAGAATTTTGTGATCAGGTGGAATCACCAACACTTTGATCACATATTTTAGTCAAATGGATCTATCTCTGATCTCTGATCGATTTTGACAGTGCCATAATGAAACTTGCAAATTAGCACAGTCGAGCAGTCGATTCTTGTTTGAATTCTCAAGTCTATTGCATTTTGATTCCTTAACGGCTTCACTTGATAGGCTAGTTATCCCGTGAGTGATCAACTTAGGGAAAAGAACTATAGGAGCATCGATGAAAGGCCCGATTCATTTAATCAAAAAACAAAATCTGAAAATTCATGATGTCATAACTCTTCCCCTTTTATAAAAATTTCATCCTCAAAATTTAAACTAGTACAATTCTTTAAACAAAAAGGTGGGGGTATATTCATCTCATCGTTTCTTCACTTTCCTAGGTTGCTCCTTCATGTTGTGGTGTTGCCAGACCACTTTTACTAACGGAATGGTCTTGGTGTGCAGAACCTGTTTCTTGCGATCTACGATCTGAACCGGTCTTTCCACGTACGACACTCTGTTGTCCACGTCAAACTCTTTGAAATTTAGCACGTGAGTCGGGTCAAGTTCATACTTCCTCAACATCAGCACGTGAAAGATGTCATGCACTTGCGCCAACCTCAGCGGTATGCAAGACGATACGCTAGAATCCCGATTCTTTCTAGAATCTGAAAGGGACCTACGTATCTTAGACTCAGCTTACCCTTCTTGCCAAAGCACCCTCATTGGTGACACCTTCAGAAAAACGTGATCACCAACTTGGAATTTCAATGGTCTCCGACGCTTATTTGCGTAACTTTTCTGGCGGCTCTGAGTTGTCTTTAATCTGTCTCTGATAACTGTAACTGCATCCACTGATTGCTAAACCAACTTTGGGCCTGTGATCTTTCATTCTCTGACCTCATCCCAACAAACTAGCGTTCTACACGCCCTACCATACAACGCTTCAAAAGGAGCCATCTGAATGTTCTACTGGTAGCTGTTGTTGTAGGCAAACTCGACAAGATGAAGTTGTTCCTCCCAGCTTCCCTTGAAATCCAACACGTAAGCTCGCAGCATATTTTCGAGGGTTTGAATCGTCCTCTCAGACTGGCCATCCGTCTAATGATGATATGTCGTACTGCAATGCAACTTCGCTCCTAAGGCAGCCTGCAAACTCTTTGAAAAAGCAACCATGACTCTCGGGTCTCGGTCTAATGTGATCATCACCAGCACTCCATGTAGATGAACTGATGGACGTACAACTTTGCATGTCTATCCACATCAAGGTCCTTTCGTGCTGCGATAAAGTGAGCCGGCTTTGTTTGTCTGTCGACCATTACCCAAATGGAATCATTACCTCTCTGACTCATTAGTAAGCCTATCACAAAATCCATTGTAATATGTTCCCATTTCCACTTGGGAATCTCGAGAGGTTGCGGAAGTCCTCCCGGCTTACAATGACGTGCCTTCATTTGCTGACATGTCAGACACTTGGTGACATGCTTGGCGATATCCACCTTCATACCGGACCACAAACAGTGTCGGTGCAAATTTCGATACATTATTGTACTACCAGGATGAATGCTGCAAGTTGCTACGATGAGCTTCTGACAAAATTTCTTCCTTAAGCTCTGTATCGTCAAGTACACATAATCGTCCTCAGAACCTTAGTGTTCCGTTATCAGAAACCTGAAAGTTATCTTTTCTCTTCTTGGTATCCTCTTGCAGGATCTTCTAAATCTCTAGATCTGTCAATTGAAGCGTCTTGATTTTGATCTACACTCCGTAGTGGCCATAAGATTTGAAAGGTGGCCTACCTCAAATTTGAAAATCAAATCTCAAGTTTTCTCTAGCAAATTCCCCTCCTTAACCAGCATATGTGCAACTAAAGACTTCCGACTCAACGCATCTGCGACTTTATTCGCCTTGCTGGGGTGATATAGAATATCACAATCATAGTCCTTAAGGAGCTCCATCTAGTGACACTGTCTCATAGTCAACTCTTTCTAAGAGAATAGATACTTGAGACTTTGATGGTCAGTGAAGATTTGGAATCTTTCTCCACACAAATAATGTCTCTAAATCTTCAAAGTGAAAATGATCGTTGTGAGTTCCGAGTCATGCATCGGGTAGTTCAGCTCGTGAGGTCTCAACTGACGGGACGCGTATATAATAACCCTACCATGTTGCATCAACACGTAACCCAGTCTTCTAAACGACGCATCATTATAGATCTCGTATCCTCTAGGACCATATGGTATGGTCAGCACAGGTGCGGTAGTCGGTCAACAGCGAGGCTAAAGTTGAAAACCCTTCCACAAACCTTCTGTAATACCCTGCTAAACCTAGTATGCTTCTGATTTCTGTCACTGTAGTTTGTCTTAGCCAGTTGATCACTGCTTCAATTTTAGTTGGGTCCATGGAAATTCCTTCACCTGAAATCACGTGACCTAGAAAAGCAACACGAGTCAACCAAAACTCGTACTTGCTGAACTTAGCATACGGCTCGTGAATCCTCAGTGTCTGCAGTACTATTCTCAAATGCCTTTCGTACTCCTCAGCACTTCTCGAGTACACTAGAATTTTGTCAATGAACACGATCATGAACTAATCCAAATACTCCTTGAAAACTCGGTTCATCAAATCCATAAAAGCAGCCGGGGCGTTCGTCAAACCAAATGGCATTACAGCGAACTCATAATGGGCATATCGAGTACAAAACACTGACTTTGGAATGTCCTCCTTCCTGATTCTCAACTGATGATATCCCATTCTCAGGTCGATTTTAGAAAATATCAATGCTCCTTGCAACTGGTCAAACAAGTCGTCAATCCTCAGCAGTGGATACTTGTTCTTGATCGTCACCTAATTGAGTTGACGATAGTCGATGCATAAGCGTAATGAACCATCTTTTTTCTTTACAAACAGAATTGGTGCTCCCCAAGGTAATGCACTGGGATGTATGAATCCCTTATCCAACAATTCTTGCATCTGCACCTTTAGTTCTTTCAACTTAGATAATGCCATCCGATAAGGAGCCTTAGAAATTGGCTTTGTCTCGAGGGCTAACTCGATCATGAACTCAATCTCCCTTTTTTGCAACAGACATGGCAATTCTTTTGGAAACACATCTGGAAATTCTTGAACTACTGCAATGTCCTTGATCTTCAGCTCCTCAACTGTCGTATCCACGACAGTTCCTAAGTAACCTTGGCAACCCCCATCTAACAATCAGGTTGCCTCAAGTGACGAGATTAGGGTAATCGAGGGTTCTCCTCAACTCCTAATAAATTCGAAACTTTCACCCGCTAACAGGATAAACTAAATCACTTTGTGATAGCAATCCATCTTAGCTCGTTGCTTGGTGAGCCAATCCATGCCAATTATCACATCGAAATCATACATGGTTAGGACTATCAAATCTATCCTCCCCTCTCGCTCACCAATCGCTAGTTTGCAACTAGGACAACCCATTGTAACTAACATCTTATCCTTTAATGGTGTAGATATGTTAACCACTGACTCCAATAACTCAAGAATCAATCCTACCAACTTAACATACTGCTCAGCTATAAATGAATGAGTAGCTCAAGGGCCAAATGAAGCATAAGCAACGTGGTCATTCAACCAAATAGTACTTGTAATCACATTAGGCGAGTCCTCCGCCTGTCCTCTAGTGATAGCATACGTCCTTCCTTGAGCTGGAGGTCTGATCAGTCCACCTTGTTGTGCATTCGATGGCGAAAATACTTAGTTCTGACTCATTGGTGGCGGTGGGGGCAACTGCGGCGGTCCCATCTATCTCCCGGTACAATTCCTGGATGTGTAACCCTGCTGGCCACATTCATAACACATACCTATCCTAAAATGGCACAGGGCCAACCCGTGTCGTTTTCCGCAGAAATGACACACACCATTCTACCTTGGTGCTAACTTTTCTATCCCACCCTTCCTGTTAGGCAGAATAGGGTATTTTCCTCCAGTCATGGGTATTTTCCCAAACCTATTCTCATCTCTATTTGAACCAAACCGTGACCCAAATGCTGCGGCTCATTCGTTCTGGTCTCTCTCTATAATCTGGACCCGTTCATACAGGTCGTTGTAGTTCCTCAAGTTGAGTAGAATCAACAGACTCCTCAGTTCCGATCTGAGTCCATCTCTGAATTTTCTAGCTCGGTCTACCAGATCTATGACCAACCTAAGGGAGTATTGTGACAGTTCAGCGAACTTTGCTTCGTACTAATCCACTGTCATTGTACCTTGGCGAAGGCGCTGAAATTCTACCGTCTTCAGTTCTCTGGCAGTCTCAGAAAAGTATTTGCTGTTGAAGACCTTGACAAAGGCATTCCACTCCGGAATCACACCTTCATGAAATATCATACCTCTGGTGGCTCTCCACCATGTGCTTGCAATTCCCTTCAATTGATAGACTGCAAGTATAATCATCTCTACCTCGATGCACATCAGTAGTGCAAAGGCATTATCCAATTCCTGGATCTAAAGGGCTGCAGCCTCGGGATCTCCCGTGCCAGTGAACTTTGGTGGGTTCAATTTCAAAAATTGCTCCATTGGCTTATGCATTGGCCTCACAGTGACCACGTTCCCAGGTGGAACCTCAGCAGGTACTGCAGTAGGTGTTGTAGCAGTGGCAGCAGGTGCGGTAGCATTGGCAGCGGTAGTTGCGGCAGCTGTAGCGGCGGCGGTAATGGCGGCGGCTTGATTCTAGACCTAAAACCCCATCAAGTCTCTCATTGCCTCTAGTGCCTACATGATCCCGACAGTTCCCGGATCACCAGGTGCTGCTTCACCAACACCAACTAGAGGTGGTGCTACTCTACTAGCGCTAGCCTAAGCCGACGCTTTACCACTACCACCCCGGGTACCGACCCTTGTCGGCGTCCTACCCCGAGTCATTGATGTTATGATCCTCTTTCTAGGAGTCCTCTGCTCCTAATCACTCATGATGTAGACTTTCTACAAAACCAATTCCCAATTCCATACAAAATTAGAAACTGAGTGATCCCAACCAACAATTTACCAAACAACTATCAATCACATGCATCAACATGAAATAAAGGTCTTTCCTACTAACTATCCCAAAAACTCTTCGCACCTTATCACTCCAACCACAAACCTTGCTCCGATACCACTTAACAAGGATGTCACGCCCCGATCCTCGAGCGCGTGCCCATCCCTCGGTGGTCAATAAAATTTGCGACTTCCCAAGACAAGTTGTCAACCCTTTCTTTTTATTGCACATGCGGAAGTGAATAACAAATCTCCTGACAGTAATTATCTCGGGATAGAAAAGCAGGACAACAGATTCACAGACAAAACATGTTTTTATAAACACAATTAGTCATGTACAAAAGTCCACAACCAAAAGTCTACAAAAGACTGGCTCCCCAAAAAGAAACGGTCCTAACTAACCTACACTTCAAATCACCTCAGTTTGGCTCCAGGTCCTCCACTTTACGGTCCTGAAAAGAAATGAGTCCACAATGGGGTGAGGTAAAAATCTCAGCAAGTTCACGCTCTAAACCCCAATTAGGAGGGTAATACGCCTGGGAGCGTCCTAACCACACCATCATGCAATCATAAATACTTACCTCATCTCAAATCCTCCCTGCAAGTCAGCACAGTTTACATCATAGACATATGTAGTATTCATACTCCATCAATCATGCCTTCTAATTGATTATTACTACCCGCACCGGCAGTTTTACCCGACACACATCGGTCCTCTGGTGTAGCCAGGTTCCGTCTCACCCCTTTGAGCATGGCTACATCCTCCGACACACGCCGTGGACGGCATTCCTTACGGCCTTTTTCGAAGGAGCTTCGGTCCAGAATCTACTGCGATCGGCGTCCACCGACACACACTAGGAACGGGTCCTCTTAACCTTTAACGTCCACCAACACACAACAGGGACGGGTTCTTTTAATCGGCACACGATCATTCAATTTTGGCAATGCTTTGCACTCACATGCCTCAATTAAGATAATGACCTTAGCCTGTTTTCTTCATATTAAAACCACTCTATGAAATTATCGTGTGTGGGTACACGGTCAGATCGAACAAGAAAAATTGATATCCTTCCTTTTAAAATCCCATTATTTTATATAGTACTTAAAACCATTTTCAGTGCCAAACCCGACACTCGGGATTTTTTGAATAAATATTGAAATTTACAATTTTTGGAATAAATAATCAAAATCCCAATCAGCACTCAATTTGCATAAAAGAACACCCAATTGCACAAACTGAACACACCATTGTCGTCACCATGAAATTCTGGTCACCGGCTATCCCAGTCTAATTTCCGAAAAATATTTAATAATTAATTAAATAATTCAATTTAAATTCTAAAAATACTAACTTAGGCCGGAAATGCCTAATTAAATACTGAAACGGGCCGGGAAAATTCCCGAACCAATCTAGATAAATAATACAACTTATCTAGCCTCTAATTGTGCTACTCTAACCACCTAACTTGCGTAATTGACTAATTAAATCACTAATCTAATCTAACTAACCACCTAATCCCTAATTAACTTAAACTAAACATCCCTTAACCGTCATTAGCTTACTAAGTAGAGTTTAATGCATAAACTCACTGGTTTAACGCGAAAACCGGTTCATTGTGACGGCAGCCGAAACTTGAGATTGCAACGGCGCCAACAGAGCTCTGACCAGGCCAGGAAACGGCCGAACAAATCTCAGCCCAAGCTGAGATTTGTTCTTGAGTTGGGTTAGACTGAAAGCTGAAGTTGCGGGCTGGGCTTGCTGACTGCAGCGACTGAAGATGGGCTGCCGTTGGGCTCGTGAACGTGCTGCTGTTGCAAGGGAAATGGGCAGAGGTCGTGCAGTGATGAGTCGGTGGAGATGGGATGGAAGGAGCTGCAAACTCGGTGGAGGATTCTCGTGGGCGTTGCTGTTGGGTGAGGAGCTGGAGTCAACGCCAGGGCTTCGATGGAATGGGGTGGACTCGGTGGATGGAGATGGCACACGGCAGCAGGAGATGGAGATGGTGATGATTGAGCGGTGGGGCAGCAAATTCGAAGGGAAACAAATGAAAAAGAAGTAGAGACCGAAGGGGAGAGGTGTTGAACGTTGACTCGGTGGGGCTTCGCTGGCGTCAATTTTGTGGAGGAGCGGGGAAAACGAGACAGCAGCAGGTGGTTCGTCCATGGAAGGAAAACAGACGCGACTGGGGGAAGGAAATTCGGTGGAGTTGCAACACTCGATGGAGATGGGAGCTGCTGAGTCGGTGGCAGATGCGGGCGGACGCTGGCATGCGAATGAGCTGGGCTTCCAAGGAAAACGAACGAAGACGACATTGCTGGGAAAAGGCAGAGAATGACGGTCGCTCGAAGAATGTGGAGGCCAGCTGGTTTTTGGCGTGCCGGAGAAGCCTTGGAGGAAGAAAGTCAATGAGGATTATCCATCTAATTAATCATTTGTCCCCGTCCCTATTACTTTCTTGAAATTAACTCCACAAATAGCTCAATTGGTGACAAAATTCTAGCCCCAAGCCTAGATCCGAATTTAAAATTTTGGACTTCAATTTCTTCCTCAATTTCTCCACTTGATGTCCAATTTTGATGACGAAGGAGGCCCATAAAATTTCTGCAAGTCCCCTTCGCCAAAGAGCTCGGTAAGGAGGCCAAAAATCCATTCGATTTGGCCCATCCGAATTTCCATTAATTTCCGAATCGTCCGAATCGATTTTCCAAAAAAATCTTGGGCTCGCCAAAAATTCTTCGAATGATGAGTCGACATTCCTAAAATAAATCGTGACATGACAGAACTTTCAATTTCTGAAATTGGATTCAAATTCGCGGTTAATTTCACTTTAGCGCAATTTTAGCGTGACCTAACCTACCGATTAGCTTTTAGGAATTTTTAGTGCAATTGACCCATGGCCAATTATTTTCAAGTCACATTGTACATCTTTCACTCATTGTCGACTCTCGGTTGTTGTGAAAATCTCGAGGTTTCAAATACAAGCACAAGGTACCCAAAACAACAGACTAATCGGTCTAGCGTCAATCGACGAGAATTTTGTGATCAGGTGGAATCACCCACACTTTGATCACATATCTCAATCGAGTTGACCTATCTCTGATCTCTGATCGATTTTAACAGTGCTGTAATGACCCTTGCAGATTAGCACGGTCGAGCAGTTGATTCTTGGTCGAATTCTCAAGTCTATTGCGTTTTGATTCCTTAACGGATTCACCTGATAGGCTAGTTATCCCGTGAGTGATCAACTCAGGGAAAAGAATTGTAGACGCGTCAATGAAAGGCCCAATTCATTTAATCGAAAACAAAATTTGAAAATTGAGGATGTCACATCAAAGCCGGTCAAAAGGTATAATGCAGAAGCAACCGAAGATTCCAGACGCTACATTTTGTTTCTTTCTTTCCTCAGGCACCACATGAGACAAAGATGCAGTGCTTCAGAACTTCTTAGAAATTGATCCTCCTAATTAGGCTTTCCAATAATGAAAAAAGTGGATGGCATGTTTTGGCAAGAACCAAACCACCTTAGACTAGCCGAGAATTTGATGTAAAAGTTTGTGAGCGAAGTTGGAAAGAAGAAAGAGATGTTCCACATTTTCCCACAAATGCTTTCACACACAACACCATTCTATGAAAAATCAAATTCCGTTTATTGAGATTCTCAATCATAAGAACCTTATTCCAATTTGGTGCGCATTTACTACAAAACATACACTCCCAAGTAATGGAGTTTGATTCTCACATATTAGTGTTGTATGTGTAAGCATTTGGGTGAAATGTCATGTGACATCCCGAATTTCGACCTCATCCCGATAATATGAAATGGGCAATTCGTCAGCACGCTTATGGTCCTATTAGGGGCGCATTTGGTTCGGCTTTGGAGAAATGCCTTTGACCAAATGCAAATATCTTTCGGGTAAAGGGGTTTTCGGGAATGCTTAGACGTTTGGCAAATTACACATTGGAAAGTGACTTGTGTAAAAATACGGTTTGGCAAAACTTATTACAAATGGGCTTTTGTTTTTATTTTTTTAAAAAATTCTGAAAATCAAATCTAGTGGCCAGCGGCCAGATTTGGCCACTTGAGGTTGCGACCTCAGGCGACGCCGTTGCCGTGACGTCAGGTGCCTGGAGGCGCAAAGGCCAGATCTAGCCGTCCGACGGCCAAATCTGGCCTCCGGACCACCAGATCTGGCGGCCTAAGGTCGCGCGGACCTAGGCGGTACGACCTCAGGTGATGCCGTCGCCGCCTGGAGGCGCGACCTCAAGTGCTTGAGGATGTAGAGGTTAAATCTGGCCGTCCGACGGCCAAATCTGGCCTCCGGACCGCCAGATCTAGCGGACCTCAGGCAGCGATGCCGCTTGGGTCCACGCGACCTCAAGCGACTCAGGCGGCGTCACTTGGTTCCGCGCGAACCAGGTAGTGCGACCTAAGGTCCACGCGACCCATGTGGCGCCGCCTGAGGTTGGCGTGACCCAGGCAGCGCTGCCTGAGGTCTATGCCGCCTAGGTCACACATCACGCCACCCCCAGATTGTGGTCACTGGGGACGCGCTGCCCTCAGGCGGCGGCGGTGGCGATGGTGGCTGCCGGAGAAGCCCGATGGTAAGGAAGAAGAAGAAGAAGAAGAAGAAGAAGAAGACCGGGAAAGAGAAGATGAACAGTACGCGTGGCATTTCCCAAATGCTAAATGCTCAATGCTGCCCCTCTCCAGCTTTCAGCATTCGGAATGCTCATATTTGGGCAAAGGGGCTTTCAAAAACTTTGCCAAACACAAAATTTTTTTCCCTGAGGGGCTTTGGGGACTCAAAGCCCCTTGGGAAAGTCCAACCAAACGAGGCCTAGGTGAAGCCGTTAAGGAATATAAACGCAGTAGACTCGAGAATTCGATCAGAAATCCACTGCTCGACCATAATAATTAGCAAGGGTCAATACGACATCGTTATAATCGAATTGTGATCGGATATAAGTCGATTTGACGAAATCACATAATTGAATTACGGGTGATTCCGCGCGATTGCGAAATTCGCGTCAAACCACACTAACCCAGTTTTCTATCGATTTTATACTCGGTACCTGTAATTGAAACCTTGCAATTTTTACGACAACCGAGAGTCATCTATGAGTCGGAGATGCACAAACGTGAATTGAGAATTATCGACCACGAGTCAAATGCGCTAAAATTCCTAAAAGCTACCCGATACATTAGATTCTACTAAAATCACGTTCGGTCGATTTTAATCACGAAATTGAACTCGATTTTGGGAATCAAACATTTGAGTGTGTCACGATTTATTTTTAGGATCTCATCTCACCTTTTGAAGAAATTACATCGAGTCCAGAATTTTTGCGGAAAATCAATTCGGCAAAATTAAAAGAAGAAGAGTTCATATGGGCAGCTTGGGAGGCATTTTTAGGCCACCAAAAAGGTTTTGTTTGTGAAGGAAATGAGGGAAAATTGGCCATTGGTTGATGCTTGGAATTTGTGGGCTGAATTAGAGGAAATTTGGGCTGCCAAATGGGTTTATATTGTGGAGATAAAAGGGAAATTCATATGGTAGCTCTAGTTGGATTTTTGGGACACCAAAATGTATTGTTTTGTGAAGATTAGAAGGAAAATCACCCATTGGATGGAGCTTTGACAAAAATGGGCAGAAGACTTTGTGCCAAAGTGATCATTGCTTGGATATTTTGGCTTGGATGGCCATTGGCTGCACACTTAACTTCCAAACCCCCTTGTCCCCCCCTCTCTTCTCTCTCCTTCCCCCTTTGCGTGCGTCTCACCCCTACATAACTAAGCCGCCCACTTCCTTCTCCAATTCCCTTCCTCTCTTACGTCAATTTCCCTTCCCTTCTCTGCACCTTGGTTTTCCCTTGTTGAACCCACACATTCCCTCACGCCAATAGCTTCCATCCATTTCCACCATCCCCTCCCACCAACGCCACACGCCCACCTCACCGCAACAACACCCCACCACCAGCAACTCCACAGTCAACCCCCCTGCTCACTGTCCACCGCCAACCCTCCTTTCCCAACACCAACGTCCCCTTCTCAACCCAACCAACTCCAGCGTCCTCACCACACACGGCCACTGCAGCTTCATCCGCCCACCCACCAACAGCCGTAACACCGCCCATGCTCACTCGTTAGATGCCATCCACCACCAGCTCAACCAAGCCCAGCCAACTCAACTCATAACCACTTGGTAGCTCCAAACCGTGATGCTTGTTGGCTGTTTTTCAGCCCGGTTGATCCTCCGTTAGTGGTGTCGCAGTTACGATTCCTCACCGCCTTTGTGCCGCCGTCGTCATGGACTCGTCTCCTCACTAATCCAGTGAGTTAACTCCCTAATTCTTGATTAGGTTGTTAATTGCACTTTGGGGTTAGATTAGTGCTAATTAGCTTAGTTAAATTAGGACTAAGTGAGATTAGCCTTAAGATGGATTAGTGTTAATCTAGTTTGGTTAGATTAGCCTTAATATTTATTATTGTTAATCTAATTAGTTAGATTAGCACTAATGAGGGTGGTTTAGTCTAATTTAGTGGATTTCTCCCGGATCAGTTTGCTGGACGCTCGCCTTTTACCATTTTTGTGGATCCAAATGGGTTACGATTTTGAGGTTGATTCTTTCTTAAGAAACGTTTTAGACATCTTCAGCTATAATATATATTTTACTCAAGATTTAAGTGATTTAAAAGAATGAGATTTCAGCTTCGTTATTTGCAAAACTGAATTTCGGATTGTGCTGAAAACAATGACCTTTTGGTATTCAAATGATTTTTTTTCAACTCTTAGGGGTCAATTTTTGAAATGGTTTCTTCAAAAAAATTGTTCATCACATCTTTAGTTTAACATAGTCAAATTTCAGACCTAACGAACAAGTTTTGGATCTCAAACCAAGCTGATTTTGGAAAATGTGATTTCTGAAAATGGACACAGTTTTTGTAATGGTTTGGGCCATTTACTGCTCTTAATCTACAAATATCTGGGCTAAGGTGTCTTCATAAATAGTGTTCTTTTAAGTGTCATTTACAACATATTCAAATTTGAGAATTTTCCAAACTTGTTTGATTAGATTTTTGGATTTAAACTTGGAGACGCACGAGTGGACCGGTTTTTGCCAGTTAGGACCGGTGGTGATTTTGTGATTGTTCTTGATGTTGTGCTTGCTGGGCAATGCATATTTGGTGAGGTAGTTGAATTTTGGCATGCTTAGAACTTATGCTCACACAAGCTAAAGTATATATATGCTCGCATAAGCTAATATAGATGGTTGCTCGCACAAGTTGAAATATATTATAGCTCACCCACGCTGATATTTGTTATAGCTCACCCAAGTTGATATATGTTATAGCTCACCCAAGCTGATATATAATATTGCTCTCACAAGCTGACATATCAATAATGCTTGCACAAGCTGGAAATTAAATGCTCTCACAAGCTGACGATTAAATGCTCTCACAAGCTGACGATTCACCGTGTTAAAAATACCCAATGAAAATAATCGTGTGTGGGTACACGGTCAGCCTGAGCCAAAAATGCAATATCTTTCTTTTCGAAAATCCCACTATTTATATAGTGCATAAACACATTTTCAGCATTAAAAATTGACGCTCGGTATTTTCTAAGGTAAATACTGAAATTCCACAATTTTGGGAATAAATACCCAAAATTACAATTACCACTCAAATTGCACAAATTGTCACTCAATTAAATAAACCAAGCACACCATTACAATCAGCACGAAATTCCGGTCACCAACTATCCCGGTATAATTCTGGAAAATAATAAATAATTAAATAAATACCAAAAATAATTAAATAAATGCAATTAATTACCAAAAATAGCAACTTATGCCAGAAATGCTAAATTAAACACCAAAACGAGCCTAGAAAATTTTTGAACTAATCTAGATAAATAGCATGATCTATCTAGTCATTAATTTAGCCGTTCTAACCACCTAACATGCAAAATCGAATAATTAAATCATTAATATGTTCTAACTAACCACATAAACACTAATTAGCCTAAACTAATCAACCCCTAAGCATCATTAACTCCCTAAGCAGAGTTTAGCAATTGAACTCCCTAGTTTTGCGATCCGGTGAGTCCACGACGACGGTGACATAGAGACGGGCAAAAAACAACCTTGCGGCAGCACCAAACAAGGCCCGGAAGAGGCTCAAAATGGACCACGAAGGCTCGCGGCTGGGTTGGGCTTTCAGTTCTGTCCTAGGCCAAGCAAGCTGGAACTAGTGGTTGAAATGGCGAGGAAGGACCGGCGGAGGCTAGATGGGCGAGCAGGGGCGACGGCGGCTACTCTGGTGACCTGGACTGTGGCCTGGTGACCTGCAACGGTGGCCTGAGGTGGCTCGAGACGCGGCTGGATGCAAGGCGAGTAGGACGAGCATAGGGGGCTTAGGCAGTGCGACGACACAATAAGGGGCTCTAGCGTCCTTGGCGGGCGATCGACCGGCTAGAGGGAGGGTGTTGCTCGATTTCTTTGGTTTTTGGGAGCTCAAATTGGACAATAGTGGGGAAAGCAAACTTGTTGAAAAAGAAGGAGACATGTGAAGACTTGGAGGGTCCCTCAAAGCCTCAAAATCTTCTACTCTATCCATTTTCACTCAAGGCAAGGCCTTACCAGCTCAGCCGTCTTCCTCAGCCAAATTGGTGCACAAAATTCCCCCTAGAAGCATCCCTAAGAGGTCCAAAATGTTGATGGACCCTTGGCCTACGAATTTTGGCCAATCCTCCCCAAATTAAATCAATTCTCCTTCAGTTGGATCCAATTTGATGTCCATAAATCCCACCAAGGTGCACACACCTCAATTCACATTCTTCCTCACCAATTGAACCCACTTAAATCCCAAAAACACAACCAAAAACGGTCTTTTAATTTTTCCGATAAAAAAAAGGCCCTATTTTGAATTTTCCCTAACAATCTTGGTTTGCCAAAAAAATTTCGGAGGATGAGTCGACATTCCTAAAATGAATCGTGACATAACCGAACTTTCAATTTCTAAAATCAGGTTCAAATCGTGGTTAATTTCAATCTGACACGATTTTAGTGTGACCTAACCTATCGGGTAGCTTTTAGGAATTTTTAGTGCAATTGACCCATGGTCGATTAATTTCGAGCCACACTGTACATCTTCGACACATTGGTGACTCTCGATTGTCGTAAAAATCCCGAGGTTTCAAATACGGGCACAGGGTAACAAAATGACAGATAAATCGATTTAGTGCCGTTCGACGAGAATTTCGAAATCAGGTGAAATCACCCACACTTTAATCACATATCTCAGTCGAATTGACCCCTATCTCTGTTCTCTGATCGATTTTTAACTGTGTCGCAATGATCTCTGCAGATTAGCACGGTCGAGCAGTCGATTCCTGGTTGAATTCTCAAGTCTATTGCGTTAAAATCCTTTAACGGTTTCACTTAATAAACTAGTTATCTCGTGAGTGATCAGCTCAGAGAATAGAACTATAGGCGCATCGATGAAAAGCACGATTCATTCAATTGAAAATAGAACCTAAAATTCAGGATGTCACATTTAATTCGCTTCCGCATGTGCATAAAATGAAAAGGGTCGGCGACGCGTCCTAGGAATGTCGCAATTTTAGTCGACTGCGGGGGGATGTGCGCGCGCTTGAGGTTCGGGGCGTGACATGTCAAAGATCAAGGAAGCTTTGGTAGCAAATTGTTATCGTCTAAACAATGAAATGATCATTTGGGACATTGAGTTCGTGAGCCAAGCCCAAGATTAGGAGTTCGAAGCTTTTGCCTGCCTTCTTTCTTTCTTTTTTTTTTTTTTTGGTAAATTTTGCCTGCCTTCTTTTATGTCTTGCATAATTCAAAGATTTATGTTGCTTAACGGAAGAGATGGAATCTTTTTTGTAAAGTCTTACTATAAGCTACTCGATAGGGAGATTCGTGGCAAAATAGAGTTTCCTCATAAATCGATTTGGAAAGTGAGAATTCCAATTAGAGTTTCTCTTTTTGCTTAGGAAGCAACCTGGGAACAAATCCTTATTTTAGAAGTGAGACAAAATACTAGTTAACAGGTGTTTCCTCAGCAAAAAGAGGCAGAGTCTGCGCGGCATCTTCTCCTTCATTGTTCTTTGACAAGAATTTGGACAGTTTCCTATGCTTGCACTATGTTATCATGGGTAATCAGAGGTTTTATTGGGCAAGAACTTTGGGCATGGCAATGCATTCATTTACAGCACAACAAGTAGGATTAACTCAATTCCCCTATTTCTTTTGGTACAAAAATTGACTTGCAATTGTGAGGAGATATATGCTAAGATCGAAGTGGGCAATAAAATCTTTCCTTTTAAATTGAGAACATATCTTTGCACCTGCTAATTATAATGTGAATGTATAAACATTATATATCCAAATCTCCATGTACAGTACACTCAAAGCTCAACCTTGGATCAAGTTCAAGTTCAAACCAATGATTAATGACCTACAATTTCCATTATATTCTTATAGGAGATATTGCCAACTTGTTGAATCATACTCAAATCAGATTTTAATTCAGATCATCGCATATGATATGTTCGTATGAAGAATCAACATCAGGATGTTCTGAAAATTATGGCGTGTCTCAAGATGTGCATAAGCATAACTTCCTGTAACAAATTCCTATCTCTATCTGATCACCTCCAAGATTGTTCATTGAGATGCATGAAATTTAATTATTTGGGAAAAAGGTCAAATGCAAAGATAATAATGCGCACCTGCAGATGATTGAGGACAACCAACTGAAGTTCTTTTCCAACACCACAAACAACTTTTGATACACGCTTCATACCCTATCACTAAACCAACTAGCATACTATGATTATAAAAACCAACCAAAAAAGCCAAAGTCCTATAGCAGCACCAGAGCTTAAAAAATTAGCCATACCACCTCACCCGAAGAATTAATACGAAATTGATAGACTGAAAAATTCCTCCCAAGGGAGAGAGTCAAGACCTAGATAAGCAAACGGAGATAGTTAAATGAAAAAAAAAAATGAAACGCCATCTACCGCTTTGTATTAACAGTACTACTTGCCCTGGTCACTAACAAGCCTTGACAGCAAATCAAACTTCCTCATGAAATATGTCAATGGCATCAGCCCACTACTTATGCATTAGTGATACTGATGGCCGGATGACATGAAGTAAATCTTCAATGTTCAAAGCTTGTTGAACAACTTGATGAAGTCCACTTTTTCTGTAGACAAAAAGACATTGATAATCTAAGGAGGCATCTGGCTAATAAACATTCTCAAAAGACCATTCTGATTTCAATTTGAGAATTAAAACAGACTAGAAAATGAGTTTGGTAACACTCCAAAAGCAGTTGACGAATAAAAGGAAAACTATCCTCAGAATCAAAATTACAAACTGAAGATGACTTTTTAGTATTCTCATTCCAAAAGCAAACAGGGAGATTTGGAAAAAAAAAAAATAAGCCTATTTTTTGAAAGTGATGTAACCCGAGCATATTCTCACAATTTTTATCCCTAATGACATTATTTTCACAGAAGAAATATTTTGTCAACAAAACATTGAAAAAAGTTTCTATGAAAATGGAAACTAAAGGCAATTTCCAAAATTAAGCAGGCCTTAAGCAGTTGAGAACGAAAATGACATGTGAATCATGCAACGGTTTTAAAATTTTGCAACGAATTTGCCTCACAACATTCAACATTTGAACTATATAGATTTTTAGAGACTTTTTATTGAAAGATAGGACAATACTTACAGATTAAGTAGAAATCTGAAGCATAAACAAGATAATTCAGACTTCCAAGTATGAGGCATCATGTTGTTCAGCTAATGGCGCCTCTCGAAAGTCAACTCAAGCATTAAAAATAATTAGCAGGAAAGTTCTTCCACAATGTAAAGTTTAAAGTTATTTCTAAGAAAACTACCTCAAAATTGCTCCACCTTAACTATCCATTTCTTTTTAAGGATGATCGTAATATCCTGAGTTACTTCGCATTTTACTTTCCTTATGACCAAACTAAGTTAGATACTAGCGAAACAAATATTAGTGCACATAAACAACCATAATATAATCATAACATCAAGTACAATCACCACCACATAAACAAGAACAGTGTCACAAAGCTGATTATAGAACCTGCAGTAAATAGCAAGAGAGAAAGAAGGAAGAGAGAAGAAATAGAGAGGAGGAGAAGAAAGAGAATGTAAAAGAAAGAAACAAAGAGAGGGCTGTAGATTTCTGTAGTAACAAAAACCCTACACCCATTGTGTTTATATTAAATATAAATTGTATATGGCCATAATACCCTTATGTAAGTAAAAAAGAAATAAAACTCTGAAAAAAATAAAAATAAAAATAAATAAACTCAATTAAGGTAACTTTAACACTCCCCCTCAAGCTGGAGCATATACGTCACCCATGCCTAGCTTGGAATAACAAGCAACAAAAGTAGGACGAAATAATGCTTTGGTGAACATATCAGCAGATTGATCTTTAGAGGAACATAAGGGGCAGCAACCAGCTTCTGCTTCGCAGCATCACAAACAAAATGACAGCCAACTTCTATGTGCTTAATTCGTTCTTGAAAAACGGGATTCCCAACAATATAAATAGCTGCTTGATTATCACACATCATATCAATCGGTTGATTAATAGAAAATCCAAGCTCTTGGAGAAGAGATTTCAACCACAACAATTCGGCTATAGTATGTGCCATAGCACGTTATTCAGCCTCCATGCTAGACCTGGCAATGGTAGTCTGTTTCTTGCTTCTCAAAGTAACCAAATTACCACCAATAAAAGTGCAATACCCAGTCGTAGAACGTCGATCATATGTTGACCCAGCCCAATCAGCATCAGAATAGCCAACCATAGTGGAAGAACCGTTAGGTTTATAAATTAGTCCCCTACTAGGAGAGCTTTAAAGATATCGAAGAATGCGACAGACAGCATCCCAATGAGCCTTCTTAGGTGACTCCATAAACTGACTCACCACACCAACAACAAAAGAAATATCGGGACGTGTAACAATAAGATAAATTAGTTTCCCAACTAGATGTCGATATTGATGCTTGTCTTCAATTTCATTTCCATCATCAACTCCAAATTTTGATTTGGATCCATAGGAGTATCAACTAGCTTGGAAGCTAGTGTACTAGTCTTAGACAAAAGATCAAGAACATACTTTCGCTAAGACAAATTAATACCTGTTTTTACTTCGTAAAACTTCAATACCCAGAAAATACCTAAGAGTTCCCAAGTCTTTAATCTGAAATTGTTGCTGAAGAAATGACTTAACCTTAGAAATGCTGGTCATATCACTACCAGAGACAATTATATCATCCACATATACCACAAAAATGGCCACCATTGATTCCTTCTGGCGAACAAAAACAAAATCAGAATAACATTGGTGGAAACCACATCTGGAAATCATTGAACTGAATTTTTCAAACCATGCTCTTGGAGACCGTTTCAACCATAAATGGCCTTATGTAGCCGACATACTTTACTACGATTCTCCCCCAAAGCAACATACCCAGGAGGTTGCTCCATACATACTTCTTCGAATAAATCGTCATAAAGAAAAACATTCTTGACATCCAATTGATATAATAGCCAATCAAAATTCACAACAAGAGAAATAATAATACGAATAGAAATGAGACGTGCCACCCGAGAAAAAATCTCAAAATAATCCACTCCATAAGTTTGAGTAAAACCTTTAGCAACGAGCCGAGCTTTAAGACGCTCAATTGAGCCATCCAGATTGTACTTGATAGTGTACACCCAACAACACTTCACCACATCTTTCCCAAGAGGAAGATCAACCAATGACCACGTTGGCGAGACACTAGAGCTTCCATTTCCACATCCATAGCTTTCTTTCACTCAAGGCGAGACAAAACCTCAGTGGTAGAAGTAGGAATCATGTGAGATTGTAATGATAGAGCAAAGTCATGTAATGGAGAAGGAAGATATGAGAGATACACATAACGCTCGATAAGATAAGCCAAAGAGAATTTTTGTGTGCAAGAACAAGTACCTTTGCGAAGGGCAATCGGAAGATCATTCGGACCATGAGATAAGGAGGAAGATTGAATGAAGGGCATGGAAGAGCTGGAGACTGGTGGTGTCGTAGACTGCCTTTGCTGTCAATACACTTGTAAAGGAGGAGGTACTGGAGAAGGACTGACAGAATCTAGGGGATAAGTTGTGGGATAGGAGGATCAGCTACAATTTCCGCTGAAAACTCTTTACCCTCAGTAGAATAGTATGGTGTGCCCTCAAAAAGAGTAATATCAGCACTAACATATTTGGTACAAGTTTTAGGATCATAACACCGATATCCCTTATGTGTACGTGAATACCCGAGAAAAATACATTTAGTCGCATGAGGAGGTAGTTTATCAGAACCGGAACGTAGGTTATGAACAAAACAAACGCATCCAAAGACGCGTGGGGTTAGAGAGAATAACGGCTTGTCAGGAAATACAACACTGATTGGTGACTGATGATTGAGGGTAGTGGAAGGCATACGATTTATGAGATAACAAGAGGTAAGGACAGCATCACTCTAAAATGATTTTGGCACATGCATATGAAATAAGAGTAAACGAGCAACTTCTAGAAGGTGACGGTACTTTTTCTCGGCCACACCATTCTGCTGAGGGGTATAAGTACAACTTGTTTGATGTATAATGCCAAGATTAGAACAAAACAAAGAAATTCATTTCTGTGTATATTCTAGAGCATTATTTGTTCGCAAAATTTTAAAGGGATGTATTAAACTGATTAGTAACCTCACGATGAAATAATTAGAAAACATGTAAAAATTCAGAACGATCATGAAGCATATAGAGCCATGTTAAACAAGAATAATCATCCACAAAAGTAACAAAGTACTTAAAACCAATTCTACTAGCAACATGGGAAGGTCCCTAGATGTCCGAATGAACAAGTTCAAGTAAAGTAGATGCACGAGAATCATTACGACTAAGAAAAGAACTACAATGATGTTTCCCAAGTTCATAAGCCTCACACTTAAGAGTATATAAATTGATTTACACTCGGGAATTATTTGTTGTAACTTAAATAAAGATAAATGCCCTAAACGAGAATGCCATAATAGGGGGTTAATAGAACTAGCAATTAGACCATTGGCATCAGCAGTGGAGACACCATTTAGATAGTAGAGTCCATCACGTTCATGCCCTCCACCAATCATCTTCTTTGTCTGAAGGTCCTGAAAAATGCAATAAGATGGGTAAAATGTAACTGAACAACTAAGAGCTTTAGCTTACTGACTAACAAATAACAAATTTAAAGGAAGTTGTGGAACATGTAAAACAGAGGACAAAGATAAGGAAGATGTAAGTGAAACAGTCCATGATCCAACCACTTGAGTTGAGAAACTATTAGCTAAAGTAACTTCTGATGAAGGACTAGAGTTATGGTGGAAAGAAAATAGTTCTTGCTTACACGTCATATGACTAGAAGCTCCTGAGTCAATGACCCGAGAGGTGTTAGGAGACAAAGTAGAGAAAGAGGCCATGTTACCTATACGTGCAAGAGTGGCAGTGGATGAGAATTTGGAAGCCTCTAGTTGTTGGACACGCTTGATGAGTTGTGCAACCATATCATCTCGAGCCGTTGACTCAGAAGAACTAGCCCCAGGTGGGATAGATGGGCTCATGTCACTATAATACACATTTCCAGCACTCCCTTCAGACACAGCAGTATTTGTAGTAACTAATCGTTGAGCCCACTCAAGCTTGCCATGCTTGGCCCAACAAGTGTCAACAATATGACCGGATTTTCCGTAGTATATACACTAACGGCTATCTTGATTAGAACTTTGTCCACTACGTCCACCACCACGACTACGACCTCCCCCGAAACCACGACCTCTATTGGAAAATCCACCACAACCACAACCACCACTACTAGTCATAAATGCTGAATTGTCTTTAGATGATATAGAAGATGGAGGGACAATGCGTTGAATTCGACAAAATGCTTTATTCATAGAAGGAACTCTCTCTCCAGCAAGAAGCTAACTCTTCACAGGCTGTAAGTCGGCATTCAAGCCAGATAAAAACTTAGCCACTTGAAATTCAGCTCGTTATGTCTTAAGTCTCTCAAGATCAGTAGTGATGGGCTGATAAAGATTGAGTTCTTCCCACATACCTTTCAAAGCACTATAATACTCTCCAAGAGACTTGTCTCCCTGTTTAAAATTAAAGATCTTCTCATATAGTTCATAAACTCTAGACATATTTTTGTCTTGTGAGTAACTCTCCATAAGATCATCCCATACTCCCTTAGCAGTTGTGTGGAACATGACATTAGTAGCGATGGATGGTTCCATGCTATTCCATGACCACACCAAAAGTGTATCATTCTCTCTCATTCAATCACTATAGTCTCTAGAATTTTTAGTAGGAGGGCATGTGGTAAGATAATAGAGTTTCCCTTCAGCATTAATATAGACCTTCACAGCTTGGGCCCATAACAAGTAATTGGAGGATCCATTTAATTTAATAGTGGTGATTTGAACATTGACACTATATGTAGGAGCTTTAGTATTGAATGGACCTAGACTTAGAACCAGGAAAAGAGAGTAAATTACCTGCAAGTAATTTACTCTCCTTCACTGGTTCTAAGTCTAGGTCCAATCATGGTATCAGAGCCATGGTCTCGTTTTTAAGGTTATCCATTCCATGCGCTTGATTGGTGACTCCAGTGCTGAGAAGATCTCTTCACATCATGTCCACAGAACCAGAAATCCTCGAAGCACCTGTTTCTCTTGCTCCTTCTCCTTCATCCTCAACCCCTCCAAAGTTTCGTGTTTCCAATGCTTCTAAGATAGATTATCTCTATGAAGTCTCTCTTAGTGATGAAACCAAAATCTCAGAAACTCAACTTCCTCTCATGAATCCTTACTCCGCCTTTGCCAAACCCAACTCGTCATTCTCACCCATCCGCTCCATCAGTCAGCTTATTCACCAAACCCCAAAGCAAGTAAAGGAGTACGTCCAGTCCTCCAAATTCGACTAGCATCCCATTCCTGCTACTGAAAAAGAGTACTTTGTTACTCTCCAGATCCCTCCAGAATTTCCTAGACAATAGGTTCAACAAGGATAATCTCATGTCCATTATGAAGCTGTTCGTCTTGCTCTCACCTTCCATGGTCGTAAAGGCTTGCCAGTCGTGGCAAGAATTGCGTTATTGGATACCAGGTTTCTACAATACCAGCATGCTTGCATTGGTACTGTTCAAACTACCCTGAATGCTGGAACAGTCTTTGTGACTTTGTATCCAAACTTCAACATCGCTTTTTTAGACCCCCCAGCTACTCTCTTTCCTAAAAGTCCAAGTTCAGCTCACTGGAACTCCTAAAACTGCTGACTTTGTAGTTGCATC
Organism: Eucalyptus camaldulensis; assembly: GCA_019915185.1. Lineage (NCBI taxonomy): Eukaryota > Viridiplantae > Streptophyta > Magnoliopsida > Myrtales > Myrtaceae > Eucalyptus > Eucalyptus camaldulensis. Next base: position 10,580,673 of record JAHSVA010000013.1, on the reverse strand, counting down.
CCTACATTACCAGATGGTTTATTGAGTGCAGAATCATGCTCTTGACCTCAACTTTAACAATGGTAATGAAGATGCTCTATTTATCTCCATGCGAACGATCAAGCATCATGCATCCATGTTCCTAGACAGATCCCGAAAGATACGTTGGCCAAGCTCCTTCCAGAGACTTGGATCACCAACTATGAAAAGCTACACCAGCATAACAAGCCTTTCCAGTCTACAGACTCTGAGTTTGTTCGGAAAAAAGATGGAACTATTTCCATCAAATTTGGCAAGGAAAAGGAAGAAAGTCCTTCTATCTTCCAAACCCTCTTCATGATTCAACCATGTGTTCCAGAATCAATTTCCGAGCCAGATCCAAAAAAGCTTGTTCGACACTTCAACAGTGATGGACATCCTGTCCATTACTACAAAGACCAGTATGGTCATTGTTTTTGGGATCCCTTTTGCCAATGTTCCTATTATACAAATTCTCCTGATGAAGTAGATCCTCTGGCACGACCTCCACCTCGAAGGAAAAGACCAAAGGATAAGGTGTATCAAAGGTACTTAAATGGAGACTCCTCTGTTGATACTCTTGGTGAGTGTGACAAATACCAGTTCATGGTTTCTTATGCACCACCTCCACCACCAGAGTTCAGAACTACACCCCAAGTTTCACCAAATCCACCGAAATTACGTCCACCATCTCCTCCTCAGAAAAGGAAGCTCTCTCCCCTTTTTATAAGCCAATCTTAAAGTGGGCAAAGAAGCACTCTTACCCACTTGATGCTCCACCAGAAACATCACCCACTTCTTCCATCGCCATGTTCCATGAAACTAACTTTCCCCTTCTTGTCAGAGAAAGTTCTAAACTATCGTTTCTTGCTCCAGAGGAATTCATTGATCCACTAGGCAGATATTGTCATGTTCCAAAGATAACTGCCCCCACTGATGTGGATGAACATGGGAGACAGAGAAAGACTCCTGCTGCTGAAGCAGTTCCAAATTGGCAATCAGAGACTCTGTTAGCACAAAACAATGCCTTCAAGGCAATTGATTCCAAGATTGGAAATGTGCAACAAGATCTCCGGAGGTATGATGAAACTACCAAAAAGATGCTTTCTGAGTTCCAGAAAAGGCTTCATGCCTTGGAATCAAGGCAACATCTTGGGTATCATTATCTTGAGAGCCCCAAGCCGGAGATAGAAAAGCTCAAGAGGCAAATCCAACTTCTTGAAGAAGGAAGGTTTAGACCTTTCAATCCACTGGCACCTCCTGTCAAAACTGGGTATTTGCCTCCACCACCCAGACGTCTATTTTTGCTGCCATCCCCGAAGATTCTTTCAAAAAAGAACCAAATATGGCAGAATTACGAAATCGTCTCAAAAATTTGCAGAAAGACAAAGGGAAAGAGAAGATGCCTCTAGAATCAAGTTCGATTGTTATAAGAGAGAGGCCAGATCAGATGATGTTATCCAATCCATTAGAATCTTTTCTAAAGGATTTGGGCACTCAAGAACCTGACCCTTAGGGATCTGATCCTGTTATCCAACAGCCTAATCCTGCCATTTCAGAAAATCAGATTCCAGCTGAACAAGCTTCTCCTAGCATCTTTGAAACTGAATCAGATTTAGTATCCCGTTCGTCCTCTTCATCTTTCTCAATTCCTACTATTGATTCCCCCCTATTGAGCCAGTAACTTCATCAATATTCCTCCAAATCATGAGATGGAATCAAATTATTCTGAGCCATAAAATGTTCAATCAAACAATCCCGGATGACATGTGTCCATGGCATCAAAACAGTTTTTCACCATTATTCCCTACCACAAATGGCTAGAAAGACTTGAAGAATTTCATACTTGGTTGAATACTCAGTCCATCACCAATCATGATATGAATGATTTCCTTTACAACTTTGTCACAAGATTCTCAGGAAGCCTCAAACTTTGGTGGAAATCAGTTTCAGAACAAGACCAAATTCATTTTCTAATGTCACCAGATTTCAGCCATGCCATCACTATCTTATATCATATCTTTGTGGGAAAACCCACTGATCTCTTAGAAATGAAAAGAAGTGAATTTTTCGAAAGAAAATGTTGCTCTCTCCAAAAGAAATATCTTGATAATCATTATTGAATAATGCTTCAGCTTTTCTACCTAGATGGTTGAAAGATCCGTTTTTGGAAGACAAAGGAGAGTACAGGATATTCCCTTGGGAGAAATACAACAAGAAATCCATATATGCCTTGAAGAATTGTGCCTGAAGCTTCAGATGGTCCGAACCTACATCACAGATGATAGAGAACTAGAGACAGCCTGTTCTCATCATAAGCTAAAGATCAAATGTTCCAAGAAAGACTGTGATGGTACTTATGGTAAGTATTCTCAAAAAAAGAAACATTTCAAGAAGTTCTGGATAAAGAAATCCAAACATGGCCCCAAGAACTTCCGGAGAAAGAAGAAATGGCGATACCTTCGCAAAAGAAAGGATCGCACGGGCCACAAGAAATCAAATCGTTGCTTCATCTGCAATCAGAAGGGACATTTTGCCAAAAATTGTCCTCAAGCAAGAAAAGGTCAAAATCGTCTGATTCATCACATTGAGAATGAAACAGGTATTTCTCTTGAAAATAATGATATTGAATCCTTATTCTCTGTTGATGAAGAACCATCTGAACAAATTCTTTGTGTCATCCCCTCTTACCAAACTTCCAGTGAGACCGAGTCAAACTCAAAGTCTGAAGACATTTTTCACATATCCCCTACATCTTTAGAACCAAGCCTTGACATATTTTCAAGTCAAACTCACTGTCCCTATTTCCCTGTGAAAATTCTCACCTCAAAGTTTGCCAAACCTATCACTGTTATTGCTCTCATTGATACCGGAGCAAGTTGTTCAATTCTGGACACCAAAGTTCTTCCTGAAGAATGTTGGACTCCCTATTCCGATATTTCAACTCTGGTTTAGGAGACACTTTCTTCACAAATGTCAGAACCATTCCCGTAACTGTCCAGTTCTTTCCTCAGTGTTTCATAACCATAAAAATCTTTGGATCAAGTCTCCCTAATAAAGACCTAATAATCGGGTGGGATATTATGACTCAAATCTCCCAGCTTCGTATCATTCCCGGAAAAGGTCTTAGATATAAAGACCAATTCCCTAAGTTCGTCAATATTCAGACTCTTTTCCATTCAAATGAGTCTATTAGATCCAATCATGTAAAGGTTGTTAGAATCTTGTTCGGAATCTCATTCTAAATTCGCTCAAAAGTGTTCCCATCCTTTATGGGAGAATCCAGAATTCTTTGTTCGCATTCCTTTCAAGAAGAATGAAGATACAAATCCAACAAAGGTGAGCCACATGGGAATGAAGTCAGAACATTTGGCTTTAACTCAAAGGAAATGCTCAGAACTATTGCGATAAGGCTTTATTGAAATCTCTAATTCTAAATGGGCTTGTGAAGCCTTTTATGTCAATAAGCGTGCCGAGCAAAATAAGGGAAAAATGAGACTGGTAATCAACTATCAACCTCTCAACCTTTTTCTCCAAGATAATAAATTCCCTTTACCATCCAGAGACTCTCTCTTTACTGGATTAACCAAGGCCCATATCTATTCCAAATTCAACATCAAAGCCGGATTTTGGCAATTGGGCATACATTCTGAAGACAGATCCAAAACAAGATTCTGTATCCCGAACCAGCACTTCCAGTGGAAAGTTTTTTCTTTTGGCCTAAAGGTAGCACCATCCCTTTTCCAAAAGGCCATGTGTCGTATTTTCCAACCAATCTTGTCAAATGCAGCCGTATACATTGACGACATTCTGCTCTATAGTCCTGATGAGCGGTCCCACTGTCAACTCCTTGAGCAATTCGCAGAAATCGTGAAGAAGCATGACATTATACTTTCTCAAAGGAAGATGAATATTGCTCAAACAGAAATCGAATTTCTTGGAATGCACCTTAACAAAGGTACATATTTTCCAGGGCCACATATTGCTCAAGAATTATTGAAGTTTCCTGAAGATAACTTCACAACAAAACAAGTTCAGCAATTTCTTGGGATAATCAATTATCTCAGGGATTTTGTCCCAGATATTGCAAAGCTCCTGATTCCTTTACAATCTATGCTGAAGAAGAATCCCCCACCTTGGAGAAAGCCTCAGACTAAAGCAGTTGTTGAGCTTAAGGAGATTATGCAGAATCTCCCACCATTGCAAATACCGTCAATAGGAAGAAGAATTTTCCAAACTGACACCAGTGATGAATACTGGGCAGCCATCTTGTTTGAAGAAATTGACGGTAAGAGACACCTTTGTGCTTATAAAAGTGAAAAGTTTTCTCAAGCTGAAATGCATTACCATTCTACTTTCAAAGAAATCTTGGCAGTAAAAAATGGAATAAAAAAGTTTGAGTTTCATCTCATCGGCCATCACTTCCTAGTAGAATTAGACATGGCATCTTTCCTTCAGATGACCAAGTTTAAACAGAAGCAAATTCCAAATTCTCAACTGCTTCGATGGGCTGAATGATTTTCAAAATACTCTTTTGAAATCAAACATATTCCTGGAAACAAGAATGTGCTTGCAGACTTCTTGTCAAGACCAAAAGCACCAACAGAAATCAACATGTACATCAAGAGGCCTGCTTTTACATGCTCAATCATGGAGAGAAATATAAGATTGAGAAGATCAAAGATTTTCCAAGTTGGAAATATCCCCAGGAGATTATTCAACATATCCAGAACGACAGTATTGCTGAGAACCTAGAGAACCTTATGTGGCAATGCCACGCAAATTTGTTTAGATTTAATGGAGGTTCAATTATTTATCCCTTTGAATTAAATTCGGATTATCCATTCATACATTCTCTTATCTGGAAGGAAGATGATTTCCCTGATCAGCTCAAGACATTATTATGGTACTTAACCAATAAGTACTTAATAGCCATTGAAATTCTAACCAGAAGATTCATTGCCACCCTCATCAGGATATTCTTACTTGGAAGAAATGTTGAAAGAGAAAGTGATCAAAACCTCTTAGACTTTCTCAATTGGTTCTATCCTCCTACTCACTGGAAACATCTCTTGGAAAAAGAACTCAGAACCATGACGTTAAATCCTGAAGTCCATACTATCCTGTTTTTTCGACGTCCATGGCATTTTTTCAGAAATAATGGCAATATCATTAATGCCCCACAGGAAATAGGAACCACATCCGATAAACCTTACATGTAGTAAAGAAGCTCGGATTCACAAATCCTATCCAGGATCTGTTAGATCTTGTGAACACCAGTACCGAGAACTTCAGAGAATTTTGTGCCAAGAAAACAAAACCATTCCTAAAGATGTTTGGAATAATGTACCCACTACGTGGGATCATTATGACCTAGCACCAGAAGCTAAGGAAGCACTCAGGCAATACAAACAAGCTGCATCATCTCAAGATCATGAAATGACAGGTTCAGATGACATTGTCCAATCCACTCAGGACCCCTATGCACATTTTGGAGGTCCTCTGTCCTAGGATCCCTACGAACAAGGACCTTCGTCTTTATTTCAAAGCATGGACACATCCCTTTATGCACAACCATCTAATTGGCCTTAGCCAAGCATCCCTGCCAACACTAAAGAAAATGACAACACAAATTGGGTAGAAGAAGAAGCATCCCACTGGGCTTACGAAGCCTCTGCATCCACATCCCGCCCGCTCAACCAGATTCTATCACCAAAAGATCTTGAAGCACTTGAACAAAAGTATGATGAACACTACTTAGCAACAGTACACAGCTTGGATGACTCCGACTATGACTACAATGCTCGTGACGGACGAGACCGCTGAGTCCGTACAATTTCACTATAGCAAGTACTGTTCACTTTTACTGTAGCACTAGGCTAGGGAAAGTACTGTTCACAGTACAGTCACTGTTCATAGTGTGCGAATAATTCTCTCCCGGAAGTTTCCGATGCCTCTGTTTGTATCCAGACCCATGAGCTTGGTCCTTGTGTGTGTGTCTTTGTGACCTCTTATCGTCTATAAAAGGCGAGGAGGTTATAATGTGTTGGGCAGAGTCCCTGGAAGTAAGAGTCCCTGGAAGTAAGAGTCCCTGGAAGTAAAGTGTGTGCTTTGTAAAAAACCTCTCTATGGCTTTTTAAATTCCTCTTCTTCTCCAACCTGGTAGGATCCTCCAAGAAATGCAGCTTGGGTAGATTAAGAACGTTTCCATCCTAGCATCTTTGGGTGTCTCTAAGCTCTGAACTAAAGGGCTGAGTGGTTTTCTGCTAAAAGGCTATCCCTGAAGGGCTTGAACGGGGTTGTTTGCCTACTGTGGGATGCATACCTGCAAAAAATTTACTCTCCTTCTCTGGTTCTAAGTCTAGGTCCATTCATCATAATCTCAATATAAATATATCTACCACTAATCAAGAAGGCTGACCCTGTAGTGTAAGAAACAAAACAGCAACACTAATGTATAATCAGATGTAATTGGCGCCAACCTTTAACCAAAAGAATGCTAAAAACTCATAAATATAGACTGTTGTATAGAAGAAAATATCTGATCAGAAATATTGATTCAAATAATTATATATTTGACAGAAACCCAGCAAGACCAGTTAACCATAATTAATGAAGTACTCTAATTCTTGAATCCGCTGATTAGTAAGTGTTGTAATCCATGTTCACAAACTGAACTAATGAATCTGATATCTTTTGATCTCATATGTATCAAGACTTGAAGAGAAAATAGATAAAAATTGCAGCTTTAGGTGGCTTCGCACTAGAGAATAAATAGGGTTACTAGGGGACTCTCAAACCAGCAATAAGATCAAGTAATCAGGTAGTTAGATCTGCTCTAATACCATGTCACAAAGCTGATTAGAGAATCTGCAGCAAATAACAAGATAGAAATAAGGAAGGGAGAAGGAATAGAGAGGAGGAGAAGGAGAACATAAAAGAAAGAAACAAAGAGAGGGTTGTAGATTTCTGTAGTAAGAGAAACCCTACACCCATTGTGTTTATATTAAATATAAATTATATATGACCATAATACCCTTATGTAAGTAAAAAAGAAATACAAATCTAAAAAAAAAAAAAAACTCAATTAAGGTAACTTTAACAAACAGAATCTAGATTTGCACTGGGATCACCTTCATTCACACTAGGTTTTTTCTGTAAAACACCAACTCTTAGTTCAACATCATGTTCTCAATGAAGACATTCAAGCACTTCATACACTGAATAGAAAAGAGAGAGAGCTTTCTCAATTTGAAGCAATTACCAGGAGAGACTATCCCCAGCATTAGAGGTCCACCCACAATAGATGTTCATTCTGAATCTGAGATTTCATCTTCACCTCGTCCAAGTATGTAGGCCAGGGCCAGCTTTCTTGCGGCCAAAACACAAGCCACACCTCTACTAGCTGTAGCCAAGTATAAATAATTCAACTTGATTTCACTCCAATGTTCCTATAATATGGCCATAACTAATGTGATGTTTTGATACCTTTGCTGGGTAAAATTAATAAGTACAATACTTGCATCGCACTAAAACATAGGCAGGAGCAATACTTATGTACCTGAAGAGGCTATCATGTGAACCATGAATGCTCTACAGTATCTTTCTATACTAAAGACCCTAATTGTAGCTATCATCATGAACATGTACTTACTAGTTCTTAGTTGGTAACTCAGACTGCAATGAACCTACTAAAGATAACAATTCTTTTTGGATTTGTCTGGCCACTAAAGATTCATCTTATTTGCACTTTGACCACCCAATTGATCTACAATTTACAGGAAGACCTAATACTTTAGTATTTTACTCCTTCAAATGAGAAAATATTATTTGAAGCATAAATTTACACGATTTCAACCGTCAAAACAAACCTGAAATTGTCCATCAAAGATGCACAACATACCTATGCCAGTCATATTTAAACTTAAGAGTAGGTTGTGAAAGTGGGAATTTATTAAGAAGCATGGACAGGATAATTCAGCTCCACCACCTAGTCAAAATAAATTTGTTACTGATACTAGCAAGTTTCAAACAATGACATATAAAGGAAAGACTATGAGCAACAATAAGTTTCCAAAAATCCAAATTGCAAATGGACATGGTAAGAAGCTCAAGGAAAATAGTTTTCAGAGTATACAATCGATGGCATCGCAATAAGTTGATCCTTAGCTCGATTGTATGGCAGTGTAAAAATTTTTTACCACAAACAAGGAGGAACTACAGAATGGGGAATGCAGCAAATCTTCTCATTCTCCATCTCTAGGTGTAAGATAGAGTCCAAGATGTGTAATTTCTCTAGGTTAGTGTTCTAGAAGTGAGAATGAGACAACCAAGCAAAAGTGTACTCACAAAATAGAAGCAAAAGTGGCACTACTACCCCATTAGGATCATCAAATGCACATTCCTTAACATACATTCAAGTATAAGGCTCCAACTGCTAACACAACTTTTGCAATTATGTTAAGGCAGAAAGTATAACATCCTTTAAAATTGTAGGCATGAAATAGGATGTATATGCATGTATGAGGAGAAACTATGCTGCCACTCCTCGTGCTAATGAGGAGAGCAGATACATAATAGGAAGAACAAAAGAATAAACGTTTTTAAAACCGAGCTAGTGGTTCAACCAGTCAAACTGGTAGAACCATGTTCTAACAGTTCGACTAGTTGAGCCGATTGCATGGAACATTGTCAAATAGAATACACCTGTCTATAACAAAAGAAGCCCTGGTCACTCGGCAAAGTTGCTTGAGCACATAAGACAAGATTCATGTTCTTGATAGAATCATTCAAATTTTTAATAGACTAAGCCAATAAGGTCAATAAATAAGTAATCCACCACAAAACGAAGCAAGAAGACACCGGAGCAGATGGTTGGCATGCCTTTTAGTCACAAGAGGTTAGAGTTCCAACCCCAACCCAACTTCAACACTCTTCCTTAAAGTTCTTGGAAGGACTAGAACTGGTCCAGACTAGTTGACGAGCTTGCTGGGTTACCAATTGATAGGTACACATGTTTACTAGTTCGACAGGGTCAATACCACCAGTTGTTAACCACTACTGTTTCAGGAGCATCCTATACTTCTCACAAGTAAGGAATCATTATGCAAGCTTTGGATCCACAAGTTACCTTCAATTGCTCAACTCTCAGTTAATTTTACAAGAGTTTCCTGAAATATGCATAAATTGAAGGTCACTGGTCTGTAAGATCATCATCCAGGCATCTCCCAAGTTTTCACAAGCATCATCCATCTTATTTAGCAACACAACAATTTGAAGTTCTTGTTTCCAACATGATATATTAGCCACATCAATAAATAAGGGATTTAACGTATGATATACCTAGCATTCACCTTTTATATAGCCAAATCCACACAATAGTAACCAGAAGGCATGTACAACAAGATCGATTCCAAAGGCTTTCCCTACTTCACATTGCTTGAATCATTTATAAATCACCTTACCACTGCTATACCGTTTGTAAAATCTAAAAGACTATTTGGAAGGAGATATAATCTGTAAAACCAATTTCACGAGTTCGATTAGATGAAGCAAAGTAACAAGCATCCTGCAAAGTCATATAGAGAAATGATTAGCAAGAAAAAGCAGTTGTACTCTGCACATGTGGATCTCCGGAGAAAATTGTAGTTTCAGATTAAAGATATATACCTCATAGAAGGACAGCAAAATGGGAATGTATCCGGTGGATGGTAAAACAGATGTAAGAGGGAACTGTGGCAATATTATTTCCTACTAATCTGGAAAAATGAGATACTGTTTTTCCATACACAATTATCATAAGCTAGACAGAAAGCCCAACACAACAAGATCACCCAACTTAAGTTCCAATTACACAGTCAAGTAATCAACTTGAGATCAAATACGAAACATAGAATATTAGGAAGAGGGTAAGTGAAAAACCATTGTTGACTACAAAATCCAGAAGACAACACCCCACCCCCGAAGATTTCCTTTTTTTTTCTCCTTCTCGATAGTCTCAAAGTTCAAGCTACTCAGCCAAAGAAATGAAAAAAAAAAGTACAATTGCATGGTAATAGGAATATGGACTGAAAGATCTTCAAACAAACTCAAATAATTGATGAATTGGGTAGCACAAAAGCACAAGCTCTTAAGTGAAAGATGGCGATGTTCAGATAAACCAATTTTGAACCCAGGTAATCACATTCAATCTCCTGTTATGCATACAAAGAGATCAAGAATTTCACATTTGGTACACATATCAACATGAGGACCAGACTTGAAAGTGGGAAAAAAAGCAATTACTTCAAACAACATATAACAGCAATGTTTTGTCACATAATTCATATTTCTCCCAAAGAGGTGGTATGTGTAAGAACACCTATGCTTGGAAAACTTGATATAGCATTAATAAGAAGAATCTACAATGAAAGAGCAATTAACAACACATTCAGGTAACAACTTCTATGCACTAACAAGATTATATTACATTTCGCATTTCTAATTCTTTTGCCAATACCTATGTTCCATCTGTTGAAATTCCTCGCAGGTGTCCTTTGTAGATATTCAATGTCCCAAAATCCTCCAACTTGCAGTAATTCTCTGGCATAATAATGCATGTAAGACATCTTGCTGACATGACCTGATAGAATACATCTAAGGAAAAAAAGTGCAAGAAATTACAATTGATCTTTCAAAAAGTGAGAACCTTCCAATCCAATGAGAAAAAAACAATCAACCCGTCAATTTAACCTTCGTTACCATGTGGATAATTAAAATAGCACTGGACCAACAAAAGCCATGGTTGACGACCAGCAAATCACCCCAACTTGAGTCAAACTTATCTAGTTTAAGTGCTCTAAGTATTTCTGGAGACTGTAGCAAGATGACATGAAATGAAGAACTAACCCAGAAACCAGGAGTCATTTACAGTTGCATATCATCAGTTTAGCAAGTAATTTGGTCATGTTGGATTAAAGAATGATTCAACTGCTAGAGCACATGAAAACAATACTAGGCTTGACAGCATATTATTATGACCTTTAACACATGACCAAGTTCCATTACACCATGGTATTAGAATTCTCTAGCACACAAATGGATAGCACAATTCAATGAAGGCCTACCAAAATAGCAGCTGGAGTCCATGAAGGCAATACTAAGCTGACCATACTCCGCAGTATCCAAGGAATACTAAGCTGACCAAGTTTCTCACTTCAAAGCCATTACAAGGAGAGATTGTCCACAGCCTCTGCCAATTGAAGCGATGAAGCACCAACTTCGAGTCCTCTATGACCATCACCAACCAACACTTCTCCGGATTCCCCTCCGTCATCTTCACTTGCTAATCAGAAATCGAGCAAACTTCACAAAATCGAGTCGGAACAATTGAGTCAACCAGCCATTAGGTCGCAAAAGAATGCTAGGAGCCGAACCTAAGAAGCTAGAGGTTTTTCAAACTAGAGCTGAAATGGACGCATGATGCACAGTGGTCCTTTGCTGGTCTCCATAGCTAAAGCTCCATGAGTAGCTGAAAACACAGCACCAGTGCTAGAACAAATCGCAAGGATGCGAGCTGAAAGAGGGCTTGTGAAGGATAGAGCTTAAAAAAACCAGAAGAAACGTGGCATGACAACATGCAAACAACCTTTTGCAATTCCAAAGGTGCATTGTCAGGTTTGGTGAAGCTCAAGAAACATCGAGCTCCTGATCCTTCTATGATTTCATACGTTTTAGAAGTGCCTTGTGAATGCTCTCTTGGATATTTCAGCATTTACATCAACCAATGGAATAATAACTGAATCCTGCCAGTGAGTAAGATGAAATCAATGCAGCAACTAACTAGTAATAATGCTCCAAAGTTTATAGGACCCGCTTAGTCAAACTCGATATTCTTTTTGAACTCTTTGGATCCAACTAATGGGCCTTTTGACATCATCAACCATAGAAGCTTTGATCAAATTAGTATAGTGCATTTAACTCAAGATGGTTGCTTTGTGGGACATAGTATGATTCTTTTTCCTCATCATCATATGCTATTCATGCATTAGAATTAATGCAAGACAGTTTTCAAATGGAATATAGGATATTGACCTCAAGAAACTTATGGAAATGATTCCTGTGCTTTTCATTTCAACAAGTAAATGAACTACCAAGAGCTTATGCATGATATAAGTAATTATTTCATGGTAAAGCCGATTATGTCAAAAGACATTCTAGTTAATGTCTTGCTTGGCTCAATAGTTCAGGTATTCGACAGATGGCTTTACCAACTCTACCAACATCAAGATGCATTCTTTGGAAGCCTTGGAGTAGGTATACCCTGGACTCAAACCAAATGAACATGGATCCATAGTCAGAAAAATTCAAATTGCCATTTCTCAATCGATCCAAATAATTCATGATGCTTTTGCTTCTACCCTATTTGCCAGTTCATTCACAGCCACACCACTAGGAGAAGAGCTTGTGCTTGCATTTGGCATTTCTAGATTGAGATGATTATCTAAATCTACAAATGTCGACAGTTCTATGAGATAAAATGTATGAAACTCAACGGTTGGACAAATTTTATCCCAAGTCAGTAGCGCATGCACAGTAAGGGATGCCCTATCAATATAATCCTTTTGCATTGAAATTCACTCTTAAGTGTACCTTAGAAATATGCAGTCATGAACTGCATGATGAGCATAGAGCAAACTAAAACCTCACATTAGAAGGATCGCATATAGGGTCCTTCATTTAGCATTTTCTTCGACCTATACCATGACCTTTGGCATGCCATAAAAAACCTGTAGACATCAGTTTTTCAGTACTTCTAACATTCCAAAATCAATCAAATTGTGAGAATCCCTATTTTTCTGCATAGGATGAAGGATCTTACTTGAAAACTAACGACAAATGATGCGCTTTGAAAGCCTTATCATCTATTTCCGCTACTGGCATGACAAGCATAACCATTTTGCCAAAGCACACATTAACTTCCATGAACATCTCCCCTAGATTCCTTGAATATAAGTAAGAAAACAATGGTAACACTGTCAACTAGGAAATAATAACGACAAGATCATAAACCTTGAAAAATATTGCAAGCATGAAATACAAATGAAAATTGGGCCTTAGATCTCAAAAGAGCGTCGATTACCTGCTTTATGTACCTTTGTTAGAAAATGTGGATCTATTCCTCATCCGAGTCGTCCGTATAGTATGATGTAAATTCTCTTGTTTTACCATCTGTAATTTCATAATATTGATAAATCCGAGTTCTAGATAATTCCGGAATTGTTATGAGTGACTTGCATCCAATGATATTAAGCTCTTTTAAAAACTCCAACCTATCGAGGCCCCGAATTTCAAGCAAATTTTTGCAATCTCTAGCTCTTAATCTAATCAGACTCTTGGATTTTGAAAGATCTAGCCTTCCAATTGAAGTGCACCTAGTGATATCTAGACTTTTCAAATACTCCAAACTATCGAGCCCTTGGATTTCGGCTAAGTTTTTGCATCTTATAGCCTCTAATTCCTTCAGCCTCCCGAATTTTAGAAGGTCTAGCCTTTCCACTGAATTGCATTGTTGGATACTTAGCTCTTCCAAATACTTCGACCCATCAAGGCCTTGAACTTCGGCTAAGTTTACACATTCTTCAACTTGTAATTTCTTTAGCCTCCCAGATTTTGGAAGGTCTAGCCTTTCAATTGAAGCACACCTAAAGATACCTAAACTTTCCAAATACTCCAACCTATCAAGGCCTTCAATTTCGGCTAAGTTTTCGCAACTTGCAGCTTGTAATTCCTTCAGCCTCCTGGATTTTGGAAGGTCTAGCCTTTCAATTGAAGTGCAATTGCTGATATCTAGCCTTTCCAAATACTCCAACCTATCAAGGCCTTGAACTTTGGCTAATTTGTCGCAGTCATGAACATGCAATTTCTTCAGACCCTCGAATTTTGGAAGGTCCAACCGTTTGATTGAATTGCAGGATGAGATAGTCAAGTTTTCCAAATATAACAATTTGTCAAAAACTCGAACTTCAAGTAGATTCTCACAACAGTAGACCTCTAATGTCCTTAGATGGACAGATTGTGAAACGTCCAGCGTTTTGATAGATTTATAGCTAGAGATTTGCAAGAATCCCAACCTGAAAGGCGTGTTTAGGGATTGTGGTGATTCCGAGTCTTCAATGTCCGTCGGTTGGGAGCATTTTGAACTCTTTAATTGCGTTGATGGAAGCTCCTGGATGCACTCGAGAAATCCGCAACCCCAAATGCGTAGTTCCTTGAGATGGGCTAGGTGGGAAAGTGAAGGCAATCTTTGACAGGTGACGCACAAATGTGTTAAGCTGGAAGGAAGGTCCGGTAGTGATTGGAGCTTGCTGCAACCACTAAACTCAATGCGATGTAGGGAAGAAAGATTACACATGCTTTCTACCATTATCCATTTCAGATTTTTGCAATAGGAAGCAGTTAACGCTCGGAGCTTTCTCAGACTCCCAATACCTTTGGGTAATTCTTCTATACCACTGTGATAAATCCTTAGAATCTCTAGATTCTCCAAAGACCCTATGCTATTTGGTAATGCAGAAAGAGATGTAGTATTGGATAGATTGAGTTGCTGCAATGCTTTTAGTTTACCTATATTTGCTGGAAGCTCCGTGAGGGCAACACAGAAGCCCAGCTCCAAGCGAAGGAGGCCCTCCATGTCTTCAATGGAAGCGTCGATTCGCTTCAATCTCCTACACCCATTGAGGATGAGAACCTCTAACTTCTTAAAAGCTGAGAGAAAGTATGTATCTTCCATGGGCACACAATATGAAAGGTCTAGATATTTGAGCTTCTCTGCCATCTGGTGAAAAGGAATAATAATAATGATTGTTGAGGGGTGAGTCTATAGTGATTATGATTCAAAAGAAAGCATAAAAAGGGAGAAAAAAAAAGATTTTAGTTCTTACCATGAAAAAATTCCATCCTTCCCATTTCTCATTTATTGTACTACGATCCAATTCAAGTACAGTTAATTTCTGCATGTGAAAATTGTTTACTTCAAAATTCAAGGGACAATTTGGCCATCGAAGCCATCTTAACTCCTCCATTGAGTCCTCAAAATCTCCACTGAGGTGTGCCCCGTTCATGTAAAGGAACCTTAGATTTGTCAAGTTTTTGAATTGTTCTGCTGTGTAAATGTAGCCTGCTGTGTTGCCTTTACTCAAATCAATGACCTCAATCTTGTCCGTTCCCTATAAGCAAGAATCAACGTTTCTAAATCCAACTAAAGTAATTGAATATTATTTGTTCATATTGCGATTGACATGCATTGATGTGTTCAAGAGACCAGCAATGCGAGGATATGATTTTTCTTTTAACGCCAATAAACAATATTTATAAAGGCTAACAAAGTGAAGGATGTCAACTTCCATTTTGAAATTTGGTCATGCACATTCTGATCTCAAAAAGAATTATGATGTCATGGTTCATTCAAAGTAAAAACTTTACAACTTGTAATCTTCTTATTTCCCATTCTATAGCTTCATTACCATACTAGTTAAGACAAGCGTGCAATGCAGGGAATTGAATCAAATTGCCATGTGCAAAATCAAAAGTTGATTTGATCTATTTTAATAGAAATATATTTTTTCTCAATGTAAATTTCACATTAATTTTACGTATATTACTCGACCGTGCTACTTAATAGAAAAATAATACACTCTTATTTTCCACTGGAGTAATAACTAATTACAAGAAACTGAATATTGTGACAATAGTTATATTAATATATTATGTAGTTATTATTTACTAATAGTAACTTGAAATATTCTTAATTAAATATTTCCTAATCATAAATAACTAAGACAATAATATTAGTTATGTTAATATTCTATACAATTATTTTATCGTAAATTTTAGTTTAGCTATAGATTACAATTTGATATATTCATAAACATAAATAACTTATTAGCCATATTAATAATCTCTACAGCTTATGATTTTATCATAAATTTTAATTTAACTA
Organism: Eucalyptus camaldulensis; assembly: GCA_019915185.1. Lineage (NCBI taxonomy): Eukaryota > Viridiplantae > Streptophyta > Magnoliopsida > Myrtales > Myrtaceae > Eucalyptus > Eucalyptus camaldulensis. Next base: position 10,564,697 of record JAHSVA010000013.1, on the reverse strand, counting down.
TCAATTTGATATAATCATAATCATAAATAACCGAGTTGCTCAAATATAATAAATATAATAAACATATTAAAAAAATTAATTGTGGAAAGTGCAAAGCATTTTTAGAAATGTGAAAATTGAAGCTATTCTTGGCTACAAGCCTACATGGAATAGCTATTCCTTGCCCCCCAGGAATAACTATTCCTGATTTTAAGAGTATAGTAATTTCTAGTCTATTTTTTAATCAAATGAAGGAATAATTGCTTCATCAAAATAGAATGGAAATAGAATAGCTATTCCTGATAATCAAATTGCGGCAAGCTTTCACAAATATATATATATATATATATATATATATGAAGTAATACAGAAAATTCATGGACTTCCACATGTCATTTTCTTAGAACCAGAAATTTTGCTATTGTGCTTCACAATGTCGTACAAGGTTTCATTGATACTCATAGGTGAACAACATAATGATTTGGGAAGGATTTAGATCTCAGCACTCAAAAGGAATCCACGAGAAGAGTAACTATCAAAAGGAAAAAGGAAGAAATTTCAACATAAGTAATCTACTCAAATTAGTCATTGCTCCCAAAGAAATGCTTAAGTGACTATTATTAACCGATTATAAGATTAACAGCTGGCTGTAGGTCACAAAAAAAAAAATAACAAATAATTAAAAATTATTGTAAGATTCACTCCTTTAAGAATATGTGGTTCACATGTTATTATTATTATAGTAGTCCAAAGACTATTATGCTAGCAAGACTTTTTCCCCCATAAACTTCCCTCTCAAAATATTAGAATGCCCAATCTATCTTCAAGATTTCTTTGTGTGATGTGTAACTTTTTTCAAATTAAAAAATCGATAGCTAGGGTTCAGCCGAATCCTGAAAATAAGCCCAACCTTTTGTACTCGGACAGAAGTTGCAAAACCTTTCAAACATCTATCAAGCCTAACCTTCAGCATCTACGACAAAGATAACATAACCTTTCAAACGCAATAAAAATAGCCCAACTATTTAACCGTAGAACAAAATTGACACCTAGTACAATTTTCATCTATTTTAATTGTTAAATCGCCATGGATGCCCTACATTGTTCATTGTGCTAATGTACACAATGACTGATGTCAACCCACACCAAAAAGGATCTTGTGTTTTACTTTATAATCATGTTAACAATTTGTTACAAAATTCCTGGCTTTTTGTAAAGAAAAAAAAAAGCTTTAGTCATGATTAACATGGTTTATTGTGCATATCCGCACAATGAGCTATGTAGAATGACTCGAGGTGATTTAAAGTGAAAATAGGCAGAATTGATGGCAGGCGTCATTTCTGTCCCATGAGCAAAATGATGAGTTTGAAAGGTAATGTCATCTTCATTCCACATTCAAAATGCTGGGTCCTTTTAGGATTTTTTTTCCAACTTGTGTAATCTTTATCCCAATCGCAAAAAGTCGTACTTCTTTTATTTGGCTGTGTACTCATTAATATCCAACGAGCGAGTTATGAATGTGTTTCAATTATGCTTTAAATGTCTTTTATTTTTTCGTTTATTTAGTAAGTCGTGCTAGTGCTTTGTCTTTGTTTCGCACTTGGCAAGCATTTTTTTTCATAAACACTTCAACAAAAGAGAGTATTGGGTGACCTCTCACGTCGCTTTGCCATGTTATAGGACGTCTTGTACAAGCAATCTTTCTACAATGTACTATAGGTGCAACACTTGAGAAGGATGTGGAGGAAATTCTTCATCTCCTTGATAGATCTCGAGTGGCATTTCGATCGAGCCTACGCTGGAGGGTCCTTCTAAAGGTTTGGCATAATTGTAAAAGGAAGAGGCTGAGAGTTGTGAGTGGCTAACCCAGCCTCCTTCGTCCCCTCGGGACCAACAAGGGGTAGCAGTACTTTTTCAAAATAAAGAAGGATATTTGGGATTTGTTTTTCAATTGGAAGTGGTGCATATTGTGGTTCTTTCAGCTGCTTGTATTTTAGATAATATATATGAAAATAACTTCGGATAATTTCATTCAATGTTGGAATAAACTGAAAAGACGAACTTATATCATTTTTATCAAAACCACTCTGATTTCAACTTATGATAGTAACATGGATGAAGAGCGAGATGGAATCGTACAAAAATACTAAAATAATAATATAAACAATGTACATTTTTAGTTGTGAAATTTAGCTATACCATTATGTTTGCATATAAAATATACAGCATATTCATTTTTTTTTTTGTTAGTTTAGTTTATTTTATCATGTAGGACGAAAATAGACACTGACTTTGAATTTGTTAATATATATGGATTGGTCTTGAGATTATACATAGGTCGCACGTTGAGATTGCAAAAAGTGCTAGTCTTTTGAGCAACAACTTTAGTCAAACCAAATGATGGATTAAAGGTATTAGAGTCATAATTATGATTAATTTCACAAATGCAAATACAATCGTATACTTAATTATACAAAATAGAATTTTAGAGTATTTATCTCCTTACATTTTTATGTAGAAAATGTAAAACATTTCTCTTTCTAATGGCCACTGCATAAAAATGCACTTAATGCCATTCATATAATTTCTGTTACTATCATATATATATGTACATATTATACATTATAAGAAATTTCTTTTCCTATCTAATTCGGTAAGTTTTAAATCGGACCTTGTCCTATGAATATTGTTGAATGGAATTCGTAACTTAATAAATAAGTATCCCTTCTCTTCTCCATTATGGAATAGTGACTAAAATTTCATGAGAAATGCGGGCATCATTAGTCCTATTATATTAATTCTAACATGTGATTTATATATCCCGACTAGTTATGTTTTACGGTAGCATAGTCAACTTATTTGTTGCATGTGTCAAGGAAGCAACTGAATCAATTATAGAAATTCGGGAATTCGGGAATTTTTTCTTCATAGAATACCCCTATCAAGTATCTAATAAATTTGAAAGTACCTCATTCTTTGAGATGACTTCATAATTTACTAAGAAATATCTCAGATAAGTTATAATACTTTTTAAGGGAGAGCAATCTCCTACTTTCTAATCACGTCAATGAAACGACAATGAAACGACACAAGGATACTAATATTAGAAGGTTCTTCATTCACTAGAGCAAGCACTAAGTAGAGGACCAACATTACTTTAACAATAGAACATGGATTAAAGGAACAAAAAAAGAGAAATAGTTACCTTGTTTCGATTTAGCACTTTCAAGGCTTCCTCAGGGTCCCATAACCTGCTAAGCTTTTGAGGCTCCTGATGGTTTTCCTGGCGAACAATTGTCCTACCAAAATCTCTCAAGTGGTCATGCATTTGAAGCTGATGATCATCTCCAATTTTTATTAATGACATGAACCTCAATACTTCAATTCCCTCCTTGGGGAAAAAGCGACAGGCGTCCCACATGTAGGATGCGATTCTACTGTCAGTGCCAATGAAAACGCAAGAAATATCCAAAAATATTTGTTTTTGTTCATTGTCTAATGCTTCATAACTTATCTTTAACGTTTCTTGCACTTCCTTACAAGGCACTTCTTTTAACTTGTCAATTGTCCCTCTCCAGAAATCCGGCTTTTCTCCACACAATAATGAACCTAAAACCTCAAGGGATAAGGGAAGCCCTCCAGTGAGGGATACAACTTCATGAGTGAGATCTTTAAATTCCTTTGAAGGAGAGTCCCTTCGAAATGCATGTTTGCTAAACAGAATCAAAGAGTGAACATCATCCATTTCACTATGGTCATAGGCATAGTCCACCCCAATTTGTTTAAGAATTTTCTTGTTTCTGGAGGTAATAATGATCCTACTTCCAGGATAAAACCAATCATGATCACCAACCAAATGCTTCAACTGAACGACATTATCCACATCATCAAGAAGAATGAGGACCTTTTTACCTTTAAACTTGGAGGAGATGAAGTTAGTCCCTTCATCCTGATCATGAACTACAATTTTTTTATTCAATATATCACTGATTAACTTGTTCTGTAAGTAATGTATGCCATTACGCTTCCATGATTCCCTTACATCGGCAATGAAGCTACGATGCTCAAATTGATTGGAGAGCTTGTTGTAGATGACTTTAGCAAGAGTAGTCTTACCAATGCCTCCCATTCCATGGATGCCAACAAATAGGGTGGCATGAGATTTATTATCCGTGAATTCCATAACCCTACTCAGATGACTATCAATTCCGACCAAATTCTTAGAAATAACCAATTCAAACTTTTTCTTCAATTCGCTCAATACTCTTCGGACAATCAATTTCACCAACTCTGCTTCATATCTATCAAATGTGCTAGAGTTCAAATATGTGGCAACAATAATTTTCTGTTGATTATCTATTGAGAACACAATAATAATAAAAAATCTAGGGATAGATTGAAAGACTTTAAGAATCCTTGTCATACCACCATATATTATCATATATGCTAAGTCCAAAGTGCAAAATGATGGTGGTTGCTTCACATGGCGTGCCCCATTCTATTGTTACTCCAACAAAGTTTATCAAGCTAGGAAAAACTTGAGGGTATCACTTATGAATCTTAAATATTAAATATATTATGGATTGGAACCAAATCTTAAACTAGTTGTTTATTAAAGATATTAAGGATGACGCAGACGTGACTATGAAAATTCATTGGAGTGCTTAAATAAGCAAAAATCCAATAAGCCAACCCAATATGAGAGTTAGCCATCAATCAACAGAAAAGCCATAGTCATCACTTTTCATGCAAAAATGAATTTAGGTACCACAATGCCCATCTGAAAAGTTGTTCAAATTGTGATATTGTGAACTACTCAAATGCAATCTAAGGGATTTCTTCTTGCTTGCACAATTCTAGAAGCTTGTAAGTTTCTACACGTGTCATGAATTTAGTATCATTCTAGATTGGTGCTCATTAGTTTTTATTGCCTCTAAGGATGACAACATGTTGTACTTTATTTTCCTCTGCAGTATCTATGTTCTATGATTTTAATTGATCTAATATTGAGTTTAGAGGGAAGTACACGAAATTTTTTTTACCCAAAATAAGAACATTGCTTCAATATATGCAGGTGCATGAGGCAGAAATTACATGTTGGAGATAGGAAATGTTTTGAAAATTCTTTAAACCGACATATAGTAAAAATAATCCTTTTTTCCTTTACCATCAACTTATATAACCAATCAAAAGATTCTTTTGTAAAATGATTTTAATAGCAACTAATCAGCGATATCAATGATTTAATAAATGTACCTTGGGAAGATAAAGAAATGTGGCAAGGCTTGGACGCTATGATGTATTAGCTTTAAATAAAAATTACCAATAAATTGCATTATTAATTTCAAATAAATATGTTATTAGAAAAGTTTGCGATGAAGATTAATATAACGTAATCCATAAACATGAAAAAAGAAAGAATGGCACAATGTTACAAAATCTTTGGATATAAGAGCAAAAACTTGTTCAAAAAATCTTATTTCCGAGTGGATGGAATCATAACAATAAAATCTATAATTAGATTCATCAATACCAGTAAAGCAAAATAACTAAGAAAAGGAACACTCATAGAACATATGCATCGCAGGATCTTACTGCCAACGAGATCTTACTGTTTTTTTCATATATAACAAAAGGAACGAAAATGAAGCAAGCGAGAATTAGAACAACTAGTAAACACCCACACATATTAAAAGAAAGTATATGATGTTTTGGTGAAAAATTTTATCCATTGGCTTCGTATCCTTTCAAGGTGCTGACTTCATAGAATGCTTTCTTCCATTTACCCAAAATCGTTGGGTCAAAAGAAGACCTCTCCTGCAAACGCCTCTCACACTCATCGAATGCCTCTCAAAATTGTTTTTTCTTAAAGATATTAGGGATGTGAATGTGACTTTAAAAATTGTTTAGAGCATTTGAATAAGCAAAAATCCTATAAGCCAGCCCAATATGAGAGTTAGCTATCAATCAATAAACAAGTCATAACTTTTCATACAAGATGAATTCAGGTCCCATAACACCAATCTGAAAAGTTGTTCAGATTGTGATATTGTGAACTACTTGAATGCATTTGAAGGGATTTCTTCTTGTTTGCACAATTCTACAGGCTTGCAAGTTTAACTTGTGTTGTGAATTTAGAATCATTCTAGATAGGTGCTCTTGTCAGTCTTCATTGCCTCTTGGGATGATTACAAATTGTACTTTATTTTCCTTTTGAGTATCTATGTTCTATGACTTTAATGATCTAGTATTGAGTTTATAGGGAAGTAGAAGAATAATTTTTACCCAAAAAAGAACATTGCTTCAATATATGCAGATGTATGAGATAGAAATTACTTGTTGAAGATAGGAAATGCTTTGAAAATTATTTAAACAGACACAATAAAAATAATCATTTTTTTTGCCATCATCTTATATAACCAATGAAACATTTCTTTTGTAAAATAATTTTAATAATAACTAATCAATGATATCAATGATTTAATAAATGTAACTTGGGAATATAAAGAATTATAGCAAAGCTTGGACGCTACCATCTTATGAGCTTTAAATAAAAATCGCCAATGAGTTGTACTATTAATAAATATGTAATTAGAAAAGTCTGTGACGAAGATTAATGTATCGCACCCTATAATTAGATTGATCAATATCATTAAAGCAATAAAATTTATTCAAGTGAATGGGGTGTAAGAGTAAAAAATCTTTTGATATAAGAGTAAATTCATTAAAGCAAAAAAAAAAAAATTACCATCATCTTATACTATTACAAAATCTTTTTATATAAGAGTAAAAATTCGTTCAAAAATCTTATTATTCAAGTGAATGGGATCATAACAATAAAATTTATAATCAGATTGGTCAATATCGCTAAAGCAAAAAAACTAAAAAAGAAAGAATAACTTATAGAATTCATGCACCGTAGGATCTTACTGCCAACAAGATCTTACAGTTTTTTACATATAAAAAAGAACTTAAAATGAAGCAAGTGAGAATTAGAGCAACCAACAAACCCAAAGAAAAAAAAGAAATAGAACAACCAGTAAACACCCACTCATATTAAAAGAAATTAGAGAATGTTTTGGCAAGAAATTTTACCCTTGGGCTTCGTATCCTTTCAAGGTGCTGACTTCATCGAGTGCCTTCTTCCATTTCTCCAAGGTCACTGCGTCGAAAGAAGACCTCCCAAGCAAACGCTTCTCACGCCTATGAAATGCCTCTCCGAAACTCCCGATTTGATGTCCCACGTCAGCTGGTTTCACTTTGTAGAATATAGGCAACACTATCTGCCCGTTATTTTCCTTGCGCTCCATCATTTGAACCAGTTCATCTAGGCACCAACTACTTGTACCATAATTCTCTGAGAAAATGGGGATCAGAATCTTACTACTCGTGATGGCTTTCATAAGCACTGGTTTGATGTCCTCACCATGGCAGAGCTCATCATCGTCTCTGAAAGCATCAATTCCGGCATCAATGAGCCCTTGATAGAGGTGATTGGTGAAGCCATATCGAGTATCTGGGCCTCTAAAACTCAAGAATATCTCATAGCAGTTTCCAGTCAACGAACTAGATGCACCGTTGTTCGCTTTTGTCGGGGACGGACTGGATCCATCGGAATTAGTTTCCGTTGGTGCAGCCATGGAACTAGATGCATCGTTGTTTGCTTTTGTCGGAGACGGACTGGATCCATCAGAATTAGTTTCCGTCGGTGCAGCCATCGAACCAGATGCACCAGTATCAACATCTTCTGCATTTCTACGCGCACTAGTTTTCTTCTTATTGAGAAAATTGAACGCGAGCACGGCGAGAAGGATCGGTGCCGCGAGCACGGCGAAAGAATGCCCAAAAATGGGACGATGCATTTCGTCTTTGCTTTGACTTTGCCCTTGATTTTCACCTTCAAGTCTGACGGAGAAAAAAACTAGAATGCTTCTCAGGAAATAGGAAATGCTTTCTTGTTGCCCATTCTCTTGTGGTTTGATTTATATAATGGAGCCAGTTGGCGACCAGAATCGCACCAATAAGTCAAGCTTCGTCAACCATGTGCTTAGAGTCGTTGACTTCACGTGGCTGAAATCTCAATGCACAAGAGAATCCAAAGATAACACGCATAGAACGGTGGATCTGTTAATTTATTTTCGGGAGAAAATGAAAAGTCGGGGGGAGAGAATTGGGACTAGACTGTGACATGGATTTTCGGGAGAAAATGAAAAGTCGGGGGGAGAGATGGAGAGCGAGATTCGTCCGTTCCACTAATTTCCAAATAAGTGCTCGGTAACAGACAAAACATGCTAAGCGTCAGGATAATGAAGAGGGCACGCTTGGTCCACTGCTTGCAACATTGAACTTTCCTCTTTCTTCTGTTAATTTATTTTCCATCAGCAAAGGTATTTTTTGTTAAATATATGTAAGCTCTTAATCCCACTTAGGAATTTACCCCTCGTACTTTGAGCCTATTAAAAATTGTGCAATCAAACTGACAAACTTTAATTTAATAATGAAATGTTGTATTATTAACAATAATTTATTCTAGAAAATTATGTTATCGATGCAATAGAGCATCATAAAAATTATTAACATGCATATATATATAGTACCTAAGCACAATGAAAAGAATTTCTTTTTTGCTCTAGTTCTATCTTGTCTTTTTGCTTTTGCTTTTATTTTATTTTATTATATATATCTTTATTGATTTGATTTATCTAACCAACCAATTGGGCATGCATTGATAATTTAAACTTACCGAACTAGACATAAATTAATAATTCATTGACCGAGACCACTAAACATGCATTTATGATCATTGCCTTAGTGTAGTGGAAGTTTCAATGCACAGAAAATATGAACTTTAAGGAAATTTAGATGCTACAAGTAGATTAATCTTTCGGTGAAATTGTAACTTTTTGCTCTCCATCATTCCCTCATGCGTGCTCCGATAATTCTCTCTCTTCATTTTTTTTCTTTTCACCTCCTCTGTTCTTCTTTTCTGACCACTTTCTCAATTTTCTTTAAAAAAAAAAAACTTTCTTTCTTTTGCTGACCATAACCGTCTCTCTATATCTCCTTTTCTTCATCGTGAAGAAAAGCTCAATCCTTTCCTTTTTTGAGTTCTCTCGGGTAATGATTGCATGCGGAAAAATCACCCACCCAATGGGGCGAGAATCCTCTGCTTTTTTCAAGCCTAGATTTTATTCTCTTCTTTGGCCATGAATTTCGGTCCCTCAATGCCAAGATTGTCTTCTTTTGCCTTTTTAGACAAAAAAAAAAAAATTGTTAAGGCTAGAATTAAGACCAAATGTAAAATTTGAGGGTTTTTAGATAATTAGGAAGAGGGAAGAGAAATTCGAGGAGCTCTACTTGTTTTAATCATCTAGGGGTAGATTTGTAATTAGATAGCATATAATTTTCTTTTTGCACCCTCGCCTAGTGGCTGAGTTCCATCCGTTCTTGCTTAACCTGAGGCTACTGAGGTGTGCATCGTCCGGGCAGGCGGTTCTCGACCTAGAATCGGGAACCGCCAGGACCGGTTCCTAAAAATTGGAACCGGGATCCACTCGTTTGTTGCATGGATCCACCCGGGAATCGGACCGTTGGTCCGGTCCGGTTCCCGGGTGGATCCATGGAACTGATATTGACGCAAAATAATTTTGGTTTTCAACATCGAACAACTACGTGACATCAAAGCAAGCCAAAGAAAGAAAAACCAAATTTAAGTACGTGGAGATGTAGACGGCAAGATAAGTAAACGCAGCGAAATGGCGATAGGATTAGGAGTCGAAGACGAAAGGAGTGAAATGAGATATAGGGTTTCTTTTAGTAATTTTTTTTTAATATTAAAAAGGTTCCGGTCTGGTCCGAGTGGGTGGGCGGGCGGATCCACTCATGGAACCGAGAACCGGACCGGTTCCCATAAATTGGAACCGGGAACCGGATCGTTTCCCTCAAGAAGTTCCGGGCGGTTCCGGTCCGGTTCCGGGTGGTCCAAGCGGTTTCTGGGTATTTTGCACACCCCTAGAGGCTACCCCCTTTTCTTTACCGATTTTTTGTCTATTTTTTATTTTGAATGAGTGGCTTGCTCCCAACTCTTTTCTCTTACTTTATTGATTTCACAATTTCTTAATCAACCCAAAGTGAAATTAATAAATCTCAATTTTCAATTTTGCCCGCTATGGTTTTCCTTGGTTTAGTTTAGGGATTGCTGTACTGTTTTGCCCCTGTTCTTGTCTTGGTCAAAAAGTGGGTCTTTCTTTTCTTTTTCTTTTAAAAAAAAAGAGATATAAAGAGATAAGGGAGGGGACGCAACGGGAGAGAAAGGAAAAGAAACGGAAAAGAAGAGGAAGAAACGGACAGAAGAGGGGAAAAAAAACAAGAGAAAGAGGGCTTTGCACAAACATGAGACCTCAACAAGTCAGATTTATTTTGATTTGCAATGCCAAATCTTTTGTTCATCTAATCGGAGTTGCTTTTAGAATTATATTTGAATTACAAAATCCGATTTTGAAGTTTTTAAACTGTGGAAGTAAGTGCATTTTAAAGCTGTCAGATTTGACGGAAGATGATTAGAAGTAATTTTTCGTTAGAGCGAAATTTTCGAGTTTTGCATGCAAAATTTTGAAAAATCAGATGTGTGAGCAATTTGTTGATGCGTGAGAGTCATTTGTCACTGTCAACAGTGACATTTGCAAGGTCTCCAACGCTAATCACCCTTGCGTCCTCCGATCTTCAAAGAAAAATGATTTATCTTACTTTGGTTCTAACTTGAACAAAAGTTGCACAACTTCAGAGCAGTGCTGAACTTGGATTTCGTTTTTGGCTTTGAAATTAAAATGATGACGAAATTTAATGGTGAGGAGTAAAATTCTTTTGAAATTAAAGTGTAAAAGGAAAAGCGAACTTGGAGAAAACGTGCGTATCACGAAAGTAGATTAAACGAACTTTTGCTCTGTCCTTCCGTGACGCGTGCCTTGACAACTCTCTCTCTCTCTCTCTCTCTCTCTCTCTTCATTTTTTCTTTGCACCTCCACTGCTCTTCCTTTTCTTTCTTTTCTTTTGCCGACCAATTTCCCAAATTTCTTTATAAAAAGCTTTATCTCTTTTGCGGACCACAACCCTCTCTCTCTATCTCCTTTTCTTGGCCATGCAGAAAAACTCGTTCCTTTTCTTTTTCAATCTCTCCTTGGGAATTATTACGTGCTGAAATATCGCCCACCCCACTTGGGCGTGAATGCTTTGCCTTTTTTTAAGCTAAGATTTTCTCGACTTCTTTGACCGTGAATTCCGGTCTTTGAATGCCAAAATTACCCCCCTTGTCAAGATGCAAATTGCTCTCTAGGGACCTTGTCCTTAAGGTTCTTCTCATTATTCGGAGCACATTTGGGGCTGAATATAAAATTTGGAAAGTTTTCTAGACGAAAAAATTGATGATTGATATAACATTGAGTTTAAAGTTGAGAATTTTTCGAAAAAAAAATTGAGATAAAATTAAGATTGAACCTAAAATTTGAGGGTTTTCAAGGAATTAGGATTATATAAAAGGAGGAAAGAGAAAGTCGAGGACTTCACCATCATCCGGAGGGGCATATTTATAATTAGATAGCATATGAAAATTTTATTTTTACCCTAACTCACGATGGCTGGGTCCCATAAGTCCTTTCTTAACTTGAGGCTATTGCTCTTTTCTACCAAGTTTTTATCCATTTCTTATTGCAAAGGAGTGGCCAAGCCCACTACTCTCCTCTCTATTTAATTATGAAGTTACCAATTAATCATTTAATCAAATTTATTGATGTCACGATTTCTTAATCAACCCAAAGCCAAATTCATAAATTTTTTCCAAATTTTTTTCTCGGTTTAGTTTAGTGGTTGCAATCTACCTTCGACACCTATAATTTGTAATGCATATTAATTCAAATATCTATATTATTGAATGGAACTAATACGTGCAGTGTTAGTTCAATATTTTAAATAATGCTTTAACATAATGCATGCGGTTCCTCTTAAATAATGAGGGATAGCTATGTTAATGAAAATGTAAATAGGTTTTACTTACCACCAATAATACACCTAGGCATATTACTCTCATCCAACATTTTATATAGATCTATTTGTAGGTGACTATCTTTATAAATATGTTAAATATATTTTACTGATCGATCAAAATATATCTAAGCATATTAACATTGTTATTCAACTTGGTTGGTGCAAGATGTGAAGCAATTTGTATGTTCAATAGAAGAAGCTGTATTTTGATATCCACTTGTGACAATGCAAGTTAAAGGAATTATCGGTGCTATTTATATACCAACAATCCAAACTAAATTGTCGGTAATTGAAATTGTGAAGTGTTAAGAAAAAAAACAAAGGAGTGCTCGTGGCACGAGCACTCCTTTTATGGTATCGATTTACAACACTTTACCAGTGCTAAATTATCACATTAGTTTCCTTCTTATTGAGAAAATTGAACGCAAGCATGGAGAGAAGGATTGATGCCATGAACACGGCAAAAGAATGCCCAAAAATGGGACAACGCATTTCGGCTTTGCTCTGGCTCTGTCCTTGATTTTCCCCTTCAAGTCCGATGGTAAAAAAAGACAGATTGCATCTCAAGAAATAGAAAATGCCTTCTTGTTGCCCTCTCTTGTGGTTTGATTTATGCAATGGAACCAGTTTGCAATCAGAACTTGCACCAATAAGTCAAGCTTTGTGGACCACGTGCTTAGAGATGTTGCCTTCACGCGGCCGAAATCTTAGTGCACAAGAGAATCCAAAGATTATACACATGAAACGATGCATTTGTTGGGAAGAGGAAAAGTGGACAGAGACTTGGGATGAGACTTGACATGGATTTGCGAGAGAAAATGAAAAGTGGATGAGAGAGAGATAGAGAGATTCGTCCTTTTCAATAATTTTCAGACAAGTGCTCAGTAAATGATAAAAACACGCAAGGCGTCAGTACATTGAAGAGGGCACGCTTAGTCAGTCAGCTGCTTGCACCGTTGAACTTTCCTCTTTCTTTATTGATTTATTTTCCATCGGAAAAAGTATTTTTGTTAAATATATTTAAGCTCCTAATCTCACTTAGGAATTTAACCCTCTTGCTTTAAGTCCGTTAAATATTATACAGTTAAATCGATAAACTTCAGTTTAATATTGAAATGATATATTAACGATAATTTATTCTGAAAATTTATGTTATCAACACGTGTCGCGGATCATAAAAGATTATCAGCCTGACGAGAATAATTTCTTTTTTGCTTAGGTCCTATCTTAATTTCTCCTTCAACTCTGTAAATAAATGAAAATGCCTTTTTGCTTTTGCTTTTGCTTTTGCTTTTGCTTTTACTTTTACTTTATTATATATATTCATTGGTTTGATTCATCTAATCCAACCAGTTGATATGCTCTTATAATCCAAATTTGCTGAACTAGATGTAAATTAGTAATTTATTAGCCTAGACCATTAAATATGCATTTATGGTCGTTGCCGTGTAGTGGAAGTTTCACTGCACGGGACAATTAAATTTCAAGGAAACGTAGATGCTATAAAAGTAGATTAACAATCTTTTCTGTAAAATTGCAACTTTTTACTCTGTCCTTTCTCCACGCGTGCCCCGACAATTCTGTCTCTCTTTCTTCATTTTTCTTATTTTCACCTCCTACGTTCTTTTTTCTTTCCTTTCTTTTGCGGACCACTTTCTCAGTTTTTCTTCGTAAAAGCTTTTCTCTCTTTTGCCTACCACAAGCCTTGACCGTGACGAAAAGCTCCGTCGTACTTTTTCGTCCTCTTTTGACAATGATCGCACGCTGAAAAATTGCCCACCCCATTTGGCCGAGAACCCTTTGCTTTTTCCATGCCCATATTTTCTTGTCTTCTTTGGCCGTGAATTCCGGTCCCTGAATGCGGAGATTACCCCCTTGTCAAGATGGGAAATTGCTCTCTTGACCGTGTCCTCAAGGTACTTGTGGTTATTTGAGGTTCATTTGAAACTGAACATAAATTTTGAAAATTCTTTTTAGATGAAAAAACCGGGGGTCGATGTAGCCTTGGGATTAAAGTTGAGGGGAGACAAAAAAAAAAGTTAGGGATAAAATTAAAATTGAACCTAAAATTTGTGGGTCTTTAGGTAACTAGGACTGTATAGACAGAGGGAAGCAAAGCTTCACCGGTTTTGAGAATCCATGGGCAGATTTGTAATTAGATAGCATGTAATAATTTTCTTTCTCCTCTATTGATGGCTGGGTCCCACCAGTTCTTGCTTTTTATCATTTCTTATGTCGAATGAGTGGCTGGCCCACCAGGTCTTCTCCTAGTTAATTATGAAATTACCTATTTAATCATTTAATCAAATTTATTGATTTCAATTTTTCGATCAACCCAAAGCCAAATTGACTCAATTTTTTTTCTAGCCAATGTTTTTCTTGGTTTTAATAAACAAGCTCCGATAAAATTTTGATACCCGTATAACGGTGGATTTGTTGGGAAGATAAAAAGTGGAAAGAGACTTTGGACGAGTCTTCGTTGATCTTAGTCCATCGCATGCACTGTTGAACTTTCCGTTTCCTTTCCTTTTGTTAAGTTATTTTCCACTGAAAATGGTATTTTTATTGAATATATTTAAGCTCTCAATCCCACTTATAAATTTAATCCTTCTCACTTTACGCCCGTTAAATATTATACTATTCAAATGATAAACTTCATTTCAATATTTATAAATTTAATGAGATAACATGTGTCAAGGATCACAAAAAATTATCAACATGCTATATATATTTATTTTGTACCTAGCACAATGAGAAGAATTTCTTTTTGCTCTGGCTTTGCCTTAATTTCTCCTTTGAATCTCATAAATTAATCAAAATGCCTTTTTGTTTTTGTTCTTGCTTTATTTTATATATATTTCTTTATCAATTTGATTTATCTAAGCCGATTAGTTGACATATATCGATAATTCAAATTTGCCAAGCTGGATATAAATACGTAATTCGTTGACTGGGAACCTCGACTATGCATTTATAGTTGTTGCCTTAATGTTGGGGAAGTTTCAAAGGATAGGAGAATCCAAGGCGATCCTTCCCGGAAGAAAATAACATGTGAGCAAGTCTCGATGCAAAAGCAATGAAACAAATAAAACGAAAAATAAAAGAGGACTGCTTTATTTATTTGTATCCATAGAAAGTGGTCATAAAGTGTCAGGATAATTGGTGCACCGTTGCACTTTCCTTTGCTTTTATTTATTTATTTATTTTCCATTGGAAAAGTTACTTTTGTTGAATATATTTAAACTCTCGGTCCCAGTTACAAATTTAACTTGAATCAGTTAAGTATTACCATATCAAACTGATGAATTTCATTTCACTATCGAGATGCTGCATTATCAACGATCACTTAATATAAAGACTTCAGATGTGTATTAATCCAAAAAAAGTAAGGAGGAAAACTCTAGTGACTTGATATCCTAAATACTTGTAGGACTCCTTGCGTTTCTCCCTTTGTTGTTTCTTGGACAAACAAAAGGGCAGCCAATAGCATTGAATTAGACCCAATGAAGAACAGACCGAAGCGACTTTCAATGACACACAATTTTTTACACACATTTGCCTTAATTTTGCTAGTAATTGAATAAGATGGCAAACATAATGAGAAGATTTTCTAAATATATAATAAGACATGAACAGTGACTTGCAATCCACCTAAACAAGACACGTGTAGATGCATAAATCATTGATGATTTTATTATTTCTTGGACTAACCAAAGAGCAACCAATGTTGAATAAGAATTAGTATGAGGATAGATATTTTTATAAGCATTACTACCTATCTTTTAAGGTGAAAACCACTTTGAACACATCAATGCTCTGCATATTTTGTCTTTTCTCTTGTCTAATTTCTTTTCCAAGTAGACTTTTCCACTCCATGACAACTCTTTCTAGTTCCTTTGCACATTTCTTTCTTCCTCGCTCCAAATTTTGATCTTTCCCTTGTTGTCACTGCTTCCCTCACATGCCTATCACATGGTTTTGCAGGAGAAAATGAAGAGAGAAAGAGAGAGAGAGAGATTTGTCTAGTCCAATATTTTTCACGCAAGTGCTCAAAATAGATAAAAACATACAAAGCATCGAAGACAGCGAAGATGGCACGCTTAGTCCACCGCCTACATTGACGAACTTTCCTCTTTCTTTTGTTAATTTATTTTTCCATCAGAAAAAGTGTTTTTCGTAAAATATTTTTGAGTTCTTAATCACACTTAAGAATTTACCCCTATTATTTTGAGCTTGATATATATTATACAGTCAAACTTATTAATGATAACTTATTCTAAAAAATTATGTTATCAGAGCGTGTCAAGGATTATAAAAAATTATCAACACACATATATGTGTATATTCATTCGGTACCATAACACGATGAGAAGAATTTATTTTTTACTCAGTTCCATCTTAATTTCCCCCTCAAATCTCATAAATAAGTCAAAATGCCTTTTTGCTTTTGCTTTCACTTTTACTTTTATTTTATTTTATATATATTATTAATTTAATTTATCTAATCCAATCCGTTTGCATGCATCCATAATTCAAACTTGTCGAAGTAGATATAAATTAATAATTCATTGACCGGGACAGCATTTATGGTAGTTGCCTTCAACTGTTGGAAGTTTCAATGAACAGGCAAAATGAACTACAAGGAAATGTAGATGTTACAAAAGTAGATTAAATGAACTTTAGGTGAAATTGCAGCTTTTTGCTCTCTGTCATTTCCACTTCTCTCTCTCTTCATTTTTTTCTTTTCCCTTCCTCTATTCTTATTTTCTTTCTTTCTTTTGCAGACCACTTCATCAGTTTTTCTTTGTAAAATCTTCCTCTCTTTTGCCGACCAAAACCCTCTCCATCTCTCTCCCTCTCTCTCTCTCTCCTTTTCTTGGCCAGGAAGAAAAACTCCATCTTTTATCTTTTTGGAGCTTCCCTTGGCAATTATTGCATGTGGAAAAATGCCCCATCCACTCGGCCGAGAATCTTCTGCTTGTTCATGCCCAGATTTTCTTGCCTTCTTTGACCGTGAATTTCGATCTTTAAATACTGAGATTTGCCCTTGTCAATATGAAAATTGCTCTTTTGAAATCATCCTCAAGAATTTTTGTTGTTATTTGGAACATATTTGGGACTGAATGTAAAATTAAAAAAGAAAATTAGGCGAAAAAATTGAGGGTTGATGTAGTAGCATTTGGTTTAAAGTTAAGGGTTTTTTGAAACAAAAAAAATTCGGAATAAAATTAAGATTGAACCTAAAATTTGAGGGAAATTAGGACCATATAAAAGGAGGAAAGAGAAAGTTAAGGAATTCACTTGTTCTTATCAATTGGGGGGAAGGGGGCATATTGGGGCGTGTTTGTTTGTGTTTATGTTCAAAAGGTGTTCTAGAAAAACTATTTCTGTTCCGGGGAACAATTTTAGATCGGAAATACGCGTTTGGTAAACTTATTCCGGGAATAAAAAATGAATAGAAACACATTTGATAAATTTATATTCTTTTTTTTATTTCTTTTAATTTTTTAATATTTTTCTTTTTTTTCTTTTTTCCTTTCATTTTTCTTTTTTTTTTCTTTTGGCCGGTCGCTTGGCATGCCGAGGCCGGCAACCGGCCGACGGGGGCCGGCAGCCTCGCCCAGCCACGGTTTGATGTTCTCACCTTGGGGGAGCTCCTCATTGTCTCTGAAAATTGTAGAGGTGATCGATAAAGCGCTTTCGAGTATCTGGACCTCTGAAGCTCAAGAACACCTCGTAGCAGTTTCCAGTCGACACAGTCAGCAAAGTAGAGGCACTGTCGTTGGTTTCTATCAGAGACGAACTAGATCCAATGGAATTAGTTTCTGTTAGCACAGCCAACGAACCAGATGCGCCAGTAGCAGCATTATCTGCATTTCCACACACACTAGCCTTCTTCTTATTCAGAAAATATAACGTAAGCCCGAGGAGAAGGACTGGTGCCACGAGCTCCGCGAAAGAAAGCCCAAAAATGAGATGCATTTCATCTTTGCTCTAATCTTCCCTTGATTTTCGCTTTCAAGCCTGAGGAAGAAAAAACCAGAATGCTTCTCGAGAAAAAATAAATTCTTGTTGCCTATTCTATTGTGATATGTTAAAATTTCAAAACGGGCATAAAGTAGTGGATTTGTTGGGAAGATGGAAAGTGCAGACAGACTTATGACGAGACTGTGACATGGACTAAGATGAAAAGTGGGGGGAGAGAGAAAGAGAGGTCCAATATGTCCCAGACAGTGCACGGAACAGATAAAAACATCAAAGGGTCAGGATAGTGAAGAGGGCACGCTTGGTCCACTGCTTAGTTCGATGTTCATGGAACTGTCCTTTTCTTTTGTTAATTTATTTTCCATCAGAGACGGTATTTTTGTTGAATAAATTTAAATTCTTGATCCCACTTTGAATTTTTTTGGGGTACTAATCCCCCTTTGGATTTCTTTTGGTTTTTTATACTTTGAGCCATTTAAATATTGTACCGTTAAATCGATAAAATTGATTTTAATACTAAAATATTATATTATTAACAATCATTTATTCTTAAAAATTATGTTATTTAAGTGTGTTAAGGATCATAAAAAATTATCAAATTGCTATATATATATATATATATATATTCATTTTGTACGTGAGCACAATGAGAAGGATGTATTTTTGGGTCTAGTCTGCCTTAATTTCTCCTCTCTCTCTTTTTTTTTTTGTCGGGCTTTAATTTCTCCTTCAAATACAAATATAAGTCAAAATGTCCTTTTGCTTTTACTTTTACTTTATTATTTATATATATTTCTTTGTTGGTTGGATTTAATCCAACCATATGAGACACGACAATAATTCAATGCCATAATGCGGTGGAAGTTTCGATGCACAGGAAAATCCAAGGCAATCTTACCCAGGAAAAAGAGAACAAGCCAACCACATGGGACACGAAAATAATTCAATGCCATAATGCGGTGGAAGTTTCCATGCACAGGAAAATCCAAGGCAGTCTTACCCAAGAAAAAGAGAACAATCCAACCACATGGGACACAACAATAATTCAATGCCATAATGCGGTGGAAGTTTCCATGCACAGGAAAATCCAAGGCAGTCTTATCTAGGAAAAAGAGAACAATCCAACCACATGGGACACGACAATAATTCAATGCCATAATGCGATGGAAGTTTCCATGCACAGGAAAATCCAAGGCAGTCTTATCCAGGAAAAAGAGAACAATCCAACCACATGGGACACGACAATAATTCAATGCCATAATGCGGTGGAAGTTTCGATGCACAGGAAAATCCAAGGCAGTCTTACCCAGGAAGAAGAGAACAATCCAACCACATGGGACACGACAATAATTCAATGCCATAATGCGGTGGAAGTTTCGATAGAAAATCCAAGGTAGTCTTACCCAGGAAGAAGAGAACATGTCAGCAAGATTCGATGCACAGAGATGAAGAAAAAACAAAACCCAAAAAAAAATATATATATATATATATATATATAATTGTTGTTATGGTATCATAGAGTAGGGGTGATCCATTGTAGATCCGGTCCCGTCTCAAGATCCAAGAGCCAGATTGGGAGGATGAGCTCCTAATTTCTGGAATCAGGACCAAACCAGTTTGTCATGGGCACTAAAAGCGATACCTAACAACCAGCCCTATCAAGGAAGAAGAGAAAATAGGTGGGGCCCACCACCTAAATCTTATTTCTTTTAGTGAAAATAATACTTTTGGCATGAATTCAGACCCCATTATAAGAACCTTTTTCCTTTCATCCTAGAAAATTAAGGAACTAGAAATAGGTATTTTTATCGTATTAAATAACAGTTTTACCTCATCTCATTCATTGAGATCATAATATTAGGTAAGAGATCATAATATTAGGTAAGGGTACAGTGAATATTTTAAGAGAGGGCAAGAAGTTCTCAAGTTTTCTGTTTTATATTTGTATAAATAAATAATGTTTAAAACTTAAATAAAGCTTTTCAACTGTCACGCCCCGATCCTCGGGCACGTGCACATCCTTCTATTTGGTCGATTTTATAATGCGATATCCCAGGACAATGTATCGCCGACCCTTTCATTTTTAAGCACATGCGGAAGCAGTTAAAATCCCCAGACAATAAAACGATGGGATAGAAAAGCAGGGCCATATTTTTCATATTGAAATTTATAACCAAACTTTTATACAAACCACAAACCCTTTCATAACTATTCACATCAAAACGGAGATCTCAAAAGAAGACAGAATCTCAATCCATCTAGGCCGTACTCAAGGCCCCTCTCGGGACTATCTTCTTCCTCCAAAAATCCTGCTCTTCAGATCTCACCTCCGAGTTCTCCTTCTCGGATTCCTCCTCCTCAGCTCTTCAGCGGGGTCCTGAAATGGTTTCCCCAAACTGGGATGAGACTACGTCTCAGCGAGTTCTACCCCACTAAGCCCGATTAGTAAACTATTATACTAAAGGCTGCCTAAACACGCACAGGGCAGAGGACTTACCTTGGCCTCTGATCCCACCTGCAAGTCAGTACAATTCACAATAAACAGCCATTCGCTTCAAACAAATCGAACTAGTCGATTACATGTCATACAAATCAATCCCCGCTGTGGGATATTTAAAAGCTAGGCCACGTGCATTCTCCAGGATGACCTTCCAAGTCTCCGAGCCACGTGCCTCAAACCTCGGACCCACGTGCATTCTCTAAGGCGACCTCTTCACCAAGGTGGTACATCAAGCCACCGAGCCACGTGTCATTTTTACGATGCCCAGGCCCACGTGCATTCTCTAAGGTACTATCTCACCGAGGTGATGCATCAATTCACCGAGCCACATGCCCTTTTAGATGCCATTCCGGAATGCTGGACCCACGCGCATTCTCTAAGGTACTCGCTTACCAAAGTGACGCATCAGATCACCGAGCCACGTATCCTTTTAGATGCCAAATCCTGTCACCGAGCCACGTGCATTCTCTAGGACGACATACCAAGTCTCCGAGCCACTTGCATTCTCTCAGGCGACCTCTTCGCCAAGGTGACATATTCAACCACTGAACTCACGTGCATTTTTCAGGTGACATTCCAATTCACCGAGCCACGTGTCCTCTTTGCAGTGGTTACCAATTTACTTTCAATATCGACAACCAATGCCCAACGATTTCTCAATCAAATAATTAAATCAACTCAACAAAGCATTATAAATGCTGAATAACACACTTGGCCAATCACCAATCAATAATTCAATCTCAATCGATTCCAATCAATTTAGGGTAAATCCCTAAAATATCACAATTTATTCAATTCCATACAACGTAGAGCTCAAATAAATAAACGGACCACGCCACGACAATCAGCACGAGATTTTGGTCGTCGGCCATCAAAATCTTAATTTCCGAAAAATAATTAATTAAATAATTAATTTCGAAAATTAAATAATTAATATTAAAAATTCAATTTAGCTCAAAATAAAGCCCGATTAAATAAAAGGACTTCACCACAGTCATCAGCACAATATTCCGGTCCCGGGCCATCTCCGTTGAATTTTTTGAAAATAAATAATTATTTAATTTAATTCCGAAAATTAATATTTAAATACTAAAAATATCCACTTAGGCCCGAAAAGCCTAATTGGAGCCCACTAAGGGTCGGGAAAAATCCCGAAGCACTTCCAATAATTAGTAGACCACGTCTACTTGCTAATTGCGCAATCAAATTATCTAAATCGCATCACAATTGACTAATAATTGCTAATTTCTTCTAATCTAACAACCTAAACATAATTAATTAAATCTAAACCAACCTTAAGCATAATTAGCCAACTAATCCAAGATTAGTGAGATTACTCACCAAATCGCCCGCAAATCGGATCAATCCGACGGCGGCGACGCGAGGAACAATTGTTCCCAAAGCGACTCACGGATCCGGGGCCCGGAAACGGCCCAAAAGCGGGCCCGAAGTCGCTGAAACCCACTCCGTGGGCTTGCTGGACGGGCCGATCGGGGCTGCTTCGGCGGCTAGGGCGGCAAGGGGAAGCCGGCGGAGGGCGAGGGGGTCGCGGGGGAGGTCTGGCGAGGCTGGGTGGTGGCCGGAGGTGGCCGGGGATGGCTGGACGAAGCTGGAACAGGAGCGAACAGCAGCGAACAGCAGCTGGGTCGCGCGGCTTGGGCGTGCGCAGACGGCGGGACGGCGACGAGCGCGCGGGCGGCGGTGCGACGGCGGGACGAGCTGCGCTGCTTTTGCTCCGAGCTCCTGGTTCGCACGCGAAGAAAAGAAGGAGAAGAAAGAAGTTGGTTCGGTCGAGTGTGCGGAGGAAGAAGAAGAAAAAGAAAGAGAGAGAGAGAGAGAGAGAAGGGATAAGGGTTGACCGGTCAATAAAAGAGAGAGGGAAAGTGAGCGGTGGGGGATTCGCACGAGGGGGAAAGGGAGAGGAGAGAGGAGAGAGAAAGAAAAGAAAGAAAAGAAAAGAGAGGGAGAGAGAGGAAAAAGAAAAGGAAATGCATAATTCCTTATTTCAATTTTCCTTCTCTTTTCCTTTTCCTTTCTCTTTTCTTTTGGGCTTCAATTTTCTTCCGACAATTTCTTTAATGAAATTTCGGACTCGTCAATAAATTGACGAGCGATGAGACAGGATCCTAAAATAAGAATTATGACGCGCTTAAAATTCGATTCCCGAAATCGAGTTCAATTTCGTGGTTAAAAATCGATCGAACGTGATTTTAGCTCAATCCAACCAATTAGGTAGCTTTTAGGGATTTTACAGCTGATACATCCCTTAACGGCTTCACCCAATAGGTTAGTTAACTCGTGAGTGATCAGCTCAGAGAAAAAGGCCATAGGCACGCTGACGAAATGCCCATTTCACTTTATTGAAACGGGGTCGAATTTCAGGATGTCACATCAACCATAGACACTTCACTAATTATAATTCCACAAAGTTTATAGAGCTATTTCCTTACCTACATAGTACCAATAATCGCCTCATCTTTTGGATTACGATAATTTTAAAAGCAAAGTACTTAATTTCAAATATGTTGAGTATATATATTGAAATGAATAAATTTGAATTTACTTTTTCTAAAAAAAATATTATGGAACGATCATGCCCATGCTTCTTCTAAAATGAATTTATTGTTTTGTTTGGACAAAATGATAATCTAGAAGAGTACAAGCTCTCGTGTACAAGCTTTTATGGTGCCTACATGCACAAGCCTTCTAAGAAAGTAAACTTTTGATCATCGTATTCCTGGGAAGGTTCGATTTTAATCCTTATAAATTATTTTAATGACAAAACAAGTCAAAAATATATTTGTTGGATTGATTAAATGTTTTTTACCCTTTAACAAGTTAAATTCATTTCCTTAGATAATCCAAATCAAGCACATTTGTGTGCCCTTTTTTGCTAGTGAGTTGAATAAGCAAACTAATCTAGGTGGACTGATTCCTCATTTTGGACATAACTTTTCATATCACTTTGTTAATATGGATTTTTTTTATTGACATAAAAATGTCACGTCAAACAACTAACAATGTTTTCGAATGTAAGGTTAATGATGTAGATTTGAGACTAGTCGTGATTTTTTTAAATAAAAAATGTTCAGGTTTAGGATTAGGTTTAAAATTTGGGATTTTTTTATACAAAACAATTGGTGGCAGATTTAGGACTCGATCCAAAGTTGAGGTTTTTTATTAAATAAAAAAGTTCGAAGTAGAATTAAAATTGGACTTTGATATTTGAGAGTTTTTAGGACATTAGGCCTATATAAAAATAGGGAATAGAAAATTGAGGAGTTTCACCTGGTTTAATCATCCAGTGGCAGATTTGTAATTAGATAGCGTATAATTTTCTTTCTGCCCCTTTGCCTAGTGGCTGTATCTCACAATCCTTGCTACTGCTCTTCTTTACCAAGTTTTTTTGTTCACTTCTTATTTCGAATGAGAGGCTCACCAGTTTTTTATCTACTTAATTATCAAGTTACTAATTATTATATCTATTTTTTTTCTGCCCAGATTTTCTCTTCTTCTTTGGCCGCAAATTCTGGTCCTAAATGTCGAGATTGCTCCCTTCTCAAGATAAAACTGCTCTTGCTTCACCTCGTCCTCGAGGTTCTTGCCCTTGTTCGGGGCGAATTTTTGAAACTAAATATAAAATTCGAAATTTTTTAAAACGAAAAAATTAGGGGATGATTTAACATTGAGTCTAAAATTAAGAATTTTCTGAGATAAAAAAAAGTTTGGGATAAAATTAAAACAGAACCTACAACTTGAGGGTTTTTAAGAGATGCAAAGGGAAAAGGGAGAGCACGCACCAGGAGAGAAACGAAAAGAGAGTGGGTTTTGCGTGTAGGTCTCCCCGAGATTTACTACCATTCGCAGTGTGCTTTTCAGAATTAGAGTACAAATTCAAAATCTATATGAAATTTATGTTGCGAAATTCAATTTTGAATTTGTTAAGCTGTGAAAGTAAGGGCATTGTAAGGCGTAAACGGGAGTTGATTTGAAATAACATTTTAATAGACAAGGTCCGATAAAATTTCAATACCCATATAAGGGTGGATTTGTTGGGAAGAAGAAAAGTGGAGAGAGACTTGGGATGAGTCTTCGTTGAACTTAGTCCATTGCTTGCACCACTGGACTTTCCTTTTCCTTTTGTTAAGTTATTTTTCACTGGAAATGGTATTTTTATTGAATGTTTTTAAGCTCTTGATCCCACTAAAAAATTTAATCCCTCTCACTTTAAACCTGTTAAATATTATAATGTTAAATTGATAAACTTCATTTCAATACTTATAAGTTTAATGAGTTAACACATGCAATTATCAACATACTATATATATTTATTTTGTACCCAAGCATAATAGAAGAATTTCTTTCTTTTGCTATGGTTCTGCCTTAATTTTCTCTTCAAATTTCATAAATTAATCAAAATGCCTTTTCGCTAATGCTCTTACTTTATATATATATATATATATATATATATATCTTTATTGATTTGGTTTTACTGACCACTCAAAATATATCCAAGCATATTAACGTTGTTATTCAACTTGTTTGGTGCAAAATGTGAAGCAATATGTATGTTCATAGAAGAAGCTGTATTTTGATATCCACTCGTGACAATGCAAACTAAAAGAATTATCAATGCTATTTATATACCAACAATCCAAACTAAACTGTCGATACTTGACATCATGAAGTGTTAAAAAAAAAGAGTGCTCGTGGCACGAGCTTATAGTATTGATTTACAATACTTTACAAGTGCTAAATTATCACATTAGTTTCCTTCTTATTGAGAAAATTGAACACAAGCATGGAGAGAAGGATTGATGCCATGAACACAACATAAGAATGCCCAAAAATGGGATGATGCATTTCAGCTTTGCTCTGGCTTTGTCCTTGATTTTCCGCCTTAAAGTCCGACGGAGAAAAAAGCCAGAATGCGTCTCAAGAAATAGAAAATGCCTTCTTGTTGCCCATTCTCCTGTGGTTTGATTTATGCAATGGAACCAATTGGCAATCAGAACTTACACCAATAAGTCAAGCTTTGTCAACCACGTGCTTACAGTTGTTGCCTTCACGTGGCTGAAATCTCAATGCACAAGAGAATTCAAAGATGATACGCATAGCTAGGTTGCACCGACACGGACACGCAATACGCGACACGACACGTCGACATGTTATTTATCAAAAGTAGATAATTTCGACACGTTCCGACACGTTATATATTAAACAAATATTTTAACTAAATAATAATAATAAAAAGAGCCTAGAATTGATCTATACTAAAAACATTAATCCTACATTTGTTAATATCATTCATTGTTTTAATTTGACAAATTCAACTACATTTCATTATAATAATCCATAAAACTTGGAGGAAAAAACAAGTAATCAACGTTCCACTATGAAATTTAAAATTTAATAATAAGAAAAAAATAATCAAAATTACATCATCAAATATAACAAAAAGTCATTCATCCACATTATCCACTTTTTCTATAAAAAAAAAAAAAACTCAATCTCCGGCTCATTAAGTGAAAAATTTGCAACTAAATTTATAAAAATAATCCCATGCGTGTCGGAATCACGTGCCGGAATTTTCGACTGTCATGTCAGAGTGTGTCGAAAGTAATTGACCACATATTAGAGCGTATCGGACACGATACGAAGGGTCTTGGAGAATGTCCGTGCAACCTAGACGCATAGAACTGTGCATTTGTTGGGAAGAGGAAAAGTGGATAGAGACTTAGGATGAGACTTGACATGGATTTGCGAGAGAAAATGAAAAGTGGATGAGAAAGAGACAGAGAGATTCGTCCGTTCCAATAATTTCCAGACAAGTGCTCAGTAAATGATAAAAACACGCAAAGCGTCAGGACAATGACTAGGCCAAGAATTCTGTACTTTTTTTTTCTATGACCAAATTTTCCTGTCCTCTTTGGCCATGAATTCTGGTCCCCGAATGTTGAGATTGCCTCGTTGTCAAGATGGAAATTGCTCTCTTGAGCACATCCTCTCGTTATTCGAGATCCATTTGGAATTGGACAAAAAGTTGAGAAATTCTTTTTAAATAAGAAATTGGGGGCTGATGTAGCATTGGGTTTAAAATTAAGAGGTTTTTGAGAAAAAAAAGTTCAGGATAAAAATAAAAACTCAATCTAAAATTTCCGCATCATTAGATAACAAGGAGTATAGAAAAAAGAGGGAAGCAAAAGTCGAGGCGCTTCCTAGGGTTTTAGAATCCATGGGCAGATTTGTAATTAGATAATTTGTAATAATTTTCTTTCTTCCGTCTGTTGATGGCTGGGTCCCACCAGTTGTTGCCTTTTGTCCATTTCTTATTTCAAACGAGTCGCCGGGCCCACTACTCTTCTCCCTACTTCATTGTGAAGTTACCGATTCATCATTTAATCAAATTTATTGATTTCACGATTTTTTGATTAACCCACAGACAAATCGACAAATCAAAATTTTCAAATTTTTGCCGGCCAATGTTTTTGTGTGGTTTCGCTAAGCGATTGCAATCTTCCTTAAACACCTATAAATTATTGTATTAATACTTATATCGTTGAATGGAGCTGAAACATTTAGCCTTAGTTCATTTTAGATTAAATATAACTTTATACAATACTTAAACATAAATGCATGCAGCTCATCTTAAATAACAAGGAATAGCTATGTTAATAAAAATGTTCAATAGGTTTTACTTGCCACCCAAAAAGCATATTATTCTTATTTAACAATTATCTATTACTCTTAGATAATGACATGTATCTATCTTTTATAAATGTGTTAAATAGGTTTTACTTGCCACTCAAAATATATCTAAAAACATTAATATTGTTATTCAACTTGGCTGGTACAAGATGTGAAGCAATTTGTATGTTTAATACTGGGTCCATCCATTTAGATACCATTTAATGCATTTTTTATGTAGTTACTTGATAAAACAAAGCTCTTTAGACATTGAATCCATTCCATTCAAAAGATTTGCATCAAGAATTGAGTGAAATGTAAAAAAAAAAAAAAAAAAAAACCAATGCATTAATTCCTTCATTTTACAATAAAAATAAGCTTTTTCTAATATCCAATTGTAACAATGCAAGCTAAAATGATTATCACTGCTATTATGTACCAACGATCCAAACTAAAAGGTCACTACTTGAAATTATGGAGTGTGAAAGAAAAAAAAAAGAGTGCTAGTGCATTTCATGATCAATGTTTTTTTTTTTTATAGTAATAAATTTACAATACTTTATATGTGCCAAATTATCTCTTTAAATTCAAGAGCTTAACTACCAACTCTAGCTCATCTTTATCTCCACTGAACATTGCTTTGAAGAATTTGAGAGCTCTACAGAGGATTCTTGACCAATGTCAGTTAAATCAACATCTCTGAGTACTAGTCTGGACTTGTGAGGAACTCTTAGATGTCAAGTTATTGATTTCATGTAGTCAAATTTATTTATTTATTTCATACTTTCTTAATTAACACAAAGCCTTTTTTTTTGTTGTAAACACAAAGTCAAATCAATAAATCAAAATTTACAATTTTTCTTGACAAATGTTTTTGCTTGGTTTAGTCTAGGGTGCGCATGACAAAATTTCTAAAACAGAAATTGATTTCTGGCAAGAACTTGAGAAGTTAAAAATTTTAGTTTCTGATTTCTTATTCAAATACTGAAATATAAATCCGTTCCAGAAATAGAAAAATCAAATTGCGTTACCAAACGGATTTCTGTTCCAAACCTGTTTCGGGAAATAAAAAAACAAAGAAATAGAGAAGTAGAAATTTTATCATGCACGCTCTTAGCAATCGTTATAATATTTTCCATTCTTCTTGACTTGGTCAAAAATCCGGCTTTAAAAAGAAAAGGACAAAAAAAAAAGAAGTGATATAAAGGGAAAGGGAGAACACGCACCACGATAGAAACAAAAGGAAAGGAAAAAGAAAAGGGAGAGATATAAAGGGAAAAAGGAGAGGAAAAGGAAGGAGGGTTTGGCATGCACATCATGGACCTGCCAAGATAGATTTATTTTTAATAGCAATACCTTATAAAGTTTTTAGCCATTTATCTATCTAATTGGAGTGATTTTTGAAATCAGAGCACAAATTCAAAAATTATGTGAAATATGAATTGTGAAATTCAATTTTGGACTTGTTAGGATCTGGGAGCAAGGACATTGTGGAGTTGTGGGGTTAGATGGGAGTTAATTTAATGTAAGATTTTTATTGGAGTGAAATTTTAGAGTTTTACGTGCAAGCTCTACGTTGTGTAGGAGTTAGCATGTTAGACCAACCGAAATCAGGAACCGTCTGGACTAAACCGGTTGGTTTGGTTTGGTTTTTAGTTCCATAAAAATGGAACCGGTGATTTTTGATCCAGTTTATGGTTCTAAAGGGAATTAGATCCGACCAACTCTTTTTCACAAAAGAAATATTTTTCAACTCTAAAATAGTAACAATCTAGTATTTTTTTTTTCTTTGAATTTTTTTGTTAAGTGATCGGTTTTATCGGATCGGACTGATCAATTTGCCCGGTTCTTGATCCTAGGACTGTTCGGTCCGATCCTCAGTCTTAGATGGAATTGGGAACTAGATCAGGAACTGATCACCCTAGCGTTGCGGGTAACTTTGAAGTAATTCATTAACGCGTGAAAGTCATTTTGTTGAAAAGTAAGTTTGGAGAGGATGGCCCATGAATATAACCCATTACTATCAAACATGAATTTTGGAAAGTCTCCAACTCTGCATGCTATTTTCTTTAAAGATAGAATGATTTTTCTTACTCTGGTCCTAACTTTGAACAGAAAGTCGTTCAACTTTGAAACACTGAAATGACGAAGAAATTTAACTGCGAGGAGTAAAATTCTTGGAAATTAGAGTGCAAAAGGAAAAGTGAACTCGCAGGAAACGTACATGCTACGAAAGTAGAGTAAACGAACTTTCGGTGAAATTACAACTTTTTGCTTTCTGTCCTTTCCTCACGCATGCCCCGACAATCTCTCTCTTCATTTTTTCTTTTCACCACCTCTCTTCTTCTTTTTCTTTCTTTTCTTTTGTGGACCCTTTCTCAGTTTGGAGCTTTCTCTTTCTGCCGACCATAACTCTCTGTCTCTCTCTGTGTCTTGGCAATTATTGCATGTTGAAAAATCGCCCACCCAACCTAGGTGAGAAATTCTGTCTTGACCGACACTCCGACCGAAAAAAAGGATTTTCTTGACTCCTTTGCCCATGAATTCCGGTATCTGAACAGTGAGATTGCCCCTTGTCAAGATGGAAGTCCCTCTCTCTTGACTGGATATAAAATTTGAGAAAAAATTTTAGACAAGAAAATTGGAGGTTTAAAGTTGAGGGTTTTCTGAAACCAAAAAAAGTTGGGATAAAATTAAGATTGAAACTAAAATTTGAGTTTTTAAGGAATTAGAACATATAAAAAGAGCAAGAGAAAGTTGACAAGCTTCATCTGTTTTTATCATCCGGTGGCATGTTTGTAATTAGATAGCATATGATAATTTTATCTCTACCCCACTCCTAGTGGCTAGGCCCAAGTCTTTCCTTAATTTGAGGCTACCTCTTCTCCATCAAGTTTTTGTCAATTTCTTATTGCGAAAGAGCCGCTAGGCCCACTACTCTTCTCTCTACTTAATTATGAAGTTACCAATTAATTCAATTCCAACACCCAGCCAACGAGATAAATTTGTTACTGACACTGGCAAGTTTATCAAACATTGATACACAAAAGAAAGAGTATGGGACAACAATAAGTTTCCAGAACAGCAAATGGACATGGTAAGAAGCTCAAAGAAAAAAAATCTTCAGCACTATACAATTGATGGCATCACAATGAATTGATCCTTAGCTTGATTGTATGACTGTCAAAATGTTCCTACCACTAATTGACAAGGGAGGAACTACAGCATGAGGAATGCTGCGAAGCTTTTTATTCTCCATCTCCGGGTGTAAGCTAGGGTCCTAGATGTGTAGTTTCACTAGGTTAGTGTTTCGAAAGTGAGAATAATATAACCAAGCAAATGTCCACACAAAATTTAACCCATTAGGGCCATCAAATGAACATTTCTTAACCTATATACAAGTACAAGACTCCAGCTATTTAGATATGTTGGAACTTTTGCTGTGACGGTAAGGTAGAAAGCAAAACATCCTTTGAAATCATAAGCATGTAATGGCATGTATATGCATTGTGCACACAGGAGGAAAAACAAAGCTGCTGCTACTCATGCCGATGAGGAGAGCAAATAAATAATAGATAGGAACAATAAAAGAACAAACATTTTTAAAACTAGACCAGCGGTTCAATCGGTTGAACTGGTAAAACTATTGCATGTGATGTCATCTGATAGAACACTCTGCAAATATTAGATTACACATGTTTAGAACAAAAGAAGCCCATTGAGTTGGTAGACACCATAGCATTTTAGTATATTACACACGCTCGATGTCATCTTAATATCATCCTATTCAGTTATCTAATAGATTAGGCCAATACGGTCAATAATTAAATTATCCACCACAAATTGAAGAAAGAAGACACCGGAGCAAATGGTTGGCACACTCGTTAATTACAAGAAGTTGGAGTTCCAAACCCAAAGCCAACTACAACACTACTCCAATTTTTTTTAAGGTCTAGAACTAGTCCAGACTTTTTGATAGGTTTGTTGGGTACCAGTTGACAGGGACACTTGGTTATCGGTTAAACAGGGTAAATACCACTAGTTCTTGACCAATACTATTTCTGCTTGGAAATTTATATGGACAAGCTTGGTTCCCCATCCAACCAGGAGCACTTCCTAAAATTCTGAAAAGAACAGGAGTCAACAGAAAAGCAGAATATGCTAGGTTTTTCCTTTTGCCATCAATGTCTTAAATTGTGAATTGACATGATCAGAATAGAACTCGGGATACAATGAGTAAGAAATCAATATGCAAGCTCTGAATCCATGAGTTACCTTCAATTGGTACAACTCTCAGTTATTTGTACAATTGGTTCCTGCAGTATGCACAAATGGAAGGTCATTGCCTGCAAGATCATCATTCTGGCGTCTCCCAAGCCTTCGCAAATATCATTCATCTTATTTAGCAACATAGCAATTTGATTGTCCTGTTTACAACAGAATGTATTAGCCACATTTGCAAATTTGGGCTTGAAAATATGATATACCAAGCTCTTACCTCAAATAGAACCAAATCCACAAAACAGTGACCGGGAGGGATGCACAACAAGATCCTTCCAAAGGTCTTCCCTGCTTCACATTCATTCATCAGTTCACTCACTACCGCTATACAATTCGTTACATCTACAAAAAAATCGTCAGGTATTTGGAAGGAAATATAATTTGAAGCAAATTCAAAGTCATCTTGCAGAGCCAGACAGAGAATGATTTGCATGAAAAAGCATTTGTACTATGCACATATGGATCTCTGGATAATATATGTAGTTTCAGATTAAAGGTGTATATGTCATTCTAAGCAACCCTTATCATGTCTTATCCAAAAATAGTTCAACTTCATGTCTAAAATTTAGTAATTTAGTGTCACTAAAGACATGATACCACACATGATGAGAGACAGGCAATATATTACAATGGTTGCAAACAGAAGATATCTAGAAAGGTAAAGAAATCACAAGAAAGATTGTAACAGGCATACCGGCTTCATGACATATGAGAGCACCCTTATGAATTGCTCAACCTTTACATGCAGCATTCCAGCCTTTTCTACTGCATTATCCACCAGAGTCTCATCCAAACCAATACCTAGGTAATGAGAACGCCATCTTGAAAGACCCTTGAGCTCACCCATTCTAAAGCCAATAATTTCTACAGTAGGCTGTTATGTGAATAACAATATTTTAGTATCTTAAACTCATATGTCAAATATCATCTCTTATTGAGAAAACTGACACACACTCGTGAGGAATAAAAATAGCATTTATCTGCTGAACCATCAAAGTTAAAAGTTTACGAAAGAAAATGTTTTACATAGTAAATGGTTATTACAAGCCATCTTCATCTTCTGCACGGTGTTTGAACTAAACGACATACTCTAGAGTCTCTGACAAATAAAAGTTATACTGGAAAATTCATTAAAGAAATGGAGCCTAGTCTACTATCCAATTCATGCAAGCAGGATAGAAGTTTGGAATGTTCATGCGAATTATCAAGTCCTGCCCAAAGTCACTGTGAGAGAGAGAGAGAGAGAGAGGGGTCATTTATGTGATAGTTGTGAGCTGTAAGCACAATATTGACAGGAAATGCTAGTGTGTTCAAGGAGACAGCCCCTAGCCCTATTGTTGTTAGCTTGGGTAAGGTTAACTTCTTTACAATAGTCAAATATAAAACCGCATCTCTATCCAAGAGCTTCGAGAAGGGTAACTTCTTTACAACATTCAAATATCAAACCGCATCTCTACAGGAGGTACTTGATTCAAAACTCTCCTTGCTACCAATTTACCTCCCCAATTATCAAATGTTTACACTTCAATCTAAAGAAAAGTCCCAGCTTACAAAAGAGCATTTAAACAGTAAGCCACATCTTTATTTCATAGCTTAATCTTTTTATCACTTGTCAATTTTTCCACAAAATTCTACACCGTTGTGAATGCACATTTTGAATAGACAAAAGGAGAAAGAAGCCCTAAAGCATTGATTGGCAGTACCATAAAGTTAAAGAGAGTTCATAAGCCTTGGCAAGAAAGAAATAGGCAGGCTTTTAAAAATGAGGAAAGCTCTATAGGTGCTGTAAAAGATATTGGCTTACCAACTTATTTTTTTTCACATTGTGGTGGCAGTTCTTTGGACACCAAGTCTTTTTTTTTTTTTTAATTTTTAAGGTAAATATGAGCTTATAGGTGGTAATTAGTAAATAGGAGGCATCCCCTTGGTGCTTTTTAATAGACTCACTAATCAAAATATAAAACAACAGAGTATAACCTTGAAATATGTAACTAGAAACGTCATTTCTCACTATAGTAGTAATCAAGAAAAATATGTAGCATGCACATGAGAGTCACTGTACCCAGGAGAAGCACAGGATCTGATCCAATTAACAACAGCCCTATAGTGTGCATGTGCATGTGTGCACACCTGTGTAAGCACATGATCACATGCATGTGCACGCCGAAGCACATGTTCACAACACACAAAAATGCCCATATAAATGGAGAGAGATCTGGCAGGGGAATAAACTGGCAATATATTTTCTCTAGATAACAGAGGATTTTGTTGAGAGAAAAAGTTCCAGTACATCAGTATATAAGAGAACAAAACAAAAGAAAAACAAACAAAAATGAAGCATTAGAAGATATACAGAATCAGAATATGATTCTCAAAGCCGGTTAAAAGGTGCCAACACAAAAGCAACCAAAGATTCCAAACCCTACATTTTGTTGCTTTCTTTCCTAAGGCATCCCATTAGACAAAGGTGCCGCACTTCAGAACTTCTTAGAAATTGATCCTCCTAATTAGGCATGCCAACAGTTAAGAAACTGGATGGCATGCTTTGGCAAGAACCAAACTACCTTAGACAAGCCAAAGATTTGATGTAAAAGCTTGCAAGCGAAGTCAGAAAGAAGAAAGAGATAATCAACATTTTCCTTTAAAAGTTTTCACACACAACTCCATTCTATGAAAAATCAAATTCCGTTTCCTGAGATTCTCAATTGTAAGAATCTCATTCCAATTTGGTGTGCATTTATTATGAAACTTACACTCCCAAGTAATGGAATTTGATTCTCACATATTGGCATTGTATGCGTAAGCATTTGGGTGAAATGTCAAGGAACAAGGAAGCTTTGGTTGCAGATTGTTATCATTTAAACAACGAAATGATCATTTGCGACATTGACTTTATGGGCCAAGCCCAAGGTTAGGAGTTCGAAGATTTCTGATGCTTTTAAGGATGCTTTTGCTTGGAACAAGGGAAGAGATGGAATCTTTTCTGTAAAGGCTTACTACAAGCTGCTCAATAGGGAGATTTGTGAATAGAACAGATTTTCATTAGAAATCGATTTGGAAAGTGAGGATTCCAATAGAGTTTCTCTTTTTGCTTGGGAAGCAACCTAGGAACAAATCCTTACTTTAGAAATGAGGCAAAGTACTGGTTAATAGGTGTCTCCTCAGCAAGAGGAGATAGTGTGTGCGACATCTCCTCCTTCATTTTGTTCTTGGACAAGAATGGTTTGGACCGTTTCCTATGCATGCACCATGTTATCTTGGGTTATCAGACGTTTTATTAAGCAAGAACTTTGGGCATGGTAGGGCATTCATTTACAGCACAACAATTAGGATTTACTCAATTCCCCTGTGTCTTTTGGCTGATTTGGAAGGAGCGGAACTAGAGAGCTTTCGATGGAGAGA
This sequence comes from Eucalyptus camaldulensis, assembly GCA_019915185.1. Lineage (NCBI taxonomy): Eukaryota > Viridiplantae > Streptophyta > Magnoliopsida > Myrtales > Myrtaceae > Eucalyptus > Eucalyptus camaldulensis. Next base: position 10,529,824 of record JAHSVA010000013.1, on the reverse strand, counting down.
AATCTTCCATTCTATTTTATTGAAATTTGGCTTAAAGTCACACACTTTTGGTATAGTGCAAACTTGCATATAGATGTAAATGCCTTGGTTGATTAGTCAATGATTTATCTGGTATTTGAGCTCCCTTTTGGTTTTGAGAGTTGATTTGTATATGGCTTTAGTTTTTTGGGCTCCTTTTGTATATGGGTTGCACCCCCTTGGTGCCCTACAGGTGAACTATATAATCTATAGAAGGTTAACACTTTCCTGAGGATTTTAAGTTATTCAAATTACCCTTTGTTCCAACACATGTTATCTCATCATATAGTTTCAAGTACCAACATCAACATCTCACATATGATTTTTGTGCTAATCAGCATAACCATCACCCACATGGGCAAAAACACTCTATTAACTCACAGTTGTAATTCCTTTTGCGAGTAAGATCATTGTGATAAAAGGGTGCCACTAATACTGAAAGTCAAGATAAAAAAAGTTCAAGAGAAACCTTGGATCCAAAGAGCTACCAACACACTACCAAAAAAGGAGCAATACTAGGGACTAAGAGAAGTATACAAAATTGATTTGAAGAGGAAAAATGCGAGTATAATGCATAAGAAGGTCACAAACAGCTAATATGAATCTATCTAGGATGTGACTTAGTAAAAGCAATTTCAATACTAGGGCTTAACATCCTCATCATTATTTTGCCAAAAAAAGAGGTGGTATATAGAAAGTCATGATCTAAATGCTACAAAATAATAATATAAAATAATCAATTCTCACATCTAAGTGCTAAACAAATGATTGTGAACAGAGGCTCTCATAACTGTTGTTAAGCATCACAGATTAGATCCATGTAGGCTCAATTCACTGTCATTCGAGCACCCACCTATTAGTTTTCTGCTCATCTTCTTCAAATTTCCGAGTTTTCATTATCATCCTTAGCTTGTTGACCTTAAACATAACACAGGAAAGAAGAGTTTCGGTTACTACATTGAATTCAATGGGCGGAATTTGGTAATATAAACAAGTCTAACTTCCCCTAGGCTCTAATAGTAATATCAGTAGGTAAAAAGAGTTCAATATGATTCTCTGGTACAAAAATTGACTCTCGCAATTAAGAGGGGATATATGCTAAGATTCAAACGGGCAGTAAACTCTTTCCTTTTAAATTGAGAACATATCTCTACACCTGCTAACTATAATGTGAATAAATTAAACATTCTATATCTAAATCTCCATGTACAGTACACTTAAAGCTCAAACTTAGATCAAGTTCAAGTTTCAAACCAATGATTAATGACCAACAATTTTCATTCTACGTATATAGGAGAGATTGCCAACTTGTTAAATCAGACTCAAATCAGATTTTACTTTGCCCTTTCCAACCACTTAATGTTGGCAATTCATATCATGGCATATGATATGTTCATATGAAGAATCAACTGTTCTGAAAAATATGGCATGTCTCTAGATGTGCAAAGCATAATTTACTGTAACAAATTCCTATCTCTGTCTAATCACCTCCAAGACTGTTCTCTGAGATGCATGAAACTTAATTATTTGGGAAAAGGCCAAATGCAAAGATAATAAGGTGTACCTGCAGATGATTGAGGACAACCATCAGAAGTTCTTTTCCAGCACCACAAACAACTATTGATACACGCTTCATATGCTATCACTGAACAAACTAGCAGACTAAGATTTTAAAAACCAATTGAAAAGGCTAAGGTCCTATAGCAGCATCAGAGCTTAAAAAATAAGCCATACCACTTCACCTAGAGAATTAACAAGAAACTGGTGGATTGCAGGAGTGGTACTAGCACCATCGAGAAAAGTCAAAAATTCCTCCTGAGAAGAAGAGTCGAGACATAGATAAGCAAATGAAAACAGTTAAATGAAGAAAATTGAAACGCCATCTACCACTCTGTATTAATAGTACCACTTGCCATGGTCACTAATGAGGTTTGACAACAAATCAAACCTCTCATGAAGTATGTTAAAAGCATCAGCCCACTGCTTATGCATGATTGATAATGATGTCCGAATGACATGAAGTAAAATGTTCAATGTTCAAAGCCTGTTGAGCGACTTGATGAAGTTCATTTTTTCCATAGACAGAAAGAGATTGATAATCTGAGGAGGCATTCAGCTGATTAAGATTCTCAAAAGTCCATTCTAATTTCAATTTGAGAATTAAAACAGACCAGAAAATGCATTGGGTGACACTCTGAAAGCAATTGATGAATAAAAGGAAAACTACTCTCAAAATCAAATCACAAACTGAAGTTAACATTTTTAGTATTCTCATTCCACTGCAAACATGGATACTTGGAATAACTAAGCCTGTTTTCGGAATGTGATGCAACTAGAGCATATTCTCAGAATTTTCATCCCTAATGACATGTATTATTTTCACTCAATAAATATTTTGTCAAAAAAAAAAATCGAAAACAGTTTCTATGAAAATGGAAACTAAAGGTGCTTTCTAAAACTAAGTAGGCCTTAAACAGTCGAGAACAAAAACGACATGTGAAGCATGCAACGATGTTTAAAATTTTGCAGCAAATTTGCCTCACAACTTTCAACATCTGAACTAAATAGATTTCTAGAGGTTTTTACTGAAAGCTAGTATGAAAATTACAAGTTGGCTTCGAAGCATGAGGCATCGTGTTGTTCAACTTATGGCAACTCTTGAAAGTCAACTCAAGAATTAAAAATTATTAGCAAGAAAGTTCTTCCATCATGTAAATTTCAAAGTTATTTGTAATAAAACTGCCCTGAAATTGCTCTACCTTAACTATTCATTTCTTTTTGAAGGATGATGATAATATCCTGAGTTAATAAGCGTTTTACTTTCCTTATGACCAAACAAAGTTAGATACCACCGAAACAAATATCAGCGCACATGAACAACCTTAATATAATCGAAACATCAAGTACAATCACCACCACATAAACTAGAACAGAATCTAGATTTCCACACTTATCACCTTCATTCACTCTTGGTTTTTCTTGTAAACGACCCAACTCCTCAGTTCGACATCATCTTCTCATATAAGACTTCCAAGCACTTCACACACTGAATAGAATAAAGAAAGAGCTCTCTCGATTCGAAGCAATTACCAGGAGAGCGGGACCTGAGAAGCCAAAGCGGGCCGTCGAAACTGAAGTTGAAACGAAATTGCGCGCCGTTGGAACAGAGCTGGAACAGAGCCGGTATGCTACGTCTGATAGTCGGAGGAAGGGGGTGGGGGCGGATCGTTTTCTTTTTCTTTTTCTTGAAAAAATTGAAAATTGAAATGTCCTTTTCTTTTTCCCTCTCTTGCTTCTTTTAAGGACGTGTTTAACGTTCGACTATGAATCTTTTGAATTTTTATTTCTTGACAAAAAATCTTGTGAATTAATAGGTTAATTTTCACAATTACGGCCGATGCGAAACAGAGGAAACCCTCGTTCGACTCTATTCCCCTATCAATTTCGTTTCATTTTCCCGTTTCATTTTTCTGTTCCGTACCTCCCATTTTCTCGTGTCAAAGAGGTTGTAAATTCTTTAAAATGCGCATGATCGTATTCCCAAAAAGCACGAAACTTTGTTATAATCTTCATTGTTCTAGTGGAAGAAAGTTTATAATGCTTGATACTGAAAAGATTGGTCGAATCAATGGTCAGTCATTTTCGAAGAGTACTCAATGGTTTGTTCTTTGAAATTCCTTACAAGAAAGGTGGGAATCAAGGAGTTTCCTTTCGCGTTAGTCTCCATTTTTGCTAAGCAAATGAATATTGATAAGACTGAAGCATATGCTACGAATACGTCACCGTATACCTCATGTTCATTCATTTTTTGCATTGCTTATACCTGGTATGAACTCTTGATAATTGTTCTACAAATTATCCAGAAATAAAATCGCAAAAATTCTTAAAACGAACAAAAGGGCAAAAAAAAGTTCCAGGCAGAACAGCACAGCAACGCGAAAAAAGAAAAGAAAAAGAAGATGAAAAAATGAAGGAGAAAAGCAGCTCTTTGAAAAAAATCGTCAATTTTAGGCATTTCTTTTACGAAATGTTATTGCTTTTTACAAACTTTTCTCTTTTTTGTTGCGAACAAGAATTTTGATCAAGTGGGTTATGCTGTTGTAGACAAAAACGATGTGCTCCTACACGCTAACGTGCGTCATCGCTAATTAAGAAAAAGAAGAAGAAGAGGAAAATCTATAAGTTAAGCACCAATCGAGTGGTCTGCCCATTTGTGTTTTGATCTTCAGACTACATTAGCCCGCATGTACGCTTATGCGTTGAGATCATACGAGGTTCCCAATGGATCAAATCGCTGCATTTTTTATCTACAGGTAAGTGTGATACATGTCTATAGCTCTAGATTTTCGATTGAACAAATAAAGCCTAGATCGATTCCAGAATAGTGATCTATATTGAATTGCCAACTAAAATCATTCACGGAAAAAGCAAAGGACTTGAGATAATTTTTTGCAAAAAATAATTGCTTATAAGATTACAAGAATGAACGAACGCGAGAAATTCTCGTCGAGCACGAAAACATTTGGATAATTGAGACATATTTCATTGATCGATTATTTCAAATAATACAAGTGATTATTTTTAGAAAGGTATTTTTCAAGTCATTTATCTTTTCGTGGAACAAAAGGGGCCTCAATTCACGTAATTTACAAATAATGTCATATATGGTATGATGTGTTCAGGATTGTCTAAAAACCAATATTGTTTAATTCGGGCCCACATGTTCAATGGTAATCTCGTCGCACACCCCAACAAAACAAAGTGCCCTGACAAAAGGACTCATGGGACATCGCATCAATGTGAATGTTTTGGTGGATTCCGTTGTTGAAATTGTAATTTGGAAAAAAGCAATGAGATTATTCTCATTTACTTTTGAATTTTAAAAAATATGCTAATGAATTATTCAAATCAGCATATCATAAAAGCAAACATTCATGCATGTTTAACATGTCGAAACGATGGGCCAAGCCCGAAAATACGGCCGAGCCATTTGCCATCACCACCCAACTTCCAGACAGTTGGCTGGATAGAAATACTCTCACTAAGTCATTTGCCATCATTCGCCCAAAATCCAACCCCTTTCCATGCACTTTTTTTTTTTTTCCAATTTGTGATGATTGCATATCAAACTCTAATGTACATGATCATTCTATAGTCAAGTGGCTAACGCCATTCATGTCTATTTTTATCCTCATGACACTTTTGGATGGATCACTAAGTCTTGTTACCATTAAATGTGCAGGCCATGTTTGATCTGCTCATTCTTCATATTTGCAATGCAGAGGAATTCTGCCCACTGCAAAACTTCACGTGCTTAACTCGGCATATGAAAGGCATGGAGACCATTGGTTCATAGCTCATTCCTTTGATGGCGACGAATGTAAGCTCACCATGCCAATGCTGCTTTTACCAAGAGATGCACTCCTGCTAGAGAAGATGGTCATTATCGTCAAGACCAATGGAAGACGCCAATCGAAAACTCTCAAGTCTTTGCCACGGCTGGAAGACGCCAATCAAAAACTCTCAAGTCTTTGCCACGGCTAGTTCTGCCCTAGATGCAATCTTACCAGTAAAGTCTCAGCTGCAAACTGCCCAATAGGGAGGAAGTGGGTGGACAAGAATGATTTGGATAGTTTCCTATGCTTGCACCAAATTATCTTTGGGTTATTGGAGTTTTTTTTTTTTTTTTGGTACTCAGGGAATTTACGTGCGCCGCTTCACGGTGGAGTAAACCTTGGAAGAGCAGTAGAGTCACCACCACCTTTGCTGCACCGAGTAAGTCATGAGTTCTTTTCTTGCAAGGTAGACGACGCAGCGGTTCGAACTCAGGACCTCTCCCGAAAGGAACCATCACTCAACCACTATGTTGCCACCACGGGTGGTAGGTTATTGGAGCTTTTATGGAGCAAGAAACTTAGTATCCTTGCCACTGGCATCCTTTCAAAAAAGAAAAAAAAAAAAAAGAAAAAAGACAACCCTGAAGCTCAACATTGAACTAAATGAGCTACATCAATTTTCATAACAAATTATTTTCTATCAATCATGTTCAATTTTCCATCTAAAATATCTCATCTTAAAGTGAAAATTACCTGTTCTAGGTAAAGAACATAGGATTTTGAAATCGACTTTAAGTAGTCAACCGAGTCAAGACATTGTGATCAAATCATCACTGACAATTCAGAAACTCGTACATAGATGTGAAAAACCTCCCAAATAGGAAACCATATTCCACACTAATAGATCTAATGATGGGCAGTGGGCCCAAGGGAGTCCATTTGGAGAGTCCCAACAAGGAATTATAACTATTAAGGACTTGCTCCATGAAACTAAAGAGACGACTGATAGGAACCTTAATGATAATGATTAGAACAATTCTCCAGCACGCGTTTCTTACTAATCAAATGTCTTTTGAGAAGTTCATCATGTTTTCACTTTGAAACAGTACTAAACCCCAAACATGCAGGAAGATTCAGGGTACCTAAAATTCTAAATCTTCTAAGAGCTACACACCCACAGAGAGAACTATCTACACACAAACATACACTCACAGGACACTTTCCCCAACCGACGGTCGTATAGGCTCTCAATCTTCCTTAAAAAAGAGAAACTCAAAAATCTAAAACAAAAGCAGAAAGTCTGTACAGCAGGCTAACCCAGACAGACGCAGAAAGTCTGTACAGCAGGCTAACCCAGACAGACGCAGAATTCTCCTTTAGGTGCTTCAACTGTAGTATAGGTAAGGAGCACTCGGGGCAAACAACAAAAGCTTCAGATAATTGTGCTGTATCGAAGTCGGAGGTGTCATCTCTAAAGTGACCAGTAGAAGTGAAATCTAGAACTTTTACAAGAATAACTTCACCTAGTATAGTTGTTTAATTGACCAGTCCATTACTTTCGGGCTATACTAATTTCTGCCATCAGATTCATTTATTAAGAAAGACTGCTCTACGGAAGGAAAGAAGTAGTCATTGACTGAATCTGATAGACTATATTGCTAAATATATGATCTGAAACAGGAGGCTTACAACATTTCCAATTGGAAAGACACCAAATATACTAAAGCACAAAACCCCATCTTCATCTCCACTGCAAAGGATATTGAAACATTGCTTTGAAGAATTTGTTGTTTTCTTTGGCCAATTGGAAAGATAATTATACCATTTTATAATAGGACACTTCTGGCAAGAAGAAGAAGAAGGTAAATATAACAAGAGATTAAGGTTAAGGAGTCAACAATCAACAAATCAACAACTCAGTTGACACCAAACATAAGTTTTCAAAAAACCTTCCACAAACCCATATTGAAGCTGTTGAATAAAATCCTAAGTTTGAGAAAAGAAATAGTTTAGTAGACCAGACTAAAATAACTACTTAACTGCAAACAAAGCATTAGATAGAACATGAAAGGTATGAACAATAAAATATTGTCTGTTAAGAATCAAGATCGAGAAGTTAGATGAAACTTTTCCAGTTGAAAGATGCATACTCTATTCACTTGGGCATCCTCCTCCCAATTGAGACACACCCCAGCTGCCGCATGGGACTTGAGCTTCTTAACAGTTTTCCATTCTGCTTAATATTTATACTGAGTTAGAAAAAAAAATACCACAGTACGTATAACTGCTGCAAGCACTAGCATATAACAAGCAGCATGATGCATATCCACAGTTCCATAAAGACAGCTAGATTGGTAAGATAACATTCATATGTAAAAATAAGATCTTCAAAGCAAAACATAATCCATGAAGTGGATAATGATTAGTAAATTGGTAAGACATTGCAAAGAAACTTTATGGCAGCAGCATCAGCCAAGTTCTGAGCAATTGTACCCACGACCAAACAGCTAGCTTAATGGATAACTGGTAATCTACAAACTTTTCCACCCACAAGAATAATTAAGGCACATACAAATTCTATCATTTAGGAGTCACCCAAACTATTAACTTCCTAATATGACCGAACTGGACATATGCCACTTTAAATAATAGAAAGAAACTAATAATTTGATGAAAATGAGAATGCCATGGATGACTGCTTCTATATGCTGTCTCAGTCATCTTTGGATAGGAATGAACGATTCAATCTAATTAGTTAAATGGGTATATATAAGATACAAGATATCATGATATCATCTAAACCGAGGACTTTGTAAGTTAACGGCTATTCTTCTTAAAAATTATAAGACATTGACGAAGATATGCATATTGCATGTATTGTACAAGTTATAAATGCTGCGCAGGTCATGTTTGGATTGGAATGAACCATTCACTTTAATTAGTTAAACAGGCCTCTTGTCGTTTGTAGACCTATTCAACAAAGGGGGCATGTTCGAAAAGAGTGTTCTAATAAGATCTGTTAAGGCTTTCGTGCTCAGATTCACCTAACTAGCAGTCCACTGTTAATTTGACATTGGCAGACAGGACCCATAAACATGGATTGCCATCTCTATTAGCAGCTAAATGTTTGTTGAGCAAGCTTGCTGTTTGCAATGCATCATGCGGCTTTTGAGCAATTCAGAATCTTTCCCAAGAGATATTAGAGAAGAACACGCTCTGAAGATAAGGGATTCTTGCAGTGAAACTGGACCATCTTCTAGTCCCAAGACAACTACTTTGCCATCAGGATGCCAGCATAATGATGTTATACATTTACCTAGAGTACATTAGAATAGTTAGATAATCCAGTATAACGACATACAATGGAGTGTGTAAAGAAAAGTGATTTCATAAACAACAACAAAAACACAGAGAGAGAGGGGGGGGGGGGGAGAGAGGGAGAGGATGAATAATTTGTTCACCATAAAATTAAGACTAAGAGGGAAAGACAGAGAACACACATAAACCAAGAAAATGATAATCAATACTTGGGAAGTAAGGCAAACATAATAACAGTACACATTATATCTGACAGGGATATTGGTAGCTTGACATGGGATTTCTTTGGGCTAGTAGATCATCTAAAGCTAGGGAATCTAGATCTTTTTGGCAGCCTTCAATCCATTATCTCTATCCAGAAACGAATCTTATTGTTCAGCTTTGGAACCTCGAGGTGGAGTGTAACCATGAAAGTATACGTCAAGCAAGGATCACAAGAGTACAAGTATCTACAACTTATCTCAACAGAAACCACTCAAGGATTGGTTCAAGAAGCACTCAACAACATGTTTTTGATATCAAGAAGGCAACATGATGCATGCAGAATTCAGATGTTTCTGGAGAAAATATAACTCCTCTCTAATGTTCCCAGTGAGAATAGGTTACAAGAACTACCAAGGCTAGGCATCTGATGCCAAGCTCTTACGAATTTGAATTACCAAAAGACAAAGTTGTACAAGAACTTAACATACTTGGATGCAGCTCCGCCTACCCTCCTAGTCTTTTTGCTTTCTCCAACTCCTCCCACCATGTATACATGTATGCAGCATAGCTTGAGATATATCCTATTCACAAGTTAAATTCCAACAACAAACTTGATTAATCAAAATGATGTGACGAGATGCCCCCTTGTAATCGGAAGAAGATAAATTAACTTCAAGTAATACAAAATGTGCGAGACTTTCCAAACTAGACTCTACATTTTAACAACACAGAATGTGAGAAATCCTTGTAGGGAATGCTCAATCTGTACAAGAAGAGGAAGAAGAGGAGCCAGAAGTAATATTACACTCAATCAGTACAAGAAGAGGAAGAGCGAAGCCAAAAGTAAAATTACATCGTGAGAGTCACTAACAGAAATTAAAGGAAAACTATATAGATGCCCGACGGCATTGAGATTGTATTTTGCAGGGGTTAAACCTGCCAACTCCAAGTGGGCATCAAGCATTTCTACATTGGACATAACTAGTCTATCTAGCATAAATGACATCCCCTCCAATTCAAGTTCTTTATCTTCATGAACACTTTGACTGGTGTACTGGAAAGGGCAAAAAGATGGCAATACAGGAGTAGGGTACACTTCCAGTTGGTCTAGATGATTGTCAGTTATGTTATGGAAATCTCCAAAGGCACCAATCTTGTCTAGAAGTTGATAGACATCTATCACGCCTGTAAATTAAAATCCCTTCATTCAACTAGTATCAGCTTGGGATTCGTTATTTGCAACTATGTCATCTCCGAATTTTCCCTCCCATTACCACCATTCACTCTTCATTTTTGTGTAAAACACCAACTCCTTAGTTTGATGACATGTTCTCATTTAGAATTCCAAGCACTTAACCTCTATATTCACCAACTCTCCATCAAATGCAATTTGAACTGGATTGACAACTGAAGTGATTTATTTGGGGAAAAGGACCGTAGCACATTTAACGAAATGCAAATGGGGAATAAGGCCAACGTGCATGCAGAGTCAGAACTTGCGATTGGGCAAAGAAAATGGTACACCTTGTACCTCTGCCGCAAGTGATAAAACCTAAGCACATTCAAAAATTAAAAGGCAAAAGAATAAGATAATTTACTCTTCCTTCAAAATACTGTTTAGAAAACCCAGCAAGTGTATGCTTTGAGAACACCTTTGGTTCCCACCTATATCACAAATTGAGTGATGCTAAAGCTTTTGAGTTTGAAATAGTAGAACTTATATACTAATTCTAGTCAATAACTGCTTTTTCAGTCTTTTAAAAAACAGGACACAACAACTTTTCATTGACAATTTACTATGATCTTTAGAATGATGGTTATGCACTACTGAGCAGGAAAAAGAATGACCCTAAACCAACGGCCTTTTCTTTGGTTTTTCAGTAGTTATTCTAAAGGCACGATGTGTATTTGCACCAGTGGTCATCAGGCAGAGTAGCAAACGATGCAAACCAGATTCCTTGTGCTGAAGTTTGGAATGAATTTCCTTAACTCGAGGAAGAGGGAACAATGAATTATCCATAAGTATGAACCAAACGAGTTAAATTTGAAATCAAAAACAATCTGCGCACCTGAAGGCACCAACTACCAATCAAAAGCTTAGTCGCGTTCTGCAGCTTCCGAAGCAGTCCCTCAACCAGGTTGCAATACCCTCTGTAAGACTCGAACCGATTTTCAACAAAACAATCAGATGGCCTTCCAAAATCCTCGTTTCTCATAAAAAATTCGACTCTGCTTCAATCAAGGATTGAAACTTTCGTTGCCAGCTGCCTCATCATATCAGAAAATCCTCTCGAACAGCAACAGAGGACTTGAAATCTCTCAGGGGAAACCCTCATCAAGTGCATACCGAAAGCAGCCATTGCCCGCAATTTCCCTCAAAGTTCTCGAACAAACCTTGATGGTTTGCTTGAAACCGTAGCATCCTTCCAAACTAAGGTACTCGAGAACAGGGCTGCCATTCGACATCTCATGCATCACCTCCGAGTCACAGATGGACAGGGACCTAAGATTAATCCAAGCGATACTCCTACTCAACGAGAAGCAACAGAGCCCTGAGTGCAGGTTCACCAACGAAGAGCATCCATAAAAGGAGCCCCGGTACTGCGAGATGGCCAGCCATCTCGCACAACCTCTTAGTCGCATCGACTGAGAGGTCCTGGACACGGCGGTCGACAGCAAAGCGAAGCCACGGACTGAGCTCAGGCGCGCAACGGTCGAGAAAATCGGCGTCGATGTGGAACTTCCTCACCTTGGGCGACGCCTACAGGATCAAGACGCCATCCACGGACGGGGAGGCGTTCCGCCAGGGAAAGAAGAAGACGAGGTCTAGGGCGGCGGTCTAGAGGGATCGCCACCGCTTGGACAAAAACGCAAGTGCGGCCAATGCGTGCGAGGTCGAGAGACGAGAAGATGTGGTGGATCACCGAGTCGGGGGCAAGGTGGCTAGTGCGATCGGCATCGTCGCCTAGGGTTTCGCGTCCACGAGAGGAGGAGGAGGAGGAGGAGGTCGGCGATCGCTTCTTCTTCGCCATGTGGGGATCGACGATCGAAGGGAGGAACCGGAAGGAGAGCCTCCTCAGATTTGAGGGTTCATTTCACTCGGACTTAAGTTTCTGGCTTCCCGTATAGAGACACGTGTCGCTCGATGGGAGAGGCAACCACTTTCCCGCGCCTTTTAATACATCTACGAGCTCATGATGATGGGCCTCGCACGTCTTGAATTGCCGAGTACCGACACTTAATTTTTTTAATCCAAGCTTGTCCGACATCTGAAAAAATCATCATCCATATAATAATTGAGTATGAACAAGATTGGGTAGGCGTACATAAGCGAGCTTGAGCACGTGAAAGAAAATGTTTGCTTGATTCCGCTTGATTTGTGTTATCACGCTCGAGGGCTCTACTTACACAGTGATAGACATAAATAACTATTGAAACTTTACAAACATCTATAAAAAAAAAAAAAAAAGAAGAAGAAGATAAAATAAAAATTAACCTTAAATAAATTTTATGAGAAAATTATTTAGCTTAAATTACATTCATGATCAAAGTATGATATCTTATGCATTCGAAAAATAGCAGACGAATGCTTCAATGTCTTGAATTACATTGGCTTGAACTCAATGAATGATGACCCAAGCAATTCATGGAAGTTCGTTGGTCTAGGATGGACATGTTCTCTTATTTTCAAGCTGCATGACAAGAATGCAACTAGAGAAAACTTTCCTCGCCTCACCATCCTCCCAAATGCAAGGCTACTGACATCCACATTGTGTGTCTCCATTTAGATGGCGACTCCATGATTCTACTAATTAAGGTTATTGAGCTTATGGCTCGAGTTCTAGCCAAATCAAATTTATGTTGGAGCCCAAAAATTAAAATAAGTTAGAGACGCGTTAGGAGGTATTGTGGGTCTTTGGTGGAGCTATGTGGAGAGGATTGGGAGATTGGGCTGTGCCGCGTGCTGACCACATGATAGTCATTGGGTATTGACGAAGCTCTTAGCCAGTCCCTTCAAATGCTCGAACAACTTGTATGGTAAATATCTGACATTTTGTTTGTTACGTGAAACAAAAAATGCTAACCAAATACATTCTCCAATGCAAAACTTGGAAATTCAATCTTTATGAATATTGAATTTTTTAAATTGGGTGGAATAGGTTGATTTGTCCTTCGTATTGAAAAAAATTAGAGGTATTTGTAACATTTTGAAAGTGGAAAACAAATTGAATCAAGCTGAAAATGACATCTGCTTGGCTTCGGAAGATACCATGAAAAGAGGTCCATATCATAAAGGAAGATTCTATTGGGCAAAATCGTGCAGGTAAAGTACGAATAGCATTGGTAAATATCAAAACTGATTAACAACTAAATTTTGACCGATAATTTATTCGGTCGATATCATTTTGGTAAGTTACCAAAATGTTTAAGAAAATACCAACAATTATTAGAATTATATATATATATATATATATATATATATTACTATTGACATCCAAATAATCCTGATGGTTAAAGTTAGAAAAATTTGAGATTCAAGATCCCAATTGCAATGAGACTTATTTCTTAACTCGAAAAAAAGTAGATTAGTATCAGTAGCACTTTAATTGCATATAGGTGTCAATTCAACATAAACATGTCAAAATAGGCGTTTAGATTTCAAGTTTTCATAGAATTGGCTGAAGATCCTTTTTTTGGTCAAATCAAAGAATCTACCTTTGACTGAAAAAAATTATTATTTCAATAGTCTTTAATTTTTTTTAGATATTTGATTTAGAAATAGTGAAATTTAAGTACCTACAATCAAATAAAAGAAATATCAATCTCAAGAATTGATCTAGTCAGAGCACCATCTTTGTTATCATGGAGTTTGAGCTCACACCTTTCAAGATCGCATCATAAGGCGCAATTACACAAAACTCTGTTGGAGAATAAAATCTGTTCTTTTTTCATCTCGGAAGGGGTCCTTTTTTCTTTCTTTTTTTTTTTTTGGGCTTCTTTTTGCGTTTAAGAGGGAGGTTCCACAAGTTAAAAAAAGAGGGGGAAAAGAGAGAAAAATAAGGAGGATTGACTCTTCATGAGCGCTGTGTATACACCTTTACCGTCGCCACATCGTCATCCAACCTCATCCTCGTCACAGCAAGCTGTACCAATGTTCTTGGACTTCATTCTCTTGAGGAGTTGGAGCAATAGTCGCTGTTGCCCATTCTGACGGTTGAAACCCACGCCATCACTCCTCTCGACGCCATTAGTTGCCAAGCCGCTTGCCCTCGCTGTTCCCGAGCCGCCCTTTCCTGCTTCACTATTGCTCCCTACCTTCCCCATCGTGAAAACCGAAGAGCCTAGATCTCGTCCGAAAACTCCCTCGCCGGTCGTTGTTCTGTTCGTAGACAGTTGTAAAGGTTCCAATCGCCCATTGTGAGTGCCCATCGTAGCCTAGTTACACCATTGATAAACTGGGCCTTCTTACTGCCTTCAACGACGGTCATCGATGAGAAGCCACTCAAAACTTGACGGTCCGAGGGTTAATTTTTAAGCTCGAATATTCCAGTTGATTTAGCCAATTATATCTCTGTTTTTGTTCCTTACTTTTTCTGGATGCAGTGACCAGCGCAATGGTTAGCCGATGGTTGGAGATGGTGGTTCGGTGAAGAGCAGGAATGAGTAACGGTGGTATGGGAGTAACTTTTGAGCGTGAGGTTTTGAATGTTTCCTCCTGGTTCGGTGAAGCTTTAGATATTAATCTATAGGCATGAAGATTCATATGAAAGTCATTGAAGGTGGGAGTTTTGGGAATAGGGAGCCAGGCCTCAAAGATGAGGGGGTGAAAAGGCTAAAAGATTATATATTATTTTATTTTATTTTTCAAAAAGAATAAATGATGTCGATGTGTCTGGTGGGGTGAGGCCCCACACGGGGACAGGTGGCAATGCAGAGGGCCAGTCTTTCCCTTCGTTCCCGTCGGTCCAACCCTCTCTTTTGTTAATTGCTAATTGCAATGGGAATTGGGCCCCACTTTATCTACTTTTCATCTACTTTTTTCTTTTTCCTTTGTTCTTGTCTTCTTTTCTTTTAATAACGCACGGGGGTGCGATTGAGTTGGGTTTGCAGGGGTGTACGTACCCATCACTAACTTTAATAGAAAATTACAGGCTCCTATTCCAGTCCAATTACCGGCATTTATTTGATTGTTTCGATATTATTTATTGCGCCATTGAGTTAGCCACATTTATTTGTTGAAGTTACTAACCCTTATAGGATATTACTACTCTTGATTTGGGTCAATTAGCAACTTTTGAGGGGGTAAGTCTCTAAGCTTTACTAAGTTCTAAATTAATAACTATTTACTTGATTTCACTACCGCCTTGGTGGCCGTGATGATTTGGGCTCTCTCCCCCTCACGAAGGAGAGGAGTTCGAATCCCTTCACAGTTGCTTGAGGTCTTAAGTGGGACACCGGAGGTAGTGGGTCCTCCCGCTTTTCCTGATTGTACGGGGTTCTTAGGTCACCAAAAAAACAAAAAAAAAAAAACTATTTACTTGATTTCTTTTTTCAAAATTTTCACTAGTTTGAATAATTTTTTACTATCATTTATTTACGGTGGTTATTGGTGTACTAAATTTACTAACTCTCATAAGAAATTGTCAACTCTTATTTGAGTCATTATACCAATATTATTTGATTGTTTGAAATAGTCAACTATCCTATTCCAATAACTTACTAACATTTATTTGTTAAAGTCACTGAGATGCACTTATTAACTCTTAGACGATATTACCAACTTTTATTTTAATTGGTATGAATTTTTGCTTGATTGTATCGAAATTGCCTATTATTTTAATAATTTAATAACATTCATTTGCACAACTTATCAACTTGTTCAAGTTACTGGGAAATCATCACTACCATTTGAGTACACTTACTATTATCTTTAAAGTTACGTTTCAAAATTAACTGTATAAATTGCTCAAATAATCTATCGACACATAGACGATAACTTTACTATACATACTGCTCAAATAATCTATCAACACATGAACGGTAACTAATATCATTTGAGTAAATAGTGTGTTGACAAGAGATTGGGTTGAAAAGATTTACCAAACCAACATCGAAGGTGAAAATAGCTCAATTATTTGATAGGCAAGAGGCCGAAAAAATGTGAAAAGAAGAAGAAGAAGAGGAAATTTAAACCCTTTAATGTCTCCTGGAAATGTACACGAGGTTGCATTTCTGCGAACATTTCGTGATAACAAACACCACCAAAAGGTGTCATTCTTTTCTCTGCTGTAGTTTTTCTGCAACCAAACACTCTCATATTCAGACACTCAGTTCAGAAGAGCAGAAAATTGCAGAAGAGAGCTTCGGCTTCTTCTTCTTCAGGTCAACCAAGTCAACCTAAGAGGTCCTGCCTCGCTTCATTCAAGTAGCCATCTCATGAGCTTCAAAATAACGCACAATTGCTTTCATCACATCTTAAATTACATCGGCTCGAGCGCAAGAAATCGAGCCAAAACCTAGGACAGACATCTTAAAAACCTTCGAGTCCTCCGCGACCATCGCTAGCAAACCCTTCCCCCGATTCCACTCACGCCATCCTCACCTTCCAGTAAAAAGAAATTGAGCCAAAACCTCACAAAATTGAATCGGAAAACAATCGATTAGACCTACCCATTACGTCGTTGAAAGAACGCCCGAACGAGACCTGAACCTGAGAAAACAAAGCAATTCGTCGAAACTTGAAACTGAAACGGAAGCACGTGTCGGCAACCCCCCCTCTGTTGGAACAAAGCTGGCACACTCGGTCTGATAGTTGGAGGCGGGGGGAAGGGGCGGGTCTTCCTTTTTTTTTTTTTCTAAAAATTGAAAATTGAAATATTTATCGAACCCCAAGTGTGCTTGCTATTATTTTTCCTCTCTTGCTTTTTTAAGGACATGTTTCACTGTGGAATATGACTCTTCTTAATTAATAGGTTGACCCTTGTTCGGCTCTATTCCTCTTTCCATTTCGTTTCATTTCTCCATTTTATTCTGTTTTTATTTCATAACTTCTGTCTTTTTAATCAATTGGGTCAAGAATTCTTTAGAACGCACATGATTGTCTATTGATTAGTTTCGAGAAGCACTAGACTTTGTTATAATATTCGTTATTCCAATGGAAGAAAGTTCATGACACTTGATACAACAAAGATTGGTTGGATTGGTGGTTGGTAATCTTCAAAAGAGTACATAATAATTCGTTCTTCAAAATTCGTTATGAGAACGGTAGGCATCAAGGAGTTTCCTTTTACCTTGTCTCCTTTTTGCTAAGCAAATGAAGATTTGATTAGACTGAACCATATGCTATGAACACGTATTCGGATACCTTATGTTCATTCATTTTTTGCACCGCTTATGCCCGACATTAACTTTTGATAATTGCTCTAAAAATTATTCAAAAATAAATTAGGAAGAATTCTCAAAATGAACAAAAGAACCAAAAAAAAAAAAAAACTCCAGACAGAACAGCACTAAAACACTAAAAAAAGAAAACGAAGACGAAAAAATGAAAGAGAAAAGCAGCGCATTGAAAATAAATGTAAATTTTCTTTTACGAAATCCTATTGATTTTTACAAGCTCTTTTTTTTTTTTTTTTTTTTGCGAACAAAGAATTTTGATCAAGTGGGTTCTACTACTGTAGACAAGATGTGCTTTTTACACACTAACGTGCGTCGTCCCTGATAAAAAGAAATGAGGAAACTCTATAAGTTAAGCGCGCATGTGTGCTTGTGTTTTGAGATCATATGAGGTCCGAGATGGATCAAATCGTTGCACTTTTATCTACCGGTAGGTGTGATAAATGCCTATTGGTCTCGATTTTTTATCAAAAGGATGAAGCCAAGATTGATTCCATAATAGTGATCCGTATTGAATCGCTAGCTAAAATCCTTCATGGAAAAGCGAACAATTTGGAAAATTATTTTTCAAAAAAAATCACTCATACAATTACAAAAATGAATGAATGCGAGAAATTCTTGTTGAGTATGCAAATATTTGAATTTAAATTATTGTCAAGAATGAAACATATTTCACTAATGGATTCTTTCAAGCAATACAAGCAATAATTTTTAGAGCGATATTTTTCAAATCATTTATTTATTTATTTTCGCAAAACAAAGAGAGCCTTAATTCACTTCAATTTATGAATAATGTCATATATAGCATGATGTTCAAGTTTGTCTACGAAACAATATCGTTTGATTCGGGTCTATACATTCAATTGTACGAATAATCTCGTTGCACACCACAACAAAACGAAGTGGCCCGACGAGAGGAGATTTCACTGCTGGTACAGAAGCGTTGGAGGACTCATGGGACATCAAATTGATGTGAACGTGATCGTGGATTAGTTTTTGAAATTGTAATTTGGAAAAAAGCAATGTGATAATTAATCCCGATTTACTTTTGAATTTAAAAAAATGCTAATGAACTATTCAAATCGGCATGTCACGAGAGTGAACATTCACGAATGGTAAATGTTGAGACGACGGGCCAAGCCTGAACTCGACCAAGCCATTTGCCATCACCACCCAAGCTCCAAACACTCAGCCGGATAGAAATACTCTGACCTCATTGTTTGCCATCACCGCCTAAAACCCACCCCCTTTCTGTGCCCCATTTTTTTTTTCCCAATTTGTGACGATTACATATCGAACTTGAACATATAGAATCCGAATGTTATTTGTGTCTATACTTATGCTCATCCACTTTCTGGACAAATCACTAAGTCTTGTTTTTTTTTTTTTTTTGAGCAAAAGATCACTAAGTCTTGTTACCAATAAATGTACATGCCATGTTTGATCTGGCCATTCTTCATATTGCAAGGCACAAGAATTCTTCTTGCTGCAGACCTGCACTCGTGCTTGGCTCGGCATTTGAAGAGTGTGGAGACTGCCAGGTTCGTAGCTCGTTCTTTGGACTATGACCGATGTAAGCTTGCCTTGCCAATGCTACTTTTACCAAGAGACGCACTCCTGCTGGAGAAGATGGTCATTAACGTAGAGAGTAGTGGAAGATGCCAATCGAAATCTCGAGTCTTTGCCATGGCTGGTTTTGTCCTAGATGCAATCTTTCCAGTAAAGTCTCGCTACAAGCTGCTCACAATAGGGAGGTTGTCGGTGGCAGAATGAATTTTCCATGGGAAGCGATCCGGAAAGTGAGGGTTTAGATTAAAGTTTCTCTTTTTGCTTGGGAAGCAACTTGGGAACGAATCCTCCCTTCAGATAACCTACAACAAAGGGGCAAAATATTGGTTAACAGGCATTTCCTCCGCAAGTAGGAGGTAGAATTCATGTGGCATCTCCTCCTTTACTGTTCATGGACAAGAATGGTTTGGACATTTTCCTATGCTTGCACCGAATTATCTTTGGGTTATTGGAGCTTTTAAGGAGCAAAAAAAGAAGGATTAACTCAATTTGTCTCTCGGTTTTTAGGCTTATTTGGAAAGAGCTAAACAAGAGAGCTTAAAGTCGTACACTTCTGGTATGGTGGAGACTGCATATGGATATAAATGCCTTGGTCAATATAGTCGATGATTTATCTTGCATTTGAGTCGCTTTTGGTTTTGGGAGTTATTCTTCTGTACATGGCTTTAAATTTTGGGCTCTTTTCTTATATGCGTTTGCACTCCGTTGGTGCCCTATAGTTGAACTTCTGATGTGTTAAAAGAAACTTACTTTTATGAGGATTTTTAAGTTACTCCAATTACCCTATATCCCAACATTGTATCAAATAGTGTAGTTTCAAACTAACATCTCACATATGATTTTGTGCTAATCGGCATAACCATCATCCACATAACATGTCTTTATTGAGCGCAAAAACACTCCATTAACTCAAGGTCGTGATTCCTTTTATGAGTAAGTTCGTTGTGACAAAAGGGTGCCTCTACATCCTAAAGTAAAGATGTAAAAAGTTGAAGAGAAACTTTGGATCCAAAGAGAGACCAACACATTTTCAAAACAGAACAATACTACAGATACAAAGGCTAGCTTACAAAACTCGTTTGAAGTGGTAAAATCCAAGTATTTAGGCAAGTATATCACAGGCACCTAACACAAATATTTCGCATGCGACTTAGTAAACCATTTTCATTTACTTGGACTTAACATCTTCAGCATTACTCTACCAAAAAATGGCGCTTAGCTTAAAAAAATGGCTATCTAAATGGAAAAATAGTTGGTAAAAAAAAAATAGATTAATAAATTCCCACATCTAAGCAGGTGAACAAATTGTTGTGAACAAAGGCTCTCATAACCAAGGCAAAGCATCACAAATGAGATCAACATTGGCTCAATTCACTATCTTCCGAGCACCCGCTAGTTATTTTATTTGCTCATTTTCTTCTGATAGATGAGTTTTCATTCTCAATGTTAGCTTGTTGACAGTAATAATACCATAGGAAAGCAGAATTTCACTTACTACATCGAGTCCAAGGAGAGGAATTGGTAGTATAAATAAGTCTTAACTTCTCCAGAGGCTTATTAGGTCACGAAAGAAGGCGAACCGGAGCCGAACCTGAGAAGCCAGAGGCTTGTCGAACTGTAGCTGAAAGGGAAGCATGTGCCGCGACCCTTCGTCGGTCTCCATAGCCGAAAAAGATCCGGGGGCAGCCAAAGCGTTCGGTGGCAAATGCGAACTAAGAGGGAGAGCCAATGGTGGAGGGTAGAGCCCGAAAACCCTAGAAGAAAGCCTATTGGAAGAGAAGAGCGAGAGAGTAACGAAGTGCGCTGGAGCTTGAGAATTTTGCAGAGAAGATGGCGGGAGAGAAAGAACAGGCGGGGGAGAGACAATGAGGAAGAATAGAGAGAGGATATGGGCCGAGTCGGGCCGGATCGGCCCATAATTCGGGCTTAACTTCTACTCCGGGCTCGTTCATCATACAAAAAATAACGTAAGAGATGACCCAACGGGCAGCTACAGCCTCAAACGGTCCAGACCACTTTCGATAACTCGAGTAGAGATTAAACCGAACGGGGTTTGGTTCGGGCATTTCATCGAACGTTTGAAGCGGGCTGGCTGAAAGGGGGGAAAAACCGAGTACCAACTCGCGCCGGGACTCACAATAATAATCAACAAGCAGTAGTGATCCAAAACAGTAGCGCACAGACGAATGGGGCCAATGCTCGTGCGAACCGGACAACGAGGAAGCCCAGTCCGACGAGCCCAAAATGGGGCAAGGCAAGGGCACAAACTGGGGTGTCGGCCGAGAGTCCCTAATCGGCTCGAGAGCGCGGCCAGGAGTCGTCAGACAGGGTTCGGGCGTGACAAGATTGCCGGAGGGCTCCTCGCTCTCAAACTCTTGCTCTCTCTCGGTTGCTCTCACAGTCCCTCCACCCTTTCTCTCTCTCCCTCTCTCACTCTATTTCTCTCCAAAAATCCTCCCTTTTAAGTTCTCTAGCCGGCGCGCATGGCTTCCTGCCACACAAGCCGTCGGTGTTGGTCTGCCTCCGACCGCCAACTTCGGTGAGATGCTCCCTATGTCCTCATGTTGCGGACCTCCGTCCTCTCTTCAACCGGTTCAGCATTGAAAAGAAGGAATGGAGGAAGAGAGAAAGAGAAAAAGGCCGGGTAAGTAAAAAAGAAGAACGGGCCGTCCCGAAAGGGGAAGCAAACAGGAAAAGGAGGGGCCAGGCAGGCCCAACCCTGGCCCGGCCCTATCCACTTTTTTTTTTTATCTTTTATCTTTTTTTCCCTTTTTTAATGATTAATATATATATATATATATTTTTGGTAAGAGGTAAGTATATTATAACTTTTAAACCAAAGAGCTACACAAAAGGCACAACAAACAACCGACTCCAAACAGGCACTTAATTTGACACAGGCGTCAGACTTAGTGGACGGGAGGCGGAGGGGTTGCATAGTAAAAAAAAAAAAAATGCAGCAAAAGGCCAAACACGACGGCCAAAAGAAAAGAATAGGCAAAAGCCAAGAGCCAGGGAGCCACAGCCTGCCAAAACGAGCAGGGGGAGGGGAATAACCCGGTAGCAACCGAAAAAATAGAACAGCCTTGTGAAGGGAGAGCAGGACGCATCTTCAACAACATCAGCATCTCGCAGCGCAAGGGAGACAGGCTAGGATGGAGACCCTCTCTAGAGACATCAGGAAAAAGGGGTGTACCCAAAAGCATTTGAGGTAGCAAAGGCAACCGAAAGAGGGGCATAGCGTTAGCGTATAGGGCCAGAAATCAACAACAGAATTATTCAAAGATTGCAGGATGGATTCCCTAGCACATTTGGAGTCTTCGGTTACACGGAATATCCGGAACTCTTGAGAATGTGGAGGCTCTATCTTTGGCAGCTTTCCGAAGATGTTCTTTGAGAGCGGGCAGGAATAGGCTCTGATTCCGAAAAGTTATATTATTTCACTCCTTCCATATGAGGTAGCACAGGGCAGCAAATGCAAAGCGAGCAATGGAATGGTGGAAGCTCGAGTCCGAGAGATGGCTGACCACCCACTGAAGATTGTCCTTCCAAGGACCATTTCTCCAACTCAAATTACATTTAGAAGCCCAAAACGAAGCCAACCTACCTGTAATTGGGCAACCAAAGTATAAGTGATCGATTGAGTCTGGCCTACTTGAGCAGAAGGCACAAGAAACATCCGGGATCCTCCCATACGACAGAAGCAAAACTTGGGTTGGCATTCTATTCTGGGTGATCAACCATAGATGAGTATGATAGTGCGGGGGAAGAGAGGGGCTCCAAATAAATCGAGACCAGTTAACCAAGGACCCCCTAGCTCGAAGCACACTCCATGCAGAAGCAGTAGAGAACTGACCTGAAGAGTGGCCAAGCCACACCAGATGGTCATCATGGCTGTTGAGGCTGGGGAGTGGATCATCCCAAGCACGGATAATAGCAGCAACATTAGACGGGATAGACAGGGTAGCAATACCCGTAGCAACGGAAGCATTCCGTGAGATACGAGAGCAATATATGTCACGATTCGAGAATAACTTGTTGAATGGACCACGGGGGTGCTAGGTATCAAACCAGAATGAAGCCGATAACCCATTACCAATGTTCCAGGCAAAATAATTCTGAATCAATTCACGCAGGCCAAAGAGTTTCTTCCAAGACCAAGAACAAACGGTCGGCCTAAGCGCAATCCAGAAATTCTTGTGTTTTAAGAAGACTGAATGGATCCATTTGGTCCAGAGCGATTCCTTATCAGAAAAAAGCAGCCATATATGTTTAGTCATGGCAGCAATATTACTTACTCGAAGTGAACGAATACCTAATCCTCCTTCCGCTTTAGGAAGACAGACTTCTTCCCAAGAAACTCTAGCACCACCAGATCTAAGGTTCGGGCCACGCCAAAGAAATTGGCGAAAAATCTGCTCAATTCGATTAATAACTGAGGAGGGGAGGATAAAAACCGAAGACCAGTAAACCTGAATGGAATAGAGAACAGATCTACTAAGCTGGAGTCTACTAGCAGTTGAAAGGAAGCGGTTGGTCCATGATTGGACTCTCTTCATTATAGCATCGACCAGAGATACACAATCTTCCTTGCCTAATCTTGAGGAAATTATGGGGACGCCAAGGTACCGAAAAGGCAAGGATCCAAGGTTGAAGCCTGATGCATTAACCATGGCACTCTTCAAAGATTCAGCCCCCCCAGAGATACAAATTTCACTCTTGTTAAAATTGGGGATGAGACCAGACCAGGCAGCAAAACTGTTAACTCCATCCATTAAAAGACTTAGAGATGGCATGTTTGCTTTCGAGAAGAGCAGCACATCGTCAGCGAAGAATAAGTGGGACAGCTTGGTGGGTTTACAACGCCAGAAGAACTGAAATCCAGGCTTGCAGGTGCGGGCATTAATAATGCCAGTGAAGACTTCCATTATAAGAGTAAAAATATATAGGGACACAGGGTCCCCTTGGCGAATACCTCTCCCACTAGGGAAGAAACCATGCAAATCGTCGTTTAAAGCTATAGAGAACTTGGGGGTTCTGATGCATGTCATAATTCGATCAATAAATGTAGGTGGGAAGCCAAACGCTTGGAGAGACAACTCAATAAACTTCCAATCAATTGAGTCATAAGCTTTGGAGAAATCAACCTTAATAATGTTCTTTGGAAGGTACGGCTCATGGTGGAAATGAGCAAATAACTCTTGAGTAATCTAGATATTATCACTTATCCTCCTCCCTTTAACAAATGCGTTCTGGGGGAGGCTAATGATAGATGGGAGGACAGAAGCTAACCTATTGGCCAACAGCTTTGTGATGCACTTGTATACGGTGTTGCAACAAGCAATAGGACGGAAATCATTTACCGTGGAGGCATTGGGGGTCTTCGGGACTAAGGTCAGAATAGTTGAATTGATCTCATGAAGCAGCTGACCCGTAGAGAAGAACTCCCGAATTGCTAACATAACGGAAGGGCCTACAATATCCCACGACTGCTTGAAGAAATCAACATTAAAGCCATCCGAGCCAGGGGCTTTTCCGCTGGCCAAAGAAAACAAAGTAGATCGGATTTCTTCATTAGTGAATGGTTGAGAGATGGCTTGGATCTGATTATCATCGAGAGTAGAAGCCAGGTTCGCACGGATCTCATCAACAGACGGAATGGCGGAGGGGCCAGAGGCTGATAGCAGATTTTGAAAGTGATCAACAAAAAGTTGCTGCACTTCAGATGCATCAGTAATTACATTACTACCATCAGAAATTGAAAGGATTCTATTCCGGAGATGGCCACACTTAACCGAATGGTGGAATAACCTGGTGTTTAAATCACCTTCTTTAAGCCATTTGACCCTGGACTTTTGTCTGTAGAAGGATTCTTCCTTGAGGCGAAGGTCAGAGAAGACACGGAGGTGGTCCTTTTCAGCATAAGCTAGAGCTTGATTATGAGGGTCAAGCTGGATAGCGTTCTGAGCTTCCAACAGAAGGCGTCTAGCTTCAGAAGTTCTAGCCGAAATATCAGAGTAAGCCTCCCTGTTTAATAACTTGAGTTTGCGTTTGAGGGACCGAAGCTTACTACAAAGAACAAACATACGCGTACCAGAGACACGCAGCTCCCAGACTTGCCGAACCAACTCAAAAAAGTTGGGGTGGGACATCCAGAAATTGAAAAACTTGAAGGGTTTGCGCGAGCTAGGAACAGGGAGAATCTTAACCACCATAGGAGAGTGATCAGACACTCCAGGGGCGAGGAAGTTGGCTTCCAAATAGGAGAAGGCCGAGTTCCAAGCTGCATTAGTAAGAACTCTATCTATCTTCCTTTGCCTTCGATTAGGGCCAGAAGAAGCAGACCAAGTAAACTTGTTACCCACAAAACGGAGATCATCCAGACCAGCTTGGATGAGACAATCTCTGAAATCCTCAAAGGCTGGAATCCAGTAATTAGATCTATCCACTCTGTCAGAAGCATAACGAATGGCATTGAAGTCACCAGCAACAATCCAAGGGATGTCCAGACAAATGGAACTAGTCGAGATCATATCATTCCAAAGCGGTCTTCTCAGGACAAAAGAATGCTTTGCATAGACCACCGAAAGATTAAAGGCAATACCAGAAATAAAACACTCCAAACGGCCATGAAAGGCCTGAGCAGTACAAGCTGAGGTGCAAAAAGAAGTGGCTAGGGGATTCCAACCCACCCAAATACGATCCCTGATGGAATGAGAATAATTCATAGACCAAGAACACCCAGGAAGAAGGGAGGCTGAAACAGGGGAATGGACAACAGGGGAGATTTTAGTCTCCAGAATACCAATATAGCAGAGGCGGTTGGTCCTCACAAAATTCCTAATCTCAGCTTGTTTGAGGGCTTGTCCAAGACCCCTAATATTCCAAACACCAAAAAACATAGGAGGGGGATAGTAGAATTACCTTCTCCTGCCACCTCGTTTCCTCGCCGAGGGTGGCACAGGCTTCGGGCCAGCAGGAATACTCGCCTCAGCAGATTCAGAACGGAGAATTCTTTTTTGACGAATAGGGGCCTCCTGAATGATCTTTGGAGGGGGAGTTTTATCGCGTTCCTCCGGTATGGACGAGGGCACCTTACACAGGGAAACAGATTCACCGTCACCGGAGCTGATATCTTCAAATTCTTCATCAGAAGGTCCAGACTTATTCGAAACAAGGGAATCCTGCCTTTGCAGCACATCAGCAGGTCTCGGGTCAATAGAGGTGCCAGGGAGCAGATCAAAAGAAGGATGATGATCCTCCTGCCTGGTTAACTCTGGTTGCATATCAGAGGCCACTGGAGACTGTGGCAACGGATCTCCAATCTGATTTCCACCAGAATGGGGGGACTTGGGGTGATTCGGAACCGGATCATTCATCAGGCCATCGTTTGCAGGCACAGGGGTGTGCTTATTGTGTTTACCACGCACTTCACGCCATTCATTTGGACAAGGGGCAGGGGCCTTCGGGACTGAGGGACCAGCTTTAGAAGGACCTGAAGAATTGGGAGCAGGACATCTATGGCCAAACGAAGAGCAGGTTGGACAAAGTGTCAGGATCTACTCATATTGGACCGTCACTGATCTAAGCTCACCCTTCATCATAAACTTTATAACTTCAGGGAAGGAGTTAGATGTATCGATCTCTATACAGACTCGAGTTAGATGTATCGATCTCTATACAGACTCGAGCAAAAGCCACCATTGCCATATGTTCTGTTCGGTTATCAACGAATAGGGGCTTACCAATACCACTTGCCAGAAAACTGATCCCAGCAGCAGACCATAGTGCCACAGGGACATTCCTGAGTCGAATCCAGATGGGGACAGTATTATGAGTTGATTTCTTGAGCTCTAACATAGGGTGCCATTGTTGCAGGATCAAGGGGATTTTAGCTACTGTGATCGGGCCTCCATCCAAGACTTTCCTCCTGAATTCACTATCCGGAATGTGGAAGAAGTAAAAACCAAGGTCAGCAGCAATGACTTTGACCAAGTGATGGCCCCAAGCGTTTTTGAGGGCGTCCTCTGTGAGCTGGAAGGGCAGGCGCTTGCCAATGTAATATCCAACCAGACATTCCTCCCATTTTGGGTGAGTAGATTCCAGGATCTCCTCTGGCATCTGTAGAATTTTAGAGTTTTCAATCGTGGCCGGGAACAAAGGATAATCCATAGCCTTTGGTTGCTGAACGGGTTACAGTAGCTCAGGAGTGAGCAGGGGCGTGAGTTTCCTTCGCAGGGGGTACCTGCATATTCCCAGAGGACTTCTCCAACGCCTTAACCAGGGCATTCGGACGCCCTTTAGCCTCTCGATTGTGCAGAGCAGGGATCAAATGAGATGCAGTGTCTCGGCTGAAAGAGAGTCTCTTATCCTTACGACTTATAAGACCAGAAGAGACGTTATCACGCCCAACAGCATTAAACCGAGCAGGTATACCCAGCAGAGGTCGAGCCCTTCTAGCCCTACTTCGTCCCCTGCTTCGCGATCGCCCAGAATGGGCTCGAGATCCTCTCATAGCCGAGGAATACCGGATGACTGGGTTACGAGCGGGTGTGGGGGAGTGAGGGTGCTCCAACGGAGCAACAATATGGGCTTTACCCCGGTTATCATCCGCTAAACCAGAGGACGACGCCATTCGGGACAGGTGAACCCATAACTTCGAACCCTAAGAACTCATATCCGAAATCCCAGATGAGGAAGACATACCAGGGAAAAACGTTTGGTAGAAGGATAGATCGGTTGTAGAGGAAGGTTGTCTCCAAAAATGGGTGCAATTGGCCGGCTAGAATGGCCGGAAACGGAAGTCGCGCAGGCGGGTGAATAGTAACCGCGCGATCCAGTCGAGAGCTTCAGCATGAACAGTATCTATGACCTGGCAATAGTTATTCTTAGAATCAGATGATTAATATATTTTTTATATAAAATACTTTTAATAAATTCTAGCACCTTACAATTTTATCGTATAAAAAGCATGGCTCTGATGCCAATTGCCAACTCATGAATGCTTCTGTTAAGAAGGTACACTATTATCATTGTCGCCTCTTAAGAGCCTCCATGTTCCTTCAACTAATGGGTTAATGATAGTTGGCCTTTTTTGCTTTGCTATGACTAATTTTACTTTCCTTCCTAATTAGTCTTCCGATATATTTCAACTTTATGATACAGTAAATTGTCTTTTCTTTAGTTTTTCCCCATGCATTAGGAAACGAAAAACACAAATAAACCTTAAGAGACACTTTTTGAACGATGGTAATTATGTTACACTTCAACTTATACAAAAGAATCTAGACTAAATTTAGCAAAAAATTACTGGACCCACGTTGATGCTTTTGGCCTATTTCAGCGTTTAGTTTATCATGCCTTAGTTATTTTAGATTGCATGCTCTCATGGACTTCACGCATTGGTGCGACACTTTTATGGGATTGGAAAGTGGAAGGAAATGCTTTTAAAGGGGATGATTCAATGGATATTAGGGCTAGTTATCAGTGCAGTCTTGTGGGTAGAAGGTTAAGGGCTTTTATTAATCAACTATATTTTATATTCTATTTTAATGATTCAATTAGAAACAAGAGAGTACATGTATTTATTAAGAATGTTTTCAAAAATAATTGTGTATGCCCTTGCAGGACTCACATAAATGGCAGTGTTCCAGTACTCATGTGTCACATTGATTTTAGACAATAATGTGATGAAAATTGTCTATCCTACAAAATTGACCTGTGGACAGATGTTTATTTATTTGTATATGTTAAGCATACTTATTGTCATTTTCTAAAATTCATTACATGTTATAAATGAGTTTTTGATTGTCCATAATTTCTTGCCCAAAATGCTTCAGTTGGCCTCACTAGATTTGGTGAGGGGGGCCTCGCCTTAGCAAGGCACGACTAGCGCTTGCCCTTGCCTAGGCGTGGCTTGACAAGGCCGACCCTCACCGGCAATGGCTGTGGCTGGTGATTGGCAATGGCCACCGAAGAAAAGAAAAGGGAAAGGAAAAAGAGAAAAAAGAAATCAATAAATTCGAAAAATTATTAAAATATTATTAAAAATGTCCATCTCAACGCCAATCGCCTGATCAACATTCATGTCAGCAATTTGTAGCCTAAATTGGTCTAATAAACTGAATTGGTATTAATATGAAAAATGTTTAAAGTTAAATTGGTTCAATTAAAAATTTTATGATTGAATTAGTACCAATGCAATATATTTAAGACTTTTTTTGTACTTTTTCCCTCGATAAGTGGTATCAAAGCTAGGTAGTCTAGGATCGACTAGACTTCGCTTGAGTCCTTGTCCATCTGCCAGGTCAAGGTGAGCAATGGCGTGATCGAGAAGATTTTGATGGGTGGCTGTATTCTTGAGCACTTATACTTAAGCGAGAAACTTGAAGAAACTCGAAGCTAACTTTACCTGAGCATCTTCGGAAGCTAGAGGATATCTTTCAAAAAGAGGGTTGTTACTATCGACATTGAACCTTTCAAATTGAGCAAATTGAGCAAACTTCATGAAGCCCAGTGGAAACCAAGTCGACTGCCCGTTAGCTCGTGAAAGAATGCCGACCAGGAGGTGAACATGAGAAGCCATTGGTTTGTTGAACTAATGCTGAAGCTGAAGCACGCGTTGCAGTCCTTTTTTTTTGGTTAAGGTAAGAAATATATTGATTCTGCAAAGAAAAACAAGTAAACGGGCCACGAGGTATCAAGAAATAAGCACTCTACAAGACAGTCCAAGAAGAGTGAAGGGGTGCCAAGGGACCAAAGGGAACAAAACAACCAACAAGCCGAGAGGCCGAACAACAAAGGGAAGAACTAAGACCTACAACCCTCTATTACAAGAAAATAGAAGGACTTAAGTCCCAACTCCGCTGCAGCCGTCTATTCTTCGGGATATCCACCACATGCTTGAATGTCATTGCTTTGTCTTTGACGGCCTTGCAAAGATGCATCTTCATCGCCGGGATAAAGAGGGCCTGATTTCTAAAAATCATATTGTTGCGTTCTTTCCATATGATATAACAAAGAGCACCATAGCTAAAACGAGCCAGAGATTGATAGAATCCCCCACCCGAGAAACGATTGGAGGCCCAATCAAGATTTTCCCGCCACGATTTATTGCGCCAACTGACATTAAACTTTGCAGCCCAATAGGAAGCAAGGTTACCTGGAACACGACAAGCAAAGAACAGATGATCCACGGAATCGGGTCTGCTCGAGCAAAACGGGCAAGAGGCTGCTGGAATCGCTGCCCAAGAGAGGAGCATAACTTGAGTAGGCAGCCTATTACGGGCAATAAGCCACAAATGGGTTTGGTACCTAGGCGGCATGGCTGTACTCCACACAAAAGAAGACCACGGCACCACATTTCCACACAAAATAAGCCTATTACGTTGCAGTCCTTCATAAACCTCCATAGCCAAAAAGCTCCACGAGCAATTGAAAAACAGAGCGCTGGGCCGAGAATAATTTGCAATGAGTGTACAGAAGTGTCGATGGAAAATGTGAGCTAAAAGAGAGCTTGTGAAGGATAGAGCTCGAAAAACCCAGAGGAAGGCTTGAGGCTAGTAGGAAAGAATAAAGCTAAAGAGCAAGTCGAAGAATGGAAGATCAAGAGAGTAAGAAAGTCCACTAGAGTCCGAAATCATGTAGAGAAAATTGCAGAAGAGAGTAGGCGAGAGAGAAAAATAAGAGACAAAGACATGATTACAAAAGTGAAGGCGGACTCATTTGATTGATGGGCAGGCTGAGCCGGGCCGGCTTATGCCATATGTCAGATGGAACTTGTTGTCCAGGCTCATTTATCATGAAGAAAAGTATGCGATTTCGAAACAAACCCGGTTACCAAAGTGTTGGGTTAACTTGTAACCATAGTGGCCACCTTTCTTATGCATCTGTTGTCAAATTGATCAAAATCATAATGAATTGGGAACCATATAAGCAAATTTCATTAAATTTAAATTAACAGAAAGATGATATTGAACATTTTTATATATCTTAGGGTTTAGATTAAACATTACAGGTGCGCATGACAACGCTTCTTGCCTGGGGAAGCGTTTTTTTTTTCTAGAAATAATTCTTTTCTATTTCTATTCCGGGGAACAATTTTTGAGTAAAAGAATTCGTTCGGTAACTACACAAAATTTCTACTCTTGGAATAGAAAAAGAATAGAAATGCATTTGGTAATGCAATAGTTTCTTTTTTGTATTTATTCGTTTTTTATTCTTGCTCACGGATCATCGACCGCCAACTGGCGTCACCTGCCGCCACTGCCTGTCGCTGCAGCCGCTCGTCGCCACCGCCTGTTGCTGCAGCCGCTTGTCGCCGGCCGGCAGTCATTGGCAGCCGATGGGTTTTGCGGCGGCAGTCGGCGGTGATAGTTTGTGGCCGGCAGTTGTGCAGCGGCGGCGGGCAGCGAGCGACGGGCGGCGGGCGGCGGTTGGCGGTGGGCAGCCGGCGGCGATCGACGGTGGCTCCGAGCAGTTGAAGGTGGCCGCGGCAAGAGAGAAGAATAAAAGAAAAAAAATTGACTTATTTCTAGAAATTGTTCCTAGGAACAAAAGCAATTTTTTTTTTGTTTCTCGTTTCTGCTCCAAATCTATTCCTGGGCTAACTTTTTATTCCTTGGAATAGAAAAATAACTTGGCGTTACCAAACAGATTTTTGTTTTTTTTTTTTGTTCTGGGGAACAAAAGAACAGAAATTGGGAGAAACAAAAACGTTATCATGCGCAACCTAAGCAAATCAAAAGTTTACGGATGACATTGCATCTTTGAGTGGTGAATCCCACTAGAAGCATGTTTTTTTTTTTTTTTTTTTTTGTTTCGGGGAACAAAAGAACAGAAATTGGAAGAAACAGAAACGTTATCATGCGCAACCTAAGTAAATCAAAAGTTTACGAATGACATTGCACCTTTGACTGATGGACTATTTATGTCATTTATCCTTTTGTTAGAGCTAATTATTTTTTCCAAAACTAAAGCAACATCAATTGAGCTTTAATATCCCACTAGAAGCACAATCTCAAATGCGCACAATTGGGCTCCGGAGACCTTCTTCACACTAGAAACATTTTCTACTCCTATTCCAACAACCTTGTTGGGGTAGTTAGATAACAATTCACTAAGAACTAATCCAATCCACAATCAATTTCTTCCCCAAAATTAAACTAACCAAAATGGACTTAATGCCAGCAACAACTAGCTGTGTATTCCAGCACTATGATCTCAAAATAAATTAATATAATGCTGAAATGTTAAAAAAAAAAAACAAGGCAACAATAATACTAAAATTTTTATGTGGAAAATCCAATGGGGGCAAAAACCACAAACTGCTAAAAAACTTTCACTAATCACTAAGAATAGTAACATCGACGATACAATAATATTTCATCATTATTGAGGTGGACTAATACAAATAGAGCAAGAAACCTCAACCAGGATCGTAGAAAATGAGATACAACTTGGAGAAGGTTTTCGACAAACGAAATTGATCAACTCATAGGCCTTAGTCTCACGAACAAAACTTTAGAATTGAGCCAATTCCAATTCTGTTAGGCCTCTGAATATGGACCAAAAAATTGCTGCCCCTTTTTCTTCTTCTCATGCACTCTTCTCGAGGAACTCTCTCTCTTCCTTATATTCAGTCCACAAACGCCCCCCCCCTTTTTTTTGTCTTTTTGACTTTTTTCATTTTCTTTGATGTTATGTTCGCTAAACCCCACAAAGAGATGGCCCCAGCCAACAATCCTCCATCACTCTAATAGCAAAATCAATAGTAATAAAATCTTGATCTCACAAAACTTTGATTCGAAGACCATCGACCTGACAACAGCTTCCCATAGTAAGAACCTCTAATTTCTTTATCAACCCCAAAAACTTTAGCTGGCAAGCATCGAATTGCTTCTACTTTAGCATGAAGATCCACACTTGAATCACAAACAACTCTCTTCAAACTCCAATAGACCTCCATATAGTGTCAACTACGATACCCACTTAAAATACAATTGACCGATTTGTCGGCCATTATATCAAACGAGTTGACTAGACTTTTAGTATTTTAGAAACCTCTCAAGTTAGCGGACAGTTTTAGCTCCACAAAGCTTTTGTTAAATATAATCAGGGCAATGTGGGATGACAATATGCAAACGTCCTTTCTCATTCCAAGGATGTATTGTCAAGAGTTTGGAGAGGTTCAAGAAACAAAGAGCAACCAGTCCTTTAAAGATCTCAAAAATCTTCCATAAACTCGTATTAAAGCTGCTCGACTGTGAAATAAGATTCCAAGTTGGAAACTTAACTACAAACAAAAAACTAGAAATAGTTTGGAAGATATGAAGAATAAAACATTGACCTTTAAGAATCAAGATTAGGAAGTCGTATCAAAGCAATTTCAGAGTCAACTAGAGCCATACAAAGAAATGATTAGCATGAAAAAGTAATTTTACTCTGCACATGTAGATCTCTCGATAATATATGTAGTTTCATATGAAAGGTATATATCCCATAGAAGGACAATGAATTGGGAATATATCTGGTGGATGCCGAAAAAAGTCGTAAGAGGGAATAGTGGCAACAAATTCTCACAAAATATCTTTTTCGAACCGGAAGAGAAAGGCATTTGGGCAGCTTCCTTGAAAATATTGTGACATCCTGAATTTCAGGTTCTATTTTCAATTAGATAAGTTGGGCTTTTCATTGACGTGTCTATACTTCTATTCTTTGAGCTGATCACTCACAAGATAACTAGTTTATTAGGTGAAGCCGTTAAGAGATTTTAATGCAATAGACTTGAGAATTCGACTAGAAATCGACTGCTCAACCATGCTAATCTGAGAGGGTTATTTGGCACAGTTAAAAATCGATTAGAGATCGAAGATAGGTCGATTTGACAAAGGTATGTGATTAGAGTGAATCACCTAATTGCAAAATTCTTGTCGATTGGTATTAAACTGATTTTTGGTACCCTGTATCCGTATTTGAAATATCGAGATTTTCACGACAACCTAGAGTCGCCAATGAATGCATCGAAGATGTACGTTGTGGCTTGAAAATAATCAACCACGGGTCAATTGCACTAAAAATTCCTAAAAGCTACCCGGTGGATTAGGTCACACTAAAATTGCGCAAATTGAAATTAACTACGAAATTGAACACGATTTCAGAAATTGAAAGTTTTGTCATGTCACGATTCATTTTAGAAATGTCGACTCATCCTCTGAATATTTTTCTACAAACCAGGATTTTTGATGAAAATTCAAAGTAGGACCGTTTTCGACCAGAAAAAATCCGATGGCCGTTTTTGGTCGCGTTTTTGGGATTTAAGTTGGTTCAATTGGTGAGGAAAAACGTTAATTTGGTCAAGGACACCTTGGTTGAATTTATGGGGACCAATTTAGATCCAATTGGAGGAGATTTGGTTCAATTTGGGGGAAAATGTTTCGAAATTCGTAGCTCCCTCAGTGTGCAACATTTGGACCACTTGGTTGGCTTACTAGGGAAGTTTGAGGGCTGCAAATTGGCCTTGGATGACAGCCATGGCTGGTGGGACCTTGCCAAGGGACTAAAGGGATAGAAGTGTGGACTTTTGAGCTAGGTGGCCCGCTCTAAGTCCTCCCTTGGCCGTCGATCGCCCGCCAAGCTCCCTGCCGTCGCCGCTTGCCACTCATATGCCGTTGCGCCCCTGTGGGAGCTTGTCACGCCTAATCGCTTGTCCCGCCTGTCCCGAGCCACCTCGCCGTTCCTTGAGCTACCCAGGCCATCGTCGAAGTCCCCTGGCTGTCGTCCAGCTGCCGTCCGCCTCCACCTAGGTTGCTGCAGCCCCGTCCGCTCGTCCCGTGTCATTTCCAGCCTGTTTAGTCGCTCGGCCTAGCCTTTTTGGTTCTTGGACAGAACTGAAAACCAGCAAGGGTCCATGGGCTTCGTGGCCCGTTTTAGGCATCTTCCAGGCCTTGTTAGGTGTCACCGCAAGGTCATTTGTTGCCCGTCTCTTCGTTGCCATCATTGTGGACTCATCGAATCACAAAACTGGTGAGTTTACTCGCTAAACTCTGCTTAGGGAGTTAATTATGCTTAAGGGGTGATTAGCCTAAGTTAATTAGTATTTAAGTGGTTCGTTAGAATGGATTAATGATTTAATTATTCGATTTTGCATGTTAGGTGGTTAGAGTAACATAATTAGAGACCATATAAGTTGTATTATTTATCTAGATAGGTTAGGAAATTTTCTTGGCCCGTTTGGGTGATTAATTAAGCATTTCCGGCCTAAGTTTCTATTTTTAGTAATTAATTGCATTTATTTAATTATTTTTTGTATTTATTTAATTATTTATTATTTTCCAGTAATTAGACCGAGATAACCCATGACCGAAATTTTGTGTTGATTGCAATGGTGTGCTTAGTTTCTGCAATTGATTACTGAATTGTGCAAATTGAGTGGAAATAGTAATTTTGGGTATTTATTCCAAAATTGAGAAATTTTAATATTCAATTAGAAAAATCCCGAGTGTCGGGTTTTGATACCAAAAATGATTTTAAGGACTAAATCGAATCGTGAGATTTTAAAAGTGTGAATATTAATCTTTTTAGTTCACCTTAAACTATCATCTTGTGAAAGCGTTGATTGTCAATTTGAGCGAGCATTTATATGTCAACTTATGAGAGCAATGATCGTTTATCAGCTTGTGAGAGCAACGATATATTTATCAACTTGTATGAGCTACCATCTATATATTAGCTTGTGTGAGCTACCATCTATATATATCAGCTTGTGCGACCTACCATCTATATCAGCTTGTGAGAGCATTGCATCCATTTCAGCTTGTGTGAGCAGTGATCGTATTGATGGATTGATAGATGGTATTGTTTGATAGATGGTATGAATGGATAGATGGTATTGATCGTATGGTGTCAATCAGATTGAATTGATTGGTCGAAATTATGAACTGCACTAACTTGTAGGAAGGAATTGAGACGAAGTAAGTCTTCAGACTTGTGTGCATAGATTGCCTCTAGGCGTATTTCCTTCCTAGTCGGAGTTTAGGGGATGAACTTGCTAAGACGTTGTCTCAGCCCGTCGTGGGCTCAACCTTTTTCAGGTCCTTAGATGGCGGTCCCTCCAAAGCATTTCGGTTGGCCGATGAGGGTTATCGAGCAGAGTTTTGATTACCATGCCCTTGGGGGTTAATGGGTCTATGAACTCGTGGTGATCACCATCTGGGTCGATGAGGGCCTACCTCAGAGGGTACCTCATCGGTTCAGAGCGTGGTTTCGCTACGGTTTCAATGGATTTCGTGTGGGTCCCCTTCGGGGTTTTGAAATTCCCGCTATGGTAGTTGATGCCACTCTAGGTGAGAGTGTAGCTAACCCTCCCAATGGGGTTGTGGAGAACCTGATGCTCCTGGTGTCACGCCCTGATCCTCGAACGTGCGCCGATCCCTCACCTGGTCGATTAATAGCGACGTCCCAGGACGCACCGCCAACCCATTCATTTTAATACGTATGCGGAAGCATATAGTAAATCCCCAGACAATAAAATAATGGGATAGAAAAGTATGCCATATTTTTCATATTGAAATCCACAGCCACTCTTTCATACTTAGCACAACACATAGTATATTTTTACAATACTATTCACAATATTTTGATCTCACACTTATCTACACATATACAGGGTCCACAAAAAGGATGGGATCTCAATCCTCATCCGGGTCAAAATTAGGGTCATCCTAGTCCTCCTCTGTCTCCTCTTCACTCAGCTCATTTTCTTCAAGCTCTTCATCGTCTTCTTCAGGTTCATCTTCGGCTTCAATTGCCGGCTCATCCTCAGGTACCTCATCTGCTACTTCCCAATTCTCTTCCTCCTCTGATCTTTCCACCTCCTGCTCCACGATATCACCGTTCCCAACATTCCAGTTGTCATCATCAACTGAGTACATAGGTGTACGAGCAGCTTCTTCTTCTTAGGGATTCTTAGGATCCACGATCGACCCATCCTCATGGTCCGCTATTCCTTCTCCAAACGCCTCTTCCAATACATATCTCGGCACATCATCCTCTGGGATAGGACCCTCTCTACACCCATCAAAATAATCACGGTACCATGACCGAAACTCATAAGGTTTTAGGGCATTTAGTCCCACGTCAACTCAGATGGTCAACTTCACCAAAACGTACTCCAGTCTCTCGGGGTCAGGATGAATATGGAAGTGGGTCTCAATCTCTGTCATCTCTTCTGGAATCCAAAAATGCATAAGAGGACAAGGAGGTGGAGGTGCTGCCATTTAGGGGCCTGAAATTTTATCCCACAACGGGGTGAGACTATGTCTCATTGAGTTTTACCCCCTAAGAATCGATTAATAAACCAATACATCTCGGGCTGCCTATACACACAAATGGGCAAAGGATTTACCTTGGCCTCAAGTTTCACCTGTAAGTCAGCACAATTCAAATAGGCACCTAAACAAATCAACACTGATCGAACCATCGATTAATCAAACTAGTCGATTACATGTCAAACAATACCACACTTTCCCCATGATGGGATATCCAGTCGTCGAGCCTACATGAATACCTCGAGATGACATACCAAGTCCTCAAGTCCATGTGCTCCTTTTCCAAGACGACATACTCACTCACTGGGCCCACGTGCATTCTCTCAGGCAACCCTTTTCGCCAAGGTAATGCATCGATTCACCGAGCCACATGCCCTTTTTATGATACTCGGGCCTACATGCATTCTCTTAGACACAAGTTCGCCAAAGTGATGCATCAAATCACCGAGCCCACGTGCCCATTTTACGATGCCATACTTTGTCACCGAGCCTTGTGCATTCTCCAGAATGACATACCAGGTCTCCGAGCCATGTGCATTCTCTAAGGCTACCTTTTCGCCAAGATGACATATCCAATCATCAAGCCACGTGTCCTTCCCAGGTGACATTCTAATTCACTGAGCCATGTGCATTCTCCATGTGATTTACCAACTCACTTTCGATATTGACAGCCGATATCCGACCAATTCTCAATCACATAGCCAAAATTGAATTACTTAAGAACATAACTTAAAAATGCATAATTAAATCAATTTGACACGATTTAAAGCTCAAATAAATAAACGGACTGCACCACAATGATTAGCACGAAATTCAAGTCATCGGCCATCCCGGTTGAATTTATGGAAAAATAAATAATTTCGAAAATTAAATAAATAATTTATCAAAAATCCAATTTAGGCCCGTAATGCCTAATTGGAAGCCTAAACGGACCGGGAAAAATCCCGAGACATGTTCAATAAATAATAGGATATGTCTACATGCTAATGGCTAAGTCTAACCACTTAACATGCATTAATAAATCATTAATTTAATTAATCTAAACTAATCTAACCTCCTAATCATGTTTAATTAACACTAATCAACACTTAAGCATCATTAGCAACCTAAGCGAGATTTAGTGAGTTAAACTCATTTGATAAAAGTGAAGACTGGAACATCGCGATAGTGACGCGACGGCAGTCAAACTTGGGCTCGCGACGACACCAGCAGGCTTGGACCGGGCCTAGAATTGGCCCAACAAATCTCAGCCTAATCTGAGATTTGTTTTTTGTGTTGGATTGGGCTTGCTCTTGGGCTTGGGCTTGTTGAATTGGGCTCATCGAAGTTGGGCTTGAAGATGTCGAACTGTGGGCTGCTTGCTGGGCCGTAAACAGGTTGGTCTTGCTGGCGTGGGCTTGACTTCACACGAGCTGGGCTGAAGGAGACCAAGGAAACACTGACTAAGGCGATGAAGACTGCTGCTTCGGTGATGTTGCGAAGACGTTGGGCTTCTCTGGACGTCGTGGCTGGAGAAACACGAAGCAGCGAAGATGAAGCTACTTGCGGACGTTAGGCCAAGTGGCGTCGTGGACAACCAAACGAGGAAATCACAGTCAAAAATTCGACCGAGAAGCTGTGGCGTGAATTGGGACTCCGGTGGAAAGCAACAGATGTCGTTGCTCGATGGGGAGCGCTGCAGTGGACGCGTGCTGCTGGAGTTGAAGATCTTGGTCAACAAACAGCAAGAAGACAAAAAGATGGTGGGGATTGGTGCTTTAGTGGAGGTTGCAAGCGTGGGAAACAAAAGAAATGAAGGGTGGCTATTTTGCTAGGCAAATTCGGTGGACGCTGAATGAAGAAAATGAAAGGGAACAGGGAGAGAGAGATGAGTGAGGGGCCCTTTAGCTTGATTTTTCCACAACAAATATCCCCTTTGTCCCCTCATCTTGATCCATAACCTTAGCTGTCTCCCACCAGCATATTTTCAGCCTAAACTACCACTTCTAGAGAGTTGAGTTGGTCCATAAGTCACAATCTATGGGGGAATACGAATTTCTTAGCAAAAGGCTTCAATTGCACATTAATTCTCTCTTGATTCACTCTCATTTGGCCTCCAATTATTCAATTGGTCATCCATCGATTACCCCTGGCATTTTTCCTCACCCATGTATCCATTCTGCTTCTCAATTTTGTTATCAAAAGTGATATTTGGCTTTTTTTGCACAAAAACAACCCGGCAACGACTTTTTCCTAAAAAGTGTCGGTTGTCAGAAAAATCTTCTGAAACTGAGTTGACTCTCCTAGAATTTATTGTGACATGACAGAAATTTCAATTTTTGAAATCGGACTTGAATCCACAGTTAATTTCACTTGGTGCGTTTTTAATGTGATCTAGGCTACTAGGTAACTTTTAGAAATTTGTAAGTGCAAATGACCCGTGGTCGATTTTTTTTGAACCACTATGAACCCATTTGACTCATTGGCGATTCTCGATTGTCATGAAAATCCCGAGAATCCAAATACGGACATAGGGTACCAAAACAATAAAAAAATCGGTCTAAAGCTGACCGATGAGAATTTTCTAATTTAGTAGTGTCACTCACGATTAGCCACACATCTCTATTGAACTAGTCTATATCTGATTTCAAATCGATTTTTAACTGTGCTGTAATGGTCTCTAAAAATGGACACGGTCGAGGAGTCGATTCTTGGTCGAATTCTCAAGTCTATTACCTTAGAATTTCTTAATGATTTCCACAGATAGTTTAGTTATCTCGAGAGTGATAGGCTTTGAGAATAACCCTATATGCGCATCAATGAAATGCCCGATTTATTCAATAGAAAACAGGACTGAAATAAATCTGGATGTCACATTTGGAGCCTATGGAGATCGAAGAATCGACGAATGCGTCCGACTAGTTGGTCTTAAGACAGTTCCCTTTTTGTTGAGCTCGTCTTTTGTAGACTTCTATGTGTAGATTAGTCTAATGTTGTATATAAACCGGGATGTTTATAAAAGCTTGTTTTGGTTGTGCTTTGTTGCTTGCTTTTCTATCATGTGTTGTGAGTTGTCAGGGGTTTTGTTTCGCTTCCGCATGTGTATTAAAAATGAATGGGTCAACGACACTTTCTGGGACGTCACAAAATTTATCAACCACCGAAGCATGGGCACGTGCCCGAGGATCAAGGCGTGACATCCTCGCCTAGAGTGGTATCAGAGCTAGTCGATAGTTAGAGTGATAAGGTGCGATAAGTTATGTGATAGTTAGTAGGAAAGGCCTTTTGATTATACTGGTGCATGTGATTGATAGCTGGTCGGTAGCTTGTTTTATGGTAATCGCTCGACTTCTAATTTTGTGTGAAATTGGAAAACAGGTTTTTGTAAAGAACTTGTGCGATGAGTGATCAAGAGCAGAGGACTCCTAAAAGTGAACCATTGGACCTACGACTCGGGCTAGGATGCCGACAAGAGTCAGTAATCGAGGTGGTCGTGGTAGAGCGTTAGCTTAGGCTAGCACTAGTGGTGTAGCACCGCCTCCTGTTGGTGCTGGGGTAACAGCCCCTGGTGATCCCAAGATCGAAGGGATCATGCAAGCACTTGAGACGCTAGGAGCTTTGATGGGGTAGCAGGCCCATAATCAAGCCGCCGCCACTATTGCTGCTGCTCAAGCTGTCGCTACTGTGACATCCTGAATTTCAGGTTTTGATTTCGATTGAGTAAGTTGGGCTTTTCATCGACGCACCTATAGTTCTTTTTCCTGAGCTGATCACTCATGGGATAACTAGTCTATCAGGTGAAGCCGTTAAAGAATCTAAACGCAAGAGACTTGAGAGTTTGACCAAGAATCAATTGCTCGACCATGCTAAATTGCAAGGGTCATAACCGCACAGTTAAAAATCGATTAGAGACTAGATATAGGTTGATTCGACGAAACCATGTGATTAAGTATGGGTGATTCCACCTAATTGCAAAATCTTTGTTGAGCAGCACTAGACCGATTCTTTTGTTGTTTTGGTATCCTATGTCTGCATTTAAAATCTCGAGATTTTCATGACAATCAAGAGTCGCCAATGTGTTGAAGATATATATTGTGGCTTGAAAATAATCAACAACAGGTCAGTTGCACTAAAAATTTCTAAAAGCTACTCGGTAGATTAGGTCACGCTAAAATTGCGCCTGGTTGAAATTAACCGCGAATTGGAACCCGATTTCAGAAATTGAGAATTCTGTCATGTCACGAGTCATTTTAGGAACATTGACTCATCCTCTGAAGATTTTTTTGCGAGCCAATATTTTTGGTATAAAATCAAAGTTAGGTCATTTTGGACCGGGCACTTTGAGGAACTATTTTTGAGCACACTGTTGGCTGTCAAGTGGGATCTTTGGGCAAGAAAAAATGTGGATTAAGTATAGACACAATGTATGAATTTGTGGGCATCAAATTGGATTGATTGGAAGAGGAATTGAATGAAATTGATGATCAAATGTCACAAAATTCGTAGCCTTGGAGGGGTGCAACATTTTAGCCATGTTGGGAAGCTTCCTAAGGAAGATTGAGGAGTGAGAAGTGGCTGTGGACAAGGGTTAACATGGTGGGGGCTTGTGATGAGTGAATGGGGATGAGATTGAAGACTTTGGAGGCCATTTGGGTCCCCCCTCCTCTTTAGTAGCTGTCTTCTCCTTCTTCCTCAACCTTCCTCTCTCCTTTCTTGTTGTGTTGAGAGCCAAGGAAACTGCAGAAGCCCAGGGAAGCCAGCTAGCTAGCCATCGATGCCCCCTGCCGCCCGTTCGACCACTGCCTGTCCACTTGCAGTGCGCTTGAGCCCGCGTTGGCGTCTCGCTCGTCCGCAAGCTAGCTTGTCATTTCGTGCCATTGTCCACGCCAATCAGCTATCCCGAGCCACTGTCGCGACCCGATCTCGCCGCCCCCTCGAAATGGTATCCAAGGACGGGAAAGGTCGGGTTTAGGGGTATTTGATCGGAGTTGAATACCTCATTCAAGAATTGTTTTTGATCCAATACGTAAGAATCCATAGAAAAGGCAAATCCCTTATCACGAGCTCTCCCAAGCTCGTACCCCGCGTGACAGTAGGTTGTCGCGATCCATACCCACATAAGCGACACACCTAAAAAAGAGAGTCGAATGTGGATATCGAATTTAAGGGTACTTTTACCATGGTAGCCCTCTCGATAGTACGCTCCACCCATTAGGATGGCATCACTTCATCCTTTGGGCTACCCCCACATCGAGTATGCTAAACCATAGTGAGTTTCATCGAAACTCATACCCCGCGTGACAATGGATTTATTTATACGATCTACTTATTTATAACAACCTACAAAATATACAGGAGTCGCCACTAGCCTTAACTTTGGGGGTCGGCTAGAAACCCAATCGAGGGTCGGGAGTGTTCCCTCGATTCCTACGCAACCAGATAT
Organism: Eucalyptus camaldulensis; assembly: GCA_019915185.1. Taxonomy (NCBI): domain Eukaryota; kingdom Viridiplantae; phylum Streptophyta; class Magnoliopsida; order Myrtales; family Myrtaceae; genus Eucalyptus; species Eucalyptus camaldulensis. Next base: position 10,487,234 of record JAHSVA010000013.1, on the reverse strand, counting down.
CTAGGTTCGGGGACTTGGGTTACGCTAATATTGCTATTAGCGCCCTTTCGGTACCTAAACAGTATGTTGTGTTTTTCCTAACATGTCCATGCATTTCTTTTTACATTTTTCGGGATCATTAATTCCTAGGCTAAGTGATCATGCGTGGTTGATCGTTTTCATGCTATTCTATTTCTAAAAAATGAAAAGAAAACAATCAATGAAATTGAAAGTGCAAGACATGAAGTAAACAATCAAGAGAAAGCAATAAACCTAATCATGCAATTCTAAAAATATAAAAGAGAAAACACAATTAAGAAAAAAGAGGGAAAAAGGGAAAACCCGCAACTCGTCGGGTTTTATACAACACAAGGAACCGGAGACATATGTCGGGAGAAAAATGAATATTACAGAGTAACGGTCGGAGTGGACATCGACCTCTACCATCTTCACGCTTTCTCCATCTTCAAGGTCCTAATCTAAACCTAATCTAAGAAATTTATGACTAGGTGCATACAAGTGAAAGAAACAATCATCACTACTAAGATCAAAGCAATTGGTAGAACCCATGTATGATTGGCTCTAAGAAAAAGGCACAGAAATCAAGCACTTTATAAAGAGCAATTTTCATGAATGGAATTTCTTGAGGCGTATCAAATTCAAGTAAAGTCAAATTTATGGTCGAAAAGCAACAATCGCTAAAGCATGCAAATCAATCATAAGCAAATCAGAGAATGATGTATGATAACTGATTTGTTAAGCCACCTAATCAATGCATGAAAATCATGAAATTTGAACATGACGTAGGGTTAAATGTGAAGAAAATGTTTGATTTAGACATTTAACCCTAAATCCATATGCAAAAGGCCACACAAATTCACTAACATTGATATGTGACTTGTCATTAGGAGCAAAATGCATGACAATTTAAATTGTTGCATGTCAACTTGAATTCTAAAATTACTTGTCTTTAAAAATTCTCAAATTTTAGCGTGGGATGGATATGGATATTATGGACAGCTTTCATTGAGAATTTATCCTCAAGATCATTATGTATAAGATCACACAAAATTGGTAGACAGTCAGATTCATAGAGACAAGACAGCACTGCAGGTCAAGACAAATTCAGACTTCAAAACTTGATCTAAAAAAAGAAGAAAAGCAGGGCAAATGATGGGCAAATTGGACAAACTAGGCATCGTTAGAAAGCTCAAGGTGTCCTTTACGAATTCCTATTAGGTGACAATTGCAATTAAAGTCTTTTCCTAGCTCAAGTAAAGCCATTTGTATGAGTGGTCAGATCAGATCATAACAAGCAGAACACATTAGCAGATTAATGCTCTTTGCAAGAAGTATCAGGCAGGGCAAATGATGACCAAATCGCACATATAATATGTCATTAGAAAGCTTGAGAAGTCTCCTATGAATCCTTAGAAGGTCATGAACACAATTAAAATCATTTTCTAGCTCAAACGAAGACATTTAGCAAAGAGGTCAGATCAGTAACAGAAATAACCACACAGACCAGAACAACTTTCCAGATTCTGGAGTAGACTTTTAAAGAAGATTTCATGTGGCTAATGATATCGGATCAGGACGTATTATAGCTCGTTAGAAAGATAATCAAACCATCTTTGACTTTCATGAAGACATCAAGCACAGAAAACCACAACAACCAGCTCATATCAATTTATTTTGCACAGAAGGTCATCCGAAACAGAGAAACAAATATTTGGCAGATTCTGGACCTAACTTTGGACAGGCAAAAACCATATTAAATGAAGTCCGATTAGGGCGTTTTATAGATCAGTGGAAAGATAATCGAACCATCTTCAACCTATATGAAGACTTCGAACACAGACAACCACAGCAACCCGCTCATCTAACGTCATTTTGCACAGAAGGTCAGATTAGAACACAGAGCAAGTCAGAACACCAAAATTTTTCAGAAAACTGGCGCTAAATGCCGAGCTATTTTCAGGTAGTAAACGACATCGGATCGGAACGTTCTATGGGTCGTTGGAAAGGTCTTTGAGTCGTCTTCAACTCTCGTGAAGACATTGAACACAAAAAAACCACAGCAGCTAACCCACAGAATCCAAGAACAAAATTCAATAGAAACTCAGCAAATAGCAAGCATGTCCAACAATCACGGAAGCAGTACTTCAAGTTAGAATTTCAGAACAGTGTGAATATTTTTGAGATGGATTCGAGCTGACAAACAAATTTCATTTGGGGGCTTTAATACACCAAATCAAAGCTTAAGATGTGCACGTCGAACTTCTAGCTCGTCACTTCACAAGACAACGACATTTAAGAGTTCAAAATAGAACTAACAGGAACATGCTCATCCATATTCAAAAATCACGGCATCTAACTATAATCTGTTCCAGATCATATAAGCATTGATTTTAACTAGATTTGCAATGCATCCTGGCCCCGAACTTTCGTTGTCGATCATGAATCACGACACGAGAAGCTCTCGCCTCATCGGATGATATTAAATGGAGTTTCATCTCACCCACCTTGGTCCGTAATGAATCGGCCAAGAACTGACCTTCGGAGATGTCCACCATTCAGTGACAATGAAGTTGCTATTTAACAAAAAAACATGTACTGAAATCAGTGGAGGATCTGAATCTAATAACACTCCTTACCGAAATAGAAAAGAGGAAACCAAACACTTAGCTTCGATTTTGTTATTGGAACTCCTGGAAAATGAAGAACGCTGGCCTTTGATTCTGTGATCCTTGAACTCATCGAATGAACGCCTCGGCTGTCGATTTGAAGATGGTGTATGCTTCTTTCGAGTTGCAATCTAGACGCGTTTTTCTCAGCTTCTTCTTCAACAAAACCAGTGAAATTAAATGTCAACAGAATCTGCTGAAATCAGAATCTTTGCGCAACAAATGTACGAGTAAAGATTGAGAAGACTCAGCTCAATCTTCATTCTGCAATTTTCTGGAAATCGGCAAATCAAATACTCCGAAGCATCTTCAGAGATTTTGATGATCAAGTAACAACGAAGAACTCCTTCGATCTTCATCTGTTCCGTCTTCAATCAAGAGAGAGACCGACCGAGAGACAAATCCAGAGAGCGAGAGATCCCGCCAGAGAGGAATCGTCGGAATCTCTCTTGCGCGCTTGAATCGATCCGGCCGTCAAACCCTAGATCGCTCTCCGAGATGTCGAGAGAGTCGGAGAGAGCGATAATCCCCTCAGCCAGAGAATTCCTCCGAGAGCATCCGCGCGAACGGTTTCTTTTTTTTAGAGAGAGAGAGAGATCGTCATGAAGAGAGAGCGGGAGCGAGAGAGCGTCTCTCAGAGAGAGAATACGCGCCAGAGAGAGCCTTCCCCCTTCGAATGCCCCCCCTCCTTCCTTTTCTATTATTTTTTATTTTATTTTTTTCTTTTTCTCTCCTTTTTCTTTTTCGTTTTCCTTATTCCTAATTTTTTTTCTCTTTTCATTTCGTTTGTTTTCTTCTTGTTTTGTTTTGTTGTTTTTTTTTTTGTTTTCTTCTCTCTTTTTTTTTCTTTTTTTTCTTGGCTCTTTATTTTTCTATATTTTTGCAAAATGGATGATTAAAATGTCGACGGAAATTTCGGGTGTCAACAGCCACCATCCAATGTCGTCAACCATCGTAGTTGTCATCCAAGCCGTCGGAAGCCCCGCCTGGTCCGCCTGGACCATCATCGCCCCCTAGTCATTCCACCTTGGCCGTTCTAGCTCCGGTCCAGCCTTTCTCAGCCCAAGAGCAACAACTGAAGGTCTCAGCCCAGTCGAGACTTCGTGAGGCTTTTCCAAGCCCTTTCCGGCCTCGGTTGGTGTCACTGCGAGCTTGTTTGTCGCCCGCCTCCACATTGTCATCGCCGTGAACTCACTAAATCACTAAACCGGTGAGTTTACTCATTAAACCTTACTTAGGAGGTTAATTATGCTTAAGAGTTGATTAGATTAGGCTAAGCATGATTTAGGTGGTTAGATTAGTTTAATAGAAGCTAATTAGATTATGTGGCTTGATTAGTTTAGTGGTTAATTAATTAAGGCTAATTAGGCAATTTATTATGTCAAGTCTATTTAATTAATTTATATTATATTTAATTAATTTAATATTTTTAATTTAATTTTCAGAATATATTTAATTATTTATTAATTTTCGAAAATTATACTCGGATAGTCGGTTGTTAGAATTTCGTGTTGATCGTAGTGGTGTGATTAGTTTATGCAATTGATTGTTGGATGGTGAAATTGAGTGATGATTTGTGCAATTGTGTGGTGATTCGAAATTTTGGTATTTAATTAGAAAATACCGGATGTCCGGTTTTGACACTGAAAATGATTTTATGTACTATATCAAATAGTGAGACTTTAAAATGGAAGGATATCACTTTTGAATATTTGATCAGACCGTGTACCCACACACGGCTATTTTTCGCTAATGTTTTTAATACAAAGAAAATAGGCCAGGATCACTATTTTTAATTGAGGCATTTAAGTGCAATGCACAGTGTCCTAGGCCGAGATTCCATGGTCGTGTGTTGGTTAAGAGAACTCGTCCCCGAAATGAGTCGGGTGGATGTGCCCTTATATGGGATGCCCACATACCGAATGCCGGTTGCAGTAGATTTTGGACCGATGCTCCTTCGAGAATGCTGTTGATGTACTGACGAAGTCATGCTCAATGGGGTGAGACGATGCCTGGCTACACTAGTAGACCGCCGAACATGGAGTAGGCTGTGCCCTAGAGGAACGAGTTTAACAATTGGAACGCATGATTGATTGAGCTAGATGTATTTGATTATGAGATAAAATTGTGTGGTATGGTATGGGACGTGTCATAACGGTTTGATGTTATAATCGAGACCCATGTGATCGATTAGGTTGAGTGAGGCGTTTCAATTGTTGTGTGCATCGTTTTATGCAATGTGTATATGAACTATGCTGGCGTGCAGGAGGGAACTGAGGCAAGGTAAGTCCTCTGTATTGTGTGGCTAGGCCACCCTTGGGTGTATTTCCTTCTTAATAGGGGTTTAGGGGGTGAACTTGCTGAGACATTGTCTTACCCAGTCGTTGGCTTAACTTTTAAGGTCCTTAAAGGGTGGCTGTGGAGGATCAGAAGTCCCTGGAGCGTGTGAATGGGAAGTCCAAAGGATCAACGAGTGTGTTTGACCAGTAGGTCGTAGGACATCTTCTTTTTTGGACCAATCTTTTGTACCTAAACCCAGTTGCTTATAAAAGTATGACTTTTGTGAATTGTTGCCCTGTTTTTCTATCCCATGCGATTTGCTGTCAGGGGTTTATTGTTTCACTTCCGCATGTGCTTAATTGATTGGGTCCACAACGCATCCTGGGAACGTCGCATTTGTATCGACCACCAAGGGATGTGCGTGCACTCGTGATTCGGGGCGTGACATCCCCATTTAGTGGTATCAGAGCTGGTCAATGTTTGGAGTGATAAGGTGTGATGGGTCATGAGATAGTTAGTAGGAAATGCCTTATATTATGTTGATGCATGTGATTGCTAGCTACTTGGTAGCTTGTTTGTGTGGTCACTCAAATTCTAATCTGGTATTGGAATTGGAAAATAGGTTTCTACAGAGCTCCTACAGCATGAGTGACTAGGAGTAGAGGACTCTCAAGAAGACGGCAGTAGGCCCTGTTGTTCAGGGTAGGACGCCGACAAGAGTCGGTACCTGAGGTGCCTAGAGTAGAGCGCAAGTTGAGGCCAGCGCAAATGGAGTAGCACCACCACCAGTTGGTGCTGGGGTAGCAGCCCTTGGGGATTCCAGAATCGACGGGATCATGTAGATGCTAGAGATAATGGGAAATTGGATGGAGCAGCAAGCCCAAAACCAAGCTGTTGGTGCCATCGCTTTAGCCGCCAATGTCGATGCTACTGCCGCAGCCACTGCCGCACCTGTTGCCGCACCTACTGAGGTTCCACCTAGGAACGTGATTGCTGAGAGACCATTGCATAAGCTCGTTGAACAGTTCCTGAAGTTGAACCCACCGAGGTTCACAGGAATAGGAGATCTCAAGGCTGCAACCCTCTGGATCCAAGACTTGGAGAAAGCTTTTGCATTACTGAGGTGCATAGAGGAAAAAGAGGTGGTCCTTGCAATATATCAACTACAGGGTAATGCAAGTACTTGATGGAGGGCCACCAGAGAAAGTGTATTTCCAGAAGGCGTAGTTCCAATGTGTAATACCTTAGTTGGAGCGTTCAACGGCAAGTATTTCTCCAGATGTGCCAAGGAACAGAAGATGGCAGAATTTCAACGCCTTCGTCAAGGTCTAATGACTATGGACCAGTACGAGGCGAAGTTCGCCGAGTTATCGCAGTACACTCCTATATTGATTGAGGATCCCGAGGAAAAAGCAAGGAGGTTTAGGGATAGCCTTAATTGGAGCTGAAAAATCTGCTGGTATCGCTCGATCTAAAGAACTATAATGAGTTATATGGACAAGTCCAATTGATAGAGAGGAATCTGAACGAACAAGCCGCCACAACTAGGTCGCAGTTTAGGTCTAATTGAGATAGGAATAGGTTTGGGAAGAGACCTCTAGTGCAAGGAAGGACGTACGCTATAACTTGAGGACAGGCTGATGACTCGCCTAATGTGATTATAGGTACGGTCTTGTTGAACGACCACATTGTTGATGCTTTATTTGACCCTGAAGCTACTCATTCATTTATAGCTGAGCAATGTGTTAAGTTGGTAGAATTGATTCCTAAGTTGTTGGAGTCAGTGGTTAGCATATTTACACTGTTAAAGGATAAGATGTTAGCTACAGTGGGTTGTCCTGGTTGCAAGTTAGTAATTGGTGAGTGAAAGGGAAAGATAGACTTGATAGTCTTAGCCATGTATAATTTTGATGTGATAATTAGCATGGACTGGCTCACCAAGCAACGAGTTAAGATGGACTGCTATTGCAAAGCGATTTAGTTTAACTCGTTAGAGGGTGAGAGCTTTGAGTTTATTGGAAGTCGAGGAGGACCCTCGATGACCTTGATCTCGTCGTTTGAGGCAACTCGTTTGTTAGACGGGGGTTATCAAGGTTATTTGGCGACTGTCATGGATATGACAGTTGAGGAGTTGAAGATCGAGGACATTATAGTAGTGCAAGAGTTTCTAGATATATTTCCAAAGGAATTGCCGGGTTTGCCACCGGAAAGAGAGATTGAGTTTGTGATTGAATTGACACCCGAAACAGAGCCAATCTCTAAGGCTCCTTACCGAATGGCTTTGTCAGAGCTAAAAGAACTGAAGGTGCAGATGCAGCAGTTGTTGGATAAGGGATTCATACGTCCCACTACATCATTATGGGGAGCACTAGTTCTGTTCGTGAATAAGAAAGATGGTTTGTTGCATCTGTGCATCGATTATCGACAACTCAATTAGATGACGATAAAAAACAAGTATCCACTGTCGAGGATCAATGACTTGTTTGATCAGCTGCAAGGAGCATTAATATTTTCTAAGATCGACTTGAGGATGGGATATCATCAGCTAAGAATCAGAAAGGAAGACATATTGAAGACAGCGTTTCGCACTCGGTACAGCAATTATGAATTTACGGTAATACCATTTGGTTTGACAAATGCTCTAGCTGCTTTTATGGATCTAATGAACTATGTGTTCAAGGAGTACTTGGATCAGTTTGTGATTTTGTTCATCAACAACATCTTAGTGTACTCTAAGGCATTGTTTGGTAACCATCCAAATAGTACCTGATTCTGATTTTTTGTTCCTAGAATCAGTTTAGGACGAGAATCGCGTTTGGTAAAATTTTTGTTCCTGGGAACAGATTGGGAAGAGAATTGAGAATTAAAAAAAATGTGATTCTCCATCTGAATATCAAAAAAAGAATCAAAACAGTGAAAGTCTCCTTCTTCCTTTTCGTCATCCCGCGATTACCGTCCACCACCGCCCGCCGCCATTTGCCATCCGCCGCCGCCACCATCTGCCGCCGGTCTGGTGAGCTCGCCGAAGGCAAGCCCAACCACCGGCAAGGCTCGGCCGCGCCTAGCCCCGGCGAGGTCGACTTGGCCACCGGCGAGGCTCGGCCAACGAGGGCCAACCTCGCCGAGGGCTAGCGACGCTCACTGTCCGGGGACCGGCCACATGAAGAAGAAGAAGAATAGGAGAAAAGAGGAAAAAAAAAAGAAAAGAAAAAAAAAGAAAAAAGGGAAAAAAGTAAAAAAATTATTTAAAAATTAAAAAGTATTGATTTGGAATAGAATTAATGAGCACGGTATCGAACATAATTCTATTCTAGAATAAAAAATTTTAGACAGTTACCAAACATGTTTTTTTACTCATAATCAGTTCCCGGGAATAGAATAAAAAAATAATCATTTCTGGTCAGAACCAATTGCCCGGAATAGAATAAAAAATAATCATTTCTGGTCAGAATCAGTTCCCGGGAACATAATCATTACCAAACGCACCCTAATAGTCCTGAGGAGCATGTAAGGTACTTAGGGATAGTGCTTCAGACTTTGAGGAATCATGAGCTGTACACTAAGTTCAGCAAGTGCGAGTTTTGGTTAACTTGTGTGGCGTTTCTAGGTCACGTGATTTCAGGTGAAGGAATCTTAATGGACCCCGCCAAGATAGAAGCAATGATTAACTGGCCAAGACCAACGACAATGACATAGATCAAAGTTTTCTGGGTTTAGCAGGGTATTACAAAAGGTTCGTGGAGGGATTTTCAGCAATAGCTTCGCCTTTGACTCGACTGCTGAAGAAGGAAGAAAAGTTTGTGTAGATAGACAAGTGCGAGTGTAGTTTCCAAGAGTTTAAGCAGAAGTTGACTACCGCACCTGTGCTAACCATTCTATCTGGTCCTAGAGGATATAAGAATATATAGTGATGCGTCGTTTAGAGGACTGGGTTGCGTGTTAATGCAGCATGGCAGGGTTGTTGTTGACGTGTCCTGTCAGTGAGACCTCATGAGCTAAATTATCCGACGCATGACCTAAAACTCACAGCTATTATTTTCGCCTTAAAAATTTGGAAACATTACTTGTGCAGAGAAAGATTCTAGATCTTCACTGACCATCAAAGTCTCAAGTATCTATTCTCTCAGAATGAGTTGAATATGAGACAGCATCGCTGGATGGAACTCCTAAAAGATTATGATCGCGGTATTCTGTATCACCCTGGAAAAGCTAACAAGGTTGCAGATGCGTTAAGTCGGAAGTCTTCAATTGCGCATATGATGCTCAAAGAGTGAGTTTTGCTTAAAAGAGCTCGAGATTCGATTTTCAAGTTTGAGGTGGCCCACTTTTCAAATCTTATGACCACCCTCACCGAAAGTGCAGATCAGGATCAAGACACTTCAGTTGATAGACCTAGAAATCCAGAAGATAGTACAAGAAGATGCAGGAAAGAGAAAACCTGACTTTCAAATTTCTGATGACGGAACACTAAGGTTCCGAGGACGATTGTGTGTATCTGACGATGCAAAGTTTAAAGAAGAGATCTTGTCGGAAGCTCATCGTAGCAATTACAGCATTCATTCTGATAGTACGAATATGTATCAGAATTTGTGTTAACATTATTGGTGGACCTGTATGAAGGCAACATCGCCAAACATGTAGCCAAGTGTCTAACATGTCAGCAAGTAAAGGTATAACATTGTAAGCCGAGAGGACTTTTGCAACCTCTCGAGATTCCCGAGTGGAAATGGGAGCATATCATAATGGATTTTGTGACAGGCTTACCTTTGGGTAGTGGTCGACAAATTGACGAAGTTGGCTCACTTCATTGCAGTACGAAAGATTCTTGATTTGGACAGGCATGCGAAGTTATACGTGCGTTAGATAGTTCATCTACATGGAGTGTCGATGACGATTACATCAGACCGAGACCCAAGGTTCACGACTACCTTTTGGAAAAGTTTGCAAACCGTTTTAGGAACCAAGCTACAGTACAATATGGCCTATCATCGTCAAACGGATGGCTAGTTTGAGAGGACGATTCAAACCCTCAACGACATGTTGGGAGCTTGCATGTTGGATTTCAAGGGAAGCTGGGAGGAACAGCTTCACCTTGTCGAGTTCGCCTATAATAACAGCTACTAGCAGAGCATTCAAATGACTCATTTCGAAGCATTGTATGGCAGAGCGTGCAGAACGCCGGTTTGTTGGGATGAGGTCGGAGAACGAAAGATCACAAGCCCAGAGTTAGTCCAGCAGTAAGTGGATGTAGTTGCAGTCATCAAAGACAGATTAAAGACTACTCAAATTAGTCAAAACGTTATGCAGATGAGCATCGAAGGCCTTTGGAATAATAAGTTGGTGATCACATTTTTCTGAAGGTGTCACTAATGATGGGTACTTTGCGTTTCGGTAAGAAGGGAAAACTGAGTCCGAGGTACGTAGGTGCCTTTGAGATTCTAGAAAGAATCAAGATCTTAGCGTATTGTCCTGCTTTGCCGCTGAGGTTGGCGCAAGTGTATGACGTCTTTCATGTGTCGATGTTGAGGAAGTATGAGCCTAACCCGACTCACGTGCTTAATTTTGAGGAATTGGATGTGGACGATAAAGTATCGTACATGGAAAGCCCGATTCATATTGTGGATCGGAAAGAACAGATTTTGCATACCAAGACGATTCCATTGGTTAAAGTGGTCTGGCTACACCACAATACTGAAGGAGCAACCTGGAAAAGTCAAGAGTTGATGAGACAACTGTACCCCCACCTTTTTGTTTAAAGATTTGTAATGGTTTATATTTTGAGGACAAATTTTTTTTTTATAGAAAAGGAAGAGTTGTGACATCCTAAATTTCAGGTTCTAATTTCGATTGAATAAGTTGGGCTTTTCATTGATGTGCCTATGGTTCTTTTCCCTGAGCTGATCACTCGTGGGATAACTAGTCTATCAGGTGAAGCCGTTAAGAAATCTAAACGCTAGAGACTTGAGAATTCGACTAGGAATCGACTGCTTGACCATGCTAAACTACAAGGGTCATTACGGCACATTAAAAAATCGATTAGAGACCGAAGATAGGTTGATTTGACAGAACCATTTGATTAAGTGTGCATGATTCCACCGAATTGCAAAATCCTTGTCGATCGGCACTAGACCGATTCTTTTGTCGTTTTGGTACCATGTATCCACATTTGAGACCTCGAGATTTTTACGACAACCAAGAGTCGGCAATGTGTCGAAGATGTACATTGTGGCTTGAAAATAATCAACCACATGTCAATTGCACTAAAAATTCCTAAAAGCTATTCGGTAGATTAGGTCATGCTAAAATTGTACCTGGTTGTAATTAACCGTGAATTGGAACTTGATTTCAGAAATTGAATGTTCTGTCATGTTACGGTTCATTTTAGGAACACCGACTCATCATCCGAAGATTTTTCTGCAAACCGAGATTTTTGGCGTAAAATCAAAGTTAGGCCGTTTTGGATTAGGAACTTCGAGGGACTATTTTTTAGCGCACCGTTGGCTGTCAAGTGAGATTTTTGGGTAAGGAAATATGTGGGTTTAAGTGTGGACACATTGGATGAATTTATGGGCATCAAATTGGGTTGATTGGAAGAGGAATTGACTGAAATTGGTGAGCAAATGTCACAAAATTCGTAGCCTTGGAGGGGTGCAACATTTCAGCCATGTTGGGAAGTTTCCTAAGGAAGATTGAGGAGAGAGAAGTGACTGTGAACAAGGGCTGACATGGTGGGGGCTTGTGATGAGTGAATGGGGATGAGATTGAAGACTTTAGAGGCCATTTGGGTCCCCCCTCTTCAGCAATTGTCTTCTCCTTCTTCCTCAGCCTTCCTCTCTCCTTTCTTGCTCTATTAAGAGCCAAGGAAACTATAAAAGCGCAAGGAAGCCGGCCAGCCAGCCGTTGACGCGCCCTATCGCTCATCTCACCGCCGCCCGTCCACCTGTAGCGCGCCTGAGCCCGCGTCGGCGTTCCGCTCGTCCACGAGCCAGCTCGCCGTTTTGTGTCGTCGTCCACGCCAGCCAACTGTTCTGAGCCACCATCCAACGTTGTCAGCTACCGTGAGTCGCCGTTCAAGCCATCGGAAGCCCCACTTGGTCCGCCTGGACCGCCGTCACCCCCTAGCTTTTCTCCTTAACTGTTCTAGTTTCGGTCCAACCTTTCTCAACCCAAGAGCAACAACTGAAGGTCTCACCCTAGTCGAGACTTCGTGAGCCTTTTCCAGGCCCTTCTCGGCCTCGCTTGGTGTCGTCGCAAGTTTGCTTGTCACCCACCTCCGTGTTGTCATCGCTGTGGACTCACTAGATCGCTAAACCAGTGAGTTTACTCACTAAACCTTGCTTAGGAGATTAATTATGCTTAAGGGTTGATTATATTAGGCTAAGCATGGTTTATGTGGTTAGATTAGTTTAGTAGAAGTTAATTAGATTATGTGGCTTGATTAGTTTAGTGGTTAATTAATTAAGGCTAATTAGGAAATCAGATTAGTGTAAGCTTAATTTGGCTCTTAATTAATTATTTTGTATTAATTAATTATTTCAATTTTATTTAATTTATTTATATTAATTTATATTATATTTAATTAATTTAATATTATTTAATTTAATTTTAGGAATATATTTAATTATTTATTAATTTCCAGAAATTATACCGAGATAGCCGGTCGTTAGAATTTCATGCTAATTGCAGTAGTGTGATGCAATTGATTGTTGGATGGTGTAATTCAGTGATAAATTGTGCAATTATGTGGTGATTCGAAATTTTGGTATTTAATTAGAAAATACCGGGTGTCCGGTTTTGACACTGGAAATGATTTTATGTATTATATCAAATAGTAGGACTTTAAAATGGAAGGATATCACTTTTGAAGATTTAATCTAACCGTGTACCCGCACACGACTATTTTTCCCGGATGTTTTTAATATGAAGAAAATAGGCTAGGATCACTATTTTTAATTGAAGCATTTTAGTGCAATGCTCAGTGTCATGGGCTGAGATTGAATGATCATGTGCTGGTTAAGAAAACCTATCCCCGAAACGAGTCGAGTGGACATGCCCCTATATGGGATGCCCACACAACAGATGTCGGTTACAATAGATTCTGGACCGATGCTCATTTGGGAACGCCTTTGACATACTAACGAAGCCATACTCAATGAGGATGTGTCATAACGATTTTGCCCTATAATTGGGACCCTTGTAATTGATTGAGTTGAGTGAAGTGTTTCAATTGTTGTGTGTATCGATTTTATGCAATGTGTACATGAACTGTGCTGACGTGCAAGAGGGAATTGAGGCGAGGTAAGTCCTCTATATTGTGTGGGTAGGCCACCATTGGGTGTATTTCCTTCCTAATAGGGGTTTAGGGGGTGAACTTATTGAGATATTATCTCACCCCATCATGGGCTTAACTTTTCAGGTCCTTAGAGGGTCGTTGTGAAGGATCGGAAGTCCCCGAAGCATGTGAAGGGGAAGTCCAAAGGATCGGCGAGTGTGTCCGATAAGTAGGTCGTTAGACATCTTCTTTTTGGGACCGATCTTTTGTACCTAAACACAATTGCTTATAAAAGTATGACTTTTGTGAATTGTTGCCCTACTTTTCTATCATATGATGTTTGCTATTAAGGTTTATTGTTTCGCTTCTGCATGTGCTTAATTGATTAGGTTGGCAACGCAACCTAGGAATGTCGCATTTGTATCGACCACCAAGGGATATGCGCACGCTCGAGGTTCAAGGTGTGACAGCTACTACTGCCGTTTACGCCACTAAGGCTACAGCCGTTATCGCACCTGTCGATGTCTCAGCTGGAAACGTAGTTGTAGAGAGAGAGAGAGGTCGATGCATAAGCTTGTGGAGCAGTTCTTAAACCTGAACCCACTGAGGTTCACTGGTGCAGGAGATCCTGAAGCTGTGTCGCTTTAGATTCAAGACTTAGAGAAAGCTTTTGCACTTTTGATGTGCACGGAAGAGGAGAAGGTTGTCCTAACAGTATACTAACTACAGGGTAACGCGAGTATGTGGTGGAGAGCCACCAGAGGCATGATTTTTCCTGAAGGCGTAGTTCCAATGTGGAATGCCTTTCTCCGAGCCTTTAATGGCAAATACTTTTTGGGTAATGCCCGAAAGCAGAAGATGAAAGAATTTCAGCGCCTCCGTCAAGGCATGCTTACCATGGATCAGTATGAAGCCAAGTTTGCGGAGCTGTCTCAATACACTCCAAGATTGATGGAGGATCCTAAAGATAAAGCTCGGAGGTTCAGGAATGGCCTCCGACTAGAGCTGAGAAATTAGTTGGTGCCATTCGACCTGAAGGATTATAATGAGGTGTATAGTCGGGCCCAGCTAATAGAGAGGAACTTGAGTGACCAAAATGCTGCGTCTGGTTTCAGGTTTAGTTCGAACAGAGAAGGAAACTAGTTTGGGAAGAAGCCCATGATCGGAGGAAGGTTTCATGTTCTGCCCAATAGGAAGGGTGGAGTAGACAAGTTGGCGCTGAGTCAGATTGGCGCATGTCGCTTTTGTGGAAAGCGACATAGTTTAACCCCATGCCCTCTAAGGACAGGAGCTTGCTTCAAGTGTGGCTAACAGGGCCACTTGGCTAGAGATTGTCCCAGAAGATCGAGGGGACAACAGCAGTTGCCACCGCCACCACCGCAGGATGGAGAGAACAGACCACCAGCTCAAGGATGAGTGTACGTCATCACTAGAGGATAGGCTGAGGACTTGCATAATGTGATTATAGGTATCGTTTCGCTAAACGACCATACTGCATATGCTTTATTTGATCTTGGAGCGACTCATTCAATTATCGCTGAACAATTTGTTAAGCTCATAGGATTGAGTCCTGAATTGTTGGAGCCAGTGGTTAGCATATCTACACCATTAAAGGATAAGGTATTGTCCACATTGGGTTGTTTTGGTTGCAAGTTAGTGATTGGTGAGCGAGAGGGGAGGATAGATTTGTTAGTTTGAGTTAAAAGAACTAAAGGTGTAGATGCAATAATTGTTGGATAAGAGATTCATATGTCCCAGTGCATCACCTTGGGGAGCACCAATTCTGTTTGTGAAGAAGAAAGATGGTTCGTTGTGTCTGTGCATCAACTATCGTCAACTCAATCAGGTGACGATTAAGAACAAGTATCCACTGTCGAGGATCGACGACTTGTTTGACCAGCTTTAAGGAGCGTCGATATTTTCAAAGATCGAATTAAAGGCGGGGTATCATCAGCTGAGAATCAGAAAGAAGGACATACCGAAGTCAGCGTTTCGTACTTGATACGGCCATTATGAGTTCACTGTAATGCCATTTAGTTTGAAGAACACCCTAGCTGCTTTTATGGATCTGATGAACCGAGTGTTTAAAGAGTATTTGGATTAGTTAGTGATTGTGTTCATTAACGATATCCTGGTGTATTCAAGAAGTTCTGAGGAGCACAAGGGACATCTGAGGATGGTACTTCAAACCCTGAGGAACCATAAGCTGTACGCTAAGTTCAGTAAGTGCAATTTTTGGTTGACTCACGTAGCATTTTTAGGTCACGTGATTTCAGGCGAAGGAATCTCCGTGGACCCGACCAAGATCGAAGTAGTTATCAACTGGCAAAAACTAACAACCGTGTCAAGGATTAGAAGCCTTTTGGTTTGGCAGGTTATTACAGAAGGTTCGTGGAAGGGTTTTCAGCGTTGGCGTCGCCGTTGACTCGACTACTAAAGAAGGAAGAGAAGTTCGTGTGGACAGACAAGTGCAAGTGTAGTTTCCAAGAGCTTAAGCAGAAGCTAACTACCGCACCTGTGCTGACCATTTCATCTGGTCCTAGACGATACAAGATCTATAGTGATGCGTCATTTAGAGAACTGGGTTGCATGTTGATGCAACATGGTAAGGTTGTTGCTTATGTGTCTCGTCAGTTGAGACCTCATGAGCTGAATTATCTGTCGCATGACTTAGAACTCGCAACAATTATTTTCGCTCTAAAGATTTGGAGACATTATTTGTGTGGAGAAATATTTCAGATCTTCACTGACCATCAAACTCCTTATGAGAGAATAGATACTTGAGACTTTGATGGTGAAGGAGTTGAATATGAGATAGCATTGCTGGATGGAACTCCTGAAGAACTATGATTGTGATATCTTGTATCACATTGGAAAGGCGAATAAGGTCGCAGATGCGCTGAGTCGGAAGTCTTCAATTGCGCATATGCTAGTTAAAGAATGGACTTTACTTGAGAAAGCTTGAGATTTGGTTTTCAAATTTGAGGTAGGCCACCTTTCAAATCTTATGGCCACCCTCAGAATTGAACCGGAAGTACAGATCAGAATCAAGACGCTTCAGTGGACAGACCCAGAGATTCAGAAGATCTTGCAAGAGAACACCGAAAAGAAGAAGGCTGACTTTTAGATTTCTGACGACGGAACATTGAGGTTCCGAAGACGAGTGTGTGTATTTGACAATGCAACGCTCAAGGAATAGATCTTATCATAAGCTCATCATAGCAGTTATAGCATTCATCATGGCAGTACAAAGATGTATCAGAATCTGCATCAACATTATTAGTGGTTCGGTATGAAGGCGGAAATCACCAAGCATGTCGCCAATTGTCTGACGTGTTACCAAGTAAAGGCACAACATTGTAAGTCGGGAGGACTTCTACAACCTCTCAAGATTCCCGAGTGGAAATGGGAACACATCATAATGGATTTTGTGACAGGCTTACCAAGGAGTCAGAGGAGTAATGATTCCATTTGGGTAGTGGTCGACAGATTGACGAAGTCGGCTCACTTCATCGCAGTACGAAAAGACCTTGATTTGAATAGGCATGCTGATTTGTACGTGCGTTTGATTGTTTGTCTACATGGAGTGCCAGTGATGATTACATCAGACCAAAACCTGAGGTTTACAGTTGCTTTTCGGAAGAGTTTGCAGGCTACTTTAGGATCGAAGCTATAGTACAGTACGGCCTATCATCCGTAGACAGATGGCTAGTTTGAAAGGACAATTCAGACTCTCGAGAACATGTTAAGAGCGTGTGTGTTGGATTTCAAGGGAAGTTGGGAGGAACAGTTTCATCTTGTTGAGTTTGTCTACAACAACAACTACCAGCAGAGCATTCAGATGGCTCCTTTTGAAGTGTCGTATGGCAGAGCGTGCCGAAATGCCGGTGTGTTGGGATGAGGTTAGAGAACGAAAGATCACAGGCCCAAAATTAGTCCAGTAGTCGGTGGATGTAGTTGCCGTAAGCATCGAAGGCCTTTGGAATTTTAAGTTGGTGATCACGTTTTTCTAAAGGTGTCACCAATGATGGGTACTTTGTGCTTCGGTAAGAAGGGAAAGTTGAGTCTGAGGTATGTAGGTCCCTTTGAGATTTTGGAAAGAATCGGAATTTTAGCGTATTGTTTTGCATTTCCGTCGAGGTAGGCGCAAGTGCATAATGTCTTTGACGTGTCGATGTTGAGGAAGTATGAGCTTGACCCAACCCACGTGCTTAATTTTGAGGAATTGGACGTGGACGACAGAGTGTCGTACGTGGAAAGCTCGGTTCAGATTGTGGATCGGAAAGAACAGATTTTGCGTACTAAGACAATTCCATTCGTTAAAGTAGTCTGGCAATATCATGGCATAGAAGGAGCAACTTGGAAAAGTGAAGATTCGATGAGACAACTGTACCTCCACCTTTTTGTTTAAAGATTTGTAATGGTTTAAATTTCGAGGACGAAATTTTTATAAGAGGGGAAGAGTTGTGACATCCTGAATTTCAAGTTCTATTTTCAATTGGATAAATTGGGTTTTCATCAATGCATTTATAATTCTATTCTCTGAGCTGATCACTTACAAAATAACTAGTCTATCAGGTGAAGCCGTTAAGGAATTTTAATGCAATAGACTTGAGAATTCGACTAGGATTTGACTGCTCAACCATGATAATCTGCAAGGGTCATTACGGCGTAGTTAAAAATTGATTAGAAACCAGAGGTAGGTCGATTTGACAAAGGTATGTGATTAGAATGTCGGTGTTTCCACCTAATTGCAAAATTCTTGTCGATCGGCATTAGATTGATTTTTCTATCATTTTGGTACCCTGTGTCCGCATTTGAAACCTCGAGATTTTCACGACAACCGAGAGTCGTAAATGCGTCAAAGATGTACGTTGTGGCTTGAAAATAGTCAACCACGAGTCAATTGCAATAAAAATTCCTAAAAGCTACCCAGTGGATTACGTCACACCAAAATCGCGCCATGTTGAAATTAACTGTGAAATTAAACTCGATTTCAAAAATTGAAAATTTTTTCATGTCACGATTCATTTTAGGAATGTCGACTCATCCTCCGAAGATTTTTCTGCAAACCGGGATTTTTAGCGAAGATTCAAAGCAGAGTTGTTTTCAACCGGAAAAATCCAAGAGCCATTTTTTAGGATTCAAGTTGGTTCAATTGGTGAGGAAAAATGTTAATTTGGTGGACGACACCTTGGTTGAATTTATGGGGACCGATTTATATCCAATTAAAGGAGCTTTGGTTCAATTTGGGGGAAAATGTTCCAAAATTCGTAGCTCCCTTAGTGTGCAACATTTGGACCACTTGGTTGGCTTGCTAAGGAAGTTTGAGGGCTGCAAATTGGCCATGGATGACAGCCATGGCTGGTGGGACCTTGCCAAGGGACCAAAGGGATAGAAGTGTTGACTTTTGAGGCAAGTGGCCCCCTCCAAGTCTTTAGCTGTCTCCTTCAAGTGGCTTACTTTCTCCATTATAGACCGTTTTGAGCTCCCAAAAACCAGAGGAAACCGCCAGCCATCTCCCTTTGGCCGTCGACTGCTCGCCGAGCTCTTTGCGCCGTTCACATGCTGTCACGCCCCCGTGCGAGCCCATTGCGCCCAGCCGCTCGTCCCGCTTGTCCCAAGCCACCTCGCCATTCCCTTAGCTGCCGAGGCCACCGTTGGAGTCCCTTGGCCACCGTCCACCTCCAACTTATCTGTCTTTACGTTGCCATCGTGGTGGACTCAACAAATCACGAAACCGGTGAGTTTACTCGTTAAATTCTGCTTATGGAGTTAATGATGCTTAAGGGGTGATTAGCCTAAGTTAATTAGTGTTTAGGTTGTTAGTTAGAACGGATTAGCGATTTAATTATTCGATTTTGCATGTTAGGTGGTTAGAGTAGCATAATTAGAGACCAGATAAGTTGTATTATTTATCTATATAGGTTCGGAAATTTTTCCGGCCCGTTTGGGCGGTTAATTAAGGGCACGCATGACAAAATTTCTGGAATAAAAATCAATTTCTATTCCATGGATGAGTTTCTTAGCAAAGAAACGCGTTGGATAACGATTCAGAATTTCTATTTCAATAGTAAAAATTCGTTTGATAAGAGAATAAAATTTCTATTTCTATGAGTGGCGATAGCTGACATTTGATGGGCGAAGTTTGATGTCCGGTGATTAGCGTCTAACGTTCGGTGATCGATGGCGGGTGGTTGGAGTTCGGCGTTTGACGATCGACATCTGACGTCCGGAGTCGAGCGGCCAACGGCGGGGGGCCAACGATTAGAGTCTAGCGGTAGGTGGCCAATAGTTGGAGTCTGGCGGCCGACGATCGATGGTTGGCGGCGGGTGGCCAACGATCGAAGTTTGATGGTCGACATCCGACTGCCAGTGGTGATCGATGGGCGGTTGATGGTAACCGATGGGCAGTCGGCAGGGGACGTTCAGTGGTCGGTGGTGGGCCTCCGGTGTCCGATGTTTGGCAATGAGCGGCCAACAACTAACTGGTGTCCAACATCCGACGGCCGGCGGTCGGTGACGAGCGGTTGGAGTACGGTGGCTGATGGCTGGCGTTTGGTGGCCAGCAGTTGGTGGTGAGTGGTGGATGGCCGTGGCCAGTGGTGGGCGGCTGGCAATCGACAGTGGGCGTTCGGCATCCCATGGACGGTGGGTGGGCGACGAGTGATGACAAGCATGAATGATGAAGAAAGTTTTTATTTCTCATTTATTTTCCAGAAATAGAAAAGCTAAAAATTTTAACTTTTGATTTATGCTCCAAATCTATTTATGAAATAGAAATTTGTTCTAGAAATAGAAAAATGAAATTACATTGCCAAACGAATTTTTGTTCCAAACTTGTTTCGAGGAATAGAGAAATAGAGAAATAAAGAAATCGAAACGTTATCATGCACGCCCTAAGCATTTCCATCCTAAGTTTCTATTTTTGGTAATTGATTGCATCTATTTAATTATTTTTTGTATTTATTTCATTATTTATTATTTTTCGAAAATTAGACTGAACTAGCCCGTGACCGGAATTTTGTGTTGATTGCAATGGTGTGCTTAATTTTTGCAATTGATTGCTAAATTGTGCAAACTGAATGGAAATTATAATTTTGGGTATTTATTCGAAAAGTGGGAAATTTTAATATTCAATTAGAAAAATCTCAGATGTCAGGTTTTGACACCAAAAATGGTTATAAGGACTAAATCGAATCGTGAGATTTTAAAGGTGTGAATATCAATCTTTTTAGTTCATCTCGAACTATCAGCTTGTGAGAGCATTGATTGTCAGCTTGCGAGAGCATTGATTGTCAGCTTGTGAAAGTATTGATTGTTAGCTTGTGAGAGCAACGATCTATTTATCAACTTATGTGAGCTACCATCTATATATCAACTTGTGTGAGCTACCATCTATATATCAACTTGTGTGAGCTACCATATATATATATATATATATATATCAGCTTGTGCGAGCTACCATCTATATTAGCTTGTGAGAGCATTGCATCCATTTCAGCTTGTGTGAGCAGTGATCGTATTGATGGATTGATAGATGGTATTGTTTGATAGATGATATGAATGGATAGATGGTATTGATCATATGGTGTTGATCAAATTGAATTGATTGGTTGAGATTATGAACTCTACTGACTTGCAAGAAGGAACTAAGCAATGTAACTCTTCTAACCTGCGCATAGACCGCCTCTAGGTGTATTTTCTTCCTAGTCGGAGTATAGGGGTGAACTTGCTGAGACTTTGTCTCACCCCGTCATGGGCTCAACCTTTTTAGGTCCTTAGGTGGCTATCCCTCCATAGCGTTTTGGTCGGCCGACGAGAGTTACTGAGTGGAGTTTTGATTACTATTCCCCCAGGAGGTCAATGGGTCTATGAACTCGTAGTGACCACCGTCTGAGTCGATGAGGGCCTACTTCAGAGGGTACCTCATTAGTTCAGAGCATGATTTTGTTATGGTTTCAATGGATTTCATGTGGGTCCCCTCCAAGATTTTGAAATTCTTGCCGTGGTAGTTAATGCCACTCTCTCTCCCGATGGGGCCATGGAGAACCCGACACTCTCTGAGCTATGGAGACCGAAGAATCAGTGAATGCATCTGATTAGTTGGTCTTAGGACAGTTCCCTTTTCGTTGAGCCGATCTTTTGTAGACTTCTGTGTATAGGTTAGTCTACTGTTGTATATAAACTGGGGATTTTATAAAAGCTTGTTTTGGTTATGCTTTCTTGCCTACTTTTCTATCCCATGTTGTGAGTTGTCAGGGGTTTTGTTTTGCTTCCGCATGCATGTTAAAAATAAATGGTTCGGCAACATGTCCTGGGACGTCGCAAAATTTATCGACCACCGAGGGATGGGCACGCGCTCTATGATTGGGGCGTGACATCCCCGCCCGAAGCGGTATTAGAGCTAATCGATAGTTTGAGTGATAAGGTGTGATAAGTTATGGGATAGTTAGTACGAAAAGCCTTTTGATTATGCTGGTGCATGTGATTGATAGCTAGTTGGTAGCTTGTTTTGTGATGATCACTCGGCTTCTAATTTTATGTGGAATTAGAAAATAGGTTTCTGTAAAGAACTTGTGCGAAGAGTGATCAGGAGTAGAAGACTCCTAGAAAGCGAACCATTGGACCTGCGACTCGAGGTAGGACGCCGACAAGAGTCGATACCCGAGGGGATCGTGGTAGAGCGTCGGCTCAAGCTAGCGCTAGTGGTGTATCACCGCCTCCTGTTGGTGCTGGGGTAACAGCCCCTGGTGATCCTAGGATTGAAGGGATCATGCAGGCGCTTGAGACGCTAGGAGCTTTAATGGGGCAGCAGGCTTAGAATCAAGCTACTGCTGCTCAAGCGGCCACTACTGCCGTCGTTGCCACCGCTGTCGTAATTGCCGAAGTCCCAGTTGGAAACGTAGTTGTGGAGAGAGAGAGGCCGATGCATAAGCTCGTGGAACAGTTCTTAAAGCTGAACCTGCCGAGGTTCACTAGTGCAGGAGCACCTGAAGCTGCATCGCTTTGGATCCAAGACTTAGAGAAAGCTTTTGAACTTCTAATGTGCACGGAAGAGGAGAAGGTTGTCCTAACAGTTTACTAGCTACAGGGTAAAGCAAGTATGTGGTGGAGAGCCACCAGAGGCATGATTTTTCTTGAAGGTGTAGTTCTGGTGTGGAATGCCTTTCTCCAAGCCTTTAATGACAAATACTTTTCGAGTAGCGCCCGAGAGCAGAATATGGAGGAATTTTAGTGCCTCCGTTAAGGCATGATGACCATGAATCATTATGAAGCCAAGTTCGCGGAGCTGTCTCAATATGCTCCATGATTGGTGGAGGATCCTAAATATAAAGCTCGGAGGTTCAGGAACAACCTCTGACCAGGGCTGAGAAATCCGTTGGTGCCATTTGACCTGAAGGATTATAACGAGGTGTATAGTCGGGCCTAGCTGATAGAGAGGAACCTGAGTGACCAGAATGCTGCGTCAAGTTCAGTTCGAATAGAGAAGGAAACTAGTTTGGGAAGAAGCCCATGACCGGAGGAAGGTTTCATGTCCCGCCCAACGGGAAGGGTGGAGTAGGCAAGTCGATGCCGAGTCAGATGGGCGCGTGTCGCTTTTGTGGAAGGCGACATGGTTCAACCCGTGCCCTCTGAGGACGGGAGCTTGCTTCGAGTGTGGCCAATAGGGTCACTTAGCCAAAGACTGTCCCAGAAGACCGAGGGGACAACAGCAGTTGCCACTGCTGCCACCAATGGGTCAGATTAGAGGGTTAGCACCGCATAATGCACCGTAGGGTGGACAGAATAGACCCCTAGCTTAAGGACAAGTGTATGCCATCACTAGAGGACAGGTTGAGGACTCACCTAATGTGATTACAGGTACGATATCGCTGAATGACCATGCTACATATGCTTTATTTGATCCGGGAGCGACTTATTCGTTTATAACTAAGCAATTTGTTAAGCTGATTGGATTGAGTCCTGAGTTGTTAGAGTCAGTGGTTAGTATATCTACATCAGTAAAGGATAAGGTGTTGTTTGCATCGGGTCATTCTGGTTGCAAATTAGTGATTGGTGAGCGAGGGGGGAGGATAGATTTGTTAGTCCTAGCCATGTATGATTTCGATATGATAATTGGCATGGACTAGCTCACCAAGCAATGAGCTAAGATGGATTGCTATCATAAAGCAATTCAGTATAACTTGTTAGTAGGTAAGAGTTTCAAGTTTATTGGGAGTTGGGGAGGACCCTCGATTATCTTAATTACGTCGCTTGAGGCAGCCTGTTTGAATATGAGATAGCGTAGCTGGATAGAACTCCTAATGGACTATGATTGTAATATCTTGTATCACCTTGGAAAGGCAAATAAGGTCGCAGATGCGCTGAGTAGGAAGTCTTTAGTTGCGCATATGCTGGTTAATGAATGGACTTTACTTGAGAAAGCTCGAGATTTGATTTTCAAATTTGAAGTAGGCCGCCTTTCAAATCTTATGGCCACCCTTAGAATTGAACCGGAAGTACGGATCAGAATCAAGACGCTTTAGTGGACAAACCCAGAGATTCAGAAGATCCTGCAAGAGAACACCGAAAAGAAGAATGCTGACTTTCAGATTTCTGAGGACGGAACACTAAGGTTCCGAGGACGGTTGTGTGTACCTGACGATGCAGTACTCAAGGAAGAGATCTTATCATAAGCTTATTATAGCAGTTATAGCATTCATCCTGGCAATACGAAGATGTATTAGAATCTGTGTCAACATTGTTGGTGGTTCGGTGTGAAGGCGGACATCACCAAGTATGTCGCCAATTATCTGACGTGTCAGTAAGTGAAGGCACAACATTGTAAGCCGGAAGGACTTCTGCAACCTCTCGAGATTCCCGAGTGGAAATGGGAACACATCACAATGTATTTTGTGACAGGCTTACCAAGGAGTCAGAGAAGTAATGATTCCATTTGGGTCGTGGTCGACAGACTGATGAAGTTGGCTCACTTCATTGTAGTACGAAAAGACCTTGATATGGATAGCCATGCAGATTTGTACGTGTGTCAAATTGTTCGTCTACATGGAGTGGCGGTGACGATTACATCAGATCGAGACCCGAGGTTTACAACTGCTTTTCAGAAGAGCTTGCAGGCTGCCTTATGAACGAAGCTGCAGTATAGTGCGGCCTATCATCCGTAAACAAATGGCTAGTCTGAAAGGACAATCCGGACTCTCGAGGACTTGTTGAGAGGGTGTGTATTGGATTTCAAGGGAAGCTGGGAGGAACAGCTTCATCTTGTCGAGTTTGCCTACAACAATAGCTACCAGCAGAGCATTCAAATGGCTCCTTTAAAAATGTTGTATGGCAAAGCATGCAAAACACCGGTGTGTTGGGATGAGGTTGGAGAACGAAAGATCATAGGCCCGTAATTAGTCTAGCAGTTAGTGGATGCAGTTGCCATAATCAGAGACGGATTAAAGATTGCTCAGAGCTGCCGGAAAAGTTATGCAGATAAGAGTCGAAGGCCTTTGGAATTCCAAGTTGGTGATCATGTTTTTTTGAAGGTGTTACCAATAAGGGGTACTTCGCGTTTTGGTAAGAAGGGAGAAAGATGAGTCCGAGGTACGTAGGTTCCTTTAGATTCTGGAAAGAATCGGGATTTTAGCGTATCATCTTACATTGCCCCGAGGTTGGCGCAAGTGTATGACGTCTTTCATGTGTCGATATTGAAGAAGTATGAGTCTGACCCAATCCACGTGCTTAATTTTGAGGAATTGGACATGGACGACGGAGTGTCATATGTGGAAAGCCCAATTCAGATTATGGATCGGAAAGAATAGATTCTGCGTACCAAGACAATTCCGTTGGTTAAAGTGGTCTAGCAACACCAATGCACAGAATGAGCTACTTGGGAAAGTGAAAATTCGATGAGACAACTATATCCCCACCTTTTTGTTTAAAGATTTGTAATGGTTTAAATTTCGAGAACCAAATTTTTATAAGAGGGGAAGAGTTGTGACATCCTGAATTTCAGGTTCTGCTTTTGATTGGATAAGTTGGGCTTTTTCATCAACACGCCTATAGTTATATTCTCTGGGCTGATCATTCACGAGATAACTAGTCTATCAGGTAAAGTCGTTAAGGGATTTTAATGCAATAGACTTGAGAATTCGTCCTAGAATTGACTATTTGACCGTGCTAATTTGTAAAGGCCATTACGGCATAGTTAAAAATCGATCAGAGACTGGAGATATGTCGATTTGATAAAGGTATGTGATTAGAGTATGGGTGATTCCACTTAATTATAAAATTCTTGTCAATCGGTACTAGACTAATTTTTCTGTCATTTTGGTAACTTATGTCTGCATTTGAAACCTCGAGATTTTCACGACAACTGAGAGTCGCCAATGCGTCGAAAATATACGTTGTGGCTTGAAAATAATCAACCGTGGTCAATTGCACTAAAAATTCCTAAAAGCTACTTGGTGGATTAGGTCACGATAAAATCGCGCTAGATTGAAATTAACCGCGAAAATGAACCCAATTTAAGTTCGGTCATGTCACGATTCATTTTAGGAACGTTAACTCATCCTCCGAAGATTTTTCTGCAAATCGGGATTTTTTGCGAAAATTCAAAGTAGGGCCATTTTCGACCGAAACAATTCGAGGGCCATTTTTTATCACATTTTTGGAATTCAAGTTGGTTTAATTAGTGAGTTTAAAAATGTTAATTTGGTCGGGGACACCTTGGTTGAATTTATGCGGACCGATTTAGATCCAATTGGAGGAGATTTAGTTCAATTTAGGGGAAAATGTTCCAAAATTCGTAGCTCCCTTGGTGTGCACCATTTGGACCACTTGGTTGGCTTGCTAGCGAAGTTTGAGGGCTGCAAATTGGCCATGGCTGGTGGGACCTTGCTAAGGGACCAAAGGGATAGAAAGGTGGACTTTTGAGGCAAGTGGGCCCCTCCAAGCCTTGAGCTGTCTCCTTCTTTTTCAAGTGGCTTGCTTTCTCCATTGTAGACCATTTTGAGCTCCCAAAAACTAAAGGAAACCACCAGCCACCCCCCTTGGCCGTCGACCGCCCGTCGAGCTCCTTGCCATCGTCGTCGCCGCTCACATGCCATCGCACCCCCGCGAGAGCTTGTAGCGCCCAGCCACTCGTCCTGCCTATCTCGAGCCACCTCGCCGTTCAATAAGCTGCCTAGGCCACTGTCCAGCTACTGTCCGCCTCCGCCTAGCCCGCTGCAGCCTCGTCCGCCCGTCCCATGCCGTTTCCAGCTCGTTTAGTCATTCGGCCCAGCCTTTTCGATTCTTGGACAGAATAAAAAACCAGCAAGTGTCAGTGGGCTTCGTGGCCCATTTTAGGCATCTTCTGGGCCTTGTTGGGTGTTGCCGCAAGGTCGTTTGTTGCCCGTCTCTGTGTTGCCGTCATCGTGGACTCACCAGATCATGAAACCGGTGAGTTTACTAGCTAAACTCTGCTTAAAGAGTTAGTGATGCTTAAGGGGTGATTAGCCTAAGTTAATTAGTGTTTATGTGGTTAGTTAGAACGGATTAGAGATTTAATTATTCGATTTTGCATGTTTACTGGTAAAAGTAGCATAATTAGAGACTAGATAAGTTGTACTATTTATCTAGATAGGTTCAGAAATTTTCTCAGCCTGTTTGGGCAATTAATTAAGCATTTCCAACCTACGTTTCTATTTTTGGTAATTAATTGCATTTATTTAATTATTTATTATTTTCCGAAAATTAGACCGGGATAGCCCGTGATCGGAATTTTGTGCTGATTGCAATAGTGTGCTTAGTTTCTTTAATTGATTGCTAAATTGTGCAAATTGAGTGGAAATTGTAATTTTGGGTATTTATTCCAAAATTGGGAAATTTTAATATTCAATTAGAAAAATCCCGAGTGCTGGGTTTTGACATCAAAAATGATTTTAAGGACTAAATTGAATCATGGGATTTTAAAAGTGTGAATATCAATCTTTTTAGTTCACCTTGAACTATCAGCTTGTGAGAGTATTGATTGTCAGCTTGTGTGAGCATTAATATGTCAGTTGTCAGGGGTTTTATTTCGCCTCCGCATGCGTATTAAAAATGAATGGGTCAGCAACACGTCCTAGGACGTTGCAAAATTTATTGACCACCAAGGGATGGGCACGCACTCGAGAATCGGGGCGTGACAAATATGATATTCGAATTAATTCCTAATCAGGAACATGAGATCGGTATTTCTATACACAAGGATAGTAAGCTAAACAAAGAGCCAAATCTGATAAGATCACCCAACTAAAGCTTCCATGAACATTATCAAGTGACAAACTTGAGATCAAATACATAAAACGATTATTAGATAGAGGGTAGATGAAACCATTGTTGAGGACAACCTCCAGAAGAAAACCCCTAACCGATAATGGTTTCCTTTTCTTTCTCTCCATCTTCTCTCATTATAATCTCAAGGTTCTAGTCACTCAGGCAAAGAAATGAAAAATATTGGTAAAACTTCATGGTAATGGGCATATGGATAGAAATATTTATAGATAAACCCCATTAACAGAAGTTTTGAATTAGCCAAATGAGAAATGGTTATTTCAGCTCAAATAATTGATGAGTTGGGTAAAACCAAAAGCACAAGCTTTTAATTAAAGGATTGCAATGGTCATAGAAACCAATTTTGAGCCCTGGTAATCATACTCAAAATCCTATTGTGCATACAAAGAGATCCAAATTTCACATTTGGTACACATATCAGCAATGACGACCAAACTTGAAGAAAGGGAGGAAAGGGGGGAGCAATCACTTCAAACAACAAATGACAACGATGATTTATCCCCTAGTTCATATTTTTCCCATTGAGATAGCATGCTTAAGAACATTTACGAATGGAAAAAATAGATATAGCATTAATGTGAAGAATTTACAATGAAAGAGCAATAAACAAGACATTCAAGTAAGAACTTCTATACACGAACAAGATTCTATTACATTTTACATTTCAGCTTTCTAATTCTTTTGCTAATGCCAGCGTTCCATCTGTTCACATTCCTTTGCAAGTGTCCTTCCCAAATATTCAGTGCCCCCAAATCCTCCAAACTGCAGTAATTCTCTGACTCTCTTCATTGTTTCTC
The DNA here is from genome assembly GCA_019915185.1 of Eucalyptus camaldulensis. Classification (NCBI taxonomy): domain Eukaryota; kingdom Viridiplantae; phylum Streptophyta; class Magnoliopsida; order Myrtales; family Myrtaceae; genus Eucalyptus; species Eucalyptus camaldulensis. Next base: position 10,458,912 of record JAHSVA010000013.1, on the reverse strand, counting down.
TGAGACAATAATGAGGATAAGACATCTTATTGACCTAACAAGATATATTGAGGTAGAAACTATTAAAGTTGTTGGACAGTGCAATCAGATTCTTAGTTTGAAACTTAACTGCAAACAAAGCATTAAAAAAACATGTAAGACATTAAGAATGAATTAAGAATCAAGATCAAGAAGTCATATCAACTTTTAAGTTGAAAGATGCATACTCTACTCACTTGGGCATCTTCCTCCCAATTGAGACAACACAGCTGCCGCATGAGACTTCAAGCCTCATAATAGTTTTTCATTGTGCTCAATATTTATACCATGTTAGAAACTATTATGTACGTCATGTATAACTGCTACAAGCACTAGCATATAAAAAGCAGTACACCACGTATCCATGTTAAGCAAAGAAAACTAGATTGGTAAGATAACATTCATTATGTATTATGTAAAAGCAAACTCTCTTCCAAGCAAAACGTAGTCCGTGAAATGGATGGCGGTTAATAAATTTGTAAAAGTCTCAAAGAAAGAAATACAGCAGCATCAACCAAATTCGCAGCCATCGTACTCATGACCAAACAGCAATAGCTTAATGACATAACTGAACTTTTCCACCCACAAGCATAATTAAAGCACAAACAAATTCCATAATCTAGGAGTCACCTAAACCACAACCGTTTTAATTTGACTAAATTGAACATATTTTTGATTCAATATTTAAAATAAACTATTAATTTGATGAAAATGAGCATGTCATGATTGTTTTTTTTTTTTTTTACCCCGTCCGCTTAGAGTGTAGATCCTCACAATAAGCTCGGCCTTTGTAAATGCTACGCTAAAATTTGTAATTGACATTTGAAGCATTTTCAATCTTCAATGACACCATCAACAGAAGGTGACAAAAACCTATCCCACATGAGATGCAATTAAGCACATCAATTAGATTCAAGTCCTCAAGTGTATATATCTATTGAATCTATTATTAATTTATGACATGGGAAACAAATAGTTCATTAAGGCTGTGCATCTCTTCTCATTTGCTGACCTATTTAACAAACGGGCCACGTTCAATGATCTAATAAGATTTGTTAAGCTTATCCTGCTCAGATTAACCTATCTAACAGTCCATACCAACTTGACATTACCAAACATGACCAATAAACATGGATTGCCATCTCTATTAGCAGCTAAAAGTTCACTCAATGAGCTTGCTATTTGCATTGCATCATGCAGCTTTTTTTTTCTTTTTTAACCAATTCAGAATATTTCTCAAGAGAGAGTGGAGAACACATTTTGACGATAAAGGATTCTTGTGAAAGAAATTTCTTGTTGAGAAGTAATGAAGGTAACATTACAGCCATAGCATGGAATACTTGCTTCTACATCATGCAGTGAATTGTACCATCTTCAAGTCCCAAGATAGCAACCTTGCCAGCAAGACCTCGGCATAATGATTGTTAAATTAATGTCTTGAGTTTGAATTTGGATGACCATTTATCATACCGAATTTTGTTGATAAAGATTTCCCAAGTAGAAGAAATTCTCTAAACCCTTGAAGATTTACAAAAGAGAAAATAAATGACAAAAGAAGAATTTCTTCTTTGGGCACACAACTTTCACACCTGGATTTTCTTCTTTTAGCCGATGGAAACAAAGGAAGGGAAAAAAAAAATGAGAAGCTTGTGCACGTAAGCCTCTACACGTGAAACAAAGCGTAGGTGGTCCCAAAAAGTAGGTTACTCTCACAGTAGATTTGGCTAAGAACGGAAATATCACATATGCACATTTTACATGCATACAATCATATATACGATTATCATCTTGGTGCATATGATCGAACACAAAGCTATTACGTCTGTAAGAGTTTCTTCTCTAGATTGGCAATAAATCCTAGAGAACGAATGATAAAATTAAACAATTTTACATTCATGTATATCTATACATCATTAAGTTTTTTTTTTTGCTACATGATACTCTTGTCAAGAGTACGAAATATAATCTCACAATCTTATACTCGTGTCGACGAGGAGAGTAGATACATAATAAGTAGGAAGAACAAAAGAACAAAAGTTAATAAAACCAGACTAGTGGTTCAACCAGTCAAACATGAGAACCGTACTCTACCAGTTCAACCGGTTGAACTGATTGCATGTGACCTTATCTGATAAAGGATGCATGTTCTAAACAAAAGGAGCCCCGGTCACTCGGCAGAGCCGCTTGAGCACAAAAGACTAGATTCCGGTCCTCAAAAGCATTGTCTTAATTTCTAATAGACTAAACCAATACAATCAATAAATAAATTATCTGCCACAAAAAGGAGCAAGAAGACACGTGGAGCAAATGGGTGGCATGCCTGTTAGTAACAAGAGGTCGGAGTTCCAAACCCCAACCCATTTTCTCGAGACAGATATCTAAAACTCATCTAAATGAATTACTTTCGAGAAAGATATCCACGTACTTTCTAATGGTATGGAGAATATAATATATATGTGTCATGGTTCATTTTGTACTTAAAGGAAATCGCTAGATCTCTTATATGATTTAAAAGAATTGATTTCGAGGGATAAATTGTAAAAATAATAGCCACTGTGATGCAAGATGAAGAGTTGAAGACGCTTTTAGAGTTGATTCCCCATGTGGTGTGCTGCGGTACTATATCGAATAGCAGTTACCCAATGTACTTAATATTCTACAACGCATACCGAGGTGATGGATAGAAAGATGTCGAACGGATCAGAGATACCGGTCAAGATCATCAAACTTATAAGCATGATAACCCAAACAGAGGGAGTTTGACATATGAGAGTTGCGTATATGTGTTTAACCAAATCAAAATGGGGACTTCCATGACTACTCCTTAGGAAAATTGTCCAAAAAGTTCTAAACCTATTACACTTGTGTCAATTCAATCGTAAACTTTTCAATTTTGCTAATTAAATCTTAAACATTTTCATTTTTTACTAATTGAGTTCATACAATCAATTTTAGCTAGAATTTGCTAATGTGGATGGTTGGCGTTGACATGGCACTTTTTAAATGATATTTTAATAATATTTTAAATTTTTTATGATTTTTTCTTTTCTTTTCTTTTCTTTTTTACATTTCTTGCTTTTATTTTTGTGTTTTGGAGTTAGACTGGTGAGAATGGCCGGCCAACCTGGGTCGAGGGCTCGCGCGCCCTTGCTATGGCCTCACCAGCCTAACTCCAAAACCCAAAAAAAAAAAAAAGTAAAAAAAGAAAAGAAAATAAAGGAAAAAAACCATAAAAAATTCAAAATATTATTAAAAAAGTGACATCTTAGTGCCGGTCATCCACATTAGTATATTCCAATCAAAATTGGTCGGATAGACTCAATTGACAAAATGTAAAAATGTTTTTGACTCAACTAGCATAATTGAAAGGTTTAAGACTAAATTGGCAAAAGTGCAATAGGTTTAGAAATTTTTGAACAATTTTCCCCTCCCTCTCTCTCATAGGCACACTATGCTTGTGGAACTATTCTGAGTTCAAAATGAAACACATTATAAGATTAGAGTATATATGGTAGTCAATTTCACAGGGGATTACAATGGGCATAGACCATGGAATTTGCCAAAGTCACTCACCCTCACCGTGTGGCAAAAGGAAAACGAAAAAGACAAAAAAAAAACAAAAAAAAAAGAAAGGAAAAAAATTCAGAAAAGTTAATAAAAAAATTGTAAACATTATCCACATTGGCGATTTCCGCTCAAAATTTGACCGGGGGGGATTACATTGGTAAATCCTCCAAAGGTTTAGAACTTAATTAGCCAAATTAAAAAAATTTAGGATTGAATTGGTGCAAGCACAATAGGCTTAAGACTTTTTGGTAATTTTTCCTAATATTGTGTGCCGAACATCCAATACTAATTTGGCTTGAAAGGACGTCAAGTGTTTACACACTTTAAATAGCTAAAACTCACTTTCACTTAGGTGATGCCAAGTGGACACTAACAAGATATTTTTACCACTAAGTAGATATGAAAAGATGTAATAAGCACACGGCAACATGTATGCATTTTTATCAATAAGTGACAGGAATATCATATTAGAAAAGAAGATTGGTTGGTTAAACTAATATGAAGGCACATTAGGTACTTATTTGTATTTGATCTTGTCGCGACCTAACCTCGCGTAAAGTACCTAGAGTTTGTTTAATGGATTACTAAGTCTAAACTTAGCTCGAGCTCTCTCAAGCCCATACCAATTCACGACTTAAGTTTAAGTTCTTAACATACAAATGATTTTTCAATTATGAGTCATCACTAATCTATTTTTGGTGGGTAGATTAGAAACTCAAGTAAAGAAACAGGAGATTTACTTTACTCTAGTTCAGGGACTTGATTATGCTAAATTTCTCGAACGCCCTCTCGGTACCTTTCTCTTTTATTTTGAAAAAATGTTTTGCAAGCAGCTTGAATTAATTTTAATTTACTTCCCTAACATATGAAGTGATCGTGTGGGTGTGCAAACCACCAATTTAACACCCAAATAAAGCAATAAATAAATTATGGGACTTACCTCATAGCAACGAAAGCATCTGCAATGTTAGATCAGAATTCACATTAATAATCCTAGATATAATTTTTAATTAACACGCAATCACTTAATTTTTATTTTCACTTGTTTAATGAGAATCATGCTTTATGCAATGCATGCTATTTTTAACATGAAGCAACATGACATAGCAATATGACCTAAACTACATGAAATAAGTATAGTATTTTTTTTTTTTTGTGTTTTTTAATAAGAATCCAATCTATCCTAGAGAAAGTAACTAATTTATTCTAAGACAATGGGTTTTTTTTTTTTGGTATTTTACGTAAAATTCGAATTAAAAAAATAGCAAAAATTGTCTATCTAGATTAAAATATCATCCAACTTATATTAGGAATTAGATTAGGCCAAATCCTACTTTAAACTAAAATGTTATCTTTATTAGGTAATCCTAACCTAAAATCTATGTAGCACTGACACGGACACGTGACATGCGACACGACATGACACGACACGCCAACACCTCATTTCTTAAAAATAGAGAATTTCGACACGTTCCGACACGTTATATATTAAATATATTTATACATAAATACATAAATAATAATAATAATAATAATAATAATAATAATAATAATAATAATAGCCTAGAATTAATTTACATGAAAAATATTAAATAATATCATTCATTATTCTAATTTGTTACAATAATACACAAAACTTAGAGGAAAAAACATTGTTTAAATAAAAATGCTGAAATTATATTTTTAAATTTATTTATTTATCATATATAGCATTTTTTATTACTTCTTTCATAGTAAAAGACTTTTTTAAAAAATAAAAAAATTCTAAAAAACAAAATTGAAAAAAAAAAATTGATCCCGTGCGTGTATATTTATAGCAATTTTATTACTTCTTTTATTACTTATTTTGTTATATTTATATTTTGACCCCTCAAGTATTAGAAATTTTTAAAATTGACCCCGTGCGTGTCGGAATTATGGACTCGCGTGTCGGAGCGTGTCAGAGAGAGTTGACCACATGTCGGATTTTTCGACACTCGTTGACTGCGTGTCAGAGCGTGTCGAACACGACACGAAGGCTTCCAGAGAGTGTCTGTGCTACATAGCCTAAAATACAATCTGTCTAGGAAAAATTATCTAAACTTATTATTAATTAGAAAGATTATATTGAATTAAATTAAACAATGCAATCTTATCCTAATATGCAATGAGTAGATGACATGCAAAGAATGCTCTAATTCTAGGCTTTCTTTTTCTTTTTATAAAATTCGAAATTAAAATTGTCCAATAATTAAACATGCAATTTAAATTAATGAAAAGAGAATCTAACATCCTAAATTATTTTTTTTTGGTATTTTTTATTTAAAAAATTCTAAATAAATAAATTTACTAATCTTAAACATGCAAACTACCTTAAACAAACAATTAACCCAATCTAACTCAAATATATATATATATATATATATTGGGGTTTTTCTTTTACGGAAACAAAACGGATTCAAACAACACGACGGCAGATCAGGCAAGATATGATTGATATTCATCTAATAAATTGATTAATCGTATCTCGAGCATGAGATCGGATTGGCCAATTTTAACAAAACCGCAATTGTATCTCGAGCATGAGATCGGATTGACGATTTTTCCATGTGATTGTGAGTCATATTCCGAGCATGAAATCGAACTGTCGATCATATGCATGTTGTGAAATTAGGAAGATTTCCCAATTTATAAGGCTACTCGAGATTACAAATATCATAGCATATCGAGAATTTCAATCATGTGCATCAACAAATATTTCAAATAAGGAAACGGAAATTTCAGAAATCAAAATAGATAAGATTTTCACCTAATTTGAATATTGGCTTATGAATTCCGATCCTCGAACGGCTGCTCGCAACGCAATGTGGTAATGCTGGGCGAAACTCACAGCTCAGACTTGGATGTCGGGACTAGATTGTGGTGGTGTTGAGGCTCACTGAATTAGACTTAAATTGCCCCAACAAACTGCCGAGGAAAGCTGGGAAGCTCAGCGAAGTGGACTGGACTCGCGCCAGGTGACGTCTGTGATCACTCGGAAATCGTGGCTGAGCATGACGGTGCAGCAAACATGTAATAACCTCAGCAAGAAAGCGCAGCCACAAGAAAACCAAAAATAACGCAGAAAGAAAATTTCCCTCGTCTTTTCCTCCTCTTATTTTCAAGTGCTCATGTGGGCATGCTATGTGTCCCTCGTATGTGACTCCAAAAAGAGAAAAGAAGAAAGTCTTTTATGAAGAACTAAAAATTCCCTTTGCTGTTGCTCAATGATCGTCTCCGTTCGCACTTGACGTTAATCTCCTTTGAGGTCAAGCTAAGAAGGAGAGAGCGGGACACCAGCGATCCGGACTCCAGAACTCAGCGAGTTGGGAGGCTCTTGGCTAGCCGCTTCGTCGAAGGACAGCGGCAAGCCTCGTGGTGGTTTAGGGGATAACAGCAAACTCTGAGCAACGACAATGATGTCAGGTGGCAATGCTTGAGCAAGGCTCAACCATCTGGGGACTTTTAGTGCAGGAGATCAGCAAGGGGCAGAGACGGCCATAAGGCGGCAGTAGCGTCGGTGGTGGCTAGCAGCAATTGGCGCATCCGTAAGAATCAAGCAGCTGGCTCGTCATGGCAGCAGGCAGCGTCATGGATCCAATCGAAACAAAGAGTGGCAGCGAGCTGTTGTGGTGTGATAGCGGAGAAGGCGAGACAGGGATACTCGCCATCGTGGTGGGACGCGGTGTCTCAGCCAAGGCTTGGCCGAGAGAATTCTCCTCTCCTATCTACTCCTCGCGAGTTTCTTCTCAATGGGCATGTATTCTATTGTGCGTGGCCTTTTTTTTTTCTTGAACGTCATGCTTTTATACTGGTCGAATCTGAACTTCAAAAGAGGATATTTGAATATAGGGAAGAAGTCCACGTATTGACTTCCCTCTTTTGTGAGGGTTTATATTTCCTTTGTATACACTGCGGATTCATATATCCTCATTGAATATATATCTTTTTAATATTCCTTCTTATCCATGAATAATGCTAACCCTTCTTGCCCTTTTTGATATCTTTGTCCGCACACTTACATTCACAAGATCAAAAACAAAAAAATCTCCAAATATCAACCCACAATTGATCGAACATTGCCTAAAGTTCAAGATCGTAATAAAAGTTTCCCGGATTCTGAATATTTTAAAGATGAGCTCGCAATATCTCTTCCGCACACTTGCCTTTACTGAGGATAATGAAAAATCCACCGTCATATCATCGAAAATATCAAATCTCCATTCCTCACAAGATAATTTTCATTCTTCAAAGAATAACGGGCTCAGGCTAATTTGCTCTCTTCATGGACTTAGTCCAACTCGTCAAATTAAAGCTTAGTACTATCAATTCAAACCCAACTGTCACCAGTTCGATGCAAATGCAATAATAAAAAAGTGCTCCTAAAATTATATGCTATGCAATTTAATTCTAATATTTTTGTTTAAAGGTTAAAAATTAATCCCTAATTTTGTATGAAATAAATGAATGACCGGGTCACTAAAATTTATGTGTCAATAGCTATCCCTCTTTGATGGTAAGCTCACAGAGGTTGCATTTAAAGACAAATTGAGACCTAAATTTTGACTATGCACATGCAATGAATGATTTTTTGTTGGAAAATGAATCCCATTTTAAAATACAATTTATATGATGCATCCAAATGCTAATGCAAACAATAAAGGAACCTATCTAGAATGACTTACCTTTTAGGAGGTAAAGCAATTCAAGATAATTGATGTTACATGTCCAGAACTTGTATCTTTCTATGATCGTCCAGAATAGTAATTGGGTTTTGTAAGAAATATGCTTTCCTAGGACCGTACCTTTCTACGGTTGCCTAGCATGGCAATATTTGATTGTCTAGGACCCAAACCTTTCTTCGGTAGCTTTGACGGGAAAAATTGCTTTTTCAAGACCCATGCCTTTTTATGATCGCCTGTTAAAGCCACAAATATTGTCTAAGACCTATACCTTTCTACGGTCGCCTTAAACAGACTAAATCTGGAGAAAAACTTTAGGGACAATTCAATCAAGTTGAGTGTCAATGTACTTAAGAGGGAATACCTATGCAATGACAAGTATTTAAAATATGGATAGAGATATACTTACCTGGTAACATCTTTAATCCTAGGGGATATTTCTCCTGTAAAGCCTAGTCATAAAAGAGGTAATATGCATTTGCGGTCACAGACAATGCATGAATTAATTCAAGTGAGGTTCATGCGTGATACTTTCTATCAATCTTGCATCACCTAATATCCATTGGGAAGAATTTCAAAAGAATATTCCATTCCAAACACATGAGTGTCATTGATGTGTCAAATGAAGGACCTATCGGTTTGAAATGACTTTTTACTTATCCTGTTAAAAATGCTATTTCGTCTTGACCATTGATACAAGAATATGACAATCACTCTATCTCACTATTATCATGCCAAACAAGAGTCTGAGCAATCTCGCAAGTGGTACGACCTTATCAATCTAAGAGGTTTTTAACGGGTACCGTAATGTGGGCTTGGTCAACGGCTTAACAAAAGGGACTCTTTGGGTCAAATCTATTGAAAGAATGATATTCTGCAATCATTTTTCGGGTTTACAAGTCAAGAAACCTATGAAATAAGATAGAAATTGTCTTGCTCACACTTCTTCGAGTGATACTTTTAAACATATTACGTTAATTCAAGTGCCCTAAATTGAAGAGACTTTGCAAGGGACATAACGTAAGCTAAGTTCATGAATTGAGGAACAAAATGATTGTTAGGCTCAAAATGTGTTTAGAGGTGAAAATTGGGGATCATCTTAATGTTACCACCAATCTTCTTCATCACCATTGGGGATTTTCTCTATATCGAAGTTCCATTGACTGTAACACCTTGTCACTTGTTTGAATTTTTTTTCCATAGGCATTGGCCTTGCTTTTACCAGACACTGCTTTTCCAAGCTCCTTAATTTTCATTTCATTGTTTTTTTTTTGTCTATGGGAATCGGCCTTGCTTTTACCAGGCATTGCTTTTCCAAGCTCCCTAATTTTCATTTCATTTTATTTTTGTCTATGGGCATCGACCTTGCTTACCAAGCATACTACTTTTTCATGCCCCCTAGTTCTATTGAATGACCATATGGTGTTTTAACATTTTGGACTTTTGGGAGGTACTTATCTTCTGTCAGCATTCCAAACCATATTGTTTGAACAATTGCCTTTTTCCTTACCCTAGTGGGGGATATGATTACCAACTGAGTTTAAAGAAATGAAATTACAGGCTCAAGTGGGCTACACAATTGATATAAGTGTGTAGGATAAAGAAAGAACCGCTCATCGTCATCCTAAGGCACTTAAATTATCATATGAATTCATCTGTAATAGTAATACTTGAAGATTGATGCAAGCAAGAAAATTCCTATCAATTTACCTCCAGTTTGCTCTAATGCGGGGTGCTTCTTGACAGGGATAATTTAAAGTTTTTTTTTTTTTTTTAATGTGTGTGGGCTTAAAAGGGCTAACAATGGATAAACCTATAGTGTTTGGGATAGAGAAAGAAAATGCCTCTTATCACCTTAGTTGACGTACCATTTGCGAGATAACCCTTTTCCTTGTGGGCATTGAACTTTTTCACACAACTCACTGGGGATTAGTGTATGAAACAGTGTACAAAGTAAGGTTTGCCTTTCATCATTCCAAAGTATCCCATTTGACACACTCAATTTACCTCACACAATTCATCAGGGAAACCATTACTTTAGACCAAATGGCCATGCAAGATTTGCAACAAATGTGAACAATTTAAATTTGCAACTTATTGAGGCAACTTATTCATCATAGAAATGCTTGTAATTCAAAACATAACACAGCAAATTCTATTATGAGTAATATTTCTTGACAGCATCAGAGTTAACAAGATTGGAAAACTCATGACCATCCATTTCCACTAGGATCAAGGCGCCTCTAGGGAGTACCTTCTTCACTACATATGGGCCACTGTAATTTGGAGCAAACTTGCCCCTAGGATCCGGAAAAATCGGCAATAGCTTTCTTAAGACTAGATCATTTACCTTGAAATATCTATGTTGTACCTTCCGGTTGAAGGACCTGACCACTCTCTGTTGATAAGTTTAACCATGACAAAGAGCCTTTTGTTTTTTCTCATCAGTCAAGTTTAACTGTTCAAATCTTTGTTGTGACTATTTCGCCTCAAACAACTCCACTTGGGATAAAACTCTTAGAGAAGGAATTTCTACTTCCACGGGCAGAATTGCCTCCATACCGTACACCAGAGCAAAAGGGATTGCCCCAGTAGAAGTGCGGATCGACGTCCGATACGCCATTAGGACGAAAGGTAACCTGTCATGCCAATCTCAATAATTCTTGGCTGTCTTAGCCGAGATCTTCTTAATGTTCTTATTGGCTGCTTCAATAGCCCTATTCATTTGTGGGCGGCAAGGGGACAAATTCGGATGCTTGATCTTGAACTCACTAAACAACTCATCAACAGGTTTGTTGTTCAAATTTGTCTCGTTGTCAGTGACGATTACTTCAGGGACACCATAACAAGCAATTATGTCACGTTTGATGAACTTCGCAATATTGCGAGCGGTGACATTTGCAAAGGATGTAACTTTAATCCATTTGGAGAAATAATCTATTGCCACCAAGATAAACTGATGCCCATTTGAAGCCTTAGGATTTATTGGGCCAATCACATCAATGCCCCACATTGAGAAGGGCCACGGCTCGAAAAACTGGTGTAGCTCAATTGAAGGAACATTTATTTTATCTCTATGAATTTGGCAATGGTGACAACTTCGAACATGTTGGATACAGTTACTTTTTAGTGCGAGCCAGTAGTAGCATAATCTCATAATCTTCTTAGCTAACATGTGCCCATTCATATGTGGGCCACACTCCTTCGTGCATTTCTTGCATGATTTGAGTAGCTTCGACTCCATCTATACACCGCAACAAGACTGAATCATAAGATCTCTTATATAAATTCTCACCACTGACAAAAATTTTGAAACCATCTTCATGACGTATTTCCTATCAGCCGAAGTACTTCCCTCTAGGAATTCCTATTTTTGAATGTAATTCATGATATCGTAATACCATGGTTTTCCATCAGGTTCTTGAGTCACGATGATACAATAAGTTGGTTTTGACAAAACCTCTATTTTTAATGGCTTGACTTCTAACCCGTCGGTGACTTGCAACATATATGACAAAGTTGCGAGTGCATCCACAAATTGATCATGAGACTTTGGCAAGTATTCAAACAAAATTTCCTCGAACTCCTTGTGGCATCCCAAAATTCAAAGCCAAGCCATAAGGTGTGTTAAAGTCCCTAATTAGGTGACAAAATTTCCATGGCTTATGTTTTAGCCATTAGTCTTTTAATTTGATGATTTGTGCATATGATTGTGGAAATTTAAATTTGATAGATTAATAATTTATGCTTGGCCATGTACTTTAAAAATTAAATTTCAAAAAAATAAAATGCTCCAAGACTTTGGCCAAGATAGAATTGGAATTTGGAAATAATTTTAGAAAGGAATTCAAAAAAAAAAGGGAAAAAGGGGGTTATTTTCGAATGGGCCTTAGACCCATTGGCCTAAGCTTGATGGGCCAAGCTAGTTGGCCCAAGAGGGGAATTCGACCGGCCCATTAGAGGCCCAAAAGAATGATGGCCGGCCCATCTTGCATGTGTAATGACAAGTGGCATGAAGGAATGGCATGCATTGGCCATTGGTGAGGCAATCTCATGATTGCTAATCATGAGCTTTAGGGGAAATAAAAGGGAAGGAAAGAGGAGAGAGAATGGCCGGTTAGCCATTTGCTCGCCCAAAGGAGAGGAAGAGAGAGAGAGAGGTGTGCAAGAGAGAGGGAGAGGCCGAGGGAGAGAGGAAGGAGGCGGAGCCGAGGAGGAGCCGCCGTGTGCCGCCGTGTCCATCCGCCGTACGCCATCGTTTGTTCATCCTAGAGGCAAGTGGAGTCCTCTAACTTCTCTTGCATGCTTGTATGTCTGTTTGTTTGTTAGATTTTGAGTGTTTTAAGTGAGAAAAACCGAGGTAAGGTTGGCTTGTTCTTAAGCCGTGTGACTGTTCTTGCTCGGGTTGTGTGAGTCCGAAACTTGTTTGAGCTTTCATGTGTATTTGGAGTCCGATTTTGGCTTCGGTGTCTCATGAAAGTTGTATTTAACATCTTGTACTATGACATACTTAAATTTCGTGAAAAATGATGGAGATTTGAGGGGTTAAAGTCTTATTATACGGAGACCTCAGATCTGGAAAGTTTTTACTGACCTCTTGCTGGATTCATGGTTGTATGTTGGTTTTTGTTGAGAATATCACTTTTATGTCTTCATGAAAGTTGTAGGAGACATCTTAAACTACAACATACTCAAATTTGAAGTTAAATGAACAAGTATAGCCTAGTGAATCGACTAGATCTTGAAGAAGATGATTCTGGTGATGTATTTTGAGATACCCGAGATTTCAAGGACCTAAATTATGACTCTACTTTGGTTATTTGACTTGGATATCTCATGAAACTTGTAGAGGATACCTTTATGTATAACATATCCAAATTTCAGAGGAAACGAAAGAGAATAGGTAGGTTAAATCTCAATATTTCGGAGATGTGTTCACTGGACGATGCGGTAATGGATCCAGAAGCTTCGTGAGGTTGTATAAAATAATATAAAAATAATCTGGCTTGGATTTCCTCATGAAAGTTGTGCGAAAATGTCTTGGCTATCACTATGTAAAATTTAGTAATTTTTGGAGGCCATATGGATATTTTAATCGAATTTATTCGGAAACCGTGCATTCTGGTTTCATCCGAGAAGCATAGGACGTTTTGGAAAATTATGAAATTTTATAAAAATTCAATTTGGCCATGAATTTTGCAAGTAATTATCATCCTATGGGTTTTTTTAATAATTACTTGAATTTTGATAATTTTTGGGAGTTTATAGTTATTTAAAATAATAATAATAATAATAATAATAATAAATAAATAAATAAATAAATAAATAAATAAATAAAAAGGAATTATTTCATTGGCCATAGTTTCCATTTAATTAATTCATGTTGCATGTGTAATAAAGTCTTGATATGTCTATGATATTGAATTGAGATGCACATGTGATAAAGTCTTGATATGTCTATGATATTGAATTGAGATGCACATGTGATAAAGTCTTGATATGTCTATGATATTGAATTGAGATGCATATGTGAATAAGGTCTTGGCATATGTATGGCAATTGAATTAATGCATGTGTGAATATCATGCCTAGTATGATTTGTTTGATATCATGCCATGTGCCATGTTAAAATGTGAATAAAATACTGGTGAACATGGATGATGGTAAATGAGGAGATGGTTGTGATGGCGGATGATGCTCGGAATGTATAGAGATACATTGCCGAAATTCCCTGGGAGATTCAGGATGCCCGAAATGTGGGGGGCCGGAAGCCCTGTCGGAGGTTTTTGCCCGAAGGGAATGCCTCGCGATGCCAGGATTGGGGTGCGGGATGCCTGGCTAGAAGGGTAAAGGCCGGAAGCCCTGTCGGAGGTTTCTGCCCGAAGGGAATGCCTCGTGATGCTAGTTGAGATGCGAGATGCCTGGAATGTGGGGGGCCGGAAGCCCGGTGGCCATGGGATGGCTGGAATGCTGGGAACCCTGTCGGAGGTCTTTGCCCGAAGGGATGATGAAATTGATGATATGAGAAGTGGGTGATGTGGTGATCAAATTTAAAGATAAAAGATGAAAATTAATCCATGATGTGATATGCATGACGATATGCATGATGATGATGATGATGATATATGATGTGATATGATGATCACCCATGATATGATATGCATGATGATATGCATGATGATGATGATGATGATGATGATATGTGATGTGATATGATGATCACCCATGATATGATATGCATGATGATATGCATGATGATGATGATGATGATGATGATGATGATATGTGATGTGATATGATGATCACCCATGATATGATATGCATGATGATATGCATGATGATGATGATGATGATGATATGTGATGTGATATGATGACCACCCATGATATGATATGCATGATGATGATGATGATGATGATGATGATGATGATGATGATGATGATGATGATGATACGTGATGTGATATGATGATGCATGATAGCGTGTGCCTGGCTTCAAGGTAAGTAATGCTTGCAATGCATGTGTAATTTGCATGATGCATTGAGTTGTTATTGGATTTCCCTATTTGCTGAGTGGTTGTACTCACCCCTTTTGGGGATAACATTTCAGATTAACCAGTATGCCGCTTCCTGCCATCACGCGGGGTACATTTTACAGGATACCATCCGATGTAGAGGTCGAGTGTGCTGAGATAGACTGTCCCTCTGTTCCCGGACTGACTTTTATCCAAGTACGTTGTCTAGTGATGTATGACGTGGGCCTGGCTGGGGGTTCTGTTATTCAGGAGTTTATATCCATACATGTTCGTCGGGATGGAGCGATGCGAGGGATGTTGCCGCCGCCACCGCCTGATGCACCGGGTTGGGTGTGAGGCCTGCACGTGACGAGTAGGAGCTGTTTCTTTTTGGGGATAGATAGCCGACACTTATGATGGGGGTTGTTGCATGTGTGATGTTGAGGGTCGAGGTTTCTTTTTGAGGTTTTAGGCTGGACGTGGCTGAGTCCTAGCTTTGCCTTTTTGATGTACCAACCCAAAAGAAATCCTATCTTGAAAATATATATGTAAATAAAGTGTCGTGGCTTGTTTATAAAATTATGGTGATTAGTGGTGTGTATTTGTATCATGGTTAGTAGGGGGAGAGATGGTGATGTTTTAATTTGCTTCCGCATAATGAGTTGCGCTGGGACCGTTTTGTTTAAAAAAAAAAATGTGTCTGCGAATTAGGACACTTCTTCAAAGTAGAAAGGTGATGAGGTGTAACACTGGCGCTGGTGACGACTTGCGAAGGGTTCGGGGTGTCACACTCCTTTACCAGATCTTCTAAATATTCGTGATACAGGAACAATTTGGTATCCTTAGTCTTCCATTCACCTACGGTTTGAAATATGATTAGCACGGAATCTCCGAACACTTTTAACTTAGCCACACCCATCTCGATTGCAACTTGAAGCCTGAGGATACAAGCTTCATACTCGGCTGCATTGTTAGTGCATGAGAATATCAATTTTGCAGCTACTACATGGTGTTGTCTGTCTACGGATATTCAAAGAACATTGTCCATGATTCTTCACTTACATACAAGACGCGGTCATCTAGGGAACGGTCATCATTATTCGAGATTCCTGGATTCTCGGCTAGTACATCAGCGATCACTCAACCCTTAACTGACTTTTGTGGCATGAATTGCATGTCAAATTATGATATTAAAATTTGCCATTTAGCCAACTTACCCATCAAAGCTAGCCGATCAAGTACTTGATAGGATTGTTTCCAGTCACGAGAAACGTCTGGTAATGTAGTGTATACTGTCACAATTTATGCAATACCCACACTAATGCAACACAAGTCTTTTCAGCTTCGGGATATTTCAGTTCTAAGATAGTGAATTTCTTACTCAAGTAATAGATAGCTCGTTCTTTTTTATCAACGGGACTTTCCTAAGCCAACATCGTGCCCAATGATTCATTATGAATGGTGAGGTAGAGAACCAAAGGATGCCTCGGCAATGGTGGGACAAGAACTAGTGGATTCATCAAGTATTACTTCAGCTTGTCGAACGCTTCTTGACATTCATCATTCCAGTTGACTTGTGCATTCTTCTTTAAGAGCTTGAAGAACATCTTGGCAGTTTCGGAAAGTTGGAAAATGAATCGAGTAATGTAATTCAATCTCCCCAAAAGGCTTCAAACTTCTTTCACTGTCAACGGAGGTCACGGCTCACATATGACCTTGGTTTTAGATGGATCAATCTCAATCCCTTTACTGCTCATAATGAATCTGAGTAATCTACTGGATGTTGCCCTGAACACGCATTTAGTAGGATTTAGATGAAGCTTGAACTTACGAAGTCGATCGAATAACTTTTTCAGGGTTTCGACATGACTTATTCCAGGTTGGGTCTTTGCAATCTTATCATCAACATAAACCTCAATCTCCTAATGTATCATATCATGAAATAGTGATACCATGGCTTGCTGGTAAGTCGCTCTTATATTCTTGAGTCTGAAGGGCATATGACCTTATAATGAAAGGTTCCCCACAGGGTTATAAATGCAATTTTCTCCATACCTTCCTCCTTCATCTTTATCTGATTGTACCTGGAAAAATCATTCATGAATGAGAACAGTTCAAATCCAGCAGTACTATCTACAATGACATTTATATTTGGTAACGGGAAATCATCCTTCGGGTTGGCCTTGTTCAAATCCCGATAATCAACACAAATTTGGACTCGACTGTCTTTCTTCATCACCAGTACGATGTTAACCACCCATTATGGATATTGTGAGACTTCAATGAATCCCACCTTCAAAAGCTTCATTACTTCTTCCTCTATCTTCTTTGAGAGCTTGGGCTTAGTTCTCCGCAGCCTCTGCTTCTTAGGTGGCATGTTCAGATTAGTGGGCAAGCAATGCTCAACAATTAACGGGTCTAAACCAAGCATGTCAGCGTAGGCCCATGCGAAAACATCTTGATATTCTTTCAGCAACTAAATTAGGTGCTTTGCCTCATCTTTGGGGAGATTTGCCCCAATTTTCACTTCCTTGGCTTCTTTTGTGTCACCTAAATTAACAGTGGCAGTTTGTTCGGATGTATTAGCCTTGGCTTTTTCATGTTGTTCCCAACTACGCTACACCTCAATGGAATCTTTGATCGGGTCTTCGGGATCATCATTATTAGCACTTATTGTATTGGATTGGACCATTCCCATGCCCTTGCATGCCATAAGATCGTTCCTGAAACGGGAAGTAGATGAATCAGAAAGACAAACAAGGTAAACTATATTTTTTTTTTCTATTTTCTTTTTTGAAATTCTTTAGCAAAAACTTTTTTTGAAACATTTTAACACGAGAAAGCATGATGAAGCCCAGGCCTTAGAATTTTCCTTGGATTTTTCTTTTCTTTTATCAGTTGGATCTCATCACCGAACTAGTTTGGTATGCCTCATCATGCCCTCAAAATTTAATCTATAATTTTATTGAAATTCATCAATCAATTACATTTATTGAATGGAAAATGCGATTCTCAAGCCTTAAAAAGAAAACAAAAAAGAAGAAATAAAAAGAAATCCCTTGAAAGCGATAAAAATTCCTGCGAAGGAGAATATGCAAGAATGATAAATGAGTTACTCTTGTGGGCTAAGGCCCATTTCTTCTTGAAGTCCTTCGTCAATGGCTCCTATAAGGAGGTCATTGAACAAACTTGTGATTCCATCCAACGCATCGTTAGGGTTCTCTGTCTTTGGAGGTGCCAGATCGTCTATGCCACCCCATCCATCTGGGACAATGTCATGAGAGTCAATGTAAAAGCTGGGGGGAGCCGAATACTTCACATAATAGTCGAATTTGCCACTTGGCTATCCTAGGGTGTCCATCACTTCTTCTTCATCTTGCATCATTCTAGGAGGGCCAGGGAACGTCTCGCAAATGTTTGGAGATAATGAGTTTTGCCTCCCTCGCCCTTGCTCAAGAGGCAAGTTTTACCTTTCTTATCTTTGCCCTCCAAAACTTTTTCCACCTCTTCCATGGTACTCTAATCCAGCAGGACGGGATCTTCGAGGGGCTTCAATAAGGTTCCGAATGCCTTGACCCCTTCTTCCTAGACCATGGCCTGGAACAAAACCATTTCCAACCATCACCTTTCCTACCATAAGGATAGTATCTGAAACCTCAGGAGTGGGTGGCGACGAATCTTGAGAAGCATGTATGGTGGACACCAACTTAAATGAGTGGTAACTTGATTCAAACTCAAAATCCGGCTCGATATAAGGGATAGTCATCTTATGATAAATTCGATGGTCTTCTTCGCCATAAATAGTGACTAGCTTCCTTTTAACCACGAACTTCACACTTTGATGTGGACTTGATGGCACTGCTCCAACAGTATGTATCCAAGGATGGCCTAATAGAAAATTAAATGCGGTAGGGATGTCCATCACTTGAAAGGGGATGTTGAAAACGATCGGCCCTATTTGCACATCAAGATGGATTTCCCCAATCACCTCCTTCTTTGTCTCATCAAAAGCTCGCACGGAAGTCTTCGCAACATGTACCTTGGACAAGTCTATCTTGAGGCGGTGAAGAGTGGCCAACGGACATGTATTAAAAACGGACCTTTATCAATGAGCACTCAGGACACATGAGAAGACTTGTGTTTGACGGATATATAGAGCGCTTTAGTATGTCCCCTACCTTTAATAGGGAATTCTTCATCAGAAAAAGCAATCAAGTCTTTGAGAAGAATTGATCCCACGAATTCCTCTAACTTGTTTGCCTCAATCGTTTCTGATACACGAACTTCACTCAGCACCTTCATCAAAGACTTTTGATGTGTGAGGGATGTTAGCAAGAGTTCAAGCAAAGAGATCTGAGCAGGCATTTTCACAACTGGTCGACCACATTATACTCACTTGTTTTGATCACAGCCAAAAATTCTTTAGCCTCTTAATCAATGACAGGCTTTGCAAGTTGGGCGTTAACTTGAGCATAAGTCCGACCAGACCTTGTAACCAGGTCAACATCTGGGTCATAGGACCAAGGCACTGACTTGTTGTCAACATACTCATAATATCGAGGTATCTCAATCGCTATTCCTTCGTTGGGTGCGGTGATCTCGATAGACAATTCTGCATCTTCTAGTGGAAGCATATCCATGAGCAAAGGATCGATTTCATCCTTATCAGCATTGAGTGCAGCCCACTCCTCCTCCCAATCGATAACAACATGGGAAATAGTGGAGACTATGCAGTTGTGATTAGCATACGCAATCATGCCGTCATCCACCATTTTGGTAACTCTTACTTTCATAAGTGATAGGGGAATGACCTTATGATCTGGATAATATCCAACTCTCACTAGTCCATTGTAGGCATCTGCCACATGCACCTTTAGGTGCTTGGTTTGACTAGCATTAGACTCCAGAATAGCATTCACCTTACCTTCATGCTCCGGTAATGGATTTTTTTGGACATTTGGCCAAGCAATTTGGAATGAAAAGGCCTTTATGTCCAAGAGATTTTTGATCCGGTGCTTAAGGGTAAAACATTCATCAGTTAAATGTCCAAATTCACTGCTATGGTAGTCACACTTCTTTATCGAGTCATAACCATGAGTGTGCTCGCAATTAGGATGCTTCGGCTCACTAGTGAGCAAACCTTTCTTCCGGAGGATTGCCAATACTTGGGATGGAGATCCGAGGAGGGGAGGGAACTACCTTTATTATTTGACTGGACAAATGATTGACAGCCAACAGTTTGTTATTGCCTTCCATTCACCTAGATAGCCGAGGTGCGATTGGTATTTTCTTGGCTATAAGCCACATTCACATCTGCAACAGCCTCTTTCTCCTTCTTAGTAGAAAACCTTTTGTTAGATGGCTCAGTAAACCATCATTCTCTTATCCCTATTTTAATTTGTTCCCCCACAGGAATAAGTTGGTTGAAGTTCTCGACATATGTGCTGGCCATCCAATTACAGAACTCAAATGGGAGTCTTAATGAATAACTTCATCGACTCTTTGTCAGTTAGCTCAGGAATGATTTGAGCTGCCAGATTTCGCCACTTCACGGCAAACTCCTTAAATGACTCGATCCTCTTCTTCTCCATTCGCTCTAGATCTTCGCGGAAGATGCGATGTCCATATTGAACTTATACTACTTGAGAAATGCATTGGCTACTTCATTCCAAGTGTCGAGGAGGTTTACGTTCTTCTTGATGTACCAGTTTAGTGCGGGTTCGGCCAAACTCGCATGGAATGATTGGATCATGAGTGGCTCATTTTTTACATATTGGGCCATTCGCACATGGTACATCTACAAATGAGCTTTCGGGCAAGAAGTACCATCATATTTCTCGAACTCTGGCATTTTGAACTTGTTTGGCATCTTAACTTTCTCATAAACCGAGAGGTCGAATAGGAGTGAGCTCTATGATCCTTGCAATTGCTTCACTTTCTCCTCAAGCTTTGCAAAGCGTTCATCCTACTCTGTCTTAGGAGCCCTGTCAAACTTGGCCTTTTCAACGGTGATTAGCAGTGGGTCATCCTCTAGCTTAGGCATGTCGTTGTCAATCATTTGTGCCATGTTTGCCTGCTTCGGGATTACTAACTTGAGGAGAGCAGGTGTAGGAATTGAATTCACTTCGAAGGATTTGATTTGGGCCGTCATAAGTTGCATAGAGGTGAGCAACTGTTTGAACTGATCTTCCATATAGCAATATGGTCACACATCTCGATTTGGTTGGCCATTTTGGCTCTTGATCGTGTAATAATGGGCGAATGTGGACGATCCGTTATCAACTAATCTAAAAAAATGAACCACATAAGCATCTTATATAAAACACGCCAATCCATGGCAAAGGTCTAAAAAATTTTATTCACTAATGGAGTTTTTTTTACACAACCTAACAAAGTAGAAACTTGAAATGCCCTAAACAAATAAACTAGAAAAGTACATGACTCAACTTCCTAAACATTCATCTAGAAATGAAAATAACTAGATTGATTCAAGCCATTTCATGTGGCTTGATCAATATACATTGGGAAACTACTTGGCGTAATCACTTATTTTCCTCTCAAGCTTTTTCGACAACTCTTTTGAAACATCTATTTTTAGCGCGGTTGGTGATCTTTAGTGGTACCTCCAGTATCTTTCGAAGCAAGTTCTCTGGAATCTTGTGTTTTGAATATATTTAGTTGAGGCATAGTATCTCCGTTCTTCACCTTTCAGCTCATCTTCAGTAGAGGTGAGCATAGTATGGGTTGGGTCGATCCAGCACCTAACCCAGGGACCAACCCGCACAATGTTGGTCCTCAATTTTTGAGACTAATGACTGACCTTGTTGAGCTTGAAATTGAGAATTGGACCGACCTTATGGGTCTAGTTTGATTCCAGGGTCAACCTAGGACTAACTGATTATTTTTTTGTGTCATTTTTTGTATTCTTTAAACATATCATTTTAAATTAGGGAAAAAGTCATAAAAAACCTCAAACTTTGCTTAGAGATAAATTTACGTCAAAACTTTGTTTTTTTTTTTTTTGTGATACAAAAAACTCCAAACTTTACTACTTGTGACATATTTACCCCAAACAATAGGGTATTTTTGTCTTTTAATTTTTATAAATTTTTTCTTTTCCTTTTCTTTTTCTGTTTTTTCTTTTCCTTTGGTGGAGGGAAGAGAGAAGGAGAAAAAAAAGAATAGAAAAGAGAAAAGAAAAAGGGAAAAAAGTAAAAGTAAAAAACAAAAATGCCCTCCGCTTATAAAGTTTGGGGTAAATGTGTCATGGTTGACAAAGTTTAGACATTTTTGTATCACAAAAAATAAAGTTTGGGGTAAATTTGTCACATTGGACAAAGTTTAGAGTTTTTGGTGGCTTTTTTCCTTTAAATTACATATTCATCAACAATGAGATATTGAGCAACCAAACTATAATTTCCAATATATATCGAACATAAATATAAGATAAAGTAATAACGGAAATTTACATTTGCTAAAAGCAATAAACCATAATAACGAACATGCGAGGCGAGGAACGAAGATGAGCGGCGAGACAAGTGAATAGAGGCGAGCAAGGCCAAGGCTAGTGAAGAGGGTTTTTCTTTTGTCGAATTAGGGTTGGGTTTCTTTATACTTTCTAATTTACATGACAAACTCAAAAAGAACAAAGGTGGAGGCACTAAAATTTAGAATAGGCAAAAGCATATAAGATATAGTATATTAGATATAAAATATATATTAAGTATAGAGTTGGTCCGGGTTAGATCAACCTTAAATTCCCAAGATTGAGGACCAATCTGTATAGAGCAAGTCTAGAGGTCCAGAACCAAGGACTAACCTAGTCCTTCTCCCTTTGGGAACTGGATCAAGACTAGCCAGGTTAAGCCAGTCCAGGGTCGGTCCAAGTTGACCCTAGACGGATGCTCACCCCTAATCTTCAGGCCATTTGAGCTTTTGTGGGTGACACATATCTCACATTGATTTGACCATGAGAATGGAATCCTCATGGTCTCGATCTCCGTCAGTGAAGCTAATTTGGAGTGGATCTGCTTGCAATGCTGGGGGGAAGCTCTTGCACAATTTGATATTGACAAGTTACTCTAGTCGAGCAGTATTCCATTGCTCCAGTGAATCCCAGTAAAGGGATCGGGCCAACACCTCCACATGAGAGTCTCGCCACACGAACTTGGAACCACTTAGCATGCCATAGGAAACCTTTGAAAGTTGATTTTTTCATAAAAGTTAGCCATTTGGAATAATGATAATCCAATGCATATTTTTGTTTGTTCTCAAATCTCATAATAGGGTAATTAGAGTTACTAACATCATGTATAGTCATTAAACCACCAAACCCTTTTATATGATAAAGGAACCAAATTTGTAAAAGCTCAGGAGAGGAATGAAAAATTTTATCACCATTTTCTTTAAACCGAGTGAGAGAAAGAAAAGTTTCAGTCATAATAGTAAGTTTCAGTCATAATAGTATTAACGAATTTTTTTCCTTCCAACACTTGTTTAACTAATTAAGCAATTAAAGGATTAATAGCATTCTTGCAGTGAGGAAAAATTACAAACCCAAAGAAAGCTAATAGGAAGACCCTACGCATGTTAAATGAAGTGCCATTTTCAAAACATTCATTTAGAAAAGATAATGGACATGTATTGCGGTGAGCCTTTAAAACCTTTCTTATTTTATCCTCCTTAATTCTCAAAAAATCAAATGAGGCCACAACGGGATCTATTTCGATAGGCGGACTAATTAATTCAGTCTTCAAAGATTTTCCCATGGCAATACTATATTCTTCCAAGGTGGGAGTGAGCTCATGCTTACTGCCAAATATGAAAATAGAAGTCTCCGGGCACCAACAATGGGCAAGTGCTTGGATGAGGCCGCAATAAATGTTGATACACAGCAGTGGAAGTAGTCGACTAATGTGTGACTCTACAAACTCACGGCGAGCTTGGTCTAGCTTGTCCCACCATGTGCTAAGTTCTTCCTTTGGAGGAAGAATAATTCGAATGTCCAGTATTCCTATTGTATATTACAGAAAAAATAATACAATAAAGTAAGTAAATTGCAAGATGAGAATTTAGAAAACTTACTTTATTGATAAATGAATGGCAATCACATAAATATGCACATGATATATGACTCGATTTTTACTCAATAATGCTTAACAAAGTGGAGTCATAAGGATGATCGGATTAGTCGCAGGCGTGCGGACTAAGTCGGATCCTCATGACTCCAACTTGGTCAAAGAGCCAACCCAGGTTGTGGGCATGTGGACCGAGGTGGATACTCTTAACAAAAATTTTTAAAAAATAATAAAAAGAAACTTCGAGATTGAGATGGGCGACTCATACCGCGGGCATACAATCAGAGTAGTATCCATCTCAATACCATCCTAGATGATCCTATGCGGCCTAGGTCCGACGACAGGTTGTGTGTGCAAAAGTGTAGTGTAAATGCATAGACATGCACAACAGTTTGTATCAAATAACACTGCATATATGAAAATAAACCATACATTCCTACACATCCCTGCAACACAAAGATTAGCAAACACTTCTGTGACATCCTGAAATTCGACCCCATTTCGATAAAGTGGTGCATATCGTCGGCGTGCCTATGGTCCTTTTTCTTTGAGCTGATCACTCACGAGTTAGCTAACCAATTGGGTGAAGCCGTTAAGGGATATAACCGCGGTAAAATCCCTAAAAGCTACCTAATTTGTTGGATTGGACTAAAATCGCGTCCGGTCAATTTTAATCAGGAAATTTAATTCGGTTTTGGGAATCGAATATTCGGGCGTGTCACAATTCATTTTTAGGACCGTCTCATCGTCTATCAAGTTATTGCCGAGTCCGAAATTTCAATAAAGAAATTATCGGAGGAAGAATCGAAGACCAAAAGAAAATGGAAAGGGAAATGGAAAGAGAAAAAGAAAATAAGATAATGTTATTATTTTAATTCTTTTTTCTCTCTCTCCCTCTTCTCTCTTTCCTCTCTCTCTCTTCTCTCTCCTCTCCCCTCCCCTTCGTGCGTAGCCTCCCCACCCACCGAACTTCCCTTGCCAATTTTAAATTGGCTTCTTCTCCTCCTTCTTATCCGTTTTGACCGGTCAAACCCCCTCCCTTATCTCTCTCTTTCCTCTTTTTCCCCAACTCCCTCGTGAACCAGTTTCTTCTTCTTCTTCTTTCTTCGTGTGCGAACCAGAAGCCGAAGAAGAACAGAAGCAGCGAGCATCACCGCCAGACGAAGACAGCAGCCGCTCGTCCCGCCGCCGCACCGCCGCACCGCCGCCCGCGCTGCGCCCACACGCTAGCCGCCGTTCCGCCGTCCGCGCACGCCCAGGCCGCGCGAACCAGCTGCTGTTCGCCCCTGTTCCGCACCGACCAGCCACCGTCCGGCCACCTCCGGCCACCGCCTAGCCTCGCCGGACCACCCCCGCAACCCCCTCGCCCTCCGCCGGCTTCCCCTCGCCGCCCTAGCCGCCGGAGCAGCCCAGATCGGCTCCGTCCAGCAGACCAACGGAGTGGGTTTCAGCATCTTCGGGCTCGCTTTTGGGCCGTTTCCCGGCCCCAAACCCGAGCCGTGCTTTGGGAACAATCGTTCCTCGCGTCGCCGCCGTCGGATTGATCCGATTTGCGGGCGATTTGGTGAGTAATCTCACTAATCCTGGATTAGTTGGCTAATTATGCTTAAGGTTGGTTTAGATTTAATTAATTATGTTTAGGTTGTTAGATTAGAATAAATTAGCAATTATTAGTGAATTGTGATGCGATTTAGATAAATTGATTGCGCAATTAGCGAGTAGACGTGGTCTACTAATTATTGGAAGTGCTTCGGGAATTTTCCCGACCCTTAGTGGGCTCCAATTAGGCTTTTCGGGCCTAAGTGGATTTTTTAGTATTTAAATATTAATTTTCGGAATTAAATTAAATAATTATTTATTTTCCGAAAATTCAAGGGAGATGGTTCGGAACCGGAATATTGTGCTAATGACTGTGGTGAAGTCCGTTTATGTAATCAGGCTTTATTTTGAGCTAAATTGAATTTTTAATAATAATTATTTAATTTTCGAAATTAATAAATAAATTAATTATTTTTCGGAAATTAAGATTTTGATGGCCGACGACCGAAATCTCGTGCTGATTGTCGTGGCCCAGTCCGTTTATCTATTTGAGCTCTACGTTGTATGGAATTGAGTAAATTGTGATATTTTAGGGATTTACCCTAAATTGATTGGAATCGATTGAGATTGAATTATCGATTGGTGAATGGCCAAGTATGTTTATTCAGCATTTATAATGCTTTGTTGAGTTAATTTAATTATTTGATTGAGTATTGATTGGTGAATGGCCAAGTATGTTTATTCAGCATTTATAATGTTTTGTTGAGTTGATTTAATTATTTGATTGAGAAATCGTTGGGCATTGGTTGTCGATATTGAAAGTGAATTGGTAACCACTACAAAGAGGACACATGGCTCGGTGAATTGGAATGTCACCTGGAAAATGCACGTGAGTTCAGTGGTTGAATATGTCACCTTGGCGAAAAGGTCGCCTGAGAGAATGCACGTGGCTCGGAGACTCGGTATGTCGTCTTGGAGAATGCACGTGGCTCGGTGACAGGATTTGGCATCTAAAAGGACACGTGGCTCGGTGATCTGATGCGTCACTTTGGTAAGCGAGTACCTTAGAGAATGCACGTGGGTCCAGCATTCCGGAATGGCATCTAAAAGGGCACGTGGCTCGGTGAATTGATGCATCACCTTGGTGAGATAGCACCTTAGAGAATGCACATGGGCCCGGGCATCGTAAAAAGGACACGTGGCTCGGTGGCTTGATGTACCACCTTGGCGAAGAGGTCGCCTTAGAGAATGCACGTGGGTCCGAGGTTTGAGGCACGTGGACTCGGAGACTTGGAAGGTCATCCTGGAGAATGCACGTGGCCTAGCTTTTAAATATCCCACAGTGGGGATTGATTTGTTTGACATGTAATCGACTAGGTCGATGCTTTGATTTGATGTTGTGAATTGATTGACTGAATGGAAATGACCGTGAGTGGTCTTGTTGGAATATAATCGACTAGGTCGATTTGATCGATGTTTCGATCGGTGATATGATTGCTTGGGTGCCTATTATGAATTGTACTGACTTGCAGGTGGGATCGGAGGCCAAGGTAAGTCCTCTGCCCTGTGCGTGTTTAGGCAGCCTTTAGTATAATAGTTTACTAATCGGGCTTAGTGGGGTAGAACTCGCTGAGACGTAGTCTCATCCCAGTTTGGGGAAACCATTTCAGGACCCCACTGAGGAGCTGAGGAGGAGTCTGAGAAGGAGAACTCGGAGGTGAAACTTAAGGAGAAAGATTTTTGGGAGAAGAAGATAATCCCGAGAAGGGCCTTGAGTACGGCCCGGATGGCTAAGAGTTTATCTTATTTTGAGATCTCCTTTCTGATGTGATTAAAGTTTAGAGTAAAAAGTTGTAGAGTGCTCTGGTTTGTGTTTTGTATAAAAGTTTGGTTATAAGTTTCAATATGAAAAATATAACCCTGCTTTTCTATCCCATCGTTTTATTGTCTGGGGATTTTAACTGCTTCCGCATGTGCTTAATAAATGAAAGGGTCGGCGATACATTGTCCTGGGATATCGCATATTAAAATCGACCAAGGTAGAAGGATGTGTGCGTGCCCGAGGATTGGGGCGTGACAACTTCTCCTTATACCTCCCATCCTGCAATAACATTGAACGCCTTATATTTTAGGATGTACCTAGGATCCTCGCTGTCAAATAAAAATATTTTTTTTTTAAAAGAAGATAAAATTGGCTTAAGTTCGCTAAGAGTTTTAACTTAAGTCCCAAACAGAGTCACCAAGCTGTCACGACCTAACCTTGGGTGAACCACCTAGGGTTTGGCTAATGGATTACTAACCCTAAACTTAGCTCAGGCTCTTCCAAATACCAACCCACAATTGATCGAACATCGCCAAAAGTTCAAAATCATAATAAAATTTTCCCGGATTTTGAATATTTTAAAGATGAGCTCGCAATATCTCCTCCGCCCGTTTGCCTTTACTGAGGATAATGAAAAATCCATTATCATATCACCGAAAATATCAAATCTCCATTGCTCACAAAATAATTTTCAGTCCTCAAAGAATGACGGGCTCGGGCTAATTCGTTCTCTTCATGGGCTTAGTCCAACTCGTCAAATTAAAACTAGGGACTATCAATTCAAACCCACCTGTCACCAGTCCGATGCAAATGCAATAATAAAAAATGTTCCTAAAATTATATGCTACGCAATTTAATTCTAATATTTGTGTTTAGGGGTTAAAAAGTAATCCCCAATTTGTATGAAATAAATGAATGACCAGCTCGCCAAAATTTAAGTGTCAACAGACCCATCATCATTAATAAAGTTATTCATTTGTGTATAGATCAGTTTTGTTGTCTTCTTAAGTGACTAATTTTCTGATTAGAGTCCCGTGTATTAAGTCTTGTCAGTTTGCTACTATCCACAAGCAATAAAGCTATTTTTCGGAACACGCACTGTTGAGACATGATGCTAAGTTACCTTGATATTCTCTGATGATCATTCGGACGCTTAGTATAATAATGATGGTGAGTTACAAATGATCATTAGTTCTATTATTACTAAGAATAGCGGCATAAGTAAATTTTATGAGGTTCCATAATGGCTATAAACAGAAGGTTTAGCCAAAGGTGTCTGGTGCGATAGGCACAAGTTATCTTCTTAGACAATTCCTATTAATAGTAAAGCATCTTCCTTAGCCGTACTTCTTTTCCTAGCCTTCTCTTCTTATTTTCTCGGTCCTCGAAACGTTTGACAAGAATTTCTCCAAAATGAGTTTGTGTAAAACGGGTCATAGAATTAAAGTTTACATGGGATTTGCACTAGCAGCGAACCTATTAACAATCATTTATTTTGTTGATAATGTTATTCTCCCATCTTATAATTAATGTTAAATGTCATTATTTCTGCACTTGCATTAGGAAGAATACATTGAAGACGTGAAGATTTGGAAGAGCTATAAATAAAGGAGGATTTAATTTTAGGGTAAATTCAGCTGACGTTCCCAAACAGCTATCATCACGACAAATAATAAACATAAGAGAAGAAGTATCTCAAATGCACGTGTTACATTCATGCATACTTTCTTCTGGAGATTGGCAACAATTCCGAGAGAAAGAATACTACAATTAAAAAGTTAATGATTCCTAAATGTACATCACTGAATTAAAAGACTCCATGATGCCCTTTATTAAGGATACAAAGTCCATTCACGATTCTGTAGACAGAATCTCATGATCTTAAACCTACCATCTATTTAAGGGCTCCAAATATCTGAGATTGAAATGCAGGCTATGTTCTTTATTGCCAAATTGAAACCATATATCTGGCTAGTCATGTCCCCTACAAGAATGCATTATCTACACCGGATCAAATGCATCACTTAATAATAACACGTGGAGAGGAGCAAGTCAATTTCAGGTAAGAGATCTCAACATTCAAATGCAGAGTTCGTTAGTCGAGTACACTACCCGAACTATTCAGCCCAAAGTGTAGATAGTCCAAACCAAACAATTGGTTCTCTTACACATGAAAATAAAGAACATATACAGATGAAGCAAAAGCTTGGCACTATCGAGCAGGTCTCAGAGCTTACAGCAATACCATGACGACAGTTACCATCAGATAAAAGCCATGATTCAGCATCTTTCTGTCAATTCTATCCCACTCGACAGATGAATCGCTACATTTTACTCCACTTTTTTTTATCGACAAATACCCGCCTAGCAGAGAAGGCACATGGCAGGTATGGATTAAGACTTCTCCAGAAAGGGTGAAGTCGAAGAGCATCAGTCAGAAAGCCCACATGCATTGCTTCTCACACCAATGTCTGCAGCTCCAAGTATGAGAGGTCTACCCATAGCAGCAACATAAGCATAACCACCACAAACTCTTGAAAAGACAGTCATTCTGAATCAGAGATTTCTTCTTCATAGTCGTCCAGTATGTACATCAGGGCCCACTTTCTTGCAGCTAAAACACAAGCCACACCTCTACCTGCCATTGCCGAAAAAAAGATCAACTTGATTCCAGTCTAGTGTTCCTCAAATGTATGGCCATAACTAACATGATGTTTAGATACCTTTGTTGGGTAAAAGTAAAATTACAACACATGCATTATGCTAAAACACAAGCAAAAAGCAAACCTTGTTTGCCTAAAGAGGCTACAACATGCATGTAACTATGAATGCTCCACGATATCTTGCTACACCAGATGCCGTGATAGTATCTATGGTCATGAACTTGTAAATAGTGGTTCTCAATCAGTAACTCAAGATTGCCATGCACCTACCATGATAGAATGATTATTCATTTTGTATTTGTCTGGCGACTATTAAATCATTTCGCACTTTGTCCTCTCAATTGATTTAAAATTTAGGGGAAAACTAGTACTTCATTTTTTTAACTTCTTCAACCAAAAAATATTCTTCTTTGGAGCATATTTTTGCACTTCTTCAATCTATAGGGACAAACATGAAGTGGTCTGTTAAAGAGGCACAATGTACCTATGCCAGTCACATTTGAACTTAATAGAAGGTTCTAAGTGGAAATGTAGTAAGGAGCATGGACAGGATTAATTCAATTCCAATACCCAACGAACAAGATACATTGGCAAGTTGATCAAACATTGATCACTAAGGAAAGAGTATGGGCAACAATAAGTTTCCAGACATCCAAAACTGCAAATGGACATGACAAGAAGCCCAAAGAAAAAACCTTCAGAACTATACAATTGATGGCATAGCAATGAATTGATCCTTAGCTTGATCGTATGACACTGTCAAAATGTTCTTACCACCAACTGACAAGGGAGAACAACAGGATGGGGAATGCTGCGAAGCTTCTCATTCTCCTTCTCCAGGCGTAAGGTATGGTCCTAGATGTGCAGTTTCATGGGATTAATATTTCAAAAGTGAGAATAATACAACTGAGCAAAAATATCCTAACAAAATAGAAGCAAAAAGGGCACTACTAAACCATTAGGGCCATCAAAGGCACATTTCTTAACCTACATACAAGGCTTACCGACCAAAAAAAAAAAAACCTACATACAAGGCTCCAGCTGTCAAGGCATGTTGGAACTTTTTGCAGTTACAGTAAGGTAGAAAGTAAAACATCCTTTTGAAATCGCAAGCATGTAATGACATGTGTATGCATTATGCACATAGGAGGAAAAACTAAGCTACTACTAATCGTGCTGATGAGAAGAGCAGATAAATAATAAATAGTAACAATAAAAGAACAGATGTTTTAAAACCAGACCAATGGTTCAACCAGTCAAAGTGGTAGAACCATGCTCTTCCAGTTCGACCGACTGAACCAATTGCATGTGATGTCATTTGATAGAATACTTTGCATATATTAGATTACACACTTTTAGAACAAAAGAAGCCCAGTGAGTCAGCAGACATCTTAGCATCTTAATAGATTACACATGCTTGATGTCATCTTAATAGCATCCTGTTCAATTTTAGATTAGGCCAATATGGTCAATAAATAAATTATCCACCACAAATTGTAGCAAGAAGACACTAGAGCAAATGGTTGGCACGCTTGTTAGTTACAAGAGGTTGGAGTGCCAAACCCCAACCCAATTCCAACGCTACTCCTTTAAAAAATTTTACGGCCCAGAGCTGGTCCAGACTAGTTGACAGGTTTGCTGGGTATCAGTTGACAGGTACACCTGGTTACCGGTTGAACGGGGTCAATACTAATAGTTCTTGATCAATACTATTTTTGCTGGGAAACCAGACTGGATTGGTCTGGTTCCCACTCCAACCAGAGCCACTTTTTAAAACTCTGACATGAACAGGAGTCAACAGGAAAGCACAATATGCTACCTTTCCCCTTTTGCCATCAATGTCCTAAATAGTGAATTGACATTATCAGAATAGAACTCTAGATATCATGAGTAAGAAATCAATATGCAAGCTTCAGATCCATGAGTTACCTTCAACTAGTATAAATCCCAGATATTTGCACACATGGTTCCTGCAATATGCACAAATGGAAGGTCACTTAGCCTGCAGGATTGTCATCTCGACATCTCCCAAGTTTTCACCTGTGTCATTCATCTTATTTAACAACATAATAATTTGATGTTCCTGCTTCCAATAGAACATATTAGCCACACTTGCAAATTTGGGCCACAAAATATGATATACAATGCTTTTACCTCAGATAGAGTCTAATCCACACAACATGACCAAGAGGGATGCACAACAAGATCCTTCCAAAGATCTTCCCTTCTTCACATTGCTTGAATCATTCATAAGTCCACTCACTACCGCTATACGATTTGTTACATCTAAAAAAGACTCCTCATGTATTTGGAAGGAAATATGATCTGAAGCAAATTCAAAGTCATCCTGCAATACCATACAGAGTAATGATTAGCAAGAAAAAGCAGCTAGACTCTACACATGTGGATCTCCGAATAATATTTGTAGTTTCAGATTAAAGGTATATACCCTATAGAAGGACAGTGAATTGGGAATATATTTGGTGGATGCTAAAACTAACATAAGAGGGAATTGTAGCAATAAATTCTTACAAAATATCTTTTTCAAAATAGAAGAGAAAGGCATATGGGCAGCTTCCTTGAAAATGTGATTATCAAATTAGTTTAATCAGGAAACATGAGATACAGTATTTCCATACACAAGGATCATAAGTTAAACACAGAGCCCAATCTGATAAAATCGCCCAACTAAAGCTTCCATGTACATTGTTAAATAATCAAACATCAAATACGAAAAACTCGATCATTAGACAAAGGGTAAGTGAAAAACCATTGTTGAGGACAACCTCCAGAAGACAACCCCTAACCCCCAAAGGTTTCCTTTTCTTTCTCTCTTTCTCTCATTATAGTCTCAAGGTTCTGGCCACTAAGACAAGGAAATGAAAAATATAGGACAAATTTATGGTAATAGGCATTTGGATAGAAATATCTACAAACCCATTAAGAGAAGTCCTAAATTAGCCAAATGAGAAATGAATATTTCAGCTCAAATAATTGATGAGTCAGGTAAAACCAAAAGCACAAACTTTTAATTAAAGGATTGCAATGTTTACATAAACCAATTTTGAGCCTAGGTATCATACTCAAACTCCTGTTACACACACAGAGATCTAGAATTTCACATTTGGTGCACATATCAGCAATGAGGACCAGACTTGAAGGGCGGAAAAGCTGCTCATTAGGGAGATTTGTGGCAAAACAGATTTTCCTCAGAAATCGATTTGGAAAGTGAATTCCAATTAGAGTTTCTCTTTTTGCTTGGGAAGCAACCTATCCTTACTTTAGAAGTGAGACAAAATATTGGTTAATAGGCGTTTCCTCATCAAAAAGAGGCAGAGTCCGCACGGCATCCCCTCCTTCATTGTTCTTGGAAAGAATGGTTTGGATAGTTTCCTATGCTTGTGCCATGTTATCTTGGGTTATCAGAGGTTTTATTAAGCAAGAACTTTGGGCATGGCAGGGCATTCGTTTATAGCACAACAAGTAGGATTAACTCAATTCCCCTGTTTCTTTTGGCTGATTTGGAAGGCATGGAGCAACAGAGCTTCTGATGGAGAGAAATCTTTTGTTCCATTTTATTGAAATTTCGCTTAAAGTCACACACTTTTGGTATAGTGCAGACTTGCATATGGATGTAAATGCCCTAGTTGATTAGTCGATGAATGACCTGGCATTTGAGCTCCCTTTTGGCTATGGGAGTTGTTTTGTATATGGCTTTAGTTTTTTGGACTCCTTTGGTATATGGGTTGCACCCCATAGGTGCCCTACAAGTGAACTATATAATCTATAAAAAGAAACTTCACACTTTTTTGAGGATTTTAAGTTATTCCAATTGCCCTTTATTCCAACACATGTTATCTCATCATATAATTTCAAGTACCAACATCAACATCACTTTTTTGCGAGTAACGTCACCATGACCAAAAGGTGCCGCTACTACTGAAAGTCAAATCGAAAGAGTTTAAAAGAATCGTTGGATCCAAAGAGCTACCAACACACTACTAGAAAAGGAGCAATACTAGGGACTAAGAGTAGCATACAAAACTGATTTGAAGAGTAAAAATGCGAGTATAATGCGTCAGTAGGTCTCAAACACCTAATATGAATCTATCTGGCATGCAACTTAGTAAAACCAATTTCAATACTAGGAGTTGACATCCTCAGCATTTATCTGCCAAAAAAGAGGTGGTATATCAAAAATCGTGATCTAAAGATAAAAATAATAATATAAAATAATCAATTCTCACATCTAAGTACTAAACAAATGATTAAGAACAGAGGCTTTCATAAGCATGGTTAAGCATCACAGATTAGATCCATGTAGGCTCAATTCACTATCATCCGAGCACCCACCGGTTAGTTTTCTACTCATTTTCTTTGAAGATCTAAGTTTTCATTCTCATCCTTAGCTTGTTGACCATAAACATAACACGGGAAAGAAGAGTTTCACTAACTACACTGAGTTCAATGGGTGGAATTTGGCAATATAAATAAGTCTAACTTCCCCTAGGCTCTAATAGTAATATCGATGGGTACAAAGCTTTGAATATGATTATTTGGTACAAAAATTGACTCTCGCAATTGTAAGGGGATATATGCTAAGATTGAAGTGGGCAATAAACCCTTTCCTTTTAAATTGAGAACATATCTCTACACCTGCTAATTATAATGTGAATGTATAAACATTCTATATCAAAATCTCCATGTACAGTACACTCAAAGCTCAAACTTAGATCAAGTTCAAGTTCAAACTAATGATTAATGATCTACAATTGCCATTATAAGCTTATAGGAGATATTGCCAACTTATTGAATCAGACTCAAATCAGATTTTACTTGACCCTTTCCAGTCACTTAATATTAATAATTCATATCATTGCATACAATATGATTGTATGAAGAATCAACATCAGGATGTTCTGAAAAATATGGCGTGTCTCAAGATGTGCAGAAGAATAATTTCCTGTAACAAATTCCTATCTCTATCCGATCACCTCCAAGATTCTTCACCGAGATGCATGAAACTTAATTATTTGAGAAAAAGGCCAGATGCAAAGATAATAATGTGCACCTGCAGATGATTGAGGACAACCAGCAGAAGTTATTTTCCAGCACCACAAACAACTTGTGATACACACTTCATACCCTATCACTAGACAAACTAGCAAACTAAGATTATAAAAACCAACCAAAAAAGCCAACGTCCTATAGCAGCACCAGAGCTTAAAAATTAGCCATACCACTTCATCCAGAGAATTAACACGAAACTGATAGATTGGAAAATTCCTCCTGAGGGAAAGGGTCAAGACCTAGATAAGCAAACAAAAACAGTTAAATGAAGAAAAATGAAACGCCATCTACTGCTCTAAATTAACAGTATCACTTGCCATGGTCACTAACAAGGTTTGACAGCAAATCAAACTTCCTCATGAAATATGTTGATGGCATCAGCCCACTGCTTATGCATTACATATAATGATGTCCGGATGACATGAAGTAATCTTCAATGTTCAAAGCCCGTTAAGCAACTTGATAAAGTCCATTTTTTCTGCAGACAGAAAGAGATTGATAATCTAAGGAGGCGTTTGGCTGATAAAGATTCTCAAAAGTCTGTTCTAATTTCAATTTGAGAATCAAAACAGACGAGAAAATGCATTTGGTAACACTCTGAAAGGAGTCGACAAATAAAAGGAAAACTATTCTCAGAATCAAAATCACAAACTGAAGATGACTTTTTCGTATTCCCATTCCAAATGCAAACTTGGATATTCGGAATAAATAAGCCCGTTTTTGGAATGTGATGTAACCCGAGCATATTCTCACAATTTTCATCCCTAATGACATATTATTTTCACTGAACAAATATTTTGTCAACAAAACATCGAAACAGTTTCTATGAAAATGGAAACTAAAGCTATTTTCCAAAACTAAGCAGGCCTTAAGCAATCGAGAACAAAAATGACGCGTGAATCATGTGACGATGTTTAAAATTTTGCAACAAATTTTCCTCACAACTTTCAACATCTGAACTACATAGATTTTTAGGGACTTTTTACTGAAAGATAGACGATACTTACAGGTTGAGTAGAAATCTGAAGCATGAACAAGATAATCTAGGCTTCCAAGTATGAGGCATCATGTTGTTCAGCTGATGGCAACTCTTGAAAGTCAACTCAAGCATTAAAAATTATCAACAAAGAAGTTCTTCCATAATGTAAAGTTTAAAGTTATTTCTAAGAAAACTGCCTCAAATTGCTCCACCTTAACTATCCATTTCTTTTTAAGAACGATGATAATATCCTGAGTTACTTCGTGTTTTACTTTCCTTATGACCAAACAAAATTAGATACCATGCCGCCGAAGCAAATATCAGTGCACATAAACAACCATAATATAATCGTAATATCAAGTACAATCACCACCACATAAACTAGAATAGAATCTAGATTTCCACTCGGATGACCTTCATTCACACTAGGTTTTTTCTGTAAAACGCCAACTCCTCAGTTCAAAATCATGTTCTCAATTAAGACATTCAAGCACTTCACACATTGAATAGAAAAAAGAGAGAGCTTTCTCAATTTGAAGCAATTACTAGGAGAGACCATCCCCAGCAATAGAGGTCCACCCCCAGTAGACGTTTGTTTTGAATCTGAGATTTCATCTTCATCCTCGTCCAAGTATGTAGACCAGGGCCAGCTTTCTTGCAGCCAAAACACAAGCCACACCTCTGCTTGTTTTAGCCAAAATAAATAACTCAACTTGATTTCACTCCGATGTTCCTATAATATGGCCATAACTAATGTGATGTTTTGATACCTCTGTTGGGTAAAAGTAATAAGTACAATACTTGCATCACGCTAAAACATAGGTGGAACCAATACTTGTGTACTGAAGAGGCTATCGTATGCATGTGAACCATGAATGCTATACAGTATCTTTCTACACTAAAGACCCTGAGTGTGTCTATCATCATGAACATGTATGTACTAGTTCTTAGTCAGTGACTCAAACTACAATGAACCTACCATAAGAAGAAAATTATTCTTTCTGTATATGTCTGGCCACTAAATATTCATCTTTTTCTCACTTTGACCTCCCAAATGATCTAAAATTTACAGGAAAACCTACTAGTTCAATATTTTGCTTCTTGAAATGAAAAAGATATTCTTTGGAGCATAAATTTGCACGTTTTCAACCATCGAAACAAGCATGAAATTGTCCATTAAAGAGGCACAACATACCCATGCCAGTCATCTTTAAACTTAAGAGTAGGTTGTAAAAGTGGAAACTTAGTAAGGAGCGTGGACAAGATAATTCAGCTCCACCACCTAGTCAATGAAATAAATTTGTTACTAATATTGGCGAGTTTATCAAACAATGATACAAAAAGGAAAGACTATGGGCAACAACAAGTTTCCAAGAATCCTAACTGCAAATGGACATGGTAAGAAGCTTAAGGAAAATAGTTTTCAGAGTATACAATTGATGGCATCACAATGAGTTGATCCTTAGCTCGATTGTTTGGCAGTGTAAAAAATTTTTACCACTACCAAGGAGGAACTACAGTATGGGGAATGCAGCAAATCTTCTCATTCTCCATCTCTAGGTGTATGATAGAGTCCAAGATGTGTATTTTCATTGGGTTAGTGTTTTGGAAGTGAGAATGAGACAACCAAGTAAAAGTGTTCTCACAAAATAGAAGCAAAAGTGGCACTACTAACCTATTGAGGTCATCAAATGCACATTCCTTAACAAACATTCAAGCACAAGGCACCAACTATCAACACGACTTTTGCAGTTATGTTAAGACAGAAAGTATAACATCTGTTAAAATTGCAGGCATGAAATAGGATGTATATGCATATAAGAGGAAAAACTAAGCTGCCTCTCCTCATGCTGATGAGGAGAGCAGATACATAATAGGAAGAACAAAAGAATAAACGTTTTCAAAACTGGACTAGTGGTTCAACCAGTCAAACTAGTAGAACCATGCTCTAACAGTTCGACCAGTTGAACTGATTGCATGTGATGTTGTCTAATAGAATACACATTTCCAGAACAAAAGAAGCCTAGTTCACTCGGCAAAGCTGCTTAAGCACAAAAGACAGGGTTCCTGTTCTCCATAGAATCGTTCAAATTTTTAATAGACCAAGCCAATACAGTCAATAAATAAATTATCCACCACAAAATGAAGCAAGAAGACACGGAAGCAAATGGTTGGCATGCCTTTTAGTTACAAGAGGTTGGAGTTCCAAACCCCAACCCAACTTCAACACTCTTCCTTAACGTTTTTGGAAGGCCTAGAATTGGTCCAAACTAGTTGACAGGTTTGCTGGGTTACCAATTGACAAGTACACATGGTTACTTGTTCGACAGGGTTGATACCACCAGTTGTTGACCACTACTATTTCCGTTGTGAAACCAAACTCAAAAGAAAAGCACAATATCCTACTTTTTCCTTTTTGCCATCAATGTCTTAAATTGGGAATTGACATGTATAGGAATATATAGAACTGAGGAGCATCCTATATTTCTCACAAGTAAGGAATCATTATGCAAGCTCTAGATCCACAAGTTACCTTCAATTGGTCCAACTCCCAGTTAATTGCACAAGAGGTTCCTGAAATATGCATAAATGGAACGTCACTGGTCTGCAAGATCATCATCCAGGCATCTCTCAAGTTTTCACAAGCATCATTCATCTTATTTAGCAGCATAACAATTTGAAGTTCCTGTTTCCAATGTAATATATTAGCCACATCTGCAAATAAGGGATTTAACATATGATATACCTAGCTTTTACCTTTTGTAGAGCCAAATCCACACCATAGTAACCAGGAAGGATGCACAACAAGATCGATTCCAAAGGCCTTCCCTACTTCACATTGCTTGAATCATTCGTAAATCACCTCGCCACTGCTATATCATTTGTAACATCTAACAAAGACTATTTGGAAGGAGATATAATTTGTAAACCCAATTTCATGAGTTTGATTGGATGAAGCAAATTCAGAGCCATCCTGTATTTGTACTCTACACATGTAAATCTCTGGAGAAAATTGTAGTTTCAGATTAAAGGTATATACATCATAGAAGGATAGTGAAAAGGGAATGTATCTGGTGAATGCTGAAACAGACATATGAGGGAATTGTGACAATAAATTCATATCAAGATTTTTTTTAAATAGTAAAAAAAAGGCATCTCAATAGCTTCCTTGAAACTGTAATGATTAAATCATTTCCTAATCAAAAAATGAAGCACTGTTATTCCATACACAATTATCATAAGCTAAACAGAAAGCCCAATCCGACAAGATCACCCAACTTAAGTTCCAATTACATTGTCAAGTAATCAACTTGAGAGAAACACTAGAATATTAAGAAGAGGGTAAGTGAAAATCATTGTTGACTACAAAACCCAGAAGACTAACACCCCACCCCCAAAGGTTTCCCTATCTCGTTCTCCTTCTCACATTATGGTCTCATAGTTCTGGCTACTCAGGTGAGGAAATGAAAATATACGTACAAGTTTTTGGTAATAGGAAAATGGATAGAAAGATCAACAAACTCAAATAATTGATGAGTTGGCTAACACCAAAAAGCAAAGGATGGCAATGTTCACACAGTCCAATTTTGAATCTGGGCAATCATACTCAAACTCCCGTTATGCATCCAATGAGATCAAGAATTTCACATTTGGTAGACACATCAGCAACGAGGACCAGACTTGAAAGGGGGAAAAATTAATCACTTCAAACAGTAGATACCAGCAACGTTTTGTCCCATAATTCATATTTCTCCCACAAAGGTGGCATGTGTAAGAACACTTATGCATGGCAAACTAGATATAGCATTAATGAGAAGAATCTACAATGAAAGAGTAATAAACGACACATTCAGCTCCGAACTTGTATGCAAGAACAAGATTCTATTGCATCTCACATTTCTAATTCTTTTGTCAATACCTCTGTTCCATTTGTTGAAATTCCTTTGCAAGTGTCCTTCGCAAATATTCACTGTCCCCAAAACCTCCAAGTTGCAGTAATTCTCTAGCACAATAATGCGTATAAGAAGTCTTGCTGGCCTGACCTGACATAATAAATAAAGGTAGAAAGCGCAAGAAATTACACTTTATCTTTAAAACAGTGAGACCTTACAATCCAACAAGAAACAACAATCAACCCATCTATTTTAACCCTCGTTACCACCTAGATAATTGAAATAATGTTGGACCAACAAAAACCAGGGTTAACGAGCAGCAAACCACCCTAACTTGAGTCAATCTTATCTAGTTGAAGTGTTGAAGTACTCAAAGTATTTATGAGGACTGTAGCAAGATGACTTGAAATGAAGAACTAACCTATAAACCAGGAGTCATTTACCATCGCACATCATCAGTTTAGCAACTAATGCGGACACACTGCTAGAGTGCATGAAAACAATACTAAGCTTGACAGCATATCATTCTGACATTTGGAGCAGGACCAAGTTCCATTACACCATGGTATTAGAATTCTCTCGCCTACAAATGGATAGCACAACCCAGTGACAGCCTACCAAAATAGTGCTAGAGTACATGAAGGCAAATACCAAGCTGACCATATTTCGCAGTATCCATGGAATACTAAGCTGACCAACCTTCTCGCTTCGAAGCAATTACAAGGAGAGACTGTCCACAGCCTGTGCCAGTTGACATCGCCTTCAAGTCCTTCTTGACCATTGCCGGCCAATACTTCTTTGGATTCCACTCCGTCATCTTCACCTGCCAATCAGAAATCAAGCAAACTTCAGAAAATCAACTTGGAACAATTGAGTCAACTACCCATTAGGTCACAAAAGAACACTAGGAGCCAAACCTGAGAAGCCAGTGATTTATCAAACTGAAGCTGAAACAGGAGCACAACACACTGTGGTCCTTCGCTGGTCTCCATAGCTAAAGCTCCATGAGCAGTTGAATACGCATCGTTAGTACTAGAACAAATTGCAAGGATGCGAGCTGAAAGAGGGCTTGTGAAGGATAGAGCTCAAACCTAGAGGAACGCTTGAGCCAGTTGAAGAGTGAGAGGATGAGGAAAGTCCACTTGAATCCTAGAGTAACATGTGGGAGAGAAAATAAGGAAGATAGAGAGACTTGATCAGAGGAGTGGAGGCGGACATTTTCAGCTCTACAAATCTTCTGTTAAAAATAAGCAAGGCAACGTGGGATGACAATATGCAAACAACCTTTTACCATTCCACGTATGCATTAAGCTCCTGATCCTTCTATGATTTCGATTTATTTTAGAAGCGCCTTGCGGAAGCTCTCTCGGATATTTCAGCATTTACATCAACCAGTGAAATAATAACCAAATCCTGCCGGTGAGTCAGATGAAATCAATTCAGCAACTAACATCAATGAACTAGTAATAATACGCTGAAGTTTACAAATCTCTGTTTGTCAAACTCAATATTCCTTTGGAGCTCTTTGGATCCAACTAATGGGGCATCTAACATCAGCAACCATAGAAGCTTTGATCAAATTAACATAATGAATTCAACTCAAGTTGCTTGCTTTTGTGGGACATAGTATGATTCTTTTCCTCATCATTACATGATATTCATGCATTAGAATTAATGCAAGGTAGCTTTCAAATGGCATATAGGATATCGAAAAGTTTCCTCAGGAAACTTATACAAATGCCTCCTGTCTTTTACTTTTCAACAAGTAAATGAACTAACAAGAGCTTATGCACAATATAACGAATTATTTTACAGTATAGACGATTATGTCAAAGGACATTCTAGTAATGTCTTGCTTAGCTCAAAAGTTCAAGTATATGACAGATGGCTTTACCAACTCTACAAACATCAAGATGCATTCTCTGGGATAATATATTATTAGCCTTGGAGTAGGTATATTCTGGATTCAAACCAAATGAACAAGGATCCATAGTCAATAAAATTCGAATTGCAATTATCTAGATCGATCCAAATAATTCACAATGCTTTTGCTTCTACCCTGTTTATTAGTTCACTCACAACCACACCACTAGAAGAAGAGCTTGTTCTTGCATTTAGCATTTCTAAACCGATACGATTACTTTAATCAGCCAATGCAGACAGTTCTGTGAAATAAAATGTGTGGAACTCAATGGTTGGACAAATTTTATCCCAAGTTAGTAGTTGCATGCCAAGGGATGCCCTGTCAACATGCTCCATTTGCACCGTAAATTCACTCTTAAGCTTAACTTAGAAACATGCAGTCATGAGCTACATGGTAAGGGCAGAGCAAACTAAAACCTCAAATTAGGAGGACCGCCATATAGGGTCCTTCATTTTGCATTTCTTGACCTACATAATGACCTTTGGCATGCTATCAAATACCTATATACATCAGTTTCTATGCACTACTTCCAGCATTCCCAGAATCAATCAAACGTTGAGAATCTTTATTTTTCTGCATAGGATGAAGGATCTTACCCGAAAACTAATGACAAATGATGCACTTAGAAAGCCTTTTCCATCTATTTCCCTTACTGGCATGATAAGCAAAATCTTGTTGCCAAAGCACACAACAATTTCCATGGACATCTCCCCTCAATTCCTTGAATTCAAGTAAGGAGACAATGATGACACTGTCAGCTAGGAAATAATAATGACAAGATCATAAATGTTGAAAGATATTTGGAGCAAGAAATACAAATGAAAATTGGATAGTAGATCTTAAAAGAACAAAGGTAACTTACTTGCTCTATGTACCTTTGATAGTAAATGGGGATTGCTTCCGTTATATCGACTCATCCGACTCATCCGACTCATCCAAGTAATCCAACTCATCCAAGTCACCCAACTCATCCAAGTCATCCATATTGTCTGATCCACATCCTATCATTTCGCTATTTGTAATTACACTATATCGATAAATCCAAGTTCTAGATAATTCTGGAATTGTTTTGAGTGACTTGCATCCAGTGATATTCAGTTCTTCTAAAAACTCCAACCTATCAAGGTTTTGAATTTCAACCAAGTTTTCATAGTCTCTAGCTTCTATTATCTTCAGACTCTCGGATTTTGGAAGGAGTAGCCTTTCGATTGAAGCGCAGCAAGAGATATCCAATTCTTTCAAGGACTCCAACCTATCGAGGCCTTGAATTTCAGCTAATTTCTTGCACCAACCAACAACTAGTCTCTTCATACATCTGGATTTTGGAAGGTCTAGCCTCCCAATTGAAGTGCACCTAGAGATATCTAGACTTTCCAAATACTCCAAACTATCAAGCCCTTGAATTTTGGCTAAGTTTTCGCAGCCTCTAGCATCTAATTTCTTCAGCCTCTCGAATTTTGGAAGGTCTAACCTTTCGATTGAATTGCACCCATTGATATCTAGACTTTCCAAATTCTCCAACCTATCAAGGCCTTGAATTTCGACCAAGTTTTTGCAACATCTAATTTCTAATATCTTAAGACTCTTGGATTTTGGAAGGAGTAGCCTTTCAATTGAAGCGAACCAAGAGATATTTAGTCTTTCCAAGGACTCCAACCTATCGATACCTTGAATTTCAGCTAATTTCTTGCACCAACCAACAACTAATCTCTTCATACTTCCGGATTTTGGAAGGTCTAGCCTTCCAATTGAAATGCACCAAAAGATATCTAGACTTTCCAAATACTCCGAACTATCGAGCCCTTGAATTTCGACCAAGTTTTCGCAGCCTCTAGCATCTAATTTCTTCAGCCTCCTGAATTTTGGAAGGTCTAGCCTTTCAATTGAATGGCACCCATTGATATCTAGACTTTCCAAATACTCCAAGCCTTGAATTTCGACCAAGTTTTCGCAATCTCTAACTTCTAATATCTTAAGACTCTTGGATTTTTGAAGGAGTAGCCTTTCAATTGAAGCGCGACAAGAGATATCCAATTCTTCCAAGGACTCCAACCTATCGATGCCTTGAATTTCAGCTAATTTCTCGCACCAATCAACATCTAAGCTCTTCATACTTCTGGATTTTGGAAGGTCTAGCCTTCCCATTGAAGTGCAACTAGAGATATCTAGACTTTCCAAATACTCCAAACTATCGAGCCCTTGTATTTTGGCTAATTTTACGCATCCTCTAGCATGTAATTCCTTCAGCCTCCCAGATTTTGGAAGGTCTGGCCTTTTAATTAAAGTGCACTTGTTGATATCTAAACTTTCCAAATACTCCGACTTATCAAGGCCATTAATTCCTGTTAAGTTTTTGCAACTTGTAGCTTTTAATACCTTCAGCCTCCCGAATTTTGGAAATTCTAGCCTTTT
This sequence comes from Eucalyptus camaldulensis, assembly GCA_019915185.1. Classification (NCBI taxonomy): domain Eukaryota; kingdom Viridiplantae; phylum Streptophyta; class Magnoliopsida; order Myrtales; family Myrtaceae; genus Eucalyptus; species Eucalyptus camaldulensis. The sequence goes on along the minus strand of JAHSVA010000013.1, from coordinate 10,414,734 downwards.
AATTAAAGTGCACTCGTTGATATCTAAACTTTCCAAATACTCAAGGCCTTCAATTTTGGCTAAGTTTTCACAACTTGTAGCTTTTAATTCCTTCAGCCTCCCGGATTTTGGAAGGTCTAGCCTTTCAATTGAAGCGCAATATTTGATATCTAAACTTTCCAAATACTCAAGGCCTTCAATTTCGGCTAAGTTTTTGCAACTTGTAACTTTTAATTCCTTCAGCCTCCCGGATTTTGGAAGGTCTAGCCTTTCAATTGAAGCGCAATATTTGATATCTAAACTTTCCAAATACTCAAGGCCTTCAATTTCGGCTAAGTTTTTGCAACTTGTAGCTTTTAATTCCTTCAGCCTCCCGAATTTTGGAAGGTCTAGCCTTTCAATTGAAGCGCAATATTTGATATCTAAATTTTCCAAATACTCCGACCTATCAAGACCTTCAATTTCGACTAAATTTTCGCAACTTGTAGCTTTTAATTCCTTCAACCTCCCGGATAGTGGAAGGTCTAGCCTTTCAATTGAAGCGCAATATTTGATATCTAAACTTTCCAAATACTCAAGGCCTTCAATTTCGGCTAAGTTTTTGCAACTTGTAGCTTTTAATTCCTTCAGTCTCCTGGATTTTGGAAGGTCTAGCCTTTCAATTGAAGCGCAACATTCGATATCTAAACTTTCCAAATACTCCGACCTATCAAGACCTTCAATTTCAGCTAAGTTTTCACAACTTGTAGCTTTTAATTTCTTCAGCCTCCCGGATTTTGAAAGGTCTAGCCTTTCAATTGAAGTACAACATTCGATATCTAAACTTTCCAAATACTCCGACCTATCAAGGCCTTCAATTTCGGCTAAGTTTTTGCAAATTGTAGCTTTTAATTTCTTCAGCCTCCCGGATTTTGGAAGGTCTAGCCTTTCAATTGAAGCGCAATATTCGATATCTAAACTTTCCAAATGCTCCGACCTATCAAGGCCTTCAATTTCGGCTAAGTTTTCGCAACTTGTAGCTTTTAATTCCTTCAGCATCCCGAATTTTGGAAGGTCTAGCCTTTTAATTAAAGTGCACTTGTTGATACCTAAACTTTCCAAATACTTCGACCTATCAAGGCCTTCAATTTCGGCTAAGTTTTCGCAACTTGTAGCTTTTAATTCCTTCAGCCTCTCGAATTTTAAAAGGTCTAGCCTTTCAATTGAAGCGATATATTCGATATCTAAACTTTCCAAATACTCCGACCTATCAAGGCCTTCAATTTCGGCTAAGATTTTGCAAATTGTAGCTTTTAATTTCTTCAGCCTCCCGGATTTTGGAAGGTCTAGCCTTTCAATTGAAGCGCAATATTCGATATCTAAACTTTCCAAATACTCCGACCTATCAAGGCCTTCAATTTCGGCTAAGTTTTCGCAAATTGTAGCTTTTAATTTCTTCAGCCTCCCAGATTTTGGAAGATCTAGCCTTTCAATTGAAGCACAATATTCGATATCTAAACTTTCCAAATACACCGACCTATCAAGGCCTTCAATTTCGGCTAAGTTTTCACAACTTGTAGCTTTTAATTCCTTCAGCCTCCCGAATTTTGGAAGGTCTAGCCTTTTAATTAAAGTGCACTCATTGATACCTAAACTTTCCAAATACTCGGATCTATCAAGGCCTTCAATTTCGGCTAAGTTTTTGCAATTTGTAGCTTTTAATTCCATCAACCTCCCGGATTTTGGAAGATCTAGCCTTTCAATTGAAGCGCAATATTTGATATATAGCCATTCCAAATACTCCAACCTATTAGGGCCTTGAATTTTGGCTAGTTTGTTGCATCTGTCAACATTTAATTCCTTCAGACCCTCCAATTTTGGAAGTTCCAACCGTTCGATTGAACCGTGGGATGAGATAGTCAAGCTTTCCAAATATATCAATTTGTCAAGAACTCGAACTTCAAGGAGATTCTTGCAAAAGGAGGCATCTAATGTCCTTAGATGGATAAATTGTGAAACGTCTAGCGTTTTGATAGATCCACAGCTAGAGACTTGCAAGAATTCCAACTTGAAGGGCGTGTTTAGGGATTGTGATGATTTCACTTCATCAATGTCCGTCGATTGGGAGCATTCTGAACTCTTTAATTGCATTGATGGAAGCTCTTGGATGCACTCGAGTAATCTGCAATTGTTAACTCGTAGTTCCTTGAGATGGGCTAGGTGGGAAAGCGAAGGCAATTTGCGACTTCGACAGATGATGCCCAAATCTGTTAAGTCGGAAGGAAGGTTCGGCAGCGATTGGAGATTGTAGCATTCTCTAAAGTCAAGGAGTTGTACACATGCTTTCTACCATTATCCCTTTCAGAGTTGTGCAATAGAAAGCACGTAACTCTCGGAGCTTTCTCAGACTCCCAATACCATTGGGCAATTCTTCTATACCACTGTAAGAAATATCTAAAATCTCTAGATTCTCCAAAGACCCTATGCTATTTGGTAATGCAAAAAGGGATGGACACCTGAATAGATCAAGTTGCTGCAATGCTTTTAATTTACCTATTTCTGCTGGAAGCTCCCTGAGGCAGAAACGAGGAACGGGGCGTTTGGCGCCTGCATCGGCGCCTACCGTGAGATGACGCGCGCGGGACGAGCCTAGCTCCAAGCAAAGGAGTCCCTTCATGTCTTCAATGGAAGCGTCGATTCGCTTCATTCTCCCACACCACCTGAGGATGAGAACCTCTAACTTCTCAAAAGTTGAGAGGAAGTCAATATTTTCCAAGGAATCACACCCTGAAAGGTCTAGATATTTAAGCTTCTTTGCCATCTAAGGAAAAAAAAAAACAATAATGAATGTCGATTGGTGAGTGTAGAGTCATTATGATTCAAAAGAAAGCATAAAAGGAGAGGAAAAAAAGGACTTTAATTCTTACCTTGAAAAAACTCCATCCTTCCCATTTCTCATTTATCTCACTATGTTGCAATTCAAGTACAACTAATTCCTGCATGTGAAAATTGTTTACTTCAAAATTCATGGGACAACATGGCCATCGAAGCCATCTTAACTCCTCCATTGAGTCTTCAAAGTCTTCACTGAGATGTGCCCCTCTCATGTAAAGGAATCTTAGATTCGTCAAGTTTTTGAATTGTTTTGCTGTGCCGCCTTTACTTAGAACAATGGCCTCAATCTTGTCTGTTCCCTACAAGCAAGAATCAACATTTATTAATACTAAATCCAACTAAAGTAATCTAATATTATTTGTTCATATTGCGATTTACGTGCATTAATGTGTTCAAGAGACCAGCAATGCGAAGATATGATTTTTCTTTTTACGCCAATAAACAATATTTATAAAGGCTAACAAAGTGAAGGATGTCAACTTCCATTTTGAAATTTGGCCATATACATTCGGATCTAAAAAAGAATTATGATATGGTTTGTTCAAAGTAAAAAACTTTACAACTTGTAATATTCTTCTTCTTCTTCTTCTTCTTCTTTCCCTTACTGTAGCTTCATTACCATACTAGTTAAGACAAGTGTGCAATGCAAGGAATTTAATCAAATTGCAATGTGCAAAATCAAAAGTTGATTTGATCTATTTTAATAGAAATATTTTTTCTCTATGTAAATTTCACATTAATTTTTTGTGTATATTACTTGACTGTGCTACTTAATAAAAAAAAAAAAACACATACTCTTATTTTCCATTGGAGTAATAACTAATTACAAGAAACCGAATATTGTGATAATAGTTATATTAATATATTATGTACTTATTATTTACTAGTAGTAACTTGAAGTATTCTTAATTAATTATTTTCTAATCATAAATAACTAAGACAATAATATTAGTTATGTTAATATTCTCTACAACTTATTATTATATCGTAAATTTTAGTTTAGCTTTAGATTACAATTTGATATATTCATAATCATAAAAAACTTATTTGCTATATTAACAATCTCTAAACTTTTGATTTTATCATAAATTTTATTTTAAATATAAATTACGATTTGATATAATCATAATCATAAATAACCGAAATACTCAACTATAATAAAAATATTTAAAAAATTAATTGGGGAAAGTGCAAAGCATTTTTAGAAATGAGAAAATTGAAGCTATTTTTGGCTACAAGCCTACATGGAATAGCTATTCCTTGGCCCCGACAGGAATAACTACTCCTGATGTTAAGAGTATAGTAATTTCTAGTCCGTTTTTTAATCAAATGAAGGAATAATTGCTTCATCAAAATGGAATGGAAATAGAATAGTTATTCTTGAGAACAAAATTGTAGCAAGCTTTCACAAATAATAATAATAATAATAATAATAATAATAATACATAAGAAGTCAAGAAGTAATACAGAAAGTTCATGGACTTCCACATGTCATTTTCTTAGAACCAGAAATTTTGATATTGTACTTCACAATGTTGTACAAGATTTCATGGATACTCATACGTGAACAACATAATAATTTGGGAAGGATTTAGATCTTAACACTCAAAAGGAATCCATGAAAGAGGAAGAAATCTTCAACATAAGTAATCTACTCAGATTAGTCATTGCTCCCAAAGAAATGCTCAAGTGACTATTATTAATCGACTATAAGACTAACAGTCAGTTGTAGGTCACAAAAAAATAATTAACAAATAATTAAAAATAATTGTGAGATTCACTCCTTTAAGAATATGTGGCTTACATGTTATTATTATTATGGTACCCCAAAGGCTATTATGCTAGCAGGAATTTTTCCCCCATAAACTTCCCTCTCAAATTATTAGAATGCCCAATCTACCTTCAAGACTTCTTTGTGTGGTGTGTGACTCTTTTCAACTTTAAAAAATCGATAGCTAGGGTGTGGCCGAATCCCAAAAATAAGCCAACCTTTGTACTCGGACCAAAGCCGCAAAACCTTTCAAACATCTATCAAGCCTAACCTTCAGCATCTACGACAAAGATAACATAACCTTTCAAACACACACAAAAAAAAAGAAAAGCCAACAGTTTAACCGTAGAACAAAGTTGACACCTGGTACAAATTTCATCTATTATAATGATTAAATCGCCATGGATGAGCTACATTGTTCATTGTGCTAACGTACACAGTGACCCATGTCAACCCACAGCAAAAAGGATGTTGTGTTTTGCTTTATAATAATGTTAACAATTTGTTACAAAATTCCTGGCTTTTTATAAAGAAAAAAAGTTTGTCATAATTAACATGGTTCATTGTGCATATCCGCACAATGAGCTATGTCGAATGACTCGAGGTGATTTAAAGTGAAAATAGGCAGAATTGATGGCGGGCGTCATTTTTGTCCCATGAGTAAAAGGATTAGTTTGAAAGGTAACGTCATTTTCATTCCACATTGAAAGTGCTGGGTCCTTTTAGGATTTTTTTCAATTTGTGTTATCTTTATCCCAATCGCAAAAAGTCGTACTTCTTTTATTTGGTCTGTACTCATTAATATCCAACGGGTGAGTTATGAGTGTGTTTCAATTATGCTTTAAATGTCTTTCATTTTTTTGTTTATTTAGTAAGTCGTGCCAGTCCTTTGTTGTTGCTTCGCACTTGGCATGCATTTTTTTTCATAAACACTTCAACCAAGGAGAGTATTGGGTGACCTCTCACGTCGCTTTGCCATGTTATAGGACGTCTTGTACAAGCAATCTTTCTACAATGCACTTCAGGTGCAACACTTGAGAAGAAGGATGTGGAGGAAATTCTTCATTTCCTTGATAGATCTCAAGTGGCATTTACGCTGGAGGGTCCTTCTAAAGGTTCGGCATAATTGTAAAAGGAACAGGCTGAGAGTTGTGAGTGGCTAACCCAGCCTCCTTCGTCCCTTGGGACCAACAAAGGGGTAGCAGTACTTTTTCAAAATAAAGAAGGATATTTGGCATTTTTTTTTTCAATTGGAAGTGGCGCATATTGTGGTTCTTTCAGCTGCTTGTATTTTAGATAAATATATGAAAATAACTTCGGATATTTTCATTCAATGTTGGAATAAACTGAAAAGAACTTATATCATTTTTAGCAGAACCACTCTGATTTCAACTTACGATAGTGCCATAAATGAAGAACGAAATGGAATCATGGAAGAATACTGACATAATTATATCAAACTGTACCTTTTTAGTTGTAAAATTTAGTTATACCATTATATTTGTATATAAAATATACAACATATTCATTTTTATTTTGCTTAGTTTAGTTTGTTTTATCATGTAGTACAAAAGACATAATAAATGGACACTGGCTTCGAACTTGTTAATCTATGAATTAGCTCTTGTGATTATACATACGACGCACGTTGAGACTGTAAATAAGTGCGAGTGTTTTGATCAACAACTAAAGTCAAACCCAATGATGGATTAAAAAGAGTAGAGTCGCAATCATGATTAATTCACAACTGCAAATACAATCTCATGCTTAATTATACATGTGACATCCTGAAATTCGACCCCGTTTCAATAAAATGAAATGTGCATTTCGTCGACGTGCCTATGGTCCTTTTTCTCTGAGCTGATCACTCACAAGTTAACTAACCTATTGGGTGAAGCTGTTAAGGGATATATCCATGGTAAAATCCCTAAAAGCTACCTAATTGGTTGGATTGGACTAAAATCACGTCCGGTCGATTTTAACCATGGAATTTGATTTGGTTTCGGGAATCGAATATTCGAGTGTGTCACGATTCATTTTTAGGACCCTGTCTCATCGTCTGTCAAATTATTGACGAGTCCGAAATTTCAAGAAAGAAATTATCGGAGGAAAAATCGAAGACCGGAAGAAATTAGAAAGGGAAATGGAAAGAGAAAAGAAAATTTAGAATAGTATTATTCTTTTTCTTTTTCTCTCTCTCTCCCTTTTCTCCCTCTTCTCTCTTTCCTCTCTCTCTCTTCTCTCTCCTCTCCCCTCCCCTTCGTGCGGACACCCCTTCCCCACGCCTACTCTCTCTTCTTTTTCTTTTTTGACCAGTCAAACCCCCTTATCCCTTCTCTCTCTCTCCTCTCTCTTCTCTCTTCTCCCCCACGTGACCGAGCCCTTCTTCTCCTTCTTTCTTCTTCGCGGAAGCAGCGAACCAGAAGCTGAAGAAGATCGGAAGCAGCGGCCAGCCGCCCATCGCCGCCGCACCGGAGCCGAACCGCCCGTGCGCCCGCCGCTCGCCGCCGTGCACCGCCAGCTCTGTTCCCTCGCACCAGGCGACCTCCCCGAACGAACCAGCCTCTGTTCAGCTCGGTTCCGCCCTGACCAGCCACTGTCCGGCCACCTCCGGCCACCGCCCAACCCCGCCGGACTTCCCCGGCGTCCCCCTCGTCCTTCGCCAACCTTCCCTCGCCATTTTGGCCGCCGGATCTGCTCCGACCAGCCAAGGGCAGAAACCCACGAAATGGGTTTCTAGCTGGTTCGGGTCCGTTTTGGGCCGTTTCCCGGCCCCGGTCCGCGAGTCGCTTTGGGAAGTTTTGTTCCTCACGTCACCCCCGTCGGATTGATCCGATTTGCGCGCGATTTGGTGAGTAATCTCACTAATCCTGGATTAGTTGGCTAACTATGCTTAAGGTTGGTTTAGATTTAATTAATTATGTTTAGGTTGTTAGATTAGAATAAATTAGCAATTATTAGTCAATTGTGATGCGGTTTAGATAAATTGATTGTGCAATTCCCGACCCTTAGTGGGCTCCAATTAGGCTTTTCGGGCCTAATATTAATTTTCGGAATTAAATTAAATAATTATTTATTTTCCGAAAATTCAACTGAGATGGTCTGGAACCGGAAAATTATGCTGATGACTATGGTGAAGTCTGTTTATTTATCGGGCTTTATTTTGAGCTAAATTGAATTTTTAATATTAATTATTTATTTTTCGAAATTAATTATTTAATTAATTATTTTTCAGAAATTAAGATGTTGATGGCCGACGACCAAAATCTCGTGCTGATTGTCGTGGCGCAATCCGTTTATTTATTTGAGCTCCACGTTGCGTGGAATTAAATAAATTGTGATATTTTGGGGATTTACCCTAAATTGATTGGAATTGATTGAGATTGAATTATTGATTGGTAAATGGCCAAGTATGTTTATTCATCATTTGTAATGCTTTGTTGAGTTGTAAAGTGAGTAGAATTGTGAGAGTGATTTGAATATACTCTTGGCTAAGATCCATCAGGTATGTTAATATCGTGTGAAAATTGAGTGAATTGATGAGTATGTGGGGATTCATCCCAAGATTGATCAATGTCGGTATTCAATTAGAATTTGACTATGAGAGGTTGTGAGTTGAACCTCGGAAGCCGCCGAAGTATGGCTATGCCAGTTGGGCCGAGATTTGCCACCGAATTTGGAGGCGATCGCGCCTGATAAGGCCGTAATCTGCCACCTATTAAAGGTCACGCCCGTTGGGCCGTAAATTGCCACCTATTAAAGGTCGCGCCTGTTAAGGCCATAATTTGCCACCCGATAAGGGTCGCGCCTGATAAGGCCGTAATTTGCCACCAGTAAAGGTCGAGCCCATTGGGCCGTAATTTGCTACCTAAAGATAGGTCGTGTCCTTCGGGACTGTAATTTGTTGCCAAGAAATTTGGTAGTCTATGCTTGTGAAGTCGTGAGTACGATTTGAACCTGAATAAGGGAAACGACTGGGGAATGGTCGAATTGACATGAAATCGACTAGGTCGATGGATCGAGATATTGATCTGTGATGTAATTGCTTGGGTGCCTATTGAACTGTGCTAATATGCAGGTGGAGTCTGAGGCCAAGGTAAGTCCTCTGCCCTGTGCGTGTTTAGGCAGCCTATAGTATAATAGTTTACTAATCGGGCTTAGTGGGGTAGAACTCGCTGAGACGTAGTCTCATCCCGGTTTGGGGAAAAACATTTCAGGATCCCGCTGAGAAGCTGATGAGGAGGAGGAGTCTGAGAAGGAGAACTCGGAGGTGAAATTTAAGGAGAATGATTTTTGGAAGAAGAAGATAATTCCGAAGGGGGTCTTGAGTACGACCCGGATGGACTGAGAGTCTATCTTCTTTTGAGAATTCCTTTTGAAGTGAATAGTTATGAAGTGGTTTGTGTTTTGTATAAAAGTTTGGTTATAAATTTCAATATAAAAAGTATGGCCCTGCTTTTCTATCCCATCGTTTTATTGTCTGGGGATTTTAACTGCTTCCACATGTGCTTAATAAATGAAAGGGTCGGCGATACTAGTCCTGGGATATCGCATTATAAAATCGACCAAGTGAGAAGGATGTGTGCGTGGCCGAGGATCGGGGCGTGACAATACATAATAGAATTTTAGAGTATTTATCTCCTTGACCTTTAATGTAGAAAATAAGTATCCTTTCCATTCTCTATTATGGAATAGTGACTAAAATTTCATGAGAAATGTGGGCATCGTTAGTCCTATTATATTAATTCTAACATATGATTTATATATCCCAAGTAGCTACGGTTTACAGTAGTATAGCCAAGTTATTTATTGCATGCGTCAAGGACGCAACTAAATCAATATAGAAATTCAAGATTTTTCTCAATATAGAATACCCCTATCAATATCTAAAAAATTTGAAAGTACCTCATTCTTGGAGGTAACTTTGTAATATACACTTGCTTAAGAAATATCTTAGATAAGCTGCGATACTTACTAAGAGAGAAGCAACCTCCTACTTTCTAATCATGTCAATGAAACAATACAAGGGTAGTAATATTAGAAGGTTCTATGTTCACTAGAGCAAGCAGTGAGTTGACGACCAACCCTACTCTAACAAGAGAACATGGACTAAGGGAACAAAAGAAGAGAAATGGTTACCTTATTTCTCTTTAGCACTTTCAAGACTTCCTCGGAGTCCCATAACCTGCTATGGTGCCAAGGTTGTTGCTCGTTTTCCTCACGTACAATTACCCTACCAAGATCTCTTAATTGGTCATGCATTTGAAGCTTATGATCATCTCCAATTTTTATTAATGACATAAATCTTAATTCTTCAATATTCTCCCCCGGAAAAAAGTCACAAGCGTCCCACATGTAGAATGCGATTCTCCTGTCAGTGCCAATGAGAAAGCAAGCGATATCCAAAAATATTTGTTTTTGTCCATAGTCTAATGCATCGTAACTTATCCTTAACTTTTCTTGCACTTCTTTAAGAGGGACCTTTTGTAACTTTTTTATCATATCTCTCCATTCTTTTGATTCTCTTCCACAAAATAATGAACCTAAAACCTCAAGGGATAAGGGAAGTCCTCCAGCGGTGGATACAACTTCACGAGTGAGGCCCTCAAATTCACTTGGAGGAAAGTCCTTTCGAAATACATGTTTGCTAAACAGAATCAAAGATTGATCGCGATCCAATTCGGTAAGGGCATAGTTGTGGTCCACCCCAGCTAATTCAAGAATTCTCTTGTTTCTCGCAGTAATAATGATCCTACTTCCCAAAGAAAACCAATCATGATTACCGGCCAAACACTTCACTTGATCGACATTATCCACATCATCAAGAAGAAGAAGGACCTTTTTATCTTTAAACCTAGAGGAGATGAAATTAATCCCTTCATCCTTATTACACACTTCATGTTTTTGTTTCGATATATCTAAGATTAACTGATTCTATAAGTAATGAGCACCACGCTTCCATGATTCCCTTATATCAGCAATGAAGCTACAATGCTCAAATTGATTGGATAGCTTGTTGTAAATGGTTTTAGCAACAGTAGTTTTACCAATGCCTCCCATTCCATGGATGCCAACAAATAGGAGGGCATGAGATTTATCATCCAAAAGTTCCATAACGTTCTTCACATGACTATCAATTCCAACCAAATTCTCAGAAATAATCAACTCAAACTTTTTCTTCAGTTCATTCAACACTTTTCGGACAACCGATTTCACCAATTGTGCTTCAGACCTGTCAAATGTGACAAGAGTTCAAATATGTGGCAACAATAATTTTATATTGTTTTTTTTTTGGTAAAAATAATTTTATATTGTTTATCTATTGAGAATGAATAAACAAATCCGAGATAGATTGAAAAAATTTAAGAATCGTTTTTGTCACACCTCCATATATTATCTTATATGCTAAGAATAAAGTTTGAGAAATGCTTGTGGTTATTTCACATGGCGTGCCCCCTTCCACTATTACTCCGACATAATTTATTAAATTAGAAGAAACTTGAGGGCATCACTTATGAACCTTGAGTATTGTATATACTATGAATTTGAACCAAATTTTAAACTTGTCGTTGGTGAAAGATATTAGGGATGACATGGACATAACTTTGAAAACTTTATGGAGCCTTTAAATAATCAAAAATCCAATAAGCCAACCTCGTATGAGAGTTAGCTATCAATCAATAAACAAGTCATAACTTTTGGTGTGAGACGATTTCAACTCTTGTAATACCAATTCAAAAAGCCTTTCAGATTGTGATATTGTGAACAACTCGAATGCAATCGGGGGATTTCTCCTTGTTTGCGCAATTCTATACGATTGCAAATTTCTACTTGTTTTATCATTATAGATTGGCGTTCTTATCAGTTTTCATTGCCTCTAGGGATGATAAGTTCTTGTACTTTGTTTTCCTTTTGAGTAACTATGTTCTATGATTTTAATTGATCTAAGTGGAAGAATAATTTTTTCCCAAAATAAGAACATTGATTCAATATATTTAGGTGTATGAGATATAGAAATTACTTGCTAAAGATAGGAAATGCATTGAAAAGTATTCAAACAAATATATAATACAAATAATCCCTTTTTCCTTCTTTTTTTATATTTTCCATCATCATACATAACTAATGAAACATTTCTTTTGTAAAATAATTTTAACAGTAACTAGTCAACAATATTAATGATTTAATAAATGTAACTTGGAAAGATAAAGAATTATGCCTTTGACAATCACTATGCACGGTATATGATGTTACGAGCTCTAAATAAAAATCATCAATAAGTTGTACCATTAATCTCAAATAAATACGTAGTTAGAAAGGTTTGTGACGATGACTAGTGTGGTGTACACTATAAACATGAAAAAAAAAAAGTGGCACAATGTTACAAAATCTTTGGATATAAGAGTAAAACCTCAATTAAAAAATCTTATCATTCAAGTGAATGGGATCATACCAATAAAATCTATTAAGTAGATTTGTCAATATCATTAAAGCAAAATACTAAAAAAAAAAAAAAACAAAGAATAATTTATCGAACTCATGCTTCGTAGGATCTTACTGCCAATGTCACGCCCCGATCCTCGGACGCGCGCACATCCTTCTACTTGGTCGATTTTATAATGCGATATCCCAAGACTATGTATCGCCGACCCTTTCTTTTTATTAAGCACATGCGGAAGCAGTTATAAATCCCCAGACAATAAAACAATGGGATAGGAAAGCAGGCCATATTTTTCATATTGAAATTCACAACCACACTTTCATTAACAGCACAACTCATAGTATATTTACAATACTATTCACAACATACTTGTCTCACACCTATCTATACTAAGACAGGGTTTACAAAAGGGATGGGATCTCAGTCCACATCCGGGTTATATTTAAGATCCCTCTCTGGATCATCTTCTTCTTCAAAAGTCTTTCTCCTCTTCAGGTTCCTCTTCCTTAGATTCTCCTCAGGGTCCTGAAATGGTTATTCAATAACCAATGAGACCACGTCTCAGCGAGTCCTACCCCCTAAGACTCGATTAATAAACTAATACGCCATACGGTTGCCTAAGCACAACACGAGTCAAAGGACTTACCTTAGCCTCAGTTCCAACCTGCAATTCAAGGTTAAACATAGATATTCAAACAATTCACGACATCCGATCAAGCACTGGTCAATCGACTAAGTCGATTACATGTCAGCCAGACCCTTTCTAGGTCATTCCCACTCATACCACGATTTCCCAGTGGTGTACTCATTCACCAAATCACATGTGTTTCTCGGGCATCGTTTTCGCCAATGACATACCGATCACCGACACCGTGCGTTCTTTAAGGCACCATTTTCACCAGTGATAATCTCGATCACCGAACCACGTGTCCTTTCAAGGGCGCCGTTTTCGCCAAGGTGACATCGGCTATAGACAACATCGTGAGTTCTTTAAGGCGTCGTTTTCACCAGTGATATTCCCATAATCACCGAACCACGTTTGTCTATAAGTCATTTACGTGCGTTCTTTAAGGCGCCGTTTTCGCCAGTAATACTCCCAATCACCGAACCACGTATGTCCAATAATATCGTACCTGATTGGTCTCAACCAATAATGTTCTCAGTTAGCTCTCACCATTCTCCCTACTATATAGCCCATCAACGTACTGGCACTATATATCCATGCCCGGCCATTACCAATCAAATACTCAATAACAAACAATTTAGGACAATTCTCAAATTTCACAATTAATTCAATTCCACACAATGTAGAGCTCAAATAAATAAACGGTCTGCACCACGACAATCGGCACGAAATTCCGGTCACCGGTCATCCCGGTTGAATTTCCGGAAAAATAATTAATTAAATAATTAATTTCGAAAATTAAATAAATAAATATTAAAAATCCAATTTAGGCCCATATTGCCTTATTGGAGCCCGAAACGGGTCGGGAAAAATCCCGAGATACATTCAATAAATAACCAAACATTTCTACTTGCTAATAGCTAGGTCTAACCACCTAACATGCATCCTCAAGTCACTAATTTAATTGTTCTAACCTAATCTAACTACCTAAGTGCATGTAATTAAATCTAACCAACCTTAAGGCATAATTAGCAAACTAATAAAGCATTAGTGAGTAAAACTCACTTGACAAAATCGGAGATCGAATCACCGCAACGGCGACGCGACGGCGGCCGAAATAGGACTTTCGACGACATCGGCAGACTTGGACCGGGCCTTAAGCTTGGCCCAACAAATCTCAGCCCAATTGAGATTTGTTCTTGCACTGGAATGGGCTGGACCTGCTGAAATTCTGGACTGAACTAACTTGGTCTTCAAATTGGTGGGCTGGACTTCAATTGGTTGCTGGAAACTGGGCCTCAAAAAGACTGGGCTTCAATTATAATTGATGATGGGCTGAGCTCACAAGGAAATTGCTGGACTTCAAGATGTCAAACTGTAGGCTGCTTGATGGACCAAAATGCTGATCATTTGGGCTGCGAAGTGGGCTGTTATTGGGCTGCTCGCTTGAGAAGCACGGAGTTCTTGGGTCCATAAAATTTCCATGGAACCGTGGCGTTGAAGCAGCGAGATGGAGTAGCTTCGTATGGGTCGTGAGGGAGTCAACGAAGAGGAAAATTCCACCGTTCGTTGACGCAGGCGTGAGTTGAAGACGAAGACGCGTGGAGACTTCCTCCTTCGGTGGTGTTGCTCGGTCAACAATTGCTTCGCTCGGTGGAGAAGAAGTTGACTGGAGGAGCAGCTGGCATGCGCTGGATCTTCGAGAGACGTTGCTGCAGGGTGGAGATGCTGCAGTGGACCGAATGAAAGTGGAGCAAGGCGAGCTGCAGGTGAGATGGCTTCGCTGGCGGACGGAGGAGTGGCTTCAAACGGTCAACCAACGGTTTCGTTCTTGCAGGTGTTGACCGAGAGATGCTGGTTGATGGACAAGTGGCGAGGATGAGGGGCAGTTTCGCTGGAGATTGACCGGTGAAGATGGGAATTGATTTGTTGCCGACAAATCCCAGTGGAGGATGCGGCTTCGATCTTCAGTGCAGCTGGTCTCTCGATCTTCAAGCAGCGGTAATGGAAAGCAAAAAGGGAGGTTGTCGCACGAAGGAAAATGAGAAGGGAGAGAGAGGATGGAGGTGGACGGTGGGTGAGAGAATGCAAGGAGATAGAGATGAAAAAGGAATGGAGGGTCCCTTGAGCTTGATTTTTCCACAAATATCTCCAAGACTTGGTCTTGGCCATGTATAATCCCTTGGCCTCCAATGAGCCACACCAACACTTCTCACAACACCTCAAATGGTGCATTTTGGCTAGGCATGAGGGGGATTACGAAATTGGCATCATCTCCTCTCAATTGGACACTTGAATAATTTCAATTCATCCTCATTTAGCTTCTATAAATCTCCGACACACACAGGCTCAACCCGAAAGTCAAATTTCTCATTAATTTAGCCAATCTGAACTTCTGCCAAATTTCCGCGACGTCCGAACCCAATTTCCGTAAAATTTCCCGAATCTCCGAAAATCTTCGGAGACTGAGTCGATGTTCCTAAAATTTATTGTGACATGGCCAAAACTTCAATTTCTGAAATCGGACTCGAATTGGCGATTAATTTTCATTCGGCGCGTTTTTAGCGTGACCTAGACTATCGGGTAGTTTTCGGAACTTTTTAAGGCAAATGACCCGTGGTCGATTTTCTTCGAGCCACTATGAACCCACTCGACTCAATGGCGACTCTTGATTGTCGTGAAAATCTCGAGGGTTCAATTACGGACACAGGGTACCAAAACAATAAGAAAATCAGTCTAGTGTCGGCCGACGAGAATTTTCTAATTCAGTGGTGTCACCCACGATTAGTCACATATCTCTATCGATCTAGTCTATCTCTGATTTCAAATCGATTTTTAACTATGCCGTAGTGACCTCTAAAGATGGACACGGTCAAGAAGCCGATTCCTGATCGAGTTCTCAAGTCTATTGTCTTAAAATTCCTTAATAATTTCCCAAGATAGTCTAGTTCCGCACATATTAAAAGAAAGTAGAGAATGCCTTGGTGAGAAATTTTACCCATCGGCTTCGTATCCTTTCAAGTTGCTGACTTCAAGGAGTGCTTTCTTCCATTTCTCCAAAATTGCTGGGTCAAAAGAAGACCTCTCAAGCAAACGCTTCTCACGCTCATGAAATGCCTTTCCAAAGCTCCCGGTTTGATATCGCACTTCATCTGGTTTCACTTTGTAGAATATAGGCAACACTATTTGTCTGTTATTATTCTTGCACTCCATTATTTGAATCAGTTCGTCCAGGCACCAACTGCTTCTACCATAATTCATAGAGAAAATAGGGATCGAGATTTTACTGTTCCTAATGGCTACCAAAAGCTCTGGTTTGATGTTCTCGCCTTGGTGGAGCTCGTCATCATCTCTGAAAGCATCAATTCCAGCATTGCGGAGCCCATGGTAGAGGTGATCGGTGAAGCCATGTCGAGTATTTGGGCCTCTGAAATTCAAGAACACCTCGTAGCAGTTTCCAATCGATGCACTAGTGTTAATTTCTATCAGAGATGAACCAGATCCAACAAAATTAGTTTCTGTCAGCTCAGTCATCGAACCAGATGCACCAGTATCAACATCCTCTGCATTTCCACTCGCATTAATTTTCCTCTTCTTAATAGGACGACGCATTTCGGCCTCTGACTCTGCCATGGAGTTCAGCTTTCAAGCCCTAATGCAGAATAAAAACCAGCATGCCCCTCAGAAAACAGGAAATGCCTTCTTGCCTCGTCTAATGTGGCCTATTAAAATTTCAATAGACATGAAGCGGTGGATTTGTTCGGAAGATGAAAAGCGTAGGGAGACTTATGACGAGGCTGTGACAGGGATTTGCAGGAGAAGATGAAAGATGGGGGAGAAAGAAAGAGAGAGAGAGAGAGATTCGTCCTGTCCGATATTTTCCAAACGAGTGCTCGGAATATATAAAAACATCAAAGCGTCGGGACAGTGAAGAGTCCCCTGCTTAGTCCATTGCTTGCAACGTCTAACCGTCCTTTTCTTTTGTTCATTTGATTTCCATAAGAGAAGGTATTTTTGTTAATTATATTTCAGCCTCTTGATTCCACTTAGGAATTTTTTTGGTTGTAATCCCATATGGAATTTACCCTTCTTACTTTAAGCCTTTTAAATATTATACCATCAAACTGATAAACTTCATTTTAATACCGAAATGTCGTATTACAACAATCACTCATTCTAAAAAAATTATGTTATTTATGTGTGTCGATGATCATAAATATTATCAAATTGCTATATATATTTATTTATTTTGTACCCAAGCACAAGAGAACAATGTCTTTTTGGTTCTTGTTCTACCTTAATTTTCCCTTCAAATCTCATAAATAAATCCAAATGCCTTCTTGCTTTTGCTTTTCTTTATCATACATATATTTTTTTTATTGGTTTGATTTATCTATTCCAAACAATTGGCATGCACCAATAAAATTCAAGCGTTGCCTTCGTGTAGTGGAAGTTTCAATGCGGTTGAGAATCCAAGGCAATCCTACCTGGGAAGAAGATAACATGTGAGCAAGTTTTGGTGCACAGGGATGAAAAAAATAAAACCAAAAATAAAAGAGAATTGCTATTATGATACCGTAAATTAGAATGGTCGATTCCATGTCTTATCCTATCCACGAATCGAGAACTGAACTAGTTACTAATTTTTGGAACGATCTAATAAAACAGGTCACTAAAAACGAATCCTCACGATTAGCCTTCAATCTAGGAAGAAGAGAAAATAGATGAGGCCTACTACCTAAATTTTATTTCTTTAGGTGAAAAAATAATACTTTTGGCATGAATGCAGGCCCCGCAATCAGAACCTTTTTTCCTTCGTCCTAGAACATTAACAAACTATGAAAGACACATGTAGGTATTTTTATGGCATTGGATAACAGTTTTGCATCATCTCATTCATTTAGATCATAATATTAGGTAAGGATATAGTGAATTTTTTGAGAGAGCACAAGAAATTCTCAGTTTTATATTTGTATAAATAGATAAAGTTTAGAACTTAAATAAAGCTTTTTTAACCAGAGAAACTTAAATAATTCTAACTCCACAAAGTTTTTTTGGTCAAAAAATTCCACAAAATTTATAGAGCTATGTCCTTACCTACATAGTATCAAAAGTAGTCTAATCTTTCAGATTATTATCATTTTTAGAATAAAGTACTTAATTTCAATATGTTGAGTTTATATATATATATATCGAAATCAATAAATTTGAATTTACTTTCTTTAATAGTATGAAATGGTCATGCTCTTGCATGTTATAAGATGATTTTATTACTGTGTTTGGACAAAATGATAATCTAGAAGGGTACAAGCTCCTATGTACACGCTTATATGGTGATTATATGCACAAACGTTCTAAGAAAGTAAACTTTTGATCATCATATTCTTGTGAATTAGATTTTGATCCTAATAAATTATTTTAGCGACAAAACTAATCAAAAACATATTCATTAGATTGATTTAATGCTTTCGACCCTTGCGAAAAATTAAATTCATTTCTTTAGATAATCTAAATCAATCACATATTTGTGTGCCCTTTTTGCTAGTGAATTGGATTAGTGAACTAATCTAGGTGGACTGATTCCCAATTTTCTGATCAAACACGATTTTGTTTTCCATGTCATTTTTTTAACGTGGATTTTTTAATGCCACGTCAAACAAGTAACAATATTCTTGAGCGTAGGATTAATGTGGTAAATTTGAGATTGGTTATTGATTTTTTTCAGATAAAAAAATGTCCGGGCATATTTTGGATTGGGCTTTAAATTTTGAATTTTCAGAGAAAAGAATTGGGAGTAGATTTACGACTAAATCCAAAGTTAAGATTTTTTATAGATAAAAGTTTCGGGGTAGAATTAAAATTAATTTTAAAATTTGAGAGTTTTTAAGAGAGCAGGCCCATATATAAAAGGGAAGAGAACATCGAGGAGTTTCGCTTGTTTTAATCATCCAGAGACAACTATGAAATTAGATAGCATTTATTTTTCTATCCATCCCTTTGCCCGATGGCTGGTTCTACCAGTCCTTGCTTAACTTGAGGGTACGAGTCTTCTCTACCAAATTTTTATCAGTTTCTTTTTCCGAATGAGTTGCTAGGGCCACCACTCTTTCGTTTGGTAATGATTATATTCCCGGAAATAATTTCTGTTTAGAAACAATTTTTTTCTATTTCTATTCCTAGGAACAGTTTCTAGGCAAAAAAAAAAAAAAAAAAACATTTGGTAACTGCACAAATTTCTATTCCCGAAACAAAATAAAAATAAAAATCTCTGCTCACAATTTGATTATATAAAATTCTTGAAAGAAGGTGGAATTGGAATCATAAATTCGTGTTTTTTAAATTTCAAAAAAAAAATGCCGTCATTGGCTAATTGAAATCATAAACTCAAATGAGGCCTAATATGCTAGATAACTATCGCCATTGATAATTCCTGCAGTGTTTCGAACTAAAGCCAATCGACAGAGATTAGGCTAAATGCACATGGAGCCTTAACAAGGAAAAACTGTGTAGAAATATTCTCATTATTCTCTTTTATATACTTCAAATAAGTACTCGTTGTCATTATTCAATCAAAAGAAATCACATTGTAACCGACTTACGGACAATAACACGATAGTAAAACCTCACTCAATGCAGTACCAGAGTAATCTATAACTCGGATGAACCACAACACCCCGCAAGCTTTACCCCTCTCATAACCATCTGCTTCTCCCCTCCCACATTTGTCATGCATTTTCAGCGCATCCATCATTTCGAAACCACCGACCTCCTTGAGCGAGCGAAACAGACAGAAATTAAAAAAGGTTGTAAAAAGAGGCCACTCCACGCATATACATGCTCATTTCCACAAAAGCCACCAACACAGTTCCAAAAATTAAAACTTTGCATGTCTGATTGCGGGTGAAAGTTTTCATGATCATACCTGCTTTAAGTCAAAAACTGCTACTTTATCTCCTGGTTTTTTGACTCCAAAATCCGAACTTCAGGTGCGCTTCTGAAACACAACCACCCTACAAAAAGAAGCAAAACACCAAAATAAAAACCCAACTTTTATTCATCACATAATAAATCTCAAAGCAAATTTAAAACAATCAAAACATGAAGAGCTTATCATGAAATTGCTAGAACCCAAAGAACTGTGAACAAAAATACGTTGCTTCTAAATCTTTCAATTCAAAGAACCTCGTACAAGAGAATAGAAAGGCATGGAAAAATTCAAGAATGGAAGCTGGAAAACGTATATTCGAGAAAAAGCCCAGCCAAAACTCTGCTGGGGACAGACAGGTATAAATGCATTGATAAGGTAAGGGGAGCATTTCGAGCGAGTTCGAGAATGTTCGAGGATTTGACGGCACTATTTGAGAACCCACCGCTTTGTGACACTGGTAATCTTTCTCAAGCAACCGTTTCTACCACACTAGTGAAACACACGAACCATCGACCCCGAAATCTCATTTTTCCTTTTACCCACTACTTCGATTCCGCAAAGGGGGAGAAACCCACGAGGAAAGAAGAATTGCAGGGAACCCCAGATTGCAGATTTGTTGTTAAGAAGAACGGGAAGCGAGAGCACGAGCGGTCCGTACGTCGATGGGGAAAGTGAGAGCACCTCCAAAAACGACGCGAGACGAGCTACAACAGGAAGAAATCGAACGAACAGCAAAACGCAAACGATCTACGACTAACCCTCTCGCTCAATCGAGCGACAAATCAAACCCTGATAAAAAAGGCAAAGGGGAGCAATGAAAAACAAAGCGAGAATCGCCAAAGAGAGAGAGAGCAAGAATTGCCAAGGAGAGGCGCCTACCGTTTCTCAAGACTAGTTGCGGCAACAAAGGAGGAGGAAAGGTGTCGCGACTCTGTCTTCTCCGGCGAACTATGCGAAGAGGAGGAGGAGGAGAAACAAACTTCACAAGAGAGAAAACAGAGAGACAAAAAGACGCCTGCCAAGAAGTTTTAAAAAGGATGAGAATTAATAACCAAGCTCCGATAAAATTTCGATACCCATATAACGGTGGATTTGTTGGGAAGATGAAAAGTGGAAAGAGACTTTGGACGAGTCTTCGTTGAACTTACTCCACTGCATGCACCGTTGAACTTTCATTTTCCTTTCTTTTGTTAAGTTATTTTCCACTGGAAATGTATTTTTATTGAATATATTTAAGCTCTTGATCCCACTTATAAATTTAATCCCTCTCACTTTACGCCTGTTAAATATTATATTGTTAAACTGATAAACTTCATTTCAATATTTATAAGTTTAATTGAGATAACACGTGTCAAGGATCACAAAAAATTATCAACATGCTATACATATTTATTTTGTACCCATCACAATGAGAAGAATTTCTTTTTTGCTCTGATTGTGCCTTAATTTCTCCTTCAAATCTCATAAATTAATCAAAATGTCTATATATATATATATATATATATATATATATCTAATCCAATCAGTTGGCTGGATATAAATACATAATTTGTTGACCGGGACCCGACCATGCATTTATAGTCGTTGCCTTAATGTTGGGGAAGTTTCAAAGGACAGGAGAATCCAAGGCAATCCTTCCCTAGAAGAAAATAACATGTGAGCAAGTTTTGATGCAAAAGCAATGAAAAAAATAAAACCAAAAATAAAAGACGACTGCTTTATTTGTATCCATAGAAAGTGGTCATAATTGATGAATACATGCAAAGCGTCAGGATAATTGCTGCACCATTGCACTTTCCTTTGCTTTTTCTAATTTATTTTCCATTAAAAAAGTTACTTTTGTTGAATATATTTAAACTCTCGGTCCCAATTACAAATTTAACTTGAATCAATTAGGTATTGCCATATCAAATTGATGAATTTCATTTCACTATTGAGACGTTGCATTATCAACGATCACTTAAAGTCACTAGAGTTTTCCTCTTTACTTTCTTTGGAATAAAGACTTCAGATGATTATAAATCCAAAGAAAGTAAAGAGGAAAACTCTAGTGACTTGATATTCTGAATACTTTTAGGACTCCTTGCATTTCTCCCTATATTGTTTCTTGGACAAACAAAAGGGCGGCCAATAGCATTGAATTAGACCCAACAAAGAACCGACCGAAACGGCTTTCAATGACACACAATTTTTTACACACATTTGCCTTAATTTTGCTAGTAATTGAATACAATGGCAAATATAAAGGGAAGATTTTCTAAATATATAATAGGACATGGACAGCAACTTGCAATCCATCTGGACAAGACACACGCAGATGCATAAATCACTGATAATTTTATTATTTCTTGGACTAACCAAAGAGTAGCCAACATTAAATAAGAATTAGTATGAGGATAGATATTTCTATAACCATCATTATGTATCTTTTAAGGTGGAGACCATTTTGAACACATCAATACCCTGCATATTTTTTCTTTCCTCTTGTCTAATTTCTCTTCCAAGTAGACTTTTCAACTCCATGACAACTCTTTCTAGTTCCTTTGTACATTTCTTTCTTCCTCACTCCAAATTTGTATCTTTCCCTTGTTGTCACTGCTTCCCTCACATGCCTATCACATGGTTTTGCGGGAGAAAATGAAAAGTGGAGAGAGAGAGAGAGAGAGAGAGAGAGAGAGAGAGAGAGATAGAGATTTGTCTAGTCCAATATTTTCCACACGAGTGCTCAAAATAGATAAAAACATACAAAGCGTCAAGACAACGAAGAAGGCATGCTTAGTCCACCGCCTACACTGACGGACTTTCCTCTTTCTTTTGTTAATTTATTTTCCGTCAGAAAAAGTGTTTTTTGTAAAATATTTTTAAGCTCTTAATCACACTTAAGAAGTTACCCCTATTATTTTGAGCTTGATATATATTATACAATCAAACTGATAAATTTCATTTTAGTACTAAAATGAAATTTTATTAACGTTAACTTATTCTAAAAAATTATGTTATCAAAGCGTGTCAAGGATTATAAAAAAAATATCAACACGCATAAATGTGTATATTCATTCACATTTGCTTTTACTTCATTATATATATATATATATATATATATTATTAATTTAATTTTGTCTAATCCAATCCGTCGGCATGCATCCATAATTCATAATTCAAACTTGTAGTAGATATAAATTAATAATTCATTGGCCAGGACCGCATTTATGGTCGTCGCCTTCAACTGTTGGAAGTTTCAATGCACAGGCAAACTGAACTACAAGGAAATGTAGATGTTACAAAAGAACCCTCTCTCTCTCTCTCTCTCTCCTTTTCTTGACTAGGAAGAAAAGCTCCATCTTTTTCTTTTCCGCGCTTCCCTTGGCAATTATTGCATGTGGAAAAATGCCCCCGCCCACTCGGCCGAGAATCTTCTGCTTGTTCATGCCCAGATTTTCTTGCCTTCTTTGACCGTGAATTTCGATCTTTAAATACCGAGATTTGCCCTTGTCAATATGAAAATTTCTCTCTTGAAATCATCCTCAAGAATTTTTGTTGTTATTTGGAACATATTTGGGACTGGACGTAAAATTGAAAAAAAAAAATTTAGGCGAAAAAATTGAGGGTTGATGTAGTAGCATTTGGTTTAAAGTTAAGGGTTTTTTGAAACAAAAAAAAAAATTTGGAATAAAATTAAGATTGAACCTAAAATTTGAGGGAAAGTAGGACCGTATAAAAGGAGGAAAGAGAAAGTTAAGGAATTCACTTGTTCTTATCAATTGGGGAGGAGGGCATATTTGTAATTAGATAGCATATGAAAATTTTATTTTTACCCCAAATCCCGATGGCTAGGCCCCACAAATCCGTCCTTAACTTGAGGCTATCGCTCTTTTCTACCAAGTTTTTGTCCATTTTTTTATTGTAAATGAGTGGCCAAGCCCACTACTCTTCTCTTCACTTAATTATGAGGCTACCAATTAAACATTTAATCAAATTTATTGATGTCACGATTTCTTAATCAACCCAAAGCCAAATTCATAAATTTGTCTACAAATGTTTTCTCTTGGTTTGATTTAGTGGTTGCGATCTACCTTCAACACCTATAATTTGTAATGCATTTTAATTCAAATATCTGTATTATTGAATGGAACTAATATGTGCAATGTTAGTTCAATATTTTAAATAATACCTTAACATAATGCATGCGGTTCCTCTTAAATAACGAGGGATAACTATGTTAATGAAAATGTAGATAGGTTTTACTTACCACCAATAATACACCTAGGCATATTACTCTCATCCAACATTTTCTATAGATCTATTTGTAGGTGACTATCTTTATAAATATGTTAAATATATTTTACTGATCACTCAAAATATATCTAAGCATATTAACATTGTTATTCAACTTGGTTGGTGCAAGATGTGAAGTAATTTGTATGTTCAATAGAAGAAGCTATATTTTGATATCCACTTGTGACAATGCAAACTAAAAGAATTATTAGTGCTATTTATATACCAACAATCCAAACTAAACCGTTGGTACTTGAAATCATGAAGTGTTAAGAAAAAAAAAAACAAAAGAGTGCTCGTGGCGCAAGCACTCCTTTTTATAGTATTGATTTACAATACTTTACCAATGCTAAATTATCACATTACTTTCCTTCTTATTGAGAAAATTGAACGCCAGCATGGAGAGAAGGATGGATGCCATGAACCCGGCGAAAGAGTGCCCAAAATTGGGACAATGCATTTCGGCTTTGCTCTGGCTCTGTCCTTGATTTTCCCCTTCAAGTCCGACGGTAAAAAAAGCCAGACTGCGTCTCAAGAAATAGAAAATGCCTTCTTGTTGCCCAGCTTCTTGTGGCTTGATTTATGCAATGGAACCAGTTGGCAATCAGAACTCGCACCGATAAGTCAAGCTTTGTCGACCACGTGCTTAGAGATGTTGCCTTCACGCGGCTGAACTCCTTGTGCACAAGAGAATCCAAAGATGATACGCATGGAACGATGCATTTGTTCATTTGTTGGGAAGAGGAAAAGTGGATAGAGACTTGGGATGAGACTTGACATGGATTTGCAAGAGAAAAAGAAAAGTGGATGAGGGAGAGACAGAGAGATTCGTTCATTCCAATAATTTCCGGACAAGTGCTCAGTAACTGATAAAAACACGCAAGGCGTCAGGACAATGAAGAGGGCGCGCTTAGTCAGTCAGCTGCTTGCATCGCTGAACTTTCCTCTTTCTTTGTTGATATATTTTCCATCGGAAAAAGTATTTTTTGTTAAATACATTTAAGCTCCTTATCTCGCTTAGGAATTTACCCCTCTTGCTTTAAGTCCATTAAATATTATACAATCAAATCTATAAACTTCAGTTTAATACTAAAATGATGTATTAACGATAATTTATTCTGAAAATTTATGTTATCAACACATATTGCGGATCATAAAAGATTATCAACTTGATGAGAAGAATTTCTTTTTTACTTAAGTCCTATCTTAATTTCCCTTCAAGTTTCGTAAATAAATCAAAATACCTTTTTGCTTTTGATTTTGCTTTTACTTTTACTTTATTATATATATTCATTGGTTTGATTCATCTAATCCAATCAGCTGACACTCTCCTATAATCCAAATTTGCTGAACTAGATGTAAATTAGTAATTCATTAACCGGGACCATTAAACATGCATTTATGGTCGTTGCCTTCGTGTAGTGAAGTTTCAATGCACAGGAAAAGTAAACTTCAAGGAAACGTAGATGCTATAAAAGTAGATTAACAATCTTTCTGTGAAATTGCAACTTTTTACTCTGTCCTTTCTCCACGCGTGCCCCGACGATTCTGTCTCTCTTTCTTCATTTTTCTTATTTTCACCTCCTACGTTATTTTTTCTTTCCTTTCTTTTGCGGACCACTTTCTCAGTTTTTCTTCATAAAAGCTTTTCTCTCTTTTGCCGACCACAAGCCTCTCTATGTATCTCCATTTCTTGACCGCGTCGAAAAGCTCCGCCGTACTTTTTCGTCCTCTTTTGACAATGATCGCATGCTGAAAAATTGCCCACCCCACTTGGCCGAGAACCCTTTGCTTTTTCTATGCCCATATTTTCTTGTCTTCTTTGGCCGTGAATTCCGGTCCCTGAATGCGGAGATTACCCCCTTGTCAAGATGGATATTGCTCTCTTGACCGTGTTCTCAAGGTACTTGTGGTTATTCGAGGTTCATTTGAAACTGAACATAAAGTTTGAAAATTCCTTTTAGATGAAAAAAATGGGGGCTCATATAGCATTGGGATTAAAGTTGAGGGTTTTGGAGATTAAAAAAAAAAAGTTCAGTGAACCTAAAATTTGTGGGTCTTTTTTTTTTTTGGTCAAAAAATTTGTGGATCTTTAGGTAACTAGGACTGTATAGACATAGGGAAGCAAAGCTTCACCGGCTTCGAGAATCCGTGGCCAGATTTGTAATTAGATAGCATGTAATAATTTTCTTTCTCCTCTGTTGATGGCCGGGTCCCACCAATTCTTGCTTTTTGTCATTTCTTATGTCCAATGAGTGGCTGGGCCACCAGTCTTCTCCTAGTCAATTATGAAATTACCTATTAATCATTTAATCAAATTTATTGATTTCAATTTTTCGATCAACCCAAAGCCAAATTGACTCAATTTTTTTTTTCTGGCCAATGTTTTTCTTGGTTTCGTTTAAGCGATTGCAATCTTGCTTAAACACCTATAAATTTTCGTATGCGTTAATTCAAATATTTATATCATTGAATGGAGTTGAAGCGTTCAACCTTAACTCGTTTTAGATTAAATATAACTTTATGCAATACTTAAACATAAATGCATGTGGTTCCTCTTAAATAAGGAGAGATAGCTATGTTAATAAAAATGTTAAATAGGTTTTACTTACCACCCAAAAGTATATTATTCTTATTTAACAATTATATGTTACTCTTAAATAATGAGGCGTAGCTATCTTTTATAAATGTGTTAAATAGGTTTTACTTACCATTCAAAATATATCTAAGCATATTAGGGCGTGCATGGAAACGTTTCTAAGAAACGTTTCCGGAACACTTCTGTACGGATTTCTGTTCTTTTTTTGTTTTTTTGTTCCCGGAACAAAATAAGAACAAAAAAAAGAAACAACAAATTGTTGTTTCTTGTTCCAGAAACAGAAATGAAGAAACGTTTTTCTCTTCTCTCTCTTCTTCTTCTCTTCTTCTTTTCTTCTTCTTTTTCTTCTTTTTTCTTTCGCCGGTCGCCGGCCTCGGCCATGGCCGGCGACCAGTCGTCGAGGGCCGGCGACGCCATTGAGGGTCGGCGACCTCGCCCAACCAAGGCGAGGCTCGCCTCGCTCGAGGGGAGATCTTCAGCTAGGGTTCCGGCGAGGGGCTCCGGAGGACGGTGCGACGGCGGCGTGGCACTAGAGGCTTCGGGATCGGGACGGCGTCGAGCTGCGGGCTTTGGGGCGGCGTCGAGCTGCGGGCTTCGGGGCGCAGGTGGTCAGCTCCGTCGGCAGGGTGGCGAGGCTCGGCCTCACCCGCGCCGGCGACGCCAAGCCTCGCCGGATCTAGGCGAGCCCGAGCTCGCCCAGCCAAGGCGAGGCCGAGCCACGCCCAACCACGGTGAGGCTCGGCCTCGCCAGGGGCCGGTGAGCCTCGCCAGGGGCCAGCGAGCCTCGCCGTGGCTGGGCGAGGCTACCGGCCGAAAGAAGAAAGAAATAAAAAGGAAAGGAAAAATGGAAAATAAAATAAAAATATTTAAAAATTAAAAGAAACAAAAAAAAATTTACCAAACGTGTTTGTACTCATTTTTTATTCCCGGAACAAACGTTACCAAACGCGTTCTTTTGTTCAAAAACCATTCCCCGGAACAAAAACACTTTTTTTTGTTTCTGTTCCCTGGAACAAAAAAAGAACAGAAACGTTACCATTCGCACTCTTAATATTGTTATTCAACTTGATTGGTGCAAGATGTGAAGCAAATTGTATGTTCAATAGTGAGTCCATCTTCTAAGATACCATTTAATGCTCTCTTTTTTTTTTCATGTAGTTACTTGACAAAACAAAGCTCTTCAAACATTGATTCCACTCTAGTTAAAAGATTTGCGTCAAGAATTGAGTGAAATGTAAAAAATCCAATGCATTAATTACTTCATTTTACAATAGAGAGAAGCTTATTCTAATATCCACTATCCGCTTGTTAGAATGATAACTGAAGAATTATCAATGCTATTTATATACCAATAATCCAAACTAAACGGTCACTACCTGAAGTTGTGGAGTGTGAAAAAACAAAACAAAAAAAAAAAAATGAGTGCTCGCGTATATCACAATGACTATTTTTTATAGTATTAATTTACAATAATTTATAAGTGCAAAATTATCGCTTTAATTTCAAGAGCTTAATTGCATTGTTCTTTAAAGCTGACCAACCCTAGCTCATCTTTATCTCCACTGCAAAGGATATAGAAACATTGCTTCGAAGAATTTGAGAGCTCTACAAACGAACCATTGTCAATTAGCATATTCGGGTACTAGTGTAGACATGTGATGAACTTTCGAATGTCAAGTTATTAATTTCATTTAGTCAAATTTATTTATTTATTTCACAATTTTTTAATTAACTCAAAACCATTAGCCAAATTAATAAATCGAAATTTTAAAAAAATTTCTCGACAAATGTTTTTTCTTGGTTTAGTTTGGCGATTGCCCTAATATTCTGCCATTCTTTTTTACTTGGTTGAAAAGTGGGCTTTAGAAAAAAAGAAAAAGAAAAAGAAGCGATAGAAAGGGAAAAGGGAGAGAACGCAAAAGGAGAGATTGAAAGGAAAAAAAGGAGAGTATGCACCATGACAGAAACGAAAAGAAAGGGAAAAGAAGAGGAAAAAAGGGAAAAAAAGATAAAAGAAAGGAAAAGAGAAAGAAGGTTTTGCGTACGCATGGCGAGACTTCGTCAAGTCAGATTTATTTTGATTCGTTATTACCCGATAATAATTTAAGTAATTTATTTGTCTAATTGAAGTGATTTTCGGCATTAGAGTATAAATTCAAAAATTATGTAAAATTTGAGCTGTGAAATTCAATTTTGGCATTATTAAGCTGTGGCAGTAAGGGTATTGTGGCGTTGTGAAATTTGATTTTGGTTGATTTGGTCTGATTTCCAATAGTATTGGTCCAGTTATTGGTTCCATAAAAATGGAACTAGTGATTTTTGGTCCGGTTTCGGGTTCCGAAGGGAACCAGATTAGACTAACTCTTTTTCATTAAAAAAATAACATTTTTTTAATTATAAAATAATAACAACTCTAATATTTCTTTTAATTTTTTAATTTTTAAATATTTGTTGCTAAATGATCAATTTCATTGGACTAAACTGGTTTGGTCCAGTTCCCAATCTCAAGATTGTTCAATTCGATCCTTGGTCATAGATGAAATTGGGAATCTATCACCCCTAACATTTCTTATAATAGTTTGGATAACTTTGAATAATCGCTTTGGGAGTAATTCATTGAGCCATGAAAGTCATTTTGTTGAAAAGTAAGTTTCCTCCATAGGGTGACCCATGAAAATAGTTACTACCAATTGTGACTTTTGCAAAGTTTCCAACTTTGCACGCCATTTTCTTCAAAGATAAAATGGTTTTTCTTACTCCGGTTCTAACTTTGAACAAAAAGTCGTTCAACTTCAAAACTGTGCTGAACTTGACTTCGTTTTAGGTTTGAACTGAAATTATGAAGAAATTTAATTGTGAGTAAAATTCTTGGAAATTAGAGTGCAAAAGGAAAAGTGAACTCGCAGGAAACGTACATGCTACGAAAGTAGAGTAAACTTTCGGTGAAATTGCAACCTTTTGCTTTCTGTCCTTTCCTCACACGTGCCCCGACAATTCTCTCTCCTCATTTTTTCTTTTTACCACCTTTGCTCTTCTTGTTCTTTCTTTTCTTTTGTGGACCCTTTCTCAGTTTAGAGCTTTCTCTTTCTGCCGACCATGACTCTATGTCTCTCTCTCTCTCTCTCGGCAATTATTGCATGTTGAAAAATCGCCCACCCCACCTGCGTGAGAATCCTCTCTTGATCGACACTCCGACCGAAAAAAAAAGATTTTCTTGACTCCTTTGCCCATGAATTCCGGGAATTCCGGTATCTGAACGGTGAGATTGCCCCTTGTCAAGATGGAAATTGCTCTCTCTTGATTGGATATAAAATTTGAGAAAAATTTTTAGACAAGAAAATTGGGGGTTTAAAGTTGAGGGTTTTCTGAAACCAAAAAAAAGTCGGGGCCAATTCCATGAAAAAGCACGAACTTTAGGTGTTGTCCCAAATCTAGCCCGAATTTTATTTTGTCTTAAAAAAAAAGCATGAACTTTAGGGGTTGTCCCAAATCTGGCCCGAATTTTATTTTGTCTAAAAAAAAAAAAGCACGAACTTTAAGTGTTATCCCAAATCTGGCCCAAATTTTATTTGAGACAAAATAAAGTAATTCTATTATAAATAGGCTTCCTACAAGATGCACACGCTTTTAATATCTCGCTTTAAGGCAATGTAATCTTCTGTTTTCAACCCAGTTTTTGACATTGCAAACAATTTGCCAATTGTTAATTGATCTAATGGCCCTAGCTATGTGCCTTGTCCCCTGGAATTGAAGTTGCTGAATTATTTTTCCCATGAAAATCATCTGTAAAGTTCACCTCATTGGAAGGCAAACTACATTTAACACTTCCTCCAAACACTCGAATACAGCATTGTTTTGCTGTGTTGGATATTATTGTTGACGTGGAAATGCCATGTTGGATGACTGTGGAATGAGGGTTAACGGATGGCAGATTTGAGACACAAGTGAAAATTTATGCCTTTTTTTTAAACAAAATAAATTTCGGGCCATATTTGGGACAATACTTAAAGTTCGTGCCTTTTTTTGAGACAAAATAAAGTTCGTGCTAGATTTGGGATAACACCTAAAGTTCGTGCTTTTTTTTTAGACAAAATAAAGTTCGGGCCAGATTTGGGATAACACCTAAAGTTCGTGCTTTTTTATGGAATTAGCCCAAAAAAGTCGGGATAAAATTAAGATTGAAACTAAAATTTGAGTTTTTTAAGGAATTAGGATCATATAAAAAGAGCAAGAGAAAGTTGACTAGCTTCATCTGTTTTTATCATCCGGTGGCATGTTTGTAATTAGATAGCATATGATAATTTTATCTCTACCCCCACTCCTAGTGGCTAGGCCCAAGTCCTTCCTTAATTTGAGGCTACTGCTCTTCTACATCAAGTTTTTGTCAATTTCTTATTGCAAAAGAGCCGCTAGGCCCACAACTCTTCTCTCTACTTAATTATGAAGTTACCAATTAATTCAATTCCAACACCCAGCCAACGAGATCAAGTTTATCAAACATTGATACACAAAGGAAAGAGTATGGGGCAACAATAAGTTTCCAGAACAGCAAATGGACATGGTAAGAAGCTCAAAGAAAAAAATCTTCAGCACTATACAGTTGATGGCATCACAATGAATTGATCCTTAGCTTGATTGTATGACTGTCAAAATGTTCCTACCACTAACTGACAAGGGAGGAACTACAGCATGAGGAATGTCGCGAAGCTTTTTATTCTCCATCTCCAGGTGTAAGATAGGGTCCTAGATGTGTAGTTTCACTGGGTTAGTGTTTCAAAAGTGAGAATACTATAACCAAGCAAATGTCCACACAAAATTTAACCCATTAGGGCCACCAAATGAACATTTCTTAACCTATATACAAGTACAAGACTCCAGCTATCAAGATATGTTGGAACTTTTGCTGTAACGGTAAGGCAGAAAGCAAAACATCCTTTGAAATCATAAGCATGTAATGGCATGTCTATGCATTGTGCACATAGGAGGAAAAACAAAGCTGTTGCTACTCGTGCCGATGAGGAGAGCAAATAAATAATAGATAGGAAGAATAAAAGAACAAACGTTTTTAAAACCAAACCAGTGGTTCAATTGGTTGAACTGGTAAAACTATTGCATGTGATGTCACCTGATAGAACACTCTGCAAATATTAGATTACACATGTTTAGAACAAAAGAAGCCCAGTGAGTTGGCAAGCGAACAAAGAAGCCCATTGAGTTGGCAGACACCATAGCATTTTAGTATATTACACACGCTCGATGTCATCTTAATAGCATCCTGTTCAGTTATCTAATAGATTAGGCTAATACGGTCAATACTTAAATTATCCACCACAAATTGAAGAAAGAAGACACCGGAGCAAATGGTTGGCACATTTGTTAATTACAAGAAGTTGGAGTTCCAAACCCAAAGCCAACTCCAACACTACTCCTTCAATTTTTTTTAAGGTCCAGAACTGGTCCAGACTTTTTGATAGGTTTGCTGGGTACCAGTTGACAGGGACACCTGGTTATCGGTTAAACAAAGGTAAATACCACCAGTTCTTGACCAATACTATTTCTGCTGGGAATTTTAACTGGACAGGCCTGGTTCCCCATCCAACCAGAAGCACTTCCTAAAATTCTGAAAAGAACAGGAGTCAACAGAAAAGTAGAATATGCTAGGTTTTTCCTTTTGCCATCAATGTCTTAAATTGTGAATTGACATTATCAGAATAGAACTCAGGATACCGTGAGTAAGAAATCAATATGCGAGCTATGAATCCATGAGTTACCTTCAATTGGTACAACTCTCAATTATTTGTACAATTGGTTCCTGCTATATGCACAAATGGAAGGTCACTACCTGCAAGATCATCATTCTGGCGTCTCCTAAGCCTTCACAGATATCATTCATCTTATTTAGCAGCATAGCAATTTGATCGTCCTGTTTACAACAGAATGTATTAGCCACATTTGCAAATTTGGGCTTTAAAATATGATACACCAAGCTCTTACCTCAAATAGAGCCAAATCCACAAAACAGTGACCAGGAGGGATGCACAACAAGATCCTTCCAAAGGTCTTCCCTGCTTCACATTCATTCTTCAGTCCCCTCACTACCGCTATACAATTCGTTACATCTACAAAAGAATCGTTAGGTATTTGGAAGGAAATATAATCTAAAGCAAATTCAAAGCCATCCTGCAGAGCCAGACAGAGAATGATTAGCATGAAAAAGCATTTGTACTATGCACATGTGGATCTCTGGATAATATATGTAGTTTCAGATTAAAGGTATATATGTCATTCTAAGCAACCCTTATCATGTCTTATCCAAAAATAGTTCAACTTCATGTCTAAAATTTAGTAATTTAGTGTCACTAAAGACATGATACCACACATGATGAGAGACAGGCAAGATATCACAATGGTTGCAAACAGAAGATATCTAGAAAGGTAGAGAAATCACAAGAAAGATTGTAATAGGCATACCGGCTTCATGACATATGAGAGCACCCTTATGAATTGCTCAACCTTTACATGCAGCATTCCAGCCTATTATCCACCAGAGTCTCATCCAAACCAATACCTAGGTAATGAAAACGCCATCTTGAAAGATCCCTGAGCTCACCCATTCTAAAGCCAATAATTTTTACAGTAGGCTGTTATGTAAATAACAATACTTCAGTATCTTAACCCCATATGTCAAATATCATCTCTTATTGAGAAAACTGACACACACTCGTGAGGGATAAAAATAGCATTTATCTGCTGAACCATCAAAGTTAAAAGTTTACAAAAGAAAATGTTTTACACAGTAAATGGTTATTACAACCCATCTTCATCTTCTGCACACTGTGTTTGAACTAAACGACATACTCTAGAGTCTCTGACAAATAGAAGTTATACTGGAAAATTCATTAAAGAAATGGAGCCTAGTCTACTATCCAATTCATGCAAGCAAGATAGAAGTTTGGAATGTTCATGCGAATTATCAAGTCCTGCCCAAAGTCGCTGTGAGAGAGAGGGGGGCATTTATGTGATGGTTGCGAGCTATAAGCACAATATTGATAGGAAATGCTAGTGTGTTCAAGGAGACAGCCCTAGCCCTTCTGTTGTTAGCTTGGGTAAGGTTAACTTCTTTACAATATTCAAATATCAAACCGCATCTCTACTAGAGGTACTTGATTCAAAACTCTCCCTGCTACCAATTTACCTCCCCAATTATCAAATGTTTACACTTCAATCTAAAGAAAAGTCCCAGCTTACAAAATAGCATTTAAACAGTAAACCACATATTTATTTCATAGCTTAATCTTTTTATCACTTGTCAATTTTTCCACAAAATTCTACACCGTCATGAATGCACATTTTGAATAGACAAAAGGAGAAAGAAGTCCTAAAGCATTGATTGGCAGTACCATAAAGTTAAAAAGAGTTCATAAGCCTTGGCAAGAAAGAAATAGGCAGGCTTTTAAAAATGAGGAAAGCTCTATAGGTGCTGTAAAAGATATTGGCTTACCACCTTATTTTTTTCACATTGTGGTGACAGTTCTTTGGACACCAAGTCTTTTTTTTTTTTTAAGGTAAATATGAGCTTCTAGGTGGTAATTAGTAAATAGAAGGCATCCCCTTGGTGCTTTTTAATAGACTTACTAATCAAAATATAAAACAGCAGAGTATAACCTTGAAATATGTAACTAGAAACATCATTTCTCACTATAGTAGTAATCAAGAAAAATATGTAGCATGCACATGAGAGTCACTGTACCCAGGAGAAGCACAGGATCTAATCCAATTAGCAATAGCCCGATAGTGTGCATGTACATGTGTGCACACCTGTGTAAGCACATGATCACATGCATGTGCACGCCGAAGCACATGTTCACAACACACAAAAATGCCCATATAAATGGAGAGAGATCTGGCAGGAGAATAAACTGGCAATATATTTTCTATAGATAACAGAGGATTTTGTTTAGAGAAAAAGTTCCAGTACATCAGTATATAAGAGAACAAAACAAAAGAAAAACAAACAAAAATGAAGCATTAGAAGATATACAGAATTAGAATATGATTCTAAAAGCCGGTTAAAAGGTGCCAACACAGAAGCAACCAAAGATTCCAAACCCTACATTTTGTTGCTTTCTTTCCTAAGGCATCCCATGAGACAAAGGTGCCGTACTTCAGAACTTCTTAGAAATTGATCCTCCTAATTAGGCATGCCAACAATTAAGAAACTGGATGGCATGTTTTGGCAAGAACCAAACTACCTTAGACAAGCCAAAGATTTGATGTAAAAGCTTGGAAGTGAAGTCAGAAAGAAGAAAGAGATGATCAACATTTTCCTTTAAAAGTTTTCACACACAACTCCATTCTATGAAAAATCAAATTCCGTTTCCTGAGATTCTCAATTGTAAGAATCTCATTCCAATTTGGTGTGCATTTATTATGAAACTCACCTCCAAGACTGTTCTCTGAGATGCATGGAACTTAATTATTTGGGAAAAAGGCCAAATGCAAAGATAATAACGTGTACCTGCAGATGATTGAGGACAACCATCAGAAGTTCTTTTCCAGCACCACAAACAACTATTGATACACGCTTCATATGCTATCACTGAACAAACTAGCAGACTAAGATTTTAAAAACCAATTGAAAAGGCCGAGGTCCTATAGCAGCATCAGAGCTTAAAAAATAAGCCATACCACTTCACCCAAAGAATTAACAAGAAACTGATGGACTGCAGGAGTGGTACTAGCACCATCGAGAAGAGTCAAAAATTCCTCCTGAGAAGAAGAGTCGAGACATAGATAAGCAAACGAAAACAGTTAAATGAAGAAAATTGAAACGCCATCTACCGCTTTGTATTAATAGTACCACTTGCCATGGTCACTAATGAGGTTTGACAGTAAATCAAACCTCTCATGAAGTATGTTAAAAGCATCAGTCCACTGCTTATGCATGACTGATAATGATGTCCGGATGACATGAAGTAAAATGTTCAATGTTCAAAGCCTGTTGAGCAACTTGATGAAGTTCATTTTTTCCATAGACATAAAGAGATTGATAATCTGAGGAGGCATTCGGCTGATCAAGATTCTCAAAAGGCCATTCTAATTACAATTTGAGAATTAAAACAGACCAGAAAATGCATTGGGTGACACTCTGAAAGCAATTGATGAATAAAGGGAAAACTACTCTCAAAATCAAATCACAAACTGAAGTTGACATTTTAGTATTCTCATTCCACCGCAAACATGGATACTTGGAATAACTAAGCCTGTTTTCGGAATGTGATGCAACTAGAGCATATTCTCAGAATTTTCATCCCTAATGACATGTATTATTTTCGCTGAAAAAATATTTTGCCAAAAAAAATCGAAAACAATTTCTATGAAAATGGAAACTAAAGATCCTTTCTAAAACTAAGCAGGCCTTAAACAGTCGAGAACAAAAACGACATGTGAAGCATGCAACGATGTTTAAAATTTTGCAACAAATTTGCCTCACAACTTTCAACATCTGAACTAAATAGATTTCTAGAGGTTTTTACTGAAAGCTAGTATGAAATTACAGTTTAGCTTCAAAGCATGAGGCATCGTGTTGTTCAGCTTATGGCGACTCTTGAAAGTCAACTCAAGCATTAAAAATTATCAGCAGGAAAGTTCTTCCATCATGTAAATTTCAAAGTTATTTCTAAGAAAACTGCCCTAAAATTGCTCTACCTTAACTATCCATTTCTTTCTGAAGGATGATGATAATATCCTGAGTTAATAAGCGTTTTACTTTCCTTATGACCAAACAAAGTTAGATACCACCGAAACAAATATCAGTGCACATGCACAACCTTAATATAATCGTAACATCAAGTACAATCACCACCACATAAACTAGAACAGAATCTAGATTTCCATGCTTCTCACCTTCATTCACTCTTGGTTTTTCCTGTAAAAGACCAACTCCTCAGTTCGACATCATCTTCTCATATAAGACTTCCAAGCACTTCACACACTGAATAGAACAAAGAAAGAGCTTTCTCAATTCAAAGCAATTACCAAGAGAGACGGCCGATCGACCGCCTTTGAAGTCATCTGTGACCATGGCCAGCAAACCCTTCTCCGGATTCCACTCCGCCATCTCCAGAAGGAATGGCCAAACGGGGAGCGGAACCTAAGAAGCCAAAGCGGGCCATCGGAACTGAAGCTAAAACGGAAGCGCGCGCCGTTGGAACAGAGCTGGAACAGAGCTGGTACGCTCCGTCTAATAGTCGGAGGAAGGGGACGGGGGCGGATCTTTTTCTTTTTCTTGAAAAAATTGAAAATTGAAATGTCCTTTTCTTTTTCCCTCTCTTGCTTCTTTTAAGGACGTGTTTAACGTTGGAATATGAATATTTAGAATTTTTATTTCTTGACAAAAAATCTTGTGAGTTATTAGGTTAATTTTCACAATTACGGCCCAATGCAAAACAGAGAAACCCTCGTCCAACTCTATTCCTCTATCAATTTCGTTTCATTTTTCTATTCTGTACCTCCTATTTTCTCATGTCAAGGGGTCGTAAGTTCTTTAGAATGCACATAATCGTCTACCAATCAGTCCCAAAAAGCACCAGGCTTTGTTATAATCTTCGTTGTTCCGGTGAAAGAAAGTTTACAATGCTTGATACTGCAAAGATTGGTTGAATCAATGGTAAGTCATCTTTGGAGAGTACCCAATGGTTTGTTCTTTGAAATTCCTTACAAGAACGGTGGGAATCAAGGAGTTTCCTTTCACGTTTGTCTCCATTTTTGCTAAGCAAATGAATATTGATGAGACTGAAGCATATGGTACGAATACGTCACCGTATACCTCATGTTCATTCATTTTTTGCATTGCTTATTCCTGGTATGAACTTGTGACAATTGTTCTACAAATTATCCAGAAATAAAATCGCAAAAATTCTCAAAACGAACAAAAGGTCAAAAAAAAGTTCCACGCAGAACAGCGCAGCAGCGCGAAAAAAGAAAAGAAAAAGAAGATAAAAGAAAAAGAAGATGAAAAAATGAAGGAGAAAAGCAGCTCATTGAAAAAAGTCGTCAATTTTAGGCATTTCTTTTACGAAATGTTATTGCTTTTGACACAGTTTTCTCTTTTTGTTGCGAACAAGAATTTTGATCAAGTGGGTTCTGCTATTGTAGACAAAAACAATGTGCTCCTGCACGCTAACGTGCCTCGTCGCTAATTAAGAAAAAAAAAAAGAAGAAGAGGAAAATCTATAAGTTAAGCAGCAATCGAGTGGTCTGCCCGTTAGTGTTTTGATCTTTGGACTACATGTAGCCCGCATGTACGCTTGTGCGTTGAGATCATATGAGGTTCCTGATGGACCAACTTGCTGCATTTTTATCTACTGGTAAGTGTGATAAATGTCTATAGCTCTAGATTTTCGATCGAACAAATAAATCCTAGATTGATTCCAGAATAGTGATCTATATTGAATTGCCAACTAAATTCATTCACAGATAAAGCCAATGATTTGAAATAATTTTTTTCAAAAAATAATTGCTTATACGGATACAAAAATGAACGAATGCAAGAAATCCATGTTGAGCACGAGAACATTTGGATAATTGAGACATATTTCATTGGTCGACTATTTCAAATAATACAAGTGATCATCATATATGGTATGATGTGTTCAAGTTTGTCTAAGAAACAATATTGTTTAATCCAGGCCCACATGTTCAATGGTAATCTCGTCACACACCCCAACAAAACAAAGTGTCCTAACGGGAGGACTCATGGAACATCGCATCAATGTGAATGTGGTGGTGGTGGTGGTGGATTCAGTTGTTGAAATTGTAATTTGGAAAAAAGCAATGTGATTATTCTCATTTACTTTCGAATTTTAAAAAATATGCTAATGAATTATTCAAATTAGCATCTCACAAAAGCAAACATTCACGCATGCTTAACATGTCGAAACGATGGGCCAAGCCCAAAAATATGGCCAAGCCATTTGCCATCACTATCCAACTTCTAGATAGTCAGCTGGATAGAAATACTCTCACTAAGTCATTTGTCATCATTCGCCCAAAATCCAACCCCTTTCCATGCACCTTTTTTTTTTTTTTTCCAATTTGTGATGATTGCATATCAAAATTTAATGTACATGATCATTCTATAGTCAAGTGACGAACGTCATTCATGTTTGTTTTTATCCTTATGACACTTTTGGATGGATCACTAAGTCTTGTTACCAATAAATGTGTTGGCCATGTTTGATCTGGCCATTCTTCATATCTGCAATGCAGAGGAATTCTGCCCACTGCAAAACTTCACATGCTTGGCTCGGCATCTGAAGAGCATGGAGACCATTGGTTCATAGCTCGTTCCTTTGATGGCGACGAATGTAAGCTCACCATGCCAATGCTGCTTTTACCAAGAGATGCACTCCTGCTAAAGAAGATGGTCATTACCGTCAAGACCAATGGAAGACACCAATTGAAAACTCTCAAGTCTTTGCCACGGCTAGTTCTGCCCTAGATGCAATCTTACCAGTAAAGTCTCGCTGCAAACTACCAATATGGAGGAAGTGGGTGGACAAGAATGATTTGGATAGTTTCCTATGCTTGCACCAAATTATCTTTGGGTTACTGGAGCTTTTTTTTTTTTTTTGGTACCCAGGGAACCTCCGTGCACCGCTAAGCAGCAGAGTAAACCCTAGAGGAGCAGTAGAGTCACCACCACCCTTACTGCCCCGAGTAAGTTGTGAGTTCTTTTCTCACAAGGCAGACGACATAGCGGTTCAAACTTAGGACCTCTCCCGAAAGGAACCATCGTTCAACCACTATGCCGCTACCACGGGTGGTAGGTTATTGGAGCTTTTATGGAGAAAAAAACTTAGTATCCTTGCCACTGGCATCCTTTCAAAAAAAAAAAAAAAAAAGAAAAAAGACAACCCTGAAGCTCAACATTGAACTAAATGAGCTACATTAATTTTCATAACAAATTATTTTCTATCAATCATGTTTTTCATCTAAAATATCTCATCTTAAAGTGAAAAATTACCCGTTCTAGGTAAAGGACATAGGATTTTGAAATCGACTTTAAGTAGTCAACCGAGTCAAGACATTGGGATCAAATCATCACTAACAATTCAGAAACTCGTACATAGATATGAAAAACCTCCCAAATAGGAAACCATATTCCACACTAATATATCTAATGATAGGCGGTGGGCCCAAGGGAGTCCATTTGGGAGAGTCCCAACAAGGAATTATAACTATTAAGGACTTGCTCCTTGAAATGAAAGAGACAACTGATAGGAACCTTAATGATACTGATTAGAACAATTCTCTAGCACGCATTTCTAGACTAATCAAATGTCTGTTGAGAAGTTCATCATGCTTTCACTTTGAAACAGTAATAAACCCAAACATGCCGGAAGGTTCAAAATACCTAAAATTCTAAATCTTCTAATAGCTACGCACCCACAGAGAGAACTATGTACACACAAACACACACACTCACAGAACACTTTCCCCAACCGACAGTCGTATAGGCTCTCTCAATCTCCCTAAAAAAGAGCAGAAACTCAAAAGTCCAAAACAAAAGTAGAAAGTCTGTACGGCAGGCTAACCCAGACAGACACCAAATTCTCCTTCAGGTGCTTCAACTGCAGTATAGGTAGGAGCACTCGGGGCAAACAACAAAAGCTTCAGATAATTGTGTTGTATCAAAGTCGGAGGTGTCATCTTTGAAGTGACCAGTAGAAGTGAAATCTAGAACTTTTACAAGAATAACTTCACCTAGTATAGTTGTTTAATTGACCAGTCCATTACTTTCGGGCTATATTGATTTCTGCCATTAGATCCATTTATTAAGAAAGACTGCTCTATGGAAGTAAGAAAGAAAAGTAGTCATTGATTGAATCTGATAGACTATACTGCTAAATATATGATCTGAAACAGACAGAAGGCTTACAACATTTCTGTCACAAAGCTGATAAGAGAACCTGCAGCAAGTAGAAAGAGAGAAAGAAGAGAGAAGGAATAGAGAGAAGGAGGAGAAGGAGAACGTAAAAGAAACAAAGAGAGGGCTGTAGTTTTCTATAGTAACAGAAATCCTACACCCATTGTATTTATATTAAATATAAATTGTATATGACCATAATATTCTTATGTAAATAAAAAAGAAATAAAACTCTGAAAATAAAATAATAACTCAATTAAAGTAACTTAACAATTTCCAATTGGAAAGACACCAAATATACTAAAGCACAAAACCCCATCTTCATCTCCATTGCAAAGGATATTGAAACATTGCTTTGAAGAATTTGAGAGCACTGCGAATGAATCTTGACCATCGTCGGCTAAACCAATTTCTCCAGGTACTAGTCCAGGCATGCAAGGAGCTCTTGGAGCTGGAGGGAAGAAACGAGTAGTACAATCTTCAAATACCAAAGCATTGCCAAAAGTGTCCTATTAAAAAATGGATAATTATCTTTCCAATTGGCCAAAAATAAAAGAAGAAGAAGAAGAAGAAGAAGGTAAATAGAACAAGAGATTAAGGTTAAGGAGTCAACAATCAACAAATCAACAACTCACAGTTGACACCAAACATAAGTTTTCAAAAAACCTTCCACAAACCCATATTGAAGCTGTTGAATAAAATCCTAAGTTTGAGAAAAGAAATATTTTAGTAGACCAGACTAAAATGACTACTTAACTGCAAACAAAGCATTATATAGAACATGAAAGGTATGAACAATAAAATATTGTCTGTTAAGAATCAAGATCGAGAAGTCATATGAACGTTTTTCAGTTGAAAGATGCATACTCTATTCACTTGGGCATCCTCCTCCCAATTTAGACACACCCCAGCTGCCGCATGGGACTTAAGCTTCTTGACAGTTTTCCATTCTGCTCCATATTTATATCGAGTTAGAAAAAAAAAAAATACCACAGTACGTATAACTGCTGCAAGCACTAGCAGATAACAAGCAGCACGATGCATATCCACGATTCCATAAAGACAGCTAGATTGGTAAGATAACATTCATATGTAAAAATAAGATCTTCAAAGCAAAACATAATCCATGAAGTGGATGATGATTAGAAAATTTGTAGACATCGCAAAGAAACTTTATGGCAGCAGCATCAGCCAAGTTCTGAGCAATTGTACCCACGACCAAACAGCTAGCTTAATGAATAACTAGTAATCTACGAACTTTTCCACCCACAAGCATAATTAAGGCACATGCAAATTCTATCATTTAGAAGTTACCCAAACTGTTACCTTCCTAATATGACCGAACTGGACATATGTCACTTTAAATAATAGAAAGAAACTAATAATTTGATGAAAATGAGCGTGCCATGGATGACTGTTTCTATATGCTGTCTCAGTCATCTTTGGATAGGAATGAACGATTCAATCTAATTAGTTAAATGGGTATATATAAGATACAAGATATCATGATATCATCTAAACCAAGGACTTTGTAAGTTTACAGTTATTCTTCTTAAAAATTATATGACATTGACAAAGATATGCATATTGCATGTATTGTACAAGTTATAAATGCTGCGCCGGTAATGTTTGGATTGGAATGAACCATTCACTTTAATTAATTAAATGGGCTATAAGGGATTCTTGCCGTGAAACCGTACCATCTTCTAGTCCCAAGACAAATACTTTTCCATCGGGATGCCAGCATAATGATGTTATACATTTACCTAGAGTACATTAGAATAGTTAGATAATCCAGTATAATGACATACGATGGAATGTGCAAAGAAAAGTGATTTCATAAACAACAACAACAACAAAAACACAGAGAGCGAGAGAGAGGGGAGAGAGAGAGGAAGAGAGAGGGAGAGGGAGGGAGAGAGAGAGAGGATGAATAATTTGTTCACCATAAAATTAATAGACTAAGAGGAAAGACAGAGAACGCACATAAACCGAGAAAATGATAATCAAAATTTGGGAAGTAAGGCAAACATCATAACAGTACACATTATAGCTGATAGGGATATTGGTAGCTTGACATGGGATTTCTTTGGGCTAGTAGATCATCTAAAGCTAGGGAATATATATCTTTTTGGCAGCCTTCAATCCATTATCTCAATCCAGGAACGAATCTTATTGTTCAGCTTTGGAACCTCGAGGTGGAGTGTAACCATGAAAGCATACGTCAAGCAAGGATCACAAGTGTACAAGTATCTACAACTTATCTCAACAGAAAACACTCAAGGATTGGTTCAAGAAGCACTCAACAACATGTTTTTCATATCAATAAGGCAACATGATGCATGCAGCATTCAAATGTTTCTGGAGAAAACATACCTCCTCTCTAAAGTTTTCCAGTGAGAATAGATTACAAAAACTACCAAGGCTAGGCATCTGATCCCAAGCTCTTATGAATTTGAATTGCCAAAAGATAAAATCATACAAGAACTTAACATACTTGGATGCAGCTCCGCCTACCCTCCTAGTCTTTTTGCTTTCTCCAACTCCTCCCTCCATGTATACATGTATGCAGCATAGCTTGACATATATCCTATTCACAAATAAGTTAAATTCCAACAACAAACTTGATTAATCAAAATGATGTGACGAAATGCCCCTTTGTAATCAGAAGAAGATAATTTAACTTCAAGTAATACAAATTGTGCGAAACTTTCCAGACTAGACTCTACATTTTAACAATACAGAATGTGAGAAATCCTTGTAGGGAATGCTCAATCTGTACAGGAAGAGGAAGAAGAGGAGCCAGAAGTAATATTACGCTCAATCAGTACAAGAAGAGGAAGAGCGGAGCCAAAAGTAATATTACATTGTGAGAGTCACTAATAGAAATTGAAGGAAAATATGTAGATGCCCAATGGCATTGAGATCGTATTTTGCAGGGGTTAAACCTGCCAACTCCAAGTGGGCATCAAGCATTTCTACATTGGACATAACTAGTCTATCTAGCATAAACGACATCCCCTCCAATTCAAGTTCTTTATCTTCATGAACACTTTGACTGGTGTACCGGAAAGGGCAAAAAGATGGCAATACAGGAGTAGGGTACACTTCCAGTTGGTCTAGATGATTGCCAGTTACGTCATGGAAATCTCCAAAGGCACCAATCTTGTCTAGAAGTTGATAGAAATCTATGGCACCTGTAAATTAAAATCCCTTCATTCAACTAGTATCAGCTTGGGATTCTTTATTTGCAACTATGTCATCTCCAAATTTTCCCTCCCATTACCATCATTCACTCTTTATTTTCATGTAAAACACCAACTCCTTAGTTTGATGTCATGTTCATATTTAGAATTCCAAGCACTCAGCCTCTATATTCACCAACTCTCCATCAAATGCAATTTGAACTGAATTGGCAATTGAAGTGATTTATTTGGGGAAAAGGACTGTAGCACATTTAACGAAAAGCAAATGGGGAATAAGGCCAACGTGCATGCAGAGTCAGAACTTGCAATTGGGTAAAGATAATATCGCACCTTGTACCTCTGCCGCAAGTGATAAAACCTAAGCACATTCAAAAATTGAAAGGCAAAAGAATACAATAATTTACTCTTCCTTCCAAATACAGTATTAAAAACCCAGCAAGTGTATGCTTTAAGAACACTTTTGGTTCCCACCTATGTGACAAATTGAGTGACTAAAGCTTTTGAGTGTTGACATAGTAGAACTTATACACTAATTCTAGTCAACAATTGCTTTTTCGGTCTTTTAAAAAACAGGACACAACTACTTTTCATTAATAATTTACTATGATCATTGGAATAATGGTTACGCACTACTGAGCAGGAAAAAGAATGACCCCAAACCAGCTGCCTTTTCTTTGGTCTTTCAGTAGTTATTCTAAAGGCACGATGTGTATTTGCACTAGTGGTCATCAGGCAGAGTAGCAAACAATGTAAACTAGATTCTTGGTCGCGTTCTGTAGCTTCTGAAGCAGTCCCTCAACCAGGTTGCAATACCCTCTGTAAGACTCGAACTGATTTTGAACAAAACAATCAGATGGCCTTCCAAAATCCTCGCCTCTCATAAAAAAGTTCGACTCTGCTTCAATCAAGGATCGAGACTTCCGTTACCAGCTGCCTCATCATACCAGAAAATCCTCTCCAACGGCAACAGAGGACTTGAAATCTCCAAGGGGAAACCCTCATCAAGTGCATACCGAAAGCAGCCATTGACCGCAATTTCCCTCAAAGTTCTCGAACAAACCTTGATGGTTCACTTTAAACCGTAGCATCCTTCCAAACTAAGGTCCTC
The DNA here is from genome assembly GCA_019915185.1 of Eucalyptus camaldulensis. Lineage (NCBI taxonomy): Eukaryota > Viridiplantae > Streptophyta > Magnoliopsida > Myrtales > Myrtaceae > Eucalyptus > Eucalyptus camaldulensis. The sequence goes on along the minus strand of JAHSVA010000013.1, from coordinate 10,369,998 downwards.
GAGAACAGGGCTGCCATTCGACATCTCATGCATCACCTCCGAGTCACAGATGGACAGGTACCTAAGATTAATCCAAGCGATACTTCTACTCAACGAGAAGCAACAGAGCCCTGTGTGCAGGTTCACCAAACGAAGAGCATCCATAAAAGGAGCCGCCGTACTGCGAAATGGCCGGCCATCTTGCACGACCTCTTAGTCGCATCGACTGGAGAGGTCCTCGACACGGCAGTCGACAGCAAAGCGAAGCCACGGACTGAGCTCAGGCACGCAACGGTCGAGAAAAATCGACGTCGATGTGGAACTTCCTCACCTTGGGCGACGCCTAGAGGATCAAGACGCCGTCCACGGACGGGGAAGGAGAAGAAGAGGTCCAGAGGGATCGCCACCGCTTCGACAAAAACGCACGTGCGGACGATGTATGCAACATCGAGGAATGAGAAGACGTGTTGGATCACACCAGACGTGTTGGTTCATTTCACTCGGACTTAAGTTTTGTGGCTTCCCGTATAGAGACACGTGTCGCTCGATGGAGTGGCAACCACTTTCCCGCGCCTTTTAATACGTCTACGAGCCCATGATGATGGGCCTCGCACGTCTTGAATTGCCGAGTACCGAACCTTGATTTTTTTAATCCAAGCTTGTCCGACATCTGAAAAAATCGTCATTCATATAATAATCGAGTATCAACAAGATCGAGTAGGCGAACATAAGCGAGCTTGAGCCCGTGAAATGAAATGTTTGCTTGATTCCGCTTGATTTGTGATATCACGCTCGAGGGCTCCACTTATGTAGTGATAGATATAAATAACTAGTGAAACTTTACAAATATCAATAAAAAAAACAGATAAAATAAAAATTAATCACCACTCTCATGGACATGTTGTTCTCTTATTTTCAAATTGGCTGAAAAGAATGCAACCAGAGAAACTTTCCTCGCCTCACCATCCTCCCAAATGCAAGGCTACTGGCATCCACATTGTGTGTCTCCATTTAGATGGCGACTCCATGATTCTACTAATTAAGGTTATTGAGCTTATGGCTCGAGTTCTAGCCAAATTGAATTTATGTCGGAGCCCAAAAATTAAAATAAGTTAGAGACGCGTTAGGAGGTATTGTGGGTCTTTGGTGGAGCTATGTGGAGAGGACTGGGAGACTGGCTGTGCCGCCTGCTAACCACATGATAGTCATTAGGTATTGGCCAAGCTCTTAGTAGGTCCATTTAGATGCCCGAATAACTTGTATAGTCAATATCTGACATTTTGTATGTTACGCGAAACAAAAATGCTAACCAAATACATTCTCCAATGCAAAACTTGGAAATTCGATCTTCATGAATATCGAATTTTTTTAATTTGGGTGGAATAGGTTGATTTGTCCTTCCTATTGAAAAAATTAGAGGTATTCGTAACATTTTGAAAGTGGAAAACAAATCGAATCAAAGCTAAGAATAGCATTTGCTTGGCTTCGGAAGATACCATGAAAAGAGATCCAGGAAGATTCTACTAAGCAAAAATCCGAACATTGTTCGGTGCAGGTAAAGTACAAATAGCATTGGTAAATATCAAAACTAGTTGACAACTAAATTTTGAATGATAACTTATTCGGTTGGTAGCATTTTGGTAAGTTATCAAAATTTTTCAGAAAATATCAGCAATTATTAGAACCTTATATATATAACTATTGACATTCAAATAATCCTAATGGTTAAAGTTAGAAAAATTCAAGATTCAAGATCCCGATCGTGGCGACACTCATTTCTTAACTTGAAAAAAATTAGATTTGTATCAGTAGTACTTTAATTGCATATAGGTGTTAATTCAACATAAGCGTGTAGGAATAGGCGTTTAGATTTCAAGTTTTCATAGAAATGGCTTAAAATCCTTTTTTTTGGTCAAATCAAAGAATCTACCTTTGACTGAAAAAAAAAATTTATTTCAATAGTCTTTAATTCTTTTTAGACATTTGATTTAGAAATAATGAAATTTAAGTACCTACAATCAAATCAAAGAAATATCAATTTCAAGAATCGATTAACCAGTTAGAACTCCATATTTGTTATCATGGAATTTGAGCTCACTCCTTTGAAGATCGCGTCACATGGTGCAATTACACAAAACTCTGTTGGAGAATAAAATCTGTTCTTTTCTCATCTTGGAAGGGGTCCTTTTTTTTCTTCTTCTTTTGGCTTCTTTTTATGTTCAAGAGGGAGGCGCCACAAGTTTAAAAAAAAAAGGGAGAAAAGAGAGAAAAATAAGGAGGATTGACTCTCCATGAGCGCTGTGTATACACCTTCACCGTCGCCCCATCACATCCGACCTCATCCTTGTTATTGCAAGCTGCATCCATTGTTCTTGGACATCATTCTCTTGAGGAGTTGGAGCAATAGTCGCCGCTGCCCATTCCGACGATTGAAACCCACGCCATCACTTCGATGAGCCTCTCAATCACTCCTCTCGACTCCATTAGTTGCCAAGCCAGCTGCCCTCGCTATTCCCGAGCCGCCCTTTCCTGCTCCACTATTACTCCTTGCCTTCCCATCGTGAAAGCTGAAGAGCCCAGATCTCGTCCGAAGACTCCCTCGCTGGTCATTGTTCTGTTCGTAGATAGTTGTAAAGGTTCCAATCGCCAGTTGCGAGTGCCCCTCATAGCCTACTTACACCACTGATAAACTAGACTTTCCTGCTGCCTTCAACGATGGTCATCGATGAGGAGCCACTCAAAACCTGACGGTCCAAGGGTTAATTTTTGAGCTTGAATATTCCGGTTGGTTTATCCGATTCTATCTCCACTTTTGTTCCTTACTTTTTGTGGATGCAATGACCAGTGCAATGGTTAGTCGATGGTAGGAGATGGTGGTTTGGCGAAGAGCGGGAATGAGTAACAGTGGTATAGGAGTACTTTTGAGCGTGAGATTTTGAATGTTTCCTCCTGGTTCGGTGAAGCTTTAGATAGCATGAAGATGCACCATGAAAAGTCATTGAAGGTGGGAGTTCTGGGAATAGGGAGCTAGGCCTCGAAGATGAGATGAGGGGTGAAAAGGCGAGAAAAGGCTAAAATGATGTCGACGTGTCCGGTGGGGTGAGGCCCCACACGGGGACGAGGTGGTGTTGCGGAGGGCCGGTCTTTTCCTCCGTTCCCGTCATCCAACCCTCTCTTTTGCTAACTAGGGCGCGTTTGGCAACGATTCTGTTCCCGGGAGCTGATTTTGACTAGAAATGATTATTTTTTATTCTATTCCCGGGAACTGATTCTGGGTAAAAAAGCGCGTTTGGTAACTGTTCAAAATTTTTGATTCTGGAATAGAATAGTGTTTGGTACCGTATTAATTGATTCTGTTCCAAATTAATTTATTTTGATTTTTAAATAAATTTTAAATAATTTCTTTACTTTTTTACTTTTTTCTTTTCTTTTTTTCTTTTTTTTTCTTTTTTTTTTCTTTTTCCCCTTTTTTCCTATTCTTCTTCTTCTTCATTTGGCCGGTCACCGGACCGGCGACCGGCCAGACAAGGGCCGGTGACACTCACCGGAGCGTCGCCGGCCCTCGGCGAGGTCGGCGTTCGTCGGCCGAGCCTCGCCAACAGCTGAGCAAGGCTCGCCCAGCCCCGCCGAGGCTCGGCCTCGCCAGATCTTGCGAGGCCCAGCCTCGCCGGTGGCTGGGCTTGCCTCCGGCGAGCTCGCCGGACCTCACCCTGGCCTGGCGAGCCTCCGGCGACCTCGCCGGATCGGCGACCGGTGGCGGACCGGCGACCGGCGGCGGACCGGCGACCGGCGGGCGGCGGCGGGCGGTGGCGGACGGCGGCGGGCGATGGTGAATGACAACCAAGATGATGAAAGAGAAGAACGAGGGTTTTACCATGTTGATTCTTTTTCTGATTCTCGGACGTAGAATCAAATTTTTTTTATTCTCAAATCTTGTCCAAAATCGTTCCCGGGAACAAATTTGTTCCCGAGAACAAAAATTTTACCAAACGCGATTCTCGTCCTAAACTGATTCTGGGAACAAAAAATCAGAATCCGGCACTGTTTGGCACGTTGCCAAACAGGCCCTTAGTAATTGCTAATTGCAATGGGGATTGGGCTCCACTTTATCTACTTTGCCTTCGTTCCTGTCTTTTCTCTTTTTTCTTTTTTTAATAACGTGCAGAGGTGCGATTGAGTTGGGTTTGCAGGGCGTACGAACCCATCATTAACTTTAATAGAAAATTGCAGGCTCCTATTTAAGTCCAATTACCGGCATTTATTGGATTGTTTCAATATTATTGATTATGCCATTGAGTTAGCGACATTTATTTGTTAAAGTTACTAACTTTTATAGAATAATACTACTCTTGATTTGGGTAAATTAGCAACTTTTTAGGGGGTAAGTCACTAACTTATTTTAGCTTTACTAAGTTCTAAATTACCAACTATTTACATGATTTCTTTTTTCAAAATTTTCATGGGTTTGAATAATTTTTTACTATCATTTATTTACAGTGGTTTTTGGCATATTAAATTTACTAACCCTCGTGAGAAATTGTCAACTCTAATTTGAGTCATTATATCAATATTATTTGATTGTTTGAAATAGTCCACTATCCTATTTCAATAACTTGTCAACATTTATTTGTTAAAGTTACTAAGATGCACTTACTAACTCTTAGAGGATATTACCAACTTTTATTTTAATCAGTATGAATTTGATTGTATCGAAATTGCCGATTATTTTAATAATTTAATAACATTCATTGCACAACTTATCAACTTGTTCAAGTTACTGGGAAATTATGATTGCCAATTGAGTACACTTACTATTACCTTTAGAGTTACTGATGTGTCAAAATCACTGTATAAACTGCTCCAATAATCTATCAACACATAGATGATAACTTTACTATACACACTACTCGAATAATCCATCAACACATGGACAGTAAGTGATATCATTTGAGTACGTAGTGTGTTGATATGAGATTGGGTTGAAAAGATTTACCAAACCAGCCTTGAAGGTGAAAATAGCTTAATTATTTGATAGGCAAGAGGCCAAAAAAATGTGAAAAAAGAAGAAGGAATTTAAACCCTTTAATGTCTCTTGGAAATGTACATGAAGTTGCATTTCTATGAACATTTTGTGATAACAAACACTGCAAAAAGGTGTCATTCTTCTCTCAGCTGCATTATTTCTGCCACCAAACACTCACATATTTAGACACTTGGTTCAGAAGAAAATAAAATTGCAGAAGAGAGCTTCGGCTTCCTCTTCTTCAGGTCAACCAAGTCAACTCAAGAGGTCCTGCTTCTCTCCAGTCAAGTAGACATCTCATGAGCTTAAAAAATAATAGACAATTGCTTTCATCACATCTTAAATTACATCAGCTCGAGTGAGAGAAATTGAGCCAAAACCTAGGATAGACATCTTAAAAACCTTCGAGTCCTCCGCAACCATCCCTAGCAAACCCTTCTCTGGATTCCACTCACGCCATCCTCACCTTCTGATAAGAAAAAATCGAGCCAAAACCTCACAAAACTGAATCGGAAAACAATCGTTTAGACCTGCCCATTACGTCATAGAAAGAACGCCCGAACGGGAGCTGGACCTGAGAAAACAAAGTAGTTCGTCGGAACATGAAGCTGAAATGGAAGCACGCGCCGACGCCCTCCTTCGTTGGTCTACATCAAATAGCCTGAGAACCGCAGCCACCATCTCTGCTGGAATTCTTTTTTTTTTTTTTTTTTTCTGATGATGAAAGTTGAAAATTGAAATATTTATCGAACCCCAAGTGTGCTTGCTATTTTTTTCCCCTTTTTCCTCTCTTGCTTCTTTTAAGGACATGTTTCACAGTGGAATATGAATCTTCTGAATTAATAGGTTGACCCTTGTTCGACTCTATTCCTCTTTCCATTTCATTTCATTTCTCCATTTTATACTGTTTTTATTTGGTTCCATCTATTTTTTTTATCAACTGGGTTGAGAATTCTTTAAAACGCACGTGATCGTCTATCGATTATTTTCAAAAAGCACTAAACTTTGTTATAATGTTCGTTATTTCAATGGAAGAGAGTTCATAACACTTGTTACAGCAAAGATTGGTTAGATTGGTGGTTGGTAATTTTCAAAGAGTACATAATAATTTGTTCTTCGAAATTCGTTATGGGAACGGTAGGAATCAAGGAGTTTCCTTTTACCTTGTCTCCTTTTTGCTAAGCAAATGAAGATTTGATGAGACTGAACCATATGCTACGAATATGCATTCGGATACCTCATGTTCATTCATTTTTTGCACTGCTTATGCCCGACATGAACTTTTGATAATTGCTCTAAAAATTATCCAAAAATAAATTAGCGAGAATTCTCAAAATAAACAAAAGAACCAAAAAAAAAAAAAAAAACTCCAGACAGAACAGCATAATAACACGAAAAAAAGAAAACGAAGGCAAAAAATTGAAAGAGAAAAGCAGCGCATTGAAAAAAGTGGTAAATTTTCTTTTTTACGAAGTCCTATTGATTTTTACAAGCTTTTTTTTTTTTTTTTTTTGGTTGCAAACAAAGAATTTTGATCAAGTGGGTTCTACTACTGTAGACAAGATGCGCTTTTTACACACTAACGTGCGTTGTCGCTAATTAAAAAGAAATGAGGAAAATCTATAAGTTAAGCGCGCATGTATGCTTGTGTGTTGAGATCATACGAGGTCCATGACGGATCAAATTGTTGCGCTTTTATCTACCAGCAAGTGTGATAAATGCCTATCAGTCTCGATTTTTGATCAAAAGGATGAAGCCAAAATTGATTCCAGATTAGTAATCCGTATTGAATTGCTAGCTAAAATCCTTCACGAAAAAGCGAACAATTTGGAAAATTATTTTTCAAAATATAATTACTCATATAGTTACAAAAATGAACGAATGTGAGAAATTTTTGTTGAGTATACAAATATTTAAATAAATTATTGTGGATAATGAAACATTTCATTAATGGATTTTTTCAAGCAAAACGAGCAATAATTTTTAGAATGATTTTTTCAAATCTTTTATTTTCTTTTTTTCTCAAAATAAAAGTAGCCTTAATTCACGTCAATTTATGAATAATGTCATATATGGCATGATGTTCAGGTTTATCTAAGAAACGATATCGTTTGATTTGGGTCCATATGTTCAATTGTATAAATAATCTCGTTGCACACCACAACAAAATGAAGTGGCCCGATGGGAGGAGATTTTGCTCTGTTATAGTAGAGCTGGTATAGAAGCGTTGGAGGACTCATGGGCCATCACATTGATGCGAACGTGATCTTGGATTAGCACGATTAGTTCTTGAAATTGTAATTTGGAAAAAGCAATGTGATAATTAATCCTTATGTACTTTTGAATTAAAAAAAATGCTAATGAATTATTCGAAGCAGCATGTCACGAGAGCGAACATTCACGCATGTTAAATGTCGAGACGATGGGCCAAGCCCGAACTTGACCAATCATTTTCCATCACCACCCAAGGTCCAAACACTAAGCCGGATAGAAATATTCTGAGCTCATTGTTTGCCATCACCGCCTAAAACCCACCCCCTTTCTGCGCCATTTTTCTTATTTATTTTCCAATTCGTGACGTTTACACATCGAACTTGAACATATAGAATCCGAACGTTATTCGTGTCTATGCTTATCCTCATCCACTTTCTGGACAGATCACTACTCTTGTTACCGATAAATGTACAGGCCGTGTTTGATCTGGCCATTCCTCATATTGCGAGGCACAAGAATTCTTCCCACTGCAGACCTTCACTCGTGCTTGGCTCGGCATCTGAAGAGCGTGGAGGATGCCAGGTTCGGAGCTCGTTCTTTCGACTATGACCGATGTAAGCTTGCCTTGCCAATGCTGCTTTTACCAAGAGACGCACTCCTACTGGAGAAGATGGTCATTAACATCGAGAGCAGGGGAAGACGCCAATCAAAATCTCGAGTCTTTGCCACCGCTGGTTCTGCCTTAGATGCAATCTTTCTAGTAAAGTCTTGCTACAAGCTGCTCACAATAGTGAGGTTGTCGGTGGCAGAACGGATTTTCCATGGGAAGTGATCTGGAAAGTGAGGGTTCGGATTAGAGTCTCTCTTTTTGCTTGGGAAGCAACTTGGGAACGAATCCTCCCTTCAGATAACCTACAACAAAGGGGCAAAATATTGGTTAACAGGCATTTCCTCCGCAAGGAGGAGGTAGAATCCGTGCGGCATCTCCTCCTTCACCATTCATGGACAAGAATGGTCTGGACAGTTTCCTATGCTTGCACCGAATTATCTTTGGGTTATTGGAGCTTTTATGGAGCAAGAAACGAAGGATTAACTCAATTCGCCTCTCTGTTTTTAGGCTGATTTGGAAAGAGCTAAACAAGAGAGCTTAAAGTCGTACACTTTTGGTATGGTGCAGACTGCATATGGATATAAATTCCTTGCTCAATATAGTCGATGATTTATCTTGTATTTGAGCTTGCTTTTGGTTTTGGGAGTTCTTCTGTACAAGGCTTTAATTTTTGGGCTCTTTTCTTATATGCGTTTGCACTCCCTTGGTGCCCTATAGTTGAACTTCTGATGTGTTAAAAGAAACTTACTTTGCTGAGGACTTTTAAGTTACTCCAATTACCCTATATCCCAACATTGTATCTAATCATGTAGTTTCAAACTAACATCTCACAGATGATTTTGTGCTAATCGGCATAACCATCATCCACATAGCATGTCTTTAATGGGCGCAAAACACTCCATTAACTCAAGGTCGTGATTCCTTTTATGAGTAAGTTCGTTGTGATAGAAGGGTGCCTCTACAGCCTAAAGTCAAGATCTAAAAAGTTGAAGAGAAACTTTGGATCCAAAGAGAGACCAACACATTCTCAAAACAGAACAATACTACATATACAAAGACTAGCTTACAAAACTCGTTTGAAGTGGTAAAATCCAAGTATTTAGGCAAGTATATCACAGACACCTAACACAGAAATATTTCGCATGTGACTTAGTAAACCATTTTCATTTACTTGGACTCAACATCTTCAACATTACTCTACCAAAAAATGGTGCTTAGCTTAAAAAAATGGCGATCTAAATGGAAAAATAGTTGGTAAAAAAAATCTAAACTAATGAATTCCCACATCTAAGCACGTGAAAAAATTGTTGTGAATAGAGGCTCTCATAACCAAGGTAAAGCATCACATATGAGATCAATGTTGGCTCAATTCACTATCTTCCGAGCACCCGCCAGTTATTTTATCTGCTCATTTTCTTCTGATAACTGAGTTTTCATTCTCAATTTTAGCTTGTTGACACTAATAATACCATAGGAAAGCAGAGCTTCACTTCCTACATCGAGTCCAAGGAGTGGAATTGGTAGTATAAATAAGTCTTAACTTCTCCTAGGCTCAAATAGTGCTATTAGTAGGTAAAAAGAGTTGAATATGATTCATTGATACAAAGATGGACTCGATGTAGTAAGTATAAATAAGTCTTAAACTTCTCCTAGGCTCAAATAGTGCTATTAGTAAACCATTTTCATTTATTAGGACATAACATCTATAGCATTACTCTGCCAAAAAATGGTGCTTAGTTAAAAAGAATGGCAACATAATTGGAAAAACAGTTCGTAAAAAAATATAGACTAATGAGTTCCCACATCTAAGTACATGAACGAATTGTTGTGGACAGAGGCCCTCATAACCAAGGTGAAGCATCACATATAAGCTCAACGTTGGCTCAATTCACCATCATCCGAGCACCCGCCACTTAATTTATTTGCTCATTTTCTTCTAATAACTGAGTTTTCATTCTCAATCTTAGCTTGTTGACAGTGATAATAACATAAGCAAGCAGAATTTCACCTACTACATCGAGTCCAAGGAGTGGAATTGGTAGTATAAATAAGTCTTAACTTCTCCTAGGCTCAAATAGTGCTATTAGCCAGGTAAAAAGAGTTTAATATGATTCATTGATACAAAGATTGACTCTTGCAATTATGAGGGATACATGCACAAAATGTGAAAAACTTTCCAGCCTATATCAAATCTCTCCTTGCAAGGAACGCTCAACCAATACAAGAAGAGTAGCTGGAAGTAATATTACACCGTGAGAGTCACAAACAGAAATCGAAGGAAAACTATATAGATGCATGATGAAATTGAGATGGTATTGCAAGGGTTAAACTTGCCAACTCCATGTGAGCATCTAGCATTTATGCATCTGACATAGCTAGTCTATCTAACATAAATGACATCCCCTCCAATTCAAGTTCTTTTATCTTTGTGAACACTTTGATTGGTGTACCAAAAAGGGCAGCAAGATGGCAATACAGGAGTAGGGTATACTTCCGGTTGGTCTAGATGATTGTTAGTTATGTTTTGGAAATCTCCTAAGGCACCAATCTTGTCTGGAAGTTTATAGGAATCTATCGTGCACGTAAATACAAATCCCTTCATTCAACTAATATTAGCTCGGGATTCTTTACTTGCAACTACGTCATATCCAAATTTTCACTCCCATTACCATCATTCACTCTTCATTCTTGTGTAAAACACCAACTCCTTAGTTCAATGTCATGTTCTCATTTAGACTTTCAAGCACCTTACCCCTATATTCACCAACTCTCCATCAAACGCAATTTGAACGGGGTTGGCAATTGAAGTGGTTTATTTGAGGAAAAGGATAGTAGCACATTTAAGGAAAAGCAAAGGGGGACTAAGGCCAATGACTCAAAGGGCGCATACCAAGCCATCGTTGAAGAAACGAACACACTGAATAACAAAAAAGGAGAACTCTCTCCAGTCGAAGCAATTACCAGGAGAGATTGTCCACAGCCTCTGCCAATTGAAGTGATGAAGCACCACCTTCGAGTCCTCCGTGACCATCGCCAGCAAATCCTTCTCCGGATTCCACTACGCCATCTTCACCTGCCAATTGGAAGAAACCGAGCAAAAACCTCACGAAACCGAATGGGAAAACAATCGAGTCGACCCACCCATTATTATGATGCAAAAGAAGGCGGACCGGAGCCAAACCTAAGAATGATCCTATGCCAATCATATTTAAACTTAAGAATAGCTTGTAAAGTGGAAACTTAGTATGGTGCATGCATAAGATTAATTCAGTTCCACCACCTAGCCAATGAGATATACTTGTTACTGACATTAGCAAGTTTATCAAACGATGATACAAATAGGAAAGACTATGGGCAACAATAAGTTACCAAATGTCCAAACTGCAAATGGACATGGAAAGAAACTCAAGGAAAATAGTTTTTTGAGTATACGATTGATGGCATGGCAATGAATTGATCCTTAGCTCGATTGTGTGCGCAGTGTGAAAAATTGTTACCACTAATTGACTAGGGGGGATTGCAGTATGGTTCTCATTCTCCATCTCTAGGTGTAAAATAAAGTCCTAGATGTGTAATTTCCCTGGGTTAGTGTTTCGAAAGTGAGAATAAGACAACCAAGAAATATTGTTCTCATAAAATAGAAGCAAAAGTGGCACTACTAATGCATTAGGGTCATCAACTGCACATTTCTTGACATACATACGAGGCTCCAACTATTGAGATATCTTGGAGCTTTTGAAGCCATGGTAAGTGAGAAAGTGAAACATCCTTTAATATTGCATGCATATACTGGCATGTATATGCACATAGGAGGAAAAACTAAGCTGCTGCCACTTGTGATGATGAGGAGAGTAGATACATAGTAAATAGGAAGAACAAAAGAACAAAAGTTTATAAAACCAAACTAGTGGTTCAACCAGTCAAACTTGAGAACCGTACTCTACCAGTTCAACTAGTTGAACCGATTGCATGTGACGTTATCTAGTAGAATATGCATGTTCAAAACAAAAGAAGCCCTGGTCACTCGGCAGACCTGCTTGAGCACAAAAGATTGGATTACGGTTCTCAAAAGCATTGTTTTAATTTCTAATAGACTAAGCCAATATAGTCAATAAATAAATTATCTGCCACAAAAAGAAGCAAAAGGACACGCGGAGCAAATGGTTGGCATGCCTGTTAGTAACAAGAGATCGGAGTTACAAACCCCAACCCATTTTCTCAAGAGAGATATCTACAACTCATCTAAAGGAATTACTTTCGAGAAAGACATCCACGTACTTTTCTAATGGTATGGAGAATACAATATATATGTGTCATGGTTCATTTTGTACTTAAAGGAAATCGCTAGATCTCTTATAATGATTTAAAAGAATTGATTTAGAGGGACAAATTGTAAAAATAGTAGCCACTATGACGCATGATGAAGAGTTGAAGACGCTTTTAGAGTTGATTCCCCATGTGGTGTGCCGCAGTACTATATCGAATAGCAGTTGCCCAATGTACTTCATATTCTACAAAGCATGCCGAGGTGACGAATAGGAAGATGTCGAATGGATCGGAGATACCGGTCAAGATCATCAGACTTATAAGCACGATAACCCAAACAGAGGGAGTTCGACATACGAGAGTTGCGTATATGTGTTTAACCAAATCAAAATGGGGACTTCCATTATTATTCCCTCTCAGGAAAACTGTCCAAAAAGCCCTAAACCTATTACACTTTTGTCAATTCAATCGTAAACTTTTCAATTTTGCTAATTGAGTCCTAAACTTTTTCATCTTTTGCCAAGTTCATACAGTTAATTTTGGCCGGAATTTGCTGATGTGGATGGTTGGTACTGACATGGCACTTTTTAAATGATATTTTAATAATATTTTGAAATTTTTTATGGTCTTTTTTTTTCTTTTTTATATTTTTTGCTTTTATTTTTGGGTTTTGGAGTTAGGTTGGTGAGGGTGGCCAACTGACCTAGGTCGAGGGCTTGCACGCCCTCGCTTTGGCCAGCAAGGGCGTCATGACCTCGCCAGCATAACTCCAAACCCCCCCCCCCCAAAAAAAACCATAAAAAATTCAAAATATTATCAAAATATTATTTAAAAAAGTGACACTTCAATGCCGATCATCCACGTTAGTAAATTTCAGTCAAAATTGACTAGATAGGCTCAATTGGGAAAATATAAAAAGGTTTACGACTCAACTAGCATAAATGAAAGGTTTAAAATTGAATTAACAAAAATTCAATAAGTTTATGACTTTTTGAACAATTTTCCCCTCCCTCCCTCTCATAGGCACGCTATGCTTGTGGAACTATTCTGAGTTCAAGATGAAACGCATTATAAGATTAGAGTGTATATCGTAGTCAATTCCAAGGGATTACAATGGGCATAGACCACGGAATTTGCCAAAGTCACTTGCCCTCACCGTGGCAAAAGGAAAAGGGAAAAAAAAATCAGAAAAATTAATAAAAAAATTGTAAACATTATCCACATTGGCTATCTCTGCTCAAAATTTGACTAGGTGGATTACGTTGGTAAATCCTCCAAAGGTTTAGAACTCAATTAGCCAAATTTAAAAGTTTATGATTGAATTGATGCAAACACAATAGGCTTAAGACTTTCTTGGTAATTTTTCCTAATATTGTGTGCCGAACATTCAATACTCATTTGGCTTGAAAGGATGTCAAGTGTTTCCACACTTTGAATAGCTAAAACTCACTTTTCACTTAGGTGATGCCAAGTGGATATTGACAGGATATTTTTACCACTAAGTAGATATGAAAAGATGTAATAAGCACACGGCAACATGTTTCTATATGCATTTTTATCAATAAGTGACAGGAAAATCACATTAGAAAAGAAGATTGGTTGGTTAAACTAATATGAGGGCACATTCGGTACTTGTCTGTATTTGACCCCATCATCATTAATAAAGTTACTCTTTTGTGTATAGATCAGCTTTGTTGTCTTCTTAAGTGACTAATTTTCCGATTAGAGTCCCATGTATTAAGTGTCACGCCCCGAGCGCGTGCCCATCCCTATCTGGTCGATAATAATTTGCGACTTCCCAGGACGAGTCGCCGACCCTTTTCATTTTATTGCACATTCGGAAGCGGAAAGAAATCCCCTGACAGTAATCATCTCGAGATAGAAAGGCAGGACAATAGATTCACAAACAAACATGCTTTTATATATACACTGAGTCATGTACACAGGTCTATGGCCAAAAGACTACAAAAGACTGGCCTTCCAAAAAGAAGCGGTCCTAACTGACCTACGCTTCCAATCACCTCTTCTCAGCTCCAGGTCCTCCACTTGACGACCCTGAAAATGTTGTCCCACAACGGGGTGAGATATCATCTTAGCGAGTCTAAGCTCTAAACCCCAATTAGGAGGGAAATACGCTCGGAAGCTTCCTAAGTACGCAATCACACAATCAAGTAGACTTACCTCGTCTCAGATCCACCCTGCAGGTCAGTATAATTTATCTCACAGACAACACGAGAGCATGAGCAACAAACAAGCTCCAATAACTGAAATGCCACACTCAATTAATCATGCGTTCCTAGTTTTGATCTCGACATATAGCACGGCCTACTGTCTGCTCGGCGGTCTTCTGGCATTGCCAGGCATCGTCTCACCCCATTGAGCACCGCACGTCTCTTTATCGGACGGCTTTCCCAAATGAGCATAGGGTCCAGAATCAACTGCGACCGGCTTCCCGTTGTCTAGGGGGTATCCCAAATAGGGATAACGTCCAGCTCAACAAGCCAGGACGATTTCTCTCAACCATCACACGATCACTCAAATATGGCCCAAGGCACCGTGCATTGCACTCAAATGCTTCAATTAAAATGGTGAGCCTGGCCTTTTTCTTTGTATTAGAAATTCACATGAAATTACTCGTGTGTGGGTACACGGTCAACTTGATCCAGAAAATTTGATATTCATCCTTTTTGAAATCCCACTATTTCATATAGTACTAAAAACCATTTCTGGTGTCAAAACCTGACACTCGGGATTTTCTGAATAAATATTGGAAATTCACAATCTTTTGGAATTAAATACCAAAAATCCAATCAACACTCAATTTGCATAATTTAACACTTAATTGCAGAAATTAACCACACCATTACAATCAGCACGAAATTCTGGTCACTGGCTATCCCGGCCTAATTTCCGGAAAAATAATTAATAATTAAATAATTACTGAAATTAATTAAATAAATCAATTTAAATTCTAAAAGTACTAACCTAGGCCAGAATCATTAAATTAATAACCAATATGGACTCGGAGAAATTCCCGAACCTTTCTAGATAAATAGTACAATTTATTTAGGCCTTAGCTAAACCATGCTAACCACCTAACATGCTCAATTAAATAATTAGATTTCTAATTTAATCTAACTAACCACCTAATTCCTAATAAAATAAATCTAAACACTCCTTAAACGTTATTAGCCTACTAAGCAGAGTTTAGAGTATAAACTCACCGGTTAATTGCGGAAACCGGTTCACCGCGACGACGACACGACGGCGGCCGAAATCGTAATTTTCGGCGGTGTCGGCGAACTCTCAGACCAGGCCTAAAACTTGGCCCAACAAATCGCAGCCCAACTGAGATTTGTTGCTGAAACGGGCTGGGCTTCACTGGACTGAGCTGACTTCAAGATGGGCTACGGGACTTGGGCTTGAAGGAGCTGCTGGGCCTTGCTGGACTAAGCTTCAAATGGGCTGGGCCAGTCAATGAAGCAGCAAAGGAGGGGAGTTCGCTGGACTGCTGGCTTCGGTGAGGAAGGGCTGAAGATGCGGACGAAGGAAGCAGCAGGAGCTGCTGCTGGGGAAGACCACGCGGACGTGAGAGGTGGCAGCTGGGACGTTACCGGCGCGAGCGAGCTGGCCGAAACCCACGAGCAAGAGGAGACCACGCGGACGAAGATGGGAGCTAAAGGAAAACGTGAGCTGCAGAGAGAAGACGCGGCTTCGCTGGCTTCGGTCTTCGTGGGCTTCAATTCGGTGGAGGCTATTGACCAAAGAGGGCCGAGTTGTGGACGCGTGGAGATGGGGTCAACAAACCGAAGTGGAGATGGCCTCGGTGGAAGGAGCAGGAGCGAGCGGCTGAAGGACACGCGAACGAAGCTGGCTGGCGTTGATGGAATTAGACAGAGAAGCAGCTTCGGTTGACTTGCTTCGTGCGGCGAAGGAGAGAAGACACGAAGGAGTGGAGCAGTGTCGAGCTGGCAGCTTGTAGGGAATTGAGGCAAAGATTTCGGTGGTTTTGCAAGGAAGAAAAATGAAAGAAGGGGCAGAATAGTTTGGTTCAGGCGAGAAGAACGAAAGAAAGGCAGAAGAGGCGTGCCAATTTTGCTCGCGCGGGGAGGGGAAATGGATGAGTACGAGGGAGAAGCCAGCTAAGAGGAGAGCAAAAGTCATAAACCCTTAGCCAAACATTAAATGTTTGGTACTCCTCACAGCCCACACAAATATCTTCTTGCCCCTAATACTTTCCAGGATAAATTGAAGCCAAAACTAGCACAAATGGATGCCAAAAACACAGCCCCAACTCATGCTCCGAATTTCCATTTTTCATTTTATCTTCAATTTCTTCACTCAATTTCCCAAATTGAGATCCAATCTCGATGAAGAAAAATCCCGAACAATTTTCTATAAATCCCCGACACTCAAAAGCTCGGCTCGGAAGTCCCAATTTCCATCGATTTAGCCCATCTGAATTTCCGTTACTTTTCCGCAACATCCGAACTGATTTTTCGTAAAAATCTCGGGAATCTCTGAAAATTTCTCGGAGGATGAGTCAACATTCCTAAAATAGCTTGTGACATCTCAGAACTTTCAATTTCTGAAATCGGGTTCAAATTAGCAGTTATTTTCAATCCGGCGCGCTTTTAGCGTGACTTAGTCTATCGGTTAACTTTTAGGAATTTTTTGTGCAATTGGCCCGTGATCGATTTATCTCGAGTCACAATGTACATCTCCGACACATGGCGACCCTCAATTGTCGTAAAAATGTCGAGCTTTCAATTACAGGCACCGGGTACCAAAATGACAGAAAATCAATTTAGTGTCGATCGATGAGAATTTTTCAATCAAGTGGAATCACCCACAATTTGATCAAATATCTCAGTCGAATCGACCTATCTCTGATTTCTGGTCGATCTCTGACGGTGCCGTAATGACCCTTGTAGATCAACACGGTCAAGCAGTCAATTATTGGTCGAATTCTCAAGTCCAATTGCATTTAGATTCCCTAATTGCTTGCCTAGATAGTCCAGTTATCTCGTGAGTGATCAGCTAAGAGAATAGCACTATTAGCGTTTCGATGAAAGGCCCGATTTATTTAATCGAAAACAAATTATGAAAATTCAGGCTGTCACATTAAGTCTTGCCAGTTTGCCGCCCACAGGCAGTAAAGCTATTTTTGGGAACACACACTATTGAAACATGATGCTAAGTTACATTGATATTCTCTTATCATTTGGACGGTTAGTATTATAATGATGTTGAGTTACAAATGATCATTAGTTCTATTATTATTGAGAATAGTGGCAGAAGTAAATTTTATGAGGCTCTACAATGGCTATAAATAGAAGGTTTAGCCAAAGGTGTCTGGTGCGATAGACACAAGTTATCTTCTTAGACAATTCCTATGAATAGTAAAGCGTCTTCCTTAGCCGTACTTCTTTTCCTAGCCTTCTCTTCTTATTTTCTCGGTCCTCGAAACTTTTGACGACAATTTCTCCAAAATGAGCTTGTGTAAAACGGGTCATGGAATTTAATGTTTACATGGGATTTGCACTAGCAGCGGACCTATTAACGATCATTTATTTTGTTGATAATGTTATTGTCACATCTTATAATTAATGTTAAATGTCACTATTTCTGCACTTGCATTAGGAAGAATACATTGAAGACGTGAAGATATGGAAGAGCTATTAATAAAGGAGTTAATTTTAGGGTAAATTCAGCTGAATTTCCCAAAGAGCTATCATCGCGACAAATAATAAACATAAGAAAAGAAGTATCACAAATGCACATGTTACATTCATGCATACTTTCTTCTGGAGATTGGCAATAATTCCGAGAGAAAGAATACTACAATTAAAAAATTATTGATTCTTGAATGTACATAATCGAATTAAAAGACTCCATGATGCCCTTTATTAAGGATACAAAGTTTATTCATGATGCTGTAGACAAAATCTCATTATCTTAAACCTACCATCTATTTGAGGGCTCCAAATTTCTGAGATCGCAATATAGCCTATGTTCTTTACTGCCAAATTGAAACCATATATCTGGCTAGTCATGTTCCCCGCAAAATTGTATTATCTACACCGGATCGCATGCTTCACTTAACAATGACACGTGGAGAGGAGCAAGTCGATTCCGAGTAAGAGATCTCAACATTCAAATGCAGAGTTCGTTAGTCAAGTACACTGCCCGAACCATTCAGCCCAAAGTGTAGATAATCCAAACCAAACAATTGGTTCTCTTACACATGAAAATAGTGAACATATACAGATGAAGCAAAAGCTTGGCACTATCGAGCAGGTCTCAAAGCTTACAGCAATACCATGACAACAGTTACCATCAGATAGAAGCCATGATTCAGCATCTTTTGGTCAATTCCATCCCACTCGATAGATAAATCACTACATTTTACTCCACTATATATATATTTTTTATTGACAAATACCCGCCTAGCAGGAAAGGCACATGGCAGGTATGGATTAAGACTTCTCCAGAAAGGGTGAAGTCGAAGAGCATCAGTCAGAAAGCCCACATGCATTGCTTCTCACACCAATGTCTGTAGCTCCAAGTATGAGAGGTCCACCCACAGCAACAACACAAGCATAACCACCACAAACTCTTGAAGAGACAGTCATTCCGAATAAGAGATATCTTCTTCATACTCGTCCAGTATATAGATTAGGGCCCACTTTCTTGCAACTAAAACACAAGCCACACCTCTACCTCCCATTGCCAAAAAAATAGATCAACTTGATTTTAGTCCAGTGTTCCTTGAATGTATGGCCATAACTAACATGATGTTTAGATACCTTTGTTGGGTAAAAGTAAAATTACAACACATGCATTATGCTAAAACACAGGCAGGAAGTAAACCTTGTTTGCCTAAAGAGGCTACAACATGCATATAACTATGAATGCTCCACAGTATCTTGCTACCCTAGATGCCATGATAGTATCTATCTTGCTACACTAGATGCCATGATAGTATCTATGGTCATGGACTTGTAAATAGTGGTTCTCAGTCAATAACTTAAGACTGCTATGCACCTACCATGAGAGAATGATTATTCATTTTGTATTTGTCTGGTGACAATTAAATCATTTCGCACTTTGTCCTCTCAATTGATTTAAAATTTAGGGAAAAACTAATACTTCACTTTTTGTAATTCTTCAACTAAAAAATATTATTCTTTCGAGCATATTTTTGCACTTCTTCAATCTATAGGGACAAACATGAAGTGGTCTGTTAAAGAGGCACAGTGTACCTATGCCAATCACATTTGAACTTAATAGAAGGTTCTAAGTGGAAATGTAGTAAGGAGCATGGACATGATTAATTCAATTCCAACACCCAGTCAACGAGATAAATTTGTACCGACACTAGCAAGTTTATCAAATAGTGATCACTAAGTAAAGAGTATGGGCAACAATAAGTTTCCAGACATCCAAAATTGCAAATGGACATGGCAAGAAGCCCAAAGAAAAAACCTTCAGAACTATACAATTGATGGCATAGCAATGAATTGATCCTTAGCTTGATGGTATGACAGTGTCAAAATGTTCTTACCACCAATTGACAAGGGAGAACTACAGGACGGGGAATGCTGCGAAGCTTCTCATTCTCCATCTCTAGGCGTAAGATATGGTCCTAGATGTGCAATTTCACGGGATTAGTGTTTCAGAAGTGAGAATAATACAACCGAGCAAAAATATCCTAACAAAATAGAAGCAAAAAGGGCACTACTAAACCATTTGGGCCATCAAAGGCACATTTCTTAACCTACATACAAGGCTCCAGCTATCAAGGCATGTTGGAACTTTTTGCAATTACAGTAAGGCAGAAAGTAAAACATCCTTTGAAATCGCAAGCATGTAATGACATGTGCATGCATCATGCACATAGGAGAAAAAACTAAGCTGCTGCTAATCGTGTTGATGAGAAGAGCAGATAAATAATAAATAGGAACAATAAAAGAACAAACATTTTAAAACCAGACCATTGGTTCAACCTGTCAAAGTGGTAGAACCATGCTCTTCCAGTTCGACCGATTGAACCCATTGCATGTGATGTCATCTGATAGAACACTTTGCATATATTAGATTACACACTTTCAGAACAAGAGAAGCCCAGTGAGTTGGCAAACATCGTAGCATCTTAATAGATTACACATGCTTGATGTCATCTTAATAGCATCATGTTCAATTTTAGATTAGGCCAATATGGTCAATAAATAAATTATCCACCACGAATTGTAGCAAGAAGACACTAGAGCAAATGGTTGGCACACTTGTTAGTTACAAGAGGTTGGAGTGCCAAACCCCAACCCAATTCCAACGCTACTCCATTTAACTTTTTTACGGCCCAGAGCTGGTCCAGACTAGTTGACAGGTTTGTCGGGTATCAATTGACAGGTACACCTGGTTACCAGTTGAACAAGGTCAATACCACAAGTTCTTGATCAATACTATTTTTGCTGGGAAACCATATTGGACTGGTCTGGTGCCCAGTCCAACCAGAGCCACTTCTTAAAACTCTGACATGAATAGGAGTCGACCGAAAAGCACGATATGCTACTTTTTCCCTTTTGCCATCAATGTCTTAAATAGTGAATTGACATGATCGGAATATAACTCTAGATATCACGAGTAAGAAATCAATATGCAAGCTCCAGATCCATGAGTTACCTTCAACCGGTACAAATCTCAGTTATTTGCACACGTGGTTCCTGCAATATGCACAAAAGGAAGGTCACTAGCCTGCAGGATTGTCATCTCAGCATCTCTCCAGTTTTCACCTATTTCATTCATCTTATTTAGCAACATAATAATTTGATGTTCCTGCTTCCAACAGAACATATTAGCCATACTTGCAAATTTGGGCCACAAAATATGATATACAAAGCTTTTACCTCAGATAGAGTCTAATCCACACAACAGTGACCAAGAGGGATGCACAACAAGATCCTTCCAAAGATCTTCCCTTCTTCACATTGCTTGAATCATTCATAAGTCCACTCACTACCGCTATACAATTTGTTACATCTAAAAAAGACTCCTTATGTATTTGGAAGGAAATATAATCTGAAGCAAATTCAAAGTCATCCTGCAATACCATATAGAGTAATGATTAGCATGAAAAAGCAGTTGGACTCTGCACATGTGGATCTCTGGGTAATATTTGTAGTTTCAGATTAAAGGTATATACCCTATAGAAGGACAGTGAATTGGGAATATATTTAGTGGATGCTAAAACTAACATAAGAGGGAATTGTAGCAATAAATTCTTACAAAGTATCTTTTCCAAAATAGAAGAGAAAGGCATATGGGCGGCTTCCTTGAAAATGTGATTATCAAATAAATTTCTAATCAGGAAACATGAGATACAGTATTTCCATACACAAGGATCATAAGTTAAACACAGAGCCCAATCCGATTAAATCGCCCAACTAAAGCTTCCATGTACATTGTTAGGTAATCAAGCATCAAATACGAAAAACTAGATTATTAGACAAAGGTAAGTGAAAAACCATTGTTGAGGACAACCTCCAGAAGATAACCCCTAACCCCCAAGGGTTTCCTTTTCTTTCTCCTTTTCTTTCTCTCCTTCTCTCATTATAGTCTCAAGGTTCTGGCCACTAAGACAAGGAAATGAAAAATATAGGACAACTTTATGGTAATAGGCATTTGGATAGAAATATCTACAAACCCATTAACAGAAGTCCTGAATTAGCCAAATGAGAAATGAATATTTCAGCTCAAATAATTGATGAGTCGGGTAAAACCAAAAGCACAAACTTTAAATTAAAGGATTGCAATGTTTACATAAACCAATTTTGAGCCTAGGTATCATACTCAAACTCCTGTTACACATAGAGAGATCTAGAATTTCATATTTGGTGCACATATCAGCAATGAGGACCAGACTTGAAGGGGGGGGGGGGGGAGCTGCTCAATAGGGAGATTCGTGGCAAAATCGATTTGGCTTAGAAATCGATTTGGAAAGTGCAAATTCCAATTAGAGTTTCTCTTTTTGCTTGGGAAGCAACCTGGGAATAAATCCTTACTTTATAAATGAGAGAAAATACTGGTTAATAGGTGTTTCCTCATCAAAAGGAGGCAGAGTCCGCACGGCATCCCCTCCTTCATTGTTCTTGGAAAGAATGGTTTGGACAGTTTCCTATGCTTGTGCCATGTTATCTTGGGTTATCAGAGGTTTTATTGAGCAAGAACTTTGGGCATGGCAAGGCATTCGTTTACAGCACAACAAGTGGGATTAACTCAATTCCCATTTCTTTTGGCTAATTTGGAAGGCGTGGAGCAAGAGAGCTTCTGATGAAGAGAAATCGTATGTTCCATTTTATTGAAATTTGGCTTAAAGTCACACACTTTTGGTATAGTGCAGACTTGCGTATGGATGTAAATGCCTTGGTTGATTAGTCGATGATTGACCTGGTATTTGGGCTCCCTTTTGGCTTTGGGAGTTGTTTTGTGTATGGCTTTAGTTTTTTGGGCTCCTTTGGTATATGGGTTGCACCCCATAGGTGCCCTATAGGTGAACTATATAATCTATAAAAAGAAACTTCACACTTTTTTGAGGATTTTAAGTTATTCCAATTGCCCTTTATTCCAACACATGTTATCTCATCATATAATTTCAAGTACCAACATCAACATCTCACTTTTTTGCGAGTAACGTCACCATGACAAAAGAGTGCTGCTAGTACTGAAAGTCAAGATCGAAAAAGTTCAAAAGAAACATTGGATCCAAAGAGATACCAACAAACTACTAGAAAAGGATCAATACTAGGGACTAAGAGTAGTATACAAAACTGATTTGAAGAGGAAAAATGCGAGTATAATGCATCAGTAGGTCTCAAACACCTAATATGAATCTATCTGGCATGCAACTTAGTAAAACCAATTTCAATACTAGGAGTTGACATCCTCAGCATTGATCTGCCAAAAAAGAGGTGGTATATAAAAAATCATGATTTAAAGATAAAAATAATAATAC
This sequence comes from Eucalyptus camaldulensis, assembly GCA_019915185.1. NCBI lineage: Eukaryota > Viridiplantae > Streptophyta > Magnoliopsida > Myrtales > Myrtaceae > Eucalyptus > Eucalyptus camaldulensis. Next base: position 10,346,892 of record JAHSVA010000013.1, on the reverse strand, counting down.
AAAATAATCAATTCTCACATCTAAGTACTAAACAAATGATTAAGAAAGGGGAAAAATGAATCACTTCAAACAGTAGATACCAGCAACGTTTTGTCCCATAATTCATATTTCTCCCACAAAGGTGGCATGGGTAAGAACACTTATGCATGGCAAACTAGATATAGCATTAATGAGAAGAATCTACAATGAAAGAGCAATAAACGACACATTCAGATACGAACTTCTATGCAAGAACAAGATTCTATTGCATCTCCCATTTCTAATTCTTTTGTTAATACCTCTGTTCGATCTGTTGAAATTCCTCTGCAAGTGTCCTTCGCAAATATTCACTGTCCCCAAAACCTCCAAGTTGCAGTAATTCTCTGGCACAATAATGCGTGTAAGACATCTTGCTGACTTGACTTGACATAATAAATAAAGGCAGAAAGTGCAAGAAATTAAACTTTATCTTTAAAAAAGTGAGACCTTACAATCCAACGAGAAACAATAATCGACCCATCTATTTTAACCCTCGTTACAATCTGGATAATTGAAATAATGTTGGACCAACAAAAACCAGGGTTGACGACCAGGAAACAACCCTAACTTTAGTCAATCTTATCTAGTTGAAGTGTTGAAGTGCTCAAAGTATTTATGAGGACTGTAGCAAGATGACCTGAAATGAAGAACCAACCTACGAACCAGGAGTCATTTACCATTGCACATCATCAGTTTAGCAACTAATATGGACATGCTGCTAGAGCGCATGAAAACAATACTAGGCTTGACAGCATATCATTTTGACATTTAAAGCACGACCAAGTTCCATTACACCATGGTATTAGAATTCTCTCGCCTACAAATGGATAGCAAAACCCAGTGAAGGCCTACCAAAATAGCTGCTAGGGTACATGAAAGCAAATACCAAGCTGACCATATTTCGCAGTATCCAAGGAATACTAAGGGTGTGTTTGGAAAGACTTTTGGGGAAAGTCTTTGGGAAAATGCAAAGGCCTTTGAGTTGAATGTGTTTTCCAAAATGCAAATTGTGTTTGGTAAATTGTAATTTAAAAGCTCTTTGTGAATCACCTTTGAGCAAAATGGTGTTTGGGGGACAAAGGACTTTTGTGAAAAAAAAAAATATCAAAAGAAAAATAAAAAAATAAAAAAATGAAAACCAGCAAGGGCAGGCGGCATCCGGCGGCCGGCGGCGACCGTCGGCGACCTCTGGCGACCCTTGATCTGGGTCGGCGAGGTCGCGCGACGCCGTCGCGACCTCCGGCGACCCCGGATCTGGGCCGGCGAGGTCACATGACGCCGTCGCGACCTCGGATCTGGGCCGGCGAGGTCGCGCGACGCCGTCGCGACCTCCGGCGACCCCGGATCTGAGTCGGTGACGCCGTCACGACCTTCGACGACCCCGGATCTGGGCCAGGGAGGTCGCGCGCGTTGCGCGACGCCGCCTCGACCTCCGAGAACCCTGATTGGCCGTCGTGAGGCTACGCAACCCTTGCCTGAGGTCGGGGGACCTCGGCGAGGGCCGCGCCTGAGGTCGGGGGACCTCGGCGACGGTCGCGCCTGGGTTGCGCGACCTCGGCAACGGCCGCGCCTAGGTCGCGCGACCCCGATCAGCCGTCGCCGAGGCTACGCAACCCTCGCCTGAGGTCACGCGACCTCGGCGAGGGCCGCGCCTGGGTCGCGCGACCTCGCCGGTGGTCGCGCGACCCGAGCAGCTGCCGCCGGAGCCACCCTCGACGGAGAAGATGAACAGTGCTCCTCACAAGGGCAAAAAACGGAAAAACAAAAAGTTCATAAGGATAATTTTGGAAAAAAAAATATGAACAGTGACCTCAACTTACCGAGAAAGCTGAAATGCCCAAGGCAGGGGTACCCCTGCCTTGGGCTTTCAGCCTTCAAAAGGCAAGTTTTGAGCTAAAGATACTTGCAAATTTTTTTGCCAAACACCCATTTTTAGCCCAAAGGGCTTTGGAAGCCTAAAGTCACTTGGAAAAGTCGAATCCAAACGCAGCCTAAGCTGACCAACCTTCTCGCTTCGAAGCAATTACAAGGAGAGACTGTCCACATCCTCTGCCAATTGACATCGCCTTTGAGTCCTTCTTGACCATTGCGGGCCAATACTTCTTTGGATTCCACTCCATCATCTTCACCTGCCAATCAGAAATCAAGCAAACTTCAAAAAATCAACTTGGAACAATCGAGTCAACTGCCCATTAGGTCACAAAAGAACACTAGGAGCCAAACCTCAGAAGCCAGTGATTTATTGACCTGAAGCTGAAATAGGAGGACGACACACTGTGGCCCTTCGCTGGTCTCCATAGCTAAAGCTTCGCGAGCAGTTGAAAACGCAACATTAGCACTAGAGCAAATCACAAGGATGTGAGCTGAAAGAGGGCTTATGATGGATAGAGCTCAAACCTAGAGGAACGCTAGAGCCAGTTGAAAAGTGAGAGGATGAGGAAAGTCCACTTGAATCCTAGAGTAACATGTGGGAGAGAAAAAAAGGAAGATAGAGAGACTTGATCACAGGAGTGGAGGCGGACATTTTCAGCTGTGCAAAGCTTCTGTTAAATATAAGCAGGGCAATGTGGGATGACAACATGCAAACAACCTTTTACCATTCCAAGTATGCATTGAGCTCCTAATCCTTCTACGATTTCGATCTATTTTAGAAGTGCCTTGCGAAAGCTCTTTCAAATATTTAAGCATTTACATCAACTAGTGAAATAATAACCGAATCCTACCAGTGAGTCAGATGAAATCAATCCAACAATTAACATCAACAAACTAGTAATAATACTCTGGAGTTTACAAATCTTTGTTTGTCAAACTCAATATTCCTTTTGAGCTCTTTGGATCCAACTAATGGGGCATCTAACATCATCACCCACAGAAGCTTTGATCAAATTAACATAGTGAATTCAACTCAAGTTGCTTGCTTTTGTGGGACATAGTATGATTCTTTTCCTTATCATTACATGCTATTCATGCATTAAAATTAATGTAAGGCAGTTTTCAAATGGCATATAGGATATCGAAAAGTTTCCTCAGGAAACTTATACAAATGCCTCCTGTCTTTTACTTTTCAGCAAGTAAATGAACTAACAAGAGCTTATGCACAATATAATGAATTATTTTACAGTACAGACGATTATGTCAAAGGACATTGTAGTAATGTCTTGCTTAGCTCAAAAGTTCAAGTACATGACAGATGGCTTTACCAACTCTACAAACATCAATATGCATTCTCTGGGACAATCCATTATTAGCCTTGGAGTAGGTATATTATGGATTCAAACCAAATGAACAAGGATCCATACAATAAAATTCAAATTGCAATTTTCTAGATCGATCCAAATAATTCACAATGCTTTTGCTTCTGCCCTGTTTATTAGTTCACTCACGGCCACGCCACTAGAAGAAGAGCTTGTTCTTGCATTTCACATTTCTAAACTGATACGGTTAACTTAATCAGCCAATGCAGACAGTTTTGTGAAATAAAATGTGTGGAACTCAATGGTTGGACAAATTTTATCCCAAGTTAGTAGTTGTATGCCAAGGGATGCTCTGTCAACATGCTCCATTTGCACCGTAAATTCACTCTTAAGCATAATTAGAAACATGCAGTCATGAGCTACATGGTAAGGGCAGAGCAAACTAAAACCTCAATTAGGAGGACTGCCATATAGGGTCCTTCATTTTGCATTTCTCAACCTACATAATGACCTTTGGCATGCTATCAAATACCTGTATACGTCAGTTTTTATGCACTACTTCCAGCATTCCCATAATCAATCAAACGTTGAGAATCTTTATTTTTCTTTATAGGATGAAGGATCTTACCCGAAAACTAATGACAAATGATGCACTTAGAAAGCCTTTTCCATCAATTTCCCTTACTGGCATGATAAGCAAAATCTTGTTGCCAAAGCACACAACAATTTCCATGGATATCTCCCCTCAATTCCTTGAATTCAAGTAAGGAGACAATGATGACACTGTCAGCTAGGAAATAATATCGAGAAGATCATAACTTTTGAAAGATATTGGGTGCAAGAAATACAAATGAAAATTGGATAGTAGATCTCAAAAGAACAAAGGTAACTTACCCGTTCTATGTACCTTTGATAGTAAATGGGGATTACTTCCATTATATTGACTCATCCGAGTCATCCGTATCGTCTCATTCATATCCTATTATTTCGCTATATGTAATCTCATTTGATCGATAAATCTGAGGTCCAGATAATTCTGGAATCGTTTTGAGTGACTTGCATCTGATGATATTCAGTTCCTGCAACTCTAACCTATCAAGGCCTTCAATTTCGGCTAATTTTACACATCCTATAGCTTGTAATTTCTTCAGCCTCCCGAATTTTGGAAGGTCTAGCCTTTCCATTGAAGTGCACCCTTCGATATCTAGCCATTCCAAATACTCCAACCTATCAAGGCCTTGAATTTCGGCTAATTTGTGGCATGAGTTAATAGTCAATTTCTTCAGACCCTCGAGTTTTGGAAGGTCCGCCTGTTTGATTGAATTGCAGGTTGTGATATCCAAGCTTTCCAAATATATCAATTTGTCAAGAACTCGAATTTCAAGTAGATTCTCGCAATCGCAGACCACTAATGTCCTTAGATGGACAAACTGTGAAACGTCCAGCATTTCGATAGATCCACACCAAGAGACTCGCATGAAGGGCATGTTTAGGGATTGTGGTGATTCCATTTCTTCAATGTCCGTCAGTTGGGAGCATTCTGAACTCTTTAATTGCGTTGATGGAAGCTCCTGGATGCACTGGAGAATATGGCAACCGTGAACGTCTAGTCTCTTAAGATGGGCTAGGTGGGAAAGTGAAGGCAATTTGCGACTTTGACAGGTGAAATGTGTTAAGCCAGAAGGAAGGTCCGGCAGCAATGGGAGCTCTAAGCAGGCAAAAAAATCAAGGCGTCGTAGGGAAGAAAGGTTACACATGCTTTCTACCATTATCCCTTTCAGATTTCTGCAATAGGAAGCACGTAACTCTCGGAGCTTTCTCAGACTCCCAATACCATTGGGTAATTCTTCTATACCACACCAAGAAATAGCTAGAATCTCTAGATTCTCCAAAGACCCTATGCTATTTGGTAATGCAGAAAGGGATTTAGTATGGGATAGATCAAGTTGCTGCAATGCTTTTAATTTACCTATATTTGCTGGAAGCTCCCTGAGGCAAAAACGAGGAACGGGGCATTCGACGCCTGCGTCGGCGCCTACCGCGAGATGAAGCGCGCAGGACGAGCTCAGCTCCAAGTGAAGGAGGCCCTCCGTGTCTTCAATGGAAGCGTTGATTCGCTTCAGTCTCCGGCAATGACGGAGGATGAGAACCTCTAACTTCTCAAAAGCTGAGAGGAAGTCAGTATTTTCCAAGGAATCACAAAATGAAAGGTCTAGATATTTAAGCTTCTCTGCCATCTAAAAAAAAAAAAAAACAATAACGAATGTCAATGGGTGAGTGTAGAGCCATTATGATTCAAAAGAAAGCATAAAAGGAGAGGAAAAAAAAGACTTTAATTCTTACCTTGAAAAAACTCCATCCTCCCCATTTCTCATTTATCTTACTTCCTTGCAATTTGAGTACAGCTAATTCCTTTACATCAAAATTGTTTACTTCGAAACTTGCGGGACATTTTCGCCATTGAAGCCATTTTAACCCTTTCATTAAGTCCTTAAAATCTCCACTGAGATGTGCATTTATCATGTGAAGATATCTTAGATTTGTCAAATTCTCAAATTGTTTTTCTGTGTAAATGTCACCATCTCCCTCATCCTTTTCTAGTGGAAATATTTCATCGAAGCCTTCTGCGTTGCCTTTACTCAAATTAATCGCCTCAATCTTGTCCGTTCCCTATAAGCAAGAATCAATGTTCATTAGTACTATATCCAACTAAAGTCATCGAGTATCATTTGTTCATAATGCTATTGATGTGTATTAATGTGTTCAAGAGACCAGCAATGTGAAGACATGATTTTCTTTTTATGCTAATAAACTACAATTATAAAGGCTCACAAAGTGAAGGATGTCAACTTCCATTTCGAAATTTGGCCATACGCATCAGGATTTTAAAAAGAATTATGATGTAATGACTCGTATAGAGTAAAAACTTTACAACTTGTAATCTTCTTCTTTCTGGAAGTATAGTTTCATTATCACACTAGTTAAGACATGCATGCAAACCACGGAATATAATCAAATTGCAAAGTACAAAATCAAAATTTTACTTGATCAATTTTATATTTCTATAAGGAGACTTTTTCTATTAAGCAATGCATGGGTGAAAGGATAGATAAAAGGGAGAAAAATCTCAGAAGCAGCGAGTCGGCGAGTAAGACTTACCACAGATTCGGTGTTATTAAGGAGACTTCTAGCAATATACATACATACATACATACATACATACATATATGTATACATACATACATACATACATACATATATGTATGTATGTATATATATATAGTTTAAAAAGCTAGAAAAAAAACTCCTTTTAAAAAAAAAAATTCAACGCATTCATAACACTTCAAAATGAAACAATCGTTCTGACAACTCCAAAAATCAAAATGGAAGGGGGAAGATAGAGAGGCCACGAGATCCCGGCCTAGCCGTTTTTTATGAAAGAAATTAATTTCTCGCCATCGATTCGGATAATTGAAATAACTCAGAAAGACTTGTTTTGAGTAACTTTTATTCTTCATCTTTTATTTTTTCTCAAGAGCATGCACTTTGGCCAATTTTTTTCTTTTTTGGTGATATATACGTGAAACTTGTCAACACGCCGAATTATACGTGATTTTTTTAAATAGTTTTCTGGAATCTGAGTATTATTCGATCTTTTGACGGGAGAGCAAGATATTTACTTTTGATTTTTTATTAGTTGTGGCGAGCAATCTGTCTCGCCCTTTGCTTCAGGCTGTCGGTTTTGTCTACAGGTATTTTGGGAGTACCTGTTAAGTAACCTGGCTGGAAAAACTCTTACGTGAAGTGGTTTTTATTAAAAGTATTGATTTAACATGATATGAGAACATGAAAATCGTAAAAGTCATCTCAAAAGAGAAACAAAGATTTTCAGCGAAGAGGACTATTTATCAAGTGAAAAAGTCATACGTGAAATACAAGATTTTACTAATTAAGATATCAAACAAGAGATTTAATATGTATATATATTGCAATGTACACTTAATTTCATGTGGTAGGGAATATTAATATATGACAAAAAAAATCATAAAAGGAAATTATTTCTATGAGAGAGCAACTCCCTAATTTCTAATCACGTCAATGAACATGGACTAAATGAGAAAAAGAAACTAAAATAGTTACCTTATTTCCCTTTAGCACTTTATGGGCTTCATCATAGTCCCATAACCTGCTACGGCACCAAGGCTCTCGTTGGTTTTCCTCCCGAACTATTTCCCTACCAAGATCTCTCAACTGGTCATGCATTCGGAGCTTATGATCATCTCCAACTTTTATCAATGACATGAATATCAATACTTCAATTCCCTCCCCCGGGTAAAAGTCACAAGCATCCCACATGTAGGATGCGATTATGTTGTTAGTGCCAATGAAAAGGCAAGCAATATCCAAAAAACTTTGTTTTTGTCCATAGTCCAATGCTTCGTAACTTATTCTTAACTTTTCTTGCACTTTCTTAGGAGGGACTTTTTTTAACTTATTTATCGTATCTCTCCACTTTCTTGACTCTTTTCCACACAATAATGAACCAAAAACCTCAAGGGATAAGGGAAGCCCTCCGGTGATGGATACAGCTTCATGAGTGAGGTCCTTAAATTCCCTCGGAGGAGAGTCCCTTCGAAATGCATGTTTGCTAAACAGAATCAAAGATTGATTGTAATCCATTTCCTTATGTTCATAGTCATGGTCCACCCTGTCTACTTCAAGAACGCTCTTGTTTCTGGTGGTAATAATGATCTTGCTTCCCGAAGAAAACAAATCACGATTACCAGCCAAACTCTGCAATTGAACGACATCATCCACATCATCAAAAAGAACGAGGACCTTTTTACTTTTAAATTTGGAAGAGATGAACTTAGTCCCTACATCCACATTACAAACTTCATCTTTCAGCTTCAATATATCTTTGATTAACTGATTCTGTAAATAATGTCCGCCATTACGCTTCCACGATTCCCTTATATCAGCAATGAAGCTACGATGCTCAAATTGATCCAAGAGCCTGTTGTAGATGGCTTTAGCAAGCGTAGTCTTACCAATGCCTCCCATTCCGTGGATGCCAACAAATAGGGTGTCATGAGATTTAATATCCACAAATTCCATAACCTTCTTCACATGAACGTCAATTCCGACCAAATTCTTAGATATGTCCAACTCAAACTGTTTCTTCAGTTCGTTCAACACTTTTCGGACGATCGATTTCACCAACTCCACTTCAGACCTGTCAAATGAGACATTAGTTCAAATATGTAGCAACAATAATTTTATATTGTTTATCTATAGAGAACATAATAAATCTGGGGATAGATTGAAAAACTTTAAATAATGATATATGCTAAGTGCTAAGTCTAAAGTGTGGTTGCTTCAAATGGGGTGCCCCATTTCACTGTTACTCCAACATAATTTATCAAGCCAGGAAAAACTTAAGGGTATCACTTATGAATCTTAAATATTGTATATATTATGGATTTGAACCAAATTTTAAACTGGTTTTTTATTGAAGATATTAGGAATGACGTGGATGTGACTTTAAAAATTGTTTAGAGCATTTGAATAAGCAAAAATCCTATAAGCCAGCCCAATATGAGAGTTAGCTATCAATCAATAAACAAGTCATAACTTTTGATGCAAGATGAATTTAGGTCCCATGACACCAATCAGAAAAATTGTTCAAATTGTGATATTGTGAACTACTTGAATGCAATTGAAGGGATTTCTTCTTGTTTGCACAATTCTACAGGTTTGTAAGTTTAACTTGTGTTGTGAATTTAGAATCATTCTAGATAGGTGCTCTTATCAATTTTCATTGCCTCTAGGGATGATTACAAGTTCTACTTTATTTTCCTTTTGAGTATCTACGTTCTATGACTTTAATGATCTAGTATTGAATTTATAGGGAAGTAGAAGAATAATTTTTAACCAAAAAAGAACATTGCTTCAATATATGCATGAGATAGAAATTACTTGTTGAAGATAGGAAATGCTTTGAAAATTATTTAAACAGATATATAATAAAAATAATCATTTTTTTGCCATCATCTTATATAACCAATGAAACATCTTTTGTAAAATAATTTTAGTAATAACTAATCAACGATATCAATGATTTAATAAATGTAACTTGGGAAGATAAAGAATTATAGCAAAGCTTGGACGCTACCATCTTATGAGCTTTAAATAAAAATCGCCAATGAGTTGTACTATTAATCTAAAATAAATATGTAATTAGAAAAGTTTGTGACGAAGATTAATGTAACGTACCCTATATAATTAGATTGGTCAATATCATCAGCGCAATAAAATATATTCAAGTGAATGGGGGTGTAAGAGTAAAAAATCTTTTGATATAAGAGTAAATTTGTTAAAGCAAAAAAAAAAAAAAATTACCATCATCTTATACTACTACAAAATCTTTTGATATAAGAGTAAAAATTCGTTCAAAAAATCTTATTATTCAAGTGAATGGGATCATAACAATAAAATTTATAATTAGATTGGTCAATATGGTTAAAGAAAAAAACTAAAAAAGAAAGAACAACTTATAGAATTCATGCACCGTAGAATCTTACTGCCAGCAAAGATCTTACAGTTTTTTTTATATATATAAAAAAAATACGTAAAATGAAGCAGGTGAACCAACAAAAAAAAGGACTTGGAACAATCAGTAAACGCCCACACATATTAAAAGAAAATAGAGAATGTTTTGATGAGAAATTTTACCCTAGGGCTTCGTATCCTTTCAAGGTGCTGACTTCATCAAGTGCTGACTTCCATTTCTCCAAAGTCGGTGGGTCGAAAGAAGACCTCTCACGCAAACGACTCTCGCGCTCATGAAATGCCACTCCAAAACTCCCAGTTTGATACCGCACGTCAGCTGGTTTCACTTTGTAGAATATAGGCAACACTATTTGCTTGTTACTATTTTTGCACTCCATTATTTGAACCAGTTCATCTAGGCACCAACTGCTTGTACCATAATTCACAGAGAGAATGGGGATCGAGATTTTACTGTTCCTAATGGCTGCCAAAAGCTCTGGTTTGATGTTCTTGCCTTGGCAGAGCTCATCATCATCTCTGAAAGCATCAATTCCAGCAGTGAGGAGCCCATGGTAGAGGTGATCGGTGAAGCCATGTCGAGTATCTAGGCCTCTGAAGCTCAAGAACACCTCATAGCAGTTTCCAGTCGATGCATTATTGTTACTTTCTGTCGGAGACGAACCAGATCCAACGAAATTAGTTTCCGTCAGCACAGTCATCGAACTAGATGCACCAGTATCAACATCCTCTGCATTTCCACTCGCATTAGTTTTCCTCTTCTTAATGAGACGATGCATTTCGGCCTCTGACTCTGCCATTGAGTTCAGCTTTCAAGCCCTAACGGAGAAAAAAACCAGAATGCCCCTCAGAAAACAGGAAATGCCTTCTTGCCTCTTCTATCGTGGTCTGTTAAAATTTCAATACACACGAAGCGATGGATTTGTTCGGAAGATGAAAAGCGTAGAGAAACTTATGATGAGGCTGTGACAGGGATTTGCAGGAGAAGACGAATGATGAGAGAGAGAGAGAGAGAGAGAGAGAGTTTCGTCCTGTCCGATATTTTCCAAACAAGTGCTCGGAATATATAAAAAAAAACATCAAAGCGTCGGACAGTGAAGAGTCCCCTGCTTAGTCCATTGCTTGCACCGTCGAACCGTCCTTTTCTTTTGTTCATTTGTTTTCCATAAGAGAAGGTATTTTTGTTAATTACATTTCAGCTCTTGATTCCACATGGGAATTTTTTTGGTCGTAATCCCATATGGAATTTACCCTTCTTACTTTAAGCCTTTTAAATATTATACCATCAAACTGATAAACTTCACTTTAATACTAAAATGTCGTATTACAACAATCACTTATTATAAAAAAAAAAAGTATGTTATTTATGTGTGTCGATGATCATAAATATTATCAAGTTGTCATATATATTTATTTATTTTGTACCCAAGCACAATGAGAATAATGTCTTTTTGGTTCTCGTTCTACCTTAATTTTCCCCTCTTTTTTTCTGTGAACCTTAATTTTTCCTTCAAATCTCATAAATAAATCCAAATGCCTTCTTGCTTTTGCTTTTCTTTATCATGCATATATTTTTTTTATTGGTTTGATTTATCTATTCCAACCAGTTGGCAGCACCAATAAAATTCAAGCATTGCCTTCGTGTGGTGGAAGTTTCAATGCAGTGGAGAATCCAAGGCAATCCTATCTGGGAAAAAGATAACATGTCAGGAAGTTTCGGTGCATAGGAATGAAAAAAATAAAACAAAAAATAAAAGAGAATTTCTATTATAATACCGTAAATTAGAATGGTCGATTTCATGTTTGATCCTATCCACGAATCAAGAATCGAACTAATTACTAATTTTTGGAACTAGAGCCGGAGCCTATCTGATCTAATAAAACGGGTCACTAAAAACGAAACCTCACGGTTAGCCTTAGATCTGGGAAGAAGAGAAAATAGATGAGGCCTAATACCTAAATCTTATTTCTTTTTGTGAAAAAATAATACTTTTGGCATGAATGCAGGCCCCGCAATCAGAACCTTTTTATCCTCCGTCCTAGAATTACATCATCTAATTCATTTAGATCATAATATTAGGTAAGGATATAGTGAATTTTTTGAGAGAGCACAAGAAATTCTCAAGTTTTCAGTTTTATATTTGTATAAATAGATAATGTTTAGAACTTAAATAAAGTTTTTTTAACCATAGAAACTTAAATAATTCTAACTCCACAAAGTTTTTTTGGTCAAAAAATTCCACAAAGTTTATAGAGCTATGTCCTTACCTACATAGTATCAAAAGTAGTCTCATATTTCGGATTATTATCATTTTTAGAATAAAGTACTTAATTTCAAATATGTTGAGTTTATATATATATATTGAAATCAATAAATTTGAATTACTTTCTTTAATATTATGAAATGGTCATGCTCTTGCATGTTATAAGATGATTTTATTACTGTGTTTGGACAAAATGATAATCTAGAAGGATACAAGCTCCTATGTACACGCTTATATGGTGATTATATGCACAAACGTTCTAAGAAAGTAAACTTTTGATCATCATATTCTTGTGAATTAGATTTTAATCCTAGTAAATTATTTTAGCAACAAAAATAATCAAAAACATATTCATTAGATTGATTAAATGCTTTTGACCCTTGAAGAAATTAAATTTGTTTCCCTAGATAATCTAAATCAATCACATATGTGTGTGCCCTTTTTTGCTAGTGAATTGGATTAGTGAACTAATATAGGTGGACCGATTCCCAATTTTCTGATCAAACACGATTTTGTTTTGGATATAATTTTCCATGTCATTTTTTTAACGTGGACTTTTTAATGCCACATCAAACAAGTAACAATATTTTTTAGCGTAGGATTAATGAGGTAAATTTGAGATAGTTTATTGATTTTTTTCAGATAAAAAAATGTCCGGGCATATTTTGGATTAGACATTAAATTTTGAATTTTTCAGAGAAAATAATTGGGAGTAGATTTACGACTGAATCCAAAGTTAAAGATTTTTTTTACACAAAATTTTTGGGGTAGAATTAAAATTGGATTTAAAATTCGAGAGGTTTTAGGAGAGCAGGCCCATATAAAAAAGGGAAGAGAAAATCGAGGAGCTTCACTCATTTTAATCACGGGGCAGATATGAAATTAAATAGCATTTATTTTTCTATCTATCCCTTTGCCCAATGGCTGGGTCCTACCAGTCCTTGCTTAACTTGAGGCCACCACTCTTCTTTTTACTTAATTGTCAAGTTATTAATTATTTTTTTAAATGTCAACTTATTGATTTTATTTTGTCAAATTTATTAATCTCACCATTTCTTAATCAAACCCAAAGCCAAATTCATAAATCAAAATTTACAATTTTTTTGGACAAATGTTTTTTCTTGGTTTAGTTTAGCGATTGCTTTAATATTTTGCCCTTCTTCTTGACTTAGTCAAAAAGTGGGCTACGAAAAAGAAAAACAGAAAAAGAAGATATATAAGAGGAATAGGGAGAGCAAGCGCCTGGAGAGAAACGAAAAGAAAGCGGGCGAGTGCCCCGACAATTTTCTCTGTTTCTGTTTCTCTTTCTCTGTCTTTTCATTTTTAATTTCACCTCCTCCGCGAGAATCTGCCTCCTCTGTCCTCCTTTTTCTTTCTTTACTTTTGCCGACCTCTTCTCAGTTCTCCTTTATTAACGTTTTCCCTCTTTTGCCCTTCATGACCCGCTCCCTGTATTTCTGTCCTTTTTTTTTTTTTTTTTACTTTTGGTAAAAATATTTCTCTTTCTTGGCCGCGGAGAAAAATCCCCGCCTCACTTGGCCAAGAATCCACTGCCTTTTTTTTTTTTGCCCAGATTTTTCTTGTCTTCTTTGGCCGTTAGTTCCGGTCCTAAATGCCGAGATTGCTCCGTTGTCAAGATGGAAACTGTTCTCCCTTGACCTAGTCCTCGAGGTTCCGGATTTGAAACTAAATATAAAGTTTGAAATTTTTTAAGACGAAAAATTGGGGGCTGATTTAGCATTGATTCTAAAATTAAGGGTTTTCTGAGATAAAGAAAAAATTCAGGATAAAATTAAGACGGAATCTAAAATTTGAGGGGGTTTTAAGAGATACAAAGGGAAAAGGGAGAGCAAGCATCAGGAGAGAAACGAAAAGAAAGGGAAAAGAAGAAAAAAAGAAAATGAAAAAAGAGATCGTGTTTCACCTGTAGATCTCCTCTTGATTTACTTCCATTCTCAGTGCCCGATAAGAATTAAAACCATTTCTTCATCTAATTGGAATGGTTTTTGGAATTAGAGTACAAATTAAAAAATTATATGAAATTTACATTGCAAAATTCGATTTTGAAGTTATCAAGCTGTGAAAGTAAGGGTATTGTAACGCTGTGACGTTAAACGGGAGTTAATTTGAAGTAACATTTTAATAAACAAGCTCTTATAAAATTTTGATACCCATATAACGGTGGGATTTGTTGGGAAGATGAAAAGTGAAAAGAGACTTTGGATGAGTCTTCGTTGAACTTAGTTCATCACATGCACTGTTGAACTTTCCTTTTCCTTTCCTTTTGTTAAGTTATTTTCCACCGAAAATGATATTTTTATTGAATATATTTAAGCTCTTGATCCCACTTATAAATTTAATCCCTCTCACTTTACACCTGTTAAATATTATACTATTAAACTGATAAACTCCATTTCAATATTTATAAGTTTAATGAGATAACACATGCCAAGGATCACAAAAAATTATCAACATGCTATGTATATTTATTTTGTACATAGCACAATGAGAAGAATTTCTTTTTTGCTTTGGTTATGCCTTAATTTCTCCTTCAAATCTCATAAATTAATCAAAATGCCTTTTTGCTTTTGCTCTTGTTTTATTTTATATATATTTCTTTATCGGTTTGATTTATCTAATCCAATCAGTTGGCATATATCGATAATTCAAATTTGTCGAGCTTGATATAAATACGTAATTCGTTGACCGGGAACCTCGACTATCGTTGCCTTAATGTTGGGGAAGTTTCAAAGGACAGGAGAATCCAAGGCGGTCCTTTCTGGAAGAAAATAACATGAGAGCAAGTCTCGATGCAAAAGCAATGAAACAAATAAAACCAAAAATAAAAGAGGATTGCTTTATTTATTTGTATCCATAGAAAGTGGTCATAAAGCGTTAGGATAATTGGTGCACCATTGCACTTTCCTTTGCTTTTTTTTCTCCTATTAGAAAAGTTGCTTTTGTTGAATATATTTAAACTCTTGGTCCCAGTTACAAATTTAACTTGAATCAGTTAGGTATTACCATATCAAACTGATGAATTTCATTTCACTATCGAGATGTTGTATTATCAACTATCACTTAAAATCTACTATATATATAAAGACTTCAAATGCTTATAAACCCCAAAAAAGTAAGGAGAAAAACTCTAGTGACTTGATATCCTAAATACTTGTAGGACTCCTTGCATTTCTCCCTTTGTTGTTTCTTGGACAAACAAAAGGGCAGCCAATAGAATTGAATTAAACCCAACGAAGAACCGATCGAAACGACTTTCAATGACACAATTTTTTACACACATTTGCCTTAATTTTGCTAGTAATTGAGTACAATGGCAAATATAATGGGAAGATTTTCTAAATATATAATAAGACTTGAACAATGACTTGCAATCCACCTAAACAAGACACGTACAGATGCATAAATCACTGATGATTTTATTATTTCTTGGACTAACCAAAGAGCAGTCAATGTTGAATAAGAATTAGTATGAGGATAGATATTTCTATAAGCATTACTACCTATCTTTTAAGGTGAAAACCACTTTGAACACATCAATGCTCTGCATATTTTGTCTTTTCTCTTGTCTAATTTCTTTTCCAAGTAGACTTTTCCACTCCATGACAACTCTTTCTAGTTCCTTTGCACATTTCTTTCTTCCTCGCTCCAAATTTTTATCTTTCCCTTGTTGTCATTGCTTCCCTCACATGCCTATCACATGGTTTTGCAGGAGAAAATGAAGAGAGAAAGAGAGAGAGAGAGAGAGAGAGAAAGAGAGAGAGAGATTTGTCTAGTCCAATATTTTTCACGCAAGTGCTCAAAATAGATAAAAACATACAAAGCATCGAAGATAGCGAAGATGGCACGCTTAGTCCACCGCCTACATCGACGAACTTTCCTCTTTCTTTTGTTAATTTATTTTTCCGTCAGAAAAAGTGTTTTTCGTAAAATATTTTGGAGTTCTTAATTACACTTAAGAATTTACCCCTATTATTTTGAGCTTGATATATATTATACAGTCAAACTTATTAACGATAACTTATTCTAAAAAATTATGTTATCAAAGCGTGTCAAGGATTATAAAAAATTATCTGTGACATCCTGAAATTCGATCCTATTTCGATAAAATGAAATGTGCATTTCGTCGACGTGCCTATGGTCCTTTTTCTCTGAGCTGATCACTCACGAGTTAACTAACCTATTGGGTGAAGCCGTTAAGGGATATAACCGCGGTAAAATCCCTAAAAGCTACCTAATTAGTTGGATTGGACTAAAATCGCGTCCGGTCGATTTTAATCATGAAATTTAATTCGGTTTTGGGAATCGAATATTCGGACGTGTCACAATTCATTTTTAGGACCGTCTCATCGTCTATTAATTATTGCCAAGTCCGAAATTTCAAGAAAGAAATTATCGGAGGAAGATTTGAAGACCGGAAGAAAATAGAAAGGGAAATGGAAAGAGAAAAGAAAAATTAGAATAGCATTATTCTTTTTCTTTTCTTTTTCTTTCTCTCTCTCTTTTCTCTCTTTTCTCTCTCTTCTCCCCTTCCCCTCCCCTTTGTGCGTAGCCCACCCCCACCGAACACTCCCTTTGCCAATTTTAAATTGGCTTCCTCTCCTCCTTCTTATCCTTTTTGACCGGTCAAACCCCTCCCTTTTCTCTCTCTTTCCTCTTTTTCCCCAACTCCTCGTGAACCAGCTTCTTCTCCTTCTTTCTTCTTCGCGAAAAGAGAAGCAAGCAGAAGCGGAAGCCGCACGAAGACAGCAGCTCACCGCACCGTCATAGCTCGCCATCGCACCGCCGCCCGTGCACGCCGCGCACGCCCCCGCGTCCGCCGCCGCCTCCTTCGTGCCTCGCCATCCCCGCCGTGCACCGTCCAGGCCGTTCGGCCTTTGTTCAGCTCAGTTCAGCCCCCATCCGGCCACCGCCGGCCGTCATTTGAAGCCGCCGGACCTCCACCGGCCCTCCCCGGAGCACCGCCCGCTCTCCCGAAGCCTTTCCCCCTCCTAACCAGCTCTGTTTTCCCCTGTTTTGCAGCCAACCAGCAACCCACGAAATGGGTTTCCAGCTGGTTCGGGCCCGTTTTGGGCCGTTTTCCGGCCCCGGATCCGCGAGTTGCTTTGGGAAGAATCGTTCCTCGCGTCGCCGCCGTCGGATTGATCCGATTTGCGCGCGATTTGGTGAGTAATCTCACTAATCTTGGATTAGTTGGCTAATTATGCTTAAGGTTGGTTTAGTTTTAATTAATTATGTTTAGGTTGTTAGATTAGAATTAATTAGCAATTATTAGTCAATTGTGATGTGATTTAGATAAATTGATTGTGCAATTAGCAAGTAGACATGGTCTACTAATTATTGGAAGTGCTTCGGGAATTTTCCCGACCCTTAGTGGGCTCCAATTAGGCTTTTCGGGCCTAAGTGGATATTTTTAGTATTTAAATATTAATTTTCGAAATTAAATTTAATAATTATTTATTTTCCGAAAATTCAAGGGAGATGGTTCGGAACCGGAATATTGTGCTGATGACTGTGGTGAAGTCCGTTTATTTAATCGGGCTTTAATTTGAGCCAAATGGGATTTTTAATATTAATTATTTAATATTCGAAATTAATTAAATAATTATTTATTTTCCGAAAATTCAACTGAGATGGTCTGGAACCGGAAAATTATGCTGATGACCGTGATGAAGTCCGTTTACTTAATCGGGCTTTATTTTGAGCTAAATTGAATTTTTAATAATAATTATTTAATTTTCGAAATTAATAAATAAATTAATTATTTTTCAGAAATTAAGATTTTGATGGCCGACGACCGAAATCTCGTGCTGATCGTCGTGGTGCAGTCCGTTTATTTATTTGAGCTCCACGTTGTATGGAATTGAGTAAATTGTTATATTTTAGGGATTTACCCTAAATTGATTGGAATCGATTGAGATTGAATTATCGATTGGTGAATGGCCAAGTATGTTTATTCAGCATTTATAATGCTTTGTTGAGTTAATTTAATTATTTGATTGAGTATTGATTGGTGATTGGCCAAGTATGTTATTCAGCATTTATAATGTTTTGTTGAGTTGATTTATTTATTTGATTGAGAAATCGTTGGGCATTGGTTGTCGGTATTGAAAGTAAATTGGTAACCACTGCAAAGAGGACACGTGGCTCGGTGAATTGGAATGTCACCTGGAAAATGCACGTGAGTTCAGTGGTTGAATATGTCACCTTGGCGAAAAGGTCGCCTGAGAGAATGCACGTGGCTCGGAGGCTCGGTATGTCGTCCTGGAGAATGCACGTGGCTCGGTGACAGGATTTGGCATCTAAAAGGACACGTGGCTCGGTGATCTGATGCGTCACTTTGGTAAGCGAGTACCTTAGAGAATGCACGTGGGTCCAGCATTCCGGAATGGCATCTAAAAGGGCACGTGGCTCGGTGAATTGATGCATCACCTTGGTGAGATAGCACCTTAGAGAATGCACGTGGGCCCGGGCATCGTAAAAAGGACACGTGGCTCGGTGGCTTGATGTACCACCTTGGCGAAGAGGTCGCCTTAGAGAATGCACGTGGGTCCGAGGTTTGAGGCACGTGGCTCGGAGACTTGGAAGGTCATCCTGGAGAATGCACGTGGCCTAGTTTTAAATATCCCACAGTGGGGATTGATTTGTTTGGCATGTAATCGACAAGGTCGATGCTTTGATTTGATGTTGTGAATTTATTGCCTGAATGGAAATGACCGTGAGTGGTCCTGTTGGAATATAATCGACTAAGTCGATTTGATCGATGTTTCGATCGGTAATATGATTGCTTGGGTGCCTATTATGAATTGTACTGACTTGCAGGTGGGATCAGAGGCCAAGGTAAGTCCTCTGCCCTGTGCGTGTTTAGGCAGCCTGTAGTATAATAGTTTATCTAATCGGGCTTAGTGGGGTAGAACTCGCTGAGACGTAGTCTCATCCCAGTTTGGGGAAAACCATTTCAGGACCCCGCTGAAGAGCTGAGAAGGAGGAATCCGAGAAGGAAGACTCGGAGGCGAATCTTAAGGAGAAAGGTTTTTGGAGGAAGAAGGCAATCTTGAGAGGGGCCTTGAGTACGGCCTAGTTTGTCTAAGTTCCTGTCTTCTTTTGAGAATCCATTTTGATGAGATAGTTTCAAAGTGGTTTATGGTTTGTATAAAAGTTTGGTTATAAATTTCAATATGAAAAATATGGCCCTGCTTTTCTATCCCATCGTTTTATTGTCTGGGGATTATAACTGCTTCCGCATGTGCTTAATAAATGAAAGGGTCGGCGATACATTGTCCTGGGGTATCGCATATTAAAATCAACCCAGGGTAGAAGGATGTGTGCGTGCCCGAGGATCGGGGCGTGACATTATCAACACACATAAATGTGTATATTCATTCAGTACCATAACACAATGAGAAGAATTTATTTTTTACTCGGTTCCATCTTAATTTCCCCCTCAAATCTCATAAATAAGTCAAAATACCGTTTTGCTTTCGCTTTCACTTTTGCTTTTATTTTATTTTATATATATTATTGATTTAATTTATCTAATCCAATCAGTCTGCATGCATTCATAATTCAAACTTGTCGAAGTAGATATAAATTAATAATTCATTGACCGGGACAGCATTTATGGTAGTCGCCTTCAACTGTTGGAAGTTTCAATGCACAGGCAAAATGAACTACAAGGAACTGTAGATGTTACAAAAGTAGATTAAATGAACTTTAGGTGAAATTGCAGCTTTTTGCTCTCTGTCATTTCCACTTCTCTCTCTCTCTCTTCATTTTTTTCTTTTCCCTTCCTCTATTCTTATTTTCTTCCTTTCTTTCTTTTGCAAACCACTTCATCAGTTTTTCTTTGTAAAATCTTCATTTTTTTTTTGTCAGTCCTATTCTATTTTTACTCTACACTCATTCTCAGAATTTTATCCTGCTTCTTGCAGGGTGTGGGAGTCAAAACTCACTCCTGAAACTTACGAGTCCCCACCCATCCCCCTGAGAAGGTGTGGATTTGAACCCCTCACCTTCCCCTTCCATGTTGGAAGGGTGGCAACTGGGGCGAATCCCAATGGTTAAATCTTCCTCTCTTTTGCCGACCAAAACCCTCTCCCCCCCCCCCTGTCTCTCTCTCTCTCTCTCTCTCTCTCTCTCTCTCCTTTTCTTGGCCAGGAAGAAAAGCTCCATCCTTTTCTTTTTAGAGCTTCCCTTGGCAATTATTGCATGTGGAAAAATGCCCCATCCACTCAGCCAAGAATCTTCTGCTTGTTCATGCCAAGATTTTCTTGCATTCTTTGACCGTGAATTTCGATCTTTAAATACCGATATTTGCCCTTGTCAATATGAAAATTGCTCTCTTAAAATCATCCTCAAGAATTTTTGTTGTTATTTGGAACATATTTGGCACTGGATGTAAAATTGAAAAAAAAAAATTTAGGCGAAAAAATTGAGGGTTGATGTAGTAGCATTTGGTTTAAAGTTAAGGGTTTTCTGAAACAAAAAAAAAATTGGAATAAAATTAAGATTGAACCTAAAATTTGAGGGAAATTAGGACCATATAAAAGGAGGAAAGAGAAAGTTAAGGAATTCACTTATTCTTATCAATTGGGGGGAAGGGGGGGCATATTTGGGCGTGTTTGTTTGTGTTTCTGTTCAAAAAGTGTTACAGGGAACAGAAATTAAAAAAAAAAACTATTTCTATTCTGGGGAACAATTTTAGATTAGAAAGACGCGTTTGGTAAACTTATTCCAGGAATAAAAAATGAATAGAAACACGTTTGATAAATTTATATTCTTTTTTTATTTCTTTTAATTTTTTAATTTTTTAATTTTTTTTCCTTTCTTTTTTCTTTTTTTCTTCTTTTGGCCGGTCGCTAGGCATGCCGAGGCCAGCGACCGGCCGACGGGGGCCGGCAGCCTCGCCCAGCCACGGTTTGATGTTCTCACCTTGGGGGAGCTCCTCATTGTCTCTGAAAACATTAATTCCAGCACCGAGGGGCCCAATGTAGAGGTGATCGGTAAAGCGCTTTCGAGTATTTGGACCTCTGAAACTCAAGAACACCTCGTAGCAGTTTCTAGTCGACGCAGTCAGCAAAGTAGATGCACTGTCGTTGGTTTCTATCAGAGACGAACTAGATCCAATGAAATTAGTTTCTGTTAGCACAGCCAACGAACCAGATGCGCCAGTAGCAGCATCATCTGCATTTCCACACACACTAGCTTTCTTCTTATTTAGAAAATATAATGTAAGCCCGAGGAGAAGGATTGGTGCCACGAGCTCGGCGAAAGAAAGCCCAAATATGAGACGATGCATTTCGTCTTTGCTCTAATCTTCCCTTGATTTTCGCTTTCAAGCCTGAGGAAGAAAAAACCAGAATGCTTCTAGGGAAACAATAAATTCTTGTTGCCTATTCTATTGTGATATGTTAAAATTTCAAAACGGGCATAAAGTAGTGGATTTGTTGGGAAGATGGAAAGTGCAGACAGACTTATGACGAGACTGTGACATGGACTAAGATGAAAAGTGGGAGAGAGAGAAAGAGAGTTCCAATATGTCCCAAACAATGCCCGGAACAGATAAAAACATCAAAGGGTCAAGATAGTGAAGTGGGCACGCTTGGTCCACTGCTTAGTTCGCTGTTCATTGAACTGTCCTTTTCTTTTGTTAATTTATTTTCCATCAGCGACGGTATTTTTGTTGAATAAATTTAAATTCTTGATCCCACTTTGAATTTTTTTGGGGTACTAAGCCCCCTTTGGATTTCTTTTGGTTTTTTTTATACTTTGAGCCATTTAAATACTGTACCGTTAAATCGATAAAATTGATTTTAATAATAAAATATTATATTATTAACAATCATTTATTCTTAAAAATTATGTTATTTAAGTGTGTTAAGGATCATAACAAATTATCGAATTGCTATATATATATATATTATTTTGTATGTGAGCACAATGAGAAGAATGTATTTTTGGGTCTAGTTTGCATTAATTTCTCCTCTCTCTTTTTTTTTTTTTTGTTGAGCTTTAATTTCTCCTTCTAATACAAATATAAGTCAAAATGTCTTTTTGCTTTTACTTTTACTTTATTATTTATATATATTTCTTTGTTGGTTGGATTTATCTAATCCAACCACATGGGACACGACAATAATTCAATGCCATAATGCGGTGGCACAGGAAAATCCAAGGCAGTCTTACCCAGGAAGAAGAGAACAATCCAACCACATGGGACACAACAATAATTCAATGCCATAATGCGGCGGAAGTTTCAATGCACAGGAAAATCCAAGGCAGTCTTACCCAGGAAGAAGAGAACAATCCAACCACATGGGACACGACAATAATTCAATGCCATAATGCGGCGGAAGTTTCAATGCACAAGAAAATCCAAGGCAGTCTTACCCAGGAAGAAGAGAACAATCCAACCACATGGGACACGACAATAATTCAATGCCATAATGCGGCGGAAGTTTCGATGCACAGGAAAATCCAAGGCAGTCTTACCCAGGAAGAAGAGAACAATCCAACCACATGGGACACGACAATAATTCAATGCCATAATGCGGCGGAAGTTTCGATGCACAGGAAAATCCAAGGCAATCTTACCCAAGAAGAAGAGAACAATCCAACCACATGGGACACGACAATAATTCAATGCCATAATGCGGCGGAAGTTTCGATGTACAAGAAAATCCAAGGCAGTCTTACCCAGGAAGAAGAGAACATGTCAGCAAGATTCGATGCACAGCGATGAAGAAAAAACAAAACCCAAAAAAAAATATAATTGTTGTTATGGTATCATAGAGTAGGGGTGATCCATTGTAGATCCGGTCCCATCTCGGGATCCAACAGACAGATTGGGAGGATGAGCTCCTAATTTCTAGAATCAGGACCAAACTAGTTTGTCATGGGCACTAAAAGCGATACCTAACAACCAGCCCTATCAAGGAAGAAGAGAAAATAGGTGGGGCCCACCACCTAAATCTTATTTCTTTTAGTGGAAATAATACTTTTGGCATGAATTCAGACCCCATTATAAGAACATTTTTCCCTTCATCCTAGAAAATTAAGGAACTAGAAATATGTATTTTTATCGTATTAAATAACAGTATTACCTCATCTCATTCATTGAGATCATAATATTAGGTAAGAGATCATAATATTAGGTAAGGGTACAGTGAATATTTTAAGAGAGGGCAAGAAGTTCTCAAGTTTTCTGTTTTATATTTGTATAAATAGATCATGTTTAAAACTTAAATAAAGCTTTTCAACCATAGACACTTCACTAATTATAATTCCACAAAGTTTATAGAGCTATTTCCTTACCTACATAGTACCAATAATCGCCTCATCTTTTGGATTACGATAATTTTAAAAGCAAAGTACTTAATTTCAAATACGTTGAGTATATATATTGAAATGAATAAATTTGAATTTACTTTTTCTAACAAAATATTATGGAACGATCATGCCCATGCTTCTACTAAAATGAATTTATTGTTTTGTTTGGACAAAATGATAATCTAGAAGAGTACAAGCTCTCGTGTACAAGCTTTTATGGTGCCTACATGCACAAGCCTTCTAAGAAAGTAAACTTTTGATCATCGTATTCCTGTGAATGTTCGATTTAATCTTTATAAATTATTTTAATGACAAAACAAGTCAAAAATATATTTGTTGGATTGATTAAATGTTTTTTACCCTTTAACAAATTAAATTCATTTCCTTAGATAATCCAAATCAAGCACATTTGTGTGCCCTTTTTTGCTAGTGAGTTGAATAAGCAAACTAATCTAGGTGGACTGATTCCTCATTTTGGACATAACTTTTCATATCACTTTGTTAATGTGCATTATTTTATTGACATAAAAATGTCACGTCAAACAACTAACAATGTTTTTGAATGTAAGGTTAACGATGTAGATTTGAGACTAGTCGTGAATTTTTTAAATAAAAAATGTTCAGGTTTAGGATTAGGTTTAAAATTTGGGATTTTTTTATACAAAACAATTGGTGGCAGACTTAGGACTCGATCCAAAGTTGAGGTTTTTTATTAAATAAAAAATTTCAAAGTAGAATTAAAATTGGACTTTGATATTTTAGAGTTTTTAGGACATTAGGCCTATACAAAAATAGGGAATAGAAAATCGAGGAGTTTCACCTAGTTTAATCATCCAGTGGCAGATTTGTAATTAGATAGCATATAATTTTCTTTCTGCCCCTTTGCCTAGTGGCTGTATCTCACAATCCTTGCTACTGCTCTTCTTTACCAAGTTTTTTTGTTCACTTTTTATTTCGAATGAGAGGCTCACTCGTTTTCTATCTACTTAATTGTCAAGTTACTAATTATTATATCTGTTTTTTTTTTCTGCCCAGATTTACTCTTCTTCTTTGGCCGTAAATTCTGGTCCTAAATGTTGAGATTGCTCCCTTGTCAAGATAAAACTGCTCTCGCTTCACCTCGTCCTCGAGGTTCTTGCCCTTGTTTGGGGCGAATTTTTGAAACTAAATATAAAATTCAAAATTTTTTAAGACGAAAAAATTAGGGGATGATTTAACATTGAGTCTAAAATTAAGAATTTTCTGAGATAAAAAAAAAAAAGTTTGGGACAAAATTAAAACAGAACCTACAATTTGAGGGTTTTAAAGAGATGCAAAGGGAAAAGGGAGAGCATGCACCAGGAGAGAAACGAAAAGAAAGGAAAAAGAAGAAAAAAAGAAAATGAAAAGAGACTGGGTTTTGCATGCAGATCTCCCCTAGATTTACTTCCATTCGCAGTGTGCCTGATAAGGATTTAAGCCATTTATTGGTCTAATTGGAATGGTTTTCGAAATTAAAGTACAAATTCAAAAATTATATGAAATTTATATTGCGAAATTCAATTTTGAAGTTGTTAAGATGTGAAAGTAGGGCATTATGAGGCTTTGACATAAACAGGAGTTGCTTTAAAATAACATTTTAATAGACAAGGTCCAATAAAATTTCAATATTCATATAGTTGGGAAGAAGAAAAGTGGAGAGAGACTTGGGACGAGTCTTCGTTGAACTTAGTCCATTGCTTGCACCACCGGACTTTCCTTTTCCTTTTGTTAAGTTATTTTTCACTGGAAATGGTATTTTTATTGAACATTTTTAAGCTCTTAATCCCACTTAAAAATTTAATCCCACTTAAAAATTTAATCCCTCTCACTTTAAGCATGTTAAATATTATAATGTTAAATCGATAAACTTCATTTCAATACTTATAAGTTCAATGAGTTAACACATGCAATTATCAACATACTATATATATTTATTTTGTACCCAAGCATAATAAGAAGAATTTCTTCTGCTATGGTTCTACCTTAATTTTCCCTTCAAATTTCACAAATTAATCAAAATACCTTTTTGCTTATGCTCTTACTTTATTTTATATATATATATATATATATATATATATATAGATTTGATTTATCTCATTCAATCAATTGGCACGTAGCACTAATTCAAACTTATTACTAATTTGTTGACTGGGAGCACCGACCGTGCATTTATAGTCTTTGCCTTCACGGTGGGGAAGTTTTGATGGACAACTACTTTATTGATATCCGTGGAAAACGGTCATAATTGATGAATACGTACAAAGCATCAAGACAATTGCTGCAACACTCTCAGACTTTTGCCCTGCCTCTTGCAGGGCGTGGGAGTCGAAACCCACTCCTGAAACTTACGCATCCCCACCCCATCCTCCCTGAGAATGTGGGGATTTGAACCCTTCACCTCCCCATTCCATGTTGGAAAGGTGTCTACTGGGGCGAATCCCAGTGGTTATTGAACTTTTTTTTAAGGACCCAAATAAAAACTTTCCTTTTCTTTTTTAATTTATTTTTCATCAGAAAAGTTACTTTTGTTGAATACATTTAAACTCTTGATCCCAATTAAAAATTTACCTTGATCCTATTAAGCAGCCAATGGAATTGAATTAGACCCATAATAAATATAGTCTATAATGAAGAATAGACCAAAAGGATTTCCAATGATACATAACTTTTTTACACACATCTATCTTAATTTTACTAGTGATTGAAAATGATGGCAAATAGAGTGGGAAGTTTTTCTAAATATAAAATAGGACATAGACAACGACTTGAATCCATCTAGACAAGAAACATGGGCCACCGATAAATTTTATTATTTTTTGGACTAATTAAAGAGCAGCCAATGTTGAATAAAAATCAGTACGAAGATAGATATTTTCATAGCCCTTACTACACGTCTTTGAAGGTGGAGATCACTTTAAAACAACTACTCCGTACTTTTTGTCTTTCCTCTTATCTAACTTCTTTTCCAAGTCGACTTTTCAACTCCAGATGACTCTTTCATGTTCCTTTGCACTGCTTCCCTCACATGCCCGTGACATGGATTTGCTGGAGAAAATTAAAAGTGGAGAGAGAGATTCGTCCAGTCCAATATTTTCCACACAAGTGCTCACAGTAGATGACGAGGGCACGCTTAGTCCACCGCTTGCACCGTCCAACTTTCCTCTTTCTTTTGTTTATTTATTTTCCATCAGAAAATGTGTTTTTGGTTAAATATATTTCAGCTCTTTATCACACTTAGGAAGTTATCCCTCTTACTTTGAGCCTGTATATGTTACCTATAATCTTAATTTTTATACTGAAATGTTGTATTATTAATGATAGCTTATTCTAAAAAATTATGTTATCAACGCGTGTTGAGGATCATAAAAAAATATTAACATTCATAAATGTATGTGTGTATATATAAATATATATTCATTTAGTACCGTAACACAATGAAAAGAATTTATTTTTTGCTCAGGTTCCGTCCTAATTTTTCCTTCAAATCTCATAAATAAATCAAAATATGTTTTTGCTTTTACTTTACTTCATATATATATATATATATATATATATATTATTGATTTGATTTATCTAATCTAATTATTTGATATGCATCAATAATTTAAATTTGCCGAACTGAATATAAACTAGTAATTCATTGACCGAACCATTAGACATGCATTTATGGTCGTCGCCTGCAACCGGTGGAAGTTTCAATGCACAGGAAAACTGAACTTTCAAGGAAATGCTGACGTTGCAAAAGTAGATTTTCAATGAGATTGCAACTTTTTGCTCCTTGTTGTTTTTCACGCGTGCCACGCGTGCCCTGACAACTCTCTCTCTCTCTCTCTTCATTTTTTCTTTTCACCTCCTCTGTCCTTCCTTTTCTTTCTTTTCCATTGCAGGCCACTTTATCAGTTTTTCTTTGTAAAAGCTTTCTCTCTTCTGCCGACCATAACCTCTCTCTCTATCTCCTTTTCTTGGCCCGGAAGAAAAGTTCCATCTTTTTTCTTTTTCGAGCTCCCCTTGGCAATTATGGTATGCGGAAAAATGCCCCACCCACTCGGTCGAGAATCCTCTGCTTTTTCATTAGTCCTCTTTGGCCGTGAATCGATGACAACATTAGCAACGAAGTAAAAATCTTGTCCTACCCGAGAATGCAATTGAGCACATCAATAAGATTCAACTCCTAAAGTATATAAATCTATTAAATGAGCATATTAGTTCTGTATGATATGTGATTAAAGTAACTCGCTGTTGATTCCACTGATTAGATATGAGTCAATCAATTTCCTTGATTCATAATTTAATGCATGTATCAAACAATGTAACGTCAAAAACATTTCACGGCTTTGATATAGGACTGAGTCTCACAATAAAGAATAAATATTTAAGCATCACACGCAAAATTGCCCAAGCAACACACCCAGGGTTTCTTAAGCATCATGCCAAAGATGAATTGCATCACACAATCTGCAAAGCAAACACTTGCCAAGTTCAATAACAAGAAACATTATTGGAGTATACGTAAGATCCTACCATGCAAGCTTAAAAAAGAAAGAAAAGGAAATTTCGTAAAATCCTAATAATACTCAAATCCTAGTTGATAATTTTAGTGATTAAACTTCAAGAAGAATCCTGATCCTTGTTTGAGTTTCAAAGTCAATCTTCACCAAAAACTTGGTAGTCATCCTGCATGATTTTGTTGGTTGCATCCGGCTTAGTGGATGTTTTGATTGTCTCATACTCAATTCTATGAATGGGAATCCAATTACAATACTATGTATAAGATCTTTGCGTCCTTGCAGTCAAATGGGTACTCATTGGGCAAAAGAAAAATAATTTGTAGCAATATTTCATGTCTGGAGATAATAAAATTAGTTGAATTTGAAGTATCTTTGTGATTAGTTATTATCTAATAATTAATTTACATATGTCATGGAATACCAATCTAAAACATTATATCAGATTTTATGATTCCATTGGATGAAAATCACGATCCACAATCGAAAGATTTAATTTTTTTATTCATGACTCATATTTCCATGTGACCACTTAGGTGAGGCTACCTACTTAACAGTTAATTAATAAATGGATATTGTTCCATGTTCAAAGTTCAAACCGCGAAAGACAGATTGACTCATGTAATCTATATAACTAAACGATAGAGCCAACTTGATCAACAACCTGACCTATCATAACCTGTTTATATTTAGTTCAGTAAGTTCTCTAATAAAAAATCATACATAAATTTGGTTTCCTTAGTTGTTACATATTATGATTTGATCACACCATATAAATAAAACATTTCATGTAAACCTAGGATTTTGTAAGCTTATGGCTAGTCCCTTTTCAAACTTATTTGACATTGATGAATATATGCATATGGTACATATGTCACGTTGGTCATGTTAGGATGGGAATGACCCATTCAATTCAATCAAATTACTTAAACGGGTTATACATCTCTTGCCTATTTAACAAATGGGTCATGTTCAAATAGAATTTTCTAATAACATTTTTTGTTAATCTTATCCTGCTCAGATTGACCTATCTACCAATCCATTGTTAACTTGACATTGAGGGACATGACCAATAAAAATGGAGTGCCGCCTCTATTAGCAACTGAATGTTTAATTAGCAAGTTTGTTGTTTGCATTGCATCATGCAGATTTTGAGCAATTCAGAATATTTCCCAGGAGAGTCTAGAGAAAAACACGTTTTGATGATAAAGGAATGTTTCAGGAGGAATATCTAGTTGAGAAGCAATGAGGGTAATGTTCAAGTAACAACATAGAAAACTTACTTCGACATCATGCAGTAAAACTGTACCGTCTTCAAGTCCCAAGACAACAACCTTGCCATCAAGACACTGGTATAATGATGTTACACATTTACCTGGAGCAGACTAGAATGATTAAGAGAAGCTAGTATTGACGACACACATTGAAATGTGCAAAGAAAGTGAATTCATTGTAAACGAGAGAGAGAGAGAGAGAGAGAGAGAGAGAGAGAGAGAGAGAGAGAGAGAGAGAGAGAGAGAGAGAGAGAGAGAGAGAGAGAGAGAGAGAGAGAGAGAGAGAGAATATTTTGTCCCAGTAAAATTAATAGAAGAAGAGGAAAGATAGAGGATAGACATTAACCAACAAAATGTTAATCAAAATTTATGAAGTGAGGGAAAATGTAATAACTGTACAAAATAACTGAGAGGGATATTAGTCACTCAATATGGGATTTCTTTGAGCTAGTAGGTCATCTAAAGCAAGGGAGTCTATATCTTGTTGGCAGCCTCCAATCCAATATCATAAAAAAAAAAAAAAAAACAAGCCTTTTTGTTCAATTATGGAACCTCAAGGCGAAGTGGATGCATGAAAAATTACTTCAGGTGAGGATTACAAGTGTAATAGTATTTACAACTTAGGATCTTAAGAGAAACCATTCAAGGATTGGCTCTAGTACTATAGTGCACTCAAAACATTCTCCATATCCATAAGACAATATGATGAGCGAAGCATTGAGAGGTTTCCAGAGAAAAAATCTCCTCTCTAAATTTTTCCGGTGAGAATAGACATCAAGGATTACCAAGGCTAGGCATCTAATTCTAAGTTCTTACAACTTTGAATTACGAGAAGATTAAGTCATATAGGAACCCAACATACTTGGATGTAGCTCCCCTGACCCTCCTAGTCTTTTTGCTTTCTCCAATTTCTACTCCATCCGTCTTGACCAGATTGTCATACAAGTACGCAGCATAGCTCGAGATATCTCCTATTCAAAAGTTAGAACTCCCACCATCAAACTTGATTAATCAAACTGACATGACGAAATGCCCCGCTGTAATGACAAGAAGATAAATAAAATTTCAAGCAATACAAAATGTAAGAAACTTTCTGCCTATAGTCTATATTTCAGTATCCAATAAATCTCTCCTTGCAGGGCATGCTCAGTCAGTTAAAGAATGCTCAATCAGTAAAGGAAGAGGAGTTAGCAGTAAAATTACACACTGAGAGTCATAATCGGGAATCTAAGATCTTTTCAGATGCCTGATGACATTTAGATAATATTCTGCAGTGGCTAAACCTGCCAACTCCAAGTGGTAATCAAGCATTTCTGCATCTGACAGAGCTAGTCTATCTAGCATACATGGCATCCCCTCCAATTCATGTTAGTTATTTTCATGGACACTTTGACTGGCGTATGAAGAAGGGCAACAAGAAGGCAATACAGGAGTGTGGTACACTTACGGTCGGGGTAGATGACTGACCGGCTAGGTTATGGAAAAAAATCTCGCAAAGGCAACAACCTGGTCGAGAAGTTAATAGGAATCTATGTGCCTATAAATAAAATCCATTCATTCAACTAATACCAGCTTGGAATTCTTTACTCACAACTAAGTCATCTCTAGATTTCCACTCACATCACCATCATTCACTCTTCATTTCTGTGTAAAAGACCAACTCCTTAGTTCGACAGAACCTCCTCATTTAGACTTTCAACCATTTTTATCTCTAAATTCATCCAATTATCCATCGAACGCAATTTGAACTAGATTGGCATTACAATGGTCCTATGGTGAAAAAGGAAGCACGTTTAGGAAAAGCGAAAGAAGTAGAACGAGATAAGGCCAATGACTCAAAGAGCAAGCACAGCAAGCCATCGTAGAAGAAATGAACACACTAAATAAAGGAAAAAGGAGAACTTTCTCGAGTCGAAGCAATTACCAAGGAGAGATTGTCCATAGCCTCTGCCAATTGAAGCGACGAAGCACCACCGCCTTCGAAGTCCTCCGTGACCATGGCCGGCCGGCAAATCCTTCTCCCGGATTCCACTCCCGCCATCTTCACCCGCCAATCGGAAGAAATCGAGCCGAAACCTCACAAAAATTAATCGGAAAAAAAAAATCAAATCGCCGCCACCCATTAGGAGGTCGAGAAAGAATGCCCGAACGGGAGCCGAACCAAAGAAGCCAAAGCGGTTCGTCGGAACTTGAAGCTGAAACGGAAGCAGCCCGGCGACCCCCTGCTTCGTCAGTCTCCATTGCTAGAAGGAATGCTCCGCAAGCAGCCCGAAAACCGCAGCCACCGCCTCTGCCGGAACGAACCGCGAGGAGCGTACGGACAGCGACGGAGGCAGTTGAAGAGCGAGACGAAGGATGGAAGAGCGAAAGGGAGGAAGGTAGGAGGTCACCCCCACTGGAAGAGCGAGAATTCCCGGCGAAAGATTGCAGGCAGAAAAAGAGGGACCAAAAGAAGAGAGAGAGAGAGAGAGATTTTTTTAAAGGGCCGCCACGGGATCTAATGGGCTGGGCTGGGCCCGGCTGAACTTTATAACAAATAAATCCTTGTCAAATACTTTTGGGCCCATGGAGGCTGAAGGATCCTCACCCGCCGGACTCATGGGAAATCACATTCACGTCGGTGCTAGTGTGGTGGACTAATTATCGAAATGTAATTTGGACAAAGTAATGCAATAATCCTCATAAAATTTTGAATTAAAGAAATATCCTAATGAATTATTCAATGGAATCTTATGAGAGCAAATATTCATGCCTATGTAAATGTCATGACGATAAGCCAAGCTCGTATTTGACCAAGCCATTTCTTTTTCAATTTGAGGTGATTGGATATCAAATTTGAACATACAGAATCATTCTCTAGTCAAGGGGCAAACAGTCATTTATATTTATGCTTATCCTCTTTGCACTTTAGACAAATCATTGAGTCTTGTTACCAATAAACGTCCAAGCCTTGTTTGATCCGGCTGTTCCTCATATCTGCAATGCAGAGGAATTCAACCTACTGCAGTACTTTATGTGTCCTAGAAGAGCACGGAGATTGTCAAGTTCCGAGCTTGTTCTTTCAACGATGACGGATGTAAGCTCACCTTGTCAATCTTGCTCTTACCAAGAGATGCATTCCTCCTGGAGAAGATGGTCATCAACGTCAAGATTAGTGGAAGATGCAAATCGAAATCTTTTAAGGCTTTGCCACAACTAGCTCTACCCTACCGAACAGCTTTTGAAAAAACTAGGTTGTCTTTATCTATTGCTAAAAAGTGAGGTCTTGTTAGTAGCAGCAACGAGTTAAACAACGTAAGAAGAACTGTGGCGAGACACTCCTATGTGGCGAGACACTCCTACGTAAGGAATGTAGTGAATCCTAGTTCTTATTAAGTCTACTAGTCCGCATGGTACTTCCCTGCTCAAATCACAAAGATAAGTAGTCATATAGGCACCATTTTGAAGATTTTATCAAAATAAAAGTTATATTGTAACCTGCGATGAACTATGAAGAAATTTGAAGCCGACTTTATTTCTCAAGCATCCTCGGAAGCTAAGGAATATCTTTACAAAAGAAGATTGCACCGGTGACATCAAACCTTTCAAAAACTGGAGGGAGAGCCTTTGAATTTAGGGTTCTCGACTGAGTTTTGGCTTCGGGCAGTGCGAATTTTTGGACCTCTAGCTAACCCATCCATGAGGCGACGATGATGGGGGCTTGCTCATGTTGAAAAACTGAGTAGAGCTGGTCAATTGACAAATCAAATAAAAAATTGAGTTTTAATTTGGAATTTTGAAGAAGGCCTATTCTACAAATGAACTATGCTCTCTCTCCTTTGCAATCATAGAAAAACACGTATCGTTTATTTTTAAATTGGTTTTTTCCTTGATATTAGGAGGCATGTAAACCATCTAACATTTTTTATTTTATTTAAGTTTAATACCATTAAAAATATCAAATTATTGCCTCATGTCACATTTATTCAAGCTGTCCTTAAATTGAACTTGCATCTGAAAATGCTAAGAAATAGTTTTAACTAATGATGAACAAACAAGAGGATTAGGTTATTGTAAGCCGCTACCAAAAGAGTAATCTTATAGATTATCAGTACAAATGCAAAAGGGCTATCATCAAGCACTCATATTTTATCAAGGTTTAGTTTATGAGATAGGCCTTCAATTTGAACACAAAAGTTATAAGAGTTGAAGTATCGTAATGATTTATAAGGACATGCTATCCAAAGCAAATTATACACGAAAAGATATATTCTATAAGTTGTGATTGTGCAAAATGAGCCTTATTCAATACACTGTTTGTAATTCACCATATAGTAGCATAAGTAAATTACTCCCCCTTTTTCCCAGTCATATTTGTTTTTCTGGCCATCTCTTCTTGTTTTCTCGGTCCTTGAAACTTTTAATTGCAATTTCTCCAAAACGATCTTGTGTAAAACAGCTAATGGAATTTAAAATTTATATGAGGTTTGCATTGACAATGGACCTAATAACAATAATTTGTTTTGTTGGTAATATTATTATCTCATTGTATAATTAATGTTCAATGTCAATATTTCTACACTTGCATAGGGTAAGATTCCATTTTTTTTTTTTTTTGAAGAGAGGGGAAGAATACAATGAAGACGTGAATATTTGGAGGGGCAATAAATAAAAAATGATTTAATTTTATAATAAATTCAGCTGAAGTTCACAAAAAACCTATCATCACGACAAATAATAAACATAAGAAGTGTCACATCAGCACATATTACATCCATACATTCTTTCTCCTTCAGATTGGCAATTCCAAGAAAAAAATATTACAATTAAACAATTTTAAATTCTTGAATGTTTATACATCATTAAATTAAAAGACTACATTATAATATTTATTAAGGATACAAAATCCATTAACAATATTGTGAACATAATCCCATGACGTTTGTTTTTTTGGTGGAAAATCTCCTTTATCTTAAACCTACCATTTATTTGATGATTCCTAATCTCTGATATTGGAATATAACCTATGTTCTTGATTGCCACCTTAAAACCATATATCTTGCTAGTCATGTTCTACACAAGAATGTATTTTGTTCATTGGATCGGATGCATCATTTAACAATGACACGTGAAGAAGCGAGTCAATCTCGAGTGAGAGATTTCAACAATCAAATGTAGAGTTCGTTAGTTGAGTACACTACCCGAACCATTCAACCCAAAGTATAGATAATCCAAACCAAATATTTTGGTTCTCTTACACATGAAAATAATGAAGCTATAGAGATGAAGCAAAAGCTTGGCACTATCGAGCAGGTCTCAGAACTTACAGCAATGCACCACCAGACCCAGCATCTTTCGGTCAATTCTATCCAACTCAATAGATAAAAAATTACCTTTTCACTCCACTTTTTTCTTCGATGAATGCCCACCTAGCAGAAAAGGCACATGGCAGGTATAGATTAAGACTTCTCCGGGAAGGGTGAAGTTGAAGAGCTTCAATCAGAAAGCCCACATGCATTGCTTCTCACGCCGATGTCTGCAGCTTCGAGTATTAGAGGTCCACCTACAGCAGCAACACAAGCATAACCACACAAATTCTTGAACAGACAATCAATTCTGAATAAAAGATTCCATCTTCATCCTCGTCCAGTATGTAGATCAGGGCCCGCTTTGTTGCAGCTAAAACACAAGCCACAGCTTTACTTACTATTGCCAAAAAAACATCAACTTGATTTCAGTCCAGTTTTCCTTGAATATATGGCCATAACCAACGTGATGTTTAGCTACCTTTGTTGGGTAAAAGTAAAAGAACGACGCATGCGTTATGCTAAAACACAGGTGGGAAGCGAACCTTGTGTGTCTAAAGAGGCTATGGCATCATGTAACTATGAATGCTCTACAGTATCGTGCTATACTAGATCCCATGTAGTATATACCATCATGAACTTGTACATGGCGGTTCTCAAATAGTAACTCAGACTGCTATGCGCCTACCATAAGAGGATGATTATTCTTTTTAAATTTGTCTGGGGACTATAGATTCATCCTTTTTCGAACTTTGTCCTCTCAATCGATTTAAAATTTAGAGGAAAAATTAATACTTCAGTATTCTACTTCTTCGACTTAAAAAATATTCTTCGTTGAAGCATATTTTTGCACCTCTTTAATATGTAGGAACAAACATGAAGTGGTCCATTAAAGAAGCACAATGTATCTATGCCTGTCACATGTAAACTTAATAGTAGGTTCTAAGTGGAAATGTTGCAAGGAGCATGGACAAGATTAATTCAGTTCCACCATACACCTACGAGATAAATTTGTTACTGACATTGGTAATTTTATCAAACATTGATACATAAAGGAAAGAGTATGGGCAACAGTAAGTTTCCAAACATCTAAAACTGCTAATGGACATGGTAAGAAGCTCAAAGAAAAGATCTTCAAAACTATACAATTGATGGCATAGCATGAATTGATCCTTAGCTCGATAGTATGACGGTGTCAAAATGTTCTTACCACTAACTGACAATGGAGGAAATACAGTATGGGGAATGCCACAAAGCTTCTCATTCTCTGTCTCCAGTTGTAAGATAGGGTCCTAGATGTGTAGTTTCATTGGTTAGTGTTTCATAAGTGATATAACCGAGCAAGTCCTCATGAAATAGAATCAAAAAGGGCACTAGTAACTTGTTAGGGCCACCCAATGCACATTTCTTAACCTACACACAACTACAAGGCTCCAGCTGTCAAGATATGTTGGAACTTTTGCAGTTACGGTAAGGCAGAAAGTAAAACATCCTTTGAAATTGCAAGGATGTAATGGCATGTATATGCATTATGCACATGGGAGGAAAAACTAAGCTGTTGTTACTCGTGCTGATGAGGAGAATAGATAAATAATAAATAGGAACAACAAAAGAACAAATGTTTTTCAAACTGGACCAGCTGGTTCAACAGGACAAATTGAGAGAACCGTGCTCTACCAGCTTGACCGATGATTGAACCAATTGCAAGTGATGTCATCTGATAGAATACTCTGCACATATTAGATTACACACTTTCAGAACAAAAGAAGCCCGGCAGACACCGTAGCATCTTAGTAGATTACACACGCTTGATGTTGTCTTAATAGCATCCTGCTCAATTTTTTGATAGATTAGGCCAATATGGTCAATAAATAAATCATCCACCGCAAATTGTATCACGAAGACACTAGAGCTAATGGTTGGCACGCTTGTTAGTTACAAGAGGTTGGAGTGCCAAACCCCAACCCAAATACTACTCCTTTAAATTTTTTTAAGGCCCAGAGGTGGTCTAAACTAGTTGATAGGCTTGCTGGGTACCAGTTGACAGGTACACTTGGTTACCAGTTGAATAGGGCCAATACCACCAGTTCTTGACCAACAATATTTATGCTGGGAAACCAGTCTGGACAGGTCTGGTTCTTGGTCCAACCAGAGCCACTTCTTAAAACTCTGAAAAGAACAAGAGTCGAAGGAAAAGCACACTATGCTAGTTTTTTCCTCTTGCCATCAATGTCTTAAATAGTGAATTGACATGATCGGAATAGAACTCTAGATATCATGAGTAAGAAATCAACATGCAAGCTCCGGATCCATGAGTTACCTTTAATTGGTACAAATCCCAAATATTTGCACAAGTGGCTCCTGCAATATGCACAAATGGAAGGTCACTAGCCTACAAGATCATCATCCCTATATCTCCCAAGTTTTCACAAGTATCATTCATCTTATTTAGCAACATGACAATTTGATGTTCCTACTTCCAACAGAATATATTAGCCACATTTGCAAATTTGGGCCACAAAATATGATATACAAAGCTTTTACCTCAAATAGAGCCAAATCCACACAACAGTGACTAAGAGGGATGCACAACGAGATCCTTCCAAAGGTCTTCTCCGCTTCACATTGCTTGAATCATTCATAAGTGCAATCACTGCCGCTATAAAATTTATTACATCTAAAAAAGACTCGTCAAGTATATGGAAGGAAATATAATCTGAAGCAAATTCAGAGTAATCTTGCAATACCATACAGAGAAATGATTACCATGAAAAAGCAGTTGTACTCTGCACATGTTGATAATATTTGTAGTTTCAGATTAAAGGTATATACCCTATATCTAGTTGTGCATGCTGAAACTGATGTAAGAGAGAATTGAAGCAATAAATTATTACAAAGTATCTTTTCCAAAAATAGAAGAGAGAGGCAGCTGGGCAGCTTCCTTAAACTTGTGATGATTAAAATAATTTTTAATCAAGAAACATGAGATACAGTATTTCCAAACACAGGGATCATAAACTAAACACAGAGCCCAATCCAATAGACCATCCAACTAAAACTTCCATGTAAATTGTCAAGTAATCAAACCTGAGATCAAATGCGAAAAACTAGATTATGAGACAGAGGGTAGGTGAAAAACCATTGTTGAGGACAACCTCCAGAAGACAACCCCTAACCCCCAAATGTTTCCTTTTCTTTCTCTCCTTCCCTCATTATAGTCTCAAGCCTAGGCATCTAATTCTAAGTTCTTACGACTTTGAATTACCAAAAGATTAAGTCATATAGGAACCCAACATACTTGGATGCAGCTCCTCTGACCCTCCTAGTCTTTTTGCTTTCTCCAATTTCTCCTCCATCCGTCTTGACCAAATTGCTATACAAGTACGCAACATAGCTTGAGATATATCCTATTCAAAAGTTAGAACTGCCACCATCGAACTTGATTAATCAAAATGATGTGACGAAATGGCCCCTAGTAATGACAAGAAGATAAATAAAACTTCAAGCAATACAAGATGTAAGGAAATTTCCACCTATAGTCTATATTTCAGTATCCAATAAATCTCTCCTTGCAGGGCATGCTCAGTCAGTAAAAGAAGAGGAGTCAGCAGTAAAATTACACTGTGAGAGTCATCATCAGGAATCTAAGATCTTTTCAGATGCCTGATGACATTTAGATAATATTCTGCAGTGGCTAAACTTGCCAACTCCAAGTGGGCATCAAGCATTTCTGCATCTGACAGAGCTAGTCTATCTAGCATCCATGGCATCCCCTCTAATTCATGTTAATTATGTTCATGGACACTTTAACTGATGTACGAAGAAGGGCAGCAAGAAGGCACATGGTACACTTACGGTTGGGGTAGATGACTGTCTAGCTAAGTTATGGAAAAAATCTCGCAACGGCAACAACCTGGTCGAGAAGTTGATAGGAATCTATGCGCCTATAAATAAAATCCCTTCATTCAACTAATACAAGCTTGGAATTCTTTACTTGCAACTAAGTCATCTCTAGATTCTCACGCGCATCACCATCATTCACTCTTCATTTTTGTGTAAAAGACCAACTCAGTTCGACGGCACCTTCTCATTTAGACTTTCAACCACTTTTATCTCTATATTCGTCCAATTATCCATCGAACGTAATTTGAACCAGATTGGCAATTACAGTTGGTTCCTATGGCGGAAAAGGAAGCGTAGCACATTTAGGAAAAGCTAAAGAAGTAGAAGGAGATAAGGCCAATGACTCAAAAGGCAAGCATAGCAAGCCATCGTTGAAGAAACGAACACACTGAATAAAAGAAAAAAGAGAACTTTCTCGAATTGAAGCCATACCCAGAAGAGATTGTTCACAGCCTCTTGCCAACTGAAGCGATGAAGCACCCACCTTCGAGTCCTCCGTGACCGTTGTCAGCAAATTCTTTTCCTGATACCACTCTCCCATCTTCACCTGTCAATCGGAAATTGAGCAAAAACCTCAACAAAACCAAATCCACCCACCCAACAACACCAAACGGGAGCCGAACCTAAGAAGCCCAGGGTTAATCACACTGAAGCTTAAACGGAAGCACACGCCGTGACCTCGCCGAGCAGCCTGAAAACAACAGCCACCAGCTGTGGTGGAACAAATCGCGAGGAGTAAGGAGAGAGCTCGAAAACAATGGAGGAAAGCTGAATAGCGAGACGAAGAAGGGAAGAGCGGGAGTGATGTCCACTGAAGTCTGAGAATTCGCGGAGAAAGTAGCGGGAAGAGGAACAGGCGGGAGTCAAAACAAGGAAGGAAGAGAGAGATGGGAATTGGGCCGTAAAGGGCCGCTGCAGAATCAACTAGGCCGGGCCGGAATTTATAGCCTTGCCAAATAACGCCCCAAAAGGGCCCTTTCTGACCCAATGAGACATCACATTGATGTGAATGTGGTGGATTAGCTATTGAAACGTAATTTTGGAAAAAGCAACGTGATCATCCTCATTTACTTTTGGATAAAAAAAAATGCTAATGAATTATTCAAATTGGCATCTCACAAGAGATGATAAACATTCACGCATACTTAAATGTTGAGACAACGGGCCAAGCTCGAACTCGACCGTACCATTTGCCATTATCACCTAAGCTCCTAACACTTGGTCAGATACAAATACTCGACCAAGCCCCAGTTGGTGAGCTTTATGCAAATCTCCTGTTATAAGGTACACAATCATACAGTAGAAAGAAGCAATAAGAAGATCCAATGTCTTCTTTTTCTCTTTTAATTGGAACTAAACAATTCGCTTCGTTACATTAATTCTAGTCAACAAATGCTTTTTCAGTATTTAGAAAATAGGACACAGCTACTTTTCGTTAATAATTTACTATGATCTTTGGGATCATGATTATGCACTATTGAGGAGGAAAAAGACTTACCTAAACTAGCTGCCTTTTTCTTTTTGACCTTTTGGTAGTTATTATGAAGGCAAAATGTACATTTGCACCATTAGACGTCAGGCAGAGTAGCAGATGATGTGAACCAAATTCTAGTATGATAAAGTAAGAACTTCCTCAACTCCAGTACGAGGGACCAAGAACTATCCATAAGTATGAAACCAAACGGGTCAAATTAAACAATTTGCCCACCCGATTACCAATAAGAAGTTCAGTCGTGTTCTGCAGCTCCTGAAGCAGTCCCTTGGCCAGGTTGCACTACCCTTTGTAAGGCTCGAACCAATTTTGAACTGAACAATTTCCAAAATTCTCGCGTCTTGTATAAAAGTTCAACTCAGCTTCAATTAAGGATGAGGCTTCAATTACCGGCTGCCTCACCACACCAAACGACCCTCTCAAATGCAACAAAAGCAAAAGAGGACTCGAAATCTCCAGTGAGAAACCCTCATCAAGTGCATGCCAGAAGATGCGATAAACCACAATTTCCCCTCAAACTTCTCGAACAAAGCATGACGTTTTGCTTCAAACTGCGGCATTCCTCCGACCTAAGGTACTCGAGACTGCCCTTCAAGATATCATGCATCACCTTATCCGTGATCTCCGAGCCGCATATGGACAGGGACCTGAGATTACTCCAAGTGACACTCCTACTAAATGGGACGCTACACAGCCTTAAATGCAGGTTCACCAACGGAGACCATCCATAAAGGAGTAGCGGTACGGTGAAATGGCTGGCCATCTCGCGCAAATCCTTAGCCGCATTGACAGAGGCTGCGTTTGGTTCAGCATTTGCAATGGACTTTGAGTCCAATGCAAATGCTGAAAGCCCAAAGCTACTTGGGGAAAATGCTCGACCCAGGGGCCGCGAGACCCAGGCGGCCCGCCGCCTGGGTCTCGTGGCCGCAGGAGGCCCTCGCTGTCGCGCGACCCTCGAGCGACCCAGCCGAGGGCCGCCAAAGGTCGCCCGACCTCCGCCTGGGTCTCGCGGCCCCTGGGTCGAGCGACCTTCAGCAGCCCTCGGCTGGGTCGCGCGACCCTCGCCAGAGGTCGCCCGACCTCGGGCGACCTCAGCTGACGGCCGCCGGCGCCAGATCTGGCTCGCCGGCGGCCGTCGCCCTTCGCCGGTCCGGCGAAGGGCTGCTCCTTTTTCATTTAAAAAATAAATAAATGCAGGGGCAACGGTGGGTTTTCAAGAAAGTTTTGAGGGTAAAATAGGGAACTTCAATATTTTCATTAAAGCCTTCAGCATTCCCAAGGGTAAACTTTCACTTGAAAGCCCCTTGGGAATCTTTGCCAAACACCCTTATTTGAGATGAAAGGGCTTTAAGGCTTGGATGGGCTTTCTAAATGCTCATCCAAACGCACCCAGAGAGGTCCTCCACACAGCGGTTGACAGTAAAGCGAAGCCAGAGACTGAGCTCAGGCGCGCCATAGTCGAGAAAATCAATATTGATGCAGAACTTCCTCACCTTAGGCGACGCGTAGATGGTCAAGACGCTGTCCACGGACGGGGCATCCTTCCAGGGGAAGAAGACGATGAGGTTCGGGGCAGCGGTCCATTTGGACCTCCACCTGTGATCAGCATGGTCGCCTAGAGTTTCGCACCGAGGACAGGAGGAGGACGATGATGGGGTCCGTGATGGCTTCTTCGCCATGATGGGTTGATGGTCGAGCCTACAGTTTTAGATTTTTGCTCGACCGAATTTGGGTTTCCATAGAGCTACACGTGTCGCTCCCTGGAGAGACGACCGTTTTCCCGCGCCTTTTAAGCTCGAGTGGCGACTCTACCTCGGATCACGAATTCGAATATACATACGGATTTTTTGCGTCCCCTAATGCTCTGTGGAGCTGATCAGTGGACGAAATTTTAGAAATCTTCCTTTATATTCACTTAGACAATCGGGTCTGGATAAGCTCAAGTGGGCTTCCACGATTGGGCTTGAGCTTGAGAAAGAAATTGTTTACTTGAGCCCCGGCCCAGTTAAGTTTGCGCGTGTCTACCCAGATTATTATTATTTTTTTCTATAAGTAACTTCTCTAATATAATTCTTCAGCGAAAACCATATTCATGATCAAGTATGGCACCTCATTAGCTTAGAATTAACAAACAATTGCTTTCATCACATCTTAAATTACATCGGCCCGAACGTGAGAAATGATTGCCCAAGAAATTCATGAGGTTCGCTAGCCTAGATAGGCGTGTTCTTTTCTTTTCAAACTGGCTTACAAGTATGCGGCCGGAAAAGACTTTCCTCACCTCACCACCATGCCAAATGCAAGACTGCTTGGATGTACCTTATGCGTCTCCATCTAGATGGCAACTCCATGATTCTATTGTGCAAAGGTTGTTGAGCTTATGGCTCAAGTTCTAGCCAAATCGAATTTGTATTGGAGCCCGGAGATTAAAATAAGTGAGAGACATGTTAGGAGGCGCTGTGGCGAGGCAATGTGAAGAGGACTAGGCACTCAGGCCCTACCGCCCGTTGGCCATATGATAGTCATTGGGTATTGACCAGGCTCTCGGATAGTCCCTGAGGATGACTGAATAACTTGTGTAGTCACTATCCAACATTTTGTTTGTTGCGTGAAATGAAAAATGCTAATCGAATATGTTTTTCTTTTTTTTTTTTGGTAGAAGGTAAGAATACTAATCGAATATGTTCTCCATTGCAAAACTTGGAAATTTGATCTTCATGAAAATTGAATTTTCTTAATTTGGGTGATATAGGTTGATTCGTTCTCTATATTGAAAAAAATTAGGGTGTTCATAACATTTTGAAAGGGGAAATCAAATCAAACCAAACTGAAAAGTAGTATCAATTTGGCTTTAGAAGATGCCACGGAAAGAGGTCCATAGCATAAAGGAAGATTCGACTGGACAAACATACGAACATTGTCTTGTGCAAGCAAAAGTCGACAAGCGTTGGTAAATATCAAAACCAATTGACAACAAGAAGTTGTTTGATAAACTTTTTTTTGGTCTCTTTGTTTGATAACTTATTCAGTCGGTAAAGTTTTGGTAAGTTACCCAAACTTTTAAGAAAATACCAACAGTTATCAAATTTTTTTTTTATATATTACTATTGCCATTCGAATTTTCGCGATGGTTAAACTTAAAAAGAATCAAGATTCAAGATCCTTGATTGTGACGAGATTCGTTTCTTCACTCAAAAGAATTATATTAGTATGATTACCTTAATTGCATATAGCGGTTAAGTCAACATCGGCGTGTTGATATAGACTTTAGATTTCAAGTTTCCATAATTTTGGCCGAAGATGGCTTTTTTGGTGAAACCAAAGAATCGACCTTTGACCGGAAAAAAAAATTGTATTTTCACTTGTTTTAGATTTAGGAAAACTGCAAAATTTAACTACCTCAAATCCAATTAA
The DNA here is from genome assembly GCA_019915185.1 of Eucalyptus camaldulensis. Lineage (NCBI taxonomy): Eukaryota > Viridiplantae > Streptophyta > Magnoliopsida > Myrtales > Myrtaceae > Eucalyptus > Eucalyptus camaldulensis. The sequence goes on along the minus strand of JAHSVA010000013.1, from coordinate 10,303,606 downwards.
AGAATTCCAATTTCAAGAATCGATAGGCCATTTAGAATACCATATTTATTGTTCCCTACATCTTGTGGATGCAACGGCCAGCACAGTGGTTAGATGATGGTCGGAGACGGTGGTTTGGTGAAGAGCGAGAATGAGTGCCGGTGGTTTACGAGTACTTTTGAGCGTAAGGTTTTAAACATTTCTGGTTCAGTGAAGCTTTAGATATTGATCCGTAGGCATGAAAATTCATTACGGTGGGAGCTTGGGAATAGGGAGCCAGGCGTCAAAGTTGAGGGTTTCTCCATATATATTATTATTATCCAGAACGAATGAACGATGTTGACGTGTCCGATGGGGGTGGTGGTGAGGGCCCCACACGGGGACGAGGTGACATCCGACCCTCTCTTTTTCTAATTGCTAATTGTTGTAGTGGGGATTGGGCCCCACTTTATCTACTTTTCGTCTACCTTTTTTCTTTTTTGTCCAATCTTGTCGTATTTTTTTAACAACGTGCAGGGGTGCAATTGAGTTGGGTTTGCAGGGGCGCACGTACTCATTAGTAACTTTAATAGAAAATTATAGGCTCATATTTGGGTTCACTTACCGGCATTTATCGGATTGTTTCAATATTATAGATTGCGCCTTTGAGTTAGCCTCATTTATTTGTTAAAGTTACTAGCTCTTATAGAATATTACTACTCTTCATTTCGGTAATTTATCAACTTTTCAAGGGATAAATCATAATAACTGATATTATTTGAACATATCGCATGTTGATAAGAGGTCGGATTGAAAAGATTTACCAAACCGGCGTTGAAGATAAAAATATCTCAATTATTTGATAGGCGAGAGGTAGAAAAATGTGAAGAAAAGAAAAGAAAAGAAATTTAAACCCTTTATTGTTTTCTGGAAATGTACACGGAGTGGCATTTCTGCGAACATTTCATGCCTACACTTTCAGTCATTGTAAGCCTACTCCTTCATGCACTATAAAAGGGAGTACACCCCAGTGATAACAAACACTGCAAAAAGTTGTCATTCTTTCCTCTGCTGCAGTATTTTTGCAACCAAACACTCCCATATTCAGACACTTAGTTCTGAAGAAAAGAAAATGCAAAAGAGAGCTCCGGCTTCCTCTTCTTCAAGTAAACCAAGTTAACCCAAGAGGCCTTGCTTCGCTCCAATCAAGTAGTAACTTTTTGATTAACTGCTTGATGATCGTGGTTTTAGTTTTGCTCGAGGGAAGTATTCAATGAAGAGTTCTTGTGTTTAGCATTCTTTAGATGAGAAATATGACAAAAGCCTGCATTGTAAGTATTAGATTGATTGGCTTTTGACTCATGAGTCATGACTGTTCTAAATCGCTTTCATTCGGTTTTTTGTTTGTGGGTTGGTGCTATGGCTTCAATGTCAAGTATTAAAGACCTTAAATGTTGTGGTCTCCTTGTTTGAATTGAACTCCATTATAATTTTTTACCTAGCAAGTGAGCTACAATCATTATCGGGTTACTTTGCTCTCCTGTTTGCTTGATTATCCTATCTTGCTTGTATTTTTGTGATGAACTTCACGCAGTCAAGAATGAAACTTGTCCTAGAGGAAACTCTAGTTGAGAAGCTGTCTTATGGAGGAGCATGTCTGGAGAGTGGTAAGATGAGTCAAGTAGCTTGGACATAAATTACAGTGTTTATTGCATTTCAATAGTTAATCTCTTCTATTAGAAGCGGATGAATGCATTTCTAACCTTCCAGTAAGTTTCCGAAATCTACATTAGAAATTGCTGCGAGATGTACAGAGACTATGATTTAGTGAAGGGATATTATCTGCAATCCTCCCGTAATTTATTCCTTAGGTACCGACGAATGCTTCAATGGTCCATGCGACTAAGAAAATATAACCACTTTTATCAATTTGACCAAGTGTACACTACTGAATTTTGAGATAATGTATGCAGCTAACTACATAAAACTGAAATTCTCATTCAACTGATCCGCTAAGATTGACGTGTGGCATTAACATTAGGATTGCCAAGTAGGCTTGACGCAAAAGTCATACATTAACATAAAGTCTTTGAACGAATAGAGAAACATATACAACAGAAACACAACAAATTTTTTTCTAACATGAAGCAAAACATGTTTTGTGTACACAAAAATCTGATAAGTCCTAAAGATTTAGAGAATTGCGGAAACCTAATATCATGCACATCAGGACACTACATAAACAACCGTTTCAATCAATATGAATTCTTTAAAATCAACCTTCGAGAAGCCCATCCAGGAGGTGATCTTTCTTGAATTCATTCCCACAATCACAAGCACCCTAACAGGTAACAAATCACAATTGACACCCACACGTGCACCCCCGTGGACACACAGAGTAATGGTCCAGACATATAGCTCTAAGACAACCATTGCTAATAAAATAAGCAAACTCTCATCCAAATTGTCTTGAATTTTCCCAACTAGGAACAGTCCAGTCACGTGAGGTAACGGCTGACCATCACTAACCACAAAACAGGGTCGATTTCATTTCAAATTGTTGTTATACTTGCTGTATCATATCCAAATTCAACAAGCGTGCAAGAGAGGAAAAAAGAAAAAGAAAAAGATAAACTAAAAACCCACATCCTAGAAGGACCCAATTCAAGAACAATTCACTATCAAGACGATCAAAATAGGTACTCAAATTTGGTAAAAAGAAAAAAAATAAAATAAAGAATCCTAAGAAACTGACAGCAAGAAAAGGAAAAAGACTAAATTTCAAATTTCAAACTAATAAAGAAAATGTCAATTGGGTCGTCACGCCAGACCAATAGAAATTGCACAAAGAGCTTGCTTCGCCTCATCTCCTCCTCCTCGTGGAAAGATGATCTCGACGAGGGGTGAGGCGTGGGCAAAAACGACAATCCGATCTCCTTCACCGCAGATGCGGAAGTAAAGTCAAGGAAGAAAGAAGGGTTGATGAAGGTGGGTGGAGAGGGGGGTTTTAGAATGGCGGTCGCTTTCTATGAGGACATTTCAAAGACGGGGCTAAAGTTGGGATTTTCATTTTTATCCATCCCCCGTTTGCTGAGTAGTTACTGGCGAACAAGCCACCGGTGGTCGGTGGCGGCTTGTACTTGCATCTGCGTTACGTTGTTTTTGACAAAGAAGAAAAGGGAGGACGAAACGAAAAGATAAACATGAAAAAATAAATTTCGGCGAAAAGCAAAACATAGATAATAAATAATTAAATTAATTAATGACGAGGATTCGGCAAGAGTTCAGATTGTACACGTCACTCGTGCTGTACCCGCGCCCCCCCCCCCCCCGGGGGGAGAAAATATTGGGTGGGTTTAACCCACCGCCTACGTGTTGGGTTAAACCATTCAGCGACTGACGCGTGGCGCCACGTAGGCGAGGGCGCAGGCGTTCAAAATTCGCGCGGGCCGAGGGTGGGGCCCACCATTCTGACGCTCTTTGCTCTGCTCTCCTCTGTGCGACGCTGAGCCCCCTGTCGCATCGTCCTCTCCCTCCTCTCTCTCCCTTCTCCGTTCCGTTCCGTTGCGGAGGAGAACAAAAAGGTAACACGCTGCTTCTCTTCCCCCTCCTCTGCTCTCTCTCTCTCCATTCTCGCCGACGAGCTCTCTCTCTCCATTCTCCACTCCGACGCCCCCGACTCCGACGGCGCCTCCGCTTCCGTCTCCGCTTCCGCCTCCGCCCCCGACGCCCTCTCACGACTCCGACGACGCCGCCTCCGCCTCCGCCTCCGCCCCTCAAGGTCGTGTTGCGGGTCCGCCGGTTGCCTCCGTCGTCCCCGACTCCGACGCCCCTCAAGCCGTTGCTTCCGTCGCCCCCGACTTCGACGCTGACGACGCCGCCTCCGCCCCCGACGCCCTTTCGTAAATTTTTTTTTTTTTTTATGCTTCTTTCATTAGTCTTACAGTTTATTCGGTAACTCACACGACCATTCCAATCCTATTGGTGGAAATGCAGGTGAAGGTCGTGTTGCGGGCTGATATTTCGCCTGCTACATATGACAAGGTCGTCGTTATATCAGGTTAATGTTGTCTTCCCTGCATTTCTATGTTAATGTTTTAGAATCTAATTGTGCGCATTGAATTTCTTGAATTCTTATTTTGTCGGTGATGTCCATGGCATCAGCGTGATATGGTTGTTATCTTTCAGTTCCTGCCAATGTTTCTATATTCAGAAACACTTTTTTTACCTCTCATTTAGAAACCGTTGATCTGTTCGCAACTCCTCATTCCCCACAGCTTCTACTTCATCTACCCAATTAATTCATTTACAGTTCAATCATTTAGAAGGAAAGTGATGGACTTCAACAGCGGGCCATGATTTATGCATAAGAATCCCCAGTTCAATGATCTATGCTATTTCTTTGTCAGGTGGCGGTAGCGGCCATGAGCCAGCTCATTCTGGATTCGTGGGTGAAGGGATGCTAGCAGCTGCAATATGTGGTGATGTTTTTGCTTCTCCACCAGTTGATGCTGTTCTAGCTGTATGTTTTCTCATGATTATATGACTAAACAAGGAAAATGTCATGGATCTCTTGCTTTATGTTTTGTCTCCTTGTCTATGAGATTCATTTTGCTCTATTGTATATATTTCAGGGCATCCGAGCTGTAACTGGTCCAATGGGGTGTCTACTTATTGTCAAGGTACTTCCTTTACTTTATCCTACCACCTTATAGAGTATTTTGGCATACATGGAAACTTGTGTATGCAAGGGAAAAACTAAAAATTTTGTAAACGGCACTTTCATTGCCACGGAAATTCCGGGAGTTTATGCAGCTCTAGCAGCCGCATAGACCACAAGTACTTATTTCCACACTTCTTTACTAAACGTAGCTAGCAGTTCCTCTCTAAAATACCCCACACGGCCCATGTAATTTCCCAAGTTGACAAAGCTGTACTCAAGGAGCGGTTATATTAAGTTGGTGCGGGCTATGGAATTCCTTCCCTTAAAATGTTAAAGGGTGCTTTCACTTTTTAAAATGAGAAATACAATATTTATCAGCTACTAATTATTTTTTGTGCTTCTCGCATGATGACCTAAATGATAAGACATATTATTAGCATTCCCCATCAGTTTCTGCAAAACAATTTTGCTGAAGCTTCTGAAGCAATAATCTTTAGCTCTTTTTACATTGGCTAATTGCAATTTAGTTTATCTGCTGTATACAGAATACAGGAGATGAGAGCATATGATGCATATGGAGGAAAAATTAAGTTTACTCTGGATTTACAGACTTATTGCAACTTTATTTGTCAATCAAATTTGCTGACAGGAAGAAAGAGCCAACATGGAATGAGGAATTCACTTTTAACATTAAGCTCCCTTCGACTAAAAACCTCCAGGTTAAGCCTCTACCAGAGTGGTATCCATTACTTCCTTTCCACTTTGCATCTGTGGACTAACTGGAGACCGAATTGCTGGCATGTTTAGGAAGGACTTATCCTAAAAATATGTGATGCTACTTTTGTAATAAATGAATGAACGCCATTTTGAGGGGGCCAACTGCTGCATCAATTTTTGGACTCCTCTTTTACATGCTAAGGAGATTTGCTCATTTGTTGCCTTATTTGATACAATCCCAAGTTGATTGTGCCATATATCTTGCATTAACATAACACGAAGCAAGCAACTCCACCATTTTGTTTTTTTTGGGTACAAGTCCTTGCTGATTTTGGCGCTCAGCAAATGGATACAGCTATCCTTAAATGCATGAACTGAAGCTGAATAATTGTTGATCTTTTTGTTGTTCACTGTGGTGTGGATGCTAGGTGGCAGCTTGGGATGCAAACTTGGTAACTCCACACAAGCGAATGGGCAATGCAGGAATCTGTTTGGAGCTTCTGTGTGATGGTGAGAATCATTGAATTTGTTGTCGATTTGTATTTTGAACTTTATTGTGCAATGCTGGTGGTGGTTTAGTTTGGTGGTTCAGAAGTCAAATAAATGAGCAATATACCAGATCATTTTTTCTCCTGTGAAACATTATTTGATACTCTATGACCTTGGCAATGGATGAAATGACTATCATATGGAAATTGTACTTTTTCTTGATGAGCATGTCTGTTTCCAGGAGATTCACATGAAATGGTTGTGGAATTAGAAGGAATGGGTGGTGGAGGGAAGATACAGGTAGAGGTAAGTGTGGAAACATTTTTATATCAATCACATAGTTGGACGCTCTCTTAAAAGGACGATTAGGATTTCTGTTTGAAGACTCTTGACTTCTTGAAATAAACATCTATATATGATTTGTAATTGTTGAAGAGAAGTTCCAATTAGAAGGTAGAGTTTTCGTTTAGGCCTATAGCTTCCAGCATCTATCTGTGAATCATTGAGCATTAGCAAGAGCTTTTTATTAACGTTTGCTTATTTGAGTACCTGGCAATTACTGTATAAGAGCTTTCTCCAAGATGTTGTAACATCGTTTCTCTTTTGTTATTATGAATCAGTCGCTGGGTAAATCTTAGATGCTTGAAGAACCAGTTTACACCAATACGCTATGAACCCTGGACATCTAAGTCTGCACACACTCCAGCTCAGCCCTTTCCAATAGGCTAAACTTGCTTTATTATATTGGTGGAAAAGATGACATTGAAATACAAAGTAAACCTCTTATCTGTTTCAAAGACATTGAATCAATCATGGGGGTTGTTTGTCCATTTGATCTTGTATGTCAAAATTGAGTATCTACTGAGATGCATATGACACAAACACGCAGTGCTTGTATATTGTCTCACATGTATGAAGTGTGAATAAGAACTACTAATAAACAAGTTTAATAACAATCTTTCAGAAATCAGACAATAATGCCGGGAGGAGAAAAAATATTTCCACTATTGGACTTTGGTAGGAATATTATAGAATCCTATCTGAACCAGGCAAAATTGGTGATGAGTATCTGAATTCCATTTATGAGAATTCTAACCTTGGTTTCGTTATTGTGGATTTCTTTCCATGCTTTACTAAGATACCAGTTATCGTCCTTCTGCATGTTATGCCGAAAAAATGAGCAAGCTCACTGGTGATGCTGTTTCAGGTTAGATATAAAAGTTTTGATGAAATTGATGAGGGAAAGAAGTGGTGGAAGCTCCCATTTGTTTCAGAGTTCCTCAGGCAAAATGGGTTTGAGTCTACTTTGAAATCAATTGTTGGGTCTGATAGTGTGCTGGCTCGGCAGTTTGTTGAATATGCTTTTGGGCAGTTGAAATCCTTTAATGAGACATATCCTTGGAAGGATAAGCTTTTAAATAGTGGTAAATATGTAGCAGAAGGGGAATCGGTCAATGCCACTGCTGCACCTGAGAAGTCTTCATCTGTAGATGTTCCATTGCTGAATGACCAGAGACTGAATGAAGAGAACATTGTTGTTGAGTCTTCCCCTGATTCAACTGGATTTGAGAATGCTAATGGAGAAAAAATGCTAGTTGGTGAATCCATACAGTTTGACAAACATTTCTGGAAGAACTTTGCAGATGTTATCAATCAGAAGGTTGTACAGAAACTTGGTCTTCCTGTCCCTGAGAATGTAAAATGGGATGGTTTTGATGTACTAAATAAGATTGGCATACAATCCCGGAAAGTTGCAGAAAAAGCTTACGTTGAATCTGGGCTTGCAACGCCGAGTAGACAAGATATTGATGATTCCGCAGAGAGCGGGCCACTTCTAAGAAGTGCAATTCAGTCTTCAATTCCGGATATAAAAAAAGTGACACAAGATTTGTTGCAGCAAACTGATTCTGTTTTGGGGGCATTGATGGTTTTGACTGTGGCAGTTTCTCGGCTAAATAAGGAAGCGCGTTCTATGGAAAAGAATGATAATAAAATGAAAAGTGATGATTCTGTGTATTCTAAGAGTGAGAATCTTGCAGTCTCATCAGACGTATCATCATTGGATGAAAAGAAGTCGGAGGAGATGAAAACTCTTTTCTCTAGTGCAGAAAGTGCTATGGAAGCCTGGGCGCTGCTTGCCACTTCTCTTGGTCATCCTAGTTTTGTTAAGTCTGAATTTGAGAAAATTTGCTTCCTAGATAACGCATCCACTGATACACAGGTATTGTCTTCCTGTATTCGACATGAAAATTTTCTGAAGTTGAATGGCATTCTGTGTTATTGTATCTTGAGATCATCAGGGTATAACCGGTGTATTCATCGTGAATTGTTGCAGGGGAAGAAATGTACAGCATATCCTGCTGTGAAGCTCGACGTGGTACTAGCCGGCGCCACATGGTTAGAACCTGATCCAATCCATCGCTGCTTCACCAATGGAAACTTGGTCACAGGAGCGGCTTGGCCTGGTCACCCAGAGTTCATTTTTCAGTTAATGGCACTACTGGGTATAAAGGTAACCTTTTAGCTGACGTTCGTGCTTGTACATGTATCAAATAAATAGCATGGAGTCTACTTCCGTGCTGGCTATAAGAAGGAAGAATGAGAGAGGTCTGTGTTTTGTGAATCACTTGGAACAGTACATGGCCGTGGATGTTGACAGAGTTTTGCCCTGGGAAGTTTTCTATTATATATGGTCGATTAGTGAATATCACACATTGATTAGTCAATCTCCGCTGATCCAGCATTTTCTATCGTTCATTCGCTGCAGCCTTTTCTTGGTCTTACTAAGAGGTCATTCCCTGCATCAACAATATAATTGCCTCCTCATGTTATGTATTAGGAAAGGTAGCCTGCATTATCAAATCTGTGTGACTTGGCGATTCATTGGCGCTGTGGTTTAGTGTGCATTCTTGTTCGATTGATTCGTGGAGGACAACTGTCATACTGACTAGAGCTCAGTCGATGTACCTACTTCCTTGTTTTACAATGGGTGGGAACTCATGACATTGATTTCGTTTAAAGATAACAACCTTCTTTGCTTACAAGGTCACATTTAGAACTGATATTAAACAAAGAAAGATTAACCATCGCACTAAACCTAAGTGGATATTCTCTGCATGAATGTTGGAGTTTTATTGGAGGTATTCGGCATTGTTTTCGTCATCATACTTTCCATCTTCCTTCACATTGGGTCGCCGATCGTCATGAGTTCTCAATGAAAGTGTGACAAGGGACAAAAGGAGTTTCCTTTTGGCTCGATTCTCTCTTTAGTCTTTGTTTGCGAAATGAAGGAAAGTGGATGGAATGAGAGTGGGTGCAGAAAACAGAGGATACTGAAACCTGTTAATGCGAAGAAGATCGAGAGAAAACTTTGGACATTGACTGATTTTCTTTCCTTGTCCCTCACTTTTCCTCCTTTTCCTTTATTAAGAGTTGTGCTGAGTGTTAAGGATATGTGAGCTTTGTGGAGAAAACTTTGGCATGTACTGATATCCTGTATTTTTCTATTGCAGTCTGAGGAACGAATGAGGAAAGAGATGGAAAGATTTGATCATGAAAGAAGGAAGGAAGAAGGGTGGTTGATGCGTGAACAGCAGAGAGAGGAGAGATTGCTACGTGAGCAAAGGCGAGAATCAGAGCGACAGGAGTAGTATTTGCAGAAAGAATCTAAGGTAAGTATTTGAGCTTGATATTGCATTTTCACTAGTTAGTTTCTTTTGCTTTATTTGATTGGTTAAGTAGCATCTCTTCTTTTCTCTTTTCTTTACCAACTTCTCTGGTTTTTTTGTTTGGAAGGCGGAGAAAAAGAGACAAAAAGAAGAGCTTCGTCGAGAAAAAGAAGAAGAGAGACGAAAAGCTGCAGTGGAGAAGGCCACTGCTCGCAGAATTGCCGAGGAATCCATGGAGCTTATGGAGGATGAACAGCTGGAGTTGATGGAATTGGCCGCTGCAAGCAAGGGGTTGCCTTCAAGTCTTTAGAGATAAGGAATTGACCTTTGGCACTGCACGATCAATATGAATAGCAATTTCAACCACTATGCATGTTTGCTCAACATCATACCATAAAGCAAAACTAGAAGAATAATTGAGTTGTGCAATCAGTAAACAAGAGCTAAAGCAGCTTGTCATGCTACTATTGGTAGGAGATGCACGGGTTTTTTGGATTTTGCCTCCTTAGTTATGTCAATGCTTAAGTTTTATAAGGGACAAAGTGAGCTGCCAACATTTTCTTAAGGCTATACCAATGTTGGTCTTTGACATATGGTTGTTTTGCTTGATGCAGGAAAGTGGCAAAGAAACAAATATGTGGGTGTGTCCCTTGTTGGGAAAACGCTTGCCATTATGGGTTTTGGAAAGGTTGGATCAGAAGTCGCACGTCGTGCCAAAGGTCTTGGTATGCATGTGATTGCACATGACCCTTATGCCCCCGCAGATCGAGCACGCGCAGTGGGGGTGGAACTTGTGGGCTTTGATGAAGCCATAGCAACTGCAGATTTCATTTCATTACACATGCCCCTGACACCTGCTACATCAAAGGTTCTCAATGATGAGACTTTTGCAAAGATGAAGAAAGGAGTTCGAATTGTCAATGTTGCTCGTGGAGGAGTGATTGATGAAGAAGCTCTTGTGAGGGCATTGGATGCTGGAACTGTTGCTCAGGTATTGCTATCTCATATCTGAAATGTTGAGTTTCCTTCTTGTTGCCTTGGGAGGTGAAGCACATACTAGCCTTGTTGCAGGCGGCACTTGATGTCTTCACAGAGGAGCCACCAGCGAAGGACAGCAAGTTGGTACGACACGAGAGGGTCACGGTGACCCCACACCTTGGAGCCAGTACCACAGAAGCTCAGGTTTGTGAACAGTTACAGTTTACCCAACTTTAACTTTCTCTATATTATTAGAAAGCATATAAAACGGTCACTTGACATGCCAGGAAGGAGTGGCTATTGAAATTGCTGAAGCTGTCATTGGAGCTCTAAAAGGAGAGTTGGCTGCTACTGTTGTCAATGCGCCGATGGTTCCTGCTGAGGTATCAAGAACTTTTTCTACAACTTGGCTGTTTGGCATCTCTTGGTCTATTTCTAACTTTTTATCCTCCAATCTGTTTCCTCTCAATCTTCAATATATGTGCTCTCAGTATTTGACATATCTCATCATGGCTTGGGCTCTGATGCATAATTGTTGTGATGGAACTTGCTTGATGTGTGATTTGGAGGAGAATGAGTATGGGTGCTCTCTAGAAGTTTGATCTTTTTTTGGCAAAGATTTGTTCTGAGGCGATCAATTGCAATTTTCTGATACGTGTACAATTGTTTAATTTCATTGATGTTTGGCTTTGGCCCAAATCCAGCTTCCTCTCAGTACAAGATGAGCAGAGGAAGTGAGCTTTTGAAGACTGTAAGAGATGCTTCCCCTTGGTCGATTCCTTTAGGAAGTGGGTCAATAATGTGGTGTGATAGACAAGTAACTCTGGATGACTGTAATGACGATTTTGATGGCTGAGGGTGCTTTGTTTAAGATCCAGAAGGCAGAACTTGGCTCAAGATATGCCTGAGTAACATAAATGTTGAGTTCTTTATACATTTCCTTTTTGGCTGCAAATGTGGAATCAAGATTTGACAGCGCCATTTCAGATTTTGGGGAGATCACGGTTGAGGGGCGGGTGAAGGATGGGATCCCACATCTCACAAAGGTGGGATCTTTCGAAGTGGATGTGAGCTTGGAGGGAAGCATCATATTGTGCAGGCAAGTTGATCAGCCAGGTATGATTGGCACAGTAGGAACCATTTTGGGAGAAGAGAATGTCAATGTCAGTTTCATGAGCGTTGGTAGGATTGCACTGCGAAAGCAAGCCGTGATGGCAATTGGAGTTGATGACCAGCCCAGCAAGGAGACTCTGAAGAGGATCGGGAACATCTCTGCAATTGAGGAGTTCGTTTTCCCCAAGTTGTAATGTGGGTGTGAGTTATGGTACTACATATGTATGTCTTTCATCATTCATAGCCGCTGAGCATGATTTGCAAGTCTTGCTCTGCGATTTTGGCTGTGACGTTCGTGTTTTGTAGTAGTATTGAGCTACAGCAGAACAATAATCAAGTGGTGCTGAGAGGAGGTTCTGTACTTTATTATGTTGCTTTTTGCCTGAATCAAATGCTCTTTTCCAATAAATTCATACAAGTTAAGAAGGTGAATACTTTGCCTCGATCCAGGATTCATGTTTCTCCTCCCTCTCCCCCCATAGTTATTTTTTCCTATTAAGTCCTTATAGTGGCTCTCATGAATTTCATGTTTCTCCTCATTTTGATTTTTCAGAATACAATAAGGTAATCATTTATAGACCCAATCCATTGAATGAACATTAACATCCAAAGAATCCCTGGAGTGTGCAATAAGGCGGCATTGTCTAATGTCAAGAACAGTAAACAATGGGTAGGAAGACTGTCATGTGCAGTAGCAGAGATTCCACACATGACAACTCCTGGAATTTCTGCTTCGGTATGTTTTGCTGAAGTACAATAATAGTCTTGTTCATGCGGTGGCTTTCATCATGCGGAACCTCATTGCTATCATCAGCCATCACTACAAAGTAAAAGAGAGACGAAACTAAAAAACCTTTGCACTGTGAACCGCAATAAACTCTCGACTCTTTCTGACATAGCCTACAATCTCAGAGGATGTGATCCCCATTTGGCGCGGTCCATGGCGCTTGACCTCAATATTAGATCAACAGCGGGGCAAGTAATCAGTATCTTGGAAGAGACAGCCTCTGTTCCACCTCCCAAATACTAAGTTCACGCTTAGAAAATAGTTTCATGAACCAGAAAGAAACGGGACGTGAGCCAGAGTTGTTGGACGCAAGAGATTTAGGTCAGTTCATCAAGACATCCAATATGAGTCTTCATCATTACAAACATTAGATGCGTGGGATGTCTTTGGGAAACATTAAAACATTTAAGCACAGAAAATGTACATTCCATGTAAAGAACAATGACCAGGAGATACGCGCAATCAAAATTAATTGAACATTATAAAAACGAGAAAAACTAGTTGCATCACAACTTCAAACATCCCTCCGACAAATTCTGTAGTCGAAGAACGTTTCTTATTTATCATAACATCCCTGTTGCATACATGGAACATAAGTAAAAACTAAAGTAAACATAGCCATCAAGTACTATTTTGAGTGCCTGTGACCAAAACCATCTGGAAAATGAACCTCCTCAGCATCAGAGATTGACGCACTGCTTATACGTACTGTACAGAGGTAGACGCCAAAGCCAACTTTAACTGCTAGTCTAATGTGCCGAAAGATACTTGTACCAAAGCGCTCTGCATCATCGGCTCATGATACTTGAACAAACTTGTCTAAAGCGGATGTATCCAAAGCTGCAAACTCCTTAATAGCCCCAAGCACAGCAAGTCCAAGTTTTACAGCGTCATCGTGAGTTGGTGCCTACAGCAGATAAATTTTGATTTGAATTCTTAATTCAATAAAATCATTTTTATGGTAGCTTGTGTAAGAGATTCCTCTACCTCAATGTTAAGAGAAAGAACAGGATCATAAAGCGAGAGCCTCAGAAGGAACCATCCTCCAAACCCAGACACCCGAACCTGTTTAAGCAGCAATCAGACTAGAGATCAGCATCACATGCAAAATGCAAAGCTCACCCAGTGTCTTGCGCTATTCAGGGAGAAAAGAAGGGAGGAATTAACTAGATAGCATGATGGACTTGCATTTACTTTATAGTAAAATACTCCTCTGAGGTCACTAGTTCAGATATTATTTTGGTAAGCACACAGCATTTTGCTCAACTCATTGTGGACTATAATTTTGACTCCTCTTGTAGATACAAATCAAGAACCAACATGGACTCCATTGTGACGTTTAACTCTCCTTCTTGCTCCCATCCCCAAGAGCATTCAAAACGTATGTACTTTAATTGAGAATTAGAGCATTAACTTGTCTCCTCAGCATATGAACACGATAATACACAATATAAATAGCTGCTGAAATGATGAGGTCCAATCTATTAAGAATAACTTCATCGATTCAAAACTAACTCCTTTATAATTTACTGGAGCTTTCTGAAGCTTTGGGTCCAAATCAATAGAGTTCTCCAAGTGCTTCAACACTGCCTCTCCATAGTCTCAGAAAGATCTGTAACCTCTGCACTATCAGGATCTTAGAGAAGGAAAAAGAAAACGACATTGCTAGAAACCAAGAAACCACGCACCCTCCCTTTAAGTCCGGATGACTCTGGTTGATCTTCAACCTCAATTCTACAGCAACGGCTGCTTCTTCTAGACCCTCTACCAAATCTGTCAAGACTCTGCTGCCGCTACCTACTCCTCAAGCTCGAGTTGAAGCAAGTGTGTTGAGAACTTTGACCTATAACAAAATGGGAAGTTATTATGACTCAAAGCTTTAAGCTCATGCATTGCAGTTGGGGGCATTTAGAATTCATCTCTGCAACGTCAACGCTCATCTATTTCAAAACTTTTAATAGCAATTTCCATCTCAAATTGTACTTCACACAATTAAATCACAGAGATCATGCAATTCGAAATAACACATACAGTGGCCAAAAATCTGAATGTTTTCTTTTAGATGAAGAAAGGAGGTAACTTGATTCTCTTGACCAAGGGATGGTCGTTTGAAAGAGAAGAGTCAAGGTCTGCTTTCTACAGTCCCTCAGGAAACAATAGCAGTACCAGATGACAAAGCAAATAACTCAGTTTCACCAGGTTTAATACATGAGTTCTATGATGAATGAATAGGGGAAATCCTTTCCAGGTGTCTTGAATTTTTATGCTGTTTTAGGAGATAAGCTTGCAATGCGCAGCTGAAAGTTGGATTCTCAAAGCTTTAGACCAAAGGACTTATGCTTAAAAAGTGAACTTTCTGCCAGGAGCTACGTTTACGAATTAAACCATCCAATATTGAGGAATTTCCATCTTAAAGGCAGATGCAATAACAATCTAAGATCTCAAAAACCAAATAAACATAAGAATGCTACTTCTCAAAACAAACAAATACCTATGGTTGATAAACCTAGCAATGTTTCCAAAGGTCGTTGAATCCAAACAAAGAGCTTCATCATCCTTCACACACATGGAGCTCCAATCAGAATCAAGGAGCACCTGATAAGTATGTATCGCAGCGTCACCCTTCTTCAAATTTCGCTCATGCATTTCCTTGATGGTTAATATTTCACCTATGTACTCACATACAAATGCACCTTTAGGCAGTTCATCCAGTGCTTGCAGACCCCACCCTTTTCCTTCAGGCGTCATAAACACCTAAAGGACAAAATCAGTCACAAAAGAGTACAGGCTTAAGCTTAAGGGTTCCGAAACAAAGTCACTCACTGCAGTAGTAACTGGAACACTTTTAAGAATGATAACCACCACAAGGTCCAAATATGACAGTAGAGCTACAACAGGCAAAAGCTTTAAAATAACACGAAAACAATTCTTTACCTGCATATTATAACTTATGCCCCGCTGCACCACTCGATTGCCACAATGTTTACCACAACCACAGTTTCTCCAGCACTGTTTGATAAATTTTCTCTTCAGGTGGCCCGTATACGGTTCTAAAATGTTGTTATCTTTTGACTTTTCTAGAGGGCATTCCCAACAATATAAGTGGTGGCTCTTTTTAGGGTCGCGATTGACAGAAATACACTTCAACAAAAAAGCTTCCTTTACAAGACCTTTCGCAGTGTATATAAACTCACCCCCATTTGCACATGCACAAGCACAGGGTACTGGACAAGGCAGGCAGTCACCATAACAATTTGAACAGCAATTCTCATTTCCGATCTCAGAAAGGGAGAAATTGATAGAAGCACTAGAGAAAGCGAGGCTATGAGGTATGTAGTGAAAGGATGGTGGACACTGCTCATCAATCTTGTTAACCCATGGGCTTCTTCAATCTGCAACAAAATGACATTTTTGGTCACCCTAAATCTATATCAAAAAGTGATGACAATACTCTGCTCTCAGAAGCATCAGAATTACCTTGCGTTTTCTCTTGACATGCAGGTCAGAAGTGTCATGCAAAATTGTGCTGTCAAGCATGAGATTTCACAAGCCTAGTTGTCTTCCCCGGAAGATAATTCAGCCAGGACCACTTGATGGAAGCAGCAAGGCACTTGACACTCCGAAGTGACCGCATGGCGTGAGTGACTTGAAAGGAAACCAAAGGGCTCACAATATAAGAAATCAACCGCACAGGTTCTACAAAACCAAGTCTTTTTTAGTGAGGGAAAAGCACTTTTTGTTGCTTCCCCTCTCACCCCTGAATTTTCATTTGCAGATATAGTGGGCAATCAAAGCCCAAAGTATCGTAACACGGGAAAATGACAGATCCTAAATACACAAAACTTCCTTAGCCGACAAACGACGTGCACTTCTTTGATTTTCACAACAGAACCTATTTGCTTTCCCTCTCCGTTTCTGGCTATAGAATCTAACCTACTGTATCAAACCTGTCACGGCAGAGACAAGATTACAGGAACAGACAAGCTTACGCAATAGCACATTACCACAAAATTTGCTTGGCTAAGAAAAGCATAAGAACCACAGAAGGTGGAACAAGCACTTGGAATGTTTTAATGTTTTAGAACAAGCGCTTCGTATAATCAGCTGCACCACAGTAGCATGGCATTCTTTTCACCTTTCCATCAGGGCCAAAAACACTATCAAGCGCATAGCCATAGTCATACGTAAGCTCCTACAGACGAAATAACTGGGAGTCAGTCATGCTGAGAAGAACCAGAACAAACCCGCTTAAAAGATGTCAGTTCCTCAAAATTAGCGAGAACCAGTGGTCCACACTTTCAACAAATCTTTCAGCAAAAGTTTACTAAAATAAAAGCAGTCAGTTTCATGAATAAGCAAGGCTTTCAGACTAGCAGCTATGTGCATGCACCTATATCTCGTAAGCGCACACATAAGTACAGACAGAGAGAGCTACGACTTGACACAGTGCTGCTGAATATATTTAATTAAGTCTATAGCTACCAAGCGAAGAGTGCATCACAAGAGAAAAATGAATTACCTGCAAAGGTGGTATGTTATCAGCTGCAAATAGAACCACCCTAGCCAGCTTAATGTCTTGGTGGGAACTTAATACACATTGGACAAATAGATTGGGCTCGCAGCTATGATTGATAAACCTGGCAATGTTTCCAGCTGAACCAGCATCAATGCAGAACTCTGGGACCTCAGATTTCTGTTCATCATGCTTTTCCACCTGATCAGCTGTCCCAGAGGATGCATCTCGTGACCTCCTCTGATCATGGATGAGAAATATGAGAAACATGAAGTCACATTTCGGCTGTTCTTGACAGAAAAATGCATTTGACAGTGACTTCGAGTTAGCTTTCACACAGTTACATGCTTTTCCTTTTTTCAACTTTCAGTCTAATAAGACAATACTACAAAGCAGTGTATAGATCTTGGATAACTCTTGTTAAAATTTGAGAAACGGCCAGATGCCAATAGAAGAGAACAGCATTCAGGAAAACTTGAAAACAGACTAGTCAAACTATTCTCAAGACAGCAGTACAAAAAAAGTTGCCAAGCAAACTTTTGAACCATCTAGATATCTTAAATATATATTCAAAACAAAGCACTATTCTCCTGTACAAATACCTTGGTAACTAACCTCCATATTTGTAGCAATATTTCAAGACTTTCAATTTTAAGCACTGAAAAGGTTGATTGTAGACGATATGCCACCTACCACATAATACTAATGCTGACGATGAAAATACTCAATTCATTTCTCAATCCTATGTCATTCCCATTTAAAAAGGCTAGAAATTACAATGTCAAAAAACTTAAGTTACTGAAAGGAAAGAGGGTTCATGCAGATAAGGTCGCAATAGACCCCAACCCCATAAACAAGTGAGGTTGAAATTCTACAGCAAGGACTGTCACGCCCCGATCCTCAGGCACGTGCACATCCTTCTATTTGGTCGATTTTATAATGCGATATCCCAGGACTAGCATCGCCGACCCTTTCATTTATTAAGCACATGCGGAAGCAATTAAAATCCCCAGACAATAAAACGATGGGATAGAAAAGCAGGGCCATATTTTTCATATTGAAATTTATAACCAAACTTTTATACAAAACACAAACCACTTCATAACTATTCACATAAAAAAGAGATCTCAAAAGAAGGTAGGATCTCAATCCATCCATGCCATACTCAAGGCCCATCTCGGTATTATCTTCTTCTTTCCAAAATCCTTCCCTTCAAGTTTCACCTCCAAGATCTCCTTCCCAGACTTCTCCTCCTCAGCTCCTTATCGGGTCCTGAAATGTTTTTCCCCAAACTGGGATGAGACTATGTCTCAGCGAGTTCTACCCCACTAAGCCCGATTAGTAAACCATTATACTAAAGGCTGCCTAAACACGCATAGGTCAGAAGACGTACCTTAGCATCAGTTCCCACCTGCAAGTCAGTACAATTCATGATAGACACTCAAACAATCATATCACCGATCGAAGCATCGATCAAATCGACCTAGTCGATTACAAGCCAACAAGACCACTCACGGTCATTTCCATCCATTCAGTCAATCAATTCAACAACATCAAATCAAAACAATGATCATCGACCTCGTCGATTACATGTCAGATAGACCCTTCTAGGTCAATTCGATTATTCCATCTCAATCATCAATTACGAACTACGGTCCTCAGATCACATCTTAAGCAAAGGTGGAAGACACAGTCCACCACTCGACAACATTCAATATTTAATGGCTTTACGGTCCCACTCGACCACTTTCGAAATTCAATGGCTTTACGGTCCCACTCGACCACTTGCAAGATTCAATGGCTTTACGGTCCCACTCGACCCCTTTCAAGATTCAATGGCTTTACGGTCTCACTCGACCGCTTGCAAGATTCAATGGCTTTACGGTCCCACTCGACCCCTTGCAAGATTCAATGGATTTACGGTCCCACTCGACCCCTTGCAAGATTCAATGGCTTTACGGTCCCACTCGACCCCTTGCAAGATTCAATGGCTTTACGGTCCCACTCGACCCCTTGCAAGATTCAATGGCTTTACGGTCCCACTCGACCGCTTGCAAGATTCAATGGCTTTACGGTCCCACTCGACCCCTTGCAAGATTCAATGGCTTTACGGTCCCACTCGACCGCTTGCAAGATTCAATGGTTTCTCAATGAAATAGTTAACTACAACCATTTAGGAATATATCCTAAATTCCACATTCAATTCAATTTGGCACAATTCAAAGCTCAAATAAATAAACAGACTGCACCACGACAGTCAGCACGAGATTTCGGTCGTCGGCCATCTCAATCTTAATTTCCGAAAAATAATTAATTATTAATTAATTTCGAAAATTAATTATTAAACATTAAAAATTCCGTTTAGCTCAAAATAAGGCCCAATTAAATAAACGGACTTCACCACGGTCATCAGCATAATTTTCCAGTCACGGGCCATCCCAGTTGAATTTTCGGAAAATAATTAATTAATTAATAAATTTCGAAAATTAATTAATATTAAAAATTCAATTTAGCTTAAAATAAAGTCCGATTAAATAAACGGACTTCACCACGGTCATCAGCATAATTTTCCGGTTCCAGACCATCTCCCTTGAATTTTCGGAAAATAAATAATTATTTAATTTAATTCCAAAAATTAATATTTAAATGCCAAAAATCTCACTTAAGCCCGAATCATCAAATTGAAGCTCAATTAGAGGTCCAAAAATTCCCGAGACACTCCCAATAAATAGGAGACCACGTCTACTTGTTAATTACACAATCAATTTATCTAAATCGCATCACAATTGACTAATAATTGCTAATTACTTCTAATCTAACAACCTAAACATAATTAATTAAAACTAAACCAACCTAAAGCATAATTAGCAACTAATCCAAGATTAGTGAGATTACTCACCAAATCGCATGCAAATCGGATCAATCCGACGGCGGCGACGCGAGGAACGATTCTTCCCAAAGCACGGCTCGGGTTCGGGGCCGGGAAACGGCCCAAAATGGCCCACGAACAGCTGGATACCCACTTCGTGGGTTTGCTGGTTCGGCCACAAAACAGCAAGAAAGAGAGAGGGTTGGGGGCGGCAAGAGGTCGGGAGAGCGGGTGGTGGCTTGGCGAGGCCGAGCGGTGGCCCACGGTGGCCGGAGGTGGCCGGATCGTGGCCGGTGCTGGCCAAGACGGAGCTGAACAGAGGCGGAACAGGGCTGGGCCGAGCGGGAGAGGGACGCTTGGGCGTGCGCGGCGTCGAGCGAGCGTGCGAGCGGCGGGACAGGCGGCGGTGCGGCTTCAGCGAGCTACGATCTCCGTGCGCCTGCAACTTCCGCTCAAGCTTCTCCTTTCTGGTTTTTCACGAACAAGAGGGGAAGAAGAAAGGAGTTGGTTCGGTCACGTGGGGTGAGGGAGGAGAGAGAGAAGAGGGAGAAGGAGGGATAGGGGTTTTGACTAGTCAAAAAGAAAGGAAAAGAAAGAGGAGAAGCCAATTTCAAATTGGCTAAGGGAAGTGTTCGGTGGGGTGGGCGTCCGCACAAAGGGAAGGGGAGAGGAGAGAGGAGAGAGAAAGAAAAGAGAGGAAAGAAAGAAAAGAAAAGAGAGGGAGAGAGAGAGGATAAGAAAAAGGAAATACATCTTTCTTTATTTCAATTTTCCTTTTCTCTTTTCCTTTTCCTTTAAATTTTCTTTTTGGTCTTCAATTTTCCTCCGATAATTTCTTTCTTGAAATTTCGGACTCGTCAATAAATTGACGAGCGATGAGACAGGATCCTATTTATCCAGTCAAATTAAAACCCGAAAATCTGGATGTCACAAGGACAAACTTCCTTACTTGCTCAGAAAGCTAATCAATTCTGCCCTTTTGATGCTAAAAGAGCTCATGAATTATGATTATGAGATGGATGCAAGAATTTTGATTTCAGCACAAATAGTTGAAAATGAGTCATATTTTACAGCTAAGTTGAGAAGGGACAGGTAGTGCCGATTAAAAAAAGGAAGAGGTTACCTTTATCTGTATCAATGGAAGTTTCAGCTCAGGCCTATTAGCTGCCTTTTCACTGAACTTGTAAACAACACAAGCATTATATTTTATGACGGTTCCTCTAGGCTATTTATGTTGCGACCGTGCATTATCTGTGCTTTCACAGGGGCCTCCGGATTCATTCATCCCAATATGTTGAAAAGAGTTTGATGACCCCTGTACAAAAAAATGACAAATATATTAATATTTATCTAAATAATATGCTTAGATAAATGTCTTAATTAATCTCATGTCAATGAAAAGTAAATTGTACCTGACTTAGAATTGTTCCATGAGATCTATTATTGTACTCCAACATCTATCCAAAAATAAGCTACTAATAGTAAATATTACAATTGTAACAAAAAGTTGAAATAATACTAACAAATAAAATGATTCATAATAAATACCTGAGTAGTGAATGGAGAAAATCCATTGAAATTGTTTGGCGGCATGATATATGATGATTGCATCTACATTAAAAAAAAAATGACCCCTTTACCATAATGCAATTAAATTATCATAATGATTGTAACTTTTGAGAAAGTGTTTTCTACCATTATAAAGAGGCATAGTAACTTGAAAAATATACAAATTGATTGATCACCAATTAAACTCTATACATAGCTATTCAATACCTGATTAGGAAATTGGCAAAATCAATTCATAATCCCCGATGGCATGATGTATGGTGGTTGCTGCATCTATACAAATTTTTTTACCAAATTAGTAAATTGTAAATAAAAATGGAAAGCTAAGAGCAACATACCTGATTATGAAAATTCATGGTAGGACCACCAATGTTGCTGGGATAAAGGATACTTTGAAACTGATTTTGATGACTCAAACAATTTGGAAAATGAGTTTCACTACGTGTTGCTTGAACAACCAACTCTACATAAGAAAGCAACAAAATGTTAATTAGCATCATGCAACATAAACAAAAAATTTAACTTATCATATTAACCAAACTAATATGTTACCTCGATTGTCTATTTGCATTGGGGGCATTCCTTTGATAGATTTTTTCTTCTTTTTCTCAGTTGAACTTTTTAGTCTTCTATAACTGATTCCCTTTCCTTTTTTTCGATGGGGGTCTAATATTGAGATATCACACAAAGAAGCCTCATTATCACCATTATCACCAGCGTCATCAGCCACGGCCATACTTGAATTGTATGATGAAATTTGAGCATTCGCTATTTGCATATTCTCCCTCACTATCTTCATAGTGTTTACATCTTTGGCTCCCAAACTCATCAGCTTAAAAGATTCTTGCATTAATGTGCAAAACCGATTAAATGTAGACGGACCAGGTGGCAAAGATTCATCATTCACAATCCCTTCTTTGGCACCCTTGGTCCATCTTTTCAAAATATAGGGAGATGGAATGCTCTTAACTATCGATTTATTCTGATTCAACACTTACAATGCATGGCGACACAACCACCCTTTTGACTCAAATAATTTGCATTCACAAGAAATTGATAACTCCATAGGATTAAATTTGACAAGGTATTCATGTCCACACCTTATGATATATGAATAAACCGATCCATCAAATGTAGTACCTGAAACATCTACAGAGAGACATTCCATTAATTCTTCAGAAAACTTCTGAAAAATAGTATGGGTATAGACTGCAGCAGCATGTTCCAGGAGCTCATTAGACGAAACCTGCAATTTGAGCTTCCCACGAGACCTGTAATCATCTTGAATTTCAATTTCTCTCATGTGCTTCAGTTGCTCTTCATAATAGTAGACAAATTTTATAAGGGATGACGTCTTCTTCGAAAAATGCTGGAAGACATGGTTAGTGCTCTCACTTCTTTGACTTGACCTTATACCACATGAAAAAATATCACGACCAAAAGCTGAACTCCATTTATGTCTAAGGCCGTATAATCTCTGAAGCCAATTGTTGTTCTGAGTATCCCACTCCTCTTCCATTTCCATCCAAATAGATTCAAATTCGTCTTCTGATTTACATCTATACATAAGCCTAAAAAAATACTTATCTCTAAAATCCGGCTTATGGTAAAGCTGTGGAATGTTTTTAATGGCATTTTGTATGATGTGCCAAGTGCATAAACGATGCTGTGTATTCGGAAAAACCACTCTAATGGCTTTTGCCATGGCTTGATCTTGATCGGTGAATATGGTTTTAGGAGCCTTATCTCCCATAGACTCCAAAAACACATTAAATAACCAAATGAATGATTCCGCCGTCTCATCCAACAAAAATGCACAACCAAACACAGTATTTTTCCAATGGTGATTAACCCCAACAAAAGGTGCACAAATCAAACTATATCTATTAGTTCGATACGTGGAATCAAACACTAGCACATCACCAAAACAATCGTAATCGAATTTGGACAAACTATCTCTCCAAAATAAATTTGTCAATCTACCTTGTTGATCTACTTGTACAGCGTAGAAAAACATTGGGTTTTGCATTTGCATGCGATGGAAATGATTCAAAAGTTGTTGATAATCTCCCCCTTCCATAATCTTATTGCTTTCTGTCTGTAAAAAATTTTGACAATCACGTAGAATGAAACCCAAATTTTTACTTCCACCTGCTTCATTTGCTAAGAACTTATATGCCATAGTCCCACCAATGCCTGCTTTCATCATGCCACTTAAAACACCTTTGCAAGTATCGGATATCATCCTTCCACATCTAATCATATGCTTTTGATCTTCCGGTACAAATGCAGAGAAACATACTCTATAACCTCATAAACACCATTATCAACCTTAAATTTGATATGAGCAGGACACCCACATCTAACTTCAGCCCTCTCAAATTTCTTTTCCTGATTAGATGAGGTGACAGAATGGCCCTCACAATTGCACAAAAATATTCGTCGAGTTATTTCTCCTTTCCTATTTTTAACCGTATGACCCTTCCTCACTCCAAATCCTTTTCCAATTGCATAAGCCACATACTTATAATATGCTTCATCTTCATTAGAAAAAACCATCCCGATGGCAAACTCAAAATCATTTTCCATATCACGTATTACGTGTGCAAGATGGGAAGTTTCATGCTACAACGAAATGAACAATAAAATAATCAATAAAAAATTAACATCGAAATAAAACAAAATATATTTCACATTGTATGACAATATATTTCACATTGTATGAGTAAAGAATTACCTCTGATTCAGCCATTCGATAACTTTACACGTGCAAATTAATTGAGGTGATGTCTTCAAAATAGAAATAAATCTTCAAGAGTTCCTTCTAATAAAATACAAAACAAACCAAAAGAGCAACAGCGTTGATGTAGAAGTCAATTAGCGTCGCTGTCATCCACCTGCAAATCGATAGCACCATTCAATACATTCACAGGACAAACTAATATGCTTACATGTTAAAAAACCGACTCGGATGCAAATGAAAGTAGGCCCCCCTCATATTTATTTAAAAAAAAATAAGAGTCCAGTCCTGGCATGGGACTTGC
This sequence comes from Eucalyptus camaldulensis, assembly GCA_019915185.1. Classification (NCBI taxonomy): domain Eukaryota; kingdom Viridiplantae; phylum Streptophyta; class Magnoliopsida; order Myrtales; family Myrtaceae; genus Eucalyptus; species Eucalyptus camaldulensis. Next base: position 10,279,238 of record JAHSVA010000013.1, on the reverse strand, counting down.
TTAAATTGCATGATCTCATTATTGAAGAATAAAAGTACCAAAAGAAAAGCATAGAAACCTCCATACTTAAAACATCAATCTAATATCCCAAGGGTGTTCATTAGTGCAACATTTTAGCTTGCTGATATACTAACATCTACCTCAATAGCATATCCATCACTTATCAGCATCAAGCTATAAAATGGGAACTAGCATGACCTGGTATGACTAACTTGGTCAAACCAAGTTATCTTGACGGAAGAAAACAAGCCTCGCTGAAACTGAGCTGTTGGAGATGGAAATTTATTCTCACCTTTCTTAACTAAGCAACACAAAACTAATCAAATATGAGATACCATTTTTACCTTAGCGGAGAGACAAGATAACCAAGTCTTCCTAATATTATTTCCTTGGAAGTCCAGAAAGACAAAATGCTGACCGCAAGAAAAGACTCCAACCAGATAATATACAATCGCAATTAATTTTCCTTTTATTCCACAACTTGAGACAAAAGCAGCAAAACTCAGAGAGGATGAAGGTACCAATATTCCTTGCAATTATGCTCAAGCAGATTAGTCTCAACGAACAATGATTAGATAAACGAAGTAGCTTTTCCACCAAAAACATCCATGCGCGAGCTCCCTACAAAGTTACAGCTGGCATCAGAAACAGAATCCAGAGATTTGCAATTAATGTATTTCAAATCCTTTCAGCTTAAGAATCAATCCGATGGAAGAGATGCTCTACAATTGCTGAGAAAGACACCATCTAAAAGCATCCACGATGAAGAATACAAATCAGAATACCTAATTATTTAAAGGGTGAAGATGAGGTTTGAAATAAGTGACCACATAATAAAATTAGCAAGGGCACGCATCAATTTGTAAACCCAATAATTCATACACTAAGTTGACATTTTTTCCTCGAAGGACAGCGCTGCATCCACCACATTGGTACACAGAAACATCCGTTGGCTCTGGAAGAAGCTGCCAACATTTTGGACACTTGACTAGCCGAACTTTACGAGTCAGTCCAATGGTCATGTTTCTCCCAACAAACTGGCTAGATTAACCTATACATTGAAACTTTCCTAGCACGATGGAAAGTCAAATAAGAGAGTGAGATTCTAATAACATTGGCATCAGGGTGTTAACCCTTAACTAGACAACAGATGCTCGTGGCAAAAAAAGTGGGAGTCGAAGTTTTATGGCACAAAACGCAAGTTGTTCCCATAACTAGAACAAGAAAACGGAAGTCCATCAAGCTTATGGATTCATGATGTACAAAGCCATTCCTAGAAATGCATACAAGCTGTTGGGCGATAACAGTTAAGCTGTGATATATGGTGTGCCCTTGTGATTAGGAAGGATCAAGACAATGATCATTGTTAGATGCAATTCCAATCTCGCACCATGGCAAAAGAACGTCTAGCTCACAGTTTCCTTTTGCTCAAAACTATTGCTAAAATTTTTCTGGAACCAAACAAGAACCCATGAAAATGCCAGGATTGATTTACAGAAGACATCATGTTGGAGGATTATTCACATCAAGGATTGAACTCCAATCTGTATCATGCCTATCACCATTGTCAACAATCTATCAAAAAGTGGATATGAATCTGATATGACATGTCACAGAACACATTGACAATATCGTGTCACCATTAGCGGTTATGCTTGCATGGGTCGAATCACTCAACAGCAGGCTTGGCATAATAGAATCCTCAACCCTTCTCCGCAGGGACATCTGGCTCTGCAATTACATTATGCATTTCCCAACAACAAATTTAAATATTGCAATGTGCCAAAATGACCACATTCCAGCCAATGATTCGGTTATTTTTCTTCTCTCCCCTAAAATCCAGCACTTAAAAAGAGTACTTGCTAGAATCGACAACAAATGCCAAAAAAAAGGCCCAGAAATATAAGAAAAGAACATAGATGACTTGAGACAGATATTATACAATTGCATATTGCAGCCTTTGATATGATGCATAACTGCGTAAAGAGAGATTTGGGATCAAAAGGTTGATTGTTACTGACAATTCTTCGAGCCACAACAATTTCCAAGCAGAGAAGAAATTTTTGAATTAAACAGGGAAATCAAGGCAGAAATCAAACTCTTGCTGTATAGAACTGTGGATGTTCATGTCCTAATACAGGCCAACGCAAATATAATGATATGCATATATATATATATATATATATATATATATATATATCCATTACCTTGGGACCTCATTTTGAAACGAACACTCGGGGAAAAAGGATAGAAGAACTGGGCAATCCATTCATTCAGTTTCCATAGCAACTGAATCAACAGAAAGTCACTGCCCAGATTGAACTGACCATACTAAAAACAAGAATCATCTACAGCTATGCCAGATCATTTATCAGGATTGGAGAAAACAACAACAACAACAACATAATGAAGAAGATAACATCATGTCAAATTGTCAACCCATGATTCCGAGGCAAATATTAAATGAGATCGATATCATGCACGAATCCAGATGAAGTCAGGAGACCCAACCAACCTTGGATGAAACACCAGAAACTCCGCAAGAAAAGAAGTACACGAGACAGAATCGATATTCTACCACATACAGAAATGACCCAAGGAAAATTCTGATGACGCCCGAATCGGAAAAAAATATGTAACATTCTATTATCAGGTCTAAGGGATGGGAAGTTAAAAAACAGAGCCGCTGATATTTATAAAACACTTCATGCATTTAAATCTTTAATTTTCCTTTTTTGTGGGGGTGAAGAACGACTAACCTTGGGAAGAACATAAAGGAAGCATCTTCTTTCTTTGCTTGAGAAGTTAGTACTTTACTTGGTGTTCATCGCGGCATTCTCTCTCCTTTTCTTTTGCAGCTGCTTCGTCCTCGTTCTTGCATGATGGAGCAAATGATTAGCGAGGATTTATGCTGATGTCTGTAGTAATTGAGGAACCATTTTCTCCAAGAAATCCAGGCTCCTACCTTAACTCGATAATCAATGGTAAACAGCTTTCGTTGGTTGTCAAACTTGGACTCGCAAATGAACGATCAGCCACCAAGCGACATGCCTCTACAACTTTATAAAGTCCCAGCACTGAGTTGCATTTTCTGTTTACTGACCAATATCATAAGAATGCACGTAAAGCCTCCAAATCGCACTTTCACAATGCATAATTGACCAAAAATTATATACTGTTCTGGTCAAAATTATTGGTCAATGTAGCTTTACTAGTCCTGTTGAACCAATGATTTCATTTTGTGATAAGCACTTACCAAATAGGGAAAAACAACAGTCAATTGTATTTATCACTTTGTTTCACTGGATCGACAAAATTGAATGCAAAGTGACAGCATGAGTTCACAACAAGCGCTCGTTCAGAAACAGAAAAGACAAAACATCCGCACCATTTGAACATATAGTGATTAACTAATCTAACATTCTCAGAAAAACCAAAAAACTCTCCCATTCAAATATTTAGAAGTGCCTATAACCGCAGTCTTTTGACTTGAATGTCTTCACAAAATGGAAAGGAACTCATCAGCACGAAGATCCATATATAAACATCAAACGCGAGACGTTACTGTAGCGCATCAAACGAACAATGATTAAATAATAAGTAAAATACAACTATCAAAAGCAGCATGAGACCAATAATGCACTCCAAGTGTAAACAGATCAGTCTATAGACACAAACTATCACATCTCATGGTAACAATACACGTCGAAGAGATAAAATGCAGATCTCGGATTCGCAATCCACTCTATGAGGCTAACCTTTGTGCCGAAAGGACCGACAGGATAGTTGGCCGCGTTCTTCGGTAGGTCGTCAATGTCCCTCGCCGAAGCGGAAGCGGAGGGCCTCGGCGTTGACGTCGGCGTCAGGGGCGAAGGCGGGGGCGGAGGCGGAGGCGGCGTTGTCGGCGTCCGAGGCAACCGCCTTGAGGAGTGTCGGAGTCGGGGGGCGTCGGCGTCGCGAGAGGGCGTCGGGGGCGGGGGCGGAGACGGCGGCAGAGGCGGCGTCGTCAGCGTCCAAGGCAACCGGCTTGAGGGGGCGTCGGAGTTGGGGACGACGGAGGCAACCGGCGGACCCGCAACACGACCTTGAGGGGCGGAGGCGGAGGCGGAGGCGGCGTCGTCGGAGTCGTGAGAGGGCGTCGGGGGCGGAGGCGGAAGCGGAGACGGAAGCGGACGCGGCGTCGGAGTCGGGGGCGTCGGAGTCGAGAATGGAGAGAGAGAGCTCGTCGGCGAGAATGGAGAGAGAGAGAGCAGAGGAGGGGGAAGAGAAGCAGCGTGTTACCTTTTTGTTCTCCTCCGCAACGGAACGGAACGGAGAAGGGAGAGAGAGAGAGAGAGAGAGAGAGAGAGAGAGAGGACGGAGAGGACGATGCGACAGGGGGCTCAGCGTCGCACAGAGGAGAGCAGAGCAGGGAGCGTCAGAATGGTGGGCCCCACCCTCGGCCCGCGTGAATTTTGAACGCCTGCGCCCTCGCCTACGTGGCGCCACGCGTCAGTCGCTGAATGGTTTAACCCACCGCCTACGTGTTGGGTTAAACCCACCCAATATTTTCTCCCCCGGGGGGGACGGGCGAGAGGGGCGGGTTGGTGTTCCAGTCAGAACCCCCACGCGCGTGGGCATTTCGGGATTGCGTTCACGCGCGTGGGAAGGGAGGGGCCCATGGAGGTGGAAACTGAAGGCGGGGCAATAATTTTGTCATAATTGCTCATGCTTTACAAGTAGTCCTCGAAACTTTGATTCAATTTTGCAATATTGCTTCCGAACTTTGATTCAATATTCATTATTGTAAAATTTTAAATATTTTCAAGTGGCTTAAGAACTACATTCGACATTTACCAATGGATCATATTAAACTAAAGTTTCCAATCATATTTCATAAATTAAAAATATAGGAATGATATTTTATGTTAAATTAAAGTTTATGGATTATCTGTGCTATTTTCCTGTAAAACTCTATCCGACTTCTCAAACAAACTTCTCATCGAAACATTGTCCCGTGGATCAACGTGCTATCGATTTTGTCTCTTGGTAAAGGATGCATTGCACTCTTAATTAGTAAATAAAAACGAATTAATGGATATTAGAGAAGAGCGTTGAATGATGAGCATAGTGGGAAGTAACAGCAATGTGATGTAAGATTAAGATGTGAGAGTTGAAAAATGTAACTGAAGAAAAAAAAGGGTCATTAAAATACAATTATAATGAGCTTCAAATGGTATGAATCCTCAACCTACTTATAATTTCCCGCATCAGCTTTTTCATACATAGCTTCCTTTAGAAACCTCAATACTTGTATGCTTGACTATTGCTTAAAAAGACCTGCTAAATGTTGTAGACTTTGCCTGTGAAGCAATTTCTGTTAAGAATATGATTTAGGCTTTTCTTGTTGTTTCAAACATAATGGATCACAAACAGACAAATTTTCAATGAAATGCTTTGGATATCATTGTTTCCTTGAATCTTGGAAAATGTGGTTAATGACAATTTCAGTTTGCATGTAGGAGGAGGACAACAAAGATACCTGCGATGTGATAATTGAATGCGACTAATACACGAGGAATGATTCTTGCAATGTAATTCTTCGCTCTGTCTCTTTGCCGGATTGTGCGGAGAAAAGCTGGAGTCAGTAGAATCTCACTGGGCCGACTGTTGTCAGTGGTGAATATATTCCATTTGGTTTGTTGGCAGTATATTATCCACATCAACTTTGGTAGAATTTCCATTTCTATTGCCTCGCCAAAGATAATCGTATGCCATTAATCCACCATTATGTTCAGCAAAGTGTAATACCCGTGAATACATTATTATTATTATTTTTTGTTAATCACTGAAAGGACATTGCATCTAGAGGTAGCTGCTATTTAACTTTGCTTCTGTAAGTGATGTGTAGACATAGTGATTGAAATTGATGTCCAACTTTAAAGAAGACCTCGAAGTATGAGTTATTTTGCATCTTGCTATAGATTTTTATTTATTTTATTTTACTTTTAAGATGGCTGGTTTTCTGCTGGGGTAAATAGTCTAGCGTTTTCCTTCTGATTAGAATGGCCATTCTTATTGACTAACTAAACTGTTTGTCTAAGACAGGTTGCCTTCTCCTGTTGCCCTAAGGGAAGAAGGCCTGTGCCCTTTGACACCTGAAGAAGCGGTGCTTATGCTAGCCACTCTTGGTTTTAAAAGGCTTTGGACACCTAAAAGTCTTTTGGCCAAATATCAGTTGTTTGGGAAAAATATTAGAAACTCCGTTAAGGGAAAGCTGGCCTTATGAAGGTTGAAAGCCCAAGGCATCTCTCGGGGTGCCTTGGGCTTTCAGCTTTGGCTTTGCCCTTGTTTCTGCCCTTGATTCTATTGTTCATCTTCTTTGTTGAGGCAGACGTTTGGATTGTGTAAGGCTACGGAGGGCGGGCGATGGACTAAAGAGAGGCCGGCGATAGTCATGGCAACCAAGGCGACCGTCGCCGATGGGTCACGCGACCTCCAGCGGGTATCTAAGCCGCGCGATCCCCGGCGAGGGTCGCGTGACCTCTGGTTGTGAGGTTGTGCGACCTCCGGTAGACCCAAATCTAGGTCGGGTGACCCCAGGTGGCCCTCGTCAGTCATCTCCGGGGGCTACCTAAGGCCGGTGGTGGCCGCCTACCTCATCGGCCAACTCTTTTATTTTTATTTTTGATATTTTTTTCTTTCTTTTATTAATCACCAAAATCTTTTGTAAATATAATATTTCCAAATACTATTTTACTCAAAGATATTTCACAATAAACTTTCAAACTACAATTTAACAAACATAATTTGCATTTTGGAAAACCCCTTTGACTTTACATTTTTCAAAGGCTTTCCCCAAAAGTCCAACCAAACGCATCCATAATTTGCCTCGCCGCTTTTCTCACCCTCCGTTTAAACACGCGCCATTCTATTGGGTTGTTCTTCGTCAAGGTATTCGCGAGTCTTCTCTTGTTCGGCCTTATTGTCGGTGTCTTTCGTCCACCGTAATATATTCGGTAATCAGAGACCGAGGATGATGGCTGACTCCCTGAGTCCGTCATGGCAAAGGCATCCGCTGGGCTGCAGACTATAAAGTCCAAAGCAGCTAACTGTAGAATTACGGGGAAAGGCAACGAACAATCAGACTAACGATAGTTGCGACAGAGATTAGTCCATAATCGTTGCATGCTTCTCAAATCGTCACAAGAAAATGAAGAAAAGAGAAAAGAACATGTACAGAAGGCTAATGAAATCAAGCTAGAGGCAACTACTTCACGCACACTATATAGATGACAAGAAAGTCAAAAGATAACTTTTTTGCTTAAGAACACCAATTCGGGCAGGCCCGAACCGCACAAATGGGTTGGGACACGGTTCCCTCTTTCTCTTCCACTCTCTCCTTTTTCTCCTCTTTCGGGCACGTGTGGCTTTTTCTCTTTTTAATTTTTTCACCAGACGCGAGCTGACATAATTTACAGCAGCTAGAAGCTGGAACTCTCTCTCTCTCTCCCTTTCTTGCTTCGACCAACACCTCGATATCTCAATTGCCCAGTTGATCGAAAGTAAAAAGGTTCGATTTTTCGGATGAATGTCTCTTTTTTTCAATGGGTTCTTGTGTTCAGTCCTTACATTTGAGTTTCTTGTCATGTGCAAGAATTGCAATAAAAATCTCGCTTTTTACAATCAATCAGTGATGCGATTTTTGTGTTATAAAAAATAATTCTTTCTTTTGTTGTCTTCGTTGGCTAAAGGCCCTAGCTCCATTAATGGGGGCGCTAAGAGATTTCGTCGGATCAGAATCCAAAGGTTGTTTGTTCAAATCCCATAAACTTAATTTAAAATGCTTTGAATTAAAGTAATCAGCACAGATAAAAAGATAAATTTAATATCTCCACGAGGCTAGTAAAAGATTTTGCAGGCCTCTAAGTATGCGCTTGGAGTGCATTTGACCAAAGTCTTTGCATTGATTTTAGGGCAAAGAGTTTTTCACCAAATGCGAATAATATTTGGTAAACATTATTTGCATCAAGGAATTTGCTCTTTTTTTTTTAAATAAAAAATTATAATAGTGACCCCCCTCGATAACTCAAGTGAAGCTGGAAACTTTAGTTACAAGTGTTGCCTAGATTATGCGACCCCACGTGAGCCAAATCAAAGGGCCTTTAATGTCACACAACTAGTTGATGGATCACTAAGGTCGTATGACCCTAGGTGCGAGCTGCTGAGATTGTACAACCCCAGGTGAGGTGACGTTGAAGTCATCTGACCTCAAATAAGCCAGATCTGGACTCCAAAGTCACACATGCTGGGCGATGAATAGCGCGACCCCAACTGAAATGACAATGGCGTCCGTTTAGCTCCTCCGAGCCACCTCTGCAAATCCCATATTTGTAGGGTACAAACAACGATCAGTGTTAAAATGAAGAGGTATACGTACTCCAGCTTTACGTGGAATTTTCTGTGGCACCTTAGATTAAGGGAATGCAATTGAGGAGTCTAGTTTGTATCTTTTTATACAGTAATTACGTCTGATATTCATTCATACTAGTAATAAAATGTTGTCTATGGATGTTTGTTTATTTGTACGAATAAGTCCACAAGACAGCACTTGTTCAGAGCGTAAATTTTCATGGTGCGGTTGCGCTGGGAATGCTCTCAAAGACATAGTGAAGCAGATGCAATCAATGGAGATTTCTTTACAGGAATTGGTAAGATAAATATATTTTATCAAATTTTCACTTCGCCTCAGACATGTCTTTATCAGCATTTAAGTTATGAGTCGTTTATTTGCATGTCGTGAAGTGATCGAATGAACTTATTGACCAACAAATCCGTTACTAGCAAATGGATTTATGCCGACTGTTTGAACAGCAATCATTTAACACAAGCTTTGCACAATTTCCTTTTCTTTTTAGAAGAAAATAGTCATTTTATTGATCAACTTGTGGAAAGAAAAACATGGGGGACTACATTTCCGTGCAAGTCCATTACAGCATAATGTCCCACATATACAGCCCACATCGAGGTGTCAAACCTTCTCGGAGAAGATTAACTTGTTATCCCTAGAGTAACTTTTATTTGTTGTACAATGGCCCTTCAACTCGGCACTATATGATCACTAAGGCTGACTATCGTCCCTGCTCGATGGCCCTTCCAGGCTAACTTCCTCACTAATGCCTTCAAATTGTTCCCCTTGATGTGCTACCAGGCCCAAGTAAAGTCACCCTTCGGGTCCCTTACAGATCTCGTACATGAGAGTAGCTGTAAAACTTGTCGCCAAATCAGCTTTGAGAATACACTAAGAGAACTAGTGCATTCAATATTCTTCATGCTGTCTAACTAGCACATAGGGGCTATCAATGTCACACCTAGTTTTTATCTTGTTCGTAAGTGCGCAACCAATTATGAATCACCAGAGAAGTTATAGAGCCATATTTTCGCACATTAGGCTTAAACCAAACAAGCCCAAGCAAAGTCTATTATTCCCACATTTCCTCACCAGCTTCCAAGCCTCCTTTATAGAGAAAGAGCCCCTACATGATCCAGTAAATACTACTTTGTCTAAAGAGCCAGAGTTTGGAAAAATCAAGCCGCATAAAGCCATTTGAGTTTCAAGCAGATCATCAGACCTTGCTGGAGGCCATCTCCATCCATTTGCGTTGATAACATTTGCAACTGTGGCTATATTACCTAAAGCTTAGGATATATTTGCCTTGATAACATTTGCCTTGATAAAGCGTATGTAAACTTTTGCATGGACGTGGTATGAAAGGGGAAAATGAAAATGCTTAGGATTGTTTGTAAGAGCTGTATATACAACTGCCATTGCTAAACACTGTGATTTCAAATGTGTCTAAAGAACTTAGCTCAATAAGGTGTTTGATAAGTTGTTTTTAAGAAGGAACAAGTTCAACTCCTTTTGATGGAATGAATTGGTTTTGCGTCCCCTCTGCTTCATATATTTCTCATGTCTCCAAGTTTGACAATGCTACTGTTGGCGTTATTGAACAGAGGGTAGCAGTGGAGCTTGCAAACATTCACTCTACCCACCTCACAAGGTATGAATGCTCTTCCCCCATAATGCCGTTGAGAAAGGCTTTCTTTGTGGTATTGACTAGTTATGCGTTGTTGATGTTTCGGCGGAAGAACGGTCCAACCTACCGCTGCCAACCTACAGCAGGCAGAGTCAGAGCCCAGTGAGTGTTGGGCCAGAATGGCTCGGTAGTATGCCAAAATGTCAATGCTTTAATTTAAATCATAATTTTTGTAGCTTGATAGCAGTGGAGCTTTTTTTTTTTTTCAAAAATTTGCTTTACTAAACTCTTGGACGACGGATCTATTGATCCTTGTAGTTTCCCCGACAGTATGACTTGTCCTAGTGAGATATTTGGCAGCTTGTCTCTCTTTATCATTACTCTTCCAGTTTTACCTATTTCTAATGGTTGTTTTCTGGAGAGAATGCAGGGCTAATGCTAAATCTATGGCAAAGAATGATGCGAGAAACTTACAGCTTCACTTTCGAACCTAACTGTCACTTCCTCTATTTACTGGGAAGAAACTAGAAAAAGAGAGAAGAGGGGGGGGGGGGGGGTGTCATTATATCTAGCCCGGAATCCTCCATTAATTTGGACGTCGTTGTGCTAGAAGGTGGCTTCAACAAAGAAGATAAAGATGACCAGACCCAAGAAGAGTTTGAGAACTACACGGTTAAGGAACGTCAAGGAAAGAAGCTGCTTTTCATAGAAAATCTCCAAGTGACACTCAAGAAAGGTGTTGGGCAGCTGGAAGAACTAACATTTACTGACAATTCGAGCTGGAATAGGAGTAAAAGTTTCCGTAAAGGGCTTAAGTTGGCATCAAGTTATTGTTGGAGTACACAAATCTGGGAAGAAAAAACAGATGCCTTCTATGACAAGGAACATAGAGGAAAATGTAAGTCCTTCCAGTCTTTTTACAGTATATGAACCTGTCCTTTACGATTGACCATAACATGGTTTTGGATGTCCACAGCCATCAAATTTTTAATTGAGAGCGTCATCCTATACAGAACTTAACCTCTTGAACAAAAATTCTAATAAATAATAAACATCGAGCATCTTTGTTATCAACTATTGTTGACACTTTGATCTCTTTCAAGAGAGAGTTTGGATGCCTATTAGAAGTTAGCTTCTAGTCATTAATCTAATAGTGACCGAGACCTTATATGCATGTTCTCTTCATTTACTACATATATGAAGCATCCTCCACCTGTATCTGACGATGAGGTCTAGAGGTTGGAGAAGATTGCTGAAGATGGGAAATCTTACCAAAAACTGAGTGAAGCCGGAATACATAAGGTGAAGGACTTTCTATTGCAACTCTTTATGGACTCCAAGAAACTGCGAGAGGTAGGCACTTAGTTAATGATTCTCCATTAGGGGTTAGGGATTGATTGACAACCAAGAATGTAAGGCTTGTGTCTTCACTCATCATAGAAATTGGAAAGAGCATAATACCGACGAACTGGAATATCCTCTTAGATCATGCAAAGACTTGCAAAACAGATTGGTAATTGTACTGTCCCGATGGCATGAGGAAGCATGGTGCTGTATTCAACACTAATTGTCAAATGATCGCCCTAATCAAAGACCTAATCAAAGACGGTGCATGTTTGGCTACTCATCGACTTTCTCCCCAAGAGAAGGTAAGTAACTAAGGAGTTCCTACCGTGTTTTGTTCAAACAGTTCATGCCCTACACACCATCATGCTGAATTCATAATTTGTCCCATATCATCTATACAATCAGTAATTTGACCTTTACTCATAGCTGTGGCTTAATAGGTGTTAGGATTGATAAAAGATATGGAAACTTGGAACAGGAGTTAGTATGACATCTAGATGCTTTGTTTTTCTTTTTGTTTTTTTTTTTAATTATTATTACTACCAAGACTGTTCTCTGAGATGCGTGAAGCTTAATTATTTGGGAAAAAGGCCAAATGCAAAGATAATAACGTGCACCTGCATATGATTAAGGACAACCTGCTGAAGTTCTTTTCCAGCACCACAAATAACTTTTGGTACACGTTTCATACCCTATCACTGAACAATCTAGTAGACTAAAATCATAAAAGCCAACCAAAAAAGCCAGAGTCCTATAGCATCATCAGGGCTTAAAAAATTAGCCATAACACCTTGCCCAGAGAAAATTGATGGACTGCAGGACTAGTCCTAGCACCATCGAGAAGACTAAAATATTCCTCCTGAGGAGAAGAGTCAGGACCTAGATAAGCAAACGAAAACAATTAAAGAAAGAACAATGAAATGCTATCTACTGCTATGTATTAATAGTCCCACTTGCCATGGTCACTAACCAGGTTTGGCAGCAAATCAAACTTCCTCATGAAATATGTTAATGGCATCAGCCCACTGCTTATGATGTCCAGATGACATGAAGTAATTCATCAATGTCCAAAGCCTATTGAGCAACTTGATGAAGTTCATTTTTTCTACACACAGGAAGCAATTGATAATCTAAGGAGGCATTTGGCTGACAAAGATTCTCAAAAGTCTGTTCTAATTTCAATTTGAGAATTAAAACAAACTAGAAAATGCGTTTGGTGACACTCCAAAAGTAGCTAACGAATAAAAAGGAAAACTATTTTCAGAATCAAAATCACAGACTGAAGATGACTTTTTAGTATTCTCACTCCAAATGCAAACATGGAGATTTGGAATACCTGTTTTTGGAATGTGATGTAACCCAAGCATATTCCCACAATTTTCATCCCTAATGACATATATCATTTTCACTTAACAAACATTTTGTCAAAAAAAATAAAATAAAATCGAAAACAGTTTCTATGAAGACAGAAACTAAGCAGGCCTTAAACAGTCGGGAACAAATCCTCCTCTAGATTCCACTCTACCATCCTTACCTGCCAATCTGAGGAAATCAAGCAACAATCTCTCAAAACCGAATCGGAAAACAATCGAATTGATGCCGCCCATTAGGAGGTCGAGGAAAGAAGGCTCGAAAGGGAGCCGAACCTGGGAAGCGAAAGCGGTCTGTCGAAACTTGAAGCTGAAATGGAAGCGTGCGCTATTGGAGCAGAGCTGGTACAGAGCTGTTACGCTCGGTCTGATAGTCGGAGGAAGGGGGCAAGGGCGGATCTTTTTCTTTTTCTTTTGTTTTTGAAAATTGAAAATTGAAATATCCATTTCTTTTTTCCTCTCTTTTACTTATTTTAAGGACGTGTTTCACATTGGAATATGAATCTTTTGATTTTTTAGTGGCAAAGAATCTTCTTAATTAATAAGTTAATTTTCATAGTCACAACTAGATGCGAAACAAAGAAGCTCTCGTTTGAGTCTATTCCCCTATCGATTTCATTTATTTTTCCATTCCATTTCTCTATTTTGTACCTTCAATTTTATCGTGTCAAATGGATCATGACTTTTTTAGAATGCGTATGATCATTTACCGACTAGTTCTGAAAAATACTAGATTTTGTTATGATCTTCGTTGTTCTGATGGAAAAAAGTTTGTAATATTTGGTACAGCAAAGATTGGTCGAAGCGATGGTTGATAATTCCTTAAGAGTATCAAATGATTTCTTCTTTGAAATTCATTATGAAAACGATGGAAATGAAGAATTCCTTTTTACCTTTGTCTCCCTTTTTCTGAGCAAATGAAGCCTGACGAGACTAAACCATATGCTACGAAAACGTCATTGTCTATCTTTTGTTCATTTAGTTTTTGCGTTGCTTATACCTGATATCAACTTTTGTTAATTGCTATACAATTATCCAGAAATAAAATCGCAAAAATTCTTAAAATGAACAAAAGAAAAAAAAAACTCCAAACAGAGTAGCTCAGCAAATTGAAAAAGGGAAAAAAAAAGAAAAAAAGAAAGAAAAGGAAGACGAAAAATTGAAAGAAAAAAGCAGTGCATTGAAAAAAAATCGTAAATTTTCTTCATATAGTATTGGATTTTCTAACCATCATTGGCCTAATCTGTGCCCTTGCCGGTGTCTTGGCAACGCAAGACTCTTGCCAAGACTTCATCGACAAGCAAACCGCCGCTCGTGCTGAAGTAGGGGTCGGCCCGATAACCTAGAGTCGTACAGTCGCGGCTTACGCTCAGAAGTACGCGGGACGAGCCTAGATGCGACTGCGACCTCGAGCGCTCCAGAGGGCCCTACGGCAAGAACCTAGTCAAGGGCTATGGCGTCCTGAGCAGCAGAGACTCGGTCAAGATGTGGGTGGGAGAGAAGGATAACTACGACTACCGCTTGAACTCGTGCGTGGGAGGCGAGTGCCTGCACTACACTCAAGTCGTGTGGCGCAACTCGGTTCGTCTAGGATGCACTAGAGTGAAGTGCGATAACAGGCGGTGGTCTATGATCCTCCCGGCAATTACGGATGGTGAGCGGCCATATTGAACGGTCTATATAAGTTCTGAATAAACTCTTATGATTCAGACGATTCTGCAAAACCACACCACTCCCTATTTGAGACATACATATCGGAAGCTTACTGTCACTAGACGACACTTCCTACCCAGAAGTTCCTACCTTTGCATCTCTCTCGTTATCATATAGAAAGTCACACAACAAAACACAAATCATCATAACTTAGCAATCTCGATACGCTTTCTCGGTTTCCTTTTTCGACGGCTTGTTTCTGATCCCTCCATACGAATCCTCTTTGCCAGACTCGGCCATTGTGTGCTTTGTGGGAACTCCCGCTTGGCAATACCGTGCTCATCGTCATCATCGTCACCGGTAGTATCTTCTGAGTCTGTTTCGCCAGTGCTAGAAGCTAATGGACTCGGAGGTTAACAACTTGCCACTGCAGATTCTGCAGCTGCTACTGGTTCAGGGGTATGAAGATCCGCGATCCCCAGCATCAAGTCCTGTTTCGTTAATTGCTCTACAAATTATCCAGAAATAAATTCGTAAAATTTCAAAATTAACCAAAAAAAAACAAAAAACAAAACTCCAACCAGAACAGCACAGCAACACAAAAAGAAAAGGTAATGAAAAAAATGAAATGAAAGTAAATTTCCTTCGTATAGTCGCTTAGTAAGTGTCTAGGCATTTCTTGGAAATCCTACTGCTTTCTACATTTTTTCTTTTTTTTTTGGTTCTGTTGTTGTCGACAAAAACGATGCATTTTTTGCACACTAACATACGTTATCACTGATTAAGAAGAAAAGAGGAAAATCTATAAGATAAGTGCGGATCGAGTGGTCTGCCCATTCATGTTTCGATCACCATATTGCATATAGCCCACATGTACGCTTGTGTCACGGGCCGATCGATAGGGATTGTGACCGCGCGGCGACTCGGGAACTCTAGGATCGGAATGGATCGCCAAAGCGCCTAAGCCAAGCCTTACACAGTCGAACGCTCACTCGCTCGCCTTACCCGGATCGTAGAGAGAGAAAATATCTAGAGAGAAGAGCTCTGGAAAGAAGACTTGCTTTGTATTGCGGAAGTAGTGGATGTTTACAAATGAAGGAGGACACCCCTTTTATAGTGGAGGGCCTCGGATTACATCCATTGATCTGGAATTCTATCGGCGGACGAGATCGCACCGCCTCAACTACCGACATAAGTACTTAACTACCATCTACCGACATAAATGAAAGGGAACAGACTCCCATAATCTAGCTTAATGACATCTTCGCCCGTCCTTGTAATTCGGGGAGAAGACTTGGTGGGAATCCGAGTGAGAGCAGGAGGTCCACGGGCGAGTTGGGGTCAACCTTGGGGAACCTCTCGGGTCGTCCATTTCTAGGCCCGTGACATTCTCCCCCACTCAATCGAGCGACGTCCTCGTCGCTCTCAGCTTGGCGGGCAGCCTTGCGGGCTTTGGCACGATCTTTCTTGTGTTTGTTTCTCTTCGCTCGGACGCTCATGAACGAAGGACCACAACCTTCGATGATGAAGTCGGATGCGCGCGGCTCGGTCTTCGGCTTGGACGGAGCATGCGATGCACACTCAACCTCGGGGAAGAGTGCTTGGATAGGCATGTCGTGTGTTGGAGTCGGATCTAACTTGACCAGCGGCTTCACCTCGGACAGTTTGTTGATGCGCATGACGGCCTTCAAGCTCTTGTCGAGGCGTCGGATCGACGCGATGGTCTTGGTGTCGACCACCCCTTTGATCATGGGGATCATCGACGGGCATTTTTGATCGAGGATCATCATACATTTGGTCCTCATGTCGATCATGGCTCCCACACTATCGAAGAATTGCATGCCGAGTATAAGATCATAATCGTCAAGAGGAATTACCTCGAACAACATTCGTCCCTTCCATCCGCCAATCTTGACGTCCACGTCGGGTGTTGCTCCAACGCCATGGAAGTCGTCCGAATTGATGGGCTTATACGACTTCCCGGACGGCTCGATGTGTAGACCCAAGACCTTTGCGACCTCGGTCGACATGAACATGTTGGATGCGCCGATGTCGACCAAAGCGTAAAGCGTTCGGCCGCCCACTTCAACCTCCACAAAGAACATATCGGTGTTTGGAGTGATTCCTTCTCCTTTGGTCGGAGATCGGGCTTGGCCGGAGTTGATCATCTTCACAGCCCCGATCCGGATCTGCCGTTTGTCTTCTTTGGGCGCCTCCTTCTCTTCCTCGATGGCAAGGAGGGCGTTGATTCGACCCTTCTTCGGGCACTTTTGGGTCCAGTGCGGACCTTTGCAAATAAAGCAAGGAGAGGGTGGAGGTTGATCGAACTTACTCACGTAGTCGATCGGTGGTCGACCTCTTTGGAAGGACGGCTTAGAAGTCCCTTCTCCCCACGTCTTGGCTCGGCCGCCTTGATCGTGCGCGCCACGGGGAGAGCTTCTCGTGTCGTCTTCGGGTCGATCCGACCTCCAGTCTCTTGCTCGGTTGTTCCTCGGCTCAACCTTGGTGAGGTCGATGAGAGACTCGGCCATGCTCAGCGCACGCGCTAGACTACTCACGTCCCGCCGCTTCAGCTCAAGTTGTGCCCATGGCTTGAGTCCATCCATGAACGCTCCGAAAGCCTCCTCTTCGCTTAGGTTGCGAATTTGGAGTTTGAGCTCCGTGAACTCCTTCACGTACTCTCGGATCGTACCTCTTTGCTCGAGGCGATGGAGCTTGCTTCGGGCTTCTTGTTGAGCGAACTCGGGGAAGAAATAGTCACGGAATTCCCTTACGAAGTCGTCCCACGTGTTCACGGGATTGGCGCCGCGTCGAATCTCATCGCACCTATTACGCCACCACAGCATCGCCGTATCAGACAGGAACATGGAAGCGGTTCGTACCTTGATCGACTCGTCATGTATGTTGGTGGCGCCAAAGTACTGCTCCATGCTCCACACGAAGTTGTCCACCTCTTGGGCGGACCGGTTGCCTTTGAACTCCTTTGGCTTCGGGACCTCAATCTTGGTCACCGTTTGAGCAGGCACCGCACCATTCGTGATGCTAAGTTTGCATAGGGCAAGCTCGGTCTTGAGCTCTCGGATCTCCGCCTTCATGGCTTCAACCTCGTCCCTACATGGGCTTACCTCTTCGATTATTTGGACGCGCTCGTTCAAACCATCGATCGATGCTTCGAGAGCTTCATCCTTGTTGAACAATGGAGCCGTGGCTTGGTTGATGCCGGTCGTGAAGTCTTCACGGAGCGAGCCCTCAACCTCCATGATCCAATCTCGCACATCGTCAAGACCTTCCATGAGTTCGAGCACAGCACTCCGAACCTTCCCGATCTTCTCATCGAACGTAGCCGCAGCATCCACCGAGGCGTCTCTCTTCTTTGATTTGCTGCGCGTGTCCTTGACTGGCACAACCTCTCCAACTATGTTCGCATCTTGGCTCGACATTCTTTCAAACAGTTGGTGCTCTTCAATCTCTTGGATACGGATCTCTCTTTAGCTCTGATACCACTTGTCACGGGCTGATCGATAGGGATCGTGACCGTGCGGCGACTCGGGCACTTTAGGATCGGACTGGATCGCCAAAGCGCCTAAGCCAAGCCTTACACAGTCGAACGCTCACTCGCTCGCCTTACCCGGATCGTAGAGAGAGAAAATATCTAGAGAGAAGAGCTCTAGAAAGAAGACTTGCTTTGTATTGCGGAAGTAGTGAATGTTTACAAATGAAGGAGGACACCCCTTTTATAGTGGAGGGCCTCGGATTACATCCATTGATCTGGAATTCTATCGGCGGACGAGATCGCACCGCCTCAACTATCGACATAAGTACTTAACTACCATCTACCGACATAAATGAAAGGGAACAGACTCCCGTAATCTAGCTTAATGACATCTTCGCCCGTCCTTGTAATTCGGGGAGAAGACTTGGTGGGAATCCGAGTGAGAGCAGGAGGTCCACGGGCGAGTTGGGGTCGACCTTGGGGAACCTCTCGGGTCGTCCATTTCTAGGCCCGTGACACTTGCATGTTGAGATCATACGAGGTCTACGACAGATCAAATCACTGCACTTTTATCTACAAGTGAGGGTGATACATGTCCATCACTCTTGCTTTCCAATTGAAATGATAAAGCCAATATCAATTCTGGCATAGTGATCCGTATTGAACAGCCAGCCGAAATCCTTTGCAGAAACAATATTGTTTAATTGAGGTCCATACGTTCTTCTGTAATCACTCGGCACACTCCCAACGAAATAAAGTGGCCTAACAAAAGGGGGCTTGGCTCCGTTCCAGCAGAGCTGGTACGGAAGCATCGGAGGACTCATGGGACATCACATTGATGCGAATGTGGCGGTGGATTAGTTGTTCAAATTGCAATTTGGAAAAAGCAATGTGATCATCTTCACTTCAGATAACCTAAAACAAACGCAAAATACTGGTAAAAAGACGTTTCCTCAGCAAGAGGAGGCAGAATCAATGCGGCATCTCCTCCTCCACCGTTTATGGACAAGAATGGTTTGCACAATTTCCGATGCTTGCACCGAATGATCTTTGGGTAATTGGAGCTTTTATGGAGCAAGAGCTCACTTGGCAGGGCATTCGTTTACGGTGCCGCAAGAAAAGAAGAATTTTTGGACCTGAGCAAGTTCTTAAACTGTTCACATAGTTTCTTGGGAGGGTTCCCTAAAACCCCTTCCCACGGGGCTCTTCGCCACAACCCAAACCCCCTTCGGGGGGAGAGGGCAAGTATCCCACCCTGGACCCCCACGACGCCTCATTCCCGTGAAATACCAGGTCAAGGTACAAGGAAGTGAAAGGGGCTCTTCCCAGAAATGGGGAGAGCCCCTTGGCAGGGCATTTGTTTACGGTGCCGCAAGAAAAGAAGAATTTAACTCAATTCCCCGGGCGGATAATACCTGTTAAGGGGCATTCGTTTCAGGATTCAGAACCCAAATCTTCTCAAGGCCTATCAAAATATGTTTCGCAAGTTTCATGCCCGTCATTTGGTTGCTCGTACATATAAAACTCAACACAATTCTATCTTTTTTGATATCTGGTGACTATCCACCATACGAGAGATATCCATACCTCCATTTATAGTATTCTGAAAGCCCAAACTTGGATCAAGTTTAAATTTAAACCAATGATTATGACCTATAATTTCAATTAAATGCTTATAGTAGAGATTGCCAACTTGTTAAATCGGAATCAAATCAGATTTTACCTCACCCTTTCCAGCCATATAATGTCAATAATCCATATCATTGCATACGATAGGTTTGTAAAAGGATTTAACACCAGGATGTTCTGAAAGATATGGCGTGTCTCAAAATGTGTGAAGTATAACTTACTATAACAAATTCATACATCTATCTGATCACCCTCCACGACTGTTCTATGTGATGCCTAAAACTCAATAATTTATCAGAGAGAAAAGCCAAATGCAAAGGTAATAACGCACACCTGCAGATGATTGGCGACAACCAACTGCAGTTCTTTTCCAGCATGACAGACAAATTTTGGTACTAACTTCATACCCTATCATTGAACAAACTAGCAGACTAAGATCATAAAAACCAACCGAAAAGAACAGAAGTCCTACAGTGACACCAGAACTTTAAAAAACCAGCTGTGCCACTTCACCCAGAGAATTAACAAGAAACTGATGGACTGCAGGACTGGTCCTAGCACCACTTGGAAGACTCAAAAATTCCTCTTGAGCAGAGGAGTCGAGACCTAGATAAGCAAACAGAAACAGTCAAATGAAGAACAATGGAAAGCCATCTACTGCTCTGTATTAATAGGACCACTAACCATGGTCATTAATAAGGCTTCATAACAAATCAAACTTCTCATGAAATATGTTCGTGGCATCAGCCCACTGCTTGTGCATGACCGATAATGATGTCCAGACGACATTAAGTAAATCTTTGATGTCAGAAAACTGTCGAGCAATTTGATGAAATTCATTTTTACTGCAGACAGGAAGAGATTGAGAATCTAAGGAGGCATTGGGCTGATAAAGATTCTTAGAAATCTGTTCTCGTTCTATTTGAGAATGTTAACAGTCTAGAAAATGTGTTTGATAACACTTCAAAAGCAGTTAATGAAAGGAAAACTACTCTTCAAATTAGAATTATAAACCAAAGACCACTTTTTAGTGTTCACATGCAAACATGGAGATTTCAATTAAAGAAGCCTATTTTCCTATTGTGACGAGCATATTCTCACAACTTTCATCCCTTACAACATACATCATGTTCACTCAACAAATTTTTTGTGAAAAAACATTGAAAACAGTTTCTATAAAAATGTAATCGAAAACTTAGCAGGCCTCTAATGGTAGAGAACAAAAATGACACGTAAATCATGCAACAGTGTTTAAAATTTTGCAAGAGTAACTCCTGCATTTTTGTCCCACTACTTTCAACATCTAAACTACATTGACGTCCAGAGGTTTCTGCGGAAAGATAGTATGACACTTAAAGGTCGGGTGAAAACCTTATTAAGCATGAACAAAATCATTCAGGCTACGAAGTATGAGTCATCATGTTGTTCAGCTTATTGTGGCTCAAAATTGCTCTATTTTAACCATCAATTTCGTTTTAAGGATCATGATCATATCGTGAGTTATGCGAGTTTTACTTTCAGTGCATATAAACAATCCTAATATAATCATCATATCAAATACATCACTACTACAAAAACTATTTAATATATATATAATAAAAAAAAAACGAGAACAGAAGTTTCACCTCAAATTTGAATAACACTGAATCCTAGTGCAATTTCACCTCTATTGGAATATTGAAGTATTTCAACAATGTCTTCAACAAGTTCTCCTGCGCATGCAACCATCAAATGACAAAGGTCCTTGGATGAAGCCACCTAATGAAAACAATTACTAGCCAGTTAGCTTGCTCTGGTGGAACATCTAACCTGATATCTGGAATAATCCAATCATATGAATAAACTGAATAAGAAAAGAGAACTTTCTCGAGTCAAAGCAATTATCAGGAGAGATTGTCTTCAAACTCTGCCAATTGAAGCGATGAAGCACCCACCTTCGAGTCCTCCGTGACCATCGCCAGCAATTATCAGGAGAGATTGTCTTCAACCTCTGCCAATTGAAGCGATGAAGCACCCACCTTCGAGTCCTCCGTGACCATCGCCAGCAAATCCTTCTCCGAATTCCACTCCGCCATCTTCACCTGCCAATCGCAAGAAATCGAGCCAAAACCTCACAAAACCGAATGGGAACACAATCGAACCGACCCGCCCATTATTAGGTAGCCAAAAAAGGCCGACCGGAGCCGAACCTGAGAAGCCACCGGTTTGTCGAACTAAAGCTGAAACGGAAGCACGCGCCGCGACCCTTCGTCGGT
The DNA here is from genome assembly GCA_019915185.1 of Eucalyptus camaldulensis. Lineage (NCBI taxonomy): Eukaryota > Viridiplantae > Streptophyta > Magnoliopsida > Myrtales > Myrtaceae > Eucalyptus > Eucalyptus camaldulensis. The sequence continues at coordinate 10,257,475 of JAHSVA010000013.1, read as the reverse complement.
CTCCATGGCTGGAAAAGCTCCGGGAGCAGCTGAAAACGCAGCCACCAGCTGCCGGGGCAAGCCGCGAGGGAGGGTACAGAAGCGGTGGCGGCAGCAAATGCAAACTGAGAGAGGGAGAGCTGGAGCAGGGTGGAGCCCGAAAAACCCTAGAAGAAAGCCTGAAGAGCGAGACGGAAGAGACGAGCGAGAGAGTAACGAAGTGCACTGGAAGCCTGACAATTTTTGCAGAACAGGCGGGAGAGAGACGATGAGGAAGGAGAGAGGATCTGATTACGGGCCGAGCCGGGCCATTAGTCGGGCTTTAACTTCTTCTTCGGGCTCGTTCATCATAAAAGAAAGAACGTATGAGATGACACAACGGGCCGCTACGGGCCTTGAAAGTTGTGCGCATAGGGAGGGATCACAACAACATTTTCTCGAGAAACTCGAAAGAACTCGTGATTGAAAGACGTTGGTTAGTCAAAGGTAATGACCCGCCGTTAAATATTCTCGCTACTCAAGATAGAGGCCGTGTTGCAGTGGGATTTCGCCATTAGAAAGAGAGGAGTCAAAATTGTGCAGTTAGATGAACCACCTAACTAAAGTCCAAGCTCGATTCGATCGTTGCTATCGTCGCTATCATCGCACTACGAAATATATTCTCAATTTGCTGTCTAATAAAAATTATCGTGACTTTTTCTTAGATGAGGGCCTATTTATTACTTGTCTATGTAGGACCTTGTTATCATTGATAATGTCATTCATCTATGGACAGAACAGCTTTATTTACTAATTTTTCATCAAATGGTGTCTCTCTCCTCCAGTTCTTTCAACATCTTTCTCCAAAAGGTCCTTTGATTTTTCACATGGAAGGAACGCAAGATATGTCATTCAAAGACTGTGCTCATATTTATGCACTTGTCTTGCATCGGCATTGCAACCATGTCGATCGAGTGCTATGTATTGAGTCTTAAGTGTTTCCTGTTATTTACAGGCAATATAACTACTTTTCGCAACGCATACGCTGTTAAATTATGATGTTAAGTTCCCTCATTGTCCTCCATCCATTTGGACTATTAGTTTAATAGGGACGCTAACTTACAAACATAGTTCGTTCTACGATTACTAAAATAGTAGCAGAAGCAAATTTTACAAGACTACACAATGGCTGTGACAGAGGGTTCACCCAAAGGTGTTTTGTGTGACAAACGCAAATTACCTTCTATCCGTTTCCTATCAAGAGTGAGGCTTCTCTCCGTATTCTAGCAATACTCGTGATCCTGGCCTTCTCTTCTTGTTTCTCGGTCCTTGAAATTTTTAACACTAGTTTCTCCCAAACGAGCTTGTGTAAGACAGCTCGTGGATAGTTTAATTTAATACACGGATTTCACTGGTAACTATTTATTGTTTTATCATATTATTAACTTTCGTTTTCACTATTTCTGCACTTATTATGGATTGGGATGGAATACCTTGATGACGTGAAGATATGGAAAGTAATAAATGAAGCAAATCTAACAATGGATTTAACTAAAGTCGACGGGGAGTCATCATAAAAATAATTAATAGAATATCACATATGCACATGTTACATACATATAATCATATATAAAATGCAGTTACTATCTCAGTGCAGATGATTGAACACGAAGCTATTGTGTCTATAAGAGTTTCTCCTTTAGATTGGCAATAAATCCTAGTGAATAAATGATAAAATCAAACAATTTTAGATTCTTGTATGTTTATACAACATTAAGTTTACTGACTACATGATACTCTTTGTTAAAATACAAAACATGAATCTGTGTTAAGAATACAAAACATAATCTCATGATCTTAAACCTACCATTTATTTACAAATTTCGAATATCTGAGATTGGAAAATAGTATGCATTCTGTGACATCCCAAATTTTCAACCCTGTCTTCTACTGAATAAATCGGGCATTTTATTGACGCGTCTATAGGGTTATTCTCAGAGCCGATTACTCTCGAGATAACTAGACTATCTGGGAAAATTATTAAGGAATTTTAAGGCAATAGACTTGAGAACTCGATCAAGAATCGGCTTCTCGACCGTGTCCATCTTTAGAGGTCATTACGGCGCAGTTAAAAAGAAAAATCGATTTGAAATCAGAGATATATTGGATCGACAGAGATGTGTGGCTAATCGTGGGTGACACCACTGAATTAGAAGATTCTCGTCGGCCAACACTAGACTGATTTTCTTATTGTTTTGGTACCCTGTGTCCGTAATTGAATTCTCGAGATTTTCACGACAATCAAGAGTCGCCATTGAGTCGAGTGGGTTCATAGTGGCTCGAAGAAAATCGACCACGGGTCATTTGCACTTAGAAATATCTGAAAGTTACCCAGTAGCCTAGGTCACGCTAAAAACGCATCGAATGGAAATTAACCGTCAATTCGAGTCCGATTTCAGAAATTGAAGTTTTGGCCATGTCACAATAAATTCTAGGAGTGTCGACTCAGTCTCAGAAGATTTTTCTGACAACTGACACTTTTTGGGAAAAAGTCGTCGCAGGATTGTTTTAGTGTAGAAAATGCCGGAGATGGTTTTCAGTCGCAAAATTGAGATGCAAGATGGGTTATTGGATGAGAAAAAAATAGCAAGTGAAGCATTGATATATCAATTGAAATTATGGTGACCAATTGATAATGAATCAAGAGAGAATGGAAGAGCAATTGAGGCAAGACCTTGAAGAATTCGTAACCTCCCCTCACCCTAACATTATTGGACTAGTTGAGAGGTTATGGGGGTCATTTGGATGGTCTAGTGAAGGCCAAGTGTTTTTACTTGGCTAAGAGTGATTCATGGAGGATATTCTTGCAAAATATCAAGCTATGGCCCCACCTCACTCCTCATCTTTATCTTCTTGCCTTCTCCCATCCATGACCATCCTCTCTCTCCCGATTACTTCGTGCGACGCCAGCACCAGCAGAGAGAAAATAATCCAGCTCCTTCAATCTTCGGTCAGCTTGCATCAAAGGAAAGCCCACACACTCCACTCGTCCATCTTCCACTTCGCTGTACCAGTCGGCAATTGAGTTGAAGACGCCGAGGCAGCAACCGAAGCTGCTCCATCTTCCACGCCCTTTTGTCAGCACAGCCACGACGTCCAGAGAAGCCAGGCGCTTCTCCACACGTCATCTCGGTCAAATTCTCCACCGAGCGAAGCACTTGAAGACCAAAGCTAGCACCGAAGGAAGCCACCAGCGTCTCTCTTCAACCACGCGCCCACGATCCAGTCAACGGCGCCCTCTCCTCCACCGTTTGTTGACCGAAGAAGCACCGCCCCCAACGTCTCTAACCTCTGCCGCGTCCACTTGTCGTCAACGCACCTCCATCGGGCGAGATTTCCTTAGCCGCATCCACGGGATATCTCCCTTGCAACTGCCGTGTTGTCCACTCGCGAAATCAACCCACGTCTTGGTCAAATTCGGTGATATCTCGGCGGGTTTGTTGACCACCGAGTGAAATCCCTGCAGCTGCGTTCGTGTCTTCTCCAGCAGCGAAGACCCCACCGAAACCTCGAAGCAGCTCCACGCCTCACCGAACCGCACGTCATCAGCTCCTTGGACCACCGAAGCCGCAAGCCCAGCACAGCGAATTCCAAGCCCAGTCGTCTGTGTATCTTCAGCCCATCTGCAGAGGCATTTCTAGCCCAGCATAAATTGGATTAGAAGCCCAGTACTTTCAGTCTTTCGGGCCCAGCAAAGACAGGCCCAATTCAGTTTTATTTCAAGCCCATTTTCAGCAATTGTAGCCTTCAAGCCCAGTTTTTGAAGCCCAATCGCAGCTAGGCCAAGTCCAAGAGCAAGCCCATTCCAGTGCAAGAACAAATCACAATTGGGCTGAGATTTGTTGGGTGAAGCATTAGGCCCGGTCCAAGTTCGTCGACGCCGCCGAAAATTTCGATTTCGGCCGCCGTCGAGTCGTTTTCGCAGTGAACCGGTTTTCGCGATACACCGGTGAGTTTATACTCTAAACTCTGCTTAGTAGGCTAATGACGTTTAAGGGGTGTTCAGATTTATTTTATTAGGAATTAGGTGGTTAGTTAGATTAAATTAGAAGTTGAATTATTTAATTGAGCATGTTAGGTGGTTAGCATGGTTTACATAAGGCCTAAATAAATTGTACTGTTTATCTAGAAGGGTTCGGGAATTTCTCCGAGTCTGTATTGGCTATTAATTTAATGATTTTGGCCTAGGTTATTATTTGTAGAATTTAAATTGATTTATTTAATTGATTTCAGTAATTATTTAATTATTAATTATTTTCCGGAAATTAGGCCGGGATAGTCGGTGACCGGAATTTCATGCTGATTGCAATGGTGTGGTTAATTTCTGCAATTGAGTGTTAAATTATGCAAATTGAGTGCTGATTGAATTTTTGGTATTTAATTCCAAAATTGTGAATTTCTAATATTTATTCAGAAAATCCCAGGTGTCGGGTTTTGATACCAAAAATGGTTTTTAGTACTATATGAAATAGTGGGATTTCAAAAAGGAGGAATATCAATTTTTTTGGATCAAGTTGACCGTGTCCCCACACACGAGTAATTTCATGTGAATTTCTAATACGAAGAAAAAGGCCAGGCTCACCATTTTAATTGAAGCATTTGAGTGCAATGCACGGTGCCCTGGGCCATATTTGAGTGATCGTGTGATAGTTATGAGAAATCGTCCCGGGCTGTTGAGCTGGACGTTATCCTTATTTGGGATACCCCTGGACAACGGGAAGCCGGTCGCAGTTGATTCTAGACCCTATGCTCCTTCAGGAAAGCCGTCTAATAAAGATACGTGCCATGCTCAATGGGGTGAGACGAAGCCTGGCAATGCCAGAAGACCGCCGAATTAAGAGTAGGCCGTGCTATATGCCGAGATCAAAACTAGGAACGCATGATTAATTGAGTGTGGCGTTTCAGTTATTTGGAGCTTATTTGTTGCTCATGCTCTCATGTTGTCTTTAAGATAAATTGTACTGACCTGCAGGGTGGGTCTGAGACGAGGTAAGTCTCTTGATTGTGTGATTGCGTGCTTAGGACGCTTCTTGGCGTATTTCCCTCCTAATTGGGGTTTAGAGCTTAGACTCGCTGAGATAATATCTCACCCCGTCGTGGGACAACATTTTCAGGGTCGTCGAGTGGAGGACCTGAAGCTGAGAGGAGGTGATCGGAAGCGTAGGTCAGTTAGGACCGCTTCTTTTTGAAATGCCAGTCTTTTGTAGTCTTTTGGCCATAGACCTGTGTTCATGACTCAGTGTATATATAAAAGCATGTTTGTGTATGAATCTATTATATTGCTTTTCTATCCCGAGATGATTACTGTCAGGGGATTTCTTTTCGCTTCCGCATGTGCAATAAAATGGAAAGGGTTGGCGACTCATCCTGGGAAGTCGCAAATTATTATCGACCAGATAGGGATGGGCACGTGCTCGGGGTCCGGGGCGTGACACATTCTTTAATTATACATCTAGCTAGTCATATCGATTATACTAATCCAGGAGGTTGGCCCTTTCACTTGAGAGTATTTTGTACATTGGATTGGATGCATCACTCAATAGTTACACATGGAGAAGTGAGCCAATTTTAGGTGATAGATTTCAACATTCATATGCGAAGTGTATCGGTGAATTACACCATGTAAACCATCCAACCCAAAGTATAAACAATCCAAAGCAGACATTTGGTTATCTTATATATGGAAATAATAAACAATAACGCATGAAGCATAAGCTGGGCACCATCAAAGAGCCATCAAAGCTTGCAGAAATACAATGAAGACAGTTAACCCCCTAGATAGAAGCCATGGGTCAGTATATTTCAGCCTATTCCATCTAACTAAATAGATAAATAGTTAGCTTTTACTCCACATTTTCTCTTCGATGACTGCCCGCCTAGCGGAAAAGGTTCATGGTAGGCATAAATTAAAACTCTTTGAAAAGGGTGGAGCCGAAGAGCTTCAATCGGAAAGCCCCCATGCATTGCTTCTCACTCTGATGCCTCCTGCAGCTTCGAGTATTAGAGGTCCACCCACGAGCAACATGAGCATTACCACCGAAAATTCACGAACATACGTTCATTCTGAATCAGAGATTTCATCTTCATCGTCGTCCAATATGTAGACTAGGGCCCGCTTTCTTGCAACCAAAACACAAGCTGCACTCTACTAGCTGTTGCCAAAGAAAATCAACTTGATTTCACTCAAATGTTCATATAATATGGCCATAACTAATGCGAAGTTTTGATACCTCTGCTGGGTAAAAGTAAGAAGTACAATACTTGCATCACGCTAAAACACAGGCGGAAGCAATACTTGTGTACCTAAAGAGGCTATTGTATGCATGTGAACCATGAATACTCAGTAGTATCTTGCTATACTAGATACCATGATAGTATCAATCATCATGAACATGTACGTAATAGTTCTCAGTCAGTAAATCATGCTGCAATGAACCCTAACATAAGAAGATAATTATTCTCGCTGTGTTTGTCTGGCCACTAATGATTCATCCTTTTTGCACTTTCACCTTCCAATTTATCTAAAATTGATAGGAAAACCTACTACTTTAGCATTTTGCTTCTTCAAATGAAAAAAATATTCTTCTTTGGAGCATCAATTTGCACATTTCCAACTGTTGGAACAAGGATGAAATGGTCCATTAAGCACAACAAACCTGTGCCAGTCATATTTAAACTTAAGAGTAGCTTGTAAAAGTGGAATTTGAGTAAGGAGCACGGATAAGATTAATTCAATTCCAACATCTAGCCAATGAGATATATTTGTTAATGACAATGGCAAGTTTATCAAACAATGAGACAAAAAGGAAAGACTATGGGCAACAATAAGTTACCAAACATCCGAATTGCAAATGGACCTAGTAAGAAACTCAAGGAAAATAGTTTTTTGAGTATACGATTGATGGCGTGGCAATGAATTGATCCTTAGCTTGATTGTGTGGGCAATGTGAAAAATTCTAATTCTTACCACTAATTGACAAGGGCGAATTGCAGTATGGGAATGCTGCCAACTTCTCATTCTTCATCTCTAGGTGTAAAATAAAGTCCTCGATGTGTAATTTCTCTGGGTGAGTGTTTCAAAAGTGCGAATGAGACAACCAAGCAAAGTGTTATCACAAAATAGAAGCAAAAGTGGCACTGCTAATGCATTAGGGTCATCAAATGCACATTTCTTAACCTACATACAAGGCTTCAATTGTCGAGATATGCTGGAGCTTTTGAAGTTATGGTAAGTGAGATAGTGAAACATCCTTTAAAATTGCACGCATATTATGGCATGTATATGCATATAGGAGGAAAAACTAAGCTGTTGCTATTCGTGCTGATGAGGAGAGCAGATACATAATTAATAGGAAGAACATAAGAACAAAAGAACAAAAGTTCATAAAACCAGATTAGTGGTTCAACCAGTCAAACTTGAGAATTGTACACAGAAAAAAAGAGTTTCACTTACTACATTGAGTTCAATGAGCGGAATCTAGTAATATAAATAAGTCTAACATCCCCTAGGCTTGAATAGTAATATCAATAGGTAAAAAGAGTTGAATATGATTCTTTGGTACAAAAATTGACTCTCGCAATTATGAGGTGAGATATGCTAAGATAGAAGCTCTTTCCTTTAAAATTGAGAACATATCTCTACACCTGCTAATTAATGTGAATGTGTAAACATTCTATATCCAAATCTCCATGTACAATACACTTGAAGCTCAAACTTAGATCAAGTTCAAGTTCAAACCAATGATTAATGACCTACAATTTCCATTATGTGCTTTTAGGAGAGATTGCCAACTTGTTGAATTAGACTCAAATTAGATTTTGCTTCACCCTTTCCAGCCACTTAATGTTGGTAATTCATATCATTGCATACGATATGTTCGTATGAAGAATCAACATCAAGATTTTCTGAAAAATATGGCATGTCTCAAGATGTGCAAAGCGTAACTTACAGTAAAAAATTATCTCTATCTAATCACTACCAAGACTGTTCTCTAAGATGCGTGAAACTTAATTATTTGGGAAAAAGACCAAATGCAAAGATAATAATGTGCACTTGCAGATGACTGAGGACAACCAGCTGAAGTTCTTTTCTAGCACCACAAACGACTTTTGATAAATGCTCCATACCCTATCACTGAACAAACTAGCAGACTAAAATTATAAAAGCCAACCAAAAAAGCCAGAGTTCTAAAGCATCATCAGAGCTTAAAAAAGCAGCCATACCTCTTCACCCAGAGAATTAACAAGAAACTGATGGACTACAGAACTGGTACTAGCACCACCGAGAAGACTAAAAAATGCCTCTTGCAAAGAAGAGTCAAGACCTAGATAAGCAAACGAAAACAATTAAATGAAGAACAATGAAATGCCATCTACGGCTCTGTATTAACAGTACCACTTGCCACGGTCACTAACAAGGTCTGGCAGCATATCAAACTTCCTCATGAAATATGTTAATGGCATCAGCCCACTACTTAGGGCCTATTTGGTTTGGCTTTGGGGAAATGCCATTGGGAGAATGCAAATACCTTTGAGGTAAAGGTGCTTTCGAAAATGTTAGACCGTTTGGTAAATTATAGCATTGAAATGCAACTTAGCATAAACACCGTTTGGCAAAATTCACATTTGTAATTAGCTTTTGTTATTTTTTTTTAAGTCTAAAATCAAATTTCGGTAGTCGGCCACCGCCAGACGGCCGGATCTGGCCTCACCTGGTCGCCTGGTCTCGCGCGACAAGGCGAAGCCGCCTGAGGTCACTCGACCTCAGGTGCTCGAGGTCGCTCGACCTTAGGCCACCTCGCCTGAGGTTGTGCGACCTCAGGTGAGGCTTCCCGGCAGCCAGATCTGGCCGCCCGTGGCTAAGCGCCGTACACTGCAAAGAAGAAGACGAACGGTGAAGAAGAAGGCAAACGGCGGAGGAGACGATGAATAATGACTCGGTGAATAGTGAAATCGCATCTCAGAAATACCCAATGCTCAAAGCAGCCCTACCCTAGCATTGGGAATGCTGGCATTGGGCAAAGGGGCTTTCAAAAACACATGCCAAACACCCAAAAACCCGAGCATATTCTCACAATTTTCATCCCTAATGACACATCATTTTCACTTAACAAACAGTTTGTCAAAAAAAAAAAAATACATCGAAAACAGTTTCTATGAAGACAGAAACGCAGCCTTAAACAGTCGAGAACAAATCCTCCTCCAGATTCTACTCCGCCATCCTCACTTGCCAATCGGATGCAATCGAGCAACAGCCTCAAAAAACCGAATCGGAAAACAATCGAATTGCCACTGCTCATTGGGAGGTCGCGGAAAGAAGGCCCGAAAGGGAGCCGAACTTGAGAGGCCAAAGCGGACTGTCAGAACTTGAAGCTGAAACGGAAGTGCGCACTGTTGGAACAAAGCTGGTACAGAGCCGTTACGCTTGATTTGATAGCTGGAGGAAGGGGCAGATCTTTTTCTTTTGTTTTTGAAAATTGAAAATTGAAATATCATTTCTTTTTCCCTCTCTTTTACTTATTTTAAGGACGCGTTTCACATTGGAATATGAATCTTTTGAATTTTTTAGTGGCAAAGAATCTTCTTAATTAATAGGTTAATTTTCACATTCACAACCAGATGTGAAACAAAGAAACTCTCATTCGACTCTATTTCCCTATCAATTTCATTTTATTTTTTCTGTTTAATTTCTCTATTTTTTACCTTCAATTTTATCATGTCAAATGGATCATGAGTTTTTTAGAACGTGTACGATCATTTACTGACCTATTCTGAAAAGTACCAAATTTTGTTATAATCTTCGTTGTTCCGGTGGAAGAAAGTTTGTAATATTTGGTACGGCAAAGATTGGTCGAATCGATGGTTGGTAATCTCTTAAGAGTATCCAATGGTTTCTTCTTTGAAATTCGTTATGAAAACGATGGAATCTAAGAATTCCCTTTTACATTGTCTCCATTTTGCCGAGCAAATGAAGACTGATGAGACTAAACCATATGCTACGAACACGTCATCGTCTATCCTTTGTTCGTTCAGTTCTTTGCGTTGCTCATACCTGATATCAACTTTTGTTAATTGCTCTACAAATTATCCAGAAATAAAATCGCAAAAATTCTTAAAATGAACAAAAGAAAAGAAAAACTCCAAACAGAGTAGCTTAGCAACACGAAAAAGGAAAAAAAAAAAAAGGAAGACGAAAAATTGAAAGAAAAAAGTGGTGCATTGACAAAAATCGTAAATTTTCTTCATATAGTATTGGATTTTCTAATCATCATTGGCCTAATCTGTGCCCTCGCCGGTATCTTGGCAGCGCAAGACTCTCGCCAAGACTTCATCGACAAGCAAACCGCCGCTCGTGCTGAAGTAGGGGTCGGCCCGATAACCTAGAGTCGTACGGTCGCGGCTTACGCTCAGAAGTACGCGGACGAGCCTAGAGGTGACTGCGACGTTGAGCACTCCGGACAGCCCTATGGCAAGAACCTAGTCAAGGGCTATGGCGTCCTGAGCTGTAGAGACTCGGTGAAGATGCGGGCGGGAGAGGACAACTACGATTACTGCTCGAACTCGTGCGTGGGAGGCGAGTGCCTGCACTACACTCAAGTCGTGTGGTGCAACTCGGTTTGTCTAGGATGCGCTAGAGTGAAGTGTGATAACGGGCGGTGGTCTACGATCCTCCTGGCAATTATGGACGGCGAGCGGCCGCGGTCTATATAAGTTCTGAATAAACTCTTATGATTCAGACGATTCTACAAAACCACACCACTCCCTATTTGAGACATAGATATCGGAAGCTTGCTGTCACTAGACGACACTTCCTACCAAGAAGTTCCTACCTTTGCATCTCTCTCGGTATCATATAGAAAGTCACACAACAAAACACAAATCATCATAACTCAACAATCTCGGTACGCTTTTGTGGTTTCTTTTTCGACTGTTTGTTTCCGATCCCTCCATACGAATCCTCTTCGCCAGACTTGGACATTGCGTGCTTTGTGGGAACTCCCGCTTGGCAAATACCATGCTCATCGTCATCATCGTCACCGGTAGTATCTTCTGAGTCTGTTTCGCCAGTGCTAGAAGCTAACGGAATCGGAGGTCAACAACTTGCCACTGCAGATTCTGCAGCTGCTACTGCTTTAGGGGTATGAAGATCCGCGATCCCCAGCATCAAGTCCTGTTTCGTTAATTGCTCTACAAATTATCCAGAAATAAATTCGCAAAAGTTTCAAAATTAACCCAAAAAAAAAAAAAATCCAACTAGAGCAGCACAGCAACACGAAGAGAAAAGGTAATGAAAAAATGAAAGTGAAAGTAAATTTCTTTTGTATAGTCGCTTAGTAAGTGTCTAGGCATTTCTTGGAAATCCTACCGCTTTCTACATTTTTTTTTTTTTTGGTTCTGTTGTTGTCGACAAAAACGATGCACTTTTTGCACACTAACATACGTTGTTGCTGATTGAGAGGAAAAGAGGAAAATCTATAAGATAAGTGATCGAGTGTTCTGCCCATTCATGTTTCGATCACCGCGTATGGCCCACATGTACGCTTGCATGTTGAGATCATACAAGGTCTATGACAGATCAAATCACTGCACTTTTATCTACCGGTGAGGGTGATACATGTCCATCACTCTTGGTTTCCAATTGAAATGATAAAGCCAATATCAATTCCGGCATAGTGATCCGTATTGAATAGCCAGCCGAAATCCTTTGCAGAAACAATATTGTTTAATTGAGGTCCATACGTTCTACTGTAATCACTTTGCACACCCCCAACGAAATAAAGTGGCCTAACAGAAGGAGGCTTGGCTCCGTTCCAGCAGAGCTGGTACGGAAGCATCGGAGGACCCATGGGACATCACATTGATGCGAATGTGGCGGTGGATTAGTTGTTGAAATTGTAATTCGGAAAAAGCAATGTGATCATCTTCACTTCAGATAACCTAAAACAAACGCAAAATACTGGTAAAAAGACGTTTCCTCAGCAAGAGGAGGCAGAATCAGTGCAGCATCTCCTCCTCCCCGTTTATGGACAAGAATGGTTTGCACAATTTCCGATGCTTGCACCGAATGATCTTTGGGTAATTGGAGCTTTTATGGAGCAAGAACTCGCTTGGCAGGACATTCGTCTATGGTGCCGCAAGAAAAGAAAATGGTGCCGCAAGAAAAGAAGGATTTAACTCAATTCCCCGGGAGTGATAATACCTGTTAAGGGGCATTCGTTTCGGAAGAACCCAAATCTTCTCGAGGCCTGTCAAAATATGTTTCGAAAGTTTCATGCCCGTCATTTGGTTGCTCGTACATATAAAACTCAACACGATTCTATCTTATTTGATATCTGGTGACCATCCACCGTACGAGAGATATCCATACCTCCATTTATAGTATACTAAAAGCCCAAACTTGGATCAAGTTTAAATTCAAACCAATGATTATGACCTATAATCTCAATTATACGCTTATAGTAGAGATTGCCAACTTGTTAAATCAGACTCAAATCAGATTTTACCTCACCCTTTCCAGCCATATAATATTAGTAACCCATATCATTGCATACGATAGGTTTGTATAAGAATTTAACATCAGGATGTTCCGAAAGAAATGGCGTCTCAAAATGTGTGAAGCATAACTTACTATAACAAATTCCTACATCTATCTGATCACCCTCCTAGACTGTTCCATGCGATGCTTAAAAAAAAAAATATATATTCGATAGAAAGGCCAAATGCAAAGGTAATAACGTGCACCTGCTGATGATCGAGGACAACCAGCTGAAGTTGTTTTCCCGCACCGCAGACAACTTTTGATACACACTTCATACCCTATCATTGAACAAAGTAGCAGACTAAGATCATAAAAACCAACCAAAAAAGCTAGAGTCCTATAGCATCATTAGAGCTTAAAAAAGCAGCCATACAACTTCACCCAAAGAAAACTGATGGACTGCAGGACTAGTACTAGCACCATTGAGAAGACTACAAAATTCCTCCTGAGGAGAAGAGTCAAGAACTAGATAAGCAAACAGAAACAGTCAAATGAAGAACAATTGAAAGCCATCTACTGCTATGTATTAACAGGACCATTAACCATGGTCATTAATAAGGCTTCACAACAAATCAAACTTCTCACGAAATATGTTCATGGCATCAGCGCACTGCTTGTGCATGACTGATAATGATGTCCAGACGACATTAAGTAAATCTTCGATGCCAGAAGCCTGTTAAGCAACTTGATGAAATTCATTTTTACTGCAGACAAGAAGAGATTGAAAATCTAAGGAGGCATTGGGCTGATAAAGATTCTCAGAAATTTGTTCTAGTTCTATTTGAGAATGTTAACAGTCCAGAAAATGTGTTTGATAACACTTCAAAAGCAGTTGTTTAAAGGAAAGCTATTTTTAAAATCAGAATTATAAACTAAAGACGAATTTTTAGTGTTCACATTCTGCATGCAAACATGGAGATTTCTAATAAGTAAGCCTATTTTCCTGTTGTGACGAGCATATTCTCACAACTTTCATCCCTTACAACATACATCATGTTCACTCAACAAATTTTTTGTTAAGAAGCATTGAAAACAATTTCTATAATGTAATCGAAAACTTAGCAGGCCTCTAATGGTAGAGAACAAAAATGACACGTGAATCATGCGACAATGTTTAAAATTTTGCAAGAGTAACTCCTGCATCTTTGTCCCACTACTTTCAACATCTAAATTACATTGACTTCCAGAGGTTTCTGTGGAAAGATAGTATGATACTTAAAGGTTGGGTGAAAACCTTATTAAGCATGAACAAAATCATTCAGGCTACGAAGTATGAGGCATCATGTTGTTCAGCTTATGGTGACTCTTGAAAGTCAACTTGGGCATTTAGATTATTAGAAGAAAAGTTCTTCTATCATGCAAGGTGTAGAGTTAATTCCAAGAAAAATGCCTCAAAATTGCTCCATGTTAACCATCAGTTTCGTTTTAAGGATGATGATCATATCCTTAGTTATATGAGTTTTACTTTCTATAAACCAAACAAAGTCGATACCTTTGAAACAAATATCAGTGCATATAAACAATCCTAATATAATCATAATATCAAATACAATCACTACTACATAAACTATATTAAAAAAAAGGAAAACACTAGTGCAATTTTATCTCTTTTGGAATATTGAAGTATCAAGCACTAAGCAATGGAATCCATGCATACTATCTCCAACCGTTTGACCCCCTCTTGATCCAACAAGTCTTCAACAAGTTCTCCTGAGCAGGCAACCATCAAATGACAAAGATCCTTGGATAAAGCCACCTAATGATAACAATTACCTGCAAGTTAGCTTGCTCTGGTGAAACATCTAACATGATACCTGGAATAATCCAATCATAGGAAACCTTTGAAGTTTAGCAAACAGTCAGCCTCTTACGTCTATCAAAATATTATCCAATCTGTTTGACATTTTAACCAAGCTATCGTTGAAGAAACGAACACACTAAATAGAAAAAAAAAAAAAAAAGAAGAGAACTTACCAGGAGAGATCGTCCATAGCCTCTGCCAATTGAAGCGATGAAGCACCACCTTCGAGTCCTCCTTGACCATTGCGCGCGAATCCTTCTCTGGATTCCACTCGGCCATTTTCACCTGCCAATCAGAAGAAATCGAGCCAAAACCTCACAAAAAACCAAATGGGAAAACAATCGAATCGACCTGCCCATTATTAGGTCGCAAAAGAAGGACGAAATGGGAGCCGAACCTGAGAAGCCAACGGCTTGTCGAACTGAAGCTGAAAGGGAAGCACGTGCCACAACCCTTGGCCGGTCTACATAGCTGAAAAGGCTGCGGGAGCAGCCAAAAATGCAACCAAAGCGTCCGGTGGCAAATGCGAACTGAGAGGGAGAGCTAGTGGTGAAGGGTAGAGCCCGAAAACCCTAGAAGAAAGCCTGATGGGAGAGAAGAGCGAGTAAGGAAGTGCACTGGAGCCTGAGAATTTTGCAGAGAAGATTACGGAAGAGGAAGAACAGGCGGGAGAGAATTTGACTATTGAGTAAGCAGAGTGAATTTGATTACGGGCCGAGCCTTGGGGCCAGGTCCCAATATGGGCTGCGATATTGGCTTAAACCTAAGCCCAAGAAACTCTAATTTAGCCCAAAATCTAAACCCAAATTTAACCAACAGCCTAACTAAGCCCACTTCCCCGCCATTCTCTCACTCTACTGCAGTCCCTTGGTCTGCCGTTGCCTCTCAATTCCTCCTTCCAAAGGAACAGAACACAAGAACCCACCATCGTTAAAGCTCACCGAAAATGTACTTGCTGATCATAGGACAGATTACACCGCCCCGCACGTATTCATGTTGCCCACTTTGGATAACTCAACTGTCGAGATTAAACTGAACGGGGTTGGGTTTAGGCATTTCGTCGAGCGTTTGAAGCACATTGGCTAAAAAGGGGTAAACCGACTACCAAGGCCGCGTTTGGTAACGATTCTATTCCTGGGAGTAAATTCTGATCAGAAATGATTTTTTTTATTGTGTTTCCGGAAATAGATTCTAAGCATTTTAAACTGTTGGTAACTGTCCAAAATATCTAATTCTGGAATATAATTGCGTTTAATACCGTGCTCATTAATTATGTTCCAAATCAATTTTTTTTTAATTTTTAAATAATTTCTATACTATTATACTTTTTTTCTTTTATGTTTTTCCCTTTTTCTTTTTTTTTTTCTATTCTTTTTTTTATTTTTTCTCCTATTCTTCTTCTTCTTTAGGCCGGTCGCCAAACTGACGACCAACTAGACAAGGGCCAGCGACCTCACCGGAGCGTCGCCGGCTCTCGGTGAGACCGGCCCTCATTGGCTGAGCCTCGCTGACAATTGGGCGAGGCTCGCCCAGCCCTCGCTTAGCCCGGCCGAGGCTTAGCCTCGCCTAGCCTCAGCAAGGCTTGTCGATGGCTGGGCTGGCCACTAGCGAGCTCGCTGGACCTTACCCTGGCCTGGCAAGCCTTCAGCGAGCTCGCCGAATTGGTTGCCGGTGACCGACAGATGGCGGTGGCGGGCGGCAGCGAACGGTGGTGGATGGCGATGGTGGACAGTGGCGAACGGCAACAGAGGAGAGGAGAGGAGAGACTTGAGCTTCCACTTTTCTTCCACTTTTTTTTTATTATTTTGGAACAAGAATCAATTTTTTTTTTATTCTTGATTCTACTCTAAATCTGTTCCCGGGAACAAATTTGTTTTTGGGAATAAAAATTTTACCAAACACGATTTTGTTCCCAAACTACTCTCTGGAACAAAGAATCAGAATTTAGCCATGTTTGGATGGTTACCACATATGGCCCAACTTGCGCCGGGACTCGCAATAATTGACAGACAGCAACCCCAAAACAGCAGCACATAGACGAAGGGGGTCAGCGCTCGCATGAACCAGCCAAGGACGAAGCTTGGTCTGGCGAGCCCAGAATGGGGCAAGACAGGGGCACTAACAGAGGAGGCGTCGACCGAGAGTCCCTACCCAGCTCGGTGACGGCGAATGGAGGGTGAGTTCGATAGATCGGACCAAGCCTGGTTGCCTTGCACGCCTCCAAGCCGGGATCCTCGGAAAAATGGCTCGCCCCACGAAAAATGGAAAATAAAAAAAGGAACTTGACCTACCGGAGACTTAGCGCGGGGAACAAGAGCTGCGCCCTTAAGAGCGCGGTCGGGAGTCGTTGGCTGGGTTTTGGGCGTGACCGGACTGTCGGAGGGCTCCTCTCTCTCTCGGTTGCTCTCACAGTCTCTCCACCCTTCTCTCTCTCATCCTCTTTCACTCTATTTCTCTCCAAAAATCCCACCTTTACCTCGCTTTCCTTCCCTCCCTTTTTGTCTGCTATGACTAATTTTACTTTCCTTCCTAATTGGTCTTCCAGTATATTTCCACTTTATGCTACGGTAAATTGTCTTTTCTTTAATTTTTCCCATGCATTAGGAAAATAAAAATAAAAATAAACCTTAAGAGGCACTTTTTAAACGATTCGTGGTCACATTAAAGTTATACAAAAGAACCGAGACTAAATTAAGCAAAAAATTACAGATCTCGTTGATGCTTTTGGCCTATTTTAGCGTTTAGTTCCTCATGCCTAAGTTATTTTAGATTGCATGCTCCCATGGACTTCCCGCATTTGGTGTGACACTTTTATGGGATTGCAAAGTAGAAGGAATGGCTAA
Organism: Eucalyptus camaldulensis; assembly: GCA_019915185.1. NCBI lineage: Eukaryota > Viridiplantae > Streptophyta > Magnoliopsida > Myrtales > Myrtaceae > Eucalyptus > Eucalyptus camaldulensis. Next base: position 10,240,275 of record JAHSVA010000013.1, on the reverse strand, counting down.
GACTCTATTGGAATGTTTTTAAGAGGATGATCCAATGGTATTAGGGCTAGTTGTCAGTGCAATCTTGTGGATAGAAGGATGAGGGCTTCTAAATCAACTATATTTTATATACTATTTAGATTATTTAATTAGAAACATCAGAGTATATGTATTTACTAAGAATGTTTTCTAGAAGTAACTGCGTAACTTGTTCTCCTTAAACTAGAGCACCAGTTAAAACAACAAGTGTATGCCCTTGCAGGATTCACATAAATGATAGTTTCCCACTACTCAATTATCGCATTGATCTTAGACAATAATGTAATGAAAATTGTCTTTTCCAGAAAACTGAGCCGTAGATAGGTGTTTATTTATTTGTATAAGTTGGGCATGCTTATCATCATTTTCTAAAATTTATTGCATGTTATAATGAATCTGCGATGGTCTGTAGTTTCTTGCTCAAAATGCTTCGACCGGCCTTGCCAGATTTGGTGAGGGCCAACACTCACCCTTGCCTAGGCGCGATCCGACAAGGCCGACCCTTGCTGGTCATGGCTATGGTCAATGGCTAGTGATGGCCATAGACAAAGAGAAAAGGGAAAGGGAAAAATAAAGAAAAAAGAAATCAATAAATTCAAAAAAAAATTATTAAAAAATTATTAAAATTGCTCATATCAGTGTCGATTGGTCGGCTGATGTTCACGTTAGCCATTTCCAAACTAAATTGGCTTGATGAGCAGAATTGATAGTAATGTTAAAAAGTTTTGGGCTAAATTGATCCAATTGAAAGAATTATGACTAAATTAGTACCAATATAATATGTTTAAAACTTTTTTGGTACTTTTCCTCTCGACGAGCAATAGCAAAGATAGACAGTCAAGGATTGACTAGACTTTGCTCAAGTCTTTGTCCATATGCCAGATCAAGGTGAGTGATGATGTGATCAAAAAGATTTTGATGGAAGGCCTTGTTCTTGAGTACTTACATTTAATTGAGAAACTTGAAAGAGTGTGAGATTGATAGATGTTGGCCAGTTGAAGCTAACAATCCACTATTAAAGATTCTCACTCCTCATTTTGTTGTCATCGCAAGTAACATGGTGTTTTCTGCACTAAGAAGGTTAGAATAGTTGAAGACTCACTATGATTCTTTTTGTTAGTCGAAATAGCAGCACTCTCATTAAAATGAAAACTAGAGAGGATTACAAAGAAGGCCAAGAGAATTAGTGCTGCAATTGTCAAGAGAAAACAATATAAAAAAAAAAAAAAAGCACCATTTGAATTTTTTTTAACCAAAATGAAATTATATTTTAACTTGCAATGAACTTTGAAGAAACTTGAAGCTGACTTTACTTGAGCATCTCCGAAAGCCAGAGTATATCTTTCAAGAAAAGGATTGCTACCAAACGTCAAACCTTTCAAATTGAGCAAATTGAGCAAACTTCACAAAATTGAGTCGGAACAATGGAGTCGATTGCCCATTAGCTTGCAAAAGAATGCCGACCAAGGGCTGAACATGAGAAACCATTGGTTTATTGAATTGAAGTTGAAAGAGAAACACGCGCTGCAGTCCTTCATCAACCTCCATAGCTAAAAAGCTTTTGCAAGAACACAAAAAACGCAATGCTAAGGCTGGAACAAATCGCGAGGAGTGTACAAAAGCATCGATGGAAAATGCGAGCTAAAAGAGAGCTTGTGAAGTACAGAGCTCGAAAGACCGAGAGGAAGGCTTGAGGCTAGTTAGGAGAGGATAGAGCTGAAGAGTAACACAAAGAATGGAAAAGTGAGAGAGAGAGAGAGAAAGAAAGTCCACTAGAGTTTGAAATGATGCGGAGAAAATTGTAGAAGAGGAATGGCCAGGAGAGTAAATAAGAGACAAAAACAAGATTACAGGAGTAAAGGTGGACTCATTTGATTGAGGGGCTGGCTGAGCTGGGTCGAATCGTGCTATGTCCTTAATGGAACTTGTTGTCAGGGCTCATTCATCATAAATATGTGATTTTGGAACAGGCTGGGTTACCAGAGTGTTGCGTTTACTTATAACCATAGTAGCCACATTTATCATACATTTGTTATCAAATTGAGCTCTTGTTATCAAATTGATCAAAATTCATAACAGATTGGAAATTACATCAGCAAATTTAATTAAATTTGAATTAATGAAAGGCTGATATTGAAATTTTTTATATATCTTAAGGATTAGATTGAACATTAAACTAATGAAAAATTTATGGATGACATTGCACCTTTGACTAAAGTTCATAAACTATTTGGGTCTTTTTTTCCTTTGCTAGAGCTAAATCTTTGTTACAAAGCTAAACCAACATCAATCAAGCTTCAATATCCCAATAGAAGCACAATCTCAAATGCACATCAATTGGGCTCTAGTGACCTTGTTTTTCACACTAGAAACCTTTTCTACTTCAGTTCCAACAACGATGTTATTGGGGAGAATTGGGTAATGATTCACTAAGGACTAACCAATCCATGAGCAATTTCTTCCCACAACTAAATTGACCAAAATGGACTTAACCTTGGCAACAAGCAGCAGTGTTTTCCAACAACAAACCTCAAAATAAGTAAATATAATGCTGAAATGTTAAAGAAACAATGCAACAAATAATATTAAGATTTTTACATTGAAAACTCAATGCAGGAAAAAATCATAGATAACTTAAAAACTTTCACTAATCACCAGGAATAATAACATCTACATTGCAATAGATTACACAGATGGATTAATACAAATAGAGCAAGAAACCTTAATCGTGATTGGAAAAAATGAGAGAGAATTTAGAAGATTGTTAATGAGTGAAATTGATCAACTACTAGTCTCGATTTAACAAATAACAAACTGAAAATTCGAGCTAATTTTAACAACGTTTGGCCTTCGACCCGGGACTTGGAAAGTCGCTTTCCCTTTCTTTCTTCTCGTGTGTTTCTTGGGGAACACTCTATCTTTGTCTTCCTCCTTTTTCTTTTTCTCCTGTGCTCTTGGGAAACTCCCTCTCCACCTGCGCCCCCCCCCCCCCCCCCCCCCGCCCAAAAATAAAAACACCCATTTCTACACTCTTCACTTCACGAACAACTCCTCTCTTTCTTTTTCCTTTTGACTTTTTGGCCTTTTTCTTTTTCTTTCATGTTATGTTAGCTGAACCCCACAGAGGCCGACCCAGCCAAGATCAAAACCCGAATCACAAAGAACTCTCTTTGAATAATGACTCCAGTAGACTTGCATACAGGTGTCAAGTATGATACTAACTTAAAATACAATCATCTCATTCGTCGGCCATTATATCAAACAAGTTGGCTAGACTTTCAGTATTTTGGAAACCTCTTATGGAAACCTCTTATGGAAACCTCTTAAGTTAACGGACAGTTTCAGCTCTGCAAAGCTTCTATAAAAAATAATTAGGGAAATGTGGGATGATAAGATGCAAGCATCCTTTGCCATTCCAAGGATGCATAGTCAAAGTTGGGAGAAGTTCAAGAAACATCGAGCCCCCCTCATTTGATGATCTTGAAAGTCTTCCATAAACCCATACTAAAGCCGTTGGACTTTGAAATAAGATTTCAAGTTTGAAACTTAACTGCAAATTAGAAATAACATGTACGATATGAAGAATATAATATTGTTTATTAAGAATCGAGATCAAGAAGTCATATATAAGCAATCCTATTTAGGCACACGGAGAAATGAATAGCATGAAAAAGTAGTTCTGCTCTACAAATGTGGATATCTAGATCACATAAGTAGTTTCAGATTAAAGGTATATACCCCATAGAAGGGCAATGAATTGGGAATGTATCCGATGGGTGCTGAAACTGACGTAAGAGGGAATAGTGATAATAAATTCTTACAAAGTATCTTTTTCAAAATAGAAGAGAAAGGCATCTGGGCAACTTCCTTCAAAGTGTGATAATCACGTTAGGTTTTAATCAGGGAACATGAGATCAATATTTCTATACACAAGGGTAACAAGCTAAATAGAGAGCCCAATCCGATAAGATCACCCAAATAAAGCTTCCATGTACATTGTCAAGTGATCAAACTTTAGATCAAATATGAAAAACTAGACTATTGGATGGAGGGTAATTGAAAAACCATTGTTGAGGACAACCTCAAGAAGACAACCCCAAACCTCCAACGGTTTCCTTCTCTTTCTCTCGTTATAGTCTCAAGGTTCTGATCACTCAGGCAAAGAAATGAAAAATATAGGCACAACTTTATGGTAATAGGCATTTGGATAGAAATATCTACACACAAACCCTATTGACAATAAGTCCTAAACTAGCCAATTATTTCAGCTCAAATAATTAAAAAGTTGGCTAAACCCAAAAGCAAAAGCTTTTTATTACTTACCAAAAAAAAAAAAGCTTTTTATTAAATTATTGCAATGTTTACAGAAACCAATTATGGTAATAGGCATTTGGATAGAATATCTACATACAAACCCTATCAACAATAAGTCCTAAACTAGCCATACAAGAAATGGTTATTGCAGCTCAAATAATTGAAGAGTTGGCTAAACCCAAAAGCAAAAGCTTTTTATTAAATGATCGCCGTTTATAGAAACCAATTTTGAGCCAAGTTTTCAAAATGGATAACGGGAGAGAATACTTTTACTCACAACTCGGGTAATATTTAAACAGTCATGGTATCATACATATTAGCTCTTGTGTAGAAACTCCACAACAAAATGAAGTAGCGGAGAGGAAAAATAGGCCTCTTTTGGAAGTCGCTCGCTTTCTTATGTTAACCACCCATGTTCCTAAATATTTTTGGGGAAAAGCAGTGTTGACAGCCACATATCTCATCAATCGTATGCCTTCCCGTCTCCTAGATTTCCAAACACCATTTCAGAGTCTACTTTGTACCTACCCACATATTCGTTCTGCCTCACATATCCCACTCAAAGTATTCAGTTGCACAGCATTTGTTCATATAAATCAGCAACATTATAGCAAGCTAGATCCTAAGTCCCTCAAATGTGTGTTTCTAGAATACACTCTAAATCAAAGTGGATATCAGTGTTATAGCCCACAAACAAAGCATTTTTATACCACCATGGATGTTACCTTCTTTGAGCACCAGTCATTTCACTCAAAAAAATACCATTCAGGGGGAGAGTTGTGAGGAAAATTATATTTGGGACATTTTTCATTCACTCGGGTCATAATAAACAAATACCAATTCTGCTTGTCTTCCATGTCTACCCATTCCAACATCCGAAAGTCTTTCGTGTCTACCCATTCAAGATGCTACACAAGATAAAAAATAAAGAGATAATTATCTACTCTAAGTGGAAAACTCAAAAGGAGTTGGAGGACTGTATTATATCAAAGCCGGCTCAAGAAACAAATGTGAGTTCAAAACCCACAATAGATTAAGGTAATGCTCCTATAAGCTCAGAAAATTTTGTTGTACTTAATGATCTTGATCAGCCCATTGCTCTTAGTAAAGGGAAGAGATAGTGCACTCAACATCCCATTAACAATTTTGTGTCTTATTAAAAGTTGTCTCCTAAATACAAGGCATTTGTTTCAACGTTGAGCAACATTCAAATTTCTAAAAATATTCAGGAGGCACTTGCTCAATCCAAGTAGAAAAAAGCAGTTCTTGAGGAAATTCATGCACTTGAAAAGAATAATACTTGGGAATATACAAAATTGCCAGCTAGGAAGAAATTGGTGGGATGTAAGTAAGTCTTTACTGTTAAATACAATGCTGATGGTAGTGTTGATCGTTTTAAGGCAAGGCTGGTTGCTAAGGGATTTACATAATTATATGATATAGACTACAAAGAAACCTTCATTCCGATGGCCAAACTAAACTCCATTCGGGTGTTGCTCTCCCTTGAAGCTAACTTGAATTGGCCCCTACATCAATTAGACATAAAGAATGCCTTCTTGAATGGAGAATTGGAGGAAGAAGTCTTTATGGAGGTTCCACTGAGAATTGACACTAAAGAGAGCTTCAACAAGGTATGCAAACTCAATAAATCCCTGTACGAGAGGTTAATAAGGGTCGTTAAGAAGCTAAATTTCATTCAATGTCAATCATTCAATGTCAAACAGACCACACAATATTTGTCAAGAAGTCAGCTGAAGGTAAAAGAGCAGTGATGATTGTGTATGTCGATGATATAATCCTAACTGGTGACAATTTGAAGGAGATTGGAAAATTGAAGAATATCTTGGCAGAAGAATTTGAGGTTAAAGACCTAGGTCAACTCAAATACTTCCGAGGTATGGAGGTAGCTCGATCACGAAAAGAAATTGCAATTTTCCAACGCAAATATATTCTTGATCTTTTGAAGGAAACCGATATGCTTGGGTGTAAACCAACTGGCACACCCATGGATTCTACAAATAAAACCGAGATGGAAGAAGAATGACCATTAACGGACAAAGGAAGTTATCAAAGATTAGTTGACAAACTAATCTATCTCTCGCACACTCGGCCAGACATTGGTTTCGCAGTAAGTATAGTTAGTAGATACATGAACCGACCAACAGAGAAACACATGCAGACAGTTCTTTGTATCTTACAGTACTTGAAGAAAAGTCTTGGAAAAGGGCTCTACTTTAAGAAAACATAGAAAAGAAACGTGGAGATATTCACGGATGCAAATTGGGCTGGATCTCTCGTGGACTGAAGATCGATAACAGGGTATTGTACCTTCATGTGGGGCAACATAGTTACTTGGAGAAGCAAGAAGCAACCTGTTGTTGCTAGAAGCAGCGCTGAAGCGGAATTTAAAGCAATGTGTCAAGGAATATGTGAAGGCATATGGCTGAGAAGAATCTTAAATGAACTAGGATTCACTAATACCAATCATATGTCATTATTATGTGACAACAAAGCTACTATTGAGATTACCAAGAACCTGATTCATCATAATAGAACAAAGCATGTGGAGATCGATTGACATTTCATCGAAGAAAAACTCGAGGAAGGACTTTTGAAGCTCTCGTATGTTCCAACCAATCATCAAATAGCGGACATACTGACTAAGGTTTTATCCAGAAATAGTTTCGAGACTCTAAGGTGTAAGCTGGGTATGATAAAACATTCATAACCCAGCTTGAGGGGGAGTGTTGAAAATCATAATCGGATTTTCTGATTATTTTGTTTCCAGATTTTCCATAATTTTATTTTTCCAGATTTTGCTTGTTGGTTTTTAGGAATTTGTTTATTACATTTTAGAATGCTGTAGCAGCTATAAATTTTAAAAAAAAATTAAAAAAAAAAAAGATGCCTCATGTAAATATTCATTTTCTGGAGAATAAAAACTCAGAGTAATTTCTCTTAAATTTCTTCATACATCTTACTAACTGAACAAGATATATCAAGGTAGAAAATATTAGAGTTATTGGATAGTGAAATAAGATTCTTAGTTTGAAACTTAGGTGCAAACAAACCATTAGAATAAACATGTAAGATATGAAGAATGAAATATTGTCTGTTAAGAATCAAGATCAAGAAGTCATATCAACCTTTAAGTTGAAAGATGCATACTTCTTCACTTGGGCATCTTCCTCCCGGTTGAGACACAGCACAACTGCTGCATGGGATTTCAAGCCTCGTAATAATTTTTCATTCTACTTAATATTTATGCCATGTTAGAAACTATTATACCACAACATGTATAACTACTGCAAGCACTAGCAAATAAAAAGCAGCACACCACATATTCATAGTTAAGTAAAGAAAGCTAGATTGGTAAGATAACATTCATTATGCATTATGTAAAAACAAACCCTCTTCCAAGCAAAACATAGTCTATGAATCAGATGATGGTTAATAAATTTGTGGAAGTCTCAAAGAAAGAAATGCAGTAGTATCAACCAATTCATAGCCATCGTACTCATGACTAAAGAGCTATAGCTTAATGACATAACCAGTTATTTATGAACTTTTCCACCCACAACCATTAAAGAACATAGAAATTTTATTATTCAAGAGTCACCTAAACCATTACCTATTTAATTTGATTGAACATATTTGAGTTTCAATATTCAAAATAAACTACTAATTTGATGAAAATGACCATGTCACATATGATTGTTTCTATTGACACCACCGACTGAGAGTGTAGATCCTAACAATGAGCTCAACCTCTGCAAATGCTATGCTAAAATTTGTCATCAACATTTGAAGCATTTTCAATCATCAGTGACAACATCAGCAGCAAAGTGACAATTTCCTATCCTACATGATAATGCAATTAGCCACATCAATAAGATTCAAGTCCTAAAGTGTATATCTATTGAATCTATTATTAATGTATGACATGTGAAAAAAACATGCAAACACCATTTACCATTCCAATGATGCATTGCTAGAGTTTAAAGAAGTCCAAGAAACATCGAGCTCTTCATCCTTTGATGATTTTGTTTCCTTTTAGAAGCGCCTTGCAAAAGCTCTCTTGGATATTACAGAACTTACATCAACCAGTGGCATAATAACCGAATCCCACCGGTGAGTTAGATTAAATCAACCCAGTAACTAACATCAAACGAACTACCATAGTACAAAGAAGTTTACAAGTCTCTATTTGTCAAACTCGATATTATTTTTGAACTCTTTGGATCCAACTAATGGGGTAGCTAACATCATTGACCATAGAAGCTTTGACCAGATTAGCGTAGTGTATTCAACTCAAGTTGCTTGCTTTTGTGGGACATAGTACGATTTTCTACCTTTATCATTATGTTCTATTCATGCATTAGAATTAATGCAAGACAGTTTTCAAATGGCATATAGGGTACCGAAAGGTTTCCTCAAGAAACTCAATGGAAATGCTTCCTGAGTTTTCCTTTTTAGCAAGTACATGAACTAACAAGAGCTCATGCACAATATAATGAAATATTCTACAGTACGGCCGATATTGTCAAAAGACATTTTGCTAATGTCTTGCTTGGGTCAAAAGTACCAATATATAATAGATGGCTTTACCAACTCTACAAATATCAAGATGCATTCTTTCGCTAATATGTCTGTTCCATTTGTTGAAATTCCCTGCAAGTGTCCTTTGCAAATATTCATTGTCCCTAAATCCTCCAAATTGCAGTAATTCTGTGGCACAATAAGGTGTGTAAGACATCTCGCTGACTTGACCTGACCTACAAAATACATCAAGGTAAAAAGAGCAAGAAGTTACAACTTATCTTTCAAGAAGTGAGACCTTCTAATCCAATGAGGAACGACAATCAACCCATCAATTTTAACCCTTGTTACCATGTGGAAAATTAAAATAGTGCTGGACCAAAATAAAAATAAAAATCATGATTGACAACCAGCAAACCACCTAACTTGAGTCACCTTTATCTATTTGAAGTGCTCTTTAAGTATTTATGAAAATTGTAACAAGATGACATGAAATGAAGAACTAACCACAAACCAGTAGTCATTTACAATTGCACATCATCAGTTTAGCTACTAATTCGGTGCTAGAGAGCTGAAAACAATGCTAGGCTTGACGGCATATCATTCTGACATTTAAAGCATGACCAAGTTCCATCACATCATAGTGTTAGAATTCTTTGGCACGTAAATGAATAGCACAACCTAATGAAGGCCTACCAAAATAGTTGCTAGAGTACATGAAGGAAAAACTAAGCTGTCCATACCACACAGTATCCAAGGAATACTAAGCTAACCAACTTTCTCGCTTCGAAGACAAGGAGACTATTCATAACCTCTACCAATAGAAGCGACAAAGCACCAACTTTGAGTCCTTTGTGACCAGTGCCAGCAAACACTTCTCCAGTTTCCACTCCACTATCTTCACCTGCTAATAAAAATCAACCAAACTTCACAAAACCGAGTTGGAACAATTGAGTTGATCGCCCATTAGGTCGCAAAAGAATGCCGGGGGCCGAACTTGAGATGCTAGTGGTTTTTCAAACTGAAGATGAAATGGAAACATGACGCACTGTGGTCCTTTGCTAGTTTCCATAGCTAAAGCTCTGTGAGCAGCCGAAAACACAACACTGGCGCTTTAACAAATCGTAGGGATGCAAGCTAAAGAGGGCTTGTGAAGGATAGAGCTCAAAGAGCCCAGAGGAAGCGTGGCCTAACAACATGCAAACAACCTTTTATCATTCCAAGGATGTATTGTCAGGGTTCAGAGAAGTTCAAGAAACATTGAACTCCCGATCCTTCTATGATTTCAATTCCTTTTAGAATAGCCTTGTGAAAGCTCTCTTGGATAATTAACATTAATCAGTGGAATGATAATCGAATCCTGCTAGAGTCAGATGAAATCAATCCAACAACTAACATCAATGGACTACTAATAATACTCCAAAGTTTATGGAACTCTGTTTGTCAAACTTGATATTCTTTTTGAACTCTTTGGATCCAACTAAGGGGGCTTCTAACACTATCAACCCCAAAAGCTTTGATCAAATTAGCATAGTGTCTTCAACTCAAGATGCTTGCTTTTGTGGGACATGATATGATTCTTTTCCTCATCATTATGTGCTATTCATGCGTTAGAATTAATGCAAGACAGTTTTCAAATGGTGTATAGGATACAGAAAAGTTTCCTCATGAAACTTATGGAAATTCTTCCTGTGTTTTTCTTTTCAACAAGTAAGTGCACTAACAAGAGCTTATGCAAATTATAAGCAATCATTTCACAGCACAACAGATTATGTCGAAAGACATTCTAGTTAATGTATTGCCTAACTCAATAGTTTAGGTATATGACAGATGGCTTTACCTACTCTACAAACATCAAGATGAATTCTTTGGGAGGCTTGGAGTAGGTATATTGTGGACTCAAACCAAATGAACATGGATGCATAGGAAGAAAAATTCGAATTGTAATTTTCTCATTCAATCCAAATATTTCAAGATGTTTTTGCTTCTACCCTGTTTGCTAGTTCACTCACGGCCACACCACTAGGCGAAGAGCTTGTGCTTGCATTTAGCACTTCTAAACTAATATGATTATCTTAATTTGCTAGTGAAGACAATTCTGTGAGATAAAATGGGAGGAACACAATGGTTGGGCAAATTTTATCCCAAAGTCAAAAGCATATGCATACTAAGGGATGCCCTATCAACATGCTCCTTTTGCACTGTAAATTCACTCTTTAGTGTACCTTAGAAATATGCAGTCATGAATTGCATGATAATTGTAGAGCAAACTAAAACCTCACGTTAGAAGGATCGCCACATAGGGTCCTTCATTTAGCATTTTCTTCGACCTATGCAATGACCTTTGGCATGCTATCAAAAACTTGCACACGTCAGTTTTTTTAGTACTTCCAGCATTCCAAAATCAATCAAATGTCAAGAATCTCTATTTTTCTACATAGGATGAAGGATCTTACTTGAAAACTAATGTCAAATGATGCGCTTTGAAAGCCTTATCATCTATTTCCGCTATTGGCATGACAAGCAGAACCATTTTGCCAACGCACACATTAACTTCCATAAACATCTCCTTTGGATTCCTTGAATTCAAGTAAGAAAACAATGGTGACACTATCAACTAGGAAATAATAATGACAAGATCATAAATCTTGAAAGATATTGCAAGCAGGAGATACAAATGAAAATTGGATAGTAGATTTCAAAAGAGCATAGGTTGATTACCTGCTTTATGCACCTTCATTAGAAAATGTGGATCTATTCCTCATTCGAGTCGTCCATATAGTTTGATATAAATCCTCTTGTTTTACCATCTGTAATCTCATAATATTGATAAATGCGTGTTCTAGATAATTCCAAAATTGTTTTGAGCGACTTGCATCCAATGATATTCAATTCTTCCAAAAACTCCAACTTATCGAGGCCCTCAATTTCAACTAAGTTTTTGCAGTCTCTAGCTTTTAATATCTTCAGAATCCCGGATTTTGGAAGGAGTAGCCTTTCAATTGAAGCGCACCAAGAGATATCCAATTCTTCCAAGGACTGCAACCTATCGAGGCCTTGAATTTCAGCTAATTTCTTGCACCAATCAACATCTAATTTCTTCATACTTCTGGATTTTGGAAGGTCTAGCCTTCCAATTGAAGTGCACCTAGAGATATTTAGACTTTCCATATACTCCAAACTATTGAGCCCTTGAATTTCGGCTAAGTTTTTGCAGTGCCAAGCCTGTAATTTCTTAAGCCTCCCGGTTTTTGGAAGGTCTAGCCTTTTAATTGAAGCGCAATTTTCGATATCTAGCCTTTCCAAATACTCCAACCTATCAAGGCCTTGAATTTTGGCTAATTTGTTGCAGCTATAAACATTCAATTTCTTTAAACCCTCGAATTTTGGAAGGTCCAACCGTTTAATTGAATAGCAGAATCCGATAATCAAGCTTTCCAAATATATCGATTTGTCAAGAACTCCAACTTCAAGTAGATTCTTGCAACGGTCAACCTCTAATGTCCTTAGATGGATTGACTGTGAAACGTCCAGCGTTTCGACAGATCCACAGCTCAAGAATTGCAAGAATTCCAACTTGAAGGGCGTGTTTAGGGATTGTGGCGATTCTGATTCTTCAATGTCCGTCAGTTGGGAGCATTCTGAACTCTTGAATTTTGTTTGATGGAAGCTCCTGGATGCACTGGAGAAATCCGCAATTGTGAACTCGTAGTTCCTTGAGATGGGCCAAGTGGGAAAGCAAAGGCAATTTGTGACTTTGACAAGTGACGCCCAAATATGTTAAGCCGGAAGGAAGGTCCGGCAGCGATTGGAGCTCGTAGCAGCAAAGAAAATCAAGCCGTCGTAGGGAAGAAAGATTACATATGCTTTCTACCATTATCCCTTTCAGATTGCTGCAATAGGAAGCACGTAACTCTCGGAGCTTTCTCAGACTCCCAATACCGTTGGGCAATTCTTCTATACCACTTCCAGAAATCTCTAGAATCTCTAGATTCTCCAAAGACCCTATGCTATTTGGTAATGCAGAAAGGGATTTAGTATGCCAAAGATCGAGTTGTTGTAATGCTTTTAATTTACCTATATTTGCTGGAAGCTCCGTGAGGTAGAAACACGCGCGTAGCTCCAAACGAAGGAGGCCCTCCATGTCTTCAATGGAAGTGTCAATTTGCTTCAGTCTATTACACCCATTGAGGACGAGTACCTCTAACTTCTTAAAAGCTGAGAGGAAGTCCGTATCTTCCAAGGATTTACAATATGAAAGGTCCAGATATTTGAGCTTCTCTGCCATCTGGTAAAAAAAAAAAGGTATTGATTGTCGAGGGGTGAGTCTAGAGTGATTATGATTCAAAAGAAAGCATAAAAAGAGAGAAAAAAAAAGACTTTAGTTCTTACCATGAAAAAATTCCATCCTTCCCATTTCTCATTTATCTTACTATATTTTAATTCGAGTACAGCTAATTCTTGCATGTGAAAATTGTTTACTTCAAAACTCTTGGGACATTCTTGCCATTGAAGCCATTTTAACTCTTCCATTGAATCCTCAAAATCTCCAATTAGATGTGCCCCTTTCATGAAAAGGAATCTTAGACTCGTCAATTTTTTGAATTGTTTTGCTGTGTAATTGTCGCCATCTCGCTCGGCTATTTTGCCAGGGCCTTCTAAGTTGCCTTTACTTAGATCAATGGCCTCAATCTTGTCCGTTCCCTGCAAGCAAGAATCAACGTTTATTAATGCTAAATCCAAATAAAGTAATCTAATATTATTTGTTGATATTGCGATTGACGTGCATTAATGTGTTCAAGAGACTAGCAATGCGAAGATATGATTTTTCTTTTTACACTAATAAACAACATTTATAAAAGCTAACAAAGTGAAGGATGTCAACTTCCATTTTGAAATTTTTCCATATACATTCGGATCTGAAAAAGAATTATGATGTCATGGTTCATTCAAAGTAAAAACTTCACAACTTGTAATTTTCTTCTTTCCCATACTGTAGCTTCATTACCATACTAGTTAAGACAAGCGTGCAATGCAAGGAGTTTAATCAAATTGCAATGTGCAAAATCAAAAGTTGATTTGATCTATTTTAATAGAAATATTTTTTCTCCATGTAAATTTCACATTAATTTTTGTGTATATTACTAGACTGTGCTACTTATAAAAAAAAATTAACAAATACTCTTATTTTCCATTGGAGTAATAACTAATTACAAGAAACTGAATATCGTGACAATAGTTAAATTTATATATTATGTACTTATTATTTACTAGTAGTAACTTGAAATATTCTTAATTAATTATTTTCTAATCATAAACAACTAAGACAATAATATTAGTTATGTTAATATTCTCTACAACTTATTATTTTATCGTAAATTTAAGTTTAGCTATAGATTACAATTTGATATATTCATAATCATAAATAACTTATTAGCTATATTAATAATCTCTAAACTTACGATTTTATCATAAATTTTAGTTTAAATATAAATTACAATTTGATATAATCATAATCATAAATAACCGAGATACTCAAATATAATAAAAATATTAGAAAAATTAATTGTGGAAAGTGCAAAGCATTTTTAGAAATGAGAAAATTGAAGCTATTTTTGGCTACAAGCCTACATGGAATAGCTATTCCTTGGCCCTGACAGGAATAACTAATCCTGATTTCAAGAGTATAGTAAGGCCCTGTTTGGTTCAATTTTGGAAAACTGCAAATTCATTACCCCAAGTATCTTTGAGTAAATGGGCATTTTGTGAAGGCAAGTGTGTTTAGAAACTCATTTTTTGTGTATATTTTGCAAAGCAACTTTAAGGTGAAAAGAAAAAGGAAAAAAAAAGAAAAGAAAATGGAGGAGGAGATGCAGCTGCATGGAGAGGGGAAAATCATGGGGTAGCGGTTGGTGGCGGTGGCGCTAGTGGTGGTGGTGGTGGGGAGGCGGCTAGTGGCGATGGTAGTGGTGATGGGGGGAGATAGCTTGCCTGAGGTCGCCGACCTCAGGCGACACCCTGGGTCGCGCAACCCAGCCGCCTAGGTCGTCGACCTCAAGCGACGCCACCTAAGGTTGAGCGACCCAAGGCATCGCTGAGGTCACACGGCCTCAGGCAATGCCGTTTGAGGTTGCGTCGCCTGAGGTCGCACGACCTCAGGCGGCGCTGCTTGGGTTGCGCGACCAAGGCGATGCTCGAGGTTGCCCGACCTCAGACCATCTCGCCTGAGGCCGCGTGACCTTAGGTGAGGCTTCCCGATGGCCAGATCTAGCCGCTCGTGGCTGAGTGCCACCCGTCGGCTGAGCTTCACGGTGGAGCAGCAAGTCCAAGGAAAAGACGATAAATAGTGTTTTTTGAGGGCAAAAAGGGAAAACATGATTATCAGTAAAAGTAATATTGGAAAGAAAAAAATTCATTAAACCTCAGACTAGTATTCCGAAAATACTAAAAGCCCAAAGCAGGTTCGCTTAGCATTCCAAATGCTAGCATTTGGCAAATGGAGACTCAAAAATGTGAACCAAACACAAAATATTTTTCCCAAAGAGTTTTGGAGGCTTAAAGCTCCTTGAGAAAGCCGAACCAAATGGGACCTAATTTCTACTATGTTTTTTAATCAAATGAAGGAATAATTGCTTCATCAAAATAGAATGGAAATAGAATAGTTATTCCTGAGAACCAAATTGTAGCAAGCTTTCACAAATAATAATAATAATAATAATAATAATAATAATAATAATAATAATATTATTATTATTATTATTATTATTATTATTATTATTATTATTATTATTATTATTATTATTATTATTATTATTATTATTATTATTATTATTATTATTATTATTATTATTATGCATAAGTCAAGAAGTAATACAAAAAGTTCATGGACTTCCACATGTCATTTTCTTAGAACCAAAAATTTTGCTATTGTACTTCACAATGTTGTACAAGATTTCATGGATACTCATAAGTGAACAACATAATAATTTGGGAAGGATTTAGATCTCAACACTCAAAAGGAATCCATGAAAAAGTAAGAAATCTTCAACATAAGTAATCTACTTAGATTAGTCATTGCTCCCAAAGAAATGCTCAAGTAACTATTATTAATTGACTATAAAATTAACAGTTGGTTTAGGTCACAAAAAAACAAATAATAGATAATTAAAAATTAATGGGAGATTCACTCCTTTAAGAATATGTGGCTTACATATTATTATTATTATGGTATCCCAAAGACTATTATGCTAGCAGGACTTTTCCCCCCTTAACTCCCCCTCTCAAAATATTAGAATGCCCAATCTATCTTCAAGACTTCTTTGTGTGGTGTGTAACTCTTTTCAGCTTAAAAAAATCGATAGCTAGGGTGTGGCCAAATCCAGAAAATAAGCCAACCTTTTGTACTCAGACAAAAGTCGCAAAACCTTTCAAACATCTATCAAGCCTAAACTTCAGCATCTACGACAAAGATAACATAACCTTTCAAACACAAATAAAATAAAATAAAATGAAATAAAAAATAGCCAACTGTTTAACTGTAGAACAAAGTTGACACCTAGTACAAATTTCATCTATTATAATGATTAAATCGCCATGGATGAGCTACATTGTTCATTGTGCTAACGTACACAGTAACCCATGTCAACCCACACCAAAAAGGATGTTGCGTTTTACTTTATGATAAGTTAACAATTTGTTTCAAAATTCCTGGCTTTTTGTAAAGAAAAAATGTTTTAGTCATAATTAACATGGTTCATTGTGCATCAGCTATGTCAAATGACTCGAGGTGATTTAAAGTAAAAATAAGCAGAATTGATGGCGGGCGTCATTTTTGTCCCATGAATAAAAGGATTAGTTTGAAACGCAACGTCATTTTCGTTCCACATTCAAAATGCTGAGTCCTTTAAAGATTTTTCAACTTGTGTAATCTTTATCCCAATCGCAAAAAGTCGTACTTCTTTTATTTGGTATGTACTCATTAATATCCAACGGGTGAGTTATGAGTGTGTTTCAATTATGCTTTTAATGTCTTTCATTTTTTTGTTTATTTAGTAAGTCGTGCTAGTCCTTTGTCGTTGCTTCGCGCTTGGCATGCATTTTTTTGCATAAACACTTCGACAAAGGACGTCTTCTACAAGCAATCTTTCTACAATGCACGTCAGGTGCAACACTTGAGAAGAAGGATGTGGAGGAAATTCTTCATTTCCTTGATAGATCCCAAGTGGCATTTCGATCGAGCCTACGCTGGAGGGTCCTAAAGGTTCGGCATAATTGTAAAAGGAAGAGGCAGAGAGTTGTGAGTGGCTAACCCAGCCTCCTTCGTCCCTTGGGACCAACAAGGGGTGGCAGTACTTTTTCAAAATAAAGAAGGATATTTGGCATTTGTTTTTCTATCGGTAGTGGTGGATATTGTGGTTCTTTCAGCTGCTTGTATTTTAGAAAATATATATATGAAAATAACTTCGGATATTTTCATTCAATGTTGGAATAAACTGAAAATAAGAACTTATATCATTTTTAGTAGAACCACTCTGATTTCAACTTACGATAGTGCCATAAATGAAGAACGAAATCGAATCATGGAAGAATACTGACATAATTATATCAAACTGTACCTTTTTAGTTGTAAGATTTAGTTATACCATTATATTTGTATATAAAATATACAGCATGTTCATTTTTCTTTTGCTTAGTTTAGTTTGTTTTATCATGTGGTACGAAAGACAATACATGGACACTGGCTTCGAACTTGTTAATCTATGAACTGGCTCTTGTGATTATACATACGGCGCACGTTGAGACTGTAAATAAGTGCAAGTCTTTTGATCAACAACTAGAGTCAAACCAAATGATGGATAAAAAAGAGTAGAGTCGCAATCATGATTAATTCACAAATGCAAATACAATCTCATGCTTAATTATACATAATAGAATTTTAGAGTATTTATCTCCTTGACCTTTAATGTAGAAAATAAGTATCCCTTCCATTCTCTATTATGGAATAGTGACTAAAATTCTTGAGAAACGCAGGCATCATTAGTCCTATTATATTAATTCTAACATATGATTTACATATCCCGAGTAACTACGGTTTACAGTAGTATAGTCAAGTTATTTATTGCATGTGTCAAGGGCGCAACTAAATCAATATAGAAATTCAAGATTTTTGTCAATATAGAATACCCCAATCAATATCTAAAAAATTTGAAAGGAACTCATTCTTGGAGATAACTTAAGAAATATCTTAGATAAGCTGCGATTCTTATCAAGAGAGAAGCAACCTCCTCTACTTTCTAATCATGTCAATGAAACGAATGAAGGAAACTAATATTAGAAGGTTCTATGTTCACTAGAGCAAGCACTGAGTTGAGGACCAACACTACTCTAACAAGAGAACATGGACTAAGGAAACAAAAGAAGAGAAACGGTTACCTTATTTCTCTTTAGCACATTCAAGGCTTCCACAAAATCCCATAACCTGCTACGGTGCCAAGGCTGTTCCTGGTTTTCCTCACGAACAATTGCCCTACCAAGATCTCTTAATTGGTCATGCATTCGGAGCTCATGATCATCTCCAATTTTTATTAATGACATAAATCTCAATACTTCAATATTCTCCCCTGGAAAAAAGTCACAAGCATCCCACATGTAGAATGCGATTGTCCCGTCAGTGCCAATGAGAAAGCAAGCGATATCCAAAAATATTTTTTTTTGTTCATATTCTAATGCATCATAACTTATCCTTAACTTTTCTCGCACTTCTATACGAGGGACCTTTCTTAACTTTTTTATCATCTCTCTCCATTCTTTTGACTCTTTTCCACACAATGATGAACCTAAAACCTCAAGCGACAAGGGAAGTCCTCCGGTGGTGGATACAACTTCATGAGTGAGGTCCTCAAATTCACTTGGAGGAAAGTCCTTTCGAAACACATGTTTGCTAAACAGAATCAAAGATTGATAGTGATCCAATTCCGTGAGGTCATAGTTGTGATCCACCCCAGCTAATTCAAGAATTCTCTTGTTTCTGGTGGTAATAATGATCCTACTTCCCAAAGAAAACCAATCATGATTACCGGCCAAACACTTCACTTGATCGGCCTTATCCACATCATCAAGAAGAAGAAGGACCTTTTTATCTTTAAACATGGAGGAGATGAAATTAATCCCTTCATCCTTATTACGAACTTCATTTTTTTGATTCGATAAATCAAAGATTAACTGATTTTGTAAGTCATGAGCACCACGCTTCCATGATTCCCTTATATCTGCAATGAAGCTATGATGCTCAAATTGATCGAATAGCATGTTGTAAATGGTTTTAGCAAGAGTAGTTTTACCAACGCCTCCCATTCCATGGATGCCAACAAATAGGAGGGGATGAGATTTATCATCCAGAAGTTCCATAACGTTCTTCACATGACTATCAATTCCTACCAAATTCTCAGCAATAATCAACTCAAACTTTTTCTTCAGTTCATTCAACACTTTTTGAACAACCGATTTCACCAACTCTACTTCAGACCTGTCAAATGTGACGAGCTCAAATATGTGGCAACAATAATTTTATATTGTTTATCTATTAAGAATGTACTAATAAACGAATCCAGGATAAATTGAAAAAAAATTAAGAATCGTTTTTGTCACACCTCCATATACGCTAAGAATAAAGTTTGAGAAATGCTTGTGGTTGTTTCACAAGGCGTGCCCCCTTCCACTATTACTCCAACATAATTTATTAAATTAGAAGAAACTCAAGGGCATCACTTATGAACCTTGAATATTGTAGATGTTATGGATTTGAACCAAATTTTAGACTTGTTGTTTGTTAAAGATATTAGGGATGACGTGGACGTAACTTTGAAAACTTTCTAGAGCCTTTGAATAATAAAAAAATCCAATAAGCCAACCCAGTATGAGAGTCAGCAATTAATCAATAAACAAGTCATAACTTTTGGTGCAAGACAATTTCGACACCTGTAATAACAATCCAAAAAGTCGTTCAAATTGTGATATTGTGAACAACTTGAATGCAATCGGGGGGATTTCTCCTTGTTTGCACAATTCTACACGATCGCAAGTTTGTACTTGTGTATCATTATAGATTGGTGTTCTTACAATTTTCATTGCCTCTAGGGATGATAAGTTCTAGTACTTTATTTTCCTTTGGAGTAACTATGTTCTTTGATTTTAATTGATCTAAGTAGAAGAATAGTTTTTTCCCAAAATAAGAACATTGATTCAATATATTTAGGTATATGAGATAGAAAATACTTGCTGAAGATAGAAAATGCATTGAAAATTATTCAAATAAATATATAATAGAAATAACCCTTTTTTTCCCTTTTTTTTATATATTTTTCATCATCATATATAACTAATGAAACATTTCTTTGTAAAATAATTTTAATAGCAACCAGTCAACAATATTAATGATCTAATAAATGTAACTTGGGAAGATAAAGAATTATGGCTTTGACAATCACTATACACGGTATATCATGTTACAAGCTCTAAATAAAAATCACCAATAAGTTGTACCATTAATCTCAAATAAATATGTTATTACAAAAGCTTGTGACCATGACTAATGTGATGTACACTGTAAACATGAAAAAAAACGGCGCAATGTTGCAAAATCTTTGGCTATAAGAGTAAAAACTCAATAAAAAAATCTTATCATTCAAGTGAATGGGATCATGCTAACAAAATTTATAAGTAGATCTGTCAATATCATTAAAGCAAAACATTGAAAAAAAGAAAAAGAATAATTTATCGAACTCATGCAGGATCTTACTGCCAACATGATCTTTATGTTTATATATATAGAACGAAAATGAAGCAGGTGAGAATCAGAACAACTAGTAAACACCCGCACATATTAAAAGAAAGTAGAGAATGCCTTGGTGAGAAATTTTACCCATCGGCTTCGTATCCTTTCAAGTTGCTGACTTCAAGGAGTGCTTGCTTCCATTTGTCCAAAGTCGTTGGGTCAAAAGAAGACCTGTCACGCCAACGACTCTCACGCTCATGAAATGCCTCTCCAAATCTCCCGGTTTGATATCGCACTTCAGCTGGTTTCACTTTGTAGAATATAGGCAAAACTATCTGCCCATTATTATTCTTGTGCTCCATTATTTGAACCAATTCATCTAGGCACCAACTGCTTGTACCATAATTCAGAGAGAAAATCGGGATCAAGATCTTACTATTTGTGATGGCTGCCATAAGCTCTGGCCTGATGTCCTTGCCTTGGCAAAGCTCGTCATCATCTTTGAAAGTGTGAATTCCAGCTCTTAGGAGCCCATGGTAGAGGTGATCGGTGAAGCCATGTCGAGTATCTAGGCCTCTAAAGCTCAAGAACACCTCATAGCAGTTTCCAGTCGATGCATTATTGTTATTTTCTGTCGGAGACGAATCAGATCCAACGAAATTAGTTTCTGTCAGCACAGCCATCGAACCAGATGCACCAGTATCAACATCCTCTGCATTTGCACTCGCATTAGTTTTCCTCTTCTTAATGCGACGATGCATTTCGGCCTCTGACTCTGCCATTGAGTTCAACTTTCAAGCCCTAACAGAGAAAAAAACCAGAATACCCCTCAGAGAACGGGAAATGCCTTCTTGTCTCTTCTATTGTGGTCTATTAAAATTTCAATACATATGAAGCGGTGGATTTGTTCGGAAGATGAAAAGTGTAGAGAGACTTATGACGAGAGTGCGACATGGATTTGTGGAAGAAGATGAAATTTGGGGGGGGGGGGGGGGGGGGTGCGGGGGCATTTTGGGGGAGAGAGAGATGGAGATTCGTCCGGTCCAATATTTTCCAAGCAAGTGCTCGGAATAGATGAAAATATCAAAGCGTCTGGACAGTGAAGAGTCCCCTGCCTAGTCCACTGCTTGCACCATTAAACTGTCCTTTTCTTTTGTTCATTTATTTTCCATAAGAGAAGGTATTTTTGTTAATTATATTTCAGCTCTTGATCCCACTTTGGAATTTTTTTGGGTCATAATCCCATATGGAATTTACCCTTCTTACTTTGAGCATTGTAAATATTATACTATCAAACCCGATAAACTTCATTTTAATACTAAAATATTGTATTATAACAATCACGTATCCTAAAAAGAACTATGTTGTTTACATGTGTCGATGATAATAAATATTATCAAATTGCTATATATATATATATATATATATATATATTTATTTATTTATTTATTTATTTATTTATGTTGTACCCGAGCACAATGAGAAGAATGTCTTTTTGGTTCTCATTCTACCTTAATTTTCCCTTTTATTTTATTGGTCAAACCTTAATTTCTCCTTCAAATCTCATAAATAAATCTAAATGCCTTTTTGCTTTTTATTTTCTTTATCATACATATATTTCTTTATTGGTTTGATTTATCTAATCCAACTAGTTGGCACACACCAAATATTCAAGCATTGCCTTCATGTGGTGGAAGTTTCAATGCACAGGAGAATCCAAGGCAATCCTACCCAGGAAGAAGATAACACGTGAGCAAGTTTTGATACACAACAATTGAAAAAAAAAAAACCAAAAATAAAAGAGAATTGCTAATTTGGTATCGTAAATTAGGGGTGATCGATTTTATAATTACTTCATTTTACAATGAGAAGAAACTTATCCCAATATCCACTTGTAACAATGCAAGCTAAAAGAATTAGCAATGCTATTTATATACCAACAATCCATACTAAAATGTCACTATTGAAATTGTGGAGTGTTATCCTCATACCAAAAATCCAAAGCATTATGGAGCAAAATCTAGAATTTACGAACCCTCCCCAAAATCAGGGTGTTCATGTGAACCTTTGTCAAAATGCCCTACCCACCAGAGAAAATTTAGCCAAGAGGAGAGTCTTACCTAAGCCGATGTGCTCCCTATGTAAAGTGACTCCAGAAACAGCACAACACTTGTTCCTGCTCTGCCACTGGACAAAAGGAGTATGGTCGGATCAACGACTACAGGTACAAATACGAAGTACAGAACTAACAAGCATGGATCGGTGGTTTATGAAGTATGAAAGCAACCTTCCTCAAGCCCCCGAACCCGAAATAGTGAGTGAAGCTCTCTGGTTCATCTGGAAAGAGAGGAATGACGCTGTATTTCGAGCAAAAACGCCAGATCCGCATGGAGTTGTAGCCGATATGCTTGCGATGAAGAAAACTTCAAAGATCAGATCCCACTGCAGAAGCGACACACCAGCACTGCAAAAGACATGCCTGTGAAATGGAAACCACCGGATCTGGGATGGGTGAAGATAAACGTTGACGGAGCTTTCAAAGCTGCAACAAACGATGGATCTGCGGCTGGAGTATGCAGGGACGCCCGCGGTGTACTGCTTGGTGGCTTCGCTCGAGCGGTGAAACTCCAATCAGCTTTCCACGCGGAAACCCTGGCAATTTGTGAGGCTCCGGAGTTTGCTGCCAAGTGGGAAAAAGAAAGAGGGGCACGCGTATCTGCTATAGAATTTGACTGCCTCACGGCAGTTCAGATGCTTCTGGGGATAGATCCTGCCCCCCGGGAAGTCAACGATATTCTGAAAGAAGGCCGGGCCGTGCTATCTTCACCGCCTCTTTTATGCTTGATCGATGGACCGAGAGACCTAAATAAAACCACAGATTGGATTGTTAAAGCTACTACGCCAGTATCTATTTTGGAATTGGGCTTCAAGCCCCCACAATCTCTTTTAGATGTTCTTTGTTTTGAAACTCATTTGAGTTGTTCCTCTATATTATTTACAAAAAATGAAATGAGAATATAATTGATTAAAAAAAAAGAATTTGGAGTGTGAAAAAAGAAAAAAGAGTGCTTGTGAATTTCACCATCACCATTTTTTATAGGATTAATCTACAATATTTAATAAGTGTTAAATTATCACTTTAAATTCAAGAGCTTAACTACATTGTTCTCTAAAGCTAATCAACTCTAGCTCATCTTTATCTCCACTACAAAGGGAGAAAATATTCAGTGGTTGCCAATCACCACGTCACCGTCCTACGTGGCGCGCACAAGTCTAGATGGCTCCACTCACAGGTCGACGCGTGTCCTTGGATTTTTAGACCAGCTGGAAAATAGAGAAGTCAAAAGTCGGAGGATTTATTTTTCTCTCTCCTCTGCTGCGGCTGAAAAGAGACTCAGCAGAAGCATTAATTAATGCTGTTGCCGCTCAAAACCTCTCTCCTTTTCAATTCTCCTTTTCAATTTTCGAGCGCCTTTTGCCTTCTCCTTCCTCGAGTCGAGCAGAGAAAACGCAGGTACCTTCTCTCTCTTTCTCCGGCACGCCCGACTGCCTCCACCTCCGCCTCCCCCGCCCCTCCCCCTTCCCCAAAGCCCCCGTCGGTCGCAGGTGCTGCTCAGATCTGCCTCTGGCACATCGCCTCCCTGAAGACCCCCGCTGGGTCGCAGCTGCTGGGTCTCAAGCGCCCTTTGCCTCCGCCGTCACCTCCGGAGTCTCATCGGCGGCTACAATTCGTCAGCTCACTCCTCTCTCCCACCCGCGCTCGCGCTGATCTCTGGGGAACCTGGTGGCGTCTATCCCGCCGCTCTTCTATCCCCCCCCCCCCCTCTCTCTGCAGCATCTTGCCATTTCCAGCAGTCGGAACATCAACAAGAGCGTCTTCGAGCTGCCCGCATATGACCCAGCATCGGAAATGATGAGGAAGGAGGAAACGCGCAACAAGCTCGCTACCTCCGGTCTTGATCGTGTGTACGGCTGTTCTCTGGTTCTTTTCCAATCCAGGTACAAGAAAACTAGGAAACTTCACACACCCATTGAAGCTGAGCAACAGAGCAAGCCATTACACGAGGCTCTGACCTTGGCTCTATCATTCAAGAAATCCAGGGAAAATTCGGAAACACCCCTCGACCTGTCGACGCAGATGAAGATGGGCACCTCTTCGATGCACATGTAAATCGGGCTACATGTCCATGGCCTCCACTTCCTCCATCTCTCTCGCCTATCGGATTCATTGTTTGGCGGCATCTGCAGTTAACGCTGCGGGTTGAAGCCGTGAGCCGGAGCTTGGGTTCTTGAGCGTGCTGTGCTCCCGCTATTGCGCGCGCACGGCGCTTTGCGTGCGCGGATGGGGCCTCTGTCGTGGAATAAACGGAGATTTTTCAGGTATGGAGGCTTGGTGATACTGGCTGCTTCGACTTCTAATTCCAGCCGGAGTCAGAGAGCTTGTTGGGAGGCCGAGGGGAAGAGTTCTTTGCTGGCCGTTGTTGCTCCTGTGAAGCAGATCGCGTCCTTTGCCGTTCCTGCCGGAGTATTTGTGGTCGTGACTTTTGGTATGAAAGTTTTAACGTTATTGTTGATTTGCTGTGAGGAAAAGAGTAGGGGTGATTTTAGACTATGATGAGAAGCTTTTCCTAATTGGAACTGATTAGAACGTGGTTGTTTATGGTTTGGCGTTGCACCTTCTATTGTCAAGAGGTTGTTTAAGGATTATTTTTTCCTGGCAGAGAGTTCGGGTTACAATAATGTAATTTGAGTAAGCCACCAGTATATCTTTCAGATGTCCTGATGAGAGTTGTCGACTTTGGTGTGTCTTAATGTTAAACCATGCCTGATGGATCGATTTTTATTGTTTCCATTATTCGATTATCACTTATTTTTGCAAATAACAACACAGTTGTTCACATCGGCGCTCTAGTACATGTGTTTCTTTGCCTCTTATGATTTGAAATTTCTTGTTTCCGAAGCAGCTCTTTAGTGACATGTTCTTGTTGATAAGAGTCCATGCGATGTATTGGTGAATAATACTGCTATCCAGAAGCTCCTACTGAATAGTACTGATTTGGGGTTGAGGTATTTTTTGTCTTGACTGCAACATGTTTACCAAGCACTGTATTGTGGATGAAGGTTAAGCCTTCCAAATAGTGACAGGTTGGAGATGTCATCATACTTTTTTTGTGGAGGGAGCTAAGACTATTGCAGAGTTGTTGAAAGAAAAACTCAACCTTGCGAATTCTTGAACTCAACAAAAATATGATTGATTATTCTATACGCATTTACTTTATCATCTAAGATTTTTAGCCAGTTGTTATTTGTTAGGAACCAAAAGTTTGCTAGACTATTCTGTTTATCAACTGTTCATTTATTCGCTAGTGTTAGGGATTTACAAGTCTTGCAGGAGCATTGCTCGAGAATAATACCATACAAAATTTACATCTAAAGTAAGTTAACTTTCCAATGATGGTCCCCAAAAAATTGTACCTATCCGTTTTGAAATTTCTTGTTGTCTCATTTGCATTAGTTTAAGTTTATCATCAAATCTTCGTCTCTACTACAAAGATGCACCTGAGTTTGGTTCGCATGTGTGAACTTGCATTTCCATGGTTGGCATATCTAAATACCAAATTGACAAAACAATTGGAAATTTCCTCTTCTCACAACAGAATCTATCTTTAGCACAGACCAAATGAAAGATCTAACCATCTTTTCAATGCAAGTGCACTCCGAAGATATGTTAAGAACTTCATAATCTTTGGATAATAAATAAATCGGAATGCAAGAATTTCTTAAGCATTGTCATTTTGCGCCACGGCTCTCTAAACATCACCCATAGAACACAAACCCAATCCCTAAGAAGCTACTCCGTCCATTCTTGAGCATTGAATAAGCAATCTTGACCCAATTCACAATTCACTCGTCTTAATTTTTGCAGGCAGGTGAGCAATTGGCTCAACCTTGGCAGCCATTTCCACGTAGCGAAGGCGCAGAAACGCAAATCGGAGATTGGAATTGAATGCAGAAGGAACTTGGTTGCTCATCTTAATGTTGCTTTCACATTAATCATCATCTCATCAGAGCACAACTTCCAACCACATTTCCAAAAACAAAGCATGAGGAAGAGAATAGGAAAAAAAAAACAGATCGCGAAAAAGTAAAATGCAGCTAGATTTATGAGGTAATCACACTAAAATAGGAATCCACAACTTCTCAGCGTCATTCCAGAAGAATCGAACAAAAACTCAAATCGAACACATGGAGACGAACCTTCCCTTTTGTCGGCGGCTGCAACACGTACACGGTCGACATCTTCTTCTATCCAAATTCTATAGGGACTCTGGGTGCAGTGAACTCGACGAAGACGGATCTTTGACCTCACCGACTGCGACGTTTCAGGTTTTCTGTAGCTCGGTTGAGGAAGAAGAACACCCAAACAACACCGTCAGCCGCCGGTACCCAAAATGTTCCCAGATGATGAGATCGTGGACGGGGTGAGGTGTGATGACGAGCTCGTCGGAGGGACACAATCGGACAGAGGCCCAGAACTTGCCAAGGCTAAGAGAGATGGTGCGGCCATAGTAAACGTTGCTAGGGTTCCCAAAAATCGGCGCGATGAGGGTCCAAAGGCGACAGCGGAGGAGAAGGGGGCTCGGGACCCAGCAGCTGCGACCAAGCGAGGCTCTTGGAGGAGGCGACGTGCCAGAGGCAGATCTGAGCAACAGCAGCGACCGGCGGTTGCTTTGGGGGAGGGGGAGGGGGAGGCGGAGGCGAATGGGCGTGCTGGAGAAAATAGAGAGAAGGCGTCATCGTTTCTCTTCTCGACGAAGGATAAGGCCAAGAAAGGCTTGAAAATTGAAAAGAGGAGAGAGAGTTTTAAGCGGCAACTTACATTCGAGCATTAATTATTGCGTCTTCTCAGACCTTTTCAGTCGGCTGCCAGAAGAGAGAGGAAAAAATAAGCCTCACCTAGCGACTTTTTTATTTTTCAAGTCACTCCAAGTCACTGGATACGTGTCCACATTTTAGTGGAGCCACCTAGATTTACGCGCGCCACGTAGGACGATGACGTGGCAGTTGCGAACCACTGAATATTTTCTCAAGGACATCAAAACATTTTCTTTGAAAAAATTTGAGAGCTCTACACATGAATTTTGACCAACGTCAGGTACTAGTCGAGGCATGCGAAGAACTCTTGGATGTCAAATCATTGATTTCATTTAGTCAAATTTATTTATTTCTTTCACAATTTCTTAATTAACCAAAAGCCAAATTAATAAAGGCAAATGTTTTTTCTTTGTTTAAGTGATTGCCCTAATATTTTGCCCTTCTTCTTGACTTGGTCAAAAAGTGGGCTTTAAAGAAAAAGAAAAAGAAAAATAAGAGATATAAGCGATTCCTCTTAAATAATGAGGGGTAGCTATGTTAATGAAAATGTAAAATAGGTTTTACTTACCACCCAAAATATACCTAGGTATATTATTCTCATCCAAAATGTTAAATAGGTTTTATTAATCACTCAAAATGTATCTAAGCATATGAATATTGTTATTCAATTTGGTTGGTGCAAGATGTGAAGCAATTTGTATGTTTAATAGAAAGAAGCTTTATTCTGATATCCACTTTTGTGACAATGCCAACTAAAAGAATTACCAATGCTATTTATAAACCAACAATTCAAATTAAACCGCTGACACTTGAAATTGTGGAATGTTAAAAAAAAACAAAAAAAGAGTGCTTGTGAGTGCTTGTGCATTTCTCGAGCACTTCCTTTTATAGTATTGATTTACAACACTTTATAAGTGCTAAATTATCACATTAATTCAAAAGCTTAACTGCATTATTGTCTAAAGCTAATCAGTTGTAGCTCATAAGTAAGAGTACTCCGCAAAAAATGCATCTAACCTGAGAGGCATCAAATATGAATGTATATATTAGCCTATGCACGTTTACCACTCTGGTAATAGGGTATTAAGTATATTTACCACGTTAACTGTTGCGATACTAAGGTTGCGCATGATAAAATTTATATTTCTTGATTTCTCTGTTTCTCTGTTCTCCGGAATAGGTTTGGAACAGAAATCCGTTTGGTAACGCAATTTGATTTCTCTATTTCTGAAACAGATTTTTATTCCAAAAATAGATTTGAATGAGAAATCAGAAACTAAAATTTTTACATCCTTAGTTTCTTTCTCAATTTCTAGCCAGAAATCAATTTCTGTTTCAGAAATTTTGTCATGCGCACCCTAACATACTCAGCCTATCGAGATATACTTTGTCCATCATCAGTTTGAAGTAATCAAGTTGACCTCGAATTCGACACAATATTGTTTGGTAACAAAAAGGCAATGCCATGCCTTTATGTTTTTAACTTTATCATATCGATTATTCATAATTAGTTTTGTAAATGTTGCTTTAAGTTTGTATTTGTGATGTACATTTTTTCACTCATTTTTACGACATCATATTGTGCAAAAGTCTGACAAACATCTTGGCCCTTCAAGTAAATTTTCTTATGAAGTCTAGACCATGCTTGGTTAAACTTGCTAGAAACGGGAAGATCTTCATAGGCTCTCTCAATCTTCCTAGAATAGAGAAGAAACCCAATTGTCTGGAGAGGAGTAGAAAGTATGCAAGGCAAGCCAACCTCAGGCCTAACAACAAAAAGCTTTAGATAATTGTTCAATATCGAAGTTGGAGGCAACATTAGTGAAATCTAACCTAAGAAATGGCATAAACATCTAGAACCTTTACAAGCATAACCTCGCCAAGGATAGTTGTTTACTTAATCAGCCCATTACTTTCCAGGCAATACCGATCTGCTATCAGTCTACCATCAAATTCCCCTATTAAGAAAAACTATTGTATGAGAAGGGAGAACAAAGAAAGGACTCATTGACTGAATCCGATAGACCATACAGCTAAATATTTGATTTGACCTAATAGGACGCTTACAATATTTTTGATTGGAAAGACACCAAATATACAAAAGCATAAAACCCTATCTTTATCTCCACTGCAAAGGATATGCAAAATTGATTTGAAGAATTTGAGAGCTCTACAAATGAATGTTGAACATCATCAGTTAAACCAGCATCTCCAGGTACTAGTCCGGGCATTCGAGGAACTCTTGGACCTGCAAGGAAGAATAGAGTAGTGCGATCTTCAAATGCCCAAGAGCTACCAGAGGCGTTCTATAAACAAATGAATAATTATTTTCCAGTTGGAACATAAAAAAGATGAAAAAATAAAAGAGATTAAAGCTAAGGAGGCAAACAAATCAACTAGTTATAGACGACGCCAAACATAAGCTTTCAAAATCTTCCATAAAACCCATACTAAAGCTGTTGGACTGTGAAATAAGATTCAAAGTTTGAAAAAACAAGTATTTAAGAAAAACCGGACAAAAATAACTACTTAATTGCAAGCGAAGCATTACGAAAGGTGTGAGCCATTAAGATATCTGTTATTGGTAATAAAGATCACAAAGTTGTATCAACTTTTAAGTTGAAAGATGCCACACTCTATTAACTTGGGCATCCCCCTGGCAGTTGAGATACACCACAGCCACCATATGGGACTTCCAGCTTCTTAATAGTTTTTTATTTTGCTTATTATTTATACCATGCTAGAAATTATTATACCACAGTGTGCATAACTGCTGCAAGCACTAGCAAATCAAAAGCAGCACACCGCATATCCATTGTTCCACAAAGACAGCTATTTTGGTAAGATAGCATTCATATATGTACAAACAAACTCTCTTCTCAGCAAAATGCAATCCATGAAGTGGACAATTAGTAATAAACTGATAGAAACCCCAAAGAAACAGAATTGCAGCAAGTTCAGCCACGTTCTCTGCCATTCTATGCATGACCAAGCAGCTATAGCTTAATAGAAACATAATCAATTACTTACAAACTTTTCCACCCACAAGCATAATTGAAGCACATACTAATTATATCATTTAAGAGTCACCTAAATAATTACCTTCCTAATTTGACTGAACTGAACATATTTTACAAATAATTGAAAGAAGCTATTAATTTTGATGAAAATGAGCATGTCACAGATGAATGCTTCTACATGACACCATCCACTTAGACCATAGATTCTTCCAACGAGCTGGACCCCAGTAAATATTATGCTTTAATCTGTCATTGATAATTGAATTAGTTCAAATCATTAATGACGACATTAGCATCAAGGTGAAATTATTTTGCACTACACGAGAATGCAATTAAGCATATCAATCAGATTCAAGTCCTAAAGTATATAAATCTATGGAATAGTATATAAATTCTATATGATATGTGATTAAAGTAATTCACTGCTGATTTCACTGATTAGATATGAGTCAATCAATTTCCTTGATTCATAATTTACTTCATGCATCAAACAATGTAGCGTCAAAAACATTTAATGGCTTTGATGTAGAACGATGAGTCCCACCGTAAATAATATATATTTAGGCATCACATGCAAAACTGCTTAAGGTTTTTTAAGCAAGACATTAAAGAGAAATTGCATCACACAGCAAACACTTGCCAAGTTCAATAAATTATCAACTCCATTGAAAAGTAAAAATTAAACTATCTTTGTAGACTCTAAAAGTTCTACTCCTAGTTGAAATAGGAAATCTCTAAACAAGAAACATTGTTGGAGTATACGAAAGATCCTACTACTCAAATTTAAAATGAAGAAGGAAACTCCGCAAAAGCCTAATAATACTCAAATCCTAGTTGATAAATTAAATGATTAAACTTCAAGAAGAGTCCTGATCCTTGTTTGAGTTTCAAAGTCAATCTTCACCAAAAACTTGGGAGTCACCTTGCATGACTTGTTGGCTGCATTAAGCTCAGTAAATGGTTTGATTGTCTTATACTAAATTCTACGAATGGGAATCCAATTACAATACCTAATAATAGTCAAATCCTTGCTAATCCTGATTGTCTCATACTAAATTCTATGAATGGGAATCCAATAACAACCCTATGTACACGATCTTTGTGTCCTTATAGTCAAATGGATACTTATTTGACAAAAGAAAAATAAAATGTAGAAATATCTCATGTCTGGAAATAATAACATTAATCGACTTTGAAGTATCTTCATCATTAGTTATTACCTAACAATAAAAATAACACCATACTTTACAATTAAACTACATCTGTCATGGAATACCAATCTCAAACGTTATATTAGATTTTATGATTCTAATCGATGAAATTCACGATCCACAATCCATACATTTAATTTTTCGATTCATGACTCAGATTTCCATGTGATGACAAAAGGTGACCCTAAGTGGTTATCGTGTCATATCAAAATTGTGGCTACCAACTAATAGTTAACACATTAATAAACAAATATTGTCCCGAATTCAAAGTTCAGACCGCGAAACAGAAATTGACTCATGTAATCTATCCAACTAAACAATAGTGTCAACTTGATTAACAACCTGACCTATCATGATCTGTCTATATTTAGTTCATTAAGTTCTCTAATAATAATCATACAAGAATTTTGTTTCCATAGTGGTTACAAATTACAAATTGATCACACCATATAAATATAACATTTCATTTAAACCTAGGATTTTGTAAGCTTATGACTAGTTTCTCTTCAAACTTATTTGAGATTGATGACAAAAGGCATATTGTACATATGCTGTGTCTTTTATGTTAGGATTGGAATGACACTTTCAATTCAATCTAATTAGTTAACAGGGTTATTCATCTATTGTAATTTGTTGACCTCTTTAACAAAAGGGTCATGTTCGAATAGAGTTTTCAATTTTTTTTTTTTTTGTTAATCTTGTCCTGCTCAGATTGATGTACCTGGCAATCCATTGTTAACTTGACATTGACAGACATGACCAATAAAAATGGATTGCCATCTCTAATAGCATCTGAATGTTCGCTGAGCAAGTTTGCTGTTTGCATTGCATCATGCAGATTCTGAGCAATGCAGAATCTTTCCCACAAAAGATTAGAGAAGAACACGTTCTGATGATAAAGGACTATTGCAGGAGGAATTTCTAGTTGAGAAGTAATGAGGGTAACATTCAAGTAACAACATAGATAACTTACTTCAACATCATGCAGTAAAATCGTACCATCTCCAAGTCATAAAACAGCAACCTTGCCATCAGGACGCCAGCATAAAGATGTCATACATTTGCCTGGAGTAAATTAGAATGATCAAGAAGAGCCAGTATTGGTGACACACATTGAAATGTGCAAATGAAGCGACTTCATTATAAACGAAAAAGAACAGAGAATGAATAATCTGTTCCCAGTAAAATTAACACAAGAAGAGGAAGGATAGAGCTCACACATTATCCAACAAATGTTAATCAAAATTTGTGAAGTGAGGCAAAATGTCATAACTATACAAAATAACTGAGAGGGATATTGGTAATGTGATAGAGGATTTCTTTGGGCTAGTAGGTCATCTAAAGTGAGGGAATATATATCTTGTTGGCAGGCTCCAATCCAATAACTAAATCAAAAAAAAATTGTTGTTCAACAATGGAACCTCAAGGTGGATTGGATGCATGAAAGCTTACTCCAGGCGAGGATTACAAGTGTACTAGTATTTACAACTTAGTCTTAACAGAAACCATTAAAGGATTGGCTCAAGTACTATGGTGCACTAAAACATTCTCCATATCTAGAAGACAATATGAAGAGTGAAGCATTCAGATGTTCCTGGGAAAAAAATCTCCTCTCTAAAGTTTTCCAGTGACAATAGACAACAAGATCTACCAAGGCTGGGCATCTAATCCTAAGCTCTTACTAATTTGAATTACGAAAAGATTAAGTCATGTAGGAACTTAACATACTAGGACGCAGCTCCCCTTACCCTCCTAATCTCTTTGCTTTCCCCAATTCTTGCCTCCGTCCCTCTCAACCAGATTGTCATACAAGTATGCAGCACAGCTTGAGATATATCCTATTCAAAAGTTAAACTACCACCAGCGAGCTTGATTAATCAAAATGATGTGATAGAACGCCCTTCTGTAATTAGAAGAAGATAAATAAAACTTCAAGTACTACAAAATGTGAGAAACTTTCTGCCCATGGTCTATATTTCAATATCCACTAAATCCCTCCTTGTAGGGCACACACAAGTCAGTAAAAGAATGCTCAATCAGTAAAAGAAGAGGAGTCAGCAGCAAAATTACATTGAGAGAATCACCATCAGAAATTTAAGATCTTTTTAGATGCCTGTTGACATTTAGATGGCATTCTGCTGGGGCTAAACCTGCGAACTCCAAGTGGACATCAAGCATTTCGGCATCCAACATAGCTAGTCTATCTAGCATAAATGGCATCCCCCAATTCATGTTAATTATTTTCTTGGACACTTTAATTGGTGTACGAAGGGGAACAAGATGGCCATACAGGAGTATGGTACGCTTGTGGTCGGTGCAGATCTAGGCTATGGAAAAAATCTCCCAAGGTAACAACCTGGTCGAGAAGTAGATAAGAATCTATTGTGCCTATAAAAGAATCCCTTCATTCAACTAATACCAGCTTGGAATTCTTTACTCGTGACTAAGTCATGTCTAGATTTCCACTCGCATCACCATCATTCACTCTTCGTTTCTGTGTAAAAGACCAACTCCTTGGTTCGACGCCACATTCTCATTCAGACTTCCAAGTAATTTATACCTCTATTTTCCTCCAATTCTCTATCAAACGCAATCCAAGCTAGATTGCCACTTACAGTTGTTCTTGTGGCCAAAAAGGAAGCGCAGCACATTTAGGAAAAGCTAAAGAAGTAGAACGAGATAACGCCAGTGACTCGAGGGGCACACCAAGCCATCATTGAAGAAATGAACTTTCTAGACTTGAAGCATTACCCAGGACGGATTGTCCACCACCTCTGTCGATTGAAGCGACGAAGCACCCACACCTTCATGTCATCCGTGACCATGGCCATCAAATCCTTCTCCGGATTCACTCCGCCATCCTCACCTGCCAATCGGAAGAAATTGAGCCAAAGCCTCATCAAACCGAGTCGGAAAACAATCGAATCGACCCGCCCATTAGGAGGTCGCAAAAAGAACGCTCGAACGAGAGCCGAACCTGAGAAGCCAGAGCGGTTTGTTGGAACTGAAGCTGAAACGGAAGCACGCGCCGGCGACCCTGCTTCGTCGGTCTCCATTGCTAGAAAGCCCCGCAAGCAGCTCGGAAACAGTGTACGGAAGTGATGACGGAGGCAGTTGAAGAGTGAGACGAAGAATGGAAAAGTAAAGGGAGGAAGGAGGTCCAACGGGGCCGAGCCGGGCCGGGCTGGGCTGGACTTTAAGACTATACAGCCTTGTCAAACAACGCCCGAAAACCGCCCTTTCGGGCCCATGGAGGCTGAAGGGTCCCGGCTCGCCAGACTCATGAGACATCGCATTGGTGCGAATGGGGTGAATTAATTATTTGAAAATGTAATTTGGAATAAGGAATGTGACTATCCTCATTTGCTCGAATGACGATGATCACGTTCATGCAAGTGAAAATCCAAAAGCATTTTTTTTTACCCACATGGAACCTCCATGAGGCCCAATGTTTTGAGATATTACAAGAATCGACAAAAATCTCGACTTGAAAATACCCAAAATATTCGGTTCGAGTCTAGTTGGTTTGGACATTTTTGACACCCCCAGTCAGTGGAGGTCATTGTGCCCTTTGGCTATTTGGTGCGTGGTACAATTTTTTAAATAAATATGTAAAAAAGTCAATTTAATCAACAAACAAAGGGTAATGAAAGCTTATTGGAGAAAACGCCGATATGCTTGTTGTATCTTTTTACTATATATGTACTAGCAACCGTACTTCTTAGGAATAAGAACCCTAATATTGCCATAACTGTCATGCGGCATTCAGTTGACTGATATAATTTTTTTTTTCTATTCACTTGAGTACCACATCGGTGTAAAATCGTTCAATTGAGTGATTATTTCGACAATTCGTTGTAGGTAACTTTTTTATTTAATTTTATAGTCAAATGTGGTTTTCTAAGTCCAACGTTTTGTCCAACATGGCGAGTTTGAAAAATGTATGTACCTCTCACCTTCTCTCTAAATCCTTCCTCTACTTAAACGACAATGTCTCTCTCTAAATGCTTTGTCAAACGATAAAATTTCTGTGTCCCCAAAAGTTTCCTCCATGAAAGTCGTAGAACCCATAGAAGAAAAAGCTTCCTCTTGCGCGCCTCCTCTGTCTTACGTTACTCACTCACTCACTCACTCACTCGATAGAGACTAAAGGCATGCGAAATAGCGACGGCGTGGAGGGAGAAATCAGGGTTTGGTACCCAACGAATCTTTGTTAGACTTCATAGCCCCAGTAGTAAAAAGGTTGACTTTTATCTTGGTCTGTTTTGTATAACGGTGAGCCGTTACTCCTATATTGATAAAGTGTTTTGGCCCACTATGAAGTATTAGGGCTTGGTAAGGGTCAAGAAGAAAAGATGAATCATTCCCCAATTTCTTTAAACTAGGTTAATATTCTCCAATTAGATGTCTAAACAACATCGTTTGCTCTCTCAATTGCTGACTTCATCTAACTAGCAAGCCACATCATACGATTTGTTCCTAATTAATGTCACATTGGATTTTCGAATGAGATAAATTGCTAATGATACTCAAGTCATCGATTTTAAGATTTTCAATACTCAAGTAAGTGCTCTACGAAAATTCAAGCACTCATAGTGTTCTTATCCCAAACTTCCTATAATGTCCCCTTACTTAGGCAATTTGTAGATAGATTAGTACAATAGAGGCCGTTGGGGGTCCTTGGGCCAATTAGATCACCACCCCTCATGGTTGAAAACTGTGCAAATCACCAGTGTGATTACTCGAAAATGGCTCTTGAGGGTCATTGTGCGGAGAAAATATTCGGTGGTTCATGCGCGCCACGTCATCTGCTGACCTGGCGCATGCGAACCACTCAAATACCGACACCTGTACCGAGCGGGACCCCTCGAAAATGAGACAAGTTCGACTGGCTCGGCTCAGCTAAGCTCCATTGCAAAAGAAACGATGGTCAGTTCCCGCTCAAAGTTTCTCTCTCCTCACTTGAATGGGCGGGTTCTCTCTCCTCTAAAAGAACCAAGAACGCTCAGAGCCTTCCTTTCCTTCTCCGCACATCCCACCTCTCTCCGCCTCCGCCTCCACCCCCGCCTCCGGACCTCCGTCTCTGCCTCGGTCGCTGGTCATCTACCTCTGGCATCTCGGTCTCGTTTCCGAGCGGCACCATGCTCGCCGCCGCTGACCAGGCGCTGTCCTGACGCTGGCCCGCTCGGTCGCGAGGGAGATCTCGACGGACTTGGGCAGGGTCGACGGCGCGAAGAAGAAGGAGAGGTCTGCTGCATTTTCTCTCTCTTTCTCGGTGATTTCAGGCTCGACGTCGAAGCAGAGAAGGAGGAAGAACAAGAACGAGATGAAGGAGAAGAAGGAGAAGATGGGTCCTTGCTTTTCTGCTTCTGGGTTTATCTCTTGAAGTCCGCCACTTTCCCTTGTACCATTTTCCGTCAGGTAGAGGAAAGCCGCCGTTTTTCCATCAATTTTTCGTCCCTTTTCGGTTCGTTGGTTTTTTATGGGAGGGACAGTGTTCATTTCTCAATTCTGTGAATTTTTTTTATGTTTGGAGAGGTTGGGTGTTATGAGTTGCTTGTTTGGCGGTTGTTTTAGCGATTGATCACTCACCGGTTGTTGGATTTTGTGATTTGGAGGGATGCTTTGCGTTGGTTTGGATTGATCACCGTTGCTCAGCTCTTGGGTTGTGTCTGTCCGTCTGATTATGATGAGTTTGAATCATTGTGGAATTTTCCCAAGAGTGTCTTTTCACGTTCACTGAAGTCTATTGCTGTGTTGTTCCCGTTAGATGGTATACTGAGTGTCAATGCCTGTTGGTGGAACCAAAGCTTATTGATTTTTGTGGATTTGTTTGGGATCACTCCTTTGTAATGCGTCAAGTCTTGTTTTTTTTTTCCATCCCCTATCGCGATCTATCTTGGTTTGTGACACAGCGGACTAGTCGAAAATGGTGATTAAGGGATGATGTATACCATAATCACAAATAGTGTTGCTTGTCACTTCTCTTTTCAGCTCAAAGTTCTATGGTTAATGGGGTTAAAAATATTCTTTCACACAGGTGAACTCAGATGTCAAGGATGGTTTTCCAATTCTCGTTTTGAATGGAGATAAGAGACTCACGCTTTTGCCACCGCTTCCTCCACAAAAAGAATCTCCTGTCCCGAGCTCTCTCACTCACCCCAAGCGCCCTCCCTTCTCTCTGTCTCGAGCCCTCTCACTCACCCTAAGCACTTCCCTCCTCGCCTTTTTCCTCGTCGCCGTCATCGACTTTCCAGCCACGGCTCCAGAAATTGCTAGCTGCCGACTGGCCTCTCGACCTTCTTTGTCTTCTACTCCTTATTCGGTCCCAATTTCGGGCTCGAGTACGTAGCCAAGGATTTTGAAGCAAAAGAGGTTTGCGAGGCTATATTGGTGGCGGTGCTAAGTTTTGGGGTTTCGGCAACGCCGTGATGGCCGCAAGGGGTATTGTGGTGGAGGAGAGAGAGGCGTATGGGTACTGTGAGACCTCTCTTTCTCCTTTGGCTTTTTTTTCTTTTCTATTGCCTCTATTTCAGGAAGCATGGAGGCTTGGTGATAGTGGCTGCTTTGGCTTCTAGGTCGAGGCAGAGTTGGATAGCTTATCAGGAGGCTGAGGAGGAGAGTTCTTCATCGGCCCTTTGACTCCTGAAGCAAGTCGCGTCCCGCCATTCCCACAGGAGTATGTTCTACCGTCATCTTTCTTATCTTTAATCTAAGTGGAAAGTTCTAGTGTGGAGGGTTAAGTTTCTTATACTGCTATCTCTTCAATAGTTTGTGAGTTTATTAATTCCGTCCAATAATTTTCATCTGGATGATCGTCGCCAGATGGAAGACGGTAAATACAGGTTATGTTTGATCAAAACTTGATGGCTAAAGGTTGAAATTCTCCTTTTTGTTTTGTTTTACATGGGTAGACACTCAACTCGGTTAGATTGAAAGGCACACTAGCTGTGTAATTCCTTTTGTTTTTTTTAAGCTTTTGCTTGGAAACTTGAATAAGGTCATTATTTCAGTGGTGGTACTGAAGCTATGAATATGAGAAGTCCAAGATATTTGAGTGTTGTGACAGACCATTATTATTATTATAGCTTCTTATTGCATATTCCTTCCATGTGCATAAGCTATTAACACTTATGTAGTTTTTCAATCCTGTGACATCCTGTTTAGAAGTAAGTTGAAGATATAAATTTGAATCAAACTTGGTCGCTTCACCCATAAGTTGGGAATTATGGTTGAATCTTCAAATTGTGTTATATCATTAGTTGTCTAGGAAACCTGTACTAAACTGGCCATTCTTTTGATAGCCTGCCCAGGTATCTCCCTCTGCATATCTTAAGTTAATTTTAGACTTGGTTCTTGCTAGAAGTGAAAACGAAAATTGTGCATCATGGTTGCTTGACATGCTGTGTTTTGACACTGCTAAAAACCAATTTTATGTATGTAAAATCAAGTAGCTGGAAGGTGTTGACCATGTTCTGATGGCATCCAAATTCTTCCTCTTCATAATCCTGCAATGTCACATAGGATATAGCTACTCAAGATCATTTGTTTATAGCACGGGTTATCCAAAAATTTTGGCTGGAGTAGTCCACATGGATGCATGCAAACAGCCATGTCCATGTGCATGAGGGTACATAGACTTTTATTACATTGGCATGGATGAGAACTACTTTTGCTGGAGCAATTAAGAGAGTTGTGATTATATAACCATGGGCAATATGGTGTTCCTTTGCATGATTTTAAGGCAACGGAATAATTGAAGTTAACTATTAGTTTGGTCACAGGACCATCCAGAATCGTAGACATAAAATGCACTTAATAAAAGCAGATGGACACATATAGCAGAAACGTTTCTTGTTTCTTCTCTCTCTCTCTCTCTCTCAATCTGAATGCCCCAAGCGCCAGTCAAACATTTTTCTACTGGAGCGTCTGACCACCATGCCATAATTAGGATATTTTTCAGTGCTTTTGGAAATTGGTCTACGCAACAGAGAATTCTGTATTTTTCCCCTCTCATAAGTAGGTCTTTCTATTAGAGGACAAGCTAGGTTGATTTGTCATGGAATAAACTCTCTGCAAAAGTAAGGGGTAAGGATAAGTACATCTAACCATCCCTAGAACCTACAACTTCAGTGCCTTGTGCACGGGGACAACTTAATTTTCCTCTTAAAATAAGTAGGCCTTCTGTTGTGTCAGTCCAATTTTTTTAACAGGTTAACCCTTTAATTTTTCCCGCAGGACTACAATGAAGATGGGAAGCTCTCATTCTCCGAATTTTCTGACTTGATGAATGCTTTTGGAAATCAATTGGCTGCTGACAAGGTTAGAGTCAGTTGTTGAACTGCATCAATATTGGCAACTTTTTTCTCTGTGTTTCATTTGTAGGACTCATAAACTTAAATTTTTTTCTGTGTCAGAATTATGTTTGGGACGGGAATTGATGTAAGGGTACTTATTGTGCACTAGCATACATACATATGTACTTGCATGCATATTTGTCTGGTTGCATATATAAATGCATATACATGATGTGCACATAAGAGCAAAATGTGTGATGCAGCACACAAGCATGCATACATGAAGGAAATTGATGGACATATGCAGTGACAACAAAAAAGTTACTTGTTTTAGTCTATGCAACCATCCACGAGGATAACAAGGCTCGCTTCCATCAAGAAAAAATAATCATCCTAAGTTTAAAACAAGTAACAGGGAATATTCTACATCAATATATGTATATAATTTTCATAGATTTGAGGTGTTTAGTATTAACAGTCAAATCATGAGCTCCACAAGCAATAACCATTGTAGACACGCCCTATAGAATATCTCTCATATTCTTAATCTGAAACCCATTTAGAACTGATCAGAGGCTGCATATTAGTATCTGATAGCTTGGTCAAATGTAATCAGTGCTTGTGCAGAGATATTTATGTTGGAAATTTGCCTACTAGATGAATTCACACAGAATGATTGTTCTGTAACTATAAGTAAGGAGAAAATATGGGCCTCCATCTTTCAAGATTGTTGCTCTTAATGCTTTTTATGATTACTTGTGTTTTGTAGATGGGAGAAATATCAACGTGAGGAGGAAGCAGCTCTTGGTTTAAGAAAGCGTGTCAGAAAAGCTATTTCTTACAAAGAAGCATATGCAGCACATCCAAGTGAAATGGCCAACGAGGTATTTTATTTGAGTTGCCTTCTCTTATGCTGTCAGGGCTGGAAACTTTAGAATAAGAGAAACGTATGTTGATTGTTCATTTGGTTAAAAGTCACTTCTATTTATGTACTTCTTCCTAATAATTTCAGCTTTAAGCACTAACTGTTTTTTTTAACAGTGTTGTTCGATATGATGCAGATTTTGGGAGAAATTTTAAAAGGTAAGCTCGCTCTCTTGGATAATAATTTTCATAATGACTTATGTGCAAGACACCCAAATTTCTACCACAAAGGATTCAATCCAAAAGAACAATTACATGACCAGCTCATTTTTGTCGCAGCATCGCATTGTATCTTTAGAAACTCTTCTACTGAATTAATTATGTAATGGCAAGGTTGTTCATTATGGTATGTTGAGCTTGTAGTTGGAGAAAGTAAAGTTCATGCTGGCTGCAAAATCAAGAGTCAGAACAAAACCAAGAGTGCCCCATATATAAGTGGGTATGGCATTTTCTACTATGATTGAAATATGCACAGTTCATAATCTTTTGAAGTCACTAACTTACATTTGTACAGATTTTTTGGCAACTTATTGTAAGTACTTTGCTGCTAGCTCAATTTGTTCTAAGGATAAATGGGTATGACTCATTCTTTTAGAATTAAAGTTAGTTTTCCTTTTATCTGCCTTCTTTAAATGATTGGATTTTTTCTTTGAAAATTTTGCAGAGGCCACAGAGGATAATATCATTGTGCATAATGTTGATAAAGAATTTTAATTTAGAATTGGCATGACATTTGCTAATGAGGATGAAACATATAAGACATACAATGCATATGCAATTTCGAAGGGATTTGAAGTAAGAAAAGGACAAAAGGCTAACAATAGTAAATGAATATTACGAATATGTACATTTCTTTGTAATTGTGAATGACACTCTTCACCAATCCCACCTCATGAATAAAGAGATGTTTATAGGACTATGAAGAGAACTAGATGTGAAGCTTGTATAAAATTCAAAATTGAAAATAGAGTATGGATAGTGGACAAATTTAAGGATGTTCATAATCACTCTTTTATCGATGATGAACAGAAACACCTCATACGATCATACCGGTAAATGACGAATACTAATAAAAATATATTGACTTCTATGGCTGGAGCTAGTATAAGGCCTACAAAAGCGTACTCCTATCTTAGTGGTGAAGTAGGAGGACATGAGAATATTAGCTTTATTTTATGTGATTGTCAAAATTTCTTACAATCAAAAAGAAGGAATTTGGTTAGTGCGGGTAATTGTCAAACTTTCCTTAACCATTTTAATTGCTTACAATCAAATGTAAGCAATTTTTCTTATACATTCCAACTGGATGAAGAACAAAGATTTTAACCAATTTTTTTTGGTCTGATGGTGTATCGAAACTAGACTATGAAAGTTTTGGAGATGTAGTGGTATTTAATACAACTTATCGTACAAATAAGTACAATATGATATGTGCTCTTTTTGTTGGCTTGAAGCATCATTGGAAGAATGTCTTCTTTGGTTGTACATTTTTATTGGATGAAACAATTGTTTCTTTCGTTTGGGCATTTTAATATTTTTTAGAGGTAATGGGTAACAAAGCACCAAAAACTATTTTCATCGATCAAGATCATGTCATGGTGAATGCTATTAAGATTGTTCTTCCAAATACTAATCACCATTTATGTGTATAGTATATTGGAAAAAAATGCTATGCATCATATTGGGTATCTTTTTAGAAAGTCGGGTTTTCGTGATAAATACTGATATAAGTTTTTATATCATTGTGAATCTGAATTGGAAATGGAGAATGTTTGGAAAGATATGTGTCAAGAATGGAGCTTAGGGCGCGTTTGTTTTCACTTCTTTTTTTTTTTTGTTTTTAAACAACTTTTCTGTTCCTGGGAACAAAAAAGGAACAGAAACGTGTTTGGGTGC
Organism: Eucalyptus camaldulensis; assembly: GCA_019915185.1. Classification (NCBI taxonomy): domain Eukaryota; kingdom Viridiplantae; phylum Streptophyta; class Magnoliopsida; order Myrtales; family Myrtaceae; genus Eucalyptus; species Eucalyptus camaldulensis. Next base: position 10,197,407 of record JAHSVA010000013.1, on the reverse strand, counting down.
GTTTTTGTTCCAAAATTGTTTTTTTGTTCCCAGAAACACATCTGGAATAGAAACAAGAAACAAAAAAAATTGTTTCTCGTTTCTGAAACAGATTTGAGAAACACATTTCTTCTTCTTCTTCTTTTCTTCTTCTTTTTTCTTTCTTTTTTCTTTGGCCGGTGGCCGGCTCGGCCAGGGCCGGTGACCGCCGGCGACCAGCCGTCGGGGGCCAGCGTACTCAACGGAGCATCGCCGGCTCCCGGCGAGGCCAAGCGTCGCCGGCCCTTGGCGAAGCTCGAGCTCGCCTTGGCTGGGCGAGCTCGCCCAGATCCGGCGACGCCGAGCCTCGCCGGCCGTTGGGCGAGCTCGCCCAGATCCAGCGAGGCCGCCGGCCCTTGTCGCCGGCCATGGCCGAGGCCGGCGACCGGCCAAAAGAAAAAAAAAAGGAAAAAGGAAATAAGAAAGAAAATAGAAAAAATATTAAGAAATAAAAAAATTATACAAATTTACCAAACGTGTTTCTGTTTATTTTTTATTCCCGGAACAAATTTACCAAACGCGTGTTTTTGTTAAAAAATTGTTCCCCGGAACAGAAACACTTTTTTTTTTTTTTATTTCTGTTCCCTAGAACAATTTTTAAATAGAAATGTTACCAAACGTGCCCTTACGGGACCACAAGTGATTGAACAACATGTACCAGTTGTGTCATAAATGGTGTCCTGGGTTTTGCGGAGATACTTTTTCCGCAAGAATTATATCTACACAAAAAAGTGAGAGCACAAATAATATCTTCAAAGATATAGCATGCAAGACTATGACTTTGTCCGAATTTATCGGCCATCATAAGAAACAAGCAGAAAAAATGCGCAACTCTGAAGTTGTTGATGATTTTGAGTACGCTTGAGGGAAGCTGCAGATTGTAATTGATAATAGTGGAATTTTGAAACATGCTGCAGATATATACATATGTCATTTATAGGAACTTTTAGGATGAGTTCTTGCATGTTTTGTCCGTGTTTATTTGTAAATCGGAAACTGATTGGCTATTGCACACTTATATCGTAGTAACTGAAAATAGTAAAATGAGACATATTGTTCATTTTAGTTCGAGTGATTTAACCATTACATATAGCTGCAAGTTATATGAAATGCGAGAATGGTTGTGTAGGCATACTTTATGCATTTTGGCAAATGTTGTAAATGTTAGAGGTATTAATTTGCAATACATTCTGAAGAGGTAGACAAAAGCAGCAAAACAAGGGGTTTATTGTAATGTTTGACAAAGCTCTCATGCTGCGGTAAAGTCTAAAATCTTGTGTTTGAAGAGGTTGATGCAATTATCTTTCATTTATAAATATTAGTGCAAATCATGATGTTACGAAGGAGCTTGTGACTACAACCTTGCTGTGTCTTCACTCTCATATCACAAACAAAATGCAATCTTTAATGGGTAATGATCATATTAATTTTTTGGCATATAGAAAACAATGAAATTCGAATACTTGATTTCGTCGGAGAAGACCAAAAGGTATACTAAATACTCGGTTGAAGGATAGCAGTGAAAAGCGAAAAAGAAAAGTGTTTTCATGCATTGGAGGCACCTCACATAAGGTATAATACTTGTTTAATTTTATAGAATGATTTCATTAATTAAAAGCATAAAGTTTATAATAATCTCACTTTTGTGCAAGATTGACCTTCTATGATCTTCATCAAACAATTTTTTGGCTAACTTAGACTACACAATGTCTGTTAATGGTTATTTATTATTTTTTGTTCCAATGTTGGGATGAACAGTCAAGCTGGTAAAGGTGCTCAAAGGCATCTTTGTATCCTGTAGCAGCCTTTTGATGCTTCTCTGTCTACATTTTTTTGGACATTATCTAAATATCTAAATAACATAATCAAAGAAAGTAAGTGCAAACTTTCTTTCATTTGTATGCTAGACATAAAATGATAGTTTGAACTATTAAGGAGTAAAATTTGTTCGTTTCTTGGACAACAACCAGTAGAGTTGTTGAAGAAAAACTCAACCTTAGAGGTTCAAGAGTGGTTTCATAGAAGGTAATGAGTGTCGCTCTTATATATTTGATGTTGCGAGACCCAGTTACTCTTCCACTCACTTTAGTCATGACTGGGAATTTAATTAGAAACAGATTACACTATGTGGCAGTTTATCCTTGACAACTTCTTTAGTTCATTTTTGTTTGTCTTTTGTGTGGCTGTTTTTTTCCCTCCACTACTGGCTGTGGCTGTTTTTTTCCCTCCACTACTGGCGTTGGGAATTGTGATTTATCGTTTATTATTTCTAGTTTTAACATAATCTTTGTTAATCAGTTGAAGCATGGACATCTATAGGATAGCTGGTTTAAGCATTAAAATTGTATGTTTTAAGTTGAGAAGCATGTGTCTCTTTGTTCTCAAGTTCTGAGAGTCTAGAACTGTGCCTGTGACTTTGTGAAATAATTTTCCCAGTCATGATAATTATAAGTTCTATAGTAGTGTAATTATTAGGGTGTCTGTATGCTAATCATTGTCACGTTAATGCAGATGCTTGGCTTCTTTCAACATTTCAAATTCGCTCTTCATTTCCAATCTCTACACTTTTGGTTGGTAAGCAGTTCTTTTATTGATCATTAGATGCCGTGGTCAAATCTCGAATTCTGTATTTAATTGAAGTGTACTTGACAGTTCTTTGCAATTATAGGCACTGATGAGAGATTTATTGTCAAAGGCAAGGTGCTCATGTGGTTTTGACAGAGTAGGTTCCATGGCCTTTCTATTGTTGTTGCAGATCAACTAAATCCAAAATAAATAAATAAATCCAACACCTTGTTGATTTCTTTTTTGGTTGAGCATTTTCTTTAGGGCAAGCTTCCAGATGTCTTAGGTTAAACTCCATTTTGGTGCATGTATTTTATAATTAGGAGTATCCTGTTTAGTGGCTTTTTAAAGTCATTATTGCTAATGAGGCTTAGTCAGTTTGTTAGTCTTGCATGGAAAAGTTATTGCTTGTGATGTTTAACAAAATAACTTGGGTAACTAGATGTCTTCATCTATATGTCACTCTGATGGTGCACTTGGATGAAGTTATGTCAAAATTAATCTTTTCGGTTGTTTGCTTAAGTGTAATTTTGGCACCTTCAATTTTGCAGATATTGCATTGATCACTGTTTTTCCCATCATGAATATAGGGTGTTGCCATAACATAAGAGAACTCGTTGTTGGACAATACTGCGCGGATTGAGGGCTGGTTGGCTAGATTTCCAATGTTTGACTGGGTGGGTGGCATAACATTTGAAATGTCTGCAGTTGGTCTACTTCCAGCAGCCCTTCAAGTTCGTAAGCTTAACTTCTAATCTCATTGTGGTTATATTCTGATTTGACTCGAAGAGCATATTCATTAGCGACTCTAACTTCAGGGGATCGATATAAGACAAATGCTTGCTGGCGCATCCTTCATGGATGGGGCAACTAGGATGAAAGTGGTAAGATTGCTGTCGACTGATGTTATTTGGTGTTTCTTTGGAATGTTTTGTTGTTACCCAAGTCCAGTAAAGGAATTAGTTTCAGTACCAGTGGGGCAACTTATGGTGTAAAATCTTGCTCAGTGTGTAGTGCTTAGGATTCTGCATGTGCACTTTTATGATGTAAGTAGCTGGGTCGCCCGAATGAACTAGGTATGGTCGAGATATGAGTCTTGATTATAGATAGCTAATCAGGCATTCAAGGATGTCAGCTAACAAGTTGAACGGTTGTCTTTGATAGTATGCACTGTGATGTATGCAAGAGTAACTTGTAAACTTATATGCAGGAGAATTGTCACTTGTTTCCCGTCATTATGCACTGAGAAGATTTTGTAGTATATGTGCTAGAGGATGTCATACAGTATAATTCACTGTAAAATAGAATGCAGAGTATCCATTAGATCCATTTAAGCTCACGACTGGCAATTGCTATTGTTGTCGCTTAGTTGCTTCAAGGCATATTCATTTCTAGTTGCTAATGCACTCTACAGTGAATCAAAGTATAGCCTTTTGGTTTCATGCATTTTGATTTGTGCCTTCTCTTGTTGCCTGCTTGTAGTATCAATTTCGCCAGCAATTCAAATCCTTGTTCAAGATGCAGAGTAAATCTGCAATGCAAGTCAGGGAGATGATCCTATTTCCTTGTCCAGGATATCCATTACTGTACGTTGTCTGAAAAAGAACCATAGATACGTTCATTTAGGGACTGATAGCATATCCACACTGTTTGCATTCCTAGATTGTAATTCCTTTCTCTGCTTGTAGTATTAAATCTGGCAGCAAATAAAATTCTCTTTAAGGATACAGTCCCATGTAAATCTGGGAATTAATTATGTTTTCTTGTCCAAGATAGTGCTAACTTGTATGTTGTGTCAGAAGATCCACAGAAACATTGATGTAGGGACTGTAGATTAACTTAGCATGTCCACACTGTATGTGCTTCCTAGATTGTAAATCCTTTGGCAAGTAAATTATCATTGTACTACTTTTGTCAAATAATCACAAACATAAATGTCAAGGCCTGTTTCGGGTGGCTGTGAGTTTCAGCTTGCCTTTCTGGTTTTAGCTGTGGGTTTGAGTTTTTGGCTTTAGCTTTGACTTTAAAGAAATGAAGTTGGTAGAAGACATAACTTCTAACTTGAAAGTGACTGGCTCATTTTGAGAATTTAATAGTACTGAACGCTGAACCTTAAATCATAGATGTTTGGATTCTTGGATAATTTTACTTCTAAAATGAAGCATATAATAACTTTTAGTAACCAAAAGCCATAATACCTGATGTGAAGTCCCTATCATCCCCCCCTCGGTGCAAAAAACAAAAACGAAAAAAAAAAAAAACGAAAACACACACACAAAAGAAGAAGTTACGACATAAGAACTATCGGTAGTTTTCCGTAGCTGTCTGAGTGGCTTCTCTACTGACACTGATCAAAGGATGGTTCTTGCCTTTTGTAGTCCTGTTTCAGCGGAAATAACTTTTTTCTTTTCCAGGTGAAGAACAACCCTGCTGCATTGCTTGCTTTATGTTGGTATTGGGCTTTTGATGGTGTAGGATCTAAGGTATTATATTTGAATGAGAGTGTCTTCTGAATTGTTGTTTTTTTCCCTTTCAGTTTGCAGTCATTGACAATTGTTTCACTTTTTAAATTGCTGCTGTCAGGACATGGTAATTCTTCCTTACAAAGAAAGCCTTCTATTATTCAGTTGTATCTGCAACAATTTGATTTGGATGGCTATCGGGTATGTGTTTAATTTTTTCGTTAAAATAGGGAGTTCCGTCTCCATCTCTAGTTTCCAAAATGTTAAGTCTCAAATTGTTCATTTCACAGGTCAATCAATGGCTTACTGTTTATAGGAATAAAGGAAGCACAGATCAGCATGCATAAGTTATTTTTTGATAAAGTAATGCCACTATTACTTTTACATGCTGGTGACATGATTATTCCTGATGCATGTTATTGTCTAATTTCCATATAGCTACAAACGACAGCTGAGAGAGGGTGTGCACAACTTCTTCTTAACATTCATTGAAGTGCTTTGTGAGAGACCACCTGGTCATGATTGGGAGCTTGAACCTAGTGTTACCTGTGGTGACTATCTGTTTGGAATGCTTCAAGTTAGTTTACAATAAGAGCTACTAATATTTACCTTTAAGAAGATTCTAGCAATAGTCGAAGTTCTTATGTCTATTGTTTCTGAAGTTTAAGATCTCACACTTCTCTTGGAAAGGAGACATGAGTTCAGTGGATGATTTACTTATAGTCACTCGGTTTTTTTCTGCAATTGATCTCTTTTAGATATGGTGAACTTCTGTAGGGAACAGGCTATGCTCTATATGCCAATGATCGTGAGTCTATAACAGTCACTGTTGAAGAAGTGACCCCTAGATCAGTGGGGGCTCTTATAGCATTGTATGAGCGAGCAGTTGAGATATACTGAAGAAAAGAATCTGTTTTTCTTATTTCTCATAGAGTGATTACAATGAGTATAAATACATGAACAGATAATCTAAATTAGGTAAGAAACCTATTTAGGTAAAGATCCTAAGTTGCCTCTAATCTCTATCAATATCTAATTTACAGCTAACAGAATAAAAACAAATCACATAATATCACGTAATATATTCACGTAATATAATCAGGGAGAAATTCTAGAAGATTTCCTAGTACATTCCAACACTCCCCCTCAAGCTAGCTTGAAGATGTCTTCCATAGACAGCTTGTTCACTAGATGAATGAATTGCCTTCTATGTAATCCCTTGGTCAAAATGTCAGCAGCCTGATCATCACTTGAAATATACGGCATACAAATTAGTCCGCTATCAAGTTTTTCTTTGATGAAGTGTTTATCAACTTCCACATGCTTTGTCCGTTCATGTAACACGGGATTATGAGCAATTGCAATTGCTGCCTTATTGTCGCAATATACTTTCATTGGTATGGAACTTGGAATTTGTAGTTCATCTACCATACCTTTAATCCACATAACTTCGCATACACCATGTGCTACTGACCGAAATTCAGCTTCAGCACTGCTTCTTGCCACCACACTCTGCTTTTTACTCTTCCAAGTGACTAAATTACCACCAACAAATGTGCAGTAGCCTGAAGTAGATCTCCTATCCATATTGCTGCCAGCCCAATCTGCATCTGTGAACACCTCAATTTCCAGATGTCCATGTTTTTCAAACATTAGACCCTTACCAGGACTTCCCTTCAAGTAGCGTAGAATTCTATATACTGCTTCAAAATGCCTTGGCCCTAGTGAGTGCATGAACTGGCTCACCATACTTACAGCAAACGATATATCAGGTCGAGTATGAGATAAGTAAATAAGTCGACCAACAAGCCTTTGATACCTTTCTCGGTCTATTACTTCTTTAGCCTTGGCAAGTTCAAGCTTCATATTTGGTTCCACGGGGGTCTCTGCCGCTTTACATCCTAATAGACTTGTCTCTTTGAGCAGATCAAGAACATATTTGCGTTGATTTATAAAAATGCCCTTTTTTGATCTCGCAAATTCTATTCCAAGAAAATATTTCAAGACACCCAAATCCTTAACTTCAAATTCCTCAGCCAGCTTACCTCGCAAGCTTTCTAACTCAACTTTGTCATCACTAGTCAATATTATATCATCAACATAGACGATTAGAATTGCACGCTTACCTTCCTTTGAGTGTTTATAGAATAGAGTGTGATCTCCTTGACTATGGTGATAGCCAAACCTTTTAACCACCTTCCCGAATCGTTCAAACCACGCTCTTGGAGATTGTTTAAGTCCATACAACGACTTTTTTAATCTGCAAACTTTGCCTTCAGTTTCTGCAAAACCTGGTGGTAAACTCATAAATACTTCTTCCTCCAAGTCACCATTCAAGAATGCATTCTTCACGTCTAACTGATGTAAGGGCCAATCAAATGCAGCAGCCAAAAATAGTAAAATTCGAACAGAATTTATCTTGGCAACTGGGGCAAAAGTCTCCTGATAGTCCACTCCATAAGTTTGAGTGAACCCCTTTGCCACCAGCCTTGCTTTATATCGCTCAACACTCCCATCGGGTTTACATTTTACAGTAAATACCCATTTACAGCCAACAATCTTTTTTCCTTCTGGTGCATCAACCAACTTCCATGTGCCATTCTTCTTAAGTGCAAGCATTTCATCCTCAACAGCCATCTTCCACTTTGGATCCTTCAAAGCTTCATGGATATTTCTAGGAATAGATATGTGAGACAGATTTGACACAAATGCTCTATGATGATGAGACAACTTTTGGAATGACACATGTTTTGATATAGGATGCTGAGTACATGATCTAACTCCTTTTCTAAGAGCTATAGGCATATCAAGATTAGAAGCATTAGTATCAGAATTTAAGACAGGAATTGAGGGAAAATGAGTACTACTAGGATCACCTGACGACGAAGGCAAGAGATCATCTCTCGGGGCTGCAGACAGATGAGGCTCCAAGACAAAGTTCTGATCTGCAACATTTTGAAGAGTTTTCCTTCTAGTATAAACCTGAAGCTCGGGCTTGTTGATCACATTGTGATCTTGAACTTTTTCTCCCCCTATCCTTGACACATCAAGATTTGGCAAAGGTGTTTTCAAACTCGAAGATTTAAACAAAGGAGTAGGAAGGACAGGAGAATTAATCTCTTCACTAACTTCGCCATTCTCCCCCTGAAGAGATTTGTTAGAAAAAAACGGTTGTGACTCGATAAAAGTTATATCCATAGTGATATGAGTTTTACCAGTATGTGGATTGTAACACTTGTAACCTCTTTGATTAGGTGCATACCCTATAAACACACACTTTTCAGCCCGAGGATCTAATTTAGATCAACACTGAATTGGGAGATGGACAAATGTAGTGCAACCAAACACCCTTAGAGGAATATCAGAAAAAATACGAGCTGTGGGGTACACTTTTTTGAAACAATTTAAGGGAGTAGTGTAGTTTAATACCCAAGTAGGCAACCTATTAATTAGATAAGATGCTGTTAGCACAGCTTTCCCCCATAAGTATTTAGGTACATGCATTGAAAAACAGAGAGCACGTGATACTTCAAGGAGATGGCGATTTTTGCGTTCAGCAATGCCATTCTGTTGAGGTGTAGTTCGGCAAGTCGACTGGTGAAGGATGCCTTTTTCTGTCAAAAAACTCCCCAAAAATTGGTTATAATATTCAGTACCATTATCAGTACGAAGAATACTAATAGTAGTACGGAATTGAGTCATAACCATTTGATAAAAAATTTTGAACAATGACTCAACTTTAGACTTGGCGCTCATTAAGTATGTCCAACATAAACGGGTATGATCATCTATAAAGGTAACAAACCATCGTTTTCCGGTTTTTGTTGGCATGGGTGAAGGACCCCAAACATCACTATGGATTAAGTAAAAGGGAGATGATGCACGATACTGTTTTGGATTATAATGAGTACGATGACTTTTAGAAAAAAGACAATTGTCACAATGTAGTGAAGAAACATCCACATCTTTAAACAAATGAGAAAACAAATGTTTCAAATATCCAAAGCTAGGATGGCCTAATCTATGGTGCCAAACCATTATTTGTTCTTGAACAGGGGAAGAACTAAAAGTTCCATACGCCTGAGCTTTTTTATTAGAAACAAACTCTTCAAAATAGTAGAGACCATCCCTCATCCTAGCATTGCCAATCGTCTTCCTCGAGATCTGATCCTGAAACTCACAATGGGAAGCAAAAAAGACAACACGACAATTAGACTCTTTAGAAAGTTTACTAACAGACAAGAGGCTGCAGGCTAACTTAGGAACATGCAGTACATTATGAAGTTTAATAGACTCAGAAAGTGGAACTAATCCTTTGCCTGCAATAGATGAAAAACTCCCATCGGCAATCCGAATTTTTTGGTTGCTAGGACAAGGAATATAGGATTTGAACAAATATGGAATATTAGTCATATGATCGGATGCCCCTGAATCAATGATCCAAGGTACAGATTGTGAACAACAAGAGAGGGCATTTAGATTTCTACCTTGGTGGGCAATCGAAACAGTAGGATTACCCGATACGGATCCAACCTGAAGTAGCTGCAGAAGATGGTTTAGTTGTTCTTTGTTGAAAGAGAATGCAGTGGCCTCATTAGCTGTAGGAGGGATACGCTGAGAAGACTTATTATCACGGCTGAATGAAGTTGGTCTCCTTGCTTCACTAGTTGTAGAAGCTGGACGGCCATGAATCCTCCAACATGTCTCCCATGTATGACGGGGTTTGTTGCAGAAATCACACCAAATACGAGGTTTCCCATCTGATCTTCGCAAGTTAATGGGGATCTTGCTTACATTTGCCTCGGAAACTATTGTTGTAGGAACATGGCCCTTCTTGTCTTCAAATCTAGTCAATGCTGAACCTTCCAATGATCCATCCTTTCCGCCGGTAGCTGACTTGCCCAGCATTATTCCTCGTCTACTTTCTTCTCTCCGAACCTCTGAGAAGACCTCTCCAATAGGTGGAAGAGGCTACTTCCCAAGTATTCTGCCGCGTACTTCATCAAACTCATCTCTAAGCCCTGCTAGGAAAGCGTAAATATGTTTTGCTTCTACAATTTTCCTGTATCGATTACCATCTTCAATACACGTCCACTCATGATCATTGAATACATCCAATTCCTGCCACAAACGTTTCAAGGAGTGAAAGTATTTTGTGACAGTTTCCTCTCCTTGTCGCATCTTCCCCAGCTTCAAGGTTAACTCGTAGATTTGAGATTGATTACCCAAATCTGAATACATCTCACACACCGCATCCCAGAGTTCCTTTGCGGTATAATAGCCCAGATAATTTGTACCAATATCTTCTTCCATGGAGTTGGTCAGCCACGTCATAACCGCTGAATTCTCTGCATCCCAGACAGCCCAAGTGGGGTCATCTGTCGCTGGTTCTGCATTATCTCCAGTCATATAGCCAATTTTTCCTCTACCCCGTATATACATTCGAACGGATTGAGACCACCGGAAAAAATTATCACCATTCAGCTTTATGGAAGTGATCTGAATGGGATGAGGTTCGGTGGACTTTGTAAGAAGTGATGGAGGGTTAGACTGGGTGGTTGATGATTCGTCTGACATAGTGATCGAACAAAAAAAAAAAATTTACTCGAGGTGAATAGATGAAGGACCTTTGGGCTCTGATACCATGAAGAAAAGAATATGTTTTTCTTATTTCTCATAGAGTGATTACAATGAGTATAAATACATGAATAGAGAATCTAAATTAGGTAAGAAACCTATTTAGGTAAAGATCCTAAATTGCCTCTAATCTCTATCAACATCTAATTTACAGATAACAGAATAAAAACAAATCACATAATATCACGTAATATATTCACGTAATATAATCAGGGAGAAATTCTAGAAGATTTCCTAATACATTCCAACATATACGCCTCATTAGTTAATATTAATGCCTATCATCAACCTGGTAAATAGTTTACCTTATAATTCTTATTTAAATTAGATGATTGCTATATGTTTTGGGCTTATTGCTGTTGAGAATATGTGTGGCCTCTGAGTCAAGAAATCAAATCAATTCATCCAACTGACTGTCTTTTTTCTTGGCCCCGATGTGCGACTGAAATTCTTAGGTGTCGAAGCTGGGAAAATGGCAGCAACAGAAGTATTTGCTCGTCAGAAACGGGTTCTGGCTGTACTCAATGAGGCCGGGTATCTTACTAGAACAAGCTTGTCTAAGATGGAAACTATCAGCTATTAAGGAACGGGGAACACTTAAAGAAACTGTTGAGTGGGGTGGTAGAAACATGGATAAGAAGAAAAGCAAGCTTGTAGGCATTGCAGATGATGGACAGAAAGAGATCCACATTGAAAGGACAGATGTTTGGCCGAATAGTAAGTTTTCAACGAAAAAAAGATATTAATCTTAAAGCCTTGTAATACTAAATGTCCATTATAATTTCTTTTGCGTCTGACAAAGAAACGCCAATTCATTACTTTGATGTTTTTATGCCAATCTTCTTGTTTTGAATGTTTTGCAACAGTTAACCCCAAAGGAAGCTTTCCGATTGCTTTCCCATAAATTTCATGGAAAAGGGCTTGGCAAAATGAAGCAAGAGAAGTGCATGAAGCAATACCAGGAAGAATTGAAGTTGAAGCAGATGAAGAATTCAGACACGCCTTCTTTGTCTGCAGAGAGGATGAGGGAAGCTCAAGCTCAAATGAAGACACCTTATCTTGTGCTTAGTGGTCATGTTAAGCCTGGGTATGTTTTCTTGTGCTAAAAAATCAAGTTACTAGTTCTTTATTCATTGGCATTTAAGCACATAGCATTTTAGATTAATCTGACTTTATAAGATGTCAATGTGGAGTGTCTTGTTCCATGACCAAAGCGCTTGACTGTCTTTTCGCTTTGCTGCTTCAAATTTGAGTGGTCTGACTTGATTGATGATAAACAATCTATATCTGAGAAGACAATCAGACACCATCTAATAAGTGTAAGCTGGACTTCATGCAATGTCTATTTACCATGGCAATTGAATGATAAAATAATGATTACATTTTTGTTACTTTGTGCCTGTTTATTTAATTGTTTTTTTTTCTTTTTTCTTCTGGGGTGTTTCCAGTCAGAACAGTGATCCGAGAAGTGGCTTTGCCACCATTGAGAAGGATCCCGGGAGCTTAACGCCCATGCTTGGAGATAGGAAGGTCAGTGTCAACCCAAGTTTGGATGTAGTATTACTCTTATTTTATTGCAAAAAGGAAATTGGCCTGTGTTTATTTGCACCATAATTTTTGACGCAAATTATCAAGATGCATCTCAGGTGCAAGGTTTTCTATGTATGCGGCACCACTAGGCTATCTTTTTAACACCACCTGGAATAATTTTCTGAGTATTTGCCACCATCAGATCATTTTTGTAATTCCGCTTCCAGATGCATTTTAGACTAAGGTTACTAGACTTTTAGAAGAAAAGCAAGGTCTTAGGCATCACGATTTTAGTGATATTTTTATCAAGCTGGGTTTGTCAAAATGGCTTTAGGGCTTCTCTCTTCTCCTTTTGTTTTCTTTTAGTAGGGAATCTTTTTGTCTTGACTTTTAAGGCACCTGCCCTTGGTTCATACCTCATAAGTTCTGATGTTCGGCTATATTCTAGGTTGAGCATTTCTTGGGGATAAAGCAGAAGCCTGAGCCTACTAACTTGGGAGCACCAAAGAAGCCGAAAACTTGAAGTGTTATTGACAGGTCTTCTATTATTTGTTGAGTTCGAGCAACTTACTATCGGGGCTAGAAGTAACTTCAGGCACTGGGCATCAATTGTAGCTCCACATTACATTATTCTATACACTTTTTAGCTTTATCAACTATGAAGATCAAAATATAGATGTTCTTGTTGCTTTTGATGATGTACTTAGACCTGTAATGCCAACAAGAGAGGCGGGAATTTTTTAGAATTCCTTGTTGCCCGAGAATTGAATGGCACCTTTATTAGTGATCTTCTTCATTTCTACTGTTCCTAGAGATGGTTGTACCTGTTCCTAGAGATGGTTGTACAGATAATGTGATTCACAGGTGGCTATTTCACAGATGCTGCTCTTGCTGTTAGACAAATGATTGAGCAAGTGAAATGCTCTGCATGTGTTTATGGAGAGATATTGGCCATCGGTGTAAACCTTGCTTTTTATTTGTTGCTATATGGGGGGCGTGAACACCTTTGCTTTGATTTGTTGCTATATATAGGGCATGCATGGGGTGTGCAAATGTGGTTAGGTGTGTGCATGTCCTACTTGTATACAGCTGTGCTTGCATGCTTTTAAGAACCTATAGAACACTCAAGATTCTTGTGATGGGAACATAATTATTTTTCTAAAGGGGGCAATCATTCTTCTTAAAAGTTGGCATCAATTTTTTTTTTTTTTCAATTCTATATCTCATCTCTATGACTGGGAAAATAAGCCTACCGAGGAATGGTTTTGAACAACTTAATTGGTATTACAATACATGGTAAGATGCCTTTCATCTTCAAGAGTTATCTGTATCAATTACTAGCAGATTAAGCCTAACTTTGGATCTGTCATTGAAGGTTCATGAATTAGAAAGGTCGCCAACTACTAAATTTCTGTAAACCAATACGGCATAAAAGGTCGGGCAATGTGTCCTTTGTTCATTTGGCTCACTGTAAATTGGCGACTTCATCACAAGAGTCTTTTATCCAAACTTCCCAATACACTCTTTTTGGAGAGCATTTTGAGGATAAAGAGTGGTTTTTCACTGTTAGCCTTCCTCTTAACGTTTTGGATTGTGTAGTATTTGTGGGTCTGAAAATTGTGTGGAATATGGTGTAATCTAGCTCACCCAACAACAACAATCAGTGCATTTTAGGTGTGGAAAAATGTTCTCTACTTAATTGGATTTTAGTTTGGTCACCAGTGGACCCGAGAGAAGGGAAAAATCTATTGGAAATAATCATCAACCGAGTTAGATATCGAAGTTGGGCTAAACATTTGAAAGCAGGAAGTTGCCCAGATGACACTCATTTATGTTATGGTGACATGACACTGTGTCAAAGCTGAGTTCCCTACCATTTTACGGCTGATTGAAATAATCCAGAAAGCAATATTCAATCGTGAACTCCTGCAAGTGAAAAACAATCTCCAGAGCAAATTATGAATGGGATTAATGAAGAGAGCATTCAACTGCACATCATCAACAGGGGCTTTACTTAAGCAACGAAAAAGAAGGCAAGGCATATGCCTTGCCATGGACATACAACACCAGTCCAGCAACTAATGACAGCACAATTGTTTTTCCTCTAACCACAAACATGATTTTTTGAATCATACACAAATCTATTGAAGAACTACAAGAAAACATTGACAACCAAGATACAAATTCATAACAACAAAACAATTTTGCCAGATTGATTACATAGACCCTTCACCCAGTCTGGTAAAGTAGCGCTAAAGAGCAGCGTTTGAACTTCACTTGTATCCTCCACCTTGCCTGCAAGAACCAGAAGAATTGAAGGATAAGTATATACACATCAATCAGCAATGTGGTTAAATCGAAAAAGTCACATAATTGAGATAGAGATTCTCCAAATATCTCAGGAGATAATCAATTTTCAAACTGTAGCCTAGATAATGCCTTACGTAAACCTACTAAGACAAGCCTCAAGCAGAGGAATAGCAATATTGGTTTGAGCCTCTCTTAATGTATGCACAATAAGATATATGTTACATGTAGTAGAGAATTTTAAAGGCACAAAGAAAATAAAGATCTTGCTCTAAAAATAAGATTTAAAAATCTCTTTTTAAAAAGTTCTAAGCAGCTGCATGATGTTGAAACTGAAAAACCTATTGTCAAATATCAAAAAATAACATCACTAATAATAATTGTCATTGCAATAAATAAGTAAAGCATATTTCCGCCAGTAACTTCATAGGGAAAAAAATTACTACACATACACCAAGAATTAGCTCCACATCTTCAACAAAACCCATCCTTACCATTTCATCAACCTCGTCAAGGACAAAGATGGTTAAAGAGCTCAAGTCAATATCTTGTGACAACTGTGAATAAGAGCTTATAGTAAGACGAACCTGTCATCTAAAGCGTAAAGCACGAGTCACACATACAAGCTAACGTCACCTCAGCATAAGAAATTCTGCATAGTCAGTTGTCATTGCTGTTCTGTGGTAATCCGACTAATGGCAATAAAAATAGCTTTCCTTTAGTGATGGAAGATATTCGATGTGTAGATTGTTGGAAGGTGGCTGACAATGGTTGCAACTGATAACACAGCCTTTTACAGGACGAAAGGCACGTTGAAGTGTTATTCTATAGAATTGATAATGCTTGCATTCTTGTGGACAGACAAGTGATTTTTACACTGCTAACCAGAAGAGAAACTATTTCATTTATTTTTATGACGAAGATCAGATGCCAACAGGTTCTGAGAAGTGCTAAAGAAATGGCTGACTCGGAATAAGCACCATCTTGCTACTTACAAACTCAAAAAATCCAACAACGATGAGAGCCCAAGGCTGAAAATCCGGATGACGACCTCATAAGTTACAAACCTTGGCACTTCAGGTATCAGCAAGTGAGATCGGCTGATCGACAACAGATGGATCTGCCAGTGTGCTGTTGTCTCCAAGCTTGTCTAATTGCCTCGAGGCAATTTTCTTCAGGATTCTCCTCATTATCTTTCCACTGCGGGTTTTTGAGAGGCCCAAGAGATTCAAGAAAAAGCAACAGCAAAACATCTTAGAAGTAGAAATTATCCAAGGACATTAAGGATGGAAATCCTGTTCCAGTAAAAGGCCCCAGTTGGTCATTCATGTTATTCCACTCAGTTTAAAATTACTTTCAAAGTCCAGGCCTGTACGCCAAAGGAGAGACGAAAGAGGAACAGGCACATGCATAAAGAGTGGCTGAAAAGGCCATTATACATTCCTTATGAGCAAAGCCAAACCAATGAAAGCAAACATGGACATGAACAGTTTTCCCTGTTGTTCAGGAATTAAGTTCAGGCTCATCTTCTCCTAAAGATCTGTCACAATAGTAAATAACATGTATGAATTTCATATTACTTTTTTCGTTAAACTTCAAATAACTTAAGTAATTGACCATATTAAGTCCTTTTCCATTGGCCATACAACAACTGCTTAGCCAAGTTGGAACCCAGTTACTATGACATACAACTATTCTGGGTATAGTTTGAAGAATAGTATGCATCAACTTTCAAGCAAGGGAAATTTTGAACCGCAGGAAAATCTCAAAATCTGCAGTCATGAGGTGCCACACAGAATTCCAATGCTATATGAGACATTTACAGGAACGGAATAATTGAAACTGCAGAAAAATTGTCTAATGAGAAAAAGGATGGTGAAAAATACCATCCAACTACCAAAACCTCACTAGAAAGTGGAAAATCATGAAAGGATTTTGAAACTGCAAAAAGAAAAACAAAAAGACTAATTCCTGTTGTGGGGGAAGGGGAAGGGGGTCCAAGGTTGTATCATCATTAGCTAGCAAAGGACATCAACCAAATGTAATACAAGACATCTAACAAGAATGAGCGAATCTCATATAAACACCAACCTGAGGGATCCATGAAACCCAATACATATCCCCATTGAAATCCCCACCAGCTATTTCATCGGCCAAGGAGCGCGGTCCACTAGGAGGGAAAAATATAGCATACTTTGAATTTCCAACTTTTGTTTCCAGAGCTTCCACATATGTAGCGTTCAAAACATGAAATCTCCGAAGTGCAAACCAGGATTGCGGTATATTAATACCTTCCCTGAAATTTGTCCACTGTCACTTCATTGATGATTCAAGGAAACTATTAAATAGTAAAGACACCCGAAACAGCATTATAACATCAAAGCCCAATAGGTAATTACACCTTTTCCCCAAAGTTGTGAATATCAAATTCAAATATGGGTTAACAAGAACAGAACCAGAGATGGGATGTCATCAAAGCAATATAACACCATTGATGTCTAAATCCAAGGAACACATATGGAGGCATGTAACTAAATTAAACATCTAAGCCCCAGACAAGCACAGGTACAGTTATTAATTGGCAAGCCGATTAAATGAATAAGCAAAAGCACTTA
The DNA here is from genome assembly GCA_019915185.1 of Eucalyptus camaldulensis. Taxonomy (NCBI): domain Eukaryota; kingdom Viridiplantae; phylum Streptophyta; class Magnoliopsida; order Myrtales; family Myrtaceae; genus Eucalyptus; species Eucalyptus camaldulensis. The sequence goes on along the minus strand of JAHSVA010000013.1, from coordinate 10,180,273 downwards.
CAAATGGCAGTAGAAAAGTAGGATAGGATGATGATTATTTTAACAATTAAAATTAAAAAAACTATGCGTATCTAATAGTTGTGAAGACTGACCTTTTACTTAAACCATAAAACATGATTTTATTTGGAAAAATGAACAATAGCAAATCTTTTAATCAGTTGCCTTATAAGACAAAAGACCTATAAAACAGAATACTCTAACAGATCGTAATGAAGATACTAATCAGTACGATCCGTTAGAGCTGCTTGTTTACTAGAGAAGACACTATTTGCATCTCCCAGAGCATTCTCCACCATGTCCAAAAGAAATTCATTAGGGACCCCGCCATAGCTTAAAAGTGCAATCAAAATCTTTGAAAGATATGCAGTCTTTGGTTTATTACTGCATCAATGAGGACCAAGGTCTAATCAGTTCTTCCGAAAAGGTAAAATTTGATGGCAGAAAAAGCTCCAAACAAAAAGCAATGGGATTTAGTAATTCACAAGAAAAACATGTCCCATGTTCAAATTAAACTGCTGAAAGAACAAGAAAGCCGCTAACTTTTCAGTCTGTTTATGTAAGGGTCTTTTAACCAGCTAACTCCAAAGGAAAAAGAGAGCCTAAGTTTCAGGGACAAGAAAATTTTCTTTCCATGCAAGCTGTATGATTGTCTTCAATAAAAAACATCATTAAATGAGGCAATTGTCCTCAATATATATATAAAATCATAAAATGAGGTAATGGCAAATCAAAGACTATTATCCTGGTGGTGGCAAACTAGAAAACCAATAAGGCACTAAACTTGCCACACCGATAATTTAGTAAATGCAGTTCATGCTAATGCAGAGGAGAACACACATACAAGCAGAAATGTCACATATAAAAGTTTGAATCAATAATAGGTCATTACAGCTACTCTTAGGCATGTATTATTATATTCTTTTTTACTAGGAATTGAATTCAAAAAATGTTTTGGAATTGATTCAAGTTGATCAACTGTATTAAGTATGAACACCTTATGTATGCCCAAACGTATTTATATGAAAGAGGAAAAATTGGTCCAAGTTCTTGCAGTTCTACTGTAAGTTAAGAGGTGATCTAACCATTACAGCTAACAATGTTTAAGAAAATATTCAACCAAAGAAAAATTTAATCTACAACCTACGCACATGATTACTCTGCCCAGCTAGTGATAAATTTTTTTTTCTATTTACTTGGATTAGGCAATCTCCAGAGCATGCTGTTACTGCTTAACATATTAATGAGATGCTACTAGCAATTACCCCATGCCATCTACTTTTCGTGGATACAGTCCTACTCAAATATTTGGAAACAACTGCAGGCCACTAATGCAATCTTTAATTCAGATGACAAGCTATCATTAGCATAATACAAATCACCCAACAAACATCTACCTGAGATATTTGAGCTTAAAAGAAGCGCGGCCATGCAATAATTTGCTAGGTTTCTCATAGGAATTGAATTCGATTCCATCATAGCTTGTCAACAGCGGGGCTTCATCATCACTGGTTTTCTCCACCAGTGACCCACTGTTAGCATACAAAAGTGAAGCAACAACCTACCAAAAAAAACACAAAAAAAGTCAATTATTAACGGCACCTTATCTATGATTTTTTCCTTTTTCCTTTTTTTCTCTTATGATAGTTGTTTTTAGGTGGGGTTGGTGAGAGCGAGAGCGAGAGAGAGAGAGAGCCACAGTAAGAAGCAAGAAGAAGCAAACCTCCATTTCCTTATTCACAATCTGGCCAAAGGCATCTAGCAAGACAACATCCAACGCAAAGTTCCTCTGACACGATGCCTGCAATTCAGTAAACCAATTGTCACTGCATATTGGAAGAAGGCCGTAGCTAGAGTGGCACCTGACTTTTAAGGAGCAAATTGAACATTACATATAAGGAGCCTATTGGGTTTCAAAGAAGGAAGAACAGACTCATACAACCACGCTGAATGTAAAACACCATTGAGTAAGCTTTCTCCGCCCATCTCATTTCCCAGACACACTTGGAAGGAAAGCTATGACCCAGTCAGTCAATCATTTATATAAATTCATTTTGGATAGACAATTACAAGGAATCTCCAATTCGCAATCTTGCTTTGGAAGCACAATGGGAAACAATTGGAAAAGCTGAAATTGCAAATACTTAAGCCATATCAGAAATTGATACTTTTTCCAAAGAGGCAAGCTTTAGAGCCAACTTTTTTCTATTGAAAGAAAAACAACAAAAAAAGTCGGAAGCTATTAACATAGAAATATCGCTTCCTGACGTCACAGAAAAAAGATTCAACTTCGTCAAGGCAGTTCAACGACAATGCTTAACACTGGAGGTAGATTTTGTCAAAAAAAAAAAAAATGTAGTGGTGATAGGATTAAAAGGAAGATACAGCGACTTACCTTTCCACCCACGATACTCCAGATACCATCACTACCTTCTTCTATGTCAGAAGGAGATTACTTGTCAATAGCTAAGTGTACAGGTGAGTCCTGGCATTACAGGAAAATATTCATTAAAGAAATCATATCCACATGAATAAGGTCAAACAAACTCGACAGAAGGTACCTTATAATGATCCTCAATGGATGAAGAAGGGTGCAAGACCTTTGGACTATATAAATAACCTTCTATACCATCATTAGTTCCACTGGTACTAACCAAACTTATTTTCCTTAAAAGGGCTAGATTCTCCATCTTTTGAGGCACTTAGGGGCTTCTCATCCCCCACTTCCCCGTCAATGTGAAGCCGTAAAAGTTGAGACCTACCATGAAGATAGAACTTTGAGCAATTTACAAAGGGAAAAAGGCCCTAAGAGTAAGAAACCTAGGAAAGACAATGACATCATAAGATTGACAAGAGACTTTCGGTTGAGCACCATTTATGCAATCTAAAATTCTACTTTATCTCTTTCATCAGACCAACAATGAGACATAGACTTACATGAAATTTTGCAGATAACAATTCTTGTCCAAGATCCTCCAGATAATGCATGCAATTAGTTAATCACAGGCACTCCAATGAATATGAAAAGAATCATACTCCATGTATGTACTCTATAAAAGCTTGTTCTTTTCAGTCACATTGAAAGTGCAACAGTTCTACGTGCTATATGAATGTCTATCCAATATGCCTTACTTTTATATATTTGAAGATCATGCACCATTCATACAATTCCAATTACATCTGAAAGTGATTGGTTAAAGGTAAAACAGACAGATAAAATGTTCAGTAACAACTTGCTTCAGCTCGACAGCTCAAACCAATAAGTGGTAAACATGACAGACATTAATGTGCTCAGCTATAGCCATAAAAATTTCAGCAGTTATCAACTCAAAAAGAACGAGCAGTTTAAAAACCATGTGTAGAAAGAGTAATTCAAGCACTTGATATACATACCTGACAGCCAACATGGACCCATTTTCCAAATGGAAACTCGCTATCTGAAGAAGCGTACGATTTTTCACTTGAAAAAGGAGAAACCTCAGGGACAGGAGATTCTTTTTGTGGAGGAAGCGGTGGCAGAAGTTGATAAGGATACAAATGATTGTCTCCCACTAGGCTACTAAAATGGCAGTCAAACTCGACATGTTTTCCTTGAATATGAAAGCAGGCAATTTCCATGAGACATAAAGCCAATCAAAGGAGTGTATGAAGTAACCAACAACTTGGGTCTGAATCTCTCAGACTTTGCGAGTCACTATCATTACTATTTTATACTCTGCCTCATAAGTTGATAAGGATACAAATGATTGTCTCCCACTAGGCTACTATACCAAAAAAATTGCCTAGAACCCAAATTAAATACTTAACAATTGGTTGATAGACAAGTGCAAAAATCCTACATTGTTAGCATCACAACATCTGTCAAACTTTTGGATTTCACTACTTTTTGGTTAAAAAAAAAAAATTACCACACTCTAAAGTTCCCTGCAGGTTTAAGATTAGTTCCACAACTAGCTAATGAGGTTTCATAAAATTCTACATGAACGTACTTTATGAGAAGTGAGAAAATTTGTGGCAACATCAAAAGAGGTTCTCAGAATCTGCATGGTACTACGCATGCTGAGGGGGAGAGCATGGACATATAACAATCACAAAGTCCCATGAGAATGTTCCTCATTTTGAGTAAACCGAAAAGGTATAATCCTTTCGTAGACCCACATGCTATTACATCTATCCAACACAACACAATTAATCATAATGCAATGGATCAAGGCATGGAAAATATAAGGAAAAATATCCATAATCCTTTGACAAAAAAAAAAAAAAAAAGAGAGATCAAAACCTACTATCACCACATGTACTGGAAATGTTGCGTTGCTGTATTAGTGGAACAACACTTGAATTAAAAATTGCCAATGCCATCACTAATAGAGCTGACACCAATAAACTATATCCGTGCTTTGGGGAAAAAATCCCAGTTGCTACAGAATAAGCACAAAAAATTCTATTCATTAAAAGGCTTCAGAATTTTATAAAATAATAAAATACGGGCTCATCATACAAGTGCAGAGAGATAGAGATAAATGCATGCAGTTCGAACATATTGGTCAATCTTACTTCATCTCTTTATCACACTGGTTTTCAGAATGTTCTTCCTAAACCATCTGACTATGTGGTTCTTATCAGGAAAAGGAGAAAGGAAAAAAAGAATAATCAGAAGATGTAGGGGCAAGTGACATCATAGATGGAGTCATTTGGCACCTCGATGTTGACTCGTCTCATCCGGGGATAATATAGATCACTTTTTGGGCTCATTATCAACTAAAAGGCTAACCCATTATCCCTCACTGCCTCAGTCTGAATCTAGATTATCAACTGCAATTACAACCTGTCAAGGAAGGCCCTTATCAAAATTAAACCAGCCACCTCGCATCTAGCAATCACTAAACACTATCATAACAATGTTTTCATGATTTCAATTAACAAGTCAAGGACAGGCCAACAGGCTTAGAGCAAGACATAGCCTGCATATCATGTCCTACGAGAGATGCCTTATTCAAATTAAAAAGTCTAAGCAACCCTCAGCATGTCCTGGCTGAATAATATTAGAAACAAAGAGAACTCATGAGACATAGTAAAACAAAAAAGAAAACAAACCTCTTGTCTAAAGGAGTTTATCAATTCTTCTGAATATTCTTGCATCGAGAATACCTTCACTGCCACATCCTGCAATTGGATTAAATGCAGAGAAAGTTAAAATCCAAAAAATAAAAAATCATCATCAAGAGATCACATAGGTCTATACCAAACAGTGAGATAAAGTAAGAAGCCAAATGCATTGCACTAAATCTCCTCTTTCATTTAGCAAAATAAGTAAACATTTCTCCTGTGTTTCATGTTGGCACATGAGTAAAATTCACTCCACCATCATGCATTACATATAATAAAGAGAACTTGAAGTCCGTAAGTGAATAGCATGAGAGATAGCCAAACGCTATTAGAGGAGTGAGATAAGTAATACGTATACCATGAAGTGAGGTACATGCATTTTACACCATGACAGCATGCATCACTCTGTTAAACTAAATTTAACAGAGCGTGATAGACAGCTCCACAAGAACCTGAGAGAGGAGGAACGGCAGACTAAATATCAGAATGAACACTAAGAGAGTAGAGTTTATTACCATAAGCATCGCAAACACACGGAAACAAATATGACCAAATGATCTCAGAAGCAAGAAAAATCTACACTGCATGAAAATAATCAATTGAGACTGGATGCATTTGCAGTGCATCTCAGCAAAGTTATTGGGGAATATACATATAAACATCAATATGGAAGAATAACAGATCTGGCTTTTCAAGGACTATCCATGATTTGCAACAATAGCACTCATTTTAGAGCCTTTTGGGAGTATGTCCTACTGGCATAATGAATAGCCAGACCCAAGATTAAAGAAAAACTACAAGCGAAAAGCATACTAATAATGACTTTTCAGGCATCGCTGAACTCCTATAAAATCCCTTCCGTCAGCCCGTCAGATAGAGAGAAAGAGAGAAAAGAGAAAGCGAGAAATTACCTGGACAAGCAGGTGCCGGATCTGGAGCAGGAGGGGGGCGGGTTGGTTCGCCGGTCACGCGGTGGTTCGCTATCGAAGAGAGGGAGGGCAGACAGAGACGCGAGGAGAGAGAAAAAGTAAGGGATGGACGAGTGGGGGCCGGAACCGGAGCCAAAGGTGCGGCGCGGTGGTTCGCCGGTCAGAAAGAGGGAGGGCAGAGAGAGAGGGAGGTCGCACGCCAGAGGGCAGAGAGAGAGGGGGAGGTCGCATGCCAGTCGGTTGCTCGCGGGGAGGCGAGTGGCGGAGGTGGGTGACGGAGGTCGTCGACCTTCGAGGGAGTGGCGGAGGCGAGCCTCAGAGGCGGGCGGCGGAGGCGACTGGGAGGCGAGCAGCTGCGGCGAGTGGCGGAGGCGGCTCGGAGGCGAGCAGTGGAGGTGGGTCGAAAATGGGTCACTGACCAATGTCTGTCTTGTCGCAGGAGAAAGAGAGAAAAAATTGCAAAAAATTTAATTGAGGAGAGAGAGTGGCGGGAGCGGAGAAAATATTGGGTGGTCCGGGACCTCCACGTCAACGTGGTCCCCGGCCACTCACGAGGCACCATGTGGAGGGATGGGCCCCACTTGGCGTCGTCTGCCTTCTTCCCCTCTCCCGACGCCCTCTCTCCTCTCTGCTCCTCGACTCAGGCTTCTCACTCTCTCCTCTCTCTTCTCACTCTCTCCCAAATAACTCGGCTGGTGGCTCGGCTCGGCTGGCAGAAGAAAGGACGGGTAATAAATGCGCAACGCTCCCGCTTAAATTTTCTCTCTCTCACTTGAATTTTTTAGGTTTTGTCTCTCTTTCGTGGAAGAGCACACAGAGAACGAGCGGACTTGCTCTGTTTCCTTCTCAGCGCATCCCACCCCCTCCGCCCCCTCCGCCTCCGCCTCCGCCTCTCCAAAAAGCCTCGCCAGTCATCTACCTCTGGCACGTCGCCTCCTCCAAGAGCGCCGCCAGTTGCGGCTGGTTCCTCAAACCTTCGCCTCCGACTGTTTCCAACGCGGAGATCGAGTTTGTGCTCGCGTTGGTCTCTCGGCAACTTCTGCCCTCCGTCCGATTGCCTCCCTCCGACGAACTCGTCATCAACTCTGATTTCGAGCCGCCACCGCCGCCGATGGCGTCCTCCGTCTGGCATCTGCTTGTCCTCCCCCTCCCTCAAGCCGAAGACGCCGGCGGCCTCCGCCGCGAAGCCGTCGGCCTCCGACAGGAGGGAGGCGGCCTTGATCTCGTTCCTGAGCGGCGCCAGGCTCCCCGCCATCGACCGGGTGTTGTCCCTGTCGCTGGCCCGATCGGTCACAAGGGAGATCTCGGTGGACCTGGGTAGGGCCGACGGCGCGGCGAAGAAGGAGAGGCGCGGGCTAGAGGGCTGGAGAAGGATTCCCGCTCGCTGTGGACGAGGTACGTGGACTGGCTACACCAGCACCGGAGCTAGGGCTTTTCCTTGGACGTGAGCCTGAATCGGGTTCACGGACGAGTTCGTGGAGGAGATAGAGCCTCGGTTCCAGGCCGCGTTCAAGGCGATGGAGGAGCTGGGGAAGGGCGCGATCGCAAACCTAGCCCAGACGAGGGCCGCATGGTCGGGCACTACTGGTTGAGGAAGTCGGAACTCGCGCCGGCCCGATTCCTGAAGGCGCAGATTGAGAGCACGCTTGACGCGGTCTGCAATTTCGTTGTTCTTCTTTGATTGCTGTTTCCTGAGTTTAATGATCTCGTGGTAATGATAATAATGATATCTATTGCTCCTATTCTAGAGGATTCTTAGAAGAGAAGCTTGACCATCGGTTTATTTGTTGACGTTTGCCGAATGTCAAGTGTCAGGACGATAAAATTTTCATATGTTTTTGGAGCTATTATTCATTGGAGCAAGTTCAATAAGACAGGAAGCTCGTGACTTTTAACTTACAATGTTGGACAATCCTGCCATATAGGTTTGTCTTTCGGTCGACTTAGATGGATGTTGGAGCTCCCGAACGACATAGAGATAGTCAGATAGATCGGTATCCTTTGCTAATGGAACAAGTGGAGAGTAGTAGTGGTCATCAGCACGTAATTGATGTAGAGAGAAATGGGGATGCCTCATTGACAGCATCTCATTGACGCCGGATTGAGAGCATGCTTGACGCCATCTGCAATTTCGCTGCCGATGTGGTCAGCGGTAAGGTCGGTTCTGGAATTTTGGTCGTTGTTGCTCTCCATGTGGTAAGAGAGTCTGTAGTTCCCTGCGTTCAGTCATATACACGAATGCCTGCCCATTTTGATTCTGAATAGCACATGAAAATACTAATATTGGAATTGGCGATTACATTCCTTTCGCCAAAAAATGTGCTTTATCGTTTCTAGAGAGAGCATGATATGTACCAATGAGCAGCTTCTTCTTGATAAATTAGTGTATGTAATATTCCTACGCAATCTTCTTTTTGGCTTCATATATTATGTAACTTCCTTTTTATTAATAGTTGCTGCTGTGACCTGGATTCCATTATGTATATGTGGGGGTAGGTCGAGGATCCACTATCAGAGGCAACAAAGTACTTGAAGCGGCTTCAAAGGAGCTCACCTGTTTCTTTGGAAACATACATTCTTTCGTTTGAAGTAAATATGAGAAAGCGGAAAACTTTGCTTGCCTTTCAGGTAATTTTGCCTGGGGTTACTTTGCTTCTTCTTTTTTTTTGTCCAGTGACTTTCTTACTCTTGAAACTTCTTGAAACATATTGTTCGGAGTAACTTAATGACGAGCTGATAAATGTTCTGTTTCTTTTCCTATATACGTGCTGCTTGCAATTTAATTTTCTACTTAACTCCATTTTAATAGACGCATCTTTATATGCTGCTCTTTTCATAAACCCAGGCGGTGAAGCAGCTGCTCCGGTTGGGCACGGAAAGCCCTGACACACATAGGTGCCTGGTTAGTTTCTCTCTAGTTTGCACTCGAGATATTTTATCATTCTCATATGTCCTCTTAACTCCTTGGGTTGAGCTGTTGATATATTTGTCGCATCTTTTGGGTGTCTGTAAATTTTGATGCAAGTCATAGTATGTTGATCTGTGTTGCTGCTGCTTTTTCCTCAACTCTTTTCAGTGGTGGTCTATATTGTTTCCCCGGTTGCTAGAGACTTTGACGGCTTGGTGTTGTTCCTGATGGGTGCTTTTTGCTGCAGTTAAAGTTTTTCCACGTAGTTAGTTCCATGGCTGCCCCAGCTACTGACTCTGAGAAACTCATTTGCTCTGTATTAGAAGCTGAACGACCAGAAATCAGGTTCTTTACAACCTGTCTTTTGGACTTGCTATATCTTTCTTGTTTGTTTTTTTCAATATGACAGTCTTTTAACACATACAATTGTTCATCTTGCAGTCATTTGCATGGGAAGTCTCTTTTAGAGGCAAATGAGTCATTCCTCGATAAGCATAAAGGTATCCTCAACATCAGACAATTTTCTTACGTGTGTTATAACATGTTCCAAGTGTGCTTGGTCTTTTTTTATTGTGTGTGCAGATTCCTTGATGCACAGGGCAGCTGCTGCAGAAATGCTGTATCTTTTGGAACCCAGCAATAAGGGCAAGGCTGTGAAATTAATTGAGGATTCAAGCAACAACTTGGTGCAACGAAGGTCTACCATCTTCATTTCATTTGTTTTGGACTGTTTTACGCTGCCATCCCCTTGATAATCTGTTGAGCATGTCCACGTTATGTTGCATAGAAATGGAGCACTCGGATCAGTTAAGGAATGGAAACTCAAGGATTGTATTGCGGTTCACAAGCTACTCTCCTCAGTAGTAGTTGATATGGATGCTGCATCAAGTAAGTTTTGATCTCGTCAACTGTTTTTGGTTAAAGTTATGCTTAAAATGTGGAGTATCTGTTGGAATAATTGGAGTAGCAGCAGTATAGGGTAGCAAGTGGGTGGCTGGGTGGGTGTGTGTTGGGGTGTGAGAGTCAGGGAGGGATCTCGTCGGTGAATTTCGTTACTGATGACCATTCTTCTATCCTTACTCATTTTACTGAATATAAAGATGGGATATTATGATTGGATAAAGCTAGATTTGACTTTTGAGATGGTGTCTCTGACACTTGTAAAATACATCTTCAACAGGATGGAAATTACGTTGTGCCGAATACTTCCTGCACTCCACGTATTTTGAAGGAAGTCGCAGTTCTGCAGTTCTAAAGTCCTCGTACAACCAGATTTCTCGTAATCCTGAAAATGAACTCAACCATCGTGCGGGTGGCATAAGCATATGGATTCTCTTGCGCCAAATGGAAAACTGGAAGCTTTTAAGGACCTCTCTATCTAACGAGTTGAAAGCTCATTTTGGGCAATGTAATTGTACATTCATCGGTATGCATGAGAGTTAGGCTCCGTTCGTTTCGCGGAAAATAACTTCCAGGAAAATATTTTCCGGATTTTCCGGTGTTCGGTGGGCGGAAAATCACGGTCAACGGAAAACATTTTCCGTTGACCGGAAAATTTACATGCAAAGTTGTGGAAAATGTTTTCCACTTCTGAAAAGTGGAAAACATTTTCCACAACTTCCCCTTCTTCTTCTTCTTCTTTTTTCTTTCTTTCCTTTTTATTTTTCTTCCTTTAGCTTGGACGGTGGCCGGCCACGACAGCGGCCGGCGACCGGCGACCGGCGACCGGCCGCGGTCGCGAGCCAGCTCGAGCTCCGCCCCGGGCCGGCGAGGCTCCGCCTAACCCGATCTGTGGAAGGCCAGCTCGCCCGAGCTCGGCGAGCTCGAGCCTCACCAGATCGGGCGAGGCGGAGCCTCGCCGGCTTGGGGCGGAGCTCTGGCCTCACCAGATCCAGCGAGCTGGGCAGGGCTCGGGCCTCGCCCGAGCTCGCCAGAGGTCTGGCGAGCCGCGAGCTCGCCGGATCTAGCGGCGGAGCTCGGGCTCCCAATCAGCCCGAGCTCCGCCGCTAGATCCGGCGAGCTCGCGGCTCGCCAGACCTCTGGCGAGCTCGGGCGAGGCCCGAGCCCCACCCAGCTCACCGGATCTGGCGACCGGACCTTGGTCGGCCGGATCTAGCGACCAGATCTTGGTCGGCTCACCATCTTCGGGCGTGCGGCAGCGGAGGAACGAGAAACGAGGAACGAGGAGGAAGAAGGAGGAGCGAGGAACGAGGAGGAAGAAGGAGGAGCGGCGGCGGAGGAAGGAGGAGCGAGGAACGAGGAGGAAGAAGGGGGAGCGGCGGTGGAGGAAGGAGGAGGAAGGAGGAGCGGCGGCGGAAGAAGGAGGAAGGAAGAGGAAGAAGGAGGAGGAAGGAGGAAGGAGAAGGCAAAGAAAAGGATAAAAAAAAGAAAAAAAAAATTAGTTAACGAACGGTGGAAAATGTTTTCACTCAAAATTTAAGAATTAGCCGAACACCAGAAAATATTGCAATTTTCCCGGAAAATAACTTCTAGGAAAATATTTTCCGGAGATGGTCAATTTTCCGTGAAACGAACGGAGCCTTAGTTCACAGCTATAGCTGCGGCTTGGGAGATAGTTCGTTCAACCACTGGGGAAGTACCATTCATGGGGCCTTTTCCAGTTCATGGCCATTCTGTCGCTTTATTGGATTGGCATTTGCTTCTGTTCTTTTTGGCCTCCCTCTCCCTCTCATCTTGGAATTTGTTTTGCTAATTGTGTATAATCTTCCTCCACTTTCGTTTCCGGTCGGATTCATAGCCTTGTGTGTCTGTGGGCATGAATGAGAAAAGGTGGCGGACTCCATGGGAATATGCATTAAACTAAGGTTTCCCTTTTTGCATTGTTAGTTTTACAATCTATAGGAGATCCCTGAGGTGGAGCCACAGGAGAAATTTTCGAGAACGGATGGTTCGTCAGCCTTAAGAACAAGTGGCCTCTGCAAACTTACTTCTGGAGACATGTTGTACTTCCCTTATTTATGTCCACCATTGTTTTTCCTTTGTATAAACATTGCGTTATGTGAAAAATTTTGGAATGAGATGTTACAAATGATAGATTTTGCATCAATAAGACATGCTCTCCTGGGTTGGTTTTTGTTCTTCGTTTTCTAGTTTCAGGTCATGACAGTTTTCTATTTTTTGGTTAAAGTACGCAAGTGAGTGATTCGGGCCTTGGCTCTATGTTATCCTTGCTAATATGAACCTCCTAATTTATCTTCTTTGGTTTTTTCGTATCACTAATGAAATGGATGAAGACAAGTGGTCTCCTAATGGGTTGTTGGAGAGGAGCCATATGTTTTGCTGGACTTAATCTTTTTTCTGGTACGGAAATTTCCCTAGGTTGTAGGGAAAATGTTTCATTTTCTTTTTCTTTCTTCTAGTTTTCCCTCTTACAAGCTTCAAAGAAATTATCTCTTGAGGCCTTTGGCAATTTCTCCTGCTTTTAAGTCGTCTGAAACTCTGAAAATAAATTTAGAAAATGCGAAAATAATGGTATGCCATTTTTGCTGTTTCGCACCAAAATAAGAAGGTTGAAATTATGTAGCCTCATCTCCCTTCTTAGACCACAACCAGAATAGTAACATGAATGGCACGAAATATGTAAGTTCAAGAAAAGGCCATTTTTCTTCCTTTCTATGAGTCCCAAACCAACCACGTGCGCAATGCTCTCATATCTTGTGAGGTATGGTGCGGAATGATCTTTGATACTATGTACGGTGCATCTTAAAAGTTATGTATTTGTATCACTTTTAAAAATGAATATTACTTGTATATAAAAAAATTAATGAATAAGAGATTTTTAACGTTCATAAAAATATTTAGACATGCATAATTGTAAGGGATGGAGAGAACTTTTCATGAACTAATTATTTGAATTGATATAAGTGATTAATATTAAAAAAATATTTTCCAAATCTATGAAACAAACAGAATCTAAACAAAACCAAAGACTAAATTGCTATTGCTCTATCCATTATCAGTTTTGTCCATCACGTTCTTCCAAATTCTATTGCTCATCTGTCTTCAATCTTTTTATTTAAAAGAGGAAAGATAAAAACTAAGTTGTTCCCTGCAAACATCAGCAATTTTTTAGCATATTGCTACAACTTTGATTACGCACTATGCTAGCTATTTGTTGATCAGCCTTGGGTAACTGTCTGTAACAGCAATAGTACTGAGGTCCTCCATTTATCTTAAGCATGCCCACTCTAGGGCTCCAAAATAGGAGAACATGACACGATGAATAGTTACAGTTTATCGCAATTTACGTGATTAAATACACCATGTGCTGTATTTTCGAACAAGCTATATACATCATTACCATTATCCTGAGATAGGATCTGTGCGCAAAGATTCCTTTGCCATTGCAGCACCCCCAGATCATTTCACGGACCCGGTGTATGAGCCGAGCATCCAACTTCGACCTCACATTTACATGTCCTGAGAAGGTGGAACCACTCCCAAGCAAGAGATTCACTTCTCCATAGTGTAGTGTAGCAATGGTAAATCATCCGATGCGTCGCAAGAGAACCTCTTTGCAGATATAACCTCTTGCTACCTGTGCCAAGTCAATACACGTCTCTGCAAAGAGGCCCTGTTTCATCGTAAGTCCGATGAGCAAACATTGTAGTTGGCACATTCATGGGCAGCTCCCTTATGCAAATTCTTGAGGCTACTTGAAACTCGTCCTCAGTTCTAGCTGTCTCTGTCAGATTGCGAAAGTCCACTGCACTCGCTAATCTCACTTTTACAGAGGGGGCATGAAGCATTGATCTTTAACCATTTATCAATGCACTCAACGTGGAAGACATGGTGACAAGGTAGCTCTTTTAGTTCATCGTTATCTGCATATCTTGACAAGCAAACCCAGCAAACCTGCACAAATACAATGGCAACATCACTTTGTCTGCTTGAAGATAAATATCATGCCTAGTTGCCGATAATAAGCATTTGCCACTTGCTGCTATCATGATAGTTTCACAATGTTAAGGAACATATAAGCAGATGTGAGGCGAGGCCTTTCTTTTTAGGACGCAAAATCAAATGCTAGCCCTACATTATAGGTCAAAATTCAGCAGGAAGGTGCTTGAACTCCAGAATTGGAATGGGAGGACATAAGTGGGTTTTATGCTTACCGCGTCTTCTCCCGACAAGAAACGCTCCTTTTCTGTCCCTGGAGCCAATACCCCGCCTTCACTTCCTCCTGTGTTAAATTTCTCGCCGTCAGCATTTGAGTCTTGCTTCACCTTGAATTTGTAGATAGGAAGAGCATTGATGGATTCTGAGGTGGCTCCTCTTGTCTACGAAAAGTCTTCTCGGATGCCCAGAACAGACATTATGCAAGGTAGGCAGCAACAAATTGTTGCACATAGTATAAAAGGCATGGCATATCCAATACAGCTAAAAGTTAGAAATACTATACATAACCTGCAAAAGGGCCACAACACATATATTTCATCAAGCACAGCAATTACATGTATAGACAGAACAGTGTCCCTATAAATTGGTACCTATACAGTTTCAGAGCATCAGAAGGTGAAGAGTGACCTCCAAAAATCCACACATTGCCAACAACAAACCATACAGCAAAAAAAAAGTCTAAGGCCATCTCGAAATGGTCCACCAGCCCACTAATTCTGCAAAAACGAAATTAGTTGTTGATTCCATCTATCATAGATTGTACAGACTAGGTTATTCTGAATGATGCCAATAATCCACAACGTGCAAATTGAAATTCAATTTGAATAGATGAGAAGCAATCATCATCCATGAGCAGCATAAGAAACGATTGAACTTTACCGTGAACTCAGAGTGTCTGCAATTTGGCCATTCCATGATGCCAATTCTTCAGAATGTTGATTGCCCTCATCTGTGGACTGTGTGACAGAGATAGCTATATAAGATCTAGGCTCTGATTGACTGCCATGAGAAGTCCCTCAATGGGATCGACTAGACTGCTGATCACTACCACGGTTGCCAGAATGATAACACCAGTAAAGAATAGGCAGCATTGCCGCATAACCTACAACCCATGCAAATAGTGGAGCCTCTGGATTTTCATGTCTTGACAATGACAAAACCCCTATGGATGCTATAATTTGACCCACGGTGACAACTAACTCCACAGAAATCCATAGTCCATAATTCAATGGACTTGTTCGATGCTGGTGGTAATCATCACTCCTTCTCATGCTAGAGGAATTCACAGAGTTCAATCTGTTTGATGAATTTACAGTTGTTTGATCCGCAGGAGCTGGCATGCTAGGCGAAAGTCCATCCTCATTCTCTGTCAAGTCTACCCTGCGTTGCTGATCACCATGAGATGCTGTCAATGAGGCGTCCCCATTTCTCTCTACATCAATTACGTGCTGATGACCACTACTACTCTCCACTTGTTCCATTAGCAAAGGATACCGATCTATCTGACTATCTCTATGTCGTTCGGGAGCTCCACCATCCATCTAAGTCGACCGAAAGACAAACCTATATGGCAGGAGTGTCCAACATTGTAAGTTAAAAGTCACGAGCTTCCTGTCTTATTGAACTTGCTCCAATGAATAATAGCTCCAAAAACATATGAAAATTTTATCGTCCTAACACTTGACATTCGGCAAACGTCAACAAATAAACCGATGGTCAAGCTTCTCTTCTAAGAATCCTCTAGAATAGGAGCAATAGATATCATTATTATCATTACCACGAGATCATTAAACTCAGGAAACAGCAATCAAAGAAGAACAGCGAAATTGCAGACCGCGTCAAGCGTGCTATCAATCTGCGCCTTCAGGAATCGGGCCGGCGCGAGTTCCGACTTCCTCAACCAGTAGTGCCCGACCATGCGGCCCTCGTCTGGGCTAGGTTTGCGATCGCGCCCTTCCCCAGCTCCTCCATCGCCTTGAACGCGGCCTGGAACCGAGGCTCTATCTCCTCCACGAACTCGTCCGTGAACCCGATTCAGGCTCACGTCCAAGGAAAAGCCCTAGCTCCGGTGCTGGTGTAGCCAGTCCACGTACCTCGTCCACAGCGAGCGGGAATCCTTCTCCAGCCCTCTAGCCCGCGCCTCTCCTTCTTCGCCGCGCCGTCGGCCCTGCCCAAGTCCACCGAGATCTCCCTTGTGACCGATCGGGCCAGCGACAGGGACAACACCCGATCGATGGCGAGGAGCCTGGCGCCGCTCAAGAACGAGATCAAGGCCGCCTCCCTCTTGTCGGAGGCCGACGGCTTCGCGGCGGAGGCCGCCGGCATCTTCGGCTTGAGGGAGGGGGAGGACAAACAGATGCCAGACGGAGGACGCCATCGGCGGCGGCGGCGGCTCGGAATCGGAGTTGATGACGAGTTCGTCAGAGGGAGGCAATCGAACGGAGGGCAGAAGTTGCCGAGAGACCAACGCGAGCACAAACTCGATCTCCGCGTTGGAAACAGTCGGAGGCGAAGGTTTGAGGAACCAGCTGCAACTGGCGGCGCTCTTGGAGGAGGCGACGTGTCAGAGGTAGATGACCGGCGAGGCTTTTTGGAGAGGCGGAGGCGGAGGCGGAGGGGGCGGAGGGGGTGGGATGCACTGAGAAGGAAACAGAGCAAGTCCGCTCGTTCTCTGTGTGCTCTTCCACGAAAGAGAGACAAAACCTAAAAAATTCAAGTGAGAGAGAGAAAATTTAAGCTGGAGCGTTGCGCATTTATTACCCGTCCTTTCTTCTGCCAGCCAAGCCGAGCCACCAGCCGAGTTATTTGGGAGAGAGTGAGAAGAGAGAAGAGAGAGAAAGAAGCCTGAGTCGAGGAGCAGAGAGGAGAGAGGGCGTCAGGAGAGGGGAAGAAGACAGACGACGCCAAGTGGGGCCCATCCCTCCACATGGCGCCTCATGAGTGGCCGGGGACCACGCTGACGTGGAGGTCCCGGACCACCCAATATTTTCTCGGCGGGAGCGTGTCTTTTCTTCTGCAGCTAGCCGAGCCGAGCCGAGCCGAGCCGAGCGAGTTCTTCTCATTTTCGAGGTGGTCCCGCTCGGGACAGGTGTTGGTATTTGGTGGTTCGTGCGCGCCAGGTCAGCGGATGACGTGGCGCGTACGAACCACTGAATATTTTCTCCGAAAGTGTGGCCTTCAAGCTGACCTGAGACAACCATGAGACATAGATGGATGAATAGATCTGCTTCCGCTATATCTAACACAACTAAATTCTCCCCTGATATTGAGATTTCTTTTCCTCTCTTCAGACTTTGAGATTTGTTTCCCTTTAAAGACCAATATATAAGAAGTCTAGGGTTACAAAATTGAACCACAACACAAAGATTAAGTATGGTGAGCAATGTTTAATCCTTTTCCCGGAGATTAGAACATTTAGATCTCACAAAAATTACTCTTCATCCGATCAAAATCAACCTTTGTTTAGAGCTTTTTGCCTTGATTCACCTAGCTCCAAGGATGATGAGGCTGGAGAACAACCTCCCTCATGAGATAGTGCTCGAAATTCTCAAGAGATTACCGGTGAAGCCTCTCACGAGATTCAAATGTGTCTCCAAATTGTGGCTTTCCACAATTGAAGATCTTGACTTCATGGCCTTGCACTTGAAGCACTTGGCTTTGAGTGGCACGAATTGGTATATTCTTCTTACAGATAGGTACTTTTCTAGCGATCAAAGGAGCTCTCTATATCCACAAAAGTCTCTTACATTGGCTTCTCAGTCGGAAATTGAAGTTCCATTTATTAGCTCAATGGGCTATTATGGTGTTGTGGGTTCGTACAATAGATTGATCTATTTTGTTGAGGCTAATGCTGAAGATCGCAGTCAAAGGATATTTTTGTGGAATTTATTCACTAGAAAGCACAAGGCAATTCTAAGTTCACTTCTGGATTATCCGTTTGTTTACATGTATGCTGCTCATATGGTGGAGATTGATCTAGTAACTATGGTAGATAGCATGGTTTTCCCATAGGAAAAAAATTTGTTGTTGCTTTATTATTGCAGACAAGAAGATTAGATATCTCGATCTAATTCATGCTAATTATTCGAGAAGGATGAGAAGCAAAGTACTTATATCAATTTGTAATTTTTACTTCTTCACAGGCCATATTCATATCTATTTGAAATGCAAATTGAATAAGGTGCGTCGAGACTATTGACAACTTTAGATAAATAGAATGAATTCTTTGATGCGCAAGTTCATCTAAAATTATGCACATATGCAATATGAAACATAAATTCACTAAATGGGAAATTTGTTAGAACTTCCATTTATTTCACAAAAAATAACTTTTAGGAAAACGTTTTCCGAATTTTTCTATCTTTGTTTCACGGAAAATGAACTGATGAAAGAAGACATTTTCCATCAATAGAAAAAAGTCTTCTAAAATAGAGGAAAATATTTTCCATTTTTCAAGTGAGGAAACACATTTTCCATATCTTCTTTCACCTTACTTCTTTAAATAAATCACATTTTCCTTTTTAATTTTTAATTTTTAATTCTTACATATTTTTAAAAATCAAGTTTTTATTTATTTTTTATTTTCCATTTCTATTTTTTTTCCCATTTTGTTTCTTTTTCTCATTCTTCTTCATCAGTCGGTCACTGGCCATGGTGATGGCCACACAATCGGCCAAGGGCAAGCTCAAGCCTTGCCTAATCCTACGATGCCAGAACTTGCTTGAGGTTGTAGGCAAGCTCGGGCCTCACCAGGGTAGTTCCAAGCTCTGGCAAGTTGGGTGGGGCTCAAACATCACTCGAGCTCACTAGTGGTCGGCAAGGCTCTAGTAACCTTGCGTGAGGCTTGAGCCTCATCCAACTTGTTGGCCTCAGGCAAGATCGGTTTTGCCGAATTAGGTGAGGCTTGACCTTGCTAGAATCTAGTGAGCTAGAGCCTCGCCAGCCTGTGGCGAGGCTCGAGCTTGCCTATATCGACCATGGGTCGGTGACCGATCACCATCATGACCGGCGACCAGCCAAGGAAGAAGAAAAAAAGAACATAAAAAATAACCAATAATTGATTTAAAATAATAAAATAATAAAAAATTGGAAAAGAGTATTTGGAGAAGAATATTTTTCTTACTAAACGTTAGAAAATATTTTCTACTTAATTTTCAAGTTTCAGCTAAACATAGGAAAATATTGTTGTTTTCTTGGAAAATGGCTTTTTGAAAAACATTTTCTTTAAACATCATATTTTCCGTATAAAGGACAGAGCCTTAATTAGTTTTGTTATGGTAAAGGAAATAGGAAAGGTAAGGAACGATAACAAAAATAAAATTTTAAAGTCTCTTAGAAAGCAAATCATAAATATTTAATTTTTGTATTAAAGAAACTATTAAATAAACAAAATCCTATGGGGCAACTTGAAAATCTCTCTCTCTCTCTCTCTCTCTCTCTCTCTCTCTCTCTCTCTCTCTCTCTCTCTCTCTCTCTATATATATATATATATATATTATTCTGCACTAATATATTGAGTATTTGTTTCCTAAAATCGACCTATGCTAATTAATTTGGAATTTTGAAGAAGGCCTATTCTACAAATGAACAATGCTCTGTCTCCTTATATTACACGTAATTACTTCGATTATGGTGATTACACACTATCCTTTGCAATCTAGGAAAACATGTATCATTTCCTTTTTAATTGGTTTTTGCTTCATATTAGGAGGCATATAATCCGTTAAATAATTGATTTAATACCATTAAAAATCCCAAATTGATACCTCACGACACATTTATTCCAAATTAATATTTGTCTTACAAAAATTTCCAAACTTGTAGCCTAAAACATTTACCCTAATTAATTTTCATCTCACTAAAAATTCCAAAATGGTGTCCCTAACCAAATATATCATTTCTTAACGGTTTGAGTCTTACATGGAGGGTAGATTTGGGTGAGGGATTGAGATTTTTCATGAAAGGAAAATGAGTTTGGAATAAATATGTTACATTAGATTACTTAGAGATTTTATGTAAGACGAGAATTAGTTTGAGTTAAATGTTTCATTTAATATCAATTTGATATTTTTTATTGTATTATCCGGCAGTAGTAAGAACTATTTTTGACTTAAAAATGTCATATAAATAATTTCTCAATGATACAAAGCCAATTTAAAGCATTTTTCAACTTCACAATTCGGTCCAAGAATTTCAATAACATTATTGGCTACTATAAGATGAATAGAAAAAGTATATACTAAATAATTGATAGAAAGGTAATTTAAAGATAGCCTTAAAAAATAAGTTATAATTTTCTCATGCTACCATAATATGGAATCATTTATTAAAATAACTCTCCAAATCTCATTACAATGATGCTACTAAGACCAAGCTATAATGTTCAAAATCTCATGACAAAGATATTCGAAATCGGATTTGTGTGGATCTCAGTGATTTGATTTGACTTCTATTTCAATCCACTAACACCTTCATAAACCCTCCAAGTCCCGCGCCCAATCCATTCATGCCGGGGAGATGGCGTCGCCAGACGCCGACCATAATCTCTCCACCAGAGGCGGAGGAGGTTGATTCCATCACCCTCTTGCCTGACGCCATAATCCACCACATCTTCTCCTTCTTGCCCTTCCAGCGTGTTGTCCAGGCAATGGCGTTTCGCTTCGACCTCCACTCCATACATCGATCCCTCCTTCCCCTCAGAGGGTGTCGTTCCTTCGATCAGCAGAGCACTGTGACTCTGTACTGCTGCTAAGGTAGAGCAGTTCCATCTTGCTGCTACTATTTCTGATTTGTACATCCCCATTGAGCTCGAACGGTGGTTTTGCTTTGCCGCCGAGCGCAAAGTGGAAGAGGCTTCCTTGGGCTTTGGACACTGGTATCACGTAGTACCTCAATTCTTGTGCGATTGCGCATTGCTGGTGAGCTCGCTCGTATTTAGATGTTGTTTTTCATGATATATCATCATCGACTTGCCTTCACTCAAGAAAATTGTGCCTTCATGATGTTATGTTGGGATTATGAGAATCCTGAGCGGGTGCCCTGTTCCTGAATCTTACATTGCGCCTCTTGTATGACCCGTGCGACGTCCGGATTGATTCAAGATGTCTAAAAGAGTTGGTGATTGAAGTGTTTTATACTTCGCCCCTCCATATATCGGCTCCGAATATGCTTTCAACGTGTTTGACGAGTGGGTTTTCCCTCATAGGCTTTAGACTGAGTGGCGGATCCTCATTGGCCGAGGCCAAATTGCATTTTGACAAGCCAACTGCTTTTTCCGGCTGCTTCTCTGACCAGTTGAGGAGACTTCTGGAGCAGCTGCAACATTTCGCAAAAATCACAATCGGAAGCTTGGGCCTTGAGGTGCGAGTTGATTTTGTTTGGTCGCTCTTCCTTTTTGATACCCTATGTGTAGTTCACCTCAGCTAAAGGTTGCTGTATGATAGGGCCTTCTTGTCCCCATAAGCTGGTGCTGATCCACTCCTACCTGGTTGAGTGCTCAGTTGCAGTTTCCATACACCCGCCCGTATGTAATAGCGCGTGCTTGATGGCAACTTGATGAAGTTCATTTTTCTCTACGGACAGGAATAGATTGATAATCTAGGGAGGCATTCAGCTGATAAAGATTCTCAAAAGTCCGTTCTGATTTCAATTTGTGAATTAAAACAGGTCAGAAAATGCGATTGGTAACACTCCGAAAGCAGCTGATGAATAAAAAGGAAAACTATTCTGAGAATCAAATTCACAAATTGAAGATGACTTTTTAGTATTCTCATTCCAAATGCAAACATGGAGATTTGGAATAACTAAGTCTGTTTTTGGAATGTGACATAACCCAAGCATATTCTTACAATTTTCATCCCTAATGACATTTATGATTTTCACTTAACAAACATTTTGTCAAAAAAAAAAAAAATCGAAAACAGTTTCTATGAAGACGGAAACTACAGGCATTAAACAGTCGGGAACAAATCCTCCTCCAAATTCCACTCCGTCATCCTCACTTGCAAATCGGAGGAAATCGAGCAACAACCTCACAAGACCGAATCGGAAAACAATCGAATCGCCACCACCCATTAGGAGGTCGCAGAAAGAAGGTCGAAAGGGAGCCGAACCTGAGATCTGATAGTTGGAGGAAGGGGGTAGGGGCGGATCTTTTTCTTTTTCTTTTTCTTTTGTTTTTGAAAATTGAAATATCCTTTTCTTTTTCCCTCTCTTTTACTTATTTTAAGACTGTGTTTCACATTGGAATATGAATCTTTTGATTTTTTTTCTTTTGGTAAAGAATTTTCTTAATTAATAGGTTAACTTATCTTTTGATTTTTTTTCTTTTAGGTTAACTTTCACAGTCACGACCAGATACAAAACAAAGAAACCCTCATTTGACTCTACTTCCCTATCGATTTCATTTTATTTTTCCGTTCAATTTCTCTATTCCTTACCTTCCATTTTATCGGGTCAAATAGGTCATGAGTTCTTTAGAGCGCATGTGATTGTTTACTGACTAGTTTCGAAAAGTACCGGACTTTGTTATAATCTTCGTTGTTCTGATGGAAGAAAGTTTGTAATGCTCGATATGGCAAAGATTGGCTGGATCGATGGTCAGTAATCTCTTGAAAGTACACAATAGTTTGTTCTTTGAAATTGTTACAGTATTATGTAATCACGGAGTTCCTTTTTTGGCATTGCTTATGCTTGATATGAACTTTTGTTAATTGCTTTACAAATTATCCAAAAATAAAATCCCAAAAATTCTCAAAATGAACGAAAGAACAAAAAAAAAAAAAAAACTCCAAACGGAACAGCACAACAACGCAAAAAACGAAGAAGAAAGAAGATGAAAAAAATGAATGAGAAAAGAAGCCAATTGAAAAAATCGTAAATTTTCTTGGCATAGTCGCTTAATAAGTTTTTAGGCATTTCCCTAACGAAATCCTATTACTTTTTACAATTTTTTTTTTTTGGGTTGCGAACGATAATTTTGATTAGACGGGTTTTGTTGCCGTAAACAAAAATGATGCACTCGTGCAGGCTAACGTGCGTCGTGGTTGATTAGAAAAAAAGAGAGGAAAATGTATAAGTTCAGCCTAGATCAAGTGGTCCGCCTAATTCATGTTTTGATCTTCAGACTACACATAGCCTGCATGTACGCTTGTGTGCTACCGGCGAGTGGGATACATGTCTATCGCACTCGATTTCCGATCGAAAAGAAAAAGCTGAGATCAAGTTCGGAAAAGTGACCTGCATTGAATTGCCAGCCGAAATCCTTTATGGAAAGCGAATGATTTGAAAAATATTTTTGAAAAAATAATCACCCATACAATTACAAAAATAAGCAAATGCAAAAAGATGGTGCTGAATAATGGATATCTATTTCTTTGGTCGATTATTTCAAACAATACGAGTGATCATTTTTAAGAAAGTATTTTCCAACATTCATCTTTTTGCAAAACAAAAGAAGCCTCAATGTAATCTATAAATAATGTCATATGTGATATGATGTGTTCAAATTTGTCTAAGAAATGGTATTGTTTGATTTGGGTCCATGTGTTCAATGGTAATCTCATCGCACACCCCAACAAAACAAAGTGGCCTAATGGGAGAACTCGTGGGACATCACATCGATGTGAATGTGGTGATAGATCTAGTTGTTGAAATTGTAATTTGGAAGAAAGCAATGTAATAATTCCCATTCACTTTTGAATTAATATACATATATATGCTAATGAATTATTCAAATCGACATCTCACAAGAACGAACATTCACGCATGCTTAATATGTTGAGATGACAGGGCAAACTCAAACGTGGCCAAGCCATTTGCCATCACCAACACCAACTAACGTCCACGCACTCGGCCAGATAGAAATACTCTGACGGAGTCATTTGCCATCACCGCCCAAAATCCAGCCCCTTTCCATGCGCCTTTCTTTTTTCCCCAAATTTGTGATAATTGCACATCAAATTTTAATGTACACGATCATTCTACAGTCAAGCAGCGAGAGTCATTCATGTCTCCTTTTATCCTCATCATTCTTTTGGATGGATCACTAAGTCTTGTTACCATTAAATATGCAGGCCATGTTTAATCTGCCCATTCCCCATACCTGCAATGCAGAGGAATTTCGCACACTGCAAAACTTCACGTCCTTGGCTCGGCAAGAGCGTGGAGATCGCTGGGTTCACAGCCCGTTCTTCTTACAGCCACGAATGTAAGCTCGCCATGCCAATGCTGCTTTTACCAAGAGATGCACCCTTGCTAAAGAAGATGGTCATTAACACCAAGACCAGTGGAAGACGCCAATTAAAATCTCTCGAGTCTTTGCCACGGCTGGTTCTAGCATAGCATAGATGCAATCTTTCCAGTAATGTCTCGCTACAAGCTGCTCAATAGGGAGGAAGTCGGTGGACAAGAATGGTTTGGACAGTTTCCTATGCTTGCACCGAATTATCTTTGGGTTATTGGAGCTTTTATGGAGCAAGAAACTTAGTAGTCGTGCCACTGGCTTCTTTTCGATAAAAGAAAAAAAGAAAAAGACAACCCAGAAACTCAACATTGAACTAAATGAGCTACATCAATTTTCATAACAAATGATTTCCTACCAATCACGTTCAATTTTCCATCTAAAATATCTCATCTTAAAGTGAAAATTACCTGTAGTCAAGACATTGTGATCAAATCATCATTGACAATTTACAAACTTGTACATAGATCTGAAAAAACCTCCCAATTGGGAAACCATATTCCACACTTATAGATCTGGTGATACGCAATGGGCCCAAGGGAGTCCATTTGGGAGAGTCCCAACAAGGAATTATAAGGACTTGCTCGATGAAACTAAAGAGACAACTGATAGGAACTAAAATGATACTGATTAGAACAATTCTCCAGCACACGTTTCTAGACTAATCAAATGTTTGTAGAGAGAAGTTCATCATGTTTTCACGTTGAAACAGTACCAAACCCAAACGTGCAGGAAAGTTCAGAAGAGTTCCTAAAATTCTAAATCTTCTAGTAGCTGCACACACACACAGAGAACTACCTACACACAAGCATACAAACTCACAGAACACTTTCCCCAACCAACGGTCGTATAGGTTTTCTCAATCTCCCTAAAAAGAGCAGAAACTCAAAAGTCTAAAACAAAAGCAGAAAGTCTGTACAGCAGACTAACCCAGAAAAACACCAAACTTTTAGGTGCTTCAACTGCAGTATAGGTAGAAGAAGCACTCAGGGCAAACAACAAAAGCTTTGGATAATTGTGCTATATCGAAGTCGGAGGTGTCATCTCTGAAGTGACCAACAGAAGTGAAATCTAGAACTTTACAAGAATAACTTCACCTAGTATAGTTATTTAATTAACCAGCCCATTACTTTCAGGCAATGCTGATTTCTGCAATCAGATCCATTTATTAAAAAGACTGCTCTATGGAAGCAAGAAAGGAAAGAAGTAGTTGTTGACTGAATCTAATAGAATATATAGCTAAATGTTTGATCTGAACAGACAGAAGGCTTACAACATTTCTGATTGGAAAGACACCAAATATACTAAAGCACAAAGCCCCATCTTTATCTCCACTGCAAAGCATATTCAAACATTGCTTGGAAGAATTTGAGAGCTCTACGAATGAATCTTGACCATCGTCAGTTAAACCAGTTTCCAGGTGCTACGCCAGGCATGCGAGGAACTCTTGGAGCTGGAGGGAAGAAACGAGTAGTGTGATCTTCAAATGTCAGAGAGTTGCCAGAAGTGTCCTACTAAAAAATGGATTATTATCTATCCAATTGGGGGGAAGAACAAGAGATTAAAGTTAAGGAGTCAAGTCAACAATCAGTAAATTAACAACTCACAGCTGACACCAAACATAAGTTTTCAAAAAACCTTCCATAAACCCATATTAAAGCTGTTGAATAATTCTAAGTTTGAGAAAAGAAATATCTTAGTAAACCAGACTAAAATAACTATTTAACTGCAAACAAAGCATTAGATAGAACATTATGAACAATAAAATATTGTCTGTTAAGAATCAAGATCGAGAAGTCAGATGAATTTTTTTAAGTTGAAAGATGCATACTCTATTCACTTGGGCATCCTCCTCCAAATTGAGACACACCACAGAACTGCCACATGGGACTTCAATCTTCTTAACAGTTTCCATTCTGCTTAATAATTATACCGAGTTAGAAATAAATATACCACAGTACAATTAACTGCTGCAAGCAATAGCATAAAAAAGCAGCACAATGCATATCCATGGTTCCATAAAGACAGCTAGATTGGTAAGATAACATTCATATGTAAAAATAAGCTCTTCAGAGCAAAACATAATCCATGAAATGGATAATGATTAGTAAATTGGTAAGCATTGCAAAGAAACTTTATGGCAGCAGCATCAGCCAAGTTCTGAGCAATTGTACCCATGACCAAAGAGCTGGCTTATTGACATAACTGGTAATCTACGAACTTTTCCACCCACAAGCATAATTAAGGCACACGCAAATTCTATCATTTAGGAGTCACCCGAACTATTACCTTCCTAATATGACTGAACTGGACATATGTCACTTTAAATAATAGAAAGAAACTATTAAATTGATGAAAATGAGCATGTCATGGATGACTGCTTCTATATGCTGTCTCAGTCATCATTGGATAGGAATGAACCATTCAATCTAATTAGTTAAATGGGTATATATAAGATGCAAGATATCATCTAAACCAAGGACTTTGTAAGTTTACAGCTATTCTTTTTAAAAATTATATGACATTGATGAAGATATGCATACTGTACGTATCGGACAAGTTATTCATGCTGTCTCGGTCATGTTTGGATTGGAATGAACCATTCGCTTTAATTAGTTAAATGGGTATATATAAGATACAAGATATCATCTAAACCTACGACTTTGTAAGCTTACAGCTATTCTTTTTAAAAATTATATGACATTATATGCATATTGATGTACTTTAGCAAGTTATTCATGCTGTGTCGGTCATGTTAGGATTGGAACGAAAAATTCACTTTAATTAGTTCAAAGGGTTATTCATCTCATGTCCTTGTTGATCTATTTAACAAAGGGGGCATGTTCGAAAAGAGTGTTCTAAAAAGATTTGTTAAGTTTCTATGCTCAGAGAGTCAGAATGACCTATCTAGCAGTGCACTTTTAATTTGACATTGGGAGACAGGACCCATAAACACGGATTGACATCTCTATTAGCAGCTAAATGTTTGCTGAGCAAGCTTCCATTTGCAATGCATCATGCGGCTTTTGAGCAATTCAGAATCTTTCCGAAGAGAGATTAGAGAAGAACACATTCTGATGATAAGGGATTGTTGCAGGAAGATTTCTAAGTGAGAAGTTGGGAGGGTAATGTTAAAGTAATAACACAGCAAACTTACTTCAACGTGAAACCGTACCATCTTCTAGTCCCAAGGCAACAACTTAGCCATCAGGAATCCAGCATAATGATGTTATACATTTACCTGGAGTACATTAGAATAGTTAAGATAATCCAGTATAACGACATACAATGGAATGTGCAAGGAAAAGTGATTTCATAAACAACAACAACAACGGCCGATGACTCAAAGGGCACACACACCAAGCCATCGTCGAAGAAACGAACATACTAAATAAACAAAAAAAGGAGAACTTTCTCGAGCCGAAGCAATACCAAAGAGAGATTGTCCACAGCCTCTGCCAATTGAAGCGATGAAGCACCACCACCTTCGAGTCCTCCGTGACCATCGCCAGCAAATCCTTCTCCGGATTCCACTCCGCCATCTTCACCTGCCAATCGCAAGAAATCGAACAAAAACCTCACAAAACCGAATCGGGAAACAAATCGAATAAACCCGCCCATTATTAGGTCACGAAAGAAGGCCGAAACGGGAGCCGTACCTGAGAAGCCAGCGGCTTGTCGAACTGAAGCTGAAAGGGAAGCACGTGCCGCGACCCTTCGTCGGTCTCCATAGCTGAAAAAGCTCCGGAAGCAGCCGGAAAACGCAGCCACCAGCTGCTGGAGCAAGCAGCGAGGGGGTGTACAGAGAGCTAGTGGAGGGTAGAGCTCGAAAACCCTAGAAGAAAGCCTGAAGACCGAGTCATTCTGCCTCAAGCCCTTCCCCACGTCCCTCGTTCGACAGTCAATTACGCCTCCACGAGGCCGCGCACGATCACGAGCTCCTCTGCTCCCGACCGGCTCAACAAATCGCACCCCGAATCGGAGCCGCCTTCGACGGAGAGCACGGAACAGAGGTCGGAAACTCGGACCAACGGGGAGCGGAGGAGCTGGAGGTCAACCTGACGATCGTGCGGACGGTGGCCGGAGCCGAGGGTCGGCGGAGACGACGAGGAAGAGAAGAGAATTTGATTACGGGCCGAGCCGGGCCGGATTGGGCCATAAGTCGGGCTTATCAAGTGGCCCTTCGGGCCCGGGTTCCGGCCCGTCAGACTACTAATCATGTCAAGGCGCGGCCCATTTATGGAGTTTTTTTACGTGGAGTTTAGGAGTAAGCCACGGAACCAGTGAACTTCAGAACAATAGAGAAAGAGAGTTGGACTTCGCGAGAGAAACCGAGGGTAAAATGAAGAGCACGACTCCGCTTTTCCGCAAAAAATTAATAAGTACTTAATCATATATTTTTTTTAAATGAGTTTATAAAAAATATCTTTCATTATTAACAACAGTTCGTGTCAAAACATTTTTGTTGATAATGAAAATATTTTCTGCTTTTGCTTTTTCTGGGAAATGTAAATGATCAAAATTAGGAAAAGATTTTTTCCAAATATTGATTTTTCAAGACACGAATGAAGCCTTAGAGATCTTGTCTTTGTATGAGCTAGTTTGCTCCAAGTGTCTTGATAGTGGTGCAAGAAATTCAACTATAATAGTGAGGTGTAGTCTTGCTACTCATAATGTACACTAGTTGTGTGAAACAATCATTTTTTTGTGTCTTGTTTGTACCGGTATATGTGTTTTTCAAGTTACCTATTATAATTTTCTCATATAACTAGCACCTCGCTCTCACATCCATTAATTGGTTTTAGAGACTTTGCTTAAGTCTTTGTCCATCTGCTAGGTCAAGGTGAGTGGTGATGTGATCAAGAAGATTTTGATGGGTGGTCCTGCTCTTAAGCACTTACATTTAATCGAGAAACTTGAAAGATCTTGAGATTGATAGATGTTGGCCAATTGAAGCTAACGATTAAAGATTCTGGCTCCTCATTTTGTTGTCATCGCGAGTAATATGGTGTTTTCCGCTATCAAAAGGTTAAGATAGTTGAAGCCTCGCGTTGATTCTTCTTGTTAGTTGAAATAGCAACGCTCTCATGAAAACTAAAAAACTAAAGAGATTACAATGAATGTCAGAAGAATTATTACTGCAACTATCATCACCACAATGAAAGTTATATTTTAACTTGCAATGAACTTTGAAAAAACTTGAAGTTGAAAAAACTTCGCACTTAGGTGTCCAATCTGAAAAAAAAAAAGAAAAAAAAAAGAAAAAGAAAGTGGTACTATCACTTTCCTAATTTCGTGCCAAGTTTTAGGATTAAGTGTCTCATTATATCAAGTTTTGGCACTTGAGCTTTTTTTTTGCCAATAAATAAGTCTAACATCCCCTAGGCTCTAATAGTAAAATATCAGTAGGTGAAAAGATTTGAAAATGATGCTTTCGTACAAAAATTGGCTCGCAATTATAAGGGGATATATACTAAGATCGAAGCGGGCAATAAACTTTTTCCTTTTAAATTGAGAACAAATCTCTACACCTACTAATTATAATGTGAACGTATAAACATTCTATATTCAAGTCTCCATGTACCGTACACTTAAAGCTCAAACTTAGATCAAGTATAAGTTCAAACCAATTATTAATGATCTACAATTTCAATTATACGCTTATAGGAGAGATTGCCAACTTGTTGAATCAAACTCAAGTCAGATTTTACTTCACCCTTCTAGCCATTTAATGTTGGTAATTCATATCACTGCACACGATATGTTCATATGACGAATCAACATTAGGATATTTAGAAAATATATGGCGTGTCTCAAGATGTGTGAAGCACATAACTTACTGTAACAGATTTCTATCTCTGTCTAATCACTACCAAAACTGTTCTCTGAGATGTGTGAAACTTAATTATTTGGGAAAAAAGGCCAAATGCAAAGATGATAACATGCACTTGCAGATGATTGAGGACAACTGACTGAAGTTCTTTTCCAACACCACAAACTTTTGATACACGCTTCATACCCCATAACTGAACAAGCTAGCAAACTAAGATTATAAAAACCAACCAAAAACCCGAAGTCCTATAGCATCATCAGAGCTTAAAAATCAATCATACCACTTCACCTAGAGAATTAACAAGAAACTAATGGACTGCAGGACTGGTCCTAGCACCACTAAGGAGACTCAAAAATTCCTCCTGAGAAAAAAAGTCAAGACCTAGATAAGCAAACGAAAACATTTAAATGAAGAAAAATGATACGCCATCTACCGATCTGTATTAATAGTACCACTAGCCATGGTCACAAACAAGGTTTAACAGTAAGTCAAACTTCTCATGAAATATGTTAATGGCATCAGCCACTGCTTATGCATGATTGATAATGATGTCGATGACATGAAGTAAATCTTCAATGTTCAAAGCCTATTGAGCAACTTCATGAAGTTTATTTTTTCTGCAAACAGAGAGATTGATAATCTAAGAAGGCATTCACTTGATAAATTTTCTCAAAAGTCCGTTATTTCAATTTGAGAATTAAAACATGTCAGAAAATGCATTTGGTGAGACTCCGAAAGTAGCTGATGAATAAAAAGGAAAACTATTCTCAGAATCAAAATCATAAACTGAAGATGACTTTTTAGTATTCTCATTCCAAATGCAAACATGGAGATTTGGAATAGCTAAGCCTGTTTTTGAAATGTGATGTAACCTGAGCATATTCTCACAATTTCTATCCCTAATGACATATATCATTTTCACTTAACAAACATTTTGTCAAAAAAAAAAAAAACATCGAAAACAGTTTCTATGGAGACAGAAACTAAAAGCTGCCTTAAATAGTCGAGCACAAATCCTCCTCCAGATTCCACTCGACCATCCTCACCTGCCAATCGGAGGAAATCAAGCAACAGCCTCAAAAAACCAAATCGGAAAACAATTGAATCGCCGCCGCCCATTGGGAGGTCGCGGAAAGAAGGCCCAAAAGGGAGCCGAACCTGAGAAGCCAAAGCGGACTGTCGGAACTTGAAGCTGAAACGGAAGCGCGCGCTATTGGAACAGAGCTAGTGGAAAGGGGCAGGGGCAGATCTTTTTCTTTTGTTTTTCAAAATTGAAAATTGAAATATCCTTTTCCTTTTCCCTCTCTTTTGCTTATTTTAAGGACATGTTTCCCATTGGAATATGAATCTTTTGATTTTGATTTATTATTTATTTAGTGGCAAAAAATCTTCTTAATTAATAAGTTAATTTTCACAATCACAACCAGATGCGAAATAAATAAACTCTCATTCGACTCTATTTCCCTATCGATTTCATTTTATTTTTCAGTTCAGTTTCTCTATTTCATACCTTCAATTTTATCGTATCAAATGGATCATGAGTTCTTTAGATTGTGTATGATTGTTGAGTGACTAGTTTCGAAAAGTATTGGATTTTGGTACAATCTTCGTTGTTCTGGTGGAGGAAAGTTTGTAATATTTGATACGGCAAAAATTAGTTGAATCGATGGTCGATAATCTCTTAAGAGTATCCAATGGGTTCTTCTTTGAAATTTGTTACGAAAACGATGTAATCGGGGAATTCCTTTTTACCTTGTCTCCTTTTTGCTGAGCAAATGAAGACTAATGAGACTAAACCATATGCTACGAACACGTCATCGTCTATTTTTTGTTCGTTCAGTTTTTGCGTTGCTTATACTTGATATCAACTTTTGTTAATTGCTCTACAAATTATCCAGAAATAAAATCACAAAAATTCTGAAAATGAACAAAAGAAAAGAAAAACTCCAAATAGAGTAGCTCAGCAACACGAAAAAGGAAAAAAAAAAAAGACGAAAAATTAAAAGAAAAAGGCAGTGCATTGAAAAAAATCGTAAATTTTCTTCATATAGTAGTGGATTTTCTAATTATCATTGGCCTAATATGTGCCCTCGCCGGTGTCTTGGCAGCGCAAGACTCTCGCCAAGACTTCATCGACGAGCAAACCACCGCTCGTGCTGAAGTAGGGGTCGGCCGATAACCTGGAGTCGTACGGTCGCAGCTTACGCTCAGAAGTACGCGGACGAGCCCAGACGGCCCTACGGTAAGAACCTAGTCAAGGGCTATGGCGTCCTGAGCAGCAGAGACTCGGTGAAGATGCGGGTGGGAGATAAGGACAACTACGACTACTGCTCGAACTCAGGCGTGGGAGGCGAGTGCCTGCACTACACTCAAGTCGTGTGGCGCAACTCGGTTCGTCTAGGATGCGCTAGAGTGAAGTGCGATAACGGGCGGTGGTCTAAGATCCTCCCGGCAATTATGGACGGCGAGCGGTCGTATTGAACAGTCTATATAAGTTCTGAATAAACTCTTATGATTCGGACGATTCTACAAAATCACACCACTCTCTATTTGAGACATACATATCGTAAGCCTGCTGTCACTGGATGACATTTCCCACCAATAAGTTCCTACTTTTGCATCTCTCTCGTTATCATATAGAAAGTCACACGACAAAACACAAATCATCATAACTCAACAATCTCGGTATGCTTTCTTGGTTTCTTTTTCGACTGTTTGTTTCTGATCCCTCCATACGAATCCTCTTCGCCAGATCGGACACCCCGTGCTCTGTGGGAACTCCCGCTTGGCAAATACCGTGCTCATCGTCATCATCGTCGCCGCTAGTATCTTCTGAGTCTGTTTCGCCAGTGCTAGAAGCTAACAGACTCGGAGGTTAACAACTTGCCACTGCAGATTCTGCAGCTGCTACTTCTTCAGGGGCATGAAGATCCGCGAACCCCAGCATCAAGTCCTGTTTCGTTAATTGCTCTACAAATTATCCAGAAATAAATTTGCAAAATTTCAAAATTAACCCCAAAAAAAAAACCAAAAACAAAACTCCAACCAGAACAGCACAGCAACACAAAAAGAAAAGGTAATGAAAAAATGAAATGAAAGTAAATTTCCTTTGTATAGTCGCTTAGTAAGTATCCAGGCATTTCTTGGAAATCCTACTGCTTTCTACATTTTTTCTTTTTTTTGGTTCTGTTGTTGTCGACAAAAACGATGCATTTTTTGCTAACTAACATACGTTGTCACTTCAGTTTAAAAAAAAAACATACGTTGTCGCTGATTAAGAAGAAAAGAGGAAAATCTATAAGATAAAGTGCGAATCGAGTGGTCTGCCCATTCATGTTTCGATCACCATATTGCCCATGGCCCACATGTACGCTTGCATGTTGAGATCATACAAGGTTTGCGACAGATCAAATGCTGTGCTTTTATCTACTGGTGAGGGTGATACATGTCCATCACTCTCGGTTTCCAATCGAAAAGATAAAGCCAATGTCAATTCTGGAATAATGACCCGTATTGAATTGCCAGCCGAAATCCTTTGCAGAAACCATATCTTTTAATTCGGGTCCATACGTTCAACTTTAATCACGTTGCACACCCGCAACGAAACAAAGTGGCCTGACAGGAGGACGCTTGGCTCCGTTCCAGCAGAGCTGGTACGGAAGCGTCGGAGGGCTCATGGGACATCACACTGATGCGAATGTGGCGGTGAATTAGTTGTTGAAATTGTAATTTGGAAAAAACAATGTGATCATCTTCACTTCAGATAACCTAAAACAAAGGCAAAATACCGGTAAAAAGACGTTTCCTCAGCAAGGAGGAGGCAGAATCAGTGCGGCATCTCCTCCACCGTTTATGGACCAGAATGGTTTGGACAATTTACGATGCTTGCACCGAATGATCTTTGGGTAATTGGAGCTTTTATGGAGCAAGAACTCGCTTGGCAGGGCATTCGTTTACGGTGCCGCAAGAAAATAAGGATTTAACTCAATTCCCCGGGTGGATAATACCTGTTAAGGGGTATTCGTTTCAAAATTCAGAACCCAAATCTTGTCGAGGCCTATCAAAATATGTTTCGCAAGTTTCATGCCCATCATTTGGTTGCTCGTACATATAAAACTCAACACAATTCCATCTTATTTGATATATGGTGACCATCCACCACACGAGATATATCCATACCTCCATTTATAGTATTCTGAAAGCCCAAACTTGGATCAAGTTTAAATTCAAACCAATGATTATGACCTATAATTTCAATTATACGCTTAAAGTAGAGATTGCCAACTTGTTAAATCAGAATCAAATCAGATTTTACTCACCCTTTCCAGCCATATAATATTAGTAATCCCTATCATTGCATACGATAGGTTCATATAAGAATTTAACATCAGGATGTTCTGAAAGAAATGGCGTGTCACAAAATGTGTGAAGCATAACTTGCTATAACAAATTCCTACATCTATCTGATCACCCTCCTAGACTTTTCTATGCGATGCTTAAAAGTCAATAATTTATCAGATAGAAAGGCCAAATGCAAAGGTAATAACGTGCACCTGTAGATGATTGAGGACAACCAGCTGAAGTTGTTTTCCCGCACCACAGACAACTTTTGATACACGCTTCATACCCTATCATTGAACAAAGTAGCAGACTAAGATCATAAAAACCAACCAAGAAGAACAGAAGTCCTATAGTGACACCGAAACTTTGAAAAACCAGCCGTACCACTTCACCCAGAGAATTAACAAGAAACTGATGGACTGCAGGACTGGTCCTAGCACACCCGAAAGACTCAAACATTCCTCTGGAGGAGAAGAGTCAAGAACTAGATAAGCAAACAGAAACAGTCAAATGAAGAACAATTGAAAGCCATCTACTGCTCTGTATTAACAGGACCACTAACCATGGTCATTAATAAGGCTTCACAACAAATCAAACTTCTCATGAGATATGTTCATGGCATCAGCGCACAGCTTGTGCATGACTGATAATGATGTCCAGACGACATTAAGCAAAACTTTGATGCCAG
Source organism: Eucalyptus camaldulensis (assembly GCA_019915185.1). NCBI lineage: Eukaryota > Viridiplantae > Streptophyta > Magnoliopsida > Myrtales > Myrtaceae > Eucalyptus > Eucalyptus camaldulensis. The sequence goes on along the minus strand of JAHSVA010000013.1, from coordinate 10,145,308 downwards.
AAGCCTGTTAAGCAACTTGATGAAATTCATTTTTACTGCAGACAGGAAGAGATTGAAAATCTAAGGAGGCATTGGGCTGATAAAGATTCTCAGAAATTTGTTCTCGTTCTATTTGAGAATGTTAACAGTCCAGAAAATGTGTTTGATAACACCTCAAAAGCAGTTGTTGAAAGGAAAACTGTTCTTAAAATCAGAATTATAAACTAAAGACGACTTTTTAGTGTTTACATTCTGCATGCAAACATGGAGATTTCGAATAAGTAAGCCTATTTTCCTGTTGTGATGAGCATATTCTCACAACTTTCATCCCTTACAACATACATCATGTTCACTCAACAAATTTTTTGTTAAAAAACACTGTAAACAGTTTCTATAAAAATGGAAGCAAAAATGTAATCGAAAACTTAGCAGGCCTCTAATGGTAGAGAACAAAAACAACACATGAATCATTCGACAATGTTTAAAATTTGCAAGAGTAACTCCTGCATCTTTGTCCCACTACTTTCAACATCTAAACTACATTGACTTCCAGAGGTTTCTGTGGAAAGATAGTATGATACTTAAAGGTCGGGTGAAAACCTTATTAAGCATGAACAAAATCATTCAGGCTATGAAGTATAAGGCACCATGTTGTTCAGCTTATGGTGACTCTTGAAAGTCAACTTGGGCATTTAGATTATCAGAAGGAAAGTTCTTCTATCAAGCAAAGTGTAGAGTTAATTCTAGGAAAAATGCCTCAAAATTGCTCCATTGTTAACCATCAGTTTCATTTTAAGGATGATGATCATATCCTGAGTTATATGAGCTTTACTTTCTGTAAACCAAACAAAGTCGAAACCTTTCAAACAAATATCAGTGCATATAAACAATCCTAATATAATCATAATATCAAATACAATCACTACTACATAAACTATATATATATATAAAACACTAGCGCAATTTTACCTCTTTTGGAATATTGAAGTATCAAGCACTAAGCAATGGAAGCCATGCATGCTATCTCCAACCGTTTGACCCCCTCTTGATCCAACAATGTCTTCAAAAAGTTCTTCAGAGCATGCAACCATCAAATGACAAAGATCCTTGGATAAAGCCACCTAATGATAACAATTACATGCGAGTTAGCTTGCTCTGGTGAAACATCTAGCATGGTACCTGGAATAATCCAATCATAGGAATAAACTTACAGCAAGTACGTTTGAAGTTTAGCAAACAGTCAGCATCTTACGTCTGTCAAAATATTATCCAGGCTGTTTGACATTTTAACCAAGCCATCGTTAAAGAAACAAACATATTGAATTAAAAAAAGGGAGAATTTTCACGAGTCGAAGCAATTACCAGGAGAGATTGTCCACAGCCTCTGCCGACTGAAGCAATGAAGCTCCACCACCTTCGAGTCCTCCGTGACCATCGCCAGCAAATCCTTCTCTGGATTCCACTCCGCCATCTTCACTTGCCAATCGGCAGAAATCGAGCCAAAACCTCACAAAACCGAATCGGAAACAAATTGAATCGACCCACCCATTAGGTCGCGAAAGTGGGCCGACTGGAGCCGAACCTGAGAAGCCAGCGGCTTGTCGAACTGAAGCCAAAATGGAAGCACGTGCCGCGAGCCTGTCGGTCTCCGTAGCTAAAAAAGCTCTAGGAGCAGCCACTGGCTGCTGGAGCAAGCCGCGAGGGAGCGCACAGAAGCGTTCGGCGGCAGATGAGGGAGAGCAAGCAGAGGGTAGAGCCCAAAAACCCTAGAAGAAAGCCCGATGGAAGAGAAGAGCGAGCAACGAAGTGCACTGGAGCCTGAGAATATTGCAGAGAAGATTCCGGACGAGGAAGAACAGGCGGGAGAGAGAAAATTGAGGAAGCAGAGTGAATTTGATTACGGGCCGAGCCATGGGGCCCGGTCTGAATATGGGCTGCGACATTGGCTTAAACCCAAACCCAAGCCCAAGAAACTATCCGGTCTGAAGCACTTGGTTGCGTTGCTTGATTTCTAGGCTTCTTTTGGTAGTTGTGTGTTGAAATGATGCGCCTCCAATTCATACAAATAACTAGGGGTGATCGGGTCCAGAATAGGTAGGATCTAGACCTGGACCCTGTATCCGACCTTGTTATAACCGATTTCCCTTTTTTGAACCCTATACCTGACCCTATTTGTATTGGATCTTATACTCGATCTACTCTGTTTTTTCGGTCCGGTTCCAGAGTCAACCCTCTTTTCACTAGAACCTATTTTGCAATCTCTCAATATCCTATACCACTTCGAATTTTATATTAATATGTGATAAAATAACGTAATCCTTCAAGCACTTGTAATAAATAAATACGTGAACTTTTTGACTAAACAAAAAATTAAGGATCCATGGGGCTAATTATAATAAATAAAATCATAAGGTAAAGAATTAGAAACAAACACGTGTCTAATATTAATCTTATTTCCACAGCTACTATATGAAGCCACTCATTTATGCAAGTATAACTCCTCTTACAAAAGATAAATTAGACAAGTTAATCCACATGATACACAAGAATTTGGTGGCGACGAACACTAGCTGTCCGTCAAACGGTGTGAGAGGGAGCCGATGAGGGAGGGAAGCAAGTGAGGAAGAGGAATAAAGAAGAAGGAGTGTTGTGCATGTTTGAGAGAGCCAAGAGGAAAAATGCTGTGTGATTACAAGAGTAAAAATAGAAATAAGGGGAAAAAATAAGGTTTTGGACTTATACTTACAAAACCGGTTTCAAAACCGATCTGGGAACCGGTTTCTAGGTAGGTAATTAATTGGACCTAGTTCTCGGACCAGTTTAAACCGGTTCCGAATTTTGGGAACTAGTTCCCGGACTGGTTTCAATGAGAACCGGTTCCCGACCCTGTTTTCCGAGTGGACCGGTTTGGTTTCCAAGTATACCCAATCCAGTTGCACACCCCTAAGGATAACTATCTTAGCAAGGTCACATTGATTGTAAGTCATAATTCCTTGAAAAATTTTCACAAGCATTTGGAGGGCTTGTTATAACAAGCATGACAAATACAATTTGATCCTTCAATTCCAAATATGTTCGTAGAACCAATAGTAGAAACCAAATAAATAAATGAAACCGATATATCTTATCATAAGTCAAAAACGGATAAGAGCAGAGGAAGTCATGGGGCTCAAACAAAATTGGTAAAGAGAGAGAGAAATGCACACCTGAAGTCACCCAGAGAGAGAGAGAGAGAGAGAGAGAGAGAGAGAGAGTGGAGGAAAAGACGCACTTCTGAGGTTGGAGCTAGAGGAATTGCAGGGACACAACTCTTTTGTGTGTTTAGGGAAAATTGATTTACAGTTTTTATTTGAAGAAGTCGTTTTCATTGTAACTGAACGAAAGTTTTCTGCCCAGCGGTGTCTTTTTCCTAGATGAACTTATATCCCCCCAAACAAACAAAAGAAGATGATGGAAGTATTTTACCGGGAATCATTTTCTTCAAAGCCAACGAAGTTATTCTGTTATGAAGTGGATGCCCATTGCATTATAAAGTGGAGGGCCACGTCTCTGGCACCCACATCGGAAGAAGCCAATTAACGCCCTTAGACATCAGAGGAATCATTTTTTTGTCCTAATCGTAGTCTATGAGCTTGGAGGCTAGTGCTAATACGTTTTTAAAAATCGTTCCATGTGGACATCTTTATTTCTAAGATACCTCACAATGTGGGCATGTGCTTGTCCTAATTTTGATAGGTTAATCACATGGGAAGCTGATGTGTTTTGTCCATTCTTCTCCTGGTAGAGCAGACTCCCAATCGCCATAATAGATTATTGAACAAGTAAGTTGAATCGGAAGCATCCATAGTATTGCTGATGAACCTTATACCATGCATTAGATGTTGAATGACACAAAACCACACTACTATTGCAAATCGGAGAGAGTGTACTATGCATTTTTGACTTTGTCACAGTCAGATTGCGTTGCAATATGATATCATAAATAGTACCATCGTGTTTGGACCGTGTTTGGCAAAGTAGCATAGTCCCCTCGTGGCTCTCGTATGGGATATTTTACTCACATAAAGAGAGCGAATTGATGAATGGCTTAGAGAGAGAGAGGGAGAGAGTTTACTTTTTTTGTCTCTTCATGCTTTTGCATTCTAAACCGAAAGTTTTTTTTTTTTATTTAACGAATTTCAAATTAAACTGTTGTCTTTATTGATTTTTTCCTTTTTGATTGATTACGAATATTTGGAACTAGATTTTATGAATATTAATAATCAGCGCTCGATGATCATATAGATAATGTAGTTGTTCGTGCTTTCAAATAAATACTTACATTGAACCGTCAATCAAAGGAATGATTGGAGGAAATATGTAAAAAATTCTTAGATGAGTTGGATGCATGTGATCTTAACTAAGTTGAGCCCTTAATGTTAATGAATCTCATGTGAAATTGACACAATTAAAGGATTGGAGTGCATTGTGCTTCTATGCACGAAAGAATGTCTCGCAACATTTCAATTTCAATTAATTTGATGTGTAAACGATATTTATAGCTTGTAATCCACTAATTAAAGACGCGGTTGATGTCCAATTAGGCGAGTGCACGCATCTAGAGACAGAGATTAGCCATTTTCTTCTTGTTGGTATCTAGACGTGGCTCGATGATATGAAGTCAATTAACTTTCAATATCGGATTTATCAATAGACGTCCGCCTGTGAAGACACCTTCTTGAAACATTTTAAATTCAGAAATCTCTCAGAAAGATGCGTCCTTCGCCCAGAAAGCATGTGCTTTCCATCCTACCTTTTCATTTGTAAATTAGAGGTGAGCACCGGTCCGATCCAGGTCAACGCGGTAACCGGTTCGGTTCCCAGTTCAGGCCGCAGAACCGGACCAAACAGGAAAACCCTAGTCTCTCTCGTACTCCGCCGCCTGTCGCCTATTTCCTTTGTCTCTCTTTTACTTCATTCTATCCAGTCTCCAATCGAGCAACGACTCTTTCTCTCTCTCTCTCGTTCGTTTCTCGCTCTCCCCGATCTCCTCCTCTCTGGCGACAGGGACTAACTCCGAGAGGTAAGCTCAAGTATCTTTGGGTCGAGGCTGAGGTCTGCTTCGTGTTTGTTCGTTCGTTCGATTGACTCGCAAATCGCAATTTCTGTATCGCCAGAAAGCTTATCAATTTCCTCGTGTAAGCTCAGCGGGGACTCTCTCGTTTGTTTGTTTGTTTGTTTGTCGAGGCGGAGCTCTGCTTTCTCTCTCTCTTTCAATTTAAAGGTGTTTTTCTAGGCTTTTTAATTATCGTTCTTGGGAGATTTATGTGGAAATGACCTCGATCCAATTAGACAGCGGCTGCTCTGTGAAAGGCTGAAAGCATAATTCAAAGCGGTCACTTAAAAGCGAGTTCATTTTGATTATAGGATGAATTGACTCTCGGGTCATGCCACCTAGTGGAAGTTTGCTTTACTGGCTTTTGTACTGCCTAGCAGTGTGCCGTTGTTGTATAGTAGCGTCAGAGCATTTCAAGTTATGATTATTGCGGGTTTGTATTCTTGCTTTAAACTTTCTGGCTTCTTGAAATCCGTTTTGCAGAGAACAGGGACACATAATGTAATCATGAAGCTATGGCTTGGACTGTTTAATTTCTTTGCTCCTTTCTGCCTTTTAGAAGTTGATTGCAACTTGAGTTATTGGCCTTGAATATTGGCATATTTTTAATGTGATTTTAGTAAACAATTATACTTTCTGGCGATGCTTTTTTCTCTATCAAAGTTGTGGAATTCTCCAGTTTTTTTCTGCTTCTTCTTCTTTGGAGATCTTTAACGCTTTCCCTGCTCTGACAAGTCCAATGCTGAATAGTAGATTCCTTCCAGAGGAGGAGGAACAAGTTGATGAAATATTTGCTCATGTTCAAAAAGTTGCAAAATGCTTCCTTGCCCAGTAACATTTGAACATCATTCATTTGAAATACTCCCTTGTAGGAAGATTCCCTTAAACTAACTGGAGAGAAAAAAAGAGTGTGGATTTCAGCTACGTGTCTTTAGAGATTTGAATCTGCAGTGATGAAAATATGTAGGTTGGTATGTTATGGAAGAATTGGATGTTTGTTGCTTGTAAATAAGGGGGTTGTGTTACTTCTCTCCTTTTAATAAACTAACGGGAAATGTTTGTCCTTTAAGTTAAAAAAGAAAAAAAGAAAAAAAAAAGGAATCAGCTGGTTCCTGGAGAGACCCTTGAACTAGACGGGACCGACATAATCGAATCTAGGGTCTACAAGGTAGGTTCCAGGTTCCAAAAATTGGGAATAGGTCCTGACAGGATAGGTTCCTGGTTCCACATTCCAAATATGGAGTTTACCCACCCTCGAACTAATCATCCCAAGGAGGCATCTTCTCTTCATTAAACATTTTGTTTTCAGAATCATTCAGAAAGCATGTGCCCTCCACTGAACCTTTTCATTTGTTTATCTACATCTTTTTGTGCAGCAGGAAGGCATTCTCTTTTCATTTTTGCCTATTAGACTTTCATGGAGAAAGGGCAAAGTCAGAGCAAGGCAAACAAAGGAATGCATCGTTTCATTTCAGGTCGTTCCTTTGCAGTACTTTTTGCGCCGATTCTTCTGTCTATGCTTGTATTCAATCATCTCAATAAGAAGAAAAAGATTGCAGAAAAAGAGAGCACTGAGGGAACTTCTGCTCCCTTTTTCAGCACTGAGGGTGTGGGTCCATACGACGTATTCTTGAGCTTTAGAGGCTCAGATACCCGCAAGGGATTCACTGATTACCTCTGCTGCAGCCTGCGCAATGTGGGAACTATGCCGATTTGTGTGTTTAGGGACGATGACAGCCTACTGATTGGTGAGGAATTTGGTCCACGGCTTCTTGATGCCATCACACAGTCTAAGATTTTGATCCCCATCATTTCCGAAAATTATGCTTCTAGCAAATGGTGCCTCCGTGAACTCGTTCGTATCATGGAGTGCAAGAAGAGCACTTCACACATAGTGTTGCCCATTTTTTACAAAGTGGATCCATCGGATGTGCGGTATCTAAAAGGAAATTTTGGAAGAGCCTTTGATTCGCGTAAGAAGCGTTTTGATGAGAATGATATTCAGCAAGGGCAACGAGCACTTAGAGAAGTGAGTGAGTTAATGGGATGGGAATCTGAGAAAATTGCTAACGGGTACTTGTCTTCTACTTGATTTTCTTTTTATAAGTTTGTTTTCTTATTCATGCAAAACCGATGAAATGTGGATGAATTACTTCCACAACAAGCTTGGGAATCCCCAAACGAATGAGCAACCATAATGCCCCACAGACAACAAACACTCCCCAAGATGTCCCCGCGACTATCCAATGGTGCCAGATAATTTTACAATTGTCTCAAGTACAAAAAGCAAAGAATTGACAACCCCTCCTGCCAATTAAGCCTAATAATAAATGTTATACTTGCAATGACTCTTAAAGAGCCAAGTGCAGCACCTTACTTTCTTTCCACAAGATCTATCTAATGGCAGAAAAGTGTTTTTTTTTTTTTTTTTTTGGGAGGGGGGGGGGGTGGGGAGCGGTTGAAATGATTGCTACACCATCGTCCTCCATTCTTATTTATAAAACCAAAGTATCTTGCATGTTATTGGCCTTATCCATCCTTCACATTTAGGTGAGTGTCAGTTGATGAGATTAAGTATAATCACAAGGTTAACACGTGTCAGTTGATGAGATTAAGTATAATCACAAGGTTAACACGAGTTTTGTTGTTTGACAGGTGTGAAGGAGAATTAGTGGAAAAAGTTATCAAAATGGTTCTGAGCAAGTTGCGACCTGATTTTCATCTTGATCTTACTGAGCACTTAGTTGGATTTGGTGAGCATGTGAAAAAAATTAGGAACTGGATAGACACTTCTGCTGGTGATGCTCGAATGATTGGAATCTATGGCATGGGAGGGATTGGTAAAACCACTCTTGCCAAGGTCATCTACAACGAGCTGTCAAATGACTTTCGGTATTGTAGTTTTCTTCTAGATATTCGAGAAACAGCTTGCGAAAAGAAAATCCCTTATCTACAAAAGCAGCTAATTAAGAAAATACGGTCAATCGAAGATGAAGTGTTAACAATTGATGATGGAAAAAATTTGATCAAAGCCAATTTCAAAGGAAAAAAGGTTCTCATTCTTTTGGATGACGTAGATGACGAGGCTCACCTAAATGCTTTGGCTGGACAATGCAATTGGTTCACTTCAGGAAGTATTATCATCGTGACAACTAGATATAAAGCTGTTCTTGATCAATCTCGATTCAAGGTGGGCTACATGTATGAGTTGAATGAAATAGATATGGAGCATTCTTTGATTTTATTTAAGAAACACGCATTTCGTGAGAACCCTCCTTTGACGGGCTTTAAGCGTATCTCTAATGAGATCGTATCCACTTTGGGTGGACTTCCCTTGGCCCTTGAAGTCATAGGTTCACACTTGTATCGAAAAACTCAAAGTGGATGGGTTGAAATATTGAAGCAATTAAAAAAACAACCATATAAGGATGTCAAAGAGGTATTGAAGATAAGTTATGATGCATTAGATGATAATCAGCAGGAGATTTTTCTGGATATTGCTTGTTTCTTTATTGGCAATGAGAGAAAATTCACCACTTACATGTGGGAAGACCGTCAAGTTTATGCAAATCAAGCAAATCAAGCAATTGAAGAGTTGGAATTGAGATGCTTAATAAAAATTGGAGATGGTGGTATTTTAAGGATGCATGATCAACTCAGAGATCTTGGAAGGAGCATACGGAAAGGAAATGAAGCCTCCAAAGTACCAATAGAAGAAAAGGTAACATATGTCGTTCTTTTTCTTTTCCTCCCCATATTTTCATAGATTTCATCTGATCTATTTTAATCATTTATCTTATGAACAGATGCTCCCACTTTTCAAGAAAAAATCAATTTAAACATCCATTCTTGCCCATCTTAGATTAATTGTGACAGCTAATTGGATTCTAAATATTCCAAGGATGAAAATGTTGTACTATTTAATTGAAGCTCTTTAATAATATATATCTGTCAAAAATTTAATTCACAATCAGTTTAAGTTCTTTTAAATATGATTCTACACTAAAAATTTTGTTAAAAAGACAAAAAAAAAAAATGAAGTGTGAACATCGTAGATTAGACAAATGAAGATTTCTTGGTTAAAAAATAGATGACGTGCTTTTTATAATAAGTAATAATTAAGCAAAACAGTAACATTGAAAAAAAATTTCACACTTATTAAATGTGATGGCTTTCTAGTACGGCCAAATATATTGTGGTGCTCCTGTGATTTAGGAAACCAAAGTTTGATATGGTTTTTTTTCCACTTTGATTTTAAATATACCGGTCCTTCTACCATTATTATATCTCTCTTTTCATTAGTCTTTCTGCTAATAAATGTGATTGGATGAACCCCCTTGAAAATTATTTTCTATATATTTACTATTTGTTTTAAGATTGTATCATGTTGACCTCGCTCAGATCGTGGATTCAGTTTTTTTTTTTTTTTTTTTTATATTCAAATCTCATGGATTATAAGTTAGGTGTATGGTAAACGAGTAGATTTTCTCATTTTTCTTTCTTTGTTTCTTTCATTGCCGTTGTCTTTTCTTTTTCACGTTTCTTAATAAACATTTCTTTCCTCTCCAAGTTGTTTTATAGTATTTATATATTTTGGGCAATGCCTTTTTGTGCCAAAAGCCATTAGACAAACTTGATTATTTAGAGGAAATTACGTGCTTATTATCATATTATATATAATTTTGTGCATGAAGCTAATTTTTTAACTAAGTTTATCTCTTACTTAAATTGTCAATGTTCATGTCATGTCATTGTTATGTATTAGTCCATTTGGGCAAACCTCATTTGTTCATGACTAATCAATGGAGAGGTATTAAGCTAGCAATTAACCAAGAGATGTTGGGGGAAGGGAAAAAGCTTTATATTCTTGATTTTTTTTTGAAATAGTTCATTATCAAGATTTAATATCACTCTTTTGTTGATTCAGTAACTATCATTAACATTAGCAAAAAGAGCACACATATGGGTGTTTGAAATATGAAAAAAATTCAAATCTGTTTGACCAAAGATGAATGTTGGAAGATGCTAATTAGTTTAGGAAAAAATTTAAATGATTGTAAGACGTGAGAGATTTCAATTTAATTTTGGAAAATAAAAAATTTATGGGACTGATCTCCAATTATCTTAACTTTTTAAATTATGATTTTGTGTATTCTGCTATATCTTATTTCTACATTTTATTTTGGTAAATTATATGCGCATTGTGTGGAAATTTTTGACGAAAGTTTGAGGCAAGGGAAAATAATGAAAGGCACCGTTAGATGATGATTACAGAAAGATTTAGTGACTTCTTCTTCAAACAAACTTAAGAGAAATTATATCCGTCGCAGGTTTTTTCACTAATTAACATTGAAAGTGCAGATAATGACAAACGAGTCAAACCACAAGATTGAACCCAAAAAAAAAAAGTCCATCTTTGATTTCAGTTTTTGTAAAGTTCATATTTCACAAAAAAAAAAAAAACTTGTGTTTTGGTGGTTCTTTTTATTCTCAATATTTCGAAGAAACTAACGAAAAAAATGCACTTCTACCTGCCCATTGTATTCGGCCGATAAAAAGCATTCCAAGAATGGGAAACAGAAAGAAAAAAAAACCTTTGTCCTACTTTAAAAAAAAAAAAATAAAAGAAGATAATTCTTTCAATTTGGAAGATATACTGTTCTAACAAAAGTTCATGTGAGAGAAAGAAAGAGTTCAACGTGTTATGAAATATGGATCAACTAGTCGTGAACTCATGCCATGCGTAAACACAAAAACTAAAATGAGTAATTAAGCATAAATATGTTATTGTAGTATCCCAATCTATCTTTGTTATGCACATATAGATTGACTTATCACGTTCTTTGGAAAGATAGCTATAATTTATAAATTGACACTTCTTAATCTTTTATTACGGAAAAGATTCAGATAATAAACCGCATTTGAAAGACATTCGTATTTTTTGCATAACAATGGACATTTTTCTCTTGGCACTCTCTTTTTTCTTGTTCAACTCTTGGCACATATTTCACTTGCAGTAAATTTGAGTTGCTTACAACTTTTACCAAAAACCCGAAGGCATGTGTCCACACGAAACTGATTTGTGGATTCCCACACCACAACCATTTAGACCAAAAAGCGAAAATTGATCGAGTAAGCAAGAGAGATGATAGAGGATATTGTAAATGAGAAAATTACTGTTGAACAAATTACTTAGTGAATGATGATACTCGGACATAATTAATTTAGAAAGAAAACAGTATTCTTATTTCTTTCAAATAACTGAAATTAAAAAGGAGGTCTCCTTATTTTTAGGAGTCGTAAGTTCCTCGAACAATCGTTGAACTACTCAATACTCATGGCTTTAAACTTCGTTACTGCATTCAAGAGATCTCCTTGCTTAAAGAGTTATCAGGTTAGGATTATTTAATGCCCTTCGATGAAAACAAACCAGGTGGAGCGAAAATAATATCATATGACACTCTTTCCTTTGCAATAGATAATCACGTTAATTAGACAAAAATGGTGAATTGGGCGAACCATTTCAGCATAAACAGTGTCGTGTTTTCTAACCTTCAATTACACACATCAGTCTTATATAGTGGCCCTCACTTGATTCTCCTAATCTTTTTAAATAACGAGAAAGCCTATTGAATGAAAACCGGGTCAATCGATTGTGCTGAACTTTAAGGTGATTGGAGAGAGCGATCCAAATCGTTCCACGGCTCCCTCATTGGAGTGCAATGTCCACGACCGGGGCTCATATGGAGTGCAAATTCTATGAATCTAAGTGCGGGATAAAGTTTAATGCATTGGAATTGAAATATAATGAATTGAAAAGACATGGAACGAAATTGAAACGACATGGAAACTTACAAGTAAAGTGAAAGATAGACTTTGGTGTGTTGTACGTGTCTGATTTTGCCAACATCCCTTTTATATTAATGCCTCTCCTGTGGACATATCGGGTTTCTTGTAAAACTTCCCATGGATAAGGCTTGCTCCACTTTCTGAAATCCTAGTTTGTTGGCTATAAGCAGCTCCACTTTGACACGTTTCAAAACCATCTGAATGTAACTTCCACATGCATCATTTGTCACCAGCATCAATTGTATCCTGCGTTATTTGCCACGTCTATCCTCTCACACTTGTCTATACCATTCTTTAAGGGAGATTTTGCTTTAAGTCTTTAATCTAAATCACATCAAAATCAAGTTAATAATAAAATGAATTAATTTTAAGGGAAAGTAATGCTAATAATTCCTAAACTTTGGTCCATTATGCAATGTTATTCTTGAATTCTTAATTAGATCAATGTGGTCCTTAAACTAATCTTAGCTGTTCAATTTACTCTCTAAACTTTCAATTGGTTTGACTTAGACTCTTGGCTGCCATAATAAACTCAAATTAGTCCTTTGATGGTATTTGCTACTTAGTCTAGTTACACCGTTGCCCATATTTTAGATTAGATTTTCATTTCAAAATCCATATCCTAAATCAACAGAAAAAATGCTATTTTTTATTACTTTTTTTTTAAAAAAATTTTGGCATTAAAAAAATTGGGATAGTTCAATCTATATGAAGTCTAGCTTATAATGTCTATAATAATAAAAGTAGAAGTTCATTTGGAGTTATATTGTTTTGATATTCCTTTTATTATAGGAATAAGTGTTCTCATAAGGATAACTAAAAACGATATTAGTTCAGCTGTAAATAGTGGCACTTATATTAATCTAAGTCTCGTTCCTAATATTTTAGATAAATAAAATTTTCGAGCTTTTGTCTTTTGTGTTTTCCTAATTAAATCGATAAATTGAAAATCAAAATAGCAAGAATAACAACTCTGATACAACCCAAAATAAGGTTCAACTTTTACTATTATAGAAACCATAAGCTATAGTACTTAAATGGAACTATTGGATTATTTATAAAAGCCAAAAGTTAAAAGACAATAAAAAAATAGCAAATAGATTGAAATGAAAAGATATTATAAAAAGGCGGGCAATAATGTAATTATGAGAACTTGTAAATAGTATTAAAGGACTTATTTGAATTTGTTTTGGAAGTCGAGAGTCTAAATTGAATAAATTAAAAGTTTACGGACTAGGTTGAATATTTAAGAATAGTTCAAGAGCAACATTAAATTTATTAAAATCCAAGGATGATATTGCACATTAAGCCAAAGCATGGGACTATTAGTGTAAATTTCCCTAATTTCAAATCAATTTACGGGTTATTTTTGTCATTTGGCTCTTGAGTACTGGAATCTTTGATATTGCCTCAATTGAAGTGGATAATTTACCAGAAAATTTTCAGTTTTCAAAGCAATGATTAAACGCTTCACAAATGAATTGAAAACCAAGTGCTTCTTTAACCACTTAACAAGTGACCCTTGGGCATTGTTTAACAAATTCTTTTAAATGCAAAAGGTAAAACATTGAGGTGCATATCTTCTAGATTTTTTATTTTTATTTTTTTAAAGCAAGAAGTACTCTTCTTTTAATTTTCATGCCAAAACTTATTATATGGTTCAAATTTCAAAAGATTATCAAAAAATTAAATGTAAGCTTGCGTGGACATTTATATACGCCAAGGGTAGAAAGATGACAATTGTGCGAGTTTGAGATTTAAAAAAGGCAAAAACTAAAGGGTAAAAGTCAATACAGACGCCTAGTTGAATAATTTGATATCCAGGGAACTGAAAGGATGCAGCTAATTTGTCTTGACCAGGACACAGATGAACAATTTATAAACTTACAGAGCTCAAGGTTCCTTCAATCGAGAGAGGCACCTTCAAGTGGAGACTTTTCTGAAATAAGATGGCTTCGGCTGCTTGACATTGATCCCAATCTGTCTTTTTCGACAACCAATTTGCCTTTGCCAAGATTGGTGGTACTGCAGTTATCATACAACCGGATCAAAGAGGATTGGACAGGATGGACTTTAATCATGGTAAGATGTGAAAAAGACATCCTCTATGATTTTTGGTTCGTTTTGTTTTATCGATCAACTCATTTTTTGACAGTTATTCTCCTTTGAATAGGCGGCGAGGCAGCTGAAAGTTCTCGACCTTGCATGTTGCGAATATCTAAAATGTACTCCTGATCTCTCAGTTTTGGTGGAGTTGGAGATTCTCATCTTGAAAGGATGTCAGAGGCTGGAGCAAGTCCACCCTTCTATTGGCAAAGTCAAGAGCCTCGTTTCCTTGGACCTAAGTGGCTGTGGCAGTCTCAAGGAGCTATCAGGAGAAGTGTGCAAATTAGAAGAACTAAAAGAACTTACTATAGATTCTACTGGTATTACAGAGATTCCTAAGTCAATCGGTTTTTTGAGTAAGCTGGAGAAACTGAGTGCGAGGGCTTGTCTGTCATTGGGAGAAATCCCTAGCTCAATTTGGGGTTTACAGAAGTTGCATTATCTAGATATTAGTGAATCTGTGATTGAAAAGTTACCTGGTATTGAAAAAGAAAAACCTGGTCCCACGGCTTTCGCAGAGGTAGAGCTCATCTTGAAAGACTGTTACAGACTAGAGCAAGTCGACCCTTCTATTGGCAAAGTCAAGAGCCTCGTTTCTTTGGACCTGAGTGGCTGTGGCAGTCTCAAAAAGCTACCAAGAGAAGTGGATGAATTAGAAGAAATAAAAAAACTTATTTTAGATTCTACTGGTATCACACAGATTTCTAAGTCAATCGGTTCTCTGAGTAAGCTAGAGAAACTGAGTGCGAAGGCATGTCGGTCATTGAGAGAAATTGATAGCTCAATTTGGTATTTACAGAATTTGCGATATTTGGATGTTAGCGAATCTGCAATTGAAAAGTTACCCAGTGTTAATAGAAGGTTGAAAAAACCTGATTTCACGGCTTTCACGGGGTTGGAGATCATCTTGAAAGACTGTTACAAACTAGAGCAAGTTGACCCTTCTATTGGCAAAGTCAAGAGCCTTGTTTCCTTAGACCTGAGTGGCTGTGGCAGTCTCAAAAAGCTACCAGGAGAAGTGGGCGAATTAGAAGAACTAAAAGAACTCATTTTAGATTCTACTGGTATCACAGAGATTCCTATGTCAATCAATTCTCTGAGTAAGCTGGAGAAACTAAGTGCCCGAGCTTGTCGGTCATTGAGAGAAATCCCTGACTCAATTGGGAATTTACAGAATTTGCAACATTTGGACATTAGTGATTCTGCGATTGAAAAGTTACCCAGCGCTATTGGAAGGTTGAAAAAACTACGGAGGCTAAGTCTTGAGTCCTGCTGTAGTCTTAAAGGGGAAATTCCATGGGAAATAGGTAACTTGTCCTCGCTCGAGACTCTCCAACTCAGTGGAACATTGATATCTGACCTGCCAAAAAGCATCCGGAATCTTTCTTCTCTCCAACACCTTAGCCTAGAGGGCTGTCACAAGCTCAGGTCAGTGCCAGACCTTCCTTCTGGCTTAAAATTTCTGAGGATCTCTAGTCAGAGTCCTAGGCTGCCACAGGGTTTTTGCCCAATCCACCTAGAAACACTTTATGTTTCATGGACGCGATCATGGTCTACTTAAATACATCCCGGAGCTTCCGTCATGACCCTTGAAACTTTGTGTTGCCTCAACTCATTTGTATATGCAGCGAAGCGGCAATTATAAGGTATTTGTCAATTAACTCATTTGTTGACAGCTTATTCTCCTTTGTATAGGCTGCAATCAGTTATCTGAGGAAACTGGAGAAACTCAGTGCTCTGTTTTGTTGGTGATCGAGAGAAATCCCCAACTCAATTGGGGATTTACAGAAGTTGCAACATCTGAAAATTTTGAATTTCTTTTATGAACTCTTTTACGTGTCAAATTTGACTAATGACAGATATCCTGACTAGAGCAAACACCTTTATGATTCTCCGTTGATGATTGTAAACCCTGTCAAGTTTCTTATTGTTCCCTCGAGCTGAATTCCCAGTAAGCATGAGAACTGAGCTAAAATGAAAATCAAGTTTTTCTAGTGGGTGACTAAAAAAATGGAAAGTGGTTTTGGCTAGTTTGTCATACATTTGGAGACCAGCTTTCTAAAACCAGTAGTCAGACTCTTATTTTGAAAGATCATGTAAGGTAAAAGGGTGGTGCTTTTGTGGCAGGTCTGGTTGGTCTATGTAATGATCAAGGCTCGCTTTTGGATTGCAATTCACCGACTGTATCGATGACCTTTTGCATAATTTGGATGCTGTTCTGTGAAACAAGCTGGGCCGAGGAGCTTAAGAATTTGCTAATTAGTTTGCATCCCTTTTGATCCTTTTCATGGAATCATTGTATCGCATGATTGATCTTAGTGTGGCTAAGTTGGCCGAGGAACTTCAAATTCTATACCGAAGACTGATCAAAATGAAGAAGGATTTTGCATTGGAAGCATTGGCAACAGGTGAGGGCCATCTTGTGTGCAAATTTTAAAGAAGCTCGTGGGCCTAAGGAAGTTTTGATGCTTGCGAAGATCCAGACACCTGATCTGGTCTCAACAGCACATATTTGAACGATTGTGAATGTAGAATTTTTCAATTGAATTTGCTTTTTGTGTGCTCATTAGGTTCCACCTCTCTATTAATCAAATAGGTACTTGCTGATTTTTTCTACTTGTTGTCCGGACGTAGAGTTGTTTGATGCGGTTGCATTCTAATGAACGACAACGTTCTGCAGGGGAGGTATGCATTGCCAGTTGTTCTATAACCATGAAAGAGTAACCTGTCTGCTTGTGCTATATGCATTGCCAGTATACAATAATGCATGCTGACAATCTCCTCAATTTCTATCGGTTTATTAGGGTGATGATATAACCTTTGAACATTGTCGTTTAGGTTTCTGATTTGATAAGCTCAGTTCTCATGTGTCGTGAACCACTTGAGGGTAAATGAAATTCTCGTGGGGTTTGGATGGATTGCCAAGTAGCTGCAAATGGTTTCACTTGCGAGGCGCCGCTTGATCTTGGCATGGGTTCTCAAGCTTTACTGATTGCAACTTGATTTTCTCATTTCAATTATGACTGTTCTTTCACTTTAGGAGATGGCGCTAATCTATTATGGGCAGATTAGAGGCCAAATAAAAATGCAAGGGATTTTTTAATTTCCACGAACTAGAGATTCAAGCACTGGGACATGATTAATGTTGACACCTAAGCTTTTGCTTGAGAATCTTTTTATTTCATAAGAAAAAATTTGGATCCGAACTCTATCCCTAAACAAAAATGTTTTTGTATGGCAAAATAATGCATCATCATCATCTTTTTTGGCATTTTTCTGCATTTAGGTATTAGAATTAACACATCTGTCGAGCAGGAGGCACAATTCTTAGGCGAGATTAGGGAGTTGGGATCGAAGTGTTAAGGGTAAGTAGCGAGATTCATGGTCAAAATTAAACCATCCAAGTTGGCATCGCTTTGGTCAAAGATAGAGGAGGATTAGAGGAGTCATTGGATCAATTTTGATGCAAGATCCACCGTTAAGATTAAATTAAGATTCAAGATAAGCATCAAATTTGGGAGATCTCATTCTTTCACATTCTACGTTTTCACCATCCTAGACTTTCCCTCGTGACAACACCCTCACGTGTTCATCCATGCGCCCGCATCATCAACACGCATATACACGGATGCACAAATTCGTTCGGGAACTTTAAAAAAAAAAAAGGAAATGCAACGGAAGCAGTGGATATTGGATTTTTTGGGTGAAGGCCGATCGTGGTCTTGTGGGTTGGAAAGGGAAGAACTGCACTGCTGTAGCTTCAAGGGTAAAAGGAGTCCAGGCGGTGATTTTCTTAGCGGCCTAGTCAGAACTTCCAAGGAGATTCGGTCAAAAACTAGAGAGAGCTTCAGGGGAAGCGGTGGGCTTTAAAAGTTAAATAAAGAAGGATCAATCACCCATAAGCAGCCGGCGCACATCATGCACACCTCTCTCTATCTCCTTTTCTTGGCCGGGAAGAAAAGCTGTCTTTTTTCTTTTTCGAGCTCTCTACAAGCTGAAAAATCGCCCATCCCACTTGGGCGAGATTCCTCTGCTTTTTTTAGCCTATATTTTCTTGACTTCTTTGATCATGTATTCCGGGAGTGTACATGATAACCATTTTATTTTTTTATCTTCCTATCTTTCTGTTTTCGAAAATGGAAAATAGGTTTGGAATAGAAATCTATTTGGTAATACAATTTCATTTTTTAAAAATTTTGGAAACAAATTCATTGGAATAAAAATTAGAAGTTAAAATTTTTAACTTTTCTATTTCTTCTCATCATTCACTCTTGTCGTTGCTAGGTGCCCACTCACCACTCATCACCGCCCGTTGGATGCAAGATGCTGCCTACCCATTGCCGGAAGCCTGCACGAACATCGGCAACCAACTGCCGATCATTAAAAGTCAAAAGCTAGACCCCAATCGCCCACCACTGGCCTCCCTGCCTACCGGCCGCCTCCTACCATTACTTGGGAGAGTGAAATTTTGTGTCATTATCAAATAGATTTTTTATTGTGGGAACAGAAATTTTGTATAACACGTATTTTTGCTCAAAAACTCGTCCGGAAAATAAAAATAAAATAAATCAATCTCTAGTTGAAATTGATTTCTAAAACAAAATGGTAATCATTGCCCCCTCGTCAAGATGGAAATTGCTCTCTTGACCTCATCCTCAAGATACTTGTCTTAATTTGAGGTTCATTTGAGACTAGATAGGAAGTTCCAAAATTTTTTGACTTGAAAAAATTGGGGGATGATGTAGCATTGGATATAAAGTTGATGGTTTTTTTAAAATAAAATTTTTTTCGATAAAATTAAAATTGAACCTCAAATTTGAGGGTTTTTTTTGGGAATTATGATTGTAGAAAAAGAGGGAAGAGAAAGTTGAGGAGCTTCACTTGTTTTTATCATCTGGGGGCATATTTGTAATTAGATAGCATATGTAATTTTATTTCTACCCCCACTCCTAATAGCTAGGCCCAACAAGTCCTTTGAGTAAATTTTCTTATGAAGTCTAGATTAAGGCTTCTACAATGTCCTTGGCCTGGATTAAATCTTGCTGGAAAAGGGAAGGTCGTCATAGGCTCTCTCAATCTTCCTAGAACAAAGTAGAAACCCAATAGGGGAGCAAAAAGTATGCAAGGCAGGCCAACCTCAAGCCAAACAACAAAAAGCTTCAGATAATTGTACAGTATCGCAATTGCAGGTGTTATCTATGAAGTGACCAACAGAAGTGAAATCTAGCCAAGGAAATGGCATAAACATCTAGAACTTTTACAAGCATAACCTTGCCTAGGATAGTTGTTTACATAACCTCGCCTACCATCAAATCCCTCTATTAAGAAAAACGGCTATATGAGAAGCAAGAATAAGGAAAGGACTCATTGACTAAATTTGATAGACCATAATGCTAAATATTTGATTTGAACATATAGGACACTTATAATGTTTCCGATTGGAACGACGCCAAATATACTGAAGCACAAAACCCCATCTTTATCTCCATTGCAAAGGATATGCAAACATTGCTTTGAAGAATTTGAGAGCTTTACGAATGAATCTTGAACATTGGTAGTTAAACCAGCATCTCTATGTGTCCAGGCATTTGAGGAACTCTTGGAGCTCGAGGGAAGAATTGATTAGTGCGATCTTCAAATGCCAAATAGTAACCCAAAGCGTTATATAAAACAAATGAAAAATGAATTTCTAGTTGGAAAATAAAAAGACTAAAAAATATGAGATTAAAGATAAGGAGTCTAACAAATCAACAAGTTATAGATGACACCAAACATGTGCTTTCAAAAAATCTTCCATAAACTCATACTAACGCTGTTGGACTATGAAATGAGATTCTAAGTTTGAAAAAGAAGTATTTAAGAACACCACACTAAAATAACTACTTTACAGCAAACGAAGCATTATGAAAGGTGTGAGCCATAAGATATCAGCTGTTGGTAATAAAGATCACGAAGTTGTACCAACTTTTAAGTTGAAAGATGCCATACTCTATTCACTTGGGGATCCTCCTCTCAGTTGAGACACAACACAGCTGCCATATGGGACTTACAAGCTTTTTAGTAGTTTTCAATTTTGCTTAATATTTGTACCTTGTTGGAATGATTATACCACAGTGTGCATAACTGCTGCAAGCACTAGCATATCAAAAGCAGCACACTGCATATCCATAGTTAGCTACTTTGGTAAGGTAACATTCATTATGTACAAACAAACTCTCTTCTCAACAAAATGTAATCCATAAAGTGGACGATTAATAATAAACTGGTGGAAATCTCAAAGAAACAAAATTGCAGCAGCCTTAACCAAGTTCTTAGCCATTCTACTCACAACCAAGCAGCTATAGCTTAATAGAAACATAACCAGTTGTTTACAAACTTTTCCACCCACAAGCATGATTAAGGCACATACAAATCATTTAAGAGTCACCTAAATAATTACCTTCCTAATTTGACTGAACTGAACATATGTTACTAATAATTGAAAGAAGCTATTAATTTTGATGAAAATGAATATGTCACAGATGAATGCTTCTATATGACACCATCCACTTAGACCATAGATTCTCACAATGGGCTGGACCCCAATAAACACTATGCTGTAATTTGTCATTGACAATTAAAAAGTTTCAATCATTGATGACAACATTAGCATTGAGGTGAAATTTTGTCCTACGCAAGATTGCAATTGAGGACATCATTCAGATTCAAGTCCTAAAGTATATAAATCTATTGAACAAATTTATCAATTCTATATGATAGGTTAATAAAGTAATTCGCTGCTGATTTCGCCAATTAGATATGAGTCAATCAATTTCCTTGATTCATAATTTAACTAATGCATCAAACAATGTAACGTCAAAAACATTTCATGGCTTTGATGTAGGACTATGAGGCCCACAATCTATAAAGCAAACACTTGTCAAGTTCAATAAATTATCGACTCTATTGAAAAGCAAAATTACAACTATATTTGTAGACTCTCTAAAAGTTCTATTCCTTGTGGAAATAAGCAATATAATTAGAGTGTATATAAGACCCCACAACTCAAGCTTTTTTTTTTTTCTCTTTTTTTTTTAAAGAAAAAAAGAAGGAAACTTCGTAAAATCCTAATAATACTCAAATCCTGGTTGATAATTTTAGTGATTGAACTTCAAGAAGAATCCAGATATTTGTTTGAGTTTCAAAGTCAATCTACACCAAAAACTTGGTAGTCACATTGCATGATGTTGTCAGACAGGCTTAGTGGATGGTTTGATTGTCTTATACTGATTCTATGAATGGGAATCCAATTGCAATACTATGTACACGATCTTTGTGTCATTGCAGTCAAATGGGTACATATTTGACAAAAGAAAAATTATTTGTAGCAATATCTCATGTCTGAAAATAATAACATTAGTTGACTTTGAAGTATCTTTATCATTAGTTATTACCTAACAGTAAAAAATAACACCAGACTTTACAATTAATTTACATATGTCATGCAATAACAATCTCAAACATTATATCAGATTTTATGATTCCATTAGATGAAACTCACGATCCACAATCCACTGATTCATGACTCATATTTCGATGTGACAACGTGACCTTAAGTGGTTATCATGTCATATCAAAATTGTGGCTACCTACTTAACAGTTAACACGATTAATAAAAGAATATTGTTCTGGGTTCAAAGTTCAAATTGCAAAACACAATTTGACTCATTTTATCTAACTAAACAATAGAGCCAACTTGATTGACAAGCTAACCTTACCTATGCCGGGTCGGTCATGTTAGGATTGGAATGACCCATTCAATTCAATGTCATTAGTTAAATGGTTATTCATCTCTTGAAATTTGTTGACCTATTTAACAAAAGGGTCCTGTTTGAATAGAGTTTTCTAACAAACTTTTTTGTTAATCTTATCCTGCTTAGATTGACCTATCTAGAAATCCATTGCTAACTTGACATTGACAAACATGACTAATCTAACTAAACAGTAGTACCAATTTGATTAATAACTTGACATCGTCGGCCCGGGCCGAGGCTCGAGCTGGCTCGCGGCCAGTTGCCGGCCGCCGTCGTGGCCGGCGACTGGTGACGGTTGGCCAAGGCCAAGGAAGAAGATGAAAAGGAAAGAAAGAAAAGAAAAGACAAGGAAAAAAAATTAAAAACTCGATTCTTTAAAATAAAAAGAAAATATAAAAAGAAAGCATAAAAAAAAAATGTATTTGGTAAAAAGAAGCAAGGTGGAAGAAGTTATGGAAAATGATTTCCACTTTTGAAAAGTATAAGACATTTTCCTCACTTTTAAATGTTGTTTTTATCACTAATGGAAAACATTTTTCTTGACTAGTTCATTTTCCGTGAAATGAACGCTGGAAAATTTGGAAAAAGTTTTCCTGGAAGTCATTTTCCGTGAAACAAACGGAGTTTTAGAATATAAATCTTTTGAAGCGGTAGGTTAATTTTCAAAATCATGACCAGATGCGGAAAAGAGTGGAAAAGGGAAACCCTCATTTGGCTCAATTCCTCTTTCTGTTTCGTTTCATTTTTCCATTCCGTTCCTATTTCGCACCTTTCATTTTTCGTATCAAATGAGTCATGAATTCTTTCGGAATGTGCATGATCGTCTCTTGACCAGTTCTGAAAATTACAGAATTTTGTTATAATCTTTGTTATTCTAATGGAAGAAAGTTTGCAACACTTAATATGGTAAAGATTGGCAATTGTCGGTAATTTTTAAGGAGTACTTCATGGTTTGTTCTTTAAAATTTGTTACGAGAATGGTGGAAATCAAGGAGTTTCTTTTTGCCTTGTCTCCTTTTTGCTAAGCAAGTGCAGATTGATGAGATTGAACCTTATGCTACGAATACGTCATCATATATCTTATGTTCATTCATTTTTTGCATTGCTTATACCTGACGTGAACTTTTGATAATTGCTCTATAAATTATCCAGAAATAAAATCCCAAAAATTCTCAAAATGAACAAAAGGACAAAAAAAAAAAAAAACCTCCAAACAGAACAGCGCAGCAACATGGAAAAAAAAGAAGAAAGAAGATGAAAAAATGAAAAAGAAAAGCAGCCAATTGAAAAATATTGTAAATTTTCTTGGTATAGTCGCTTGATAAGTGTTTAGGCATTTCTTTTACGAAATCCCATTGCTTCTTACAAACTCTTTTTTTTTTTTTTTTCCCTTGGTTGCGAACAAGAATTTGATCAAGGGGATTCTGCTGCTATAGACAAAAACAATGTCCTCTTGCACGCTAATGTGCGTTGTTGCTAATTAAAAAGACATGAGGGAAGTTTATAAGTTAAGCACGGATTGTGTGGTCCACCCATTCATGTTTTGATTTTCAAACTGCATATAGCCCGCATGTACACTTATGTATTGAGACCATACGTGGTCTGAGACATACAAATTGCTATGCTTTTATATATCGACAAGTGTGACACATGTACATTGCTCTTGCTTTCCGACCAAAAAGATAAAGTCAAAATTAATATCAGAATAGTGATATGTATTGAATTGCCAGACAAAATCCTTTGCGGAAAACAAACAATTTGAAAAATAATTTTCAAAAAATAATTGCTCGTATGATTACAAAAAGAACGAAAACAAGGAATTATTGTCGCGTGCGAAAATGTTTGAATAATTGAGATGTATTTCATTGATCGATTATTTCAAACTATACAAGTGATTACTTTTAGAAAGGCATTTTCCAAATAATTTATTTTTTCGTGGACCAAAAGGAGGCCTTAATTCACGTCAATCTACAAATAATGTCATACATGGCATGATGTTCAGGTTTGTCAATATCATTTAATTCGGGTCCATTTTTCGTGGAACAAAAGCAACCTTAATTCACGTAAAGGGCCGCCACGGGAATGAGCCGGGCTGGACTTTATAATTACATAGCCTTGTCAAAGAACGCCTGAAAACACCCCTTACGGGTCATGGAGGCTGAAGGGTCTCGGCCCGTCAGACTCATGGGACAGCACATTGATGTAGATGTGGTGGTGAATTAGTTGTGGAAATTGTAAGGGAAAATTTCAAAAAATGACCCGAAGTGCCCTCATTTTCTCAAATAAAAGCCCGAAGTGGACTTTGTTTTAAATAAGGACATGAAGTAGCTTTGATTGTTTCAAATAAGAGCCTAAAGTGGCTTTGGTTGTTTCAAAATAAGGACTTGACCTCGCTGGTTGCCGACCAACTAAAATTTTCGACTAGTCATGGGTATTTTTTTCATTTGGCATTTTCCCATTTTTTTTTTCTGGTTCTTCTTCTTCCTCTTCATCAATGGCTGTCAGCCATCGATGATGCCCATAAAGGGCTGGCGAGGGTCGCCCACACCAACCACAGGTGAGGGATGGCGTCGCTTAGGCGTGGTGACCCTCACCTAGGGACCATCTACGAGGTCGGCCCTCGCTAGCTACTATAAAGGGCCAACGAGGCCATCCCTCACCTGTGGCCAGCGTGGGTGGCCCTCGCCCAGCCCTCTGTGGGCATCACCGGTGGTTGGCCGACCACTGGCGAATAGGAAGAAGAAGAACCAAAAATAAAAAGGAAAGAAAAAAAGGAAGGAAAATGGCAAATGACGAAAATACTTTGATCGCTGAAAAGTCCGGTCCTTATTTGAAACAAACATAACCACTTTAGATCCTTATTTGAAATATCATCTACTTCACGCCCTTATTTGAGAAAGTGATGGCACTTCAGGTCCATATTTGAAACGATGTCTACTTTGGGCCCTTATTTGATAAAAAGATGACACTTTGGGTCCCATTTTGGAATTTTCCCAAATTGTAATTTGGAAAAAGCAATGTGATCATCCTCATTCACTTTTGAATTAAAAAAAAAAAGTTAATGAATTATTCAAATTAGCATCTCACAACAGAGAATGTTCACGCATGCTTAATATGTCAAGACGACGAGCCAAGCTCGAACTCAACCAAGCCATTTGCCATCACCACCCTAGCTCCAAACACTCAGCCGATTAGAAATACTCTAATCGTGTCGTTTGCCATCACTGCCCAAAATCCAACCCCTTTCCACATGCCATTTTTTTTAAATTTTCTAATGGGATATCGAACTTGGAAGTACATAATCATTCTCTAGTCAAGCGGAAACATCATTCATGTCTATGCTAATCCTCATCCACACTTTGGATGGATCACTAAGTCTTGTTTCCAATAAAGGTGCTGGCCATGTTTGATCTGGCCATTCCTCATATCTGCGAGCCAGAGGAATTTTGCCCGTTGCAAAACTTCAGGTGCTTGGTTCGGCATTTGAAGAGCATGGAGATTGCCAGGTTCGCAACTCGTTCTTTTGACAGCAACAGGATGTAAGCTTGCCTTGCGAATGCTGCTTTTACCCATAGACACACTCCTACTGGAGAAGACGGTCATTAATGTCAAGAGCAGTGGAAGACACCAATCAAAATCTCTCAAGTCTTTGCCACGGTTGGTCCACGCTAGATGCAATCTTTCCAGTAAAGTCTCACTACAAGGTGCTCAACAGGGAGGTTATCGGTGGTAAAACGGATTTTTCATGAGAAGCGATTCAGAAAGTGAGGGTTCTGCTTAGAGTTTCTCTTTTTGCTTGGGGAACAACTTGGGAACGAATACTCCCTTCAGATAACCTAAAACAAAGAGGCAAAATACTGGTTAACAGGTGTTTCACCCGCAAGAAGGAATAAGAGAGCTTGGCAGGGCATTTTTGCAGTGCCCCAAGAAAAGAAGGAACAACTCAATTCCTCTCTGTTTTTAGGCTCATTTGGAAGGGCGGAACAAGAGAGCTTTTGATGGAAAGAAATCTTCCGTTTGTTGAAATTTGGCTTAAATCCAATACACTTCTGGTATAGTGGAGACTACATATGGATGTAAATGCCTTGGTTAATAAAGTCGATGATTTATCTTGTAATTGCGCTCGCTTTTGGTTTTGAGAGTTGTTCTGTAAATGGCTTTAATTTTTGGGCTCTTTTCTTATATGGGTTTGCACACCCTTGGTGCCGTATAGTTGAACTTTTGATCTATTAAAAGAAACTCACACTTTCTGAGGATTTTTATTTGATCTATTAAAAGAAACTTACATTTTTCTGAGGATTTTTAAGTTATTCCAATTACCCTTTATCACAACATTGTATCTAATCATGTAGTTTCAAGCACAGACAGTAACATCTCAGATATGATTTTGTGCTAATCAGCATAGCCATCATCCACATAGCATGTTTTTGTTGAGCGCAAAAACACTCCATTAACTCACAGTTGCGGTTCCTTTTATGAGTGAGATTATCGTGACAAAAGTGTGCCTCTACAACCTAAAGTCAAGATCTAAAATGTTCAAGAGAAACTTTGCATCCAAAGAGATACCAACACACACCCAAAATAGAACAATACTGTGGATACAAAGACTAGTATACAAAACTCGTTTGAAGTGGTAAAATCCAAGTATTTAGGCAAGTATATTACAGACACCTAATACAAATCCATTTTGCATGTGTTAGTAAACCATTTTCATTTAAAAGGACTTAACATCTTTAGCATTACTCTGTCAAAAAGTGGTGCTTAGCTTAAAAAAATGGCGACCTAATTGGAAAAATGGTTGGTAAAAAAAAGTATAAATTAATTAATTCCCACATCTAAGTACATGAACAAATTGTTGTGGACAGAGGCTCTCACAACCAAGGCTAAGCATTACAGATGAGATCAACGTTGGCTCAATTCACTATCTTCCAAGCACCAGCCAGTCATTTTTTCTGCTGACTTTCTTCAAATAACTGAGTTTTCAGTCTCAATTTTAGCTTGTCGACAGTAAGAATACAATAGGAAAGCAGAGTTTCACTTACTACATCGAGTCCAAGGAGTGGAATTGGTAATATAAATAAGTCTCAACTTCTCCTAGGCTCAAATAGTGCTATTAGTAGGTAAAAATCGTTGAACATGATTCATTGATACAAAGATTGACTCTTGCAGTTATGAGGGATATATATTAAGATTGAAGCAGGCAATGCAGTTATTCCTTTTGAAACTGAGAACATATCTCTATACCTGTTAATTATAAAGTAAATGCATAAAAAATTCCATATTTTTATACTTCCATGTACAGTATGTGGAAAGCCCAAACTTAGATCAAGTTCAAATTCAAACCAATGATTATGACCTATAATTTCTATTATAGGCTTATAGTAGAGATTGCCAACTTGCAACTTGTTAAATCAGAATCAAATCAAATTTTACCTCACGCTTTCCAGCCACTTAATGTTAGTAATCTATATCATTGCATATGATAGGTTCATATAAGAATTCAACATCAGGATGTTCTGAAAGATATGGCGTGTCTCAGATTGTGTGAAGCATAACTTACTATAACAAAGTCCTACATCTATCTGATCACCTCATTGCATATGATAGGTTCGTATAAGAATTCTACATCAGGATGTTCTGAAAGATATGGCATCTCAGAATGAGTGAAGCATAACTTACCATAACAAATTCCAACATCTATCTGATCACCTCATTGCATATGATAGGTTCGTATAAGAATTCAACATCAGGATGTTCTGAAAGATATGGCATGTCTCAGAATGTGAAGCAGAACTTACTACAACAAATTCCTACATCTATATGATCACCCTCCAAGACTGTTCTATGCGACGCTTAAAACTCAATAATTTATCAGAGAGAAAGGCCAAATGCAAAGGTAATAACATGCACCTGCATATGATTGAGGACAACCAGCTGAAGTTCTTTCCCAGCACCACGGACAACTTTGATACACACTTTATACACTATCATTGAACAAACTAGCAGGCAAGATTATAAAAACTTACCTAATAGAACAGAAGTCCTATAGTGACACCGGAACTTTAAAAAACCAGCCGTACCACTTCATCCAGAGAATTAACAAGAAATTGATGGACTGCAGGACTGGTCCTAGCACCACCTAGAAGACTCAAAAATTCCTTCTGAGGAGAAGAGTCAAGACCTAGATAAGCAAACATAAACAGTTAAATGAAGAACAATGGAGAACCATCTACTGCTCTGTATTAACAGGACCACTAACCATGGTCATTGATAAGGCTTGATAACAAATCGAACTTCTCATGAAATATGTTCATGGCATCAGCACACTGCTTGTGCATGACCAATAATGATGTCCGGACGACAAGAAGTAAATCTTCGATGTTGGAAGCCTGTTGAGCAACTTGATGAAGTTCATTTTTACTGCAAACAGGAAGATATTGAGAATTTAAGGATGCATTCTGCTGATAAGGATACTCACAAATCTGTTCTCGTTCTATTTGAGAATTTTAACAGTCCACAAAATGTGTTTGGTAACACTTCAAAAGCAATTGATGAAAGGAAAACTATTCTTAAAATCAGAATAAAAAATTAAAGACGACTTTTTAGTGTTCACATTCCACATGCAAACATGGAGATACCGAAGAAGTAAGCCTATTTTCTTATTGTGACGAGCATATTCTCACAACTTTCATCCCTTACAACATACATCATTTTCACTCAACAAATTTTTGGTGAAAAAACATCGAAAACAGTTTCTATAAAAATGGAAACAAAGAATGTAATCGGAAACTTAGCAGGCCTCTAATGGTTGTGTACAAAAATGACATGTGAATCAAGGGACAATGTTCAAAATTTTGCTATAGTAACTCCTGCATTTTTGTCCCACCACTTTCAACATCTAAACTTTATCGATTTCTAGAGGTTTCCACTGAAAGATAATATGATACTTGTAGCTCAGGTGAAAACCTTATTAAGCATGAACAAAATTATTCAGGCTTCAAAGTATGAGCGACCGTGTTGTTCAGCTTAAGGTGACTCTTGAAAGTCAACTTGAGCATTTAAAATTATTAGAAGGAAAGTTCTTCTATCTAGCAAAGTTTAGAGTTAATTCCAAGAAAAATGCCTCAAAATTGCTCTATGTTAACCATCAGTTTCGTTTAAGGATGATGATCATATCCTTAGCGAATGTGAGTTTTACTTTCTGTAGTACCAAACAAAGTTGACACCTTTGAAACAAATATCAGTGCATATAAACAATCCTAATATAATCATAATATCAACTACAATCACTACTATATAAACTAAAAAAAAAAAAAAAACGCTAGGACAGAAGTTTTACCTAAAATTTGAATAACACTAAATCCTAGTGCAATTTTATCTCTATTGGAATATTGAAGTATCAAGCACTAAGCAATGGAAGCCATGCATACTAAGCAGTGGAAGCCATGCATTACTATCTCCAACCTTTGACCCCCCTCTTGATTCAACAATGTCTTCAACGAGTTCTCCTGAGCATGCAACCATCAAATGACAAACATCCTTGGTTGAAGCCACCTAATGACAACAATTACATGCCAGTTAGCTTGCTCTGGTAAAACATCTAACATGATATATGGAAGAATCCAATCATAGGGATAATCTTACAGCAGGTACATTTGAAGAAACGAAGCCATTGTTGACATTTACGGTGTCCAAGCTGCTTGACATTTACTGTGTCCGGCCGTTTGACATTTTAACCAAGCCATCATTGAAGAAACGAACACACTGAATTAAAAAAAAAAAAAAAAAAAAGGAGAACTTTCTCCAGTCGAAGCAATTGAAGCGATGAAGCACCACCTTCGAGTCCTCCGTGACCATGGCCAGCAAATCCTTCTCCAGATTCCACTCTGCCATCTTCGCCTGCCAGTCGGAAGAAATCGAGCAAAAACCTCACACAAAACCGAATGGGAAAACAATCGAATCGACCCGCCCATTATTAGGTTGCAAAGGAGGGCCGAGCAGGAGCCGAACCTGAGAAGCCAGGCGGTTTGTCGAACTGAAGCTGAAAAGGAAGCACGTGCCGCGACTCTTCGTCGGTCTCCATGGCTGAAAAAGCTCCGGAAGCAGCCGAAAACGCAGCCACCGTCTGCTGGAGCAAGCCGCGCGGGAGCGTACAGAAGCAGCGGTGGCAAACGCGAACTAAGAGGGGGAGAGCTAGTGGAGGGTGGAGCCCAAAAAACACTAGAAGAAAGCCTGAAGAGCGAGACGGAAGAGAAGAGCGAGGGAGTAAGGAAGTGCACTGGAGCCAGCGCCGAAGAAGCCGGCCTAGGCTAGGGCGAGGCTCGCCATCGCCCAGGCGGAGCTCGCCGGGCCTCACTCTCGCCCAAGTGAGGCCCGGTGAGGCCAACCCTTGCTTAGGTGAGGTGTAGCGAGGCCGACCCTTAGGCCAGGGCGCTCGCCCTCACCTGAGCGTGGCCCAACAAGGCCGACCCTCGGCCGGCCATGGCTGTGGCCGGTGGTTGGCGATGGCCATCAGTAAAAAGAAAAAGAAAGGGAAAAAATTAATAAATTCAAAAATATTATTAAAAATGTATACCTGCCAATTGACCAATGGATGTTGATGTAGCAATTTTCGATTTAAATTGACCTGATAAATTAAATTGGTATTAATAAGAAAATATTTAGAACTAAAATAGTTCAATTAGAAAGTTTCTAATTGAATTAATATCTTGCCAAAAAAAAAGAATTTGTATCGATATAATATGTTTAGGATTTTTTTTTGTACTTTTTCCCTTGACAAGTGGAATCAATGATAGACGGTGAAGGATTGACTAAAACTTCGCTCAAGTCTTTATTCGACAGATTGAGGCGAGTGATGACGCGATCAAGAAGATTTTGATGGGTGACCTTGCTCTTGAGTATTTTACATTTAATCGAGAAACTTAAAAGAGCTGGAGATTGAGGGATGTTAGCTAGTTGAAGCTAACAATCTGCCATTAAAGATTCGCGCTCGTCATTTTGTCGTCATTGCGAGTAACATGATGTTTTCCCCGGTAAGAAGTTGAGAATAGTGGAAGCCTTGCGGTGATTCTTGTAAGTTGAAATGGCAGCGCTCTCATCAAAATTGAAAACTAAAGAGGATTACAATAAATGTCATGAGAATTAGTGCCGCGACTATCATCCACCAAGAGAAGCCAGTCAAAACAAGCACCATTTGAATTTTTTTACCAAAATGAAAGTTATATTTTAACTTATGATGAACTTTGAAGAAACTTGAAGTTGACTTTACCTGAGCATCTTCGAATGCTCAGTGTCTTTCGAAAAGAAGATTGTATTGCTGACATCAAACCTTTGAAATTGAGCAAAGCAAACAAACTTCACAAAACCGAGTTGGAACAACGGAGTCGACTACCCATTAGCTCACAAAAGAATGCTGACCAGGAGCCGAACTTGAGAAACCATTGGTTTGTTAAACTGAAGCTGAAATGGAAGCACACGCTTTAATTCTTCATCAACCTCCATAGCTAAAAAGCTCCGTGGGGACTAGAAGAAATCGCAAGATGTGTATGGAAGCGTCGATGGAAAATGCGAGCTGAAAAAGAGCTTGTAAAGGATAGAGCTAAAAAAACCCAGAGAAAGACTTGAGGCTAGTTAGGAAAGGATAAAGCTGAAGAGCGAAAGATGGAGAAAATTGCAGAAGAGGAAAAAGGGGGAGAAAATAAGAAATAGACATGATTACAGGAGTGAAGGCGGACTCATTTGATTGATGGGTGAGCCAAGCCGAGCCAGATTATGCCATATGCCGGATGGAACTTCTTGTCCGGGCTCGTTCATCATGAAAAAAATTATGTGTTTTCGAAACGGGCGAGGTTACCTAAGTATTGGGTTTACTTGTAACCATAGTGGCTAGTTTTCTTATGCATCCGTTATCAAATTGAGCTCTCATTATTAAATTGATCAAAATCATAATGGATTTAAAACCACATAAGCAAATTTCATTAAATTTGAATTAATGGAATGAGAATATTGAACATTTTTATATATCTTAGGGATTAGATTAAACATTAAATAAATTACAAATTTATGGATGACAATGCACCTTTGTCTAAAGTTCCCATACTATATATGTCTTTTTTTCCTTTTATTAGAGCTTATTCTTTGTTATAAAGCTAAAGCAACATCAATCGAGCCTTAATATCCCAATAGAAGCATGGTTTCAAATGCACATCAATTGGGTTCTAATGACCTTGTTTTTCACAATGGAAACATTTTCTACTCCAGTTCTAACAACCTCGTTGGGGAGAATTGGATAACAATTCACTAAAAACTAATCCAATCCATAATCAATTTCTTCCCCAAAGCTAAACCAACCAAAATGGACTAAACTTCATATCACATCTCAACTCGATATGTATATTTCTAGGCTTTCATAGTTTTGGTTTGTATATTCATAATGATACCATGAGCACTTTAGCGTGACCCCAAGATATGTTTTCTGATACCGTTATACAATTACAACCCATCTTTGCTCGATGGATACAAAACACCCATGCTTTGGCGTCTGCTACAACAACAAGCACCAATTTGACTTGGAGAGATGGTGATTTAGTGGCAACTCTAGTAACAACTAGTCATGTACTCTAGCAATACAATCTCAAAATAAGTAAATTTAATGCTAACATATTAAAAAAAAAAAAGGCAATAATACCAAGATTTTTATGTGGAAAACTCAATGTGCGAAAAAATCACGGACCGCTTAAAACTTTTACTAATCACCAAAAATAGTGACAACGATATAACAATATTTCATTATCATGGAAGTGGATCAATACAAAGAAAGCAAGAAACCTTAACCATGATTGGGGAAAATGAGAGATAATTTGGAGAAGGTTTTCAACTAACAAAATCGATCAACTCATAGGTCTCAGTCTCACAAGCAACATTCTAAAAACTGAGTCAATTACGACAATGTTTGGCCCTCGAATTTGGATAAAAAAGTCACTGCCCCTTTTTTTCTTCTCATACTTTCTTCTCGAGGAACTCCGATAACATTAGACCTTCGAATTTGAATTAAAAAAGTCACTGCCCCTTTTTCTTCTTCTCAAGGATCTCTCTCTCTCTCTCTCTCTCCATGAATAGCTAGTCTTTCTTTTTCCTTTTGACATTTTGACCTTTAGCCTTTTCTTTCATTTTTATGTTAGTTGAACCCCCACAAAGAGACAGGCCTAGCCAACAATCGTCCATCACTCTAATAGCAAAATCAATAGGAATAAGATCTCAGTCTCGTAGAACTTTGATCCTCAGACCTTAGACCTGACAGCAGCTTCCCATAACAAGAACCTCTAAGTTCTTTATGCACCCTGCAAATTTTAGTAGGCAAGCATTGAATTGCTTTGACTTTAGCATGAAGATCCACACCTAAATCACAAACAACTCTCTTTGAATAAAGACTCCAATAGACCTCCATACGGTTGTCATGTCACGCCCTGATCCTCGAGCATATGCCCATCCCTCGGTGGTCAATAAAATTTTGTGACTTCACAGGACGAGTCACCGACCCTTTCATTTTATTGTACATACGGAAGCGAATAATAAATCCCCTGACAGTAACCATTTTGGGATAGAAAAGCAGGATAACAAATTTTTAAACAAAACATGCTTTTAAATACACACCAAGTCATATAAAAAAGTCTATAGTCACAATACTTCAAATGACCGACTCTTAAAAAAAATTGTTCTATCTAACCTACACTTCAAATCACCTTAGCTCAGCTCCAGATCTTCCACTCTATGGTCTTGAAAAATGAAGCCCATGATGGGGTGAGATATAAAATCTCAGCAAGTTCACGCTCTAAACCCTGATTAGGAGGGTAATATGCCTAAGGTGTTCTAACCACACAATCATACAATCACAAAGACTTACCTTGTCTCAAATCCTCCCTGCAAGTCAATACAATTCACATCACAATCATGTGTATATAGCAAATTCACACACCAATTTGGAACGTCCAAACCTATCATTACTCACATGAGCAAGAATCACAATTTAATCACTACTCACACGAGCAGGAACTACCAATATACATCAAAGCAAGAATTACCATCTAATCTCTGCTCACAAGAGCAAGAACTACCGATACACATCGAAGCAAGAATTACCATCCAATCACTGCTCACACGAGCAAAAACTACCAATACACATCAAAGCAAGAATTACCATCTAATCGTTGCTCACACGAGCAAGAACTTTTTTTTTTTTTTTTTTGGTGAAAACACGAGCAAGAACTATTGATACACATCGAAGCAAGAATTACTAACACACGTCGGTTCATCAATTCAACTCAACATGCATTCCAATTAATTAACTAATACTACCCACATAAGTAGTTTTATCCGACACACGCTGGGAAAGAATAATAACTACCAACACACGCCGGGTTAGGTAATATCCACTGACACACGTCGAGGTTAGGTAATATCCACCGACACACGCCAGGGAAGAGTCCTCTTAACTTTTAACGTCCACCGACACACACCGGGGACATTTCTCTTAACCTTTAATGTCCACCGACGCACACCGGGGACGGTTCTCTGAACTTTTAACGTCCACCAACACACACCGGGGACGGGTTCTCTTAACCTTCATACGATCATCAAGCATAATCTTTAGGCACATCATAACCCAGCCATGTATCATCCAATGTGCACAAACCAGCAAGCATTACACCAAGAACCATCACAAAATCAGAACCGGCCCTAACCAGCAGAATGGACCCATTCGTACGTCTCCAAGTTTAAATCCAGAAATCTAATCAAATGATTTCAGAAAATTCCCAAAATTTGAATATGTTTAAAAGACACATAAAAGAACATTTTTCATGAAGACACCATAACCCAGATCATTCTAGATTCGGCCTAGTAAATCATTCAATCCAGTATAAAAACTGTATCTGTTTGCCAAAAAGTCTGTTTTCCAAAATCAATTTGGTTCGATATCCAAAACATGTTCATTTGATCTGAAATTTGAGTATGTTAAACTAGAAGATGTGAAAAACAACTTTTGTGAAGAAACTATAATTCAAACCCTAAGAATTGATAAAAATCCCTAGAATCCTAAAAATGTCACCAATTCCAGTGAAAACTGAGGTTCTGTTTGAAAATGACGGAACTGATATCTCATTTTTTTAAGTCCCTAAAAATCTTGAGAAAAATATATATTGTAGCTGAGGATATCTAAAACATTTATCAATAAGACATCAATCTCAAATTCATAACCCACTTTGATCTACAAAAATAGCAAACGATAAGTGTCCAGAAATTTGAACTGCAGAAATTTCATTGGATTCAACTAATCCATCATCAACGGTGCTAATCTCACTAATTAGCTTAACACTAATCCATTCTAATGCTAATATAACCATTCTAGATTATCACTAATCTATTCTTAAGCTAATCTAAACAATCCTTAAGCATAATCAACCTACTAAGTAAGGTTTAGTAAGTAAACTCACTGGTTTTGCGATCCAATGAGTTCACGGCGACAGCAACGCGAAGGCAGGCGATAAACCTCGAAGCGGCGACATCAATCAAGGCCGGGAAGGGTCCTAAAACGGGCCTTGAAGTTCTAGACCTTGCTTGAACTCCAGCTGCTGCCCAAGATCGAACCGAAGAGGATGATGGGTAGAATGGCGAGGAGGAGGGTGGCTACGGGCAACGGCAGACCAGGCGGGCTTTCGGTAGCTTGGGGTGGCAAACATCGATGGCTCACGGTGACTGGCGGCCAAGGACAGCGACGGACGACGGTGCTAGACGATCAAGGGTGCGCGAGCAAGCAGCGAACGCGAGCTGGCGTGCGAGTGGCGCAACGATGAAGGAGCAAGCACTGGCGAGCTTGCGGTTTTTTAGGACGGCAAAGGGGGATGCTGCTCTTCTTTCTCTAGTTTTGCTGAGCTTCTCTTCCTCAACAACAATGGAGAAAGCCACCATTCAAGGAGGAAGAAGAGCTGCTGAAGCAAGGGGTCCCCAAGGGCTCTCTAGCCTTCCAACACTTGTCCAACCCTCCTTGCTTTGCCCCCACCATGACAGCCCATGACCTCAGCCATTCTCTCTCCTCAAATCTTCCTTAACAAGCTTCCAATGTGTCCAAAATATTGTATCCCCCATGGCATACGAATTTTTTGCAATTTGGCCTTCAAAGCCTTCAATTCCTCTACAATCCTCTTCAATTCAATTCAATTCAATTCTCGAAAATTCATCCCATGTGTCCTCACTTGAATTCATATTTTTCCATGCCAATAAATCCATCTTGGATGCCAGAAGTACGATCAAGAACGGTCTTTCAACCTTCTCAATCCAATTCCGTCAATTCTTGATTTTTCGCTGAAAAACTCGGTTTGTAGCAAAATATTCGGAGGATGAGCCGACGTTCCTAAACTGACTTGTGACATTACAGAACTCTCAATTTCTGAATTCGGGTTCAATTTCGTGGTTAATTTTAATCTAGCACGATTTTAGCACGTCCTAATTTACCGAGTAGCTTTTAGAAAAAATTTTCGTGCAATTGACCCGTGGTTGATTATTTTCAAACCACACATACATCTTCGACACATTGGTGACTCTCGGTTATCTTAGAAATCTCAAGGTTTTAAATACGGACACAGGGTACCAAAACGACAGAGAATTCGGTCTAATGCCGATCGACAAGAACTGTACAATTAGATGGAATCACCCACACTTAATCGCATGCCTTTGTTGAGTCAACCTATTTCTAATCTCTAATCAGTCTGTGCCGTAATGACCCTAGTAGATTAGTATAGTCGAGCAGTCGATTCCTGGTCAAATTCTCAAGTCTATTGTGTTTATATTCCTGAACGACTTCACCCAATAAACTAATTATCCCGTGAGTGATCAACTCAGGGAAAAGAACTATATGCAATTGATGAAATGCCCAACTTATTCAATCGAAATCGTAATATGAAATTCATGATGTCACATGTCAACTACGATACCGAATTGAAATACAGCCATCCAATTTATCCGCCATTATATCAAATGAGTTGGCTTGGCTTTCAGTATTTCAGAAACCTCTCAAGTTAATAGACATTTTTAGCTCTGCAAAGCTTATGTTAAATATAATTAGGGCAAAGTGGGACGGCAATATGCAAACATCCCTTGACATTCCAAGGATGCATTATTAGAGTTCGGAGAAGTTTAAGAAACATTAAGCTCCTAGTCTTTTGATGATCTCGAAAATCTTCCATAAACCTGTATTAAAGCTGTTGGGCTATGAAATAAGATTCCAAGTTTGAAACTTTAACTACAAACAAAAAATTAGAAATAATTTGTAAGATATGAAGAATAAAATATAGTTTGTTAAGAATCAAGATCAAGAAGTCATATCAAAGCAATTTCAGAGTCATCTTGTAGAGCCATACAAAAAAATGATTAGCATGAAAAGGTAGTTTTACTCTGCACATGTGGATCTTTGGATGATATATGCAATTTCAGATTAAAGGTACATAACCCCCTAGAAGGACAATAAATTGGGAATATGTCTGGTGGATGTTGAAACAGAAGTAAGAGGGAATAGTGGCGATAAATTCTTACAAAATATCTTTTTCGAAATAAAAGAGAAAGGCATTTGGGCAGCTTCCTTGAAGATATGATAGTCAAATTAGCTCCTAATCAGGAACATGAGATCCATATTTCTATACGAAAGGATAATAAGCTAAAAGAGAGCCAAATCTGACAAGATCGCCCAACTAAAGCTTCCGTGTACATTGTCTAGTAATCAAACCTGAGATCATATACAAAAAACTAGATTATTAGACAGAGGGTAAGTAAAAAAACATTGTTGAGGACAACCTCCAAAAGACAACACCCAACCCCCAATGGTCTTCTTTTCTTTCTCTCCATCTTCTCTCATTATAGTCTCTAGCTTCTGGTCACTCAAGCCAAAAAGTGAAAAATATCGGTAAAACTTTATGGTAATAGGCATACAGATAGAAACATCTATAGACAAACCCCATCAACAGAAGTCCTGAATTAGCCAAAAGAGAAATAGTTATTTCAGCTCAAATAATTGATGAGTTGGGTAAAACCAAAAGCACACGCTTTTAATTAAAGGATTGCAATGTTTACATAAACCAATTTTAAGCCTAGGTAATCCTTCTCAAACTCTTGTTAATGCATACAAAGAGATCCAAAATTTCACATTTGGTACGCATATCAACAACGGGGACCAAACTTGAAGAGAGAGGGGGGGGGCAGGGAAGGGGGGAAGCAGTCACTTCAAACACCAAATGACAGCAATGATTTATCCCCTAATTCATATTTTTCTCACTGAGGTAGCATGTTTAAGAACATTTATGAATGGAAAGAGTAGATATAGCATTAATGTGAAGAATTTACAACGAAAGAGCAATAAGCTACAGTTTCAAGTAAGAACTTCTATACACGAACAAGATTCTATTACATTTTAGCATTAATGTGTTCCATCCATTCACATTCCTTTGCAAGTGTCCTTTGCAAATATTCGGTGTCCCCAAATCCTCTAAACTGCAGTAATTCTCAAACTCTCCGCATTGTTTCTCTGAGACAATAATGAGGGTAAGACATCTTACTAACCTCGCAAGATATATCAAGTTAGAAAATATTAAAGCTGTTGGACTGTGAAATAAGATTCTTAGTTTGAAACTTAAATGCAAACAAAGCATTAAAAAGAACATGTAAGATATGAAGAATGAAATACTGTCTGTTGAGAATCAAGATCAAGAAGTCGCATCAACTTTTAAGTCGAAAGATGTGTACCTTGTTCAATTGGGCATCTTCCTCCCAGTTGAGACACAACACAGCTGCTGCATGGGACTTCAAGCCTTATAACAGTTTTTGGTTATGCTTAATATTTATACCATGTTAGAAACTATTATAACACGGCATGTATAACTGTTGCAAGCCCTAGCATATAAAAAGCAACATACCACGTATCCATGTTAAGTAAAGAAAGCTAGATTGGTAAGCTAACATTAAAAACAAACTCTCTTCCAAGCAAAACGTATTCAATGAAATGGATGATGGTTAACAAATTTGTAGAAGTCTCAAAGAAAGAAATGCAGCAGCATCAACCAGTATCTATGAATTTTTCCACCCACAAGCACTATTAAAGCACACACAAATTCTATCATCTAGGAGTCACCTAAACCACAACCGTTTTAATTTGACTGAACTGAACATATTTGAATTTCATTATTCAAAATAAACTATTAATTCGATGAAAATGAGCATGTCATAGATGACTGTTTCTATTAACCCCATCCGCTTAGAGTGTAGATCCTCACAATGAGCTCGATCTCTATAAACACTATGCTGAAATTTGTAATTGATATTTGAAGCATTTTCAATCATCAATGACAACATTAGCAGCAAAGTGACAATTTCCTATCCCACATGAGATGCAATTAAGCACATCAATTAGATTCAAGTCCTGAAGTGTCTATATCTTTTGAATCCATTATTAATGTGTGATATGTGAAACAAACAATTCATTAAGGCTATACATATCTTCTAATTTGCTAACCTATTGAGCAAACGGGCCATGTTCAATGATCTAATAAGATTTGTTAAGCTTATCCTGCTCAAATTCACCTATCTAACAATCCATATTGACTTGACATTGTCAGACATGACTAGTAAACATGAATTGCCCTCTCTATTAGCAGCTAAATGTTCATTCAGCAAGATTGCTGTTTGCATTGCATAATGCAGCTTTCGACCAATTCAGAATATTTCTCAAGAGAGATCAGAGAAGAGCACACTTTGATGATAAAGGATTCTTGCAGAAGGAATTTGTTGTTGAGAAGTAATGAAGGTAATGTTATAGCAGTAGCATGGAAAACTTACTTCTACATCATGTAGTGAAACTGTACCATCTTCAATCCCCAAGATAGCAACCTTGCCAGCAAGGCCTTAGCATAATGATGTTATACATTTTCCTGGAGTAGATTAGAATAATTAAGAAGCTAGTATTGACAACACACAATAAGTGTGCAAAGAAAAGTGGGTTT
The DNA here is from genome assembly GCA_019915185.1 of Eucalyptus camaldulensis. Taxonomy (NCBI): domain Eukaryota; kingdom Viridiplantae; phylum Streptophyta; class Magnoliopsida; order Myrtales; family Myrtaceae; genus Eucalyptus; species Eucalyptus camaldulensis. The sequence goes on along the minus strand of JAHSVA010000013.1, from coordinate 10,105,445 downwards.
TTAAAAAACAACTGCGAGAGAGAGAGAGAGAGAGAGAGAGAGAGTGTGTGTGTGTGTGTGTGTCACGCCCTCATCCTCAGGTACGCGCACATCCCTTACCTTTGGTCGATTTTAAAATGCGATATCCTAGGACTATGTATCGCCAACCCTTTCATTTTTTTATGCACATGCGGAAGCAGTTATAAATCCCTAAACAATAAAACAATGGGATAGAAAAGCATGCCATATAATTTTCATACTAAAAATTCACAACAACATTTTTTTACATGCATCTCATCTGATCTAATATCTATTCACATGCAGACAAGGTCTGACAAGATAGGACGGGATCTTAGTCCTCATCCGGGTCGTACTCGGGGTCATCCTCAGGTTCCTCCACGTACTCCTCTTTGGGTTCATTCTCCTCGGGTTCCTCATCGGGATTCTCCTTGTCAAATTCCTCCTCCTTAGGCTCCTCATCCAGGTCCTGAAATGGTTATTCAATAACCATTGAGACAACGTCTCGGCAAGTTCTACCCCCTAAGACCCAATTAGTAAACTAATACACCTTAGGGCTACCTACGCATAACATGAGTCAGAAGACTTACCTTAACCTCAAATTCCACTTGCATATTAGCACAGATCAAATAGGCACCGAAGCAATCATATCACAGATCGAAGCATCGATCAAATCGACCTAGTCGATTACACTCCGAGAAGACCACTCACGGTCATTTCCATTCAATCATTCAATTCACAACATCAAATCAAGGCGACGATCAACGACATAATCGATTACGAGTCAATCGGATCATTTCTAGGTCATTCATTCCATCCCATATAACCTCCAAAATACACTTAGTCACAGAGCTCCATCAATGCTCTCGGGTGTCGTTTTCGCCAAGGTGACATAAGTAACAGACGGTCTACGTGCATTCTTTAAGGCGCTGTTTTTGCATAGTAATATTCCTCATCACCGAACCACGCCCGTCATATATCACAAACAGTCTACGTGCGTTCTTTAAGGCACCGTTTTCGCATAGTGATGTCCCTCATCACCGAACCACGCTTGTCACGATTCATAGGCAGTTTACGTGCGTTTTTTAAGGTGCCGTTTTCGCACAGTGATATCCTTAGTCACCGAACCACGCATGCCACAAGTCATAGACAGTCTACGTGCGTTCTTTAAGACGCCGTTTTCACACAGTGATATCCTCAATCACCAAACCATGCCTGTCTATGCTTCGTACTTGATCGGTCTCAGCAAATAGAGTTCTCAGTTCACTCTCATGACTCTCTCCACTTTACAACTCATCAGGGCATTATAAATGCTAAATAGCCATACTCGGCCACCTATCAATCAGTCATTCAATTCTACTCAATTTCAATCAATTAAGGAACAATTCCTTAAATTGCACAACCAACTTAATTAAGCACAATGTAGAGTTCAAATAAATAAACGGATTGCACCACGACAATCAGCACGAATTTCCAGTCACCGACCATCCCGGTTGAATTTCCAGAAAATAAATAATTGAATAATTAATTTCGAAAATTAAATAAATAAATACAATAAATTCAATTTAGCACAATATAAAGCTCAATTAAATAAACGGACTGCACCACAATCATCAACATAAAATCCCGATCACTAGCCGTCCCAATTGAATTTCCAGGAGTTATATAATTAAATAATTAATTTCAAAAATTAATATTTAATTCCTAAAAATTCCACTTAGGCGCGAATTGCCTAATTAACGCCCGATAAGGGTCAGGAGAAATCCCAAGAAACATCCAATAAATACTATAGGCAATTCTTTATTTAAGTACACTAAACACCTAACTAATATGGAATGCAATCAACTAATAATCGCTAATCCATTCTAATCTAACCACCTAATTACACTTAATTAAATTTAATCAACATTTAAGTATAATTAGCAAACTAAGAAGGCATTAGTGAGTAAAACTCACTTGATAAAGCGAAGATCGAAAACCCCGACGGCGACGCGACGGCGGCCGAACCCCAAAATTTCGACGATGTCGGCGAATACTCGGGCCAGGCCCAACAGGCCTTGCAAGCCCACAGAGAACTATTGGGCTTGGATTGCTGAAGTATCGGGCCGAATTGCTGAATTAACGGGCTGAACTTCAAAGCCACAGGTGGGCTTGGGCCGAATTTCACGTGGCCTGATCTACGGCTTCAATTGGACGGAACAAGAAAGCCCAATGGAACTTCAGAATTCCTGGGCCGAGCTGAGGCCTTCTTGGGCTGCAGGACTGCGAATGGGCTGCTGAAAATAACACTGGTATGAGCTGCACTTTAATGGGCCGAATTGTTTGGCTCGTGGACTCAATTGGGCTGGATGATTCCTCAAACGGGCGAAGGAGAGAGGCAACGCAGCTGCCTCGGTTTGCAGCTGGGAACGACCGAACGTGAAGATGGCACCTGCTCAGTGGCTTCGACGGCGTTGAAGATGCTGACGACGCGCGGAGATGTACACCAAGAGGAGTCAACGTCCGCGGGCTTCTTGCTGGGGGAATCCGCCGGTTTGTTGAATGAAGAATCTGCGGGTTTGGATGAGATGGGCCGAAGACGACTGATCTCGCTGGAGTGGGCCACGAAGAAACAGTTTCGGTGGTTAGGCTGTTTCGCTGCCCTCGTGCGAATCGGAGGAGGCTGAGGAGCTTGAAGACGTGCAGGTTCGCTTGGCAGAAGAGGACGCGCGGCGTGGGGGTCAACAAGCCGGGCTTGCTGTGGAAAACTTTGACCGAGTTGTTGGAGATGTGCGATTGCTGCAGGGGAATAAACCGAAGTGGAGCAGCTGGCGTCGTTGCTGGGTCAAAGATGGGGAGAAGTAGCTACGGGTGAGCTGCTGCACGGAAGGAAATCTCGTTCGGTGGAGGCTTGGGATCAACAGCGTCTTCAATTGTTGACTGAGGAGGGCCGAATCGTGGACAGTTGGCAGCTCGGTGGGTGCTGGCAGCAGAGAACGAAGCAGAGAGAGAGAGAGAAGAAGGGGAGGAAATCGTGGGGGTTTGCTTCGGTCAAAGATGGTGGCCTCGCTTGAAAAAACAAAGAACTTGGTGGGCTGAGAGGGAGAGAAATCGAGTGAAATGAAAGCTGCGAGGGAAACGAAAAGGGAAAGCTGAAGCAGACGGTGAGTTCGAGCAAGAGAGAAGAAGAAGCTCGGGCGCACGAAGGGAAGCAGCTGGCGTCCAAACGTGCTGAAGAAGATTTAATAAAGAAAGGACAAGTCAACACCACTTATCCAATGCATTAATGTTTGGTTCCCCCTTTTGCTTGCAAAAAATATCCTAATGTCCCATATGTCTTTCTTGAGTTGAATTTTCCTTTAAATAAATTTTGAAGCAAGAATTTCCAGCCTTTTGTTCAAAATCGAATTTCACTTTTCGGTCTTAAATTTTATCATTCAATTTCCCAAATTAAGGTATAATTTCGATGAAGAAAAATCCCGGACAATTTTTTATAAATCCCCGACACTCACAGGCTTGGCTTAAAAGTCCAAACTCGCTTAAATTCGGTCCATACTAATTTCTATGAATTTTCCGCAACGTCCAAATGATTTTTCGTAAAAATCTCAGAATCTCAGAAAATTTCTCGGAAAGACAAGACGATATCTTATAAATGAATCGTGACATGCTCGAACATCCGATTCTCGAAACCAAATTCAATTTCGTGGTTAAAATCGATCGAACGTGATTTTAGTCCGATCCGACCTATCGAGTAGCTTTTAGGGATTTTACCGCGGTTATATCCCTTAACGGCTTCACCAAATAAATTGGTTAACTCGTGAATGATCGGCTTAGAGAAAAAAGACCATAGGCATACTGGCAAAATGCTCATTTCATATATTTGGGATGAGGTCGAAATTCGGGATGTCAGAGAGAGAGAGAGAGAGAATGAGAGAGAGAGAATGAATAATTTCTTCACAATAAAATTAATAGAAGAAGAGGGAAGATAGATAATACACGATAACCAGGAAATGAAATCAAAATTTGTGAAGTGAGGCAAAGCGTCATAACAATACAAGATAACTGAGTGGGATATTGGTCCCTTGATATGGAATTTCTTTGGGCTAGTAGGTCATCTAAAGCGATGACAATCTATACTTTTTTGGCAACCTCCAATCCATTATCTCAATCGAAAAACTAATCTTATTGTCCACTTTGGAACCTTGAGGTGGAGTGGATCCATATAAGCTTACTTCAGGCAAGGATCACAAATGTACTAGTATCTACAACTTAGAATCTCAAGAGAAACCATTCAAAGAGTTGGCTCAAGTACTATAGTGCACTCAACAACATGTTCTCCAAATCCAGAAGACAATATGAGGCGCGAAGCATTCAGATGCTTCTAAAAATGCCTCCTCTCTAAATTTTTCCATTGAGAATAGATAGCAAGAATTCCCAAAGATAGCCATCTAATCCTAAGCTCTTATGAATTCGAATTATCAATAGATAAAGTCATATAAGAACTTAAGGTACTTGGATACAACAACCTCTACACTCCTAGTCTCTGCGCTTTCTTCAATTCCTTACTCCATCCCTCTCGACCATATTGTCATACAAGTATGCAGCATCGCCTGAGATATTCTATTAACAAGTAAATTAAACTCCCACCAGTGAACTTGATTAATCAAAATGAAGCATCAAAATGCCCTTATGTAATCAAAAGAAGACGTATTAACTTCAAGTAGTACAAAATGTGAGAAACTTTCCAGCCCATACTCTACAATCTAGTATACATTAAATAGCTCCTTGTATGGAACGCTCAATCACTAAAAAAGAGGAAGAAGAGGAGCCAGAAGAAGCGTTACATTTTGAGAAACAGCATTAGAAATCTCTGGAAAACTATAAAGATGCATGACAGCATTGAGACGGTATTCTACAGGGCCTAAACGTGCCAACTCCATGTGGGCATCAAGCATTTTTGCATCTGACATAGCTAGTATGTCTAGCATAAATGACATCCCCTCCTATTCAAGTTCTTTATTTTCATGGACATTTTAATTGGTGTGCCTTGAAGGATGACAGCATGCAAACACTCTTTACCATTCCAAGGATGCATTGTCAGAGTTTGGAGAATTTCAAGAAACATCGAGCTCCTCATTCTTCAATGATTTTGTTTCCTTTTAGAAGCACCTTACGAAAGCTCTCTAGGATATTTCAGCACTTATATCAACCAAAGGCATGATAACCAAATCCTGTCAGTGAGTCAGATGAAATCAATCCAACAGCTAACATCAATGAACTACTAATAATACTAAGAAGTTAGGCTTCTATTTGTCAAACTCCATATTCTTTTTGAACTCTTTGGATCCAACTAATGGGGCAGCTAACATCATCAACCACAGAAGCTTTGATCAATTAGCATAGTGTATTCAACTCAAGATGCTTGCTTTTGGGGGACATAGTATGATTCTTTTCCTTATCATTATGTGCTATTCATACATTAGAATTAATGCAAGATAGATTTCAAATGGCATCTAAGATACCGAAAAGTTTCCTCAGTAAACTAATGCAAATGCTTCCTATGTTTTACTTTTCAGTAAGTAGATGAACTAACAAAAACGCATGCACAATATAAGGAATTATTTTACAATACAGCCGATTATGTCAAAAGGCATTCTAGTAATGTGTTGCTTGGCTCAAAAGTTTGAGTAAATGATAGATGGTTTTAGCAACTGTACAAACATCAAGATGCATTCTTTGGAATAATCTATTATTAGCCTTGGAGCAGGTATATCTTGGATTCAAACCAAATGAACATGGATCCATGGTCAGAAAAATTCGAATTGCAATTTTCTTAATCGAACCAAATAATTCACAATGCTTTTACTTCTACCCTGTTTGCTAGTTCACTCACGGCCACACCACTAAGAGAAGAGCTTGTTCTTGCATTTAGCATTTCTAGATAGACGCGAGTACTTTAATCAGCTAAGGCAGACAGTTTTTTTGAGATAAAATGTGTAAAACTAAATGGTTGGACAAATTTTATCCCAAGTCAGTAGCCTATGCATGCTAAGGGATGCCTTGTCAACATGCTCCTTTTGCACTGTAAATTCACTCTTAAGCGTAACTTAGAAACATGCAGTCATAAGCTGCATGGTGAGCCTAGAGATCTAACCTCATATTAGAAGGACTGCCAAATAATATCCTTCATTTAGCATTTCCTTCGACCTATACAATGACCTTTCGCATGCTATCAAAATACCTGTACACATAAGTTTTTATTCAGTTACTTCCAGCATTTGAGAATCAATCAAACGTCGAGAATCTTTATTTTTCTGCATAGGATGAAGGATCTTACCCAAAGACTAATGACAATGTGCGCTTAGAAAGCCTTTACATCTATATCTGTTACTGGTGTGATAAGTAAAACCATTTCTCCAAAGCACACATTAACTTCCATGGACATCTCCTCCGGATTCCTTGAATTCAAGTAAGAAGACAACAATGACATTGTCAACCAAGAAATAATAATGACAAGATGATAATTTTGAAAGATATTGCTAGCACAAAATACAAATGAAAATTGGGTAGTAAATCCCAAAAGAAGAAAGTTGACGTACCTGCCCTATGTACCTTTGAGAGTAAATTGGGGATCATTTCCATATAGTTTGATCTAAATTCTCTCGTTTTGCTATCTCACAATATCGATAAATTCATGTTCCAGGCACTTAGAGATATCCAGTCTTTCCAAAAACTCCAATGTATCGAGGCCTTGAATTTCGCCTAAGTTTTTGCAACTTTTAGCTTTTAATTCCTTCAGCCTCCCAGATTTTGGAAGGAGCAACCTTCCAATTGAAGTGCAGTTAGAGATATCCAGTCTTTCCAAAAACTTCATACTATCAAGATCTTGAATTTCGGCTAAGTTTTTGCAACCTTCTGCTTTTAATTCCTTTAGCCTCCCAGATTTTGGAAGGTCTAGCTGTTCAATTGAAGCGCAGTTTATAATATCTAGCCTTTCCAAGTACTCCAACTTATCAAGGCCTTGAATTTCGGCTAATTTGTCGCAGCTGTCAACATTCAATTTCTTCAGACCCTCAAATTTTGGAAGGTCCAACCGTTTGATTGAATTGCAGAATGAGATAATCAAGCTTTGCAAATATATCGATTTGTCAAGAACTCGAACTTCAAGTAGATTCTCGCAATGATCAACGCATAATGTCCTTAGGTGGATAGATTGTGAAACGTCTAGAGTTTCGATAGATCCACAGCTCTTGACTTCCAAGAATTCCAACCTGAAGGGCGTGTTTAGGGATTGTGGTGATTCCACTTCTTTAATGTCCGTCAATTGGGAACATTCTGAACTCTTTAATTGCGTTGATGGAAGCTCCTGGATGCACTGGATAAATCCGTAATCCCAAAGTCGTAGTTCCTTGAGATGGGCTAGGTGGGAAAGCAAAGGCAATTTGCGACTTTGACAAGTGACGCCCAAATCTATTAAGCCGGAAGGAAGGTTTGGCAGCGATTGAAGCTTGTTGCAGCATGTAAATTCAAGGCGTTGTAGGGAAGATAGATTACACATGCTCTCTACCATTATCCCTTTCAGATTTCTGCAACCGTAAGCACGTAACTCTCGGAGCTTTCTCAGACTCCCAATACCGGTGGGCAATTCTTCTATACCACTGTAAGAAATATCTAGAATCTCTAGATTCTCCAAAGACCCTATACTATTTGGTAATGCAGAAAGGGATGTAGTATTCCAGAGATGGAGTTGCTGTAGTGATTTTAATTTACCTATATTTGCCGGAAGCTCCCTGAGGGCGAAACACAAGCCTAGCTCCAAGCAAAGGAGGCCCTTCATGTCTTCAATGGAAGCGTCGATTCGCTTCAGTCTCCCACACCCACTAAGGATGAGAACCTCTAACTTCTTAAAAGCTGAGAGGAAGTCAGTATTTTCCAAGGAACCACAATATGAAAGGTCTAGATATTTAAGCTTCTTTGCCATCTACTAAAAAAAAAAAAACAATAATGAATGTCGATGGGTGAGTCAAACTCACTGAGTCTAGAGTCATTATGATTCAAAAGAAAGCATAAAAGGAGAGGAAAAAAAAGACTTTAATTCTTACCTTGAAAAACCTCCATCCTTCCCATTTCTCATTTATCTTGCTTCCTTGCAATTCAAGCACAGCTAATTCCTTTACATCAAAAGTGTTTACTTCAAAACTCGCAGGACATTTTCGCCATCGAAGCCATTTTAACCCATTCATTAAGTCCTTAAAATCTCCACTGAGATGTGCATTTATTATGTGAAGATATCTTAGATTCGTCAAATTCTCAAATTGTTTTTCTGTGTAAATGTCACCATTTTCCTTATCCTTTTCTAGTGTAAGTATTTCGCTGATGCTTTCACTCAGAGTAATCGCCTCAATCTTGTCTGTTCCCTATAAGCAAGAATCAATGTTCATTAGTACTATATCCAACTAAAGTCATCGAATATCATTTGTTCATAATGCTATCGATGTGTATTAATGCGTTCAAGAGACCAGCAATGTGAAGACATGATTTTCTTTTTATGCCAATAAACTACAATTATAAAGGCTCACAAAGTGAAGGATGTTGACTTCCATTTCGAAATTTGGCCATACGCATCAGGATCTTAAAAAGAATTATGATGTGATGGCTCGTATAGAGTAAAAACTTTACAACTTGTAATCTTCTTCTTTCTGGAACTGTAGTTTCATTATCACACTAGTTAAGACATGCATGCAAAGCAAGGAATATAATCAAATTGCAAAGTGCAAAATCAAAATTTTACTCGGTCAATTTTATATTTCTATTAAGGAGACTTTTTCTATTAAGCAATGCATGGGTGAAAGGATATATAAAAGGGAGAAAGACCTCAGAAGCAGCGAGTCGGCGAGCAAGACTTACCACAGATTCGGTGTTATTTAGTAGACTTCTAGCAAAAAATAAATAAATATATAAATAAATAAATAAATATATATATATATATATATATATAGTTTAAAAAGTTAGAAATAAAACTCCTTTAAAAAAAAAAAATTCAACGCATTCATAATACTTCAAAATGAAAATAACCGTTCTAACAACTCCAAAAATCAAAACGGAAGGGGGAAAATAAAGAGGCCACAAGATCCCGGCCTAACCATTTTTGATGAAAGAAATTAATTTCTTGCCACCGATTCGGATAATTGAAATAACTTAAAAAGGCTTGTTTTGAGTAACTTTTATTCTTCATCTTTTGTTTTTTTCTCAAGAGCACGCACTTTGGCCAATTTTTCTTCTTTTTTGGTGATATATCCATGAAACACGCCGAATTATACATGATTTTTTTTTATATATTTTTCTGGAATTGGAGTATTATTTGATCTTTTGACGGAAGAGCAAGATATTTACTTTTGATTTTTTATTAGTTGCGGCTAGCAATCTATCTCGCCCTTTGCTTCAGCCTGTAGATTTTGACTTAAGGTATTTGGGAGTAAATGTTAAGTAACCTGGCACCAAAAAAAAAAAAAAAAAACTCTATGTGAAGTGGTTTTTATTAAAGGTATTGATTTAACATAATACAAGAGCATGAAAATCGTGAAAGTAATCTTGAAAGAGAAACAAAGATTTTCTGCGAAGAGGGCCATTTATCGAGTTAAAAAATTATACGTGAAATACAAGATTTTACTAATTAATATATCAAACGAGAGATTTAATATGTATATATATTGCAACACACACTTAATTTCATGTGGTAGGGAAAATTAATATATGACAGAAAAACCATAAAAGGAAATTCTTTCTATGAGAGAGCAACTCCCTACTTTCTAATCATGTGAATGAAAAATTCGGGGGCAATAGTGAAGGTTCTTGGTCCTCTAGACCAAGCACTAAGTAGTGACCAACATTACACGTAGAACATGGACTAAATGAGAAAAAGAAAAGAAACGGTTACCTTATTTCTCTTTAGCACTTTTTGGGCTTCCTCATTGTCCCATAACCTGCTACGGCACCAAGGCTCTCGTTGGTTTTCTTCACGAACTATTTCCCTACCAAGATCTCTCAATTGGTCATGCATTATGAGCTTATGATCATCTCCAACTTTTATCAATGACATGAATATCAGTACTTCAATTCCCTCCCCTGGGTAAAAGTCACAAGCATCCCACATGTAGGATGCGATTATGTTGTTAGTGCCAATGAAAAGGCAAGCAATATCCAAAAAAATTTGTTTTTGTCCATAGTCCAATGCTTCGTAACTTATTCTTAACTTTTCTTGCACTTTCTTAGGAGGGATTTTTTTTAACTTCTTTATCGTATCTCTCCATTGTCTTGACTCTTTTCCACACAATAATGAACCAAAAACCTCAAGGGATAAGGGAAGCCCTCCAATGATGGATACAGCTTCATGAGTGAGGTCCTCAAATTCCCTCGGAGGAGAGTCCCTTCGAAATGCATGTTTGCTAAACAAAATCAAAGATTGATTGGAATCCATTTCCTTATGTTCATAGTCGTGGTCCACCCGAGCTTCTTCAAGAACCCTCTTGTTTCTAGTGGTAATAATGATCTTGCTTCCCGAAGAAAACCAATCACGATTACCAACCAAACTCTGCAATTGAACGACATCATCCACATCATCAAGAAGAACAAGGACCTTTTTACTTTTAAATTTGGAAGAGATGAAATTAGTCCCTGCATCCGCATTACAAACTTCATCTTTCAACTTCAATATATCGTAGATTAACTGATTCTGTAAATAATGTATGCCATTATGCTTCCACGATTCTCTTATATCAGCAATGAAGCTACGATGCTCAAATTGATCAAAGAGCTTGTTGTAGATGGCTTTAGCAAGCGTAGTCTTACCAATGCCTCCCATTCCGTGGATGCCAACAAGTAGGGTGTCATGAGATTTATTATCCACAAATTCTATAACCTTCTTCACGTGAACATCAATTCCGACCAAATTCTTAGAAATGTCCAATTGAAACTTTTTCTTCAATTCGTTCAACACCTTTCGGACGATCAATTTCACCAACTCTACTTCAGACCTGTCAAATGTGACATGAGTTCAAATATGTAGCAACAATAATTTTATATTGTTTATCTATAGAGAACATAATAAATTTGGGGATAGATTGGAAAACTTTAAATATCATTGTTGTCATAACTCTACATATAATGATATATGCTAAGTCTAAAGTGTGGCTGCTTCAAATGGGGTGCCCCATTTCACTGTTACTCCAACATAATTTATCAAGCCAGGAAAAACTAGGGTATCACTTATGAATCTTAAATATTATATATATTATGGATTTGAACCAATTTTAAACTTGTTTTTTATTAAATATATTAGGAATGACGTGGATGTGACTTTAAAAATTGTTTAGAGCAATTGAATAAGCAAAAATCCTATAAGCCAGCCCAATATGAGAGTTAGCTATCAATCAATAAACAAGTCATAACTTTTGATGCAAGATGAATCCAAGTCTCGTAACACCAATCGGAAAAGTTGTTCAGATTGTGATATTGTGAACTACTTGAATGCAATTGAAGGGATTTCTTCTTGTTTGTGCAATTCTACAGGCTTGCAAGTTTAAATTGTGTTATGAATTTGGAATCATTCTAGATAGGTGCTCTTATCAGTTTTCATTGCCTCTAGGGATGATTACAAGTTGTACTTTATTTTCCTTTTGAGTATCTATGTTCTATGACTTTAAGGATCTAGTATTAAGTTTATAGGGAAGTAGCAGAATAATTCTTACCCAAAAAAGAACATTGCTTCAATATATGCAGATGCATGAGATAGAAATTACTTGTTGAAGATAGGAAATGCTTTGAAAATTATTTAAACGGACATATAATAAAAATAATCATTTTTTTGTCATCATCCTATACAACCAATGAAACATTTCTTTTGTAAAATAAATTTAATAATAACTAATCAACGATATCAATGATTTAATAAATGTAACTTGGGAAGAAAAAGAATTATAGCAAAGCTTGGACGCTACCATCTTATGAGCTTTAAATAAAATTCGCCAATGAGTTGTACTATTAATCTCAAATAAATATGTAATTAGAAAAGTTTGTGATGAAGATTAATGTAACGCACCCTGTAATTAGATTGGTCAATATCATCAAAGCAATAATATTTATTCAAGTGAATGGGGTGTAAGAGTAAAAAATCTTTTGATATAAGAGTAAATTCGTTAAAGCAAAAAAAAAAATTTATCATCATCTTATACTATTACAAAATCTTTGATATAAGAGTACAAATTCGTTCAAAAAACCTTATTATTCAAGTGAATGGGATCATAACAATAAAATTTATAATTAGATTGGTCAATATGGTTAAAGCAGAAAACTAAAAAAGAAAGAATAACTTATAGAATTCATGCACTCTAGGATCTTACTGCCAGCAAGATCTTACAGTTTTTTTATATATAAAAAAAGAACGTAAAATGAAGCAGGTGAGAATTAGAACAACCAACATACCAACAAAGAAAAAGGACTTAGAACAACCAGTAAACACCCACACATATTAAAAGAAAGTAAAGAATGCCTTGGTGAGAAATTTTACCTATCGGCTTCATATCCTTTCAAGTTGCTGACTTCAAGGAGTGCTTGCTTCCATTTCTCCAAAATCGCTGGGTCGAAAGAAGACCTCCCAAGTGAATGCTTCTCACGCTCTTTAAATGCCTCTCCAAACCTCCCGGTTTGATATCGCACTTCATCTGGTTTCACTTTGTAGAATATAGGCAACACTATTTGTCCGTTATTATTCTTGCACTCCATTATTTGAACCAGTTCGTCCAGGCACCAACTGCTTCTACCATAATTCACAGAGAAAATGGGGATCAGGATCTTACTGTTCCTAATGGCTGCCATAAGCTCTGGTTTGATGTTCTCGCCTTGGCGGAGCTCATCATCATCTCTGAAAGCATCAATTCCGGCATCAACGAGCCCTTTATAGAGGTGATCGGTGAAGCCATGTCGAGTATCTGGGCCTCTAAAACTCAAGAATACCTCGTAGCAGTTTCCAGTCAACAAACTAGATGCACCGTTGTTCGCCGGACTGGATCCATCGGAATTAGTTCTCTTCTTATTGAGAAAATTGAACGCGAGCACGGAGAGAAGCACCGGTGCCACTAGCACGGCGAAAGAATGCCCAAAAATGGGACGATGCATTTCGTCTTTGCTTTGACTCCGCCCTTAATTTTCACCTTCAAGTCTGACGGAGAAAAAAGCTAGAATGCTTCTCAGGAAATAGGAAAGGCGTTCTTGTTGCCCATTTTCTTGTGTTTGACTTATGCAATGGAAACGGTTGGCAATCAGAGTCACACCAATAAGTCAAGCTTTGTCAACCACGTGCTTAGAGTCGCCGTTGCCTTCACGCGGGTGAAATCTCGACGCACAGGAGAATCCGAAGATGATACGCATAGAACGGTGGATTTGTTGGGAAGAGGTAAAGTAGATAGAGACTTGGGACGAGACTTGACATGGATTCGCGAGAGAAAATGAAAAGTGGATGAGAGAGAGACGGAGAGATTCGTCCGTCCCAATAATTTCTAGACAAGTGCTTTGTATCTGATAAAAACATGTAGAGCGTCTGGACAAAGAAGAGGGCACGCTTAATCACCGCTTGCATCGTTGAACTTTCCTCTTTCTTTGTTAATTTATTTTCCATCGGGAAAAGTATTTTTTGTTAAATACATTTAAGATTCTAATCTTACTTAGGAATTTATCCCTCTTGCTCTAAGTCCATTAAATATTATACAGTCAAATCAATAAACTTCATTTTAATACTGAAATGTTGTATTAACAATAAGTTATTCTAACAAATTATGTTATCAACACATGTCGAGGATCATTAAAAATCATCGACCTAATGAGAAGAATTTCTTTTTTGCTTAGGTCTTATCTTAATTTCTCCTTCAAATCTTGCAAATAAATCAAAATGTAATTTTGCTTTTACTTTTACTTTTACTTTATTTTATAAATTTATTGGTTTGATTCATCTGATCCAATCAATTATCACGTGTCTATAATTCAAACATGCCGAACTAGATATAGATTAGTAATTCATTGGTGAGGACCACTAAACATGCATATATGGCAGCAAGCTTCGTGTGGTGGAAGTTTCAATGCACAGAAAAAGTGAACTTTAAGGAAATGCAGATGGCATAAAAGTATATTAACAATCTTTCGGGAAAATTGCAACTTTTTACTCTTTGTGCTTTCTCCACGCGTGCCCCTACAATTCTCTCTCTTTCTTCATTTTTTTCTTTTCACCTCCTCCATTCTTTTTTCTTTCCTTTCTTTTGCGGACAACTTTGTCAGTTTTTCTTTATAAAAGTCTCTCTCTTTCGCCGACCATAAGCCTCTCTCTGTATCTCCTTTTCTTGACCGTGACGAAAAGCTCCGTCCTTCTACTGTTTCGGCCTCTTTTGGCAATTATCGCATGCTGAAAAACTGCCCACCCCACTTGGCCGAGAATCTTCTGCTTTTTCTATGCCCAGATTTTCTTGTCTTCTTTGGCCGTGAATTCTGGTCCCTGAATACCGAGATTACCCCCGGTCAAGATGGAAATTGCTCTCTTGACCGCGTCCTCAAGGTATTTGTGGTTATTTGAGGTTCATTTGGGATTGATCATAAGTTTGAAAATCCGTTTTAGATGAAAAAATTAGGGGCTGAAAGTTGAGGGTTCTTTGATACAAAAAAATTAGGGATAAAATTAAAATTGAACCTAAAATTTATGGATCTTTAAGCAATGAGAACTGTATAGAAAGGGGGAAGCAAAAGTCGAGGAGTTTTTTTTTTTTTTTTTGGACGAGAAAGTCGAGGAGTTTCATCGGTTTATAGAACCATGGACAGATTTGTAATCAGATAGCTTGTAATAATTTTCTTTCTCCTCTATTGATGGCCGGGTCCCGCCAGTTCTTGCTTTTTGTCATTTCTTATGTCAAAAGAGTGGCTGGGCCCACCACTCTTCTCCTACTTGATTATGAGGTTACCGATTAATCATTTTTATCAAATTTATTGATTTCACAATTTTTCGATCAAGCCAATGCCAAATTGACTCAAATTTTTATGGCCAATGTTTTTCTTGGTTTTGTTTAAGTGATCGCAATCTTCCTCGAACACCTATAAGCTGTTGTATGTGTTAATTCAAATATTTATATTATTGAATGAAGCTGAAACGTTCAACCTTAGCTCATTTTAGATTAAATATAACTTTACACAATACTTAAATATAAATGCATGGGGTTCCTCTTAAATAACGAGGGGTAGCTATGCTAATAAAAATGTAAATTAGGTTTTACTTACCACCCAAAAGCATATTATTCTTATTTAACAATTATCTATTACTCTTAAATAAGAAGGTGTAGCTATCTTCGCATCATTATTAGTTTTTGTCGAAGGACTATATCCACAGAAATTAGTTTCTGCCAATGCAATCAACGAACGATGCACCAGTATCAACATCTTCTGCCTTTCCACGCACACTAGCTCTCTTCTTATTGAGAAAATAGAGCGTGAGGCTGGGGAGAAGGATCAGTGCCACGAGCTCAGCAAAAGAATACTCGAAAATGAGACGATGCATTTCATCTTTGTCCTGACTCTACCATTGATTTTCAATTTCAAGTGTGGTAGAGAAAAAAATCGGAATGCCTCTCAGGAAACAGAAAATGCGTTCTTGTTGCCCCATTCTCTTGCGGTTTGATTTATATAATGAATCAGTTGGCAACCAAAATCGCACCCCTAGGTCAAACTTGTCAGGCTACATATAAATTCGTAACTCATTTATTGGGAACCGCAACCACGTGCTTGGAGTCGTTGCCTTCGCAATGCTCAAGGGAATCTGAATATTAATAATAGACGGGCTGTTCAAATTACAATACACATAAATAAGATGGTGGATTCGTTGGGAAGATGAAAAATGGAGAGAGAGAGAGACTTGGGACGAGAGCGGAACATGGATCTGCGGGAGAAGATGAAAAGTGGAGAAAGACACTCCATTTCCAGAGATAAACCAAATCAAGCACGCCGAGTCCAGTGCCTAATTGTTTTTGACCCTTTAACAAATCAAATTCATTTCTTTCGATAATCCAAATCAAGCACATGTTTGTGTGCCCTTTTTTGCTAGCGAATTGAATAAGCGAACTAATCTAGGTGGATTGATTCCTAATTTTTTGATCAAACACAATTTCGTTTTTGATATAATTTTCCATGTCACTTTGATGATATGGATCTTTTTTCTGCTATAGAAATGCCACATCAAACAACTAACAATGTTTTTGAACATAAGGTTAACAAGGCAAATTTGATATTAGTCGGTGATGTTTTTAGATAAAAAGATGTTCAGGCTGGGATTAGACAAAAAGTTTAGGATTTTTTTTAGACAAAAAAAAATCGAAGGCTGATTTAAGATTAGATCCAAGGACAAGGATTTTTCTTTTTAGAGAAGAAAGTTCGAGATAAAATTAAAACTGGATTTAAAAGTTGAGGTTTTTTAGGACGTTAGGCCTATATAAAAAGAGGGAAGAGAAAATTGAGGAGTTTCACCTATTTAAGGGAAGATTTGCAATTAGATAGCATATAATTTTATTTTTATCCCTTTGCCTTATGGCTAAGTTCCACCAGTCCTTGATTAACGTGAGACTATAGCTCTTCTCTACCAAATTTGTCCATTTCTTATTTGGAATGAGTGGCTGGGCCTATCACGCTTCTCTCTACTTAATTGTCAAGTTACCAATTAATTTTTTTTTTAAATATCAACTTATTGATTTTGTTTAGCCCCAAAGATAAATAAGTAAATCGAAATTTACAATTTTTTGTGACAGATGTTTTTCCTTGGTTTAGTTTAGCTAATGCTCTAATATTTTTCCCTTCTTCTTGACTTGGTCAAAAAGTGGGCTTTTAAAAAAAGAAGGAAAAAAAAAAAGAAAAAAGAAGAGATATAAGGGGAAAAGGGGGGGCACGCATGGGGAGTAATGATTTATTTAACGAAATGCGTGCTTGTTGCGCATTCTCTTGTGGTTTGATTTATATAATGAAACCAGTTGGCAATCACAACCATCCCAATAAGCCAAGCTTGTCAAGCTACATATAAATTAGTTATTCATTCACCGGGAACTGCAACCATGTGCTTTGGAGTCGTTGCCTTCACGTGGCTCAAATCTCAATGCTCAAGGGAATCCGAATATTAATAATAGACAAGGGCTCTTCAAATTTCAATGCACATAAATAAAATGGTGGATTTGTTGGGAAGATGAAAAGTGGAGAGAGAGAGGCTTGGGATGAGAGCTTGACACGGATTTGCGGGAAAAGATGGAAAGTGGGGGGAGACAGAGAGAGAGAGAGAAGGCAGAGATTCGTCCGGTCCAACACTTTCCTTACAAGTGCCCCGGGTAGATAAATACAAACAAAGCATTAGGACAGTGATATTGGGCACGCCCAGTCCAATGCTTGTACCGTTCGACTTTCCTCTTCTTTTGTTTATTTTCCATCAGAAAAGTCATTTTTTAAAATGTATTTAAGCTCTCGATCCTACTTAGGGATTTAACCCCTCTCACTTTGAGCTTTTTAAATATTATACTGTCAAATTGATAAACTCCACTTCAAGACTGAAGTGTTCAATGATTATTTATGCTAAAAAATTATGTTATTAACGCATGTTGAGGATCATAAAAAATTATCAACAAGCTATATATATTTCTTTATTTTGTACTCGAGCATAACGAGAAGAATTTCTTTTTTCTCTATCTCTGCCTTAATTTCTCCTTCAATTCTCATAAATAAATCCAAATGCCTTTTTGCTTTTGATTTTACTTTATTATATAATATTTCTTTATCGGTTTGATTTATCTAATCTAATTAGTTGGCATGCACTAATAATTCAAACTTACAGAACTAGATATAAATTAATAATTCATTGACCGCACCACTAAACATATATTTATGACCGTTGCTTTCACGCGGTGGAATTTTCAATGCGCAGGAAAAGTGAACTTTTAAGGAACGTAGATGCTACATAAGTAGATTAAACAAAGTTTCAGTGGAATTGCAACTTTTCCTCTATGTTATTTCCTCATGCGTGCCCCTACAATTTCCCTCTCTCTCCCTTCATATTTTCTTTTCACCTCCTTTGTTCTTCTTTTTTTTTGCAGACCACCTTCTCAGATTTTCTTTATAAAAGCTTTATCTCTTTTGCCGATTATAACCCTCTCTCCGCATCTCCTTTTCTTGGCCATGAAGAAAAACTCCATCCTTTCCATTTTTGAGCTGCCTTTGGCAATTATTGCATGCGGAAAGATCGCCCCCCTTGCTTGGCCTAGTATCCTCTACTTTTTTCAAGCCCAGATTTTCTTGACTTCTTTGGCCTTGAATTACGGTCTTTGAATGCCGAGGTCGCCCCCTTCTCAAGATGGAGATTGCTCTCTCTTGACCTCGTCCTGTACTTATCGTTCATTTTGGTTTGGACATAAAATTTGAAAATCTTTTTTAGACGAAAAAATGGAGCTGAGGTAGCATTCAGTTTAAAGCTGAGGGTCTTTTTAGACAAAAAAGAAGAAGTTAAGGATAAAATTAAGATTGAATTTCAATTTGAGGGTTTTTAGAGAACTAGGACTGTATAAATAGAGAAAACAGAGAATCGAGGAGCTTCACCTGTTTTAATTACCCAAGAGTAGATCCATAATTAGATAGCATGCAATTTTCTTTTTGCGCCCTCGCCCGATGGCTGGGTCCCACTGGTCCTTACCTAGCTTGAGAACACCCCTCCTTTTTGCTAAGTTTTTGTCCACTTCTTATTTTGAATGAGTGGCCAAGCCTACCACTCCTCTCTCTACTTTATTGATTTCACAATTTCTTAATCAACCTAAAGCCAAATCAATAAATCAAAATTTTCAATTTTTTCTTTTGGCTAATGATTTTTCTTGGTTTAGTTTAGCGATTACTGTAATGTTTTGCCCTCCTTCTTGTCTTAGTCAAGAGGGTTTTTTTTTTTTTTTTAAAGGAGAAATATAAAGGGATAAGGGAGAGGACGCATCAGAAGAGAAAGGAAAAGAAACGGAAAAGAAGAGCAAGAAAGGGACAGAAGAAGAAATAAAAAAAAGAGAAAGAGGACATTGCGCATACATGGAATCTCGCCAAGTCAGATTTATTTTGATTCGCAATAATTGATAAGGATTTAAGTATTTTTTTTGTTTAATCGAAGTAGTTTTTGACATTAGATTTGAATTATGAAATCCGATTTTGAATTTATTGTGGAAGTAAGAGCGAGGAGTTGTGGGATTTGACGAGAGATGGTTTGAAGTAACTTTTAGTTAGAACAAAATTTCCAAGTTTTGCATGCAAAATTTTGAAAAATCACATTGGTGAGCAATTTGTTGATACGTGAACCATTTTGTTGGAGATCAAGTTTCCTCCTAGGAGGGTGGCCCGTGAGAATAAATTGTCACTGTCGATGGTGACTTTTGCAAGGTCTCCAACACCGGTACCTTTTTGCATACCCTGCTCTTCATAGATAAAATGATTTTTCTTACTTTAGTTCTAATTTGAACAAAAGTTGCCCAACTTCAAAACATTGCCGTACTTTTTGGCTTTGAAATTGAAATGACGGAGAAATCTAACAGTAGGAGTAAAATTCTTGGAAATTAAAGTGCAAAAGTAAAAATGAACTTGGAGAAAGCATGGATGCTATGAAAGTAGATTAAGCGAACTTTGTGCTCTCTGTCCTTTCCTCACGTGTGCCCCAACAGTTCTCACTCTCCCCTCATTTTTTCTTTTCACCTCCTCTGTTCTTCTTTTTCTTTATTTTCTTTTTGCTGACCACTTTAGACGCGTTTAGTAATGATTCTGTTCTCGGAAGCTGATTCTGACTAGAAATGATTATTTTTTATTCTGTTTCCGGAAATTGATTCTGAATAAAAAAAGCGTGTTTGGTAACTGTCAAAATTTTTTGATTATGGAATAGAATTGCGTTTGATACCGTGCTAATTGATTATGTTCCAAATTAATTTCTTTTGATTTTTAAATAAACTGTAAATATTTTTTTTACTTTTTTTCCTTTTTTTTTCTTTTTTTTTTTCCCTTTTTTCCTATTCTTCTTCTTCTTCATGTGGCCGGTCACCGGACCGGCGACTGGCTAGACGAGGGCCGACCTTCGTCGCCCGACCAGCCTCGGTGAGGCCAGCCTGGCCACCGGCGAGACTGGGTCTCGCCAGATCTGGCGAGACTGAGCCTCGCCGGTGGCTGGGCTTGCCTCCGACGAGCTCGCCGGACCTCGCCCTAGCCTGGTGAGCCTCCGGCGACCAACGGCAGACGGCGCGGCAGCAGGCGGTGGCGGATGGCAACCAGGATGACGAAAGGGAAGAGTGAGGGTTTCACCGTTTTGATTCTTTTTCTGATTCTCGAACAGAGAATCAAATTTTTTTTTTATTCTCAAATCTTGTCCAAAACTGTTCCCGGAAATAAAAATTTTACCAAACGTGATTCTCGTCTCAAACTGATTCTGGGAACAAAAAATCAAAATCTGGCACTGTTTGGCACATTGCCAAACAGGCCCTTTCTCAGTTCTTGTTGCCAATTCTCTTATTGTTTGATTCATATGATGGAGCCAATTGGCAACCACAATAGCATCAATTAGTCAAGCTTTGTCAATCACGTGCTTAGAGTCATTGCCTTCACGTGGCGGAAACCTCAATGCACGAGAGAATCCAAAGATAACGATAGAAGAGGTCCGTTCAAATTTCAATGCACAAAATAAAACGATAGATTTGTTGGGAAGATAAAAAAAAAGTGGAGAGAGACTTTGGACATGACTGACATGGATCTGCAGGAAAAGAAGAAAAGTGGGGAGAGAGACAGTGATGTTGGGCACGCTGTGTCCAGCGCTTGGACCGTAGGACTTTCCTCTTCTTTTGCTAATTTATTTTCCATTAGAAGAGTTATTTTTGTTTGATATATTTAAGCTCTTAATACCACTTAGGAATTTAGCCCCTCTCATTTTGAGCCTGTTAACTATTATAATAAACTTCATTCCAAGACTGAAATGTACAACGATTACTTATGCTAATTATTTTTATTATTAACGCATGTTGACGATCATAAAAAATTATCAACATGCTATATATACATATATATATATATATATTATTTTGTGCTCGAGCATAATGAGAAAACTTTCTTTTTTGCTTTGTTTTTGCCTCAATTTATCCATCAAATCTCATAGATAAATCAAATTGTCTTTTTGCTTTTGCTTTTACTTTATTATATATTTCTTTATTGGTTTAATCTATCTAATGAACTAGTTGGCACGTATCAATAATTCAAACTTGCCAAGCTAGATAAGTAATTCATTGATCAGGACCACTAACCATGCTTCTGTAGTCGTTGCCTCCGCGGGGTAGATGATCCCACCTAGGAAGAAGAAAACATGTGGGCAAGTTCCAATGCAGAAGCAGTGAAACAAAATATAAAACCAAAAACAAAAGACAATTATTGTTATGTTATCCGTAGACAAGTGGTAAAATACACACAAAGCACCCTGACAGTAATTTAAATTGAATTTTCCATCACTTGTGTTAATTTGTTTTCCATCAAAAAAGGTATTTTTGTTGAATATATTTAAAGCTCTTGATGTCATTTAGGAATTTACCTCTCTCACTTTGAGCCAGCTAAGTATATCATATCAAATCGATAAACTTCATTTGATTGCTAAAATATCACATTATCAACGATCACTTATTCTAAAATGTTATATATATATATATAAAGCCTTCGTACAAGTTAAGAGAAAAACTCTAGCGGCTTGATATCTTGACTCCTTAGGGGAAGTAATTAAGGATTGAACTTTTAGGATTTTCTGTACAATTCTCCCCTTATTATTTCTTGGACAAACCAAAGAGTGGCCAATAGCATTAAAAAAATATATATATAGTCTATAACGGAGAGCAAACCAAAACAATTTTGGTAACACGTATTTTTTTACACACATCGATATTTATTTTGCCAATAAATGAATACAATGGGCAAATATAGTGGGATGACTCTCAAAATATTTAATAGGACATGCTCATAGATAAATCAAATTGTCTTTTTGCTTTTGCTTTTACTTTATTATATATTTCTTTATTGGTTTAATCTATCTAATGAACTAGTTGGCACGTATCAATAATTCAAACTTGCCAAGCTAGATAAGTAATTCATTGATCAGGACCACTAACCATGCTTCTGTAGTCGTTGCCTCCGCGGGGTAGATGATCCCACCTAGGAAGAAGAAAACATGTGGGCAAGTTCCAATGCAGAAGCAGTGAAACAAAATATAAAACCAAAAACAAAAGACAATTATTGTTATGTTATCCGTAGACAAGTGGTAAAATACACACAAAGCACCCTGACAGTAATTTAAATTGAATTTTCCATCACTTGTGTTAATTTGTTTTCCATCAAAAAAGGTATTTTTGTTGAATATATTTAAAGCTCTTGATGTCATTTAGGAATTTACCTCTCTCACTTTGAGCCAGCTAAGTATATCATATCAAATCGATAAACTTCATTTGATTGCTAAAATATCACATTATCAACGATCACTTATTCTAAAATGTTATATATATATATATATATATATATATATATATATATATATATAAAGCCTTCGTACAAGTTAAGAGAAAAACTCTAGCGGCTTGATATCTTGACTCCTTAGGGGAAGTAATTAAGGATTGAACTTTTAGGATTTTCTGTACAATTCTCCCCTTATTATTTCTTGGACAAACCAAAGAGTGGCCAATAGCATTAAAAAAAAAAAATATAGTCTATAACGGAGAGCAAACCAAAACAATTTTGGTAACACGTATTTTTTTACACACATCGATATTTATTTTGCCAATAAATGAATACAATGGGCAAATATAGTGGGATGACTCTCAAAATATTTAATAGGACATGGACAGCCACTTGCAATGCATCTGAACAAGAAATATTAGATTATTATATTTACGTCTGCTCTAAGAAAGGTCCTAATGTCGAGTAAGAATCAATCAACACATGATGTTGCATTGATAATTGTTATTTATTCAAGAGGTTGTAGAAGAATTGATAAGCACATGCTTATGCATCGATTCCTGTAATTTTTACTACGCATCTTTTAAGGTGGAGACCACTTTGAACACATCTATGCTCAAATTTTTTGTCTTTCCTCTTGTTTAATTTCTTTTCTAGGTAGACTTTTTAACGTCACGACAACTCTTTCTCACTCCAAATCCTTGATCTTCTCATTGTTGTCACTACTTCACTCACGTGATTGTAGAGTCCTAACCCCATGCCCATGGTCATTCTTGGCAGTTAATGAGCCAACCTCCTCAAAATCACCTTGCAAGTTTGTGAGAGATGAATGCATCAACGCCAGTGATGATCATAGCATCGCATCTTCACTCTTGAGATTAGGGCTTGTTCCACTAAAAGAGCAACCGCATAATGGGACAAAAGTTTTAAGAGTTACAAGAAAATTCTATATTTTCTTAAAAATAGAGTCACCACCAATCAATTAAGAATATTGAGCTAATTTGGGACCTAAGTGCATATGTGAAATCATTGGTCATTTGCAAGTAGTCTTCAGTTATGTGCAGGGAGGGTTCAATATCTTCACGACACCCTTTCGGTACCCCATTTTCAATTAAGTATTTTGAGTGCAATTATCAAATAATTTAAAAGTAATTGCTGCAACTTTTTTTTTTCAAGGATATAATCAAGATAATTCCCTTACGTGCCAGCATGACTCCATGCACCATGTGTGTTTGTGTTTTCAAAATATGCATGGGTCCTAATTTGTGACTTGTGTTCATGTGCAATTGACCACGGCGTGTAATCAAATGATGCATGCTTAGTTTTAGTCATCCGCCGCATAAAGTCCAAGTAAACGAAATTAATTCTTTGACATTTGCCTAACCATTCTCATTGGATAGAAGACAATGAGAATCTCTTTACTCCACTCAAGGAGTAAACGAAAAGTCCTTTAGAAAGTACAAGATATTTTGAATGGAGATCAATGAAAGATGAAATTTATTTTCCAATAGCTTTGATTGTACTCCATAAAGCTTTTGTTTATTAATCCAAAGTCCAAAATTCCCGCCACAAACTTTTGAATTTTTCTTCCATTTTGATTGAAATTGAGCTTCATTCATCAGCTCAAAAACTCACGGAGGAAGAGAAAATAGATGGGGCCCACTACCAAAATCTTATTTTTCAGGCCCCACCACCATCAAAGCCGTTTTCCCTTCATCCTATAGCATCTAGAAACTAGAAATGACACGCGAAGGTACCTTTATCGCATTATAAAAATAATTTTACCTATTTAAAAAAAAAAAGAAACAATTTTACCTTATCTAACTCGCTAAGAGTACAATGAATAATTCGAGATAGCACAAGAAATTCTCAAGTTATCAGCTTTATATTTGTATAAATAGGTAATGTTTAGGACTTAAATAATTTTTTTTCCAACCTTAGAAGCTTGAGTCTACAATACTAATTCCTTACTTACATAGTACCAATAATTACCAATCTTGCAAGGTGTGTGTATATATATTTTGAAATCAATAATTTTGAATTTGCCTTTTCTTTAATATTATGAAATGGTCAGGGACATACTTGTTATAAGATAAATTTATTATTGTATTTGGAAAAAAATGATAATCTAGAAGAGTACAAGCCCGTGTATACAACCTTATATGGTGCATACATGCACAAAACTTCTAGGAAAGTTTTAGTCCTTATTAATTGTTTTGGTGACAAAACTAGTCAAAAACATTTTCGTTACATTGATTAAATGTTTTTGACCATTTAACAAATCAAATTCCTTTCCTTAGATAATCCAAATCAAGCACATATTTGTGTGCCCTTAGAGGAATGGAATAAAGAATAAATGAAAGCACAAACTAAATTTTATTCAAGGACTTTTGTGATACAAAAAATATTGCTAGCGAATTGAATAAGCAAATTGATCGAGGTGGACTGATTTCTCCTTTATATTTATGAGCAATATTCGACACATTGACAAATAATAAATTAGAGTAATTATAACACGAATATTGATGTAAAAAATATTTCTTAAAGTGGCCTTATTTACTCTTAGTGTGATGGTTAATAAGAGAGTAGATGGTTAAATTCCTCGAATCGAAAAGTGGATAATCAATTGCTCAAGTACTACTTAATTAACTGATCAGTAATAAGGATGAGATTGTGAGTCACGAGACATTAAAAGATGAGATACACGCTCTTTCATTTTGAGCTATAAGGACACCACTAACAAATCTAAACAATGGGGAGCATCTTTCTGATCAAGCTGGACCAGTAGTACTGGGACATTTATCTTTGATTAAATTAATTATTCCCGATCTCTCCCTCCAGTCAATGCAATGCTGTCTGTGAATATTTTCAATTTTCCGAGGAAATATGGCAGAATAATGATGAAGCACACGAAATACGAGGTGCTCCGGTTCCATATAGTACCGTGCGACCATATTGGTCACTTGCAAGTATATAAAACCAAAAATTCGTGTTAAATTGTACTTTCGAGTGCCTAAAAAAATTGAGCAATTACTTGTCATATGAAAAGGGTCGGTGATTTAGCCAAACCCAATACCTATCTATATAAAAGGGCCTACTTCTCTAAAAAAAAAAAACAAAAAATTAATTTTTTAGGTATAGTTCCAATTTCCACATCTTGTAAAGAAAAAAACATAATTTTAAGTCCAGTCTCAAATTTTTTCTAAATTATTTTTGTCTCAAAAAAACCCAACTACTAAATATTCACCGTCACTGACCAAATATATATATTCACCGTCAGTCATCCCCAATTTTCCTAATTTTCTCATTAAAAAACGATTTCGTTTTGAAGAATAATTTCCCTCCTCATTTTGTTGATGAAGATTTTTTTACTGGCATAGAAACGCCATGTCGAACAACTCATGACTGATTTTGGATTGAGATTAAAGGGAGTAGATTTGAGATTAGCTAGTGATTTTTAGACCAAAAGTATTCGAAATAAGTTTGGGACTAAACATAAAATTTGAGATTATTTTTTAGACATAAAATCGGGGGCAAATTTGGGATAGGATCTAAACTTGACAATCTTTTCGAGATTGAAGTTGGGATAGAATAAAGACTGGATTTAAAGTTTGAGGATATTAAAGGAATTAAGCCTATATAAAAAGAGGGAACAGAAAATGTAGGAGTTTCACTTGTTTTAATCATCCAAGGGCAAATTTGTAATTATATAGCATGTAATTTTCTTGATGGTTGGGCCCTACCGATCCTTGCTTAACTTGAGGCGATCCCTCTTCTCTACCAAGTTTTTGTGCATTTCTTATTTTGAATGAATTGCTAGGTCCACCTCTCTTCTCTCTACTTAATTGTGAAATTGCCAATTAGTATTTATTTATTTTTTTATATATTTCTAACTTATTGATCTCTACTCAAATTTATTGATTTTACAATTTCCTAATCAACCCAAAGCTGAATTGATAAATCAAAATGTCAATTTTTTCCAGTAAATGTTTTCCATTGGTTTGGTTTAGTGACTGCAATTTTCCTCAAACACCTATAATTTAACATATATATATATATATATATATATATATAATCCAAATATTTATATTATAAAATGGAGATGATACGTACAGTCTTAGTTCATTTTGATTAAATATAACTTTATACGATACTTAAACATAAATGCATTCGGTTTCTCTTAAATAATGAAGAGCAGTTATGTTAATAAAAATGTTAAATAGGTTTTATTTACCACTTAAGATTTGCCTAAGCATATTATTCTAATCCAACAATTCATTTACTATAGATTTATTTCTATTAAATAACGAGGGGTAGCTATCTTTGTAATATATGTTAAATAAATTTGCTTACCACTCATATTGTTATACTACTTGGTTGTTGCAAGATGGGAAGCAATTTGTACGTTCAATAGTGAGTTCATCCATCTGGATACCATTTAATGCATAGTTACTCAATAAAACAATGCTCTTCAGACATTAAATCAACTCAAGCAAGATATTTGTATAAAGAATTGAGTGAAATGTAATCCAATGCAATAATTACGTCATTTTACAATAAAAAGAAGCTTATTATGATATCCACCTGTAACAATGCAAGCTAAAATAATTATCAACGCTATTTATATAGGGAAGAGTATATAGAAAAATATATAGAAAAAAAGTCATAGAACTATTGTAATAGTTATAATTGAGCCCTAAATTTTTCAATTGAATCAATTTAACACTAAATTTTTTCACATTGATACCAATTAAGTCCATCTAGCCTATTTAGAGGAAATTTGCTAATGTAGATGGTGATCGTTCTACATGACACTATCGACCTTGATGTAGGTATTTTCAATCATATTTAGATGATTTTTTTTCCTTCTCTTTTTCCTCTTTTCTTCTTCTTTCTATTTTTTACTATTAACGATCGAGGTTTAGCAAGCCACTCCCCCCCCCCCCCCGGCCACAAAACGAGGGCCGCAGGTGAGGGATACAAACCCTCGCCTAGATCTAAGTAAAGGGCAAGACTCTTGCTGTGGCTAGTGAGGGCTTAGCTGCGATGAGGGCTGGCACTTGCTTAGATTTGGGCAAGAGCACACAGCCCTTGCTAGCTGCATGCAAAGGCGATGACCGCTCATCAAGAAGGGCAGTGAGCCTCGCCTAGTGGCTAATGAGGGCTTGTAGGCCCTTGCCCATTGGTTTGCAGGGGCCACAACCCTCGCTAGCTGCTAGTGAGTGCCTAAAGCCCTCACCCATTGTTTGGCATGGGCTGTCGATTCGGGTCTCAACTAGCAATTAACGAGGGTTGCAGCCCTCACTAGCTGCCTACGAGGGCTTGTAAGCCCTTGCCCATTGGCTAAAAGGGGTTTTCGGGTCTCGATTGTTGGCTGGTAGTCCTTGTCAGCCATTAACAAAAAAATATAAAAAGGAAAAGAAGAAAAAAAGGAAAAGGAAAAACAAGGAAAAAATAATTAAAAATTCAACAATTATTAAAAAATATTTAAAAAATGTTCACACCGGAGGTGGTTGTGCCACATAGGATAATAGGCATCCATGTTGATAATTTCTGACCTAAATTGACCGGATGGACACAATTGGTACTAATTGGAAATGTTTGACTAAATTGATTTGATTGGAAATGTTTATGATTGAATTGGTAGTGATGCAAAATTCTTAGGACTTTTTTGGTACATATCCCTATTTATGTACGAGCAATCCAAACTACAATGTCAAGTGTAAAGAAGAAAAAAAGTGCTCATGCATTTCATGAGCACTCTTTATTATAGTATTAATTTACCACATTTATAAGAGCCAAATTATCACTTTAGTTTCAAGAGCTTAACTGCATTATTCTCTTAAGCTGATCAACTCTAGCTCGTAATTGGATAAAATGCATCTAACCTAAAAGGATGAATGTAATATATCAGCCCATACATATTTACCAACTCTACTAGGAGAGTACTAGGTATATTTTGTTGGAGAAATCTTTCCAGAGTATTTTGAAGCCGACAAAACATTTCTATCAGTCTAGTCTGGGTATCTGCAGATCGTCTAGTTTAAAGTCTGAAGACTTTCTGACTACCAGACTCAATATTCAAGACTCAAGATTCGAGACTTAAGACTCAAGACTCAAGACTATTCTCATTGACAGTCTTTCTGATCCAGAACCGAAGTATATGGTTGAGGATTTAATCCTATCTTCTGGAGAAGATCTTTTTGTTTGGATAAAGATAACGGATTCTTTTGTTCGTATCTAGATCAATTGAAGATCCGATGGTCGACGAAGTATTCTTGGAATGTTCTATTCTTGGAAACCAAGATCCTGATTGTATGGACGAACAGGATTGATGGGCTATCGTCAGGTTCCTTTTATAGCTCGAATGATCTTCTTGATTGATTCCGTCCAACGGGTAGATTGGAGGAATTCCTTTGGTAAGTGCCAACGGTATGATGGCATAAAGGAGTATAAAAAGGAAGACGTTCTAGTTGTTTAAGTACGTGATTGATAGAAAAATTCCAGAGTCTGAAGCACCTTGATTATTAGTCGATACAGTCTGAGCGAAATTGTATACACAGAGAGTGTCTATACTTGGTGATACCTTGAGCGAGTGTGGTTGATCATCTACACCGAGAAATCAAGGAAGATCAACACTGTAACATCTCTTTGTTCATAGTGGAATCCAGCCAAATTGGCTGTCAGTGCAGAAGAGTGGACGTAGGCTTGAATCAAGCCGAACCACTATAAACCGCGTGTTTAATTCTCTCTTTCCTTACTTAGTCTTACATTGATTATTACTCTTCGCAAATCCTTCAACTGTCTAAAGTATAGCGCAAGTATACAGAAATTATCAAGAAAAATCTTTGTATACCTATTTACCTCCTCTAGGTACTCGTACTAGCAATATCAATTGGTATCAGAGCCCGTGTTCTTACTTTGTTTGAAGTGTTTTACTTCAGAGTAAAAGATCCATGGCTAGTATGTTAGCACCAGGGCTGATGGAAGGGCAAAGCAATACCATATCACCCTACTTTGACGGAAAGGATTACAACATCTGGAAGAACAAGATGAAAGCTTTCCTACGATCCAAGGATCCTCTGGAATGGGACGTTGTGGAAAGAGGAATTACTCCTACTGCTGCATCAATCTCTGAAAGAGGAAAAGAAACTGTTGATGCCATCGGAATGACTCAGGAAGAGATAAACAAGATACAAGCACTCGATGCAAAAGCAATTTATTCTTTATATTGTGCCTTATCTCCAACTGAATATAACAGAATATCTTCTTGTGTTACAGCAAAAGAAGTATGAGATAGATTACACATCACCTATGAAGGGACAGATCGAGTAAAGGAGACCAGAATTAACATTCTCCTCGGTCAATATGAAGCCTTCAAAATGAAACCAGGAGAATCTATAACTGACATGTTTAGTCGTTTTACAGATATTGTCAATGGTCTTGAGAACCAAGGACAAAAAATTTCTGATCCCATGAAGGTGAACAAGCTACTGCGTGGACTCTCCAAGGAGTGGAATCATATAAAGACTTCAATAAGAGAAACGTAAAGAATTATGCCTCTATCTGTCGACGAGCTGATTGGAACTCTTCAATCATATGAAGTGGAACGAATTAATGAAGAAGAAGATCCAAGAGGTAAGAAATCTATTGCATTAAAATCAAATAATGACTCTGATGATGCAGATTCTGAAGATGATATGGACGATGAGGAGCTCGCCCTCATGATAAGAAGATTCAGAAAACTGAATAGAAAAGGCAGAAGGTTCAACTCAAAGAAACAAAGTTTCTAGAGACAGCAGACCAAGTCTGTTGATGATGAGGAACCAAACAAAGATGTAGTTTGCTTCGAATGTAAGAAGAAGGGACACATCAGACCCAACTGTCCTCTTCTGAAGAAGAAAAGAGGAAAAGCTGAGAAGTTTCGAAAAGCTCTTAAAGCCGAAACCTGGAGTGATACAGAATGTGAAGAAAGTGATAATGAATATGCCAACATATGTTTGATGGCACATTCAGACTCAGACTCAGATTCTGGATCAGACTCAGACAGTGAATTTGAGGTAAGTGATTTTAAAATTCCTGTTAAAGTCTCTAAATATATTGATGAACTGTGTTTCAGTCTTAAGACTTCTCTTAAAAGGATTTCCGAACTTAAAAAGGAAAACTCAGCTCTAAAACAAAAGGAAGTCATTTTAGAAGTAAGAGTTAAAAGTCTAGACCTAAATGTTTCTGCTCTTAAAGAAAAAGAAGATCTTTTGAAAGAAAATGTTTTCTTAAAAACGGACTTATCAAATATTTCAAAGAAGTTTTCGATAGGATCCGAAAAGCTTGAAAAAGTTCTTTCAGTTCAAAGACCTTACTTCAATAAGTCTGGTCTAGGCATGACAGCGGAAACAATTCCCTTGATTGATTTTCCTAAAGTTAAAGAAAGAATAAAGAAAAGACCGTCGAGAGAGGCTTACAAAAATCATTTCAAGAAAGTTTTTGTAAAGTCTGTTGGTCGAAATGCTCTAAGGTGTTCAAAGTGTAACAGTAAGGATCACTTTGAAAAAGAGTGTCCTATGGTTTGGAAGCCTGTTAAGAAAGTATGGCCTAATAATGTTTATCCTACTAACACCAAAGGACCCAAGAAAATTTGGGTACCAAAGAAAACTTGAGACTCTCTTTTAAATGCAGGTCTCCGTCAAGAAAAAGATAAAATGGTATCTTGACAGCGGATGTTCAAGACACATGACAGGAGACTCAAAGTGCTTCGTAAAGCTTGTTCAAGTAAACGGTGGAAATGTTTCATTTGGAGGAAATGGCAAAGGATGCATTGTGGGATTTGGAACTGTGAAAATTGGAAATCTCACGATAAGCAATGTTTCTCTAGTGGAAGGACTCAACTATAACCTCCTCAGCATTAGCCAACTGTGTGATACTGGTTTCAAGATCTCCTTTCAAGAAGGAATTTGCTATGGAATTAGTAAAAACTCTACTCAGTCTTTCATAGGTCGAAGACATGGAAACATCTACCTCTTAGACATGAAATTGAATGAATCTCAATGCCTAATTTCAATCCAAGATGAAGCAAGCTTATGGCACAGAAAACTTGGCCATGTCAATATGAAGCAATTAGCCAAAATCTCATCAAAGCAACTTGCTCGAGGTCTACCAAAATTACCATATCAAAAGGCTAATCTATGCACATCATGTATTCTGGGAAAGCAGGTAAGAAATTCATTTAAGCCAATAAATCATGTCTCTACTAATCATGTACTACAGTTGCTACATATGGATCTCTTCGGACCAACTAGAACCCAGAGTATTGGAGGTAAGAAATACTGCCTAGTAATTGTGGATGATTACTCCCGCTTTACTTGGGTATATTTCCTTGCAAGTAAGTCAGAAACCTTTTCGTATTTTGAAAAATTTGCTAAAAAGGTTCAAAATGAAAAAGGATGTGTTATCTCAAGTATAAGAACAGATCATGGAGGAGAATTTGAAAATCAAGATTTCACAAAATTGTGCGATGAATCTGGATTTAAGCATGTGTTCTCCTCTCCATACACTCCTCAGCAAAATGGAGTTGTGGAAAGAAAGAATAGATCTCTTCAAGAAATGGCTAGAACTCTTTTAATTGAAAGTAAAATTTCTTCACGATTTTGGGCTGAAGCTGTTTCAACAGCATGCTATATCATCAATAGAGTCTTCCTAAGACCTATTCTTGAGAAAACCCCTTATGAATTATTCAAAGATAAGAAGCCCATTGTTTCATACTTTCATGTGTTCGGTTGCAAATGCTTTATATTGAAAAATGCAAAAGATCGAGTTGGTAAGTTTGAAGAAAGATCAGATGAAGGCATCTTCCTTGGATATTCTACATCAAGCAAAGCCTACAGAGTCTACAACAAGAAGAGCCAGTCGGTGGAGGACTCAATGAACGTCAAATTTCAAGACTCTACGCAAGATGAATCCAGTCAGACTCAGTATGAAGAGTCTGAATCTGCTCCAGACCTTCCAAAGCTCACAACTCAAGAAGTATCTCAGACTCTGGAAGACCAGCATCAAGATGTTCATGAAGATTCAATTAAAGAAAGAGATCATCATCCAGACAAATCAACCAGTAACTGGAAGCACAAGTCCAGTCATCCTAAAGATCTCATTATAGGCGAAATTAATGAAGGAATTCGCACTAGATCCAAAAGATGTGAAGAGTCTAGTGCTGTGGCTCTCCTCTCTGAAATTGAACCAAAAAGCATAGAAGAAGCTTTATCTGATGAAAGCTGGATCGAAGCTATGCAAGAAGAGCTCAGACAGTTCAACATTAACGATGTCTGGGAATTGACATCTAAACCAAAAGGTAAAACTGTTATTGGAGCCAAATGGGTGTTCAGAAACAAGATGAACGAAAAGGGAAAAGTTGTACGGAATAAAGCAAGACTCGTGGCCAAGGGATACACGCAAGAAGAAGGAATAGACTATGATGAGACTTACGCTCCTGTAGCAAGGTTAGAAGCTATTCGTATATTACTTGCGTTTGCTTGTTACAAAAATTTCAGGTTATTCCAAATGGACGTCAAAAGTGTTTTCCTAAATGGATTTATCCAAGAGGAAGTTTATGTGGAACAATCGCCTGGATTTGAAGACCCAAAGAAGCCAGACTCAGTCTTCAGACTGAAAAATGCCCTGTATGGTCTAAAGCAAGCACCTCGAGCTTGGTACGACAAACTAAGTAAGTTCTTATTACACAACGGCTTTGTTAAAGGTAAAGTAGATACTACTCTATTCATCAAAAAGGAAAATAAAAGCTTTTTACTCGTTCAAATATATGTGGATGACATTATTTTTGGATCCTCTAATGAAAGTCTATGCAAGAAATTTTTTAAGTCTATGCAGGATGAGTTTGAAATGAGTATGATGGGAGAATTAACATTCTTTCTTGGCCTTCAAATAAAGCAATTGAAGGAAGGAACTTTCATTTATCAAGAAAATTATGCAAATGATCTTGTCAAAAGGTTTGGATTGGAAAATTGCAAGAAGACTGATATACCAATGTCAAGTTCTTTGAAAATAGACAAAGATGAAGAAGGAAAGAAAGTTGATCAAAAGCTGTACAGGAGCATCATCGGTTCACTTCTTTATCTAACTGCTTCTAGACCTGACATTTTGTTGAGTGTTTGCATCTGTGCTAGATTTCAATCAGATCCTAGAGAATCCCATCTCAGTGCTGCAAAACGTATCATTAAATACGTTGCTTCATCTTTAAGCATCGGTCTTTGGTATCCTAAGAAGGGAGACTTTAATCTTCTGGGATATTCATACGCAAATCTGGCCGACTACAGAGTCGATAGAAAGAGTACCTCAGGAACTTGCCAGTTGCTTGGAAGCAGGACAGTGTCTTGGCTTTCAAGGAAACAAAGCACTGTAGCTCTCTCAACAACAGAAGCAGAGTATGTAGCCCTTGGAAGCTGCTGTTCGCAAATTCTATGGATAAAACAACAGCTACAAGACTTTGGGATTGAAGACTCATGCACAGAAATCAAATGTGACAATACCAGCGCAATCAATCTCACCAAAAATCCAATTCTTCATTCAAGAGCAAAGCATATAGAGATTCGACATCCCTTCATTAGAGATCATATTCAAAATGGAGAAATCTCGATTCAATTTGTTGATTCAAAAAGTCAACTAGCGGATATATTCACAAAGCCTTTGGAGAAAAATCAATTCGACTTTATCCGTTCCAGACTCAACATTTTGAAGCTCGAAGAAGTTAAAGTCTAGAGACTCACCAACCTTCAGACTCAGAAAGTTGATGACCATCAGACTCAGAAAGTTGATGACCGTCAGACTCAAATCTCTCAGACTTAGACATTGATGACTATAGACTATAAGTTGTTATTTTATCTAAACTCGAAAAGGTATGATCTTTCGTTCAGTTATTTTGTAGTCTCCGTGAAAATCGAAAAACTTGTCTTTTCAAAAGAATTAATTTTGGCAGTTATTGATTTTGAAAAGAGGTATTCGTACATTTTCCTTGTACCGATTGAACTTCCCTTTTTAAAACTGAGTTATATATATACACAGTTTTCATTTTCAATCTTCAAAACCCTAAAAAGCATTCTCCTCCCAATCCGGTTTCTACTTCGTGATTCATCTTCGAGAAAGTTGTCATATTTACTTGGGAAAGCAAGCAAAGGAATCTTTCAGCGACAAGAAAGGATGTCTTCTTCGAGGAAGTCTTCAAGAATCGCGAACAGGGGACCACAGAGGATAAAGGAGGGACCTACCCACTTCGATCTCACCGAAGAGGAAGAGTTATCGAGTCAGCAACACAGCCCGATTCACTCTCCACCACGTCACTCAACGCCATCTACCCCACAAGGTGCGGGTCAACATCCGGAGGAAGAGGTAATCGAGGACGCAGACCCTGTAAGAGTCCAAAAACCCTCTTATATTTACAAACTCTCCGTGCATTGAAAAGTACTGGGACTCCATTGAAGTACGTGGATGATTTTCTTAAAGATAAGAATTATGGGAATGAGTATATCTTTCTGAAGAAAATGGAGGATTTGGGAATTGCTCCCAAGGGTAAAGCAGAGGAAGCGCTTGCGAATATTCCCAGTGACCCTCGTATGTCGGGACCAAATTTGACTGATGGGAACGACGATGACAAAATGTTCAGTAATTTTCAACCGAGAATGGGTGTTGCTGCGAAGGTGAAGGGAAAGAGGATGGAGTTATTTAAATCGAAGGAACAGGAAAATTTGTTCTTTAAACTGCTGAAACGAGGGGTGATAAACCCTAGGAGTGTCGATTTCGATTTCTTGGATGCTGTGAATGTGAACTTAAGGAAGAAGTTCAGTCTGCTTCAACTGGAACGCTTTTGCACTGATACCACGGACGGATATGCACAACTGACTGCATATTTCTATTCAAATCTTAGCTTTATCGATGCGAATAGAATATCTTTCAGTGTTCGAGATCAGGATTATGTGTTGGATGTGGATATGTTGGCGGACATAATTGGAGTTGAACGAGGACGTTATCAACCAGTCAAAGTCTCAGTTGCTCGTGCCACAATGGACCTTGTCGAAGATAGAGATATTGAGGGAAAAATCATCTATTCAAGGATGCGTGCCATCAATATTGTGTTGCACAAAATTGTTATCAATTGCATTAGGCCGAAGTCTACATCAAAGACTGATGTGTCTAATTCCGAAGCAAAATTGATGTACGCAATCAACTCAGGGAAGAAGTTCTCTCTCCCTCACACTATTCTCTTTCACATGTACAGAGCAATGTCGAAAGATAAGGGACAATTGCCTTACCCAGGTCTGGTGACCAAGATCTTCAGACACATGAATATTGAACCGCCACATTCACTTTGTGTTCGACCGTGCGACAAGATGGTGGTAGGTTTAAAGATGTTGACGAAGATGCGTCTGAAAGAACTTTCCAAGGCAATGGAGAAATTCAGAGTGAAAACTCCAGTTCCGTTTGCTTCAAAGAGGAAAGGAAAGGAAGCCATTGGTGCCCCATCCAAAAAGAAGAGAACTCTCATCTTGGAGGATGAAGATGAGGAGGAAGATCTCACAATCACTGCCTTGATAAGGACAAGACGTTCTGTTCCCCAATCAACAGAACATCAGAAGAAACAGAGAGAAGAAGAGGAGAAGGACAAGAACAGAGAAGAAGAAGAGCAGAGAGAGAAGAAGAAAGAAGCTGAAGAAGAAGGAGAAGAAGAGCAAGAAAAGTCTGCAACTGAATCTGGAGAGAAAGATACAGAAGAGCATGATCATCACTCTTCCCCTCTTGATGTCCTAGAGACAGGGGGAGTTGGCGAGCAAGAAAGGTCCTCACCTCATGCTGCCAATAGTGAAAGTCTAAGACAATCTCCAGCAGCCCCAGAAGAATTTCAGGCTTCTCAATTGCCTGAAGAAGGTCACGATACGTCAGAACCAAATCTGCAAGACTTTACAGAAGCGCCATCGTCTGCATTCACTCCATCTGAGAAAGCAAATGCTAGCACACAGACGGATAATTCTGCAGATTTTCGTCGTATTATGGATATTCTTCTGGAAATGCGTGGCCAAATCTATGCTCTGGACTGTGAAGTTCAAGCCATGAAGAATGCTAGACAAGCATCTTCAGTTACCCTGGAGGACAAAATGAAAGACCTCGCTCTACAACTTCAAGCCAATGCCAAAGGAGAGGAGGTAGCTCAACTAAGGGAAGACTTGAAGAGGCTAGAAGGAATAGTCCAGTCCATGGGAGATTTCCAGATCGTGCGCATTCCCAAGCATATATGACTCATTTCTCACCTTTTTAATGATGACAAAAAGGGGGAGAAGCAATTTGAACCAACCAACCAAACTTTCTTTAAACTTTCTTTGACTTTAAATTTATTTTTGTGGTTGAATGTGTTTGTTTTTGAGTATGACTTGAGTGAACTTGGGTGTGAACTTGAATTTGACTGAATTGGCTGTGGATTTAGATGCTTGACTGTTTGCATTTATATCAAGTATTGTTATATGGTATTACTCATGAAAGACTAACCAATTTTCTGTGGATGCAGAGTCTGGTTGTTTTGTTAAATCTTTATGAGATAGCCATATTGCTTGAGAAATGTTTTTGCAGGTCAAAGTGGTTCAAATCTACAGGAAAGTTTTGTCACCATCAAAAAGGGGGAGATTGTTGGAGAAATCTTTCCAGAGTATTTTGAAGCTGACAAAACATTTCTATCAGTCTAGTCTGGGTATCTGCAGATCGTCTAGTTTAAAGTCTGAAGACTTTCTGATTACCAAACTCAATATTCAAGACTCAAGATTCGAGACTTAGACTCAAGACTCAAGACTATTCTCATTGACAGTCTTTCTGATCCAGAGCCGAAGTATATGGTTGAGGATTTAATCCTATCCTCTGGAGAAGATCTTTTTGTTTGGATAAAGATAACGGATTCTTTTGTTCGTATCCAGATCAATTGAAGATCTGATGGTCGACGAAGTATTCTTGGAATGTTCTATTCTTTGAAACCAAGATCCTGATTGTATGGACGAACAGGATTGATGGGCTATCGTCAGGTTCCTTTTATAGCTCGAATGATCTTCTTGATTGATTCCGTCTAACGGGTAGATTGGAGGAATTCCTTTGGTAAGTGCCAACGGTATGATGGCATAAAGGAGTATAAAAAGGAAGACGTTCTAGTTGTTTGAGTACGTGATTGATAGAAAAATTCCAGAGTCTAAAGCACCTTGATTATTAGTCGATACAGTCTGAGCGAAATTGTATACACAGAGAGTGTCTATACTTGGTGATACCTTGAGCGAGTGTGGTAGATCATCTACACCGAGAAATCAAGGAAGATCAACACTGTAACATCTCTTTGTTCATAGTGGAATCCAGCCAAATTGGTTGTCAGTGCAGAAGAGTGGACGTAGGCTTGAATCAAGCCGAACCACTATAAACCGCGTGTTTAATTCTCTCTTTCCTTACCTAGTCTTACGTTGATTATTACTCTTCGCAAATCCTTCAATTGTCTAAAGTATTGCGCAAGTATACATAAATTATCAAGAAAAATCTTTGTATACTTATTCACCCCCCTCTAGGTACTCGTACTAACAATATCATATTTACCACAATATCTGTTGAGATACCAACATATTTGGCCTATCGACATATACAATTGTCGATAATAACTTTGACACAATAAAGTTGACATCTAATATTAGAAAACACCATCTTATCGAATTCTATGCAAAATTCTTTGGTAACCAAAAGGCAATGCCATGACTTTATGCTTTTAAGTTTTATTGTGTTGATACTTCGTTATATGCATGCTATTTAGTTCTATAAATATTGCCTTAAGTTTGTATTTACGTTGTTCTTTTTTTTACACTTGTTTTTACAACGTCATTATACACGAAAGTTTGACAAACATCTTGGCCCTCCAAGTAAATTTTATTATGAAGTCTTGTTAAGGCTTTTGCAATGTCATTGGCTTGTGTTGAACTTGCTGGAAAGGGGATTTTCATAGGCTCTCTCAATCCAACTAGAACAGAGTAGAAACCCAATAGCCAAGAGTAGAGCAAGAAGTATGTAAAGCGGGCTAACCTTAGGCCAAACAACAAAAAGCTTAAGATAATTGTTCTGTATCGAAGTTGGAAGTGTCATCTCTAAAGTGACCAACATAAATGAAATCTAGCCTGGGTAAATGACATAAATATCTAGAACTTTTACAAGCATAAATTCACCAATAATAGATGTTTACTTAACTAGCCCATTACTTTCCAGGCAATACTGATCAACCGCCAGTCTGCCATCAAATCCATTTGTTAAGAAAAACTATTGTATGAGAAGCAAGAACAAGGAAAGGACTCATCGACTTACTCTGATAGACCATACTGCTAAATAATTGATTTGAACAGACAGGACGCTTACAATATTTCTGATTGGAAAGACACCAAATATACTGAAGCACAAAAGCCCACTTTATCTCCAATGCGAAAGATATGCAAACATTACTTTGAAGAATTTGAGAGCTCTACAAATGAATCTTGAACATCGTCAGTTAAACCAGCATCTCCGGGCACTAGTCCGGGCATTTGAGTTACCAGAAGCATTCTATAATGGGCTGTTGGCATTCTATAATGGGCTGTTGGACCTAGAGGGAAGAATCAAGTAGTGCAATCTTGAAATGCCAAAGAGTTACCAGAAGCATTCTATAAACGAATGAATAATTGCTTTCCAGTTGGGACATAAAAAAGATGAAAAAAAAATAAGAGATTAAAGCTAAGGAGGCAAACAAATCAACAAGTTACAGATGACACCAAACATACTCTTTCAAAAAATCTTCCATAAAACCCATAGTAAAGCTGTTGGACTGTGAACTAAGATTCTAAGTATTTAAGAAAACCAGACTAAAACAACTATCTAACTGCAAACGGTGTGAGCCATAAGATATCTATTATTAATAATAAATATTAGAAAGTTGTATCAACTTTTAAGTTGAAAAATGCCACATACTCTATTAACTTAGCATCCTCCTCCCAGTTGAGACACACCACAACTGTCATATGGGACTTCAAGCTTCTTAACAGTTTTCCATTCTGCTTGTTATTTATACCATGCTAGAAATGATTATACTACAGTGCGCATAACTGCTGCAAGCGCTAGCATATCAAAAGCAGCACATTACATACCCATTGTTCCATAAAGACAGCTATTTTGGTAAGATAGCATTCATTATGTACAAACAAACTTGCTTCTCAGTAAAATGTAATCTATGAAGAGGATGATTAGTAATAAACTGGTAGAAAAAAGTTCAGTGACATTCTCTGCCATTCTACTCATGACCAAGCAGCTATAGCTTAATGGAAACATAACCAGTCATTTACAAATTTTTCCACCCACAAGCATAATTGAACACATACTAATCATATCATTTAAGAGTCACCTAAATAATTACCTTCCTAATTTGACTGAACTTAACATATTTTACAAATAATTGAAAGAAGCTATAATTTTGATGAAAATGAGCATGTCACAAATGAATGCTTCTACATGACACCATCCACTTAGACCATAAATCCTCACAATGAGTTGGAACCCAACAAAACTTATGCTTTAATTTGTCGTTGACGATTGAATTAGTTTAAATCATTAATGACGACATTAGCATCGAGGTGGAATTTTTTTGTCCTAAACGAGAATGCAATTAAGCATATCAATTAGATTCAAGTCCTAAAGTACATAGATCTATTGAATAGTACATAATTATATATGATATTTGATTAAAGTAATTCACCGTTGATTTCACCGATTAGATATGAGTCAATCAATTTTCTTGATTCATAATTTAGTTCATGCATCAAACAATGTAGTGTCAAAAACATTTTTTGGCTTTGATGTAGGACAATGAGTCCCACCATAAAGAATAAACATTTAAGCATCATGTGCAAAACTGCCTAGGCATTACACCTAGGGTTTCTTAAGCAAGACACCAAAGTAGAATCACATCACACAATCTGCGAAGCAAACACTTACCAAGTTCAATAAATTATCAACTCTATTGAAAGGTAAAACTTACAACTATCTTTGTAGACCCTCTAAAAGTTCTACTCCTAGTTGAAATAGGAAATCTCTAAACAAGAAACATTATTGGAGTATACATAAGGTCCTACTACTCAAACTTAAAATGAAAAGGGAAACTCCATAAAATCCTAACAATCGCAAATCCTAGTTGATAAATTCGGAAACATCTAGCAGAATCTTGATCCTTGTTTGAGTTTCAAAGTCAATCTTCACCAAAAACTTGGGAGTCACCTTGCATGACTTGTTGGCTGCATCAAGCTCAGTGGATGGATTGATTGTCATATACTAAATTCTACTAATGGGAATCCAATTACAATACCCGATAATACTCAAATCCATATTTAATCCTGATTGTCTCATACTAAATTCTATGAATGGGAATCCGATTACAATCCTATGTACATGATCTTTGTGTCTTTGTAGTAAAATGGATACTTATTTGACAGAAAATAAAATAAAATGTAGCAATACCTCATGTCTGGAAATAATAACATTAGTTGACTTTGAAGTGTCGCTATCATTAGTTATTACCTAACAATAAAAATAACACCATACTTTACAATTAATTTACATCTGTCATTGAATACCAATCTCAAACATTATAACAGATTTTATGATTCTATTACATGATATTCACGATCCATAATCCATACATTTAATTTTTTGATTCATGACTCATATTTCCATGTGACAACTAAAAATGACCCTAAGTGGTTACTACTTAATAGTTAACACAATTAATAAACGAATATTGTTCCAAATTCAAAGTTCAAACTGCGAAATAGAAATTGACTTATGTAATCTATCTAAGTAAACAAGGGTGCCAACTTGATTAACGACCTGATCTATCATGATATGTTCATATTTAGGTCATTAAGTTCTCTAATAATAACCATACATGAATTTTGTTTCCATAGTGGTTACAAATTACAATTTGATCACACCATATAAATATAACATTTCATGTAAACCTAGGATTTTGTAAGCTTACGAATAGTTTCTTTTCAAACTTATTTGAGATTGATGACGAAATGGATATTGTACATATGTTGTGTCAGTCATGTTAGGATTGGAATGACCCATTCAATTCGATATAAGTAGTTAACCGGGTTATTCACCTTCTGTAATTTGTTGACCTATTTAATAAATGAGTCGTGTTCAAATAGAGGTTTCTAATAAAATTTTTCGTTAGTCTTATCCTGCTCAAATTCACATACCTAGCAATCCATTGTGAATTTGAAATTGACAGACATGACCAATAAAAATGGATTGCCATCTTCATTAGCATTTGAATGTTTGTTCAGCAAGTTTGCTATTTGCATTCATCATGCAGATTTTACGCAAATCAGAATCTTCCCCACAAGAGATTAGAGAAGAACATGACCTGATCATAAAGGACTGTTGCAGAAGAAATTTCTAGTTGAGAAGTAATGAGGGTGACATTCAAGTAACAACATAGAAAACTTACTTTGACATCATGCAATAAAATCATACCATCTTCAAGTCCCAAGACAGCAACCGTGCCATCAGGATGCCAGCATAATGATGTTATACATTTTCCTGGAGTAGATTAGAATGACTAAGAAGAGCCAGTATTGATGACACACATTGAGATGTGCAAATAAAGTGAGTTCATTATAAAACAAAAAAGAACAAAGAAGGAATAATCTATTCCCAATAAAATTAACACAAGAAGAGGAAAGATAGACTGGACACATTAACCAACAAAAGGTTAATGAAAATTTGTGAAGTGAGGCAAAACGTCATAACTGTACAATATAACTAAGAGGGATGTCGGTCACTTGATAGAGGATCTCTTTGGGCAAGTAGATCATACGAAGGGAGGGAATCTATATCTTATTGGCAGGCTCCAATCCAATAACTAAATCAAAAATATTTTGTTGTTCAACTATGGAAACTCAGTGTAGTTGGATGCACGAAAGCTTACTTCAGGCGAAAATTACAGGTGTACTAGTATTTACAACTTAGCCTTAACAGAACCATTCAAGGATTGGCTCAAGTAATATAGTGCACTCAAAACATTCTCCATATCCAGAAGACAAGATGACAAACGAAGCATTGAGATGTTTCTGGAGAAAAAATATCCTCTCTGAAGTTTTATAGTGTGAATAGACAGGAAGAACTACCAAGGCTAGGCATAATATCCTAAGCTCTTATGAATTTAAATTACCAAAAGATTAAGCCATATATGATCTTAACATACTTGGATGCAGCTCCCTTAC
This sequence comes from Eucalyptus camaldulensis, assembly GCA_019915185.1. Lineage (NCBI taxonomy): Eukaryota > Viridiplantae > Streptophyta > Magnoliopsida > Myrtales > Myrtaceae > Eucalyptus > Eucalyptus camaldulensis. The sequence continues at coordinate 10,062,597 of JAHSVA010000013.1, read as the reverse complement.
CCTCCTGTCTCTTTGCTTTCTCCAATTCCCCAGTCTGTCCCTCCGACCAAATTGTCATACAATTATGCAGCAAAGCTCGATATATATCCTATTCAAAAGTTGAACTCCCATGAGTGAACTTGATTAATCAAAATGCTGTGACGAAATGCCCTTCTATAATGAGAAGAAGATAAATTAAACTTCAAGCAATACAAAAAGTGAGAAACTTTCCCCCTTTAGTCTATGTTTCAGTGTCCACTAAATATCTTGTGTAGCGCATGCTCAGTCAGTAAGAATGCTCAATCAGTAAAAGAAGACGAGTCAAAGGTAAAATTGCATTGTGAGAGTCACCGGCAGAAATGTAAGATCTTTTTAGATGCCTGATGACATTTAGATGGTATTCTGCAGGGGCTAAACCTGCAAACTCCAAGTGGGCAACAAGCATTTCTGCATCGGACATAGCTAGTCTATCTAGCATAAATGGCATCCCCCAATTCATGTTCTTCATTTTCATGGACACTTCAACTGGTGTCTGAAGGGAAAAAGATTGGCATACAAGAGTATGGTACACTTGTGGTCAGTGTAGATGACTGTTGGCTAGGCTATGGAAAAAATCTCTCCCAAGGCAACAACCTGGTCGAGAAGTTGATAGGAATCCGTTGCGCCTATAAATAAAAAAAAAAAAAATCCCTTCATTCAACCAATACCAGCTTGGAATTCTTTACTTGCAACTAAGTCATCTCTAGATTTCCACTCGCATCACCTACATTCACTCTTTGTTTCAGTGTAAAAGACCAACTCCTTGGTTCGACATCACCTTCTCATTCAGACTTCCAAGCACTTGATACCTCTATATTCGTCCAATTCTCTACCGAACGCAATTCAACCTAGATTGGCACTTACAGTGGTTCTTATGGCGAAAAGGGAAGAGTAGCACATTTAGGAAAAGCTAAAGAAGTAGAATGAGATAAGGCCAACGGCTAAATGGGCACGCACACCAAGCCATCATCGAAGAAACGAACTTTCTTGACTCGAAGCAATACCTAGGAGAGATTTTCCACAGCCTTTGCCAATTGAAGCAATGAATCACCCCCACCGTCGTGTCATCCGTGACCATCGCCACCAAATCCTTCTCCGAATTCCGCTCCACCATCTTCACCCGCCAATTGGAAGAAATCGAGCCAAAACCTCACTAAACCGAGTCGGAAAACAATCGAATCGACCGGCCCATTAGGTCACCGAACCCGAGAAGCCATAGCGGTTTGTCGGTCTCCATTGCTAGAAAGCTCCGCAAGCAGCTCGGAAACGCAGTGTACAGAAGTGACGGAGGAAGTTGAAGAGCGAGACGAAGAATGGAACAGCGAAGAGAGGAAGGAGGTCCAACTGGGCCGGGCTAGGCCGGACTTTATGACTATACAGCCCTATCAAACGACACCCGAAACCACCCTTTCGGGCCCATGGAGGCTGAAGGGTCCCGGCCCGCTAAACTCATGAGACGTCGCATTGATGTGAATGGAGTGAATTAATTATTGAAATGTGATTTGGAATAAGGAACGTGACCATCTTCATTTGCTTGAATGACAATGATCATGTCGATGCAAGTGAAAATCCAAAAGCTTTTTTTAGACCCAAGCCAAATTGCCATGAGGCCCAATGGTTTAAGCTATTACATGAATCAGCAAAAGCCCTAACTTAAAAAGAACTAAAATATTTTGTTCAAGTCAAGTTGGTTTGGGTACTTTTAACACCCCTAGCTATTGTGAGTCATTGTGCCCTTTGGCTACTTGGCGCATGGTATTTTTTTTCAAACTAATACATAAAAAGTCAACTTAATCAATGGACGGAGGGTAATGAAAGCTTATTGGAGTAGATGCCAATATGCTTGTTGTATTTTTTTACTATATATGCACTAGTAACTATATTCTATGAAATTCCATATGAACTTCCTAGGGATAAGAACACTAATAATGCCATAACGCACTCACTTGATTGATATAATTTTTTTTTCCACTTACTTGAGTACCACATCGGTGTAAAATCATTCATTTGAGTGACTATTTTGACAATTCATCCTAAGTGGCTTTTTCACTCAATTTTATATTCCAATGTGGTTTTCTAAGTCTAGTGTTTTGTCCAACATGTCGAGTTTAGAAAATGTATCTCTCTCCTTCTCTCTAAATGCTTTCTCTATTGAAACGATAATCTCTCTCTCTCTCTCTCTCTCTCTCTAAATGCTTTGTCAAACGATAACATTTTTTTCATCCCTAAAAGCTTCCTCTATGAAAGTTGTAGACCCCATAGAAGAAAAAGCTTCCTCTCTTGCACGCGTCCTCTTTCTTCTTTACTCACTCTCTCTCTCTCTCTCTCTCTCTCTCTCGCTCACTCAATGTCATCTCTCTCACTCGATAGAGACTAAAGGCATGGAAAAAGGCAATAGTCTAGACTAAGGCTTCTGCAATGTCCTTGGCCTAGATTATACTTTTTGGAAAGGGGAAGATCTTCATAGGCTCTCTCAATCTTCCTAGAATAGAGCAACAATAGTTTGGAGAGAAGCAAAAAGGATGCAAGGCAGGCCAACCTTAGGCCAAACAACAAAAAGCTTCAGATTAGTGTTCAGTATCGAAGTTGGAGGTGTCATCTCTAAAGTGACCAACACAAGTGAGATCTAGGCTAGGAAATGGCATAAACATCTAGAACTTTTACAAGCATAACCTCGCCTAGGATAGTTGTTTACTTATCCAGCCCATTACTTTCCAGGCAATACTGATTTGCTGTTAGTCTACCATCAAATCCCTTTATTAAGAGAAATAGTTGTATGAGAAGCAAGGATAAGGAAATGACTCATTTACTAAAATGATAGACCATATAGCTAAATATTTGATTTTAATAGACAGGACACAATATTTTCAATTGGAAAGACCAAATATACTGAAGCGCAAAACCCCATCTTTATTTCCACTACAAAAGCTATGCAACCATTGCTTTGGAGAATTTAAGAGCTCTACAAATGAATCTTGAACGCCATCAGTTAAACCAACATCTCTGGCTACTAGTCTAGGCATTCGAGGAACTCTTGGAGCTGGAGGGAAGAATTGAGTAGTGGATCTTCAAATGCCAAAGAGTTACTGGAAGCATTCTATAAAACAAGTGAATAATTACTTTCCAGTTGGAAAATAAAAAGACGAAAAAAATATGAAATTAAAGCTAAGGAGCCAAACAAATCAACAAGTTACAGATGACACCAAACATACGCTTCCAAATTTTTTTCCATAAACCCATACTAAAGCTGTTGGACTATGAAATAAGATTCTAAGTTTCAAAAAAAAGTAAGAACACCACACTCAACTAACTACTTAATTGCAAACGAATCATTATAAAATGTGTGAGCCATAAGCTATCTGCTATTGGTAATCAAGATCACGAAATCGTACCAACTTTTAAGTTGAAAGATGCCATACTCTATTCACTTGGACATCCTCCTCCCAATTGAGACACCCTAAATGCAATACTTCAAGCTTCTCAATAGTTTTCCATCCTACTTAATATTTATACCATGTTAGAATGATTATACCCCAATGTGTATGACTACCGCAAGCACTAGCATGTCAAAAGCAGCACCTTGCATATATATAGTTTTATAAAGACAGCTACTTTGATAAGTAACATTCATCATGTACAAACAAATTCTCTTCTCAGCAATGCTTATGTACCAATAAGTGCTATATTGGATTTGAATTAATTTTGGATCCATCTATATTGATTGACTACAATCCATGGAGTGGACGATTAGTAATAAACTGGTAGAAATCTCAAAGAAACAGAATTGCAACAGCCTCAGCTATGTACTCAGCCATTCTACTCATGACCAAGCAGCGATAGCTTGATTAAAACATAACCAGTTATTTACAAACTTTTCCACCCACAAGCATAATTTGAGGCACACACAAGTCGTATCATTTAAGAGTCACCTAAATTATCACCTTTCTAATTTGACTGAACTGAACAAATTTACTAACAATTGAAAGAAGCTATTAATTTTGATGAAAATGAGCATCTCACAGATGAATGCTTCAGTATGACACCATCCACTTAGGCCATAGATTGTCACCATAAGCTGGACCCCAATAAACACTATGTTGTAATTTGTCATTGACGATGGAAATAATTTCAATCATTGATGACAACATTGGTAGCAAAGTAAAAATTTTGTCCTACACAAGAATGCAATTGAGCACATCAATAAGAGTCAACTCCTAAAGTATTTAAATCTATATATGTGATTAAAGTAACTCATTGCTGATTTCACTAATTAAATATGAGTCAATCAATTTCCTTGATTTATAATTTAACTCATGCATCAAACAATGTAACGTCAAGAACATTTCATGGCTTGATGTAGGACTAAGTCCCACAATAAAGAATAAATATTTAAGCATCACATGCAAAATTGCCTAAGCAATACACCCAGGTTTTCTTAAGCATCACACCAAAGATGAATTGCATCACACAATCTGCAAAGCAAACACTTGCCAAGTTCAATAAATTATTAACTCTATTGAAATAGGAAACCTCTAAACAAGAACCATGATTGGAGTATACGTAGATCCTACTACTAAAGCTTCAAAAAAGAAAGAAAAGGAAACTTCATAAAATCCTAATAATACTCAAATACTAGTTGATAATTTTAGTGATTAAACTTCAAGAAGAATCATGATCCTTGTTTGAGTTTCAAAGTCAATCTTCACCAAAAACTTGGTAGTCAAGTCATCTTGCATGATTTTGTTGGCTGCATAAGGCTGAGTGGATGTTTTGGTTGTCTCGTACTCAATTCTATTAATGGTAATCCAATTACAATACTATGTATAAGACCTTTGTGTCCTTGGAGTCAAATGAGTACTCATTTGGCAAAAGAAAATTAATTTGTAGCAATATTTCATGTCTAGAGATAATAAAATTAGTTGAATTTGAAGTATCTTTATGATTAGTTATTATCTAACAACTAATTTACATATGTCACGGAATACCAATCTCAAATATTATGTCAGATTTTATGATTCCATGGGATGAAAATCACAATCCACAATCCGAAGTTTTTATTTATTTATTTATTGATGTCTCACATTTCCATGTTGCCACTTTGGTGAGGCTACTTTATAGTTAACTCAATTAATAAATGAATATTGTTCTGGGTTCAAAGTTCAAACCGCAAAACACAAATTGACTCATGCAATCTATCTAACTAAACAATAGAGCCAACTTGATCAACAACCTAACCTATCATGACCTGTTTATATTAAGTTCAGTAACTTCTCTAATGAAAAATCATACATGAATTTGGTTTCCACAGTTGTTACAGATTACAATTTGATCACATCATATAAATATAACATTTCACGTAAACCTAGGATTTTGTAAGCTTATGGCTAGTTTCTTTTCAAACTTATTTGACATTGATGAAGATATGCATATGGTACATATGTCACGTTGGTCATGTTAGGATGGGAATGACCCATTCTATTCGATCTAATTAGTTAAATGGGTTATTCGTCTATTGCCTATTTATCTATTGCCTATTTAACAAATGGGTCATGTTCAATTAGAATTTTCCGTCAAAATTTTTTCTTAATCTTATCCTGCTCAGATTGACCTATCTACCAATCCATTATTAACTTGACATTGAGAGACATGACTAATAAAAATGAAGTGCCGTCTCTATTAGTAGCTGAATGCTCTATCAGCAAGTTTGCTGTTTGCATTGCATCATGCAGATTTTGAGCAATTCAGAATCTTTCCCAAGTAAGACTAGAGAAGAACACGTTCTGATGATAAAGGAATGTGGTAGGAGGAATCTCTAGTTAAGAAGTAATGAGAGTAATGTTCAAGTAACAACATAGAAAACTTACTCTGACATCATACAGTAAAACTAACTCATGTAATCTATCTAACTAAACAATAGAGTCAACTTGATCAACAAACAGCTTATACTTAGTTCAGTAAGTTCTCTAATGAAAAATCATACATGAATTTGGTTTCCATGGTCGATACAGATTACAATTTGATCACACCATATAAAAATAACATTTCATGTAAACCTAGGATTTTGTAAGCTTATGGCTAGTTTCTTTTCAAACTTATTCGACAATGATAAAGATATGCATATGGGAGGGGAGAAACCCTTGACGAAATCTCCTAGGATAGTTGTTTACTTAACCAGCCCATTACTTTCCAAGCAATACTGATTTGCTGTCAGTCTACCATCAAATCACTTTATTAAGAAAAACTGCTGTATGAGAAGCAAGAATAAGGAAAGGACTCATTTACTGAATATGATAGACCTTATAGCTAAATATTTGATTTGAACAGACCGGACGCTTACACTCTTTTCAATTGGAAAGACACCAAATATACTGAAGTGCAAAAACCCATCTCTATCTCCACTGCAAAGGCTATGCAAGCATTGCTTTGAAGAATTTGAAAGCTTTACAAATGAATCTTGAACGTCATCAGTTAAACCAGCATCTCCGGGTACTAGTCCAGGCATTTGAGGAACTCCTGGAGCTGGAGGGAATAGTTGAGTAGAGCGACTTCAAATGCCAAAAAAGTTACCAGAAGCGTTCTATAAAACAAATGAATAATCACTTTCCAGTTGGAAAATAAAACGACGAAAAAATATGAGATTAAAGCTAAGAAGCCAAACAAATCAACAAGTTACAGATGACACCAAACATACGCTTCCAAAAAATCTTCCATAAACCCATACTAAAGCTGTTGGGCTGCAAAATAGGATTCTAAGTTTGAAAAAGAAGTATTTAAGAACACCACATTAAAATAACTACTTAACTGCAAACGAAGCATTATGAAAAGTGAGAGCCATAAGATATCTGCTATTGGCAATAAAGATCACGAAATTGTACCAACTCTTAAGTTCAAAGATCCCATACTATATACACTTGGGCATCCTCCTCCTAGTTGAGACACACCCCAGCTGTCATACTTCAAGCTTCTCAATAGTTCTCCATTCTGCTTAATATTTATACCCTATTCGAATGATTGTAGCACAGTGTGCATAACTGCTGCAAGCACTAGCATATCAAAAGCAGCACCTTGCATATTTATAGTTCCATAAAGACAGCTACTTTGGTAAGTAACATTCATTATGTTCAAACAAATTCTCTTCTCAGCAATTCTTATGTACTCATAGGTGCTATATTGGATTGAATCAGATTTCGGATCCATCTTATATTGATTGACTGCAATCCATGAAGTGGATGATTAGTACTAAACTGGTAGAAATCTCAAAGAAATGGAATTGCAGCAACCTCAGCCATGTACTCAGACATTCTACTCTTGACCAAGCAATTATAGCTTGATAAAAACATAACCAGTTATTTACAAACTTTTCCACCCGCAAGCATAATTGAGGCGCACACAAATCCTATCATTAAAGAGTCACCTAAATTATTACCTTCCTAATTTGACTGCATTGAACAAATTTTACTAACAATTGAAAGAAACTATTAATTTTGATGAAAATGAGCATCTCACAGATGAATGCTTCAGTATGACACCATCCATTTAGACCATAGGTTCTCACAATGAGCTGGACCCCAGTAATCACAATGCTGTAATTTGTCGTTGACAATTGAAATACTTTCAATCGTTGATGAAAACATAAGCAACGAAGTAAAAATTGTCCTACACGAGAATGCAATTGAGCACATCAATAAGATTCAACTCCTAAGTATATAAATCTATTAAATGAATATATTAATTCTGTATGATATGTTAAGTAATTCACCGCTGATTTCACCAATTGGATATGAGTCAATCAATTTCTTTGATTCATAATTTAACTAAAGCATCAAACAATCTAATGTCAAAAACATTTCCTGGCTTTTGATGTAGGACTAAGTCTCACAATAAAGAATAAATATTTAGGCATCACACATAAAATTGCCTAAGCAACACACCTAGGGTTTCTTAAGCATCACTCCAAAGATGAATTGCATCACACAATCTGCAAAGCAAGGATTTGCCAAGTTCAATAAATTATCAACTCTATCGAAAAGTAAAAGTTACATCTATATTTGTAGACTCTCCAAAAGTTCTACTCCTAGTGGAAATAGGAAACCTCTAAACAAGAAACATTATTGGAGTATACATAAGATCCTACTACTCAAGCTTTAAAAAAAAAAAATCATTGATGCGGATGTGGCAGATTAGTTGTTGAAACGTAATTTGGAAAAAAGCAATGTGATCATAAAAAAAAATGCTAATGATTTATTCAAATCAACATCTCACGAGATATAACAAACACTTACGCTTGCTTAAATGTCGAGACGATGAGCCAAGCAAGAACCCAACCAAGCCATTTGCCATCAACCCTTGAAACACTTCGGCCGGATACAAATACTCGACCAAGAGCCAATTTGTGAGCTTTATGCTAAACTCCCGTTATAAGGTATTCATGCGCGTCAATGATACAGTCGGAAGAAGCAATGAGATCCAATGTCTTCTTTTTCTTTTTTAATTAGAGCTAGACAATTCATCCTGTTATAAGGTGCCCCTTTGCTCCACCAAGAAAATCCCATTTTTCCACTTGTGAATCCAGAGTCAAAGACTCACAATCAGGCAAAGAAAATGGCACACCTTCGACCTCTGCCGCAAGTGATAGTACCTAAGCACATCCAACAATTGAAAGGCAAAAAGAATACGATAATTAGCTCTTCCTTCCAAATACAATTACAACAATCCAGCAAGTATATGCTTTGAGAGCTATTTTGGTCCCATGATAAATTGGGTAGTGTTAAAGCTTTCCAATGTTAAAATAATATAACTTATATACTAATTCTAGTCGACAATTGCTTTTTCAGTATTTAGAAAATAAGAGACAACTACTTTTCATTAATAATGTATCATGATCTTTGGAATCATGATTATGCTCTACTGAGCAGGAAAAAAGAATGACCCTAAACCAGCTGCCTTTTCCTCGGTCTTTTAGTAGTTATTCTAAACGCACGATATGTATTGGCACCAGTTCATCAGGCAGAGTAGCGAACAATGTAAACCAGATTCATTGTGCTGAAGTTTGGAATGAATTTCTATAACTCGAGGAAGAGGAAACATGAATCATACATAAGTATGAACCAAAGGGGTTAAATTTGAAATCAAAATCAATTTGCTCATCCGAAGGTACCAATTACCAATCAAAAGCTTAGTCACATTATGGTGCTTCTGAGTCAGTCCCTCAACTAGGCTGCAATACCCTTTGTAAAAGTCAAACCAATTTTGAACAAAACAATCAGTTGGCCTTCCAAAATCCTAGCCTCTCATAATTAAAAAAAAAAAAAGTTCAACTCTGCTTCAATCAAGGATGAGACTTCCCTTACCAGCTGCCTCATCATACCAAAGAACCCTCTCAAACGCAATGACAGGACAACAAAAGAGGACTCGAAATCTCCAAGGGGAAACCCTCATCTCATGAGAAAGTGCATACCAAAACCAGCTATGGACCGCAATTTCCCTCAAAGTTCTTGAACAAAGCTTGATATTTTGCTTCAGAGCGCGGCATCCGGCTGCCCTTCAACATCTCACGCATCACCTCATTGGTCACCCCGAGTCACAGATGGACAGGGACCTAAGATTAATCCAAGCAATACTCCTACTAAACCAGAAGCTCCGGAGCCTCATATGCAGGCTCACCAGCTAAGAGCATTTATGAAGGAGCGGCGGTACCGCGAAATGGCCGGCCATCTCGCACGGCCTCTTTAGTCACATCGAATGAGAGGTCCTTGACGTGGTCGTCGACAGCAAAGCGAAGCCACGGACTGAGCTCAGGCGCGCAACGGTCGAGAAAATCGACGTCGACGTGGAAATTTCTCTAGTCGAAGCAATTACCAAGGGAGATTGTCCACAGTCTCTGCCAATTGAAGCGACGAAGCACCACCGCCTTCGAAGTCCTCCGTGACCATGGCCGGCCGGCAAATCCTTCTCCGGATCCACTCCCGCCATCTTCACCCGCCAATCAGAACAAATCGAGCCAAAACCTCACAAAAACTAATCGGAAAAAAAATCGAATCGCCGCCGCCCATTAGGAGGTCGAGAAAGAACGCCCGAACGGGAGCCGAACCGGAGAAGCCAAAGCGGTTCGTCGGAACTTGAAGCTGAAACGGAAGAAGGCGCCGGCGACCCCCTGCTTCGTCGGTCTCCATTGCTAGAGAGAATGCTCCGTAAACAGCCCGAAAACCGCAGCCACCGGCTCTGCTGGAACGAACCGCTAGGAGCGTACGGACAGCGACGGAGGCAGTTGAAGAGCGAGACGAAGGATGGAAGAGCGAAAGAGAGGAAGGTAGCAGAGGAGGTCCCCCCCACTGGAAGAGCGAGAATTCCCGGCGAAAGATTGCAGGCAGAAAAAGAGGGACCAAAAGAAGAAAGAGAGAGAGAGAGAGAGAGATTTTTTTTAAAGGGCCGCCACGGGATCAAATGGGCCGGGATGGGCTGGGCTGGGCCGGGCTGGACTTTATAAGAAATAGATCCTTGTCAAACACTTTTGGGCCCATGGAGGCTGAAGGATCCTCGCCCGCCAGACTCGTGGGAAATCACATTCACGTTGGTGCAAGTGTGGTGGACTAATTATTGAAATGTAATTGGAAAAAGTAATGTGATAATCCTCATAAAATTTTGAATTAAAGAAATATCTTGATGAATTATTGAATGGAATCTTATGAGAGCAAATGTTCATGCCTACGTAAATGTCATGACAATAAGCCAAGCTTGAATTTGACCAAACCATTTCTTTTTCAATTTGGGGTGATTGGATATCGAATTTGAACATACATAATCATTCTCTAGTCAAGGGGCAAATTATCATTGATATATACGCTTATCCTCATTGCACTTTAGACAAATCACTAAGTCTTGTTACCAATAAAGTCCAAGCCTTGTTTGATCCGACCATTCCTCATATATGCGATGCAAAGGAATTCAGCCTACTGCAGTACTTTATGTGCCCCATCTGAAGAGCATGGAGATGGTCGAGTTCCGAGCTTGTTCTTTCAACAATGACGGATGTAAGCTCACCTTGTCAATCTTGCTCTTACCAAGAGATGCATTCCTTCCGGAGAAGATGGTCATGAACATCAAGATCAGTGGAAGATGCGAATTGGAATCTCTCAAGTTTTTGCCACAACTGGTTCTACCCTATCGAACAGCTTTTGAAAAAGCTAGGTTGTCTTTAACTATTGTTAAAAGTGAGGTCCTGGTAGCAGCAACAACGAGTTAAACAATGTAAGAAGAATTGCAGTGAGACACTCCTACGTAAGGAATGTACTGCATCCTAGTTCTTATTAAGTCTACTAGTCCATCACATGGTGCTTCCCTGCTCAGATCACAAAGATAAGTAGTCATGTAGGCACCATTTTGAAAATTTTACCAAAATAAAAGTTATATTGTAACCTGCGATGAACTATGAAGAAATTTGAAGCCGACTTTATTTCCCAAGCATCCTCAGAATCTAAGGAGTATCTTTACAAAAGAAGATTGCACCAGTGACATCACACCTTTCAAAAACTGGAGGGAGAGCCTCCGAATCTAGGGTTCTTATTTCTCGACTGAGTTTTGGCTTCCGACAATGCGAATTTTTGGACCTCTAGCTAACCCATTCATGAGGCGACGATGATGGGGGCTTGCTCATGTCGAAAAACTGAGTAGAGCTGGTCAATTGACAAATCAAATCAAAATATTGAGTTTTAATCAATTTCGAATTTTGAAGAAGGCCTATTCTACAAATGAACTATGCTCTCTCTCCTTTGCTATCATAGAAAAACACGCATCGTTTACTTTTAAATTGGGTTTATATATATAGTTTTGGCTTCCGGCAATGCGAATTTTTGGACCTCTAGCTAACCCATCCATGAGGCGACGATGATGGGGGCTTGCTCATGTCGAAAAACTGAGTAGAGCTGGTCAATTGACAAATCAAATCAAAATATTGAGTTTTAATCAATTTCGAATTTTGAAGAAGGCCTATTCTACAAATGAACTATGCTCTCTCTCCTTTGCTATCATAGAAAAACACGCATCGTTTACTTTTAAATTGGGTATATATATAGAGGCACGTAATCCATCCAACATGTTTTTATTTTATTTAGGTTTAATACCATTAAAAATATCAAATTATTGCCTCATGTCACATTTATTCAAGCTGTCCTTAAATTGAACTTTTGCATCTGAAAATGCTAAGAAATAGTTTTAACTGAGGATGAACAAACAAGAGGATTAGGTTATTGTAAGCCGCTACCAAAAGCAATAATCTAATACAAATGCATAAGGGCTATCATCAAGCACTCATATTTTATCAAGGTTTAGTTTATGAGATACGACTTCAATTTGAACACAAAAGTTATAAGAGTTGAAGTATCATAATGATTTATAAGGACATGCTATCCAAAGCAAATTATACACGAAAAGATATATTCTATAAGTTGTGATTGTGCACAATGAGCCTAATTCAATGCACTTTCTGTAATTTGCCATATAGGAGCATAAGTAAATTATACACAAGGGTGTTTGGTGCAATAGACACAAGTTGTCTTCTAGACATTTCCTATCAATTGTAAAGCTTCTCCCCGTTTTCCCTACTCATATTTGTTTTTCTGGCCATCTCTTCTTGTTTTCTCAGTCCTTGAAACTTTTAATTGCAATTTCTCCAAAACGATCTTGTGTAAAATAGCTAATGGAATTTAAAATTTATATGAGGTTTGCATTGACAGTGGATCTAATAACAATCATTTGTTTTGTTGGTAATAACATTATCTCATCTTATAATTAATGTTCGATGTCAATATTTCTGCACTTGCATAGGTAAGATTGCTGCTTCTTTTTTTCGGAAGAGAGGGGAAATATACATTGAAGACGTGAATATTTGGAGGGGCAATAAATAAAAAAGGATTTAATTTTATAATAAGTGCAGCTAAAGTTCACAAAAAACCTATCATCACGACAGATAATAAACATAAGAAGTGTCACATCAGCACATTTTACATTCATACATTCTTTCTCCTTCAAATTGGCAATAATTCCAAGAAAAAAATAATAATACAATTAAACAATTTTAAATTCTTGAATGTTTATACATCATTAAATTAAAAGACTACATTATAATCTTTATTAAAGATACAAAATCCATTAACAATATTGTGAACATAATCTCATGACGTTTATTTTTTCGGTATAAATCTCCTTTATCTTTAAACCTACCATTTATTTGAAGATTCCAAATCTCTTAGATTGGAATATAGCCTATGTTCTTGATTGCTACCTTGAAACCATACATCTTGCTAGACACGTTCTACACAAGAATGTATTTTGTCCATTGGATCGGATGCATCACTTAACAATGACGCGTGAAAAAACGAGTCAATCTCAGGTGAGAGATTTCAACATGCAAATGTAGAGTTCGTTAGTCGAGTACACTGCCTGACCCATTCAACCCAAAGTATAGATAGTCCAAACCAAAGATTTGGTTCTCTTAGACATGAAAATTATGAAGATATAGAGATGAAGCAAAAGCTTGGCACTATCGAGCAGGTCTCAGAGCTTTTATAAGCAAACAGGATTCTATCACATTTCAGTTTTCTAACTCATTTGTTGATTCCTGTGTTCCATCTGTTGAAATTCCTTTGCAAGTGTCCTTCGCAATTATTCGATATCCCCAAATGCTCCAAACTGCAGTAGTTCTCTGACTCTCTGCATTGTTTCTCTGATGCAATACTGAGGTTAAGACATCTTACTAACTGAACAAGATATATCAAGGTAGAAAATATTAAAGCTATTGGATAGTGGAATAAGATTCTTAGTTTGAAACTTAACTGCAAACAAAGCATTAGAAAAAACATGTAAGATATAAAGAATGAAATACTCTGTTAAGAATCAAGATCAAGAAGTCATATCAACCTTAAGTTGAAAGATGCATACTTGTTCACTTGGGCATCTTCCTCCCGGTTGAGACACAACACAACTGCTGCATGGGACTTCAAGCCTTGTAATAGTTTTTCATTCTACTTAATATTTATGCCATGTTAGAAACTATTATACCACAACATGTATAACTGCTGCAAGCACTAGCATATAAAAAGCAGCACACCACATATCCATAGTTAAGTAAAGAAAGTTAGATTGGTAAGATAACATTCATTATGTATTATGTAAAAACAAACCCTCTTCCAAGCAAAGCATAGTCCATAAATCAGATGATGGTTAATAAATTTGTGGAATTCTCAAAGAAAGAAATGCAACAGTATCAACCAATTCGTAGCCATCATACTCATGACTAAACAGCTATAGCTTAATGACATAACCGATTATTTATGAACTTTTCCACCCACAACCATAATTAAAGCACATACAAATTCTATCATTCAGGAGTCCCCTAAACCATAAACTTTTTAATTTGACTGAACGTATTTGAGTTTCAATATTCAAAATAAACTACTAATTTGTTGAAAATGACCATGTCACATATGACTGTTTCTATTGACACCATCCACTGAGAGTGTAGATCCTCACAATGAGCTCGACCTCTGCAAATGCTATGCTGAAATTTGTCATCAACATTTGAAGCATTTTCAATCATCAGTGACAACATCAGCAACAAGGTGACAATTTCCTATCCTACATGATAATGCAATTAGCCACATCAATTAGATTAAAGTCCTAAAGTGTGTATATCTATTGAATCTATTATTAATGTATGACACGTGAAAACAACAATTCATTTAGGCTATATATCTCTTCTAATTTGCTCATCTGTTTAACAAATGGCCATGTTCAATGATCTAATAAGATTTGTTAAGCTTATCCTGCTCAAATTGACCTATCTAACAGTCCATATTTACTTGACATTGGCAAACATGACCAGTAAACATGGATTTCCATCTCTATTAGCAACTGAATGTTCATTCAGCAAGCTTGCTATTTGCATTGCATCATTCAGCTTTTGAGCAATTAAAAAATTTCTCAAGAGAGATCAGAGAAGAACACATTTTGATGATAAAGGATTCTTGCAGAAGGAATTTCTTGTTGAGAAGTAATGAGGGTAACATTCAGCAATAGCATGGAAAACTTACTTCTGCATCATGCAGTGAAACTGTACCATCTTCAAGTCCCAAGACAACAACCTTGACAATAGGACCTCAGCATAATGATGTTATACGTTTACCCGGAGTAGATTAGAATAATTAAGAAGCAATATTGACGATACACAATGAATGTGCAAAGAAAAGTGGGTTCATAAAAATAAAAATTAAAAAAACCAGAAAAATAACAGAGAGAGAGAGAGAGAGAGAGAGAGAGAGAGAGAGAGAGTGAATAATTTCTTCACAATAAAATTAATAGAAGAAAAGGGAAGATAGAGAATGCATGGTAAACAGGAAATGTTGATCAAAATTTGTTAAGTAAATCAAAGTGTCATAATAGTACAAGATAACTTAGAGGAATATTGGTTACTTTATGTGGGATTTCTTTGGGCTAGTAGGTCATCTACAGCGATGGAAATCTATAGTTTTTTGGCAGCCTCCAATCCATTATCTCAATCCAAAAACGAATCTTGTTGTCCACTTTGAACCTCGAGGAGGAGTGGATCCATGAAAGCTTACTTCAGTTGAGGATCACAAGGGTACAAGTATCTACAATTGACGATCTCAACAAGAAGCATTCAAGGGTTGGCCCGAGTAGTATAGTGCACTCAACATGTTCTCCAAATCCAGAAGACGATATGAGGCATTAGATGTTTCGGGAAAAAAAAAAGCCTCCTCTCCAACTTTTTCCACTGAGAATAGATAGCAAGAACTGCCAAGGATAAGCATCTAATCCTAAGCTCTTATGAATTTGAATTACCAAGAGATAAAGTCATATGAGAATTGAAGATACTCGGATGCAGCAACCTCTACACTCCTAGTCTCTGCGCCTTCTTCGATTCCTTACACTATCCCTCTCGACCAAATTGTCATACAAGTATGTAGCATAGCCTGAGATATCCTCTTAACAAGTTAAACTCCCACCAGTGAACTTGATTAATCAAAATGATGCAACAAAATGCCCCTTTCTAATCAGAAGAAGATAAATTTATTTTATTTTCTTTTCTTTTTGGGTCTGATGGATAAATTTACTTCAAGTAGTACAACATGTGAGAAACTTTACAGCCTATACTGTACAATCCAGTATACATGGAATATCTCCTTGTAAGGACGCTCAATCATTAAAAAAGAGGAAGAAGAGG
This sequence comes from Eucalyptus camaldulensis, assembly GCA_019915185.1. NCBI lineage: Eukaryota > Viridiplantae > Streptophyta > Magnoliopsida > Myrtales > Myrtaceae > Eucalyptus > Eucalyptus camaldulensis. The sequence goes on along the minus strand of JAHSVA010000013.1, from coordinate 10,046,342 downwards.
AGCTAGAAGAAGAGTTACATTTTGAGAAACAAAATTAGAAATATGTGGAAAACTATATAGATGCTTGACACCATTGGGATGGTATTCTGCAGGGCCTAAACCTACCAACTCCATGTGGGCATTAAGCATTTCTGCATCCAACATACCTAGTCTATCTAGCATCAATGACATCCCCATCTCCCCCTCCCAAATTCAAGTTATTTATTTTAATGGACACTTTAACTGGTGTACCCAGAAGGATGACAATATGCAAACACCATTTACCATTCCAAGGATGCATCACTAGAGTTTAAAGAAGTCCAAGAAACATCGAGCTCCTCATCCTTTGATGATTTTTCCTCCTATTAGAAGCGCTGTGCAAAAGCTCTCTTGGATGTTACAGCACTTACATCAACCAGTGGCATGATAACCGAATCCTGCCAGTGAGTTTGATGAAATCAATCCAATAAGTAACATCAAATGAACTACTAGTAGTACGAAGAAGTTTACAAGTCTCTTTGTCAAACTCGATATTTTTTTGAACTCTTTGGATCCAACTAATGGGGTAGCTAACATCATTGACCACAAAAGCTTTGACCAGATTAGTGTAGTGTATTCAACTCAAGTTGCTTGCTTTTGTGGGACATAGTACGATTTCCTACCTTTATCATTATGTGCTATTCATGCATTAGAATTAATGCAAGAGTTTTCAAATGGCATATAAGGTACCGAAAGGTTTCCTCAAGAAACTTCATGAAAATGCTTCCTGAGTTTTCCTTTTTAGCAAGTACATGAACTAACAAGAGCTTATGCACAAAATAAGGAATTATTCTACAGTACGGCCAATATTGTCAAAAGACATTCTGCTAATGTCTTGCTTGGCTCAAAAGTACTGGTATATAACAGATGGCCTAACCAACTCTCCAAACATCAAGATGCATTCTTTTGCTAATTTGTCTGTTCCATCTGTTTAAATTCCCCGCAAGTGTCCTTTGCAAATATTCACTGTCCCTAAATCCTCCAAATTGCAGTAATTCTGAGGCACAATATGGCGTGTAAGACGTCTTGCTGACTTGACCTAACCTGACAGAATACATCAAGGCAAAAAGAGCAAGAAATTACAATTTATCTTCCAAAAATGAGGAACGATAATCAACCCATCAATTTTAACCCTTGTTACCATGTGGATCATTAAAATAGTGCTGGACCAACAAAAAAAAATCACGATTGACAACCAGCAAACCACCCTAACTTGAGTCACCTTTTATCTAATTGAAGTGCTCTTAAGTATTTATGAAAACTGTAGGAAGATGACATGAAATGAAAAACTAACCACAAACCAGGAGTCATTTACAATTGCACATCATCAATTTAGCAACTAATTCGGTGCTAGAGCACATGAAAACAATACTAGGCTTGACAACATATCATTCTGACATTTAAAGCATGACAAAGTTCCATCACACCACAGTATTAGAATTCTTTGGCACATAAATGAATAGCACAACCCAATGAAGGCCTACCAAAATAGTTGCTAGAGTACATGAAGGAAATACTAAGCTGTCCATACCACGCAGTATCCAAGGAATACTAAGCTAACCAACTTTCTTGCTTCGAAGACAAGGAGATTGTTCACAACCTTTGCCAATAGAAGCGACGAAGCACCAACTTCGAGTCCTCTGTGACCATCGCCAGCAAACACTTCTCTAGTTTCCACTCCACTATCTTTACCAGCCAATAAAAATTGAGCAAACTTCACAAAACTGAGTCGGAATAATTGAGTTGACCGCCCATTAGGTTGCAAAAGAACGTTGGGAGCCGAACTTGAGAAGCTAGTGGTTTTTCGAACTGAAGTTGAAACGGAAGCATGACGCATAGTGGTCCTAGTGCTGGAACAAATTGCAAGGATACGAGCAAAAAGAGGGCTTGTGAAGGATAGAGCTCAAAGAGCCCAGAGGAAACGTGGCCTGACAACATGCAAACAACCTTTTATCATTCCAAGGATGCATTGTCAAGGTTCGGAGAAGTTCAAGAAACATCGAACTCCTGATCCTTCTATGATTTCGACTCCTTTTAGAACAGCCTTGTGAAAGCTCTCTTGGATATTTCAGCATTAACATCAACCGGTGGAATGATAATCAAATCCTGCTAGAGAGTCAGATAAAATCAATCCAACAACTAACATCAACGGACTACTAATAATACTCCAAAGTGTATGGAACTCTGTTTGTCAAACTTGATATTCTTTTTGAACTCTTTGGATCCAACTAATGGCGCTTCTAACATCATCAACCACAGAAGCTTTGATCAAATTAGCATAGTGTATTCAACTCAAGATGCTTGCTTTTGTGGGACATAGTATGATTCTTTTCCTTATCATTATGTGCTATTAATGCGTTAGAATTAATGCAAGACAGTTTTCAAATGGCGTATAGGATACTGAAAAGTTTCCTCATCAAACTCATGGAAATGCTTCCTGTGTTTTTCTTTTCAGCAAGTAAGTGCTCTAACAAGAGCTTATGCAAAATATGAGCAATCATTTCACAGCACAGCAGATTATGTCAAAAGACATTCTAGTTAATGTATTGCTTGACTCAATAGTTCAGGTATATGATAGATGGCTTTACCCACTCTACAAACATCAAGATGCATACTTTGGGAGGCTTGGAGTAGGTATATTGTGGACTCAAACCAAATGAACATGGATGCATACAAAGAAAAATTCGAATTGTAATTTTCTCAATCAATCCAAATATTTCAAGATGTTTTTGCTTCTACCCTGTTTGCTAGTTCACTCACAACCACACCACTAGCGAAGAGCTTGTGCTTGCATTTAGCACTTCTAAACTAATATGATTATCTTAATCTGCTAATGAAGACAGTTCTGTGAGATAAAATGGGTGGAACACAATGGTTGGGCAAATTTTATCCCAAGTCAAAAGCATATGCATACTAAGGGATGCCCTATCAGCATGCTCCTTTTGCACTGTAAATTCACTCTTAAGTGCACCCTAGAAATATGCAGTCATGAATTGCATCATGATTTTAGAGCAAACTAAAACCTCATGTTAGAAGGATCGCCACATAGGGTCCTTCATTTAGTATTTTCTTCGACCTATACAATGAACTTTGGCATGCTATCAAAAACCTATACACGTCAGTTTTTTAGTACTTCCAGCATTCCAAAATCAATCAAATGTCGAGAATCTCTATTTTTCTGCATAGGATGAAGGATCTTAATTGAAAACTAATGTCAAACGATGCGCTTTGAAAGCCTTATCATCTATTTCCGCTACTGGCATGACAAGCAGAATCATTTTGCTAAAGCACACATTAACTTCCATAAACATCTCCCTTGGATTCCTTGAATTCAAGTAAGAAAACAATAGTGACACTATCAACCAGGAAAAAATAATGACAAGATCATAAATCTTGAAAGATATTGCACGCAGGAAATACAATACAAATGAAAATTGGGTAGTAGATTTCAAAAGAGCATAGGTTGATTATCTACTTTATCTACCTTCAATAGAAAATGTGGATCCTTCCGGTCTATTCCTCATCCGAGTCGTCCATATAGGATGGACACGTTCCTCCATATGTGCCATATGTAAATCTGATAATATCAATAAATCCACGTTCCAGATAATTCCGGAATTGTTTTGAGCGACTTGCATCCAATGATATTCAATTCTTCCAAAAACTCCAACCTATCAAGGCCTTGAATTTCAACCAAGTTTATGCAGTCTCTAGCTTCTAATATCTTCAGACTCCTAGATTTTGGAAGAAGTAGCCTTTTGAGTTTAAGTGCACATAGAGATATGCAGCATTTCCAAGGACTCCAACCTGTCGAGGCCTTAAATTTCAGCTAATTTCTTGCACGAAGTAGCACATAATCTCTTCATACTTCCAGATTTTGGAAGGTCTAGCCTTCAAATTGAAGTGCACCAGATAGATAGTTTTTCCAAATACTCCAAACTATCGAGCCCTTGAATTTTGGCTAAGTTTTTGCAGCATCCAGCATATAATTCCTTCAGCCTCCCAAATTTTGGAAGGTATAGCCTTTCCATTAAAGTGCACTCTTTGATATCTAGCCCTTCTAGGTACTCCAACCTATCAAGGCCTTGAATTTCGGCTAATTTGTCGCATCTCTCAACATGCAATTTCTTCAGACCCTCGAATTTTGGAAGGTCCAACCATTTGATTGAATCACAGGATGTGATAGTCAAGCTTTCCAAATATATCGATTTGTCAAGAACTCAAACTTCAAGTAGATTCTCGCAATCGTAGGCATCTAATGTCCTTAGATGGACAAACTGTGAAACGTCCAGCCTTTCGATAGATTCACAGCTCCAGACTTCCAAGAATTCCAACCTGAAGGGCGTGTTTAGGGATTGTGGTGATTCCACTTCTTCAATGTCTGTCGGTTGGGAGCATTCTGAACTCTTTAATTGCGTTGATGAAAGCTCCTAGATGCACCAGAGAAATCCGCAATCCCGAAGTCGTAGTTCCTTGAGATAGGCTAGTTGGGAAAGCTAAGGCAATTTACGACTTGTACAGGTGATGCCCAAACGTGTTAAGCCGGAAGGAAGGTCCGGCAACGATTGGAGCTTGGTGCAGTCTGTAAAATCAAGGAGTCATAGGGAAGAAAGATTACACATGCTTTCTACCATTATCCCTTTCAGATTTCTGCAACCATAAGCACGTAACTCTCGGAGCTTTCTTAGACTCCCAATACCGTTGGGCAATTCTTCTATACCACTGTAAGAAATATCCAGAATCTCTAGATTCTCCAAAGACCCTATGCTATTTGGTAATGCAGAAAGGGATGTAGTATGCTGTAGATCGAGTTGCTGCAGTGCTTTTAATTTACCTAATTTTGCCGGAAGCTCCCCAAGGTGGAAACACGCACCCAGCTCCAAGCGAAGGAGGGCCTCCATGTCTCCAATTGAAGCGTCGATTCGCTTCAGTCTCTTACACCAATTGAGGATGAGAACCTCCAACTTCTTAAAAGCTAAGAGGAAGTCCGTATCTTCCAGGGATTCACAATATGAAAGGTCGAGATATTTGAGCTTCTCTGCCATCTAGTAAAAAAAATAAAAATGATTGTCGAGGGGAGTGTAGAATTACGATCCAAAAGAAAGCATATAAAGGGGTGAAAAAAAGACTTTAGTTCTTACCATGAAAAATCTCCATCCTTCCCATTTCTCATTTATCTCGCTATATGGCAATTCGAGTACAGCCAATTCCTCCACGTGAAAATTGTTAACTTCAAAATTCCTAGGACATTTTTGCCATCGAAGCCATTTTAACTCCTCCATTGAGCCCTCAAAATCTCCACTGAGATGTGCCCCTTTCATGTAAAGGAATCTTAGATTTGTCAATTTTTTGAATTGTTTTGCTGTGTAAACGTCACCATCTTGCTTGGCTACTTTGCTGGAGCCTTCGGAGTTGCCTTTACTCAAATCAATGACCTCAATCTTGTCCGTTCCCTATAAGCCAGAATCAACGTTTATTAATACTAAATCCAACTAAAGTAATCTAACATTATTTGTCCGTATTGCGATTGACGTCCATTAATGTGTTCAAGATGCGAAAATATGATTTTTCTTTTTATGACAATAAACAATATTTATAAAGGCTAACAAAGTGAAGGATGTCAACTTCCATTTTGAAATTTGGCCATATACATTCAGAACTCAAAAAGAATTATGATGTCATGGTTCATTCAAAGTAAAAACTTTACAACTTGTAATCTTCTTCTTCCCCATACTATAGCTTCATTACCATACTAGTTAAGACAAGCGTGCAATGCAAGGAATTTAATCAAATTGCAGTGTGCAAAATCAAAAGTTGATTTGATCTATTTTAATAGAAATATATTTTTTCTCTATGTATATTTCACATTAATTTTGCGTATATTACTCGACTGTGCTACTTAATAAAAAAATATAACACATACTCTTTTTTTCCATTGGAGTAATAACTAATTACAAGAAACTGAATATTGTGACAATAGTTATATTAATATATTATGTACTTGTTATTTACTAGTAGTAACTTGAGATATTCTTAATTAATTATTTTCTAATTATAAAAAACTAAGACAATAATATTAGTTATGTTAGTATTCTCTATAACTTATTATTTTATCGTAAATTTTAGTTTAGCTATAGATTACAATTTGATATATTCATAATCATAAATAACTTATTAGCTATATTGATAATCTCTACAACTTGTGATTTTATCATAAATTTTAGTTTAAATATAAATTACAATTTGATATAATCATAATCATAAATAACCGAGTTACTCAAATATAATAAACATATTAAAAAATTAATTGTGGAAAGTGCAAAGCATTTTTAGAAATGAGAAAATTGAAGCTATTTTTGGCTACAAGCCTACATGGAATAGCTATTCCTTGGCCGCAACAGGAATAACTACTCCTGATTTTGAGAGTATAGTAATTTCTAGCCTATTTTTTAATCAAACGAAGGAATAATTGCTTCATCAAAATAGAATGGAAATAGAATAGTTATTCCTGAGAACCAAATTGTAGCAAGCTTTCACAAAATAATAATAATAATAATTCTGCATAAGAAGTCAAGAAGTAATACAGAAAGTTCATGGACTTCCACATGTCATTGTCTTAGAACCAGAAATTTTGCTATTGTACTTCACAATGTTGTACAAGATTTCATGGATACTCATATGTGAACAACATAATAATTTGGGAAGGATTTAGATCTCAACACTCAAAAGAAATCCATGAGAAGAGTAACTATAAAAAGGAAAAAGGAAGAAATCTTCAACATAAGTAATCTACTCAGATTAGTCATTGCTTCCAAAGAAATGCTCAAGTGACTATTATTAATTGACTATAAGATTAACAGTTGGTTGTAGGTCACAAAAAAACAAATAACAGATAATTAAAAATTATTGTAACATTCACTCATTTAAGAATATGTGGCTTACATGTTATAATTATTATAGTACCTCAAAGACTATTATGTTAGCAGGACTTTTTCCCTCATTAACTTCCCTCTCAAATATTAGAATGCCCAATCTATCTTCAAGACTTCTTTGCGTGGTGTGTAACCTTTTTCAACTTAAAAGAATGGATAGGTAGGGTGTGGCCGAATCCCGAAAATAAGCCAACCTTTTGTACTCGGACAAAAGTCGCAAAACCTTTCAAACATCAATCAAGCATAACCTTCAGCATCTACGACAAAGATAACATAACCTTTCAAACACACACACACACACACACACACACAAAGGCCAACTGTTCGGCTGTAGAGCAAAGTTGACACCTAGTACAAATTTCAACTATTATAATGATTAAATCGCCATGGATGAGCTACATTGTTCATTGTGCTAACGTACACAGTGACCCATGTCAACCCACACCAAAACGGATGTTGCGTTTTACTTTATAATAATGTTAACAATTTGTTACAAAATTCCTGGCTTTTTGTAAAGAAAAAAAGTGTCATAATTAACATGGTTCATTGTGCATATCCGCACAATGAGCTATGTCGAATGACTCGAGGTGATTTAAAGTGAAAATAGGCAGAATTGATGGTTGGTGTCATTTTTGTCCCATGAGTAAAAGGATTAGTTTGAAAGGTAACATCATTTTCATTCCACATTCAAAATGCTGCGTCCTTTTAGGATTTTTTTCAACTTGTGTGATCTTTATCCCAATCACAAAAAGTCATACTTCTTTTATTTGGTCTGTACTCATTAATATCCAATGGGTGAGTTACGAGTGTGTTTCAATTATGCTTTACATGTCTTTCATTTTTTTGTTTATTTAGTAAGGCGTCCTAGTCCTTTGTCATTGCTTCGCACTTGGCATGCATTTTTTTGCATAAACACTTCAACAAAGGAGAGTATTGGGTGACCTCTCACGTCGCTTTGCCATGTTATAGGACGTCTTGTACAAGCAATCTTTCTACAATGTACTTTAGGTGCAACATTTGAGAAGAAGGATGTGGAGGAAATTCTTCATTTCCTTGATAGATCTCAAGTGGCATTTCGATCGAGCCTACGCTGGAGGGTCCTTCTAAAGGTTCAGCATAATTGTAAAAGGAAGAGGCTGAGAGTTGTGAGTGGCTAACCTAGCCTCCTTCGTCCCTTGGGACCAACAAGGGGTAGCAGTACTTTTTCAAAATAAAGAAGGATATTTGGCATTTGTTTTTCAACCGGAAGTGGTGCAAATTGTGGTTCTTTCAGCTGCTTGTATTTTAGATAATATATATGAAAACAACTTCGGATATTTTCATTCAATGTTGAAATAAACTGAAAAGAAGAACTTATATCACTTTTAGCGGAACCACTCTGATTTCAACTTACGATAGTGCCATGGATGAAGAACGAAATGGAATCATGGAAGAATAATGACATAATTATATCAAACTGTAACGTTTTAGCTGTAAAATTTAGTTATACCATTATATTTGTATATAAAATATACAGCATATTCATTTTTCTTTTGCTTAGTTTAGTTTGTTTTATCATGTAGTACGAAAGACATAATACATTGACACTGGCTTCGAACTTCTTAATCTATGAATTGGCTCTTGTGATTATACATACGGCGCACGTTGAGACTGTAAAAAAGTGCGAGTCTTTTGATCAACTAGAGTCAAACCAAATGATGGATTAAAAAGAGCAGAGTCGCAATCATGATTAATTCACAAATGCAAATACAATCTCATGCTTAATAATACAGAATACAATTTTAGAGTATTTATCTCCTTGACCTTTAATGTAGAAAATAAGTATCCCTTCCATTCTCTATTATGGAATAGTGACTAAAATTTCATGAGAAATGTGGGCATCATTAGTCCTATTATATTAATTCTAACATATGATTTACATATCCCGATCAACTATGGTTTACAGTAGTATAGTCAAGTTATTTATTGCATGTGTCAAGGACGCAACTAAATCAATATAGATATTCAAGATTTTTGTCAATATAGAATACCCCAATCAATATCTAAAAAGTTTGAAAGTACCTCACTCTTGAAGATAACTCTGTAATATACACTTGTTTAAGAAATATCTTAGATAATACTTACTAAGAGAGAAGCAACCTCCTACTTTCTAATCATGTCGACGATACAAGGATACCAATATTAGAAAGCTTTATGTTCACTAGAGCAAGCACTGAGTTGACGACCAACACTACTCTAGCAAGAGAACATGGACTAAGGGAACAAAAGAAGAGAAACGGTTACATCATTTCTCTTGAGCATTTTCAAGGCTTCCTTGGAGTCCCATAACCTGCTACAGTGCCAAGGCCATTGCTGGTTTTCCACACGTACAATTGCCCTACCAAGATCTCTTAATTGGTCATGCATTCGGAGCCGAAGATCATCTCCAATTTTTATTAACGACATAAATCTCAATACTTCAATATTCTCCCCTGGAAAAAAGTCACAAGCGTCCCACATGTAGAATGCGATTCTCTTGTCAACGCCAATGAGAAAGCAAGCAATATCCAAAAATATTTGTTTTTGTTCATAATCTAATGCATCATAACTTATCTTTAACTTTTCTTGCACTTCTATACAAGGGTCCTTTTCTAACTTTTTTATCATCTCTCTCCATTCTTTTGATTCTTTTCCGCACAATAATGAACCTAAAACCTCAAGGGATAAGGGAAGTCCTCCAACGGTGGATACAACTTCATGAGTGAGGCCCTCAAATTCACTTGGAGGAAAGTCTTTTCGAAACGCATGTTTGCTAAACAAAATCAATGATTGATTGGGATCCAATTCCGTAAGGCCATAGTTGTGGTCCACCCCTGCTAATTCAAGAATTCTCTTGTTTCTGGCGGTAATAATGATCCTACTTCCCAAAGAAAACCAATCATGATTACCAGCCAAACACTCCACTTGATCGACATTATCCACATCATCAAGAAGAAGAAGGACCTTTTTATCTTTAAACCTAGAGGAGATGAAATTAATCCCTTCATCCTTATTACGAACTTCATTTTTTTGATTTGATATATCAGAGATTAACTGATTTTGTAAGTCATGAGCACCACGCTTCCATGATTCCCTTATATCAGCAATGAAGCTACGATGCTCAAATTGATTGGATAGCTCGTTATAAATGGTTTTAGCAAGAGTAGTTTTACCAATGCCTCCCATTCCATGGATGCCAACAAATAGGAGGGCATGAGATTTATCATCCAGAAGTTCCATAATGTTCTTCAAATGAATATCAATTTTGACCAAATTCTCAGAAATAATCAACTCAAGCTTTTTCTTCAGTTCACTCAACACTTCACGGACAACCAATTTCACCAACTCTACTTCAGACCTGTCAAATTTGACAAGAGTTCAAATATGTGGTAACAATAATTTTATATTGTTTATCTATTGAGAATGTAGTAATAAACGAATCCGGGATAAATTGAAAAAAATTTAAGAATTGTTTTTGTTACACCTCCATATATTATCTTATATGGTAAGAAAAAAGTTCGAGAAATGCTTGTGGTTGTTTCACATGACATGCCCCCTTCCACTATTACTCCCAACATAATTTATTAAATTAGAAGAAACTTGAGGGCATCACTTATGAACCTTGAATATTGTATATGTTATGAATTTGAACCAAATTTTAGACTTGTTGTTTGTTAAAGATATTAGGGATGATGTGGACGTAACTTTGAAAACATTATGGAGCCTTTGAATAATCAAAAATCCAATAAGCCAACCTAGTATGAGAGTCAGTAATCAATCAATAAACAACTCATAACTTTTGGTGTGAGACGATTTCAACTCTTGTAATACCAATCCAAAAAGCCGTTCAAATTGTGATATTGTGAACAACTTGAATGCAATCGAGGGGATTTCTCCTTGTTTGCGCAATTCTACACGATTGCAAGTTTCTACTTGTGTTATCATTATAGATTGGTGTTCTTATCAATTTTCATTGCCTCTAGGGATGATGAGTTCTTGTACTTTGTTTTCATTTTGAGTAACCATGTTCTCTGATTTTAATTGATCTATGTAGAAGGATAATTTTTTTCCCAAAATAAGAACATTGATTCAATATATTTAGGTGTATGAGATAGAAATTACTTGCTGAAGATAGGAAATGCATTGAAAATTATTCAAACAAATATATAATATAAATAATCCCTTTTCCTTTTTTTATATTTTCCATCATCATCTATAACTAATGAAACATTTCTTTTGTAAAATAATTTTAATAGCAACTAGTCAACAATATTAATATTTAATAAATGTAACTTGGGAAGATAAAGAATTATGCTTTTGACAATCACTATGCACGATATGATGTTACAAGCTCTAAATAAAAATCACCAATAACTTGTACTATTAATCTCAAATAAATATGTAATTAGAAAAGTTTGTGACGATGACTAGTGTGACGTACACTATAAACATGAAAAAAAAAATGGCACAATGTTTCAAAATCTTTGGATACAAGAGTAAAAACTCAATCAAAAAATCTCATCATTCAAGTGAATGGGATCATACCAATAAAATCTATAAGTAGATTTGTCAATATCTTTAAAGCAAAACACTAAAAAAACAAAAAAAAGAATAATTTATCGAACTCATGCTTCGCAGGATCTTACTACCAACATGATCTTTCTATTTATATATATAGAACGAAAATGAAGCGGGTGAGAATCAGAACAACCAGTAAACCACCGCACATATTAAAAGAAAGTAGAGAATGCCTTGGTGAGAAATTTTACCCATCGGCTTCATATCCTTTTAAGTTGCTGACTTCAAGGAGTGCTTGCTTCCATTTCCCCAAAGTCATCGGGTCAAAAGAAGACCTTTCACGCAAATGACTCTCATGCTCATGAAATGCATCTCCAAACCTCCCGGTTTGATATCGCACTTCAGCTGGTTTCACTTTATAGAATATAGGCACCACTATCTGCCCATTATTATTCTTGCGCTCCATTATTTGAACCAGTTCATCCAAGCACCAACTGCTTGTACCATAGTTCACAGAGAAAATGGGGATCAAGATCTTACTATTCGTGATGGCTACCATAAGCTCTGGTCTGATGTCCTCGCCTTGGCAAAGCTCATCATCATCTCTGAAAGTGTGAATTCCAGCTTTGAAGAGCCCATGGTAGAGGTGATCGGTGAAGCTATGTCAAGTATCTGGGCCTCTGAAACTCAAGAACACCTCGTAGCAGTTTCCAGTCGACACCATCAAAGAACTAGATGCATTATTGTTAATTTCTGTCGAAGATGAACTAGATCCAACGAAATTAGTTTCTGTCAGCACAGTCATCAAACCAGATGCACCGGTATCAACATCCTCTGCATTTCCACTCGCATTAGTTTTCCTCCTCTTAATGCGATGATGCATTTCGGCCTCTGACTCTGCCACTGAGCTCAGCTTTCAAGCCCTAACTAGAATGCCCCTCAAAAAACAGGAATGCCTTCTTGCCTCTTCTATTGTGGTCTGCTAAAATATCAATACACATGAAGCCGCAGATTTGTTCGGAAGATGAAAAGTGTAGAGAGACTTATAACGAGATTGCGACATGGATTTGCAGGAGAAGATGAAAGGTGTGAGAGAGAGAGAGAGAGAGAGAGAGAGAGATTTGTCCAGTCCAATATTTTCCAAACAAGTGCTCCGAATAGATAAAAACATCAAAGTGTCAGGACAGTGAACAGTTCCCTGATTAGTCCACTCAACTACTTGCACCATTGAACTATCGTTTTCTTTTGTTCATTCATTTTCCATAAGAGGAGGTATTTTTGTTAATTATATTTCAGCTCTTGATCCCACTTTGGAATTTTTTTGGTCATAATCCCATATGGAATTTACCCTTCTTACTTTGAGCCTTGTGAATATTATACCATCAAACCAATAATCTTCATTTTAATACTGAAATATTGTATTATAACAATCACGTATCCTTAAAAAAAACTATGTTGTTTACGTGTGTCGATAATCATAAATATTATCAAATTGCTATATATATATTATACCCAAGGACAATGAGAAGAGTGTCTTTTTGGTTCTCATTCTACCATAATTTTCCCTTCTTTTTTTTTTTTGGGGGGGGGGGGGGGGGGGTGGGGGTCAAACCTTAATTTCTCCTTCAAATCTCATAAATAAATCTAAATGCCGTTTTGCTTTTGCTTTTCTTTATCATACATATATTTCTTTATTGGTTTGATTTATCTAATCCAACTAGTTGGCACACACCAATAATTCAAGGATTGCCTTCATGTGGTGGAAGTTTCAATGCACAGGAGAATCCACGGCAATCCTACCCAGGAAGAGCAAGTTTCGATACACATCAATGGAAAAAAAAAAAAAAACCAAAAATAAAAGAGAATTGCTAATATGGTATCATAAATTAGGGGTGATCGATTTTATAATTACTCCATTTTACAATAGAAAGAAGCTTATCCTGATATCCACTTGTAACAATGCAAGCTAAAAGAATTATTGATGCTATTTATATACCAGCAATCCATAGTAAAATGTCACTAATTGAAATGGTGGAGTGTTATCCTCATACCAAAAACCCAAAGCATTATGGAGCAAAATCTAGAATTTACGATCCCTCCCCAAAATCAGGGTGTTCATGTGGAACCTTTGTCAAAATGCCCTACCAACCAAAGAAAATTAAGCCAAGAGGAGAGTCTTACCTAAGCCCATGTGCTCCCTATGTAAAGTGACTCCAGAAACAGCAGAACACTTGTTCCTGCTCTGCGCCTGGACAAAAGGAATATGGTCGGATCAACGACTACGGGTACAAATACGAAGTACAGGACTAACAAGCATGGATCGGCGGTTTATGGAGTATGAAAGCAACCTTCCTCAAGCCCCCGAACCCGAAATAGTTAGCGAAGCTCTCGGTTTCATCAGGAAAGAGAGGAATAACGCTGTATTTCGAGCAAAAACGCCAGATCCGCAGGGAGTTGTAGCCGATATGCTTGCGATGAAGAAAACTTCAAAGATCAGATCCCACTGCAGAAGCGACACACCAGCACAGCAAAAGACATACCTGTGAAATGGAAACCGCCGGATCTAGGATTGGTGAAGATAAACGTTGACGGAGCTTTCAAAGCTGCAACAAACGACGGATCTGTGGCTGAAGTATGCAGGGACGCCCGCGGTGTACTGCTTGATGGCTTCGCTCGAGCGGTGAAACTCCAATCAGCTTTCCACGCGGAAACCCTAGCAATTTGTGAGGCTCTGTAGTTTGCTGCGAAGTGGGAAAAAGAAAAGAGGGGCACGCGTATAGAATCTGACTGCCTCACAGCAGTTCAGATGCTTTTGGGGTTAGATTCTGCCCCTTGGGAAGTCAACGAGATTGTGAAAGAAGGCCAGGCCGTGCTATCTTCACCACCTCTTTTGGATGTTCTTTGTTTTGAAGCTCATTTAAGTTGTTCCTCTATATTATTTACTAGAAATGAAATGAGAATTTAAGGACACGTTTGATAACGATTTTATTTTCGAGAATAATTTTTATTTAGAAATAATTTTAATCTGATTTTATTCTTAAAATAATTTCTGAGCAAAAAAAGTGCTTGATAACTATCTAAAATTTCTATTTTCAAAATAGAAATGTGTTCGATAATATTCTTAAATTCTTTTTTTTAAATTTTTTTTATACTTTCATTATATTTTTCTTATTTTTCTCTTTTTTCCTTTTTCCTTTGTTTTTTCTCTTCTTCTTCCTCCTTCTCTGTAGTTGATCGCTGAAGGCTCGCCTGGCCCAAGCAAGCCTTGGCCTCGTCAGATCTAGTCGAGATCGAGCCTCGCCTATGCCGTGCAAGGTCGACCTCACCCTAGCCTAGCGAGGCCAAGCCTCAATGTGGTTGTGCGAGGTTCAATCGCCTGGTGGTGACTCGGCAAGGCTCTAGCCGACGAGCCTCTCTATGGCTCAGTGTCGTTGGTGGCTGACGACGCTCCGGCGAGGTCGCCGACCATAGTTGAGGCCAGTGATCGGCCAAAAGGAAGAAGAAGAAAGTGAAAGAGAAGAGAAAAGAAAAAAATAAGAACTGATTCTAAGAATTGTTTTCGGAAATGAAAAATAATTTTTTTCTACTTCTTAATTATAATTTAAATCTATTTCTAGGAACAAAAAAATAGATTTTTATTCTTAGGAACAAAAATTTTATCAAATCCTAAGGCAAATACTGCAAGCATGCCACAAGCTCAAAAATTCCATAGGATCCTACCAATATTTTGATCCTACCAAGGCATGGGAAGCAAAGATACAAAAAAGTCATGCAATTTCTCTTTTTTGCTCCTTCAAAAGCATGATGATATCAACAAAACAACGTGTTATTGTCAGTATTTCATTGTAAAAGCTTGAGACCGAAGTCAGAAAGAAGAAAGAGATGATCAATATTTTCCCTCAAATGCTTTCACACACAATACTATTCTATGAAAAATCAAATTCCGCTCCCTGAGATTCTCAATTGTAAGAATCTTATTGCAATTTGGTGCGCATTTACTACAAAACTTACACTCCCAAGCAATGGTATTTGATTCTCACTTATTGGTGTTGTATGAGTAAGCCTTTGGATGAAATGTCAAAGAACAGGGAAACTTTGGTAGCAAATTGTTATCATTTAAACAATGAAATGATCATTTGGGATATTGAGTTCGTGAGCCAAGCCCAAGATTAGGAGTTCAAAGCTTTTGGCTACCTTCTTTTATGTTTTGCATAATTCAAAGATTTTTGTTGCTTTTAAGGATATTTTGGTGTGGAACAACTGAAGAGGTGGAACCCTTCTTGTAAAGTCTTACTACAAGCTGCTTGATGGGGAGATTCGTGGTAGAAGAGGATTTCCCTCAGGAATCGATTTGGAAAGTGAGAATTTCAATTAGAGTTTTCTTTTTGCTTGAGAATGTTATAATTATGGTTAATAGATCAACGAAAGCCAATAAATTAATATACGTCTTTTCTATTCATGTATCTATTTTGGATTCATGAATTTCCTATAGTTTTCTGTTCACGTATCTATTGAGTTCATGAATTTTTTAGATTAATGTATATTTTAGTTCATGTATTTATTGAGTTCGTGAATTTCTTGAATTCACGTGTCTTTGGATTCATGAATTTCTTGGATTCACGTATCTCTTGATTCATAAATTACGTGAATACATGCGTCTATTTAATTCATGTATCTCTTCTGTACATAAACTAAAATTCTCTATAAATAGATGGAAGCATAGAGCTTCATTTACAGTTTTTGGATTTCTTGACTCAATTCCAAAAAGCTTTGATATACTTTTATACTCTTCTAATTTTTCTGGATATGCTGGTTCAATTGAACGGTTCGACTGAGTCCTGTTTGCATGGTGCTAATACAAACAGGTTCGAGATGTTGTATCTTGGGAGGCATAGTTCGTGAATCTGCGAAGCACCATTGGCAGGAACTAATCGCCTTAAGGAGATTCAGTTATCCGTACCTCACATCTAATTTTATGTTATTTTTCTAGTAATATCTTATTTTATTCTTCTCCAAGATTTGTAAGTTAACATAAAAAGAATGATATTATATAACTGTTATCGTATTCTTTACATTGATGTTCTGATTATAACAAACAGTATTGTTTTCCATGGATTAATTTCCAACAATCTTAAGGTGATTATCTCACTCACTTACTGTTTGTTGTTCTTGTCAGATTATTGAGATGGCTGGAAACAATCAAGTGCCTTTCAATGTCCAAAATGTTTCAGGAGACGTTCCTATGGTCGATTCGATCGTTGCTATGGAAGATGTTCAACCCTCTGGGTCTGAATTTGTAGCAGCCAATGCTACAGGCCATTGGGCTAACACCAATTTTGGTGGTGCGAGTCCAAGTCATTCGACTGGTATGCCCGGGACTGTTTTTCAGAACTGTACAAGCCAAATGGCTTTTGGCTCTGTTTCTAGAGGGACAATTCATCAAACTTTATCTACTGTGATGGCAACACCTCTAGTTACATATAATGAGAAATCGGAGAAATTCACCGGAGTAGGCTTCAAAGAATGGCAGCAGAAGATGTTCTTCTATCTGACCATGCTCAATTTGACGAAATATTTATCGGAGGTGTGCCCGATAATTAGTCTAAATGAGCAAGATGTCACGACGCTCGGTGCATTGGAGGCTTGGAAACATGGGGACTTCTTATGCCGAAATTATATCCTTAACTGTTTAGTGAATTCTCTATATAACATTTATTGTAATATTGAATCCGCTAAACAATTATGGGAGTCCTTAGAGAAGAAATACAAGACTGAGGATGCTGGCACCAAGAAATTTGTGGTTGCTAAATTCTTGGACTACAAGATAGTGGATTCTAAATCTGTCATGAGTTAGGTTCAAAAATTGCAATTAATTCTTAGTGACATCTCGGCTGAGAGAATGATACTTAGTGAATCATTCCAAGTAACAGCCATGATTGAGAAACTACTTCCGGGTTAGTCAAACTTCAAAAATTACTTGAAGCACAAATGGAAGAAGATGAGCCTTGAAGATCTCATTTTGCGCCTCAGAATTGAGGAGGACAATAAAAGGAGTGCGAACCCTTCTTTTGAGCCAAAGGCCAATGTTGTGGAATCTTCCAAATCCAAGCAAGATAGAAAAATGAAGATATCTTTTCAAGGAAAAGGCAATCAAAAGGAATAGTTCCAGAAATTCCAAGGGATGTGTTTTATATGCAACAAGCCTGGTCATCGTGCTAAGGATTGCAAGAAGCGCCCGAAAAAAGGCAAGAATGATGATGCAGCTAAGCAACTGAATTTGACAGAACATGACAATATTGAAAGACTGTCTACTGTGGTAATGTCCGAAGCATCTCTAGTGTCGAACACTAGTGGCTGGTGACTAGACACAAGTGCCACAAATCACATATGTGTAGATAAACACATGTTCTCATCTTATGAGAAGGTTGAAGAGGATGAGAAGGTTTATATAGCTAACTCTGTATCAGCAAAGATTGCTGAAAGAGGAAAGGCGATCCTGAAGTTTACATCTGGCAAGGAGGTCGCCTTGCCAAATGTGCTGCATGTACCAGAAATTCGGAAAAACCCAATTTCCGGCCCCATACTTGTCAAGAAGGGTTTCAAAGTGGTATTTGAATCTAACAAATTTGTACTTTCGAAAGGAGGAATGTATGTGGGGAAATGGTACATGTGTAATGACCTGTTTAAAGCCAATGTGGTTGTCATTGATGTAAACTCGAATTATGTGTACCCAAAGACTATCGGTTTACACTGTTGTGTCTCCTTATCTATGGCATGGTAGATTAGGACATGTAAACTATGGTACAATAAAGAGAATAATAAACTTGGGGTTAATTCCAAGATTTGAGTTGAATGCCCGTTACAAGTGTAAGACTTATGTTGAGGCCAAGTTTACTAAGAAACCTTTCAAAATCCATTGAAAGAACAAGTGAACCTCTACAATTAATCCATAGTGATCTATGTGATTTAAAGTTTGTAGAAAGTAGAGGTGGAAAGAAGTACTTCATCACATTTGTGGATGATTGTACTAGATCTTGCTATGTTTATTTCCTAACTAGCAAAGATGAGACTATAAGCATGTTTGTCAACTACAAAAATGAAGTTGAAAACCAACTTGATAAACGAATCAAAGTGCTTAGGTCTGATAGAGGAGGAGAATACAGTTCAATCAATTTCAAAGAATTTTGTGCTAATTTTAGAATAATTCTCCAAACGACTGCACCTTATACTCCACAACAAAATGGAGTTGTTGAACGACTGAACATGACATTAAATGAGATGGCTAATGCCGTGCTTTTAAGTTTAGGTCTACCTCAGAACTTATGGGGGGAGGCAGTTTTAACTGCAAATTTTATTCTTAATAAAATACCCTACAAAAAGGTCAGATAAAACTCCATACGAGTTATGAAATGGAAAGTTGCCATTTTACAATTTTCTAAAAGTGTGGGGGTGCTTGGCCAAGGTGGCAATTCCTCCTCCTAAACAAACTCGGTTGGGACCTAAAACGGTGGATTGTATATTCATTAGTTATGCTCAAAATAGTAGCGCATATAGATTTCTGGTTCACAAATCTGAAAATATGGAAATCTATGTCAATACAATCCTAGAATCAAGGGATGCTGAATTTTTTGAGGATATATATCCTGCAAAAAGAAATCAATGAGAACTTTCTCAGAAAAGGCTTAGAGAATCAGAATCTGAAAATGATGAAATTGTAACCAAAGAAGTCGAACTTCGAATGAGTAAAAGGTCTCGAATTAAAAAATCTTTCGGACTTGATTTTCTAACATATATGTTAGAAGGTGAGCCACAAATTTTTAAAGAGGCAATGTCATCTCCAGATGCTCCTTTCTAGAAAGAAGCTGTTGACAATGAAATCTATTCTATCCTAAGTAACCATATTTGGGAATTGGTTGATCTTCCTCTAGAAATAAACCAATTGGATGTAAATGGATTTAAAAAAAAAAAACTAAAGGCTGATGGTTCCATTGATAAGTACAAAGTTCGGCTTGTAGCCAAAGGGTTTAGACAAAAATAGGGTCTTGACTACTTTGATACTTATTCACCTGTCACAAGAATAACATCAATAAGAATGTTGATTGCTATAATTTCACTATACAATTTGCAGATACATCAAATGGATGTGAAAACTGCATTCTTAAATGGTGATCTCAACGAGGAGATTTATATGGAACAACCTGAAGGGTTTAAGGTCAAAGGACAAGAACACAAAGTGTGTAGACTTGTCAAATCATTGTATGGACTTAAACAAGCTCCTAAGCAATGGCATGAGAAATTTGACCGAATGATGATTCCAAATGGGTATAAAATCAATGAGTGTGACAAATGTGTGTACACTAAATCTACTACAGTTGGATATGTACTTATTTGTCTATATGTCAATGACTTACTAATTCTTGGAGATAACATTGAGGTCATCAAAAACACCAAGAACATTCTCAAGAAGAACTTTGAGATGAAAGATTTAGGTGTAGCGGATGTTATACTCAGCATCAAAATTCTAAGGAATTCCGATGGCTTAGGTTTAACACAATCAGGTACTTGAGAGATTTAAAGGATTCGGCATTAAAAATGGAAACGATCCTTTTCTTCCGCACCAAATTTTAAGAAAGAATACTCAAAATAGTGTCAGACAGCTGGAATACTCTCAAGTAATTAGCAACATCATATATATCATGAATTGCACTAGACCTAATATTGCGTACTCAATAAGCAAATTGAGTAGATATACCAGTAACCCAGGTCATGAGCACTGGAATGCTCTAATGAGAGTATTAGGATATTTAAAAAGGACAAAAGACTATGTTATATAATATGGCAAATATCCAGCTGTTTTGGAAGGTTATTGTGATATCAACTGGATTTAAGATTCCAATGAATCCAAATTGACTAGCGGATATGTATTCACGCTAGAAGGTGCCACAGTGTCATGGAAATTCTCTAAACAAACTCTAATAACACGCTCTACAATGGAATCAGAGTTTGTTGTTTTGGATAAAGCTGCTGAAGAAGCAGAATGGCTTCGACATTTTTTAGAAGATGTTCCAGTGTGGCCAAAACCTATGCCTGCAATTTGCATACATTGTGACAATCAAGCGGCAATTGCAAGGGCGAATAATGTGATTTATAATGGTAAGTCTAGACACATTCGTCGTAGACACAATAGCGTAAGGCAGTTGCTCTGAAATGGTATCATTTCTTTAGACTTTGTAAAGTCAAAGGAAAATATCGCGGATCCGCTAACAAAAGGTTTGTCAAGAGAGCAGATAAACTGCGCATCGAGGGGAATGGGTTTAAAAGCCTTAACCCAATAAAGAGATTCCAGGGTGAAAACCTAATCTATGCAATTGGAGATCCCATGGTCTAAGTTCAATAGGACAACGAAAATTCTGGAAACTCTAATGTAAGCACTGTCTCCCATTCCTATGATGCAACAGTGCTTTCCTACAGCATTATTAAGGGTACGCTATGCGTTTAATGATTCCTATAACTTGGAATGTGACATCCAAGTGAGATATGGTATGATATCTTTAATAGGAATGCACCTATATGCGTGGAGCTAGCTGACTCTATAAAAATCTTTAAAGGCTAGATTTTTTAAAGTACAAATGAATCCCGAGAGGTTCAGGGCCGAAAGAATGAACACAACCAAGAACTAATCTTGAATTGGAAATACTCCATGTGAGGTTTATTGTCTAGGCTTACACAAACAACTGGCGATTCAAGGCTTAGTCCATCGACTAGTTAAGTAAGTCCGATAGGCTTTCACTAAAGAAGGTTCAAAGCGAAAGCTACCTATTTTGATGCAGTGTATTTCAACAGGCATGTGCAGGTTCCTTCAAGTCAAAAATATTTTGTTGATCCATTAATGTGGGGGATTGTTATAATTATGGTTAATGGATCAATGAAAGCCAATAAATTAATATACATCTTTTCTATTCACGTATCTATTTTGGATTCACGAATTTTCTATGGTTTTTTGTTCACGTATCTATTGAGTTCATGAATTTTTTAGATTCATGTATATTTTAGTTCATGAATTTCTTGAATTCACGTGTCTTTGGATTCATGAATCTCTTGAATTCACGTATCTCTTTATTCATGAATTACGTGGACACATACGTCTATTTAATTCATGTATCTTTTATGTACATGAACTAAAATTCTCTATAAATAGATGGAAGCATAGAGCTTCATTTACAGTTTTTGGATTTCTTGACTCAATTCCAAAAAGCTTTGATATACTTTTATACTCTTCTGATTTTTCTGGGTATGCTGGTTGAATTGAACGGTTCGACTAAATCCTATTTGCATAGTGCTAATCCAAACATGTTCGAGGTATTGTATCTTGGGAGGCATAATTCGTGAATTTGCGGAACACCATTGGCAGGAACTAATCGCCTTAAGGAGATTCGGTTATCCATACCTCACTTCTAATTTTATGTTATTTTTATAGTAATATCTTATTTTATTCTTCTCCAAGATTTGTAAGTTAACATAAAAAGAAGGATATTATATAACTGTTATCGTCTTCTTTACATTAATGTTCTGACTACAACAAACAGTATTGTTTTTCGTGGATTAATTTCCAACAGGGAAGCAACCTGGGAACAAATCCTTCCTCTAGAAATGAGACAAAATACAGATTAACAGGTGTTTCCTCAGCAAAAGGAGGCAGAGTCCATGCAGCATCTCCTCCTTCACTGTTCTTGGACTCCTATGCTGGCACCATGTTATCTTGGGTTATCAAAGGTTTTATTGAGCAAGAACTTTGGGCAAGTCAGGGCATTCGTTTACAGCACAAGTAGGATTAACTCAATTCCGTTGTTTCTTTTGGCTGATTTGGAAGGAGCGGAACAGGAGAGCTTCTGATGGAAAGAAATCTTCCATTCTATTTTATTGAAATTTGGCTTAAAGTCACGCACTTTTGGTATAGTGCAAACTTGCATATGGATGTAAATGCCTTGGTTGATTAGTCAATGATTTATTTGGTATTTGAGCTCCCTTTTGGTTTTGGGATTTGTTTTGCATATGGCTTTAGTTTTTTTTGCGCTCCTTTTGTATGTGGGTTGCACCCCCTTGGTACCCTACAAGTGAACTATATAATCTATAAAAGGAAACTTAGCACTTTTTTGAGGATATTAAGTTGTTCCAATTACCCTTTATTCCTACACATGTTATCTAACCATATAGTTTCAATTACCAACATCAACATGTCACATATGATTTTGTGCTAATCAGCATAACCATCATCCACATGGGCAAAAACACTCTATTAACTCAGTTGTAATTCCTTTTGCGAGTAACGTCATCATGACAAAAGGGTGCCGCTACTACTGAAAGTCAAGATCGAAAAAGTTCAAGAGGAACTTTGGATCCAACGAGGTACCAGCACACTACCTAAAAAGGAGCAATAGTAGGAACTATGAGTAGTATACAGAACTGATTTGAAGAGGAAAACTGCAAGTATTATGCGTAAGTAGGTCAAACACCTAATACAAATCCATTTGGCATTTGACATAGTAAAACCAATTTCAATACTAGGACTTAACATCCTCAGCATTATTTTGCCAAAAAGATGTGGTATATCAAAAATCGTGATCTAAAGGTATGATAAAAATAATAATATAAAATAATCAATCCTCATATCTAAGTACTAAACAAATTATTGCGAACAGAGGCTCTCATAACAGTGGTTAAGCATCATAGATTAGATCCATGTAGGCTCGATTCATTGTCATATGAGCACCTACCAGTTAATTTTCTGCTCATTTTCTTCAAATATTTGAGTTTTCATTCTCATCCTTAGCTTGCTAACTGCAAACATAACATAGAAAATTACTACATTGAGTTCAATGAGCAGAATCTGGTAATATAAATAAGTCTAACCTCCCCTAAGCTTTAATAGTAATATCAGTAAGTAGAAAGAGTTGAATATAATTCTTTGGTACAAAAATTGATTCTCGCAATTATAAGGTGATAAATGCTTAGATCGAAGCAGGAAATAAGCTCTTTCCTTTTAAGTTGAGAACATATCTCTACACCTGCTAATTAATGTGAATGTGTAAACATTCCATATCCAAATCTCCATATACTGTACACTTGAAGCTCAAACTTAGGTCAAGTTCAAGTTCAATGATTAATGACCTACAATTTTTGTTATGCGCTTATAGGAAAGATTGCGAACTTGTTGAATCAGACTCAAATCAAATTTTACTTCACCCTTTCTAGCCACTTAATGTTGGTAATTCATATCATTGCATACGATATGTTCGTATGAAGAATCAACATCAAGATTTTCTGAAAAATATGACATGTCTCAAGATGTGCAAAGCATAACTTATAGTAACAAATTCCTATCTCTATCTAATCACTACCGAGACTGTTCTCTAAGATGCGTGAAACTTAATTATTTGGGAAAAAGACTAAATGCAAAAGTAATAAATTGCACCTACAAATGATTGAGGACAACCAGCTAAAGTTCTTTTTCAGCACCACAAACAACTTTTGGTACACGTTTCACACCCTATCACTGAACAATCTAGTAGACTAAGATTATTAAAGCCAACCAAAAAAGCTAGAGTCCTACAGCATCATCAGAGCTTAAAAAATCAGCCATACCACTTCACCCAAAGAAAACTGATGGACTACAGGACTAGTACTAGCACCATCAAGAAGACTAAAAAATTCCTCCTGAGGAGAAGAGTCAAGACCTAGATAAACAAACAAAAATAGTTAAATGAAGAACAATGAAACGCCATCTATCGCTTTGTATTAATAGTACCACTTGCCACGATCACTAACAAGGTTTTGCAATGGATCAAACTTCCTCATGTATGTTAATGGCATCAGCCCACTACTTATACATGACTGATAATGATGTCAGGATGACATGAAGTAAATCTTCAATGTCCAAAGCTTGTTGAGCAACTTGATGAAGTTCATTTTTTCTGCAGACAGGAATAGATTGATAATCTAGGGAGGCATTCGGCTTACAAAGATTTCTCAAAAGTCCGTTCTAATTTCAATTTAAGAATTAAAATAGGCCAGAAATGCGTTTGGTAACACTAAGAAAGCAGCTGATGAATAAAATGGAAAACTATCCTCATAATCAAAATCACAAACTGAATATGACTTTTTAGTATTCTCATTCCAAATGCAAACATGGAGATTTGGAATGACTAAGGCTGTTTTTAGAATGTGACGTAACCCAAGCATATTCTCACAATTTTCATCCCTAATGACATATATCATTTTTACTTAACAAACATTTTGTCAAAAAATAAAATAAAATCAAAAACAGTTTCTATGAAGATGGAAACTACAAGCCTTAAACAGTCGAGAACAAATCCTCCTCCATATTGCACTTCGTCATCCTCACCTGTTAATCGGAGGGAATCGAGCAACAACCTCAAAAACCAAATCGGAAAACAATCGAACCATCACCGCCCATTAGGAGGTCGTGGAAAGAAGGTCCAAAAGGGAGCTAAACCTAAGAAGCCAAAGCGGTCCATGAAACTTGAAGCTGAAACGGAAGCGCGCGCTGTTGGAACAGAGCTGGTACAGAGCTGTTACGCTCAGTCTAATAGTCGGAGGAAGGGGGCAGGGGCGGATCTTTTTCTTTCTCTTTTTCTTTTTTTTTGAAAATTGAAAATTGAAATATCCTTTTCTTTTTCCCTCTCTTTTACTTATTTTAAGGCCGTGTTTCACAATGGAATATGAATCTTTTGATTTTTTTTTTCTTTTGGTAAAGAATATTCTTAATTAATAGGTTAATTTTCACAGTCACGACCAGAAACAAAACAAAGAAACCCTCGTTTGACTCTACTCCCTTATTGATTTCATTTTATTTTTCCGTTCAATTTCTCTATTTCGTACCTTCCATTTAATCAGGTCAAATGGATCATGAGTTCTTTAGAACACATGTGATCATTTACCGACCAGTTTCGAAAAGTACCAAACTTTGTTATGATCTTCGTTGTTCTGGTGGAAGAAAGTTTGTAATGCTTGATATGGCAAAGATTGGTTGGATTGATGGTCAATTATCTCCTGAAACCACACAATAGTTTGTTTTTTGAAATTGTCACGGTATTATGTTATCACGGAGTTCCTTTTTTGGCATTGCTTATGCCTGATATGATCTTTTGTTAATTGCTTTACAAATTATCCAGAAATAAAATCCCAAAAATTCTCAAAATGAACAAAAGAACAAAAAAAAACTCCAAACGGAACAGCACAACAACGCAAAACACGAAGAAGAAAGAAGATGAAAAAATGAATGAGAAAAGAAGCCAATTGAAAAAAATAATAAATTTTCTTGGCATAGTCACTTAATAAATTTTTAGGCATTTCTCTAACGAAATCCTATTACATTTTACAATTTTTTTTTTTTTTTTGGGTTGCTAACGATAATTTTGATTAGACGGGTTTTGTTGCCATAAACAAAAATGATGCACTCATGCAGGCTAGCGTGCGTCATGGTTGATTAGAAAAAAAGAGAGGAAAATGTTTAAGTTAAGCGCAAATCAAGTGGTCCGCCGATTTATGCTTTGATCTTTGGACTACACATAGCCCGCATGTACGCTTATGCGCTACCAGCGAGTGGGATACATGTCTATCACACTCAATTTCCAATCGAAAAGAAAAAGTCAGAAAAGTGACTTGCATTGAATTGTCAGCCAAAATCTTTCGTGAAAAGCGAATGATTTGAAAAATGTTTTTCAAAAAATAATCACCCATACAATTACAAAAATAAACGAATGCAAAAAGATTTCCATCATGCTGGATAATGGAGATGTATTTCTTTGGTTGATTATTTCAAACAATACGAGTGATCATTTTTAAAAAGGTATTTTCCAACATTCATCTTTTTGCGAAACAAAAGAAGCCTCAACGTAATCTATAAATAATGTCATGTAGGATATGATGTGTTCAGGTTGGTTTAAGAAACAGTATTGTTTAATTCAGGTCCATGTGTTCAATAGTCATCTTGTTGCACACCCCAACAAAACAAAGTGGCCTAATGGGAGGACTCGTGGGACATCGCATCGATGCAAATGTGGTGGTGAATCTAATTGTTGAAATTGTAATTTGGAAGAAAGCAATGTGATCGTCCCCATTCACTTTTGAATTAATATAGATATATGCTAATGAATTATTCAGATCAACATCTCACAAGAGCGAACATTCACACATGCTTAACATGTCAAGATGACGGGGCAAACTCAAAGGTGGCCGAGCCATTTGCCATCACCAACTAACCTCCAGGCACTCGGCCAGAGAGAAATTACTCTAACTGAGTCATTTGCCATCACCGCCCAAAATCCAGCCCCTTTCCATGCGCTTATCTTTTTCCCCAAATTTGTGACGATTGCACATCAAATTTTAATGTACACGATCACTCTAGAGTCAAGCAGCGAGCGTCATTCATGTCTCTTTTTATCCTCATCATTCTTTTGGATGGATCACTAAGTCTTGCTACCAATAAATATGCAGGCCATGTTTAATCTGCCCATTCCCCATATCTGCAATGCAGAGGAATTTCACACACTGCAAAACTTCACGTCCTTGGCTTGGCAAGAGCGTGGAGATAGCTGGGTTTGCAGCCCGTTCTTCTCACGGCCACGAATGTAAGCTCGCCATGCCAATGCTGCTTTTACCAAGAGATGCACCCTTGCTGAAGAAGATGGTCATTAATGTCAATCAAAATCTCGAGTCTTTGCCACGGCTAGTTCTAGCATAGATGCAATCTTACCATAGTGTCTCGCTACAAGCTGCTTAATAGGGAGGAAGTCGGTGGACAAGAATGGTTTGGACAGTTTCCTATGCTTGCACCGAATTATCTTTGGATTATTGGAGCTTTTATGGAGCAAGAAACTTAGTAGTTGTGCCATTGGCATCTTTTCAATAAAAGAAAAAAAAAAAGGACAACCCAGAAACTCAACATTGAACTAAATGAGCTACATCAATTTTCATAACAAATGATTTCCTACCAATCGTGTTCAATTTTCCATCTAAAATATCTCATCTTAAAGTGAAAATTACCTGTAGTCAAGACATTGTGATCAAATCATCATTGACAATTCACAAACCTGTACATAGATCTGAAAAAACCTCCCAATTGGGAAACCATATTCCACACTTATAGATCTGGTGATACGCAATGGGCCCAAGGGAGTCCATTTAGGAGAGTCCCAACAAGGAATTATAAGGACTTGCTCCATGAAACTAAAGAGACAACTGATAGGAACCAAAATGATATTGACTAGAACAATTCTCCAGCACGCGTTTCTAGACTAATCAAATGTTTGTAGAGAGAAGCTCATCATGTTTTCACGTTGAAACAGTACCAAAGCCAAACGTGCAGGAAAGTTCAGTAGAGTTCCTAAAATTCTAAATATTCTAATAGCTGCACACCCACAGAGAGAACTACCTATACACAAGCATACAAACTCACAGAACACTTTCCCCAACCGACGGTCGTATAGGCTCTCTCAATCTCCCTAAAAAGAGCAGAAACTCAAAAGTCTAAAACAAAAGAAGAAAGTCTATACAGCAGGCTAACCCAGAAAAACACCAAACTTTTAGGTGCTTCAACTGCAGTATAGGTAGAAGAAGCACTCAGGGCAAACAACAAAAGCTTTGGATAATTGTGCTCTATCAAAGTCGGAGGTGTCATCTCTGAAGTGACCAACAGCAGTGAAATCTAGAACTTTACAAGAATAACTTAACCTAGTAAGGTTATTTAATTAACCAGCCCATTACTTTCAAGCAATATTGATTTCTGCCATCAGATCCATTTATTAAAAAAGACTGCTCTATGGAAGCAAGAAAGGAAAGAAGTAGTCATTGACTGAATCTGATAGAATATATAGCTAAATGTTTGATCCGAACAGACAGAAGGCTTACAACATTTCTGATTGGAAAGACACCAAATATACTAAAGCACAAAGCCCCATCTTTATCTCCACTGCAAAGCATATTCAAACATTGCTTGGAAGAATTTGAGAGCTCTACGAATGAATCTTGACCATCGTCAGTTAAACCAGTTTCCAGGTGCTAGGCCAGGCATGCGAGGAACTCTTGGAGCTGGAGGGAAGAAATGAGTAGTGCGATCCTCAAATGTCAAAGAGTTGCCAGAAGTGTCCTACTAAAAAATGGATTATTATCTTTCCAATTGGGGGAATAAGAAGAAGAAGAAGAAGAAGAAGACGAAGATAAATATAACAAGAGATTAAAGTTAAGGAGTCAACAATCAGTAAATTAACAACTCACAGCTGACACCAAACATAAGTTTTCAAAAAACCTTCCATAAACCCATATTAAAGCTGTTGAATAATTCTAAGTTTGAGAAAAGAAATATCTTAGTAAACCAGATTAAAATAACTACTTAACTGCAAACAAAGCATTAAATAGAACATGAAAGGTATGAACAATGAAATATTGTCTGTTAAGAATCAAGATCAAGAAGTCAGATGAATTTTTTTAAGTTGAAAGATGCATACTCTATTCACTTGGGCATCCTCCTCCAAATTGAGACACACCACAGAACTGCCACCTGGGACTTCAATCTTCTTAACAGTTTCCATTCTGCTTAATAATTATACCAAGTCAGATATAAATACACCACAGTACAATTAACTGCTGCAAGCAATAGCATAAAAAAGCAGCACAATGCGTATCCATGGTTCCATAAAGACGGCTAGATTGGTAAGATAACATTCATATGTAAAAATAAGCTCTTCAGAGCAAAACATAATCCATGAAATGGATAATGATTAGTAAATTGGTAGGCATCACAAAGAAACTTTATGGCAGCAGCATCAGCCAAGTTCTGAGCAATTGTACCCATGACCAAACAGCTGGCTTAATGACATAACTGGTAATCTACGAACTTTTCCACCCACAAGCATAATTGAGGCACACACAAATTCTATCATTTAGGAGTCACCTGAACTATTACCTTCCTAATATGACTGAACTGGACATATGTCACTTTAAATAATAGAAAGAAACTATTAATTTGATGAAAATGAGCATGCCACGGATGACTGCTTCTATATGCTGTCTCACTCATCATTGGAGAGGAATGAACCATTCAATCTAATTAGTTAAATGGGTATATATAATATGCAAGATATCATCTAAACCAAGTACTTTGTAAGTTTACAGCTGTTCTTTTTAAAAATTATATGACATTGACGAAGATATGCATATTGTACGTATCGGACAAGTTATTCATGCTGTCTCGGTCATGTTTGGGTTGGAATGAACCATTCACTTTAATTAGTTAAATAGGTATATATAAGATACAAGATATCATCTAAACCTAGGACTTTGTAAGCTTGCAGCTATTCTTTTTTAAAATTATATGACATTATATGCATATTGCATGTATTGTACAAGTTATTCATGTTGTGTCAGTCATGTTTGGATTAAAATGAGCCATTCACTTTAATTAGTTAAATGGGAATATATAAGATACAAGATATCATCTAAACCTAGGATTTTGTAAGCTTACAGCTATTCTTTTTAAAAATTATATGACATTATATGCATATTGATGTATTTTAGCAAGTTATTCATGCTGTGTCGGTCATGTTTGGATTGGAACAAAAAATTCACTTTAATTAGTTAAGAGGGTTATTCATCTCATGTCCTTGTTGATCTATTTAACAAAGGAAGAATTGTTAAGTTTCCGTGCTGAGAGAGTCAGAATGACCTATCTAGCAGTCCACTGTTAATTTGACATTGGGAGACAGGACCCTCTCTCTCTCTCCAGTACATCCGACTGCAGGGGACACACCTGTTCCAAGCCAACTCTGACAACAGCTTCCCATAGTAAGAACCTCTTATCAACCCCACAAACTTTGGCAGGCAAGCATCGAATTGCTTCCCTCTAGCATGATGATCCACATCTGAATCACAAACAACACTCTTTGAATAAAGACTCCAATAGACCTCCATACAGGTATCAACTATGATACCAACTTAAAATACAACCATCCGATTCATTGGCCATTATATCAAATGATTTGGCTAAATTTTCAGTATTTCAGAAACCTATTAAGTTAATGGGCAACTTGAGCTCTGCAAAGCTTATGTTAAATATAATCAGGGCAATGTAGGATGACAATATGCAAACATCCTTTACCATTCGAAGGATACATTGTCAGTGTTGGAGAAGTCCAAGAAACATCAAGCTCCTGATCCTTTGGTGATTTAGAAAATCTTCCATAAACCCATACTAGCTGTTGGACTGTGAAATAAGATTCTAAGTTTGAAACTTAATTGCAAACAGAGCATTTGAGACAACATGTAAGACACGGAGATAAGATATTGTCTGTTAAGAATCAAGATCAAGAAGTTGTATCAAAGAAAATTCAAAGTCATCCTACAAAGCCATACAGAGAAATGATTGGCGTGAAAAAGTAGTTCAAATTTGCACATGTGGATCTCTAGATAATATATGTCAATTTCATATTAAAGGCATATGCCCAGTAGAAGGGACAGTGTATTGGGAATGTTTCTGGTGGATGCAGAAACTGATGTAAGAGGGAATAGCGGCAATTAATTCTTACGAAGTATCTTTTTCAGAATAGAAGAGAAAGGCATTTAGGCAGTTTCCTTGAAATTGTGATGATCAAATTAGTTCCTAATCAGGAAACATGAGAGAACACAAGGATAATAAGCTAAACAGAGAGCCCAATTCGATAAGATCACCCAACTAAAGCTGCCATGTACATTGTCAAGTGATCAAACCTGAGATCAAATACGAAACTAGATTATTCAATACAGGAAAAGTGAAAAACCATTGTTGAGGATAACTTCCATAAGACGACCCCTAACACCAATTGTTTCCTTTTTTTTCTCTGCTACTCTCATTGTAGTCTCAAGTTTCTGGCCACACAGGCAAGGAAATGAAAAATATAGGTACAACTTTATGGTGAAAGGCATATGGATAGAAATATCTACAGACAAACCCCATTAAAAGACGTCCTGAATCAGCCAAACGAGAAATGAATATCTCAGCTGATATATTTTATAAGTTAGGTAAAACCAAAAGCAAAAGCTTTTAATTAAAGGATTCAATGTTTACATAAACCAATTTTGAGACAGGTAATCATACTCAAGCTCCTGTTATGCATACAAAGAGATCTAGAATTTCACATTTGATACACATATTAGCAATGAGGACCAGACTTGATGGGGGGAAAGCAATCAGTTCAAACAACAGATAACAGCAACGATTTTTCCCATAGTTCATATTTTTCCCACTGAGGTAGCATTTTTAAGAACATTTATGAATGGAAAAATTAGATATTGCATTAATGTGAAGAATTTAAAATGAAAGAGCATAAACAACACAGTCAAGTAAGAACTTCTATACAAACAAGATTCTACGACGTTTCAACTTTCTAATTCTTTTGCTGATATCTGTGTTCCATCTGTTGAAATTCCTTCACAAGTGTCCTTCGCAAATATTCGGTGTCCCCAAATCCTCCAAACTATAGTAATTCTCTAACTCTCTACATTGTTTCTCTAAGACAATAATAAGGGTAAGGCATCTTACTAACCTGACAAGATATATCAGAGTAGAAAATATTAAAGCTGTTGGACTGTGAAATAAGATTTTTAGTTTGAAACTTAAAAGCAAACAAAGCATTAGAAAAAAACACGTAAGATATGAAGAATGAAATAGTCTATTAAGAATTAATATCCAGAAGCCGTATCAACTTTTAAGTTGAAAGATGCATACTCTGTTCACTTGGGCATCTTCCTCCTGGTTGAGACACAACACAGCTGCTGCATAGGACTTCAAGCCTCATAACAGTTTCTCATTTTGCTTAATATTTATACCTTGTTAGAAACTATTATAACACAGCATGTATAACTACTGCAAGCACTAGCATATAAAAAGCAGTACACCACATATCCATAGTTAATTAAAGAAAGCCAGATTGGAAGATAACATTCATTATGTATTATGTATAATTAAAGGGCATACAATTTCTATCATTTAGAAGTCACCTAAACCACAACCTTTTAATTTGACTGAACTGAACATATTTGAGTTTCAATAGTCAAAATAAACTATTATATTGATGAAAATGAGCATGTCATAGATGATGGTTTCTATTGACACCAGTAAATCCTCACAATCAGCTCAACCACTGCAAACGCTATGCAGAAATTTTTCATTGACATTTGAAGCATTTTCAATCATCAATGACAAGATCAGTCCTATCCAACATGAGAATGCAGCACATGAATTAGATTCAAGTCCTAAAGTGTATATATCTATTGAATCTATTACTTATGTATGACATGTGAAACAAATAATTCATTAAGGCTATTCATCTCTTCTCATTTGCTGACCTATTTAACAAATGGGCCATGTTCAATGATCTAATAAGATTTGTTAAGCTTATCCTGCTCATATTGACCTATCTAATAGTCCGTATTAACTTGACATTGCCAAACATGGCCAGTAAACATGGATTGCCATCTCTATTAGCAGCTAAATGTTCATTCAGCAAGCTTGTTGTTTGCATTGCATTGTGCAGCTTTTGAGCAATTCAGAATATTTCTCAAGAGAGATCAGAGAAGAACACATTATGATGATAAAGGATTCTTGCAGAAGGAATTTATGGTTGAGAAGTAATGAGGGTAATGTTACAATAATAGCATGGAAAACTTACTTCTACATCATGCAGTGAAACTGTACTATCTTTAAGTCCAAAGACAGCAACCTTGCCATCAGGACCGTAGCATAATGATGTCAAACGTTTACACCTTAGCATAATGATGTTAAACGTTTACCTGGAGTAGATTAGAATAATTAAGAAGTCAATATTGACGACACGCAATGAATGTGCAAAGATAAGTGGCTTCATAAAAAACAACCAGAAAAGCAACAGACAGATTGAGAAAGAAAGACTAATTCTTCATAATAAAATTAATAGAAGAAGAGGGAAGATAGAGAACGCACAGTAAACAGGAAATGTTAATTAAAATTTGTGAAGTGAGGCAAAACGTCATAACAATAGAAGATAATTGAGAGGGATATCGGTCATTTGATATGAGATTCTTTGGGCTAGTAGGTCATCCAAAGTGACAAGAATCTGTACTTTTTGGCAGCCTCCAATCCACTATCTCAATCTAAAAACAAATCTTGCTGCTCACTTTGGAACCTCAAGGTGGAGTGGATCCATCAAAGCTTACTTCAGGTAAGGATC
Organism: Eucalyptus camaldulensis; assembly: GCA_019915185.1. NCBI lineage: Eukaryota > Viridiplantae > Streptophyta > Magnoliopsida > Myrtales > Myrtaceae > Eucalyptus > Eucalyptus camaldulensis. The sequence continues at coordinate 10,012,597 of JAHSVA010000013.1, read as the reverse complement.
ACAAGTGTACTAGTATCTAAAACTTAGGATCTCAACAGAAACCATTCAAGGGTTGGCTCAAGTAGTATAGTGCACTCAACAACATGTTATCCAAATCCAGAAGACAATATGAGGCGTGAAGCAGTCAGATGTTTCTGGAAAAAAAATGCATCCACTCTAAATTTTTCCACTGAAAATAGATAGCAAGAACTGCCAAGGCTAGGTAGCTAATCCTAAGCTCTTATGAATTTGAATTACCAAGCCATAAGGTCATATAAGAACTTAAGATACTTGGATGCAGCAACTTCTACACTCCTACTCTCTGCACTTTCTTCAATTCCTTACTCCATCCCTCTCAACCAGATTGTCATACAAGTATGCAGCATAGCTTGAGATATCCTATTAACAAGTAAGTGAAACCCTCACCAACAAACTTAATTAATCAAAATGATGTGACAAAATGCCCCTCTTCACAAGACGTGAGAAACTTCTAACCTATACTCTACAATTTAGTATATATTAAATATCTCCTAGCAGAGAATGCTCAATCATTAAGAAAGAGGAAGAAGAGGAGCCAAAAGAAGCGTTACATTTTGAGAAACAGCATGAGAAATCTATGGAAAACTATATAGATGCCTAGCAGCATTGAGAATGGTATTCTACAGGGCCTAAACCTACCAACTCCATGTGAGTATCAAGCACTTCTACATCTGACATAGCTAGTCTATCTAGCACAAATGACACCCCCTCCAATTCAAGTTCTTTCTTTCTATGGACACTTTAACTGGCATACCCAGAAGGATGACAACATGCAAACACCCTTTACCATTCCAAGGATGCATTGTCAGAGTTTGGAGAAGTTTAAGAGACATCAAGCACCTCATCCTTTGATGATTTTGTTTCCTTTTAGAAGTGCCTCGCGAAAACTCTCTTGGATATTTCAGCACTCACATCAACCAGTGGCCTGCCAGTGAGTCAAATGAAATCAATCCAGCAACTAATATTAATGAACTAATAATAATACTAAGAAGTTTGCAGGTCTCTGTTTGTCAAACTCGACAATCTTTTTGAACTCTTTGGATCCAACTAATGGGGCAAATAACATTATCAACCACAGAAGCTTTGATCAAATTAGCACAGTGTATTCAAATCAAGATGCTTGCTTTTGGGGGACATAGTATGATTCTTTTCCTTATCACTATGTTCTACTCATGCAGTAGAATTAATGCAAGATAGTTTTCAAATGGCATATAGGATACCGAAAAGTTTCCCTAGGAAACTTATGCAAATGCTTCCTATGTTTAACTTTTCAGCAAGTAGATGAACTAACAAGAGCTTATGCACAATATAAGGAATTATTTTACAATACAGTTGATTATGTCAAAAGACATTCTAGTAATGTCTTGCTTGGCTCAAAAGTTCAGGTATATGACAGATGGCTTTACCAATTCTACAAACATCAACATGCATTCAAACCAAATGAGTGGGTATATTCTGGATTCAAAACAAATGAACATGGATTCATAGTTAGAAGAAAATTAGAATTGCAATTTTCTCGATTGAACCAAATAATTCATGATGCTTTTGCTTCTGTCCTGTTTGCTAGTTCACACACGGCCACACCACCAGGAGAAGAGCTTGTTCTTACATTTAGCATTTTTAGACAGACACGATTAATTTAATCAGCTAATGCAGATAGTTCTGCGAGATAAAATGTCCGAACTCAATGGTTAGACTAATTTTATCCCAAGTTAGTAGTATATGCATCCTAAGAGATGATGCCCATCAACATGCTCGTTTTGCACCGTAAATTCACTCTTAAGTGTACCTTAGAAATATGCAGTCATGAACTGCATGGTGAGTGCAGAGCCAACTAAAACCTCACATTAGAAGGATGGCCATATAGGTTCTTCACTCAGCATTTCTTGACCTACATAATGACATTTAGCATGCTATCCACTACCTGTATATATCAGATTTTACTCAGTACTTCCAGCATTCTAGAACCAATCAAACGTCAAGAATCCTCATTTTTCTACATATGATGAACGATCTTACCCCCAAGATTAATGACAAATGATGCGCTTAGAAAGCCTTTTTATCTATTTCCATTACTGGCATGATAAGCAAAACATCTCCCTTGGATTCCTTGAAAGTAAGAAAATAATGGTGACATCATCAACTAGGAAATAATAATGACAAGATCATAAATCTTGAAAGATATTGCAAGCAGGAAATACAAATGAAAATTGGGCAGTAGATCTTGAAAGAGCATAGGTCGATTACCTGCTTTATGTATTTTCACTAGAAAATGTGGATCATTTCAGTATATCACTCGTCCGAGTAATCCATATAGTCTGATCCTAATGCTCTTGTTTTGCCATCTGTAATCTCATAATATCGATAAATCTGCATTCCAGATAATTCTGGAATTGTTTTGAGCGACTTGCATCCAATGATATTCAATTCTTCCAAAAACTCCAACCTATCAAGGCCTTGAATTTCAATCAAGTTTTTGCAGTCTCTAGCTTTTAATTTCTTCAGACTCCTAGATTTTGGAAGGAGCAACCTTTCAATTGAAATGCACCTAGAGATATCCAATATTTCCAAGTACTCCAACCTCTCGAGGCTTTGAATTTCAGCTAATTTCTTGCAGGAATAAGCATTTAATATCTTCAAGCTTCCGGATTTTGGAAGGTCTAGCCTTCCAATTGAAGTGCACTTAGAAATATCCAGTCTTTCCAAATGCTCTGACCTATCGAGACCTTGAATTTCAGCTAAGTTTTTGCAGCCTCCAGCTGTTAATTCATTCAGCCTCCCGGTTTTTGGAAGGTCTAGCCTTTCAATTGAAGTACATCCTGTGATATCTAGACTTTCCAAATGCTCTGACCTATCGAGACCTTGAATTTCGACTAAGTTTTTGCAGCCTCCAACTTTTAATTCATTCAGCCTCCCTGATTTTGGAAGATCTAGCCTTCCCATTGAAGTGCACCATGTGATGTCTAGCCTCTCCAAATACTCCGACCTATCGAGACCTTGAATTTTGGCTAAGTTTTCGCAGCCTTCAGCATTTAATTCCTTTAGCCTCCTGAATTTTACAAGGTCTAGCCTTTCCATTGAAGTGCACCAATGGATATGTAGCATTTGCAAATACTCCAACCTATTAAGGCCTTGAATTTCGGCTAAGTTTATGCAGCCTTTAAGTTTTAATTCCTTTAGCCTCCCAGATTTTGGAAGGTCTAGCCTTTCAATTAAAGTGCACCCTTCGATATCTAGCCTTTCCAAATACTCCAATCCATCGAGGCCTTGAATTTCGGCTAATTTTTCGCATTCTCCAGCATCTAATTCCTTCAGCCTCCCGAATTTTGGAAGGTCTAGCTTTTCAATTAAAGTGCACCGGTGGACATCTAGCCTTTCCAAATACTCCAACCTATCAAGGCCTTCAATTTTCGCTAAGTTTTTGCAGTCTCTAGTGTTTACTTCCTTCAACATCCTGCATTTTGGAAGGTCTAGCCTTTCAGTTGAAGTGCACAATTCGATATCTGAACTTTCCAAATACTCCGACCTGTCAAGGTCTTGCATTTCAGCTACTTTGTCGCAGCCTTCAACATTCAATTTCTTCATATCCTCAAACTTTCGAAGGTCCAACCGTTCGATTGAATTGCAACATGTGACAGTCAAGCTATCCAAATATATTGATTTGTCAAGACCTCGAACTTCAAGTAGATTATCGCACTTTTCGACGTATAATATCATTAGATGGATAAACTGTGAAACGTCCAGTGTTTTGATAGAATAACAGACCCTGACTTTTAAGATTTCCAATTTGAAAGGCGTGTTTAGGGATTGTGGTGATTTCGATTCTTCAACGTCCGTCGGTTGGGAGCATGTTGATGGAAGCACTTGGATGCACTCGAGAGAATTGCAGGACCAAACTCGTAGTTCCTTGAGATGGGTTAGGTGGGAAAGCCAAGGCAATTTACGGTTTCGACAGGTGATGCCCAAATTTGTTAAGCTAGAAGGAACGTCTGACAGCGATTGGAGCTTGATGCAGCAAAGAAAATCAAGGTGTCGTAGGGAAGAAAGATTACACATGCTTTCTGCCATTTCCCCATTCAAATTCATGCAATGGCAAGCATGTAGCTCTCGGAGCTTTCTCAGCCTCCCAATACTATTGGGTAATTCTCTTATATCACTTTCAGAAATCTCTAGAATCTCTAGGTTCTCCAAAGACCCTATGCTATCTGGTAATGCAGAAAGGGATCGAGTGCCTCGTAGAAGGAGTTGCTCTAGTGCCTTTAATTTACCTATTTCTGCTGGAAGCTCCGTGAGGCTCACACACCTGCACAACTCCAAGCGAAGGAGGGCCTCCATGTCTCCAATTGAAGCTTCGATTTGCTTCAATCTCTTACACCCATTGAGGATGAGAACCTCTAACTTCTTAAAAGCTGAGAGGAAGTCTGTATTTTCCAAGGATTCACAACTTGAAAGGTCCAGATATTGGAGCTTCTCTGCCATCTAGTAAAAAAATAAAAATAAAAATAAAAATGATTGTCGAGGGATGAGTCTAGAGTGATTACGATTCAAAAGAAAGCATAAAAGGGGAGGAGGAAAAAAAAATCTAGTTCTTACCTTGAAAAAACTCCATCCTTCCCATTTCTCATTTATCTCACCAAATGGCAATTCGATCACAGCTAATTGCTCTACGTGAAAATTATTTACTTCAAAATTCATGGGACAATTTGGCCATCGAAGCCATCTTAACTCCTCCATTGAGTCCTCAAAATCTCCACTGAGATGTGCCCCTTTCATGTAAAGGAATCTTAGAATTGTCAAGTTTTTGAATTGTTTTGCTGTGTAAATGTCGCCATCTTGCTTGGCTGTTTTGCCGGAGCCTGCTGTGTTGCCTCTACTCAAATCAATGGCCTCAATCTTGTCCGTTCCCTATAAGCAAGAATTAATGTTCATTAATACTAAATCCAACTAAAGTAATCGAATATTATTTGTTCATGCTGTGATTGACATGCATTGATGTGTTCAAGAGACCAGCAATGCAAGGATATGATTTTTCTTTTAATGCCAATAAACAATATTTATAAAGGCTAACAAAGTGAAGGATGTCAACTTCCATTTTGAAATTTGGTCATGCACATGCGGATCTCAAAAAGAATTATGATGTCTATGGTTCATTCAATGTAAAAACTTTACAACTTGTAATCTTCTTCCTTCCTATACTGTAGCTTCATTACCATACTAGTTAAGACAAGCGCGCAATGCAGGGAATCTAATCAAATTGCAATGTGCAAAATCAAAAGTTGATTTGATCTATTTTAATAGAAATATATTTTTTCTCTATGTAAATTCCACATTCGACTGTGCTACTTAATAGAAAAATAACACATAATTTTATTTTCCATTGGAGTAATAACTAATTACAAGAAACTGAATATTGTGGCAATAGTTATATAAATATATTTGTAGTTATTATTCACTAGTAGTAACTTGAAATGTTCTTAATTAATTATTTTCTAATCATAAATAACTAAGACAATAATATTAGTTATGTTAATATTCTATACAACTTATTATTTTATCGTAAATTTTAGTTTGGCTATAGATTACAATTTGATATATTCATAAACATAAATAACTTAGTAGCCATATTAATAATCTCTACAACTTATGATTTTATCATAAATTTTAGTTTAACTATAGATTACAATTTGATATAATCATAATCATAAATAACTGAGTTACTCAAGTATAATAAATATGATAAACATATTTAAAAAATTAATTGTGGAAAGTGCAAAGCATTTTTAGAAATGTGAAAATTGAAGCTATTCTTGGCAACAAGCCTACATGGAATAGCTATTCCTTCGCCCCCCAGGAATAACTATTCCTGATTTTAAGAGTATAGTAATTTCTAGTCTATTTTTTAATCAAATGAAGGAACAATTGCTTCATCAAAATAGAATGGAAATAGAATAGTTATTCCTGAGAACCAATTGTGGCAAGCTTTCACAAATATATATATATACACACTTATGCATAAGAAGCCAAGAAGTAATACAGAAAGTTCATGGACTTCCACGTTATTTTCTTAGAACCAGAAATTTTGCTATTGTACTTCACAATGTTGTACAAGATTTCATGGATACTCATAGGTGAACGACATAGTAATTTGGGAAGGATTTAGATCTCAAAACTCCAAAGGAATCCATGAAAAAAGTAACTATAAAAAGGAAAAAAGAAGAAATTTCAACATAAGTAATCTACTCAAATTAGTCATTGCTCCCAAAGAAATGCTTAAGTGACTTTTATTAATCGACTATAAGATTAACAGCTGGTTGTAGGTCACAAAAAAAGAAATAACAAATAATTAAAAATTATTGTAAGATTCACTCTATTAAGAATATGTGGTTCACATATTATTATAGTAGTCCAAAAACTATTATACTAGTAGAGAAACGGTTACCTTATTTCTCTTTAGCACTTTCAAGGCTTCCTCGGAGTCCCATAACCTGCTACGGTGCCAAGGCTGTTGTTGGTTTTCCTCACGTACAATTACCCTCCCAAGATCTCTTAATTGGTCATGCATTCGGAGCTTAAGATCATCTCCAATTTTTATTAATGACATAAATCTCAATACTTCAATATTCTCCCCCGGAAAAAAGTCACAAGCATCCCACATGTAGAATGCGATTCTCTTGTCAATGCCAATGAGCAAGCAAGCTATATCCAAATATATTTGTTCTTGTTCATAGTCTAATGCATCGTAACTTATCCTTAACTTTTCTTGCACTTCTTTACGAGGGACCTTTTCTAACTTTTTTATCATATCTCTCCATTCCTTTGATTCTCTTCCACAACATAATGAACCTAAAACCTCAAGGGATAAGGGAAGTCCTCCAGCGGTGGATACAACTTCACGAGTGAGGCCCTCAAATTCACTTGGAGGAAAGTCCTTTCGAAACGCATGTTTACTAAACAAAATCAAAGATTGATCGGGATCCAATTCCGTAAGGCCATAGTTGTGGTCCACCCCAGCTAAATCAAGAATTCTCTCATTTCTCGCAGTAATAATGATCTTACTTCCCAAAGAAAACCAATCGTGATTACCGGCCAAACACTTCACTTGATTGACATTATCCACATCATCAAGAAGAAGAAGGACCTTTCTATCTTTAAACCTAGAGGAGATAAAATTAATCCCTTCATCCTTATTACAAACTTCATTTTTTTGATTCGATATATCAAAGATTAACTGATTCTGTAAGTCATGAGCACCACGCTTCCATGATTCCCTTATATCAGCAATGAAGCTACGACGCTCAAATTGATTAGATAGCTTGTTGTAAATGGTTTTAGCAAGAGTAGTTTTACCAATGCCTCCCATTCCATGGATGCCAACAAACAGGAGGGCATGAGATTTATCATCCAGAAGTTCCATAACATTCTTCACATGACTATCAATTCCAACCAAATTCTTAGAAATAATCAACTCAAACTTTTTCTTCAGCTCATTCAACACATTTCGGACAACCGATTTCACCAATTGTGCTTCAGACCTGTCAATTGTGACAAGAGTTCAAATATGTGGCAACAATAATTTTACATTGTTTATCTATTGAGAAGAAGTAAAACGAATCCGAGATAGGGATAGAATGAAAAAATTTAAGAATCGTTTTTGTCACACCTCTATATATTATCTTATATGCTAAGAATAAAGTTTGAGAAATGCTTGTGGTTGTTTCACACAGTGTGCCCCCTTCCACTATTACTCCGACATAATTTATTAAATTAGAAGAAACTTGAGGGCATCACTTATGAACCTTGAATATTGTATATATTATGAATTTGAACCAAATTCGTTGGTTAAAGATATTTGGGATGACGTGGACATAACTTTGAAAACTTTCTAGAGCCTTTGAATAATCAAAAATCCAAGAAGCCAACCTAGTATGAGAGTCAACTATCAATCAATAAACAAGTCATAACTTTTGGTGCGAGAAGATTTCAACTCTTGTAAAACCAATTTAAAAAGCCGTTCAGATTGTGATATTGTGAACAATCGAAGAATAATTTTTTCCCAAAATAAGAACATCGATTCAATACATTTAGGTGTATGAGATAGAAATTACTTGCTGAAGATAGGAAATGCATTGAAAATTATTCAAACAAATATATAATACAAATAATCCCTTTTTCCTTCTTTTTTATTTTTTATATTTTCCATCATCATATATAACTAATGAAACATTTCTTTTGTAAAATAATTTTAACAGCAACTAGTCAACAATATTAATGATTTAATAAATTTAACTTGGGAAGACAAAGAATTATGCCGTTGACAATCACTATGCACAGTATATGATGTCACTAGCTCTAAATAAAAATCACCAATAAGTTGTACTATTAATCTAAATAAATATGTAATTAGAAAGGTTTGTGACTATGACTAGTGTGACGTACACTATAAACATGAAAAAAAAAGTGGCACAATGTTACAAAATCTTTGGATATAAGAGTAAAAACTCAATCAAAAAATCTTATCATTCAAGTGAATGGGATATACCAATAAAATCTATAAGTAGATTTGTCAATATCATTAAAGCAAAACACTAAAAAAAAACAGAGAGAATAATTTATCGAACTCATGCTTCGCAGGATCTTACTGCCAACATGATCTTCTGTTTATATATATAGAACGAAAATGAAGCGGGTGAGAATCAGAACAACCAGTTAACACCCGCACATATTAAAAGAAAGTAGAGAATGCCTTGGTGAGAAATTTTACCCATCGGTTTCGTATCCTTTCAAGCTGCTGACTTCAAGGAGTGCTTGCTTCCATTTCTCCAAAATCGCTGGGTCGAAAGAATGCCTCTCAAGCAAACGCCTCTCGCGCTCATGAAATGCATCCCCAAAATTCCCCTTTGATACCGCACGTCAGCTGGTTTCACTTTGTAGAATATAGGCAACACTATTTGCTTCTTATTATTTTTGCACTCCATTATTTGAACCAGTTCATCTAGGCACCAACTGCTTGTACCATAATTCACAGAGAGAATGGGGATTGAGATTTTACTGTTCCTAATGGCTGCCAAAAGCTCTGGTTTGATGTACTCGCCTTGGCGGAGCTCATCATCATCTCTGAAAGTATAAATTCCAGCAGTGAAGAGCCCATGGTAGAGGTGATCGGTGAAGCCATGTCGAGTATCTAGGCCTCTGAAGCTCAAGAACACCTCGTAGCAGTTTCCAGTCGATGCATTATTGTTAGTTTCTGTCGGAGACGAACCAGATCCAACGGAATTAGTTTCTGTCGGCGCAGTCATCGAACCAGATGCACCAGTATCGACATCCTCTGCATTTCCACTCACATTAGTTTTCCTCCTCTTAATGCGACGATGCATTTCGGCCTCTGACTCTGCCATTCAGTTCAGCTTTCAAGCCCTAAGAGAGAAAAAAAAAAAAAAAAAAAACCAGAATGCCCCTCAGAAAACAGGAAATGCCTTCTTGCCTCTTCTATTGTGGTCTGTTAAAATTTCAATACACATGAAGCGGTGGATTTGTTCGGAAGATGAAAAGTGTAGAGAGACTTATGACGCGACTATGACATGGATTTGTGGAAGAAGATGAAAAGTGTTTTTTTTTTGTTGGGGCAGGGGGGGCGTTTTGGGGGAGAGAGATAGAGAGAGATGGGAGATTCGCCGGTCCAATATTTTCCAAGTAAAACAGAAAAATATCAAAGCGTCGGGACAGTGAAGACTGAAGAGTCCCCTGCTTCGTCTGCTGCTTGCGCCATTGAACTGTCCTTTTCTTTTTTGTTCATATATTTTCCATAAGAGAAGGTATTTTTGTTAATTATATTTCAGCTCTTGATAACACTTCGGAATTTTTTTGGTCGTTATCCCATATGGAAATTACCCATCTTACTTTAAGCCTTTCTAATATTATACTATCAAACCGATAAACTTAATTTTAATAAATGTTGTATTATAACAATTGCTTATTCTAAAAAAGATTATTTTATTTATGTATGTCAATAATCATACATATTATCAAATTTCTATATTTATTTATTTATTTATTGGTTCTCATTCTACCTTAGTTTTCCCTTCTTCTTTTTTTTGTTGAAACTTAATTCCTTCAAATCTCATAAATAAATCTAAATGCCTTTTTGCTTTTGCTTTTTTTTTTATCATATATGTTTATTTATTGGTAATTTGTTGGTATCCACAAATAACTCAAGCGTTGCCTTCATGTGGTTCAAGTTTCAATGCACCAGAGAATCCAAGGCAATCCTACCCGGGAAGAAGATAACATGTGAGCAAGTTTTGATGCACAGCACTGACGAAAAAACAAACCAAAAATTTGAGAGTTTTTAGGAGGGTAGGCCTATCTAAAAGAGGGAAGAGAAAATTGAAGAGTTTCACCTGTTTTAATCATCTAGGGACAGATTTGAAATTTAATAGCATTTATTTTCTATCCGTCCTTTTGCCCGTTAGATCCCACCAATCCTCGCTTAACTTGAGTCTGCCGCTCTTCTTTTATTAAGTTTTTGTTCATTTCTTATTTCAAATGAGTGACTAGACGCACCACTCCTCTCTCCTCTTAGTTGTCAAGTTAGGCAGTAATTTTTTTAAAATGTCAACTTATGAATTTCATTTAGTCAAATTTATTGATTTTACAATTTCCTAATCAACCCAAAGCCAAATTAATAAATGAAATTCACAATTGTTGGGTAAATGTTTTTTTCTTGATTTAATTTAGCGATTGCTTTAATATTTTGCCTTTCTTCTTGACTTGGTCAAAAAGTGGGCTTTAGAAAAAAAGGAAAAGAAGAGATATAAAAGGAAAAGAGAGACCACGCACCAACGACAGAAACGACAAGATAGGGAAAAGACGTGGGCTTCCTCACGCGTGCCCCGAGAACTCTCTCTCTTTCTCTGTATTTTCATTTTTTTCACTTCACCCCCTGCCATGAGAACCTGAGGGGCTTTCTCTACTTTTACCGACCACTTTCTCAGTTTTTTATATTAAGGTTTTGTCCTTTTTGCCGACCATAACCTGCTCTCTGTATTTCCCTTTCTTCCTTTTTTTTTTTTTCTTTTTTTTGGTAAAAGGATTTCTCTTTCTTGGCCGTGGAGAAAAATCCAAGCCCCACTTGCCCGAGAATCCTCTGCTTTTTTTTTTTTTTTTTTTTCTGCCCAGATTTTCTCGTCTTCTTTAGCCGTAAATTCCGGTCCTCAATGTCGAGATTGCTCCCTTGTCAAGATGGAACCTGCTCTCCCTTGATCTCTTCCTCAAGGGTTTTGCCGTTGTTGGAGGCAGATTTAGGACTAAACATAAAATTTGAATTTTTTAAAAACGAAAAAATTACGGGCTGATTTAGTATTGAGTCTTAAATTAAGAGTTCTCATTAGATAAAACCTAAAATTTGGACGTTTTCAAGAGATACAAAGGGAAAAGGGAGAGCCCGCACCAGGAGAGAAACAAAAAGAAAGGGAAAAGAAAAAAAAAAAAGAAAATGAAAGGAGAGTGGGTTTTGCTTGTAGATCTCCCCTAGATTTACTTCCATTCGCAATGCCTAATACCGGTTTAAGATCCTTTGTTCCTCTAATCAGAGCAATTTTCAAAATTGAAGTACAAATTCAAAAATTATATGGGATTTATATTGCGAAATTCGATTTTAAAGTTGTTAAGATGTGGCATTAAACGGGAGTTAATTTGAAGTAACATTTTAATAGACAATGTCTGATAAAATTTCGATACCTTTTAATGGTGGATTTTTTTGGGAAGATGAAAAGTGGAGAGAGACTTGGGATGAGTCTCCGTTGAACTTAGTCCATTGCTTGGACCGTCATACTTTCCTTTTCCTTTCCTTTCGTTAAGTTATTTTCCACTAAAAATGGTATTTTTATTTAATATATTTAAGCTCTTAATCCTACTTAGAAATTTAAGCCTATTAAATATTATACTATTAAACTGATAAACTTCATTTCAATACTTATAAATTTAATGAGTTAACAAGTGTCGAAGATCATAAATAATTATCAACATTCTATATATATTTATTTCGTACCCAAGCACAATGGGAAGAATTTCTTTTTTACTTTGATTTTGCTTTGATTTCTGCTTCAAATCTCACAAATTAATCAAAATACCTTTTTGTTTTTGCTCTTATTTTATTATGTATATATATTTCTTTATTGATTTAATTTATCTAATCCAATTAATTGGTACACATCATTAATAGAGGACAACCGCTTTATTGGTATCTGTGGGACGTGGTCATAATTGATTAATACGTACAAAGCATCAGGACAGTGGCTGCACCATTGAACTTTCCTTTTTATGGCCAAAAAGAATTTCCTTTCCTTTTTTTTTAATTGATTTTCCATCAAAAAAGTTACTTTTGTTGAATATATTTAAACTTTTGATTTCAGTTAAAAATTTACCTTGAACCCATTAATTATTACTATATCAGATTGATGAATTTCATTTCACTATTGAAATGTTTCGTTATTAATGACTACTTAAATCTATTATATATAGACTTCGGATGATTACAAACCCAAAGAAAGTAAAAAAAAAAAAACTCTAGTGACTTGATAGTTGATATCCTTTGGGGAAGCAAGCGAAGGTTGCACTTTTAGGACTTTACTTGCATTTCTCCCTTTTTATTGTTTCTTAGATGAACCAAGGGGTAGCTCATAGCATTGAATTATACCCATAACAAATTTAGTCTCTAATGAGTAATGGACTGAAATGACTTTCAATGACACATAATTTTTTACACACATCTACCTTAATTTTGCTAGTAATTGCATAGGATGGCAGATATAGTGGGAAGATTTTCTAAATATATAATAGGACATGAATAGCGACTTGCAATCCATCTAGACAAGAAACGTGCAGATGCATGGACCACTAATAAATTATATTATTTCTTGGACTAACCAAAGAGCAACCAATGTTGAATAAGAATCGATACGAGGGTAGATATTTCTATAACCCTTACTACATATCTTTTAAGGTGGAGACCACTTTGAACACATCAATGTTCCATATATTTTTTCTTTCATCTTGTCTAATTTATTTTCTAGGTAGACTTTTTAACTCCATGACAAGTCTTTCTAGTTCCTCTGCACATTTTCTTATTCCTCGCTCCAAATCCTCGATCTCTCCCTTGTTGTCACTGCTTCCCTCACGTGCCTGTGACATGGATTGGTGGGAGAAAATGAAAAGTGGAGATAGAGAGATTCATCAGGTCCAATATTTTACACACAAGTGCTTAAAATACATAAAAACATACAAAGCGTCAGGACAATGAAAAGGGCACGCTTAGTCTACTGCTTGCATCGTCGAACTTTCCTCTTTCTTTTGTTAATTTATTTTCCATTGGAAAAGCTGTTTTTCGTTAAATATATTTAAGCTCTTAATCACATATAGGAATTTACCCCTTACTTTGAGCATGATATATATTATACAGTCAAACCAATAAACTTCATTTTAGTATTGAAATGTTGTATTATTAACGATAACTTATTCTAAAAAATTATGCTATCAACGTGTGTCAAGGATCATAAAAAAATTATCAACATGTATATATGTACGTGAGTATACATATATATTCATTCGTACCGTAACACAATGAGAAGAATTTATTTTTTGCATGGATTCCGTCTTAATTTCTCATTCAAATCTCACAAATAAGTCAAAATGATTTTTGGTTTTGCTTTATTTTTTATATATATAATTTTTTTATCGGTTTGATTTATTTAATCCAATCCGTTATTTTATATATATATATATATATATATATTTTATTGGTTTGATTTATTTAATCCAATCCGTTGTCACGCGTCAATAATTTAAACTTGCCAAATTAGATATAAATTAGTAATTCGCTGACCGGCCCGTTAAACATGCATTTATGGTCATCTCCTTCAACCCGTGGAAGTTTCACAGCATAAGAAAAGTGAACTATAAGGAAATGTAGATGTTACAAAAGTACATTAAACAAACTTTCGGTGAAATTGTACCTTTTTGCTCTCTTTTGTTTCCTCGCACGTGCCCCGACAATTTCTCTCTCTCTTCATTTTATTTCTCCTCCCCCCGCCCCTACTTCTTTTCTTTCTTTTCTTTTGCAGACCACTTTTTGAGTTTTTCTTAGTAAAAACTCTCTCTTTTGCCGACCATAACCCACTCTCTCTCTATCTCCTTTTCTTTTCCGAGAAGAAAAGCTTTATCTTTTTCTTTTTCAAGCTCCCTTCGGCAATTATTGCATGCGGAAAAATGCCCCACCCACTCAACCGAGAATCCTCTGCTTTTTTTAAGCCCCGATTTTCTTGGCTTCTTTCGCTGTGAATTCCGGTCCTTGAATGCCGAGATTGCCCCCTTGTCAAGATGAAAATTGCTCTCTTTTGACCTTGTCCTCAAGGTTTCTGTCATTATTCAGAACACATTTTGGACTGGATAAAAAATTTGAAAAAAAAAAATTGGATGAAAAGATTGAGGGTTGATGTAGCATTTGGTTTAAAGTTGAAGGTTTTTTTGAAAAAAAAAACAATCGGAATAAAATTAAAATTGAACCTAAAATTTGAGAGTTTTTAAGGAATTGAAGCATAGGGGGGGGGGGGGGGAGAAACCCTCCATGCTTTAATCCTTGAAGTGGTTGCGCACTTTGGCCACCATTTTATTTGTCAAAGAAAAAAAAATTAAAATAGGTTTTACTTACCACCCAAAATCCATCTAGGCATATTATTCTCATCTAACAATTTATTTTTTATAGATCTGTTCCATGATAACTATCTTTATAAATATGTTACATAGGTTTTACTAATCACTCAAAATATATCTAAGCATATTAATATTGTTATTCGACTTGGTTGGTGCAAGATGTGAAGTAATTTGTATGTTCTAGAGAAATAAGGTTTATTCCGATATCCACTTGTGACAATGCAAGCTAAAAGAATTATCAATGCTATTTATATACCAACAATCCAAACTAAGCAGTCAATACTTGAAATTGTGAAGTGTTAAAAGAAAAAACAAAAACAAAAGAGCACTTGTGCATTTCATGAGCACTCCTCTTTATACTATTGATTCACAATATTTTATAAGTGCTAAATTATCACATTAATTCAAGGGCTTAATTGCATTATTCTCTAAAGCTAATCAATTCTAGCTCATAAGTTAGAGTTCTTTGCCTCAAATGCATCCAACCCAAGAGGCATCAAACATGAATATAATATATCAGCCTATGCATGTTTACCACTCTAATAAGAGAGTATTAAAGTGTAATTACCATGTTAACTATTGCGATACTAACATATTCAGCCTATCAATATATTCAATAGTCCATCATCAGTTTGATGCAATAAAGTTGACCTCTAATAACAATAAACACAATTTTATCGAATTTGACACAATATTGTTACCAAAAGGCAATGCCATAACTTTACGTTTTTAAGTTTATCATATTAGTAATTCATTATATGCATGCCATTTAGTTCTGTAAATGTTGCTTTAAGTTTGTTTTTGCGATGTACATTTATTCACACTCGTTTTTACGACATCATATGGCGCAAAAGTTTGACAAACATCATGGCCCTTCAAGTAAATTTTCTTATGAAGTCTAGACAGGGCTTCTGCAATGTCCTTGGCCTGGATTATACTTGCTGGAAAGGGGAGGATCTTCATAGGCCCTCTCAATCTTCCTAAAACAGAGCAGAAACCCAATAGTCTGGATAGAAGGAAAAAGTATGCAAGATAGGCCAACCTCAGGCCAAACAACAAAAAGTTTCAGATAAGTGTTCGGTATCAAAGTTGGAGGCGTCATCTTTGAAGTGGAAGTGACCAATAGAAGTGAAATCTAGCCTAGGAAATGGCATAAACATCTATAACTTTTACAAGCATAACCTCGCCTAGGTATAGTTGTTTACTTAACCAGCCCACTAATTTTCCAGGCAATACTGATTTGCTATCAGTCTACCATCAAATCCATTTATTAAGAAAAACTGCTGTAGGACAAGCAAGAACAAGGAAATGACTCATTTACTGAATATGACAGACCATATAGCTAAATATTTTATTTAAACAACAGGACGTTTACAATATTTTCTATTGGAAAGACACCAAATATACTGAAGCACAAAACCCCATCTTTATCTCCACTGCAAAGGCTATCCAAACATTGCTTTGAAGAATTTGAGAGCTCTACAAATGAATCTTGAACATCGTTAGTTAAACCAGCATCTCTGGGTGCTAGTCCAGGGATTCGAGGAACTCTTGGAGCTGGAGGGAAGAATTGAGTAGTGCGATCTTCAAATGCCAAAGAGTTACCAGAAGTGTTCTATAAAACAAATTAATAATTACTTTCCAGTCGGAAAATAAAAAGGCGAAAAAATATGAAATTAAAGCTGAGGAGCCAAACAAATCAACAAGTTACAAATGACACCAAACATACGCTTCCAAAAATTCTTCCACAAACCCATACTAAAGCCGTTGGACTGTGAAGTAAGATTCCAAATTTGAAAAGGAAGTATTTAAGAACACCACACTAAAATAACTACTTAACTGCAAACGAAGCATTATGAAAGTTGTGAGCCATAAAATATCCGCTATTGGTGAAAAAGATCACGAAGTCATACAAACTTTTAAGTTGAAAGATGCCATACTCTATTCACTTGGGCATCCTCCTCCCAGTTGAGACACACCCCAGCTGCCATACTTCAAGCTTCTTGATAGTTCTCCATTCTGCTTAATATTTATACCCTATTAGAATGATTATACCACAGTGTGCATAACTGCTGCAAGCACTCGCATATCAAAAGTAGCACCCTGCATATTCATAGTTCCATAAAGACAGCTACTTTGGTAGGTAACATTCATTATGTACAAACAAATTCTCTTCTCAGCAATTCTTATGTACCCATAGGTGCTATATTGGATTTGAATCAGATTTCAGATCCATCTATATTGATTGATTGCAATCCATGAAGTGGATGATTAGTCATAAACTGGTAGAAATCTCAGAGAAATAGAATTGCAGCAGCCTTAGCCATCTACCCAGCCATTCTAGTCAATGACCAAGCAGCTATAGCTTGATAAAAACATAACCAGTTATTCACAAAGCAAAATTGAGGCACACACAAATCCCAAGAGTCACCTAAATTATTACCTTGATAATTTGGCTGCACTGAACTAATTTTACTAACAATTGAAAGAAGTTATTAAATTTGATGAAAATGAGCATCTCACAGACGAATGCTTCAGTATGACACCTTCCACTTAGACTATAGATTCTCACCATGAGCTGGACCCCAGTAAACACAATGTTGTAATTTGTCGTTGACAACTGAAACAGTTTCAATCATTGATGACAACATTAGCAGCGAAGAAATTTTTTTTTCCTGCACGAGAATGCAATTGAGCACATCAATAAGACTCACCTCCTAAAGTATATAAATCTATTAAATGAATATATTAATTCTGTATGATATGTGATTAAAGTAATTCACCGTTGATTTCACCGATTAGATATGAGTCAATCAATTTCCTTGATTCATTATTTAACTCAAGCATCAAACAATCTAATGTCAAAAACATTCCATCGCTTTGATGTAGGACCGGGTCCCACAATAAAGAATAAATATTTAGGCATCGCACTCAAAATTGCCTAAGCAACACATCTAGGGTTTCCTAAGCATCACACCAAAGATGAATTGCATCACACAATCTGCAAAGCAAGGACTTGCCAAGTTCAATAAATTATCAACTCTATTGAAAAGTAGGAATTACAACTATATTTGTAGACTCTCCAAAAGTTCTATTCCTAGTGGAAATAGGAAACCTCAAAACAAGAAACATTATTGGAGTATATATAAGATCCCACCACTCAAGCTTTAAAAAAAAAAGGAAACTTCGTAAAATCTAATAATACTAAAATCCTAGTTGATAATTTTAGTGATTAAACTTCAAGAAGAATCTCGACCCTTGTTTAAGTTTCAAAGTCAATCTTCACCAAAAACTTGGTAGTCACGTTGCATGATTTTGTTGGCCACATCAGGCTTAATGGATGGTTTAACTGTCCTATACTAAATTCTATGAACAGGAATCAAATTACAATACTATGTAGATGATCTGTGTCCTTGCAGTCAAATGGGTACATATTTGACAAAAGAATAATAATTTGTAGAAATATCTCATGCCAGGAAATAATAACATTGGTTGACTTTGAAGTATCCTTATCATTAGTTATTCCCTAACAATAAAAGTAACACCATACTTTACAATTGATTTACATCTGTTATGGAATACCACTCTCAAACATTATGTCGGATTTTATGATTCATGATCCACAATCCATAGATATAATTTTTTGATTCATGACTCATATTTCCATGTGACAACTAAGGGTGACCCTAAGTGGTTATCATGTCATATCAAAATTGTGGCTACCTACTTAACAATTGACACAATTAATAAACTAATATTGTTTTGGGTTCAAAGTTCAAACCATGAAACAGAAATTGACTCATGTAATCTATCCATCCAAACAATAGTGCCATCTTGATTAACAACCTGACCTATCATGACCTATTTATACTTAGTTCATTAAGTTTTCTAAAAATAATCATACGTGAATTTTGTTTATATAGTGGTTACAAAATACAATTTGATCACACCATATAAATATAACATTTCAGGTAAACCTAGGATTTTGTAAGCTTACGACTAGTTTCTTTTCAAACTAATTTGACATTGATAACAATATGCATATTGTACATATGCCATGTCGGACATGTTAGGATAGGAATGACCCATTCAATTCAATCAAATTAGTTGAACGGGTTATTCATCTCTTGTAAGTTGTTGACCTTTTCAACAAAAGGGTCATGTTCAAATAGAGTTTTCTAATAAAACTTTGTGTTGATCTTATTATGCTTAGATTGACCTATCTAGCAATCCATTGTGAACTTGACAATGACAGACATGACCAATAAAAATGGATTGCCATCTCTATTAATAGCTGAATGTTTGCTGAGCAAGTTTGTTATTTGCATTGCATCATGTAGATTTTGAGCAATTCAGAATCTTTTCCAAGAGAGATAAGAGAAGAACGCATTATGATGATAAAGGAATATTGCAGGAGGAATTTCTAGTTCAGAAGTAATGAAGGTAACGTTCAAGTATCAACATAGAAAACTTACTTCGACATCATGCAGTGAAATTGTACCAGCTTCAAGCCCCAAGACAACAACCGTGCCATCAGGACGCCAGTAGAATCATGTTATACATTTACCTGGAGTAGATTAATATGATTAAGAAGAGCCAGTATTGATGATAGACATTGAAATGTGCAAAGAAAGTGAGTTCATTATAAACAAAAGAAAGAACACAAACAGAGAGAGAGAGAGAGTGTGCGTGAATAATATGTTCCCAATAAATTAACGCAAGAAGAGGAAAGATAGGGCACACACATTAACCGACAAAATGTTAATAAAAATTTGTGAAGTGAGGCAAAACGTCATAATTGTACAAAATAACTGAGAGAGATCTCGGTCACTTGACAAAGGATTTCTTTGGGCTAGTAGTTTCATCTAAAGTGAGGGAATCTACATCTTGTTGACAAGCTCCAATCCAATATTTGAATCAAAATACAAATCTTGCTGTTCAACTATGGAAACTCAAGGTGGATTGGACGCACGAAAGCTTTCTCCAGGCAAGGATTACAAGTGCGCTAGTGTTTACAACTTAGGATATTAACACACCACCATTCACAGGTTGGCTTAAGTACTACAGAGCACTCAAAACGTTCTCCATATCCAGAAGACGATATGACAAGTGAAGCGTTCAGATTTTTATGGAAAAAAAAAATCTCCTCTCTAAAGTTTTCCAGTGAGAATAGACAGCAAGAACTACCAAAGCTAGGCATCCAATCCTCAGCTCTTACTAATTTGAATTACCAAAAGATTAAGTCATATAGGATTTTAACATAGTTGGATGCAGCTTCTTTTCCTCCTAGTCTCTTGGCTTTGTCCAATTCCTCCCTCTGTCGCTCTTGACCAGATTGTCATACAAGTACGCAGCATAGCTCAAGGTATATCCTAATCAAAAGTTAAACTCCCACCAACGAACTTGATTAATCAAAAGGATGTGATGAAATGCCCCTCTGTAATGAGAAGAAGATAAATGAAACTTCAAGCAATACAAAATGTCAGAAACCTTCCACCTATAGTTTATATTTCAGTATCCAATAAATCTCTCCTTCTAGGGCACACTCTGTCAGTAAAAGAATGCTCAATCAGTAAAAGAAGATGAGTCAACAATAAAATTACATTGTGAGAGTGATCATCAGGAATCTAAGATCTTTTTAGATGCCTAATGACATTTAGATAGTATTCTCAGTGGCTAAACCTGCCAACTCCAAGTGGGCATCAAGCATTTCTGCATCTAACACAGCTAGTCTATCTAGCATACATGGCATCCCTCCAATTCATGTTAATTATTTTCATGGACACTTTAACTGGTACACAAAGAAGGGCAACAAGAAGGCAATACAGGAGTATGGTACACTTACAGTCAGGGTAGATGACTGTCCGCCTAGGTTATGGAAAAAATGTCATAAGGCAACAACCTGGTCGAGAAGTTAATAGGAATCTATGCGCCTATAAATAAAATCCCTTCATTCAACTATTACATGCTTGGATTCTTTACATGCAACTAAGTCATCTCTAGATTTCCACTCGCATCACCATCATTCACTGTTCATTTTTGTGTAAAAGACCAACTCCTTAGTTCGATGGCATCTTCTCAGTTAGACTTTCAAGCGCTTTTATCTCTATATTCATCCAATTATCCATCGAACGCAATTTGAACTAGATTGGCAATTACAATGGTTCCTATGGCAAAAAAGGAAGCGTAGCACATTTAGGAAAAGCTAAAGAAGTAGAAGGAGATAAAGCCAATGACTCAAAGGGAAAGCATAGCAAGCCATCGTTGAAGAAACGAACACACTGAACAAAGAAAAAAGAGAACTTTCTCGAATCGAAGCCATACCCAGGAGAGATTGTTCACAGCCTCTTGCCAACTGAAGCGATGAAGCACCCACCTTCGAGTCCTCCGTGACCGCTGTCAGCAAATCCTTTTCGTGATACCACTCTCCCATCTTCACCTGCCAATCGGAAATCGAGCAAAAACCTCACAAAACCGAATCCACCCACCCAACAACGCCAAATGGGAGCCGAACTTGAGAAGCCCAGGGTTAATCGCACTGAAGCTAAAACGGAAGCACACGCCGTGACCCCGCCGAGCAGCCTGAAAACAACAGCCGCCGGCCGTGGTGGAACAAATCGCAAGGAGTAAGGAGAGAGCTCAAAAACCACGAAGAAAAGCTGAAGAGCGAGACGAAGAAGGGAAGAGCGGGAGCGATGTCCACTGAAGTCTGAGAATTCGCGGAGAAAGTTGTGGAAAGAGGGACAGGCAGGAGTCAAAACAAGGAAGGAAGAGAGAGATGGGAATTGGGCCGTAAAGGGCCACCGCAGAATCAACTAGGCCGGGCTGGAATTTATAGCCTTGCCAAATAACGCCCGAAAGGGCCCTTTCAGGCCCAATGAGACATCACATTGATGCGGATGTGGTGGATTAGCTATTGGAACGTAATTTTGGAAAAAGCAACGTGATCATCCTCGTTTACTTTTGGATTAAAAAAAATGCTAATGAATTATTCAAATCCGCATCTCACAAGAGATGACAAACATTCATGCATTCTTAAATGTTGAGACAATGGGCCAAGCTCGAACTCAACCATGCCATTTGCCATCATCACCTGCGCTCCTAACACTCGGCCATATACAGATACTCGACCAAGCCCCAGTTGGTGAGCTTTATGCAAATCTCCTGTTATAAGGTACACAATCATATAGTTGAGAGGCAATAAGAAGATCTAATGTCTTCTTTTTCTCTTTTAATTGGAATTAGACAATTCGCCTCATTACACTAATTCTAGTCAACAATTGCTTTTTCAATATTTAAAAAATAGGACGCAGCTACTTTTCATTAATAATTTACTATGATCTTTGGGATCATGATTATGCACTATTGAGGAGGAAAAAGACTTACCCTATACTAGCGGCCTTTTTCCTTTTGACCTTTTGGTAGTTATTCTGAAGGCAAAATGTACATTTGCACCATTAGACATTAGGCAGAGTAGCAGATGATGTGAACCAGATTCTAGTGTGAAGAAGTAAGAACCTCCTCAACTTTGGTGAGAGGGACCATGAACTATCAATAAGTATGACACCAAACGGGTCGAATTAAACAATTTGCCCACCTGATTACCAATCAAAAGTTCAGTCGCATTCTGCAACTCCTGAAGCAGTCCCTTGGCCAGATTGCACTACCCTCTGTAAGGCTCGAACCAATTTTGAACAGAACAATTTCTAAGGTCCTCGCATCTTGTAAAAAAGTTCAACTCAGCTTCAATTAAGGATGAGGCTTCAATTACTAGCTGCCTCATCACACCAAACGACCCTCTCAAATGCAACAACAGCAAAAGAGAACTCGAAATCTCCAGTGGGAAACCCTCATCAAGTGCATGCCAGAAGCAGCGATAAACCACAATTTCCCCTCAAACTTCTTGAACAAAGCACGGCGTTTCGCTTCAAACTGCGGCATTCCTCCGACCTAAGGTACTCGAGACTGCCCTTCAAGATATCATGCATCACCTCATCCGTGATCTCCGAGCCACATATGGACAGGGACCCGAGATTACTCCAAGTGACACTCCTACTAAATGGGACGCTACACAGCCTTAAATGCAGGTTCACCAACGGAGAGCATCCATAAAGGAGCAGCGGTACGGTGAAATGGCTGTCCTCCACACGACGGTCAACAGCAAAGCGAAGCCACAGACTGAGCTCAGGCGCTCAATAGTCGAGAAAATCAATATTGATGCAGAACTTCCTCACCTTAGGCGACGCGTAGATGGTCAAGACGCTGTCCACGGACGGGGCGTCCTTCCAGGGGAAGGAGACGACGAGTTTCGGGGCGGCGGTCCATCTGGACCTCCACCTGTGATCAGCATGGTCGCCTAGAGTTTCGCACCGAGGACAGGAGGAGGACGATGATGGGGTCTGTGATGGCTTCTTCGCCATGATGGGTTGATGGTCGAGCCTACAGTTTCAGATTTTTGCTCGACCGAATTTGGGCTTCCATAGAGCTACACGTGTCGCTCCCTGGAGAGACGACCGTTTTCCCGCGCCTTTTAAGCTCGAGCGGCGACTCTACCTCGGATCACGAGTTCGAATATACGTACTGATTTTTTGTGTCCCCTAATGCTCTGTGGAGCTGATCAGTGGGACGAAATTTTAGAAATCGTCCTTTATATTCACTCAGACAATCGGGTCTGGATAAGCTCAAGTGGGCTTCCACGATTGGGCTTGAGCTTGAGAAAGAAATTGTTTACTTGAGCCCCGGCACAGTTAAATTTGCGCGTGTCCACCCAGATTTTTTTTTTTTTTTTTTTCTGTAAGTAACTTTTCTAATATAATTCTTCAGCGAAAAGCATATTCATGATCAAGTATGGCACCTCATGAGCTTAAAATTAACAGACAATTGCTTTCATCATATCTTAAATTACATCGGCCCGAAGGCAAGAAATGATAGCCCAAGAAATTCATGAGGTTTGCTAGCCTAGATAGGCTTGTTCTTTTATTTTCAAACTAGCTGACAAGTATGCGGCCAGAGAAGACTTTCCTCGCCTCACCACCATGCCAAATGCAAGACTACTTGGATGCACGTGTGCGTCTCCATCTAGATGGTGACTCCATGATTCTACTATGCAAAGGTTGTTGAGCTTATGGCTCAAGTTCTAGCCAATTGAATTTGTATTGGAGCCCGGAGATTAAAATAAGTGAGAGACATGTTAGGAGGCGCTGTGGTGAGGCAATGTGAAGAGGACTAGGCGCTCAAGTCCCCTACTGCCTACCGGCCATATGATAGTCATTAGGTATTGGCCGAGCTCCCTGATAGTCCCTCAGGATGCTTGAATAACTTGTGTAGTCACTATCCAACATTTTGTTTGTTGTGTGAAATGAAAAATGCTAATCAAATATGTTCTCCATTGCAGAACTTGGAAATTTGATCTTCATGAAGATTGAATTTTCTTAATTTGGGTGATATAGGTTGATTCGTCCTTTATATTGAAAAAAATTAGGGTGTTCATAACATTTTGGAAGGGGAAATCAAATCGAACCAAACTGAAAAGTGGTATCAGTTTGGCTTTAGAAGATGCCACAGAAAGAGGTCCATAGCAATAAGGAAGATTTGACTGGGCAAACATCTAAACATTGTTTTGTGCAAGCAAAAATTGACAAGCATTGGTAAATATCAAAACCGATTGACAACAAAATGTTGTTTGATAACCCTTTTTTTGGGTCTGTTTGTTTGATAACTTATTCAGTCGGGAAAGTTTTGGTAAGTTACCCAAACTTTTAAGAAAATACCAACAGTTATCAGAATTTTTTTTTATTATATATTACTATTGCCATTCAAATTTTCGCGACAGTTAAAGTTAAAAAAAATTGAGATTCAAGATCCTCGATCGTGACAAGATTTGTTTCTTCACTCAAAAGAATTACATTAGTATGATTAGTACCTTAATTGCATATAGGGGTTAAGTTAACATTGGCCTGTAGAAATAGACTTTAGATTTCGAGTTTCCATAAATTTGGCCGAAGATAGCTTTTTTGGTCAAAACAAAGAATCGACCTTATTGGAAAAAAAAATTGTTTTTTCACTCGTTTTAATCTTTTTTAGACATCCGATTCAGGAAAACCGCAAAATTTAAGTACCTCGAATCCAATTTCAAGAATCGACAAGCCATTTAGAATACCATATTTATTACCATAGGATTTGAGCTTATACTTCTAAAGATCGCGCCATTCAGCGCAATCATACAAAACCCCCTTGGGAGAATAAAATTTATTCTTTTCCCATCTTGGAAGGGGTCATTTTTGTTTTTGTTTTTTGCCTTTTGCCTTTTGTTTTTTTTGTTTTTGTTTTTTTGCTTCTTTTTACATTCAGCGGGGAAGCGCACGGGGAAGCGCCACAATTAAAAAAAGAGGGGGAAAAGAAAAATAAGGAGTAACGATTCTTCATGCCGACTCCTTCACCGTCGCCCCATCGTCATTGGACTTCATCCTCACCACCGCAAGTTGCATCCATTGTTCTTGGATTTCATTCTCGAGGAGTTGGAGCAGTAGTCGCCGCCGCCCATTTCGGCAATTGAAACTTAGGCCATCACTTCGATGAGCCTCTCCATCACTCCCCTCCACACCATCAGTCGCCATAGCCGCTCGTCCTCACTGTTCCCGAGCCACCCTTTCCTTCTATCTTGGCCCATGCCTTCCCACCGTGAAATCGAAAAAGCCTAGATCTCGTTCGAAGACTCTCTCGTCGGTCGTTGTTCTGTTTGTCGACAGTCATAAAGGTTCTAGTCGCTAGTTGCAAGTACCCGTCACAACCTAGTTACACCACTGATAAACCAGGCCTTCCTGCTGCCTTCAACGACGGTCATCGATGAGAAGCCACTAAAAACCCAACGGTCCGAGGGTTAATTTTTAAGCTCTAGTATTCCGGTTGGTTTATCCGATTGCCACCCTGTTATTGTTCCCTACGTCTTGTGGATGCAATGGCCAGCACAATGGTTAGATGATGGTCACAGACGGTGGTTTGGTGAAGAGCGAGAATGAGTGATGGTGGTACACGAGTACTTTTGAGCGTAAGGTTTTAAATGTTTCTGGTTCAGTGAAGCTTTAGATATTGATCCGTAGGCATGAAAATTCATTACAGAAGTCATTAAAGGTGGGAGCTCTGGGAATAGGGAGCCATGCGTCAAGTTTGAGGGTTTCTCCATATATATTATCCAAAATGAATGAACCATGTTGACGTGTCCGATGGGGGTGGTGGCGTCCCCGTGACAATCCGACCCTCTCTTTTCATCAACCTTTTTTTTTATTTTTCCTTCAATCCTGTCATATTTTTTGTAATAACGTGCGGGGATGTGATTGAGTTGGGTTTGCGGGGGCGCATGTACTCATCACTAACTTTAATAGAAAATTATAGGCTCCTATTTGGGTTTCACTTACCGGCAATTGTCGGATTGTTTCAATATTATAGATTGCGCCATTGAGTTAGCCTCATTTATTTGTTAAAGTTACTAACCTCATTTATTTGTTTAACATGGAGCAAAACATTTTTTGTGTACACAGAAATCTGATAAGTCCTAAAGATTTAGAGAATTGCGGAAACCTAATATCTTGCACATCAGGACACTACATAACCAACTGTTTCAATCGATATGAATTCTTTAAAATTAAC
The DNA here is from genome assembly GCA_019915185.1 of Eucalyptus camaldulensis. Taxonomy (NCBI): domain Eukaryota; kingdom Viridiplantae; phylum Streptophyta; class Magnoliopsida; order Myrtales; family Myrtaceae; genus Eucalyptus; species Eucalyptus camaldulensis. Next base: position 9,986,227 of record JAHSVA010000013.1, on the reverse strand, counting down.
CTTCGAGAAGCCCATCCATGAGGTGATCTTTCTTGAATTCATTCCCACAATCACAAGCACACTGACAGGTAACAAAACAATTGACACCCACACGTGCACCCCCGTGCACACACAGAGTAATGGTCCAGACATATAAGCTCTAAGACAACAATTGCTAATAAAATAAGCAGAATCCAAATTGTCTTGAATTTTCCCAACTAGGAACAGTCCAGTCACGTGAGGTAACGGCTGACCATCACCAACCACAAAACAGGGTCGATTTCATTTCAAATTGTTGTTATACTTGTTGCATCATATCCAAAATCAACAAGAGTGCAAGAGAGGAAAAGAAAAAAAAGAAAAACTAAAAACCCATATCCTAGAAGGACCCAATTCAAGAACAATTCACTATCAAGACGATCAAAATAGGTACTCAAATTGGCGAAAAAAAAAAAGAATAAAGAATCCTAAGAAACTGACTGCAAGAAAGGAAAATGACTAAATTTCGAACTTCGAACCAATAAAAGAAAATGCTAATTGAATCGTCACACCAGACTAATAGAAATTGCACAAAGAGCTTGCTTCGCCTCATCTCCTCCTCATGGAAAGATGATCTTGATGAGCGGCGAGGTGTGGGCAGAAACGACAATCCGATCTCCTTCACCGCGGATGCGGAAGTGAAATCAAGGAAGAAAGAAGGGTCGATGAAGGTGGATGGAGAGGGGGGTTTTAGAATGGCGGTCGTTTTCTATGAGGACATTTCAAAGATGGGGCTAAAGTTGGGATTTTCATTTTTATCTATCCCCCGTTTGGTGAGTAGTAATTACTAGCGAATAAGCCACCGGTGGTCGGTGGCGGCTTGTACTTGCATCTGCGTTACGTTGTTTTTGACAAAGAAGAAAATGGAGGAAGAAACGAAAAGATAAACATGAAAAAATAAATTTCGGCGAAAAACAAAACATACATAATAAATAATTAAATTAAATAATGACGAGGATTCGGCAAGAGTTCGGATTGTGCGCGTGGGGGAGGGGGCGGGTTGGTGTTTCAGCCAGAAACCCCCACGCGCGCGGGCATTTCATTTTCGGGATTGCGTTCACGCGCGTGGGAAGGGAGGGGTCCATGGAGGAGGAAACCGAAGGCGGGGCAATAATTTTCTCATAATTGTTCATGCTTTACAAGTAGCCTCCGGAACTTTGATTCGATTTTGCAAGATTGCTTCCGAACTTTGATTCAATATTCATTATTGTAAAATTTTAAATATCTTCAAGTGGCTTAAGAACTACATTTGACATTTACCAGTGGATCATATTAAACTAAAGTTTCGGATCATATTTCATAAATTAAAAATATATAGATGGTATTTTATGTTATATTAAAGTTTATGGATTATCTGTGCTGTTATCCTATAAAACTCTATCCAACTTTCAAACAAACTTCTCATCGAAGCATTGTCTCGTGGATCAACATGCTATCGACTTTGTCCCTTGGTAAAGGATGCATTGCACTCTTAATTAGTAAATAAAAATGAATTAATGGATATTAGAGAAGAGCGTTCCGCTCAATCTAATAGTCGGAGGAAGGGGGCAAGGGCGGATCTTTTTTTTTTTTTTTCATTTTCATTTTCTTTTGTTTTTGAAAATTGAAAATTGAAATATCATTTTCTTTTTCCCTCTCTTTTACTTATTTTAAGGACGTGTTTCACATTGGAATATGAATCTTTTGATTTTGATTTTTTATTTTTTTTAGTGGCAAAGAATCTTCTTAATTAATAGGATTTTTTCACAGCCACAATCGGACGCGAAACAAATAAACTCTTGTTCGACTCTATTCCCCTATTGATTTCATTTTATTTTTCCATTCCATTTCTCTATTTCGTACCTTTAATTTTATCATGTCAAATGGATCATGAATTCTTTAGAACATGCGTGATCGTTTATCGACTAGTTTTGAAAATACCGGATTTTGTTATAATCTTCATTGTCCTGGTGAAAGAAAGTTTGTAATATTTGGTATGGCAAAGATTGGTCAAATCGATGGTCAGTAATCTCTTAAGAGTATCCAATGGTTTCTTCTTTGAAATTTGTTACGAAAATGACGGAATCGATGAATTCCTTTTTACCATGTCTTCTTTTTGCTGAGCAAATGAAGATTGATGAGACTAAATCATATGCAACGAACAGGTCATCGTCTATCTTTTGTTCGTTCAGTTTTTGCGTTGCTTATACCTCATATCAACTTTTGTTAATTGCTCTACAAATTATCCAGAAATAAAATCGCAAAAATTCTTAAAATGAACAAAAGAAAAGAAAAACTCCAAACAGAATAGCTCAGCAACACGAAAAGGGAAAAAAAAAAGGAAGACGAAAAATTGAAAGAAAAAAGCAGCATTGAAAAAAATCGTAAATTTTCTTCACATAGTATTGGATTTTCTAACCACCATTGGCCTAATCTGTGCCCTCGCCGGTGTCTTGGCAGCACAAGACTCTCGCCAAGACTTCATCGACGAGCAAGCCGCTGCTCGTGCTGAAGTGGGGGTCGGCCCGATAACCTGGAGTCGTACGGTCGAGGCTTATGCTCAGAAGTACACGGACGAGCCTAGAGGTGACTGCGACCTCGAGCACTCCGGACGGCCCTACGGCAAGAACCTAGTCAAGGGCTATGGCGTCCTGAGCGGCAGAGACTCGGTGAAGATGTGGGCAGGAGAGAAGGACAACTACGACCACTGCTCGAACTCGTGCGAGGGAGGCGAGTGCCTGCACTACACTCAAGTCACGTGGCGCAACTCGGTTCATCTAGGATGCGCTAGAGTGAAGTGCGATAACGGGCGGTGGTCTACGATCCTCCTGGCAATTACGGACGGCGAGCAGCCGTATTGAACGGTCTATATAAGTTCTGAATAAACGCTTATGATTCAGAAGATTCTACAAAATCACACCACTCCCTATTTGAGACATACATATCGTAAGCCTATTGTCACTGGACAACACTTCCCACCAAGAAGTTCCTACTTTTGCATCTCTCTCGTTATCATGTAGAAAGTCACACGACTAAACACAAATCATCATAACTCAACAATCCCTCCATACGAATCCTCTTGGCCAGACTCGGACATTGTGTGCTTTGTGGGAACTCCCGCTTGGCAAATACCGTGCTCATCGTCATCATCGTCTCCGGTAATATCTTCTGAGTCTATTTCGCCAGTGCTAGAAGCTAACGGATTCGGAGGTTAACAACTTGCCACCGCAGATTCTACAGCTGCTACTGCTTCAGGGGTATGAAGATCCGCGATCCCCAGCATCAAGTCCTGTTTCGTTAATTGCTCTATAAATTATCCAGAAATAAATTCGCAAAAGTTTCAAAATGAACCAAAAAAAAAAAAATCCAAACAGAACAGCACAGCAACACAAAAAAAAAATAAAAATAAAATAAAATAAGATGATGAAAAAAATGAAAGTGAGTAAATTTTCTTTGCGCAGTCGCTTAATAAGTGTTTGGGCATTTCTTTTACGAATCCTACTGCTTTCTACTTTTTTATTTTTTGGTTCTGTTGTAGACAAAAACAATACACTTTTGCACACTGGCATATGTTGTCGCTGATTAAGAAGAAAAGAAGAAAATCTATAAGATAAGCGTGGATCGAGTGGTCCGCCCATTCATGTTTCAATCTTCAAATTGCATATGGCCCGTATGTACCATTGCGTGTTGAGATCATACAATGTTCGTGATGAATCAAATCGCTACACTTTTATCTACCAATGGGGTGATACATGTCCATCACTCTCGATTTCCAATCAAAAAAATAAAGCCAAGATCAATTCCGGAATATTGATCTGTCTTGAATTGCTAGCCAAAATCTTTCGTGGAAAGCGAATGATATGAAAAAGATCCGCCCCTTCCTAAAACAAAGAGGCAAAATACTGGTTAATAGACGTTTCCTCCGCAAGGAGGAGGCAGAATCTGTGCGGCATCTCCTCCTCCACCGTTTATGGACAAGAATGGTTTGGACAATTTCCAATGCTTGCACCGAATGATCTTTGGGTTATTGGAGCTTTCATAGAGCAAGAACCATGGGCTTGGCAGCGCACTCGTTTACAATGCCGCAAGAAAAGAAGGATTTAACTCAATTCCCCAGGCGGGATAATTCCCGTTATGGGGCATTTGTTTCGGAATTCAGAACCCAAATCTTCTCGAGGCCTATCGAACTATGTTTCGCAAGTTTCATGCCCATCATTTTGTTGCTGGTACATATAACACTCGGCACAATTCTATCTTATTCGATATCTGGTGACCATCCACCTTACGAAAGATATCCATACCTCCATTTACAGTACTCCTCTGAAAGCCCAAACTTAGATCAAGTCTAAATTCAAACCATTGATTATGACCTATAATTTCTATTATATGCTTATAGTAGAGATTGCCAACTTGTGAAATCAGAATCAAATCAGATTTTACCTCACCATTTCCAGCCATATAGTGCTAGTAATCCATATCATTGCATATGATAGGTTCGTATAAGAATCCAACATCAGGATGTTCTGAAAGATTTGGCGTGTCTCAAAATGTGTGAAGCATAACTTATTATGACAAATTCCTAAATTTATTTGATCACCCTCCAAGACTGTTCTATGTGCTCCTTAAAACTCAATAATTTCTCAGAGAGAGGCCAAATGCCAAGGTAATACGTGTGCCTGCAGATGATTGAGGACAACCAGCTCAAGTTCTTTTTCAGCACCACAGGCAACTTTTGATACACGCTTGATACCTTACCATTGAACAAACTAGCAGACAGATTATAAAAACCAACCAAAAAGAACAGAAGTCATACAGTGACACTGGAACTTAAAAAAAAAAAAAAACCAGCCGTACCACTTCACCCAGAGAATTAACAAGGAACTGATGGACTGCAGGACTGGTCCTAGCACCACCTAGAAGACTCAAAAATTCCTCCTGAGGAGAAGAGTCAAGACCTAGATAAGCAAACAGAAACAGTCAAATGAAGCACAATGGAAAGCCATCTACTGCTCTGTTTTAACAGGACTACTAACCATGGTAATTAATAAGGCGTGTTAACAAATCAAACTTCTCATGAAATAGGTTCATGACATCAGCCCACAGCTTGTGCATGACTCATAATGATGTCCGGATGACATGAAGTAAATCTTTGATGTTGGAAGCCTGTTGAGCAACTTGATGAAGTTCATTTTTACTGCAGACAGGAAGAGATTGAGAATCTAAGTAGGCATTTGGTGGATAAGGATTCTCAGATATCTGTTCTCATTTTATTTGAGAATGTAAACAGTCCAAAAAATGTGTTTGGTAACACTTCGAAAACAGTTGATGAAAGGAAAAATATCATCAAAATCAAAATTAAAAACTGAAGACAACTTTTTAGTGTTCACATTCCATGTGCAAACATGGAGATTTGGAATAACTATGCCTGTTTTCTTATTGTGATGGAACATGAGCAAATTCACACAACTCTCATCCCTTACAACATACATCATTTTCACTCAACAAATTTTCTGTGATAAAACATTGAAAATGGCTTTTAAGTGGAAACAAAAAATGTCATAGAAAACTTGGCAGGCCTTTAATTGTAGAGAACAAAAATGAAGTGTGAATCATGAGACAATGTTCAAAATTTTGCTATAGTAACTCCTGCATTTTTGTCCCACCACTTTCAACATCTAAATTTCATCGATTTCTAGAGGCTTCCTTTGAAAGATGGTATGATACTTAAATGTCAGGTGAAAACCTTAAGCATGAACAAAATTACTGAGGCTTCAAAGTATGAGCCCATCGTGTTGTTCAGCTTATGGTGACCCTTGAAAGTCAACTTGGGCATTTAAAATTATCAGAAAGAAAGTTCTTCTATCTAGCAAAGTTTAGAGTTAATTCCAAGAAAAATTCCTCAAAATTGCTATGTTAACCATCGGTTTAATTTTAAGGATGATGATCATATCCTGAGTTATATGAGTTTTACTTTCTGTAAAACCAAACAAAGTTGATACCTTCGAAACAAATATCAGTGCACATAAACAATCCTAATATAATCATAATATCAAATACAATCGGTCAATCACTACTACATAAATCGTACATACATACATACATAGTGCAACTTTACCTCTATTGGAATATTGAAGTATCAAGCACTAAGCAATGGAAGCCATGCATTCTGTTTCCAACCGTTTGACCCCCCTCTAGATTCAACAATGTCTTCAACAAGTTCTCCTGAGCATGCAACCATCAAATGACAAAGATCCCTGGATAAAGCCACCTAATGATAACAATTGCATGCCAGTTAGCTTGCTCTGGCGAAACATCTAACATGATATCTGGAAGAATCCAATCATAGCAATAAAATTACATCAGGTCCATTTGAAGTTTAGCAAAAGCTTCAGCATCTTACATTCATCAAAATATTATCCAAGTTGTTTGGCATTTTAACCAAGCCATCGTTCAAGAAACGAACACACTGAATAGAATAAAAAAAGAACTTTCTGGAGTCGAAGCAATTACTGGGAGAGATTGTCCACAGCCTCTGCCAATTGAAGCAATGAAGCACCACCTTCGAGTCCTCCGTGACCATCACCAGCAAATCCTTCTCCGGATTCCACTCCGCCATCTTCACCTGCCAATCGGAAGAAATCGAGCCTAAACCTCACACAAAACCGAATGGGAAAACAATCGAATCGACCCGCCCATTATTAGGTCGCAAAAGAAGGCCGAAACGGGAGCCGAACCTGAGAAGCCAGCGGCTTGTCGAACTGAAGCTGAAAGGGAAGCATGTGCCGCGACCCTTGGTCGGTCTCCATAGCAGAAAAAGATCGGGGAGCAGCCAAAGCGTCCGGTGGCAAATGCGAACTGAGAGGGAGAGCCAATGGCGGAGGGTAGAGCCCGAAAACCCTAGAAGAAAGCCTGTTGGAAGAGAAGAGCGAGAGAGTAACCAAGTGCACTGGAGCCTGAGAATTTTGCAGAGAAGATTGCGGGAGAGGAAGAACGGGCGGGAGAGAGACAATGAGGAAGAAGAGAGAGAGAATACGAACCGAGCCGGGCCGGATTGGGCCATAAGTCGGGCTTAACTTCTTCTCCGGGCTCGTTCATCATACAAAAACTAACGTAAGAGATGACCCAACGGGCCGCTACAGCCTCGAACGGTCCTGACCACTTTCGATGACTCGAGTAGAGATTAAACCGAACGGGGTTTGGTTCGGGCATTTCATCGAAAGTTTGAAGCACGCTGGCTGAAAAGGGGGAAAAACCGAGTACCAACTCGCGCCGGGACTCGCAATAATAATCAACAAGAAGTAGTGATCCAAAACAGCGGCGTGCAGACGGATGGAGCCGGTGCTCGCGCGAACGGGACAACGAGGAAGCCTGGTCTGGCGAGCCCGAAACGGGGCAAGGCAGGGGCACAAACAGAGGTGTCGGCCGAGAGTCCCTACCCGGCTCGGCGACGGCGAATGGAGGGCGAGTTCGATAGATGGGACCACGTCCAGTCGCCTCGCACGCCTCCGAGCCGGGATCCTCGGAAAAACGGCTCGTCCCCCCAAAAATCGAAAAAGAAGAAAAGAAAAGAAAGAAACCTGACCTACCGGAGACTTGGGCGCGGGGAACGGGAGCCGCGGGCTCGAGAGCGCGGCCAGGAGTCGTCGGACGGGGTTCGGGCGTGACCGGACTGCCGGAGGGCTCCTCGCTCTCAAACTCTTGCTCTCTCTCTCGGTCGCTCTCACGGTCTCTCCACCCTTTCTCTACTCCCTCTCTCACTCTATTTCTCTCCAAAAATCATCCCTTTTAAACTCTCTAGCCGGCGCGCATGGCTTCCTGCCACGCGAGCCGTCGCCCGCTCTGCCTCCTACCACCAACTCCTGTGAGACGCTCGGCTTGTCCTCGCGTCTCTGTCCTCTCTGTCCTCGCGTTGCGGACCTCCGTCCTCTCTTCAACCAGCTCAGGACCAAAGAAAAAGGAAGGGAGGAAGGGAGAAAAAGAAGAAGGCCGAGCTAGGGAAGAAAAGAAGAACGGGCCGGCCCAATAGGAGGAAGGAAACAGGAAATCGAGGGGCCGGGCAGGCCCAACCCTGTCCCGGCCCCCTCCACCTTTTTTTTTTTTTTCCCTTTTTTTAATTGTTAACATATATAATACTTTTAATAAATTCTAGCACCTTACAATTTTATCGTATATAAAGCATGGCTCTAATGCCAATTGCCGACTTATGAATGCTTCCGTCAAGAAGGTACACTATGACCATTGCCGCATCTCAAGAGCCTCATGTTCCTTCAACTAATGGGTTAATGATAGTTGGCCTTTTTTGCTCTGATATGACTAATTTTATTTTCTATCCTAATTAGTCTTCCAATATGTTTCAACTTCATGCTATGATAAATTATTTTCTTTAGTTTTTTTCCATGCATTAGGAAACGAAAAATACAAGTAAACCTTAAGAGACACTTTCTGAAGACTGGTGATCACATTAAACTTAAAGTTATACAAAAGAATCTAGATTAAATTTAGAAAAAAAATTACTGTACCCACGTTGATGCTTTTGGCCTATTTCAGCGTTTAGTTTATCGTGCCTTAGTTATTTTAAATCGCATGCTCTCATGGACTTCACGCATTGGTGTGACACTTTTATGGGATTGGGAAGTGGAAGGAAATGCTTTTAAAGGCGATGATTCAATGGATGTTAGGACTAGTTATTGGTGCAGCCTTGTGGGTAGAAGGGTTGAGGGCTTTTATTAATCAACTTTATATTCTATTTTAATGATTTAATTAGAAACAAGAGAGTACATGTATTTATTAAGAATGTTTTCAAAAGTAACTATGTATGCCCTTGTAGGGCTCACATAAATGGCAGTGTTCCACTACTAATATGTCACATTGATCTTAGACAATAAGGGCGCGTTTAGTAACCATTCTGTTATGAGGAACAATTTTTGAACATAAATAGTTTTTTCTATTTCTGCTCTTGGAAACAATTTTTGATCAAAAGAACACGTTTGGTAACTGCATAAAATTTCTATTCCTAGGATAGAAATACGTTTGGTAAAATTTTTAAATTCTTTTATTATTTTTTTCTTATTTTTTCTGTTTTCATTTTCTCTTTGGCCAGTCACTGGCCACCACTATGGCCGGCAATCGGCTGGGCAACATTCAATGAACTCACTGGAGACCAGCTTGGCCTCGGCGAGGCTTGGCCTCGCCCAGGCGATGCGATGTCGACCTTGCCCTGGCCTAGCAAGGCTTAGCCTTGCGCCGGTTGGGGAGGCCAAGCCTTGCCATGCCTCGGCCTCTCCGGGGGCTGGCGATGCTCCGGCGAGGTCGCTGACCCTAGTTTGGCCAATCATCGGTGTCGGCCATGGCCAAGGTCGGTGACCGGCCAAAAGGAAGAAGAAGAAAAGTGAAGAAAAAAAAAAGAGAGAGAAAATTTGTTTTTAAAAATTGTTTTCGAGAATAAGAAGTAACTTTTTTCTACTTTTTGTTTTTGTTCCAAATTTGTTCTCGGGGACAAAAAAATATATCTTTTGTTCCCGGAAACAAAAATTTTACCAAACACATTTCCGTTCTTTTTTGTTCCCTGGAATAAAATAACAGAAATTTTTGTTCCGAGGCATAGAAACACTTTTTAACAAACGCACCCTAATGTGATGAAAATTGTTTTATCCCACAAAATTGAGTTGTGGACAGATGTTTATTTATTTGTATATGTTAAGCATACTTATCGTCATTTTCTAAAATTCATTACATGTTATAAATGAGTTTTTGATTGTCCATAATTTCTTGCTCAAAATGCTTCAGTTGGCCTCACCAGATTTGGTGACTAGCGCTTGCCCTCGCCTAGGCGTGGCTTGACAAGGCTTACCCTCACCGGCCATGGTTGTGGCTAGTGATTGGCAATGGCCACCAGAGAAAAGAAAAGGGAAAGGAAAAAAAGAAAAAAGAAATCAAAAAAATTCAAAAAAATTATTAATATATTATTAAAAATGTCCATCTCAGCGCCAATCACCTGATTAACATTCGTGTCAACAATTTGTAGCCTAAATTGGCTTAATAAATTGAATTGGTACTACTATGAAAAAAGATTTAAGGTTAAATTGGTCAAATCAAAAAGTTTATGACTGAATTAGTACGAATGCAATATATTTAAGACTTTTTTAGTACTTTTTCCCTCGATAAGTGATATCAAAGCTAGGCGATCAAGGATTGACTAGACTTCACTCGAGTCCTTGTCCATCTGCCAGGCAAGGTGAGCAATGACATGATCGAGAAGATTTTGATGGATGGCTGTATTCTTGAGCACTTATACTTAATCGAGAAACTTGAAGAAACTCGAAACTAACTTTACCTAAGCATCTTCAGAAGCTAGATGATATCTTTCAAAAAGAGAATTGTTACTGCCGACATCGAACTTTTCAAATTGAGCAAATTGAGCAAACTTCATGAAACCGAGTGGAAACCAAGTCGACTGCCCGTTAGGTCATGAAATAATGCCGACCAGGAGCTGAACTTGAGAAGCCATTGGTTTGTTGAACTAAAGCTGAAGTTGAAGCACGCGTTGCAGTCCTTCATAAACCTCCATAGCCAAAAAGGTCCACGTGCAATTGAAAAACACAGCGCTGGGCCGAGAACAATTTGCAATGAGTGTACAGAAGTGTCGATGGAAAATGTGAGCTGAAAGAGACCTTGTGAAGGATAGAGCGTGAAAAACCTAGAGGAAGGCTCGAGGCTAGTAGGAAAGAATAGAGCTAAAGAGCAAGTCAAAGAATGGAAGATCAAGAGAGTAAGAAAGTCCACTAGAGTCTGAAATCATGCAGAGAAAATTGCAGAAGAGGAGCAGGTGAGAGAGAAAAATAAGAGATAAAGACATGATTACAAAAGTGAAGGCGGACTCATTTGATTGATGGGCGGGCTGAGCCGGGCTGGCTCATGCCATATGTCAGATGGAACTTGTTGTCTAGGCTCATTTATCATGAAGAAAAGTATGCGATTTCGAAACGAATTGAGTTACCAAAGTGTTGGGTTAACTTGTAACCAGTGGCCACCTTTCTAATGCATCTGTTATCAAATTGATCAAAATCATAATGAATTGAGAACCATATAAGCAAATTTCATTAAATTTAAATTAACGGAAAGACGATATTGAACATAGGGTTTAGATTAAACATTAAGTAAATCAAAAGTTTACGGATGACATTGCACTTTTGACTAATGGACTATTTATGTCTTTTTTCCTTTTGTTAGAGCTAATTCTTTATTACAAAACTAAAGCAACATCAATTGAGCTTTAATATCCCACTAGAAGCACGATCTCAAATGCGCATCAATTGGGCTCCGGAGACATTATTCACACTAGAAACATTTTCTACTCCTATTCCAACAACCTTGTTGGGGTAGTTAGGTAACAATTCACTAATAACTAATCCAATCCACAATCAATTTCTTCCCCAAAATTAAACTAACCAAAATGGACTTAACGCCAACAACAACTAGCTGTGTATTCCAGCGCTATGATCTCGAAATAAATAAATGTAATGCTGAAACGTTGTTAAAAAAAAAAAACAAGGCAACAATAATACTAAAATTTTTATGTGGAAAATCTAATGGGAGAAAAATCACAAACCGCTCAAGAACTTTCACTAATCACTAAGAATAGTAACATCGACAATACAACAATATTTCATCATTATTGAGGTGGATTAATACAAATAGAGCAAGAAACTTTAACCATGATCGTAGAAAATGAGAGACAACTTGGAGAAGGTTTTTGACGAACGAAATTGATCAACTCATAGGCCTCAGTCTCACGACCAACATTCTAAAATTGAGCCAATTCCAATTCTGTCAGGCCTCCGAATATGGACCCAAAAATCGCTGCCCCTTTTTCTTCTTCTCGTGGAACTCTCTCTCTTCCTTATATTCACTTCACAAACGCCCCCCCCCCCCCTCCCCCCCCCCCCCCCCCCCTTTTTTTTTTTTTTTGTCTTTTTGACATTTTGACTTTTTTCATTTTCTTTGATGTTATGTTCGCTAAACCCCACAAAGAGACGGCCCCAGCCAACAATCCTCCGTCACTCTAATAGCAAAATTAATAGGAATAAGATCTTGGTCTCACAAAACTTTGATTCGGAGACCATCGACCTGACAGCAGCTTCCCATAGTAAGAATTTCTAATTTCTTTATCAACCACACAAACTTTAGCAGGCAAGCATCGAATTGCTTCTACTTTAGCATGAAGATCCACACTTGAATCACAAACAACTCTCTTTAAACTCCAATAGACCTCCGTACAGTGCCAACTACGATACCCACTTAAAATACAACCGTCCAATTCATCGGCCATTATATCAAACGAGTTGGCTAGACTTTCAGTATTTTAGAAACCTCTCAAGTTAGCGGACAGTTTTAGCTCCACAAAGCTTTTGTTAAATATAATCAGGGCAATGTGGGATGACAATATGCAAATGTCCTTTCTCATTCCAAGAATGTATTGTCAAGAGTTTGGAGAAGTTCAAGAAACAAAGAGCAACCGGTCCTTTAAAGATCTCAAAAATCTTCCATAAACTCGTATTAAAGCTGCTCGACTATGAAATAAGATTCCAAGTTGGAAACTTAACTACAAAAAAAAAAAAAAAAACTAGAAATAATTTGGAAGATATGAAGAATAAAACATTGACCGGTAAGAATCAAGATCAAGAAGTCGTATCAAAGCAATTTCAGAGTCATCTTATAGAGCCATACAAAGAAATGATTAGCACAAACAAGTAGTTTTACTCCGCACATGTGGATCTCTCGATAATATATGTAGTTTCATATGAAAGGTATATATCCCATGGAAGGACAATGAATTGGGAATATATCTGGTGGATGCCGAAATAGACGTAGGAGGGAATAGTGGCAATAAATTCTAACAAAAGATCTTTTTCGAAATGGAAGAGAAATGCATTTGGGCAGCTTCCTCGAAAATATGATGATTGAATTAACTCCCAATCAGGAACATGAGATCAGTATTTCTATACACAAGGATAGTAAGCTAAACAGAGAACCAAGTCTAATAAGATCACCCAGCTAAAGCTTCCATGTACATTATCAAGTGATCAAACTTGAGATCAAATACATAAAACTAGATTATTAAATAGAGGGTAGGTGAAAAACCATTGTTGAGGACAACCTCCAGAAGAAAACCCCTAACCCTGAATGCTTTCCTTTTCTTTCTCTCCATCTTCTCTCATTATAGTCTCAAGGTTCTAGTCACTCAGGCAAAGAAATGAAAAATATCGGTAAAACTTCATGGTAATGGGCATATGGATAGAAATATTTATAGACAAACCCCATTAATAGAAGTTCTGAATCAGCCAAATGAGAAATGGTTATTTCAGCTCAAATAATTGATGAGTTGGGTAAAACCAAAAGCACAAGCTTTTAATTAAAGGATTGCAATGGTCACAGAAACCAATTTTGAGTCCTGTTAATCATACTCAAAATTCTATTATGCATACAAAGAGATCCAAATTTCACATTTGGTACATATATAAGCAATGACGACCAAACTTGAAGAAGGGGGAGGTTAGGGGGGAGCAATCACTTCAAACAACAAATGACAACAATGATTTATCCCCTAGTTCATATTTTTCCCACCGAGGTAGCATGTTTAAGAACATTTACGAATGGAAAAAGTAGATATAGCATTAATGTGAAGAATTTACAATGAAAGAGCAATAAACGAGACATTCAAGTAAGAACTTCTATACACGAACAATATTCTATTACATTTCGGCTTTCTAATTATTTTGCTAATGCCGGCATTCCATCTGTTCACATTCATTTGCAAGTGTCCTTCCCAAATATTCAGTGCCCCCAAATCCTCCAAACTGCAGTAATTCTCTGACTCTTTGCATTGTTTCTCTGAGACAATAATGAGGATAAGACATCTTATTGACCTAACAAGATATATTGAGGTAGAAACTATTAAAGTTGTTGGACAGTGCAATTAGATTCTTAGTTTGAAACTTAATTGCAAACAAATCATTAAAAAAACATGTAAGACATTAAGAATGAATTAAGAATCAAGATCAAGAAGTCATATCAACTTTTAAGTTGAAAGATGCGTACTCTACTCACTTGGGCATCTTCCTCCCAATTGAGACAACACAGCTACCGCATGGGACTTCAAGCCTCGTAACAGTTTTTCATTCTGCTCAATATTTATACCATGTTAGAAACTATTATGCCATAGCATGTATAACTGCTACAAGCACTAGCATATAAAAAGCAGCACACCACGTATCCATGTTAAGTAAAGAAAACTAGATTGGTAAGATAACATTCATTATGTATTATGTAAAATCAAACTCTCTTCCAATCAAAACATAGTCCGTGAAATGGATGACGATTAATAAATTTGTAGAAGTCTCAAAGAAAGAAATACAGCCGCATCAACCAAATTCGCAGCCATCGTACTCATGACCAAACAACAATGGCTTAATGACATAACTGAACTTTTCACCCACAAGCATAATTAAAGCACAAACAAATTCCATCATCTAGGAGTCACCTAAACCACAACCGTTTTAATTTGACTGAACTGAACATATTTTTTATTCAATATTTAAAAGCATGTCATGACTGTTTTTTTCTTACCCCATCCGCTTAGAGAGTAGATCCACACAATAAGATCGACCTTTGTAAATGCTACGCTAAAATTTCTAATAACAGAAGGTGACAATTTCCTATCCCTCATGAGAGAGAGAGAGAGAGAGAGAGAGAGAGAGAGAGAGAGAGAGAGAGAGAGAGAGAGAGAGAGAGAGAGAGAGAGAGAGAGAGAGAGAGAGAGAGAGAGAGTAATTTCTTCACAATAAAATTAATAGAAGAAGAGGGAAGATAGAGAATGCACAGTAACCAGGAAATGTAATCAAAATATGTGAATTGAGGTAAAGTGTCATAACAATACAAGATAACTGAGAGGGAAGTCAGTCGCTTGATATGGGATTTCTTTGGGCTGGTAGGTCATCAAAAGTGATGGAAATCTATACTTATTTGGCGGCCTCCAATCCATTATCTCAATCCAAAAACAGATCTTATTGTCCACTTTGGAACCCCAAGGTGGAGTGTATCCATATAAGCTTACTTCAGGTGAGGATCACAAGTGGACTAGTATCTACAACTTAGAATCTCAACATAAACCATTCAAGGGTTGGCTCAAGTACTATAGTGCACTCAACATGTTCTCCAAATCCAGAAGACAATATGAGGCGTGGAGCATTCATATGTTTCTAGAAAAAATGCCTCTTTTCTAGACTTTTCCATTAAGAATAGATAGCACGAATTGCCAAGTCTAGCCATCTAATCCTAAGCTCTTACAAATTCGAATTACCAATGGATAAAGTCACGTAAGAACTTAAGATACTTGGATACAGCAACCTCTACAATCTTAGTCTATGCGCTTTTGCATTTGACATAGCTAGTATATCTAGCATAAATGACATCCCTTCCAGTTCAATTTCTTTATTTTCATGGACACTTTAACTGGTGGGCCCATAAGGATGATAGCATGCACACACCCTTTACCATTCCAAGGATGCATTGACAATGTTTGGAGAAGTTCAAGAAACATCAAGCTCCTCATCCTTTGATGATTTTGTTTCCTTTTAGAAGTGCCGTGCAAAAGCTCTCTCGGACATTTCAGCACTTACATCAACCAATGGCATGATAACTGAAACGTGCCAATGAGTTAGATGAAATCAATCCACCAACTAACATCAATGAACTACTAATAATGCTAAGACGTTTGCGGGTCTCTATTTGTCAAACTCGATATTCTTTTTGAACTCTTTGGATTTAACTAATGAGGCAGCTAACATCATCAACCACAAAAGCTTTGATCAAATTAGCATAGTGCATTCAGCTCAAGATGCTTGCTTTTGGGGGACATAGGATGATTATTTTCCTTATCATTATGTACTACTCATGCATTAGAATTAATGCAAGATAGATTTCAAATGGCATATAGGATACTAAAAGTTTCCTCATGAAACTTATGCAAATGCTTCCCATATTTTATTTTTCAGCAAGTAAATGAACTAAGAAGAGCTTATGCACTATATAAGGAATTATTTCACAGTACATCCAATTATGTCAAAAGACATTCGAGTAATGTCTTGCTTGGCCCAAAAGTTCAGGTATCTGACAGATGGCTTTAGCAATAGTACAAACATCAAGGTGCATTCTTTGGGATAATCTATAATTAGCCTTGGAGTAGGTATATCTTGGATTCAAACGAAATGAACATGGATCCTTGGTCCGAAAAATTCGAATTGCAATTTTCTCAATAGAACCAAATAATTCAAGATACGTTTGCTTCTGTCGTATTTACTAGTTTGCTCACGACCACACCATTAGGAGAAGAGCTTGTTATTGGATTTAGCATTTCTAGACTGACACAAGTACTTTAATAAGCTAATGTAGATAAATTTATGAGATAAATTGTGTTGAACTCAATGGCTAAACCTTTACCCAAAAAAAAAAAAAAAAAACTCAATGGCTGAACAAGTCTTATCCCAAGTCAGTAGACTATGCATAGTAAGGGATGCCCTATCAACATGCTCCTTTTGCATTGTAAATTCACCCTTAAGTGTACCTTTGAATGCAGTCATGAATTGCCTAGTGAGAGTAGAGCAAACTAAAACCTCATATTAGAAGGATCGCCATATAGGGTCCTTCGTTTAGCATTTTCTTCGACCTATACAATGCCTTCGGCATGCTATCAAAATACTTGTACACATCTATTTTTATTTAGTAATTCCAGCATTCTAAAATCAATCAAACGTTGAGAATCTTTAATTTCCTACATAGGATGAAGGATTTTACCCAAAGACTAATGACAAATGATGCACTTAGAAAGCCTCTTCATCTATTCCCCTTTCTAGCATGATAAGCTGAATCATTTTGCCAAAGCACACATCAACTTTCATGGACATCTCCACCAAATTCCTTGAATTCAAGTAAGAAAACAACGAGGAACTGTCATCCAGGAAATAATAATGGCGAGATGATAAATCTTGAAAGATATTGTGAGTAGGAAATACAAATGAAAATTGGGCAGTAGATCTCAAAAGAATAAAGGTAATTTACCTGTTCTATGTACCTTTGATAGTAAATGGGGATCATTTTCATCCTATTGACTCATCCGAGTTATCCGTATACTCTAATACAATTTGTATCATTTTTCTATCTTCAATCTCATATTATTGATAAATCCGAGTTCTAGATAATTTTGGAATTGTTTTGAGTGACTTGCATCCAATGATATTAAGATATTCCAAAAACTCCAACCTACCGAGGCCTTGAATTTCGACCAATTTTTTTGCATTCATTGGCCTTCAATATCTTCAGACTCTTCTTACCAAAAAAAAAAAAAAATCTTCAGACTCTTGGATTTTGGAAGGAGTAGCCTTTCAATTGAATTGCACCTAGAGATATCTAGTCTTTCCAAGAACTCCAACCTATCGAGGCCTTGAATTTTGGCTAATTTCTTGCACAAATTAACAAATAATATCATTAGACTTCCGGATTTGGGAAGGTATAGCCTTTCCATTGAAGTGCACTCTTTGATATATAGCCATTACAAATACTCTAACCTATCGAGACCTTGAATTTCGGCTAATTTCTTGCACGAATTAGCATACAATATGTGGACAGAATAGCTTTGTTTACTAATTTTTCATGATGGCACCTCTCTACTCTAGTTCTTTCAACATGTTTCTTCAAAAGGTTCTCTGATTCAAAGAGCGGGCTCGGATTATGTGCTTGTTCTGCATTAGCATTACAACCACGTTGATCGAGTGCTATGTATTGAGTCTTGCCTATTTGCTGCCGTCCACAAGCAATATAGCTGCTTTTTGGAACACATACACTGTTAAATTATGATACTAAGTTCCCTCAATATCCTCCATTCGTTCAGATTGTTAGTTTAATAATGATGTTGAGTTACAAACATAGTTCTATAATTACTAAAACAGTAGTAGAAGCAAATTTTATAAGACTACACAACAGGGGTTTAGCCAAAGGTATTATGAGTGATAGACACAAATCACCTTCTATTACTTTCCTAGACAAAAGAACGCTTTAAGTGCCATAACTTTGCACAAATGGACACTTAAGTGCCATAACTTACGAAAGGTACAGTTAAGTGCCACATTTTAAGAAAAGTGGGATACCTGAGTGCCATCTTTGGCGAAGCTGGCCGGAAATCATACATGGCATTAAAATATTAATATTTCTCACCGATGTGTCTCGCCGGAGAGCTGAGTCAGCTCGACTTCACCCCAAACGATGTCATTTCGGGTGTTGGCCCAAAATAGAGCCCTTAAATCAGCGAAAACGCTGTCGTCTCCCCATTTGCCCTAAATCTAAAACCCTAAATCGAGCAAAATGCCATTGAAGCGTTGGAGCCCTAATCTCGCACCCTAATTCGATTTGCCCCAAATTCTACCACCGAATATTGGAAATGGAGAGCAAGACTTTCAGCAGCGGCTCAAATTTCTCTTGCCAAAGCGAAAGAGAAGGCGAGCATTTCTGTTTTTGTGGGTTACCAAGTCCAAGAAAAACATCATAGACTTGAACGAATCCCGTGAGAAGATTCTATGGATGTGCCCGATACAGAGAAGGCTCGAAGTGCAAATACTTCAAATGGGTCGATGCAAAATTCTCTCACCGAGCCACAGAGGTGATATTGGACCTATTTGATGGATGTCATCAACCTCCATCTACGCTTGTGGACAACTTGGACGATGTTGACTCAATACAAGCTCAAGCTCAAGCATCTTCTGTTAACCATTTGAAGAACGAAGTTTCAAAAATGAAAATTGAACGGAAGTGTTACCAAGCGGTTATTGTGTTGCTGTTTTTTTGTCTATCCTACTTTATGATGAAATGTAAAGTACTGGAAGATGAGAAGAAGTTTTTCCGACTGTCATAATTGTAAATGTGTGGAGAAATGTACTTGTTTTGAATGAATGAATGAATGATTTCGATAAATACTGTTTGTACAATGTTTTTGATTATTCTCAAATATAAATCGGTGATGATGGAATGTATATTAGGTCAATGTATTGTGGTGACTATTTTACTTAAATTGAATGTAAACCAGCAGCAAATATATAAACCAACAGCTTCTCTGTTTTGCTGCAAATCACCATATACATTGAATAGACACGAGTGATTACTCGAGTGCTATAAATTGTATCTAGTGATCACTTAAGTGCCAGTTGTGATAAAAAAAAAGTCATTTAAGTGTCAAGTTATTATTAAAAGGATCACTTAAGTGCCACTTGTTGTTAAAAGTGAACACTTAAGTGCTAGGTTTTTTAGAATGTGATCAATTAAGTGCCATTTTTTTGTACACATCGGCTACTACCAACCACCACCACCGCCCACTACTGGCCACCATCAGCCTTTAGCCATCATCACCACCAGCCACACCAAGCATCTTAGGCATCCACTTGAACCACCACCACCACCACTAGCCACCACTATGGTGGTAGTATGTTGCTGCATAAGTTGCTAGTGTAAGGTGTCTTACACCAGCTTGCATCAGCACTACCTGGTGCAAGCTGTGCATATTGCACACTTACATCTTGCACCAGGTGCAGCAAAAACCTCTAACCCAACCCACCACCATCAGGCTTCATCAGCCGCCACCACCAGCCACACGAACACCCCAGTCACCACCACATATCCACAAAAAAAGAAGCAGCAATAACTAAAAGTAAAAAAAAAATAAAAAAATGAAAAAGGCATGCCAAAAATGACAAGCAACAACCGTTCCATTGATTTTGAAATGAAGTTTAACAAACTCAATGACAAATGAAGTCTCACAAACTCAACTAACTCAATGACAAACTATTATATAAAAAAAAAAAGAAAAAAACAAACATTCATAGATGTTTACAACTGACTCCTCAGCCCCACAAACCATATCACATCCCATTTCATCAATCAATATGCACAATGCCTCCTGTTTGTGCTCGTTTTGATGGACCTCGCACTTGATTCATAATTCTTGTACTTTTTCTAACTGGACGTGAGACTTCTTCTTCAACTATCTTGGGATGCGTTGATTCTGATGGAGCTGCAATTGTCCTAGGCTAAACTGATTTAGAAGGAGCTGCAACTGTTGTAGGCTGAACTGATTCAGATGAACCTGTAACTGGGTTCTTCTTACTCTTCTTTCTTGTTGGCGTAGGCAATGTCTTCTTCTTTGTTGGCGCA
Source organism: Eucalyptus camaldulensis (assembly GCA_019915185.1). Classification (NCBI taxonomy): domain Eukaryota; kingdom Viridiplantae; phylum Streptophyta; class Magnoliopsida; order Myrtales; family Myrtaceae; genus Eucalyptus; species Eucalyptus camaldulensis. The sequence goes on along the minus strand of JAHSVA010000013.1, from coordinate 9,965,977 downwards.
GCCGTTGATTCTTGAGTTGAGCCTTGAGAGATAAGAACTTCTGAACTTCTCCCAAACTTCAAAAAGAAAACTCAATTATCAACAAAAGTTTGCATATAAATTAAATTAAATGCAGCATATAAAACTTAAATTAAGAATAATTGTTCAAGAACGCTCATCTGTATAAATGCCATAACTATATTATTTTAGCATCTTCCCAAGAGCTCTTCTTGTTCGAAGGGGAGCGTCACTTTTAGGTACCTGTGATTGGTTGCCTCTTCTTCTCGTATGTGATTTATTGGGCTTTTGTGGTTGTTCAACTACAGCAGAGACTTCTTTGGCCAATTCTTCAGCTAGGCATCTTATAGATGGCCTTCTTGTAGGTGGCTCTTGATTTGGCTTTTTTCTGGTTGCTTTTCTAGTTAGGCATTCAGCTTCAATGACACCTTCGGTTGGCTTTGGTGGTGGCCCTTGTGATGACCCTTCTAGTGGCCTTTGTGATGACCTTGGTGATGGATCTTGTGGTGGCCCTTCAGCTGAGCCCTCTATTGGCAGCTGAGCTCTAACTTGCCTTCTTCGAACGTGAGAAAAAGGAAAAAGGACATCATAAATATAATATCATGCCATATTATAACGTAAATGAAAATTAAACTCAAATCATTGAACTTACTGGGTATTTTTTTTTCTCTGTTGCTGCTAAAGAACAGTCGACTTAACTGGCCCTCTTGCTTCAGCCAATCCTGCAGCTGGCTATCTTCTACCTTCCCTTCTTTGATCAGGCCCTTCAGTTTCAGGTATAGTAGGGGCTTCGACCAATTCTTCACATGTCACGGTGACCTAACAAAGACAAAAACATTACATACATGTCACGTATATCTATATACATATTCGTAACAAACCATAAAGTAATATAAACACAACTGTCATAACTTACTGGGTTTATTGTCGTCGACTGAAAAACAGTCAACTCACTTCGCCTTTCTGTTTCTCCTTCTCCAATTGTCTCTTCATTAGGCCCTTCGGCTGGCCTCAATTGTTCCTGCTGCTTCTTTAATTAGCAACTCTTAATATTGTGCTCTGCGATGTGGCAAAAAGAACACTTTATCGGTATACCTGTCCTATTCATCCTATGGTGACATGAGTCCTCTCCCTCCGTCATTTTTCGTTTTCACTTTGGTCTTCTCATTCTCTTCTTTAGTGGCAAAGTTTGAGGTGCTTTGTGATCTGTTGGCTCCAAGAACTTGCTACTTCTAATTGGCTGCAACATGAATTGATACGAAGCAAAATATTTCAGTTTTTTGTACCAATCATCAAGGTAGTCTTTTGTGTTGTGGCCTTTCAATTGAATTACACATATGGCATGTGCACAAAGAATTCCACTTAGTTGTCATGCTCTACATGAACACTTCATCGTACCAAAATAGACAACATACTTATCGGAACCCTTCATTATCTCATATCCTTCATCCCCATTCCAAATGGGATGCTAATATCTATTTGCAACTAAGTTGTCATCTAATTTTTTAGCAATCCTAGGACCATATTGCTTAGTCCACTTTGCAGTCTCATCTCTTTGTTTGTGCAACCGAGTCATGACCAAAACCCGTATGTCTTCAAGCATCGAGATAATTGGTTTGCATCTGGCATCTATTATCCTCATATTGAATGCTTCACAGATGTTGTTATCAATGTTATTGCACTTGAATTCCTCGCTGAAGAACGCCCTACACTAATGCTTCGAGTCTATTTGGAACAGTGCATCATAACCATCCTTTGTCAATTGAAGCATCCCTTCTTTGGCCATCCTAAAGTCAGCCATATTCGTGCTCTTTGCTAACTGCCAAAATTGCGACTGCAACTTGTCCCCTTTATAGGTCTTTGCCAATTTGCATATATGTGCCACGCATACATTCGATGTTCAACATAAGGCAACAACTCAGCTATTGCTGGAACCAATCCCTGCAATAATTCAAAATATAAAAAATTGTAAGCAAATGACATGTTGATATCAAAAAACAAATAAGTGACCAAAATTTTTAAAAAAATAAACATTACCTTTTGTTGGTCGCTCATGAACGCCCACCCTACCCCGTTTGTTATCTCCAAATCAGTCATCAAATTTTTGAGGAATCAAGACCAATTATCCTTGTTCTCTACCTTCACAACAGCCCAAGCCAGGGGAAACATTTGGTTGTTTGCATCTCTTCCAATTGCAGCCAGCAATTCTCTCTTACACAAGCCCTTCAAAAAACACCCGTCCAATCCTATAATCCGTCTACAACCAGATAAAAATCTCCGTTTGCATGCATCGAAGCAAACATAGAATTTATCGAACTTCGTCCCAATATCAGGAAGTAGTCTCTCCACGACATTTCTATACACTCTACTTCTGGGATTTTGCAGCTTACACTCCCAAGTATAGTCCCACAACTGTCCATATTCACCGCTGTACTGACCAATGAGTATCTTCATCACCTTTTGCTTCGATCTTTTACATTGATTCCTGGATATATTGATGCTTACCTGCTCCTTCACCAGCATCTTGAACTGAGTAGTATTCATCTAAGGCATCAGCTTAATCAATTCAAAGAAGTGCTTCGACAACCATGCACTTGTTACCCTTTTATTCTCAAAATTAGTGGAACAAGTATGTTCCTCTTGGTAGGCTCTAATTTGGAAAGATCCACTTCTCCTAACAAATGCGCCATAGATCTTCCATGGACAATTTTGCTGCGAACACCTAGTTCTTATAAAGGTCTTAGTGTTTCTAATGAAGTCAATATTCCTTTGTGCAGCAATGGAGTTCTTCAGTATAGCTTCTCTAAATTGTTTCGCATCATGAAATTTCATGCCTACCGACAAAATATGAGAGGCAACTGATGGATCATAAGAAGGAAACTTACTTTTCCTTTTCCTTCTATGCACAGGTCCTTCATCTTCTTCAAGCTCATCCTGAGAAGTAACATTCTCGATGCTTTCTTCATAGTCAGTCTCCTCACCAGCAGCACCAGCATTTGTAGGGCCTTCGGGTCTGTTTAGAACTTCATCGGCTACTTGCAAAGCTACAAACTTAGCTGTCAAAAAATCCTTTTGCTGTATTCTTGACTGTACAAGCTCCTCATCATTGTCATCACTTATAAAATTTTTAGCAGGCAACCCTCCATCATCATCATCAGTTGATTCAGCTACTTCCTAATCTAATCCAGAGATTTTGACATCACCTATGTCATCATCACTTTGGTGAACTACATCTGTGCTTCTCTTATGTCCATCATATCTATCCTGCCCTCCTTCGACCCTAATGTCAGTACTACCTTGAATACCATCTACTCAACAAATATTTTTACCTCTTCACCATGAAGATAATGGTATAGAATATCTCTAAGACCATTATCATCTTCTAAGCATCTCAAACCATCTCTTAAGTCTTTCCCAAAAATACAATACAGCAGCTTCTGAACTTTACAAAGCAAATAACTCTTTATATCCCTAAGAAATCCTATATAAGATGCCTTCTTTATATCCACAAAAATGGTGCTCTCATTTCCATCCTCATACTCCCACTCATCCTCCCCAATCACAAATTCCCCATCGTAGCAAATTATGACAGCGACATAATCCTTGTTTTGAGCCATTACTCCACTAAGAATAAGAAAAAGAATCATTAGTTTTTGGAACCACTATACAATTGCACATGGGAGTCCCCCTACTCTCATGGACTTTAGTTAATAGAGGTCCCCACACTGACAATATGCCCCTACATGACAGCCAAAAAAGAGGTCGGCACTTTAATTATTTGCCTTCCCTTCCCTCAAAATATTAACAAAAAATAGATTTCCCCACAACAACCACAGCCCAAGCAATTTTGTCTACTGCACTAAACTTGCGATATGAGAGAATGTACATCAACTTAAGCAAATCAAAGCATACTCTGACATCAACTTAATCAAATCACAGCCTCTGACTCCTACAAATTCCTTTAGAAGTTTAAACTAAAATTAGAACAACTAAACTTGGAAGCATTTTATGTCACTAAAGCTAAAGAAAAACAAAGAGAAAATGAAGCACAGATAGATCACTCCAAAGTCTTAGACTATCCTAACCCATAACAAATTTGGACAAGCAGGCAATACCTTTCTCAAAGAAGACTGATGCAAGCTGCAGAGCCAATTCCAGGAAATAGCTTCACCAAAACATGCTTCAATACCCTTTCAAGTTCTTATTCTTCCTGCTTGAAACTTTTTCTTAGTTTGTAACTTTACCAATAAAATTCTAGCTACAATTGTTATGTTCTCATTCAGGATTTTGGATTGATAGACATACCCTATATAGCCTCACAAGTAGGGTGGTTCAAGGATATACCCTATACAGCCTCACAAGCAGGGTGGTTCAAGGACTTAATTTTCTTCTCAGAGATGCATTAGTCACCTGCTTTATTAGGATGCTCTTAAGGAGATGCACAGCTAGTGACTCAACAATCAAAGCATACTCTAACATTGGCTTGAAAGAAAAATTCACGAAAATAATGAGAAATCTGGTCTCTTTGTGTGATGTCAGCAAGTTTTAGTTGAAGTGTATCGTCACAAATTCCATCGGAGCTGTAATAAAACAATCAAACCCTAATAAAAAAATCGAGCGAGCCCTAATTAAATAATCGAGCCCTAATTTTTCATCACAGGGGAGGGGGAGAAGGGGCTGAACCTGGATGAGCGACGATGGTGAGTGGTGACGACGACCAACGATTGTGAGCGGTGAGCAGCGGCGGCGACCAGCAATAGCGACTGACGATGGCGACCGATGACCAGCTTTGGGCATGAACGGCGACGGAGAGAAGGGCCAGAGATCTACTGTGAAAGCGGACGGGGAGGAACAGCGTTTAGGTCAGCGCACAATGACCTAAATGACGTCGTCTAGGTCAGCGCACTCAATGTGGATGGACGACGTTGTTTTTGTCGTCCACGTCAGCTTTTTTTTTTTTTTTTTTAATTTGCCATATCAGTAAAAGAAGTTGCTGGAAATCGCCGGAAAATGCCACGTATGCAATTTGGCCGGATTTTGGCCGGATTGGCACTCAAGTGATCCATTTTGCTCCGATTTTGGCACTTAAGTGTACCTTTCGTAAATTATGGCACTTAAGTGTCCCTTTGTGCAAAGTTGTGGCACTCCAGGGGTTCGCACGTCTACTTTCCTATCAATAGTATAGCGTCTCTCCATATTCCAGTAGTACTCGTGATCTCGGCCTTCTCTTCTTGTTTTCTCGGTCCTTGAAAATTTTAATTGTAGTCTCTTCAAAACGAGCTCGTCTAAGATTGCTCATGCATCGTTTGATTTAATACGTGGTTTGCACTGGTAGTGGACCACAATAATTTATTTTGTTGGTAATATTTATCGTTTCGTCATATTATTAATTGTCGCTGTCACTATTTCTACACTTATTATGCATCATGAAAGAATACATTGAGGACATGAAGATTTGGAAATAAATTAATAAAGCAGGTTAATCTCACAGTAGATTCGGCTAAGAACGGAAATATCACATATGCATATTTTACATGCATACAATCATATATACGATTACCATCTTGGTGCATATGATCGAACACAAAGCTACTATGTCTATAAGAGTTTCTTCTCTAGATTGGCAATAAATCCTAGAGAACAAATGATAAAATTAAACAATTTTAGATTCCTGTATATCTATACATCATTAAGTTTTTTGGCTACATGATACTCTTGTCAAGAATACAAAATATAATCTCATAATCTTATACTCATGTCGACAAGGAGAGCAGATACATAATAAGTAGGAAGAACAAAAGAACAAAAGTTTATAAAACCAGACTAGTGGTTCAACCAGTCAAACTTGAGAACTGTACTCTACTAGTTCAACCAGTTGAACCGACTGCATGTGACGTTATCTGATAGAATATGCATGTTCAGAACAAAAGGAGCTTCAGTCACTCGGCAGAGCTGCTTGAGCACAAAAGACTGGATTCCGATTCTCAAAAGCATTGTCTTAATTTCTAATAGACTAAGCCAATACAGTCAATAAATAAATTATCTGCCACAAAAAGGAGCAAGAAGACACGCAGAGCAAATGGGTGGCATGCCTGTTAGTAACAAGAGGTCGGAGTTCCAAACCCCAACCCATTTTCTCGAGAGAGATATCTACAACTCATCTAAAAGAATTACTTTCGAGAAAGATATCCATGTTCTTTCTAATGGTATGGAGAATACAATATACATGTGTCACGGTTCATTTTGTACATAAAGGAAATGGCTAGATCTCTTATAATGATTTTAAAGAATTGATTTCAAGGGACAAATTGTAAAAATAGTAGCCACTGTGATGCAAGATGAAGAGTTGAAGACGCTTTTAGAGTTGATTCCCCATGTCATGTGCTGCGGTAGTATATCGAATAGCAGTCGCCCAATGTACTTCATATTCTACAAAGTAGGCCGAGGTGATGGATAGGAAGATGTCGAACAGATCAGAGATATTGGTCAAGATCGTCAAATTTATAGGCATGATAACCCAAACAAAGGGAGTTCGACATATGAGAGTTGCGTATATGTGTTTAACCAAATCAAAATGGGGACTTCCATTACTACTCCCTCTCGAGTAAATTATCCAAAAAGTCCTAAACCTATTGCATTTTTGCTAATTTAGCTGTAAACTTTTCAATTTTGTCAATTAAATCCTAAACATTTTCATCTTTTACCAATTGAGTTTATCTAGTCAATTTTGACTGGAATTTGCTAACGTGGATGGTAGGCACTAAAATGACACTTTTTAAATAATATTTAAATAATATTTCGAATTTTTTGTTGGTTTTTTCTTTTCTTTTCTTTTTTTATTTTTATTTTTGGGTTTTGGAGTTAGGCTAGCGAGGGTAGCTGGCTGACCTAGCTCGAGGGCTCATGTGCCCTCGCTTTGGCTAGCGAGGGTGTTGTGGCCCTCGCTGGCAAACCATAAAAAAATTCAAAATATTATTTAAAAAGTGACTTCAGTGTCGGCCGTCCACATTAGTAAATTCTAACCAAAATTAGTCTAATAGACTCAATTGACAAAATGTTAAAATGTTTATAACTCAGCTGACATGATTAAAATGTTTATGACTGAATTGGCAAAAATGCAATAGATTTATGACTTTTTGAACAATTTTCCCCTTCCTCTATCTCATAGGCAAACTATGCTTGTGGAACTATTCTGAGTTCAAGATGAAACACATTATAAGATAAGAGTATATATGGCAGTCAAGTCCACAGGGGATTAGAATGGACAGAGACCACGGAATTTGCCAAAGTCACTCGCCCTCACCATCCACTAGCAAAAGGAAAAAGGGGAAAAAAGAAGATAAAAGTCAGAAAAATAAGAAAAAATTGTAAACATTATACACGTAAGTAATTTCCGCCCAAAATTTGACTTGATGAATTACATTGGCAAATCCTCAAAAAGTTCATAATTCAATTAGCCAAATTTGAAAGTTTAGGTTTGAATTGGTGGAAGCACAATAGGCTTAAGACTTTCTTGGTAATTTCTCGTAATATTGTGTGCCAAACATCCAAAACTCATTTGGCTTGAAAGGATGTCAAGTGTTTCCACACTTGAATAGCTAAAACTCACTTTCACTTAGGTGATGCCAAGTGGATATCGACAGGATATTTTTACCACTAAGTAGATAAGAAAAGATGTAATAAGCACACAACAACATGTTTCTGTATGTATTTTTATCAATAGATGACTAGAAGATCCAATTAGAAAAGAAGATTAGTTGGTTAAACTAATATGAGGGCATTTAGGTGCCCTATCATCATTAATAAAGTTATTTGTTTGTGTATAGATCAGCTTTGTTGCCTTCTTAAATGGCTAATTTTCTGATCAGAGTCCCATGCATTAAGTCTTGCCAGTGTGCTGCTATCCACAGGCAATAAAGCTATTTTTCGAAACACCCACTGTTAAGACATGATGCTAAGTTACCTTGATATTCCCCAATCATTCGGACGGTTAGTTTAATAATCATGTTGAGTTACAAATGATCATTAGTTCTATTGTTACTAAGAATAGTGGCAAAAGTAAATTTTATGAGGCCCTACAATGGCTATAAATAGAAGGTTTAGCCAAAAGTGTCTGGCACGATAGACACAAGTTATCTTCTTAGACATTTCCTATTAATAGTAGAGTGTCTACCTAAGCCATACATCTTTTCCTAGCCTTCTCTTCTTATTTTCTCGGTCCTCGAAACTTTTAACAATTTCTCCAAAACAAGCTTGTGTAAAACAGGTCATGGAATTTAAAGTTTACATGGGATTTGCACTGGCAACGAACCTATTAACAATCATTTATTTTGTTGATAATGTTATTGTCCCATCTTATAATTAATGTTAAATGTCACTATTTCTGCACATGCATTAGGAAGAATACATTGAAGACGTGAAGATTTGGAAGGGCTATAAATAAAGGAGGATTTAATTTCAGAGTCAATTCAGCCAAAGTTCCCAAAGATCTATCATCATGACAAATAATAAACATAAGAAAAGTATCACAAATGCACATGTTACATTCATGCATACTTTCTCCTGGAGATTGGCAATAATTCCGAGAGAAAGAATACTACAATTAAAAAATTATTGATTCCTAGATGTACATCATTTAATTAAAAGACTCCATGATGCCCTTTATTAAGGATACAAAGTCCATTCACGATGCTGTAGACAGAATCTCATGATCTTAAACCTACCATCTATTTGAGGGCTCCAAATATCTGAAATTGGAATACAGGCTACGTTCTTTATTGCCAAACTGAAACCATATATCTAGCTAGTCATGTTCCCCGCAAGAATGCATTATCTACACCGGATCGAATGCGTCACTTAACAATGACACGTGGAGAGGAGCAAGTCAATTTCGGGTAAGAGATCTCAACATTCAAATGCAGAGTTGGCTAGTCGAGTACACTGCCCGAACCATTCAGCCCAAAGTGTAGATAATCCAAACCAAACAATTGGTTCTCTTACACATGAAAATAGTGAACATATACAGATGAAGCAAAAGCTTGGCACTATCGAGCAGGTCTCAAAGCTTACAGCAATACCATGATGACAGTTACCATCAGATAGAAGCCATGATTCAGCATTTTTCGGTCAATTCTATCCCACTCGATAGATAAATCGCTACATTTTACTCCACTTTTTTTTATTGACAAATACCTGCCTAGCAGAAACGGCACATGGCAGGTATGGATTAAGACTTCTCCAGAAAGGGTGAAGTCGAAGAGCATCAGTCAGAAAGCCCACATGCATGGATTCTCACACCAATGTCTGCAGCTCCAAGCATGAGAGGTCCACCCACAGCAACAACATAAGCATAACCACCACAAACTCTTGAACAGACAGTCATTCTGAATCAGAGATTTCTTCTTCATACTCGTCCAGTATGTAGATCAGGGCCCACTTTCTTGCAGCTAAAACACAAGCCACACCTCTACCTCCCATTGCCAAAAAAAAGATCAACTTGATTTCAGTCCAGTGTTCCTTGAATGTATGGCCATAACTAACATGATGTTTAGATACCTTTGTTGGGTAAAAGTAAAATTACAACGCATGCATTACGCTAAAACACAGGCAGGAAGCAAACCTTAATTGCCTAAAGAGGCTACAGCATGCATGTAACTATGAATGCTCCACAGTATCTTGCTACACTAGATGCCATGATAGTATCTATGGTCATGAACTTGTAAATAGTGGTTCTCAGTCAGTAACTCAAGACTGCTATGCACCTACCATGAGAGAATGATTATTCATTTTGTATTTGTCTGGTGACTATTAAATCATTTTGCACTTCGTCCTCTCAATTGATTTAAAATTTAGGGGAAAACTAATACTTCATTTTTTTTACTTCTTTGACTAAAAAATATTCTTCTTTGGAGCATATTTTTGCACTTCTTCAATCTATAGGGACAAACATGAAGTGGTCTGTTAAAGAGGCATAGTGTACCTATGCCAGTCACATTTGAACTTAATAGAAGGTTCTAAGTGGAAATGTAGTAAGGAGCATGGACAGGATTAATTCAATTCCAATACCCAGCCAATGGGATAAATTTGTTACCGACACAGGCAAGTTTATCAAACATTGATCACTAAGGAAAGAGTATGGGCAACAATAAGTTTCCAGACATCCAAAACTGCAAATGGACATGGCAAGAAGCCCAAAGAAAAAACCTTAAGAACTATACAATTAATGGCATAGCAATGAATTGATCCTTAGCTTGATGGTATGACAGTGTCAAAATGTTCTTACCACCAACTGACAAGGGAGAACTACAAGACGGGGAATGCTGCGAAGCTTCTCATTCTCCATCTCCAAGCGTAAGATATGGTCCTAGATGTGCAGTTTCACGGGATTAGTGTTTCAGAAGTGAGAATAATACAACTGAGCAAAAATATCCTAACAAAATACAAGCAAAAAGGGCACTGCTAAACCATTAGGGCCATCAAAGACACATTTCTTAACCTACATGCAAGGCTCCGGCTGTCAAGTTGGAACTTTTTGCAGTTACAGTAAGGTAGAAAGTAAAACATCCTTTAAAATCGCAAGCATGTAATGACATGTGTATGCATCATGCACATAGGAGGAAAAACTAAGCTGCTGCTAATCGTGCTAATGAGGAGCAGAAAAATAATAAATAGGAACAATAAAAGAACAAATGTTTTAAAACCAGACCAGTGGTTCAACCAATCAAAGTGGTAGAATCGAGCTCTTCCAGTTCGACCGACTGAACCAATTGCATGTGATGTCATCTGATAGAATTACACACTTTTAGAACAAGAGAAGCCCAGTGAGTCGGTAGACATTGTAGCATCTTAATAGATTACACATGCTTGATGTCATCTTAATAGCATCCTGTTCAATTTTAGATTAGGCCAATATGGTCAATAAATAAATTATCCACCACGATTGTAGCAAGAAGACACTAGAGCAAATGGTTGGCACACTTGTTAGTTACAAGAGGTTGGAGTGCCAAACCCCAACCGAATTCCAACGTTACTCCTTTAAACTTTTTTATGGCCCAGAGCTGGTCCAGACTAGTTGATAGGTTTGCTGGGTATCAGTTGACAGGTACACCTGGTTACCGGTTGAACAGGGTCAATACCACCAGTTCTTGATCAATACTATTTTTGCTGGGAAACCAGACTGGACTGGTCTGGTTCCCAATCCAACCAGAGCCACTTCTTAAAACTCTGACATGAAAGGAGTTAATAGAAAAGCACGATACGCTACTTTTTCCCTTTTGCCATCAATGTCTTAAATAGTGAATTGACATGATTGGAATAGAACTCTAGATATCATAGTAAGAAATCAATATGCAAGCTCCAGATCCATGAGTTACCTTCAACTAGTACAAATCCCAGTTATTTGCACATGTGGTTCCTGCAATATGCACAAATGGAAGGTCACTAGCCTGCAGGATTGTCATCTCAGCATCTCCCAAGCTTTCACCTGTGTCATTCATCTTATTTAGCAACATAATAATTTGATGTTCCTACTTCCAACATAACATATTAGCCATACTTGCCAATTTGGACCACAAAATATGATATACAAAGCTTTTATCTCAGATAGAGTCTAATCCACATGACAGTGACCAAGAGGGATGCACAACAAGATCCTTCCAAAGATCTTCCCTTCTTCACATTGCTTGAATCATTCATAAGTCCACTCACTACCACTATACAATTTGTTACATCTAAAAAAGACTCTTCATGTATTTAGAAGGAAATATAATCTGAAGCAAATTCGAGGTCATCCTGCAATACCATACAGAGTAATGATTATCATGAAAAAATAGTTGGACTCTGCACATGGGATCTCTGGATAATATTTGTAGTTTCATATTAAAGGTATATACCCTATAGAAGGACAGTGAATTGGGAATATATTTGGTGGATGCTAAAACTAACATAAGAGGGAATTGTAGCAATAAATTCTTACAAAGTATCTTTTTCAAAATAGAAGAGAAGGCATATGGGCAGCTTCCTTCAAAATGTGATTATCAAATTAGTTTCTAATCAGGAAACATGAGATACAGTATTTCCATACACAAGGATCATAAACCACACATTCATCTATCAACTTAACCTTTTAGAACAGTTGGCAGTGGTCCCACAAAATCTCACGTGGTATTAGTGTCACGCCCCGATCCTCAGGCACGCACATATCCGTCTCACTTGGTCGATTTTATAATGCGATATCCCAAGACAATGTATCGCCGACCCTTTCATTTTTAAGCACATGCGGAAGCAGTTAAAATCCCCAGACAATAAAACGATGGGATAGAAAAGCAGGGCCATATTTTTCATATTGAAATTTATAACCAAACTTTTATACAAACCACAAATCACTTCATAACTATTCACATCAAAAAGGAGATCTTAAAAGAAGATAGGATCTCAATCCATCTAGACTGTACTCAAGGCCCCTCTCGGGACTATCTTCTTCTTCCAAAAATCATTCTCTTCAGATCTCACCTCCGAGTTCTCCTTCTCGGATTCCTCCTCCTCAGCTCTTCAGCGGGGTCCTGAAATGGTTTTCCCCAAACTGGGATGAGACTACGTCTCAGCGAGTTCTACCCGACTAAGCCCGATTAGTAAACCATTATACTAAAGGCTGCCTAAACACGCACAGGACAGAGGACTTACCTTGGCCTCAGATCCCACCTGCAAGTCAGTACAATTCACAATAAACACCCATTCACTTCATACAAATCGAACTAGTTGATTACATGTCATACAATTCAATCCCCACTGTGGGATATTTAAAAGCTAGGCCACGTGCATTCTCCAGGACGACCTTCCAAGTCTCCGAGCCACGTGCCTCAAACCTCGGACCCACGTGCATTCTATAAGGCGACCTCCTCGCCAAGGTGGTACATCAAGCCACCAAGCCACGTGTCCTTTTTACGATGCCCGGGCCCACGTGCATTCTCTAAGGTACTCGCTTACCAAAGTGACGCATCAGATCACCGAGCCACGTGCCCTTTTAGATGCCATTCCGAATACTGGACCCACGTGCATTCTCTAAGGTACTCGCTTACCAAAGTGACGCATCAGATCACCGAGCCACGTGTCCTTTTAGATGCCTAGGCCCACGTGCATTCTCTTAGGTGCCATCTCACCAAAGTGATGCATCAATTCACCGAGCCACGTGCCCTTTTAGATGCCAAATTCTGTCGCCGAGCCACGTGCATTCTCCAAGACGACATACCGAGTCTCCGAGTCACGTGCATTCTCTCAGGCAACCTTTTCGCCAAGGTGACATATTCAACCACTGAACTCGCGTGCATTCTCCAGGTGATATTCCAATTCACCGAGCCCACGTGTCCTCTTTCAAGTGATTACCAATCTACTTTCAATACCGACAACCAATGCCCAACGATTTCTCAATCAAATAATTAAATCAACTCAACAAAGCATTATAAAGGCTGAATAACATACTTGGCCATTTACCGATCAACAATTCAATCTCAATCAATTTCAATCAATTTAGGGTAAATCCCTAAAATATCACAATTTATTTAATTCCATACAACGTAATTCTATACAACGCGGATCTCAAATAAATAAACGGACTGCACCACGACGATCAGCACGAGATTTCGGTCGTCGGCCATCAAAATCTTAATTTCCGAAAAATAATTAATTAAATAATTAATTTTGAAAATTAATTATTAATTACTAAAAATTCAATTTAGCTCAAAATAAAGCCCGATTAAATAAACGGACTTCACCACGGTCATCAGCATAATTTTCTGGTTCCAGGCCATCTCAGTTGAATTTTCGGAAAATAAATAATTATTTAATTTAATTTCGAAAATTAATATTTAAATACTAAAAATTCCACTTAGGCCCGAAAAACCTAATTGAAGCTCACTAAGGGTCGGGAAAAATCCCGAGGCACTTCCAATAATTAGTAGACCACGTCTACTTGCTAATTACACATTCAATTTATCTAATTTGCATCACAATTGGCTAATAATTGCTAATTTATTCTACTCTAACAACCTAAACATAATTAATTAAATCTAAACCAACCTTAAGCATAATTAGCCAACTAATCCTGGATTAGTGAGATTACTCACCAAATTGCGCGCAAATCGGATCAATCCGACGGCGGCGACGCGAGGAACGATTGTTCCCAAAGCGACTCACGGATCCGAGGCCCGGAAACGGCCCAAAACGGCCTTAAACTAGCTGGAAACCCACTCGCGGGTTTACTGGACGGGGTTGATCGGGGTTGCTCTGGCGGCTAGGGCGGCGAGGGGAAGCCGGCGAAGGGCGAGGAGGACGTGGGGGAGGTCCGGCGGGGCATAGCGGTGGCCGGTGGTGGCCGGACAAGGGCGGAACAGGGCTGGGTCGCGGCTGGATCACACGGAGGGAGGAGCGGCAGTGGCGACGGACGCGGGCGGAGCACACGGCGTGCGTGGGCATGCATCGCGGGTGCGGGCGGTCCGGCTCCGGCACGGCGGCGACGGAGCTGCAGCTTCTGGTCTTCCTCCGGCTTCTGGCTCGCTCCAACGGAAGGGGGAAGAAAGTGTCGAGGGAGAGAGATGAGAGAGGAGGAGAGATAAGCATTGACTGGTCAAAGAGGAAAAAGAAAGAGAGAGAGAGGGCAAGCGGTGGGGGGAATCGCATGAGGGGGAGGGGAGAGGAGAGAGGAGAGAGAAAGAAAAGAAAGAAAAGAAAAGAGAGGGAGAGAGAGAAAAAGGAAAAAGAAAATACATAATTAAATAATTCAATTTTCCTTTTCTCTTTTCCTTTTCCTTTCAATTTTCTTTTGGGCTTCAATTTTTCTTCCGATAATTTCTTTCTTGAAATTTCGGACCCGTCAATAAATTGACGAGCGATGAGACAGGATCCTAAAAATAAGAATTATGACGCGCTTAAAATTCGATTCCCGAAATCGAGTTCAATTTCGTGGTTAAAAATCGATCAGACGTGATTTTAGCTCAATCCAACCAATTAGGTAGCTTTTAGGGATTTTACAGTTGATACATCCCTTAACGGCTTTACCCAATAGGTTAGTTAACTCGTGAGTGATCAGCTCAGAGAAAAAGGGCCATAGGCACGTCGACGAAATGCCCATTTCACTTTATCGAAACGGGGTCGAATTTCAGGATGTCACAACTCTTCCCCTCTTATAAAAATTTTGTCCTCAAAATTTAAACCATTACACTTTGTTCAAAAAGGCGGGGGTATAACTGTCTCATCGATTCTTCAGTCTCCCAAGACGCTCCTTCAGTGCCGTGGTGTTGCCAGACCACTTTGACCAACGGAATGGTCTTTGTACGCAGAACTTGCTCTTTACGATCGACAATCTGGACTGGGCTTTCAACGTATGACACACGGTCATCCACGTCCAATCCCTCGAAATTGAGCACATGGGTCGGGTCAGGCTCGTACTTCCTTAACATCGACACGTGAAAGACGTCATGCACTTGCGCCAATCTTGGCGGCAACACAAGATGATATGCTAGGTTTCCGATTCTTTCAAGAATCTCAAACGGACCTACGTACCTCTGACTCAGCTTGCCTTTCTTACCAAAGCGCGAAGTTCCCATCATCGGTGACACTTTCAGAAAAACATGATCACCAACTTGGAATTCCAAAGACCTTCGGCGCTTATCTGCATAACTTTTCTGCCTGCTCTGCGCTGTCTTTAATCTGTCTCTGATCACTGCCACGGCATCTACCGATTGCTGAACCAACTCTGAGCCTGTTATCTTCCTTTCTCTGACTTCATCCCAACACACTGGAGTTCTGCAAGCTCTGCCATACAACGCTTCAAATGGAGCCATCTTGATGCTCTGCTGATAACTATTGTTGTAGGTGAATTCCACCAGATGAAGCTGATCTTCCCAGCTTCCTTTGAAGTCTATTACACACGCTCTCAGCATGTCTTCAAGAGTCTGAATTGTCCTTTCCGACTGGCCATCCGTCTGAGGATGATATGCCGTATTGTACTGAAGCTTTGTACCTAAAGCACTCTGCAAGCTCTTCCAAAAAGCAGCAGTAAATCTCGGGTCTCTATCAGATGTTATCGTAACTGGCACTCCATGCATACGAACTACTTGACGCACATACAGATCTGCGTGTCTATCCAGACTCAGGTCCTTTCGACCTGCAAAGAAGTGAGCTGACTTTGTCAGCCTATCGACCACTACCCAAATCGAATCATTCCCCCTCTGACTCCTTGGTAGTCCAGTCACGAAGTCCATCGTGATATGCTCCCATTTCCACTCTGAGATCGCGAGAGGTTGCAGAAATCCTCCCGGCTTGCAATGCTGGGCTTTTACTTGCTGACAAGTCAAACACTTGGCCACATACTTGGCGATGTCCGCCTTCATACCTGACCACCAATAGTGTTGACACAAATTCTGATACATCTTAGTTGCTTCCAGGATGAACGCTGTAATTGCTACGATATGCTTCAGATAAAATTTTTTCTCTAAGCTCTACATCGTCAAGTACAACCAAACGTCCACGAAGCCTTAGTACCCCATCATCAGAAACTTGAAAATCAGCCTTTCTTTTATCAGTATCCTCCTGAAGAATTTTCTGTACGTCCGGATCTGTCGGTTGAAGTTGCTTGATTCTAACCTGGACATCCAGCTCAATTTTGAGGGTGGCCATAAAACTTGAGAGGTGGCCTACCTCAAATTTGAATTCCGAATCTCGAGCTCTCTCGATTAAGTTCCACTCCTTAACCAAGATTCGTGCCACTGAAGACTTCCGACTCAATGCATCGGCGACCTTGTTCGCCTTTCCCGGGTGATATAGAATATCACAGTCGTAGTCTTTCAGCAATTCCATCCATCGCCGTTGTCTCATGTTCAACTCTTTTTGAGAGAACAAATACTTGAGACTCTGATGGTCCGTGAAGATCTGAAACTTTTCCCCACACAAGTAGTGCCTCCAAATCTTCAACGCAAATATGATGGCTGCGAGTTCTAAGTCATGCGTCAGATAATTCAATTCATGAGGTCTCAACTGCCGGGAAGCGTATGCAACAACTCTGCCATGTTGCATCAGCACGCAACCCAATCCCCTGAATGACGCATCACTATAGATCTCGAATCCTCTAGGACCAGATGGAATCGTCAGCACAGGTGCGGTAGTCAGCTTTTCCTTCAGCTCTTGGAAACTACGCTCACACTTGTCTGTCCATATGAACTTCTCATTTTTCTTTGTGAGCTTTGTCAGAGGCGACGCTATCGATGAAAACCTTTCCACAAACCGTCTGTAATAACCTGCTAACCCCAGAAAACTTCTGATCTCTGTCACTGATGTCGGTCTCGGCCACTTGATCACGGCTTCTATCTTACTCGGGTCGACGGAGATTCCTTCTCTGGAAATCACATGACCTAATAACGCAACACGAGTCAGCCAAAACTCGCATTTGCTAAACTTAGCATATAGCTGATGTGTTCTTAAGGTCTGAAGCACTAATCTCAGATGATTCTCATGCTCTTCATTACTTCTCGAATAGACCAGGATATCATCTATAAACACGATCATAAATTGATCTAGATATTCCTTGAACACTCTGTTCATCAAATCCATAAAGGCAGCTGGAGCATTCGTCAATCCAAACGGCATCACTGTAAACTCGTAATGACCATACCGGGTACGAAACGCCGACTTAAGAATATCCTATTTTCGAATCCTCAGCTGATGATATCCTGTCCTCAAATTGATCTTCGAGAATATTGACGCCCCTTGCAATTGATCAAACAAGTCATCTATCCTCGGCAATGGATACTTGTTCTTGATCGTTACCTAATTGAGCTGCCAATAGTCGATGCACAAACGCAACGAACCATCTTTCTTCTTAACAAAAAGAACTGGTGCTCCCCAAGGCGATGCACTAGGACGAATAAATCCTTTATCCAGTAACTCTTGCATCTGCATCTGCACCTTCAGTTCCTTCAACTCAGATAACGACATTCGATAAGGTGCCTTTGAGATCGGTTCTGTCCCTGGTGCTAGCTCGATTACAAATTCAATCTCTCTTTCTGGCGGTAACCCTAGCAATTCTTTTGGAAAGACATCTGGAAACTCCTGTACCACTGCAATATCTTCCATTTTCAACTCTTCAACTGTCGTATCCATGACAGTTGCTAAGTACCCTCGGCAACCCTCGTCTAACAAACGAGCTGCTTCTGGTGACGAGATTAAGGAAATCGAAGGTCCTCCTCGATTCCCGACAAACTCGAAGCTCTTACCCTCTAACGGGTCAAACTGAATCGCCTTGCGATAGTAGTCCATTTTAGCTCGTTGATTGGTGAGCCAGTCCATGCTAATTATCAAATCAAAATCATACATGGCTAGGACTAACAAGTCAATTTTCCCCACTCGCTCACCAATCTCTAACTTGCACCTCAAACATCCCAAAGCAGCAATAACTTTATCTTTCAAGGGTGTAGATATGCAAATTGCCGATTCCAACAATACAGGATTCAATCCTAGCATCCTAACATATTGCTCGGCAATGAAGGAATGGGTTGCTCCCGAATCAAACAAAGCATAAGCAGGTTGGTCGTTGAGCGAGACCGTACCTGTAATCACGCCAGGCGCAACTTCTGCCTGACCTTGGGTAATCGGGTACATAGTGCCCTGAGCTAGAGGTCTCTGTTGTCCTCCTTGCAGTGCATTCTAAGGGGCATACCCTCCTATCTGTCTCATCAGTGGTGGCGGCGGCAACTGAGGTTGTCCTCTTTGCTTCTTAGGACAAAATTTGGCCATGTGGCCCTGTTGGCCACATTCAAAACATGCACCCGTCCTAACTGGGCACGGTGCTGTCCCATGTCTTCTTCCACACAAGCGACATGCATCATTCCTAATAGGTCCTGACCTATTAAATCCACTCGTCTTGCTGGGCGGGCTTTGGAACCTATTTCTAAACATCGGCCTCTTTCCTTGGCGGATTTTGTCTCTGTGAGAGCTAAACCTCGATCCAGATGAGGCAGCTTTATCATTATGATCTTTCTCAATCTTCTGAGCTCTCCGATATATGTCGTTATAAGTCTTCAAATCCAGAAGGACTAAGGCACTTCTCAAATCCTGTGTGAATCCATCTCTGAACCTCCTTGCTCGGTTCACAGGATTCTCAATTAACTCGAGGGCATATCATGAAAGTTCAGCGAACTTCGCCTCATACTCATCAACAGATAGAGAACCCTGGCGAAGACGTTGAAATTCAGCCATCTTCACCTCTCTGGCAGTCTCAGAGAAAAACTTATCATTGAAGGCTTCGCGGAAAGTGTTCCAATCATGTACAGCACATTCCGGAAAGATCATTTCTCGAGTTGTCATCCACCAAGTGTCAGCAACTCCCTCCAGCTGGTAAGTTGCTAACATTACCTTCTCGGCCTCGTTGCACATAAGCAGTGCAAACGCTTTCTCGAGCTTCTGAATCCATGAAGAAGCAGCTTCGGGGTCTCCAGACCCGGTAAAAACTGGCGGATTTAACTTTAGAAAATGCTCCACCAACTTATGGATTGGTCTTGCAACGACCACTATCTCCGGTGGATTTTCAACATTCACGGCAGCTGGAGCAACGGCAGGTGCGACTGTAGGCGCGGTAGCAGGTGCGACTACAAGGGCAACTCCGGTGGCGGCGGCAACGACGGCAGTTGCAGCGGCTTGAGCAACGACTTCAACAGTAGCGGCTTGCTGATCCATTCTATTACCCATTGCTTCCAAAACACGCAAGATCCCATCCACCCTGGGATCATTAGGGGCTGCTACCCCGACATCTACGACAGGTGGATTCACTCCACTCGCGCTAGCCTGTGCTGGCGCTCGACCACGTCCGCCTCGGGTTCCGACACGAGTCGGAGCTCTACCCCGAATAATGGCCCTACTGATCCTCTTTGCAGGAGTCCTCGGCTCCTGATCGCTCATGGTGTAACTTTACTCAACTAACACCTGTTTCCAATTCAACACTGAATTAGAAACAGAGCGATCCAAACAACAACCAATTTTAGCACTCAGCTAACACAGACATGCACCAGCATGAATTTAAAGGCCTTTCCTACTAACTATCCCATGGTCATCGCTCCTTATCACTCCAATCTTCAACTTCGCTCTGATACCACTTAAACTGGATGTCACGCCCCGATCCTCAGGCACGCACACATCTGTCTCACTTGGTCGATTTTATGATGCGATATCCCAGGACAATGTATCGCCGACCCTTTCATTTTTAAGCACATGCGGAAGCAGTTAAAATCCCCAGACAATAAAACGATGGGATAGAAAAGCAGGGCCATATTTTTCATATTGAAATTTATAACCAAACTTTTATACAAACCACAAATCACTTCATAACTATTCACATCAAAAAGGAGATCTTAAAAGAAGATAGGATCTCAATCCATCTAGACTGTACTCAAGGCCCCTCTCGGGACTATCTTCTTCTTCCAAAAATCCTTCTCTTTAGATCTCACCTCCGAGTTCTCCTTCTCGAATTCCTCCTCCTCAGCTCTTCAGCGGGGTCCTGAAATGGTTTTCCCCAAACTGGGATGAGACTACGTCTTAGCGAGTTCTACCCCACTAAGCCCGATTAGTAAACCATTATACTAAAGGCTGCCTAAACACGCACAGGACAGAGGACTTACCTTGGCCTCAGATCCCACCTGCAAGTCAGTACAATTCACAATAAACACCCATTCACTTCATACAAATCGAACTAGTCGATTACATGTCATACAATTCAATCCCCACTGTGGGATATTTAAAAGCTAGGCCACGTGCATTATCCAAGACGACCTTCCAAGTCTCCGAGCCACGTGCCTCAAACCTCGAACCCACGTGCATTCTCTAAGGCGACCTCCTCGCCAAGGTGGTACATCAAGCCACCGAGCCACGTGTCCTTTTACGATGCCCGGGCCCACGTGCATTCTCTAAGGTACTCGCTTACCAAAGTGACGCATCAGATCACTGAGCCACGTGCCCTTTTAGATGCCATTCCGAATACTAGACCTACGTGCATTCTCTAAGGTACTCGCTTACGAAAGTGACGCATCGGATCACCGAGCCACGTGTCCTTTTAGATGCCTAGGCCCATGTGCATTCTCTTAGGTGCTATCTCACCAAAGTGATGCATCAATTCACCGAGCCACGTGCCCTTTTAGATGCCAAATTCTGTCGCCGAGCCACGTGCATTCTCCAAGACGACATACCGAGTCTCCGAGCCACGTGCATTCTCTCAGGCAACCTTTTCGCCAAGGTGACATATTCAACCACTGAACTCGCGTGCATTCTCCAGGTGATATTCCAATTCACCGAGCCCACGTGTCCTCTTTCAAGTGATTACCAATCTACTTTCAATACCGACAACCAATGCCCAACGATTTCTCAATCAAATAATTAAATCAACTCAACAAAGCATTATAAAGGCTGAATAACATACTTGGCCATTTACCGATCAACAATTCAATTTCAATCAATTTAGGGTAAATCCCTAAAATATCACAATTTATTTAATTCCATACAACATGGATCTCAAATAAATAAACGGACTACGCCACGACGATCAGCACGAGATTTCAGTCGTCAGCCATCAAAATCTTAATTTCCGAAAAATAATTAATTAAATAATTAATTTCGAAAATTAATTATTAATTACTAAAAATTCAATTTAGCTCAAAATAAAGCCCGATTAAATAAACGGACTTCACCACGGTCATCAGCATATTTTTCTGGTTCCAGGCCATCTCAGTTGAATTTTCGGAAAATAAATAATTATTTAATTTAATTCCGAAAATTAATATTTAAATACTAAAAATTCCACTTAGGCCCGAAAAGCCTAATTGAAGCCCACTAAGGGTCGGGAAAAATCCTGAGGCACTTCCAATAATTAGTAGACCACGTCTACTTGCTAATTACACATTCAATTTATCTAATTCGCATCACAATTGGCTAATAATTGCTAATTTATTCTAATCTAACAACATAAACATAATTAATTAAATCTAAACCAACCTTAAGCATAATTAGCCAACTAATCATGGATTAGTGAGATTACTCACCAAATCGCGCACAAATCGGATCAATCCGACGGCGGCGACGCGAGGAACGATTGTTCCCAAAGCGACTCACGGATCCGAGGCCTGGAAACGGCCTAAAACAGCCTTGAACTAGCTGGAAACCCACTCGCGGGTTTGCTGGACGGGGCTGATCGGGGCTGCTCCGGCGGCTAAGGCGGCGAGGGAAAGCCGGCGGAGGGTGAGGGGGACGCGGGGGAGGTCCGGCGGGGCTGGGCGGTGGCCGGAGGTGGCCGGACAAGTGCGGAACAGGGCTGGTCGAGGTTGGATCGCGCGGAGGGAGTAGCGGCAGTGGCGACGGACGCGGGCGGAGCGCACGGCGTGCGCGGGCATGCGTCGCGGGTGCGGGCGGTCCGACTCCGGCGCGACGGCAACGGGCGGCGACGGAGCTGCAGCTTCTGGTCTTCCTCCGGCTTCTGGTTCACTCCAACGGAAGGGGGAAGAAAGTGTCGAGGGAGAGAGATGAGAGAGGAGGAGAGATAAGCATTGACTGGTCAAAGAGGAAAAAGAAAGAGAGAGAGAGAGGGCAAGCGGTGGGGGGAATCGCACGAGGGGGAGGGGAGAGGAGAGAGGAGAGAGAAAGAAAAAGAAAGAAAAGAAAAGAGAGGGAGAGAGAGAAAAAGGAAAAAGAAAATACATAATTAAATAATTCAATTTTCCTTTTCTCTTTTCCTTTTCCTTTTCCTTTCAATTTTCTTTTGGGCTTCAATTTTTCTTCCGATAATTTCTTTCTTGAAATTTCGGACCCCTTAATAATTTGACGAGCGATGAGACAGGATCCTAAAAATAAGAATTATGATGCGCTTAAAATTCGATTCCCGAAATCGAGTTCAATTTCGTGGTTAAAAATCGATCAGACGTGATTTTAGCACAATCCAACAAATTAGGTAGCTTTTAGGGATTTTACAGCTGATACATCCCTTAACGGCTTTACCCAATAGGTTAGTTAACTTGTGAGTGATCAGCTCAGAGAAAAATGGCCATAGGCACGTCGACGAAATGCCCATTTCACTTTATCGAAACGGGGTCGAATTTCAGGATGTTACAATCAGAGCTAGGAGGTCCTGAGTTCAAATCTTCTAGGCCCCTATTTGTCTCCCCAATTAAATTTCCATGCTTAGTACTAGGCAGAAAGACTATACTAAGCGTAAGGGGGAGTGTTAGAATATTTAAATAATAAACCACGCCTTCATCTATCAACTTAAGCTTTTAGAATAGTTGACAGTTGTCCCACAAAATCTTACGGTAATCAAACATCAAATACAAAAAACTAGATTATTAGACAAAGGATAAGTGAAAAACCATTGTTAAGGACAACCTCCAGAAGACAACCCCTAACCCCTAAGGGTTTCCTTTTCTTTCTCTCCTTCTCTCATTATAGTCTCAAGGTTCTGGCCACTAAGACAAGGAAATGAAAAATATAGGACAACTTTATGGTAATAGGCATTTGGATAGAAATATCTACAAACCCATTAACATAAGTCTTGAATTAACTAAACGAGAAATGAATATTTCAGCTCAAATAATTGATGAGTTGGGAAAAACCAAAAGCACAAACTTTTAATTAAAGGATTGCAATATTTACATAAAACCAATTTTAAGCCCAGGTATCATACTCAAACTCCTGTTACACACAAAGATCTAGAATTTCACATTTGGTGCACATATCAGCAACGAGGGCCAGATTTGAAGGGGGGAAAAGCTGCTCAATAGGGAGATTCGTGGCAAAACAAATTTTCCTCAAAAATCGATTTGGAAAGTGAGAATTCCAAATAGAGTCTCTTTTTGCTTGGGAAGCAACCTGGGAACACATCCTTACTTTATAAATGAGACAAAATACTGGTTAATAGGTGTTTCCTCATCAAAAGGAGGCAGAGTCCGCACGGCATCCCCTCCTTCATTGTTCTTGGAAAGAATGGTTTGGACAGTTTCCTATGCTTGTGCCATGTTATCTTGGGTTATCAGAGGTTTTATTGAGCAAGAACTTTGGGCATGGCAGGGCATTCATTTACAGCACAACAAGTGGGATTAACTCAATTCCCCTGTTTCTTTTGGCTGATTTGGAAGGCGTAGAGCAAGAGAGCTTCTGATGGAGAGAAATCGTCTGTTCCATTCTATGGAAATTTGGCTTAAAGTCACACGCTTTTGGTACAGTGCAGACTTGCATATGGATGTAAATGCCCCGGTTGATTAGTTGATGATTGACCCGGTATTTGAGCTCCCTTTTGGCTTTGGGAGTTGTTTTGTATATGGCTTTAGTTTTTTGGGCTACTTTGGAATATGGGTTGCACCCCATAGGTGCCCTACAAGTGAACTATATAATCTATAAAAAGAAACTTCACACTTTTTTGAGGATTTTAAGTTATTCCAATTGCTCTTTATTCCAACACATGTTATCTCATCATATAATTTCAAGTACCAACATCAACATCTCACTTTTTTGCGAGTAACATCACCATGACAAAAGGGTGCCGCTACTATTAAAAGTCAAGATCGAAAAAGTTCAAAAGAAACGTTGGATCCAAAGAGCTACCAACACACTACCAGAAAAGAAGCAATACTAGGGACTAAGAGTAGCATACAAAACTGATTTGAAGAGGAAAAATGCGAGTATAATGCATTAGTAGGTCTCAAACACCTAATATGAATCTATCTGACATGCAACTTAGTAAAACCAATTTCAATACTAGGAGTTGACATTCTCAGCATTGGTCTGCCAAAAAAGAGGTGGTATATCAAAAATCGTGATCTAAAGATAAAAATAATAATACAAAATAATCAATTCTCACATCTAAGTACTAAACAAATGATTAAGAACAGAGACTCTCATAACCATGGTTAAGCATCACAGATTAGATCCATGTAGGCTCGATTCACTATCATCCGAGCAACCACCACTTAGTTTTCTGCTCATTTCTTTGAAGATTTGAGTTTTCATTCTCATCCTTAGCTTGTTGACCATAAACATAACACAGGAAAGAAGAGTTTTACTAACTACACTGAGTTCAATGGTGGAATTTGGCAAATATAAATAACTTCCCCCGGGCTCTAATAGTAATATCGATGGGTACAAAGCTTTGAATATGATTATTTGGTACAAAAATTGACTCTCGCAATTGTAAGGGGATATATGCTAAGATCGAAGTGGGTAATAAACTCTTTCCTTTTAAATTGAGAACATATCTCTACACCTGCTAATTATAATGTGAACGTATAAACATTCTATATCCAAATCTCCATGTACAGTACACTTAAAGCTCAAACTTAGATCAAGTTCAAGTTCAAACCAATGATTAATGACCTACAATTTCCATTATACGCTTATAGGAGATATTGCCAACTTATTGAATCAGACTCAAATCAGATTTTACTTGATCCTTTCCAGTCACTTAATATTAATAATTCATATCATTGCATACAATATGATTGTATGAAGAATCAACATCAGGATGTTCTGAAAAATATGGCTTGTCTCAAGATGTGCAGAAGAATAATTTCCCGTAGCAAATTCCTATCTCTATTCGATCACCTCCAAGATTCACTGAGATGCATGAAGGAAAAAGGCCAGATGCAAAGATAATAACGCACATCCACAAATGATTGAGGACAACCAACAAAAGTTCTTTTCTAGCACCACAAACAACTTGTGATACACAGTTCATACACTATCACTGGACAAACGAGCAGACTGAGATCATAAAAACCAACCAAAAAGGCCAAGGTCCCATAGCAGCACCGGAGCTTAAAAAATTAGCCATACCACTTCATCCATAGAATTAACACGAAACTGATAGATTGGAAAATTCCTCCTGAGGGAAAGAGTCAAGACCTAGATAAGCAAACGAAAATAGTTAAATGAAGAAAAAAGAAACGCCATCTACCACTCTGAATTAACAGTATCACTTGCCATGGTCACTAATAAGGTTCGACAGCAAATCAAACTTCCTCTCGAAATATGTTAATGGCATCAGCCCACTGCTTATGCATTACATATAATGATGCCTGGATGACATGAAGTAATCTTCAATGTTCAAAGCCTGTTAAGCAACTTGATGAAGTTCATTTTTCTGCAAACAGAAAGAGATTGATAATCTAAGGAGGCATTTGGCTGATAAAGATTCTCAAAAGTTTGTTCTGATTTCAATTTGAGAATTAAAACAGACCAGAAAATGTGTTTGGTAACACTCCAAAAGCAGTTGACAAATAAAAGGAAAACTATTCTCAGAATCAAAATCGCAAACTGAAGATGACTTTTTTGTATACCGATTCTAAATGCAAACATGGAGATTTGGAATAAATAAGCCTGTTTTTGGAATGTGATGTAACATGAGCATATTCTCACAATTTTCATCCCTAATGACATTATTTTTACTAAACAAATATTTTGTCAACAAAACATTGAAAACAGTTTCTATGACAATGGAAACTAAAGCTGTTCTGTAAAACTAAGCAGGCCTTAAGCAGTCGAGAACAAAAATGACGTGTGACTCATGCGACAATGTTTAAAATTTTGCAACAAATTTGCCTCACAACTTTCAACATCTGAACTACATAGATTTTTAGGGACTTTTTACTAAAAGATAGACGATACTTACAGGTTGAGTAGAAATCTGAAGCATGAACAAGATAATTTAGGCTTCCAAGTATGAGGCATCATGTTGTTCAGCTGATGGCAACTCTTGAAAGTCAACTCAAGCATTAAAAATTATCAGCAGGGAAGTTCTTCCATATCGTAAACAATTTAAAGTTATTCCTAAAAAAACTGCCTCGAAATTGCTCTACCTTAACTATCCATTTCTTTGTAAGGACGATGATAATATCCTGAGTTACTTCGCGTTTTACTTTCCTTATGACCAAACAAAATTAGATACCGCCAAAACAAATATCAGTGCACATAAACAACCATAATATAATCGTAATATCAAGTACAATCACCACCACATAAACTAGAACAGAATCTAGATTTCCACTCGGGACCTTCATTCACACTAGGTTTTTTCTGTAAAACGCCAACTCCTCAGTTCAAAATCATGTTCTCAATTAAGACATTCAAGCACTTCACACACTAAATAGAAAAAAGAGAGAGCTTTCTCAATTTGAAGCAATTACCAGGTGAGACTGTCCCCAGCAATAGAGGTCCACCCACAGTAGACATTCATTCTGAATCTAAGACTTCATCTTCATCCTCGTCCAAGTATGTAGACCAGGGCTAGCTTTCTTGCAACCAAAACACAAGCCACACCCCTGCTTGCTGTAGCCAAAAATAAATAACTCAACTTGATTTCACTCCAATGTTCCTATAATATGGCCATAACTAATGTGATGTTTTGATACCTCTGTTAGGTAAAAGTAATAAGTACAATACTTGCATCACGCTAAAACATAGGTTGAAGCAATACTTGTGTACTGAAGAGGCGATCGTATGCATGTGAACCATGAATGCTCTACAATATCTTTCTACACTAGAGACCCTGATGGTGTCTATCATCATGAACATGTATGTACTAGTTCTCAATCAGTAACTCAAATTGCAATGAACCTACCACAAGAAGATAATTATTCTTTCTGTATATGTCTGGCCACTAAAGATTCATTTTTTTGGCACTTTGACCTCCCAATTGATCTAAAATTTATAGGAAAACCTAATAGTTCAGTATTGTACTTCATGAAATGAAAAAGATATTCTCTCGCCTACAAATGTATCGCATAGCCCAGTGAAGGCCTACCAAAATAGCTACTAGAGTACATAAAAGCAAATACCAAGCTGACCATATTTCGCAGTATCCAAGGAATACTAAGCTGACCAACCTTCTCGCTTCGAAGCAATTACAAGGAGAGACTGTCCACAGCCTCTGCCAATTGACATTGCCTTCGAGTCCTTCTTGACCATCGCTGGCCAATTCTTCTTTGGATTCCACTCCATCTTCTTCACCTGCCAATCAGAAATTTAGCAAACTTTAGAAAATCAACTTGGAACAATCGAGTCAACTGCCCATTAGGTCACAAAAGAACACTAGGAGCCAAACCTGAGAAGCCAGTGATTTATCGAACTGAAGCTGAAATAGGAGGACGACACACTGTGGTCCTTCGCTGGTCTCCATAGCTAAAGCTCTGTGAGCAGTCGAAAATGCAACATTAGCACTAGAACAAATCGCAAGGATGCGAGCTGAAAGAGGGCTTGTGAAGGATAGAGCTCAAACCTAGAGGAACGCTTGAGCCAGTTGAAGAGTGAGAGCATGAGGAAAGTCCACTTGAATCCTAGAGTAACATGTGGGAGAGAAAATAAGGAAGATAGAGAGACTTGATCACAGGAGTGGAGACGGACATTTTCAGCTCTGCAAAGCTTCTGTTAAACATAAGCAGGGCAATGTGGGATGACAACATGCAAACAACCTTTTACCATTCCAAGTATGTATTGAGCTCCTAATCCTTCTATGATTTCGATTTATTTTAGAAGTCCCTTGCGAAAGCTCTCTCAGATATTTCAACATTTTCATAAAGCAGTGAAAAAATAACCAAATCCTGCTAGTGAGTCAGATGAAATTAATCCAGCAACTAACATCAACAAACTAGCAATAATACTCTAAAGTTTACAAATCTCTGTTTGTCAAACTCAATATTCCTTTTGAGCTCTTTGGATCCAACTAATGGGGCATCTAACATCATCACCCATAGAAGCTTTTGATCAAATTAACATAGTGAATTGAACTCAAGTTGCTTGCTTTTGTGGGACATAGTATGATTCTTTTCCTTATCATTACATGATATTCATGCATTAGAATTAATGCAAGGCAGTTTTCAAATGGCGTATAGGATATCGAAAAGTTTCCTCAGGAAACTTATATAGATGCCTCCTGTCTTTTACTTTTCAGCAAGTAAATGAACTAACAAGAGCTCATGCACAATATAAGGAATTTATTTTACAGTACAGACGATTATGTCAAAGGACATTGTAGTAATGTCTTGCTTAGCTCAAAAGTTCAAGTATATGACAGATGGCTTTACCAACTCTACAAACATTAAGATGCATTCTCTGGGATAATCTATCATTAGCCTTGGAGTAGGTATATTCTGGATTCAAACCAAATGAACAAGGATCCATAGTCAATAAAATTCGAATTGCAATTTTCTAGATCGATCCAAATAATTCGCAATGCTTTTGCTTCTTCCCTGTTTATTAATTCACTCACAACCACACCACTAGAAGAAGAGCTTGTTCTTGCATTTAGCATTTCTAAACTGATACAGTTACTTTAATCAGCCAATGCAGACAGTTCTGTGAAATAAAATGTGTGGAACTCAATGGTTGATTGCAAGAGATGCCCTGTCAACATGCTCCATTTGCACCGTAAATTAACTCTTAAGCATAACTTAGAAACATGCAATCACGAGCTACATGGTAAGGGCAGAGCAAACTAAAACCTCAATTAGGAGGACCGCCCTATAGGGTCCTTCATTTTTCATTTCTTGACCTACATAATGACCTTTGGCATGCTATCAGATACTTGTATACATAAGTTTTTATGCACTACTTCCAACATTCCCAGAATCAATCAAACGTTGAGAATCTTTATTTTTCTGCATAGGATGAAGGATCTTACCCGAAAACTAATGACAAATAATGCACTTAGAAAGCCTTTTCCATCTATTTCCCTTACTGGCATGATAAGCAAAATCTTGTTGCCAAAGCACACAACAATTTCCATGGATATCTCCCCTCAATTCCTTGAATTCAAGTAAGGAGACAATGATGACACTGTCAGCTAGGAAACAATTTTGAGAAGATTATAAATCTTGAAAGATATTGGGAGTAGGAAATACAAATGAAAATTGGATAGTAGATCTCAAAAGAACAAAGGTAACTTACTTGCTCTATGTACCTTTGATAGTAAATGGGGATTACTTCCATTATATTGACTCATCCGAGTCATCCGTATCGTCTGATCCATAGTCTGATTCATCGCTATTTGTAATCTCATTTGATCGATAAATCTGAGTTCCAAATAATTCAGGAATTGTTTTGAGTGACTCGCATCCGATGATATTCAGTTCCTGCAACTCTAACCTATCAAGGCCTTCAATTTCAACCAAGTTTGTTCAGTCTCTAGCTTGTAATTTCTTCAGTCTCCCGGATTTTGGAAGGTCTAGCCTTTCCATTGAAGTGCACCCTTCGATATCTAGCCTTTCCAAATACTCCAACCTATCAAGGCCTTGAATTTCGGCTAATTTGTGGCATTCCCTAACGTTCAATTTCTTCAGACCCTCGAGTTTTGGAAGGTCCACCTGTTTGATTGATTTGCAGCTTGCGATATCCAAGCTTTCCAAATATATCAATTTGTCAAGAACTCGAATTTCAAGTAGATTCATGCAATCGCGAACAACTAATGTCCTTAGATGGACAAACTGTGAAATGTCCAGCATTTTGATAGATCCACACCAAGAGACATCCAAGGACTCGAACTTGAAGGGCGTGTTTAGGGATTGTGGTGATTCCATTTCTTCAATGGCCGTCGGTTGGGAGCATTCTGAACTCTTTACTTGCGTTGATGGAAGCTCCTTGATGCACTGGAGAAACTCGCAATAGAATACTCGTAGTTACTTGAGATGGGCTAGGTGGGAAAGCGAAGGCAATTTGCGACTTCGACAGGTGACGCCCAAATATGTTAAACCGGAAGGAAGGTCCGGCAGTGATTGGAGCTCGAAGCAGTCTCTAAATTCAAGGCATCGTAGGGAAGAAAGATTACACATGCTTTCTACCATTATCCCTTTCAGTTTAAAGCAAAATCGAGCACATAACTCTCGGAGCTTTCTCAGACTCCCAATACCGTTGGGCAATTCTTCTATACCACTTCCAGAAATATCTAGAATCTCTAGATTCTCCAAAGACCCTATGCTATTTGGTAATGCAGAAAGGGATGGAGTACGGGGTAGATTGAGTTGCTGCAGTGCTTTTAATTTACCTATTTCTGCTGGAAGCTCCCCGAGGCAGAAACGAGGAACGGGGCGTTCGGCGCTTGCGTCGGCGCCTACCACGAGATGAAGCGTGTAGGACGAGCACAGCTCCAAGCGAAGGAGGCCCTCTGTGTCTTCAATGGAAGCGTCGATTGGCTTCAATCTCCAACACCCCCTGAGGATGAGAACCTCTAACTTCTCAAAAGCTAAGAGGAAGTCAATATTTTCCAAGGAACCACAACATGAAAGGTTTAGATATTTAAGCTTCTCTGCCATCTACGAAAAAAAAAACAATAATGAATGTCGATAAGTCCTTAAAATCTCCACTGAGATGTGCATTTATCATGTGAAGATATCTTAGATTAGTCAAATTCTTAAATTGTTTTTATGTGTAAATGCCACCATCTCCCTTAACCATTTCCGGTGGACGTATTTTGATGATGCTGTCACTCAGATTAATTGCCTTAATCTTGTCCATTCCCTATAAGCAAGAATCAATGTTCATTAGTACTATATCCAACTAAAGTCATCGAATATCATTTGTTCATAATGTTATCGATGTGTATTAATGTGTTCAAGAGACTAGCAATGTGAAGACATGATTTTCTTTTTATGCCAATAAACTACAATTATAAAGGCTCACAAAGTGAAGGATGTCAACTTCCATTTCGAAATTTGGCCATACGCATCAGGATTTTAAAAAGAATTATGATGTAATGGCTCGTATAGAGTAAAAACTTTACAACTTGTAATATTCTTCTTTCTGGAACTATAGTTTCATTATCACACTAGTTAAGACATGCATGCAAACCACGGAATATAATCAAATTGCAAAGTACTTAATTTCAAATATGTTGAGATTTGTGAATAGAACAAATTTTCATTAGAAATCGATATGGAACATGAGGATTCCAATAGAGTTTCTCTTTTTGGGAACAAATCCTTACTTTAGAAATGAGGCAAAGTACTGGTTAATAGGTGTCTCCTCAACAAAAGGAGACAGTGTGTGCGGCATCTCCTCCTTCATTTTGTTCTTGGACAAGAATGGTTTGGACAGTTTCCTATGCTTACACCATGTTATCTTGGGTTATCAGACATTTTATTGAGCAAGAACTTTGGGCATGGTAGGGCATTCGTTTACAGCACAACAATTAGGATTAACTCAATTCCCCCGTGTCTTTTGGCTGATTTGGAAGGAGCAGAACAAGAGAGCTTCCGATGGAGAGAAATCTTCCATTCTATTTTATTGAAATTTAGCTTAAAGTCGCACACTTTTGGTATAGTGCAAACTTGCATATAGATGTAAATGTCTTGGTTGATTAGTCAATGATTTATCTGGTATTTGAGCTCCCTTTTGGTTTTGGGACTTGATTTGTATATGGCTTTAGTTTTTTGGGCTCCTTTTGTATATGGGTTGCATCCCCTCGATGCCCTACAGGTGAACTATATAATCTATAAAAAGAAACTTAACACTTTCCTGAGGATTTTAAGTTATTCAAATTACCCTTTGTTCCAACACATGTTATCTCATCATATAGTTTCAAGCACCAACATCAACATCTCACATATGATTTTGTGCTTCTCAGCATAACCATCACCCACATGGGCAAAGACATGCTATTAACTCACAGTTGTAATTCCTTTTGCGAGTAAGATCATTGTGATAAAAGGGCGCCACTACTACTGAAAGTCAAGATCAAAAAAGTTCAAGAGAAGCTTTGGATCCAAAGAGCTACCAACACACTACCAAAAAAAAGGAGCAATACTAGGGACTAAGAGAAATATACAAAACTGATTTGAAGAGGAAAAATGCGAGTATAATGCATAAGAAGGTCACAAACAGCTAATACGAATCTATCTGGCATGGGACTTAGTAAAAGCAATTTCAATACTAGGGCTTAACATCCTCATCATTATTTTGCCAAAAAAGAGGTGGTATATAAAAAATCATGATCTAAAGATATGCTACAAAATAATAATATAAAATAATCAATTCTCACATCTAAGTGCTAAACAAATGATTGCGAACAGAGGCCCTCATAACCGTTGTTAAGCATCACAGATTAGATCCATGTAGGCTCAATTCACTATCATCCGAGCACCCACTAGTTAGTTTTCTGCTCATTTTCTTCAAATTTCTAAGTTTTCATTCTCATCCTTAGCTTGTTGACCTTAAACATAACACAGGAAATAAGAGTTTCGGTTACTATATTGAGTTCAATGAGTGGAATTTGGTAATATAAACAAGTCTAACTTCCCCTAGGCTCTAATAGTAATATCAGTAGGTAAAAAGAGTTGAATATGATTCTTTGGTACAAAAATTGACTCTCGCAATTAAGAGGGGATATATGCTAAGATCGAAACGGGCAATAAACTCTTTCCTTTTAAATTGAGAACATATCTCTACACCTGCTAATTATAATGTGAATGTATAAACATTCTATATCTAAATGTCCATGTATAGTACACTTAAAACTCAAAATTTGATCAAGTTCAAGTTTCAAACCAATGATTAATGACCAACAATTTTCATTATACGTATATAGGAGAGATTCCCAACTTGTTGAATCAGACTCAAATCAGATTTTACTTTGCCCTTTCCAGCCACTTAATGTTGGTAATTCATATCATTGCATACGATATGTTCATATGAAGAATCAACATCAAGATGTTCTGAAAAATATGGCATGTCTCCAGATGTGCAAAGCATAATATACTGTAACAAATTCATATCTCTATCTAATCACCTCCAAGACTGTTCTCTAAGATGCATGAAACTTATTATTTGGGGAAAAGGCCAAATGCAAAGTTAATAACGTGTACCTGCAGACGATTGAGGAGAACCAGCAGAAGTTCTTTTCCAGCACCACAAACAACTATTGATACACGCTTCATATGCTATCACTGAACAAACTAGCAGACTAAGATTTTAAAAACCAATCGAAAAAGCCGAGGTCCTATAGCAGCATCAGAGCTTAAAAAATAAGCCATACCACTTCACCCAGAGAATTAACAAGAAACTTTTGGACTGCATGAGTGGTACTAGCACTATCGAGAAGAGTCAAAAATTTCCTCCTGAGGAGAAGAGTCAAGACATAGATAAGCAAACGAAAACAGTTAAATGAAGAAAATTGAAATGCCATCTACTGCTCTGTATTAAGAGTACCACTTGCCATGGTCACTAACGAGATTTGACAATAAATCAAACCTCTCATGAAGTATGTTAAAGGCATCAGCCCACTGCTTATGCATGACTGATGATGTCCAGATGACATGAAGTAAAATATTCAATGTTCAAAGCCTGTTGAGCGACTTGATGAAGTTCATTTTTTCTGCAGACAGAAAGAGATTGATAATCTAAGGAGGCATTCAGCTGATAAAGATTCGCAAAAGTCCATTCTGATCAATTTGAGAATTAAAACAGAGCAGAAAATGTGTTGGGTGATGCTCTAAAAGCAATTGATGAATAAAAGGAAAACTGCTCTCAAAATCAGATCACAAACTGAAGTTGACATTTTAGTATTCTCATTCCACCGCAAACATGGATACTTGGAATAACTAAGCCTGCTTTCGGAATGTGATGCAACCAGAGCATAATCTCAGAATTTTCATCCCAATGACATGTATTGTATTATTTTCACTGAACAAATATTGTCAAAAAAAAATCGAAAACAATTTCTATGAAAATGGAAACTAAAGGTGCTTTCTAAAACTAAGCAGGCCTTAAATAGTAGAAAACAAAAATGACGTGTGAAGCATGCAACGATGTTTAAAATTTTGCAACAGATTTGCCTCACAACTTTCAACATCTGAACTAAATAGATTTCTAGAGGTTTCTACTGAAAGCCAATATGAAAAATTATAGTTTGGCTTCAAAGCATGAGGCATCATGTTGTTCAGCTTATGGCGACTCTCGAAAGTCAACTCAAGCATTAAAAATTATCA
Source organism: Eucalyptus camaldulensis (assembly GCA_019915185.1). NCBI lineage: Eukaryota > Viridiplantae > Streptophyta > Magnoliopsida > Myrtales > Myrtaceae > Eucalyptus > Eucalyptus camaldulensis. The sequence goes on along the minus strand of JAHSVA010000013.1, from coordinate 9,930,995 downwards.
GCAAGAAAGTTCTTCCATCATGTAAATTTCAAAGTTATTTCTAAGAAAACTGCCCCAAAATTGCTCTACCTTAACTATCCATTTCTTTTTGAAGGATGATGATAATATCATGTAAATTTCAAAGTTCTTCTAGTGAAGGCCTACCAAAATAGCAACTGGAGAACATGAAGGCAATACTAAGTTGACCATACTCCGCAGTATCCAACGAATACTAAGCTGACCAACTTTCTCACTTCAAAGTAATTACGAGGAGAGATTGCCCACAGCCTCTGCCAATTGAAGCGATGAATAACCAACTTTGAGTCCTCTGTGACCATCACCAGCCAACACTTCTCTGGATTCCACTCTGTCATCTTCACTTGCCAATCAGAAATCGAGCAAACTTCACAAAATCGAGTCGGAACAATTGAGTCAACCGGCCATTAGGTCGCAAAAGAACACTGGGAGCCAAACCTAAGAAGCTAGTGGTTTTTCAAAATAGAGCTGAAACGGAAGCATGATGAACAATGGTCCTTTGCTGGTCTTCATAGCTAAAGCTCCATGAGTAGCCGAAAACGCAGCACCAGTGCCAGATCAAATCACAAGGATGCAAGCTGAAAGAGGGCTTGTGAAGGATAGAGCTTAAAAAAACCAGAGGAAACGTGGGATGACAATGTGCAAACAACCTTTTACAATTCCAACGATGCATTGTCAAGGTTTGGAGAAGCTCCAGAAACATCGAGCTCCTGATCCTTCTATGATTTCATTCCTTTTAGAAGTGCCTTGCGAAAGCTCTCTGGGATTTTTCAGCATTTACATCAACCAGTGGAATAATAAAAGAATCCTGCCAATGAGTAAGATGAAATCAATCCAGCAACTAACATCAACAAACTACTAATAATACTCCAAAGTTTATGGGAACTCGCTTTGTCAAACTCGATATTCTTTTTGAACTCTTTGGATCCAACTAATGGGGCTTCTAACATCATCAACCACAGAAGCTTCGATTAAATTAGTATAGTGTATTTAACTCAAGATGGTTGCTTTGTGGGACATAGTATGATTCTTTTCCTTATCATTATGTGATATTCATGCATTAGAATTAATGCAAGATAGTTTTCAAATGGAATATAGGATACTGAAAATTTTCTTCAAGAAACTAATGGAAATGCTTCTTATGTTTTTCTTTTTAGCAAGTAAATGAACTAACAAGAGCTAATGCACAATGTAAGGAATTATTTCATAGTACAGCCAATTATGCCAAAAGGCATTCTAGTTAATGTCTTGCCCGGCTCAATAGTTCAGGTATACGACAAATGGCTTTACCAACTCTACAAACATCAAGATGCATTCTTTGGAAGCCTCGGAGTAGGTATACTCTGGACTCAAACCAAATGAGCATGGATCCATAGTCAGAAAAATTCGAATTGCAATTTTCTCGATCAATCCAAATAATTCATGATGCTTTTGCTTCCGTCCTGTTTGCTAGTTCACTCACTACCACACCACTAGGAGAAGAGCTTGTGCTTGCATTTAGCATTTCAAGATTGATACGATTATCCAAATCTACTAATGCAGACAGTTCTGTGAGATAAAATGTATGAAACTCAATGGTTGGACAAATTTTATCCCAAGTCAGTAGCACATGCATAGCAAGGGATGCCCTATCAACATACTCCTTTTGCATTGAAGTTCACTCTTAAGTGCACCTTAGAAATATGTAGTCATGAACTGCATGATGAGCGTAGAGGAAACTAAAGCCTCACATTAGAAGGATTGCCATATAGGGTCCTTCATTTAGCATTTTATTCAACCTATACAATGACCTTTGGCATGCTATCAAAAACCTATACACATCGGTTTTTCAGTACTTCCAGCATTTCAAAATCAATCAAACATTGAGAATCTCCATTTTTTTGCATAGGATGAAGGATCTTACTTGAAAACTAATGTCAAATGATGCGCTTTGAAAGTCTTATCATCTATTTCTGCTACTGGCATGACAAGCAAAACCATTTTGCCAAAGCACACATTAACTTCCATGAACATCTCCCCTAGATTCCTTGAATTCAAGTAAGAAAACAATGGTAACACTATCAACCAGGAAATAATAACAAGATTATAAATCTTGAAAAATATTGCAAGCAGGAAATACAAATGAAAACTAGGCCTTATATCTCAAAAGAGCATAGGTCGATTACTTGCTTTATGTACCTTCGTTGGAAAATGTGGATCTATTCCTCATCCGAGTCGTCCACATAGTATGATCTTAATACCATATGTAATCTCATAATATTGATAAATCCGCGTTCTATATAATTTCGGAATTGTTTTAAACGACTTGCATCCAATGATATTAAGTTCTTCCAAAAACTCCAACATATTGAGGCCCCGAATTTCAACCAAGTTTTTGCAGTCTCTAGCTCCTAATCTCTTCAGACTTTTGGATTTTGGAAGGAGTAACCTTTCAATTGAAATGCACTTAGTGATATCCAGTATTTCCAAGGACTCCAACCTATCAAGGCCTTGAATTTCAGCTAATTTCTTGCACGAACTAGCACATAATCTCTTCATACTTCCGGATTTTGGAAGGTAGTGCACCGGTCGATATCTAAACTTTTCATATTCTCCAACCTATCAAGGCCTTCAATTTCGGCTAAGTTTTGGCATCTTGTAGCTCTTAATTCCTTCAACCTCCCGGATTTTGGAAGGTCTAGCCTATCAATTGAAGCACAGTCTTTAATAACTAGCATTTCCAAATACTCCGACCTATCAAGGCCTTCAATTTCAGCCAAGTTTTTGCATCCTTTAACTTTTAATTTCTTCAGCCTCCCAAATTTTGGAAGGTCTAGCATTTCAATTGAAGCACACTTTTCGATAACTAGCATTTCCAAATACTCTGACCAATCAAGGCCTTCAATTTTAGCTAAGTTTTTGCATCTTGTAACTTTTAATTCCTTCAGCCTCCCAAATTTTGGAAGGTCTAGCCTTTCAATTGAAGTACACTCGTTGATATCTAGCATTTCCAAATACTCCGACCTATCAAAGCCTTCAATTTCAACTAAGTTTTTGCATTTTGTAACTTGTAATTCCTTTAGCCTCTTAGATTTTGGAAGGTCTAGCCTTACAATTAAAGCGCACTCTTTGATAGCTAGCATTTCCAAATACTCTGACATATTAAGGCCTTCAATTTCGGCTAAGTTTTTGCATCTTGAAGCTTTTAATTCCTTCAGCCTCCCAGATTTTGGAAGGTCTAGCCTTTCAATTATAGTGCACTGCCAGATATCTAAACTTTCCAAATACTCCAACCTATCGAGGCCTTCAATTTCAACTAAGTTTATGCATCTTTTAGCTTTTAATTTCTTCAGCCTCTCGGATTTTGGAATGTCTAACCTTTCAATTAAATGACACCAATTGATGTATAAACTTTCCAACTTATCAAGGCCTGCAATTTCAGCTAAGTTTTTGCATCCTATAACTATTAATTCTTTCAGCCTCCCAAATTTTGGAAGGTTTAACCTTTCAATTGAATGGCACCCTTGGATATCTAGCATTTCCAAATACTCCAACCTATCAAGGCCTTCAATTTCGGCTAAGTTTTCGCATAATATAACTTTTAATTTCTTCAACCTCCCAGATTTTGAAAGGTCTAGCCTTTCAATAGAAGCGCACTCTTTGATAGCTAGCATTTCCAAATACTCCAACCTATCAAGGCCTTCAAACTCGGCTAAATTTTTGCATCTTGAAGCTTCTAATTCCTTCAGCCTCCCAGATTTTGGAAGGTCTAGCCTTTCAATTGAAGTAGAATTTTTGATAGCTAGCATTTCCAAGTACTCCAACCTATCGAGGCCTTGAATTTCGGCTAATTTGTAGCATCTGTCAACACACAATTCCTGCAGACCCTCGAATTTTAGAAGGTCTAACCGTTTGATTGAATCGCAGGATGTGATAGTCAAGTTTTGTAAATATATCGATTTGTCAAGAACTCGAACATCAAGTAGATTCTCGCAACCTGTGGCAATTAATGTCCTTAGATGGACAAATTGTGAAACATCCAGCGTTTCGATAGATCCACAGCTCTCAACGTCCAAAACTTCCAACTTGAAAGGTGTGTTTAGGAATTGTGGTGATTCCGATTCTTCAATGTACGTCGGTTGGGAGCATTTTGAACTCTTTAATTGCGTTGATGGAAGCTCCTGGAGAAATCCGCAATTCGAAATGTGTAGTTCCTTGAGATGGGCTAGGTGGGAAATCGAAGGCAATTTGCGACTTCGACAGGTGACGCGGAAATATGTTAAGCCAGAAGGAAGGTTCGGTACCAATTGGAGCTTGTTGCAGCCGTTAAAATCAAGGTGTCGTAGGGAAGAAAGATTACACATGCTTTCTACCATTATTTCTTTCAGATTTATGCAACCGTAAGCATGTAACTCTCGGAGCTTTCTCAGACTCCGAATACCGTTGGGCAACTCCTCTATACCACTGTAAGAAATATGTAGAATCTCTAGATTCTCCAAAAACCCTATGCTATTTGGTAATGCAGAAAGGGAGGTAGTATTCCGTAGATTGAGTTGCTGTAGTGATTTTAATTTACCTATTTCTGCTGGAAGCTCCTTGAGGTAGAGACACATGCCCAGCTCCAAGCGAAGGAGGGCCTCCATGTCTCCAATTGAAGCGTTGATTCGCTTTAGTGCACTACACCCATTGAAGGTGAGAACCTCTAACTTCTTAAAAGCTGAGAGGAAGTCCGTATTTTCCAAGGAATGACACCTATGAAGGTTCAGACACTTGAGCTTCTTTGTCATCTGATAAAAAATAATAATAATAATGATTGTCGAGGGGCAAGTCTGATTATGATTCAAAAGAAAAGCATAAAAAGGGAGAAAAAAAAGACTTTAGTTCTTACCATGAAAAAATTCCAACCTTCCCATTTCTCATCTATCTCACTATCTTCTAATTGAAGTACAACTAATTTCTTTACACAAAAATTGTTTGCTTTGAAATTCGCAGGACAACATTGCCATTGAAGGCCTCTTAACTCCTCCATTGTGTCCTTAAAATCTCCGCTTAAATGTGCCCCATCGAGGTGAAGGAATCTTAGACTCGTCAAATTCTTGAATTGTTTTCCTGCGTAAATTCTACCATCTCGCCTAGCTATTTTGAGGAAGCCTTTTGAGTTGCCTTCACCAAGATTAATCCCCTCGATCTTGTCCGTTCCCTATAAGCAAGAATCAAGAGTCATTAGTACTATATCCAACTAAAGTAATCAAATATCATTTGTTCATATTGTGATTGATGCGCATTAATGCATTCGAGAGACTAGCAATATGTGTATATGATTTTTCTTTTTATGCCAATAAACAGTATTTATAAAGGCTAACAAAGTGAAGGATGTCAACTTCCATTTCGAAATTTGGCCATATGTAGTCAGATCTTAAAATGAATTATGATGTAATGGCTTGTATAGAGTAAAAACTTTACAAGTTGTAATCTTCTTCTTTCTGGTATTGTAGCTTCATTATCATAATAGTTAAGGCATGCGTGCATTTAATCAAATTGCAAAGTGCAAAATCAAAATCTGACTTGTCAATTTTAATAGAATTATCCTTTTTCTATTGAAATTTCACAAATGCAATAACAATCACATACTTAATTATGAAAAATAGAATTTGAGTAATTATCTCTCGGGACTTTTTATGAAGAAAAAGTAAAACATTTCTCTTTAAGTACGCTTGATGATATACATATACATGTATACACATGCATATATATTATATTTAAGGAATTTATTTTCCTATCTTATTTGGTAAGTTTTAAATCAGTCCTTGTCCTATGAATATTGGTAAATGGAATTCCTAATGTAGTATTACATAAATTAGTGTCCCTTTCATTCTCCACTATGAAATAATGACTAAAATTTCATGAGAAATGCGGGCATCGTTAGCCCTATTATCTTAATGTTAACATCTAGAGAATATAATTCTATGATTTATATATCCTAAGTAGTTATGATTTATATAAAATAACATCAGAATCGCACAGTGCACCACCAGAAAAAAGGGGAAAATAAAAGACAGAAGTCTGACGACAAATTCACCCTCGCCAGTCGCCACAGCCAAAACGCATTTTACACACCTAGAAAAAAGTATCTTCATCGGAGAACAAGCAAATTTGACATGGGTGAAAGGACAAATAAAAGCAAGACAAACCCCAGAAGCAGCGAGTCGGCGAGCAAAACTTACCTCAGCACAGATTCGGTGTTATTAAGGAGACTTCTAGCAAAAAACAATTAGGTTAGAAAATTAGAAAGAAAACTCATTTTTTATTTTGACGCATTCATAACACTTCAAAATGGAAATAACCGTTCCGACTACTCCAAAAGTCAGAACGGAAGGGCGAAAATGAAGACGCCATGAGATCCCGGCCGAACTGTTTTTGATGAAAATATTAATTTCTTGCCATCGACTCTAATAATTGAAATAACCATAAAAAGACTTGTTTGGTGCAACTTTTACTCTTCATCTTTTGTTTTTTTTTTCTCATGAGCATGCACTTTGGCTTTTTTTTTAGTGGTATATCCCTGAAACTTGTTGACACGCCCAATCGTACATGAGTTTTTTCATAGTTTTCTGGAATTTGAGCAATGTTTTGTCTTTTGATCAACAACTAGAGTCAAACCAAATGATGAATTAAAAAGAGTAGAGTCGCAATCATGATTAATTCACAACTGCAAATACAATCTCGTGCTTAATTATATAGAATAGAATTTTAGAGCGTTTATCTCCTTGACCATTAATGTATAAAATAAGTATCCCTTACTTTCTCCATTATGGAATAGTGACTAAAATTTCATGAGAAATGTGGGCGTCGTTAATCCTATTATATAATTCTAACATATGATTTATATATCCTGAGTAGCTACGGTTTACAGTAGTATAGTCAAGTTGTTTATTGCATGTGTCAAGGACACAACTAAATCAATATAGAAATTCAAGATTTTTGTCAATATAGAATACCTCAATCAATATGTAAAAAAGTTGAAAGTAACTCATTCTTGGAGATAACTATATACACTTGTTTAAGAAATATCTTAGATAAGCTGCAATACTTATCAAGAGAGAAGCAACCTCCTCTACTTTCTAATTACGTCAATGAAACAAATGAAGGATACTAATATTAGAAGGTTCTATGTTCACTAGGGCAAGCACTGAGTTGAGGACCAACACTACTCTAACAAGAGAACATGGACTAAGGGAACAAAAGAAGAGAAACGGTTACCTTATTTCTCTTTAGCACATTCGACGCTTCCTCGAAGTCCCATAACCTACTACGATGCCAAGGCTGTTCTCGGTTTTCCTCACGAACAATTGCCCTACCAAGATCTCTTAATTGGTCATGCATTCGAAGCCCGTGATCATCTCCAATTTTTATTAATGACATAAATCTCAATACTTCAATATTCTCCCCTGGAAAAAAGTCACAAGCGTCCCACATGTAGAATGCAATTGTCTCATCAGTGCCAATGAGAAAGCAAGCGATATCCAAAAATATTTGTTGTTGTTCATATTCTAATGCATCGTAACTTATCCTTAACTTGTCTTGCACTTCTTTACAGGAGACCTTTCTTAACTTTTTTATCATCTCTCTCCAATCTTTTGACTCCTTTCCACTCAATGATGAACCTAAAATCTCAAGGAACAATGGAAGTCCTCCACTAGTGGATACAACTTCACGAGTGAGGCCCTCAAATTCACTTGGAGGAAAGTCGTTTCGAAACGCATGTTTGCTAAACAAAATCAAAGATTGATTGGGATCCAATTCCGTAAGGTCATATTTGTGGTCCACCCTAGCTAATTCAAGAATTCTCTTGTTTCTGGCAGTAATAATGATCATACTTCCCAAAGAAAACCAATCATGATTACCGACCAAACATCTCACTTGATCGATATTATCCACATCATCAAGAAGAAGAAGGACCTTTTTATCTTTAAACATAGAGCGGATGAAATTAATCCCTTCATCCTTATCACGAACTTCATTTTTTTGATTTGATATATCAAAGATTAACTTATTTTGTAAGTCATGAGCACCACGCTTCCATGATTCCCTTATATCAGCAATGAAGCTACGATGCTCAAATTGATTGGATAGCTCATTATAAATGGTTTTAGCAAGGGTAGTTTTACCAATGCCTCCCATTCCATGGATGCCAACAAATAGGGGGGCATGAGACTTATCATCCAGAAGTTCCATAACGTTCTTCACATGACTATCAATTCCAACCAAATTCTCAGAAATAATCAACTCAAACTTTTTCTTCAATTCACTCAACACTTTTTGAACAACCGATTTCACCAACTCTGCTTCAGACCTAGACCTGTCAAATGTGAAAAGAGTTCAAATATGTGGCAACAATAATTTTATATTGTTTATCTATTGAGAATGTCGTAATAAATGAATTCGGGATAAATTGAAAAAATTTAAGAATCGTTTTTGTCACACCTCCATATATTATCTTATATGCTAAGAATAAAGTTTGAGAAATGCTTGTGGTCGTTTCACATGGCATGCCCCCTTCTACTATTACTCCGACATAATTTATTAAATTAGAAGAAACTCGAGGGCATCACTTACAAACCTTGAATACTGTATATGTTATGAATTTGAAACAAATTTTAGACTTGTTGTTTGTTAAAGATATTAGGGATGACGTGGACGTAACTTTGAAAACTTTCTAGAGCCTTTGAATAATCAAAAATCCAATAAGCCAACCTAGTATGAGAGTCAGCAATCAATCAATAAACAAGTCATAACTTTTGATGTGAGACGATTTCAACTGCTGTAATACCAATCCAAAAAGCAGTTCAGATTGTGATATTGTGAACAACTTGAATGCAATCGAGGGGATTTCTCCTTGTTTGCACAATTCTACACGATTGCAAGTTTCCACTTGTGTTATCATTATAGATTGGTGTTCTTATCATTTTTCATTGCTCTAGGGATGATAAGTTCTTGTACTTTGTTTTCCTTTTGAGTAACTATGTTCTTTGATTTTAATTCATCTAGGTAGAAGAATAATTTTTCCCAAAAAAAGAACATTGATTCAATATATTTAGGTGTATGAGATAGAAATTATAGGAAATGCATTGAAAATTATTCAGACAAATATATAATATAAATAATCCCTTTTTCCTTCTTTTTTTTTATAGTTTCCATCATCATATATAACTAATGAAACATTTTATTTTGTAAAATAATTTTAATAGCAACTAGTCAACAGTATTAATGATTTAATAAATGTAACTTGGGAAGATAAAGTATTATGCCTTTGACAATCACTATGCACGGTATATGATGTTACGAGCTCTAAATAAAAATCACCAATAAGTTGTACTATTAATCTCAAATAAATATGTAATTAGAAAAGTTTGTGACAATGACTAGTGTGACGTACACTATAAACATGAAAAAAAAATGGCATAATGTTACAAAATCTTTGGATATAAGAGTAAAAACTCAATCAAAAAATCTGATCATTCAAGTGAATGGGATCATACCAATAAAATCTATAAATAGATTTGTCAATATCATTAAAGCAAAACACTATAAAAAAAAAAGAATAATTTATCGAACTCATGCTTCGCAGGATCTTACTGCCAACATGATCTTTCTGTTTATATATATAGAACGAAAATGAAGCGGGTGAGAATCAGAACACCCAGTAAACACCCGCACATATTAAAAGAAAGTATAGAATGCCTTGGTGAGAAATTTTACCCATCGGCTTCATATCCTTTCAAGTTGCTGACATCAAAGAGTGCTTGCTTCCATTTCTCCAAAATCGCTGGGTTGAAAGAAGACCTCCCAAGTGAACTCTCCTTACGCGCATTAAATTCCTTTCCAAACCCCCCGGTTTGATATCGCACTTCATCTGGTTTCACTTTGTAGAATATAGGCAACACTATTTGTCCGTTATTATTCTTGCACTCCATTATTTGAACCAGTTCATCCAGGCACCAACTGCTTCTACCATAATTCACAGAGAAAATGGGGATTGAGATTTTACTGTTCCTAATGGCTGCCAAAAGCTCTAGTTTGATGTTCTCGCCTTGGCGGAGCTCGTCATCATCTCTGAAAGCATCAATTCCAGCATTGCGGAGCCCATGGTAGAGGTGATCAGTGAAGCCATGTCGAGTATCTGGGCCTCTGAAACTCAAGAACACCTCGTAGGAGTTTCCAGTCGATGCACTATTGTTAGTTTCTGTCAGCATAGTCATCGAACCAGATGCACCAATATCAACATCCTCTGCATTTCCACTCGCATTAGTTTTCCTCTTCTTAATGCGACGATGCATTTCAGCCTCTGACTCTGCCATTGAGTTCAGCTTTCAAGCCCTAACGGAGAAAAAAACCAGAATGCCCCTCAGAAAACAGGAAATGCCTTCTTGCCTCTTCTATTGTGGTCTGTTAAAATTTCAATACACATGAAGCGGTGGATTTGTTCGGAAGATGAAAAGCGTAGAGAGACTTATGACGAGGCTGTGACAGGGATTTGCAGGAGAAGATGAAAGATGGGGGAGAAAGAGAGAGAAAGAGATTCGTCCTGTCCGTTATTTTCCAAACGAGTGCTTGGAATATATAAAAACATCAACGCGTCGGGACAGTGAAAAGTCCCCTTGTTAGTCCATTGCTTGCAGCGTCTAACCGTCCTTTTCTTTTGTTCATTTGTTTTCCATAAGAGAAGGTATTTTTGTTAATTATATTTCAGCTCTTGATTCCACTTAGGAATCTTTTTGGTCGTAATCCCATATGAAATTTACCCTTTTTACTTTAAGCCTTTTAAAATTATACCATCAAACTAATAAACTTCATTTTAATACTGAAATGTCTATTACAACAATCATTTATTCCAAAAAAATTGTATTATTTACGTGTGCCAATGATTATAAATATTATCAAATTGCTATATATATTTATTTATCTTGTAACCAAGCACAATGAGAATAATGTATTTTTGGTTCTTGTTCTACATTAATTTTCCCTTCTTTTCTGTCAAACCTTAATTTATCCTTCAAATCTCATAAATAAATCCAAATGCCTTCTTGCTTTTGCTTTTCTTTATCGTACACATATTTTTTTTATTGATTTGATTTATCTGGTTGGCATGCACCAATAAAATTCACGCATTGCCTTCGTGTGGTGGAAGTTTCAATGCAATGGAGAATTCAAGGCAATCCTACTGGGAAGAAGATAATATGTGAGCAAGTTTCGGCGCACAGGAATGAAAAAAATAAAACCAAAAATAAAAGAGAATTGCTATTATGATACCATAAATTAGAATGGTCGATTCCATGTTTGATCCTATGCACAATCGAGAACTGAACTAATTACTAATTTTTGGAACCAAGAACTAAACTAATTACTAATTTTTGGAACCAGGGCCGGAGCCTATCTGATCTAATAAAACGGGTCACTAAAAACGAAACCTCACGGTTAGCCTTAGAACTGGGAAGAAGAGAAAATAGATAAGGCCTACTACCTAAATCTTATTTCTTTTTGTGAAAAAATAACTCCTTTTGGCATGAATGCAGGCCCCGCAATCAGAACCTTTTTTCCTTCGTCCTAGAACATTAACGAACTATGAAAGACGAGTGGAGGTATTTTTATGACATTGGATAATGGTTATGTTTGTTCATGAAAAACGTAACATTTTTAGAAAATATTTTTTGGAAAACCATTTTCCAGAAAAACTAAAGTTTTGACTGACAATATTTTTTTATATTTAAATTGTATTTGAAAAATGATTAAATGACATTGGGTGCCTCCTATTTTCAAATTAACTTGTTGAGTCTATGATACTTAATAGATGGATTTTTCTCGATTGGTTTAGTTAATCTAGAATTTGAACTTGCAAAATGAAAAATGAAAAGGAAACCAGAATTCGTACACGTTTTTTTTTTCCGAAAATGGACATAATTTCCGGTTACATTTCGGGCCATTCATCAAGTGAATTAGCTAATAGGAATAGCGATCGCAGAACCCATGGAACCAAAAGGCCGAGAAACAATCAGGTCGAACTCAAAAGGAAATCGTGATGATCGTATTTTTTTTTTTTTTTGGGATCTCCAGATCACTCTTGGATCCAGAAATAGCTGTCTCCACAGCCGATCACCCATAAAAAGCGCAAGGACTCTAGAACAGATCGCCAACAAAAGATCAAGCAGGGCTGGACCGAAGAGGCGGCACGAAGAAGAGCGACAGTTACTAAGGAGAGAGCGAACTCAGAGTCTTCAGCCTCCGCATCTCCCCGACCCACTTCGGGAGCAAACTGAACTCCTTCTTATACAAATACAAGTCCCCACCGCGGAACGGTTCAAGGCCGGGGACAGCAGCGGGTACTCCAGGTTCTCCCTGGACACGTCGAGGCACAAATCGTCGTCCGAACCACCACCGCCACTGCCGTCGCCGCCCCCGCCCTAGCCGGTGGCGGAATCGCGGGTTGGGCTCGGGGGCTCCGGGTTCTCGGGAGGGGCAGCGTCGCACTCCCTTGCATTGTGGCGGACCACGTTCGAATCGATTCGATTCGAACGAGAAGACGAGAAGAAAAATCGAGACTTCGGGACGGAAGAGAGATTTTGACGAGGGGAAGGGGACGATTCTCGGAACGACGAGCGGAATTTTGAAGAAATCGGCGGGGGAAGGGAAGGGAAGGGGACGGCGACGGTGAAGAAGATGAGCGTCGGTAAAGAAGAGCCGAAGAAGAAGGGCGAGCGAAAAATCGAAGGGAGAGCGAACAGCGTTCTGCAGAAAAAGCGAAAGAACCTGGAACCGTGTTGAGCGTCGTTGAAGAAGTGCCAGACCTTCAATGATGAAGAAGATCTGAACCTTCAATGGCGAAGAAGATGAGCGAAAGATCGAAGGGAGAGAGCCGCGTACCTCAAGAAAAGCGAGAGAATCGGAGAGGAAAAGTGGAAGGTAAGAGAGAAAAAGGTGAGAAAAGGTGAAAAGGGAAAGTATTTTCACCTGAGGAGGAGGAATTCGTTTTTCTAAATTAATACGTAATATTTGTGTTGACGATAAAATATTTTTCATTGATCAAATCTTTTTTAAAGAATTAAATGATTGAAAATCAGGAAAATACTTTTTGGTAAAATACTTTTAGTTAAACAAGCAAACCCAATAAAGATATAGTGAATTTTTTGAGAGAGCACAAGAAATTCTCAAGTGTTCAGTTTTATATTTATATAAATAGATAATGTTTATAACTTAAATAAAGCTTTTTTAACCATAGAAACTTAAATAATTCTAACTCCACAAAGTTTTTTTGGCCAAAAAATTCCACAGAGTTTATAGAGCTATTTCCTTACCTACATAGTATCAAAAGTAGTCTCATCTTTCGGATTATTATCATTTTTAGAATAAAGTATTTAATTTCAAATATGTTGAGTTTATATATATATATATATATATATATATTGAAATCAATAAATTTGACTTTATTTTCTTTAATATTATGAAATGGTCATGCTCTTGCATGTTATAAGATGATTTTATTACTGTGTTTGGACAAAATGATAATCTAGAAGGGTACAAGCTTCTATGTACTCGCTTATATGGTGATCATATGCACAAACATTCTAAGAAAGTAAAATTTTGATCATCATATTCTTGTGAATTAGATTTTAATCCTAATAAACTTTTTAGTGACAAAACTAATCAAAAACATATTTATTAGATTGATTAAATGCTTTCGACCCTTGAAGAAATTAAATTCATTTCCCTAGATAATCTAAATCAATTACATATTTGTGTGCCCTTTTTTGATAGTGAATTGGATTAGTGAACTAATCTACGCGGACTGATTCCCAATTTTCTGATCAAACACGATTTCGTTTTGGATATAATTTTCCATGTCATTTTTTTAACATGAATTTTTTAATGCCACGTCAAACAAGTAACAATATTTTTTAACATGGATTTTTTAATGCCATGATCATACCTGCTTTGAGTCAAAAAATGCTACTTTATCTCCTGGTTTTTCGACTCCAAAATCCGAGCTTCAGGCGCGCTTCTGAAACACAACCACTCTACAAAAAGAAGCAAAACACCCAAAAAAAAAAAAAAAACCCAACTTTTATTCATCACATAATAAATCTCAAAGCAAATTTAAAACAATCAAAACATGAAGAGCTTATCATGAAATTGCTAGAACCCAGAGAACTGTGAACAAAAATACGTTGCTTCTAAATCTTTCAATTTAAAGAACCTCGTACAAGAGAATAGAAAGGCATGAAAATTCAAGAATGGATGCTGGAAAACGTATATTCGAGAAAAAGCCCACCCAAAACTCTGCTGGGGACAGACAGATATAAATGCATAGATAAGGTAAGGGGAGCATTTCGAGCGAGTTCGAGAATGTTCGAGGATTTGACGGCACTATTTGAGAACCCACCGCTTTATGACACTGGTAATCTTCTCAAGCAACCGCTTTTACCCACTACTTCGATTCCGCAAAGGGGGAGAAACCCACGAGGAAAGAAGAATTGCAGGGAACCCCAGATTGCAGATTTGTTGTTAAGAAGAACGGGAAGCGAGAGCACGAGCGGTCCGTACGTCGATGGCGAAAGTGAGAGCACCTCCACAAACGACACGAGACGAGCTACAACAGGAAGAAATCGAACGAACAGCAAAACGCAAACGATCTACGACTAACCCTCTCGCTCAATCGAGCGACAAATCAAACTCTAATAAAATAAGGCAAAGGGGAGCAATGAAAAACAAAGCGAGAATCGCCAAGGAGAGAGAGAGCAAGAATTGCCAAGGAGAGAGACGCCTACCGTTTCTCAAGACTAGTTGCGGCAACAAAGGAGGAGGAAAGGTGTCGCGACTCTGTCTTCTCCGGCGAACGATGCGAAGAGGAGGAGGAGGAGAAACAAACTTCACAAGAGAGAACAGAGAGAGACAAAAAGACGCCTGCCAAGAAGTTTTAAAAAGGATGAGAATTAATAAACAAGCTCCGATAAAATTTCGATACCCATATAACGGTGGATTTGTTGGGAAGATGAGTGGAAAGAGACTTTGGACGAGTCTTCGTTGAACTTACTCCATTGCATGCACCGTTGAACTTTCCTTTTTCTTTCCTTTTGTTAAGTTATTTTCCACTGAAAATGTATTTTTATTGAATATATTTAAGCTCTTGATCCCACTTATAAATTTAATCCCTCTCACTTTACACCTGCTAAATATTATACTGTTAAACTAATAAACTTCATTTCAATATTTATAAGTTTAATGAGATAACACATGTTGAGGATGACAAAAAATTATTAACATGCTATATATTTATTTATTTTGTACCCATCACAATGAGAAGAATTTCTTTTTTGCTCTGGTTGTGCCTTAATTTTTCCTTCAAATCTCATTAATCAAAATGCCTTTTTGCTTTTGCTCCCACTTTATTATATATATATATATATATATATATATCTTTATTGATTTGATTTATCTAATCCAATCAATTGGCATATATCAATAATTCAAATTTGCCGAGCTAGATATAAAAACGTAATTTGTTGACCGGGACCCGACCATGCATTTATAATCATTGCCTTAATGTTAGGGAAGTTTCAAAGGATAGGAGAATCCAAGGCGATCCTTCCCTGGAAGAAAATAACATGTGAGCAAGTTTCAATGCAAAAGCAATGAAAAAAATAAAACCAAAAATAAAAGACGACTGCTTTATTTGTATCCATAGAAAGTGGTCATAATTGATGAATACATACAAAGCGTCAGGATAATTGCTGCACCATTGCACTTTCCTTTGCTATTTCTAATTTATTTTCCATTAGAAAGGTTACATTTGTTGAATATATTTAAACTCTCGGTCCCAATTACAAATTTAACTTGAATCAATTAAGTATTACCATATCAAATTGATGAATTTCATTTCACTATTGAGATGTATTATCAACGATCACTTAAAATCTACTATATATATAAAGACTTCACATGATTATAAACTCAAAGAAAGTAAAGAGGAAAACTGTAGTGACTTGATATCCTGAATACTTTTAGTACTCCTTGCATTTCTCCCTTTATTGTTTCTTGGACTAACCAAAGAGCAGCCAACGTCCTTACCAAAAAAAAGAGCAGCCAATGTTAAATAAGAATCAATATGAGGATAGATATTTCTATAAGCATCACTACGTATCTTTTAAGGTGGAGACCACTTTGAACACATCAATGCTATGCATATTTTGTCTTTCCTCTTGTCTAATTTCTCTTTCAAGTAGACTTTTCAACTCCATGACAAATCTTTCTAGTTCCTTTGCACATTTCTTTCTTCCTCGCTCCAAATTTTTATCTTTCCCTTGTTCACGTGGTTTTGCGGGAGTAAATGAAAAGTGGAGAGAGAGAGAGAGATTTGTCTAGTCCAATATTTTCCACACAAGTGCTCAAAATAGATAAAAACATACAAAGCGTCAAGATAGTGAAGAAGGCACGCTTAGTCCACCGCCTACACCCACAAACTTTCCTCTTTCTTTTGTTAATTATTTTCCATCAAAAAAAGTTTTTTTCGTAAAATATTTTTAAGCTCTTAATCACACTTAGGAATTTACCCCTCTTACTTTGAGCCTAATATATTTTATACAATCAAACCGATAAACTTCATTTTAGCACTAAAATGTTGTATTATTAACAATAACTTATTCTAAAAATTTATGTTATCAAAAAAGAGTGTTAACAATTATAAAAAATTATCAACATGCATAAATGTGTGAATATTCATTCGGTACCATAACACAATGAGAAGAATTTATTTTTTACTCGAGTTCTATCTTAATTTCTCCTTCAAATCTCATAAATAAGTTAAAATGCCTTTTAGCTTTTGCTTTCGCATTTACTTTATTTTATATATATTATTAATTTAATTTATCTAATCCAAATAGTCAGCATGCATCGATAATTCAAACTTGTCAAACTAGATATAAATTAATAACTCATTGAGCGGGACCTCTAAACATGCATTTATGGTCGTCGCCTTCAACTGGTGAAAGTTTCAAGCAAAGTAAACTACAAGGAAATGAAGGTGTTACAAAAGTAGATTAAACAAACTTTCGATGAAATTGCAGCTTTTTGCTCTCCGTCGTTTCCTCAGGGCCCAGGCGAGCCCCGACAATTTCTCTCTCTCTCTCTTCATTTTTTTTCTTTTCACCTCCTCTGTTCTTCTTTTCTTTCTTTCTTTTGCAAACCACTTATCAGTTTTTCTTTGTAAAATATTCCTCTCTTTTGCCGACCGAAACCCCCTCTCTCTCTCTCTCTCTCTCCCCTTTTCTTGGCCAGGAAGAAAAGCTCCATCTTTTTCTTTTTCAAGCTTCTTTGGCAATTATTGCATGTGGAAAAATGCCCACCCACTCGGTCGAGAATCTTCTGCTTGTTCATACCCAGATTTTCTTGTCTTCTTTGACCATGAATTTCGATCTTTGAATGCCGAGACTTCCCCTTGTCAAGATGAAAATTGCTCTCTTGAACTCATCCTCAAGAATTTTTGTTGTTTGGAACATATTTGGGACTGGATGTAAAATTTGAAAAAAAAAAAAAAGATGAAAAAATTGAGGGTTGATGTAGTAGCATTTGGTTTAAAGTTAGGGGTTTTTTGAAATAAAAAAATTCGGAATAAAAATAAGATTGAACATAAGGGGAATTATGACCATATAAAAGGAGGAAAGAGAAAGTTGAGGACTTCACTTGTTCTTATTAGGGGGGCATATTTGTAATTAGATAACATATGAAAATTTTATTCCTACCCCAACTCCTGATGGCTAGGCCCCACAAGTCCGTCCTTAACTTGAGCCTATGGCTCTTATCTACCAAGTTCTTGTCCATTTCTTATTGCAAAGGAGTGGCCAAGCCCACTACTCTCCTCTTCACTTAATTATGAAGTTACCCATTTAATCATTTAATCAAATTTATTGATGTCACAAATTCTTAATCAACCCAAAGCCAAATCCATAAATTTTTTGCAATTTTTTTTCTTGGTTTAGTTTGTTGGTTGCAATCTACCTTCAAAACCTATAATTTATAATGCATGTTAATTCAAATATCTATATTATTGAATGGAACTAATACGTGCAGTGTTAGTTCAATATTTTAAATAATACCTTAACATAATGCGTGCAGTTCCTCTTAAATAACAAGGGGTAGCTATATTAATGAAAATGTAAATAGGTTTTACTTACCACCAATAATACACCTAGGCATATTACTCTTATCCAACATTTTATATAGATCTATTTGTAGGTGACTATCTTTATAAATATGTTAAATATATTATACTGATCACTCAAAATGTATCTAAGCATATTAACATTGTTATTCAACTTGGTTGGTACAAGATGTAAAGTAATTTGTATGTTCAATAGAAAAAGCTGTATTTTGATATTCGCTCGTGACAATGCAAGCTAAAAGAATTATCAGTGCTATTTAAATACCAACAATTCATACTAAACTGTCGATACTTGAAAATGTGAAGTGTTCGAAAAAAAAAAAAAAAGGAGTGCTAGTGGCACGAGCACTCCTTTTTATAGTATCGATTTACAATACTTTATGAATGCTAAATTATCACATTAGTTTTCTTCTTATTGAGACAACTGAACGCGAGCATGGAGAGAAGGACTGATGCCACGAGCACGGCAAAAGAATGCCAAATATGGGACGATGCATTTCGGCTTTGCTCTAGTTCTGTCCTTGATTTTTCGCCTTCAAGTCCGACGGAGAAAAAAGCCAGAATGTGTCTCAAGAAATAGAAAATGCCTTCTTGTTGCCCATTTTCTTGTGGTTTGATTTATGCAACGGAACCAGTTGGCAATCAGAATCGCACCAATAAGTCAAGCTTTGTCAACCACATGTTTAGAGTCGTTGCCTTCACACGACTAAAATCTCAATGCACAAGAGAATCCAAAGATGATAAGCATAGAACGGTAGATCTGTTGGCAAGAGATATATAGTGGATCGAGACTTGGGACGAGACTTTTTTTTTTTTGACAAAAAACACGCAAAGCGTCAGGACAATGAAGAGGGCACGCCTAGTCAGTCAACTGCTTCCACTATTGAACTTTCCTCTTTCTTTGTTGATTTATTTTCCATCGGAAAAAATATTTTTTGTTAAATAGATTTAAGCTCCTAATCTCACTTAGGAATTTACCCCGCTTGCTTTAAGTTCATTATTGTACAATCAAATCAATAAACTTCATTTTAATACTGAAATATTGTATTAACATATGTCAAGTATCATAAAAAATTATCAACCTGGTGAGAAGAATTTCTTTTTTGCTTAAATCATTTCTTAATTTCTCCTTCAAGTTTCGTAAATAAATCAAAATACCCTTATGCTTTTGCTTTTGCTTTTACTTTATTATATATATATATATTGGTTTAATTTATCTAATTTAATCAGTTGGAATGCGCCTATAATTCAAACTTGTCGAACTAGATATAAATTAGTAATTCATTAGCCGGGACCACTAAACATGCACTTATGGTCATTGCCATTGCGTGGTGGAAGTTTCAATGCACAGGAAAAGCGAACTTTAAGGAAATGTAGATGCTAAAAAGTTAGATTAACAATCTTTCGGTGAAATTGCAACTTTTTAATCTGTCTTTTCTCCACGTCTGCCCCGACAATTCTCTCTCTTTGTTCATTTTTTTTCCCTTTTCACCTCCTACTTTCTTTTTTTCTTTCCTTTCTTTTTGTGGACCACTTTCTCAGTTTTTCTTTATAAAAGTTTTTCTCTTTTTTGCGGACCATAAGCCTCTCTCTCTCTCTCTCTCTCTCTATCCCCTTTTATTGACCCAAAAGAAAAGCTCCGTCCTTTTACTTTTTTGACCTCTTTTGGCAATTATTGCATGCTGAAAAATGGCTCACCCCACTTGGCCGAGAATCCTCTGCTTTTTCCATGCGCAGATTTTCTTGTCTTCTTTGGCCGTGAATTCCAATCCTCAAATGCCGAGATTGCCCCCTTGTCAAGATGGAAATTGCTCTCTCGACCGCGCCCTCGAGGTACTTGTGGTTATTTGAGATTCATTTGGGATTGAACATAAAGTTTAAAAATTATTTTTAGATGAAAAAATTGGGGCTGATGTAGCATTGGGTTTAAAGTTGAGGTTTCTTTGAGACAAAAAGAAGTTCGAGATAAAATTACAATTTAACCTAAAATTTGTGGGTCTTTAGGTAATTGGGACCTTTGTGAAAAGAGGGAAGCAAAAGTCCACGAGCTTCACCGGCTTTTAGAATCCATGGGCAGATTTGTAATTAAATAGCTTGCAATAATTTTCTTTCTCCTCTGTTGATGGCTGGGTCCCACTAGTTCTTGCTTTTTGTTCTTTCTTATGTCGAATGAGTGCTTGGGCCCACCACTCTTCTCCTAGCTAATTATGAAGTTACCGATTGATCATTTAATCAAATTTATTGATTTCACAATTTTCGATCAACCCAAAATCAAATTGACTCAAATTTTTCCTGGCCAATGTTTTTCTTGGCTTCGTTTTAGCAATTGCAATCTTCCTTAAACACCTATAAATTGTGGTATGTGTTAATTCAAATGTTTATATTACTGGATGGAGCTGAAACGTTCAGCCTAAGCTCATTTTGGATTAAATGTAACTTTATACAATGCTTAAACATAAATGCATGCGGTTCCTCTTAAATAATGAGGGGTAGCTATATTAATAAAAATATTAAATAAATTTTACTTACCACATTTTTATTTAAAAATTATATGTTACTCTTAAATAACGAGATGTGGCTATCTTTTATAACCGTATTAAATAGATTTTACTTGCCACTCAAAATATATCTAAGCATATTAATATTGCTATTCAACTTGGTTGGTGCAAGATGTAAAGCAATTTGTATGTTTGATAGTGAGTCCATCTTTTAAGATACCATTTATTGCATTTTTTTTTCCATGTAGTTACTCAACAAAACAAAGCTCTTCAAACATTGATTCCACTCTGGTTAAAAGATTCGCATCAAAAAGTGAGTGAAATGTGAAAAATCCAATGCATTAATTACTTCATTTTACAATAGAAAGAAGCTTATTCTAATATCCACCATCCGCTTGTAAGAGTGCAAGCTGAAAGAATCATCAATGCTATTTATATACCAACAATCCAAGCTAAAAGGTCACTACTTGAAACTCTGGACCATGAAAAAAAACAAAGAAATGAGTGCTCGTGTATTTCACGATCATTATTTTTTATAGTATTAATTTACAATACCTTATAAGTGCAACATTATCACTTTAATCTCAAGAGCTTAACTGCATTGTTCTCTAAAATTAACCAACTCTATCTCATCTTTATCTCCACTGCAAAGGATATTGGAACATTGAGCTCTACAGATGAACCATTGTCCATTAAGCCAGCATATGTGGGTATTTATCCAGACGTGCGAGGAACTCTTGAATGCCAAGTTATTGATTTTATTTAGTCAAATTTATTTATTTATTTCACAATTTCTTAACTAATCCAAAACCTTTTTTTTTTTGTTGTAAACCCAAAGCTAAATTAATAAATCAGAATTTAAAATTTTTTTCTCGAGAAATGTGTTTTCTCGGTTTAGTTTAGCGATTGCTCTAATATTTTGCCATTCTTTTTGACTTGGTCAAAAAGTGAGCTTTAAAAAAAAAAGTGATATAAAGGGAAAAGGGAGAGCACGCACCACGACAAAAACGAAAAGAAAGGAAAAAGAAAAAGGAGAGATTAAAAGGGGAAAAGGAGAGCATGTGCCACGACAAAAACGACAAGAAAGGGAAAAGAAGAGGAAAAAAGGGAAAGAAGATAAAAGAAAGGAAGAGAGAAAGAGGGTTTTGCGTACACATGATGGGACTTCGTCAAGTCAGATTTAGTTTGATTCGTTATTACCTGATAAGAATATAAGTAATTTATTTGTCCAATTGAAGTGATTTTCGGAATTAGAGCGTAAATTCATAAATTTTGTAAAATTTGAGTTGTGAAATTCGATTTTGGCATTATTAAGCTATGGATGTAAGGGCATTGCGGCCTTGTGAAATTCGATTTTGGTTGGTTTAATTTGATTTCCAAGAGTATTGATTTGGTTCTTGATTCCATAAAAATGGAACTGGTAATTTTTGGTTCGGCTTCGGGTTCTAAGGGGAATCAGATCAAGTCCACTTTTTTTCTTAAAAATATATTTTAAAATTCTAAAATAGTAACGACTCTAATATTTTTTAATTTTTTCCAAATTTTTACTAAGTGATTAATTTCATCAGATCGGATTGGTTTGGTCCGATTCTTAGTCCCAAAATTAATTGATCTGATTTTGGTAGAATTAAGAATCGATCATCCCTAATATTGTGGATAATATTTTTGATAACTTTAAATAATCGCTTTGGGAGCAATCTGTTGAGCCATGAAAGTCATTTTGTTGAAAAGTTAGTTTCCTCCAAAGAGGGTGGCCCATGAAAATAATCTGTTACTATCAATAGTGACTTTTGCAAAGTCTCCAACTCTACACGCCCTTTCTTTAAAGATAAAATGGTTTTTCTTACTCTGGTTCTAACTTTGAACAAAAAGTCGTTCAACTTCAAAACAGTGCCGAACTTGATTTCGTTTTAGGTTTAAACTGAAATGATGAAGAAATTTAATCGTGAGGAGTAAAATTCTTGAAAATTAAAGTGCAAAAGGAAAAGCGAACTCGCAGGAAACGTACATCCTACGAAAGTAGAGGAAACAAACTTTCGGC
Source organism: Eucalyptus camaldulensis (assembly GCA_019915185.1). Taxonomy (NCBI): domain Eukaryota; kingdom Viridiplantae; phylum Streptophyta; class Magnoliopsida; order Myrtales; family Myrtaceae; genus Eucalyptus; species Eucalyptus camaldulensis. Next base: position 9,908,254 of record JAHSVA010000013.1, on the reverse strand, counting down.
AACCTTTTGCTTTCTGTCCTTTCCTCAAGCGTGAACCGACAATTCTCTATCTCTCTCTCTTCACTTTTTCTTTTCACCACCTCTGTTCTTCTTTTTCTTTCTTTTCTTTTGCGGACCCTTTTCTCAGTTTTTCTTTGTAAAAAGCTTTCTCTTTTTTGCCGGCCATAACTCTCTCTTTCTCTCTCTCTCTCGGCAATTATTGCATGCTGAAAAGTCGCCCACCCCACTTGGGTGAGAATCCTCTCTTGACTGACACTCCGATCGAAAAAAAAGATTTTCTTGACTTCTTTGGCCATGAATTCCGATATCTGAACGGTGAGATTGCCCCTTTGTCAAGATGATGAAAATTGCTCTCTCTTGACTATATATAAATTTGAGAAAAAAATTTCGAAGAGAAAACTTTTTAGATAAGAAAATTGTCGGTTTAATGTTGAGGGTTTTCTGAAACAGAAAAAAAAAGTCGGATAAAGTTAAGCTTGAACCTAAAATTTGAAAGCTTGGAATTAGGACAGTATAAACAGAGAAAAGAGAAAGTTGAGGAGCTTCACTTGTTTTTATCATCTGGAGGCATGTTTGTAATTAGATGGCATATGATAATTTATTTTCTAGGCCCACTCCCAGTGGTTGGGCCTCATGAATCCTTTAACTCGAGGCTACTCCTCTTTTCCACAAAGTTTTTGTCCATTTCTTATTGAGAAAGAGTAGCTAGGCCCACCACTTTCTCTCTACTTAATTATGAAGTTACCAAATGATCATTTAATCAAATTTATTGATGTCACAATTTCTTAATTTACCCAAAGCCAAATTAATAATTAAAATTTTCAATTTTTTCCAAATTCTTTTTGCTTGGTTTAGTTTAGCGGTTGCAATCTTCTTTCAACACCTAATACGTGCAATTTTAGTTCATTTATATTAAATTATATTATTTATAAATGCATGTCTTAAATAATAAGGGATAGCGATGTTAATGAAACGTAATATGGGTTTTACCACCCAAAATACACATAAACATATCATTCTCATCCAACAGTTTATTTTATATAGATCTATTCCTATTAAATAACGAGAGGTAACTATTTCTTATAAACATGTTAAATAGGTTTTACTTACCACTCAAATTATATCTAACCATATTAATATTGTCATTCAACATGCTTAGTGCAAGATGTGAACAATTTGTGTGTTCAATAGTGAATCCATCCATTTAGATACTATTTAATGCATTTATTTATTTATTTAGTTAATAAAACAAGGACTTCACACATTGAATTGACTCCCGTCAAAAGCTTTGTATGAACAATTGAGTAAAATGTTGAAAATCCAATCCATTTATTACTTCATTTTACAATAGAAAGAAGCTTTATTTGGATATCCACTGGTTACAATGCAAGCAAGAATTATCAATGACAATTCAAACTAAAATATCAATATTTGACATTGTGGAGTTTTTTTTTTTAAACAAAAGAGAGTTCTCGTGCATTTCACGAGCACTCTTTTTTATAGTATTCGTTTACAATTCTTCGTAAGTGCTGAATTATAGTATTAAATTCAAGAGCCTAATTGCATTATTCCGTAAAATTAATCAATTCAAGCTCGTAACTTAAGAGTACTTTGCTCACAATGCGTCTAACCTAATAGGCATCGAAGATGAATGTAATATGTTAGCCTATACATATTTAACACTCTAATAGGAGAGTACTAGGTGTATTAATGACATTAACAATTGAGACATCAACATATTCAGCCTATCAATATTTACAATTGTCGATCATTGGTTTGATGCAACAAATGTTGGCATCCAATAACAAAATAAAAACACAATTTTATCAAATTCAACACTATTGTTTGGTAACCAAAAAGCAATGCCATGACTACATGTTTTTAAATATATCATATTGATAATTTATTATATGCATGTTATTTAGTTCTACAAATGTTGTTTCAAATTTGTATCTATGTTGTACATTTTTTCACACTTGTTTTTATGACATCATATTGCGGGAATATTTGGCAAACATCTTGGCCCTCCAAGTAAATTTTCTTATGAAGTCTAGACCAAGGCTTCTGCAATGTCCTTGGCCTGGACTAAACTTGCTGGAAAGGGTGAAGATCTTCATAGGCTCTCTCAATCTTCATAGGACAAGGCTGAAACCCAATAGTCCCGAGTATAGTAGAAAGTACGCGAGGCAGGCTAGCCTCAATCCCAACAACAAAAAGCTTTGGATAAGTTTGTTGTATTCAAGCGGCAGGTGTCATCTCTATAGTGACTAGCAGAAGTGAAATCTAGCTTGAGAAATGACATAAACATCTGGAACTTTCGCAAGCATAAATTTTATTTATTTATTTATTTGGTCAGGCACAAGCATAACTTCACCTGGTATAGTTGTTTACTTAACCAGGCCATTACTTTCCAGGCAACATTGATTTATTGCCAGTCTGCCATCAAATCCATTTATTAAGAACGCTGTATGAGAAGCAAGAACAAGGAAAGAGGAATCATAAACTAAATCTGATAGATCATACTCATAAATATTTGATTTGAATAGATAGGATGTTTACAAATATTTGCGATTGGAAAGACACCAAACATACTGAAGTAAAAAAGCCCGTCTTTATCTCCACTGCTAAGGACATTGAAACATTGCTTTGAAGAATTTTAGAGCTCTACAAATGAATCTCGACCATTGTTGGTAAAACCAACATCTTCAGGTACTAGTCCAAGCATGCGAAAAACTCTTGGAGCCGGAGTGAAGAATCAAGCAGTGCAATCTTCAAATGCTAAAGAGTTACCAGAAGCGTTCTATAAAACAAATGAATAATTATTTTCCAGTTGGAAAATAAAAAAGATAAAAAAAAATGAAATTAAAGCTAAGGAGCCAAACAAATTATCAAGTTAAAGATGCCAACAAACATATGCTTTCCAAAAATCTTCCACGAAACCCATACTAAAGCTGTTGGACTGTCAAATAAGATTCTAAGTTTGAAAAAGAAGTATTTAAGAAAACCAGACTAAATTAACTACTTAAACTGCATACGAAGGGTGTGAGCCATAAGATATCTGTTATTGGTAATAAAGATCACAAAGTTGTATCAACTTTTAAGTTGAAAGATGCCACATGCTCTATTCACTTGGGATCCTCCTCCTAGTTGAGACATGCCACAACTGCCATATGGGACTTCAAGCTTCTCAACAGTTTTCCATTCTGCTTAATATCTATAAATGTTAGAAATGATTACACTGCAGCGTGCCAAACTGCCACTGCAAGCATATGCATATCAAAGTAGCACACTGCATATCCATTATTCCATAAAGACAGCTACTTTGGTAAGATAACATTCATTATGTACAAAAAAACTCTTTTCTCAGCAAAATAGAATCCATGAAGCGGACAATTAGTAATAAACTTGTAGAAATCTCAAAGAAACAGAATTGCAGCAAGTTCAGCCAAGTTCTGAGCCATTTTACTCATGACCAAGCAGTTATAGCTTAATAGAAACATAACCAATTACTTACAAACTTTTCCACACACAAGCATAATAGAAGCACATACAAATCATATCATTTAAGAGTCACCTAAATAATTACCTTCTTAATTTGACTGAACCGATATTACAAATAATTGAAAGAAGTTATTAATTTTGATGAAAATAAGCATGTCACAGATGAATGCTTCTATATGACACCATCCACTTAGACCATAGATTCCCACAACAAGGTTGTCCCCAGCAAACATTATGCTTCAATTTGTCATTGACAATAGAAATAGTTTAAATCATTGATGATGGCATTAGCAGTGAGATGAAATGTTTTTTGTCTTACACAAGAATGCAATTGAGCACATCAATCATATTCAAGTCCTAAAGTATATAAATCTATTGAATAGTATGTAAATTCCATATGATTGGTGATTAAAGTAATTCACTGTTGATTTCAACGATTAGATATGAGTTGATCAATTTCCCTGATTCATAATTTAACTCATGCATCAAACACAAAAAACATTTCAAGGCTTTGTTGTAGGATGATGAGTCCCACAATAAAGAAAAAATATTTAGGCATCACATACAAAGCTGCCTAAGCATGACACCTAGGGTGCAAGACACCAAAGAGGAATTGCATCCCACAATCTTCCAAGCAAAACACTTGCCAAGTTCAATAAATTATCAACTCTGTTGAAAAGTAAAAATTAGAACTATATTTGTAGACTCTCTAAAAGTTCTACTCGAAATAGGAAATCTCTAAACAAGAAACATTATTGGAGTATACATAAGATCCTCCTACTCAAACTTAAAAGAATGAAGGAAACATTGTAAAATCCTAATAATACTCAAATCTTAGTTGATAAATTCAGTGATTAAACTTCAAGAAGAATCCTGATCCCTGTTTGAGTTTCAAAGTCAATCTTCACCAAAAACTTGGTAGTCACCTTGCATGATTTGTTGGCTGCATCAAGCTCGGTGGATGATTTGATTTTGTCTTATACTAAATTCTATGAATGGGAATCCAATTACAATACTATGTACACGATCTTTTTGTCCTTGTCAAATGGGTACTTATTTGATAAAAGAAAAATAAAATGTAGTAATACCTCATTTCTAGACATAATAACATTAGTCGAATTTGAAGTATCTTTATCATTAGTAATTACCTAACAATAAAAATAACACCACACTTTACAATCGATATTTAGTAATTACGTTTGTCATGGAATACCAATCTCAAACATTTTATCATTGTTTATGATTCCATTGGATGAAATTCATGATCCACAATCCATAGATTTGATTTTTTGATTCATGACTCAATTTTCCACGTGACATCTAAGGGTGACCCTAGGAGGTTATCATGTCATATCAAAATTGTGGCTTCCTCCTTAACAGTTAACCCAATAAATAAATGAATATTGTTCTGAATTCAAAGTTCAAATTCTGAAAGAGAAATCGACTCATGTAATCTATCTAACTAAACAGTAGTGCCAACTTGATTAACAGCCTGACTAATCATGATATGTTTATATTTAGTTCATTAGAATCTTTAAAAATAATCATACGTGAATTTTGTTTCTTTTCAAACTTAATTGACATTGATGACAATATGCATATTGTACATATGCCGTGTCGGTCATGTGAGGATTGGAGTGACCCATTCAATTCAATCTAACTAGTTAAACGGCTTATTCATCTCTTGTAATTTGTTCACCTACTTAACAAAAGGGTCATGTTTGAATAGAGTTTTCCAGCAATTTTTTTTTTTTAATCATATCTTGCTCAGATCGACCTATCTAGCAATCCATTGTTAACTTGACGTTGACAGACATGACCAATAAAAGTGGATTGCTATCTCTATTAGCAGCTCAATTTTCGTTGAGCAAGTTTGCTGTTTGCATTGCATCATGCAGATTTTGAGCAATTCAAGATCTTTCCCAAGAGAGATTAGAGAAGAACGCATTCTGATGACAAAAGATTGTTGCAGAAGGAATTTCTAGTTGAGAAGCAATGAGGGTAACATTCAAATGACAACATAGAAAACTCACTTTGAGATCATGCAGTCAAACTGTATCATCTTCAAGCCCAAGACAACCTTGCCATCAGGACACCAGCATAATGATGCTATACATTTACCTGGAGTAGATTGGAATGATCAAGAGAGGCCAGTATTGATGACACACACTGCAATGTGTAAAGAAAGTGATTCATTATAAACAAAAAGGGAGAGAGAGAGAGAGAGAGAGAGAGAGAGAGAGAGAGAGAGAGAGAGAGAGAGAGAGAGTAATTTGTTCACAAAAAAAATTAATAGAAGAAGAGGAAAGACAGAGCACACACATTAAGCAACAAAATGTTAATCGAAATTAGTGAAGTGAGGCAAAACATCATAACTGCACAAAATAACTAAGAGGTGGTCACTTGATATGAGATTTCTTTGGGCTAGTAGGTCAACTAAGCAAGAGAATCTATATCTTGTTGGCAGGCTCCAATCCAATATATGAATTAAAAAACAAATCTTGTTGCTCAGCTATGGAACCTCAAGGTGGAGAAGATGCTCGAAAGCTTTCTCCAGGCGAAGATTACGTACTAGTATTTACAACTTAGGATCTTAATAGAAACCATTCAACTACTGGCTCAAGTGCTATATTGCACTCAAAATGTTCTCCATATCCAGAAGACAATATGATGAGCGAAGCATTCAGATGTTTCTCAAGAAAATTATCTCCTCTCTAAATTTTTCCGGGGAGAATAGATAGCAAGAACTACCAAGTTAGGAATCTAATCTAGGCTCTTATGAATTTGAATTACCAAAAGATTGTCATATAGGATCTTAACATACTTAGATGCAGCTCCCCTTACCCTCCTAGTCTCTTTGCTTTCTCCAATTTCTCCCTCCGTCCCTCTTGACCAGATTGTCATACAACTATGCACTATAGCTTGAGATATATCCAAAAGTTAAAACTCCAACAAGTGCCAAAATGATGTGACGAATGCCCTTCTTTAATGAGAAGAAGATAAATAAAACTTCAAGCAATACAAAATGTGAGAAACTTTTTGCCTATAGTCTATATTTCAGTATACGCCAAACATCTCCTTGTAGGGCACGTTCGGTCAGTAAAAAAAATGCTCAACCAGTAAAGGAACGGGAGCCAGCAGTAAAGTTACATTGCGAGAGTCACCATCAAAAATTTAGGAAGATCTTTTCAGACGCCTGATGACATTTAGATGGTATTCTGCAGGGGCTAAACCTTTGAACTCCAAGTGGGCATCAAGCATTTCTGCATCTGACATATCTAATCTAGCATAAATGGCATCCCCCAATTCATGTTAATTATTTTCATGGAAACTCTAACTAGTGTACAAAGAAGGGCAACGACGTGGTTGAGAAGTCGATAAGAATCCATTGCGCCTATAAATAATATCCCTTCATTCGACTGACACCAGCTTGGAATTCTTTACTCGCGGCTAAGTCATCTCTAGATTTCCACTCGCATCACCATCATTCACTCTTCGTTTCTGTGTAAAAAGACCAACTCCTTGGTTTGGCGTCATTCTCATTCAGACTTCCAAGCACTTTATACCTCTATATTCATCCAATTCTCTATCGAACACAATTCAAGCCAGATTGGCACTTACAGTGGTTCTTATGGCGAAAAAGGAAGAGTAGCACATTTAGGAAAAGCTAAAGAAGTAGAACGAGATAACGCCAATGACTCAAAGGGCACACACACCAAGCCATTGTTGAAGAAACGAACACTGAATATATATAAAGAACTTTCTCAAGTCGAAGCAATACCCAGGAGAGATTGTCACAGCCTCTGCCAATTGAAGCGATGAAGCACCCACACCATCGTGTCATCCGTGACCATCGCCACCAAATCCTTCTCCGAATTCTGCTCCGCCATTTTCACCTGCCAATCGGATAAAATCGAGCCAAAACCTCACCAAACCGAGTCGGAAAACAATCGAATCGACCTGCCCGTTAGGAGGTCGCAAACAGAATGCCCGAACGAGAGCCGAACCTGAGAAGCCAAGCGGGTCGTCGGAAATCGAAGCCGAAACGGAGGCAAGCGCCGGTGACCCTCCTTTGTCGGTGTCCATTGCTAGAAAGCTCCGCAAGCAGCTCGAAAACGCAGTGTACAGAAGTGATGGAGGCAGTAGAAAGCGAGACGAAGAATGGAAAAGCAAAGGGAGGAAGGAGGTCAAACTGGGCCGGGCCGGGCTTTACGACTATAAGGCCTTGTCAAACAATGCCCGAAACTGCCCTTTCGGGCCCATGGAGGCTGAAGGGTCAGACTCATGAGGCATCACATTGATGTGAATGGGGTGAATTAATTATTGAAATGTGATTTGGAATAAGGAATGCGATCATCTTCATTTGCTTGATAGACGATTATCACGTTGATGCAAGTGAAAATCCAAAAGCTTCTTTTGACTTGAACTGAACCACCATAAGGCCCAATGTTTTAAGCTATTACATGAACCGATAAAATCCCCGACTTGAAAGGATAAAAAATATTGGGTTCAAGTCATGTTGGCTTTGGTATTTTTTTCACCCCTACTAGGTGAGGGTCATCACACCCTTGGTTATTTGGCTCATGGTATATATATATATATATATATATTTTAACTAATATGTAAAAGGTCAACTTATTAATCAACGGACAAAGGGTAATGAAAGCTTATTGGAGAAAACACCAATATACTCGTATTTTTTTACTATATATATACTAATAACTACATTCTATGAAATTCCATATGAACTACCTAGGGATACGAACACTAAGGGTGTCATAACTGTCATACAACATTCACTTGAGTATCACATTGGTGTAAATTTATTCATTTGAGTAATTATTTTGACAATCTATCATAAGTGGCTTTTTTACTTAATTTTATATCCAACGTGGTTTTCTAAGTCCAGCGTTTTGTCCAACATGGTGAGTTTAAAAAATGTATGTATCTCTCTCCTTCTCTCTAAATACTTCCTCTACTGCAACGATAATGTCTCTCTCTAAATGCTTTGTCAAATGATGACATTTCTCTCTCCCCGAAAGCTTCCTCTATGAAAGTCGTAGAGCCCATAGAAGAAAAAGCTTCCTCTCTTGGGCACGTCCTCTGTCTTCTTTACTCTCTCTCTCTCGCTTACTCAATGTCACCTCTCTCACTCAATGGAGACTAAAGGCATGGGAAAAGGGAAAAATGAGGGCTTGGTGCGCGACGAATCTTGTCGGACTTCATGGCCCCAATAGCAAAAAAGATTTGACTTTTATCTTGGTTTTTAATTTGAATATCATAATATAATCGGGTTTGTGTATAAAAAAAAGCTGGGATGCTTGGGAGTTGCATGGAAAGATGATTGTTCTTTCGCAAAGGATATGATCATTCATTCATTCGATGAGCTTGTTTGTTTTATATTTGTTTCCACTCAATGTCATGGCTACATCATAGCATCTGTCAATTGGCTCTAAAAAACTTATTGTCAAATGTGTGTTTTCAGTGCAAGCCTTACCAGGATTTCAAGACCTCTGCAACTATGATGAAAAACAATTTTGGCGCGGAGGGAAGGAGTTCCATTGTGGGGCAAATCATCTCAAAAGGGTTGAAATTGTCAAGTTCCAATTCGACTCTGTTAAATCATAACCTCTGTTTGCCCTGGCTAAATTTCTTCTCGAGGAGGCAGTTGGATTGGAGAAGATAATAATTGACACTGATGTCACGTCATGGGGTGCTTGTTGAGCCTCATGATCTTTGGGATTTCCATGAAGTGATTCAACTGCAAGAAGGCCATCGAAAAGCTTCACAAAATGCTAAAGTAATAGCCAATTTTCGTTTCAGTGGATTCCATTACGAGCCATGAAAGCGTAAGCGAGTCACAAGTAGACGGTACACCCTTGAAAATAGAATTACTTCTCTTTTTGTGCCACTTGTGACAATGTGTGAAAACATAGTACGTGGACAATAAGTTGGGTTTAACAAATGAGATGATGTTGCTTCATTTTCAGTTTTTCAAACTTGACATTTCGTTTGGATCGAGCTTTTCCAACTTTCATGAGCAATTTTTCCTCTCATCGTATGTTGTATCATGAGCTCCTTTTGAGCCCACAAGATAGCTACATCGACGTGAGACTCCATTTTGGCAAGGATAAAGCATTGGTCCCCTTAGTTTACAGTGAATTCTCTTATTGGAGTTGTGCCTTAGCAGTGTATACGTGAAAAATATTAGAGAATATATCTGGACTAGCACCATCATAAAGAGCCCTAAAGCAATCTATCTAATCAATAGCTATGATGGTCTCGATCTATATAGACCAAGGCTAGTTAATTATTTCCCTAGCATATGCCCAAGCGCTTGTATTGGTGTAACATGAAAATTGACATGTCAATGGTGTGACCTACCTTGCCATGAAAGGCATATTCAAATATCTCTCTATGATAAAAACAAATGCAAAGTAGTTTTGTAATCTCATACTTTTACCATTTAATACCGTGAAATGTCGTTGGTGCATTATAATCTCATAATACTAATGAGAAGTAAAATCCTAAAATGTGTGTGTAAAATTAAGACTGGAGCAAAGTGTGGCGTGCATGACATCGGTGGATAAAGCGGGAGCAGAGCATGATGTCAACTCCTTGACCATTGACAAGAGCAAGAAGATTAACAAGTTCCTCGATGAACCCTAAGGATTCTAGCATCATAGCGATAATCCATCTATCCTGCGCAGGGGTTTTCTAGGGCTGGAAAATTCAAAGTCGTTTTGCTGTCATATTTAGTTTCCATACACTCTAATTTTCCTCCTAACTAGATACACAAGAGTGAATGCCTTTCTTGCTGTCTCGGTGTTTAATCAATCTTAGATTCTTAGTTAGTGCTGGTTCCTATGTTGAGATGAAATTCCATAAGCCCCACGACAAATCCAGCCTATCGGTCTGCATATGATTTTGATCCCTCCATATAAAAAACTAATTTTGATCCAAACTTGAAAGATCCTCATCCTTGAGATCAGCTCTAACGGCAAAACCGTGCCCGGCACTCGGATACTTCCTTGAGCTGTTTTTCGACACCAACCCATGTTCCAAGATTTCCGATGAATCACGAATTAACACGTTTGAACTCTAAGTGATCGATCGTGGCCCTTCAAAGATCCAGAAGCAAATTCATACCCTAACACTAATGGCTATGTTAATCTGACATGGCGTTATCCACACATGCTGCTGTGTCAAATTTTTTATGGCCTTAATTAATGAAGCTATGTGGGAAGGAGAAGGTGGTCATAGACATTCGTCGGCGATCGATGCAGAGTTCGTTCCTAACCATATGTGGAGAAAATTGCAGAAGAAGAGAGAGAGAGAGAGAGAGAGAGAGAGAGAGAGAGAGAGAGAGAGATTTGATTAAATTAGTCAAGGCGGACTTATTTGAATTAACGGGCGGGCCAAGCCAGGTCGGATCAGACTATATTACAAACATAATAGGTACTTCAGGCTTCCCGACGAGTCTCCATGGGCTCAAAAGTGGTGGATTAATTATTTCATTGTAATTTGAGAAAAGGAAATACTGCTAAAACCCTAAATTATACTCACTATGCTATAATTTGACAAACCTTTTCTTTTGTCTGCATCGCGAAAACCCCTCAACTTGAACTCATAATAGTGTGCCTAATATACCCTCCATCTACTTGTAGAAATCCCAAACTTTATTCGATATGACACCAATACATTAAAAAAAAGAATTAAGTCATCAATACTACAGACTTAAATCGGCGTTACGAAAATTTAGGCCATTATTGTCATTGTGAGCATATTTTTTATTGGCTCTGGTGATAAAAAAAAAAAAATTTAGTATTGATTTCGTAACGACTTAATTTAAGATTTTTAGTAACATAAAAGAAATATGAGTTATTAACGTCAGAGTGAATGTGATGTAGAATTTTTTGTATCATCAATACATCGCAAAAGTAATGGGATCATTACTCATATGAGTTAATGAAATTGGCATCCCACAAATGCAATAATTCACAGCTTGCACAGATGTCAAGATGATGAGACAGCTCGCGCTAGACAGATTGATCCACCGTGACCACTCGAATTAAAGCCTGAACACATGTGGTTGCATTGCATATGTCTCAATGAAAGATTGTGATATGCTTATTGCTCCAACGTATGCGGGCTACTCCTTCAATTTTGGTTCGTGCCTTAATTTAATCTATCTAGTAGGCTAAACCCTTCCACATCGCTTCTGAAAAAGCTGAGTTTATCTTTAATATTGTTAGAAGAGAGGAAAATGAAAATACAAAAGTATAGCCAAATGTGCATGATAAAATCTGTTTGGAACCAAATAAAAGGATTCTAAAACTTCCCATTAGACTTCTGGCTTTGTCCCTGCTAAAATCCTTCCGATAATTACATATATCTGCAAATTGGGGATTTTAGAACTTTTGAGATATTGGATATAATATAACTAGTGAATTTTGTCTGTGAGCAATCTCAGTCAATTATCAAATCCATTGACTTTCACCTCCATCTCCCTTTAGACATCCTGAAATCGGTGAAGAAAAAATCACCTTTCTAGGTGCAATTGACTTGGATCAATAACCAAAAATGCAAGAAGTAAAATAAGAAATCTTCTTTGCCAGTGCAATTTGTGCTATGCATATACAAGACAAAGAAAAGAAAATCCAAGACTAATTCTATCATAATGTGAGCAGTAGAACCAATGATGATGTTTTTGAATGAGAACATGAACTTATTTAGATCCTCAATATGGATCGATTGCAGTGTCATTGGTTTGTCCAATGAAGTGAATTCGAACAAGACACAAGAGATCATTCAAGTATCTACCAATTCGTTTCCATCATTTGGAGCTTCATGTTAAAAATTGAAAATCTTCACTACAACAAAGTAAGACATTTTGCAGCAGCATAACGAATCGCACTTATAAAGCACTTTTTTCTTTGTTCAACGTGTAAATCACCATGTCACCAAAACAACACAAGCAATTGCACACTAATAGTCAGAGAGTACCTCTAAAAAATAATACCATTAGTATTGCTTACATCTGGCTTCTAAGGATCTTTAAAAGACACATAATACCTTCCAAAACGACGACTGTAGCACCAATATAAAAAACTTCAGATCCTGGGTGCTACTTCTAATAACTCCTTGTTTCTACTTATGCTTGTCATGCTGAATGCATTTTGAAATCAATTAAGCATTCTTAGAATCTCTTGGGAGGCATACAAGTTGCTATAGAATTCAAGCAATTTGCCAGGATTAATTAGCCTTTTTCTCCTTTCATGTCTTTTAGCTTTGAGGACCAACTTTTTTAACATCGCACAACAAATACATTACTGCATAAAGCACATAATTTAGCTCTAGACAATCAGCATCTAACCCATCAATCTCAACCCTCTTTAGCTGTCGAGCCATACCCACAAACAACTTCTAATGGCAATATTCCTCTGCAATAACATTTCCAAACACTGACTCATTCTTGATCTGCAAATTGATAGCAAACCTAAGTTTCTTTATTTGGAACTTGATGGTGGTAGCTCCCCATCACCAATTTCGTGACATGATGCATAACAAAATCGCCATGAGCCCTTAACTTGATGAGCATGTAAGTAGTCATCTTGAAATTTACTTCGGCCTCAACCAAAGAAGGTATTTAATTTGGTATGAACTCTCCCTTAGAGGAATCGCCTAATGGGCACAATTTGAGAAGATGTGCTGCCAAAGTTTTCAAGATTGAACCTTGACGATGAGAATCAATCACCAACTCTCTCAAACCTCTTGACTCAATTATGATATTATTGAAAATTTTGCAATATTTCAATTCTAGCAATTCTAGAACAGGGTTGCCACTCGAAACTCTAATCATCGCATCATCCTTCAATGCATCTTCAATTCGTAATGTCTTCAGTGAACACCCATTTATGGTACCCAATGTTGAAAAACAGCATCGGGACGAGCAAACTCACCAATGTAGTGCCTAGAACAAGATTTGTGGCAACGCATAATAGTTATTCCAATTCTATTGCATTTAGTTATTTAGTTTAGCTTTAAGCAATTTTTTTATTATCAGAGCAATAACAATTTCATCCAACATGTGTTGTCTCAAGCTTCAAGAAATGAAAAATGATTTGAGGTGTGAAACAAAGAAGTCATCGAGACAATGCACATAAATTCAATGGTCTAAACTAAACTTCACATGTTTATATGGTGAAAAGGCTATGACGGTTAACGGACAAGATCTTTCCATATGGAATGAGATGGAAATCCATGGTTGATGGTTTGTTGCATGTGATGGAGACATGTGGGCATTGTTTATTTGCCACCTCATCATAGTGACATGAGTAGGCCCGTTAAACGAGTGGATTGGATTGGGTTGAGTTTGAATCAGATCGAAAATAATTTGACCTAAATTAATCAATTTAACCCGTTTTGACCAAATTATATGTGAAGCAAATGGAGCGACCCGTACTCAATTGGAGTCGGGATCCATTTCAAGCGATTTTCCCCCTCTCTTTTTGTCTTTGACTAATCAACCAAAGAAGTTACTTGATCTAGTCCAAATTTTATTCTTGTATTGCTTCCCAATAGGCATAATTTCAGTAGATGAGTAGCCGATATATCCAAGAGCAAACCATCACGGGCATATAACCTGTTAGAGTTAATCACCAACTCTCTCACAGCTCTTGATTCAATTCTCATGTGCTTAAAGCTTATGCAGTCTTTCAACTCAGGAAACTACAAAACAAGGCACCTCCTCAAAAGTCTTCGATCCATCAACTTGGCATATCGAATGCGTAGTGTCTTCAGCGAAGACCAATTCACAGCATCTATCAACCAAAAATCGCCTTGAGACAAGTGCAAACTTACCAACGTAGGTGGAAGAAGGAAGCCGGCAACACATGAACCTGAAATGCCAAGATGCAAGTTTAACGACAACTCTTCAACGCCATGCCCGATTACAAACTCAACACTCAACGCAGCTATTTATACTTGAATCCAACAAGGGGCTTGCAAACTCAACACAGCTATTAATAATTGAATCCAACAAGGGGTGACAAGAAATTTTTTCAAGTTTTGGAACATTTTTTTTAGAGAAAAGCTCTATAAGATAATGCATTCTACTACTCAAGTATTAGATGAATACAAATGAGGGGCTGACATTCCTATTTAGACAATACTCAAGTATTAGATGAATACAAATGAGGGGCTAACATTCCTATTTAGACAAGAGTCTCATGTAACATTCATTGATTGGTTCTCGATCTAATGATGGAGATTTATAGAAGAGTATCAACGGGAAAATTACAAAAAAAGTCCTAAACGTATTATAATTATGCCAATTCAGTTATAAACTTATTTTTTTGGCCAATTGAGTCCTAAACATTTTATAATCGTGCTAATTCAGTCCTTCCAGTCGAAATTGGTCAATCGGCACTGACGTGACTGCTGATTGGTGTCAGCGACAATTTTTTAATAATATTTTATTTAATTGATTTTTTTATTAACTCTCTCTCTCTCTCTCTCTCTCTCTCTCTCTCTCTCTCTCTCTCTCTCTCTCATCTGGCGAGGGCTCACCTCGCGCGAGCCCTCGCTAGATTCGATGAGGGGGGCCTCATCGTCACTGGGTCTGGTGAGGCGTTGTCGTTGGGCAAGTTATTCACCTAGGCACCAGTGAGGTGAGCCCTTACCAGATCTAGCGGGGGCTTGCCTCACCAATGGCGGCCAGGCGGGCTTGGGCTCACCTCGCTGTCACTAGGGGAGTTGCTTGCCCAGCCACTAGCCAGGGCGAGCCCTCGCTAGATTCGGTGAGGGGGGCCTCATTGTCACTGGGTCTGGTGAGGCGAGCGCTTGCCAGATCCAGTGGGGGCTTGCCTCATTGTCGTTGGGCAAGTTATTCACCTAGGCACCGGTGAGGTGAGCCCTTGCCAAATCTAGCGGGGGCTTGCCTCACCAGTGGCGGCCAGGCGGGCTTGCCCTCTCCCAACGACGACAAGGCGAGCCTTCACCTGATCCGGCGGGGGCTCGTCCAACGACGGCCAGCTCAATCCGGCAACCGGCTAGACAAAGGAAGGAGGGTAGAGGGGAAAAAAAAGAGAAAAAAGGAAAAAAAGGAAAAAAAATTCAAAAACATTATTAAAAAAATTGTCGCTGGTGCCAACCGGAGGCCACATCAACACTGGTTGGCCAATTTTGATTGGAAGGACTGAGCCGGCACGATTGCAAAAGATTTCTGACTCAATTAGCCAAAAAAAAAAAATGGCACAATTACAATAGATTTATGACTCTTTTGGTAATTTTCCCGTTTATCAACTACCAACATTTATGATAGGAATTTTCTAGAACATGCTACGTTTGTCGTGACGTCCATCCTTGGAAATATTCTAGAAGTCTTTGGAAACTCTAGGAGTTAATCTTTTTCAGTCGTACTAAGTCCTTTGTTGATTCGTGTATATTTTGAATGTACACAAAATATGTGCAACTTTTGCTAGTAACAATAGCTAAATAGAAGGAGTTCTTTAATGCACAATCTCATCTAAAGGTGTGCGTATATGAAATAAGAAAACGTAAATTACACCAAATGGAAATAAAATTTGTTTTCTCTTTCCGTGCCACTTTAGATGTTGCGTGAAAACCAAGTATGTTGACACTATAAGTCGGGTCTAACAAATGCTTTGACATGGCTTCATTTTGAGTTTTCTAAGTTTGATTTTATTTTTTAAATTACTTATTTCTTGCGTAATAAATGAACTCTATTATAATCGGGCCTGGGTAGGCTCGAGAGGGGTGGGCTTACGTATAAATGAGCTTAAGCTCTAGAAAAAAATAAAAATTAATTACCCGAGTCAACCTGATATGTGATACCACATTTAAACGCTCTATTTACTAAGCAGTAGACATAAATAGGTGGTGAAACTTGCAAAATTCTACCTGAAAAGTTAAGCATAAATGACTTCTCAGAGATAATTCTTTAGAAGGAACCGCATTCGTGATCAAGTTTGGCATCTCACGAGCTTAGGAATAGCATAATCACATCTTAAATTACATACCGTTTCCTTTTCTTTTCTTTTTCAAACTAGCTGACAAATGTGGCACCAGAGAAGATTGTTCTCGCCTCCCAATCATGCCAAGTACAGACTGCGATGCATGTCGCACGTCTCTATTTTGACGCCGACTCCACTGTTCTACTAAAAAAAGGTTGCCGACTTTGTGCATCAAATTCTATCCAAATTGGAATTGTATCGAAGGTCGGAAGCAAAAATAAGTAGGAGACGTGTCAGCAAGCGTCGTGGGGGAGCTACGTGGAGAGAACTGATCGCTCGGCCCCGGCTGCCAACTAATACATTCCATGCCATTTAGTTTCCCCTTTTCTAGGACTACCTATTGATTTGTTTTTTTGGAATGTCGAGTTATTATCGCATGGCATAAGCACCATGGGGTGGCTCTTAACTTTTTTTCTCCATATAAATACCAACATTATTTAGAAACATAAAAAGACAAAAAGGGATGCTCTCCATGAAAGTAAATGAGCAACCTGTGCTAAATTTTATCATTGTGAAAGAAAATTGTTTTTAAAATATTGACCTCGCTGTTATTAAACTCTATAAAACACGATGAAGCCCAGCCCTGCTTGAAGTCTCAAATTCTGACTGAGGTTTAAGAGTAAATCTAACGAGTATTGACCTCGCTGTTAATACTATTATGCTAAATTTTATCATCTATCTTCCTGGTACTTAGGACCTTGCAGGGGAAGTCGCTTAGAATCTGCACTAGTATTTTATAGCTGTATACAAGGTTGATCATATTCTACCTGGAATGACATCTTTCTGATGTGAATGACATTCTCTTGCATGAATATCTCTAGGTTTGAAGTTATCTGACATGGCTTCATCCAGGTGGTTAAAATTTAGCTCTAAATTACTAGTTAGATTTACTCTTAAACCTCAGTCAGAATTTGAGACTTCAAGCTGGGCTGGGCTTCATTGTGTTTTATAGAGTTTAATAACAGCGAGATCAATATTTAAAAAAGAATTTTCTTTCACAATGATAAAATTTAGCACAGGTTGCTCATTTATTTTTATGGAGAGCATCCTTTTTTTTTGTCTTTTTATGTTTCTAAATAATGTTGGTATTTATGCCATGCGATAATATGAAAATACCCTTTCCAGCCACTTAATGTTGGTATTTTCATATCATTGCATATGGTATGTTTGTATGAAGAATCAACATTAGGATGTTCTGAAAATTATGGCATGTCTCAAGATGTGCGAAGCATAACTTTGTATAACAGATTCCTACCTTGATCTAATCACTACCAACACCTTTTTCTGAGATGCGTGAAACTTAATTACTTGGGAAAAAGGCCAAATGCAAAAATAATAACGTGCACCTACAAATGATTGAGGACAACTAGTTGAAGTTCTTTTCCAGCACCACAAACAACTTTTGATAAATGCGTCATACCCTATCACTGAACAAACTAGTAGACTAAGGTTATAAAAGCCAACAGTCCTATAGCATCATCAGAGCTTAAAAAATCAGCCATACCACTTCACTTGCAGAATTAATTGAAATTGATGGACTGCAGGACTGGTCCTAGCACCACCGAGAATACGCAAAAATTCCTCCTGAGGAGAAGAGTCAAGACCTAGATATGTAAACAAAAACAGTTGAATGAAGAAAAATGGAACGCCGTCTACCGCTTTGTATTGATAGTACCACTTGCCATAGTCACTAACAAGGCTTGACAGCAAATCAAACTTCACATGAAATATGTTAATGGCATTAGCGCATTGCTTAAACATGACTAATAAGAATATTCAGATGACATGAAGTAAATTTTCAATGTTCAAAACCAGTTGAGCAACTTGACGAAAGTTCATTTTCTTTGCAAACAGAAAGAGATTGATAATCTAATGAGGCATTCGGCCGATAAAGATTCTCAAAAGTCCGTTCTAAAGACCAAATAAAATGCGTTTGGTAACACTTTGAAAGCAGTTGATGAATGAAATGAAAACTATTCTCAAAATTAAAATCACAAACTGAAGACAACTTTTTAGTATCACTCTAGATGCAAACATAGAAATTTGGAATAACTAATTGGATTGTGATGTGACCCAAGCATATTCTCACAATTTACATCCCTAATGACATATTATTTTCACTGAACAAATATTTTGTCAACAAAACATGGAAAACAGTTTCTATGAAAATGGAAAGTAAAGGCATTTTCTAAAACTAAGCAGGCCGGTCAAGAACAAATCCTCCTCCGGATTCCACTCCGCCATCCTCGCCTGCCCCTCGGAGGAAATCGACTAACAACCTCACAAAACGGGAGCCGAACCTAAGAAGCGAAAGCAGTCCGTCGGAACGTGAAGCTGAAATGGAAGCGCGCGCTGTTGAAACAGAGCTGCCACGCTCGGTCTGATGGTTGGAGGAAATGGGTAGGGGCGGATCTTTTTCCTTTTTTGTCTTTTTCTTTTTTTGAAATTGAAAATTGAAATATCCTTTTCTTTTTTCCCTCTCTTACTTCTTTTAAGGACACGTTTCACGTTGGAATATGAATCTTTTGATTTTCTTTTTTTGACAAAGAATCTTATGAATTAATAGGTTAATTTTCACAATCATGACCAGATGAGAAAAAGGGAACCCTCATTTGACTCTATGTCCCTATCGATTTCGTTTCATTTTCCCATTCCATTTCTCTATTTCATACATTCCATTTCTCGTGTCAAATGAGTCGTGAATTCTTTAAAACGTGTAAGTTTGTATAGCGATTAATTTCGAAAAGCATTGAACTTTGTTATAATCTTCGTTATTCAATAAAGTTTGTAACACTTGATAGGGCAGAGATTGGTAGGATAGATGGTCGGCAATCTCCTAAGAGTACTCAATGGTTTCTTCTTCAAAATTCGTTAGGAGAACGATGGAATCGAGGAGTTCCTTTTTACCTTGTCTCCTTTTTACTGAGCAAATGAAGACTGATGAGACTGAACCATATGCTACGAACACATCATCGTTATCTTTTGGTCATTAATTTTTTGCATTGCTCACACCTGATATCAACTTTTGTTAATTGCTCTATAAATTATCCAGAAATAAAATCGCAAAAAATTCTCAAAATGAACAAAAGAAAAGAAAAACTTCAAACATAACAGCTCAGCAACACGAAAAAGAAGAAAAAAAGGAAGATGAAAAAAAAAAAAAAGAGAAAAACAGTGCATTGGAAAAAAATTGTAAATTTTCTTCGTATAGTATTAGATTTTCTAACCATCATTGACCTAATCTGTGCCCTCACAGGCGTCTCGGGAGCGCAAAATTCTCGCGAAAACTTCGTCAACGAGCACAACGCCGCTCGTGCTGAAGTGGGGGTCGGCCCAATCACATGAAACCGTACAGCCACGGCTTACGCTCAGAGGATGAGCGGAGAGGCGACTGCGACCTCGCGCACTCAGAAGGGCCATACGGCGAGAACTCAGCCGAGGGCGAGGGCTATGGCGTCCTAAACAGCAGAGACTCGGTGATGATGTGGGTGGAAGAGAACGACAACTACGACCACGGCTCGAAGTCGTGCGTGGGAGGCGAATGCCGGCACTACACTCAAGTCATGTGGCGCTACTTGGTTCATCTGGGATGCGCTAGAGTGAAGTGCAATAACGGGCGGTGGTTCGTGATATAGCTACAATCCTTCCGGTGGCTGTATTGAACGGTCTATATAAGTTCTGAATGAATTCGTATGATTCATACGATTCTACAAAACCGCACCGACTGAAATTACTCCCTATTTAAAACATACATATTGCAAGCTTGCTGTCACCATATAGAAGTTCCTACCTTTGCATCTCTCTTGTTATCGCATAGAAAGTCGCACAACAAAACACAAATCATCATAACTCAAGAATCTTGGTACGCTTTCTTGGTTTCTTTTTCGATTGTTTGTTTCCAATCCCTCCAAACGAATCCTCTTTGCCAGACTCTGACCTCACGTGCTTTGTTGGAACTCCTGCTTGGCAAATACCATGCTCGTCATCGTCGTCGTTGTCGATAATATCTCCTGAGTCTGTTTCGCCAGTGCTAGAAGCTAATGGATTCGGAGGTTAACAACTCGCCTCTACAGATTCTACAGCTGCTACTGCTTCAGGGGAATGAAGATCGGTGATCCCCAGCATCAGAAAGTTACCACTGCTTAATAAGCGTTTAGGCATTTTTTCTAGGAAATCTTATTGCTTTTTACAAACCGTCTTCCTTTTTTGGGTGCGAACAAGAATGTTGATCAGGTGGATTCTGCTGCTGTAGACAAAAACGATGTGCTTTTTGCACATTAATGTGCATCATCGCTGATTAAAAAGAGATGAGGAAAATCCATAAGTGTAGATCAAGTGGTCTGTCCATTTGTGTCTTGATCTTCGAACTGCATATAGCCCGCATATACGCTTGTGTGTTGACATCATACGGGGTTCGCGATGGATCAAATCACTGCACTTTTATCTACCGGTGAGTGTGATACATGTCCATCGCTCTCAATTTCCAATCGAAAAGATAAAGCCGAGATCAAATCTGGGATAGTGATCAATATTGAATTGCTAGCCACAATCCTTTTGCGGAAAAAGTAACCAATTTGGAAAATATTTTTCAAAAAATAATTGCTCACGATTATAAAAATGAACGGATGCAAAAAGATTTCATCGTGCACGACAATTGAGACATACTTTTTGATCAATTATTTCAAATAATACAACCGATTATTTTTAGGAAAGTATTTTTGACATCATTCATTTTTTGTTTTTTGCGGAACAAAAGGAGTCTTAATTCATGTCAATTTGCAAATATTATCATATAAGGCATCGTTATCTCGTTTGTCTACAAAACGACATCGTTTGATTCAGGCCCATACGTTCAATTATAATCTCGTTGCACATCCCAACGAAATGAAGTGGCCTGACGGGAGGAGGCTTGGCCCTGTTCCAGCAGAGCTAGTACAGAAGCATCGGAGGACTCATGGGACATCACATTGATGCGAATGTGGCGATGGACTAGTTGCCGAAATTGTAATCTGGAAAAAGCAATGTGATCGTCCTCACTTCTGATTACCTAGAACAAATAGGCAATATACTGGTTAACAGGCGTTTCCTCCACCATTTAGGGACAAGAATGGTTTGGACAATTTCCGATGCTTGCCCCGAATGATCTTTGGGTTATCGGAGCTTTTATGGAGCAAGAACCCTGGGCTTGGCAGGGCATCCGTTTACAGTGCAACAAGAAAAGAAGGATTTAACTCAATTCCCCGGAAAGGATAATACCTGTTAAGGGGCATTTGTTTTGGAATTCAGAATCCAAATCTTCTCGAGGCCTATCAAACTATGTTTCACAAGTTTCATGCCCGTCATTTGGTTGCTCGTTTATATAAAACTCGACACAATTCTATCTTATTCGATGTTTGGTGACCATCCACCATACGAAAGATATCCATACCTCAATTTACAGTATTCTGAAAGCCCAAACTTAGATCAAGTTCAAATTCACACCAATGATTATGAAAGATATGGCGTGTCTCAAAATGTGTGAAGCATAACTTACAGTAGAGATGGCCAACTTGTTAAATCAGAATCAAATCAGATTTTACCTCACCCTTTCCTGCCAAATAATGTTAGTAATCCACATCATTGCATACGATAGGTTTGTAAAAGAATTTAACACCAGGATGTTCTAAAAGATATGGCGTGTCTCAAAATGTGTGAAGTATAACTTACTATAACAAATTCCTACATCTATCTGATCACCCTCCATGACTGTTCTATGCAATGCTTAAAACTCAATAATTTATCGGAGAAAAAAGCCAAATGCAAAGGTAATAACGTGCACCTGCAGATGATTGACGACAACCAGCTAAAGTTCTTTTCCAGCACCACAGACAACTTTTGGTACACGCTTCATACCCTATCATTGAACAAACTAGCAGACTAAGATCATAAAACCAACCAAAAAGAACAGAAGTCCTTTAGTGACACCAGAACTTTAAAAAACCAGCCATACCACTTCACCCAGAGAATTAACAAGAAATTGATGGACTGCAGGACTGGTCCTAGCACCACCTAGAAGACTCAAAAATTCCTCTTGAGCAAACTAGTCAAGACCTAGATAAGCAAACAGAAACAGTCAAATGAAGAACAATGGAAAGCCATCTACTGCTCTGTATTACTAGGACCACTAACCATGGTCATTAATAAGGCTTCATAACAAATCAAACTTCTCATGAAATATGTTCATGGCATCAGCCCACTGCTTGTCCATGACCGATAATGATGTCCAGACAACATTAAGTAAATCTTCGATGTCAGAAGCCTGTTGAGCAATTTGATGAAATTCATTTTTACTGCAGACAGGAAGAGATTGAGAATCTAAGGAGGCATTGGGCTGATCAAGATTCTCAGAAATCTGTTCTCGTTCTATTTGAGAATGTTAACATTCTGGAAAATGTGTTTGATAACACTTCAAAAGCAGTTAATGAAAGGAAAACTACTCTTAAAATCAGAATTATGAACTAAAGACCACTTTTTAGTGTTCACATTCCACATGGAAACATGGAGATTTCAATTAAGTAAGCCTATTTTCCTATTGTGACGAGCATATTCTCACAACTTTCATCCCTTACAACATACATCATGTTCCCTCAACAAATTTTTTGTGAAAAAACATTGAAAACAGTTTCTATAAAAATGTAATCGAAAACTTAGCAGGCCTCTAATGGCAGAGAACAAAAATGACACGTAAATCATGCGACAATGTTTAAAATTTTGCAAGAGTAACTCCCACATTTTTGTCCCACTACTTTCAACATCTAAACTACATTGACTTCCAGAGGTTTCTTTGGAAAGGTAGTATGACACTTAAAGGTCGGTGAAAACCTTATTAAGCAAGAACAAAATCATTCAGGCTACGCAGAATGAGGCATCATGTTGTTCAGCTTATGGTGCCTCAAAATCGCTCTATGTTAACCATCAGTTTCATTTTAAGGATCATGATCATATCATGAATTATGTGGGTTTTACTTTCTGTACAAAGTTGATACCTTTGAAACAAATATCAGTGCATATAAACAATCCTAATATAATCATCATATCAAATACAATCACTACTACAAAAACTATTTAAAACATTAAAAAAAAAAAAACTACAGAAGTTTCACCTCAAATTTGAATAACACTGAATCCTAGTCCAATTTCACCACTATTGGAATATTGAAGTATCAAGCAATTGATTCAACAATGTCTTCAACAAGTTCTCCTGCGCATGCAACCATCAAATGACAAAGGTCCTTGGATGAAGCCACCTAATGATAACAATTACTAGCCAGTTAGGTTGCTCTGGTGGAACATCTAACCTGATATCTGGAATAATTCAATCATATGAATAAACTTACAGCTAGTACATTTGAAGTTTAGCAAACAGCTTCAGCGTCATACGTCTATCAATATATTATCCGAGCTGTTTGACATTTACTGTGTTAGGCTGTTTGACATTTTAACCAAGCCATCGTCGAAGAAACGAACACACTGAATTGAAAAAAAAAAGAAGAGAACTTTCTCGAGTCAAAGCAATTACCAGGAGAGATTGTCCACAACCTCTGACAATTGAAGCGATGAAGCACCCACCTTCGAGTCATCCGTAACAATCACCAGCAAATCCTTCTTCGAATTCCACTCCGCCATCTTCACCTGCCAATCGCAAGAAATCGAGCCAAAACCTCACAAAACCGAATGAG
Organism: Eucalyptus camaldulensis; assembly: GCA_019915185.1. NCBI lineage: Eukaryota > Viridiplantae > Streptophyta > Magnoliopsida > Myrtales > Myrtaceae > Eucalyptus > Eucalyptus camaldulensis. The sequence goes on along the minus strand of JAHSVA010000013.1, from coordinate 9,883,998 downwards.
AACACAATCAAACCGACCCGCCCATTATTAGGTCGCCAAAAAAGGCCGACCGGAGCCGAACCTGAGAAGCCACCAGTTTGTCGAGCTGAAGCTGAAACGGAAGCACGCGTCGCGACGCTTCGTCGGTCTCCATGGCTGAAAAAGCTCCGGGAGCAACCGAAAACGCAGCCACCAGCTGCCGGGGCAAGCCGCGAGGGAGCGTACAGAAGCAGCGGCGGCGGCGGCGGCAAATGCGAACTGAGAGGGGGAGAGCCGGTGGAGGGTGGAGCCCGAAAAACCCTAGAAGAAAGCCTGAAGAGCGAGACAGAAGAGACGAGCGAGAGAGTAACGAAGTGCACTGGAAGCTTGAGAATTTTTGCAGAACAGGCAGGAGAGAGGCGATGAGGAAGGAGAGAGGATCTGATTACGGGCCGAGCCGGGTCATAAGTCGGGCTTTAACTTCTTCTCCGGGCTCTTTCATCGTAAAAATAAAGAACATATGAGATGACACAACAGGCCGCTACGGGCCTTGAAAGTTGTCCGCATAGGGAGGGATCACAGCAACATTTACTCGAGAAACTCGAAAGAACTCGTGATTGAAAGACGTTGGTTAGTCAAAGGTAATGACCCGCCGTTAAATATTCTCACTACTCAAGATAGAGGCCGTGATGCCAGTGGGGTTTTGCCGTTAGAAAGAGAGGCGTAAGAATTGTGTAGTTAGATGAACCACCTAACTAAAGTCCAAGCTATCGTCGCTATCGTCGCACTACGAAATATATTCTCAATTTGCTGTCTAATAGAAATTATCGTGACTTTTTCTTAGACGAGGGCATATTTGTTACTTGTCCATGTAGGACCTTGTTATCATTGGTAATGTTATTCATCTGTGGACAGAATAGCTTTATTTACTAATGTTGGTAATGACCAATCCTCGAAAAACCGGATTTGACACTAAATCGAACCCCTGAATCAATGCGGAAGACGAGCCCGGGAAAAACAACACGTATCACCGATCCTAAAGCACACCACGGATTCGAGCGTACCTTTTAGTCACAGATTAGACATCGACGCCGTTAGAGGAAGAGAAACTTGATTCTGTTCGATCCGGTGAAGCAAATTGGCCTACGCGCTTCACTGTTTTCCTTTTTGCTTTGAAGAAACTGAGAGAGAGAGGGAGTGTTCGTTGAGAAAAAAAAAAACGTACCCTTTTTTCTAAAACAAAACGGTGTGTTTTTCTCTCTCTCTCTCTCCTCCCTTTTATACCTCTCTCCTTCCATGGGCCTTATTCCCGTGGTCGGGCTTCCTAGGCCTAACTTGGGCGGACGGGCCTTAAGCCCAATAATAATAAAGCCTTCATCTCCCACTCGCACATGGTGGGCCGAACAGGATTCTCTTTACCTCTTTTCAACATTCATACCGGTGAATAATCCGTGCGACCAGCATACTTTGAGAGCTCATTGCTATACATCTGTTAGGAATATGTAGCAGCTCATAATGGGCGTCACACTCCGAGTAGACTTAGTATGCAGTACCCTAGATCGATCAATCACATTTTATATCTCTCTTGATCTCTTTTAAACATGATATATATATTGTGTTCACAATTATAATTATCACAAAGACAGTCATAATTGGTCGACCAGTGAATACAAAACTATAATGTGATTCCCCAAAATCAATCTTCTTCTTTCCTTCAAACTCTCAATTTCAGTTCAGCTTGCTTTTCTAGAAATGTCCCATTAGATCGAATCAACTCATGACCATTGGCAACATCCTAAGATAGCAAACACTAAATAGAAACCTTGAGAATAAGTAAAAGTCATAAGAGCACTAAAATTGAGGAACTCTTTTCCTCAAGAATCTCACACGTCATAAAAGTTGAGATCAAACTTTTTGCCACTCTTATTGGTCGGCTCATGCATACGTAGTATGAAATACGTATTACAGTATTAACTCCTTTCCCATGGAGCGTATGTCTACACCTTTCAATACCGTACAGATGATAGTTCAGACATACCCAATGTCTAACTTGAGTTCACATATCTACTCATTTACAAAATTCATCATAACTCACATCTGGCATCTTAGACAGATAAAGTAAAATATGTGGGGTATTTTACTTTCGGACATCATGAGTATTATGTCCTCATCTTAACACTTAGTTAAGGCGACATGCGTATTTTAAGCTTGAGCTCTCGATTATCACCTAGATAATAAGCTTAAAAAATAGTCTCATCTCTATTTATCACACAGTAAATAGAGGCGATTACCCGTGTGAGTGAGCTAATCTTTTATCTGTCCGACATACTTTCTCAACTTATAATAATACACTAAGTATTAAGATGCATAAAGATCAAACATAGATTCATAGGCATTAATAATGAAACAACACTAGTTCATAAATGTGAACAACTCAAGGAAATTACAATCTAGTACATCAGACTCTACGCAATCCTAGAGATTTTACATGACCACAAAACACATCTCTAGGTATTGGCTTTGTCATAGGATCTGCTACCCATTCTATGCGTAGATATGTACTGTAAGTTCACATCCTTTCGTGCAACCATATCTTCTACAAAGTTATACTTGGTATCTATATGTTTGGTCTTGCCATGATATTTTGGATCTTTGGTGTACGCTATAGCTGCTTGGCTATCACAGTTAACCAACAATGGGTTTGCAGCTTTCTCAATAACACCTAAATGATCTAAGAATCTCTTAAGCCAAACTGCTTCTTGTACTGCTGCTGATAATGCCACGAACTCAGCTTCCATCGTGGATAAGGCTATGCACGTTTGCTTCTTACTACTCCATGATATGGCGCCATTGCTTAGTAAGAAAGCAAATCCTGAGGTAGATTTCCTTTCATCTAAATCTCCTCCCCAATCAGCATCTGAATAGCCTTCAAGTCGCAGATTCTTTCCTTGGTAATTCAACTTGTAATCAGCAGTTCCCTTCAGATACCTCAGTATTCTCTTAACGGCCTTCCAATGTGCTGGACCTGGATTGGATTGGTATCTACTCACCATTCCAACTGCAAAACATATGTCGGGTCTTGTACACATCATAGCGTACATCAAGCTCCCAACAGCACTAGCATAAGGAACATGTTTCATTTGTTCCTTCTCTTGTGGAGTCCTTGGACACAGTCTATGGCTCAATCCTTCACCTTTCGCAATAGGAGTGTCTATGAGTTTACAATCTTGCATACGAAACCGTTCAAGAACTTTGTTTATATAAGTTTCTTGCGAAAGAGACAACGATCTCTTCGAACGATCTCTTAAAATATTAACTCCAAGAATGTATGCAGCCTCACCCATATCCTTCATTTCAAAGTTGGAAGACAACCAACTCTTGACAGTCTTAACAAACTCCATATTACTTCTGGCAATTGGTATATCATCAACATATAATAATATGATCACAAATTGATCATTGGATCTTTTGATATATACACAATGATCCTCATCAATCATCGTAAAATCATATGCCATTATGGCATTATGAAAACGTATAAACCATTGTCTTGATGACTGCTTAATACCATATATCGACCTCAAAAATCGACATACTTTTTTTTCTTGGCCTTTCACTATGAAACCAGCAGGTTGTTCCATATATATTTCTTCCTCTAATTCTCCATTGAGGAAAGCAGTCTTTACATCCATTTGATGTAACTCAAAATCCAGACTAGTCACTATTGCCAGAATAATGCGAATCGAGGTAAATCTCACTACAGGAGAAAATGTATCTTCATAATCAATTCCTTCCTGTTGATTATAACCCTTCACCACAAGGCGAGCCTTATGCCTTTCAATCGAGCCATTAGCCTTTCGCTTTATTTTGAGAACCCACTTGTTCCCAATAGCTCTGCGTCCTTTTGGAAGATCAACCAGTTCCCAGACTTGGTTTGATTTCATTGACTCCATTTCCTCTTCCATTGCATTAATCCATTTTTCCTTACTAGGGCAATTCAGAGCCTCATTAATATTTCTTGGCTCATCCTCATCTTGTGGAGCAACCATAAAAGTTTCCCCTTCAATGTCAAAATGTCGACGGGGAATACTTTGGCGACTTGTTCGCCGTATGGGAGATTGTACACTTTGTACATCATTCCCCATCATGCTCCCACTTGGATTAGGTAATGATGATGTCGTCTCATTATGCGGTTGCAATTGAGAATGAGTTGAATTCAATTCATCACTTCTCATGTTACTCCTACTTGGACGAACTCCACTAACATCATTATCCTGATCTAAGGTCTCAAATAAGGAACAATCTTCCCCTATTTCGCCATTTCTTAGGAAATTCATCCTCTAAGAATGTGACATCTCGTGATTCAAACTCAGTTATACTCCCACTTTCCTGTTCACCTATGAACACATATCATTTTGAGTGTTCTGAGTACCTTATGAAAATACTCTTCTTTCCTCTGGGACCCAATTTCCCAAATTTGTGAGAGGACTCATGTGTATAGGCAGCACAACCCCATGGCTTAAGAAAACTTAAGTCCGGTTTTCTACCTGTCCATAACTCATATGGAGTGGAAGTAACTGATTTGGAAGGCACACGGTTAAGTATGTAGGCAGCAGTTAACAACGCATCACTCCAAAAGGTAATAGGTAAGTTAGCATGCGCCATCATAGACCTAACCATTTCTAGTAGGGTTCTGTTTCTTCTCTCCGCAACACCATTTTGTTGAGGAGTATATGGAATAGACAACTGTCTTTCTATTCCTTTTTCATCACATAATTTTCTGAACTCATTAGATAAATATTCTCGACCTCGATCGGATCTCAATGCTTTTATTTTCTTGTCTAATTGATTCTCTACCAAGTTCATAAACCTTTTAAAACAACTTATTACTTCAGATTTATAAGAAATCAAATAGACATATCTGAATCGAGTATAATCATAAATAAAAGTGATGAAATAAACAGCCACATGCCTTCCTTTCACATTCATTGGACTACAGACATCAGAATGGATTAAATGCAGAGGAAATTCAGCTCTTTTTCCTTTTCCAAATGGTTTCCTTGCTGTTTTCCCTTCTAGGCAATGCTTACATATGGACAAATTGACTTTTTCAATATTGCCTAACAAGCCCTCTTTGGCTAGTCTATTCATACGCTGTTGGCCAATGTGACCAAGTCTAGCATGCCACACATTCACATCATTATCATATTTATTAGGAGACGTGAGAAGGGAATAACAAACATTAGCATTAACATAATCAATATCTAATACAATAAAACCATCCAAAAAATAACTACAACCATAGTAATTTGTATCCAAAAACAAATTCACACATCTATTACAGAAGTTCATATTAAAACCTAGTCTAACCAACACTAAAACAGACACTAAATTCCGATGAATCTCCGGAGCATACAGCACATCATAAAGGAATAAAGTGCGTCCACCACGCATATTCAGTTGGCATGTGCCAATTCCTTTCACTTCAGCTCTGGAGTTGTTTCCCACATAGATCCACTTAGTTCCAGTTGGTACTCATCGGAATTCCACAAAGAATCCTCTATCCTTCGCTACATGGTCCGTCGCTCCTGAATCCACAATCCACAAAGGATTAGACTCAGTTAAGAACACAGAACTCGACACATAAGTAAAGTTCTGAAAAGTACAAGGGGTGCATACCTTCTTTGGCTCACGACAGTCGCGAGCATAGTGACCCTTCTTGTCACAGTTGTAGCATTTCACCCTTGCAAGCTTCTTCATGCGAGGACGCTTTCCTCTTTCATGTTGGTTAGACTTGGGTTTCTTCCCTGAAGGACCTTCTTCCTTGCCTTTCCCTTTATCAAACCAGTTAGGGCGCTTGCGCTTGGAGCTCAAAGCTCCATTTGAGCTAGAACTAACATGATAGAGTTCAGCATCTGGCTTAGCCGCCAAGAGGCAGTCCTCTTCCAGCTCAAAATGACGCATTGCATCCTCCAAGGTTTTGATATTTTCATTATGAGTCAGGTGCACCTTCATATGCTCCCAACTCTGAGGCAAGGAACAAATCACTACTTGCACCTGCTGCTCATATGTGAGGACATGGCCAGCATCTTTCAGCTCAATTATCATGGTTGACATCTTTCTAAGATGTTGCTTCATGGTCTGACCATGAGGCTTCTTATAAGAGTCAAACCTGATAGTGAGCTGCCTCAGTCTAGTCACCGAAGTATGACCAAATCTAGCTCCCAATGCCTCCCACATTTCCTTGGCATTGTCAAAACGCCGAAACTCTCGCATGACTTCATTTTTAATGCTGCTCAGCAATGTGATGCGAGCTAGAGAGTTCTTTCTTTTCCACGCAGAAAAAGCTTCTTTGTCTCTTTTGTGCTGTGCAGTGGTTCCCTCTTCAGGTTCTACCATGGTCGGGTTAAGAGCCTCAAGTGCTTCTTGCTCTTCCAGCACATACTGGATTTTCATTTGCCAAATTTCATAGTTGTCACCATTGAGCTTTTCACCTTTGTTTAGCTTGGCAACTATGCTCTTTGTGGCTGAAGCCATTGATCTGAACAAATCAGACAAATATGCACGAATTATTAATGCCTATCATTTATGCATCCCTATTTACATAGACCCATCATATTAATGAATAATTTCAAGTAAGGCTTCAGAATCAAAAGGTCACTATGTTTCCAATCATCCTCCAAAATCCTAACTTAAAACTATCGTCAATATAATTGTCTTATGCAAAATCAATTCTATTAAGCTACAAAAACTTCTAAAACTACCCACAGCTAATTACCCACAGCAACCAGCAATAACAAAAAGCAATATATAATAGACATCCAATAAAACAACAATGCTTTCAATTAACACAATTAGGTAGTAATCATTACATAATATGTCCACAAATCACACTTAACATATATCAGCCAATACAACTAACACCAAGTCAGCACACGAACTGGGAAAGATTCTCTTTTGTTCAATTTCTTGATCTTTTCCCTTGAAACAATACAGTAATATTCATTAACAAAATCCATCACAATTTTCTTATAGGAAGCAGCTCCGTTGACATCCCATATGCGATTCAACACATCTTGCCATTCAGGTGGAAGAGTGTTTATGAAAAATCGCACCATCTCTGACCGTGACATAGGACGACCATTCCATATGACCTGTTGAATTTTCCCGTTGACTTCAAGGACATGATCAATTAAGTCACCTCTCTCCCATCGATGATTAGTCAGCTTAGCTATCAACTTAGACAGCCTATCCTTTTGTTCATCGGTAACTGCGCGAATAGGTGTGCGCAACCTCAGGGGAGGCATTGTTCCTGCAACAAATGCAGAACAAATAAGGGATCACATTATAGTCCACATAGACTTAATTGAAAAAGAAACACATTCTTTTCCCTTTTTTTTTTGGGTCAACGGTCAACGGTCAACGGTCGTCGGTCAACGGTCAACGGTTGTCATCGATCAACGGTGGTCAATGGTCGTCGGACCAGACAGACCGGTCAGATCGGTTCGGGCGAACCGATGGCACGTGCCACACGCGTGCGCGGGATGACGTCATGCAGACATCATCCGGCACGTGCCGCGCGCGTGCCGGCGTCCTCAGGTCGAGTTGGGTCGGGTCGCCGGCTGGTGACTGCCCGGCAAAACGTCATCGTGCTGACGTCATCGATGACGTCACCCTAGCGGTAACTGACTGTTGGGTGACGTCATGCTGACGTCAGCACGCGTCGGTCCACGGACCAGCGCGTGCTGGTTCGCTGGCCGAAGGCAAGCACGTGCCGGTTCGCCGACCGACGCGTGTGCCGCACGCGCTGGGAGAGCCAGCGCTTCCGGGTGCGTTGCGCCCACGCGCAGTGGCTTCCGGCCGCGCGTGTGGGCGTGTGCGGTGTCGCCCGGCAGCGCACGACATATCACCAGACTCCTCTCGACGTCGCCTTTCTCCCCATCTGTTCAGAAATGATTTCAACTTTCGAAAGCTCAGAAAAATGGCCGAACAACGCTCGGGTGTCGGGATTACTCGCCCCGATCCGTACAGCCGAATTGTTTTGCGAAAAATCAATAAAAAAACGTTAAACAAGTCGGGAAAACGTGAACTAGGGCTCTGATACCAATGTTGGGAATGACTGATCCCCAAAAAACCGGATTCGACACTAAATCGAACCCCTAAATCAATGCGGAAGATGAGCCCGGGAAAAACAACATGTATCACCGATCCTAAAGCACACCACGGATTCAAGCGTCCCTTTTAGCCACAGATTAGACACCGACGCCGTTAGAGGAAGAGAAACTTGATTCTGTCCGATCCGGTGAAGCAAATTAGCCTACTCGCTTCACTGTTTTCCTTTTTGCTTTGAAGAAAACGAGAGAGAGAGGGAGTGTTCGTTGAAAAAAAAAAACGTACCCTTTTTTCTAAAACAAAACGGTGTGTTTTTCTCTCTCTCTCCTCCCTTTTATACCTCTCTCCTTCCACGGGCCTTATTCCCGTGGGTCGGGCTTCCTGGGCCCAACTTGGGCGGACGGGCCTTAAGCCCAATAATAATAAAGCCTTCAACTAATTTTTCATCAAATAGTGTCTCTCTACTCCAGTTCTTTCAACATCTTTCTCCAAAAGGTCCTTTGATTTTTCACATTGAAGGAACGCAAGATATGTCATTCAAAGAGCGTGCTTGAATTCTACGCTTGTTCTGCAACGCCATTGCAACCACATCGATCGAGTGCTATGTATTGAGTCTTCCCTATTTGTTACTATTCACAAGCAATACAGTTGCTTTCCGAAATGCCTACTATATTAAACAATGATGCTAAGTTCCCTCATTATCCTCTATTCGTTTAGACTATTAGTTTAATAATGATGTTGAGTTACAAACACAGTTCGTTCTATAATTATTAAAATAATAGTAGAAGCAAATTTTACAAGACTACACAATGGCTGTGACAGAGGGTTCACCCAAAGGTGTTTTGTGTGACAAACGCAAATTACCTTCTATCCGTTTCCTATCAAGAGTGAGGCTTCTCTCCGTATTCTAGCAATACTCGCGATTTTGGCCTTATCTTCTTGTTTCTCGGTCCTTGAAATTTTTAACGCTAGTTTTTCCCAAAGGAGCTTATGTAAGACAGCTCGTGCACAGTTTAATTTAATCCGCGGATTGCACTGGTAACTATTTATTGTTTTATCATATTATTAACTTTTGTTGTCACTATATCTGCACTTATTATGGATTGGGATGGAAGACCTTGATGACGTGAAGATATGGAAAGTAATAAATAAAGCAAATCTTACAATGGATTTAACTAAAGTCGACGGGAGTCATCATAAAAATAATTAATAAATTATCACATATGCACATGTTACATACATATAATCATATATAAAATGCAGTTACTATCTCAATGCAAATGATTGAACACTAAGCTATTGTGTCTACAAGAGTTTCTCCTTTAGATTGGCAATAAATCCTAGTGAATAAATGATAAAATCAAACAATTTTAGATTCTTGTATGTTTATACAACATTAAGTTTACTAGCTACATGATACTCTTTGTTAAAATACAAAACATAAATCTTTGTTAAGAATACAAAACACAATCTCATGATCTTAAACCTACCATTTATTTACAAATTCTGAATATCTGAGATTGGATAAAAGTATGTGTTCTTTATCTATACATCTAGCTAGTCATATTGATTATACTAATCTAGGAGGTTGGCCCTTTCACGCGAAAGTATTTTGTACATTGGATTGGATGCATCACTCAATAGCAACACATGGAGAAGTGAGCCAATTTTAGGTGATAGATTTCAACATTCATATGTGAAGTGTATCGGTCAATTACACCATGTAAACCATCCCACCCAAAGATAAACAATCCAAAGCAAACATTTGGTTATCTTATATATGGAAATAATAAACAATAACGCATGAAGCATAAGCTGGGCACTATCAAAGAGCTATCAAAGCTTGCAGAAACACAATGAAGACAGTTAACCCCCTAGATAGAAGCCATGGGTCAGTATATTTCAGCCGATTCCATCTAACTAATAAATAGATAAATAGTTAGCTTTTACTCCACATTTTCTCTTCGATGAATGCCCGCCTAGCGGAAGAGGTTCACGGCAGGCATAAATTAAAACTCTTCGAAAAGGGTGGAGCTGAAGAGCTTCAATCGGAAAGCCCACATGCATTGCTTCTCACTCTGATGCCTCCTGCAGCTTCGAGTATTAGAGGTCCACCCACAAGCAACATGAGCATTACCACCGCAAATTCATGAACAGACGTTCATTCTGAATAAGAGATTTCATCTTCATTGCCATCCAGTATGTAGACCAGGGCCCGATTTCTTGCAACCAAAACACAAGCTGCGCTCTACTAGCTGTCACAAAAGAAAATCAACTTGATTTCACTCCAATGTTCCTATAACATGGCCACAACTAATGCAATGTTTTGATACCTCTGATGGGTAAAAGTAATAAGTACAATACTTGCATCACGCTAAAACACAGGCGGAAGCAATACTTGTGTACCTGAAGAGGCTATGGCATGCATGTGAACCATGAATGCTCAGCAGTATCTTGCTGTACTAGATACCAGGATAGTATCAATCATCATGAACAAGTACGTAATAGTTCTCAGCCAGTAAATCATGCTACAATGAACGCTACCACGAGAAGATAATTATTCTTTTTGTGTTTGTCTCGCCACTAATGATTCATCTTTTTCGCACTTTGACCTCCCAATTTATCTAAAATTGATAGGAAAACCTAACACTTTAGCATTTTACTTCTTCAAATGAGAAAAAAAAATTCTTCTTTGGAGCATAAATTTGCACATTTCCAACCGTTAGAACAAAGATGAAATGGTCCATTAAAGAGGCACAACGAACCTGTGCCAGTCATATTTAAACTTAAGAGTAGCTTGTAAAAGTGGAAATTTAGTAAGGAGCACGGATAAGATTAATTCAGTTCCAACATCCAGCTAATGAGATATATTTGGTAATGACAGTGGCAAGTTTATCAAACAACGATACAAAAAGGAAAGACTATGGGCAACAATAAGTTACCAAACGTCCAAATTGCAAATGAACATGGTAAGAAACTCAAGGAAAATAGTTTTTTGAGTATACAATTGATGACATGGCGATGAATTGATCCTTAGCTCGATTGTATGGGCAGTATGAAAAACTCTTACCACTAATTGACAAGGGGGAAGTGTAGTATGGGAATGCTGCCAACTTCTCATTCTCTATCTCTAGGTGTAAATTAAAATTCTCACCGCTACAGGCCTTGAAAGTTGTCCGCATAGGGAGGGATCACAGCAACATTTACTCAAGAAACTCGAAAGAACTCGTGATTGAAAGACGTTGGTTAGTTGAAGGTAAATATTCTCGCCATTAAATATTCTCGCTGCTCAAGATAGAGGCCGTGATAAAGTAGGGTTTCGCCATTAGAAAGAGAGGCGTCAAAATTGTGTAGTTAGATGAACCACCTAACTAAAGTTCAAGCTCGATTCGATAGTTGCTATTGTCGCTATCATCGCACTAGGAAAGATATTCTCAATTTGCTGTCTAATAGAATTTATTGTGACTTTTTATGTGACATCCCGATTTTCCAATTTTCGTTTCAATTAAATAAGTCGGGCATTTCATCTTCGCGTCTATAGCTTTCTTCTCTGAGTTGGCCACCCACAAGATAACTAGTCTATCAGGTAAAGCCGTTAAGGAATCTAAACACAATAGACTTGAGAATTCGACCATGAATTGGCTACTCGACCGTATTAATCTGCAAGGATCATTACGACACTGTCAGAATCGAACAGAGATCAGTAATAGGTCAATTCGACTGAGATATGTGATTAGAGTGTGGGTGATTCCACCTGATCGTAATATCCTCGTCGACCGGCACTAGACCGATTCTTCTGTCGTTTTGGGTACCCTGTGTCCGTAATCGAAACCTCGAGATTTCTACGACAATCAAGAGTCGCCAAGGTGTCGAAGATGCACTTTGTGGCTTGAGAATAATCAACCACAGGTCAATTGCACAGAAAATTCCTAAAAGTTACCCGGTAGATTAGGACGCGCTAAAGTCGCGCCAGATTGAATTTAACCGTGAAATTGAACCCGATTACAGAAATTAGAAGTTCTGTCAAGTCACAATTCATTTTAGGAATGTCGACTCATCTCCAGAAGATTTTTCTACAAACCGAGATTTTTGGCGGAAAAGCAAAGTAATGCCGTTTTTGTTTGGGATTGTCAAAGAGCCGTTTTTAATTGAATCTTCGGGATGCAAGTTGGATCATTTGATGGGAAAAAGTCATGAGACGGACGAGGATACCCTGATGGATTTAATTGGGCTTCAATTGGATGTGTTTGGTTGAGAATTGGATGAAATTGATTGAGATTGAAGAGGGAAATGTAACAAATTCGTATGCCATGGGGGGAGAGCTATTTTGCACCTATTGGCAAGGTTGTGGAGGAAGCTTGAGGAGAGAGAGTGGCTGAGGTCATGTGATGTCATGGTGGGGGCAAAGCCAATGAGAGAATGGCAAGTGTTGAGCTCTAAAGAGCCCAAGGAGACCCCCCTTGCTCAGTAGCCTTCTTCTCCCTTAACTTGTGGCTTTCTCCATTATTGTTGAAGGAGAGAAGCTCAGCAAAAACCAAAGAAACCGAGCAGCAACAGCCCTCCACCGTCGCATGCCCATCGGACTTCATTTCTTCCTCTGTTTTCTCCTCGTTTCAGTTTCTGCTCCAGCTGACCTTTCGCCAAAGATTCGAGTTAAAAGTCAATTTCTCGGATGAATCAGCGAACGCTCCACCCACGTCCGTGACGAGGACATCCAACCCGTTCCGGAGCATCCTGCCGCTCTCCGGAACGATTCTCCAGTTGTCCCGAAATCCTGAGAGAAGCTGCCGCTCGCCGGACCGTTTGGTTCCACCCTGCTCCGCCTGTTCTGCGTTTTCTTGCTGTTTCGCCCCTTTCCAACCCTTCCTTTGCCCATCCCAACCTCCTACAAGATACCCAAGACCCCCGGGAGCCATTGGTTGCCAACCACCCGCTTGCTGGAGCTCTGATCGGCCCGTTTTCGCCGTTGAAGTTGCTGGTTTCTTCTCTGCAGTTCAGTCCAAATCAGAAGCAGAAGACAGCAAGGTTTTGGAGACTTTGTGGCCCGTTTTCAAGCCCTTCCCAGCCTCCGTTGGTGTCGCCGCTTTGGGGTTTATCGACCGCCTTGGCGTCGTGGTCGCCGTGAACTCACCGGCGTGCAAAACCGATGAGTTTATCCTCTAATTCTTGCTTAGTGAGTTAATGATGCTTAAGGGGTGTTTAGATTATTCTAATTAGGTTTAGGTGGTTAGATTAGATTATTTTAATATAAATTAGATTAGTTGTGTGATTAGTTTAATGGATGTTTAATTAGGGCTAATTGTATGTTTAAATTAGTGTAATCTAGTTTAATCCCTAATTAATTATTTTTAATTAAATAATTATTTCGAATTTATAAATATTATTTTATTAAATTATATTATTCAAAAATAATATTTAATTATTTAATTTTCGGAATTAAATTTAATTATTTAATAATTTCGAAAATTATGCCGGGATGGCCGGTCGTTAGAATTTCGCGTTGATCGCAGCAGTGCGGTCGGTTTGTGTTAATTATATGTTTAAATTGAGAAATTGAGTGATTGATGATTATGGTTAATAATTCCAAAAGTGTGGAATTGTGTGAAATTGATGAAGTTGTGGTATTTAACTTGAAAATACCCGGTGTTGGCTTTTAGCACCGTAATTGATTTGTATGACTAGTTTGAATCGATTGGATTGATTGATTGATTGAATTGAGGTATGAGTTGGTTTATTATTGAATTATCAGCTTTGGCGAGCAATTGGTTTATATATGTATAAGCTTGTGTGAGCATCATTGTCAGCTTGTGTGAGCACTGTATGTCAGTTTGTGAGAGCAATGATCATTTATCAGCTTGTGAGAGCAACGATTCATATATCAGCTTGTGCGAGCTATCATCTATGTATATATCAGCTTGTGCGAGCTACCATCTATATCAGCTTGTGAGAGCATTGCATCCATTTCAGCTTGTGCGAGCCGTCATTGTATTGATGGATGAATAGATGGTATGGTTTAATAGATGATATGAATTGATAGATGTGTGGATCATATGATATCAATTGGATTGACTGAATTGATAGACCGATGGGTATGTCGGTAGTTTCAGCTTGTGCGAGTACTGTTGAATATGAATTGTACTAACGTGCAGGAAAGGGACTGAGGCGAGGTAAGCTCACTATCCTATTTGTGTGGCTAGAGTGCCTTGAGGCGTATTTTCTCCCTAATTGAGTTTTAGAGGGTATGACTCATTGAGACGTAGTCTCATCCCGATTGTGGGATAATATTTCAGGTCCCTAGATGACGGTCGTGAAGGACCGGAAGTCCTGGAGTTCGGAAGGTGGAGGCTGAAGAATCGGCGAACGTGTCTGACAAGTTGATCATAGGACAGTTCCCTAGTTGTTGAGCCTATCTATTTTGTAGACCATCCAGTGTTGTATATAAACCTATGTGTTTATAGAAAGCTTGTTTAATTGTGATTGATTGCCTGCTTTTCTATCCCAAGTTAATTGTTGTCAGGGGATTTGTTTCGCTTCCGCATGCATAATAAAAATTGAATGGGTCGGTGATGTGTCCTGGGAAGTCGCATTTGTATCGACCAGAGTGGGATGTTCGCATGCTTGGAGGATCGGGGCGTGACATTTTCTTAGACGAGGGCATATTTGTTACTTGTCTATGTAAGACCCTGTCATCATTGATATTCACCTGTGGACAGAATAGCTTTGTTTACTAATTTTTCATCAAACGGTGTCTTTCTACTCTAGTTTTTTCAACCTCTTTCCTTAAGAGATCCTCTGATTTTTCACTTGTTAGGACTGCAATATATGTCATTAAAAGAGTGTGCTCGGATTCTGCGCTTGTTCTGCATCAGCATTGCAACCATAGCGATTGAGTGCTATTGCTACTATTCGCAGGCAATACAGTTACTTTTTGCTGCATCGGCATTGCAACCATAGCGATTAAGTGCTATTGCTACTATACGCAGGCAATACAGTTACTTTTTGGAATGCATACACTATTAGACTATGATGCTAAGTTCCCTCAAAATCCTCTGTTCATTCAAACTGTTTAGTTTAATAAGGATGTTGAGTTACGAACATAGTCCTATTGTTACTAAAATAGTAGTAGCATAAGCAAATTTTATAAGACTACACAACAACTATGATAGAGGGCTTAGCTAATGTGTTTGTTGTGATGGACGCAAATCACCTTTTGTCTTGTGATCCTGGCCTTCTCTTCTTGTTTTCTCGGTCCTTGAAAATTTTAACTATAGTTTCTCCCAAACGAGCTCGTTTAAGACTACGCATGCATAGTTTGATTTAATATGTGATTTGCACTAGTAGTGGACCAAATATGAATAATTTATTTTGTTGAGAATATTTATCGTTTCGTCATATTATTAATTGTCGTTATCACTACTTTTGCACTTATTATGCATTAGGAAAGAATACATAGATGATGTGAAGATTTGGAAAGGAATAAATAAAGAAGGATTTAATTTTATAGTAGATTCAGCTAAAGTCAACCGAAAGTCATTATAAAGATAATTAATAAACACAAGACAAGAAATATCACACATGCACATGTTTCATACATACAATCATGCATACCAGTGCAGTTACTATCTCAGTGCATTTGATCCAACACAAAGCTATTACGTCTATAAGACTTTCTCCTTCAGATTGGCAATAAATCCTAGAGAACGAATGATAAAACTAAACAATTTTCAATTCTGATGTGTTTATACATCATTAAGTTTATTGGCTACATGACACTCTTTGTTAAGAACACGAAACATGGTCAGATAATCTTAAACCTGCCATTTATTTGTAGATTTCGGATATCTAAGATGGGAAGATAGTCTGTGTTCTTTAATGCCACCTTAACACTATATATTTAACTAGTCATCTTGATTATACTAATCCCGGAGGTTGGCCCTTTCACAGGAGGGTATTTTGTTTTTTGGATGAGATGTTTCACTTGACAGTGACATATGGAGAAAGTGAGCCAATTTTAGGTGAGATATTTCGACATTCCAATGCAATGTTCGTTAGTCCACCACACCATGTAAACCATTCAACCCAAAGCGTAAATAATCCAAGCCAGACATTTGCTTATCTTATATACGGAAATAATAAACATATACGCATGACGCATTAGCTCGGCACTATCGAATAGCTGTCAAAGCTTGCAGAAATACAATGAAGATAGTCACCCCCCACATAGAAGCTTTGGGTTAGTATCTTTCGGCCGATTCCATCTAACTCAACGGATAAATAGTTAGCTTTTACTCCGCTTTTTCTCTTCGACGAATGCCTGCCTAGCAGAAAAGGCTCATGGCAGGCATAAGTTAAAACTTTCCAAAAAGGGCGGAGCCGAAGAGCTTCAGTTAGAAAGCCCACATGCATTGCTTCTCACACCGATGCCTGTAGCTTCAAGTATTAAAGGTCCACCCACAAGAGCAACATGAGCATTACCGCCGCAAATTCACAAACAGACGTTCATTTTCAATCAATGATTTCATCTTCATCCTCATCCAGCATGTAGACTAGGGTCCGCTCTCTCGCAGCCAAAACACAATCCGCCCCTGTAATTGCTGTCGCAAAAAAAAAAAAAAAAACTTGATTTCACTCCGATGTTCCTCTAATATGGCCATAACTACTGTGATGTTTTGATACCTCTGTTGGGTAAAAGTAATAAGTACAGTACTAGCATTGCGCTAAAACACAGGTGGAAGCAACACTTGTGTACGTGACGAGGCTATGGTATGCATGTGAACCATGAGTGCTCTACAGTATCTTACTATACTAAATACCATGATAGTATTTATCATCACGAACATGTATGTACCAGTTCTCACTCAGTAACTCTGACCACCATAAGAAGATAATTGTTCTTTCTGTATTTGTTTGGCCACTAAGATTCATTTTTTTCGCACTTTGACCTCCCAATTGATCTAAATTAATAGGCAAACCTAATGCTTTAGTATTTTTCTTCTTGAAATGAGAAAAAAAAAATCCTTCTATGGAGCATAAATTTGCACGTTTCCAACCATTGGAACAAATATGAAATGGTCCATTAAAGAGGAACAACCGCAATGTACCAACGCCAGTCATATTTTGAACTTCAGACTAGGTTGTAAAAGTGGAAATTTATTAAGGAGCATGAAAGTGATTAATTCAATTCCACCACCTAGTCAATGAGATAAATTTGTTACTGACACTAGCAAGTTTATCAAACAATGATAAAGAAAGGAAAGACTATGGGCAACAATAGGTTTCCAAACATCCAAACTGCAAATGGCATGGTACGAAGCTCAAAGAAAATAGTTTTCAATGTATCCAAATGATGGAATGGCAATGAATTGATTCTTAACTTGATTGTATGGCAGTGTGAAAAATTCTTACCACTAACAAGGAGGAATTGCAGTAATGGGGAATGCTGCAAATCTTCTCATTTGGTGTAAGATAAGAGTCCTAGATGTGTAATTTTACTGGATTAGTGTTTTAGGAGTGAGAATGATACAACTAAGCAAAAGTGTTCTCATAAAATAGAAGCAAAAGTGGCACTACTAACCCATTGGGGTCATCGAATGCACATTTCTAAGCATACATACAATGCTCCAACTGTCAAGAAATGTTGGAACTTTGGAAGTTATGGTAAGTCAGAAAGTAAAGCATCCCATAAGATTGCAGGCATGAAATGGCATGTATATGCACATAGGAGGAAAAATTGAGCTGCTACTCCTCGTGCTGATGAGGAGAGCAGATACTAACAAATAGGAAGAGCAAAAGAACAAATGTTTATACAAGAGGTTGGAGTTCCAAACCCCAACCCAACTCTAGTGCTCTTCCTCTAAGATTTTGGAAGGCCCAGAACAGGGCTAGATTAGTTGACAAGTTCATTAGGTTACCAATTGACAGTACACCTGGTTACTGGTTCAACAAGGTCAATACCACCAGTTCTTGACCACTACTATTTCTGCCATGAAACTAGACCCAAAAGAAAAGCACAATATCCTGGTTTTTTTTTTTTTTTTTTTTTTTCCATTTTGCCATTAATGTCTTAAATAGTGAATTGACATGTATTGGAACACATAGAACTCAGGAGCACCCTATACTTATCACAAGTAAGGAATCAATATGCAGGCTTTGGATCCATAAGTTACCTTCAATTGGTAAAATTCCCAGTTATTTGCACAAGTGGTTGCACAAGTGGAAGTACACTAGCCTGCAAGATCATCATCCAGGCATCTCTCAAGTTTTCATGAGCATCATTCATCTTATTTAGCAACATAACAATTTGATGTTCCTGTTTCCAACAAAATATATTAGCCACATCTGCAAATAAGGGCTTTAAAATATGATATGTCGGGCTTTTACCTTATACAGAGCCAAATCCACATGATAGTAATTAGGAGGGATGCACAACAAGATCACTTCTAAAGGCGTTCCCGCTTCACATTGCTTGAATCATTCATAAATCACCTCACCACTGCTATACCATTTGTAACATCTAAAAATGACCATTTAGAAGGGGATATAATATGTAAACCCAATTTCATGATTCCATTAGATGAAGCTAATTCAGAGGCATCCTGTAGTCATACAGAGAAACAAAGCAGTTGTACTCTACACATGTAGATCTCTAGAGAAAATTGTAGTTTCATATTAAAGGCATATGCCTCATAGAAATAGAGTGAAATGTGAATATATCTGGCAGATGCTAAAATAGATGTAGGAGGAAATTGTTCCAATAAATTCATATCAACAATTTAAAAAAAAATAGTAAAAAAAGGCATCTCGGCAACTTCCTTGAAACTGTAATGACTAAATTATTTCCTAATCTAGAAAAATGAGATACTATTTTTCCATACACAATGATCATAAGCTAAACAGAAACCCAATCCGACAAGATCACCCAACTTAAGTTCCAATTAAATTGTCAAGTAATCAACCCGAGATCAAATAAGAAACACTAGAATATTAGGAAGAGGGTAAGTGAAAAACCATTGTTGACTACGAAACAAGGAAGACAACACCCCGCCCCCAAAGGTTTCCTTTTCTCTTTCTCCTTCTTGCATTATAGTCTCAAACTTCCGGCTAGTCAGGAAAGGAAATGAAAAATATTTGTAAAATTTTATGGTAATAGGAAAATGGATAGTAAGATCTACAAACAAACTCAAATAATTGACAAGTTGGGTAAAACCAAAAGCACAAGCAAGTAAAGGATTGCAATGTTCTCACAAACTAATTTTGAACCCGGGCAATCATACTCAAACTCCTGTTATGCATACAAAGAGATCAAGAATTTCGCATTTGGTACACATCAGTCATGAGGACCAGACTTGAAAGGGGAGAAAAGCAATCACTTCAAACAACAGATAACAGTAATGTTTTGTCCCATAATTCATATATCTCCCACAGAGGAGGCGTGTCTAAAAACACATGCATGGAAAACTAGATGAAGCATTCATAAGAAGAATGGTTGACGACCAGCAAACCACTCTAACTTGAGTCAACCTTCTCTAGTTTAAGTGCTCTAAGTATTTATGAAAACTGTAGCAAAATGACATGAAATGAAAAACTAGCCCACAAAGCAGAAGTCATTTACAATTTCATATCATCAGTTTAGCAACTAATTTAGTCACGTTGGATTAAAGCATTATTCAGCTGCTAGAGCGCATGAAAATAATACTAGGCTTGACAGCATATCATTATGACATTTAAAGCATGACAAAGTTTCACTACACCACGTATTAGAATTTTTTGGCACGCAAATGGATAGCACAACCAAGTGAAGGCCTACTAAAAGAGCTGATAGAGTACATGA
Source organism: Eucalyptus camaldulensis (assembly GCA_019915185.1). NCBI lineage: Eukaryota > Viridiplantae > Streptophyta > Magnoliopsida > Myrtales > Myrtaceae > Eucalyptus > Eucalyptus camaldulensis. Next base: position 9,864,098 of record JAHSVA010000013.1, on the reverse strand, counting down.
AGGCAATACTAAGTTGACCATACTTCGCAATATCTAAAGAATACTAAGCGGACCAACTTTCTCGATTCGAAGCAATTACAAGGAATTGAAGTGATGAAGCACTCAACCAGCCAATACTTCTTCGAATTCCACTCCGTCATCTTCACTTGCCAATTTGAAATAGAGCAAACTTCACAAAACCAATCTCCATAGCTAAAGCTCTGTGAGCAGCTGAAAACACGGTACCAATGCTGGAACAAATTGTGAGGATGAGAGCTGAAAGAGAGCTTGTGAAGGATAGAGATCAAAGAACCCAGAGGAAAGCTCGAGGCAGCTGGAGAGCGAGAGAGTGAGGAAAGTCCACTCGAGTCCGAGAGTATGTGGAGAAAATTGCAGAAGAGGAACAATTGGGAGAGAAAATAAGGAAGATAAAGAGACTCGAATACAAGAGCAGAGGCGGACAATTTCAACTCTGCAAAGCTTGTGCTAAATATAATCAGGGCAATGTGGGATGACAACATGCAAACAACCTTTTACCATTCCAAGGATGCATTGTCATGGTTCAGAGAAGTTCAAGAAACATTGAGCTCCTGATCCTTTTATGATTTTGATTTCTTTTAGAAGTGCCTTACGAAAGCTCTCTTGGATATTTCAACATTTACATCAACCAGTGGAATAATAACCGAATCCTGCCAGTGAGATAGATGAAATCAATCCAGCTACTAACATCAACAAACTACTAATAATGATCTCCATTTGTCAAACTTGACATTCCTTTTGAACGCTTTGGATCCAAATAATGGGGCTTCTAGCATCATCAACCATGAAAGCTGTGATCAAATTAGTGTAGTGTACTCAACTCAAGATGCTTGCTTTTGTGGGACATAGTATGATTCTTTTCCTTATCATTATGTGCTGTACGTGCATTAGAATTAATGCAAAACAGTTTTCAAATGGTATATAGGATACCGAAAAGTTCACTCAAGAAACTTATGGAAAGGCTTCCTGTGTTTTTCTTGTCAGCAAGTAAATGAACTAACAAGCGCTTATGCACAATATAATGAATTACTTCACTGTACAACCGATTATGTCAAAAGACATTCTAGTTAATGTCTTGCCTGGTTCGATAGTTTAGGTATATGAAAGATGGCTTCACTAACTCTACAGACATCAAGATGCATTCTTTGGGAGCCTGGAGTAGCTACACCTAGACTCAAACCAAAAGAACATGGATCCATAGTCAGAAAAATTCGAATTGCAATTTTCTCGATCAATCCAAGTAATTCACGATGCTTTTGCTTATGCCATGTTTGCTAATTTACTCACGGCCACACAACTAGGAGAAGAGCTTTCTCTTGCATTTAGCATTTCTAGATTGATACAATTACTTTAATCAACCAATTCAAATAGTTCTGAGAGATAAAACGTATGGAACTCAATGGTTGGACAAATTTTATCCCAAGTCAGTAGCATATGCATACTAAGAGATGCCCTATCAACATGCTCCTTTCACACCATAAATTCACTCTTAAGCATAATCTAGAAACATGCAATCATAAGTTGCATGTTGAGCACGGAGCCAATTAAAACCTCATATTAGTAGGACCGCCATATACAGTCCTTCATTTAGCGTTTTTTTGACCTATATAATGTGTGACAGCCTGATTTTTCGCTTCTGTCTTCAATTAAATAATTCGGGCTTTTCGTCGACGTGTCTATAGCGTCTCTGAGCTGATCACTCATGAAATAACTTGACTAATCGGGAAAGTTATTAAAGAATTTTGGATGCAACAGACTTGAAAATTCGACCAGGAATCGACTGCTCGACCGTGTTAGTCTACAAGGATCAGTTCGGCACAGTCGAAAATTTATCAGAAATCGGAAATAGGTCGATTCGATAGAAATAAAATTAGGATTGGGTGATTCCAACTAATTACAAATTTCTCGTCGATCGGCACTAAACCGATTTTTCTGTTGTTTTGGTACCCTGTGCTCGTAATTGAAACCTCGAGATTTTTTCACGACAATCGAAAGTTGCCAATGCGTCGAAAATATATATCGTGGCTCGGGAATAATCGACCACGGGTCAGTGCACCAAAAGTTCCCAAAAACTAACCGATAGTTTAAGTTGTGCTAAAAATCACATTTTGACTGAAATTAACCGATGAAATGATGTCGATTACAGAAATTAAGAATTGTCACGTATCACAATTTATCCCAAGGACATTGTTGCGTCTTCTCAAAATTTATGGATGATGGGAATTGTTCACGAAATATGCAAGATCAGCAAATTAGAAGAGCAAAGGAATTGCCACATTTTAAGTAGGATTTTAAGACTTCTAATGTGAAACAATTTAAGAGGTATTATAATTGGTTACTAAAGGACTTGACCCTACTGAATGAGATGTTAGATTGGTAATTAAATAAAGAAGAGAAGTCTTCTCAAAGAAAAAGAAATTCGTAGGAATCCATCTCTCCTACAACCTCACCTCAACTTCCTTAGTATTTAATGGAAATTGACTTGGAAAAGATAGGGGGACCACTTGATAAGGAAAGGAACTCATTCTCCATGGGAAAAGGCTATGAGAATCACTTCAAAATTCGGATTCAGCCGTTTACGTAGATTTCCAACCTTTTCTTTCATCTTCTCTAGAAGAAACAATGTTGGAAACTTGGTGGGGCCTATGAGGGTGATGGGTGGCCAAAGTTTCCATGGAAAATTAGGCAAAAGGCTGAAGGAAACTTCATTGAAACTTCCCATCAATTTACACTCTCCTTCCCCATCCTTTTTCTTACGCATAGAAGTATGTTTGCTGTGAATCTGCTTGCTGTATTTTACACGGCAGTTTCCATCTTTCCCTTTCTTCCTCTTAGTTTATTCTTCTTCCTTGTCCTTTTCAACGTACAAGCCGTTGTTTTCTTTTCCCTTGAACGTGCTACTTCCATTTTTGCTTCCTCTTGAACGACAAACCGGAGACTAAGAACAAAACAAACCAAGACGTGAACGTGACGTTACGAAAAAATTCTTGGACCCACATAAACGACAACTGCCTACCACCATGGTTTTTAAATATAAGTCGTATAGTTTTAGTGAGGAAAAACCCCCCTCACCCGCACAAGAACCGCACAACCGACCAAACTCCATACTTAGTTTCCTCTACCGAAAACTTTATAAGTTTGTGTGTTGCCGTTGCCATCATACCACTTCACAATCTTCTGCGGTTTCGGCTCAACACCATCACCAAGAGGATCAAGGCTGATCTCTGTGTTGCTGTTCAAGCACCAACGAGAGCCGCCGTTAGCTGTGATTAGGTGAGTTATCTTCTAAATTTGGACTAGGGGTTGAGTACCTCTATTAGGAATTGGTACAAGTTAAAAACATGTAGATGATGTTATATATGGATAGATCTTAGTTAGGGACATTATGATAGACATAGAAAAGCTTGGATAAGGCGTAGAGAGCAAAACAAAAGTCGTGGTGGAAAATTCGGACTAGAACAGTAGTTGATTACTGAAACAGTTTCTAGAACGTGTATGTTTTACTAATTTTGTAGACAACTTTGTGTTGCGATTTTGAAATGATTTTGTTCTGAAGAAACGTTGTGAGCATCTTAAATAATAACATATATTTTTCTCTTAATTTTTAGAAATTAAAAAGATGACGATTTTAATGACGCCATCCTCGGAACAGTAATCGAACAGTCTTGTAATCCGTGACCTATTATGATTCCGATGGCTGTTAATGACCTTTAGAGGCCGAATTTCCAATTGGTTCATTCACAAAAGTTGTTTGTTATAACTTTTAGTTTAACATACTTAAATTTCAAGTCAAACGAAGCATATTTCGACCCAAAAACGTACTGATTTCGATAGGTTTGGCTCTCTGGAACTGGATCCGATTTTTGTGCTGGATAGAAAGAATTTCTGGGCCGAATCCAGAGAGATTTGGATCTCAGTGCCTTCATGAAAAATGTTTGTTTTTATGTTTTCTAACACGTGTCCAAATTTGAGAATTTTTCGAGTTCATATGAGTGGGTTTCTGACTTCGAATTTGGGAGAACGTAATTGGACAGTTTTCTGTGAATTTGGGCTAGTAAAAATGTATGGTTGTTTTGAAGTATTCTTGCTACGAAATTTCTCAATTGATGCTATGGATGCTGTATATAATTGATTATTGAAATGTGACATTAAAGATATGCATTCACGACATGATTCCGTCACGTACCTTTGGGCCGGACGATGCTCCTTCGGTAATGCCCCACGTCAACGGATGCCGGTCGCAGTGGAGGCTGGACCGATGCTCCTTAATTGGAATGCCGTCTAGATGTAGACGTTGCCGCGCTCAACGGTGTGAGGCGATGCCCGGTTATACCGGAAGACTGTTATCTGAGCATTGACATCATTTGTGACACACGAGATGCCCGGTTTTACCGGAAGATTGTTATCTGTTGCATTGACTGTGGCCTGTATGCTTACATGGATATTCACGCCCTTGCATATGTTTATGCTAAAGTATTCCTGTGATGTGTGAACTTGACACTGTTAGGAATATTTTATTTGATGCTAATATGCAGGAACTTACTGGTGTTAAAAGAGTGGTAAGAAGTGTGATTAGATTGCATGTTGGATGTACCCTTCACCTAATCTGGAATTAGGAGATTTACTCGCTGAGATGTGATCTCACCCCTTAGTGGGCTAACATTTTTCAGGTCCCTAAATGGAGGAAGGCCAGGTCGTGTACAGTCGATTGCGGTAAAGGAGGAATAGGACTCTCGTTATCTCCTTCCAAGTGATGACGGGTTTTCCGTCAAGACTGGATGTAGGGTGACAGCTCACCCCCGAGATATTGAGAAATATGGTATTGTAATAGTAAACCCCAGTCTTATAGATAGAAGCTTAGTTAGTAGGTAATCAAACAGCTTCACTTTTTTTTGTATCAGATCTTGGGGTATTAAACTGGTCTATATGTATAAGTACTGTGATGTTGTAGTTGTGATTTGTGAAAAATAATATCCTACGTTTCTATCTCACTGTTTTGTTGTATGGAGATTGTTTTACGTTTCCGCATGTGCAAAATTAAAGAATGGGTCGACAACAATTCCTGGGATGTTGCAAATTTAATATCGACCATTGAGGGATGTGCATGTGCCCGGGGTTCGGGTCGTGACATAATGACCTTTGGCATGCTATCAAATACTTGTACATATAAGCTTTTATTTAGTACTTCTAGCATTCTAGAATCAATCAAACGTTGAGAATCTTTATTTTTCTGCATAGGATGAAGAATCTTACCCAGAGATTAATGACAAATGACGCATATAGAAAGCCTTTTCTCCTATTTCCGTTAGTGGCCTGATAAGCAGAATCATTTTGCCAAGGAACACATTAATTTCCATGACCATCTCCCCTGGATTCCTTGGATTCAAGTCGGAAAACAATGACGACACTATCAACCAGGAAACAATAATGAAAAGATCATAAATCTTGAAAGATATTGCAAGTAGGAAATACAAATGAAAATTGGGCAATAGATCTCAAAAGAACAAAGGTAATTTACCTGCTTTATGTACCTTTGTCAGTAAATATGGATCATTTCCATTATATTGATTGATTCGAGTCATCCATAGAGTCTGATCCAATGTATGTCGTTTCGTCATCTGTAGTATCAGCTTTCGAGTCATCCGTAGAGTCTGATACAATGTATGTCGTTTCGTCATCTGTAGTATCAGCTTTCGAGTCATCCGTAGAGTCTGATCAATGTATGTCGTTTCGTCATCTGTAGTCTCACAAAGCTGATAAATCTTTGTTCCAGGTAATTCTGGAAGTGTTTTGAGTGACTCGCATCCTATGATACTCAGAGTTTCCAAACACGTCAACATATCGAGACCTTGAATTTCGACTAAGGTTTCGCAGTCTATAGCATATATTTCCTTCAGACTCTTGGATTTTGGAAGGAGCAGCCTTCCGATTGAAGTGCACTGGTTGATATCCAATGATTCTAAAAAAACCAACCTATCAAGGCCTTGAAGTTCGGTTAAGTTTTTGCAGCCTCTAGCTGTTAATTCCTTCAAACTCTTGGATTTTGGGAGGAGCAGGCTTTTAATTGAAGTGCACCCAGAGATATCCAGCACTTCCAAAAACTCCAACCTATCAAGGCCTTGAACTTCGGCTAAGTGTTTGCAACCTCTAGCAGTTAATTCCTTCAAACTCTTGGAGTTTGGGAGGAGCAGGCTTTTAATTGAAGCGCACCTAGAGATATCCAGCAGTTCCAAAAACTCCAACCTATCAAGGCCTTGAACTTCAGCTAAGTTTTTGCAGCCTCTAACTATTAATATCTTTAGACTCTTGGATTTTGGAAGGAGTAGCCCTTCAATTAAAGTCCACCTAGAAATATGTAGTGTTTCCAAGAACTCCAACCTATCGAGGCCTTGAATTTCAGCAAATTTCTCAAACGAACCAGCTTCTACTATCTTCAAACTCCCGGATTTTGGAAGGAGTAGCCTTCTGATTGAAGTGCACCTAGAGATATTCAGTTCTTCTAAAAACTCCAACCTATTGAGACCTTGAATTTCGACCAAGTTTTTGCAGCCTCCAACATCTAATTTCTTCAGCCTCCTGGAATTTAGAAGGTCCAGCCTTTCAATTGAAGTGCACCATTGGATATTTAGCATTTCTAAATACTTGGACCTATCAAGGCCTTGGATTTCAGCTAATTTCTTGCAGAGGCTAGCATCCAATCTCTTCAGACCCTCGAACTTTGAAAGGTCCAACTGTTTGATTGAATCCCCATAATTGACAACCAAGCCTTCCAAATATATCAATTTATCAAGACCTCGAACTTCAAGTAGATTATTGCAAAACATGACAATTAATGACCTTAGATGGACAAACTGAGAAACGTCCAGTGTTTTGATAGATCGACAACTTGAAAATTCCAAGAATTCCAACTTGAAGGGCGTGTTTAGGGATTGTGCTGATTCTGACTCTTCAACGTCTATCAATTGGGAGTATTCTGAACTCTTTAATAGTGTTGATGGAAGCTCTGGGATGCACTCGAGACATTCACAGTGAATAAATTCTAGTCTCTTCATATGGGTTAAGTGGGAAAATGATGGCAATTTGTGACTTTGACAGGTGATTTGCAATTTTGTTAAGCTAGAAGGAAGGTCTGGCAATGATTGGAGCTTGTGGCAATAACGAAAATCAAGGCACTGTAGGGAAGAAAGATTACACAAGCTTTCTGCCATTGCCCTTTCCAATTTGTCGCAACTCAAAGCATCTAACTTTCGGAGCTTTTTCAGCCTCCCAATACCGTTGGGCAATTCTTTTATACCACTATGAGAAATATCTAGAATCTCTAGATTCTCCAAACACCTTATGCTATCTGGTAATGCAGAAAGGGATGTAGTACCAGATAGATCGAGTTGCTTCAGTGCTTCTAATTTACCTATTTCTATTGGAAGCTCCGTAAGGCTCGTACAATGGTATAGCTTCAAGCAAATGAGGGCCTCCATGTCTCCAATCGAAGCGTCAATTCGCTTCAGTCTCGTGCAACAATCGAGGATGAGAACCTCTAACTTCTTAAAAGCTGAGAGGCAGTCTGTATTTTCCAATTCACAATATGAAAGGTCGAGATATTTGAGCTTCTCTGCCATCTGGTAAAAAAAGATAAAAATGATTGTCGAGGGGTGAGTCTAGAGTGGTTATGATTCAAAAGAAAGCATAAAGGGGAGGAAAAAAAACACTTCAGTTCTTACCATGAAAAAACTCCATCCTTCCCATTTCTCATTTATCTTGCTTAATGACAATTCGAGTACAACTAATTTCTCTACATGAAAATTGTTTACTTCAAAATTCATGGGACAATGCGGCCATCGAAGCCATCTTAACTTCTCCATCGAGTCATTAAAATCTCCACTAAGATGTGCCCCGTTTAGATGAAGGAATCTTAGACTCGTCAAATTCTTGAATTGTTTTCCTTTATAAATGTCACCATCTCGCTTTGCTATGCCGATAACTGCTGGATAGCCTTTTCCCAGATCAATCCCCTCAATCTTTTCCGTTCCCTATAAGCAAGAATCAATAGTCATTAGTACTATATCCAACTAAATTAATCAAATATCATTTGTTCATATTGCTATTGACGTGCATTAATGTGTTCATGAGACCAGCAATGTGAAGATATGATTCTTCTTTTTATGACATTAAACAATATTTAAAAAGGCTAACAAAGTAAAGGATGTCAACTTCCGTTTCGAAATTTGGCCATACACATTCGGATCTTAAAAAGAATTATGGTGTAATGGCTCGTATAGAGTACAAACCTTACAACTTGTAATCTTCTTTCTGGAACTGTAATTTCATTATCATACTAGTGAAGACATGCGTGCAATGGATGGAAAATAATCAAATTGCAAAGTGCAAAATCAAAATTTTAGTCGGTCAATTTTAATAGAAATATACTTTTTCTATCAAGGAGACTTCTTCTATCAAGCAATGCATGGGTGAAAGGATAGATAAAAGCAAGAAAAACCTCAGAAGCAGCGAGTCGGCGAGCAAAACTCAACTCACCACAGATTCGGTGTTATTACGGAGACTTCTAGCAAACAAAATAGGTTAACAAGTTAGAAATAAAACTTTTTTTTTCTTTTTCAACGCATTCATAACACTTCAAAATGGAAATAACCATTCTGCCTGCTCCAAAAGTCAGAACAGAAAGGGGAAAATGAAGAGATCACGAAATCCCGGGCTAATTGTTTTTGATGAAAGAAATTAATTTCTCGCCATCGATTCAGATGATTGAAATAACTCAAAAAGACTTTTTTCGAGTAACTTTTATTCTTCATCTTTTGTTTTTTCCCAAGAGCATGTACTTTGGCCAACTTTTTTTTTTTTTTTGGTGGTATATCCCTGAAACTTGTTGACACGTCGAATTATACATGATTTTTTTCATAGTTTTCTGGAATCTGAGCATTATTTGATCTTTTGACGGGAGAGCATGATATTTACTTTTGGTTTTTTATTAGTCGTGGCGAGCAATCTATCTCGCCCTTTGCTTCAACCTATAGATTTTGTCTAAAGGTATTTTGGGAGTACTTATAAAGGAACCTGGCTGAAAAAAAAAAAATCTATGTGAAGTGATTTTTATTAAAAGTATTGATTTAACATAATACAAGAACATGAAAATCGCAAAAGTCATCTCGACGGAAAACAAAGCTTTTCAGCGAAGAGGGCCGTTTCTCAAGTGAAAAAGTGATACGTGAAATACAATATTTTATTAATAAATATATCAAACAAGAGATTTAATACGTATATATATTGCAATGGACACTTAATTTCATATGATAGGGAGTATTAATATATGATAGATAAACCACAAAAAAGGAAATACTTTCTAAGAGAGGGCAACCTCCCTACTTTCTAATCACGTCAATGAAACACTGGAGGGCGATAGTAGTGAAGATTCTCATTTTACTATAGCAAGCACTAAGAAGTCGACCAACATTACTCGTAACCATGGAACATGGACTAAATGAGAAAAAGAAACCAAACGGTTACCTTATTATACTTTATCACTTCTTGGACTTCTTCTTGGTCCCATAACCTGCTCCGGTACCGAGGCTCCCGTTGGTTTTCCTCGCAGACTATTTTCCTACCAAGATCTCTCAATTGGTCATGCATTCTGAGCTTATGATCATCTCCAACTTTTATCAATGACATGAATATCAATACTTCAATTCCCTCCTCTGGGAAAAAGTTACAAGCGTCCCACATATAGGATGTGATATTCTTGTCAAAGCCGATGAAAAAACAAGCAATATCCAAAAATATTTCTTTTTGCTCATGGTCTAATCCTTCAATACTTATTTTTAACTTCTCTTCCACTGCCTGAGGAGGCACTTTTTTTAACTTGTCTATTGTACCTCTCCAAGAGGCTAGCTCTTTTCCACAGAACAATGAACCTAAAACCTCAAGGGATAAGGGAAGCCCTCCAGTGATGGATACAACTTCACGAGTGAGATCCTCAAATTCCCTCGGAGGAAAGTCGTTTCGAAATGCATGTTTGCTAAACAAAATAAAAGATTGATCGGGATCCAATTCCCTAAGGTCATATTTGTGGTCCACCCCAACTAATTCAAGAATTCTCTTGTTTCTGGCAGTAATAATGATCACACTTCCCAAAGAAAACCAATCATGATTACCGGCCAAACACCTCACTTGATCGACTTTATCCACATCATCAAGAAGAAGAAGGACCTTTTTATTTTTAAACCTAGAGGAGATCAAATTAATCCCTTCATCCTTATTACGAACTTTATTTTTTTTATTCAATATATCAGAGATTAACTGACTCTGTAAGTAATGAGCACCACGCTTCCATGATTCCCTTATATCAGCAATGAAGCTACGATGCTCAAATTGATTGGATAGCTTGTTGTAAATGGTTTTAGCAAGAGTAGTTTTACCAATGCCTCCCATTCCATGGATGCCAACAAATAGGAGGGCATGAGATCTATCATCCAGATTTTCCATAACGTTCTTCACATGACTATCAATTCCGACCAAATTCTCAGAAATAATCAACTCAAACTTTTTCTTCAATTCACTCAACACTTTTCGAACAACTGATTCCACCAACTCTGTTTCAGGCCTGTCAAATGTGACAAGAGTTCAAATATGTGGCAACAATAATTTTATATTGTTTATCTATTGAGAATGAAGTAATAAACGAATCCTGGATAAATTGAAAAAAATTTAAGAATCGTTTGTCACACCTCCATATATTATCTTATATGCTAAGAATAAAGTTTTGAGAAATGCTTGTGGTTGTTTCACATGGCGTCCCCCCTTCCACTATTACTCCAACATAATTTATTAAATTAGAAGAAACTTGAGGGCATCACTTATGAACCTTGAATATTGTATATGTTATGAATTTGAACCAAATTTTAGATCTGTTGTTTGTTAAAGATACTAGGGATGATGTGGACATAACTTTGAAAACTTTCTAGAGCCTTTGAATAATAAAAAATCCAATAAGCCAACCTAGTATGAGAGTCAGCAATCAATCAATAAACAAGTCATAACTTTTGATGTGAGACGATTTCAACTGCTGTAATACCAATCCAAAAAGCAGTTCAGATTGTGATATTGTGAACAACTTGAATGCAATCAAGGGGATTTCTCCTTGTTTGAGCAATTCTACATGATTGCAAGTTTCTACTTGTGTTATCATTACAGATTGGTGTTCTTATCAGTTTTCATCGCCTCTAGGGATGATAAGTTCTTGTACTTTGTTTTCCTTTTGAGTAACTATGTTCTTTGATTTTAATTGATCTAAGTAGAAGAATAATTTTTTGCCAAAATAAGAACATTGATTCAATATATTTAGTTGTATGAGATAGAAATTACTTGTTGAAGATAGGAAATGCATTGAAAATTATTCAAACAAATATATAATATAAATAATCCCTTTTTCCTTCTTTTTTTATATTTTCCATCATCACATATAACTAATGAAACATTTCTTTTGTAAAATAGTTTTAATAGCAACTAGTCAACAATATTAATGATTTAATATATGTAACTTGAGAAGATAAAGAATTATGCCTTTGACAATCACTATGCACGGTATATGATGTTACGAGCTCTAAATAAAAATCACCAATAAGTTGTACTATTAATCTCAAATAAAAATGTAATTAGAAAAGTTTGTGACGATGACTAGTGTAACGTACACTATAAACATGAAAAAAAAATGGCACAATGTTACAAAATCTTTGGATATAAGAGTAAAAACTCAATCAAAAAATCTTATCATTCAAGTGAATGGGATCATACCAATAAAATCTATAAGTAGATTTGTCAATATCATTAAAGCAAAACACTAAAAAAAAGAGAGAATAATTTATCAAACTCATGCTTCGCAGGATCTTACTGCCAACATGATCTTTCTGTTTATATATATAGAACGAGCGGGTGAGAATCAGAACAACCAGCAAACACCCACACCTATTAAAAGAAAGTAGAGAATGCCTTGGTGAGAAATTTTACCCATCGGCTTTGTATCCTTTCAAGTTACTGACTTCAAGGAGTGCTTGCTTCCATTTCTCCAAAATCGATGGGTCGAAAGAAGACCTCTTAAGCAAACGCTTCTCACGCTTATGAAATTCCTTTCCAAAACTCCCGATTTGATGTCCCACGTCACATGGTTTCACTTTGTAGAATATAGGCAGCACTATCTGCCCGTTATTGTTCTTGCGCTCCATTATTTGAACCAGTTCATTCAAGCACCAACTGCTTGTACCATAATTCACAGAGAAAATGGGGATCAGGACCTTACTATTCGTGATGGCTGCCATGAGCTCTGGTCTGATGTCCTTGCCTTGGCAAAGCTCGTCATCATCTCTGAAAGTGTGAATTCCAGCTCTGAGGAGCCCATCGTAGAGGTGATCGGTGAAGCCATCTCGAGTATCTGGGCCTCTGAAACTCAAGAACACCTCGTAGCTGTTTCCAGTCGATGCACTTTTGTTAGTTTCTGTCGGAGACGAACCAGATCCAACGAAATTAGTTTCTGTCAGCACAGTCATTGAACCAGATGCACCAGTATCAACATCCTCTGCATTTCCACTCACATTAGTTTTCCTCTTCTTAATGAGAGGATGCATTTCGGCCTCTGACTCTGCCATTGAGTTCAGCTTTCAAGCCCTAAACGGAGAAAAGAACCAGAATGCCCCTCAGAAAACAGGAAATGCCTTCTCGCCTCTTCTATTGTGGTCTGTTAAAATTTCAATACACATGAAGCGGTGGATATGTTCGGAAGATGAAAAGCGTAGAGAGACTTATGACGAGGCTGCGACAGGGATTTGCAGGAGAAGATGAAAGATGGGAGAGAGAGAGAGAGAGAGAGAGAGAGAGAGAGAGAGAGAGATTCGTCTGTCCGATATTTTCCAAACGAGTGCTCGGAATATATAAAAACATCAAAGCATCGGGACAGTGAAGAGTCCCCTGCTTAGTCCATTGCTTGCACCGTCGAACCATCCTTTTCTTTTTCTCATTTGTTTTCCATAAGAGAAGGTATTTTTGTTAATTATATTTCAGCTCTTGATTCCACTTACGAATTTTTTTGGTCGTAATCCCATATGGAATTTACCCTTCTTACTTTAAGCCTTTTAAAAATTATACCATCAAACTAATAAACTTCATTTTAATACTGAAATGTTGTATTACAACAATCACTTATTCTAAAAAAATTGTATTATGTACATGTGTCAATGATCATAAATATTATCAAATTGCTATATATATTTATTTATTTTGTTCCCGAACACAATGAGAATAATGTATTTTTGGTTCTTCTTCTATCTTAATTTTCCCTTCTTTTTTTCTGTCGAACCTTAATTTATCCTTCAAATCTCATAAATAAATCCAAATGCCTTCTTGCTTTTGCTTTTCTTTATCGTACATATATTTTTTTTATTGATTTGATTTATCTGGTTGGCATGCACCAATAAAATTCACGTATTGCCTTCGTGTGGTGGAAGTTTCAATGCAGTGGAGAATTCAAGGCAATCCTACCTAGGAAGAAGATAATATGTGAGAGTTTCGGTGCACAGGAATGAAAAAAGATAAAACCAAAAATAAAAGAGAATTGCTATTCTGATACCGTAAATTAGAATGGTCGATTCCATGTCTAATCCTATGCACAATCAAGAACTGAAGTAATTACTAATTTTTGGAACCAAGAACTAAACTAATTACTAATTTTTGGAACCAGGGCCAGGGCTGGAGCCTACCTGATCTAATAAAATGGATCACTAAAAACGAAACCTCATGGTTAGCCTAAAACTGGGAAGAAGAGAAAATAGATGAGGCCTATATCTTGTTTCTTTTTGTGAAAAAATAATAGTTTTGGCATGAACGCAAGCCCCGCAATCAGAACCTGAACCTTTTTTCCTTCGTCCTAGAACATTAACGAACTATGAAAGACGCGTGGAGGTATTTTTATGGCATTGGATAATAGTTGTGTTTGTTTCATGAAAAACCTAACATGAAACATAATATTTTTAAGAAATATTTTTTGGAAAACCATTTTTCAGGAAAACTAAAGTTTTGACTGACAATATTTTCTGATATTTAGATTGTATTTGAAAAATGATTAAATGACATTTGGTGCCTCTTATTATCAAATTAATTTGTTGTGTCTATGATACTTAATAAATGGATTTTTCTCTATTGGTTTAGTTAATCTAGAATTTGAACTTGCAAAATGAAAAATGAAAAGGAAATCAGAATTCGTACACGTTTTTTTTTTCCTGAAAATGGACATGATCTCCGGTTACATTTCGGGCCATTCATCAAGTGAATTAGCTAATAGGAATAGCGATCGCAGAACCCATGGAACCAAAAGGCCGAGAAACAATCAGGTCGAACTCAAAAGGAAATCGTGATGATCGTTTTTTTTTTTTTTTTTTTGGGATCTGCAGATCACTCTTGGATCCAGAAATAGCTGTCTCCACAGCCGATCACCCATAAAAAGCGCAAGGACTCTAGAACAGATCGCCACCAAAAGATCAAGCAGGGCTGGACCGAAGAGGCGGCACGACGAAGAGCGACAGAGGAGAGAGCGAACTGAACTCGTTCTTATACAAATACAGGTCCTTCACCGCGGAACCGTTCAAGGCCGGGGACAGCAGCGGGTACTCCAGGTTCTCCCTGGACACGTTGAGGCACAAATCGTCGTCCGAACCGCCACCGCCGCCGCTGCCGCCGCCCCCGCCCTGGCCGGTGGCGCAATCGCGGGTCGGGCTCGGGGGCTCCGGGTTCTCCGGAGGGGCAGCGTCGCACTCCCTTGCATTGTGGCGGACCACATTCGAATCGATTCGATTCGAACGAGAAGACGAAAAGAAAAATCGAGACTTCGGGACGGAAGAGAGATTTCGACAAGGGGAAGGGGACGATTCTTGGAACGACGAGCGGAATTTCGAAGAAATCGGCGGGGGAAGGGAAGGGAAGGAGATGGTGACGGTGAAGAAGATGAGCGTCGGTAAAGAAGAGCCGAAGAAGAAGGGCGAGCGAAAAATCGAAGGGAGAGCGAACAGCGTACCTCAGAAAAAGCGAAAGAACTTGGAACAGTGTTGAGCGTCGTTGAAGAAGTGCCAGACCTTCAATGATGAAGAAGATCTGGACCTTCAATGGCGAAGAAAATGAGCGAAAGATCGAAGGGAGAGAGCCGCGTACCTCAAGAAAAGCGAGAGAGTCTGGAGAGGAAAAGGGGAGAAAAGGTGAAAAGGGAAAGTCTTTTCACCTGAGGAGGAGGAATTCGTTTTTCTAAATTAATACATAATATTTGTGTTGATGATAAAATATTTTTCGTTGATCAAATAATTTTTAAAGAATTAAATGATTGAAAATCAGGAAAATGCTTTTTGGTAAAATACTTTTAGTGAAACAAGCAAACCCAATAAAGATATAGTGAATTTTTTTGAGAGAGCACAAGAAATTCTCAAGTTTTCAGTTTTATATTTATATAAATAGATAATGTTTAGAACTTAAATAAAGCTTTTTTAACCATAGAAACTTAAATAATTCTAACTCCACAAAGTTTTTTTGGTCAAAAAATTCCACAGAGTTTATAGAGCTATTTCCTTACCTACATAGTATCAAAAGTAGTCTCATCTTTCGGATTATTATCATTTTTAGAATAAATTATTTAATTTCAAATATGTTGAGTTTATATATATATATATATTGAAATCAATAAATTTGACTTTATTTTCTTTAATATTATGAAATGGTCATGCTCTTGCATGTTATAAGATGATTTTATTACTGTGTTTGGACAAAATGATAATCTAGAAGGGTACAAGCTTCTATGTACTCGCTTATATGGTGATCATATGCACAAACGTTCTAAGAAAGTAAACTTTTGATCATCATATTCTTGTGAATTAGATTTTAATCCTAATAAATTTTTTAGCGACAAAACTAATCAAAAACATATTCATTAGATTGATTAAATGCTTTCGGCCCTTGAAGAAATTAAATTCATTTCCCTAGATAATCTAAATCAATTACATATTTGTGTGCCCTTTTTTGCTAGTGAATTAGATTAGTGAACTAATCTACGCAGACTAATTCCCAATTTTCTGATCAAACACGATTTTGTTTTGGATATAATTTTCCATGTCATTTTTTTAACATGGATTTTTTAATGCTACGTCAAACAAGTAACAATATTTTTTAACGTGGATTTTTTAATGCCATGATCATACCTGCTTTGAGTCAAAAAATGCTACTTTATCTCATGGTTTTTCGACTCCAAAATCCGAGCTTCAGGCGCGCTTCTGAAACACAACCACCCTACAAAAAGAAGCAAAACACCAAAAAAAAAAAAAAAAACCCAACTTTTATTCATCACATAATAAATCTCAAAGCAAATTTAAAACAATCAAAACATGAAGAGCTTATCATGAAATTGCTAGAACCCAGAGAACTGTGAACAAAAATACGTTGCTTCTAAATCTTTCAATTCAAAGAACCTCGTACAAGAGAATAGAAAGGCATGAAAATTCAAGAATGGATGCTGGAAAACGTATATTCGAGAAAAAGCCCACCCAAAACTCTGCTGGGGACAGACAGGTATAAATGAATAGATAAGGTAAGGGGAGAATTTCGAAAGAGTTCGAGAATGTTCGAGGATTTGACGGCACAATTTGAGAACCCACCGCTTTGTGACACTGGTAATCTTCTCAAGCAACCGCTTTTACCCACTACTTCGATTCCGCAAAGGGGGAGAAACCCACGAGGAAAGAAGAATTGCAGGGAGCCCCAAATTGCAGATTTGTTGTTACGAAGAACGGGAAGCGAGAGCACGAGCGGTCCGTACGTCGATGGCGAAAGTGAGAGCACCTCCAAAAACGACGCGAGAGGAGCTACAACAGGAAGAAATCGAACGAACAGCAAAACGCAAACGATCTACGACTAACCCTCTCGCTCAATCGAGCGACAAATCAAAGCCTGATAAAAAAAAAAAAAAAAGAGGCAAAGGGGAGCCATGAAAAACAAAGCGAGAATCGCCAAAGAGAGAGAGCAAGAATTGCCAAGGAGAGAGACGCCTACCGTTTCTCAAGACTAGTTGCGGCAACAAAGGAGGAGGAAAGGTGTCGCGACTCTGTCTTCTCCGGCGAACTACGCGAAGAGGAGGAGGAGGAGAAACAAACTTCACGAGAGAGGAGAGTGAGACGAAAAGATGTCTGCCAAGAAGTTTTAAAAAGGATGAGAATTAATAAACAAGCTCCGATAAAATTTGGATACCCATATAACGGTGGATTTGTTGGGAAGATGAGTGGAAAGAGACTTTGGACGAGTCTTCGTTGAACTTACTCCATTGCATGCACCGTTGAACTTTCCTTTTCCTTTCCTTTTGTTAAGTTATTTTCCACTGGAAATGTATTTTTATTGAATATATTTAAGCTCTTGATCCCACTTATAAATTTAATCCCTCTCACTTTACACCTGTTAAATATTATACTGTTAAACTGATAAACTTCATTTCAATATTTATAAGTTTAATGAGATAACACGTGTTGAGGATGACAACAAATTATTAACATGCTATATATATTTATTTTGTACCCATCTCAATGAGAAGAATTTCTTTTTTGCTCTGATTGTGCCTTAATTTCTCCTTCAAATCTCATAAATTAATCAAAATGCCTTTTTGCTTTTGCTCCCACTTTATTATATATATATTTCCTTATTGACTTGATTTATCTAATCCAAACAGTTGGCATATATGATAATTCAAATTTGCCGAGCTGGATATAAATATGTAATTTGTTGACTGGGACCGATCATGCATTTATAGTCGTTGCCTTAATGTTGGGGAAGTTTCAAAGGACAAGAGAATCCAAGGCAATCCTTCCCTGGAAGAAAATAACATGTGAGCAAGTTTCGATGCAAAAGCAAGGAAAAAAAATAAAACCAAAAATAAAAGAGGATTGCTTTTTTTATATCCATAGAAAGTGGTCATAATGGATGAATATACAAAGCGTCAAGATAATTGCTGCACCATTGCACTTTCCTTTGCTTTTTCTAATTTATTTTTCATTAGAAAAGTTACTTTTGTTGAATATATTTAAACTCTCGATCCCAATTACAAATTTAACTTGAATCAATTAGGTACTGCCATATAAAATTGATGAATTTCATTTCACTATTGAGATGTTGCATTATCAACGATCACTTAAAATTTATATATATATATATATGTGTGTGTGTGTGTGTGTGTGTGTGTGTGTGTGTGTGTGTGTGTGTGTAAAGACTTCAGATGATTATTGTGACATCCAGAATTTTCAGTATTGTTTTCTATTAAATTAATCGGGCATTTCATTGACGTGTCTATAGGGTTGTTCTCAGAGCTAATCACTCTCGAGATAACTAGACTAGCTGGGTATGCCATTAAAGAATATTAAGGCAATAG
Source organism: Eucalyptus camaldulensis (assembly GCA_019915185.1). Lineage (NCBI taxonomy): Eukaryota > Viridiplantae > Streptophyta > Magnoliopsida > Myrtales > Myrtaceae > Eucalyptus > Eucalyptus camaldulensis. The sequence goes on along the minus strand of JAHSVA010000013.1, from coordinate 9,845,635 downwards.
ACTTGAGAATTCGACCAGGAAGCGGCTTCTCGACCGTGTTCATCTTTAGAGGTCACTACTGCACAGTTAAAGATCGAATTGAGATCAGAGATAGGTCGGTTCGACTGAGATGTGTGGCCAATCGTGGGTGACTCCACTAAATTGGAAAATTCTCGTCGACCGACACTAAATTGATTTTCTGTCGTTTTGGTACCCTGTGTTGGTAGTCAAGCCCTCGAGATTTTCACGACAATTGAGAGTCGCCAATGTGTCGAGTGGGTTTATTGTGGCTCGAAGAAAATCGACCATGAGTCAATTGCCCTAAAAAGTTCTGAAAACTACCCGGTAGTCTAGGTCACACTAAAAGCACGCCGGAGTGAAATTAACCGTCGATTTGAGTCAGATTTCAGAAATCGAAAGTTCAGTGATGTCACAAGCTATTTTAGGAACGTCAACTCAGTCTCAGAAGATTTTTCGGAGGTTCCGAGATTTTTACGGAAATTGGGTTCGGACGTCGTGGAAGTTTGGCCGAAGTTCAGATTGGCTAAATTAATGGGAAATTTGACTTTCGGGTTGAGCCTTTATGTGTCGGGGATTTATAGAAAATCACTGGGGATTTTTCTACGTCGAAATTGGACCTCAATTTGGGAATTTATTGGAGAAATTGAAGTTCAAATGGTGAAATTCGTATCATCCCCTCACCCTAGCAATATTGGACTACTTGAGAGGTTATGGAAGTCATTTGGATGGTCTAATGAGGGCCAAGTGTTTTTACTTGGCTAAGAGTGATTCATGGAGATATTCTTGCAAAATATCCAACCAAGTGGAGCCCAACTCTCCCTCATCCTCTCCAAATTGTTGCCGTGAGATGCTTCCCTTCCATCATTCCCATTTCGTGCGACTGCTCCCTCCATCTCTACCTCTCGTCCGCGTGAATTCCATCGCAAGAAGATAGAGGCAGCAGCCACGCCAACTGCACATCTTCAGTTCAACGGACGGAGGTCAGCAAGCGGTGAAGACCCCATCTCCATGGATGTCACCTGACTGCACGCCACCGCTCCATCTCCACGCTGCCACCTGCCCGCTCCTCCTTTTGCTTCGGTCAACAAGCAAATCACCGAAGCCTTGGTTGACCGCTTGAAGCCCACGATTCCACCAAGTTTGGTCGGCCACTCACGCCACACCAACAGAGAAGCCGCGGGAACGGAGGCAGTCAACCATGCCATCCACCGAAGACCAGTACTCCCTCGCACGGCCAGGCGTCCTCCATCGTCCACGAGCAGTCCATGATTTCACCGTTGGTTGACTCTGTCGGCTACTTGTCTGCTTCTTCGTCCGTCCATCCGCGTGAGCAACAACCCACCGAAGGAAGAAGTCTCCACGCGTCCGAGTCTGCTCTTGGCTCGGTCAACACCGGCAGCAACCGAAGCTGCTGGTTGACCGCAAAAGTCCCACAATCGTGCAGCAGCTCCTTGGACCACCGAAGCCGCAAGCCCAGTCCAACGTCTCTTGCGGATTCCCTTGCTCGGCCCAGCAGCTGGACCACTTGAAGTCCACGCAAATTCCAGCCTAGTGAATTTCTTTTGGACCACAAGTTAGGCCCAGCAAAATTAGCTCCAAAGCCCAGCAAGGCCAGCAGTTTTCAACCCAAGGGATCAGCCCATTTTCAGCTTAGTTTCAAGCCCGATCGAATTATCTCAGCTGCAGCCCAGTCCAGTCCATGTGAGTTAATTGGCCAAGCCCAATTTCCAGCAAAGAAATTTGAAGCCCAAGTGAAGTCAGTCCAGAACTTTCAGCAGGCCCAATTCAACTTGGGTCTGGCCCAAAAGCAAGAAACAAATCTCAGTTGGGCTGAGATTTGTTGGGCCAAGCTTAAGGCCCGGTCCAAGCCCGCCGGTGTTGTCGGAAGTCCGATTTCGGCCGCCGTCGCGTCGCCGTTGCGGTGATTCGATCTCCGCTTTTGTCAAGTGAGTTTTACTCACTAATGCTTTATTAGTTTTCTAATTATGTCTTAGGGTTGGTTAGATTTAATTACATGCACTTAGGTGGTTAGATTAGGTTAGAACAATTAATTTAGTGACTTAATGATGCATGTTAGGTGGTTAGACCTAGCTATTAGCAAGTAGAAATGTTTGGTTATTTATTGAATGCATCTCGGGATTTTTCCCGACCCGTTTCGGGCTCCAATAAGGCAATATAGGCCTAAATTGGATTTTTAATGTTTATTTATTTATTTTCGAAATTTATTTATTTAATTAATTATTTTTCCGGAAATTCAACCGGGATGTCCGGTGACCGGAATTTCGTGCCGATTGTTGTGGTGCAGTCCGTTTATTTAATTGAGCTCTACGTTGTGTGGAATTGAATTTATTGTGGAATTTTAGGAATTGTCCTAAATTGTTTGTTATTGAATATTTGATTGGTAATGGCCAAGCATGGGTATATAGCGCCAGTACGTTGATGGGCTATATAGTAGGGAGGATGGTGAGATCAATCAGGTACGATATTATTGGACATACGTGGTTCGGTGATTGGAAGTATCACTGGCGAAAGCAGCGCCTTAAAGAACGCACGTAAATGACTTATAGACACACGTGGTTCGGTGGTTATGGGAATATCACTGGTGAAAACGGCGCCTTAAAGAACGCACGATGTTGTCTATAGCCGATGTCACCTTGGCGAAAACGGCGCCCTTGAAAGGACACGTGGTTCGGTGATCAAGGTTATCACTGGTGAAAACGGCGTCTTAAAGAACGCACGGTGTCAGTGATCGGTATGTCATTGGCGAAAACGACGCCCGAGAAACACATGTGATTTGGTGAATGAGTACACCACTAGGAAAGCGTGGTATGAGTGGAAATGACCTAGAGAGGGTCTGACTGACATGTAATCGACTTAGTCGATTGATCAATGCTTGATCGGATGTCGTGAATTGTTTGAATACTTGTGTTTAACTTTGAATTGCAGGTTGGAACTGAGGCCAAGGTAAGTCCTCTGACTCGTGTTGTGCTTAGGCAACCGTATGGCGTATTAGTTTATTAATCGAGTCTTAGTGGGTAGGACTCGCTGAGACGTGGTCTCATTGGTTATTGAATAACCATTTCAGGACCCTAAGGAGAAGCTAAGGAAGGGGAACCCGAAGGGGAGAAAGACTTTTGAAGAAGAAGATGATCCAGAGAGGGATCTTGAATATAACCCAGATGTGGATTGAGATCCCATCCCTTTTGTGAACCCTGTCTTGGTATAGATAGGTGTGAGACTTTTATGATGTAAATAATATTGTAAATATACTATGAGTGGTGCTGTTAATGAAAGTGTGGTTGTGAATTTCAATATGAAAAATATGGCCTGCTTTCCTATCCCATTGTTTTATTGTCTGGGGATTTATAACTGCTTCCGCATGTGCTTAATAAAAAAGAAAGGGTCGGCGATACATAGTCCTGGGATATCGCATTATAAAATCGACCAAGTAGAAGGATGTACGCGCATCCGAGGATCGGGGCGTGACAATTATAAATCCAAAGAAAGTAAAGAGGAAAACTCTAGTGACTTGATATTCTGAATACTTTTAGGACTCCTTGCACTTCTCCCTTTATCGTTTCTTGGACAAACAAAAGGGCAGCCAATAGCATTGAATTAGACCCAACAAAGAACCGACCGAAACCACTTTCAATGACACACAATTTTTTACACACATTTGCCTTAATTTTGCTAGTAATTGAATACAATGGCAAATATAAAGAGAGATTTTCTAAATATATAGTAGGACATGGACAGTAACTCGCAATCCATATGGACAAGACACACGTAGATGCATAAATCACTGATAATTTTATTATTTCTTGGACTAACCAAAGAGTAGCCAACATTGAATAAGAATTAGTATGAGGATAGATATTTCTGTAACCATAATTACCTATCTTTTAAGGTGGAAACCATTTTGAATACATCAATGCCTTGCATATTTTGTCTTTCCTCTTTTCTAATTTCTTTTCCAAGTAGACTTTTCAACTCCACGACAACTCTTTCTAGTTCCTTTGCACATTTCTTTCTTCCTCACTCCAAATTTTTATCTTTCCCTCATTGTCACTGCTTCCCTCACATGCCTATCACATGGTTTTGCAAGAGAAAATGAAAAGTGGAGAGAGAGAGAGATTTGTCTAGTCCAATATTTTCCACACAAGCGCTTAAAATAGATAAAAACATACAAAGCGTCAAGACAACGAAGAAGGCACACTTAGTCCACCGCCTACACCGACGAACTTTCCTCTTTCTTTTGTTAATTTATTTTCCGTCAGAAAAAATGTTTTCCGTAAAATATTTTTAAGCTCTTAATCACACTTAAGAAGTTACCCCTATTATTTTGAGCTTGATATATATTATACAATCAAACTAATAAATTTCGTTTTAGTACTAAAATGAAATTTTATTAACGATAACTTATTTTAAAAATTATGTTATCAAAGCATGTCAAGGATTATAAAAAATTATCAACACGCATAAATGTGTATATTCATTCACTTTTGCTTTTACTTCATTTTATAAATATTATTAATTTAATTTTGTCTAATCCAATATGTCATCCATAATTCATAATTCAAATTTGTAGTAGATATAAATTAATAATTCATTGACCAAGACCGCATTTATGGTCGTAGCCTTCAACTGTTGGAAGTTTCAATGCACAGGCAAAATGAACTAGGAAATGTAGATGATACAAAAGAAGAACCCTCTCTCTCTCTCTCCATTTCTTGGCCAGGAAGAAAAGGTCCATCCTTTTCTTTTTCGCGCTTCCCTTGGCAATTATTGCATGTGGAAAAATGCCCCACCCACTCAGCCGAGAATCTTCTGCTTGTTCATGCCCAGATTTTCTTGCCTTCTTTGACCGTGAATTTCGATCTTTAAATACCGAGATTTGCCCATGTCAATATGAAAATTGCTCTCTTGAAATCATCCTCAAGAATTTTTGTTGTTATTTGGAGCATATTTGGGACTGGACGTAAAATTGAAAAAAAAAAATTAGGCAAAAAAATTGAGGGTTGATGTAGTAGCATTTGGTTTAAAGTTAAGGGTTTTTTTAAACAAAAAAAATTCGGAATAAAATTAAGATTGAACCTAAAATTTGAGGGAAAGTAGGACCATATAAAAGGAGGAAAGAGAAAGTTAAGGAATTCACTCATTCTTATCAATTGGGGGGCCATATTTGTGATTAGATAGCATATGAATTTTTTTTTTTTTACCTCCAATCCCAATGGCTAGGCCCCACAAGTCCGTCTTTAACTCGAGGCTATCACTATTTTCTACCAAGTTTTTGTCCATTTCTTATTGTAAAGGAGTGGTCAAGTCCACTACTCTCCTCTTCACTTTATTATGAGGCTACCAATTAAACATTTAATAAAATTTATTGATGTCACAATTTCTTAATCAACCCAAAGCCAAATTCATAAATTTTTTCCATTTTTTTTTCTCTTGGTTTGATTTAGTGGTTGCGATCTACCTTCAACACCTATAATTAGTAATGCATGTTAATTCAAATATCTATATTATTGAATGGAACTAATACGTGCAGCGTTAGTTCAATATTTTAGATAATACCTTAACATAATGCATGTGGTTCCTCTTAAATAACGAGGGATAGCTATGTTAATGAAAATGTAAATAGGTTTTACTTACCACCAATAATACACCTAGGCATATTACTCTCATCCAACATTTTATATAGATATCTTTATAAATATGTTAAATATATTTTACTAATCGCTCAAAATATATCTAAGCATATTAACATTGTTATTCAACTTGGTTGGTGCAAGATGTGAAGCAATTTGTATGTTCAATAGAAGAAGCTGTATTTTGATATCCACTTGTGACAATGCAAGTTAAAGGAATTATCAGTGCTATTTATATACCAACAATCCAAACTAAATTGTCGGTAATTGAAATTGTGAAGTGTTAAAAAAAAAAAAAAAACAAAAGAGTGCTCATGGCACGAGCACTCCTTTTATGGTATCGATTTACAACACTTTACCAGTGCTAAATTATCACATTAGTTTCCTTCTTATTGAGAAAATTGAACGCAAGCATGGAGAGAAGGATTGATGCCATGAACACGGCAAAAGAATGCCCAAAATTGGGACAACACATTTCAGCTTTGCTCTGGCTCTGTCCTTGATTTTCCCCTTCAAGTCCGATGGTAAAAAATAAAGATTGCATCTCAAGAAATAGAAAATGCCTTCTTGTTGCCCTCTCTTGTGGTTTGATTTATGCAATGGAACCAATTTGCAATCAGAACTCGCACCAATAAGTCAAGCTTCGTGGACCATGTGCTTAGAGATGTTGCCTTCACGCGGCTGAAATCTCAGTCCACAAGAGAATCCAAAGAGACTTGGGATGAGACTTGACATGGATTTGCGAGGGAAAATGAAAAGTGGATGAGAGAGATAGAGAGATTTGTCCTTTTCAATAATTTTCAGACAAGTGCTCAGTAAATGATAAAAACACGCAAGGCGTCGGTACATTGAAAAGGGCACGCTTGGTCAGTCAGCTGCTTGCACCGTTGAACTTTCCTCTTTCTTTATTGATTTATTTTCCATCGGAAAAAGTATTTTTGTTAAATATATTTAAGCTCCTAATCTCACTTAGGAATTTACCCCTCTTGCTTTAAGTCCGTTAAATATTATACAGTTAAATCGATAAACTTCAGTTTAATATTGAAATGATGTATTAATGATAATTTATTCTCAAAATTTATGTTATCAACACATGTCGCGGATCATAAAAGATTATCAGCCTGATGAGAATAATTTCTTTTTTGCTTAGGTCCTATCTTAATTTCTTCTTCAAATCTCGTAAATAAATGAAAATGCCTTTTTGCTTTTACTTTTGCTTTTACTTTTACTTTATTATATATATTCATTGGTTTGATTCATCTAATCCAACCAGTTGATATGCTCTTATAATCCAAATTTGCTGAACTAGATGTAAATTAGTAATTCATTAGCCTAGACCATTAAACATGCATTTATGGTCGTTGCCGTGTAGTGGAAGTTTCACTGCACGGGAAAAGTAAATTTCAAGGAAACGTAGATGCTATAAAAGTAGATTAACAATCTTTTCTATAAAATTGCAACTTTTTACTCTGTCCTTTCTCCACGCGTGCCCCGACAATTCTGTCTCTCTTTCTTCATTTTTCTTATTTTCACCTCCTATGTTCTTTTTTCTTTCCTTTCTTTTGCGGACCACTTTCTCAGTTTTTCTTCGTAAAAGCTTCTCTCTTTTGCCGACCACAAGCCTCTCTCTGTATCTCCATTTCTTGACCGTGACGAAAAGCTCCGTCGTACTTTTTCGTCCTCTTTTGACAATGATCGCACGCTGAAAAATTGCCCACCCCATTTGGCCGAGAACCCTATGCTTTTTCCATGCCCATATTTTCTTGTCTTCTTTGGCCGTGAATTCCGGTCCCTGAATGCGGAGATTACCCCCTTGTCAAGATGGAAATTGCTCTCTTGACCGTGTCCTCAAGGTACTTGTGGTTATTTGAGATTTCATTTGAAACTGAACATAAATTTTGAAAATTCTTTTTAGATGAAAAAACCGGGGGTCGATGTAGCCTTGGGATTAAAGTTGAGGGGAGACAAAAAAAAAAGTTAGGGATAAAATTAAAATTGAACCTAAAATTTGTGGGTCTTTAGGTAACTAGGACTGTATAGACAGAGGGAAGCAAAGCTTCACCGGTTTTGAGAATCCATGGGCAGATTTGTAATTAGATAGCATGTAATAATTTTCTTTCTCCTCTGTTGATGGCTGGGTCCCACCAGGTCTTGCTTTTTGTCATTTCTTATGTCGAATGAGTGGCTGGCCCACCAGGTCTTCTCCTAGTTAATTATGAAATTACCTATTTAATCATTTAATCAAATTTATTGATTTCAATTTTTCGATCAACCCAAAGCCAAATTGACTCAATTTTTTTTTTCTAGCCAATGTTTTTCTTGGTTTTAATAAACAAGCTCCAATAAAATTTTGATACCCGTATAACGGTGGATTTGTTGGGAAGATAAAAAGTAGAAAGAGACTTTGGACGAGTCTTCGTTGAACTTAGTCCATCGCATGCACTGTTGAACTTTCCGTTTCCTTTCCTTTTGTTAAGTTATTTTCTACTGAAAATGGTATTTTTATTGAATATATTTAAGCTCTCGATCCCACTTATAAATTTAATCCCTCTCACTTTACGCCCGTTAAATATTATACTATTAAAATGATAAACTTCATTTCAATATTTATAAATTTAATGAGATAGTCAAGGATCACAAAAAATCAACATGCTATATATATTTATTTTGTACCTAGCACAATGAGAAGAATTTCTTTTTGCTTTGGCTATGCCTTAATTTCTCCTTCGAATCTCATAAATTAATCAAAATGCCTTTTTGCTTTTGCTCTTGCTTTATTTTATATATATATTTCTTTATCAATTTGATTTATCTAAGCCGATCAGTTGACATATATCGATAATTCAAATTTGCCAAGCTGGATATAAATACGTAATTCGTTGACTGGGAACCTCGACTATGCATTTATAGTCGTTGCCTTAGTGTTGGGGAAGTTTCAAAGGATAGGAGAATCCAAGGTGATCCTTCCCGGAAGAAAATAACATGTGAGCAAGTCTCGATGAAAAGCAATGAAACAAATAAAACCAAAAATAAAAGAGGACTGCTTTATTTATTTGTATACATAGAAAGTGGTCATAAAGCGTCAGGATAATTGGTGCACCATTGCACTTTCCTTTGCTTTTTATTTATTTATTTATTTTCCATCGGAAAAGTTACTTTTGTTGAATATATTTAAACTCTCGGTCCCAGTTACAAATTTAACTTGAATCACTTAGGTATTACCATATCAAACTGATGAATTTCATTTCACTATCGAGATGCTGCATTATCAACGATCACTTAATATAAAGACTTCAGATGTGTATAAATCCAAAAAAAGTAAGGAGGAAAACTCTAGTGACTTGATATCCTAAATACTTGTAGGACTCCTTGCGTTTCTCCCTTTGTTGTTTCTTGGACAAACAAAAGGGCAGCCAATAGCATTGAATTAGACCCAACGGAGAACAGACTGAAACGACTTTCAGTGACACACAATTTTTTACACACATTTGCCTTAATTTTGCTAGTAATTGAATAAGATGGCAAACATAATGAGAAGATTTTCTAAATATATAATAAGACATGAATAGTGACTTGCAATCCACTTAAACAAGACACGTGCAGATGCATAAATCACTGATGATTTTATTATTTCTTGGACTAACCAAAGAGCAACCAAAGTTGAATAAGAATTAGTATGAGGATAGATATTTTTATAAGCATTACTACCTATCTTTTAAGGTGAAAACCACTTTGAACACATCAATGCTCTACATATTTTGTCTTTTCTCTTGTCTAATTTCTTTTCCAAGTAGACTTTTCCACTCCATGACAACTCTTTCTAGTTCCTTTGCACATTTCTTTCTTCCTCGCTCCAAATTTTTATCTTTCCCTTGCTGTCACTGCTTCCCTCACATGCCTATCACATGGTTTTGCAGGAGAAAACGAAGAGAGAAAGAGAGAGAAAGAGAGAGAGAGAGAGAGATTTGTCTAGTCCAATATTTTTCATGCAAGTGCTCAAAATAGATAAAAGCATACAAAGCATTGAAGATAGCGAAGATGGCACGCTTAGTCTACCGCCTACTTCGACGAACTTTCATCTTTCTTTTGTTAATTTATTTTTCCGTCAGAAAAAGTGTTTTTCGTAAAATATTTTTGAGTTCTTAATCACACTTAAGAATTTACCCCTATTATTTTGAGCTTGATATATATTATACAGTCAAACTTATTAACGATAACTTATTCTAAAAAATTATGTTATCAAAGCGTGTCAAGGGTTATAAAAAATTATCAACACACATAAATGTGTATATTCATTTGGTACCATAACACAATGAAAAGAATTTATTTTTTACTCGGTTCCATCTTAATTTCCCCCTAAAATTTCATAAATAAGTCAAAATGCCTTTTTGCTCTTGCTTTCGCTTTCACTTTTATTTTATTTTATTTTATATATTATTAATTTAATTTATCTAATCCAATCCGTTTGCATGCATCCATAATTCAAACTTGTCAAATAGATATAAATTAATAATTCATTGACCGGGACAGCATTTATGATAGTCGCCTTCAACTGTTGGAAGTTTCAATGCACGGGCAAAATGAACTACAAGGAAATGTAGATGTTACAAAAGTAGATTAAATGAACTTTAGGTGAAATTACAGCTTTTTGCTCTCTGTCATTTCCACTTCTCTCTCTCTCTTCATTTTTTTTCTTTTCCCTTCCTCTATTCTTATTTTCTTTCTTTTGCAGACCATTTCATCAGTTTTTCTTTGTAAAATCTTCCTCTCTTTTGCCGACCAAAACCCTCTCCCTCTCTCTCTCTCTCCTTTTCTTGGCCAGGAAGAAAAACTCCATCTTTATCTTTTTGGAGCTTCCCTTGGCAATTATTGCATGTGGAAAAATGCCCAGATTTTCTTACCTTCTTTGACCGTGAATTTCGATCTTTAAATACCGAGAGTTGCCCTTGTCAATATGAAAATTGCTCTCTTGAAATCATCCTCAAGAATTTTTGTTGTTATTTGGAACATATTTGGCACAGGATGTAAAATTGAAAAAAAAAAAATTTAGGCGAAAAAATTGAGGCTTGATGTAGTAGCATTTGGTTTAAAGTTAAGGGTTTTTTGAAACAAAAAAAAATTCGGAATAAAATTAAGATTGAACCTAAAATTTGAGGGAAATTAGGACCATATAAAAGGAGGAAAGAGAAAGTTAAGGAATTCACTTGTTCTTATCAATTGGGGGGAAAGGGGGGCATATTTGGGTGTGTTTGTTTGTGTTTCTGTTCAAAAAGTATTCCAAGAAACAGAAATAGAAAAAACTAATTTTCTTCTGGAGAACAATTTTAGACTAGAAAGACGCATTTGATAAACTTATTTTGGGAATAAAAAAAGAATAGAAACACGTTTGATAAATTTATATTCTTTTTTATTTCTTTTAATTTTTTAATATTTTTATTTTATTTTTCTTTTTTCTTCTTTTGGCCGGTCGCTGGGCATGTCGAGGCGGGCGACCGGCCGACGGGGGCCGGCAGCCTCGCCCAGCCACGGTTTGATGTTCTCACCTTGGGGGAGCTCCTCATTGTCTCTGAAAACATTAATTCCAGCACCGAGGACCCATTGTAGAGGTGATCAGTAAAACGCTTTCGAGTATCTGGACCTCTGAAGCTCAAGAACACCTCGTAGCAGTTTCCAGTCGACGCAGTCAGCAAAGTAGATGCACTGTCATTGGTTTCTATCAGAGACGAACTAGATCCAATGGAATTAGTTTCTGTTAGCACAGCCAACGAACCAGATGCGCCAGTAGTAGCATCATCTGCATTTCCACACACACTAGCTTTCTTCTTATTCAAAAAATATAACGTAAGCCCGAGGAGAAGGACCGGTGCCACGAGCTCGGCGAAAGAAAGCCCAAAAATGAGACGTATTTTGTCTTTGCTCTAATCTTCCCTTGATTTTTGCTTTCAAGCCTGACGAAGAAAAAACCAGAATGCTTCTCGGGAAACAATAAATTCTTGTTGCCTATTCTATTGTGATATGTTAAAATTTCAATACGGGCATAAAGTAGTGGATTTGTTGGGAAGATGGAAAGTGCAGACAGACTTATGATGAGACTGTGACATGGACTAAGATGAAAAGTGGGGGAGAGAGGAAGAGAGGTCCAATTATTAACAATCATTTATTCTTAAAAATTATGTTATTTAAGTGTGTTAAGGATCATAAAAAATTATCAAATTGCTATATATATATATATATATATATATTCATTTTGTACGTGAGCACAATGAGAAGAATGTATTTTTGGGTCTAGTCTGCCTTAATTTCTCCTCTCTCTTTTTTTTTTTTGTCGGGCTTTAATTTCTCCTTCAAATACAAATATAAGTCAAAATGTCTTTTTTCTTTTACTTTTACTTTATTTTATATATATATATATATATATATATTTCTTTGTTGGTTGGATTTAATCCAACCATATGAGACACGACAATAATTCAATGCCATAATGCGGTCAAAGTTTCGATGCACAGGAAAATCCAAGGCAATCTTACCCAGGAAAAAGAGAACAAGCCAACCACATGGGACATGACAATAATTCAATGCCATAATGCGGTGGAAGTTTCCATGCACAGGAAAATCCAAGGCAGTCTTATCCAGGAAAAAGAGAACAATCCAACCACATGGGACATGACAATAATTCAATACCATAATGCGGTGGAAGTTTCGATGCACAGGAAAATCCAAGGCAGTCTTATTCAGGAAAAAGAGAACAATCCAACCACATGGGACACGACAATAATTCAATGCCATAATGCGGTGGAAGTTTCAATGCACAGGAAAATCCAAGGCAATCTTACCCAGGAAAAAGAGAACAATCCAACCACATGGGACACGACAATAATTCAATGCCATAATGCGGTGGAAGTTTCCATGCACAGGAAAATCCAAGGCAGTCTTATCCAGGAAAAAGAGAACAATCCAACCACATGGGACATGACAATAATTCAATGCCATAATGCGGTGGAAGTTTCAATGCACAGGAAAATCCAAGGCAGTCTTACCTAGGAAAAAGAGAACAATCCAACCACATGGGACACGGCAATAATTCAATGCCATAATGGTGGAAGTTTCAATGCACAGGAAAATTCAAGGCAGTCTTACCCAGGAAGAAGAGAACAATCCAACCACATGGGACACAACAATAATTCAATGCCATAATGCGGTGGAAGTTTCGATGCACAAAAAAATCCAAGGCAGTCTTACCCAGGAAGAAGAGAACATGTCAGCAAGATTCGATGCACAGAGATGAATAAAAAACAAAACCCAATATATATATATATATATATATATATATAATTGTTGTTATGGTATCATAGAGTAGGGGTGATCCATTGTAGATCCGGTCCCGTCTCGGGATCCAAGAGCCAGATTGGGAGGATGAGCTCCTAATTTCTGGAATCAGGACCAAACCAGTTTGTCATGGGCACTAAAAGCGATACCTAACAACCAGCCCTATCAAGGAAGAAGAGAAAATAGGTGGGGCCCACCACCTAAATCTTATTTCTTTTAGTGAAAATAATACTTTTGGCATGAATTCAGACCCCATTATAAGAACCTTTTTCCCTTCATCCTAGAAAATTAAGGAACTAGAAATAGGTATTTTTATCATATTAAATAACAGTTTTACCTCATCTCATTCATTGAGATCATAATATTAGGTAAGAGATCATAATATTAGGTAAGGGTACAGTGAATATTTTAAGAGAGGGCAAGAAGTTCTCAAGTTTTCTGTTTTATATTTGTATAAATAGATAATGTTTAAAACTTAAATAAAGCTTTTCAACCATAGACACTTCACTAATTATAATTCCACAAAGTTTATAGAGCTATTTCCTTACCTACATAGTACCAATAATCGCCTCATCTTTTGGATTACGATAATTTTAAAAGCAAAGTACTTAATTTCAAATATGTTGAGTATATATATTGAAATGAATAAATTTGAATTTACTTTTTCTAAAAAAATATTATGGAACGATCATGCCCATGCTTCTTCTAAAATGAATTTATTGTTTTGTTTGGACAAAATGATAATCTAGAAGAGTACAAGCTCTCGTGCACAAGCTTTTATGGTGCCTACATGCACAAGTCTTCTAAGAAAGTAAACTTTTGATCATTGTATTCCTGTGAATGTTCGATTTTAATCCTTATAAATTATTTTAATGACAAAACAAGTCAAAAATATATTTGTTGGATTGATTAAATGTTTTTTACCCTTTAACAAATTAAATTCATTTCCTTAGATAATCCACGTCAAGCACATTTGTGTGCCTTTTTTTGCTAGTGAGTTGAATAAGCAAACTAATCTAGGTGGACTGATTCCTCATTTTGGACATAACTTTTCATATCACTTTGTTAATATGGATTTTTTTATTGACATAAAAATGTCACATCAAACAACTAACAATGTTTTCAAATGTAAGGTTAATGATGTAGATTTGAGACTAGTCGTGATTTTTTTAAATAAAAAATGTTCAGGTTTAGGATTAGGTTTAAAATTTGGGATTTTTTTTATCAAAACAATTGGTGGCAGATTTAGGACTCGATCCAAAGTTGAGGTTTTTTATTAAATAAAAAAGTTCGAAGTAGAATTAAAATTGGACTTTGATATTTGAGAGTTTTTGGGACATTAGGCCTATATAAAAATAGGGAATAGAAAATTGAGGAGTTTCACCTGGTTTAATCATCCAGTGGCAGATTTGTAATTAGATAGCGTATAATTTTCTTTTTGCCCCTTTGCCTAGTGGCTGTATCTCACAATCCTTGCTATTGCTCTTCTTTACCAAGTTTTTTTGTTCACTTCTTATTTCGAATGAGAGGCTCACCAGTTTTCTGTCTACTTAATTGTCAAGTTACTAATTATTATATCTGTTTTTTTTCTGCCCAGATTTTCTCTTCTTCTTTGGCCGTAAATTCTGGTCCTAAATGTCGAGATTGCTCCCTTGTCAAGATAAAACTGCTCTTGCTTCACCTCGTCCTCGAGGTTCTTGCCCTTGTTCGGGGCGAAGTTTTGAAACTAAATATAAAATTCGAAATTTTTTAAGATGAAAAAATTAGGGGATGATTTAACATTGAGTCTAAAATTAAGAATTTTCTGAGATAAAAAAAAGTTTGGGATAAAATTAAAACAGAACCTGCAACTTGAGGGTTTTTAAGAGATGCAAAGGGAAAAGAGAGAGGACGCACCAGGAGAGAAACAAAAAGAGAATGGGTTTTGCGTGTAGATCTCCCCGAGATTTACTACCATTCGCAGTGTGCTTTTCGGAATTAGAGTACAAATTCAAAATCTATATGAAATTTATGTTGCGAAATTCAATTTTGAAGTTGTTAAGCTGTGAAAGTAAGGGCATTGTAAGGCGTAAACGGGAGTTGATTTGAAATAACATTTTAATAGATAAGGTCCGATAAAATTTCAATACCCATAAAAGGGTGGATTTGTTTGGAAGAAGAAAAGTGGAGAGAGACTTGGGACGAGTCTTCGTTGAACTTAGTCCATTGCTTGCACAACTGGACTTTCCTTTTCCTTTTGTTAAGTTATTTTTCACTGGAAATGGTATTTTTATTGAATATTTTTAAGCTCTTGATCCCACTAAAAAATTTAATCCCTCTCACTTTAAATCTGTTAAATATTATAATGTTAAATCGATAAATTTCATTTCAATACTTATAAGTTTAATGAGTTAACACATGCAATTATCAACATACTATATATATTTATTTTGTACCCAAGCATAATAGAAGAATTTCTTTCTTTTGCTATGGTTCTGCCTTAATTTTCTCTTCAAATTTCATAAATTAATCAAAATGCCTTTTTGCTTATGCTTTTACTTTATATATATATATATATATATATATATATCTTTTTTGATTTGATTTTACTGACCACTCAAAATATATCCAAGCATATTAACGTTGTTATTCAACTTGTTTGGTCCAAAATGTGAAGCAATATGTATGTTCATAGAAGAAGCTGTATTTTGATATCCACTCGTGCCAATGCAAGCTAAAATAATTATATATGCTATTTATATACCAACAATCCAAACTAAACTGTCGATACTTGACATCATGAAGTGTTAAAACAAAAAGAGTGCTCGTGGCACGAGCTTATAGTATTGATTTACAATACTTTACAAGTGCTAAATTATCACATTAGTTTCCTTCTTATTGAGAAAATTGAACGCAAGCATGGAGAGAAGGATTGATACCATGAACACGGCATAAGAATGCCCAAAAATGGGATAATGCATTTCAGCTTTGCTCTGGCTTTGTCCTTGATTTTCCCCCTTCAAGTCTGACGGAGAAAAAAGCCAGAATGCGTCTCAAGAAATAGAAAATGCCTTCTTGTTGCCCATTCTTTTGTGGTTTGATTTATGCAATGGAACCAATTGGCAATCGGAACTTACACCAATAAGTCAAGCTTTGTCAACCACGTGCTTAGAGTTGTTGCCTTCACGTGGCTGAAATCTCAATGCACAAGAGAATTCAAAGATGATATGCATAGCTAGGTTGCATCGACACGAACACGCAACACGCGACACGACACGACATGACACGACACGTCATTTCTCAAAAGTAGAGAATTTCGATACGTTTGGACACGTTATATATTAAACAAATATTTTAACTAAATAAGAATAATAAAAAGAGCCTAGAATTGATCTATACTAAAAACGTTAATACTACATTTGTTAATATCATTCATTGTTTTAATTTGACAAATTCAACTACATTTTATTATAACAATCCATAAAATTTGGAGGAAAAAACAAGTAATCAACGTTCCACTATTAAATTTAAAATTTAATAATAAGAAAAAAAGATAATCAACATTACATCATCAAATATAACAAAAAGTCATTTATCCACATTATCCACTTTTTCTATAAATAAAAAAAAAAAACCTCAATCTCCGGCTCATTAAGTGAAAAATTTGCAACTTCAAGCATCCCAACATCTTCAAACGAGTATTAGAAATTTGTTTTAGCTTTTTTTTTTTTTTTTCATATGTTTATATTTAGACCCCAGAAGTTTTGGAAATTTATAAAAATAATCCCATGCGTGTCGAAATCACGTGCCGGAATTTTCAACTCGCATGTCAGAGCGTGTCAAAAGTAATTGACCATGTGTTGGAGCGTATCGGACACGACACGAAGGTCTTGGAGAATGTCCGTGCAACCTAGACGCATAGAACGGTGCATTTGTTGGGAAGAGGAAAAGTGGATAGAGACTTAGGATGAGACTTGACATGGATTTGCAAGAGAAAATGAAAAGCGGATGAGAAAGAGACAGAGAGATTCGTCCGTTCCAATAATTTCCAGACAAGTGCTCAGTAAATGATAAAAACACGCAAAGCGTCAGGTCAATGACTAGGCCAAGAATTCTCTACTTTTTTTCTATGACCAAATTTTCCTGTCCTCTTTGGCCATGAATTCTGGTCCCCGAATGTTGAGATTGCCTCGTTGTCAAGATGGAAATTGCTCTCTTGAGCACATCCTCTTGTTATTCGAGATCCATTTGGAATTTGACAAAAAGTTGGGAAATTCTTTTTAAATAAAAAATTGGGGGCTGATGTAGCATTGGGTTTAAAATTAAGAGGTTTTTGAGAAAAAAAAAAGTTCAGGATAAAAATAAAAACTCAATCTAAAATTTCCGCATCTTTAGATAACTAGGAGTATAGAAAAAAGAGGGAAGCAAAAGTCGAGGCGCTTCATAGGGTTTTAGAATCCATGGGCAGATTTGTAATTAGATAGTTTGTAATAGTTTTCTTTCTTCACTCTGTTGATGGCTGGGTCCCACTGGTTGTTGCCTTTTGTCCATTTCTTATTTCAAACGAGTCGCCGGGCCCACTACTCTTCTCCCTACTTAATTGTGAAGTTACCGATTCATCATTTAATCAAATTTATTGATTTCACGATTTTTTGATTAACCCACAGACAAATCGACAAATCAAAATTTTCAAATTTTTGCCGGCCAATGTTTTTGTGCGGTTTCGCTAAGCAATTGCAATCTTCCTTAAACACCTATAAATTGTCGTACTAATACTTATATCATTGAATGGAGCTGAAACATTCAGCCTTAGTTCATTTTAGATTAAATATAACTTTATACAATACTTAAACATAAATGCATGTAGCTCCTCTTAAATAACAAGGAATAGCTATGTTAATAAAAATGGTCAATAGGTTTTACTTGCCACCCAAAAAGCATATTATTCTTATTTAACAATTATCTATTACTCCTAGATAATGACACGTATCTATCTTTTATAAATGTGTTAAATAGGTTTTACTTGCCACTCAAAATATATCTAAAAATATTAATATTGTTATTCAACTTGCCTGGTACAAGATGTGAAGCAATTTGTATGTTTAATACTGGGTCCATCCATTTAGATACCATTTAATGCATTTTTTTTTATGTAGTTACTCGATAAAACAAAGCTCTTTAGACATTGAATCCACTCCATTTAAAATATTTGCATCAAGAATTGAGTGAAATGTAAAAAAAGCCAATGCATTAATTACTTCATTTTACAATAAAAATAAGCTTATTCTAATATCCAATTGTAACAATGCAAGCTAAAATGATTATCACTGCTATTATGTACCAGTGATCCAAACTAAAAGGTCACTACTTGAAATTGTGGAGTGTGAAAGAGAAAAAAAAAAAAGAGTGCTAGTTCATTTCATGATCAATGTTTTTTTATAGTAATAAATTTACAATACTTTATATGGGCTAAATTATCTCTTTAAATTCAAGAGCTTAACTACCAACTCTAGCTCATCTTTATCTCCACTGAACATTGCTTTGAAGAATTTGAGAGCTCTACATATGATTCTTGACCAATGTCAGTTAAATCAACATCTCCGAGTACTAGTCTGGACTTGTGAGGAACTCTTAGATGTCAAGTTATTGATTTCATATAGTCAAATTTATTTATTTATTTCACAATTTCTTAATTAACACGAAGCCTTTTTTTTTTTTGTAAACACAAAGTCAAATCAATAAATCAAAATTTACAATTTTTCTTGACAAATGTTTTTGCTTGGTTTAGTCTAGGGTGCGCACGACAAAATTTCTAGAACATAAATTGATTTATGGCAAGAACTTGAGGAGTTAAAAATTTTAGCTTTTGATTTCTTATTCAAATCCTGAAATATAAATCCGTTCCAGAAATAGAAAAATCAAATTGCGTTACTAAACGGATTTCTGTTTTAAACCTGTTTCAGGGAATAAAAAAAACAAAAAAATAGAGAAGTAGAAATTTTATCATGCACGCTCTTAGCAATTGTTATAATATTTTCCATTCTTCTTGACTTGGTCAAAAATCCGGCTTTAAAAAGAAAAAAGAAAGAAAAAGAAAAAGAAGTGATGTAAAGGGAAAGGGAGAGCACGCACCACAATAGAAACGAAAGGAAAGAAAAAAGAAAATGGAGAGATGTAAAGGGAAAAAGGAGAGGAAAAGGAAGGAGGGTTTGGCGTGCACATCACGGGACCTGCCAAGATAGATTTATTTTTAATAGCAATACCTTATAAAGATTTAAGCCATTTATCTATCTAATTGGAGTGATTTTTGAAATCAGAGCACAAATTCAAAAATTATGTGAAATATGAATTGTGACATTCAATTTTGGACTTGTTAGGATGTGGGAGCAAGGACATTGTGGAGTTGTGGGGTTAGACGGGAGTTAATTTAATGTAAGATTTTTATTGGAGTGAAATTTTAGAGTTTTACGTGCAAGCTCTACATTGTGTAGGAGTTAGTATATCAGACCAACCGAAATCAAGAATTGTCTGGACTAAACCAATTGATTTGGTCTGGTTTTTAGTTCCATAAAAATGGAACCAGTGATTTTTGATCCAGTTTATGGTTCCAAAGGGAATTAGATCCGACCAACTCTTTTTCACAAAAGAAATATTTTTCAACTCTAAAATAGTAACAATCTAGTATTTTTTTTGAATTTTTTTGTTAAGTGATCGGTTCTATCGATTGGACTGGTCAATTTGCCCGGTTCTTGATCCCATGACCATTCGGTCTGGTCCTCAGTCTTAGATGGAATTGGAAACTTGATCAGGAACTGATCACCCCAACGTTGTGGGTAACTTTGAAGTAATTCATTAACACGTGAAAGTTATTTTGTTGAAAAGTAAGTTTGGAGAGGATGGCCCATGAATATAACCCATTATTATCAATCATGAATTTTGGAAAGTCTCCAACTCTGCATGTTATTTTCTTTAAAGATAGAATGGTTTTTCTTACTCTGGTTCTAACTTTGAACAGAAAGTCGTTCAACTTCGAAACACTGAAATGACGAAGAAATTTAATTGCAAGGAGTAAAATTCTTGGAAATTAGAGTGCATAAGGAAAAGTGAACTCGCAGGAAACGTACATGCTACGCAAGTAGAGTAAAGGAACTTTCGGTGAAATTACAACTTTTTGCTTTCCGTCCTTTCCTCACATGTGGCCCGACAATTCTCTCTCTTCATTTTTTCTTTTCACCACCTCTGTTCTTCTTTTTCTTTCTTTTCTTTTGTGGACCCCTTTCTCAGTTTGGAGATTTCACTTTTTGCCCACCATAACTCTCTGTCTCTCTGTCTCTCTCTCTCTCTCTCTCTCGGCTATTATTCCATGTTGAAAAATCGCCCACCCCACCTGGGTGAGAAATTCTGTCTTGACCGACACTTCGACCGATAAAAAAGATTTTTTGACTCCTTTGCCCATGAATTCCGGTATCTGAATGGTGAGATTACCCCTTGTCAAGATGGAAATTGCTCTCTCTCGACTGGATATAAAAATTGGGAAAATTTTTTAGACAAGAAAATTGGAGGTTTAAAGTTGAGGGTTTTCTAAAACCAAAAAAAGTCGGGATAAAATTAAGATTGAAACTAAAATTTGAGTTTTTAAGGAATTAGGACCATACAAAAAGAGCAAGAGAAAGTTGACTAGCTTCATCTGTTTTTATCATCCGGTGGCATGTTTGTAATTAGATAGCATATGATAATTTTATCTCTACCCCCACTCCTAGTGGCTAGGCCCAAGTCCTTCCTTAATTTGAGGCTACCTCTTCTCCATCAAATTTTTGTCAATTTCTTATTGTGAAAGAACCACTAGGCCCACTAGGCCCACTACTCCTATCTACTTAATTATGAAGTTACCAATTAATTCCAACACCCAGCCAACGAGATAAATTTGTTACCGACACTGGCAAGTTTATCAAACATTGATACACAAAGGAAAGAGTATGGGGCAACAATAAGTTTCCAGAATAGCAAATGGACATGGTAAGAAGCTCAAAGAAAAAAAATCTTCAGCACTATGCAATTGATGGCATCACAATGAATTGATCCTTAGCTTGATTGTATGACTGTCAAAATGTTCCTACCACTAACTGACAAGGGAGGAACCATAGCATGAGGAATGCTGTGAAGCTTTTTATTCTCCATCTCCAGGTGTAAGATAGGGTCCTAGATGTGTAGTTTCACTAGGTTAGTGTTTCAAAAGTGAGAATACTATAACCAAGCAAATGTCCACACAAAATTTAACCCATTTGGGCCATCAAATGAACATTTCTTAACCTATATACAATTACAAGACTCCAGCTATCAAGATATGTTGGAACTTTTGTTGTAACGGTAAGGCAGAAAGCAAAACATCCTTTGAAATCATAAGCATGTAATGGCATGTATATGCATTGTGCACACAGGAGGAAAAACAAAGCTACTGCTACTTGTGTCGATGAGGAGAGCAAATAAATAATAGATAGGAACAATAAAAGAACAAACGTTTTTAAAACCAAACCAGTGGTTCAATTGGTTGAACTGGTAAAACTATTGCATGTGATGTCATTTGATAGAACACTTTGCAAATATTAGATTACACATGTTTAGAACAAAAGAAGCCCAGTGAGTCGACAAGCGAACAAAGAAGCCCATTGAGTTGGCAAACACCATAGCATTTTAGTATATTACACACGCTTGATGTCATCTTAATAGCATCCCGTTCAGTTATCTAATATATTAGGCCAATACGGTCAATAATTAAATTATCCACCACAAATTGAAGAAAGAAGACACCGGAGCAAATGGTTGGCACACTTGTTAATTACAAGAAGTTGGAGTTCCAAACCCAAAGCCAACTCCAACATTACTCCTTCAATTTTTTTTAAGGTCCATACTTTTTGATAGGTTTGCTGGGTACCAGTTGACAGGGACACCTGGTTATCGGTTAAACAAGGTAAATACCACCAGTTCTTGACCAATACTATTTATGCTGGGAAATTTAATTGGACAAGCCTGGTTCCCCATCCAACCAGAAGCACTTCCTAAAATTCTGAAAAGAACAGGAGTCAATAGAAAAGCAGAATATGCTAGGTTTTTCCTTTTGCCATCGATGTCTTAAATTGTGAATTGACATGATCAGAATAGAACTCAGGGTACCGTGAGTAAGAAATCAATATGCAAGCTCCAAATCCATGAGTTACCTTCAATTGGTACAACTTTTAGTTATTTGTACAATTGGTTCCTGCAATATGCACAAATGGAAGGTCACTGCCTGCAAGATCATTATTCTGGTGTCTCATAAGCCTTCACAAATATCATTCATCTTATTTAACAACATAGTAATTTGATCGTCCTGTTGACAATAGAATGTATTAGTCACATTTGCAAATTTGGGCTTTAAAATATGATATACCAAGCTCTTACCTCAAATAGAGCCAAATCCACAAAACAGTGACCAGGAGGGATGCACAACAAGATCCTTCCAAAGGTCTTCCTTGCTTCACATTCATTCGTTAGTCCCCTCACTACTGCTATACAATTCGTTACATCTACAAAAGAATCGTCAGGTATTTGGAAGGAAATATAATCTGAAGCAAATTCAAACTCATCTTGTAGAGCTAGACAGAGAATGATTAGCATGAAAAAGCATTTATACTATGCACATGTGGATCTCTGGATAATATATGTAGTTTCAGATTAAATGTATATATGTCATTCTAAGCAACCCTTGTCATGTCTTATCCAAAAATATTCAACTTCATGTCTAAAATTTAGTAATTCAGTGTCACTAAAGACATGATACCACACATGATGAGAGACAGGCAAGATATTACAATGGTTGCAAACATAAGATATCTAGAAAGGTAGAGAAATCACAAGAAAGATTGTAACATGCATACCGGATTCATGACATATGAGAGCACCCTTATGAATTGCTCAACCTTTACATGCAGCATTCCAGCCTTTATTACTGCATTATCCACCATAGTCTCATCCAAACCAATACCTAGGTAATGAGAACGCCATCTTGAAAGACCCCTGAGCTCACCCATTCTAAAGCCAATAATTTCTACAGTAGGTTGTTATGTAAATAACAATACTTTAGTATCTTAACCCCATATGTCAAATATCATCTCTTATTGAGAAAACTGACACATACTCGTGAGGGATAAAAATAGCATTTATCTGCTGAACCATCAAAGCTAAAAGTTTACGAAAGAAAATGTTTTACACAGTAAATAGTTATTACAACCCATCTTCATCTTCTGCACACTGTGTTTGACATAACGATATACTCTAGAGTCTCTGACAAATAAAAGTTATACTGGAAAATTCATTAAAGAAATGGAACCTAGTCTACTATCCAATTTATGCAAGCAAGATAGAAGTTTGGAATGTTCATGTGAATTATCAAGTGCTGCCCAAAGTCACTGTGAGAGAGAGGGGGGCATTTATGTGATAGTTGTGAGCTATAAGCATAATATTGACAGGAAATGCTAGTGTGTTCAAGGAGACAGCCCCTAGCCCTTCTGTTGTTAGCTTGGGTAAGGTTAACTTCTTTACAATATTCAAATATCAAACCACATCTCTACACGAGGTACTTGATTCAAAACTCTCATTGCTACTAATTTACCTCCCCAATTATCAAATGTTTACACTTCAATTAAAGAAAAGTCCCAACTTACAAAAGAGCATTTAAACAGTAAGCCACATCTTTATTTCATAGCTTAATCTTTTTATCACTAGTCAATTTTTCCACAAAATTCTACACCGTCGTGAATGCACATTTTGAATAGACAAAACGAGAAAGAAGCCCTAAAGCATTGATTGGCAGTACCATAAATTTAAAGAGAGTTCATAAGCCTTGGCAAGAAAGAAATAGGTAGGCTTTTAAAAATGAGGAAAGCTCTATAGGTGCTGTAAAAGATATTGGCTTACCACCTTATTTTTTTCACATTGTGGTGGCAGTTCTTTGGACACCAAGTCTTTTTTTTTTAAAGGTAAATATGAGCTTATAGGTGGTAATTAGTAAATAGGAGGCATCCCCTTGGTGCTTTTTAATAGACTTACTAATCAAAATATAAAACAGCAGAGTATAACCTTGAATTATGTAACTAGAAACGTCATTTCTCACTATAGTAGTAATCAAGAAAAATATGTAGCATGCATATGAGAGTCACTGTACCCAAGAGAAGCACAAGATCTGATCCAATTAACAACAGCCATATAGTGTGCATGTACATGTGTGCACACCTGTGTAAGCACATGATCACATGCATGTGCACGCCGAAGCACATGTTCATAACACACAAAAATGCCCATTTAAATGGAGAGAGATCTGGCAAGGGAATAAACTGGCAATATATTTTCTCTAGATAATAGTGGATTTTGTTGAGAGAAAAAGTTCCAGTACATCAGTATATAAGAGAACAAAACAAAAGAAAAACAAACAAAATGAAGCATTAGAAGATATACAGAATTAGAATATGATTCTGAAAGCCGGTTAAAAGGTGCCAACACAGAAGCAACCAAAGATTCCAAACTCTACACTTTGTTGCTTTCTTTCCTAAGGCATCCCATGAGACAAAGGTGCCACACTTAAAAACTTCTTAGAAATTGATCCTCCTAATTAGGCATGCCAATAGTTAAGAAACTAGATGGCATGTTTTGGCAAGAACCAAACTACCTTAGACAAGCCAAAGATTTGATGTAAAAGGTTGGAAGCGAAGTTAGAAAGAAGAAAGAGATGATCAACATTTTCCTTTAAAAGTTTTCACACACAACTCCATTCTATGAAAAATCAAATTTCGTTTCTTGAGATTCTCAATTGTAAGAATCTCATTCCAATTTGGTGTGCATTTATTATGAAACTTACACTTCCAAGTAATGGAATTTGATCTCACATATTAGCGTTGTATGTGTAAGCATTTGGGTGAAATGTCAAGGAACAAGGAAGCTTTGGTTGCATATTGTTATCATTTAAACAATGAAATGATCATTTGCGACATTGACTTTGTGGGCCAAGCCCAAGGTTAGGAGTTCGAAGATTTCTGATGCTTTTAAGGATGCTTTTGCTTGGAACAAGGGCAGAGATGGAATCTTTTCTGTAAAGTCTTACTACAAGCTGCTCGATAGGGAGATTTGTGAATAGAATAGATTTTCATTAGAAATCAATTTGGAAAATGAGGATTCCAATAGAGTTTCTCTTTTTGCTTGGGAAGCAACCTTGGAACAAATCCTTACTTTAGAAATGAGGCAAAGTACCGGTTAATAGGTGTCTCCTCAGCAAGAGGAGATAGTGTGTGCGGCATCTCCTCCTTCATTTTGTTCTTGGACAAGAATGGTTTGGACCATTTCCTATGCATGCACCATGTTATCTCGGGTTATTAGACGTTTTATTGAGCAAGAACTTTGCGCATGGTAGGGCATTTGTTTATAGCACAACAATTAGGATTAAATCAATTCCCCCATGTCTTTTGGATGATTTGGAAGGAGCGGAACAAGAGAGCTTCCGATGGAGAGAAATCTTCCATTCTATTTTATTGAAAGTTGGCTTAAAGTCACATACTTTTGGTATAGTGCAAACTTGCATATAGATGTAAATGCCTTGGTTGATTAGTCAATGATTTATTTGGTATTTGAGCTCCCTTTTGGTTTTGGGAGTTGATTTGTATATGGCTTTAGTTTTTTGGGCTCCTTTTGTATATGGGTTGCACCCCCTTGGTGCCCTACAGGTGAAATATATAATCTATAAAAAGAAACTTAACACTTTCCTGAGGATTTTAAGTTATTCAAATTACCCTTTGTTCCAACACATGTTATCTCATCATATAGTTTCAAGTACTAACATCAACATCTCACATATGATTTTGTGCTAATCAGCATAACCATCACCCACATGGGCAAAAACACTCTATTAACTCATAGTTGTAATTCCTTTTGCGAGTAAGATCATTGTGATAAAAGGGTGCCATTATTGCTGAAAGTCAAGATCAAAAAATTTCAAGAGAAACTTTGGATCCAAAGAGCTACCTACCAACACACTACCAAAAAAGGAGCAATACGAGGGACTAAGAGAAGTATACAAAATTGATTTGAAGAGGAAAAAAGCGAGTATAATGCATAAGAAGACGAATCCATCTGGCATGTGACTTACTAAAAGCAATTTCAATACTAGGGCTTAACATCCTCATCATTATTTAGCCAAAAAAGAGGTGGTATATGAAAAATCGTGATCTAAAGATATGCTACAAAATAATAATATAAAATAATCAATTCTCACATCTAAGTGCTAAACAAATGATTGCGAACAGAGGCTCTCATAACCATTGTTAAGCATCGCAAATTAGATCCATGTAGGCTTAATTCACTGTCATCCAAGCACCCACCGGTTAGTTTTTTGCTCATTTTCTTCAAATTTCTAAGTTTTCATTCTCATCCTTAGCTTGTTGATCTTAAACATAACACAGAAAAGAAGAGTTTCAATTACTACATTGAGTTCAATGAGTGGAATTTGGTAATATAAACAAGTCTAACTTCCCCTAGGCTCTAGTAGTAATATCAATAGGTAAAAACAGTTGAATATGATTCTCTAGTACAAAAATTGACTCTTGCAATTAAGAGGGGATATATGCTAAAGATCAAAATGGGCAATAAACTCTTTCCTTTTAAATTGAGAACATATCTCTACACTTGCTAATTATAATGTGAATAAATTAAACATTCTATATCTAAATCTCCATGTACAGTACACTTAAAGCTCAAACTTAGATCAAGTTCAAGTTTCGAACCAATGATTAATGACCAACAATTTTCATTATACGTATATAGGAGAGATTGCCAACTTGTTAAATCAGACTCAAATCAGATTTTACTTTGCCCTTTCCAGCCACTTAATGTTGGCAATTCATATCATGGCATATGATATGTTCATATGAAGAATCAACATCAGGATGTTCTGAAAAATATGGCATGTCTCCAGATGTGCAAAGCATAATTTACTATAACAAATTCTTATCTCTGTCTAATCACCTCCAAGACTGTTCTCTGAGATGCATGAAACTTAATTATTTGGGAAAAAGGCCAAATGCAAAGATAATAACGTGTACCTGCAGATGATTGAGGACAACCGGCAAAAGTTCTTTTCCAGCACCACAAACAACTATTGATACACTCTTCATATGCTATCACTAAACAAACTAGCAGACTAAGATTTTAAAAACCAATTGAAAAAGCCAAGGTCCTATAGCAGCATAAGAGCTTAAAAAATAAGCCATACCACTTCACCCAGAGAATTAACAAGAAACTGATGGATTGTAGGAGTGGTACTAGCACCATCAAGAAGAGTAAAAATTCCTCCCGAGAAGAAGAGTCGACACATAGATAAGCAAACGAAAATAGTTAAATGAAGAGAATTGAAACGCCATCTACCACTCTGTATTAATAGTACCACTTGCCTTGGTCACTAACGAGGTTTGACAGCAAATCAAACCTCTCATGAAGTATATTAAAAGCATCAGCCCACTACTTATGCATGACTGAAAATGATGTCGAGATGACATGAAGTAAAATGTTCAATGTTCAAAGCCTGTTGAGCGACTTGATGAAGTTCATTTTTTTCTGTAGACAGAAAGAGATTGATAATCTGGGGAGGCGTTCGCTAATAAAGATTCTCAAAAGTCTGTTATGATTTCAATTTGAGAATTAAAACAGACTAGCAAATGTGTTGGGTGACACTCTGAAAGCAATTGATGAATAAAAGGAAAACTACTCTCAAAATCAGATCACAAACTGAAGTTGACATTTTAGTATTCTCATTCCACCGCAAACATGGATACTTGGAATAACTAAGCCTGTTTTTGGAATGTGATGCAACCGGAGCATATTCTCAGAATTTTCATCCCCAATGACATGTATTATTTTCACTGAAAAAATATTTTGTCAAAAAAAAATTGAAAACAGTTTCTATGAAAATGGAAACTAAAGGTGCTTTCTAAAACTAAGCAAGCCTTAAATAGTCGAGAACAAAAACAACGTGTGAAGCATGCGACAATGTTTAAAATTTTGCAACGGATTTGCCTCACAATTTTCAACATCTGAACAAAATAGATTTCTAGAGGTTTTTACTGAAAGCTAGCATGAAAATTACAGGTTGGGTTCGAAGCATGAGGCATCGTGTTGTTCAGGCTTATGGCGACTCTTGAAAGTCAACTCAAGCATTAAAAAATTTCATCAGGAAAGTTCTTCCATCATGTAAATTTCAAAGTCATTTCTAAGAAAACTGCCTCGAAATTACTCAACCTTAACTATCCATTTCTTTTTGAAGGATGACGAGAATATCCTGAGTTAATAAGCGTTTTACTTTCCTTATTACCAAACAAAGTTAGATACCACCGAAACAAATATCAGTCCACATGAACAACCTTAATATAATCGTAACATCAAGTACAATTCCCACCACATAAACTAGAACAGAATCTAGATTTCCACGCTTATCACCTTCACTCACTCTTGGTTTTTCCTGTAAAAGACCAATTCCTCAGTTCGACATCATCTTCTCATATAAGACTTCCAAGCACTTCACACACTGAATAGAACAATGAAAGAGCTTTCTCGATTCAAAGCAATTATCAGGAGGGACGGCCGATCGACCGCCTTCGAAGTCATCTGTGACCATGGCCAGCAAACCCTTCTCCGGATTCCACTCCGCCATCTCCAGAAAGAACGGTCAAATGGGGAGCGGAACCTGAGAAGCCAAAGCGGGCCGTCGGAACTGAAGCTGAAACGGAAGCGTGCGCCGTTGGAACATTTTCACATCATCAGGAACAACCATTCGCCAACTACCCACCAAAACGGATGTAAACCGTAGAAAGACAACAAAGAAACTGAACCATATCTAAACTGGAGAGTCGATCGATAACGCTTGGAAGCGGAATAGAAGCGACCCATGAATGTGCATCCATAACTCCAAAAAGACAACAAAGTGCTTTGAAAAAAACTCGAAATTGTTAACACAATGATCATTTGCAGCGGTTTCCAATTGATCGTGTTGCGATCCCATTAAAGATATAGAGAGATTTCGGTTGAGATAGGATTTTGTTGGGAGGAAGAGAGAAAAGAAAGAGGGGGGGGGGGGGGGGGGAAGTGTATGCTGTGCTCTTTATTCCAATAATCTCACCCAAACCGAACCAAACAAAACCGTGTTTTCGGTTTGGGACCTATATTTTTGGGTCACCATAAACATGCCATTGAGTATGAAGGAACCTTACCTGAACGGAACTGTTAACACTCCTAATTGAGACCATAAGCATATATTTATACTAAGTTCAAGTGTACAAAAGAAGAAAGCCAAAATTATAGAACATTGCACAATCAACAGACATTTTCTATCATTCTATTTCCTATACCTAACCTGGTTAAAGACACGAGATATCCTCAGCTAAAGAAAAAACACAAAATACCTTGTGATTATTTGTTTGCTTAACTTCATGGATCAACCCGAGTATGCCCGATCACTTCCAAGCATTTGCAATTGATTGGACACAGAAGCTTGAACCAGATGATCTTTGAAATTTGCAGTCAATAAGCTGATATGATTGGATCTGATGCATACGTCAGTTCCGATTTTTCATCCCTACGATCATGAACATAGCACTTAGTCGAAGAATCAGGATTGTGAACATGAAAGGTCCAAACACGAGCACGAGAAGATACACACAAACTTCCTGCAACAAATGGTTCTGGCAAAAAAGTTTACATAGTTATGCATGCAGGTCTGCATTTATAAGCACTTAGTCCATCCTTTATCGTCTCGTGGGTGCTCAAAAAGCAGAGACAGAGCTGCATCACTTGTCACCACAGATGCAGGTAAAAAGTGTCCATTGATAATTAATTAGAACGGCATGACCATTTGCGAAAGCCAGAGCAATTTTAGTGTTTGCAGTCCAAGATTTGGAAAGTTCATTCAATGAAACACGTCTCTCTATGCAAAAGTTTTCACAGGATCTGCATACTACCTATCTGACATTTCTTCTTGATTACCTTACATCGCACTAAAGCAAGCCATCCAAACTGCCTAACCTTAAAATCGAGCACACAACTGCAATCTCACATAAATCACCGGCGGTGTTCTTGTGATATGCACAGTATACATCATTTATGTAGACCAACTCGCATTAAGCCGCTTCCTTTTCATTTATGCATGTACTAGCGAACACGGAATAGATTTAAAGAATGTGAACTGCAACCTTTAAGTAGGGCATATAAAATCTAAACAAGAGGCATACTTACCTTTGGATCACTTTCAAAATTCCTGTGCCCAATTGCGTTGGCACCCCCATGATGATGCATTCACTGACACCTTCAATTTTGTCAGCCTTACCACTTGCAGAAGCGTGGAACAGGTGATCAGATGTTTTCTCGAATGAAGCCAACATCAAAACGCTTTTGTCGATTTTCTGTATGCCGAACCTTGTAATGCCAAGAAATTCACCCTGATAATTCACATCAGACTCTAAGAACACACTAGGCCAACAAAGAACAAATAAATAGCACATTAATCAGCAAAGTACTGGTTAATTCTCCCTCACAGTCACTGTGCACTGGATTAAAAAACCTCCCTCTAGACCACATAAAATATTGGAGCATGTCTTTCCAAAAACTTTTACTTATGTGAGACACTGAATGCACTACCAACCTTATCTAGTGTTAATAATTAATTATCTCCCCGCGTATGACACCATATTGACTATGCTTACTCACCCGAAAAGTCATTAGATCTGCCAAAAGCATCATATGGCGTACGTCTATGCTCATGCCATGATTCGACATGATGAACTGTATCTCCTCAATGATGCACCTTCTAGCAGCTTCTATTCCAAGCGTCTGCTGTATCTCAATGATATGATTACTTTTCGTTTTCCGACCATCAACACCTTCGGTGCCCATGACTTCTTGCAGATCCGTGCTGCAAGAGTTCTTTTTTTTTTTTTTTTTTTGGTCAGTTGCTGCAAGAGTTCAATCATACAGAAAATTTGTAAGCAATTCTTGTTTCCCCTTTTCAATACATAATGTGCAAGTAAGAGAAATCCTATGAAATTACATGAAATTATAAAAATGACACGAAGAAAGAGAGCTTTTAGAAAAAATGAAACAGCAGTCATATCCTAAGCATTAGTATTCTAATGTGGAAACTAGAAAAAAAATTGGAGTTCTCTCTGAGAGAAAACTCTATCTATTTTCTTTTCTATTGCAAGAACTCAACGAACTCCAACAACAAATAGAAGCATAAGTTTCTGTCAATAGAAATGAGATTTCGACATCCAATTCCTACACTAATACCCATGACCTCTTGCTTGTCTGCATGGACTTTGATATGTTTGGTGAATGGTGACAATTGGACTAGTATGACGGTGTGAGTGTAAATATCGTAGACACTGATTATATATCGTTGAGTAGTTTAAGACCTCCTAAGTTGTAACTATCAACATAAATACACGTGTCTGACACGGCATCTGATACCTACCTCATGTGAAGATTGATTGCATGTGCCTGTAGTTTAAAAATGTTGTACATACATAAATATACAATTTATTTTTTAAAAAGTAATCTGCATAATTGTCTTCCTATAAGGCAATATCCTAACAACTCACCCTTCCACTACAAGACTATACTTCTCCCTCTCCTTCACCTTCCCTTCCTTGTCCTTATATTTTTCTTTCCCTTTGTTTACCACTGCACGCTCAACCGTCTTGATTCCCTGTCAACCAAAAATCAACATAGAGAAAGTTTAACATCCACAGAGAACTATAAGGACGAACTAGCATCATTCATTCATCCAAGTGTTCAAATGTACATTAAGGTTCTCACCTTCACTATGACATTTGGAAGCATATTCTTGAGGGAATGGAGCTCAAAATGAAGTTTACCTCTATCAACCAGAGGAACAACTTCCAATTTTGTAACACCCAAAACATTAATTTTCTGTATAATGAACACATGCATCAGATGTCATTAACGCTGGGAGTTCATAGACAGCCAAGCTACAAGAAGAAATACGCACCAGCTGCTTCGGTTCAATTTTTGGAGTTTGCGTAATTGACTCTCTCACAGTATTAGCATCTATACATAACTGTGAGTCTTCAATTCTATTCATGTCAAGCGTGATGACTATTGACCCTAATCTTGAAGTCATAACAGTCTTTATGCTCTTTGCAATCTGCAAAAATAGCGATTATCCAAATGGATCATCAAGCTCCAATTTCATTATTTGGGAGGCAAACAGAATGTTGCATTTGTCTGCCTTCAAGAAGATGCAAAAAAGATGATTTGACTGACCAGAAGGCTTTTGAACAATAAGCTCTAACAAGAAAGACAGGTTCACCAATCGCATATATAGCTAGTCAGAAACAACATACTTCATTGATTAATTCCGAAGTCCAAAAAAATAGTGGATAAAGCAGATTCAAAGTCCACTGGGTAGGAGCTAAAATGTGGTGACGCTGCAAATTATAACCCTTCATGGATGCATAAAAGTGATTTAACAAAAAAAGCAACCAACTTTTATTGCTAAAGCACAAAGAATATGGAGGAGCTCAAAAAAAAAAAAAAAATGCTGCTCCTAGGCAGTAGACAGGCTAACTTAAACCTTCTCAACTCTAGGAGAAGTGCCCGAAGACCGTGCTGTAAGGTTCAGAAGTGCATGATAACTAAAGCATGCTACTTGCTTTTTCCCTCAGCATGAAAATGTGCATGATTAGTAAAGCAAGGTTCTGCTTACACTAAAAGCTCATATAACCCAAACATTGGAGGAAGGAACTGGTGAAAGGGACCACCTTATTCCCAAATTCCTGAAGAAAGCCTAAGAAGAGACTGCCGTAACGTAAAAGGATATGTCTCATATAGAACTTCCAGAACGGCAATTCCAGCAATACAAGCCAAACGATTATAAGATTGATGAGAAAGGGTAAGGATACCCCAAATCTGACTGCCTTATTTGGCCCCCAAGAGCTGGTACGCTCCGTCTGATAGTCGGAGGAAGGGGGCAGGGGCGGATCTTTTTCTTTTTCTTTTTTTTGAAAAAATTGAAAATTGAAATGTCCTTTTCTTTCTCCCCCTCTTGCTTCTTTTAAGGACGTGTTTAACGTTGGACTACGAATCTTTTGAATTTTTATTTCTTGACAAAAATCTTGTGAATTATTAGGTTAATTTTCAGGCCCGATGCAAAACAGAGGAAACCCTCATTCGACTTTATTCCCTTATCAATTTCGTTTCATTTTCCGGTTTCATTTTTCTATTATGTACCTCCTATTTTCTCGTGTCAAAGAGGTTGTAAGTTCTTTAAAATGTGCATGATCGTCTACCGACCAAAAAGCACTAGATTTTGTTATAATCTTTGTTGTTCCGGTGGAAGAAAGTTAACAATGCTTGACACTGCAAAGTTGATCGAATCAATGGTCAGTTATCTTCGGAGAGTACCCAATGGTTTGTTCTTTGAAATTCCTTACAAGAACAGTGGGAGTCAAGGAGTTTCCTTTCACGTTTGTCTCCATTTTTGCTAAGCAAATGAATATTGATGAGACTGAAGCATATGCTACGAATACGTTACCGTATACCTCATGTTCATTCATTTTTTGCATTGCTTATACCTGGTATGAACTTTTGATAATTGTTCTACAAATTATCCAGAAATAAAATCGCAAGAATTCTTAAAACGAACAAAAGGGCAAAAAAAAGGTTCCTGGCAGAACAGCACAGCAACGGGAGAAAAGAAAAGAAAAAGAAGATGAAAAAATGAAGGAGAAAAGCAGCTCATCGAGAAAAATCGTCAATTTTAGGCATTTCTTTTACGAAATGTTATTGCTTTTTACAAACTTTTCTCTTTTTGTTGCAAACAAGAATTTTGATCAAGTGTGTTCTGCTGTTGTAGACAAAAACGATGTGCTCCTGCATGCAAACGTGCGTCGTCACTAATTAAGAAAAAAAAGAGAGGAAAATCTATAAGTTAAGCACCAATCGAGTGATCTGCCCATTCGTGCCTTGATCTTCGGACTACATGTAGCCCGCATGCACGCTTATGCATTGAGATCATATGAGGTTCCTGATGGATCAAATCACTGCATTTTTTATCTATTGGTAAGTGCGATACATGTCTATAGCTCTAGATTTTCGATGGAACAAATAAAGCCTAGATAAATTCCAGAATAGTGATCTATATTGAATTGCCAACTAAAATCTTTCACGGAAAAAGTGAATGATTTGAAATAAATTTTTTCAAAAAATAATTGTTTATATGGTTACAAAAATGAACAAACGCGAGAAATCCTTTTCGAGCACGAAAACATTTGGATAATTGAGACATATTTCATTGGTCGATTATTTCAAATAATACAAATGATCATTTTTAAAAAGATATTTTTTAAATCATTTATCTTTTCATGGAACAAAAGGAGCCTCAATTCACGCAATCTACAAATAATGTCATATATGGTATAATGTGTTCAAGTTTGTCTAAGAAACAATATTGTTTAATTCAGGCCCACATGTTCAATGGTAATCTCGTTGCATACCCCAACAAAACAAAGTGCTCTAACGGGAGGACTCATGGAACATCGCATCAATGTGAATGTGGTGGTGGATTCAATTGAAATTGTAATTTGAAAAAAAACAATGTGATTATTCTCATTTACTTTTGCATTTTAAAAAATATGCTAATAAAATATTCAAATCAACATCTCACAAAAGCAAATATTCATGCATGCTTAACATGTTGAAACGATAGGCCAAGCCCGAAAATATGGCCAAGCCATTTGCCATCACCACCCAACTTCAGACACTCAACTGGATAGAAATACTATCACTAAGTCATGTGCCATCATTCGCCCAAAATCCAACCCCTTTCCATGCACTTTTTTTTTTTCCAATTTGTGATGATTGCGTATCAAACTTATTCTCTAGTCAAGCGGCCAATGTCATTCATGTCTATTTTTATCCTCATGACACTTTTGGATGGATCACTAAGTCTTGTTACCAAAAAATGTGCAGGCCATGTTTGATCTGGCCATTTCTCATATCTGCAATGCAGAGGAATTATGCCCACTGCAAAACTTCACGTGCTTGGCTCGGCGTCTGAAGAGCATGGAGATCATTGGTTCACAGCTCATTCCTTGGATGGCGACGGATGTAAGCTCACCATGCCAATGCTGCTTTTACCAAGAGATGCACTCCTGCTAGAGAAGATGGTCATTAACGTCAAGGCCAATGGAAGACGCCAATTAAAATTTCTCAAGTCTTTGCCACGGCTGGTTCCGCCCTAGTTGCAATCTTACCAGTAAAGTCTCGTTGCAAACTGCCCAATGGGAGGAAGTGGGTGGACAAGAATAATTTGGACAGTTTCTTATGCTTGCACCAAATTATCTTTGGGTTATTGGAGCTTTTATGGAGCAAGAAACTTAGTATTCTTGCCACCGGCATCCTTTCAAAAAAAGATGAAAAAAAAAAAAACAGCCCAGAAGCTCAACATTAAACTAAATGAGCTACATCAATTTTCATAACAAATTATTTCCTATCGATCGTGTTCAATTTTCCATCTAAAATATCTCATCTTAAAGTGAAAATTACATGTTCTAGGTAAAGGACATAGGATCTTGAATTTGACTTTAAGTAGTCAACCGAGTCAAGACATTGTGATCAAATCATCATTGACAATTCAGAAACTTGTACATAGATCTGAAAAACCTCCCAAGTAGGAAACCATATTCCACACTAATAGATCTAATGATAGGCAGTGGGCCCAAGGGAGTCCATTTGGGAGAGTCCCAACAAGGAATTATAACTATTAAGGACTTGCTCCATGAAACTAAAGAGAACCGATAGGAACCTTAATGATACTGATTAGAACAATACTCCAGCTCGCGTTTCTAGACTAATCAAATGCCTGTTGAATAGTTCATCATGTTTTCACGTTGAAACGGTAATAAACCCAAACATGCAGGAAAGTTCAGAGTACCTAAAATTCTAAATCTTCTAATAGCTACACACCCACGGAGAGAACTATCTACACACAAGCATAGACACTCACAGAACACTTTCCCCAACCGACGGTCGTATAGGCTCTCTTAATCTCCCAAGAAAAGAGCAGAACGTCTGTACAGCAGGCTAACCCAGACAGACACCAAATTCTCCTTTAAGTGCTTCAACTGCAGTATAGGTAGAAGGAGCACTCAGGGCAAACAACAAAAGCTTCGGATAATTGTGCTGTATTGAAGTTAGAGATGTCATCTCTGAAGTGACCAGTAGAAGTGAAATCTAGAACTTTTGCAAGATAGCTTTACCTAGTATAGTTGTTTAATTGACCAGTCCATTAATTTCAGGCAATACTGATTTCTGCCATCAGATCCATTTATTAAGAAAGACTGCTCTATGGAAGCGAGAAAGGAAAGAAGTAGTCATTGACTGAATTTGATAGACTATACTGCTAAATATATGATCTGAACAGACAGGAGGCTTACAACATTTCCAATTGGAAAGACACCAAATATACTAAAGCACAAAACCCCCATCTTCATCTCCACTGCAAAGGATATTGAAACATTGCTTTGAAGAATTTGAGAGCACTACGAATGAATCTTGACCATCGTCAGTTAAAACAGTTTCTCCAGGTACTAGTCCAGGCATGTAAGAGAAACGAGTAGTGCAAGAAGAAGAAGAAGAAGAAGAAGAAGAAGAAGGTAAATATAACAAGAGATTAAGGTTAAAGAAGAAGAAGAAGGTAAATATAACAAGAGATTAAGGTTAAAGAGTCAACAATCAACAAATCAACAACTCACAGCTGACACCAAACATAAGTTTTCAAAGAAGAAGAAGAAGAAGAAGGTAAATATAACAAGAGATTAAGGTTAAGGAGTCAACAATCAACAAATCAACAACTCACAGTTGACACCAAACATAAGTTTTCAAAAAACCTTCCACAAACCCATATTGAAGCTGTTGAATAAAATCCTAAGTTTGAGAAAATAATTATTTTAGTAGACCAGACTAAAATAATTACTTAACTGCAAACAAAGCGTAAGATAGAACATGAAAGGTATGAACAATAATTTATTGTCCATTAAGAATCAAGATCGAGAAGTTAGATGAACTTTTTCAGTTGAAAGATGCATACTCTATTCACTTGGGCATCCTCCTCCCAATTGAGACACACCCCAGCTGCCGCATGGGACTTAAGCTTCTTAACAGTTTTCCATTCTGCTTAATATTTATACCGAGTTAGAAAAAAATATACCACAGTACATATAACTGCTGCAAACACTAGCATATAACAAGCAGCACGATGCATATCCACGGTTCCATAAAGACGACTAGATTGGTAAGATAACATTCATATGTAAAAATAAGATCTTCAAAGCAAAACATAATCCATGAAGTGGATAATGATTAGTAAATTGGTAGACATCGCAAAGAAACTTCATGGCAGCAGCATCAGCCAAGTTCTGAGCAATTGTACCCATGACCAAACAGCTAGCTTAACGAGTAACTGGTAATCTACGAACTATTCCACCCACAATCATAATGAAGGCACATACAAATTCTATCATTTAGGAGTCACCCGAACTATTACCTTCCTAATATGACCGAACTGGACATATGTCACTTTAAATAATAGAAAGAAACTAATAATTGATGAAAATTAGCGTCCCATGGATAACTGCTTCTATATGCTATCTTAGTCATCTTTGGATAGGAATGAACGATTCAATCTAATTAGTTGAATGGGTATATATAAGATACAAGATATCATGATATCATCTCAACCGAGGACTTTGTAAGTTTATGGCTATTCTTCTTAAAAATTATATGACATTGACAAAGATATACATATTTCATGTATTGTACAAGTTATAAATGCTGCACTGGTCATGTTTGGATTGGAATGAACCATTCACTTTAATTAGTTAAATATGCTATTCATCTCTTGTCGTTTGTAGACCTATTTAACGAAGGGGGCATGTTCGAAAAGAGTGTTCTAATAAGATCTGTTAAGGCTTTCGTGCTCAGATTGACCTAACTAGCAGTCCACTGTTAATTTGACATTGGCAGACAGGACCCATAAACATGGATTGCAATCTCTATAAGCAGCTAAATGTTTGTCGAGCAAGCTTGCTGTTTGCAATGCATCATGTGGCTTTTGAGCAATTCAGAATCTTTCCCAAGAGAGATTAGAGAAGAACACATTCTGAAGATAAGGGATTCTTGTAGTGAAACTGACCATCTTCTAGTCCCAAGACAACTACTTTGCCATCAGGATGCTAGCATAATGATGTTTTACATTTACCTAGAATACATAAGAATAGTTAGATAATCCAGTATAACGACATACAATGGAATGTGCAAAGAAAAGTGATTTCATAAACAACAACAACAACAACAAAAACACAGAGAGAGAGAGGGGGGAGAGAGAAGGAGAGAGAGAGAGAGAGAGAGAGAGAGAGAGAGAGAGAGAGAGAGAGAGAGAGATGAATAATTTGTTCACCATAAAATTAATAGACTAAGAGGAATGACAGAGAACACACATAAACCAAGAAAATGATAATCAATATTTGGGAAGTAAGGCAAACATCATAACAGTACACATTATATCTGACAGGGATATTGGTAGCTTGACATGGGATTTCTTTGCGCTAGTATATCATCTAAAGCTAGGGAATCTATATCTTTTTGGCAGCCTTCAATCCATTATCTCAATCCAGAAACGAATCTTATTGCTCGGCTTTGGAACCTCGAGGTGGAGTGTAACCATGAAAGCATACGTCAAGCAAGGATCACAAGTGTACAAGTATCTACAACTCATCTCAACAGAAACCACTCAAGGATTGGTTCAAGAAGCACTCAACAACATGTTTTTCATATCAAGAAGGCAACATGATGCATGCAGCATTCAGATGTTTCTGGAGAAAATATACCTCCTCTCTAAATTTTTCCAGTGAGAATAGATTACAAAAACTACCAAGGCTAGGCATCTGATCCCAAGCTCTTATGAATTTGAATTACCAAAAGATAAAGTCGTACAAGAACTTAACATACTTGGATGCAGCTCCCCCTACCCTCCTAGTCTTTTTGCTTTCTCCAACTCCTCCCTCCATGTATACATGTATGCAGCATAGCTTGAGATATATCCTATTCACGAGTAAGTTAAAATTCCCAACAACAAACTTGATTAATCAAAATGATGTGACGAAATCCCCCTTTGTAATCAGAAGAAGATAAATTAACTTCAAGTAATACAAATTGTGCGAAACTTTCCAGACTAGACTCTACATTTTAACAATACAGAATGTGAGAAATCCTTGTAGGGAATGCTCAATCTGTACAAGAAGAGGAAGAAGAGGAGCCAGAAGTAATATTACACTCAATCAGTACAAGAAGAGGAAGAGCGGAGCCAAAAGCAATATTACATTGTGAGAGTCACTAACAGAAATTGAAGGAAAACTATATAGATGCCCGACGGCATTGAGATCGTATTTTGCAGGGATTAAACCTGCCAACTCCAAGTGGGCATCAAGAATTTCTACATTGGACATAACTAGTCTATCTAGCATAAATGACATCCCCTCCAATTCAAGTTCTTTATCTTCATGAACACTTTGACTGGTGTACTGGAAAGGGCAAAAAGATGGCAATACAGGAGTAGGGTACACTTCCAGTTGGTCTAGATGATTGTCAGTTATGTTATGGAAATCTCCAAAGGCACCAATCTTGTCTAGAAGTTGATAGACATCTATCACGCCTGTAAATTAAAATCCCTTCATTCAACTAGTATCAGCTTGGGATTCTTTATTTGCAACTATGTCATCTCCGAATTTTCCCTCCCATTACCACCATTCACTCTTCATTTTTGTGTAAAACACCAACTCCTTAGTTTGATGTCATGTTCTCATTTAGAATTCCAAGCACTTAACCTCTATATTCACCAACTCTCCATCAAATGCAATTTGAACTGGATTGACAACTGAAGTGATTTATTTGGGGAAAAGGACCGTAGCACATTTAACGAAATGCAAATGGGGAATAAGGCCAACGTGCATGCAGAGTCAGAACTTGCAATTGGGCAAAGAAAATGGTACACCTTGTACCTCTGCCGCAAGTGATAAAACCTAAGCACATTCAAAAATTGAAAGGCAAAAGAATAAGATAATTTACTCTTCCTTCAAAATACTGTTTAAAAAACCCAGCAAGTGTATGCTTTGAGAACACCTTTGGTTCCCACCTATATGACAAATTGAGTGATGCTAAAGCTTTTGAGTTTGAAATAGTAGAACTTATATACTAATTCTAGTCAACAACTGCTTTTTCAGTCTTTTAAAAAACAGGACACAACAACTTTTCATTGACAATTTACTATGATCTTTAGAATGATGGTTATGCACTACTGAGCAGGAAAAAGAATGACCCTAAACCAGCGGCCTTTTCTTTGGTTTTTCAGTAGTTATTCTAAAGGCACGATGTGTATTTGCACCAGTGGTCATCAGGCAGAGTAGCAAACGATGCAAACCAGATTCCTTGTGCTGAAGTTTGGAATGAATTTCCTTAACTCGAGGAAGAGGGAACAATGAATTATCCATAAGTATGAACCAAACGAGTTAAATTTGAAATAAAAAACAATCTGCTCACCTGAAGGCACCAACTACCAATCAAAAGCTTAGTCGCGTTCTGCAGCTTCTGAAGCAGTCCCTCAATCAGGTTGCAATACCCTCTGTAAGACTCCAACCGATTTTGAACAAAACAATCAGATGGCCTTCCAAAATCTTCGCCTCTCATAAAAAAGTTCGACTCTGCTTCAATCAAGGATTGAGACTTCCGTTACCAGCTGCCTCATCATACCAGAAAATCCTCCCGAACAGCAACAGAGGACTTGAAATCTCCAAGGGGAAACCCTCATCGAGAGCATACCGAAAGCAGCCATTGACCGCAATTTCCCTCAAAGTTCTCGAACAAACCTTGACGGTTCGCTTTAAACCGTAGCATCCTTCCAAACTAAGGAACTCGAGAACAGGGCTGCCATTCGACATCTCATGCATCACCTCCGAGTCACAGACGGACAGGGACCTAAGATTAATCCAAGCGATACTCCTACTCAACGAGAAGCAACAGAGCCCCGAGTGTAGGTTCACCAAACGAAGAGCATCCATAAAAGGAGCCCCGGTACTGCGAAATGGCCGGCCATCTCGCACAACCTCTTAGTCGCATCGACTGAGAGGTCCTCGACACGGCGGTCGACAGCAAAGCGAGGCCACGGACTGAGCTCAGGCGCGCAACGGTCGAGAAAATCGACGTCGATGTGGAACTTCCTCACCTTGGGCGACGCCTAGAGGGTCAAGACGCCGTCCACGGACGGGGAGGCGTTCCGCCAGGGGAAGGAGAAGACGAGGTCCGGGGGCGGCGGTCAAGACGGATCGCCACCGCTTCGACAAAAACGCACGTGCGGATAATGCGTGCGAGGTCGAGGGACGAGAAGATGTGGTGGATCACCGAGTCGGGGGCAAGGTGGGTGATGCGATCGGCATCGTCGCCTAGGGTTTCGCACCGACGAGAGGGGGAGGAGGTCCGCGATCGCTTCGTCTTCGCCATGTGGGGATCGACGATCGAACGGAGGAACCGGAAGGAGAGCCTCCTCCGATTTGAGGGTTCATTTCACTCGGACTTAAGTTTCTGGCTTCCCGTATAGAGACACGTGTCGCTCGATGGAGTGGCAACCACTTTCCCGCGCCTTTTAATACATCTACGAGCCCATGATGATGGGCCTCGCACGTCTTGAATTGTCGAGTACCGAACCTCGATTTTTTTAATCCAAGCTTGTTCGACATCTGAAAAAATCATCATTCATATGATAATCGACTATGAACAAAATCGAGTAGGCGAACATAAGCGGGCTCAGCCCATGAAATGAAATGTTTGCTTGATTCTGCTTGATTTGTGATATCACGCACGAGGGCTCCACTTACGTAGTAATAAATATAAATAACTAGCGAAACTTTACAAATATCAATAAAAAAAACAGATAAAATAAAAATTAATCATAACTAACTTTTATGAGATAATTCTTTAGCTTAAATTACATTCATGATCAAGTATGATATTTCATGAGCTTTGAAAAATTGTCGATGAATGCTTCAATATCTTGAATTACATTGGCTTGAATGCAAGAAATGACAACCCAAGCAACTCATAAATCTCACCACTCTCATGGACATGTTGTTCTCTTATTTTCAAATTGGCTGAAAAGAATGCAACCAGAGAAACTTTCCTCGCCTCACCATCCTCCCAAATGCAAGGCTGCTGGCATCCACATTGTGTGTCTCCATTTAGATGGTGACTCCATGATTCTACTAATTAAGGTTATTGAGCTTATGGCTCGAGTTCTAGCCAAATCGAATTTATGTCGGAGCCCAAAAATTAAAATAAGTCAAAGATGCGTTAGGAGTTATTGTGGGTCTTTGGTGGAGCTATGTGGAGAGGATTGGGAGACTAGCTGTGCCGCCTGCTAACCACATGATAGTCATTAGGTATTGGCCAAGCTCTTAGTAGGTCCCTTTAGATGCCCGAATAACTTGTATAGTCAATATCCGACATTTTGTTTGTTACGCGAAACAAAAAATGCTAACCAAATACGTTCTCCAATGCAAAACTTGGAAATTCGATCTTCATGAATATCGAATTTTTTAATTTGGGTGGAATAGGTTGATTTGTCCTTCCTATTGAAAAAATTAGAGGTATTCGTAACATTTTGAAAGTGGAAAACAAATCGAATCAAAGCTGAGAATTGCATTTGCTTGGCTTCGGAAGATACCATGAAAAGAGGTCTAGGAAGATTCTACTAAGCAAAAATCCGAACACTGTTCGGTGCAGGTAAAGTACGAATAGCATTGGTAAATATCAAAACTAGTTGACAACTAAATTTTGAATGATAACTTATTCGATTGGTAGCATTTTGGTAAGTTACCAAAATTTTTCAGAAAATATCAACAATTATCAGAACTTATATATATATATATATATATATATATATATTACTATTGACATCCAAATAATCCTAATGGTTAAAGTTAGAAAAATTCAAGATTCAAGATCCCGATCATGGTGACACTCATTTCTTAACTTGAAAAAAATTAGATTTGTATCAGTAGTACTTTAATTGCATATAGGTGTTAATTCAACATAAGCGTGTAGGAATAGGTGTTTAGATTTCAAGTTTTCATAGAAATGGCTTAAAATCCTTTTTTTTTTTTTGTCAAATCAAAGAATCTACCTTTGACTGAAATTTTTTTTTTATTTCAATAGTCTTTAATTCATTTTAGACATTTGATTTAGAAATAGTGAAATTTAAGTACCTACAATCAAATCAAAGAAATATCAATTTCAAGAATCGATTAACCAATTAGAACACCATATTTGTTATCATGGAATTTGAGCTCACGCCTTTCAAGATCGTGTCACATGGCACAATTACACAAAACTCTGTTAGAGAATAAAATCTGTTCTTTTCTCATCTTGGAAGGGGTCCTTTTTTTTTCTTCTTCTTTTGGCTTCTTTTTATGTTCAAGAGGGAGGCGCCACAAGTTAAAAAAAAAAAAAAAAAGGAGAAAAGAGAGAAAAATAAGGAGGATTGACTCTCTATGAGCACTGTGTATACACCTTCACCGTCGCCCCATCACATCCGACCTCATCCTCGTCACCGCAAGCTGCATCCATTGTTCTTGGACTTCATTCTCTTGAGGAGTTGGAGCAATAGTCGCTGCTGCCCATTCCGACGATTGAAACCCACGCCATCACTTCGATGAGCCTCTCCATCACTCCTCTCGACTCCATTAGTTGCCAAGCCAATTGCCCTTGCTATTCCCGAGCCGCCCTTTCTTGCTCCACTATTGCTCCCTGCCTTCCCATCGTGATAATCGAAGAGCCCCAATCTCGTTCGAAGACTCCCTCGCTGGTCATTGTTCTGTTCGTAGATAGTTGTAAAGGTTCCAATCGCCGGTTGCGAGTGCCCATCGTAGCCTACTTACACCACTGATAAACTAGGCTTTCCTGCTGCCTTCAACGATGGTCATCGATGAGGAGCCACT
Organism: Eucalyptus camaldulensis; assembly: GCA_019915185.1. NCBI lineage: Eukaryota > Viridiplantae > Streptophyta > Magnoliopsida > Myrtales > Myrtaceae > Eucalyptus > Eucalyptus camaldulensis. The sequence goes on along the minus strand of JAHSVA010000013.1, from coordinate 9,801,552 downwards.
CAAAACCTGACAGTCCGAGGGTTAATTTTTGAGCTTGAATATTCCGATTGGTTTATTCGATTCTATCTCCACTTTTGCTCCTTACTTTTTGTGGATGCAATGGCCAGTGCAATGGTTAGCTGATGGTAGGAGACGGTGGTTTGGCGAAGAGTGGGAATGAGTCACAGTGGTATAGGAGTACTTTTGAGCGTGAGATTTTGAATGTTTCCTCCTAGTTTGGTGAAGCTTTAGATAGCATGAAGATGCACCATGAAAAGTCATTGAAGGTGGGAGTTCTGGGAATAGGGAGCTAGGCCTCAAAGATGAGATGAGGGGTGAAAAGGCTAAAATGATGTTGACGTGTCCAGTGGGGTGAGGCCCCACACGGGGACAATTGCTAATTGCAATGGGGATTGGGCCCCACTTTATCTACTTTTTTTTTTGTCAGTCCTACTTTATTTTTACTCTACACGCGCTCGCAGACTTGTGCCCTGTCTCTTGCTGGGTGTGGGAGTCGCAACCCACTCTCGAAACTTACACGTCCCTACTCCCATCCCCTCCTGAGGAGGTGGGGATTTGAACCCCTCACCTCCCCCTTCCATGTTGGAAGGGTGGCCACTGGCCTTGTCTTTTCTCTTTTTTCTTTTTTTAATAACGTGCGGAGGTGCGATTGAGTTGGGTTTGCAGGGCGTACGAACCCATCACTAACTTTAATAGAAAATTGCAGGCTCCTATTTCAGTCCAATTACCGGGATTTATTGGATTGTTTCAATATTATCGATTACGCCATTGAGTTAGCCACATTTATTTGTTAAAGTTTCTAACTTTTATAAAATAATACTACTCTTGATTTGGGTAAATTAGCAACTTTTCAGGGGGTAAGTCACTAACTTATTTTAGCTTTACTAAGTTCTAAATTACCAACTATTTACTTGATTTCTTTTTTCAAAATTTTCATGGGTTTGAATAATTTTTTACTATCATTTATTTACAGTGGTTTTCAGCATATTAAATTTACTAACCCTTGTAAGAAATTCTCAACTCTTATTTGAGTCATTATATCAATATTATTTGATTGTTTGAAATAGTCCACCATCCTGTTTCAATAACTTGCCAACATTTATTTGTTAAAGTTACTAAGATGCACTTACTAACTCTTAGAGGATATTACCAACTTTTATTTTAATCAGTATGAATGTTTGCTTGATTGTATCGAAATTGCTGATTATTTTAATAATTTAATAACATTCATTGCACAACTTATCAACTTGTTCAAGTTACTGAGAAATTATGATTGCCATTTGAGTACACTTACTATTACCTTTAGAGTTACTGACGTGTCAAAATTATTGTATAAACTACTCCAATAATCTATCAACACATAGACGATAACTTTACTATACACACTACTCAAATAATCCATCAACACATGGACGGTAAGTGATATCATTTGAGTACGTAGTGTGCTGATATGAGATTGGGTTGAAAAGATTTACCAAATCAGCATTGAAGGTGAAAATAACTTAATTATTTGATAGGCAAGAGGCCGAAAAAATGTGAAAAAAGAAGAAGAAGGAATTTATACCCTTTAATGTCTCCTGGAAATGTACATGAAGTTGCATTTCTACGAACATTTTGTGATAACAAACACTGCAAAAAGGTGTCATTCTTCTCTCTGCTGCATTATTTCTGCCACCAAACACTCGCATATTTAGACATTTGGTTCAAAAGAAAATAAAATTGCAAAAGAGAGCTTCAGCTTCCTCTTGTTCAGGTCAACCAAGTCAACTCAAGAGGTCCTGCTTCTCTCCAGTCAACTAGGCATCTCATGAGCTTAAAAATAACAGACAATTGCTTTCATCACATCTTAAATTACATCGGCTTGAGTGAGAGAAATCGAGCCAAAACCTAAGATAGACATCTTAAAAACCTTCGAGTCCTCCGCAACCATCCCTTGGCAAACCCTTCTCTGGATTCCACATGCCATCCTCGCCTTCCGATAAGAAGAAATCGAGCCAAAACCTCACAAAACCAAATAGGAAAACAATCGATTAGACCTACCCATTATGTCATAGAAAGAACGCCCGAACGGAAGCTGAACTTGAGAAAACAAAGCAGTTCGTCGGAACTTGAAGCTGAAACGGAAGCACGCGCCGACACCCTCCTTCGTCGGTCTACATCAAGTAGCCCGAGAACCGCAGCCACCAGCTTTACTGGAACAGAACTGGTACACTCGGTCTGATAGTCGGAGGCGGGGGGAAGGGGCGGGTCTTCTTCCTTCTTCTTCTTCTTCTTCTTTTTTCTTCTGAAAATTGAAATATTTATCAAACCCCAAGTGTACTTGCTATTTTTTCTCCTTTTTCCTCTCTTGCTTCTTTCAAGGACATGTTCCACAGTGAAATATGAATCTTCTGAATTAATAGGTTGACCCTTGTTCGGTTGTATTCCTCTTTCCATTTCGTTTCATTTCTCCATTTTATTCTGTTTTTATTTTGTATCTTCTGTTTTTTTTTTTATCAACTGGGTTGAGAATATGCACATGATTGTCTATCTATTAGTTTCGAAAAGCAATATAATTTGTTATAATATTTGTTATTCCAATGAAAGAAAGTTCAAAACACTTGGTACAGCAAAGCTTGATCGGATTGGTGGTTGATAATCTTCAAAGAGTACATAATAATTCGTTCTTCGAAATTCGTTACAAGAATGGTAGGGATCAAGGAGTTTCATTTTACCTTGTCTCCTTTTTGCTAAGCAAATGAAGATTCGATGAGACTAAACCACATGCTATGAATACGTATTCGGATACCTTATGTTCATTCATTTTTTGCATTGCTTATGCCCGACATGAACTTTTGATAATTACTCTAAAAATTTTCCAGAAATAAATTAGCAAGAATTCTCAAAATAAACAAAAGAACTAAAAAAAAAAAAATCTCCAGCCAGAACAGCACAATAACACGAAAAAAAAGAAGCGAAGACGAAAAAATGAAAGAGAAGAGCAGCGGATTGAAAAAAGTCATAAATTTTCTTTTACGAAATCCTATTGATTTTTACAAGCTTTTTTTTTTTTGGTTGCGAACAAAGAATTTTGATCAAGTGGGTTCTACTACTGAAGACAAGATGCGCTTTTTACACACTAACGTGTGTTGTCGCTGATTAAAAAGAAATGAGGAAAATCTATAAGTTAAGCGCGCATGTATGCTTGTGTGTTGAGATCATACAAGGTGCATGACGGATCAAATCATTGTGCTTTTATCTACTGGCAAGTGTGATAAATGCCTATTGCCTATTGGTCTCGATTTTTTTATTAAAATGATGAAGCCAAGATTGATTCCAGAATTGTGATCCGTATTGAATTGCTAGCTAAAATCCTTCACGGAAAAGCGAACAATTTGGAAAATTATTTTTCAAAAAAAATCACTCGTACAGTTACAAAAATGAACGAATGCGAGAAATTCTTGTTGAGTATGCAAATACTTGAATATAAATTATTGTCAAGAATGAAACATATTTTATTAATGGATTTTTTCAAGCAATACGAGCAATAATATTTAAAATGATAATTTTCAAATCATTCATTTTTTTTTTTTGTAAAACAAATGGAGCCTTAATTCAAGTCAATTTACGAATAATGTCATATATGGCATGATGTTCAAGTTTGTCTAATAAATGATATCGTTTGATTCAGGTCCATACATTCAATTGTACAAATAATCTTGTTGCACACCACGACAAAACGAAGTGGCCCAACGAGAGGAGATTTCGCTGCTGGTACAGAAGCGTTGGAGGACTCATGGGACATCACATTGATGTGAACATGATCGTGGATTAGTTCTTGAAATTGTAATTTGGAAAAAAGCAATGTGATAATTAATCCTGATTTACTTTTGAATTAAAAAAAATGCTAATGAATTATTCAAATCAGCATGTCACGAGAGCGAACATTCACGAATGCTAAATGTTGAGATGACGGGCCAAGCCCGAACTTGACCAATCCATTTGCCATCACCACCCAGGCTCCAAACACTCAGCCGGATAGAAATACTCTGACCTCATTGTTTGCCATCACCGCCTAAAACCCACCCCCTTTCTCCACCCCCTTTCTGTGCGCCATTTTTTTCCCCAATTTGTGACGATTGCATATCGAACTTGAACATATAGAATCCGAATGTTATTCATGTCTATGCTTATCCTCATCCACTTTCTGGACAGATCACTAAGTCTTGTTACCAATAAATGTACATGACATGTTTGATCTGGCCATTCTGCTGCAGACCTTCACTCATGCTTGGCTCGGCATTTGAAAAGCGTGGAGACTGCCAAGTTCGTAGCTCGTTCTTTGGACTATGACCGATGTAAGCTTGCCTTGCCAATGCTGCTTTTACCAAGAGACGCACTCTTGCTGGAGAAGATGGTCATTAACGTCGAGAGTAGTGGAAGATGCCAATTGAAATCTCGAGTCTTTGCCATGGCTGGTTCTACCCTAGATGCAATCTTTCTAGTAAAGTCTCGCTACAAGCTGCTCACAATAGGGAGGTTGTCGATGGCAGAATGGATTTTCCATGGGATCCGGAAAGTGAGGGTTCAGATTAAAGTTTCTCTTTTTGCTTGGGAAGCAACTTGGGAACGAATCCTCCCTTCAGATAACCGGGGCAAAATATTGGTTAACAGGCATTTCCTCTACAAGGAGGAGGTAGAATCCATGCGGCATATCCTCCTTCACCGTTCATGGACAAGAATGGTTTGGACAGTTTCCTATGCTTGCACCGAATTATCTTTGGGTTATTGGAGCTTTTATAGAGCAAGAAAAGAAGGATTAACTCAATTCGTCTCTCTATTTTTAGGCTTATTTGGAAAGAGCTAAACAAGAGAGCTTAAAGTCGTACACTTTTGGTATGGTGGAGACTGCATATGGATATAAATGCCTTGCTCAATATAGTCAATGATTTATCTTGTATTTGAGCTTGCTTTTGGTTTTGGGAGTTCTTCTGTACAAGGCTTTAATTTTTGGGCTCTTTTCTTATATGCGTTTGCACTCCCTTGGTGCCCTATAGTTGAACTTCTGATGTGTTAAAAGAAACTTACTTTGCTGAGGACTTCTAAGTTACTCCAATTACCCTATATCCCAACATTGTATCTAATCATATAGTTTCAAACTAACATCTCACAGATGATTTTGTGCTAATCGGCATAACCATCATCCACATAGCATGTCTTTAATGGGCGCAAAACACTCTATTAACTCAAGGTGGTGATTCCTTTTATGAGTAAGTCCGTTGTGACAGAAGGGTGCGTCTACAGCCTAAAGTCAAGATCTAAAATGTTGAAGAGAAACTTTGGATCCAAAGAGAACACATTCTCAAAACAGAACAATACTACATATACAAAGACTAGCTTACAAAACTCGTTTGAAGTGGTAAAATCCAAGCATTTAGGCAAGTATATCACAGACACCTAACATAGAAATATTTCGCATGTGACTTAGTAAACCATTTTCATTTACTTGGACTCAACCTCTTCAGCTTTACTCTACCAAAAAATGGTGCTTAGCTTAAAAAAATGGCGATCTAAATGGAAAAATAGTTGGTAAAAAAAAAATCTAAACTAATGAATTCCCACATCTAAGCACGTGAACAAATTGTTGTGAATTGAGGCTCTCATAACCAAGGTAAAGCATCGCAGATGAGATCACAGATGAGATCAATGTTGGCTCAATTCACTATCTTTCGAGCACCCGCCAGTTATTTTATCTGCTCATTTTCTTCTGATAACTGAGTTTTCATTCTCAATTTTAGCTTGTTGACACTAATAATACCATATGAAAGCAGAGCTTCACTTCCTACATCGAGTCCAAGGAGTGGAATTGGTAGTATAAATAAGTCTTAACTTCTCCTAGGCTCAAATAGTGCTATTAGTAGGCAAAAAGAGTTGAATATGATTCATTGATACAAAGATGGACTCAATGTAGTAAGTATAAATAAGTCTTAACTTCTCCTAGGCTTAAATAGTGCTATTAGCCAGGTAAAAAGAGTTTGATATGATTCATTGATACAAAGATTGACTCTTGCAATTATGAGGGATACATGCACAAATGTGAGAAACTTTCCAGCCTATATCAAATCTCTTCTTGCAAGGAACGCTCAACCAAAACGAGAAGAGTAGCTAGAAGTAATATTATACCGTGAGAGTCACAAACAGAAATCAAAGGAAAACTATATAGATGCATGATGGCATTGAGATGGTATTGTAGGGGTTAAACCTGCCGACTCCATGTGAGCATCTAGCATTTATGCATCTGACATAGCTAGTCTATCTAACATAACTGACATCCCCTCCCATTTAAGTTCTTTTATCTTTGTGAACACTTTGATTGGTGTATCAAAAAGGGCAGCAAGATGGCAATACAGGAGTAGGGTACACTTCTGATTGGTCTAGATGATTGTCAATTATGTTTTGGAAATCTCCTAAGGCACCAATCTTGTCTAGAAGTTTATAGGAATCTATCGCACGCGTAAATACAAATCCCTTCATTCAACTAATATCAGCTCGGGATTCTTTACTTGCAACTACGTCATATCCAGATGTTCACTCCCATTACCATCATTTACTCTTCATTCTTGTGTCATTTAGACTTTCAAGCACCTTACCTCTATATTCACCAACTCTCCATCAAACGCAATTTGAATGGGGTTGGCAATTGAAGTGGTTTATTTGAGGAAAAGGATCGTAGCACATTTAAGGAAAAGCAAAGGGGGACTAAGGCCAATGATTCAAAGGGCGCATACCAAGCCATCGTTGAAGAAACGAACACACTGAATAACAAAAAAGGAAAACTCTCTCCAGTCGAAGCAATTACCAGGAGAGATTATCCACAGTCTCTGCCAATTGAAGCGATGAAGCACCACCTTCGAGTCCTCCATGACCATTGCCAGCAAATCCTTCTCTGGATTCCACTCCGCCATCTTCACCTGCCAATTGGAAGAAACCGAGCAAAAACCTCACGAAACCGAATGGGAAAACAATCAAGTCGACCCACCCATTATTATGACGCAAAAGAAGGCGGACCGGAGCCAAACCTGAGAATGATCCTGTGCCAATCATATTTAAACTTAAGAATAGCTTGTAAAGTGGAAACTTAGTACGGTGCATGCATAAGATTAAATCAGTTCCACCACCCAGCCAATGAGATATACTTGTTACTGACACTAGCAAGTTTATCAAACGATGATACAAATAGGAAAGACTATGGGCAACAATAAGTTACCAAACGTCCAAACTGCAAATGGACATGGTAAGAAACTTAAGGAAAATAGTTTTTTGAGTATACGATTGATGGCATGGCAATGAATTGATCCTTAGCTCGATTGTGTGGGCAATGTGAAAAATTGTTACCACTAATTGACTAGGGGGGATTGCAGTATGGTTCTCATTCTCCATCTCTAGGTGTAAAATAAAGTCCTAGATGTGTAATTTCCCTGGGTTAGTGTTTCGAAAGTGAGAATAAGACAACCAAGAAATAGCGTTCTCATAAAATAGAAGCAAAAGTGGCACTACTAATGCATTAGGGTCATCAACTGCACATTTCTTGACATACACACGAGGCTCCAACTGTCAAGATATGCTGGAGCTTTTGAAGCTATGGTAAGTGAGAAAGTGAAACATCCTTTAATATTGTACGCATATACTGGCATGTATATGCACATAGGAGGAAAAACTAAGTTGCTGCCACTTGTGCTGATGAGGAGAGCAGATACATAGTAAATAGGAAGAACAAAAGAACGAAAGTCTATAAAACCAGACTAGTGGTTCAACTAGTCAACCTTGAGAACCATACTCTACCAGTTCAACTAGTTGAACCGATTGCATGTGACGTTATCTGGTAGAATATGCATGTTCAGAACAAAAGAAACCCCGGTCACTCGGCAGACTTGCTTGAGCACAAAAGATTGGATTACGGTTCTCAAAAGCATTGTTTTAATTTCTAATAGACGAAGCCAATATAGTCAATAAATAAATTATCCGCCACAAAAAGAAGCAAAAGGACACGCGGAGCAAATGGTTGGCATGCCTGTTAGTAACAAGAGATCGGAGTTCCAAACCCCAACCCATTTTTCGCGAGAGAGATATCTACAACTCATCTAAAGGAATTACTTTCGAGAAAGACATCCACGTACTTTTCTAATGGTATGGAGAATACAATATATATTTGTCATGGTTCATTTTGTACTTAAAGGAAATCGTTAGATCTCTTATAATGATTTAAAAGAATTGATTTAGAGGGACAAATTGTAAAAATAGTAGCCACTGTGACGCATGATGAAGAGTTGAAGACGCTTCAGAGTTAATTCCCCATGTGGTGTGCCGCAATACTATATCGAATAGCAATTGCCCAATGTACTTCATATTCTACAAAGCATGCCGAGGTGACGGATAGGAAGATGTCGAACGGATTGGAGATACCGGTCAAGATCATCAAACTTATAAGCACAATAACCCAAACAGAGGGAGTTCGACATACGAGAGCTGCGTATATGTGTTTAACCAAATCAAAATGGGGACTTCCATTATTATTCCCTCTCAAGAAAACTGTCCAAAAAGTTCTAAACCTATTACACTTTTGTTAATTCAATCGTAAATTTTTCAATTTTGCTAATTGAGTCCTAAACTTTTTCATATTTTGCCAAGTTCATACAGTTAATTTTGGCCAGAATTTGTTAATGTGAATGGTTGGTATAGACATGGCACTTTTTAAATGATATTTTAATAATATTTTGAAATTTTTTATGGTCTTTTCTTTTCTTTTATTTTTTACATTTTTTGCTTTTATTTTTGGGTTTTGGAGTTAGGCTGGTGAGGGTGGCTGACTGACCTAGGTCGAGGGCTTGCACGCCCTCGCTTTGGCCGGCAAGGGCGTCATGGCCTCGCCAGCATAACTCCATAACCCAAAAAAAAACCATAAAAAATTCAAAATATTATTAAAATATTATTAAAAAAAGTGACACTTCAATGCCGATCATCCACGTTAGTAAATTTCAGTCAAAATTGATTGGATAGGCTTAATTGGCAAAATATGAAAAGGTTTACGACTTAACTAGCATAAATGAAAGGTTTAAATCTGAATTAACAAAAGTTCAATAAGTTTATGACTTTTTGAACAATTTTTCCCTCCCTCTCTCTCATAGGCACACTATGCTTGTAGAACTATTCTGAGTTCAAGATGAAACACATTATAAGATTAGAGTGTATATGGTAGTCAATTCCAAGGGATTACAATGGGCATAGACCACGGAATTTGCCAAAGTCACTTGCCCTCACCGTTGGCAATCTCTGCTCAAAATTTGACTAGGTGGATCACGTTGGTAAATCCTCCAAAGGTTTAGAACTCAATTAGCCAAATTTAAAAGTTTATGATTGAATTGATGCAAACACAATAGGACTTTCTTGGTAACATTCCCTAATATTGTGTGCCAAACATTCAATACTCATTTGGCTTGAAAGGATGTCAAGTGTTTCCACACTTTGAATAGCTAAAACTCACTTTCACTTAGGTGATGCCAAGTGGATATTGACAGGATATTTTTACCACTAAGTAGACATGAAAAGATGTAATAAGCACACGGCAACATGTTTCTGTATGCATTTTTATCAATAAGTGACAGGAAAATCACATTAGAAAAGAAGATTGGTTGGTTAAACTAATATGAGGGCACATTAGGTACTTATCTGTATTTGACCCCATCATCATTAATAAAGTTATTCGTTTGTGTATAGATCAGTTTTGTTGTCTTCTTAAGTGACTAATTTTCTGATTAGAGTCCCATGTATTAAGTCTTGCTAGTTTGCCGCTATCCACAGGCAGCAAAGCTATTTTTGGGAACACACACTATTGAGACATGATGCTAAGTTACCTTGATATTCTCTAATCATTCGGACGGTTAGTATTATAATGATGTTTAGTTACAAATGATCATTAGTTCTATTATTACTGAGAATAGTGGCAGAAGTAAATTTTATGAGGCTCTACAATGGCTATAAATAGAAGGTTTAGCCAAAGGTATCTGGTGCGATAGACACAAGTTATCTTCTTAGACAATTTCCTATGAATAGTAAAGCATCTTCCTTAGCCGTACTTCTTTTCCTAGCCTTCTCTTCTTATTTTCTCGGTCCTCGAAACTTTTGACGACAATTTCTCCAAAATGAGCTTGTGTAAATCGGGTCATGGAATTTAATGTTTACATGGGACTTGCACTGGCAGCGGACCTATTAACGATCATTTATTTTGTTGATAATGTTATTGTCCCATCTTATAATTAATGTTAAATGTCACTATTTCTGCACTTGCATTAGGAAGAATACATTGAAGACGTGAAGATATGGAAGAGCTATAAATAAAGGAGTTAGTTTTAGGGTAAATTCAGCTGAAGTTCCCAAAGAGCTATCATTGCGACAAATAATAAACATAAGAAAAGAAGTATCACAAATGCACACGTTACATTCATGCATACTTTCTTCTGGAGATTGGCAATAATTCCGAGAGAAATAATACTACAGTTAAAAAATTATTGATTCCTGAATGTACATAATTGAATTAAAACACTCCATGATGCCCTTTATTAAGGATACAAAGTTTATTCATGATGCTGTAGACAATCTCATTATCTTAAACCTACCATCTATTTGAGGGCTCCAAATATCTGAGATCGGAATATAGCCTATGTTCTTTACTGCCAAATTGAAACCATATATCTGGCTAGTCATGTTCCCCACAAAATTGTATTATCTACACCGGATCGCATGCGTCACTTAACAATGACACGTGGAGAGGAGCAAGTCGATTTCGGATAAGAGATCTCAACATTCAAATGTAGAGTTCGTTAGTCAAGTACATTGCCCGAACCATTCAGCCCAAAGTGTAGATAATCCAAACCAAACAATTGGTTACACATGAAAATAGTGAACATATAAAGATGAAGCAAAAGCTTGGCACTATCAAGCAGGTCTCAAAGCTTACAGCAACACCATAACAACAGTTACCATCAGATAGAAGCCATAATTCAGCATCTTTTGGTCAATTCCATCCCACTCGATAGATAAATCGCTACATTTTACTCCACTTTTTTTTTTTTTATCGACAAATACCCGCCTAGCAGAAAAGGCACATGGCAGGTACGGATTAAGACTTCTCCATAAAGGGTGAAGTCGAAGAGCATCAGTCAGAAAGTCCACATGCATTGCTTCTCACACCAATGTCTGTAGCTCCAAGTATGAGAGGTCCACCCACAGCAGCAACATAAGCATAACCACCACAAACTCTTGAACAGACAGTCATTCCGAATAAGAGATATCTTCTTCATACTCGTCCAGTATGTAGATCAGGGCCCACTTTCTTGCAGCTAAAACACAAGCCACACCTCTACCTCCCATTGCCAAAAAAAAAGATCAACTTGATTTCAGTCCAGTGTTCCTTGAATGTATGGCCATAACTAACATGATGTTTAGATACCTTTGTTGGGTAAAAGTAAAATTACAACACATGCATTATGCTAAAACACAGGCAGGAAGCAAACCTTGTTTGCCTAAAGAGGCTACAGCATGCATATAACTATGAATGCTCCACAGTATCTTGCTACACTAGATGCCATCATAGTATCTATGGTCATGAACTTGTAAATAGTGGTTCTCATTCAGTAACTCAAGACTGCTATGCACCTACCATGAGAGAATGATTATTCATTTTGTATTTGTCTGGTGACTATTAAAGCATTTTGCACTTCTTCCTCTCAATTGATTTAAAATTTAGGGGAAAACTAATACTTCATTTTTTTTTTACTTCTTCGACTAAAAAATATTCTTCTTTGGAGCATATTTTTGCACTTCTTCAATCTATAGGGACAAACATGAAGTGGTCTGTTAAAGAGGCACAATGTACCTATGCCAGTCACATTTGAACTTAATAGAAGGCTCTAAGTGGAAATGTAGTAAGGAGCATGGACAGGATGAATTCAATTCCAATACCCAGCCAACGAGATAAATTTGTACCGACACTGGCAAGTTTATCAAACATTGATCACTAAGTAAAGAGTATGGGCGACAATAAGTTTCCAAACATCCAAAACTGCAAATGGACATGGCAAGAAGCCCAAAGAAAAAACCTTCAGAACTATACAATTGATGGCATAGCAATGAATTGATCCTTAGCTTGGTGGTATGGCAGTGTCAAAATGTTCTTACCACCAATTGACAAGGGAGAACTACAGGACAGGGAATGCTGCGAAGCTTCTCATTCTCCATCTCTAGGCATAAGATATGGTCCTAGATGTGCAATTTCACGGGATTAGTGTTTTAGAAGTGAGAATAATACAACCGAGCAAAAATATCCTAACAAAATAGAAAGCAAAAAGGGCACTACTAAACCATTAGGGCCATCAAAGGCACATTTCTTAACCTACATACAAGGCTCCAGCTGTCAAGGCATGTTGGAACTTTTTGGAATTACAGTAAGGCAGAAAGTAAAACATCCTTTGAAATCGCAAGCATGTAATGACATGTGTATGCATCAAGCACATAGGAGAAAAAACTAAGTTGCTGCTAATCGTGCTGATGAGAAGAGTAGATAAATAATAAATAGGAAAAATAAAAGAACAAACATTTTAAAACTAGACCACTGGTTCAACCTGTCAAAGTGGTAGAACCATGCTCTTCCAGTTCGACCGACTGAACCAATTGCATGTGATGTCATCTGATAGAACACTTTGCATATATTAGATTACACACTTTCAGAACAAAAGAAGCCCAGTGAGTCGGCAGACATCGTAGCATCTTAATAGATTACACATGCTTGATGTCATCTTAATAGCATCCTGTTCAATTTTAGATTAGGCCAATATGGTCGATAAATAAATTATCCACCACGAATTGTAGCAAGAAGACACTAGAGCAAATGGTTGGCACACTTGTTAGTTACAAGAGGTTGGAGTGCCAAACCCCAACCCAATTCCAACACTACTCCTTTGAACTTTTTTACGGCCCAGAGCTGGTCCAGACTAGTTGACAGGTTTGTTGGGTATCAGTTGACAGGTACACCTGGTTACCAGTTAAGCAAGGTCAATACCACCAGTTCTTGATCAATACTATTTTTGTTGGGAAACCAGACTGGATTGGTCTGGTGCCCAGTCCAACTAGAGACACTTCTTAAAACTTTGACATGAACAGGAGTCGATAGAAAAGCACGATATGCTACTTTTTCCCTTTTGCCATCAATGTCTTAAAAAGTGAATTGACATGATCGGAATATAACTCTAGATATCACGAGTAAGAAATCAATATGCAAGCTCCAGATCCATGAGTTACCTTCAATTGGTACAAATCTCAGTTATTTGCACACGTGGTTCCTACAATATGCACAAAAGGAAGGTCACTAGCCTGCAGGATTGTCATCTCAGCATCTCCCCAGTTTTCACCTGTGTCATTCATCTTATTTAGCAACATAATAATTTGATGTTCCTACTTCCAACAGAACATATTAGCCATACTTCCAAATTTGGGCCACAAAATATGATATACAAAGCTTTTACCTCAGATAGAGTCTAATCCACACAACAGTGACCAAGAGGGATGCACAACAAGATCCTTCCAAAGATCTTCCAACAGAACATATTAGCCATACTTCCAAATTTGGGCCACAAAATATGATATACAAAGCTTTTACCTCAGATAGAGTCTAATCCACACAACAATGACCAAGAGGGATGCACAACAAGATCCTTCCAAAGATCTTCCAACAGAACATATTAGCCATACTTGCAAATTTGGGCCACAAAATATGATATACAAAGCTTTTACCTCAAATAGAGTCTAATCCACACAACAGTGACCAAGAGGGATGCACAACAAGATCCTTCCAAAGATCTTCCCTTCTTCACATTGCTTGAATCATTCATAAGTCCACTCACTACCGCTATACAATTTGTTACATCTAAAAAAAGACTCCTCATATTTGGAAGGAAATATAATCTTAAGCAAATTCAAAGTCATCCTGCAATACCATATAAAGTAATGATTAGCATGAAAAAGCAGTTGGACTCTGCACATGTGGATCTCTAGGTAATATTTGTAGTTTCAGATTAAAGGTATATACCCTATAGAAGGATAGTGAATTGGGAATATATTTAGTGGATGCTAAAACTAACATAAGAGGGAATTGTAGCAATAAATTCTTACAAAGTATCTTTTTCAAAATAGAAGAGAAAGGCATATGGGCGGCTTCCTTGAAAATGTGATTATCAAATAAATTTCTAATCAGGAAACATGAGATACAGTATTTCCATATACAAGGATCATAAGTTAAACACAGAGCCCAATCCAATAAAATCGCCCAACTAAAGCTTCGATGTACATAAGTAATCAAACATCAAATATGAAAAACTAGATTATTAGACAAAGGTAAGTGAAAAACCATTCTTGAGGACAACCTCCAGAAGATAACCCTTAACCCCCAAGGGTTTCCTTTTCTTTCTCTCCTTCTCTCATTATAGTCTCAAGGTTTTGGCCACTAAGACAAGGAAATGAAAAATATGGACAACTTTATGGTAATAGGCATTTGGATAGAAATATCTACAAACCCATTAACAGAAGTCCTGAATTAGCCAAATGAGAAATGAATATTTCAGCTCAAATAATTGATGAGTCAGGTAAAACCAAAAGCACAAACTTTAAATTAAAGGATTGCAATGTTTACATAAACCAATTTTGAGCCCCGGTATCATACTCAAACTCTTGTTACACACACAGAGATCTAGAATTTCACATTTGGTGCACATATCAGCAATGAGGACCAGACTTGAAGGGGGGAAAAGCTGCTCAATAGGGAGATTCGTGGCAAAACAGATTTTCCTCAGAAATCGATTTGGAAAGTGAGAATTCCAATTAGAGTTTCTCTTTTTGCTTGGGAAGCAACCTGGGAACAAATCCTTACTTTATAAATGAGACAAAATACTGGTTAATAGGTGTTTCCTCATCAAAAGGAGGCAGAGTCCGCACGGCATCCCCTCCTTCATTGTTCTTGGAAAGAATAGTTTGGACAGTTTCCTATGCTTGTGCCATGTTATCTTGGGTTATCAGAGGTTTTATTAAGCAAGAACTTTGGGCATGGCAGGGCAGGGCATTCGTTTACAGCACAACAAGTGGGATTAACTCAATTCCCCTGTTTCTTTTGGCTGATTTAGAAGGCGTGGAGCAAGAGAGCTTTTGATGGAGAGAAATCATCTATTCCATTTTATTGAAATTTGGCTTAAAGTCACACACTTTTGGTATAGTGCAGACTTGCGTATGGATGTAAATGCCCTGGTTGATTAGTCGATGATTGACCTGGTATTTGAGCTCCCTTTTGGCTTTGGGAGTTGTTTTGTGTATGGATTTAGTTTTTTGGGCTCCTTTGGTATATGGGTTGCAACCCATAGGTGCCCTACAGGTGAACTATATAATCTATAAAAAGAAACTTCACACTTTTTTGAGGATTTTAAGTTATTCCAATTGCCCTTTATTCCAACACATGTTATCTCATCATATAATTTCAAGTACCAACGTCAACATCTCACTTTTTTGCGAGTAACGTCACCATGACAAAAGAGTGCCGCTAGTACTGAAAGTCAAGATCGAAAAAGTTCAAAAGAAACGTTGGATCCAAAGAGCTTCCAACAAACTACTAGAAAAGGATCAATACTAGGGACTAAGAGTAGTATACAAAACTAATTTGAAGAGGAAAAATGCGAGTATAACGCATCAGTAGGTCTCAAACACCTAATCTGAATCTATCTGGCATGCAACTTAGTAAAACCAATTTCAATACTAGGAGTTGACATCCTCAGCATTGGTCTGCCAAAAAAGAGGTGGTATATCAAAAATCGGGATCTAAAGATAAAAATAATAATACAAAATAATCAATTCTCACATCTAAGTACTAAACAAATGATTAAGAACAGAGGCTCTAATAACCATGGTTAAGCATCACAGATTAGATCCATGTAGGCTCGATTCACTGTCATCCGAGTAACCACCAGTTAGTTTTCTGCTCATTTTCTTTGAAGATCTGAGTTTTTATTCTCATCCTTAACTTGTTGACCATAAACATAACACAGGAAAGAAGAGTTTCACTAACTACACTGAGTTCAATGGGTGGAATTTGGCAATATAAATAAGTCTAACTTCCCATAGGCTCTAATAGTAATATCGATGGGTACAAAGCTTTGAATATGATTATTTGGTACAAAAATTGACTCTCGCAATTGTAAGGGGATATATGCTAAGATCGAAGTGGGCAATAAACTCTTTCCTTTTAAATTGAGAACATATCTCTACACGTGCTAATTATAATGTGAATGTATAAACATTCTATATCCAAATCTCCATGTACAGTACACTCAAAGCTCAAACTCAGATTAAGTTCAAGTTCAAACCAATGATTAGTGACCTACAATTTCCATTATACACTTATAGGAGACATTGCCAACTTATTGAATCAGACTCAAATCAGATTTTACTTGACCCTTTCCAGTCACTTAATATTAATAATTCATATCATTGCATACAATATGATTGTATGAAGAATCAACATCAGGATGTTCTGAAAAATATGGCGTGTCTCAAGATGTGCAGAAGAATAATTTCCTATAGCAAATTCCTATCTCTATCCGATCACCTCCAAAGACTGTTCACTGAGATGCAAGTAGGAAAAAGGCATGAACGAAAAAGGCCAGATGCAAAGATAATAACACGCACCCGCAGATGATTGAGGACAATTAGCAGAAGTTCTTTTCCAGCACCACAAACAACTTGTGATACACACTTCATACCCTATCACTGGACAAACTAGCAGACTGAGATTATAAAAACCAACCAAAAAAGCCAAAGTCCTATAGCAGCACCAGAGCTTAAAAAATTAGCCATACCACTTCATCCAGAGAATTAACACGAAACTGATAGATTGGAAAACTCCTCCTGAGGGAAAGAGTCAAGACCTAGATAAGCAAACGAAAATAGTTAGATGAAGAAAAATGAAACGCCATCTACTGCTCTGAATTAACAGTATTACTTGCCATGGTCACTAACAAGGTTTGACAGCAAATCAAACTTCCTCGCGAAATATGTTAGTGGCATCAACCCATTGCTTATGCATTACATATAATGATGCCTAGATTACATGAAGTAATCTTCAATGTTCAAAGCCTGTTAAGCAACTTGATGATGTCCATTTTTTCTGCAGACAGAAAGAGATTGATAATCTAAGGAGGCATTCGGCTGATAAAGATTCTCAAAAGTCTGTTCTGATTTCAATTTGAGAATTAAAGCAGACTAGAAAATGCGTTTGGTAAAACTCCGAAAGCAGTCGATGAATAAAAGGAAAAAAATTCTCAGAATCAAAATCAAAAACTGAAGATGACTTTTTTGTATTCCCATTCCAAATGCAAACATGGAGATTTGGAATAAATAAGCCTGTTTTTGGAATGTGATGTAACCCAAGCATATTCTCACAATTTTCATCCCTAATGACATATATTATTTTCACTAAACAAATATTTCGTCAACAAAACATCGAAAATAGTTTCGATGAAAATGGAAACTAAAGCTGTTTTCTAAAACTAAGTAGGCCTTAAGCAGTCGAGAACAAAAATGACGCATGACTCATGCGACGATGTTTAAAAGTTTTGCAACAAATTTGCCTCACAACTTTCAACATCTGAACTACATAGATTTTTAGGGACTTTTTACTGAAAGATAGATGATACTTACAGGTTGAGTAGAAATCTGAAGCATGAACAAGATAATTTAGGCTTCCAAGTATGAGGCATCATGTTGTTCAGCTGATAGCTACTCTTGAAAGTATTTTCAAGCATTAAAAATTATCAGCAGGGAAGTTCTTCCATAATGTAAATTTTAAAGTTATTTCTAAGAAAACTGCCTCGAAATTGCTCTACCTTAACTATCCATTTCTTTTTAAGGACAATGATAATATCCTGAGTTATTTCGCATTTTACTTTCCTTATGACCAAACAATTAGATACCGCCGAAACAAATATCAGTGCACATAAACAACCATAATATAACCATAATATCAAGTACAATCACCACCACTTAAACTAAATTAGAACGGAAGCTAGATTTCCACTCGGAACCTTCATTCACACTAGGTTTTCTCTGTAAAACGCCAACTCCTCAGTTCAAAATCATGCTCTCAATTAAGACATTCAAGCACTTCACACACTGAATAGAAAAAAGAGAGAGCTTTCTCAATTTGAAGCAATTACCAGGAGAGACCGTCCCCAGCAATAGAGGTTCACCCACAGTAGACGTTCGTTTTGAATCTGAGATTTCATGTACATCCTTGTCCAAGTATGTAGACCAGGGCCAGCTTTCTTGTAGCCAAAACACAAGCCACACCTCTGCTTGCTGTAGCTAAGAATAAATAACTCAACTTGATTTCACTCCGATGTTCCTATAATATGGCCATAACTAATGTGATGTTTTGATACCTCTGTTTGGCAAAAGTAATAAGTACAATACTTGCATCATGCTAAAACATAGGTGGAAGCAATACTTTGTGTACCGAAGAGGCTATCGTATGCATGTGAACCATGAATGCTCTACAGTATCTTTCTACAGTAAAGACCCTGATAGTGTCTATCATCATGAACATGTACATACTAGTTCTCAATCAGTAACTCAAACTGCAATGAACCTACGATAAGAAGATAATTATTCTTTCTGTATATGTCTGGCCACTAAAGATTCATCTTTTTTGCACTTTGACCTCCCAATTGATCTAAATTTACAGGAAAACCTAATAGTTCGGTATTGTACTTCTTGAAATGAAAAAGATATTCTTTGGAGCATAAATTTGCACGTTTTCAACCATCGGAACAAGCATGAAATTGTCCATTAAAGAGGCACAACATACCTATGGCAGTCGTATTTAAACTTAAGAGTAGGTTGTAAAAGTGGTTAGTAAGGAGCATGGACAGGATAATTCCAGCTCCACCACCTAGTCAATGAAATAAATTTGTTACTAATACTGGCGAGTTTATCAAACAATGATACAAAAAGGAAAGACTATCAACAAGTTTCCAAAAATCCAAACTGCAAATGGACATGACAAGAAGCTCAAGGAAAATAGTTTTCAGAGTATACAATTGATGGCATCACAGTAAGTTGATCCTTAGCTCGATTGTATGGCGGTGTAAAAATTTTTTACCACTACCAAGGAGGAACTACAGTATGGGGAATGCAGCACCATCTCTAGGTGTAAGATAGAGTCCGAGATGTGTATTTTCACTGGGTTAGTGTTTTGGAAGTGAGAATGAGACAACCAAGCAAAAGTGTTCTCACAAAATAGAAGCAAAAGTGGCACTACTAACCCATTAGGGTCATCAAATGCACATTCCTTAACAAGCATTCAAGTACAAGGCACCAATTGTCAACACAACTTTTGCAGTTATGTTAAGGCAGAAAGTATAACATCCTTTAAAATTGTAGGCATGAAATAGGATGTATATGCATATAGGAGGAAAAACTAAGCTGCCACTCCCCGCGCTGATGAGGAGAGCAGATACATAATAGGAAGAACAAAAGAATAAAAGTTTTTAAAACCGGAGTAGTGGTTCAATCAGTCAAACTAGTAGAACCATGCTCTAACAGTTTGACCAGTTGAACCGATTGCATGTGACGTTATCTAATAGAATAGACATTTCCAGAACAAAAGAAGCCCAGTTCACTCGACAAAGTTGCTTAAGCACAAAAGACAGGGTTCCTATTCTCGATAGAATCATTCAAATTTTTAATAAATGAATTATCCACCACAAAATGAAGCAATAAGACACCGAAGTAGATGGTTGGCATGCCTTTTAGTTACAAGAGGTTGGAGTTCCAAACCCCAACCCAACTTCAACACTCTTCCTTAACATTTTTGGAAGGCCTAGAATTGGTCCAAACTAGTTGCCAGGTTTGCCGGGTTACCAATTGACAAGTACACATGGTTACTTGTTCAACAGGGTTGATACCACCAGTTGTTGACCACTATTGTTTCAGCTGTGAAACCAGACTCAAAAGAAAAGCACAATATCCTAGATTTTCCTTTTTGCCATCAATGTCTTAAATTGGGAATTGACATATATAGGAACAAATAGAACTCAGGAGCATCCTATATTTATCACAAGTAAGGAATCATTATGCAAGCTCTAGATCCACAAGTTACCTTCAATTGGTCCAACTCCCAGTTAATTGCACAAGAGGTTCCTGAAATATGCATAAATGGAACGTCACTGGTCTGCAAGATCGTCATCCAAGCATCTCTCAAGTTTTCACAAGCATCATTCATCTTATTTAGCAGCATTACAATTTGAAGTTCCTGTTTCCAACATAATATATTAGCCACATCTGCAAATAAGGGATTTAACTCATATACCTAGCTTTTACCTTTTATAGAGCCAAATCCACACGATAGTAACCAAGAGGGATGCACAACAAGATCGATTCCAAAGGCCTTCCCTATTTCACATTGCTTGAATCATTCATAAATCACCTCAACTCTGCTATATCGTTTGTAACATCTAACAAAGACTATTTGGAAGGAGATATAATCTGTAAACACAATTTCATGAGTTTGATTGGATGAAGCAAATTCAGAGCCATCCTGTATTTGTACTCTGCACATGTAAAAAATTGTAGTTTTAGATTAAAGGTATATACCTCATAGAAGGATAGTGAAAAGGGAATGTATCTAGTGAATGCTGAAACAAACATATGAGAGAATTGTGACAATAAATTCATATCAAGATTTGCTTTTAAATAGTGAAAAAAAAGGCATCTTGATAGCTTCCTTGAAACTGTAATGATTAAATCATTCCCTAATCTAAAAATGAGGCACTGTTTTTCCATACACAATGATCATAAGCTAAACAGAAAGCCCAATCCGACAAGATCACCCAACTTAAGTTCCAATTACATTGTCAAGTAATCAACCCGAGACCAAATACGAAACACTAGAATATTAAGAAGAGGGTAAGTGAAAATCATTGTTGACTACAAAACCCAGAAGACAACACCCCACCCCATAAAGGTTTCCCTATCTTGTTCTCCTTCTCACATTATGGTCTCATAGTTCTGGCTACTCAGGCGAGGAAATGAAAAATATTCGTACAATTTTTTGGTAATAGGAAAATGGATAGAAAAGATCAATAAACTCAAATAATTGATGAGTTGGATAATACCAAAAAGCAAAGACTGGCAATGTTCACACAGTCCAATTTTGAATCCGGGCAATCATACTCAAACTCCCGTTATGCATACAATGAGATCAAGAATTTCACATTTGGTACACACACCGGCAATGAGGACCAAACTTGATAGGGGAAAAATGAATCACTTCAAATAGTAGATACCAGCAACGTTTTGTCCCATAATTCATATTTCTCCCACAAAGGTGGCATGGGTAAGAACACTTATGCATGGCAAACTAGATATAGCATTAATGAGAAGAATCTACAATGAAAGAGTAATAAACGACACATTCAAATATGAACTTCTATGCAAGAACAAGATTCTATTGCATCTCCCATTTCTAATTTTTTTGTTAATACCTCTGTTCCATCTGTTGAAATTCCTCTGCAAGTGTCTTTCGCAAATATTCACTATCCCCACAATCTCCAAGTTGCAGTAATTCTCTGGCTCAATAATGCATGTAAGACGTCTTGCTGACCTGACATAATAAATAAAGGCAGAAAGTGCAAGAAATTAAACTTTATCTTTAAAAAAGTGAGACCTTACAATCCAACGAGAAACAACAATCAACCCATCTATATTAACCCTCGTTACCATCTGGATAATTGAAATAATGTTGGACCAACAAAAACCAGGGTTGACGACCAGCAAACCACCCTAACTTGAGTCAATCTTATCTAGTTGAAGTGTTGAAGTGCTCACAGTATTTATGAGGATTGTAGCAAGATGACCTGAAATGAAGAACCAACCTACGAACTAGGAGTCATTTACCATTGCACATCATCAGTTTAGCAACTAATGTGGACATGCTGCTAGAGCGCATGAAAACAATACTAGGCTTGACAGCATATCATTTTGACATTTAAAGCACGACCAAGTTCCATTACACCACAGTATTAGAATTCTCTCGCCTACAAATGGATAGCAAAACCCAGTGAAGGCCTACCAAAATAGCTGCTAGGGTACATGAAAGTAAATACGAAGCTGACCATATTTCACAGTATCCAAGGAATACTAAGCTAACCAACATTCTCGCTTCGAAGCAATTACAAGGAGAGACTATCCACATCCTCTGCCAATTGACATCGCCTTTGAGTCCTTCTTGACCATTGCTGGCCAATACTTCTTTGGATTCCACTTCATCATCTTCACATGCCAATCAGAAATCAAGCAAACTTCATAAAATCAACTTGGAACAATCAAGTCAACTGCCCATTAGGTCACAAAAGAACACTAGGAGCCAAACCTGAGAAGCCAGTGATTTATTGACCTGAAGCTGAAATAGGAGGACGACACATTGTGGTCCATCGCTGGTCTCCATAGCTAAAGCTTCACAAGCAGTTGAAAACGCAACATTAGCACTAGAGCAAATCACAAGGATGCGAGCTGAAAGAGGGCTTGTGATGGATAGAGCTCAAACCTAGAGGAACGCTCGAGCCAGTTGAAGAGTGAGAGGATGAGGAAAGTCCACTTGAATCCTAGAGTAACAGGTGGGAGAGAAAATAAGGAAGATAGAGAGACTTGATCACAGGAGTGGAGGCAGACATTTTCAGCTGTGCAAAGCTTCTGTTAAATATAAGCAGGGCAATGTGGGATGACAGCATGCAAACAACCTTTTATCATTCCAAGTATGCATTGAGCTCCTCATCCTTCTATGATTTCGATCTATTTTAGAAGTGCCTTGCAAAAGCTCTTTCGAATATTTCAGCATTTACATCAACTAGTGAAATAATAACTGAATCCTGCCAGTGAGTCAAATGAAATCAATCCAGCAACTAACATCAACGAACTAGTAATAATACTCTGAAGTTTACAAATCTCTGTTTGTCAAACTCAATATTCCTTTTGAGCTCTTTGGATCCAACTAATGGGGCATCTAACATCATCACCCAGAGAAGCTTTGATCAAATTAACATAGTGAATTCAACTCAAGTTGCTTGCTTTTGTGGGACATAGTATGATTCTTTTCCTTATCATTACATGCTATTCATGCATTAGAATTAATGCAAGGCAGTTTTCAAATGGCATATAGGATATCGAAAAGTTTCCTCAGGAAACTTATACAAATGCCTCCTGTCTTTTACTTTTCAGCAAGTAAATGAACTAACATGAGCTTATACACAATATAAGGAATTATTTTACAGTACAGACGATTATGTCAAAGGACATTGTAGTAATGTCTTGCTTAGCTCAAAAGTTCAAGTATATGATAGATGGCTTTACCAACTCTACAAACATCAATATGCATTCTATGAGATAATCCATTATTAGCCTTGGAGTAGGTATATTCTGGATTCAAACCAAATGAACAAGGATCCATACAATAAAATTCAAATTGCAATTTTCTAGATCGATCCAAATAATTCACAATGCTTTTGCTTCTGCCCTGTTTATTAGTTCACTCACAGCCACACCACTAGAAGAAGAGCTTGTTCTTGCATTTCACATTTCTAAACTGATACAGTTAACTTAATCAGCCAATGCAGACAGTTCTGTGAAATAAAATGTGTGGAACTCAATGGTTAGACAAATTTTATCCCAAGTTAGTAGTTGCATGCCAAGGGATGCCCTGTCAACATGCTCCATTTGCACTGTAAATTAACTCTT
The DNA here is from genome assembly GCA_019915185.1 of Eucalyptus camaldulensis. Classification (NCBI taxonomy): domain Eukaryota; kingdom Viridiplantae; phylum Streptophyta; class Magnoliopsida; order Myrtales; family Myrtaceae; genus Eucalyptus; species Eucalyptus camaldulensis. The sequence continues at coordinate 9,777,693 of JAHSVA010000013.1, read as the reverse complement.
AAGCTTAACTTAGAAACATGCAGTCATGAGCTACATGGTAAGGGCAGAGCAAACTAAAACCTCAATTAGGAGGACCGCCCTATAGGGTCCTTCATTTTGCATTTCTCGACCTACATAATGACCTTTGGCATGCTATCAGATACTTGTATACATCATTTTTATGCACTACTTCCAGCATTCCCAGAATCAATCAAACATTGAGAATCTTTATTTTCTGCATAGGATAAAGGATCTTACCCAAAAACTAATGACAAATGATACACTTAGAAAGCCTTTCCCATCTATTTCCCTTACTGGCATGATAAGCAAAATCTTGTTGCCAAAGCACACAACAATTTCCATGGATATCTCCCATCAATTCCTTGAATTCAAGTAAGGAGACAATGATGACACTGTCAGCTAGGATATAATATTGAGAAGATCATAAATCTTGAAAGATATTGGAAGCAGGAAATACAAATGAAAATTAGATAGTAGATCTCAAAAGAACAAAGGTAACTTACCTGCTCTATGTACCTTTGATAGTAAATAGGGATTACTTCCATTATATTGACTCGTCCGAGTCATCCATATCGTCTAATTCATCGTGTGATTCATAGTCTGATTCATCGCTTTCTGATCGATAACTATGAGTTCCAGATAATTCTGGAATTGTTTTGAGTGACTTGCATCCGATGATATTCAATTCCTGCAACTTTAACCTATCAAGACCTTCAATTTCGGCTAGTTTTACACATCCTCCAGCTTGTAATTTCTTCAGCCTCCCGGATTTTGGAAGATCTAGCATTTCCATTGAAGTGCACCCTTCGATATCTAAACTTTCCAAATACTCCAACCTATCAAGGCCTTGAATTTCAACCAAGTTTGTGCAGTTTCTAGCTTTTAATATCTTCAGCCTCTCGGATTTTGGAAGATCTAGCCTTTTCATTGAAGTGCACGTTCTGATATCTAGCCTTTCCAAATACTCCAACCTATCAAGGCCTTGAAATTCGGCTAATTCGTAGCATGTGTAAATAGTCAATTTCTTCAGACCCTCGAGTTTTGGAAGGTCCACCTATTTGATTGAATCGCAGCCTATGATATCCAAGCTTTCCAAATATATCGATTCTGGAATTGTTTTGAGTGACTCGCATCCGATGATCTTCATTTCCTGCAACGTTAAACTATCAACGCCTTGAATTTCGGCTAATTTTGGGCAACTTATGACTTGTAATTTCTTCAGCCTCCCGGATTTTGGAAGGTCTAGCCTTTTCATTGAAGTGCACGAGTTGATATCTAGCCTTTCCAAATACTCCAACCTATCAAGGCCTTGAATTTCGGCTAATTTGTGGCATGTATAGTCAATTTCTTCAGACCCTCGAGTTTTGGAAGGTCCACCTGTTTGATTGAATCGCAACTATCGATATCCAAGCTTTCCAAATATATCAATTTGTCAAGACCTCGAATTTCAAGTAGATTCATGCAACCGCAGACAACTAATGTCCTTAGATGGACAAACTGTGAAACGTCCAGCATTTTGATAGATCCACAATAAGAGACTTCCAAGGATTCGAACTTGAAGGGCGTGTTTAGGGATTGTGGTGATTCCAATTCTTCAATGTCCGTCGGTTGGAAGCATTCTGAACTCTTTAATTGTGTTGATGGAAGCTCCTGGATGCACTGGATAAATTTGCAACTCCACACTCGTAGTTCCTTGAGATGGGCTAGGTGGGAAAGTGAAGGCAATTTGCGACTTCGACAGGTGACACCCAAATATGTTAAGCCGGAAGGAAGGTCCGGCAGCGATTGGAGCTTGTCGCAGAACGTAAAACAAAGGTTTCGCAGGGAAGAAAGATTACACATGCTTTCTACCATTATCCTTTTCAGATTTTCGCAACCCATAGCACTTAAGTCTCGGAGCTTTCTCAGACTCCCAATACCATTGGGCAATTCTTCTATACCACTCCAAGAAATATCAAGAATCTCTAGATTCTCCAAAGACCCTATGCTATTTGGTAATGTAGAAAGGGATTGAGTAACAGATAGATCGAGTTGCTTCAATGCTTTTAATTTACCAATTTTTGTTGGAAGCTCCTTGGGGCAAAAACGAGGAACAGGGCGTTCGGCGCCTGCGTCGGCGCCTACCGCGAGATGAAGCGCGTGGGACGAGCCCAGCTCCAAGGGAAGGAGGCCCTCCATGTCTTCAATGGAAGCATCAATTCGCTTCAGTCCCGTACACGCCTTGAGGATGAGAACCTCTAACTTCTCAAAAGCTGAGAGGAAGTCAGTATTTTCCAAGTATCGACAAAATGAAAGGTCTAGATATTTAAGCTTCTCTGCCATCTAAAAAAAAAAAAAAAAACAATAATGATTGTCGATGGGTGAGTGTAGAGTCATTATGATTCAAAAGAAAGCATAAAAGGAGAGGAAAACAAAAGACTTTAATTCTTACCTTGAAAAAACTCCATCCTCCCCATTTCTCATTTATCTTCCTTCCGTGCAATTCGAGTACAGCTAATTCCTTTACATCAAAATTGTTTGCTTCAAAACTCGCAGGACAATTTCGCCATTGAAGCCATTTTAACTCCTCCATTAAGTTCTTAAAATCTCCACTTAAATATGCCCCATCTAGATGAAGGAATCTTAGACTCGTCAAATTCTTGAATTGTTTTTCTTCGTAAATTCTGCTAGTGCCTTTACTAAGATTAATCCCCTCAATCTTGCCCGTTCCCTATAAGCAAAAATCAAGAGTCATTAGTACTATATCCAACTAAAATAATCAAATATCATTTGTTCATATTGTGAGTGATGTGCATTAATGCATTCAAGAGACTAGCAATATGTAGATATGATTTTTCTTTTTATGCCAATAAACAGTATTTATAAAGGCTAACAAAGTGAAGGATGTCAACTTCCATTTTGAAATTTGGCCATAGGTAGTCAGATCTTAAAAGGAATTATATGATGTAATGGCTTGTATAGAGTAAAAACTTTACAACTTGTAATCTTCTTCTTTCTGGTACAGTAGCTTCATTATCATAATAGTTAAGACATGCGTACATTTAATCAAATTGCAAAGAGCAAAATCAAAATTTGGCTTGTCAATTTTAATAGAATTATACTTTTTCTCTTGAACTTTCACAAATGCAATTACAATCACATACTAAATTATACAAAATAGAATTTGAGTAATTATATCTCGGACTTTTTATGAAGAAAAAGTAAAACATTTCTCTTTTTAATAGTCATTGCGTGAAGTACGCTTGATGATATACATATCCATGTATACACATGCATATATATTATATTTAAGGAATTTATGTTCCTCTCTTATTTGGTAAGTTTTAAATCAGTCCTTGTCCTATGAATATTGGTAAATGGAATTCCTAACGTAATATTACATAAAATTAGTGTCCCTTTCATTCTCCATTATGGAATAATGACTCAAATTTCATGAGAAATGCGGGCATCATTAGTCCTATTATCTTAATTTTAACATCTAGAGAATATAATTCTATGATTTATATATCCTAAGTAGTTATGATTTATATATCATAACATCAGAATTGCACAATGCACCACCGGATAAAAGGGGGAAAAAAAACAGATATTCCGACAACAAATTCACCGTCGCCACAGCCCAAAACGCATTTTACACACCTAGAAAGAAGTATCTTCGTTGGAGAACAAGCGAAATTGGCATGGATGAAAGGATAAATAAAAGCGAGAAAAACCTCGGAAGCAGCGAGTCGGCAAGCAAAACTTACCCCACCATAGATTAGGTGTTATTACGAAGACTTCTAGGAAAAAAGAACAAAAAAGGGTTAAAAAGTTAGAAATAAAACTCCTTTTTATTTCTACGCATTCATGACGCTTCAAAATGGAAATAACCATTCCGACTACTCCAAAAGTCAGAACGGAAGGGCGAAAATGAAGATGCCATGAGATCCTGGCCAAACTGTTTTTGATGAAAAAATTAATTTCTTGCCATCGACTCTAATAATTAAAATAAACATCAAAAAGACTCGTTTGGTGTAACTTTTACTCTTCATCTTTTGTTTTTTTCTCAAGAGCATGCACTTTGGCTTCTTTTTTTTTTCAGTGGTATATCCCTGAAACTTGTTGACACGCCCAATCGTACATGAGTTTTTTCATAGTTTTCTGGAATTTGAGCAATGTTTTGTCTTTTGACGGAAGAGCGAGATATTTATTTTTGGTTTTTTTATTAGTTGCGGCGAGCAATCTATCTCGCCCTCTGCTTCAGCCTGTCTATTACTTGCCAATATCTTGGGAGTACTTGTTAAGTAACCAGGCTGAAAAAATAAATTATAAGAAGTGGTTTTTATTAAAAGTATTAATTTTACATAATACGAGAACGTGAAAATCGCGTGTTAAGTAGCCTGGCTGAAAAAAAAAAGAAAAAAAAAACACCTCTATATTAAGTGGTTTTTATTAAAAGTATTGACTTAACATAATATGAGAACGTAAAAATTGCAGTAGTCATCTTAAAAGAAAAACAAAGATTCCGTGAAGAGGGCCATTTATCAAATGAAAAAGTCATGTAGAATTCAAGATTTTACTAGTTAATATATCAAACAAGAGATTGAATATGTATATATATTGCAACAGACACTTAATTTTATATGATAGGGAATATTAATATATGAGAGAACCCACAAAAGGAAATACTTTCTAAAGAGAGCAACCTCCCTACTTTCTAATCACGTCAATGAAACATTCGAGGGCAATGGTAGTGAAGCTTCTTATTCCACTAGAGCAAGCACTACGTAGTCGACCAACATTACTCTTAACCGTAGAACAAGGACTAAATGAGAAAAAGAAACCAAACGGTTACCTTATTATGCTTTAGCACTCTTTGGACTTCCTCATAGTCCCATAACCTGCTGCGATACTGAGGCTCGTGTCGGTTTTCCTCACGAACTATTTCCCTACCAAGATCTCTCAATTGGTCATGCATTTTGAGCACATGATCATCTTCAACTTTTATCAATGACATTAATATCAATACTTCAATTCCCTCCTCTGGGAAAAAGCCACAAGTGTCCCACATGTAGGATACGATATTCTTGCTAGTGCCGATGAAAAAACAAGCAATATCCAAGAAGATTTGTTTTTGGTTATAGTCTAATGCTTCAATACTTATCCTTAACTTCTCTTGCACTTCCTTAGGAGGTACTTTTCTTAACTTTTCTATTGTACCTCCCCAGAATGCTGGCTTTTTCCCGCCCAATAATGAACCTAAAACCTCAAGGGATAAGGGAAGCCCTTTGGTGATGGATACGACTTCACGAGTGAGGTCCTCAAATTCCTTTGGAGGAGAGTCCTTTCGAAATGCATGTCTGCTAAACAGAATCAAAGACTGGTTGTTATCCAATACGTCATGTTCATAATTGTGGTCCACCCTATCTTCTTCAAGAACCCCCTTGTTTCTAGTGGTGATAATGATCGTACTTCCCAAAGAAAACCAATCACGGTTACCAGCCAAACGATTCAACTGAATGACATTATCCACATCATCAAGAAGAACAAGGACCTTTTTACCTTTAAACCTGGAGGAGATGAACTCAATCCCTTCGTCCTCAGTGGAAACTTCATTTTCTCCATTCAATATATCTTTGATTAACCGATTCTGTAAATAAAGTACACCATTACGCTTCCACGATTCCCTTATATCAGCAATGAAGCTACGATGCTCAAATTGACAGGAGAGCTTGTTGTAGATGGCTTTAGCAAGAGTAGTCTTACCAATGCCTCCCATTCCATGGATGCCAACAAATAGGGTGGCATGAGATTTATTATTCATAAATTCCATAACCTCTTTCACATGACCATCAATTCCGACCAAATTCTCAGAAATATTTAGCTCAAACTTTTTCTTCATTTCACTCAATACTTTTCGGACAATCGATTTCACCAACTCTGCTTCATACCTATCAAATGCGACAAGAGTTCAAATATGTAGCAACAATAACTTTATATTGTTTATCTATTGAGAACGCAATAATAAATAAATATGGATATAAATTCAAAAGCTTTAAGAATTGTTTTTGTCACACCTCCATATATTATCTTGTATGCTAAGGCTAAAGTGGGAAATGTTGGCGGTTGCTTCGAATGGTGTACCCCATTCCACTATTTCTCCAACATAATTTATTAAGTCAGAAGAAACTTGAGGGTATCGCTTATGAATCTTGAATGTAGTATAAATTATGGATTTGAACCAAATTTTAAACTTGCTGTTTGTTAACAATACCAGGGATAACGTGGACGCCACTTTGAAAATTTTCTAGAATGTTTGGATAAGAAAAAAAATCTAATAAGTCGGCCTAGTATGAAAGTCAAACCATCAATCAATAAATATGTCATAACTTTTGATTCAAGAGGATTTCAAATGTTGTAATATGAATTCGAAAAGCAGTGACGCATGTAGTATTGTGAACTGCTTGAATGCAATTAAGGGGATTTCTCCTTATTTGCATAATTCTACACGCTTGCAAGTTTCTATTAGTGTTGTGAATTTAGGATCATATTACGTTGGTGTTCTTATCTGTTTTCATTGCCTCTAGGGATGACAACAGGTTGTGCTTCATTTTCCTTTTGAGTATCTATGTTATATGATTTCAATTGATCTAATATCGATTTTATAGGGAAGTAAGAGAATAACTTTTACCCAAAATAAGAGCATTGCTTCAATATATATGCAGGTGTATGAGATAGAAATTACTTGTTGAAGATAGGAAATGCACTGAAAATCATTTAAACAAACGTATAATAAAAACAGATCTTTTTTCCTTTTTTTATATCTACAATCATCATATATAACCAATGAAACATTTTGTTTGCAAAATAAATAGCGACTAATCAATGATATTAATGATTTAATAAATCTAACTTGGGAAGATAATGAATAATGGCTTTGAAAATCACCATGCACGGTGTATAATGTTATGAGCTTTAAATAAAAATCACCAATAAGTTGTACCATTAATCTCAAATAAATATTAATTAAAAAGTATGGGATGAAGATTAATGTAGCGTACTCTGTACACACGAAAAAATGTCACATTGTTACAAAATCTTTTGATATAAGACTAAAAATTCATTGAAAAAAATCTTATGATTCAAGAGTATGGAATCATAGCAATAAAATCTACAATTAGATTGGTCAATATCATTAATGCAAGAAACTAAAAAAAAATCACTTGGAGAACTCATGCGTTACAAAATCTTAATGCCAGCAAGATCTTACCTTCTTTTTATTTATATATAACGAAAATGAAGCAGGTGAGAATGAGAACAACCAATAAACACTCACACAAATGAAAAGAAAGTAGAGAATGTCTTAGTGAAAAATTTTACCCATCGGCTTCGTATCCTTTCAAGGTGCTGACTTCAAGGAGTGCTTTCTTCCATTTCTCCAAAATTGTTGGGTCAAAACGCCTCTTACGCAAACGCCTCTCACGCTTATGAAATTCGTCTCCAAAACTCCCAATTTGATGTCCCACTTCAGCTGGTTTCACGTTATAGAATATAGGCAACACGATCTGCCCGTTTTTATCCTTGCACTCCATTATTTGAACTAGTTCATTTAGACACCAACTGCTCGTACCATAATTCACGGAAAGAATGGGGATCAAGATTTTACTGTTCGTGATGGCTGCCAAAAGCTCTGGTCTGATGTTCTCGCCTTGGCGGAGCTCTTCATTGTCTCTAAAAGCATCAATTCCAGCATCAATGAGCCCATTATAGAGGTGATCGGTGAAGCCTTTTCGAGTATCTGTACCTCTAAAACTCAAGAACACCTCGTAACAATTTCTAGTCGATGCAGTCGTCGAAGCGGATGTGCCAATATCAACATCTTCTGCATTTCTATGTGCACTAGTTTTCTTCTTATTGAGAAAATTGAACACGAGCACAGAGAGAAGGACCGGTGCCACGAGCACAGCGAAGGAACGCCCAAAAATGGGATGATGCATTTCGGCCTTGCTTTGACTCTGCCCTTGATTTTCGCCTTCAAGTCTGATGGAGAAAAAAAGCCAGAATGCCTCTCAGGAAACAGGAAAGGCGTTCTTGTTGCCCATTCTCTTGTGGTTCAATTTATATAATGAAACCAGTTGGCAACCAGAATTGCACTAATAAGTCAAGCTTGTCAAGCTACATATAAATTAGTGATTCATTCACCGGGAACCACAACCAAGTGCTTGGAGTCGTCGCCTTCACGCGGCTAAAATCTCAATGCTCAAGGGAATCCGAATATTAATAGTAAACAAGGGCTCTTCAAATTTCTATACACATAAATAAAAGGGTGGATTTGTTGGGAAGATGAAAAGTGGAGAGAGAGGCTCGGGACGAGAGTGGGACATGGACTTGCGGGAAAAGATGGGAAGTCGGGGGAGAGAGAGAGAGACAGAGAGACAGAGAGAGAAAAAAGGCAGAGATTCGTCCGGTCCAATACTTCCCTTACAACTGCTCCGAATACATAAATACAGGCAAAGCATCACGACAGTGATGTTGGGCACGCCTAGTCCAATGCTTGTACCGTTGGACTTTCCTCTTCTTTTGTTTATTTTCCACCAGAAGAGTTATTTTTTAATATGTTTTAAGCTCTCGATCTCATTTGGGAATTTAACCCCTCACTTTGAGCCTTAAAAATATTATACTATCATATTAATAAACTCCATTTCAACACTGAAGTGTTCAACGATTATTTATGCTAAAAAATTATGTTATTAACACATATTGAGGATCATAAAAAATTATATATATATATATATATATATATATATTGTGCTCGAACATAATAAGAAGAATTTCTTTCTCTATTTTTGCCTTAATTTCTCCTTCAAATCTCATAAATAAATCAAAATGCCTTTTTGCTTTTGATTTTATTATTATTATTATTATTATTATTATTATTATTATTATTATTATTATTATTATTATTATTATTATTATTATTATTATTATTATTTACTAGTTTGATTTATTTAATCCAACCACTTGGTAAGTGTCAATAATTGAAACTTACCGAACTAAATATAAATTAGTAATTCATTGATCGGGACCACTAAACATGCATTTATGACCATTGCCTTCGTGTGCTGGAAGTTTCAATGCGTAGGAAAAGTAGGTGCTACAGAAGTTTTGACCAAAAAAACAAAAAGATACTACATAAACAAACTTTCGATGAAATTGCAACTTTTTGCTCTCTGTTAATTTCTCATGCTTGCCAACAATTTCTCTCTCTTCATTTTTTTTTCACCTCCTCTATCCTTCTTTTCTTTCTTTCCTTTTGCAAACCACTTTCTTCGATTTTCTTTATAAAAGCTCTCTTTTGCAGACTATAAAAGCTCATTCATTTTCTTTTTCGATCTCTCTTTGGCAATTATTGCATGCTGAAAAATCGCCCACCCCACTTGGGCGAGAATCCTCTGCTTTTTTTAAGCCCAGATTTTCTTGGCTTCTTTGGCCGTGAATTCTAACCTTTGAATACCGAGATTACCCCCCTTTCAAGATGGAAATTGCTCTCTCGACCTTGTTTTCAAGGTTTTTGTCGTTATTCGGAACAATTTAATGCTTAAGATAAAATTTGGAAAGTTTTTTTAGATGAAAAAATTAGGTGTTGGTATAGCATTGAGTTTAAATTTGAGGATTTTTTAAAACAAAAAAAAAATCGGAATAAAATTAAGATTGAACTTAAAGAGTTAGGACCGCATAAAAGAGGAAAGAGAAAGTTGAGAAGCTTCATATGTTTCTATCATCCGGGGGCATATTTGGAATTAGATAGCATATATGATGATTTTATTTCTACCCTCGCTCCTAGTGACTAGGCCCCATGAGTCCTTTCTTCACTACCATGTTTTTGTCGATTTCCTATTTCAATTTAGTGGCTAGGCCCACCATTCTTCTCTCTACTCAATTGTCAATTTATCAATTTTTTTTAAATGTCAACTTATTGATTTCATTTGGTCAAATTTATTTATTTCACAGTATCTTAAATAACTCGAAGCCAAATTAATAAATCAAAATTTACAATTTTTATGGGCAAATGTTTTTTCTTTGTTTAGTTTAGCGATTGCTTTAATATTTTGCCCTTCTTCTTGACTTGATCAAAAAGTGGGCTTTAAACATAAAAAAAAAAAAAAAAAAAAAAAAAGAGATATAAAAGGAAAAGAGAGAGCACGCACCAACGACAAAAACGAAAAGAAAGGGAAAAGACACGAGCTTCCTCACGCATGCCCCAACAATTCTCTTTCTTTCTATCTCGCTCTTATCGTTCTTTTCATTTCACCTCCTCCACGAGAATCTGCCTCCTTTGCTCTTTTCGTTCTTTTCATTTCACCTCCTCCACAAGAATCTGCCTCCTTTGTCCTTTTTCTTTCTTTACTATTGCCGACCACTTAAGAGTATGTTTGGTAACATTTCTATTTCCGGGAACAATTTCCAAAAATAATTTTTTCTATTTCTGTTCCGGAACAATTTCTGGACCAAAAAATGCGTTTGGCAATTACACAAAATTTTTATTCCCAGAAAAAGAAGAAAAAAAAAAGGCGTTTGGTGCAAGAATAAAAATTTATGTTTCCAAAAAAATTTTATTCCCAATTTTTCATTTAATTTATAAAATGTCAATTATAGTTGATTATATAAAGTTCTTGAAAGAGGAAGATGGAATTGAATTCATAAACTTATGTTTTTTAAATTTAAAATAAAAATGCCTTCATTGGCTAATTGGAATCATAAACTCGAATGAGGCCTAATATGCTAGAAAACTATCGTCATTGATAATTCCTGCAGTGTTTTGAACTAAAGCCAATCGGCAGAGATTAGGCTAAATGCACATGAAGCCTTAACAAGGAAAAACTGTATAGAAATATTCTCATTATTCTCTTTTCTATACTTCAAATAAGCCCTCATTGTCATTATTCAATGAAAAGAAATCACATTTTAACCGACTTACGGTCAATAACACGATAGTAAAACCTCACTCAATGCAGTTCCAGATTAATCTATAACTCGGATGAACCACAACACCCCGCAATCTCTACCCCTCTCATAACCAACTGCTTCTCCCCTCCCGCATTCGTCATGCATTTTCAGCGCATCCATCATTTCGAAACCACCGACTCCTCGAGCGAGCTAAACAGACAGAAATTAAAAAAGGTTGTAAAAAGAGGCCACTCCACGCATATACATTGCTCATTTCCACAAAAGCCACCAACACAGTTCCAAAAATTAAAACTTTGCATGTCTGATTGCGGGTGAAAGTTTTCATGATCATACCTGCTTTGAGTCAAAAAATGCTGCTTTATCTCCTGGTTTTTCGACTCCAAAATCCGAACTTCAGGTGCGCTTCTGAAACACAACCACCCAACAAAAAGAAGCAAAACACCAAAAAAAAAAATAAATAAGGAACCAACTTTTATTCATCACATAATAAATCTCAAAGCAAATTTAAAACAATCAAAACATGAAGAGCTTATCATGAAATTGCTAGAACCCAGAGAACTGTGAACAAAAATACCTTGCTTCTAAATCTTTCAATTCAAAGAACCTCGTACAAGAGAATAGAAAGGCATGAAAATTCAAGAATGGATGCTGGAAAACGTATATTCGAGAAAAAGCCCAGCCAAAACTCTGCTGGGGACAGACAGGTATAAATGAAGAGATAAGGTAAGGGGAGAATTTCGAAAGAGTTCGAGAATGTTCGAGGATTTGACGGCACTATTTGAGAACCCACCGCTTTGTGACACTGGTAATCTTCTCAAGCAACCGTTTCTACCACACTTGTGAAACACACGAACCATCGACCCCAAAATCTCATTTTTCCTTTTACCCACTACTTCGATTCCGCAAAGGGGGAGAAACCCACGAGGAAAGAAGAATTGCAGGGAACCCCAGATTGCAGATTTGTTGTTAAGAAGAACGGGAAGCGAGAGCACGAGCGGTCCGTACGTCGATGGCGAAAGTGAGAGCACCTCCAAAAACGACGCGAGACGAGCTACAACAGGAAGAAATCGAACGAATAGCAAAACGCAAACGATCTACGACTAACCCTCTCGCTCAATCGAGTGACAAATCAAACCCTGATAAAAAAAAAAAAAAAAGGCAAAGGGGAGCCATGAAAAACAAAGCGAGAATCGCCAAAGAGAGAGAGCAAGAATTGCCAAGGAGAGAGGCGCCTACCGTTTCTCAAGACTAGTCGCGGCAACAAAGGAGGAGGAAAGGTGTCGCGACTCTGTCTTCTCCGGTGAACTATGCGAAGAGGAGGAGGAGGAGAAACAAACTTCACGAGAGAGGAGAGTGAGACGAAAAGATGTCTGCCAAGAAGTTTTAAGAAGGATGAGAATTAATAAACAAGCTCCTATAAAATTTCGATACCCATATAACGGTGGATTTGTTGGGAAGATGAAAAGTGGAGAGAGACTTGGGACGAGTCTTCGTTGAACTTAGTCCGCTGCTTGCACCATTGAATTTTCCTTTTCCTTTTTTAAGTTATTTTCCACCATAAATGATATTTTTATTGGATATATTTAAGCCATTGATCCCACTTAGAAATTTAATCCCTCTGACTTTAATCCTCTTAAATATTATACTATTATACCGATAAACTTCATTTCAATACTTATAAGTTTAATGAGTTAACACGTGCCAAGGATCATTAAAAATTATCAACATGATATATATATATATATATGTATATATATTATGTATCTGAGCACAAAGAAAAGAATTTCTTTTTTGCTTTGATTCTACCTTAATTTCTCCATCAAATCTCATAAATTAATCAAAAAGCCTTTTTGCTTTTGCTCTTATGCTATTATATATATATATATATATATATATATATATATATATCTTTATTGATTTGATTTATCCAATCCAATCAGTTGGCAAGCACCAATAATTCAAACTTGCCGAGCCATATATAAATTAGTAATTCATTGACCGGGACCACCAACCATTCATTTATAGCCATTGCCTTCATGTGAGAGAAGTTTCAATGGATAGGAGAATCCAAGGTGATCTTGCCCAAGAAGAGAATATCATGTGATCAAATTTTGATGCGAAAGCAATGAAAAAAGTAAAATCAACAATAAAGGACAACTGCTTTATTGGTATGAATACATACAAAGCGTCAGGACAATTACTGCACCATTGAACTTTCCTTTTTCTTTTCTTTAACCACTGGAATTCGCCCCAATGGCCACTCTTCCAACATGGAAATGGGAGGTGAGGGGTTCAAATCTCCTCCTTCTCGGGGGGATGGGGTGAAGACGCGTAAGTTTCAGGAGTGGGTTTCGACTCCCACGCCCTGCAAGAGGCAGGGCAAAAGTCTGAGAGTAATTGTAGAGTGGGAATAGAGTAGGACTGACAAAAAAAAACTTTCCTTTTTTTTTATTATTTATTTTCCATCAGAAAATTTACAAATATATTTAAACTCTTCATGCCGGTAAAAAATTTACCTTGAACCTATTAACTATCAACAAATTAAACTGATGAATTTGAAATGTTGCATTATCAACCATCACTTACATCTACAAAAGACTTTGGATGATTATAAATCCACATAAAGTAAAGAGGAAAACTCTAGTGACTTGGGAGATGCATGATAACCAAAATTTTTGTTCCAGAAACAATTTTTCTATTCCAAACATGTTTCTGGAATAGAAACACGTTTGATAAACCTATTCAGTTTTTTTTTTTATTTCTGGAATAGATTTATATTCCAGAAATTGATTTGGAAGAGAAATCAGAAGTATAAATTTTTTACTTCTGATTTCTGAAAGAGAAATCAGAAATAATTTCTCCCACAAAACCCAAATTTCGGTGAGTCCTCCCTCATCTCCTCTACGTCTCTACCTCCTCCTCCTCCTCCTCCGCCTCTCCTCATTTTATTAAAAATAAAAATAAATGAAAATAAATATATTCATTTTATTCATTTAAAAATAAAAATAAAATTTATTAAAAATTTATTAAAAATAGATCAATTATTTTTATTTATCATTTTATTTTTAGTTTATTAAAAATAAATTATTGAATTTATCAAAAATAATTTATTTATGATAAATAAAAATAATTTATTTTTATTTAAAATAACTTTAATAAATTTATTTTTATTTGCCTTGAGTGTTTTGCCAAATAAATTTATTTTTATATTTAATTTTTATTCATTTAAAATAAAATTATTCGTAGAATAAAATAAAATAGAATAAATAAAAATAAATTTATTTTTAAGGATATTTTTATTTTAAAATAAAATGATATTTTATTTTATTTTATTATGATTTATTTTATTTTATTTTATTTTTTTCTTTATTTTTATTGTTACTAAATCATTTTTATTCTTATTTTTTTATATTAAAGGTCATCGGTCGTTGCCGCCACCGTCCGAAAGAAAGAAATTTTTTGTCGTTATCAAACAAATTTCTATTTTTAGAGTAGAAATTTTGTGTCGTTATCAAACGGTTATTTTTGCTTATAAACTCTACTAGAAATGGAAACATAAAAATCTATTTCTATTCCATAAACTATTTCTGGAACAAAAATGGTTGTCATGCGCGCCCTTGATATCCAGACTCCTCCTTGGGGGAAGTAGGCAAAGGTTTTTGAGGACTTTCCTTGCATTTCTGCCTTTATTGTTTCGTGGACAAACCAAAGGGTAGCCAATAGCTTTGAATTAGACTCAAAATAAGTATAGTCTATGACGAAGAACATACTCAAATGGCTTTCAATGACACATAATTCTTTACACACATCTGCCTTAATTTTGCTGGTAATTGAATATAATGGTAGATATAGAGGGAAAATATTCTAAATATATAGTAGGGGGTGGACAATGACTTGCAATCCATCTGGACAAGAAACTTGAAGATGCATGGATCATTGATACACTTTATTATTTCTTGGACTAACTAAAAAGCAGCCAATGTTGAATAAGAATCGGTATGAGGATAGATATTTCTATAGCCCTTGCTACACATCATTTAAGGTGGAGACCACTTTGAACACAACTGATGTGTATTTTTTTGTCTTTCCTCTTGTCTAACTTCTTTTTCCAAGTAGACTTTTCAATTCCACGACAACTCTTTCTAAATCCTTTGCACATTTCTTGCTTCCTTGCTCCAAATCCTTGATCTTTCCCTTGTTGTCATTGCTTCCCTCACATGCTTGTGACATGGATTTGCAAGAGAAATGAAAAGTGGAAAGAGAGAGATTCGTTTGGTCCAACATTTTCCACACAAGTGCTCACAATAGACAAAATCATACAAAGCATCGGGACAATGAAGAGGGCACACTTAGTCCACCGCTGGTACCGTTGGACCTTCCTCTTTCTTTTGTTAATTTATTTTCCATCAAAAAAGGTGTTTTTCATTAAATACATTTAAGCTCTTACTCACACTTAGGAATTTACCCAGCCTAATATATATTATACAATCAAACCGATAAACTTCATTTTAGTACTAAAATGTTATATTATTAACGATAACTTATTCTTAAAAAATATGTTATCATTGTTGTCGAGGATTATAAAATTATCAACATGCATGCATAAAATGTGTGTCTATTATATATATATATATATATATATATATATATATTCATTCTAACACAATGAGAAGACTTTATTTTTTGCTATGATTCTACCTTAATTTCTCCATTAAATCTCATAAATTAATCAAATTGCCTTTTAGCTTTTGCTCTTATTCTATTTTATATATATATATATATATATATATATTGATTTGATTTATCCAATCCAATCAGTTGGCAAGCACCAATAATTCAAACTTGCCGAGCCAGATATAAATTAGTAATTCATTGACCGGGACCACCGACCATGCATTTATAGCCATTGCCTTCATGTGTGAGAAGTTTCAATGGATAGGAGAATCCAAGGTGATCTTGCCCAAGAAGAGCATATCATGTGAGCAAATTTTGATGCAAAAGCAATGAAAAAGGTAAAACCAACAATAAAGGACAGCTGCTTTATTGGTATGCATGGAAGGTGGTCATGATTGATGAATACATTCAGGATAATTACTGCACCATTGAACTTTCCTTTTTTTATTATTATCTATTTTCCATCAGAAAACTTACAAATATATTTAAACTCTTCATGCCAGTTAAAAATTTTCCTTGAAGCTATTAAGTATCAACAAATCAAACTGATGAATTTGAAATGTTGCATTATCAACCATCACTTATATCTACAATATATAGAGACTTTGGATGATTATAAACCCAAAGAAAGTAGAGAGGAAAACTCTAGTGACTTGATTTCTAGACTCCTCCTTGGGGGAAGTAGGCGAAGGTTTTTTTTAGGACTTTCCTTGCATTTCTACCTTTATTGTTTCGTGGACAAACCAAAGGGCAGCCATTAGCTTTGAATTAGACTCAAAATAAATGTAGTCTATGATGAAGAATAGACCGAAATGGCTTTCAATGACACATAATTCTTTACACACGTCTACCTTAATTTTGCTAGTAATTAAATATGATGGTAGATATAATGGGAAATTTTTCTAAATATATAGTAGGGCATGGACAACGACTTGCAATCCATCTGGACAAGAAACTTGAAGATGCATGGATCATTGATACACTTTATTATTTCTTGGACTAATTAAAGAGCAGCCAATGTTGAATAAGAATCAATACGGGGATAGATATTTCTATAGCCCTTGCTACACATCTTTTAAGGTGGAGACCACTTTGAACACAACTGCTTTGTATTTTTTGTCTTTCCTCTTGTCTAACCTCTTTTTCCAAGTAGATTTTCAATTCCATGACAACTCTTTCTAGTTCCTTTGCACATTTCTTTCTTCCTTGCTCCAAGTCCTCGATCTTTCCCTTGTTGTCACTACTTACCTCACGTGCTTGTGACGTGGATTTGCGAGAGAAAATGAAAAGTGGAAAGAGAGAGATTTGTTTGGTCCAACATTTTCCACACAAGTGCTCAAAATAGACAAAATCATACAAAGCGTTCAGACAATGAAGAGGGCACACTTAGTCAATTGCCAGCACGCTGAACTTTCCTCTTTCTTTTGTTAATTTATTTTCCATCAAAAACAGTGTTTTTTGTTAAAAATTTTCCTTTTTTTTATAATTTATTTTCCATCAGAAAATTTACAAATATATTTTAAACTCTTCATGCCAGTTAAAAATTTACCTTGAACCTGTTAAATATCAACAAATTAAACTGATGAATTTGAAATGTTGCATTATCAACCATCACTTACATCTACAATATATAGAGACTTTGGATGATTATAAACCCACAGAAAGTAAAGAGGAAAACTCTAGTGACTTGGGAGGTGCATGATAACCAAAATTTCCAAAAATAATTTTTCTATTCCAGACCTGTTTCTAGAATAGAAACACGTTTGATAAGCCTATTCAGTTTTTTTATTTCTGGAATAAATTTATATTCCAGAAATTGATTTGGAAGAGAAATCAGAAGTATAAATTTTTTATTTCTGATTTCTGAAAGAGAAATCAGAAATAATTTCTCCCACTAAACCCAAATTTCGGTGACTCCTCCCTCATCTCCTCTACGTCTTTGCCTCCTCCTCCTCCTCCTCCGCCTCTCCTCATTTTATTAAAAATAAAAATAAATATATTAATTTTATTCATTTAAAAATAAAAATAAATTTATTAAAAATTTACTAAAAATAAAAATAAATTTACTAAAAATTTATTAAAAATAAATAAATTATTTTTCTTTATCATTTTATTTTTAGTTTATTAAAAATAAATTTATTAAATTTATCAAACATAATTTATTTATGATAAATAAAAATAATTTACTTTTATTTAAAATAACTTTAATAAATTTATTTTTATTTGCCTTGAGTGTTTTGCCAAATAAATTTATTTTTATTCATTTAAAATAAATTTATTCGTAGAATAAAATAAAATAGAATAAATAAAAATAAATTTATTTTTAAGGATATTTTTATTATAAAATAAAATGATATTTTATTTTATTTTTTAATGATTTATTTTATTTTATTTTATTTTGTTCTTAATTTTTTTTGTTACTAAATCATTTTTATTCTTATTTTTTTATATTAAGGTCGTTGGTCGCCGCCGCCGCAATCCGAAAGGAAGAAATTTTGTGTCGTTATCAAACGAATTTCTATTTTTAGAGTAGAAATTTTGTGTCGTTATCAAACGGTTATTTTTGCTTATAAACTCTTCTAGAAATAGAAACAGAAAAATCTATTTCTATTCCATAAATTATTTCTGGAACAGAATGGTTGTCATGCGCGCCCTTGATATCCAGACTGCTCCTTGGGGGAAGTAGGCAAAGGTTTTTGAGGACTTTCCTTGCATTTCTGCCTTTATTGTTTCGTGGACAAACCAAAGGGTAGCCAATAGCTTTGAATTAGACTCAAAATAAGTATAGTCTATGACGAAGAACATACTCAAATGGCTTTCAATGACACATAATTCTTTACACACATCTGCCTTAATTTTGCTGGTAATTGAATATGATGGTAGATATAGAGGGAATATATTCTAAATATATAGTAGGGGGTGGACAATGACTTGCAATCCATCTGGACAAGAAACTTGAAGATGCATGGATCATTGATACACTTTATTATTTCTTGGACTAACTAAAAAGCAGCCAATGTTGAATAAGAATCGGTATGAGGATAGATATTTCTATAGCCCCTGCTACACATCATTTAAGGTGGAGACCTCTTTGAACACAACTGATGTGTATTTTTTTTCTTTCCTCTTGTCTAACTTCTTTTTCCAAGTAGACTTTTCAATTCCACGACAACTCTTTCTAGTTCCTTTGCACATTTCTTGCTTCCTTGCTCCAAATCCTTGATCTTTCCCTTGTTGTCATTGCTTCCCTCACGTGCTTGTGACATGGATTTGCAAGAGAAATGAAAAGTGGAAAGAGAGAGATTCGTTTGGTCCAACATTTTCCACACAAGTGCTCACAATAGACAAAATCATACAAAGCATAGGGGCAGTGAAGAGGGCACACTTAGTCCACCGCTAGTACCGTTGAACCTTCATCTTTCATTTGTTAATTTATTTTCCATCAAAAAAGGTGTTTTTCGTTAAATACATTTAAGCTCTTAATCACACTTAGGAATTTACCTAGCCTAATATATATTATACAGTGAAACCGATAAACTTCATTTTAGTACTAAAATGTTATATTATTAACGATAACTTATTCTTAAAAAATATGTTATCATTGTTGTCGAGGATTATAAAATTATCAACATGCATGCATAAAATGTGTGTCTATTATATATATATATATTGATTTGATTTATCCAATCCAATCAGTTGGCAAGCACCAATAATTCAAACTTGTCGAGCCAGATATAAATTAGTAATTCATTGACCGGGACCACCGACCATGCATTTATAGCCATTGCCTTCATGTGTGAGAAGTTTCAATGGATAGGAGAATCCAAGGTGATCTTGCCCAAGAAGAGAATATCATGTGAGCAAATTTTGATGCAAAAGCAATGAAAAAGGTAAAACCAACAATAAAGGACAGCTGCTTTATTGGTATCCATGGAAGGTGGTCATGATTGATGAATACATTCAGGATAATTACTGCACCATTGAACTTTCCTTTTTTTATTATTATCTATTTTCCATCAGAAAACTTACAAATATATTTAAACTCTTCATGCCAGTTAAAAATTTTCCTCGAAGCTATTAAGTATCAACAAATCAAACTGATGAATTTGAAATGTTGCATTATCAACCATCACTTATATCTACAATATATAGAGACTCTGGATGATTATAATCCCAAAGAAAGTAGAGAGGAAAACTCTAGTGACTTGATTTCAAGACTCCTCCTTGGGGGAAGTAGGGGAAGGTTTTTTTAGGACTTTCCTTGCATTTCTACCTTTATTGTTTCGTGGACAAACCAAAGGGCAGCCTATAGCTTTGAATTAGACTCAAAATAAATGTAGTCTATGATGAAGAATAGACCGAAATGGCTTTCAATGACACATAATTCTTTACACACGTCTGCCTTAATTTTGCTAGTAATTAAATATGATGGTAGATATAATGGGAAATTTTTCTAAAAAGATAGTAGGGCGTGGACAACGACTTGCAATCCATCTGGACAAGAAACTTGAAGATGCATGGATCATTGATACACTTTATTATTTCTTGGACTAATTAAAGAGCAGCCAATGTTGAATAAGAATCGATACGAGGATAGATATTTCTATAGCCCTTGCTACACATCTTTTAAGGTGGAGACCCCTTTGAACACAACTGCTTTGTATTTTTTGTCTTTCCTCTTGTCTAACCTCTTTTTCCAAGAAGATTTTCAATTCCACGACAACTCTTTCTAGTTCCTTTGCACATTTCTTTCTTCCTTGCTCCAAATCCTTGATCTTTCCCTTGTTGTCACTGCTTACCTCACGTGCTTGTGACGTGGATTTGCGAGAGAAAATGAAAAGTGGAAAGAGAGAGATTTGTTTGGTCCAACATTTTCCACACAAGTGCTCAAAATAGACAAAATCATACAAAGCGTCCAAACAATGAAGAGGGCACGCTTAGTCAATTGCCAGCACCGCTAAACTTTCCTCTTTCTTTTGTTTATTTATTTTCCATCAGAAAATTTACAAATATATTTAAACTCTTCATGCCAGTTAAAAATTTACCTTGAACCTGTTAAATATCAACAAATTAACCTGATGAATTTGAAATGTTGCATTATCAACCATCACTTACATCTACAATATATAGAGACTTTGGATGATTATAAACCCACAAAAAGTAAAGAGGAAAACTCTAGTGACTTGGGGGGTGTATGATAACCAAAATTTCTGTTCCAGAAATAATTTTTCTATTCCAGACCTTTTTTCTGGAATAGAAACACGTTTGATAAACCTATTCATTTTTTTTTATTTCTGAAATAGATTTATATTCCAGAAATTGATTTGGAAGAGAAATCAGAAGTATAAATTTTTTACTTCTGATTTCTAAAAGAGAAATCAGAAATAATTTCTCCCACTAAACCCAAATTTCGGTGAGTCCTCCCTCATCTCCTCTACACGTCTTTGCCTCCTCCTCCTCCTCCTCCTCCTCCGCCTCTCCTCATTTTATTAAAAATAAAAATAAATATATTAATTTTATTCATTTAAAAATAAAAATACATTTATTAAAAATAAATAAATTGTTTTTATTTATCATTTTATGTTTAGTTTATTAAAAATAAATTTATTAAATTTATCAAAAATAATTTATTTATGATAAATAAATAAAAATTATTTTTATTTCAAATAAAATTAATAAATTTATTTTTATTTGCCTTGAGTGTTTTGCCAAATAAATTTATTTTTATTTTTAATTTTTATTCATTTACAATAAAATTATTTGTAGAATAAAATAAAATAGAATTAATAAAAATAAATTTTTTAAGGGTATTTTATTTTAAATAAAATGATATTTTATTTTATTTTATTATGATTTATTTTATTTTATTTTATTTTTTTCTTTATTTTTTGTGTTACTAAATCATTTTTATTCTTATTTTTTTATATTATAGGTCGTCGGTCGTCGCCGCCGCCGTCCGAAAGGAAGAAATTTTGTGTCGTTATCAAACGAATTTCTATTTTTAGAGTAGAAATTTTGTGTCGTTGTCAAATGGTTATTTTTTCTTAGAAACCCTTCTAGAAATAGAAATAGAAAAATTTATTTCTGTTCCAGAAACTATTTTTAGAGTAGATTGGTTGTCATGTGTGCCCTTCATATCCAGACTCCTCCTTAGGGGAAGTAGGCAAAGGTTTTGAGGACTTTCCTTGCATTTCTGCCTTTATTGTTTCGTGGACAAACCAAAGGGCAGCCAATAGCTTTGAATTAGACTCAAAATAAGTATAGTCTATGACGAAGAACATACTCAAATGGCTTTCAATGACACATAATTCTTTACACACATCTGCCTTAATTTTGCTAGTAATTGAATATGATGGTAGATATAGAGGGAATATTTTCTAAATATATAGTAGGGGGTGGACAATGACTTGCAATCCATCTGGACAAGAAACTTGAAGATGCATGGATCATTGATACACTTTATTATTTCTTGGACTAACTAAAAAGCAGCCAATGTTGAATAAGAATCGGTATGAGGATAGATATTTCTATAGCCCTTGCTACACATCATTTAAGGTGGAGACCACTTTGAACACAACTGATGTGTATTTTTTGTCTTTCCTCGTCTAACTTCTTTTTCCAAGTAGACTTTTCAATTCCATGACAACTCTTTCTAGTTCCTTTGCACATTTCTTGCTTCCTTGCTCCAAATCCTTGATCTTTCCCTTGTTGTCATTGCTTCCCTCACGTGCTTGTGACATGGATTTGAAAGAGAAATGAAAATTGGAAAGAGAGAGATTCGTTTGGTCCAACATTTTCCACACAAGTGCTCACAATAGACAAAATCATACAAAGCATCGGGACAATGAAGAGGGCACACTTAGTCCACCGCTGGTACCGTTGGACCTTCCTCTTTCTTTTGTTAATTTATTTTCCATCAAAAAGGGTGTTTTTCGTTAAATACATTTAAGCTCTTAATCACACTTAGGAATTTACCCAGCCTAATATATATTATACAGTCAAACAGATAAACTTCATTTTAGTACTAAAATGTTATATTATTAACGATAACTTATTCTAAAAAAATATGTTATCATTGTTGTCGAGGATTATAAAATTATCAACATGCATAAATGTGTGTCTATATATATATATATATATATATATATATATATTATTTATTTATTTATTTGATTTATCCAATCCAATCAGTTGGCAAGCACCAATAATTCAAACTTGCCAAGCCAGATATAAATTAGTAATTCATTGACCAGGACCACCGACCATGCATTTATAGCCATTGCCTTCATGTGTGAGAAGTTTCAATGGATAGGAGAATCCAAGGTGATCTTGCCCAAGAAGAGAATATCATGTGAACAAATTTTGATGCAAAAGCAATGAAAAAGGTAAAACCAACAATAAAGGACAACTACTTTATTGGTATCCATGGAAGGTGGTCATGATTGATTAATACATTCAGGATAATTACTGCACCATTGAACTTTCCTTTTTTTATTATTATTTATTTTCCATCAGAAAACTTACAAATATATTTAAACTCTTCATGCCAGTTAAAAATTTACCTTGAAGCTATTAAGTATCAACAAATCAAACTGATGAATTTGAAATGTTGCATTATCAACCATCACTTATATCTACAATATAAACCCAAAGAAAGTAGAGAGGAAAACTCTAGTGACTTGATTTCCAGACTCCTCCTTGGGAAGGTAGGCGAAGGTTTTTTTTAGGACTTTCCTTGCATTTCTACCTTTATTGTTTCGTGGACAAACCAAAGGGCAGCCATTAGCTTTGAATTAGACTCAAAATAAATGTAGTCTATGATGAAGAATAGACCGAAATGGCTTTCAATGACACATAATTCTTTACACACGTCTGCCTTAATTTTGCTAGTAATTAAATATGATGGTAGATATAATGGGAAATTTTTCTAAAAAGATAGTAGGGCGTGGACAACGACTTGCAATCCATCTGGACAAGAAACTTGAAGATGCATGGATCATTGATACACTTTATTATTTCTTGGACTAATTAAAGAGCAGCCAATGTTGAATAAGAATCAATACGAGGATAGATATTTCTATAGCCCTTGCTACACATCTTTTAAGGTGGAGACCACTTTGAACACAACTGCTTTGTATTTTTTGTCTTTCCTCTTGTCTAACCTCTTTTTCCAAGTAGATTTTCAATTCCACGACAACTCTTTCTAGTTCCTTTGCACATTTCTTTCTTCCTTGCTCCAAATCCTTGATCTTTCCCTTGTTGTCACTGCTTACCTCACGTGCTTGTGACGTGGATTTGCGAGAGAAAATGAAAAGTGGAAAGAGAGAGATTTGTTTGGTCCAACATTTTCCACACAAGTGCTCAAAATAGACAAAATCATACAAAGCGTCCAGACAATGAAGAGGCACGCTTAGTCAATTGCCAGCACCGCTGAACTTTCCTCTTTCTTTTGTTAATTTATTTTCCATCAAAAAAGGTGTTTTTTGTTAAAAAAATTTCCTTTTTTTTATTATTTATTTTCCATCAAAAAATTTACAAATATATTTAAACTCTTCATGCCAGTTAAAAATTTACCTTGAACCTTTTAAATATCAACAAATCAAACTGATGAATTTGAAATGTTGCATTATCAACCATCACTTACATCTACAATATATAGAGACTTTGGATGATTATAAACCCACAGAAAGTAAAGAGGAAAACTCTAGTGACTTGGGGTACATAATAACCAAAATTTCTATTCCATAAATAATTTTTCTATTCCAGACCTGTTTCTGGAATAGAAACATGTTTGATAAACCTATTCAGTTTTTTTATTTCTGCAATAGATTTCTATTCCAGAAATTGATTTGGAAGAGAAATCAGAAGTATAAATTTTTTACTTCTAATTTCTGAAAGAGAAATCAGAAATAATTTCTCCCACTAAACCCAAATTTCAGTGAGTCCTCCCTCATCTCCTCTACGTCTCTGCCTTCTCCTCCTCCTCCTCCTCCTCCTCCGCCTCTCCTCATTTTATTAAAAATAAAAATAAATAAAAATAAATATATTCATTTAAAAATAAAAATGCATTTATTAAAATTTTATTAAACATAAATAAATTATTTTTATTTATCATTTTAATTTTAGTTTATTAAAAATAAATTTATTAAATTTATCAAAAATAATTTATTTATGATAAATAAAAATAAATTATTTTTATTTAAAATAACTTTAATAAATTTATTTTTATTTGCCTTGAGTGTTTTGCCAAATAAATTTATTTTTATTTTTAATTTTTATTCATTTAAAATAAAATTATTCGTAGAATAAAATAAAATAGAATAAATAAAAATAAATTTATTTTTAAGGATATCTTTATTTTAAAATAAAATATCATTTTATTTTTACATTTTATGATTTATTTTATTTTATTTTATTTTGTTCTTTATTTTTTGTGTTACTAAATCATTTTTATTCTTATTTTTTTATATTAAAGGTCGTCGGCCGTCGCCGCCGCCGTCTGAAAGGAAGAAATTTTGTGTCGTTATCAAACGAATTTCTATTTTTAGAGTAGAAATTTTGTGTCGTTATCAAACGGTTATTTTTGCTTAGAAACTCTTTTAGAAATAGAAATAGAAAAATCTATTTCTGTTCCAGAAACTATTTCTGGAACAGAATGGTTGTCATACGCGCCCTTAAGAGTCTAGCAACAGGAAAATTACCAAAAAAATTCTAAACCTATTGCAATTATGCCAATTTAGTTATAAACTTATTTTTTTTGGCCAATTGAATTCTAAACCTTTTATAATCATGCTAGTTAAGTCCTTTCGGCTGAAATTGACCAACCGGCACTGACGTGACTGTCGATCAACGTCATCGATAATTTTTTTAATAATATTTTTAATTTATTTTTTATTAATTTTTTTATCTTTTATCTCTCTCTCTCTCTCTTCCCTTCTCCCTCCTCCTTCCTTTGGCTCCGCCGACCAAGCAAGCTTATCTCGTCATCGCTGGGCGAAGGCGAGTTGGCCCGGCCACTAATGGGTGGAGCCCCCGTCGAATCTGGCGAGGGCTCACCCCGCTGTCACTAGGTGAGTTGCTCACCCAGCCACTAGCAAGGCGAGCCCTTGCCAAATTCGGTGAGGGGGGCCTCATCGTCACTGGGTCTAGTGAGGCGAGCGCTTGCTAGATCCAGCGAGGGCTCGTCTCGCCGTCATTGGGCGAGCTATTCACCTAGGCATTGGTGAGGTGAGCCCTTGCCAGATCTAGTGGGGGCTTGCCTCGCCAGTGGCGACCGGGCGAGCTCACCCTCTCCCAGCGACAACGAGGCGAGCCCTCGCTCGATCCAACGGGGGCTCGTCCAACAATGGCCAACTCAATCCGATGATCAGCTAGACAAAGGAAGAAGGATGGAGGAGGGGACAAAAAAAGATTTAAAAAATCCAAAAAAAATTAAAAAAACATTATTAAAAAAATTGTCGTTGGCGCCAACCGAAGGCCACATCAGCACCAGCTGGCCAATTTTGATCGAAAGAACTGAGCTGGCACGATTGCAAAAGATTTTTGACTCAATTAGCAAAAAAAAATAGCACAATTATAATAGATTTATGACTTTTTTGGTAATTTGCCCGTCTATCAACTACTGACATTTATGATAGGAATTTTCTAGAACATGCTACGTTTGTCGTGTTGTTCGTCCTTGGGAATATTCTAAAAGTCTTTGGAAACTCTAGGAGACTTGGTCAATCTTTTTCAGTTGTACTCAGTCCTTTGTTCATTTGTGTATATTTTGAATATACACAAAATATGTGCAACTTTTGCTAGTAACAATAGCTAAATAGAAGGAATTCTTTAATGCACAATCTCATCTAAAAGTATGCATATATGAAATAAGAAAATGTAAATTACACCAAATGGAAGTAAAATTTGTTTTCTCTTTCTGTGCCACTTTGGATGGTGCGTGAAAACCAAGTATGTTGACACTATAAGTCGGGTCTAACAAATGCTTTGACATGGCTTCATTTTGAGTTTTTTAAGTTTGATTTTTTTTTTTAAATTACTTATTTCTCACATAATAAATGAACTCTATTATAATCGGGTCTGGGTAGGCTCAAGAGGGGTGGGCTTACGTATAAATGAGCTTAAGCTCCAGAAAAAAAATAATAATAATTGCTCGAGTCAGCCTAATATGTGATAACATCCAAACGCTCTATTTATTAAGCAGTAGACATAAATAGGTGGTGAAACTTGCAAAATTCTACCTGAAAAGTTAAGCATAAATGACTTCTCAGAGATAATTCCTTAGCAAAAACCATATTTGTGATCAAGTTTGGCATCTCATGAGCTTAGGAATAGCATAATCACATCTTAAATTACATACATGTTCCCTTTTCTTTTCTTTTTCAAACTGGTTGACAAACGTGGCACCAGAGAAGATTGTTCTCGCCTCCCAATCATGCCAAGTATAGACTGCGATGCATGTCGCACGTCTCTATTTTGATGCCGACTCCACTGTTTTACTAAAAAAAGGTTGCCGAGTTTGTGCATCAAATTCTATCCAAATTGGAATTGTATCGAAGGTTGGAAGCCAAAATAAGTAGGAGACGTGTTAGCAAGCGTCGTGGGGGAGCTACGTGGAGAGGACTGATCGCTTGGCCCTGGCTGCCAACTAATACATTCCATGCCATTTAGTTTCCCCTTTTCTAGGACTACCTATTGATTTGTTTTTCTTTTGGAATGTCGAGTTAATATCGCATGGCATAAGCACCATGGGGGTGGCTCTTAACTTTTTTTTCTCCATATAAATGTACTTAAAATGAAAATACACCTAAATGAACTATTAAAGTGGCTTTTAGAAAATAGGAGGGATATTGAAATAATTTCATACAGAAAGGAAAATGTTCTTACAAAAAATTCAAAGGTTTAAATATTGCCAACTCTATCGACATATATTTAAATAATATTTAGTCACTGAAAATTTAATTATCCATATTACGATTAGGGAATAAGAATAGTTTGAACAATAGCTTTTCAACTTAATTGCAATGCAGAGGAATCGCACCACATCCATGAATGCAATGAAACTCTTGAACATTTAGATACCGTTGGTGGGTAGAGAGAACTATATATGTGGATTAGAGCTCCGAGTGGAACACCATCATTTAGACAAGACAATGGTTTTGACCGCGTCTTTTGTGGCCAAGAAAGAGAAGATATGAAGGATGATGGTATCGGGCAATTGACTGATGTAATCCACTGAGCTTCGGGTTTCATCCCGACCGGAAGGACGAGGTGATCGTGGACGGGGACGTTTTCCAGTTGAATTGGCAGACAATTCGATCCGGGCCTTGTATGGAGGATTCTTCGAGCTTTTTGCCTGTGGCCCCCGACGGCGATGGAGCCAAAAATTAGGCCTTATTCGCATTTTTCCCAAAGCTTTAATCCGAACAGAGACTAGACCCACAAACTCTTCTTATTTATCTTCAAAATTCAAAAAAGAAAGATATCTAACCTTTGGATAAAAATGGAAATAAATTTAGATAGTTTCAGATAAAATTCTCAAGAGCCTATGAAAATTATTAAGCAACTATCATATCCTTTTCTTTTTGGTAATTTTCCTTTTTCACAATATTTGTACTTATTCCTTTTCTTGTTTTGGATTATTGTGGCCGTGGCATGAGCCCACACGAGGGCCATGTTAATGTACCTGCCACACCTATTATTCTTAAATTTAAAATACTCCAAAAGAAAGTATCATGATGCTTTTTCAAAAATAAGAGAGTCAATGAAGTAATCTTTTCACAAATAAGTCATATATTTATTAATTATTCAAGTATTTTAATGCCGCGGATTCTATCAACATAAACTTAGAGCTAAAATAAGCTATAAAAATATATATAATAATTGAAATATATTCAAATCACTTGAATTTTTTTTTTTTGGCAAAAAGTTCTAAAAGAATTCACTCAACCTTCTTCATAGCGGACTTCAACTTTTGCAAGCCATCGAAGGCAATTTTGTTCCGCTCTTTTGTTTCTTTTACTTTTCCCTCTTTAGTACTTTTCCGTAAATTTATTTTATTTTTCAAGCTATTGTGGCTGTGACATGAATACCACATGTTAGTCCCCTTAACTTTGTTGTCATATCAATATTTTCCAAATCAAAAAAATTTAAAACATATTATCTTCCAGAATAAGAGGGATATTGAAGAATTTATTTTTTCAAAAATAAGTTGTGAAATTACAAATTATGGAAGCATTTTTATATGGCAACTTCTATCTATAGATTTAACCTAACAGTATAAATGTCATTATAATTAGAGTATAAAAATTTGAAGGATTATTAAGATATGTGTAAATGCTAAGAAAGAGTAATTTTTAACAAATCATGAAAAAATGTGATTCGTCTGACATAGTTGGTCAAGAATTTTTGTATTTTATGACCATTGTGCAAAGAGGGTAACTATCTCTACCCTTTTCATTTTGATTAATTTCTCTTTGTAATGTTTTCAATTTATTTTTATTTATTAGAGCTAGTTTATCCTTTTTAATTTATTTTTTTTATAATCTCTTTGGCAACGGCTGAATACTATCGTTACCTTTTTTCTTTCTAATGGTTTACCCTTCCTAGTACTTTAGCCCAGTTTCACATATCAAGCTCAAGCCCATTTAAATATAGCCTCAAGTCCACCACAGTTACAATAAGCCCAAAGGCACCAAAGCCCGCCCAAAAAACCTAATTCTCCGTTTTTGTTCTCTCTTCCTACGCCCGGTCTGCATCACCAGGAAGAACAGAAAATGGACTTTGCAAGGCCGAAGCTCGCCAAACCAGAATATCGGCAAACAAAGCGATAAAATAAAGGCGCACAAAGTGGAAGATAGCTGTAGGGATCCATCAAAACGCATTTGACGAGCGACGGTCACCGACGATGGACTGAAAACCAAAAGCAATCGCACGAAGTTCATTTAGGCATTTCGTTGTACATGTGGTAGGCACCGTGCGGGAAGGAAAAACCGAGCCGATTACGGCCCAAGTTTGCAACGACGTTCGGCACGGACAGTAAATGGACACGTCATGGCGACCGGGGGAGGCTCACTGATGCTCGAAATCGAGCACAGGCGTGCACCAATGAATCGTGGCCTCGGTTGGCCGAGACAAGGACCAACGGGATACTAAAAGGGGTGCTGGCGGGGGGTCCCTACCAAGCTCGGTGGCAGCGGACGGCGGACAAGCATAATAGATCGGGCTATGTCCGCTCGACTTGCACACCTGAAATCGGACTGGCGCAAGGTCAACCCAGCCTCTTTTTCCTTTTCCCCTTCCCCCGCCTGGGCCAATCCATTTTTCCCTCTTCCCCGCATGGGCCAGCCCCTTTCTTTTTTTATCTTTTTCCCTTCCCCAGCCCAGACCTCTTGTTTTCCTTCCCCTTTCCTCCCCGTCCTTTGGCATTTGCTCCAACAACACAGAACGGAGGTCGGTGGCAGAGCAAGGCAAAGGGGGCAGCTCAATTGAAGTTGGTCGTCGGGACTAGGCCAGCAAGGTAACTGGCGGTGGCAAAGGGCGAGAGAGTCTTTCGGCGACTTGACTACACCTAAGCCATGTCTAACGGCCTCCGGCTGATGCCTTGAGCTCATGTTTTCCCCTTTCTTGGTAATTTTCATTTGTTTTTGGTTTGCCTTTGTCGCGACCTTCCCTCGATGTGCATCACTTAGGGTTCAGTTAATAAATTTTTTAGCATAAACTTAACTTGGGCTCTCTTAAAATCATGGCAATTTGCTACTTAGGTTCAAGTTTTTACCATGTAAATGATTTATAATAAGAGTCATCACTAATTAGTTTATGGTGGGTCGATTAGAAAATCAAATAAAATAATCAGTGATTTACTTTACTCTTGCGAATAATAAAATTTGGGTATGGAAACTTGGTTACATTAGTTTATTCTAATGCTATTTCAATACTATTAATTATATATATAGCAAGCAACTTAGATATATTTTATTATTTCCTAATATATTAGATGATCATGCGGGATTATGGTGAGAGCTTATTGGCCTTTGCCTCTGATTAGCGAGGGTTGTCACTCGTTGAAGACCCCACCAACCATGGCCAATGCCTCACTGGTGATGGGGCAGTGTCCATAAGGCAGGAGAGCTAGCCTAGCCTTCGTACTCGGTTTATTATTATTATTTTTTTAAAGTTTTATCCTTTTTTTCTTTTTCGAGTTTGTGTTTTTTTATAGAAAAAACTAAATAAGGAAAAAAGAAAGAAAAGGGGAAAGAAAATAAAAAGAATTTAAATGATGGAAGTGCTCTTGATCAACCGATGAGTTCGAACGATTTTTTTAGACTAACATGGTCATTCCAAGCCTTTATTTGAAATAAAATCAACTCCATATCCTTATTTGAAAAAAATGAGAGTAGTTCATGTCCTTATCTAAAAAAAAAATTCACTTCAGACATTTATTTGAGAAAATGATAATACTTCATACCCTTATTTGAAAATTGCCCTAGATATTATAATAAATGTCATAATAATTCTTGACTAATTTATAAACACCAGGAGTTATGATATGGTTCTACTAAATATTGTTTACGATTGCAAGTAAATAATAAGTGACATATCTTTATAATATGAAGAATCGATATTATGATATTAGGATTTAATCATCATAAAATTAAAATTGATTAAAAAGAGTTTCAAACTTGCGGATGGTTGTTCTTAAATTGTTCGGTGAATCGATTATAAAGAATCTTATTTTGCATTTATTATTTTGTTTATTTTAGTCTATTCCTGCTATTTCATTTTGCAAATCAAAGGCTCAGGGTTCGCTCTCTCCCTAATTGAAAAATAGGGAAGAGCCGACACAACCAAAATTAGAATTTTATTATCCTAAATGTTTGATGAACATGCATTTGTTAAGGAAAAAAAATAAAAGAAAATACCGACCAAATTAGCATAACACGTAAGTCAATTACTTAATTTACTTTTTTTTCTCTAAGCATAAATTTTAATTGTAGTCCTCCACCTCTTTTCTCACATCGAAATCTTCTAATTTGTTTTTACAATCAAATTTTTATTTAGTCATGCATGATAAAGAACTGGAAAGAGAAAAGTTTCGATAAAAAAAAAAATTCAGCAACAAGATAGGAAAAATATATAAAAAAAAAATGGAAGGATAAGGCAGTGTGTTTAAAAAAGGATAGGAAATCGGATCGAATAAAAAACAAGATAGATTACAAATTGTATCCATAACTAATTGATTGCTCGTCTAGAAAAAAAATGAAAATGAAAAATCCTTGGAAACCTCAAGGGAACATCGGCAGAAACCCTAGAATTTCAAATCCATGGCGACGCACTCCGTCCACCGGGAATCCTCCGGCGACCGTCCAAATCGCGCCAAAGGAAACCGACCTTCTCCTCCTTTGAGCCCTGGGGATCTCATCAGCGCCTTGCCGGACGCCGTGATCCACCACATCTTCTCGTTTCTGCCCCTCAAAGACGTCATCAAGACCAGCGTCCTCTCCAAGCGCTGGCGTTGCACTTGGACGTCCACCACCCACCTCACATTCAATGGAGTCCGGCCTCGCAATCACGACGCCTCCTCCTTCGACTTCCCGTCCCTCGTCGACAGCGTCCTGAGGCAGTGCACCTCGCCCACGGTGAAGAAATTCCACGTCACCGACTTACAGTACCATGAGGCCGACCGCCCCAAGGTTGACCGCTGGCTCCACTTTGCGGCGGGGCGCCGGGTGGAGGATCTCTGCCTGTCTCTCATCACCGAGATGCGGCCTATGTATATTCTGCCACCGTCCTTGTATTGCTGGAGCTGGTTGGTGCGCCTCGAAGTCAGTTTGTGCCGTTTCTCGTGGGACCTGACTGTCAGCTGGCCTTGTCTTAAGGTCTTGTCTATGGAATATGCGGAGTTGAGTGATGATTTCCTCCGGCGAATCTTGAGGGGAAGTCCTGTTTTAGAGTCCCTCGAGCTGCGGCAGTGTTGGCGCATAAAGAACGTTATAATAGATTCAACAAGTGTGAAAGACTTGCTACTCATTGGTGCCGATAACTTTCTGCTGGAGAAAATTTGGGACCCGCATTTGCTGTCATTGCGTGTATCAGGGATGTGGAAGCCCCGTATATTCACACTTGATGATGTATCTTCTTTGGTTAAAGCTGACTTAGTTTTTTCCATTCGAACTTTTTCGCCGGGTGATAAGAGCATGTGTTATGACGTCATGAAAGAACTTTTTGAGAAGGTGCACAGAGTTCCTATTATCACCATTGGTGGCTGGTGTTTGAAGGTACAAGTTCAATGATTTTACCACATGCTCGGGTTGGGTTGAATGGTGTCTGTAGTGTTTGGCAATGTTTGTTGCCCGGGCCAAGTAACCTCGGCTTTTTGTGGCATTCTAGTATTTCATCACGGGAATCATAGACAAATATAGGATGATGTCTATTGTTGACCTGGGAGCTCGTTCCCTCCTATTAATTTCCAATAAATGGATCTAGGATGACTCAAATTTTGGACAATGAATGTTCACTAGATAGGATATCAATGCAACGATCTTAGACGCATGATTTTCACAAGAAAAATACATTAAGAGATTATAGGAATAAGGGACCTAGTCACCATAGGTTCAAAGGACCGGTCATACTATCTCATCACTATAGGCTGTTGTTCCATAATCATCTCATATAATGGCAATGGATAGATGGATAGAGTCACTTGGAAATAATAAGGTTGTTTTCTCATGTGACCAACTACTAGGATTTTCAAATCCTTCAAAGATCACAAGTTTATACAAGAAGCATATGTAAATAGTCTTAAACAAATTATCTTTTTCATTTCTGCCTGTAGTATCCTTATTGGTTTTTTCTTGATTGGGAGACAAGGTCAATGGATATCATATTTGGATGGAATGTAGTTTGGTTATTCTTTATTAATTTTAGACAGGAAAAAATATTAATGAAATTTTCTTTGTTGCTTGCTCAATGTGCTTAGGTTCTGTCCTTTTTCGAGATGAAAGGAGTGCCATCTCCATTGTCAAAATGTCAGAATCTAACACTACACACACCAATTACTCAAAGGGACCTTCCTAGGATAGCATACATGCTGGGAAGTTCAGAGTTCCTGGAAAAATTAACCATACACCTGAATGGCTTACATGTATTCAAGGTTTGTTCCTTTGCTATACTATCTTCAGTTCGCTTCTTGTGTTGGCTTCCATTTTCAATGAATGTTTGAATAGTGAGTTAAAACTTTAGAAGTACATAAAGATTATCAATCTCAAACTCTTACCTGTTACCGTAATTGAAATTTGCTTGTAACTTGGTCAGTCTACTCAACATTTGTGCATGGCCACTTTAAGCTGTTTTAGTTCATGTCCTAAAATAAATGTAGCATTATACTGGAGGTTATTTTGCTGCCATGCAGCGTTGGGATCTTGAACTTATACTTGAATGATGAGCATCTAGAAAGAGAGATATTTTATTGTGTGGGCGCGTTTAAGAGTTCAAATTCATTAACACTCAAAATAAAGTAAAACTAACTAGCTTTTGTGGTGGACAAATGAAAGTTTTTTTTGTTTTGAAATTTCAGTGAGGCAGTAAGTTTCTAAAATGGGGTATCTTTGTGCAGTATATGCTTGACAAAGAATGGAAAGACCATTTTAACTATGATGAAGAAGATTTTTTATTTTCACGGAAGGGGAATTTTCAATGTTTGGAGAAACATCTCAAGAGCATTGAGATCATCGGTTTCAAAGCTAATAGTTTTGGATCGAAACATCTGCACGCCCTTATTAAGTTTCTTCTTGGGGATACACTTGTGCTGGAGAAGATGATTATCAAGGCTGATTTGCACTCACGAAAGGGACAGAAAAATCATCAAGCTGCTGTTCTTTCGAAACTATTTGGTGTCAGCCGAAATGTGCTCAGCTATCAAAGAGCTTCCAAAAATGCTGAAGTTATCTTCGATTATCCTTTCTAATTGGCGTCCTTGGTGGATTCTTGTTAATCACATGTCAATGCTACGTTGCTCTAGGCACAACATTGCTCATTCTTGTTCACACTCTTTTGACAGTAAAATTACATGAGCTATGACAATATTAGTTTAGTTGTAAATATGAACCTCTTAAGGAAAGAGGTTAATGGTAGTGTCTTGAATTATCGACATATGAAAGGTTGTTTTGGTTACGATATTGCTCAGCCTTCTCTTCTTCTACAGGCAAAATAGAAAACTTAAAGGTATCATATTTCTGCAACTTTGAAAGATTAAGCAATTCTTGACTATAATGATCTGCATTTTGAAATCTTCGCGTATCTACTTGTTACTGCATAGACAGCATTAGAGTTTGATTTTAGTTTCAGCACGACCCCTTGTTTCCAAGTGAAGCGACTACTTGCACTATTCAAAAACTTATGAGCTCCTTCACTCGTGTTTGATTCAAATAACACAAACTTCAAGTACTTGTCTATCTAAATGAAATTAAAACTCAAATTTTAACATAACCTTTTTTTATGTGGTCTAATTGGGTTTGAGGTGATTTTTTCCCAACAAAAAGGTTTGCGGATGGAACTAGACCACATTTCACGATTCGATTTAGTTTAACTTTTTGAAAACCAAAATAAACTGGGAAATCCAACGATAGGACATGCTACTTTTTTCAGTTTTTATTATATGTCATTAGATTTGAAATGGCTTAGATTTTTAAATCCAAAGTAGCTGGATTTTAATTATTAATTATCAATAATTATGTGTCTATGAGGATCTTTTTTATTTTTTTTTTAATGAGAATACTGACTTTTTGTTCGAGCAATGCCATCTTTGGTGAACTTGTAGGTTCGTGATCAGCAATGAAGAGTGCATAAAAAGAAATTAAGATTTTACCAATCAGTTTCGGCTCAATTTGAAACATAACTTGCTTTCACTTTAGTAAAATTTGGGTCAAAGCAAGCACGCATGTCAATGGGTAGATTCAAGGGTAAGAACCTAACATCCCCTACTAGTCCTTATGTAACCCTTGAAGCCTTTAATTTAGTTTCATGCCAATATTATGATTAGTTTTTCCATAATTTAATGAAGTGCATGCTAGGTACATAAGCAACCATACTTGGATTAAGTTATCAAATATTAAATTACCCAATTAAATGAAAGTTATATTATAAGATAAATCAATTATTAAACTTAAATAATCTAGATGTTAATTGCGATAATTAATTAATGTGATTTTAATTATACTTGATCAATAATAAATTTATTGCACAGACTATTAACAATTCATGATTTGTATGGTTGCACATTAATTTTTTTTTTTTTGATAGCTTGACTAACTTATAATCACCAGAAATAATTATATAGTTCTATTAATTACTGTTTATGATTATCATTAGGTGTGAGTAAACTGTAAGTTACATATCAAAGTTATAATGAAAGAAATGATAATAATGATATTAAGATTTAATTATTATGTAATTAAAACTGATTAAAAAGAGTTTCAAGCTTGTGGATGTTATTTTTAGATTATCCTATTAATTGAATAAAAAGAATCTTTTCCGTGCTTATTCTAATTTAGTTTATTTTCATGAGATTGTTATTTATTCCCCTGCTATTTCATTTCACAAATCAAAATGCTTGATAAAGAACCTAGAAGAGAAAAAAGTTCCATAAAGAATTGTGACTTTTTAGGATTGGTTTTGTTTTGAATAAAAATATTTCTTTTGATAAAAAAAATAGGAAATCAAATCTAATAGGAAAAAAGATAGATTCCCAACTGTGACTTTTTAAGATTGTGACTTTTTAGGATTGGTTTTGTTTTGAATAAAAATATTTCTTTTAATAAAAAAATAGGAAATCAAATCAAATATGAAAAAAGATAGATTCCAAATCGAGTCGATACCTAATTGATTGCTTGCGTAGAAAGTAAAGGAAAAAGAAATTGGAAAAATCCATGGAAACCTGGGGCAACATCGGCAGAAACCCTAGAATTTCAATCCATGGCGGGGCCCTATGTCCACGGCACTGCCCACCGCAAATCCTCCTCCGGCGACCATCTGAATTGCGCCAAGAGAAACCGGCCTCCTCTTCCTTTGTTGCCAGATGACGCGATCCACAACATCTTCTCCTCTTCTCCTTTCTTCCCATCGAAGACGCCGTCAGGACTAGTGTCCTCTCCAGGCTCTAGCAGTCCACCTAAAACTCCACCAACCACCTCGTATTTGATGGATTCCGGCCTTGCAATCGCGACGCCCTGTGGCATCCTAGAATTCCTTGTTAATCCTTAGAGGCGCTCTAATTCATGTCTTGTATTAAGGACTATGGCCGAGTTTTTAGTGGATAGATTTTGGGAAAGGATGACCTATCTTTGGCCATATGTATTATGAATTAGAATTTATAGATTTGTGATTTCAAGTGTATAGTTATTAAATTTTTATACTATAGTATTTTGATTCAATAGGGATTTAATTAGTTTTAAAAAGGGGTTAAAATTGGATTTAATTAAGCTTGGGTTTTAGGTCCAAGAGTGTGGGCCTAAGATGGGCCAAGCTGGCCGGCCCACGAAGCCCCAAGAAGGAGGAGCTGCCGTCGGCCCATCGCTGGCCCAAGCCTAGCCAAAGATGGAGGCCCATCTTACATGAAGAAGGCCATGTGTTCCCTCCTAGCTGCCAAGTGTTTGCTATGCAATTAGTAATGATGGCTAATGATGGGAGGGAGAGAAATTAGGGGATGATGGTGCCGGTTTAAGCGAGAATGAGGGGGAGAGAGAGAGGGGTTCGTCCGAAGAGAGAGAGAGAGAGAGAGAGAGAGTTACCGAGAGAAACCGAGAGAGAGGAGGAGAAGGCCGCACGAGGAAGAAGGAAGTCCGCCCATGCGTCTATCGCTCGTAGCCGCCCGTGCGTCCGTCGTTTGCCGCCGTTGTGCTTGCCGTAGCTCGATTTGGAGGCAAGTTAGATCCTTTGATCTGCTCTTGCATGTTGTGCCTAGAATGCGTTATTGAATGGTGATGAATTTCGGATGTCTAGGGTGTGAAAAAACCGAAGTTTTAAGAGTGTTGTTTTGAAGTAGTAAACTGTTCTCGAGTAAACAGCCTGACCCAGAATGTTGTAGTGGCTTGCATGCTATGTTTGAGTCGGATTTTAGCTTTGACTTATTCATGAAAGTTGTAGATAACATCTTAAAGTATAACATACTAAAATTTGAGATAAAATGGAATATTATGGAGGGGTGAAACCCTCCCTCTACGAAAATGTTAGATCTGAAGCTGTTTTGTTGACCTCTTGGTGATTTTGTGTGTTGCATGTAACTTTTTACTGAGAATTTCACTTCGACCCCTTCACCAAAGTTGTATATAATATCTTGACGACTAACATACTCAAATTTTAGGTAAAACGAACAAGTATAGCCTAGTGAAACGATTTTTCTTTTGAAGACATTAGATCTGGAAATGTTGTACTGAACTCCAGTGACTTCGTGGACTATAAAGTGACTTTCCTTTGCAAATCTCACCTTGATCTTTTAATGAAAGTTGTAGTAGACCTCTTGAGGCAAAACATATAAAAAAATCCCGAGGAAAATATGGAAGATAAGTAGGTGAAATCGTGGTTTTTCGGAGGGTGTTGAATCTGGAAACTTCGGTATTGAAATAGAAGCTTTAACCGTCTGTATTAAATCATCTAGACTGAATTTGGCTATGAATTCTTTATGAAAAACCTACCTTAGGATATTTAATATGACATAGTATAATTTCATGAATTTTGAAGGTCTTTTGGGTATTAATTCGTAAATATTTCAAAAGCCGTGTAATCTGACGCGTTCGGGTTTAGCCAGTTTCAATGCATGGGTCATATCATTTTTTATGAAGCTGTTTCGGAAATTGTTCTTCACAAAGTATCTTTCTGTATGTCTTCCCTGTAACATATTAAAATTTCATAATTTGTGAAGTTCATTTGCCTATTTAACCAAAAAAATTTTAGAAACTGTGCAAGCTGTATTGATAGAATAGAAATGCTGTGGTGCGTGATCTATATCAGATTGTATGAGGGTCTTTTTGTGCAGTGTCCTTTATGAAATATCTTCCATTATGTTTTGACTATCACATGTTCGAATTTCATAATTTTTAAAGGCCATTTGGGTATTTAATGGAAATATTTTCTAAAACTGTGCAAGCTGGATTGTGTGAATTTCAAATGCTGAAATTTATGATTATTCTGTTTTGGATGAGCCCTATTAATTATATTGATTGAGGTGATTGAATCTTGCTGAGCATGTGATGATGTTTGGCATTACATATAGTATCAAATGCTGAATTTGACTTTGTTGCCATTACATCATGTGCCATGTTGATTGTGAGACATAAATTGGTGAATATGAATTATGATGAATGAGGAAATTGTTGGAGGTGGGCTGATAATGCCTTGGAAGTGTTAGGATGCCCGGGATGGGGGGTGCTGGATGCCCGATTGTATTGTGATACATGCCCGGATGTCCTCGGGAGTTTCGAGATGCCTGGAATGGTTGGGTGCTGGAAGCCTCGGAGGTTTGTGCCCGGGGGGATGCCTCGTGATACCATATGAGATACGAGATGCTCGGAATGTGGGGGTGCTAGATGCCCGGTGGTGTGTGCCGGAGGTTTTCTCGCAATGCCAGGTTGGGGTGTGAGTGATAAAATGTGGGATGCAATTACTGATCCCGGGAAAGAAAAATGTGGTGATCAAATTGGAGGATAAAAGTGGAAATTGAATCATGCATGGTGTGGTGATATGTATGTATGACTGTATGATATGATGATGATGAGTGCATGGTTTTATGTGCACTTATGGCATGATATATATATATGACATGATGATGATGAGTGCATGGTTGCATGTGAACCTATGGTATGATATATGTATGATATGATGGTGATGAGTACATGAGGATATATGTACATATGGCATGATGGCATATGCATGGCTGCAAGATAAGTTATGCTTGGATGCATGGATGACATGTACTATGCTATGATGTGTGATTGTATTGTGTGATTCATTGAGTGGTTTATTGGATCTTTTACCTGCTGAGTGGCTGTACTCACCCTTTGGGGACCAACATTTCATATTAGAAAGATGCCGCTCCCTACTGTCACGTGGGGTACCTTCTATGGCCTCCCATCTAACGTGGAGGTAGAGTGTTTGGAGATAGATTGCATTACCATCCCTGGGTTGACGTATGTGCGAGTTCGCGTGCTGGTCATGTACGATGTGGGCCTGGTTGGGGGCCTGGTCATACAAGAGTTTTTGTCGGTTCACGTCCGTCGAGATGGAATGATTCGGGGGATGTTGTCGCCAACACTGCCCGATGCGCTGGGATGGGTGTGATGGCCGCGTGAGGAGTCGAGAGCTGATGTTTCTTTTTGGGGGTAGTCGACACTGATAGATGGAGGATGACACATGATCGTTATAGGGGTTGAGATATCCTTTTGGGATGTTGCCAAGCGTAGTTAAAAGTCTTGGCTTTCTTTTTGTTGTACCGACCCGAGAAAATCCATCATGAAAATATATAAATAAAAGTGTCTCGGCTTTATCTTATCTTATGGTACTTAGTGGTGTGCATTGCATTGTGGTTATTGGAGGGAGAGATAGTGAGACTCAATTATGCTTCCGCTAATAAGTTGCGCTGGGACCGTTTTAAAAAAAAAAAAAATGCCTATGAACTACGATGCTTCTACAAAGAGATGTAACTAGTGTTCATTAGGTGGAGCGATAGGTACCTATGGCGACCTTAGGTGTTTCAAGGTGCCACACGCCCGCTCCCTCGACTTCCCGTCCCTTGTCGGCAGCGTCCTGAGCCAGTGCACCTCGCCCACGATGAAGAAGTTGCACGTCACCAACTTCAAGTACCACCACCACTACCACCCCAAGCTCGATCTCTAGCTCCACTTCGCACTGGGGCGCTGCGTGGAGGATCTTCGGCTGTGGCTGATCATTGATGGTGCATGCATAATTAATTCGGCATATATAGGATGATGCTCAGCTCACTAGATCTGGGCAAGGCTCAGCCTCGCCGATGGTTGGGTGAGCTTACCTAGCCATCGGCGAGACCAGCCTCGCCTTGGCCTAGATATACTAGTAGCGTTAACCATTTATTGTATTAGTGTTAATTTGGATATTTGGTTCCTTTAATGGAACAATTTTATCGCCACTTTTTAATTGTCATGGAGAGAGAAGGTACCCTATGTAAAGGTGATTAATGTGCGAGCTAGGAGAATGAAAAAGTATGAAATTTATCATTTGCTTTTTCTCTTTTCCTGCCTTTTCTCCTCATCTTCTTCTTCTTCTTCCTACGTCTTATCAAATTTAGTCCGACCTCAACATGACATGTTTATCTTTAGTGACATATCATTAAAAGCCCAAATATGACAAGCTTATTAAATGCCTTACTATGATTAACAAATTGAAGATATTAATTCCACGTACATGCACAAAAATGTGATGTGTCTAAGATGTATCTAAACATGTGTTGTCCCCCCCCCCCCCCACGTGACAATGAAACAGGTCTACGAATGTGATAAAAGCTTTGAAAGGTTCAATTCGTGACCGCATGTTTACTTCACGTGTTTAAACATGATTGCCTTCATGACATAGTATTGATTAAGCCAACCGCACGCTTGCCTTGGTGCCATGTAAATGCATTACGTCAAAAATTGCCAGCCTTAGTTGGAGGTGACGCGACTATAAAGTATGGTCGGAGGCAGGGAGGGCTGAGTGGCAAGTGCGGCGACCTCTCGTCATATTAGGTTGTTGTTCCATAATCATCTTATAGAATATTCTCGCAATATTTTACATGTAAATGCTAGGTGATGGTTTTTCTCAAGGAATTATAGGTGATAAGCTTCCAATTCCCAGTATTATTTCCAAAAGATGAAACTACTTGTATACTGGAGGACGAAACGTAGAATTCTCTAAACCTTCTCTTTTCCTTTCCGTGGAAATGTATAGAATGACTGACATTCTCTCTCTCTCTCTCTCTCTCTCTCTCTCTCTCTCTCTCTCTCTCATATGCAACGGCTTGTGACGGGAACATTTTATTTGGGCATTTGTGGAGTTTTTGCTTTCGAATAATCAACAATAATTACATCTGCTGCAAATGATGATCGTCACTGAAAGACATCCTTTTTCTCATGACTTGCTTAAATGTTCTTTGGTTTTTATGCGGGGTAATAGGATATGCCCAAAGAGAGTGCACAAATAGTTTCGTATCAATTTTGTCTTTTTTCCTGCAATAAGACAGTTTAAATTCTCAAGAAGAATATTTACAGCAAAATATGCCTTTCTTGCTAAGTTTTTTTTTGGTAAAAAAATGACTTCGTAACTTTTCTCTCAAATATTCACTTTTGCATCTTTATTGTTTGACCAATCATGTTAGTAACTTTTTTTGTGCCTATATTAATTAGAAGGGCCAAATATTCACTTTTGCATCTTTATGTTTCACGAATCATGTAAGTAGAAGGGCCAAATGACTTCGTTATTCTTCACCTTCTAGAAAACCACAGAAAGTAAAACCACTCGAAAACTCTCGGCGTGTAAAACTGCAAGTAAACCCTAGAATTGCAATTTCATGGCGGAGACCTCCATCCATGGTGTCGTCCACCGCAAATCCTCCTCAGGCGACCATCCAAGCGGCACCGAAAGAAATCCACCTCCTCCTCCTCCTTCGAGCCCTAGGGATCTCATTAGTGCATGCCTGTGATTAGCATCGTTCCGTGGCGTTTGTTGCCCCGGCTGAGTGACCTCCGCTTTTTGCGGCATTCTAGGCTTTCATGAAGGGGAATCTTGGAGAGTGCACGTATTTATTAATTTGGCAGATAGGATGATATATAACTTTGAAACTTGGAGCTCCTTCCCTCTGTTAAATTTTCAATAAATGGATCTCGGATGAGTCAATTTTTGGGAGAATGAATGCCCACTAGATCTAGGTCTTAGATGCTTGATTTTCACAAGAAAATGTGCATAGAGAGATTATATGGAAAAAAGGTTCATTTTTCGGTTTATTATGTCAGTTTCTAGAGAAAATATAATTATCTGGAAATATGATGAAGAACAATGGGCCTAGTCATCTTAGGTTGACAGAACCAGGTCATGCTCTCTTATCACTTTGGGCTGCTCTTCCATGATACATCTTTTAGAGTATTCTCAAAATATTTTACAATGACAATGGACAAATTCACTTGGAAACTTAGGTCAATGTCAAGGTTCACCGTCTCATGTAAGTAACTACTAGAATTTTAAGATCCTTCAAAGATTACAAGTTTTCCATGAGAAGCATATGTAAATAGTCTCCTCTTATAAAGAGATTCACTTGTTCATTTCTACTTGTAGTATCCTTATCAGTCTTTTCCCAGCTGCAAGGTAGCATTAAAGGATATTGTAGTTGGATGGGATGTAATTTTATTATTCTTAATTCATGTTAGACAAGAAAAGAAATATTACTTTAATTTTCTTTGTTACTTGTTCAATGTGCTTAGATTTTGTCCCATTTGGAGATGAAAGGGATCTCCATTGTCAATACGAGACTACATGGACTAGTTAGTCAATGGGACTTTCCCGGGATAGCATACATGCTACAAAGTGCACCGTGCTTGAAAAGATAATTCATAGACCTGCCCTCCCCCTCTATTGAAGGTTTGTTCCTTCGCTATGATTTTTTCAGTTCGCTTCTTTGGTTTGACTTCCTCTTTGCACGAATGTCCAAACAATGAGTTAATACTTTGGGAGCACATAAACGCGATCAATCTTGAACTCTTATTTGTTCCAGCAATTGAAATTCTCTGTCAGTCTATTGAACATTTGTGCAAGGCATTATTAAGTTGTTTTAGTTCATGTCTTAAAGTAACTGCAATGATGCATTGGAGGTTCTTTTGCTGCCATGTAGCGTTAGAATCTTGAACTAAGAGTTTAGTGATGAGCACTTAGAAAGAGAGCAGGTTTTATATGTGAAGACAAGTTTAAGAGCTTAAACTGATTAAAACTCATTATAAAGTAAAACTAACTAGCATCTGCAATGGACACATGATAGTTGTTTGTTTGAAATTTTAGTGAGCCAATGAATTTATTTTTTCCCGTGGATCCACATCTAATGTGAAATAAGCTTCTTAAATGGGATATCTACATGCAGTTTGAGCTTGATGAAGAATATGAAGAATGTTTTTAACTGTGATGAAGAAGATTTTCTATGTTCACGGAAGGGGAACTATGAATGTTTGGCGAAACATCTCAAGAGAGTTGAGATCATTGGCTATGAGCTAATATATTTGAATCGAAAAATTTGCTTGCCCTGATTGAGCTTCTTCTTGGGAATGCACTTGTGTTGGAGAAGTTCATTATCAAGGCTAGATTTCCCACGGAACGTGGACAAAAACACCTTGAAGCTGCTAATTTGTCGAAACTACTTGGTGTGAGAAAAATTGTGCTCAGCTGTCGAAGAGCTTCCAAAAATGAGGAGGTTATGTTCGATTATCCTTTCAAATTGCTGTTCGCATAGAAGCATATGAAAGTTTGAGTTTCTCGTTGATCTCGTGACAAGGGTATCTTGCCCTGGGCACAACACTGCTCGTTTTGTATTCATGCACTTTTGACAGTGAAGTTACATGAAGTGTGACATATAAGGTTTTAAACATTTATCTAATTTGCTCTTTTTTCAA
Source organism: Eucalyptus camaldulensis (assembly GCA_019915185.1). Classification (NCBI taxonomy): domain Eukaryota; kingdom Viridiplantae; phylum Streptophyta; class Magnoliopsida; order Myrtales; family Myrtaceae; genus Eucalyptus; species Eucalyptus camaldulensis. The sequence continues at coordinate 9,733,420 of JAHSVA010000013.1, read as the reverse complement.
GTTTTTTATTCGAGTTGTAACTATGAACCACTCGGGGAAAGATGTTAGTATTAATGTTTTGGTTCTAGTGGATTTTTTTCCCAACAAAAAAGTTTGCAATCGTAAGTAAACTGTATTGTAAGGTTTGATTTGTAAGGTTTGATTTGGTTCATCTTTTGGAGAACCAAAATAAATGGTAAAATCATTAGTGTTTTTGTTAGCTCCATCATATTTTATTGGACATTAACATGTCATTTAATATTATTATTGACAGTCACAAGATACTAACATAATGAAAAAAAGACCCATGACATTTTTCGTCCACTAAATTAATCGAGCTAATGAAAAAATTCAAGTGCATCAAACTTGCATGTTTGAGGACTTACATGCACAAAATGTAAGTTTTGAAGACCCAAGCAAATTATCATAACAAGTTTTAGGACTTGTCTTGTAATTATCCAATAAAAGGTATCGTACATAAGATTTTTGAGCTTGGCTAATCTTTTAAGGTGAACTAATTATTTTTATGCAGGAAATATGTTTTTAAGACCTATTTTAATTTACACAAACGAATATGAAATTTAATGACCTAATGGCATTAAAGCAGTTTATCATATCCCCTTCTTTATGGCCCATGACTAGCTTATCACTTGTTGAAAAAGCAGAGTTCAACTGCTTCAACTTTTATATATACATTTTTTTCTAACCAAAAGAACTTTAATATATTTTTCTACTTTCAATTTTTGATGTTTTGTAAATTTTGCTGCACTCGTGATTTGATTTATTATTTAGTGTGATACACTAGAAACATATGAAAAATTTTAAATAATGTACTTTCGAATCATATATTATTATTTTTTATTTTTTTTAGTTTCATATTATAAAGCAAAATCATAAGCAGAATTAGTAAGTCATTTTTCTGTGCTGATCCTTTAGTCAATAATTTGTCCATGCTTCAGACATATGTGATTTATATTAAATAAAGTGCGATGCTCAGTATATAGTCAACCATACTAGAATTAAGTTCTTAAATATTAAACTATTGAATTAAATGAAATTCAAGTTATAAGATAACTCAATTTTCAAACTTAAATAATCAAGATAATAACTATCATAATTAGTTAAAGCAATTTTATCATAATTGATAATTATAATTCATTTCAAAAACTGTTAATATAGTTCGTGGCCCGTAGCTATGAATTTTTGTTCCACAATCATCGAGGTGGCTATTATTTAAAAACTTTAACATAACATGAAAAGAAATTCAATCAAGCAATTCTTAGATTATCCTCTTATCAAATAAGACCTTTTTCAGGACTAATTCCGAGTTTAGTTTATATTCATGAAATTACTACATATTCCCGTGTTATTTCATTCCGCAAGACAAAGGTGATGGGCTTCCCTCCATCCCTTTGCAGAACTCGAAAGAGGGTCGACGGAGCCGAAACTCGCCAGGTGACAACTCAAGAAAAGTCTCACAGCTCGTGCTCGAAGCTCGTCAAACACTCTCATCTCTCACGGGAACCCGCAGGGGCCACTCATGGTCTGCGATTCGGTTCGATGTTCCTTTTCAAAGAGCTTATCGTTTCCACAAACCGTTAAGAACTGACCAGAGGCCGAAAAACTTTCTTAAAGGCGTCAAATGGTGCGTAATTTTTTGTTTTCCCTTGATGGGTGTTTGGTTTGGTTGTTCTTTTTCTGAGTAGTGGCGTGGCTTCTGGGCTTTCGTTAGGTTGCCTGATGGAACTTGCTTTCTCAGTAGTTCAAAGGACAATACAGTTGGTGCGTTCGCATTGTAAGTTTGCTTGGGGACAATGGTGGTGCTTACGGATTTTTCTGTTCCTCTTACGTTTTAGATGTGGCGATGTTGGTGGTACTATGATCGCTCTGTGTCATGGTCAGACCAGACTACGGGGGTGACAACAGTGCAAATGCAAGTTCGTCTGATGTTGATCGAGGTATGGGGTCTCAAGGAATTTTCTGGTCATGTTTCTGTGTGTATAAGTAGCTTGAGAAGATGCTTGCATTGGACTGCTGCAGCTATTTGCGAGTAATATCTACAACAGAATATTCGCAATTCCAAATAATCGGTAGTCTATGTCTCATGTAGTTCTCTTTGGTTGCAGATACCTTTACAGCAAATCTTGTTGTGACAGAAGGGGAATTGGTTTATGATTTCTGTTGGTACCAGGTTGTCTCAATAAATTTTACTCTTCTTTTCCGTACCATGGTTATATTTTCAGCTATAGTTATTTCTCTTTTGGTAATTAGCCACAGCTAGAATTGAATTTGGAAGTTTTTCAAATTCCAGACCCAGTTAGCTGTGTATTCGCATCAACTACTCGTGATCATCTGATTTATGTCTGGGATGCTACTACTGGACTAGTCAGATTTGTTAAGTTTAGATTAGAGCTTTCAAGAACTCTGGGGAGACTTTATGGGAGCCATATATTGTTTCAGGGTACAGTGAAGTCGTAGTCCTTGAGCTTATCATACATCTTAGACATGCTTTGTTGCAACTCTGCTGTCTGCATAACCCCTCGCTTCTCCTTACAATCTTCTACGTGCAGCTTCGTTTTTAATTGTCTTGAAAAAAACCGGGAAATTTCATTGACTGATACACTTGACATTGCAGCTATGTTGCGCATACATGGTTTATGATGCCATGGATGAAATTACAGCTGCATTTTCAATTGCATTAAATCCTGCGGGAAGCAAGTAAGGTTAACATTCATTCAAGACTCTTAAATTCCCTCGTGTCAATGGTCCACTCTAATTCCTCTAGAAATTTTCTTTTAGAATACATTACTTTACCTACTAGTGTCGAAAGAAATCAGTATTCAGTGATATAGATTGTGCACTGATACCCAAATTTTGGTATGTTGGTGTTTGGTTGCTTAGTGGTTGCGGTTATCCTAAATGATTTAATTTGCGGTTATCCTCTGTTCATGTGTAGGATCTTTGCTGGATATACATTTTGAGATGCATTCAGCACTTCAACGAAACAAAGAAGGTCAAACAGGTGCATTATTAAGTTTGTCCCAGTTTAGCTATTACTTGAGAATTGTTTAACAAGTTAAATAGAAGAGGATCTCAAAAACTAAAGCTGAGAAGAACTGAGCGTTGCATCTTGAAAGGATTACATCTGATCGTAACGCTGATTTGTTCTATTTATTTTGCCATGGGGCTTATGTCCTATGCTTGTAAAGGGAGCTAGCAGATCTCCTAAATGCCCTGGATTTCCATGTTTATCGTACAATGATTCAAGATAATATAGAGATCACAAGATAAAAGGGAAGAATTGAGTATCTCACCCTCTTTGCTTTTGTGCAGGTATTACATCTGCCATTGCTTTTTCTCCAGCTGCTGGCAACAGGTTCGTACAGCCAGAGGATTGCAATCTACTGAGAAGATAATGTGGAACTCTTATACATCTTATGTGGCCAGCAAGGTGGGGTCATCCATGTAAGTGCCAGATGATTGGATTTCCTTATGTGATGGTTATTTGTCAACAAATTTTAGGTAATCATATTGCAATTCCAGGTGTTTTGTTTCTGAAAGATGGAAACTACTCCTTATACTGGAGGGCGAAAGGTAGAATGCTCTAAACCTTCTCTTTTTCTTTTCTTGGCAATATGTTTAATGACTCTTTATCAATCTCTATCTCCCTCTCTCTCCCAATGGCATGTGATGTAAACATTTTATCTGGACATTTCCAGAGTTTTTGTGATTGATTGATCAGAAAAATAGCTGGAACAATTACCTTGTGACGTTGAGTGATTGAATTCTTTGTTGCCTCTAAGATGTGCAAATTTGTTCCATCTGCTAGTATTAGTGATTATCATGGAAAGGCATCCCTTTTTCATGTCTTAGACCTGCTTGAATGTTCTTTGGTTTTTATACAGGGTAATAGGATTTAAGTTGTCCTCTTTGGCATATGCAAAGTCTATCAGATTGGATAGTATAGAGCCAGATATAAAATACAATAAGAAAGGACAAGAGAGAGACAGCGCGGGGGAGGGGGTGCAGGGAGAGAGAGTGAGAGAGAGTGCATGATTCTGCCCTGTTCTTCCAGGCAGAGTGACCTAAGAAGCAACAAGGCACTTGCTAATATGGGATGTGGGTTAATTGGTGAAGCCGGATAAGATAGGAGAACATATCTAATTCTTATATCTAGTCACTCTCCAATTAGAATGCACAAATATTTTCGAATCAATTTTGTCTTTATCCTGTGATCAAACACAGTCTAAGTTCTTAATTTGTGTGAAAACGACTGTAGTGTTTTGGGATGGACTTAACATTCGGGAATCGTGGGTAAGCATGTCTGTCTCTGACAATGTCTCCTCTTAAATTTCTTGTAGGACCCTTTTATTATGTGCTGGGATGTTCGCAATGCTGTTGATGTTGTCTACAAGTGAGTGTTGTTTTCTAGTGCTAGCAAAGCACCTCTTTCCATCTAACCAAAACACATATTTTTGCTGAAATTTAGGGTCATTAGATGAGAAAGCGGAATATTTCCTGGTGATATGCCTTTCCTAAGGCAAAGTTTTTTCTCTCAAGTGACTTTTTTTGTCCCTCAATCGTTTGTATAGGTTGTATCGATCATGTGAAGACACCAACCGGGAGATGTACTTTGATGTTGGGCCTCTAGGTCGACATCTTGGTACAGGCGGTAAGGTATCATGCTGGTTTTATATTTACAGTGAACTATTTCATCAATTGTCTACTCTTTCTAACAGTCTTTGCCCTCAGGATGGTCTTGTTCATATATATGATCTTCAAACTGGCCAGTGGATTTCAGGCTTTCAGGCTGCATCAGGTCTGATACTTTGTAATTCAAGGGTTTCCGGTCCCCTTATGGGCATTGTGTTTTGTTGTTTTTAATTTGCCTGATGATGAATATTTCCTTGTCTTCCGTGATAATGCAGATACAGTAAATGGTTTCTCTTTTCACCCGTTTCTACCACTGGCTGCTTCTTCTTCGGGGCACTGAAGACTTGAAGTTGCTGAGGGCGATGATGGAGTATTTCATTTGAGGGGTATCATGGACGTCCACCTTTTGCTATTAAAGCTTTACAGCATATTTCACTTCGCCTTGTTGAATGACTTGCTGATTGTGCCATTTCAATCAAAGTATTGGGTTCTAGAAGATCCTCCATTGGGTTTTTTCTTGTTTTCGTTCTTTAATTTTTTTTCAAAGTCCCACTGGAGGATCTTCTAGGGCCCACGCAGCTTTCCCATATTCGTGGCGAAAAGATATCCCCTGTTTTCCAAGTTCTTCAGCAAGCTAAGATTATGCCATTTTGAATTTTTTGTTGCTAGTTTGAGCAGCCATAGTCTGTTCTGCTTTTCTTTGATGATCACCTCAACAATTTACTATTGCCATTGGTTTACATTATATTCTCTTGTATTTTTGCAGGTGATTAGAACAGCCTCTGAATCTGGAGCTTGGCTTTTGATTCTGCAGCTAGTAGCATGGATGATGAAAATGGTGGCGCTGAGCTTGAGGCCGCGGCCCATGAAAAATGGCAACAGTATTCTTGAGAATTCTTAAAAACTTTGTGTCTATCTATATTATAATTTTCATGGATCGAAAATGTTTGATGATTGATGACCAGGCAAATCCATTAGCTGCAGTGATCTAGCAATGTTGAACTCACGCTTTTTGTAACAAGCTATGCCGACTTGAGCATAGCTTTGGGCAGTTGCACAAAGTAGAGTTTGAGTTTGTCTCGGTCGCGGTTTAATTGGCTGTAACTAATGTATGATGAAGGATGATCAGATAATAATCTTTTTGGGTAACTGTGAGATCAAATCTGATGGCGGAGGGGCGCCGCATGTGTCTGCCTCTTGAGTCGCCGTTTTTGTATACACTGCCGCAGTTCGTGTATTGCTTCAGTTGGTTGGTACGCCTGGAAGTCAGATTGTGCCCTTTTTCGTCAGGTAATACTATTAGGTGGCCTTGTCTTGAGTTCTTGTGAATCAACGATGCGGAATTGTCAGGGGAAGCCCTGTTTTAGAGTCCCTTGTGTTGGATTTCAGCAAGGGCGTGAAGAACCTTAAGATAGATTCGACGAGTATGAAAGAGTCGATAGTCTTCCATCCCGGGTTCTTTAACACGCAGAAACTTTGGGCCCCGCATTTGCTGTTGCTGCGGGTATCGGGGTATTGGCCTCATGATTCTGTGTTCAGACTTGAGATGTATCTTCTTTGGTAGAAGCCATGTTGGATTTTGTTGTCTGGTGGCAAGAGGATGTGCTGCAACTTGTTAAAGTAACTTTTTGAGCCGCTGCTTGGAGTTCCTATTATCACCATCGGCAGTCGGTGTTTGCAGGTATGAGCTCAGTATATTTTTGCCCTTCATAAGACATGCTCATGTTGAATGGTGTCTGTGAGTAGCACCATTTAATGCTGTATGTTGGCCCGGTTGAGTGACCTCAGTTCTCTGTGGCATTGTAGTCTTCCATCAAGGGGAATCGTTGTGAACTCATGTGTAGTTAGTTATTGGCAGATAGGATGATTCGTAACTTTGTGTTCCAAGTTTCTGCATAAGAGATTACTGTGAACCATGGAGCTTCTTCCCTCTGTTTAATTTTCGATAAATGGATTGCTCAATTTCTGCCAATGAATGCCACTAGGTATTGCTAAATTATTGTGGATGCTACTCACTGCAACATTCTTAGATGCCTCAGTTTTCATAAGAAAAATGCATGAAGAGATTATCGGAAAGGTTTCTTGAAATTTCATTCTTTCAATTTATAGAGAAAATGTAATTATCTGCAAATATAAAAATGAGTAATGGAACTATTCATCGTAGGTAGACAGAACTGGTTCATGCTTTCTCATCACATTAGGTTGTTTTCAATTATCATCTTACAAAGTATTCTCACAATATTTTACGATGGCAAAGGATGGATTAACTTGGAAGCTCCAGTCAACAATGAGGTTCTCTATCTCATGTGATCAACTATTGGAATTTTCGCAGCCTTCAAATATCACAAGTTCTACATGAGAAGCATATGTAAATAGTCTCATTTATTAAAGAGATTTACTTGTTAATTTTTACTTGTACTATCCTAATCGGTCTTCTCATGGTGGGATATAGGGTCAGAGGATATTGTATTTGGATGGACTGTAGTTTTGTTATTATATATTCATGTTAAACATGAAAACTAGTATTAATCAGATTTTGTATGTTGCTTGTTCAATGTGCTTAGATTCTGCCCCTTTTGGAGATGGAAGAATTGCCATCCCCATTGTAAAAATGTTGGAATCTGATACTACATGCAACTGTTAGTCAATGGGACCTTCCTGGGATAACATGCGTTGTATGAAGTTCACAATGCCTGGAAAGATTAGTCATATACCTCACCTCCCTCCCCCCATTGAAGGTTTGTGCCTCTGCTATGATATTTTCAGTTCGCTTCTTTTGCTGACTTATTCTATGCATGACTGTTGAACAGTTTGTTAAAACTTTGGAAGCTCATAAAAAGATTATCATTCTCGAACTTTTATTTGGTCCAGCAATCGAAATTTGCTCATGGCTGTCAGTCTACTCAACATTTGTGCAGGACAAAATTAAGCTGTTTGAGTTCCTGTCTTAAAGTGCAGTGTTGTACTGGAGGTTCTTTTGCTGCCATGTAGAGTTAAGATGTTGAGCTAAGAGTTTAGCGATGAGCACTTAGAAAGAGAACATGTTTAGAGAAGATGTGTAGATGAGTTTAAGAGCTTAAATTGATGGAGACTCATCATAAATTAAAACTAACTAGCATTCGCAATGGACAAATGGAAGTTGTTTGTTTGAAATTTTAGTGAGCCAATGATTTTCTTATTTCCCACGATCCACATCTAATGTGAAATTAGTTTCTTAAATGGGGTATCCACATGCAGTTTGAGTTTGATGAAGAATCTGAATAACGTTTTAATTCGATGAAGAAATTTTTTTGTGCTCACACGGAAGGGGAACTTTGAATATTTGGAGAAACATCTCAAGAGAGTTGAGATCACCGGCTTTGAAGATGATTTGGAGTCAAAACATCTGCTCGCCCTGATTAAGTTTCTTCTCGGGATGCACTTGTGCCGAAGAAGTTGATTAACAAGGTCGATTTGTTCCTACGATATGGACAAAAATGTCTTCAACCCGCCGGTCTGTCAAAACTACATGCTATGAGCCGAAATGTGCTCAGCTGTCGAAGAGCTTCCATAAATGCCGAGGTTATCTTCGATTATTTTTTTCGAATAGGTTTCGTCATAAAAGCATAAGAAAATCCGGGTTTCCTGTTGATCTCATGGCGCGGGTATGTTGTCCGGGGCACTACGCTGCTCATTCTTGTTCATGCTCTTTTAACGGCAAAATTATATGAAGTATGACAATATAAGATTTTTAACGTGAATCTATTCTGCACTTGTTTCAAGTTTTCCCTTTAGCTGTAAATATGAACCTCTCAAGGAAGGATGTTAATCTTAATTAAATATAACTACAAATTGGAAATTCAGTGTCCAACAGATGCTGCCAACAACTAAACAAGGAATGCACAAAAATGAGAAAAACGACTACTTTCAATTCACTTAAAGAGAAAAGAAATTGAAACCCATGAACAGTGAGAATTTTGCCCCTTTGTCTAGGCTTTTGCTTTCTTTTTTTCCCCTAGTCATCCACCCGAAGGAAGAATCGAAAGCTTGTGAAACTAAAAATGAAAAATGAATTTGAAAATGCAGGGTCCATTGGAGAGAAAAAGAACTCATGACGCCGTCTGGAACATGGAAATTAGTGATGTAGAAAGCACTTAAAAGAAAGACACAGCATGCACGAGATCATTTAGAATGGGAGAGAGCAAATCTTGGTTTAATGGATTCTAAGCAGAGTTCTTGATCTCTAGTGAGTTACAATTATATACCCGCCTCAGTTTTCTTTAAATGGCACATATTCTTCAGAGACTGAACAAGCTGATAAGCCCTTGGAGCCGTCTCTTCGTTACGCTCTTCACAGGTTCCTGCAATCAATCAAATCAACACAACCACTCGTTTGCTTCATAAACCACCATCAAGACATATGCTCAGCCAGAGACAAATCCCAAAAGAACTTATGCATGAAGAATTCAAACCTTGTTGAGTCAGTTTCGTCACGTGCAAAGGTATCATGATGTCCTGGGTCTGAATTGTGTGAGACAATGCCCACTGGAAAGCTCCCTTAGCTTTGATGATCGAATCCTCCACGATCGTAATCCGGTGCCCAGGTTTCTCCCCATTCCCGGGCTTCTCTTCCTCCACACTGCCACCGCCCAGATTTTCCGTTTGTGCATCAGGTTTGACGGCATTCGGTTCCAGCTTTGATTGTATGGGAGACAACCGGACTCTTACATAAGGCTTGATGCTGTTGATCCTGGCAATCTTTTGCCTGTCCTCCCCATTTTTCCTCAAGTGCAAATGTTCAGGTGAGACACATATAACAGGAAGATGCTGAAGCTAAATCTGTACAAATGCTGTGCTGATTTCTAGAGGTTGGTCACGGTCAACTTTCACAATCTTGCTCTGCTTTTATTTTCTTCTCCTCCCCCTTTTCTTCTCTGAACTCTTGGGCAATCTAGTCATGTTGGTTGCTTTAAAATTGATCTTCTGTAGGGCTAGGCCCTCTTAGATCAGCAATCCCAACACAAAATGGCTTTTCTTTTGGAAGCTTATTATAGTCTTGGGTAGTCAAGTATATACTTGATTTTCTCTTCGGTCTTTCCATTACTCTGTTCAGAGGACAATACCCTTCTTGCGTTTGCATTATAAGTTTTTTTTGGGACAATGGCGGTGCTTGCTGATTTTTCTGTTCCTTATGTTTATTCGTTAGCGAGATGCTGTGCTGTTGGTGGTACTTTAATTGCTTTGTCTCATGGTCAGACTAGAGTACAGGGGCAATGACAGTGCAAATGCATGTTTGTTTGATGTTGATCAAGGTACAGGTCCTCATGGCATTTGTGGTCATGTAGAATGTGTATTCATTTCAGTGTATTTCAGTAGCTTGAAAAGATGTTAGTCTTAGGACTGCTGAGACTATTTGCTTAGAAATATCTATAACCAAACATTTGCAAATTGAGATAATGGGTGTTTATGTCTCATGTAGTTCTCTTTGGTTGCAGATTCCTTTACAGCGAATCTTGTTGCGATGGAAGAGGAATCGGTTTATGAATTCTGTTGATAACCATACATGTCTGCTACAGGTTGTCTCGTTAAATTTTCTCTTTTTCCACTTTATCATGGTTATATTTTGAGCTGTAGTTATTTCTCTTAAGATTACTAGCCACAGCTAAAATTGAAAATGGGAGCTTTTCAAATTTCAGACCCGGTTAGCTGTGTATTTGCATCAGCTACTTGTGATCATCCAATTCATGTCTGGGATGCTACTACTGGATAGGTCTGAATTGTGAAGTTGAGTTTAGAGGTTTCATGTACTCTAGGGAGACTTTACGGAAGCCATATAATCGTTTAGGGGTACATTGAAGCTGTGGACCCCGAACTTATCACACATCTTAGACATGCTTGGTAGCAACTCTGTTATCTGCAAACCTCTTAGCTTCTCTTTTAAAATCTTCTTCGTGCAAACCCATTTTGAACTGTGTTGAAGAAAATAGGAAATTTTATTGACTCGTCCACTTGGCATTACGGCTACGTTGCACATACAGGGCTTATGATGCTGTGGATGAAATTAGAGCTGCATTTTCAATTGCATTTAATCCTGCGGGGAACAAGTAAGTGTTAACATTCAGTTTTGAAGACTCTTAAATTCCCTCATGTCAATGGTCCACTCTGATTCCCCTCAAACTTTTCTGCTAGAATCCTTACATTACTTTACCTTGTATTTTTAAAAGAAGTCAGCATTTGGTGATGTCGCTTATGCTCTGCTACCTGAATTTCAGAACGTCAGTGTTTGGTTGCTTAGTGGTTTTTGCAGTTATCATGAATGATTTAGTTTGTTGGAGCTATTCTCTTTACATAGGGTTTATAGCATTTTAAGTCTATTAAAGTTTCAACCTACATCCTCTGCTTATGTTTAGGATATTTGCTTGATATAACAGATCCATAAGAGCGTTTCACGTACATCGCCCTGGTAGGGATTTTGAGAAGCACTCAACCCTTGAAGGAAACAAAGAAGGTCAAATAGGTGCGTTGTTGTGCTTGTCCCGTTTTAGCTATTTCTGGATATTTGTCTATCAACTTAAATAAAAGAGGATTTCAAAAACTAGAATGGAGAAGAATTGAGTATTTCAACTTCAAAGGATTACTTTGGATTGAAAGGCTGTCTTGTTCTATTTATTTTTGCCACGGGGCTGATGTACCATGCATGTAAAGGGAAATAGCAGATCTCCAAAATGCCCTGGATTTCCTTGTTTATTGCATAATGATTCTAGATAATATTTAGATCACAAGATAAGCGGGGAGAATTGAGTATCCCACTCTCTATTGCTTTTGTGCAGGTATCATATCTGCCCTCGCTTTCTCTCCAGCTCATACCAGAATGCTGGCGACTGGTTCCTACAGCCAGACTATTGCAATCTACAAAGATGATAACTTGGAACTCTTACACATCTTACGTGGTCAGCAAGATGGGGTTACCCATAATAAAATTGCAATTCCGGGTGTTATTTTTGAAAGATGGAAACTACTTGCAATGCCATGCGATGTAAACATTTTATCTGGACATTTCCAAGGTTTTTGTTATTAATTAATCAGATAAAAGTTGGAACAATTACCTTGTGATTATGACTGATTGAATTTGTTGTAGCCTCTAAAATATGCAAATTTGTTCCATCTGCTACTGATAGTGATTATTATGGGAACATATGCTTTTTTCATATCTTAGACTTTTGTATTTCTTCGGTTTTCATACAGGGTAGTAGGAGTTCAGGCGTCCTCTTTGGCATATGCAAAGTTTATGAGATTGGATACACCCGAATATAGAGCCAGACATAAAATACAACAAGAAAAGACGAGATACACGTGGAAAGCTTTTCTCTTCGGTGGAAGGGCATGGCTTTGGGTTTAAATTGCGGGCGGCGATTGTGGAAGAAAAGGATGAGAGAGAAAGAAGAGGAGGGAGGGAGAGAGAGAGAGAGAGAGAGAGGGGGGGGGGGGGAGAGAGGGAGAGAGAGCATGATCCAGCCCTCTTCTATGCAGACACTGTGACCTAACAAGTAACAAGGCACTCACTAACATGGGATGTGTGTTAATTGGTGAAGCCGGATAAGATAGGAGAACGTATCTAATTGTTATATCCAGTCTCTCTCCAAATAGAATGCTCGAATATTTTCATATCAATTCTGTCTTTATTCTATGATCAAACACAGTCTATGTTCTCAATTTGTGTGTAAACCACTGTGTTTTGGGATGGACTTAGCAATCAGGAACCATGGTGAACATGCATTATTTTAGGCATGTCTCTGACAATGTGTCTTCTTAAATTTCTATGTAGGACACTTTTATTATGTGCTGGGATGTTTGCAACGCTGTTGATGTCGTCTACAAGTGAGTAATGTTTTCTAGTGATTGCCAAGCTCCTCGTTCCATCCAACTTAAAAATATATTTTCCTGAATTGATGGGTCATTAGATGAGAAAGTAGAATACTTTCTACTGCGAATATGCCTTTCCTAAGGCGTAGTTTGTTTCTCTCGAGTAGTCGCTTTTGCTATCATTATTTGTTTTTCAAACCATTGAAGTGACTTTTTTTGTTCCTCTATTGTTTGTGTAGGTTGTACTGATCATCTGAAGATACCAACCAGCGGATATACTTTGATGTTGAACCTCTAGGTTGACATCTTGGTCCAGGCGGTCAGGTATAAAGCGGGATTTTACATTTATGGTGATCTATTTTGTCAATTGTCCACTCTAACAGTCTTTGCCTTCTGGATGGTCTAGTTCATATATATGATCTTTGCCCACTGGATTTCAGGCTTTCAGGCTGCATCAGGTCTGATACTGTAATTCAAGGGTTTCGTGTTCACTTATGCGTTTTGTGTTTAGTCGTATTAGATTTGCCTGATAATGAACATTTCCTTGTGTTCCATGATGATGCCGATACGGTAAATGGTTTCTCTCTTCACCCGATTTTGCCAGTGGCTGCTTCTCCGTGGCACCAAAGATTTGAAGTTCCTGAGGACGATGATGCAGTTTGTCACTTACGGGGTGTCATAGACGTTCCTCTTTTGCTGTTAAAGCTTTACAGCGTATTTCACTTCGCCTTGTTGAATGAGTTGGTGCTTGTGCTAATTCAATCGAAATATTGGACCCTAGGAGATCCTGCATAGGGTTTTTTTTTTCTTGTTCGGTTCTTTTCCAAAGTGCTACTGGAGGTTCTGGGGACCAATCTTTGCAACTTTCATGGCAAAAGGATATCCTTTTTTCCCCCAAGTTCTTCGGCAAGCTAAGATTAGGCCATCTCGAAGTTTTTGTTGTGAGTTTCAACAGCCAGAGTCTATTCTGCGTTCCTTTGATGATGCACTTGGATCAAATTGTTGCATGTTCGGTTACACAGATTAGAGTAGATATCTCTCGTGAGCCATCTATGCATGCCATTGGTTTACGTTGTATTATGGTCTTTTGCAGGTGATGAGAACTATCTCTCAATCTGGAGCTTCGCTTTTGATTCCGCAGCTAACAGTGTGAAAGCTTTCGTTATGTAATTGCACAAAGACATAATCGCAGCAAGTAATACGCTTTCTGGCTTAACAGATGTTTCCTTGTGACAACATAACCAATAGAAATGGTCTTTGTTAAGGAATTGTCAACTTGCTCTCTTTGGCAGATAAGCCTCTGAACTGCAACACTGGTTTCTTTCTCAGAGCCTTTAGTGGAGAGTAAATGGGATTCGAGAATCAGGAAGAAAGTTTTGCCTCCGTACCACAGAATTTGCATAGCCGAATTGGTCATTTGGTTCCTTTAATGGAGCAATTTTATTGCCACTTTTCAGTTGTCGTAGAGAAAAGGTACTCTAAGTAAAGGTGTTTGATGCGCGAGCTAGGAGAGTGGAGAAGTATGAAATTTATCATTTGCTTTTTCTCCTTTCCTGTCTTTTCTGTTCTTCCTTGTCATATCGAATTTAGTCTGACCTCAATATGACATTGTTTATCTTTAGTGACATATCATTGAAGTCCAAATTAGATGAGGCTTAACAAGTTTAAGATATTAATTCCTTTTACATGCACAAAAACATGACTAAACGTTTTATTTACATGTCTAAAATGTATCTAAGCATGTGATATCCACCCGCATAAATATTAAGTTGTTTAATTAAACCAGTCTACGATTGTGATAAAAGCATTGAAAGGCTCAAAAACATGTTCCCCTTCCCCTTCGTGACACAATATTGATTAAATTTCAACCAAGCACGCTTACTTTGATGCCAATGTAAATGCATCATGTCAAAAACTGCCAGCCTCAGTTTGGAGTGATACGACTACAAATTATGGTCGGAGGTTGAGAGGGCTCCATGGCAAGTGCGGAGATATGCGTGATAGAGTCAATGGTGGAAAGAGAATTGGGAACATATGAAATTAGGGATATTTTTATCTTACTATGTTGTTGAACTTGCATCTATATTTTACTTTGAGAGAGAGAAATGTTGAGTGGGTTACTTATTGCATAGCATAAATTTTGTCAATTACTTAAGTTTAATTTTGATCCCCCCAATTTATTTTAACAATTGGGATCATCTACGCTTAGATGGGTCATAAAACGCTGTTATGATGATTTTTTTTAAAGAAAAAAAAGAAGGAAAAAGATAATAATTTAAAATAAAACTATATAAATAAAAAGGGCCAAGTGACGTTCATTGTTCCTTGCCTTTGTCTTGCTCAGCTCACAAGTCCTCGGCTGATAATAATTTAAAATAAAACTACATAATTTTGTTGAGTATTGACCATATAGGTTGGTCATGGAGCAAAGTTATGACAAAGATTAAAAAAGAAAAGAAAAAATATAATTTTTTTAAATAAAATGAGATAAAGTAAAAGGGCCGCACCGCTCACCGAGAGAAAAAGCCCTACAATTTCAATTCCCATGGCGAAACCCTCCAAGTGCCGGAGGATCGACCGACCACCCTCCGGCCACCGACTTCCTCCTCCTCCTCCACGTCCGAGCAACTTGCCAGATCACGTGATCATGGCGATTATCTCACTTCTGTCCATCAAAGAACTCATCAAGACAAGCATCCTCTCCCGGCAGTGGCAGTCGACTTGGACCACCACCTGCCAACATCGTATTCGATGGATTCCGGCCTCGCGATGCCGACTCCTGCTCCATCGTCGACAGTGTCCTGAGCCGGTGTACCTTGACCGTGGAGAAATTCCACATGAATGAGTTTCCTTACAAGGTGCTCGATGGACCCCGGCTAAAGGAGTGGCTTCGCTTCACATAGGGGCATCGGGTGAAGGATCTCCGCCTGGGGCTGAATACGTTTATAGGCCATGTATATACTACTGCGGTTCTTATTTGGCTCCGCTTCACATAGGCACATCGGGTGAAGGATCTCCGCCTGGGGCTTGAGTAGCTTGGATGGACCCTGGTTTAAGGAGTGGCTCCACTTCACATAGGTGCATCGGGTGAAGGAGGCCTAGGGCTGAATACCAGTTTGCAGGCCATGTATATACTTCTGCAATTCTTGTTTGTCTTGAGTACCTTGGTGCGCCTGCAAGTGAGCAAGTGAGTTGGTGTTGTTTTTCATCGTTGAGTGTGATTATCATTAATTGGCCTCGTCTTAAGGTCTTGGTGATGTCAAATGTGAATTGAGCGACGATATCCAACGAGTATTTTGAGAGGAAGTCCTGTTTTAGAATTTTTGTGTTGGGTCGGTGCATAGACTTGAACATGGGAGAGAGTGCTGCTTTAGCTGTCTATTCAACAACTGTTAAACACTTGCTACTCCACACCAATTTCAAGTCTATACACCAACCCAAGAGAATCTAAAACAGAACTTCCCTCAAAATACTCGCCAAGATATCATCACTCAAGTTCACATTTGACATCGACAAGACATACTCTAAGATGAGAGGCCAATTATGCTAGTCACACCCATGACTGTGACCGTGGAGAAATTCCACATGAATGAGTTTCCTTACAAGGTGCCCGATGGACCCCAGCTCGAGGAGTGGCTCCACTTCACATAAGGGCATCGGGTGAAGGATCTTCGCTTGGGTCTAAATACCAGTTTGCAGGACATGTATATACTACTGCTGCAATTCTTGTTTGGCTTGAGTAGCTTGGTGCGCCTGCAAGTGAGTCGGTGTTGTTTTTCATCGTTGGGTGCGATTATCATTAATTGGCCTTGTCTTAAGGTCTTGGCAATATCAAATGTGAACGTAAGCAACGATATACTAACAAGTATTTTGAGGGGAAGTCCTCTTTTAAAGTCCTTGAGTTGGGTTGGTGCATAGACTTTGAACAACAATTCAACAACTGTTAAACACTTGCTACTTCGCACCAATTTCAAGCTTATGCACCGACCCAACTCGAGAATCTAAAACAGGATTTCCCTCAAAATACTCACCAGGTATCATCGCTCAAGTTCACATTTGACATCGACAAGACCCACCCTAAGATGAGAGGCCAATTATGTTAGTCACACCCAATGATGAGAAACAGTATTGACTCAGTTGCAAGCCCACCAATCTACTCAAGCAAAACAAGAATTGTGGCGGTATATACATGACCTGCAACTTCAGGCGAAGATTCTATCACCTGTCACGACCTCTCTTTTTCCATTCAGAGAAAAAGGAAGCATGTTTAGGAGTATTTGCCCAAAAAGGCGGACTAATGTCCTAAATTAGGGACGGGCTCTCCCAAGCCCATACCGCGAGACGTTGGATTTTATATTTTAGTTCTTGACAACCTATGTAATTCTAGGAGTTGCCACTGACCTATTGGGATTGGGTAGAAACCAATCAAGACGCGAGAGTGTTGTCTCGATTCCTACGCAACCATAGATTTATAGGAACTAGAACTTGTTTACACCAATGTTTCTATTAGCACTCTTGTGATATTACTAACTTGTAAAGTTGTTAATCTAAATGGCCACACAATATTTATTACTAATTATAATTCTTATAAAATCGTTAAGTGTCCATGCAAATATTTTTGTAGGTCCTTAATGTCTAAACTAAGCCTAACATAATTTAAAAGAGAAATTTACACTCAAATTAATGAAAAGCGGTGCACAAGTAAACATCTAAGAAATTGAAATGACTTGAAAATAAATACAGAAAAAAAAAACCCGATGCAAGTCAGGCAAATAAAATTACATGGCCTTGTTATCACGCCATGGACCCCATGAGCGAAATGAGAATTTAAATATGCATGAAATTACTCTATATGCATGAAATTACTTTAAATAATTTTAATCTACACAAAATAAATTATTTACAAAAATGATTATAGAATATCAAGATAGCATTAAATTAGGAAAAATGACCTTATAAAATTAATAAAATTTCATAGATGTCATTTTTGCCTTAATTTGATACAATCTATTACTTTGATATTTTTTTTTGAATTTTTTTGAATTTTTGATATATTTTAATATTTAATATTATTATATTCGGGAAAACGGGATTGGATCAGGTAAACCCAATCCAGTCCTCTGATCCGATCTGAGCCAAGGTCCGACCCACATCGGATAAAAAAAATTATCTTTTCTTTTTTTAGTTTTTTTTAAATATATTTTTCCCTTATTTTTTCTTTTAGTCTTATCCCTATTTTGTCTTTTCTGCTGCTCCATCTTCTGCTCAACGGTCCTTCCGAAGCCACTTTTTGCCATTTTAAAGTTTTCTATTTTTTTTTTGTTTTGCTTTTTTTCTTATTCTTTACTTTTCTTTTCTTTTGCTTTTTTTATTTGTCTTTTTCCCATGGTCTTCTTCCCCACGAATTTTTTCTCCGCCCGAAGCCTCCTTCTGCACCATACATCAACGCCGGCCGGAGCAACCGGCGTCGGCCACGGGACCACTGCCGCCCACTGGTCATCCCCCTCGACCGGCGCTGGCCATCGCCGGCTACCTATTCCGGCGACCACTAACCCATTTCCGACGCAACGAGAAGTTTCGTCGATTCAAATACATGCAAATGTCTCGCGCAAACCGCTCGAAAACACAACGAATACAGGCAAGGCAACGAGGATTCAGCAAGCACGGGGGCAAAAATGAGTGGGTTCGGCGTTAAAACGCAGGCTACTCTTCGGTTTTTTTTAAGGCATTTTGTCCAACGCACGGTCTGCACTAATGAAACGAGAAGATTTTCCCTAGATCGAAACTCAAATCAAGCTTAGGCTTCTACATGAGCATACTAGCACGCACAAAAACATCAATGGAGGCTCAATGGGACCGAAGCTCGCTTGAACTGGTCAGCTGCGAGTTCCGATCCGACGCCTTACAAAAATGGAGTATGAATGAGCAGACAAGACTCACTTGGTTCGATGAGAAGAGCTCCGACGGACAGCAACTCACGAAACGGACGACCGATGGCAGCCAAAACGCTCCTTCGACTTCACTCTCTCGGATATCTCTCGCTTCAATCTCCCTCTCGGTTCTCTCGGATATCTCTCGCTTCAATCTCCCTCTCGGTTCTCTCTGTGTTCCTCTCGGCTCCTCCTCAGCTCTCTCGGTTTCTCACAGTTCCAGAAGAAGGGGGTCGAGAAGCGAGATCCCGTGCACGGTCGAGCCTCTCTTTGGCTCTCCACCCTCTCTCGACCACTTCTCTCGCCCAAGCTCTCTCTCTCTTCGGTCTCTTCTGTTCTTCTCCTCTTCTGTTCTTGTCTTCTGTTTTTCTTCTCTCCGCGGGCGCCCGGCCTCCTGCCGTGCCAGCTGCCCTTGTCGGCCTGATCCGCGACCACCAACTCCAGCCGATCGTCCCTTGATTCGGCTGTTCCCTCTGCTCCCCTCTGCTGTTGCTGTCTTTCTTCCTTTTTTGCAGGCGCGCGCGAAGGACGGCATGAGGGACACGACCAGCTCGTGCGCGGGCTGGGCTGAAGGGGAAAAAGGGCTGGGCCGGGCCCAGTGCGAGGGAAAGAGAAAGGAAAGAGAGGAAGGGGCCAGCACCAAGCCTTTTCCGAACCCGGCCCGACTGCCCCTCTTTTTCTTTTTCTTTTTTAATTTCGAATTTTTTTAATTTTAATTTTTTAAAAAAATTTTGATAAATTTTAAAACTAGTGACACAAATGCTCTTAATGTCTATATGTGATGCAATTTTAATGAAAATTTTTTGTTAAAAGGTTAGAAATTAATCGCTAATTTTCCAGTACAATTAATAAACATTTAAACAAGTTGCCAAAATTTAGGTGTCAACATCACCAATTCTACATGTGAAGCATGTCTCCATAAAGAGATTCACTTGTTCGTTTCTACTCATAGTATCCTTCCCGGTCTTTTCATGGCTGGGTGATAAGGTCAAAGGACACTGTATTTGAATGGACTGTAGGTTTGTTATTAGATATTCATGCTAAACATGAAAGCTAGTATTAATAAGATTTTCTATGTTGCTTGCTCAATGTGCTTAGATTTTGTCCCTCATGGAGATGAGAGGAGCGCGTCCTCTGTTGTTAACACATTTCTGCATGGATCAGTTAGTCGATGGGACCTTCTCGGGATAGCATACAATTTCCGAAGTTCACAGTGCCTGGAAAAATTAGTCATACACTTGACTGGCAGCCCATGTTGAAGGTTTGTTCCTTTATCATGATACTTTCAGTTTGCTGCTTGTGATGACTTCCTCTTTGGACTAATGTTTAAACAGTGAGTTCAAACTTTAGAAGCACTTAAAGATGATCAATCTCGAACTCTTATTTATTCCAGCATTTGAATTTTGCTCATGGCTTTGTCAGTCTACTCAACATTTGTGCAAGGCAATATTGAGCTGTTTTAGTTCATGTCTTAAGATAACTGCAGTGTTGTACTGGAGGTTCTTTTGCTGCCGGGTTGTGTTAGGATCTTGAACTAAGAGTTTAGCAATGAGCACTTAGAAAGAGAACATGCTTTATATGTCTAGGCGGGTTTAAAAGCTTAAATTGATTAAGACTCATTATAAAGTAAAACTAACTAGCATCTGCAGTAGACAAATGAAAGTTGTTTGTCTGAAATTTTAGTGAGCTATTGATTTTTTTTTCCTTGTGGATCCACATCTAGTGTGAAATAAGTTTCTTAAATGGGGTTTCTATGTGCAGTTTCAAGTTGATGAAGAATCTAAAGAACGTTTTAACTTTGATGAAGAAGATTTCTTGTGCTCACGGAAGGAGAACTTTGGATGTTTGGCAAAACATCTCAAGACAGTTGAGATCAGCTTTGAAGCTTATGGTTTTGGGTCAAGACATCTGCTCGCTCTGATTAAGTTTCTTTTTGAGTATGCACTTGTGCTGGAGAAGTTGATTACCGAGGTTAAATTGCCTACACGACAAGGACAATCTCATCTTTCAGCCGGTGTTCTGTCGAAACTACTTGATGTCAGCAACAATGTGAACAGCTTTCGAAGAGCTTCCAAAAATGTTCAGGTGATTTTGGATCATCCTTTTAATAAGGCGTGCTCATGAAAGCATTTGGAAGTTTGGGTTTCTCATTGCCATATGTTGCCCTTGGCACTTCAGTGCTCATTTGTATACACGCTCTTTTGGCAGTAAAGTTAGATGAAGTGTGACAGTATTAGGTTTTTAACCTCTCAAGAAAAGAGGTTAATATTAGTGTTTCGGTTCAAGGGGATTTTTTCACGACAAAAAAGCTTGCAATCGGAACTAAACTGCATTGTGCAGTTTGATGTGGTTCAGCTTTTCGAAAACCAAAACAAACCATGAAATCGTTATTCTTTCCATTAGCTGCGACTAGTTTTATTGGATGTTCATGTTGATGTGGTGCAGCTTCATCTCGAATTCTCATGAAAGAAAAAAGAAAAAAGAAAAAAAACAGAGGAAATATTATCGGCTCGTACAGTTGACATTGCAGCTGCGTTGCACATACAGGGTTTTATGATGCTGTGGATGAAATTATAGCTGCATTTTCAGTTGCATTTATTCCTGTGGGGACCGAGTCAGGTTAACATTTTATTTGAAGACTCTGATTTCTTCAGGTCGACCGTCAACTCTAGTTCCCCCTACATTACCCTACCGTCTAGAAATATTAAATTATTTTTCTATGCTTCACTATCATTGTTATCTTAGCACTCTATTTAAAGTCATTTCGTCTTTCCAAGCCCATAATTAGTGAGCATGCATGATTAAAAGGGGTTCTTTATGCAAAACTAAAACCGTGAACTCGTTACTCCGAGGTCACGTACTAATTCCTATAATTTACGTCAAAACGTGAGTGCAGAATAAGGGAATAACCCTGTCACATGAGAAAGGCTATCTAATGAACGACAACCTCGACCAAATTTAACAGATTTTAGGAAAATGAAGATTGTGGACTAGGGTTTGCTTGAGATTTCTTTGTTTTGCAATAGGTCCTTTTGCAAATTTAAAAGAGATAATTGCTTGGACGACAGTGCTATATGTTCGATAATACAAAAAAAAAGAAGAAAAAATCAAATACACATATATTTTAAAAAAAGACCAAATCCTTTGTCAAATTTTTTAATTTTTAATTTTTAAAAAATTTTAAAAAAATAATGTATGCGACTTTTTAAATATAAATTTAAAAATAATGCTAAGAAATCATATATATATATATATATATATATATATATATTAAAAGAGCAAACCCTTTGTTGGAATTTTTAATTTTTGAAATCGAAAAAGAAAATAATGTATGCAATTTTTTAAATATAAATTTTGGCAATAATGCTAAAAAAAATCAAATATATAAATACTCTTTTTAAAAAGACCAAAATATATTTAGTTTTTGTAGCATTTATATACATATATATATATATATATATATATATATATGATTTTTTAGCATTATTTTGACATTTAAAAAATAATAACGATGGCAAAATTAGAAATTTGAAGAATGAGTGATGATAGTTTTGAAAGAAAAAAATAAATTTCAGCATTTAACTAAATGCTGAAAATTCAAAACTAGTCTCTACTAGCATTAGGTCTAAAGTTAGTTCAAAATGGTTGCCAAACGGTTCGGCATTTTTCCAATGAGCTTTAGAAGTTGAAAGCCCACTGGAATACTAAACCAAACACACCCTTAAATAATTATGTCATCTTGGAGGCTATGAATGTGTTGACCTCATTGGCTTTTCATTCCCCAAGCAAAGAGCTAGTAGAAAAGAAAGCCCAATGGCCCTGTATAATCCCAAATAGCGGCGTGGCCAAAATTTCTCTAAGTAGAAGTCACCTCACTCTACTAGATAAATAAGTGCTTGATTTTTGAGCGCCGTCACACTAAAGTGGATGAAATAAAAAGTCAATGATACTGAAATGTATGTTATGTTTCGTCATCTTTTTAAAGCTCTTTTGGCTATAGAATTCATAAAAAGATAAAAACCCATGGGAATTAAAATCCATGGCCAAGAGCTCTGCCATTATATGATATTAGGATTTAACCATCATATAATTAAAACTGGTTAATAAAAATTCAAGCTTTCGGATGTTATTCTTAAATTCTCATGTTGTACAAAAACTATATTTATATTTTTTTTCTGTATTTATTCCGAGTTTAGTTTATGCTCGTGAAATTATCGTTTATTCCCGTTTTATTATTTTCATTTCTCAAATCAAGAAGGGTTGAGGGCTTCCCTCTTTCCATTCGCCCGAACTCGAAAAGATGGGAAGCGTCGCCGGAGCCGAAGCTCGCCGGCGAGAACTCAAGGGAAGTCTCGCCGCCCCTGCTCGCCGGCTCTTCAGCACGCACGCCCTTTCCGGCGCAAGGATGGCCGAAGAAGAAGGAGAAGAAGGGCAGCAGCAGCATCGACTGACCCCGCCCGACGAACCCGCGGAGGCCGCTCAGCAAGACTACTCGTGGCCCATGATTCGGTTCGACGTCCCTCCTCAAAGAGCCTACCATTTCCACAAGCAGTTCGGAACTGACCAGAAGCCGAACAACTTTCTTAAGGGCGTCAAATGGTGCGTAAATTTTTCGTTTTCCCATGATGGGTTCTGGGTTCTTCTTGTCCTGAGTAGGGGTGTGGCTTTGGGAGCGATGATTTGCTTGTTTTTCTTTTTGGGTTTTCGTCAGGTCGCCTGATGGGACTTGCCTTCTCAGTAGTTCGGAGGACAATACCCTTCGTGTGTTCGCCTTGTAAGTTTGCTTTGGGGAGTGCTTTCTGGTTTTTCTGTTCCTTCTCATGTTTTATTAGATCACGAGATGTTGCGTTGTTTGGTGGTGCTTTGATTGGACTGTGTCCTGATCAGACCAGAGTACGGGGGTGACGACAGCGCAAATGCGAGCTCGTCAAATCATGGCTCACAAGGCATTTTGTGGTCATTCAGGATATCTGTTTGTTTCTGTGTGTTCGAATAGCTTGAAAGATGTTAGCTTTAGGACCGCTGAGACTGTCGGCATGAAATATCTATGACCAAACATTCGCAAATCGAGATAATGGGCGGTCTATGTCTCATGTAGTTCTCTTTAATTGCAGATTCCTTTGCAGCAAATCTTGTTGTGACGGAAGGGGAATTGGTTTATGATTTCTGTTGGTACCCTTACATGTCTGCTACAGGTCTTCTTGTTACATTTTACTCTTCTTTTACTTATCATGGTTATATTTTCTTCTATGGTTATTTCTCTTCTGGTAATTAGCCACAGCTAGAATTGAGTACGGAAGCTTTTCATATTGCAGACCCATTAAGCTGTGTATTCGCATCAACTACTCGTGATCATCCAATTCATGTCTGGGATGCTACTACTGGACAGGTCAGAATTGTTCAGTTTAGAGGTTTCAAGAACTCTTGGGGACTTAATTGAAGCCATATAATCGTTTAGGGTTATACTGAAGTCGTGGACCCCGAGCTTATTTGACATCTTAGACATGCTTTGTAGCGATTGTCTGCATACCTTTTAGCTTCTTCTTTACAATCTTCTTCGTGCAACTTCGTTTTGAATGATCTTGGAAAATAGAGGAAATTTTATTGACTCCTACACTTGATATTGCAGCTACGTTGCACATACAGGGCTGATGATGCTGTGGATGAAATTACAGCGGCATTTTCGATCGCATTCAATCCTGCAGGGAACAAGTAAGGCTAACATTCAATTTTAAAGACTCTTAAATTCCCTCATGTCAATGGTCCACTCTAATTCCCCTTGAAAGTTTCATTTGAAATTTTTCGTTACTTTGCCTTCTATTGTTGAAAGAAATCAGCATTTGGTGGTTTTGGTTATGCTCTGCTACCCGGATTTTGGAATGTCAGTGTTTGGTTGCTTAGTGGTTTTTGTGTTCATCATAAATAATTTAGTTTGTTGGAGCTAATCTCTTTACGTAGGGCTTGTAGCGTTTTAAGTCTATTAAACTTTCAATCTACATCCTCTGTTCATGTATAGGATCTTTGCTGGATATAACAAATCCATAAGAGTGTTTGACGTACATCGCCCTGGTAGAGATTTTGAGAGTCACTCAACACTTCAAGGAAATAAAGAAGGTCAAACAGGTGTGTTATTGTGTTTATCCCGGTTTAGCTATTACTAGAGATTTGTTTAACAAGTTAAATAAAAGAGGGTTTCAAAAACTACAATCAAGATGAGTTGAGTATTTCATCTTCAAAGGATTGCAGTTGGTTGTAAGGCTGGCTTGTTCTATTTATTTTGCCATGAGGCTTATATGCTATGCATGTAAAGAACTAGCAGATCTCCCAATTGCCCTGTATTTCCGTGTTTATTGTATAGTTATACAAGATAATATTGAGATCACAAGTTAAATAGGAGGAATTGAGTATCTCATTCTCTATTGCTTTTGTGCAGATATTATTGTAACGTTTGGAAATCGGTAAGTGTGAAGAAAATTTCCCGTCTCCAACATTGCAAGTCCACTGCTTCAGTATTTTGTGCAAGGACTAATATGGTTGTAAATAATGTTTATTCTTATTTATCGATTTTGTTAATAAAAATTATTAATTGTGTTTTGGAACATGTGTCCAAATCAACGAAGTAGCCAAATTATAGAAAGCATAGTTACTTTAAGCCTTTTTTTAAAATAAAAATCATTTTAATTTTAACCATACTCGAGTGGATAATCCGTTAACTAGATGAACAAGATGAATTTGAAGGAGATAGTTTTCATTTCTATTCTCCTTTCTTTCTCTCTTTTTTGGGACAAAAGTGTATTATGTAGGCGAACAAATGAAATTCTCAAGATAAACTGCAAGAAAATAACTGGAAAAGAAAGTGAAAAAGAACAAGAGAAGCTTACAAATGAAATTCTCAAGGTAAGCAAAAGAAGTTCTCAAGATAAACCGCAAGAAAACAACAAATGAAATTCTCAAGATAAACTGCAAGAAAACAACCGGAAAAGAAAGTGAAAAAGAACAAGAGAAGCTTACAAATGAAATTCTCAAGGTAAGCAAAATAAATTCTCAAGATAAACCGCAAGAAAACAACTGGAAAAAAAAAGTGAAAAAGAACAAGAGAAGCTTACAAATGAAATTCTCAAGGCAAGAAAACAACCGAAAGGGAAAGTGAAACAAAAAAAGAAAAGCTAAAGCTTTACGAAATTCGATAATGCGGCGTGCCATCATGATAAAGCAAATGATTATATAGAATTGTGGTGATTAATTGTGCCCAACAAGTAAAATAACAAACCAAATTAATCCTTCCATTATTAATCAATGTATGTCATGCGTAATACGAAAAGATTGAGCTTTGTTGCATTTTTATTAATCACAAAAAATAGTAGAATTTTCAAATTCTTAGGTAGAAATCGCAATAAATTTAGATGTGTTGTGATATTTGTATTTATAAAAATTATAGCTTCTGTGTTTATCATTGTTGGATGAGTTTTTTTTTTAAGAGTGAAAAGGAACATTGAAATGGTCTTAATTCTTGCATATTCAAACGCTAAAATAAGAGAAAAAAAAATTAACATTGAGATATTTTATCAATTCCACGGAATTTTTTTTATTTGCTTGGATAATGGGTGTGTTTGTTTTGTGAAAAGCAATTTCCCGGAAAACATTTTTCTCATTTTCCAGCGTTTGATTCATTTAGGAAAATGAGTCAACGGAAAATGTTTTCCTAGTCAACAGAAAATGCTTCCCTTCCAAAGTTTAAATTCAGGAAAACAATTTCCCCCTTTAAAGAACTAGAAAGTGTTTTCCAAAATTTTTTAAGGTCTTTGTTTAATGAAATATTTATTATTAGAAAAAATTTCTAATTAAAGATTTTGAATTTGATATTATTATTATATCTTTTCTTTTCTTTTTTCTTTCTTTCTTTTTCTTTTCTTTTTTCTTGTATTTCAGGGTTAAATATAATCCAGGATCACACCTCAAATATGATATTAATGAAAAACCCACCTGCAGAAATGAGGTGGACGGCCGGATTGATCTTTGAACGGAGAAATCTCATTCATACTTTTAATTGACGGTTTCCGTTGACGGGGGTGTTCCGGAAAAACGCGACCAAATGTGGTTTTTCGAATTGGGTAGTTGACCAAATACGCCACCAGAAGAAGAAAAAAGGAAGATGGAGAAGCAGGCGCGTTGAGACGGAGCCGGAATTGGCTTCGGGAGGTGGAGAGAACATCTTAAATTTTAACCACTGAACTCGACTTGTTGAAGCTTTCTATCCGGATCTTCTTAAATAAAAATCATTTTAAATTTTAACCATGCTTGATTGGATATTTTGTTAAGCACATGAACAAAATGAGCTTGAAAGAAACATTTTCATTTCCGTTCTACTTTCTTTTTCTCTTTTTTTTTTTGGGATAAAAGTGTATTACGTAGGTGAACAAATGAAAATCTCAAGATGAACCTCAATAAAACAGGAGAAGAAAGTGAAAAAGAAAAAGAGAAGCTCTACGGAACTTGATAATGTGACGTGCCATCGTGGTAGAGCATATGATTATAGAGATATGATTATATGAAATTGTGGTGATTAATTGTGCACGACAAGTAAAATGACAAACTGAATTAATCCTTCCATTAATCCATGTATGACGTGCATAATGCAAAAAGATCGGACTTTATTGCATTTTTATTAATAATGAAAAAATAATGGAATTTCCAAATTTTTGGGCAGAAAAGGACAATGAGTTTTGATGTGTTGCAGTATTTGTATTTACAGAAGTTGTAGCTTTCGAGTTGTTGGTTTGGTTTTCTTTAAGGGCGAAAAAGAGCATCGAAATAGCCTTTATTCTTGCATATCCAAACAATAAAATAAGTGAAAAAAATTAACATGGAGATATTTTATCAATTCCGCATAATTTTTCTTATTTGCTGATAATTCTAAGTTTCGGTTATATCAGAAAGCTACCTCAAATGATCTTTCAAATCCTGTTGAAGTTTGAAAATTAAACCTATTTCCATAAGCAACGACCGGCATATTACGATCTTTCGGGCGACGGTGAGCAAAGGGACGGGTGCGTTTGGTTAGACTTTTGGGGAAGAAAGCCATTAGGAAAATGCAAAGGACTTTAGGTTGAGGGGACTTTTCATAATGCAAATTGTGTTTGGTAAATTACAATTTAAAAATCTATTGTGAAGTATCTTTGAGCAAAATAATGTTTGGAAAAATTATACTTACAAAGAACTTTTGTGATAAAAAAATTATAAAAAAAATATAAAAAATTAACTGGCAAGGGCAAAGGTCGGGAGACCCCGGCGAGGGTTGTCGGACGTCGAGCGAACCCCGGTGAGGGCTGTCGGACGTCGGGCGACCCCGGTGAGGGAAGCCGGACGTCGGGCGACCCCCGGCGAGGGAAGCCGGACGTTGGGCGAACCTCGGCGAGGGCTGCCGGACGTCGGGCGAACCCCGGCGAGGGAAGCCGGACGTCGGGCGAACCCAAGCGAGGGTTGCCGGATGTCGGGCGACCACGCCGCGACCCAGATCTGGGGCGGCGAGGTCCCGCAACCTCGGCGGGAGGCTGCCGGACGTCGGGCAACCCCGCCGCGACCCATATCTAGGGCGGCGAGGTCGTGCGACCTCCGGCGACCGCCGCGACCCAGATCTGGGGCGATGAGGTCGCGGGAGGACCTCGTCGCCCCCGGATCTGGGTCGCGAAGGGGTCGCGCGACCTCGCCGTCCCCGGATCTGGGTCGGCGAGGTCGCGCGACCCCGCCGCGACCCACGGCGATCGCCGCGCCCCAGACACGCACCACTCCTCGGCGACGGTTGCACCCCTCCCCAGCGACGGTCTCCTGGGCCACCGCGACCATGCCGAGCCGTCGGCGGAGCTTCGAGCAACAAGTCCTTCAGCAGAGAAGACGATGAACAGTATAATAGGATGGTTTTGAAAAAAAATAAAACGATGAATAGTGTAACTTGTATGCCGAGAAAGCTGAAAGCCCAAGGTACCCTTGCACCTGCCTTGGGCTTTCAGCCTTCAGGAGGCCAACTTTGGCCTAATGGAAATTGCAAAGTGGTTCCCAAACACCCAAACTTTGACCTAAGAATCTTTAGAGGCTCAAAGCCCCTTTGCAAGGCCAATTCCAAACGCAGCCTATATCTGCCATTGCTTTCTCTCCAACCCATACCGGAATGCTGGCAACTGGTTCCTACAGCCAGACTACTGCAATCTACAGAGAAGATAACATGGAACTCTTGTACATCTTACATGGTCAACAAGGTGGGGTTACCCATGTGAGTGTTTGATATTGGATTTCCCTTATGTGATTTTTTTTCTCAATAAATTATAGGTGAGAAGCTTGCAATTACAGGTGTTATTTTCGAAAGATGGAAACTACTTGTATACTGGAGGACGAAAGGTAGAATGCTCTAAACTTTCTCTTTTCCTTTTCTTGGAAAATAAATATAATGACATTCTCTCTCGCGCCCACCCCCCAATAAAAAATAAAAAAAACACTATGATGGGATGATGAATGATAGAATTTGTCCACTTTATATTAATATTTGAGAAAATGATTTTACGATTCTTATTTAAAACAATATCCATTTCAAGTTCTTATTTGAAAAAATGAAAACATTTGAGACTATTATTTAGAATTTTCCCATTATTTTCATTTGTATTTTAGCTGATAGACTCCTTTTTTTCCAGTCAATTTACCGAAATGCTCTCATCTCTCTCTACGATTTATTCTTTCTCTCTATCATGCTAATATACAAAATTGCCTTTACGAAATATCTCAATCACCGTATAAAAGGTAAAATTAAAAGTAAAGTCCCTGGAAAACTCGCGGTATTATCCGCAGAAACCCTAGAAGTTCAATTCCATGGCGGATACCTCCGTCCACGGTGCCATCCACCGCAGATCCTCCGGCGGCCGGCCGGATCGCACCCAAGGGAACACCTCCTCCTCCTTTGAGCCCTGGGGATCTCATCAGCGCCTTGCCGGATGCCGTGATCCACCACATCTTCTCGTTTCTGCCGCTCAAAGACATCGTCAAGACCAGCATCCTCTCCAGGTAGTGGCGGTCCACGTGGACCACCACCACCCACTTCGTCTTCAATGGATTCCGGCCTCGCAATCACGCCACCTGCCCCTCGGACTTCCAGTCCATCCCTGGACAGCATCCTGATCCAGTGCACCTCGCCTGCGGTGAAGAGGTTCCACATCACCAACTTCAAGTACAATGATGCCGACCGCGCCAAGCTCGACTTCTGACTCCGCTTTGTGGTGGGGCACCGCGCAGAGGATCTCTTCCTGGAGCTGATCACCACCAAGTCGCGGTTCATGTATGTAGTGCCGCCGTTCTTGTATTGCTTGAGTTGATTGGTGCGCCTGGAAGTCAGTTGGTGCCGTTTCTCGTAGGGTACTACCATTAGGTTGCCTTCTCTTGAGTTATTGTCAATGGCATATGTGGAGTTGGAATCATGAAGTCCTGTTTTAACCCTTGTTTTAGAGACCCTTATGTTGCGCAGCTGCTGAGCTGCGAAGAACATTGTAATAAACTCACCAAGTGTGAAATAGTTGGTGCTCACCGGTTTATCTAACGTGGAGAAGATTCCAGCCCTGCATTTGCTTTCGATGGTTGCAGCGCCGAGTTCAAACTTGATAATATATCATCTTTGATTGACCTTAAGCCATTTTAGTCTTTCATCAAGGGGAATCATTTGTGAATGCATATGCAATTAGTTATTGGTAGATAAGATGATTCATAACTTTGTGTTCCAAGTTTTTTATTTTATTTTATTTTTGTTTTGTTTTTTTTTTGGTCGGTTGTGTTCCAAGTTAAAACGTAGACAATTTTGTGAAGCTTGGAGCCCCTTCACTCTATTTAATTTCTGACAATGAATGCCAGTAGATATCGCTAATTATAGTGGATGCTACTCGCCTTCTTAGATGCCTTAACTTTCTATTGAAAATTTGAATGTGTGCAAAAGTATGGTGTTAATATGAATGATAGTTTTTTTGGTTAGTGATTGTGAGCAACGATGGACAAGGGACAATGTAGAATAGGTGGAGAAGAATATAAGTCATGGCATATGGGGAAAATAGTTTCATTTGATGAACAAAATAATTTAATGGAGATGCGGAACACCTAAATTTTATCATTTTATTTAGGATATTTAGGACTTAATCGCGTAAAAAATTAGATATTAATTTTTAAACCCTAGCAAAAAAATAATTTTATTAGTATTACTATCACTAATTATTAAAATTTTCAAAAAAATCGAAAATTATATATATATAAAAGCGGACCGGGCTTGGCCCGGTCCTTTTCTTTTCTCCTCTCTTCCGTAGGTCTTTTCGCCTGGGCCAAGCCTAGCTTCATTTCCTTTTCTCCAAGCCCAGCCCGCGTGCTGTTTTTCTTCATCCTCACGCCGGTCACGCCTCTGGAAAAAGAAGAGTACAGGTCAGAGAGAGCATAGGATGGCGAGCAGCAGAGGCCAGCGCGATTCGCGTGTCGGGGCCAGACCGACCAGCCCAGCGAGCTGGTGATGGCACAAGCCATGTGCGCTGGCCGGGTGCCTTCAAAAGAGAGCGTGAGCCCCAGAGAGAGAGAGAGAGGGAGGAGGAGAGGAGCGAGCGATTGAGAGAGCGAGCGAGAGGGAGCTCGAGAGAGAGACAGAGAGCGTGACCCTAAGAGAGTGCTCCGCCATCGTAGGTGGCCCCTCCGTTAGCCACCGTCCGCCGCGGCACCCCCACCGAACTAAACCAGGTAGGTCATGCTCTTTTTTGTAGGGCGCCGGACCGCAGCTCGTGACCGGCCCGTTCGCACGAGCTTCGGTTCCTCCGGCCCCCGTAGGTCTTTAGTCAAGTCTATGTTGTTTTTGGTCGTTTTACGAGAATCCTGGTCCCATTTCGAGTCCCGGTTGAGTCGGAAATCTTAACATTTTCGTAAAGCTCGCGAACTGTTTGTATAAATGCCCGAGTGAAGCCCGCATGACTATCCTTGAACCTTCGTCCATTATAGGCGGCCACCGTTGCTAAATGTGTTTTGTTGCTGTTTTACACGCTTTTGTTTCGTCCATTTCGAGTTTACATTGTCGTGATTTGGGCTTATTATTGTGCAAGTTGTGTCCCGTCTTCCTCCTTATCCATATAGGTGGGTGTCAGCTCGGCCATGGCCTGAGCGCGGGCGGTGTTGGTGCCGGCGACAAAGGGTGGTGAGGCTCGTTTAAAATGGTGTCGGTTTGGTCGATGAGTTTCGGTGGAAAAGAGTGTAGGAGAGAAGGTAGCTTCGGGCGTGCAGAGAACGCACGAAGAAGAAGAAGACTAGAAGAAGGAAAGAAAAGATTAAAAATAAAGGAAAAATGAAAAAAAATAATTAAAAATTAGAGGCACATAAGGGTGATCAATCTCGATCTCTTATTTATTCCAGTAATTGAAATTTGCTCATGCCTCTGTCGGTCAACTCAACATTTGTGTAGGGCAATATTAAGCTGTTTTAGTTATCGTCTTAAAGTAACTGCAGTGTTGTCCTAGAGTTCTTTGGATGCAATGTAGCCTTACGATCTGGAACTAAGAGTTTAGCGATGAGCACTTAGAAAGAGAACATATTTGATGTGTAGACGAGTTTAAGAGCTTAAATTGATTTAGACATGTTGTAAAGTAAAACTAACCAGCATATACAGTGGACACATGAAAGTTGTTTGTTTGAAATATTAGTGAGCCAATTTTTTTTTTTTTCTGTGGATTTGCATCAGGGGCGAGCTGATGTTTTGACCCAAAACTATTAGCTTCCAAATTGGTGATCTCAACTCTCTTTCGATGTTTTGCTAAACCTTGAAAGTTCCCCTTCCGTGAACACAAAAAGATCTTCATTGAAGTTAAAAAGTTCTTCAAACTCTTCGTATGAAGAGTTGAGATCTTTTTGTGTTCACGGAAGGGGAATTTTAAGGTTTAGTAAAACATCGAAAGAGAGTTGAGATCACCAATTTGGAAGCGAATAATTTTGGGTCAAAACATCTGCTCTGCTCGCCTTAATTAAGTTTCTTCTTGGGATTGCACTTGTGCTGGAGAGTGAATCCTAATTAGCAGTGAAATGCACTAGGGCAACATACACTTGCCATGAGATTAATGAGAAACCCGGACTTTCATATGCTTTTATGAGGCCACTAATTTGAGAGGATAATTATCTTTAATTGTTGAGGGTATCTTCAATTATCCTCTCAAATTGGTGTCCTTATAAAAGCATATGAAAGTTCGGGTTTCTCATTAATCTCATGGCAAGCGTATGTTGCCCTGGTGCATTCACTGCTAATTAGGATTCACTCTCTTTTGACAATAAAGTTAAATGAAGTGTGGTGGTAATTAAGTTCGTAACATGTACCTAATTTGCCCTTGTTACAAGTTTTATTCTAGTTGTAAATATGAATCTCTCAAGTGAAGAGGTTAATATTAGTGTTATGGTTTGAGGAAATTTTCTACCGACAAAAAAGTTTGCAATCGGAAGCATACTGCATTCGGTTCAACTTTTGGAAAACCGAAACAAACTATAAAATCATTAGTCTTCCCATCCGTTAGGTTTTATTGGTCATTCATGTGGCATATTTTTTAACTAATGGTTATGAGATTTATTTAAAAAAAAAAAAAAGTCGTGTGAACTTTTCTCTCCATCTACAATTGATAGAGTTAACGAATAGATTCAAGTGCATTAAAGTTGCATGTTTGAGGACTTAAATGCATGAAACATAAGTGTTGTGACTCAAACGCCTTATTGTTGCAAGTTTTAGGACTTGTCTAGTAATATAAGATTTCAAGCTCGGATAATTTTTTTAAGGTAAAACTAATTATTTTTATGCAGGAAATATACATTAAGGTCCTATTTTAAGTTACACAAATAAATATGAAATTTAATGTAAATTAACCACGTTAAAGCGGTTATTATATGCCCTTCCATTTTGTTCATGAGCAGCTTATCACTTTGTTGAAAAGGCAGATTTCAACCGCTTCAACTTTTATACATTTTTCTACTTTCAGTTTTTGATGTTTCGTAAATTATGCAGCATTTATGATTTGATTTATTATTTAGTGTGAAACACTTGAAACATTTAAAAATATTTAGAACGCCTCTTTTCTTCTGGTATGCTCCTCCATTATCTCCTATCTTGCGCTTAAGTAGTTGAAGGGGCCTAGTTGCGGAATCATTTTTGGCTTATTATACTTCGCTTGCTTGGGTATCCGCGGCTCTACTTCTCTTTGCTACCTTCCCCTGAGCTCCTAGAAAACAGATTCTATTCCCTAAGAAGAGTCATTAAGAGAGAGGGATTCTTTTTGATAAATCATGGAATGATCTATGATTTCATTGATAGAAAAAATGAGACGAGAGTTATTTGCTCTATTTCAAGTATACAAGAAGCTGGACGGCTAAGACATAGAACCAGTGGGACTACTACAAACATTACTACTATAAACAAACAGTATATCGAATATACATTGACATCCCACCTCAAACTTAAGATGGCAATTTTGAGACCAACTTGAGTTTGGAAGCTAAGTTGCAAGGAGTGTGTATGGTAACGTTTTATTCTAAAAATGATTTTTGTTCAGAAACAAATTTTTTTTTTTGTTTCTATTCCTCATACGAATTTATGAGTATTTGAAGGCGTTTAGTAACTGTACATAATTTCTATTATTGGAACAAAAATGCGTTTGGTACGATCTCAAATATTTTTGTGATTTAGAATTTCTTTTAATTTATCAATAATTTTATTACATTTATCTTTTTTTTTCCTTTCTTATTTCTTATTTCTTTTTCTCCCTCTAGCCGATCACCGACCTTGGCCATGGCCGGCTAGCAATTGGCCAAACAAGAGCCAGTGAGGTCGGCGACCTTGGGGGTGCCTAGCTAGCCTCCCTCGAGCCTCTTCATGGCTCTGTGAAGTGACCTCATCGAGCCATGGCAAGGCTAGACCTCACTCGGCCACCATGAGGTCGGCCTCACCCACCGAAACAACGCCAACCAATGAGGCCCCTGGAGCCTCACCCAGCAACGGCGAGGCTCGATCTCGCTCGGTCACCACAAGGTCGGCCTCCCCAATCCAAGCAATGCTAACCTCACCGTGGTCGAGCGAGATTGAGCCTCGCTGTTGCTGGGTGAGGCTCCAGGGGGCCTCATCGGTGCCGGTGAGCTCCGAGCAACCTCGCTGGGGGTGAGGTCGGGCCTTCTAGCCGATTGCCAATCAATAAGCCATCACTGAGGCTAGCAACCAACTGGGGGAAGAAGAGGAGGAGGAGAAAAAGATAGAAATAAGAGCGAAAAAAAGTTTGTTTCTTGAGTTGTTTCTAAGAAAAAAAGAAGCAATTTTTTTATTTATTTTTTTATTTCTATTTCAAATCTATTCCTGAAAACAAAAACCTACACAAATAGATTTTTATTCCAGTTTGTGCATATTACTACTCAAAAGATGAGAAGCTCCTTATAAATGATTATACAACAGGAGGCAACTTCTCCTTGCTGCTGCATGGTATGCTTCACGTAGTCAATTTTGTATATTATTTAGACAGTTTTCCTAACCAAGGGATCCTAATTTTGCCAATCATTTATGTAAATGTGTACCATGTTCATTATCGTTTTTTTTAAACTAAAAATGAAACAAAAAAAGAGGAAAAAAACCTCTTGGAACTTGGAATCAATCCCAAAATTTGTGATAAGGTCAGTTCCAGGTTTTTGGTTTTGACGGGTAGGTTCCAAAATCTGTGACAGGGTAGGTTCCAGGTTCTTGATTTTGATTGGTAGATTTCAGGTTCTAAAAAATTAAGAACCTGTATCCGAGGGTAGGTTCTAGGTTCCAAGTGGAACCACTCACCCCTAATCAAGACAAGCATCCTCTCCCGGCGGTGGTAGTGGCGATCAACTTGGACCACCACCTGCCAACATCATATTCGATGGATTCCGGCCTCGCGATGCCGATGCCTGCTCCATCGTCGACAATGTCCTGAGCCGGTGTACCTCGACCTGAGTTGGTGTACCTCAACCATGGAGAAATTCCACATGAATGAGTTTCCTTACAAGGTGCCCGATGGACCCTAGCTCGAGGAGTGGCTCCACTTCGCAGAGGGGCATCGGGTGAAGGATCTCCGCCTGGGACTGAATACCAGTTTGCAGGCTATGTATATACTGCTGCATTTTTTGTTTGGTTTGAGTAGCTTGGTGCGCCTGCAAGTGAGTCGGTGTTGTTTCTCATCGTTGGGTGCTACTATCATTAATTGGCCTCGTTTAAGGTCTTGACTTGTCGATGTCAAATGTGAATTTGAGCGATGATATCTTAGCAAATATTTTGATGAGAAGTCCCGTTTTAGAGTCCCTTTGAGTTGAGTCGGTGCATAGGGTTGAACAACGTCGTAATAGATTCAACAAGTGTTAAACACTTGCTACTCCGCACCAATTTCAAGTCTATGCACCGACCCAACTCAAGGCACTCTAAAACAGGACTTCCCTCAAATTACTCGCCGGGATATTATCGCTCAAATTCACATTTGACATCGACAAGACCTTAAGTTGAGCCCAATTATGCTAGTCGCACCCAACGATGAGAAACGGTATCGTCTCACTTGTAGGCGCACCAACCTACTCAAGCAAAACAAGAATTGTTGCAGTATATAATGACCTGCAAACTGGTAAGCTCCAAGCGGAGATCCTCCACGTAGTGCTACTCTGTGAATTTTTGGATCCTTCATATATCACCAGTTCTACATGTGAAGCATATGTCTCCATAAAGAGATTCACTTGTTCGTTTCTACTCATAGTATCCTTATCGGTCTTTTCATGGCTTGATATGGTCAAAGGATACTGTATTTGGATGGATTGTAGGTTTGTTATTATATATTCATGTTAAACATGAAAACTAGTATTCAGATTTTCTATGTTGCTTGCTCAATGTGCTTAGATTCTGTCCCTTATGGAGATGAGAGGAGCGCATCCTCTGTCGTTAACATGTCAGAATCTGATTCTGCATGGATCAGTTAGTCAATGGGACCTTCCTGGTATAGCATACAATTTCTGAAGTTCATAGTGCCTGGAAAAATTAGTCATACACCTGACTGGCAGCCCCATGTTGAATGGCAGCCCCATGTTGAAGGTTTGTTCCTTTACCATGATACTTTCAGTTTGCTGCTTGTGATGACTTCCTCTTTGGACTAATGTTTAAACAGTGAGTTAAAACTTTAGAAGCACTTAAAGATGATCAATCTCGAACTCTTATTTGTTCTAGCATTTGAATTTTGCTCATGGCTTTGTCAGTCTGCTCAACATTTGTGCAGGGCAATATTGAGCTGTTTTAGTTCATGTCTTAAGATAACTGCAGTGTTGTACTGGAGGTTCTTTTGCTGCCGGGTTGTGTTAGGATCTTGAACTAAGAGTTTAGCAATGAGCACTTAGAAAGAGAACATGCTTTATATGTCTAGGCGGGTTTAAAAGCTTAAATTGATTAAGACTCATTATAAAGTAAAACTAACTAGCATCTGCAGTAGACAAATGAAGTTGTTTGTCTGAAATTTTAGTGAGCTATTGATTTTTTTTTCCTTGTGGATCCACATCTAGTGTGAAATAAGTTTCTTAAATTGGGTTTCTATGTGCAGTTTCAAGTTGATGAAGAATCTAAGAATGTGTTAGCTTTGACGAAGAAGATTTCTTGTGCTCACGGAAGGGGAACTTTGGATATTTGGCAAAACATCTCAAGACAGTTGAGATCAGCTTTGAAGCTTATGGTTGGGTCAAGACATCTGCTTGCTCTGATTAAGTTTCTTCTTGGGTATGCACTTGTGCTGGAGAAGTTGATTATCAAGGTTAAATTGCCTACACGACAAGGACAATCTCATCTTTCAGCCGGTGTTCTGTCGAAACTACTTGATGTCAGCAACAATGTGAACAGCTTTCGAAGAGCTTCCAAAAATGTTGAGGTGATTTTGGATCATCCTTTTAAAAAGGCGTCCTCATGAAAGCATTTGGAAGTTTGGGTTTCTCATTGCCATATGTTGCCCTTGGCACTTCAATGCTCATTTGTATTCACGCTCTTTTGGCAGTAAAGTTAGATGAAGTGTGACAGTATTAGGTTTTTAACCTCTCAAGAAAAGAGGTTAATATTAGTGTTTCGGTTCAAGGAGATTTTTTCACGACAAAAAAGCTTGCAATCGGAACTAAACTGTATTGTGCAGTTTGACGTGGTTCAGCTTTTCGAAAACCAAAACAAACCATGAAATCGTTATTCTTTCCATTAGCTGCGACAAGTTTTATTGGATGTTCATGTTGATGTGGTGCAGCTTCATCTCGAATTCTCATGAAAGAAAAAAGAAAAAAAAAAACAGAGGAAATATTATCGACTCGTACAGTTGACATTGCAGCTGCGTTGCACATACAGGGTTTATGATGCTGTGGATGAAATTATAGCTGCATTTTCAATTGCATTTATTCCTGTGGGGACCGAGTCAGGTTAACATTTTATTCGAAGACTCTGATTTCTTCAGGTCAACCGTCAACTCTAGTTTTCCCTACATTACCCTACCGTCTAGAAATGTTAAATTATTTTTCTATGCTTCACTGTCATTGTTATCTTAGCACTCTATTTAAAGTCATTTCGTCTTTCCAAGCCTATAATTAGTGAGCATGCATGATTAAAAGGGGTTCTTTATGCAAAACTAAAACCGTGAACTCGTTACTCCGGTCACGTACTAATTCCTATAATTTACGTCAAAACGTGAATGCAGAATAGGGAATAACCCTTTCACGTGAGAAAGGCTATCTAATGAACGACAACCTCGACCGGATTAACAGATTTTAGGAAAATGAAGATTGTGGACTAGGGTTTGCTTGAGATTTCTTTGTTTTGCAATAGGTTCTTTTGCAAATTTAAAAGAGATAATCGCTGGGACGACAGTGCTATATGTTCGATTGACGTCAACTAACGCCACTTAAATAATTATGTCATCTTGGAGGCTATGAATGTGTTGACCTCATTGGCTTTTCATACCCCAAGCAAAGAGCTAGTAGAAAAGAAAGCCCAATGGCCCCATATAATCCCAAATAGCGGCGTGGCCAAAATTTCTCTCGGTAGAAGTCACTTTACTCTACTAGATAAATAAGTGCTTGATTTTTTAGCGTCGTTGAAACTAAAGTGGATGAAATAAAAAGTCATGATACTGAAATGCATGTTATGTTTCGTCATCTTTTTAAAGCTCTTTTGGCTATAGAATTCATAAAAAGATAAAAAAAAAAAAAAACATGGGAATTAAAATCCATGGCCAAGAGCTCTGCCATTATATGATATTAGGATTTAACCATCATATAATTAAAACTGGTTAATAAAAATTCAAGCTTTCGGATGTTATTCTTAAATTCTCCTGTTGTACAAAAACTATATTTATATTTTTTTTTCTGTATTTATTCCTAGTTTAGTTTATACTCGTGAAATTATCATTTATTCCCGTTTTATTATTTTCATTTCTCAAATCAAAAAGGGTTGAGGCTTCCCTCTTTCCATTCGCCCGAACTCGAAAAGAGGGGAAGCGTCGCCGGAGCCGAAGCTCGCCGGCGAGAACTCAAGGGAAGTCTCGCCGCCTCTGCTCGCCGGCTCTTCAGAACGCACGCCCTTTCCGGCGCAAGGATGGCCGAAGAAGAAGGAGAAGAAGGGCAGCAGCAGCATCGACTGACCCCGCCCGACGAACCCGCGGAGGCCGCTCAGCAAGACTATTCGTGGCCCATGATTCGGTTCGACGTCCCTCCTCAAAGAGCCTACCATTTCCACAAGCAGTTCGGAACTGACCAGAAGCCGAACAACTTTCTTAAGGGCGTCAAATGGTGCGTAAATTTTTCGTTTTCCCATGATGGGTTCTGGGTTCTTCTTGTCCTGAGTAGGGGTGTGGCTTTGGGAGCGATGATTTGCTTGTTTTTCTTTTTGGGTTTTCGTCAGGTCGCCTGATGGGACTTGCCTTCTCAGTAGTTCGGAGGACAATACCCTTCGTGTGTTCGCCTTGTAAGTTTGCTTTGGGGAGTGCTTTCTGGTTTTTCTGTTCCTTCTCATGTTTTATTAGATCACGAGATGTTGCGTTGTTTGGTGGTGCTTTGATTGGACTGTGTCCTGATCAGACCAGAGTACGGGGGTGACGACAGCGCAAATGCGAGCTCGTCAAATCATGGCTCACAAGGCATTTTGTGGTCCTTCAGGATATCTGTTTGTTTCTGTGTGTTCGAATAGCTTGAAAGATGTTAGCTTTAGGACCGCTGAGACTGTCGGCATGAAATATCTATGACCAAACATTCGCCAATCGAGATAATGGGCAGCCTATGGGTCTATGTCTTATGCAGTTTTCTTTAATTGCAGATTCCTTTGCAGCGAATCTTGTTGTGACGGAAGGGGAATCGGTTTATGATTTCTGTTGGTACCCTTACATGTCTGCTACAGGTCTTCTTGTTACATTTTACTCTTCTTTTACTTATCATGGTTATATTTTCTTCTATGGTTATTTCTCTTCTGGTAATTAGCCACAGCTAGAATTGAGTACGGAAGCTTTTCATATTGCAGACCCATTAAGCTGTGTATTCGCATCAACTACTCGTGATCATCCAATTCATGTCTGGGATGCTACTACTGCACAGGTCAGAATTGTTCAGTTTAGAGGTTTCAAGAACTCTTGGGGACTTAATTGAAGCCATATAATCGTTTAGGGTTATACTGAAGTCGTGGACCCCGAGCTTATTTCACATCTTTGACATGCTTTGTAGCGATTGTCTGCATACCTTTTAGTTTCTTCTTTACAATCTTCTTCGTGCAACTTCGTTTTGAATGATCTTGGAAAATAGAGGAAATTTTATTGACTCCTACACTTGATATTGCAGCTACGTTGCACATACAGGGCTGATGATGCTGTGGATGAAATTACAGCGGCATTTTCGATCGCATTCAATCCTGCAGGGAACAAGTAAGGCTAACATTCAATTTTAAAGACTCTTAAATTCCCTCATGTCAATGGTCCACTCTAATTCCCCTTGAAAGTTTCATTTGAAATTTTTCGTTACTTTGCCTTCTATTGTTGAAAGAAATCAGCATTTGGTGGTTTTGGTTATGCTCTGCTACCCGGATTTTGGAATGTCAGTGTTTGGTTGCTTAGTGGTTTTTGTGTTTATCATAAATAATTTAGTTTGTTGGAGCTAATCTCTTTACGTAGGGCTTGTAGCGTTTTAAGTCTATTAAACTTTCAATCTACATCCTCTGTTCATGTATAGGATCTTTGCTGGATATAACAAATCCATAAGAGTGTTTGACGTACATCGCCCTGGTAGAGATTTTGAGAGTCACTCAACACTTCAAGGAAATAAAGAAGGTCAAACAGGTGTGTTATTGTGTTTGTCCCGCTTTAGCTATTACTAGAGATTTGTTTAACAAGTTAAATAAAAGAGGGTTTCAAAAACTACAATTAAGATGAACTGAGTATTTCATCTTCAAAGGATTGCAGTTGGTTGTAAGGCTGGATTGTTCTATTTATTTTGCCATGAGGCTTACATGCTATGCATGTAAAGGGAACCAGCAGATCTCCTAAATGCCCCGTATTTCCATGTATATTGTATAGTTATACAAGATATTATTGAGATCACAAGCTAAAAAGGAGGAATTGAGTATCTCATTCTCTATTGCTTTTGTGCAGGTATTATATCTGCCATTGCTTTCTCTCCAACCCATACCGGAATGCTGGCAACCGGTTCCTACTGCCAGACTACTGCAATCTACAGAGAAGATAACATGGAACTCTTGTACGTCTTACGTGGTCAGCAAGGTGGGGTTACCCATGTAAATGCTTGATATTGGATGTCCCTTATGTGATTATTTTTCTCAAGAAATTATAGGTGATAAGCTTGCAATTACAGGTTTTATTTTCAAAAGATGGAAACTACTTGTACACTGGAGGACGGAAGGTAGAATGGCCTAAACTTTCGCTTTTCCTTTTCTTGGAAGATAAATGTAATGACTTGACTCTATAGCATTCCACCCCCCCCCCCCCCCCCCCTCCAAAAAAAAAGCACGATGATGGGATGATGAATGAT
This sequence comes from Eucalyptus camaldulensis, assembly GCA_019915185.1. NCBI lineage: Eukaryota > Viridiplantae > Streptophyta > Magnoliopsida > Myrtales > Myrtaceae > Eucalyptus > Eucalyptus camaldulensis. The sequence continues at coordinate 9,691,949 of JAHSVA010000013.1, read as the reverse complement.
AGAATTTGTTGTTGCCTCTATCAATTGTCTTTATGCCGTGATCAAACAATCTAGGTTCTCATGGGGCTACATGAGTCGTGCATTATTTTACTTTAGGCATGTTTGTGTCGGACAATGTTCTAGGATGTTTGCGAGGCTGTCGATGATGTCTACAAGTGAGTGATGATCCTCAGTGATAGCAAAGCTCATCTTTCTATCCGACTCAATAACATATATTTACTAAAATGTTGGGTCATTAAACGAGAAATTAGGATATTATCTACTAAATATGGCTTTGGTAAGGTACAGTATTTGCTCTCAAGTAATCGCTTTTGCTATCATGATCGTTTTTTAATCCTTGACATGACTTTTTCGTCCCTCTAATCGTTTATATAGGTTGTACCGATCATCTGAAGATACCAACCAGTGGATGTACTTTGATGTTGAACCTCTAGGTCGACATATTTGCCCAGACGGTCAGCTGCCATGCTTGTTCCAGGTTCATGTTGAGCTATGTTGAGGTGATTAGTGCACAAGTTAGGAGAACCAAAAGTATGTTATTTTCCCTTTCCTGCGTCTCTTTTCCGCATTTTCACTTTTCCTTACAACAATCCGAATTCATTCATTCTCTCTCTCTCTCTCTCTCTCTCTCTCTCTCTCTCATGCACACCAACAAGAAATGGAAGAGAGAGGGGGTCAGATGAAGAGGGCCTGATGCGATAGAGTGGAGGGCTTAAAAGTAAGTGTTGGATGACGTCATTCATCACCGTGTCTTGATATAATTACGTCGTGTCAAATTAGTCGCGTCATGCACACGACGCATTTATCATTGACGGCATATTTTTGAAATTGAAATACGACAAATTTTTTGGACAGCATATATGACAATGTCATGTTTAACAGTTAAAGATATCTATTCCCATATAAATGTGCCTAAACATGTATTAACATATTTAAATGTAGTCTGTTTCTAAACATGTGATGTCGACCTAGGAAAATTTTAACTTGTTTAATTAAAAGTGTCTAAAAGTCATAAAAGCATTAAGAGGTTCGATCCACGAACATATTCATCATTTGTGTCTAGACGGGTTGATTTGTTCATGACCGAGAATTGATTAAGCTTCAATCAACACGCTTACCTTTGAGTCATGCAAACAGATCACATCCAAAATTGTCGGCCTTGGCAGGTGGTGACGCGACTCAAAGTATGGACGTGCATTTTATAAACAAATATATATATTCAACTTCGGTTGATTACTTCATACCTATGTTTCATTAAGTATGACGTTCACCCAAATGGAAAAATATCGTTCACCAACAAATAGATTCTTGAACATGGGTTATGGTGATTTTGGATAGGAATGTATTTGGCATGTGCGAAGGGAAATGAAATGCACGGATTATAAAATATGAACCGGAAATAAAGAGAATGGAAAGTGCAAAAATTAAGTTGTGTTCCTTATTTTAACGTGTCGATGTCTGCACACTTTACACCCTTTGTTGGTAAAAGAATATTATTCTTCCCCTCTAACCTAGGAATATCCTCAAATTTTACGTTCTAGATTTCAGACAAAGTAGTTGAAGGACTTGTTCGAGTCCAAAATTAATGTATATAGTAAAAAAAAACATTGGAAACTGGAAAGTCAATGTGGTTATTGTGCTAGTTACGTTAAAATCATGGTTATTTGTAGCCCACAAGCCACAATCACTCACAAGTAGTTACTAGTACAATCACAACTTATCAGTTTGCTCTAGTGGTCACATTTCGCACATGGAAGTGAGGTTTGAATTCCTACATTTTAAGGGAAGTGAGGTTTGAATTCATACATTTTTAAGAGAGTTTGGGTGAAAACGATTTAGTTTCAAGTGTGAATTTCAACTTCCACACTCTGCAAAGATACACAGTGAAAGTACGAAAAAAGGTACAATCACAACTTAATTCTTGCTATGACTCGTCTTCACTAGATACATATAGTGCCTTCATTCAATGTCCCTAATTCTATATGTTCTATGCTTATTTCCAATGCTTAGCCAAATTCTAAGATGGTTAACCCTATCATATTCCATGGATAAGTCTTCGTCTGACATCTCTTAACACCTCATCGATGTCGGTATTGCATTGCTATCAATGAGTAATAGATGTGGATGTGTATGCCGTATAGCTGTTGATTGTCTAATGATTTGGATTATTTTCATCGACCAAATCTCACCCGATCGATCACCAAAAAGCCGATTTGTTTTTCCTGTGCGTATATGACCATTTTCCTTCGAGCTTAAATTCTATTTTGGTCCTTCCACTCTTTTTTCACGTTGAAATATTCTAATTTGTATTTCCAATCAGATCATTTAGTGTTAGTCAAGCTTGCACGAAGAGGTCAAAGAACAAAAATTCCGACGAACGAAATTTCAACCAAAAATAAATAAATAGGAAAAGAGTTAAAAAAAATCTCAATCACCATATAAAAACTAAAGAGTGATATTGTTTTCAAGGAAAATTCGAAGTAAAGACCTTAAGTGTTTTCATTTTCTCAAATAAGAACCTAAAGTGAACTTTGTTCTAAATAAATGTCTAAAATGGTTATATTAGTTTCAAAGAAGGGCCTGAAATGATCATGGTGTTGTTTCAAATAAGGGCCTAGCCTTGCTAGCTTGTTGGTCGGCAAAAAACTCTAGTTGATCAAGGGCAACTTAATTTTAATTATATTAAAAATTTTAAAAAAAATTAAAAAAAAGAAAAGAAAAGGAAAGGAAAATTTAGCTTGTGGCCACCGCCCCATTGTCAATGGGGTGGTGGCGATGGCCGGCGAGGTCGTCAATGATTAGGCAAGAGCCGACAACCACTACCGACTAGAGGTAACAGATAGAAGAGGGTCGCGACCTATTTTTAGATTTGGGTGAGGGTCACTGACCCTCACGTAGGCTTAACAACCCTCACCTAAAGGGGGCAAGGGCCTACTAGCTCTTATCATTGGTCAACATAGGTCGCCAGCCCTCACCTAGGCATTGGCAACCTTGTCGGCTATCGTTGCCACCCCACTGGCGATGAGGTAGCGGTGTTTTTTCCCTTTTATTTTTCAATTTTTTTTTATAGTTTTTTTAGTTTTTTTATGAAAAAAAAAAGAAAAAAAAAGGAAAAAAAGGAAAAAATTTAAAAGCTAATATTGCCATTTACAGCTCGTGAATTCAAGCCCTTATTTAAGATTGACCATAGTTCTTATTTGAAACGATATCCACTTCATGTTAATATTTGAAAAAAATGATGGCACTTCAGATTTTTATTTGAAATAATGTCAATTTCGAGTCCTTATTTGAAAAAATGAAAGCACTTGAGGCCATTATTTAAAATTTTCTCACTATTTTCATCCCTATTTTAGCTGATCTACTCCTTTTTTCCAGTTAATTTACCAAAATACTCTCATCTCTCTCTATGATTTATTATCTCTCTTTTTATCATGTTACTCTACAAAATTGCCTTAAAAGATATCTTAATCATCGTATAAAAGGTAAAATTAAAAGTAAAGTCCTTAGAAAACTCGCGGTATAATCCGTAGAAACCCTAGAAGTTCAATTCCATGGCGGATACCAACGTCCACGGCGCCATCCACCGTAGATCCTCCGACGACCGGCCGGATTGCACCCAAGGGAACCGACCTCCTCCTTCTCCTTCGAGCCTGGGGATCTCATCAGCGCCTTGCCGGACGCTGTGATCCACCACATCTTCTCGTTTCTGCCGCTCAAAGACATCGTCAAGACCAGTGTCCTCTCCAGGCAGTGGCGGTCCACGTGGACCACCACCACCCACCTAGTCTTCTATGGATTCCGGCCTCGCAATCACGTAGCCTGCTCCTCGGACTTCCGGTCCATCCTCGACAGCATCCTGATCCAGTGCACCTCGCCTGCAATGAAGAGGTTCCACATCACCAACTTTAAGTACGAGGCCGACCGCGCCAAGCTCGACTTCTGGCTCCGCTTTGTGGTGGGGTGCCGTGTGGAGCTGATCACCACCAAGTCGCGGTTCGTGTATGTAGTGCGGCCGTTCTTGCATTGCTTGAGTTGGTTGGTGCGCCTGGAAATCAGTTGGTGCCGTTTCTCGTTGGGTACTACCACTAGGTTGCCTTGTCTCGAGTTCTTGTCGATGGCATATGTGGAGTTGGAATCATCAGGGGAAGTCCTGTTTTAGTGACCCTTATGTTGCGCAGCTGCTGGGCTGCGAAGAACATTGTAATAAATTCATCGAGTGTGAAACAGTTGGTGCTCACCGGTTTATCTAACGTGGAGAAGATTATGGCCCTGCATTTGCTTTCGATGGTTGCAGCTGGGACTGACGCCGAGTTCAAACTTGATAATATATCATCTTTGATTGACCTTAGCTCTCCATGGCATTTTAGTCTTTCATCAAGGGGAATCATTGTGAACGCATATGTAATTAGTTAATTGGTAGATGAAATGATTCATAAGTTTGTTTTCCAAGTTAAAACATAGACAATTTTGTGAACTTTGGAGCCCCTTCACTCTGTTTAATTTCTGACAATGAATGCTAGTAGATATGGCTAATTATAGTGGATGCTACTCGTCACGCCTTTACTTTCTATTGAAAATTTGAATGTAATATGAATGATAGTTTTTTGGGTTAGTGATGTAGGCGAAGATGGAAAAGAGACAAGGTAGGATAGTTGAAGAATATAAGTCTTGGCATATGGGGAAAAAGAAGAGTACAGGTCAGAGAGAGGTCACGCCTCTGGAAAAAAGAGAGAGGTCACGCCTCTGGAAAAAGAAGAGTACAGGTCAGAGAGAGGATAGGATGGCGAGCAGCAGAGGGCAGCGCGATTCGCGTGTCAGGGCCAGGCCGAACAGCTTCTGGTGATGGCAGAAGCCATGTGCACTGGCCGGGTGCCTTCAAAAGAGAGCGTGACCCCGATAGAGAGGGGGAGGAAGAGAGGAGCGAGCGATTGAGAGGGTGAGCGAGAGGGAGCTCGAGAGAGCTCGAGAGAGAGACAGAGTGCTCCGCCATCGTAGGTGGCCCCTCCGTTAGCCACGGTCCGCCGCGGCACCCCCACCGAGCTAAACCAGGTAGGTTTTCTCGGGTCATGCATGCTCTTTTTTGTAGGGCGCCGGACCGCATCTCGGGACCGGCCCGTTCGCACGAGCTTCGGTTCCTCCGGCCCCCGTAGGTCTTTAGTCAAGTCTCTGTTGTTTTTGGTCGTTTTTCGAGAATCCTAGTCCCATTTCGAGTCCCGGTTGAGTTGGAAATCTTAACATTTTCGTAAAAGCTCGCGAACTGTTCGTATAAATGCCTGAGTGAAGCCCGCATCACTATCCTTGAACCTTCGTCCATTATAGGCGGCCATCGTTGCTAGATGTGTTTTGTCGCTGTTTTACACGCTTTTGTTTCGTCCATTTCGAGTTTACATTGTCGTGATTTGGGCTTATTATTGCGCAAGTTGTGTCCCGTCTTCCTCCTTATTCATATAGGTGAGAGAGTGGGTGTCGGCTCGGCCATGGCCTAAGCGCGGGCGGTGTCGGTGCCGGCGACAAAGGGTGGTGAGGCTCGTTTAAAATGGCGTTGGTTTGGTCGATGAGTTTCGGTGGAAAAGAGTGTAGGAGAGAAGGTGGCTTCGGGCGTGCAGAGAACGCACGAAGAAGAAGACCAGAAGAAGGAAAGAAAAAATTTAAAAAAAAAAAGAAAAATTAAAAAAAATAATTAAAAATTAGAGGCACATAAGGGTGATCAATCTTGATCTCTTATTTATTCCAGCAATTGAAATTTGCTCATGCCTCTGTTGGTCAACTCAACATTTGTTTAGGCAATATTAAGCTCTTTTAGTTATCGTCTTAAAGTAACAGTGTTGTCCTAGAGGTTCTTTGGATGCAATGTAGCCTTAGGATCTAGAACTAAGAGTTTAGCGATGAGCACTTAGAAAGAGAACATATTTTATGTGTAGACGAGTTTAAGAGCTTAAGTTGATTTAGACATGTTGTAAAGTAAAACTAACTAGTGGACAAATGAAAGATGTTTGTTTGAACTATTAGTGAGCCATTTTTTATTTTTTTTGCTGTGGATCTGCATCTAATGTGAAGTAAGTTTCTCAATCTGAGTATTCATGTGCAGTTTGAGCTTGATGAAGAGTTTGAAGAACTTTTTAACTTCAATGAAGATCTTTTGTGTTCATGGAAGGGGAACTTTCAAGGTTTAGCAAGACATCACCAATTTGGAAGCTGGGTCAAAACATCTGCTCTGCTCGCTCTAATTAAGTTTCTTCTTGGGATTGCACTTGTGCTGGAGAGTGAATCCTAATTAGCAGCGAAATGCACCAGGGCAACATACGCTTGCCATGAGATCAATGAGAAACCCGAACTTTCGTATGCTTTTATTGACACCAATAAAAGCATACGAAAGTTCGGGTTTCTCATTGATCTCATGGCAAGCGTATGTTGCCCTGGTGCATTTCGCTGCTAATTAGGATTCACTCTCTTTTGACAGTAAAGTTAAATGAAGTGTGGTGGTAATTAAGTTTGTAACATGTACCTAATTTGCCCTTGTTACAAGTTTTATTCTAGTTGTAAATATGAATCTCTCAAGTGAAGAGGTTAATATTAGTGTTATGGTTCGAGGAAATTTTTTACCGACGAAAAAGTTTGCAATTTACTGCATTTGGTTCAACTTTTGGAAAACCGAAACAAACTATGAAATCATTAGTCTTCCCATCCGTTAGGTTTTATTGGTCATGCATATTTTTTAACTAAGGGTTATGAGATTTATTATAAGAAAAAAAGAAAGTCGCGTGACCTTTTCTCTCAATCTACAATTGATAGAGTTAACGAATAGATTCAAGTGCATTAAAGTTGCATGTTTGAGTACTTAAATGCATGAAACATAAGTGCTGTGGCTCAAACGCGTTATTGTTGCAAGTTTTAGGACTTGTCTAGTAGTATAAGATTTCAAGCTTGGATAATTTTTTTAAGGTAAAACTAATTATTTTTATGTATGAAATATACATTAAGGTCCTATTTTAAGTTACACAAATAAATATGAAATTTAATGTAAACTAACCACGTTAAAGCGGTTATTATATGCCCTTTCATTTTGTTCATGAGCAGCTTATCACTTTCTGAAAATGCAGATTTCAACCTCTTCAACTTGTACACATTTTTCTACTTTCAGTTTTTGATGTTTCGTATATTATGCAGCACTTATGATTTGATTTATTATTTAGTGTGAAACACTTGAAACATTTAAAAATATTTAGAACGCCTCTTTTCTTCTGGTATGCTCCTCCATTATCTCCTATCTTGCGCTTAAGTAGTTGAAGGGGCCTAGTTGCAGAATCATTTTTGGCTTATTATTCTTCGCTTGCTTGGGCATCCGCGGCTCTACTCCTCTTTGCTACCTTCCCCTGAGCTCCTAGAAAACAGATTCTATTCCCTAAGAAGTCATTAAGAGAGAGGGATTCTTTTTGATAAATCATGGAATGATCTATGATTTCATTGATAGAAAAAAATGAGACGAGAGTTATTCGCTCTATTTCAAGTATACGAGAAGCTGGACGGCATAGACATAGAACCGGTGGGACTACTACAAACATTACCACTATAATATATACAATATCCATTAACATCCCACCTCAAACTTAAGATGGCAATTTTGGGACCAACTTGATTTTGGAAGCTAAGTTGCAAGGAGTGTGTATGGTAACGTTTTTATTTCTGAAAATAATTTTTGCTTAGAAACAAATTTTTTTTTTCTGTTCCTTACATGAATTTATGAGTATTTAAAGGTGTTTGGTAACTGTACACAATTTCTATTATCGTAACAAAAATGCATTTGGTACGATGTCAAATATTTTTGTGGTTTAGAATTTCTTTTAATTTATCAATAATTTTATTACATTTCTCTCATTTTTTTTCTTTCTTTTTTCTTTTTCTTCTTCTCCCTCTAGCCGATTGCTGACCTTGGCCATGCCTGGCTAGCAATTGGCCAAACAAGAACCAGCGAGGTCGACGACAACGGGGGTGCGTAGCTAGCCATCGGTGAGGTCCCCTTGAGCCTCATCATGGCTCCGTGAAGTGACCTCACCGAGCCATGGCGAGGCTAGACCTCACTCGGCCACCATGAGGTCAACCTCACCCACCCAAGCAATGCCAACTAATGAGGCCCCTTGGAGCCTCACCTAGCAACGGCGAGGCTCGATCTCGTTCGGTCACCGCAAGGTCGGCCTCCCCCATCCAAGCAATGCTAACCTTGCCGTGGTCGAGTGAGATCAAGCCTCGCTATTGCTAGGTGAGGCTCTAGGGGGCCTCGTCGGTGTTGGTGAGCTTCGAGCAACCTCATCGGGGGTGAGGTTGTCGGGCCTTCTCTAGCCGATTGCCAATCAACAAGCCATCACCGAGACTATCAACCAACTAGGGGAAGAAGAGGAGGAGGAGAAAAAGAAAGAAATAAAAGCGAAAACAAGTTTGTTTCTTGAGCTATTTCTAGGAAAAAAGAAGCAATTTTTTTTTCCTTATTTATGTTTCAAATCTATTCCTGAAAACAAAAATCTACACAAATAGATTTTTGTTCTGGAGATCAATAAAACAAAGAAATGGGAACATTAGTAAAGGCGCCCTAGAACACTCGGGTGGATGTGTTTCAATGAAAATATCATCTAGTTGATCTGCAAAGGAGGTGCAAAGAAGATTGATAATACCACTATGGATATGATGACAAATAAAATGATAGACAGTCTCAATTTGTTTGGTGTCCTGTCGCGACCAATATTTTTCGAGTGTGATCCACCTAGGGTTTGGCTAATGGATTGTTAAGCCTAGACTTAACTCGGGCTCTCCCAAGCCCATACCAATTCGCGACTTAGGTTTGAATTGTTAACGTGCAATTGAATTTTAACTAGGAGTCACCACTAATCTATTTTTGGTGGGTCGATTAGAAACCCTAGTAAAGTAACGGGAGATTTACTTTACTTCTCCGAACCAGAGACTAAGGGTACGGGGACTTGGTTACATTAGATTTCTCTAACGCCCTTTCGGTACCTTTCTTTTTATTTTGAAAAATGTTTGGCAAGCGATTTGGATTGATTTTAAATCTATTTCCCTAACATGTGAGGTGTTCATGCAGATGCGCAAACCATCAATTTAACACCCAATTAAAGCAATAAATAAATTGCAAGACTTATCTCATAGCAACGAAAGCATCTGCATTGTTAGATTAGAATTCACATCAGCAATCCTAGATATGATTTCTAATTAACAAGCAATTGCTCAATTTTCGTTTTCACTTTTTTAACGACAATATAATCCATATGCAATGCAATGTTTCTAATCTAATATGAAATAATATGGCATGACAATATGTTCTAAACTATATGAATGAGTAGAAAAAAAAAACTAATGATTTCTTACTAAACATGCAATAATTAAATATGCAATCTAAATTAACAAAAATTACCTAATTCTAATGACGGGCAATTTCTAAATAAATGAACCTAATAACAATCACTAAAATGACGTGCATTTCATGGGCCTAATTCTATATGACGTGCACATGATTTTTCTATTCTAAAAAAATGCAATCTATCCTAGATATTGCAACTAGTTTATCCTAAGACAAAGTTTATCTAGATTAAGATTCTATCTAGCTTATATTAAGGATCAGGACAGACTAAATCCTAATTTAAACTAAGATATTATCTTAACCTAGCAAGCTCTAACCTAAGATGCAAAAATCAATCTAAACTTAAAATAAAACTTGCAATTTATTCTAATATGTCATGACATGCAAAGAATGCCTTAATTCTAAATTTTTCTTTTTGATTTTTTCCTTTTACGAAAACAAAACCGACTAAGCACACAACGGCAAATCAGAGCAAGATAAGATTGATATCCAAAAATCGACAAACCATATCTCGCGCATGAGATCGGGTTGGTCAATTTTAAATAAAACCGCGAATCGAATCTCGAGCATGAGATCGGATTGGCGATTTTCCGTGCAATTGCGAGTCGGATTTCGAGCATGAAAATCGGACTGTCAATCATATGCACGTTATGAAATTAGGGATTAATCCCCGAATTCATGAGAATTCAAAATATTTTTGGATATGGCAATAACGAACTAATATTCAAAATAAATCGCGATCCCATGGATCGGACTATAAGAAAATCGAATCAATCAAAAATCTTACCTAGCTCTCGATATCACACTGATAACTTTTCCAAATTGGGATGTCGACTCGAAACCGTGGACCAGCGGCAAGGGGCTCACGAATGGCGGAGGCTACACGGCTCGCGGTGTGGGCGAGCTCGTGGAGATAGAGCTTGCGGCTAGGGATCTCGAAGGAACAGGGAGGGTGCTTTTTATTTGGCCTCATCCACAGCCGATCCCACCGAACTTTGTCCACATACCTCTCTTCTTCTTTTTTCGTACGTTGCCTAAATTCTCTTCATCGTTCAATTAATGCGGTTTGACTCTTTATGCAAGTGCAGGGAAACATGCAATCGGCGGAAGCAAAGTAATACACGATCAGGACATGTGTATAAGCTGACTAAACAGATTCCTTACACCGCTTAACTATATGCTCATCTTCACGTGAAAGCTTAACCTATTTGAATATTGATTTTGCAAACCTGGACCGACGGACAGTTCGGCTCGGACAGCTGGATGGCAGTGCTTGGCTCGACTAGGAAACCTGCAAAGAAAGACCAGTATTCGTCGTTGCTGGGGATTCCGCAGGTGGCCTAATAGGCCGCGCGGATGCGACTTGTATCGGGGATGTCAGCCCAAACTCGGAGAAATCGTCACGACTCCGAAAGCACTCTTGGGAGTGGAATTTGACGTTGAAGCAGTGCGGGCGGGCGATGTTGCCGTTGTGGGACACGGGCAACAGATCCTCGATGGTGATCACCCGTAGCGGATCGTCACCAAAGGGTCGCAGCGCGGTGCAGCAAATGACGGTGCAGCGATGGCATAGAATCAGCAAGTGGCGGTCAACGATGGATCGGCAATCGTGGGCGTTGAAGTTGCAGGCGAACTTCACGCATGAAGACCCCCACCCTTTGTTGACCGATTCTTTTATAATATGAATATTTCTTCTTTTGCATGCCCTCCTGAACGTAGTGGAGTGGTGAGGCGTGTGCTCTTGTGACCTGCAGGGAAAGATTAAGGGAAAAAAAAAAAAACCCTCTCTAATCTATGGTTTTGTTAACGTGGAGAACGTCTCTCTCTCAATTGTGGTCGTATGTTCAATTGAATCCCAAATTCGAATTGGTGAGACAGCCTCGTTATGAGGATGTGATCACCAGCGGCTTTGTCTCCTTGGACACTAGTGATTCTCTGTGTGACCTTCCCGGATCAGGACTGGCTCGGTGGTCGGCACAAGGGCTTCTTGTCGGCGAGGCAAAGAGGACCAGATATACTGGGCAATTACGGTGCTCGACTAGGAGCCTCTTTTTCCTCTTAAAGCTTGGACCAACAAATAGTGCGCTCCCAAATTCTGGCACTTGAACTTCCTCCAGCTGTGGGACAAATTTCCAGCGGTTGCTCCAGTTTTGTCTTCTTGCGTCAATTGTAACCCTCGACGCACATGCGAGTGATCGTTGGAATTGCTATGTGAGCTCGTTGGAAATTGTCGGGATTGCCTGGAGGTTGCTGGACTGTCTTCGGGAAACCCGTGTGACTATTGGAACGCTGGCGTTCGCCTGAAAAGTTCGTCGATGTGGCTGAGATTTGCTGAAGGCTGCGCCAGGATGTTGCCGGAAAGCTTCACCGAGACTGATGCTTTGCTACATGAAAACTCGGTGCACGGTGAGGCCAGAACACATCACGACAACAGCAAAGAAGAATGACACAGGTAAAGACAAAGCTTGATCGAACACAATCCTCTCTTTTCTCTCGTGAATGAACGTGTGTTTTTTTCTTTTTCCCCCCAAACGAAACGAAGAAAAACCCCATCATGTGCGGCCGTGTGTATCAATTGTGTGGCCTCCTCTGAAACCCTACGTGAAAACCTTTTTATAGGCTGAAGATTATGGTTTTATTTTCCTTTTCAAATCAGCATCCGCGAAGATTTCTTTTTCGCACGCAATATCACTTTTCTTTTATTTTCCACATCTCTTGATTTTATCACCTAAAGATAAGATTGCAACCCGATTTTCTTAAATTCCAAAAATCCACCGTAATATTATTTCAAATCTCAATTTAGGTAATTCTTGTCATTAAAAGAAAATGGGCTCGGGCCAATTTACTTGCTTCGTGGGCTTAGTCCGACCTGTCAAATTAAAGTTTAGAACTACTAAATCAAACCCATTTGTCACCGACCCAATGTAAATGCAAATTAAGAAACAAATGCACCTAAAACTATATGCTATGCAATTAACTATTTTTTCCGGAATAAAATTAACCCCTAATTTTTTTAATGCAATAAATGACTAAGCGGGTTACCAAAATTTAGGTGTCAACATGTCCTCATGAAATATAGAATTCTAGGCTATTTGAATAGTACTGTGATTTTCAAAAAAAGAGCGGAGTGACGCCATAATGGATAATTCCTAAAACCATGAGTAAGCACCATATTCAAAGAAGTGAAGAAATAGTTTAACCAATGGCTTGATTTTAAATAATGTAACGTGGAACCATATATTATTTTTTTTTCAATTTTTTTTAGCTTCAAATTTTAAAGCAAAATCATAAACGGAAACATTGAGTGATTTTTTTGTTCCTCACAAACACGTGATTTAAATTAAATGAAGTGCGATGCTCCATATCTAATCAACCATACTAAAATTAATTTCTCAAATATTAAATTATTGAATTAAATGAGACTTAAATTATAAGATAAATCAATTCTCCAACTAAATAATCAAGATATTAATTATGATAATTAATTAAAGAAGTTTCATCGAAATTTATAAGTATAATTCATTTCACAAACTGTTAATTGTCCGTGACCAGTGACTAAGAATTCTCGCTCCACAATCGTCAAGTTGTCTATGATTTATAATCTTTTAACACCACATGAATTGAAATCGATGCGATATTATACGATATTAGGATCTAACCACCATAAAATTAAAACTAATTCAGAAAAATTCAACTTCTGGATGTTATACTTAGATTATCATGTTATCAAATTAATTTCTTTTTTCCGTATTTCTTCCGAGATTCCGTGTTATTTTCATTTCGCGAATCAAAGGGTGAGGGCTTCGCTCTTCCCCTTTTGCCAAACTCAAAAGAGGGAAGCGTCAACGGAGACAAAACTCGCCGGTGAGAACTCAAGAAAAGTCTCATAGCTTGTGCTCGACGCCCTTCGGCACGAACCCTTTCTCTCACACAAGGATGGTTGAAGAAGAAGAAGAAGAAGAAGAAGAAGAGCATCAACTGAGCCCGCTGAGGCCGCTCATCGAGACTACTCATGGCCCGCGATTCAGCTCGGTGTCCCTCCTTAAAGAGCCTATCATTTTCACAAACAGTTCAGATTTGATCCAAGCCGAGCAACTTTCTTAAAGGCATCAAATGGCGTGTAATCTTTCGTTTTACCTTGATGGGTGTTTGGTTGTTCTTTTTCTTAGTGGGGGCGTGGCTTTTGGGCTTCCATTTTTTCCGTTTGATAATATTTATTTTGTTGGAACAATTAAGCTTCAAATGAGTTTGTCGCTCTATTTTTCTCTCTTTTCTCCTTTAAATTGAACGCCGCATAGCATCACGAAAGAATTTTGCTTAATACACGACGCCAAATTGACTTGACTGTACAAAGGAAACTGATTGACCGTTGACCAATGGCCTTATGCCGGTCGCCGGGGCACTCTCCCGTGCCGTACCTGTTTGAAGGCCCGACGGCGATGCTGTTGGTTCATAGGCTTTGCTCTAGCCAGAAACTCTGCGGCAATTCGAGCAACACCCGAGGAGACGAAGGAAACAGAAGCGAAGCAAAGACGAGCAATGGAAAAGGGCACAACAAGACAAGACTGTAGGTGTAAGAAGAGAAGATAGCGGCGGTGATGACTGGAGAGGAGACACTTTCCTAGCAACGCCTGTGTAGCAGAGGCCCTTCGAAAGGCGACAGCGATGGCGATGGTCGGAGCTTCGATGCAAAGGAAGACAATCTCGACAGAGTCAAAAGTAAAGAAGAGGAAAGGAAAATGGGACCAGGGAGCAAAGAGAGAAAAAGAGAGAGGAAAAGGAACGGGACACTACCGACCAAAACAAGAAAAGAGGACAGCACTTCGTGGAGAAGCAAAGCGGGACTTACGAAGGCTATAATAGTAGGAAAAAAACGCTGCGATGGAGCCTTCGAAACTCGGGGAAAATAGGCATGGCGGAGACCTCCATCCACCGCAAATCCTCTGGCAACCGGCCGAATCGCACCGACAAAACAAACCCACCTCTACCTCCTCCTTTGAGCCCTAGGGATCTCATCAGCGCCTTGCCGGACGCTGTGATCCACCGCATCTTCTCGTTTCTGCCCCTCCAAGACGTCGTCAAGACCAGCGTCCTCTCCAAGCGCTGGCGGCCCACTTGGACCACCGCCACCGACCTGGTCTTCGATGGAGAGATTGTAGCCCGGCTTCGCAGTACCTTGGACTTCCCGTCCCTCGTCGACAGCGTCCTGATACAGTACACCTCCCCCACAGTGAAGAAGTTCTCCGTCATCGGCTTCGAGTACGAGAAGACCCACCGCCCCAAGTTCGACCTCTGGCTCCGCTTCGCAGAGGGGCACCGAGTGGAGGAGCTCAGCCTGCTGCTAGTGCCGACTACTGAGCCGCCGACGCCTTATATACTGCCGCGGTTCTTGTATTGCTGGAGTTGGTTGGTGCGCCTTGAAGTCTCGGTGTGCTGTTTCTCGTTGGATAGGACTATTAGGTGGCCTTGTCTTAAGATCTTGGTGATCGCAATTTCAAGGTTGAGCGATGATATCCTCGAGGGAATTTTCAGGGGATGCCCTGTTCTAGAGTCCCTTGAATTGTGGGGTTGTTGGGGCGTGAAGAACATTATGATAGATTCGACAAGTGTGAAAGAGTTGGTACTCATTGGCTTATGCGACTCTAACATTCAGACAATTTGGGCCCCGCATTTGCTGTCGCTGCGAATATCAGGGGATTGGCAACCTCATGCCATGTTAAGACTTAGCGATGTATCTTCTTTGGTGGAAGCCAAGTTAGATTTGTCGATTCGAGCTCTTACCGATTTGCCTTGTGACGAGATGATGTGCAGCCACATGTTGAAGGAAACCCTTCAGAAGCTGCGCGGAGTTACTACAATCACCATTGGGGCTTGGTGTTTTCAGGTACAAGCTCGATATTTTTTACCATTTCGTAAGACGTACTCGTGTTGAATCGTGTATGTGATTAGCACTTATTTAGTGGTTTTTGTTGTGCTGGTCGAGTAACCTCAGCTCTCTGTGGTTCTCGTCTTTCATCATGGGGAATTATTGTGAAAACATGCATAATTAATTGCTGGCAGATAGGATGATTAATAATTTCGTGCTTCAACTTATAAAGATGACAACGCATAGTGAACCTTGGAGCTTCTTCCCTCTGTTTAATTTCCAATAATATATTTGGGATCACTCAATTGGGAACAATGAATGCCACTAGATATTGCTAATTATTATGGATGCTAATCAATGTAGCATTGCAAACTCTTGATTTTCACAAGAAAAATGCATAAAGAGATTATTTGAAATGGTTACCTTTTCATATCATTCTTTTAGTTTATGGAGAAAATTCATTTATTTGGATATATGATAGAGTAATGAACCTAGTCATCTTAGGTTGGCAAAACAAGATCGCGCTCTCTTGTCACATATGGTTGTTGTTCAATAATATATATTACAGAGTATTCTCATAATGTTTTACAATGACAATGAACGGATTCACTTGCAAACTTTAGTCAATAACGAGGTTCACTGTCTTGTGAGACCAACTATTAGAATTTTTAGATCCTTCAAAGATCACAAGTTTTACATTAGAAGTATACATTAATATTATTGATTCTTAAAGAGATTCATTGGTTCATTTCTACTTGTAGTATCCTTATTGGTCTTTTCCCAGCTAGAAGACAAGGTCAAAGGATATCGTATCTGGATGGACTATAATTTTTGTCATTTTTTATTCTGTCTAATAGGAAAAATTATAATCAAAATTTTCTATGTTGCTTGCTCAATGTGCTTAGAAACTTTCCCTTTTGGAGATGGAAGGAGTGCCAGTGCCATTGTCAATATGTCAGAGTTTGACGCTACATGCAGACATTACTCAGTGGAACCTTCTTGGGATAGCATACATGCTGCGAATTTCACAGTGCCTGGAAAAATTAGTCATATGCCTGACTGGCCTCCCCCTATCAATGGTTTGTTCCTTTGCTGTATTACTTTAAGTTCGCTTCTTGTGCTGGCTCCCTATTTGCATGAATGTTTAAAAAGTGAGATAAAACTTCAGAAGCATGTAGAAATGATAAATCTCAAACTCTTATTTGTTCCAGCAAATGAAATTTGGTAATGAGTCTGTTAGTCTACTCCACTTTTTTGCAAGGCTAATTTCAACCGTTTTAGTTCATGTCCTAAAGTAATTACAGTGTTATACTGGAGATTCTTTTGCTGCCATGTAGGGTTTGGATCTTGAACTGACAAATTAGTGATGAACACCTAGAAAGAAAGATAGTTTTATTGTGTAGATGAGTGTAAAAGTTCAAATTCTTAGTACTTAAAATAAAGTAAAACTAACTAGCACCTACCGTGGACAAATGAAATGTTTTTGTTTTTTGAAATTTTGGTAAGGCAACAAATTCTATTTTCTATGGATCCGCATGTGATGTGAAGTAAGTTTCTTAAATGAGGTATCTATGTGCAGTATAGTCTTGACGAAGAATCGGAAGAAAGTTTTAACTATGATGAAGAAGATTTTTTGTGTTCACGAAAGGGGAAATTTCAATGCTTGGCGAAACATCTCAAGAGAGTTGAGATCATCATTGATAATTTTGGGTTGGAACGTCTGCTTGCCCTGATTAAGTTTCTTCTTGGTGATGCACTTGCACTGGAGAAGATGATTATCAAGGCTAATTTGAACATGGGACATGGACAAGAACATGTTCGAGCCACTATTCTTTCGAAACTACTTGTTGTGAGCCAAAATATGCTTAGCTATCGAAGAGCTTCCAGAAATGCTGAAGTTATCTTCAGCCACTCTTTCAAATAGGTGTCCTTCTTAAAGCACATGAAAATCTGGGTTTCTTGTTAATCTAATGGCAGGCATACTTTGCCTTGGGCACTACACTACTCATTTTTATCTACACTGTCAGGTTTTAACATGTACCTAATCTACACTTCTATCAAGTTTAGTGTTCCAAGATAATGGACTGACAGTCGTCAAGAGGCCAGTGCAGCAGAGTCAGGATCCGGCCCGGGGGGAATACCAAGTTTGGTTACAAGCCCCCAGCGGTTTATCATTACCCCATTTTATGCTTTGGGTTGACTCCGATAAGCGGGACAGTTTAAGGACCTATCCAGGTCCAAGTATAGTTGTAAGTATGAACCTCCTTAAGGAATGAGGTTAATGTTAGTGTTTTTGATTATCAGCATATGAAGGGTGTTTGGTCAAGATAATTTTTTTTATCTGCACTCTTGGAAGACCAAGCAAAGTCTTCATGTATTTGTGCGAAACTGCATGGACATCATTACAATTTGATTTTAGTTTCAGCCCAACCCTCTGTTTCAAAGGGAAGCAACTACTTGTACTGTCTGAAAATTCATGATTAAGCAAGGAACTCCTTCGGTTGCATTTTGATTTCAGAGGAGCTAACATGAAGTACTCTTTTGCTGCACAAATGAAGATGAACTCGAATTTTAACATCTACTTTTTTTATGGTTTAATTTGGTTCAATGGCATTTCTTTCCCGGCAAAAACATTTCCAAATGGACCTAAAACTGTATTTCACGGTCCAATTAGGTTCAACTTTTCGACAACCAAAACAAACCGTGAAATCAAGTAATGTTTGTGGGAACTCGTAAGTTCATGAAATTTGTGACAAATAGCACATATAATGAAAAAAAAAAATCCCGTCATTTATTTCGGTTAGAGTTGAAAAATGATTTGCTTTAGTCTGATTACAATTTTGGTCGAATTAGGGTTATAAAGATCTGTTCAAGTTCGACATCCATGAAAGTCGAATTAAACCTCGATTATGGTTACTCTCTGCCTCAAACAGAAGGATCCTAAAGGTATTATGCATTTGCACACGATACAGAACATTCTTTTGTTGTTTCTTTTTCTTTTTTTTTTGGGGGGGGGGGGGGTCGAGTTGTTTTTTATTGGAAAGGTCTTCATAAAATGAAACAAGCTTTGGGCATAAGCTAATAAGTTCACAGAGGACGACGAAGGGCAAGATAATTTGGTTTATTATTAAGTATGAAACACTTGAAACATATAAAAATATGTAAATTATGTACTATCGAAACATATATTTTTCAATTTCTTAGTTCAGATTTTATCGCAATGTGCTTCACAAACATGTGATTTATATTAAAGGAAGTGCGATGCTTAGTATATTATCAACCAACTAGAATTAATTTGTCCAATTTACACTAAAATGAAATTTTAATTATAAGATAACTCAAATTTCAAACTAAAATAACCAAGATTTTAGTTATCATAATTAATTAAAGTAATTTAATTCATTTCAAAAACTGTTAATAGTACTCGACCAGTATCTAAGAATTCTTGTTCCACAATCATCAAGTTTTCTATGACTTATAATCTTCAACATAACAAGAATAGAAATCAATGCAATATGATATGATATTAGGATTTAAGTTAAAACTGATTAAGAAAAATTCAAGCTTGCGGATGTTAATTATGATAATTAATTAAAGAAATTTTCATCGAAATTTATAAGTATAACTCATTTCAAAAACTGTTAATAGTCCGTGACCGGTGACTAAGAATTCATGCTCCACAATCGTCAAGTTGTCTATGATTTATATAATCTTTTAACACCACATGAATTGAAATCGATGCAATATTATATGATATTAGGAACAAACCATCATAAAATTAAAATTGATTCAGAAAAATTCAACTTCTGGATGTTATACTTAGATTATCCTATTATCAAATTAATTTATTTTTTCCGCATTTCTTCTGAGATTCCGTGTTATTCATGGCCCGTGTCGCTGCGATTCAGCTCGATGTCCCTCCTTAAAGAGCCTATCATTTTGACAAACAGTTCAGAATTGATCAAAGCCGAGCAACTTTCTTAAAGGCATCAAATGGTTCGTAATCTTTCGTTTTACCTTGATGGGTGTTTGGTTGTTCTTTTTCTTAGTAGGGGCGTGGCTTCTGGGCTTCCATTTTTTACTTTCGATAATATTTATTTTGCTGGAACCATTAAGCTTCAAATGAGTTAATCGCTCTATTTTTCTCTATTTTCTCCTTTAAATTGAACGCCACATAGCATCACGAAAGAATTTTGCTTAATACACGAAGCCAAATTGACTTGACCGTACAAAGGAAACTGATTGACCGTTGATCCCTCACTTGGTCACTAAACAAAATTTCTATGAAAACTGATTGACCGTTGACCAATGGCCTTATGCCGGTCGCGGGGGCACTCTCTCGTGCCGCACCTGTTTGAAGGCCCGTCATAGGCTTTGCTCTAGCCGGAAACCCTCCGGCAATTCGAGCAACACCCGAGGAGACGAAGGAAACAGAAGCGAAGCAAAGACGAGCGATGGAAAAGGGCACGACAAGACTGAAGGTCTAAGGAGAGAAGACAGCGGTGGTGGTAATGAGCGGAGGCGAGACACTTTCCTGGCGACGCCTGTGTAGCAAAGGCCCTTCAGTGACGGCAATGGTCAGAGCTTCTATGGGAAGGAAGACAATCTCGACAGTATCAAAAGTAAAGGAGAGGAAAGGAAAATAGGATCAAGGAGAAAAGGGAGAAGAGAGAGAAAAGGAACGGGACGCTACGGACCCAAACAAAAAAGGGGGCAACATTCCGTGGAAAAGCAAAGCGGGACTTACGAGGGCCATAATAGTAGTGAAAAAACGCTGCGATAGAGCCTTCGAAACTCGGGGAAAATTGGCAGAAATCACGGGATTTGTATCCCATGGCGGAGACCTCCGTCCACCGCAAATCCTCCAGTGACCGGCCGAATCGAGCCGACGAACCAAACCCACCACCGCCTACTCCTTTGAGCCCTAGGGATCTCATCAGCGCCTTGCCGGACGCTGTGATCCACCGCATCTTCTCGTTTCTGCCCCTCCAAGACGTCGTCAAGACCAGCGTCCTCTCCAAGCGCTGGCGGCCCACTTGGACCACCGCCACCGACCTGGTCTTCAATGGAGAGATTTTAGCCCGGCTTCGCAGTACCCTGGACTTCTCGTCCCTCATCGACAGCGTCCTGATACAGTGCATCTCCCCCACGGTGAAGAGGTTCCACGTCACCGGCTTCAAGTACGAGAAGGCCCACCGCCCCAAGTTCGACCTCTGGCTACGCTTCGCAGAGGGGCACCGAGTGGAGGACCTCAGCCTGCGGCTGTTGCTGACTTCTGAAACGCCGACCCTTTATATACTGCCGCGGTTCTTGTATTGCTGGAGTTGGTTGGTGCGTCTTGAAGTCTGGGTGTGCTGTTTCTCGTTGGGTAGGAGTATTAGGTGGCCTTGTCTTAAGATCTTGGTGATCGTAGTTTCAAGGTTGAGCGATGATATCCTGGAGGGAATTTTCAGGGGATGCCCTGTTCTAGAGTCCCTTGAATTGTGGAGTTGTTGGGGCGTGAAGAACATTATGATAGATTCGACAAGTGTGAAAAATTTGGTACTCTTTGGCTTATGCGACTCTAACATTCAGACAATTTGTGCCCCGTATTTGCTGTCGCTGCGAATATCAGGGGATTGGGAACCTCATGCCAAGTTAAGACTTAACGATGTATCATCTTTGGTGGAAGCCAAGTTAGATTTTTCAATTCGAATTCCTACCGGTTTGCCTAGTGACGAGAGGATGTGCAGCCACATGTTGAAGGAAAATTTGGAGAAGCTGTGCGGAGTTACTACAATCACCATTGGGGTTTGGTGTTTGCAGGTACAAGCTCAATGTTTTTTACCATTTTATAAGACGTACTCATGTTGAATCGTGTATGTGATTAGCACTTACTTAGTGGTGTTTGTTGTGCTGGTCGAGTAACCTCAGCTCTCTGTGGCATTCTCGTCTTTCATCATGGGGAATTATTGTGAAAACATGCATAATTAATTGTTGGCAGATAGGATGATTAATAATTTTGTGTTTCAACTTGTAAAGATGACAACGCATAGTGAACATTGGAGCTTCTTCCCTCTGTTTAATTTCCAATAGTATATTCAGGATCACTCAATTGGAACAATGAATGCCACTAGATATTGCCAATTATTATGGATGCTAATCAATGTAGCATTGCAAACTCTTGATTTTCACAAGAAAAATGCATAAAGAGATCATTTGAAATGGTTACCTTTTCATTTCATTCTTTCAGTTTATGGAGAAAATTCATCTATTTGGATATATGACTGAGTAATAATGAACCCAATCATCTTAGGTTGGCAGAACAAGATTGCACTCTCTTGTCACATATAGTTGTTGTTCAATAATATATATTACAGAGTATTCTCATAAAATTTTACAATTACAATGGACGGACTCACTTGCAAACTTTAGTCAATAACGAGGTTCAGTGTCTCGTGGGACCAACTATTAGAATTTTTAGATCCTTCAAAGATCACAAGTTTTACACGAGAAGTATACATTAATATTTCTTGATTCTTAAAGAGATTCATTGGTTCATTTCTACTTGTAGTATCTTATTGGTCTTTTCCCAGCTAGGAGACAGGGTCAAAAGATATCATATCTAGATGGACTATAATTTTTGTCATTCTTTATTCATGTTGAACAGGAAAAGTTATAATCAAAATTTACTATGTTGCTTGCTCAATGTGCTTAGAAACTTTTCCTTTTGGAGATGGAAGGAGTGCCAGCTCCATTGTCAATATGTCAGAGTCTGACGCTACATGCAGACATTACTCAGTGGGACCTTCCTGGGATAGCATACATGCTACGAATTTCACAATGCCTAGAAAAATTAGTCATATGCTTGACTGGCCTCCCCCTATCAATGGTTTGTTCCTTTGCTGTATTATTTTTAGTTCGCTTCTTGTGCTGGCTTCCTCTTTGCATGAATGTTTAAAAAGTGAGTTAAAACTTTAGAAGCATGTAAAAGTGATAAATCTCAAACTCTTATTTGTTCCAGCAAATGAAATTTGGTCATGAGTCTGTTAGTCTACTCCACTTTTTTGCAAGGCCAATTTAGACCGTTTCAGTTCATGTCCAAAAGTAATTGCAGTGTTATACTGGAGATTGTTTTGCTGCCATGTAGGGTTTGGACCTTGAACTAACAAATTAGCGATGAGCACCTAGAAAGAAAGATAGTTTTATTGTGTATATGAGTTTAAAAGTTCAAATTCTTTAGTACTTAAAATAAAGTAAAACTAACTAGCACCTACCGTGGACAAATGAAATGTTTTTGTTTTTTGAAATTTTGGTAAGGCGACAAATTCTATTTTCTATGGATCCGCATGTGATGTGAAGTAAGTTTCTTAAATGAGGTATCTATGTGCAGTATAGTCTTGACGAAGAATCGAAAGAAAGTTTTAACTATGATGAAGAAGATTTTTTGTGTTCACGGAAGGGGAACTTTCAATGTTTGGCGAAACATCTCAAGAGAGTTGAGATCACCATTGATAATTTTGGGTTGGAACGTCTGCTTGCCCTGATTAAGTTTCTTCTTGGTGATGCACTTACGCTGGAGAAGATGATTATCAAGGCTAATTTGAACATGGGACATGGACAAGAACATGTTCGAGCCACTATTCTTTCGAAACTACTTGTTGTGAGCCAAAATATGCTCAGCTATCGAAGAGCTTCCAGAAATGCTGAAGTTATCTTCAGCCACTCTTTCAAATAGGTGTCCTTCTTAAAGCATATGAAAATCTGGGTTTCTTGTTAATCTAATGGCAGGCGTATTTTGCCTTGGGCACTACACTACTCATTCTTATCTACACTGTCAGGTTTTTAACATGTACCTAATCTACATTTCTGTCAAGTTTAGTATAGATGTAAGTATGAACCTCTTAAGGAATGAGGTTAATGGTAGTGTTTTTGATTATCAGCACATGAAGGGTGTTTGGTCAAGATAATTTTCTTTATCTGCACTCTTGCAAGACTAAGCGAAGTCTTCATGTATTTGTGCAAAACTGCATGGACATCATTATAATTTGATTTTAGTTTCAGCACAACCCTCTGTTTCCAAGGGAAGCAAACTGTCTGAAAATTCATGATTAAGCAAGGAACTCCTACGGTTACACTTGATTTCAGAGGAGCTAACATGAAGTACTGTTTTGCTGTCCAAATGAAGATGAACTCGAATTTTAACATCAACTATTTTTATGGTTTAATTTGGTTCAATGGCATTTCTTTCCCGACAAAAGCATTTCCAAATGGACCTAAACTGTATTTCACGGTCCAATTAGGTTCAACTTTTCGACAACCAAAACAAACCGCGAAATCAAGTAATGTTTGTGGGAACTCATAAGTTCATGAAATTTGTGACAAATAGCACATATAAAGAAAAAAAAATCCCGTCATTTATTTCGGTTGGAGTCGAAAAATGATTTGCTTTAGTCTGATTACAATTTTGGTCGAATTAGGGTTATAAAGATCTGTTCAAGTTCGACATCCATGAAAGTCGAATTAAACCTCGATTATGGTTACTCTCTGCCTCAAACAGAAGGATCCTAAAGGTATTATGCATTTGCACACGATATAGAACATTCTTTTGTTGTTTCTTTTTTATTTTTGGTCGAGTTGTTTCTTATTGGAAAGGTCTTCATCAAATGAAACAAGCTTTGGGCATAAGCTAATAAGTTCACAGAGGACGACGAAGGGCAAGATAATTTGGTTTATTATGAAGTATGAAACACTTGAAACATATAAAAATATGTAAATTATGTAATATCGAAACATATATTTTTCAATTTCTTAGTTCAGATTTTATCGCAATGTGCTTCACAAACATGTGATTTATATTAAAGGAAGTGCGATGCTTAGTATATTATCAACCAACTAGAATTAATTTGTCCAATTTACACTAAAATGAAATTTTAATTATAAGATAACTCAATTTTCAAACTAAAATAACCAAGATTTTAGTTATCATAATTAATTAAAGTAATTTAATTCATTTCAAAAACTGTTAATAGTACTCGACCAGTATCTAAGAATTCTTGTTCCACAATCATCAAGTTTTCTATGACTTATAATCTTCAACATAACAAGAATAGAAATCAATGCAATATGATATGATATTAGGATTTAAGTTAAAACTGATTAAGAAAAATTCAAGCTTGCGGATGTTAATTATGATAATTAATTAAAGAAATTTTCGTCGAAATTTATAAGTATAATTCATTTCAAAAACTGTTAATAGTCCGTGACCGGTGACTAAGAATTCATGCTCCACAATCTTCAAGTTGTCTATGATTTATAATCTTTTAACACCACATGAATTGAAATCGATGCGATATTATATGATATTAGGAACTAACCATCATAAAATTAAAATTGATTCAGAAAAATTCAACTTCTGGATGTTATACTTAGATTATCCTATTATCAAATTAATTTATTTTTTCCGCATTTCTTCTGAGATTCCGTGTTATTCATGGCCCGTGTCGCTGCGATTCAGCTCGATGTCCCTCCTTGAAGAGCCTATCATTTTCACAAACAGTTCAGAATTGATCAAAGCCGAGCAACTTTCTTAAAGGCATCAAATGGTTCGTAATCTTTCGTTTTACCTTGATGGGTGTTTGGTTGTTCTTTTTCTTAGTAGGGGCGTGGCTTCTGGGCTTCCATTTTTTTTCCTTTTGATAATATTTATTTTGTTGGAACAATTAAGCTTCAAATGAGTTTATCGCTCTATTTTTCTCTCTTTTCTCCTTTAAATTGAATGCCACGTAGCATCAAGAAAGAATTTTCCTTAATACACGATGCCAAATTGACTTGACTGTACAAAGGAAACTGATTGACCGTTGATCACTCACTTGGTCACGAAACAAAATTTCTATTAAAATTGGAAAAAAAAAAAGCACAAAAGAAAAACTATGCTCGTTAAAGAGACCAAATTGTTCCAAAGTTTATTTTAACTGCTCTCGCTCGAATCTCAGTCGATCAGTTATGATTATTGTGTAAATAGAAAAGTAAAAAGTAAAGGGCGGTACTTTTTCCACTGTTGACAATATTAATCTGAGTCCCGCCTTTTTTTTTTAAGTTCCTTTTTTCGTCAGGTCTATGGCATTTTGTATGTTTCTTCTCACTCTTTTCTCTTTGGTCCCATTTTCTTTCTTCTTCTTTATCGTTCTCTCTCGTAGGTATGTCCCTCTCTGCTCCCTATTTCCATTTATCGCTTTAGCACTGGCCTGCCAATGGCCTTATGCCGGTCGCCGGGGCACTCTCCCGTGCCACACCTGTTTGAAGACTCGACGGCGATGCTGGGGTTCATAGGCTTTGCTCTAGCCAGAAACTCTCCGGCAATTCGAGCAACACCCGAGGAGACGAAGGAAATAGAAGCGAAGCGAAGAGGAGCGACGGAGAAGGGCGCAACAAGACTGAAGGTCTAAGGAGAGAAGATAGCGGTGGTGGTAATGAGTGGAGGCGAGACACTTTCCTGGCGACGCCTGTGTAGCAAAGGCCCTTCAGTGACGGCAATGGTCAGAGCTTCTATGGGAAGGAAGACAATCTCGACAGTATCAAAAGCAAAGAAGAGGAAAGGAAAATGGTGTCGCGACCAATTTTTCGAGTGTGAACCACCTAAGCTTTGCCTAATGGATTGTTAAGCCTAGACTTAATTCGGGCTCTCCCAAACCCATATCAATTCGCGACTTAGGTTCAAATTTCTTAACATGCAAATGGATTTTATTTAGGAGTCGCCACTAATCAGTTTATGGTAGGTCGATTAGACACCTAAGTAAAATAATAGGAGAATTACTTTACTCTTACGAACCAGAGATTAAGGGTACGGGGACTTAGTTACATTAGATTCCTCTAATGCCCTTTCGATACCATTCTTTTTATTTTCAAAAATGTTTTTTGCAGGCAGCTAATTTATTTTAACCTAAATTACTACTATGCAAAAAGGTGACCACACGGATGTTCAAACATTTCAATAAATAAATTGCATCACACAAAGTAAACAACTTTTTTTTGAGTTTTCTTGAAAATTAGAATTATTTTATAAAAATGCATTTTTTAATTTAAATGACTCAATCTTATTAATATGCAAATTCTAATTAAATGGGCCTATTATGCAAACTAGTTATTATGCATCTCATGACCTAACTTCACTAATGAACAAATTCTGATTAAATGATCTTATTATGCGAACTAATTAACATGCACCTAGTATTTTTGTATTTTTTTTAATTGAAATTCAGAATTAATAAAAACCCTATTTAAACTATCTAAAAATGGATAATTTTCTAATTTATTCTAGGGATTAATTTAACTTAAACCCTATCTTATCTTAGAAAACTATTTTTTGAAAAATGAGATAATTAAAATGTGCGAGCATTATCTAAAAATTAACTTAGGTCCAATCCTAACTTATTCTAAAAATGCAACCCTAAAAATGTAATCCTAAGAAATTCTAATTTATTAAACCTACATGTCTGATTTACTAAACCTATATGCTCATGCATAATTTTGATTTTTTGATTTTTTTAGTTTTTTTTAAAGATAAGTAATTATTAAATAAATATTAAATCTAAGCTATCAACAAAATAAAAGGATTAAAATAATCGAAAAAATAACATGTTGTCTCACAGGTCAAATTAACGGTTATTCTAACCCTAATATCACGACAAAGAGATCAAAATAATTACAAATCTGATCCGAAGTCTTACAGACCAAATTAAATAATCATTGTAATTTAATAATTGACATTCCACTAAAAAGCCCAACAATTAAAATAATTAAAAAAATGATCCAATGTCTCTCGGATCAAATTAATAATTATAATAATTCCGAACAATATTCCTACGGATAATGCCTACAAAATGCACAAATATTAACATTGACAAACCATATTCTAACTTAAACAATAATAACAAAATTTAAAACACAATAAAATAACATAAAATAGGCAAAAGAGAGAAATAAAAATAAAACTAAAAAAATAAACTACCTAAAGGAGGAGACTTGCAGCAGCGTTGGTGGGGTGCCGGACGGACAGTGGCAGGCGTCGGGACTCCGGCGAGTGGCAACGCGATAGCGCGAGGGGACCGGCGGTGCAAGGGTGGCGAGTCCGGCGGAGCAGCGCAGGCGTGGTGCAGGTGGAAGAGGCCCAACGCGAGCGCGGGGGGGAAGCAGCAGCGGGCGTCGGAGGTGCGGCGATGGAGCTGCAGACGCGGGCGAGTCCGGCGGAGCGGCAGTGGCGGGTCGCAGGTGCAGAGGCGCGGCGATGGAGCTGCAGACGCGGGCGTTGTGGATTGCAAGACCGACAGCGGAGGCGGCGTCGAGACGCTCGGGTCGCGGCTGCCACAGGGAGCTCGAGCTCTGCAAATCGGTGACGGCGTCGGGGCGAGCTTCGCGGGGAGGATGGCGAAGCGGCGGTAGAGTAGAGAGGGCTGGCGTCGCGGTGGTCAGCAGCTCTGCGATGCGAGGGATCGGGTCGCGGCTGCTGCGATAGCTCTGGCATCGGATCGGCGGGTTGCAGGGACCGTCGGCGAGGAAGGCGCGACATCGGGTCGTCGCGGCGAGCTTGACGGGGATACCGGCGAAGCGGCGGTGGCGGAGGCGCGGTAGCGGCTGGCGGAGGCAGTGCCGGCGTGCTAGACGGCGCGGTCACACCTGGAGTGATCGGGGAGGCCCCGTCGGTGAAGGCGACACTGTAGCGTTTCCTCTTTTCTTTTTTTGTTTCTTTTTTTCTTTCCCTACTGATTGACGTCACTTCCCCTCTGCCCCCTTCACTTTTCTGCAGAAGCTTTTTGCTTGACCTTTTTTACGAAAACAAAGAACTCTCTTTTTTTTCCTTTGAATTTCGAATTCTAACGAAACGAAAGAACTACTCTCACTTTTTTTTTTGCTCTGAAAATTTTTCTCAATCCCCCCCCCCCTTTCTCACGAATTGTAGCCCTTGTATAGTGAAAACCTCTATTGATTTTTAGAAAATTGTGCTTCCTTGATTGTGGAAATTACAAAATTTTAGTCCTGATTTGCCATCGCAAATTAACATTTCGATTTTTCATTCACGTTACTAGAAACACATCCAAGGTCATTTTAATTTTTGCGAACAGTTCACCTGATAAGTATAATTTTTTATACTTTCTCTTTGATTGATCAATCTGATCATTATTCCCACCGATTTTGGGTTTAGCTTCAATTTCTTTCATTCTTTTCCTTTTATTTGTTCAAAATGCAATTTTTTTTTTTTTTTTTTTTTTAGGTTTGCTAAAAATTAAGTGTCAACAAACAAATGGGATCCAGGAGAAAAGGGAAAAAAGGGCGAAAAGAGAGAAGGAGAGTGAAAGAACGGGACACTACCGACCAAAACAAGAAAAGAGGACGACACTTCGAAACTCGGGGAAAATAGGCATGGCGGAGACCTCCATCCACCGCAAATCCTCCGGCGACCGGCCGAATCGCACCGACAAAACAAACCCACCTCTACCTCCTCCTTTGAGCCCTAGGGATCTCATCAGCGGCTTGCCGGACGCTGTGATCCACCGCATCTTCTCGTTTCTGCCCCTCCAAGACGTCGTCAAGACCAGCGTACTCTCCAAGCGCTGGCGGCCCACTTGGACCACCGCCACCGACTTGGTCTTCGACGAAGAGATCGTAGCCCGGCGTGGCAGTACCTTGGACTTCTCGTCCCTCGTCGACAGCGTCCTGATACAGTGCATCTCCCCCACGGTGAAGAGGTTCCACGTCATCCGCTTCAAGTACGAGAAGGCCCACCGCCCCAAGTTCGACCTCTGGCTACGCTTCGCAGAGGGGCGCCGAGTGGAGGACCTCAGCCTGCTGCTAGTGCCGACTACTGAGCCGCCGACCCTTTATATGCTGCCGCGGTTCTTGTATTGCTGGAGTTGGTTGGTGCGCCTTAAAGTCTGGACGTGCTGTTTCTCGTTGGGTAGGACTATTGGGTGGCCTTGTCTTAAGATCTTGGTGATCGCAATTTCAAGGTTGAGCAATGATATCCTCGAGGGAATTTTCAGGGGATGCCCTGTTCTAGAGTCCCTTAAATTGTGGGGTTGTTGGGGCGTGAAGAACATTATGATAGATTCAACATGTGTGAAAGAGTTGGTACTCTTTGGCTTACGCGACTCTAACATTCAGACAATTTGGGCCCCGCATTTGCTGTCGCTGCGAATATCAGGGGATTGGCAACCTCATGCCATGCTAAGACTTGGCGATGTATCTTCTTTGGTGGAAGCCAAGTTAGATTTTTCGATTCGAGTTCTTACCGATTTGCCTTGTGACGAGATGATGTGCAGCCACATGTTGAAGGAAACCTTTCAGAAGCTGTGCGGAGTTACTACAATCACCATTGGGGCTTGGTGTTTTCAGGTACAAGCTCCATATTTTTTACCATTTTATAAGACGTACTCGTGTTGAATCGTGTATGTGATTAGCACTTATTTAGTGGTTTTTGTTGTGCTGGTCGAGTAACCTCAGCTCTCTGTGGCTCTCGTCTTTCATCATGGGGAATTATTGTGAAAACATGCATAATTAATTGCTGGCAGATAGGATGATTAATAATTTCGTGTTTCAACTTATAAAGATGACAACGCATAGTGAACCTTGGAGCTTCTTCTCTCTGTTTAATTTCCAATAATATATTGGGGATCACTCAATTGGGAACAATGAATGCCACTAGATATTGCTAATTATTATGGATGCTAATCAATGTAGCATAGCAAACTCTTGATTTTCACAAGAAAAATGCATAAAGAGATTATTTGAAATGGTTACCTTTTCATTTCATTCTTTCAGTTTATGGAGAAAATTCATTTATTTGAATATATGATAGAGTAGTGAACCCAGTCATCTTAGGTTGGAAAGACAAGATCGCACTCTCGTCACATATGGCTGTTGTTCAATAATATATATTACAGAGTATTCTCAAAATATTTTACATTGACAATGGACGGATTCAC
This sequence comes from Eucalyptus camaldulensis, assembly GCA_019915185.1. Lineage (NCBI taxonomy): Eukaryota > Viridiplantae > Streptophyta > Magnoliopsida > Myrtales > Myrtaceae > Eucalyptus > Eucalyptus camaldulensis. The sequence goes on along the minus strand of JAHSVA010000013.1, from coordinate 9,661,756 downwards.
TTGCAAACTTTAGTCAATAACGAGGTTCAGTGTCTCGTGGGACCAACTATTAGAATTTTTAGATCCTTCAAAGATCACAAATTTTACACGAGAAGTATACATTAATATTCTTGATTCTTAAAGAGATTCACTGGTTCATTTCTACTTGTAGTATCCTTATTGGTCTTTTCCTAGCCAGAAGACAGGGTCAAAATCTGGATGGACTATAATTTTTGTCATTCTTTATTCATGTTGAACAGGAAATATTATAATCAAAATTTTCTATGTTGCATGCTTAGAAACTTTCCCTTTTGGAGATGGAAGGAGTGCCAGTGCCATTGTCAATATGTCAGAGTCTGACGCTACATGTAGACATTATTCAGTGGGACCTTCTTGGGATAGCATACATGCTACGAATTTCACAGTGCCTGGAAAAATTAGTCATATGCCTGACTGGCCTCCCTCTATCAATGGTTTGTTCCTTTGCTGTATTACTTTAAGTTCGCTTCTTGTGCTGGCTCCCTATTTGCATGAATGTTTAAAAAGTGAGATAAAACTTCAGAAGCATGTAGAAATGATAAATCTCAAACTCTTATTTGTTCCAGCAAATGAAATTTGGTCATGAGTCTGTTAGTCTACTCCACTTTTTTGCAATGCCAATTTAGACCGTTTCAGTTCATGTCCAAAAGTAATTGCAGTGTTATACTGGAGATTCTTTTGCTGCCATGTAGGGTTTGGACCTTGAACTAACAAATTAGCGATGAGCACCTAGAAAGAAAGATAGTTTTATTGTGTATATGAGTTTAAAAGTTCAAATTCTTTAGTACTTAAAATAAAGTAAAACTAACTAGCACCTACCGTGGACAAATGAAATGTTTTTGTTTTTTGAAATTTTGGTAAGGCGACAAATTCTATTTTCTATGGATCCGCATGTGATGTGAAGTAAGTTTCTTAAATGAGGTATCTATGTGCAGTATAGTCTTGACGAAGAATCGAAAGAAAGTTTTAACTATGATGAAGAAGATTTTTTGTGTTCACGGAAGGGGAACTTTCAATGTTTGGCGAAACATCTCAAGAGAGTTGAGATCACCATTGATAATTTTGGGTTGGAACGTCTGCTTGCCCTGATTAAGTTTCTTCTTGGTGATGCACTTGCGCTGGAGAAGATGATTATCAAGGCTAATTTGAACATGGGACATGGACAAGAACATGTTCGAGCCACTATTCTTTCGAAACTACTTGTTGTGAGCCAAAATATGCTCAGCTATCGAAGAGCTTCCAGAAATGCTGAAGTTATCTTCAGCCACTCTTTCAAATAGGTGTCCTTCTTAAAGCATATGAAAATCTGGGTTTCTTGTTAATCTAATGGCAGGCATACTTTGCCTTGGGCACTACACTACTCATTTTTATCTACACTGTCAGGTTTTAACATGTACCTAATCTACACTTCTGTCAAGTTTAGTATAGATGTAAGTATGAACCTCCTTAAGGAATGAGGTTAATGGTAGTGTTTTTGATTATCAGCACATGAAGGGTGTTTGGTCAAGATAATTTTCTTTATCTGCACTCTTGGAAGACTAAGCGAAGTCTTCATGTATTTGTGCGAAACTGCATGGACATCATTACAATTTGATTTTAGTTTCAGCACAACCCTCTGTTTCCAAGGGAAGCAAACTGTCTGAAAATTCATGATTAAGCAAGGAACTCCTTCGGTTACATTTGATTTCAGAGGAGCTAACATGAAGTACTCTTTTGCTGCCCAAATGAAGATGAACTCGAATTTTAACATCAACTTTTTTTATGGTTTAATTTGGTTCAATGGCATTTCTTTCCCAACAAAAAAAAAAAAAAACATTTCCAAATGGACCAAAACTGTATTTCACGGTCCAATTAGGTTCAACTTTTGGACAACCAAAACAAACCGTGAAATCAAGTAATGTTTGTGGGAACTCGTAAGTTCATGAAATTTGTGACAAATAGCACATATAAAGAAAAAGAAAATCCCGTCATTTATTTCGGTTGGAGTCGAAAAATGATTTGCTTTAGTCTGATTACAATTTTGGTCGAATTAGGGTTATAAAGATCTGTTCAAGTTCGACATCCATGAAAGTCGAATTAAACCTCGATTATGGTTACCCTCTGCCTCAAACAGAAGGATCCTAAAGGTATTATGCATTTGCACACGATATAGAACATTCTTTTGTTGTTTTTTTTTTTTTTTTGGTCGAATTGTTTGTTATTGGAAAGGTCTTCATCAAATGAAACAAGCTTTGGGCATAAGCGAATAAGTTCACAGAGGACGACAAAGGGCAAGATAATCTAGTTTATTATTAAGTATGAAACACTTGAAACCTATAAAAATATGTAAATTATGTAATATCGAAACATATATTTTTTCAATTTTTTAGTTCAGATTTTATTGCAACGTGTTTTACAAACATGTGATTTATATTAAAGGAAGTGTGACGCTCAATATATTATCAACCAACTAGAATTAATTTGTCCAATTTACACTAAAATGAAATTTGAATTATAAGATAACTCAATTTTCAAACTAAAATAACCAAAATTTTAGTTATCATAATTAAGAATTCTTGTTCCACGATCATCAAGTTTTTCTATGATTTATAACTTTCAACATAACAAGAATAGAAAACAATGCAATATGATATGATATTAGGATTTAAATTAAAACTGATTAAGAAAAATTCAAGCTTGCGGATGTTATTCTTAAAACATCCTGTTATAATTTTTTTTTATTTTTTTCTGTATTTATTCCGAGTTTAGTTTTTACTTATGAAATTATCATTTATTCCCGTGTTATTATTTTCATTTCTCAAATCAAAAGGAGTCGAGGGCTTCCCTCTTTCCATTCGCCCGAACTCGAAAAGAGGAGAAGCGTCGCCGGAGCCGAAGCTCGCCGGCGAGAACTCAAGGGAAGTCTCGTAGCTCCTGCTCGCCGGCTCTTCAGCACGCACACCCTTTCCGGCGCAAGGATGACCGAAGAAGAAGGAGAAGAAGGGCAGCAGCAGCAGCATCGACTGACCCCGCCCGACGAACCTGCGGAGGCCGCTCAGCAGGACTACTCGTGGCCCGCGATTCGGTTCGACGTCCCTCCTCAGAGAACCTACCATTTCCACAAGCAGTTCGCAACTGAGCAGAAGCCGAACAACTTTCTTAAGGGCGTCAAATGGTGCGTAAATTTTTCGTTTTCCCATGATGGGTTCTTGGTTCTTCCTGTTCTGAGTAGGGGTGTGGCTTTGGGAGCGATGATTTGCTTGTTTTTCTTTTTGGGTTTTCGTCAGGTCGCCTGATGGGACTTGCCTTCTCAGTAGTTCGGAGGACAATACCCTTCGTGTGTTCGCCTTGTAAGTTTGTTTTGGGGAGTGCTTGCTGGTTTTTCTGTTCTTTCTCATGTCTTATTAGATCACGAGATGTTGCGTTGTTTGGTGGTGCTTTGATTGGACCGTGTCCTGATCAGACCAGAGTACGGGGGCGACGACAGCGCGAATGCGAGCTCATCAAATCTTGATGAAGGTACATGGTTCACAAGGCATTTTGTGGTCATTCAGGATATCTGTTTGTTTCTGTGTGTTCGAATAGCTTGAAAGATGTTAGCTTTAGGACTGCTGAGACTGTCTGCGAGAAATATCTATGACTAAACATTCGCAAATTGAGATAATGCGCGGTCTATGTCTCATGCAGTTCTCTTTAATTGCAGATTCCTTTGCAGCGAATCTTGTTGTGACGGAAGGGGAATCGGTTTATGATTTCTGTTGGTACCCTTACATGTCTGCTACAGGTCTTCTTGTTACATTTTACTCTTCTTTTACTTATCATGGTTATATTTTCTTCTATGGTTATTTCTCTTCTGGTAATTAGCCACAGCTAGAATTGAGTATGGAAGCTTTTCATATTGCAGACCCAGTAAGCTGTGTATTCGCATCAACGACTCGTGATCATCCAATTCATGTCTGGGATGCTACTACTGGACAGGTCAGAATTGTTCAGTTTAGAGGTTTCAAGAACTCTGGGGGACTTAATTGAAGCCATATAATCGTTTAGGGTTATACTGAAGACGTGGAGCCCGAGCTTATTTGACATCTTAGACATGCTTTGTAGCAATTGTCTGCATACCTTTTAGCTTCTTCTTTACAATCTTCTTCGTGCAACTTCGTTTTGAATGATCTTGGAAAATAGAGGAAATTTTATTGACTCCTACACTTGATATTGCAGCTACGTTGCACTTACAGGGCTTATGATGGTGTGGATGAAATTAGAGCGGCATTTTCGATTGCATTCAATCCTGCAGGGAACAAGTAAGGCTAACATCCAGTTTTGACGAATCTTAAATTCCCTCATGTCAATGGTCCACTCTAATTCCCCTTGAAAGTTTCATTTAAAATTTTACGTTACTTTACCTTCTACTGTTGAAAGAAATCAGCATTTGGTGGTTTTGGTTATGCTCTGCTACCTGGATTTCGGAATGTTGGTGTTTGGTTGCTTAGTGGTTTTTGTGGTTATCATAAATAATTTAGTTTGTTGGAGCTAATCTCTTTACGTAGGGCTTGTAGCGTTTTAAGTCTATTAAACTTTCAATCTACATCCTCTGTTCATGTATAGGATCTTTGCTGGATATAACAAATCCATAAGAGTGTTTGACGTACATCGCCCTGGTAGAGATTTTGAGAGGCACTCAACACTTCAAGGAAATAAAGAAGGTCAAACAGGTGTGTTATTGTGTTTGTCCCGGTTTAGCTATTACTAGAGATTTGTTTAACAAGTAAAAGAAAAGGGTTTCAAAAACTACAATCAAGATGAGTTGAGTATTTCATCTTCAAAGGATTGCAGTTGGTTGTAAGGCTGGCTTGTTCTATTTATTTTGCCATGAGGCTTATATGCTATGCATGTAAAGAACTAGCAGATCTCCCAATTGCCCTGTATTTCCGTGTTTATTGTATAGTTATACAAGATAATATTGAGATCACAAGTTAAATAGGAGGAATTGAGTATCTCATTCTCTATTGCTTTTGTGCAGATATTATTGTAACGTTTGGAAATCGGTAAGTGTGAAGAAAATTTCCCGTCTCCAACATTGCAAGTCCACTGCTTCAGTATTTTGTGCAAGGACTAATATGGTTGTAAATAATGTTTATTCTTATTTATCGATTTTGTTAATAAAAATTATTAATTGTGTTTTGGAACATGTGTCCAAATCAACGAAGTAGCCAAATTATAGAAAGCATAGTTACTTTAAGCCTTTTTTTAAAATAAAAATCATTTTAATTTTAACCATACTCGAGTGGATAATCCGTTAACTAGATGAACAAGATGAATTTGAAGGAGATAGTTTTCATTTCTATTCTCCTTTCTTTCTCTCTTTTTTGGGACAAAAGTGTATTATGTAGGCAAACAAATGAAATTCTCAAGATAAACTGCAAGAAAACAACTGGAAAAGAAAGTGAAAAAGAACAAGAGAAGCTTACAAATGAAATTCTCAAGGTAAGCAAAAGAAATTCTCAAGATAAACCGCAAGAAAACAACAAATGAAATTCTCAAGATAAACTGCAAGAAAACAACCGGAAAAGAAAGTGAAAAAGAACAAGAGAAGCTTACAAATGAAATTCTCAAGGTAAGCAAAAGAAATTCTCAAGATAAACCGCAAGAAAACAACTGGAAAAAAAAGTGAAAAAGAACAAGAGAAGCTTACAAATGAAATTCTCAAGGCAAGAAAACAACCGAAAAGGAAAGTGAAACAAAAAAAGAAAAGCTAAAGCTTTACGAAATTCGATAATGCGGCGTGCCATCATGATAAAGCAAATGATTATATAGAATTGTGGTGATTAATTGTGCCCAACAAGTAAAATAACAAACCAAATTAATCCTTCCATTATTAATCAATGTATGTCATGCGTAATACGAAAAGATTGAGCTTTGTTGCATTTTTATTAATCACGAAAAATAGTATAATTTTCAAATTCTTAGGTAGAAATCGCAATAAATTTAGATGTGTTGTGATATTTGTATTTATAAAAATTATAGCTTCTGTGTTTATCATTGTTGGATGAGTTTTTTTTTAAGAGTGAAAAGGAACATTGAAATGGTCTTAATTCTTGCATATTCAAACGCTAAAATAAGAGAAAAAAAATTAACATTGAGATATTTTATCAATTCCACGGAATTTTTTTTATTTGCTCGGATAATGGGTGTGTTTGTGTTGTGAAAAGCAATTTCTTGGAAAACGTTTTTCTCATTTTCCAGCGTTTGATTCATTTAGGAAAATGAGTCAATGGAAAATGTTTTCCTAGTCAACAGAAAATGCTTCCCTTCCAAAGTTTAAATTCAGGAAAACAACTTCCCCCTTTAAAGAACCGGAAAGTGTTTTCCAAAATTTTTTAAGGTCTTTGTTTAATGAAATATTTATTATTAGAAAAAATTTCTAATTAAAGATTTTGAATTTGATATTATTATTATATCTTTTCTTTTCTTTTTTCTTTCTTTCTTTTTCTTTTCTTTTTTCTTGTATTTCAGGGTTAAATATAATCAAGGATCACACCTCAAATATGATATTAATGAAAAACCCACCTGCAGAAATGAGGTGGACGGCCGGATTGATCTTTGAATGGAGAAATCTCATTCATACTTTTCATTGACGGTTTCCGTTGACGGGGGTGTTCCGGAAAAACGCGACCAAATGTGGTTTTTCGAATTGGGTAGTTGACCAAATACGCCACCAGAAGAAGAAAAAAGGAAGATGGAGAAGCAGGCGCGTTGAGACGGAGCCGGAATTGGCTTCGGGAGGTGGAGAGAACATCTTAAATTTTAACCACTGAACTCGACTTGTTGAAGCTTTCTATTCGGATCTTCTTAAATAAAAATCATTTTAAATTTTAACCATGTTTGATTGGATATTTTGTTAAGCACATGAACAAAATGAGCTTGAAAGAAACATTTTCATTTCCGTTCTACTTTCTTTTTCTCTTTTATTTTTTTGGGATAAAAGTGTATTACGTAGGTGAACAAATGAAAATCTCAAGATGAACCTCAATAAAACAGGAGAAATATTGAGAAGAAAGTGAAAAAGAAAAAGAGAAGCTCAACGGAACTTGATAATGTGACGTGCCATCGTGGTAGAGCATATGATTATAAAGATATGATTATATGAAATTGTGGTGATTAATTGTGCACGACAAGTAAAATGACAAACTAAATTAATCCTTCCATTAATCCATGTATGACGTGCATAATGCAAAAAGATAGGACTTTATTGCATTTTTATTAATAATGAAAAATAATGGAATTTCCAAATTTTTGGGCAGAAAAGGACAATGAGTTTTGATGTGTTGCAGTATTTGTATTTACAGAAGTTGTAGCTTTCGAGTTGTTGGTTTGGTTTTCTTTAAGGGCGAAAAAAGCATCGAAATAGCCTTTATTCTTGCATATCCAAACAATAAAATAAGTGAAAAAAATTAACATGGAGATATTTTATCAATTCCGCAGAATTTTTCTTATTTGCTGATAATTCTAAGTTTCGGTTATATCAGAAAGCTACCTCAAATGATCTTTCAAATTCTGTTGAAGTTTGAAAATTAAACCTATTTCCATAAGCAACGACCGGCATATTACGATCTTTCGGGCGACGGTGAGCAAAGGGACGGGTGCGTTTGGTTAGACTTTTGGGGAAGAAAGCCATTAGAAAAATGCAAAGGACTTTAGGTTGAGGGGACTTTTCATAATGCAAATTGTGTTTGGTAAATTACAATTTAAAAGTCCATTGTGAAGTATCTTTGAACAAAATGATGTTTGGGAAAATTATACTTACAAAGGACTTTTGTGATAAAAAAAATATAAAAAATTAACTGGCAAGGGCAAAGGTCGGGAGACCCCCGGCGAGGGTTGTCGGACGTCGAGCGTACCCCGGTGAGGGCTGCCGGACGTCGGGCGACCCCCGGCGAGGGAAGCCAGACGTCAGGCGAACCTCGGCGAGGGCTGCCGGACGTCAGGCGAACCCCGGCGAGGGAAGCCGGACGTTGGGCGAACCCAGGCGACGGCTGCCGGATGTCGGGCGACCACGCCGCGACCCAGATCTGGGGCGGCGAGGTCCCGCGACCTCGGCGGGAGGCTGCCGGACGTTGGGCGACCCCGCCGCGACCATATCTAGGGCGGCGAGGTCGCGCGACCGCCGTGACCCAGATCTGGGGCGGTGAGGTCGCGGGAGGACCTCGTTGCCCCCGGATCTGGGTCGCGGAGGGGTCACGCGACCTCGCCGTCCCCGGATCTGGGTCGGCAAGGTTGCGGGACCTCCCGCGCGACCTCGCCGACCCAGATCCGAGGGCGGCGAGGTCGCGCGACCCCGCCGCGACCCACGGCGATCGCCACACCCCAGACACGCACCACTCCTCGGCGACGATCGCACCCCTCCCCGGCGACGGTCTCCTGGGCCACCGCGACCATGCCGAGCCGTCGGCGGAGCTTCGAGCAACAAGTCCTTCAGCAGAGAAGACGATGAACAGTATAATATGATGGTTTTGAAAAAAAATAAAACGATGAATAGCGTAACTTGTATGTTGAGAAAGCTGAAAGCCCAAGGCACCCTTGCACCTGCTTGGGCTTTCAGCCTTCAGGAGGCCAACTTTGGCCTAATGGAAATTGCAAAGTGGTTCCCAAACATCCAAACTTTGACCTAAGTATCTTTAGAGGCTCAAAGCCCCTTTGCAAGGCCAATTCCAAACGCAGCCTATATCTGCCATTGCTTTCTCTCCAACCCATACCGGAATGCTGGCAACTGGTTCCTACAGCCAGACTACTGCAATCTACAGAGAAGATAACATGGAACTCTTGTACATCTTTTTTTTTTTGTCGAAACTCTTGTACATCTTACATGGTCAACAAGGTGGGGTTACCCATGTGAGTGTTTGATATTGGATTTCCCTTATGTGATTTTTTTTCTCAATAAATTATAGGTGAGAAGCTTGCAATTACAGGTGTTATTTTCGAAAGATGGAAACTACTTGTATACTGGAGGACGAAAGGTAGAATGCTCTAAACTTTCTCTTTTCCTTTTCTTGGAAAATAAATATAATGACATTCTCTCTCGCGCCCACCCCCCAATAAAAAATAAAAATAAAACACTATGATGGGATGATGAATGATAGAATTTGTCCACTTTATATTAATATTTGAGAAAATGATTTTACGATTCTTATTTAAAACAATATTCATTTCAAGTTCTTATTTGAAAAAATGAAAACATTTGAGACTATTATTTAGAATTTTCCCATTATTTTCATTTGTATTTTAGCTGATAGACTCCTTTTTTTCCAGTCAATTTACCGAAATACTCTCATCTCTCTCTACGATTTATTCTTTCTCTCTTTATCATGCTAATATACAAAATTGCCTTTACGAAATATCTCAATCACCGTATAAAAGGTAAAATTAAAAGTAAAGTCCCTGGAAAACTCGCGGTATTATCCGCAGAAACCCTAGAAGTTCAATTCCATGGCGGATACCTCCGTCCACGGTGCCATCCACCGCAGATCCTCCGGCGGCCGGCCGGATCGCACCCAAGGGAACACCTCCTCCTCCTTTGAGCCCTGGGGATCTCATCAGCGCCTTGCCGGATGCCGTGATCCACCACATCTTCTCGTTTCTGCCGCTCAAAGACATCGTCAAGACCAGCATCCTCTCCAGGTAGTGGCGGTCCACGTGGACCACCACCACCCACTTCGTCTTCAATGGATTCCGGCCTCGCAATCACGCCACCTGCCCCTCGGACTTCCAGTCCATCCCTGGACAGCATCCTGATCCAGTGCACCTCGCCTGCGGTGAAGAGGTTCCACATCACCAACTTCAAGTACAATGATGCCGACCGCGCCAAGCTCGACTTCTGACTCCGCTTTGTGGTGGGGCACCGCGCAGAGGATCTCTTCCTGGAGCTGATCACCACCAAGTCGCGGTTCATGTATGTAGTGCCGCCGTTCTTGTATTGCTTGAGTTGATTGGTGCGCCTGGAAGTCAGTTGGTGCCGTTTCTCGTAGGGTACTACCATTAGGTTGCCTTCTCTTGAGTTATTGTCAATGGCATATGTGGAGTTGGAATCATGAAGTCCTGTTTTAACCCTTGTTTTAGAGACCCTTATGTTGCGCAGCTGCTGAGCTGCGAAGAACATTGTAATAAATTCACCAAGTGTGAAATAGTTGGTGCTCACCGGTTTATCTAACGTGGAGAAGATTCCAGCCCTGCATTTGCTTTCGATGGTTGCAGCGCCGAGTTCAAACTTGATAATATATCATCTTTGATTGACCTTAGCCATTTTAGTCTTTCATCAAGGGGAATCATTTGTGAATGCATATGCAATTAGTTATTGGTAGATAAGATGATTCATAACTTTGTGTTCCAAGTTTTTTATTTTATTTTATTTTTGTTTTGTTTTTTTTTTGGTCGGTTGTGTTCCAAGTTAAAAAGTAGACAATTTTGTGAAGCTTGGAGCCCCTTCACTCTGTTTAATTTCTGACAATGAATGCCAGTAGATATCGCTAATTATAGTGGATGCTACTCGCCTTCTTAGATGCCTTAACTTTCTATTGAAAATTTGAATGTGTGCAAAAGTATGGTGTTAATATGAATGATAGTTTTTTTGGTTAGTGATTGTGAGCAACGATGGACAAGGGACAATCTAGGACAGGTGGAGAAGAATATAAGTCATGGCATATGGGGAAAATAGTTTCATTTGATGAACAAAATAATTTAATGGAAATGCAGAACACCTAAATTTTATCATTTTATTTAGGATATTTAGGACTTAATCGCGTAAAAAATTAGATATTAATTTTTAAACCCTAGCAAAAAAATAATTTTATTAGTATTACTATCACTAATTATTAAAATTTTCAAAAAAATCGAAAATTATATATATATAAAAGCGGACCAGGCTTGGCCCGGTCCTTTTCTTTTCTCCTCTCCTCCGTAGGTCTTTTCGCCTGGGCCAAGCCTAGCTTCATTTCCTTTTCTCCAAGCCCAGCCCGCGTGCTGTTTTTCTTCATCCTCACGCCGGTCACGCCTCTGGAAAAAGAAGAGTACAGGTCAGAGAGAGCATAGGATGGCGAGCAGCAGAGGCCAGCGCGATTCGCGTGTCGGGGCCAGACCGACCAGCCCAGCGAGCTGGTGATGGCACAAGCCATGTGCGCTGGCCGGGTGCCTTCAAAAGAGAGCGTGAGCCCCAGAGAGAGAGAGAGGGAGGAGGAGAGGAGCGAGCGATTGAGAGAGCGAGCGAGAGGGAGCTCGAGAGAGAGACAGAGAGCGTGACCCTAAGAGAGTGCTCCGCCATCGTAGGTGGCCCCTCCGTTAGCCACCGTCCGCCGCGGCACCCCCACCGAACTAAACCAGGTAGGTCATGCTCTTTTTTGTAGGGCGCCGGACCGCAGCTCGTGACCGGCCCGTTCGCACGAGCTTCGGTTCCTCCGGCCCCCGTAGGTCTTTAGTCAAGTCTATGTTGTTTTTGGTCGTTTTACGAGAATCCTGGTCCCATTTCGAGTCCCGGTTGAGTCGGAAATCTTAACATTTTCGTAAAGCTCGCGAACTGTTTGTATAAATGCCCGAGTGAAGCCTGCATGACTATCCTTGAACCTTCGTCCATTATAGGCGGCCACCGTTGCTAAATGTGTTTTGTTGCTGTTTTACACGCTTTTGTTTCGTCCATTTCGAGTTTACATTGTCGTGATTTGGGCTTATTATTGTGCAAGTTGCGTCCCGTCTTCCTCCTTATCCATATAGGTGGGTGTCAGCTCAGCCATGGCCTGAGCGCGGGCGGTGTTGGTGCCGGCGACAAAGGGTGGTGCGGCTCGTTTAAAATGGTGTCGGTTTGGTCGATGAGTTTCGGTGGAAAAGAGTGTAGGAGAGAAGGTAGCTTCGGGCGTGCAGAGAACGCACGAAGAAGAAGAAGACTAGAAGAAGGAAAGAAAAGATTAAAAATAAAGGAAAAAAAAATTAAAAATTAGAGGCACATAAGGGTGATCAATCTCGATCTCTTATTTATTCCAGTAATTGAAATTTGCTCATGCCTCTGTCGGTCAACTCAACATTTGTGTAGGGCAATATTAAGCTGTTTTAGTTATCGTCTTAAAGTAATTGCAGTGTTGTCCTAGAGTTCTTTGGATGCAATGTAGCCTTACGATCTGGAACTAAGAGTTTAGCGATGAGCACTTAGAAAGAGAACATATTTGATGTGTAGACGAGTTTAAGAGCTTAAATTGATTTAGACATGTTGTAAAGTAAAACTAACCAGCATATACAGTGGACACATGAAAGTTGTTTGTTTGAAATATTAGTGAGCCAAATTTTTTTTTTCTGTGGATCTGCATCAGGGGCGAGCCGATGTTTTGACCCAAAACTATTAGCTTCCGGATAGGTGATCTCAACTCTCTTTCGATGTTTTGCTAAACCTTGAAAGTTCCCATTCCGTGAACACAAAAAGATCTTCATTGAAGTTAAAAAGTTCTTCAAACTCTTCGTATGAAGAGTTGAGATCTTTTTGTGTTCACGGGAATTTTAAGGTTTAGTAAAATATTGAAAGAGAGTTGAGATCACCAATTTGGAAGCGAATAATTTTGGGTCAAAACATCTGCTCTCCTCGCCTTAATTAAGTTTCTTCTTGGGATTGCACTTGTGCTGGAGAGTGAATCCTAATTAGCAGTGAAATGCACCAGGGCAACATACGCTTGCCATGAGATTAATGAGAAACCCGGACTTTCATATACTTTTATGAGGTTACTAATTTGAGAGGATAATTATCTTCAATTGTTGAAGGTATCTTAAATTATCCTCTCAAATTGGTGTCCTTATAAAAGCATATGAAAGTTTGGGTTTCTCATTAATCTCATGGCAAGCGTATGTTGCCCTGGTGCATTCACTGCTAATTAGGATTCACTCTCTTTTGACAATAAAGTTAACTGAAGTGTGGTGGTAATTAAGTTCGTAACATGTACCTAATTTGCCCTTGTTACAAGTTTTATTCTAGTTGTAAATATGAATCTCTCAAGTGAAGAGGTTTATATTAGTGTTATGGTTTGAGGAAATTTTCTACCGACAAAAAAGTTTGCAATCGGAAGCATACTGCATTTGGTTCAACTTTTGGAAAACCGAAACAAACTATAAAATCATTAGTCTTCCCATCCGTTAGGTTTTATTGGTCATTCATGTGGCATATTTTTTAACTAATGGTTATGAGATTTATTTATAAAAATAAAAAAAGTCGTGTGAACTTTTCTCTCCATCTACAATTGATAGAGTTAACGAATAGATTCAAGTGCATTAAAGTTGCATGTTTGAGGACTTAAATGCATGAAACATAAGTGTTGTGACTCAAACGCCTTATTGTTGCAAGTTTTAGGACTTGTCTAGTAATATAAGATTTCAAGCTCGGATAATTTTTTTAAGGTAAAACTAATTATTTTTATGCAGGAAATATACATTAAGGTCCTATTTTAAGTTACACAAATAAATATGAAATTTAATGTAAATTAACCACGTTAAAGCGGTTATTATATGCCCTTCCATTTTGTTCATGAGCAGCTTATCACTTTGTTGAAAAGGCAGATTTCAACCGCTTCAACTTTTATACATTTTTCTACTTTCAGTTTTTGATGTTTCATAAATTATGCAGCATTTATGATTTGATTTATTATTTAGTGTGAAACACTTGAAGCATTTAAAAATATTTAGAACGCCTCTTTTCTTCTGGTATGCTCCTCCATTATCTCCTATCTTGCGCTTAAGTAGTTGAAGGGGCCTAGTTGCGGAATCATTTTTGGCTTATTATACTTCGCTTGCTTGGGCATCCGCGGCTCTACTTCTCTTTGCTACCTTCCCCTGAGCTCCTAGAAAACAGATTCTATTCCCTAAGAAGAGTCATTAAGAGAGAGGGATTCTTTTTGATAAATCATGGAATGATCTATGATTTCATTGATAGAAAAAATGAGACGAGAGTTATTTGCTCTATTTCAAGTATACAAGAAGCTGGACGGCTAAGACATAGAACCAGTGGGACTACTACAAACATTACTACTATAAACAAACAGTATATCGAATATACATTGACATCCCACCTCAAACTTAAGATGGCAATTTTGAGACCAACTTGAGTTTGGAAGCTAAGTTGCAAGGAGTGTGTATGGTAACGTTTTATTCTAAAAATGATTTTTGTTTAGAAACAAATTTTTTTTTTTGTTTCTATTCCTCATACGAATTTATGAGTATTTGAAGGCGTTTAGTAACTGTACATAATTTTTATTATTGGAACAAAAATGTGTTTGGTACGATTTCAAATATTTTTGTGATTTAGAATTTCTTTTAATTTATCAATAATTTTATTACATTTATCTTTTTTTTTCCTTTCTTATTTCTTATTTCTTTTTCTCCCTCTAGCCGATCACCAACCTTGGCCATGGCCGAGTAGCAATTGGCCAAACAAGAGCCAGTGAGGTCGGCGACCTTGGGGGTGCCTAGCTAGCCTCCCTCGAGCCTCTTCATGGCTCTGTGAAGTGACCTCATCGAGCCATGGCAAGGCTAGACCTCACTCGGCCACCATGAGGTCGGCCTCACCCACCGAAACAACGCCAACCAATGAGGCCCCTGGAGCCTCACCCAGCAACGGCGAGGCTCGATCTCGCTCGGTCACCACAAGGTCGGCCTCCCCAATCCAAGCAATGCTAACCTCACCGTGGTCGAGCGAGATTGAGCCTTGCTGTTGCTGGGTGAGGCTCCAGGGGGCCTCATCGGTGCCGGTGAGCTCCGAGCAACCTCGCTGGGGGTGAGGTCGGGCCTTCTAGCTGATTGCCAATCAATAAGCCATCACTGAGGCTAGCAACCAACTGGGGGAAGAAGAGGAGGAGGAGAAAAAGATAGAAATAAGAGCGAAAAAAAGTTTGTTTCTTGAGTTGTTGCTAAGAAAAAAAGAAGCAATTTTTTTATTTATTTTTTATTTCTATTTCAAATCTATTCCTAAAAACAAAAACCTACACAAATAGATTTTTATTCCAGTTTGTGCATATTACTACTCAAAAGATGAGAAGCTCCTTATAAATTATTATATAACAGGAGGCAACTTCTCCTTGCTGCTGCATGGTATGCTTCACGTAGTCAATTTTGTATATTATTTAGACAATTTTCCTAACCAAGGGATCCTAATTTTGCCAATCATTTATGTAAATGTGTACCATGTTCATTATCGTTTTTTTTAAACTAAAAATGAAACAAAAAAAGAGGAAAAAAACCTCTTGAAACTTGGAATCGATCCCAAAATCTGTGACAAGGTCAGTTACAGGTTCTTGATTTTGACGGGTAGGTTCCAAAATCTGTGACAAGGTAGGTTCCAGGTTCTTGATTTTGATTGGTAGATTCCAGGTTCTAAAAAATTAAGAACCTATATCCGAGGGTAGGTTCTAGGTTCGAAGCGGAACCACAAACCCCTAATCAAGACAAGCATCCTCTCCCGGCGGTGGCAGTGGCGATCAACTTGGACCACCACCTGCCAACATCATATTCGATGGATTCCGGCCTCGCGATGCCGATGCCTGCTCCATCGTCGACAATGTCCTAAGCCGGTGTACCTCGACCTGAGTTGGTGTACCTCAACCATGGAGAAATTCCACATGAATGAGTTTCCTTACAAGGTGCCTGATGGACCCTGGCTCGAGGAGTGGCTCCGCTTCGCAGAGGGGCATCGGGTGAAGGATCTCCGCCTGGGACTGAATACCAGTTTGCAAGCTATGTATATACTGCTGCATTTTTTGTTTGGTTTGAGTAGCTTGGTGCGCCTGCAAGTGAGTCAGTGTTGTTTCTCATCGTTGGGTGCTACTATCATTAATTGGCCTCGTTTAAGGTCTTGACTTGTCGATGTCAAATGTGAATTTGAGCGATGATATTTTAGCAAATATTTTGATGGGAAGTCCCGTTTTAGAGTCCCTTTGAGTTGAGTCGGTGCATAGGGTTGAACAACGTCGTAATAGATTCAACAAGTGTTAAACACTTGCTACTCCGCACCAATTTCAAGTCTATGCACCGACCCAACTCAAGGCACTCTAAAACAGGACTTCCCTCAAATTACTCGCCGGGATATTATCGCTCAAGTTCACATTTGACATCGACAAGACCTTAAGATGAGGCCAATTATGCTAGTCGCACCCAACGATGAGAAACAGTATCGACTCACTTGTAGGCGCACCAACCTACTCAAGCAAAACAAGAATTGTTGCAGTATATAATGACCTGCAAACTGGTAAGCTCCAGGCGGAGATCCTCCATGTAGTGCTACTTTGCGAATTTTTGGATCCTTCATATATCACCAGTTCTACATGTGAAGCATATGTCTCCATAAAGAGATTCACTTGTTCGTTTCTACTCATAGTATCCTTATCGGTCTTTTCATGGCTGGGTGATATGGTCAAAGGTTACTGTATTTGGATGGATTGTAGGTTTGTTATTATATATTCATGTTAAACATGAAAACTAGTATTCAGATTTTCTATGTTGCTTGCTCAATGTGCTTAGATTCTGTCCCTTATGGAGATGAGAGGAGCGCATCCTCTGTCGTTAACATGTCAGAATCTGATTCTGCATGGATCAGTTAGTCAATGGGACCTTCCCGGTATAGCATACAATTTCTGAAGTTTATAGTGCCTGGAAAAATTAGTCATACACCTGACTGGCAGCCCAATGTTGAATGGCAGCCCCATGTTGAAGGTTTGTTCCTTTACCATGATACTTTCAGTTTGCTGCTTGTGATGACTTCCTCTTTGGACTAATGTTTAAACAGTGAGTTAAAACTTTAGAAGCACTTAAAGATGATCAATCTCGAACTCTTATTTGTTCCAGCATTTGAATTTTGCTCATGGCTTTGTCAGTCTGCTCAACATTTGTGCAGGGCAATATTGAGCTGTTTTAGTTCATGTCTTAAGATAACTGCAGTGTTGTACTGGAGGTTCTTTTGCTGCCGGGTTGTGTTAGGATCTTGAACTAAGAGTTTAGCAACGAGCACTTAGAAAGAGAACATGCTTTATATGTCTAGGCGGGTTTAAAAGCTTAAATTGATTAAGACTCATTATAAAGTAAAACTAACTAGCATCTGCAGTAAACAAATGAAAGTTGTTTGTCTGAAATTTTGGTGAGCTATTGACTTTTTTTCCTTGTGGATCCACATCTAGTGTGAAATAAGTTTCTTAAATTGGGTTTCTATGTGCAGTTTCAAGTTGATGAAGAATCTAAGAACGTGTTAGCTTTGACGAAGAAGATTTCTTGTGCTCACGGAAGGGGAACTTTGGATATTTGGCAAAACATCTCAAGACAGTTGAGATCAGCTTTGAAGCTTATGGTTGGGTCAAGACATCTGCTTGCTCTGATTAAGTTTCTTCTTGGGTATGCACTTGTGCTGGAAAAGTTGATTATCAAGGTTAAATTGCCTACACGACAAGGACAATCTCATCTTTCAGCCGGTGTTCTGTCAAAACTACTTGATGTCAGCAACAATGTGAACAGCTTTCGAAGAGCTTCCAAAAATGTTGAGGTGATTTTGGATCATCCTTTTAAAAAGGCGTCCTCATGAAAGCATTTGGAAGTTTGGGTTTCTCATTGCCATATGTTGCCCTTGGCACTTCAATGCTCATTTGTATTCACGCTCTTTTGGCATTAAAGTTAGATGAAGTGTCACAGTATTAGGTTTTTAACCTCTCAAGAAAAGAGGTTAATATTAGTGTTTCGGTTCAAGGAGATTTTTTCACGACAAAAAAGCTTGCAATCGGAACTAAACTGTATTGTGCAGTTTGACGTGGTTCAGCTTTTCGAAAACCAAAACAAACCATGAAATCGTTATTCTTTCCATTAGCTGCGACAAGTTTTATTGGATGTTCATGTTGATGTGGTGCAGCTTCATCTCGAATTCTCATGAAAGAAAAAAGAAAAAAAAAAACAGAGGAAATATGATCGACTCGTACAGTTGACATTGCGGCTGCGTTGCACATACAGGGTTTATGATGCTGTGGATGAAATTATAGCTGCATTTTCAATTGCATTTAGTCCTGTGGGGACCGAGTCAGGTTAACTTTTTATTTGAAGACTCTGATTTCTTCAGGTCAACCGTCAACTCTAGTTCCCCCTACATTACCCTACCGTCTAGAAATATTAAATTATTTTTCTATGCTTCACTATAATTAGTGAGCATGCATGATTAAAAGGGGTTCTTTATGCAAAACTAAAACCGTGAACTCGTTACTCCGAGGTCACGTACTAATTCCTATAATTTACGTCAAAACGTGAATGCAGAATAGGGAATAACCCTTTCACGTGAGAAAGGCTATCTAATGAACGACAACCTCGACCAACTTAACAGATTTTAGGAAAATGAAGACTGTGGACTAGGGTTTGCTTGAGATTTCTTTGTTTTGCAATAGGTCCTTTTGCAAATTTAAAAGAGATAATCGCTGGGACGACAGTGCCATACGTTGGATTGACGTCAACTAACGCCACTTAAATAATTATGTCATCTTGGAGGCTATAAATGTGTTGATCTCATTGGCTTTTTATACCCCATGCGAAGAGCTAGTAGAAAAGAAAGCCCAATGGCCCCGTATAATCCCAAATAGCGGCGTGGCAAAAATTTCTCTCAGTAGAAATCACTTCACTCTACTAGATAAATAAGTGCTTGATTTTTTAGCGTCGTGACACTAAAGTGGATGAAATAAAAAGTCACGATACTGAAATGTATGTTATGTTTCGTCATCTTTTTTAAGCTCTTTTGGCTATAGAATTCATAAAAAGATAAAAACCCATGAGAATTAAAATCCATGGCCAAGAGCTCTGCCATTATATGATATTAGGATTTAACCATCATATAATTAAAACTGGTTAATAAAAATTCAAGCTTTCGGATGTTATTTTTAAATTCTCCTGTTGTACAAAAACTATATTTATATATCTTTTTTTCTATATTTATTCCGAGTTTAGGCTCCGTTCGTTTCACGGAAAATATCATGTTTTCGGAAAACATTTTTCTGGAAGTCATTTTCCAGGAAAATGACTCTATTTTCCGGTGTTCGGCCAACATCTAAAATTTGAGTGGAAAATATTTTTCACTGTTCGTTAGCTCAAACATTTTCCTGGAAAAGATTATCAAAAATTAAATTATATATATTTTTTAAATGATTTTTTTAATTATTTAAATTTTTTAAAATATAAATTTTTATTATTTATTATTTTTTTTTTCTTCCTCCTTCCGTCTCCTTCTTCCTCCCGATTCCTCCCGAGCGGCGTCGTCCGCCGTGGCCTCCTTCCTCCCGAGCGGCTTCCGCCGCCGCCACCTCCTTCCTCCCAGCGGTCGACCAAGACCCGGTGGCCAGATCCGGCGAGCTCGAGGCTCGGCCGATCTCACCCGAGCGCACCGGATCTGGCGACAGAGCTCGAGCTCGCCCGGATCGGAAGCCCGAGCTCTGCCGTTAGATCCGGCGAGCCGCGAGCTCCGCCACCAGATCCGACGAGCTCACGGCTCAGGACCGCACGACGAGCGGCCGGCCTGGACGGCGGGCTCCCCGCGAGCCTCCCGGCGCCTCCGCGGTGCTCCCACTTGATCCGGATCCTCCCGAGCGGCTTCGAGCCGCCGGGGGAAGCGGAGCGCGGCGGTGGCTTCCCAGCTGGAGCAGGCGGGCAGGAGCGGAGGAGCGGCCGGGGAGGGCGGAGGCTAATCCCGGGAAGGACGTCGTCGAAGCCTCCTCTGCAGGGAGAGCAAGAAAGAGAGAGAGAGAACGAGAACATGAAGGGAGGAAAGAGCAGTAGGAGCACCAGAGCTCGTGTGAGAGCTGCGGAAAATGTTTTCCTCTTTTCAAAAGGGGAAAACATTTACCGCTCATTCAAGAGGAATTTTTTGTTGACCGGAAAATATTTTCCGTTGACCGTGTGTTTTCCGCCAGAAAAATATTTTCCCGGAAGTTATTTTCTGCGAAACGAACGGAGCCTTAGTTTGTACTCGTGAAATTATCATTTATTCCTGTTTTATTATTCCATTCGCCCGAACTCAAAAAGAGGGAAAGCGTCGCCGGAGCCGAAGCTCGCCAGCGAGAACTCAAGAGAAGTCTCGCCGCCCCTGCTCGCCGGCTCTTCAGCACGCACACCCATTCCGGCGCAAGGATGGCCGAAGAAGAAGGAGAAGAAGGGCAGCAGCAGCATCGACTGACCCCGCCCGACGAACCCGCGGAGGCCGCTCAGCAAGACTACTCGTGGCCCATGATTCGGTTCGACGTCCCTCCTCAAAGAGCCTACCATTTCCACAAGCAGTTCGGAACTGACCAGAAGCCGAACAACTTTCTTAAGAGCGTCAAATGGTGCGTAAATTTTTCGTTTTCCCATGATGGGTTCTGGGTTCTTCTTGTCCTGAATAGGGCTGTGGCTTTGGGAGCGATGATTTGCTTGTTTTTCTTTTTGGGTTTTCGTCAGGTCGCCTGATGGGACTTGCCTTCTCAGTAGTTCGGAGGACAATACCCTTCGTGTGTTCGCCTTGTAAGTTTGTTTTGGGGAGTGCTTTCTGGTTTTTCTGTTCCTTCTCATGTCTTATTAGATCACGAGATGTTGCGTTGTTTGGTGGTGCTTTGATTGGACTGTGTCCTGATCAGACCAGAGTACGGGGGTGACGACAGCGCAAATGCGAGCTCGTCAAATCATGGTTCACAAGGCATTCTGTGGTCATTCTGGATATCTGTTTGTTTCTGTGTGTTCGAATAGCTTGAAAGATGTTAGCTTTAGGACCGCTGAGACTGTCGGCATGAAATATCTATGACCAAACATTCGCCAATCGAGATAATGGGCAGTCTATGGGTCTATGTCTTATGCAGTTCTCTTTAATTGCAGATTCCTTTGCAGCGAATCTTGTTGTGACGGAAGGGGAATCGGTTTATGATTTCTGTTGGTACCCTTACATGTCTGCTACAGGTCTTCTTGTTACATTTTACTCTTCTTTTACTTATCATGGTTATATTTTCTTCTATGGTTATTTCTCTTCTGGTAATTAGCCACAGCTAGAATTGAGTATGGAAGCTTTTCATATTGCAGACCCAGTAAGCTGTGTATTCGCATCAACTACTCGTGATCATCCAATTCATGTCTGGGATGCTACTACTGGACAGGTCAGAATTGTTCAGTTTAGAGGTTTCAAGAACTCTTGGGGACTTAATTGAAGCCATATAATCGTCTAGGGTTATACTGAAGTCGTGGACCCCGAGCTTATTTCACATCTTAGACATGCTTTGTAGCGATTGTCTGCATACCTTTTAGCTTCTTCTTTACAATCTTCTTCGTGCAACTTCGTTTTGAATGATCTTGGAAAATAGAGGAAATTTTATTGACTCCTACACTTGATATTGCAGCTACGTTGCACATACAGGGCTGATGATGGTGTGGATGAAATTACAGCGGCATTTTCGATCGCATTCAATCCTGCAGGGAACAAGTAAGGCTAACATTCAATTTTAAAGACTCTTAAATTCCCTCATGTCAATGGTCCACTCTAATTCCCCTTGAAAGTTTCATTTGAAATTTTTCGTTACTTTACCTTCTATTGTTGAAAGAAATCAGCATTTGGTGGTTTTGGTTATGCTCTGCTACCCGGATTTCGGAATGTCGGTGTTTGGTTGCTTAGTGGTTTTTGTGTTTATCATAAATAATTTAGTTTGTTGGAGCTAATATCTTTACGTAGGGCTTGTAGCGTTTTAAGTCTATTAAAGTTTCAATCTACAGTTCATGTATAGGATCTTTGCTGGATATAACAAATCCATAAGAGGGTTTGACGTACATTGCCCTGGTAGAGATTTTGAGAGTCACTCAATGCTTCAAGGAAATAAAGAAGGTCAAACAGGTGTGTTATTGTGTTTGTCCCGCTTTAGCTATTACTAGAGATTTGTTTAACAAGTTAAATAAAAGAGGGTTTCAAAAACTACAATCAAGATGAACTGAGTATTTCATCTTCAAAGGATTGCAGTTGGTTGTAAGGCTGGATTGTTCTATTTACTTTGCCATGAGGCTTATATGCTATGCATGTAAAGGGAACTAGCAGATCTCCTAAATGCCATGTATATTGTATAGTTATACAAGATAATATTGAGATCACAAGCTAAAAAGGAGGAATTGAGTATCTCATTCTCTATTGCTTTTGTGCAGGTATTATATCTGCCATTGCTTTCTCTCCAACCCATACCGGAATGCTGGCAACCGGTTCCCACCGCCAGACTACTGCAATCTACAGAGAAGATATCATGGAACTCTTGTACGTCTTACATGGTCAGCAAGGTGGGGTTACCCATGTAAATGCTTGATATTGGATTTCCCTTATGTGATTGTTTTTCTCAAGAAATTATAGGTGATAAGCTTGCAATTACAGGTTTTATTTTCAAAAGATGGAAACTACTTGTACACTGGAGGACAAAAGGTAGAATGCTCTAAATTTTCGCTTTTCCTTTTCTTGGAAAATAAATTTTCGCTTTTCCTTATCTACTAAATATGGCTTTGGTAAGGTACAGTATTTGCTCTCAAGTAATCGCTTTTGCTATCATGATCGTTTTTTAATCCTTGACATGACTTTTTCGTCCCTCTAATCCTTTATATAGGTTGTACCGATCATCTGAAGATACCAACCAGTGGATGTACTTCGATGTTGAACCTCTAGGTCGACATCTTTGCCCAGACGGTCAGCTGCCATGCTTGTTCCAGGTTCATGTTGAGCTATGTTGAGGTGATTAGTGCACAAGTTAGGAGAACCAAAAGTATGTTATTTTCCCTTTCCTGCGTCTCTTTTCCGCATTTTCACTTCTTCTTCTTCCGTACAACAATCCGCATTCATTCATTCTCTCTCCCTCTCTCTCTCTCTCATGCACACCAACAAGAAATGGAAGAGAGAGGGGGTCAGATGAAAAGGGCCTGATGCGATAGAGCAGAGGGCTTAAAAGTAAGTGTTGGATGACGTCATTCATCACCGTGTCTTGATATAATTATGTTGTGTCAAATTTAGTTGCGTCATGCATACGACGCATTTATCATTGACGGCATATTTTTGAAATTGAAATACGACAAATTTTTTGGACAGCATATATGACATGTCATGTTTAACAGTTAAAGATATCTATTCCCATATAAATGCGCCTAAACATGTATTAACATATTTAAATGTAGTCTGTTTCTAAACATGTGATGTCGACCTAGGTAAATTTTAAGGGATTTTTGTCCACTTACACCTATTATGTTTAGTTCTATCTGATTGCCTGATGATGAACATTTCCTTGTCTTCCGTGACTATGCAGATACAGTAAATGGTTTCTCTTTCCACCCATTTCTTTCAATGGCTGCTTAATCTTCAGGGCACTGACAATTTGAAGTTCCTGAGGACGATGATGCAGGATTCCATTTGAGGGGTATCGCAACTGTCCACCTTTTGTGCTTAAAGCTTTACAGCATATTTCACTTTGCCTGATTGGATGACTTGGTGATTGTGCTAACTCAACAAAAAATATCGGGCCCTAGAATCCTCTGTTGGGTTATTTATTGTTCTTTTTCTTCTTCTTTTTCTCCAAAGTCCCACTCAAGGGTCTTCTAGGGCCCAGTGTTTGCAATTTCTGTGTGGAAAAATAAGATTATGCCATCCTGAAGTTTTTGTTTCAAGCTTCAGCAGCCAGTCTCTTTTGCTATTCTTTTATGATGTGGTTGGATCAAATTGTTCCATGTTGGATCAGAGTAGATATCTTAGTAGCATAAGCCATATATGTGCGTGCACATTGTTTTGATCACCTCAGCAGTACACTGTTTCCATTGGTTTACATCTTATTCTCCTCTCTTTTGCAAGTGATGAGAATTGCATCTCCATCTGGGGCTTTGCTTATGATTCCACAACTAATGGCATTGACAGTGGAGATGGCGGTGCTGATCTTGATGGCGCATCCAATTAAAAATGGCAGCAGAATAGTGATTCTTCCGAATGTGTCAATACAAGGCCGTTACTTCTCAAAAACATTCAATGATTGATGGTGAGGCACATCTGTTAATCTGCACTGATCTATCAATGTTGAACTCAGCGCCTTGGCTGACTAGTGCTTGTAATATGTGCGCCTAGGTTTGGGCGGATGCACAAACTAGAGGTTGAGTCTGTCTCGGTCATGATTTAGTTTGCCATAGGTAATTTCCCATGGTGAAACCCTCCAAGCGCCAGAGGATCGACCGACCACCCTCCAGCCACCGACTTCCTCCTCCTCCACCTCTGAGCAACTTACCAGATCACGTGACCATGGCGATTATCTCGCTTCTGTCCATCAAAGAACTCATCAAGACAAGCATCCTCTCCTGGCAGTCAACTTGGACGACCACCTGCCAACATGTATTTGATGGATTCCGGCCTTGCGATGCTGACACCTGCTCCATCGTTGATAGTGTCCTGAGCCGGTGTACCTTGACCGTGGAGAAATTCCACATGAATGAGTTTCCTTACAAGGTGCCCGATTGACCTCGGCTCAAGTAGTAGCTTTGCTTCGCAGAAATTCTGATCTCCGCCGGGGGCTGAATACCAGTTTGTAGGTTATGTATATATTGCCGCAGTTCTTGTTTGGCTTGAGTAGTTTGGTGCGCCAAAGTGAGTCGGTGTTGTTTTTCATTGTTGGGTGCAACTATCATTAATTGGCCTCGTCTTAAGGTTTTGTCGATGTCAAATGTGAATTTGAGCGATGATATCCTAGCGAGTATTTTGAGGGGAAGTCTTGTTTTAGAGTCCCTTGAATTGGGTCGGTGCATAGGCTTGAACAATGTCGTAATAGATTCAACAAGTGTTAAACACTTATACTCCACACCAATTTCAAGCCTATGCATCGACCCAGCTCAAGGAACTCTAAAACATGACTTCCCCTCAAAATACTCGTTATGATATCATCGCTCAAGTTCATATTTGACATCGATAAGACCCTAAGATGAGGCCAATTATGCTAGTCGCACCCAATGATGAGAAACAGTATCGACTCACATGCAAGCGCACCAACCTACTCAAGCAAAACAAAAATTGTGGCAATATATACATGACCTGTAAACTAGTATCCAACTCCAAGCGGAGATCCTTCACTCGATGTCCCTCTGCGAAGGTGAGCCACTCCTTGAGCCGGGGTCCATCGGCCACTTTGTAAGGAAACTCATTCATGTGGAATTTCTCCACGGTCGAGGTATACCGGCTCAGGACACTGTCAACAATGGAGCAGGCGTCGGCATTGCCCAAATTTCTCCCGGTAGAAGTCACCTCATAAGTAGTACCGACGTTAACATGCGACACGCAACACGACACGCGGTGTCGGACATGTTTATTAAAAAACAAGAAATTCCAACACGTTAGGATACATAGTAAATGATCATTTTTATGATTATTTCAATAAAATTAATTTGGATCAAATTCATAAATAATTAAAAAGCTTTTATTGTTTCAATTTGACAAATTCAATTCTATTTTAATAATTCATAAAATTTGGAGAAAAAACAAGCGATCTATATTCTAGACTTGTATGTTAGAAGAGGAGGAAAAAACAAGAGTGAATTGTGTATCACGAGAAATGAGAATCAGAAGAAAAGAGAAGATAATGTTTTTCGTATTTCTTAATTTAATTTTTTTATTATTGTGTTTTATTTTTTCACGTATATATATCTTAACCTCTCATTTATTAAATTTTTAAAATTGACTTCAATATCGGAATCATATGTTGGAAATTCGTATGTTAAAACTCTAACTGTGTCGGAAAGTGTTAGGAAAGTTGAGCAAATGTTGGATTTTTCGACACGTGTTGACTAAGTGTCCAAGAGCGTCGAACACATGTCGAAGTGTCCGACACGACACGAAAGCTCTTGATGAGTGTCAATGTTTCATAGGTCATCTCACTCTATTAGATAATTAAGTGATTGATTTTTGACCGTCGTGACACTAGAGTTGATGAAATAAAAAGTCATGATATTGAAATGTATGTTATGCTGTCATCTTTTTAGAGCTCTTTTAGCTATAGAATTCATAAAAAGATAAAAATCCATGGGAATTAAAATCCATGGCCAAGAGCTCTGCCATTATATGATATTAGGATTTAACCATCATATAATTAAAACTAGTTAATAAAAATTCAAGCTTTCGGATGCTATTTTTAAATTCTCCTGATGTACAAAAACTATATTTATATATTTTTTTTTTGTATTTATTCCGAGTTTAGTTTATACTCGTGAAATTATCATTTATTCCCGTTTTATTATTTTCATTTCTCAAATCAAAAAGGGTTGAGGGCTTCCCTCTTTCCCTTCGCCCGAACTTGAAAAGAGGGGAAGCGTTGCCGGAGCCGAAGCTTGCCGGCGAGAACTCAAGGGAAGTCTTGCCGCCCCTGCTCGCTGGCTCTTCAGCACGCACACCCTTTCCGGCGCAAGGATGGCCGAAGAAGAAGGAGAAGAAGGGCAGTAGCAACAGCATCAACTAAGCCCGCCTGACGAACCCGCGGAGGCCGCTCAGCAGGACATCTGCTCGCCTTGATTAAGTTTCTTCTTGGGAATGCACTTGTGTTGGAGAAGTTGATTATCAAGGCTCAATTGGCCCCTCGACATGGACGACATCGTCTTCAAGCTACTGTTCGGTTGAGACCACTTAGTTCAGCTTTTGAAGAGCTTCCAAAATTGTTGAGGGTATCTTCAATTATCCTCTCGAATTGGTGTCCTTATAAAAGCATATGAAAGTTCGGGTTTCTCGTTTATCTCATGGCAAGCGTATGTTGCCTTGGTGCATTTCACTGCTAATGAGGATTCACTCTCTTTTTTGACAGCAAAGTTAAATGAAGTGTGGTGGTAATTAAGTTTGTGACATGTACCTAATTTGCCCTTGTTACAAGTTTTATTCTTGTAAATATGAATCTCTCAAGTGAAGAGGTTAATATTAGTGTTATGGTTCGAGGAAATTTTTTGCCATCAAAAGTATACTACATTTGATTCAACTTTTGGAAAACCGAAACAAACTGTGAAATCTTTAGTCTTCCCATTAACTTTGTTAGGTTTCTTGTTTTTTTTTTTTAAGTCGATATTACTTTAATCCTACTCTAACACACACTTTTAGACTTTTGCTCTGCCTCTTTGCAGAGCGTGGGAGTCAAAACCCACTTCTGAAATGAAATCGTCCCCACCCAATCCCCCCTGAAAAAGTGGGGATTTGAACCCCCGACATCCCTTTTTCAAGTTGGAAGGGTGACCACTGGGTTAAACCCTCAGTGGTTACTTTGTTAGGTTTCATGTGGCATATTTTTTAACTAATGGTTATGAAATTTAAAGAAAAATAAAAATATCGTGTGACCTTTTCCCTCCATCTACAATTGATAGAGTTAAGGAATAGATTCAAGTGCATTAAAGTTGCATGTTTGAGGAATTAAATGCATAAATAGTAAGTGTTGTGACTCAAACCCATTATTGTTGCAGTTTTTAGGACTTGTCTAGTAATATAAGATTTCAAGCTTGGATAATTTTTTTAAGGTAAAACTAATTATTTTTATGTAGGAAATATACATTACGGTCCTATTTTAAGTTACACAAATAAATATGAAATTTAATGTAAACTAACCACGAGGTCGGCCTCACCCACCCAAGCAACACCAACCGATGAGGCCCCCTGGAGGCTCACCCAGCAACGGCGAGGCTCGATCTCGTTCGGTCACTGCAAGGTCGGCCTCCCCCATCCAAGTAACGCTAATCTCGCCATGGTGGAGCGAGATCGAGCCTCGCTATTGCTGGGTGAGGCTCCAGGGGGCCTCATCGGTGCCGGTGAGCTCCAAGCAACCTCGTTGGGGGGGAGGTTGTTGGGCCTTCTCTAGCCGATTGCCAATCAATAGGCCATCACCGAGGCTAGCAATCAACTAGAGGAAGAAGAGGAGGATGAGAAAAAGAAAGAAATAAAAGCAAAAAAAAAGTTCATTTCTTGAGTTGTTTCTAAAAAAAAAGAAGCAATTTTTTATTTATTTATTTCTTATTTCTGTTTTAAATCTATTCTTGAAAACAAAAACCTACACAAATAGATTTTTGTTCTGGAGATCAATAAAACAAAGAAATGGGAACATTAGTAAAGGCGCCCTAAAACACTCGGGTGGATGTGTTTCAATGAAAATATCATCTAGTTGATCTGCAAAGGAGGTGCAAAGAAGATTGATAATACCACTATGGATATGATGACGAATAAAATGATAGACAGTTTCAATGTGTTTGGTGTCTTCATGAAATATAGAAATTCTAGGCTATTTGAATAGTACTGCGATTCTCAAAAAAAGAGCGAAGTGACGCCATAATGGATAATTCCTAAAACCATGAGTAAGCACCATAGCCAAATTAGTGAAGAAATAGTTTAACCAACAGCTTGATTTTAAAAATTGTTATATAATATATATATATATATATTTTTCATTTTTTTTAGCTTCAAATAAGCAAAATCATAGACGGAAACATTGAGTGATTTTTTTGTTCCTCACAAACACGTGATTTAAATTAAATGAAGTGAGATGCTCCATATATAATCAACCATACTAAAATTAATTTCTCAAATATTAAATTATTGAATTAATGAAACTTAAATTATAAGATAAATCAATTCTCCAACTAATAATCAAGATATTAATTATGATAATTAATTAAAGAATTTTCATTGAAATTTACAAGTATAATTCATTTCAAAAACTGTTAATAGTCCGTGACCGGTGACTAAGAATTCTTGCTCCACAATCGTCAAGTTGTCTATGATTTATAATCTTTTAACACCACATGAATTGAAATCGATCCGATATTATATGATATTAGGATCTAACCACCATAAAATTAAAACTAATTCAGAAAAATTCAACTTCTGATGTTATACTTAGATTATCCTGTTATCAAATTATTATTTTTTTCCGTATTTCTTCTGAGATTGCGTGTTATTCATGGCCCGCGATTCAGCTCGATGTCCCTCCTTAAAGAGCCTATCATTTTGACAAACAGTTCAGAATTGATCAAAGCCGAGCAACTTTCTTAAAGGCATCAAATGGTTCGTAATCTTTCGTTTTACCTTGATGGGTGTCTGGTTGTTCTTTTTCTTAGTAGGGGCGTGGTTTCTGGGCTTCCATTTTTTTTACTTTCGATGATATTTATTTTGCTGGAACCATTAAGCTTCAAATGAGTTTATCGCTCTATTTTTCTCTCTTTTCTCCTTTAAATTGAACGTCACGTAGCATCAAGAAAGAATTTTGCTTAATACACGATACCAAATTGACTTGACTGTACAAAGGAAACTGATTGACCGTTGATCACTCACTTTGGTCACGAAACAAAATTTCTGTGAAAATTGGAAAAGAAAAAGCACAAAAGAAGAACTATGCTCGTTAAAGAGGCCAAATTATTCCAAAGTTTATTTTTACTCCTCTTGCTCAGAACTCAGTCCATCAGTTATGATTATTGTGTAAATAGAAAAGTAAAAAGTAAAGGGCGGCACTTTTTCCACTATTGACAATATTAATCTGACGGTCCTGAGCATGACCTTAAATTGCTAAATCAAATCTTGCAAGAGCACCCTGCCTGCAAGACGCGACTTAAAAACCGAACGAAATAGTCCAAAAGTTGGGAGACAAAGGGGGAATTCCCAGGGTTATCCCCGCGTCTATAAAATTGATCCTGGGTAGAGGCAACTCCCACGCCTCGATAAATATAGTGGCTGGGCTTAATGCCCGTAAGATAGCTCTACCCCGGATGCCCAACTAGCCTCCATTTATAGGAGGTTTAGCTGAGATTATGGGATAATTGCCCCATTGTGTAAATAGAAAAGTAAAATGTAAAGGGCGGCACTTTTTCCACTGTTGACAATATTAATCTGAGTCCCGCCTTTTTTTTTTCAAGTTCCTTTTTTTCGTCAGGTCTATGGCATTTTGTATGTTTCTTCTCACTCTTTTCTCTCTGGTCCCATTTTCTTTCTTCTTCTTTATCGTTCTCTCTCGTAGGTATGTCCCTCTCTGCTCCCTATTTCCATTTATCGCTTTAGCACTGGCCTGCCAATGGCCTTATGCCGGTCGCCGGGGCACTCTCCCCTGCCGCACCTGTTTGAAGGCCCGACGGCGATGCTGGGTTTCATAGGCTTTGCTCTAGCCAGAAATTTTCATCGAAATTTATAAGTATAACTCATTTCAAAAACTGTTAATAGTCCGTGACCGGTGACTAAGAATTCATGCTCCACAATCATCAAGTTGTCTATGATTTATATAATCTTTTAACACCACATGAATTGAAATCGATGCAATATTATATGATATTAGGAACAAACCATCATAAAATTAAAATTGATTCAGAAAAATTCAACTTCTGGATGTTATACTTAGATTATCCTATTATCAAATTAATTTCTTTTTTCCGCATTTCTTCTGAGATTCCGTGTTATTCATGGCCCGTGTTGCTGCGATTCAGCTCGATGTCCCTCCTTAAAGAGCCTATCATTTTGACAAACAGTTCAGAATTGATCAAAGCCGAGCAACTTTCTTAAAGGCATCAAATGGTTCGTAATCTTTCGTTTTACCTTGATGGGTGTTTGGTTGTTCTTTTTCTTAGTAGGGGCGTGGCTTCTGGGCTTCCATTTTTTACTTTCGATAATATTTATTTTGCTGGAACCATTAAGCTTCAAATGAGTTTATCGCTCTATTTTTCTCTCTTTTCTCCTTTAAATTGAATGCCACGTAGCATCACGAAAGAATTTTGCTTAATACACGATGCCAAATTGACTTGACTGTACAAAGGAAACTGATTGACCGTCGATCACTCACTTTGGTCACGAAACAAAATTTCTGTGAAAATTGAAAAAGAAAAAGCACAAAAGAAAAACTATGCTCATTAAAGAGACCAACTTATTCCAAAGTTTATTTTAACTGCTCTCGCTCAAAACTGTTGACTGTTGACAATATTAATCTGAGTCCCGCCTTTTTTTTTTCAAGTTCCTTTTTTTCGTCAGGTCTATGGCATTTTGTATGTTTCTTCTCACTCTTTTCTCTCTGGTCCCATTTTCTTTCTTCTTCTTTATCGTTCTCTCTCGTAGGTATGTCCCTCTCTGCTCCCTATTTCCATTTATCGCTTTAGCACTGGCCTGCCAATGGCCTTATGCCGGTCGCCGGGGCACTCTCCCCTGCCGCACCTGTTTGAAGGCCCGACGGCGATGCTGGGTTTCATAGGCTTTGCTCTAGCCAGAAACTCTCCGGCAATTCGAGCAACACCCGAGGAGACGAAGGAAACAGACGCGAAGCGAAGACGAGCGACGGAGAAGGGCACAACAAGACTGAAGGTCTAAGGAGAGAAGACAGCGGTGGTGGTAATGAGCGGAGGCGAGACACTTTCCTGGCGACGCCTGTGTAGCAAAGGCCATTCAGCGACGGCAATGATCAGAGCTTCTATGGGAAGGAAGACAATCTCGACAGTATCAAAAGTAAAGAAGAGGAAAGGAAAATGGGATCCAGGAGAAAAGGGAGAAAAGGGAGAAAAGAGAGAGAGAGAAAGAACGGGACACTACCGACCAAAACAAGAAAAGAGGACAACACTTCGTGGAGAAGCAAAGCGGGACTTACGAAGGCTATAATAGTAGTAAAAAACGCTGCGATAGAGCCTTCGAAACTCGGGGAAAATAGGCATGGCGGAGACCTCCATCCACCGCAAATCCTCTGGCAACCGGCCGAATCGCACCGACAAAACAAACCCATCTCTACCTCCTCCTTTGAGCCCTAGGGATCTCATCAGCGCCTTGCCGGACGCTGTGATCCACCGCATCTTCTCGTTTCTGCCCCTCAAAGACGTCGTCAAGACCAGCGTCCTCTCCAAGCGCTGGCAGCCCACTTGGACCACCGCCACCGACTTGGTCTTCGATGGAGAGATCGTAGCCCGGCTTCGCAGTACCTTGGACTTCTCGTCCCTCGTCGACAGCGTCCTGATACAGTGCGCCTCCCCCACGGTGAAGAGGTTCCACATCACCAGCTTCGAGTACGAGAAGGCCCACCGCCTCAAGTTCGACCTCTGGCTCCGCTTCGCAGAGGGGCACCGAGTGGAGGACCTCAGCCTGCGGCTGTTGCTGACTTCTGAAATGCCGACCCTTTATATACTGCCGCGGTCCTTGTATTGCTGGAGTTGGTTGGTGCGCCTTGAAGTCTGGGTGTGCTGTTTCTCGTTGGGTAGGACTATTAGGTTGCCTTGTCTTAAGATCTTGGTGATCGCAATTTCAAGGTTGAGCGATGATATCCTCGAGGGAATTTTTTGGGGATGCCCTGTTCTAGAGTCCCTTGAATTGTGGGGTTGTTGGGGCGTGAAGAACATTATGATAGATTCGACAAGTGTGAAAGAGTTGGTACTTTGCAACTTATGCGACTCTAACATAGAAAATTTGGGCCCCGCATTTGCTGTTGCTGTGAATATCAGGGGATTGGCAACCTCATGCCATGTTAAGACTTAGCGATGTATCTTCTTTGGTGGAAGCCAAGTTAGATTTTTCGATTCGAGTTCTTACCGATTTGCCTAGTGACGAGATGATGTGCAGCCACATGTTGAAGGAAACCTTTCAGAAGCTGTGCGGAGTTACTACAATCACCATTGGGGCTTGGTGTTTTCAGGTACAAGCTCCATATTTTTTACCATTTTATAAGACGTACTCGTGTTGAATCGTGTATGTGATTAGCACTTATTTAGTGGTTTTTGTTGTGCTGGTCGAGTAACCTCAGCTCTCTGTGGCTCTCGTCTTTCATCATGGGGAATTATTGTGAAAACATGCATAATTAATTGCTGGCAGATAGGATGATTAATAATTTCGTGTTTCAACTTATAAAGATGACAACGCATAGTGGACCTTGGAGCTTCTTCTCTCTGTTTAATTTCCAATAATATATTGGGGATCACTCAATTGGGAACAATGAATGCCACTAGATATTGCTAATTATTATGGATGCTAATCAATGTAGCATAGCAAACTCTTGATTTTCACAAGGAAAATGCATAAAGAGATTATTTGAAATGGTTACCTTTTCATTTCATTCTTTCAGTTTATGGAGAAAATTCATTTATTTGAATATATGATAGAGTAATGAACCCAGTCATCTTAGGTTGGCAGAACAAGATCACACTCTCGTCACATATGGCTGTTGTTCAATAATATATATTACATAGTATTCTCAGAATATTTTACATTGACAATGGACGGATTCACTTGCAAACTTTAGTCAATAACGAGGTTCAGTGTCTCATGGGACCAACTATTAGAATTTTTAGATCCTTCAAAGATCACAAATTTTACACGGGACGTATACATTAATATTCTTGATTCTTAAAGAGATTCACCGGTTCATTTCTACTTGTAGTATCCTTATTGGTCTTTTCCTAGCCAGAAGACAGGGTCAAAATCTGGATGGACTATAATTTTTGTCATTCTTTATTCATGTTGAACGGGAAATATTATAATCAAAATTTTCTATGTTGCTTGCTCAATGTGCTTAGAAACTTTCCCTTTTGGAGATGGAAGGAGTGCCAGCGCCATTGTCAATATGTCAGAGTCTGACGCTACATGTAGACATTATTCAGTGGGACCTTCTTGGGATAGCATACATGCTACGAATTTCACAGTGCCTGGAAAAATTAGTCATATGCCTGACTGGCCTCCCTCTATCAGTGGTTTGTTCCTTTGCTGTATTATTTTAAGTTCGCTTCTTGTGCTGGCTTCCTCTTTGCATGAATGTTTAAAAAGTGAGTTAAAACTTTAGAAGCATGTAAAAATGATAATTCTCAAACTCTTATTTGTTCCAGCAAATGAAATTTGGTCATGAGTCTGTTAGTCTACTCCACTTTTCTGCAAGGCCAATTTAGACCGTTTCAGTTCATGTCCAAAAGTAATTGCAGTGTTATACTGGAGATTGTTTTGCTGCCATGTAGGGTTTGGACCTTGACCTAACAAATTAGCGATGAGCACCTAGAAAGAAAGATAGTTTTATTGTGTATATGAGTTTAAAAGTTCAAATTCTTTAGTACTTAAAATAAAGTAAAACTAACTAGCACCTACTGTGGACAAATGAAATGTTTTTGTTTTTTGAAATTTGGTAAGGCAACAAATTCTATTTTCTATGGATCCGCATGTGATGTGAAGTAAGTTTCTTAAATGAGGTATCTATGTGCAGTATAGTCTTGATGAAGAATCGAAAGAAAGTTTTAACTATGATGAAGAAGATTTTTTGTGTTCACGAAAGGGGAAATTTCAATGCTTGGCAAAACATCTCAAGAGAGTTGAGATCACCATTGATAATTTTGGGTTGGAACGTCTGCTTGCCCTGATTAAGTTTCTTCTTGGTGATGCACTTGCGCTGGAGAAGATGATTATCAAGGCTAATTTGAACATGGGACATGGACAAGAACATGTTCGAGCCACTATTCTTTCGAAACTACTTGTTGTGAGCCAAGATATGCTTAGCTATCGAACAGCTTCCAGAAATGCTGAAGTTATCTTCAGCCACTCTTTAAATAGGCGTCCTTAAAGCATATGAAAATCTGGGTTTCTTGTTAATCTAATGGCAGGCATACTTTGCCTTGGGCACTACACTACTCATTTTTATCTACACTGTCAGGTTTTAACATGTACCTAATCTACACTTCTGTCAAGTTTAGTGTAGTTGTAAGTATGAACCTCCTTAAGGAATGAGGTTAATGGTAGTGTTTTTGATTATCAGCACATGAAGGGTGTTTGGTCAAGATAATTTTCTTTATCTGCACTCTTGGAAGACTAAGCGAAGTCTTCATGTATTTGTGCGAAACTGCATGGACATCATTACAATTTGATTTTAGTTTCAGCAAAACCCTCTGTTTCCAAGGGAAGCAAACTGTCTGAAAATTCATGATTAAGCAAGGAACTCCTACGGTTACATTTGATTTCAGAGGAGCTAACATGAAGTACTCTTTTGCTGTCCAAATGAAGATGAACTCGAATTTTAACATCAACTTTTTTTATGGTTTAATTTGGTTCAATGGCATTTCTTTCCCGACAAAAGCATTTCCAAATGGACCTAAACTGTATTTTACTGTCCAATTAGGTTCAACTCTTCGACAACCAAAACAAACCGCGAAATCAATTAATGTTTGTGGGAACTCGTAAGTTCATGAAATCTGTAACAAATAGCACATATAAAGAAAAAAAAATCCCATCATTTATTTCGGTTGGAGTCGAAAAATGATTTGCTTTAGTCTGATTACAATTTTGGTCGAATTAGGGTTATAAAGATCTGTTCAAGTTCGACATCCATGAAAGTCGAATTAAACCTCGATTATGGTTACTCTCTGCCTCAAACAGAAGGATCCTAAAGGTATTGTGCATTTGCACACGATATAGAACATTCTTTCGTTGTTTCTTTCTTTTTTTTTTTTTTTTGGTCGAGTTGTTTCTTATTGGAAAGGTCTTCATCAAATGAAACAAGCTTTGGGCATAAGCTAATAAGTTCACAGAGGACGACAAAGGGCAAGATAATTTGGTTTATTATTAAGTATCAAACACTTGAAAGATATAAAAATATGTAAATAATGTAATATCGA
Organism: Eucalyptus camaldulensis; assembly: GCA_019915185.1. NCBI lineage: Eukaryota > Viridiplantae > Streptophyta > Magnoliopsida > Myrtales > Myrtaceae > Eucalyptus > Eucalyptus camaldulensis. The sequence continues at coordinate 9,626,161 of JAHSVA010000013.1, read as the reverse complement.
AACATATATTTTTTAATTTCTTAGTTCAAATTTTATCGCAATGTGCTTCACAAACATGCGATTTATATTAAAGGAAGTGCAATGCTTAGTATATTATCAACCAACTAGAATTAATTTGTCCAATTTACACTAAAATGAAATTTTAATTATAAGATAACTCAATTTTCAAACTAAAATAACCAAGATTTTAGTTATCATAATTAATTAAAGTAATTTAATTCATTTCAAAAACTGTTAATAGTACTCGACCAGTATCTAAGAATTCTTGTTCCACAATCATCAAGTTTTCTATGACTTATAATCTTCAACATAACAAGAATAGAAATCAATGCAATATGATATGATATTAGGATTTAAGTTAAAACTGATTAAGAAAAATTCAAGCTTGCCGATGTTAATTATGATAATTAATTAAAGAAATTTTCATCGAAATTTATAAGTATAATTCATTTCAAAAACTGTTAATAGTCCGTGACCGGTGACTAAGAATTCATGCTCCACAATCGTCAAGTTGTCTATGATTTATAATCTTTTAACACCACATGAATTGAAATCGATGCGATATTATATGATATTAGGAACTAACCATCATAAAATTAAAATTGATTCTGAAAAATTCAACTTCTGGATGTTATACTTAGATTATCCTATTATCAAATTAATTTCTTTTTTCCGCATTTCTTCTGAGATTGCGTGTTATTCATGGCCCGTGTCGCTGCGATTCAGCTCGATGTCCCTCCTTAAAGAGCCTATCATTTTGACAAACAGTTCAGAATTGATCAAAGCCGAGCAACTTTCTTAAAGGCATCAAATGGTTCGTAATCTTTCGTTTTACCTTGATGGGTGTTTGGTTGTTCTTTTTCTTAGTAGGGGCGTGGCTTATGGGCTTCCATTTTTTTCCTTTTGATAATATTTATTTTGTTGGAACAATTAAGCTTCAAATGAGTTTATCGCTCTATTTTTCTCTCTTTTCTCCTTTAAATTGAACGCCACGTAGCATCAAGAAAGAATTTTGCTTAATACACGATGCCAAATTGACTTGACTATACGAAGGAAACTGATTGACTGTTGATCACTCACTTGGTCACGAAACAAAATTTCTATTAAAATTGGAAAAAAAAAAAGCACAAAAGAAAAACTATGCTCGTTAAAGAGACCAAATTGTTCCAAAGTTTATTTTAACTGCTCTCGCTCGAATCTCAGTCGATCAGTTATGATTATTGTGTAAATTGAAAAGTAAAAAGTAGAGGGCGGTACTTTTTCCACTGTTGACAATATTAATCTGAGTCCCGCCTTTTTTTTTTTAAGTTCCTTTTTTCGTCAGGGCTATGAGAAAATATTTGGTGGTCCGGGACCTCCACGTCAGCGTGGTCCCCAGCCACTCACGAAGTGCCATGTGGAGCGATGGGCTCACTTGGTGCCTTCTGCCTTCTTCCCCTCTCTCTCCTCCTCCTAGCCTACCGAGCCCTCTCTCCTCCTAGCCTGCACGCTCTCTCTCCTGTCAGAGCATTTATTGCGGCTTAAGCTTTTGTTTTCTTTCTCAAACGAAGGAAAGAGAAGGAGAAAATATTGGGTACGTCTTATGTATCAACGTGGCAAACAAGAAGGCGCTCGCAGCGCAACACGTGTCGTGCGGGACCCACGATTTCAGAGGCGCCCATTTTGAAAATTTTCCTGTACTGTAGCTCTGCCGCGGGTTCTTTTATTGCGCCTCTCTCTCTCCACTCGCTCTCTCTCCCGACGAAGTCCCTCTCTGCGACCTCCCTCTCTCTCTGCCCTCTCTCTTTCCGACCGGCGAACAATTGCCTGCAACCGACGAACCACCGCACGGGACCGGCGAGAGGACCGCGACTTCCATCTCTCTCTGCTGCCCTCCTTCTTTCCGACCGGCGAACGATTACCTGAAACCGACGAACCACTGCACGGGACCGGCGAGAGGACCGCGACTTCCCTCTCTCTCTGCTGCCCTCCTTCTTTCCGACCGGCGAACCACCGCGCCCCCCTCCGGCTCGAGATCCGGCACCGGCTTGTCCTGTACGCTGGAACATTCGCGCCTGACCGCCTCACACCCACCACCCGACCACTTCTCTGTCCTGTGGTTCTGGTGAGGTAATACAGGTCATGGGCTACGGCGGACGGCGTGCATTGGATGGTCCTGGCACGTTTCTTGTGAGACCGAGTTCTAGTGGAAGGGTCGATGCATTTGATTTGCATTCTTATGTAACTAGTCAAAATGCTGGCTTGGAATAATTACAGGATTTTTTGTTTTTTGAGTTAGGATTATGGGAGAGCAGGTGTACCTTTTGGTTTTTTTATAAGTCAGCTGAAATGCATTACTGAAGTTTTTTGTGTGTTTCCTCCCTTTCTCGGTTGAATTTATTGATTCCATATGACAAATCTTACCTTGGAGCGCCTGGAATGGATGTTTGAAGAGCTGTCGGCTTGTTTCTCTTTTATGGCTTAACGGCACCCTTTCCTACGGTCTTGCTAATTGACAGTAGGTTTGCTAGAGACAAAAACACAGAATGGGAAGCTTCAGCTCGTTGCGTAACTAGTGTAAGTTGCTCTTCCGTAACATTGAGAAAGCCATCAAAGCAAAATTAACTTTTGTTACTAAGAAGCAGACCTCTAATTTATAAATAATCGTGTATGCATTAGCATCAGTCTTAACAACGCAGAAGATGGGAATTAAATGAACTTCCTTCATCGATGAGTCCAGTTGAATGTAAAAGAGAGAACTAAGCTCATGGGCAAAGAAAAGCTTTAGTAATCATCCTTTTACGTGAAATTAAGATTGTTTAACTCCACTTGTGCACGTACTCATCCTCAAAAACACAAGCGGTTCATCAAATCGCAACCCATTAGTTTTTTGATGGAGGAGAATTGCTTTTCATTTGGTTGCGTTCGCTCTTCATGCAGGACAAATTGACGAGGCAGCCAAGTTTACCATCGACCAAGAATTTGGCAGGTTCATGGTACGCTTTATTTGGCCGATCCTGTCTTGTAGGGAAGACAAGATTTTGGGATATAAATTCCGAATGATCAAGATCCGTAGTTGACAATATCATCTGCATCACAGCATGTGTGTCCAAGTGCAAACTCACATGACATGCAGCATTTCTGTGGGAGACGGCCATAATAGTCAGATAAAGAGGGATGCTGTTTTTAACAGATCCCAAATTAGCTGAACTATAAAACAAAATGAAAATCTAAATTGCAAGCACAATGCAAAAATACTATGATTAATTTGATTGGAAAGGGGGACGATCTAACACATGAGCGCAAATCAAGAATCCACCAGTCAGCATCTACTGATTCAACCTCTGAATAATCATCCACACAAAGATAAGCTAAACTAAAAAAGTAGAAAAGAAAATTCGAAATTCTAAACCTAAACTTCAGCTTTCACAAATGCATTAGAAGTCTCGGACGATCCAGACTGGAGCCAGTTCTTGGCGCAAACAAGAGCTTCAAGTGTAACTGGACGCAATGAACTGCGATAACTGTCAATCTTCCAGCGTACAGGACAAGCCGGTGCCGGATCTCGAGCCGGAGGGGGGCGCAGTGGTTCGCCGGTCGGAAAGAAGGAGGGCAGCAGAGAGAGAGGGAAGTCGCGGTCCTCTAACCGGACGGGAGCGCTACGGCGGACGGCGGCTCTCGGGCAGACGACTGGTGACGGCCAAGCTGCCCTTCGAGCTCCCTCTCTCCCTTCAGCTCGCAATCTGATATGTCACTGATTCCTTCCCCTGTGACTTTTACCTGAGACTTTTACCTGAACCAAAGCACTGGCAGGATCGTGATGCGAGCGGAACTGGAGATCAACAGGCCGGCGGGTGTGAGGTGGTCGGGCACCAACGTTCCAGCGTACAAGACAAGCCGGTGTCGGATCTGGAGCTGGAGGGGGGGCGCGGTAGTTCGCCGGTCACGCGGTAGTTCGCCGGTCACGCGGTGGTTCACCGCGAAGAGAGGGAGGGCAGACAGAGAAGAGCGGGATCGTGATGCGAGCGGAACTGGAGATCAACAGGCCGGCGGGTGTGAGGCGATCGGGCACCAAGTTCCAGCGTACAAGACAAGCCGGTGTCGGATCTGGAGCTGGAGGGGGGGCGCGGTGGTTCGCTAGTCACGCGGTGGTCCGCCGCGAAGAGAAGGAGGGCAGACAGTGAAGATCAGGGGACGGACGAGTCGGGGCCAGATCCGGAGCCGGAGGGGTGGCGCGGTGGTTCGCCGGTCGGAAAAAGCGAGGGAGGGCAGAGAGAGGGAGGTTGCACGCCGGTCGGTTGCTCGCGGTCGTCTCGCCGGTATCCTCCTCGTTCGTCGGTTGCTCGCAGTGGTTCGCCGGCCGGAAAGAGGGAGGGCAGAGAGGAAGGTCGCACGCCGGTCGGTCGCTCGTGGTCGTCTCGCCGGTATACTCCTGGTTTGTCGGTTGCTCGCGGTGGTTCGCCGGTCGGAAAAAGCTAGGGCACAGAGAGAGAGTTCGTCGGGAGTTCGTTCGGGGAGAGAGAGCGAGTGTAGAGAGAGACGAAAGGAAAGAACAGAAAACCCTAGCTACAGTGCATAAACATTTTCAAAATGGCGCCTGAAATCGTGGGTCCCGCGCGACACGTGTCGCGCTGCGAGCGCCTTCTTGTTTGCCACGCCACGTTGATACATAAGACGTACCCAATATTTTCTCCTTTATCTATAGAGGAAGGCTCAAAGTTGTTTTTGCGAGTGAGATATTCACTCAACGACTCCAACAATAAAAAGGCTCCAAAATCAAATAAAAAAATGATTTTTTTTTAAATTTTGAAATGAAGATATATTTTTAACAAAAAATTTCCAAAACCGAATTTTTATTTTATTTTATTTTTTAAAATATTAGGTGTCAACAACAAGCAGAGCCTTAAAGAATGTATCTTTGTAGGAGCTAGTTTGCTTTGAGTGTTTTATAGTGGCGTGAGAAAATTAACTATATAGTGGGGCGCTGTCTTTTCCTACTCATTGTATATACTAGTTGTGTGACATGATCATTTTTTTCAGTGTTATGTTTGTACCGATATATGTGTTTCAAGTTGCCTATTAGAATTTTACCATATTACTAATATGTCGCTTTCACACCCATCAATTGGTATTAGAGCCACGTTTCCTTACTCAACAAGTGGCATTAGAGTTAGACAATCAGAGATCGGCTGGACTTTGCTTAAGTCTTTGTTCATTTGCCAAGCCAAGGCGTATGATGACGTGATCGAGAAGATTTTGATGGGTAGCACCATTCTTGAGTATTGAAAGTTTGAAAGTTGCACGCATGGGGAGGGATCACAACAACATTTATTCAAGAAACTTGAAAGAGCTTGTGATTGATAGATCTTGGCTAGTCAAAGGAAATGATCCGTTGTTAAAAATTCTCGCTACTCAAGATAGAAGCCGTGATGCAATGGGGGTTTCACCATTAGGAAGAGAGGTGTTAGATTTGTGCAGTTAGATGAACCACCTAAACAAAGTTCAGGCTCGATTCAATCGTTCTTACTATCACACTATGGAAGATATTCTTATCTTTTTTGTTGGATTATCATAACTTTTTCTTAGAGGAGACCATATTTGTTACTTGTTTATGGAGGACCCTATCATCATTGATAACATTATTCATATGTGGACTGAACAACTTTGTTTACTAATTTTTCATCGGATGGTATCTCTCTACTCTAATTCTTTTAACATCTTTCTTCAAAAGGTTCTCTAATTTTTCAAATGTAAGGAACACAAGGTATATCATTCAAAGAGCATGCTTAGATTATGCGCTAGTTTTGCATCGACATTGCAACCACATTAATCGAGTACTATGTATTGAGTCTTGCCTGTTTGCTGCCATCCATAGGCTCTACCATCCTTAGGCAATATAGCTGCTTTTCGGAATGCATACACTATTAAATTATGATGCTAAGTTCACTCAATATCCTCCATTCGTTCAGATAGTTAATTTAAGAATGATGTTGAGTTACAAACATAGTTCTATAATGACCAAAATAGTAGCAAAAGCAAATTTTATAATATTACACAATAGCTATGACAGAGGGTTTAGCCAAAGGTATTATGAGTGACAGACACAGATTGCCTTCTCTTCATTTCCTATCAATAGTATAGCTTCTCTCCATATTCCACTAGTATTCATGATCTCGCCCTTCTCTTTTTGTTTTATCGGTCCTCGAAAATTTTAACTATAGTCTCTCCAAAACAAGCTTGTGTTAAGACTGCTTGTGCATAGTTTGAATTAATACGCGGTTTGCATTGGTAGTAGATCAAATACCAATAATTTATTTTGTTGGTAATATTTATCGTTTCGTCTTATTACTAATTGTCGTTGTCACTATTTCTGCACTTATTTTGCATTGAGAAAGAGTACACTGATGACATGAAGATATACAAATAAATTAATAATGCAAGTTAATCTCACAGTAGATTCAGCTAAAGTTGACCAAGAGGCTATCATAAAGATAATTAATAAACACAAGAACAGAAATATCACTATGCACATTTTACATGCATACAATCATATATACCGATACAATTACTATCTTGATGCATATGATCAAACACGAAGCTATTACGTCTTTAAGAGTTTCTCCTTTAGATTGACAATAAATCCTAGAGAACAAATGATAAAATTAAACATTTTTAGATTCTTGTATATCTGTACATCATTAAGTTTTTTGGCTATATGATACTTTTTTCAATAATATGAAACATAATCTCATAATCTTAAATCTACCATTTAATTGCAAATTTCAAATCTCTCATATTGGAAGATAGTATTTGTTCTTTAATGCCACCTTGTCACTATATATCTAGCCAGTCATATCGATTATAGTAATCCCGAAGATTGACCCTTTCACACTAGTGTTTTGTACATTGGATTGGATGCATCATTTAACAGTGATGCGTGGAGAAGTGAGTAAATTTTAAGTGAGAGATTTCAACATTCAAATGCAAAGTTTGTGGATTGACTACACCATGTAATCCATTCAACCCAAAGTACAAACAATCCAAACCAGACATTTGGTTCTCTTATATACGGAAATAATAAACATATAGGCATGACGCAAAAGTTGGGCACTATCGAATAGCTGTCAAAGCTTGCAGAAATACCATGAAGACAGTTATCCACCCAGATAGAAGCCATGGGTCAATATCTTTCAATTGATTCTATTTAACTCAATAGATGAAGAGGTAACTTTTACTCTGCTTTTTCTCTTCAATGAATGCCTGCCTAGCAGAAAATGTTCATGGCAGGCATAAATTATAACTCTCCAGAAAGGGTGGAGCCTAAGAGCTTCAGTTGAAAAGCACATATGCGTTGCTTCTCACGCTGATGCCTCCTGCAACTTCAAGCATTAGAGGTCCACCCACAAGAGCAACATGAACATTACCGCCGCAAGTTCACAAACAGACGTTCATTTTGAATCTGAGATTTCATCTTCATGCTTGTCCAAGTATGTAGACCAGGGCTCGCTTTCTTGCAGCCAAAACACAAGTCGTGCCCCTACTTACTGTCGCAAAAAAAAAAAAAAAAACACTTGATTTCATTCCGATGTTCCTATAATATGGCCATAACTAATGTGATGTTTTGATAGCTCTATAGGGTAAAAGTAATAAGTACAATACTTGCATCACGCAAAAACACAGGCCGAAGCAATACTTGTGTACCTCGAGAGGTTATGGTATGCATGAGAACCATGAATGCTCTACAATATCTTGATATACTAAATACCATGATAGCATCTATCATCATGAACATGTTTGTACTAGTTCTCACTCAGTAACTCTGACCATCACAAGAAGATAATTATTCTTTTTGTATTTGTCTAGCCACTAAGATTCATCTTTTTCGCACTTTGACCTCCCAATTGATCTAAATTAATAGGAAAACCTAATACCATAGTATTTTTCTTTTTCCATTTAAAAAAAACCTTCTTTGAAGCATAAATTCGCATGTTTCCAACCATCGAAACAAACATGAAACGGTCCATTAGAGAGGCACGACCGCAATGTACCAACACCAGTCATATTTGAACTTAAGAATAGGTTGTAAAAGTGGAAATTTAGTAAGGAGCATCAACATGATTAATTCGGTTCCACCACCTTGTCCATGAGATAAATTTGTCACTGACACTAGTAGGTTTATCAAACAATGATACAGAAAGGAAAGACTATGGGCAACAACAAGTTTCCAAACATCCAAACTGCAAATGGACATGATAAGAAGCTCCAAGAAAATAGTTTTCAGAGTATACAATTTATGGTATGGCAATGAATTGATCCTTAACTCGATTGTATGTTGGTGTGAAAAATTCTAAACAAAGGGGAACTGCAGTATGGGGAATGCTGCAAATCTTCTCATTCAGTGTAAGATAGAGTGCTAGATGTGTAATTTCTCTAGGTTAGTGTTTTAGGAGGGAGAATGAGACAACTGAGCAGAAGTGTTCTCACAAAATAGAAGCAAAAGTGGCACTACTAACCCATTAGGGTCATCAAATGCACATTTCTTAACATACATAAAAGTACAAGGCTCTTAACTGTCAAGATATGTAGGAACTTTTGAAGTTATGGCAAGTCATAAAGTAAAACATCCTCTAAAATTGCAGCATGAAATGGCATGTAAATGCGCATAGGAGGAAAAACTGAGCTGCTACTCCTCATGCTGATGAGGAGAGCAAATACTAATAAATAGGAAGAACAAAAGAACAAACATCTATACAAGAGGTTGAACGCTCTTCCTCTAAGATTTTGGAAAGCCCAGAACAGGTCCAGACTAGTTGACAAGTTCACTGGGTTACCAATTGACAGTACACCTGGTCACTTGTTCAACAGGGTCAATAACACCAGTTCTTGATTGCTACTATTTCTGCTGTGAAACCAGACTCGAACAAAAAGCACAATATCATCATTTTTTCTTTTCATTTTGCTAGTAATGTCTTAAATAGTGAATTGACATGTATTGGAACACATAGAACTCAGGAGCATCCTATACTTATCACAAGTAAGGAATCAATATGCAAGCTTTGGATGCACAAGTTACCTTCAGTTGGTACAATTCCCAGTTTACTGCAAAAGTGGGTGCACTAATGGAAGGTCATTGGCCTGCAAAATCATCATCTAGGCATCTCCCAAGTTTTCACAAGCACATTCATCTTATTTAGCAGCATAACAATTTGATGTTCCTGTTTCCAACAGAATATATTAGCCACATCTGCAAAGAAGGCTTTAAAATATGATATGTCAGGCTCTTACCTTATATAGAGCCAAATCCACACAATAGTAATTAGGAGGGATGCACAAAAAGATCGCTTCCAAATGCCTTCTCTGCTTCACATTGCTTGAATCATTCACAAATCACCTCACCACTGCTATACCGTTTGTAACATCTAGAAAAGACTATTTGGAAGGAGGTATAATCTGTAAATCCAATTTCATGATTCCATTAGATGAAGCCAATTAAAAGGCATCCTATAGATTCATACAAAGAAACGAAGCAGTTGTACTCTGCACATGTAGATCTCTGGAGAAAATTGTAGTTTCAGATTAAAGGTATATAACTCATAGAAGGACAGTGAAATGGGAACATATATGGTGGATGGTAAAATAGACATAGGAAGAAATTGTGGCAATAAATTCATATCAAGATTTTTTTTTTTTAAATAGTAAAAAAGGCATCTTGGCAACTTCCTTGAGACTGTAATGACTAAATTATTTCCTAATCTAGAGAAATGAGATACTGTTTTTCCATACACAATGATCATAAGCTAAACAAAAAGCCCAATCTGACAAGATCACCCAACTTAAGTTCCAATTACATTGTCAAGTAATCAACCTGAGATCAAATACGAAACACTAAAATGTTAGGAAAAGGGTAAGTGAAAAATCACTGACTACAAAACCCAGAAGACAACACCCTATCCCCAAAGGTTTCCTTTTCTTTTTCTCCTTCTCGCATTATAGTCTCAAAGTTCCGGCTAATCAAGCAAGGAAATGAAAAATATTTGTAAAATTTTACAGTAATAGGAAAATGGATAGTAAGATCTACAGACAAACTCAAATAATTGATGAGTTGGGTAACACCAAAAGCACAAGCTTTCAAGTAAAGGATTGCAATGTTCTCACAAACCAATTTTGAACCGGGGCAATCATACTCAAACTTTTGTTATGCATACAAAGAGATCGAGAATTTCGCATTTGGTACACATATCAGCCATGAGGACCAGACTTGAAAGGAGGGAAGAAGCAATCACTTCAAACAATAGATAACAGTAATGTTTTGTCCCATAAGAGATGGCATGTGTAAGAACACTTATGCATGGAAAACTAGATATAGCATTCAGATGAAGAGTCTACAATAAAAAAGCAATAAACAACACATTCAGGTAAGACTTCTATGAAAGAGCAAGATTCTATTACATTTCACATTTCTAATTCTTTTGCTAATACCTATGTTCCATCTATTGAAATTCCTCCACTATTGTCCTTTGTAGATATTCACTATCCACAAATCCTCCAAATTGCAGTAATTCTCCAGCGCAATAATGTATGTAAGACATCTCGCTAACGTGACTGACAGAACACATCAAGGCAGAAAAGCGCAAGAAATTACAATTGATCTTTCAAAAAGTGAGAACCTTCCAATCCAATGAGAAATGACAATCAACCCGTTAATTTTAACCCTTGTTTTCATGTGGATAGCTAAAATAGTGCTGGACCAACAAAAACCACGGTTGACACCCAACAAGCCACCCTACCTTTAGTCAACCTTATCTAGTTGAAGTGCTCTAAGTATTTATGGGGATGGTAACAAGATGACATGAAATGAAGAACTAACCCACAAACCAGGAGTCATTTACAATCGCATATCATTAGTTTAGCAACTAATTCAGTCACATTGGATTAAAGCAGATTCAGCTGCTAGAAAACAATACCAGGTTGACAGCATATCATTTTGCATTTAAAGCATGACCAGTTCCATTAAATCACAGTATTAGAATTCTCTAGCACACAAATGGATAGCACAACGCAGTGAAGGCCTACCAAAATAGCTGCTATAGTATATTAAGGCAATACTAAACTGAACATACTTTGCAGTATCCAAATAATACTAAGCTGACGAACTTTCTCTCTTCGAAGAAATTACAAGGAGACTGTCACAACCTCTGCCAATTGAAGCGATGAAGCACCACCTTCGAGTCCTTTGTGACCGTCGCCAGCCAACGCTTCTCTGGTTTCCACTCCGTCATCTTCACCTGCCAATCAGAAATCAAGCAAACTTCACAAAACCGATTCGGACCAATCAAGTCGACTGCCCATTAGGTCACAAAAGAACACTGAGAGCTAAACCTGAGAAGCCAATGGTTTTTCAAATTGAAGCTGAAATGGAAGCACAACACACTATGGTCCTTTGCCAGTTTCCGTAGCTAAAGCTCTGTGAGAAGCTGAAAACACAGCACCAACACTATAACAAATCACAGGGATGCAAGCTAAAAGAGGGCTTGTGAAGGTTAGAGTTCAAAGAACCCACAGGAAATGTGGCCTGACGACATGCAAATAACTTTTACCGTTCCAAGGATTCATTGTCAAGATTCGGAGAAGTTCAAGAAATGTGGAGCTCCTCATCCTTCTATAATTTCAATTCCTTTTAGAAGTGCCTTCTAAAAGCTCTCTGGGATGCTACAGCATTTACATCAACCGGTGGAATGATAATCGAATCCTGCCAGTGAGTTGGACGAAATCAATCCAGTAACTAACATCAACGGACTGCTAATAACTCCAAAGTTTATGGAACTCTGATTGTCAGACGTGATATTTTTTTTGAACTCTTTGGATCCAACTAATGGGGCTTCTAACGTCATCAACCACAAAAGCTTTGATCAAATTAGCATAGTGTATTCAACTCAAGATGCTTTCTTTTGTGGGACATACTATGACTCTTTTCCTTATCATTATGTGCTATTGATGCGTTAGAATTAATGCAAGACAGTTTTTAAATGGCATATAGGATACTGAAAAGTTTCCTCAGGAAACTTAAGGAAATGCTTCTTGTGTTTTTCTTTTAAGCAAGTAAGTGCACTAACAAGAGCTTATGCACAATATAAGCAATCATTTCATAGCATAGCAGATTATGTCAAAAGACATTCTAGTTAATGTATTGCCTGACTCAATAGTTTAGGTATATGACAGATGGCTTTACCCACTCTACAAACATCAAGATGCATTCTTTGGGAGGCTTGGAGTAGATATACCCTGGATTCAAACTAAATGAACATGGATGCATAGGGAAGAAAAATTCGAATTCTAATTTTCTCAATTGATCCAAATATTTTAAGATGTTTTTGCTTTTACCCAGTTTGCCAGTTCACTCATGACCACACCACTAGGTGAAGAGCTTCTGCTTACATTTAGCACTTCTAAACTAATATGATTATCTTAATCTGCTAATGAAGACAGTTCTGTGAGATAAAATGGGTGGAACACAATGTTGGACAAATTTTATCCCAAGTCAGAAGCATATGCATACTAAGGGATGCGCTATCAACATGCTCCTTTTGCATTGTAAATTCACTCTTAAGTGAACCTTAGAAATATGCAGTCATGAATTGCATGATGAACGTAGAGCAAAGTAAAACCTCACATCAGAAGGATCGCCATATAGGGTCCTTCATTTAGCATTTTCTTCGAACTATACAATGACCTTTGGCATGCTATCAAAAACCTATACACATCAGTTTTTCAGCACTTCCAGCATTCCAAAATCAATCAGATGTCGAGAATCGCTATTTTTCTGCATAGGATGAAGGATCTTACTTGAAAACTAATGTCAAATGATGCACTTTGAAAGCCTTATCTTTTATTTCTGCTACTAGCATGATAAGCAGAACCATTTTGCCAAAGCACACATGAACTTCCTTGAACATCTCCCTTGGATTCCTTGAATTCAAGTAAGAAAACAGTGGTGACACTATCAACCAGGAAATAATAATGACAAGATCATAACTCTTGAAAGATATCGCAAGTAGGAAATTCAAATGAAAATTGGGCAGTAGATCTCAAAAGAGCAAAGGTCAATTACCTACTTTATGTACCTTTGTTAGAAAATGCAGATCATTGCAGTATATTACTCATCCAAGAACTTTGTATAGTCCTGAAAGTTCCATTCATAGTCCTTCATTTCCTTACCTGCAATCTCATAATATCGATAAATCCGAGTTCCAAATAATTCTGGAATTATTTTGAGTGACTTGCATCCAATGATATTCAGTTCTTCCAAAAACTCCAACCTATCAAGGCCTTGAATTTCGACCAAGTTTTTGCACTCTCTAGCATCTAATATCTTCAGACTCTTGGATTTTGGAAGGAGTAGCCTTTCAATTGAAAGGCACCAAGAGACATTCAGTGTTTCCAAGGACTCCAACCTATCGAGGCCTTGAATTTCAGCTAATTTCTTGCACCCATGAAGATATAGTTCCTTCATACTTCTGGATTTTGGAAGGAATAGCCTTTCCATTGAAGTGCGCCCAGAGATATCTAGCATTTCCAAATACTCCAACCTATCAAGACCTTGAATTTCGGCTAAGCCTGCGCATCCTCTAAATGGTAAACATTCTATGTATTCTCTAGCTTGTAATTTCTTCAACCTCCCAGATTTTGGAAGGTCTAGCCTTTCAATTGAATTGCACCCTTCGATATCTAAACTTTCCAAATACTTCGACCTATCAAGGCCTTCAATTTCCGCTAAGTTTATACAACCTGTAGCTTTTAATTCCTTCAGCCTCCCGGATTTTGGAAGGTCTAGCCTTTCAATTGAAGTGCACCAGCGGATATCTAAACTTTCCAAATACTCCGACCTATCAAGGCTTTCAATTTCCGCTAAGTTTTCACAACCTGTAGCTTTTAATTCCTTCAGCCTCCTGGACTTTGGAAGGTCTAGCCTTCCAATTGAAACACAATAGTTGATATCTAGCCTTTCCAAAAACTCCGATCTATCAAGGCCTTGAATTTCGGCTAATGTGTCGTACTCTTGGCCTAATTTGTCGGACTCGTCAACATTCAATTTCTTCAGACACCCGAATTTTGGAAGGTCCAACCGTTTGATTGAATTCCCGGATGCGATAGTCAAGCTTTCCAAATATATCAATTTGTCAAGACCTCGAACTTCAAGTAGCTTCGAACTATTGCAAACATCTAATGTCCTTAGATGGACAAACTGTGAAACGTCCAGCATTTTGATAGATCCACAGAGAGAGAAGTTCAAGACTTCCAACTTGAAGGGCGTGTTTAGGGATTGTGGTGATTCCGATTCTTCAATGTCCGTCGGTTGGGAGCATTTTGAACTCTTTAATTGCGTTGATGGAAGCTCCTGGATGCACCGGAGATTATTGCAATCGTGAACTATTAGTTCCTTGAGATGGGCTAGGTGGGAAAGCGAAGGCAATTTGCGACTTTGACAAGTGACACCCAAATTTGTTAAGCCGGAAGGAAGCTCCGGCAGCGATTGGAGCTTGTAGGATTCTAAAAAATTAAGGCGTCGTAGGGAAGAAAGATTACACATGCTTTCTACCATTATCCGTTTCAGATTTCTGCAACCGAGAGCACGTAACTCTTGGAGCTTTCTCAGATTCCCAATACCATTGGGCAATTCTTTTATACCACTTTCACAAATATCTAGAATCTCTAGATTCTCCAAAGACCCTATGTTATTTGGTAATGCAGAAAGGGATGTAGTATGGGATAGATCGAGTTGCCGCAGTGCTTTTAATTTACCTATTACTGTTGGAAGCTCCTTGGGGCAGAAACGAGGAACGGAGCGTTCGGTGCCTGCGTCGGCGCCCACCGCGAGATAAAGCGCGTGAGATGAGCCCAGCTCCAAGCGAAGGAGGCCCTCCGTGTCTTCAATGTAAGCGTCGATTCGCTTCAGTCTTGTACACCCCTTGAGGATGAGAACCTCTAACTTCTCAAAAGCTGAGAGGAAGTCAGTATTTTCCAAGGAAAAACACCATGAAAGGTCTAGATATTTAAGCTTCTTTGCCATCTACGAAAAAAAAAAAAACAATAATGAATGTCGATGGGTGAGTGTAGAGTCATTATGATTCAAAAGAAAGCATAAAAGGAGAGGAAAAAAAAGACTTTAATTCTTACCTTGAAAAAACTCCATCCTCCCCATTTCTCATTTATCTCCATTCCTTCCAATTCGAGTACAGCTAATTCCTTTACGCAAAAATTGTTTACTTCGAAATTCGCTGGACATTGTCGCCATTGAAGCCATTTTAACTCCTCCATTAAGTCCTTAAAATCTCCACTTAAATGTGCCCCATCTAGGTGAAGGAATCTTAGACTCGTCAAATTCTTGAATTGTTTTTCTGTGTAAATTCTGATATCTCGCGTAGCTATCATGTAGGGGAGTTCTGAGTTGCATTCACTAAGATTGCATTCACTAAGATTAATCCCCTCAATTTTGCCCGTTCCCTATAAGCAAGAATCAAGAGTCATTAGTACTATATCCAACTAAAGTAATCAAATATCATTTGTTCATATTGTGATTGATGTGCATTAATGCATTCAAGAGACTAGCAACATGTAGATATGATTTTTCTTTTTATGCCAATAAACAGTATTTGTAAAGGCTAACAAAGTGAAGGATGTCAACTTCCATTTCGAAATTTGGCCATCATAGTCAAATCTTAAAAGGAATTATGATGTAATGGCTTGTATAGAGTAAAAACTTTACAACTTGTAATCTTCTTCTTTCTGGTACTGTAGGTTCATTATCATAATAGTTAAAGACATGCGTGCATTTAATCAAATTGCAAAGTGCAAAATCAAAATTTGGCTTGTCAATTTTAATAGATTTATACTTTTTCTCTTGAACTTTCACAAATACAATTACAATCACATACTAAATTATACAAAATAGAATTTGAGTAATTATCTCTCGGACTTTTTATGAAGAAAAAGTAAAACATTTCTCTTTTTAATAGTCATTGCGTGAAGTACGCTTGATGATATAAATATACAAGTATACACATGCATATATATTATATTTAAGGAATTTCTGTTCCTATCTTATTTGGTAAGTTTTAAATCAGTCCTTGTCTATGAATATTGGTAAATGATATTCCTAACGTAATATTACATAAAATTAGTGTCCCTTTCATTCTCCACTATGGAATAATGACTAAAATTTCATGAGAAATGCGGGCACCATTAGTCCTATTATCTCAATTTTAACATCTAGAGAATATAATTCTATGATTTATATATCATAAGTAGTTATAATTTATATATCATAACATCAGAATTGCACAATGCACCACCGGATAAAAGGGGAAAAAAAAACAGATGTTCCGACGACAAATTCACCGTCGCCACAGCCCAAAACGCATTTTACACACCTAGAAAAAAGTATCTTCGTTGGAGAACAAGCGAAATTGGCATGGATGAAAGGATAAATATAAGTGAGAAAAACCTCGGAAGCGGCGAGTCGGCGAGCAAAACTTACCCCACCACAGATTAGGTGTTCTTACGAAGACTTCTAGGAAAAAAGAAAAAAAAAAGGGTTAAAAAGTTGGAAATAAAACTCCTTATTTCAACGCATTCATGACGCTTCAAAGTGGAAATAACCGTTCCGACTACTCCAAAAGTCAGAACGGAAGGGGGAAAATGAAGAGGCCATGAGATCCCGGCCGAACTCTTTTTGATGAAAAAAATTAATTTCTCGCCATCGACTTAAATAATTGAAATAACCATCTAAAAGACTTGTTTGGAGTAACTTTTTTTCATCTTTTGTTTTTTTATTTTTTTTTCCTCAAGAGCATGCACTTTGGCTATTTTTTTAGTGGTATATCCCTGAAACTTGTTGACCCGCCCAATCGTACATGAGTTTTTTCGTAGTTTTCTGAAATTTGAGCGATGTTCTCTCTTTTGACGGAAGAGCAAGATATTCACTTTAGGTTTTTTTAGTTAGTTGCGGCGAGCAATCTATCTCGCCCTCTGCTTCAGCCTGTCTATTTCTTGCCAATGACAAAGAAGGACAATTGGATTTTGTCTAAAGGTATCTTGGGAGTACTTGTTAAGTAACCTGGCTGAAAAAAAAAATCTCTATATAAAATGGTTTTTATTAAAAATATTGATTCAACATAATAGAGAACATGAAAATCACGATAGTCATCTCAAAAGAAAACAAAGATTCTCAGCGAAGGGCCATTTATCAAGTGAAAAGTGATACGTGAAATATGAGATTTTACTAACTAATAAATCAAACAAGATATTTAATATGTGTGTGTGTGTATATAAGATATTAATATATGAGAGAAAAACCATAAAAGGAAATACTTTCTAAAAGGGAGCAACCTCCCTACTTTCTAATCATGTCAATAAAACATTCGGGGGCAATAATAGTGAAGGTTCATAGTGCACTAGAGCAAGCACTAAGTAGTGGACCAATATTACTATTAATCGTAGAACATGGACTAAATGAGAAAAAGAAACGAAATGGTTACCTTACTTTCCTTTAGCACTTTTTCAACTTCCTCATAGTCCCATAACCTACTACGGCACCAAGGCTTTAGTTGGTTTTCCTCACGAACTATTTCCCTCCCAAGATCTCTCAATTGGTCATGCATTCTAAATCGGTCATGCATTCTAAATAGGTCATGCATTCTAAGCATATCATCACTTTCACTTTCAACTTTTATTAATGACATGAATATCAATACTTCAATTCCCTCTCCCGGGAAAAAATCACAAGCGTCCCACATGTAGAATGGGATTGCCTTTTCTTTGCCAATGAAAAAGCAGGCGATATCCAAAAAAATTTGTTTTTGTCCATAGTCTAATGCTTCATAACTTATTCTTAACTTTTCCTGCACTTGTCTATTTGGGACTTTTTTTAACTTCTTTATCGTTTCTCTCCACTCTTTTGACTCTTTTCCACACAATAATGAACCAAAAATCTCAAGGGATAAAGGAAGTCCTGCTGCGATCGATACAACTTCATGAGTGAGGTCCTTAAATTTCCTCGGAGGAGAGTCCCTTCGAAACGCATGTTTGCTAAATAGAATCAAAGATTGATCCTTATCCATTTCCTGATGGTCATAAGGATAGTCCACCCCAACTTCTTCAAGAATCCTCTTGTTTCTGGTAGTAATAATGATCCTACTTCCCAAAGAAAACCAATCATGATTACCAGCCAAACACTTCACTTGATCGACCTCATCCACATCATCAAGAAGAAGAAGGACCTTTTTATCCTTAAACCTAGAGGAGATGAAATTAATCCCTTCATCCTTATTACGAACTTCATTTTTTTGATTCGATATATCATAGATTAATTGATTCTGTAAGTCATGAGCACCACGCTTCCATGATTCCCTTATATCAGCAATGAAGCTACGATGCTCAAATTGATTGGATAGCTTGTTGTAAATGGTTTTAGCAAGAGTAGTTTTACCAATGCCTCCCATTCCATGGATGCCAACAAATAGGAGGGCAAGAGATTTATCATCCAGAAATTCCATGACGCTCTTCACATGACTATCGATTCCAACCAAATTCTTAGAAATAATCAACTCAAACTTTTTCTTCAGTTCATTCAACACTTTTTGGACAACCGATTTCACCAACTCTACTTCAGACCTGTCAAATGTGACAAGAGTTCAAATATGTGGCAACAATAATTTTATATTGATTATCTATTGAGAACGTACTAATGAACAAATCTAGGACAAATTGAAAAAATCTAATCATTTTTGTCACACCTCCATGTACGCTGAGAATAAAAGTTTGAGAAATGCTTGTGTTTGTTTCACATGGCGTGCCCCCTTCCACTATTACTCCTACATAATTTATTATAGAAGAAACTTGAGGGCATCACTTATGAACCTTGAATATTGTATACGTTATGGACTTGAACCAAATTTTAGACTTGTTGTTTGTTAAAGATCTTAGGGATGACGTGGACGTAACTTGAAAACTTTCTAGAGCCTTTGAATAATCAAAAACCCAATAAGCCAACCCAGTATGAGAGTCAACAATCAATCAATAAGCAAGTCCTAACTTTTGGTGTGAGATGACTTCAACTCCTGTAATAACAATCCAAAAAGTCGTTCAGATTGTGTTATTGTGAACAATTTGAATGCAATCAAGGGGATTTCTCCTTTTTTGCACGATTCTACATGATTGCAAGTTTCTACTTGTGTTATTATTATAGATTGGTGTCCTTATCAGTTTTCATTGCCTCTAGGGATGATTTATTTTCCTTTTGCGTAACTATGTTCTTTGATTTTAATTGATCTAAGTAGAAGAATAGTTTTTTTCCCAAAATAAGAACATTGATTCAATATATTTAGGTGTATGAGATAGAATTTACTTGTTGAAGATAGGAAATACATTGAAAATTATTCAAACAAATATATAATTAAAATAATCCCTTTTTCCTTTTTTTATATTTTCCATCATCATATATAACTAATGAAACATTTCTTCGTAAAATAATTTTAATAGCAACTAGTCAACGATATTAATGATTTAATAAATGTAACTTGGGAAGATAAAGAATTATGGCTTTGACAATCACTATACACGGTATATGATGTTACGAGCTCTAAATAAAAATCACCAATAAGTCGTATAATCGCAAATAAATATCTAATCAGAAAAGTTTGTGACCATGACCAATGTGACGTACACTATAAACATGAAAAAAAAAATGGCACAATGTTACAAAATCTTTGGATATAAGAATAAAAACTCAATCAAAAAATCTTATCATTCAAGTGAATGGGATCATACCAATAAAATCTATAAGTAGATCAGTCAATATCATTAAAGCAAATTACTTAAAAGAAAAAACAAAGAATAATTTATAGAACTAATGCATCGCAGGATATTACTGCCAACATGATCTTTCCGTTTATATATATAGAACGTAAATGAAGCGGGTGAGAATCAGAACAACCAGTTAACACCTGCACATATTAAAAGAAAGTAGAGAATGCCTTGGTGAGAAGTTTTACCCATCGGCTTCGTATCCTTTCAAGTTGCTGACTTTAAGGAGTGCTTGCTTCCATTTCTCCAAAATCGCTGGGTCGAAAGAAGACCTCTTAAGCAAACGCTTCTCACGCTTATGAAATTCCTTTCCAAAACTCCCGATTTGATGTCCCACATCAGCTGGTTTCACTTTGTAGAATATAGGCAGCACTATCTGCCCGTTACTATTCTTGTGCTCCATTATTTGAACCAGTTCATTCAGGCACCAACTGCTTGTACCATAATTCACAGAGAAAATAGGGATCAGGACCTTACTATTCGTGATGGCTGCCATGAGCTCTGGTCTGATGTCCTTGCCTTGGCAAAGCTCGTCATCATCTCTGAAAGTGTGAATTCCAGCTCTGAGGAGCCCATGGTAGAGGTGATCGGTGAAGCCATCTCGAGTATCTGGGCCTCTGAAACTCAAGAACACCTCGTAGCTGTTTCCAGTCGATGCACTATTGTTAGTTTCTGTCGGAGACGAACCGGATCCAACGAAATTAGTTTCTGTCAGCACAGTCATCGAACCAGATGCACCAGTATCAACATCCTCTGCAATTCCACTCGCATTAGTTTTCCTCTTCTTAATGAGACGATGCATTTCGGCCTCTGACTCTGCCATTGAGTTCAGCTTTCAAGCCCTAAACGGAGAAAAGAACCGGAATGCCCCTCAGAAAACAGGAAATACCTTCTTGCCTCTTCTATCGTGGTCTGTTAAAATTTCAATATACATGAAGCGGTGGATATGTTCGGAAGATGAAAAGCGTAGAGAGACTTATGACGAGGCTGCGACAGGGATTCGCAGGAGAAGATGAAAGATGGGAGAGAGAGAGAGAGAGATTCGTCTGTCCGATATTTTCCAAACGAGTGCTCGGAATATATAAAAACATCAAAGCGTCGGGACAGTGAAGAGTCCCCTGCTTAGTCCATTGCTTGCACCGTCGAACCATCCTTTTCTTTTTCTCATTTGTTTTCCATAAGAGAAGGTATTTTTGTTAATTATATTTCAGCTCTTGATTCCACTTACGAATTTTTTTGGTTGTAATCCCATATGGAATTTACCCTTCTTACTTTAAGCCTTTTAAAAATTATACCATCAAACTAATAAACTTCATTTTAATACTGAAATGTTATATTACAACAATCACTTATTCTAAAAAAAATTGTATTATGTACATGTGTCAATGATCATAAATATTATCAAATTGTTATATATATTTATTTATTTTGTACCCGAGCATGAGAATAATGTATTTTTGGTTCTTGTTCTACCTTAATTTTCCCTTCTTTTTTTCTGTCAAACATTAATTTATCCTTCAAATCTCATAAATAAATCCAAATGCCTCCTTGCTTTTGCTTTTCTTTATCGTACATATATATTTTTTATTGATTTGATTTATCTGGTTGGCATGCACCAATAAAATTCACGCATTGCCTTGGTGTGGTGGAAGTTTCAATGCAGTGGAGAATTCAAGGCAATCCTACCTAGGAAGAAGATAATATGTGAGCAAGTTTCGGTGCACAGGAATGAAAAAAATAAAAGAGAATTGCTATTCTGATACCGTAAATTAGAATGGTCGATTCCATGTCTAATCCTATGCACAATCGAGAACTGAACTAATTACTAATTTTTGGAACCAAGAACTAAACTAATTACTAATTTTTGGAACCAGGGCCGTAGCCTACCTGATCTAATAAAACAAGTCACTAAAAATGAAACCTCTAGCCTAGAACTGAGAAGAAGAGAAAATAGATGAGGCCTACTACCTAAATATTATTTCTTTTTGTGAAAACATAATACTTTTGGCATGAATGCAAGCCCCGCAATGAGAACCTTTTTTCCTTCGTCCTAGAACATTAACGAACTATGAAAGACGCGTGGATGTATTTTTATGGCATTGGATAATAGTTGTGTTTGTTTCATGAAATACGTAGCATTTTTAGAAAATATTTTTTGGGAAACAATTTTCCAGGAAAACTAAAGTTTGACTGACAATATTTTCTGATATTTAGATTGTATTTGAAAAATGATTAAATGACATTTGGTGCCTCTTATTTTCAAATTAATTTGTTGAGTCTATGATACTTAATAAATGGATTTTTCTCGATTGGTTTAGTTAATCTAGAATTCGAACTTGCAAAATGAAAAATGAAAAGGAAAACAGAATTCGTACATGTTTTTTTTTTCCTGAAAATAGACATGATTTCCGGTTACATTTCGGGCCATTCATCAAGTGAATTAGCTAATAGGAATAGCCATCGCAGAACCCATGGAACCAAAAGGCCGAGAAACAATCAGGTCGAACTCAAAAGGAAATCGTGATGATCGTTTTTTTTTTTTTTTTTGGGATCTCCAGATCACTCTTGGATCCAGAAATAGCTGTCTCCACAGCCGATCACCCATAAAAAGCGCAAGGACTCAAGAACAGATCGCCACCAAAAGATCAAGCAGGGCTGGACCGAAGAGGCGGCACGAAGAAGAGCGACAGTTACTAAGGAGAGAGCGAACTCAGAGTCTTCAGCCTCCGCAGCTCCCCGACCCACTTCAGGAGCAAACTGAACTCCTTATACAAATACAGGTCCTTCACCGCGGAACCGTTCAAGGCCGGGGACAGCAGCGGGTACTCCGGGTTCTCCCTGGACACGTCGAGGCACAAATCGTCGTCCGAACCGCCACCGCCACCGCCGCCGCCGCCCCCGCCCTGGCCGGTGGCGGAATCGCGGGTCGGGCTCGGGGGCTCCGGGTTCTCGGGAGGGGCAGCGTCGCACTCCCTTGCATTGTGGCGGACCATGTTCGAATCGATTTGATTCGATTCGATTCGAACGAGAAGACGAGAAGAAAAATCGAGACTTCGGGATGGAAGAGAGATTTCGACGAGGGGAAGGGGACGATTCTCGGAATGACGAGCGGAATTTCGAAGAAATCGGCGGGGGAAGGGAAGGGAAGGAGACGGCGATGGTGAAGAAGATGAGCGTCGGTAAAGAAGAGCCGAAGAAGAAGGGCGAGCGAAAAATCGAAGGGAGAGCGAACAGCGTACCTCAGAAAAAGCGAAAGAACCTGGAACCGTGTTGAGCGTCGTTGAACAAGTGCCAGACCTTCAATGATGAAGAAGATCTGGACCTTCAATGGCGAAGAAGATGAGCGAAAGATCGAAGGGAGAGAGCCGCGTACCTCAAGAAAAGCGAGAGAGTCTGGAGAGGAAAAGGTGAGAAAAGGTGAAAAGGGAAAGTATTTTCACCTGAGGAGGAGGAATTCGTTTTTCTAAATTAATACATAATATTTATGTTGACGATAAAATATTCGTTGATCAAATCTTTTTTAAAGAATTAAATGATTGAAAATCAGGAAAATACTTTTTGGTAAAATACTTTTAGTGAAACAAACAAACCCAATAAAGATATAGTGAATTTTTTGAGAGAGCACAAGAAATTCTCAAGTTTTCAATTTTATATTTATATAAATAGATAATGTTTAGAACTTAAATAAAGCTTTTTTTAACCATAGAAACTTAAATGATTCTAACTCCACAAAAAAAATTTGGTCAAAAAATTCCATAAAGTTTATAGCGCTATTTCCTTACCTACATAGTATCAAAAGTAGTCTCATCTTTCGGATTATTATCATTTTTAGAATAAAGTATTTAATTTCAAATATGTTGAGTTTATATATATATATATTTCGAAATCAATAAATTTGACTTTATTTTCTTTAATATTATGAAATGGCCATGCTCTTGCATGTTATAAGATGATTTTATTACTGTGTTTGGACAAAATGATAATCTAGAAGGGTACAAGCTCCTATGTACACGCTTATATGGTGATTATATGCACAAATGTTCTAAGAAAGTAAACTTTTGATCATCATATTCTTGTGAATTAGATATTAATCCTAATAAATTTTTTAGCGACAAAACTAATCAAAAACATATTCATTAGATTGATTAAATGCTTTCGACCCTTGAAGAAATTAAATTCATTTCCCTAGATAATCTAAATCAATCACATATTTGTGTGCCCTTTTTTGCTAGTGAATTGATTAGTGAACTAATCTAGGTGGACTAATTCCCAATTTTCTAATCAAACACAGTTTCATTTTGGATATAATTTTCCATGTCATTTTTTAAAAGTGGATTTTTTAATGCCACGTCAAACAAGTAACAATATTGTTTAGCGTAGGATTAATGAGGTAAATTTGAGATTGGTTATTGATTTTTTTTCAGATAAAAAAATGTCGGTATATTTTTTATTGGACATTAATTTTGAATTTTTCAGATAAAAGAATTGGGAGTAGATTTACGACTGAATCCAAAGTTAAAGATTTTTTTTAGATAAAAAGTTTTGGGGTAGAATTAAAATTGGATTTAAAATTCGAGAGGTTTAGGAGAGCAGACCCATATAAAAAAGGGAAGAGAAAATCGAGGAGCTTCACTCGTTTTAATCACAAGGCGGATATGAAATTAAATAGCATTTATTTTTCTATGGGTTAATACCCTAAAAAAACCCCAAACTGGGTATACTTGTGATAAATTTACCCCAAACTATTTTTTTGACTACCAAAAACCCCAAACTGGTACACATGTGACAAATTTACCCTATGTTAGTTTTCGTTAAATTTTATTCTCAAATTATTAAGTTAAATGACACGTGATAGTTAACCAGTATACCAATTTAGGATTTTACGCTCCATTTGTCACAGTTTACAATTTTTGTGATTTTTTTGTGGTATTAATCCAATTTAACATAGAGTATATTTGTCACAAATTTACCAGTTTATGGTTTTTTGCTGTCAAATAAATTAGTTTGGGGTAAATTTGTCATAAATATACCAGTTTAGGGTTTTTTTTAGTCAGTCGGGGTAAATTTGTCACAAATTTACCGGTTTAGGGTTTTTCATGGTCAAAAAAATAGTTTGGGGTAAATTTGTTACAAGTGTACCAGTTTAGGGTTTTTTAGGGTATTAACCATTTTTCTATCTATCCCTTTGCCCGATGGTTGGGTCCTACCGGTCCTTACTTAACTTGAGGCTACTACTCTTCTTTTTACTTGAGGTTCTTGCCCTTGTTCGAGGCGAATTTGAAACTAACTATGAAGTTCAAAATTTTTTAAGACGAAAGAATTATGGGATGATTTAACATTGAGTCTAAAATTAAGGATTTTATGAGATAAAAAAAAAGTTATAAAAAAAAAGTTTGGGACAAAATTAAAACAGAACCTACAATTTGAGGGTTTTTAAGAGATGCAAAGGGAAAAGGGAGAGCACGCACCAGGAGAGAAATGAAAAGAAAGGAAAAAGAAGAAAAAAAGAAAATGAAAAGAGAGTGGGTTTTGCATGCAGATCTCCCCTAGATTTACTTCCATTCGCGGTGTGCTAAGCCATTTGTCTGTCTAATTGGAGTGGTTTTTGGAATTACAGTACAAATTAAAAAATTATATGAAATTTATATTGCGAAATTCAATTTTGAAGTTGTGAAGTTGTGAAAGTAAGGGTATCGTGAGGCTGTGAAGTAAACAAGAATTGATTTGAAATAACATTTTAATAGACAAGGTCCGATAAAATTTCAATACTCATATAACGATGGATTTGTTGGGAAGAAGAAAAGTGGAGAGAGACTTTCCTTTTCCTTTTGTTAAGTTATTTTTCACTGGAAATGGTATTTTTATTGAATATTTTTAAGCTCTTGATCCCACTTAAAAATTTAATCCCTCTCACTTTAAGCCTTTTAAATATTATAATGTTAAATCGATAAACTTCATTTCAATACTTATAAGTTCAAGGAGTTAACACATGCAATTATCAACATACTATATATATTTATTTTGTACCCAAGCATAATAAGAAGAATTTCTTCTACTATGGTTCTGCCTTAATTTTCCCTTCAAATTTCACAAATTAATCAAAATACCTTTCGCTTATGCTCTTACTTTATTATATATATATATATATATATATATATTAATTTGATTTATCTAATTCAATCAATTGGCATGTAGCAATAATTCAAACTTGCAGAGGTAGATATCAATTACTAATTCGTTGACTCGGACCACCGACCTTTGCATTTATAGTCTATGCCTTCATGGCGGGGAAGTTTTGATGGGGTGCATTTATAGTCGTTGCCTTCATGGTGGGGAAGTTTTTGATGGACAGGAGAATCCAAGGCGATCCTGCCTAGAAGAAAATAACATGTGAGCAACTTTCGATGCAAAAGCAATTAAAAAAAGTAAAATAAAAAATAAAAGAGAACTACTTTATTGATATCCGTGGAAAACGGTCATAATTGATGAATATGTACAAAGCATCAAGACAATTGCTGAGCCATTGAACTTTCTGTTTTAGGACCCAAAAAATAAACTTTCCTTTTCTTTTTTTAATTTATTTTTCATCAGAAAAGTTACATTTGTTGAATATATTTAAACTCTTGATCCCAATTAAATAAAAATTTACCTTGATCATATTAAGCAGCCAATGGCATTGAATTAGACCCATAATAAATATAGTCTATAATGAAGAATAGACCAAAAGGACTTCCAATGATACATAACTTTTTTACACACATCTACCTTAATTTTGTTAGTAATTGAATATGATGGCAAATAGAGTGGGAAGTTTTTCTAAATATAAAATAGGATATGGACAACGACTTGAATTCATCTAGACAAGAAACATGCATATGCATGGACCATTGATAAATTTTATTATTTCTTGGACTAATTAAAGAGCAATCAATGTTGAATAGGAATCGGTACGAAGATAAATATTTTCATAGCCCTTACTACACGTCTTTGAAGGTGGAGATCACTTTGAAAACAACTACTCCGTACTTTTTGTCTTTCCTCTTGTCTAACTTCTTTTCCAAGTAGACTTTTCAAATCATGATGACTCTTTCATGTTCCTTTGCACTGCTTCCCTCACATGCCCGTGACATGGATTTGCTGCAGAAAATTAAAAGTGGAAACAGAGATTCGTCCGGTCCAATATTTTCGACACAAGTGCTCACAGTAGATGAAAACATACAAAGTGTCAGGACAATGACCAGGGCACTCTTAGTCCACCGCTTGCACCGTCCAACTTTTCTCTTTCTTTTGTTAATTTATTTTCCATCAGAAAAGGTGTTTTTGGTTAAATATATTCCTGCTCTTTATCACACTTAGAAAGTTATCCCTCTTACTTTGAGCCATGTTACCTATAATCTTCATTTTAATAGTGAAATGTTGTATTATTAATGATAGCTTATTCTAAAAAAATATGTTATCAACACGTGTTGAGGATCATAAAAAAAATATTAACATGCATAAATATATGTGTGTATATATAAATATATATTCATTTAGTACTGTAACATAATGAAAAGAATTGATTTTTTGCTCAGGTTCCGTCCTAATTTCTCCTTCAAATCTCATAAATAAATCAAAATATGTTTTTACTTTTACTTTACTTCATATATATATTATTGATTTGATTTATCTAATCTAATTAGTTGATATGTATCAATAATTTAAATTTGCCGAACTGAATATAAATTAGTAATTCATTGACCGAACCATTAGACATGCATTTATGGTCGTCGCCGGTGGACGTTTCAATGCACAGGAAAACTTTCAAGGAAATGCAGACGCTGCAAAAGTAGATTTTCAATGAGATTGCAACTTTTTTGCTCCTTCTTGTTTTTTCACGCGTGCCCTGACAACTCTCTCTCTCTCTTCATTTATTCTTTTCACCTCCTCTGTCCTTCCTTTTCTTTCTTTTACATTGCAGGCCACTTTATCAGTTTTTCTTTGTAAAATCTTTCTCTCTTTGACCGACCATAACCTCTCTCTCTATCTCCTTTTCTTGGCCCGGAAGAAAAGCTCCATCTTTTTTCTTTTTCGAGCTCCCCTTGGCAATTATGGTATGCGGAAAAATGCCCCACCCACTCGGTCGAGAATCCTCTGCTTTTTCATGCCTAGATTTTCTTGTCTTCTTTGGCCGTGAATTTCGATCTCTGAATGTCGAGATTGCGCCCTTGTCAAAATGGAAATTACTTTCTTGATCTTGTTCTCAAGGTTTTTGCTGCTATTCAAAACAAATTTGGGACTGGATATAAAATTTGAAAAAAAAATTAGACGAAAAAAATTGAGGGTCGATATAACATTTGGTTTTAAGTTGAGGGTTTTTGAAACAAAAAAAAAAATTCGGGATAAAAATAAAATTGAACCTAAAATTTGAGAGTTTTTAAAGAATTAGGACCATATAAAAAGAGGAAAGAAAAAGTGGAGGAGCTTCACCTCTTTTTATCATCCAGGGGCATATTTGTAATTAGATTGCATGTGATGAGTTTATTTCTACCCCACTCCCGATGGCTCGGCCCAGGAATCCTTTTCCTTCCTGAGGCTACCGCTCTTCTCTACCAAGTTTTTGTCCACTTCTTATTGCAAAGGAGTGGCTAGCCCACCAATTCTTTCTCTACTTAATTACGAAGTTACTCAAATTTATTGATGTCACAATTTCTTAATCAACCCAAAGCCAAATTAATAAATTAAAATTTTCAATTTTTTCCAATTTTTTTTTGCTTGGTTTAGTTTAGCACTTGCAATATTCCTTCAACACCTAAATTGTAATGTGTGTTAATTCAAATATTTATATTATTGAATGGAACTAATACGTGAAATGTTAATTCATTTATATTAAACTATATTTTAAATAACACTTTAACATAAATGCATGCAGTTCCTCTTAAATAATGAGGGTAGCTATTTGAATGAAAATGTAAAATAAACGAACAAAGGGTTGGTCTAGTGGTAGCATGCTAATCCCACACGGACTTCACCTGCCAATGGGCAAGGGTTCAAATCCTGGCAAAAAGCCCTTGTTGGAAGGGAAGAAATCCTTGATGCTCAATCCCCAAAGTAGTTGCGTACTTTAGCCACCATTTTATTTACCAAAAAATAAATAAATATAAAATAAGTTTTATTTACCATCCAAAATACACCTAGCCATATTATTCTCATTCAACAATTTATTTTATGTAGATCTATTCCCATTAAATAATGAGGGTAACTATATTTGAAAATATGTTAAATAGATTTTACTAGTCACTCAAAATATATCTAAGCATATTACTATTGTTATTCAACTTGATTGGTACAAGAAGTGAAGCATTTTGTATGCTCAATAGAAAGAAACTTTATTCCAATATCCACTTGAATAATCGATGCTATTTAAATACCACCAATCCAAACTAAACCATCGATACTTGAAATTGTGAAGTGTGAAAAAAAAAAAAAGAGTGCTTTTGCATTTCACGAGCACTCCTGTTCATACTATTGATTTACAATACTTTATAACTACTAAATTATCACATCAATTAAAGAGCTTAATTGCATTATTCTCTAAAGCTAATAAACTCTAGCTCGTAAGTTGAGAGTACTTTGCCTAAAATCGTCCAATATAAGAGGCACCAAACATGAATGTAATATATCAACCTATGCATTTTTACCACTCTTATAGAAGAGCATTAGGTGTATTTACCATGTCATTTGTTGCAATACTAACATATTCAGCCTATTAATATATTCAATAGTCCATCATCAGTTTGATGTATTAAAGTTGACCTCTGATAACAACTAACACAGTTTTACCGAATTCAACACAGTATTGTCATTAAAAGGCAATGTCATGACTTTACGTTTTTATCATATTATTAATTCATTATATGCATGCTATTTAGTGCCGTAAATATTGCTTTAAGTTTATATTTGTGATGTTCATTTTTTCAAACTTGTTTTTCCGACATCATATCGTGCAGAAGTTTGACAAACATCATGGCCCTTCAAGTAAATTTTCTCATGAAGTCTAGACTAAGGCTTCTACAATGTCTTTGGCTTGAATTATACTTGCTGGGTAGGGGAAGATCTTCATAGGCTCTCTCAATCTTCCTAGTATAGAGCAGAATCCCAATAGTCGGGAGAGGAGCAATAAGTACGCAAGGCAGGCCAACCTCAGGCCAAACAACAAAATGCGTCAGATAAGTGTTCAGTATCGAAGTTGGAAGTGTCATCTCTGACGTGACCAACATAAGTGAAATCTAGCCTAAGAAATGGCATAAACATCTAGAACTTTTACAAGCATAACCTCGCCTTGGAATAGTTGTTTACTTAACCAGCTCATTACTTCCCAAGCAATAATGATTTGCTATCAATCTACCATCAAATCCCTTTAATAAGAAAAACTGCTGTATGAGACGCAAGAACAAGGAAGGGACTCATTGCTGAATATGACAGACCTTATAGCTAAATATTTGATTTGAACAGACAAGACACTGACAATATTTTCGATTGGGAAGACACCAAATATACTAAAGTGCAAAACCCCATCTATATCTCCACCGCAAAGGCTATGCAAACATTGCTTTGAAGAATTTGAGAGCTCTACAAATGAATCTTGAACCTTGTCAGTTAAACCAGCATCTCCGGGTACTAGTCCAGGCATTCGAGGAACTCCTAGAGCTGGAGGGAAGAATTGAGTAGTGCAATCTTCAAATGCCAAAGAGTTACCAGAAGCATTCTATAAAATAAATGAATAATTACTTTCCAGTTGGAAAATAAAAAGGTGAAAAAATATGAGATCAGAGCTAAAGAGTCAAACAGATCAACAAGTTACAGATGATGCCAAACATACGCATTCAAAAAATCTTCCATAAACCCATACTAAAGCTGTTGGACTGTGAAATAAGATTCTAAGTTTGAAAAAGAAGTATTTGAGAACACCACACTAAAATAACTACTTAACTGCAAACGAAGCATTATGAAAGGTGTGAGCCATAAGATATCTGCTATTGGTAATAAAGATCACGAAATCGTACCAACTTTTAAGTTGAAAGATGCCATACTCCATTTACTTGGGCATCCTCCTCCCAGTTGAGACACACCCCAACTGCCATACTTCAAGCTTCTCAAGAGTTTTCCATTCTGCTTCATATTTATACCCTGTTAGAATGATTATACCGCAGTTTGCATAACTGCTGCAAGCACTAGCATGTCAAAAGCAGCACCCTGCACATTTATAGTTCCATAAAGACAGCTACTTTGGTAAGTAACATTCATTATGTATAAACTTCTCTTCTCAGCAATTCTTGTGGATCCATAAGTGCTATATTAGATTTGAATCAGATTTCGGATCCATCTATATTGATTGACTGCAATCCAAGAAGTGGATGATTAGTCATAAACTGGTAGAAATCTCAAAGAAACAGAATTGCAGCATCCTCAGCCATGTACTCAGCCATTCTACTCATGACCAAGCAGCTATGGCTTGATAAAAACATAACCAGTTATTTACAAACTTTTCCACCCACAAGCATAATTGAGGCACACACAAATCCCATCATTTAAGGGTCACCTAAATTATTACCTTCCTAATTTGACTGAACTGAACAAATTTTTAACAATTGAAAGAAGCTATTAATTTTCATGAAAATGAGCATCTCATGAATGAATGCTTCAGTACAACACCTTCCACCTAGACCATAGATGTAGATTCTCACCACAAGCTGGACCCCAGCACACACTATCCTGTAATTTGTCGTTGACAATTGAAATAGTCTCAACCATCGATGACAACATTAGCAGCGAAGTAAAAATCTTGTCCTACACGAGAATGCAATTGAGCACATCAATAAGATTCAACTCCTGAAGTATATAAATCTATTAAATGAGCATATTAATTCTGTATGATATGTGATTAAAGTAACTCACTGCTGATTTCACTGATTAGATATGAGTCAATCAATTTCCTTGATTCATAATTTAAGGCATGTATCAAACAATGTAACGTCAAAAACATTTCACGGCTTTGATATAGGACTGAGTTCCACAATAAAGAAATAAATATTTAAGCATCACATGCAAAATTGACCAAGCAACACACCCAGGGTTTCTTAAGCATCATGCCAAAGATGAATTGCATCACACGATCTGCAAAGCAAACACTTGCCAAGTTCAATAACAAGAAACATTGTTGGAGTATATGTAAGATCCTACTATGCAAGCTTAAAAAAAGAAAGAAAAGGAAATTTCGTAAAATCCTAATAATACTCAAATCCTAGTTGATAATTTTAGAGATTAAACTTCAAGAAGAATCCTGATCCTTGTTTGAGTTTCAAAGTCAATCTTCACCAAAAACTTGGTAGTCATCCTGCATGATTTTGTTGGCTGCATCAGGCTTAGTGGATGTTTTGATTGTCTCATACTCAATTCTATGAATGGGAATCCAATTACAATACTATGTATAAGATCTTTGCGTCCTTGCAGTCAAATGGGTACTCATTGGGCAAAAGAAAAATAATTTGTAGCAATATTTCATGTCTGGAGATAATAAAATTAGTTGAATTTGAAGTATCTTTGTGATTAGTTATTATCTAATAATTAATTTACATATGTCATGGAATACCAATCTCAAACATTATATCAGATTTTATGATTCCATTGGATGAAAATCACGATCCACAATCGAAAGATTTAATTTTTTTATTCATGACTCACATTTCCATGTGACCACTTAGGTGAGGCTACCTACTTAACAGTTAATTAATAAACGAATATTGTTCCATGTTCAAAGTTCAAACCGCGAAAGACAGATTGACTCATGTAATCTATATAACTAAACGATAGAGCCAACTTGATCAACAACCTGACCTATCATGACCTGTTTATATTTAGTTCAGTAAGTTCTCTAATAAAAAATCATACATAAATTTGGTTTCTTTAGTTGTTACATATTATGATTTGATCACACCATATAAATAAAACATTTCATGTAAACCTAGGATTTTGTAAGCTTATGGCTAGTGCCTTTCCAAACTTATTTGACATTGATGAAGATATGCATATGGTACATATGTCACGTAGGTCATGTTAGGATGGGAATGACCCATTCAATTCAATCAAATTAGTTAAACGGGTTATACATCTCTTGCCTATTTAACAAATGGGTCATGTTCAAATAGAATTTTCTAATTTTTTGTTAATCTTATCCTGCTCAGATTGACCTATCTACCAATCCATTGTTAACTTGACATTGAGGGACATGACCAATAAAAATGGAGTGCCACCTCTATTAGAGGCTGAATGTTCAGTTAGCAAGTTTGTTGTTTGCATTGCATCATGCAGATTTTGAGCAATTCAGAATATTTCCCAAGAGAGACTAGAGAAAAACACATTTTGATGATAAAGTTCAGGAGGAATATCTAGTTGAGAAGTAATGAGGGTAACGTTCAAGTAACAACATAGAAAACGTAGTTCAAGTAACAACATAGAAAACTTACTTTGACATCATGCAGTAAAACTGTACCATCTTCAAGTCCCAAGACAACAACCTTGCCATCAGGACACTGGCATAATGATGTTACACATTTACCTGGAGCAGACTAGAATGATTAAGAGAAGCTAGTATTGATGACACACATTGAAATGTGCAAAGAAAGTGAATTCATTGTAAACGAGAGAGAGAGAGAGAGAGAGAGAGAGAGAGAGAGAGAGAGAGAGAGAGAGAGAGAGAGAATATTTTGTCCCAGTAAAATTAATAGAAGAAGAGGAAAGATAGAGGATAGACATTAACCAACAAATTGTTAATCAAAATTTATGAAGTGAGGGAAAATGTAATAACTGTACAAAATAACCGAGAGGGATATTAGTCACTCGATATGGGATTTCTTTGAGCTAGTAGGTCATCTAAAGCAAGGGAGTCTATATCTTGTTGGCAGCCTCCAATCCAATATCATCAAAAAACAAACCTTTTTGTTCAATTATGGAACCTCAAGGTGAAGTGGATGCACGAAAAATTACTTCAGGTGAGGATTACTTAATAGTATTTACAACTTAGGATCTTAAGAGAAACCATTCAAGGATTGGCTCTAGTACTATAGTGCACTCAAAACATTCTCCATATCCAGAAGACAATATGATGACCGAAGCATTGAGATGTTTCCAGAGAAAAAATCTCCTCTCTAAATTTTTCCGGTGAGAATAGACATCAAGGACTACCAAGGCTAGGCATCTAATTCTAAGTTCTTACAACTTTGAATTACGAAAAGATTAAGTCATATAAGAACCCAATATACTTGGATGTAGCTCCCCTGACCCTCCTAGTCTTTTTGCTTTCTCCAATTTCTACTCCATCCGTCTTGACCAGATTGTCATACAAGTATGCAGCATAGCTCAAGATATATCCTATTCAAAAGTTAGAACTCCCACCATCAAACTTGATTAATCAAACTGACGTGACGAAATGCCCCCCAGTAATGACAAGAAGATAAATAAAACTTCAAGCAATACAAAATGTAAGAAACTTTCTGCCTATAGTCTATATTTCAGTATCCAATAAATCTCTCCTTGCAGGGCATGCTCAGTCAGTTAAAGAATGCTCAATCAGTAAAGGAAGAGGAGTCAGCAGTAAAATTACACTGTGAGAGTCATAATCAGGAATCTAAGATCTTTTCAGATGCCTGATGACATTTAGATAATATTCTGCAGTGGCTAAACCTGCCAACTCCAAGTGGTAATCAAGCATTTCTGCATCTGACAGAGCTAGTCTGTCTCGCATACATGGCATCCCCTCCAATTCATGTTAGTTATTTTCATGGACACTTTAACTGGCGTACGAAGAAGGGCAACAAGAAGGCAATACAGGAGTATGGTACACTTACAGTCGGGGTAGATGACTGACCGGCTAGGTTATGGAAAAAATCTCGCAAAGGCAACAACCTGGTCGAGAAGTTAATAGGAATCTATGTGCCTATAAATAAAATCCCTTCATTCAACTAATACCAGCTTGGAATTCCTTACTCGCAGCTAAGTCATCTCTAGATTTCCACTCGCATCACCATCATTCACTCTTCATTTCTGTGTAAAAGACCAACTCCTTAGTTCGACAGAACTTCCTCATTTAGACTTTCAACCACTTTTATCTCTAAATTCATCCAATTATCCATCGAATGCAATTTGAACTAGATTGGCATTACAATGGTCCTATGGTGAAAAAGGAAGCACGTTTAGGAAAAGCGAAAGAAGTAGAACGAGATAAGGCCAATGACTCAAAGAGCAAGCACAACAAGCCATCGTAGAAGAAATGAAAACACTAAATAAAGGAAAAAGGAGAACTTTCTTGAGTCGAAGCAATACCTAGGAGAGATTGTCCACAGCCTCTGCCAATTGAAGCAATGAAACACCCAAAGCACCCACCTTCGAGTGCTCTGTGACCATCGCCAGCAAATCCTTCTCCAGATTCCACTCACCCCATCTTCACCTGCCAATCGGAAATTGACCAAACCCCTCACAAAACCGAATCGACCTGCCCATTAGGTCACCAAAGAATGCCTAACGGGAGCTGAGCCTGAGAAGCCAGGCGGTTTGTCAAACTGAAGCTGAAACGGAAGCACGCCAGCTTAAATGTCAAGACGATGGGCCAAGCTCGAATTCGACCAAGCCATTTGCCATCACCATCCAAACTCCTAGCGCTCGGCCGAATGTTTATACTCGACCAAGCCCCAGTTGGTGAGCTTTATGCTAAACTCCTGTTATAAGGTATGCACATGCGTCAATGATACAGTAGGGTGAAAAAATGAGATCCAATGTCTTTCTTTTTCTCTTTTAACTGGAATTAGACAATTCACCTTGTTACAAGGTACAGTTTTGCTATACTAGGAAAATCTCATTTCTCCACTTGTGCATGCAGAGTTAGAGACTTGCAACTGGGCAAAGAAAATAGCACGCATAGTACCTCTGCTGCAAGTGATAAAACCTAAGCACATCCAACAATTGAAAAGCAAAAGAATAAGATAATTTACTCTTCCTTCCAAACACGATTACAAAAGCCCTGCAGGTATGTGCTTTGAGAGCTATTTTGGTTCCCGACTATATGACAAATTAAGCGATGCAAAAGCTTTCAATTGTTGAAATAGTAGATCTTATATACTAATTCTAGTCAACAATTGCTTTTTCAGTATTTAGAAAATAGGACACAACTACTTTCCATCAATAATTATCATGATCTTTGGAATCATGCTTATGCAAAACTGAGCAGGAAAAAGACTGACCCTAAACCAGCTGCTCTTTCTTTGGTCTTTTTGGTAGTTATTCTTAAGGCACAATGGGTATTTGCACCAGTTGTCATTAAGCAGAGTTGCAAACGATGTAAACCAGATTCCTTGTGCTGAAGTTTGGAATGAACTTCCTTAACTCCACGAAAGGGAACAATGAATTATCCATAAGTATGAACCAAACGTGTTAAATTTGAAATCAAAATCAATCTGCTCACCCGAAGGCACAATTTACCAATCAAAAGCTTAGTCACATTCTGCAGCTTCTGAAGCAGCTCCTCAACTAGGCTGCAATACCCTTTGTAAAACTCAAACCAATTTCGAACAAAACAATTAGTTGGCCTTCCAAAATCCTCGCCTCTCATAAAAAAAAAGTTCAACTCCGCTTCAATCAAGGATGAGACTTCCGCTAGCAGCTGCCTCATCATACCAAAAAACCCTCTCAAACGCAATGACAGGACAGCAAAAGAGGACTCGAAATCTCCAAGGGAAAAACCTCATCAAGTGCATACCAAAAGCAGCTATGGACCGCAATTTCCCTCAAAGTTCTCGAACAAAGCTTGATGTTTTGCTTCAGACCGTGGCATCCAGATGCCCTTCAACATCTCATGCATCACCTCATCGGTCACCTCCGAGTCACAGATGGACAGGGACCTAAGATTAATCCAAGCAATACTCCTACTAAACCAGAAGCTCCGGAGCCTCATATGCAGGTTCACCAGCTAAGAGCATTTATGAAGGGGCGGCGGTACCGCGAAATGGCCGGCCGTCTCGCACGGCCTCTTTAGTCATATCGAATGAGAGGTCCTTGACATGGTCGTCGACGGCAAAGCGAAGCCACGGACTGAACTCGGGCGCGCAACGGTCGAGAAAATCGACGTCGACGTGGAACTTTCTCTAGTCGAAGCAATTACCAAGGGAGATTGTCCACAGCCTCTGCCAATTGAAGCGACGAAGCACCACCGCCTTCGAAGTCCTCCGTGACCATGGCCAGCGGGCAAATCCTTCTCCAGATTCCACTCCCGCCATCTTCACCCGCCAATCGGAAGAAATCGAGCTGAAACCTCACAAAAACTAATCGGAAAAAAAAATCGAATCGCCGCCGCCCGTTAGGAGGTCGAGAAAGAACGCCCGAACGGGAGCCGAACCGGAGAAGCCAAAGCGGTTCGTCGGAACTCGAAGCTGAAACGGAAGCAGCCCGGCGACCCCCTGCTTCGTCGGTCTCCATTGCTAGAGAGAATGCTCCGCAAGCAGCCCGAAAACTGCAGGCACCGGCTCTGCTGGAACGAACCGCGAGGAGAGTACGGACAGCGACGGAGGCGGTTGAAGAGCGAGGCGAAGGATGGAAGAGCGAAAGAGAGGAAGGTAGGAGGCCCCCCCCCCCCCCCCCCCCCCCACTGGAAGAGCGAGAATTCCCGGCGAAAGATTGCAGGCAGAAATAGAGGGACCAAAA
Source organism: Eucalyptus camaldulensis (assembly GCA_019915185.1). Lineage (NCBI taxonomy): Eukaryota > Viridiplantae > Streptophyta > Magnoliopsida > Myrtales > Myrtaceae > Eucalyptus > Eucalyptus camaldulensis. The sequence continues at coordinate 9,588,592 of JAHSVA010000013.1, read as the reverse complement.
GAAGAGAGAGAGAGAGAGAGAGCGAGATTTATTTTAAAGGGCCGCCACGGGATCAAATGGGCCGGTATGGGCCGGGCTGAACAAATAGATCCTTGTCAAACACTTTTGGGCCCATGGAGGCTGAAGGATCCTCGCCCGCCGGACTCATGGGAAATCACATTCACGTCGGTGCAAGTGCGGTGGACTAATTATTGAAATGTAATTTGGAAAAAGTGATGCGATAATCCTCATAAAATTTTGAATTAAAGATAAATCTTAATGAATTATTCAACGGAATCTTATGAGAGCAAATGTTCATGCCTGCTTAAATGCCGTGACATCAAACCTTTCAAAAACTGGAGGGAGAGCCTGCAAATTTAGGGTTCTCCACTGAGTTTTGGCTTCGGGCGAATTTTTGGACCTCTAGCTAACCCATACATGAGGCAACGATGATGGGGCTTTGCTCATGTCGAAAAACTGAGTAGAGTTGGTCAATTGACAAATCAAATCAAAATATTGAGTTTTAATCAATTTGGAATTTTGAAGAAGGCCTATTCTACAAATGAACTACGCTCTCTCTCCTTTGCAATCAAAGAAAACATGTACCGTTTACTTTTAAATTGGTATTTTCCTTGATATTAGGAGGCACGTAATTCAATACACAATCTGTAATTCGCCATATAGGAGCATAAGTAAATTATACACATAGGTGTTTGGTGCAATAGACACAAGTTGTCTTCTAGACATTTCCTATCATTAGTAAAGCTTCTCCCCGTTTTCCCTAGTCATATTTGTTTTTCTGGCCATCTCTTCTTGTTTTCTCAGTCCTTGAAACTTTTAATTGCAATTTCTCCAAAACGATCTTGTGTAAAATAGCTAATGGAATTTAAAATTTATATGACATTTGCATTGACAGTAGACCTCATAACAATCATTCGTTTTGTTAGTAATAATATTATCTCATCTTATAATTAATGTTCGATGTCAATATTTCTGCACTTGCATAGGTAAGATTACTTCCTTTTTCGGAAGAGAGGGGAAGAATACATTGAAGACGTGAATATTTGGAAGGGCAATAAATAAAAAAGGATTTAATTTTATAATAAGTTCAGCTAAAGTTCACAAAAAACCTATCATCACGAAATATAATAGACATAAGAAGTGTCACATCAGCACATTTTACATTCATACATTCTTTCTCCTTCAGATTGGCAATAATTCCAAGAAAAAATAATAATACAATTAAACAATTTTAAATTCTTGAATGTTTATACATCATTAAATTAAAAGACTACATTATAATCTTTATTAAAGATACAAAATCCATTAACAATATTGTGAACATAATCTCATGACGTTTGTTTTTTCGGTATAAATCTCCTTTATCTTAAACCTACCATTTATTTGAGGATTCCAATTCTCTGAGATTGGAATATAGCCTATGTTCTTGATTGCTACCTTGAAACCATACATCTTGCTAGACACGTTCTACACAAGAATGTATTTTGTCCATTGGATCGGATGCATCATTTAACAATGACACGTTAAAAAGTGAGTCAATCTCAAGTGAGAGATTTCAACGTGCAAATGTATGGTTCGTTGCTGCCGTCGCCGCCGGAGGCCGACCGACCGCCGCCGCTGGTCGTCGCCGGACGCCGCCGGACGCCGCCGCCGCCGCACGTCCCTGCCGGTTGACCGCCGCCGGCTGACTGCCGCCGGCGATTGCCGCCGCACGGCCCATCAGCCGCCGTCGACCGTCGGCGGTCGGCGTCCGGCGGTCGACGGCGGCTGATGGGCCGTGTGGCGGCAATCGGCGGCGGCAGTCGGCCGGTGGCGGTCGACCGGCGGGGACGTGCGGCGGCGGCGACGTCCGGCGGTCTACCGGCAAAAATAAAAAAAAAAACAAATAAATATAACAAAGAAACTGTTTTTTACCAAACGCATTTCTATTCTTTTTCTATTTCTAGAGTAAAAATTTTGTGTAGTTATCAAACGGGTTTTTTTACATAGAAATTATTCCCCAGAATAGAAATAGAAAAGAACTATTTCTGAAAAGAAATTGTTCCCCAGCCAAGAAATGTTCTCATGCACACCCTAAAAAGCAGCATACCACATATCCATAGTTAAGTAAAGAAAGTTAGATTGGTAAGATAACATTCATTATGTATTATGTAAAAACAAACCCTCTTCCAAGCAAAACATAGTCCATAAATTAGATGATGGTTAATAAATTTGTGGAAGTCTCAAAGAAAGAAATGCAATAGTATCAACCAATTCGTAGCCATCATACTCATGACTAAACAGGTATAGCTTAATGACATAACCAATTATTTATGAACTTTTCCACCCACAACCATAATTAAAGCACATACAAATTCTATCATTCAGGAGTCACCTAAACCATAACCTTTTTAATTTGACTGAATGTATTTGAGTTTCAATATTCAAAATAAACTACTAATTTGTTGAAAATGACCATGTCACATATGACTGTTTCTATTGACACCATCAACTGAGAGTGTAGATCCTCACAATGAGCTCGACCTCTGCAAATGCTATGCTGAAATTTGTCATCAACATTTGAAGCATTTTCAATCATCAGTGACAACATCAGCAGCAAGGTGACAATTTCCTATCCTACATGATAATGCAATTAGCCACATCAATTAGATTAAAGTCCTAAAGTGTATATATCTATTGAATCTATTATTAATGTGTGACACGTGAAAACAACAATTCATTTAGGCTATATATCTCTTCTAATTTGCTCATCTGTTTAACAAATGGCCATGTTCAATGATCTAATAAGATTTGTTAAGCTTATCCTGCTCAAATTGACCTATCTAACAATCCATATATACTTGACATTGGCAAACATGACCAGTAAACATGGATTTCCATCTCTATTAGCAGCTGAATGTTCATTCAGCAAGCTTGCTATTTGCATTGCATCATTCAGCTTTTGAGCAATTAAAAAATTTCTCAAGAGAGATCAGAAAAGAACACATTTTGATGATAAAGGATTCTTGCAAAAGGAATTTCTCGTTGAGAAGTAATGAGGGTAACGTTCAGCAATAGCATGGAAAAGTTACTTCTACATCATGCAGTGAAACTGTACCATCTTCAAGTCCCAAGACAACAACCTTGACAACAGGTCCGCAGCATAATGATGTTATACGTTTACCCGGAATAGATTAGAATAATTAAGAAGCAGTATTGATGATACACAATGAATGTGCAAAGAAAAGTGGGTTCATAAAAATAAAAATTAAAAAAACCAGAAAAACAACAGAGAGAGAGAGAGAGAATAATTTCTTCACAATAAAATTAATAGAAGAAAAGGGAAGATAGAGAACACGGTAAACAGGAAATGTTGATCAAAATTTGTTAAGTAAATCAAAGTGTCATAATAGTACAAGATAACTGAGAGGAATATTAATTACTTTATATGGGATTTCTTTGGGCTAGTAGGTCATCTACAGCGATGGAAATCTATAGTTTTTTGGCAGCCTCCAATCCATTATCTCAATCCAAAAACGAATCTTGTTGTCCACTTTGAACCTCGAGGAGTGGATCCATGAAAACTTACTTCGGGTGAGGATCACAAGGGTACAAGCTACACAATTGACGATCTCAACAAGAAGCATTCAAGGGTTGGCCCGAGTAGTATAGTGCACTCAACATGTTCTCCAAATCCAGAAGACGATATGAGGCATTAGATGTTTTGGGGAAAAAAAAAGCCTCCTCTCCAACTTTTTCCATTGAGAATAGATAGCAAGAACTGCCAAGGATAAGCATCTAATCCTAAGCTCTTATGAATTTGAATTACCAAGAGATAAAGTCATACGAGAACTGAAGATACTCGGATGCAGCAACCTCTACACTCCTAGTCTCTACGCCTTCTTCGATTCCTTACATTATCCCTCTCGACCAAATTGTCATACAAGTATGTAGCATAGCCTGAGATATCCTCTTAACAAGTAAGTTAAACTCCCACCAGTGAACTTGATTAATCAAAATGATGCAACAAAATGCCCCTCTCTAATCAGAAGAAGATAAATTTATTTATTTATTTATTTTTTTTGGGTCTGATGGATAAATTTACTTCAAGTAGTACAACATGTGAGAAACTTTACAGCCTATACTGTACAATCCAGTATACATGGAATATCTCCTTGTAAGGACGCTCAATCATTAAAAAAGAGGAAGAGGAGCTAGAAGAAGAGTTACATTTTGAGAAACAAAATTAGAAATATGTGGAAAACTATATAGATGCTTGACACCATTGGGATGGTATTCTGTAGGGCCTAAACCTACCAACTCCATGTGGGCATTAAGCATTTCTGCATCCAACATACCTAGTCTATCTAGCATCAATGACATCCCCATCTCCCCCTCCCAAATTCAAGTTATTTATTTTAATGGACACTTTAACTGGTGTATCCAGAAGGATGACAACATGCAAACACCGCTTACCATTCCAAGGATGCATTGCTAGAGTTTAAAGAAGTCGAAGAAACATCGAGCTCCTCATCCTTTGATGATTTTTCCTCCTTTTAGAAGCGTTGTGCAAAAGCTCTCTTGGATGTTACAGCACTTACATCAACCAGTGGCATGATAACTGAATCCTGCCAGTGAGTTAGATGAAATCAATCCAGTAAGTAACATCAAATGAACTACTAGTAGTACGAAGAAGTTTACAAGTCTCTTTGTCAAACTCGATATTTTTTTGAACTCTTTGGATCCAACTAATGGGGTAGCTAACATCATTGACCACAAAAGCTTTGACCAGATTAGTGTAGTGTATTCAACTCAAGTTGCTTGCTTTTGTGGGACATAGTACGATTTCCTACCTTTATCATTATGTGCTATTCATGCATTAGAATTAATGCAAGAGAGTTTTCAAATGGCATATAAGGTACCGAAAGGTTTCCTCAAGAAACTTCATGAAGATGCTTCCTGAGTTTTCCTTTTTAGCAAGTATATGAACTAACAAGAGCTTATGCACAAAATAAGGAATTATTCTACAGTACAGCCGATATTGTCAAAAGACATTCTGCTAATGTCTTGCTTGGCTCAAAAGTACTGGTATATAACAGATGGCCTAACCAACTCTACAAATATCAAGATGCATTCTTTTGCTAATTTGTCTGTTCCATCTGTTTAAATTCCCTGCAAGTGTCTTTTGCAAATATTCATTGTCCCTAAATCCTCCAAATTGCAGTAATTTTGAGGCACAATATGGCGTGTAAGACATCTTGCTGACTTGACCTGACCTGACAGAATACATCAAGGCAAAAAGAGCAAGAAATTACTTTTATCTTCCAAAAATGAGGAATGATAATCAACCCATCAATTTTAACCCTTTCTTACCATGTGGATCATTAAAATAGTGCTGGACCAACCAAAAAAAAAAATATCACGATTGACAACCAGCAAACCACCCTAACTTGAGTCACCTTTATCTATTTGAAGTGCTCTTAAGTATTTATGAAAACTGTAGCAAGATGACATGAAATGAAAAACTAACCACAAACCAAGAGTCATTTACAATTGCACATCATCAATTTAGCAACTAATTCAGTGCTAGAGCGCATGAAAACAATACTAGGCTTGACAACATATCATTCTGACATTTAAAGCATGACAAAGTTCCATCACACCACAGTATTAGAATTCTTTGGCACATAAATGAATAGCACAACCCAATGAAGGCCTACCAAAATAGTTGCCAGAGTACATGAAGGAAATACTAAGCTGTCCATACCACGCAGTATCCGAGGAATACTAAGCTAACCAACTTTCTCGCTTTGAAGACAAGGAGACTGTTCACAACATTTGCCAATAGAAGCGACGAAGCACCAACTTCGAGTCCTCTGTGACCATCGCCAGCAAACACTTCTCTAGTTTCCACTCCACTATCTTTACCAGCCAATAAAAATCGAGCAAACTTCACAAAACCGAGTCGGAATAATTGAGTTGACCGCCCATTAGGTTGCAAAAGAACTTGAGAAGCTAGTGGTTTTTCAAACTGAAGTTGAAACAGAAGCATGACGCATAGTGGTCCTAGTGCTGGAACAAATCACAAGGATATGAGCAAAAAGAGGGCTTGTGAAGGATAGAGCTACCGACCAAAAAAAAAAAAAAAAGGATAGAGCTCAAAGAGCCCAGAGGAAACGTGGCCTGACAACATGCAAACAACCTTTGATCATTCCAAGGATGCATTGTCAAGGTTTGGAGAAGTTCAAGAAACATCAAACTCCTGATCCTTCTATGATTTCGACTCCTTTTAGAATAGCCTTGTGAAAGCTCTCTTGGATATTTCAGCATTAACATCAACCGGTGGAATGATAATCAAATCCTGCTAGAGAGTCAGATAAAATCAATCCAACAACTAACATCAACGGACTACTAATAATACTCCAAAGTGTATGGAACTCTGTTTGTCAGACTTGATTTCTTTTTGAACTCTTTGGATCCAACTAATGGCGCTTCTAACATCATCAACCACAGAAGCTTTGATCAAATTAGCATAGTGTATTCAACTCAAGATGCTTGCTTTTGTGGGACATAGTATGATTCTTTTCCTTATCATTATGTGCTATTAATGCGTTAGAATTAATGAAAAACAGCTTTCAAATGGCGTATAGGATATTGAAAAGTTTCCTCATGAAACTTATGGAAATGCTTCCTGTGTTTTTCTTTTCAGCAAGTAAGTGCTCTAAAGACATTCTAGTTAATGTATTGCTTGACTCAATAGTTCAGGTATATGTCAGATGGCTTTACCCACTCTACAAACACCAAGATGCATACTTTGGGAGGCTTGGAGTAGGTATATTGTGGACTCAAACCAAATGAACATGGATGCATAGAAAGAAAAATTTGAATTGTAATTTTCTCAATCAATCCAAATATTTCAAGATGTTTTTGCTTCTACCCTGTTTGCTAGTTCACTCACGACCACACCACTAGCGAAGAGCTTGTGCTTGCATTTAGCACTTCTAAACTAATATGATTATCTTAATCTGCTAATGAAGACAATTCTGTGAGATAAAATGGGTGGAACACAATGGTTGGGCAAAGTTTATCCCAAGTGAAAAGCATATGCATACTAAGGGATGCCCTATCAACATGCTCCTTTTGCACTGTAAATTCACTCTTAAGTGCACCCTAGAAATATGCAGTCATGAATTGCATCATGATTGTAGAGCAAACTAAAACCTCATGTTAGAAGGATCGCCACATAGGGTCCTTCATTTAGCATTTTCTTCGACCTATACAATGACCTTTGGCATGCTTACCTATACACATAAGTTTTTTAGTACTTCCAGCATTCCAAAATCAATCAAATGTCGAGAATCTCTATTTTTCTGCATAGGATGAAGGATCTTAATTGAAAACTAATGTCAAATGATGCGCTTTGAAAGCCTTATCATCTATTTCCACTACTGGCATGACAAGCAAACCATTTTGCTAAAGCACACATTAACTTCCATAAACATCTCCCTTGGATTCCTTGGATTCCTTGAATTCAAGTAAGAAAACAATAGTGACACTATCAACCAGGAAATAATAATGACAAGATCATAAATCTTGAAAGATATTGCATGCAGGAAATACAATACAAATGAAAATTGGGCAGTAGATTTCAAAAGAGCATAGATCGATTATCTACTTTATCTACCTTCAATAGAAAATGTGGATCCTTCCGGTCTATTCCTCATCCGAGTCGTCCATATAGGATGGACATGTTCCTCCATATGTGCCATATGTAATCCAATAATATCGATAAATCCGCGTTCCAGATAATTCCGGAATTGTTTTGAGCGACTTGCATCCAATGATATTCAATTCTTCCAAAAACTCCAACCTATCGAGGCCCTAAATTTCAACCAAGTTTATGCAGTCTCTAGCTTCTAATATCTTCACACTCCTAGATTTTGGAAGGTATAGCCTTTCCATTAAAGTGCACTCTTTAAAATCTAGCCCTTCTAGGTTCTCCAACCTATCAAGGCCTTGAATTTCGGCTAATTTGTCGCATCTCTCAACATGCAATTTCTTCAAACCCTCGAATTTTGGAAGGTCCAACCATTTGATTGAATCACAGGATGTGATAGTCAAGCTTTCCAAATATATCGATTTGTCAAGAACTCGAACTTCAAGTAGATTCTCGCAATTGTAGGCATCTAATGTCTTTAGATGGACAAACTGTTTGTCGCATCTCTCAACATGCAATTTCTTCAAACCCTCGAATTTTGGAAGGTCCAACCATTTGATTGAATCACAGGATGTGATAGTCAAGCTTTCCAAATATATCGATTTGTCAAGAACTCGAACTTCAAGTAGATTCTCGCAATTGTAGGCATCTAATGTCTTTAGATGGACAAACTGTGAAACGTCCAGCATTTCGATAGATCCACAGCTCCAGACTTCCAAGAATTCCAACCTGAAGGGTGTGTTTAGGGATTGTGGTGATTCCACTTCTTCAATGTCTGTCGGTTGGGAGCATTCTGAACTCTTTAATTGCATTGATGGAAGCTCCTAGATGCACCGGAGAAATCCGCAATCCCGAAGTCGTAGTTCCTTGAGATAGGCTAGTTGGGAAAGCTAAGGCAATTTACGACTTGTATAGGTGACGCCCAAATGTGTTAAGCTGGAAGGACGGTCCGGCAACGATTGGAGCTTGGTGCAGTCTGTAAAATCAAGGAGTCATAGGGAAGAAAGATTACACATGCTTTCTACCATTATCCCTTTTAGATTTCTGCAACCGTAAGCACGTAACTCTCGGAGCTTTCTTAGACTCCCAATACTGTTGGGCAATTCTTCTATACCACTGTAAGAAATATCCAGAATCTCTAGATTCTCCAAAGACCCTATGCTATTTGGTAATGCAGAAAGGGATGTAGTATGCCGTAGATCGAGTTGCTGCAGCGCTTTTAATTTACCTATTTTTGCCGGAAGCTCCCTAAGGTGGAAACACGCACCCAGCTCCAAGCGAAGGAGGGCCTGCATGTCTCCAATTGAAGCGTCGATTCGCTTCAGTCTCTTACACCAATTGAGGATGAGAACCTCCAACTTCTTAAAAGCTAAGAGGAAGTCCGTATCTTCCAGGGATTCACAATATGAAAGGTCGAGATATTTGAGCTTCTCTGCCATCTGGTAAAAAAAATAAAAATGATTGTCGAGGGGAGTGTAGAATTACGATCCAAAAGAAAGCATATAAAGGGGTGAAAAAAAGACTTTAATTCTTACCATGAAAAATCTCCATCCTTCCCATTTCTCATTTATCTCGCTATATGGCAATTCGAGTACAGCCAATTCCTCGACATGAAAATTGTTTACTTCAAAATTCCTAGGACATTTTTGCCATCGAAGCCATTTTAACTCCTCCATCGAGCCCTCAAAATCTCCACTGAGATGTGCCCCTTTCATGCAAAGGAATCTTAGATTTGTCAAATTTTTGAATTGTTTTGCTGTGTAAACGTCGCCATCTTGCTTGGCTACTTTGCCGGAGCCTTCGGAGTCGCCTTTACTCAAATCAATGACCTCAATCTTGTCCATTCCCTATAAGCCAGAATCAACGTTTATTAATACTAAATACAACTAAAGTAATCTAACATTATTTGTTCGTATTGCGATTGACGTCCATTAATGTGTTCAAGATGCGAAGATATGAATTTTCTTTTTATGCCAATAAACAATATTTATATAGGCTAACAAAGTGAAGGATGTCAACTTCCATTTTGAAATTTGGCCATATACATTCGGATCTCAAAAAGAATTATGATGTCATGGTTCATTCAAAGTAAAAACTTTACAACTTGTAATCTTCTTCTTCCCCATACTATAGCTTCATTACCACACTAGTTAAGACAAGCGTGCAATGCAAGGAATTTAATCAAATTGCAATGTGCAAAATCAAAAGTTGATTTGATCTATTTTAATAGAAATATATTTTTTCTCTATGTACATTTCACATTAATTTTGTGTATATTACTCGACTGTGCTACTTAATAAAAAAATATAACACATACTCTTTTTTTTCCATTGGAGTAATAACTAATTACAAGAAACTGAATATTGTGACTATAGTTATATTAATATATTATGTACTTGTTATTTACTAGTAGTAACTTGAGATATTCTTAATTAATTATTTTCTAATTATAAAAAACTAAGACAATAATATTAGTTATGTTAATATTCTCTATAACTTATTATTTTATCGTAAATTTTAGTTTAGCTATAGATTACAATTTGATATATTCATAATCATAAATAACTTATTAGCTATATTGATAATCTCTACAACTTGTGACTTTATCATAAATTTTAGTTTAAATATAAATTACAATTTGATATAATCATAATCATAAATAACCGAGTTACTCAAATATAATAAACATATTAAAAAATTAATTGTGGAAAGTGCAAAGCATTTTTAGAAATGAGAAAATTGAAGCTATTTTTGGCTACAAGCCTACATAGAATAGCTATTCCTTGGCCGCAACAGGAATAACTACTCCTGATTTTGAGAGTATAGTAATTTCTAGCCTATTTTTTTAATCAAATGAAGGAATAATTGCTTCATCAAAATAGAATGGAAATAGAATAGTTATTCCTGAGAACCAAATTGTAGCAAGCTTTCACAAAATAATAATAATAATAATTCTGCATAAGAAGTCGAGAAGTAATACAGAAAGTTCATGGACTTTCACATGTCATTGTCTTAGAACCAGAAATTTTGCTATTGTACTTCACAATGTTGTACAAGATTTCATGGATACTCATACGTGAACAACATAATAATTTGGGAAGGATTTAGATCTCAACACTCAAAAGAAATCCATGAGAAGAGTAACTATAAAAAGGAAAAAGGAAGAAATCTTCAGCATAAGTAATCTACTCAGATTAGTCATTGCTTCCAAAGAAATGCTCAAGTGACTATTATTAATTGACTATAAGATTAACAGTTGGTTGTAGGTCACAAAAAAACAAATAACAGATAATTAAAAATTATTGTAACATTCACTCATTTAAGAGTATGTGGCTTACATGTTATAATTATTATAGTACCCCAAAGACTATTATGTTAGCAGGACTTTTTCCCTCATTAACTTCCCTCTCAAATATTAGAATGCCCAATCTATCTTCAAGACTTCTTTGCGTGGTGTGTAACCTTTTTCAACTTAAAAAAATGGATAGGTAGGGTGTGGCCGAATCCCGAAAATAAGCCAACCTTTTGTACTCGGACAAAAGTCGCAAAACCTTTCAAACATCAATCAAGCATAACCTTCAGCATCTACGACAAAGATAACATAACCTTTCAAACACACACACACACAAAAAGCCAACTGTTCGGCTGTAGAGCAAAGTTGACACCTAGTAAAAATTTCAACTATTATAATGATTAAATCGCCATGGATGAGCTACATTGTTCATTGTGCTAACGTACACAGTGACCCATGTCAACCCACACCAAAACGGATGTTGCGTTTTACTTTATAATAATGTTAACAATTTGTTACAAAATTCCTGGCTTTTTGTAAAGAAAAAAAGTGTCATAATTAACATGGTTCATTGTGCATATCCGCACAATGAGCTATGTCGAATGACTCGAGGTGATTTAAAGTGAAAATAGGCAGAATTGATAGTTGGTGTCATTTTTGTCCCATGAGTAAAAGGATTAGTTTGAAAGGTAACGTCATTTTCATTCCACATTCAAAATGCTGCGTCCTTTTAGGATTTTTTTCAACTTGTGTGATCTTTATCCCAATCACAAAAAGTCATACTTCTTTTATTTGGTCTGTACTCATTAATATCCAATGGGTGAGTTACGAGTGTGTTTCAATTATGCTTTACACGTCTTTCATTTTTTTGTTTATTTAGTAAGGCGTCCTAGTCCTTTGTCACTGCTTCGCACTTGGCATGCATTTTTTTGCATAAACACTTCAACAAAGGAGAGTATTGGGTGACCTCTCACGTCGCTTTGCCATGTTATAGGACGTCTTGTACAAGCAATCTTTCTACAATGCACTTCAGGTGCAACACTTGAGAAGAAGGATGTGGAGGAAATTCTTCATTTCCTTGATAGATCTCAAGTGGCATTTCGATCGAACCTACGCTGGAGGGTCCTTCTAAAGGTTCAGCATAATTGTAAAAGGAAGAGGCTGAGAGTTGTGAGTGGCTAACCCAGCCTCCTTCGTCCCTTGGGACCAACAAGGGGTAGCAGTACTTTTTCAAAATAAAGAAGGATATTTGGCATTTGTTTTTCAACCGGAAGTGGTGCAAATTGTGGTTCTTTCAGCTGCTTGTATTTTAGATAATATATATGAAAACAACTTCGGATATTTTCATTCAATGTTGAAATAAACTGAAAAGAAGAACTTATATCATTTTTAGCAGAACCACTCTGATTTCAACTTACGATAGAGCCATGGATGAAGAACGAAATGAAATCATGGAAGAATACTGACATAATTATATCAAACTGTAACTTTTTAGCTGTAAAATTTAGTTATATCATTATATTTGTATATAAAATATACAGCATATTCATTTTTCTTTTGCTTAGTTTAGTTTGTTTTATCATGTAGTACGAAAGACATAATACATTCACACTGGCTTTGAACTTGTTAATCTATGAATTGGCTCTTGTGATTATACATACGGCGCACGTTGAGACTGTAAAAAAGTGCGAGTCTTTTGATCAACAACTAGAGTCAAACCAAATGATGGATTAAAAAGAGCAGAGTCGCAATCATGATTAATTCACAAATGCAAATACAATCTCATGCTTAATAATACAGAATAGAATTTTAGAGTATTTATCTCCTCGACCTTTAATGTAGAAAATAAGTATCCCTTCCATTCTCTATTATGGAATAGTGACTAAAATTTCATGAGAAATGTGGGCATCATTAGTCCTATTATATTAATTCTAACATAAGATTTACATATCCCGATCAACTATGGTTTACAATAGTATAGTCAAGTTATTTATTGCATGTGTCAAGGACACAACTAAATCAATATAGATATTCAAGATTTTTGTCAATATAGAATACCCCAATCAATATCTAAAAAGTTTGAAAGTACCTCATTCTTGAAGATAACTCTGTAATATACACTTGTTTAAGAAATATCTTAGATAATACTTACTAAGAGAGAAGCAACCTCCTACTTTCTAATCATGTCGACGATACAAGGATACCAATATTAGAAAGTTTTATGTTCACTAGAGCAAGCACTGAGTTGACGACCAACACTACTCTAGCAAGAGAACATGGACTAAGGGAACAAAAGAAGAGAAACGGTTACCTCATTTCTCTTGAGCATTTTCAAGGCTTCCTTGGAGTCCCATAACCTGCTACGGTGCCAAGGCCGTTGCTGGTTTTCCTCACGTACAATTGCCCTACCAAGATCTCTTAATTGGTCATGCATTTGGAGCCGAAGATCATCTCCAATTTTTATTAATGACATAAATCTCAATACTTCAATATTCTCCCCTGGAAAAAAGTCACAAGCGTCCCACATGTAGAATGCGATTCTCTTGTCAACGCCAATGAGAAAGCAAGCAATATCCAAAAATATTTGTTTTTGTTCATAATCTAATGCATTGTAACTTATATTTAACTTTTCTTGCACTTCTATACAAGGGTCCTTTTCTAACTTTGTTATCATCTCTCTCCATTCTTTTGATTCTTTTCCGCACAATAATGAACCTAAAACCTCAAGGGATAAGGGAAGTCCTCCAACGGTGGATACAACTTCACGAGTGAGGCCCTCAAATTCACTTGGAGGAAAGTCCTTTCGAAACGCATGTTTGCTAAACAAAATCAATGATTGATCAGGATCCAATTTTGTAAGGCCATAGTTGTGGTCCACCCCTGCTAATTCAAGAATTCTCTTGTTTCTGGCGGTAATAATGATCCTACTTCCCAAAGAAAACCAATCATGATTACCGGCCAAACACTTCACTTGATCGACATTATCCACATCATCAAGAAGAAGAAGGACCTTTTTATCTTTAAACCTGGAGGAGATGAAATTAATCCCTTCATCCTTATTACGAACTTCATTTTTTTGATTCAATATATCAGAGATTAATTGATTTTGTAAGTCATGAGCACCACGCTTCCATGATTCCCTTATATCAGCAATGAAGCTACGATGCTCAAATTGATTGGATAGCTCATTATAAATGGTTTTAGCAAGAGTAGTTTTACCAATGCCTCCCATTCCATGGATGCCAACAAATAGGAGGGCATGAGATTTATCATCCAGAAGTTCCATAATGTTCTTCAAATGACTATCAGTTTTGACCAAATTCTTAGAAATAATCAACTCAAGCTTTTTCTTCAGTTCACTCAACACTTCACGGACAACCAATTTCACCAACTCTACTTCAGACCTGTCAAATGTGACAAGAGTTCAAATATGTGGTAACAATAATTTTATATTGTTTATCTATTGAGAATGTAGTAATAAACGAATCCGGGATAAATTGAAAAAAATTAAGAATTGTTTTTGTTACACCTCCATATATTATCTTATATGCTAAGAAAAAAGTTCGAGAAATGCTTGTGGTTGTTTCACATGACATGCCCCCTCCACTATTACTCCTAACATAATTTATTAAATTAGAAGAAACTTGAGGGTATCACTTATGAACCTTGAATATTGTATATGTTATGAATTTGAACCAAAGTTTAGACTCGTTGTTTGTTAAAGATATTAGGGATGATGTGGACGTAACTTTGAAAACTTTCTAGAGCCTTTGAATAATAAAAAATCCAATAAGCCAACCTAGTATTAGAGTCAACAATCAATCAATAAATAGGTTATAACTTTGGTGCGAAACGATTTCAAATTCTATAATACCAATCCAAAAAGCCGTTCAAATTGCGATATTGTGAACAACTTGAATGCAATCGAGGGGATTTCTCCTTGTTTGCGCAATTCTACACGATTGCAAGTTTCTACTTGTGTTATCATTATAGATTGGTGTTCTTATCAGTTTTCATTGCCTCTAGGGATGATGAGTTCTTATACTTTGTTTTCATTTTGAGTAACCATGTTCTCTGATTTTAATTGATCTAAGTAGAAGGATAATTTTTTTTCCCAAAATAAGAACATTGATTCAATATATTTAGGTGTATGAGATAGAAATTACTTGCTGAAGATAGGAAATGTATTGAAACTTATTCAAACAAATATATAATATAAATAATCCCTTTTCCTTTTTTTATATTTTCCATCATCATCTATAACTAATGAAACATTTCTTTTGTAAAATAATTCTAATAGCAACTAGTCAACAATATTAATGATTTAATAAATGTAACTTGGGAAGATAAAGAATTATGCCTTTGACAATCACTATGCACGATATGATGTTACAAGCTCTAAATAAAAATCACCAATAAGTTGTACTATTAATCTCAAATAAATATGTAATTAGAAAAGTTTGTGACGATGACTAGTGTGATGTACACTATAAACATGAAAAAAAAAATGGCACAATGTTACAAAATCTTTGGATACAAGAGTAAAAACTCAATCAAAAAATCTCATCATTCAAGTGAATGGGATCATACCAATAAAATCTATAAGTAGATTTGTCAATATCATTAAAGCAAAACACTAAAAAAAAAAAAGGAATAATTTATCAAACTCATGCTTCGCAGGATCTTACTGCCAACATGATCTTTCTATTTATATATATAGAACGAAAATGAAGCGGGTGAGAATCAGAACAACCAGTAAACCACCGCACATATTAAAAGAAAGTAGAGAATGCCTTGGTGAGAAATTTTACCCATCGGCTTCATATCCTTTCAAGTTGCTGACTTCAAGGAGTGCTTGCTTCCATTTCTCCAAAGTGGTTGGGTCAAAAGAAGACATTTCACGCAAATGACTCTCATGTTCATGAAATGCATCTCCAAACCTCCCGGTTTGATATCGCACTTCAACTGATTTCACTTTATAGAATATAGGCACCACTAGCTGCCCATTATTATTCTTGCGCTCCATTATTTGAACCAGTTCATCCAAGCAGCAACTGCTTGTACCATAATTCACAGAGAAAATGGGGATCAAGATCTTACTATTCGTGATGGCTACCATAAGCTCTGGTCTGATGTCCTCGCCTTGGCAAAGCTCATCATCGTCTCTAAAAGTGTGAATTCCAGCTTTGAAGAGCCCATGGTAGAGGTGATCGGTGAAGCTATGTCGAGTATCTGGGCCTCTGAAACTTAAGAACACCTCGTAGCAGTTTCCAATCGACACCATCAAAGAACTAGATGCATTATTGTTTATTTCTATTGAAGACGAACTAGATCCAACGAAATTAGTTTCTGTCAGCACAGTCATCAAACCAGATACACCGGTATCAACATCCTCTGCATTTCCACTCGCATTAGTTTTCCTCCTCTTAATGCGATGATGCATTTCGGTCTCTGACTCTGCCACTGAGTTCAGCTTTCAAGCCCTAACAGAGAAAAAAAAACTAGAATGCCCCTCAAAAAACAGGAATGCCTTCTTGCCTCTTCTATTGTGATCTGCTAAAATATCAATACACATAAAGCCGCAGATTTGTTCGGAAGATGAAAAGTGTAGAGAGACTTATGACGAGACTGCGACATGGATTTGCAGGACAAGATGAAAGGTGAGAGAGAGAGAGATTCCTCCAGTCCAATATTTTCCAAACAAATGCTCCGAATAGATAAAAACATCAAAGTGTCAGGACAGTGACCAGTCCCCTGCTTAGTCCACTCCACTACTTGCACCATTGAACTATTGTTTTCTTTTGTACATTTATTTTCCATAAGAGAAGGTATTTTTGTTAATTATATTTCAGCTCTGGATCCCACTTTGGAAATTTTTTGGTCATAATCCCATATGGAATTTGCCCCTTCTTACTTTGAGCCTTGTGAATATTATACTATCAAACCGATAATCTTCATTTTAATACTGAAATATTGTATTATAACAATCACGTATCCTAAAAAAAACTATCTTGTTTACGTGTGTCGATGATCATAAATATTATCAAATTGCTATATATATATTTATTTATTTTGTACCCAAGCACAATGAGAAGAATGTCTTTTGGTTCTCATTCTACCATAATTTTCCCTTCTTTTTTTTTTTTTTTGGGTCAAACCTTAATTTCTCCTTCAAATCTCATAAATAAATCTAAACGCCTTTTTGCTTTTGCTTTTCTTTATTATACATATATTTCTTTATTGGTTTGATTTATCTAATCCAGCTAGTTGGCACGCACCAATAATTCAAGCATTGCCTTCATGTGGTGGAAGTTTCAATGCACAGGAGAATCCAAGGCAATCCTACCCAGGAAGAGGGTAACACGTGAGCAAGTTTTGATACACAGCAATGAAAAAAAACAAAAAAAACCAAAAATAAAAGAGGATTGCTAATATGGTATCGTAAATTAGGGGTGATCGATTTTATAATTACTCCATTTTACAATAGAAAGAAGCTTATCCTGATATCCACTTGTAACAATGCAAGCTAAAAGAATTATCAATGCTATTTATATACCAACAATCCATACTAAAATGTCACTAATTGAAATTGTGGAGTGTTATCCTCATACCAAAAACCCAAAGCATTATGGAGCAAAATCTAGAATTTACGATCCCTCCCCAAAATCAGGGTGTTCATGTGGAACCTTTATCAAAATGCCCTACCCACCAAAGAAAATTTAGCCAAGAGGAGAGTCTTACCTAAGACGATGTGCTCTCCCTACGTAAAGTGACTCCAGAAACAGCAGAACACTTGTTCCTGCTCTGCCCCTGGACAAAAGGAATATGGTCGGATCAACGACTATGGGTACAAATGCGAAGTACAGGACTAACAAGCATGGATCGGTGGTTTATGGAGTATGAAAGCAACCTTCCTCAAGCCCCCGAACCCGAAATATTGAGCGAAGCTCTCTGGTTCATCTGGAAAGAGAGAATGACGCTGTATTTCGAGCAAAAACGCCAGATCCGCAGGGAGTTGTAGCCGATATGCTTGCGATGAAGAAAACTTCAAAGATCAGATCCCACTGCAGAAGCGACACACCAGCACAGCAAAAGACATACCTGTGTAATGGAAACCGCCGGATCTGGGATGGGTGAAGATAAACGTTGACAGAGCTTTCAAAGCTGCAACAAACGACGGATCTGTGGCTGAAGTATGCAGGGACGCCCACGGTGTACTGTTTGGTGGCTTCGCTCGAGCGGTGAAACTCCAATCAGCTTTCCACGCGGAAACCCAAGCAATTTGTGAGGCTCTGTAGTTTGCTGCGAAGTGGGAAAAAGAAAAGAGGGGCACGCGTATCTACTACAGAATCTGACCGCCTCACAGCAGTTCAGATGGTTTTGGGGTTAGATCCTGCCCCTTTGGGAAGTCAACGAGATTGTGAAAGAAAACCGGGCCGTGCCATCTTCACTACCTCCTTTATGCTTCACCCATGGACTGAAAGACCTAAATACTTGGATCGTTAAAGCCCAACTACGCTAGTATCTATTTCGGAACTGGGTTTCAACTTTCAAGTCCCCCACAATCACTTTTGGATGTTCTTTGTTTTGAAGCTCATTTAAGTCGTTCCTCTTTATTATTTACTAGAAATGAAATGAGAATTTAAGGACATATTTGATAACGATTCTGTTTTCGGGAATAATTTTTATTTGAAAATGATTTTTATCTAATTATATTCCCAAAAACAATTTCTGAGCAAAAGAACGTATTTGATAACTATCTGAAATTTCAATTCCTGAAATAGAAATGCATTTTGTAAGGTTTTTAAATTCTTTTGTTTTTTTTAATTTTTTAATACTTTCATTATATTTTTCTTTTTTTTCTTTTTTCCTTTGCTTTTTCTCTTCTTCTTCCTCCTTCTCTATAGTTGATCGCTGGAGGCTCACCTGGCCTAAGCAAGCCTTGGCCTCGCTAGATCTAGGTGAGATCGAGCCTCGCTCAGGACGCGCAAGGTTGACCTCACCCTAGCCTAGCGAGGCTAAGCCTCAATGTGGTTGTGCGAGGCTCAATCGCCTGGCAATGGCTCCGCGAGGCCGAGCCTCGCCCAACCACGGTGAGGCTCTAGCCGACGAGCCTCACTGTGGCTCAGTGTCATTGGGAGCTAGCAACACTCCGGCAAGGTCGCCAACCATAGCCAGGGCCGGTGACTGGCCAAAAGGAAGAAGAAGAAAGGGGAAGAGAAGAAAAAAAAATAATAAGAATTGATTCTAAAAATTATTTTCGGGAACAAGAAGTAATTTTTTCTACTTCTTGATTATAATCTAAATCTATTTCTAGGAACAAAAAAATAGATTTTTATTCCTAGGAACAAAAATTTTATCAATCCCTAAGGCAAATACTACAAACATGCCACAAGCTCAAGAATTCCATAGGATCCTACCAATATTTTGAAACAAGTAAGATTGCATTCCTTCGGGGTAGCATGTGAAAATTGAAAAGGTGGAAACCCCAAGTTATGCAAGGCATGGGAAGCAAAGATACAAAAAAGTCATGCAATTTCTCTTTTTTGCTCCTTCAAAAGCATGACGATATCAACAAAACAATGTGTTATTGTCAGTATTCCATTGTAAAAGCTTGGGAGCGAAGTCAGAAAGAAGAAAGAGATGATCAATATTTTCCCTCAAATGCTTTCACACAATACTATTCTATGAAAAATCAAATTCCGTTCCCTGAGATTCTCAATTGTAAGAATCTTATTGCAATTGGTGCGCATTTACTACAAAACTTACACTCCCAAGCAATGGAATTTGATTCTCACTTACTGGTGTTGTATGAGTAAGCTTTTGGATGAAATGTCAAGGAACAAGGAAGCTTTGGTAGCAGATTGTTATGATTTAAACAATGAAATGATCATTTGGGATATTGAGTTCATGAGCCAAAACCAAGATTAGGAGTTCAAAGCTTTTGCCTACCTTCTTTTATGTTTTGCATAATTTAAAGATTTTTGTTGCTTTTAAGGATACTTTTGTGTGGAACAACTGAAGAGGTGGAACCCTTCTTGTAAAGTCTTGCTACAAGCTGCTCGATGGGGAGATTCGTGGTAGAAGAGATTTCCCTAGGAATCGATTTGGAAAGTGAGAATTCCAATTAGAGTTTTCTTTTTGCTTGGGAAGCAACCTGGGAACAAATCCTTACTTTACAAATGAGACAAAATACCGGTTAACAGGTGTTTCATCAACAAAAGGAGGCAGAGTCTGTGCAGCATCTCCTCCTGCATTGTTCTTGGACTCCTATGCTGGCACCATGTTATCTTTGGTTATCAAAGGTTTTATTGAGCAAGAACTTTGGGCATGGCAGGGCATTTGTTTATAGCACAACAAGGAGGATTAACTCAATTCCCCTGTTTATTTTGGCTGATTTGGAAGGAGCGGAACAAGAGAGCTTTTGATGGAAAGAAATCTTCCATTCTATTTTATTGAAATTTGGCTTAAAGTCACACACTTTTGGTATAGTGTAAACTTGCATATGGATGTAAATGCCTTGGTTGATTAGTCAATGATTTATCTGGTATTTGAGCTCCCTTTTGGTTTTGGGATTTGTTTTGCATATGGCTTTAGTTTTTTGGGCTCCTTTTGTATGTGGGTTGCACCCCCTTGGTACCCTACAAGTGAACTATATAATCTATAAAATGAAACTTAGCACTTTTATGAGGATTTCAAGTTGTTCCAATTACCCTTTATTCCAACACGTTATATAACCATATAGTTTCAATTACCAACATCAACTTCTCACATATGATTTTGTGCTAATCAGCATAACCATCATCCACATGGGCAAAAACACTACTAACTCACAATTGTAATTCCTTTTGCGAGTAACGTCATCATGACAAAAGGGTGCCACTACTACTGAAAGTCAAGATCGAAAAAGTTTGAGAGGAACTTTGGATCCAACGAGCTACTGGCACACTACCTAAAAAGGAGCAATAGTAGGGACTATGAGTAGTATACAAAACTGATTTGAAGAGGAAAACTGCAAGTATAATGCGTAAGTAGGTCACAAACACCTAATATGAATCTATCTGGCATTTGACATGGTAAAACCAATTTCAATACTAGGACTTAACATCCTCATTATCATTCTGCCAAAAAGAGGTGGTATATCAAAAATCGCGATCTAAAGGTATGATAAAAAATAATAATAAAAAATAATCAATTCTCACGTCTAAGTAATAAACAAGCGATTGCGAACAGAGGCTCTCATAACCGTGGTTAAGCATCACAGATTAGATCCATGTAGGCTCGATTCACTGTCATCCGAGCACCTACCAGTTAGTTTTCTACTCATTTTCTTCGAATATCTGAGTTTTCATTCTCATCCTTAGCTTGCTGACTGCAAACATAACACACAAAAAAAGAGTTTCACTTATTACATTGAGTTCAATGAGTGGAATTTGGCAATATAAATAAGTCTAACGTCCCTCAGGCTTTAATAGTAATATCAGTAGGTAGAAAGAGTTGAATATGATTCTTTGGTACAAAAATTAACTCTCGCAATTATGAGGTGATAAATGCTTAGATCAAAGCAGGAAATAAGCTTTCCTTTTAAGTTGAGAACATATCTCTACACCTACTAATTAATGTGAATGTGTAAACATTCCATATCCAAATATCCATGTACTGTAGACTTGAAGCTCAAACTTAGATCAAGTTCAAGTTCAAACCAATGATTAATGACCTACAATTTATGTTATGCGCTTATAGGAGAGATTGCCAACTTGTTGAATCACACTCAAATCAGATTTTACTTCACCCTTTCTAGCCACTTAATGTTGGTAATTCATATCATTGCATACGATATGTTCGTACGAAGAATCAACATCAAGATTTTCTGAAAAATATGGCATGTCTCAAGATGTGCAAAGCATAACTTATAGTAACAGATTCCTATCTCTATCTAATCACTACCAAGACTGTAATCTGAGATGCGTGAAAATTAATTATTTGGGAAAAAGACCAAATGCAAAAGTAATAATGTGCACCTACAAATGATTGAGGACAACCAACTGAAGTTCTTTTTCAGCATCACAAACAACTTTTGGTACACGCTTCATACGCTATCACTGAACAATCTAGTAGACTAAGATTATAAAAGCCAACCAAAAAAGCCAGAGTCCTACAGCATCATCAGAGCTTAAAAAATCAGCCATACCACTTCACCCAGAGAAAACTAATGGACTGCAGGACTAGTACTAGCACTAGCACCATCGAGAAGACTAAAAAATTCCTCCTGAGGAGAAGAGTCAAGACCTAGATAAGCAAACGAAAATAGTTAAATGAAGAACAATGAAACACCATCTATTGCTTTGTATTAACAGTACCACTTCCCACGGTCACTAACAAGGTTTTGTAGCAGATCAAACTTCCTCATGAAATATGTTAATGGCATCAGCCCACTACTTATACATGACTGATAATGATGTCTGGATGACATGAAGTAAATATTCTATGTCCAAAGCCTGTTGAGCAACTTGATGAAGTTCATTTTTTTTTCTGCAGATAGGAATAGATTGATAATCTAGGGAGGCATTTGGCTAACAAAGATTTTTCAAAAGTCCGTTCTAATTTCAATTTGAGAATTAAAATAGGCCAAAAAATGCGTTTAGTAACACTACGAAAGCAGCTGATGAATAAAAAGGAAAACTATTCTCATAATCAAAATCACAAACTGAAGATGACTTTTTAGTATTCTCATTCCAAATGCAAACATGGAGATTTGGAATAACTAAGGCTATTTTTGGAAAGGTATCAGCTTAACCTTTGGCTTATGGCAAAGCGCAAATTACCCACACAATCTTTGTTATTGGCTCATGGTAGAATAGAGAGAGGATCCTGCGCGTTCTGCAATGGGTTGCCTGATTCTATAGATCATTTGTTTTTTGATTGCTCTGTCATGGTCAGTGTTGCTTTCTTTTGGGCGATGAGATGCAATCTGCCTTGGCGAAACAGGTCTTAGGGAATCTCCGGTGGGCCACCTCTTTCTTGAAGGATAAAGACTTCTTTAAATGCATTGCTCGCTTTTCCCTTGGGGCTCTTTGTCACATTATTTGGAAAAATAGGAATAGCTAACTATTCAGAGAACAACCCCTTACCGTCTCGGCTATGAAGAACCATCTTCTTAAGGTGGTTAGGGATAAAGCTAGCACCTTCAGAAACGTTGAGGATAGCTTCAGAAACAGAAGGTTGCAAAGGAGTTGGGGCATCGATCCCATTATCTTCTCGAGAGACCCGTAATCCCCTCGTTTCAATCAATGCTTCAAGGAAATGCTAGTGCTCTAGTGCTCTAGTGTTCTAGAGTCGACGTCTCTCCTCCTTCGCTGAGGTGTTTGTTTCTTTGCCGGTTGTTCATGCCGTGCCTATCTTGTTTGTTGTTTGCCTTCTTTTAGGCGTTACCTTGTGTTTTACATCATGAGATACTTCCACTCATTATGGTTTTTCATCTTGAGTGCAAGTTTTTGGTGCCGTGTTTTTTTTGTACTTTTGACATTTCCTCTTTATATTATTATCTCTTACCAAAAAAAAAAAAATGCTGTTTTTGGAATGTGATGTAACCCAAGCATATTCTCACAATTTTCATCCTAATGACATATATCATTTTCACTTAACAAACATTATGTCAAAAAAAAAATAAAATCGAAAACAGTTTCTATGGAGACGGAAACTACAGGCCTTAAACAGTCGGGAACAAATCCTCCTCCAGATTCCACTCCATCATCCTCACTTGCCAATCGGAGGAAATTGAGCAACAACCTCACAAAACCAAATCGGAAAACAATCGAATTGCCACCGCCCATTAGGAGGTCACGGAAAGAAGGTCCGAAAGGGAGCCGAACCTAAGAAGCCAAAACGGTCCATGGAACTTGAAGCTGAAACAGAAGAGCATGCTGTTGGAACAGAGCTGGTACAGAGCTGTTACGCTCGGTTTGATAGTCGGAGGAAGGGGGCAGGGGCGGATCTTTTTCTTTTTCTTTTGTTTTTGTTTTTGAAAATTGAAAAATCCTTTTCTTTTTCCCTCTCTTTTACTTATTTTAAGGCCATGTTTCACATTGGAATATGAATCTTTTGATTATTTTTCTTTTGGTAAAGAATATTCTTAATTAGTAGGTTAATTTTCACAGTCACGACCATATACGAAACAAATAAACTCTCGTTTGACTCTACTCCCCTATCGATTTCATTTTATGTTTCCGTTCAATTTCTCTATTTCGTATCTTCCATTTTGTCGGGTCAAATGGGTCGTGAGTTCTTTAGAATGCGTGTGATTGTTTACCGACTAGTTTAAAAAATACTAGACTTTGTTATAATCTTCGTTGTTCTGGTGGAAGAAAGTTTGTAAATCCTTGATATGGCAATGATTGGTTGGATCAATGGTCAGTAATCTCCTGAAACCACACAATATTGTTTGTTCTTTGAAATTGTTACGGTATTATGTAATCACAGAGTTCCTTTTTTGGCATTGCTTATGCCTGATATGAACTTTTGTTAATTGCTTTACAAATTATCCAGAAATAAAATCCCAAAAATTCTCAAAATGAACAAAAGAACAAAAAGAAAAAAAAAACTCCAAACGGAACAGCGCAACAACGCAAAAAACGAAGAAGAAAGAAGATGAAAAAATGAATGAGAAAAGAAGCCAATTGAAAAAAATCGTAAATTTTCTTGGCATAGTTGCTTAATAAGTTTTTAGGCATTTCTCTAATGAAATCCTATTACTTTTTACAATTTTTTTTTTTTGGGGTTGCGAACGATAATTTTGATTAGACGGGTAACAAAAATGATGCACTCATGCAGGCTAACGAGCATCGTGGTTGATTAGAAAAAAAGAGAAGAAAATGTATAAGTTAAGCGCAAATCAAGTGGTCCACCTATTCATGTTTTGATGTTCGGACTACACATAGGCCGCATGTACGCTTGTGTGCTACCGGCGAGTGGGATACATGTCGATTGCACTCGATTTCTGGTTGAAAAGAAAAAGCTGAGATCAATTTCGGAAAAGTGACATGCATTGAATTGCCAGCCAAAATCCTTCATGGAAAGCGAATGATTTGAAAGATGTTTTTCAAAAAATAATCACCCGTACAATTACAAAAATAAACAAATGCAAAAAGATTTCCATTGTGCTAGATAATGGAGATGTACTTCTTTAGTCGATTATTTCAAACAATACGAGTAATCATTTTTAAGAAGGTATTTTCCAACATTCATCTTTTTGCGAAACAAAAGAAGCCTCAATGTAATCTATAAATAATGTCATATAAAATATGATGTGTTCAAGTTTGTCTAAGAAATGGTATTGTTTAATCCAGGTCCAAGTGTTCAATAGTAATCTCGTCGCACACCCCAACAAAACAAAGTGGCCTAATGGGAGGACTAGTGAGACATCACATCAATGCAAATGTGGTGGTGGATCTAGTTGTTGAAATTGTAATTTGGAAGAAAGCAATGTGATCGTCCCCATTCACTTTTGAATTTTATATATATATATATATATGCTAATGAATTATTCAAATCGACATCTCACAAGAGCGAACATTCACACATGCTCAACATGTCAAGATGATGGGGGCAAACTCAAACGTGGCCAAGCCATTTGCCATCACCAACTAACCTCCAGGCACTCGACCAGATAGAAATACTCTTAACTGAGTCATTTGCCATCACTGCCCAAAATCCAGCCCCTTTCCATGCGCCTTTCTTTTTCCCCCAAATTTGTGATGATTGCACATCAAATTTTAATGTACATGATCACTCTAGAGTCAAGCCACGAGCGTCATTCATGTCTCTTTTTATCCTCATCATTCTTTTGGATGGATCACTAATAAATATGTAGGCCATGTTTAATCTGCCCATTCCCCATATCTGCAATGCAGAGGAATTTCGCACACTGCAAAACTTCACGTCCTTGGCTCGGCAAGAGCGTGGAGATTGCTGGGTTCGCAACCCGTTCTTCTTAGAGCCACGAATGTAAGCTCGCCATGCCAATGCTGCTTTTACCGAGAGATGCACCCTTGCTGAAGAAGATGGTCATTAACGTCAAGACCAGTGGAAGACACCAATCAAAATCTCTCGAGTCTTTGCCACGGCTGGTTCTAGCATAGATGCAATCTTACTAGTAGTGTCTCACTACAAGTTGCTCAATAGGGAGGAAGTTGATGGACAAGAATGGTTTGGACAGTTTTCTATGCTTGTGTCATGGGCCAATCGATTGGGATCGTGACCGCGCGGCGACTCGGGCAATTTAGGATCGAATTGGATCGCCGAAGCACCCAAGCCAAGCCTTGCTCGATCAAACGCTCACTCGCTCGCCTTACCCGCCAAGCCTTACTCGATCGAACGCTCAATCGCTCGCCTTACCCGGATCGTAGAGAGAAAAAGTATCTAGAGAGAAGAGCTCTGAAAAGAAGTCTTTGTATTGCGGAAGTAGTGGATGCTTACAAATGAGGAAGTACACCATTTCTTATAGTCGAGGGCCTCGGGTTACAACCATTGATCTAGAATTTAACCGGCGGATGAGATCGCACCGTCTCAACTACCGACATAAATGTTTAACTACTAGCTACCGACATTAATGAAAGGAGACTTCTAGAATCAGGCATAATGACAGTGATGTCCGCCCTTGGAAATCTCTAGGACAAGTCTTGATGGGAATCCAAGCGAGCACAGGAAGTCTACCACGGTCGAGTCATGGTCGTCCCCGGGAGTCGACCTTCTTTCGGCCTGTGACACTTGCACTGAATTATCTTTGGGTTATTGGAGCTTTTATGGAGCAAGAAACTTAGAAGTTGTGCCACTGGCATCTTTTCAATAAAAGAAAAAAAGAAAAAGGACAACCCAGAAACTCAACATTGAACTAAATGAGCTACATCAATTTTCATAACAAATGATTTCCTACCAATCATGTTCAATTTTCCATCTAAATATCTCATCTTAAAGTGAAAATTACCTGTAGTCAAGACATTGTGATCAAATCATCATTTGACAATTCACAAACTTGTACATAGATCTGAAAAAACCTCCCAATTGGGAAACCATATTCCACACTTATAGATCTGGTGATACGCAATGGGCCCAAGGGAGTCCATTTGGGAGAGTCCCAACAAGGAATTATAAGGACTTGCTCCATGAAACTAAAGAGACAACTGATAGGAACTAAAATGATACTGATTAGAACAATTCTCCAGCACACGTTTCTAGACTAATCAAATGTTTGTAGAGAGAAGTTCATCATGTTTTCACGTTGAAACAGTACCAAACCCAAACGTGCAGGAAAGTTCAGAAGAGTTCCTAAAATTCTAAATCTTCTAGTAGCTGCACACACACACAGAGAACTACCTATACACAAGCATACAAACTCACAGAACACTTTCCCCAACCAACGGTCGTATAGGTTCTCTCAATCTCCCTAAAAAGAGCAGAAACTCAAAAGTCTAAAACAAAAGCAGAAAGTCTGTACAGCAGACTAACCCAGAAAAACACCAAACTTTTAGGTGCTTCAACTGCAGTATAGGTAGAAGGAGCACTCAGGGCAAACAACAAAAGCTTTGGATAATTGTGCTATATCAAAGTCGGAGGTGTCATCTCTGAAGTGACCAACAGAAGTGAAATCTAGAACTTTACAAGAATAACTTCACCTAGTATAGTTATTTAATTAACCAGCCCATTACTTTCAGGCAATACTGATTTCTGCAATCAGATCCATTTATTAAAAAGATTGCTCTATGGAAGCAAGAAAGGAAAGAAGTAGTCGTTGACTGAATCTAATAGAATATATAGCTAAATGTTTGATCTGAACAGACAGAAGGCTTACAACATTTCTGATTGGAAAGACACCAAATATACTAAAGCACAAAGCCCCATCTTTATCTCGACTGCAAAGCATATTCAAACATTGCTTGGAAGAATTTGAGAGCTCTACGAATGAATCTTGACCATCGTCAGTTAAACCAGTTTCCAGGTGCTACGCCCGGCATGCGAGGAACTCTTGGAGCTGGAGGGAAGAAATTGAGTAGTGCGATCTTCAAATGTCAGAGAGTTGCCAGAAGTGTCCTACTAAAAAATGGATTATTATCTATCCAATTGGGGGGAAAAAGAAGAAGAAGAAGAAGAAGAAGATAAATATAACAAGAGATTAAAGTTAAGGAGTCAAGTCAACAATCAGTAAATTAACAACTCACAGCTGACACCAAACATAAGTTTTCAAAAAACCTTCCATAAACCCATATTAAAGCTGTTGAATAATTCTAAGTTTGAGAAAAGAAATATCTTAGTAAACCAGACTAAAATAACTACTTAACTGCAAACAAAGCATTAGATAGAACATGAAAGGTATGAACAATAAAATATTGTCTGTTAAGAATCAAGATCGAGGAGTCAGATGAATTTTTTTAAGTTGAAAGATGCATACTCTATTCACTTGGGCATCCTCCTCCAAATTGAGACACACCACAGAACTGCCACATGGGACTTCAATCTTCTTAACAGTTTCCATTCTGCTTAATAATTATACCGAGTTAGAAATAAATATACCACAGTACAATTAACTGCAGCAAGCAATAGCATAAAAAAGCAGCACAATGCATATCCATGGTTCCATAAAGACGGCTAGATTAGTAAGATAACATTTATATGTAAAAATAAGCTCTTCAGAGCAAAACATAATCCATGAAATGGATAATGATTAGTAAATTGGTAGGCATCGCAAAGAAACTTTATGGCAGCAGCATCAGCCAAGTTCTGAGCAATTGTACCCATGACCAAACAGCTGGCTTAATGACATAACTGGTAATCTACGAACTTTTCCACCCACAAGCATAATCGAGGCACACACAAATTCTATCATTTAGGAGTCACCCGAACTATTACCTTCCTAATATGACTGAACTGGACATATGTCACTTTAAATAATAGAAAGAAACTATCAATTTGATGAAAATGAGCATGTCATGGATGACTGCTTCTATATGCTGTCTCAGTCATCATTGGATAGGAATGAACCATTCAATCTAATTAGTTAAATGGGTATATATAAGATGCAAGATATCATCTAAACCAAGGACTTTGTAAGTTTACGGCTATTCTTTTTAAAAATTACCTGACATTGATGAAGATATGCATATTGTACGTATCGGGCAAGTTATTCATGCTGTGTTGGTCATGTTTGGATTGGAATAAACCATTCACTTTAATTAGTTAAATGGGAATTATATAAGATACAAGATATCATCTAAACCTAGGATTTTGTAAGCTTACAGCTATTCTTTTTAAAGATTATATGACATTATATGCATATTGCATGTATTGTACAAGTTATTCATGCTGTGTTGGTAATGTTTGGATTGGAATGAACCATTCACTTTAATTAGTTAAATGGGAATATATAAGATACAAGATATCATCTAAACCTAGGATTTTGTAAGCTTACAGCTATTCTTTTTTAAAAATTATATAACATTATATGCATATTGCATGTATTTTAGAAAGTTACTCATGCTGTGTCGGTCATGTTTGGATTGGAACGAAAAATTCACTTTATTAGTTAAAAGGGTTATTCATCTCATGCTGTTGTTGATCTATTTAACAAAGGGGGCATGTTCGGAAAGAGTGTTCGGAAAGAGTGTTCGGACAAGATCTGTTAAGTTTCTATGCTCAGAATGACCTATCTAGCAGTCCACTGTTAATTTGACATTGGGAGACAGGACCAATAAACATGGATTGCCATCTCTATTAGCAGCTAAATGTTTGTTGAGCAAGCTTCTGTTTGCAATGCATCATGCGGCTTTTGAGCAATTCAGAATCTTTCCGAAGAGAGATTAGATAAGAACACATTCTGATGATGAAGGATTGTTGCAGGAAGATTTCTAATTGAGAAGTTGAGAGGGTAATGTTAAAGTAATAACATAGCAAACTTACTTCAACGTGAAACTGTACCATCTTCTAGTCCCAAGGCAACAACTTTGCCAACAGGACACCAGCATAATGAAGTTATACATTCACCTAGAGTACATTAGAATAGTTAAGATAATCTAGTATAACGACATACAACGGAATGTGAAAAGAAAAGTGATTTCATAAAAAACAACAACAAGGCTGATGACTCAAAGGGCACGCACACCAAGCCATCGTCGAAGAAACGAACATACTGAATAAATAAAAAAAGGAGAACTTTCTTGAGCCGAAGCAAATACCAAAGAGAGATTGTCCACAGCCTCTGCCAATTGAAGCGATGAAGCACCCACCTTCGAGTCCTCCGTGACCATCGCCAGCAAATCCTTCTCCGGATTCCACTCCCCCATCTTCACCTGCCAATCGGAAGAAATCGAGCACAAACCACAAAACCGAATAGGAAAACAAATCGAATCAACCCGCCCATTATTAGGTCACGAAAGAAGGCCGAAATGGGAGCCAAACCTGAGAAGCCAGCGGCTTGTCGAACTGAAGCTGAAAGGGAAGCACGTGCCACGACCCTTCGTTAGTCTCCATAGCTGAAAAAGCTCCGGAAGCAACCGAAAACGCAGCCCCACCAGCTGCTGGAGCAAGCAGCGAGGGGGGGTGTACAGAGAGCTAGTGGAGGGTAGATCTCGAAAACCCTAGTAGAAAGCTTGAAGACAAAGACATTCTACCTCAAGCCCTTCCCCACGTCCCTCGTTCGACAGCCGATTACGCCTCCCCAAGGCCGCGCACGATCACGAGCTCCTCTGTTCCCGACCGGCTCGACGAATCGTGCTCCAAATCGGAGCCGCCTTCGACGGAGAGCACGGACTGGAGGCGGGAAACTCGGACCTCTCTCTCTCTAGGCTCCATCTTCCCAACCACCCCGCGCCGCCGCCCCACCCCCCCGGGGGGGCGCCCGCCCGGGGTCTTCGCTCCACGAACAACCCTTTTGACCTTTTTTCTTTTCATGTTACATTAGCTGAACCCCAAAAAGAGGCGGACCCAGCCAAAAAACCTCCATCATTCTAAGAGCAAATTCAACGGCAATAAGATCACAGCCTTGGAAAACTTTTATTCCAGTACATCCGACTGCAGGGGACACACCTGTTCCAAGCCAACTCTGACAACAGCTTCCCATAGTAAGAACCTCTTATCAACCCCACAAACTTTAGCTGGCAAGCATCGAATTGCTTCCTTCTAGCATGAAGATCCACATCTGAATCACAAACAACACTCTTTGAATAAAGACTCCAATAGACCTCCATACAGGCATCAACTATGATACCGACTTAAAATACAACCGTCCGATTCATTGGCCATTATATCAAATGATTTGGCTAAATTTTCAGTATTTCAGAAACCTATTAAGTTAATGGGCAACTTGAGCTCTGCAAAGCTTATGTTAAATATAATCAGGGCAATGTAGGATGACAATATGCAAACATCCTTTACCATTCGAAGGATACATTGTCAGTGTTGGAGAAGTCCAAGAAACATCGAGCTCCTGATCCTTTGATGATTTAGAAAATCTTCCATAAACCCATACTAGCTGTTGGACTGTGAAATAAGATTCTAAGTTTAAAACTTAATCGCAAACAGAGCATTTGAGACAACATGTAAGACACGAAGATAAAATATTGTCTGTTAAGAATCAAGATCAAGAAGTTGTATCAAAAAAAATTCAAAGTCATCCTACAAAGCCATACAGAGAAATGATTGGCGTGAAAAAGCATTTCTACTTTGCACATGTGGATCTCTAGATAATATATGTCAATTTCATATTAAAGGCATATGCCCAGTAGAAGGACAGTGTATTGGGAATGTTTCTGGTGGATGCTGAAACTGATGTAAGAGGGAATAGCGGCAATTAAATCTTACGAAGTATCTTTTTCGAAATAGAAGAGAAAGGCATTTAGGCAGTTTCCTTGAAATTGTGATGATCAAATTAGTTCCTAATCAGGAAACATGAGAGAACACAAGGATACTAAGCTAAACAGAGAGCCCAATTTGATAAGATCACCCAACTAAAGCTTCCATGTACATTGTCAAGTGATCAAACCTGAGATCAAATACGAAACTAGATTATTCAATAGAGGAAAAGTGAAAAACCATTGAGGACAACTTCCATAAGACGACCCCTAACACCAATGGGTTCCTTTTCTTTCTCTGCTACTCTCATTGTAGTCTCAAGTTTCTGGCCACACAGGCAAGGAAATGAAAAATATAGGTACAAGTTTATGGTAAAAGGCATATGGATAGAAATATCTACAGACAAACCCCATTAAAATTCGTCCTGAATCAGCCAAACGAGAAATGAATATCTCAGCTGATATATTTTATAAGTTAGGTAAAACCAAAAGCAAAAGCTTTTAATTAAAGGATTCAATGTTTACATAAACCAATTTGAGCCAGGAAATCATACTCAAGCTCCTGTTATGCATACAAAGAGATCTAGA
The DNA here is from genome assembly GCA_019915185.1 of Eucalyptus camaldulensis. NCBI lineage: Eukaryota > Viridiplantae > Streptophyta > Magnoliopsida > Myrtales > Myrtaceae > Eucalyptus > Eucalyptus camaldulensis. The sequence continues at coordinate 9,556,179 of JAHSVA010000013.1, read as the reverse complement.
ATTTCACATTTGATACACATATTAGCAATGAGGACCAGACTTGAAGGGGGGAAAGCAATCAGTTCAAACAACAGATAATGGCAATGATTTTTCCCATAGTTCATATTTTTCCCACTGAGGTGGCATTTTTAAGAACATTTATGAATGGAAAAATTAGATATTGCATTAATGTGAAGAATTTAAAATGAAAGAGCATAAACAACACAGTCAAGTAAGAACTTCTATACAAACAAGATTCTACTACATTTCAACTTTCTAATTCTTTTGCTGATATCTGTGTTCCATCTGTTGAAATTCCTTCACAAGTGTCCTTCGCAAATATTCGGTGTCCCCAAATCCTCCAAACTATAGTAATTCTCTAACTCTCTACATTGTTTCTCTAAGACAATAATAAGGGTCAGGCATCTTACTAACCTGACAAGATATATCAGAGTAGGAAATATCAAAGCTGTTGGACTGTGAAATAAGATTTTTAGTTTGAAACTTAACAGCAAACAAAGCATTAGAAAAAAACACGTAAGATATGAAGAATGAAATATTGTCTATTAAGAATTAAGATCCAGAAGCCGTATCAACTTTTAAGTTGAAAGATGCATACTCTGTTCATTTGGGCATCTTCCTCCCCGTTGAGACACAACACAGCTGCCGCATAGGACTTCAAGCCTCATAACAGTTTCTCGTTTTGCTTAATATTTATCCCTTGTTAGAAACTATTATAACACAGCATGTATAACTACTGCAAGCACTAGCATATAAAAAGTAGCACACCACATATCCATAGTTAATTAAAGAAAGCCAGATCGGAAGATAACATTCATTATATATTATGTAAAAACAAACTCTCTTCCAAGTAAAACGTAGTCCATGAGATGGATGATGGTTAATAAATTTGTAGAATTCTCAAAGAAAGAAATGTAACAGCATCAACCAAATTCGCAGCCATCATACTCATGACCAAACAGCTATAGCTTAATGACATAAGCAGTTATCTATGAACTTTTCAACCCACAAGCATAATTAAAGCACATACAAATTCTATCATTTAGAAGTCACCTAAACCACAACCTTTTAATTTGACTGAACTGAACATATTTGAGTTTCAATAGTCAAAATAAACTATTATTTTGATGAAAATGAGCATGTCATAGATGATGGTTTCTATTGACACCATCCGCTTAGAGTGTAAATCCTCACAATCAGCTCGACCTCTGCAAACGCTATGCAGAAATTTGTCATTGACATTTGAAGCATTTTCAATCATCAATGACAACATCAGTCCTATCCGACATGAGAATGCAGCACGTCAATTAGATTCAAGTCCTAAAGTGTATAAATCTATTGAATCTATTACTTATGTATGACATGTGTAACAAACAATTCATTAAGGCTATTCATCTCTCTCATTTGCTGACCTATTTAACAAATGGGCCATGTTCAATGATCTAATAAGATTTGTTAAGCTTATCCTGCTCATATTGGCCTATCTAATAGTCCGTATTAACTCGACATTGCCAAACATGGCCAGTAAACATGGATTGCCATCTCTATTAGCAGCTAAATGTTCATTCAGCAAGCTTGATGTTTGCATTGCATCGCGCAGCTTTTGAGCAATTCAGAATATTTCTCAAGAGAGATAAGAGAAGAACACATTATGATGATAAAGGATTCTTGCAGAAGGAATTTATGGTTGAGAAGTAATGAGGGTAACGTTACAATAATAGCATGGAAAACTTACTTCTACATCATGCAGTGAAACTGCACTATCTTTAAGTCCGAAGACAGCAACCTTGCCATCAGGACCTTAGCATAATGATGTTAAACGTTTACCTGGAGTAGATTAGAATAATTAAGAAGCCAATATTGACGACACACAATGAATGTGCAAAGACAAGTGGCTTCATAAAAAAACAACCAGAAAAGCAACAGACAGATTGAGAAAGAAAGAATAATTCTTCACAATAGAATTAATAGAAGAAGAGGGAAGATAGAGAACGCACAGTAAACAGGAAATGTTAATTAAAATTTGTGAAGTGAGGCAAAACTTCATAACAATAGAAGATAATTGAGAGGGATATCGGTCACTTGATATGAGATTCTTTGGGCTAGTAGGTCATCTAAAGCGACAAGAATCTATACATTTTTGGCAGCCTCCAATCCATTATCTCAATCCAAAAACAAATCTTGTTGCCCACTTTGGAACCTCAAGGTGGAGTGAATCCATCAAAGCCTACTTCGGGTAAGGATCACAAGTGTACTAGTATCTAAAACTTAGGATCTCAACAGAAACCATTCAAGGGTTGGCTCAAGTAGTATAGTGCACTCAACAACATGTTATCCAAATCCAGAAGACAATATGAGGCGTGAAGCAGTCAGATGTTTCTGGAAAAAATGCCTCCACTCTAAATTTTTCCACTGAAAATAGATAGCAAGAACTGCCAAGGCTAGGTAGCTAATCCTAAGCTCTTATGAATTTGAATTACCAAGCCATAAGGTCATATAAGAACTTAAGATACTTGGATGCAGCAACCTCTACACTCCTACTCTCTGCACTTTCTTCAATTCCTTACTCCATCCCTCTCAACCAGATTGTCATACAAGTATGCAGCATAGCTTGAGATATCCTATTAACAAGTAAGTTAAACCCTCACCAACAAACTTGATTAATCAAAATGATGCGACAAAAAGCCCCTCTTCACAAGATGTGAGAAACTTCCAACCTACACTCTACAATTTAGTATATATTAAATATCTCCTAGCAGGAAATGCTCAATCATTAAGAAAGAGGAAGAAGAGGAGCCAAAAGAAGCGTTACATTTTGAGAAACAGCATGAGAAATCTATGGAAAACTATATAGATGCCTAGCAGCATTAAGAATGGTATTCTACAGGGCCTAAACCTACCAACTCCATGCGAGCATCAAGCACTTCTACATCTGACATAGCTAGTCTATCTAGCACAAATGACACCCCCTCCAATTCAAGTTCTTTATTTTCATGTACACTTTAACTGGCGTACCCAGAAGGATGACAACATGCAAACACCCTTTACCATTCCAAGGATGCATTGTCAGAGTCTGGAGAAGTTTAAGATACATCAAGCACCTCATCCTTTGATGATTTTGTTTCCTTTTAGAAGTGCCTTGCGAAAACTCTCTTGGATATTTCAGCACTCACATCAACCAGTGGCCTGCCAGTGAGTCAGATGAAATCAATCTAGCAACTAATATTAATGAACTAATAATAATACTAAGAAGTTCGCAGGTCTCTGTTTGTCAAACTCGATGCTCTTTTTGAACTCTTTGGATCCAACTAATGGGGCAAATAACATTATCAACCACAGAAGCTTTGATCAAATTAGCAGAGTGTATTCAACTCGAGATGCTTGCTTTTGGGGGACATAGTATGATTCTTTTCCTTATCACCATGTTCTATTCATGCAGTAGAATTAATGCAAGATAGTTTTCAAATGGCATATAGGATACCGAAAAGTTTCCATAGGAAACTTATGCAGATGCTTCCTATGTTTAACTTTTCAGCAAGTAGATGAACTAACAAGAGTTTATGCACAATATAAGAAATTATTTTACAATACAGTTGATTATGTCAAAAGACATTCTAGTAATGTCTTGCTTGGCTCAAAAGTTCAGGTATATGACAGATGGCTTTACCAACTCTACAGACATCAACATGCATTCAAACCAAATGAGTAGGTATATCCTGGATTCAAAACAAATGAACATGGATTCATAGTTAGAAGAAAATTAGAATTGCAATTTTCTCAATTGAACCAAATAATTCACGATGCTTTTGCTTCTATCCTCTTTGCTAGTTCACACACGGCCACACCACCAGGAGAAGAGCTTGTTCTTACATTTAGCATTTTTAGACAGACACGATTAATTTAATCGACTAATGTAGATAGTTCTGTGAGATAAAATGTTCGAACTCAATGGTTAGACTAATTTTATCCCAAGTTAGTAGTGTATGCATCCTAAGAGATGCCCTATCAACATGCTCCTTTTGCAACGTAAATTCACTCTTAAATGTACCTTAGAAATATGCAGTCATGAACTGCATGGTGAGTGTAGAGCCAACTAAAACCTCACATTAGAAGGATGGCCATATAGGTTCTTCACTCAGCATTTCTCGACCTACATAATGACGTTTAGCATGCTATCCAATACCTGTATATATCAGTTTTTACTCAGTACTTCCAGTATTCCAGAACCAATCAAACGTCAAGAATCCTCATTTTTCTACATATGATGAAGGATCTTACCCCCAAGATTAATGACAAATGATGCGCTTAGAAAGCCTTTTTATCTATTTCCATTACCGGCATGATAAGCAAAACATCTCCCTTGGATTCCTTGAAAGTAAGAAAGCAATGGTGACACTGTCAACTAGGAAATAATAATGACATAAATATTGAAAGATATTGCAAGCAGGAAATACAAATGAAAATTGGGCAGTAGATCTCGAGAGAGCATAGGTCAATTACCTGCTTTATGTACCTTCACTAGAAAATGTGGATCATTTCAGTATATCACTCATCCGAGTCATCCATATAGTCTAATCCTAATGCTCTTGTTTTGCCATCTGTAATCTCATGATATCGATAAATCCGCATTCCAAATAATTCTGGAATTGTTTTGAGCGACTTGCATCCAATGATATTCAATTCTTCCAAAAACTCCAACCTATCGAGGCCTTGAATTTCAATCAAGTTTTCGCAGTCTCTAGCTTTTAATTTCTTCAGACTCCTAGATTTTGGAAGGAGCAACCTTTCAATTGAAGTGCACCTAGAGATATCCAATATTTCCAAGTAATCCAACCTCTCGAGGCTTTGAATTTCGGCTAATTTCTTGCATGAACAAGCATTTAATATCTTCAAGCTTCCGGATTTTGGAAGGTCTAGCCTTCCAATTGAAGTGCACTTAGAGATATCTAGTCTTTCCAAAAACTCCGACCTATCAAGGCCTTGAATTTCGGCTAAGTTTTTGCAGCCTCCAGCTGTTAATTTCTTTAGACTCCCGGATTTTGGAAGGTCTAGCCTTTCAATTGAAGTACACCCTATGATATCTAGACTTTCCAAATACTCTGACCTATCGAGGCCTTGAATTTCGACTAAGTTTTTGCAGCCTCCAACTTTTAATTCCTTCAGCTTCCCGGATTTTGAAAGGTCTAGCCTTCCCATTGAAGTGCACCATGTGATGTCTAGCCTCTCCAAATACTCCGACCTATTGAGACCTTGAATTTCGGCTAAGTTTTCGCAGCCTTCAGCAATTAATTCCTTCAGCCTCCTGAATTTTAGAAGGTCTAGCCTTTCTATTGAAGTGCACCAACGAATATGTAGCATTTGCAAATACTCTGAGCTATTGAGGCCTTGAATTTCGGCTAAGTTTACGCAGCCTTTAAGTTTTAATTCCTTCAGCCTCCCAGATTTTGGAAGGTCTAGCCTTTCAATTAAAGTGCACCCTTCGATATTTAGCCTTTCCAAATACTCCAACCCATCGAGGCCTTGAATTTCGACTAATTTTTCGCATTCTTCGGCATCTAATTCCTTCAGCCTCCCGAATTTTGGAAGGTCTAGTCTTTCAATTAAAGTGCACTAGTAGATATCTAGCCTTTCCAAATACTCCAACCCATCGAGGCCTTCAATTTTGGCTAAGTTTTTGCAGTGTCTAGTGTTTACTTCCTTCAGCCTCCTGCATTTTGGAAGGTCTAGCCTTTCAGTTGAAGTGCACAATTTGATATCTGAACTTTCCAAATACTCCGACCTGTCAAGGTCTTGAATTTCAGCTAATTTGTCACAGTCTTCAACATTCAATTTCTTCATATCCTCAAACTTTCGAAGGTCCAACCGTTCGATTGAATTGCAATATGTGACAGTCAAGCTTTCCAAATATATCGATTTGTCAAGACCTTGAACTTCAAGTAGATTATGACACTGTTCGACGTATAATATCATTAGATGGATAAACTGTGAAACATCCACTGTTTTGATAGAATAACAGCCCCTGACTTTTAAGATTTCCAATTTGAAAGGCGTGTTAAGGGATTGTGGTGATTTCGATTCTTCAAGGTCCGTCGATTGGGAGCATGTTGATGGAAGCACTTGGATGCACTCGAGAGAATTGCAGGAATAAACTCGTAGTTCCTTGAGATGGGTTAGGTGGGAAAGCCTAGGCAATTTCCGGGTTCGACAGGTGATGCCCAAATTTGTTAAGCTGGAAGGAAGGTTCGACAGCGATTGGAGCTTGAAGCAGCAAAGAAAATCAAGGTGTCGTAGGGAAGAAAGATTGCACATGCTTTCTGCCATTTCCCCATTCAAATTTATGCAATAGCAAGCATGTAGCTCTCGGAGCTTTCTCAACCTCCCAATACTATTGGGTAATTCTCTTATATGACTTTGAGAAATCTCTAGAATCTCTAGGTTCTCCAAAGACCCTATGCTATCTGGTAATGCATAAAGGGATCGAGTATCTTGTAGAAGGAGTTGCTCTAGTGCCTTTAATTTACCTATTTCTGCTGGAAGCACCGTGAGGCTCACACACCTGCACAGCTCCAAGCGAAGGAGGGCCTCCATGTCTCCAATTGAAGCTTCGATTTGCTTCAGTCTCTTACACCCATTGAGGATGAGAACCTCTAACTTCTTAAAAGCTGAGAGGAAGTCTGTATTTTCCAAGGATTCACAATTTGAAAGGTCTAGATATTGGAGCTTCTCTGCCATCTGGTAAAAAAATAAAAATAAAAATAAAAATGATTGTTGAGGGATGAGTCTTGAGTGATTACGATTCAAAAGAAAGCATAAAAGGGGAGAAGAAGAAAAAAACTTTAGTTCTTACCATGAAAAAACTCCATCCTTCCCATTTCTCATTTATCTCGCCAAATGGCAATTCGATAACAGCTAATTGCTCTATGTGAAAATTGTTTACTTCAAAATTCATGGGACAATTTAGCCATCGAAGCCATCTTAACTCCTCCATTGAGTCCTCAAAATCTCCACGGAGATGTGTCCCTTTCATGTAAAGGAATCTTAGATTTGTCAAGTTTTTGAATTGTTTTGCTGTGTAAATGTCGCCATCTTGCTTGGCTGTTTTGCCGGAGCCTGCTGTGTTGTCTTTACTCAAATCAATGGCCTCAATCTTGTCCGTTCCCTATAAGCAAGAATCAACGTTTATTAATACTAAATCCAACTAACGTAATCAAATATTATTTGCTCATATTGCGATTGACATGCATTGATGTGTTCAAGAGACCAGCAATGCGAGGATATGACTTTTCTTTTAACGCCAATAAACAATATTTATAAAGGCTAACAAAGTGAAGGATGTCAACTTCCATTTTGAAATTTGGTCATGCACATGCGGATCTCAAAAAGAATTATGATGTCATGGTTCATTCAATGTAAAAACTTTACAACTTGTAATCTTCTTCATTCCCATACTGTAGCTTCATTACCATACTAGTTAAGACAAGCGTGCAATGCGGGGAATTTAATCAAATTGCAATGTGCAAAATTAAAAGTTGATTTAATCTATTTTAATAGAAATATTTTTTTTCTATGTAAATTCCACATTCGACTGTGCTACTTAATAGAAAAATAACACATGCTTTTATTTTCCATTGAAGTAATAACTAATTACAAGAAACTGAATATTGTGGCAATAGTTATCTTAATATATTATGTAGTTATTATTTACTAGTAGTAACTTGAAATATTCTTAATTAATTATTTTCTAATCATAAATAACTTAGACAATAATATTAGTTATGTTAATATTCTATACAACTTATTATTTTATTGCCTGAGAACCAAATTGTGGCAAGCTTTCACAAATATATATATATATATATATATATATATATATATATATATATATATATATACACACACGCTTATGCATAAGAAGTCAAGAAGTAATACAGAAAGTTCATAGACTTACCACGTCATTTTCTTAGAACCAGAAATTTTGCTATTATACTTCACAATGTTGTAGAAGATTTCATGGATACTCATAGGTGAACAACATAGTAATTTGGGAAGGATTTAGATCTCAACACTCCAAAGGAATCCATGAGAAGAGTAACTATAAAAAGGAAAAGGGAAGAAATTTCAACATAAGTAATCTACTCAGATTAGCCATTGCTCCCAAAGAAATGCTTAAGTGACTTTTATTAATCGACTATAAGATTAACAGCTGGTTGTAGGTCACAAAAAAAAGAAATAAAAAAGAAATAAAAATTATTGTAAGATTCACTCTATTAAGAATATGTGGTTCACATATAATTATTATAGTAGAGTACAAAAACTATTATACTAGGACTTTTTCCCTCATAAACTTCCCTGTCGAAATATTAGAATGCCCAATCTATCTTCAAGATTTCTTTGTGTAGTGTGTAACTTTTTTCAACTTAAAAAATTGATAGGTAGGGTTTGGCCGAATCCTGAAAATAAGCCCAACCTTTTGTACTCAGACAAAAGTCGCAAAACCTTTCAAAGGTCTATTAAGCCTAACCTTCAGCGTCTACGACAAAGATAACATAACCTTTCAAACGCAATAAAAATAGCCCAACTATTTAACCGTAGAACAAAATTGACACCTAGTACATATTTCATCTATTATAATTGTTGAATCGAGAGGGATGCCCTACATTGTTCATTGTGCTAACGTACACAGTGACTGATGTCAACCCACACCAAAAAGGATGTTGTGTTTTACTTTATAATCATGTTAACAATTTGTTACAAAATTCCTGGCTTTTTGTAAAGAAAAAAAAGTTTTAGTCATGATTAACATGGTTCATTGTGCATATCCACACAATGAGCTATGTAGAATGACTCAAGGTGATTTAAAGTGAAAATAGGCAGAATTGATGGTGGGCGTCATTTTTGTCCCATGAGTAAAAGGATGAGTATGGAAGGTAATGTCATCTTCATTCCACATTCAAAATGCTGGGTCCTTTTAGGTTTTTTTTTTCAACTTGTGTAATCTTTATCCCAATGGCAAAAAGCCGTACTTCTTTTATTTGGCTGTATACTACTAATATCCAATGAGCGAGTTATGAGTGTGTTTCAATTATGCTTTAAATGTCTTTCATTTTTTCGTTTCTTTAGTAAGTCGTGCTAGTGCTTTGTCCTTGCTTCGCACTTGGCATGCATTTTTTTGCATAAACACTTCAACAAAGGAAGAAGGATGTCTCTTTGGGTGACCTCTCACGTCGCTTTGCCATGTTATAGGACGTCTTGTACAAGCAATCTTTCTACAATGTACTTTAGGTGCAACACTTGAGAAGAAGGATGTGGAGGAAATTCTTCATTTCCTTGATAGATCTCAAGTGGCATTTCGATCGAGCCTACGCTGGAGGGTCCTTCTAAAGGTTCGGCCTAATTGTAAAAGGAAGAGGCGAAGAGTTGTGAGTGGCTAACCCAGCCTCCTTCGTCCCTTGGGACCAACAAGGGGTAGCAGTACTTATTCAAAATAAAGAAGGATATTTGGCATTTGTTTTTCAATCGGAAGTGGTGCATATTGTGGTTCTTTCAGCTACTTGTATTTTAGATAATATATATGAAAATAACTTCGGATATTTTCATTCAATGTTGGAATAAACTGAAAAGAAGAACTTATATCATTTGTAGCAGAACCACTCTGATTTCAACTTATGATAATGCCATGGATGAAAAACGAAATGGAATCATGGAAGAATACTGACATAATTATATCAAACTGTACATTTGTAGCTGTAAAATTTAGTTATACTATTATATTTGTATATAAAATATACAGCATATTCATTTTTCTTTTGCTTAGTTTAGTTTGTTTTATCATGTAGTACGAAAGACATAATAAATGGACCTCGGCTTCAAACTTGTTAATCTATGAATTAGCTCTTGTGATTATACATACGGCCCACGTTGAGACTGCAAATAAGTGCGAGTCTTTTGATCAACAACTAGAGTCAAAACAAATGATGGATTAAAAAGAGTGGAGTCGCAATCATGATTAATTCACAACTGCAAAAACAATCTCATGCTTAATTATACAGAATAGAATTTTAGGGTATTTATCTCCTTGACCTTTAATGTAGAAAATAAGTATCCCTTCCATTCTCCATTATGGAATAGTGACAAAAATTTCATGAGAAATGAGGACATCGTTAGTACTATTATATTAATTCTAACATATGATTTATATATCCCGAGTAGCTACGGTTTACAGTAGTATAATCAAGTTATTCATTGCATGTGTCAAGGACGCAACTAAATCAATATAGAAATTCAAGATTTTTGTCAATATAGAATACCCCTATCAATATCTAAAATATTTGAAAGTACCTCATTCTTGGAGGTAACTTTGTAATATACACTTGCTTAAGAAATATCTTAGATAAGCTGCGATACTTACTAAGAGAGAAGCAACCTCCTACTTTCTAATCATGTCAATGAACCAATATAAAGATACTAATATTAGAAGGTTCTATGTTCACTAGAGCAAGCACTGAGTTGATGACCAACCCTACTCTAACAAGAGAACATGGACTAAGGGAACAAAAGAAGAGAAACGGTTACCTTATTTCTCTTTAGCACTTTCAAGGCGTCCTCGGAGTCCCATAACCTGCTACGGTGCCAAGGCTGTTGATGGTTTTCCTCTCGTACAATTACCCTACCAAGATCTCTTAATTGGTCATGCATTCGGAGCTCAAGATCATCTCCAATTTTTATTAATGACATAAATATCAATACTTCAATATTCTCCCCCGGAAAAAAGTCACAAGCGTCCCACATGTAGAATGCGATTCTCCTGTCAATGCCAATGAGCAAGCAAGCTATATCCAAAAATATTTGTTTTTGTCCATAGTCTAATGCATCATAACTTATCCTTAACTTTTCTTGCACTTCTTTACGAGGGACCTTTTCTAACTTTTTTATCATATCTCTCCATTCTTTTGATTCTCTTCCACAACATAATGAACCTAAAACCTCAAGGGATAAGGGAAGTCTTCCAGCAGTGGATACAACTTCACGAGTGAGGCCCTCAAATTCACTTGGAGGAAAGTCCTTTCGAAACGCATGTTTGCTAAACAAAATCAAAGATTGATCGGGATCCAATTCCGTAAGGCCATAGTTGTGGTCCACCCCAGCTAAATCAAGAATTCTCTTGTTTCTCGCAGTAATAATGATCCTACTTCCCAAGGAAAACCAATCATGATTACCGGCCAAACACTTCACTTGATCGGCATTATCCACATCATCAAGAAGAAGAAGGACCTTTCTATCTTTAAACCTAGAGGAGATGAAATTAATCCCTTCATCCTTATTACAAACTTCATTTTTTTGATTGGATATATCAAAGATTAACTGATTCTGTAAGTCATGAGCACCACGCTTCCATGATTCCCTTATATCAGCAATGAAGCTACGATGCTCAAATTGATTGGATAGCTTGTTGTAAATGGTTTTAGCAAGAGTAGTTTTACCAATGCCTCCCATTCCATGGATGCCAACAAATAGGAGGGTATGAGATTTATCATCTAGAAGTTCCATAACGTTCTTCACATGATTATCAATTCCAACCAAATTCCCAGAAATAATCAACTCAAACTTTTTCTTCAGCTCATTCAACACTTTTCGGACAACCGATTTCACCAACTGTACTTCAGACCTGTCAAATGTGACGAGTTCAAATATGTGGCAACAATAATTTTATATTGTTTATCTATTAAGAATGAAGTAAAAAACGAATCCGGGATAGGGATAGATTAAAAAAATTTAAGAATCGTTTTTGTCACACCTCCATATATTATCTTATATGCTAAGAATAAAGTTTGAGAAATGCTTGTGGTTGTTTCACACGGCGTGCCCCCTTCAACTATTACTCCGACATAATTTATTAAATTAGAAGAAACTTGAGGGCATCACTTATGAACCTTGAATATTGTATATATTATGAATTTGAACCAAATTCGTTGGTTAAAGATATTAGGGATGACGTGGACATAACTTTGAAAACTTTCTGGAGCCTTTGAATAATCAAAATCCAATAAGCCAACCTAGTATGAGAGTCAGCTATCAATCAATAAACAAGTCATAATTTTTTGTGCGAGACGATTTCAACTCTTGTAATACCAATTTAAAAAGCCGTTCAGATTGTGATATTGTGAACAATTTGAATGCAATCGGGGGGATTTCTCCTTGTTTGCGCAATTCTATACGAATGCAAGTTTCTACTTATTTTATCATTATAGATTGGTGTTCTTATCAGTTTTCATTGCCTCTAGGGATGATAAGTTCTTGTACTTTGTTTTCTTTTTGAGTAACTATGTTCTTTGATTTTAATTGATCTAAGTTGAAGAATAATTTTTTCCCAAAATATGAACATTGATTCAATACATTTAGGTGTATGAGATAGAAATTACTTGCTGAAGATAGGAAATGCATTGAAAATTATTCAAACAAATATATAATACAAATAATCCCTTTTTCCTTCTTCTTTTTTAAAAAATATTTTCCATCATCATATATGACTAATGAAACATTTCTTTTGTAAAATAATTTTAACAGCAACTAGTCCACAATATTAATGATTTAATAAATGTAACTTGGGAAGATAAAGAATTATGCCTTTGACAATCACTATGCACGGTATATGATGTTACGAGCTCTAAATAAAAATCACCAATAAATTGTGCTATTAATCTAAATAAATATGTAATTAGAAAGGTTTGTGACGATGACTAGTGTGACGTGCACTATAAACATGAAAAGAAAAAGTGGCACAATGTTACAAAATCTTTGGATATAAGAGTAAAAACTCAATAAAAAAACCTTATCATTCAAGTGAATGGGATCATACCAATAAAATATATAAGTAGATTTGTCAATATCATTAAAGCAAAACACTAAAAAAAACAGAGAGAATAATTTATTGAACTCATGCTTCGTAAGATCTTACTGCCAACATGATCTTTCTGTTTATATATGTAGAACGAAAATGAAGCGGGGGAGAATCAGAACAACCAGTAAACACCCGCACATATTAAAAGAAAGTAGAGAATGCTTGGTGAGAAATTTTACCCATCGGTTTCGTATCCTTTCAAGTTGCTGACTTCAAGGAGTGCTTGCTTCCATTTCTCCAAAATCGCTGGTTCGAAAGAAGGCCTCTCAAGCAAACGCCTCTCACGCTCATGAAATGCGTCCCCAAAATTCCCCTTTTGATATCGCACGTCAGCTGGTTTCACTTTGTAGAATATAGGCAACACTATTTGCTTATTATTATTTTTGCACTCCATTATTTGAACCAGTTCATCTAGGCACCAATTGCTTGTACCATAATTCACAGATAGAATGGGGATTGAGATTTTACTGTTTCTAATGGCTGCCAAAAGCTCTGGTTTGATGTTCTCGCCTTGGCGGAGCTCATCATCATCTCTGAAAGTATCAATTCCAGCAGTGAAGAGCCCATGGTAGAGGTGATCGGTGAAGCCATGTCGAGTATCTAGGCCTCTGAAGCTCAAGAACACCTCGTAGCAGTTTCCAGTCGATGCATTATTGTTAGTTTCTGTCGGAGACGAACCAGATCCAACAAAATTAGTTTCTGTCAGCACAGTCACCGAACCAGATGCACCAGTATCAACATCCTCTGCATTTCCACTGGCATTAGTTTTCCTCTTCTTAATGCGACGATGCAATTCGGCCTCTGACTCTGCCATTGAGTTCAGCTTTCAAGCCCTAATGGAGAAAAAAACCAGAATGCCCCTCGGAGAACAGGAAATGCCTTCTTGCCTCTTCTATTGTGGTCTGTTAAAATTTCAATACATATGAAGCGGTGGATTTGTTCGGAAGATGAAAAGTGTAGAGAGACTTATGACGAGAATGTGACATGGATTTGCGGAAAAAGATGAAAAGTTTTTTTTTTTTGTTGGGGTGGGGGCGTTTTGGGGAAGAGAGAGAGAGATGGAGATTCGTCCGGTCCAATATTTTCCAAGCAAGTGCTCGGAACAGATAAAAGTATCAAAGCATCAGGACAGCGAAGTGTCCCCTGCCTAGTCCACTGCTTCCACCATTGAACTGTCCTTTTCTTTTGTTCATTTATTTTCCATAAGAGAAGGTATTTTTGTTAATTATGTTTCAGCTCTTGATCCCACTTTGGAATTTTTTTTGGTCATAATACCATATGGAATTTACCCTTCTTACTTTGAGCCTTGTAAATATTATACTATCAAACCGATAAACTTCATTTTAATACTGAAATATTGTATTATAACAATCACGTATCCTAAAAAAAAAAAACTATATTGTTTACGTGTGTCGATGATCATAAATATTATCAAATGGCTATGTATATATATATATATATTTATTTTGTACCCGATCACAATGAGAAGAATGTCTTTTTGGTTCTCATTCTACCATAATTTTCCCTTCTTCTTTTTTGGGGGCTCAAACCTTAATTTCTGCTTCAAATCTCATAAATAAATCTAAATGCCATTTTTCTTTTGCTTTTCTTTATCATACATATATTTCTTTATTGGTTTGATTTATCTAATCCAACTAGTTGGCAATCACCAATAATTCAAGCATTGCCTTCATGTGGCGGAAGTTTCAATGCACAGGAGAATCCAAGGCAATCCTACCCAGGAAGAGGATAACACTTGAGCAAGTTTCGATACACAGCAATGAAAAAAAAATAAAACCAAAAATAAAAGAGAATTGCTAATATGGTATGGTAAATTAGGGGTGATCGATTTTATAATTACTTCATTTTATAATAGAAAGAAGCTTATCCTAATATCCACTTCTAACAATGCAAGCTAAAAGAATTATCAATGCTATTTATATACTAACAGTCCATACTAAAACGTCACTAATTGAAATTGTGGAGTGTTATCCTCATGCCAAAAGTCAAAGCATTATGAAGCAAAATCTATAATTTACGAACCCTCCCCGAAATCAGGGTGTTCATGTGGAGACTTTGTCAAAATGCCCTACCCACCAAAGAAAATTTAGCCAAGAGGGAGTCTTACCTAAGCCGATGTGCTCCCTATGTAAAGTGACTCCAGAAACAGCAGAACACTTGTTCCTGCTCTGCCCCTGGACAAAAGGAACATGGTCGGATCAACGACTACGGGTACAAATACGAAGTACAGGACTAACAAGCATGGATCGGTGGTTTATGGAGTATGAAAGCAACCTTCCTCAAGCCCCCGAACCCGAAATAGTGAGCGAAGCTCTCTGGTTCATCTGGAAAGAGAGGAATGACGCTGTATTTCGAGCAAAAAGGCCAGATCCGCAAGGAGTTGTAGCCGACATGCTTGCGATGAAGGAAAACTTCAAAGATCAGATCCCACTACAGAAGCGAGACACCGGCACAGCAAAAGACATATCTCTGAAATGGAAACCGCCGGATCTGGGATGGGTGAAGATAAACGTTAACGGAGCTTTCAGAGCTGGAACAAACGACGGATCTGTGGCTGGAGTATGCAGGGACGCCCACGGTGTACTGCCTGGTGGCTTCGCTCGAGCGGTGAAACTCCAATCAGCTTTCCACGCGGAAACCCTGGCAATTTGTGAGGCTCTGGAGTTTGCCGCGAAGTGGGAAAAAGAAAAGAGGGGCACGCGTATCTACTGTAGAATCTGACTGCCTCACGGCAGTTCAGATGCATTTGTTGTTAGACCCTGCCCCTTGGGAAGTCAACAAGATTCTGAAAGAAGGCCGGGCCGTGCTCTCTTCACTATCTCTTTTATGCTTGACCAATGGATCGAGAGACCTAAATAAAACTGCAGATTTGATTGTTCAAGCCCAACTACGCCAATATCTATTTCGGAGCTGGGTTTCAAGTCTCCCACAGTCTCTTTTGGATGTTCTTAGTTTTGAAGCTCATTTGAGTTATTCCTCTATATTATTTACTAGAAATGAAATGAGAACTTAATTGATTAAAAAAAGGAATTGTGGAGTGTGAAAAAAAAAAGAGTGCTTGTGAATTTCATGATCATTGTTTTTTATAGAATTAATTTACAATATTTTATAAGTGTAAAATTATCACTTTAAATTCAAGAGCTTAACTACATTGTTCTCTAAAGCTAATCAACTCTAGCTCATCTTTATCTCCATTGCAAAGGATATTGAAACATTTTCTTTGAAGAATTTGAGAGCTCTACACATGAATTTTGACCAACGTAAGTTAAACCAGCATCTCCAAGTACTAGTCGAGGCTGGATGTCAAATTATTGATTTCATTTAGTGAATTTTACTTTTCTTTTTTTTGGTAAAGTTAGTGAAATTTATTTATTTCTTTCACAATTTCTTAATTAACCAAAAGCCAAATTATTAAAGGCAAATGTTTTTTCTTGGTTTAATTTAGTGATTGCCCTAATATTTTGCCCTTCTTCTTGACTTGGTCAAAAAGTGGGCTTTAAAAAAAAAAAAAAGAGATATAAAGGGAAAAGGGAGAGCACAAAAATAAGAGATATAAGTGGTTCCTCTTAAATAATGAGGGGTAGCTATGTTAATGAAAATGTAAAATAGGTTTTACTTACCACCCAAAATGCACCTAGGGATATTATTCTCATCCAACAATTTATTTTATATCAATCTATTTAATAGGGTAACTATATTTATAAATATGTTAAATAGGTTTTACTAATCACTCAAAATATATCTAAGCATATGAATATTGTTATTCAATTTGGTTGGTGCAAGATGCGAAGCAATTTGTATGTTTAATAGAAAGAAGCTTTAATCTGAAATCCACTTGTGTGATAATGCCAACTAAAAGAATTACCAATGCTATTTATAAACCATCAATTCAAATTAAACCGTTGACACTTGAAATTGTGGAGTGTTAAAAACAAAAAAAGAGTGCTCATGAGTGCTCGTGCATTTCACGAGCACTTCTTTTTATAGTATTGATTTGCAACACTTTATAAGTGCTAAATTATCACATTAATTCAAGAACTTAACTACATTATTCTCTAAAGCTAATCAGCTGTAGCTCGTAAGTAAGAGTACTTTGCCTAAAATGCATCTAACTTGAGAGGCATCAAACATGAATGTATATATCAGCCTATGCATGTTTACCACTCTAATAATAGGGTATTAGGTATATTTACCATGTTAACTATTGCAATACTAACATACTCAGCCTATCGAGATATACTTTGTCCATCATTAGTTTGTTGTAATCAAGTCAACCTCTGATGACAATAAACACAATTTGATCGCATTCAACACGATATTGTTTGGTAACAAAAAGGCAATGCCATGCCTTTACGTTTTTAATTTTATCATATCGATAATTCATAATTAGTTTTGTAAATGTTGCTTTAAGTTTGTATTTGCAATGTACATTTTTTCACACTCGTTTTTATGACATCATATTGCACAAAAGTTTGACAAACATCTTGGCCCTTCAAGTAAATTTTCTTATGAAGTCTAGACTATGCCTGGATTAAACTTGCTAGAAAGGGAAAGATCTTCATAGGCTTTCTCAATCTTCCTAGAACAGAGCAGAAACCCAATAGTCTGGAGAGGAATAGAAAGTATGCAAGATAGGCCAACCTCAGGCCTAACAACAAAAAGCTTCAGATGTTTGTTCAATATCGAAGTTGGAGGTGTCATCTCTAAAGTGACCAACAGAAGTGAAATCTAACCTGGGAAATGGCATAAACATCTAGAAATTTTACAACCTCACCAAGGATAGTTGTTTACTTAACCAACCCATTACTTTTCAAGCAATACTGATTTGTTGTCAGTCTACCATCAAATTCCTCTATTAAGAAAAACTGTTGTATGAGAAGCAAGAACAAAGAAATGACTCATTGACTGAATCTCATAGACCATAAAGCTAAATTTTTTATTTGAACTAAGAGGACGCTTACAATATTTATGATTGGAAAGACACCAAATATACATAAGCACAAAACCCTATCTGTATCTCCACTGCAAAGGATATCCAAAATTGCTTTGAAGAAATTGAGAGCCCTACAAATGAATGTTGAACATCATCAGTTAAACCAGCATCTCCGGGTACTAGTCTGGGCATTTGAGGAACTCTTGGACCTACAAGGAAGAATTGAGTAATGCAATTTTTAAATGCCAAAGAGCTACTAGAGGCGTTCTATAATCGAATGAATAAAACTTTCTAGTTGGAACATAAAAAAAGATGAAAAAAAAATGAGATTAAAGCTATGAAGGCAAACAAATCAACTAGTTACAGATGACACCAAACATACGCTTTCAAAATATCTTCCATAAAACCCATACTAAAGTTGTTGGACTGTGAAATAAGATTCTAAGTTTGAAAAAACAAGTATTTAAGAAAACCGGACTAAAATAACTACTTAATTGCAAACGAAGCATTATGAAAGGTGTGAGCCATAAGATATCCGTTATTGGTAATAAAGATCACAAAGTTACATCAACTTTTAAGTTGAAAGATGCCACATCCTCTATTGGGCATCCTCCTCCCAGTTGAGATACACCACAGCCGCCATATGGGATTTCAAGCTTCTTAACAGTTTTCCATTTTGCTTATTATTTATACCATGCTAGAAATGATTATACCATAGTGTGCATAACTACTGCAAGCACTAGCAAATCAAAAGCAGCACACCACATATCCATTGTTCCATAAAGACAACTATTTTGGTAGGATAGCATTCATATATGTACAAACAAACTCTCTTCTCGGCAAAATGAAATCCATGAAGTGGACGATTAGTAATAAACTGGTAGAAACCTCAAAGAAACAGAATTGCAGCAAGTTCAGCCACGTTCTCTGCCATTCTATGTATGACCAAGCAACTATAGCTTAATAGAAACATAACCAATTACTTACAAACTTTTCCACCCACAAGCATAATTGAAGTACATACTAATCATATCATTTAAGAGTCACCTAAATAATTACCTTCCTAATTTGACTGAACTGAACATATTTTACAAATAATTGAAAGAAGCTATTAATTTTGATGAAAATGAGCATGTCACAGATAAATGCTTCTACATGACGCCATCCACTTAGACCATAGATTCTTCCAACGAGCTGAACCACGGTAACTATTATGCTTTAATTTGTCATTGACAATTGAATTAGTTCAAATAATTAATGACGACATTAGCATCAAGGTGAATTTTTTGTGTACTACACAAGAATGCAATTAAGCATATCAATCAGATTCAAGTCCTAAAGTATATAAATCTATTAAATAGTATATAAATCCTATATGATATGTCATTAAAGTAATTCACTGCTGATTTCACCGATTAGATATGAGTCAATCAATTTCCTTAATTTATAATTTACTTCATGCATCAAACAATGTAGCGTCAAAAACATTTAATGGCTTTAATGTAGGGAGATGAGTCCCAACGTAAATAATAAATATTTAGGTGTCACACACGAAACTGCTTAAGCATCACACCTAGGGTTTTTTTAACAAGACACCAAAGAGAAATCGCATCATGCAATCTGCGAAGCAAACACTTGCCAAGTTCAATAAATTATCAACTCCATTGAAAAGTAAAAATTAAACTATCTTTGTAGACTCTCTAAAAGTTCTACTCCTAGTTGAAATTGGAAATCTCTAAACAAGAAACACTGTCGTAGTATACGAAAGATCCTACTACTCAAACTTAAAATGAAGAAGGAAACTCCGCAAAATGCTAATAATACTCAAATCCTAGTTGATAAATTCAATGATTAAACTTTCAGAAGAATCTTGATCCTTGTTTGAGTTTCAAAGTCAATCTTCACCAAAAACTTGGGAGTCACCTTCCATGCATCAGGCTCAATAAATGGTTTGATTGTCTTATACTAAATTCTACAAATGGGAATCCAATTACAATACCTAATAATAGTCAAATCCTTGCTAATCCTGATTGTCTCATACTAAATTCTATGAATGGGAGTCCAATAGCAACCCTATATACACGATCTTTGTGTCCATATAGTCAAATGGATACTTAATTGACAAAAGAAAAATAAAATGTAGCAATATCTCATGCCTAGAAATAATAACATTAATCAACTTTGAAGTATCTTCATCATTAGTTATTACCTAACAATAAAAATAACACCAAACTTTACAATTAATTTACATTTGTCATGGAATACCAATCTCAAACGTTATATTAGATTTTATGATTCTATTAGATGAAATTCACAATCCACCATCCGTACATTTAATTTTTTGATTCACGACTCAGATTTCCATGTGATAACTAAAGGTGACCCTAAGTGGTTATCATGTCATATCAAAATTGTGGCTGCCTACTTAATAGTTAACACAATTAATCAACAAATATTCCTGAATTCAAAGTTCAGACTGCGAAATAGAAATTGACTCATGTAATCTATCCAACTAAACAATAGTGTCAACTTAATTAACAACCTGACCTATCATGACCTGTCTATATTTAGTTCATTAAGTTCTCTAATAATGATCATACAAGAATTTTGTTTCCATAGTGGTTACAAATGACAAATTGATCACACCATATAAATATAACATTTAGTGTAAACCTGGGATTTTGTAAGCATATGACTAGTTTCTCTTCAAACTTATTCGAGATTGATGACAAAATGCATATTGTACATATGCTGTGTCTTTTATGTTAGGATTGAAATGACCTATTCAATTCAATCTAATTAAGTAACTGGGTTATTCATTTCTTGTAATGTGTTCACCTATTTAACAAAAGGGTCGAGTTTGAATAGAGTTTTTGAATAATTTTTTTTTTGTTAATCTTGTCCTGCTCAGATTGACGTACCTAGCAATCCATTGTTAACTTGACATTGACAGGCATGACCAATAAAAATGGATTGCCATCTCTATTAGCATCTGAATGTTTGCTGAGCAATTTTGCTGTTTGCATTGCATCATGCAGATTCTGAGCAATTCAGAATCTTTCCCACAAGAGATTAGAGAAGAACATGTTCTAATGATAAAGGACTGTTCCAGGAGGAATTTCTAGTTGAGAAGTAATGAGGGTAACATTCAAGTAATGACATAGATAACTTACTTCAACATCATGCAGTAAAATGGTACCATCTTCAAGTCCCAAAACAACTAGGGGTGAGCATGGCCCGGGTTGGTCCGGGCCACCCCCTAACCCTAGGACCAACCCGTACAGTGTCGGTCCTCAATTTTTAGGACCAAGGACCGAGGACCGACCCAATGGGTTCGGTCCGGTTCCAGGGTCAACCCGGGACCGATCGATAATTGTTTTTGTCTTATTTTTTATATTTCCTAAAAAAGCAAACCTACAAATTCAAATTATACATCCATCAACAATATGTTATTGTGCAACTAAACTATAAAATACCAATACATATTTAGCAAATTTAAGATGACACAATAATAGAAATTTCGTATCCGCTAACCGCTCATTGAGATATGGGACAAGATGAAAAGTTCTTGTAATCATCTATCTTTAATATTTATAACACCATATGCAAAAGCGATTTCCTGATCATGTAGAGTTTATTCAACCAAAAAATGAGATTCGCACCACTTGACTAGCATTTGATCATGTAGAGTCTACTCAACCAAAAAATGAGCTTCACACCACTTGACTAGCAAATCACCGTAGCAACTGCAGTACTACTCTACTCTTCAAAAACTTCTACCATTTGACACATTTTGAAAAGCAAAGTGCAGCTGAAATTCATTAGTAAAATACAATTAAATCATAAAAAGTTCAAAATACTTAATATAAACCATGAATATATAACTTCACATCTTGTTAATTCACTTGAACTTCTAAACACTTGAAAACAAAACAAACAACACATAATTAATACTTAACAAAAGTTTTAAATTGAAATTACTATTAGTGCTATTGATAGAACATCTCAATATAATATAATATAATATAATATAATATAATAGACATTTTACTTAGATTTGAATATATAAAAGAATTATAAATAATATAATATAATATACAGGGTTGGTCCAGGGTTGGACCGACCCAAAACTCTTAGGACCGAGGACCAACCCGCACAGTGTTGGTCCTAGAATTTCAGGACCAAGGACTGACCCAATCCCCTTGGGAACCGGACCAGGACCGGCAGGGTTGGGCCGGTCCAGGGTCGGTCCAGAGTCGACCATAAACCGCTGCTCACCCCTAAAAACAACAACCTTGCCATCGGGACGCCATCATAAAGATGTTATACATTTGCCTGGAGTAAATTAGAATGATCAAGAAGAGCTGGTATTGATGACACATAGTGAAATGTGCAGATAAAGTGAGTTCATTATCAACGAAAAAGAACGGAGAATGAATAATCCGTTCCCAGTAAAATTAACACAAGATGACGAAAGATAGAGCTCACACATTATCCAACAAAATGTTAATCAAAATTTGTGAAGTGAGACAAAATGTCATAACTATACAAAATAACTTAGAAGGATATTGGTAACTTGATAGAGGATTTCTTTGGGCTAGTAGGTCATCTAAAGCGAGGGAATATATATCTTGTTGGCAGGCTCCAATCCAATAACTAAATCAAAAAAAAAATGTCGTTCAACAATGGAAGCTCAAGGTGGATTGGATGCACGAAAGCTTACTCCAGGCAAGGATTACAAGTGTACTAGTATATACAACTTAGTCTTAACAGAAACCATTAAAGGATTGGCTCAAGTACTATGGTGCACTCAAAACATTCTCCATATCTAGAAGACAATATGACAAGCGAAGCATTCAGATGTTTCTAGAAAAAAAAAGAAAAAAAGAAAATCTCCTCTCTAAAGTTTTCCAGTGAGAATAGACAGCAAGAACTACCAAGGCTGGGCATCTAATTCTAAGCTCTTACTAATTTGAATTAAGAAAAGATTAAGTCATATAGGAACTTAACATACTTGGACGCAGCTCCCCTTACCCTCCTAGTCTATTTGCTTTCCCCAATTCCTCCCTCCGTCCCTCTCAACCAGATTCTCATACAAGTATGCAACACAATTTGAGTGTTCAAAAGTTAAACTACCACCAGCGAGCTTGATTAATCAAAATGATGTGACGAAACGCCCTTCTGTAATGAGAAGAAGATAAATAAAACTTCAACTACTACAAAATGTGAGAAACTTTTTGCCTATGGTCTATATTTCAATATCCACTAAATCCCTCCTTGTAGGCAACACGCAAGTCAGTAAAAGAATGCTCAATCGGTAAAAGAAGAGGAGTCGGCAGCAAAATTACATTGAGAGAGTCATCATCAGAATTCTAAGAAGATCTTTTTAGATGCCTGATGACATTTAGATGGCATTCTACTGGGGCTAAACCTGCAAACTCCAAGTGGGCATCAAGAATTTCTGCATCCAACATAGCCAGTCTATCTAGCATAAATGGCATCCCCCAATTCATGTTGATTATTTTTATGGACACTTTAACTGGTGTACAAAGGGCAACAAGATGGCCATACAGGAGTATGGTACACCTGTGGTCGGTGCAGATGACTATCAATTAGGCTATGGAAAAAATCTCCTAAGGCAACAACCTGGTCGAGAAGTAGATAAGAATCTATTGTGCCTATAAAAAAATCCCTGCATTCGACTAATACCAACTTGGAATTCTTTAATTGTGACTAAGTCATCTCTAGATTTCCACTCGCATCACCATAATTCACTCTTCGTTTCTGTGTAAAAGACTAACTTCTTGGTTCGACATCACATTCTCATTTAGACTTCCAAGCAGTTTATACCTCTATTTTCTTCCAATTCTCTATCGAACACAATCCAAGCTAGATTGCCACTTATAGTTGTTCTTGTGGCGAAAAAGGAAGCGCAGCACATTTAGGAAAAGCTAAAGAAGTAGAATGAGATAACGCCAGTGACTCGAGGGGCACACCATGCCATCATTGAAGAAACGAACTTTCTAGACTCGAAGCATTACCTAGGACGGAATGTCCACCGCCTCTGCCGATTGAAGAGATGAAGCATCCACACCATCGTGTCATCCGTGACCATCGCCACCAAATCCTTCTCCGAATTCTGCTCCGTCATTTTCACTTGCCAATCAGAAGAAATCGAGCCAAAACCTCACCAAATCGAGTCGGAAAACAATCGAATCGACCCGCCCGTTAGGAGGTCACAAAAAGAATGCTCGAACGAGAGCCAAACCTGAGAAGCCAAAGCGGGTCATCGGACCTTGAAGCTGAAACGAAAGCACACACCGGCGACCCTCCTTCGTCAGTCTCCATTGCTAGAAAGCTCCGCAAGCAGCTCGAAAACGCAATGTACAGAAGTGATAGAGGCAGTAGAAGAGCGAGACAAAGGCCCTGTTTGGTTCGGCATTTGGAAGACACTTTGGGACTCTCTCTTGGCCAAATGCAAACGTGTTTAGTTTGTTTTTTTGGGCGACTTTGGCAAGATGTAATTGCATCTCCAAGTGGCTCTAAGGGCTTTGGGAAGTTGCATCTTCGAAATGCAAGTCCCGAAACTGTTCATCTTCTCCAAAACCACCGCGCACTACCGCATGAAGAAGCCGACTGGAGGCCCACGACCGCCGGCCAAGGGGTCACGCACGCTAGCAACTACTGCCTGAGGGTTGCCTGACCCCGGCGACCATCGCTGGACCTCAGGCGACACCTGGGTCACGTAACCCATGCAATTGATGGCCTGGGTCACGCGACCCAGGCCATCAGTCACCGGGGTCGCACGACCTCAAGTGACGGTCACCTGAGGTTGCACGACCCAGGCGACTGTCACCTGAGGTCACTTAACCCAGGCGAGCGCGACCCCAAAGACCGTCGCCTGGGGTCGTGCAACCCCAACGACCGTCTAGGGGCCAAATTCGGTCATCCGGCTACTAGATCCGGCGGTCCGATGGCTGAACTTAAATATATATATATATATATAATTTTTTTAATTTAATAAAATTCATTTACAAATGCGAATTTTACCAAACGGTATTCTGGCCAAAGTTGTTTCTCAATGCAAATTTTACCAAATGTTATTTGCATTTTGGAAAACCTCATTCTCCCAAAGGTATTTGCATTTCTACAAATGCATTCCCCAAAAGCCGAACCAAACGGGCCCGAAGAATGGAAAAGCAAAGGGAGGAAAGAGGTCCAACTGGGCCGGGCCGAGCCGGGCCAGGCTTTACGACTATAAGGCCTTGTCAAACAACGCCCGAAACTGCCCTTTCAGGCCCATCGAGGCTGAAGGGTCAGACTCATGAGGCATCACAATGATGCAAATGGGGTGAATTAACTATTGAAATGTGACTTGTAAAAAAAGAATGTGATCATCTTCATTTGCTTGAATGATGATTATCACGTTGATGCAAGTGAAAATCCAAAAGCTTCTTTTGACTTGAACCGAACCACCATAAGGTCCAGTGTTTTAAGCTATTACATGAACCGATAAAATCCCTGACTTGAAAAGAACAAAAATATTCGGTTCAAGTCATATTGGTTTTGGTATTTTTTTACACCCCTACTAGGTGAGGGTCATCACACCCTTGGCTATTTGGCTCATGGTTTTTTTTTTTTTTTTTATAACTAATATGTAAAAGGTCAACTTAATCAACGGATAGAGGGTAATGAAAGCTTATTGGAGAAAACACCAATATACTTGTATTTTTTTACTATATATATACTAGTAACTACATTCTATGAAATTACATATGAACTACCTAGGGATAATAACATTATGGGTGCCATAACTGTCATACAACATTCACTTGAGTGTTATAATTTTTTTTTCCATTCACTTGAGCATCACATTGGTGTAAAATTATTCATTTGAGTAACTATTTTGACAATCTTTCATAAGTGGCTTTTCTACTTAATTTTATATCCAACGTGGTTTTCTAAGTCTAGCGTTTTGTCTAACATGGTGAGTTTAAAAAATGTATGTATCTCTCTCCGTCTCTCTATATACTTCCTCTACTGAAACGATAATGTCTCTCTCTAAATGCTTTGTCAAATGATGACATTTCTCTCTCCCCGAAAGCTTCCTCTCTGAAAGTCGTAGAGCCCATAGAAGAAAAAGCTTCCTCTCTTGGGCACGTCCTCTGTCTTCTTTACTCTCTCGCTTACTCAATGTCACCTCTCTCACTCAATGGAGACTTAAGGCATGGGAAAAGGGGAAAATGAGGGCTTGGTGCGCGACAAATCTTGTTGGACTTCATGGCCCCAATAGCAAAAAAGGTTGACTTTTATCTTGGTTTTTAATTTGAATTTAATAATGGGTTTGTGTATAAAAAAAAGCCGGGATGCTTGGGAGTTGCATGGAAAGATGATTGTTCTTTCGCAAAGGATATGATCATTCATTCATTCGACGAGCTTGTTTGTTTTATATTTGTTTCCACTCAATGTCATGGCAACGTCATAGCATCTGTCAATTGGCTCTGAAAAACTTACTATCAAATGTGTGTTTTCAGTGCAAGCTTTATCAAGATTTTCAAGACCTCTGCAACTTTGATGAAAAACAATATTGGCGCAGAGGAAAGGAGTTCCATTGCGGGGCAAATCATCTCAAACGGGTTGAAATTGTCGGGTTCCAATTAGACTCTGTTAAATCATAACCTCTGTTTGCCCTAGCTAAAGTTCTTCTCAAGGAGGCAGTTGGATTGGAGAAGATAATAATTGACACTGAATTAAGGATGTCGTGTCATGGGGTGCCTGTTGAGCCTCATGATCTTTGGGATTTCCTTGAAGTGATTCAACTGCAAGAAGGCCATCGAAAAGCTTCACAAAATGCTAAAGTAATAGCCAATTTTCGTTTCAGTGGACTCCATCACGAGCCATGAAAGCATAAGCAAATCACAAGTAGACGGTACACCGTTGAAAATAGAATTACTTCTCCTTTTGTGCCACTTGTGACAGTGTGCGAAAACAAAGTATGTGAACAATACGTTGGGTTTAATAAATGATATGATGTTGCTTCATTTTCAGTTTTTCGAGCTTGACGTTTGTTTTGGATCAAGCTTTTCCAACTTTCATGAGCAATTTTTCCTCTCATCGTATGTTGTATCATGAGCTCCTTTTGAGCCCCAAGATAGCTACATCAACATGAGACTCCTTTTTGGCAAGGTTAAAGCATTGGTCCCCTTAGTTTACAGTGAATTCTCTTATTGGAGTTGTGCCTTAGCAGTGTGTACGTGAAAAATATTAGAGAATCTATCTGGACTAGCACCATCATAAAGAGTCCCTTAAGCAATCTATCTAATTTATAGCTATGATGGTCTCGATCTATATAGACCAAGGCTAGTTAATTATTTCCCTAGCATATGCCCAAGCGCTTGTATTGGTTTAACATGAAAATTGACATGTCACCTACCTTGCCATGAAAGGCATATTCAAATATCTCTCTTGTGATAAAAACAAATGCAAAGGAGTTTTGTAATCTCATACTTTTACCATTTAATACCATGAAATGTCATTGGTGTATTATAATCTCATAATACTAATGAGAAGTAAAATCCTAAGATGTGTGTGTAAAATTAAGACTGGAGCAAAGCGTGGCGCACATGACATCGGTGGATAAAGCGGGAGCAGAGCATGATGTCAACTCCTTGACCATTGACAAGAGCAAGAAGATTAACAAGTTCCTCGATGAACCCTAAGGATTCGAGCATCATAACGGTAATCCATCTATCCTGCGCAGGGGTTTTCTAGGGCTGGAAAATTCAAAGTCTTTGTGCTGTCATAATTAGTTTACATACACTCTAATTTTCCTCCTCACTAGACACAAGAGCGAATGCCTTTCTTGCTGTCTCGGTGTTTAATCAATCTTAGTTAGTGCAGGTTCCTATGATGAGATGAAATTCCATAAGCCTCACGACAAATCCAGGCTATCGGTCTGCCTATGATTTTGATCCCTCCATATAAAAAACTAATTTTGATCCAAACTTAGAAAGATTCTCATCCTTGAGACCAGCTCTGATGGCGAAAACCGTGCCCGGCGCTCGGATACTTCCTTGAGCTGTTTTTCGACACCAACCCATGTTCCAAGATTTCCGATGAATCATGATTTAACACGTTTGAACTCTTAGTGATCGATCGTGGCCCTTCAAAGATCCAGAAGCAAATCCATACCCTAAGACTAATGGCTATGTTAATTTGACATGGCGTTATCCACACATGCTGCTGTGTTGAATTTTTTATGGCCTTAATTAATGAAGCTATGTGGGAAGGAGAAGGTGGTCATGGACGTTCGTCGGCGATTGATGCAGAGTTCGTTCCTGACCATATGTGGAGAAAATTGCAGAAGAGAAAGAGCAGAGCAGAGCAGAGAGAGAGAGAGAGAGAGAGAGAGAGAGATTTGATTAAATTAGTCAAGGCGGACTTATTTGAATTAACGGGCAGGCCTAGCCAGGTCAGATCAGACTATATTACAAACATAATAGGTACTTCAGGCTTCACGACGAGTCTCCATGGGCTCAAAAGTGGTGGATTAATTATTTCATTGTAATTTGAGAAAAGGAAATACTGCTAAAACGCTAAATTATACTCACTATGCTATAATTTAACAAACCTTTTCTTTTTTCTGTATCGCGAAAACCCCTCAAAGCGAACTCATAATAGCGTGCCTAATATACCCTCCATCTACCCGTAGAAATCCTAAACTTTATTCGATATGACACCAATACATTATAAAAAAAGAATTGTGCCATCAATACTACAGACTTAAATCAACATTACAAAAATTTAGGCCACTATTGTCATTGTGAGCATATTTTTTATTGGCTTTGGTGACAAAAAAAAAAAATTGAGTATTGATTTCGTAATGACTTAATTTAAGATTTTAAGTAACATAAAAGAAGTATGAGTTATTAACATAGAGTGAATGTGATGTAGAATTTTTTGTATCATCAATACATCACAAAAGTAATGTGATCATTACTCATATAAGTTAATGAAATTGGCATCCCACAAATGCAATAATTCACAGCTTGCACGGATGTCAAGATGATGGGACAG
The DNA here is from genome assembly GCA_019915185.1 of Eucalyptus camaldulensis. Classification (NCBI taxonomy): domain Eukaryota; kingdom Viridiplantae; phylum Streptophyta; class Magnoliopsida; order Myrtales; family Myrtaceae; genus Eucalyptus; species Eucalyptus camaldulensis. The sequence continues at coordinate 9,527,251 of JAHSVA010000013.1, read as the reverse complement.
CTCGCGCTAGACAAAACGATTTGCCGTGACCACTCGAATTAAAGCCTGAACACATGTGGTTGCATTGCATATGTCTCAACGAAAGCTTGTGATATGCTTATTGCTCCAACGTATACGGGCTACTCCTTCAATTTTGGTTTGTGCCTTAACTTAATCTATCTAGTAGGCTAAACCCTTTCACATCGCTTCTGAAAAAGCTGAGTTTATCTTTAATATTGTTAAAAGAGAGGCATTGTGAGAAGTGGCACAAAGTGAAACAACCTAAGAAGACCTGCAGTGAGGCTCTCTTGGGTCACGAAGGTACTTCGGTGTGTTTAATTACCAAGCTGTTTTGATAATTAGGATGACATGTTTATATTTTGTCGTTTTCATTTTTGTAGTTTGAGTAAATTGCATCCAACATCACTGCCTTCTATTCCTTCTCTAAGGATTGCCTCCTCACCTTGATGTTTAAAAAATACGAGCTTTTATAACTTTTATAAACATTCAAACTTGACTTTCAAGTTAAAGGGAAAATGAAAATACAAAAGTATAGCCAAATGTGCATGATAAAATCTGTTTGGAACCAAATAAAAGGATTCTAAAACTTCCCATTAGACTTTTGGCTTTGTCCCTGCTGAAATCCTTCCAATAATTACATATATCTGCAAATTGGGGATTTTAGAACTTTTGAGATATTGGATATAATATAACTAGTGAATTTTCTCTGTGAGCAATCTCAGTCAATTATCAAATCAATTGACTTTCACTTCCATCTCCCTTTAGACATCCTGAAATCGGTGAAGAAAAAATCACCTTTCTAGGTGCAATTGACTTGGATCAATAACCAAAAATGCAAGAAGTGAAATAAGAAATCTTCTTTGCCAGTGCAATTTGTGCTATGCATATACAAGACAAAGAAAAGAAAATCCAAGACTAATTCTATCATAATGTGATCAGTAGAACCAATGATGATGTTTTTGAATGAGAACATTAACTTATTTAGATCCTCAATATGGATCGATTGCAGTGTCATTGATTTGTCCAATGAGGTGAATTCCAACAAGACGCAAGAGATCATTCAAGTATCTACCAATTTGTTTCCATCATTTGGAGCTTCATGTTAAAAATTGAAAATCTTCACTACAACCAAGTAAGACATTTTGCAGCATTATAACGAATCGCACTTACAAAGCACTTTTTTCTTTGTTCAACGTGTAAATCACCATGTCACCGAAACAACACAAGCAATTGTACACTAATAGTCAGAGAGTACCTCTCAAAAATAATACCATTAGTATTGCTTACATCTGGCTTCTAAGGATCTTTAAAAGACACATAATACCTTCACTATAGCACTAATATAAAAAACTTTAGATCCTGGGTGCTACTTCTAATAACTCCTTGTTTCTACTTATGCTTGTTATGCTGAATGCATTTTGAAATCAATTAAGCATTCTTAGAATCTCTTGGAGGCATACAAGTTGCTCGTAGAATTCAAGCAATTTGCCAGGATTAATTAGCCTTTTTTCTCCTTTCATGTCTTTTAGCTTTGAGGACCAACTTTTTTAACATCGCACAGCAAATACATTACTGCATAAAGCACAGAATTTAGCTCTAGACAATCAGCATCTAACCCATCAATCTCAACCCTCTTTAGCTGTTGAGCCATACCCACAAACGACTTCTAACGGCAATATTCCTCTGCAATAACATTTCCAAACACTGACTCATTCTTGATCTGCAAATTGATAGCAAACCTAAGTTTCTTTCTTTGGAACTTGAAGGTGGTAGCTCCCCATCACCAATTTCGTGACGTGATGCTTAACAAGATCGCCATGAGCCCTTAACTTGATGAGCATGTAAGTAGTCATCTTGAAGTTTACTTCGGCCTCAACTAAAGAAGATATTTAATTTGGTATGAACTCTCCCTTAAAAGAATCGCCTAATGGGCACAATTTGAGAAGATGAGCTGCCAAAGTTTTCAAGATTGAACCTTGACGATGAGAATCACCAACTCTCTCAAACCTCTTGACTCAATTATGATATTATTGAAAATTTTGCTGTATTTCAACTCTAGGAATTCTAGAACAGGGTTGTTACTCGAAACTCTAACCATCGCATCATCCTTCAATGCATCTTCAATTCGTAATGTCTTCAGTGAACACCAATTTATGGTACCCAATGTTGAAAAACAGCATCGGGACGAGCAAACTCACCAATGTAGTGCCCGGAACAAGATTTGTGGCAACGCATAATAGTTATTCCAATTCTATTTCATTTAGTTATTTAGTTTAGCTTTAAGCAATTTTTTATTATCAAAGCAATAACAATTTCATCCAACATGTGTTGTCTTAAGCTTCAAGAAATGAAAAATGATTTGTGGTGTGAAACAAAGAAGTCATCGAGACAATGCACATAAATTCAATGGTCTAAACTAAACTTCACATGTTTATATGGTGAAAAGGCTAAGACAGTTAACCGACAAGATCTTTCCATATGGAATGAGATGGAAATCCATGGTTGATGGTTTGTTGCATGTGATGGAGGCATGTGGGCATTGCTTATTTGCCACCTCATCATAGTGACATGAGTAGGCCCGTTAAACGGGTGGATTGTATCGGGTTAAGTTTGGATCATATCGAAAATAGTTTGACCCGAATTGATCAATTTAACTCATTTTGACCAAATTATATGTGATGCAAATCGAGCGACCCGTACTTGATTGGAGTCGGAATCCATTTCAAGCGATTTTTCCCCTCTCTTTTTGTCTTTGACTAATCAACCAAAGAGTTAATCACCAACTCTCTCACAGCTCTTGATTCAATTCTCATGTGCTTAAAGCTTATGCAATCTTTCAACTCAGGAAACTACAAAACAAGGCACCTCCTCAAAAGTTTTCGATCCATCAACTTGGCATATCGAATGCGCAGTGTCTTCAGCGAAGACCAATTCACAGCATCTATCAACCAAAAATCGCCTCGAGACAAATGCAAACTTACCAACGTAGTGAGGTGGAAGAAGGAAGCCGGCAACACATGAACCTGAAATGCCAGGATGCAGGTCTAATGACAACTCTTCGACGCCATGCCCGATTACAAACTTAACACTCAAGGCAGCTATTAATACTTGAATCCAACAAGGGGCTTGCAAATTCAACATAGCTATTAATAATTGAATCCAACAAGGGGTGACAGGAAATTTTTTCAAGTTTTGGAACATTTTTTTCAAAGAAAAGCTCTATAAGATAATGCATTTTACTACTCAAGTATTAGATGAATACAAATGAGGGGCTGACATTCCTATTTAGACAAGAGTCCCTCATGTAACATTCATTGATTGGTTCTCGATCTAATGATGGAGATTTATATAAGAGTCTATCAATGGGAGAATTACCAAAAAAGTCCTAAACTTATTGCAATTATGCTAATTCAGTTATAAACTTTTTTTTTTTGGCCAATTAAGTCCTAAACCTTTTATAATCATGCTAGTTCAGTCATTCTGGCTAAAATTGACCAGCTGACACTAATGTGACTGCCGATTAATGTCATGACAATTTTTTTTAATAATATTTTATTTAATTGAAATTTTTTATTAATTTTTTTATCCTCTCTCTCTCTCTCTCTCTCTCTCTCTCTCTCTCTAAGTTCAGTCATTCTGGTTGAAATTGACCAACTGACACTAATGTGACTGCCGATCAGCGTCAATGACAATTTTTTCTAATAATATTTTATTTATTAATTGAATTTTTTTATTAATTTGTTTTTCCTCCTTCCTTTGGCTCCGACAACCAGGCAAGCTCACCTTGCCAACTGACACTAATGTGACTGCCGATCAGCGTCAATGACAATTTTTTCTAATAATATTTTATTTATTAATTGAATTTTTTTATTAATTTTTTTTTCCTCCTTCCTTTGGCTCCGACAACCAGGCAAGCTCACCTTGCCGTCGCTAGGCGAGGGCGAGCTGGCCCGGCCACTGATGGGGCGAGCCCCCGCCGGATCTGGTGATGGCTCACCTCATTGTCATTAGGCGAGCTGCTCGCCAACCACTAGCAAGGTGAGCCCTTGCCGGATTCGGTGAGGGGGGCCTCATCGTCACTAGGTTTGGTGAGGCAAGCGCTTGCCAGATCCAGCGAGGGCTCGCCTCGCCGTCATTGGGCGAGCTATTCACCTAGGCACTGGTGAGGTGAGCCCTTGCTAGATCCAACAGGGGCTTGCCTCGCCAATGCCGGCCGGACGAGCTTGCCCTCTCCCAGCAACGACGAGGCGAGCCCTCGCCCAATTTGGTGGGGGCTCGTCCAGCGACGGACAGCTCAATCCGGCGACCAGCCAGACAAAGGAGGGAGGAGGGAAAAATAAAAAGAGAAAAAAGGAAAAAAAAAGAGATTAAAATAAATCCAAAATAAAATTCAAAAAACATTATTAAAAAAATTGTTGCTGGCGCCAGTTGGAGGCCACATCAGTGTTTGCTAGCCAATTTTGATTGAAAGGACTAAGTTGGCACGATTGCAAAAGATTTCTGACTCAATTAGCGCAAAAAAAAAAATTCACAATTACAATAGGTTTATGACTTTTTTGGTAATTTTCCCGTCTATCAACTATCGACATTTATGATAGGAATTTTCTAGAAGTGTACATATATGAAATAAGAAAACATAAATTACACCAAATGGAAATAAAGTTTGTTTTCTCTTTCCGTGCCACTTTGGATGGTGCTTGAAAACCAAGTATGTTGACACTATAAGTCGGGTCTAACAAACGCTCTGACATGGCTTCATTTTGAGTTTTTGAGTTTGATTTTTAATAATTACTTATTTCTCGCGTAATAAATGAACTCTATTATAATCGGGTCTAGGTAGGCTCAAGAGGGGTGGGCTTACGTATAAATGAGCTTAAGCTCCAGAAAAAAAAAAAAATTAATTGCTCGAGTCAACCTGATATGTGATACCACATCCAAATGCTCTGTTTACTAAGCAGTAGACATAAATAGGTGGTGAAACTTGCAAAATTCTACACTAAAAGTTAAGCATAAATGACTTCTCAGAGATAATTCCTTAGCAAAAGCCACATTCGTGATCAAGTTTGGCATCTCATGAGCTTAGGAATAGCATAATCACATCTTAAATTACATACACGTTCCCTTTTCTTTTTTCTTTTTCTTTTTTCAAACTGGCTGACAAATGTGGCACTAGAGAAGATTATTCTCGCCCCCCCCCCCCCATCATGCCAAGTACAGACTGCGATGCATGTCGCACGTCTCTATTTTGACGCCAACTCCACTGTTCTACTAAAAAAAGGTTGTCGAGTTTGTGCATCAAATTCTATCCAAATTGGAATTGTATCGAAGGTCGGAAGCCAAAATAAGTAGGAGACATGTTAGCAAGCATTGTGGGGGAGCTACGTGGAGAGGATTGATCGCTCAGCCCCGGCTTCCAACTAATACATTCCATGCCATTTAGTTTCCCCTTTTCTAGGACTACTTATTGATTTGTTTTTTTTGGAATGTCGAGTTATTATCGCATGGCATAAGCACCACGGGGTGGCTTTTAACTTTTTTTCTCCATATAAATGTACTTAAAATGAAAATACACCTAAATGAACTATTAAAGTGGCTTTTAGAAAATAGGAGGGATATTGAAATAGTTTCATACAGAAAGGGAAATGTTCTTACAAAAAAAATCAAAGGTTTAAATATTGCCAACTCTATCGACATATATTTAGATAATATTTAGTCACTGAAAATTTAACCATCCATATTACGATTAGGGTAATAAGAATAGTTTGAACAATAGATTTTCAACTTAATTGCAATGCAGATGAATCGCATCGCGTCCATGAATGCAATGAAACTCTTGAACATTTGGATACCGTTGGTGGGTAGAGAGAACGATATATGTGGATTAGAACTCCGAATGGAACGCCATCATTTAGAGAAGACAATGGTTTTGACCGCGTCTGTTGTGGCCAGGAAGGAGAAGATATGAAGGATGATGGCACCGGGCAATTGACTGATGTAATCCATTGAGCTTCGGGTTTCATCCCGAACGGAAGGACGAGGTGATCGTGGACGGGAACGTTTTCCAGTTGGATTGGCAGACAATTTGATCCGGGCCTTGTATGGAGGATTCTTCAAGCCTTTTGCCTGTGGCCCCCGACGCCGATGGATCCAAAAATTAGGGCAGAAGTACACTACAAGTGCCATAACTTGGCACGCCGGGACACTTAAGTGCCATAACTTCAAAACGGTATACTTAAGTGCCACTTTTTTTTTCGAATGGGACACTTAAGTGCCACCTCCGGCGACCCTTGCCGGAAATCCTATGTGGCAATATTTTATTATTATTATTTGCCTACGTGGCTCGCCGGAGCTCCAAATCAGCATAAAAATTAAAAAAAAATTAAAAAATTAAAAAGTTTTAATTTTAAAAATTGCAATTTCAAAAAATTAAAAAAATTAAAAAAAAAAGAAAATTTTAAAAGTTTTAATTTTAAAAAAAAAATTTTTAAAAAAAAAGAACTTTTAAAAAATTTTAATTTTAAAAAATTATAAAAATTAAAAAAAAATAAGAAAATTTTAAAAAATTTTAATTTTAAAAAATTTTAAAAATTAAAAAAAAAAGAAAATTTTAAAAATTTTAATTTTAAAAAATTTAAAAAAAATAAAAAGTAAGAAAATTTTTAAAATTTTAATTTTTAAAATTTTTAAATTTTTTTAAAAAAGAAAATTTTAAAAATTTTAATTTTAAAAAATTAAAAAAAATTATAAAAAATAAGGAAATTTTAAAAATTTTAATTTTAAAAAATTTTAAAAATTAAAAAAAATTTAATTTTAAAAAATTTTAAAAAAATAAGAAAATTTTAAAAATTTTAATTTTAAAAAATTTTAAAAATAAAAAAAATTAAAAATTTAATTTAAAAAAATTTTAAAAAAAATAAAAAATAAGAAAATTTTAAAAATTTTAATTTTAAAAACTTTAATTTTAAAAAATTAAAAAAAAAATTTAAAAATAAGAAAATTTTAAAAATTTTAATTTTAAAAAAAATAAAAAAATTTAGAAAAATTTTAAAATTTTAAAAACTTAAAAAATTAAAAAAAAAGGGGGGCGGGAGGCGGCGGCGGTGGAGGTGGCGGCGGTGAGGGAGCCGCCAGAGGCGGCAAGGGAGCCGCCCCGTTCGGCCTCCCACCCCCCCCCCCCCCCTTTTTATAACTTTTTTATAATTTTTTTATAATTTTTCTTAATTTTTTAAAATTTTTCTTAATTTTTCTTAATTTTTTAAAATTTTCTTAATTTTTAAAATTTTCTTAATTTTTAATTTTTTTTAAAATTTTCTTATTTTTTAAATTTTTTTAAATTTTTCTTAATTTTTTAAAATTTTCTTAATTTTTAAAATTTTTAAAATTTTTAAAATTTTTAAATTTTTCTTAATTTTTAAATTTTTCTTAATTTTTAAAATTTTTAAAATTTCTTAATTTTTAAAATTTTTCTTAATTTTTTTTAATTTTTTTTAATTTTTCTTATTTTTTTAAAATTTTTGAATATTTTAAATCTAATTTAATTAATTTATATACTATTATTTACACGTAGACGCGAAACGGCGTCGTTTTTGCATTTTCTCCGCCACGTCAGCATGCAAAACGACGCCGTTTTGGACCGAGCTCGCCGGAAAATCGCCACGTCAGCCATTTGGCCGGATTTTCGCCGGAGTGGCACTTAAGTGTCCCATTTTACTCCGATGATGGCACTTAAGTGTACCATTTTAAAGTTATGGCACTTAAGTGTCCCGGCGTGCCAAGTTATGGCACTCCAGGTGTCCCGCACTCAAAAATTAGGCCTTCTTCGCATTTTCCCCAAAGCTTTAATCAAAACAGAGACTAGACCCACAAACTCTTCTTATTTATCTTCAAAATTCAAAAAAGAAAGATATCTAAACTTTGGATAAAAATGGAAATAAATTTAGATAGTTTCAGATAATAATTCTCAAGAGCCTATGAAAATTATTACTAACAGAGAGCAGCTATCATATCCTTTTCTTTTGGGTAATTTTCCTTTTTCACTATATTTGTACTTATTCCTTTTCTTGTTTTGGATTATTGTGGCCGTGGCATGAGCCCACACGTGGGCCATGTTAATGTACCTGCCACACCTATTATTCTTAAAATTTAAAATACTCCAAAAGAAAGTATCATGATGCTTTTTCAAAAATAAGAGAGTCGCTGAAGCAATGTTTTCACAAATAAGTCGTATATTTATTAATTATTCAAGTATTTTAATGCGGCTGATTCTATCAGCGTAAACTTAGAGCTAAAATAAGCTATAAAAAATATGTATAATAAATGAAATATATTCAAATCACTTGATTTTTTTTTTTGGCAAAAAGTTCTAAAAAAATTCACTCAACTTTCTTCATAGCGGACTTCAACTTTTGCAAGCCATCGAAGGCAATTGTTCCGCTCTTTTGTTTCTTTTACTTTTCCCTCTTTGGTACTTTCGGTAAATTTATTTTATTTTTCAAGCTATTGTGGCTGTACACGAACACCACATGTTAGTCCCCTTAACTTTGTTGTCATATCAATATTTTCCAAATCAAAAAATTTTAAAACATATTATCTTCCAGAATAAGAGGGATATTGAAGAATTTTTTTTTCAAAAATAAGTTGTTAAATTACAAATTATGGAAGCATTTTAATATAGCAACTTCTATCTATAGATTTAACCTAATAGTATAAATGTCTAAATTATAATTAGAGTATAAAAAGTTGAAGAATTATTAAGATATGTATAAATGCTAAGAAAGAATAATTTTTAACAAATCATGAAAAAATGTGACTCGTCTGACATGGTTGGTCAAGAATTTTTGTATTTTATGACCATTGTGCAAAGAGGGTAAACTATCTCTACCCTTTTCATTTTGATTAATTTATCTTTGTAATGTTTTCAATTTATTTTTATTTATTAGAGCTAGTTTATCCTTTTTTTTTCTTTTTCTTTTTATAATCTCTTTGGCAATTGCTGAATACTATCGTTACCTTTTTTCTTTCTAATGGTTTACCCTTCCTAGTACTTTAGCCCAGTTTCACATGTCAAGCCCAAGCCCATTTAAATATAGCCTCAAGTCCACCACAATTACAATAAGCCCAAAGGCACCAAAGCCCGCCCAAAAAACCTAATTCTCCGTTTTTGTTCTCTCTTCCTACGCCCGGTCTGCATCACCAGGAAGAACAGAAAATGGACTTTGCAAGGCCGAAGCTCGCCAAACCAGAATATTGGCAAACAAAGCGATAAAATAAAGGCGCACAAAGTGGAAGATAACTGTAGGAATCCATCAAAACGCATCTGACGAGCGACGGGCACCGGCGATGGACTGAAAACCAAAAGCAATCGGACGAAGTTCATTTAGGCATTTCGTCGAACATGTGGTAGGCACTGTCCGGGAAGGAAAAACCGAGCCAATTACGGCCCAAGTTTGCAACGACGTTCGGCACGGACAGTAAATGGACACGTCATGGCGACCGGGGGAGGCTCAATGATGCTCGAAATCGAGCACAGGTGTGCACCAATGAGTCGCGGCCTCGGTTGGCCGAGACAAGGACCAATGGAGTACTAAATGGGGTGCTGGCGGGGGGCTCCCTACCAAGCTCGGTGGCAGTGGACGGCGGACGAGCATAATAGATCGGGCTATGTCCGCTCGCCTTGCACACCTGAAATCGGACTGGCGCAAGGTCAACCCGCCCTCTTTTTCCTTTTCCCCTTCCCGCACCTGGGGCAATCCATTTTTCCCTCTTCCCCCGCATGGGCCAGCCCCTTTTTTTTTTTTTTAATCTTTTTCCCTTCCCCGGCCTAGCCCTCTTTTTTTCCTTTCCCTTTCCTCCCCGTCCTTTGGGATTTGCCACAACAACACGGAACAGAGGTCGGTGGCAAAGCAAGGCAAACGGGGCAGCCCAATTGAAGTTGGTCATCAGGACTAGGCCGGCAAGGTAGCTAGCAATGGCAAAGGGCGAGAGAGTCTTTCGGCGACTCGACTACACCTCAGCCATGTCTAACGACCACCAGCCAAGGCCTTGAGTTCGTGCTTTCTCCCTTTCTCGGCAATCTTCATTTGTGCCTTTGTCGCAACCTTCCCTCGACACGCATCATCTAGGATTCAATTAATATTATTAAGTCTAAACTTAACTTGGGCTCTCCCAAAATTATAGCAATTTGCAACTTAGGTTCAAATTTTTAACATACAAATGACTTACAATAAGGAGTCATTATTAATTAGTTTATGATTAATCGATTAGAAAATCAAGTAAAATAATAGTGATTTACTTAACTCTTGCGAATAGTGGAATTTGGGTAAGGGAATTTAGTTATATTAGATTTTTCTAACACTCTTTAAATACCATTCATTTTATCAAAAAAATAAAATAAAATTAGTAAGCAACTTGGATATATTTTATTATTTCCTAATATATGAGGTAATCATGCGGGATTTTGGTGAGAGCCTATTGTCCCTTGCCTCTGGTTGGTGAGGGTTACCACACATCAAAGACCCTGCCAACCATGGCCAACACCTCACTTGTGATGGGGTAGTGTCCACAAGACAGGAGAGTTGGCCTAGCCTTTGTATCTAGTTTATTTATTTTGTTTAGTTTTATCCTTTTTCTTCTTTGAGTTTGTGTTTTTATAGAAAAAAAAAAACATAATAAGGAAAAAAGATAGAAAAAGGGATAGAAATAAAAAGAATTTAAATGATAGAAGTGCTCTTGATCATCCAATGAGTTCGGATCATTTTTTTAGACTGACATGATCACTCTAAGCCCTTATTTTAAATAAGGTCAACTCCATATTCTTATTTGAAAAAATGAAGCATTTCATGTCTTTATTTTAAATAAATTTCATATTAGGCATTTATTTAAAAAAATGATGACACTTCATACCCTTATTTAAAAATTTCCCTAGATTTCATAATAAAAAGCTGCAATAATTCTTGACTAATTTATAATCACCAGAAGTTATGATATAGTTCTACTAATTATTGTTTATGATTGCAAGTGAATAGTAAGTGACATATCAAATTTATAATTTGAAGAATCGATATTATGATTTCAGGATTTTTTTTTTTTTTGGTAATCCAGGGAACCTCTGCACGCCGCTTCGCGGTGGAGAGTAAACCCTGGAGGGCTGCTAGCTGGAGGACCCACCACCCCGGCAACCCACTTAAGACGCGGCTTGCACTTAAGACTCGACGACGTTGTGGATCGAACTCGGGTCTTTTTGCGAGAAGTCCCTTGCTCAACCACCACCGCCACCACCGCCGGTGGTATGATTTCAGGATTTAATCTTCATAAAATTAAAATTGATTTAAAGAAGTTTCAAACTTGCGGATGTTATTCTTAAATTGTTTGGTGAATCGATTAAAAGAATCTTTTTTGTAGTTATAATTTTAGTTTATTTTAGTATATTCCTGCTGTTTCATTTTGCAAACCAAAGGCCCAGGGTTCGCTTTCTCCCTAATTGAAAAATCGGGAAGAGCCGACACAGCCAAAATTAGAATTTATTATCCTAAATGTTTGATGAACATGCATTTGTTAAGGAAAAAAATAAAAGAAAATACCGACCAAGTTAGCATAACACGTAAGTCAATTACTTAATTTACCTTTTTTCTCTAAGCATAAATTTTAATTGTAGTCCTCCACCTCTTTTCTCACATCGAAATCTTCTAATTTGTTTTTGCAATCAAATTCTTTATTTAGTCATGCATGATAAAGAACTGGAAAGAGAAAAGTTTCGATAAAAAAAAAATTCAGCGACAAAATAGGAAAAATATATAAAAAAAGAAAAATTAAAGGATAAGGCAGTGTGTTTAAAAAAGGATAGGAAATCGGATCGAATAAAAAAAAGATAAGATTCCAAATTGTATCGATAACTAATTGATTGCTCGTGTAGAACGAAATGAAAACGAAATGTCCTTGGAAACCTCAAGGGAACATCAGCAGAAACCCTACAATTTCAAATCCATGGCGACGCACTCCGTCCACCAGAAATCCTCCGGCGACCGTCCTATTCGCACCAAAGGAAACCGACCTCCTCCTCCTTTGAGCCCTGGGAATCTAATCAGCGCCTTGCCGGACGCCGTGATCCACCACATCTTCTCGTTTCTGTCCCTCAAAGACGTCGTCAAGACCAGCGTCCTCTCCAAGCGCTGGCGGTGCACTTGGACGTCCACCACCCACCTCGCATTCAATGGAGTCCGGCCTCGCAATCACGACGCCTCCTCCTTCGACTTCCCGTCCCTCGTCGATAGCGTCCTGAGGCAGTGCACCTCGCCCACGGTGAAGAAATTCCACATCACCGACTTACAGTACCATGAGGCCGACCGCCCCAAGGTTGACCGCTGGCTCCACTTTGCGGCGGGGCGCCGGGTGGAGGATCTCTGCCTGTCTCTCATCACCGAGATGCGGTCTATGTATATTCTGCCACCGTCCTTGTATTGCTGGAGCTGGTTGGTGCGCCTCGAAGTCAGTTTGTGCCGTTTCTCGTGGGACCTGACTGTCAGCTGGCCTTGTCTTAAGGTCTTGTCTATGGAATATGCGGAGTTGAGTGATGATTTCCTCCGGCGAATCTTGAGGGGAAGTCCTGTTTTAGAGTCCCTCGAGCTGCGGCAGTGTTGGCGCATAAAGAACATTATAATAGATTCAACAAGTGTGAAAGACTTGCTACTCATTGGTGCCGATAACTTTCTGCTGGAGAAAATTTGGGCCCCGCATTTGCTGTCATTGCGTGTATCAGGGATGTGGAAGCGCCGTATATTCACACTTGATGATGTATCTTCTTTGGTTAAAGCTGACTTAGTTTTTTCCATTCGAACTTTTTCGCCGGGTGATAAGAGCATGTGTTATGACGTCATGAAAGAACTTTTTGAGAAGGTGCACAGAGTTCCTATTATCACCATTGGTGGCTGGTGTTTGAAGGTACAAGTTCAATGATTTTACCACATGCTCGGGTTGGGTTGAATGGTGTCTGAAGTGTTTGGCAATGTTTGTTGCCCGGGCCAAGTAACCTCGGCTTTTTGTGGCATTCTAGTATTTCATAAGGGGAATCATAGACAAATATAGGATGATGTCTATTGTTGACTTGGGAGCTCGTTCCCTCCTATTAATTTCCAATAAATGGATCTAGGATGACTCAAATTTTGGACAATGAATGTTCACTAGATAGGATATCAATGCAACGATCTTAGACGCATGATTTTCACAAGAAAAATACATTAAGAGATTATAGGAATAAGGGACCTAGTCACCATAGGTTCAAAGAACCGATCATACTATCTCATCATTATAGGCTGTTGTTCCATAATCATCTCATATAATGGCAATGGATAGATGGATAGAGTCACTTGGAAATAATGAGGTTGTTTTCTCATGTGACCAACTACTAGAATTTTCAAATCCTTCAAAGATCACAAGTTTATACAAGAAGCATATGTAAATAGTCTTAAACAAATTATCTTTTTTCATTTTTGCCTGTAGTATCCTTATTGATTTTTTCTTGATTGGCAGACAAGGTCAATGGATAACATATTTGGATGGAATGTAGTTTGGTTATTCTTTATTAATTTTAGACATGAAAAAATATTAATGAAATTTTCTTTGTTGCTTGCTCAATGTGCTTAGGTTCTGTCCCTTTTCGAGATGAAAGGAGTGCCATCTCCATTGTCAAAATGTCAGAATCTAACACTACACACACCAATTACTCAAAGGGACCTTCCCGGGATAGCATACATGCTGGGAAGTTCAGAGTTCCTGGAAAAATTAACCATTCACCTGAATGGCTTACATGTATTCAAGGTTTGTTCCTTTGCTATACTATCTTCAGTTCGCTTCTTGTGTTGGCTTCCATTTTCAATGAATGTTTGAATAGTGAGTTAAAACTTTAGAAGTACATAAAGATTATCAATCTCAAACTCTTACTTGTTACCGTAATTGAAATTTGCTTGTAACTTGGTCAGTCTACTCAACATTTGTGCATGGCCACTTTAAGCTGTTTTAGTTCATGTCCTAAAATAAATGTAGCATTATACTGGAGGTTATTTTGCTGCCATGCAGCGTTGGGATCTTGAACTTATACTTGAATGATGAGCATCTAGAAAGAGAGATATTTTATTGTGTGGGCGCGTTTAAGAGTTCAAATTCATTAACACTCAAAATAAAGTAAAACTAACTAGCTTTTGTGGTGGACAAATGAAAGTTTTTTTTGTTTTGAAACTTCAGTGAGGCAGTAAGTTTCTAAAATAGGGTATCTTTGTGCAGTATATGCTTGACAAAGAATGGAAAGACCATTTTAACTATGATGAAGAAGATTTTTTATATTCACGGAAGGGGAATTTTCAATGTTTGGAGAAACATCTCAAGAGCATTGAGATCATCGGTTTCAAAGCTAATGGTTTTGGATCGAAACGTCTGCACACCCTTATTAAGTTTCTTCTTGGGGATACACTTGTGCTGGAGAAGATGATTATCAAGGCTGATTTGCACTCACGAAAGGGACAGAAAAATCATCAAGCTGTTGTTCTTTCGAAACTATTTGGTGTCAGCCGAAATGTGCTCAGCTATCAAAGAGCTTCCAAAAATGCTGAAGTTATCTTCGATTATCCTTTCTAATTGGCGTCCTTGGTGGATTCTTGTTAATCACATGTCAATGCTACGTTGCTCTAGGCACTACATTGCTCATTCTTGTTCACACTCTTTTGACAGTAAAATTACATGAGCTATGACAATATTAGTTTAGCTGTAAATATGAACCTCTTAAGGAAAGAGGTTAATGGTAGTATCTTGAATTATCGACATATGAAAGGTTGTTTTGGTTACGATATTGCTCAGCCTTCTCTTCTTCTACAGGCAAAATAGAAAACTTAGAGGTATCATATTTCTGCAACTTTGAAAGATTAAGCAAATCCTGACTATAATGATCTGCATTTTGAAATCTTCGCGTATCTACTTGTTACTGCATAGACAGCATTAGAGTTTGATTTTAGTTTCAGCACGACCCCTTGTTTCCAAGTGAAGCGACTACTTGCACTATTCAAAAACTTATGAGCTCCTTCACTCGTGTTTGATTCAAATAACACAAACTTCAAGTACTTTTCTGTCTAAATTAAATTACAACTCAAATTTTAACATAACCTTTTTTTTTTTGGTGGTCTAATTGGGTTTGAGGTGATTTTTTTCCCAACAAAAAGGTTTGCGGATAGAACTAGACCACATTTCACGATTCGATTTAGTTTAATTTTTTGAAAACCAAAACAAACTGGGAAATCCAACGACAGGACATGCTACTTTTTTCAGTTTTTATTATATGTCATTAAGATTTGAAATGCCTTAGATTTTTAAATCCAAAGTAGCTGGATTTTAATTATTAATTTTCAATAATTATGTGTCTATGAGGATCTTTTTTTTTTTTTTTTAATGAGAATACTGACTTTTTGTTTATTCTGACTTTTTGTTCGAGCAATGCCATCTTTGGTGAACTTGTAGGTTCGTGATCAGCAATGAAGAGTGCATAAAAAGAAATGAAGATTTTACCAATAAGTTTCGGCTCAATTCGAAACATAACTTGCTTTCACTTTAGTAAAATTTGGGTCAAAGCAAGCAAGCATGTCAATGGGTAGATTCAAGGGTAAGAACCTAACATCCCCTACTAGTCCTTATGTAACCCTTGAAGCCTTTAATTTAGTTTCATGCCAATATTATGATTATTTTTTCCATAATTTAATGAAGTGCATGCTAGGTACATAAGCAACCATACTTGGATTAAGTTATCAAATATTAAATTACCCAATTAAATGAAAGTTATATTATAAGATAAATCAATTATTAAACTTAAATAATCTAGATGTTAATTACCATAATTAATTAATGTGATTTTACTATACTTGATCAATAATAAATTTATTGCACAGACTATTAACAATTCATGATTTGTATGGTTGCACATTATTATTATTATTATTATTATTATTATTATTATTATTATTATTGATAGCTTGACTAACTTATAATCACCCGAAATAATTATATAGTTCTATTAATTACTGTTTATGATTATCATTAGGTGTGAGTAAACTGTAAGTTACATATCAAATTTATAATGAAATAAATGATAATATGATATTAAGATTTAATTATTATGTAATTAAAACTGATTAAAAAGAGTTTCAAGCTTGCGGATGTTATTTTTAGATTATCCTATTAATTGAATAAAAATAATCTTTTCCGTGCTTATTCTAATTTAGTTTATTTTCATGAGATTATTATTTAATCCCCTGTTATTTCCTTTTGCAAATCAAAATGCTTGATAAAGAACCCGGAAGAGAAAAAAGTTCGATAAAGAATTGTGACTTTTTAGGATTGGTTTGTTTTGAATAAAAATATTTCTTTTGATAAAAAAGAAGAAGAAGGAAATCAGATCTAATAGAAAGTAAAGGAAAAAGAAATTGGAAAAATCCTTGGAAACCTGGGGGAACATCGGCAGAAACCCTAGAATTTCAATACATGGCAGCGCCCTATGTCCACGGCGCTGCCCACCGCAAATCCTCCTCCGGCGACCGTCCGAATTGCGCCGGGGGAACCCGGCCTCCTCTTCCTTTGTTGCCAGATGACACGATCCACAACATCTTCTCCTTTCTGCCCATCGAAGACGCCATTAGGACCAGCGTCCTCTCCAAGCACTGGCAGTCCACCTAAAACTCCACCAACCACCTCGTATTCGATGGATTCCGGCCTCGCAATCGCGACGCTCGCTCCCTCGACGGCAGCGTCCTGAGCCAGTGCACCTTGCCCACGCTGAAGAAGTTGCACGTCACCAACTTCAAGTACCGCCACCGCTACTGCCCCAAGCTCGATCTTTGGCTCCACTTCGCACTAGGGCGCCGCGTGGAGGATCTTCGGCTGTGGCTGATCATTGACGGTGCATGCATAATTAATTCGGCAAATATAGGATGATGCTTAACTCACTAGATTTGGGCGAGGCTCAGCCTCGCCAATGGTTGGGTAAGCTTACCTGGCCATCGGCAAGGCTAGCCTCGCCTTGGCCTAGATATATTAGTAGCGTTAACCATATATTGTATTAAGGGAAAATTTCAAATAAGGAATCGAAGTGAATCTATTTTCTCAAATAAGGACCCAAAGTGAACTTCGTGTCATATAAGGACCCAAAGTGGGCCCATTGTTTCAAATAAGAACCCGAAGTAAATTTTGTGTCAAATAAGGACCCAAAATGATCAATTAATCTCTATTGAGGACCTTAGTTCACTAGCAGATATTTTCCGGTGATTAAAATAGGGGCAATTTTGTCAGAAATTTGTGATTGGAAAAAAAATGGAAAATTATAATTTAATTAAGTTTAGGTGATTCATTTAGGTATTTACGTTTTATTCTTTCTTCTCCCCTGCTGCTCCTTAACCAAATCACTACCCGATCATCATCGCGATTCGATTCTCATCACTCGTCACCTTGCTCAACTAGCGGAGAATTTGGGTCTCCATAACAAAAAAAGAAGCATGTGGTTTTCTTCTTGTTTTTGAATACGCGCCTCAACTGGCAGAGAATTTGGGTCTTCGACTTTATGGGGGATGGGTACAAGGAATGGGGAGAACTTTGATCTTTGACTTTGTAGAGGATGGGTACAAGGAATGGAGAGACTGTAGAAAACCTATGATTTTTTTGTTTCTATTTTAAGATTTGTTAATTTTTCTTATATTTTTGTTGGACAAAATTGCCCAAACTCCGATCATCGGAAATGTCACATGAATATTTGGTTGACTAGCAAGCTTAGGTTCTTATTTGGAATTGATTCAACCACTTCATGTTCTTATTTGAGACAATGGATCCATTTTAGGTCTTTATCTAACACAAAGTTCATTTCGAGTCATTATTTGAGAAAATTGGTTAACTTCAGGTCCTTATTTGGAATTTTCCCTTGTATTAATGCTAATTTGGTTATTTGGTTCCTTTAATGGAACAATTTTATCACCACTTTTTAATTGTCATAGAGAGAGAAGGTACCCTATGTAAAGGTGATTAATGTGCGAGCTAGGAGAATGAAAAAGTATGAAATTTATCATTTGCTTTTTCTCTTTTCCTGCCTTTTCTCCTCATCTTCTTCTTCTTCTTCTTCCTACATCTTATCAAATTTAGTCCGACCTCAACATGACATGTTTATCTTTAGTGACATATCATTAAAAGCCCAAATATGACAAGCTTATTAAATGCCTTACTATGATTAACAAATTGAAGATTCGTGACCGCATGTTTACTTCACGTGTTTAAACATGATTGCTTTCATGACATAGTATTGATTAAGCCAACCGCACGCTTGCCTTGGTGCCATGTAAATGCATTACGTCAAAAATTGCCAGCCTTAGTTGGAGGTGACGCGACTATAAAGTATGGTCGGAGGCAGGGAGGGCTGAGTGGCAAGTGCGGCGACCTCTCGTCATATTAGGTTGTTGTTCCATAATCATCTTATAGAATATTCTCGCAATATTTTACATGTAAATGCTAGGTGATTGGATTGCCCTCGTGCGATGGTTTTTCTCAAGGAATTATAGGTGATAAGCTTCCAATTCCCAGTATTATTTCCAAAAGATGAAACTACTTGTATACTAGAGGACCAAACGTAGAATTCTCTAAACCTTCTATTTTCCTTTCCGTGGAAATGTATAGAATGACTGCCATTCTCTCTCTCTCTCTCTCTCTCTCTCTCTCTCTCTCTCTCTCTCTCTCTCTCTCTCTCATATGCAACGGCTTGTGATGGAAACATTTTATTTGGGCATTGGTGGAGTTTTTGTTTTTGAATAATCAACAATAATTACATCTGCTGCAAATGATGATCGTCACTGAAAGATATCCTTTTCTCATGACTTGCTTAAATGTTCTTTGGTTTTTATGCGGGGTAATAGGATATGCCCAAAGAGAGTGCACAAATAGTTTCGTATCAATTCTATCTTTTTTTCCTGCAATAAGACAGTTTAAATTCTCAAGAAGAATATTTACAGCAAAATATGCCTTTCTTGCTAAGTTTTTTTTTTTTTGGTAAAAAAAAAAATGACTCCGTAACTTTTCTCTCAAATATTCACGTTTGCATCTTTATTGTTTGACCAATCATGTTAGTAACTTTTTTTGTGCCTATATTAATTAGAAGGGCCAAATATTCACTTTTGCATCTTTATGTTTCACGAATCATGTAAGTAGAAGGGCCAAATGACTTCATTATTCTTCACCTTCTAGAAAACCACAGAAGGTAAAACCATTCGAAAACTCCCGGCGTGTAAAACTGCAAGTAAACCCTAGAATTTCAATTTCATGGCGGAGACCTCCATCCATGGTGTCGTCCACCGCAAATCCTCCTCAGGCGACCATCCAAGCGGCACCGAAAGAAATCCACCTCCTCCTCCTTCTTCGAGCCCTAGGGATCTCATTAGTGCATGCCTGTGATTAGCATTGTTTCGTGGCGTTTGTTGCCCCGGCTGAGTGACCTCCGTTTTTTGCGGCATTCTAGTCTTTCATGAAGGGGAATCTTGGAGAGTGCACGTATTTATTAATTTGGGATAGGATGATATATAACTTTGAAACTTGGAGCTCCTTCCCTCTGTTAAATTTTCAATAAATGGATCTCGGATGAGTCAATTTTTGGGAGAATGAATGCCCACTAGATCTAGGATCAATGCAACATTCTTAGATGCTTGATTTTCACAAGAAAATGTGCATAGAGAGATTATATGGAAAAAGGTTCATTTTTCGGTTCATTATGCCAGTTTCTAGAGAAAATATAATTATCTGGAAATACGATGAAGAACAATGGACCTAGTCATCTTAGGTTGACAGAACCGGGTCATGCTCTCTTATCACTTTGGGTTGCTCTTCCATGATACATCTTTTAGAGTATTCTCAAAATATTTTACAATGACAATGGACAAATTCACTTGGAAACTTAGGTCAATGTCAAGGTTTGCTGTCTCATGTAAGTAACTACTAGAATTTTGAGATCTTTCAAAGAATACAAGTTTTCCATGAGAAGCATATGTAAATAGTCTCCTTTTATAAAGAGATTCACTTGTTCATTTCTACTTGTAGTATCCTTATCAGTCTTTTCCCAGCTGCAAGGTAGCATTAAAGGATATTGTAGCTGGATGGGATGTAATTTTGTTATTCTTAATTCATGTTAGACAAGAAAAGAAATATTACTTTAATTTTCTTTGTTACTTGTTTAATGTGCTTAGATTCTGTCCCATTTGGAGATGGAAGGGATCTCCATTGTCAATATGGCAATGGCAGAATCAGAGACTACATGGACTAGTTAGTCAATGGGACTTTCCTGGGATAGCATACATGCTACAAAGTGCACTGTGCTTGAAAAGATAATTCATAGACCTGCCCTCCCCCTCTATTGAAGGTTTGTTCCTTCGCTATGATTTTTTCAGTTCGCTTCTTTGGTTTGACTTCCTCTTTGCACGAATGTCCAAACAATGAGTTAATATCAATCTTGAACTCTTCTTTGTTCCAACAATTGAAATTCTCTGTCAGTCTATTGAACATTTGTGCAAGGCATTATTAAGTTGTTTTAGTTCATGTCTTAAAGTAACTGCAATGATGCATTGGAGGTTCTTTTGCTGCCATGTAGCGTTAGAATCTTGAAATAAGAGTTTAGTGATGAGCACTTAGAAAGAGAGCAGGTTTTATATGTGAAGACGAGTTTAAGAGCTTAAACTGATTAAAACTCATTATAAAGTAAAACTAACTAGCATCTGCAATGGACACATGAAAGTTGTTTGTTTGAAATTTTAGTGAGCCAATGAATTTATTTTTTTTCCCGTGGATCCACATCTAATGTGAAATAAGCTTCTTAAATGGGATATCTACATGCAGTTTGAGCTTGATGAAGAATATGAAGAACGTTTTTAACTGTGATGAAGAAGATTTTCTATGTTCACGGAAGGGGAACTATGAATGTTTGGCGAAACATCTCAAGAGAGTTGAGATCATTGGCTATGAGCTAATATATTTGAATCGAAAAATTTGCTTGCCCTGATCGAGCTTCTTCTTGGGAATGCACTTGTGTTGGAGAAGTTCATTATCAAGGCTAGATTTCCCACAGAACGTGGACAAAAACACCTTGAAGCTGCTAATTTGTCGAAACTACTTGGTGTGAGAAAAATGGTGCTCAGCTGTCGAAGAGCTTCCAAGAATGAGGAGCTTATGTTCGATCATCCTTTCGAATTGCTGTTTGCATAGAAGCATATGAAAGTTTGGGTTTCTCGTTGGTCTCATGGCAAGGGTACATTGCCCTGGCCACTGCACTGCTCGTTTTGTATTCATGCACTTTTGACAGTGAAGTTACATGAAGTGTGACATATTAGGTTTTAAACATTTATCTAATTTGCTCTTTTTTCAAGTTTTTTTATTCGAGTTGTAACTATGAACCACTCGGGGAAAGATGTTAGTATTAATGTTTTGGTTCTAGTGGATTTTTTCCCAACAAAAAAGTTTGTATTCGTAAGTAAACTGTATTATAAGGTTTGATTTGGTTCATCTTTTGGAGAACCAAAATAAATGGTGAAATCGTTAGTCTTTTTGTTAGCTCCATCATGTTTTATTGGACGTTAACATGTCATTTTTTTATTATTATTGACAGTCACGAGATACTAACATAATGAAAAAAGTCACATGACATTTTTTGTCCACTAAATTAATAGAGCTAATGAAAAAATTCAAGTGCATCAAACTTGCATGTTTAAGGACTTACATGCACGAAATGTAAGTTTTGGAGACCCAAGCAAATTATCGTAACAAGTTTTAGGACTTGTCTTGTAATTATCTGATAAAAGGTATCGTACATAAGATTTTGAGCTTGGCTAATCTTTTAAGGTAAACTAATTATCTTTATGCAGGAAATATGTTTTTAAGACCTATTTTAATTTACACAGACGAATATGAAATTTAATATGACCTATCGGCATTAAAGCAGTTTATCATATCCCCTTCCTTATGGCCCATCACTAGCTTATCACTTGTTGAAGAAGCAGATTTCAACTGCTTCAACTTTTATATATACATTTTTTTTCTAACCAAAAGAACTCTTATATATTTTTCTACTTTCAATTTTTGATGTTTTGTAAATTTTGCAGCACTCGTGATTTGAATTATTATTTAGTGTGATATACTAGAAACATATGAAAATTTAAATAAAGTAACGTCGAATCATATCTTCTTCTTTTTTCATTTTTTTAATTTCATATTATAAAGCAAAATCATAAGCAGAATTAGTAAGTCATTTTTCTGTGCTGATCCTTTGGTCAATAATTTGTCCATGCTTCACAAATATGTGTTTTATTTTAAATAAAGTGCGATGCTCAGTATATAGTCAACCATACTAGAATTAAGTTCTTAAATATTAAACTATTGAATTAAATGAAATTCAAGTCATAAGATAACTCAATTTTCAAACTTAAATAATCAAGATATTAACTATCATAATTAGTTAAAGCAATTTTATCATAATTGATAATTATAATTCATTTCAAAAACTGTTAATAATAGTTCGTGGCCTGTAGCTATGAATTTTTGTTCCACAATCATCGAGATGGCTATTATATATAAACTTTAACATAACATGAAAAGAAATTCAATCAAGCAATTCTTAGATTATCCTCTTATCAAATAAGACCTTTTTCAGGACTGATTCCGAGTTTAGTTTATATTCATGAAATTACTACATATTCCCGTGTTATTTCATTCCGCAAGACAAAGGTGATGGGCTTCCCTCCATCCCTTTGCAGAACTCGAAAGAGGGTCGACGGAGCCGAAACTCGCCAGGTGACAACTCAAGAAAAGTCTCACAGCTCGTGCTCGAAGCTCGTCAAACACTCTCATCTCTCACGGGAACCCGCAGGGGCCACTCATGGTCTGCGATTCGGTTCGATGTTCCTTTTCAAAGAGCTTATCGTTTCCACAAACCGTTAAGAACTGACCAGAGGCCGAACAACTTTCTTAAAGGCGTCAAATGATGCGTAATTTTTTGTTTTCCCTTGATGGGTGTTTGGTTCGGTTGTTCTTTTTCTGAGTAGTGGCGTGGCTTCTGGGCTTTCGTTAGGTTGCCTGATGGAACTTGCTTTCTCAGTAGTTCAAAGGACAATACAGTTGGTGCGTTCGCATTGTAAGTTTGCTTGGGGACAATGGTGGTGCTTACGGATTTTTCTGTTCCTCTTACGTTTTAGATGTGGCGATGTTGGTGGTACTATGATCGCTCTGTGTCATGGTCAGACCAGACTACGGGGGTGACAACAGTGCAAATGCAAGTTCGTCTGATGTTGATCGAGGTATGGGGTCTCAAGGAATTTTCTGGTCATGTTTCTGTGTGTATAAGTAGCTTGAAAAGATGCTTGCATTGGACTGCTGCAGCTATTTGCGAGTAATATCTACAACAGAATATTCGCAAATCCAAATAATCGGTAGTCTATGTCTCATGTAGTTCTCTTTGGTTGCAGATACCTTTACAGCAAATCTTGTTGTGACAGAAGGGGAATTGGTTTATGATTTCTGTTGGTACCAGGTTGTCTCAATAAATTTTACTCTTCTTTTCCGTACCATGGTTATATTTTCAGCTATAGTTATTTCTCTTTTGGTAATTAGCCACAGCTAGAATTGAATTTGGAAGTTTTTCAAATTCCAGACCCAGTTAGCTGTGTATTCGCATCAACTACTTGTGATCATCTGATTTATGTCTGGGATGCTACTACTGGACAGGTCAGATTTGTTAAGTTTAGATTAGAGCTTTCAAGAACTCTGGGGAGACTTTATGGGAGCCATATATTGTTTCAGGGTACAGTGAAGTCGTAGTCCTTGAGCTTATCATACATCTTAGACATGCTTTGTTGCAACTCTGCTGTCTGCATAACCCCTCGCTTCTCTTTACAATCTTCTACGTGCAGCTTCGTTTTTAATTGCCTTGAAAAAAACCGGGAAATTTCATTGACTGATACACTTGACATTGTAGCTATGTTGCGCATACATGGTTTATGATGCCGTGGATGAAATTACAGCTGCATTTTCAATTGCATTAGATCCTGTGGGAAGCAAGTAAGGTTAACATTCATTCAAGACTCTTAAATTCCCTCGTGTCAATGGTCCACTCTAATTCCTCTAGAAATTTTCTTTTAGAATACATTACTTTATCTACTAGTGTCGAAAGAAATCAGTATTCAGTGATATAGATTGTGCACTGATACCCAAATTTTGGTATGTTGGTGTTTGGTTGCTTAGTGGTTGCGGTTATCCTAAATGATTTAATTTGCAGTTATCCTCTGTTCATGTGTAGGATCTTTGCTGGATATACATTTTGAGATGCATTCAGCACTTCAACGAAACAAAGAAGGTCAAACAGGTGCATTATTAAGTTTGTCCCAGTTTAGCTATTACTTGAGAATTGTTTAACAAGTTAAATAGAAGAGGATCTCAAAAACTAAAGCTGAGAAGAACTGAGCGTTGCATCTTGAAAGGATTACATTTGATTGTAACGCTGATTTGTTCTATTTATTTCGCCATGGGGCTTATGTCCTATGCTTGTAAAGGGAGCTAGCAGATCTCCTAAATGCCCTGGATTTCCATGTTTATCGTACAATGATTCAAGATAATATAGAGATCACAAGATAAAAGGGAAGAATTGAGTATCTCACCCTCTTTGCTTTTGTGCAGGTATTACATCTGCCATTGATTTTTCTCCAGCTGCTGGCAACAGGTTCGTACAGCCAGAGGATTGCAATCTACTGAGAAGATAATGTGGAACTCTTATACATCTTATGTGGCCAGCAAGGTGGGGTCATCCATGTAAGTGCCAGATGATTGGATTTCCTTATGTGATGGTTATTTGTCAACAAATTTTAGATAATCATATTGCAATTCCAGGTGTTTTGTTTCTGAAAGATGGAAACTACTCCTTATACTGGAGGGCGAAAGGTAGAATGCTCTAAACCTTCTCTTTTTCTTTTCTTGGCAATATGTTTAATGACTCTTTATCAATCTCTCTCTCCCTCTCTCTCCCAATGGCATGTGATGTAAACATTTTATCTGGACATTTCCAGAGTTTTTGTGATTGATTGATCAGAAAAATAGCTGGAACAATTACCTTGTGACGTTGAGTGATTGAATTCTTTGTTGCCTCTAAGATGTGCAAATTTGTTCCATCTGCTAGTATTAGTGATTATCATGGAAAGGCATCCCTTTTTCATGTCTTAGACCTGCTTGAATGTTCTTTGGTTTTTATACAGGGTAATAGGATTTAAGTTGTCCTCTTTGGCATATGCAAAGTCTATCAGATTGGATAGTATAGAGCCAGATATAAAATACAATAAGAAAGGAAACAAGAGAGACAGCGCGGGGGAGGGGGTGCAGGGAGAGAGAGTGAGAGAGAGTGCATGATTCTGCCCTGTTCTTCCAGGCAGAGTGACCTAAGAAGCAACAAGGCACTTGCTAATATGGGATGTGGGTTAATTGGTGAAGCCGGATAAGATAGGAGAACATATCTAATTCTTATATCTAGTCACTCTCCAATTAGAATGCGCAAATATTTTCGAATCAATTTTGTCTTTATCCTGTGATCAAACACAGTCTAAGTTCTTAATTTGTGTGAAAACGACTGTAGTGTTTTGGGATGGACTTAACATTCGGGAATCGTGGGTAAGCATGTCTGTCTCTGACAATGTCTCCTCTTAAATTTCTTGTAGGACCCTTTTATTATGTGCTGGGATGTTCGCAATGCTGTTGATGTTGTCTACAAGTGAGTGTTGTTTTCTAGTGCTAGCAAAGCACCTCTTTCCATCTAACCAAAACACATATTTTTGCTGAAATTTAGGGTCATTAGATGAGAAAGTGGAATATTTCCTGGTGATATGCCTTTCCTAAGGCAAATTTTTTTCTCTCAAGTGACTTTTTTTGTCCCTCAATCGTTTGTATAGGTTGTATCGATCATGTGAAGACACCAACCAGGAGATGTACTTTGATGTTGGGCCTCTAGGTCGACATCTTGGTACAGGCGGTAAGGTATCATGCTGGTTTTATATTTACAGTGAACTATTTCATCAATTGTCTACTCTTTCTAACAGTCTTTGCCCTCAGGATGGTCTTGTTCATATATATGATCTTCAAACTGGCCAGTGGATTTCAGGCTTTCAGGCTGCATCACGTCTGATACTTGTAATTCAAGGGTTTCCAGTCCCCTTATGGGCATTGTGTTTTGTTGTTTTTAATTTGCCTGATGATGAATATTTCCTTGTCTTCCGTGATAATGCAGATACAGTAAATGGTTTCTCTTTTCACCCGTTTCTACCACTGGCTGCTTCTTCTTCGGGGCACTGAAGACTTGAAGTTGCTGAGGGCGATGATGGAGTATTTCATTTGAGGGGTATCATGGACGTCCACCTTTTGCTATTAAAGCTTTACAGCATATTTCACTTCGCCTTGTTGAATGACTTGCTGATTGTGCCATTTCAATCAAAGTATTGGGTTCTAGAAGATCCTCCATCGGGTTTTTTCTTGTTCTCGTTCTTTAATTTTTTTTCAAAGTCCCACTGGAGGATCTTCTAGGGCCCAAGCAGCTTTCCCATTTTCGTGGCGAAAAGATATCCCCTGTTTTCCAAGTTCTTCAGCAAGCTAAGATTATGCCATCTTGAATTTTTTGTTGCTAGTTTGAGCAGCCATAGTCTGTTCTGCTTTTCTTGGATGATCACCTCAACAATTTACTATTGCCATTGGTTTACATTATATTCTCTTGTATTTTTGCAGGTGATTAGAACAGCCTCTGAATCTGGAGCTTGGCTTTTGATTCTGCAGCTAGTAGCATGGATGATGAAAGTGGTGGTGCTGAGCTTGAGGCCGCGCCCCATGAAAAATGGCAACAGTATTCTTGAGAATTCTTAAAAACTTTGTGTCTATCTATATTATAATTTTCATGGATCGAAAATGTTTGATGATTGATGACCAGGCAAATCCATTAGCTGCAGTGATCTAGCAATGTTGAACTCACGCTTTTTGTAACAAGCTGTGCCGACTTGCACATAGCTTTGGGCAGTTGCACAAAGTAGAGTTTGAGTTTGTCTCGGTCGCGGTTTAATTGGCTGTAACTAATGTATGATGAAGGATGATCAGATAATAATCTTTTTGGGTAACTGTGAGATCAAATCTGATGGCAGAGGGGCGCCACATGTGTCTGCCTCTTGAGTCGCCGTTCTTGTATACACTGCCGCAGTTCGTGTATTGCTTGAGTTGGTTGGTACGCCTGGAAGTCAGATTGTGCCCTTTTTCGTCAGGTAATACTATTAGGTGGCCTTGTCTTGAGTTCTTGTGAATCAACGATGCGGAATTGTCAGGGGAAGCCCTGTTTTAGAGTCCCTTGTGTTGGATTTCTGCAAGGGCGTGAAGAACATTAAGATAGATTCGACGAGTATGAAAGAGTCGATAGTCTTCCATCCCGGGTTCTTTAACACGCAGAAACTTTGGGCCCTGCATTTGCTGTTGCTGCGGGTATCGGGGTATTGGCCTCATGATTCTGTGTTCAGACTTGAGATGTATCTTCTTTGGTAGAAGCCATGTTGGATTTTGTTGTCTGGTGGCAAGAGGATTTGAGCCGCTGCTTGGAGTTCCTATTATCACCATCAGCAGTCGGTGTTTGCAGGTATGAGCTCAGTATATTTTTGCCCTTCATAAGACATGCTCATGTTGAATGGTGTCTGTGAGTAGCAACATTTAATGCTGTATGTTGGCCCGGTTGAGTGACCTCAGTTCTCTGTGGCATTGTAGTCTTCCATCAAGGAGAATCGTTGTGAACTCATGTGTAGTTAGTTATTGGCAGATAGGATGATTCGTAACTTTGTGTTCCAAGTTTCTGCATAAGAGATTACTGTGAACCATGGAGCTTCTTCCCTCTGTTTAATTTTCGATAAATGGATTGCTCAATTTCTGCCAATGAATGCCACTGGGTATTGCTAATTATTGTGGATGCTACTCACCGCAACATTCTTAGATGCCTCAGTTTTCATAAGAAAAATGCATGAAGAGATTATCGGAAAGGTTTCTTGAAATTTCATTCTTTCAATTTATAGAGAAAATGTAATTATCTGCAAATATAAAAATGAGTAATGGAACTAGTCATCGTAGGTAGACAGAACTGGTTCATGCTTTCTCATCACATTAGGCTGTTTTCAATTATCATCTTACAAAGTATTCTCACAATATTTTACGATGGCAAAGGATGGATTAATTTGGAAGCTCCAGTCAACAATGAGGTTCTCTATCTCATGTGATCAACTATTGGAATTTTCGGAGCCTTCAAATATCACAAGTTCTACATGAGAAGCATATGTAAATAGTCTCAATTATTAAAGAGATTTACTTGTTAATTTTTACTTGTAGTATCCTTATCGGTCTTCTCATGGTGGGATATAGGGTCAAAGGATATTGTATTTGGATGGACTGTAGTTTTTTTATTATATATTCATGTTAAATATGAAAACTAGTATTAATCAGATTTTCTATGTTGTTTGTTCAATGTGCTTAGATTCTGCCCCTTTTGGAGATGGAAGAATTGCCATCCCATTGTAAAAATTTCGGAATCTGATACTACATGCACCTGTTAGTCAATGGGACCTTCCTGGGATAACATACATGCTATGAAGTTCACAATGCCTGGAAAGATTAGTCATATACCTCACCTCCCTGAAGGTTTGTGCCCTCTGCTATGATATTTTCAGTTCGCTTCTTTTGCTGACTTATTCTATGCATGAATGTTAAACAGTTTGTTAAAACTTTGGAAGCTCATAAAGATGATCATTCTCGAATCCAGCAATCGAAGTTTGCTCATGGCTATCAGTCTACTCAACATTTGTGCAGGACAATATTAAGCTGTTTGAGTTCCTGTCTTAAAGTAAGTGCAGTGTTGTACTGGAGGGTCTTTTGCTGCCATGTAGAGTTAAGATGTTGAGCTAAGAGTTTAGCGATGAGCACTTAGAAAGAGAACATGTTTAGAGAAGATGTGTAGACGAGTTTAAGAGCTTAAACTGATGGAGACTCGTTAAAATAACTAGCATTCACAATGGACAAATGGAAGTTGTTTGTTTGAAATTTTAGTGAGCCAATGATATTCTTAATTCCCACGATCCACATCTAATGTGAAATTAGTTTCTTAAATGGGGTATCCACATGCAGTTTGAGTTTGATGAAGAATCTGAATAACTTTTTAATTTTGATGAATAAAATTTTTTTTGCTCACGGAAGGGAAACTTTGGAGAAACATCTCAAGAGAGTTGAGATAACCGGCTTTGAAGATGATTTGGAGTCAAAACATCTGCTCGCCCCGATTAAGTTTCTTCTTGGGATGCACTTGTGCCGAAGAAGTTGATTAACAAGGTCGATTTGTTCCTACGATATGGACAAAAATGTCTTCAACCCGCCGGTCTGTCAAAACTACATGCTATGAGCCGAGATGTGCTCAGCTGTCAAGGAGCTTCCATAAATGCTGAGGTTATCTTCGATTATTTTTTTCGAATAGGTGCCGTCATAAAAGCATAAGAAAATCCGGGTTTCTTGTTGATCTCATGGCGAGGGTATGTTGCCCGGGGCACTACGCTGCTCATTCTTGTTCACGCTCTTTTAATGGCAAAATTATATGAAGTATGACAATATAAGATTTTTAACGTGAATCTATTCTGCACTTGTTTCAAGTTTTCCCTTTAGCTGTAAATATGAACCTCTCAAGGAAGGATGTTAATCTTAATTAAATAAACTACAAATTGGAAATTCAGTGTCCAACAGATTCTGCCAACAACTAAACAAGGAATGCACAAAAATGAGAAAAACTACTACTTTCAATTCACTTAAAGAGAAAAGAAATTGAAACCCATGAACAGTGAGAATTTTGCCCCTTTGTCTAGGCTTTTGCTTTCTCTTTTCCCCTAATCCACCCGAAGGAAGAATCGAAAGCTTGTGAAACTAAAAATGAAAAATGAATTTGAAAATGCAGGGTCCATTGGAGAGAAAAAGAACTCATGACGCCGTCTGGAACATGGAAATTAGTGAAGTAGAAAGCACTTAAAAGAAAGACACAGCATGCACGAGATCATTTAGAATGGGAGAGAGCAAATCTTGGTTTAATGGATTCTAAGCAGAGTTCTTGATCTCTAGTGAGTTACAATTATATACCCGCCTCAGTTCTCTTTAAATGGCACATATACTTCAGAGACTGAACAAGCTGATAAGCCCTTGGAGCCGTCTCTTCGTTACACTCTTCACAGGTTCCTGCAATCAATCAAATCAACACAACCACTCGTTTGCTTCATAAACCACCATCAAGACGTACGCTCAGCCAGAGACAAATCCCAAAAGAACTTATGCATGAAGAATTCAAACCTTGTTGAGTCAGTTTCGTCACGTGCAAAGGTATCATGATGTCCTGGGTCTGAACTGTGTGAGACAATGCCCACTGGAAAGCTCCCTTAGCTTCGATGATCGAATCCTCCACGATCGTAATCCGGTGCCCAGGTTTCTCCCCATTCCCGGGCTTCTCTTCCTCCACACTGCCACCACCCAGATTTTCCGTTTGTGGATCAGGTTTGATGGAATTCGGTTCCAGCTTTGATTGTATGGGAGACAACCGGACTCTTACATAAGGCTTGATGCTGTTGATCCTGGCAATCTTTTGCCTGTCCTCCCCATTTTTCCTCAAGTGCAAATGTTCAGGTGAGACACATATAACAGGAAGATGCTGAAGCTAAATCTGTACAAATGCTGTGCTGATTTCTAGAGGTTGGTCACGGTCAACTTTCACAATCTTGCTCTGCTTTTATTTTCTTCTCCTCCCCCTTTTCTTCTCTGAACTCTTGGGCAATCTAGTCATGTTGGTTGCTTTAAAATTTATCTTCTGTAGGGCCAGGCCCTCTTAGATCAGCAATCCCAGCACAAAATGGCTTTTTTCTTTTGGAAGCTTATTATAATCTTGGGTGGTCAAGTATATACTTGATTTTCTCTTCGGTCTTTCCATTACTCTGTTCAGAGGACAATACCCTTCTTGCGTTTGCATTGTAAGTTTTTTTTTTTGGGACAATGGCGGTGCTTGCTGATTTTTCTGTTCCTTCTTATGTTTATTCGTTAGCGAGATGTTGTGCTGTTGGTGGTACTTTAATTGCTTTGTCTCATGGTCAGACTAGAGTACGGGGTGACGACAGTGCAAATGCATGTTTGTTTGATGTTGATCAAGGTACAGGTCCTCATGGCATTTTGTGGTCATGTAGAATGTGTATTCATTTCAGTGTATTTCAGTAGCTTGAAAATATGTTAGTCTTAGGACTGCTGAGACTATTTGCTTAGAAATATCTATAACCAAACATTTGCAAATTGAGATAATGGGGTGTTTATGTCTCATGTAGTTCTCTTTGGTTGCAGATTCCTTTACAGCGAATCTTGTTGTGACGGAAGAGGAATCGGTTTATGAATTCTGTTGATAACCATAATGTCTGCTACAGGTTGTCTTGTTAAATTTTCTCTTTTTCCACTTTATCATGGTCATATTTTGAGCTGTAGTTATTTCTCTTAAGGTTACTAGCCACAGCTAAAATTGAAAATGGGAGCTTTTCAAATTTCAGACCCGGTTAGCTGTGTATTTGCATCAACTACTTGTGATCATCCAATTCATGTCTGGGATGCTACTCCTGGATAGGTCTGAATTGTGAAGTTGAGCTTAGAGGTTTCATGTACTCTAGGGAGACTCTACGAAAGCCATATAATCGTTTAGGGGTACATTGAAGTTGTGGACCCCGAACTTATCACACATCTTAGACATGCTTGGTAGCAACTCTGTTATCTGCAAACCTCTTAGCTTCTCTTTTAAAATCTTCTTCGTGCAAACCCATTTTGAATTGTGTTGGAAAAAATAGGAAATTTTATTGACTCGTCCACTTGACATTACGGCTTCTTTGCACATACAGGGCTTATGACGCTGTGGATGAAATTAGAGCTGCATTTTCAATTGCATTTAATCCTGCGGGGAACAAGTAAGTGTTAACATTCAATTTTGAAGACTCTTAAATTCCCTCATGTCAATGGTCCACTCTGATTCCCCTCAAACTTTTCTGCTAGAATCCTTACATTATTTTACCTTCTATTTTTAAAAGAAGTCAGCATTTGGTGATGTCGCTTATGCTCTGCTACCTGAATTTCGGAACGTCAGTGTTTGGTTGCTTAGTGGTTTTTGCAGTTATCATGAATGATTTAGTTTGTTGGAGCTATTCTCTTTACATAGGGTTTATAGCATTTTAAGTCTATTAAAGTTTCAACCTACATCCTCTGCTTATGTTTAGCATTTTTGCTTGATATAACAGATCCATAAGAGCGTTTCACGTACATCGCCCTGGTAGGGATTTTGAGAAGCACTCAACCCTTGAAGGAAACAAAGAAGGTCAAATAGGTGCGTTGTTGTGCTTGTCCCGTTTTAGCTATTTCTGGATATTTGTCTATCAACTTAAATAAAAGAGGATTTCAAAAACTAGAATGGAGAAGAATTGAGTATTTCAACTTCAAAGGATTACTTTGGATTGAAAGGCTGTCTTGTTCTATTTATTTTTGCCACGGGGCTGATGTACTATGCATGTAAAGGGAAATAGCAGATCTCCAAAATGCCCTGGATTTCCTTGATTATTGCATAATGATTTTAGATAATATTTAGATCACAAGATAAGCGGGGAGAATTTAGTTTCCCACTCTCTATTGCTTTTGTGCAGGTATCATATCTGCCCTCGCTTTCTCTCCAGCTCTTACCAGAATGCTGGCAACTGGTTCCTACAGCCAGACTATTGCAATCTACAAAGATGATAACTTGGAACTCTTACACATCTTACGTGGTCAGCAAGATGGGATTACCCATAATAAAATTGCAATTCCGGGTGTTATTTTTGAAAGATGGAAACTACTTGTATACTGGAGGAGGAAAGGAAGAATGCTCTAAATCTTATCTTTTCCTTTTCTTGGCAATATGTGTAATGACTCTCTACCATTCTCTCTCTCTCTCTCTCTCTCTCTCTCTCTCTCACATGCAATGCCATGCGATGTAAACGTTTTATCTGGACATTTCCAAGGTTTTTGTTATTAATTAATTGGGAAAAGTGCTAAAAAAGTCATAAACATTTTGGCTTTGTGCCGATTTAGTCCTAAACTTTTTTACGTTGTGTCAATTCAGTCCTTTCCGGCCAATTTTGACCGGATTTTGCTGACTGGACGCCGTCCGGCTGACGTGACCTGATCGGCGCTGACATGTACAATTTTTAATAATATTTTAATATTTTAAAATTTTTTCTCTTTTTATTTTTATTCTTTTCTTTTTTTCTGCTCATCTTCTTCCTCCAGCCGATCGTCGGAGCTCGGCGACCGGCCACCTCGCCAGTGGCCGCGAGGGCAGCCTCGCACCGGGCGGGCGGAGCCGCCCTCGAGGCCTGGGCGACGAGGGCGAGCCCCACCAGCTCCTCCTCATGCCTGAGCTGGTGAGGTCGAGCCTCGCCGGCCGTGGGCGAGGCTCGACCCTCGCTAGATCCGGCGAGGGCGAGCCTCGCCCGCCCGGCGGGAGGCCGCCCTCGAGACCTGGGCGGCGAGGCTTGCCCTCGTTGGACTGACGAGGGTCGAGCCTCGCCCACGGCCAGCGAGGGCGAGCCCTACCAGCTCCTCCTCGCGCTGGATCTGGCGAGGTCGAGCCTCACTGGCCTTGGGCGAGGCTCGACCTCGCCAGATCCGGTGAGGGCGAGCCTCGCCCGCTCGACGCGAGGCCGCCCTCGAGGCCTGGGCGGCGAGGCTCGCCCTCGCCGGATCTAGCGAGGGTCGAGCCTCGCCCATGGCCGGCAAGGGCAAGCCTCGCCAGCTCCTCCTCGCGCTGGATCTGGCGAGGTCGAGCCTCGCCCGCCCGGCGCAAGGCCGCCCTCGGGCCACTGGCGAGGTGGCCGGCGAGGTCTCGACCTCGCCGGGCATCACCTCTGGCCGATCGCCGAGCTCCGGCGACCGGCTAGAGGAAGAAGATGAGCAGAAAAAAGAAAAAAAGAAAAAGAATAAAGAAAAGAATAAAAATAAAAAGAAAAAAATTCAAAAATATTAAAATACTATTAAAAATTGTACACCTCAGTGCCGAGCAGGCCACGTCAACCGGTCGGCATCCAGTCAACAAAATCCGGTCAAAATTGGCCGGAAAGGACTGAATTGGCACAACGTAAAAAGGTTTAGGACTAAATCGGCACCAAAAAAAGGTTTAGGACTAAATCGGCACAAAACCAAAAGGTTTAGGACTTTTTTTGCACTTTTCCCTTAATTAATCAGATAAAAGTTGGAACAATTACCTTGTGATTATGAGTGACTGAATTTGTTGTAGCCTCTAAAATATGTAAATTTGTTCCATCTGCTACTGATAGTGATTATTATGGGAAGATATGCTTTTTTCATATCTTAGACTTACTTTTGAATGTTCTTCGGTTTTTATACAGGGTAGTAGGAGTTCAGGCGTCCTATTTGGCATATGCAAAGTCTATTGAGATTGGATACACCCGAATATAGAGCCAGATATAAAATACAACAAGAAAAGACGAGATACACGTGGAAAGCTTTTCTCTTCGGTGGAAGGGCATGGCTTTGGGTTTAAATTGCGGGCGGCGATTGTGGCAGAAAAGGATGAGAGAGAAAGAAGAGGAGAGAGGGAGAGAGAGAGAGGGGGAGAGAGGGATAGAGAGCATGATCCAGCCCTCTTCTATGCAGACACTGTGACCTAACAAGTAACAAGGCACTCACTAACATGGTATGTGTGTTAATTGGTGAAGCCGGATAAGATAGGAGAACATATCTAATTGTTATATCCAGTCTCTCTCCAAATAGAATGCTCGAATATTTTCATATCAATTCTGTCTTTATTCTATGATCAAACACAGTCTATGTTCTCAATTTCTGAGTAAACCACTGTGTTTTGGGATGGACTTGGCAAACAGGAATCATGGTGAACGTGCATTATTTTAGGCATGTCTCTGACAATGTGTCTTCTTAAATTTCTATGTAGGACACTTTTATTGTGTGCTGGGATGTTTGCAACGCTGTTGATGTTGTCTACAAGTGAGTAATGTTTTCTAGTGATAGCCAAGCTCCTCTTTCCATCCAACTAAAAAACATATTTTCCCGAATTGATGGGTCATTAGATGAGAAAGTAGAATATTTCCTACTGCGAATATGCCTTTCCTAAGGCGTAGTTTGTTTCTCTCGAGTAGTCGCTTTTGCTATCATTATTTGTTTTTCAAACCATTGAAGTGACTTTTTTTGTTCCTCTATTGTTTGTATAGGTTGTACTGATCATCTGAAGATACCAACCAGCGGACATACTTTGATGTTGAACCTCTAGGTTGACATCTTGGTCCAGGCGGTCAGGTATAAAGCGGGATTTTACATTTATGGTGAACTATTTTGTCAATTGTCCACTCTAACAGTCTTTGCCTTCGGGATGGTCTAGTTCATATATATGATCTTCAAACTGCCCACTGGATTTCAGGCTTTCAGGCTGCCTCAGGTCTGATACTGTAATTCAATGGTTTCGTGTTCACTTATGCGTTTTGTGTTTAGTCGTATTAGATTTGCCTGATAATGAACATTTCCTCGTGTTCCATGATGATGCCGATACAGTAAATGGTTTCTCTCTTCACCCGATTTTGCCAGTGGCTGCTTCTCCGTGGCACCAAAGATTTGAAGTTCCTGAGGATGATGATGCAGTTTGTCACTTACGGGGTGTCATAGACGTTCCTCTTTTGCTGTTAAAGCTTTACAGCATATTTCACTTCGCCTCGTTGAATGAGCTGGTGCTTGTGCTAATTCAATCGAAATATTGGCCCCTAGGAGATCCTGCATAGGGTTTTTTTCTTGTTCGGTTCTTTTCCAAAGTGCTACTGGAGGGCCTTCTGGGGACCAATCTTTGCAACTTTCATGGCAAAAGGATATCCTTTTTTCCCCAAGTTCTTCGGCAAGCTAAGATTAGGCCATCTTGAAGTTTTTGTTGCGAGTTTCAACAGCCAGAGTCTATTCTGCGTTCCTTTGATGATGCACTTGGATCAAATTGTTGCATGTTCGGTTACACAGATTAGAGTAGATATCTCTCGTGAGCCATCTATGCATGCCATTGGTTTACGTTGTATTATCGTCTTTTGCAGGTGATGAGAACTATCTCTCAATCTGGAGCTTCGCTTTTGATTCCGCAGCTAACAGTGTGAAAGCTTTCGTTATGTAATTGCACAAAGACATAACCGCAGCAAGTAATACGCTTTCTGGCTTAACAGATGTTTCCTTGTGACAACATAACCAATAGAAATGGTCTTTGTTAAGGAATTGTCAACTTGCTCTCTTTGGCAAATAGCCTCTGAACTGCAACACTGGTTTCTTTCTCAGAGCCTTTAGTGGAGAGTAAATGGGATTCGAGAATCAGGAAGAAAGTTTTGCCTCCGTACCACAGAATTTGCATAGCCGAATTGGTCATTTGGTTCCTTTAATGGAGCAATTTTATTGCCACTTTTCAGTTGTC
The DNA here is from genome assembly GCA_019915185.1 of Eucalyptus camaldulensis. NCBI lineage: Eukaryota > Viridiplantae > Streptophyta > Magnoliopsida > Myrtales > Myrtaceae > Eucalyptus > Eucalyptus camaldulensis. The sequence continues at coordinate 9,490,662 of JAHSVA010000013.1, read as the reverse complement.
GTAGAGGAAAGGTACTCTATGTTAAGGTGTTTAATGCGCGAGCTAGGAGAGTGGAGAAGTATGAAACTTTTATCATTTGCTTTTTTTCCTTTCCCGTCTTTTCTGTTCTTCCTTGTCATATCGAATTTAGTTTGACCTCAATATGCGATGTTTATCTTTAGTGACATATCATTGAAGTCCAAATGCAATGAGTTTATTAGACGTCTTACACACCCAACGGCATGCTTAACAAGTTTAAGATATGAATTCCTTTTACATGCACAAAAATATGACCAAACATTTTATTTACATGTCTAAAATGCATCTGAGCATGTGATATCCAACCGCATAAATATTAAGTTGTTTAATTAAACCAGTCTACGATTGTAATAAAAGCATTGAAAGGCTCAATCCGTGACCACCTGTGTACTTTGTGTGTTTAAACATGTTCCCCTTCCCCTTCATGACACAATATTGATTAAGTTTCAACCAAGCATGCTTACTTTGATGCCAATGTAAATGCATCATTTCAAAAACTGCCGGCCTCAGTTTGGAGTGATGCGACTGCAAAGTATGGTCGGAGGTTGAGAGGGCTCCGTGGCAAGTGCGAAGATATGCGTGATAGAGTCAATGGTGGAAAGAGAATTGGGAACATATGAAATTAGGGATATTTTTACCTTCCTACGTTGTTGAACTTGCATCTATATTTTACTTCGAGAGAAAGAAATGTTGAGTGGGTTACTTATTGCATAGCATCAATTTTGTCAATTACTTAAGTTTAATTTTGACCCTCCCAATGGGATCATTTACGCTTAGATGGGTCATAGACTGCTGTTATGATGAATTTAAAAAAAAAAAAGAAAAAAAGAAAAAAGATGATAATATAAATAAAACTATATAAATAAAAATGGCCAAGTGATGTTCATTGTTCTTTGCCTTTGTCTTGCTCAGCTCACAAGTCCTCGGCTGATAATAATTTAAAATAAAACTACATAATTTTGTTGAGTATTGACCATATAGGTCGGTGATGGAGCAAAGTTATGAAGAAGATTAAAAAAGAAAAGAAAAAATATAATGTTTTTAAATAAAACGATATAAAGTAAAGGGGCCGCACCGAGAGAAGAAGCCCTAGAATTTCAATTTTCATGGCAAAACCCTCCTAGCGCCGGAGGATAGGATTGTCAGGACCGAATCGAAAATACAACCGAATTGAAAAATTCGATTTTTTCAATTCGATTTGATTTTCGAGTCGATTTTTATAGAAAATTAATATTTTTTTATTGATTCGGTTTTTATTAATTAATCGAACCGAACTGAAACACAAACCGGTGAATTCGGTTTTTCTCTCCCGACTCCCGTCTCCTCTCCTCTCGTGTCTCGTCTTGGTCGGTTGGAGGTGCAATGGCGACGGCGACGGCGACCCTCCGTTCCCATGTCTCCCCTCGCCCTCTTTCTTTGGTAAAGCTGCGTTTTTGGCCCTTTTTCTCGGTGCCCAGAAGCTCCGAGGGGGAAGAAAGTCGGCTCCGCTCTTCTGGGTTTTGGCTTTTGGTCGAGTCTTGGGGGCTTCGATGGTGGATGTGGTTCGACTGTCTTCATTGCGTTTCTCTTCTTCTCCTTCTTCTTCGTCTCTGACGCCGTCCTCTTCGCGCCAGCGTGGTGCCCTCTGCCCTCCTCCTCATAAGCTCCACAGGTGGTCCGATGCTTCTGCCAATTGCTCCCACGGTGGTGGCGTTGCGGGTCTTGGTTTCGGAACCCGAAAGCGATTTGCCTCTTTGAAGGTGCGATTTTTCCCTTTTCTCTTTCTGGGGAAATTCTCTCTTCTTGGAGTAAGTTCTCTTGTGAGGGCTCATTTGAATGAGCTGTTTGTTGTGACGATATCTGTTTTGCACATTACCCTGGCAAGATCATGTTTCGGTTTGAATCGGATTGGTTTCTTTTTTTAGTGTTTTGGGGGACTGTTCTCTTGTGTATGATTGTCGGAGTCTGTAGCATTACATGGACTTAATGACTGACCGGCATTAATTTGGAGCAGGAAGGGCTTGTTAGGAAATGAATGAGTAGAAAGATCTCATCTTGGTTAGGATTCTCGGTGTATATCCCATATGTTGGGTCTTGCTCAATCATCCTGTACTTTGGTTGGAAATTTGGTTGCTCTGGATGGTCAAAGAAAACCAAGAAATTCCAGTAATGCATTGTCCACAGGTGCTCTGGTTTCGGTCAGTTTGTACATTGATCCTTTGAAGTGGAACAATCAGGTGATTTCCCATTTAGTGGTATCCTGAACCAATAAGAGAGAACAGCAACAGCTTAGAGCCAAAAAAATGTTTTGGAGGCATGCTGATCATACGTTCTGCATTCTTACATACATGGGACCTTAACAATGGAATGTGAGAATGGCTTTTGCATCACTTGGTCGTGGTTCTTACTGTTAAAAGAAGTGATATTTGAACTGAGTGACCAGATTTGTTGCTTTGTGGTGGTAATTCCATAATGAGCAGAGAATATGAATTGCTTCTTTGGCGCAAGAATGTTTTGATGGTGTCATGGGAACTTTGTTTGTCAGAATAAACACGGTGAGTCCTGTTGATATTGGACCTGTCACTTCACTCCTGAATATTTCAACTGCACTTCATATAATTATAGAATCCACGCTCCACATCAGCTGCAACTGGCTTGAAGAAATGCAAAACTTCTTTATTGTGAACTGAATCTTGTTACACGGTTTAGTCCTTTTCAGTACTTGTATAAGCATTTGGGTGGAGAATTTTCATTGATGACTGGTAGGAACTCTATGCAATGATTTCAAATATAATCCTTTTTTTCCTCTCTACTTTTGGCAATTTATGAGATGATTTTATATCTGATCTGATGAGTGTGACTGCTGTTTAACAAGTCATCTGCTCTTGAAGCTTGAAGTTGTTGGGCGTTGTTTGCTTCAATTGATATAGTCATATGACGAAATTGTTTCCAAAGTTAGTTTATAGAGCTCAAAAAGGAAAAGAGTGGTTCTTTTACAAAATACTTGGGGGGTTGCTTGGAGATTTCATTAAAAAAAAAAACCGAAAACCGAAAAACCGAACTGAACCGAACCGTTGACACCCCTACTTCCATTACTACTCCCTCCCTCTCTTAGGCGCGCTATGCTTGTTAAACTATTCAAAGTTCGAGATGAAACGTGGCTATATGGTTGGCAACCATCCACTGACCAAAAAAAAAAAAGGAAAAAAAAAAAGAAAGAAGGAAAATGTCAGAAAAATTATTAAAAAATTGTAAAAATTATCCACATCAGCGATTTTTTTATCAAAATTAGTTGGATGGATTGCATTGACAAATTCTCAAAAAAATTAGAATAAAATTGATCAAATTAAAAAGTTTAGGACTAAATTAATACTATCACAATAAGTTAAGGCCTTTCTCAGTAATTTCCCCTAATATTGTGTGTTGAACCTCTAATAGTGTCTCATTTGGCTTGAAAGGATGTCAAGCCCTTTGAATAGCTAAAACTCACCTTCACTTAGGCGATGCCAAGTGGATATTGACAAGACATTTTTACCACTAAGTAGACATGGAAAGATGTAATAAGCAAACAACAACATGTTTATATATGCATTTTCATCAATAGTTGACTGGAAGATCATATTAGAAAAGAAGATTGGTTGGTTCAACTTATATGTGAGAAATTGAGGCACTTGATAACAAAAACCGACAGCAATAAAAATTATAAGAGATATGCAGGATAAGGAAAAAAATCAATAACACTTTTACATGATATCAGAACCATTTATTCCAGATTTTTTTTTATAAGATCGAGAACTATGCTCACAGCGGTTTATGTTCACTAACTACATTAATGTTCTAGTTTTTTCTCTAGGACACAATGGTGTAACCGCTTTAGCATTGCCAGCACAGTCACAATATCCCAATTTTGGAAATGCCATGGAGGTTCCAAATGATAAAAGTGTCCATCTCACTGCACATCAGCACATACCTATAGACCGTTGGAATGTTCCGATTTCTCCAGAAGAAAATGGTATTGCTACGGTCGAATTGCTAGTACAGTCCCATGGTATTAATTTACAATATGCAAACGATTGATTCTTTGAGCCAAATGGAGTATACAATAATTAAAATTGTTCTCCCCTCTACAGCCCCGGTGCCTCAGAATCAAGCTTCCAATCTAGTAGTACACCTCCTCTATCTGAAGGCTATCAAGTGGTGGAAGATGTACATCAACCATTTCAGATGATGGTTTGAAGAACTGGCTGGCTGGTGTGTTTAGTCAAAACCCACCATATGACGAAGGTTTTGTTAGAGGTACAAAGCAAAGGTGTTAATGGCTAGCTCAATATAAAGGCGATGATGCAGTGGGGTTTCTTCATTAGGAAGAGAAGTGTCAGAATTGTGCAATTAGATGAACCACTGATTGTAGTTCAAGCTTGATTTGAATTTTCTTACTATCGATTAGGCAAGATGATTCTCTGTTTATTGTATGATGAAATCGATGGTACATTTCCTTATATGAGGGCATATTAAGTACTTATCTGTGTTTGACCTCGTCATCATTGATAAAGTTACTTGTTTATTTATAGAACAACTTTGTTACCTTATGAAGTGACTAATTTTCTTATCAAAGAGTATCTGTCGACTTCAGATCTTTTAACATCTTTCTTCCGAAGTGCTGCGATTTTTCACATGTAAAGAATGCAACGTATACAATTCAAGGAGTGTACTTGGATTCTGCGCTCATTATGCATCGGAATTGCAACCATGCCCATCGCCCTATGTATTAAGTCATGGCAGTTTGTTGCTTATCCACATACAATAGAGCTACTTTTCAGAACACACTGTTAAGACATGATATTCTCCAATTCATTCGGACGGTTGCTGAGATGATAGCAGAAGTAAATTTTAAAATGGTCCACAACAGCTATAAGTAGAAGGCTTAGCCGAAGGTGTCTGGTGCGATAGACACAAGTTGTCTTCTCCGACAGTCCTATCAATAGTAAAGCTTCTCCCTTAGTCGTAACTGTTCTCCTGGTCTTCTCTTCTTATTTTCTCGGTCCCCGAAGCTTTTTTTTTTTGGTAAAAGTAAGAATTATATTGACTTTAACCAAACTATACAAAAGGGGATCCCGGCATCAGCAACATACACTCAAAATGACAAATAATCAGAGCGAGTGGATGGGTGCCAAGAAAGAAACAAAAAAAGGCCAAAACAGTGGCAACAAACAGCAAAAGCAGCAAGAACCAGCCAACACGGTGGCACGAACCAGCCAAAAAACAGCAACAAGTCAGCCAACCAGCGGCACCACGAAAGAAAGGAGAAAGGAGACCAGGCAGCATCCGGCAGCAACCCTCAGCAACCTTCGAAGACTGAAGTGGCCCCAACTTCGCATCTTCCTGCCAAACGCAAACGCTACCGGTCCTCGAAGCTTTTAACTGCAATTTCTCCAAAACGAGCTTGCGTAAAACGACTCCCAGAATTTCAAGTTTACATGGGATTTGCACTGGCAGTGAACCTGATAACAATCATTTATTTTGTTGGTAATGTTATGTTCCCATCTTATAATTAATGTTAAATGTCACTATTTCTGCACTTGCATTGGGAAGAATACATTGAACACGTAAAGATTTGGAAGGGCTACAAATAAAGGAGGATTTAATTTTAGAGTAAATTCAACTAAGGTTCACATAAAGGTATCATCACAACAAATAATAAACCAAAGAAAAGAAGTATCACAAATGCACATGTTACATTCATACGTACTTTCTCCTGGAGATTGGCAATAATTTCAAGAGAAACAATAATACAATTAAACAATTTTAGATTCTTGAATGTACATCATTGAATTAAAAGACCCCTTGATGCTCTTTATTAAGGATACCAAGTCCATTAATGATATTGTATACAAAATCTCATGATCTAAACCTACCATCTATTTGAGGACTCCAAATATCTGAGATTGGAATATAGCCTATGTTCTTTATTGTCACCTTGAAACCATATATCTGGCTAGTCAAATGTAGACTTCGTTAGTCAAGTACACTGCCCGAACCATTCAACCCAAAGTATAGATAATTCAAACCAAACATTTGGTTCACTTACACATGAAAATAATGAATATGTATAGATGAAGCAAAAGCTTGGCACTATCGAGCACGTCTCAGAGCTTACAGCAATGCCATGAAGACAGTTACCACCGGATAGAAGCCATGGCTCAGCATCTTTCGGTCAATTCTATCTAACTCAATAGATAAATAGTTACCTTTTACTCCATCTTTCTCTTTGACAAATGCCTGCCTAGCAGAAAAGGCACATGGCAAGTATAGATTAAGACTCTCCAAGAAGGGTGGAGTCGAAGAGCTTCAGTCAGAAAGCCCACATGCATTGCTTCTCACACAGTGTTTGCAGCTTCAAGTATTAGAGGTCCACCAACAGGAGCAACACCAGCATAACCACCACAAATTCTTGAACAGACAACCATTCTGAATAAGAGATTTCTTCTTCATCCTCATCCAGTATGTAGACCAGGGCCTATGTTCTCATGGCTAAAACACAAGCCACGCCTGTACTTGCCGTCGCCAAAAGAAACATTGACTTGATTTCTGTCCAGTGTTCCTTGAATATATGGCCATAACTAACGTGATGTTTAGATACCTTTGTTGGGTAAAAGTATAAATGCAACACCTGCATTATGCTAAAACACGGGCGAGAAGCAAGCCTTGTGTGCCTAAATAGGCTATGTCATGCATGTAAACCAGGAATGCTCAACAGTATCTTGCTATCATGATAGTATCGATCATCATGAACTTGTAAATAGTGGTTCTCAGTCAGTAACTCAGACTGCTATGCACCTACCATAAGAGAATGATTATTCTTTCTGTATTTGTCTGGCGACTATAGATTCACCCTTTTCACACTTTGTCCTCTCAATTGATTTGAAATTTAGGGAAAACCTAATATTTCAGTATTTTACTTCTTCAACCGAAAAAATATTTTCTTTGGAGCATACTTTTGCACTTCTTCAATCTGTAGGAACAAACACGAAGTGGTCCATTAAAGGCGCACAATGTACCTATGCCAGTCACATTTACACTCTAAGAGTAGGTTCTAAGTGGAAATGTAGTAAGGAGCATGGACAGGATTAATTCAATTCCAACACCCAGCCAATGAGATAAATTTGTTACTGACACTGGTTGGAACACTTGTTAATTACAAGAAGTTGGAGTTCCAAACCCAAAGCCAACTCCAACACTTCTTCAATTTTTTTTAGGGTCCAAAATTGGTCCAGACTTTTTGATAGGTTTGCTAGGTACCAGTTGACAAGGACACCTGGTTATTGGTTAAACAGGGTTAATACCACCAGTTCTTGAGCAATACTATTTCTACTGGGAAATTTAACTGGACAGGCCTGGTTCCCCATCCAACCAGAAGCACTTCCTAAAATTTTGAAAAGAACAGGAGTCAACAGAAAAGCAGAATAAGATATGTTGGGTTTCGGTACACGTGGTCTACCTCTTCAGGTTCTCTGCGCAAGATGAGGAAGATTGACAGGGTCCTGGTCAACGCTTGCTGGAGTCAGGCCTTTTCCTATTCTGAGGCCTCTTTCCTTGCGCCTGGGATCTCGGATCATACTCCTATGGTGGTCAAGGTGGAGAATCCGATTATGCGAAGAAAGCCCTTTAAGTTCTTTAATTTTTGGATGCATCACCCGAACTTTGAATCACTAGTGAAGCAAGTTTGGGAGACTCCTTGTTTAGGGGTGCCTATGTTTAGGCTTGTCAGAAAACTGAAAGCCCTCAAAGGTCGTCTCAAGCAGCTGAATAGAGAGTCCTTTGCTAACATTTCTTCTAGAAGCTCTGAAGCGAGGGAAGCGTTGAAGCAGACTCAAGTTCGCCTCCTTCAGGATCCCACCAATGAGATTCTTGCTGACCTAGAGAAGGAGCAGAGACGATCCTTAGTCGAACTCCGGTCTCAAGAAGAGTCGTTCTTTAAGCAGAAGGCTAGAGTCAGATGGCTAAAAGAAGGTGATCGAAACACGAAATTCTTTCACCATTTTGTCATTAAGAGGCAAGTGAGGAATAGAATCCTCTCTGTGACGGATGCTGCAGGGTGCCAAATTTCTGAGCATCGGTTGATCCAGCAGCACTTCGTGGACTATTTTCAAGGTCTTTTTTTGCCTCGAGAGGCACAGGAGTCCCCGGCGGTTCTGGATATTAGGGAGGTTATCCACTCTACTCTAAATGATGACCAGACCTCTATCCTTGATCGCCCGATTTCTGACCTGGAGATTCGAGACACCCTCTTCTCCCTGGCGCGAGGAAAGGCGCCCGGTCCGGACGGCTTCACGGTGGAGTTCTTCAAGAAGAATTGGGATACAGTGGGTCAACTGGTCACGGATGCTGTGCAAGATTTCTTCATTTCAGGGAGAATTCTGAAGGAAATTAATAATACCATTCTAGTGCTGGTTCCGAAGGTGCCTAATGCAACTACTGTCGATGATTACAGACCTATCGCTTGCTGCAACACGGTTTATAAGATCATTGCTAAGGTGCTTGCAAATAGGGTTGCTGGTGTTCTTCAAGACCTTGTCAGCCCTTCTCAAAGCGCATTTGTTAAAGGACGTCGCATCGGGGATAACATCCTTTTGGCACAGGAGCTGTTTGCTGGTTTTCATGTAGAGCCTTATACACCCAAGTGTGCTATAAAAGTCGACTTCAGGAAGGCATATGACACTGTTGATTGGCATTTCCTCGAAAGTGTCCTTCTTGCTTTTCGATTCCCTCATCGGCTGGTTCACCTCATTATGACTTGTGTAAGGACTCCTCGGTTCTCCATCGCGTTGAATGGAGAGCTGCATGGTTTCTTTCCTAGTGGGAGGGGCTTGCGCCAAGGAGATCCTTTGTCTCCCTATTTATTCACACTAGTGATGGAGGTATTTTCTAGGATTCTTGGGAGATGCTCGAATCAGCCGGACTTTAGATCCTACTGGAGGTGTAGGCCTACCAGCCTTTCGCATCTTTTCTTTGCTGACGATGTTTTTCTGTTCTGCGAAGGTCATTTGCCTTCTATTAAGATTCTCAAAGAAGGAATTCAGCGGTTCTCTTCTTGGAGTGGCCTTACTCCAAACCAGGGGAAGAGCGAGGTGTTCCTATCTGGCGGTCCTTCCAATCTACAACAACAAATATTGATGGAACTTGGCTTCCGAGCGGGATCCCTCCTAGTTCGTTATTTGGGAGTTCCAATCATCACGTCGAGGATGAGACAGGTGGATTGTGCTACTCTTGTCAGGCGTATCACTGCCAGGGTTGAGTCTTGGACTCATCGTTTCCTTTCCGTTGCTGGGCGTCTTCAACTGATTAGATTAGTCCTTCATGCCATACAGGCCTACTGGGCGAATGTCTTTATTTTACCTGCAGCCGTGCTGGAAAAGATTGAGCGAATCCTTAGACAATTTCTTTGGAAAGGACCTCAATTGGGCAGAGGAGGTGCCAAAGTATCCTGGGAGGATGTCTGCCTACCTAAAGTGGAGGGGGGTCTTGGTATCAGGAGACTGCGAGACTGCAACAAGGCGGCTATGCTCAAACATATATGGATTCTATTTTCAGATAAGGAGTCACTCTGGTGCAAATGGATCCACTCAACTTTCTTAAAGAGAGGGAATTTTTGGGTGGTGAAGAAGCCGACTGTATGTTCTTGGGCCTAGAAAAAGCTCCTACAACTAAGGACAGAATTCCGGCTCCGTTTCCACTGGAGGATAGGCAACGGAATCACCACATCACTCTGGTTTGATAATTGGCACCCTAGGGGTCCACTGAACCTCTTCTTTTCAGATTCACTCATCTATAACTCCGGCCTATCTAGGCAGGCAAAGGTTGCTAATCTCTTCGCTGACGATGGTCGGGCGATTAGGTCAGTGATTGAAAGCTGGGGTTTGCCACTTCCTGCCTTGACTAATGCCTTGGATCGGTTTTGTTGGAGGGAGGATTCGTCCGGTAGGTTTTCGGTTGCCTCGGCCTGGGAGCTTATTAGACGGAAAAAAGATCGAGTCACTTGGCATGGCTTCATCTGGAACAATGCCATTCTGCCTCGGTACCAGCTCCATTTATGGCTCATCACCAAACGGAGACTACCTACTCAGGCTCTCCTCATGTCCTACGGTAGGATCGAAACTGACTACTGCCCCTTTTGTAATGATGTGCCTGACTCGGTCAATCACCTTTTTTTTGGCTGTCGGGTTACATCGGAAGTTGCCTCCTTTTGGGCGGCTAGGTGTGGTATTCCTTGGAGGAACAATCCGTGGGAGGAAACAATTATCTGGGTCTCGGCCTTGCTATCCGGCAAGAACTTCCTTAATTGTATCGCCCGCTTTTCTTTTGGTGCTTTATGCCACATTGTGTGGAAGAACAGAAATGACATTCTCTTCAGGGATGCGCAGATTTCTACTTTTGCTATGAAGATGCATCTCATGAAGGTGGTCAAAGACAAAGCATGCACCTTCAAAAATGTGGAGGATTCCCCAAGAAACAGAAGATTACAACGCTCCTGGGAATTGGACCCTGCTATCTTCATTGTTTGATGTGTAGCTGGTCCATGGTCTTATTGTGTGTTGTCTTTCTTTTGTTGTATCTTGGCCACTTGGCCTTTGCCGGCTTCCTTCCACTCTTTTGAGACTGTTCTTTTGAGTGCGAGTCTTTGAAGCCGGTTTCTTTGTGTTTTTGCCCCCCGTTTATATTTATATTACTTCTTACTTACCAAAAAAAAAAAAACAGAAAAGCAGAATATGCTAGGTTTTTCCTTTTGCCATCAATTTCTTAAATTGTGAATTGACATGATCAGAATAGAACTCAGGATTCCATGAGTAAGAAATCAATATGCAAGCTTCGAATCCATGACTTACCTTCAATTGGTACAACTCTTAGTTATTTGTACAAGTGGTTCCTGCAATATGCACAAATGGAAGGTCACTGCCTGCAAGATCATCATTCTGGCATCTCCCAAGCCTTCACAAATATCATTCATCTTATTTAGCAACATAGCACTTTGATCTTCCTGTTTACAACAGAATGTATTAGCCACATTTGCAAATTTGGGCTTTAAAATATGATATACTGAGCTTTTACCTCAAATAGAGCCAAATACACAAAACAATGACCAGGAGGGATGCACAACAAGATCCTTCCAAAGGTCTTCCCTGGTTCACATTCATTCATCACTGCCCTCACTACCACTATACAATTTGTTACATCTACAAAAGAATTGTCAAGTATTTGGAAGGAAATAAAATCTGAAGCAAATTCAAAGTCATCCTGCAGAGCCAGACAGAGAATGATTAGCATGAAAAAGCATTTGTACTGTGCACATGTGGATCTCTGGATAATATATGTAGTTTCAGATTAAAGGTATATATGTCATTCTAAGCACCCCTTATCATTCTTATCCAAAAATAGTTCAACTTCATGTCTAAAATTTAGTAATTTAGTATCACTAAAGACATGATACCACACATGATGAGAGAAAGGCAAGATATTACAATGGTTGCAAACAGAAGATATCTAGAAAGGTAGAGAAATCACAAGAAAGATTGTAACCGGCATACCGGCTTCACGACTTATGAGAGCACCCTTATGAATTGCTCAACCTTTACACGCAGCATTCCAGCATTTTCTACTGCATTATCCACCAGTGTCTCATCCAAACCAATACCTAGGTAATGAGAACACCATCTTGAAAGACCCTTGAGCTCACTCATTCTAAAGCCAATAATTTCTACAGCAGGCTGCTAAGTAAATAACAATACTTGAGTATCTTAACCCCATATGTCAAATATCCTCTCTTATTGAGAAAACTAACACACACTCGTGAGGGATAAAAATAGCATTTATCTGCTGAACCATCAAAGTTAAAAGTTTACAAAATAAAAGGTTTTACACAGTAAATGGTCATTACAAGCCATCTTCATCTTCTGCACACTGTGTTTGAACTAAACGACATACTCTAAAGTCTGACAATTAAAAGTTATGCTGGAAAATTCATTAAAGAAATGGAGCCTAGTTTGCTATCCAATTCATGCAAGCAGGATAGAAGTTTGGAATGTTCATGCGAATTATCAAGTCCTGCCCAAAGTGGCTGTGAGAGAGGGGGGGGGGCATTTATATGATAGTTGTGAGCTGTAAGCACAATATTGATAGGAAATGCTAGTGTGTTCAAGGAGACAGCCCCTAGCCCTTTTGCTGTTAGCTTGGGTAAGGTTAACTTCTTTACAATATTCAAATATCAAACCGCATCTCTATCCAACAGCTTTGAGAAGGGTAACTTCTTTACAACATTCAAATATCAAACCGCATCTCTAGAGGAGGTACTTGATTCACCTCCCTGCTACCAATTTACCTCTCCAACTATCAAATGTTCACACTTCAATCTAAAGCAAAGTCCCAGCTTACAAAAGAGCATTTAAACAGTAAGCCACATCTTTATTTCATAGCTTAATCTTTTTATCACTTGTCAATTTTTCCACAAAATTCTACAGCGTCGTGAATGCACATTTTGAATAGACAAAAGGAGAAAGCAGCCCTAAAGCATTGATTGGCAGTACCATGGAGTTAAAGAGGGTTCATAAGCCTTGGCAAGAAAGAAATAAGCAGGCTTTTAAAAATGAGGAAAGCTCTATAGGTGCTGTAAAAGATATTTGGTTTACCACCTTATTTTTTTCACATTGTGGTGCCAGTTCTTTGGACACCAAGTTTTTTTTTTTTTTAATTTTTAAGGTAAACATGAGCTTATAGGTGGTAATTAGTAAATAGGAGGCATCCCCTTGGTGCTTTTTAATAGACTTACTGATCAAAAAGTAAAACGGAAGAGTATAACCTTAAAATACGTAACTAGAAACATCATTTCTCACTTTAGTAGTAATCAAGAAAAATATGCAGCATGCACATGAGAGTCACAGTACCCAGGAGAAGCACAAGATCTGATCTAATTAACAACAGCCCTATAGTGTGCATGTACATGTGTGCACACCTGTGTAAGCACACGATCACATGCATGTGCACGCCGAAGCACATGTTCACAACACACAAAAAAGCCCATAGAGATGGAGAGAGATCTGGCAGGGGAATAAACTAGCAATATATTTTCTCTAGATAACAAAGGATTTTGTTGAGAGAAAAAGTTCCAGTACATCAATATATAAGATAACAAAACAAAAGAAAAACAAACAAAAATGAAGCATTAGAAGTACAGAATCAGAACATGATTCTGAAAGCCGGTTAAAAGGTACCAACACGGAAGCAACCAAAGATTCCAAACCCTACATTTTGATGCTTTCTTTCCTAAGGCATCCCATGAGACAAAGGTGCGGCACTTCAGAACTTCTTAGAAATTGATCCTCCTAATTAGGCATGCCAACAGTTAAGAAACTGGATGGCATGTTTTGGCAAGAACCAAACCACCCTAGACAAGCCAAAGATTTGATGTAAAAGCTTTGAAGCAAAGTCAGAAAGAAGAAAGAGATGATCAACATTTTCCTTTAAAAGTTTTCACACAACTCCATTCTATGAAAAATCAAACTCCGTTTCCTGAGATTCTCAATTGTAAGAATCTCATTCCAATTTGGTGTGCATTTATTACGAAACTTACACTCCCAAGTAATAGAATTTGATTCTCACATATTGGCGTTGTATGTGTAAGCATTTGGGTGAAATGTCAAGGAACAAGGAAGCTTTGGTTGCAGATTGCTATCATTTAAACAACGAAATGATCATTTGCGACATTGACTTTGTGGGCCAAGCCCAAGATTAGAGTTTGAAGCTTTTGCCTGCCTTCTTTTGTGTCTTGCATAATTCAAAGATTTCTGATGCTTTTAAGGATGCTTTTGCCTGTAACAAGGGAAGAGATGGAATCTTTTCTGTAAAGTCTTACTACAAGCTGCTCGATAGGGAGATTTGTGAATAGAACATATTTTCACTAGAAATCGATTTGGAAAGTGAGGATTCCAATAGAGTTTCTCTTTTTGCTTGGGAAGCAACCTAGGAACAAATCCTTACTTTAGAAATGAGGCAAAGAACTAGTTAATAGGTGTCTCCTCAGCAAGAGGAGACAGTGCATGCGGCATCTCCTCCTTCATTTTGTTCTTGGACAAGAATGGTTTGGACAGTTTCCTATGCATACACCATGTTATCTTGGGTTATCAGACGTTTTATTGAGCAAGAACTTTGGGCATGGTAGGGCATTCGTTTACAGCACAACAATTAGGATTAACTCAATTCCCCTGTGTCTTTTGTCTGATTTGGAAGGAGCGGAACAAGATAGCTTCCAATGGAGAGAAATCTTCCATTCTATTTTATTGAAATTTGGCTTAAAGTCACACACTTTTGGTGTAGTGCAAACTTGCATATAGATGTAAATGCCTTGGTTGATTAGTCAGTGATTTATCTGGTATTTGAGCCCCCTTTCGGTTTTGGGAGTTGATTTGTATATGGCTTTAGTTTTTTGGGCTCCTTTTGTATATGGGTTGCACCCCCTTGGTGCCCTACAGGTGAACTATATAATCTATAAAAAGAAACTTAACACTTTCCTGAGGATTTTAAGTTATTTAAATTACCCTTTGTTCCAACACATGTTATCTCATCATATAGTTTCAAGTACCAACATCAACATCTCACATATGATTTTGTGCTAATCGGCATAACCATCAACCACATGGGCAAAAACACTCTATTAACTCACAATTGTAATTCCTTTTGCGAGTAAGATCATTGTGATAAAAAGGGTGTCACTACTACTGAAAGTCAAGATCAAAAAAGTTCAAGAGAAACTTTGGATCCAAAGAGCTACCAACACACTACCAAAAAAGGAGCAATAGTAGGGACTAAGAGAAGTATACAAAACTGATTTGAAGAAGAAAAATGCGAGTATAATGCATAAGAAGGTCACAAACAGCTAATACGAATCTATCTGGCATGCAACTTAGTAAAAGCAATTTCAATACTAAGGCTTAACATACTCATCATTATTTTGCCAAAAAAGAGGTGGTACATCAAAAATCGTGATCTAAAGATATGCTGCAAAATAATAATATAAAATAATCAATTCTCACATCTAAGTGCTAAACAAATGATTGCGAACAGAGGCTCTCATAACCGTTGTTAAGCATCACAGATTAGATCCATGTAGGCTCAATTCACTGTCATCCGAGCACCCACCAGCTAGTTTTCTGCTCATTTTCTTCAAATTTATGAGTTTTCATTCTCATCCTTAGCTTGTTGACCTTAAACTAACACAGGAAAGAAGAGTTTCAGTTACTACATTGAGTTCAATGAGTGGAATTTGGTAATATAAACAAGTCTAACTTCCCCTAGGCTCTAATAGTAATATCAATAGGTAAAAAGAGTTGAATATGATTCTCTAGTACAAAAATTGACTCTCGCAATTAAGAGGGGATATATGCTAAGATCGAAACGGGCAGTAAACTCTTTCCTTTAAAATTGAGAACATATCTCTACGCTTGCTAATTATAATGTGAATGTATAAACATTCTATATCTAAATCTCCATGTACGGTACACTTAAAGCTCAAACTTAGATCAAGTTCAAGTTTCAAACCAACGATTAATGACCAACAATTTTCATTATATGTATATAGGAGAGATTCCCAACTTGTTGAATCAGACTCAAATCAGATTTTACTTTGCCCTTTCCATCCACTTAATGTTGGCAATTCATATCATTGCATATGATATGTTCATATGAAGAATCAACATCAGGATGTTCTGAAGAATATGGCATGTCTCCAGATGTGCAAAGCATAATTTACTATAACAAATTCCTATCTCTGTCTAATCACCTCCAAGACTATTCTCTGAGATGCACGAAACTTAATTATTTGGGAAAAAGGCCAAATGCAAAGATAATAACCCACACCTGCAGATGATTGAGGACAACCAGCTGAAGTTCTTTTCCAGCACCACAAACAATTTTTGGTACAGACTGCATACCCTATCATTGAACAAACTAGCAGACTAAGATTATAAAAGCCAACCAAAAAAGCCAGAGTCCTATAGCATCATCATCGCTTCAAAAATCAGCCATACCACTTCACCCAAAGAATTAACAAGAAACTGATGGACTGCAGGTCTGGTCCTAGCACCACCAAGAAGACTAAAAAATTCCTCCTGAGAAGAAGAATCAAGACCTAGATAAGAAGACGAAAACACTTAAATGAAGAAATTTGAAACGCCATCTACTGCTTTGTGTTAACCGTACCACTTGCCATAGTCAGTAACAATGTCTGACAGGAAATCAAACTTCTCATGAAATATGTTAATGGCATCAGCCCACTGCTCATGCATGACTGATAATGATGTCCGGATGATATGAAGTAAATCTTCAATGTTCAAAGCCTGTTGAGCAACTTGATGAAGTTTATTCTTTTTCTGCAGACTTAAAAAGGAGGCATTAAGATTCTCAAAAGTTCGTTTTGATTTCAATTTGAGAATTAAAACAGACCAGAAAATGTGTTTGGTAAAACTCCAAAAGCACTTGATGAATAAAAGGAAAACTATTCTCAAAATCAAACTCACAAACTTAAGATGACTTTTTAGTATTCTCATTCCAAATGCAAACATGGAGATTTGGAATAACTAAGCCTGTTTTTTGAATGTGATGTAAGCCGAGCATATTCTCACAATTTCCATCGCTAATGACATATATCATTTTCACTAAACAAATATTTCGTTGAAAAAACATCGAAAACAATTTCTATGAAAATGGAAACTAAAGGTGCTTTCTAAAACTAAGTAGGCCTTAAGCAGTCGAGAACAAAAACGACATGTGAAGCATGCAACGGTGTTTAAAATTTTGCAACAAATTTGCCTCACAACTTTCACATCTGAACTAAATAGATTTCTAGAGGTTTTTACTGAAAGCTAGTATGAAAATTACCTGTTGGCTTTGAAGCATGAGGCATCGTGTTGTTCAGCTTATGGTGACTCTCGAACGTCAACTCAAGCTTTAAAAATTCTCAGCAGGAAAGTTCTTCCATCATGTGAATTTCAAAGTTATTTCTAAGAAAACTGCCTCGAAATTGCTCTACCTTAACTGTCCATTTCTTTTACTTTCCTTATGACCAAACAAAGCTAGATACCACCGAAACAAATATCAGTGCGCATGAACAACCTTAATATAATCGTAACATCAAGTACAATCACCACCACGAACAGAATCTAGATTTCCACGCTTATCACCTTCATTCACTCTTGGTTTTCCCTGTAAAAGACCAACTCCTCAGTTCGACATCATCTTCTCATATAAGACTTCCAAGCACTTCACACACTGAATAGAACCAAGAAAGAGCTTTCTCGATTCGAAGCAATTACCAGGAGAGACGGCCGATCGACCGCCTTCGAAGTCATCCGTGACCATGGCCAGCAAACCCTTCTCCGGATTCCACTCTGCCATCTCCAGAAAGAACGGCCAAACGGGGAGCGGAACCTGAGAAGCCAAAGTGGGCCGTCAGAACTCAAGCTGAAACGGAAGCGCGCGCTGTTGGAACAGAGCTGGAACAGAGCTAGTACGCTACGTCTGATAATCGGAGGAAGGGGGCGGGAGCGGATCTTTTTCTTTTTATTTTTTTTGAAGAAATTGAAAATTGAAATGTCCTTTTCGTTTTCCCTCTCTTGCTTCTTTTAAGGACGTGTTTAACGTTGGAATATGAATCTTTTGAATTTTTATTTCTTGACAAAAAATCTTGTGAATTAATAGGTTAATTTTCACAATTACAGCCCAATGCAAAATAGAGGAAACCCTCATTCGACTCTATTCCTCTATCGATTTCATTTCATTTTATATTCTGTACTTCTCATTTTCTTGTGTAAAAGAGGTTGTAAGTTCTTCAAAATGCGCATGATTGTCTACTGGCTATTGGCCAGTCCCAAAAAGCACCAGACTTTGTTATAATCTTCGTTGTTCCAGTGCAAGAAAGTTTACAATGCTTGATACTGCAAAGATTGATCGAATCAATGATCAGTCATCTCCAGAGAGTACCCAATGATTTGTTCTTTGAAATTCCTTAAAAGAACGGTGGGAATCAAGGAGTTTCCTTTCACGTTTGTCTCCATTTTTGCTAAGCAAATGAATATTGATGAGACTGAAGCATATGCTACGAATACGTCACCGTATACCTCATGTTCATTCATTTTTTGCATTGCTTATACCTGGTATGAACTTTTGATAATTGTTCTACAAATTATCCAGAAATAAAATCGCAAAAATTCTCAATACGAACAAAAGGGCAAAAAAAAGTTCCACGTAGAACAGCACAGCAACGCGAAAAAGAAAAAGAAAAAGAAGATGAAAAAATGAAGGAGAAAAGCGGCTCATTGAAAAAAAATCATCAATTTTAGGCATTTCTTTTACGAAATGTTATTGCTTTTTACAAACTTTTCTCTTTTTGTTGCGAACAAGAATTTTGATCAAGTGGGTTCTGCAGTTGTGGACAAAAACGATGTGCTCCTGCATGCTTACGTGCGTCGTCGCTAATTAAGAAAAAAAAAAAGAGGAGGAAAATCTATAAGTTAAGCACCAATCGAGTGGTCTGCCTATTCATGTTTTGATCTTCGGACTACATGTAGCCCGCATGTACGCTTGTGCGTTGAGATCATATGAGGTTCCCGATGGATCAAATCGCTGCATTTTTTATCTACTGGTAAGTGTGATACACGTCTATAGCTCTAGATTTTCGATCCAACAAATAAAGCCTAGATCGATTCCATAATAGTGATATGTATTGAATTGCCAACTAAAATCATTCACGGAAAAAGCCAATAATTTGAAATAAATTTTTGCAAAAAATAATTGCTTATACAATTACAAAAATGAACGAACGTAAGAAATCCATGTCGAGCACATAAACGTTTGGATAATTGAGACATATTTCATTGGTCAATTATTTCAAATAATACAAGTGATCATTTTTAGAAAGGTATATTTTAAATCATTTATCTTTTCGTGGAACAAAAGGAGCCTCAGTTCACGTAATCTACAAATAATGTCATATATGGTATGATGTGTTCAGGTTTGTCTAAGAAACAATATTGTTTAATTCGGGCCCACATGTTCAATGGTAATCTCGTCGCACACCCTAACAAAACTAAGTGCCCTAACGAGAGGACTCATGGGACATTGCATCAATGTGAATGTGGTGGTGGATTCAGTTATTGAAATTGTAATTTGGAAAAAAAGCAATGTGATTATTCTCATTTACTTTTGAATTTTAAAAATATATGCTAATGAATTATTCAAATCAGCATCTCACAAAAGCAAACATTCACACATGCTTAACATGTCAAAACGATAGGCCAAGCCCGAAAATATGGCCAAGCCATTTGCATCACCACCCAACTTCCAGACAATCGGCTAGATAGAAATACTCTCACTAAGTCATTTGCCATCATTCACCCAAAATCCAACCCCTTTCCATGCACGTTTTTTTTTCCCTCAATTTGTGATGATTGCGTATCAAACTTTAATGTAAATGATCATTCTCTAGTCAAGTGGCAAATGTCATTCAAGTCTATTTTTCTAGTCAAGTGGTGAATGTCATTCAAGTCTATTTTTATCCTCATGACACTTTTGGATGGATCACTAAGTCTTGTTACCAATAAATGTGCAGGCCATGTTTGATCTAGCCATTCTTCATATCTGCAATGCAAAGGAATTCTACCCACTGCAAAACTTCACGTGCTTGGCTCAGCATTTGAAGAGCATGGAGATCATTGGTTCATAGCTCGTTCCTTCGATGGCGACGGATGTAAGCTCACCATGCCAATGCTGCTTTTATCAAGAGATGCACTCCTGCTAGAGAAGATGGTCATTAACGTCTAGACCAATGGAAGAGGCCAATCGAAATCTCTCAAGTCTTTGCCACAATTGGTTCTGTCCTAGATGCAATCTTACCAGTAAAGTCTTGCTGCAAACTGCCCAATAGGGAGGAAGTGGGTGGACAAGAATGGTTTGTACAGTTTCCTATGCTTGCACCAAATTATCTTTGGGCTATATGGGGCAAGAAACTTAGTATTCTTGCCACTGGCATCCTTTCAAAAAAGGAAAAAAGACAACCCAGAAGCTCAACATTGAACTAAATGAGCTACATCAATTTTCATAACAAATTATTTCCTATCAATCATGTTCAATTTTCCATCTAAAATATCTCATCTTAAAGTGAAAATTACCTGTTCTAGGTAAAGGACATAGGATTTAGAAATCGACTTTAAGTAGTCAACCGAGTCAAGACATTGTGATCAAATCATCATCGACAATTCAAAAACTTGTACATAGATCTGAAAAACCTCCCAAACAGGAAACCGTATTCCACACTAATAGAGCTAATTATAGGCAGTGGGCCCAAGGGAGTCCATTTGGGAGAGTCCCAACAAGGAATTATAACTATTAAGGACTTGCTCCATGAAACTAAAGAGACAACTGATAGGAACCTTAATGATACTGATTAGAACAATTCTCCAGCACCCGTTTCTAGACTAATCAAATGTCTGCTGAAAAATTCATCATGTTTTCACGTTGAAACAGTACTAAACCCAACATGCAGGAAAGTTCAGAGTACCTAAAATTCTAAGTCTTCTAATAGCTACACACCCACGGAGAGAACTATCTACGCACAAGCACACACTCACATAACACTTTCCCCAACTGACTGGTCGTATAGGCTCTCTTAATCTCCCAAAAAAAAGAGCAGAAACTCAAAAGTCTAAAACAAAAGCAGAAAGTCTGTACAGCAGGCTAACCCAAACAGACACCAAATTCTCCTTTAGGTGCTTCAACTGCAGTATAGGTAGAAGGAGCACTCAGGGCAAACAACAAAAGCTTCGGATAATTGTGCTGTATTAAATTTGGAGGTGTCATCTCTGAAGTGACCAGTAGAAGTGAAATCTAGAACTTTTACAAGAATAACTTTACCTAGTATAGTTGTTTAATTGACCAGTCCATTACTTTCGGGCAATACTGATTTCTGCCATCAGATGCATTTATTAAGAAAGACTGCTCTATGGAAGTGAGAAAGGAAAGAAGTAGTCATTGACTGAATCTGATGGACTATACTGCTAAATATATGATCTGAACAGACAGGAGGCTTACAACATTTCCAATTGGAAAGACACCAAAAATACTAAAGCACAAAACCCCATCTTCATCTCCACTGCAAAGGATATTGAAACATTGCTTTGAAGAATTTGAGAGCACTCTGAATGAACCTTGACCATTGTCACTTAAACCAGTTTCTCCAGGTACTAGTCCAGGCATGTAAGGAGCTCTTGGAGCTGGAGGGAAGAAACAATTAGTGCAATCTTCAAATGCCAAAGCATTGCCAGAAGTGTCCTACTAAAAAATGGATAATTATCTTTCCAATTGGCCAAAAAAACAAAAAAAGAGAAGAAAAAGAAGGTAAATATAACAAGAGATTTAAGGTTAAGGAGTCAACAATCAACAAATCAACAACTCACAGTTGACACCAAACATAAGCTTTCAAAAAACCTTCCACAAACCCATATTGAAGCTGTTGAATAAAATCCGAAGTTTGAGAAAAGAAATATTTTAGTAGACCAGACTAAAATAACTACTTAATTGCAAACAAAGCATTAGATAGAACATGAAAGGTATGAACAATAAATTTTTTTCTGTTAAGAATCAAGATCAAGAAGTTAGATGAACTTTTTTCAGTTGAAAGATGCATACTCTATTCACTTGGGCATCCTCCTCCCAATTGAGACACACCCCAGCTGCCGCATGGGACTTAGGGTGCGTTTGGGAAGACTTTTGGGGAAAGTCTTTAGGAAAATGCAAAGATCTTTGAGTTAAATGTGTTTTTCAAAATGCAAACTGTGTTTGGTAAATTATAATTTAAAAGCCCTTTGTGAAGTACATTTGAGCAAAATGGCGTTTGGGGGATAAAGGACTTTTGTAAAAAAAAAAATTATCAAAGGAAAAATAAAAGAATAAAAAAAATGAAAACCAACAAGGGCAGGCGGCATTCGACGGCCGGCGGCGACCCCCGGCGACCTCCAGCGACCTCCGGCGACCTCCAGCGACCCACCGCGCCGCAGAGGTCGCCGGCGACCCATCTGGTCGCGCGTGAAGGTTGCGGCCGGCGTGGTCGCGACCAGATCTGCGACTAGATGGGTCGCGCGAAGGTCGCGACCTCCGCAGAGGTCGCCTGAAGCATGGCCGGCGACGCAGATCTGGTCGCTACCAGATCTGCGTCGTGACCTCCGCGAAGGTCGCGACCTCCGCGGAGGTCGCCTGAAGCACGGCCGGTGACGCAGATGTGCGTCGCGACCTCCGCGAAGGTCGCCTGAAGGTTGCGGCCGGCGACCAGATCTGCGACCAAATGGGTCGCGGTCGCGACCTTCGCGGCGACCTCTCGAGCGGGGTCACGCGACCCTCGCCGAAGGGTCGCCGGCGCGGGTGGTGCTAGCGCGGTCGAGGGCTGTCGGCACAGTGGCTAGCGCGAGCAAGGTCTACGCAAAGAAGATGAACAGTACCCAAGAAGAAGAAGACGATGAGAGGGCAAAACCGGAAAAATGAAGAATCAACGAGGATAATTTGGGAAGAAAAAAAATTTTTAGCCCCTCACTCTCGGCATTTTCGGCATGCTGAAAGCCCAAGGCAGCCTCCCACCTGCCTTGGGCTTTCAGCCTTCACAAGGCTGACATTTTACAAAGGGGCCTTGAAAATTCTTTGCCAAACACCCCATACTTGGCTCAAAGATCCTTGGGGCTTCAAAGTAGCCTTGAGAAGCTACTCCCAAACGCAGCCTTAGCTTCTTAACAGTTTTCCATTCTGCTTAATATTTACACCGAGTTAGAAAAAAATATACCACAGTACGTATAACTGCTGCAAGCACTAGCATATAACAAGCAGCACGATGTATATCCACGGTTCCATAAAGACGGCTAGATTGGTAAGATAACATTCATATGTAAAAGTAAGATCTTCAAAGCAAAACATAATCCATGAAGTGGATAATGATTAGTAAATTGGTAGACATTGCAAAGAAACTTTATGGCAGCAGCATCAGCCATGTTCTGAGCAATTGTACCCATGACCAAACAGCTAGCTTAATGAATAACTGGTAATCGATGAACTTTTCCACCCACAATCATAATTAAGGCACATACAAATTCTATCATTTAGGAGTCACCCGAAGTCTTACCTTCCTGATATGACCAAACTGGACATATGTCACTTTAAATAATAGAAAGAAACTAATAATTTGATGAAAATGAGCGTGCCATGGATAACTGCTTCTATATGCTGTCTCAGTCATCTTTGGATAGGAATGAACGATTCAATCTAATTAGTTAAACGGGTATATATAAGATACAAGACATCATGATATCATCTAAACCGAGGACTTTGTAAGTTTATGGCTATTCTTCTTAAAAATTATATGACATTGATGAAGATATGCATATTGCATGTACTGTACAAGTTATAAATGCTGCGCTGGTCATGTTTGGATTGGAATGAACCATTCACTTTAATTAGTTAAATGGGCTATTCATCTCTTGTCGTTTGTAGACCTATTTAACGAAGGGGGCATGTTCGAAAAGAGTGTTCTAATAAGATCTGTTAAGGCTTTCGTGCTCAGATTGACCTAACTAGCAGTCCACTGTTAATTTGACATTGGCAGACAGGACCCATAAACATGGATTGCCATCTCTATTAGCAGCTAAATGTTTGTTGAGCAAGCTTGCTGTTTGCAATGCATCATGCGGCTTTTGAGCAATTCAGAATCTTTCCCAAGAGAGATTAGAGAAGAACACATTCTGAAGATAAGGGATTCTTGCAGTGAAACTGTACCATCTTCTAGTCCCAAGACAACTACTTTGCCATCAGGATGCCAGCATAATCATGTTATACATTTACCTAGAGTACATTAGAATAGTTAGATAATCCAGTATAATGACATACAATGGAATGTGCAAAGAAAAGTGATTTCATAAACAACAACAACAAAAACACAGAGAGAAAGAGAGGGGGGGATAGAGAGAGAGAGAGAGAGAGAGAGAGAGAGAGAGAGAGAGAGAGAGAGAGAGGATGAATAATTTGTTCACCATAAAATTAATAGACTAAGAGGAAAGACAGAGAACACACATAAACCGAGAAAATGATAATCAAAATTTGGGAAGTAAGGCAAACATCATTACAGTACACATGATATCTGACAGGGATATTGGTAGCTTGACATGGGATTTCTTTGGGCTAGTAGATCATTTAAAGCTAGGGAATCTATATCTTTTTGGCAGCCTTCAATCCATTATCTCAATCCAAAAATGAATCTTATTGTTCGGCTTTGGAACCTCGAGGTGGAGTGTAACCATGAAGGCATACGTCAAGCAAGGATCACAAGTGTACAAGTATCTACAACTTATCTCAACAGAAACCACTCAGATTTGTTCAAGAAGCACTCAACAACATGTTTTTCATATCAAGAAGGCAACATGATGCGTGCAGCATTCAGATGTTTCTGGAGAAAATATACCTCCTCTCTAAATTTTTCCAGTGAGAATAGATTACAAAAACTACCAAGGCTAGGCATCTGATCCCAAGCTCTTACGAATTTGAATTACCAAAATATAAGGTCGTACAAGAACTTAACATACTTGGATGCAGCTCCCCCTACCCTCCTAGTCTTTTTGCTTTCTCCAACTCCTCCCTCCATGTATAGATGTATGCAGCATAGCTTGAAATATATCCTATTCACAAGTAAGTTAAATTCCCAACAACAAACTTGATTAATCAAAATGATGTGACGGAATGTCCCTTTGTAATCAGAAGAAGATAAATTAACTTTAAGTTATACAAAATGTGCGAAACTTTCCAGACTAGACTCTACATTTTAACAATACAGAATGTGAGAAATCCTTATAGGGAATGCTCAATCTGCACAAGAAGAGGAAGAAGAGGAGCCAGAAGTAATATTATGCTCAATTAGTACAAGAAGAGGGAGAGCAGAGCCAAAAGTAATATTACGTCGTGTGAGTCACTAACAGAAATTAAAGGAAAACTATATAGATGCCCGACGGCATTGAGATTGTATTTTGCAGGGGCTAAACCTGCCAACTCCGAGTGGGCATCAAGCATTTCTACATTGGACATAACTAGTCTATCTAGCATAAACGACATCCCCTCCACTTCAAGTTCTTTATCTTCATGAGCACTTTGACTGGTGTACCGAAAAGGGCAAAAAGATGGCAATACGGGAGTAGGGTACACTTCCAATTGGTCTAGATGATTGTCAGTTATGTTATGGAAATCTCCAAAGGCACCAATCTTGTCTAGAAGTTGATAGGAATCTATCGTGCCTGTTAATTAAAATCCCTTCATTCAACTAGTATCAGCTTGGGATTCTTTATTTACACTATGTCATCTCCAAGTTTTCCCTCCCATTACCATCATTCACTCTTCATTTTTGTGTAAAACACCAACTCCTTAGTTTGATGTCATGTTCTCATTTAGAATTCCAAGCACTTAATCTCTATATTCACCAACTCTCCATCAAATGCAATTTGAACTGGATTGGCAATTAAAGTGATTTATTTGGGGAAAAGGACCATAGCACATTTAACGAAAAGCAAATGGGGAATAAGGCCAACGTGCATGAAGAGTCAGAACTTGCAATTGGGCAAAGAAAATGGCACACCTTGTACCTCTGCCGAAAGTGATAAAACCTAAGCACATTCAAAAATTGAAAGGCAAAAGAATAAGATTATTTACTCTTCCTTCCAAATACAGTTTAGAAAACCCAGCAAGTGTATGCTTTGAGAACACTTTTGGTTCCCACCTATATGACAAATTTAGTGATGCTAAAGCTTTTGAGTTTAAAATAGTAGAACTTATATACTAATTCTAGTCAACAACTGCTCTTTCAGTCTTTAAAAAACAGGACACAACAACTTTTCATTAATAATTTCCTTGTGCTAAAGTTCGGAATGAATTTCCTTAACTCGAGGAAGAGGGAACAATGAATTATCCATAAGTATGAACTAAACGAGTTAAATTTGAAATCAAAAACAATCTGCTCACCTGAAGGCACCAACTACCAATCAAAAGCTTAGACGTGTTCTGCAGCTTCTGAAGCAGTCCCTCAACCAGGTTGCAATACCCTCTGTAAGACTCAAACCGATTTTGAACAAAACAATCAGTTGGCCTTCCAAAATCCTCGCCTCTCATAAAAAAGTTCGACTCTGCTTCAATCAAGGATTGAGACTTCCGTTACCAGCTGCCTCATCATACCAGAAAATTCTCTCAAACAGCAACAGAGGACTTGAAATCTCCAAGGGGAAACCCTCATCAAGTGCATACCGAAAGCAGCTATTGCCCGCAATTTCCCTCAAAGTTCTCGAACAAAGCTTGATGGTTCGCTTTAAACCGTAGCATCCTTCCAAACTAAGGTCCTCGAGAACGGGGCTGCCATTCGACATCTCGTGCATCACCTCCGAGTCACAGATGGACAGGGACCTAAGATCAATCCAAGCGATACTTCTACTCAACGAGAAGCAATAGAGCCCTGAGTGCAGGTTCACCAACGAAGAGCATCCATAAAAGGAGCCGCGGTACTGCGAAATGGCCGGCCATCTCGCACAACCTCTTAGTCGCATCGACTGAGAGGTCCTCGACACGGCGGTCGACAGCAAAGCGAAGCCACGGACTGAGCTCAGGCGCGCAACGGTCGAGAAAATCGGCGTCGATGTGGAACTTCCTCACCTTGGGCGATGCCTAGAGGAGCAAGACGCCGTCCACGGACGGGGAGGCGTTCCGCCAGGGGAAGGAGAAGACGAGGTCCAGGGCGGCGGTCCAGACGGATCGCCACCGCTTCGACAAAAACGCACGTGCGGACAATGTGGGGGATCGACGGTCGAACGGAGGAACCGGAAGGAGAGCCTCCTCCGATTTGAGGCTTCATTTCACTCGGACTTAAGTTTCTGGCTTCCCGTATAGAGACACGTGTCGCTCGATGGAGAGGCAACCACTTTCCCGCGCCTTTTAATACATCTATGAGCCCATGATGATGGGCCTCGCACGTCTTGAATTGCCGAGTACCGAACCTTAATTTTTTAAATCCAAGCTTGTCCGACATCTGCAAAAATCATCATTCATATAATAATCGAGTATGAACAAAATTGAGTAGGCGTACTGCGTACATAAGCGAGCTTGAGCCGGTGAAAGAATATGTTTGCTTGATTCCGCTTGATTTGTGATATCACGCTCGATGGCTCAATTTACATAGTGATAAACATAAATAGCATTGGTAAATATCAAAACTAGTTGACAACAAAATTTTGATTGATGGTCAGTAGCATTTTGGTAAGTTACCAAATTTTTTTAAAAAATACCAACGGTTATTATAATTTTATTATATATATTACTATTGACATCCAAATAATCCTAATGGTTAAAGTTGGAAAAATTCAAGATTCAAGATCCCGATCGTGGCGACACTCATTTCTTAACTTGAAAAAAAATTAGATTTGTATTAGTAGTATTTCAATTACGTATAGGTGTTAATTCAACATAAGCGTGTAGGAATAGGCGTTTAGATTTCTAAGTTTTCATAGAAATGGCTTAAAATCCTTTTTTTTTTGGTCAAATCAAAGAATCTACCTTTGACTGAAAAAAAAAATTATTTCAATAGTCTTTAATTCTTTTTAGACATTTGATTTAGAAATAGTGAAATTTAAGTACCTACAATCAAATCAAAGAAATATCAATTTCAAGAATCGATTAACCAGTTAGAACACCATATTTGTTATCATGGAATTTGAGCTCACACCTTTCAAGATCGTGTCACATGGCACAATTACACAAAACTCTATTGGAGAATAAAATCTGTTCTTTTCTCATCTTGGAAGGGGTCCTTTTTTTTCTTCTTCTTTTGGCTTCTTTTTATGTTCAAGAGGGAGGCACCACAAGTTAAAAAAAAAAGAGAGAAAAGAGAGAAAAATAAGGAGGATTGACTCTCCATGACCGCTGTGTATACACCTTTACCGTCGCCCCATCACATCCGACCTCATCCTCGTCACCGCAAGTTGCATCCATTGTTCTTGGACTTCATTCTCTTGAGGAGTTGGAGCAATAGTCGCCGTTGCCCATTTCGACGATTGAAACCCACGCCATCACTTCGATGAGCCTCTCCATCACTCCTCTCGACTCCATTAGTTGCCAAGCCAGCTGCCCTCACTATTCCCGAGCCGCCCTTTCCTGCTCCACTATTGCTCCCTGCCTTCCCATCGGGAAAACCGAAGAGCCCAGATCTCGTCCGAAGACTCCCTCGCTGGTTGTTATTCTGTTCGTAGATAGTTGTAAAGGTTCCAATCGCTGGTTTCGAGTGCCCATCGTAGCCTACTTACACCACTGATAAACTAGGCTTTCTTGCTGCCTTCAACGATGGTCTTTGATGAGGAGCCACTCAAAACCTGACGGTCCGAGGGTTAATTTTTGAGCTTGAGTATTCCGGTTGGTTTATCCAATTCTATCTCCACTTTTGTTCCTTACTTTTTGTGGATGCAATGGCCAGCGCAATGGTTAGCCGATGGTAGGAGACGGTGGTTCAGTGAAGAGCAGGAATGAGTAACAGTGGTATAGGAGTACTTTTGAGCATGAGATTTTGAATGTTTCCTCCTGGTTCGGTGAAGCTTTAGATAGCATGAAGATGCACCATGAAAAGTCATTGAAGGTGGGAGTTCTGGGAATAGGGAGCTAGGCCTCGAAGATGAGATGAGATGAGGGGGTGAAAAGGCGAGAAAAGGCTAAAATGATGATGACGTGTCCGGTGGGGTGAGGCCCCACACGGGGACGAGGTGGCGTTGCGGAGGGCCGGTCTTTTCCTCCGTTCCCGTCATCCAACCCTCTCTTTTGCTAATTAGTAATTGCCAATTGCAATGGGGATTGGGCCCCACTTTATCTACTTTGCATCTACCTTTTTCTTTTTCCTTCGTTCCTGTCTTTTCTCTTTTTTCTTTTTTTAATAACGTGCGGAGGTGCGATTGAGTTGGGTTTGCAGGGCGTACGAACCCATCACTAACTTTAATGAAAAATTACAGGCTCCTATTTCGGTCCAATTGCCGGCATTTATTGGATTGTTTCAATATTATCGATTACGTCATTGAGTTAGCCACATTTATTTGTTAAAGTTACTAACTTTTATAGAATAATACTACTCTTGATTTGGGTAAATTAACAACTTTTCAGGGGGTAAGTCACTAACTTATTTTAGCTTTACTAAGTTCTAAATTACCAACTATTTACTTGATTTCTTTTTTCAAAATTTTCATGGGTTTGAATAATTTTTTACTATCATTTATTTACAGTGGTTTTCGGCATAGTAAATTTACTAACCCTCGTAAGAAATTGTCAACTCTTATTTGAGTCATTATATCGATATTATTTGATTGTTTGAAATAGTCCACTATCCTGTTTCAATAACTTGCCAACATTTATTTGTTAAAGTTACTAAGTTGCACTTACTAACTCTTAGAGGATATTACCAACTTTTATTTTAATCAGTATGAATGTTTGCTTGATTGTATCGAAATTACCGATTATTTTAATAATTTAATAACATTCATTGCACAACTTATCAACTTGTTCAAGTTACTGGGAAATTATGATTGCCATCTGAGTACACTTACTATTACCTTTAGAGTTACTGACGTGTCAAAATCACTGTATAAACTGCTCCAATAATCTATCAACACATAGACGATAACTTTACTATACACACTACTCGAATAATCCCATCAACACATGGACGGTAAGTGATATCATTTGAGTACGTAGTGTGTTGATATGAGATTGGGTTGAAAAGATTTACCAAACTAGCATTGAAGGTGAAAATAGCTTAATTATTTGATAGGCAAGAGGCCGAAAAAATGTGAAAAAAGAAGAAGGAATTTAAACCCTTTAATGTCTCCTGGAAATGTACATGAAGTTGCATTTCTACGAACATTTCGTGATAACAAACACTGCAAAAAGGTGTCATTCTTCTCTCTGCTACATTATTTCTACCACCAAACACTCGCATATTTAGACACTCGGTTCAGAAGAAAATAAAATTGCAGAAGAGAGCTTCAGCTTCCTCTTCTTCAGGTCAACCAAGTCAACTCAAGAGGTCCTGCTTCTCTCCAGTCAAGTAGGCATCTCATGAGCTTAAAAATAACAGACAATTGCTTTCATCACATCTTAAATTACATCGGCTCCAGTGAGAGAAATCGAGCCAAAACCTAGGATAGACATCTTAAAAACCTTCGAGTCCTCCGCAACCATCCCTAGCAAACCCTTCTTTGGATTCCACTCACGCCATCCTTACCTTCTGATAAGAAAAAATCGAGCCAAAACCTCACAAAATTGAATCGGAAAACAATCGTTTAGACCTGCCCATTACGTCATAGAAAGAACGCCCGAACGGGAGCTGAACCTGAGAAAACAAAGTAGTTCGTCGGAACATGAAGCTGAAACGGAAGCACGCGCCGACGCCCTCCTTCGTTGGTCTACATCAGGTAGCCTGAGAACCGCAGCCACCATCTCTGCTGGAACAAAGCTGGTACACTCGGTCTTTTTTTTTTTTTTTTTTTTTCTGATGATGAAAGTTGAAAATTGAAATATTTATCGAACCCCAAGTGTGCTTGCTATTTTTTTCCCCTTTTTCCTCTCTTGCTTCTTTTAAGGACATGTTTCACAGTGGAATATGAATCTTCTGAATTAATAGGTTGACCCTTGTTCGACTCTATTCCTCTTTCCATTTCATTTCATTTCTCCATTTTATACTGTTTTTATTTGGTACCATCTGCTTTTTTTATCAACTGGGTTGAGAATTCTTTAAAACGCACATGATCGTCTATCGATTATTTTCAAAAAGCACTAAACTTTGTTATAATGTTCGTTATTCCAATGGAAGAAAGTTCATAACAC
Organism: Eucalyptus camaldulensis; assembly: GCA_019915185.1. Taxonomy (NCBI): domain Eukaryota; kingdom Viridiplantae; phylum Streptophyta; class Magnoliopsida; order Myrtales; family Myrtaceae; genus Eucalyptus; species Eucalyptus camaldulensis. The sequence goes on along the minus strand of JAHSVA010000013.1, from coordinate 9,459,702 downwards.
TTGGTACAGCAAAGATTGGTTAGATTGGTGGTTGGTAATTGAGTACATAATAATTTGTTCTTCGAAATTCGTTATGGGAATGGTAGGAGTCAAGGAGTTTCCTTTTACCTTGTCTCCTTTTTGCTAAGCAAATGAAGATTTGATGAGATTGAACCATATGCTACGAATATGTATTCGGATACCTCATGTTCATTCATTTTTTGCACCACTTATGCCCGACATGAACTTTTGATAATTGCTCTAAAAATTATCCAAAAATAAATTAGCGAGAATTCTCAAAATGAACAAAAGAACCAAAAAAGCAAAAAAACTCTAGACAGAACAGCATAATAACACGAAAAAAAGAAAACGAAGGCGAAAAATTGAAAGAGAAAAGCAGCGCATTGAAAAAAGTCGTAAATTTTCTTTTACGAAATCCTATTGATTTTTACAAGCTTTTTTTTTGTTTTTTGGTTGCGAACAAAGAATTTTGATCAAGTGGGTTCTACTACTATAGACAAGATGCGCTTTTTACACACTAACGTGCGTTGTCGCTAATTAAAAAGAAATGAGGAAAATCTATAAGTTAAGAGCGCATGTATGCTTGTGTGTTGAGATCATACGAGGTCCATGACGGATCAAATCATTGCGCTTTTATCTAGCGGCAAGTGTGATAAATGCCTATCAGTCTCGATTTTTTATCAAAAGGATGAAGCCAAGATTGATTCCAAAATAGTAATCCGTATTGAATTGCTAGTTAAAATCCTTCACGAAAAAGCGAACAATTTGGAAAATTATTTTTCAAAATATAATTACTCATATAGTTACAAAAATGAACGAATGCGAGAAATTTTTGTTGAGTATACAAATATTTAAATAAATTATTTTGGATAATGAAACATTTCATTAATGGATTTTTTCAAGCAAAACAAGCAATAATTTTTAGAATGATATTTTTCAAATCATTTATTTTCTTTTTTTCTCAAAACAAAAGGAGCCTTAATTCACGTCAATTTACGAATAATGTTATATATGGCATGATGTTCAGGTTTATCTAAGAAACGATATCGTTTGATTTGGGTCCATATGTTCAATTGTATAAATAATCTCGTTGCACACCACAACAAAATGAAATGGCCCGATGGGAGGACTCATGGGCCATCACATTGATGCGAACGTGATCGTGGATTAGTTCTTGAAATTGTAATTTGGAAAAAGCAATATGATAATTAATCCTTATTTACTTTTGAATTAAAAAAAATGCTAATGAATTATTCAAAGCAGCATGTCACGAGAGCGAACATTCAGGCATGCTAAATGTCGAGACGGCGGGCCAAGCCCGAACTTGACCAAGCATTTGCCATCACCACCCAAGCTCCAAACATTAAGCCGGATAGAAATATTCTGACCTCATTGTTTGCCATCATCGCCTGAAACCCACCCCCTTTCTGCGCCATTTTTTCTTATTTATTTTCCAATTCGTGACGTTTACACATCGAACTTGAACATATAGAATCCGAACGTTATTCGTGTCTATGCTTATCCTCATCCACTTTCTGGACAGATCACTTAGTCTTGTTACCGATAAATGTACAAGCCATGTTTGATCTGGCCATTCCTCATATTGCGAGGCACAAGAATTCTTCCCGCTGCAAACCTTCACTCGTGCTTGCTTGGCATCTGAAGAGCGTGGAGGATGCCAGGTTCGGAGCTCGTTCTTTCGACTATGACCGATGTAAGCTTGCCTTGCCAATGCTGCTTTTACCAAGAGACGCAGTCCTGCTAGAGAAGATGGTCATTAATATCGAGAGCAGGGGAAGACGCCAATCGAAATCTCGAGTCTTTGCCACCGCTGGTTCTGCCTTAGATGCAATCTTTCTAGTAAAGTCTCGCTACAAGTTGCTCACAATAGTGAGGTTGTTGGTGGCAGAACGGATTTTCCATGGGAAGTGATCTAGAAAGTGAGGGTTCGGATTAGAGTCTCTCTTTTTGCTTGGGAAGCAACTTGGGAACGAATCCTCCCTTCAGATAACCTACAACAAAGGGGCAAAATATTGTTTAACAGGCCTTTCCTCCGCAAGGAGGAGGTAGAATCCGCGCGGCATCTCCTCCTTCACCGTTCATGGACAAGAATGGTTTGGACAGTTTCCTATGCTTGCACCGAATTATCTTTGGGTTATTGGAGCTTTTATGGAGCAAGAAAAGAAGGATTAACTCAATTCGCCTCTCTGTTTTTAGGCTGATTTGGAAAGAGCTAAACAAGAGAGCTTAAAGTCGTACACTTTTGGTATGGTGGAGACTGCATATGGATATAAATTCCTTGCTCAATATAGTCGATGATTTATCTTGTATTTGAGCTTGCTTTTGGTTTTGGGAGTTCTTCTGTACAAGGCTTTAATTTCTGGGCTCTTTTCTTATATGCGTTTGCACTCCCTTGGTGCCCTATAGTTGAACTTCTAATGTGTTAAAAAGAAACTTACTTTGCTGAGGACTTCTAAGTTACTCCAATTACCCTATATCCCAACATTGTATCTAATCATGTAGTTTCAAACTAACATCTCACAGATGATTTTGTGCTAATCGGCATAACCATCATCCACATAACATGTCTTTAATGGGCGCAAAACACTCCATTAACTCAAGGTCATGATTCCTTTTATGAGTAAGTTCGTTGTGACAGAAGGGTGCCTCTACAGCCTAAAGTCAAGATCTAAAAAGTTGAAGAGAAACTTTGGATCCAAAGAGAGACCAACACATTCTCAAAACAGAACAATACTACACATACAAAGACTAGCTTACAAAACTCGTTTGAAGTGGTAAAATCCAAGTATTTAGGCAAGTATATCACAGACACCTAACACAGAAATATTTCGCATGTGACTTAGTAAACCATTTTCATTTACCTGGACTCAACATCTTCAGCATTACTTTACCAAAAAAAAGTGCTTAGCTTAAAAAAATGGCGATCTAAATGGAAAAATAGTTGGTAAAAAAAAATCTAAACTAATGAATTCCCACATCTAAGCACGTGAACAAAATAGAGGCTCTCATAACCAAGGTAAAGCATCACAGATGAGATCAATGTTGGCTCAATTCACTATCTTCCGAGCACCCGCCAATTATTTTATCTGCTCATTTTCTTCTGATAACTGAGTTTTCATTCTCAATTTTAGCTTGTTGACACTAATAATACCATAGGAAAGCAGAGCTTCACTTCCTATCTCGAGTCCAAGGAGTGGAATTGGTAGTATAAATAAGTCTTAACTTCTCCTAGGCTCAAATAGTGCTATTAGTAGGTAAAAAGAGTTGAATATGATTCATTGATACAAAGATGGACTCGATGTAGTAAGTATAAATAAGTCTTAAACTTCTCCTCAGCTCAGATAGTGCTATTAGTAAACCTTTTTCATTTATTAGGACATAACATCTGTAGCATTACTCTGCCAAAAAATGGTGCTTAGTTAAAAAGAATGGCAACCTAATTGGAAAAACAGTTGGTAAAAAAATATAGACTAATGAATTCCCACATCTAAGTACATGAACGAATTGTTGTGGACAGAGGCCCTCATAACCAAGGTTAAGCATCACATATAAGCTCAACGTTGGTTCAATTCACCATCATCCGAGCACCCGCCAGTTAATTTATCTGCTCATTTTCTTCTGATAACTGAGTTTTCATTCTCAATTTTAGCTTGTTGACAGTGATAATAACATAAGCAAGCAGAATTTCACCTACTACATCGAGTCCAAGGAGTGGAATTGGTAGTATAAATAAGTCTTAACTTCTCCTAGGCTCAAATAGTGCTATTAGCTAGGTAAAAAGAGTTTAATTTGATTCATTGATACAAAGATTGACTCTTGCAATTATGAGGGATACATGCACAAAATGTGAAAAACTTTCCAGCCTATATCAAATCTCTCCTTGCAAGGAACGCACAACCAGTACAACAAGGGTAGCTGGAAGTAATATTACACCGTGAGAGTCACAAATAGAAATCGAAGGAAAACTATATAGATGCATGACGAAATTGAGATGGTACTGCAAGGGTTAAACTTGCCAACTCCATGTGAGCATCTAGCATTTCTGCATCTGACATAGCTAGTCTATCTAAACATAAATGACATCCCCTCCAATTCAAGTTCTTTTATCTTTGTGAACACTTTGATTGCTGTACCAAAAAGGGCAGCAAGATGGCAATACAGGAGTAGGGTACACTTCCGATTGGTCTAGATGATTGTCAATTATGTTTTGGAAATCTCCTAAGGCACCAATCTTGTCTAGAAGTTTATAGAAATCTATCGCGCATGTAACTAAAATTCCCTTCATTCAACTAATATCAGCTCGGGATTCTTTACTTGCAACTATGTCATATCCAAATTTTCACTCCCATTACCATCATTCACTCTTCAATTTTGTGTAAAACACCAACTCCTTTGTTCGACATCACGTTCTCATTTAGACTTTCTGGAGTCATAGCAATTACGAGGAGAGATTGTCCACATCCTCTGCCAATTGAAGCCATGAAGCACCCACCTTCGAGTCCTCCGTGACCATCGCCAGCAAATCCTTCTCCGGATTCCACTCCGCCATCTTCACCTGCCAATCGCAAGAAATCGAGCAAAAACCTCACAAAACCGAATGGAAAAACAATCGAATCGACCCTTCCATTATTGGGTCGCTAAAGAAGGCTGACTGGAGCCGAACCTGAGAAGCTAGAGGTTTGTTGAACTGTAGCTCAAAGGGAAGCACGTGCCGCGACCCTTCGTCGGTCTCCATAGCAGAACAAGCTCCGGAAGCAGCCGAAAACGCAGCCACCAGCTGCTGGAGCAAGCAGCGAGGGGGTGTCCAGGGAGCTAGTGGAGGGTAGAGCTCGAAAACCCTAGAAGAAAGCTTTTTCAGCTCTTAAGAGAAGACCAAGACATTCTGCCTCAAGCTCGTCCCCACGCCCCTCCTTCGACAGCCGATTACGCCTCCACGAGGCCGCGCACAAATCGGAACCGCCTTCGAAGGAGAGCATGGACCGGAGGCCGAAACTCGGACCGACGGGGCGTCTTGGAGCTTGCGGAGAGCGGAGGACCTGGAGGTCAACTTGACGACCGTGCGGACGGCGGCGGGAGCGAGGGCTGGCGGAGACAACGAGGAAGAGAAGAGAATTTGATTACGGGCCAAGCTGGGCCGAATTGGGCCATAAGTCGGGCTTAACTTCTTGTCCAGCTTCGGGCTTAAGAGATGACCCAACGGGCCGCTGCGGCCTCAAACGGTCCGGGCCGGGCTTAACAAGTGGCCCTTCGGGCCCGGGTCCCGGCCCGCCATACTACTGTTCATGTCAAGGCGCGGCCTTTTTATAGAGTTTTTAGGTGGAGTTTAGTAGTAAGCCACGGACCCAGTGAGCTTCAGTACAAAAGGGAAAGAGAGTCTTGCAATGTCAGAGAAACTTGAGGGTATAATAAACTATGTAGCACGGACACTCTCCGGAAGCCTTCGTGTCGTGTCCGACACTCCGACATGTGTCCAACACGCTCTGACACGTCCCGACACGCTCCGACACGCGGTCAACGAGTGTCGAAAAATCCGACACGTGGTCAACTCTCTCCGACACACTCCGACACGCGATTCCAAAATTTCGACACGCGATTCCGACACGCATGGGGTCAATTTTAAAAATTTCTAATACTTGAGGGGTCAAAATATAAATATACACAAAAGATGTAATAAAAGAAGTAATAAATTTGCTATAATTATACACGCACGGGGTCAATTTTCTTTTTCAGTTTTTTTTTTTTATAATTGTTTTGGTTTTTTTAAAAGTCTTTTACTATGAAAGAAGTAATAAAAAATGCTATGTATGATAAATAAATAACCTTAAAAATATCATTTCAGCATTTTTCTTTAAACAATGTTTTTTTTTTCCTCTAAGTTTTATGTATTATTGTAACAAATTAAAATAATGAATGATATTATTTAATATTTTTCATGTAAATTAATTCTAGGTTATTTTTATTATTATTTATTTATGTATTTATATATAAAAATATATTTAATATACAACGTGTCGGAACGTGTCGAAATTCTTTATTTTTAAGAAATGACGTGTTGGCTTGTCGTATCGTGTCGTGTCGCGTGTCGCGTGTCCGTGTCGGTGCTACATAGATAATAAACAGCCGGACTCCATTTTTTGGGAAAAAAATAAACAATTTAAAAAATATTTTCTTAAACTTAATCATTGTTCTCTCTTAAGAAATGATTCAATGAGAAAATATTCCCATTATTAAAAACAATTCCTACCTAAATATTTTTGTTGATAGTGAGAATATTCGCCATCCCTTCTTTTCCTAAGATATATAAATGATCAAAATGAGGAAATTTCTTTTCCAAGTCATTGATTTTTCAAGATGGGAATGGAGCCTTAGAGAGTTTGTCTTTATATGAGCTAGTTAGCCCCAAGTGTTTGGTAGTGGTGTGAGAAATTCAATTGTAATAGCGAGGTGCGGTCTTTTGCTACATATAGCGTAGACTAGTTGTCCGAGACAACATTTTGTTTGAGTGTTATGTTTGTGTTGGTATAAGTGTGTCTCGAATTACCTATTGCAATTTTATTGTATTACTAGCACCACACTTTCGCACCCATCAATTGGTATTAGAGCCATGCTTCTTTGCTCAACTAGTGGTATCAGAGTTAGATGATCGGAGATCGATTGGACCTCGCTTAAGTCTTTGTCCATCAGCCAAGTCAAGGCGAGTGATGACATAATCGAGAAGATTTTGATGGGTACTCAGAGTCTGAAAGTTACAGGCATAGGGAGTGATCACAACAACATTTATTCGAGAAGCTAGAAAGAACTTATGATTGACAGATGTTGGCTAGACAAGGGCATATCTATGTAGGAGCCTGTCGTCATTGATAATGGTATTCATCTGCGGACACAACAACTTTGTTTACTAATTCTTCATCAAAAAGTATTTCTATGATGAAAAATCCCAGAGATTAATTTCCCATCATTGATAATGTGCTATTACCATCTTTCTTAAAAAAGTCCTCCAATTTTTCACATGTAAAGAATGCAAGGTATATCATTCAAAGAGCATTCTCAGATTCTACAGAATTGCAACCACATTGATCGAGTGCTAAGTATTAAGTCTTGCTCGTTTGCTGCTTTCCACAAGCAATACAGCTACTTTTCAGAGCGCATACACTGTTAATTATTATCTTAAGTTCCCTTAATATCCTCTGTCACGCCCCGATCCTCGGACGCGTGCACATCCTTCTACTTGGTCGATTCTTAGAATGCGATATCCCAGGACTATGTATCGCCGACCCTTTCTATTTATTAAGCACACGCGGAAGCAGTTATAAATCCCCAGACAATAAAACAATGGGATAGGAAAGCAGGCCATATTTTTCATATTGAAATTCACAACCACACTTTCATTAACAGCACCACTCATAGTATATTTACAATACTATTTACAGCATAAAAGTCTCACACCTATTTATGCTAAGACAGGGTTCACAAAAGGGATGGGATCTCAATCCACATCCGAGTTATATTCAAGATCCCTCTCTGGATCATCTTCTACTTCAAAATACTTTCTCCTTCCTCAGCTTCTCCTTCCTCAGCTTTTCCTCAGGGTCCTGAAATGGTTATTCAATAACCAATGAGACCACGTCTCAGCGAGTCCTACCCACTAAGACTCGATTAATAAACTAATATGCCATACGGTTGCCTAAGCACAACACGCGTCAGAGGACTTACCTTGGCCTCAGTTCCAACCTGCAATTCAAGGTTAAAAATAGATATTCAAACAATTCACGACATACGATCAAGCTCTGGTCAATCGACTAAGTCGATTACATGTCAGTCAGACCCTCTCTAGGTCATTTCCACTCATACCACGCTTTCCCAGTGGTGTACTCATTCACCAAATCACATGTGTTTCTCGGGCGTCGTTTTCGCCAATGACATACCGATCACCGACACCGTGCGTTCTTTAAGGCGCCGTTTTCACCAGTGATAACCTTGATCACCGAACCACGTGTCCTTTCAAGGGCGCCGTTTTCGCCAAGGTGACATCGGCTATAGACAACATCGTGCGTTCTTTAAGGCGCCGTTTTCACCAGTGATATTCCCATAACCACCGAACCACGTGTGTCTATAAGTCATTTACGTGCGTTCTTTAAGGCGCCGTTTTCGCCAGTGATACTTCCAATCACCGAACCACGTATGTCCAATAATATCGTACCTGATTGGTCTCACCATTCTCCCTACTATATAGCCCATCAACGTACTGGCGCTATATACCCATGCTTGGCCATTACCAATCAAATATTCAATAACAAACAATTTAGGACAATTCCTAAAATTCCACAATAAATTCAATTCCACACAACGTAGAGCTCAAATAAATAAACGGACTGCACCACGACAATCAGCATGAAATTCCGGTCACCGGCCATCCCGGTTGAATTTCCGGAAAAATAATTAATTAAATAATTAATTTCGAAAAATAAATAAATAAACATTAAAAATCCAATTTAGGCCTATATTGCCTTATTGGAGCCCGAAACGGGTCGGGAAAAATCCCGATATGCATTCAATAAATAATCAAACATTTCTACTTGCTAATAGCTAGGTCTAACCACCTAACATGCATCCTCAAGTCACTAATTTCATTGTTCTAACCTAATCTAACCACCTAGGTGCATGTAATTAAATCTAACCAACCCTAAGACATAATTAGCAAACTAATAAAGCTTTAGTGAGTAAAACTCACTTGACAAAAGCGGAGACTGAATCACCGCAACGGCGACGCGACGGCGGCCGAAATCGGACTTTCGACGACACCGGTGTACTTGGACCGGGCCTTGGACTTGGCCCCAACAAATCTCAGCCCAACTGAGATTTGTTTCTTGCTTTTGGGCCAGACCCAAATTGAATTGGGCCTGCTGAAATGGGCTTGAAGACTGCAGGAGATGGGTCTCAATAAAATTCTGCTGAATTGGGCCTCAAATTACTGGGCTGCAATTTGAATTAAATTGGCTGAAGAACTGCTGGACTGATGGGCTCAAAGACTGCAAGCTTGGGTCAAAAATTTGCTGGGCTTCAATTCTACTTGATGATGAGCTGAGTTTTCTTGGGCTGATGGGCCAACCAAGAAGCAACAAAAGCTGCTGATGGGCCTCTGGACTGCAAGGTTAATATTGCTGAAACCTACGGCAGCTGGACTCCACGACGTTGAAGGCTGGGGTCGCTCGGTGGAAGGCACGTGCGGGTGGAAGAACGAAGAAGTTGAAGCTGCAGACACTGGCGTCTTCAATCGTGGGCTTGCTGCGGACGTGTAGCATGCAGCTTTGGTCAATACTCGGGCAGGAGAAAACCACGCTGTGTCGTTGATGCTGTGGAGTTCGCTGACAACAAGAGGCGGCAGGTGGTGCTACGGGTCAACTAAGGGCTTCACGGATAGAAGTGTTGACCGAAGGAGCTCTAGCTGTGGACACATGGAGGCCAGCTTCGGTCTTCAGTGCAAATGGTCGTGGAAGCGAAACGGTGGAGTGTTGCGGGTCAGCTAATTCTGCTGAATGAAGAAGTTTGGCCGAAGGAGGTGGCGAGCTGGCTTGGGAAATCCTTGCCGCGTGGAGTGAAGAACGCTGGTCAACGAAGAGAACTTCGTTGGTGAAGACGTGCTAGCCGAAGTTGGGTCTTCGCTGGACGATTCGCGAATTTGCTGGGGAGACCATGCGGATTGAAGCAAGCGGTCGAAGGCAGCTGCTCTTGGTGGTTTTTCTCCTTCAGCTGGCGTGGCTTCTCTACTCTTGGCTCCGTGCGAGGAAAAATGCAGAGATGGAGGAGTGAGTGAAAGAGAGAATGGATAGGGATGAGTGAGGCGCCCTTTGGCTTTTAATCCTCACACAAATATCTCCCCCAAAACCATTCTTAGCCATGTATAATTTACTTGGCTCACAATGGACCTCTCAAGAACTCTTCTAGAAGCCAAAATGGTCCAAATGTTGTGGCTAGGTGGGGGGCTACGAATTTTAAAAAAATCTCAGCTTCAATTGGACATTCATCCCATCCAAATTTCATTAAAATTGGCCCTCACAAAATCAATCGGTCATCCATCAATTACCTCGGCATTTTTCCTCACCCAAGGATCCACCAAAAATCCCAATTGATACCAATGTTGCACGCCCCCATCTTAAGATTCGATTTTTAACTAAGGCGAACTAAATTTCAATTCCAATCTCTCCAAATTGAGGTCCAATTTTGATGTAGAAAAATCCCAAGAAATTTTCTATAAATCTCCGACACACCCCGGCTCAACCCGAAAGTCAAATTTCCCATTAATTTAGCCAATCTGAACTTCTGCCAAATTTCCGCGACATCCGAACCCAATTTCCGTAAAAATCTCGGGACCTCCGAAAAATCTTCTGAGACTGAGTTGACGTTCCTAAAATAGCTTGTGACATCACTGAACTTTCGATTTCTGAAATCTGACTCAAATCGACGGTTAATTTCACTCCGGCGTGCTTTTAGTGTGACCTAGACTACCGGGTAGTTTTCAGAACTTTTTAGGGCAATTGACTCGTGGTCGATTTTCTTCGAGCCACAATGAACCCACTCGACACATTGGCGACTCTCAATTGTCGTGAAAATCTCGAGGGCTCGACTACCAACACAGGGTACCATAATGACAGAAAATCAAATTAGTGCCGGTCGACGAGAATTTTCCAATTTAGTGGAGTCACCCACGATCGGCCACACATCTCAGTCGAACCGACCTATCTCTGATCTCAATTCGATCTTTACTGTGCAGTAATGACCTCTAAAGATGAACACGGTCGAGAAGCCGCTTCCTGGTCGAATTCTCAAGTCTATTGCCTTAATATTCTTTAATGGCTTACCCAGCTAGTCTAGTTATCTCGAGAGTGATCAGCTCTGAGAACAACCCTATAGACACGTCAATGAAATGCCCGATTAATTTAATAGAAAACAATACTGAAAATTCTGGATGTCACAACTCTTCCCCTCTTATAAAAATTTCGTCCTCGAAATTTAAACCTTACAAGACTTGATTAAAAAGGTGGGGGTACAATTCTCTCATTGACTCCTCAGTCTCCCATGTCGCTCCTTCTGTACCATGGTGTTGCCAGACCACTTTGACTAAGGGAATAGTCTTTGTACGCAGAACTTGCTCTTTGCGATCGACAATCTGGACCGGTCTTTCAACGTATGACACACGGTCATCCACGTCCAATTCTTCAAAATTGAGTACGTGGGTCGGGTCAGGCTCATACTTCCTCAACATCGACACGTGAAAGACGTCATGCACTTGCGCCAATCTTGGCGGCAACGCAAGACGATACGCTAAGGTCCCGATTCTCTCAAGAATCTCAAACGGACCTACGTACCTCGGACTCAGTTTGCCTTTCTTACCAAAGCGCGAAGTTCCCCTCATTGGTGACACCTTCAGAAAAACGTGATCACCAACTTGGAATTCCAAAGACCTCCGGCGCTTATCTGCATAACTTTTCTGCCTGCTCTGCGCTGTCTTTAATCTGTCTCTGATCACTGTCACGGCATCTACTGACTGCTGAACTAACTCTGGGCCTGTTATCTTTCTTTCCCCGACTTCATCCCAACATACTGGTGTTCTGCACGCTCTGCCATACAACGCTTCAAATGGAGCCATTTGAATACTCTGCTGATAACTGTTATTGTAGGCGAATTCTACGAGATGAAGCTGATCTTCCCAACTTCCTTTGAAGTCTATAACACATGCTCTCAGCATGTCCTCAAGGGTCTGTATTGTCCTCTCAGACTGGCCATCTGTCTGAGGATGATATGCCGTACTGTACTGAAGCTTTGTACCAAGGGCACTCTGCAAGCTCTTCCAAAAAGCAGCAGTAAATCTTGGGTCTCTATCAGATGTTATCGTAACCGGCACTCCATGCATTCGAACCACTTGGCGCACATATAGGTCTGCGTGCCTATCTAAACTGAGGTCCTTTCGAACTGCAATGAAGTGAGCCGACTTTGTCAGTCTGTCGACTACTACCCAGATCGAATCATTCCCTCTCTGACTCCTTGGTAGTCCAGTCACAAAATCCATCGTGATATGCTCCCATTTCCATTCTGGAATCGCGAGAGGTTGCAGAAGTCCTCCCGGCTTGCAATGCTGAGCTTTCACTTGTTGACATGTCAAACACTTGGCCACATGCTTGGCGATATCCGCCTTCATACCTGACCACCAATAATGTTGACGTAGATTCTGATACATCTTAGTGCTTCCAGGATGAATGCTGTAACTGCTACGATGTGCTTCAGATAAAATTTCTTCTCTAAGCTCTACATCGTCAGGTACAACCAATCGTCCTTGGAATCTTAGTGTCCCGTCATCAGAAATCTGAAAATCAGTCTTTCTTTTCTCTGCGTCTTCCTGAAGAATTCTCTGTACATCTGGATCTGTCGGTTGGAGTTGTTTGATTCTAACTTGGACATCCGGTTCAATTCTGAGGGCGGCCATAAAACTCGAGAGGTGGCCTACCTCAAATTTGAATACCGAATCCCGAGCTCTCTCGATTAAGTTCCACTCCTTAATCAGTATATGAGCCACTGAAGACTTTCGACTCAAAGCATCGGCGACCTTGTTCGCCTTTCCTGGGTGATACAGAATGTCACAGTCGTAGTCTTTCAGCAATTCCATCCATCTACGCTGTCTCATGTTCAACTCCTTTTGAGAGAATAAATACTTGAGACTTTGATGGTCCGTGAAGATTTGAAACTTTTCCCCGCACAAGTAATGCCTCCAAATCTTCAAGGCAAAGATTATCGCGGCGAGCTCTAAGTCATGCGTCGGATAGTTCAATTCATGAGGTCTCAACTGACGGGAGGCGTACGCAACAACCCTACCATGTTGCATCAGCACGCAACCCAACCCTTTAAAAGACGCATCACTATAGATTTCGAATCCTCCAGGACCCGATGGAATTGTCAGTACCGGTGCAGTAGTAAGCTTTTCCTTCAGCTCTTGAAAACTACGCTCGCACTTGTCTGTCCATATGAACTTCTCATCTTTCTTCGTGAGCTTAGTTAGAGGCGATGCTAACGCTGAGAAACCTTCTACAAACCGTCTATAATAACCTGCCAATCCCAGAAAACTTCTGATTTCTGTCACTGATGTCGGTCTCTGCCAATTGATCACGGCTTCTATCTTGCTCGGGTCGACGGAGATTCCTTCTCCGGAAATCACATGACCTAAGAACGCAACACGAGTCAACCAAAACTCGCATTTGCTAAACTTAGCATACAACTGATGCGTCCTTAAAGTCTGGAGCACTAATCTCAGATGATTCTCGTGCTCTTCATCACTTCTCGAATAGACCAAGATATCATCAATGAACACGATCACAAACTGATCTAGATATTCCTTGAATATTCGGTTCATCATATCCATGAAGGCAGCTGGAGCATTCGTCAACCCGAATGGCATCACTGTAAACTCATAGTGACCATACCGAGTACGAAATGCTGACTTAGGAATATCCTCTTTCTTAATTCTCAGTTGATGATATCCCGTCCTCAAGTCAATCTTCGAGAACATTGATGCTCCTTGTAACTGATCGAACAGATCATCAATCCTTGGGAGTGGATACTTATTCTTAATGGTCACTTGGTTGAGTTGTCTATAATCAATGCACAACCGCAATGAACCATCTTTCTTCTTTACAAACAAAACTGGCGCTCCCCAAGGTGATGCGCTAGGATGAATAAATCCTTTGTCTAATAATTCCTGCATCTGTACTTTCAATTCTTTCAATTCTGTCAATGCCATTCTGTACGGTGCCTTTGAGATCGGTTTTGTCCCCGGTGCTAGTTCAATCACAAATTCAATCTCTCTTTCTGGCGGTAGACCTGGCAATTCCTTCGGAAAGACATCTGGAAATTCTCGAACTACTGGAATGTCTTCCACTTTCAGCTCTTCAACTGTCGTATCTACGACAGTTGCCAGGTAACCTTGACAACCCTCGTCTAACAGACGAGTTGTCTCTTGCGACGAGATTAGGACAATCGAGGGTCCTCCCCGACTTCCTACAAACTCGAAGCTATCACCTTCTATCGGGTCAAACTGAATCGTTTTACGATAACAGTCCATTTTAGCTCTTTGCTTGGTGAGCCAATCCATGCCAATTATTAAATCAAAGTCATACATGGCTAGGACTAAAAGATCTATTTTCCCCTCTCGCTCACCAATCACTAACTTGCACCCCGAACAACCCAAAGCAGTAATAAATTTATCTTTCAAGGGTGTAGATATGCACATTGCCGACTCCAATAATATAGGACTGACTCCTATCAACTTAACATACTGTTCAGCAATAAATGAGTGAGTTGCTCCCGGATCAAACAAAGCATAAGCAGGTTGGTCGTTGAGCGAAACCATACCTGTTATCACGTTAGGCGCAGCTTCTGCTTGACCTTGTGTAATTGCATACACAGTGCCTTGAGCTGGAGGTCTCTGCTGTCCTCCTTGTGGCACGTTCTGAGGGGCATACCCTCTTATCTGTCCTCTCGGTGGTGGAGGTGGCAATTGCGGTTGTCCTCTCTGCTTCTTGGGACAATACCTTGCGATGTGGCCCTGTTGGCCACACTCAAAACAGGCTCCTGTCCTTGCTGGGCACGGAGCTGTCCCATGTCGCCTTCCACAAAAGCGACATATACCCGTGTTATTGGACACCTGTCTATTGAATCCGCTCCTCTTGAAAGGTGAGGCATGAGATCTACCTCCTGGCATGGGTCTTTTTCCCTGACGAATATTCTCTCGATTAGAGTTAAATCTCGACCCCGACAAGGCAGCTCTGTCATTCTGATCTTTCTCGATCATTTGGGCTCTCTCATAAAGATCATTATAAGTCCTCAAGTTCAGGGAAACCAATGTACTTCTTAAGTCTGGCTTGAATCCTTCTCTAAACCTCCTCGCTCGGTTTACTGGATTCGCAATTAATTCAGGAGCATACTGAGAAAGTTCAGCGAACTTCGCTTCATATTGATCGACGGTTAGGGAACCCTGGCGAAGACGTTGAAATTCTGCCATCTTCACTTCTTTGGCAGTTTCTGAGAAATATTTAACATTAAAAGCTTCTCGAAAGGTGTTCCACTCTGGAACAACGCCTTCCGGGAATATGGTTTCTCTGGTTGTCTTCCACCAAGTATCCGCAACTCCATCCAGCTGGTAAGTTGCGAGTAGTACCTTTTCAGTCTCATTGCACATTAGCAGTGCGAAAGCTTTCTCCAATTTCTTGATCCATGAAGCAGCAGCTTCAGGGTCTCCGATCCCGGTAAACTGAGGCGGATTCAACTTCATAAATTGTTCTACTAACTGATGAATTGGTCTGTTCCCGACAACTATTCCAGGTGGACCTTCAGTTTGAGCTGCGGCAGGTGCAGCGACAGGTACAGCGGCAGCTGCAGCAGCAATAGCAGCATTGGCAGCAGCAGTGGCGGCGGCTCCAACAGCGGCAGTAAAGGCGGCAGTCTGATCTCGGGCCTGTTGCCCCATTAACTCTCGCATAGCATCTAGAGCCTGGTTTATTCCGACAGTCCCTTGCTCACCCGGGGCTGCTACCCCAGCACCAACAGGAGGTGGTGCTACTCTAGCCTCTACAACCGGTGGAATCATTCCACTCGCGCTAGCCTGTGCTGGCGCTCGACCACGGCCTCCTCGGGTACCGACTCTAGTCGGCGCTCTGCCCCGAGTCACGGCCCTACTGGCCCTCTTTGCAGGAGTCCTCGGCTCCTGATCGCTCATAGTGTCGCTTTAAAGAACTGACACCTGCTTCCAATTCAACACTGAATTAGAAGCGGAGCGATTCAAATAACAAACAATTTTAGCACTCAGCTAACACAGACATGCAACAGCATGAATTTAAAGGCCTTTCCTACTAACTATCCCATGGTCAACGCTCCTTATCACTCCAATCTTGAACTTCGCTCTGATACCACAAAAAGGGGATGTCACGCCCCGATCCTCGGACGCGTGCACATCCTTCTACTTGGTCGATTCTTAGAATGCGATATCCCAGGACTATGTATCGCCGACCCTTTCTATTTATTAAGCACACGCGGAAGCAGTTATAAATCCCCAGACAATAAAACAATGGGATAGGAAAGCAGGCCATATTTTTCATATTGAAATTCACAACCACACTTTCATTAACAGCACCACTCATAGTATATTTACAATACTATTTACAGCATAAAAGTCTCACACCTATTTATGCTAAGACAGGGTTCACAAAAGGGATGGGATCTCAATCCACATCCGAGTTATATTCAAGATCCCTCTCTGGATCATCTTCTACTTCAAAATACTTTCTCCTTCCTCAGCTTCTCCTTCCTCAGCTTTTCCTCAGGGTCCTGAAATGGTTATTCAATAACCAATGAGACCACGTCTCAGCGAGTCCTACCCACTAAGACTCGATTAATAAACTAATACGCCATACGGTTGCCTAAGCACAACACGCGTCAGAGGACTTACCTTGGCCTCAGTTCCAACCTGCAATTCAAGGTTAAAAATAGATATTCAAACAATTCACGACATACGATCAAGCTCTGGTCAATCGACTAAGTCGATTACATGTCAGTCAGACCCTCTCTAGGTCATTTCCACTCATACCACGCTTTCCCAGTGGTGTACTCATTCACCAAATCACATGTGTTTCTCGGGCGTCGTTTTCGCCAATGACATACCGATCACCGACACCGTGCGTTCTTTAAGGCGCCGTTTTCACCAGTGATAACCTTGATCACCGAACCACGTGTCCTTTCAAGGGCGCCGTTTTCGCCAAGGTGACATCGGCTATAGACAACATCGTGCGTTCTTTAAGGCGCCATTTTCACCAGTGATATTCCCATAACCACCGAACCACGTGTGTCTATAAGTCATTTACGTGCGTTCTTTAAGGCGCCGTTTTCGCCAGTGATACTTCCAATCACCGAACCACGTATGTCCAATAATATCGTACCTGATTGGTCTCACCATTCTCCCTACTATATAGCCCATCAACGTACTGGCGCTATATACCCATGCTTGGCCATTACCAATCAAATATTCAATAACAAACAATTTAGGACAATTCCTAAAATTCCACAATAAATTCAATTCCACACAACGTAGAGCTCAAATAAATAAACGGACTGCACCACGACAATCAGCATGAAATTCCGGTCACCGGCCATCCCGGTTGAATTTCCGGAAAAATAATTAATTAAATAATTAATTTCGAAAAATAAATAAATAAACATTAAAAATCCAATTTAGGCCTATATTGCCTTATTGGAGCCCGAAACGGGTCGGGAAAAATCCCGATATGCATTCAATAAATAATCAAACATTTCTACTTGCTAATAGCTAGGTCTAACCACCTAACATGCATCCTCAAGTCACTAATTTCATTGTTCTAACCTAATCTAACCACCTAGGTGCATGTAATTAAATCTAACCAACCCTAAGACATAATTAGCAAACTAATAAAGCTTTAGTGAGTAAAACTCACTTGACAAAAGCGGAGACTGAATCACCGCAACGGCGACACGACGGCGGCCGAAATCGGACTTTCGACGACACCGGTGTACTTGGACCGGGCCTTGGACTTGGCCCCAACAAATCTCAGCCCAACTGAGATTTGTTTCTTGCTTTTGGGCCAGACCCAAATTGAATTGGGCCTGCTGAAATGGGCTTGAAGACTGCAGGAGATGGGCCTCAATAAAATTCTGCTGAATTGGGCCTCAAATTACTGGGCTGCAATTTGAATTAAATTGGCTGAAGAACTGCTGGACTGATGGGCTCAAAGACTGCAAGCTTGGGTCAAAAATTTGCTGGGCTTCAATTCTACTTGATGATGAGCTGAGTTTTCTTGGGCTGATGGGCCAACCAAGAAGCAACAAAAGCTGCTGATGGGCCTCTGGACTGCAAGGTTAATATTGCTGAAACCTACGGCAGCTGGACTCCACGACGTTGAAGGCTGGGGTCGCTCGGTGGAAGGCACGTGCGGGTGGAAGAACGAAGAAGTTGAAGCTGCAGACACTGGCGTCTTCAATCGTGGGCTTGCTGCGGACGTGTAGCATGCAGCTTTGGTCAATACTCGGGCAGGAGAAAACCACGCTGTGTCGTTGATGCTGTGGAGTTCGCTGACAACAAGAGGCGGCAGGTGGTGCTACGGGTCAACTAAGGGCTTCACGGATAGAAGTGTTGACCGAAGGAGCTCTAGCTGTGGACACATGGAGGCCAGCTTCGGTCTTCAGTGCAAATGGTCGTGGAAGCGAAATGGTGGAGTGTTGCGGGTCAGCTAATTCTGCTGAATGAAGAAGTTTGGCCGAAGGAGGTGGCGAGCTGGCTTGGGAAATCCTTGCCGCGTGGAGTGAAGAACGCTGGTCAACGAAGAGAACTTCGTTGGTGAAGACGTGCTAGCCGAAGTTGGGTCTTCGCTGGACGATTCGCGAATTTGCTGGGGAGACCATGCGGATTGAAGCAAGCGGTCGAAGGCAGCTGCTCTTGGTGGTTTTTCTCCTTCAGCTGGCGTGGCTTCTCTACTCTTGGCTCCGTGCGAGGAAAAATGCAGAGATGGAGGAGTGAGTGAAAGAGAGAATGGATAGGGATGAGTGAGGGGCCCTTTGGCTTTTAATCCTCACACAAATATCTCCCCCAAAACCATTCTTAGCCATGTATAATTTACTTGGCTCACAATGGACCTCTCAAGAACTCTTCTAGAAGCCAAAATGGTCCAAATGTTGTGGCTAGGTGGGGGGCTACGAATTTTAAAAACATCTCAGCTTCAATTGGACATTCATCCCATCCAAATTTCATTAAAATTGGCCCTCACAAAATCAATCGGTCATCCATCAATTACCTCGGCATTTTTCCTCACCCAAGGATCCACCAAAAATCCCAATTGATACCAATGTTGCACGCCCCCATCTTAAGATTCGATTTTTAACTAAGGCGAACTAAATTTCAATTCCAATCTCTCCAAATTGAGGTCCAATTTTGATGTAGAAAAATCCCAAGAAATTTTCTATAAATCTCCGACACACCCCGGCTCAACCCGAAAGTCAAATTTCCCATTAATTTAGCCAATCTGAACTTCTGCCAAATTTCCGCGACATCCGAACCCAATTTCCGTAAAAATCTCGGGACCTCCGAAAAATCTTCTGAGACTGAGTTGACGTTCCTAAAATAGCTTGTGACATCACTGAACTTTCAATTTCTGAAATCTGACTCAAATCGACGGTTAATTTCACTCCGGCGTGCTTTTAGTGTGACCTAGACTACCGGGTAGTTTTCAGAACTTTTTAGGGCAATTGACTCGTGGTCGATTTTCTTCGAGCCACAATGAACCCACTCGACACATTGGCGACTCTCAATTGTCGTGAAAATCTCGAGGGCTCGACTACCAACACAGGGTACCAAAACGACAGAAAATCAAATTAGTGCCGGTCGACGAGAATTTTCCAATTTAGTGGAGTCACCCACGATCGGCCACACATCTCAGTCGAACCGACCTATCTCTGATCTCAATTCGATCTTTACTGTGCAGTAATGACCTCTAAAGATGAACACGGTCGAGAAGCCGCTTCCTGGTCGAATTCTCAAGTCTATTGCCTTAATATTCTTTAATGGCTTACCCAGCTAGTCTAGTTATCTTGAGAGTGATCAGCTCTGAGAACAACCCTATAGACACGTCAATGAAATGCCCGATTAATTTAATAGAAAACAATACTGAAAATTCTGGATGTCACATCCTCCATTCATTCATACTGTAGTTTAACAATGATGTTGGGTTACAAACATAGTTAGTTCTATAATTTACTAAAGAGTAGCAGAAGCAAATTTTATAAGACAACACAACATCTATGATAGAGGGTTTAGCCAAAGGTGTTTTGTGGGACAAATGCAAATCACCTTCAATCAGTTTCCTATCAATAGCAAAGCTTCTCTCCGTATTTTAGTAGTACTCGTGATCTTGGCCTTCTCTTCTTGTTTTCTTGGTCCTTGAAAATTTTAACTATAATTGCTTCAAAACGAGCTCGTGTAAGATTGCTTGTGCATAGTTTGATTAAATATGCGGTTTGCACTGGTTGCGAACCAATACCAATAATTTAATTAATTGATAATATTTATCATTTCATCGTATTATTAAGTGTCGTTGTTACTATTTCTGCACTTATTATGCATCAAGAAAGAATACATTGATGACATAAATATTTGGAAAGGAATAAATCAAGCAAGATTTAATCTTACAGTAGATTCCGCTAAAGTCGACAGAAAGTCATCATAACGATAATTAACATAAACGAAATATCACACATGCACATGTCACATACATAAAATCAGATATACCAATGCAGCTCGGTGCATATGATCAAACACAAAGCTATCAAGTCTGAAAGAGTTTTTCCTCTAGATTGGCAATAAATCCTAGAGAAAGAATGATAAAATTAAACAATTTCAGATTCCTGTATATCTATAAATCATTAAGTTTTTTGGCTACATGATACTCTTGTAAAGAATATGAAACATAATCTCATAATCTTAAACCTACCACCTGGACAGCATATATCTAGCTAGTCATATCGATTATAGTAATCCCAGAGATTGACCCTTTCACACAAGTGTATTTTGTACATTGGCTTGGATGCATCACTTAATAGTGATGTGTGGAGAAGTGAGTCAATATTAAGTGAGAGGTTTCGACATTCAAATGCAAAGTTCGTCCGTTGATCACACCATGTAATCCATTCAACCCAAAGTACAAACAATCCAAAACAGACATTTGGTTCTCGTACAGACAGAAATAATAAACATATAGGCATGAAGTGAAAGTTGGGCACCATCGAATAGTTATCAAAGCTTGCAGAAATACCATGAAAACAATCAACCCCCCAGATAAAAGCCATGGGTCAGTATCTTTCAGTCGATTCCATCTAATTCAATAGATAGATGCTTAAACTTTCATTCTGCTTTTTCTCTTCGATGAATGCACGCCTAGCAGAAAAGTTTCATGACGGGCATAAATTAGAACTCTCCAGAAAGAGTGGAGCCGAAGAGCTTCAGTTGGAAAGCACAGATGCATTGCTTCTCACATTGATGCTTCCTGCAGGTTTGAGCATTAGAGGTTCGCCCACAAGAGCAACACAAGCATTATCACTGCAAATTCACAAAGAGACGTTCATTCTGAATCAGAGATTTCATCTTCATCCTCGTCTAGTATGTAGACCGGGCCCGCTTTCTTGCAGCCAAAACACAAGCGGTGCCTCTACTTGCTGTCGCCCAAACAAAAAAATCAACTTGATTTCACTCCGATGTTCCTATAATATGGCCATAACTAATGCGATGTTTTGATACATCTGTTGGGTAAAAGTAATAAGTACAATACTTGCATCGCACTAAGACACAAGCGGAAATAATACTTGTGTACCTTAAGAGGCTATGGTATGCATGTGAACTATGTATGCTCTACAGTATCTTGCTATACTAGATACCATGAAAGTATCTATCATCACTGACATGTAAGCGCTAGTTCTCAGTCAGTAACTCAGACCACAGCGAACCTACCTTAAGAAGATAATTATTCTTTCCGTATTTGTCTGGCCACCAAAGATTCATCATTTTCGCACTTTGACCTCCCAATTGATCTAAAATTTATAGGAAAACCTAATACTTTAGTTCTTCAAATGAAAAAATATTCTTTGGAGCATAAATTTGCATGTTTCCATTCATCAAAACAAAAAATGACATGGTCCAAAAAGAGGCTCAACGTACATATACTAGCCATATTCGAACTTAAGAGTAGGTTGTAAAAGTAGAAATTTAGTATGGAGCACGAACAAGATTGATTCAGTTCCACCATCCAGTCAATGAGATAATTTTGTTACTGACACTGGCAAGTTTATCAAATAATGATACAAAAAGGAAAGACTATGGGCAACAAAAAGTTACCAAACATCCAGACTGCAAATGGACATGGTAAGAAGCTCGAGGAAAATAGTTCTCTGAGTATACAATTGATGGCATGACAATGAATTGATCCTTAGCTCGATGCAATGGCAATTTGAAAATTTCTTACCACTAACTGACAAGGAGGAACTGCAGTATGGGGAAGGCTGCCAACTTCTCATTCTCCATCTTTAGGTGTAAGAGTCCTATATGTGTATTTTCACTGGGTTAGTGTTTTAGAAGTGAGAATGAGATAACCAAGCATAAGTGTTATCACAAAATATAAGCAAAAGTAGCACTACTAATCCATTAGGGTCATCAAATGCACATTTCTTGACATACATACAAGGCTCTAGCTGTTAAGATATGTTGGAACTTTTGAAGTTATGGTAAGTTAGAAAGTAAATCATCCTTTAAAATTGCAGGCATGAAATGGCATGTGTATGCGGAGTAAAAACTGAGCTGCTACTAGTCATGCTGATGAGGAGAGCAGATACATAACAAATAGGAAGAACAAAAGAACAAACCTTTCTACAAGAAGTTGGAGTTCCAAACCCCAATACGCTCTTCCTCTAATTTTTTGGAAGGCCCAGAATAGGTCTAGACTAGTTGACAAGTTTGCTAGGTTACAAATTGACAATACATCTGTTACTGGTTCAACAGGGTCAATACCACCAGTTCTTGACCAGTACCACCAGTCCTTGACCACTACTGTTTCTGTTGTGAAACTAGACTTGAAAGAAAAGCACAATATCCTAGTCTTTTTTCATTTTGCCATTAATGTCTTAAAAAGTGAATTGACATCCGTTGGAACACATAAAACTCATACCAACCTGTACTTATCACAAGTAAGGAATCAATATGCAAGCTTTGGATCCACAAGTTACCTTTAGTCAGTACAACTCCTAGTTATTTGCACAAGTGGTGGCGCAAATGGAAGGCCATTGGGCTGCAAGATCATCATCCAGGCATCTCCCAAATTTTCATGAGCATCACTGATCTTACCTAGCAGCAGAACAATTTGACGTTCCTGTTTCCAGCATAATATATTAGTCACATCTGCAAATAAGGGCTTCAAAATATGATATGCCATGATTTTACCTTATATAGAGCCAAATCCACACAATAGTAATTAAGAGGGATGCACAACAAGATTGCCTCCAAAGGCCTTCCCCGCTTCACATTGCTTGAATCATTCATAAATCACCTCACCACTACTATATCATTTGTAACATCTAATAAAGACTATTTGGAAAGAGATATGATCTGTAAACCCAATTTCATAAGTTCAATTAGATGAAGCAAATTCAGAGGCATCCTATAATTGTACTCTGCACATGTAGATCCCCGGAGAAAATTGTAGTTTCAGATTAAAGGTATATACCTAATTGTACTCTGCACAAATATATGAGGGAATTGCGACAATAAATTCATATCAAGATTTTTTTTTTAAATAGTTAAAAAAGGCATCTCGATAGCTTCCTTGAAAATGTAATGATTAAATCATTTCCTAATAAAAAAATGAAGTACTATTTTTCTGTACACAATGATCGTAAGCTAAACAGAAAGCCCAATCCAACAAGATCACCCAACTTAAGTTCCAATTACATTGCCAAGTAATCAACTTGAGACCAAATACGAAACACTAGAATATTAAGAAGAGGGTAAGTGAAAAACCATTGTTGACGACAAAACCCAGAAGACAACTCCCCGCCCCCGAAGGTTTCCTTATCTTGTTCTCCTTCTCACATTATAGTCTCATAGTTCTGGCTACTCAGGCAAGGAAATGAAAAATATTCGTACAATTTTTTGGTAATAGGAAAATGGATAGAAAGATCTACAAACTCAAATAATTGATGAGTTGGATAATACCAAAAAGCAAAGGATTGCAATATTTACACAATCCAAATTTGAATCTAGGCACTCATACTCAAACTCCCGTTATGCATACAAAGAGATCAAAAATTTCACATTTGGTACGCATATCAGCAATGAGGACTAGACTTGAAAGGGAGAAAAATCAATCACTTCAAACAATAGATAGCAGCAATATTTTGTCCCATAATTCATATTTCTCCCACAGAGGTGGCATGTGTAAAAACACTTATGCATGGCAAACTAGATATAGCATTAACAAGAAGAATCTACAATGAAAGAGCAATAAACGACACATTTAGATATGAATATCTATGCAAGAACAAGATTCTATTACATTTCACATGTCTTATTCTTTTGCTAATACTTTTGTTCCATCTGCTGAAATTCCTCCACAAGTGTCCTTCGCAAATATTCACTGTCCCCAAAACCTCCAAATTGCTATAATCCTCTGGCACAATAATGCGTGTAAGACATTTTGCTGACCTGACCTAACATAATACATAAAGGCAGAAAAGTGCAAGAAATGACACTTTATCTTTAAAAAAGCAAGACCATCCAATCCAATGAGAAACAACAATCAACCTGAAATGTAGCAACAAAAACCAGAGTTGACAACCTGCAAACCCCACTAGCTTGAGTCAATCTTCTCTAGTTGAAGTGCTCAAAGTATTTATGAAAACTGTAGCAAGATGACATGAAATGAAGAACCCACAAACCAGGAGTCATTTACCATTGTGTATCATCAGTTTAGCAACGAATTCAGACACGTTGCTAGAGCGCATGAAAACAATACTAGGTTTGACAGCATATCATTCTGACGTATAAAGCATGACCAAGTTCCATTACACCATGGTATTAGAATTCTCTTGCACACAAATGGATAGCACAACCCAGTGAAGGCCTACCGAAATAGCTACTAGAGTACATGAAGGCAAATACCAAGCTGACCATATTTCGCTTTGAAGCAATTACAAGGACAGACTGTCCACAGCCTATTAGGTCGCAAAAGAACGCTAGGAACTAGACCTAAGAAACCAGTGATTTATCGAACTAAAGCTGAAACGGAAACATGACGCACTGCAGTCCTTTGCCAGTCTCCATAGCTAAACCTCTGTGAGCAGCTGAAAACGCAACATTAACACTGGAACAAATTGCAAGGATGCGAGCTGAAAGAGGGCTTGTGAAGGATAGAGCTCAAAGAACCTAAAGGAAAGCTCGAGCCAGTTAAAGAGTGAGAGGGTGAGGAAAGTCCACTTGGGTCCTAGAGTAACAAGTGGGAGAGAAAATAAGGAAGATAGAGAGACTTGATCACAGGAGTGGAGGCGAACATTTTCAGCTCCACAAAGTTCCGTTAGATATAAGCAAGGCAACGTGGGATGACAACATGCAAACAACCTTTTACCATTTCAAGTATGCATTGAGCTTCTGATCCTTCTATATTTCAATTCCTTTTAGAAGTGCCTGGCGAAAGCTCTCTCGGATATTTCAGCATTTACATCAACCAGTGAAATAATAACCGAATCTTGCCAGTGAATCAGATGAAATCAATCCAGCAAGTAACATCAATGAACTAGGAATAATACTCTGAAGTTTATGAATCACTGTTTCTTGAACTACATTTTCTTTTTGAACTCTTTGGATCCAACTAATGGGCCATCTAACATCATCACCCACAGAAGCTTTGATCAAATTAACATAGTGAATTCAACTCAGGTAGCTTGCTTTTGTGGGACATAGTATGATTCTTTTCCTTATCATTGTGTGATAATCATGATTAGAATTAATGCAAGGCAGTTTTCAAATGGCATATAGGATATCGAAAAGTGTCCTCATGAAACTTATGCAAATGCTTCCTGTCTTTTACTTTTCAACAAGTAAATGAACTAAGAAGAGCTTATACACAATATACGAATTATTTTACAGTATAACCGATTATGTCAAAAGACACTCCAATAATGTCTTGCTTGGCTCAAAAGTTCAAGTATATGACAAATGGCTTTTCCAACTCTACAAATATCAAGATGCATTCTTTGGGATAATCTATTGTTAGCCTTGGAGTAGTTATATCCTGGATTCAAACCAAATGAACAAGGATCCATAGTCAGAAAAATTCGAATTGCAATTTTCTCGATTGATCCAAATAATTCACAATGCTTTTGCTTCTACCTGTTTGTTAGTTCACTCACAGCCACACCACTAGGAGAAGAGCTTGTTCTTGCATTTGGCATTTCTAGACTGACGCAGTTACTTTAATTAGCTAATGCAAACACTTCTGTGAAATAAAATGTATGGAACTCAATGGTTGGATAAACTTTATCCAATGTTTGTAGTGTTTGCATACCGAGGATGCCCTGTCAACGTGCTCCATTTGCACCTTAAATTCACTCTTAAGCATAACTTAGAAACATGCAATCATTAGCTCCATGGTAAGGGCAGAGTAAACTAAAACCTCAAATTAGGAGGACCGCCACATAGGGTCCTTCAATTTGCATTTCTCGACTTGCACAATGACCTTTGGCATGCTATCAGAGACCTATATATATCAGCTTTTATGCACTACTTCTAGCATTCCAGAATCAATCAAACATTGAGAATCTTTATTTTTCTGCATAGGATGAAGAAATCTTACTCGATAACTAATGAAAAATGATTTGCTTGGAAAGCCTTTTCATCCAAATAATTCACCTAGAGATATCCAGTCTTTCCAAAACTCCGGCCTATCGAAGCCTTCAATTTTGACTAAGTTTTTGCAGCCCTCAACTTCTAATTTCCACAGCCTCTTGGATTTTGGAAGGAATAGCGTTTCTATTGAAGTGCACCTAGAGATGCCTAAGATTTCCAAATACTCCAACCTATCAAGGCCTTGAATTTTGGCTAAGTTTACGCATCCTCTAGCTTGTAATTCCTTCAACCTCCCGGATTTTGGAAGGTCTAGCCTTTCAATTAAAGTGCACCCGTTGAAATCTAGCCTTTCCAAATACTCCGACCTATCAAGGCCTTGAATTTCGGCTAAGTTTACGCATCCTCCAGCTTCTAATTCCTTCAGCCTCCCGGATTTTGGAAGGTCTAGCCTTTCAATTAAAGTGCTCTCGCAAATAATCAAACTTTCCAAATACTCCGACCTATCAAGGCCTTGAATTTCGGTTAAGTTTTTGCAACTTCCAACTTCTAATACCTTCAGCCTCCCGGATTTTGGAAGGTACAGCCTTTCAATTAAAGTGCACCCGTTGAAATCTAGCCTTTCCAAATACTCCGACCTATCAAGGCCTTGAATTTCAGCTAAGTTTACGCATCCTCCAGCTTCTAATCCTTTCAGCCTCCCAGATTTTGGAAGGTCTAGCCTGTCAATTAAAGTGCACCCCCAAATACCCAAACTTTCCAAATACTCCGACCTATCAAGGCCTTGAATTTCGGTTAAGTTTTTGCAACTTCCAGCTGCTAATTCCTTTAGCCTCCCGGATTTTGGAAGGTATAGCCTTTCAATTAAAGTGCACCCGTTGAAATCTAGCATTTCCAAATACTCCGACCTATCAAGGCCTTGAATTTCGGCTAAGTTTACGCATCCTCTAGCTTTTAATTCCTTCAGCCTCTCGGATTTTGGAAGGTCCAGCCTTTCAATTAAAGTGCACCCGTTGAAATCTAGCCTTTCCAAATACTCCGACCTATCAAGGCCTTGAATTTCAGCTAAGTTTACGCATCCTCCAGCTTCTAATCCTTTCAGCCTCCCAGATTTTGGAAGGTCTAGCCTGTCAATTAAAGTGCACCCCCAAATACCCAAACTTTCCAAATACTCCGACCTATCAAGGCCTTGAATTTCGGTTAAGTTTTTGCAACTTCCAGCTGCTAATTCCTTTAGCCTCCCAGATTTTGGAAGGTATAGCCTTTCAATTAAAGTGCACCCGTTGAAATCTAGCATTTCCAAATACTCCGACCTATCAAGGCCTTGAATTTCGGCTAAGTTTACGCATCCTCTAGCTTTTAATTCCTTCAGCCTCCCGGATTTTGGAAGGTCCAGCCTTTCAATTAAAGTGCACCCGCAAATACCCAAACTTTCCAAATACTCCGACCTATCAAGGCCTTGAATTTCAGCTAAGTTTACGCATCCTCCAGCTTCTAATCCCTTCAGCCTCCCTGATTTTGGAAGGTCTAGCCTTTCAATTAAAGTGCACCCCCAAATACCCAAACTTTCCAAATACTCCGACCTATCAAGGCCTTGAATTTCGGTTAAGTTTTTGCAACTTCCAGCTTCTAATTCCTTTAGCCTCCCGGATTTTGGAAGGTATAGCCTTTCAATTAAAGTGCACCCGTTGAAATCTAGCATCTCCAAATACTCCGACCTATCAAGGCCTTGAATTTCGGCTAAGTTTACGCATCCTCTAGCTTCTAATTCCTTCAGCCTCCCAAATTTTGGAAGGTCTAACCTTTCAATTAAAGTGCACCCGCAAATACCCAAGCTTTCCAAATACTCCGACCTATCAAGGCCTTGAATTTCGGTTAAGTTTTTGCAACTTCCAACTTCTAATTCCTTCAGTCTCCCGGATTTTGGAAGGTATAGCCTTTCAATTAAAGTGCACCCATTGAAATCTAGCCTTTCCAAATACTCCGACCTATCAAGGCCTTGAATTTCGACTAAGTTTACGCATCCTCTAGCTTTTAATTCCTTCAGCCTCCCGGATTTTGGAAGGTCTAGCCTTTCAATTGAAGCACAATCTTTGATCTCTAGGCTTTCCAAGTACTCCAACTTATCAAGGCCTTGAATTTTGGCTAATTTGTCGCACCAGTGAACATTCAATATCTTCAGACCCTCAAATTTTGGAAGGTCCAACCTTTTGATTGAATAGCAAAATGAGATAGTCAAGCTTTCCAAATATATCGATTTGTCAAGAACTCGAACTTCAAGTAGATTCTTGCAACCGCTGACCTTTAATGTCCTTAGATGGACAGACTGTGAAACGTCCAGCGTTTCGATAGATCTACAGTCCCGGACATCCAAGATTTCTAACCTGAAGCGCGTGTTTAGGGATTGTGGTGATTCCGATTCTTCAATGTCTGCCAGTTGGGAGCATTCTGAACTCTTTAATTGTGTTGATGGAAGCTCCTGGATGCACTCGATAAATCCGCAATTCCGAAGTTGTAGTTCCTTGAGATGGGCTAGGTGGGAAAGCGAAGGCAATTTGCGACTTTGACAAGTGACGCCCAAATATGTTAAG
This sequence comes from Eucalyptus camaldulensis, assembly GCA_019915185.1. Lineage (NCBI taxonomy): Eukaryota > Viridiplantae > Streptophyta > Magnoliopsida > Myrtales > Myrtaceae > Eucalyptus > Eucalyptus camaldulensis. The sequence continues at coordinate 9,430,644 of JAHSVA010000013.1, read as the reverse complement.
CCGGAAGGAAGGTCTGGCAGCGAATGGAGCTTCTTGCAAAATGCAAAATCAAGGTGTCGTAGGGAAGAAAGATTACACATGCTTTCTACCATTATCCCTTTCAGATTTTCGCAACTGCAAGCATGTAACTCTCGGAGCTTTCTCAGACTCCCAATACCATTGGGTAATTCTTCTATACCACTCCAAGAAATATCTAGAATCTCTAGATTCTCCAAAGACCCTATGCTATTTGGTAATGCAGAAAGGGATTTAGTATGCCGTAGATCGAGTTGTTGTAGTGCTTTTAATTTACCTATTTCTGCTGGAAGCTCCTTGAGGCAGAAACGAGGAACGGGGCATTTGGCGCCTGTTTCGGCGCCTACCGCAAGATGAAGAGCGTGGGACGAGCCCAGCTCCAAGCGAAGGAGGCCCTCCCTGTCTTCAATGAAAGCGTTGATTCGCTTCAGTTTCCAACAACAATAGAGGATGAGAACCTCTAACTTCTCAAAAGCTGAGAGGAAGTCAGTATTTTCCAAGGATTGACAATACGAAAGGTCTAGATATTTAAGCTTCTCTGCCATCTACGAAAAAAAATAAAAAAACAATAATGAATGTCGATGGGTGAGTCTAGAGTCATTATGATTCAAAAGAAAGCATAAAAGGAGAGGAAAAAAAAGACTTTAATTCTTACCTTGAAAAAACTCCATCCTTCCCATTTCTCATTTATCTTACTCTGTTGCAATTCAAGTACAACTAATTCCTGCATGTGAAAATTGTTTACTTCAAAACTCGCAGGACATCTTTGCCATTGAAGCCATTTTAACTCCTTCATTAAGTCCTTAAAATCTCCACTGAGATGTGCTTCTTTCATGTGAAGATATCTTAGATTCGCTAAATTCTTAAATTGTTTTTCTGTGTAAATGCCTGGCGAAAATTCTTCGTCGAAGTATTCTTTGCTGTCTTCACTCAGATTAATTGCCTCAATCTTTTCCGTTCCCTATGAGCAAGAATCAATGTTCGTTAGTACTATATCCAACTAAAGTCATTGAATATCATTTGTTCATAATGCTATTGATGTGTATTAATGTGTTCAAGAGACCAGCAATGTGAAGACATGATTTTCTTTTTATGCCAATAAACTACAATTATAAAAGCTCACAAAGTGAAGGATGTCGACTTCCATTTCGAAATTTGGCCATACGCATCCGAATCTTAAAAAAAAATTATGATGTAATGGCTTGTATAGAGTAAAAGCTTTAACACTTGTAATCTTCTTCTTTCTGGTACTATTAGCTCCATTACCATACTAGTTGAGATATGCGTGCATGCGCCGAATTTAATCGAATTGTAATGTGTAAAATTAGTTTATTTGATCAATTTTAACAAAAATATATATATTTTTTCTCTCCGTATATTTCATATCAATTTTGCGTAAGTTACTCAACTGTGCTACTTACGCGATTATGTGAAAAAATGACACTCTTGTTTTTCATTGAAGTAATAACTAATTGCAAGAAACTGAATATTGTGATAATAGTTATATTAATATATTATGTACTTATTATTTTACTAGTAGTAACTTGAAATATTCTTAATCAATTATTTTATAATCATAAATAAACTATTAGTTATATTAATAATCTCTAAAACTTATTATTTCATCATAGATTTTAGTTGAACTATATATTACAATTTGATATAATCATAATCATAAATAAATGAGTTACTCAAGTATAATAAATATAATAAACATACCGTAATAACTTTGATATATATTAAAAAAAAATTAACTGTGGAAAGTTAACTGTGGAAAGTGCAAAGCATTTTTAGAAACGTGAAAATTGAAGCTACTCCTTGGCTATAAGCCTACATGGAATAGCGTTTCCTTGGCCTTCCAGGAATTGCACAAAATAAAGGAATAATTGCTTCCTCGGAATAGATTGGAAATAAAATATTTATTTCTGAGAACCAAATGTGCAGTATGCTTTCACAACCAAAAAAACAAAAAAAATCACTTATGCATAAGAAGTCAATAAGTAATACAGAAAATTCGTGGATTTCCACATGTCAGTTGTTCCGAACCAGAAATTTTGTTATTGTAATTCCCAATGTTGTGCAAGATTTCACGGATACTCATAGATGAACGACATAATAATTTGGGAAGGAATTAGATCTCAACACCTAAAAGGAATCCAAGAGAAGAGTAACTATATAATATATATATTAAAAAAAAAAAAAACACACGCACACACACATACACACAACAACAACAAAAGGTAGAAATCTTCAACAGAAGTAATCTACTCACATTAGTCATTTCCCCATGAACTTCCCTCTCAAAATATCAAGATGCCCTATCCTTTGTACCGGCCAAATCTAAAAAATAAGCCCAACCATTTGTACTGGCAACAAAAGTAACAAAACCTTTCAGACGTCTATAAAGCCCAACCTTCAATATCTACGACAAAAATAATATAACCTTTCAAATGTAATAAAAATAGCCCAACTATTTAATCATAGAACAAAACTTACGCCTATTATAAATTTCATTCATTCTCATCGTTAAATCGCCATGGGTACCCTACATTGCTCCCTGTGCTAACGTATACAGGGAGCGATGTCAACCCACGCCAATAAAAATGAGTTGTTTTATTTTATAATCTTGTTAACAAACTTTGTTTATAATCTTTCTTATAACATTGTTGGCTTTTTGTAAAGAAAGAAGTCATTTGTGGTCATGGTTAACGTGGTTCATTGGGCATGTTCGCACGATGAGCTATGTAGAATGACAGGGGGCAATATTAAGTGACAATAGGCAGAATTGATCGCCGGTGAGTAAAAGGATGAGTTTGAAAGGTAATTTTTTTTCAATTCATATGCAAAAGGATGGGCTTCCTTTATGATGGTACCATGGATGAAGAAAGAATTGGAGTCGTGCAAAATTACAATAATTACATAAAAATGTACCTTTTTAGTTGTAATATTTAGCAATACCATTTTATTTGTATATTTTTATAAAATATACATCATATTCATTTTTCTTTTGGTTACTTTGTTTATTTAATCATGTAGTACGAAAGACATAATAAATAGACATTGGTTTTGAATTTGTTAATATTGAATTGGCTCTTGAGATTACACATGCATATATATTATTTTAAGGAATTTCTGTTCCTATCTTATTTGGTAAGTTTTAAATCAGTCCTTGTCTATGAATATTGGTAAATGATATTCCTAACGTAATATTACATAAAATTAGTGTCCCTTTCATTCTCCACTATGGAATAATGACTAAAATTTCATGAGAAATGTGGGCACCATTAGTCCTATTATCTCAATTTTAACATCTAGAGAATATAATTCTATGATTTATATATCCTAAGTAGTTATGATTTATATATCATAACATCAGAATTGCACAATGCACCACCGGATAAAAGGGGAAAAAAAAAACAGATGTTCCGACGACAAATTCACTGTCGCCACAGCCCAAAACACATTTTACATACCTAGAAAAAAGTATCTTCGTTGGAGAACAGGCAAAATTGGCATGGATGAAAGGATAAATAAAAGCGAGAAAAACCTCGGAAGCGGCGAGTCGGCAAGCAAAACTTACCCCACCACAGATTAGGTGTTATTACGAAGACTTCTAGGAAAAAAGAAAAAAAAAAGGGTTAAAAGGTTAGAAATAAAACTCCTTTTTATTTCGACGCATTCATGACGCTTCAAAATGGAAATAACCATTCCGACTACTCCAGAAGTCAGAACGGAAGGGCGAAAATGAAGATGCCATGAGATCCCGGCCAAAATGTTTTTGATGAAAAAATTAATTTCTTGCCATCGACTCTAATAATTAAAATAACCATCAAAAAGACTCGTTTGGTGTAACTTTTACTCTTCATCTTTTGTTTTTTTCTCAAGAGCATGCACTTTGGCTTCTTCTTTTTTTCAGTGGTATATCCCTGAAACTTGTTGACACGCCCAATCGTACATCATGAGTTTTTTCATAGTTTTCTGGAATTTGAGCAATGTTTTGTCTTTTGACGGAAGAGCAAGATATTTACTTTTGGCTTTTTTATTAGTCGCGGCGAGCAATCTATCTCGCCCTCTGCTTCAGCCTGTCTATTACTTGCCAATATCTTGGGAGTACTTGTTAAGTAACCAGGCTGAAAAAATAAATTGTAAGAAGTGGTTTTTATTAAAAGTATTAATTTTACATAATATGAGAACATGAAAATCGCGTGTTAAGTAACCTGGCCGAAAAAAAAAAAAAAACCCTCTATATTAAGTGGTTTTTATTAAAATTATTGACTTAACATAATATGAGAACGTAAAAATTGCAGTAGTCATCTTAAAAGAAAAACAAAGATTCCGTGAAGAGGGCCATTTATCAAATGAAAAAGTCATGTAGAATTCAAGATTTCACTGATTAATATATCAAACAAGAGATTGAATATGTATATATATTGCAATGGACACTTAATTTTATATGATAGGGAATATTAATATATGAGAGATAACCCACAAAAGGAAATACTTTCTAAAAGAGAGCAACCTCCCTACTTTCTAATCACATCAATGAAACATTCGAGGGCAATGGTAGTGAAGCTTCTTATTCCACTAGAGCAAGCACTACATAGTCGACCAACATTACTCTTAACCGTAGAACATGGACTAAATGAGAAAAAGAAACCAAACGGTTACCTTATTATGCTTTAGCACTCTCTGGACTTCCTCATAGTCCCATAACCTGCTGCGGTTTTGAGGCTCCTGTTGGTTTTCCTCGCGAACTATTTCCCTACCAAGATCTCTCAATTGGTCATGCATTCTAAGCACATGATCATCTTCAACTTTTATCAATGACATTAATATCAATACTTCAATTCCCTCCTTTGGGAAAAAGCCACAAGCGTCCCACATGTAGGATACAATATTCTTGCTAGTGCCGATGAAAAAACAAGCAATATCCAAGAAGATTTGTTTTTGGTTATAGTCTAATGCTTCAATACTTATCCTTAACTTCTCTTGCACTTTCTTATGAGGCACTTTTCTTAACTTTTCTATTGTACCTCCCCAGACTGCTGGCTTTTTTGTGCCCAATAATGAACCTAAAACCTCAAGGGATAAGGGAAGCCCTTTGGTGATGGATACGACTTCACGAGTGAGGTCCTCAAATTCCTTTGGAGGAGAGTCCTTTCGAAATGCATGTCTGCTAAACAGAATCAAAGATTGATTGTTATCCAATACCTCATGTTCATAATTGTGGTCCACCCTAGCTTCTTCAAGAACCCCCTTGTTTCTGGTGGTGATAATGATTGTACTTCCTAAAGAAAACCAATCATGGTTACCAGCCAAACATCTCACTTGATCGACATTATCCACATCATCAAGAAGAAGAAGGACCTTTTTATCTTTAAACCTGGAGCGGATGAAATTAATCCCTTCATCCTTATTATGAACTTCATTTTTTTGATTTGATATATCAGAGATTAACTTATTCTGTAAGCCATGAGCACCACACTTCCATAATTCCCTTATATCAGCAATGAAGCTACGATGCTCAAATTGATTGGATAGCTCATTATAAATGGTTTTAGCAAGAGTAGTTTTACCAATGCCTCCCATTCCATGGATGCCAACAAATAGGCGGGCATGAGACTTATCATCCAGAAGTTCCATAATGTTCTTCACATGACTATCAATTCCAACCAAATTCTCAGAAATAATCAAATCAAACTTTTTCTTCAGTTCACTCAACACTTTTTGAACAACCGATTTCACCAACTCTGCTTCAGACCTAAACCTGTCCAATGTGACAAGAGTTCAAATATGTGGCAGCAATAATTTTATATTGTTTATCTATTGAGAATGTCGTAACAAATGAATTCGGGATAAATTGAAAAAATTTAAGAATCGTTTTTGTCACACCTCCATATATTATCTTATATGCTAAGAATAAAGTTTGAGAAATGCTTGTGGTCGTTTCACATGGCATGTCCCCTTCTACTATTACTCCGACATAATTTATTAAATTAGAAGAAACTTGAGGGCATCACTTACGAACCTTGAATACTATATATGTTATGAATTTGAAACAAATTTTAGACTTGTTGTTTGTTAAAGATATTAGGGATGACGTGGACGTCACTTTGAAAACTTTCTAGAGCCTTTGAATAATCAAAAATCCAATAAGCCAACCTAGTATGAGAGTTAGCAATCAATCAATAAACAAGTCATAACTTTTGATGTGAGACGATTTCAACTGTTGTAATACCAATCCAAAAAGCAGTTCAGATTGTGATATTGTGAACAACTTGAATGCAATCGAGGGGATTACTCCTTGTTTGCACAATTCTACTCGATTGCAAGTTTCTACTTGTGTTATCATTATAGATTGGTGTTCTTATCAGTTTTCATTGCCTCTAGGAATGATAAGTTCTTGTACTTTGTTTTCCTTTTCAGTAACTATGTTCTTTGATTTTAATTGATCGAAGTAGAAGAATAATTTTTTGCCAAAATAAGAACATTGATTCAATATATTTAGGTGTATGAGATAGAAATTACTTGCTGAAGATAGGAAATGCATTGAAAATTATTCAGACAAATATATAATATAAATAATCCCCTTTTCCTTCTTTTTTTATATTTTCCATCATCATATATAACTAATGAAACATTTCTTTTGTAAAATAATTTTAATAGCAACTAGTCAACAATATTAATGATTTAATAAATGTAACTTGAGAAGATAAAGAATTATGCCTTTGACAATCACTATGCATAGTATATGATGTTACAAGCTCTAAGTAAAAATCACCAATAAATTGTACTATTAATCTCAAATAAATATGACCAATCAAAAAAAAATCTCAAATAAATATGTAATTAGAAAAGTTTGTGCCGATGACTAGCGTGACATACACTATAAACATGAAAAAAAAAATGGCACAATGTTACAAAATCTTTGGATATAAGAGTAAAAACCCAATCAAAAAATCTTAGCATTCAAGTGAATGGGATAATACCAATAAAATCTATAAGTAGATTTGTCAATATCATTAAAGCAAAACACTAAAAAAAAAAAAAACAAAGAATAATTTATCGAACTCACGCTTCGTAGGATCTTACTGCCAACATGATCTTTTTGTTTATATATATAGAACGAAAATGAAGCGGGTGAGAATCAGAACAACCGGTAAACACCCGCACATATTAAAAGAAAGTAGAGAATGCCTTGGCAAGAATTTTTACCCATCGGCTTCGTATCCTTTCAAGTTGCAGACTTCAAGGAGTGCTTGCTTCCATTTCTCCAAAATCACTGGGTCGAAAGAAGACCTCTGAAGCAAACGCTTTGCACGCTCATCAAATGCCTTTCCAAAACTCCCGATTTGATGTCCCACATCAGCTGGTTTCACTTTGTAGAATATAGGTAGCACCATCTGCCCGTTATTATTCTTGCGCTCCATTATTTGAACCAGTTCATCCAAGCACCAACTGCTTGTACCGTAATCCACAGAGAAAATGGGGATCAGGACCTTACTATTCGTGATGGCTATCATGAGCTCTGGTTTGATGTCCTCGCCTTGGCAAAGCTCATCATCATCTCTGAAAATGTGAATTCCGGCTCCGAGGAGCCCATGGTAGAGGTGATCGGTGAAGCCATGTCGAGTATCTGGGCCTCTGAAACTCAAGAACACCTCGTAGCAGTTTCCAGTCGATGCACTATTGTTAATTTTTGTTAGAGACGAACCAGATCCAACGAAATTAGTTTCTGTCAGCACAGTCATGGAACCAGATGCACCAGTATCAACATCCTCTGCATTTCCACTCGCATTAGTTTTCCTCTTCTTAATGAGACGATGCATTTCGGCCTCTGACTCTGCCATTGAGTTCAGCTTTCAAGCACCTAACGGAGAAAAAAACCAGAATGCCCCTCAGAAAACAGGAAATGCCTTCTTGCCTCTTCTATTGTGGTATGTTAAAATTTCAATACACATGAAGCGGTGGATTTGTTGGGAAGATGAAAAGTGTAGAGAGAATTATGACAAGGCAGTGACAGGGATTTGCAAGAGAAGATGAAAGATGGGGGGAGAGAGAGAGAGAGATTCGTCCTGTCCAATATTTTCCGAACGAGTGTTCGGAATATATAAAAACATCAAAGCGTCGGGACAGTGAAGAGTCCCCTGCTTAGTCCATTGCTTGCAGCGTCGAACCATCCTTTTCTTTTTGTTCATTTGTTTTCGGTAAGAGAAGGTACTTTTGTTAATTATATTTCATCTCTTGATTCCACTTAGAAATTTTTTTGGTCGTAATCTTATATGGAATTTACCCTTCTTACTTTAAGCCTTTTAAATATTATACCATCAAACCGATAAACTTCATTTTAATACGGAAATGTCGTATTACAACAATCACTTACTCTAAAAATATCATGTTATTTATGTGTGTCGATGATCATAAATATTATCAAATTACTATATATATTTATTTATTTTGTACCCGAGCACAGTGAGAATAATGTCTTTTTGGTTTTTGTTCTACCTTAATGTTCTCTTTTTTTTTTTTTTCTGTCGAAGCTTTAATTTCTCCTTCAAATCTCATAAATAAATCCAAATGCCTTCTTGCTTTTGCTTTTCTTTATCATACATATATATTTTTTTATTGGTTTGATTTATCTATTCCAACCAGTTGGCACGCACCAATAAAATTCAAGCGTTGCCTTCGTGTGATGGAAGTTTCAATGCAGTGGAGAATCCAAGGCAATCCTACCTGGGAAGAAGATGACATATGAGCAAGTTTTAGTGCACAGGAATGAAAAAAATAAAACCAAAAATAATATAGAATTGCTATTATGATACCGTAAATTAGAATGGTCAATTCCAAGTCTAATCCTATCCACGAATGAGAACTAAACTAATTTTACTAATTTTTGGAACCAGGGCCGGAGCCTATCTGAACTAATATAACGGGTCCCTAAAAACGAAACCTCACGGCTAGCCTTAGATCTGGGAAGAAGAGAGAATAGATGAGGCCTACTACCTAAATCTTATTTCTTTATGTGAAAATATAATACTTTTGGCATGAATGCAGGCCCCGCAATCAGAACCTTTTTTCCTTTGTCCTAGAACATTAACGAACTATGAAAGACGCGTGTAGGTATTTTTATGGCATTGGATAACAGTTTTACATCATCTCATTCATTTAGATCATAATATTAGGTAACAATATAGTGAATTTTGTGAGAGAGCACAAGAAATTCTCAAGTTTTCAGCATTAACCATAGAAACTTAAATAATTCTAACTCCACAAAGTTCATAGAGCTATGTCCTTACCTACATAGTATCAAAAGTAGTCTCATCTTTTGGATTATTATCATTTTATCAATAAATTTGAATTTGCTTTCTTTAATATTATGAAATGGTCAAGCTCTTGCATGTTATAAGATGATTTCATTACTGTGTTTGGACAAAATGATAATCTAGAAGGGTGCAAGCTCCTATGTACACGCTTATATGGTGATTATATGCACAAACGTTCTAAGAAAGTAAACTTTTGATCATCATATTCTTGTGAATTAGATTTTAATCCTAATAAATTATTTTAGCGACAAAACCAATCAAAAACATATTCATTAGATGGATTAAATGCTTTCCACCCTTGCAGAAATTAAATTCATTTCCCTAGATAATCTAAATCAATCACATATTTGTGCGCCCTTTTTTGCTAGTGAATTGGATTAGTGAACTAATCTACGCGGACTGATTCCCAATTTTCTGATCAAACATGATTTCGTTTTGGATATAATTTTCCATGTCATTTTTTTAACGTGGATTTTTTAATGCTACGTCAAACAAGTAACAATATTTTTTAACGTGGATTTTTTAATGCCATGATCATACCTGCTTTGAGTCAAAAAAATGATACTTTATCTCCTGGTTTTTCGACTCCAAAATCCGAGCTTCAGGCGCGCTTCTGAAACACAACCACCCTACAAAAAGAAGCAAAACACCCAAAAAAAAAAAAAAAAACCCAACTTTTATTCATCACATAATAAATCTCAAAGCAAATTTAAAACAATCAAAACATGAAGAGCTTATCATGAAATTGCTAGAACCCAGAGAACTGTGAACAAAAATACGTTGCTTCTAAATCTTTCAATTCAAAGAACCTCGTACAAGAGAATAGAAAGGCATGAAAATTCAAGAATAGATGCTGGAAAACGTATATTCGAGAAAAAGCCCACCCAAAACTCTGCTGGGGACAGACAGATATAAATGCATAGATAAGGTAAGGGGAGCATTTCGAGCGAGTTCGAGCATGTTCGAGGATTTGACGGCTCTATTTGAGAACCCACCGCTTTGCGACACTGGTAATCTTTCTCAAGCAACCGCTTCTACCACAGTTGTGAAACACACGAACCATCGACCCCAAAATCTCATTTTTCCTTTTACCCACTACTTCGATCCCGCAAAGGGGGAGAAACCCACGAGGAAAGAAGAATTGCAGGGAACCCCAGATTGCAGATTTGTTGTTAAGAAGAACGGGAAACGAGAGCACGAGCGGTCCGTACGTCGATGGCGAAAGTGAGAGCACCTCCAAAAACAACACGAGACGAGCTACAACAGGAAGAAATCGAACGAACAGCAAAACGCAAACGATCTACGACTAAACCTCTCGCTCAATCGAGCGACAAATCAAACCCTGATAAAAAAATTAAAAAAAAAAAAAGGCAAAGGGGAGCCATGAAAAACAAAGCGAGAATCGCCAAAGAGAGAGAGCAAGAATTGCCAAGGAGAGAGACGCCTACCGTTTCTTAAGACTAGTCGCGGCAACAAAGGAGGAGGAAAGGTGTCGCGACTCTGTCTTCTCCGGCGAACTATGCCAAGAGGAGGAGGAGGAGAAACAAACTTCACGAGAGAGAAGAGAGACAAAAAGACGCCTGCCAAGAAGTTTTAAAAAGGATGAGAATTAATAAACAAGCTCCGATAAAATTTCGATACCCATATAACAGTGGATTTGTTGGGAAGATGAGTGGAAAGAGACTTTGGACGAGTCTTCGTTGAACTTACTCCATTGCATGCACCGTTGAACTTTCCTTTTTCTTTCCTTTTGTTAAGTTATTTTCCACTGAAAATGTATTTTTATTGAATATATTTAAGCTCTTGATCCCACTTATAAATTTAATCCCTCTCACTTTACACCTGCTAAATATTATACTGTTAAACTGATAAACTTCATTTCAATATTTATAAGTTTAATGAGATAACACATGTTGAGGATGACAAAAACTTATTAACATGCTATATATATTTATTTTGTACCCATCACAATGAGAATAATTTCTTTTTGCTCTGGTTGTGCCTTAATTTCTCCTTCAAATCTCATTAATCAAAATGCCTTTTTGCTTTTGCTCCCACTTAATTATATATATATATATATATATATATCTTTATTGATTTGATTTATCTAATCCAATCAATTGGCATATATATCAATAATTCAAATTTGCCGAGCTAGATATAAAAACGTAATTTGTTGACCGGGACCCGACCATGCATTTATAGTCGTTGCCTTAATGTTGGGGAAGTTTCAAAGGACAGGAGAATCCAAGGCGATCCTTCCCTGGAAGAAAATAACATGTGAGCAAGTTTCAATGCAAAAGCAATGAAAAAAATAAAACCAAAAATAAAAGACGATTGCTTTATTTGTATCCATAGAAAGTGGTCATAAAATTGATGAATACATACAAAGCGTCAGGATAATTGCTGCACCATTGCACTTTCCTTTGCTATTTCTAATTTATTTTCCATTAGAAAGGTTACTTTTGTTGAATATATTTAAACTCTCGGTCCCAATTACAAATTTAACTTGAATCAATTAAGTATTACCATATCAAATTGATGAATTTCATTTCACTATTGAGACGTTGCATTATCAACGATCACTTAAAATCTACTATATATATATGTATGTATATATATATATATATAAAGACTTCAGATGATTATAAACCCATAGAAAGTAAAGAGGAAAATTCTAGTGACTTGATATTCTGAATACTTTTAGGACTCCTTGCATTTCTCCCTTTATTGTTTCTTGGACAAACAAAAGGACAGCCAATAGCATTGAATTAGACCCAACGAAGAACCGACCGACACACAATTTTTTACACACATTTGCCTTAATTTTGCTAGTAATTGAATACAATTGGCAAATATAAAGGGAAGATTTTCTAAATATATAATAGGACATGGACAGCAACTTGCAATCCATCTGGACAAGACACGTGCAGATGCATGAATCATTGATAATTCTTTTTATTTCTTGGACTAACCAAAGAGCAACCAACGTTGAATAAGAATCAGTATGAGGATAGATATTTCTATAACCATCACTACTATCTTTTAAGGTGGAGACCACTTTGAACACATATGCTCTGCATATATTTTGTTTTTCCTCTTGTCTAATTTCTTTTCCAAGTAGACTTTTCAACTCCACAACAATTCTTTCTAGTTCCTTTGCACATTTCTTTCTTCCTCGCTCCAAATTTTTATCTTTCCCTTGTTGTCACTGCTTCCCTCACATGAAAAGTGGAGAGAGAGAGAGAGAGAGATTTGTCTAGTCCAATATTTTCCACACAAGTGCTCAAAATAGACAAAAACATACAAAGTGTCAAGACAATGAAGAAGGCATGCTTAGTCCACCGCCTATACTGACAAACTTTCCTCTTTCTTTTGTTAATTTATTTTCCATCAGAAAATATATTTTTTGTAAAATATTCTTAAGCTCTTAATCACACTTAAGAATTTACCCCTCTTACTTTGAGCCTGATATATATATTATACAGGCAAACCAATAAATTTCATTTTAGTACTAAAATGTTGTATCATTAACGATAACTTATTCTAAAAAATTATGCTATCAAAGCGTGTCAAGGATTATAAAAAATTATCAACATGCATAAATGTGTATATATTCGTTCAGTACTGTAACACAATGAGAATAATTTATTTTTTATTGCTTGTGTCTTAATTTCCCCTTCAAATCTCATAAATATGTCAAAATGCCTTTTTGTTTTCGCTTTCGCTTTTGCTTTTACTTTATTTTATATATATTATTGATTTAATTTATCTAATCTAATCAGTTGGCATGCATCCATAATTCAAATTTGTCGAACTAGATATAAATTAATAATTCATTGATCATGACCTCTAAACATGCATTTATGGTCATCGCCTTCAATTGGTGGAAGTTTCAATGCATAGGCAAAGTGAAGTACAAGGAAATGTAGATGTTACAAAAGTAGATTTAACAAACTTTCAGTGAAATTGTAGCTTTTTGCTCTCTGTCATTTCCTCAGGCGTGCCACAACAATTTCTCTCTCTCTCTCTCTCTCTCTCTCTCTCTCTCTTCATTTTTTTCTTTTCATCTCTTCTGTTCTTCTTTTCTTTCTTTCTTTTGCAGACCACTTTATTAGTTTTTCTTTGTAAAAGCTCTCTTTCTTTTGCCGACCATAACCCTCTCTCCCCCCTTTTCTTGGCCAGGAAGAAAAGCACCATCCTTTTCTTTTTTGAGCTCCCTTTGGCAACTATTGCATGTGGAAAAATGCCCCACCCATTTGGCCGAGAATCCTCTGCTTTTTCATGCCTGAATTTTCTTGTCTTCTTTGACCGTGAATTTCAATCTCTGAATGCCGAGATTGCCCCTTGTCAAGCTGAAAATTGCTCTCTTGACCTCATCCTCAAGAATTTTTGTTGTTATTTGGAACACATTTGGGATTGCATATAAAATTTGAAAAAAAAAATTAGACGAAGAAATTGAGGATTGATGTAACATTTGGTTTAAAGTTGAGATTTTTGTGAAATAAACAAATTTGAAATAAAATTAAGATTGGACCTAAAATTTAAGGGTTTTTAAGATGTATAAAAGAAGGAAAGAGAAAGTCGAGGACTTCGCCTATTCCCATCATCCGGGGGGGGGGGGGGGGCATATGAAAATTTTATTTCTACCCCTACTCACAATGGCTGGGCCCCACAAGTCATTCCTTAACTTGAGGCTATCCTCTTTTGTATCAAGTTTTTGTCCATTTCTTATTGCAAAGGAGTGGCCAAGCCCACTACTCTCCTATCTATTTAATTATGAAGTTACCAATTAATCATTTAATCAAATTTATTGATGTCACAATTTCTTAATCAATCCAAAGCCAAATTCATAAATTTTTTCCAAATTTTTTTCTCGGTTTAGTTTAGTGGTTGCAATCTACCTTCAACACTTATAATTTGTAATGCATGTTAATTCAAATATTTATATTATTAAATGGAACTAATACATGCAGTGTTAGTTCAGTATTTGAAAAAATACTTTAACATAATGCATGCGGTTCCTCTTAAATAATGAGGGGTAGCTATGTTATTGAAAATGTAAATAGGTTTTACTTACCACCCATAATACACATAGGCATATTATTCTCATTCAACAATTTATTTTATATAGATCTAGGGGTAACTATCTTTATAAATATGTTAAATAGGTTTTATTGATCACTCAAAATATATCCAAGCATATTAACGTTGTTATTCAACTTGTTTGGCGCAAGATGTGAAGCAATATGTATGTTTAATAGAAGAAGCTGTATTTTGATATCCACTCGTGACAATGCAAGCTAAAAGAATTACCAATGCTATTTATATATCAACAATCCAAACTAAACTGTCGATACTTGACATCATGAAGTGTTAAAAAAAAAAAAAAACAAAAGAGTGCTCATGGCACGATCTTATAGTATTGATTTACAATACTTTACAAGTGCTAAATTATCACATTAGTTTCCTTCTTATTGAGAAAATTGAACGCAAGCATGGAGAGAATGCCATGAACACGGCATAAGAATGCCCAAAAATGGGACAATGCATTTCAGCTTTGCTCTGGCTTTGTCCTTGATTTTCCCCCTTCAAGTCTGACGAAGAAAAAAGCCAGAATGCGTCTCAAGAAATAGAAAATGCCTTCTTGCTGCCCATTCTCTTGTGGTTTGATTTATGCAATGGAACCAATTGGCAATCAGAACTCACACCAATAAGTCAAGCTTTGTCAACCACGTGCTTAGAGTTGTTGCCTTCACGTGGCTGAAATCTCAGTGCACAAGAGAATCAAAGATGATACGCATAGCTAGGTTGCACCGACACGGACACGCGACACGCGACATGACATTTCTCAAAAGTAGAGAATTTCGACACGTTCCGACATGTTATATATTAAACAATTATTTTAATATATAAATGCATAAATAACTAAATAATAATAATAAAAAGAGCCTAGAATTAATCTATACTAAAAACATTAATCCTACATTTGTTAATATCATTCATTATTTTAATTTGACAAATTCAGCTACATTTCATTATAATAATCCATAAAACTTGGAGGAAAAAACAAGTAATCCACGTTCCACTATTAAATTTAAAATTTAATAATAAGAAAAAAATAATTAACATTACATCATCAAATATAACAAAAAGTCATTCATCCACATTATCCACTTCTTCTATAAAAAAAAACTTCCATCTCCGGCTTATCAAGTGAAAAATTTGCAACTTCAAGCACCCTAACATCTTCAAACAAGTATTGGAAATTTGTTTTAGCTTTTATTTTTTATTTTTTTTCATATATTTATATTTAGACCCTAGAAGTTTTGGAAATTTATAAAAATAATTCCATGCGTGTCAGAGTCACGTGCCGGAATTTTCGACTCGCGTGTCGGAACGTGTTGAAGGCAGTTGACCGCGTGTTGAAGCATGTCGGACATGACACGAAAGGTCTGGAGAATGTCCGTGCAACCTAGACACATAGAACAGTGCATTTGTTGGGAAGAGGAAAAGTGGATAGAGACTTAAGATGAGACTTGACATGGAAGAGAAAATGAAAAGTGGATGAGAAAGAGACAGAGAGATTCATCCGTTCCAATAATTTCCAGACAAGTGCTCAATAAATGATAAAAATATGCAAAGCGTCAGGACAATGACTAGGCCGAGAATTCTCTATTTTTTTTCTATGACCAAATTTTCCTGTCCTCTTTGGCCGTGAATTCTGGTCCCTGAATGTCGAGATTGCCTCGTTGTCAAGATGGAAATTGCTCTCTTGAGCACATCCTCTCGTTATTGGAGATCCATTTGGAACTGGACAAAAAGTTGGGAAATTCTTTTTAAATAAAAAATTGGGGGCTGATGTAGCATTGGGCTTAAAATTAAGAGGTTTTTGAGAAAAAAAAGTTCAGGATAAAAATAAAAACTCAATATAAAATTTCCGCATCTTTAGATAACTAGGAGTATAGAAAAAAGAGGGAAGCAAAAGTCGAGGCGCTTCATAGGGTTTTAGAATCCATGGGCAGATTTGTAATTAGATAGTTTGTAATAATTTTCTTTCTTCCCTCGGTTGATGGCTGGGTCCCACCGGTTGTTGCCTTTTGTCCATTTCTTATTTCAAACGAGTCGCCGGGCCCACTGCTCTTCTTCTTACTTAATTGTGAAGTTACCGATTCATCATTTAATCAAATTTATTGATTTCACGATTTTTTTATTAACCCACAGACAAATCGACAAATCAAAATTTTCAAATTTTTGCCGGCCAATGTTTTTGCGCGGTTTCGCTAAGCGATTGCAATCTTCCTTAAACACCTATAACTTGTTGTATTAATACTTATATCGTTGAATAGAGCTGAAACATTCAATCTTAGTTCATTTTAGATTAAATATAACTTTATACAATACTTAAACATAAATGCATGCAGCTCCTCTTAAATAACAAGGAATAGCTATGTTAATAAAAATGGTCGATAGGTTTTACTTGCCACCCAAAAAGCATATTATTCTTATTTAACAATTATCTATTACTATTAGATAATGACACGTAGCTATCTTTTATAAATGTGTTAAATAGGTTTTACTTGCCACTCAAAATATATCTAAAAATACTAATATTGTTATTCAACTTGGCTGGTACAAGATGTGAAGCAATTTGTATGTTTAATACTGGGTCCATCCATTTAGATACCATTTAATGCATTTTTTATGTAGTTACTCGATAAAACAAAGCTCTTTAGACATTGAATCCACTCCATTTAAAAGATTTGCATCAAGAATTGAGTGAAATGTAAAAAAAAAGGCCAATGCATTAATTACTTCATTTTACAATAAAAATAAGCTTATTCTAATATCCAATTGTAACAATGCAAGCTAAAATGATTATCACTGCTATTATGTACCAACGATCCAAAATAAAAGGTCACTACTTGAAATTGTGGAGTGTGAAAGAAAAAAAAAAGAAAAAGAAGAGTGCTAGTGCATTTCATGATCAATGTTTTTTATAGTAATAAATTTAGAATACTTTATATGTGCTAAATTATCTCTTTAAATTTAAGAGCTTAACTGCCAACTCTAGCTCATCTTTATCTCTACTGAACATTGCTTTGAAGAATTTGAGAGATCTACAGATGATTCTTGACCAATGTCAGTTAAATCAACATCTCCGAGTACTAGTCTGGACTTGTGAGGAACTCTTAAATGTCAAGTTATTGATTTCATATAGTCAAATTTATTTATTTATTTCACAATTTCTTAATTAACACAAAGCCTTTTTTTTTTTGTTGTAAACACAAAGTCAAATCAATAAATCAAAATTTACAATTTTTCTTGACAAATGTTTTTGCTTAGTTTAGTCTAGGGTGCACATGACAAAATTTTTGGAACAGAATTGATTTCTGGCAAGAACTTGAAAAGTTAAAAATTTTAGCTTCTAATTTCCTATTCAAATCCTGAAATATAATTCTGTTCCAGAAATAAAAAAATCAAATTGCATTATCAAATAGATTTTTGTTCCAAATCTGTTTCGGGAAATAAAAAAACAAAGAAATAGAGAAGTAGAAATTTTATCATGCATGCCCTTAGCAATCGTTATAATATTTTCCATTCTTCTTGACTTGGTCAAAAATCCGGCTTTAAAAAGAAAAGAAAAATAAAAAGAAAAAGAAGTGATATAAAGGGAAAGGGAGAGCACACACCACAATAGAAACGAAAGGAAAGAAAAAAGAAAAGGGAGAGATATAAAGGGAAAAAGGAGAGGAAAAGGAAGGAGGGTTTGGCATGCACATCACGGACCTGCGAAAATAGATTTATTTTTAATAGCAATACCTTATAAAGATTTAAGCCATTTATCTATCTAATTGGAGTGATTTTTGAAATCAGAGCACAAATTCAAAAATTATGTGAAATATGAATTGTGACATTCAATTTTGGACTTGTTAGGATGTGGGAGCAAGGACATTGTGGAGTTGTGGGGTTAGACGGGAGTTAATTTAATGTAAGATTTTTATTGGAGTGAAATTTTAGAGTTTTATGTGCAAGCTCTACGTTGTGTAGGAGTTAGCATATTAGACCAACCGAAATCAGGAACCGTCTGGACTAAATTGGTTGGTTTGGTCTGGTTTTTAGTTCCACAAAAATGGAACCGGTGATTTTTGATCCAGTTTATGGTTCCAAAGGGAATTAGATCCGACCAACTCTTTTTCACAAAAGAAATATTTTTCAACTCTAAAATAGTAACAATCTAGTATTTTTTTTTTTTGAATTTTTTTGTTAAGTGATCGGTTCTATCGAATCAGACTAATCGGTTTGCCCGGTTCTTAATCCCAGGACCGTTCGGTCCGATCCTCAATCTTAAATGGAATTGGGAACTAGATCAGGAATTGATCACCCCAGCGTTGCGGGTAACTTTGAAGTAATTTATTAACGCGTGAAAGTTATTTTGTTGAAAAGTAAGTTTGGAGAGGTTGGCCCATGAATATAACCCGTTACTATCAATCATGAATTTTGGAAAGTCTCCAACTCTACATGCTATTTTCTTTAAAGATAGAATGGTTTTTCTTACTCTGGTTCTAACTTTGAACAGAAAGTCGTTCAACTTCGAAACACTGAAATGACGAAGAAATTTAACTACGAGGAGTAAAATTCTTGGAAATTAGAGTGCAAAAGGAAAAGTGAACTGTCAGGAAACGTACATGCTACGAAAGTAGAGGAAACAAACTTTCCGCGAAATTGCAACTTTTTGCCTTCTGTCCTTTCCTCGCGCGTGCCCCGACAATTCTCTCTCTTCATTTTTTCTTTTCACCACCTCTGTTCTTCTTTTTCTTTCTTTTCTTTTCTGGACCCCTTTCTCAGTTTTCCTTTATAGGAGCTTTCTCTTTCTACCGACCATAACTCTCGGTCTCTTTCTCTCTCTTGGCAATTGTTGCATGTTGAAAAATCGCCCATCCCACCTGGGTGAGAATCCCCTCTTGACCGACACTCCGACCGAAAAAAAAGATTTTCTTGACTCCTTTGGCCATGAATTCCGGTATTTGAATGGTGAGATTGCCCCTTGCCAAGGTGGAAATTGCTCTCTCTTGACTGGATATAAAATTTGAGAAAAAATTTTAGACAATAAAATTGGGGGTTTAAAGTTGAGGGTTTTTTGAAACCAAAAAAAGATCGGAATAAAATTAAGATTGAAACTAAAATTTGAGTTTTTAAGGAATTAGGACCATATAAAAAGAGCAAGAGAAAGTTGACTAGCTTCATATGTTTTTATCATCCGGTGGCATGTTTGTAGTTAGATAGCATAGGATAATTTTATCTCTACCCCCACTCCTAGTGGCTAGGCCCAAGTCCTTCCTTAATTTGAGGCTACCTCTTCTCCATCAAATTTTTGTCAATTTCTTATTGTGAAAGAACCACTAGGCCCACTACTCCTCTCTACTTAATTATGAAGTTACCAATTAATTCCAACACCCAGCCAACAAGATAAATTTGTTACTGACACTAGCAAGTTTATCAAACATTGATACACAAAAGGAAAGAGTATGGGGCAACAATAAGTTTCCAGAACAGCAAATGGACATGGTAAGAAGCTCAAAGAAAAAAATCTTCAGCACTATACAATTGATGGCATCACAATGAATTGATCCTTAGCTTGATTGTATGATTGTCAAAATGTTCTTACCACTAATTGACAAGGGAGGAACCATAGCATGAGGAATGCTGCGAAGCTTTTTATTCTCCATCTCTAGGTGTAAGATAGGGTCCTAGATGTGTAGTTTCACTGGGTTAGTGTTTCAAATCTGAGAATACTATAACCAAGCAAATGTCCACACAAAATTTAACCCATTAGGCCATCAAATGAACATTTCTTAACCTAAATACAAGTACAAGACTCTAGCTATCAAGATATGTTGGAACTTTTGCTGTAACGGTAAGGCAGAAAGCAAAACATCCTTTGAAATCATAAGCATGTAATGGCATATATATGCATTGTGCACACAGGAGGAAAAACAAAGCTGCTGCTACTCGTGTCGATGAGGAGAGCAAATAAATAATAGATAGGAAGAATAAAAGAACAAACGTTTTTAAAACCAAACCAGTGGTTCAATTGGTTGAACTGGTAAAACTATTGCATGTGATGTCATTTGATAGAACACTCTGCAAATATTAGATTACACATGTTTAGAACAAAAGAAGCCCAGTGAGTCGACAAGCGAACAAAGAAGCCCATTGAGTTGGCAAACACCATAGCATTTTAGTATATTACACACGCTCAATGTCATTTTAATAGCATCCTGTTCAGTTATCTAATAGATTAGGCCAATACGGTCAATAATTAAATTATCCACCACAAATTGAAGAAAGAAGACACCGGAGCAAATGGTTGGCACACTTGTTAATTACAAGAAGTTGGAGTTCCAAACCCAAAGCCAACTCCAACACTACTCCTTCAATTTTTTTTTAAGGTCCATACTTTTTGATAAGTTTGTTGGGTACCAGTTGATAGGGACACCTGGCTATCGGTTAAACAAGGTAAATACCACCAGTTCTTGACCAATCCTATTTATGCTGGGAAATTTAACTGGACAGGCCTGGTTCCCCATCCAACCAGAAGCACTTCCTAAAATTCTGAAAAGAATAGGAGTCAACAGAAAAGCAGAATATGCTAGGTTTTTCCTTTTGCCATCAATGTCTTAAATTGTGAATTGACATGATCATAATAGAACTCAGGATACCGTGAGTAAGAAATCAACATGCAAGCTCCAAATCCATGAGTTACCTTCAATTGGTACAACTCTTAGTTATTTGTACAATTGGTTCCTGTAATATGCACAAATGGAAGGTCACTGCCTGCAAGATCATTATTTTGGCGTCTCCTAAGCCTTCACAAATATCATTCATCTTATTTAACAACATAGCAATTTGATTGTCCTGTTTACAACAGAATGTATTAGCCACATTTGCAAATTTGGGCTTTAAAATATGATATACCAAGCTCTTACCTCAAATAGAGCCAAATCCACAAAACAGTGACCAGGAGGGATGCACAACAAGATCCTTCCAAAGGTCTTCCTTGCTTCACATTCATTCGTCAGTCCCCTCACTACTGCTATACAATTCGTTACATCTACAAAAGAATCGTCAGGTATTTGGAAGGAAATATAATCTGAAGCAAATTCAAACTCATCCTGCAGAGCCAGACAGAGAATGATTAGCATGAAAAAGCATTTATACTATGCACATGTGGATCTCTGGATAAAATATGTAGTTTCAGATTAAATGTATATATGTCATTCTAAGCAACCCTTATCATGTCTTATCCAAAAATATTCAACTTCATGTCTAAAATTTAGTAATTCGGTGTCACTAAAGACATGATACCACACATGATGAGAGACAGGCAAGATATTACAATGGTTGCAAACATAAGATATCTAGAAAGGTAGAGAAATCACAAGAAAGATTGTTATAGGCATACCGGATTCATGACATATGAGAGCACCCTTATGAATTGCTCAACCTTTACATGCAGCATTCTAGCCTTTATTACTGCATTATCCACCAGAGTCTCATCCAAACCAATACCTAGGTAATGAGAACGCCATCTTGAAAGACCCCTGAGCTCACCCATTCTAAAGCCAATAATTTCTATAGTAAGCTGTTATGTAAATAACAATACTTCAATATCTTAACCCCATATGTCAAATATCATCTCTTATTGAGAAAACTGACACACACTCGTGAGGGATAAAAATAGCATTTATCTGCTGAACCATCAAAGTTAAAAGTTTACGAAAGAAAATGTTTTACACAATAAATGGTTATTACAACCCATCTTCATCTTTTGCACACTGTGTTTGAACTAAACGATGTACTCTAGAGTCTCTGACAAATAAAAGTTATACTGGAAAATTCATTAAAGAAATGGAACCTATTCTACTATCCAATTTGTTAGGAGTAAGAAGGGTAAATTAGTCTTTACCACTTTTAGGGTTATTTTTTATGTATATATATTAAAGTTTATTGAATAATACAAAGTAACTTTTCTCTACATGGTATCAGAGCGTAGGCTTAACCTAGACGACGGAACAGCAGCTCGCCGCCGTCAATTCGCCGGACCGCCGTCGACTCGCCGGACCGCCGTCAACTCACCGGACCGCCGTCGTTCACCGGACTAGGGCTTCTCTCTCGCGCGGCTCGCTGGCGAGGCTCACTCGCGGTGCTTGCGCAGCTCGCGCGGCTCGCTCGGCTCGCACCGCTCACGCTGCCTGCACGGCTTGATTGTGCTGCTCGTGTGGCGCGCTCGCACTCGCTCGGCTCGCTCGCACGACTTCAGTACACTTTTGCTTGTGCGATTTGCTGGCCTACCAGGGGTTTTGATGACCCTATGCTAGTTGGATTTGGTGGTGTAGCTGTGCTGCTTCTTGTACGTGAGGTCGGTGAAGGAGAGGGAAAACCCTAGAGAGAGAAAGCAGATAGAAAGCAGTAGCGACAGAGGATGATTTCGGGATGATCTTGTGGGTTGCTGTAGCGACAAAGTGCAGTAGCTTGTGGGTTGCTGTAGCGACAAAGTGCAGTAGCAATCAGGATGATTTCGGGATGATTTTGTGGGTTAGAATTTGCTTTAAAGTTGCTGATTTGGCTGATTAATTTGTTTGAGACGTGTGATGAAGCAAGTTGCTGCTTGGGCATAGTGCGGTTATTTATTTGATGATTTGAAAGTTGTGTGGTAGCTTCTATCATTTTATTTGGTAGTGGTAATATTGGGTTATTGAATTATTGAGGTTGAGTTGTCTGACGGAAGCTAAGGTCAGAGTTTGCTTATTTTTATTTGGAAAATGGGCGATCACTTGAAGGGTGTAATTGAAGGAGATAATGAGAAGAGTAATACTGTGATGACTGAGGTGATTTCCTCTTCATCTAATCGAATTACTGATAAGAAGCTCGCAGGTATTGCTAACTTCCATCAATGGAAGAAAATCGTGAAGCTTACTTTGACAGGCAGGAATCAACATAGACACTTAACTGAGTTTAAGCCCAGAGATGATGTAACTTGGGATGGTGTTGATGCACGCATTCTTAGTCAAATGTTGAATTCTATGGAGAGTAATATAGTTGACATGGTAACTTATGTTGATACAGTCAGAGAACTATGGGAGTATTTGAATGTGCTGTATTCTGGCCAAGATAATTTGTCACGGATTTATGAACTATCGCAGGAGTTTTATCGATTTGAAAGAAAGGGGCGCTCTATTACTCAATGCTTTGCAGACTTTAAGAGATTATATGAGGAGTTGAATGCTGTTCTCCCTATTTCAGCTGATGTTCAACAAATGCAACGTCAAAGGGAACAATTGGCTGTAATGGGATTCTTAGGATGTCTTGGTTCTGAGTGTGAAAATGTTAGGTCTCAGATTCTTGGAGGAGAGAATATAGCATCACTCACAGATACATTTGCTCGAGTTCTTCGAGTATCTCGTGAGTCCTCTCAGGATACATCATCTATGGTGGGGAGTTCAGCCCTTGTGTCCCAGACTCGAACTGGTAGTGGTAATAGGAGTGATGGAGGAACCCGTGGCGTGTATAGTGGGCGTGGTGTCCGAGGAGGAGGCCGAGGCATTGGAATAGGGAGAGGTCAAGGTAATCAACATCCTTATGGACAATTCCATATATCTACTGATAATTCAGGAACTACACGAGTTTGTCATTACTGTGGCAAACCTGGTCATATTCAAAAATTTTGCTACAAGCTACATGGGAGACCAGGGCAGCAGCACCAGTTTGCTAATACGGCATCTAATATTGACCCTACTCCACAGTCATCTGAAGACAAGGTGGTGGTTATGTCTGGTGAGGAATATGCTCGGTACACACAGTCTCAAATCTCACAGCCTGTTTCTTCCACTGCTACTTTGGCTCAGACAGGTAATGCTACTGCATGTCTTTCGGCTACTTCTCGACCTTGGATCATTGATTCAGGGGCTTCTGATCACATGTCAGGTCTTTCAGGTATATTTTCCTCTTTTTCTCCATCTTCGTCCATAGTTACTCTAGCCAATGGGTCACCTACACATGTTAGGGGAATTGGCACAGTTAACCCAAGTCCTTCATTACCTTTGTCCTCAGTTCTTTATCTTCCACAACTTCCATTTAACCTAATGTCTGTTAGCAAGTTAACCAACAACTTTCAATGTTCAGTAACTTTTTATCCTGATTCTTGTGTCTTCCAGGATTTGGCTACGAAGAAGACGATTGGTAGAGGACGTGAGGAAGGGGGGCTGTATGTACTTGAAGATGCTTCTTCAGTTGCTTGCACAAGTGTTGCGTCCCCACATCAAATCCATTGTCGTCTTGGTCATCCTTCTCTACGTAGTCTTCAAAAGTTAGATTCTAGTTTTCAATCTCTTTCTAGTCTAGAGTGCGAGTCATGCCAACTTGGCAAATTACATCGTGTTAGTTATACACCTCGAGTCGTTAAACGATCAGCATCTCCTTTTTTATTAGTTCATTCAGATATTTGGGGTCCATGTCATGTGGTTTCCAACTCAGGTTTCAGATATTTTGTTACTTTTGTCGATGACTATTCCAGAGTTACTTGGTTATATTTAATGAAAGATCGTTCAGAATTATTTTCTATTTTTCGTGCATTTATATCTGAAATTTATACTCAATTTGGCATGCGTGTTAAAGTTCTGCGTTCTGATAATGCTAAGGAGTATTTTTCCACATCCTTTTCTGAGTTTATGACTCAACATGGTATGATCCATGAATCTTCCTGTCCTGATACTCCACAACAGAATGGTATTGCTGAACAGAAGAATAGGCATTTATTGGAAGTTACTAGATCCATGTTATTTGAGATGAAGGTACCGAAAACCTTTTGGTCTGATGCTGTTCTAACTGCATGTTATCTCATTAATCGCATGCCTTCTTCTATTCTGCAAGGTGGTATTCCTTTTTCCACCTTGCTTCCTAGTGAACCACTGTTTGCCTTACCACCCCGTATCTTTGGTTGTGTCTGCTTTGTTCGTGATCATCGACCTGGAGTATCAAAACTTGATCCCAAGGCACTCAAGTGTATGTTTATGGGTTATTCCCGCACTCAAAAGGGATATCGTTGTTATTCTCCATTATTGAGAAAATATTTTGTAACAGCTGATGTTTCATTTTTTGAATCCACTCCTTATCATAATGTTCCAATTGATGTGTCTGAATTAGATGAAGACTTGTATTTGACCACCATTCGGTCTACTATTTCCAATGTTTCACCAGTATCTACAGAGAAACCACCTCCTCTCCAGGTTTATACACGACGTCATCGTGATGCTACTACTGCTCCCCCTGCTCCTCATGTCACTACTACGTCGACTTCAGCTCCAGATCCGCCATTAGCTGTCCCTCCTCTTGTATCTGATCTTGATCTTCCTATTGCTCATCGCAAAGGTACACGTACTTGTACTCAACATTCTATTGCAAATTTTATTTCTCACTCTTCTGTGTCTCCTACTTTTCGAGCCTTTTTAACTACTGTTAACCAATATCCTATCCCCAAGTCAGTTGCTGAGGCATTACAAAGTTCTGGTTGGAGGACAGCAATGGAAGAAGAATTACAGGCTCTTGAGATTAATCAAACTTGGGACTTAGTACCACTTCCTCTAGGCAAAACTGCTATTGGTTGTCGATGGGTGTATGCTGTAAAAGTTAACCCCAATGGTTCTCTTGCTCGTTTAAAAGCAAGACTTGTTGCAAAAGGGTATGCTCAGGTGTATGGGGTTGACTATTTAGACACATTTTCTCCTGTTGCCAAACTTACTTCTGTTCGTATTTTGATCTCTCTTGCTGCAACGTATAATTGGCCTTTATTTCAGCTTGATGTTAAGAATGCTTTCTTGAATGGCACTCTTCATGAGGAAGTTTATATGGAGCAACCTCCAGGGTTTGTTGCTCAGGGGGAGTCTGGACTAGTTTGCAAATTAAAAAAATCTTTATATGGTTTGAAACAATCTCCACGAGCATGGTTTGGAAGGTTTTCTGAGGTTGTATTGTCTTTTGGGCTATCAAGATGTGGAAATGATCATTCTTTCTTTTATAAACAATCAAGGGGAGGCAAACTATTCTTGATTGTGTATGTTGATGATATTATCATCACGGGAGATGACTTGGTTGGTATAGCTGAGTTAAAAGCCTATCTTCAGCAACAGTTTCAAACTAAGGACTTAGGAAAATTGAAATATTTCCTAGGAATCGAAGTGGCACAATCACAAAAAGGTGTTGTTCTGTCACAGCGAAAATATGTCTTGGATTTGCTCACTGAGACAGGTATGTTGGGATCAAAGCCTCTTGATTCACCCATGGAACAAGGGGTTAAATTAGTTGATGATGGAGGAGAAATTCTTAATAATCCTGAGAGATATAGAAGACTGGTAGGTAAGCTGAATTATCTTACAGTTACTCGACCAGACATTGCTTTTCCTGTCAGTGTAGTAAGCCAGTTTTTGTCTTCCCCTCGTACATCTCATTGGGATGCAGTTATTCGGATATTGAGGTATTTGAAGAAAGCTCCGGGAAAAGGAATTCTCTACCAAAACCATGGTCATAACAGAGTTGAAGGTTTTTCTGATGCTGATTGGGCTGGGTCTCCAGATGATAGAAGATCAACTACTGGATATTGTACCTTAGTCGGAGGAAATCTGGTATCATGGAAAAGTAAGAAACAAAGTGTTATTGCTCGCTCTAGTGCTGAGTCAGAATATAGAGCCATGGCACAAGTGACGTGTGAATTAGTGTGGATTCGACAGTTATTGACTGAGTTAGGCTTTAAAGATTTAGTACCCATGACTCTGTGGTGCGATAATAAAGCTGCTGTGCATATAGCTTCCAACCCCGTGTTTCATGAGAGAACAAAACACATTGAGGTTGATTGTCATTTTATCCGAGAGAAGTTGCAAAATGGAGTAATTCTTCCCAGTCATGTTCGAACCAATGAACAACTTGCAGACATCTTTACTAAGTCCTTGGGTAATGGGAGGATAGAATATATTTGTAACAAGCTAGGCATGATTAATATTTACGCTCCAGCTTGAGGGGGAGTGTTAGGAGTAAGAAGGGTAAATTAGTCTTTACCACTTTTAGGGTTATTTTTTATGTATATATATTAAAGTTTATTGAATAATACAAAGTAACTTTTCTCTACACAATTTATGCAAGCAAGATAGAAGTTTGGAATGTTCATGCAAATTATCAAGTGCTACCCAAAGTCGCTGTGAGAGAGAGGGGGGGGGCATTTATGTGATAGTTGTGAGCTGTAAGCATAATATTGACAGGAAATGCTAGTGTGTTCAAGGAGACAGCCCTTAGCCCTTCTGCTATTAGCTTGGGTAAGGTTAACTTCTTTACAATATTCAAATATCAAATCGCATCTCTACACAAGGTACTTGATTCAAAACACTCCTTGCTACCAATTTACCTCCCCAGTTATCAAATGTTTACACTTCAATCTAAAGAAAAGTCCCAGCTTACAAAAGAGCATTTAAACAGTAAGCCACATCTTTATTTCATAGCTTAATCTTTTTATCACTTGTCAATTTTTCCACAAAATTCTACACCGTCGTGAATGCACATTTTGAATAGACAAAAGGAGAAAGAAGCCCTAAAGCATTGATTGGCAGTATCATAAAGTTAAAGAGAGTTCATAAGCCTTGGCAAGAAAGAAATAGGCAGGCTTTTAAAAATGAGGAAAGCTCTATAGGTGCTGTAAAAGATATTGGCTTACCACCTTTTTTTTTTCACATTGTGGTGGCAGTTCTTTGGACACCAAATCTTTTTTTTTATTTTAAGGTAAATATGAGCTTATAGGTGGTAATTAGTAAATAGGAGGCATCCCCTTGGTGCTTTTAATAGACTTACTAATCAAAATATAAAACAACAGAGTATAACCTTGAATTATGTAACTAGAAATGTCATTTCTCACTATAGTAGTAATCAAGAAAAATATGTAGCATGCATATTAGAGTCACTATACCCAGGAGAAGCACAAGATCTGATCCAATTAACAATAGCCCTATAGTGTGCATGTACATGTGTGCACACCTGTGTAAGCACATGATCACATGCATGTGCACGCCGAAGCACATGTTCACAACACACAAAAATGCCCATTTAAATGGAGAGAGATCTGGCAGGGGAATAAACTGGCAATATATTTTCTCTAGATAACAGTGGATTTTGCTGAGAGAAAAAGTTCCAGTACATCAGTATATAAGAGAACAAAACAAAAGAAAAACAAACAAAAATGAAGCATTAGAAGATATACAAAATCAGAATATGATTCTAAAAGCCGGTTAAAAGGTGCCAACACAGAAGCAACCAAAGATTCCAAACCCTACATTTTGTTGCTTTCTTTCCTAAGGCATCCCATGAGACAAAGGTGCCACACTTCAGAACTTCTTAGAAATTGATCTCTCCTAATTAGGCATGCAACAGTTAAGAAACTGGATGGCATGTTTTGGCAAGAACCAAACTACCTTAGACAAGCCAAAGATTTGATGTAAAAGGTTGGAAGCGAAGTTAGAAAGAAGAAAGAGATGATCAACATTTTCCTTTAAAAGTTTTCACAGACAACTCCATTCTATGAAAAATCAAATTCCGTTTCCTGAGATTCTCAATTGTAAGAATCTCATTCCAATTTGGTGTGCATTTATTATGAAACTTACACTTCCAAGTAATGGAATTTGATTCTCACATATCGGCGTTGTATGTGTAAGCATTTGGGTGAAATGTCAAGGAACAAGGAAGCTTTGGTTGCAGATTGTTATCATTTAAACAATGAAATGATCATTTGCAACATTGACTTTGTGGGCCAAGCCCAAAGTTAGGAGTTCGAAGATTTCTGATGCTTTTAAGGATGCTTTTGCTTGGAACAAGGGAAGAGATGGAATCTTTTCTGTAAAGTCTTACTACAAGCTGCTCGATAAGGAGATTTGTGAATAGAACAAATTTTCATTAGAAATCGATTTGGAAAATGAGGATTCCAATAGAGTTTCTCTTTTTGCTTGGGAAGCAACCTAGGAACAAATCCTTACTTTAGAAATGAGGCAAAGTACTGGTTAATAGGTGTCTCCTCAGCAAGAGGAGATAGTGCGTGCGTCATCTCCTCCTTCATTTTGTTCTTGGACAAGAATGGTTTGGACCGTTTCCTATACATGCACCATGTTATCTCGGGTTATCAGACGTTTTATTGAGCAAGAACTTTGCGCATGGTAGGGCATTTGTTTATAGCACAACAATTAGGATTAAATCAATTCCCCCGTGTCTTTTGGATGATTTGGAAGGAGCGGAACAAGAGAGCTTCCGATGGAGAGAAATCTTCCATTCTATTTTATTGAAAGTTGGCTTAAAGTCACATACTTTTGGTATAGTGCAAACTTGCATATAGATGTAAATTACTTGGTTGATTAGTCAATGATTTATTTGGTATTTGAGCTCCCTTTTGGTTTTGGGAGTTGATTTGTATATGGCTTTAGTTTTTTGGGCTCCTTTTATACATGGGTTGCACCCCCTTGGTGCCTTATAGGTGAAATATATAATCTATAAAAAGAAACTTAACACTTTCCTGAGGATTTTAAGTTATTCAAATTACCCTTTGTTCCAACACATGTTATCTCATCATATAGTTTCAAGTACTAACATCAACATCTCACATATGATTTTGTGCTAATCAGCATAACCATCACCCACATGGGCAAAAACACTCTATTAACTCATAGTTGTAATTCCTTTTGCGAGTAATATCATTGTGATAAAAGGGTGCCATTACTGCTGAAAGTCAAGATCAAAAAAGTTCAAGAGAAACTTTGGATCCAAAGAGCTACCTACCAACACACTACCAAAAAAGGAGCAATACAAGGGACTAAGAGAAGTATACAAAACTCATTTGAAGAGGAAAAAAGCGAGTATAATGCATAAGAAGACGAATCCATCTGGCATGCGACTTAGTAAAAGCAATTTCAATACTAGGGCTTAACATCCTCATCATTATTTAGCCAAAAAAGAGGTGGTATATCAAAAATCGTGATCTAAAGATATGCTACAAAATAATAATATAAAATAATCAATTCTCACATCTAAGTGCTAAACAAATGATTGCGAACAAAGGCTCTCATAACCGTTGTTAAGCATCAAAAATTAGATCCATGTAGGCTTAGGGCCTGTTTGGCAACATGCCAAACAGTGCCAGATTCTGATTTTTTTTGTTCCCAGAATCAGTTTGGGACGATAATCGCGTTTGGTAAAATTTTTGTTCCCGGGAACAATTTTGGACAAGATTTGAGAATAAAAAAAAAATTGATTCTCCATCCGAGAATCAGAAAAAGAATCAAAATGGTGAAACCCTTGCTCTTCCCTTTCGTCATCCCGGTTGCCGTTCGCCACTGCCCGCCGTCGCCCGCCGCCGCCGCCCGTCGCCGCCTGCCGCCGCCGGTCGTCAGTCCGGCGAGGTCACTGGAGGCTCGACAAGCTAGGGCGAGGTCCGGCGAGCTCACCGAAGGCAAGCCCAGCCATCGGGGAGGCTCGGCCTCGCCAGATCTGGCCTGGCCCAGCCTCGCCAGTGGTTGGGTGAGCCTTGCCCAGTTGCTAGTGAAGCTCACCTGGCCACCGGCAAGGCTCGCCCAGCCCTGCCAGTGGCCAAGCTAGCCTCGCCAAGGCTAGGCGAGGCCGGCCTGGCCACCGGCGAGGCCAAGCCTCGACGGGGCTGGGCGAGCCTCGCCTAGCTGCTAGCGAGGCTCGGCCGACGAAGGCCGACCTCACCGAGGGCCGGCGACGCTCCGGTGAGCATCGCCGGCCAGATGAAGAAGAAGAAGAATAGGAAAAAAGGGAAAAAAAAAAAGGGAAAAAAAAGAAAAAAAAAGAAAAGAAAAAAAAAGTAAAAAAATTATTTAAAAATTATTCAAAAATTAAAATAAATTAATTTGGAACATAATTAATTAACACGGTATCAAACGCAATTCTATTCCAAAATCAAAAATTTTGAACAGTTACCAAACGCACTTTTTTACTCAGAATCAGTTCCTGGGAATATAATAAAAAATAATCATTTCTAGTCAGAATCAGCTCCCGGGAACAGAATCGTTACCAAATGCGCCCTTAATTCACTGTCATCCAAGCACCCACCAGTTAGTTTTTTGCTCATTTTCTTCAAATTTCTAAGTTTCCATTCTCATCCTTAGCTTGTTGACCTTAAACATAACACAGAAAAGAAGAGTTTCAGTTACTACATTGAGTTCAATGAGTGGAATTTGGTAATATAAACAAGTCTAACTTCCCCTAGGCTCTAATAGTAATATCAGTAGGTAAAAACAGTTGAATATGATTCTCTGGTACAAAAATTGACTCTTGCAATTAAGAGGGGATATATGCTAAAGATCAAATTGGGCAGTAAACTCTTTCCTTTTAAATTGAGAACATATCTCTACACCTGCTAATTATAATGTGAATAAATTAAACATTCTATATCTAAATCTCCATGTACAGTACACTTAAAGCTCAAACTTAGATCAAGTTCAAGTTTCGAACCAATGATTAATGACCAACAATTTTCATTATACATATATAGGAGAGATTGCCAACTTGTTAAATCAGACTCAAATCAGATTTTACTTTGCCCTTTCCAGCCACTTAATGTTGGCAATTCATATCATGGCATATGATATGTTCATATGAAGAATCAACATTAGGATGTTCTGAAAAATATGGCATGTCTCCAGATGTGCAAAGCATAATTTACTGTAACAAATTCTTATCTCTGTCTAATCACCTCCAGGACTATTCTCTGAGATGCATGAAACTTAATTATTTGGGAAAAAGGCCAAATGCAAAGATAATAACGTGTACCTGCAGATGATTGAGGACAACCAGCAAAAGTTCTTTTCTAGCACCACAAACAACTATTGATACACTCTTCATATGCTATCACTAAACAAACTAGCAAACTAAGATTTTAAAAACCAATTGAAAAAGCCGAGGTCCTATAGCAGCATAAGAGCTCAAAAAATAAGCCATACCACTTCACCCAAAGAATTAACAAGAAACTGATGGACTGTAGGAGTGGTACTAGCACCATCAAGAAGAGTAAAAATTCCTCCTGAGAAGAAGAGTCGACACATAGATAAGCAAACGAAAACAGTTAAATGAAGAAAATTGAAACGCCATCTACCGCTCTGTATTAATAGTACCACTTGCCTTGGTCACTAACGAGGTTTGACAGCAAATCAAACCTCTCATGAGGTATATTAAAAGCATCAGCCCACTACTTATGCATGATTGAAAATGATGTCCAAATGACATGAAGTAAAATGTTCAATGTTCAAAGCCTGTTGAGCAACTTGATGAAGTTCATTTTTTTCTGTAGACAGAAAGAGATTGATAATCTGATGAGGCATTCGGCTGATAAAGATTCTCAAAAGTTCGTTCTGATTTCAATATGAGAATTAAAACAGACTAGCAAATGCGTTGGGTGACACTTTGAAAGCAATTGATGAATAAAAGGAAAACTACTCTCAAAATCAGATCACAAACTGAAGTTGACATTTTAGTATTCTCATTCCACCGCAAACATGGATACTTGGAATAACTAAGCCTGTTTTTGGAATGTGATGCAACCAGAGCATATTCTCAGAATTTTCATCCCCAATGACATGTATTATTTTCACTGAAAAAATATTTTGTCAAAAAAAAAATTGAAAACATTTTCTATGAAAATGGAAACTAAAGGTGCTTTCTAAAACTAAGCAAGCCTTAAATAGTCAAGAACAAAAACAACGTGTGAAGCATGCGACAATGTTTAAAATTTTGCAACGGATTTGCCTCACAATTTTCAACATCTGAACAAAATAGATTTCTAGAGGTTTTTACTGAAAGCTAGCATGAAAATTACAGGTTGGGTTCGAAGCATGAGGCATCGTGTTGTTCAGGCTTATGGCGACTCTTGAAAGTCAACTCAAGCATTAAAAAATTTCAGCAGGAAAGTTCTTCCATCATGTAAATTTCAAAGTCATTTCTAAGAAAACTGCCCCAAAATTGCTCTACCTTAACTATCCATTTCTTTTTGAAGGATGATGAGAATATCTTAAGTTAATAAGCATTTTACTTTCCTTATGACCAAACAAAGTTAGATACCACCGAAACAAATATCAGTCCACATGAACAACCTTAATATAATCGTAACATCAAGTACAATCACCACCACATAAACTAGAACAGAATCTAGATTTCCACGCTTATCACCTTCACTCACTCTTGGTTTTTCCTGTAAAAGACCAATTCGTCAGTTCGACATCATCTTCTCATATAAGACTTCCAAGCACTTCACACACTGAATAGAACAATGAAAGAGCTTTCTCGATTCAAAGCGATTATCAGGAGAGACGGCCGATCGACCGCCTTCGAAGTCATCTGTGACCACGGTCAGCAAACCCTTCTCCGGATTCCACTCCGCCATCTCCAGAAAGAACGGCCAAACGGGGAGCGGAACCTGAGAAGCCAAAGCGGGCCATCGGAACTGAAGCTAAAACGGAAGCGCGCGCTGTCGGAACATTTTCGCATCATCAGGAACAACCATTCGCCAACTACCCACCAAAACGGATGTAAACCGTAGAAAGACAACAAAGAAACTGAACCATATCTAAACTGGAGAGTCGATCGATAACGCTTGGAAGCGGAATAGAAGCGACCCATGAATGTGCATCCATAGCTCCAAAAAGACAACAAAGTGCTTTGAAAAAAACTCGAAATTGTTAACACAATGATCATTTGTAGCGGTTTCCAATTGATCGTGTTGCGATCCCATTAAAGATAAAGAGAGATTTCGGTTGAGATAGGATTTTGTTGGGAGGAAGAGAGAAAAGAAAGGGGGGGGGGGGGGGGTTCGTGTATGCTGTGCTCTTTATTCCAATAATCTCACCCAAACCGAACCAAACAAAACCGTGTTTTCGGTTTGGGTCCTATATTTTTGGGTCACCATAAACATGCCATTGAGTATGAAGGAACCTTACCTGAACGGAACTGTTAACACTCCTAATTGAGACCATAAGCATATATTTATACAAAGTTCAAGTGTACAAAAGAAGAAAGCCAAAATTATAGAACATTGCACAATCAATGGACATTTTCTATCATTCTATTTCCTATACCTTACCTGGTTAAAGACACAAGATATCCTCAGCTAAAGAAAAAACACAAAATACCTTGTGATTATCTGTTTGCTTAACTTCATGGATCAACCCGAGTATGCCCGATCACTTCCAAGCATTTGCAATTGATTGGACACAGAAGCTTGAACCAGATGATCTTTGAAATTTGCAGTCAGTAAGCTGATATGATTGGATCTGATGCATACGTCAGTTCCGGTTTTTCATCCCTACGATCATGAACATAGCACTTAGTCAAAGAATCGGGATTGTGAACATGAAAGGTCCAAACACGAGCACGAGAAGATCACACAAACTTCCTGCAACA
This sequence comes from Eucalyptus camaldulensis, assembly GCA_019915185.1. Taxonomy (NCBI): domain Eukaryota; kingdom Viridiplantae; phylum Streptophyta; class Magnoliopsida; order Myrtales; family Myrtaceae; genus Eucalyptus; species Eucalyptus camaldulensis. The sequence goes on along the minus strand of JAHSVA010000013.1, from coordinate 9,395,809 downwards.
AATGGTTCTTGCAAAAAAGTTTACATAGTTATGCATGCAGGTCTGCATTTATAAGCACTTAGTCCATCCTTTATCGTCTCGTGGGTGCTCAAAAAGCAGAGACAGAGCTGCATCACTTGTCACCACAGATGCACGTAAAAAGTGTCTATTGATAATTAATTAGAACGGCATGACCATTTGCGAAAGCCAGAGCAATTTTAGTGTTTGCAATCCAAGATTTGGAAAGTTCATTCAATGAAACACGTCTCTCTATGCAAAAGTTGTCACAGGATCTGCATACTACCTATCTGACATTTCTTCTTGATTACCTTACATCGCACTAAAGCAAGCCATCCAAACTGCCTAACCTTAAAATCGAGCACACAACTGCAATCTCACATAAATCACCGGCGGTGTTCTTGTGATATGCACAGTATACATCATTTATGTAGACCAACTCGCATTAAGCCGCCTCCTTTTCATTTATGCATGTACTAGCGAACACGGAATAGATTTAAAGAATGCGAACTGCAACCTTGAAGTAGGGCATATAAAATCTAAACAAGAGGCATACTTACCTTTGGATCACTTTCAAAATTCCTGTGCCCAATTGCATTGGCACCCCCATGATGATGCATTCACTGACACCTTCAATTTTTTCAGCCTTACCACTTGCAGAAGCGTGGAACAGGTGATCAGATGTTTTCTCGAATGAAGCCAACATCAAAACGCTTTTGTCCATTTTCTGTATGCCGAACCTTGTAATGCCAAGAACTTCACCCTGATAATTCACATCAGACTCTAAGAACACACTAGGCCAACAAAGAACAAATAAATAGCACATTAATCAGCAAAGTACTGGTTAATTCTCCCTCACAGTCACTGTGCACTGGATTAAAAAACTTCCCTCTAGACCACATAAAATATTGGAGCATGTCTTTCCAAAAACTTTTACTTATGTGAGACACTGAATTCACTACCACCCTTATCTAGTGTTAATAATTAATTCTCTCCGCGTATGACACCATATTGACTATGCTTACTCACCCGAAAAGTCATTAGATCTGCCAAAAGCATCATATGGCGTATGTCTATGCTCATGCCATGATTCGACATGATGAACTGTATCTCCTCAATGATGCACCTTCTAGCAGCTTCTATTCCAAGCGTCTGCTGTATCTCAATGATATGATTACTTTTCGTTTTCCGACCATCAACACCTTCGGTGCCCATGACTTCTTGCAGACCCGTGCTGCAAGAGTTCAATCATACAGAAAATTTGTAAGCAATTCTTGTTTCCCATTTTCAATGCATAATGTGCAAGTAAGAGAAATCCTATGAAAGTTACATGAAATTATAAAAATGACACGAAGAAAGAGAGCTTTTAGAAAAAATGAAACAGCAGTCATATCCTAAGCATTAGTATTCTAATGTGGAAACTAGAAAAAAAATTGGAGTTCTCTCTGAGAGAAAACTCTATCTATTTTCTTTTCTATTGCAAGAACTCAACAAACTCCAACAACAAATAGAAGCATAAGTTTCTGTCAATCGAAATGAGATTTCGACATCCAATTCCTGCACTAATACCCATGACCTCTTGCTTGTCTGCATGGACTTTGATATGTTTGGTGAATGGTGACAATTGGACTAGTATTACGGTGTGAGTGTAAATATCGTAGACACTGATTATATATCATTGAGTAGTTTAAGACCTCCTAAGTTGTAACTATCAACATAAATACGTCTGACACGGCATCTGATACCTACCTCATGTGAAGATTGGTTGCATGTGCCTGTAGTTTAAAAATGTTGTACATACATAAATATACAATTTATTTTTTAAAAAGTAATCTGCATAATTGTCTTCCTATAAGGCAATATCCTAACAACTCACCCTTCCACTACAAGACTATACTTCTCCCTCTCCTTCACCTTCCCTTCCTTGTCCTTATATTTTTCTTTCCCTTTGTTTACCACTGCACACTCAACCGTCTTGATTCCCTGTCAACCAAAAATCAACATAGAGAAAGTTTAACATCCACAGAGAACTATAAGGACGAACTAGCATCATTCATTCATCCAAGTGTTCAAATGTACATTAAGGTTCTCACCTTCACTATGACATTTGGAAGCATATTCTTGAGGGAATGGAGCTCAAAATGAAGTTTACCTCTATCAACCAGAGGAACAACTTCCAATTTTGTAACATCCAAAACATTAATTTGCTGTATAATGAACACATGCATCAGATGTCATTAACACTGGGAGTTCATAGACAGCCAAGCTACAAGAAGAAATACGCACCAGCTGCTTCGGTTTAATTTTTGGAGTTTGCGTAATTGACTCTCTCACAGTATTAGCATCTATACATAACTGTGAGTCTTCAATTCTATTCATGTCAAGCGTGATGACTATTGACCCTAATCTTGAAGTCATAACAGTCTTTATGCTCTTTGCAATCTGCAAAAATAGAGATTATCCAAATGGATCATCAAGCTCCAGTTTCATTATTTGGGAGGCAAACAGAATGTTGCATTTGTCTGCCTTCAAGAAGATGCAAAAAAGATGATTTGACTGACCAGAAGGCTTTTGAACAATAAGCTCTAACAAGAAAGACAGGTTCACCAATCGCATATATAGCTAGTCAGAAACAACATACTTCATTGATTAATTCCGAAGTCCAAAAAAATAGCGGATAAAGTAGATTCAAAGTCCACTGGGCAGGAGCTAAAATGTGGTGACGCTGCAAATTATAACCCTTCATGGATGCATAAAAGTGATTTAACAAAAAAAGCAACCAACTTTTATTGCTAAAGCACAAAGAATATGGAGGAGTTCAAAAAAAAAAAAAATGCTGCTCCTAGGCAGTAGACAGGCTAACTTAAACCTTCTCAACTCTAGGAGAAGTGCCCGAAGACCATGCTGTAAGGTTCAGAAGTGCATGATAACTAAAGCATGCTACTTGCTTTTTCCCTCAGCATGAAAATGTGCATGATTAGTAAAGCAAGGTTCTGCTTACACTAAAAGCTCATATAACCCAAACATTGGAGGAAGGAACTGGTGAAAGGGACCACCTTATTCCCAAATTCCTAAAGAAAGCCTAAGAAGAGACTGCCGTAACGTAAAAGGATATGTCTCATATAGAACTTCCAGAACGGCAATTCCAGCAATACAAGCCAAACGATTATAAGATTGATGAGAAAGGGTAAGGATACCCCAAATCTGACTGCCTTATTTGGCCCCCAAGAGCTGGTACGCTCCGTCTGATAGTCGGAGGAAGGGGGCAGGGGCGGATCTTTTTCTTTTTCCTTTTTTCGAAAAAATTGAAAATTGAAATGCCCTTTTCTTTCTCCCCCTCTTGCTTCTTTTAAGGACGTGTTTAACGTTGGACTACGAATCTTTTGAATTTTTATTTCTTGACAAAAATCTTGTGAATTAATAGGTTAATTTTCAGGCCCGATGCAAAACAGAGGAAACCCTCGTTCGACTTTATTCCCCTATCAATTTCGTTTTATTTTCCCATTTCATTTTTCTATTATGTACCTCCTATTTTCTCGTGTCAAAGAGGTTGTAAGTTCTTTAAAATGTGCATGATCGTCTACCGACCAGTCCCGAAAAGCACTAGATTTTGTTATAATCTTCGTTTTTCCGGTGGAAGAAAGTTAACAATGCTTGACACTGCAAAGATTGATCGAATCAATGGTCAGTTATCTTCGGAGAGTACCAATGGTTTGTTCTTTGAAATTCCTTACAAGAATAGTGGGAGTCAAGGAGTTTCCTTTCACGTTTGTCTCCATTTTTGCTAAGCAAATGAATATTGATGAGACTGAAGCATATGCTACGAATACGTTACCGTATACCTCATGTTCATTCATTTTTTGCATTGCTTATACCTGGTATGAACTTTTGATAATTGTTCTACAAATTATCCAGAAATAAAATCGCAAGAATTCTTAAAACGAACAAAAGTGCAAAAAAAAAGTTCCTGGCAGAACAGCACAGCAACGCGAAAAAAGAAAAGAAAAAGAAGATGAAAAAATGAAGGAGAAAAGCAGCTCATCGAAAAAAATCGTCAATTTTAGGCATTTCTTTTACGAAATGTTATTGCTTTTTACAAACTTTTCTCTTTTTGTTGCAAACAAGAATTTTGATCAAGTGGGTTCTGCTGTTGTAGACAAAAACGATGTGCTCCTGCATGCAAACGTGCGTCGTCACTAATTAAGAAAAAAAAGAGAGGAAAATCTATAAGTTAAGAACCAATCGAGTGGTCTGCCCATTCGTGCCTTGATCTTCGGACTACATGTAGCCCGCATGCACGCTTATGCATTGAGATCATATGAGGTTCCTGATGGATCAAATCGCTGCATTTTTTATCTATTGGTAAGTGTGATACATGTCTGTAGCTCTAGATTTTCGATGGAACAAATAAAGCCTAGATAAATTCCAGAATAGTGATCTATATTGAATTGCCAACTAAGATCAGTCACAGAAAAAGCGAATGATTTGAAATAAATTTTTTCAAAAAATAATTGTTTATATGGTTACAAAAATGAACGAACATGAGAAATCCTTGTCGAGCACGAAAACATTTGGATACTTGAGACATATTTCATTGGTCGATTATTTCAAATAATACAAATGATCATTTTTAAAAAGATTTTAAATCATTTATCTTTTCATGGAACAAAAGGAGCCTCAGTTCACGTAATCTACAAATAATGTCATATATGGTATAATGTGTTCAAGTTTGTCTAAGAAACAATATTATTTAATTCAGGCCCACATGTTCAATGGTAATCTCGTTGCATACCCCAACAAAACAAAGTGCCCTAATGGGAGGACTCATGGAACATTGCATCAATGTGAATGTGGTGGTGGATTCAATTGAAATTGTAATTTGGAAAAAAACAATGTGATTATTCTCATTTACTTTTGCATTTTAAAAAATATGCTAATAAATTATTCAAATCAACATCTCACAAAAGCAAATATTCACGCATGCTTAACATGTTGAAACGATAGGCCAAGCCCGAAAATATGGCCAAGCCATTTGCCATCATCACCCAACTTCAGACACTCGACTGGATAGAAATACTATCACTAAGTCATGTGCCATCATTCGCCCAAAATCCAACCCCTTTCCATGCACTTTTTTTTCCCCAATTTGTGATGATTGCGTATCAAACTTATTCTCTAGTCAAGCGGCCAATGTCATTCATGTCTATTTTTATCCTCATGACACTTTTGGATGGATCACTAAGTCTTGTTACCAAAAAATGTGCAGGCCATGTTTGATCTGGCCATTTCTCATATCTGCAATGCAGAGGAATTATGCCCATTGCAAAACTTCATGTGCTTGGCTCGGCATCTGAAGAGTATGGAGATCATTGGTTCACAGCTCATTCCTTGGATGGCGACGGATGTAAGCTCACCATGCCAATGCTGCTTTTACCAAGAGATGCACTCCTGCTAGAGAAGATGGTCATTAACGTCAAGGCCAATGGAAGACACCAATTGAAATTTCTCAAGTCTTTGCCACGGCTGGTTCCGCCCTAGTTGCAATCTTACCAGTAAAGTCTCGTTGCAAACCGCCCAATAGGAGGAAGTGGGTGGACAAGAATAATTTGGACAGTTTCCTATGCTTGCACCAAATTATCTTTGGGTTATTGGAGCTTTTATGGAGCAAGAAACTTAGTATTCTTGCCACTGGCATCCTTTCAAAAAAAGATTAAAAAAAAAAAAAAAAACAACCCAGAAGCTCAACATTGAACTAAATGAGCTACATCAATTTTCATAACAAATTATTTCCTATCGATCGTGTTCAATTTTCCATCTAAAATATCTCATCTTAAAGTGAAAATTACCTGTTCTAGGTAAAGGACATAGGATCTTGAATTTGAATTTAAGTAGTCAACCGAGTCAAGACATTGTGATCAAATCATCATTGACAATTCAGAAACTTGTACATAGATCTGAAAAACCTCCCAAGTAGGAAACCATATTCCACACTAATAGATCTAATGATAGGCAGTGGGCCCAAGGGAGTCCATTTGGGAGAGTCCCAACGAGGAATTATAACTATTAAGGACTTGCTCCATGAAACTAAAGAGAACCGATAGGAACCTTAATGATACTGATTAGAACAATACTCCAGCACGCGTTTCTAGACTAATCAAATGTCTGCTGAATAGTTCACCATGTTTTCACGTTGAAACGGTAATAAACCCAAACATGTAGGAAAGTTCAGAGTACCTAAAATTCTAAATCTTCTAATAGCTACACACCCACGGAGAGAACTATCTACACACAAGCATAGACACTCACAGAACACTTTCCCCAACCAACGGCCGTATAGGCTCTCTTAATCTCCCAAGAAAAGAGCAGAACGTCTGTACAGCAGGCTAACCCAGACAGACCAAATTCTCCTTTAAGTGCTTCAACTGCAGTATAGGTAGAAGGAGCACTCAGGGCAAACAACAAAAGCTTCGGATAATTGTGCTGTATTGAAGTCAGAGGTGTCATCTCTGAAGTGACCAGTAGAAGTGAAATCTAGAACTTTTACAAGATAACTTTACCTAGTATAGTTGTTTAATTGAACAGTCCATTAATTTCAGGCAATACTGATTTCTGCCATCAGATCCATTTATTAAGAAGGACTGCTCTATGGAAGCGAGAAAGGAAAGAAGTAGTCATTGACTGAATCTGATAGACTATACTGCTAAATATATGATCTGAACAGACAGGAGGCTTACAACATTTCCAATTAGAAAGACAACAAATATACTAAAGCACAAAACCCTCATCTTCATCTCCACTGCAAAGGATATTGAAACATTGCTTTGAAGAATTTGAGAGCACTACGAATGAATCTTGACCATCGTCAGTTAAAACAGTTTCCTAGTGCAAGAAGAAGAAGAAGAAGAAGAAGAAGAAGAAGAAGAAGGTAAATATAACAAGAGATTAAGGTTAAAGAGTCAACAATCAACAAATCAACAACTCACAGCTGACACCAAACATAAGTTTTCAAAGAAGAAGAAGAAGAAGAAGGTAAATATAACAAGAGATTAAGATTAAGGAGTCAACAATCAACAAATCAACAACTCACAGTTGACACCAAACATAAGTTTTCAAAAAACCTTCCACAAACCCATATTGAAGCTGTTGAATAAAATCCTAAGTTTGAGAAAAGAATTATTTTAGTAGACCAGACTAAAATAATTACTTAACTGCAAACAAAGCATAAGATAGAACATGAAAGGTATGAACAATAATATAATGTCCATTAAGAATCAAGATCGAGAAGTTAGATAAACTTTTTCAGTTGAAAGATGCATACTCTATTCACTTGGGCATCCTCCTCCCAATTGAGACACACCCCAGCTGCCGCATGGGACTTAAGCTTCTTAACAGTTTTCCATTCTGCTTAATATTTATACCGAGTTAGAAAAAAATATACCACAGTACATATAACTGCTGCAAGCACTAGCATATAACAAGCAGCACGATGCATATCCACGGTTCCATAAAGACGACTAGATTGGTAAGATAACATTCATATGTAAAAATAAGATCTTCAAAGCAAAACATAATCCATGAAGTGGATAATGATTAGTAAATTGGTAGACATCGCAAAGAAACTTTATGGCAGCAGCATCAGCCAAGTTCTGAGCAATTGTACCCATGACCAAACAGCTAGCTTAACGAGTAACTGGTAATCTACGAACTATTCCACCCACAATCATAATGAAGGCACATACAAATTCTATCATTTAGGAGTCACCCGAACTATTACCTTCCTAATATGACCGAACTGGACATATGTCACTTTAAATAATAGAAAGAAACTAATAATTTGATGAAAATGAGCGTCCCATGGATAACTGCTTCTATATGCTGTCTTAGTCATCTTTGGATAGGAATGAACGATTCAATCTAATTAGTTGAATGGGTATATATAAGATACAAGATATCATGATATCATCTAAACCGAGGACTTTGTAAGTTTATGGCTATTCTTCTTAAAAATTATATGACATTGACAAAGATTATACATATTTCATGTATTGTACAAGTTATAAATGCTGCATTGGTCATGTTTGGATTGGAATGAACCATTCACTTTAATTAGTTAAATATGCTATTCATCTCTTGTCATTTGTAGACCTATTTAACGAAGGGGGCATGTTCGAAAAGAGTGTTCTAATAAGATCTGTTAAGGCTTTCGTGCTCAGATTGACCTAACTAGCAGTCCACTGTTAATTTGACATTGGCAGACAGGACCCATAAACATGGATTGCAATCTCTATAAGCAGCTAAATGTTTGTCAAGCAAGCTTGCTGTTTGCAATGCATCATGCAGCTTTTGAGCAATTCAGAATCTTTCCCAAGAGAGATTAGAGAAGAACACATTCTGAAGATAAGGGATTCTTGTAGTGAAACTGTACCATCTTCTAGTCCCAAGACAACTACTTTGCCATCAGGATGCTAGCATAATGATGGTTTACATTTACCTAGAATACATAAGAATAGTTAGATAATCCAGTATAACGACATACAATGGAATGTGCAAAGAAAAGTGATTTCATAAACAACAACAACAACAAAAACACACACACAGAGAGAGAGAGAGAGAGAGAGAGAGAGAGAATGAATAATTTGTTCACCATAAAATTAATAGACTAAGAGGAAAGACAGAGAACACACATAAACCAAGAAAATGATAATCAAGATTTGGGAAGTAAGGCAAACATCATTACAGTACACATTATATCTGACAGGGATATTGGTAGCTTGACATGGGATTTCTTTGGGCTAGTATATCATCTAAAGCTAGGGAATCTATATCTTTTTGGCAGCCTTCAATCCATTATCTCAATCCAGAAACGAATCTTATTGCTCGGCTTTGGAACCTCGAGGTGGAGTGTAACCATGAAAGCATACGTCAAGCAAGGATCACAAGTGTACAAGTATCTACAACTCATCTCAACAGAAACCACTCAAGGATTGGTTCAAGAAGCACTCAACAACATGTTTTTCATATCAAGAAGGCAACATGATGCATGCAGCATTCAGATGTTTCTGGAGAAAATATACCTCCTCTCTAAATTTTTCCAGTGAGAATAGATTACACAAACTACCAAGGCTAGGCACCTGATCCCAAGCTCTTACGAATTTGAATTACCAAAAGATAAAGTCGTACAAGAACTTAACATACTTGGATGCAGCTCCACCTACCCTCCTAGTCTTTTTGCTTTCTCCAACTCCTCCCTCCATGTATACATGTATGCAGCGTAGCTTGACATATATCCTATTCACAAGTAAGTTAAATTCCCAACAACAAACTTGATTAATCAAAATGATGCGACGAAATGCTCCTTTGTAATCAGAAGAAGATAAATTAACTTCAAGTAATACAAATTGTGCAAAACTTTCCAGACTAGACTCTACATTTTAACAATACAGAATGTGAGAAATCCTTGTAGGGAATGCTTAATCTGTACAAGAAGAAGAAGAAGAAGAGGAGCCAAAAGTAATATTACGCTCAATCAGTACAAGAAGAGGAAGAGCGGAGCCAAAAGTAATATTACATCGTGAGAGTCACTAACAGAAATTGAAGGAAAATATGTAGATGCCTGATGGCATTGAGATTGTATTTTGCAGGGGTTAAACCTGCCAACTCCAAGTGAGCATCAAGCATTTCTACATTGGACATAACTAGTCTATCTAGCATAAACGACATCCCCTCCAATTCAAGTTCTTTATCTTCATGAACACTTTGACTGGTGTACCGGAAAGGGCAAAAAGACGGCAATACAGGAGTAGGGTACACTTCCAGTTGGTCTAGATGATTGTCAGTTATGTTATGGAAATCTCCAAAGGCACCAATCTTGTCTAGAAGTTGATAGAAATCTATTGCGCCTGTAAATTAAAATCCCTTCATTCAACTAGTATCAGCTTGGGATTCTTTATTTGCAACTATGTCATCTCCAATTTTTCCCTCCCATTACCATCATTCACTCTTCATTTTTGTGTAAAACACCAACTCCTTAGTTTGATTTCATGTTCTCATTTAGAATTCCTTAACCTCTATATTCAACAACTCCCCATCAAATGCAATTTGAACTGGATTGGCAATTGAAGTGATTGATTTGGGGAAAAGGACCGTAGCACACTTAATGAAAAGCAACTGGGGAATAAGGCCAACGTGCATGCAGAGTCAGAACTTGCAATTGGGCAAAGAAAATGGCACACCTTGTACCTCTGCCGCAAGTGATAAAATCTAAGCACATTCAAAAATTGAAAGGCAAAAGAATAAGATAATTTACTCTTCCTTCCAAATACAGTTTAAAAAACCCAGCAAGTGTATGCTTTGAGAACACTTTTGGTTCCCACCTATATGACAAATTGAGTGATGCTAAAGCTTTTGAGTTTGAACTAGTAAAACTTATATACTATTTCTAGTCAACAATTGCTTTTTCGGTCTTTTAAAAAACAGGACACAACTACTTTTCATTAATAATTTATTATGATCATTGGAATGATGGTTATGCACTACCGAGCAGGAAAAGGAATGACCCTTAACCAGCTGCCTTTTCTTTCGTTTTTCAGTAGTTATTCTGAAGGCACGATGTGTATTTGCACCAGTCGTGATCAGGCAGAGTGGTGAAACGATGTAAACCAGATTCCTTGTGCTGAAGTTTGGAATGAACTTCCTTAACTCGAGGAAGAGGGAACAATGAAGTATCCATAAGTATGAACCAAACGAGTTAAATTTGAAATAAAAAACAATCTGCTCACCTGAAGGCACCAACTACCAATCAAAAGCTTAGTCGCATTCTGCAGCTTCTGAAGCAATCCCTCAACCAGGTTGCAATACCATCTGTAAGGCTCGAACTGATTTTGAACAAAACAATTGGTTGGCCTTCCAAAATCCTCGCCTCTCATAAAAAAGTTCGACTCTGCTTCAATCAAGGATTGAGACTTCCGTTACCAGCTGCCTCATCATACCAGAAAATCCTCTCAAACAGCAACAGAGGACTTGAAATCTCCAAGGGGAAAGCCTCATCAAGTGCATACCGAAAGCAGCCATTGCCCGCAATTTCCCTCAAAGTTCTCGAACAAACCTCGATGGTTCGCTTTAAACCGTAGCATCCTTCCAAACTAAGGTCCTCGAGAACAGGGCTGCCATTCGACATCTCATGCATCACCTCCGAGTCACAGATGGACAGGGACCTAAGATTAATCCAAGCGATACTTCTACTCAACGAGAAGCAACAGAGCCCTGAGTGCAGGTTCACCAAACGAAGAGCATCCATAAAAGGAGCCGTGGTACTGCGAAATGGCCGGCCATCTCGCACGACCTCTTAGTCGCATCGACTGGAGAGGTCCTCGACACGGCGGTCGACAGCAAAGCAAAGCCACGGACTGAGCTCAGGCGCGCAACGGTCGAGAAAATCGACGTCGATGTGGAACTTCCTCACCTTGGGCGACGCCTAGAGGATCAAGACGCCGTCCACGGACGGGCAGGCGTTCCGCCAGGGGAAGGAGAAGACGAGGTCCGGGGGCGGCGGTCCAGACGGATCGCCACCGCTTCGACAAAAACGCACGTGCGGACAATGCGTGCGAGGTCGAGAGACGAGAAGATGTGGTGGATCACCGAGTCGGGGGGCAAGGTGGCTGGTGCGATCGGCATCGTCGCCATGTGGGGATCGACGATCGAACGGAGGAACCGGAAGGAGAGACTCCTCCGATTTGAGGGTTCATTTCACTCGGACTTAAGTTTCTGGCTTCCCGTATAGAGACACGTGTCGCTCGATGGAGAGGCAACCACTTTCCCGCGCCTTTTAATACATCTACGAGCCCATGATGATGGGCCTCGCACGTCTTGAATTGCCGAGTACCGAACCTTAATTTTTTTAAGCCAAGCTTGTCCGACATCTGAAAAAATCTATCATTCATATGATAATCGAGTATGAACAAGATCGAGTAGGCGTACATAAGCGAGCTTGAGTCCGTGAAAGAAAATATTTGCTTGATTCTGCTTGATTTGTGATATCACACTCGAGGGCTCAATTTACATAGTGATAAACATAAATAGCATTGGTAAATATCAAAACTAGTTGACAACAAAACTTTGATCGATAACTTATTTGGTCAGTAGCATTTTGGTAAGTTACCAAAATTTTTAAGAAAATACCAACAGTTATTATAATTTTATTATATATATTACTATTGACTCATTTCTTAACTCAAAAAAAAAATAGATTAGTATTAGTAGTACTTTAATTGCATATAGGTGTCAATTCAACATAAACATATAATAATAGGCGTTTAAATTTCAAGTTTTCATAGAAATGGCTGAAGATCCTTTTTTTGGTCAAATCAAAGAATCTACCTTTGATTGAAAAAAAAAATATTATTTCAATAGTCTTTAATTTTTTTTAGACATTTGATTTAGAAATAGTGAAATTTGAGTACCTTCAATCCAATCAAAGAAATATCAATCAACTAGTTAGAGCACCATATTTGTTATCATGGAATTTGAGCTCACACCTTTCAAGATCGCGTCACATGACGCAATTACACAAAACTCTGTTGGAGAATAAAATATGTTCTTTTCTCATCTTGGAAGCGGGGTTTTTTTTTTTTTTGGCGTCTTTTTACGTTCAAGAGGGAGGGGCCACAAGTTTAAAAAAAGAGGGGGAAAAGAGAGAAAAATAAGGAGGATTGACTCTTCATGAGCGCTGTGCATACACCTTCACCATCGCCCCATCATCATCCGACCTCATCCTCGTCACCGCAAGCTGTATCCATTGTTCTTGGACTTCATTCTCTTGAAGAGTTGGAGCAATAGTCGCCGCTGCCCATTCCAGTGATTAAAACCCATGCCATCACTTCGATGAGCCTCTCCATCACTCCTCTCGACGCCATTAGTTGCCAAGCCGCTTGCCCTCGCTGTTCCCGAGCCGCCCTTTCCTGCTCCACCATTGCTCCCTGCCTTCCCCAGCGTGAAAGCCAAAGAGCCCAGATCTCGTCCAAAGACTCCCTCGCCGGTCGTTGTTCTGTTCATAGACAGTTGTAAAGGTTCCAATTGCCGATTGCGAGTGCCCATCGTAGCCTAGTTACACCACTGATAAACCATGCCTTCCTGCTACGTTCAATGATGGTAATCAATGAGGAGCCACTCAAAACCTGACGGTCCGAGGGTTAATTTTTAAGCTTGACTATTCCGGTTGGTTTATCTAATTGTATCTCCATTTTTGTTCCTTACTTTTTGTGGATACAATGACCAGCACAAAGGTTAGCCGATGGTTGGAGACAGTGGTTCAGCGAAGAGCAGGAATGAGTAACCGTGGTATAGGAGTACTATTGAGCGTGAGGTTTTGAATGTTTCCTGCTGGTTTGGTGAAGCTTTAAATATTAATCTATAGGCATGAAGATTCACTACAAAAGCATTGAAGTCAGGTGTTTTGGGAATAGGGAGGCCACCGCCACCGCCACCACCACACTTCCCCCATTTCTGGGGAAAGCCCCTTTCATTTTCTTGTACCACGCCTAGGTATTTCACTAGGGAAGGCGTCGCGGGAATCCAAGGTGGGATCCTTACCCCCTCTCCTCCTAAAGAGGGTTGTGGTGGAGAGCCCTCTGGGATCTATCCCTTTTCGACCCAAAGGGAAATCCATTGAAACGGGAAGCTTTTAAGGTCATGCTTAGGACTAAGGCTTCAAAGATGAGAAGGCTAAAAGATTATATATATATTATTTTATTTTTTTCAAAAAGGATCAATGATGTTGACGTGTTGGGGGGGGGGGGGTGAGGCCCCACACGGGGACAGGTGGCGATGGAGAGGGCCAGTCTTTCTTTCCCTTCGTTCCTATTGGTCCAACCCTCTCTTTTTCTAATTGCTAATTGCAATGAGATTGGTCCCCACTTTATCTACTTTTCATCGACCTTTTTCCATTGAGGTAGCCACATTTATTTGTTAAAGTTACTAACTCTTATAAGATATTATTATTCTTAATTTGGGTAAATTAGGCTCTGTTTGACAACTTGCCAAACAGTAACAATTTCTATTTTTTTGTTTTCGGGAGTAGATTTGGAATAGAAATTCGTTTGGTAAAATTTTTAATCCTGTGAACAAATTTTTATTTTTTTGTTTTCGGAAGTAGATTTGGAACAAAATCAAAAAGTAAAAAAAAGTTGATTTTTTGTTTCAGGGAATAATTTCATAATCAAGCCAATCCATTTTTTTTTCTCTTTTCTCTTCTTTCTTCTTGTTTTTCTTCCCTCTCCTCTTCTTCAACCATCACCGTCACCGTTGCTGTCCACTATTGCTCATCGCTGATGACTAGTCCAACGAGCTCCCCGGAGGCTCGCCCAACCATTGGCGAGGCTCAACCTCTCTAAATCTGGTGACCAAGCCTCACCGATGGCCAGGCGAGCCTCGCCTAGGCCTCCCTTGGCCATCGGCGAGGCTCGCCTAACCAAGCGAGTCTTGGCCGAGCCTTGCTTTGTTGTCGGCGAGGCTCGACCGATGAGGGCCAGTGACACTCCGGCAAGGTTGCCGGCTCTCGTTTGGCCGGTCGCCAGTCATCCCAAGGTCGACGACTAGCAACCCTTGAAGAAGAAGAGGAGAAAGGAAAGAAAAAAAGAATGAGGAAAAAAGAAATAAAGAAATACAATTATTACACAATTAAAAGAAAATGATTTGAAATGGAAATTTTTAAGAACGGTGTCAAACGCAATTCTATTCCAGAAATTGAAATTTTAGACAATTACCAAACGATTTAAAATACTTAGAAATTGTTCACGAGAATAAAATAAAAAAGAATCATTTCTTATCAGAAATTGTTCCCGAGAATAAAAACGTTATCAAACGCGCCCTTAGCAACTTTTCAGGGGGTAAGTCACTAACTTATTTTAGCTTTACTAAGTTCAAATTACCAACTATTTACTTGATTTCTTTTTTCAAAATTTTCACCGGTTTGAATAATTTCTTACTTTGATTTATTTACAGTGGTTATCGGCATATTAAATTTACTAACCCTCGTAAGAAATTGTCAACCCTTATTTGAGTCATTATACCAATGTTATTTGATTGTTTGAAATAGTCGACTATCCTATTCCAATAACTTGCCAACATTTATTTGTTAAAGTTACTAAGATGCAATTGTTAACTCTTATAGGATATTACCAACTTTTATTTTAATCGGTACGAGTGTTTGCTTGATTGTATTGAAATTGCTGATTATTTTAATAATTTAATAACATTCATTTGCACAACTTATCAACTTGTTCAAGTTACTGGAAAATTATCACTGCCATTTGAGTACACTTACTATTATCTTTAGAGTTACTGACGTGTTTGAAATTACTGTATAAATAGCTCCAATAATCTATCAACACATAGACGATAACTTTACTATACACACTGCTTGAATAATCTATCAACACGTGGACGGTAATTAATATCATTTGAGTACGTAGTTTGTTGATTAGAGATTGGCTTGAAAAGATTTACCAAACTGGTATCGAAGGTGAAAATAGCTCAATTTTTTGATAGGCAAGAGGCCGAAAAAATGTGAAAAAAGAAGAAGAAGAAATTTAAACCCTTTAATGTTTCTTGGAAATGTACACGAAGTTGCATTTCTGCAAACATTTCGTGATAACAAACAATGCAAAAAGGTGTCATTCTTTTCTCTATGGCAGTATTTCTGCCACCAAACACTCCCATATTCAGACACTTAGTTCAGAAGAAACAAAAATTGCAGAAGAGAGCTTCGGCTTCCTCTTCTTCAGGTCAACCAAGTCAACCCAAGAGGTCCTGCTTCTCTTCAGTTAAGTAGGCATCTCATGAGCTTAAAAATAACAGACAATTGCTTTCATCACATCTTAAATTACATCAGCTTGAGCACGAGAAATGGCACCAAAACCTAGGATAGATATCTTAAAAACCTTCGAGTCCTCCGCAACCATTGCCAGCAAACCCTTCTCCAGATTCCACTCATGCCATCCTCACCTTCCGATAAGAAGAAATCGAGCCAAAACCTCACAGAATTGAATCGGAAAAGAATCGATTAGACCTGCCCATTACATCATAGAAAGAACACCCGAACAGGAGCTGAACCTGAGAAAACAAAGTAGGTCGCTAGAACTTGAAGTTGAAACGGAAGCACACGCCGGCGACCCTCCTTCGTCGGTCTACATCAAGTAGCCCGAGAACCGCAGCCACCAACACTGTTGGAACAGAGCTGGTACACTCGGTCTGATAGTCAGAGGCGGGGGGAAGGGGCAGGTCTTCCTTTTCTTCTTTTTTTCTGAAAATTGAAAATTGAAATATTTATCGAACCCTAAGTGTGCTCGCTATTTTTCCCCCTTTTTCCTCTCTTGCTTTTTTTAAGGACATGTTTCACAGTGGAATATGAATCTTCTGGATTAATAGGTTGACCCTTGTTCGGCTCTATTCCTCTTTCCATTTCGTTTCATTTCTCCATTTTATTCTGTTTTTATTTCGTACCTTATGTTCTTTTTATCAACTGGATTGAGAATTCTTTTGAACGGACATGATCGTCTACCGATTATTTTCGAAAAGCACTAGTCTTTGTTATAATATTCGTTATTCCAATGGAAGAAAGTTCATAACACTTGGTACAACAAAGATTGGTCGGATTTGGGGTTGGTAATCTTCAAAGAGTACACAATAATTTGTTCTTCGAAATTCGTTATGAGAACAGTAGGAATCATGGCGTTTCCTTTTACCTGGTCTCCTTTTTGCTAAGCAAATGAAGATTTGATGAGACTGAACCATATGCTACAAATACGTATTCAGATACCTTATGTTCATTCATTTTTTGCGCTGCTTATGCCCGACGCGAAATCCTATTGATTTTTACGAGCTTTTTTTTTTTTTGTGACACAAAGAATTTTGATCAAGTGCGTTCTACAACTATAGACAAGATGCGCTTTTTATACACTAACATGAGTTGTCGCTGATTAAAAAGAAATGAGGAAAATGTATAAGTTAAGCGTGCATGTATGCTTTTGTGTTGAGATGTATGAAATTATTCTCATGAACAAGTAATCAATTAAGAATAAACGGATCCATACATGATTGTAAAACACTGAGATCAATAAATACAGTGGAATTAAAGCGTACCTGTTTGAGCCATTGCTTCACTTGAAAAAAAGTAGATCACTCTGATAATCAGGTATCTATCGAAATGCCAGATCTTCCTCTCTATGACCTATTTCGATATAGCAGCTTTCAATGGGATTAAAGCAACTAATAGGTATAACCTACCCTTTTATAGGCTAGAGAGGGGACCTAGCAAACCCTAATCAACAGCGTGTCAACTGGGCCCTTCTCATTACGGGCTTCAGTTAAACACAATTACCTACACTTTGCTGCTCAACTAGGCTTGTTAACAATAGATGTCAATATCCAATTCAATCATATCACTTTAGGGTTTAACAAATATTGGACTATCCATTAACCCGATTATTTAAAATAGAAAATCAATTAATTAATGTAAGCCCATATTATAGGAATTTCCAACATTCTCCCACTTTGGCTACATTAATTAATTTATTTTATTTTGAAAAAGATTTTATATTGAAAACGACACTATCGGGTTAATAACTAAAAATTTTGTTTTATGTGGCCACAGCTTTAAAAAAAAAAATATTCCAATAATGGCATCTCAAACCAATCCAATCCTATATAATCTCAGTATAGGACTATGAAGATCAATGTGTTAAGAAAATACCACAACACAAGACCTTCCATAATAACATATAATATTTTCATGGATTATGGGCCTAGTCGTGTAATAAGAAATAGTGCCAACATGTGATCAAAATACACACTATTTCTTATCGATCCTCAATGCAATTTCTCAACGACATGAAACTGCATTAGCACAATTTCTAAACAACATGAAATTGCCTCAGTGCGATTTCTAAACAACATGAAATTGCACAATTATGTCACAATCCAACATGAGATCTCATAATCAGTGACATCCAGTCATCTTTAAACTAAAATTAGTTTAAGGATATTGTTTTATACTTCCATTTCTCAATCAACAGGAGAAAGGATAACAATAGAATCAATAACAACAATTATTAAAAATAAATGCTTTAATAGACATCATAAAAGCACTATCAGTCTGCATATAACTATAATATCTAGAAATACAAACTATTAACTCCCACTAACAAAAGAAATCAAAAGATTCTAAAACACCCATATTCTTTACATGTTCTTTAAACAAAATGGGTCGTAAGCCTTTTGTTAGAAGATCGGCCAACATGGACTCAGTTCTGATATTTTCAATTACAACGTCTCCATTTTTTACCAAGTCCTTAATAGTATAATATTTGATCTCCATGTGTTTGGACGCATTACTAATCTTGTCATGCTTGGAATAAAACACAACTGCAGTGTTGTCACAGTAGATCACCATAGGTCTAGTAATAGAGTCCACAACACACAATTCTGAGATCAAATTTCTGAGCCAAACTACTTGAACCGACGCGCCGTAGCACGCTACAAACTCAGCATACATTGTAGAGTTCGTAATCAAGGTTTGCTTTGTGCTCTTCCAAGAAATAGCACCTCCAGTCATCATAAAAATATATTCAGGAGTTGATTTTCTATCATCTGAACAACTAGCAAAATCAGCATATGAATATCCAATCACTTTTAGGTCCTCAACTTTGCTATACACGAGCATAAAGTCTTTTGTTCGTTGTAGATATCTCATCACCTTCTTAGCTGCAACCCAATGTTCTTGACCTGGATTCGACAAATATCTTCCAAGAGTATTCACAACAAAAGCAATATCAGGTCTGGTACATACTTGTGCATACATAAGACTGCCAACTGCACTAGCATATGGAACATTTTTCATGACTTCCTTTTCAACATCATTCTTGGGGCATTGTTCTATGCTTAATTTATCTCCTTTCACAATAGGAGCTTCACCTGACTTACAGGTCTGCATATTAAGTCTTTTCAAAACACGATCTATATAACTTTTCTGAGATAACCCCAGAACTTTCTTAAATCTGTCACGATGAATCTCAATGCCCAGAACAAAAGAGGCTTCCCCAAGATCTTTCATATCAAACTTTGTAGATAGAAATTTTTTGGTGTCATTCAATAGATCAATATCACTGCTAGCAAGTAAAATGTCATCTACATAAAGTACTAAGAAAATATATTTACTCCCACTTACTTTCATGTAGATGCATTGATCAAACTTGTTTTCTTCAAAGCCAAACGATCTCACAACTTTGTGAAATTTTAAGTACCACTGACGTGATGCTTGTTTGAGACCATAGATAGACCTTTGAAGTTTGCACACCATATTCTCTTTCCCTGCTTCTTTAAACCCTTCAGATTGCTGCATATATACTTCTTCATCCAGATCTCCATTAAGAAAAGATGTCTTGACATCCATTTGGTGAAGCTCTAAGTCAAAATGAGCCACCAAAGCTATGATTATCCGAAAAGAGTCTTTAGTAGATACTGGGGAAAAGACTTCATTATAATCAATACCTTCTCTCTGTGTGTACCCTTTTGCGACTAATCTTGCCTTGAACCTCTCTCTGTTGCCTTTATTGTCTTTCTTGGTTTTGAATACCCATTTGCAACCAATCGGTTTATGCCCATCAAGTAAATCAACAAGTTTCCATACTTGATTAGTTGACATGGAAAACATCTCGTCATTCATTGCTCCTAACCATTTATCTGCCTGATCACTGTTAAGAGCTTCTTTGAAGGTCGTCAGATCCACTATAGTTCCTATGTCAAAATAAGTTTCTCCAAGATAGACATGATGATCATTTAGAACTGTTGGTCTTCTTTGTCGCTGTGATCTTTGCACAGGCATTTCTGGAACTGCATCATTCATCTGGGGAATTTCATTTGTAATGGGAGGATCTACCGTCATATTTTCGGTATTTGCTTCTTGCTGAATTTCCACTCTACTAGGATCTCGCATAGAATCATCATGCAAGATGAGCAATGGAATAGAGACCGTTTTGTTTGGTTCTTCCCTTTCAAAAGATTGAGAAGAACTCTTTTCAGTAACATCTAATTCCAGGAATTTGGCAGTTTGAGATTCAACGATTCTAGTGTCTCGAGTAGGACAATAGAATCTATATCCTTTAGAATGATCCTGATATCCAATAAAGTAACATCTAGTAATCCTGGATTCAGTCTTCTTCTGAGAAGGATCATAAATTTTCACCTCTGCAGGACAACCCCAAACTCGAAAATGATTCAAGCTAGGTTTCCTCCCTGTCCACAATTCAAAAGGTGTTTTCGGCACAGATTTACTAGGTACACGATTCAATATATAAGTTACTGTTTTAATCGCATCACCCCATAAGTATTCGGGCAAATTAGAACTGTCCATCATACTTCGTTTCATCTCCATGAGTGTACGATTTCACCATTCAGCTACACCATTCTGCTCAGGACTCCCAGGCATTGTATATTGAGCAACAATACCACAGTCCTGCAAATATTTTGCAAACGGTCCCTTTTGTTGTCCAGCCTCAGTATATCGCCCATAATACTCACCACCGCGATCAGATCTGACGATCTTGATAATTTTTCTCAATTGTTTCTCAACTTCAGTACGAAACACTTTAAACATTTCAAGAGTATTAGTCTTCTCCTTAATTAGATAAAGATAACAATAACGGGAGAAATCATCAATGAACGTGATGAAATATATATTTCCACACAAGGTAGTTGAGTATGGCCCACTAATATCGGTATGAATTATCTCCAATAGACTTTGACTACGAGTAGCACCTTTCTTCTTTGTTTTAGTTAATTTTCCCCTCACACAATCAATACAAGTCTCAATATCATCTGAGTCAAGAGGAGGGAGAATATCAACCATGACAAGTCGCTTTACCTGTTCTTTGGAGATATGCCCCAATCGCTTATGCCATAACAATGAAGATCTATCTTTGATTAAAGATCTCTTAGCAACAACATTCTCGATGTTGAAAGAGCAATATGGTCTATTGGGAGATAAGGATAATCGATATAATCCATCAGACAAAGCACAATTCTCAATAATTCTGGAATTATAACTCAAATCCACTCTTTTATTCGCAAAATGAAGACAATATCCAGCTTTGTCAAGCGAAGAAAGAGATACTAAGTTTCTCCTAAAATTAGGAACATAAAAGACATTGTTTAAGACAAGCTGAAAACCAAAATCTAAATTCAAAACAACTGTCCTTATGCGCTCCACATCAACTCCAGTATTGTTTCCAACTTTAAGCTTTGACTCCCTCAGACTTGGACTCTTTAGATTTGTGAGACCCTGTAAGGCAATAGTCACATGAATAGTAGCACCAGAATCAAGCCACCAAGAATCCAAAGGAACATCAACCAAATTTGACTCAAAACAAACCAACAACTCACCTTGGTGACTTTCTTTTCTTGTTTTTAGCCAAGCTCAAAATTTGTAGCAATTGGCTCTCTTGTGACCCTACTTCTTGCAGTGAAAACATTTAAAATCCTTATCTCCATTTCTCTCATAGTTCCCATTTTTCTTAAAGTCTTGCCATTTCTTTGGGCCATGAGCATTTGACCCCTTAGGCTTCCATTTGCCTCTAGACGAACTCAACTTGGCATTGGTAGTTAAGTGGGCAGACTCATACTTTTCCTTCTTTAATTTCTCTTCCTCAGTCACACACTCAGTAATCAAGGCATTAACACTCCATGTCTCATTCTGAGCATTATAAGCAGTTTTAATCTGGCAAAACATTTAAGGCTTGATTTACAATATAATTTTCAGAAATAACAATTTCATAGGCTTTAAGTTTGGACTGAATGTGGACCATCTTCAATATAAATTCTCTAACACCCATAGCAGCATCATACCTCATTTTCGTTAACTCACTCAGTATGTTCCCAACTTCAGCCTTAGCTGAGACTCTATATCTTTCTCCCACTGCTTCAAGGAACTGTCTGGCATTTGTATCTTCTAGCAAACCACTAATCAGATGCTCAACAATAGACCTCTTCATAGCAATGAGGTTCAGTCGATTAGATTTTTCCCATCTAGCATAATGGGCCTTTTGATCTGTAGTACTTTGATCATTGGGCCTGGCAAGTTCATCCTCACGTAGAGCCAAGTCCATATCAACGATGCCCAAAGCAAACTCTATATCTTGCTTCCATCTCTTAAAGTTTGATCCAGTTAACATTTCAACCGTAGCATTATTGTTATTTACAGCAAAGATAATTGTTTAACACGTATAATGCAATAAGATCAATTATGAGCAATAAGCAACTCAACAAAAATAATTAGTACATCATAAACTCCCCTTTGGGCAGAGTGTATAATGCACAATTATTTTCCCAGCATGAAATTTATAAAACAACAAGGAGAATTACATACAATTGTCAAGGATCCATCCCATTTGGGCAGACAAATCATTTAAATCATACATCTCCATAATATCAACATAGAGGGGAATTACATATAATTTTCAAAATATTTATCCCCTTTGGGCAGATAAATATTTTTCAATTATACATCCCAATCTTTTAAATATGGGAATAAATTTCATGCTATTTTCCAAATTAATATACACAATAACTCCCTTTGGGTGAGTAATTGTTTATATTAATCTTTTATCAATAGGGAACTCCAAAATTTATGCCGAAAATTCATCAAACAATATGAAACACTTTACAACATGTGCTTCCAATGATCACATTGCATTTTTTTTTAAACAACAATTTTTGCCACAATTTTTTTAATTATTTATTTATTTATTTATTATTATTATTATATTATTTAAATATTATTTAAATATTTCGGACTCCTGCGGGCCCAAGACCCGCGAGCAGCCCTAATCGGACCGTGGGCCAAACCCGCGAATCTTAAACCCTCACGCGGCCCACTCCTTTTAAATTGAGAATGGCCCATGTAATGGAGAAGTCCATCTGCCTTTTAATTTAAAATTGGCCCATGTAATGGGCCACGAAATTAGCCTACGAAATTAATATATATATGGGCAAAAGCCCATATTCAGGCCCAGGCCCGGCTGGAGGTCTTCTTCAACCTCCAGCCGGGTCACGAATTTGCAGCAAATTAGGTCGTACGACCCGGTTTCAACCCGAAGCTTCGAAGGCACAAATTAACATGGTTTTTGATGAAATTTCCTCATGGGTTTTGCTTATAACATTAATTTAATTAACTAGATTTAATTAAACTAAGAAAGATCAACTAAATCCACCACATGCAAGCTTCAAAGTTTTGGATCTAAACCTCCCATGGCCGAAAATTCGGTTTTCTTAAATTGAAACCCTAAAAACTCAATTTAATACAACAAAAGATACTAAAACAAATATATAACAATACCCATGCAACAGGTTTACATTAAACATCAATCGATTGCAAGTAATTTGCAAATTCTAGAACTTTTTCGCATATAAACCCTAGAATTTCAAATCTAAAATTCTCTTTCAATTCTCAACGAAATTATGCAAATTATATATGGTTGGAAAGATCTCGACATGTAGAACAAAAGCCCTATGGTTACGGGATTAATCAAGCAAAAAATCTGCACGGAAAAATAATGCCCATATTCGGCTCAAAGAGGAGGATTTCGAATTTGTCCATAAAAAAATTTAGGTTCTACAATCATATACGATCTGCTCTAATACCACATGTATGAAATTATTATCATGAACAAGTAATCAATTAAGAACAAACGGATCCATACATGATTGTAAAACACCGAGATCAATAAATACAGCGGAATTATAGTGTACCTGTTCAAGCCATTGCTTCACTTGGAGAAATGTAGATCACTCTGATAATCAGCGATCTATCAGAATGTCATATCTTCCTTTCTATGATCTATTTCGATAAAGCAGCTTTCAATGGGATTAAAGCAATTGATAAGTATAACCTACCCTTTTATAGACTAAAGAGGGGACCTAACAAACCCTAATCAACAGCGTGTCAACTGGGCCCTTCCTATTACGGGCTTCAGTTAAACACAATTGCCTACACTTTGCTTCTCAACTAGGCCCGTTAACAATAGATGCCAATACCAAATTCAATCAGATCACTTTAGGGTTTAATAAATATTGGAATATCCATTAACCCGATTATTTAAAAAAGAAAATCAATTAATTAATGTAAACCCATATTATAGGAAATTCCAACATTGAGATCATATGAGGTCCGTGACAAATCAAATTGTTGCACTTTTATCTACCGGCAAGTGTGATGAATGCCTATTGGTCTCGATTTTTTATCAAAAGGATGAAGCCAAGATTGATTCCAAAATAGTGATCCGTATTAAATCGCTAGCTAAAATCCTTCACGGAAAAGCAAACAATTTGGAAAATTATTTTTCAAAAAAAATCACTCATACAATTACAAAAATGAACAAATGTGAGAAATTCTTGTTGAGTATGCAAATATTTGAATATAAATTATTGTTGATGATGAAACATATTTCATTAATGAATTCTTTCAAGCAATACGAGCAATAATTTTAGAATGATATTTTTCAAATCATTCATTTTTTTTTCAGCTAAACAAAAGAAGCCTTAATTCAAGTCAATTTATGAATAATGTCATATATGGCAAGATGTTTAGGTTTTTCTAAGAAACGATATTGTTTGATTTGGGTCCATACGTTCAATTGTACAAATAATCTCATTACACACCACAACAAAACAAAGTGGCCCAATAGGAGGAGATTTCGCGCTGGAACCTCTGTTCCAGCAGAGCTGGTACGAAAGCGTTGGAGGACTCATGGGACATCACATTGATGCGAACGTGATAGTGGATTAGTTCATGAATTTTTTATTTGGAAAAAAGCAATGTGATAATTAATGCTTATTTACTTTTGAACTTTTAAAAAAAAATTCTAATGAATTATTCGAATCGGCATGTCACGAGAGGGAACATTCACGCATGCTATATGTCAAGACGACAGGCCAAGCCCAAGCTCAACCAAGCCATTTGCCATCACCACCCAAGCTCCAAACACTCAGCCGGATAGAAATACTCTAACCTCATTGTTTGCCATCACTGCTTGAAACCCACCCCCTTTTCCGCACGCCATTTTCTCTTTTGTATTTTCCAATTCGTGACGATTGCATATCGAACTTGAACATATAGAATCCGAACGTTATTCGTGTCTCTGCTTTTCCTCATCCACTTTCTGGACAGATCATTAAGTCTTGTTACCAATAAATGTACAGGCCATGTTTGATCTGGCCATTCCTCATATTGCGAGGCACAAGAATTCTTCCCGCTGCAGACCTTCACTCGTGCTTGGCTCGGCATCTGAAGAGCATGGAGACTGCCAGGTTCGTAGCTCGTTCTTTCAATTATGACCGATGTAAGCTTGCCTAGCCAATGTTGCTTTTACCAAGAGATGCACTCGTGCTGGAGAAGATGGTCATATTAACGTTGAGAGCAGTGGAAGACGCCAATCGAAATCTCTTGAGTCTTTGCCGTGGCTTGTTCTACCCTAGATGCAATCTTTGCAGTAAAGTCTCGCTACAAGCTGCTCACAATAGGGAGGTTGTCGGTGGCAGAACGGATTTTCCATGGGGAGTGATCCGAAAAGTGAGGGTTCGGATTAGAGTTTCTCTTTTTTGCTTGGGAAGCAACTTCGGAACGAATCTGCCCTTCAAATAACGTACAACAAAGGGGCAAAATATTGGTTAACAGGCGTTTCCTCCGCAAGGAGGAGGCAAAATCCGTGCGGCATGTCCTCCTTCACCGTTCATGGACAACAATGGTTTGGACAGTTTCCTATGCTTGCACCGAATTATCTTTGGGTTATTGGAGCTTTTATGGAGCAAGAAAAGAAGGATTAACTCAATTCGTCTCTCTGTTTTTAGGCTTATTTGGAAAGAGCTAAACAAGAGAGCTTAAAGTCATACACTTTTGGTATGGTGGAGACTGCCTATGGATATAAATGCCTTGCTCATTATAGTCGATGATTTATCTTGTATTTGAGCTTGCTTTTGGTTTTGGGAGTTCTTCTATACAAGGCTTTAATTTTTGGGCTCTTTTTCTTATATGCGTTTGCACTCCCTTGGTGCCCTATAGTTGAACTTCTGATGTGTTAAAAGAAACTTACTTTGCTGAGGACTTCTAAGTTACTCCAATTACCCTATATCCCAACATTGTATCTAATCATGTAGTTTCAAACTAACATCTCACAGATGATTTTGTGCTAATCAGCATAACCATCATCCACATAGCATGTCTTTAATGGGCGCAAAACACTCCATTAACTCAAGGTCGTGATTCCTTTTATGAGTAAGTTTGTTGTGACAGAAGGGTGCCTCTACAGCCTAAAGTCAAGATCTAAAAGGTTGAAGAGAAACTTTGGATCCAAAGAGAGACCAACACATTCTCAAAACAAAACAATACTACATATAGAAAGACTAGCTTACAAAACTCGTTTGAAGTGGTAAAATCCAAGTATTTAGGCAAGTATATCACAAACACCTAACACAGAAATATTTCGCATGTGACTTAGTAAACCATTACGTTGGCAATCTCTGCTCAAAATTTAACTAGGTGGATTACGTTGGTAAATCCTCCAAAGGTTTAGGACTCAATTAGCCAAATTTAAAAGTTTATGATTGAATTGATGCAAACACAATAGGCTTAAGACTTTCTTGGTAATTTTCCCTAATATTGTGTGCCGAACATTCAATACTCATTTGGCTTGAAAGGATGTCAAGTGTTTCCACACTTTGAATAGCTAAAACTCACTTTCACTTAGGTGATGCCAAGTGGATATTGACAAGATATTTTTACCACTAAGTAGATATGAAAAGATGTAATAAGCACACGGCAACATGTTTCCGTATGCATTTTTATCAATAAGTGACAGGAAAATCACATTAGAAAAGAAGATTGGTTGGTTAAACTAATATGAGGGCACATTAGGTACTTATCTGTATTTGACCCCATCATCATTAATAAAGTTATTCGTTTGTGTATGGATCAGCTTTGTTGTCTTCTTAAGTGACTAATTTTCTGATTAGAGTCCCATGTATTAAGTCTTGCCAGTTTGCCGCTATCCACGGGCAGTAAAGCTATTTTTGGGAACACACACTATTGAGACATGATGCTAAGTTACATTGATATTCTCTGATCATTCGAACGATTAGTATTATAATGATGTTGAGTTACAAATGATCATTAGTTTTATTATTACTAAGAATAGTGGCAGAAGTAAATTTTATGAGGCTCTACAATGGCTATAAATAGAAGGTTTAGCCAAAGGTGTCTGGTGTGATAGACACAAATTATCTTCTTAGACAATTCCTATGAATAGTAAAGCGTCTTCCTTAGCCGTACCTCTCTTTTCCTAGCCTTCTCTTCTTATTTTCTCGGTCCTCGAAACTTTTGACGACAATTTCTCCAAAATGAGCTTGTGTAAAACGAGTCATGGAATTTAATGTTTACATGGGATTCACACTAGCAGCGGACCTATTAACGATCATTTATTTTGTTGATAATGTTTTTGTCCCATCTTATAATTAATGTTAAATGTCACTATTTCTGCACTTGCATTAGGAAGAATACATTGAAGATGTGAAGAAATGGAAGAGCTATAAATAAAGGAGTTAATTTTAGGGTAAATTCAGCTGAAGTTCCCAAAGAACTATCATCGCGACAAATAATAAACATAAAAAAAGAAGTATCACAAATGCACATGTTACATTCATGCATACTTTCTTGCGGAGATTGGCAATAATTCCGAGAGAAACAATACTACAATTAAAAAATTATTGATTCCATGATGCCCTTTATTAAGGATACAAAGTTTATTCATGATGCTGTAGACAGAATCTCATTATCTTAAACCTACCATCTATTTGAGGACTCCAAATATTTGAGATCGGAATATAGCCTATGTTCTTTACTGCCAAATTGAAACCATATATCTGGCTAGTCATGTTCCCCGCAAAATTGTATTATCTACACCGGATCACATGCGTCACTTAACAATGACATGTGGAGAGGAGCAAGTCAATTTCGGGTAAGAGATCTCAACATTCAAATCCAGAGTTCGTTAGTCAAGTACACTGCCCGAACCATTCAGCCCAAAGTGTAGATAATCCAAACCAAACAATTGGTTCTCCTACACATGAAAATAGTGAACATACACAGATGAAGCAAAAGTTTGGCACTATCGAGCAGGTCTCAAAGCTTACAGCAATACCATGACAACAGTTACCATCAGATAGAAGCCATGATTCAGCATCTTTTGGTCAATTCTATCCCACTCGATGGATAAATCGCTACATTTTACTCCACTTTTTTTTTATCGACAAATACCCGCCTAGCATAAAAGGCACATGGCAGGTATGGATTAAGACTTCTCCAGAAAGGGTGAAGTTGAAGAGCATCAGTCAGAAAGCCCACATGCATTGCTTCTCACACCAATGTCTGTAGCTCCAAGTATGAGAGGTCCACCCACAGTAGCAACATAAGCATAACCACCACAAACTCTTGAACAGACAGTCATTCCGAATAAGAGATATCTTCTTCATACTCGTCCAGTATGTAGATCAGGGCCCACTTTCTTGCAGCTAAAACACAGGCCACACCTCTACCTCCCATTGCCAAAAAAAAGATCAACTTGATTTCAGTCTAGTGTTCCTTGAATGTATGGCCATAACTAACATGATGTTTAGATACCTTTATTGGGTAAAAGTAAAATTACAACACATGCATTATGCTAAAACACAGGCAGGAAGCAAACCTTGTTTGCCTAAAGAGGCTACAGCATGCATATAACTATGAATGCTCCACAGTATCTTGCTACACTAGATGCCATGATAGTATCTATGGTCATGGACTTGTAAATAGTGGTTCTCAATCAGTAACTCAAGACTGCTATGCACCTACCATGAGAGAATGATTATTCATTTTGTATTTGTCTGGTGACTATTGAATCATTTCGCACTTTATCCTCTCAATTGATTTAAAATTTAGGGGAAAACTAATACTTCACTTTTTTTACTTCTTCAACTTAAAAATATTCTTCTTTGGAGCATATTTTTGCACTTCTTCAATCTATAGGGACAAACACGAAGTGGTCTGTTAAAGAGGCACAGTGTACCTATGCTAGTCACATTTGAACTTAATAGAAGGTTCTAAGTGGAAATGTAGTAAGGAGCATGGACAGGATTAATTCAATTCCAATACCCAGCCAATGAGATAAATTTGTACCGACACTGGCAAGTTTATCAAACATTGATCACTAAGTAAAGAGTATGGGCGACAATAAGTTTCCAGATATCCAAAACTACAAATGGACATGGCAAGAAGCCCAAAGAAAAAACCTTCAGAACTATACAATTGATGGCATAGCAATGAATTGATCCTTAGCTTGATGGTATGACAGTGTCAAAATGTTCTTACCACCAATGAACTAACAAGAGCTTATGCACAATATAAGGAATTATTTTACAGTACAGACGATTATGTCAAAGGACATTGTAGTAATGTGTTGCTTAGCTCAAAAGTTCAAGTATATGACAGATGGCTTTACCAACTCTACAAACATCAAGATGCATTCTCTGGGAAAATCTATTATTAGCCTTGGAGTAGGTATATTCTGGATTCAAACCAAATGAACAAGGATCCATAGTCAATAAAATTCGAATTGCAATTTTCTAGATCGATCCAAATAATTCACAATGCTTTTGCTTCTTCCCTGTTTATGAATTCACTCACAGCCACACCACTAGAAGAAGAGCTTGTTCTTGCATTTAGCATTTCTAAACTGATACGGTTACTTTAATCAGCCAATGCAGACGGTTCTGTGAAATAAAATGTGTGGAACTCAATGGTTGATGCCAAGGGATGCCCTGTCAACATGCTCCATTTGCACCGTAAATTAACTCTTAAGCATAACTTAGAAACATGCACTCATGAGCTACATGGTAAGGGCAGAGCAAACTAAAACCTCAATTAGGAGGACCGCCCTATAGGGTCCTTCATTTTTCATTTCTCGACCTACATAATGACCTTTGGCATGCTATCAGATATCTGTATACATCAGTTCTTATGCACTACTTCCAGCATTCCCAGAATCAATCAAACGTTGAGAATCTTTATTTTCTGCATAGGATGAAGGATCTTACCCGAAAACTAATGACAAATGATGCACTTAGAAAGCCTTTTCCATCTATTTCCCTTACTGGCATGATAAGCAAAATCTTGTTGCCAAAGCACACAACAATTTCCATGGATATCTCCCCTCAATTCCTTGAATTCAAGTAAGGAGACAATGATGACACTGTCAGCTAGGAAATAATATTGAGAAAATCATAAACCTTGAAAGATATTGGGAGCAGGAAATACAAATGAAAATTAGATAGTAGATCTCAAAAGAACAAAGGTAACTTACCTGCTCTACGTACCTTTGATAGTCAATGGGGATTACTTCTATTATATTGACTCATCCAAGTCATCCAAATCGTTTGATCCATAGTTTGATTCATAGTCTGATTCATCCCTTTTTGATCGATAAATCTGAGTTCCAGATAATTCTGGAATGGTTTTGAGTGATTCGCATCCGATGATATTCAATTCCTGCAACTTTAACCTATCAAGGCCTTCAATTTCGGCTAAGTTTACACATCTTCTAGCTTGTAATTTCTTCAGCCTCCCAGATTTTGGAAGGTCTAGCCTTTCCATTAAAGTGCACTCAAAGATATCTAGCCATTCCAAATACTCCAACCTATCAAGGCCTTGAATTTTGGCTAATTCGTGGCATGTGTTAATAGTCAATTTCTTCAGACCCTCGAGGTTTGGAAGGTCCAACTGTTTGATTGAATCGCAAAATTCAATAGTCAAGCTTTCCAAATATATCAATTTGTCAAGAACTCGAATTTCAAGTAGATTGTCGCAAGCAAAGACCACTAATGTCCTTAGATGGACAAACTGTGAAACGTCCAGCATTTCGATAGATCCACACGAAGAGACTTCCAAGGATTCGAACTTGAAGGGCGTGTTTAGGGATTGTGGTGATTCCATTTCTTCAATGTCCGTCGGTTGGGAGCATTCTGAACTCTGTAATTGCATTGATGGAAGCTCCTGGATGCACTGGATAAATCCACAATCCTCAACTTGTAGTTCCTTGAGATGGGCTAGGTGGGAAAGCGAAGGCAATTTGCGACTTTGACAGGTGACGCCCAAATATGTTAAGCCGGAAGGAAGGTCCGGCAGCGATTGGAGCTTGTAGCAGCCAAAAAAATCAAGGCGTCGTAGGGAAGAAAGGTTACACATGCTTTCTACCATTATCCCTTTCAGATTTAAGCAACCGTAAGCACGTAACTCTCGGAGCTTTCTCAGACTCCCAATACCATTGGGTAATTCTTCTATACCACTCCAAGAAATAGCTAGAATCTCTAGATTCTCCAAAGACCCTATGCTATTTGGTAATGCAGAAAGGGATTTAGTATGGGAAAGATCGAGTTGCTGCAGTGCTTTTAATTTACCAATATCTGCTGGAAGCTCCCTGAGGCAGAAACGAGGAACGGGGCGTTCGGCGCCTACCGCGAGATGAAGCGCACAGGATGAGCCTAGCTCCAAGTGAAGGAGGCCCTCCGTGTCTTCATTGGAAGCGTCGATTCGCTTCAATCTTTTACACCAGCTGAGGATGAGAACCTCTAACTTCTCAAAAGCTGAGAGGAAGTCAGTATTTTCCAAGGAATCACAAAATGAAAGGTCTAGATATTTAAGCTTCTTTGCCATCTAAAAAAAAAAACAATAATGAATGTCAATGGGTGAGTGTAGAGCCATTATGATTCAAAAGAAAGCATAAAAGGAGAGGCAAAAAAGACTTTAATTCTTACCTTGAAAAAACTCCATCCTCCCCATTTCTCATTTATCTCACTTCCTTGCAATTCGAGTACAGCTAATTCATTTACATCAAAAGTGTTTACTTCAAAACTTGCGGGACAAATTTGCCATCGAAGCCATTTTAACCCCTTCATTAAGTCCTTAAAATCTCCACTGAGATGCAGATTTATCATGTGAAGATATCTTAGATTCGTCAAATTCTCAAATTGTTTTTCTGTGTAAATGTCACCATCTCCCTCATCATCTCCCTCATTCTCATATAGCGAATACATTACGTTGAAGTCTTCTGCACTGTCTTCACTCATATTAATCGCCTCAATCTTGTCCGTTCCCTATAAGTAAGAATCAATGTTCATTAGTACTATAGCCAACTAAAGTCATCGAATGTCATTTGTTCATATTGCTATTGACGTGCATTACTGTATCCAGGAGATTAGCAATGTGAAGATATAATTTTTCTTTTTACGCCAATAAACAATATTTATAAAGCCTAATAAAGTGAAGGATGTCAACTCCCATATCGAAATTTGGCCATACACGTTCGGATCTTAAAAAGAATTATGATGTAATGGCTCGTATAGCATAATCTTCTTCTTTTCAGTAGTGTAGCTTCATTATCAACACTAGTTGAGACATGCATGCAATACACGGAATTTAATCAAATTGCAAAGTGCAAAATCATGTACAGCATATTCGCTTTTCTTTCGATTAGTTTAGTTTGTTTAATCATGCAGTACAAAAGATTTTACCAAAAATAAATCATGCAGTACAAAAGACATAATAAATAGATATTGGATGTGAATTTGTTAATATATGAATCGGCTCTTGAGATTCTACATGGGTCCTTGAGATCGCACATACGTGCTAGTCTGTTGAGCAACAACTTGAGTCAACCCAAATGATGAATTCTAAGTAGTGGAGTCAAAATTATGGTTAATTTCACAAACGCAAATACAATCACATACTTAATTATACAAAATAGAATTTGAGTACTTTTCTCTTGGACTTTTTATGAAGAAAAAGTAAAACATTTCTCTTTTTAACAGTTGCATAAAATACGCTGAATGTTACACGCACACGTATATTCTTATTCGGCAAGTTTTAAAGCCAGTCCTTGTCCTACGAATATTGGTAAATGGAATTCCTAACGAAATATTACACACAATAAGAATCCCTTCCATTCTCCATTATGGAATAAAGACTAAAATTTAATGAGAAATGCAGGCATGGTTACTATTATATTAATTATAACATCTAAAGATTATAATTCTATGATTTATCTATCCTTAGTATTTATGGTTTACAGGAGCATAGTCAAATTATTTAATGCGTATGTCGAAGACGTAAATGGAGCAATTACAGAAGTTCAAGATCTTTTCATAATATACACTCTCGAGAAAAATCTTGGATAACACTACACGTATTAAGAGAGAGCAACTTCCCTACTTCTAATCATGTCAATGAAACATTCAAGGGCAATCCTAATATGAGGTTCTCAATTCACTAGAGCAAGTTGTAAGTAAAGGACCAACATCACTCTAATAGTAGAACATGTACTGAGTGAGCAAAAGGAACGAAATGGTTACCTTATTTTCATTTAACACTTTTAGGACTTCCTTGGAATCCCATAACCTACTACGGTATTGAGGATGCTTTTGGTTTTCCTCGCGAACTATTTCCCTACCAAGATCTCTCAATTGGTCATGCATTATGAACTTATGATCATCCCCAATTTTTATTAATGACATGAATATCAATACTTCAATTCCCTCCTTTGGAAAAAAGCCACAGGCATCCCACATATAAGATGCGATTCTTCTATCAGTGCCAATGAAAAAACAAGCGATATCCAAGAATATTTGTTTTTGTCCATAGTCTAATTCTTCATAACTTATCCTTAACTTTTCTCGCACTTTCTTATGAGGGACTTTTTTTAACTTGTCTATTGTGCCTCTCCAGAATGTTGCGTTTTTTCCACACAAAGATGAACCTAAAACCTCAATAGATAAGGGAAGCCCTCCAGTGGTAGTTATAGCATCATGAGCGAGGTCCTCAAATTCACTTGGAGGAGAGTTCCTTCGAAATGCACATCTACTAAACAAAACCATAGAATCATTCTTATCCATTACTTCATGTTCATATTTGAAGTCCACCCTTTCATTGTCAAGAACACTATTGTTTCTAGTGGTAATAAGGATCCTACTTCCAGAAGAAAACCAATTATGGTTTCCAGCCAAAACCTTCAACTGATCATCATCATCCACATCATCAAGAAGAATAAGGACTTTCTTATTTTTGAACTTGGATGAGATGAATTCAGTCCCCTCATCCTTATTAGAAACTTGAATTTTTTGGCTCAATATATCAGAGATCAATTGCTTCAGCAAAAACTCAAGTCCATTACGCCGACATGATTCTCTAATATCTGCAATGAAGCTACGATACTTAAACTGATTGGAGAGCTTGTTGTAGATGGTTTTAGCAAGAGTTGTCTTACCAATGCCTCCCATTCCATGGATTCCAATAAATAGGATAGCACTAGAATTATTATCTACAAATTTCATAACCTTCTTCACACGACCATCAATTCCAACCAAATTTTCGGGAATAACCAACCGAAACTCTTTTTTCAGCTCGCTCAACACTTTTTGGATGACCAATTTCACCAATTCTCCTTCATACCTATCAAATGTGACAAGTTCAAACATTTGGCAACATTAATTTTATGATATTTGTCTAATGAGAACACAATAATAAACAAATTTGGGGATAAATTGAAAAGCTTAAAAAATTGCTTTTGTCAGACCTCCATGTATTATCTTATCTGCTAAGACTAAAGTGGGAAATGTTGGTTCATATGGCGTGCCCAAATCCATTATTACTTTGACATAAATTATTGAGCCGGAAGAAATTTGAGGATATCGTTAATGAACTTTGAATTGAGTTTGTTATGAATCGGAATCAAAATTTAAACTCGTTATTTGTTAAAGCAATCAGGGATGATGTGGATGACAGGATGTGGCTTTGAAAGCTTTCTAGAGTAAAAGTCGAAGAAGCCAGCCCTAGGGGGGAGTCCAACCATCTTTTGTATAAATATGACATAACTTTTGATGCAAGAGAAATTCGTCACCTGTAATATCAATCTGGAGAGGCTTTCAAAGTGCTATATAGTGAAATACTTGAAGACAACTATTTGCGCAATGCTACATAACATAACATAAACTATAAACATGAAAAAGAAATGGCACAATGTTACAAAATATTTGGATATTAGAGTAAAATTCATTCAAAAATTTTTATTTCCAAGCGAATAGATTCATAACAACATAATTAGATTGGTCAATATCAATAAAGCAAAAAACTTAAAAAAGGATAACTTATGGAACTCATGCATCACAGAATCTTACTGCCAACAAGATCTTATGGAAAAACAAAAAGAACGAAAATGAAGCAAGTGAGAATCAGAACAACCAGTAAACACCCCCACACATAAAAAGAAAGTACATAATGTTTTGGTGAAAAAATTTACCCATCCGCTTCGGATCCTTTCAAGGTGCCGACTTCAAGGAGTGCTTTCTCCCATTTCTCCAGAATCGTTGGGTCGAAACCCCTCTCACGCAAACGCCTCTCACGATGACGAAATGCGTCTTTAAAACTCCCAGTTTGAAGTCTCACGTCAGCTGGCTTCACTTTGTAGAATATAGGCAACACTATCTGCCCGTTATTATTCTTGCACTCCATTATTTGAACCAATTCATCCAGGCACCAACTACTTGTACCATAATTTTCGGAGAGAATGGGGATGAGGATCTTACTTTTTGTGATGGCTGCCAAAAGCTCTGGTTTGATGTTCTCGCCTTGGGGGAGCTCCTCATTGTCTCTGAAAACATCAATTCCAGCACCGAGGAGCCCATTGTAGAGGTGATCGGTAAAGCCCTTTCGAGTATCTGGACCTCTGAAGCTCAAGAACACCTCGTAGTAGTTTCCAGTCGACGCAGTCAGCAAAGTAGAGACACTGTCGTTGGTTTCTATCAGAGAGGAACTAGATCCAATGGAATTAGTTTCTGTTAGCACAGCCAACGAACCAGATGCGCCAGGAGCAGCATTATCTGCATTTCCACACACACTAGCTTTCTTCTTATTCAGAAAATATAACGTAAGCCCGAGGAGAAGGATTGGTGCCACGAGCTCGGCGAAAGAACGCCCAAAAATGAGACGATGCATTTCGTCTTTGCTCTAATCTTCCCTTGATTTTCGCTTTCAAGCCTGAGGAAGAAAAAACCAGAATGCTTCTCGGGAAACAATAAATTCTTGTTGCCTATTCTCTTGTGATACGTTAAAATTTCAATACGGGCAAAAAGTAGTGGATTTGTTGGGAAGATGAAAAGTGCAGACAGACTTATGACGAGACTGTGACATTGACTAAGATGAAAAGTGGGAGAGAGAGAGAGAGAGAGGTCCAATATGTCCCAAACAGTGCTCGGAACAGATAAAAACATCAAAGCGTCAGGATAGTGTAGAGGGCACGCTTGGTCCACTGCTTAGTTCGCTGTTCATTGAACTGTCCTTTTCTTTTGTTAATTTATTTTCCATCAGCGGCGGTATTTTTGTTGAATAAATTTAAATTCTTGATCCCACTTTGAATTTTTTTGGGGTACTAATCCCCCTTTGGATTTCTTTTGGTGTTTTATACTTTGAGCCATTTAAATATTGTACCGTTAAATCGATAAACTTGATTTTAATACTAAAATATTATATTATTAACAATCATTTATTCTTAAAAATTATGTTATTTAAGTGTGTTAAGGATCATAAAAAATTATCAAATTGCTATATATATATTCATTTTGTACGTGAGGACAATGAGAAGAATGTATTTTTGGGTCTAGTCTGCCTTAATTTCTCCTCTCTCTCTTTTTTGGTCGAGCTTCAATCTCTCCTTCAAATACAAAAATAAGTCAAAATGTCTTTTTGCTTTTATTTTTACTTTATTATTTATATGTATTTCTTTGTTGGTTGGATTTATCTAATCCAACCACATGGGACACGACAATAATTCAATGCCATAATGCGGTGGAAGTTTCAATGCACGGGAAAATCCAAGGCAATCTTACCCAGGAAGAAGAGAACAATCCAACCACATGGGACACGACAATAATTCAATGCCATAATGCGGTGGAAGTTTCGATGCACAAGAAAATCCAAGGCAGTTTTACTGAGGAAGAAGAGAACATGTCAGCAAGATTCAATGCACAGCGATGAAGAAAAAACAAAACCCAAAAAAAAAAAAAAAGTTGTTGTTATGGTATCATAGAGTAGGGGTGATCCATTGTAGATCCGGTCCCGTTTCGGGATCCAAGAGCTAGATTGGGAGGATGAGCTCCTAATTTCTGGAATCAGGACCAAACCAGTTTGTCATGGGCACTAATAGCAATACCTAACAACCAACCCTATCTAGGAAGAAGAGAAAATAGGTAGGGCCCACCACCTAAATCTTATTTCTTTTAGTGAAAATAATACTTTTGGCATGAATTCAGACCCTATTATAAGAACCTTTTTCCCTTCATCCTAGAAAATTAAGGAACTAGAAATAGGTATTTTTATTGTATTAAATAACAGTTTTACCTCATCTCATTCATTGAGATCATAATATTAGGTAAGGGTACAGTGAATATTTTAAGAGAGGGCAAGAAGTTCTCAAGTTTTCTGTTTTATATTTGTATAAATAGATAATGTTTAAAACTTAAATAAAGCTTTTCAACCATAGACACTTCACTAATTATAATTCCACAAAGTTTATAGAGCTATTTCCTTACCTACATAGTACCAATAATCGCCTCATCTTTTGGATTACGATAATTTTAAAAGCAAAGTACTTAATTTCAAATATGTTGAGTATATATATTGAAATGAATAAATGTGAATTTACATTTTTTTAAAAATATTATGGAACGATCATGCCCACGCTTCTTCTAAAATGAATTTATTGTTTTGTTTGGACAAAATGATAATCTAGAAGAGTACAAGCTCTCGTGTACAAGCTTTTATGGTGCCTACATGCACAAGCCTTCTAAGAAAGTAAACTTTTGATCACCGTATTCCTGTGAATGTTCGATTTTAATCCTTATAAATTATTTTAATGACAAAACAAGTCAAAAATATATATGTTGGATTGATTAAATGTTTTTGACCCTTTAACAAATTAAATTCATTTCCTTAGATAATCCAAATCAAGCACATTTGTGTGCCCTTTTTTGCTAGTGAGTTGAATAAGCAAACTAATCTAGGTGGACTGATTCCTCATTTTGGACATAACTTTTCATATCACTTTGTTAATGTGGATTTTTTTATTGACATAGAAATGTCATGTCAAACAACTGACAATGTTTTCGAATGTAAGGTTAACGATGTAGATTTGAGACTAGTCATGATTTTTTTTAAATAAAAAATGTTCAGGTTTAGGATTAGATTTAAAATTTGGGATTTTTTTATACAAAACAATTGGTGGCAGACTTAGGACTCGATCCAAAGTTGAGGTTTTTTATTAAATAAAAAATTTCGAAGTAGAATTAAAATTGGACTTTGACATTTGAGAGTTTTTAGGACATTAGGCCTATATAAAAATAGGGAATAGAAAATTGAGGAGTTTCACCTGGTTTAATCATCCAATGGCAGATTTGTAATTAGATAGCATATAATTTTCTTTCTGCCCCTTTGCCTAGTGGCTCTATCTCACAATCCTTGCTACTGCTCTTCTTTACCAAGTTTTTTTGTTCACTTCTTATTTCGAATGAGAGGCTCACCTGTTTTCTATCTACTTAATTGTCAAGTTACTAATTATTATATCTGTTTTTTTTCTGCCCAGATTTACTCTTCTTCTTTGGCCGTAAATTCTGGTCCTAAATGTCGAGATTGCTCCCTTATCAAGATAAAACTGCTCTCGCTTCACCTCGTCCTCAAGGTTCTTGCCCTTGTTCGGGGTGAATTTTTGAAACTAAATATAAAATTCGAAATTTTTTAAGACGAAAAAATTAGGGGATGATTTAACATTGAGTCTAAAATTAAGAATTTTCTGCGATAAAAAAAAATTTTGGGACAAAATTAAAACATAACCTACAATTTGAGGGTTTTAAAGAGATGCAAAGGGAAAAGGGAGAGCACGCACCAGGAGAGAAACGAAAAGAAAGGAAAAAGAAGAAAAAAAGAAAATGAAAAGAGAGTGGGTTGTGCATGCAGATCTCCCCTAGAAATACTTCCATTCGCAGTGTGCCCGATAAGGATTTAAGCCATTTATTGGTCTAATAGGAATGGTTTTCGAAATTAAAGTACAAATTCAAAAATTATATGAAATTTATATTGCGAAATTCAATTTTGAAGTTGTTAAGATGTGAAAGTAGGGCATTATGAGGCTTTGACATAAACAGGAGTTGCTTTAAAATAACATTTTAATAGACAAGGTCCGATAAAATTTCAATATTCATATAGTTGGGAAGAAGAAAAGTGGAGAGAGACTTGGGACGAGTCTTCGTTGAACTTAGTCCATTGCTTGCACCACTGGACTTTCCTTTTCCTTTTGTTAAGTTATTTTTCACTGGAAATGGTATTTTTATTGAATATTTGTAAGCTCTTGATCCCACTTAAAAATTTAATCCCTCTCACTTTAAGCCTGTTAAATATTATAATGTTAAATCGATAAACTTCATTTCAATACTTATAAGTTCAATGAGTTAACACATGCAATTATCAACATACTATATATATTTATTTTGTACCCAAGCATAATAAGAAGAATTTCTTCTGCTATGGTTCTACCTTAATTTTCCCTTCAAATTTCACAAATTAATCAAAATACATTTTTGCTTATGCTCTTACTTTATTTTATATATATATATATATATATATATATATATATATATATATATACCTTTATTGATTTGATTTATCTCATTCAATCAATTGGCATGTAGCAATAATTCAAACTTATTACTAATTTGTTGAATGGGACCGTGCATTTATAGTCTTTGCCTTCACGGTGGGGAAGTTTTGATGGGGTGCATTTATAGGCCCTGTTTGGTTCAGCATTTGGAATTCTCATTTGGGCTCTAAAGTCCCTTAGCCAAATGCAAAGCTGTTTGGTTCGTTTTTTTGCTCGACTTTGGCGAGATGCAATTGCATCTTCAAGTGGCTCTAAGGGCCTTTAGCCCAATGCAGCTCTTGAGGTCCTTTGGCAAGTTGCATATTCGGAATGCAACTTCCGGTATTGTTCATCTTTTGGGTGGAGAAGCCAATCGGCCGCCTAAATAAAAATAAAAATAAAAATAAAAATAAAAATATTTATATAAAAATAAATATGTTTATATTTTTATATAAAAATATATATTTTATATTTTATATAAATATATAAACATATCTACTTTTTTTATATTTTATGTTTATATATATTTTATATAGATATAAACATATCCATTTTTTATATAAATATATTTTATGTTTAATAAATAAATAAATATATTTATAAATATAAACATATCTATTTTTTTTTCTCCTATTGTTTTTATATAAATATATATTTATGTAAACATATCTATTATATATATTATGTTTAATAAATATATATTATGTTTATATTTTTATATTTTTTTTATATAAAAATATGTTTATATAAAAAACATAAACATATTTTTTATTCAGGCGGTTCGGCTACCGAATTCGGCGGTCTGGTATAAATATATAAACATATATTTTATGTTTATTTTTTTATATAAAAATATAAACATATCTATTTTTATATTTTATGTTTAATAAATATATATTTATAAAAAATATAATATATATTCAAATATATATTTTATATATTTTATATAGATATAAACATATCCATTTTTTATGTAAATATATTTTATGTTTAATAAATATATATTTATAAATATAAACATATCTATTTTTTCTCCGATTGCTTTTATATAAATATATATTTATATAAACATATCTATTTATATATATTTTATGTTTAATAAATATATTTTATGTTTATATGTTTATATTTTTTATATAAAAATATGTTTATATAAAAAATATAAACATATTTTTGCTTTTTTAATTTAATAAAAGTTAATTACAAATGTAAATTTTACCAAACGGTATTTTGGCCAAAGTTGTTTCTCAATGCAAATTTTACCAAACGACATTTGCATTTCGGAAAACCCCCTTTAGCCAAAGGTATTTGCATTTCTGCAAATGCATTCCCCAAAAGCCGAACCAAACGGGCTCGTTGCCTTCACGGTGGGGAAGTTTTGATGGACAGGAGAATCCAAGGCGATCCTGCCCCGGAAGAAAATAACATGTGAGCAAGTTTCGATGCAAAAGCAATTAAAAGAAGTAAAATAAAAAATAAAAGACAACTACTTTATTGATATCTGTGGAAAACGGTCATAATTGATGAATACGTACAAAGCATCAAGACAATTGCTGCACCATTGAACTTTTTTTTTAGGACCCAAATAAAAACTTTCCTTTTCTTTTTTTAATTTATTTTTCATCAGAAAAATTACTTTTGTTGAATATATTCAAACTCTTGATCCCAATTAAAAATTTACCTTGATCCTATTAAGCAGCCAATGGCATTGAACTAGACCCATAATAAATATAGTCTATAATGAAGAATAGACCAAAAGGACTACCAATGATACATAACTTTTTTATACACATCTACCTTAATTTTGCTAGTAATTGAATATGATGGCAAATAGAGTGGGAAGTTTTTCTAAATATAAAATAGGACATGGACAACTACTTGAATCCATCTAGACAAGAAACATGCAGATGCATGGGTCATTGATAAATTTTATTATTTCTTGGACTAATTAAAGAGCAGCCAATGTTGAATAAGAATCAGTACCAAAATAGATATTTTCATAGCCCTTACTACACGTCTTTGAAGGTGGAGGCCACTCTGAAAACAACTGCTCCGTAATTTTTTGTCTTTCCTCTAATCTAACTTCTTTTCCAAGTAGACTTTTCAACTCCATGATGACTCTTTCACGTTCCTTTGCACTGCTTCCCTCACATGCCCGTGACATGGATTTGCTGGAGAAAATTAAAAGTGGAGAGAAAGATTCGTCCGGTCCAATATTTTTCCACACAAGTGCTCAGAGTAGATGAAAACGTACAAAGCGTCAGGATAATGACGAGGGGTAGTCCACTGCTTGCACCGTCCAACTTTCCTCTTTCTTTTGTTAATTTATTTTCCATCAGAAAAGGTGTTTTTGGTTAAATATATTTCAGCTCTTTATCACACTTGGGAAGTTATCCCTCTTACTTTGAGCCTGATCTATGTTACCT
Source organism: Eucalyptus camaldulensis (assembly GCA_019915185.1). Classification (NCBI taxonomy): domain Eukaryota; kingdom Viridiplantae; phylum Streptophyta; class Magnoliopsida; order Myrtales; family Myrtaceae; genus Eucalyptus; species Eucalyptus camaldulensis. The sequence continues at coordinate 9,353,580 of JAHSVA010000013.1, read as the reverse complement.
ATAATCTTCATTTTTATACTGAAATGTTGTATTATTAATGATAGCTTATTCTAAAAAATTATGTTATCAACGCGTGTTGAGGATCATAAAAAAAATATTAACATGCATAAATGTATGTGTGTATATATAAATATATATTCATTTAGTACCGTAACACAATGAAAAGAATTTATTTTTTGCTCAGGTTCCGTCCTAATTTCTTTTTCAAATCTCATAAATAAATCAAAATATGTTTTTGCTTTTACTTTACTTCATATATATATTTTTTATTGATTTGATTTATCTAATCTAATTAGTTGATATGCATCAATAATTTAAATTTGTCGAACTGAATATAAATTAGTAATTCATTGACCGAACCATTAGACATGCATTTATGGTCGTCGCCTGCAACCGGCGGAAGTTTCAATGCACAGGAAAAGTGAACTTTCAAGGAAATGCAGACACTGCAAAAGTAGATTTTCAATGAGATTGCAACTTTTTGCTCCTTGTTGTTTTTTCACGCGTGCCCTGACAACTCTCTCTCTCTCTCTCTCTTCAGTTTTTCTTTTCACCTCCTCTGTCTTTCCTCTTCTTTCTTTTCCATTGCAGGCCACTTTATCAGTTTTTCTTTGTAAAAGCTTTCTCTCTTTTGCTGACCATAACCTCTCTCTCTCTCTATCTCCTTTTCTTGGCCCAAAAAAAAAGCTTCATCTTTTTTTCTTTTTCGAGCTCCCCTTGGCAATTATGGTATGCGGAAAAATGCCCCACCCACTCGGTCGAGAATCCTCTGCTTTTTCATGCCTAGATTTTCTTGTCTTCTTTGGCCGTGAATTTCGATCTCTCTGAATGTCGAGATTCCGCCCTTGTCAAAATGGAAATTACTCTCTTGATCTTGTCCTCAAGTTTTTGCTACCATTCAAAACAAATTTGGGACTGGATATAAAATTTGAAAAACTTTTTTAGAAGAAAAAAATTGAGGGTTGATATAGCATTTGGTTTTAAGTTGAGGGTTTTTGAAACAAAAAAAAAAAAAATTCGGGATAAAATTAAAATTGAACCTAAAATTTGAGAATTTTTAAAGAATTAGGACCGTATAAAAAGAGGAAAGAAAAGGTTGAGGAGCTTCACCTCTTTTTATCATCCAGGGGCATATTTGTAATTAGATTGCATGTGATGAGTTTATTTCTACCCCACTCCCGGTGGCTCGGCCCAAGAATCCTTTTCCTTCTTGAGGCTACCTCTCTTCCCTACCAAGTTTTTGTCCACTTCTTATTGCAAAGGAGTGGCTAGCCCACCAATTCTTTCTCTACTTAATTACGAAGTTACTCAAATTTATCAACCCAAAGCCAAATTAATAAATTAAAATTTTCAATTTTTTCCAATTTTTTTTTGCTTGGTTTAGTTTAGCACTTGCAATATTCCTTCAACACCTAAATTGTAATGTGTGTTAATTCAAATATTTATATTATTGAATGGAACTAATACGTGAAATGTTAATTCATTTATATTAAACTGCATTTTAAATAACACTTTAACATAAATGCATGCGGTTCCTCTTAAATAATGAGGGTAGCTATTTTAATGAAAATGTAAAATAAACCAACAAAGGGTTGGTCTAGTGGTAGCATGCTAATCCCGCACGGACTTCACCTGCCAATGGGCAAGGGTTCAAATCCTGGTAAAAAAACCCTTGTTGGAAGGGAAGAAATCCTTGATGCTCAATCCCCAAAGTAGTTGCGTACTTTAGCCACCATTTTATTTACCAAAAAAAATAAATATAAAATAGGTTTTATTTACTATCCAAAATACAACTAGCCATATTATTCTCATCCAACAATTCATTTTATGTAGATCTATTCCCATTAAATAATGAGGGTAACTATATTTGAAAATATGTTAAATAGATTTATTCAACTTGATTGGTACAAGAAGTGAAGCATTTTGTATGCTCAATAGAAAGAAACTTTATTCCAATATCCACTTGAATAATTAATGCTATTTAAATACCACCAATCCAAACTAAACCATCAATACTTAAAATTGTGAAGTGTAAAAGAAAAAAGAGTGCTTCTGCATTTCACGAGCACTCCTATTCATACTATTGATTTACAATACTTTATAACTGCTAAATTATCACATCAATTCAAGAGCTTAATTGCATTATTCTCTAAAGCTAATCAACTCTAGCTCGTAAGTTGAGAGTACTTTGCCTAAAATGCGTCCAATATACGAGGCACTAATAATCCAAACTAAAAGGTCGCTACTTGAACGGTTGAACCTGTGGAGTGCGAAAAAACGAAACAAAAAAATGAGTGCTCGCGTATTTCACAATCGTGACTTTTGCCACTCCGACTTTGCACGCCCTTTTCTTTAAAGATAAAATGATTTTTCTTGCTCCTGACTCTAACTTTGAACGAAAAGTTGTTCAACTTCAAAACAATGCTGAACTTGATTTCGTTTTAGGTTTGAACTGTGAGGAGTAAAATTCTTGGAAATTAGAGTGCAAAAAGAAAAGTGAACTCGCAAGAAACGTACATGGTACAAAAGTAGAGTAGACAAACTTTCGGTGAAATTGCAACTTTTAGCTTTCTGTCCTTTCCTCACGCGTGAACCGACAATTCTCTCTCTCTCTCTTCATTTTTTCTTTTCACCACCTCTGTTCTTCTGTTTCTTTCTCTTCTTTTGTGGACCCCTTTCTCAGTTTTTCTTTATAAAAGCTTTCTCTTTTTTACCAACCATATAAGTCTCTCTCTTGGCAATTATTGCATGCTGAAAAATCGCCCACCCCACTTGGGTGAGAATCCCCTCCTGATTGACACTCCGACTGGAAAAAAGATTTTCTTGACTTCTTTGGCCGTGAATTCCGGTATCTGAATGATGAGATTACTCCTTTGTCAAGATGGAAATTACTCTTTCTTGACTGGATATAAAATTTGAGAAAATTTTTTAGACGAGAAAATCGGGGGTTTAAAGTTGAGGATTTTCTGAAAAAAAAAATCGGGATAAAATTAAGCTTGAACCCAAAATTTGAGAGCTTTTACGGAATTAGAGTTGTATAAAAAGAGGAAAGAGAAAGTTGAGAAGCTTCATCTGTTTTTATCATCCGGGGCATATTTGTAATTAGATAACATGTGATAATTTTAATTCTATCTCCACTCCTGGTGGTTGGTCCCCACAAGTCCTTCCTTAACCGGAGGGTACCGCTTTTCTCCCTAAGTTTTTGTTCATTTCCTATTGCGAAAGAGTGGCTGGGCTCACCACTCTTTTCTATACTTAATTATGAAGTTACCAATTAATCATTTAATTAAATTTATTGATATCACAATTTCTTAATTTACCCAAAGAAAAATTATAAATTAAAAATTTCAATGTTTTTCAAAATTTTAGTTTAGCGCTTGCAATCTTCTTTCAACACCTATAATTTGTAATGGGTGTTAATTCAAATATTTATATTATTGAATGGAACTAACACGTGCAATGTTAGTTCATTTAGATTAAATTATATTATTCATAAATGTATGCGGTTCCTCTTAAATAATGAGGAGTGGCATTGTTAATGAAAATGTAATATAGGTTTTACCACCCAAAATACACATAGGCATATTATTCTCATCCAACGGTTTATTTTATATAGATCTATTCATATGTAGCTATTTCTTATAAGTGTGTTAAATGGATTTTACTTACCACTCAAATTATATCTAACCATATTAAAATTGTCATTTAACTTGATTGGTGCAAGATGTGAAGCAATCTATATGTTCAATAGTGAGTCCATCCATTTAGACAACATTTAATGCTTTTTTTTTCTTAATTTAGTTACTCGATAAAACAAGGCTTTCAAACATTGAATTGACTCCCGTCAAAAGATTTAAGAACAATCGAGTAAAATGTTAAAAATCCAATGCATTTATTACCTCCTTTTACAATAGAAAGAAGCTTTATTTGGATATCCACTAGTAACAATGCAAGCAAGAATTATCAATGCTATTTATATACCAAAAATCCAAACTAAAATGCCAATACTTGAAATTGTGGAGTGTAACAAAAAAAAAAAAAAAAAGAGTTCTCGTGCATTTCACAAGCACTCTTTTTTTATGGTATTAGTTTACAATATTTTTTTAAGTGCTGAATTATCACATTAATTTCAAGAGCTTAACTACATTATTCTGTAAAGCTAATCAATTCAAGCTCGTAACTTAAGAGTACTTTGCCTAAAATGCATCTACCCTAATAGGCATCAGAGATGAATGTAATATGTCAGCCTATACATATTTAACACTATAATAGGAGAGTACTAGGTATATTTACGACATTAACTATTGAGACATCAACACATTCAACCTATCAATATTTACAATTGTCGATAATTGGTTTGATGCAACAAAAGTTGACATCCAATGACAAAAAAGCATAATTTTATTGAATTCAACACAATATTATTTGGTAACCAAAAAGCAATGCCATGACTTTATGTTTTTAAATTTATCATATTGATAATTCATTATATGAATGCTATTTAGTTCTATAAATGTTGATTTAAATTTGTATCTACCTTGTACATTTTTTCACACTTGTTTTTATGACATTATATTGTGGGAATATTTGACAAACATCTCAGTCCTCCAAGTAAATCGTCTTATGAAGTCTAGACCGAGGCTTCTGCAATGTCCTTGGCCTGGACTAAACTTGCTGGAAAGGAGGAAGAGCTTCATAGGCTCTCTCAATCTTTCATAGGACAAGGCAGAAACCCAATAGTCTGGAGTAGAGCGGAGAGTATGGGAGGCAGAATATCCTTAGGCCCAACAACAAAAAGCTTTAGATAGGTGTGCCGTATTGAAGTGGCAGGTGTCATCTCTGAAGTGACCAACATAAGTGAAATCTAGCCTGGGAAATGGCATAAACATTTGAAACTTCCACAAGCATAACTTTTTTTTAATCTTTTTGGTCGTACACAAGCATAACTCCACCTAGTATAGTTGCTTACTTAACCAGCCCATTACTTTCCAAGCAATACTGATTTACTACCAGTCTACCATCAAATCCATTTACTAAGAAAGATTGCTGTATGAGAAACAAGAACAAGGAAAGAGGAATCATAAACTGAATCTGATAGATCATACTCATAAATATTTGATTTGAGTAGATAGGATGTTTACAAATATTTGCGATTGGAAAGACACCAAACCCACTAAAGCACAAAAGCCCATCTCTATCTCCACCGCCAAGGATATTGAAACATTGCTTTGCAGAATTTTAGAGCTCTACAAATGAATCTCGACCATTGTCGGTTAATCCAGCATCTTCGGGTACTAGTCCAGGCATGTGAAGAACTCTTGGAGCTGGAAAGAAGAATCGAGCAGTGCAATCTTCAAATGCCAAAGAGTTACAAGAAGCGTTCTGTAAAACAAATGAATAATTATTTTCCAGTTGGAAAAAAAAAGATAAAAAAGATAAAAAATAAAAAAGATTAAAGCTAAGGAGCCAAACAAATCATCAAGTTAAAGATGACAACAAACATATGTTTTAAAAAAATCTTCCATGAAACCCATGCTGAAGCTGTTGGACTATCAAATAAGATTCTGAGTTTACTTAAACTGCAAACGAAGGGTGTGAGCCATGACATATCTGTTATTGGTACTAAAGATCACAGAGTTGTATCAACTTTTAAGTTGAAAGATGCCACATACTCCATTCACTTGCGATCCTCCTCCTAGTTGAGACACACCACAACTGCCATATGGGACTTCAAGCTTCTTAACAGTTTTTTATTCTGCTTAATATTTATAAATGTTAGAAATGATTACACCACAGCGTGCCAAACTGCTGCTGCAAGCATATGCATATCAAAGCAGCACACTGCACATCCATTGTTCCATAAAGACAGCTACTTTGGTAAGATAACATTCGTTATATACAAACAAACTCATTTCTCAGCAAAATGTAATCCATGAAGCGGACGATTAGTAATAAACTGGTAGAAATCTCAAAGAAACAGAATTACAGCAAGTACAGCCAAGTTCTGAGCCATTCTACTCATGACCAAGCAGTTATAGCTTAATAGAAATATAACCAATTACTTACAAACTTTTCCACCCACAAGCATAATTGAAGCACATACAGGTCATATCATTTAAGAGTCACCTAAATAATCACCTTCTTAATTTGACTGAACTAAACATATATTACAAATAATTGAGGAAAGCTATTAATTTTGATGAAAATAAGCATGTCACAGATGAATGCTTCTACATGACACCATCCACTTAGACCATATATTCTCACAATGAGGTTGTCCCCAGCAAACATTATGCTTTAATTTGTCGTTGACAATTGAAATAGTTTAAATCATTGATGACGGCATTAGCAGTGAGGTGAAATGTTTTTTTCCTACACGAATGCAATTGAGCACATCAATCATATTCAAGTCCTAAAGTATATAAATCTATTGAATAGTATATAAGTTCTGTATGATTGGTGATTAAAGTAATTCACTGCTGATTTCACCGATTAGATGAGTCAATCAATTTCCGTGATTCATAATTTAAGTCATGCATGAAACACTGTAGTGTCAAAAACATTTCAAGGCTTTGGTGTAGGACGATATGTCCCACGATAAAGAATAAATATTTAGGCATCACACACAAAACTGCCTAAACATGACACCTAGGGTTTTTTAAGCAAGACACCAAAGAGGAATTGCATCACACAATCTGCAAAGCGAACACTTGCCAAGTTCAATGAATTATCAACTCTGTTGAAAAGTAAAAATTATAACTATATTTGTAGACTCCCTAAAAGTTCTACTCCTAGTTGAAATAGGAAATCTCTAAACAAGAAACATTATTGGAGTATACGTAAGATCCTCCTACTCAAACTTAAAAGGAAGAAGGAAACATCGTAAAATCCTAATAATACTCAAATCCTAGTTGATAAATTCACTGATTAAACTTCAAGACAAATCCTGATCCTTGTTTGAGTTTCAAAGTCAATCTTCACCAGAAACTTGGTAGTCACCTTGCATAACTTGTTGGCTGCATCAGGCTTAGTGGATGATTTGATTGTCTTATACTAAATTCTATGAATGGGAATCCAATTACAATACTATGTACACAATGTTTGTGTCCTTGTCAAATGGGTACTTATTTGATAAAAGAAAAATAAAATGTAGTAATATCTCATGTCTAGAAATAATAACATTAGTCAAATTTGAAGTATCTTTATCATTAGTAATTACCTAACAATAAAAATAACACCATACTTTACAATCAATATCTAGTAATTACGTCTGTCATGGAATAACAATCTCAAACATCATTATCATTGTTTATAATTCCATTGGATGAAATTCACAATCCACAATCCATAGATTTGATTTTTTGATTCATGACTCAAATTTCCATGTCATATCAAAATTGTGGCTCCCTACTTAACAGCTAACACAATAAATAAATGAATATTGTTCTGAATTCAAAGTTCAAACTGTGAAACAGAAATCGAGTCATGTAATCTATCTAACTAAACAATAGTGCCAACTTGATTAACAACCTGACTAATCATGATCTGTTTATATTTAGTTTATTAAAATCTTTAATAATAATCAGACATGAATTTTGTTTCTTTTCAAATTTAATTGACATTGATGATGATATGCATATTGTACATATGCTGTGTTGGTCATGTGAGGATTGGAATGACCCATTCAATTATATCTAACTAGTTAAATGGCTTATTCATCTCTTGTAATTTGTTCACCTATTTAACAAAAGGGTCATGTTTGGACAGAGTTTTCCAACAATTTTTTTTGTTAATCATATCTTGCTCAGATTGACGTATCTAGCAATCCATTGTTAACTTGACATTGACAGACATGACCGATAAAAGTGGATTGCTATCTCTATTAGCAGCTCAATTTTTGCTGAGCAAGTTTGCTGTGTGCATTGCATCATGCAGATTTTGAGCAATTCAGAATCTTTCCCAGGAGATTAAGGAAGGACACGTTCTGATGACAAAGGATTGTTGCAGAAGGAATTTCTAGTTGAGAAGCAATGAGGGTAACATTCAAATGACAACTTAGAAAGCTCACTTCGAGATCATGCAGTCAAACTTATCATCTTCAAGTCCAAGACAACAACCTTGCCATCAGGACACTGGCATAATGATGCTATACATTTACCTGGAGTAGATTGGAATGATTACGAGAAGCCAGAATTGATGACCCACATTGCAATGTGCAAAGAAAGCGATTCATTATAAACAAAAAAGAAAGGGGGGGGGGTTATTTGTTCCCAACAAAATTGACAGAAGAAGAGGAAAGATAGAGCACAAACATTAAGCAACAAAATGTTAATCAAAATTAGTGAAGTGAGGCAAAACATCATAACTGCACAAAATAACTAAGAGGCGGTCACTTTATACAAGATTTCTTTGGGCTAGTAGGTCATCTAAAGCGAGAGAATCTATATCTTGTTGGCAGGCTCCAATCCAATATATGAATTGAAAAACAAATCTTGTTGCTCAACTATGGAACCTCAAGGTGGAGTAGATGCTCGAAAAATTTCTCCAGGCGAAGATTGCAGTGTACTTGTATTTAAAACTTAGGTTCTTAACAGAAACCATTCAAGTACTGGCTCAAGTACTATGTTGCACTCAAAATGTTCTCCATATCCAGAAGACAATATGATGAGCGGAGCATTTGGATGTTTTTGGAGAAAAAATCTCCCCTCTAAATTTTTCCAGGGAGAATAGACAGGAAGAACTACCAAGTTAGGCATATAATCCTAGGCTCTTACAAATTTGAATTACCAAAAGATTGTCATATAGGATCTTAACATACTTAGATGCAGCTCCCCTTGCCCCCCTAGTCTCTTTGCTTTCTCCAATTTCTCCCAATGTCCCTCTTGACCAGATTGTCATATAAGTACGCAGCATAGCTTGAGATATATCCAAAAGCTAAAACTCCAACCAACGAACTTGATTAGCCAAAATGATGTGACGAAATGCCCTTCTATAATGAGAAGAAGATAAATAAAACTTCAAGTAATACAAAATGTGAGAAACTTTCCGCCTATAGTCTATATTTCAGTATACGCTAAAGCTCTCCTTGTAGGGCACGTGCGATCAGTAAAAGAATGCTCAACCGGTAAAAGAAGGGGAGCCAGCAGTAAAATTACATTGTGAGAGTCACCATCAGAAATTTAAGATCTTTTTAGATGCCTGATGACATTTAGATGGTATTCTGCAGGGGCTAAACCTGCGAACTCCAAGTGGGCATCAAGCATTTCTGCATCGGAGATATCTAATCTATCTAGCATAAATGGCATCCCCCCAATTCATGTTAATTATTTTCATGGACACTCTAACTAGTGTACAAAGAAGGGAAAAACCTGGTTGAGAAGTCGATAAGAATCCATTGCGCCTATAAATAAAATCCCTTTATTCTACTGATACCAGCTTGGAATTTTTTACCTGAGACTGAGTCCTCTCTAGATTTCCACTCGCATCACCTACATTCACTGTTCGTTTCAGTGTAAAAGACCAACTCCTTGGTTCGACATCACCTTCTCATTCAGACTTCCAAGCACTTTATACCTCTATATTCGTCCAATCCTCTACTGAACGCAATTCAACCTAGATTGGCACTTATAGTGGTTCTTATGGCGAAAAGGGCAGAGAAGCACATTTAGGAAAAGCCTAAGAAGCAGAACGAGATAAGGCCAACGACTAAATGGGCACACACGCCAAGCCATCATTAAAGAAGCGAACTTTCTTGACTCGAAGCAATACCTAGGAGAGATCGTCCACCGCCTCTGCCAATTGAATCGACAAAGCACCGCCACCTTCGTGTCATCCATGACCATAGCCAGAAAATCCTTCTCTGGATTCTACTCCACCATCTTCACCTGCCACTCGGAGGAAATCGAGCAAAAACCTCAGCAAACCGAGTCGGAAAACAATCGAATCGAATCGACCCGCCCGTTAGGAAGTCGCAAAAAGAACGCCCGAACGAGAGCCGAACCTGGGAAGCCAAAGCGGGTCGTCGGAACTCGAAGCCGAAACGGAAGCAAGCGCCAGCGACCCACCTTCGTCGGTCTCCATCGCTAGAAAGCTCCGCAAGCAGCTCGAAAACGCATTGTACAGAAGTGACAAGGGCAGCAGAAGAGCGAGACGAAGGATGGAAAAGCAAAGGGAGGAAGGAGGTCCAACCGGGCCGGGCCGGGCCGGGCCGGGCTTTACGATTATAAGGCCTTGTCAAGCAACGCCCGAAACTGCCCTTTCGGGCCCATGGAGGCTGAAGGGTCAGACTCATGAGGCATCGCATCGATGCGAATGGGGTGAATAAACTATTGAAATGTGACTTGTAAAAAAGGAATGTGATTATCTTCATTTGCTTGAATGACGATTATCACGTTGATGCAAGTAAAAATCCAAAAGATTTTTTTGACCAGAACCAAACCACCGTAAGGCCCAATGTTTTAAGCTATTAAATGAACCGGCAAAAGCCCGACTTGAAAAGATCCTAAATATTTAGTTCAAATCAAGTTGTTTTGGATATTTTTTACACCCACCGCTGGTGGGGTCCTGCACTCTTGGCTACTTGGCATGTATATATATATATATATATATATATATATATATATTGCTAATATGTAAAAAGTCAACTTGATCAATGGACAGAGGGTAATGAAACTTTATTGGAGAAAACACCAATATACTTGTATTTTTTTAATATATATACTAGTAACTACATTCTATGAAATTCCATATCAACTACATAGGGATAAGAAGACTAAGGATGCCATAACTATCATATAACATTCACTTGAGTATTACATTAATGTATAATTGTTCATTTGAGTTACTATTTTGACAATCTGTCATAAATAGCTTTTTTACTTAATTTTATATCCAACGTGGTTTTCTAAGTCCAGCATTTTGTCCAACATGGCGAGTTTAAAAAATGTATGTATCTCTCTCCTTCTCTCTAACTACTTCCTCTATTGAAACGATAATGTCTCTCTCTAAATGTTTTGTCAAATGATGACATTTCTCTCTCCCCGAAAGCTTCCTCTATGAAAGTCGAAGAGCCCATAGAAGAAAAAGCTTCCTCTCTTGGGCACGTCCTCTGTCTTCTTTACTCTCCCTCGCTTACTCAATGTCACCTCTCTCGCTCAATGGAGACTAAAGGCATGGGAAAAGGGAAAAATGAGGGCTTGGTGCGCGACGAATCTTGTTGGACTTCATGGCCCCAATAGCAAAAAAGGTTGACTTTTATTTTGGTTTTTAATTTGAATTTACTAATATAATTGGGTTTGTGTATAAATAAAAGCTGGGATGCTTGGGAGTTGCATGGAAAGATGATTGTTCTTTCGCAAAGGATATGCTTATTCATTCATTCGACGAGCTTGTTTGTTTTATATTTGTTTCCACTCAATGTCATGGCTACGTCATAACATCTGTCAATTGGCTCTGAAAAACTTACTGTCAAATGTGTGTTTTTAGTGCAAGCCTTACTAGGATTTTTAAGACCTCCGCAACTTTGATGAAAAACAATTTTGGCGAGGAGGAAAGGAGTTCCATTGTGGGGCAAATCATCCCAAAAGGGTTGAAATTGTCGGTTCCAGTTCAACTTTGTTAAATCATAACCTCTATTTACCCTGGCTAAATTTCTTCTCGAGGAGGCAGTTGGATCGGAGAAGATAATAATTGACATTGAATTAAGGATGTCGCATCATGGGGTGCCTGTTGAGCCTCATCATCTTTGGGATTTCCTTGAAGTGATTCAACTGCAAGAAGGCCATCGAAAAGCTTCACAAAATGCTAAAGTAATAACCAATTTTCGTTTTAGTAGACTCCATTACAAGCCATGAAAGCATAAGCAAATCACAGGTAGATGGTAAACCCTTGAAAATAGAATTACTGCTCTGTTTGTGTCACTTGTGACAGTGTGCGAAAACACAATACGTGGACAATAAATTGGGTTTAACAAATGATATGATGTTGCTTCATTTTCAGTTTTTCGAGCTTGACGTTTCTTTTGGGAAAAGTGCCAAAAAAGTCCTAAACCTTTTGGCTTTGTGCCGATTTAGTCCTAAACCTTTTTTTGGTGCCGATTTAGTCCTAAACCTTTTTACGTTGTGTCAATTAAGTCTATTCCGACCAATTTTGACCAGATTTTGCTGACTGGACGCCGGCCGGCTGACGTGGCCTGATCGGCGCTGACGTGTATAATTTTTAATAGTATTTTAATTTTTTTGATTTTTTTTCTTTTTATTTTAATTTTTTTCTCTTTTTATTTTTATTCTTTTTTTTTTTAAAAAAAATTTTCTGCTCATCTTCTTCCTCCAGCCGGTCGCCGGAGCTCGGCGATCGGCCAGAGACGACGGGCAGCGAGGTCGAGACCTCGCCGGCCACCTTGCCAGTGGCAGTGAGGGCGGCCTCGCGCCGGGCGGGCGAGGCTCGCCCTCATCGGATCTGGCGAGGCTCGACCCTTGCCAGATCCGGCACGAGGAGGAGCTAGCGGGGCTCACCCTCACCAGATCCGGCGAGGGCGAGCCTTGCCGCCCAGGCCTCGAGGGCGGCCTCGTGCCGGGTGGGTGAGGCTCGCCCTCGTCGGATCTGGCGAGGGTCGAGCCTCGCCAGATCCGGTGCAAGGAGGAGTTGGCCGGGGTCGCCCTCGCCGGCTGTGGGCGAGGCTTGACCCTCGCCAGATCCGGCGAGGGCGAGCCTCGCCGCCCAGGTCTCGAGGGTGGCCTTGCACCAGGCGGGCGAGGCTTGCCCTCGCCAGATCTGGCGAGGTTCAAGCCTCGCCCACTGCTGGCGAAGCTCGACCTCGCTAGATCCGACGCGAGGAGGAGCTGGCGGGGTCGCCCTCGTCAGCTGTGGACGAGGCTTGACCCTCGCCAAATCCGGCGAGGGCGAGCCTCACCGCCCAGGTCTCGAGGGCGGCCTCGCACTGGGCAGGTGAGGCTCGCCCTTGCCGGATCTAGCGAGGGTTGAGCCTCGCCCACTGTTGGCGAAGCTCGACCTCGCCAGATCCGGCGCGAGGAGGAGCTGGCGGGGCTCGCCCTCGCCGCCCAAGCCTCGAGGGTGGCCTCGCCCGCCCGGCGCGAGGCCGCCCTAGCGGCCACTGGCGAGGTGGCCAGTGAGGTCAACCTCGACCTCGTCGGCTGTCGCCTCTGGCCGGTCGCCAAGCTCCGGCGACCGGCTGGAGGAAGAAGATGAGCAGAAAAAATAAAAAAATAATAAAAATTAAAAGAGAAAAATATTAAAAAAATAAAAAATATTAAAAATATTATTAAAAATTGTATATGTCAGCGCCGATTAGGCCACGTCAACCGGCCGGCGTCCAGTCAGCAAAATCCGGTCAAAATTGGCCAGAAATGACTGAATTGGCATAACATAAAAAGGTTTAGGACTAAATCGGCACCAAAAAAAGATTTAGGACTAAATCGGCACAAAGCCAAAAGGTTTAGGACTTTTTTGGCACTTTTCCCCGTTTCTTTTGGATTGAGCTTTTCCAACTTTCATGAGCAATTTTTCCTCTCATCATATGTTGTATCATGAACTCCTTTAGAGCCCCAAGATAGCTACATCGACGTGAGACTCCTTTTTGGCAAGGATAAAGCATTGGTCTCCTTAGTTTACAGTGAATTCTCTTATTGGAGTTGTGCCTTAGCGGTGTGTACGTGAAAAATAGCAAATCCATCTGGACTAACACCATCATAAAGAGTCCCTGAAGCAATCTATCTAATCAATAGCTATGATGGTCTCGATCTATATAGACCAAGGCTAGTTAATTATTTCCCTAGCATATGCCCAAGCGCTTGTATTGGTGTAACATGAAAATTGACATGTCAATGGTGGGACCTACCTTGCCATGAAAGGCATATTTGAATATCTCTATGTGATAGAAACAAATGCAAATGAGTTTTGTAATCTCATACTTTTACCATTTAATACCATGAAATGTCGTTGGTGCATTATAATCTCATAATACTAATGAGAAGTAAAATCCTAAGACGTGTGTGTAAAATTAAGACTGGAGCAAAGTGAGGTGCGCATGACATCGGTGGATGAAGCGGGAGCAGAGCATGATGTCAACTCCTTGACCATTGACAAGAGCAAGAAGATTAACAAGTTCCTCCATGAACCCTAAGGATTCTAGCATCATAGCGGTAATCCATCTATCCTGCGCAGGGGTTTTCTAGGGCTGGAAACTTCAAAGTCGTTCTATTGTCATATTTTAGTTTCCATACACCCTAATTTTCCTCCTCACCATATACACAAGAGTGACTGCCTTTCTTGCTCTCTCGGTGTTTAATCAATTTTAGTTAGTGCAGGTTCCTATGTTGAGATGAAATTTCATAAGCCCCACGACAAATCCAAGCTATCGGTCTGCCTATGATTTTGATCCCTCCATATAAAAAACTAATTCTGATCCAAACTCGAAAGATCCTCATCCTTGAGACCAGCTCTGATGGCGAAAACCGTGCCCGGCACTCGGATACTTCCTTGAGCTATTTTTCGACACCAACCCATGTTCCAAGATTTCCGATGAATCATGATTTAACGCGTTTGAACTCTTAGTGATCGATCGTGGCCCTTCAAAGATCCAGAAGCAAATCCATACCCTAAGACTAATGGCTATGTTAATCTGACATGGCGTTATCGACACATGCTGCTGTGTCGAATTTTTTATGGCCTTAATTAATGAAGCTATGTGGGAAGGAGAAGGTGGTCATGGACGTTCGTCGGCGATCGATGCAGAGTTCGTTCCTGACCATATGTGGAGAAAATTGCAGAAGAGAGAGAGAGAGAGAGAGTTGATTAAATCAGTCAAGGCGGACTTATTTGAATTAACGGGCGGGGCAAGCCAGGTCGGATCAGACTATATTACAAACATAATAGGTACTTCAGGCTTCACGACGAGTCTCCATGGGCTCAAAAGTGGTCGATTAATTATTTCATTGTAATTTGAGAAAAGAAAATACTGCTAAAACCCTAAATTATACTCACTATGTTATAATTTAACAAACCTTTTCTTTTTTCTGCATCGTGAAAACCCCTTAACTCAAACTCATAATAGCATGCCTAATATACCCTCCATCTACTTGTAGAAATCCTAAACTTTATTTGATATGACACCAATACATTAAAAAAAAAAAAAGAATTGTGTCATCAATACTACAAACTTAAATCAACGTTACGAAAATTTAGGCCACTATTGTCATTGTGAGCATTTTTTTTATTGGGTCTGGTGACCAAAAAAAGAAAATTGATCATTGATTTCGTAATGACTTAATTTAAAATTTTTAGTAACATAAAAGAAGTATGAGTTATTGACGTCAGTAAATATAATGTAGAATTTTTTGTATCATCAATTCATCGCAAAAGTAATGTGATCATTACTCCTATGAATTAATGAAATTGGCATCCCACAAATGCAATAATTCACAGCTTGCACAGATGTCAAGATGATGGGACAGCTCACGCTAGACAAAATGATCCGCTGTGACCACTCGAATTAAAGCCTGAACACATGCGGTTGCATTGCATTTGTCTCAACGAAAGCTTGAGATATGCTTATTGCTCCAACGTATACAGGCTACTCCTTCAATTTTGGTTCGTGCCTTAACTTAATCTATCTAGTAGGCTAAACCCTTCTACATCGCTTCTGAAAAAGCTGAGTTTATCTTTAATATGATTAACAGAGAGGCATTGTGAGAAGTGGCACAAAGTGAAACAACATAAGAAGACCTGCAGTGAGGCTCTCTTAGGTCACGAAGGTACTTCGGTGTGTTTAATTACCAAGCTGTTTTGATAATTAGGATGACATGTTTATATTTTGTCGTTTTCATTTTTGTAGTTTGAGTAAATTGCATCCAACATCACTGCCTTCCTTTCCTTCTCTAAGGATTGCCTCCTCACCTTGATGTTTCAAAAATATGAGATTTTATAGCTTTTATAAGCGTTCAAACTTGACTTTCAAGTCATGGGATGATGAAAAAAAAATGTATAATATCTATAAGGGTCAACTTACTTATTCTCTCGTTCATGTTAGAGTTTCCTCTCGCATAATGTTCGAGTTTTTCGCCATGTCTTCATCTTTCTCAGCTCTTCGTCTGATTTTTGCGTTCCATTTGAACCACTGGTGCTCCTCGCAATTTTTACCCTAAATGTTTATGTTCCTCTTTACCTCTTCTGCATGCACACTTTCTTTCCTTCCTTCCAGTCATCACCTTCCCCTCGTTCCGTAGTTTCTTCCGTCTCTCTCAAATACCAGTTATTTCTGCTTTGCATGTTGCCGATCTGTAACATGCAACTCTTGCCATTCTTAGTTTCGGTCATCTGCTCTTCAAATTATCCATCCTAGTGTTCTTCGGTTACTCTACTAATGGATGAAAGGGACGATACCTCCAGAATTGCTTCCCTATGCAATCGCCTTGGTCGATTATGCTCAAAACAGGAGTTGGAGGTTTGGGATGATCTCCCTGCATCGGCCAAACTGCAGGATTGTCGCCTTATACTGGTGGGTAATGTTTTTACCAATCCCTCTGTGAATGTATCGGCATTTCATGTGGCGATGAAGAAAGCCTGAAGAGTGGATCATGTAGAGATAACTTCAGCAGATACAGGGCTGTATATAATTAAATTTCGAACTAAAGTGGAAAAAAGGCGCGTTCTGGATGGTAGCCCTTGGTTATTTTCCGGTCAATTGGTTAACTTACGACCATGGCAACCACATACTCCCTTACAACACTATGATTTTAGTAAATGCCTGTTTTGGGTGCATGTTATTGGCTTACCTTTGGAGTGGACTTCTCCTCCTATTTTGCGTAGACCTGTCTCCCAGCTAGGTAAAGTTCAGGATGTGAAAACTAACATCTCTGCAAGAATTAGGATTGAATTAGATTTGAAAGAACCTTTGAAAACTGGAAAACTCATAAGTATTGAAGGCAAAACTCTATGGCTTGATTTTCGGTATGAGAGATTGTCACATTACTGTTACTCCTGTGGAAGGCTCGGTCATTACGCTGCTTCATGTACGGAGGTCCCTTATGATGAAGCCCAATTTGATGGTCGGGACACGATGATCTATGGACCTTGGCTTAGAGCTGAGCTTAAACAATTTAGCCTTTACTGGGATGCTTTTTACCACCCTAAAGTTCCAGTTGTGCCAATGGAAGAGACAGTACCTGAAACTCCTCCTCCAAAACAGCCTGCCCTCCTAGCTCTCCCTTCTATCCCGGCCATGGTGGATGCAACTTCGACTCCTGTTATATATCAAGAGACTTCCAGGCTCTTGAATATTGCCAATCCTACTGCTATCACTACAGATTTAGTACCTGCAGCAGTAAAGATGAAAAATACTCAGACCTTTCCAGTGGATAAGCAACAACAGAAAAAATCTAAGATTCCTCGCCCAATGCCACTTGGGGGTTCCAGTAAAAAATCGAAAAGATATTCACCCTATGATGTTACACTTCCCTCATCTATAGTTTTTGATGAGTCCCTCCTTCTGGATGCCCTAGTTTTGGAGGTACCTCTCCCTGATCTTCGGGCTTTGGCGGCTGGCCCTCAACAGCCACCGTGTTCCCAATGAAACTCCTGAGTTGGAATTGTCAGGGGTTGGGCAATCCCCTGACAATTCAAGCATTAAAGGCGATGGTAGCCTGTGATAAGCCCGATATCATGTTCTTAATGGAAACGAAGCATAATCAACAATTTGTGACTAGGTTACAGCGTAAGTTTAAATTTACTCACTCTTTTGTGAAGGATCCAGTTGGCTTCAAGGGCGGTCTTGCTCTGTTTTGGAATGACCATTTTGAAGTTACTCTTGTACATATGGATGCTCAGTTTGTTGATTTCATCGCCCGTGATCCTAGGACAACAGTCTCTATGCATATCACTTGCTTGCATGCTCCTCCAACATATCAGCTCCGTCAAGACTTTTGGGATACCATAAGAATCATCCACGCTGCAAATCATTTACCTTGGCTGTGTCTCGGTGATTTCAACAACTTTCTTTCTCCCTGGGAGAAGATGGGCAAGAGACCTGCATCCACTTCGCGAATGACCTCTTTTCGGAATGTAATTAATGATTGTGCCCTTCTAGAACTCCAAAGTAAAGGTTGCGAATTTACCTGGTCCAATAACCGTGAAGGGGATGATCTAGTAAAGGAGAAGATTGATCGGGTGCTTTGTTCACTGGAATGGCTGACGTCTTACCCTTCTGCAGAAGTATATGCCCTACCTCCTGTTGGCTTGGATCACTGTCCTTTGTTGCTGCAGGCTCGTCCACCATCTGTCAGGCGTGCAAAGATGTTTCAATACGAAGCTTTCTGGAATCAAGATAACGAGTGTCACGACATAGTTAAACAGGCATGGGAAAACAGTAGTACCTCATTGCTTTCCAAGTTACAGGCAGTTGCTACCCGATTAACCAGCTGGAGCAGAGCCCGGTTTAGCAATTGTCATCAACGCATCTCTTACTTGCAATCTCAACTGCAGACAATTATCAATCGACCATCCTATCAGGAAGGGGAAAAGGAGCACGCTAATGCTATTAGATGTGAAATTCAGAAACTATGGATTCAAGAGGAACAATTTTGGGCTATGCGTTCTCGTATCCAATGGTTGAAATGGGGAGATCATAATTCAAAGTTTTTTCATGCCTACACCATGCAACGACGACAAACCAATAGAATTACTATGCTTGTAGATACTCACCACCAGTGGATTAGAGAACTAGCACAGCTCAAAGAACTTACTCAGGGATTCTTCTCTCAGCTGTACAAGTCTGTGGGCTATCGGGATTTTCGTCCTTTCTTAGAGTAATGTCCACCAGTGGTAACACCTGAAATGAATAACCACTTGATGAGTCGGGTAACAGAGGAGGAGATTTACCAAGCAACTTGTTAGTTGGGAGCTTCGAAGTCTCCTGGTCCTGATGGGCTCCCTGGACTCTTCTATCGGCATCACTGGAATGTTATCAAATCAACCGTTATTCAAACAGTTCAAGACTTTTTCGACACAGGAAGTATGCCTACAAGACTAAACAGAACGATCATTGCCCTAATCCCTAAAGTTCAGCATCCAGAAAGTATTGAATAGTACCGTCCTATAAGTCTTTGCAACTTCGCTTATAAGATCATTTCAAAGATTATGGCCAATCGACTTAAACCATGGCTATCTACTTTGATCTCCAAAGAGCAAGCAGCTTTTATTAGCACTCGACAGATACAGGACAACGTTATGGTGGTTCAAGAAGTCATGCATCAATTTAAAGTGCGAGCATGTAAGAAACGTTTCAACCTTATGCTAAAAACAGACATGCAGAAAGCCTACGATAGGGTTGAATGGGACTTTTTAGAAGCCTATTTGAAGCATTTGGGCTTTCACGACAGGTGGGTTACTCAGGTAATGGCTTGTGTTACTATAGTCTCCTTTAGCATTCGTTTTAATGGTGAACAACTCCCTTACTTTAAGCCTACTAGAGGGCTGCACCAAGGTGATCCCCTCTCTCCATATCTCTTCATTTTACTTGCCAATGCCCTATTTGCTACTCTCACTCAAGCTATGGACATGGGTCATATTAAGGGGGTTCAATATAATAGAGACTGTCCTAAGTTATCTCACCTATTTTTTGCTGATGATTTAGTATTTTTCCTTCGAGCCACACTTTCTGAATGTCATAACCTTGCTAACCTCCTAAACCAATATTGTTTCGCCACAGGCCAGCTCATAAATCGAAACAAATATGGTGTGTTCTTTAGCAAAAACTGTCCTAATTCTTTACAACATAACCTAGCACAAGAACTCAAGGTCCCTATTCTCAGTAAGTATGGAAAATACCTGGGCATTCCCTCGGATTGGGGCCGATCCAAGAGGGAGATGTTCTCATGGATCCTGGCAAGAGTAAATGCTAAGTTAGCAGGTTGGCAATACCAATTTTTATCGAAAAGTGGCAAGGAGATCTTACTGAAATCGGTAATATAGGCCTTACCGCAGTATGCCATGTCTATCTTCAAGCTTCCGTTATCTCTCTGCAGATTGATAGAAAAGAAGATCTCAGCATTCTGGTGGAGTAAACATAACAGTCAATTAGGCATTCACTGGAAAAATTGGTCAGAATTAAAGCTTTCAAAAGTTTCAGGGGGGATGGGATTTCGAGATTTAATTAACTTTAACAAAGCTATGCTTGGAAAGCAAGCTTGGCGTCTTTTTCAGCAACCTCAAGCTATCTGGAGTCAGCTCTTTAAAGGTTTATACTTTAGATATTCCTCCTTCCAAACTGCTACCTCAGGACATCGTCCTTCTTGGGGGTGGCAGAGTTTATTGAAAGGTCGTGAAGTAATTACTCCTAAACTACGTTGGTTAGTCGGGGATGGGTCGCAGATACACATTAGAGAAGATAATTGGTTACCACAAGGTTGGATAGGAGGCTTACCCGTGTAGGGAGAACCAGAACTACTTGCTGATCTCATTGATTCCCAGCACTCTGAATGGAAGTCTTCCTGTGTAACTTCATTCTTCGATGTCCAGGTTAGTGCAGCCATCCTCAATACTCCTATCAATCCGTCTCTCCATCATGATCAACTTGTTTGGACAGAGACACCTTCTGGTACCTACACAATGAAGAGTTGTCATCATTATCTCTCTTTAAAATCTCAACAACCAATTCATACACCATCATCCTCTTATACTAACCCGCCCCTGTTATGGAGGAAAATTTGGCATATGCATACAGTTCCCAAGCTTAAGGTTTTTCTATGGTTAGCTTGCAAAAATGCACTAGCTACAAAACACAATCTCTACCAACGACATATCATCCCGCATCCCTACTGTACTCTCAGAAATAATTCTGTCCCAGAAACAATAGAGCATCTATTTTTCTTTTGCCCTTGGACTTATGACATCTGGAATCATGAAGAAATCAGAGTCAGTATATCACCTACCTCAGTTAGCCGATTCGATGCCTGGGTTGTTGACCGTGTTTCCCACCCACAAGCGTCTCCAGATTTTGAAGCGATCGCTCATATTCTGTGGGAGATCTGGCGACAACGCAATAACGCTGTTTTTCGACAGATTCCGCTGGATCCTCTCCTAGTTGTCACTAATGCCCTTACCCAAAGTACCATCTTCAAGGTTATCCAACCCTCGCCACAGAAGATTCAAAACACACAGGTCAGTTTAGGGCAAGGATGGAAACCACCAGAGGAGGGTTTTATCAAGTGTAACATTGATGGGGCTTTTCGCCCAGCATCGGAGAAAGGCTCCATTGCTTGCATTTACAGAGACAGCAGAGGTATTTTGACGGACGTGCTTACCCGATCTGTGCCTGCTCAATCAGCATTCCAAGCCGAGATCTATGCCCTCATATCTGCTCTCCAACGGCTCATCCGGAAGGGACTCTATCTTCAGCAATTTGTGATCGAATCTAATTGCTTGCTGTTGGTGGAGATCGTTCGGACGAAACAGTAGCCGCCATGGAAGGATCGTCATCTTTTCGCGATTCTCAGCGATCTTCTTCCGCAATGCCCTAACCTTTCGCTTCGACACATCCGGCGACAGGCAAACCTAGCAGCTGATTGGGCTGCAAAAGCCCACCGGGATCAAGGCCCACCAACAAACTGGCTCCTCTTCCCTCCGCCTAGTTTCCTTAATATTCTCTCTTCGGATGCTTCGGCACTAGCTTGTATTAATCTCTAATATAATATAAGTTGTCTTTCGACCAAAAAAAAAAAAAACTTGACTTTCAAGTTAAAGAGAAAATGAAAATACAAAAGTATAGCCAAATGTGCATGATAAAATCTGTTTGGAACCAAATAAAAGGATTCTAAAACTTCCCATTAGACTTTTGGCTTTGTCCCTGCTAAAATCCTTCCGATAATTACATATATCTGCAAATTGGGGATTTTAGAACTTTTGAGATATTGGATATAATATAACTAGTGAATTTTGTCTGTGAGCAATCTCAGTCAATTATCAAATCAATTGACTTTCACTTCCATCTCCCTTTAGAAATCCTGAAATCGGTGAAGAAAAAACCACCTTTCTAGGTGCAATTGACTTGGATCAATAACCAAAAATGCAAGAAGTAAAATAAGAAATCTTCTTTGCCAGTGCAATTTGTGCTATGCACATACAAGACAAAGAAAAGAAAATCCAAGACTAATTCTATCATAATGTGAGCAGTAGAACCAATGATGATGTTTTCGAATGAGAACATGAGCTTATTTAACCAAAAAAAACATGAGCTTATTTAGATCCTCAATATGGATCGATTGCAGTGTCATCGGTTTGTCCAGTGAGGTGAATTCCAACAAGACGCAAGAGATCATTCAAGTATCTACCAATTTGTTTCCATCATTTGGAGCTTCATGTTAAAAATTGAGAATCTTCACTACAACCAAGTAAGAGATTTTACAGCAGTATAACGAATCGCACTTATAAAGCACTTTTTTCTTTGTTCAACATGTGAATCACCATGTCACCAAAACAGCACAAGCAATTGTACACTAATAGTTAGAGAGTACCTCTAAAAAATAATACCATTAGTTTTGCTTACATCTGGCTTCTAAGGATCTTTAAAAGACACATAGTACCTTCCAAAACGACGACTGTAGCACCAACATAAAAAACTTCAGATCCTGGGTGCTACTTCTAATAACTCCTTGTTTCTACTTACACTCGTTATGCTGAATGCATTTTGAAATCAATTAAGCATTCTTAGAATCTCTTGGGAGGCATACAAGTTGCTCGTAGAATTCAAGCAATTTGCTAGGATTAATTTTCTCCTTTCATGTCTTTTAGCTTTGAGGACCAACTTTTTTAACATCGCACAACAAATACATTACTGCGTAAAGCACAGAATTTAGCTCTAGACAATCAGCATCTAACCCATCAATCTCAACCCTCTTTAGCTGTCGAGCCATACCCACAAACAACTTCTAACGGCAATATTCCTCTGCAATAACATTTCCAAACACCGACTCATTCTTGATCTGCAAATTGATAGCAAACCTAAGTTTCTTTATTTGGAACTTGATGGTGGTAGCTTCCCATCACCAATTTCGTGACGTGATGGTTAACAAGATCGCCATGAGCCTTTAACTTGATGAGCATGTAAGTAGTCATCTTGAAATTTACTTCGGCCTCATCCAAAGAAGATATTTAATTTGGTATGAACTCTCCCTTAAAAGAATTGCCTAATGGGCACAATTTGAGAAGATGAGCTGCCAAAGTTTTCAAGATTGAACCTTGATGATGAGAATCAATCACCAACTCTCTCAAACCTCTTGACTCAATTATGATATTATTGAAAATTTTGCAATATTTCAACTTTGGGAATTCTAGAACAGGGTTGCCACTTGAAACTCTAATCATCGCATCATCCTTCAATGCATCTTCAATTCGTTATGTCTTAAGTGAACACCAATTTATGGTACCCAATGTTGAAAAACAGCATCGGGACAAGCAAACTCACCAATGTAGTGCCCGGAACAAGATTTGTGGCAACGCATAATAGTTATTCCAATTCTATTTCATTTAGTTATTTAGTTTAGCTTTAAGCAATTTTTTTATTATCAGAGCAATAACAATTTCATCCAACATGTGTTGTCTCAAGCTTCAAGAAATGAAAAATGATTTGTGGTGTGAAACAAAGAAGTCATCGAGACAATGCACATAAATTCAATGGTCTAAACTAAACTTCACATGTTTATATGGTGAAAAGGCTATGATAGTTAACAGACAAGATCTTTCCATATGGAATGAGATGGAAATCCATGGTTGATGGTTTGTTGCATGTGATGGAGACATGTGGGCATTGCTTATTTGCCACCTTATCATAGTGACATAAGTAGGCCCGTTCAACGGGTGGATTGAATCGGGTTGAGTTTGGATCAGATCGAAAATTGTTTGACCTAAATTGATCAATTTAACCCATTTTGACCAAATTATATGTGATGCAAATCGAGCGACCCGTACTCGATTGGAGTCGGGATCCATTTCAAGCGATTTTTCCCCTCTTTTTGTCTTTCACTAATCAACCAAAGAAGTTACTTGATCTAGTCCAAATTTTATTCTTGTATCACTTCCCAATAGGCATAATTTCAGTAAATGAGTAGCCGACATATCCAAGAGCAAACCATCACGGGCATATAACCTGTTAGAGTTAATCACCAAGTCTCTCACAGCTCTTGATTCAATTCTCATGTGCTTAAAGCTTATGCAATCTTTCAACTCAGGAAACTACAAAACAAGGCACCTCCTCAAAAGTTTTCGATCCATCAACTTGGCATATCGAATGCGCAGTGTCTTTAGCGAAGACCAATTCACAGCATCTATCAACCAAAAATCGCCTTGAGACAAATGCAAACTTACCAACGGAGTGAGGTGGAAGAAGGAAGCCGGCAACACATGAACCTGAAATGCTAGGATGCAGGTTTAATGACAACTCTTCGACGCCATGCTCGATTACAAACTTAACACTCAAGGCAGCTATTAATACTTGAATCCAACAAGGGGCTTGCAAATTCAACATAGCTATTAATAATTGAATCCAACAAGGGGTGACAGGAAATTTTTTCAAGTTTTGGAACATTTTTTTCAGAGAAAAGCTCTATAAGATAATGCATTCTACTACTCAAGTATTAGATGAATACAAATAAGGGGCTGACATTCCTATTTAGACAAGAGTCCCTCATGTAACATTTATTGATTGGTTCTCGATCTAATGATGGAGATTTATGTAAGAGTCTATCAATGGGAAAATTACCAAAAAAGTCATAAATCTATTACAATTATGCTAATTCAGTTATAATTTTTTTTTTGGCCAATTAAGTCCTAAACCTTTTATAATCGTGCTAGTTCAGTCATTTCGACTGAAATTGACATGCCGATCAATGTTAATGACATTTTTTTAAATAATTTTTTATTTAATTGAATTTTTTAATTAATTTTTTTATCCTCTCTCTCTCTCTCTCTCTCTCTCTCTCTCTCTCTCTCTCTCTCTAAGTTTAGTCATTCCGGTCGAAATTGATCGACTGACACTAACGTGACTGCCGATTGAATACAAATAAGGGGCTGACATTCCTATTTAGACAAGAGTCCCTCATGTAACATTTATTGATTGGTTCTCGATCTAATGATGGAGATTTATGTAAGAGTCTATCAATGGGAAAATTACCAAAAAAGTCATAAATCTATTACAATTATGCTAATTCAGTTATAATTTTTTTTTTGGCCAATTAAGTCCTAAACCTTTTATAATCGTGCTAGTTCAGTCATTTCGACTGAAATTGACATGCCGATCAATGTTAATGACATTTTTTTAAATAATTTTTTAAATAATTTTTTTATCCTCTCTCTCTCTCTCTCTCTCTCTCTCTCTCTCTCTCTCTCTCTCTCTCTCTCTCTCTCTCTCTCTCTCTCTCTCTCTCTCTAAGTTTAGTCATTCCGGTCGAAATTGATCGACTGACACTAACGTGACTGCCGATCAGCGTCAATGACAATTTTTTAAATATTTTATTTAATTGAAATTTTTTATTAATTTTTGTATCCTCTCTCTCCCTCTCAAGCTCACCTTGCCGTCGCTAGGCAAGGGCAAGCTGGCCCAGCCACTAATGGGGCGAGCCTCTGCCGGATCTGGTGATGGCTCACCTCATTGTCACTAGGCGAGCTGCTTGCTAGCCACTAGCAAGGTGAGCCCTTGCCAGATTCGGTGAGGGGGGCCTCATTGTCGCTGGGTTTGGTGAGGCAAGCGCTTGCCAGATCCAGCGAGGGCTTGCCTCGTCGTCATTGGGCGAGCTATTCACCTAGGCATTGGTGAGGTAAGCCCTTGCCAGATCCAATGGGGACTTGCCTCGCCAATGGCGGCCGGACGAGCTCGCCCTCTCCCAGCAATGACGAGGCGAGCCCTCACCCAATTTGGCGGGGGCTCATCCAGTGACGGCCAGCTCAATTCGGCGACCAGCCAGACAAAGGAGGGAGGAGGGAAAAATAAAAAGAGAAAAAAGAAAAAAGAGATTAAAATAAATCCAAAATAAAATTCAAAAAACTTTATTAAAAAAATTGTCGCTAGCACCAGCCGGAGGCCACATCAGTGTTGGTTGGCCAATTTTGATTGAAAGGACTAAGCTGGCACGATTGCAAAAGATTTTTGACTCAATTAGCAAAAAACAAAAAAAACAAAAAAATAGCACAATTATAATAGATTTATGAATTTTTTGGTAATTTACCCGTCTATTAACTATCGACATTTATGATAGGAATTTTCTAGAAGTGTGCATATATGAAATAAGAAAACATAAATTATACCAAATGGAAATAAAATTTGTTTTCTCTTTCCGTGCCACTTTGGATGGTGCTTGAAAACCAAGTATGTTGACACTATAAGTCGGGTCTAACAAATGCTTTGACATGGCTTCATTTTGAGTTTTTAAGTTTGATTTTTAATAATTACTTATTTCTCAGGTAATAAATGAACTCTATTATAATCGGGTCTAGGTAGGCTCAAGGGGGGTGGGCTTACGTATAAATGAGCTTAAGCTCCAGAAAAAAAAAATTAATTGCCCGAGTCAACCTGATATGTGATACCACATCCAAACACTCTATTTACTAAGCAGTAGACATAAATAGGTGGTGAAACTTGCAAAATTCTACCCAAAAAGTTAAGCATAAATGACTTCTCAGAGATAATTCCTTAGCAAAAGCCACATTCGTGATCAAGTTTGGCATCTCATGAGCTTAGGAATAGCATAATCACATCTTAAATTACATACACGTCCCCTTTTCTTTTCCTTTCTTTTTCAAACTGGCTGACAAATGTGGCACCAGAGAAGATCGTTCTCGCCTTCCAATCATGCCAAGTACAGACTGCGATGCAAGTCGCACGTCTCTATTTTGACACCGACTCCACTGTTCTACTAAAAAAAGGTTGCTGAGTTTGTGCATCAATTTCTATCCAAATTGGAATTGTATTGAAGGTCGGAAGCCAAAATAAGTAGGAGACGTGTTAGCAAGCGTCGTGGGGGAGCTACGTGGAGAGGACTGATCGCTCGGCCCCGGCTACCAACTAATACATTCCATGCCATTTAGTTTCCCCTTTTCTAGGACTACCTATTGATTTGTTTTTTTGGAATGTCGAGTTATTATTGCATGGCATAAGCACCATGGGGTGGCTCTATTAACTTTTTTTTTCTCCATATAAATGTACTTAGTATGAAAATACACCTAAATGAACTATTAAAGTGGCTTTTAGAAAATAGGAGGGATATTGAAATAATTTCACACAGAAAGGGAAATGTTCTTACAAAAAAATTAAAGGTTTAAATATTGCCAACTCTATCGACATATATTTAGATAATATTTAGTCACTGAAAATTTAACTATCCATATTACGATTAGGATAATAAGAATAGTTTGAACAATAGCTTTTCTACTTAATTGCAATGCAGAGGAATCACACTGCGTTCATAAATGCAATGAAACTCTTGAATATTTGGATACCGTTGGTGGGTAGAGAGAACGATATATGTGGATTAGAGCTCGCCATCGTTTAGACAAGACAGTGGTTTTGACTGCGCCTTTTGTGGCCAAGAAGGAGAAGATACGAAGGATGAAGGCACCGGGCAATTGACTGATGTAATCCACTGAGCTTCGGGTTTCATCCCGACCGGAAGGACGAGGTGATCGTGGACGGGGATGTTTTCCAGTTGGATTGGTAGACAATTCGATCCGGGCCTTGTATGGAGGATTCTTCAAGCCATTTGCCTGTAGCCCCCGACGGCGATGGAGCCAAAAATTAGGCTTTATTCGCATTTTCCCCAAAGCTTTAATCCGAACAGAGACTAGACCCACAAACTCTTCTTATTTATCTTCAAAATTCAAAAAAGAAAGATATCTAACCTTTGGATAAAAATGGAAATAAATTTAGATAGTTTCAGATAATAATTCTCAAGAGCCTATGAAAATTATTACTAACAGAGAGCAACTATCATATCCTTTTCTTTTTGTTAATTTTCCTTTTTCACTATATTTGTACTTATTCCTTTTCTTGTTTTGGATTATTGTGGCCGTGGCATGAGTCCACACGAGGGCCATGTTAATGTACCTGCCACACCTATTATTCTAAAAATTTAAAATACTCCAAAAGAAAGTATCATAATGCTTTTTCAAAAATAAGAGAGTCGTTGAAGTAATGTTTTCACAAATAAGTCATATATTTATTAATTATTCAAGCATTTTAATGCGGCTGATTCTATCAACATAAACTTAGAGCTAAAATAAACTATAAAAATATATAAAATAAATGAAATATATTCAAATCACTTGATTTTTTTTTTTGGCAAAAAGTTCTAAAAAAATTCACTCAACCTTCTTCACAGCGGACTTCAACTTTTGCAAGCCATCGAAGGCAATTGTTCCGCTCTTTTGTTTCTTTTACTTTTCCCTCTTTAGTACTTTTCGGTAAATTTATTTTATTTTTCAAGCTATTGTGGCTGTGACATGAACACCACATGTTAGTCCCCTTAACTTTGTTGTCATATCAATATTTTCCAAATCAAAAAAATTTAAAACATATTATCTTCCAGAATAAGAGGGATATTGAAGATTTTTTTTTTTTCAAAAATAAGTTGTGAAATTACAAATTATGGAAGCATTTTAATATAGCAACTTCTATCTATAGATTTAACCTAACAGTATAAATGTCTCAATTATAATTAGAGTATAAAAAGTTGAAGAATTATTAAGATATGTTTAAATGCTAAGAAAGAGTAATTTTTAACAAATCATGAAAAAATGTGACTCGTTTGACATAGTTGGTCAAGAATTTTTGTATTTTATGACCATTGTGCAAAGAGGGTAACTATCTCTACCCTTTTCATTTTGATTAATTTCTCTTTGTAATGTTTTCAATTTATTTTATTTATTAGAGCTAGTTTATCCTTTTTAATTTTTTTTTTATAATCTCTTTGGCAACGGCTGAATACTATCGTCACCTTTTGTTCTTTCTAATGGTTTACCCTTCCTAGTACTTTAGCCCAGGTTCAAATATCAAGCCCAACCCTATTTAAATATAGCCTAAAGTCCACCACAATTAAAATAAGCCCAAAGGCACCAAAGCCCGCCCAAAAAACCTAATTCTCCGTTTTTGTTCTCCCTTCCTACGCCCGGTCTGCATCACCAGGAAGAACAGAAAATGGACTTTGCAAGGCCGAAGCTCGCCAAACCAGAATATCGGCAAACAAAGCGATAAAATAAAGGCGCACAAAGTGGAAGATAACTGTAGAGATCCATCAAAACGCATCTGACGAGCGACGGGCACCGGCGATGGACTGAAAACCAAAAGCAATCGGACGAAGTTCATTTAGGCATGTCGTCGAACATGTGGTAGGCACCGTCTGGGAAGGAAAAACCGAGCCGATTAAGGCCCAAGTTTGCAACGACGTTCGGCACGGACAGTAAATGGACACGTCATGGCGACCGGGGGAGGCTCACTGATGCTCGAAATCGAGCACAGGCGTGCACCAATGAGTCGCGGCCTCGGTTGGCCGAGACAAGGACCAATGGGGTACTAAAAGGGGTGCTGGCAGGGGGGGTCCCTACCAAGCTCGGTTGCAGCGGACGGCGGATGAGCATAATAGATCGGGCTATGTCCGCTCGCCTAGCACACCTGAAATCGGACTGGTGCAAGGCCAACCCGGCCTCTTTTTCCTTTTCCCCTTCCCCCGCATGGGCCAACCCCTTTCTTTTTTTATCTTTTTCCCTTCCCCAGCCCAGCCCTCTTGTTTTTCTTTCCCTTTCCTCCCCGTCCTTTGGGATTTGCTCCAACAACACAGAACGGAGGTCGGTGGCAGAGCAAGGCAAAGGGGGCAGCTCAATTGAAGTTGGTCGTCGGGACTAGGCCAGCAAGGTAACTGGCGGTGGCAAAGGGCAAGAGAGTCTTTCGGCAACTTGACTACACCTAAGCCATGTCTAACGGCCTCCGACTGATGCCTTGAGCTCATGTTTTCCCCTTTCTTGGTAATTTTCATTTGTTTTTGGTTTGCCTTTGTCGCGACCTTCCCTCGATGTGCATCACTTAGGGTTCAGTTAATAAATTTTTTAGCCTAAACTTAACTTGGGCTCTCCTAAAATCATGGCAATTTGCTACTTAGGTTCAAGTTTTTACCATGTAAATGATTTATAATAAGAGTCATCACTAATTAGTTTATGGTGGGTCAATTAGAAAATTAAATAAAATAATCAGTAATTTACTTTACTCTTGCGAACAATAAAATTTGGATATGGAAACTTGGTTTTATTAGTTTATTCTAATGCTCTTTCAATACTATTCATTATATATAGCAAGCAGCTTAGATATATTTTATTATTTCCTAATATATGAGATGATCATGCGGGATTCTGGTGAGAGCTTATTGGCCTTTGCCTCTGATTAGCGAGGGTTGTCACTCGTTGAAGACCCCACCAACCATGGCCAATGCCTCACTGGTGATGGGGCAGTGTCCATAAGGCAAGAGAGCTAGCCTAGCCTTCGTACTCGGTTTATTATTTTTTTTTTAAAGTTTTATCCTTTTTTCTTTTTTGAGTTTGTGTTTTTTTTTTATAGAAAAAAACTGAATAAGGAAAAAAGAAAGAAAAGGGGAAAGAAAATAAAAAGAATTTAAATGATGGAAGTGCTCTTGATCAACTGATGAGTTCGAACCATTTTTTTAGACTAACATGGTCATTCCAAGCCCTTATTTGAAATAAGATCAACTCCATATCCTTATTGAAAAAAATGAGAGTAGTTCATGTCCTTATCTAAAATAAAAAATAAAAAATTCACTTCGGACATTTACTTGAGAAAATGATAATACTTCATACCCTTATTTGAAAATTGCCCTAGATATTATAATAAAGGTCATAATAATTCTTGACTAATTTATAAACACCAGGAGTTATGATATGGTTCTACTAAATATTGTTGACAATTGCAAGTAAATAATAAGTGACATATCTTTATAATATGAAGAATCGATATTATGATATTAGGATTTAATCATCATAAAATTAAAATTGATTAAAAAGAGTTTCAAACTTGCGGATGGTTGTTCTTAAATTGTTCGGTGAATCGATTATAAATAATCTTTTTTTGCATTTATTATTTTAGTTTATTTTAGTCTATTCCTGCTATTTCATTTTGCAAATCAAAGGCTCAGGGTTCGCTCTCTCCCTAATTGAAAAATAGGGAAGAGCCGACACAACCAAAATTAGAATTTTATTATCCTAAATGTTTGATGAGCATGCATTTGTTAAGGAAAAAAATAAAAGAAAATACCGACCAAATTAGCATAACACGTAAGTCAATTACTTAATTCACTTTTTTTCTCTAAGCATAAATTTTAATTGTAGTCCTCCACCTCTTTTCTCACATCGAAATCTTCTAATTTGTTTTTGCAATCAAATTCTTTATTTAGTCATGCATGATAAAGAACTGGAAAGAGAAAAGTTTCGATAAAAAAAATTTCAGCAACAAAATAGGAAAATATATATATATATATATATATATATATATATATAAAATGGAAGGATAAGGCAGTGTGTTTAAAAAAGGATAGGAAATCGGATCGAATAAAAAACAAGATAGATTACAAATTGTATCCATAACTAATTGATTGCTCGTGTAGAAAAAAAAGAAAATGAAAAATCCTTGGAAACCTCAAGGGAACATCGGCAGAAACCCTAGAATTTCAAATCCATGGCGACGCACTCCGTCCATCGGGAATCCTCCGGCGACCGTCTAAATCGCGCCAAAGGAAACCGACCTTCTCCTCCTTTGAGCCCTGCGGATCTCATCAGCGCCTTGCCGGACGCCGTGATCCACCACATCTTCTCGTTTCTGCCCCTCAAAGACGTCATCAAGACCAGCGTCCTCTCCAAGCGCTGGCGTTGCACTTGGACGTCCACCACCCACCTCGCAATCACGACGCCTTCTACTTCGACTTCCCATCCCTCGTCGACAGCGTCCTGAGGCAGTGCACCTCACCCACGGTGAAGAAATTCCACGTCACCGACTTACAGTACGATGAGACCGACCGCCCCAAGGTTGACCGCTGGCTCCACTTTGCAGCGGGGCGCCGGGTGGAGGATCTTTGCCTGTTTCTCATCACCGAGAGGTGGTCTAGGTATATTCTGCCACCGTCCTTGTATTGCTGGAGCTGGTTGGTGCGCCTCGAAGTCAGTTTGTGCCGTTTCTCGTGGGACCTGACTGTCAGCTGGCCTTGTCTTAAGGTCTTGTCTATGGAATATGCGGAGTTGAGTGATGATTTCCTCCGGCGAATCTTGAGGGGAAGTCCTGTTTTAGAGTCCCTTGAGCTGCGGCAGTGTTGGCGCATAAAGAACGTTATAATAGATTCAACAAGTGTGAAAGACTTGCTACTCATTGGTGCCGATAACTTTCTGCTGGAGAAAATTTGGGCCCCGCATTTGCTGTCATTGCGTGTATCAGGGATGTGGAAGCGCCGTATATTCACACTTGATGATGTATCTTCTTTGGTTAAAGCTGACTTAGTTTTTTCCATTCGAACTTTTTCGCCGGGTGATAAGAGCATGTGTTATGACGTCATGAAAAAACTTTTTGAGAAGGTGCACAGAGTTCCTATTATCACCATTGGTGGCTGGTGTTTGAAGGTACAAGTTCAATGATTTTACCACATGCTCGGGTTGGGTTGAATGGTGTCTGTAGTGTTTGGCAATGTTTGTTGCCCGGGCCAAGTAACCTCGGCTTTTTGTGGCATTCTAGTATTTCATCACGGGAATCATAGACAAATATAGGATGATGTCTATTGTTGACCTGGGAGCTCGTTCCCTCCTATTAATTTCCAATAAATGGATCTAGGATGACTCAAATTTTGGACAATGAATGTTCACTAGATAGGATATCAATGCAACGATCTTAGACGCATGATTTTCACAAGAAAAATACATTAAGAGATTATAGGAATAAGGGACCTAGTCCCAACAAAAAGGTTTGCGGATGGAATTAGACCACATTTCATGATTCGATTTAGTTTAACTTTTTGAAAACCAAAATAAACTGGGAAATCCAACGATAGGACATGCTACTTTTTTCAGTTTTTATTATATGTCATTAGATTTGAAATGGCTTAGATTTTTAAATCCAAAGTAGCTGGATTTTAATTATTAATTATCAATAATTATGTGTCTATGAGGATCTTTTTTTTTTTTTAATGAGAATACTGACTTTTCGTTCGAGCAATGCCATCTTTGGTGAACTTGTAGGTTCGTGATCAGCAATGAAGAGTGCATAAAAAGAAATTAAGATTTTACCAATCAGTTTCGGCTCAATTTGAAACATAACTTGCTTTCACTTTAGTAAAATTTGGGTCAAAGCAAGCACGCATGTCAATGGGTAGATTCAAGGGTAAGAACCTAACATCCCCTACTAGTCCTTATGTAACCCTTGAAGCCTTTAATTTAGTTTCATGCCAATATTATGATTAGTTTTTCCATAATTTAATGAAGTGCATGCTAGGTACATAAGCAACCATACTTGGATTAAGTTATCAAATATTAAATTACCCAATTAAATGAAAGTTATATTATAAGATAAATCAATTATTAAACTTAAATAATCTAGATGTTAATTAAGATAATTAATTAATGTGATTTTAATTATACTTGATCAATAATAAATTTATTGCACAGACTATTAACAATTCATGATTTGTATGGTTGCACATTATTATTATTTTTTTTGATAGCTTGACTAACTTATAATCACCAGAAATAATTATATAGTTCTATTAATTACTGTTTATGATTATCATTAGGTGTGAGTAAACTATAAGTTACATATCAAAGTTATAATGAAAGAAATGATAATATGATATTAAGATTTAATTATTATGTAATTAAAACTGATTAAAAAGAGTTTCAAGCTTGTGGATGTTATTTTTAGATTATCCTATTAATTGAATAAAAAGAATCTTTTCCGTGCTTATTCTAATTTAGTTTATTTTCATGAGATTGTTATTTATTCCCCTGCTATTTCATTTCACAAATCAAAATGCTTGATAAAGAACCTAGAAGAGAAAAAAGTTCCATAAAGAATTGTGACTTTTTAGGATTGGTTTTGTTTTGAATAAAAATATTTCTTTTGATATAAAAAAAATAGGAAATCAAATCTAATAGGAAAAAAGATAGATTCCAAACTGTGACTTTTTAGGATTGTGACTTTTTAGGATTGGTTTTGTTTTGAATAAAAATATTTCTTTTAATAAAAAAAATAGGAAATCAGATCAAATAGGAAAAAAGATAGATTCCAAATCGAGTCAATACCTAATTGATTGCTTGCATAGAAAGTAAAGGAAAAAGAAATTGGAAAAATCCATGGAAACCTGGGGCAACGTCGGCAGAAACCCTAGAATTTCAATCCATGGCGGGGCCCTACGTCCACGGCACCGCCCACCGCAAATCCTCCTCCGGCGACCATCTAAATTGCGGCAAGAGAAACCGGCCTCCTCTTCCTTTGTTGCCAGATGACGCGATCCACAACATCTTCTCCTCTTCTCCTTTCTGCCCATTGAAGACGCCGTCAGGACTAGTGTCCTCTCCAGGCTCTGGCAGTCCACCTAAAACTCCACCAACCACCTCGTATTCGATGGATTCCGGCCTTGCAATCGCGACGCCCTGTGGCATCCTAGAATTCCTTGTTAATCCTTAGAGGTGCTGTAATTCATGTCTTGTATTAAGGACTATGGCCGAGTTTTTAGTGGATAGATTTTGGGAAAGGATGACCTATCTTTGGCCATATGTATTATGAATTAGAATTTATAGATTTGTGATTTCAAGTGTATAGTTATTTAATTTTTATACTATAGTATTTTGATTCAATAGGGATTTAATTAGTTTTAAAAAGGGGTTAAAATTGGATTTAATTAAGCTTGGGTTTTAGGTCCAAGAGTGTGGGCCTAAGATGGGCCAAGCTGGCCGGCCCACGAAGCCCCAAGAAGGAGGAGCTGCTGTCGGCCCATCGCTGGACCAAGCCTAGCCAAAGATGGAGGCCCATCTTACATGAAGAAGGCCATGTGTTCCCTCCTAGCTGCCAAGTGTTTGCTATGCAATTATTAATGATGGCTAATGATGGGAGGGGGAGAAATTAGGGGATGATGGTGCCGGTTTAAGCGAGAATGAGGGGGAGAGAGAGAGGGGTTCGTCCAAAGAGAGAGAGAGAGAGAGAGAGAGAGAGAGAGAGACAGAGAAAGACAGAGTTACCGAGAGAAACCGAGAGAGAGGAGAGAAGGCCACATGAGGAAGAAGGAAGTCCACCCATGCGTCTATCGCTCGTAGCCGCCCGTGCGTCCGTCGTTCGCCGCCGTTGTGCTTGCCGTAGCTCGATTTGGAGGCAAGTTGGATCCTTTGATCTGCTCTTGCATGTTGTGCCTAGAATGTGTTATTGAATGGTGATGAATTTCAGATGTCTAGGGTGCGAAAAACCGAAGTTTTAAGAGTGTTGTTTTGAAGTAGTAAACTGTTCTCGAGTAAACAGCCTGACCCAGAATGTTGTAGTGGCTTGCATGCTATGTTTGAGTCGAATTTTAGCTTCGACTTCTTCATGAAAGTTGTATATAACATCTTAAAGTATAACATACTAAAATTTGAGATAAAATGGAAGATTTTTGAGGGGTGAAATCCTCCCTCTACGAAAATGTTAGATCTGAAGCTGTTTTGTTGACCTCTTGGTGATTTTGTGTGTTGCATGTAACTTTTTACTGAGAATTTCACTTTGACCCCTTCACAAAAGTTGTATAGAATATCTTGAAGACTAGCATACTCAAATTTGAGGTAAAACGAACAAGTATAGCATAGTGAAACGATTTTTCTTTTGAAGACATTAGATCTGGAAATGTTGTACTGAACTCCAGTGACTTCATGGACTATAAAGTGACTTTCCTTTGAAAATCTCACCTTGATCCCTTAATTAAAGTTGTAGTAGACCTCTTGAGGCAAAACATATAAAAAATCCTGAGGAAAATATGGAAGATAAGTAGGTGAAATCATGGTTTTTCGGAGGGTGTTGAATCTGGAAACTTTGGTATTGAAATAGAAGTTTTAACCGTCTGTATTTAATCATCTAGAATGAATTTGGCTATGACTTCTTTATGAAAAACCTACCTTAGGATCTTTACTATGAAATAGTCGAATTTCATGAATTTTTAAGGTCTTTTGGGTATTAATTCGTAAATATTTCAAAAGCCGTGTAATCTGACGCGTTCGGGTTTAGCCAGTTTCAATGCATGGGTCATATCATTTTTTATGAAGCTCTTTCGGCAAATTGTTCTTCACAAAGTATCTTTCTGTATGTATTCCCTGTAACATATTAAAATTTCATAATTTTTGAAGTTCATTTTCCTATTTAACCAAAAATGTTTTAAAAACTGTGCAAGCTGTATTGATAGAATAGAAATGCTGTGGTGCGTGATCTATATCAGATTGTATGAGGGTCTTTTGGTGCAGTGTCCTTTATGAAATATCTGCCATTATGTTTTGACTATCACATGTTCGAATTTCATAATTTTTAAAGGCTATTTGGGTATTTAATGGAAATATTTTCTAAAACTGTGCAAGCTGGATTGTGTGAATTTCAAATGCTGAAATTTATGATTATTCTGTTTTGGATGAGCCCTATTAATTATATTGATTGAGGTGATTGAATCTTGCTGAGCATGTGATGATATTTGGCATTACATATAGTATCAAATGCTGAATTTGACTTTGTTGCCATTACATCATGTGCCATGTTGATTGTGAGACATAAATTGGTGAATATGAATTATGATGAATGAGGAAACTGTTGGAGGTGGGCCGATAATGCCCTGGAAGTGTTAGGATGCCCGGGATGGGGGGTGCTGGATGCCCGGTTGTATTGTGATACATGCCCGGATGTCCTCGGGAGTTTCGAGATGCCTAGAATGGTTGGGTACTGGAAGCCTCGGAGGTTTGTGCCCGGGGGATGCCTCGTGATACCATATGAGATACGAGATGCCCGGAATGTGGGGGTGCCAGATGCCCGGTGGTGTGTGCCGGAGGTTTTCTCGCAATGCCAGGTTGGGGTGCGAGTGATAAAATGTGGGATGCAATTACTGATCCCGGGAAAGAAAAATGTGGTGATTAAATTGGAAGATAAAAGTGGAAATTGAATCATGCATGGTGTGGAGATATGTATGTATGACTGTATGATATGATGATGATGAGTGCATGGTTTTATGTGCACTTATGGCATGATATATATATGACATGATGATGATGAGTGCATGGTTGCATGTGAACCTATGGTATGATATATGTATGATATGATGGTGATGAGTACATGAGGATATATGTACATATGGCATGATGGCATATGCATGGCTGCAGGGTAAGTTATGCTTGAATGCATGGATGACATGTACTATGCTATGATGTGTGATTGTATTGTGTGATTCATTGAGTGGTTTATTGGATCTTTTACCTGCTGAGTGGCTGTACTCACCCTTTGGGGACCAACATTTCAGATTAGAAAGATGCCGCTCCCTACTATCACGTGGGGTACCTTCTATGGCCTCCCATCTAATGTGGAGGTAGATGTTTGGAGATAGATTGCATTACCATCCCTGGGTTGACGTATGTGTGAGTTCGCGTGCTAGTCATGTACGATGTGGGCCTAGTTGGGGGCCTGGTCATACAAGAGTTTTTGTCGGTTCACGTCCGTCAAGATGGAATGATTCGGGGGATGTTGCCGCCACCATTGCCCGATGCGCTGGGATGGGTGTGATGGCCGCGTGAGGAGTCGAGAGCTGATGTTTCTTTTTGGGGGTAGCCGACACTGATAGATGGAGGATGACACATGATCGTTATAGGGGTTGAGATATCCTTTTGGGATGTCGCCAAGTGTAGTTAAAAGTCTTGGCTTTCTTTTTGTTGTACCGACCCGAGAAAATCCATCATGAAAATATATAAGTAAAAGTGTCTCGGCTTTATCTTATCTTATGGTACTTAGTGGTGTGCATTGCATTATGGTTATTGGAGGGAGAGATAGTGAGACTCAATTATGCTTCCGCTAATAAGTTGTGCTGGGACCGTTTTCAAAAAAAAAAAAATGCCTATGAACTACGATGCTTCTACAAAGAGATGTAACTAGTGTTCATTAGGTGGAGCGATAGGCACCTGTGGCGAACTTAGGTGTTTCAAGGTGCCACACGCCCACTCCCTCGACTTCCCGTCCCTTGTCGGCAGCGTCCTGAGTCAGTGCACCTCGCCTACGATGAAGAAGTTGCACGTCACCAACTTCAAGTACCACCACCACTACCACCCCAAGCTCGATCTCTAGCTCCACTTCGCACTGGGGCGCTGCGTGGAGGATCTTCGGCTATGGCTGATCATTGATGGTGCATGCATAATTAATTCGGCATATATAGGATGATGCTCAGCTCACTAGATCTGGGCAAGGCTCAGCCTCGCCGATGGTTGGGTGAGCTTACCTGGCCATCGGCGAGACCAGCCTCGCCTTGGCCTAGATATACTAGTAGCGTTAACCATATATTGTATTAGTGTTAATTTGGATATTTGGTTCCTTTAATGGAACAATTTTATCGCCACTTTTTAATTGTTATGGAGAGAGAAGGTACCCTATGTAAAGGTGATTAATGTGCGAGCTAGGAGAATGAAAAAGTATGAAATTATCATTTGCCTTTTCTCTTTTCCTGCCTTTTCTCCTCATCTTCTTCTTCTTCTTCCTACGTCTTATCAAATTTAGTCCGACCTCAACATGACATCTTCATCTTTAGTGACATATCATTAAAAGCCCAAATATGACAAGCTTATTAAATGCCTTACTATGATTAACAAATTGAGATATTAATTCCACGTACATGCACAAAAATGTGATGTGTCTAAGATGTATCTAAACATGTGTTGTCCCCCCATCCCCCCCCCCCCCCCCCCCCCCCCGGCCACGTGACAA
Organism: Eucalyptus camaldulensis; assembly: GCA_019915185.1. Taxonomy (NCBI): domain Eukaryota; kingdom Viridiplantae; phylum Streptophyta; class Magnoliopsida; order Myrtales; family Myrtaceae; genus Eucalyptus; species Eucalyptus camaldulensis. The sequence goes on along the minus strand of JAHSVA010000013.1, from coordinate 9,314,582 downwards.
TTAAACAGGTCTACGAAAGTGATAAAAGCTTTGAAAGGTTCAATTCGTGACCGCATGTTTACTTCACGTGTTTAAACATGATTGCCTTCATGACATAGTATTGATTAAGCCAACCGCACGCTTGCCTTGGTGCCATGTAAATGCATTACGTCAAAAATTGCCAGCCTTAGTTGGAGGTGACGCGACTATAAAGTATGGTCGGAGGCAGGGAGGGCTGAGTGGCAAGTGCGGCGACCTCTCGTCATATTAGGTTGTTGTTCCATAATCATCTTATAGAATATTCTCACAATATTTTACATGTAAATGCTAGGTGATTGGATTGCCCTCGTGCGATGGTTTTTCTCAAGGAATTATAGGTGATAAGCTTCCAATTCCCAGTATTATTTCCAAAAGATGAAACTACTTGTATACTGGAGGACGAAACGTAGAATTCTCTAAACCTTCTCTTTTCCTTTCCGTGGAAATGTATAGAATGACTGCCATTCTCTCTCTCTCTCTCTCTCTCTCTCTCTCTCTCTCTCTCTCTCTCTCTCATATGCAACGGCTTGTGACGGGAACATTTTATTTGGGCATTTGTGGAGTTTTTGCTTTCGAATAATCAACAATAATTACATCTGCTGCAAATGATGATCGGCACTGAAAGAAATCCTTTTTCTCATGACTTGCTTAAATGTTCTTTGGTTTTTTTGCGGGGTAATAGGATATGCCCAAAGAGAGTGCACAAATAGTTTCGTATCAATTTTGTCTTTTTTCCTGCAATAAGACAGTTTAAATTCTCAAGAAGAATATTTACAGCAAAATATGCCTTTCTTGCTAATTTTTTTTTTTTGGTAAAAAAAATGACTTCGTAACTTTTCTCTCAAATATTCACTTTTGCATCTTTATTGTTTGACCAATCATGTTAGTAACTTTTTTTGTGCCTATATTAATTAGAAGGGCCAAATATTCACTTTTGCATCTTTATGTTTCACGAATCATGTAAGTAGAAGGGCCAAATGACTTCGTTATTCTTCACCTTCTAGAAAACCACAGAAAGTAAAACCATTCGAAAACTCTCGGCGTGTAAAACTGCAAGTAAACCCTAGAATTGCAATTTCATGGCGGAGACCTCCATCCATGGTGTCGTCCACCGCAAATCCTCCTCAGGCGACCATCCAAGCGGCACCGAAAGAAATCCACCTCCTCCTCCTCCTTCGAGCCCTAGGGATCTCATTAGTGCATGCCTGTGATTAGCATTGTTTCGTGGCGTTTGTTGCCCCGGCTGAGTGACCTCCGCTTTTTGCGGCATTCTAGGCTTTCATGAAGGGGAATCTTGGAGAGTGCACGTATTTATTAATTTGGCAGATAGGATGATATATAACTTTGAAACTTGGAGCTCCTTCCCTCTGTTAAATTTTCAATAAATGGATCTCGGATGAGTCAATTTTTGGGAGAATGAATGCCCACTAGATCTAGGATCAATGCAACATTCTTAGATGCTTGATTTTCACAAGAAAATGTGCATAGAGAGATTATATGGAAAAAGGTTCATTTTTCGGTTTATTATGTCAGTTTCTAGAGAAAATATAATTATCTGGAAATATGATGAAGAACAATGGACCTAGTCATCTTAGGTTGACAGAACCAGGTCATGCTCTCTTATCACTTTGGGCTGCTCTTCCATGATACATCTTTTAGAGTATTCTCAAAATATTTTACAATGACAATGGACAAATTCACTTGGAAACTTAGGTCAATGTCAAGATTCGCCGTCTCATGTAAGTAACTACTAGAATTTTAAGATCCTTCAAAGATTACAAGTTTTCCATGAGAAGCATATGTAAATAGTCTCCTCTTATAAAGAGATTCACTTGTTCATTTCTACTTGTAGTATCCTTATCAGTCTTTTCCCAGCTGCAAGGTAGCATTAAAGGATATTGTAGTTGGATGGGATGTAATTTTATTATTCTTAATTCATGTTAGACAAGAAAAGAAATATTACTTTAATTTTCTTTGTTACTTGTTCAATGTGCTTAGATTTTGTCCCATTTGGAGATGAAAGGGATCTCCATTGTCAATACGAGACTACATGGACTAGTTAGTCAATGGGACTTTCCTGGGATAGCATACATGCTACAAAGTGCACCGTGCTTGAAAAGATAATTCATAGACCTGCCCTCCCCCTCTATTGAAGGTTTGTTCCTTCGCTATGATTTTTTCAGTTCGCTTCTTTGGTTTGACTTCCTCTTTGCACGAATGTCCAAACAATGAGTTAATACTTTGGGAGCACATAAACACGATCAATCTTGAACTCTTATTTGTTCCAGCAATCGAAATTCTCTGTCAGTCTATTGAACATTTGTGCAAGGCATTATTAAGTTGTTTTAGTTCATGTCTTAAAGTAACTGCAATGATGCATTGGAGGTTCTTTTGCTGCCATGTAGCGTTAGAATCTTGAACTAAGAGTTTAGTGATGAGCACTTAGAAAGAGAGCAGGTTTTATATGTGAAGACAAGTTTAAGAGCTTAAACTGATTAAAACTCATTATAAAGTAAAACTAACTAGCATCTGCAATGGACACATGAAAGTTGTTTGTTTGAAATTTTAGTGAGCCAATGAATTTATTTTTTTCCCGTGGATCCACATCTAATGTGAAATAAGCTTCTTAAATGGGATATCTACATGCAGTTTGAGCTTGATGAAGAATATGAAGAACGTTTTTAACTGTGATGAAGAAGATTTTCTATGTTCATGGAAGGGGAACTATGAATGTTTGGCGAAACATCTCAAGAGAGTTGAGATCATTGGCTATGAGCTAATATATTTGAATCGAAAAATTTGCTTGCCCTGATTGAGCTTCTTCTTGGGAATGCACTTGTGTTGGAGAAGTTCATTATCAAGGCTAGATTTCCCACAGAACGTGGACAAACACCTTGAAGCTGCTAATTTGTCGAAACTACTTGGTGTGAGAAAAATGGTGCTCAGCTGTCGAAGAGCTTCCAAGAATGAGGAGGTTATGTTCGATCATCCTTTTGAATTGCTGTTCGCATAGAAGCATATGAAAGTTTGGGTTTCTCGTTGGTCTCATGGCAAGGGTACATTGCCCTGGCCACTGCACTGCTCGTTTTGTATTCATGCACTTTTGACAGTGAAGTTACATGAAGTGTGACATATTAGGTTTTAAACATTTATCTAATTTGCTCTTTTTTCAAGTTTTTTTATTCGAGTTGTAACTATGAACCACTCGGGGAAAGATGTTAGTATTAATGTTTTGGTTCTAGTGGATTTTTTCCCAACAAAAAAGTTTGCAATCGTAAGTAAACTGTATTGTAAGGTTTGATTTGGTTCATCTTTTGGAGAACCAAAATAAATGGTGAAATCGTTAGTCTTTTTGTAGCTCCATCATATTTTATTGGACGTTAACATGTCATTTTTTATTATTATTGACAGTCACGAGATACTGACATAATGAAAAAAGTCACATGACATTTTTCGTCCACTAAATTAATAGAGCTAATGAAAAAATTCAAGTGCATCAAACTTGCATGTTTAAGGACTTACATGCATGAAATGTAAGTTTTGAAGACCCAAGCAAATTATCGTAACAAATTTTAGGACTTGTCTTGTAATTATCTGATAAAAGGTTTTGTACATAAGATTTTGAGCTCGGCTAATCTTTTAAGGTAAACTAATTATCTTTATGCAGGAAATATGTTTTTGAGACCTATTTTAATTTACACAGAGGAATATGAAATTTAATATGACCTATCGGCATTAAAGCAGTTTATCATATCCCCTTCCTTATGGCCCATGACTAGCTTATCACGTGTTGAAAAAGCAGATTTCAACTGCTTCAACTTTTATATATACATTTTTTTTCTAACCAAAAGAACTTTTATATATTTTTCTACTTTCAATTTTTGATGTTTTGTAAATTTTGCAGCACTCGTGATTTGAATTATTATTTAGTGTGATATACTAGAAACATATGAAAATTTCAAATAAAGTAATGTCGAATCATATATTATTATTTTCATTTTTTTAGTTTCATATTATAAAGCAAAATCATAAGCAGAATTAGTAAGTCATTTTTCTGTGCTGATCCTTTGGTCAATAATTTGTCCATGCTTCACAAATATGTGTTTTATTTTAAATAAAGTGCGATGCTCAGTATATAGTCAACCATACTAGAATTAAGTTCTTAAATATTAAACTATTGAATTATATGAAATTCAAGTTATAAGACAACTCAATTTTCAAACTTAAATAATCAAGACAATAACTATCATAATTAGTTAAAGCAATTTTATCATAATTGATGATTATAATTCATTTCAAAAACTGTTAATAATAGTTCGTGGCCCGTAGCTATGAATTTTTGTTCCACAATCATCGAGGTGGCCATTATTTAAAAACTTTAACATAACATGAAAAGAAATTCAATCATGCAATTCTTAGATTATCCTCTTATCAAATAAGACCTTTTTTCAGGACTAATTCCGAGTTTAGTTTATATTCATGAAATTACTACATATTCCCGTGTTATTTCATTTCGCAAGACAAAGGTGACGGGCTTCCCTCCATCCCTTTGCAGAACTCAAAAGAGGGTCGACGGAGCCAAAACTCGTCGGGTGACAACTCAAGAAAAGTCTCACAGCTCGTGCTCGAGCACGTCAAACACTCTCATCTCTCACGGGAATCCGCAGGGGCCACTCATGGTCTGCGAGTCGGTTCGATGTTCCTTTTCAAAGAGCCTATCGTTTCCACAAACCGTTAAGAGCTGACCAGAGGCCGAACAACTTTCTTAAAGGCGTCAAATGGTGCGTAATTTTTTGTTTTCCCTTGATGGGTGTTTGGTTTGGTTGTTCTTTTTCTGAGTAGTGGCGTGGCTTCTGGGCTTTCGTTAGGTTGCCTGATGGAACTTGCTTTCTCAGTAGTTCAAAGGACAATACAGTTGGTGCGTTCGCATTGTAAGTTTGCTTGGGGACAATGGTGATGCTTACTGATTTTTCTGTTCCTCTTACGTTTTATTCTTTCATGAGATGTGGCGATGTTGGTGGTACTATAATCGCTCTGTGTCATGATCAGACCAGACTACGGGAGTGACAACAGTGCAAATGCAAGTTCGTCTGATGTTGATCCAGGTACGGGGTCTCGAGGAATTTTTTGGTCATGTTTCTGTGTGTATAAGTAGCTTGAAAAGATGCTTGCATTAGGACTGCTGAGGCTATTTGCAAGTAATATCTACAACAGAATATTCGCAAATCCAAATAATCGGTAGTCTATGTCTCATGTAGTTCTCTTTGGTTGCAGATACCTTTACAGCAAATCTTCTTGTGACAGAAGGGGAATTGGTTTATGATTTCTGTTGGTACCAGGTTGTCTCGATAAATTTTACTCTTCTTTTCCATACCATGGTTATATTTTCAGCTATAGTTATTTCTCTTTTGGTAATTAGCCACAGCTAGAATTGAATTTGGAAATTTTTCAAATTCCAGACCCAGTTAGCTGTGTATTCGCGTCAACTACTCATGATCATCTGATTTATGTCTGGGATGCTATACTGGACAGGTCAGATTTGTTAAGTTTAGATTAGAGCTTTCAAGAACTCTGGGGAGACTTTATGGGAGCCATATATTGTTTCAGGGTACAGTGAAGTCGTAGTCCTTGAGCTTATCATACATCTTAGACATGCTTTGTTGCAACTCTGCTGTCTGCATAACCCCTCGCTTCTCCTTACAATCTTCTACGTGCAGCTTCGTTTTTAATTGCCTTGAAAAAAACCAGGAAATTTCATTGACCGATACACTTGACATTGCAGCTATGTTGCACATACATGGTTTATGATGCCGTGGATGAAATTACAGCTGCATTTTCAATTGCATTAAATCCTGCAGGAAGCAAGTAAGGTTAACATTCATTCAAGACTCTTAAATTCCCTCATGTCAATAGTCCACTCTAATTCCTCTAGAAATTTTCTTTTAGAATCCTTACATTACTTTACCTACTAGTGTTGAAAGAAATCAGTATTCAGCGATATAGAGTGTGCACTGATACCCAAATTTTGGTATGTTGGTGTTTGGTTGCTTAGTGGTTGCGGTTATCCAAAATGATTTAATTTGCGGTTATCCTCTGCTCATCTGTAGGATCTTTGCTGGATATACATTTTGAGATGCACTCAGCACTTCAACGAAACAAAGAAGGTCAAACAGGTGCTTTATTAAGTTTGTCCCAGTTTAGCTATTACTTGAGAATTGTTTAACAAGTTAAATAGAAGAGGATCTCAAAAACTAAAGCTGAGAAGAACTGAGCGTTGCATCTTGAAAGGATTACATTTGATCATAACGCTGATTTGTTCTATTTATTTTGCCATGGGGCTTATGTCCTATGCTTGTAAAGGGAGCTAGCAGATCTCCTAAATGCCCTGGATTTCCAGGTTTATTGTACAATGATTCAAGATAATATAGAGATCACAAGATAAAAGGGAAGAATTGAGTATCTCACCCTCTTTGCTTTTGTGCAGGTATTACATCTGCCATTGCTTTTTCTCCAGCTGCTGGCAACAGGTTTGTACAGCCAGAGGATTGCAATCTACTGAGAAGATAATGTGGAACTCTTATACATCTTACGTGGCCAGCAAGGTGGGGTCATCCATGTAAGTGCCAGATGATTGGATTTCCTTATGTGATAGTTATTTGTCAAGAAATTTTAGGTAATCATATTGCAATTCCACGTGTTTTGTTTCTGAAAGATGGAAACTACTCCTTATACTGGAGGGCGAAAGGTAGAATGCTCTAAACCTTCTCTTTTTTTTTTTCTTGGCAATATGTTTAATGACTCTTTATCAATCTCTCTCTCCCTCTCTCTCCCAATGGCATGTGATGTAAACATTTTATCTGGACATTTCCAGAGTTTTTGTGATTGATTGATCAGAAAAATAGCTGGAACAATTACCTTGTGACGTTGAGTGATTGAATTCTTTGTTGCCTCTAAGATGTGCAAATTTGTTCCATCTGCTAGTGTTAGTGATTATCACGGAAAGGCATCCCTTTTTCATGTCTTAGACTTGCTTGAATGTTCTTTGGTTTTTATACAGGGTAATAGGATTCAAGTTGTCCTCTTTGGCATATGCAAAGTCTATCAGATTGGATAGTATAGAGCCAGATATAAAATACAATAAGAAAGGACAAGAGAGAGACAGCGCGGGGGAGGGGGTGCAGGGAGAGAGAGTGAGAGAGAGTGCATGATTCTGCCCTGTTCTTCTAGGCAGAGTGACCTAAGAAGCAACAAGGCACTTGCTAATATGGGATGTGGGTTAATTGGTGAAGCCGGATAAGATAGGAGAACATATCTAATTCTTAAATCTAGTCACTCTCCAATTAGAATGCACAAATTGTTGACACCTAAATTTTGACTGATCATTTAATAATTAATTGCATGAAAATTTAGGGATTAATCTTTAACCCCTAAGAAAAAAATAGTAAAATTGCATTTTTATGTAGTCGCATTTGCATCAATACTAAAAGGCAACAAGACGCAGCGGCTCGTGGTCGATTACATGCACAAAAAGACGGTCTCTCTCCACTGGTCTGAGCATGCAAAAGAGCGAAAGTAAAAAAAAAAAAAAAGAGGAAGGAAGTTCTTGCACGTCCGCTGTCTCTCCCTCATTAATGCATGCGCATGCACGCACAAATTCGGCGGACGTGCGGACTCTAGAGGAACCCTTAGAGAAGCAAAATGAGCCCATGATATAATATTATATAATATGCTCTCTCTCAAGTGTGGGTTGTGAGGAGAAGCAACGAGAAATTTGCTGAAGAATGAAGCAAATAACAAACAAGAAAAGTCAAAATTTGTGGCTATCCTATGGAAGAGAGGGACAAGTAGCCGTATAAGAAGCCCCAAGCATGCAGAAGAAAGAAGAATCCATGAACGTGCATTTTCTCCCCCCTCATTAATGCATGCACATGCACGGATGGAATGGGGATGTGAAAATTCTACAAAGTCTGCAAGGAGATGGGCTCACAATTTTATAATATTTTAAAGTGAGTTGTTGCAACTCTCTTCCTTGGAGAGCAAATCGGCTGAAGAAGAAAGAAGCTCCTGCACGTCCATTGTCTCTCGCTCATTAATGCATGCACATGCAGGCACACAATTTGGCGGACGTAAGGAGCCTCAAAGAAGCAAGATGAACTCATAAAATATTATAAAATAGGTGGATTGTCAGGCGGTGGCCACCATATTTGAAAAAGAAGAACCAAACTTGAACAAGCAAGGAAAAGTTGTGGCTGCCTCCTGTTCACCTGTTCACGCTTAAGTCAGATGTTGCCTATAAATAAGCAAGGATCCTCGGGAGAGAAGGAGGGGAACGAAAAATTCCCTTAAGAGGATTGTGAGAGTTGTTAAAAAAAAAAAAAGGAGAGCCCGTGTGGAGACACACGAGTTGAGAGAAAAGGGGGTTAAAAAAGGAGAGATTCTCGTCAGAGAAAAAGAAGAAAAGACGAAGTCAGGGGGAGGAGATTAAAAAAAAGAAGAGAAAAAGTAGAGAGAGAGAGTACAAAGACAAAAGGGGAAACGTAAAAAGAAAAGCAGCAGAAGGGGGAAGTGATTGGACATTTACTGTTCATTGTCTTCCCCCCCACGTCCGCTGCCCCGCTTCTGCAACCGACAGTCGGCTCCTTCTCACCCGCCTTGCGTTCGCACCACCGCGCGACCCAGCCGCACCACCAATCACCGCCACTCCGCCGGCCATCCCCTGTGCGAGCACCACCACGAACTCGCACCGCCGTTCGTCGCCCCTGCTGTGGCCGTGACGACCCGCGGCTTCCGATCCGCTTCAGCGTCCTCCATTCCTCTGCAGCTTGTCATTGCGCCGGAGCCCCACTCACCCGTCGCCGGCCTCAACCCGACGACCCATGACCTGCTCGCCTTCACCCGCAGCGCCCGACGCTCCCTCCGCCTCCGCTGCTGCCGTCGCTCGCCTTCATCGCGCCCGCCAGCCTCCGCCTGCAACCCGCACTGACCTGCGACGACCCGACGCCTAGCAAACCACGCCCGACGCCCGCAACCCGCACCACCTTCGCCCGCCGGTCGTAGCGCATCTCCACCCGTCTCTGCAACCAACCACTGCTGCGCCTCTTACCGCCCGTTAATGCCAGCAACCTGATGCCACGAACACCCGCCTCTATGCTTGCAGCCTGCGCCTCCGACGCCGTGCCACCGTCCCTGCCGTTGCCGATCATCACCCCTGCTCGTTCGTCACCGCGCCTGCACCTCCGCCTGACACCGCGCCACCGCCTAAACGTTCGCAAGCTGCTCCACCCGTCACCGCGCCTCCCCCGTCTTCGCCTGGCCCAAGCTGCGCGCTGCTGCTCCTTCCCTGCAGGTACACCAGCGACGACAAGCTGTGTCAAGCACCACCAGCCACGACCCCTCGCTGTCCTGTGCTCGCTGACTCGACCCCGGCCTGCTCGCTGCTCTGCCGAGTCCACCTACCCTCCTTCCTGAGCTGCTGCGCCTGAGCTGCCCCCACAAAGCTCGCGACGAGCTTGACTAGAAGCTGCTGTGGCCTTGCAACCGCCACAGCCCGACCCCGACGCGAACTACTGTTCGTGAAATTTTGGCTCGGATCCAAATAAGGTAGTTTTCTTTAACCATATTTCTTTTAAATATTATTATATAAACTGAAATGTTTGATGCTAATTGAGGTTTTAGGCATTACCTAATAGGATATTATTGGTAAAAATCACCATAATTATTAATTTGGTTCGTAAGATTTCGGACCATTTTTTTATTATGTTGATTTTGATGATATCTTGGCTTTAAAATCATTATAATTATTAAGTTGATCCGAGAGACTTCGGATTAATTTTTTAATTATTTTGATTTTTCTTGACTGTGGTGATATTTAGGAATAAAATAATCGTTAATTTAATCCGTGAGACAACGGATTATTTTTCAATTATTTTAATCCTTCATTTGATGAATATCCTGAGTGAGTTGGGTATAATGCTTATTTGGTAATTATTTGTTTTGGAAAACACTAAAAAAAATCAATCAAATCTTGCATCGGAATATGATAGCTTCATAAATTAGGATTGCATTTTGCACGTCATGATATATATAGGGTTTCATGATAGTATTATTTTGTTTGAATATGAATGCATGTTTAGATAATTTTGGAATAGATTAGGAGAGGATCTAAATAGTTTTTTTTTTTTTAAATAGGGTTTTACATTACGTTTGCATATTTTAATAATCTCATTTTAAAAAAAAATTCTTAAATAGGATAGGTCACATGTTTAGAATTTATCTAGTTAGATTTTTTAATAGATTGCATGTTACGGCTACTTAATTAAGATGAGTTTCCGAATTAAAATGGGATTTAATCTAAATTATTTCCTAACTTGAGTAGGATAACTTGTCAAGTTTGGTAGTCAATTTTTAGTAATTATTTCGAATTTAAAAAAAAAAAACATCATGTACATGTTATATAAGTAAGTTTTCATTTTAAAACAAGAAAAAACCCTATATATATATAGTTGCTTGCCTTATTGTGTTTAATTCCTCAATGTTTTTTTTTTTCTTTTTGAATGTTATCTTTAATGTTTGTGCACCCGTATGATCACTTAAGTGTTTTAGGCTAAAATCAATTCAAGCTGCCTGCAAAACATTTTTCTGAAATAAAAGAGAAAAGGTACCGAAAGGGCGTTAGAGAAATCTAGCGTAATCAAGTCCTCGAACTCATTTAATCTCTGGTTCGTAGGAGTGAAGTAATTCTCCCATTACTTTACTTGGGTTTCTAGTCGACCCACCAAAAATAGATTAGTGGCAACTCCATGATAGAAATCTTTTGCATATTAAGAACTTGAATCTAAGTCGCAAATTGGTATGGGCTTGGGAGAGCCCGAGTTAAGTCTAGGCTTAACAATCCATTAACCGAACCCTTAGGTGGTCCAACCGGCTTCGGGGAGGTCGCGACAGCTTGGCGACTCCGCTGGGGACTTGATTTAAGACTTTAGTGGACTTAGGCCAATTTTCTCTTTTCAAAACAAAAATATTTTTTTGTTTGGCAGCGAGGATCCCAGGTACGTCCCTAATGTTTAAGGTGTTAAATGTTCTTGCAGGATGGGAGGTATAAGGGGAAGTGTTTGCTAACCTTTGTTTTGTAGGGAGGTGTAGGAATGTATGGTTTATTTTCATGAACGAAGTGTTGTTTGATATGAACTGTTATGCATGCCTATGCATTTACATGACACTATTGCACACACAACCTACTGCCGGACCTGGGCTGCGATAGGATTTTTAAGATGGTGTTGAGAAGGACACTTCCTCAAAAGCGAGACTGCTATGTAGAGGTTGACCTTCTCTTCCCCGAAATTTTTTCATGGTGTCAACTATGTTTGTCCATATCTGCGAGACTGCGTGATGATAGGACATTCCTTTCGACTGAGCCGGAGTTAGGGGGACCTGACACGTTAATGCGAGATTGCAACGGTCAGATCATCCTCTTAACTCCACTTTGCTAAAGCCGTTTAGGTAGAAATCGAGCCTCACGTTTCATGTGTGTGTCTATGTGATTGTCATCCATTTCAGGTGAAAGTAAGTTGTCTAAACTCTGACTTTGCAATTTACTTACTTCATTGCATTTTTGTCGGTCCATGACAATAGGGTTCGTCGCCAGTCTTGTTTTATATGCAATGGGAAAAACCGATGTATAGTTCATTTCCACTCCCAAAAAAGAGCTCAAAACGTGGTTGGACCAATTAGATCTAGAGGGCCAAAGATATGTGAAAGCAAGAATCGCCCGACTCCTCCCATTGCTAGAGATCAACATCCACTCTGGTGTTATGCAGGCGCTACCACACTTTTGGTGTCCGCAGACTTCCACCTTCATATTTGGTGAGCACGAACTAACCCCAACATTGGAGGAATATAGTGTCGCCATTGGAATGCCTCTTGAAAAGGAACTCGTTAGGCCGCCTATCGGTATAGATTCTATTTCTGAATTATCACAGTTTTTAACAATCAAAGCTGAAATGGTAAGGAAGGTTGTCAAAGCCAATTGTTATGCATGCCCATTTTCTTTTTTGGCAAAGTGTTTTGCAAATCAGTCAATGATTTCAAAGGCTAGGATTTTTATTTTAGCATTTTTTGGACTAATTGTTTTTCCTTATCGAAAAAATGCAATAAATCCTTCAATTTCATGGGTGGTTAGCCAAGTCTATGATGGGTTAAATTATGTCAACATGATTTTGGCTGAAACATTTTTGTCATTAAACCGTTTCAAACAAAATGAAGAAAGGACCATGCGTGCCCTCCTTGAACTTTTGCAAATATGGTTTTTCTTCCACATAAAAAGGTTTGGGCACCTTATGAAACAATTTAAAATAGATGATTTTAGACATCCCATACAAAAATTTGAGGTCTTGGAGCGTTTTGCCCCAAGTAAACAATACTCATGTTGGATCAATTTTCTGAAAAATCCTAATCCTGAAGCATTCTTATGGCACGCCAAATGGTTCCATGTTGAGGAAGCTCGTTTCTCTCATAAGTATGATGAGCCAATCCCGCTGCTGGGTCTCTCTGGTACTACTTCTTATTACCCATATAGGGTGGCCTGTCAATACAGAGCTCTTCAAGAAGTTCCTTTGCCTCTCAAGAAGGAATTGTTCCAAGTTCGTTTTACTTGTACGGACTATGACTACTTCAACGAGATCTAGATGATCATTGCTACATGGAATGAATGCCATCCAGAGAAGATTTTAGTGCCCAAGATACTGAAAGGCGAGGAGGAGATTCACCATGCGTCGACATTCTATATCCAACAACATCGGATTCCTGCCGCCTTGCGTCCAGTGGTCCCTGATGTGACTGAAAAGCCTACTCAGCAAGCACGGATTGAGCATCTTAAACGGAAAGTGGAAATGGCTGAAGCTGAAAACAAAAAGCTTCGCAAGGCATTAGGCTCTCGAAAGCATATAAAATGAGATGTTCCCTTAGTTTCAATGTTTAGGAAGTTTGATTTCAATTTTTAAATTAGGGGATTTGCTTTTAATTCTTAGTCCAATGTTTAGGGAATGTTTATTTCAACTTTTAATGGAATTTGGTTTCAGTCTTAATTTCAAATGTTAATGAGTTTTGAATAAATGAGGCGAATAGACCATTGTCATGGACCGTTTTCCTATCCTTGGTTCTTATATTTCCTCTGTTATTAGGTGATAACGGATCCTCCACGTTCGCCTATCATTACACGATCAAGAGCAAAAATGGCCGACCAAACCGAAATGCATGATCGTATGACCGCTATGGAAAACCAACTCCAGCAGTTGCTCACCTCTATGCAACTTATGACAGATCAAATGCAATCCCTCCAAATGAATCAGACTCTTGCGCCCACTCTCCCCGAGATAGTAGTCCCAGAGCAGACGAACAAGGCCCATATGGATGATGACGACATGCCTGAGCTGGAGGATGACCCATTGTTCGTCACAGCTGAAAAGGCTAAGCCCGACAATGTCCCTAAGGCGGAGCAAGATGAACGCTTCGCCAAACTTGAAGAGAAACTGAAACAATTGCAAGAGTCGCGGAATTCACTCCCGTTCGACTTGTTGGTTTATGAGAAAGTCAAAATGCCAAAGAAGTTTAAGACGCTGGAGTTCGAGAAATACGATGGTACTTATTGCCCAAAAGCTCATTTGCAGATGTACCACGTATGCATGGCTCAATACGTCAAGAACGAGCCTCTCATGATCCAATCATTTCATGCAAGCTTGACTGGGCCCGCACTCAACTGGTACATAATGAAAAATGTAAACCTTCTCGACACCTGGAATTATGTGGCTGACGCTTTCTTAAAGCAGTATAAGTTCAACATGGACATTGCACCTTCCCGAGAGGATTTTGAGCAGATGGAGAAGAAGAAAAGTGAGTCATTTAAGGAGTATGCTGTAAGGTGGCGAAACTTGGCAGCTCAAATCACTCCTGAGCCTACAAATAAGGAGTTGATGAAGTTGTTCGTCAAGACTCTCCCGTATGAGTTCCATAACCGGATGGCTAGCACATACGTTGAGAACTTCAACCAACTTATCCCAGTGGGTGAACAGATCGAGATGGGGCTAAAGGATGGATGGTTCAATGAACTGACTCATCAAGGCAAAAGGTTCATTATGAAGAAAGATAAAGAACCGACCACTGAAATCAATGTTGCATATGCGCAATCAGCCCCTAGTAAGCCTCAGATGGTTCGTGGGAATCAGCAAGATGGAGGCCGAGTGCCTACACCGCGGCAATTCACCAAAAGGCAATTCTCTCATCTTCCTGGCCCTCTATCTCAGGTCCTGCCGATACTCCAAAAGAAGGGATTGATCTCCCACGAACCAAAGCGGCCCAATGCTGAAAAATTCTCCAACTATGATCCCTCCAAAAGATGTGAGTATCATATGGGAGAAGTCGGCCATTCAACTGATGAATGTTTGACTTTGAAGCACAAGATCCAAAATTTGTTGGATACTAAGGCATTTTCTTTCCGTACCACCCAACCGAATGTCAAGAAGAATTCGTTGCCGGAACATCAGGGAAGTGTGCATGCAACTTTTGAGTTCAATGCTGGCAAAAAGATGAACTTGAAGGTGTCTGTCAAAGATATCTATATCGGATTAGTTAGAGTTGGTTACTATCCGACAGATGAGAATCCTCCCTTGCCTACCATGAGGGAAAGGGTTCAAGAAATGGTTAAGGCTGGCGTAATCGTGTATGCTGACCAAGCTGGAATAGTGTCAACTATCTCCGAAGTCATCATTAATTGGGAGAAAGAATTTGCTAAGCTAAGTGCTGAAAAGAGTGAACCAGATCCATTGATCGAGGACATGCCCCCACTTGAGGATGCCTCTGACCATGAAGGATTGATAGTGGAAGTGCCTTCAACTGACGAAGAAATAATTATTGAGATGCCCTAGCTGTATGAGTAGAAGGATAACAAAGCAGTCCCTTGGTCATACGAGCTAGATGTTGACCTGATTACCAGGTCTGGTCGGACCTATGCTCAAGCTAATGCCCAACCTGCAAAGCCAGTTACTGACGAAGAGGCTAAAGAATTTCTGGCTATAATCAAAGCAAGTGAGTATAACGTGGTCGACCAGTTGCGAAAATTGCCTGCTCAGATCTCTTTACTCGAACTCTTGCAAACATCTCATACACATCAAAAGTCTCTAAGCGAAGTTCATGTACCAGAGACGATCGAGGTAAACAAGTTGGAGGAATTTGTAGGGTCGATTCTTCTTAAGGATTTAATAGCCTTTTCTGATGAAGAATTCCCTCTTTAGGGGAGGGGACATACTAAGGCATTATATATATATCTGTCAAGTGTAAGGCTTCCCATGTGGCTCGAGTACTCATTGATAATGGGTCTGCCTTGAATATCTGTCCATTGGCGACTCTTCACCGCCTGAAAATAGATCCTTCAAAAATAAGTGGTGCAAAGACCTCCGTCCGAGCTTTTGATGGTACAAGAAAGGAGGTGATAGGGGAGACCCACCTTGAACTGCAAATAGGACCGGTGATGTTCAACGTCCTTTTCCAGGTGATGGACATTCCTACAGCATTCAATTTCCTATTAGGTCGTCCCTGGATTCATACTGCAGGAGCTATGCCATCAAGTCTCCACCAAAGCGTGAAATTTATTGTCAAAGGAAAGCTAGTCATTGTTCATGGCGAGGAGGATCATCGGATTTATCATGAGACGGCTATCCCCTATGTCGAGCCGGAACATAGGGAGGAGTCAAGTTACCAATCATTTGAGCTCGTATCCACTATTCATGCATCTCGAGGATCGACTGCACCCATCCCTGATGTGTCGAATGCAGCAGTTATGGTAGCAAGAGTGATGGTTGGAAATGGCTTTATTCCTGGTCGTGGACTTGGTATAAAAGAGCAAGGTATCCGGAATCCTATTGAAGCCCCTCGAAGGTCTCGTTCTGCCGGATTAGGGTACCATGGAAAAAGTGGAGGACATGAACAAGAGAGGAAAAACTCATTACTCCTTGATATCCGCGAGACATTCCCCGGCCCTGCTAGAATGATGCATGATGAAGGAGGAATGATTGCCACCCGAGGTATCGTGCCCGATGGATGGAGTAGCATGGATGACCCGACAACTTCAAAGACAGAGGATCCAGATAATGGGATGGAAGGGATGACGACCCTATTCGATGATCTCCTTATAGGTGCCATTGACGAAGAAGCATCGGAGGAAATGGGTGCTAGCCCACAAGAGAGCAGCCTTATGGCCGACAAGGAGGAGAAAATGGTCCAATCCAATGCCATGTGTGATGACCGTGATGACCCTGATAATCCAAATGGTGACTCAATTGAAGTACAACAAAGTTGGGAGCAACATGAAAAACCCAAAGTTCTCACCTTCGAGCAAACCATCACCATCATTTGAGTGATGACGAGGATCCCAAAGAAATAAAAATCGGGGCAAATCTTCCCAAAGATGAGGCCGAGCACCTGACTCAGTTGCTAAAAGAATATCAGGATATCTTTGCTTGGACATACGCTGATATGCCAGGTTTAGATCCATCAATTGTGGAACATTGTTTACCCACTAATCCAAACGTGCGCCCTAAGAAGCAGAAGCTTCGAAGGACTAAACCGGAGCTCTCGAAGAAGATAGAAGAGGAAGTAATGAAACTCCTCAAAGTGGATTCATCGAAGTCTCGCAGTACCCTGAATGGGTAGCCAACATAGTACCAGTCATGAAGAAAGACGGTCGAGTCCAAGTGTGTGTTGATTACCGGGATTTGAACAAGGCCAGCCTAAAGGACGACTTCCCGTTGCCACATATCGATGTTCTCGTGGATAGTACTGCTGGATTTGAATTATTCTCTTTCATGGATGGTTTTTCTGGCTACAACCAAATAAGAATGAAGGATGAAGATAAAGAGAAGACAGCATTTATCACCCCGTGGGGAACCTTTCATTATAAGGTCATGCCCTTCGGACTCAAAAATGCAGGGGCAACTTACCAGCGAGCCATGGTTACTTTGTTCCATGACATGATGCATGAAGAAATCGAGGTATATGTCAACGATATGATTGCAAAAACCCGACCTGGGAAAAGTCATGTTGAAACCCTCAGGAAGTTATTCGACCGGCTCCGTGAATTCAAGCTCCGTTTAAACCCTGCCAAGTGCATGTTCGGGGCAGCATCGGGTAAATTACTTGGGTTCATTGTGAGTAGTAAAGGGATCGAGATTGACCCATCTAAAGCCAAGGCAATATGTGAGTTGCAACATCCGTCAACAGTGAAGGAGGTCCGGAGTCTCCTAGGGAGACTGAATTACATTGCACGATTCATTTCCCAACTTTCTGAGACCGCTAAGCCGCTCTTCAAACTCTTGAGGAAAAACGTATGAGTCGAATGGAATGATGAATGTCGAGAGGCATTCGATAAGCTGAAGCAATATTTGACGAATCCACCAGTTCTTGTCCCACCAATATCGGGGCATCCTTTGATTTTGTACCTCACAATCCATAGTGAGTCACTCGGCGCGATGTTAGCTCAGAAAAGTCCTGTGGATCAGAAGGAACGAGCCATCTATTACCTCAGTAAAAAGTTCACTGTCTCAGAGCTAAAATATTCTGATGCTGAAAAAACTTGTGCTGCGTTAGTATGGGTATTGCATAGACTGCGACAGTACACCTTGCATTACCAGACGTTTCTCGTGACTGAGAACGATCCCATCAAGTATTTATTTCATCAACCAGCTTTGGTAGGTAAGCTAACCAAATGGCAGGTCTTGATTTTGGAATTCGACGTGCAGTTCATGCCACAAAAATCAGTTAAAGGCCGAGTAATTGCTGATATATTGGCTGAGAATCCTAGAATCTTGAATGATGATGATTGTCCTTTGGATAATCGTATTTTGGCCATAAATGAAGATGCATGGTCTATGTTCTTTGATGGAGCTGTGAACTTGTCCGGTTCTGGTACTGGGGCAGTATTAATATCCCCAGATGGACAACACTTCCCAGTAGTCGCGAAATTAATATTCCCATGCACTAACAATATAGCTAAATACGAAGCTTGTATTCTCGGACTTCAGGCCGCAATTGAAATGGGAGTGGCTAAATTGAAAGTATATGGAGATTCTGCACTGATCATACTCCAGACTGTAGGTGAATGGAAGACCAGGGATGCCAAATTACTGCCGTATCATAAGTACCTCGAAGAGTTGGTGAAGGAGTTTGATGAAATCTCGTTTGACTACTTGGCTAGATCTCATAATCAGTTCGCCGATGCCTTGGCAACGTTGTCATCTATGTTGCAAGTTACTGATGGTTTGGAAGTTAAACCTTTCAAAATTGAGGTTCTAGCCAAACCTTCTTATTGTATGGTCATAAATGAAAAGCTTGATGAGAAGCCATGGTATTGCGACATCATGAACTATATTCAAAAGCAGGAATTTCCTAAAGGGAGCACTCTAGCCGATAGAAAATAGATAATGAAGATGGCCTTAAAGTTCTTCGTCAGTGGTAAGAATTTATACAAGAGATCTCATGATTCATTTTTATTAAGATGCGTAGATGAAGCAGAAGCCACTCAAATCATGCAAAAAGTGCACGAAGGAGTTTGTGGCCCACACATGAATGGGCACATGTTGGCCAAGAAAATTATGAGACTAGGTTACTATTGGCTTGCGCTTGAAAGTGACTGCATACAGCATGTTAGAAGTTGCCATCATTGCCAAATTCATGGAGATAAAATAAATGTTCCTCCAACGGAGTTACACCAGCTATCTGAGCCATGGCCTTTCTCAATGTGGGGGATCGATGTGATTGGCCCAATAAATCCCAAAGCTTCAAATGGGCAGCGGTTCATATTGGTAGCAATAGATTATTTATCAAAGTGGATTGAAGCCGCATCATATGCTAATGTCACAGCTCGAAACGTGGTGAAATTTATTAGGCGTGACACAATCGTCCGTTATGGTGTCCCTGAAGCAATTGTCACTGACAATGGGACAAATTTGAATAACAAGTTTGTTGATGAGTTGTTTGATGAGTTCAAAATCGGGCATTTGAATTCATCACCTTATCGCCCACAAATGAATGGAGCTGTTGAGGCAGCTAATAAGAACATTAAGAAGATCTTGGCTAAGACAGCCGAGAATTATCGAGATTGGCATGACAGGTTACCCTTTGCTCTAATGGCGTATCGGACATCGATCCGAACATCCACCGGGGCAACCCCTTTCTCCTTAGTTTATGGCATGGAGGCAGTCTTGCCTGTGGAAGTAGAAATCCCCTCTTTGAGAGTCTTATCCCAAGTGGAATTGTCCGAGGCAGAATGGACACAACAAAGGTTCGAGCAATTGAACCTAATTGATGAGAAAAGGTTAAAAGCTCTTTGCCATGGTCAGACGTATCAACAAAGAGTAGCCAAGTCTTTCAATCGGAAGGTACGGCCAAGACACTTCGAAGTGAATGATTTAGTTCTAAGAAAGGTGTTGCCAATTTTTCCTGATCCTGGAGGCAAATTTGCTCCAAATTATAGCGGCCTGTATATGGTGAAGAGGGTACTCCCTGGAGGTGCCTTAATCCTTACAGAAATGGATGGTCGTGAGTTTTCTAATCCTGTTAACTCTGATGCTGTGAAGAAGTATTACCCTTGAAAGAATTTGTTGTGAATTGAAGGTACTCATTTCTTCATTGAATTGTGTGGGAATGGATTGAATGAGATGAGAAGTAGGCCCTGTTCCATACACATATTGAATTCATTTGATTCGATATATCAGACGTGTTGACCCAGTGTCAGTTCAATTAAATAAAAAAGGAAATGCCCTGAGGACACCACCAGCACCTCGGCCTGCTGGCATGGGGAATGAAAGGGTCCGAGAACGACCAAGGTTCGATCCCTGGAAATGGCAACAAGTTTGCCACACAAAAAAAAAAAAACAATTTTTTTACCAATCCTTTTTCTTTCTTTTTTAGCTGCAAACTCTTTGTGTTCAAAGCTGATGAGTTCATGAAGTACTTGTGACCTTTCAAAGGAGAATTTTGCGTGATAGTTTTACCTGTTTAATTACCAATTCCACTGAGGATTGTCACCATCGATCAAGTTAATGAATGATGTGGAATGAATTGAACATGCTAAATGAGACATGTCAGGATGATGAAAGGCAAGCCTTATCCTATACACAAACCCTTGCTCATATACTGGTGAGATGAATGTAGGAAATTCCATGTTTCTAAGGTAAAGAGTTTTCTCGCGAAAGGTACGATGATTGAAATGATGAGAGGCGGTTCATTCTCTATCCCAAACACTACGTGATCATCCATTGTTTAAACCCTTTTGAACCCACACAGGTGAATAATTTTTAAATTACCCCTGTCAAGAACTACCCCACATTGGGGCAAGCTGGAGGTAAGACGACATCATGAGGTGAGGAATTTGATAGTGTTGGAGAAATCTTTCCATAATATTTTAAAGCTGACAAAACGTTTCTATCAGTCTAGTCTGGATAAGTACAGACCTTCGGTTTAGAGTCTGAAGACTTTCAGATCACCAGACTCAAGACTCAAGACTCAAGACTATTCTCATTGACAGTTTTTCTAATCCAGTGACGAAGGCAATCCAGAGCCAAAGTATTTGGTTGAGGATTTGGTCTTATCCTCTGGAGAAAATCTCTTGGCTGGATAAATACAACGGATTCTTTTATTCGTATTCAAGATCGTTTGAAGATCCGATGATCGACGAAATATTCTTGGAAGGTTCTTTTTTTGGAAACCAATATCCTGATTGTATGGGCGAACAGGATTGATGGGCTATCGTCAGGTTCCTTTAATAGCTCGAATGATCTTCTTGATTGATTCCGTCCAATGGGTAGATTGGAGGAATTCCTTTGGTAAGTGCCAACGGGTATGATGGCATAAAGGAGTATAAAAGGAAGACGTTCTAGTTACTTTAGTGCATGATCCATAGAGAAATTCCAAAGTCTTAAGCACCTTGATTATCAGTCGATACATTTTGAGCAAAATTGTACTCACAAAGAGTGTTCATACTTAGTGATACCTTGAGCGAGTGTGGTAGATCATCTACACCGAGAAAGCAAGGGAGAACAACACTGTAACATCTCTTTGTTCTTAGTGGAATCCAGCCAATAGGCTGTCAATGCAAAAGAGTGGACGTAGGCTTGACATAAGCCGAACCACTATAAACCGCGTGTTCAATTTTCTCTTCTCTCAATCTTACTTTGATTATCATTTGTCTCAAATCTATCAACTGTCTAGTATTGTGCAATTATCGAGAAAAATCTTTTATATACCTATTCACCCCCCCTCTAGGTACTTATACTAGCTATATCAATTGGTATCAGAGCTCGTGTACTCACTTTATTTGAAGTGTTTTGCTTCAGAGTAAAAGATCCATGGCTAGTATGTTAGCACCAGGGCTGATGGAAGGGCAAAGCAATACCAGACCACCCTACTTTGATGGAAAGGATTACAACATCTGGAAGAACAAGATGAAAGCTTTCCTACGATCAAAGGATCCTTTGGAATGAGACGTTGTAGAAAAAGGAATCACTCCTACAGCTGCATCAGTCTCTGAAAGAGGGAAAGAAACTGTTGAGACCAGTGGAATGACTCAGGAAGAGATAATCAAGAGACAAGCACTCGATGCAAAAGCAATTTACTCTTTATATTGTGCTTTGTCATCAACTGAATATAACGGAATATCTTCTTGTGTTACAGCAAAAGAAGTTTGGGACAGATTACATATCACCTATGAAAGAACAGATCGAGTGAAGGAAACCAGAATTAACATTCTCCTCGGTCAATATGAAGCCTTCAAAATGAAGTCAGGAGAATCTATAACTGACATGTTTAGCCGTTTTACAGATATTGTCAATGGTCTTGAGAATCAAGGACAAGCAATTTCTGATCCCATGAAGGTAAACAAGCTACTGCGTGGACTCTCCAAGGATTGGAATCACATAAAGACTTCAATAAGAGAGACGCAAAGAATTATGCCATTATCTGTCGACGAGCTGATTGGAACTCTTCAGTCTTATGAAGTGGAACGGATCAATGATGATAAAGATCCAAAAGGTAAGAAATCTATTGCATTAAAATCAATTGATGATTCTGATGATACAGATTCTGAAGATGATATGGATGATGAGGAGCTTGCTCTCATGATAAGAAGATTCAGAAAACTGAATAGAAAAGGAAGAAGGTTCAACTCAAAGAAACAAAGCTTCCAAAGACAGCAGACCAAGTCTGTTGATGATGAGGAACCAAACAAAGATGTCGTTTGCTTTTAATGTAAAAAGAAGGGACACATTAGACCCAACTGTCCTCTTCTAAAGAAGAAGAAAGGAAAAGCTGAAAAATTTCGAAAAGCTCTCAAAGCCGAAACCTGGAGTGATACAGAGTGTGAAGAAAATGATAATGAATATACCAACCTCTGTCTGATGGCACAATCAGACTCAGACTCTAGATCAGACTTAGACAGTGAATTTGAGGCAAGTAATTTTAAAATTCCTGTCAAAGTTTCTAAATACATTGATGAACTGTGTTTTAGTCTTAAGACTTCTCTCAAAAGAATTTCAGAACTTAAGAAGGAAAACTCAACTCTAAAACAAAAGGAAAACGTTTTAGAAGAAAGAGTTAAAAGTCTAGACTTGACTGTTTCCTCTCTTAAAGAAAATGAAGATAATCTTTTGAAAGAAAATGCTCTTTTAAAAACTGACTTATCAAATATTTCAAAGAAATTTTCAATAGGGTCCGAAAAACTTGAAAAAATTCTTTCAGCTCAAAGACCTTACTTCAATAAGTCCGGTCTAGGTATGACAGCAGAAACAATTCCCTTAATTGATTTTCCTAAAGTAAAAGAAAGAATTAAGAAAAGACCCTCGAGAGAGGCTTACAAAAATCATTTCAAGAAAGTTTTTGTAAAGACTGTAGGTCAAAATGCTCTCAGATGTTCAAAGTGCAACAGTCCGAATCACTTTGAAAAAGAGTGTCCTATGGTTTGGAAACCGGTTAAGAAAGTATGATCTAATAGTGCTTATCTTACTAACACCAAAGGACCCAAGAAAGTTTGGGTACCAAAGAAAGCTTGAGACTCTATTTTAAATGCAAGTCTCCGTTAAGAAAAAGGTGAAGTGGTATCTTGACAGTGGATGCTCAAGACACATGACAGGAGACTCAAAATGCTTCATGAAGCTTGTTCAAGTAAATGGTGGAAAAGTTTCATTTAGAGGAAACAACAAAGGAAGTATTGTGGGATTTGGAACTGTGAAAATTGGAAATCTCACAATAAGTAATGTCTCCTTAGTGGAAGGACTCAATTACAATCTTCTCAGCATTAGTCAATTGTGTGATACTGGGTTTAAGATCTTCTTTCAAGAAGGAACATGTTCTGGAATCAGTAAAGACTCTACTCAGTCTTTCATGGGTCGAAGACATGGAAATATCTATCTTCTGGATGTGAAACCAAATGAATCGCAATGTCTAATATCAATTCAAGACGAAGCAAGCTTATGGCACAGAAAGCTTGGTCATGTCAACATGAAGCAATTAGCCAAAATCTCATCAAAGCAGCTTGTTCGAGGTCTACCCAAATTATCATACCAAAAGACTGATCCATGCACTCCATGTATTCTGGGAAAGCAGGTAAGAAATTCATTTAAGCAAATAAATCATGTCTCTACTAATTATGTACTACAATTGCTGCATATGGATATCTTCGGACCTACCAGAACCCAGAGCATTGGAGGTAAGAAATATTGCCTAGTAATTGTGGACGATTACTCCCATTTTACTTGGGTATATTTCCTTGCAAGTAAATCTGAAACCTTCTCGTATTTTGAAAAAATTTACTAAAAAGGTTCAAAATGAAAAAGGATGTGTTATCTCAAGTATAAGAACAGATCATGGAGGTGAATTTGAAAATCAAGATTTTACAAAATTTTGTGATGAATCTGGTTTTAAGCATGTGTTTTCTTCTCCATATACTCCTCAGCAAAATGGAGTTGCGGAAAGAAAGAATAGATCTCTTCAAGAAATGGCTAGAGCTCTTTTAATTGAAAGTAAGATTTCTTCATGATTTTGGGCTGAAGCTGTTTCAACAGCATGCTATATCATCAATAGAGTCTTCTTAAGACCTATTCTAGAGAAAACCCCTTATGAGTTATTCAAAGATAAGAAGCCTATTGTTTCATACTTTCATGTATTCGGTTGCAAATGTTTTATATTGAAAAATGCAAAAGATCGAGTTAGTAAGTTTGAAGAAAGATCAGATGAAGGCATCTTCCTTGATATTCTACATCAAGCAAAGCCTACAGAGTCTATAACAAAAAGAGCCAATCTGTGGAGGAGTCAATGAATGTCAAATTTCAAGACTCTACGCAAGATGAATCCAGTTAGACTCATCATGAAGAGTCTGAACCTGCTCCAGACCCTCCAAAGCTTACAACTCAAGAAGCATCTCAGACTCTGGAAGACCAGCATCAAGCTGTTCGTGAAGATTCAAATAAAGAAAGAGATCATCAACCAAACAAATCAACAAGTAACCGGAAGCACAAGTCCAGTCATCCTAAAGATCTCATTATCGGCGAAATTAATGAAGGAGTTCGCACTAGATCTAAAAGGCGAGAAGAGTCTAGTGCTGTGGCTCTCGTTTCTGAAATTGAACCAAAGAGCATAGAAGAAGCTTTATTTGATGAAAGCTGGATTGAAGCTATGCAAGAAGAGCTCAGACAGTTCAACATTAATGATGTCTGGGAATTGACATCCAAACCAAAAGGTAAAACTGTTATTGGAGCTAAATGGGTGTTCAGAAACAAGATGAATGAGAAAGGAAGAGTCGTACGAAACAAAGCAAGACTCGTGGCCAAGGGATATACGCAAGAAGAAGGAATAGACTATGATGAGACTTACGCACCAGTAGCAAGGTTAGAAGCTATTCGACTATTACTTACGTTTGCTTGCTATAAAAATTTCAGGTTATTCCAAATGGACGTCAAAAGCGCCTTCCTAAATGGATTTATCCATGAGGAAGTTTATGTGGAACAACCACCAAGGTTTGAAGACCCAAAAAAGCCAGACTCAGTCTTCAGACTGAAAAAGGCTTTGTATGGTTTAAAGCAAGCACCTCGAGCTTGGTACGACAGACTAAGTAAGTTCTTAATACAGAATGATTTTGTCAAAGGTAAAGTAGAAACTACTTTATTTATCAAAAAGGAAAACAAAAGTTTCTTACTCGTTCAAATATATGTGGATGATATTATTTTTGGATCATCTAATGAAAGTCTGTGCAAGAAATTTTCTAAGTCTATGCAGGATGAGTTTGAAATGAGTATGATGGGAGAATTAACATTCGTTCTTGGTCTTCAAGTAAAACAATCGAAGGAATGAACTTTTATTTATCAAGAAAAATATGCTAATGATCTTGTCAAAAGGTTTGGACTGGAAAAGTGCAAAAAGACCAACATACCAACGTCAAGTTCTTTGAAGATAGACAAAGATGAAGAAGGGAAAAAAGTTGATCAAAAGCTTTACAGGAGCATCATTGGTTCACTTCTTTATCTTACTGCTTCTAGACCTGACATTTTGTTGAGTGTTTGCATCTGTGCTAGGTTTCAATCAGATTCTAGAGAATCCCATCTCAGTGCTGTGAAACGTATTATTAAATACGTTGCTTCATCTTCAAGCATCGGTCTTTGGTATCCTAAGAAGGGAGACTTTAATCTTCAAGGATATTCAGACGCAGATCTGGCCGGTTGCAAAGTTGATAGATAGAGCACTTCGGGAACTTGCCAGTTGCTTGGAAGCAGGACAGTGTCTTGGTTTTCAAGGAAACAAAGCACTGTGGCTCTTTCAACAACAGAAGCAGAGTATGTAGCTCTTAGAAGTTGCTGTTCGCAAATTCTATGGATAAAACAACAGCTACAAGACTTTGGAATTGAAGACTCATGCACAGAGATTAGATGTGACAACACCAGCGCAATCAATCTCACTAAAAATCCAATTCTTCACTCAAGAGCAAAGCATATAGAGATTCGCCATCACTTCATTAGAGATCATGTTCAAAATGGAGAAATCTCAATTCAATTTGTTGATTCAAAAAATCAACTAGCGGATATATTCACAAAGCCTTTGGAGAAAAATTAATTCGATTTCATCCGTTCCAGACACAACATTTTGAAGCTTGAGGAAATTAAAGTCTAGAGACTCTCCAACCCTTAGACTCAGACATTTATGGCTATAGACTGTAAGTTGTTATTATATTCAATCTCGAAAAGGTACGATCATTAGTTCAGTTAATTTATAATTTCCGAAAAAAAAAATTGAATCTTGTCTTTTCAAAAAGGATTAACTTCTATTTGGCAATTATTGATTTTAAAAGAAGCGTCTGTTCATTTTCCTTTGTGCCGATTGGTTTTTCCTTTTTAAATTGAGCTATATATATACAGTTTTCCTCGCTCAATCTTCAAAACCCTAAAAAGCATTCTCCTCCCAATCCTGTTTCTACTTTGTGTTTATCTTCGAGAAAGTTGTCATCTTTTCTTGGGAAAGCGAGTAAAGGAATCTTTCATCG
This sequence comes from Eucalyptus camaldulensis, assembly GCA_019915185.1. Classification (NCBI taxonomy): domain Eukaryota; kingdom Viridiplantae; phylum Streptophyta; class Magnoliopsida; order Myrtales; family Myrtaceae; genus Eucalyptus; species Eucalyptus camaldulensis. The sequence goes on along the minus strand of JAHSVA010000013.1, from coordinate 9,287,995 downwards.
ACAAGAAAGGATGTCTTCCTCGAGAAAGTCTTCAAGAATCGCGAACAGGGGACCACAGAGAATGAAGGAGGGACCTACCCATTTCGATCTCACCGAAGAGGAAGATTTACCGAGTCAGCAACAGAGCCCGATTCACTCTCCACCACGTCACTCTTCATCATCTACTCCACAAGATGTGAGTCATCAACCGGAGGAAGAAATAATCGAGGACGCAGACCCTGTAAGAGTCCAAAAACCCTCTTTTATTTACAAGCTCTATCGTGCAATGAAGAGCATTGGGACTCCGCTGAACTATATAGATGATTTCCTTAAAGATAAAAATTATGGGAATGAGTATCTATTAATGCGACGAATGGAGGATTTGGGAATTGCTCCCAAAGGAAAGGCTGAGGAAGCACTTGCGAATATTCCAAGTGACCCTCGTGTATCGGGACTGAATCCGACTGACGGGAACAATGATGATAAAATGTTCAGAGAATTTCAACCTCTAATGGGAGTTGCTGCGAAGGTGAAGGGTAAAAGGAAGGATTTATTTAAATCGAAGGAACAGGAGAATTTGTTCTTCAGACTGTTGAAACGAGGGGTGATAAACCCTAGGAGTGTTGATTTCGATTTCTTGGATGCCATTAATGTGAACTTAAGGGAGAAGTTAAATCTGCTTCAACTTGACCAATTCTGCTCAGATACCACAGACGGTTATGCGCAATTAACAGCATACTTCTATTCGAATCTTAGCTTTTTGGATGCGAATAGAATATCATTCAATGTTCGAGACCAAGTCTATGAGGTGGATGTGGACATGTTGGCAGACATAATTGGAGTCGAAAGAGGACGATATAAACCAATCAAGGTTTCAATCGCTCGTACCACTCTGGAACTTGTCAAAGACAGGAGTACAGAAGGAAGAGTTACATATTCAAGAATGCATGCCATCAATATCTTGCTTCACAAAATTGTGATCAACTGCATCAGGCCAAAGTCTACATCAAAGATTGACGTGTCTAATTCCGAGGCAAAACTGATGTATGCGATCAATTCAGGGAAAAAGTTCTCTCTCCCTCACACCATTCTCTTTCACATGTACAGAGCAATGGTGAAGGACAAGGGCCAATTGCCTTATTCTGGTCTTGTGACCAAGATCTTCAGACACTTGAACATTGAACCTCCACATACTCTTTGTGTTCGACCATGTGACAAAATGGTGGTGGGTTTGAAAATGCTGACTAAAATGCGTCTGAAAGAGCTTAGTAAGGCAATGGAGAAGTTCAAAGTGAAGACTCCAACATCTTCCGCATCAAAGAGAAAAGGGAAGGAGCCAATGGGTGCTTCATCCAAAAAGAAAATAGCTCTTATCTTGGAAGATGAAGATGAAGAGGAAGATTTCACTATCTCTGCATTGAAAAGAACCAGACGTTCTGTACCTGAATCAACAAAACATCAGAAGAAGGGAAAAGAAGCAAAAGAAAAAGAACAGATAGAAGAAGAGGGACAAGCTAAGAACAGAGAAGCAAAGGAGCAACAAGAGAAAGAAAAAGAAGATGAAGAAAAAGAAGCTGAAGCAGAAGGAGAAGCAAAAAAAGAAAAGTCTGCAGATGAAGCTGCAGAGGAAGGGAATCAAGGCGCAGAAGAGCATGGCCTTAACTCTTCCCCAATAGAGGTCTTAGAGACAGGGGGAGATGGAGAGCAAGGAAGGACTACACCACATGCTGTCAACAGTGAAGGTGTGAGTCGCTCACCAGCAAATCCAGAAGATTTTCAGGCTTCTCAAATGCCTGAGGAAGGACATGATACGTCAACACCAAATCTGCTCGATTACGCTGAAGTTCCATCGTCTGCCTTCACTCCATCCGAAAGAGCAAATGCGAGCACACAGACGGACAATACCGCAGATTTTCGTCGTATCCTTGATGTTCTTCTGGCAATGCAGTGTCAAATCTATGCTCTGGAATGTGAACTTCAAGTCATGAAAAATGCTGGAAAAGCATCTTCTGTTACCCTGGCAGAACAAATGAAAGACCTCGCTCTTCAAATTCAAACCAATGCCAAAGGAGAAGAGGTGGCTCATCTACGGGAAGACTTAAAGAGGCTGGAAGGCATCGTCCAGTTGATGGGAGATTTCCAGATTGTGCGCGTTCCCAAGCAGACTTGACTTTTCTCTCACCTTTTTAATGATGACAAAAAGGGAGAGAATTGCAATTTGAACTCTTAAACTGTTTAAACTCTTTAAACTTTGACGTGTTTGAATATTTGAGTATGACTTGGGTGTGAACTTGAATTTGACTGACTTGTGTGGATTTTGATGTTTGACTGTTTGCATTTATATCAAGTGTTGTTATATGGTCTTACTCATGAAAAACTAACCGATTTTCTGTGGATGCAGAGTCTGGTTAATTTATTAATCTTTATGAGATAGCCATATTGCTTGAGTAATGTTTTGCTGGTTAAAGTCGTTCAAATCTACAGGAAAGTTTTGTCACCATCAAAAAGGGGGAGATTGTTGGAGAAAATTTTCCAGAATATTTTGAAGCTGACAAAACGTTTCTATCAGTCTAGTCTGGATAAGTACAGACCTTCAGTTTAGAGTCTGAAGACTTTCAGATCACCGGACTCAAGACTCAAGACTCAAGACTATTCTCATTGACAGTTTTTCTAATCCAGTGACGAAGGCAATCCAGAACCAAAGTATTTGGTTGAGGATTTGGTCTTATCCTCTGGAGAAAATCTCTTGGCTGGATAAATACAACGGATTCTTTTATTCGTATTCAAGATCGTTTGAAGATCCGATGATCGACGAAATATTCTTGGAAGGTTCTTTTTTTGGAAACCAATATCCTGATTGTATGGGCGAACAGGATTGATGGGCTATCGTCAGGTTCCTTTAATAGCTCAAATGATCTTCTTAATTGATTCCGTCCAACGGGTAGATTGGAGGAATTCCTTTGGTAAGTGCCAACGGGTATGATGGCATAAAGGAGTATAAAAGGAAGACGTTCTAGTTACTTTAGTGCATGATCCATAGAGAAATTCCAAAGTCTTAAGCACCTTGATTATCGGTCGATACATTTTGAGCAAAATTGTACTCACAAAGAGTGTTCATACTTAGTGATACCTTGAGCGAGTGTGGTAGATCATCTACACCGAGAAAGCAAGGGAGAACAACACTGTAACATCTCTTTGTTCATAGTGGAATCCCGCCAATAGGCTATCAGTGCAGAAGAGTGGACGTAGGCTTGACATAAGCCGAACCACTATAAACCGCGTGTTCAATTTTCTCTTCTCTCAATCTTACTTTGATTATCGTTTGTCTCAAATCTATCAACTGTCTAGTATTGTGCAATTATCGAGAAAAATCATTTATATACCTATTCACCCCCCCTCTAGGTACTTATACTAGCTATATCAGATAGAAATATTCTTGCTCTCACTTGCATCAATCTTTAGGTATTTCTATTACATTGAATTCATACGATAATTCAAGTGCCTTAGGATGATGAAGAATAGTTCTTTCTTTATCCTACACACTTTATCCATTGCGTAGCCTCTTGAGCCTGTAAATTCGTTTCAATTAAACCCAATTGGTAATCATCCCCCACACCGGGGCAAGGCAAAAGGCAAATGTTCAAGCAGCAAAATCCCGAGTGCTGACAAAAAAATGAAAACTCCTCAAGAACCCAAATGTTAAAGCATTACGTGGTTATTCAAAAAAAAAAAAAACAACAACAACAACAAAAGGGGCATGAAAAAGCAGTGTGCCTGGTAAAAGCAAGGCCAATGCCCATAGAAAATGAAAGAAAGAGTCAAGATAAATGATTATCAATTGTAAAAGGGTGTATTCCCAATGGAGTGGTACTCAAAGAACTCAAATGCCAAGTTTTTATAGTACCTATGAGGAAAATCCCAATGGTGAAGAAGAAGACCGGTGACAATGCCAAGATGATCACCAATTCTCATCCCCCTATACACATGTTGAGCCAAATGATTCATTCACTTCTCAACCCATGAACTTAACCTACGTTACGTCCCTTACAAAGTCTCTTCAGATTAAGGCACCGAAATTAACGTAGGAATTCACATGCTTAAAAGCATCGCTCGAAGAAGTGTGAGCAAGGACATTTCTATCTCATTCCGCAGGTTCCTTAACTTGTAAACCTTAAGGTGATTGCGAAGTATTGTTCTTTCATTAGCCTTGACTCGAAGAGTCCCTCTTTGTTGAGCCATTGACCAAGCCTCCATTACAGTCCTGATAAAGACCTCTCAAATTGACAAGGTCATACCGTTTGCGAGAATACTCAAACCCTTATTGACATGATGAAAGTAAGATTGAGTAATTCCTATGATCCCACATTAATGGTCGGGACAAAATAGCCTTCTTAATGAGAGTGAGTGAAAGTCCTTTCTGACTGAAAGTCTCTCATTTGGTATTCTTGAAAATCCATGTCATGAGTGAAAATTGTCTTAAACGATGATTCTCCCCAGTGGAAATTTGGTGGTGCAAATATGGTAAAACCATCATGCATAAATCTTGATGGAATGGATAAAGCTTCAGTGGATTTTGGAGTGCTGAATTGCTTACTCCTTTGGCAAATGCATGTATTTTTGCTCTAATCATGTCTGACAGGTAATGTTTCCTTGAAGACCCAAGAGCTCTTGACATTTAGAAGCCTTGAGGTGAGAAACCTCCATGAATACTTGAAGTACATCCTCGATGTTCCAAAATTTCTGTCTACCAAGAGGAAAGTGACCCTCACGAATATCCCAGGTTTGTCCTAGGTATTCCCAAATTCTTGATATATGTCTCAAAACTCGTTGTTAAGCATTTCACTCTGGATGTGAATGCTTTCCGATCTTTTTCGTTATACCTTAGTCTGGATCTAGGTATTTCAAATCTTCTTAATCCAATATTCATCTCACCTAACATTGAATGTTTATTGGTTAAGTTCCAAAATTCTTGACATTTCAGTCTGGATCTGGATGTCTCGAAACTCTTCATTAAACATTTCACTCTAGATGTGAATGTTTTTCGATCTTTTTCGTTATACCTTAGTCTGGATCTAGGTATTTCGAATCTTCTTAATCCAATATTCATCTCACCTAACATTGAGTGTTTATTGGTTAAGTCCCAAAATTCTTGACATCTCAGTCTGGATCTGGATGTCTCAAAACTCTTCGTTAAACATTTCACTTTGGATGTGAATGTTTTTTCGATCTTTTTCGCTATACCTTAGTCTGGATCTAGGTATTTCGAATCTTCTTTATCCAATATTCATCTCACCTAACATTGAGTGTTTATTGGTTAAGTCCCAAAATTCTTGACATCTCAGTCTGGATCTGGATGTCTCAAAACTCTTCGTTAAACATTTCACTTTGGATGTGAATGTTTTTCGATCTTTTTCGTTATACCTTAGTCTGGATCTAGGTATTTCGAATCTTCTTAATCCAATATTCATCTCACCTAATATTGAGTGTCTATTGGTTAAGTTTCCAAAATTTTTGACATCTCAGTCTGGATCTGGATGTCTCAAAACTGTTCATTAAGCATTTCATTCTGGATATGAATGCTTTCTGATCTTTTTCGTTATACCTTAGTCTGAATCTAGGTATTTCGAACCCTCTTAATCCAATATTCATCTCACCTAATATTGAGTGTCTATTGGTTAAGTCCCCAAATTCTTGACATCTCAGTCTGGATCTGGGTGTCTCAAAACTTTTCCCGTTTAGGCGACCGTAGAATGGTGCAGGTCCTAGACAACATCTATTTCCTCATTCAGGCGACCGTAGAATGGTACGAGTCCTGGAAAATGAATCCCCGTTTAGGTGACCGTAGAATGGTACGGGTCCTAGGCACAACCAAGCAATGCCATACTAGGCGACCGTAGAATGGTACGGGTCCTGGGAAAGCAATCTCTTTGTAAAGTCATGTTACTATTCTAGGCGACCGTAGAATGGTACGGGTCCTGGACATGTGACACCAACTATCTCGAGTTACTCTACCCTCCTCGAAGGTAAGTTATTCCAGGTAAGTTCATTTTATCACTGGCATTAGCATTTCCATGCATCATATAAATTGCATTTTAAAAAAAAACAACAAAAAAACAAAAACAAAAACAAAAACAAACAAAAATAGTCCCGCCAAAGTATCATCCATTGCATGTTCATGATCAAAATTTAGGTATCATGTTATCTTTGAATGCAACCTCTGCGAGCTCACCTTCAAAGAGGGGCAGCTGTTGACACCTAAATTTTGACTGATCATTTAATAATTAATTGCATGAAAATTTAGGGATTAATCTTTAACCCCTAAGAAAAAAATAGTAAAATTGCATTTTTATGTAGTCGCATTTGCATCAATACTAAAAGGCAACAAGATGCAGCGGCTCGTGGTCGATTACATGCACAAAAAGACGGTCTCTCTCCACTGGTCTGAGCACACAAAAGAGCAAAAGTAAAAAAAAAAAAAAAAAGAGGAAGGAAGTTCTTGCACGTCCATTGTCTCTCCCTCATTAATGCATGCGCATGCACGCACAAATTCGGCGGACGTGCGGACTCTAGAGGAACCCTTAGAGAAGCAAAATGAGCCCATGATATAATATTATATAATATGCTCTCTCTCAAGTGTGGGTTATGAGTAGAAGCAACGAGAAATTTGCTGAAGAATAAAGCAAATAACAAACAAGAAAAGTCAAAAGTTGTGGCTATCCTATAGAAGAGAGGGACAAGTAGCCGTATAAGAAGCCCCAAGCATGCAGAAGAAAGAAGAATCCATGAACGTGCATTTTCTCCCCCCTCATTAATGCATGCACATGCACGGATGGAATGGGGACATGAAAATTCTACAAAGTCTGCAAGGAGATGGGCTCACAATTTTATAATATTTTAAAGTGAGTTGTTGCAACTCTCTTCCTTGGAGAGCAAATCGGCTGAAGAAGAAAGAAGCTCCTGCACGTCCATTGTCTCTCGCTCATTAATGCATGCACATGCAGGCACACAATTCGGCAGACGTAAGGAGCCTCAAAGAAGCAAGATGAACTCATAAAATATTATAAAATAGGTGGATTGTCAGGCGGTGGCCACCATATTTGAAAAAGAAGAACCAAACTTGAACAAGCAAGGAAAAATTGTGGCTGCCTCCTGTTCACCTGTTCACGCTTAAGTCAGATGTTGCCTATAAATAAGCAAGGATCCTCGGGAGAGAAGGAGGGGAATGAAAAATTCCCTTGAGAGGATTGTGAGAGTTGTTAAAAAAAAGGAGAGCCCGTGTGGAGACACACGAGTTGAGAGAAAAGGGGATTAAAAAAGGAGAGATTCTCGTCAGAGAAAAAGAAGAAAAGACGAAGTCAAGGGGAGGAGATTAAAAAAAAGAAGAGAAAAAGCAGAGAGAGAGAGAGTACAAAGACAAAAGGGGAAACGTAAAAAGAAAAGCGGCAGAAGGGGGAAGTGATTGGACATTTACTGTTCATTGTCTTCCCCCCCCCCCCCACGTTCGCTGCCCCGCTTCTGCAACCGACAGCCGGCTCCTTCTCACCCGCGTTGCGCTCGCACCGCCGCGCGACCCAGCCGCACCACCAGTCACCGCCACTCCGTCGGCCATCCCCTGTGCGAGCACCACCCACGAGCTCGCACCGCCGTTCGTCGCCCCTACTGTGGCCGTGACGACTCGCGGCTTCCAATCCGCTTCAGCGTCCTCCATTCCTCTGCAGCTCGTCACCGCGCCGGAGCCCCACTCACCCGTCGCCGGCCTCAACCCGACGACCCACGACCTGCTCGCCTTCACCCGCAGCGCCCGACTCTCCCTCCGCCTCTGCTGTTGCCGTCGCTCGCCTTCATCGCGCCCGCCAGCCTCCGCCTGCAACCCGCGCTGACCTGCAACGACCCGACGCCCAGCAAACTGCGCCCGACGCCCGCAACCCGCACCACCTTCGCCCGCCGGTCGTAGCGCATCTCCACCCGTCTCTGCAACCAACCGCTGCTACGCCTCTTATCGCCCGTTAACGCTAGCAACCTAACGCCACGAACACCCGCCTCTACGCTTGCAGCCCGCGCCTCCGACGCCGCGCCACCGTCCCTGCTGTCGCCGATCATCACCCCTGCTCGTTCGTCACCACGCCTGCACCTCCGCCTGACACCGCGCCACTGCCTAAACGTCTGCAAGCTGCTCCACCCGTCACCGCGCCTCCCCCGTCTTCGCCTAGCCCGAGCTGCGCGTTACTGCTCCTTCCCTGCAGGTACACCAGCGACGACAAGCTGTGTCAAGCACCACCAGCCACGACCCCTCACTGTCCTGAGCTCGCTGACTCGACCCCGGCCTGCTCACTGCTCTGCCGAGTCCACCCGCCCTCCTTCCTGAGCTACTGCGCCTGAGCTGCCCCCACAAAGCCCGCGACGAGCTTGACCAGAAGCTGCTGTGGCCTTGCAACCGCCACAGCCCGACCCCAACGCGAACTACCGTTCGTGAAATTTTGGCGCGGATCCAAATAAGGTAGTTTTCTTTAACCATATTTCTTTTAAATATTATTATATAAACTGAAATGTTTGATGTTAATTGAGGTTTTAGGCATTACCTAATAGGATATTATTGGTAAAAATCACCATAATTATTAATTTGGTTCGTAAGATTTCGGACCATTTTTTTATTATGTTGATTTTGATGATATCTTGGCTTTAAAATCATTATAATTATTAAGTTGATCCGAGAGACTTCGGATTAATTTTTTAATTATTTTGATTTTTCTTGATTGTGGTGATATTTAGGAATAAAATAATCGTTAATTTAATCTGTAAGACAACGGATTATTTTTCAATTATTTTAATCCTTTCATTTGATGAATATCCTGAGTGAGTTGGGTATAATGCTTATTTGGTAATTGTTTGTTTTGGAAAACACTAAAAAAAATCAATCAAATCTTGCATCGGAATATGATAGCTTCATAAATTAGGATTGCATTTTGCACGTCATGATATATATAGGGCTTCATGACAGTATTATTTTGTTTGAATATGATTGCATGTTTATATAATTTTGGAATAGATTAGGAGAGGATCTAAATAGTTTTTTTTAAATAGGGTTTTACATTATGTTTGCATATTTTAATAATCTCATTTTAAAAAAAAAAATCTTAAATAGGATAGGTCACATGTTTAGAATTTATCTAGTTAGATTTTTTAATAGATTGCATGTTACGGCTACTTAATTAAGATGAGTTTCCGAATTAAAATGGGATTTAATCTAAATTATTTCCTAACTTGAGTAGGATAACTTGTCAAGTTTGGTAGTCAATTTTCAGTAATTATTTCGAATTTCAAAAAAAAAAAAAACATCGTGTACATGTTATATAAGTAAGTTTTCATTTTAAAACAAGAAAAAACCCTATATATAGTTGCTTGCCTTATTGTGTTTAATTCCTCAATGTTTTTTTTTTCTTTTTGAATGTTATCTTTAATGTTTGTGCACCCATATGATCACTTAAGTGTTTTAGGCTAAAATCAATTCAAGCTACCTACAAAACATTTTTCTGAAATAAAAGAGAAAAGGTACCGAAAGGGTGTTAGAGAAATCTAGCGTAATCAAGTCCCCGAACTCATTTAATCTCTGGTTCGTAGGAGTGAAGTAATTCTCCCATTACTTTACTTGGGTTTCTATTCGACCCACCAAAAACAGATTAGTGGCGACTCCATGATAGAAATCTTTTGCATATTAAGAACTTGAATCTAAGTCGTGAATTGGTATGGGCTTGGGAGAGCCCGAGTTAAGTCTAGGCTTAACAATCCATTAACCGAAACTTTAGGTGGTCCAACCCTCTTCGGGGAGGTTGCGACACAAATATTTTCGAATCAATTTTGTCTTTATCTTGTGATCAAACACAGTCTAAGTTCTTAATTTGTGTGAAAACGACTGTAGTGTTTTGGGATGGACTTAACATTCGGGAATCGTGAGTAAGCATGTCTGTCTTTGACAATGTCTCCTCTTAAATTTCTTGTAGGACCCTTTTATTATGTGCCGGGATGTTCGCAATGCTGTTGATGTTGTCTACAAGTGAGTGTCGTTTTCTAATGCTAGCAAAGCACCTCTTTCCATCTAACCAAAACACATATTTTTGCTGAAATTTAGGGTCATTAGATGAGAAAGTGGAATATTTCCTGGTGATATGCCTTTCCTAAGGCAAAGTTTTTTCTCTCAAGTGACTTTTTTTGTCCCTCAATCGTTTGTATAGGTTGTATCGATCATGTGAAGACACCAACCGGGAGATGTACTTTGATGTTGGGCCTCTAGGTCGACATCTTGGTACAGGCGGTAAGGTATCATGCTGGTTTTATATCTACAGTGAACTATTTCATCAATTGTCTACTCTTTCTAACAGTCTTTGCCCTCAGGATGGTCTTGTTCATATATATGATCTTCAAACTGGCCAGTGGATTTCAGGCTTTCAGGCTGCATCAGGTCTGATACTTTGTAATTCAAGGGTTTCTGGTCCCCTTATGGGCATTGTGTTTTGTTGTTTTTAATTTGCCTGATTATGAATATTTCCTTGTCTTCCGTGATAATGCAGATACAGTAAATGGTTTCTCTTTTCACCCGTTTCTACCACTGGCTGCTTCTTCTTCGGGGCACTGAAGACTTGAAGTTGCTGAGGGCGATGATGGAGTATTTTATTTGAGGGGTATCATGGACGTCCACCTTTTGCTATTAAAGCTTTACAGCATATTTCACTTCGCCTTGTTGAATGACTTGCTGATTGTGCCATTTCAATCTAAATATTGGGTTCTAGAAGATCCTCCATCAGGTTTTTTCTTGTTCTCGTTCTTTAATTTTTTTTCAAAGTCCCACTGGAGGATCTTCTAGGGCCCAAGCAGCTTTGCCATTTTCGTGGCGAAAAGATATCCCCTGTTTTCCAAGTTCTTCAGCAAGCTAAGATTATGCCATCTTGAATTTTTTGTTGCTAGTTTGAGCAACCATAGTCTGTTCTGCTTTTCTTTGATGATCACCTCAACAATTTACTATTGCCATTGGTTTACATTATATTCTCGTCTTTTTGCAGGTGGTTAGAACAGCCTCTGAATCTGGAGCTTGGCTTTTGATTCTGCAGCTAGTAGCATGGATGATGAAAATGGTGGTGCTGATCTTGAGGCCGCGTCCCATGAAAAATGGCATCAGTATTCTTGAGAATTCTTATAAACTTTGTGTCTATCTATATTATAATTTTCATGGATCGAAAATGTTCGATGATTGATGACCAGGCAAATCCATTAGCTGCAGTGATCTAGCAATGTTGAACTCACGCTTTTTGTAACAAGCTATGCCGACTTGCGCATAGCTTTGGGCAGTTGCACAAAGTAGAGTTTGAGTTTGTCTCGGTTGCGGTTTAATTGGCTGTAACTAATGCATGATGAAGGATGATCAGATAATAATCTTGTTGGGTAACTGGGAGATCAAATCTGATGGCAGAGGGGCACCGCATGTGTCTACCTCTCGAGTTGCCGTTCTTGTATACACTGCCGCCATTCGTGTATTGCTTGAGTTGGTTGGTACGCCTGGAAGTCAGATTGTGCCCTTTTTCGTCAGGTAATACTATTAGGTGTCCTTGTCTTGAGTTCTTGTGAATTAACGATGCGGAATTGTCAGGGGAAGCCCTGTTTTAGAGTCCCTTGTGTTGGATTTCTGCAAGGGGGTGAAGAACATTAAGATAGATTCGACGAGTATGAAAGAGTTGATAGTCTTCCACCCCGGGTTCTTTAACACGCAGAAACTTTGGGCCCCGCATTTGCTATTGCTGCGGGTATCGGGTATTGGCCTCATGATTCTGTGTTCAGATTTGAGACGTATCTTCTTCGGTAGAAGCCATGTTGGATTTTGTTGTCTGGTGGCAAGAGGATGTGCTGCAACTTGTTAAAGGAACCTTTTGAGCAGCTGCTTAGAGTTCCTATTATCACCATCGGCAGTCGGTGTTTGCAGGTATGAGCTCAGTATATTTTTGCCCTTCATAAGACATGCTCGTGTCGAATGGTGTCCGTGAGTTAGCACCATTTAATGCTGTATGTTGGCCCGGTTGAGTGACCTCAGTTCTCTGTGGCATTGTAGTCTTCCATCAAGGGGAATCGTTGTGAACTCATGTGTATTTAGTTATTGGCAGATAGGATGATTCACGACTTTGTGTTCCAAGTTTCTACATAAGAGATTACTGTGAACCTTGGAGCTTCTTCCCTCTGTTTAATTTTCGATAAATGGATTGCTCAATTTCTGCCGATGAATGCCACTAGGTATTGCTAATTATTGTGGACGCTACTCACCGCAACATTCTTAGATGCCTCGGTTTTCATAAGAAAAATGCATGAAGAGATTATTGGAAAGGTTTCTTGAAATTTCATTCTTTCAATTTATAGAGAAAATGTAATTATCTGCAAATATAAAAATAAGTAATGGAACTAGTCATCGTAGGTAGACAGAACTGGTTCATGCTTTCTCATCACATTAGGTTGTTTTCACTTATCATCTTACAAAGTATTCTCACAATATTTTACGATGGCAAAGGATGGATTAACTTGGAAGCTCCAGTCAACAATGAGGTTCTCTATCTCATGTGATCAACTATTGGAATTTTCGGAGCCTTCAAATATCACCAGTTCTACATGAGAAGCATATGTAAATAGTCTCAATTATTAAAGAGATTTACTTGTTAATTTTTACTTGTAGTATCCTTATCGGTCTTCTCATGGTGGGATATAGGGTCAAAGGATATTGTATTTGGATGGACTGTAGTTTTGTTATTATATATTCATGTTAAACATGAAAACTAGTATTAATCAGATTTTCTATGTTGCTTGTTCAATGTGCTTAGATTCTGCCCCTTTTGGAGATGGAAGAATTGCCATCCCCATTGTAAAAATGTCGGAATCTGATACTACATGCACCTGTTAGTCAATGGGACCTTCCTAGGATAACATACATGCTTTCGCAATGCCTGGAAAGATTAGTCATATACCTCACCTCCCTCCCCCCATTGAAGGTTTGTGCCTCTGCTATGATATTTTCAGTTCGCTTCTTTTGCTGACTTATTCTATGCATGACTGTTGAACAGTTTGTTAAAACTTTGGAAGCTCATAAAGATGATCATTCTCGAACTCTTATTTGGTCCAGCAATCGAAATTTGCTCATGGCTGTCAGTCTACTCAACATTTGTGCAGGACAATATTAAGCCGTTTGAGTTCCTGTCTTAAAGTAAGTGCAGTGTTGTACTGGAGGTTCTTTTGCTGCCATGTAGAGTTAAGATGTTGAGCTAAGAGTTTAGCGATGAGCACTTAGAAAGAGAACATGTTTAGAGAAGATGTGTAGACGAGTTTAGGAGCTTAAATTGATGGAGACTCGTTAAAACTAACTAGCATTCGCAATGGACAAATGGAAGTTGTTTGTTTGAAATTTTAGTGAGCCAATGATTTTCTTATTTCCCACGATCCACATCTAATGTGAAATTAGTTTCTTAAATGGGGTATCCGCATGCAGTTTGAGTTTGATGAAGAATCTGAATAACGTTTTAATTTCAATGAAGAAAATTTTCTGTGCTCACGGAAGGGAACTTTGAATGTTTGGAAAAACATATCAAGAGAGATGAGATCACCTGTTTTGAAGATGATTTGGAATCAAACATCTGCTCGCCCTGATTAAGTTTCTTCTTGGGGATGCACTTGTGCCGAAGAAGTTGATTAACAAGGTCGATTTGTTCCTACGATATGGACAAAAATGTCTTCAACCCGCCGGTCTGTCAAAACTACATGCTATGAGCCGAAATGTGCTCAGCTGTCGAAGAGCTTCCATAAATGCTGAGGTTATCTTCGATTATTTTTTTCGAATAGGTGTCGTCATAAAAGCATAAGAAAATCCGGGTTTCTTGTTGAGCTCATGGTGAGGATATGTTGTCCGGGGCACTACGCTGCTCATTCTTGTTCGCGCTCTCTTAACGGCAAAATTATATGAAGTTTGACAATATAAGATTTTTAACGTGAATCTATTCTGCACTTGTTTCAAGTTAGCTGTAAATATGAACCTCTCAAGGAAGGATGTTAATCTTAATAAAATATAACTACAAATTGGAAATTCAGTGTCCAACAGATGCTGCCAACAACTAAACAAGGAATGCACAAAAATGAGAAAAACTACTACTTTCAATTCACTTAAAGAGAAAAGAAATTGAAACCCATGAACAGTGAGAATTTTGCCCCTTTGTCTAGGCTTTTGCTTTCTTTTTTCCCCTAATCATCCACCCGAAGGAAGAATCGAAAGCTTGTGAAACTAAAAATGAAAAATGAATTTGAAAATGCAGGGTCCATTGGAGAGAAAAAGAACTCATGACGCCGTCTGGAACATGGAAATTAGTGAAGTAGAAAGCACTTAAAAGAAAAGACACGCATGCACGAGATCATTTAGAATGGGAGAGAGCAAATCTTGGTTTAATGGATTCTAAGCAGAGTTCTTGATCTCTAGTGAGTTACAATTATATACCCGCCTCAGTTCTCTTTAAATGGTACATATTCTTCAGAGACTGAACAAGCTGATAAGCCCTTGGGGCCGTCTCTTCGTTACACTCTTCACAGGTTCCTGCAATCAATCAAATCACCACAACCACTCGTTTGCTTCATAAACCACCATCAAGACATATGCTCAGCCAGAGACAAATCCCAAAAGAACTTATGCATGAAGAATTCAAACCTTGTTGAGTCAGTTTCGTCACGTGCAAAGGTATCATGATGTCCTGGGTCTGAATTGTGTGAGACAATGCCCACTGGAAAGCTCCCTTAGCTTCGATGATCGATCCTCCACGATCGTAATCTGGTGCCCAGGTTTCTCCCCATTCCCGGGCTTCTCTTCCTCCACACTGCCACTGAAGAAGTTTATGCGCAAAGAAGAAATAGGAAATCTTGGGATGAAAGAATAGTAGAGAGATCTTGAGATGGAAAACCTCTTTCTATTCTTCTCTTTTCCTATTTACAATCACGAGAGTTAGCCTTTTTATATACAATGGCTATCTCTGGAAACTGTTTTACAGGTATTGAATCAGTTGAAGAAATGAAAACTAACTGAAGCAAAAGAAACTAACTTCCTTCCAGTACTGAAGTACACCAGACTAACTACCGAGACTTGCCAAGACTTGAAGCATTATACAGAGTGTTCGAAACAGAGCTTCTAGCTCACTTTACAGATTATCACTCTAGCTCACTTTGTCTTCTTTTTCTTTCTTTGATACTAACAGTAGCCCCTTTTCTTCTCATTCTTCTCAGCAGCATTTATATTCTCTACTTCCTCTTCTTCATATGTTTTCTCTTCGTTGCTCTTGTATATCTTACTTCCCCCGTTCTTACTGATATCAGTAATAGCATCAGTAGAGCTTCTGTTCTTGCTGTTCTTAACAGCCACCACCCAGATTATCCGTTTGTGGATCAGGTTTGACCGCATTTGGTTCCAGCTTTAATTGTATGGGAGACAACCGGACTCTTACATAAGGCTTGATGCTGTTGATCCTGGCAATCTTTTGCCTGTCCTCCCCATTTTTCCTCAAGTGCAAATGTTCAGGTGAGACACATATAACAGGAAGATGCTGAAGCTAAATCTGTACAAATGCTGTGCTGATTTCTAGAGGTTGGTCACGGTCAACTTTCACAATCTTGCTCTGCTTTTATTTTCTTCTCCTCCCCCTTTTCTTCTCTGAACTCTTGGGCAATCTAGTCATGTTGGTTGCTTTAAAATTTATCTTCTGTAGGGCCAGGCCCTCTTGGATCAGCAATCCCAGCACAAAATGGCTATTCTTTTGGAAGCTTATTATAATCTTGGGAAGTCAAGTATATACTTGATTTTCTCTTTGGTCTTTCCATTACTCTGTTCAGAGGACAATACCCTTCTTGCGTTTGCATTGTAAGTTTTTTTTGGGACAATGGTGGTGCTTGCTGATTTTTCTGTTCCTTCTTATGTTTATTCGTTGGCGAGATGTTGTGCTGTTGGTGGTACTTTAATTGCTTTGTCTCATGGTCAGACTAGAGTACGGGGGTGACGACAGTGCAAATGCATGTTTGTTTGATGTTGATCAAGGTACAGGTCCTCATGGCATTTTGTGGTCGTGAAGAATGTGTATTCATTTCAGTGTATTTCAGTAGCTTGAAAAGATGTAGTGACTGCTGAGACTATTTGCTTAGAAATATCTATAACCAAACATTTGCAAACTGAGATAATGGGGTGTTTATGTCTCATGTAGTTCTCTTTGGTTGCAGATTCCTTTACAGTGAAACTTGTTGTGACGGAAGAAGAATCGGTTTATGAATTCTGTTGATAACCATACATGTCTGCTACAGGTTGTCTCGTTAAATTTTCTCCTTTTCCACTTTATCATGGTTAAATTTTGAGCTGTAGTTATTTCTCTTAAGGTTACTAGCCACAGCTAAAATTGAAAATAGGAGCTTTTCAAATTTCAGACCCGGTTAGCTGTGTATTTACATCAACTACTTGTGATCATCCGATTCATGTCTGGGATGCTACTACTGGATAGGTCTGAATTGTGAAGTTGAGCTTAGGGGTACATTGAAGTTGTGGACCCCGAAGTTATACACATCTTAGACATGCTTTGTAGCAACTCTGTTATCTGCAAACCTCTTAGCTTCTCTTTTAAAATCTTCTTCGTGCAAACCCATTTTGAATTGTGTTGAAAAAAATAGGAAATTTTATTGACTTGTCCACTTGACATTACGGCTTCGTTGCACATACAGGGCTTATGATGCTGTGGATGAAATTAGAGCTGCATTTTCAATTGCATTTAATCCTGCGGGGAACAAGTAAGTGTTAACATTCAATTTTGAAGACTCTTAAATTCCCTCATGTCAATGGTCCACTCTGATTCCCCTCAAACTTTTCTGTTAGAATCCTTACATTATTTTATCTTCTATTTTTAAAAGAAGTCAGCATTTGGTGATGTTGCTTATGCTCTGCTACCTGAAATTCAGAACGTCAGTGTTTGGTTGCTTAGTGGTTTTTGCAGTTATCATGAATGATTTAGTTTGTTGGAGCTATTCTCTTTACATAGGGTTTATAGCATTTTAAGTCTATTAAAGTTTCTACCTACATCCTCTGCTTATGTTTAGGATCTTTGCTTGATATAACAGATCCATAAGAGCGTTTCACCTACATCGCCCTGGTGGGGATTTTGAGAAGCACTCAAACCTTGAAGGAAACAAAGAAGGTCAAATAGGTGCGTTGTTGTGCTTGTCCTGTTTTAGCTATTTCTGGATATTTGTCTATCAACTTAAATAAAAGAGGATTTCAAAAAATAGAATGGAGAAGAATTGAGTATTTCAACTTCAAAGGATTACTTTGGATTGAAAGGCTGTCTTGTTCTATTTATTTTTGCCACGGGGCTGATGTACTATGCATGTAAAGGGAAATAGAAGATCTCCAAAATGCCCTGGATTTCCTTGTTTATTGCATAATGATTCTACATAATATTTAGATCACAAGATAAGGGGGGAGAATTGAGTATCCCACTCTCTATTGCTTTTGTGCAGGTATCATATCTGCCCTCGCTTTCTCTCCAGCTCATACCAGAATGCTGGCGACTGGTTCCTACAGCCAGACTATTGCAATCTCCAAAGATGATAACTTGGAACTCTTACACATCTTACGTGGTCAGCAAGATGGGGTTACCCATAATAAAATTGCAATTCCGGGTGTTATTTTTTAAAGATGGAAACTACTTGTATACTGGAGGAGGAAAGGAAGAATGCTCTAAATCTTCTCTTTTCCTTTTCTCGGCAATATGTGTAATGACTCTCTACCATTCTCTTTCTCTCTCTCTCTCTCTCTCTCTCTCTCTCTCTCTCTCTCTCTCTCTCTCTCTCTCTCACATGCAATGCCATGCAATGTAAATGTTTTATCTGGACATTTCCAAGGTATTTGTTATTAATTAATCAGATAAAAGCTGGAACAATTACCTTGTGATTATGAGTGATTGAATTTGTTGTAGCCTCTAAAATATGCAAATTTGTTCCATCTGCTACTGATAGTGATTATTATGGGAAGATATGCTTTTTTCATATCTTAGACTTACTTTTGAATGTTCTTCGGTTTTTATACAGGGTAGTAGGAGTTCAGGCGTCCTCTTTGGCATATGCAAAGTCTATGAGATTGGATACACCCGAATATAGAGCCAGATATAAAATACAAGAAGAAAAGACGAGATACACGTGGAAAACTTTTCTCTTCGGTGGAAGGGCATGGCTTTGGGTTTAAATTGCGGGCGGCGATTGTGGCAGAAAAGGATGAGAGAGAAAGAAGAGGAGAGAGGGAGAGAGAGCATGATCCAGCCCTCTTCTATGCAGACACTGTGACCTAACAAGTAACAAGGCCTCACTAACGTGGGATGTGTTAATTGGTGAAGCCGGATAAGATAGGAGAACATATCTAATTGTTATCCAGTCTCTCTCCAAATAGAATGCTCGAATATTTTCATATCAATTCTGTCTTTATTCTATGATCAAACACAGTCTATGTTCTCAATTTCTGCGTAAACCACTGTGTTTTGGGATGGACTTAGCAATCAGGAATCAGGGTGAACATGCATTATTTTAGGCATGTCTCTGACAATGTGTCTTCTTAAATTTCTATGTAGGACACTTTTATTATGTGCTGGGATGTTTGCAACGCTGTTGATGTTGTCTACAAGTGAGTAATGTTTTCTAGTGATAGCCAAGCTCCTCTTTCCATCCAACTTAAAAACATATTTTCCTGAATTGATGGGTCATTAAATGAGAAAGTAGAATACTTCCTACTGCGAATATGCCTTTCCTAAGGCGTAGTTTGTTTCTCTCGAGTAGTCGCTTTTGCTATCATTATTTGTTTTTCAAACCATTGAAGTGACATTTTTTGTTCCTCTATTGTTTGTATAGGTTGTACTGATCATCTGAAGATACCAACCAGCGGATATACTTTGATGTTGAACCTCTAGGTTGACATCTTGGTCCAGGCGGTCATGTATAAAGCGGGATTTTACATTTATGGTGATCTATTTTGTCAATTGTCCACTCTAACAGTCTTTGCCTTGGGGATGGTCTAGTTCATATATATGATCTTCAAACTGCCCACTGGATTTCAGGCTTTCAGGATGCATCAGGTCTGATACTGTAATTCAAGGGTTTCGTGTTCACTTATGCGTTTTGTGTTTACTCGTATTAGATTTGCCTGACAATGAACATTTCCTTGTGTTCCATGATGATGCCGATACGGTAAATGGTTTCTCTCTTCACCCGATTTTGCCAGTGGCTGCTTCTCCGTGGCACCAAAGATTTGAAGTTCCTGAGGACGATGATGCAGTTTGTCACTTACGGGGTGTCATAGACGTTCCTCTTTTGCTGTTAGAGCTTTACAGCGTATTTCACTTCGCCTTGTTGAATGAGTTGGTGCTTGTGCTAATTCAATCGAAATATTGGACCCTAGGAGATCCTGCATATGGTTTTTTTTTCTTGTTCGGTTCTTTTCCAAAGTGCTACTGGAGGGTCTTCTGGGGACCAATCTTTGCAACTTTCATGGCAAAAGGATATCCTTTTTTTCCCCCAAGTTCTTCGGCAAGCTAAGATTAGGCCATCTCGAAGTTTTTGTTGTGAGTTTCAACAGCCAGAGTCTATTCTGCGTTCCTTTGATGATGGACTTGGATCAAATTGTTGCATGTTCGGTTACACAGATTAGAGTAGATATCTCTCGTGAGCCATCTATGCATGCCATTGGTTTACGTTGTATTATCGTCTTTTGCAGGTGATGAGAACTCTCTCTCAATCTAAAGCTTCGCTTTTGATTCCGCAGCTAACAGTGTGAAAGCTTTCGTCATGTAATTGCACAAAGACATAATCGCAGCAAGTAATACGCTTTCTGGCTTAACAGATGTTTCCTTGTGACAACATGACCAATAGAAATGGTCTTTGTTAAGGAATTGTCAACTTGCTCTCTTTGGCAGATAGCCTCTGAACTGCAACACTGGTTTCTTTCTCAGAGCCTTTAGTGTAGAGTAAATGGGATTCGAGAATCAGGAAGAAAGTTTTGTCTCCGTACCACAGAATTTGCATAGCCGAATTGGTCATTTGGTTCCTTTAATGGAGCAATTTTATTGCCACTTTTCAGTTGTCGTAGAGAAAAGGTACTCTATGAAGGTGTTTAATGCACGAGCAAGGAGAGTGGAGAAGTATGAAATTTATCATTTGCTTTTTCTCCTTTCCTGTCTTTTCTGTTCTTCCTTGTCATATCAAATTTAGTTTGACCTCAATATGAGATGTTTATCTTTAGTGACATATCATCGAAGTCCAAATGCGATGAGTTTATTAGACGTCTTACATACATGACGGCATGCTTAACAAGTTTAAGATATTAATTCCTTTTACATGCACAAAAATATGACTAAACATTTTATTTACATGTCTAAAATGTATCTAAGCATGTGATATCCACCTGTGTACTTGGTGTGTTTAAACATGTTCCCCTTCCCCTTCATGACACAATATTGATTAAGTTTCAACCAAGCACGCTTACTTTGATGCCAATGTAAATGCATCATGTCAAAAACTGCCGGCCTCGGTTGGAGTGATGCAACTACGAAGTATGGTCGGAGGTTGAGAGGGCTCCGTGGCAAGTGCGGAGATATGCCTAATAGAGTCAATGGTGGAAAGAGAATTGGGAACATATGAAATTAGGGATATTTTTATCTTACCATGTTGTTGCACTTGCATCTACATTTTACTCTGAGAGAAAGAAATGTTGAGTGGGTTACTTATTGTATAGCATAAACTTTGTCAATTACTTAAGTTTAATTTTGATCCTCCCAATTTATTTTAACAATTGGGATCATCTACACTTAGATGGGTCATAAAACGTTGTTATGATGAATTTTTAAAAAACAAAAGAAAAAAAAAGAAAAAAGATAATAATTTAAAATAGAACTAGATAAATAAAAAGGGCCAAGTGACGTTCATTGTTCTTTGCCTTTGTCTTGCTCAGCTCACAAGTCCTCGGCTGATAATAATTTAAAATAAAACTACATAGTTTTGTTGAGTATTGACCATATAGGATATTTTTAAATAAAACGATATAAAGTAAAGGGGCCACACCACTCACCGAGAGAAGAAGCCCTAGAATTTCAATTCCCATGGCGAAACCCTCCAAGCGCCGGAGGGTTCGGAGGATCGACTGACCACCCTCCGGCCATCAACTTCCTCCTCCTCCTCCGCCTCCGAGCAACTTGCCAGATCACGTAATCATGGCGCTTATCTCGCTTCTGTCCATTAAAGAACTCATCAAGGGTCTAGGGGTGAGCGTGGTTCCGGATAGAACCGGAACTGAAGAACCGTACCGCAGGATCCGGTTCGGTTCCACGTTCCAAGGAGGGGGTTCCGGTTCCGGTTCCAGTTCCGGTTCTATTTTTTTGGGAACCGGCGGTTCCCAGTTCCGGTTCTGCCGGTTCCTGGACAGGAACCGGAACCGGAACTGAAAAACCCTAATTGGTTTTCACTTCTGTTCTGCCCCCTCTTTTCTCGCGACTTCCCTCAGTTTCAGTTTCAGAGTTCGTTCACTGTCTTCTCCCTGTCCACTCCAGCGTCTCGACTCCCTCGACCCCGACTCAGGCTCGACGATGGCGAGAGAATGGATCGGGAGTGGGGTTCGAAGCCCGGGAGCGGGGGCGCCGCCTCCGCCCAGAACGAAGCCATCGACCGCCGCGAGCGCCTCCGCCGCCTCGCCCTCGAGACCATCGATCTCGCCAAGGACCCCTACTTCATGCGCAACCACCTCGGCAGGTTCAGACTCCCCCCTTCCTTTCCCCCCTCAGTAATCGATCCCCCAGAACTGGGCTTTCGCGTCAATTTGATGTTTTTACGGGGCTGACGGCGGCACTGGCTTGTTTCGGTGGTTGCAGTTACTAGTGTAAGCTTTGCTTGACGCTGCACAACAACGAGGGGAACTACTTGGCGCACACGCAGGAGAAGAGGCATCAGACCAACTTGGCGAAGAGAGCGGCTCGCGAGGCGAAGGATGCGCCTGCTCAGCCTCAGCCCAATAAGCGGAAGGTTAATGTTCGCAAGACGGGTGAGTTTTATGTTCTTCCGGCTTCTCCTTGGGAATTGGGATTTATGTGGAATCCGCTTTAGGGTCTAGATTGGTTATGTTGCGTGGAGATTGATATTGTTCGTGCTGCTTAGTGAGAGCTGTGGTTGAATTATGGGAAGTGTTGCGCAACTGTTGATGAATTGTTGGGCACCTTCTCTCTATTGTGGCTGATGTTGGGCTGTGGAGAGAATCTTTTGTGCTGATATTCGGGGGGACTTTTGAATGAGGATTCGACTGTACTGCGTGGGATAGTGTAGTTTCTTCATGCTGTTTGATATTGATCACATTGGCGGCTATCTATCAGCACAACATGAAAATTTTGCTTGTTTTTTTGTTGGTCCTGCTTGTTTCTTTGAAAATGATTGTTAAAAAAGCACGTTCATCTTATTATGGTGTTTGATACTGGAAAGTTAGTTGGTCTAAGTGAAAAACTTTTCAACAAGAGGAAAAGCCGCACCCAAAAATGAGGAAAATGACTTCAGATTTTAAAATCCCGGAAATTCTTTTTCACTTTCACCATCATAGACAAGTTCATCATCTCTCTTCTTTTCTCTGAAACATGCACCGACATCATCCTCCCTTTACCAGAATTCATAAAGCCACCATTTCATTTAAATGAGGTGAGACAATGTCTAACCTCTCTATTTAAGAAAGGGAATGTTCCATTGTTGTCTTCTTTCAGCTGAATTAATCTTTTTATATGCACTTGATGTGAGTTAGGCATCACTTTTAGAATAGTGAGCAACGCTTTAATAAAAGTTGGATAACTGTGGTAGCATCTTCAGACAAATGTCTTCCTTCTGCGATTTCTGTTTATACAAATTTGTAGGCAAGCTTGATATGTTGAGTTTTTCAGTTGAATGGAAAGAGTAAAGTTTTGTGGAAAAGAAAGGAAATGAAGCACATCTGGCCTTCTCCTTAACCGTGGGTGATTGCTATTTTGTTTCTTCCATAATAGATGATTGCTATTTGAGGAGTGTGTTGGATAATTAGGAGAATATTTTCATTGACATGAAAAGGCTTTAAAACAAAGATCGTCTTACTAGACAGTGCCATAATCTGTATTGGACCATGTTTTGAAACTTTTCAAACACAAGGGGTTACTGCTACTGCTTTTAGAATTCTCAAGTTACTATTTATGATAGGAGATAATGAGCAAACTCGGGGTCTTACAATGAAATCAGTCATTAAAGCTGAAGGTTTTGCTACAGCATAACTCAAATCAATTGAAGTGGCTGTTTGGTGATGAGTTGCAGTATCTATTATTTGGTGATGTTGTTGGCTTTCATATGTATCACAATCAGTGGAAGAGGTTTGTAAAGGCATGTTATCATGCCACCTCACTTAGGATAGAATGAAGCTGAGCAGCTTGCTTGTTCAATCGACATGAATAAGGTGGTTCAGTTCATATTATTTGTAGAGCCTTCTTTTTCTACTAATAAAGGTGAAAACATAATTGAGCGTTTTTTTCAGGGCCAAGAGTCCATCAACATCAACTATAACCATTCTAGGAACTCAAAAGTATCTCCTTTTGAGTGCCAACAAAAACAGCAATTGTTTTTTGATAGTTTTACAATTAGCTACTACTTTTTCCTTTAATGTTAATCCACTGAACCTCATTTATTTGAACTTCTCTGTAGGTGCAAAGTTGGATTAGAAGTGGGTTAAAATATTTTTCCATTTCTCGCGCATCAGTTGATTGGGGTATTCAAATGCCTAACCATCTCAATCCTTTGCTTAAGCTTCAACAAGCAGTTATCATTGTCTTCCTCAGCTGTCTTCAGCAACCTCTCCAACAAGTTGCTCTTCTCTGTCAACCCGAGATTCCCGATATTAACCTCTGTTATCTTGCCATCTTCTTCGGCAAGAATTCCCTGCCGAATACGCAAGTATGTTGGGAGCTTTTCAAGTGCAGCCCTCACTATCAACTGTCAGTGGTGAAAAGGCTGAAGGAAGTAGTGGCGGAGAAACGAGAGTTTGAGCAGCAGATGGAGAACGTGCAGAGGGTAGGACAGCATCTGAATGTCATTCCACTTCGTGCATATTACTACTCAAAAGATGAGAAAGCTCCTTATATGTGACTATGTAACAGGAGGCAACTTCTCTTTGTTGTTGCATGGTATGTTTCACCTAGTCAATTTTGTATATTATTTAGAAAATTTTCCTAACCAAGGGATCCTAATTTTGCTAATCATTTATGTAAATGTGTACCATGTTCATTATCGTTTTTTAAAACTAAAAATGAAACAAAAAAAAAAAGAAAAAAGAAAAAAGAATCCGTTGGAACTTGGAACCGACCCCGGATAAGTTCCAGATTCTTGGTTTTGATGGGTAGATTTCAGGTTCCGAAAAATTAGGAACCTGTGCTCATGGGTAGGTTCCAGGTTCCAAGCGGAACCTGTAAGGAACCGGGAACCGCTCACTCCTAGTCGAATCAATAGTCAGTAATCTTTGTAGAGTACCCAATAGTTTGTTCTTTGAAATTCCTTACAAGAACAGTGGGAATCAAGGAGTTTCCTTTCACGTTTGTCTCCATTTTTGCTAAGCAAATGAATATTGATGAGACTGAAGCATATGCTACGAATACGTCACCGTATACCTCATGTTCATTCATTTTTTGCATTGCTTATACCTGGTATGAACTTTTGATAATTGTTCTACAAATTATCAAGAAATAAAATCGCAAAAATTCTCAAAACAAACAAAAGGGCAAAAAAAAGTTCCAGGCAGAACCTTACCAAAAAATATTTTTCCTTACCAAAAAGTTCCAAGCAGAACAGCACAGCAACGCAAAAAAAGAAAAGAAAAAGAATATGAAAAAATGAAGGAGAAAATCAGCTAAAAATCGTCAATTTTAGGAATTTCTTTTACGAAATGTTATTGCTTTTTACAAACTTTTCTCTTTTTGTTGCGAACAAGAATTTTGATCAAGTGGGTTCTGCTGTTGTGGACAAAAACGATGTGCTCCAGCACGCTAACATGCATCGTCGCTAATTAAGAAAAAAAAAGAGAGGAAAATCTATAAGTTAAGCACCAATCAAGTGGTCTGCCAATTCGTGTTTTGGTCTTCGGACTACATGTATCCCCGCATGTACGCTTTTGCGTTGAGATCATATGAGGTTCCCGACGGATAAAATCGCTGCATTCTTTATCTACCGGTAAGTGTTATACATGTCTATAGCTCTAGATTTTCGATCAAACAAATAAAGCCTAGATTGATTCCATAATAGTGATCTATATTGAATTGCCAACTAAAATCATTCACGGAAAAAGCAAATGATTTGAAATAAATTTTTTAAAAAAATAATGGCCTATACAGTTACAAAAATGAATGAACGCAAGAAACTTAGTATTCTTGCCACTGGCATCCTTTCAAAAAAAAGAAAAAAAGACAACTCAGAAGCTCAACATTGAACTAAATGAGCTACATCAATTTTCATAACAAATTATTTCCTATCAATCATGTTCAATTTTCCATCTAAAATATCTCATTTTAAAGTGAAAATTACCTGTTCTAGGTAAAGGATAGAGGATTTTGAAATCGACTTTAAGTAGTCAACCGAGTCAAGACATTGTGATCAAATCATCATTGACAATTCAAAAACTCGTACAAAGATCTGAAAAACCTCCCAAATAGGAAACCGTATTCCACACTAATAGATCTAATGACAGGCAGTGGGCCCAAGGGAGTCCATTTGGGAGAATCCCAACAAGGAATTATAACTAATAAGGACTTGCTCCATGAAACTAAAGAGACAAATGATAGGAACCTTAATGATACTGATAAGAACAATTTTCCAGCACGCGTTTCTAGACTAATCAAATGTCTGTTTAGAAGTTCATCATGTTTTCACGTTGAAACAGTACTAAACCCAAACATGCAGGAAGGTTCAGAGTACCTAAAATTCTAAATCTTCTAATTCTAATAGCTACACACCCACAGAGAAAACTATCTACACACAAACATACACACTCACAGAACACTTTCCCCAACCGACGATCGTATACGCTCTCTCAATCTCCCTAAAAAAGAGCAGAAACTCAAAAGTCTAAAACAAAAGCAGAAAGTCTGTACAGCAGGCTAACCCAGACAGACACCAAATTCTCCTTTAGGTGCTTCAACTGCAGTATAGGTAGGAGCACTCGGAGCAAACAACAAAAGCTTCAGATAAGTGTGTTGTATTGAAGTTGGAGGTGTCATCTCTGAAGTGACCAGTAGAAGTAAAATCTATAACTTTTACAAGAATAACTTCACCTAGTATAGTTGTTTAATTGACCAGTCCATTACTTTCAGGCAATACTGATTTCTGCCATCAGATCCATTCATTAGGAAAGACTGCTCTACAGAAGCGAGAAAGGAAAGAAGTAGTCATTGACTGAATCTGATAGACTATACTGCTAAATATATGATTTGAACAGACAGGAGGCTTACAACATTTCCAATTGGAAAGACACCAAATATACTAAAGCACAAAACCCCATCTTCATCTCCACTGCAGGATATTGAAACATTGCTTTGAAGAATTTGAGAGCACAACGAATGAATCTTGACCGTTGTCAGTTAAACCAGTTTCTCCAGGTACTAGTCCAGGCATGCAAGGAGCTCCTGGAGCTGGAGGGAAGAAAAGAGTAGTGCAATCTTCAAATGCCAAAGCGTTGCCAGAAGTGTCCTATTAAAAAATGGATAATTATCTTTCCAATTGGCAAAAAAAAAAAAAATAGAAGAAGAAGAAGGTAAATATAACAAGAGATTAAGGTTATGGAGTCAACAATCAACAAATCAACAACTCACAGTTGACACCAAACATAAATTTTCCAAAAACCTTCCACAAACCCATATTGAAGCTGTTGAATAAAATCCTAAGTTTGAGAAAAGAAATATTTTAGTAGACCAGACTAAAATAACTACTTAACTGCAAACGAAGCATTAGATAGAACATGAAAGGTATGAACAATAAAATATTGTCTGTTAAGAATCAAGATCAAGAAGTTAGATGAACCTTTTTCAGTTGAAAGATGCATACTCTATTCACTTGGGCATCCTCCTCCCAATTGAGACACACCCCAGCTGCCGCATGGGACTTAAGCTTCTTAACAGTTTTCCATTCTGCTTACTATTTATACCGAGTTAGAAAAAAATATACCACAGTACGTATAACTGCTGCAAGCACTAGCATATAACAAGCAGCACGATGCATATCCACGGTTCCATAAAGACGGCTAGATTGGTAAGATAACATTCATATGTAAAAATAAGATCTTCAAAGCAAAACATAATCCATGAAGTGGATAATGATCTGTAAATTGGTAGACATCGCAAAGAAACTTTATGGCAGCAGCATCAGCCAAGTTCTGAGCAATTGTACCCATGACCAAACAGCTAGCTTAATGAACAACTGGTAATCTACGAACTTTTCCACCCACAAGCATAATTAAGGCACATACAAATTCTATCATTTAGGAGTCACCCGGACTATTACCTTCCTAATATGACCGAACTGGACATGAGTCACTTTAAATAATAGAAAAAAACTAATAATTTGATGAAAATGAGCGTGCCATGGATGACTGCTTCTATATGCTGTCTCAGTCATCTTTGGATAGGAATGAACGATTCAATCTAATTAGTTAAATGGGTATATATAAGATACAAGATATCATGATATCATCTAAACCAAGGACTTTGTAAGTTTACGGCTATTCTTCTTAAAAATTATATGACATTGACAAAGATATGCATATTGCATGCATTGTACAAGTTATAAATGCTGCGCTGGTCATGTTTGGATTGGAATGAACCATTCACTTTAATTAGTTAAATGGGCTATTCATCTCTTGTCATTTGTAGACCTATTTAACAAAGGGGGCATGTTCGAAAAGAGTGTTCTAATAAGATCTGTTAAGGCTTTCGTGCTCAGATTGACCTAACTAGCAGTCCACTGTTCATTTGACATTGGCAGACAGGACCCATAAACATGGATTGCCATCTCTATTAGCAGCTAAATGTTTGTTGAGCAAGCCTGCTGTTTGCAATGCATCATGCGGCTTTTTGAGCAATTCAGAATCTTTCCCAAGAGAGATTAGAGAAGAACACATTCTGAAGATAAGGGATTCTTGCAGTGAAACTGTACCATCTTCTAGTCCCAAGACAACTACTTTGCCATCAGGATGCCAGAATAATGATGTTATACATTTACCTAGAGTACATTAGAATAGTCAGATAATCCAGTATAATGACATACAATGGAATGTGCAAAGAAAAGTGATTTCATAAACAACAACAACAACAACAACAAAAACACAGAGAGAGAGAGAGAGAGAGAGAGAGAGAGAGGGGAGAGAGAGAGGGAGAGAGAGGATGAATAATTTGTTCACCATTAAATTAATAGACTAAGAGGAAAGACAGAGAACACACATAAACCGAGAAAATGATAATCAAAATTTGGGAAGTAAGGCAAACATCATAACAGTACACATTATATCTGACAGGGATACTGGTAGCTTGACATGGGATTTCTTTGGGCTAGTAGATCATCTAAAGCTAGGGAATCTATATCTTTTTAGAAGCCTTCAATCCATTATCTCAATCCAGGAACGAATCTTATTGTTCAGCTTTGGAACCTCGAGGTGGAGGGTAACCATGAAAGCATACGTCAAGCAAGGATCACAAGTGTACAAGTATCTACAACTTATCTCAACAGAAACCACTCAAGGATTGGTTCAAGAAGCACTCAACAACATGTTTTTCATATCAAGAAGGCAACATGATGCATGCGGCATTCAGATGTTTCTGGAGAAAATATACCTCCTCTCTAAATTTTTCCAGTGAGAATAGAATACAAAAACTACCAAGGCTAGGCATCTGATCCCAAGCTCTTACGAATTTGAATTACCAAAAGATAAAGTCGTACAAGAACTTAACATACTTGGATGCAGCTCTGCCTACCCTCCTAGTCTTTTTGCTTTCTCCAACTCCTCCCTCCATGTATACATGTATGCAGCATAGCTTGACATATATCCTATTCACAAGTAAGTTAAATTCCCAACAACAAACTTGATTAATCAAAAAGATGTGACGAAATGCCCCTTTGTAATCAGAAGAAGATAAATTAACTTCAAGTAATACAAATTGTGTGAAACTTTCCAGACTAAACTCTACAATTTAACAATACAGAATGTGAGAAATCCTTGTAGGGAATGCTCAATCTGTATGAGAAGAGGAAGAAGAGGAGCCAGAAGTAATATTACGCTCAATCAGTACAAGAAGAGGAAGAGCGGAGCCAAAAGTAATATTACATCATGAAAGTCACTAACAGAAATTGAAGGAAAATATATAGAGGCCCGATGGCATTGAGATCGTATTTTGCAGGGGTTAAACCTGCCAACTCCAAGTGGGCATCAAGCATTTCTACATTGGACATAACTAGTCTATCTAGCATAAACGACATTCCCTCCAATTCAAGTTCTTTATCTTCATGAACACTTTGACTGGTGTACTGGAAAGGGCAAAAAGATGGCAATACGGGAGTAGGGTACACTTCCAGTTGGTCTAAATGATTGTCAGTTATGTTATGGAAATCTCCAAAGGCACCAATCTTGTCTAGAAGTTGATAGAAATCTATCGCACCTGTAAATTAAAATCCCTTCATTCAACTAGTATCAGCTTGGGATTCTTTATTTCCAACTATGTCATCTCCAAATTTTCCCTCCCATTACCATCATTCGCCATTCATTTTTGTGTAAAACACCAACTCCTTAGTTTGATGTCATGTTCTCATTTAGAATTCCAAGCAGTTAACCTCTATATTCACCAACTCTCCATCAAATGCAATTTGAACTGGATTGGCAATTGAAGTGATTTATTTGGGGAAAAGGACCGTAGTGCATTTAACGAAAAGCAAATGAGGAATAAGGCCATCATGCATGCAGAGTCAGAACTTGCAATTGGGCAAAGAAAATGGCACACCTTGTACCTCTACCACAAGTGATAAAACCTAAGCACATTCAAAAACTGAAAGGCAAAAGAATAAGATAATTTACTCTTCCTTCCAAATACAGTTTAAAAAACCCAGCAAGTGTATGCTTTGAGAACACTTTTGGTTCCCACCTATATGACAAATTGAGTGTTGCTAAAGCATTTGAGTTTGAAATAGTAGAACTTATATACTAATTCTAGTCAACAACTGCTTTTTCAGTCTTTAAAAAACAGGACACAACAACTTTTCATTAATAATTTACTATGATCTTTGGAATGATGGTTATGCACTACTGAGCAGGAAAAAGAATGACCCTAAACCAGCTGCCTTTTCTTTGGTTTTTCAGTAGTTATTCTGAAGGCACGATGTGTATTTGCCCAGTTGTGATTAGGTAGAGTTGTGAAACGATGTAAACCAGATTCCTTGTGCTGAAGTTTGAAATGAATTTCCTTAACTTGAGGAAGAGGGAACAATGAATTATCCATAGGTATGAACCAAACGAGTTAAATTTGAAATCAAAAACAATCTGCTCACCTGAAGGCATCAACTACCAATCAAAAGCTTAGTCGCATTCTGCAGCTTCGGAAGCAGTCCCTCAACCAGACTGCAATACCCTCTGTAAGACTCGAACCGATTTTGAACAAAACAATCTCTAGAAGAAATACGGGGTTCTGCTTCTGGTGGCAACATGCTATGGGGTGGTGGTCCCGCTTATGGGCAGATGGCCTTCCAAAAACCTCGCCCCCCATAAAAAGGTTCGACTCTGCTTCAATCAAGGATTGAGACTTCCGTTACCAGTTGCCTCATCATACCAGAAAATCCTCTCAAACAGCGACAGAGGACTTGAAATCTCCAAGGGAAAACCCTCATCAAGTGCGTACCGAAAGCAGCTATCGACCGCAATTTCCCTCAAAGTTCTCGAACAAGCCTTGATGGTTCGCTTTAAACCGTAGCATCCTTCCAAACTAAGGTCCTCGAGAACAGGGCTGCCATTCGACATCTCATGCATCACCTCCGAGTCACAGACGGACAGGGACCTGAGATTAATCCAAGCGATACTTCTACTCAACGAGAAGCAACAGAGCCCTGAGTGCAGGTTCACCAAACGAAGAGCATCCATAAAAGGAGCCGCGGTGCTGCGAAATGGCCGGCCATCTCGCACAGCCTCTTAGTCGCCTCGACTGAGAGGTCCTCGACACGGCGGTCGACGGCAAAGCGAAGCCACGGACTGAGCTCAGGTGCGCAACGGTCGAGAAAATCGGCGTCGATGTGGAACTTCCTCACCATGGGCGACGCCTAGAGGATCAAGACGCCGTCCACGGACGGGGAGGCGTTCCGCCAGGGGAAAGGAGAAGACGAGGTCCGGGGGCGGCGGTCCAGACGGATTGCCACCGCTTCGACAAAAACGCACGTGCGGAAAATGTATGCAACGTCGAGGAACGAGAAGACGTGGTGGATCACACCAACGAGAGGAGGAGAAGAAGGTCGGCAATCGCTTCGTCTTCGCCATGTGGGGGATCGACGATCGAAGGAAGGAACCGGAAGGAGAGCCTTCCTTCGATTAGAGGGTTCATTTCACTCGGACTTAAGTTTCTGGCTTCCCGTACAGAGACACGTGTCGCTCGATGGAGAGGCAACCACTTTCCCGCGCCTTTTAATGCATCTACGAGCCCATGATGATGGGCCTCGCACGTCTTGAATTGCCGAGTACCGAACCTTAATTGTTTTAATCCAAGCTTGTCCGACATCTGAAAAAATCATCATTCATATAATAATCGAGTGTGAACAAGATCGACTAGGCGAACATAAGCGAGCTTGAGCCCGTGAAAGAAAATGTTTGCTTGATTCCGCTTGATTTGTGATATCACGCTCGAGGGCTCAATTTACATAATGATAAACATAAATGGCATTGGTAAATATCAAAACTAGTTGACAGCGAAATTTTGATGGATAACTTATTCGGTCAGTAGAATTTTGGTAAGTTACCAAAGTTTTTAAGAAAATACCAACAGTTATTATATTTTATTATATATATTACTATTGACATTCAAATAATCCCGATGGTTAAAGTTAGAAAAATTCAAGATTCAAGATCCTAATCACAATGACACTCATTTCTTAACTTGAAAAAAATTAGATTAGTATCAGTAGCACTTTAATTGCATATAGGTGTTAATTCAATATAAGTGTGTAGAAATAAGCGTTTAGTTTTCATAGAAATGGCTGAACATCCTTTTCTTGGTCAAGTTAAAGAATCTACCTTTGACTGAAAAAGAAATTATTATTTCAATAGTCTTTAATTTTTTTTTAGACATTTCATTTAGAAATAGTGAAATTTGAGTACCTTCAATCCAATCAAAGAAATATCAATCTCAAGAATCCATCAATCAGTTAGAGCATCATATTTGTTATCATGGAATTTGAGCTCACACCTTTCAAGATTGCGTCACATGGCGCAATTACACAAAACTCTGTTGGAGAATAAAATCTGTTCTTTTCTCATCTTGGAAGGGGTCCTTTTTTCTTTTTTCTTTGGCTTCTTTTTATGTTCAAGAGGGAGGCGCCACAAGTGAAAAAAAGAGGGGGAAAAGAGAGAAAAATAAGGAGGATTGACTCTTCGTGAGCACTTTGTATACACCTTCACTGTCGCCCCCATCGTCATCTAACCTCATCCTCATCACCGCAAGTTGTATCCATTTTTCTTGGACTTCATTCTCTTGAGGAGTTGGAGCAATAGTCGCCACTGCCCATTCCGACGATTGAAACCCACGCCATCACTTCGATGAGCCTCGCCATCACTCCTCTCGACACCATTAGTTGCCAAGCCGCTTGCCCTAGCTGTTCCCGAGCCGCCCTTTCCTACTTCACTATTGCTCCCTGCCTTCCCCATTGTGAAAATTGAAGAGCCCAAATCTCGTCCAAAGACTCCCTCACCGGTCGTTGTTCTATTCGTAGACAGTTGTAAAGGTTCCAATTGCTGGTTGCGAGTGCCCGTCTTAGTCTAGTTACACTACTAATAAACCAGCCTTCCTGCTGCCTTCAACGACGATCATTGATGAGGAGCCACTCAAAACACGATAGTCGGAGGGTTAATTTTTAAGCTCGAATATTCCGGTTGGTTTATCCCATTGTATCTCTGTTTATGTTCCTTGCTTTTTGTGGATGCAATGGCCAGCGCAATGGTTAGCCGATGGTTGGAGATGGTGGTTCGGTGAAGAGCAGGAATGAGTAACGGTGGTATAGGAATACTTTTGAGCGTGAGATTTTGAATGTTTCCTCCTGATTCGGTGAAGCTTTAGATATTAATCTGTAGGCATGAAGATTCACTGCGAAAAGTCATTGAAGGTGGGAGTTTTGGGAATAGGGAGCCAAGCCTCAAGCATGAGGGGTGAAAAGGTATATATATATATATATAATTTTTTTTTTCAAACGGAATAAATGATGTCGACATGTCCGGTGGGGGTGAGGCCCCACACGGGGATGAGGTGGCGATGCGGAGGGTCAGCCTTTCCCTTCGTTCACGTCGGTGCAACCCTCCCTCGAGTCTTCTGCTAATTGCTAATTGCAATGGGGATTGGGCCCCACTTTATCTACTTTTCATCTACCTTTTTCTTTTTCCTTCATTCCTGTCTTTTTTTCTTTTTAATAACGTGTGGGGGTGCGATTGAGTTGGGTTTACGGGGGGCGTACGTACCCATCACTAACTTTAATAGAAAATTACAGGCTCCTATTTCAGTGCAGCTACCGGCATTTATTGAATTGTTTTGATATTATCGATTGCACCGTTGAGTTAGCCACATTTATTTGTTGAAGTTACTAACTCTTATAGATATTACTACTCTTGATTTGGGTAAATTAGCAACTTTTCTAGGGGTAAGTCGCTAACTTAATTTAGCTTTACTAAGTTCTATATTGCCAACTATTTACTTGATTTCTATTTTCAAAATTTTCACTGATTTGAATAATTTTTTACTATCATTTATTTACAATGGTTATGGGCGTATCAGATTTACTAACCCTCGTAAGAAATTATCAACTCTTATTTGAGTCATTATACCAATGTTATTTGATTGTTTGAAATAGTCGACTATCCTATTCCAATAACTTGCCAACATTTATTTGTTAAAGTTACTAAGATACACTTATTAACTCTTAAGAGGATATTACCAATTTTTATTTTAATCGGTACGAATGTTTGCTTGATTGTATCGAAATTGCCGATTATTTTAATAATTTAATAACATTCATCTGCACAACTTATCAACTTGTTCAAGTTACTGGAAAATTATCACTACCATTTAAGTACTATTTCAATAATCTATCAACACATAGATGATAACTTTACTATACACACTACTCGAATAATCTATTACACATGGACAGTAATTAATATCATTTGAGTACGTAGTGTGTTGATAAGAGATTGGGTTGAAATGATTCACCAAACTGGCATCGAAGGTGAAATAGCTCAATTATTTGATAGGCATGAGGCCGAAAAAATGTGAAAAAAGAAGAAGAAGAAATTTAAACCTTTTAATGTCTCTTGGAAATGTACACGAAGCTGCATTTTTGCGAACATTTCGTGATAACAAACACTGCAAAAAGGTGTCATTCCTTTCTCTGCTGCAGTATTTTTGCCACCAAACACTCATATTCAGACACTCACAAAAGAAAATTGCGGAAGAGAGCTTCGGCTTCCTCTTCTTCAGGTCAACCAAGTCAACCCAAGAGGTCCTGCTTCTCTCTAGTCAAATAGGCATCTCATGAGCTTAAAAATAACAGACAATTGCTTTCATCACATCTTAAATTACATTGGCTCGAACGCAAGAAATTGAGCCAAAACTTAGGATAGACATCTTAAAAACCTTCAAGTCCTCCGCGGCTATCACCAGCAAATCCTTTTCTGAATTCCACTCACGCCATCCTCACCTTCCGATAACAAGATATTGAGCCAAAACCTCACAAACTACCGAATCGGAAAACGATCAATTAGACCTGCCCATTACGTCAAAGAAAGAATGCCCGAACGGGAACTGAACCTGAGAAAACAAAGCAGTTCGTCGGAACTTGAAGCTGAAACGGAAGCACGTGCCGGCGACCCTCCTTTGTCGGTCTACATCAAGTAGCCCGAGAACCGCAGCCACCAGCTCTGCTGGAATAGAGCTGGTACACTCGATCTGATAGTCGGAGCCCCCCCCCCCCCCCCCCCCCCCCCCCCCCGGGGGGGGGGTGTGGTCTTCCCTTTTTTTTTTTTTCTGAAAATTGAAAATTGAAATATTTATCGAACCCCCAGTGTGCTTGTCTTTTCTTTTTCCCCCCCTTTTTCCTCTCTTGCTTCTTTTAAGGACATGTTTCACAGTGGAATATGAATCTTCTGAATTAATAGGTTGACCCTTATTCGGCTCTATTCCTCTTTCCATTTCGTTTCATTTTTCCATTTTATTCTGTTTTTATTTCGCGCCTTCTGTTTTTTTTTTTTATCAACTAGTCGAGAATTCTTTAGAACACACATGATCGTCTACCGATTAGTTTCGAAAAGCACTAGACTTTGTTACAATATTCGTTATTCCAATGGAAGAAAGTTCATAACACTTGGTACAACAAAGATTGGTCGGATTGGTGGTTGGTAATCTTCAAAGAGTACATAATAATTCGTTCTTCGAAATTCTTTATGAGAACGGTAGGAATCAAGGAGTTTCTTTTTACCTTGTCTCCTTTTTGCTAAGCAAATGAAGATTTGATGAGACTGAACCACATGCTATGAATACGTATTCGGATACCTTATGTTCATTCATTTTCTGCACCGCTTATGCCCGACATGAACTTTTGATAATTGCTCTAAAAATTATCTAGAAATAAATTAGCAAGAATTCTCAAAATGAACAAAAGAACCAAAAAAAAAAAAACAAAAAACTCCAAACAGAACAACACAATAACACGAAAAAAAAAATGAGGACGAAAAAAATGAAAGAGAAAAGCAGCGTATTGTCTCCTTTTTTTTTTTTTTTTTTGCGAACAAAGAATTGCTGGCGGATGCTGTGCTGCTACGGTTCGCCTGATTAGTAGACTTCCTCTGTCTAGTGTTCTTTGCTCGTGGGTTGTTCCCTGCCTTGGTGCTGCCTTAGTTGGCGGTCTGTTCGTTGTTTTGTTTTTGTGTTTGCTGTTTAGGCTGCTGCTTGTTTAGCTCTCCGCCGCCTTGCTCGCAGTTGTCTTTGTTTTCTTTCGGCTCCCGTCCACTCGTTCTGACTTGTTGTCATTATGAGTGTAAGTTTTTGGCACCGATTCATTTTGTATAGATTGGTTAAAGCTCAATATATTCTTACCTTTACCCCAAAAAAAAAAAAAAAGGAACTTTGATCAAGTGGGTTCTATTACTGTAGACAAGATGCGCTTTTTACATACTAATGTGCGTTGTCATTGATTAAAAAGAAATGAGGAAAATCTATAAGTTAAGCGCGCATGTATGCTTGTGTGTTCAGATCATATGAGGTCCGTGACGGAACAAATCGTTGCGCTTTTATCTACTAGCAAGTATGATAAATGCCTATTGGTCTCAATTTTTGATCAAAAGGATGAAGCCAAGATTGATTCTAGAATAGTGATCCGTATTGAATCACTAGCTATCGAGGCCTTGAATTTCAAGTTCTAGATAATTTTGGAATTGTTTTGAGTGACTTGCATCCAATGATATTTAGATATTCCAAAAACTCCAACCTATCAAGGCCTTGAATTTCAACCAATTTTTTGCATTCATTGGCTTTCAATATCTTCAGACTCTTGAATTTTGGAAGGAGCAGCCTTTCAATTGAATTGCACCTAGAGATATCTAGTCTTTCCAAGAACTCCAACCTATCGAGACCTTGAATTTTGGCTAATTTCTTGCACGAATTAACAAATAATATCATTAGACTTCCAGATTTTGGAAGGGATAGCCTTTCCATTGAA
The DNA here is from genome assembly GCA_019915185.1 of Eucalyptus camaldulensis. NCBI lineage: Eukaryota > Viridiplantae > Streptophyta > Magnoliopsida > Myrtales > Myrtaceae > Eucalyptus > Eucalyptus camaldulensis. Next base: position 9,250,963 of record JAHSVA010000013.1, on the reverse strand, counting down.
GTGCACTCTTTGATACATAGGCATTACAAATACTCTAACCTATCAAGACCTTGAATTTCGGCTAATTTCTTGCACGAATTAGCATCTAATATGTGGATAGAATAGCTTTGTTTACTAATTTTTCATTAGATGGTACCTCTCTACTCTAGTTCTTTCAACATGTTTCTTCAAAAGGTTCTTTGATTTTTCACATGTAACGAACGCAAGGTATATCATTCAAAGAGCGGGCTCGAATTATGTGCTTGTTCTGCATTAGCATTACAACCACGTTGATCGAGTGCTATGTATTGAGTCTCGCCTGTTTACTGCCGTCCACAAGCAATACAACTACTTTTTGGAACGCATACACTGTTAAATTATGATACTAAGTTCCCTTAATATCCTCCATTCGTTCAAATTTTAATTACTAAAACAGTAGTAGAAGCAAATTTTATAAGACTACACAACAGGGGTTTAGCCAAAGGTGTTATGAGTGATAGACACAAATCGCCTTCTATTACTTTCCTATCAATATTATAGCGTCTCTCCATATTCCAGTAGTACTTGTGATCCCAGCCTTCTCTTCTTGCTTTCTCGGTCCTTGAAAATTTTAATTGTAGTCTCTTCAAAATGAGCTCGTCTAAGACTGCTCATGCATCGTTTGATTTAATACGTGGTTTGCACTGGTAGTGGACCACAATAATTTATTTTGTTGGTAATATTTATTGTTTCGTCATATTATTAATTGTCTCTGTCACTATTTCTGCACTTATTATGCATCATGAAAGAATACATTGATGACATGAAGATTAGGAAATAAATTAATAAAGCAGGTTAATCTCACAGTAGATTCGGCTAAGAACGGAAATATCACATATGCACACATTTTACATGCATACAATCATATATACGATTACTATCTTGGTGCATATGATCGAACACAAAGCTACTACGTCTATAAGAGTTTCTTCTCTAGATTGGCAATAAATCCTAGAGAACGAATGATAAAATTAAACAATTTTAGAGTTCCTGTATATCTATACATCATTAAGTTTTTTGGCTACATGATACTCTTGTCAAGAATACAAAATATTATCTCATAATCTTATACTCGTGTCGACAAGGAGAGCAAATACATAATAAGTAGGAAGAACAAAAGAACAAAAGTTTATAAAACCAGACTAGTGGTTCAACTAGTCAAACTTGAGAACCGTACTCTACTAGTTCAACCAGTTGAACCGATTGCATGTGACGTTATCTGATAGAATATGCATGTTCAGAACAAAAGGAGCCCCGGTCACTCGGCAGAACCGCTTGAGCACAAAAGACTGGATTTCAATTCTCAAAAGCATTGTCTTAATTTCTAATAGACTAAGCCAATACAATCAATAAATAAATTATCTGCCACAAAAAGGAGCAAGAAGACACGCGGAGCAAATGGGTGGCATGCCTGTTAGTAACAAGAGGTCGCAGTTCCAAACCCCAACCCATTTTCTCGAGAGAGATATCTACAACTCATCTAAAGGAATTACTTTCGAGAAAGATATCCACATTCTTTCTTTCTAATGGTATGGAGAATACAATATACATGTGTTACGGTTCATTTTGTACATAAAGGAAATGGCTAGATCTCTTAGAATGATTTTAAAGAATTGATTTCAAGGGACAAATTGTAAAAATAGTAGCCGCTGTGACGCAAGATGAAGAGTTGAAGATGCTTTTAGAGTTGATTCCCCATGTGGTGTGCTACGGTAGTTTATCAAATAGCAGTCGCCCAATGTACTTCATATTCTACAAAGTAGGCCGAGGTGATGGATAGGAAGATGCCGAACGGATCGGAGATACTGGTCAAGATCGTCAAATTTACAAGCATGATAACCCAAACAAAGGGAGTTCGACATATGAGAGTTGCGTATATGTGTTTAACCAAATCAAAATCGGGACTTCCATTACTACTTCCTCTCGGGTAAATTATTCAAAAAGTCCTAAACCTATTGCATTTTTGCTAATTTAGCCGTAAACTTTTCAATTTTGTCAATTAAATCCTAAACATTTTCATCTTTTATCAATTGAGTTCATCTAATCAATTTTGGCTGAAATTTGCTAACGTGGATGGTAGGCACTGAAATGACACTTTTTAAATAAAAATATTTAAATAATATTTTGAATTTTTGTTGGTTTTATCTTTTCTTTTGTTTTTTTTTTTTTTACTTTTTTTGCTTTTATTTTTGGGTTTTGGAGTTAGGCTGGCGAGGGCGGCCGGCTGACCTAGCTCGAGGGCTCGTGTGCCCTCGCTTTGGCCGGCGAGGGCGTTGTGGCCCTCGTCGGCCTAACTCCAAAACCCCCAAAAAAAAGAAGAAGCAAAAAAAGTAAAAAAAGAAAAGAAAAGAAAAGAAAAAACCATAAAAAATTCAAAATACTATTAAAAAAGTGACTTCGGTGTCGGCCATCCACATTAGTAAATTCTAACCAAAATTAGTCTGATAAACTCAATTGACAAAATGTTAAAATGTTTACAACTTAGCTGGCATGATTAAAATATTTATGACTGAATTGGCAAAAGTGCAATAGATTTATGACTTTTTGAACAATTTTCCCCTTCCTCTCTCTCATAGGCAAACTATGCTTGTGGAACTATTCTGAGTTTGAGATGAAACACATTATAAGATAAGAGTATATATGGCAGTCAATTCCACAGGGGATTAGAATGGACAGAGACCACGGAATTTGCCAAAGTCACTCGCCCTCACCATCCACTGGCAAAAGGAAAAGGGGAAAAAAGAAGAAGAAAAAAGTCAGAAAAATAAGAAAAAATTGTAAACATTATACACATAAGCAACTTCCACTCAAAATTTGACTTGATGAATTACATTGGCAAATCCTCAAAAAGTTCATAATTCAATTAGCCAAATTTGAAAGTTTAGGATTGAATTGGTGGAAGCACAATAGGCTTAAGACTTTCTTGGTAGTTTCTCCTAATATTGTGTGCCAAACATCCAAAACTCATTTGGCTTGCAAGGATGTCAAGTGTTTCAACACTTGAATAGCTAAAACTCATTTTCACTTAGGTGATGCCAAGTGGATATTGACAGGATATTTTTACCACTAAGTAGATAAGAAAAGATGTAATAAGCACACGGCGACATGTTTCTGTATATATTTTTTTTATCAATAGATGACTAGAAGATCCAATTAGAAAAGAAGATTAGTTGGTTAAACTAATATGAGGGCATTTAGGTGCCCCATCATCATTAATAAAGTTATTTGTTTGTGTATAGATCAGCTTTGTTGCCTTCTTAAGAGGCTAATTTTCTGATCAGAGACCCATGTATTAAGTCTTGCCAGTGTGCTGCTATCCACAGGCAATAGAGCTATTTTTCGGAACACTCACTGTTAAGACATGATGCTAAGTTACCTTGATATTCCCCAATCATTCGGACGGTTAGTTTAATAATGATGTTGAGTTACAAATGATCATTAGTTCTATTGTTACTAAGAATAGTGGCAGAAGTAAATTTTATGAGGCCCTACAATGGCTATAAATAGAAGGTTTAGCCAAAAGTGTCTGGCACGATAGACACAAGTTATCTTCTTAGACATTTTCTATTAATAGTAGAGCGTCTACCTTAGCCATACTTCTTTTCCTAGCCTTCTCTTCTTATTTTCTCGGTCATCGAAACTTTTAACGACAATTTCTCCAAAACAAGCTTGTTTAAAACAGGTCATGGAATTTAAAGTTTACATGGGATTTGCACTGGCAGCGAACCTATTAACAATCATTTATTTTGTTGGTAATGTTATTGTCCCATCTTATAATTAATGTTAAATGTCACTATTTCTGCACATGCATTAGGAAGAATACATTGAAGACGTGAAGATTTGGAAGGGCTATAAATAAAGGAGGATTTAATTTGAAAGTCAATTCAGCCGAAGTTCCCAAAGATCTATCATCATGACAAATAATAAACATAAGAAAAGAAGTATCACAAATGCACATGTTACATTCATGCATACTTTCTCCTGGAGATTGGCAATAATTCCGAGAGAAAGAATACAACAATTAAAAAATTATTGATTCCTGGATGTACATCATTTAATTAAAAGACTCCATGATGCCCTTTATTAAGGATACAAAGTCCATTCACGATGCTGTGGACAAAATCTCATGATCTTAAACCTACCATCTATTTGAGGGCTCCAAATATCTGAGATTGGAATACAGACTACGTTCTTTGTTGCCAAACTGAAACCATGGGGCTGCATGTTTTCGTTCTTTTTTTTTTGTTTATGAACAGAAATTTTGTTTTTTTGTTCCCGGGAACAAAAAAAGAACAGAAACGCGTTTGTTTGCGTTTTTGTTCAAAATCAGATTTTTTGTTCCCAAAACACAAAAAGAACAGAAATGAGAAACAAAAAAAAATTGTTTCTTGCTCCAGAAACACTTTTCAAGAAACACTTCTCTTCTCTCTTCTATTTTCTTCTTCTTTTTTCTTTGGCCGGTTGCCGGCCTTGGCCATGGCCGGCGATCGGCCGTTGAGGGTCGGCGACCTCGCCGGAGCGTCACCAAGCCTCGCCCGCGCCAACGAGGTCGACCCTCGCCCGCGCCAACGAGGTCGACCCTCGCCCGCGCCGATGAGGCTTGGCCTTGCCGGATCTGGGCGAGCCTCGAGCTCGCCCAGCCAAGGCGAGGTTGCCGACCCTGTCGGCCGGTCACCGGAGGCCGGCGATCGGCCGAAAAAAGGAAAAATAAAATAAAAATATTAAAAAATTAAAAGAAACAAAAAAAGAATATAAATTTACCAAACATGTTCTATTCATTTTTTATTTCCGGAACAAATTTACCAAATGCATCTTTCTGATAAAAAATTGTTCCCCGGAACAGAAACACTTTTTTCTATTTCGGTTCCCTGGAACAATTTTTGAACAGAAACGTTACCAAACGCGCCCCATATATCTTACTAGTCATGTTCCCCGCAAGAATGCATTATCTACACCGGATTGAATGCGTCACTTAACAATGACACGTGGAGAGGAGCAAGTCAATTTCGGGTAAGAGATCTCAACATTCAAATTCAGAGTTTGCTAGTTGAGTACACTACCCGAACCATTCAGCCCAAAGTGTAGATAATCCAAACCAAACAATTGGTTCTCTTACACATGAAAATAGTGAACATATACAGATGAAGCAAAAGCTTGGCACTATCAAACAAGTCTCAAAGCTTACAGCAATACCATGACGACAGTTACCATCAGATATAAGCCATGATTCAGCATCTTTCGGTCAATTCTATCCCACTCGATAGATAAATCGCTACATTTTACTCCACTTTTTCTTATCGACAAATACCTGCCTAGCAGAAACGGCACATGGCAGGTATGGATTAAGACTTCTCCAGAAAGGGTGAAGTCGAAGAACATCAGTCAGAAAGCCCACATGCATTGCTTCTCACACCAATGTCTGCAGCTCCAAGTATGAGAGGTCCACCCACAGCAGCAACATAAGCATAACCACCATAAACTCTTGAACAAACAGTCATTCTGAGTCAAAGATTACTTCTTCATACTCATCCAGTATGTAGATCGGGGCCCACTTTCTTGCAGCTAAAACACAAGCCACACCTCTACCTCCCATTGCCAAAAAAAAAGATCAACTTGATTTCAGTCCAGTGTTCCTTAAATGTATGGCCATAACTAACATGATGTTTAGATACCTTTATTGGGTAAAAGTAAAATTACAACACATGCATTACGCTAAAACACAGGCCGGAAGCAAACCTTAATTGCCTAAAGAGGCTACAGCATGCATGTAACTATGAATGCTCCACAATATCTTGCTACACTAGATGCCATGATAGTATCTATGGTCATGAACTTGTAAATAGTGGTTCTCAGTCAATAACTCAAGACTGTTATGCACCTACCATGAGAGAATGATTATTCATTTTGTATTTGTCTGGTGACTATTAAATCATTTCGCACTTTGTCCTCTCAATTGATTTAAAATTTAGGGGAAAACTAATACTTCATTTTTTTTTTTACTTCTTCGACTAAAAAATATTCTTCTTTGGAGCATATTTTTGCACTTCTTCAATCTATAGGGACAAACATGAAGCGGTTTGTTAAAGAGGCACAGTGTACCTATGCCAATTTGAACTTAATAGAAGGTTCTGAGTGGAAATGTAGTAAGGAGCATGGACAGGATTAATTCAATTCCAATACCTAGCCAACAAGATAAATTTGTTACCGACACTGGCAAGTTTATCAAACATTGATCACTAAGGAAAGAGTATGGGCAACAATAAGTTTCCAGACATCCAAAACTGCAAATGGACATGGCAAGAAGCCCAAAGAAAAAACCTTCAAAACTATACAATTGATGGCATAGCAATGAATTGATCCTTAGCTTGATGGTATGACAGTGTCAAAATGTTCTTACCACCAACTGACAAGGGAGAACTACAGGACGGGGAATGCTGCGAAGCTTCTCATTCTCCATCTCCATCTCCAGGCGTAAGATATGGTCCTAGATGCGCAGTTTCACGGGATTAGCGTTTCAGAAGTGAGAATAATACAACTGAGCAAAAATATCCTAACAATATACAAGCAAAAAGGGCACTACTAAACCATTAGGGCCATCAAAGACACATTTCTTAACTTACATACAAGGCTCCAACTGTCAAGGCATGTTGGAACTTTTTGCAGTTACAGTAAGGTAGAAAGTAAAACATCCTTTGAAATCGCAAGCATGTAATGACATGTGTATGCATCATGCACATAGGAGGAAAAACTAAGCTGCTGCTAATCGTGCTGATGAGAAGAGCAGATAAATAATAAATAGGAACAATAAAAGAACAAATGTTTAAAACCAAACCAATGGTTCAACCAATCAAAGTGGTAGAACCAAGCTCTTCCAGTTCAACCGACTGAACCAATTGCATGCGATGTCATTTGATAGAATACTTTGCATATATTAGATTACACACTTTTAGAACAAAAGAAGCCCAGTGAGTCGGTAGCCATTGTAGCATCTTAATAGATTACACATGCTTGATGTCATCTTAATAGCATCCTGTTCAATTTTAGATTAGGCCAATATGGTCAATAAATAAATTATCCACCACGATTGTAGCAAGAAGACACTAGAGCAAATGGTTGGCACACTTGTTAGTTACAAGAGGTTGGAGTGCCAAACCCCAACCCAATTCCAACGTTACTCCTTTAAACTTTTTTATGGCCCAGAGCTGGTCCAGACTAGTTGACAGGTTTGCTGGGTATCAGTTGACAGGTACACTTGGTTACCGGTTGAATAGGGTCAATACCACTAGTTCTTGATCAATACTATTTTTGCTGGGAAACCAGACTAGACTGGTTTGGTTCCCAGTCCAACCAAAGCCATGTCTAAAACTCTGACATGAACAGGAGTCAACAGAAAAGCACGATATGCTACTTTTTCCCTTTTGCCATCAATGTCTTAAATAGTGAATTGACATGATTGGAATAGAACTCTAGATATCATGAGTAAGAAATCAATATGCAAGCTCCAGATCCATGAGTTACCTTCAACTAGTACAAATCTCAGTTATTTGCACACGTGGTTCCTGCAATATGCACAAATAGAAGGTCACTAGCCTGCAAGATTGTCATCTCGGCATCTCCTAAGTTTTCACCTGTGTCATTCATCTTATTTAGCAACATAATAATTTGATGTCCCTGCTTCCAACAGAACATATTAGCCATACTTGCAAATTTGGGCCACAAAATATGATATACAAAGCTTTTGCCTCAGATAGAGTATAATCCACACAACAGTGACCAAGAGGGATGCACAACAAGATCCTTCCAAAGATCTTCCCTTCTTCACATTGCTTGAATCATTCATAAGTCCACTCACTACCAATATACGATTTGTTACATCTAAAAAAGACTCTTCATGTATTTGGAAGGAAATATAATCTAAAGCAAATTCGAAGTCATCCTACAATACCATACAGAGTAATGATTAGCATGAAAAAACAGTTGGACTCTGCACATATGGATCTCTGGATAATATTTGTAGTTTCAGATTAAAGGTATATACCCTATAGAAGGACAGTGAATTGGGAATATATTTGGTGGATGCTAAAACTAACATAAGAGGGAATTGTAGCAATAAATTCTTACAAAGTATCTTTTTCAAAATAGAAGAGAACGCATATGGGCAGCTTCCTTGAAAACGTGATTATCAAATTAGTTTCTAATCAGGAAACATGAGATACAGTATTTCCATACACAAGGATCATAAGTTAAACATAGAGCGCAAATAAAATCGCTCACTAAAGCTTCCATGTACATCGTTAAGTAATTGTTAGAATATTTAAATAATAAACTACGCCTTCATCTATCAACTTAAGCTTTTAGAACAGTTGGCAGTAGTCCCACAAAATCACACATGGTATTAGAGCTAGGAGGTCTTGAGTTCGAATCTTCCAAGCCCCTATTTGTCTCCCCAATTAAATTTCCGTGCTTAGTACTAGGCAGAAAGACCAAACTAAGCGTGAGGGGGAGTGTTAGAACATTTAAATAATAAACCACGCCTTCATCTATCAGCTTAAGCTTTTAGAACAGTTGACAGTGATCCCACAAAATTTTACGGTAATCAAACATCAAATACGAAAAACTAGATTATTAGACAAAGGGTAAGTGAAAAACCATTGTTAAGGACAACCTCCAGAAGACAACCCCTAACCCCCAAGGGTTTCCTTTTCTTTCTCTCCTTCTCTCATTATAGTCTCAAGGTTTTGGCCACTAAGACAAGGAAATGAAAAATATAGGACAACTTTATGGTAATAGGCATTTGGATAGAAATATCTACAAACCCATTAACAGAAATCCTGAATTAGCTCAACGAGAAATGAATATTTCAGCTCAAATAATTGATGAGTCGGGTAAAACCAAAAGCACAAACTTTTAATTAAAGGATTGCAATATTTACATAAAACCAATTTTGAGCCCATGTATCATACTCAAACTCCTGTTACACACAGAGATCTAGAATTTCACATTTGGTGCACATAGCAGCAACGAGGACCAGATTTGAAGGGGGGAAAAGCTGCTCAATAGGGAGATTCATGGAAAAACAGATTTTCCTTAGAAATCGATTTGGAAAGTGAGAATTCCAATTAGAGTCTCTTTTTGCTTGGGAAGCAATCTGGGAACACATCCTTACTTTATAAATGAGACAAAATACTGGTTAATAGGTGTTTCCTCATCAAAAGGAGGCAGAGTCCGCACAGCATCCCCTCTTCATTGTTCTTGGAAAGAATGGTTTGGACAGTTTCCTATGCTTGTGCCATGTTATCTTGGGTTATTAGAGGTTTTATTGAGCAAGAACTTTGGGCATGGCAAGGCATTCATCTCCAGCACAACAAGTGGGATTAACTCAATTCCCTTGTTTCTTTTGGCTAATTTGGAAGGCGTAGAGCAAGAGAGCTTTTGATGGAGAGAAATCGTCTGTTCCATTTTATGGAAATTTGGCTTAAAGTCAAACACTTTTGGTATAGTGCAGACTTGCATATGGATGTAAATGCCCTAGTTGATTAGTTGATGATTGACCCAGTATTTGAGCTCCCTTTTGGCTTTGGGAGTTGTTTTGTGTATGGCTTTAGTTTTTTGGGCTCCTTTGGTATATGGGTTGCACCCTATAGGTACCCTACAGGTGAACTATATAATCTATAAAAAGAAACTTCACACTTTTTTGAGGATTTTAATTTATTCCAATTGCTCTTTATTCCAACACATGTTATCTCATCATATAATTTCAAGTACCAACATCAACATCTCACTTTTTTGCGAGTAACGTCACCGCGACAAAAGGGTGCCACTACTACTAAAAGTCAAGATCGAAAAAGTTCAAAAGAAAAGTTGGATCCAAAGAGCTACCAACACACTACCAGAAAAGAAGTAATACTAGGGACTAAGAGTAGCATACAAAACTGATTTGAAGAGGAAAAATGCGAGTATAATGCATTAGTAGGTCTCAAACACCTAATATGAATCTATCTAACATGCGACTTAGTAAAACCAATTTCAATACTAGGAGTTGACATCCTCAGCATTGATCTGCCAAAAAAGAGGTGGTATATCAAAAATTGTGATCTAAAGATAAAATAATAATACAAAATAATCAATTCTCACATCTAAGTACTAAACAAATGATTAAGAACAGAGGCTCTCATAACCATGGTTAAGCATCATAGATTAGATCCATGTAGGCTCGATTCACTGTCATCTGAGCACCACCAGTTAGTTTTCTGCTCATTTCTTTGAAGATCTGAGTTTTCATTCTCATCCTTAGCTTGTTGACCATAAACATAACACAGGAAAGAAGAGTTTTACTAACTACACTGAGTTCAATGGGTGGAATTTGGCGATATAAATAAGTCTAACTTCCCCCAGGCTCTAATATCGATGGGTACAAAGCTTTGAATATGAATTATTTGGTACAAAAATTGACTCTTGCAATTGTAAAGGGATATATGCTAAGATTGAAGTGGGCAATAAACTCTTTGCTTTTAAATTGAGAACATATCTCTACACCTGCTAATTATAATGTGAACGTATAAACATTCTATATCCAAATCTCCATGTACAGTACACTCAAAGCTCAAACTTAGATCAAGTTCAAGTTCAAATCAATGATTAATGACCTACAATTTCCATTATACGCTTATAGGAGATATTGCCAACTTATTGAATCAGACTCAAATCAGATTTTACTTGATCATTTCCGATCACTTAATATTAATAATTCATATCATTGCATACAATATAAATGTATGAAGAATCAACATCAGGATGTTCTGAAAAATATGGCTTGTCTCAAGATGTGCAGAAGAATAATTTCCTGTAGCAAATTCCTATCTCTATCCGATCACCTCCAAGATTCACTGAGATGCATGAAGGAAAAAGGCCAGATGCAAAGATAATAACGCACACCCACAAATGATTGAGGACAACCAACAGAAGTTCTTTTCCAGCACCACAAACAACTTGTGATACACACTTCATACACTATCACTGGACAAACTAGTAGACTGAGATCATAAAAACCAACCAAAAAGGTCAAGGTCCTATAGCAGCACCAGATCTTAAAAAACTAGCCATACCACTTCATCCAGAGAATTAACACGAAACTGATAGATTGGAAAATTCCTCCTAAGCGAAAGAGTCAAGACCTAGATAAGCAAACGAAAATAGTTAAATGAAGAAAAAAGAAACGCCATCTACCACTCTGAATTAACAGTATCATTTGCAATGGTCACTAACAAGGTTTGACAGCAAATCAAACTTCCTCTCGAAATATGTTAATGGCATCAGCCCACTGCTTATGCATTACATATAATGATGCCTGGATAACATGAAGTAATCTTCAATGTTCAAAACTGTTAAGCAACTTAATGAAGTCCATTTTTTTTGCAGACAGAAAGAGATTGATAATCTAAGGAGGCATTTGGCTGATAAAGATTCTCAAAAGTCTGTTCTGATTTCAATTTGAGAATTAAAATAGACCAGAAAATGTGTTTGGTAACACTCCAAAAGCAGTTGACATATAAAAGGAAAACTATTCTCAGAATCAAAATCACAAACTGAAGATGACTTTTTTGTATTCCGATTCTAAATGCAAACATGAGATTTGGAATAAATAAGCCTGTTTTTGGAATGTGATGTAACCTGAGCATATTCTCACAATTTTCATCCCTAATGACATTATTTTCACTAAACAAATATTTTGTCAACAAAACATCGAAAACAGTTTCTATGACAATGGATACTAAAGCTGTTCTCTAAAACTAAGCAGGCCTTAAGCAGTCGAGAACAAAAATGACACGTGACTCATGCGACAATGTTCAAAATTTTGAAACAAATTTGCCTCACAACTTTCAACATCTGAACTACATAGATTTTTAGGGACTTTTTACTGAAAGATAGACGATACTTACAGGTTGAGTAGAAATCTGAAGCATGAACAAGATAATTTAGGCTTCCAAGTATGAGGCATCATGTTGTTCAGCTAATGGCAACTCTTGAAAGTCAACTCAAGCATTAAAAATTATCAGCAGGGAAATTCTTCCATAATGTAAAGTTTAAAGTTATTTCTAAGAAAACTGCCTCGAAATTGCTCTACCTTAACTATCCATTTCTTTGTAAGGACGATGATAATATCCTGAGTTACTTCGCGTTTACTTTCCTTATGACCAAACAAAATTAGATACCGCCGAAACAAATATCAGTGCACATAAACAACCATAATATAATCGTAATATCAAGTACAATCACCACCACATAAACTAGAATAGAATCTAGATTTCCACTCGGAACCTTCATTCACACTAGGTTTTTTTTGTAAAACGCCAACTCCTCAGTTCAAAATCATGTTCTCAATTAAGACATTCAAGCACTTCACACACTAAATAGAAAAAAGAGAGGGCTTTCTCAATTTGAAGCAATTACCAGGTCAGACTGTCCCTAGCAATAGAGGTCCACCTACAGTAGACATTCGTTCTGAATCTGAGATTTCATCTTCATCCTTGTTCAAGTATGTAGACCAAGACTAGCTTTCTTGCAACCAAAACACAAGCCACACCCCTGCTTGCTGTAGCCAAAAATAGATAACTCAACTTGATTTCACTCCAATGTTCCTATAATATGGCCATAACTAATGTGATGTTTTGATACCTTTGTTAGGTAAAAGTAATAAGTACAATACTTGCATCACGCTAAAACATAGGGGGAAGCAATACTTGTGTACTGAAGAGGCTATCATATGCATGTGAACCATGAATGCTCTACAGTATCTTTCTACACTAAAGACCCTGATAGTGTCTATCATCATGAACATGTATGTACTAGTTCTCAGTCAGTAACTCAAACTGCAATGAACCTACCATAAGAAGATAATTATTCTTTCTGTATATGTCTGGCCACTAAAGATTCATTTTTTTTCACACTTTGACCTCCCAATTGATCTAAAATTTATAGGAAAACCTAATAGTTCAATATTGTACTTCATGAAATGAAAAAGATATTCTTTGGAGCATAAATTTGCACGTTTTCAACCATCGAAACAAGCATGAAATTGTCCATTAAAGAGGCACAACATACCTATGCTAGTCATATTTAAACTTAAGAGTAGGTTGTAAAAGTGGAAACTTAGTAAGGAGCATGGACAAGATAATTCCAGCTACGGCTCCACCACTTAGTCATTGAAATAAATTTGTTACTAATACTGGCGAGTTTATCAAAAAATGATACAGAAAGGAAAGACTATGGGCAACAACAAGTTTCCAAAAATCCAAAATGCAAATGGACATGCTAAGAAGCTCAAGGAAAATAGTTTTCAGAGTATACAATTGATGGCATCACAATGAGTTGATCCTTAGCTCAATTGTTTGGCGGTGTAAAGAAATTTTACCGCTACTGTCACAAAACTGATTAGAGAACCCGCATCAAGTAGAAAGAGAGAAAGAAGGAAGAGAGAAGGAGGAGAAAGAGAACGTAAAAGAAAGAAAGAGAGGGTTGTAGTTTTCTGTAATCACAGAAACCCTACACCCATTGTATTTATATTGAATATAAATTGTATATAACAATAATATCCTTATGTAAGTAAAAAAAGGAAATAAAACTCTAATAATAAAGGAAACTCAATTAAAGTAACTTAACACTCCCCCTCAAGCTGGAGCATATAGGTCACCCATGCCTAGCTTGGAACAACCAGCAACAAAAGCAGGACGAAATAATGCTTTGGTAAACATATCAGCAAATTGATCTCTAGAGGCAATGTAAGGAGTAGCAACCAACTTCTGCTTCACAGCATCACGAACAAAGTGACAATCAACTTCTATATGCTTAGTTCGCTCTTGAAAAACAGGATTCCCAGCAATATAAATGGCTGCTTGATTATCACACATCATGTCAATAGGTTGATTAATAGAAAATCCAAGCTCCTGGAGAAGAGATTTCAACCACAACAATTCAGCCACAGTATGTGCCATAGCACGATATTCAGCCTCTGCACTAGACCTGGCAATGGTAGTTTGTTTCTTACTTCTCCAAGTAACCAAATTACCACCAATAAAAGTGCAATACCCAGTTGTAGACCGTTGATCATATGTTGACCCAGCCCAATCAGCATCAGAATAACCAACCAAAGTAGAAGAACCATTAGATTTATAAATGAGTCCCTTACCAGGAGAGCTTTTAAGATATCGAAGAATGCGACATACAGCATCCCAATGAACTTTCTTAGGTGACTCCATAAACTGACTCACCACGCCAACAGCAAAAGAAATATCGGGACGTGTAACAGTAAGATAAATTAGTTTCCCAACTAGACGCCGATGTTGATGCTTGTCTTCAATTTCTTTTCCATCATCAACTCCAAACTTTTGATTTGGATCCATAGGAGTATCAACTGGCTTGGAAGCTAGTGTACCTGTCTCAGACAAAAGATCAAGAACATACTTTCGCTGAGACAAATTAATACCTTTTTTACTTCGTAAAACTTCAATTCCCAGAAAATATCTAAGAGTTCCCAAGTCCTTAATCTGAAATTGCTGCTGAAGAAAGGACTTAATCTCAAAAATGCCAATCACATCACTACCAGAGACAATTATATCATCCACATATACCACAAGAATGACTACCCCTGATTCCTTCTTGCGAACAAAAATAGAATGATCAGAATAACATTGGTGGAAACCACATCTGGAAATCACCGAACTGAATTTTTCAAACCATGCTCTTGGAGACTGTTTCAACCCATAAATTGCCTTATGTAGCCGACATACTTTACTACGATTCTCCCCCTGAGCAACATACCCAGGAGGTTGCTCCATATATACTTCTTCAGACAAATCACCATAAAGAAAAGCATTTTTGACATCTAATTGATATAATGGTCAATCGAAATTCACAGCAAGAGAAATAACAACATGAACAGAGTTGAGATGTGCCACAGGGGAAAAAGTCTCAAAATAATCCACTCCATAAGTTTGAGTAAAACCTTTAGCAACAAATCGAGCTTTAAGACGCTCGATTGAGCCATCCAGATTGTACTTGATAGTGTACACCCAACAACACTTCACCACATCTTTCCCAAGGGGAAGATCAACCAATGACCACGTTTGGCGAGAGACTAGAACTTCCATTTCCACATCCATAGCTTTCTTCCACTCAAGGCGAGACAAAGCCTCAGTGGTAGAAGTAGGAATTGTGTGAGTTTGTAATGATAGAGCAAAGTCATGTAATGGAGAAGGAAGATGTGAGAGAGACACATAACGCTCAATAGGGTAAGCCAAAGAGGATTTTTGTGTGCAAGACCGAGTACCTTTGCGAAGGGCAATAGGAAGATCGTCTGGACCAGGAGACAAGGAGGAAGATTGATTGGAGGGCATTGAAGAGTTGGAGACTGGTGGTGCCGTAGACTGCTTTCGCCGCTGATACACCTGCAAGGGAGGAGATACTAGAGACAGACTAACAGAATCTAAGGGGATTTGTTGTGGGATAGGAGGATCAGCTACAATGTCAGTTGAAAACTCTTTACCCTCAGTAGAATAGTATGGTGTGCCCTCGAAAAAAGTAACATCAGCACTAACATATTGAGTATAAGTTGTAGGATCATAACACCGATATCCCTTCTGTGTACGTGAATACCCGAGAAAAATACATTTAGTAGCACGAGGAGATAGTTTATCAGAACCGGAACGTAGGTTATGAACAAAACAGACACACCCAAAGACGCGCGGGGTAAGAGAGAATAACGGCTTGTCAGGAAATGCAACACTGATTGGTGACTGATGATTGAGGACAGTGGAAGGCATACAATTTATGAGGTAACATGCGGTAAGGACAGCATCACTCCAAAATGATTTTGGCACATTCATATGAAATAAGAGTGAACGAGCAACTTCTAGAAGGTGACGGTATTTTCTCTCGGCCACACCATTCTGCTGAGGGGTATAAGTACAACTTGTTTGATGTATAATGCCAAGATTAGAACAAAACAAAGAAATTGATTTCTGTGTATATTCTAGAGCATTATCTGTTCGCAAAATTTTCAGGGATGTATTAAACTGATTAGTAACCTCATGATGAAATAATTGAAAAACATGTAAAAATTCAGAGCGGTCATGAAGCATATAGAGCCATGTTAAACGAGAATAATCATCCACAAAAGTAACAAAGTACTTAAAACCATTTCTACTAGCAATACGGGAAGGTCCCCAGATGTCCGAATGAACAAGTTCAAGTAAAGTAGATGCACGAGAATCATTACGATTAGGAAAGGAACTACGATGATGTTTCCCAAGTTCACAAGCCTCACACTCAAGAGTAGAAATTGATTTACACTCGGGAATTATTTGTTGTAACTTAAAAAAAGATAAATGCCCTAAACGAGAATGCCATAATAGGGGGGTAATAGAACTAGCAGCTAGACCATTGGCGTCAGCAGTGGAGACACCATTGAGATAGTAGAATCCATCACATTCATGCCCTCCACCAATCATCTTCTTTGTCTGAAGGTCCTGAAAAATGCAATGAGATGGATAAAATGTAACTGAACAACTAAGAGCTTTAGTTAACTGACTAACAGATAACAAATTTAAAGGAAGTTGGGGAACATGTAAAACAGAGGACAAAGATAAGGAAGATGTAAGTAGAACAGTCCCTGATCCAACCACTTGAGTCGATGACCCATTAGCTAAAATAACTTCGGATGAAGGACTAGAATTAGTGTGGGAAGAAAATAGTTCTTGCTTACCCGTCATATGACTAGAAGCCCCCGAGTCAATGACCCAAGAGGCGTTAGGAGACAAAGTAGAGAAAGAGGCCATGTTACCTGTACGTGCAAGAGTAGCAGTGGATGAGAAATTGGAAGCCTCTAGTTGTTGGACACGTTTGATGAGTTGTGCAACCATATCATCTCGAGCCGTAGACTCAGAAGAACTACCCCCAGGTGGGAGAGATGGGTTCATGTCGCTGTAAGACACATTTCGAGCACTCCCTTCAAACATAGCAGTATTTGCAATAACTAATCGTTGAGCCCACTCAGGCTTGCCATGCTTGGCCCAACAAGTGTCAACAATATGACCGAATTTGCCACAGTGTATACACTGACGGCTGTCTCGATTAGAACTTTGTCCATTATGTCCACCACCACGACTATGATTTCCCCCGAAACCACGACCTCTATTGGAAAATCCACCACGACCACGACCACCACTACCAGCCACAAATGCTGAATTGTCTTTAGATGAAGTAGAAGACGGAGGGACAATGCGCTGAATTCGACAAAATGCTTCATTCATAGAAGGAACTCTCTCTCCAGCAAGAAGCTGACTCTTCACAGGCTGTAAGTCAGCATTCAAGCCAGATAAAAATTTGGCCACTTGAAATTCAGATCGTTGTGTCTTTAGTCTCTCAAGATCAGTAGTGATAAAGATTGAGTTCTTCCCACATACCTTTCAAAGCACTATAATATTCTCCAAGAGACTTGTCTCCCTGTTTAAAATTAAAAATCTTCTCATATAGTTCATAAACTCTAGACATATTTTTGTCTTGTGAGTAACTCTCCATAAGATCATCCCACACTCCTTTAGCAGTTGTGTGGAACATGACATTAGCAGCGATGGATGGTTCCATGCTATTCCATAACCACACCAGAAGTGTATCATTCTCTCTCATCCAACCATTATAGTCTCTAGAATTTTCATCAGGAGGGTCTGTGGTAAGATAATGAAGTTTCCCTTTGGCATTAATATAGACCTTCACAGCTTGGGCCCATAACAAGTAATTGGAGGATCCATTTAATTTAATAGTGGTAATTTGAACGTTGACACTATCTGTAGAAGCCTTAGTATCACTCATGATGATAATCTCAATATAAGTATATCTACCACTAATCAAGGAGGCTGAAACTTTAGTGCAAGTAACAAAGCAGCAACGCTAATGTATAATTAGATGTAATTGGCTCCATCAATTAACCAAAGGGATGCTGAAAACTCATAAATAGAGACTGCTGTATAGAAGAAAATATCTGACCAGAAATCTTGATTCAAATAATTATATGTTTGACGGAAAACCAGCAAGACTAGTCAACCATAATCAATAGAATACTCTGATTCTTGAATCCACTGATCAGCAAGTGTTGTAATCCATGTTCATAAACCGAACCTGATGAATCCGATATCTTCTGATCTCATATGTATCGAGACTTGAAGAGAAAACAGATAAAAATTGCAGCTTTAGGTGGCTACGCACCAGAGAAGAAGTAGAGTTACTAGGGGACTCTCAAACCAGCAATATGATTAAGTAATCAGATAGTTAGACCCGCTCTGATACCATGTCACAAAACTGATTAGAGAACCCGCAGCAAGTAGAAAGAGAGAAAGAAGGAAGAGAGAAGGAGGAGAAAGAGAACGTAAAAGAAAGAAAGAGAGGGCTGTAGTTTTCTGTAATCACAGAAACCCTACACCCATTGTATTTATATTGAATATAAATTGTATATAACAATAATATCCTTATGTAAGTAAAAAAAGGAAATAAAACTCTGATAATAAAGGAAACTCAATTAAAGTAACTTAACAGCTACCAAAGGAGGAACTACAGTATGGGGAATGCAGCAAATCTTCTCATTCTCCATCTCTAGGTGTAAGGTAGAGTCTAGATGTGTATTTTCACTGGGTTAGTGCTTTGGAAGTGAGAATGAGACAACCAAGCAAAAGTGGCACTACTAACCCATTAGGGTCATCAAATGCACATTCCTTAACTAACATTCAAGTACAAGGCACCAACTGTCAACACAACTTTTACAGTTATGTTAAGGCAGAAAGTACAACATCCTTTAAAATTGCAGGCATGAAATAGGATGTATATGCATATAGGAGGAAAAACTATGCTGCCACTCCTCACGCTGATGAGGAGAGCATATACATAATAGGAAGAACAAAAGAATAAATGTTTTTAAAACCGGACTAGTGGTTCAACCAGTCAAACTAGTAGAACCATGCTCTGACAGTTTGACCAGTTGAACCAATTGCATGTGATGTTGTCTAATAAAATACAAATTTCCTAAACAAAAGAAGCCCAGTTCACTCGGCAAAGCTGCTTAAGCACAAAAGACAGGGTTCTTGTTCTCGATAAAATCATTCAAATTTTTAATAGACTAAGTCGATACGGTCAATAAATAAATTATCCACCACAAAATGAAGCAATAAGACACCGAAGCAGATGGTTGGCATGCCTTTTAGTTACAAGAGGTTGGAGTTCCAAACCCCAACCCAACTTCAACACCCTTCCTTAATGTTTTTGGAAGGCCTAGAATTGGTCCAGACTAGTTGACAGGTTTGCTGGGTTACCAGTTGACAAGTACACATGGTTACTTGTTCGACAGGGTGGATACCACCAGTTGTTGACCACTATTGTTTCCGCTGTGAAACCAGACTCAAAAGAAAAGCACAATATCCTAATTTTTCCTTTTTGCCATCAATGTCTTAAATTGGGAATTGACATGTATAGGAACAAATAGAACTCAGGAGCATCCTATATTTCTCACAAGGAATCATTATGCAAACTCTAGATCCATAAGTTACCTTCAATTGGTCCAACTCCCAATTAATTGCACAAGAGTTTCCTGAAATATGCATAAATGGAACGTCACTGGTTTGCAAGATCATCATCCAGGCATCTCTCAAGTTTTCACAAGCATCATTCATCTTATTTAGCAGCATAACAATTTGAAGTTCCTGTTTCCAGCGTAATATATTAGCCACATCTACAAATAAGGGATTTAACATATGATATACCTAGCTTTTACCTTTTATAGAGCTAAATCCACATGATAGTAACTAGGAGGGATGCACAACAAGATCGATTCCAAAGACCTTCCCTACTTCACATTGCTTGAATCATTCATAAATCACCTCGCCACTGTTATATTGTTTGTAACATCTAACAAAGACTATTTGGAAGGAGATATAATCTGTAAACCCAATTTCATGAGTTTGATTGGATGAAGCAAATTCAGAGCCATCCTGTATTTGTACTATTCTCTAGAGAAAATGGTAGTTTCAGATTAAAGGTATATACCTCATAGAAGGATAGTGAAAAGGGAATGTATCTAGTGAATGCTGAAACAGACATATGAGGGAATTGTGACAATAAATTCATATCAAGATTTGTTTTTAAATAGTAAAAAAAGGCATCTTGATAGCTTCCTTGAACTGTAATGATTAAATCATTCCCTAATCTAAACATGCGGCACTGTTTTTCCATACACAATGATCATAAGCTAAACAGAAAGCCCAATCCGACAAGATCACCCAACTTAAGTTCCAATTACATTGTCAAGTAATCAACCTGAGACCAAATACACAACACTAGAATATTAAGAAGAGGGTAAGTGAAAATCATTGTTGACTACAAAACCCAGAAGACAACACCCCACCCCCAAAGGTTTCCCTATCTTGTTCTCCTTCTAACATTATGGTCTCATAGTTCTGGCTACTCAGGCGAGGAAATGAAAAATATTCGTACAATTTTTTGGTAATAGGAAAATGGATAGAAAGATCAACAAACTCAAATAATTGATGAGTTGGATAACACCAAAAACCAAAGACTGGCAATGTTCACACAGTCCAATTTTGAATCCGGGCAATCATACTCAAACTCCCGTTATGCATACAATGAGATCAAGAATTTCACATTCGGTACACACATCGGCAATGAGGACCAAACTTGAAAGGGGGAAAAATGAATCACTTCAAACAGTAGATACCAGCAACGTTTTGTCCCATAATTCATATTTCTCCCACAGAGGTGGCATGGGTAAGAACACTTATGCATGGCAAACTAGATATAGCATTAAAGAGAAGAATCTACAATAAAAGAGCAATAAACGACACATTCAGATACGAACTTCTATGCAAGAACAAGATTCTATTGCATCTCGCATTTCTAATTCTTTCGTTAATACCCTGTTCCATCTGTTGAAATTCCTCTGCAAGTGTCCTTCGCAAATATTCACCATCCCAAAACCTCCAAGTTGCAGTAATTCTCTGGCACAATAATGCGTGTAAGACGTCTTGCTGACCTGACCTGACATAATAAATAAAAGCAGAAAGCGCAAGAAATTAAACTTCATTTTTAAAAAAGTGAGACCTTACAATCTAATGAGAAAAAACAATCAACCCATCTATTTTAACCCTCGTTACCATTTGGATAATTGAAATAATGTTGTACCAACAAAAACCAGGGTTGACGACCAACAAACCACCCCAACTTGAGTCAATCTTATCTAGTTGAAGTGTTGAAGTGCTCAAAGTATTTATGAGGACTGTAGCAAGATGATCTGAAATGAAGAACTAACCTACAAACCAGGAGTCATTTACCATTGCACATCATCAGTTTAGCAACTACTGTGGACACGCTGCTAGAACGTATGAAAACAATACTAGGCTCGACAGCATATCATTCTGACATGTAAAGCACGACCAAGTTCCATTACACCATGGTATTAGAATTCTCTCGCCTACAAATGAATCGCACAACCCAGTGAAGGCCTACCAAAATAGCTTCTAGAGTACATGAAAGCAAATACCAAGTTGACCATATTTCAGAGTATCCATGGAATACTAAGCTGACCAACCTTCTCACTTCGAAGCAACTACAAGGGGAGACTGTCCACAGCCTCTGCCAATTGACATTGCCTTCGAGTCCTTCTTGACCATCACTAGCCAATTCTTCTTTGGATTCCACTCCGTCTTCACCTGCCAATCAGAAATCTAGCAAACTTCAGAAACTCAACTTGGAACAATCAAGTCAACTGCCCATTAGGTCACAAAAGAACACTAGGAGCTGAACCTGAGAAGCCAGTGATTTATCGAACTAAAGCTGAAATAGGAGGACGGCACACTGTGGTCCTTCGCTAGTCTCCATAGCTAAAGCTCCGTGAGCAGTCGAAAACGCAACATTAGCACTAGAACAAATCGCAAGGATGCGAGCTGAAAGAGGGCTTGTGAAGGATAGAGCTCAAACCTAAAGGAACGCTCGAGCCAGTTGAAGAGTGAGAGGATGAGGAAAGTCCACTTGAATCCTAGAGTAACATGTGGGAGAGAAAATAAGGAAGATAGAGAGACTTGATCACAGGAGTGGAGGCGGACATTTTCAGCTCTACAAAGCTTCTGTTAAACATAAGCAGGGCAATGTGGGATGACAACATGCAAACAACCTTTTACCATTCCAAGTATGCATTGAGCTCCTGATCCTTCTATGATTTCGATTTATTTTAGAAGTTCCTTGCGAAAGCTCTCTCAGATATTTCAGCATTTTCATCAACCAGTGAAAAATCGAATCCTGCCAGTGAGTCAGATGAAATCATTCCAGCAACTAACATCAACGAACTAGTAATAATACTCTGAAGTTTACAAATCTCTATTTGTCAAACTCAATATTCCTTTTGAGCTCTTTGGATCCAACTAATGGGGCATCTAATATCATCACCCACAGAAGCTTTGATCAAATTAACATAGTGAATTCAACTCAAGTTGCTTGCTTTTGTGGGACATAGTTTGATTCTTTTCCTTATCATTACATGGGATTCATGCATTAGAATTAATGCAAGGCAGTTTTCAAATGGCGTATAGGATATCGAAAAGTTTCCTCAAGAAACTTATACAGATGCCTCATGTCTTTTACTTTTCAGCAAGTAAATGAACTAACAAGAGCTTATGCACAATATAAGGAATTTATTTTACAGTACAGACGATTATGTCAAAGGACATTGTAGTAATGTCTTGCTTAGCTCAAAAATTCAAGTATATGACAGATGGCTTCACCAACTCTACAAACATCAAGATGCATTCTCTGGGATAATCTATTATTAGCCTTGGAGTAGGTATATTCTGGATTCAAACCAAATGAACAAGGATCCATAGTCAATAAAATTCGAATTGCAATTTTCTAGATCGATCCAAATAATTCACAATGCTTTTGCTTCTTCCCTGTTTATTAATTCACTCACAGCCACACCACTAGAACAAGAGCTTGTTCTTGCATTTAGCATTTCTAAACTGATACGATTACTTTAATCAGCCAATGCAGACAGTTCTGTGAAATAAAATGTGTGGAACTCAATGGTTGATGCCAAGGGATGCCCTGTCAACATGCTCCATTTGCACCGTAAATTAACTCTTAAGCATAACTTAGAAACATGCAGTCATGAGCTACATGGTAAGGGCAGAGCAAACTAAAACCTCAATTAGGAGGACCGCCCTATAGGGTCCTTCATTTTTCATTTCTCGACCTACATAATGACCTTTGGCATGCTATCAGATACCTGTATACATCAGTTTTTATGCACTACTTCCAGCATTCCCAGAATCAATCAAACGTTGAGAATCTTTATTTTCTGCATAGGATGAAGGATCTTACCCGAAAACTAATGACAAATGATGCACTTAGAAAGCCTTTTCCATCTATTTCCCTTACTCTTACTGGCATGATAAGCAAAATCTTGTTGCCAAAGCACACAACAATTTCCATGGACATCTCCCCTCAATTCCTTGAATTCAAGTAAGGAGACAATGATGACACTGTCAGCTAGGAAATAATAATGACAAGATCATAAATCTTGAAAGATATTGGGAGCAGGAAATACAAATGAAAATTGGAGAGTAGATCTCAAAAGAACAAAGGTAACTTACCTACTTTATGTACCTTTGATAGTAAAGGGGGATTATTTCCATTATGGTGACCATTTCGACTCACCCGTATAGTTTGCTGAATTGTCTGATTCATCTGTCATTTCGCTATTTTTAAGCTCATAATATCGATAAATCCGAGTTCCGGATAATTCTGGAATTGTTTTGAGTGCCTTGCATCCGATGATATTCAGTTCCTGCAACTTTAACCTATCAAGGCCTTGAATTTCGACCAAGTTTGTGCAGCCTCTAGCTTTTAATATGTCCAGACTCTCGGATTTTGGAAGGGATAGCCTTTCCATTGAAGTGCACCCAGAGATATCTAGCCTTTCCAAACTCTTGGATTTTGGAAGGGATAGCCTTTCCATTGAAATGCACCCAGAGATATCTAGCCTTTCCAAATACTCCAAACTATGAAGACCTTGAATTTTGGCTAAGTTTACGCATTCTTTAGCTCGTAATTTCTTCAGCCTCCCAGATTTTGGAAGGTTTAGCCTTTCAATTAAAGCGTACTTGCAGATACCTAAACTTTCCAAATACTCTGACCCATCAAGGCCTTCAATTTCCGCTAAGTTTTCACACTTTGTAGCTTTTAATTCCTTCAACTTCCCAGATTTTGGAAGGTCTAGCCTTTCAATTGAAGCGCACCTTTTGATAGCTAGCCTTTCCAAGTACTCCAACCTATCAAGGCCTTGAATTTCGGCTAATTTGTCGCAACTTTTAACTTTCAATATCTTTAGACACTCGAATTTTGGAAGGTCCAACCGTTTGATTGAATCACAGTATGAGATAATCAAGCTTTCCAAATATATCAATTTGTCAAGAACTCGAACTTCAAGTAGATTCTCACAAACGAAGGCCTCTAAATACCTTAGATGGACAGACCGTGAAACGTCCAGCATTTCGATAGATTCACATCTAGAGACTACCAAGAGTTCCAACCTGAAGGGTGTGTTTAGGGATTGTGGTGATTCCGATTCTTCAATGTCCGTCGGTTGGGAGCATTCTAAACTCTTTAATTGCGTTGATGGAAGCTCCTGGATGCACTGGATAAATCCGCAATCGTCAAGTCTTAGTTCCTTGAGATGGGCTAGGTGGGAAGGCGAAGGCAATTTGCAACTTCGACAGGTTACGCCCAAATCTGTTAAGCCGGAAGGAAGGTCCGGCAGCGATTGGAGCTTTTCGCACTTTTTAAAATTAAGGCGTCGTAGGGAAGAAAGATTACACATGCTTTCTACCAGTATCCCTTTCAGATTCATGCACCATTCAGCATTTAACTCTCGGAGCTTTCTCAAACTCCCAATACCACTGGGTAATTCTTTTATACCACTGTAAGAAATATCTAGAATCTCTAGATTCTCCAAAGACCATATGCTATCTGGTAATGCATAAAGGCGTGTAACATCGTATAATTTGAGCTGCTGCAGTGATTTTAATTTACCTATTTCTGCTGGAAGCTCCTTGAAACCCTGACAATGTGATAGCTCCAAGCGAAGGAGGGCCTTCATGTCTCCAATTGAAGAGTTAATTTGCTTTAATCCATCACACGAATCGAGGATGAGAACCTCTAACTTCTCAAAAGCTGAGAGGAAGTCAATATTTTTCAAGGATCGACAATATGAAAGGTCTAGATATTTAAGCTTCTCTGCCATCTACCCACAACAAAAAAAAAAAAAAACAATAATGATCGTCGATGGGTGAGTCTAGAGTCACTATGATTCAAAAGAAAGCATAAAAGGAGAGGAAAAAAAAGACTTTAATTCTTACCTTTAAAAAACTCCATCCTTCCCATTTCTCATTTATCTTACTTCTTCGCAATTCGAGTACAGCTAATTCCTCTACGCAAAAATTGTTTACTTCAAAATTAGCAGGACAATATGGCCATTGAAGCCATCTTAACTCCTCCATTGAATCCTTAAAATCTCCACTTAGATGTGCCCCATCTAGGTGAAGGAATCTTAGACTCGTCAAATTCTTGAATTGTTTTTGTGCGTAAATTCTGCCATCTGGCCTAGCTATTTTGCCAAAGCCTTCTGAGTTGCCTCCACTAAGATTAATCCCCTTAATCTTGTCCGTTCCCTATAAATAAGAATCAAGAGTCATTAGTACTATATCCAACTAAAGTAATCAAATATCATTTGTTCATTTTGTGATTGATGTGCATTAATGCATTCACGAGACTAGCAATATGTAGATATGATTTTTCTTTTTACGCCCAATAAACAGTATTTATAAAGGCTAACAAAGTGAAGGATGTCAACTTCCATTTCGAAATTTGGCCATATGCAGTCAGATCTTAAAAGGAATTATGATGTAATGGCTTGTATAGAGTAAAAACTTTACAACTTGTAATCTTCTTCTTTCTGGTAATGTAGCTTCATTATCATAATAGTTAAGACATGCGTGCATCTAATCAAATTGCAAAGTGCAAAATCAAAATTTGACTTGTCGATTTTAATAGAATTATCCTTTTTCTCTTGGAACTTTCACAAATGCAATAACAATCACATACTAAATTATACAAAATAGAATTTGAGTAATTATCTCTCGGGACTTTTTATGATGAAAAAGTAAAACATTTCTCTTTAAGTACGCTTGATGATGTACATATACATGTATACACATGCATATATATTATATTTAAGGAATTTCTGTTCCTATCTTATTTGGTAAGTTTTAAATCAGTCCTTGTCTTTATGAATATTGGTAAATGGAATTCCTAATGTGGTATTACATAAAATTAGTGTCCCTTTCATTTTCCACTATGAAATAATGACTAAAAATTTCATGAGAAATGCGGGCATCGTTAGCCCTATTATCTTAATGTTAACATCTATAGAATATAATTCTATGATTTATACATCCTAAGTAGTTATGATTTATATAAAATAACATCAGAATCGCACAGTGCACCACCAGAAAAAAGGGGAAAATAAAAGACGGAAATCTGACGACAAATTCACCCTCGCCAGTCGCCACAGCCAAAACGCATTTTACACACCTAGAAAAAAGTCATCGGAGAACAAGCAAAATTGACATGGGTGAAAGGACAAATAAAAGCAAGACAAACCCCAGAAGCAGCGCGTCGGCGAGCAAAACTTACCTCAGCACAGATTCGGTGTTATTAAGGAGACTTCTAGCAAAAAACAATTAGGTTAGAAAATTAGAAAGAAAACTCATTTTTTATTTTGACACATTCATAACACTTCAAAATGGAAATAACCGTTCCGACTACTCCAAAAGTCAGAACGGAAGGGCGCAAATGAAGACGCCACGAGATCCCGGCTGAACTGTTTTTGATGAAAATATTAATTTCTTGCCATCGACTCTAATAATTGAAATAACCATAAAAAGACTTGTTTGGTGCAACTTTTACTCTTCATCTTTTGTTTTTTTTTTCTCAAGAGCATGCACTTTGGCATTTTTTTTTAGTGGTATATCCCTGAAACTTGTTGACACGCCCAATCGTACATGAGTTTTTTCATAGTTTTCTGGAATTTGAGCAATGTTTTGTCTTTTGACGGAAGAGCAAGATATCTAATTTTGGTTTTTTTATTAGTTGCGGCGAGCAATCTATCTCGCCCTCTGCTTCAGCCTGTCTATTACTTGCCAATATCTTGGGAGTACTTGTTAAGTAACCAGGCTGAAAAAATAAATGATAAGAAGTGGTTTTTATTAAAAGTATTAATTTTACATAATATGAGAACGTGAAAATCGCGTGTTAAGTAACCTGGCTAAAAAAAAAAAAAACCTCTATATTAAGTGGTTTTTATTAAAAGTATTTGACTTAACATAATATGAGAACGTAAAAATTGCAGTAGTCATCTTAAAAGAAAAACAAAGATTCCGTGAAGAGGGCCATTTATCAAATGAAAAAGTCATATGTAGAATTCAAGATTTCACTGATTAATATATCAAACAAGAGATTGAATATGTATATATATTGCAACGGACACTTAATTTTATATGATAGGGAATATTAATATATGAGAGATAACCCACAAAAGGAAATACTTTTTAAAAGAGAGCAACCTCCCTACTTTCTAATCACGTCAATGAAACATTCGAGGGCAATGGTAGTGAAGCTTCTGATTCCACTAGAGCAAGCACTAAGTAGTTGACCAACATTACTCTTAACCGTAGAACATGGACTAAATGAGAAAAAGAAACCAAACGGTTACCTTATTATGCTTTAGCACTCTCTGGACTTCCTCGTAGTCCCATAACCTGCTGCGGTACCGAGGCTCTTGGTTTTCCTCGCGAACTATTTCCCTACCAAGATCTCTCAATTGGTCATGCATTCTGAGTACATGATCATCTTCAACTTTTATCAATGACATTAATATCAATACTTCAATTCCCTCATCTGGGACAAAGCCACAAGCGTCCCACATGTAGGATACGATATTCTTGCTAGTGCCGATGAAAAAACAAGCAATATCCAAGAAGATTTGTTTTTGGTTATAGTCTAATGCTTCAATACTTATCCTTAACTTCTCTTGCACTTTCTTATGAGGCACTTTTCTTAACTTTTCTATTGTACCTCCCCAGAATGCTGGCTTTTTTGTGCCCAATAATGAACCTAAAACCTCAAGGGATAAGGGAAGCCCTTTGGTGATGGATATGACTTCACGAGTGAGGTCCTCAAACTCCTTTGGAGGAGAGTCCTTTCGAAATGCATGTCTGCTAAACAGAATCAAAGATTGATTGTTATCCAATACCTCATGTTCATAATTGTGGTCCACCCTAGCTTCTTCAAGAACCCCCTTGTTTCTGGTGGTGATAATGATCGTACTTCCCAAAGAAAACCAATCATGGTTACCAGCCAAACATCTCACTTGATCAACATCATCCACATCATCAAGAAGAAGAAGGACCTTTTTATCTTTAAACCTGGAGGAGATGAAATTAATCCCTCCATTCTTATCATGAACTGCATTTTCTTGTTTCGATAGATCAAAGATTAACTGATTTTGTAAGTAATGTACACCATGCTTCCATGATTCCCTTATATCAGCAATGAAGCTACGATGCTCAAATTGATTGGATAGCTCATTATAAATGGTTTTAGCAAGAGTAGTTTTACCAATGCCTCCCATTCCATGTATGCCAACAAATAGACGGGCATGAGACTTATCATCTAGAAGTTCCATAACGTTCTTCACATGACTATCAATTCCAACCAAATTCTCAGAAATAATCAACTCAAACTTTTTCTTCAGTTCACTCAACACTTTTTGAACAACCGATTTCACCAACTCTGCTTCAGACCTAAACCTGTCCAATGTGACAAGAGTTCAAATATGTGGCAACAATAATTTTATATTGTTTATCTATTGAGAGTGTCATAATAAATGAATTCGGGATAAATTGAAAACATTTAAGAATCGTGTTTGTCACACCTCCATATATTATCTTATATGCTAAGAATAAAGTTTGAGAAATGCTTGTGGTCGTTTCACATGGCATGCCCCCTTCTACTATTACTCCGACATAATTTATTAAATTAGAAGAAACTTGAGGGCATCACTTACAAACCTTGAATACTGTATATGTTATGAATTTGAAACAAATTTTAGACTTGTTGTTTGTTAAAGATATTAGGGATGACATTGACGTAACTTTGAAAACTTTCTAGAGCTTTTGAATAATCAAAAATCCAATAAGCCAACCTAGTATGAGAGTCAGCAATCAATCAATAAACAAGTCATAACTTTTGATGTGAGACGATTTCAACTGCTGTAATACCAATCCAAAAAGCAGTTCAAATTGTGATATTGTGAACAACTTGAATGCAATCGAGGGGATTTTTCCTTGTTTGCACAATCCTACACGATTGCAAGTTTCCACTTGTGTTATCATTATAGATTGGTGTTCTTATCATTTTTCATTGCTCTAGGGATGATAAGTTCTTGTACTTTGTTTTCCTTTTGAGTAACTATGTTCTTTGATTTTAATTCATCTAGGTAGACGAATAATTTTTTCCCAAAAAAAGAACATTGATTCAATATATTTAGGTGTATGAGATAGAAATTACTTGCTGAAGATAGGAAATGCATTGAAAATTATTCAAACAAATATATAATATAAATAATCCCCTTTTCCTTTTTTTTTTCTATCATCATATATAACTAATGAAACATTTCTTTTGTAAAATAATTTTAATAGCAACTAGTCAACAATATTAATGATTTAATAAATGTAACTTGAGAAGATAAAGAATTATGCCTTTGACAATCACTATGCACAGTATATGATGTTACAAGCTCTAAATAAAAATCACCAATAAGTTTTACTATTAATCTCAAACAAATATGACCGACCAAAAAAAAATCTCAAATAAATATGTAATTAGAAAAGTTTCTGACGATGACTAGCGTGACGTACACTATAAACATGAAAAAAAAATGGCACAATGTTACAAAATCTTTGGATATAAGAGTAAAAACTCAATCAAAAAATCTTAGCATTCAAGTGAATGGGATCATACCAATAAAATCTATAAGTAGATTTGTCAATATCATTAAAGCAAAACACTAAAAAAAAACAAAGAATAATTTATCAAACTCACGCTTCGTAGGATCTTACTACCAACATGATCTTTCTGTTTATATATATAGAACGAAAATGAAGCGGGTGAGAATCAGAACAACCAGTAAGCACCCGCACATATTAAAAGAAAGTAGAGAATGCCTTGGCGAGAATTTTTACCCATCGGCTTCGTATCCTTTCAAGTTGCAGACTTCAAGGAGTGATTGCTTCCATTTCTCCAAAATCACTGGGTCGAAAGAAGACCTCTGAAGCAAACGCTTCACACGCTCATCAATTGCCTTTCCAAAACTCCCGATTTGATGTCTCACATCAGCTGGTTTCACTTTGTAGAATATAGGTAGCACCATCTGCCCATTATTATTCTTGCGCTCCATTATTTGAACCAGTTCATCCAAGCACCAACTGCTTGTACCATAATCCACAGAGAAAATGGGGATCAGGACCTTACTATTCGTGATGGCTGTCATGAGCTCTGGTCTGATGTCCTCGCCTTGGCAAAGCTCATCATCATCTCTGAAAGTGTGAATTCCGGCTCTGAGGAGCGCATCGTAGAGGTGATCGGTGAAGCCATGTCGAGTATCTGGGCCTCTGAAACTCAAGAACACCTCGTAGCACTTTCCATTCGATGCACTATTGTTAATTTCTGTCGGAGACGAACCAGATCCAACGAAATTAGTTTCCGTCAGCACAGTCATCGAACCAGATGCACCAGTATCAACATCCTCTGCATTTCCACTCGCATTAGTTTTCCTCTTCTTAATGAGACGATGCATTTCGGCCTCTGACTCTGCCATTGAGTTGAGCTTTCAAGCCCTAACGGAGAAAAAAACCAGAATGCCCCTCAGAAAACAGGAAATGCCTTCTTGCCTCTTCTATTGTGGTCTGTTAAAATTTCAATACACAGGAAGCGGTGGATTTGTTCGGAAGATGAAAAGCGTAGAGAGACTTATGACGAGGCTGTGACAGGGATTTGCAGGAGAAGATGAAAGATGGGGGAGAGAGAGAGAGAGAGTCCTGTCCGATATTTTCCATACGAGTGCTCGGAATATATAAAAACATCAAAGTGTCGGGACAATGAAGAGTCCCCTGCTTAGTCCATTGCTTGCACCGTCGAACCGTCCATTTCTTTTTTTCATTTGTTTTCCATAAGAGAAGGTATTTTTGTTAATTATATTTCAGCTCTTGATTCCACTTAGGAATTTTTTTGGTCGATATGGAATTTACCCTCTTACTTTAAGCCTTTTAAATATTATACCATCAAACTGATAAACTTCATTTTAATACTGAAATGTCGTATTACAACAATCACTTATTCTAAAAAAATTATGTTATTTAGGTGTCGATAATCACAAATATTATCAAATTGCTATATATATTTATTTATTTTATACCCGAGCACAATGAGAATAATATCTTTTTGGTTCTTGTTCTACCTTAATTTTCCCTTCTTTTTTTCTGTCAAACTTTAATTTATCCTTCAAATCTCATAAATAAATCCAAATGCCTTCTTGCTTTTGCTTTTCTTTATCATACATATATTTTTTTTATTGGTTTGATTTATCTGGTTGGCACGCACCAATAAAATTCAAGCGATGCCTTCGTGTGGTGGAAGTTTCAATGCAGTGGAGAATCCAAGGCAATCCTACCTGGGAAGAAGATAACATGTGAGCAAGTTTTGGTGCACAGGGATGAAAAAAATAAAACCAAAAATAAAAGAGAATTTGCTATTATGATACCGTAAATTAGAATGGTCGATTCCATGTCTGATCCTATCCACGAATCGAGAATTGAGAACTGAACTAATTATTACTTTTTGGAACCAGGGCCGGAGCCTATCTGATCTAGTAAAAACGGGTCACTAAAAACGAAACCTCACGGTTAGCCTTAGATCTAAGAAGAAGAGAAAATAGATGAGGCCTAATACCTAAATCTTACTTCTTTATGTGAAAAAATAATACTTTCGGCATGAATGCAGGCCCCGCAATCAGAACCTTTTTTTCCTTCGTCCTAGAACATTAACGAACTATGAAAGACACGTGTAGTGATTTTTATGGCATTGGATAACAGTTTTACATCATCTAATTCATTTAGATCATAATATTAGTTAAGGATATAGTGAATTTTTTGAGAGAGCACAAGAAATTCTCAAGTTTTCAGTTTTATATTTGTATAAATAGATAATGTTTAGAACTTAAATAAAGTTTTTTTAACCATAGAAACTTAAATAATTCTAACTCCACAAAGTTTTTTTGGTCAAAAAGGTCCACAAAATTTATAGAGCTATGTCCTTACGTACATAGTATCAAAAGTAGTCTCATCTTTCGGATTATTATCATTTTTAGAATAAAGTACTTAATTTCAAATATGTTGAGTATATATATATATATATATATATATATATATATTTATTTATTTATTGAAATCAATAAATTTGAATTACTTTCTTTAATATTATGAAATGGTCATGCTCTTAAGATGATTTTATTACTGTGTTTGGACAAAATGATAATCTAGAAGGATACAAGCTCCTATGTACACGCTTATACGGTGATTATATGCACAAACGTTCTAAGAAAGTAAACTTTTGATCATCATATTCTTGTGAATTAGATTTTAATCCTAATATATTATTTTAGCAACA
This sequence comes from Eucalyptus camaldulensis, assembly GCA_019915185.1. NCBI lineage: Eukaryota > Viridiplantae > Streptophyta > Magnoliopsida > Myrtales > Myrtaceae > Eucalyptus > Eucalyptus camaldulensis. The sequence continues at coordinate 9,218,056 of JAHSVA010000013.1, read as the reverse complement.
AAACTAATCAAAAACATATTCAGTAGATTGATTAAATGCTTTATTAAATGCTTTTGACCCTTGAAGAAATTAAATTTGTTTCCCTAGATAATCTAAATCAATCACATATTTGTGTGCCCTTTTTTGCTAGTGAATTGGATTAGTGAACTAATATAGGTGGACCAATTCCCACTTTTCTGATCAAACACGATTTCGTTTTGGATAAAATTTTCCATGTCATTTTTTTAACGTGGATTATTTAATGCCACGTCAAACAAGTAACAATATTTTTTAGCGTAGGATTAATGAGGTAAATTTGAGATGGGTTATTGATTTTTTTCAGATAAAAAAATGTCCAGGCATATTTTGGATTAGACATTAAATTTTGAATATTTCAGAGAAAAGAATTGGGAGTAGATTTACAACTGAATCCAAAGTTAAAGATTTTTTTTTACATAAAAGTTCTGGGGTAGAATTAAAATTGGAGTTGATTTGAAGTAACATTTTAATAAACAAGCTCCGATAAAATTTTGATACCCATATAACGGTGGATTTGTTGGGAAGATGAAAAGTGAAAAGAGACTTTGGACGAGTCTTCATTGAACTTAGTCCATCGCATGCACTGTTGAACTTTCCTTTTCCTTTCCTTTTGTTAAGTTATTTTCCACTGAAAATGGTATTTTTATTGAATATATCTAAGCTCTTGATCCCACTTATAAATTTAATCCCTCTCACTTTATGCTTGTTAAATATTATACTATTAAACTGATAAAATTCGTTTCAATATTTATAAGTTTAATGAGATAAGACGTGTCAAGGATAACAAAAAATTATCAACATGCTATATATATTTATTTTGTACCTAGCACAATGAGCAGAATTTCTTTTTTGCTCTGGTTATGCCTTAATTTCTCCTTCAAATCTCATAAATTAATCAAAATGCATTTTTGCTTTTGCTTTATTTTATATATATTTCTTTATCGATTTGATTCATTTAATCCAATGAGTTGGCATATATCGATAATTCAAATTTGCCAAGCTAGATATAAATACATAATTCGTTGACCGGGAACCTCGACTATGCATTTATAGCCGTTGCCTTAATGTTGGGGAAGTTTCAAAGGACAGGAGAATCCAAGGCGATCCTTCCCGGAAGAAAATAACATGTGAGCAAGTCTCGATGCAAAAGCAATGAAACAAATAAAACCAAAAATAAAAGAGGACTACTTTATTTATTTTATCCATAGAAAGTGGTCATAAAGCGTCAAGATATTTGGTGCACCATTGCACTTTCCTTTGCTTTTTTTTTTTTTTTAAATTTATTTTCCATCATAAAACTTACTTTTGTTGAATATATTTAAACTCTCGATCCCAGTTACAAATTTAACTTGAATCAGTTAGGTATTACCATATCAAACTGATGAATTTCATTTCACTATCGAGATGTTGCATTATCAACGATCACTTAAAACCCACTATATATATAAAGACTTCAGATGATTATAAACCCAAAAAAAGTAAGAAGGAAAACTCTAGTGACTTGATATCCTATATACTTGTAGGAGTCTTTGCATTTCTCCCTTTGTTGTTTCTTGGACAAACAAAAGGGCAGCCAATAGCATTGAATTAGACCCAACGAAGAACCAACCGAAACGACTTTCAATGACACACAATTTTTTACACACATTTACCTTAATTTTGCTAGTAATTGAATACGATGGCAAATATAATAAGAAGATTTTCTAAATATATAATAAAACATGGACAGTGAATTGCAATCCACCTGAACAAGACACGTGCAGATGCATAAATCACTGATAATTTTATTATTTCTTGGACTAACCAAAGAGCAGCCAACGTTGAATAAGAATTAGTATTGAGGATAGATATTTCTATAACCATCACTACCTATCTTTTATGGTGGAGATCGCTTTGAACACATCAATGCTCTGCATATTTTGTCTTTCCTCTTGTCTAATTTATTTTCCGAGTAGACTTTTCAACTCCAAGACAACTCTTTTTAGTTCCTTTGCACATTTCTTTCTTCCTCGCTCCAAATTTTTATCTTTCCCTTGTTGTCACTGCTTCCCTCACATGCCTATCACATGGTTTTGCAGGAGAAAATGAAAAGTGGAGAGAGAGAGAGAGAGAGAGAGATTTGTCTAATCCAATATTTTCCACACAAGTGCTCAAAATACATAAAAACATACAAAGCGTCAAGACGACAAAGAAGGCACGCTTAGTCCACCGCCTACACCGACAAACTTTCCTCTTTCTTTTGTTAATTTATTTTCCGTCAGAAAAAGTGTTTTTCGTAAAACATTTTTAAGCTCTTAATCACACTTAAGAATTTACCCCTATTATTTTGAGCTTGATATATATTATACAGTCAAACTGATAAATTTTATTTTAGTACTAAAATGAAAATTAACGATGATTTATTCTAAAAAATTATGTTATCAAAGCGTGTCAAGGATTATAAAAAATTATCAACACGCATAAATGTGTATATTCATTCGGTATCATAACACAATAAGAAGAATTTATTTTTTACTTAGTTCCATCTTAATTTCTCCTTCAAATCTCATAAATAAGTCAAAATTTATTTTCGCTTTCGCTTCCACTTTTGCTTTTACTTTATTTTATATGTATTATTGATTTAATTTATCTAATCCAATCCGTCGGCATGCATCTATAATTCAAACTTGTGGAAGTAGATATAAATTAATAATTCACTGACCGGGACCGCATTTATGGTCGTCGCCTTCAACTGTTGGAAGTTTCAATGCACAGGCAAAATGAACTACAAGGAAATATAGATGTTACAAAAGTAGATTAAATCAACTTTAGGTGAAATTGCAGCTTTTTGCTCTCTGTCATTTCCACAGACGTGCCCTGACAATTTCTCTCTCTCTCTCTTCATTTTTTTCTTTTCACTTCCTCTATTCTTATTTCTCTTTCTTTTGCAGACCACTTTATCAGTTTTTCTTTGTAAAATCTTCCTCTCTTTTGCCGACTCTCTCTCTCTCTCTCTCTCTCTTTTTCTTGGCCAGGAAGAAAAGCTCCATCTTTTTCTTTTTCGAGCTTCCCTCGGCAATTATTGCATGTGGAAAAATGCCCCATCCACTCGGCCGAGAATCTTCTGCTTGTTCATGCCCAGATTTTCTTGTCTTCTTTAACCGTGAAATTTTGATCTTTAAATACCGAGATTTGCCCTTGTCAATATGAAAATTGCTCTCTTGAAATCACCCTCAAGAATTTTTGTTGTTATTTCGAACATATTTGGGACTGGACGTAAAATTGAAAAAAAAATTAGGCGAAAAAATTGAGAGTTGATGTAGTAGCATTTGGTTTAAAGTTAAGGGTTTTTTGAAACAAAAAAAATTCGAAATAAAATTAAGATTTAACCTAAAATTTGAGGGAAAGTAGGACCGTATAAAAGGAGGAAAGAGAAAGTTAAGGAATTCACTTGTTCTTATCAATTGGGGGGGGGGGGGGGGGAGGGGGGCATATTTGTAATTAGATAGCATATGAAAATTTTATTTTTACCCCCAATCCCGATGGCTAGGCCCCACAAGTCCGTCCTTAACTTGAGGCTGTCGCTCTTTTCTACCAAGTTTTTGTCCATTTCTTGTTGTAAAGGAGTGGCCAAGCCCACTACTCTCCTCTTCACTTAATTATGAGGCTACCAATTAAACATTTAATCAAATTTATTGATGTCATAATTTCTTAATCAATCCAAAGCCAAATTCATAAATTTTTTCCAATTTTTTTTTCTCTTGGTTTGATTTAGTGGTTGCGATCTACCTTCAACACCTATAATTTGTAATGCATGTTAATTCAAATATCTATATTATTGAATGGAACTAATACGTGCAGTGTTAGTTCAATATTTTAAATAATACCTTAACATAATGCATACGGTTTCTCTTAAATAACGAGGGATAGCTATGTTAATGAAAATGTAAATAGGTTTTACTTACCACCAATAATACACCTAGGCATATTACTCTCATTTAACATTTTATATAGATCTATTTGTAGGTGACTATCTTTATAAATATGTTAAATATTTTACTGATCACTCAAAATATATCTAAGCATATTAACATTGTTATTCAACTTGGTTGGTGCAAGATGTGAAGTAATTTGTATGTTCAATAGAAGAAGTTGTATTTTGATATCCACTTGTGACAATGCAAGCTAAAAGAATTATCAGTGCTATTTATAAACCAACAATCCAAACTAAACTGTCGGTACTTGAAATCATGAAGTGTTAAGAAAAAAGAACAAAAGAGTGCTTGTGGCACAAGCACTCCTTTTTATAGTATCGATTTACAATACTTTACCAGTGCTAAATTATCACATTAGTTTCCTTCTTATTGAGAAAATTGAACGCAAGCATGGAGAGAAGGATGGATGCCATGAACACGGCAAAAGAATGCCCAAAAATGGGACAATGCATTTCGGCTTGGCTCTGGCTCTGTCCTTGATTTTCCCCCTTCAAGTCCGACGGAGAAAAAAGCCAGAATGCGTCTCAAGAAATAGAAAATACCTTCTTGTTGCCCATTTTCTTGTGGTTTGATTTATGCAATGGAACCAGTTGGCAATCAGAACTCACACCAATAAGTCAAGCTTTGTCAACCACGTACTTAGAGATGTTGCCTTCACGCGGTTGAAATCTCAATGCACGAGAGAATCCAAAGATGATAAGCATGGAACGGTGCATTTGTTGGGAAGAGGAAAAGTGGATAGAGACTTGGGATGAGACTTGACATGGATTTGCAAGAAAAAATGAAAAGTGAATGAGAGAGAGACAGAGAGATTCGTCCGTTCCAATAATTTCCAGACAAGTGCTCAGTAAATGATAAAAACACGCAAAGCATCAGGACAGACTATAGGCCGAGAACCTCTACTTTTTTATCTATGCCCAAATTTTCCTGTCCTCTTTGGCCGTGAACTGAATTCTGGTCCTTGAATGTCGAGTTTGTCTTGTTGTCAAGATGGAAATTGCTCTCTCTTGACCACATCCTCTCCTTATTCAAGATCCATTTGGAACTGGACAAAAAGTTGGGAAATTCTTTTTAAATAAAAAATTGGGGGCTGATGTAGCATTGGGTTTAAAATTAAGAGGTTTTTGAGAAAAAAAAAAGTTCAGAATAAAATTAAAACTCAATCTAAAATTTCCGCATCTTTAGATAACTAGGAGTATAGAAAAAAGAGGGAAGCGAAAGTCGAGGCGCTTCATAGGGTTTTAGAATCCATGGCCAGATTTGTAATTAGATAGCTTGTACTAATTTTCTTTCTTCCCTCTGTTGATGGCTGGGTCCCACCGGTTGTTGCCTTTTGTCCATTTCTTATTTCAAACGAGTCGCCGGGCCCACTACTCTTCTCCCCAGTTACTTGTGAAGTTACCGATTAATCATTTAATCAAATTTATTGATTTCATGATTTTTCCCCAAAGACAAATCGACAAATCAAAATTTTCGAATTTTTTCCGGCCAATGTTTTTGCATGGTTTCGCTTAGCGATTTCAATCATCCTTAAACACCTATAAATTGTTGTATTAATATTTATATCGTTGAACGGAACTTAAACATTTAGCCTTAGTTTATTTTAGATTAAATATAATTTATACAATACTTAGACATAATTGCATGCAGTTCCTCTTAGATAACAAGAGTTGCTATGTTAATAAAAATGTTAAATATGTTTTACTTGCCACCCAAAAGCATATTATTCTTCTTTAATAATTATCTATTACTCTTAGATAACAAGGCGAAGCTATCTTTTATAAATGTATTAAATAGGTTTTACTTGCCACTCAAAATATATCTAAGAATGTTAATATTGTTATTCGACTTGGTTGGTGCAACATGTGAAGCAATTTGTATATTTAATAGTGAGTCCATACATTTAGATACCATTTAATGCATTTTTTTTATGTAGTTACTTGATAAAACAAAGCTCTTCATAAATTAAATCCGCTTTACTTAAAAGATTTGCATCAAGAATTGAGTGAAATGTAAAAAATCCAATGCATTAATTGCTTCATTTTACAATAAAAAGAAGCTTATTCTAATATCCGGTTGTAACGATGCAAGCTAAAAGGATTATCACTGCTATTTATATGCTAGTAATCCAAATTAAAAGGACACTACTTGAAATTGTGGAGTGTAAAAGAAAAAAAAACAATGCTTGTGCATTTTACGATCAATGCTTTTTATAGTATTAATTTACAACACTTTATAAGTGCTAAATTATCTCTATAAATTCAAGAGCTTAACTAACAACTCTAGCTCATTTTTATCTTCACTAAACATTGCTTCAAAGAATTAGAGAGCTCTACAGATGAATCTTGACCATTGTCAGTAAAATCAACCGGGTACCAATCTAGACATGTGAGGAACTCTTTGGATGTTAAGTTATTGATTTCATGTAGTCAAATTTATTTATTTATTTCACAATTTCTTAATTAACACAAAGCCTTCTTTTTTTTTTTTCCGGTCGTGAACCCAAAGCTAAATTAATAATTTAAAATTTACAATTTTTCTCGACAAATATATTTTCTTGGTTTAGTTTAGCGATTGCTCTGATATTTTGCCATTCTTCTTGACTTTTGGTCAAAAACTGGGCTTTAAAAAAAAAAAAGTGATATAAAGGGAAAAGGGAGAGCATGCACCTCGCACCACGACAGAAATGAAAAGAAAGGAAAAAGAAAAGGGAGAGATATAAAGGGAAAAAGGAGGGCACGCACCACGACAAAAATGAAAAGAACGGGAAAAGACAAGGAAGAAACGAAAAGGAAAGAAAAGAGGGCTTGGTGTACACATCACGGGACCTGCCAAGATAGATTTATTTTTATTAGCAATATCTTATAAAGATTTAAGCCATTTATTTATCTAATTGGAGTGATTTTTGGAATAGAGCACAAATTCAAAAATTATGTGAAATTTGAATTGTGAAATTTGATTTTGGAGTTGTTAGGGTGTGGAAGGAAGGGCATTGTGGAGTTGTGGGGTTACACTGGAGTTAATTTGATGTAAGATTTTTATTGAAATGAAATTCTAGAGTTTTACATGCAAGTTCTACATTGCATAGGAGTAAGCATATCAGACCAACGGAATTAGGAACCGTCTGGACCGGACCAATCGGTTTGGTCTAGTTTCTGGTTCCATTTCTTATGAAACTGGTGATTTTTTATCAGATTTATGGTTCCAAAGGGAACTGGACCCGATCAACTCTTTTTCATAATTTTTTTTCAACTCTAAAAGAGTAACAATCTTGTATTTTTTTGAATTTTTTTGTTAAGTGATCGGTTCTATTAGATTGAACTGGTCGGGTGGTCTGATTTCTTATCTCAAGACCGTTTCGGCTGATCCTTAGTCTCAGATGAAATTGAGAATTAGACTGAAAACTAATCACCCCAACGTTGCGAATAGCTTTGAAGTAATACGTTGATGCGGGAAAGTCATTTTGTTGAAAAGTAAGTTTGGAGAGGATAGCCCATGAAAATTATCCGTCACTATCAATCGTAAATTTTGCAAAGTTTCCAACTTTGCACGCAGAAAAAGATAAAATGGTTTTTCTTACTCTGGTTCTAACTTTAAACAAAAAGTCGTTCAACTTCAAAACAGTGCTGAACTTGATTTCGTTGGAGGTTTGAATTGAAATGATGAAGAAATTTAACTGTGAGGAGTAAAATTCTTAGAAATTAGAATGCAAAAGGAAAAGTGAACTCGTGGGAAACGTACATGCTACGAAAGTAGAGTAAGGGTGCGCATGGATTTATTTCTGTGCTTTTTTTGTTCCTGGGAACAGAAACAAAAAAAAGTGTTTCTGTTCCGGGGAACAATTTTTGAACAAAAGAACGCGTTTGGTAACGTTTGGTCCGGGAATAAAAAATGAACAGAAACACGTTTGGTTAAATTTTATTATTTTTTTGTTTCTTTTAATTTTTTAAACATTTTTTATTATTTTTTATTTTTTCCTTTCTTTTTATTTTTTCTTTTTTTCGGCCGGTCACCGGCCTCCGGCGACCGGCCGACGGGGCCGGCAGCCTCGCCCAGCCACGGCGAGGCCGAGCCTGGCCGTGGTTGGGCGAGGCCGAGCGTCGCCGGCCCCCGGCGAGGCTCGGGCTCGCCGGATCTGGGCGAGCTCGAGCTCGCCCAGCCATGGCGAGGCTCGGGCTCGCCGGATCTGGGCGAGCCCGAGCTCACCCAGCCAAGGCGAGGCTCGGCCTCGCCGGCGCGGGCAACGCCTCGCCTCGCCTTGGCTGGGCGAGCTCGGGCTCGCCCAGATCCGGCGAGCCCGAGCCTCGCCATGGCTGGGCGAGCTCGAGCTCGCCCAGATCCGGCGAGCCCGAGCCTCGCCGGGGGCCGGCGACGCTCGGCCTCGCCCAGCCAAGGCGAGGCTCGGCCTCGCCCGCGCCGGCGACGCCGAGCCTCGACGGCCGGTCGCCGGCCATGGCCGAGGCCGGCGACCGGCCAAAGAAAAAATAAGAAAAAAAAGAAGAAAAGAAGAAGAGAAGAAGAAGAGAGAGAAGAGTCGTTTTTGTTCTTTTGTTTCTTCCGAGAAGTGTTTCTTTTCTGGAGAAACAACTTTTTTTTGTTTCTTTTTTCAGTTCCTATTTCGTTCCAGAAACAAAAAAACAAAAAAGGAACAAAAACGCAACCAAATGCGTTTCTGTTCCTTTTTTGTTCCCGGGCACACTTTCCGTACAAAAGTGTGCCGGAAACGTTTCTTAGAAACGTTTCCATGCATGCCCTAAACAAGCTTTCGGTGAAATTGCAACTTTTTGCTTTCTGTCCTTTCCTCATGTGTGCCCCGACAATTCTCTCTCTTCATTTTTTCTTTTCACCGCCTCTGTTCTTCTTTTTCTTTCTTTTCTTTTGTGGACCCTTTCTCAGTTTGGAGCTTTCTCTTTCTGCCGACCATAACTCTCTGTCTCTCTCTCTGTCTCTTGGCAATTATTGCATGTTGAAAAGTCGCCCACCCCACTTGGGTGAGAATCCTCTCTTGACCGACACTCCGATCGAAAAAAAAAAAATTTCTTGACTTCTTTGGCCATGAATTCCGATATCTGAACGGTGAGATTGCCCCTTGTCAAGATGGAAATTGCTCTCTCTTGACTATATATAAATTTGAGAAAATTTTTTGGAAGAGAAAATTGTCGGTTTAAAGTTGAGGGTTTTCCTAAACAGAAAAAAAAAGTCGGATAAAGTTAAGCTTGAACCTAAAATTTGAAAACTTTTAAGGAATTAGGACAATATAAAAAGAGGAAGAGTGGCTACCACTCTTGGGTCTCAAGAGTCCTTTAACTTGAGGCTACTGCTCTTCCCACAAAGTTTTTGTCCATTTCTTATTGCGAAAGAGTGGCTAGGCCCATCACTTTCTCTCTACTTAATTATGAAGTTACCAAATGATCATTTAATTAAATTTATTGATGTCACAATTTCTAAATTTACCCAAAGCCAAATTAATAAATTAAAATTGTCAATTTTTTCCTTTTTTTTTGCTTGGTTTACTTTAGCGGTTGTAATCTTCCTTCAACACCTATAATTTGTAATTCATGTTAATTCAAATATGTATATTATTGAACTGAACTAATACGTGCAGTTTTAGTTCATTTGGATTAAATTATATTATTTATTAATGTATGTCTTAAATAATGAGGGATAGCAATGTTAATGAAAATGTAATATGGGTTTTACCACCCAAAAAACACATAGGCATATCATTCTCATCCAACAGTTTATTTTATATAGATCTATTCCTATTAAATAACGAGATGTAGCTATTTCTTATAAACATGTTAAATAGGTTTTACTTACCACTCAAATTATATCTAACCATATTAATATTGTCATTCAACATGATTAGTGCAAGATGTGAACAATTTGTATGTTCAATAGTGAATCCATTCATTTAGATACCATTTAATGCATTTTTTTATTTAGTTAATAAAACAAGGGCTTCACACATTGAATTGACTCCCGTCAAAAGATTTGTATGAACAATTGAGTAAAATGTTGAAAATCCAATGCATTTATTACTTCGTTTTACAATAGAAAGAAGCTTTATTTGGATATCCATCGAATTATCAATGCTATTAACAACAATTCAAACTAAAAAGCCAATATTTGACATTGTGGAGTTTTGTTTTTTTTTCTTTAAAAGAGTTCTCGTGCATTTCATGAGCACTCTTTTTTTTATAGTATTAGTTTACAATTCTTCGTAAGTGCTGAATTATCATATTAAATTCAAGAGCCTAACTGCATTATTCCGTAAAATTAATCAATTCAAATTATCATATTAAATTCAAGAGCCTAACTACATTATTTCGTAAAATTAATCAATTCAAGCTCGTAACTTAAGAGTACTTTGCCCACAATGCGTCTAACCTAATAGGCATCGAAGATGAATGTAATATGTCAGCCTATACATATTTAACACTCTAATAGGAGAGTACTAGGTATATTAACAACATTAACAATTGAGACATCAACATATTCAGCCTATCAATATTTACAATTGTCAATCATTGGTTTGATGCAACAGAAGTTGACATCCAATAACAAAAAAAAAAAAACACAATTTTATCAAATTCAACACAATATTGTTTGGTAACCAAAAAACAATGCCATGACTACATGTTTTTAAATATATCATATTGATAATTTATTATATGCGTGTTATTTAGTTCTACAAATGTTGCTTCAAATTTGTATCTATGTTGTACATTGTTTCACACTTGTTTTTATGACATCATATTGCGGGAATATTTGGCAAACATCTTGGCCCTCCAAGTAAATTTTCTTATGAAGTCTAGACCAAGGCTTCTGCAATGTCCTCGGCCTGGACTAAACTTGCTGGAAAGGGTGAAGATCTTCATAGGCTCTCTCAATCTTCATAGGACAAGGCAGAAACCCGATAGTCTCGAGTAGAGTAGAAAGTACGTGAGGCAGGCTAGCCTCAAGCCCAATAACAAAAAGCTTTGGATAAGTTTGCTGTATTCAAGCGGCAGGTGTCATCTATGGAGTGACTAGCAGAAGTGAAATCTAGCTTGAGAAATGACATAAACATTTGGAACCTTCGCAAGCATAAATTTTATTTATTTATTTATTTGGTCGGACACAAGCATAACTTCACTCGGTATAGTTGTTTACTTAACTAGGCCATTACTTTCCAGGCAACGCTGATTTACTGCCAGTTTGCCATCAAATCCATTTATTAAGAATGCTGTATGAGAAGCAAGAACAAGGAAAGAGGAATCATAAACTAAATTTGATAGATCATACTCATAAATATTTGATTTGAACAGACAGGATGTTTACAAATATTTGGCGATTGGAAAGACACCAAACATATTGAAGTAAAAAAGCCCATCTTTATCTCCACCACTAAGGACATTGAAACATTTCTTTGAAGAATTTTAGAGCTCTAGAAATGAATCTCAACCATTGTTGCTAAAACCAACATCTTCGGGTACTCGTCCAGGCATGCGAAGAACTCTTGGAGCTGGAGTGAAGAATCAAGTAGTGCAATCTTCAAATGCTAAAGAGTTACCAGAAGCGTTCTATAAAACAAATGAATAATTATTTTCCAGTTGGAAGATAAAAAAGATATAAAAAAAATGAAATTAAAGCTAAGGAGCCAAACAAATTATCAAGTTAAAGATGCCAACAAACATTTGCTTTCCAAAAATCTTCCATGAAACCCATACTAAAGCTGTTGGACTGTCAAATAAGATTCTAAGTTTGAAAAAGAAGTATTTAAGAAAACCAGACTAAATTAACTACTTAAACTGCAAACGAAGGGTGTGAGCCATAAGATATCTATTATTGGTAATAAAGATCACAAAATTGTATCAACTTTTAAGTTGAAAGATGCCACATACTCTATTCAATTGGGATCCTCCTCCTAGTTGAGACACGCCACAATTGCCATATGGGACTTCAAGCTTCTCAATAGTTTTCCATTCTGCTTAATATCTATAAATGTTAGAAATGATTACACCGCAGCGTGCCAAACTGTTGCTGCAAGCATATGCATATCAAAGTAGCACACTGCATATCCATTATTCCATAAAGACAGCTACTTTGGTAAGATAACATTCATTATGTAAAAAAACTCTTTTCTCAGCAACATATAATCCATGAAGCGGACAATTGGTAATAAACTTGTAGAAATCTCAAAGAAACAGAATTGCAGCAAGTTCAAACAAATTTTGAGCCATTTTACTCATGACCAAGCAGTTATAGCTTAATAGAAACATAACCAATTACTTACAAACTTTTCCACCCACAAGCATAATAGAAGCACATACAAATCATATCATTTAAGAGTCACCTAAATAATTACCTTCTTAATTTGACTGAAACGAACATATATTACCAATAATTGAAAGAAGCTATTAATTTTGATGAAAATAAACATGTCACAGATGAATGCTTCTATATGACACCATCCACTTAGACCATAGATTCCCGCAACAAGGTTGTCCCCAACAAACATTATGCTTTAATTTGTCATTGACAATAGAAACAGTTTAAATCATTGATGACAGCATTAGCAGTGAGGTGAAATGTTTTTGTCCTACACAAGAATGCAATTGAGCACATCAATCATATTCAAGTCCTAAAGTATATAAATCTATTGAATAGTATGTAAATTCCATATGATTGGTGATTAGAGTAATTCATTGCTGATTTCAACGATTAGATATGAGTCGATCAATTTCCCTGATTCATAATTTAACTCATGCATCAAACATTGTAGTGTCAAAAAAACATTTCAAGGCTTTATTGTAGGACGATGAGTCCCACAATAAAGAATAAATATTTAGGCATCACACACAAAGCTGCCTAAGCATGACACCTAGGGTGCAAGACACCAAAGAGCAATTGCATCCCAAAATCTTCCAAGCAAAACACTTGCCAAGTTCAATAAATTATCAACTCTATTGAAAAGTAAAAATTAGAACTATATTAGTAGACTCTCTAAAAGTTCTACTCGAAATAGGAAATATCTAAACAAGAAACATTATTGGAGTATACATAAGATCCTCCTACTCAAACTTAAAAGGATGAAGGAAACATCGTAAAATCCTAATAATACTCAAATCTAGTTGATAAATTCAGTGATTAAGCTTCAAGAAGAATCCTGATCCCTGTTTGAGTTTCAAAGTCAATCTTCACCAAAAACTTGGTAGTCACCTTGCATGATTTGTTGGCTGCATCAAGCTCGGTGGATGATTTGATTGTCTTATACTAAATTCTATGAATGGGAATCCAATTACAATACTATGCACATGATCTTTGTGTCCTTGTCAAATGGGTACTTATTTGATAAAAGAAAAATAAAATGCAGTAATATCTCATGTCTAGAAATAATAACATTAGTCGAATTTGAAGTATCTTTATCATTAGTAATTACCTAACAATAAAAATAACACCACACTTTACAATCGATATTTAGTAATTACGTTTGTCATGGAATAACAATCTCAAACATTTTATCATTGTTTATGATTCCATTGGATGAAATTCATGATCCACAATCCATAGATTTGATTTTTTGATTCATGACTCAATTTTCCACGTGACATCTAAGGTTGACCCTAAGAGGTTATCATGTCATATCAAAATTGTGGCTCCCTCCTTAATAGTTAACCCAATAAATAAATGAATATTGTTCTAAATTCAAAGTTCAAATCCTGAAAGAGAAATCAACTCATGTAATCTATCTAACTAAACAATAGTGCCAACTTGATTAACAGCCTGACTAATCATGATATGTTTATATTTAGTTCATTAGAATCTTTAATAATAATCATACGTGAATTTTGTTTCTTTTCAAACTTAATTGACATTGATGACAATATGCATATTGTACATATGCCGTGTCGGTCATGTGAGGATTTGAATGACCCATTCAATTCAATCTAACTAGTTAAACGGCTTATTCATCTCTTGTAATTTGTTCAGCTACTTAACAAAAGGGTCATGTTTGAATAGAGCTTTCCAGCAATTTTTTTTTAATCATATCTTGCTTAGATTGACCTATCTAGCAATCCGTTGTTAACTTGATGTTGACAGACATGACCAATAAAAATGGATTGCTCTCTCTATTAGCAGTTCAATTTTCGCTGAGCAAGTTTGCTGTTTGCATTGCATCATGCAGATTTTGAGCAATTCAGGATCTTTCCCAAGAGAGATTAGAGAAGAACGCATTCTGATGACAAAAGATTGTTGCAGAAGGAATTTCTAGTTGAGAAGCAATGAGGGTAACATTCAAATGACAACATAGAAAACTCACTTTGAGATCATGCAGTCGAATTGTATCATCTTCAAGCCCAAGACAACCTTGCCATCAGGACACCAGCATAATGATGCTACACATTTACCTGGAGTAGATTGGAATGATTAAGAGAGGCCAGTATTGATGACACACACTGCAATGTGCAAAGAAAGTGATTCATTATAAACAAAAAAGGAGGGTGGTGGAGAGAGAGAGAGAGAGAGAGAGAGAGAGAGAGAGAGAGAGAGAGAGAGAGAGAGAGAGAGAGAGAGTAATTTGTTCACGACAAAATTAACAGAAGAAGAGGAAAGACAGAGCACACGCATTAAGCGACAAAATGTTAATCAAAATTAGTGAAGTGAGGCAAAACATCATAAATGCACAAAATAACTAAGAGGTGGTCACTTGATACGAGATTTCTTTGGGCTAGTAGGTCAACTAAGCAAGAGAATCTATATCTTGTTGGCAGGCTCCAATCCAATATATGAATTAAAAAACTAATCTTGTTGCTCAGCTATGGAACCTCAAGGTGGAGTAGATGCTCGAAAGCTTTCTCTAGGCGAAGATTACAAGTGTACTAGTATTTACAACTTAGGATCTTAACATAAACCATTCAACTACTGGCTCAAGTGCTATATTGCACTCAAACTGTTCTCCATATCCAGAAGACAATATGACGAGCGAAGCATTCAGATGTTTCTCAAGAAAATTATCTCCTCTTTAAATTTTTCCGAGGAGAATAGACAGCAAGAACTACCAAGTTAGGAATCTAATTTAGGCTCTTTATGAATTTGAACTACCAAAAGATTGTCATATAGGATCTTAACATACTTAGATGCAGCTCCCCTTACCCTCCTAGTCTCTTTGCTTTCTCCAATTTCTCCCTCCGTCCCTCTTGACCAGATTGTCATACAACTATGCACTATAGCTTGAGATATATCCAAAAGTTAAAACTCCCACAAGTGAACTTGATTAGCCAAAATGATGTGACGAAATGCCCTTCTTTAATGAGAAGAAGATAAATAAAACTTCAAGCAATACAAAATGTGAGAAACTTTCTGCCCATAGTTTATATTTCAGTATATGCCAAACCTCTCCTTGTAGGGCACGTTCAGTCAGTAAAAAAATGCTCAACCAGTAAAAGAAGGGGAGCCAGCAGTAAAGTTACATTGCGAGAGTCACCATCAGAAATTTAAGATGATCTTTTTAGATGCCTGATGACATTTAGATGGTATTCTGCAGGGGCTAAACCTTTGAACTCCAAGTGGGCATCAAGCATTTCTGCATCTGACATATCTAATATATCTAGCATAAATGACATCCCCCAATTCATGTTAATTATTTTCATGGAAACTCTAACTAGTGTACAAAGAAGGGCAACAACGTGGTTGAGAAGTCGATAAGAATCCATTGCGCCTATAAATAATATCCCTTCATTCGACTGACACCAGCTTGGAATTCTTTACTCGCGACTAAGTCATCTCTAGATTTCCACTTGCATCACTAGCATTCACTCTTCGTTCCTGTGTAAAAGACCCACTCCTTGGTTCGACATCACATTCTCATTCAGACTTCCAAGCACTTTAAACCTGTATATTCGTCCAATTCTCTATCGAACGCAATTCAAGCTAGATTGGCACTTACAGTAGTTCTTATGGCGAAAAAGGAAGAGTAGCACATTTAGCAAAAGCTAAAGAAGTAGAACGAGATAACGCCAATGACTCAAAGGGCGCACACACTTAGTCATCGTTGAAGAAACGAACACACTGAATGTATAAAAAAATAAATAAATAACTTTCTCAAGTCGAAGCAATACCCAGGAGAGATTGTCACAGCCTCTGCCAATTGAAGCGATGAAGCACCCACACCATCGTGTCATCCGTGACCATCGCCACCAAATCCTTCTCCGGATTCTACTCCGCCATTTTCACCTGCCAATCGGAAGAAATCGAGCCAAAACCTCACCAAATCGAGTTGGAAAAAAATCAAATCGACCCACCCGTTAGGAGGTCGCAAAAAGAACGCCCGAATGAGAGCCGAACCTGAGAAGCCAAAGCGGGTCGTCGGAACTCGAAGCCGAAACGGAAGCAAGCGCCGGCGACCCTCCTTCGTCGGTCTCAATTGCTAGAAAGCTCCGCAAGCAGCTCGAAAGCTCAGTGTACAGAAGTGACGGGGGCAGTAGAAGAGCGAGACGAAGAATGGAAAAGCGAAGGGAGGAAGGAGGTCCAACCGGGCCGGGCCGAGCCGGGCCGGGCCGAGCCGGGCCGGGCTTCACGACTATAAGGCCTTGTCAAACAACGCCCGAAACTGTCCTTTCGGGGCCATGGAGGCTAAAGGGTCAGACTCGTGAGGCATCACAGTGATGGGAATGGGGTGAATTAACTATTGAAATGTGACTTGTAAAAAAAGAATGCGATCATCTTCATTTGCTTGAATGCCGATTATCACGTTGATGCAAGTGAATATCCAAAAGCTTCTTTTGACTTGAACCGAACCACCATAAGGCCCAATGTTTTAAGCTATTACATGAACCAATAAAATCCCCGACTTGAAAAGACCAAAAATATTCGGTTCAAGTCATATTGGCTTTGGTATTTTTTACACCCCTACTAGGTGAGGGTCATTACACCCTTTGCTATTTGGCTCATGGTATATCTTTTTTTTTTTTAACTAATATGTAAAAGGTCAACTTAATCCACGGACAGAGGATAATGAAAGCTTCTTGGAGAAAACACTAATATACTTGTATTTTTTTACTATATATATACTAGGAACTACATTCTATGAAATTTCATATGAACTACCTAGGGATAAGAACAATAAGGGTGCCATAACTGTCGTACAACATTCACTTGAGTATTACATTAGTGTAAAATTATTCATTTGAATAACTATTTTGACAATCTATCATAAGTGGCTTTTTTACTTAATTTTATATCCAACGTGGTTTTTCTAAGTCCAGCGTTTTGTCCAACATGGCGAGTTTAAAAAATGTATGTATCTCTCTCCTTCTCTCTAACTACTTCCTCTACTGAAACGATAATGTCTCTCTCTAAATGCTTTGTCAAATGATGACATTTCTCTCTCCCCGAAAGCTTCCTCTATGAAAGCCGTAGAGCCCATAGAAGAAAAAGCTTCCTCTCTTGGGCACGTCCTCTGTCTTCTTTACACTCTCGCTTACTCAATGTCACCTCTCTCACTCAATGGAGACTAAAGGCATGGGAAAAGGGAAAAATGAGGGCTTGGTGCGCGACGAATCTTGTTGGACTTCATGGCCCCAATAGCAAAAAAGGTTGACTTTTATCTTGGTTTTTAATTTGAATTTCATAATATAATTGGTTGTGTATAAAAAAAGCTGGGATGCTTGGGAGTTGCATGGAAAGATGATTGTTCTTTCGCAAAGGATATGATCATTTATTCATTCGACGAGCTTGTTTGTTTTATATTTGTTTCCACTCAATGTCATGGCTACGTCATAGCATTTGTCAATTGGCTTTGAAAAACTTACCGTCAAATGTTTGTTTTCAGTGCAAGCCTTTCTAGGATTTTCAAGACCTCTGCAACTTTGATGAAAAACAATTTTGGCGCGGAGGAAAGGAGATCCATTGTGGGGCAAATCATCTCAAAAGGGTTGAAAATGTCGAGTTCCAATTCGACTCACTGTTAAATCATAACCTCTGTTTGCCATGGCTAAAGTTCTTCTTAAGGAGGCAGTTGAATTGGAGAAGATAATAATTGACATTGAATTAAGGATGTCGCGTCATGGGGTGCCTGTTGAGCCTCATGATCCTTGGGATTTCCTTGAAGTGATTCAACTGCAAGAAGGCCATCGAAAAGCTCACAAAATGCTAAAGTAATAGCCAATTTTTGTTTCAGTGGACTCCATTACAAGCCATGAAAGCATAAGCAAATCACAGGTAGATGGTACACCCTTGAAAATAGAATTACTTCTCTGTTTGTGCCACTTGTGACAGTGTGTGAAAACAGAGTACGTGGACCATAAGTTGGGTTTAACAAATGATATGATGTTGCTTCATTTTCAGTTTTTCGAGCTTAAAGTTTCTTTTGGATCGAGCTTTTCTAACTTTCATGAGCAATTTTTCCTCTCATGGTATGTTGTATCATGAGCTCCTTTTGAGCCACAAGATAGCTACATCGACGTGAGATCATTGTGAGAAAAGGGTGTTGTTACTATTGAAAGTCAAGGTCAAAAAATTTCAAGAAAAATTTTTGATCCAAAGAGCTATCAAACACTACCAAAAAAAGGAGCAATATTAGGGACCAAGGGCCTGTTTGTTAAAAAAAATTATCTTCCCCGGAACAAAAATTTCTATTATTTTGTTCTAGGGAACGCAAAAAGAATATAAATATGTTTGGTAAAACTTTTGTTTCTAAGAATAGATTTGGAATGGAAACAAAATGTAGAAAAAAGTAGTTTCTTGTTTCTGGGAACAATTTCTCGAATCAATTTTTCTCTCTCGTCTTTTTTCTTCTATTTTCTTCTTCTTCTTCTTCTTCCTTTTGGCTGGCCTTGGCCATGGCTGGCGCCGGTGACTAGCCAGATGAGAGCCAGTGACCTCGCTGGGGCGTCACCGTCCCTCGGAGACGTTGAGCCATGGCAAGGCTCATCGGCCCAAGTCTTGCCGTGGCTGGGCGAGGCATGGCGAGGATTGGCCTAGCCGATGACTAGGTGAGCTCGGCTTCGCCAGATTTGGGCGAGCTTAATCTCGCCTAGCCAAGGCGAGGCGGAGCCTCACGCGGCCACGGTGAGGCTCGGGCTCCCCAGTCAGCACGAGGCTGGGCCTCGCCATGCTAGGGTGACGTCAACCTCGCGCCGCTTGTGCGAAGTCGACCCTCACCGTGGCCAGGCAGGCCTCCGACAAGCTCGCCGAACCTTGCCCAGCTAGTCGCTAGCCACTAGCCAGTGACCGGCCAAAGAGAAAAAGTAAAAGGAAAAGAAAAAAGGAAAAAATAAGAAAAGAATTTTAAAAAATCAAAAGAAATAAAAAATCAAAAACTATAGCAAACGTATTTCTATCTTGGGAATATAAATTTATGGAAGTTACCAAACGCATTGTTTTGTTTAGAAATTGTTCTCGAGAATAAAATCAGAAAAATCATTTCTCATAAAAAATTATTCCCCGGAATAGAATGGCTATCAAACGCGCCTTAAATGTATACAAAACTGATTTGAAGAGGAAATATGCGAGTATAATGCTTAAGTAGGTCACAAACCCCTAATATGAATCTATCTAGCATGCGATTTGGCAAAACCAATTTCAATAATAGGACTTAACATCCTTAGTATTATTTTGCCAAAAAAGAGGTGGTATATCAAAAATCGCAATCCAAACATATGATAAAAAAATAATAATATAAAATAATCAATTCTCACACCTAAATACTAAACAAATGATTGCAAACAAAGGTTCTCATAACTACAGTTAAGCATCACAGATTAGATCCATGTAGGCTCTATTCATTGTCATTTGAGCACCCACCAGTTAGTTTGCTGCTCATTTTCTTCAAATAACTTTGTTTTCATTCTCATCCTTAGTTGGTTGACCAGCAACATAACAGAGGAAAGAAGAGTTTCACCTACTACATTGAGTTCAATAAGTGGAATTTGGTAATATATATAAGTCTAACTTCCCCTAGGCTCTAGTAGCAATATCAATAGGTAAATAGAGTTGACTATGATTCTTTGGTACAAAAATTGACTCTCAAAATTATGAGGGGATATATACTAAGATCAAAGCAGGCAATAAACTTTTTCCTTTTAAATTGAGAACATATCTCTACACTTGCTAATTATTATGTGAATGTATAAACATTATATATCCAAATCTCCATGCACAGTATAGTGAAAGCTCAAACTTAGATCAAGTTCAAGTTCAAACCAATGATTAATGACCTACAATTTCCATTATACACTTATAGGAGAGATTGCCAACTAGTTGAATCAGATTTTACTTCACCCTTTCCAGCGATTTAATGTTGGTATTTTCATATCATTACATATGGTATGTTTGTATGAAGAATCAACATTAGGATGTTCTGAAAATTATGGCATGTCTCAAGATGTGCGAAGCATAACTTTGTATAACAGATTTCTACCTTGATCTAATCACTACCAACACCGTTTTCTGAGATGTGTGAAATTTAATTACTTGGGAAAAAGGCCAAATGCAAAAATAATAACATGCACCTACAAATGATTGAGGCAACCAGTTGAAGTTCTTTTCCAGCACCACAAACAACTTTTGATAAATGCGTCATACCCTATCACTAAACAAACTAATAGACTAAGGTTATAAAAGCCAACCAAAAAAGCTAGGGTCCTATAGCATCATCATAGCTTAAAAAATCAGCCATACCACTTCACTCGCAGAATTAATTGAAATTGATGGGCTGCAGGACTGGTCCTAGCACCACCAAGAAGACTCAAAAATTCCTCTTGAGGAGAAGAGTCAAGACCTAGATTAGTAAACGAAAACAATTGAATGAAGAAAAATGGAACGCCATCTACCGCTCTGTATTAACAGTACCACTTGTCATAGTCACTAACAAGGCTTGACAGCAAATCAAACTTCACATGAAATATGTTAATGGCATTAGCGCATTGCTTATGCATGACTGATAAGAATATCCAGATGACATGAAGTAAATTTTCAATGTTCAAAACCAGTTGAGCAACTTGACGAAAGTTCATTTTCTTTGCAGACAGAAAGAGATTAATAATCTAATGAGGCATTTGGCCGATAAAGATTCTCAAAAGTCCATTCCGAAGACCCAAAAAAATGCATTTGGTAACACTTTGAAAGTAGTTGATGAATAAAGGGAAAACTATTCTCAAAATTAAAATCACAAACTGAAGACAACTTTTTAGTATTCTCACTCTAGATGCAAACATATAAATTTGGAATAACTAATTGGATCGTGATATGACCCAAGCACATTCTCACAATTTACATCCCTAATGACATTATTTTCACTGAACGAATATTTTGTCAACAAAACATGGAAAACAGTTTCTATGAAAATGGAAAGTAAAGGCGTTTCCTAAAACTAAGCAGGCCGGTCAAGAACAAATCCTCCTCCGGATTCCACTCCGCCATCCTCGCCTGCCCATCGGAGGAAATCGACTAACAACCTCACAAAACGGGAGCCGAACCTGAGAAGCGAAAGCAGTCCGTTGGAACGTGAAGCTGAAAGGGAAGCGTGCGCTGTTGGAACAGAGCTGCCACGCTCGGTCTGATGGTCGGAGGAATGGGTAGGGGCGGATCTTTTTCCTTTTTTATTTTGTATTCTTCTTTTTTTTGAAATTGAAGATTGAAATATCCTTTTCTTTTTCCCTCTCTTACTTCTTTTGAGGACACGTTTCACATTGGAATATGAATATTTTGATTTTCTTTTTTTGGCAAAGAATCTTATGAATTAATAGGTTAATTTTCACAATCATGATCAGATGAGAAAAAAGGGAACCCTCATTTGACTCTATGTCCCTATTGATTTCATTTCATTTTCCCGTTCCATTTCTCTATTTCATATTTTCCATTTTCTTGTGTCAAATGAGTCGTGAATTCTTTAAAACGTGTAAGATTGTATACCGTCTAATTTCGAAAGGCATTGAACTTTGTTATAATCTTCGTTATTCAATAAAGTTTGTAACACTTGATAGGGAAAAGATTGGTCGGATAGATGGTCGGCAATCTCCTAAGAGTACCTAATGGTTTCTTCTTCGAAATTGTTGGGAAAACGATGGAATCAAGGAGTTCCTTTTTACCTTGTCTCCTTTTTGTTGAGCAAATGAAGACTGATGAGACTGAACCATATGCTACGAACACGTTACCGTTATCTTTTGTTCATTAATTTTTTGCATTGCTCACACCTGATATCAACTTTTGTTAATTGCTCTACAAATTATCTAGAAATAAAATCGCAAAAATTCTCAAAATGAACAAAAGAAAAGAAAAACTCCAAACAGAACAGCTCAGCAACACGAAAGAGAAGAAAAAAAGGAAGATGAAAAAACATAAAAGAGAAAAACAGTGCATTGGAAAAAAAATTGTAAATTTTCTTCGTATAGTATTAGATTTTCTAACCATCATTGACCTAATCTGTGCCCTCACAGGCGTCTCGGCAACGCAAAACTCTCGCCAAAACTTCGTCAACGAGCACAATGCCGCTCGTGCTGAAGTGGGGGTCGGCCCGATCACATGAAACCGTACAGTCACGGCTTACGCTCAGAGGACGAGCGGAGAGGCGATTGCGACCTCGCCCACTCAGAAGGGCCATACGGCGAGAACCCAGCCGAGGGCGAGGGCTATGGCGTCCTAAACAGCAGAGACTCGGTGACGATGTGGGCAGAAGAGAACGACAACTATGACCACGGCTCGAACTCGTGCGCGGGAGGCGCATGCCTGCACTACACTCAAGTCGTGTGGCGCAACTCAGTTCATCTAGGATGCGCTAGAGCGAAGTGCGATAACGGGTGGTGGTTCGTGATATGTAGCTACAATCCTCCCGGCAATTACGACAGCGAGTGGCTGTATTGAGCAGTCTAAATAAGTTCTGAATGTATTCATATGATTCATACGATTCTACAAAACTGCACCAACTGAAATTACTCCCTATTTAAAACATACATATCACAAGCTTGCTGTCACCATATAGAAGTTCCTACCTTTGCATCTCTCTTGTTATCGCATAGAAAGTCACACAACGAAACACAAATCATCGTAACTCAAGAATCTTGGTACGCTTTCTTGGTTTCTTTCTCGACTGTTTGTTTCCAATCCCTCCACACACGAATCCTCTTCGCCAGACTCGGACCTCACGTGCTTTGTTGGAACTCCTGCTTGGCAAATACCATGCTCATCGTCGTCGTGGTTGTCAATAATATCTCCTGAGTCTGTTTCGCCAGTGCTAGAAGCTGATGGATTCGGAGGTTAACAACTCGCCTCTACAGATTCTACAGCTGCTACTGCTTCAGAGGAATTAAGATCGACGATCCCCAGCATTAGAAAGTTACCACTGCTTAATAAGCGTTTAGGTATTTTTTTTCTGGGAAATCTTATTAGTTTTTACAAACCGTTCTCTTTTTTTGGTTGCGAACAAGAATGTTGATCAGGTGGATTCTGCTGCTGTAGACAAAAACGACGTGCTTTTTGCACACTAATGTGCATCATCGCTGATTAAAAAGAGATGAGGAAAATCCATAAGTGCAGATCAAGTGGTCTGTCCATTTGTGTCTTGATCTTCGAGCTGCATATAGCCCGCATATACGCTTGTGTGTTGACATCATACGGGGTTCGCGATGGATCAAATCACTGCACTTTTATCTACCGGTGAGTGTGATACATGTCCATCGCTCTCAATTTCCAATTGAAAAGATAAAGCTGAGATCAATTCTGGGATAGTGATCTATATTGAATTGCCAGCCGAAATCCTTTCACGGAAAAAGCGGCCAATTTGGAAAATATTTTTCAAAAAATAATTGCACACAATTATACAAATGAACGGATGCAAAAAGATTTCATCATGCACGACAATTGAGACGTATTTTTTGATCGATTATTTTAAATAATATAAGCAATTATTTTTAGGAAGGTATTTTTCACATCATTCATTTTTTACAGAACAAAAGGAGTCTTAATTCACGTCAATTTGCAAATATTAACATATAAGGCATCGTTATCTCGTTTGTCTACAAAACGGCATCGTTTGATTCGGGCCCATACGTTCATTCATAATCTTGTTGCACAACCCAACGAAATGAAGTGGCCTGACGGAAGGAGGCTTGGCCCTGTTCCAGCAGAGCTGGTACAGAAGCGTCGGAGGACTCATGGGACATCACACCGATGCGAATGTGGCGGTGGACTAGTTGTTGAAATTGTAATCTGGAAAAAGCAATGTGATCATCCTCACTTCTGATTACCTAAAACAAATAGGCAAAATACTAGTTAACAGGCGTTTCCTCCACCATTTAGGGACAAGAACTCTGGGCTTGGCAGGGCATCCGTTTACAGTGCAACAAGAAAAGGACTTAACTCAATTCCCCAGGCAGGATAATACCTGTTAAGGGGCATTTGTTTGGAATTCAGAACCCAAATCTTCTCGAGGCCTATCAAACTATGTTTCACAAGTTTCATGCCCGTCATTGGGTTGCTCGTATATATAAAACCCGACACAATTCTATCTTATTCGATGTTTGGTGACCATCCACCATACCAAATATATCCATACCTCAATTTACAGTATTCTGAAAGCCCAAACTTAGATCAAGTTCAAATTCACACCAATGATTATGAAAGATATGGCATGTCTCAAAATGTGTGAAGCATAACTTACAGTAGAGATTGCCAACTTGTTAAATCAGAATCAAATCAGATTTTACCTCACCCTTTCCAGCCAAATAATGTTAGTAATCCATATCATTGCATACGATAGGTTTGTAAAAGAATTTAACACCAGGATGTTCTGAAAGATATGGCGTGTCTCAAAATGTGTGGAGTATAACTTCCTATAACAAATTTCTACATCTATCTGATCACCCTCCACGACTGTTCTATGCAATGCTTAAAACTCAATAATTTATCAGAGAAAAAAGCCAAATGCAAAGGTAATAACGCGCACCTGCAGATGATTGACGACAACCAGCTAAAGTTCTTTTCCAGCACCACAGACAACTTTTGGTACACGCTTCATACCCTATCATTGAACAAACTAGCAGACTAAGATCATAAAACCAACCAAAAAGAACAGAAGTCCTATAGCGACACTGGAACTTTAAAAAACCAGTCGTACCACTTCACCCAGAGAATTAACAAGAAACTGATGGACTGCAGGACTGGTCCTAGCACCACCTAGAAGACTCAAAAATTCCTTCTGAGGAGAAGAGTCAAGACCTAGATAAGCAAACATAAACAGTTAAATGAAGAACAATGGAAAGCCTTCTACTGCTCTGTATTAACAGCACCGCTAACCATGGTCATTAATAAGGCTTGATGACAAATCAAAATTCTCATGAAATATGTTCATGGCATCAGCCCACTGCTTGTGCATGACCGATAATGATGTCCAGACGACATTAAGTAAATCTTCGATGTCAGAAGGAGCAATTTGATGAAATTCATATTTACTGCAGACAGGAAGAGATTGAGAATATAAGGAGGCATTGGGCTGATAAAGATTCTCAGAAATCTATTCTCGTTCTATTTGAGAATGTTAACAGTCCAGAAAATGTGTTTGATAACACTTCAAAAGCAGTTAATGAAAGGAAAACTACTCTTAAAATCAGACTCATAAACTAAAGACCACTTTTTAGTGTTCACATTCCACACACAAACAAGGAGATTTCAATTAAGTCAGTCTATTTCCTATCGTGACGAGCCTATTCTCACAACTTTCATCCCTTACAACATACATTATGTTCACTCTAACAAATTTTTTGTGAAAAAACATTGAAAACAGTTTCTATAAAAATGTAATCGAAAACTTAGCAGGCCTCTAACGGTAGAGAACAAAAGTGGCGCGTAAATCATGCGACAATGTTTAAAATTTTGCAAGAGTAACTCCTGCATTTTTGTCCCACTACTTTCAACATCTAAACTACATTGACTTCCAGAGGTTTCTACGGAAAGATAGTATAACACTTAAAGGTCGGTGAAAACCTTGTTAAGCATGAACAAAATCATTCAGGCTACAAAGTATGAGGCATCATGTTGTTCAGCTTATGGTGCCTCAAAATCGCTCTATGTTAACCATCAGTTTCGTTTTAAGGATCATGATCATATTGTGAGTTATGTGAGTTTTACTTTCTGGACGAAGTTGATACCTTTGAAACAAATATCAGTGCATATAAACAATCCTAATATAATCATCATATCAAATACATCACTACTACAAAAAATATTAAAAATATTAAAAAAAAAAACTAGAACAGAAGTTTCACCTCAAATTTGAATGACACTGAATCCTAGTGCAATTTCACCTCTATTGGAATATTGAAGTATCAAGCAGTAAGCAATTGATTCAACAATGTCTTCAACAAGTTCTCCTGCGCATGCAACCATCAAATGACAAAGGTCCTTGGATGAAGCCACCTTATGAAAACAATTAATAGCCAGTTAGCTTGCTTTGGTGGAACATCTAACCTGATATCTGGAATAATCCAATCATATGAATAATTTTACAGCTAGTACATTTGAAGTTTAGCAAACAGCTTCGGCGTCATACGTCTATCAAAATATTATCCGAGCTGTTTGACATTTACTGTGTCAGGCTGTTTGACATTTTAACCAAGCCATCGTCGAAGAAACGAACACACTGAATTGAAAAAAGGAAAAAAGAAGAAAAAAAGAAAAAGGAGAACTTTCTCCAGTCAAAGCAATTACCAGGAGAGATTGTCCACAACCTTTGCCAATTGAAGCGATGAAGCACCCACCTTCGAGTCCTCCATGACCATCGCCAGCAAATCCTTCTCCGAATTCCACTCCGCCATCTTCACCTGCCAATCGCAAGAAATCGGGCCAAAACCTCACAAAACCAAATGGGAACACAATCGAATCGACCCGCCCATTATTAGGTCGCGAAAGAAGGCCGACCGGAGCCGAACCTGAGAAGCCAGCGGTTTGTCGAACTGAAGCTGAAATGGAAGCACGCGCCGCGTCCCTTCGTCGGTCTCCATGGCTGAAAAAGCTCCGGGAGCAGCCGAAAACGCAGCCACCAGCTGCCGGGGCAAGCCGCGAGGGAGCGTACAGAAGCGGCGGCGGCGGCAAATGCGAACTGAGAGAGGGAGAGCTGGTGGAGGGTGCAGCCCGAAAATCCCTAGAAGAAAGCCTGAAGAGCGAGACGGAAGAGACGAGCGAGAGAGTAACGAAGCGCACTGGAAGCCCGAGAATTTTTGCAGAACAGGCGGGAGAGAGACGATGAGGAAGGAGGGAGGATCTGATTACGGGCCGAGCCGGGCCATAAGTTGGGCTTCAACTTCTTCTCCGGGCTCGTTCATCATAAAAGAAAGAACGTATGAGATGACACAACGGGCCGCTACGGGCCTTGAAAGTTGTCCGCATAGGAAGGGATCACAACAACATTTACTCGAGAAACGCGAAAGAACTCGTGATTGAAAGACGTTGGTTAGTCAAAGGTAATGACCCGCCGTTAAATATTCTTGCTGCTCAAGATAGAGGCCGTGATGCCAGTGGGATTTTGCCGTTAGAAAGAGAGGCGTCAGAATTGTGTAGTTAGATGAACCACCTAACTAAAGTCCAAGCTCGATTCGATCGTTGCTATCGTTGCTATTGTCGCACTACGAAATATATTCTCAATTTGCTGTCTAATAGAAATTATCGTGACTTTTTCTTAGACGAGGGCATTTTTGTTACTTGTCCATGTAGGACCTTGTTATCATTGATAATGTTATTCATCTGTTGACAGAACAGCTTTATTTACTAATTTTTCATCAAACGGTGTCTCTCTCCTCCAGTTCTTTCAACATCTTTCTCCAAAAGGTCCTTTGATTTTTCACATGGAAGGAATGCAAGATATGTCATTCAAAGAGCATGCTCGGATTTTGCACTTATTTTGCATCTCCATTGCAACCACATCGATTGAGTGCTATGTATTGAGTCTTCCCTATTTGTTGCTATCCACTGGCAATACAGTTGCTTTTCGAAATGCCTACTATATTAAACAATGATGCTAAGTTCCCTTGTTATCCTCTATACGTTTAGACTATTAGTTTAATAATGATGTTGAGTTACAAACGTAGTTCGTTCTATAATTATTAAAATAATAGCAGAAGAAAATTTTACAAGACTACACAATGGCTGTGACAGAGGGTTCACCCAAAGGTGTTTTGTGTGACAAACGCAAATTACCTTCTATCCGTTTCCTATCAAGAGTGAGGCTTCTCTCCGTATTCTAGCAATACTCGTGATCCTGGCCTTCTCTTCTTCTTTCTCGGTCCTTGAAATTTTTTACACTAGTTTCTCCCAAACGAGCTTATGTAAGACAGCTCGTGCATAGTTTAATTTAATACGCGGATTGCACTGGTAACTATTTATTGTTTTATCATATTATTAACTTTCGTTTTCACTATTTTTGCACTTATTATGGATTGGGATGGAATACCTTGATGACGTGAAGATATGGAAAGTAATAAATGAAGCAAATCTTACGGATTTAACTAAAGTCGACGGGGAGTCATCATAAAAATAATTAATAGAATATCACATATGCACATGTTACATACATATAATCATATATAAAATGCAGTTACTATCTCAATGCAGATGATTGAACACGAAGCTATTGTGTCTATAAGAGTTTCTCCTTTAGATTGGCAATAAATCCTAGTGAATAAATGATAAAATCAAACAATTTTAGATTCTTGTATGTTTATACAACATTAAGTTTACTGACTACATGATACTCTTTGTTAAAATACAAAACATGAATCTTTGTTAAGATTACAAAACATAATCTCGTGACCTTAAACCTACCATTTATTTACAAATTTCGAATATCTGAGATTGGAAAATAGTATGCATTCTTTAACTATACATCTAGCTAGTCATATCGATTATACTAATCCAAGAGGTTGGCCCTTTCATGCGAGAGTATTTTGTACATTGGATTGGATGCATCACTCAATAGTGACACATGGAGAAGTGAGCCAATTTTAGGTGATAGATTTCAACATTCATATGCAAAGTGTATCAGTGAATTACACCATGTAAACCATCCAACCCAAAGTATAAACAATCCAAAGCAGACATTTGGTTATCTTATAAATGGAAATAATAAACAATAACGCATGAAGCATAAGCTGGGCACTATCAAAGAGCTATCAAAGCTTGCAGAAATACAATGAAGACAGTTAACCCCCTAGATAGAAGCCATGGGTCAGTATATTTCAGCCTATTCCATCTAACTAAATAGATAAATAGTTAGCTTTTACTCCACATTTTCTCTTCGATGAATGCCTGCCTAGCAGAAAAGGTTCATGGTAGGCATAAATTAAAACTCTTTGAAAAGGGTGGAGCCGAAGAGCTTCAATCAGAAAGCCCCCATGCATTGCTTCTCACTCTGATGCCTCCTGCAGCTTCGAGTATTAGAGGTCCACCCACGAGCAACATGAGCATTACCACCGAAAATTCACGAACAGACGTTCATTCCGAATCAGAGATTTCATCTTCATCATCGTCCAATATGTAGACTAGGGCCCGCTTTCTTGCAACCAAAACACAAGCTGCACTCTACTAGCTGTTGCAAATGAAAATTAACTTGATTTCACTCAAATGTTCCTATAATATGGCCATAACTAATGCGAAGTTTTGATACCTCTGCTGGGTAAAAGTAATAAGTACAATACTTGCATCACGCTAAAACACAGGTGGAAGCAATACTTGTGTACCTAAAGAGGCTATGGTATGCATGCGAACCATGAATACTCAACAGTATCTTGCTATACTAGATACCATGATAGTATCAATCATCATGAACATGTACGTAATAGTTCTCAGTCAGTAAATCATGCTGCAATGAACCTTAACATAAGAAGATAATT
Source organism: Eucalyptus camaldulensis (assembly GCA_019915185.1). Classification (NCBI taxonomy): domain Eukaryota; kingdom Viridiplantae; phylum Streptophyta; class Magnoliopsida; order Myrtales; family Myrtaceae; genus Eucalyptus; species Eucalyptus camaldulensis. The sequence continues at coordinate 9,188,202 of JAHSVA010000013.1, read as the reverse complement.
ATTCTTGTTGCGTTTGTCTGGCCACTAATGATTCATCTTTTTCGCACTTTCACCTTCCAATTTATCTAAAATTGATAGGAAAACCTACTACTTTAGCATTTTACTTCTTCAAATGAAAAAAATATTCTTCTTTGGAGCATCAATTTGCAGATATACAACTGTTGGAACAAGGATGAAATGATCCATTAAGCACAACGAACCTATGCCAGTCATATTTAAACTTTAGAGTAGCTTGTAAAAGTGGAATTTGAGTAAGGAGCACGGATAAGATTAATTCAATTCCAACATCTAGCCAATGAGATATATTTGTTAATGACAATGGCAAGTTTATCAAACAATGATACAAAAAGGAAAGACTATGGGCAACAATAAGTTACCAAACATCCAAACTGCAAACGGACCTAGTAAGAAACTCAAGGAAAATAGTTTTTTGAGTATACGATTGATGGCGTGGCAATGAATTGATCCTTAGCTTGATTGTGTGGGCAATGTGAAAAATTCTAATTCTTACCACTAATTGACAAGGGCGAACTGCAGTATGGGAATGCTGCCAACTTATTCTTCATCTCTAGGTGTAGAATAAAGTCCTCGATGTGTAATTTCCCTGGATGAGTGTTTCAAAAGTGTGAATGAGACAACCAAGCAATAGTGTTCTCACAAAATAGAAGCAAAAGTGGCGGTCATGTTTTGATCTATTTAACAAAGAGGGCATGTTCGAAAAGAGTGTTCTTAACAAGATTTGTTAAGTTTCTATGCTCAGAATGACCTATCTAGCAGTCCACTGTTAATTTGACATTAGGAGACAGGACCCATAAACACGGATTCCCATCTCTATTAGCAGCTAAATGTTTGTTGAGCAAGCTTCTGTTTGCAATGCATCATGCGGCTTTTGAGCAATTCAGAATCTTTCCAAAGAGAGATTAGAGAAGAGCACATTCTGATGATAAGGAATTGTTGCAGGAAGATTTCTAAGTGAGAAGTTGGGAGGGTAAAGTTAGTAATAACATAGCAAACTTACTTCAACGTGAAGCCGTACCATCTTCTAGTCCCAAGGCAACAACTTTGCCATCAGGAAGCCAGCATAATGATGTTATACATTTACCTGGAGTACATTAGAATAGTTAAGACAATCCAGTATAACCACATACAATGGAATGTGCAAAGAAAAGTGATTTCATAAACAACAACAACAAGGCCGATGACTCAAAGGGCACGCACACCAAGCCATCGTCGAAGAAACGAACATACTGAATAAACACAAAAAAAGAGAACTTTCTCGAGCCGAAGCAATACCAAGGAGAGATTGTCCACAGCCTCTGCCAATTGAAGCGATGAAGCACCACCTTCCTCCGTGACCATCGTCAGCAAATCCTTCTTCGGATTCCACTCCGCCATCTTCACCTGCCAATCGCAAGAAATCGAGCAAAAACCTCACAAAATCGAATCGGGAGCCGAACCTGAGAAGCCAGCGGCTTGTCGAATTGAAGCTGAATGGGAAGCACGCGCCGCGACCCGCCGTCGGTCTCCATGGCTGAAAAAGCTCCGGAAGCAGCCGAAAACGCAGCTACCAGCTGCTGGAGCAAGCAGCGAGGGGGTGTACAGAGAGCTCGTGGAGGGTAGAGCTCGAAAACCCTAGAAGAAAGCTTGAAGACCGAGACATTCTGCCTCAAGCCCTTCCCCCCGTCCCCCGTTCGACAGCCGATTACGCCTCCACCACGAGGCCGCGCACGATCACGAGCTCCTCTGTTCCCGACTGGCTCGACGAATCGCGCCCCGAATTGGAGCCGCCTTCGACGGAGAGCATGGACCGGAGGCCGGAAACTCGGACCAACGGGGAGCGGAGGAGCTGGAGGTCAACCTAACGATCGTGCCGACGGCGGCCGGAGCGAGGGTCGGCGGAGAGAACGAGGAAGAGAAGAGAATTTGATTACGGGCCAAGCCGGGCCGGATTGGGCCATAAGTCGGGCTTAACAAGTGGCCCTTCGGGCCGAGTTCTGGCCCTTCAGACTACTGATAATGTCAAGGCGCGGTCCATTTATGAAGTTTTTGACGTGGAGTTTAGGAGTAAGCCACGGAACCAGTGAACTTCAGAACAATAGAGAAAGAGAGTTGGGCTTCGAGGGTAAAATGAAAAGCACGACTCCGTTTTTTTGGCAAAAAATTAATAATTTAGAAAATATTTTCCTAAACTTAATCATCTTCATTTTTTAAAAATGAGTTCATAAAAAAATATTTTTCATTATTAACAACAATTCGTATCAAAATTTTTTGTTGATTATCAAAATATTTTTTGCTTTCTCTTGTTTTGGGAAATGTAAATGATCAAAATTAGGAAAAAGATCTTTTCCAAATATTGATTTTTGGAGACACGAATGAAGCCTTAGAGAATGTGTCTTTCTATGAGCTAGTTTGCTCCGAGTGTTTTGATAGTGGTGCGAGAAATTCAACCATAATAGAGAGTTGTAGTCTTGCTACTCATAATGTCCACTAGTTGTGTAAAACAATCATTTTTTTTTGGTCTTGTTTGTACCGGTATATGTGTGTTTCAAGTTACCTATTACAATTTTCTCATATTACTAGCATCTCGCTCTCGCATCCATTAACTGGTATTAGAGACTTTGCTTAAGTCTTTGTCATATGCCAAGTCAAGGTGAGCGATGACGTGATCAAGAAGATTTTGATGGGTGGTCCTGCTCTTAAGCACTTAAATTTAATTGAGAAACTTGAAAGAGCTTGAGATTGATAGATGTTGGCTAGTTGAAGCTAACGATTCCCTATTAAAGATTCTTGCTCCTCATTTGAGAATTAAAACAGACCAGAAAATGTGTTTAGTAACACTCCAAAAGCACTTGATGAATAAAAGGAAAATTATCAAAATCAAAATCACAAACTTAAGATGATTTTTTAGTATTTTCATTCCACATGCAAACATGGAGATTTGGAATAACTTAGCCTGTTTTTGAATGTGATGTAAGCCGAGCATATTCTCACAATTTTCATCCCTAATGACATATATCATTTTCACTGAATAAATATTTTGTCAAAAAAACATCAAAAATAGTTTCTATGAAAATGGAAACTAAAGGCCTTTTCTAAAACTAAGCAGGCCTTAAACAGTTGAGACCAAAAGTGACGTGTGAATCATGCGACGATGTTTAAAATTTTGCAACAAAATTTGCCTCACAACTTTCAACATCTGAATTAATAGATTTTTAGAGGCTTTTTTTTTATTAAAAGATAGTATGAAAATTATAGATTGGCTCCGAAATATGAGGCATCATGTTGTTCAGCTTATGGCGGCTCTTGAAAGTCAACTCAAGCATTTAAAATTATAGGCAAGAAAGTTCTTCCATCATGAAAAGTTCAAATTTATTTCTAAGAAAACTGCTTCGAAATTGCTCCACGTTAACTATTCATTTCTTTCTTAAGGATGATAAAAATATCCTGAGTTAATACGAGTTTTACTTTCCTTATGACCAAACAAAACTAGATACCGCCAAAACAAATATCAGTGCACATGAACAACCTAATATAATCGTAAAATTGAGTACAGTTACCACCACATAAGCTAGAACAGAATCTAGATTTCCACTCGCATCACCTTCGTTCACTCTTGGTTTTTCCTTTAAAACGCCAACTCCTCAGTTTGACATCATGGTCTCGTTTAAGACTTCCAAGCACTTCACACGTTGAATAGAAAAGAGAGAGCTTTCTCGATTCGAAGCAATTACCTTCGAGTCCCTCGAATCCTTCGCCGGATTCCACTCCTGCCATCTTCACCCGCCAATCGAAGAAATTGAGCCAAAACGTCACAGAACCGAATCGAAAAACAATTGAATCGCCCATTAGGAGGTCCCGGACAGAACGCCCGAAAGGGAGCCGAACGCGAGAAGCCAAAGCAGTTCATTGGAACTTGAAGCTGAATTGGAAGCACGTGCCGTCGACCCCTCCTTCGCCGGTCGAAAAAATACGTCATCGTCTGTCTTATGTTCATTCATTTTTTCGCATTGCTTATACCTGATATCAACGTTTGATTAATTGCTCTACAAATTATCCAGAAATAAAATCGCAAATATTCTCATAATGAACAAAAAAAAAAAGAAAAAAACTCCAGGCAGAACAGCACAGCAACACCAAAAAGAATATGAAAAAATGAAAGAGAAAATTTGTAAAAAGCAAAAATTCCTCGCATAGTCGCTTAATAAGCGTTTAGGCATTTCTCTTACAAAATCCTATTGCTTTTTACAATTTTTTTTTTTTTTTGGTAGTGAACAAGAACTTCGATTATGCGGGTTCTGCTGTTGTAGACAAAAATGATGCAATCTTGCACGCTAACATGCATCATTGCTTATTTAAAAAAAGAAGAGGAAAATTTATGAGTTGAGCACGGATCGAGTGATCTATCCATTCGTGTTATGATCTTCAGATTGCATATAGCCCATGCTTGTATGTCGAGATCATACAAAATTTGCGACGGATCAAATCGTTGCACTTTTAATCGTTTAAATGGTAAAGCCCAGATCAATTCTGAAATAGTGATCCATATTGAAGTGCCCGCCGTAATCCTTCGCGGAAGGAACATGATTTGTAAAAATATTTTTTAAAAATTAATTGTTTAAATGGTTACAAAAACGCATGAAAGCAAAAAATTCTCATTGTGCACGAAAATGTTTAGATAATTGAGACATATTTCATTGATCAATTATTAATTTTTTTTTTTGGTAAAAATTCATTGGTCAATTATTTCAAACAATACAAGTGATAATTTTTAAGAAGGTATTTTCTAAATCACTTATTTTTTTTTTGCAGAACAAAAAAAACCTTAATTTACGTCATTTTACAAATGACGTCATATATGGCATGGTAATCGCGTTGCACACCAAGTGGCTTCACCCTGTTCCAACAGAGCTGGTACAGAAGCATCGCAGGGCTCATGGGACATCACATTGATGCGAATGTAAATTGTCAAAAAGGAATATGATAATCCATCCTCATTTACTTTTGAATTAAAAAACATATGCTAATGAATTCACATCAACATCTCACGAGAGCGAACATTCACGCAAATGTCAAGACAACTGGCCATGCTCAAACTTGACCAAGCCATTTTCCATCACCACCCAAGCTCCAAACATTCGGCCGAATAGAAATACTCTGACCACGTCATTTGTCATCATCATCCGAAACCGAATCCTTCCCGCGCACCATTTTTTATTTATTTTCCCATTTGTGATGATTGGGTATCAAATTCAAACATATGCAATCATTCTCTAGCCGAGCGGCGAACATCATTCTCGTTATGCTTAATCCTCATCACCACTTCGGATGGATCACCAAGTCTAGTTACCAATATATGTGTAGGCCATGCCTGATCCAGCCATCCTCATGTCTGAGGTGCAGAGGAATTTTCCCCTCTGCAGGCCTCCTGCACTTAAAAGGAGAAGGTGACGGATGTAAGCTCACCTTGCCAATGCTGCTTTTACCCGGGGATGCACTCCTGCTGGAGACGCTCATAAACGTCAAGAGCAGTGGAAGACACCAATTGAATTCTCTCAAGTCCTCGCCACGACTGGTTCTACCCTAGATGCAATCTTTCCAGTAAAGTCTCACCACAAGCTGTTTAATAGGGCGATTGTTGGTGGTAGAATGGATTTTCCATGAGAAGCCACCTGGAAAGTGAAGGTTCTGATTAGAGTTTCTCCTTTTGATTGGGAAGCAACTTGGGAACAAATCCTCGCTTCAGATAACCTAAAACGAAGAGGCCAAAACACTGGTTATCAGGCGTTTCCTCCGGAAGGAGACAGAATCCCCGCAGCATCTCCTCCTTCACCGTTCATTGACATTGCGTGTTTTTATTGAGCGCAAAAACACTCCATGAACTCATAGTTGTATGACCAAAAAGCAAAAAAGAACTCACAGTTGCAGTTCCTATTATGAGTAAGTTTATAGTGACAAAAGGGTGCCTCTACAGCCTAAAGTCAAGATCTAAAAAGTTCAAGAGAAACTTTGGATCCAAAGGGATACCAACACATTCCCAAAACAGAACAATACTATGAATACAAAGACTAGCATACAAAACCCGTTTGTGGTAAAATCCAAGTATTTAGGTAAGTAGATCACCGACACCTAATACAGATCTATATTGCATGTGACTTAGTATACCATTTTCATTTACTAGGACTGAACATCTTTAGCATTACTCTGCCAAAAAAGTGTCATTAGCTTAAAAAGATGGTGCTCTAATTGGAAAAATAGTTGGTAAAAAAAATATAAATTAACAAATTCCCACATCTAAGTACGTTAACAAATTGTTGTGAGCAGAAGCTGTCATAACCAAGGTCAAGCATCACAGATGAGATCAATGTTGGCTCAATTCACTATCATCTGAGCACCCAACAGTTATTTTATCTGTTTAACATCAGGATGCTCTGAAAGATACGGCATGTCTCAAAATGTGCAAAGCATAACTTGCTATAACTGTTCTGTGTGATACTTAAACTAAATAACTTATCAGAGAGAAAGGCCAAATGCAAAGGTAATAACGTGCACCTGTAGATGATTGAGGACAACCAGCTGAAGTTCTTTTCCAGCACCACAACCAACTATTGATACACACTTCATACCCTATCATTGAACAAACCAGCTGACTAAGATTATAAAACCAATAGAAAGAACCGAAGTCCAAAAGCGACATTGGAGCTTCAAAAACCAGTCATACCACTTCACCCAGAGAATTAACAAGAAACTAATGGACTGCAGGACTGGTCCTAGCACCACCTAGAAGACTCAAAAATTCATCCTGAGGAGAAGAGTCAAGACCTAGATAAGCAAACAAAAACAGTCAAATGAAGTAACAACGGAAAGCCATCTACTGCTCTGTATTAACAGAACCACTAACCATGGTCCTTAATAAATCTTCATAACAAATCAAACTTCTCATGAGATATGTCCATGGCATCAGCCCACTGCTTGCGCATGACCAATGATGATGTTCATTTTTACTGCAGACAGGAAGAGATTGAGAATCTAAGGAGGCATTCGACTGATAAAGATTCTCAGAAATCTGTTCTCATTTTATTTGAGAATGTAAACGGTCCAAAAAATGTGTTTGGTAACTCCAAGTTACCATTTTTACAACAGGGATTCAACCTGCCAACTCCAAGTGGGCATCAAGCATTTCTACATCTGACATGACTAGTCTTTCTAGCATAAACGACATCCCCTCCAATTTGAGATCTTTATCTTCGTGAACACTTTGGCTGGTGTACCAAAAAGGGCAACACAATGGCAATACAGGAGTAGGCTACCCTTCCAGTTGATCTAGATGATTGTCATTTATGTTATGGAAATCTCCTAAGGCACCAATCTCGTCTAGAAGTTGATCAGTATCTATTGCGCTTGTAAATAAAAATCACTACGTATCAGCTTGGGATTCTTTACTCGCAACTATGATATCCAAAATTTCACTCTCATTACCATCATTCACTCTTCATTTTTGTGTAAAACACCAACTCATTAGTTTGATGTCATGTTCTCATTTAGAATTTCAAGCACTTCACCTCTATATTCACCAACTCTCCATCGAACTCAATTTGAACTCGATTGGCAATTGAAGCAGCTTATTTAGGGAAAAGCATCGTAACATATTTAAGGAAAAGCAAAGGAGGAATAAGGCCAATGACTCAAAGGGCGCACACCAAGCCATCGTGGAAGAAACGAACACACTGAACTCGAGTCGAAGCAATTACCAGGAGAGATTGTCCACAGCCTCTGCCAATTAAAGCGATGAAGCACCACCTTCGAGTCCTCCGTGACCATCGCCAGCAAATCCTTCTCCGGATTCCACTCCCGCATCTTCACCTGCCAATTGGAAGAAATCGAGCTAAAAACCTCACAAAACCGAATGGGATCACAATCGAATCGACCCGCCCATTATTAGGTCGCGAAAGAAGGCGGACCGGAGCCAAACTTGAGAAGCCAGAGGTTTGTCGAATTGAAGCTGAAAGGGAAGCACGTGTCGCGACCCTTCGTCGGTTCTCATAGCTGAAAAAGCTCCGGGAGGAGCCGAAAAAGCAGCCACCAGCTGCTGGGCCAAGCCGCGGGAGAGCGTTGGGAAGCGGCAGTGGCCGCAAATGCGACCGGAAATGGAGAGCTAGTGGTGGAGGGTGGAGGCCGAAAACCCTAGAAGAAAGCCTGAAGAGGGAGAGAGTAACGAAGTGTAGTGGAAGCTTGAGAATTTTGCAGGGAAAGATGGCGGAAGATGAAGAACAGGCGGGAGAGAGAGGATTTGATAACGGGCCGAGCCGGGCCAGTTTGGGCCATAATCGGGCTTAACAAGTGGCCCTTCGAGACACAACACAAGCAGAGCCTTAGAGAATCTATCTTTGTAGGAGCTAGTTTGCTTTGAGTGTTTTATTGTGGCGTGAGAAAATTAACTATAATAGTGGGGCGCAGTCTTTTCTTACTCATAGTATATACTAGTTGTGTGACATGATCATTTTTTTCAGTGTTATGTTTGTACCAGTATAATGTGTGTTTCAAGTTGCCTATTACGATTTTACTGTATTACTAACTTGTCACTTTCACACCCATCAATTGGTATTAGAGCCATGCTTCCTTGCTCAACAAGTGGCATCAGAGTTAGACAATTAGAGATCGGCTGGACTTTGCTTAAGTCTTTGTCCATTTGCCAAGCCAAGGCGTATGATGACATGATCGAGAAGATTTTGATGGGTAGCACCATTCTTCAGTATTGAAAGTTTGAAAGTTGCACACATGGGGAGGGATCACAACAACATGTATTCAAGAAACTTGAAAGAACTTGTGATTGATAGATGTTGGCTAGTCAAAGGAAATGATTCGTCGTTAAAAATTCTCGCTACTCAAGATAGAAACCATGATGCAATGGGGGTTTCACCATCAAGAAGAGAGGTGTCAGAATTGTGCAGTTAGATGAAGCACCTAAACAAAGTCCATGCTCGATTCAATCGTTCTTACTATCACACTATGGAAGATATTCTTACCTGTTTTGTCGAATAGAATTTATGGTAACTTTTTCTTAGAGGAGACCATAATTGTTACTTGTTTATGGACGACCCTATCATCATTGATAACATTATTCACATGTGGACAGAACAACTTTGTTTACAATTTTTCATCAAATGGTATCTCTCTACTCTAATTCTTTCAACATCTTTCTTCAAAAGGTCCTTTGATTTTTCAAATGTAAGAATGCAAGGTATATCATTCAAAGAGCGTGCTCGGATTATGTCCTTGTTCTGCATCGGCATTGCAACCGCGTTGATCAAGTGCTATATATTGAGTCTTGCCTGTTTAATGCTATCCACAAGCAATACAACTGCTTTTCGGAATGCATACACTGTTAAATTATGATGCTAAGTTCCCTCAATATCCTTCATTGGTTCAGATTGGTAGTTTAATAATGATGTTAAGTTACAAACATAGTTAATTCTATAATTACTAAAACAATAGTGGAAGCAAATTTTATTAGACTACACATCAGTGTTGACACCTAAATTTTTGGGATTAATTTTTACTTAAAAAAAAAAGAAAAAAAAAGAAAAAAGAAAAAAAAGAAAATGGGGTATGGTTTAGAAACATTTTATTTTCATTTTTTGTTTTATTTTATTTTAGGCTGCCGGTGAAGAGAAGATTTTTCAAATATTCCGTTCAAGCTTTTCATATTTTTAGGTAATATACACTAGGGGTGTATTTCGTGCAAAAAGGGAATTTTTTTGGATAGAATATGTGAAAAATACAAAAGAGAATATCACATGTGGTGCAATGATATATTCAGAAAATTATGCACGAGTGGAATTGGAAATAAAATATGCTTCAAAGATCTAAAATTTTCCCCTATAAAAGGCGTTGCGCACGTACGGACAAAGGGTGGAAGGAGTTTCAAAAAAATTTTGGAGCAAAAAGGGAGCTTCTTTTGGTGAAAAAGAACACAAAAGAAAAGCAAAAAGGAGAGAAAAAAGATGAAAAGGTGAAAAGTGACGTGAGAGAGAGAGACCAGAAAAAAGAAAAGAGAAAAAGGAAAGCCCCACGTTACTGTTCATCGTCTTCTTCATGGGGGTGTCCTCGCCTTCGCCAGCCCGCACCGTCGCCGCCTTACGAGCCGCCGCCCATCGCTGCTCTGCCGGTGACCCGCGAGTCCGCTCCATTCCACCGCGCCTCTGCTCACCCGACGCCGCTACCGCCCCACAGCTCCGTCCGCGACGCCCACGCCAGATCCGGCGTCCGCAAGAGCCCTCGCCGGAACCCGGAAGCGCAAGCTTCGCCCGCGGCGCCCCGCCTCTGTTCCGACGACCTGACGCCGCCCCCGCTGCTCAAGCCGTCGCTCCACCACACCTCCATCGTCCCGACGACCCGCGGTCCGCGGTCCGCGATCCCAGCTCCATCGCCCCTCCTCAGTCCGCGACGCCGCCCCGTGCCGACGCGCTCACCGCTCGCTCGCTGCCGGTTCCTGTTGAGCCCTCGCCGGAACCCTAGCCGGCGTTCTTTCCCCACCGGAGCCCTAAAACCAGCGGCCAAGATTTTTTTTTCTTTCTAAAAAAAAGAGAAAAGAAAAATTTTACTAGGTATTTTTGCTTTACTTTATTAAGCAAGTTTAGGTTTTTCTCTGTTTTTTTATCGTTATCTTTTTATGTGTTGTTTTCTTTGGTTGAAATACCTATTTATGCATAATTGAAAATCTCAATGTGACACCCGAATCGCAACCGCGCCAAGGTTTTTTTATTTCATCTATAAGGCTTTAGATGAAATAATTAATTAAGCGGGACTAAAATTGATGTTTTGATCTTTAAGGCTTAAGATCAAAGTATCGATTTTACTAGCGAAATATTATCCTTTGATTTGAGCGATATGTGATGTCCCTTTTGGGGTAATTTTGAATGAATTCGATTGTTTTTATTTATCTTGGGATATGTTTGAGATAGAATATCACATGTTTTAGGGTTATTTACATATTTAGGCAAAGCATTCTATTTATCATGAATTCTCGAAATAAAAATCGGTTTAGATTAGATGCATGTTAGGATATTACTTGTTTTAGGGTTTGCATATTTAGAATAGGAATTTTAATTTCGAATTTCATAAAAATAAAAAATCAAATAAATCAATTTAGGTTGCTAGATTTTAATTTAGGTTGCACGTTTAATTATTTGACAATTCTTAATTTCGAGATTAAACAAAAACACAATAAAAAATCATCATACACTTGTCATGTAGAATTAGGGCATATTTTGCATGTCATTGCATATTAGGGTTAAATTGCACTTAGTTTAATTCTAGATAATATCTTTTCTTAATTTGTTATAAGTTTAGGCATTTTTAGATATATTGCATTTTAGGATTGTTTAGGTTAAGATAATATTTTAGTTTAAATTAGGATGTGGCTCAACCTAATTCCTAATATAAATTAAATAGGATCTTAATCTAATTAGGTAATTTTCATATTTCACCTAATTTCGAATTTCATAAAAAATAAAAAATGCCATAGGTTGATTTGTCTTTATTTTTTAGGATAAAAAATGTATTCTTTTAGGAAAAAGAAAAATTGTCATATGCACGTCATTAGGGTTAGAATTCATTGAGATGCATGTCATTTAGTATTTTTGCTAGGCCCATTCAAATTACATGTTATTAGAATTAGGTCATTTAGTTAATATTGCATTGCATATTGCATGATTTTCATTAAAAAGTGAAAACAAAATAAAAATTGTGTGTTAATTAGAAACCATATCTAGGGTTGTTGATGTGGATTTTAATTTAACATTGCAGATGCTTTCGTTGCTTTGAGGTAAGTCCTGCAATTTATTCATTTGGTTTCTTGAGTGTTGAATTGGTGGTTTGCGCACCTGCATGGTCACCTCACATGTTAAGGAATTAAAATCAATTCAAATTGCTTGCCAAACAAATTTTTTTTTTTCAAAATAAAAAGAAAGGTACCGAAAGGGCGTTAGAGAATTCTAGCGTAACCAAGTCTCCGCATCCATAGTCTCTAGTTCGTAGGAGTAAAGTAAAACTCCCGTTACTTTACTTGGGTTTCTAATCGACCCACCAAAAATAGATTAGTGGCGACTCCTAAATAAAATCCATATGCATGTTAAGAATTCAAACCTAAGTCGCGAATTGGTATGGGCTTGGGAGAGCCCGAGTTAAGTCTAGGCTTAACAATCCATTAGCCAAAACCCTAGGTGGTTAAACCCCGAAAAATTGGTCGCGACAGCTTGGCGACTCCGCTGGGGACTTGAGTTGAAACTCTTAGTGGACTTAGGCCAATTTTCTTTTTTAAAAAAATATTTTTGTTTGGCTGCGAGGATCCCAGGTACGTCCCTAACATTTAAGGTGTTAAATGTTTTTGCAGATTGGGAGGTATAAGGGGAAGTGTTTGCCGACCTTTGTTTTGTAGGGAGGTGTAGGAATGTATGGTTTATTTTCATATATGAAGTGTTGCTTGATATAAATTGTTGTGCATGTCTTGCATTCAACACTACATTATTGCACACACAACCCGCCGCCGGACCTGGGCCGCACTAGGACATTTAGGATGGTATTGAGTTGGATACGACTTCGACCGCGAGGCCGCGTAGTAGAGGTTGCCCAACTTAATCCCGAAAGTTTTTCTTGGTGTTAAGAATGTTTACCTCTGCCCGCGAGGCTGCGTCGCATTGGGGTATCATTCTTGACTGAGCCGGAGTTAGGAGGACTTGGCTTAGTATGCGAGGCTGCAACTAAGTCATCCCATCCTTTTAACTCCATTTTGCTAAGCCGTCTAGATAGAAATCGAGCCTCACATTTCATGCGCTTGTTTATGTGGTTGCTTTAATCGTATGGTAAAGTAAGCTCTCTATCCTTTACTCTTGCAATTTACTTATTTATGTCTTTGGTCGGTCCATGACGTTAGGTTGGTCGAGTCTTGGTCTATAAACAATGGGAAGATCCGACATTCGATTCGTACCTGCACCGAAGGCTGAACTCAAGTCATGGTGGGATTGTCTAGGCCACGATGGTCAAAGCTATGTGGAAAGCAGACTTGGTCGTCTTGTTCCCCTCCTCGACATTGATGTTCAAAGTGGCGTCATGCAAGCACTCGCTCATTTTTGGTGCCCTCAAACATCAACGTTCATATTTGGTAAGCACGAGCTGGCCCCGACTTTGGAGGAATACAGCATTGCCATAGGAAAACCTTTGGAGTTGGAACTAATAAACCCACCTCTCAGAATAGAACCCGAATCAATTTTGTCTGACTTTCTTAGGATGGATAAGAATCAGATTAAAAGAGTGCTGAAAGATAATTGTCTTGCATGTCCTTTTTCCTTCCTAGATCGGAGTTTTGCTAGTGCTAACACTCTCTTAAAAAGTAAGATATTCCTCCTAGCCTTCTTCGGGTTTATTATTTTTCCCCTTCGTAAAGATGCCATTAATCCTGCTATCGCATGGGTGGTTAAACAAGTGTGTGCTAGGATTAGTTTTGTCAACACTATTCTAGCTGAAACATTTTTGTCACTCACTCGATTTAAGGAAAATGAAGATAAAACCTTTCATGCACCAATTGAACTCTTACAAATTTGGTTCTTTTCTCATATGAGTAAGATTAATATTCGCATGAATATCATTAATATCACTAATTCCCATCATCCCATCGAGGTATTCAAAAATCATCAGAATCGAACTCCAAATCTTTCTTACTCGAAATGGGTAAAATTGTTGAAAAATCCCAATACCAAGATTTTCCTATGGCATGCTAAATGGTTCCAAGTCTCCAAGGCACGTCTCTTTCATAGTGATGATGAGCCGATCCCGCTATTGGGGATCACCGGTGCCACTTCCTACTACCCACTTCGAGTGGCCCGTCAATATCGAGTCGTGCAGGATCTACCGCCCCCACTCAAGCTTGGTTTATTCCAAGTCCGATTCACTCCCATGGATGGTGATCACAAAAAATGGCTCCATTGTGTCGAACAAGCTTGGCTTGCATGTCACGAGCAAAAGTTAAGCTTGCCTGAAGAAGAGCTCGAAGGGAAGGAAAAGACTTACTATGCCACTATTCGATACATCCGTCAGCACAAGATTCCAACCGAGTATCTCCCAAAGATCCCAAATGTGACTGAAAGGCCCACTCGGCAAGCAGAGCTTAATCGTCACAAGAGGAAGATTGAAGAACTTGAGAAGCAAGCCAAGAAGGATGCCAAAGAGAAGAGGCAATTACGTCGAGCGTTGGCTTCCCATTTGTTTATGGATCGGGCCAAATAAAGTGGCTTGGTGCATATGATCAAAGACAAAGCTATTACATCTATAAGAGTTTCTCCTCTAGATTAGCAATAAATCCTAGAGAACGAATGATAATATTAAACATTTATAGATTCTTTAATATCTATACATCATTAATTTTTTTGACTACATGATACTCTTGTCAAGATTATGAAACATAATCCCATAATCTTAAACCTACCATTTAATTGCAGATTTCAAATCTCTGATATTGGAAGATAGTATTTGTTCTTTAATGCCACCTTGACACTATCTATATAGCCAGTCATATTGACTATAGTAATCCTAGAGATTGATCCTTTCACATGAGTGTTTTGTACATTAGATTGGATGCATCAATTAACAGTGATGCGTGAAGAAGTGAGTCGATTTTAAGTGAGAGATTTCAACATCCAAATGCAAAGTTCGTCAGTTGATTACACCATGTAATCCATTCAACCCAAAGTACAAACATTCCAAACCAGACATTTGGTTCTCTTATATACGAAAATAATAAACATATACGCATGAAGCAAAAGCTGGGCACTATCGAATAGTTGTCAAAGCTTGCAGAAATACAATGAAGACAGTTACTTCCCCCATATAGAAGCCATGGGTCAATATCTTTTAGTCGATTCCATCTAACTCAATAGATAATTAGTTAGCTTTCACTCTGCTTTTTCTCTTCGATGAGCCCGCCTAGCAGAAAAGGCTCATGGCAAGCATAAATTGAAACTCTCCAAAAAAGGTGGAGTTGAAAAGCTTCAGCCGGAAAGTCCACATGCATTTGCTTCTCGCACTGATGCCTCCTGCAGATTCGAGTATTAGAGGTCCACCCACAAGAGCAACATGAGCATTACCACCGCAAATTCACAAAAGAGACGTTCATTCTGAATCAAAGATTTCATCTTCATTGTTGTCCAATATGTAGACCATGGCCCGCTTTCTTGCAGGAAAAACACAAGCCACGCCTCTATTTGCTGTCGCAAAAAAAAAAAAAAATCAACTTGATTCTACTCCAATGTTCCTACAATATGGCCATAACTAATGCAATGTTTTGATACCTCCGTTGGGTAAAAGTAACAGGTACAATACTTGCATCATGCTAAAACACAGGTCGAAGCAATACTTGTGTACCTGAAGAGGCTGCGGTATGCATGTGAACCATGAATGCTCTACAGTATCTTCCTATACTAGATACCCTGATGGTATCTATCATCATGAACATGTATGTACCAATTCCCAGTCAATAAATCAGACTGCAATTAACCTACCATAAGAATATAATTATTCTTTCTATGTTTGTCTAGCCACTAAAGATTCATCTTTTTCGCACTTTGACCTCCCAATTGATTTAAAATTTACGGAAAAGCCTAATACTTTAGCATTTTACTTCTTCAAATGAAAAAAAATATATTCTTCTTTGGAGTATAAATTTACACATTTCCAATCCTCGGAACAAACATGAAATGGTCCATTAAAGAGGCACAACGTACCTATGCTAGTTAAATTTAAACTTAAGAGTAGGCTGTAAAAGTGGAAATTTAGTAAGGAGCATGGACAGGATTAATCCAGTTCCACCACTCGGTCAATGAGATAAATTTGTTACTGACACTGACAAGTTTATCAAACAACAATACAGAAAGGAAAGACTATGGGCAACAACACTTTACCAAACATCCAAACTACAAATGGACATGGTAAGAAGCTCAAGGAAAACCGTTTTCTAAGTATATGATTGATGGCATGACAATGAATTGATCCTTAGCTTGATTGTATGGCGGTGTGAAAAATTCTTACCACTAACTAACAAGGAGGAACTACAGTATGGGGGAATGCTGCCAACTTCTCATTCTCCATCTCTAGGTGTAAGATAGGGTCCTAGATGTGTACTTTAGATGTGTACTTTCACTGAGTTAGTGTTTTAGAAGAGAGAATGAGAGTGTTCTCACAAAATAGAAGCAAAAGTGGCACTACTAACCCATTAGGGTAATCAAATGCACATTTCTTAACATACATACAAGTACAATGCTCCAGCTGTCAAGATATGTTGGAACTTTTAAAGTTATGGTAAATCAAAAAGTGAAACATCCTTTAAAATTGCAGGCATAAAATGGCATGTATATGCACATAGGAGGAAAAACTAAGGGTTTGGTAACCATCCAAACAGTGCCAAATTCTGATTCTTTATTCCCGGAATCAGTTTTGGCCTAGAATCGCGTTTGGTAAAATTTTTGTTCCCGGGAACAGATTGGGAACAGAATCAAGAATAAAAAAAAATTTGATTATTGTTCCAGGAACGAATTTGAGAATCAAAATCAACAAATTTTCTTCTTCCCTTCGGCTATCTCGCGACTGCCATCCACCACCGCCCGCCATCGTCCGCCATCTGCCACCACCGTCCACCGCCGCCGCCGGCCGCCGTCCGCCACCGCCGGTCCGGCAAGCTCGCTGGAGGCTTGCTAGACCAGGGCGAGGTCCGGCGAGCTCGCCGGTGGCCAGGCGGGCCTCGCTGGGGCTGGGCGAGGCCTCGCCGGGACCGGGCGAGGCCCGCTTGGCCACCGGCAAGGCTCGGCCTCGCCGGGATTGGGCAGGGGCTGGGCGAGCCTCGCGACGCCCAGCCCCACCGGTGGCCAGGCGAGGCTCGCCCAGCCCCGCCGGTGGCCTGGCAGGCCTCGCCCAACCCCGGCGAGGTCGGCCTGGCCACCGGTGGGGCTAGGCGAGCCTCACTCGACTGTCGGCGAGGCTCGGCCGACGAGGGGCGGCCTTGCCGAGGGCCGGCGACGCTCTGGTGAGGTCGCCGGTCCTCGTCTGGCCGGTCGCCGGTCCGGCGACCGGCCAAGAGAAGAAGGAGAAGATGAGAAAAAAAAGAAAAAAGGAAAAAGAAAAGAAAATGAAAAGAAAAAATGGAAAATGAAAAGAAAAAAATGAAAAAAAGAAAAAAAGAAAAGAAAACAAAGGAAAAAAGTAAAAAAATATTTAAAAATTAAAAGAAATTGATTTGGAACAAAATTAATTAACACGGTACCAAACACAATTCTATTCCAGAATCAGAAATTTTGAATAGTTACCAAACTGCTTAAAATGCTTAGAATCAGTTCCCGGGAACAGAATAAAAAAGAATCAGTTCTGATCATAATTAGCTCCCGGGAACATAATCGTTACCAAACGCGCCCTAAGCTGCTGCTACTCATGCTGATGAAGAGAGTAGATACATAATAATTAGAAAGAACAAAAGACCAAATGTTTATAAAATCGCACTAGTGGTTCAACCAGTCAAACTGGTAGAACATCAAATTGGTAGAATCGTGCTCTACCGGTTCCACTAGTTGAACAGATTGTATGTGACGTTATCTAACAGAATATGCATGGTCAGAACAAAAGAAGTATGGTAGAGCCACTTGAGCACAAAAGACAGGATCCCCGTTCTCAATAGCATCATTCAAATTTCTAATAGACTAAACTAATATAGTCAATAAATGAATTATCCACCACAAAATGAAGCAAGAAGACATCTGAGCAAATGGTTGGGATGCTTGTTAGTTACAAGAGGTTGAAGTTCCCAACCCCAGCCCAACTCCAACGCTCTTTCTTTAAGTTTTTGGAAGGCCCAGAACTGGTCCAGACTAGTTGACAGGTTCACTAGGTTACCAATTGACAGTACACCTGGTTACTCGTTTGACGAGGTCGATACCACCAGTTCTTGACTACCACTGTTTCTGCTATGAAACCAAATTCAAAACAAAAGCACAATATCCTAGTTTTTTTTTTTTCTTTTGCTTTTTGCCATCAATATCTTAAATAGTGAATTGACATATATTGGAACAAATGGAACTCAAGAGCATCCTATACTGATCACAAGTAAGGAATCATTATGCAAGCTCTGGATCCACAAGTTACCTTCAATTGGTACAACTCCCAATTATTTGCACAAGTGGTTCCTGAAATATGCACAAATGAAAGGTCACTGGCCTACATGATCATCCAAGCATCTCCCAAGTTTTCACAAGCATCATTCATCTTATTTAACAGTATAACAATTTGATGTTCCTGTTTCAAGCAAAATATATTAACCACATTTGCAAATAAGAGCTTTAAAAAGAGCCAAATCCACACAATAGTAATGAGAGGGATGCACAACAAGATCGTTTCGAAAGGCGTTCCTTGCTGCACATTGCTTGAATCATTCATAAGTCACCTTACCATTGCTATACCATTTGTCACATCTAAAAAAAGACTATTTGGAAGGAGACCTAATCTGTAAACCCAATTTCTTGAGGTTGAGTAGATGGAGCAAATTTAGAGGCATCCTTTAGA
Organism: Eucalyptus camaldulensis; assembly: GCA_019915185.1. NCBI lineage: Eukaryota > Viridiplantae > Streptophyta > Magnoliopsida > Myrtales > Myrtaceae > Eucalyptus > Eucalyptus camaldulensis. The sequence goes on along the minus strand of JAHSVA010000013.1, from coordinate 9,169,608 downwards.
GTCATACAAAATGATTAGCATGAAAAAGCAATTGTACTCTGCACATATAGATCTCTGGAGAAAATTGTAGTTTCGGATTAAAGGTATATATCTCATAGGACAGTGAAATGGGAATGTATCTGGTGGATAATAAAATAGATGTAGGAGGGAATTGTGGCAACAAATTCTTATCAAGAATCTTTTTTGAAATAGTTCCAAAAAAAAAAAAAAACAGCATCTTGGCAGCTTCCTTGAAACTGTGATGATTAAATTATTCCTTAATCTAGAAAAAAGAGATACTGTTTTTTTTGGTAAAGTAGAAAAAAAAAAAGAAAAAAGAGAGAGATACTGTTTTTCCATACATAATGGTCAAAAGCTAAACAGAAAGCCCAGTCCAACAAGATTGCCCCTCTTAAGTTCCAATGACATTGTCAAGTAACCAACTTCAGATCAAATAAAAAAACACTAGAATATTAGGAAGAGGGTGAGTGAAAAACCAATGTTGACTACAAAACCTAGAAGACAGCACCCTACCCCCAAACGTTTCCTTTTCATTTTCTCCTTCTCGCATTATAGTCTCAAAGTTCTGGCTACTCAGGCAAAGAAATAAAAAATATTCGTACAATTTTATGGTGATATAAAAATGGATAGAAAGATCTACAGACGAACTCAAATAATTAATTAGTAGGGTAACAACAAAAACACAAGCTTTAAAGTAAAGAATTGCAATGCTCACACAAACCAATTTTGAACCTGGGCAATCATACTCAAACTCCTATTATGCATACAAAGAGATCAAGAATTTCACATTTGGTATCAGCCATGAGGACCGGACTTGAAAGGGGGGGAAAAAGCAATCACTTCAAACGACAGCTAACAGCATTTTTTTGTCCCATAATTCATAGTTTCCCCCACTGAGGTGGCATGTGTAAGAACACCTATGCATGGAAATCTAGATATAGCATTAATAAGAACAATCTCCAATGAAAGAGCAATAAATGACACATTCAAGTAAGAACTTCTATGCACAAACAAGATTTTATTACATTTCACATTTCTATTTCTTTTGTTAATACCAACATTCCATCTATTCAAATTTATCTGCAAGTGTCCTTCGCAAATATTCTTTGTCCATAAATCCTCCAAATTGCAATAATTCTCTGGGACAATAATGCATGTAAGACGTCTTGTTGACCTGACCTGACAAAATACATCAAGGCAAAAAAAAGCAACAAATTACAATTGATCTTTCAAAAAGCGAGACCTTCTTATCTAATGAGAAATGACATCAACCCGTCTAGCCCTTGTTACCATGTGGATAATTAAAATAGTGTTAGACCAACAAAAACCCCGATTGACAACTAGCAAATCACCCTAACTTGAGTCAACCTTATCTAGTTGAAGTGCTCTAAGTATGTATGAAGACTGTAGCAATATGACGTGAAATAAAGAACTAACCCACAAACCAGCAGTCATTTAAAATTGCATATCATCAGCTTAGCAACTAATTTGGTCACGTGGGATTAAAGCAATGATTCAGCTGCTAGAGCACATGAAAACAATACTAAGCTTGATAGCATATCATTCTAACATTTAAAGCATGAACAAGTTCCATTATGCCATGTAATAGAATTCTCTGGCACACAAATGGAGAGCACATGCCAGTAAAGACCTACCAAATAGTTGCTAGAGTACACAAAGGCAATACTAAGCTGACCATACTTCGTAGTATCCAAGGAATACTAAGCTGATAAACTTTCTCGCTTCGAAGCAATTACAAGGAGACCACCTACAACCTCTGCCAATTGAAGTGACGAAGCACCACCTTTGACTCCTCTATGACCATCGCCAGCCAACACTTATTTGGTTTCCACTCAGTCATCTTCACCTGCCATCAGAAATCAAGCAAACTTCACAAAATCAAGTTGGAACAATCGAGTTGACTGCCCATTAGGTCGCAAAAGAATGCTGCTAGCCAAACCTGAGAAGCCAGTGGTTTTTCGAACTAAAGCTGAAACAGAAGCATGACGCACTGTGGTCCTTTACCGGTTTCCATAGCTAAATTCTGTGAGCAACCAAAAACACAGCACCGGCGTTGGAACAGATCACAAGGATGCGACCTGAAAGAGCGCTTGTGAAGGATAGAGCTCAAAGAACCTAGAGGAAACGTGCGATGACAACATGCAAACAGCCTTTTACCATTCCAAGGATGCATTGTCAAGGTTCAGTGAAGTTCAAGAAACATCAAGCTCCTTATCCTTCTATGATTTCACTTCCTTTTAAAGTGCCTTGCAAAAGCTATGTTGGATATTTCAGCATTTACATCAACTAGTGGAATAATAAATGAATCCTGCTAGTGAGTAAGATGAAATCAACCCAACTAACATCAACAGACTACTAATAATACTCCGAAGTTTGTGGAACTCTATTTGTCAAACTCGATATTCTTTTTGAACTCTTTGGATCTAACTAATGGGTCTTCTAACATCATCTACCACATAAACTTTGATCAAATTAGCATAGTGTATTCAACTCAAGATGCTTGCTTTTATAGGACGTAGTATGATTCTTTTCCTTATCATTTTGTGCTATTCATGCATTAGAATTAATGCAACATAGTTTTCAAATGGCGTATAAGATACCAAAAAATTTCCCCAGGAAACTCATGGAAATGCTTCCTGTGTTTTTCTTTTAGCAAGTAAATAAACTAACAAGAGCTTATGCACAATATAAGGAATCATTTCACAGCATAGTCAATTATGCCAAAAGACATTCTAGTTAATGTCTTGCCTAGCTCATTAGTCTAGTATATGACAAATGGCTTTACCCACTCTACAAACATCAAGATGTATTCTTTGGGAGGCTTGGAGTAGGTATCTCCTGGACTCAAACCAATTGAACGTGGATCCATAGTCAGAAAAATTCAAATTGCAGTTTCTTGATCGATCCAAATAATTCATGGTGCTTTTGCTTCTACCCTGTTTACTAGTTCACTCACGGCCACACCACTAGGGGAAGAGCTTGTGCTTGCATTTAGCATTTCTAGACCGCTACAATCATCTTAATCTACTAATGCCGATAGTTCTGTGAGATAAAATGTGTCGAACATAATGGGTGGACAAATTTTATCCCAAGTGAAAAGCATATGCATACTAAAGGATGCCCTATCAACATGCTCCTTTTGCACCGTAAATTCACTCTTAAGTGTATCTTAGAAATATGCAGTCATGAACTGCATGGTGAGTGCAAATCAAATTAAAACCTTACATTAGAAGGACCGCCATATAGGGTCCATTTAGCATTTTCTTTGACCTATACAATGACATTTGGCATGCTATCAAAATAACTGTACACATAAGTTCTTATTCATTACTTCCAGCATTCCAGAATCAATCAAACATCGAGAATTTTTATTTTTCTGCATAGAATGGAGGATCTTAACCAAAGACTAATAACAAATGATGCGCTTAGAAAGTCTTTTCATCTATTTCCATTACTGGCATGATAAGCAGAACTATTTTGGCACAACACATATTAACTTCCAAGAACATCTCCCCTGGATTCTTTGAATTCAAGTAAGAAAATAATGATGACACTGTTAACCAATAAATAATAATGTCAAGATCATAAATCTTGAAAGATATTGCAAGCAGGAAATACAAATGAAAATTGGGCAATAGATCTCAAAAGAGCATAGGTCGATTACCTGCTTTATGTACCTTCATTAGAAAATGTGGATCATTCCAATATATTACTCATCCGATTCGTACAAATAGTCTAAATTAAATACCATCGTTTTGCCATCTGTAATCTCATAATATTGATAAATCCGCGTTCTAGATAATTCTGGAATTGTTTTGAGTGACTTACATCCAATGATATTTAGTTCTTTCAAAAACTCTAACCTATCGAGGCCTTGAATTTCGATCAAGTTTTCGCAGTCTCTAGCTTTTAATATCTTCAAACTCTCGGATTTTGGAAGGAGCAACTTTTCAATCGAAGTGCACTTAGAGATGTCCAGTCTTTCCAAAAACTCCAACCTCTCGAGGCCTTGAATTTCGGCTAAGTTTTTGCAGCCTCCAACTATTAATTCCCTCAACCTCCAGGATTTTGGAAGGTCTAGCCTTTCAATTGAAGTGCACCTCCGATATCTAGCCTTTCCAAATACTCCAACCTATCAAGGCCTTCAATTTCGGCTAAGTTTTTGTAGCCTCCAACTTTTAATTCCTTCAACCTCTTGGATTTTGGAAAGTCTAGCCTTTCAATTGAAGTGCACTCATAGATATCCAATCTTTCCAAAAACTCTGACCTATCAAGGCCTTGAATTTTTGCTAATTTTTTACAGAAACTGGCATTCAATCTCTTTAGACCCCCGGACTTTGGAGGGTCCAATCGTTCAATTGAAATGCAGCCTTCAACCCTCAAGCTTTTCAAATATATCAAATTGTCAAGACCTTGAACTTCAAGTAGTTTCTTGCAATGATAGGCATCTAATGAACTTAGATGGATAAACTGTGAAACATCCAGTGTTTCAATAGATTGGCAGTCTCTGACTTTCAAGATTTCCAACTTGAAGGCTATGTTTAGAAATTGTGGTGATTCCGATTCTTCAAGGTTCGTTGGTTGGGAGCATTTTGAACTCTTTAATAGCATTGATGGAAGCACCTGGATGCACTCGAGAAATTCGCAATGCCAAACTTTTAGTTCCTTGAGATGGGCTAGGTGGGAAAGCGAAGGCAATTTGCGGCTTTGACAGGTGACGCCCAAATCTATTAGGCTGGAAGGAAGGTCCGGTAGCGATTGGAGCTTGAAGCAACAAAGAAAATTAAGGTGACGTAGGGAAGAAAGATTACACAAGCTTTCTGCCATTATCCCTTTTAGATTGCTGCACTTGTAAGCACGTAACTCTCGAAGCTTTCTCAGCCTCCCAATAACGTTGGGCAATTCTTCTATACAACTCCAAGAAATATCTAGAATCTCTAGATTCTCCAAACACCCAATGCTATCTGGTAATGTAGAAAGGGATTCAGTATAGACTAGGAGGAGTTGCTGCAATGCTTTTAATTTACCTAATTCTGTTGGAAGCTTCATGAGGCTCGAACAATGGCACAACTCCAAGCGAAGGAGGGCCTCCATGTCTCCAATTGCAGTGTCGATTCGATTCAGCATAACACACCCATTGAGAATGAGAACCTCTAACTCCTTGAAAGCTAAGAGGAAGTCCGTATCTTCCAAGGAAAAACAATATGAAAGGTTGAGATATTTGAGCTTCTTTGCCATCTGGTAAAAAAATAATGATGATGATTGTCGAGGGGTGAGTCTAGAGTGGTTATGATTTGAAAGAAAGCAAAAAAGGGGACCAGAAAAAAGACTTTAGTCCTTACCTTGAAAAAGCACCATCCTTCCCATTTCTCATTTATCGTACTTTTTTGCAATTCGAGTACAGCTAATTCCTTTACATCAAAATTGTTTACTTCAAAACTCATGGGACATTTTCGCCATCGAAGCCATTTTAACCCCTTCATCAAGTCCTTAAAATCTCCACCAAGACGTGCCTTTTTCATGTGAAAATATCTTAGATTCGTCAAATTCTTAAATTGTTTTTCTGTGTAAATATCGCCATCTCCCTCATCCTTTTCTAGCCCAAATATTTCCCCTAAGGCTTTTAAGCTGCCTTCACTCAGATTAATCGCCTCAATCTTGTCCGTTCCCTATAAGCAAAAATCAATGTTCATTAGTACTACATCCAACTAAAGCAATTGGATATCATTTGTTTATATTGCAATTGATGTGCATTAATGTATACAAGAGACTAGCAACTCGTAGATTTGATTTTCTTCTTTACGTCAATAAACAACATTTATAAAGGCTAACAAAGTGAAGGATGTCAACTTCCATTTTGAAATTTGGCCATACACATTCGGATCATAAAAAAATTATGATGTAATGACTCGTATGGAGTAAAAACTTCACAACTTGTAATCTTCTTCTTCATGATATTGTAGCTTCATTATCATACTAGTTAAGACATGCATGGAATTCACGGAATTTAATCAAATTGCAAAGTTTAAAATCAAAATTTGACTTGCCAATTTTAATCGAATTATACTTTTTTCTAATAAGGAGACTTTTTCTATTAAGCAACGCATGGGTGAAAGGATAGATAAAAGTGAGAAAAACCTCAGAAGCAGCGAGTCGGCGAACAAAACTTACCTCACCACAGATTCGGTGTTACTAAGGTGACTTCTAGCCAAAAAAAATTAGGTTAAAAGGTTAAAAATAATTATTTTTTTTTTAATTTCGACATATTCATAACACTTCAAAATGGAAATGACCCTTTCAACTACTCCAAAAGTCAGAACAGAAGAGGGGAAATGAAGAGGCCACGATATCCTGGCCAAACTGTTTTTGACAAAAGAAATTAATTTCTTGCCATCAATTCGGATAATTGAAATAACTCAAAAAGACTTGTTTCGAGTAACTTTTACTCTTCAGTTTTTGTTTTTTTCTCAAGATCATGCACTTTGGCTAATTCTTTTTAGTGGTATATCCACTAAAACTTGTTGACACGCCGAATTATACACAGATTTTTTCATAGTTTTCTAGAATTTGAGTATTATTTGATCTTTTGACGGGAGAGCAAGACATTTACTTTCGGTTTTTTATTAGTTGTGGCGAGCAATCTATCTCGCCCTCTATTTCAGCATGTCCATTACTTGCCAATGACAAGGAAGGATGATTAGATTTTGTCTAAAGATATCTTGGGAGTACTTGTTAAGTAACCTGTCTGAAAAAAAAAAAAAACTCTATATTAAGTGATTTTTTTTTTAAAGTATTGATTTAACGTAATATGAGAACGTGAAAATTGCAAAAGTCATCTTAAAAGGAAAACAAAGATTCTCAGCGAAGAGGGCCATTTATCAAGTGGAAAAGTGATATGTGAAATACAAGATTTTACTAATTAATAAATCAAACAAGAAATTTAATGTGTGTGTATATATATTGCAATGGACACTTAATTTCATATAATAGGGAATATTAATATATGAGAGATAAACCACAAAAGGAAATACTTTCTAAAAGAGAGCAACCTCCCTGCTTTCTAATGACGTCAGTGAAACATTCGAGGGCAATCGCAGTGAAGGTTCTTAGTCCATTGGAGCAAGCACTAAGTAGTGGACCAACATAACTGTTAACCGTAGAACATGGACTAAATGAGAAAAAGAAATGAAATAGTTACCTTGTTATCCTTTATTACTTTCTTGACTTCCTCACGGTCCCATAACCTGCTACGGTACCAAGGCTCCTGTTGGTTTTCCTTACGAACTATTTCTCTACCAAGATCTCTTAATTGGTCATGCATTTTGAGCTCATGATAATCTCCAAATTTTATTAATGACATGAACCTCAATACTTCAATTCCTTCTCCTGGGAAAAAGTCACAGGCATCCCACATGTAAGATGCGATTCTCTTGTCGATGCCAATGAAAAAGCAAGCGATATCCAAAAATATTTGTTTTTGCTCATAGTCTAATGCTTTATAACTTATTTTTAACCTTTCTTGGACATCCATATGAGGGACTCTTTCTAACTTCTTTATCGTATCTCTCCATTGTGTTAACTCTTTTCCGCACAATAATGAACCAAAAACCTCAAGGGATAAGGGAAGCCCTCCAGTGATGGATACAACTTCATGAGTGAGGTCCTCAAATTCCCGTGGAGGAGAATCCATTCGAAACGCATGTTTGCTAAACAGAATCAAAGATTGATTGTTATCCATTTCCTCATGGTCATAGTCAAAGTCCACCCCAACTTCTTCAAGAATCCTCTTGTTTCTCGTTGTAATAATGATCCTACTTCCCGAAAAAAACCAATCACGATTACCAGCCAAACGCTTCAACTGAATGACATTATCCACATCATCAAGAAGAACGAGGACCTTTTTACCTTTAAACTTGGAGGGGATGAACCAAGTCCCTTCATCCTCATTACGAACTTCATTTTTTATATTCAATATATCTTTGATTAATTGATTTTGTAAGTGATGAACGCCATGCTTCCATGATTCTCTTATATCAGCAATGAAGCTACGATGTTCAAATTGATTGGAGAGCTTGTTGTAGATGGCTTTAGCAAGAGTAGTCTTACCAATGCCTCCCATTCCATGGATGCCAACAAATAGAGTGGCATGAGATTTATTATCCATAAATTCCATAACCTCCTTCACATGACTATCAATTCCAACCAAATTCTCAGTAATAACCAACTCGAACTTTTTCTTCAATTCACTCAATGCTTTTCGGACAATCGATTTCACTAACTCTGCTTCATACCTATCAAACATGACAAGAGTTCAAATATGTGGCAACAATAATTTTATATTGTTATCTATTGAGAACACAATAAATCTAGTGATAGATTGAAAAAATTAAAAAATCATTGTTGCATACCTTCATATATTATCATATATGCTAAGTCTAAAGTGGGAAATGATAGTGGTTGCTTCACATGGCATGCCCCATTCCACTGTTACTCTGACATAATTTATCAAGCCAGGAAAAACTTGAGGGCATCACTAATGAATCTTAAATGTTGTATATATTATGGATTTGAATGAAGTTTTGAACTAGTTGTTTATTAAAGATATTAGGGATGACATGGACGTGACTTTGAAAATTCTATAGAGAGTTTGAATGAGCAAAAATCCTATAAGCCAACCGCATATGAGAGTTAACTGTCAATCAATAAACAAGCCATAACTTTTGATAGAAGAGGATTTCAGGTCCCATAATACCAGTCCGAAAAGTTGTTTAGATTGTAATATTGTGAACTACATGAATGCAATTGAAGTGATTTCTTTGTTTGCCTTTTGAGTATCTATGTTCTATGCTTTTAATTGATCTAATATTGAGTTTATAGGGAAGTAAAAGAATACTTTTTACCCAAAATAAGAACATTGTATATGCAGGTGCATGAGATAGATATTACTTGCGGAAGATAGGAAAGGCTTTGACAGTTATTTAAACAGACAAAATAAAAATAATCATTTTTTTACCATCATCTTATATAACCAATGAAACATTTCTTTTGTAAAATGATTTTAAAAGCAACTAATCAGCGATATCAATGATTTAATAAATGTACCTTGTGAAGATAAATAATTATGGCAAGGCTTGGACGCTATGCGTTGTGAGCTTCAAATAAAAGTCACCAATAAGTTGTACTAGTAATTTCAAATAAATGTAATTAGAAATGTTTGTGCTGAACATTAATATAACGTCCACTATAAACATTAAAAAAAATTGGCACAATGTTACATAATCTTTGGATATAAGAGTAACAACTCACTCAAAAATCTTATTTCCAAGCGGATGGAATCATAACAATAAAATTCATAATTAGATTGGTCAATATCATTAAAGCAAAATACTGGAAAAAAAAAAAGAATAACTTTCAGAGTCATGCATCGCAGGATCTTACTTTATATATATATATATATATATATATAGAGAGAAGAAAACGAACGAAAATTAAGCAAGTGAGAATCAAAACAATTAGTAAACGCCCCCAACATATTAAAAGAAAGTACATACTGTTTTGGTGAAAAATTTTACCCATCGGCTTCATATCCTTTCAAGGTGCTAACTCCATCGAGTGCTTTCTTCCATTTCCCCAAAATCGATGGGTCAAAAGAAGACCTCTCACGCAAACACCTCTCACGTTCACGAAATGCCTCTCCAAAATTTCCGGTTTGATATCGCACCTCAGCTGGTTTCACTTTGTAAAATACAGGCAACACTATATGCCCGTTAATCTTGCACTCCATCATTTGAACCAATTCGTCCAGGCACCAATTGCTTGTACCATAATTCTCAGAGAGAATGGGGATGAGGATCATACTTTTTGGGATGGCTGCCAAAAGCTCTGGTCCGATGTTCTCACCTTGGCGGAGCTCATCATTGTCTCTGAAAACATCAATTCCGGCATTAAGGAGTCCGTTGTAGAGGTGATCGGTGAAACCTTTTCGTGTATTTGGGCCTCTAAAGCTCAAGAACACCTCGTAGCAGTTTCCAGTTAACGTGGTCAAAGAACTAGATGCACCATTTTTTGTCGGAGACGAACTAGATCCACCGGAATTAGTTTCTGTCGGCACAGCCACCGAATCAGATGCGCCAATATCGACATCTTCTGCATTTCTAGGCGCACTGGTTTTCCTCTTCTTAAAGGGACGATGCATTTCGTCTTTGCTCTGACTCTACCCTTGATTTTCGCTTTCAAATCCGACGAAGAAAATGCCAGATTGCCTTCTTGTTTTGCCCATTCTCTTTTGGTTTGATTTAAATAATGGAGCCAGTTGGCAACTAGAATCACACCAATAAGTCAATTTTTGTCAACCATGTGCTTTTAGAGTCGATGCTTTCACGTGGCTGAAATCTCAATGCACAGAGAGAATCCAAAGATACTAATAGACAAGGTCTATTCAAATTTCAATACAAATAAATAAAACGGTGGATTTGCTGGGGAGGTGAAAAGTGGAGAGACCTGGGACGTGACTGTGACATGGATCTCGTGACTGACACGGATCTGCGGGAAAAGATGAGAAGTGGGGAAGAGAGAGATCCGTCTGTTCCAACAATTTCCAAACATGCGACCAAAAAACAATAAAATTTCCAGACGAGTGCTTGGTAATAGACAAATACATACAAAGCGTAAGGACAATGAAGTGGGCACGTTTAGGTTGCGTTTAGTTTTAGTATTTTGAAATCTCATTTGAAAAATTTAGTCCACTACTTGCACCGTCCAACTTTCCTCTTTCATTTGCTAGTTTATTTTCCATTAGAGAAGATATTTTTCGTTAAATATATTTAAGCTCTTAATCCCACTAAAGAATTTACTACTCTTACTTTGAGCTTGTTAAATATTGTATAGTGAGATCGATAAACTTCATTTTAATACTGAAAGGTTGTATTAATAACTATAACTTATTTAAAAAAATTATGTTATCAATATGTGTAGATGATCATAAAAATTATCAACATGATGAGAAGAATTTCCTTTTTGCTTAGGTTTTATCTTAATTTCTCCTTCAAATCCTGTAAATAAATCAAACTGCCTTTGTGCTTTTGCTTTTATTTTATTATACATATTTATTGATTCATTTGATTTATTTAATTCAACCAATTGGCACGCACCAACAATTCAAACTAGCCGAACTAGATATAAATTAGTAATCCATTGACCGGGACCACTAAACATGCATTTATGGTCGTTGTCTTAGTGTAGTGGAAGTTTAAATGCACAGGAAAGGTGAACTTTAAAGAAATGTAGATGTTACAAGTAGATCAAAAAACCCTTTAGTGAAATTGCAACTTTTCGCTCTGTCGTTTCCTCGTGCGTGTCTCGACAATTTTCTCTCTCCATTTATTTCTTTTCACCTCCTCTGTTCTTTTCTTTTGCGGACCACTTTCTCAGTTTTTATTTATTTATTTTTAATTTATAAAAGCTCTATCTTTTGCTGACCATACCCCTCTCTATATCTCCTTTTCTTCGCTGTGAAGGAAAGCTCAGTCCTCTTCTTTTTGAGCTCTCTCTAGTAATGACTGCATGCGGAAAAATCGCCCACCCCACTAGGCGAGAATCCCCTGCTTTTTTTAAGCCTAGATTTTCTTGTCTTCTTTGGCTATGAATTTCGGTCTCTAAATGTCGAGATTGCCCCCTTGTCCTCAAGGTACTTCTCGTTATTCGAGATTCATTTGCAATTGGACATTAAATTTGAAAATCCTTTTTAGACGAAAAAAATTAGGGGCTGATATAGCACTGGGTTTAAAGTGGAGGGTTGTTTTAGACAAAAAAAAAATGCTGTTGACAATAGAATTAAGACTGAACCTAAAATTTGATGGATTTAGAGAATTAGGACCATATAAATAGAGAGAAGAGAAAGTAGCTTCACTTATTTTAATCATTAAGGGACAGATTTATAATTAGATAGCGTGTAATTTTCTTTTTTACCCTCGCTCGGTGGCTGGGTCCCATCCGTCTTTGCTTAACTTGAAGCTACTCCTATTCTTTACCGAATTTTTGTTTATTTCTTATTTTGAATGAGTACCCCCTCCCCCCACCCCAACTCCCCTGCCCCCAAAACCACTCTGTTCTCTACTTTATTGACTTCACAATTTCTTAATCAACCCAAAGTCAAATTAATAAATCACAATTTTCAATTTTTCCCGGCTCATGGTTTTTCTTGGTTTAGTTTAGCGATTGCTGTATTGTTTTGCCCCTCTTCTTGTCTAGGTCCAAAAGTGGTTTTTTTTTTTTCAAAAAAAAAAGGGAGAGATATATAAAGGGCTAAGGGAGAAGACGCACCAGGAGAGAAAGGAAAAGAAGCGGAAAAGAAGAGGAAGAAACGGACAGAACAAGGGGAAAAACTCAATCCTTTTCTTTTTCGAGCTCTCTTTGGCAATTATTACATGCGGAAAAATCGCCCACCCCACTTGGGCAAGAATCCTGTGCGTTTTTTAAGCCCAGATTTTCTTGACTTCTTTGACCGTGAATTCCGGCCTTTGAATGCCGAGATTACCCCCTTGTGAAGATGGAAATTGCTCTTCTCGCGACCTTGTCCTCAAAGTTTTCATCATTGTTCGGAACACATTTGGGGCTGAATATAAAATTTGGAAAGTGTTTTAGACGAGGTTGATATAACATTGACTTTAAAGTTAATGATTTTTTGAAATAAAAAAACTCGAGATAAAATTAAGATTGAACTTAAGAATTTAGGGCCATATAAAAAGAGAAGAGAAAGTTGAGGTGCTTCTTATGTTTTTATCATCCGGAGGTATATTTGCAATTAGATGGCAGATGGTAATTTTTTTTCTATCCTCACTCCCTCTTCTCTACTAACTTTTTGTTAATTTCTTATTTCGAATAAGTGGTTGAGCCCACCATATTTCTCTCTACTTAATTGTCAAGTTATCGTTTTTTTTAAATGTCAACTTATTGATTTCATTTAGTCAAATTTATTAATTTTACAATTTCTTAATCAACCATCTAGTCAAATTCATTGATTTCACAATTTCTTAATCAACCCAAAGCCAAATTAATCAATCAAAATTTTCAATTTTTTCAAACAAATATTTTTTCTTGATTTAGTTTCGCTATTGCTGTAATATTTTTCCCTCCTTCCTGGCTCGGTCCTGGCTCGGTCAAAAAGTGGGTTTAAAAAAAAAAAAAGAGAGAGAGATAAACGGAAAAGGGGGAGCAGGCGCCACGACAGAAACGAAAAGAAAGGGAAAAGACGTGGGCTTCCTCACGCGTGGCCCAATAATCCTCTCTCCTTCTCTTTCTCTCTGTCCTTTCATCTTTTCATTTCACCTCCTCCACAAGAATCTGCCTCCTCTGTCCTTATACTTTCTTTTACTTTTGCCGACCACTTCTCAGTCTTTCTTTATTAAAGTTTTCTCTCTTTTTTGCCGACCATAACCCGCTCTCTGTATTTCCCTCTCTTTTTTTTTTTTTTTTTGGCATAAGTATCTCTCTTTCTTGGCCGTGGACAAAGAGAAATCTCCACACCACCCCCCCCCCCCCCCCCCCCCACACCCTTGCCCAAAGTCCTCTGCTTTTTTCCTTGCGCAGATTTTCTTGTCTTCTTTGGCCGTGAATTCCGGTCCCTATATGCCCAAATTGCTCCCTTGTCAAGCTGGAAGCTGCTCTCCCTACACATCGTCCGCGAGGGCGGATTTGAAACTAAATATAAAGTTTTGAACTTTTTTAAGACTAAAAAATTAGGATCTAATTTAGCATTGAGTCTAAAATTAAAGATTTTCTGAGATAAAAAAAAAGTTGGGATAAAATTAAGATGAAACCTAAAACATGCACGGGGAGAGAAAAAAAAGAAAGGGAAAAGAAGGAAAAAAGGAAAAGAAAAGAGAGTGGGTTTTGCATGTAGATCTCCCATAAATTCACTTCCATTCGCAGTGCCCAGCAAGGGTTTAAGCCCTTTGTTCGTATAACCAAGACGGTTTTTGAAATTAGAGTACAAATTCAAAGATTATATGAAATTTATATTACGAAATTCGATTTTAAAGTTGTTAAGTTGTGAAAGTAAGGGAATTGTGAAACTGTGACATTAAACTAAACGGGAGTTGATTTGAAGTAACATTTTAATAGACAATGTCCAATAAAATTTTGATACCCATATAATGGGGGATTTGTTTGGAAGATGAAAAGTGGAGGGAGACTTGGGACGAGTTCGTTGAACTTAGTCCACTGCTTACACCATTGAACTTTCCTTTTCCTTTTTAAAGTTATTTTCCACGGGAAATGTTATTTTTATTGGATATATTTAAGCTCTTGATCCTACTTAGAAATTTAATTCCTCTCACTTAATCCTGTTAAATATTATATTACTTCATTTCAATACTTATACGTTTAGCGAGTTAACACATGCCAAGGATTATAAAAAATTATCAACATTATATATATATATATATATATTATGTATCTAAGCACAATGAAAATAATTTCTTTTTTGCTCTGATTCTACCTTAATTTCTTCTTCAAATTTCATAAATTAATCAAAATGTCTTTTTTGCTTTTGCTCTTCGTTATTTTATAAATATATATCTTTACTAATTTGGTTTACCCAATCCAACCAGTTGGCAAACACCAATAATTCGAACTTGCCGGGTCACATATTTCGTTGATCGGGACCACCGACCACGCATTTATAGTCGTTGCCTTCATTTGAGGGAAGTTTCAATGGACAAAAGAATCCAAGGCGATCCTACCCAGGAGGAGAATATCATGTGAGCAAATTTTGATGCAAAACAAAGAAAAAAGTACAACAAAACAATAAAGAATAACTACTTTATTGGTACCCGCGGAAAGTGGTCATAATTGATGAATACATACAAAACGTCAGGACAATGCTGCACCATTGAACTTTCCTTTTTCTTTTTAATTTATTTTCCATTGGAAATGTTACAAATATATTTAAACTCTTGATTCTAGTTAAAAATTTACTTTGAACCTGTTAAGTATTAACAAATCAAACTAATGAATTTGAAATGTCGCATTATCAACCATCACTTAATCTACAATATATATATATATATATATATATATAAAGACTTCAGGGGATTATAAACTCCAAGAAAGTAAAGAGGAAAACTCTAGTGACTTGATATCCAGACTCCTCTTTGGGGAAGCTGGCGAAGGTTCTTTGAGGACTTTCCTTGCATTTCTCCTTTTATTGTTTCTTGGACAAGCCAAAGGGCAGCCAATAGCATTGAATTAGACTCAAAATGAATATAGTCTATGATGAAGAATAGACCGAAATGACTTTCAATGACATATTACTCTTTATACACATTTGCCTTAATTTTGCTTGTAATTAAATATGATGGCAGAAATAGTGGGAAATATTTTTAAATATATAGTGGGCATGGACAGTGACTTGCAATCCATCTAGACAAGAAACTTGAAGATGCATGGATCACTGAGACATTTTATTATTTCTTGGACTAACCAAAGAGCAGCCAAGCCAATGTTGAATAAGAATATGTACGATTGTAGATATTTCTATAGCCCTTGCTACATGTTTTTTAAGGTGGAGACCACTTTGAACACAACTCCTCCGTATTTTTTTGTCTTTCCTCTTGTCTTAACTTCTTTTTCCAAGTAGACTTTTCAATTACACGGCAACTCTTTTTAGTTCCTTTGCACATTTATTTCTTCCTCGCTCCAAATCCTTTCCCTTGTTGTCACTGCTTCCTTCACGTGCTTGTGACATGGATTTGCGAGAGAAAATGAAAAGTGGAAAGAGAGAGATTGGTCAGGTCCAACATTTTCCACACAATGCTCAGAGTAGACAAAAACATACAAAACGTCAGGACAATGAAGAGGGCATGCTTAGTCCACCGCCTGCACCGTCGAATTTTCCTTTTTCTTTTGTTAATTTATTTTCCATCGGAAAATGTGCTTTTCGTTAAATACATTTAAGCTCTTAATCACACTTAGGAATTTACCCAGCCTGATATATATTATCCAGTCAAACCAATAAACTTCATTTTAGTTATGAAATGTTGTATTATTAACGATAACTTATTCTAAAAAACTATGTTATCAATACTATTGAGGATCATAAAAAATTATCAACATGCATAAAAGTGTCTATATATGTATATATATGTATATACATATATATATATATATATATATAATATATCAATTCTAACACAATGAGAAGAATTTATTTTTTGCTCAGCTTCCGTCTTAATTTCTCCTTCAAATTTCATAAATAAGTTGAAATGCATTTTTGCTTTTGCTTTTACTTTTACTTTATTATATATAGGGTTAATACCTTGAAAAACTCCAAACTGGTACCATTGTGACAAATTTACCCCAAACTATTTTTTTGACCACCCAAAACCCTAAACTAATATACCTTTAACAAATTTACCCTAAACTGGTACACTTGTGACAAATTTATCCTATGTTAGTTTTAGTTAAATTTTCTTGTTAAATTATAAAGTTAAATAACACGTGACAATTGACTGGTATATCAATTTGGGATTTTACACTCTGTTTGTCATAATTTATAATTTTTGTGATTTTTTTGTGGTATTAATATAATTTTTTGGAGGGTATATTAGTCACAAATTTACTAGTTTGGGATTTTTTGTGGTTGAATAAATTAGTTTGGGGTAAATTTATCATAAATGTACCAGTTTAGGGTTTTTCATAGTTAGTCGGGGTTAATTTGTCGCATGTGTACCAGTTTGGGGTTTTTCATGATCAAAAAAATAGTTTGGAGTAAATTTGTCACAAGTGTACCAGTTTTGAGTTTTTAAAGGTATTAACCCTTATTGACATGTGCCAACTGATTTATCTAAGCCAATCAGTTGGCACATGTCAATAATTCAGACTTACCGAACTAGATATGAAATGGTAATTAACCGCTAGACCAGTAAACATGCATTTATGGTCATCGCCTTTTTTTTTGTCGTCGCCTTCAACTGGTGGAAGTTTCATTGCACAGGCAAAGTTTCAATGCATTTTACTCGCGGCCCGGCAATATCTCTCTCTTCATTCTTTTCTTTCTTTTGTATTGCAGATCACTTTATCAGTTTTTCTTTGTAAAAGCTTTCTCTCTTTTGCCGACCATAACCCTCTCTCTCCATCTCCTTTTCTTGGCCGGGAAGAAAAGCTCCGTCCTTTTCTTTTTCGAGCTCTCTCCGCAATTATTGCATGCTGAAAAATCGCCCACCACACTTGAATGAGAATCCTTTGCTCTTTTTTAAGCCCAGATTTTTTGGACATTTGGCCGTGAATCCTGGTCTCTGAATGCGGAGATTGCCCCCACGTCAAGATGGAAATTGCTCTCTCTTGACCTTGTCCTCAAATTTTTTGTTATTCGGAACAACATTTGGGACTGGATATAAAATTTGAAAAGTTATTTTAGACGAGAACAATTGAGGGTTTATATAGCATTTGGTTTTAAAGTTGAGGATTTTTTAAATAAAAAAATTCGGGATAAAATTAAGACTAAAACTAAAATTTGAGAATTTTTAAAGAATTAAGACCATATAAAAAGAGGAAAGAAAAAGTTAAAAGAGCTTGCCGGTTTTTATCATCCAGGGGCATATTTGTAATTAGATTGCATGTGATAAGTTTATTTGTAAACCCACTCCCGGTGGCTCGGCCCAGGAGTCCTTCATTAACTCGAGGCTTCATTAACTTGTTAACTTGAGGCCAAGGAGTGCCTAGCCCACCACTCTTCTATCTACTTAATTACGAAGTTACCTCAAATTTATTGATGTCACAACTTCAACACCTATAATTTGTAATGCATGTTAATTCAAATATTTATATTATTAAATGGAACGAACACGTGCAATATTAATTCATTTATATTAAATTACATTTTAAATAATACTTTCACATAAATGCATGCGGTTCTTCTTAAATAAGAAGGGGTAGCTATGTTAATGAAAATGTGAAATAAACTAACAAAGGGTTGGTCTAATGGTAGCATGCTAACTCTTCACGGACTGCCCCAGCTAATGGGCAGGGGTTCAAATCCTGGTTAAAAGCCCTTGTTGGGAGGGGAGAAACCCTTGATGCTTTAATACCCAAAGCGATTGCCCACTTTGGCCACTATTTTATTTACCAAAAAAAATTGCAAAATAGATTTTATCTATCACCCAAAATACACCTAGGCATATTATTCTCATCCGACAATTTATTTTATATAGATTTATTCCCATTATATAACAAGGGTAACTATCTTTATAAATATGTTAAATAGGCTTCACTAATCATTCAAAATATACCTAAGCATAATAATATTATTATTCAACTTGGTTGGTGCAAGATGTGAAGCAATTTGTATGTTCAATAGAAAGAAGCTTTATTATGATATCCACTTGTGACAAACTAAAAGAATTATCAATGCTATTTATATACCAACAATCCAAATTAAGAAATTGTGAACTGTAAAAAACAAAAAAACAAACAAAACAAACAAAAGAGTACTCGTGCATTTCACGAGCACTCCTATTTATACTATTGATTTACAATACTTTATAGGTGCTAAATTATCACATTAATTCAAGAGCTTAATTGCATTATTCTCTAAAGCTAATCAACTCTAGCTTGTAAGTAAGAGTACTTTGCCTAAAATGCATCCAATTTAAGAGGCATCAAACATGAATGCAATATATCAGCCTATGCATTACCACTCTAATAGGAGAGTATTAGGTGTATTTACCATGTTAACTGTTGCGATACTAACATATTCAACCTATCAATATATACAATAGTCCATCATCAGTCTGATGCAATAAAGTTGACCTCTAATGACAATAAACACAATTTTATCGAATTCGACACTATATTGTCAACCAAGGCAATGCTATGACTTTAATCATATTAGTAATTCAGTATATGCATGCTTTTTAGTTCCTTAAATGTTGCTTTAAGTTTGCATTTGGGATGAACATTTTTTCACACTCGTTTTTACGACATCATACAGTGTGAAAAGTTTGACAAACATCATGGCCCCTCAAGTAAATTTTCTTATTAAGTCTAGACTAAGGCTTCCGCAATGTCCTTGGCCTGGATTATACTTGCTGGAAAGGGTAAGATCTTCATAGGCCCTCTCAATCTTCCTAGAACAGAGCAGAAACCCAATAGTCTGTAGGAGAGCAAAAAGTATGCAAGGTAGGCCAACCGCAAGCCAAACAGCAAAAAGTTTCAGATAAGTGTTTAGTATCGAAGTTGGAGGTGTCATCTCAGAAGTGACCAACAGAAGTGAAATCTAGCCTAGAAAATGGCATAATCATCTATAACTTTTACAAGCATAGCCTCGCCTAGGATAGTTGTTTACTTAACCAGCCCATTACTTTCCAGGCAATACTGATTTGCTGTTAGTCTACCATCAAATCCCTTTATTAAGAAAAACTACTGTATGAGAAGCAAGAACAAGGAAATGACTCATTTATTGAATATGATAGACCATATAGCTAAATATTTGATTTGAACAGACAGGACGCTTACAATATTTTCGATTGGAAAGACACCAAATATACTGAAGCGCAAAACCTCATCTTTATCTCCACTGCAAAGGCTATGCAAACATTGCTTGAAAAATTTGAGAGCTCTACAAATGACTCTTGAACGTCAATTAAACCAGCATCTTCGGGTACTGATCCAGGCATTTGAGGAACTCTTGGAGCTGGGGGTAAGAATTGAGTGGTGCGACCTTCAAACGCCAAAGAGTTACAAGAAGCGTTCTATAAAACAAATCAATAATTACTTTCCAGTTGGAAAATAAAAAGACGAAAAAATATGAGATTAAAGCTAAGGAGCCAAACAAATCAACAAGCTACAGATGACCCCAAACATACACTTCCAAAAATTCTTCCATAAACCCATACTAAAGCCATTGGACTGTGCAATAAGATTCTAAGTTTGAAAAAGAAGTATTTAAGAACACCACACTAAAATAACTACTTAACTGCAAACGAAGCATTATGAAAGGTGTGAACCATAAGATATCTGCCATTGGTAATAAAGATCATGAAGTCATACTAACTTTTAAGTTGAAAGATGCCATACTCAATTCACTTGGGCATACTTCTCCTAGTTAAGACACACCCCAACTGCCATACTTCAAGCTTCTCAGCAGTTTTCCATTCTCCCAATTAAGACACACCCCAGCTGCCATACTTCAAGCTTCTCAGCAGTTTTCCATTCTGCTTAATATTTATACCCTGTTAGAATGATTATACCACAGTGTGCATAACTGCTGTAAGCACTAGCATATCAAAAGCAGCACCCTGCATATTTATAGTTCCATAAAGACAGCTACTTTGGCAAGTAACATTCATTATGTACAAACAAATTCTCTTCTCAGCAATTCTTATGTAACCATAGGTGCTATAATGGATTTGAATTAGATTTCAGATCCATCTATATTGATTGACTGCAATCCATGAAGTGGATGATTAGTGATGAACTGGTAGAAATCTCAAAGAAACAGAATTGCAGCAGCTTCAGCCATGTACTCAGCCATTCTACTCATGATCAAGCAGTTATAGCTTGCTAAAAACATTTACAAACTTTTCCACCCACAAGCATAATTGAGGCACACAAATCCTATCATTTAAGAGTCACCTAAATTATTGCCTTCCTAATTTGACTGAACAGAACAAATTTACTGACAATTGAAAGAAGCTTTTAATTTTCATGAAAATGAGCATCTCACAGATGAATGCTTCAGTATGACACCATCCACTCAGACCATAGATTCTCACCACGACTTGGACCCCAGTAAACTCTATGCTGTAATTTGTCGTTGACAATTGAAACAGTTTCAATCATTAATGACAACATTAGTAGCAAAGTAAAAATTTTGTCCTACACGAGAATGCGATTGAGTACATCAATAAGATTCAACTCCTAAAGTATATTAATATACTAAACGAGCATATTAATTCGATATGATATGTGATTAAAGTAACTCACTGCTGATTTCACTGATTAGCTATGAGTCAATCAATTTTGTTGATTCGTAATTTAACTCATGCATCAAACAATGTAATATCAGAAACATTTCATGGCTTTGATGTAGGGCTGAGTCCCACAATAAAGAACAATTATTTAAGCATCACACGCAAAATTGCCTAAGCAACACACCCAGGGTTTCTTAAGCATCACACCAAAGATGAATTGTGTCACACAATCTGCAAAGCAAACACTTGCCAAGTTCAATAAATTATCAACTCTATTGAAATTGGAAACCTCTAAACAGGAAACATTATTGGAGTATACATAAGATCCTACTTCTCAAGCTTAAAAAAAGAAAAAAATGAAACTTTGTAAAATCCTACTAATACTCAAATACTAGTTGATAATTTTAGTGATTAAACTTCAAGAAGAATCCTGATCCTCGTTTGAGTTTCAAAGTCAATCTTCACCAAAAACTTGGTAGTCATCTTGCATGATGCAATCTATCCAACTAAACAATAGAGCCAACTTGATCAACAACTTGATCAACAACTTGACCTATCAGGACCTGTTTATATTTAGTTCAGTAAATTTTCTAATAAAAAATCATACATGAATTTGGTATCCATAGTTGTTATAGATTACAATTTGATCACACCATATAAGTATAACATTTTATGTAAACCTAGGATTTTGTAAGCTTATGGTTAGTTTCTTTTCAAACTTATTTAACATTGAAGAGAATATGCATATGGTACATATGTCACATTGGTCATGTTAGATGGGAATGACCCATTCAATTCAATCTAATTAGTTAAACAGGTTATTCATCTCTTGCCTATTTAACAAATGGGTCATGTTCAATTAGAATTTTCTAATAAAATTTGTTAATTTTATCGTGTTTAGATTGACCTATCTATCAATCCATTGTTAACTTGACATTGAGAAACATGACCAATAAAAATGGAGTGCCGTGTCTATTAGCAGCTGAATGTTCAGTCAGCAAGTTTACTGTTTGCATTGCATCATGCAGATTTTGAGCAATTCAGAATCTTTCCTAGGAGAGACTAAAGAAGGACACATTTTTTGATGATAAAGGAATGTTGCAGGAGGAATCCCTGGTTGAGAAGTAATCAGGGCAACGTTCAAGTGACAACAGATAAAACAAACTTCGACATCATGCAATAAAATTGTCTTGTCTTCAAGTCCCAAGACAACAAACTTACCATGAGGACACCGGCATAATGATGTCATACAGAGCAGAATAGAATGATTAAGAGAAGCCAGTATTGACGACACATTGAAATGTGCAAAGAAAGTGAATCCATTATAAACGATAGAGAGAGAGAGAGAGAGAGAGAGAGAGAGAGAGAGAGAGAGAGAGAGAGAGAGAGAGAGAGAGAGAGAGAGAGAGAGAGAGAGAATATCTTGTTCCCAATAAAATGAACAGAAGAAGAGGAAAGATAGAGGACAGACATTAACCAACAAAATGTTAATAGAAATTTATGAAGTGAGGCAAAACGTCATAACTGCACAAAATAACTGAGGGATATTAGTCGCTCGATATGAGATTTCTTTGGGCTAGTAGGTCATCTAAAGCAAGGGAATCTATATCTTCCAATATCATCAAAAAACAAATCTTGTTGTTCAATTATGGAACCTCAAGGTGAAGTGGATGCACGAAAGCTTATTTCAGGCAATGATTACAAGTGTAATAGTATTTACAACTTAGGATCTCAAGAGAAACCATTCAAGGATTGGCTCAAGTACTATAGTGCACTCAAAACATTCTCCATATCCAGAAGACAATATGACGAGCGAAGCACTGAGATATTTCCAGAGAAAAATCTCCTCTCTAAATTTTTCCGGTGAGAATAGACATCAAGAACTAACAAGGCTGGGCATCTAATTCTAAGTTCTTACGACTTTGAATTACCAAAAGATTAAGTCATATAGGAACCCAACATACTTGGATGCAGCTCCCCTGAACCTCCCAGTCTTTTTGCTTTCTCCAATTTCTCTTCCATACGTCTTGACTAGATTGTCATGCAAGTACGCAGCATAGCTCGAGATATATCCTATTCAAAAGTTAGAACTCCCACCATCGAAGTCGATTAATCAAAATGATGTGACGAAATGCCCCTCCAGTAATGACAAGAAGATAAATAAAACTTCAAGCAATACAAAATGTAAGAAACTTTCCGCATATAGTCTATATTTCAGTATCCAATAAATCTCTCCTTGCAAGGCATGCTCAGTCAGTAAAAGAAGAGGAGTCAGCAGTAAAATTACATTGTGAGAGTCATCATCAGGAATCTAAGATCTTTTCAGATGCCTGATGACATTTAGTTAATATTCCGCTGTGGCTAACCTGCCAAGTCCAACTGGGCATCAAGCATTTCTGCATCTAACAGAGCTAGTCTATCTAGCATACATGGCATCCCCTCCAATTCATGTTAATTATTTTCATGGACACTTTAACTGGTGTACGAAGAAGGGCCACAAGAAGGCAATACAAGAGTATGGTACGCTTATGGTCAGTGTAGCTGACTGTTCGCTAGGCTATGGAAAAAATCTCCCAAGGCAACAACCTGATCGAGAAGTTGATAAGAATCTATTGCGTCTATAAATAAAATCCCTCCATTCAACTAATATTGGCTTGGAATTCTTCATTGGCAACTAAGTCATCTGTAGATTTCCACTTGCATCACCATCACTTGCCCTTCATCTCTGTGTAAAAGACCAACTCCTTAGTTGGATGGCACCTTCTCATTTAGACTTTCAAGCACTTTATCTCTATATTCATCCAATTCTCCATCAAACGCAATTTGAGCTAGATTGGCATTACAGTGGTTCCTATGGCTAAAAAGGAAGCTTAAAACATTTAGGAAAAGCGAAAGAAGTAAAACGAGATAAGGCCGCTAACTCAAAGGGCAAACACAACAAGCCATCGTTGAAGAAACGAACAAACTGAATAAAGAAAAAAAGAGAACTTTCTCGAATCGAAGCAATTACCTAAGAGAGATTGTCCACAGCCTTTGTCAACTGAAGCGAAGAAGCACCCACCTTTGCGTCCTCCGTGACCATCGCCAGCAAATCCTTCTCCGAATTCCACTCACCCCATCTTCACCTGCTAATCGAAAATCGAGCAAACCCCTCACGAAACCGAATCGACCCACCCATTAGGTCGTGAAAGAACGCCGAGCAGGAGGCGAACCTGAGAAGCCAGGCGGTTCGTCGAACTAGGAACAGGCGAGAGTCAAAATAAGGAAGGAAGAGAGAGATGGGATAATCCTCATTTACTTTTGGATAAAAAAAAATGCTAATGACTTATTCAAATCGGCATCTCACTATCGATAACAAAAATTCACGCATGCTTAAATGGAGACACTGAGCCAAGCTTGAACCCAACCAAGCCATTTGCCATAACCACCCAAGCTCTTAATGCTCGACCAAATACAAATACTCGACCAAGCCCCAGTTGGTAAGCTTTAATCTAAACTCCTGTTATAAGGTGCACATGTGCGTCAATGATACAGTAGGAAGAAAAAATGAGATCCAATGTCTTCTTTTTCTTTTTTAACTAGAACTAGGCAATTCACCCTGTTAAAAGGTACAGCTTTGCTATATCAGGAAAATCCCATTTCTCTACTCGTGTATGTAGAGTCAGAGACTTGCAATTGGGCAAAGAAAATGGCACACCCTGTACCTCTGCCGCAAGTGATAAAACCTAAGCACATTCAACAATTGAAAGGCAAAAGAATAAGACAGTTTACTCTTCCTTCCAAATACAGTATAAAAAACCCAGCATGTATATGCTTTGAGAACACTTATGGTTCCCACCTATGTAACAAATTGAGTGACTAAAGCTTTTGAGTGTTGAAATAGTAGAACTTATATACTAATTCTAGTCAACAATTGCTTTTTCGATCTTTTAAAAAATAGGACACAATTACTTTTCATTAATAATTTACTATGATCATTGGAATGATGGTTATGCACTACTGAGCAGGAAAAAGAATGATCCCAAACCAGCTGCCTTTTCTTTGGTCTGTTGGTAGTTATTCTGAAGGCACAATGTGTATTTGCACCAGTTGTGATTAGGCAGAGTTGTGAAACGATGTAAACCGGATTGCTCGTGCTGAAGTTTGGAATGAACTTCCTTAACTCGAGGAAGAGGGAACAATGAATTATCCATAAGTATGAACCAAACGAGTTAAATTTGAAATCTGCTCACCCGAAGGCACCAACTACCAATCAAAAGCTTAGTCGCATTCTGCAGCTTCTGAAGCAGTCCCTCAACCAGGTTGCAATACCCTCTGTAAGACTCGAACCAATTGTGAACAAAACAATCAGTTGGCCTTCCAAAATCCTCGCCTCTCCTAAAAAAGTTCGACTCTGCTTCAATCAAGGATTGAGACTTCCGTTACCAGCTGCCAGCTGCCTCATCATACCAGAAAATCCTCTCAAACAGCAACAGAGGACTTGAAATCTCCAAGGAGAAACCCTCATCAAGTGCATACCGAAAGCAGCTATTGACCGCAATTTCCCTCAAAGTTCTCGGACAAACCTTGATGGTTCGCTTTAAACCGTAGCATCCTTCCAAACTAAGGTCCTCGAGAACAGGGCTGCCATTCGACATCTCATGCATCACCTCCGAGTCACAGACGGACAGGGACCTAAGATCAATCCAAGCGATACTTCTACTCAACGAGAAGCAACAGAGCCCTGAGTGCAGGCTCACCAACGAAGAGCATCCATAAAAAGGAGCCCCCGTACTGCGAAATGGCCGGCCATCTCGCACAACCTCTTAGTCACATCGACTGGAGAGGTCCTCGACACGGTGGTCGACAGCAAAGCGAAGCCACGGACTGAGCTCAGGCGCGCAACGGTCGAGAAAATCGGCGTCGATGTGGAACTTTCTCACCTTGGGCGACGCCTACAGGATCAAGACGCCGTCCACGGACGGGGAGGCGTTTCGCCAGGGGAAGGAGAAGACGAGGTCCAGGGGCGGCGGTCCAGACGGATCGCCACCGCTTCGACAAAAACGCACTTGCGGATAATGCGTGCAACGTCGAGGAACAAGAAGACGTGGTGGATCACATCGAACGGAGGAACCGGAAGGAGAGCCTCCTCCGATTTGAGGGTTCATTTCACTCGGACTTAAGTTTCTGGCTTCCCGTATAGAGACACATGTCGCTCGATGGAGAGCCAACTTCTTTCCCGCGCCTCTTAATACACTACGAGCCTATGATGATGGGGCTTGCATGTCTTGAATTGCCGAGTATCGAACCTTAATTTTTTTAATCCAAGCTGTCCGACATCTGAAAAAATTATCATTCATATAATAATCGAGTATGAACAAGAGCGAGTAGGCATACATAAGCGAGCTTGAGCCCGTGAAAGAAAATGTTTGCTTGATTCCGCTTGATTTGTGATATCACGCTCGAGAGCTTCACTTACGTAGTGGTAGACATTAACAACTAGTAAAACTTTACAAATGTCTATCCAAAATAAAAATTAACAGAAAAAATAAAAATTAACAATAACTAACTTTTGTGAGATAATTCTTTAGCTTAATTACATTCATGATCAAGTATGATATTTCATGAGCTTGAAAACTGGCAAACGAATGCTTTGACGTCTTGAATTACATTGGCTTGGACACGAGAAATGACAACCCAAGCAATTCATAAATCTCGCCACTCTAATAGACATGTTCTCTTATTTTCAAACTTGCTGACAAGAGTGCAACCAGAGAAAACTTTCGTCGCCTCACCACCCTCCCAAATGCAAGGCTATTGGCATCCACATTGTTGGAGAAATCTTTCCAGAATATTTTGAAGCTGACAAAACATTTCTATCAGTCTAGTCTGGATATTTGAAGACCGACAGTTTAAAGTCTGAAGACTTTGTATTCACCAGACTCAAGACTCAGACTCAAGACTCAAGACTCAAGTCTCAAGACTCAAGACTATTCTCACTGATAGTCTTTCTAATCCAGCGACGAAGGAAATCCAAAGCCGAAGTATATGGTTGAGGATTTGATCCTATCCTCTGGAAAAGATTCTTTGGTTGGATAATCATTTTGGATTCCTTGATTCTTATCTAAGATCAATTGAAGATCCGATGGTCGACGAAATAATCTTGGAATGTTCTATTCTTGGAAACCAAGATCCTGATTGTATGGGCGAACAGGATTGATGGGCTATCATCAGATTCCTTATTGTGCAGCTTTCAAGAAATTTTTATATACCTATTCACCCCCCCTCTAGGTACTTGTTCTAGCTATATCAGTTGGTATCAGAGCTCGTGTTCTTACTTTATGTGAAGTGTTTTACTTCAGAGAAAAAGATCCATGGCGAGTATGCTAGCACCAAGGCTGGTGGAAGGGCAAAGCAATACCAGACCACCCTACTTTGATGGAAAGGATTACAACATCTGGAAAAACAAGATGAAAACTTTTCTACGGTCAAAGGATCCTCTGGAATGGGATGTTGTCGAAAGAGGAATTACTCCTACTGCTGCATCAGTATCCGAAAGAGGGAAAGAAACTGTTGAAGCCAGCGGAATGTCTCAAGAAGAGATAAATAAGAGACAAGCACTCGATGCAAAAGCAATTTACTCTTTATATTGTGCTTTGTCACCAACTGAATATAACAGAATATCTTCTTGTGTTACAGCAAAAGAAGTCTGGGACAGATTACATATCACTTATGAAGGGACAGATCGAGTGAAGGAGACTAGAATTAACATTCTCCTTGGTCAATATGAATCCTTCAAAATGAAACCAGGAGAATCTATAACTGACATGTTTAGCCGTTTTACAGATATTGTTAATGGTCTTGAGAATCAAGGACAGAAAATTTCTGATCCTATGAAGGTGAACAAGCTACTGCGTGGACTCTCCAAGGATTGGAATCATATAAAGACTTCAATAAGAGAGACACAAAGAATCATGCCATTATTTGTAGACGAGCTGATTGGAACTCTTCAGTCTTACGAAGTGGAACGAATTAATGAAGACGAAGATCCAAGAGGTAAGAAATCCATTGCATTAAAATCTAACGATGATTCTGATGATACAGATTCTGAAGAAGATCTGGACGATGAGGAGCTTGCTCTTATGATTAGAAGGTTCAAAAAGCTCAATAGAAAAGGAAGAAGGTTCAACTCAAAGAAACAAAGTTTCAAAAACAGCAAACCAAGTTTGTTGATAATGAGGAACCAAACAAAGATGTAGTTTGCTTCGAGTGTAAGAAAAAGGGGCACATCAGACCCAACTGTCCTCTTCTGAAGAAGAAAATAGGAAAGTCTGAGAAGTCTCGAAAAGCTCTTAAAGCCGAAATCTGGAGCGATACAGAGTGTGAAGAAAGTGATGAGGAATATGCCAACCTGTGTCTGATGGCACAATCAGACTCAGACTCTGGATCAGACTCAGACAGTGAATTTGAGGTAAGTGATTATAAAATCCCTGTCAAAGTCTCTAAATACATTGATTAACTATGTTTTAGTCTTAAGACTTCTCTTAAAAAGATTTCCGAACTTAAAAAGGAAAACTCAGTTTTAAAACAAAAGGAAAACATTTTAGAAGAAAAGGTGAAAAGTTTAGACCTGAATATTTCTACTCTTAAAGAGAATGGAGATAATCTTTCGAAAGAAAATGCTCTCTTAAAAACTGACTTATCAAATATTTCAAAGAAATTTTCAATAGGGTCGGAAAAACTTGAAAAAGTTCTTTCAGTCCAAAGACCTTACTTCAATAAGTTTGGTCTAGGTATGACAGCAGAAACTATCCCCTTGATTGATTTTCCGAAAGTAAAAGAAAGAATTAAGAAAAGACCGTCGAGAGAGGCTTACAAAAATCATTTCAAGAAAGTTTTTGTAAAGTCTGTAGGTCGAAATGCTTTAAGGTGTTCCAAGTGTAACAGTCAGGATCATTTTGAAAAAGAGTGTCCTATGGTTTGGAAGCCTGTTAAGAAAGTATGGCCTAATAATGCTCATTCTACTAACGCCAAAGGACCCAAGAAAATTTGGGTACCAAAGAAAGCTTGAGACTCTCTTTTGAATGCAGGTCTCTGTCAAAAAGAAGGTAAAGTGGTATCTTGACAGCGGATGCTCAAGACACATGACAGGAGACTCAAATTGCTTCATAAAGCTTATTCAAGTAAACGGTGGAAAAGTTTCATTCGGAGGAAACAGCAAAGGAAGCATTGTGGGATTTGGAACTGTGAAAATTGGAAATCTCACAATAAACAATGTCTCTCTAGTGGAAGGACTCAACTACAATCTTCTCAGCATTAGCCAACTGTGTGATACTGGTTACAAGATCTCCTTTCAAGAAGGCATATGTTCTGGAATTAGCAAAGACTCAACTCAGTCTTTCATGGGTCGAAGGCATGGAAATATCTACCTCCTTGATGTAAAACCAAATGAAGCACAATGCCTAATCTCAATTCAAGATGAAGCAGTCCTATGGCACAGAAAGCTTGGCCATGTCAACATGAAGCAATTAACCAAAATCTCATCAAAGAAGCTTGTTCGAGGTCTACCTAAATTGCCATAGCAAAAGTCTGATTTATGCACTCCATGCATTCTGGGAAAGCAGGTAAGAAATTCATTTAAGCCAATAAATCATGTCTCTACTAATCATGTACTACAGTTGCTTCATATGGATCTCTTCGGACCAACAAGAACCCAGAGCATTGGAGGTAAGAAATATTGTCTAGTAATCGTGGATGATTATTCTCGCTTTACCTGGGTATATTTTCTTGCAAGTAAGTCAGAAACCTTTTCGTACTTTGAGAAGTTTGCTAAAAAGGTTCAAAATGAAAAAGGATGTGCAATCTCAAGTATAAGACAGATCATGGAAGTGAATTTGAAATCAAGATTTTATGAAATTTTGTGATAAATCTGGTTTTAATCACATGTTTTCCTCTCCATATACTCCAGAGCAAAATGGAGTTGTGGAAAGAAAGAATAGATCTCTTCAAGAAATGGCTAGAACATTTTTAATTGAAAGTAAAATTTCTTCACGTTTTTGGGCTGAAGCTGTTTCAACAGCATGCTATATTATAAATAGAGTCTTTCTAAGACCTATTTTAGAGAAAACCCCCTATGAATTGTTCAAAGGTAAGAAGCATATTGTTTCATACTTTCATGTGTTTGGTTGCAAATGCTTTATTTTGAAAAATGCAAATGATCGAGTTGGTAAGTTTGAAGAAAGATCAGATGAAGGCATCTTCCTTGGATATTCTACATCAAGCAAAGCCTACAGAGTCTATAACAAGAAAAGCCAGTCTGTGGAGGAATCAATGAATGTCAAATTCCAAGACTCAACGCAAGATGAATCCAGCCAGACTCAGTATGAAGAGTCTGAATCCGCTCTAGACCTTCCAATGTCTACAACTCAAGAAGAGTCTCAGACTCTGGAAGTCCAACATCAAGATGCTCATGAAGATTCAAATAAAGAAAGAGATCATCAACCAGGCAAATCAACTAGTAACTGGAAGCATAAATCCAGTCATCCCAAAGATCTCATTATTGGCGAAATCAATGAAGGAATCCGCACCAGATCGAAAGGGCGTGAAGAATCTAGTGCTGTGGCTCTCATTTCTGAAATTGAACCAAAAAGCATAGAAGAAGCCTTATCTGATGAAAGTTGGATAGAAGCTATGCAAGAAGAACTTAGACAGTTCAACATCAATGATGTCTGGGAATTGACATCTAAACCAAAAGGTAAAACTGTTATTGGAGCCAAATGGGTATTCAGGAACAAGATGAATGAAGAAGGAAAAGTCATACGAAACAAAGCAAGACTCGTGGCCAAAGGATATACGCAAGAAGAAGGAATAGACTATGACGAGACTTACGCACTAGTTGCAAGGTTAGAAGCTATTCGACTATTACTTGCATTTGCTTGTTATAAAAATTTCAGGTTATTCCAAATGGACGTCAAAAGTGCGTTTCTAAATGGATTCATCCATGAGGAAGTTTATGTGGAACAACCACCTGGATTTGAAGACCCAAAGAAGCCAGACTCAGTCTTTAGACTGAAAAAGGCCTTGTATGGTTTAAAGCAAGCACCTCGAGCTTGGTACGATAGACTAAGTAAGTTTTTATTACAGAATGGTTTTGTCAAAGGTAAAGTAGATACTACTTTGTTTATCAAAAAGGAAAACAAAAGCTTTTTACTTGTTCAAATATATGTAGACGATATTATTTTTGGATCACCTAATGAAAGTCTATGCAAGAAGTTTTCTAAGTCTATGCAGGATGAGTTTGAAATGAGTATGATGGGAGAATTAACATTCTTTCTTGGACTCCAAGTGAAACAAATGAAGGAAGGAACTTTTATTTATCAAGAAAAATATGCGAATGATCTTGTCAAAAGGTTTGGATTGGAAAAGTGCAAAAAGACCGACATACCAATGTCATGTTCTTAGAAGATAGACAAGGATGAAGAAGGGAAGAAAGTAGATCAAAAGCTGTACAGGAGCATGATCGGTTCACTTCTTTATCTTACTGCTTCTAGACCTGATATTTTGTTTAGTGTTTGCATCTGTGCTAGGTTTCAATCAGATCCTAGAGAATCCCATCTCAGTGTTGCAAAACGTGTTATCAAATACGTTGCCTCATCTTCAAGCATCAGTCTCTGGTATCCCAAGAAGGGAGACTTTAATCTTCTAGGATAATCAGATGCAGATCTGGCCGGTTGCAGAGTCGATAGAAAGAGCACTTCTGGAACTTGTCAACTACTTGGAAACAGGACAGTGTCTTGGTTTTCGAGGAAGCAAAGCACTGTAGCTCTCTCAACAATAGAAGCAGAGTATGTAGCTCTTGGACGCTGCTGTTCGCAAATTCTATGGATAAAACAACAGCTACAAGACTTTGGCATTGAAGACTCATGCACAGAAATCAGATGTGACAACACCAGCGCGATCAATCTCACCAAAAATCCAATCCTTCATTCAAGAGCCAAGCATATTGAGATTCGACATCACTTCATTAGAGATCATATTCAAAATGGAGAAATCTCGATTCAATTTGTTGATTCAAAAAGTCAACTAGCGGATATATTCACAAAGCCTTTGGAGAAAAATCAATTCGACTTTATCCGCTCAAGTCTCAACATTTTGAAGCCTGAAGAAGTTAAAGTCTAGAGACTCATCAATTCTAAGACTCTAATCTCTCAGTCTTTAAATCCTCAGACTCAGACATTCATGGCTATAGACTGTAAGTTGCTATTTTATCTAAAAGGTACGAATTCTCGTTTAGTTATCTAAACTCGAAAAGGTACGATCTTTCGTTCGGTTATTCTATAATCCGTGTGAAATTCGAAAACTTGTCTTTTTTTTTTTTTTTATAAAAAGGATTAATTTTGGCAGTTATTGATTTTGAAAAGAAGTGTTCGTACACTTTCCTTGTACCGATTGAACTTCCCTTTTCAAAACTGAGTTATATATATACAGTTTTTCTTCGCCCAATCTTCAAAACCCTAAAAGGAACTCTCCTCCTGATCCTATTTCTTGTTCATCTTCGAGAAAGTGGTCATCTTTTCTTGAGAAAGCAAGTGAAGGAATCTTCCAATCGACAAAGAAAGATGTCTTCTTCGAGGAAATCATCAAGAATCGCAAGCAGGGGACCACAAAGAATGGAGAAGGGACCGACTCACTTCGATCTCATTGAGGAAGAAGACTTATCAAGTCAGCGACAAAGTCCGATTCGCTCTCCTCCACGTCATTCAACACCTCCTGCCCCACAAGGTGCAAGTCAACATCTGGAAGAAGAGATAATCGAGGATGCCGACCCAGTAAGAGTCCAAAAACCCTCCTTTATCTATAAGCTTTATCGTGCGTTGAAAAGCACCGGTACTCCATTGAAATATATAGATGAATTCCTTAAGGACAAAAATTATGGGAATGAGTATCTTTTTCTACGGAAAATGGAGGAATTAGGAGTTGCTCCAAAAGGAAAGGCAGAGGAGGCACTTGCGAACATTCCAAGTGACCCTTGTATGCCAGGACAAAATCTGATTGAAGGGAACGATGATGATAGAATGTTCCTTGAATTTCAACCTAAAATGGGTGTCACAGCAAAGGCGAAAGGAAATCGGATGGATTTGTTCAAATCCAAGGATCAGGAAAATGTGTATTTCAGGCTGTTGAAAAGAGGGGTGATAAACCCTAGAAGTGTCGATTTTGACTTCCTGGACGCCATCAACATGAACTTAAGAGAGAAGTTGAATTTGCTTCAACTTGAGACTTTTTGCTCTGACTCTACGGATGGGTATGCTCAACTGACCGCTTATTTCTATTCAAATCTTAGCTTTTTGGATGCGAATAGAATTTCATTCAGTGTACGAGACCAAGTCTACGTGGTAGATGTGAATATGTTGGCGGACATAGTTGGAGTTCAACGAGGACGTTATCTACCAATCAAAGTCTCACCTGCTCGTACTACTCTGGAACTTGTCAAAGATAGGGACGCAGAGAAGAAAATTACCTATTCCAGGATGAATGCCATCAACATTGTGCTTCATAAGATTGTGATCAACTGTCTTAGACCGAAGTCTACGTCAAAGACTTCCGTGTCTCTTTCTGAAGCAAAGTTGATGTACGCGATCAACTCAGGACGGAAGTTCTCTCTCCTGCACACTATTCTCTTCCATATGTACAGAGCAATGTCGAAAGACAAAGGACAATTGCCTTATCCTGGTCTAGTGACCAAGATCTTCAGACACATGAATATTGAACCGCCACAATCATTTTGTGTTCGACCGTGTGATAAGATGGTGGTAGGTTTGAAGATGTTAACGAAGATGCGTCTGCAAGAACTTTCCAAGGCAATGGAGAAATTCAGAGTGAAATCTCCAGTTCAGTCTGCTTCAAAGAGAAAAGGAAAGGAGGCCATTGTTGCCCCATCGAAAAAGAAGAAAAGAACTCTCATCCTGGAGGATGAAGATGAAGATGAAGATGAAGAGGATGAAGATCCCACTATCTAAGCACTGACAAGAACCAGACGTCCTGTGCCTCAACCGACAGAACTTCAGAAGAACAGAGAAGAAGAAGAGTAGAGAGAGAAGGAGAAAGAAGCTGAAGAAGAAAGAGAAGGAGAGAAAGAAAAGTCTGCTGAATCTGGAGAGAAGGGAAATCAAGAGCATGATCATCACTCTTCCCCTTTCGATGTCCTAGAGACAGGGGGAGTTGGCGAGCAAGAAAGGTCCTCACCTCATGCTGCCGATAGTGAAGGTCCAAGACAATCTCCAGCAGACCTAGAAGAATTTCAGGCTTCTCAATTGCCTGAAGAAGGAGATACGTCCACACCAAATCTGCCAGACTATACAGAAGCGCCATCGTCTGCATTTACTCCATCTGAGAAAGCTCATGCCAGTACACAGACGGTCAATTCTGCAGATTTTCGTCGCATCATGGATATTCTTCTGGAAATGCGTAGCCAGATATATGCTCTAGACTGTGAAATCCAAGCCATGAAGAATGCTGGACAAGCATCTTCAGTCACCCTGGAGGACAAAATGAAAGACCTCGCTCTGCAACTTCAAGCCAATGCCAAAGGAGAGGAGGTAGCTCATCTAAGGGAGGACTTGAAGAGGCTCGAAGGCGTAGTCCAGTCTATGGGAGATTTCCAGATCGTGCGCATTCCCAAGCAGACATGACTTCTTTCTCACCATTTTTAATGATGACAAAAAGGGGGAGAACCAATTTGAACCAATCATCTTTTAAAACTTTGACTTTTGTGGTTATGTTTATTTTTGAGTATGATTTGAGAACTTGAACTTGGGTGTGAATTTAAATTTGACTGAATTGGCTGTGGATTTTGATGCTTGACTGGTTGCATTTTTTATCAAGTGATGTTATATGGTATTACTCATGAAAGACTAACCAATTTTCTGTGGATGCAGAGTCTGGTTGCTTTATTAATCTTTATGAGTTAGCCATATTGCTTGAGAAATGTTTTTGCAGGTCAAAGTTGTTCAAATCTACAAGAAAGTTTTGTCACCATCAAAAGGGGGGAGATTGTTGGAGAAATCTTTCCAGAATATTTTGAAGCTGACAAAACATTTCTATCAGTCTAGTCTGGATATTTGAAGACCGACAGTTTAAAGTCTGAAGACTTTGTATTCACCAGACTCAAGACTCAGACTCAAGACTCAAGACTCAAGTCTCAAGACTCAAGACTATTCTCACTGACAGTCTTTCTAATCCAGTGACGAAGGAAATCCAAAGCCGAAGTATATGGTTGAGGATTCGATCCTATCCTCTGGAAAAGATTCTTTGGTTGGATAATCATTTCGGATTCCTTGATTCTTATCTAAGATCAATTGAAGATCCGATGGTCGACGAAATAATCTTGGAATGTTCTATTCTTGGAAACCAAGATCCTGATTGTATGGGCGAACAGGATTGATGGGCTATCATCAGATTCCTTAAATAGCTCGGATGATCTTCTTAATTGATTCCGTTCAACGGGTAGATTGGAGGAATTCCTTTGGTAAGTGCCAACGGTTATGATGGCATAAAGGAGTATAAAAGGAAGACGTTCTAGTTGTTTTAAGTGTGTGATCGATAGAAAAATTCCAGAGTCTGAAGAACCTTGATTGATAGTCGATACAGTTCGAGCGAAATTGTATACACAGAGAGTGTTTATACTTGGTGACACCTTGAGCGAGTGTGGTAGATCATCTACACCTAGAAATCAAGGAAGATCAACACTGTAACATCTCTTTGTTCATAGTGGAATCCAGCCAATTGGCTATCAGTGCAGAAGAGTGGACGTAGGCTTGAATCAAGCCGAACCACTATAAACCGCGTGTTCAATTCTCTCTTTCCCTTACTCAGTCTTACGATTGATTTTTAATTATTCCAAATCTTTCAACTGTCTAAATATTGTGCAGCTTTCAAGAAATTTTTATATACCTATTCACCCCCCCTCTAGGTACTCGTTCTAGCTATATCACACATTGTGTCTCCATTTAGATGGCGACTCCATGATTCTACTAAGTAAGGTTATTGAGCTTATGGCTCAAGTTCTAGCCAAATCGAATTTACGTCGGAGCCCAGAAATTAAAATAAGTTGACATGCTAGGAGGTATTGTGGGTCTTTGGCGGAGCTATGTGGAAGGACTGGGAGATTGAATTGTGCCACCCGCTGGCCACATGGTAGTCATTGGGTATTGGCCAAGCTCTTAGCCAGTCCCTTCAGATGCACAAATAACTTGTATAGTCAATATTTGACATTTTGTCTATTATGCGAAACAAAAAATGCTAACCAAAGATGTTCTCCAATGCAAAACTTGAAATTTGATCTTCATGAATATTTGAATTTTTTAATTTGGGTGGAATAAGTTGATTTGTCCTTCGTATTGAAAAAATTAGAGGTATTCGTAACATTTTGAAAGTGGAAAACAAATCGAATCAAGCTGAAAATGGCATCTGCTTGTCGGAAGATACCATGAAAAGAGGTCCATACCATAAAGGAAGATTCTACTGGGCAAAAATCCAAACATTGTTCAGTGCAGGTAAAGTACAAATAGCATTGCTAAATATCAAAACCAATTGACAACTAAATTTTGACCAATAACTTATTCGGTTAGTAGCATTTTTGGTAAGTTGCCAAAATTTTTAAGAAAATACCAATAGTTATTAGAATTTTATATATATATATATATATATATATATATTACTATTTTAAAGTTAGAAAAATATGAGATTCAAGATCTCGATCGCAACGAGACTCATTTCTTAGCTAAAAAATAGATTAGTATCAGTAGTACTTTAATTGCATATAGGTGTTAATTCAACATAAGCGTGTAGAAATAGGCGTTTAAATTTCAAGTTTTCATAGAATTGGTTGAAGATCCTTTTTTTGGTCAAATCAAAGAATCTACCTTTGACTGAAAAAAATTATTATTTCAATAGTCTTTAATTTTTTTTTTTAGATATTTGATTTAGAAATAGTGAAATTTAAGTACCTTCAATCCAATCAAAGAAATATCAATCTCAAGAATGGATAGACCAGTTAGAGCACCATATTTGTTATCATGGAAGTTGAGCTCACACGTTTCAAGATTGCTTCACATGGCGCAATTACACAAAACTCTGTTGGAGAATAAAATTTGTTCTTTTTCTCATCTTGGAAGGCGTCCTTTTTCTTTTTTTCTTGGCTACTTTTTACGTTCAAGAGGGAGGCGCCACAAGTTAAAAAAAGAGGGGGAAAAGAGAGAAAAATAAGGAGGATTGACTCTTCATGAGCGCTGTGTATACACCTTCACCGTCGCCCCATCGTCATCTGACCTCATCCTCGTCACCGCAAGCTGTATCCATTGTTCTTGGACTTCATTCTCTTGAGGAGTTGGAGCAATAGTCGCTGCTGCCCATTCCGACGATTAAAACCCACGCCATCACTTCGATGAGCCTCTCCATCACTCTCTCTATGCCATTAGTTGCCAAGCCGCTTGCCCTCGCTGTTTTTGAGCCACCCTTTCCTGCTCCACTATTGTTCCCTGCCTTCCCCACCGTGAAAACCGAAGAGCCTAGACCTCGTCCGAAGACTCCGTTGTAAAGGTTCCAATCGCCGGTTGTAAGTGAAGGTCGCAACCTAATTACACCACTGATAAACCGGGCCTTCCTGCTGCCTTCAACAATGGTCATCGATGAGGAGCCACTCAAAACCCCACGGTCTGAGGGTTAATTTTTAAGCTTGAATATTCCAGTTAGTTTATCCGATTGCATCTCTATATTCTTGTTCCTTACATTTTGTGGATGCAATGGCCACCACAAAGGTTAGCCAATGGTTGGAGATGGTTTGGCGAAGAGCGGGAATGAGTAACGATGGTATAGGAGAGCATGAGGTTTTGAATGTTTCCTCCAGGCTTGGTGAAGCTCTAGATTTAATCTTTAGGCATGAAGATTCACTACGAAAAGTCATTGAAAGTGGGAGTTCTAGGAATAGGGTGCTAGGCCTCGAAGATGAGATGAGGGGTAAAAAGGCTAAAGATTATATATATATATATCTTTTTTCTTTTTTTCTTTTTCCAAAAGGAATAAATGATGTTGACGTGTCTGGTGGGGTGAGGCTCTACACAAGGACGAGGTGGCAATGCGGAGGGCCAGCCTTTCCCTTTTGCTAATTGCTAATTGCAATGGGGATTGGGCCCCACTTTATCTACATTTCATCTACCTTTTTCTTTTTCCTTCATTCCTGTCGTTTTTTTTTTTAATAACCGGGAACCCCCCGCTAAGGACCGGTTTCGGAAAAATTGGAACTGGGATCTACCTGTTTGTTGCATAAATCCACCTGGAAACCGGTGGTTCCGGGGTGGATCAATGGAACCGATCTTGCTCGAATAATCTATCAACACATGGACAATAGCTGATATCATTTGAGTACATAATGTGTTGATAAGAGATTGGGTTGAAAATATTTACCAAGCTGGCATTGAAGGTGAAAATAGCTCAATTATTTGATAGGGAAGAGGCTGAAAAAATGTGAAAAAAGAAGATGGAGGAATTTAAAGCCTTTGAGTCTTCTAGAGATGTACACGAAGTTGCATTTTTGCGAACATTTCATGACAACAAACACTACAAAAAGGTGCCATTCTTTTCTCTATTGCGGTATTTCTGCCACCAAACACTCCCATATTCAGACACTTAATTCAGAAGAAAAGAAAATTGCAGAAGAGAGCTTTGGCCTCCTCTTCTTTAGGTCAACCAAGTCAACCCAAGAGGTCCTGCTTCTCTCCAGTCAAGTAGGCATCTCATGAGCTTAAAACTAAGAGAAAGTTGCTTTCATCACATCTTAAATTACATCGGCTTGAGCGTGAGGAATCAAGCCAAAACCTAGGATAAACATCTTAAAAACCTTCGAGTCCTCTGCGACCATCGCCAACAAACCCTTCTCCAGATTCCACTCACGCCATCCTCACCTTCCGATAAGCAGAAATCGAGCCAAAACCTCACAAAACCAAATTGGAAAACAATCGATTAGACCTGCTCATTATGTCATAGAAAGAATGCCCGAACGGGAGTTGAACCTGAGAAAACAAAGCAATTCGTCGGAACTTGAAGCTGGAACAGAAGCACGTGCCGGCGACCCTCCTTCATCGGTCTACATCAAGTAGCCTAAGAACCGCAGCCACCAGCTCTGCTGGAACAGAGCTGGTACACTCGGTCTGATAGTCGGATGCGGGGGGAAGGGGCGGGTCTTCCCCCCTCCCCCCCTTTTTTTATTTTATTTTCTTTTTCTGAAAATTGAAAATTGAAATATTTATCAAACCCCAAGTGTACTTGCTATTTTCCCCCTTTTTCCTCTCTTGCTTCTTTTAAGGACATGTTTCGCAGTGAAATATGAATCTTCTGAATTAATAAGTTGACCTTTGTTTGGCTCTATTCCTCTTTCCGTTTCGTTTCATTTCTCCATTTTATTCTGTTTTTATTTCATACGTTCTGTTTTTTTTATCAACTGAGTCAAGAATTCTTTAGAACACACATGATCGTCTACCAATGAGTTTTGAAAAGCACAAGACTTTGTTATAATATTCGTTATTTTAATGGAAGAAAGTTCATAACACTTGGTACATCAAAGATTGGTTGGATTGATGGTTGGTAATCTTCAAAGAGTACATAATAATTCATTCTTTGAAATTCGTTATGAGAATAGTAGGAATCAAGGAGTTTCCCTTTACACTGTCTCCTTTTTGCTAAGCAAATGAAGATTTGATGAGACTGAACCATATGCTACGAATACGTATTTCGGATACCTTATGTTCATTCATTTTTTGCACCGCTTATGCCCGACATGAACTTTTGATAATTGCTCTAAAAATTATCCAGAAATAAATTAGCAAGAATTCTCATAATGAACAAAAGAACTAAAAAAGAAAAAGAAAAATCCAGACAGAACAGCACAATAACACTGGAAAAAAAAAAAGCGAATACGAAAAAATGAAAGAGAAAAGCAGCGCATTGAAAAAAGTTGTAAATTTTCTTTTACGAAATCCTATTGATATTTACAAGCTCTTTTTTTGTTGCGAAAAAGAATTTTGATCAAGTGGGTTCTACTACTGTAGACAAGATGCGCTTTTTACGCACTAACGTGTGTTGTCGTTGATTAAAAAGAAATGAGGAAAATCTATAAGTTAAGCGAGCATGTACGATTGTGTGTTGAGATCACACGAGGTCTGTGACAGATCAAATCACTGCGCTTTTATCTGCCGGCAAGTGTGATAAATGCCTATCAATCTCAATTTTTGATCAAAAGGATGAAGCCAAGATTGATTCCAGAATAGTGATCCGTATTGAATCGCTAGCTAAAATCCTTCAGGGAAAAGCGAACAATTATTTTTTAAAAAATAATCACTTGTACAATTACAAAAATGAACGAATGCAAGAAATTCTTGTTGAGTATGCAAATATTTGAATATAAATTATTGTCAATAATGAAACATATTTCATTAATGGATTCTTTCAAGCAATATGAACAATAATTTTTAGAAGGATATTTTTCAGATCATTTTTTTTTTTTGTGAAACAAAGAGAGCCTTAATTCACATCAATTTACGAATAATGTCATATATGGCATGATGTTCAGGTTTGTTTAATAAACGATATCATTTGATTTGGGTCCATACGTTCAATTGTACAAATAATGTTGTTGCACACCCCAACAAAATGAAGTGGCCCAACGGAAGAAGATTTCGCCCTGTTCCAGTAGAGCTGGTACAGAAGCGTTGAAGGACTCATGGGACATCACATTGATGCGAACATCATCGTGGATTAATTCTTGAAATTGTAATTTGGAAAAAATAATGTGATAATTAATCCTTATTTACTTTTGAATTAAAAAAATGCTAATGAATTATTTGAATCAGCGTGTCACAAGAGCAAACATTCATGCATGCTACATGTCAAGACGACGGGCCAAGCCTGAACTCGACCAAGCCATTTGCCATCACCACCCAAGCTCCAAACACTTGACCGGATAGAAATACTCTGACCTCATTGTTTGCCATCACTGCCTGAAACCCACCCCCTTTCCGCGAGCCTTTTTTATATATTTATTTTCCAATTTGTGACTATTGCATATCGAACTTAAACATATAAAATCCGAATGTTATTAATGTCTATGCTTATCCTCATCCACACTCTGGACAGATCACTAAGTCTTGTTACCAATAAATGTACAGGCCATGTTTGATCTGGCCACTCCTCATATTGCGAGGCACAAGAATTCTTCCCGTTGCAGAACTTAACTCGTGCTTGGCTTGGCATCTGAAGAGCATGGAGACTGCCAGGTTCGTAGCTCATTCTTTCGACTATGACCTATGTAAGCTTGCCTTGCCAATGCTGCTTTTACCAAGAGACGCACTCCTGCTGGAGAAGATGGTCATTAACGTTGAGAGCAGTGGAAGACGCTAATCGAAATCTCTTGAGTCTTTGCCACGGCTGGTTCTGCCCTAGATGCAATCTTTCTAGTAAAGTCTCGCTACAAGTGGCCCACAATAGGAAGGTTGTTGGTGGCAGGATGGATTTTCCATGGGAAGCGATTTGGAAAGTGAGGGTTCGGATTAGAGTTTCTCTTTTTGTTTTTCTTTTTGCTTGGGAAGCAACTTGGGAACGAATCCTCCCTTCAGATAACCTACAACAAAGGGGCAAAATATTGGTTAACAGGCGTTTCCTCCGCAAGGAGGAGGCAGAATCCATGCGGCATCTCCT
The DNA here is from genome assembly GCA_019915185.1 of Eucalyptus camaldulensis. Classification (NCBI taxonomy): domain Eukaryota; kingdom Viridiplantae; phylum Streptophyta; class Magnoliopsida; order Myrtales; family Myrtaceae; genus Eucalyptus; species Eucalyptus camaldulensis. The sequence continues at coordinate 9,127,891 of JAHSVA010000013.1, read as the reverse complement.
CCTTCACTGTTCATGGACAATAATGGTTTGGACAATTTCCTATGCTTGCACCGAATTATCTTTGGGTTATTGGAGCTTTTATGGAGCAAGAAAAGAAGGATTTACTCAATTAATCTCTGTTTTAGGCTTATTTGGAAAGAGCTAAACAAGAGAGTTTCAAGGCTGACCCTAATTAATTGATAACTTGACTCCCATTAAAAGAAAATTCATTTGATTGAGATTATCTACCAATTCGACATAGATTCAAAATATTTTATCGAATCATATGATGAAGAAATTGAATTTGTTCCCTGCATCAAATAAATTCTTAAAGAAAAAATTTCGTTAACTTCTTGATCTTGATCCCCCTCCCCAGATTTCAAAATGGGGCGTTTGTTAATTTCCTAGCTTATTGGATAGAGATACTTCTATCTCATCTGAGGAAGGAGTGAATCAATGAATGAAAGTGGAAGAACTTTCTGTCTTTCAAAATTCCATAAAATTTTTGAATTCATCATTTATATTCCGAAATCATTCATTCGAATCACCATTCTATAAATAAATCTATCTTGAATTCTATAAAATAGAATGAATATTTTATGGATTCATTATTCAATTTAAATATTAATTAAAACTAAAAATAAGAAAAAAAATAAGAATTTTTGAATGAAATGAAAATAAATAAAATAAAAAGAAATAGAAGTAATACGAAGTAAGGATCCTTTCAAGAAGTGATTGGTCTGCCTGGAAAAGGGGGTTAAGTCGTACACTTTTGGTATCATGGAGACTGCATATGGATATAAATGCCTTGGTCAATATAGTTGATGATTATCTTGTATTTGAGCTCGCTTTTGGTTTTGGGAGTTGTTCTTTTGTACATGGCTTTAATTTTTGGGCTCTTTTCTTATATGCGTTTGCACTCCCTTGGTGCCATATAGTTGAACTTCTGATGTGTTAAAAGAAACTTACTTTTCTAGGGATTTTTTAGTTACTCTGATTACCCTATATCCCAACATTGTATCTAATCGTGTAGTTTCAAACTAACATCTCACATATGATTTTGTCCCAATCGGCATAACCATCATCCACATAGCATGTCTTTATTGAGCGCAAAAACACTCCATTAACTCAAGGTCGTGATTCCTCTTATGAGTAAGTTCGTTGTGACAGAAGGGTGCCTCTACGGACTAAAGTCAAGATCTAAAAAGTTGAAGAGCAACTTTGGATCCAAAGAGAGACCAACACATTTTCAAAACAGAACAAGACTACGGATACAAAGAATAGCTTACAATACTCATTTGAAGTGGTAAAATCCAAGTATTTAGGCAAGTATATAACATACACCTAACACAAAAATATTTTTCATGTGACTTAGTAAACCATTTTCATTTACTTAGACTTAACATATTCAGCATTACTCTACCAAAAAATGGTGCTTAGCTTAAAAAACTAAATGGAAAAATAGTTGGTAAAAAAAATATAAACTAATGAATTCCCACATCTAAGCACGTGAACAAATTGTTGTGAACAGAGGCTCTCATAACCAAGGCAAAGCATCACAGATGAGATCAACGTTGGCTCAATTCACCATCTTCTGAGCACCCGCCAGTTATTTTATCTGCTCATTTTCTTCTAATAACTGAGTTTTCATTCTCAATGTTAGCTTGTTGACAGTAATAATACCATAGGAAAGTAGAGTTTCACTTACTACATCAAGTCCAAGGAGTGGAATTGGTAGTATAAATAAGTCTTAACTTCTCCTAGGCTCAAATAGTGCTGAGTTTAATATGATTCATTGATACTGTTGACACCTAAATTTTGGCGACCTGATTAGTCATTTATTGCATTAAAAATTAGGGGTTAATTTTATCCCTGAAAAAATAATTAATTACATAGCATATAGATTTAGGTGCATTTGCATTTTTTGCATTTGTTTATTGGACCGGTGGCGGATGAGTTCGAATTGGTGGTTCTGAGCTTTAAATTGACAGGCTGGACTAAGCCCACAAAGAAAGCAAATCGGTCCTAACTCGTATCCTCGGAGACATTTTACGGATTTATCTTTGTGAGATTGCAATTCAAAAGCAAATATTACGTTTGGAAAAAACAAATATTGCGTTTCGAAAAGAAATCTTCGTAGATATGGATTTAGAAAATTTAAAAACTCTAATCCGTGCCTTATAAATAAGTAAACATACTTAGGGTTTAGAGGAGGGCCACACACATTGGATATACAGCCGAAGGAGGCTTCTTCTCTTATTTTCTAGGGTTTTTCTTTGGGTCATTCGGCAAAATAGGCTTCCTTTCGTTCTTTGAAAAAAAACACACAAAATACAAAGGAAAAAGCTTTGGAGGAAAGGTTGGTTTTGCTGAAGAGGCTCTGCAGAAAAGTGAAAGAGCAGAGAAGAGTCAACAGAGAGAGGGAGGTGGGAAGCGACGTGCAGCAGAAGAAGAAAAAATGAAAAAAAAAAAAAAACGAAACAGAGAAAGAAGAAGATCGGCGCTCCCTTCTGCTTGATCCCCTCACCGGTGCACCAGCAGCCAGGCCACCGTTGCGCCGGTCACCTTGCCGCATCATCGTGCCCGCACTGCATCGCCGCTCCATTTCCGCCACGTCTCGCCTTGCTGTCGCTGTTCACGTGACCTCTGCTAGAGTCTCTACTCCTCCTTTGACTCGGCACCACCACCGCTTCGATGCTTCCTCGAGCAAAGCCCTGCAGCAACTCATCCGAGCTGATCGCGCTCGAGCCGACCACTTGAGTCTCCCTCGCCGCGACACCAGTAGCCACCAGCCCAGTCGTCTGCGACCTCCCCTACCGACGCCGCTCCTGCCCTGCTCTGCCACTCACCCGCGATTGCCCAGCAGATCTCGCCTTCGCTCGCCGTTCGTGAAGCCCGACGCCGACGGATCTGAGACCCTCACAGCAGCCGCGACGCCCTGCCAGTGTCTCCGAGCGCTGCTGCTCCGCACCCCCGAAGTCGCGAGGCTGCCTGCACTCGCGCGCCTCCAGCTCTGCTCCGCGCCTCCTCCTCTGTCGCTGCCCGATCTGCAACTCCGAACTGCTGTCCCCTCTGTTAGCAACCCGCGGCGCTAGCACCACTATCGACTCGCCGCACCTTAGCCTCACCGCGACGCCGCTCCGGCTGACTCTCTGAGCGAACCAGCCACAGCAGCTCGCTCCCTGCTACCCTGCCCGTGTCGCTCCGACTAGCGACTCGACGCCCGCGGCACACCACCCGCGACCTGTTGCTGCCGTCGGTCCACCTGCTGCCACCGGTCCTCGCCGGAGTTCCGACGCCGGCGACCCATCACCTCCAGTGACCAGCCTCCTTTGTGACCTGCCACGAACACAAGGCCTGGAAGGAAAAAGTAAAGAAAAAACAAAAGGAAAATCACATTAGGTAGTTTTCTATTTATTTTATTGTATTTTACTTGTTCTTTTTAGTATAATTATTCCTTAATGTAAGATTGAGATTGCCTGACATGAAATTGCTTCTGAAATTTGAGATTGACAGTCCGATTTTCGCTCCCGAAATCCGACTCGCAATCTCAATCGCTTGAAAAATCACAAATCCAATCTCCCGGCCGAGATTCGATTCGCGATTTATTTAAAAATTGACCAATGCGCAAGATATGGTTCACCAATTTGTGGATATCGATCTTATCTCATTTGATTTGCTATCATGTTGGTTGAATCAATTTTATTTTGTTAAATAAAAATAAAAAAAAGCATTCATTTAGGATGTTAGTTTTTTGTTTAATTTAAGTTGCATGTTTAATTATTTGTCAATTTTAATTTCGAAATTAATAAAACAAAAACACAAAAAATCATCATCATGCATATGTCACGTAGTGTTAGGGCATCTTTTGTACCTAATTGCATATTAGGTACAATTGCGCTTAGTTTAATTCTAGGTAATATCTTTCTTAATTTATTATAAATTTAAATATTAGATAGATTGCATTTTAGGATTACTTGGATTAAGATAATATTCTAGTTTAAAATTAGGATTTGGCTTAACCTAATTCCTAATACAAATTGAATAGAATCTTAATCTAGCTAGATAATCTTTGCATTTTTCTAATTTCGAATTTCTTGAAAAATACAAAAAATGTCATAGGTTAAATTAGTTTTATTATTTAGGATAAAATGCATTCTTTTAGGAAAAAAATTGTCATATGCATGTCATTAGGGTTAGATTCATTGAAAGGCATGTCATTTAGTATTTTTGCCCATTTAATTAAAATTACATGTCATTAGAATTAGGTCATTCAATTAACATTGCATTACATATTGCATGATTTTCATTAATTAAGTGAAAATAAAACAAAATTACGTGTTAATTAGAAACCATATCTAGGCTATTGATGTGGGTTTTAATTTAACATTGCAGATGCTTTCGTTGCTTTGAGGTAATTTTTTTTTTTTTGCAATTTATTTATTGTTTATCTGGGTGTTAAATTAGTGGTTTGGGTACGGGGACTCGGTTACGCTGTATTTCTCTAACGCCCGGTACAATTTCTTTTTATTTTGACAAAAAGGTTTTGCATGCAATTTGAATTGATTTTAAACTATTTCCCTAACATGTAAGGTGATCATATGGGTGCGCAAACCACTAATTTAACACCCAGATAAACAATAAATAAATTACAAAAACTTACCTCCAAGCAATGAAAGTATTTGCAATGTTCAATTAAAATCCACATCAACAACCCTAGATTTGGTTTCTAATTAACACGCAATTTTTTTTATTTTCACTTAATTAATGAAAATGCAATGCAATATTAACTAAATGACCTAATTCTAATGATATGCAATTTCTAATTAAATGGGCCTAGCAAAAATACTAAATGAGATACATCTCGGTGAATCTGACCCTAATGACGCACATGTGACATTTTTTCCTTTTTTCCTAAAAGAATGCATTTTTTATCCAAAATAATAAAACTAATTTAACCCTATGACCTTTTTTGTATTTTTCATGAAATTCGGAATTAAATAAAATGTGAAAATTACCCAACTAGATTAAGATCCCACTTAATTTATATTAGGAATTAGGTTGAGCCACATCCTAATTTAAACTAAAATATTATCTTAACCTAAATAATCCTAAAATGCAATATATCTAAAAAATGCCTAAACTTATAAAAAAATTATCTAAATTAAACTAAGTGCAATTTAACCCTAATATGCAATGACATGCAAAATATGCCCTAATTCTACGTGACAAGTGTATGATGATTTTTTTTTTATTGTTTTACTAATTTTCGAAATTTATAATTGCCAAATAATTAAACATGCAACTCAATTTAAAATCTAGCAACCTAAATTGATTTTTTGAATTTTTTTTTAATTTGAAATAAAATTCCTATTCGAAACATGTAAACCCTAAAACATGCAATATTCTAGCTCAAACATATCTCGAGATAAACAAGGCAATTAAGACGAGACAATTCTTTCAAAATCATCAAAAATATCGCACATCATTCAGATCAAGAGATAACATTTCGCTAATAAAATTGATAAATTGATCTTAAGTCTTAAAGATCAAATTATCAATTTTACTCCCGCTTGATTAATTATTTAATCTAAAACCTTATAGATGAAATAAAAAAGCCCTAGCGCGGTTGCGAATCAGGTAATATATTGGGATTTCCAATTATGCATAGATAGGTATTTCAACCAAAGAGAACAACTTATAAAGAGATAATAATAAATAAATAAAAAGAGAAAAACCTAAACTTGCCTAAAAAAGTAAAGCAAAAATACCTAATAAAATTTTTTCCTTTTTTTTTTAGAAAAAGAAAAGGGGAAATCGTGGCTGCTGGTTTTGGGGAAATCGCCGGCGGGGGTTCAGCAGGCATCGGCAGCGAGCAAGCGGTGAGCACGTCGGCACGGGGCGGCGTCGCGGGCTGAGGAGGGACGACGAAGCTAGGCGCGAGCATCGCGGGCGGTGGACTCGGGCGGCTGAGGCGAATCGATGGCAGGGACAGGATAGATCTAGGTCGTCGAAGCAGAGGACTCCGGGTGACGGCGTCGATCGATGGCGGAGGTGAGCCGGGGCGCTCGGGTCGCGGCTGCTGCAGGAGATCTTAGATTTGTCGGTGTCAGAGCTGGATCGAGATGATAGGGGGCGAGGCAGGGGCTTCGACGCGTTCTGGCGAGGCGGATCTGGGCAGATGCAGGCCGATCTGGAGCAATGACGTCGGGGAGCAACTCCGGTGCGGCGGATCGGGGTTGATGCGGTAAATTGGCGACGGCGAGGCAGAAGAAACGTCAGATCGTCGCCGGATCTGAGAGTTGCAGGCGACGGGACCGATCTGCTGGGTCGACAGGCATTGGGGCTCGCGAACGGAGATGCGGCAGCGACACGTCGGGAGGGCGCGAGCTTCGGGCGCTGGGGCTCGCGGTCGGAGATACAACAGTGAAACGTCGGGGGGGGGGGGGGGGCGCACGAGCTTTGGGCGCCGGGGCTCACGGTCGGAGATGCGGCGCTGGTGCGGCGCCGGCGCGGTCGTGGGACCCTCGGGGAAGATGAACAGTCCCCCGATTAGGGTTTCGCCCATTTTTTACTTTTTCTCTCTCTTACGTCACTCACTTTTCACTTTTTACTTTTTTGTGTTCTTTTTTTACCCAACTGAAAAGAACCCCCCTTGCTCACCACCGTACGCCACTCCTTTTATACATCAAAAAATTGTATCTCCGTGGTATATTTCATTGCCAACTTTGGAGATTGGGACCTGGAGTGCCATAATTTGGCACGGAGGGACACTTAAGTGCCATAACTTCAAAATGGTACACTTGAGTGCCAGTTTCGAAGTTAAATGGGACAAAGTGCCACTCCGGCGAAAATCCGGCCAAATGGCTGACGTGGCAACTTTCTGGCGAGTTTGGTCTAAAACGGCATCGTTTTGCATGCTGACGTGGCGGAGAAAATGCAAAAACGACGCCGTTTCGTGTCTGACGTGTAAATAATAATATAAAAATTAATTAAATTAGATTTAAAATATTCAAAAAATTTTTAAAAAAGAAAATTTTTAAAAAAGAAAAATTTTAAAATTTTAAAAAATTTTAAAAAATTAAGGAAAATTTAAAAATTTTAAAAAATTAAGAAAATTTTAAAAATTAAAAAAGGAGGGGGGGGGGGGGGGGGAGGTCGAACGGGCGGCTAAGGGCTGAGCCCTTGTCGTCGCCGCCTCCCCGCCGTCGCTGGGAAGGGCCGGCGACGGAGGGGGGAGGGTCGGCCGGGGTCGCCGACCCTCGGCCGACCGACGACAAGGGCTGCAAGCCCTTGCCCAGATCTGGGGCGAGGGTCGCGTCGGCCCCTGGCCAGAGCCCGGCGATCTCGGCCGACCCTCCCCACTCCGTCGCTGACTCTTCCTAGTGGCGGCGGGGAGGCGTCGAGGGCCCGCGAGCCCTCATCGGATATGGGCGAGGGCCGCGACCCTTGCCCTAGATCTGGGCGCAGGCTGCGACCCTCGCCCAGATCTGGCGAGGGGTCGTGGGCCCTCGCTGTCTCCTCGCCGCTGCCGGGAAGGGTTGGCGACGGAGTGAGGGGGTTGCCGGGCCCTAGCCAGGGGTCGGCGAGGGCTTGTAGCCCTCGTCGTCGGTCGGCCGGGGGCCGGCGACCCCGGCCGACCCTCCCCCCTCCGTCACCGGCCCTTCCCGGCGACAACGGGGAGGCGGCGGCGGTGAGGGCTCAGCCCTCAGTCGCCCGTTGGATCTCCCCCCCCCCCCCCCTTTTTTTAATTTTTTTAATTTTTCTTATATTTTTGATTTTTTGATTATTTTAAATAAAATGAAGTTTAAATTTAATTAAATTAATTTTTATATTATTATTTACACGTTAGACGTGAAACAACGTCATTTTTGCATTTTCTCCGCCACGTCAGCGTGCAAAACGACGCCGTTTTGAACTAAACTCGCTGGAAAGTTGCCACGTCAGCCATTTGGTTGGATTTTCGCCGGAGTGGCACTTAAGTGTCCCATTTAACTTCGAAACTGGCACTCAAGTGTACCATTTTGAAGTTATGGCACTTAAGTGTCCCCCGGTGCCAAGTTATGGCAGTTGGCTTGTACTTCTGCCCCAACTTTGCTTGTGCAAAATACTATTGAATATATCATCCCACCACTCGCAATATTTTTTGTGTTTTTTCCAATATTTCATTCGAGAATCTCCTTTCCATCAAAAGTGCATCTCCCAGTGTATATTACCTAAATATGTGAAAAATCTTAACAAAATATAACAAAAAATAAAATCTTCCTAAACTATGTGCCATGTGATTTTTTTTTTTTTATAGTAAAAATTAACCCTAAAAATTATGCAAAAATTTAGGTGTCAACAGATACAAAGACTGACTCTTGCAATTATGAGGGATACATGCACAAAATGTGAGAAACTTTCCAGCCTATGTCAAATCTCTCCTTGCAAGGAACGCTCAACCAGTACAAGAAGAGTAGCTGGAAGTAATATTACACCATGCGAATCACAAACAGAAATCGAAGGAAAACTATATAGATGCATGACGACATTGAGATGGTATTGCAGGGTTTGAAGCTGTCGACTCCATGTGAGCATCTAGCACTAGTCTATCTAACATAAATGACTTCCCCTCCAATTAAAGTTCTTTATCTTCGCGAACACTTTGACTGGTGTACCAAAAAGGGCAGCAAGATGGCAATACAGGAGTAGGGTACACTTCCAATTGGTCTAGATGATTGTCAGTTATGTTTTGGAAATCTCCTAGGGCACCAATCTTGTCTAGTAGTTTATAAGAATCTATCGCACGTGTAAATAAAAATCCCTTCATTCAACTAATATTAGCTTGGGAATCTTTACTTGCAACTATGTAATATCCAAATTTTCACTCCCATTATCATCATTCACTCTTCATTTTGTGTAAAACACCAACTCCTTAGTTCAACGTCATGTTCTCATTTAGACTTTCAAGCACCTTACCCCTATATTCACCAACTCTCCATCAAACGCAATTTGAGGATTGGCAATTGAAGTGGTTTATTTAGGGAAAAGGATCGTAGCACATTTAAGGAAAAGCAAAGGAGGAATAAGGCCAATGACTCAAAGGGTGCACACCAAGCCATCGTTGAAGAAACGAACACACTGAATAGAACATAAAAAGGAGAACTTTCTCAAGTCGAAGCAATTACCAAGAGAGATTGTCCACAGCCTCCGCCAATCGAAGCGATGAAGCACCACCTTCGAGTCCTCCGTGACCATCGCCAACAAATCCTTCTTCGAATTCCACTTTGCCATCCTCACCTGCCAATCGGAAGAAATCAAGCCAAAACCTCACAAAACCGAATGGGAAGACAATCCAATCGACCCTTCCATTATTAGGTCGCAAAAGAAGGCCAACTGGAGCTGAACCTGAGAAGCCAGCAGTTTGTCGAACTGAAGCCGAAAGGGAAGCACGTGCCGCGAGGGAGCGTACGGAAGTGGCGGTGGCGGCAAATGCAACCAGAGATGGAGAGCTAGTAGTGGAGGGTGGAGCCCGAAAACCCTATAAGAAAAGCCTGAAGAGGGAGAGATTAACGAATTGCACTGGAAGCCCGGGAATTTTGCAGAGAAAGATGGCAGAAGAGGAAGAATTGGCGGGAGGGAGGCAACGAGGAAGAGAGAGGATTTGATAACGGGCCCAGCGGGGCCGGATTGGGCCATAAGTCGGGCTTAACAAGTGGCCTTTTTGGCCTGGATCCTGGCCCGCCACACTACTGTTTATGTCAAGGCGCGGCCCATTTATAGAGTTTTACGTGGAGTTATTATAGTAGTAGGCCACGGAACCAGCGAGCTTGATAACAAGAGAAAGAGAGTCTGGCTCCATTTTTTTTGCAAAAAATTAATAATTTAGAGAATATTTTCCTAAACTTAATCATTATTATCTCTTAAAGATGAGTCAATAAAAAAAATATTTTTCATTATTAACAACAATCCGTGCCAAAACATTTTTTTTCAATAATGAGAATATTTTCCGTTACCCTTTTTTTAGGATATATAATTAGGAAAAATCATTGCCAAATCATTAATTTTTCGAAACACAAATAGAGCCTTAAAGAATGTGTCTTTGTAGGAGCTAGTTTGCTTTGAGTGTTTTATAGTGATGTGAGAAAATCAACTGTAATAGTGGGGCGCAGTCTTTTCATACTCATAGTGTATACTAGTTATGCGACACGATCATTTTTTTTAATATTATGTTTGTACCAGCATATGTGTGTTTCGAGTTGCCTTTTACAATTTTACCATATTACTAACACGTCGCTTTCACACTCATCAATTGGTATTAGAGCCATGCTTCCTTGCTCAACGAGTGGTATTAAAGTTAGACAATCAGAGATCGGCTCAACTTTGCTTAGGTCTTTATCCATTTGCCAGGTCAAGGTGAGTGATGATGTGATCGAGAAGATTTTGATGGGTAGCACCATTCTTGAGTACTGAAAGTTTGAAAGTTGCACGCATGTGGAGGGATCACAACAACATTTATTCAAGAAACTTGAAAGAACTTGTGATTGATAGATGTTGGCTAGTCAAAGGAAATGATCTGTCGTTAAATATTCTTGCTACTCAAGATAGAAGCCGTGATGCAATGGGGGTTTCACCATCAGGAAGTGAGGTGTCAGAATTGTGTAGTTAGATGAACCACCTAAACAAAGTCCAGGCTCGATTTGATCGTTCTTACTATCACACTATGGAAGATATTCTTACCTTTTTTGTCGGATAAAATTTATCGTAACTTTTTCTTAGAGGAGACCATATTTGTTACTTATTTATAAAGGACCTTATCATCATTGATAACATTATTCATATGTGGACAGAAAAACTTTGTCTACTAATTTTTCATCAAATGGTATCTCTCTACTCTTATTCTTTCAACATCTTTCTCCAAAAGGTTCTCTAATTTTTCAAATGTAAGGAACACAAGGTATATCATTCAAAGAGCATGCTCAGATTATGCGCTAGTTTTGCATCAGCATTGCAACCACATTGATCGAGTACTATGTATTGAGTCTTGCCTACAGCTGCTTTTCAGAACGCATACACTATTAAATTATGATGCTAAGTTTGCTCAATATCCTCCATTCGTTTAGATAGTTAGTTTAAGAATGACGTTGAGTTACAAACATAGTTCTATAATTACTAAAATATTAGCAAAAGCAAGATTACAAAATAGCTATGAAGCCTATGATAGAGGGTTTAGCCAAAGGTATTATGAGTGATAGACACAAATTGCCTTCTCTTCATTTCCTATCAATAGTATAGCTTCTCTCCATATTCCACTGGTACTCATGATCCCGCCCTTCTCTTTTTGTTTTCTTGGTCCTTGAAAATTTTAACCGTAGTCTCTCCAAAACAAGCTTGTGTAAGACTGCTTGTGCATAGTTTGATTTAATACGCGGTTTGCATTTGTAATGGATCAAATACCAATAATTTATTTTGTTGGTAATATTTATGGTTTCATCTTATTACTAATTGTCGTTGTCACTATTTCTGCACTTATTTTGCATTGAGAAAGAGTACATTGATGACATGAAGATATACAAATAAATTAATAAACCAGGTTAATCTCACAGTAGATTCAGCTAAAGTTGACCGAGAGGCTATCATAAAGATAATTAATAAACACAAGAATAGAAATATCACATATGCACATTTTACATGCATACAACCATATATACTGATACGATTACTATCTTGATGCATATGATCAAACACAAAGCTATTATGTCTATAAGAGTTTCTCCTTTAGATTGACAATAAATCCTAGAGAACGAATGATAAAATTAAACATTTTTAGATTCTTGTATATCTTTACATCATTAAGTTTTTTTGGCTATATGGTACTCTTTTCAATAATATGAAACATAATCTCACAATCTTAAATCTACCATTTAATTGCAAATTTCAAATCTCTCCTATTGGAAGATAGTATTTGTTCTTTAATGCCACATTGTCACTATATATCTAGCCAGTCATATCGATTATAGTAATCCCAAAGATTGACCCTTTCACACGAGTGTTTTGTACATTGGATTGGATGCATCATTTAATAGTGATGCGTGGAGACATGAGTAAATTTTAAGTGAGAGATTTCAACATTCAAATGCAAAGTTTGTGGATTGACTACACCTTGTAATCCATTCAACCCAAAGTACAAACAATCCAAACCAGACATTTGGTTCTCTTATATACGGAAATAATAAACATATAGGCATGACGCAAAAGTTGGGCACTATCAAATAGCTGTCAAAGCTTGCAGAAATACCATAAAGACAGTTAATCCACCCAGATAGAAGCCATGGGTCAATATCTTTCAATTGATTCTACCTAACTCAATAGATAAAGAGGTAACTTTCACTCCGCTTTTTCTCTTCAATGAATGCCTGCCTAGCAGAAAATGTTCATGGCAGGCATAAATTATAACTCTCCAGAAAGGGTGGAGCCTAAGAGCTTCAGTTGAAAAGCACATATGCGTTGCTTCTCACACTGATGCCTCCTGCAGCTTCAAGCATTAGAGGTCCACCCACAAGAGCAACATGACCATTACCGCCGCAAGTTCACAAACAGACGTTCATTCTAAATCTGAGATTTCATCTTCATGCTTGTCCAAGTATGTAGACCAGGGCCCGCTTTCTTGCAGCCAAAACACAAGCCGTGTCCCTACTTGCTGTCGCAAAAAAATAAAATAAAATAAACTTGATTTCACTCCGGTGTTCCTATAATATAGCCATAACTAATGTGATGTTTTGATAGCTCTGTAGGGTAAAAGTAATAAGTACAATACTTGCATCACGCTAAAACACAGGCCTAAGCAATACTTGTATACCTCAAGAGGATATGGTATGCATGTGAACCATGAATGCTCTACAATATCTTGATATACTAAATACCATGATAGCATCTATCATCATGAACATGTACGTACTAGTTCTCACTCAGTAACTTTGACCACCATAAGAAGATAATTTATTCTTTTTGTGTTTGTCTGGCCACTAAGATTCATCTTTTTCGCACTTTGACCTCCCAATTGGTCTACATTAATCGGAAAACCTAATACCTTAGTATTTTTCTTCTTCAATTAAAAAAATACCCTTCTTTGAAGCATAAATTTGCACATTTCCAACCATCGAAACAAATATGAAATGGTCCATTAGAGAGGCACGACCACAATGTACCAACACTAGTCATATTTGAACTTAAGAGTAGGTTGTAAAAGTGGAAATTTAGTAAGGAGCATCAAATGATTAATTCAGTTCCACCACCTAGTCCATGAGATAAATTTGTTACTGGCACTAGCAAGTTTATCAAACAATGATACAGAAAGGAAAGACTGTCGGCAACAATAAGTTTCCAAACATCCAAACTGCAAATGAACATGGTAAGAAGCTCCAAGAAAATAGTTTTCAGAGTATACAATTTATGGCATGGCAATGAATTGATCCTTAACTCGATTGTATGTCGATGTAAAAAATTCTTAACAAGGGGGAATTGCAGTATGAAGAATGCTGCAAATCTTCTCATTTGGTGTAAGATAGAGTGCTAGATGTGTAATTTCACTGGGTTAGTGTTTTAGGAGGGAGAATGAGATAACTGAGCAAAGTGTTCTCACAAAATAGAAGCAAAAGTGGCACTGCTAACCCATTAGGGCCATCAAATGCACATTTCTTAAGATACATAAATGTACAAGGCTCCTAATTGTCAAGATATGTAGGAACTTTTGAAGTTATGGTAAGTCAGAAAGTAAAACATCCTATAAAATTGCAGCATGAAATGGCATGTAAATGCGCATCGGAGGAAAAACTGAGCTGCTACTCCTCGTGCTGATGAGGAGAGCAAATACTAACAAATGGGAAGAACAAAAGAACAAACATCTATACAAGAGGTTGAACGCTCTTCCTTTGGAAAGCCCAGAACAGGTCCAGACTAGTTGACAAGTTCACTGGGTTACCAATTGATAGTACACCTGGTCACTTGTTCAACAGGGTCAATAACACCAGTTTTTGACCACTACTGTTTCTGCTGTGAAACTAGACTCGACAAAAAGCACAATATCCTCATTTTTTCTTTTCATTTTGCCAGTAATGTCTTAAATAGTGAACTGACATGCATTGGAACACATAGAACTCAGGAGTATCCCATACTTATCGCAAGTAAGGAATCAATATGCAAGCTTTGGATGCACAAGTTACCTTCAGTTGGTACAATTCCCAGTTTATTGCACAAGTGGGTGCACAAATGGAAGGTCATTGGCTTGCAAGATCATCATCCAAGCATCTCCAAAGTTTTCATGAGCACATTCATCTTATTTAGTAGCATAACAATTTGATGTTCCAGTTTCCAACAGAATATATTAGCCACATCTGCAAAGAAAGCTTTAAAATATGATATGCCAGGCTCTTACCTTATATAGAGCCAAATCCACACAATAGTAATTAGGAGGGATGCACAACAAGATCGCTTCCAAAGGCCTTCTCTGCTTCACATTGCTTCAATCATTTACAAATCACCTCACCACTGCTATACCGTTTGTAACATCTAAAAAAGACTATTTGGAAAGAGGTATAATCTGTAAATCCAATTTCATGATTCCGTTAGATGAAGCCAATTCAGAGGCATCTTATAGATTCATACAAAGAAATGAAGCAATTGTACTATGCACATGTAGATCTCTGGAGAATATTGTAGTTTCAGATTAAAGGTAAATAACTCATAGAAGGACAATGAAATGGGAACATATTTGGTGGATGGTAAAATAGACATAGGAAGAAATTGTGGCAATAAATTCATATCAAGGTTTTTTTTTTTAATAGTAAACAAGGCATCTTGGCAGCTTCCTTGAAACTGTAATGACTAAATTATTTCCTAATCTAGAGAAATGAGATACTGTTTTTCCATACACAATGATCATAAGCTAATCAACTTAAGTTCCAATTACATTGTCAAGTAATCAACTTGAGATCAAATACGAAACACTAGACTGTTAGGAAAAGGGTAAGTGAAAAATCACTGACCACAAAACCCAGAAGACAACACCCTACCCCCAAAGGTTTCCTTTTCTTTTTTTCCTTCTTGCATTATAGTCTCAAAGTTCCGGCTAATCATGCAAGATAATGAAAAATATTTGTAAAATTTTATAGTAATAAGAAAATGGATAGTAAGATCTACAGACAAACTCAAATAATTGATGAGTTGGGTAACACCAAAAGCACAAGCTTTCAAGTAAAGGATTGCAATGTTCTCACAAATCAATTTTGAACTAGGGCAATCATACTCAAACTCTTGTTATGCATACAAAGAGATCGAGAATTTCGCATTTGGTACACATATCAGCCATGAGGATTAGACTTGAAAGGAGGGAAGAAGCAATCACTTCAAACAACATATAACAGTAATGATTTTGTCCCATAATTCATATTTCTCCCACAGAGATGGCATGTGTAAGAACACTTATGCATGGAAAACTAGATATAGCATTCAGATGAAGAATCTACAATAAAAGAGCAATAAACAACACATTCAGGTAAGTTTTGGCGCCGTGATCTCTCTATATAGGTTGGTTTAAGCTCAATATATTTATTATTCTCATCAAAAAAAAAAAAAAAACGACACATTTAGGTAAGACTTCTATACAAGAGCAAGATTCTATTACATTTCACATTTCTAATTCTTTTGCTAATACCTATGTTCCATCTGTTGAAATTCCTCCGCCACTGTCCTTTGTAGTTATTCACTGTCCCCAAATCCTCCAAATTGCAGTAATTCTCTAGCGCAATAATGTATGTAAGACATCTTGCTGACGTGATGACAGAACATATCAAGGTAGAAAAGTGCAAGAAATTACAATTGATCTTTCGAAAAGTGAGAACCTTCCAATCCAATGAGAAATGACAATCAACTCGTTAATTTTAACCCTTGTTTTCATGTGGATAGCTAAAATAGTGCTAGACCAACAAAAACCACAGTTGACACCTAACAGGCCACCCTACCTTGAGTCAACCTTATCTAGTTGAAGTGCTCTAAGATATTCACTGTCCCTAAATCCTCCAAATTGCAGTAATTCTCTAGCGCAATAATGTATGTAAGACATCTTGCTGACGTGATTGACAGAACATATCAAGGCAGAAAAGCGCAAGAAATTACAATTGATCTTTCAAAAAGTGATAGCCTTCCAATCCAATGAGAAATGGCAATCAACTCGTTAATTTTAACCCTTGTTTTCATGTGGATAGCTAAAATAGTGCTGGACCAACAAAAACCACGGTTGACACCTAACATGCCACCCTACCTTGAGTCAACCTTATCTAATTGAAGTGCTCTAAGTATTTATGGGGATGGTAACAAGATGACATGAAATGAAGAACTAATCCACAAACCAAGAGTCATTTACAATCGCATATCATTAGTTTAGCAACTAATTCAGTCACATTGGATTAAAGCAGATTCAGCTGCTAGAAAACAATACTCGGTTGATAGCATATCATTTTGCATTTAAAGCATGAGCAGTTCCATTAAGCCATAGTATTAGAATTCTTTGGCACACAAATGGATAGCACAACGCAATGAAGGCCTACCAAAATAGCTGCTAGAGTATATGAAGGCAATACTAAACTGAACATACTTCGCAGTATCCAAAGAATACTAAGCTGACGAACTTTCTCTCTTCAAAGCAATTACAAGGAGACTGTCCACAACCTCTGCCAATTGAAGCAATAAAGCACCACCTTCGAGTCCTTTGTGACCGTCACCAGCCAACACTTCTCCGGTTTCCACTCTGTCATCTTCGCCTACCAATTGGAAATCAAGCAAACTTCACAAAACCAATTCGGACCAATCAAGTCGACTGCCCATTAGGTCACAAAAGAACACTGGGAGCTAAATCGAGAAGCCAGTGGTTTTTCAAACTGAAGCTGAATTGGAAGCACAACGCACTGTGGTCCTTTGCCAGTTTCCATAGCTAAAGCTCTGTGAGCAGCTGAAAACACAACACCAACAATATAACAAATCACAGGGATGCAAGCTGAAAGAGGGCTTGTGAAGGTTAGAGTTCAAAGAACCCAAAGGAAACGTGGCCTGACAACATGCAAATAACTTTTACCATTCCAAGGATGCATTGTCAGGGTTCGGAGAAGTTCAAGAAATGTGGAGCTCCTCATCCTTGTATGATTTCAATTCCTTTTAGAAGTGCCTTCTGAAAGCTCTCTGGGATGCTACAGCATTTACATCAACCGGTGGAATGATGATCGAATCCTGCCAGTGTCAGACGAAATCAATCCAGTAACTAACATCAACGGACTGCTAATAATACTCCAAAGTTTATGGAACTCTGTTTGTCAGACTTGATATTCTTTTTGAACTCTTTGGATCCAACTAATGGGGCTTCCAACGTCATCAACCACAAAAGCTTTGATCAAATTAGCATAATGTATTCAACTCAAGATGCTTTCTTTTGTGGGACATACTATGACTCTTTTCCTTTTCATTATGTGCTATTGAAGCGTTAGAATTAATGCAAGACGGTTTTCAAATGGCATATAGGATACTGAAAAGTTTCCTCAGGAAACTTAAGGAAATGCTTCCTGTGTTTTTCTTTTAAGCAAGTAAGTGCACTAACTAGAGCTTATGCACATATGAGCAATCATTTCATAGCACAGTAGATTATGTCAAAAGACATTCTAGTTAATGTCTTGCCCGACTCAATAGTTCAGGTATATGACAGATGGCTTTACCCACTCTACAAACATCAAGATGCATTCTTTGGGAGGCTTGGAGTAGGTATACCCTGGATTCAAACTAAATGAACATGGATCCATGGTTAGAAAAATTCGAATTGTAATTTTCTCAATCGAGATGTTTTAGCTTCTACCCTGTTTGCTAGTTCACTCACGACCACACCACTAGGTGAAGAGCTTGTGCTTGCATTTAGCACTTCTAAATTAATATGATTATCTTGATCTCCTAATGAAGATAGTTCTGAGAGATAAAATGGGTGGAACACAATGGTTGGACAAATCCCAAGTCAGAAGCATATGCATACTAGGGGATGTCATATCAACATGCTTCTTTTGCATTGTAAATTGACTCTTAAGTGTACTTAGAAATATGCAGTCATGAACTGCATGCTGAGCATAAAGCAAACTAAAACCTCACATTAGAAGGATTGCCATATAGGGTAATATAGGGTCCTTCATTTAGCATTTTCTTCAACCTATACAATGACTTTTGGCATGCTATCAAAAACCTGTACACATCAGTTTTTCACCACTTCCAGCGTTCCAAAATCAATCAAATGTTGAGAATCTCTATTTTTCTGCATAGGATAAAGGATCTTACTTGAAAACTAATGTCAAATGATGCGCTTTGAAAGCCTTATCATCTATTTCCACTACTGACATGATAAGCATAACCATTTTGCCAAAGCACACATTAACTTCCATGAACATCTCCCCTCGGATTCCTTGAATTCAAGTAAGAAAAAAATGGTGACACTATCAACCAGGAAATAATAATGACAAGATCATAAATATTGAAAGATATTGCAAGCGGGAAATTGAAATTGAAATTGGGCAATAGATCTCAAGAGAGCATAGGTCGATTACCTGCTTTATGTACCTTCATTAGAAAATGTGGATCCCTCATCTGAGTTGTTAGATCCCTCATATGAGTTCGAGTCATCCGATCCCCTATTCGAGTTGTTCGATCCCTCATCTAAGTTGTCCGATCCCTCATCCGAGTCGTCCGATCCCCCATCTGAGTCGTTTGATCCCTCATCTGAGTCGTCCATATAGTATGGATATGGTACGCTACATGTGCCATCTGTAATCTCATAATATCGATAAATCCGCGTTCCAGATAATTCTGGAATTGTTTTGAGTGACTTGCATCCAATGATATTCAGTTCTTTCAAAAACTCCAACATATCGAGACTCTGAATTTCAACCAAGTTTGCGCATTCTTTAACCTTTAATATCTCCATACTCTTGGATTTTGGAAGCAGTAGCTTCTCAATTGAAGTGCACCTAGAGATATCCAGTTTTTCCAAGGACTCTAACCTATCGAGGCCTTGAATTTCGGTTAATTTCTTACACGAATTAGCATATAATGTCTTCATACTTCCGGATTTTGGAAGGTTTAGTCTTCGTATTGAAGCGCAATCAAAGATATATAGACTTTCCAAATACTCTAAACTATTGAGACCTTGAATTTTGGCTAAATTTTTGCAGCCTCCAGCACTTAAGTTCTTCAGCCTCCTAGATTTTGGAAGGTATAGCCTTTCCATTGAAGTGCACTGTTCGATAACTAGCCTTTCCAAACACTTCAACCCATTGAGGCCTTGAATTTCGGCTAAGTTTTCACATCTTCTAGCATCTAACACCTTCAACCTCCCAGATTTTGGAAGGTACAGCCTTTCCATTGAAGTGCATTGTTCGATATCTAGCTGTTCCAAATACTCCAACCCATCGAGGCCTTGAATTTCGGCTAAGTTATTGCAGCCTGTAATTTCTAATATCTCCAGCCTCTTGGATTTTGGAAGGTATAGCCTTTCCATCGAAGTGCATCCTTCGATAACTAGCCTTTCCAAATACTCCAACCCTTCGAGGCCTTGAATTTCGGCCAAGTTTTCACAATCTTTAGCTTGGAATTCCTTCAGCATCTCGGATTTTTGAAGGTCTAGCATTTTAATTGAAGTGCACCCTTCAATATCTAGCCTTTCCAAATACTCCAACCTATCGAGGCCTTGAATTTCGGCTAATTTCTTGCAGTAACCAGCCTCCAATTCCTTCAAAGCCCCGAACTTTGGAAGGTCCAACCGTTCGATTGAATCCCAGCCTTCAATAGTCAAGCTTTCCAAATATATCAATTTGTCAATACCTCGAACTTCAAGTGGATTCCCACAATATTTGACAATTAATTCCCTTAGATGGATAAACTGCGAAACATCCAGTGTTTTAATAGATTCACACGTGTTGACTTCCAAGAATTCCAACTTGAAGGGCATGTTTACGGATTGTGGTGATTTCGATTCTTCAACATCCATAGGTTGGGAGCATTGTGAACTCTTTAATTGCTTTGATGAAAGCTCCTGGATGCACTGGAGAGATCCGCATTCCCAAAGTCGTAGTTCCTTGAGATGGGCTAGGTGGGAAAGCGAAGGCAATTTGTGGCTTTGACAAGTGACGTCCAAATCTATTAAGCTGGAAGGAAGGTCCGGCAACGATTGGAGCGCAAAGCAGGAATGAAAATTAAGGCTTCTTAGGGAAGAAAGATTACGCATGCTTTTGGCCATTATCCTTTCCAGATTGAAGCAACAGTAAGCACTTAACTCTTGAAGCTTTCTCAGCCTCCCAATACTTTTGGGTAATTCCTTTATACTACTCTCAGAAATATCTAGAATCTCTAGATTCTCCAAATACCCTATGCTATCTGGTAATGCAGAAAGGGATTTAGTCTCCCATAGAAAGAGTTGTTGCAGTTCTTTTAATTTACCTATTTCTGTTGGAAGCTTCGTGAGGCTGCTACAGTTGCGCAACTCCAAGCGAAGGAGGGCTCCCATTTCTCCAATTGAAGCGTCGATTCGCTTTAATCTAGAACAACCATTGAGGATGAGAACCTCTAACTCCTTGAAAGCTGAGAGGAAGTCTGTATCTTCCAAGAAATAACAATTTGAAAGGTCAAGATATTTGAGCTTCTCTGCCATCTGGTAAAAGATACTAATAATGATTGTCAAGGGGTGAGTCCAGTGGTTATGATTCAAAAGAAAGCATAAAGGGGATTAAAAAAAGAATTTGGTTCTTACCCTGAAAAAACTCCATCCTTCCCATTTCTCATTTATCTTACCAAATGGCAATTCGATAATAGCTAATTTCTCTACATGAAAATTGTTTACTTCAAAATTCATGGGACACTTTTGCCATTGAAGCCATCTTAACTCCTCCATTGATTCCTCAAAATCTCCACTGAGATGTGCCCCTTTCATGTCAAGGAATCTTAGATTTGTCAGGTTTTTGAATTGTTTTGCTGTGTAAATATCGCCATCTTGCTTGGCTGTTTTGCTGGAGCCTTCTAAGTTGCCTTTACTCAAATCAATGGCCTCAATCTTGTCCGTTCCCTATAAGCAAGAATCAACGTTTATTAATACTAAATCCAACTGAAGTAATCGAATATTATTCGTTCATATTGCGATTGACGTGCATTCATGTGTTCAAGAGACCAGCATTGTGAAGATATGAATTTTCTTTTTATGCCAATAAACAATATTTATAAAAGCTAACAAAGTGAAGGATGCCAACTTCCATTTTGAAATTTGACCATATGCATTCAGATCTTAAAAATAATTATGATGTTGTGGCAAATAGAGAGTAAAAAATTAACAACCTATAATCTTCTTCTTTCTGGTACTGTGGCTTCATTACCATACTATATATATATATATATATATATATATATATATATATATTTCTGTAACTTTCATATTAATTTTGTGTACATTACGCGATTGTGCTACTTACGTGATTAATAAAAAAAAATAACAAGTACTTTTATTTTTCATTGGAGTAAATCGAATTACAAGAAACTGGATATTGTGACAGTAGTTATACTAGTATATTATGTACTTATTTTTTTACTGGTCGTAACTTGAAATATTATTAATTATTTATTTTCTAATCATAAGTAACTAAGACAATAATATTAGTTATGTTAATATTCTCTACAACTTATTATTTTATCATAAATTTTAGTTTAGCTATAGATTACAATTTGGTATAATCATAATCATAAATAGATGGGTTAATCAAGTATAATAAATATAATAAACAGACCCTAATAACTTTGATGTACGTTAAAAAGATTGACCGTTGAAAGTGCAATGCATTTTTGAAATGTGACAATTGAAGCTGTTCTTGGCTACATGAATAGTTTTTCCTTGGGCCCCCAGGAATACTATTCCTGATTGTGAGAGAATAGTAATTTCTAACCTATTTTTGAACAAAATAAATTTTTCATCAGAATAAATTGGAAATAGAATAGTTATTCCTAAGAACCAAATGTGCAGCAAGATTTCACAAGCCAAACGAAAAAATCACTTATGCATGAGTAGTCAAGAAATAATACAGAAAGTTCATGGATTTCCACATGTCAGTTTCTTTGAACCAGAAATTTTGTTATTGCACTGCACAATGTTGTGGAAGATTTAATAAATACTCATAGGTAAACGATCTAATAATTTGAAGGAACTGGATCTCCGTACCAAAAAGGAATCCAAGAGAAGATTAATTATAAAAAAAAATAAGTAAGGAATCTTCAACAGAAGTAATCCACTCGCATCAGTCATTTCCCCCATAAACTTCCCTCGCAAAATATCGAGACACCCTATCTATCTTCAAGATTTCTTCTGTGGCGTGTAAATTTTTTGACCTTCAGAAATTGATAGCTAGAGCTTGGACGAATCCCAAAAATAAGCCCAACCTTTTGTACTTAGGACAGAAGTAACAAAACCTTTCAAACGTCTATGAAGGCTAACCTTCAGCATCTACGATAAAAATAACATAACCTTTCAAACGAAATAAAAATAACCCAACTGTTAAACTGTAGAATAAAAGTGACACTTGTTACAAATTTCATCCATTATCATCATTAAATCGCCATGGTTACCCTACATTACTCACTATGCCAACACATACAGTGAGCCATGTCAACCCAGACTAAAAAAGATGTGTTTGATCTTACTATCTTGTTAGCAAACTTTGTTTATAATCTTTGTTACAAAATTCCCGGCTTTATGTAAATAAATAAAAAAAATTGTGGTCGTGATTAACGTCGCTCATTGTGCATTCTCTGCACATGAGCTATGTAGGATGGCGTGAGGGTCAATTTTTCCCATGAGCGAAGGATGAGTTTGAAAGGTAATGATATTTTCATCCCACATTCAGAAACTGAGCTTCTTTTTAGGATTTTGTCAACTTGTATTATCTTTATCCACGTGCCAAAAGTTGTACCTTTTTTTTATTGGACTGTGTAATCAATTGTTGTACTTTTCTATAAGTTTTAGAATTTAATTACACTTTTAAAAAAATTATAATTAAATTACATTTTCATGATAAGTTTTAAAACTTTCAGTAAACTTATCTTAATCTTTTGCATAAATGCTTCAACAAAGGAGAGCATTGCATGACTATCACGTGGCTTTGTCATGTTAAGGGACATTTTTGACAAGAGATCTTTCTATAGTGTAACTTTTAGGTGCAACTCTCAAGAAGAAGAATGTGAGGGAAATTCTTCATTTCCTTGGTCAATCTCAAGTGACTATCACTTGAAAGTTACTTTAAAATGGTTGCCAAATGGTTCGGTATTTCCTCAAGGGACTTTGGAGGCTGAAAGTCCCTTGGGAATGCCGAATCAAATGCACCCTTCATCCCAAAAGGCAGTAGTACTTTTCCAAAATAAAGAAGGATATTTGGCATTTGTTTTTTGATTGGTAGTGATGCATATTGTGGTTGTTTTCATATATTGTTATATATATATGAAAATAAATATGGATATTTTCATTCCATGTCGGAATAAACTGGAAAGAACTTCATTTTTATCAAAAGCACTAAGATTTCAACTTGTCATAGAACCATGGATGAAGAGCGAAATGGAATCATGCAAAAGTACTGGAATAAATACATAAAAATGTACCTTCTTAGTTGTAAAATTTAGCTATACCAATATAAAAGATACGGCATATTCATTTTTCTTTTAGTTTTTTTTTAGACACATTTTTCTTTTAGTTAGTTTAGTTTATTTTATCATGGAGTCCGAAACATAATAAATAGACATTGGCTTTGAATTTGTTCATATATGAATTGGCTACGTAGGTCGCATGTTGAGATTGCAAATCAGTGCTAGTATTTTTAGCAACAACTTGAGTCAAACCAAATGATGATAAAAAGTAGCAAAATCATGATAGTGATTAATTTCACAAATACAAATACAAGCACATAATTATACAATATAGAGTTTTAGAGTATTTATCTCTTTGGTTATTTACATAGAAAATGCAAAAAAAAAAAAAAAAAAATTCTCTTTCTAATGGTCATTGTGTAAAATATACTTAGGCTTTGTTTGATAACGTGCCAAACAATTTGATAACATGCCAAACAATGTCTGATTCTATTCTTTTCTTCCTAGGAACAAAAAAAGAATAGAAATCTATTCAGTAAATTTTTCTTCTGTTTTTTTTTTTTTTTCTTTTGCTTCTTCTTCCTTTAGTCAATTGCCGACCTTGGCAATGGCCGGTGACCTCGCCGGCCCTCGGGAAGGCTGAGCCTCGTCGGCCTAGGCCTTGCCATGGCCAACGAGGCTTGACCTCACTAGATCTAGGTGAGGTCGATCTCGTCTAGCCAAGCGAGGCCGAGCTAGCTAAGCCACGGCAAGGCTCGACCTCGCCTAGGCAGGCTAAGCCTCTTTGCCTTGTCGGGGGTTGACGAGGCTCCTCCAAGGCCGGCAATGTCACGGCCCTCGTTTGGCCATTCGCCGACTTTGGCGATCGGCTAGACGACGGAGAAGAATGAAAGAAAAAAAAATAAAAAATTAATAAATTTATGAAATAAGTAAAAGAAAATGATTTGGACTAAAATTTTTGAGGATAGTACCAAACGCATTTCATCCATGAATAAAAATTTTGAGAGTAGCATTAAATGCATTTCTATGCTAAAAAATTTGTCTAAGGAATAGAATAAAAAAAAAACCATTTCTATTTCTATTTTTGGGAATAGAATAGTTACCATATAATAACATTTCTGTTCCTAATAACAATTTTTATTCAAAAACAATTTTTATTTATTTATTTATGTTCCCCCAATGAGTTTATGAGCAATTAAAGGTGTTTGGTAACTACACATAATTTCTACTCTCGAAACATTGGTTCACTACCAAATATTTTTGTAACTTAGAATTTCTTTTAATTTATTAATAATGTTATTACATTTTTCTCTTTTTTCTTCTTTTATTTTTTATTTTTCCTCTTCTTCCTCTTAAATAGTTGTCAAGCTCGGGGGAGCCTCACTAGCGAGGCTTCAAGGGGCCTTGCCAATGGTTGGTGAGCTCGGGGCAACCTCATTAGGCCTTGTTTGACCAATCGTCAACCATCGCCAAGGTTGGCAACCAGCTAGCGGAAGAAAAGGAGGAAGAAAAAAAGAAGAAAAGAAAAGAACATAAGCTTACTTTTTGAGTTGTTCTCGAGAACAAAGAAGTTTTTTTTTTTCTTACTTCCATTCGAATTTCTTTCCGGAAATAATTTTGTTCTTGGGAATAAAAACCTACACAAACGGATTTCTATTCTATTTCTATTCCGAGGAACAAAAAAATAGAGAAACGGGAATCTTACCAAATGCACCCTTAATCACACACACACATATAAGGAATTTTTGTTCCTTGCTAATTCGGTAAAGTTTTAAATCAGATCTTGTCCTATGAATATTGTCAAATGGAATTCCTAACGTAATATTACATAAAATAAGTTTCCCTTCCATTCTCCATTATAAAATAACAACTAAAATTTCATGAGAAATGCGGGCATTGTTAGTCCTATTATATCGATTCTAACATATATAATTTACATATCTTGAGTAGTTATGGTTCACGGTAGCATAGTCAAGGACGCAACTGAAACAATATAGAAACTCAGGAATTTTGTCAATATAGAATACCCCTATCTATCTAAAAAGTTTGAAAGTACCTCATTCTTGGAGATAACTTCGTAATATAAACTTGTTTAAGAAATATCTTAGATAAGTTGCGATACTTACTAAGAGAGTAATAAGAGAGAGCAACTCCCTGCTTTCTAATCATGTCAACGAAACGACACGAGGATACTAATATTAGAAGATTCTATGTTCACAAGAGCAAGCACTCTTAGAGGACTGACACTTATTAGAACATGGACTAATGAATAAAATAAGAGAAACTGTCACCTTATTTTTCTTGAGCACTTTCAAGGCTTCCTTGGAGTCCCATAACCTGCTACGATGCCCAGGTTGTTTCTCGTTTTCTTCTCGAACGATTGTTTGACCAAGATCTCTCAATTGGTCATGCATTATGAGCTCATAATTATCTCCAATTTTTATTAATGACCTAAGTCTCAATACTTCAATATTTGTCCCAGGAAAATACTTACAAGCATTCCACATGTAGGATGCGATTCTCTTGTCAGTACCAATGAAAAAGCAAGCAACATCCAAAAATATTTGTTTTTGTCCATAGTCTAATGTTGAAAAACTGATTCTCAATTTTTCTTGCACTTGCATAGGAGGGACTTCTTTTAACTTCTCTACTATATCTCTCCATTCTATTGAGTTTTTTCCATAAAATAATGAACCTAAAACCTCAAGGGACAAGGGAAGCCCTCCGGTGGTGGATACAACTTCACAAGTGAGGTCCTTAAATTCACTTGGAGGAGAGTCCTTTCGAAACGCGTGTTTGCTGAATAGAATCAAAGACTGATCATAATCCATTACCACATGTTCATAGTTGTGGTCCACCCCAGATTCTTTAAGAACTCCCTCATTTCTAGTAGTAATAATGATCCTACTTCCCGAAGAAAACCAATCATGATTACCAACCAAACGCTGCACCTGAACGACATTATCCACATCATCAAGAAGAACGAGGACCTTTTTACCTTTAAACTTGGAGGAGATGAACTTAATCCCTGCATCCTCATTACGAACTTCATCTTTTTGCTTAAATATATCGTAGATTAACTGATTCTGTAAATAAAGTACGCCATTATGCTTCCATGATTCCCTTATATCAGCAATGAAGCTACGATGCTCAAATTGATCGGAGAGCTTGTTGTAGATGGCTTTAGCAAGAGTAGTCTTACCAATGCCTCCCATTCCGTGAATGCCAACAAATAGGGTGTCATGAGATTTATTATCCACAAATTCCATAACCTTCTTCACATGAACATCAATTCCGACCAAATTCTTTGAAATGTCCAACTCAAACTTTTTCTTCAGTTCGTCCAACACTTTTCGGACGATCAATTTCACCAACTCTACTTCAGACCTGTCAAATGTGACGTGAGTTCAAGTATGTAGCAACAATAATTTTATATTGTTTATCTAGAGAGAACATAATAAATCTGGGGATAGATCGAAAAACTTTAAATATCATTGTTGTCATACCTCTATATATTATGATATATGCTAAGTCTAAAGTGTGGTTGCTTCAAATGGGGTGCCCCATTTCACTGTTACTCCAACATAATTTATCAAGCTAGGAAAAACTTGAGGGCATCACTTATGAATCTTAAATATTGTATATATTATGGATTTGAACCAAATTTTAAACTGGTTTTTTTTTTTTTTTTTTTATCAAAGATATTAGGAATGATGTGGATGTGACTTTAAAAATTGTTTGGAGCATTTGAATAAGCAAAAATCCTATAAGCCAGCCCAATATGAGAGTTAGCTATCAATCAATAAACAAGTCATAACTTTTGATGCAAGATGAATTCAGATCCTGTAACACCAATCCAAAATGTTGTTCAGATTGTGATATTGTGAACTACTTGAATGCAATTGAAGGGTTTTCTTCTTGTTTGCGCAATTCTAAAGGCTTGCAAGTTTAACTTGTGTTGTGAATTTAGAATCATTCTAGATAGGTGCTCTTATCAGTTTTCATTGCCTCTAGGGATGATTACAAGTTGTACTTTATTTTCCTTTTGAGTATCTATGTTCTATGACTTTAATGATCTAGTATTGAGTTTATAGGGAAGTAGAAGAATAATTTTTACCCAAAAAAGAACATTGCTTCAATATTTGCAGATGCATGAGATAGAAATTACTTGTTGAAGATAGGAAATGCTTTGAAAATTATTTAAACAGACATATAATAAAAATAATCATTTTTTTGCCATCATCTTATATAACCAATGAAACATTTCTTTTGTACAATAATTTTAATAATAACTGATCAACAATGTCAATGATTTAATAAATGTAACTTGGGAAGATAAAGAATTAGAGCAAAGCTTGGACGCTACCATCTTATGAGCTTTAACAAAAATCGCCAATGAGTTGTACTATTAATCTCAAATAAATATGTAATTAGAAAAGTTTGTGACGAAGATTAATGTAACGCACCCTATAATTAGATTGGTCAATATCATCAAAGCAATAAAATTTATTCAAGTGTATGGGGTGTAAGAGTAAAAAATCTTTTGATATAAGAGTAAAAATTCATTCAAAAAATCTTATTATTCAAGTGAATGGGATCATAACAATAAAATTTATAATTAGATTGGTCAATATGGTTAAAGCAGAAAACTATAAAAGAAAGAATAACTTATAGAATTCATGCACCGGAGGATCTTACTGCCAGCAAGATCTTACAGTTTATATATATATAAAAAGAACGTAAAATGAAGCAGGTGAGAATAAGAAAACCAACATACCCAATGAAAAAAACAGAATAATTAGAACAGCCAGTAAACACCCCCACATATTAAAAGAAATTAGAGAATGTTTCGGCGAGAAATTTTACCCTTGGCCTTCGTATCCTTTCAATGTGCTGACTTCAAGGAGTGCTTTCTTCCATTTCTCCATGGTCATTGCGTCGAAAGAAGACCTCCCAAGCAAACGCTTCTCACGCCTATGGAATGCCTTTCCAAAACTCCCGATTTGATGTCCCACGTCAGCTGGTTTTACTTTGTAGAATATAGGCAACACCATCTGCCCGTTCTTATTCTTGTGCTCCATTATTTGAACCAGTTCATCTAGGCACCAAGTACTTGTACCATAATTCTCTGAGAAAATGGGGATCAGAATCTTACTGCTCGTGATGGCATTCATAAGCACTGGTCTGATGTCCTCGCCATGGCTGAGCTCATCATCGTCTTTGAAAGCATCAATTCCAGCATCAATGAGCCCTTTATAGAGGTGATCGGTGAAGCCATCTCGAGTATCTGGGCCTCTAAAGCTCAAGAATACCTCATAGCAGTTTCCAATCAACGAACTAGATGCACCGTTGTTCGCTTTTGTCAGGGACGGACTGGATCCATCAGAATTAGTTTCCGTTGGTGCAGCCATCAAACTCGATGCACCATTGTTAGCTTCTGTCGGAGACGGACTGGATCCATCGGAATTAGTTTCTGTTGGTGCAGCCATTGAACCAGATGCACCAGTATCAACATCTTCTGCATTTCCACGCGCACTAGTTCTCTTCTTACTGAGAAAATTGAATGCGAGCACCGAGAGAAGGACCGGTGCCACGAGCACGGCGAAAGAATGCCCAAAAATGGGACGATGCATTTCGTCTTCGCTTTGACTTTGCCCCTGATTTTCACTTTCAAGTGTGGTAGAGAAAAAAATCGGAATGCCTTGCAGGAAACAGGATATGCGTTCTTGTTGCCCATTCTCTTTGCGGTTTGATTTATATAATGAAACCAGTTGGCAACAAAAATCGCACCCCAAAGTCAAACTTGTCAGGCTACGTATAAATTCGGAATTCATTTACTGGGAACCACAACCACATGCTTGGAGTCGTTGCCTTCACAATACTCAAGGGAATCCGAATATTAATAATAGACAGGCTGTTCAAATATCAATACAGTGCAGAGATAGAGAGACTTGAGAGCGGAACATGGATCTGCGGGAGAAGATGAAAAGTGGAGAAAGACAGAGTGGAAGATTCCTACGGACCAATCATTTCCAAAGATGTGCTCATAATAGATAAATATATACAGAGCGTCGAAAAAGTGATGTTGGGCACACCGAGTCCAGTGCCTAAATGTTTTTGACCCTTTAAAAAATCAAATTCATTTCTTTCGATAATCCAAATCAAGCACATATTTGTGTGCCCTTTTTTGCTAGCGGATTGAATAAGCGAACTATTCTAGGTGGACTAATTCCTAATTTTTTGATAAAACACAATTTCATTTTGGATATAATTTTTCATGTCACTTTGATGATGTGGATCTTTTTTTTTTTTTTTTTTGTAGAAATGCCACATCAAACAACTAATAATGTTTTTGAACATAAGGTTAATAAGGTAAATTTGAGATTGGTCAGTGATTTTTTTAGATAAAAAGATGTTTAGGTTGGGATTAGACAAAAAGTTTAGGAATTTTTTGGACCAAAAAAAAAAAAATCAAGGGCAGATTTAAGACTAGGTCCAAGGTTGAGGATTTTTTTTTTTTTAGATAAGAAAGTTCGAGATATAATTAAAACTGGATTTAAAATTTGAGAGTTTTTAGGACATTAGGCCTATATAAGAAGAGGGAAGAGAAAATTGAGGAGTTTCACCCGTTTAATCATTCAGGGACAGATTTGCAATTAAATAGCATATAATTTTATTTTCATCCCTTTTCCCCATGGCTCGGTTCCATTGGTCCTTGATTAATGTGAGACTATCGCTCTTCTCTACCAAATTTGTCCATTTCTTATTTGGAGTGAGTGGCTGGGCCTATCACTCCACTTAATTGTCAAGTTACCGACTATTTTTTTTTTTAAATATTGACTTATTGATTTTGTTTAGCCCCAAAGCTAAATAAGTAAATCAAAATTTACAATTTTTTGCAACAAATGTTTTTCCTTAGTTTAGTTCTTGTGGTTTGATTTATATAATGAAACCAGTTGGCAATCACAATCATCTCAATAAGTCAATCTTGTCAAGCTACATATAAATTAGTTATCATTCACCGGGAACCGCAACCATGTGCTTGGAGTCGTTGACTTCAGGTGGCTTAAATCTCAATACTAAAGGGAATCCAAATATTAATAATAGACAGGCTGTTCAAATATCAATACAATGCAGGGAGAGAGAGAGAGACTTGGGATGAGAGCAGAACATGGATCTGCGGGAGAAGATGAAAAGTGGAGAAAGACAGAGTCGAAGATTCCTACGATCCAATCATTTCCAGAGATGTGCTCAGAATAGATAAATATATACAGAGCGTCAAAAAGGTGATGTTGGGCACGTCGAGTCCAGTGCCTAAATGTTTTTGACCCTTTAACAAATCAAATTCATTTCTTTCGATAATCCAAATCAAGCACTTATTTGTGTGCCCTTTTTTGCTAGCGGATTGAATAAGCGAACTATTCTTGGTGGACTAATTCCTAATTTTTTTTTATCAAACATAATTTTATTTTGGATATAATTTTTCATGTCACTTTGATGATGTGGATCTTTTTTCTATTATAGAAATGCGACATCAAACAACTAATAATGTTTTTGAACGTAAGGTTAACAAGGTAAATTTGAGATTGGCCAGTGATTTTTTAAGATAAAAAGATGTTTAGGTTGGGATTAGACAAAAAAAATCAAGGGCATATTTAAGACTAGATCCAAAGTCGATATTTTTTTTTTTTTAGATAAGAAAGTTCGAGATATAATTAAAACTGGATTTAAAATTTGAGGGTTTTTAGTACATTAGGCCTATATAAAAAGAGGGAAAAGAATACCACTGGTTGTGGTTTCCCTGCTAGCGTCACCTGGGGGTTTACGTGGCGGCTGTCGGCCAAAGTGGTTACCTGGGGGTTTATGTGGCGGCTATTGGCCAAAGCGGTTCCTCCAGCACCAAAAAAAAAAAAAAAAAGAGGGAAAAGAAAATTGAGGAGTTTCACCTGTTTAATCATTCAGGGACAGATTTGCAATTAGATAGCATAAAATTTTATTTTTATCCCTTTGCCCCATGGCTCGGTTAGACTAGTCCTTGATTAACGTGAGATTATCGCTCTTCTCTATCAAATTTGTCCATTTCTTGTTTGGAGTGAGTAGCTAGGCCTATCACATTTCTCTCCACTTAATTGTCAAGTTACCAACTATTATTTTTTTAAATATCAACTTATTGATTTTGTTTAGCCCCAAAGCTAAATGAGTAAATCAAAATTTACATTTTTTTGCAACAAATGTTTTACCTTAGTTTAGTTCTTGTGGTTTGATTTATATAATGAAACCACTTGGCAATCACAATCATCTTAATAAGTCAATCTTGTTAAGCTGCCTATAAATTAGTAATCATTCACCGGGAATCGCAACCATGTGCTGGTAGTCATTGACTTCACGTGGCTCAAGTCTCAATGATCAAGGGAATCCGAATATTAATAATAGACAAGGGCTCTTCAAATTTCAATACATATAAATAAAACGGCGGACTTGTTGGGAAGATGAGAAGTGGAGAGAGAGGCTTGGGACGAGAGTGAGACATGGATTTGTGGGAAATGATGGAAAGGGGGGGGGGGGGGGGGAGGAGATTCCGTCCCGTCCAATATTTTCCAGACAAGTACTCTGAATAGATTGTTAAGATAGTAATGTTGGGCCCGCCTAGTCCAGTGCTTTTTTTTTTTTTTTTGCTTGCACCGTTGGACTTTTCTCTTCTTCTGTTAATTTATTTTTCATCAGAAAAGTTATTTTTATTGAATATATTTAAGTTCTTGATCCCACTTAAGAATTTAGCCCCTCTCACTTTAAGCCTTTTAAATATTATATTGTCAAATTGATATACTTCGTGTCAAGACTGAAACGTCTGACGATTACTTATGCTAAAAAAGTATCTCATTAACGCGTGTTGATGATCATAAAAAAATTATCAACATGTTATATGTGTATACGTATATGTAAATTTCATTTTGTGCTCGAGCTTAATGAAAAAACTTTCTTTTTTGCTTTGTTTTACCTTAATTTATCCATCAAATCTCATAAATAAATCAAAATGTCTTTTTGCTTTTGCATTTACTTTATTACATCTATTTCTTTATTGATTTGATTTATCTAACGAACCAGTTGGCACGCACCAATAATTCAAACTTGCCAAGCTAGATAAGTAATTTATTGACCAGGACCACTAACCATCTGTTTGAGGTCGTTGCCTTTGCGCGGTGGATCCAAGACGATCCGACCTAGGAAGAAGAAAACATGTGAGCAAGTTCTGATGCGGAAGCAATTAAACAAAATATAAAACCAAAAATAAAAGACAATTATTGTTATGTTATCCGTAGACAAGTTGTAAAATACATACAAAGTGTCCCGAAGTGGTTGCACAATTGAATTTTCCATCACTTTTGTTAAATTTTTCCCATCAGAAAAGGTATTTTGGTCGAATATATTTAAAGCTCTTGATGTCACTTAGGAATTTACCTCTCTCACTTTGAGCTAGTTAAGTATTATTGTATCAAATAGATAAACTTCATTTTACTATGAAAATATTGCATTATCAATGATCACTTATCCTAAAATCTACCATATATAAAGCCTTTGAACGATCATAAACCCAACGAAAGTTAAAAGAAAAACCCTGGTGGCTTGATATCTTGACTCCTTAGGGGAAGTAAGCAAGGATTACACTTTTAGGACGTCCTGTGCAATTCTCCCTTTATTATTTCTTGGACAAACCAAAGAGCAGCCAATAGCATTAAATTACACCCATTTCAAACTACTTTTGGTGACACGTAATTTTTTACACCCATCAGCCTTTATTTTGGCAGTAAATGAATACAATGGGTAGATATAGTGGGATGACTCTCTAAATATATAATAGGACATGAACAGCCACTTGCAATGCATCTAAACAAGAAATATTAGATTATAATTTTACGTCCACTTTGAGAAAGGTCCTAATGTCAAGTAAGAATCAATTAGCACATGTTAATGCATTGATCATTGTTAATTATTCAAGGGGTTGCAAAATAATCGGCAAGCACATGCTGATAAATTGACTACTGTAATTTTTTACTACGCATCTTTTAAGGTGGAGACCACTTTGAACACACCCATGCTCAAAATTTTTGTCTTTCTTCTTGTTTAATTTCTTTTCAAGGTAGAATTTTTAACTTCACGATAACTCTTTCTCGCTCCAAATCCTTAATCTTCTCATTGTTGTCACTGCTTCACTCACGTGATTGTAGAGTCCTAACCCCATGCCCATGGTCATTCTTGGTGGCTGACGAGCCACCCTCCTCAAAATCACCTTGCAAGTTTGTGAGAGATGAATGCATCAATGCCAATGATGATCATAGCATCTCATCTTCACTCTTGAGATCAGGGCTTATTCCACTGAATGAGCAACCGTGTAATGGGACAAAAGTTTTAAAAGTTACGAGAAAATTCTAAATTCTCTTTAAAATAGAGTCACCACTAATCAATTTAAGAATATTAAGCTGATTTGAAACCTAAGTGCATATGTGAAAGCCTAGGTCATTTGCAAGTAGTCTTCAGTTATGTGCAGGGAAGGTTCATTCTCTCTATGACACCCTTTTGGTACCCCATTATTAATGAAGTAATTTGAGTGCAATTATAAAATAATTTCAAAAGTAATTGATGCAACTCTATTTTTTTTCAAGGATATAATCAAGATAATTCCCTTACGTGCCAGCATGACTCCATGCACCATGTGTGTTTGTGTTTTCAAAATATGCAATGGCATGTTTAAATATGCATGGGTCCTAATTTGTGGCGTGTGTTCATGTGCAATATACCATGACGTATAATCAAATGATGCATGCTTAGTTTTAGTCATCCGCCGCATAAAGTCCAAGTAAACGAAATTAATTCTTTGGCATATGCCTAACCATTCTCATTGGATAGAAAGACAATGAGAATCTCTTTACTCCACTCAAGGAGTAAACGAAAAAAGTTTTTTAGAAAGTACAAGATATTTTGAATGGAGATCAATGAAAGATGAAATTTATTTTCCAATAGCTTTGATTGTACTACATAAGGCTTTTGTTTATTAATCCAAAGTCCTAAAGTCCGGCCACAGACTTTTGAATTTTTCTTCCATTTTAATTGAAATTGAGCTTCATTCATCAGCTCAAAAGCTCTCGGAAGAAGAGAAAATAGATGGGGCCCACTACCTAAATCTTATTTTTCAGGCGCCACCACCATCAAAACCATTTTCCTTCATTCTAGAACATCTAGAAACTAGAAAAGACACGCGAAAGGTACCTTTATCGCATTATATAATAAATTTTACCTATTTAGTAAAAAAAGAACAAAAAAAGAAATAGTTTCCCGTAATAGGAGACTTCAATTGAACTGGGCCTTCACCCTTCCTTATTTAATTGAGCATGTTTTCTGTGGATTTGATTTTACTGTTGCCAGACTTTCCAAGGCTTTCGTTGTGCCTCCTCCCTTGTGGCTAAAGGGCACCCTTCCTGATTTTCTCTCATGAGGGTCTCTCCCCTCTGTCTATTGACCCTCGATTGGTGTTGTTGCTGGTCCCTTTGCTGCTAGTTGTTGCTGCCGTTTCCTTGACGTCTACAGGGTGCCTTGGCGTCCTCCTTCCCAGCGCTTCACCTAACTAAGGCCCCTGGGTCCGTTGTGTTGACTCGTTTTTTGTAGTTCTTTCCCTGTGCGGGCCACAGTTGTTTGTGTGCTCTTCTCAATTTTTTTTTTTTTGTTTGCTGGCCTCTTTGTTGCCCTTCTGCTGCTGATGGTCCCCGTACTTTGTATCCTCGCTGCAGCTTCTTTTTTCTTTTCTCCCCCCTCAGCACCCCTCCACTCATTGCGTTTCTCTCTCTGAGCACAAGCTGGTGCCAGGACTCCCCTTGTCGTACAATTTTATAGCGTTTTGCAATAGTTAATATAACTCTTACCTTTACCAAAAAAAAAAAAAACAGTTTTTCCTTATCTAACTCGTTAAGATAATGATGCTTGTTAAGAGTACAATGAATAATTCAAGATAGCACAAGAAATTCTCAAGGTTTTAGCTTTATATTTGTATAAATAGAAAATGTTTGGAACTTAATAAATCTTTTTCAACCTTAGAAGCTTGAGAATTCTAATTCCACAAAGTCTGCAAAGCTAATTCCTTACTTACATAGCACCAATAATCACCCAATCTCATAGGGTGTGTGTATATATTTCGAAATCAATAATTTTGAATTTACTTTTCTTTAATATTATGAAATGGTCAGGGACATACCTGTTATAAGATAAATTTATTATTGTATTTGGACAAAATGATAATCTAGAAGAGTATAAGCCCGTCTATACATCCTTATATGGTGCATACATGCACAAAACTTCTAGGAAAGTACACTTCAGATAATCATATACTTGTGAATGTTCGATTTTAGTCTTTATTAATTGTTTTGGTGACAAATCTAGTCAAAAACATTTTCGTTACATTGATTAAATGTTTTTGACCACTTAACAAATCAAATTCATTTCCTTAGATAATCCAAATAAAGCACATATTTGTGTGCCCTTAGAGGAATGGAGTAAAGGATAAATGAAAGCACAAACTAAATTTTATTCAAGGACTTTTGTGATACAAAAAATATTGCTAGCGAATTGAATAAGCAAATTGATCTAGGTGGACTGATTTCTCCTTTATATTTATGAGCATCTTCCGAGACAATATTCGACACATTGACAAATAATAAATTAGAGTAATTATAACACGAATATTAATGTAAAAAATATTTCTTAAAGTGGTCTTATTTACTCTTAGTGTGATGGTTAATAAGAGAGTGGATGGTTAAATTCCTCGAATCGAAAAGTGGATAATCAATTGCTCAAGTACTACTTAATTAACTGATCAGTAAAAAGGATGAGATTGTAAGTCACCAGATATTAAATGATGCGATGCACGCTATTTCATTTTGAGCTATAAGGACACCGCCAACAAATCTAAACGATGGGGAGCATCATTCTGATCAAGCTGGACAAGTAGTACTGGTACGTTTATATTTGATTAAATTATGGGGAGCATTTTTTTGATTGAGTTGGACAAGTAGTACTAGTACATTTATCTTTGATTAAATTTATTATTCCTGATCTCTCCCTCGAGTCAATGCGATGTTGCCTGCGAATATTTTCAATTTTCCGAGGAAATATGGCAAAAATAATGATGAAGCACACGAAATATGAGGTGCTCTAGTTCTATATAGTACCGTGCGACCATACTGATCACTTGCAAGTATATAAAACCAAAAATTCGTGTTAAATTGTATTTTCGAGTGCCTAAAAAATCGAGCAATTACTTATCATATGAAAAGGGTCGATGATTTAGCCAGACACAATACCTATCTATATAAAAGGGCCTACTTCTCTAAAAAAAAAAAAAATCAGTTTTAGGTATAGTTCCAATTTCCACATCTTTTAAAGAAAAAAAATATAATTTTAAGTCCAATCCCAAATGTTTTCTAAATTATTTTTGTCTCAAAAAAACCCAACTACTAAATATTCACCGTCGGTCATCCCCAATTTTCCTAATTTTCTCATTAAAATATGATTTCATTTTGGAGAATAATTTCCCTCCTCACTTTGTTGATGTAGATTTTTTTACTAGCATAGAAACGCCATGTCAAACAACTCATGACTGATTTTGGATTAAGATTAAAGGGAGCAGATTTGAGATTAGTTAGTGATTTTATTCAGACATAAAATTGGGGGTAAATTTGGGATAGGATCAGAACTTGACAATCTTTTCGAGATTGAAGTTGGGATAGAATAAAGACTGGATTTAAAGTTTGGTGATATTAAAGGAATTAAGCCTATATAAAAAGAGGGAAGAGAAAATGGAGGAGCTTCACTTGTTTTTAATCATCCAGGGCAAATTTGTTATTAGATAGCATGTAATTTTCTCGATGGTTGGGCCCTACCGATCCTTGCTTAACTTGAGGCCATCCCTCTTCTCTACCAAGTTTTTGTGCATTTCTTATTTTGAATGAATTGCTAGGCCCACCTCTCTTCTATCTACTTAATTGTGAAATTACCATTTTTTTTTATAGACGTCTAACTTATTGATTTCATTTACTCAAATTTATTGATTTTACAATTTCATAATCAACCCAAAGCAGAATTGATAAATCAAATTTCAAGTTTTTCTAGTAAATGTTTTCCATTGGTTTGGTTTAGTGACTGCGATTTTCCTTAAACACCTATAATTTAATATATGTGTTAATCCAAATATTTATATTATAAAATGGAGATGATACGTACAATCTTAGTTCATTTTGATTAAATATAACTTTATACGATACTTAAACATAAATGCATGCGGTTTTTCTTAAATAATGAAGGTTAGTTATGTTAATAAAAATGTTAAATAGGTTTTATTTACCACCTAAAATTTGCCTAAGCATATTATTCTCATCCAACAATTCATTTACTATAGATTTATTTCTATTAAATAACGAGGGGTAGCTATCTTTGTAATATATGTTAAATAGGTTTGCTTACCACTCATATTGTTATACTACTTGGTTGTTGCAAGATGTGAAGCAATTTGTACGTTCAATAGTGAGTTCATCCATTTGGATACTATTTAATGCATTTTTTTATTTAGTTACTCAATAAAACAATGATCTTCAGACATTGAATCAACTCAAGCAAGACATTTGTATAAAGAATTGAGTGAAATGTTAAAATCCAATGCCATAATTACTTCATTTTACAATAAAAAGAAGCTTATTATGATATCCACCTGTAACAATGCAAGCAAAAAGAATTATTAACGCTATTTATATAGGGAAGAGTATATAAAAAAATATATATAGAAAAAAAGTCATAAACCTATTGTAATAATTTCAATTGAGCCATAAATTTTTCAATTGGACCAATTTAACTCTATTTTTTTTTTTTTTGGCATTGATACCAATTAAGTCCATCTAGCCTATTTACTGGAAATTTGCTGATGTGGATGGCAATCGTTCTACTTCACACCTTCGATGTTGATGTAGGTATTTTGAATAATATTTAAATGGCTTTTTTCTTTTCTTTTCCCTTCTCTTTTCCTCTTTTCTTCTTCTTTCTATTTTTTACTATTAACGGTTGATTGTCGAGGTTTAGCAAGGGCTGCAGGTGAGGGACACAAACCCTCGCCTAGATCTAAGCAAAGGGCAAGACTCTTATCGCGACTAGTGAGGGCCTAGCTACGGCAAGGGGTGGCACTTGCTTAGATTTGAGCAAGAGCTCACAGCCCTTGCTAGTTGCATGCAAAGGTGATGACCGCTCATCGAGGAGCGCAGTGACCCTTGCCTAGTGGCTAACGAGGGCTTGTAGGCCCTTGCCCATTGGTTGGCAAGGGCCATAACCCAAGCTGCTAATGAGTGCCTAAGGCCCTCGCCCATTGATTGGCATGGGTTGTTGGTCTGGGCCTCAACCGGTGATCGACAAGGGTCGCAGCCCTCACCAGCTGCCTAAGAGGGCTTGTAGGCCCTCGCCCATCGGCTAAAAGGGGTTTTTGGGCCACGATTGTTGGCTGGTGGCCCTTGTCGGCCATTAACAAAAAAATATAAAAAAGGAAGAGAAGGAAAAAAAAAAAGGAAAAGGAAAAACAAGGAAGAAATAATTAAAAATTCAACAGTTATTAAAAAATTATTTAAAAAATGTTCACGCTAGAGGTGGTTGTGCCACATAGGATAACATGCATCCACGTCGGTAATTTTTTACCTAAATTGACTGGATGGACTCAATTGGTACTAATTGGAATCGTGTATGACTAGATTGATTTGATTGGAAATGTTTTTGATTGCATTGGTACTGATGCAAAATGCTTAGGACTTTTTGGGTTCATATCCCTATTTATGTACAAGCAATCCAAACTATAATGTCAAGTGTAAAGAAGAAAAAAAGTGCTCATGCATTTCACGAGCACTCTTTATTATAGTATTAATTTACCACATTTATAAGTGCTAAATTATCACTTTATTTTCAGGAGCTTAACTGCATTATTCTCTTAAGCTGATCAACTCTAGCTCGTAATTGGATAAAATGCATCTAACCTGAAAGGATGAATGTAATATATCAGCCCATACATATTTACCACTCTACTAGGAGAGTACTAGGTATATTTACCACAGTATTTGTTGTGATACCAACATATTTGGCCTATCAATATATACAATTGTCGATAATAACTTTGACACAATAAAGTTGACATCCGATAATAGAAAACACCATCTTATCGAATTCGATGCAAAATTCTTTGGCAACGAAAAGGCAATGCCATGACTTTATGCTTTTAAGTTTATTGTGTTGATACTTCGTTATATGCATGCTATTTAGTTATGTAAATATTGCCTTAAGTTTGTATTTACATTGTTCTTTTTTTTTTTTACACTTGTTTTTACAACGTCATTATACACGAAAGTTTGACAAACATCTTGGCCCTCAAAGTAAATTTTATTATGAAGTCTTGTCTAAGGCTTCTGCAATGTCACTAGCTTGTCGTTCCAACTAGAACAGAGCAAACAACAAAAAGCTTCAGATAAGCTTTATTATCTGAAGCTTCTTGCTCTACTCTAGGCTATTAGGTTTCTGCTCTATTCTAGTTGGAAAGAGTAAGGCGGGCTAACCTCAGCCCAAACAAGCTTTTTGTTACAGATAGACCAAACATACTCTTTCAAAAAATCTTACATAAAACCCATAGTAAAGCTGTTGGACTGTGAAATAAGATTCTAAATATTTAAGAAAACCAAACTAGAACAACTATTTAACTGCAAACGAATCATTATAAAAGGTGTGAGCCATAAGATATCTGTTATTGGTAATAAAGATCGCAAAGTTGTATCAACTTTTAAGTTGAAAGATGGCGCATACTCTATTAACTTGAGCATCCTCCTCCCATTTGAGACACACCATAGCTGCCATATGGGAATTCAAGGTTCTTAATAGTTTTCCATTTTTCTTGTTATCTATACCATGCTAGAAATGATTATACTACAGTGTGCATAACTTCTGCAAGCACTAGCATATCAAAAGCAGCACATCGCATATCCATTGTTCCATAAAGACAGCTATTTTGGTAAGATAGCATTCATTATGTACAAACAAACTTGCTTCTCAGTAAAATGTAATCCATGAAGAGGACAATTAGTAATAAACTGGTAGAAAATAGTTCAGTGACGTTCTCTGCCATTCTACTCATGACCAAGCAGCTATAGCTTAATGGAAACATAACCAGTTATTTACAAACTTTTCCACCCACAAGCATAATTGAAGCACATACTAATCATATCATTAAGAGTCACCTAAATAATTACCTTCCTAATTTGACTTAACTTAATTTTACAAATATTTGAAAGCTATTAATTTTGATGAAAATGAGCATGTCGCAGATGAATGCTTCTACATGACACCATCCACTCAGACCATAGATCCTCACAACGAGCTGGAACCCAGCAAACCTTATGCTTTAGTTTGTCATTGACGATTGAATTATTTTAAATCATTAATGACGACATTATCATCGAGGTGGAATTTTTTTGTCGTACATGAGAATGCAATTAAGCACATTAATCAGATTCAAGTCCTAAAGTACATAAATCTATTGAATAGTACATAAATTATATATGATATTTGATTAAAGTAATTCATTGCTAATTTCACTGATTAGATATGAGTCAATCAATTTCCTTGATTCATAATTTACTTCATCCATCAAACAATGTCATGTCAAAAACATTTATTGGCTTTGATGTAGGACAATGAGTCCTGCCATAAAGAATAAACATTTAGGCATCACGCGCAAAACTGCCCAAGCATTACACCTAGGGTTTTTTAAGCAAGACACCAAAGAGGAATCACATCACACAATCTGCGAAGCAAACGCTTACCAAGTTCAATAAATTATCAACTCTATTGAAATGTAAAAATTACAACTATCTTTGTAGACTCTCTAAATTTTCTACTCCTAGTTGAAATAGGAAATCTCTAAACAAGAAACATTATTGGAGTATACGTAAGATCTACTACTCAAACTTAAAATGAAGAAGGAAACTTCATAAAATCCTAACAATCGCAAATCCTAGTTGATAAATTCAGTGATTAATCTTCTAGTAGAATCCTAATCCTTGTTTGAGTTTCAAAGTCAATCTTCGCCAAAAACTTGGGAGTCACCTTGCATGACTTGTTGGCTGCATCAAGCTTAGTGCATGGTTTGATTGTCTTATACTAAATTCTATGAATGGGAATCTAATTACAATACCCAATAATACTCAAATCCTATTTAATCCTAATTGTCTCATACTAAATTCTATGAATGGGAATCCAATTACAATCCTATGAACATGATCTTTGTGTCCTTGTAGTAAAATGGATACTTATTTGACAAAAGAAAAATAAAATGTAGCAATACCTTATGTCTGGAAATAATAACATTAGTCGACTTTGAAGTGTCTCTATCATTAGTTATTACCTAACAATGAAAATAACACCATACTTTACAAATAATTTACATCTGTCATTGAATGCCAATCTCAAACGTTATAACAGATTTTATGATTCTATTACATGGTATTTACGATCCACAATCCATAAATTAATTTTTTGATTCATGACTCAGATTTCCATGTGACAACTAAGGGTGACCCTAAGTGGTTACTACTTAACAGTTAACACAATTAATAAACGAATATTGTTCCAAATTCAAAGTTTAAACTACGAAACAGAAATTGACTTATGTAATCCATCTAACTAAACAAGAGTGCCCACTTGATTAACAACCTGATCTATCATGATCTGTTCATATTTAGTTCATTAAGTTCTCTAATAATAACCATACATGAATTTTGTTTCCAAAGTGATTACGAATTACAATTTGATCACACCATATAAATATAACATTTCATGTAAACCTAGGATTTTGTAAGCTTACGAATAGTTTCTTTTCAAACTTATTTGAGATTGATGACAAAATGCATATTGTACATATGTTGTGTTAGTCATGTTAGGATTGGAATGACCCATTCAATTCGATATAATTAGTTAATTGGGTTATTCATCTCTTGTAATTTGTCGACCTATTTAATAAATGAGTCATGTTCAAATAGAGGTTTCTAATAAATTTTTTTGTTAGTCTTATCCTGCTCAGATTCACGTACCTAGCAATCCATTGTGAATTTTAAATTGACAGACATGACCAATAAAAATGGATTGCCATCTCCATTAGCATTTGAATGTTCGTTGAGCAAGTTTGCTATTTGCATTGCATCATGCAGATTTTGAGCAAATTCGAATCTTCCCCACAAGAGATTAGAGAAGAACATGACCTGATGATAAAGGACTATTGTAGGAGGAATTTCTAGTTGAGAAGTAATGAGGGTAACATTCAAGTAATAACATA
This sequence comes from Eucalyptus camaldulensis, assembly GCA_019915185.1. NCBI lineage: Eukaryota > Viridiplantae > Streptophyta > Magnoliopsida > Myrtales > Myrtaceae > Eucalyptus > Eucalyptus camaldulensis. Next base: position 9,084,843 of record JAHSVA010000013.1, on the reverse strand, counting down.
GAAAACTTACTTTGACATCATGCAGTAAAATCATACCATCTTCAAGTCCCAAGACAACAATCATGCCATCAGGACGCCACCATAATGATGTTATACATTTGCCTGGAGTAGATTAGAATGACTAAGAAGAGCCAGTTTTGATGACACACATTGAAATGTGCAAATAAAGTGAGTTCATTATAAAATAAAAAAGAACAAAGAATGAATAATCTGTTCCCAATAAAATTAACACAAGAAGAGGAAAGATAGACCAGACACGTTATCCAACAAAATGTTAATCAAAATTTGTGAAGTGAGGCAAAACGTCATAACTGTACAAAATAACTAAAAGGGATATCAGCAACTTGATAGAGGATTTCTTTGGACTAGTAAGTCATCTAAAGTGAGGGCATATATATCTTGTTGGCAGACTCCGATCCAATCACTGAATCAAAAAAATTTTGTTGTTCAACAATGGAACCTCAAGGTAGTTTAGATGCACAGAAGCTTACTCCAAGCAAGGATCGCAAGTGCACTAGTATTTACAACTTAGTCATAACAGAAACCATCAAAGGATTGGCTCATGTACCATTGTGCACTTCTCCATATCCAGAAGACATATGACAAGTGAAGCATTTAGATGTTTGTGGAGAAAATATCTCACTCTCTAAAGTTTTCAAGTGAGAATAGATAGCAAGAACTACCAAGGCTGGGCATCTAATCCTAAGCTCTTACAAATTTGAATGACCAAAAGATTAAGTCACATAGGATCTCAATATACTTGGATGCAGCTCCCCTTACCCTCCTAGTCCCTTTGCTTTTCCCAACTCCTCCCTCTGCCCCCCTCAACCAGATTGTCACACAAGTATGCAGCACAACTAGAGATATATCATATTCAAAAGTCAAACTACCAACTGTGAGCTTGATTAATCAAAATGACGTGACAGAATGCCCTTCTGTAATGAGAAGAAGATAAATAAATCTTCAAGAAATACTAAATCTCTACTTGTAGGGCACACTCAGTTAGTAAAAGAATGCTCAATCAGTAAAAGAAGAGGAGCCAACAGTAAAATTACACCGTGAGAGTCACCCAGAAATCTAAGAAGATCTTTTTAGATGCCTGATGACATTTAGATGGTATTCTGGAAGGGCTAAACCTGTGAACTCCAAGTGGGCATCAAGCATTTCTGCATCTGACATATCTAATCTATTGAGCATAAATGGCATCCCCCCAATTCATGTTTAATTATTTTCATGGACACTTTAACTGGTGTATAAAGAATGGCAAAAACCTGGTTGAGAAGTAGACAAGAATCCATTGTGCCTACAAATAAAATCCCTTCATTCAACTAATACCAGCTTGGAATTCTTTACTTGCGACAAAGTCATCTCTAGGTTTCCACTCGCATCACCATCATTCACTCTTTGTTTCTGTGTAAAATAGACCAACTCCTTGGTTTGATGTCACATTCTCATTCAGACTTCCAAACACTTTATACCTCTATATTCGTCCAATTTTCTTTCCGATGCAATTCAATCTAGATTGCCACTTACTGTGGTTCCTATGGCAAAAAAAGAGGAGTAGCACATTTAGGAAAAGTTAAAGAAGTAGAACAAGATAATGCCAATGAGTCAAAGGGCACACACACCAAGCCATCATTGTAGATACGAACACACTGAATATTCAAAAAAAAAAAAAGAAGGAAAAAAAAAAGAACTTTCTCAAGTCAAAGTAATACTCAGGAGAGATTGTCCACAGCCTCTGCCGATTGAAGTGGTGAAGCCCCCACCTTTGTGTTCTCCGTGATCATCGCCAGTAAATCCTTCTCTGGCTTGCCAATTGGAAGAAATCGAGCCAAAACCTCACCAAAACAATCGAATTGACCCGCCCATTAGGAGGTCGCCAAAAAAAAAAAAAAAGCTCGAACGAGAGCCGAACTTGAGAACCCAAAGCGGTTCATTGGAACTGAAGCTGAACTGGCATAAACAACAAAAAGCTTAAGATAATTGTTCAGTATCGAAGTTGGAGGTGTCATCTCTAAAGTGACCAATAGAACTGAAATCTATCCTAGGAGATTCAATAAACATCTAGAACTTTCACAGGCATTAACCTCGCCCAGGATAGTTGTTTACTGAACCAGCCCATTACCTTCCAGCAATATTGATTTGCTGTCAGTCTACCATCAAATCCCTTTATTAAGAAGAATTGCTGAATGAGAAGCAAGAACAAGGAGAGGACTCATTGACTGAATCTAAAAGACCATACAGCTAAATATTTGATTTTGAACAGATAGGACACTTACAATATTTCCAATTGGAAAGACACCAAATATACTGAAGCACAAAACCCTATCTTTATCTCCACTGCGAAGGATATGCAAACATTGCTTTGGAGAATTTGAGAGCTACAAATGAATCTTGAACATTGTCAGCTAAACTAGCATCTCTAGGTACCAATCCAGGCATTTGAGGAACTCTTGGAGCTGGAGGGAAGATTTAAGTAGTGCGATCTTCAAATGCCAAAGGGTTACCAGAAGCATTCCCTAAAACAAATGAAAGATTACTTTCCAATTGTAAAATAAAAAAAAATGAAAAATATGAGAATAAAGCTTAGTAGCCAGACAAATGAACAAGTTGCAGATGACACCAACTATACGCTTTCAAAAAATCTTCCATAAACCCATACTAAAGCTGTTGGACTTTCAAATAAGATTCTAAGTTTGAAAAGAAGCATTTAAGAACACCACGCTAAAATAACTACTTAACTGCAATCGAAGCATTATGAAAGGCGTGAGCCATAAGATATCCACTATTGGTAATAAAAATCACGAAGTCATACCAACTTTTAAGTTAAAAGATACCATACTTTATTCACTTGGGCATCCTCCTCCCAGTTGATACACACCATAGCTGCCATATGAGACTTCAAGCTTTTCAACAGTTTTCCATCCTATTTAATATTTATACCTTGTTAAAATGATTATACCACAGCGTGCATAACTACTGCAAGCACTAGCATATCAAAAGCAGCACATCACATATCCATAGTTCCATAAAGACAGCTACTTTGGTAGGATAGCATTCATTATGTGCAAACAAACTCTCTTCTCAGCAAAATGTAATCCATGAAGTGGACGATTAATAATAAACTGGTAGAATCTCAAAGAAACAGAATTGCAACAGCCTCAGTCAAGTTCTTAGCCATTCTACTCACGACCAAGAAGCTACAGCTTAATGGAAACAAAACCAATTATTTACAAACTTTTCCACCCACAAGCATAATTAAGGCACATATGAATCATATCATTTAAGAGTCACCCAAATAAATACCTTCCTAATTTGATTGAACCGAACATATTTTACCAATAATTGAAAGAAATTACTTTTGATGAAAACGAGCATGTCACACATGAATACTCCTACATGACACCATCCACTTAGACCATAGATTTTCATAACGAGCTGGACCCCAGTAAACACTATGCTATAATTTGCTGTTGACAATGAAAAAGTTTCAATCATTGATGACAATATTCGCAACGAGGTGAAATTTTGTCCCACACAAGATCGCAATTGAGCATATCAATCAGATTCAAGTCTCAAAGTATATGAATCTATTGAACGAGTATATCAATTATGTATGACAGGTTATTAAGGTAATTCACTGTTGATTTCACCGATTAGATATGAGTCAATCAATTTCATTGATTCATAATTTGACTCATACATCAAACAATGTAACATCAAAAACATTCCATAGCTTTGATGTAGGACTATGAGTCCCACAATAAAGAATAAATATTTACACATCATGCAAAACTGCCTAAGCATCGCACCTAGTGTTTCTTAAGCATCACACCAAAAATGAATTGTATCACACAATCTGCAAAGCAAACACTTGCCAAGTCAATAAGGGCGCGCATGACGACATTTCTGTTTATCTATTTCTCTGTTTTTCTATTCCATTGAACAGGTTCGAAACAGAAATCCGTTTAGTAACATAATTTCATTTTTCTATTTCTAAAACTGATTTATATTCCAGAAATAGATTTGGAGTATAAATTAGAAGTTAAATTTTTTTAGCTTTTCTATTTCTTGAATAGAAATGAGAAATCAAAATTTTTCTCATTGTTTACTCTTGTTACCACTCATCACCCACTTGCCGCTCGTGTGATGCTGGACGCCCACCGCCAGTTGCCGGCCGCCTGCCACCGGCCTTGGCCACCAACCGCCGACCGCCGGCCACCGAACTTCGGCCACCTGTCGCTAATCGCTAGTCGTCGGATGCCGATTGCCCATGGGTCGTTGGCCGCTCATCACCAATTGTTGGATGCCGAAGGCTCACCACCAACCACCGGATGTTCGCCGCCGAACTTCAGCCATCGGCCACCCACCGTCGGCCTCCGGTCACTGGACTCCTGATGTCAAACGTTGGCATCGAACTTCGGAGGTTGGACGCCGGTTGTCAATCGCCAGACTCCAGACTTTGGCCTCCCATCACTGATCACCGGACTTTGGCCACTTGCCACCGGCCATCGGCTGCCGAACGCCGGTCGCCAGACGTCGGACTGTGGCCACCGAATGCCGGTCATTGCCACTCCTAGAAATAGAAATTTATTCTATTATCAAATGAATTTTTATTCCAGAAAATTTTGAATTGTTATCAAATGCGTTTCTTTGCTCAAAAACTCGTCCATGATACAGAAATTGAGAAATCAACTTCTGATCAGAAATTGACTTTTGTTCTAGAAATTGTCATACGCACTCTAAATTATCACTCTATTGAAATGTAAAATTTACAACTATATTTGTAGACTCTCTAAAAGTTCTACTCCTAGTGGAAATAGGAAACCTCTAAACAAGGAACATAATTGGAGTATACGTAAGATCCTACTACTTAAGCAAAAAAGAAAAAAAAAAGGGAAAGGAAACTTGCAATTAATTTACATATGTCATGCAATATCAATCTCAAACATTATATCAGAATTTATGATTCCTTCAGATGAAATTCATGATCCACAATCCATTGATTCATGACTCATATTACCATGTGACAACTAAGAGTGACCCTAAGTGGTTATCATATCATATCAAAATTGTGGCTACCTACTTAACACAATTAATCAACGAATATTGTTCCAGGTTCAAAGTTGAAACCACGAAACACAATTTGACTCATTTAATCTATCTAACTAAACAATAGAACCAACCTGATTGACAACTGGACCTTACATATGCCATGTTAGTCATGTTAGGATTGGAATGACCAATTCAATTCAATGTAATTAGTTAAATGGGTTATTCATCTCTTGAAATTTGTTGAACTATTTAACAAAAGGGTCATGTTCGAATAGAGTTTTCTAACAAATTTCTTTTTTTTTTTCATTAATCTTATCCTTCTCAGATTGACCTATCTAGCAATCCATTGTTAACTTGACATTGACAGACATCACTAAATTATCTAACTAAACAATAATACCAATTTGATTAACAACTTGACCTATCATGACCTATTTATATTTAGTTCAGCAAGTTCTCTAATAACAAATCAGACATGAATTTTGTTTCCACAATGGTTACAAATTACAATCCGATCACCCCATATACATATAACATTTCATGTAAACCTAGGATTTTGTCAGTTTACGGCTAGTTTCTTTTCATACTTGTTTCACATTGATGGAGATATGCATCTTGTACATATATCGGGTCAGTCATGTTAGGATTGGAATGACCCATTCAATTCAATCTAATTAGTTAAATGGGTTATTCATCTCTTGTAATTTGTTGACCTTTTTAACAAAAGGGTCATGCTCGAATAGAGTTTTCCAATAAATTTTTTTGTTAATCTTATCTTGCTCATATTGATGTGCCTAGCAATCCATTGTTAACTTGACATTGACAGATATGACCAATAAAAATGGATTGCCAACTCTATTAGCATCTGAATGTTCGCTAAGCAAGTTTGTTGTTTGTGTTGCATCATGCGATTTTGAGCAACTCAGAATCTTTCCCACAAGAGATTAGAGAAGAACACATTCTGATGATAAAGGATTGTTGCAGGAGGAGCTTTTAGTTGAGAAGTAGTGACGGTAACATTCAAGTAACAACATAGAAAACTTAGTTCAACATCATGCAATAAAATCTTACTGTCTTCAAATCTCAAGACAACAAACTTGCCATCGGGACGCCAGCATAAGGATGTTATAAATTTACCTAGATAGATTAGAATGATCAAGAAGAGCTAGTATTGGTGACACACATTGAAATGTGCAAGAATGTGAATTCATTATAAACAAAAAAGAACACAGAGATATAGAGAGAGCAGGAGGGAGGGAGGGAGGGAGAGAGAGACTGAACAATCTGTTCCCAATGAAATTAACAGAAGAAGAGGAAAGATAGAGCCCAATAAAATTAACAAAAAGAGAGGAAAGATAAAGCACACACATTAACAACAAAAGGTTGATCAAAATTTGTGAAGTGAAGCAAAATGTCATAACTGTACAAAATAACTGAGAGGGATGTGTCACGCCCCGATCCTTGGGCACGCACACATCCTTCTCTTGGTCGATTTTAATATGCGATATCCCAGGACTATATATCGCCGACCCTTTCTTTTTATTAAGCACATGCGGAAGCAATTAAAATCCCCAGACAATAAAACAATGGGATAGAAAAGTAGGGCCATAATTTTCATATTGAAATTTATAACCAAACTTTTATACAAAATACAAACCAGAGAACTTCATAACTATTCACATCAATTGGAGATCTCAAAAGAAGATAGAATCTCAATCAACCCGGCTGTATTCAAGGCCCCTCTCTGGACTATCTTCTTCTTCCAACAATTCTTCTCCTCAGACCTCACTTCCGAGTTCTCCCACTCAGATTCCTCATTCTCAGCTTCTCATCGGGGTCCTGAAATGTTTTTCCCCAAACTGGGATGAGACTACGTCTCAGCGAGTTCTACCCCACTAAGCCCGATTAGTAAACCATTATACTAAAGGCTGCCTATACACGCATAGGGCAGAAGACGTACCTTAGCATCAGATCCCACCTGTAAGTTAGTACAATTCACAATAGGCACTCAAGCAATCATATCACCGATCGAAGCATCGGTCTAATCGACTTAATTGATTACACACCAACAAGACCACTCACGGTCATTTCCATTCAATCAATCAATTCGCAACATCAAATCAAAGCAATGATCAATCATATTGAATCACACTCAGATCGAATCATCGATCAATCGACCTAGTCGATTACAAGTCAGTCGAATCATTTCTAGGTCATTCACTCCATCTCACATAATCTCCAATAGTACACTTAGTCACAGAGCTCCATCAATGCTCTCGGGCGTCGTTTTCGCCAAGGTGACATAAGTATCAGACGGTCTACGTGCGTTCTTTAAGGCGCCGTTTTCGCACAGTGATATTCCTCATCACCGAACCACGCCCGTCACAGATCACAAATCACTGACAGTCTACGTGCGTTCTTTAAGGCGCCGTTTTCGCACAGTGATGTCTTTCATCACCGAACCACGCCTGTCATGATTCATAGGTAGTCTACGTGCGTTCTTTAAGGCGCCGTTTTCGCACAGTGATATTCCTCATCACCGAACCACGCCTACCATAAGTCATAGACAGTCTACGTGCATTCTTTAAGGCGCCGTTTTCGCACAGTGATGTACTTTATCACCGAACCACGCCTGTCTATACTTCGTACTTGATCGGTCTCAGTCAATAGAATTCTCAGTTAGTTCTCATCACTCTCTCCACTTACAGCTCAACAAGGCAGTACAAATGCTAACTATCCATACTCGGCCATCTACCAATCAATCATTCAATCTCAATCAATTCCAAATCAATTTAGGGTAAATCCCTAAAATATCACAATTTATTCAATTCCATACAACGTGGAGCTCAAATAAATAAACGGACTGCGCCATAACGATCAGCATGAGATTTCGGTCGTCGGCCATCAAAATCTTAATTTCCGAAAAATAAATAATTAATTAATTAATTTCGAAAATTAATTAATAATTACTAAAAATTCCATTTAACTAAGAATAAGGCCCAATTAAATAAACGGACTTCACCACGGTCATCAGCATAATTTTCCGGTTCTAGGCCATCTCAGTTGAATTTTCGAAAAATAAATAATTATTTAATTAATTTCGAAAATTAATTAATATTAAAAATTCAATTTAGCTTAACATAAAGTCCGATTAAATAAACGGACTTCACCACGATCATCAGCATAATTTTCCGATTCCGAACCATCTCCCTTGAATTTTCGGAAAATAAATAATTATTTAATTTAATTCCAAAAATTAATATTTAAATGCCCAAAAATCTCACTTAGGCCCGAATCGCCAAATTGATGCCCGATTAGGGATCCGAAAATTCCCGAGACGCCTTCAATAAATAGTAGACCACGTCTACTTGCTAATTGCACAATCAATTTATTTAAATCACATCACAATTGACTAATAATTGCTAATTTATTCTAATCTAACAACCTAAACATAATTAATTAAAACTAAACCAACCTAAAGCATAATTAGCCAACTAATCCAGGATTAGTGAGATTACTCACCAAATCGCGCGCAAATCGGATCAATCCGACGGGTGCGACGTGAGGAACAATTCTTCCCAAAGCACGGCTCGGGTTCGGGGTCCGGAAACGGCCCAAAACGGGCCCAAACCAGCTGGAAACCCATTTCGTGGGTTTCTGCCCTTGGCTGGTTGGAGCAGATCCGGCGGCCAAAACGGCGAGGGGAGGCCGGCGGAGGGCAAAGGGGGACGTCGAGGAGGCTCGGCGGTGACCGGACGGGGTTGGGCGGTGGCCGGAGGTGGCCGAATGGCGGCTGAACAGAGGCGAACCGAGCTAAGCCGAGTGGGGGAAGAACGCCTGGGCGCACGCGAAAGGCGGCTGGGCGCGCGGCGAGGGGCGGGCGGTTGAACGCGCGGCGTCGCGCGGGGAAGGACGACCGGCGAGCGGCTGAGCTTGGGCGGCGACGGCGGCTGCTCTAATCCCAGGCGAGCTGCTTCCATTTCTGATTAGCTGGGTCGCACGAATAAGAGAGGTAGAAGAGGGGTTTCTGTCACGTGGGGTGGGGAAGAAGAGAGAGAAGGGATAAGGATTGAAAGAGAGAGAGAGAGAGAGAGAGAGAGAGAGAGAGAGAAAGAGAGGTCGGTGGGGGAGGGGAAAGCTGTCCGCACGAATAGGGGGAGGGGAGAGGAGAGAGAAGAGAGAGAAAAAGAGAGGAAAAGAGAGAAAAGAAAAGAGAGGGAGAGAGAGGAAAAAGGAAAAATAAAATACATAATGCCTTTATGTACATTTTCCTTTTCTCTTTTCCTTTTTATTTCCTTTCGGGCTTCAATTTTTCCTCCGATAATTTCTTTATTGAAATTTCGGACCCGTCAATAAATTGACGAGCGATGAGACAGGATCCTAATTATCCAGTCAAATTAAAACCCGAAAATCTGAATGTCACAGGATGTCAGTCACTTGATAGAGGATTTCTTTGGGCTAGTGGGTCATACGAAGGGAGGGAATCTATATCTTCTTGGCAGGCTCCAATCCAATAACTGAATCAAAAATATTTTGTTGTTCAACTATAGAACCTCAGGGTAGATTGGATGCATGAAAGCTTACTTCAGGTGAAAATTACAGGTGTACTCGTATTTACAACTTAGTCTTAACAGAAACCATTCAAGGATTAGCTCAAGTAATATAGTGCACTCAAGACATTCTCCATATCCAGAAGACGAGATGACAAACGAAGCATTGAGATGTTTCTGGAGAAAAAATATCCTCTCTAAAGTTTTCTAGTGAGAATAGACAGGAAGAACTACCAAGGCTAGGCATATTATCCTAAGCTCTTATGAATTTAAATTACCAAAAGATTAAGCCATATAGGATCTTAACATACTTGGATGCAACTCCCTTACCCTCCGACTCTCTTTGCTTTCTCCAATTCCTCAGTCTGTCCCTCTCAACCAAATTGTCATACAATTACGCAGCAGAGCTCGAGATATATCCAATTCAAAAGTTGAACTCCCACGAGTGAACTTGATTAATCAAAATGCTGTGACGAAATGCCCTTCTGTAATGGGAAGAAAATAAATTAAAATTCAAGCAATACAAAAAGCGAGAAACTTTCCCCCTATAGTCTATGTTTCAGTATCCACTATATCTCTTTTTGTAGCGCATGCTCAATCAGTAAAAGAATGCTCAATTAGTAAAAGAAGACGAGTCAAAAGTAAAATTGCATTGTGAGAGTCACCGCTAGAAATGTAAGATCCTTTTAGATGCCTGATGACATTTAGATGGTATTCTGCAGGGGCTAAACTTGCAAACTCCAAGTGGGCAACAAGCATTTCTGAATCGGACATAGCTAGTCTATCGAGCATTAATGGCATCCCCCAACTCATGTTAATTAATTTCATGGACACTTCAACTGGTGTCCGAAGGGAAAAAGATGCCATACAGGAGTATGGTCCGCTTGTGGTCAGTGTAGATGACTGTTGGCTAAGCTATGAAAAAAATCTCTCCCAAGGCAACAACCGGGTTGAGAAATTGATAAGAATCCATTTTGCCTATGAAAAAAATCCCTTCATTCAATCAATATAGCTTGGAATTCTTTACTCACAATTAAGTCATCTCTAGATTTCCACTCGCATCACCTACATTCACTCTTCGTTTATGTGTAAAAGACCAACTCCTTGGTTCGAGGTCACCTTCTCATTCAGACTTTCAAGCACTTGATACCGCTATATTCGTCCAATTCTCTATCGAACGCAATTCAACCTAGATTGGCACTTACAGTGGTTCTTATGGCGAAAAGGGAAGAGTAGCACATTTAGGAAAAGCTAAAGAAGTAGAACGAGATAAGGCCAACGACTAAATGGGCACACACGCCAAGCCATCATCGAACAAACGAACTTTCTTGACTCGAAGCAATACCCAAGAGAGATTGTCCATAGCTTTTGCCAATTGAAGCGATGAAGCACCCCCACCTTCGTGTCATCCATGACCATGGCCACCAAATCCTTCTCCGGATTTCGCTCCGCCATCTTCACTCACCACTCGGAAGAAATCGAGCAAAAACCTCACCTAATCGAGTCGGAAAACAATTGAATTGACCCACCCCTTAGGAGGTCACGAAAAGAATGCCCGAACGAGAGCTGAACCTGAGAAGCCATAGCGGTTCACCGGTCCCCATTGCTAGAAAGCTTCGCAAGCAGCCTGGAAACGCAGTGTACAGAAGTGACGGAGGAAGTTGAAGATCGAGACAAAGGATGGAAAAGCGAACGGAGGAAGGAGGTCCAACTGGGCTGGGCCGGACCGAACTTTGTGACTATACAGCCCTGTCAAACAACACCTGAAACTGCCCTTTTGGGCCCATGGAGGCTGAAGGGTCCCGGCCCGCCAGACTCATGAGACATCGCATTGATGTGAATGGGGTGAATTAATTATTGAAATGTGATTTGGAACAGGGAATGTGACCATCTTCATTTGCTTGAATGACGATGATCACGTTGATGCAAGTGAAAATCCAAAAACCTTTCCAAGACCCGAACAGAACCGCCATGAGGCTTAATGGTTTAAACTATTACATCAACCGGAAAAAGCCCCGAATTAAAAAGACTCAAAATATTTTGTTCAAGTCAAGTTGGTTTGGGCACTTTTGACACCCCTAGCTAGTGCTGGTCATTGTGCCCTTTCGCTACTTGGCGCGTGGTATATTTTTTTCAAACTAATACATAAAAAATCAACTTAACCAATGGACGGAGGGTAATGAAAGCTTATTGGAGAAGATGGCAATATGCTTGTTGTATTTTTTTTTTACTATATATGCACTAGTAACTATATTCTATGAAATTCCATATGAACTTCCTAGGGATAAGAACAATAAAATGCCATAACTGTCATATGGCATTCACTTGAGTGATATAATTTTTTTCCACTCACTTGAGTACCACATCAGTGTAAAATCATTTATTTGAGTGATTATTATGACAATTCGTCCTAAGTGGCTTTTTCACTCGATTTTATATTCCAACGTGGTTTTCTAAGTCTAGCGTTTTGTGCAACATGGCGAGTTTAGAAAATGTATGTATCTCTCTCCTTCTCTCTAAATGCTTTCTTTATTGAAACAATAATGTCTCTCTCTCTCTCTCTAAATGCTTTGTCAAACGATAACATTTCTTTCTCCCTTGAAAGCTTCCTCTATGAAAGTTGTAGACCCCATAGAAGAAAAAGCTTCCTCTCTTGCGCGCATCCTCCATCTTCTTTACTCTCTCTCTCTCTCTCTCTCTCTCTCTCTCTCTCTCTCAATGTCATCTCTCTCACTCAATAGAGACTAAAGGCATGGGAAAAGGCAATAGTCTAGACTAAGGCTTATGCAATGTCCTTAGCCTAGATTATACTTGCTGGAAAGGGGAAGATCTTCATAGGTTCTCTCAATCTTCCTAGAACAGAGCATAAACCCAATAGTCTGGAGAGAAGCAAAAAGGATGCAAGGCAGGCCAACCTTAGGCTAAACAACAAAAAGCTTCAGCTTGCTGTTCAATATCGAAGTTGGAGGTGTCATCTCTGAAGTGACCAACACAAGTGGGATCTAGGCTAGGAAATGGCATAAACATCTAGAACTTTTACAAGCATAACCTTGCCTAGAATAGTTGTTTACTTATCTAGCTCATTACTTTTTGGGCAATACTGATTTTCTGTCAGTCTACCATCAAATCCCTTTATTAAGAGAAACTGTTGTATGAGAAGCAAGAACAAGGAAATGACTCATTTACTGAATATGATAGACCACATAGCTAAATATTTGATTTTAACAGACATGACACAATATTTTCGATTGGAAAGACTAAATATACTGAAGCGCAAAACCCCATCTTTATCTCCACTACAAAAGTTATGCAAGCATTGCTTTGAAGAATTTAAGAGCTTTACAAATGAATCTTGAATGTCGTCAATTAAACCAGCATCTCTGACAAGGAACTCTTGGAGCTGGAGTGAAGAATTGAGTAGTGCGATTTTCAAATGCCAAAGAGTTACCAGAAGCATTCTATAAAACAAATGAATAATTAGTTTCCAGTTGGAAAATAAAAAGACGAAAAAAATATAAGATTAAAGCTAATGAGCCAAACAAATCAACAAGTTACAGATGACGCCAAACATACGCTTCGAAAAATTTTCCATAAACCCATACTAAATCTGTTGGACTGTGAAATAAGATTCTAAGTTTGAAAAAGAAGTAAGAACACCACACTGAATTAACTACTTAACTGCAAACGAAGCATTATAAAAGGTGTGAGCCATAAGATATCTACTATTGGTAATCAAGATCACGAAGTCGTACCAATTTTTAAGTTGAAAGATGCCATACTCTCTTCACTTGGACATCCTCCTTCTAGTTGAGATACACCCTAGCTACCATACTTCAAGCTTCTCAACAGTTTTCCATCTTGCTTAATATTTATACCCCGTTACAATGATTATACCCCAGTGTGCATAACTACTGCAAGCACTAGCATATCAAAAGTAGCACCCTGCATATTTATAGTTCCCTAAAGACAGCTACTTTGGTAAGTAAGATTCATTATGTACAAACAAATTCTCTTCTTGGCAATTCTTATGTACCAATAGGTGCTATATTGGATTTGAATTAGATTTCAGATCCATTTATATTGATTAATTGCAATCCATGGAGTGGACGATTAGTAATAAACCGGTAGAAATCTCGAAGAAATAGAATTGCAGCAGCCTTAGCTATGTACTCAGCCATTCTACTCATGACCAAGCAACTATAGCTTAATAAAAACATAACCAGTTATTTACAAATTTTTCCACCCACAAGCATAATTGAGGCACACAAAAGTCCTATCATTTAAGAGTCACCTAAATCATTACCTTCCTAATTTGACTGAACTGAACAAACTTTGTCACGCCCCGATCCTCGGGCATGCACACATCCTTCTCACTTAGTCGATTTTATAATGCGATATCCCAAGACTATATATCGCTGATCCTTTCATTTATTAAGCACATACGGAAGCAGTTAAAATCCCTAGACAATAAAACGATGGGACAGAAAAGCAGTGCTATATTTTTCATATTGAAACTTATAACCAAACTTTTATACAAAACACAAACCAGAGTACTTCACAATTTTTTACTCTATCTCTATTCACATCAAAATGGAGATCTCAAAAGAAGATAGAATTTTAATTCACCCGGGCCGTACTCAAGGCCCCTCTCGGGATTATCTTTTTCTCCCAAAAATTCTTCTCCTTAAGTTTCACTGCAGAGTACTCCTTCAGATTCCTTTTCAGCTCCTCAACGGGGTCCTAAAATGATTTCCCCAAACCGGGATGAGACTACGTCTCAGCGAGTTTTACCCCACTAAGGCCCGATAGTAAACTATTATACTACAGGCTACCTAAACACACACAGGGCATATGACTTACCTTGGCCTCAGATCCCACCTGCAAGTCAGTACAATTCATAATAGGCACCCAAGCAATTATATCACCGATCGAAGCATCGATCGAATCGACCTAGTCGATTATATGCCAACAAGACCACTCACGGTCATTTCCATTCAGTCAATCAATTCACAACATCAAATCAAAGTAATGATCAATCGACCTAGTCAATTACATGTCAGACAGACCATTCTAGGTCAATGTTCTCGGGCATCAAGTTCACCAAGGTGACTTATCCACTAGACAATTGCGTGCGTTCTTTAAGGCGCCGTTTTCGCCAGTGACATCCTTAGTCACCGAACCATGCATGCCTATAACCATGTACTCAATAGACAATTGTGTGCGTTCTTTAAGGCGCCGTTTTCGCCAGTAAGGTCCATAATCATCGAACCATATGCCTATAACAATGTATTTAATAGACAAGTGGATGCGTTCTTTAAGGCGCTGTTTTCGCCAGTAATGTCCTTAATCACCGAACCATACATGCCTATAACAATATGAGTACTAGATCGATACGAGCGTTCTTTAAGGCGCCGTTTTCGCCAGTGATATCCCATTCACCGAACCACGTAGGTCCACAATAATGTATGTACTAGACCGATACGTGTGTTCTTTAAGGCGCCGTTTTTGCCAGTGATGTCCCAATCACCGAACCACGTAGGTCCATACACCGTGTCTGATTGGTTCAATCCCAGAGTATTTCTAATTCTCTCATAACTCCATCCACTTTACAACTCAATCAAAGCATTATAAATGTTAAACAAACATACTCGGCCATCTACCAATCAATCATTTAATCTCAATTAATTCCAAATCAATTTAGGGTAAATCCCTAAAACATCACTATTTATTTAATTCCATACAACGTAGAGCTCAAATAAATAAACGAACTGTGCCATCACAATCAGCACGAGATTTCGGTCGTCGGTCATCTCAATCTTAATTTCCGAAAATTAATTAATTAATAAATATTAAAAATTCAATTTAGCACAAAATAAAGCCCGATTAAATAAACAGACTTTACCATGGTCATCAGCATAATATTCTGGTCCTTAGCCATCTCAATTGAATTTTTGGAAAATAAATAAATAATTAATTAATTTCGAAAATTAAATAATTAATATTAAAAATTCGATTTAGCTCAAAATAAAGCCCGATTAAATAAACGGACTTCACCACAGTCATCAGCATAATATTCTGGTCATTAGTCATCTCAATTGAATTTTTGGAAAATAAATAAATAATTAATTAATTTCGAAAATTAAATAATTAATATTAAAAATTCGATTTAGCTCAAAATAAAGCCCGATTAAATAAACGGACTTCACCACGGTCATCAGCATAATATTCTAGTCATTAGCCATCTCAATTGAATTTTCGGAAAATAAATAAATAATTAATTAATTTCGAAAATTAAATAATTAATATTAAAAATTTGATTTAGCTCAAAATAAAGCCCGATTAAATAAATGGACTTCACCACGATCATCAGCATAATATTCTGGTCTCGGGCCATCCCAGTTGAATTTTCGGAAAATAAATAATTATTTAATTAAATTCCGAAAATTAATATTTAAATACTAAAAATTCCACTTAGGCCCGAAAAGCCTAATTGGATCCCACTAAGGGTCGGGAAAAATCCCGAGACACTTCCAATAAATAGTAGACCACGTCTACTTGTTAATTACACAACCAATTTGGCTAATTCGCATCACAATTGATTAACAAATACTAATCCATACTAATATAACCACATAAACCTAATTAATTGAAACTAAACCAACCTTAAACATAATTAGCTAACTAATAAGGGATTAGTGAGATTACTCACCAAATCGCGTGCAAATAGGATCAATCTGACGGGGGCGACGCGAGGAACGATTCCTCCCAAAGCGCGGTTCGGGTTCGGCGCCCGGAAACGGCCCAAAAGCGAGTGTAAAGCCGCTGGAAACCCACTTCGTGGGTTTTGCTGTGATGGCTGAAAACAGACACAAAACAGCCACAAACCACTTCCACAAGGGCAGTAAGGCATGGGGGAAGGCCGGTGGCGATCCGGCGGGGTCGAACGGCGGCCGGAGGTGGCCGGACAGGGCGGAACAAAGGCTGAGCAGAGGCTGAATAGGAGTTGGACGGCGCACGGCGAGGACGGCGAGTGCGGGTGGGAGGCGGCGGAGCACGGGGTGTGCGCGGGCGGCAGGACGGGCGGCGACGGTGAGCTGCAGCTTCTGTTCTTCCTCAGCTCGCTGGTTCGCACGCGAAGAAAGAAGAAGAAGAAGAAGAAGTGTTCGGTCACGTGGGGGAGAAGAGAGAGGAGAGAGGGAAAGAAGAAAGGAAAGAGATAAGAAGAAGGGAGGAGATAGAATTTTGACTAGTCAAAAGTGAAAAAGGAAGAGAGAGAAGCCAATTTAAAATTGGCAAGGGGGAGTGTTCGGTTGGGGGGGTGTTCGCATGAAGGGGGAAGGAGATAGAAAGAGAAAAGAGAGAGAGAGAAAAGGAAGAGAGAGGGAGAGAAAAGAAATAAAATAATATAACACCACATGATCTTCTTTTTTTCTTTTCTTTTCTTTTCTCTTTCCCTTTCTATTTTCTTTTGGTCTTCGATTTTTCCTCCGATAATTTCTTTCTTGAAATTTTGGACTCGTCAATAAATTGACGAGCGATGAGACAATGTCCTAAAAAAAGAATTATGACTCGCGTAAAATTCGATTCCCGAAATCGAGTTCAATTTCGTGGTTAAAAATCGATTAGACGTGATTTTAGCCCAATCCAACTAATTAGGTAGCTTTTAGGGATTTTACTGTAGATACATCCCTTAACGGCTTCACCCAATAGGTTAGTTAGCTTATGAGTGATCAGCTTAGAGAAAAAGGGCCATAGACACGTCGACGAAATGCCCATTTCACTTTATTGAAACGGGGTCAAATTTCAGGATGTCACAAACTTTCTAACAATTGAAAGAACCTATTAATTTTGATGAAAATGAGCAACTCACAGATGAATGCTTCAGTATGAAACCATCCACTTAGGCCATATATTGTCACCACGAGCTGGACCCCAGTAAATAATATGTCGTAATTTGTTGTTGACGATTGAAATAGTTTCAATCATTGATGACAACATTAGTAGCGAAGTAAACATTTTGTCCTACACAAGAATGCAATTGAGCACATCAATAAGAGTCAACTACTAAAGTATTTAAATCTATATATGTGATTAAAGTAACTCACTGCTAATTTCACTGATTATATATGAGTCAATAAATTTCCTAGATTTATAATTTAACTCATGCATCAAACAATGTAACGTCAAGAACATTTCATGGCTTGATGTAGGACTGAGTCTCACAATAAAGAATAAATATTTAAGCATCACATGCAAAATTGCTTGAGCAATACACCCAGGGTTTTGTTAAGTATCACACCAAAGATGAATTGCATCACACAATTTGCAAAGCAAACACTTGCCAAGTTCAATAAATTATCAACTCTATTGAAATAGGAAACCTCTAAACAAGAAACATTATTGGAGTATATGTAAGATCCTACTACTAAAGCTTCAAAAAAGAAAGAAAAGGAAACTTCATAAAATCCTAATCGATAATTTTAGTGATTAAACTTCAAGAAGAATCCTGATCCTTGTTTGAGTTTCAAAGTCAATCTTCACCAAAAACTTGGTAGTCATCTTGCATGATTTTGTTGGCTGCATCAGGTTGAGTGGATGTTTTGATTGTCTCATACTCAATTCTATGAATGGTAATCCAATTACAATCCTATGTGCAAGATTTGTGTGTCCTTACAGTCAAATGGGTACTCATTTGGCAAAAGAAAAATAATTTGTAGCAATATTTCATGTCTGGAGATAATAAAATTAGTTGAATTTGAAGTATCTTTATGATTAGTTATTATCTAACAATTAATTTACATATGCCATGGAATACCAATAGCAAACATTATATCAGATTTTATGATTCCATTGGATGAAGATCATGATCCACAATCCAAAGATTTATTTATTTTATTGATGACTCACATTTCCATGTGGCCACTTAGGTGAGGCTACCTACTTAACAGTTAACTCAATTAACAAATGAATATTGTTCCAGGTTCAAAGGTTAACTCAATTAACAAATGAATATTGTTCCAGGTTCAAAGTTCAAACCGCAAAACAGAAATTGACTCATGCAATCTATCTAACTAAACTATAGAGCCAACTTGATCAACAACCTGACCTATCATGACCTATTTATATTAAGTTCAGCAACTTCTCTAATGAAAAATCATACATGAATTTGGTTTCCATAGTTGTTACATATTACAATTTGATCACACCATATAAATATAACATTTCATGTAAACCTAGGATTTTGTAAGCTAATGGCTGGTTTCTTTTCAAACTTATTTGACATTGATGAAGATATGCATATGGTACATATGTCATGTTGGTCATGTTAGGATGGGAATGACCCATTCAATTCGATCTAATTAGTTAAATGGGTTATTCATCTATTGCCTATTTAACAAATGGGTCATGTTCAATTAGAATTTTCCATCAAAATTTTTTCTTAATCTTATCCTGCTCAGATTGACCTATTTACCAATCCATTGTTAACTTGACATTGAGAGACATGACTAGTAAAAATGAAGTGCCGTCTCTATTAGCAGCTGAATGCTTGGTCAATAAGTTTGCTGTTTGCATTGCATCATGCATATTTTGAGCAATTCAGAATCTTTCCCAAGAGAAACTAGAGAAGAACATGTTATGATGATAAGGGAATGTTGTAGTAGGAATCTCTAGTTGAGAAGTAATGAGAGTAACGTTCAAGTAACAACATAGAAAACTTACTCTGACATCATGCAGTAAAATTGACTCATGTAATCTATCTAACTAAACAGTAGTTCAAACTATAAAACACAAAATTGACTCATGTAATCTATCTAACTAAACAATAGAGCCAACTTGATCAACAAACTGTTTATACTTAGTTCAGTAAGTTCTCTAATGAAAAATCATACATGAATTTGGTTTCCATAGTCGATACATATTACAATTTGATCACACCATATAAAAATAACATTTCATGTAAACCTAGGATTTTGTAAGTTTATGGCTAGTTTCTTTTCAAACTTATTCAACATTGATGAAGATATGCATATGGGAGGGGACAAACCCTTGACAAAATCTCCTAGGATAGTTGTTTACTTAACCGGCCCATTACTTTCCAGGCAATACTAATTTGCTATCAGTCTACCATCAAATCACTTTTTAAAGAAAAACTGCTGTATCAGAAGCAAGAATAAGGAAAGGACTCGCTTATTGAATTTGATAGACCATATAGCTAAATATTTGATTTGAACAGACATAATGCTTACAATATTTTCGATTGGAAAGACACCAAATATACTGAAGTGCTAAAACCCATCTTTATCTCCACTGCAAAGGCTATGCAAGCATTGCTTTGAAGAATTTGAAAGCTCTAAAAATGAATCTTGAAAGTCGTCAGTTAAACCAGCATCTCCAGGTACTAGTCTAGGCATCTGAGGAACTCTTGGAGCTGGAGGGAATAATTGAGTAGAGCAATCTTCAAATGCCAAGAGTTACTAGAAGTGTTCTATAAAAGAAATGAATAATCACTTTCTAGTTGGAAAATAAAATGACGAAAAAATACGAGTTTAAAACTAACAAGCCAAACAAATCAACAAGTTATAGATGACATCAAACATACGCTTCCAAAAAACCTTCCATAAACCCATACTAAAGCTGTTGGATTGCAAAATAGGATTCTAAGTTTGAAAAAGAAGTATTTAAGAACACCACATTAAAATAACTACTTTACTGCAAACAAAGCATTATGAAAGGTGAGAGCCATAAGATATCTGCTATTGGCAATAAAGATCACGAAATTGTACCAACTCTTAAGTTGAAAGATCCCATACTCTATACACTTGGGCATCCTCCTCTTAGTTGAGACACACCCCAGCTACCATACTTCAAGCTTCTCAACAGTTTTCCATTCTGCTTAATATTTATACCATGTTTGAATGATTATACCACAGTGTGCATAACTGTTGCAAGCACTAGAATATCAAAAGCGGCACCTTGCATATTTATAGTTCCATAAAGACAGCTACATTGGTAAGTAACATTCATTATGTACAAACAAATTCTCTTCTCAGCAATTCTTATGTACTCATAGGTGCTATATTGGATTGAATCAGATTTCAGATCCATCATATATTGATTGACTGCAATCCATGAAGTGGATGATTAGTAATAAACTGGTAGAAATCTCAAAGAAATAGAATTGCAGTAGCCTCAGCCATGTACTTAGCCATTCTATTCATGACCAAGCAGTTATAGCTTGATAAAAACATAACCGGTTATTTACAAACTTTTCCACCCACAAGCATAATTAAGGCACACACAAATCCTATCATCAGAGTGTCACCTAAATTATTACCTTCCTAATTTGACTGCACCGAACAAATTTTACTAACAATTGAAAGAAGCTATTAATTTTGATGAAAATGAGCATCTCACAGATGAATGCTTCAGTATGACACCATCCATTTAGACCATAGGTTCTCACAATGAGTTGAACCCCAGTAATCACGATGCTGTAATTTGTTGTTGACAATTGAAATACTTCAATCGTTGATGACAACATAAGCAGTGAAGTAAAAATTTTGTCCCACACGAGAATGCAATTGAGCACAACAATAAGATTCAACTCCTAAAGTATATAAATCTATTAAATGAATATATTAATTATGTATGATATGTGATTAAAGTAATTCACCGCTGATTTCACCAATTGGATATGAGTCAATCAATTTCTTCGATTCATAATTTAACTCAAGCATCAAACAATCTAATGTCAAAAACATTTCCTGGCTTTTGATGTAGGATGTCATGCCCCGATCCTCGGGGACGCGCCCATCCTTCTCTGAGGTCGATTTTAACGTGCGATATCCCAGGACTAAGTATTGCTGACCCTTTCTTTTTATTACGCATGCAGAAGCAATTATAAATTCTCAGACAATAAAATAATAGGATAAAAAAGCAGGCCATATTTTTCATATTGAAATTCACAACCACACTTTTATTAACAGCACAACTCATAGTATATTTACAATACTATTCACGTCATACTTGTCTCACACCTATCTACACTAAGATAGGATTCACAAAAGAGATGGGATCTCAATCCACATCTGGGTTGTACTCAAGATCCCTCTTTGGATCATCTTTTGCTTCAAAAATCTTTCTCCTCCTCAGGTTTCACATTAGTGTTCTCCTCCTTAGGTTCCTCCTCCTTGGCTCCCCCTCAGGGTCCTGAAATGGTTATTCAATAACCAATGAGACCACGTCTCAGCGAGTTCTATCCCCTAAGACCCAATTAGTAAGCCAATACACTATGGGCTGCCTAAACACACACAGATCAAAGGACTTACCTTGGCCTCAGATTCCACCTGCAAATTAAGGTTAAACACAAATATTCAAACAATTCACGACATCCGATCAAGCATTGATCAATCGACTTAGTCGATTACATGTCATTCGAACCATCTCTAGGTCATTCCCACTGATACCATAATTCCCTAATGGTATACTCCTTCATCAAATCACATGTGCTTCTCGGGCGTCATTTTCGCCAATGACATACCGATCACCGACACCGTGCGTTCTTTAAGGCGCCGTTTTCACCAGTGATATCCTCGATCACCGAATCACGTGTTCTTTCTGGGGTGCCGTTTTCGCCAAGGTAACATCAGCAATAGACAATATCGTGAGTTCTTTAAGGCATCATTTTCACCAGTGATATTTCCTTAATCACCGAACCACATTTGTCTATAAGTCATTCACGTGCGTTCTTTAAGACGCCGTTTTTGCCAGTGATACTTCCAATCACCGAACCACATATGTACAATAACATCGTACCTGATTGGTCTTAGCCAATAACATTCTCAGTTAGCTCTCACTATTCTCTCTACTATATAGCCCATCAACGTAACTGACGCTATATACTCATACTCGGCCATCTACCAATCAAATATTCAGTTACAAACAATTTAGAACAAATCCTCAAATTTCACAATTTAAATCAATTCCATATAAATAAGCTCAATTAAATAAACGGGCTGCACCACGACAATCAGCACAAAATTCCGATCTCTGGCCATCCCGGTTGAATTTCTGGAAAATAATTAATTAAATAATTAATTTCGAAAAATAAATAAATAAATATTAAAAATCCAATTTAGGCTCGTATTGCCTAATTGGAGCTCGAAACGGGTCAGGAAAAATCTCGAGATACATTCAATAAATATAAGTACATCTCTACTCGCTAATGACCAAGTTTAACCATCTAACATGCATCATTAAGTCACTCATTTAATTGTTCTAACCTAATCTAACCACCTAATTGCACTTAATTAAATCTAACCAACCCTAAGCATAATTAGCAAACTAAGAAAGCAATTAGAGAGTAAAACTCACTTGGTAAAAGCGGAGACCGAATCGCCGTGACAGCGACGCGACGGTGGCCGAAATTGGACTTTCAACAACACCAGTGGGCTTGGGCCGGGCCTTTAACTTGGGCTTGGGCTTGCTGAAAATGGACTGAACCAAGCGGGCTTCGCTAAACTGGGCTTCTAAAATTTTCGTGAGCTGATGGGCTTGATCCGCTAGGACTGGACTGAGCTGAAATTGGGCTGCAATCGCGTGGGCTGGAGACTTCAAGTGGCGGGCTTTTGGGCCCAACTGGACTGAGACTTCGCTGGGCTTGAAGATGACATTCACATGGGCTGGCCTGACTTCACTGGGCTGAAATCGTATGCAGATGGGCTGAAGACATGGGCCCAACTGTGGGCCAAAACTCGCTGGAGAAGACCACGCCGAATGGAGCAGCTTCGCTGGTCTTCAAGCTGCTTCGTGGACTCTGCTTGAACGGTGGAGATGGGATTGACTCGGTGAAGACGCGTGAAGCTGAAGGTGACTCAGCGAAGCAGCTCTACACAAAGATGGATGATGCTGCAACGAAATGGAAGAGGGGCAGCTCGCGTGTGGCTTCACTCGGTGGGGAGGAGATGTGGGCTTCGCCGGCTGTTGGAGTCGAAGCCTGAAGACACTGCTCGTTGTTGCTGCTGGGCGGAACACGAAGTCACGCTGGTGGAGGCCACGCGTTGAGAAGAAGCGGACGAGGGCAGGAGCTTCAACGATGCTGGAGCGGCAGAAACGGTGGAGGGTGTTACTGGCGACGGATCTGTGCACAGGTGTAGGGCTTTTGCGGTCAACCAATCAGCTTCGGTTGCTGCCGCTGTTGACCGAGCCAAAAGCAGACTCGGACGCGTGGAGGGGTTGAAGGTCTTCAGCCAACAAACGGCAAGAAGCAGTGGAGCAGGGGCGTGCAGATTCATGGCCGAACTGGGACATTGTTGGGGACGATCCGCGAGAGATAGAGAGAGAGAAGCTGCGAAGGGTGATCAACCGCTGGCTTCGTTCGACTCTGATTCGGTCGACACCCGGAACTTTCAAAGGCTGAAGGTTGCTGGCCACGTGGATGTTTGGGTCAACACCGGTTGCTTGGTGCTGCTGAGTGTTGACCGGAGGGCTGAGCTTGAAAGTGTGAAGAAGCTAACGGTAGTGGAGCAGCTGTAGGGATTTTCAGTGGTTTTTCCAGTCTTCTTCAGCTGTGTTGGAGGCGTCGCACTTTGAGAAGAAGACAAAAGCGGTGACGATGAAGACAGCGACAGGAGGGACCCCAAATCAACAAACCTAAGCCATTCCCTTAATTGCTTGTCCCCCTCCTTTTTCTTTATCCTTGTCTTGGTTGGTCTCTAATACTTTCTTGTAATAATCTTTATAAACCAATCAAATTTGAAGCCTAAAATTGCTGCCACTTTCCAATCCGAATTTCACATTTTGATCTTTAACTTCATCACTCAATTTCCCAAATTGAGATCCAATTTCAGTGAAGAAAAATCCCGAACAATCCTCTACAAGTCTCTGACATTCAAAGGCTCAGCCTGGAAGTCCAAATTTCCTTTAATTTGGCCTATACGAATTTCTGTCGATTTTCCACGATGTCCGCAATGATTTTTCCGTAGAAGTCTTGGAATCTCTGAAAAATTTTCTGAGATTGAGTCGACACTCCTAGAATTAATTGTGACATGACCGAAATTTTAATTTCTGAAATCGGACTCGAATTAGAGGTTAATTTCTATTTAATGTGTTTTTAGCGTGACCTAGGCTACTGGGTAACTTTCAGATATTTTTAATGCAATTGATCTGTGGTTGATTTTCTTCAAGCCACTATGAACCCACTCGACTCATTGGTGACTCTCGATTGTCGTGAAAATTCCAAGGATCCAAATACAGACACAGGGTACCAAAACAATAAGAAAATCAGTCTAGTGCCGGTTGACATGAATTTTCTAATTTAGTGGTATCACCCACGATTAGCCACACATCCAGTCTATCTCTGATTTCAAATCGATTTTTAACTGTGCCATAATGACCTCTAAAGATGGACACGGTCGAGAAGCCAATTCCTGATCGAGTTCTCAAGTCTAATTGTCTTAAAATTCCTAATAATTTCCCTAGATTGTCTAGTTATCTCAAGAATGATCAGTTATGAGAATAGCCCTATAGACACGTCAATAAAATGCTCGATTTATTTAGTAGAAGATAGGGTTGAAAAATCTGGATGTCACAACTAAGTCCCACAATAGACAATAAATATTTAGGCATCACACATAAAATTGCCTAAGCAACACACCTAGGGTTTCTTAAGCATCACACCAAAGAAGAATTACATCACACAATCTGCAAAGCAAGGACTTGCCTAGTTCAATAAATTATCAACTCTATTGAAAAGTAAAAGTTACAACTATATTTGTAGACTCTCCAAAAAGTTCTACTCCTAATGGAAATAGGAAACCTCTAAACAAGAAACATTATTGGAGTATACATAAGATCCTACCACTCAAGCTTTTTTTTAAAAAAGAAAAGTAAACTTTGTAAAATCCTAATAATACTAAAATCCTAGTTGATAATTTTAGTGATTAAACTTCAAGAAGAATCTTGATCCTTGTTTGAGTTTCAAAGTCAATCTTCACCAAAAACTTGGTAGTCATGTTGCATGATTTTGTTGGCTGCATCAAGCTTAGTAGATGGTTTGATTGTCTTATACTAAATTCTATGAATGTAAATCCACTTACAATACTATGTACATGATTTGTGTCCTTGTAGCCAATTAGGTACTTATTTGACAAGAAAAATAATTTGTAGAAATATCTCATGCCTGGAAATAATAACATTAGTCAACTTTGAAGTATCTTTATCAATAGTTATTACCTAACAATAAAAGTAACACCATACTTTACAATTGATTTACATCTGTTATGGAATACTGATCTCAAACATCATATTAGATTTTATGATTCCATTAGATGAAATCCATGATCCACAACCCATAGATTTAATTTTTTGGTTCATAACTCATATTTCCACGTGACAACTAAGGGTGACCCTAAGTGGTTATCATGTCATATCAAAATCATGGCTACCTACTTAACAGTTGACACAATTAATAAACCAATATTGTTCTTGGTTCAAAGTTCAAACCACGAAATAGAAATTGACTCATGTAATCTATCTATCCAAACAATAGTGCCAACTTGATTAACAACCCGACTTATCATGACCTGTTTACACTTAGTTCATTAAGTTCTCTAATAATAATCATACATAAATTCCATTTCCATAGTGGTTACAAATTACAATTTGATCACACCATATATAAATAATATTTCAGGTAAACCTAGGATTTTGTAAGCTTAGGACTAGTTTCTTTTCAAACTAATTTGGCATTGATGACAATATGCATATTGTACATATACCATGTTAATCATGTTAGGATAGGAATGACCCATTCAATGCAATCTAATTAGTTAAACGGGTTATTCATCTCTTGTAATTTGTTGACCTTTTCAACAAAAAGGTCATTTTCGAATAGCGTTTTCTAATAAAAATTTGTGTTGATCTTATTATGCTCAAATTGACCTATCTAGCAATCCATTTTGAACTTGACATTGACAGACATGACCAATAAAAATGGATTGCCATCTCTATTAATAGCTGAATGTTTGTTGAGCAAGTTTGTTATTTCCATTGCATCATGCAGATTTTGAGCAATTCAAAATATTTTCCAAGAGAGATAAGAGAAGAACACATTCTGATGATAAAGGACTGTTGTAGAAGGAATTTCTATTTGAGAAGTGATGAGGGTACATTCAAGTATCAACATACAAAACTTACTTCAACATTATGCAGGAAAACTGTATTGGCTTTAAGTTCTAAGATAACAACCTTCCCATCAGGACGCCAGTAGAATCATGTTATACATTTACCTGAAGTAGATTCATATGATTAAAAAGAGGCAGTATTGATGACACACATTGAAATGTGCAAAGAAAGTGAGTTCATTATAAACAAAAAAGAACAGAGAGAGAGAGAGAGAGAGAGAGAGAGAGAGAGAGAGAGAGAGAGAGAGAGAGAGAGAGATTGAATAATATGTTCCCAAAAAAATTAACAGAAGAAGAGGAAAGATAGAGCATACACATTAACCGACAAAATGTTAATCAAAATTTGTGGAGGCAAAACATCATAATTGTACAAAATAACTGAGAGGGATCTCAGTCACTTGATAGAGGATTTCTCTGGGCTAGTAGTTTGTTGGAAGTAAGAAGGGTAAATGGGTCTTTATCACTTTTAGGGTTTATTTTGATGTCTATATATATGTAAACTTTATTGAATAATATTATGTACGTTTCCTCACATGGTATTAGAGTCTAGGGCCTAACCCTAGACGACGGAGCATCCACTCATCGCCGTCGACTCGCCGGAATAGTTGGCTATTGCTGCTGCTCACCGTTGAACGCCCCCGCCACTCGAGCACCCCTCTCCCTTTCTCTCGCTTCTTTGTGCGGCTTGCTCGCGCGGCTCGTGCAACTTGATGGGTGTTTGTTCTTTGGTTACTAATTCACTGGATTTGTAGAGGATTGACAACACCGCTAGGGACCAAAACCTACCCACGATTCTACGGAGGGAAGGGACGACAGCAGTAGCCGAGAAACACTGGGAAGCAAGCAACACTATATTTTATGGGAGAAGATGATTTTGTGGGTTAGAACTTTTATTTTTTAAGTTGCTGAGAAAGAGATCTCATTGTTTTGGCTGATGAATTTATTGAAGACTTGTGATGAAGTAAAATAGTTGCTGCTTGGGTACATTGGTGATCTGAAAGTTGTGTGGTAGCTTATGTTATTTCATATGGGTGTAATAATATTGGGTTATTAAATTATTGATGCTGAGTTGTTTGATAGATGCTAAGATCAGAGTTTGCTTATTATTATTTGGAAAATGGGTGATCACTCGAAGAGTACAATTGAAGTAGATCCTGAGAAGAATAATATTGTGATGACTGAGGTGATTTCCTCTTCGTCAAATTGAATTATTGATAGGAAGCTCGTAGGCAGTGCTAATTTCCACCAATGGAAGAAAATCGTGAAACTTACTCTGACAGGCAGGAATCAACATAGACACCTAACTTAGTTTAAGCCCAAAGATGATGTAACTTGGGATGGTGTTGATGCACGTATTTTTGGCTAAATGCTAAATTTTATGGAGAGTAATGTAGTTGACATGGTAACTCATATTGATACAATTAGAGAACTACATGAGTATTTGAATGTGTTGTATTCTGGCCAAGATAATTTGTCACAGATTTATGAGCTATTGCAAAAGTTTTATCGATTTGAAAGGAAGGAACGCTCTATTACCCAGTGCTTTGCAGACTTTAAGAGATTGTATGAGGAGTTGAATGATGTTCTCCTTATTTCAGCTAATGTTCAACAAATGCAACGTCAGAGAGAACAATTGGCCGTAATAGGATTCTTAGGAAGTTTTGGTTCTGAGTATGAAACTGTTAGGTCTCGGATCCTTAGAGGAGAGAATATTGCGTCACTCACAGATACATTTGCTCGAGTTCTTCGATTATCTCATGAGTCTTTTCAAGATACTACATTTATGGTAGGAGTTCAACTCATGTCTCAGACTTGAACTAGTAGTGATAATAGGAGTGATGGAGGAACCCGTGGTGGATATAGTGGGCGTGGTGTCCAAGGAGGAAGTCGAGGCATAGGAATAGGAAGAGATCAAGGTCAATAGCATCCTTCTAGACAATTCCCCATATCTACTGATAATTCGGAGACTACACGAGTTTGTCATTATTGTGACAAACCTGGTCATATTCAAAAATTTTGTTACCAGCTACATGTGAGACTAGGGCAGCAACACCAGTTTGCTAATACGGCGTCTAATATTGACTCTACTCCATAGTCATCTGAAGACAAGATAGTGGTT
The DNA here is from genome assembly GCA_019915185.1 of Eucalyptus camaldulensis. NCBI lineage: Eukaryota > Viridiplantae > Streptophyta > Magnoliopsida > Myrtales > Myrtaceae > Eucalyptus > Eucalyptus camaldulensis. The sequence goes on along the minus strand of JAHSVA010000013.1, from coordinate 9,055,933 downwards.
ATGTCTAGTGAGGACTATGCTCGGTACAAACAGTCTCAAATCTCACAGCCTGTTTCTTCCACTACTACTTTGGCACAGACAAGTAATGCTACTGCATGCCTTTCAGCTACTTCTCATTCTTGGATCATTGATTTAGGGGCTTCTAATCACATGTCAGGTCTTTCAGGTATATTTTCCTCTCTTTCTCCATCTTCGTCCATGGTTACTCTAGCCAATGGATCACCTACACATGTTAAAAGAATTGGCACAGTTAACCCAACTCCTTCATTGTCATTGTCCTTAGTGCTTTATCTTCCACAATTTCCATGTAACCTCATGTCTATTAGTAAGTTAACTAAAAACTTTCAGTGTTCAATAACTTTTTATCCTGATTCTTGTATTTCTAGGATCTGGCTACAAAGAAGACGATTGGTAGAGGATGTGAGGAAGGGGGGCTGTATGTACTTGAAGATGCTTCTTCAATTGCTTGCTCAAGTGTTGCGTCCCTACATCAAATCCATTGTTGTCTTGGTCATCCTTCTCTACGTAGTCTTCAAAAGCTAAATTCTAGTTTTCAATCTCTTTCTAGTCTAGAGTGCGAGTCATGCCAACTTGAAAAATTACATCGTGTTAGTTACATACCTCGTGTCATTAAACGAGCATCATCTCCTTTTTATTAGTTCATTCATATATTTGGGGTCCATGTCATGTGGTTTCTAATTTGGGTTTCAAATATTTTGTTACTTTTGTCGATGACTATTCCAGAGTTACTTGGTTATATTTAATGAAAGATTGTTTAGAATTATTTTCTATTTTTTGTGCATTTATATTTGAAATTTATACTCAATTTGGCATGCATGTTAAAGTTCTGCGTTCGGATAATGCTAAGGAGTACTTTTTCACATCTTTTTCTGATTTTATGACTCAACATGATATGATCTATGAATTTTCCTGTCCTGATACTCCACAACAGAATGGTGTTGTTGAAAGGAAGAATAGGCATTTATTGGAAGTTGCTAGATCCATTTTATTTGAGATGAAGGTCCCTAAACATTTTGGTCCGATGCTGTTCTAACTGCATGTTATCTCATTAATCGCATGCCTTCTTCTGTTCTGCAAGGTGGTATTCCTTTTTCTACTTTGTTTCCTAATGAACCACTATTTGTCCTACCACCCCGTATCTTTGGTTGTTTGTTTTGTTCGTGATCATCGACCTAGAGTATCAAAACTTCATCCTAAGGCAATCAAGTGTATGTTTATGAGTTATTCTCGCACTCAAAAGGGATATCACTATTATTCTCCATTATTGAGAAAATATTTTATAACAGCTAATGTTTCATTTTTTGAATCCACTCCTTATGATAATGATCCAATTGATGTGTTTGAATTGGATGAAGACTTGTATGCGACCACCATTCGATCTACTCTTCCAACTGTATCATTAGTATCTATAGAGAAACCACCTCCTCTCCAAGTTTATACCCGACATCCTCGTGTCGCTGCTGCTCCCCTCACTCCTCTTGTCACTACTACGTCATCTTCTGCTCTAGATTCGCCATTAGCTGACCCTCCTCTTGTATCCGATCTTTATCTTCCTATTGCTCATCGCAAAGGTACACATACTTGTACTTAACATTCTATTGCAAATTTTATTTCACACTCTTCTATGTCTCCTACTTTTTGAGTTTTTTTAGCTACTGTTGAACAATATCCTATCCCCAAGTCTGTCATTGAGGCATTACAAAATTATGGCTAGAGGACAACAATGAAAGAAGAATTAAAGGCTCTCGGGATTAATCAAACTTGGGACTTAGTACTACTTCCTCTAGGCAAAACTGCTATTGGTTGTCGATGGTTATATGCTATAAAAGTCAACCTTGATAGTTCTCTTGCTCGTTTAAAAGCAAGACTTGTTGCCAAAGGGTATGCTTAGGTGTATGGATTTGACTATCTAGACACATTTTCTCCTGTTGCCAAACTTACTTCTGTTCGTATTTTGATCTCTCTTGCTGCAACATATAACTAGCCTTTATTTTAGCTTGATGTTAAGAATGCTTTCTTGCATGACACTCTTCATGAAGAAGTATATATGGAGCAACTTCCGGGGTTTGTTGTTCAAGGGGAGTCTAAACTAGTTTGCAAATTAAAAAATTCTTTATATGGTTTGAAACAATCTCCACAAGCATGGTTTGGAAGATTTTCTGAGGTTGTACTATCTTTTGGGCTATCAAGATGTGCAAATAATCATTCTTTCTTTTATAAACAATTAGGGGGAGGCAAACTATTCTTGATTGTGTATGTTGATGATATTATCATCACAGGAGATGATTTGGTTGGTATAGCTGAGCTAAAAACCTATTTTTAGCAATAGTTTCAAACTAAAGACTTAGGAAAATTGAAATATTTCCTGGGAATTAAAGTGGCGCAATCACAGAAAGATATTGTTCTATCACACCGAAAATATGTCTTGGATTTGCACACTGAGATAGGTATGTTAGGATCAAAGTCTCTTGATTCACCCATGGAACAAGAGGTTAAACTGGTTGCTGATGGAGGAGAAATTCTTAATAATCCCGAGAGATATAGAGGATTGGTAGGTAAGCTAAATTATTTTACAGTTATTCGACCAGACATTGTTTTTCCTGTTAGTGTAGTAAGACAGTTTTTGTCTTCCCCTTATATATCTCATTGGGATGCAATTATTCGTATATTGAGGTATTTGAAGAAAGCTCCGGGGAAAAAAATTGTCTACCAAAATCATGGTCATATTAGGATTGAAGGATTTTTTTATGCTGATTGGGTGGGTCTCTAGATGATAGAAGATCAACTACTGGGTATTGTACCTTAGTTGGAGGAAATACGGTATCATGGAAAAGTAAGAAACAAAGTGTTGTTGTCCACTCTAGTGTTGAGTCAGAATATAGAGCCATGGCACAAGTGACGTGAATTAGTGTGGAACGACAATTTTTGACTGAGTTAGGTTTTAAAGATTTAGTACCTGTGACTATATAGTGTGATAATAAAGCTGCAGTGCATATAGCTTCCAACCCTGTGTTTCATGAGAGAACAAAACACATTGAGGTTGATTGTCATTTTATCCGAGAGAAGTTGCAGAGTTGAGTAATTCTTACCAATCATATTTGAACCAGCGAACAACTTGCAGACATCTTCACTAAATCCTTAGATAATGGAAGGATATAACATATTTGTAACAAGCTGGGCATGATTAATATTTATGCTCCAACTTGAGGGGGAGTGTTAGAAGTAAGAAGGGTAAATGAATCTTTACCATTTTTAGGATTTATTTTGATGTATATATATTTAAACTTTATTGAATAATATTATGTATGTTTCCTCACATAGTTCATCTAAAGCAAGGGAATCTATATCTTGTTGGCAGGCTCCAATCTAATATCTGAATCAAAAAACAAATCTTGTTGTTCAACTATGGAAAATCAAGGTGGATTGGATGCACGAAAGCTTTCTCCAGGCGAGGATTATTAGTGTACTAGTATTTACAACTTAGGATATTAACAGAAACCATTCACGGGTTGGCTCAAGTACTATAGAGCACTCAAAATGTTCTCCATATCTAGAAGACGGTATGATGAGTGAAGCATTCAGATTTTTCTGAAAAAAAAAATGTCCTCTCCAAAGTTTTCTAGTGAGAATAGATAGCAAGAACTACCAAAGTTAGGTATCCAATCCTAAGCTCTTACTAATTTAAATTACCAAAAGATTAAGTCATATAGGATTTTAACATACTTGGATGCAGCTCCTTTTCCTCCTAGTCTCTTGGCTTTGTCCAATTCCTCCCTCTGTCCCTCTCGACCAGATTGTTATACAAGTACGTAGCATAGCTCGAGATATATCCTAATCAAAAGTTAAACTCCCACCAGCGAACTTGATTAATCAAAATGATGTGATGAAATGCCCCTCCGTAATGAGAAGAAGATAAATGAAACTTAAAGCAATACAAAATGTGAGAAACTTTCCACCTATAGCCTATATTTCAGTCTCCGATAAATCTCTCCTTGTAGAGCATGCTCAGTCAGCAAAAGAATGCTCAATCAGTAAAAGAAGGGGAGTCAGCCATAAAATTACATTGTGAGAGTCACCATTAGTAATCTAAGATCTTGTTAGATGCCTGATGACATTTAGATAGTATTCTTAGTGACTAACTTGCCAACTCCAAGTGGGCATCAAGCATTTCCGCATCTAACACAGCTAGTCTATCTAGCATACATGGCATCCATTCAAATTCATGTTAATTATTTTCATGGACACTTTAACTAGTGTACAAAGAAGGGAAACGAGAAGGAAATACAGGAGTATGGTACACTTAGGGTTGGGGTAGATGACTGTCCGGCTAGGTTATGGAAAAAATCTCATTAGGCAACAACCTGATCGAGAAGTCAATAAGAATCCATTGCGCCTATAAACAAAATCCCTTCATTCAACTAATGCTAGCTTGGATTCTTTACTCGTAACAAAGTCATCTGTAGATTTCCACTCGCATCACCATCACTCACCCTTCATTTCCATGTAAAAGACCAACTCCTTAGTTCAACGGCACCTTCTCATTTAGACTTTCAGGCACTTCATCTCTATATTTGTCCAATTATCCATTGAACACAATTTGAACTAGATTGGCAATTACAATGGTTCCTATGGCGAAAAAAGGAAGCGTGGGCCCTTACCAAAAAAAAGAAAAAGAAAAAAAAAGGAAGCGTGGCCCATTTAGGAAAAGCTAAAGAAGCAGAACGAGATAAAGCCAATGACTCAAAGGGCGCAAGAAGCTATTGTTGAAGAAACAAACACATTGGATAAAAAAAGAAAAAAAGAGAGAGATCTCAAATGGAAGCAATACCCAGAGAGATTGTCCATAACCTTGCCAATTGAAGCGAAGAAGCACCCATCTTCGAGTCCTCCATGACCATCGCCAGCAAATCCTTCTCCGGAGTCCACTCACCCCATCTTCACCTGCCAATTGGAAATCGAGCAAACCCCTCACAAAACCGAATCGACCCGCCCATTAGGTCCCGAAAGAACGCCGAGCAGGAGCCGAACCTGAGAAGCCAGGCGGTTTGTCGAACTGAAGTTGAAACGGAAGCACACGCCGCGACCCTACGTCATCTCCATAGCTAGAAAGCTCTGCTGGAGAAGCTGAAGAGCGAGACGAAGAAGGGAAGAGCGGGAGTGGTCCGTTGAAGTCTGAGAATTCGCGGAGAAAGTTGCAGGAGAGGAATAGGCGGGAGTCAAAACAAGGAAAGAAGAGAGGTGTGGCAATTGGGCTGTAAAGGCCGCCGCGGGATCAACTGGGCCGGGCCGGATTTTACAGCCTTGCGAAACAACCCCCGAAAGGGCCCTTTCAAGCCCAATGAGATATCACATTGATGCGGATGTGGTGGATTAGTTGTTGAAACGTAATTTAGAAAAAAGCAATGTGATCATAAAAAAATGCTAAGGAATTATCCAAATCGGCATCTCACGAGATATAACAAACACTTACGCCTGCTTAATTGTCAAGACAAGCCGAATACAAATACTCGACCAAGAGCCAATTTGTGAGCTTTATGCTAAAGTCCCGTTATAAGGTATGCAAGCGCGTCGATGATACAGTCGGAAGAAGCAATGAGATCCAATGCCTTCTTTTTTCTTTTTTAACTGGAGTTAGACAATTCATCCTATTATAAGATGCCGCTTTGCTCCACCAGGAAAATCCCATTTTTCCACTTGTGCATGCAGAGTCAAAGACTCACAATCAGGCAAAGAAAATGGCACACCTTCAACCTCTGCCGCAAGTGATAGAACCTAAGCACATCCAACAATTGAAAGGCAGAAAGAATACGATAATTTACTCTTCCTTCCAAATACAATTACAAAAATCCAGCAAGTATATGCTTTGAAAGCTATTTTGGTTCCATGACAAATTGGGTAGTGCTAAAGCTTTCCAGTGTTAAAATAATAGAATACTAATTCTAGTCGACAATTGCTTTTTCAGTATTTAGAAAATAAGAGACAACTACTTTCCATTAATAATGTATCATGATCTTTGGAATCATGATTATGCTCTTCTGAGCAGGAAAAAGAATGACCCTAAACCAGCTGCCTTTTCTTCGATCTTTTGGTGCGTATTTACACCAGTTGTCATCGGACAGAGTAGTGAACAATGTAAACCGGATTCATTGTGCCGAAGTTTGGAATGAATTTCTATAACTCGAAGAAGAGGGAACATGAATTATCCATAAGTATGAACCAAAGGGGTTAAATTTGAAATCAAAATCAATTTGCTCACCCGAAGGTATCAATTACCAATCAAAAGCTCAGTCACATTCTGGTGCTTTTGAGTCAGTCCCTCAACTAGGCTGCAATACCCTCTATAAAACTTAAACCAATTTCGAGCAAAACAATCAGTTGACCTTTCAAAATCCTCGCCTCTCATAAAATTAAAAAAAAAAAAAAGAAGTTCGTCTCTGCTTCAATCAAGGATGAGACTTCCGTTACCAGCTGCCTCATCGTACCAAAGAACCCTCTCAAACGCAATGACAGGACAACAAAAGAGGACTCGAAATCTCCAAGGAAAAAACCTCATCAAGTGCATACCAAAAGCAGCTATGGACCGCAATTTCCCTCAAAGTTCTTGAACAAGCTTGATGCTTTGCTTCAGACCGTGGCATCCGGCTGCCCTTCAACATCTCACGCATCACCTCATTGGTCACCTCCGAGTCACAGATGGACAGGGACCTAAGATTAATCCAAGCAATACTCCTACTAAACCAGAAGCTCCGGAGCCTCATATACAGGTTCACCAACTTAAGAGCATTTATGAAGGAGCAGCGGTACCGCGAAATGGCCGGCCATCTTGCACGGCCTCTTTAGTCGTATCAAATGAGAGGTCCTTGACGTGGTCGTCGACAGCAAAGCAAAGCCACGGACTGAGCTTTGGCGCGCGATGGTCGAGAAAATGGATGTCGACGTGGAACTTTCTCTAGTCGGAGCAATTACCAAGGGAGATCGTCCACAGCCTCTGCCAATTGAAGCGATGAAGCACCACCACCTCTGAACTCCTCCGTGACCATGGCCAGCGAATCCTTCTCCGGATTCCACTCCCGCCATCTTCACCCGCCAATCGGAAGAAATCGAGCCAAAACCTCACAAAAACTAATCGGAAAAAAAAAATCGAATCGCCGCCGCCCATTAGGAGGTTGAGAAAGAACGCCCGAACGGGAGCCGAACCAGAGAAGCCAAAGCGGTTCGTCGGAACTTGAAGCTGAAACGGATGCAGCCCGGCGACCCCCTGCTTCGTCGGTCTCCATTGCTAGAGAGAATGCTCCGCAAGCAGCCCGAAAACTGCAGCCACCGGCTCTGTCGGAACGAACCGCGAGGAGCGTACGGACAGCGACGGCGGCAGTTGAAGAGCGAGGCGAAGGATGGAAGAGCGAAAGAGAGGAAGGTAGGAGGTCCCCCCCACTGGAAGAGCGAGAATTCCCGGCGAAAGATTGCAGGCGGAAAAAGAGGGACCAAAAGAAGAGAGAGAGAGAGATTTTTTTAAAGGGCCGCCACGGGATCAAATGGGCCGGGCCGGGCTGGGCCGGGCTGGACTTTATAACAAATATATCCTTGTCAACCACTTTTTGGGCTCATGGAGGCTGAAGGATCCTTGCCCGCCAGACTCGGGGGAAATCACATTCACGTCGGTGCAAGTGTGGTGGACTAATTATTGAAATGTAATTTGGAAAAAGTGATGCGATAATCCTCATAAAATTTTGAATTAAAGAAATATCCTAATGAATTATACAACGGAATCTTATAAGAGCAAATATTCATGCCTGCTTAAATTGTCATTCATATCTATGCTTATCCTCATTGCACTTTAGACAAATCACTAAGTCTTGTTACCAATAAATGTCCAGGCCTTGTTTGATCTGGCCTTCCTCATATCTACAATGCAGAGGAATTCAGCCTACTGCAGTACTTTATGTGCCTTGTCTGAAGAGCACGGAGATTGTCGAGTTCCAAGCTTGTTCTTTCAACGATGACTGATGTAAGCTTGCCTTGTCAATCTTGCTCTTAGCAAGAGATGCATTCCTCCTGGAGAAGATAGTAATCAACGTCAAGATCAGTGGAAGATGCGAATCGAAATCTCTCAAGTCTTTGCCACAACTGGTTCTACCATACCGAGCAGCTTTTGAAAAAGCTAGGTTGTCTTTAACTATTGTTAAAAGCGGGGTCCTATTAGCAGTAGCAATGAGTTAAACAACGTAAGAAGAACTCCGGCAAGAGACTTCCACGTAAGGAATGTACTGAATCCTAGTTCTTATTGAGTCTACTAGTCATTCGCATGGTGCTTCCCTACTCAGATCACAAAGATAAGTAGTCATATAGGCACCATTTTGAAGATCTTATCAATATAAAAGTTATATTGTAACCTGCGATGAATTATGAAGAAATTTGAAGCCGACTTTATTTCCCAGGCATCCTTGGAAGCTAAGGAGTATCTTTGCAAAAGAAGATTGCACCAGTGACATCAAACCTTTCAAACACTGGAGGGAGAACTTCCGAATCTAGGGTTCTTATTTCTCGATTGAGTTTTGGCTTCCTGCAGTGCGAATTTTTGGACGTCTAGCTAACCCATTCATGAGGCGACGATGATGGGGGCTTGCTCATGTTGAAAAACTGAGTAAAGCTGGTCAATTGACAAATCAAATCAAAATATTGAGCTTTAATCAATTTCGAATTTTGAAGAAGGCCTATTCTACAAATGAACTATGCTCTCTCTCCTTTGCAATCATAGAAAAACACACATCGTTTACTTTTAAATTCTTTTTTTTTTTCAATATTAGGAGGCACGTAATCCATCTAACATTTTTTTTTTTATTTAGGTTTAGTACCATTAAAAATATCAAATTATTGCCTCATGTCACATTTACTCAAGCTGTCCTTAAATTGAACTTGCATCTGAAAATGCTAAGAAATAGTTTTAACTGAGGATGAACAAACAAGAGGATTAGGTTATTTTAAGCCACTATCAAAAGCAGTAATCTAATAGATTATCACTACAAATGCAAAAGGGCTATCATCAAGCACTCATATTTTATCAAGGTTTAGTTAATGAGATACGACTTCAATTTGAACACAAAAGTTATAAGAGTTGAACTATCGTAATGATCTATAACAACTTGCTATCCAAAGCAAATTATACACGAAAATATATATTCTATAAGTTGTGCTTGTGCAAAATGAGCCTAATTCAATGCACTTTATGTAATTCGCCATACAGTAGCATAAGTAAATTATACCCAAAGGTGTTTGGTGCAATAGACACAAGTTGTCTTCTAGACATTTCCTATCAATAGTAAAGCTTCTCCCCGTTTTCCCTAGTCATATTTATTTTTATGGTCATCCCTTCTTGTTTTCTCGGTCCTTGAAACTTTTAATTGCAATTTCTCCAAAAAGATCTTGTGTAAAACAGCTAATGGAATTTAAAATTTATATGAGGTTTGCATTGACAATGGACCTACTAACAATAATTTGTTTTGTTGGTAATAGTATTATATCATCTTATAATTAATGTTCGATGTCAATATTTCTGCACTTGCATACGGAAAGATTACTCTTTTTTTCTTTTTTTTGGGAAGAGGGGGGAAGAATACATTGAAGACGTGAATATTTGGAGGGGCAATAAATAAAAAAGGATTTAATTTTCTAATAAGTTCAGCTAAAGTTCACAAAAAACCTATCATCATGACAAATAATAAACATAAGAAGTGTCACATCAGCACAAATTACATTCATACATTCTTTCCCCTTCAGATTGGCAATAATTCCACGAAAAGAAATAATACAATTAAAAAAATTTTAAATTCTTGAATGTTTATACATCATTAAATTAAAAGACTAAATTATAATCCTTATTAAAGATACAAAAGCCAATAACAATATTGTGAACATAATCTCATGACATTTGTTTTTTGGGTGGAAAATCTCTTTCATCTTAAACCTACCATTTATTTGAGGATTCCTAATCTCTGAGATTGGAATATAGCCTATATTATTGATTGCTACCTTGAAACCATATATCTTGCTAGTCACGTTCTACACAAGAACGTATTTTGTCCATTGGATCGGATACATCACTTAATAATGACACGTGAAGAAGCGAGTCAATCTCGGGTGAAAGATTTCAACATTCAATTGTAGAGTTCGTTAGTCAAGTACACTGACCAAACCATTCAACCCAAAGTATAGATGATCCAAACCAAACATTTGGTTCTCTTACACATGAAAATAATGAAGATATAGAGATGAAGCAAAAGCTTGGCACTATCGAGCAGGTCTCAGAGCTTACAACAATGCCATGAAGACGGTTACCACCAGTCTCAGCATCTTTCGGTCAATTATATCCAACTCAATAGATAAAACATTTCCTTTTTACTCCACTTTTTTCTTCGACGAATGCCCACCTAGCAGAAAAGGCACATGGCAGGTATAGATTAAGACTTCTCCAAGAAGGGTGAAGTCGAAGAGCTTCAATCATAATGCCCACATGCATTGCTTCTCACATCAATGTCTGCAGCTTCGAGCATTAGAGGTCCACCTACAGCAGCAACACGAGCATAACCACACAAATTCTTGAACAGACAGTTAATTCTGAATCAGAGATTCCATCTTCATCCTCGTCCAGTATGTAGATCAGGGCCCGCTTTCTTGCAGCTAAAACACAAGCCACACCTCTACTTGCTATCGCCAAAAAAACATCAACTTGATTTCAGTCCGGTTTTCCTTGAATATATGGCCATAATGAACGTGATGTTTAGCTACCTTTGTTTAATAAAAGTAAAAGAATGACGCATGCATTATGCTAAAACACAAGTGGGAAGCGAACCTTGTGTGCCTAAAGAGGCTATGACATCATGTAACTATGAATGCTCTCCAGTATCGTGTTATACTAGATCCCATGTAGTATATACCATCATGAACTCGTACATGGCAGTTCTCAAACAGTAACTCAGACTGCTATGCACCTACCATAAGAGGATGATTATTCTTTTCAAATTTGTCTGGGGACTATAGATTCATCATTTTCGAACTTTGTCCTCTCAATTGATTTAAAATTTAGAGGAAAAACTAGTACTTCAGTATTCTACTTCTTTGACTGAAAAAATTCTTCTTTGAACCATATTTTTGCACCTGTTCAATCTGTAGGAAAAAACATGAAGTGGTCCATTAAAGAAGCACAATGTACCTATGTCTGTCACATTTAAACTTAATAGTAGGTTCTAAGTGGAAATGTTGTAAGGAGCATGGACAGGATTAATTCAGTTCCACCATATACCTACGAGATAAATTTGTTACTGACACTGGTAATTTTATCAAACATTGATACATAAAGGAAAGAGTATGGGCAACAGTAAGTTTCCAGACATCTAAAACTGCTAATGGACGTGGTAAGAAGCTCAAAGAAAATATCTTCAGAACTATACAATTGATGGCATAGCATGAATTGATCCTTAGCTTGATAGTATGACGGTGTTGAAATGTTCTTACCACTAACTGACAATGGAGGAACTACAGTATGGGGAATGCTACAAAGCTTCTCATTCTCCATCTCCAGGTGTAAGATAGTGTCCTAGAAGTGTAGTTTCACTGGTTAGTGTTTCATAAGTGATATAACCAAGCAAAAATGTCCTCATAAAATAGAATAAAAAAGGGCACTAGTAATCTGTTAGGGCCACCCAATGCACATTTCTTAACCTACACACAAGTACAAGGCTCCAGCTGTCAAGATATGTTGGAACTTTTGTAGTTATGGTAAGGCAGAAAGTAAAACATCCTTTGAAATTGCAAGCATGTAATGGCATGTATATGCATTATGCACATGGGAGGGAAAACTAAGCTGGTTCTACTCATGCTGATGAGGAGAACAGATATATAATAAATAGGAACAACAAAAGAACAAATGTCTTTCAAACTGGACTAGCAGTTCAACAGGACAAATTGGTAGAACCGTGCTCTACCAGTTCAATCGATTGAACCAATTGCAAGTGATGTCATCTGACAGAATACTCTGCACATATTAGATTACACACTTTCGGAACAAAAGAAGCCCGGTGAATTGGCAGACACCGTAGCATCCTAGTAGATTACACACGCTTGATGTCATTTTAATAGCATCCTACTCAATTTTCCTATAGATTAGGCCAATACAGTCAATAAATAAATTATCCACCACAAATTCTAGCAAGAAGACACTGGAGCTAATGGTTGGCACGCTTGTTAGTTACAAGAGGATGGAGTGTCAACCCCAACCCAAATCCGATACTACTCCTTTAAATTTTTTTAAGGCCCAGAGATGGTTTAGACTAGTTGATAGGCTTGCTTGGTACCAGTTGACAGGTACACTTGGTTACCAGTCAATATTACCAGTTCTTGACCAACAATATTTTTGCTGGGAAACCAATCTAGACAGGTCTGGTTCCGGGTCCAACCAGAGCCACTTCTTAAAACTCTGAAAAGAATAGGAGTCGAAGGAAAAGCACAATATGCGTGCTACTTTTTTCCTCTTGCCATCAATGTCTTAAATAGTGAATTGACATGATCGGAATAGAACTCTATATATCATGAGTAAAAAATCAACATGCAAGCTTCGAATCCATGAGTTACCTTCAATTGGTACAAATCCCAGATATTTGCACAAGTGGCTCCTGCAATTTGCACAAATGGAAGGTCACTGGCCTACAGGATCATCATCCCCATATCTCCCAAGTTTTCACAAGTATCATTCATCTCATTCAGCAACATGACAATATGATGTTCCTACTTCCAACAGAATATATTAGCCACATTTGCAAATTATGGCTACAAAATATGATATACAAAGCTTTTACCTCAAATAGAGCCAAATCCACACAACAGTGACTAGGAGGGATGCACAACAAGATCCTTCCAAAGGTCTTCCCTACTTCACATTGCTTGAATCATTCACAAGTGCACTCATTGCCGCTATAAAATTTGTTACATCTAAAAAAGACTTGTTAGGTATATGGAAGGAAATATAATATGAAGATTCAAAGTAATCTTGCAATACCATACAGAGAAATGATTAGCATGAAAAAGCAGTTGTACTCTGCACATGTTAATAAGATTTGTAGTTTCAGATTAAAGGTATATAGTGTATATCTTGTCATGCATGCTGAAACTGACGTAAGAGAGAATTGAAGCAATAAATTCTTACAAAGTATCTTTTTCAAAATAGAAGAGAAAGGTAGCTGGGCAGCTTCCTTGAACTTGTGATGATCAAATTAGTTTCTAATCAAGAAACATGAGATACGGTATTTCCGTACACAAGGATCATAAACTAAACATAGAGCCCAATCCGATAGACCACCCATCTAAAACTTCCATGTACATTGTCAAGTAATCAATCCTGAGATCAAAAATGAAAAACTAGATTATTAGACAGAGGGTAGGTGAAAAACCATTGCTAAGGACAACCTCCAGAAGACAACCCCTAACCCCCAAATGTTTCCTTTTCTTTCTCTCCTTCCCTCTATAGTCTCAAGGTTCTAGCAACTCAAATAAGGAAATGAAGAATATAGGTACAACTTTATGATAATAGGCATATGGATAGAAATATCTATAGACAAACTATGACATCCTGAAATTCGATCCCATTTCAATAAAGTGAAATGGGCATTTCGTCGACGTGCCTATGGCCCTTTTTCTCTGAGCTGATCACTCACGAGTTAACTAACCTATTGGGTGAAGCCATGTATCAGCTGTAAAATCCCTAAAAGCTACCTAATTGGTTGGATTGAGCTAAAATCATGTCTGATCGATTTTTAACCACGAAATTGAACTCAATTTCGGGAATCGAATTTTAAGCGCGTCATAATTCTTATTTTTAGGATCCTATCTCATCGCTCGTCAATTTATTGACGGGTCCGAAATTTCAATAAAGAAATTATCGGAAGAAAAATTGAAGCCCAATAGAAAATTGAAAGGAAGAGGAAAAGAGAAAAGGAAAATTGAATTATTTAATTAGGTATTTCCTTTTTTCTTTTTCCTCTCTCTCCCTCTCTTTTCTTTTCCTTCTTCTCCTCTTTTTTCTCTCTCTCCTCTCCCCTCTCCCTTTTCCCCCATTCGTGCGGACAACTTTCCCCCTTCCCCACCGCCTATTCTCTCTCTCTTTTCCTCTTTGACCAGTCAATGCTTATCTCTCTCTTCTCTCTCCTCTCTCTTCTTCCTTCCCGCACACGACCGAACCAGCTTCTTCTTCTCCTTCTTTCTTCGCGAGCAAACCAGAACCAGAAGCTGCAGCTCCGTCGCCGCCCGTCCCGCTGCCACACCACTGCTCGCACGCCCGCGACAGCCGCCCGCCCGTGCGCCCGCCGCCGTCCCGCCGTCCGCGCACGCCCAGGCCACGCGAATCGGCCCTGTTTCGCCCCTGTTCCGCACCGACCAGCCCCCGTCCGGCCACCTCCGGCCATCGCCTAGCCCCGCCGGACCTCCCTCGCGACCCCCTCGCCCTCCGCCGGCCTCCCCTCGCCGCCCTAGCCGCCGGAGTAGCCCCTATCAGCTCTGTCCAGCCGACCCACGAAGTGGGTTTCCAGCACTTTGGGCCCGCTTTTGGACCGTTTCCCGGCCCCGAACCCGAGCCGTGCTTTGGGAACAATCGTTCCTCACGTCGCCGCCGTCGGATTGATCCGATTTGCGCGCGATTTGGTGAGTAATCTCACTAATCCTGGATTAGTTGGCTAATTATGCTTAAGGTTGGTTTAGATTTAATTAATTATGTTTAGGTTGTTAGATTAGAATAAATTAGCAATTATTAGTCAATTGTGATGCGATTTAGATAAATTGAATGTGTAATTAGCAAGTAGACGTGGTCTACTAATTATTGGAAGTGCCTCGGGATTTTTCCCGACCCTTTGTGGGCTCCAATTAGGCTTTTCGGGCCTAAGTGGAATTTTTAGTATTTAAATATTAATTTTTGGAATTAAATTAAATAATTATTTATTTTCCGAAAATTCAACTGAGATGGCTCAAGACCGGAAAATTATGTTGATGACCATGGTGAAGTCCGTTTTCTGAATCGGGCTTTATTTTGAGCTAAATTGAATTTTTTAATATTAATTATTTAATTTTCGAAATTAATAAATAAATTCATTATCTTTCGGAAATTAAGAAATTGATGGCTGACGACCGAAATCTCGTGCTGATCGTCGCGGCGTAGTCCGTTTATTTATTTGAGCTCCACGCTGTATGGAATTGAATAAATTGTGATATTTTAGGGATTTACCCTAATTTGATTGGAATTGATTGAGATTGAATTATTGATTGGTCAATGGCCAAGTATGTTTATTCAGCATTTATAGTGCTTTGTTGAGTTGTAAAGTGAGTGGAATGGCGAGAGTGAATCAGAAGTACTCTGGGATTGAACCAATCAGACACGGTATATGGACCTACGTGGTTCGGTGATTGGGACATCACTGGCGAAAACGGCGCCTTAAAGAACGCACGTATCGGTCTAGTACATACATTATGGTGGACCTACGTGGTTCGGTGATTGGGATATCACTGGTGAAAACGGCGCCTTAAAGAATGCATGTATCGGTCTAGTACTCATATTGTAATAGGCATGTATGGTTCAGTGATTGGGATATCACTGGCGAAAACGGCGCCTTAAAGAACGCATACACTTGTCTATTAAATCAACTGTTATAGGCATGTGTGGTTCGGTGATTAAGGACATCACTGGTGAAGACGGCGCCTTAAAGAACGCACACAATTGTCTATTGAGTACATGGTTATAGGCATGCGTGGTTCAGTGACTAAGGATGTCACTGGCGAAAACGGCGCCTTAAAGAACGCACGCAATTGTCTAGTGGATAAGTCACTTGTTGAACGTGACGCCCGAGAGTATTGACCTAGAATGTTCCATCTGACATGTAATCGACTAGATCGATTGATCATTGCTTTGATTTGATGTTGTGAATTGATTGACTGAATGGAAATGACCGTGAGTGGTCTTGTTGGAATATAATCGATTAGGTCGATTTGATCGATGTTTCAATCGGTGATATGATTGCTTGGGTGTCTATTATGAATTGTACTAACTTGCAGGTGGGATCTGAGGCCAAGGTAAGTCCTCTGCCCTGTGTGTGTTTAGGCAGCCTTTAGTATAATGGTTTACTAATCGGGCTTAGTGGGGTAGAACTCGCTGAGACGTAGTCTCATCCTAGTTTGGGGAAACCATTTCAGGACCTCGCTGAAGAGCTGAGGAGGAGGAATCCGAGAAGGAGAACTCGGAGGTGAGATCTGAAGAGAGGGATTTTTGGAAGAAGAAGATAGTCCCGAGAGGGGCCTTGACTACGGTCTGGATGGATTGAGATCCTATCTCCTTTTGAGATCTCCATTTTGATGTGAATAGTTATGAAGTGATTTGTGGTTTGTATAAAAGTTTGGTTATAAATTTCAATATGAAAAATATGGCCCTACTTTTCTATCCCATCGTTTTATTGTCTGGGGATTTTAAGTGCTTCCACATGTGCTTAAAAATGAAAGGGTCGGCGATATATTGTCCTGGGATATCGCATTATAAAATCGACCAAGTGAGACGGATGTGTGCGTGCCTGAGGATCGGGACGTGACACAAACCCCATTAATAGAAGTCCTGAATCAGCCAAATGAGAAATGAATATTTCAGCTCAAGTAATTGATGAGTTGGGTAAAACCAAAAGCACAAGTTTTAAATTAAAGGATTGCAATGTTTACATAAAGCAATTTTGGGCCCAAGTATCATACTCAAACTCTTGTTATGCACACAAAGAGATCCAAAATTTCACATTTGGTACACATATTAGCAATGAGGACTAGACTTGAAGGGGGGAAAAGCAATCACTTCAAACAATAGATAACATCAATGATTTATCCCATTGTTCATATTTTTCCCACTGAGGTAGCATGTGCAAGAACATTGCTAAATGGAAAAAGTAGATATAGCATTAATGTGAAGAATTTACAATGAAAGAGCAACAAACAATACATTTAAAGTTATCGCACTCAGCTGAATGATGATCAGATTACTTTTCTTGCTCGCCCTGTGGCTGATCTTGAGATTCGAGATACTCTTTTTTCCCTTGCCAGAGGTAAGGCACCAGGTTCGGATGGCTTCACGGTTGAGTTCTTCAAGGAGAATTGGGATACGGTGGGTCAACTGGTCACAGAAGCCGTGAAGGACTTTTTCACCTTGGGGAGACTTCTTAAGGAAATCAATAACACCATCTTGGTCATGGTTCCGAAGATTCCCAATGCGACTACTGTTGACGACTACGGGCCTATTACTTGTTGCAACACGATCTACAAGATTATTACCAAAGTGTTGGCAAATAGGGTTGCAGCCGTGCTAAAAGACCTTGTCAATCCTTCTCAGAGTGCCTTTGTGAAGGGACGACGAATCAAGGATAATATTCTCTTGGCACAGGAACTCGTCTCTAGGTTCCATGTTGAACCCTATTCTCCCAAGTGTTCTATTAAAGTCGACTTCAGAAAGGTGTATGATACCGTGGACTGGCGGTTTCTCGAGAGTGTACTACTTGCCTTTCGATTTCCTCATCAATTGGTTCACCTCATCATGACCTGTGTGAGGACTCCTTGGTTTTCCATTACTTTGAATGGGGAGCTACATGGTTTCTTCCCTAGTGGGCATGGCCTACGTCAGGGAGACCCCATCTCTCCCTACTTATTCACGTTGGTTATGGAGGTGCTCTCTGGGATTCTTGAGAGGTGCTCGCTACAGCCGGATTTCAGATTCTACTGGAGATGTAGGTCTACTTGCCTATCGCACTTGTTCTTTGTGGATGATGTTTTCCTATTTTGTGAGCGCCACTTGCCATCCGTGAAGCTTTTCAGGGATGGTTTCCATATGTTTTCTTCTTGGAGCGGACTTCTCCCAAACCCAAAGAAAAGCGAGGTGTTCCTCTCGGGAGGCCTGCTAGCCTTAAGAAATCAAATCCTCTTAGAGCTTGGCTTTGTTGAGGGTAACCTTCCAATCCGATATCTTGGGGTCCCAATCATCACATCAAGGCTCCGGAAGGCAGATTGCGTTGAGCTTGTGAGGCGCATCACCTTTAGGGTACAGTCTTGGACTCATCGGTTTCTTTCTTTTGCTGGCCGACTTCAGCTAATCAAGTTAGTCCTCCATGCCATTCAGGCTTTCTGGGCAAGTGTATTTATTCTTCCTGCAACTGTGCTAGACCAAATAGAGCATATTCTCAGACAATTCCTTTGGAAGGGACCTGAGTTGGGCAGGGGGGGTGCCAAAGTCTCATGGGAAGATGTTTGCCTTCCTAAAGTGGAGGGAGGTCTTGGTATCCGGAGATTGTGTGAGTGTAATAAGGCGGCTATGCTCAAACATATATGGAATTTATTTTCAGATAAGGAGTCGTTATGGTGTAAGTGGGTCCACTCGACCTTCTTAAAAACCAAGAACTTCTGGGTAGTTAAGAAGCCAACCTGTTGTTCTTGGGCGTGGAAAAAAATTCTACAACTCAGGACAGATTGCCGGCTTCGCTTCCACTGGAGATTGGGCGATGGCTTATCAACGTCACTCTGGTTCGATAATTGGCATCCCAAGGGTCCTTTGAATTTATATTTCACGAATCCCCAAATCTATAGCTCCGGTCTCTCTAGGCAGGCTTTGGTTGCCGACCTCTTCTCTGAGGATGGACGAGTTATCAGGTTTGAGATTGAGTCTTGGGGTTCGCTGCTTCCTTCCTTGTCTGGAACCCAAGATCGATTCTATTGGAGGGAGGACTCAACAGGTTTGTTCTCGGTGGCCTCAGCTTGGGAGGCCATAAGGCGGAAGAAGGCTAGAGTCAATTGGCATTGTTTCATTTGGAGTAATGCCATCCTGCCTCGATACCAATTGAACTTGTGGCTTATCACCAAGAGGAGGTTGCCTACTCAGTCTCTTCTCATGTCTTATGGTGGGATTGATGCTGTTTCCTGCCCTTTTTGCAACGAGGTGCCTGATTCTATCAATCATCTCTTTTTTGGTTGTCGCATTACCTCGAGTATTGCCTTCTTCTGGGCTACTAGATGCAATCTCCCCTGGACCAACGGGCCTAGGGAGGAGTCTCTCAGTTGGGCCACTACCTTGCTCGTCAGCAAGGATTTTTATAAGTGTGTTGCCCGGTTCTCCTTTGGGGCACTGTGTCACATCATCTGGAGGAACATGAACAATATTCTTTTCAGCGAGGAGCCGTTATCTATTTCGGCCATGAAGGAGCATCTCCTCAAGGTCATCAAGGATAAGACCCTTACCTTTAAGAATGTTGAGGACTCTACAAGGAACAGGAGGATGCAACGCTTGTTGGATGTGGACCCCATTATCTTCACTTCCTCTTATCATAGTCTGACTTAGGTTTTTTCAGTGGTTGCTTAGGTGTTTTGCCAAGCTTGTTTGCCTTTGGCTTTCTGTTGGTTGTATTGTTGCTTTTTGCGGCTTCCTTCCATTCTTAATGAGCATGTTCATTTTGAGTGTAAGTTTTTGGCGCCGTGTTGGTTGTACAGTTTGACCCCTCTTAATATTTTACTTACTCTTACCAAAAAAAAAAAAATAAAACAATACATTTAAGGACTCCTATACACAAACAAGATTCTATTACATTTCATATTTCTAATTCTTTTGCTAATACTCACGTTCATCTGTTGAAATATCTTCACAAGTGTCCCTTGCAAATATTTGGTGTCCCCCAAATCCCCCAAACTGCAGTAATTCTCTTGATTGTCTACAGTATTTCTCTAAGACAATAATGAGGGTAAGACAACTTACTGACCTGACAAGATACATCAAGGCAGAAAAGTGCAAGGAATTGCATTTGATATTTCAAAACACGAGACCTTCCAATCCAATGAGAAATGACAATCAATCCGCCAATTTCAACCCCCATTACCATGTGGTTACTTAAAGTAGTGTTGGATCAACAATAACCACAGTTGAAGACCAGCAAACCACCCTAACTCGAGTCAACCTCATCTGGTGGCAGTGCTCTTAAGTATTTCCTATTCCAATCATGGAACAGAATTGGGAGAACCTGTAGGTATTATTGTAGGAAAGATCCTAGCTTTTATGCTTTGCTGGGTGTCCGTTAATTCAAAAATGAATATAGCAGAAGACGATAGCAAGATGACCTGAATGAAGAACTAACCCCCAAACCAAGAGTCATTTACAATTTCATATCCACAGTTTTGGCAACTAATTTGGTCACATTGCCTCAAAGCATAAGAAAACAATACTAAGTTTGACAGCAAATCATTCTAACATTTAAAAGCATGACCAATTTTCATTACACCCTTGTATTCTAATTCTCTGCTACATAATGGATTGCACAACCTAGCAAAGGCTGACAAAATTAGCCCCTAGAGTACATGAAGGCAATACTAAGCTGACCACACCTCACAGTATCCAATCCATTGCCTCGCCAAATTTCAGGTACAAAGGATGAAGAGATGGCCCACCACCTTGGAATTATAAGGTCATCTTATGTCTAACTATGACTTCAGTCTCACTTTATGTCTCCAGATGATACATATGATTCTATAACTAGGGCCAAATTAACCTTTTCTTATTAGCTGAATGAAATTCATTAAGAAACCAAGGAGGAGCAAAACTCATAGATAGTTCACAAGAGAAAATTTATTCAATGGTTAGCCTTCAATCAACAATAATGACATGTCACAACTCAGCCCAAGTAAAAGTATATGTGAACTGTAATGACAGGAAAAAGTTTAACTTTCAAAGCTTTTTATACATGGTGATGCCAAACATTCCACTTGGTACCTCCATCAGGTATGAATAACAAACAACTAGAGATTCTGGGGTTCCGGGTGCCATATTGCAAAGGACGTATAATTAGGAACTAGGACAAGTTAGAGAAAATCACTCACGGATCAATGTCAGTTTCTTCATCAGCCTTAGAAAGATCCAGAAGATGCATAGCAGGATCTTGATCATATAAAAACTTCAAGAACATTACAACAAGTTCACAGTTGAAATCCAACAGAGTATATAGGAATTCACCATAAGGATGGATTCTGATTGACAAAAGTTTGACAAACCTATTGTATGTTAAAAGTTGATCACTTGGCTCTGACATCAATCACTTCATACGTTTCAGAAGCCAGTTGAAGAATTTGCGAACTGAAGGAGAGACAAAAGCAAAAGCTTCAGTCATGCACATTATTAATTAATACAAAATGCTTTCAATCCTAGCATGCCACAGGTACGAGAATTCCATAGGATCCTACCTATATTCTTATCTTGCTCTAGATTTAAGAGTCACACTATAATTTTTTTCATTTTGAAACAAGCAAGATTGCATTTCTTCAGGGTCGCATGCGAGAATTGAAAAGGTACAAACCCCAAGTTGTGCAAGGCATGGGAAGAAAAGATACAAAAAATTGTGGAATTTATCTTTTTTGCTCCTTCAAAAGTATGACCACGTCAACAAAACAACAATGTGTTATTGTCTGTATTCCGTTGTAAAAGCTTGGGAGCGAAGTCATAAAGAAGAAAGAGATGATCAACATTTTCCCCCAAATGCTGTCATACATAATACTATTCTATGAAAAATCAAATTCTGTTTCCTAAGATTCTCAATTGTAAAAATCTTATTCCAATTTGGTGCGCATTTACTACAAAACTTACACTCCCAAGTATTGGAATTTGATTCTCACATATTGGTGTTGTATGAGTAAGCTTTTGGGTGAAATGTCAAGGAACAAGGAAGCTTTGGTGGTTGATTGTTATTGTTTAAACGATGAAATGACCATTTGGGATATTGAATTCGCAAGCCAAGCCCAAGATTAGGAGTTCAAAGCTTTTGCCTACCTTCTTTTATGTCTTGCATGATTCAAAGATTTGTGATCCTTTTAAGTATAAATTTTGTGGAACAACTGAAGAGATTCATGGTGGAACAGATTTTCCCCAAAATGATTTGGAAAGTGAAACTTCCAATTAGAGTTTTCTTTTTGCTTCGGAAGCAACTTGGGAACAAATCCTTACTTTAGAAATGAGACAAAATACTGGTTAACAGGTGTTCCCTTAGCAAAAGGAGGCAGAGTCCATGGGGCATCCCCTCCTTCGTTGTTCTTGGACAAGAATGGTTTGGACAGTTTCCTATGCTAGCGCCATGTTATCTTGGGTTATCAGAGGTTTTATCGAGCAAGAACTTTGGGCATGGCAGGGCATTCATTTACAACACAAGAAGTAGGATTAACTCAATTCCCCTATTTTTTTTTTTTTTTGGCTGATTTGGAAGAAGCAGAACAAGAGAGCTTCCAATGGAGAGAAATCTTCCAAAATTCTATTTTATCAAAATTTGGCTTAAAGTCACACACTTTTGGTATGGTGCAAACTTGCATATGGATGTAAATGCCTTGGTTGATTAGTCAATGATTTATCTAGTATTTGAGCTCCCTTTTGGTTTTGGGATTTGTTTTGTATACAGCTTTAGTTTTTTGGGCCGCTTTTGTATATGGTTTGCACCCCCTTGGTAACCTACAAGTGAACTATATAATCTATAAAAAGAAACTCAACACTTTTATGAGAAGTTATTCCAATTATCTTTTATTCCAACACATGTTATCTGATCATATAGTTTCAAGTACCAACATCAACATCACACATGATTTTGTGCTAATCAGCATAACCATCATCCACATGGGCAAAAACACTCTATTAACTCACAGTTGTAATTCCTTTTGCTAGTAACATCATCGTGATGAAAGGGTGCCACTACTACTGAAATTTAAGATCGAAAAAGTTTAAGAGGAACTTTGGATCCAAAGAGCTACACACTACCAAAAAAGGAGTACTACGAGGGACTAAGAGTAGTATACAAAACTGATTTGAAGAGGAAAGTTGTGAGTATAATGCATAAGTAGGTCACAAATACGAATTTATCTAGCATGCGACTTAGTAAAACCAATTTCACTACTGGGACTAAACATCCTCAGCATTATTCTGCCAAAAAAGTGGTGGTACATCAAAAATTGTGATCTAAAGATATGATAAAAAATAATAATACAAAATAACAAATTCTCACATCTAAGTACCAAACAAATGATTGTGAACAGAGACTTTCATAGCCATGGTTAAGTATCACAGATTAGATCCATGTAGGCTCGATTCATTCGAGTACCCACCAGTTAGTTTTCTGCTCATTTTCTTCAAATAGCTAAGTTTTCATTCTCATCCTTAGGTTGTTGACCGTAAACATAATACAGGAAAGAAGAGTTTCACTTGCTACATTGAGTTCAATGAGTGGAATTTGGTAATATAAATAAGTCTAACTTCCCCAAGGTTCTAATAGTAATATCAGCAGGTACAAAGAGTTGAAAATGATTCTTTGGTACAAAAATTAACTCTCATAATAATGAGGGGATATATGCTAAGATTGAAGCGGGGAATAAACTCTATGCTTTTAAACTGAGAACATATCTCTACACCTGCTAATTATAATGTGAATGGATAAACATTCTATATCCAAATCTCTATGTACAATACACTTAAAGCTCAAACTTAGATCAAGTTCAAGTTCAAGTTCAAACCAATTATTAATGACCTACAATTTCCATTTTACACTTATAGTAGAGCTTGTCAACTTCTTGAATCAGACTCTAATCAGATTTTACTTCACACTTTCTAGCCACTTAATGTTGGTAATTCATATCATTGCATAAGATATGTTCGTATGAAGAATCAACATATGTTCTGAAAAATATGGCGTGTCTCAAGATGTGAGAATCATAACTTACTGTAACAGATCCCTATCTCTATCTAATGACTACCAAGACTGTTATATGAGATGCAAGAAACTTAATTATTTGGGAAAAAGGCCAAATGCAAAGATAATATTATGCATTCGCAGATGATTCAGGACAACCAGTAGAAGTTCTTTTCCAACACCACAAAAAACTTTTGATACATGCTTCATACCCCATCACTGAACATACAAGCAGATTAAGATTATAAAAGCCAACCCAAAAGAACAGAAGTCCTATGGCATCATCAGAGCTTAAAAAATCAGCCATACCGCTTCACCCATAAAATTAACAAGAAATTGATGGACTGCAGGACAGGTCCTAGCACCACCAAGAAGACTCAAAAATTCCTCCTGAGGAGAAGAGTCAAGACCTAGATAAGCAAATGAAAATAGTTAAATGAAGAAAAATGAACACCATCTACCGCTCTATATCAACAATACCACTTGCCAAGGTCACTGACAAGGTTTGACAGCAAATCAAACTTCTCATGAAATATGTTAATGGCATTAGCCCACTGCTTATGCATGACTGATAATGATGTCCGGATGACATGAAGTAAATCTTCAATGTTCAAAGCCTGTTGAGCAACTTGTTCTGTAGACAGAAAGAGATTGATAATCTAAGGAGGCATCCGGCCGATAATGATTCTCAAAAATCCATTCTGATTTCAATTTGAGGAAAAAAAAAAAAGACAAGAAAATGTGTTTGGTAACACTCTAAAAGCAGCTGATGCATAAAAGGAAAACTATTCTCAAAATCAAAATCACATACTTAAGATGAGTTCATAGTATTCTCATTCCACATGCAAACATGGAGATTTGGAATAACTAAGCCTGTTTTTTGAATGTGATGTAACCCAAGCATATTGTCACAATTTTCATCCCTAATAACATGTATTATTTTCACTGAACAATTATTTTGTCAACAAAACATCGAAAACAGTTTCCATTTTCATGGAAACTAAAGGTGTCTTCTAAAACTAAGTAGGCCTTAAAATAGTTGAGAACAAAAACGACGCGTGAATCATGCAACAAGGTTTAAAGTTTCTAACGAATTTGCCCCACAACTTTTAACATCTAAACTTAATAGATTTCTAGAGGCTTTATACTGAAAGATAGTATGGAAATTACAGGTCGGCGTTGAAGCATGAGGCATCATGTTGTTCAGCTTATGGCGACTCTCGAAAGTCAACTTAAGCATTTAAAATTATCGGCAGGAAAGTTCTTCGATCATGTAAATTTCAAATTTATTTCTAAGAAAACTGCCTCAAAATTGCTCTACCTTAACTATCCATTTCTTTTTGAAGGATGCTAATAATATCCAGAATTAATACGAGTTTTACTTTCCTCATGACCAAACAAAATTAGATACCGCCGAAACAAATATCGTGCACATGAACAACCTAATATAATCCTATTATGAAGTCCAATCACCACCACATAAACTAGAACATAATCTAGATTTCCACTCGCATCACCTTCATTCACTCTTGGTTTTTCCTTTGATACGCCAACTCCTCAGTTCGACATCAAGTTCTTGTTTAAGACTTCCAAGCACTTCACACGCTGAATAGAAAAGAGAGAGAGCTTTCTCGATTCGAAGCAATTACCTTCAAGTCCCTCGAATCCTTCACCGGATTCCACTCCCGCAATCTTCACCCGCCAATCGGAAGAAATCAAGCCAAAACGTCACGGAACCGAATTGGAAAATGATCGAATCGCTGCCGCCCATTAGGAGGTCCCGGACAGAACGCCCGAATGGAAGCCAAACGTGACAAGCCAAAGCGGTTCGTCAGAACTTGAAGCTGAATCGGAAGCACGCGCTGGCGACCCCTCCTTCGCCGGTCGCAAAAATACGTCATCGGCTGTCTTATGTTCATTCATTTTTTTCGCATTGCTTATTCCTGATATCAATGTTTGATTAATTGCTCTACAAATTATCCATAAATAAAATCGCAAATATTCTCAGAATGAACAAAAAAAAAACTCCAAACAGAATAGCACAGCAACACGAAAAAGAATATGAAAAAATGAAAGAGAAAATTTGTAAAAAGCAAAAATTCCTTGCTTTGTCGCTTAAGGTTGCTTAATAAGGGCGCGTTTGGTAACGATTTTGTTCCCAGGAGCTGATTCTGACTACAAATGATTATTTTTTATTCTGTTTCGAGGAACTGATTCTGAGTAAAAAAGCATGTTTGGTAACTGTCCAAAATTTTTTATTCTAGAATAGAATTGCGTTTGATACCGTGCTAATTGATTCTGTTCCAAATTAATTTCTTTTGATTTTTAAATAATTTTTAAATAATTTATTTTACTTTTTTACGTTTTTTCACCGGAGCGTCGCCGGCCCTCGACAAGGTCGGCCTTCATCGGCCGAGCCTCGCTGGTAGCTGAGCGAGGCTCGCCTAGCCCGGCTGAGGCAGCTAGGTGAGGCTTGACCTCGCCTGATTTGGTGAGGCCAAGCCTCCGGCGAGCTTGCCGGACCTCGCCCTAGCCTGGCGAGCATCCGGCGACCGGCGGCCGACAACAGCGGCGAGCAGCAGCAGGCGGCGGCAGACGGTGGTGGGCGGTGGCGGACGGCAACCGGGATGATGGAAGGGAAGAATGAGAGTTTCACCATTTTGATTCTTTTTTTGATTCTCGGACGAAGAATCATACTTTTTTTTTATTCTCAATTCTCTTCACAATCTGTTCCTGAGAACAAAAATTTTACCAAACGTGATTCTCATCCTAAACTGATTTTGGGAACAAAAAATCAGAATCAGGCACTCTTTGGCATGTTGCCAAACATGCCCTAAGCGTTTAGGCATTTCTCTTACGAAATCCTATTGCTTTTTACAATTTTTGTCTTTTTGGTTGCGAACAAGAATTTTGATTAGGTGGGTTCTGCCGTTGTAGACAAAAAGGATGCAATCTTGCACGGTAGCATTCGTAATCGCTTATTTAAAAAAAGAAGAGGAAAATTTATAAATTAAGCACAGATTGAGTAGTCTATTCATTCGTGTTATGATCTTCATACTACATTATAGCCTATGCTTGTATGTGGAGATCATACGAAATTTGTGACGGATCAAATCATTGCGCTTTTATCTACCAGCGAGTGAGATACATGTTTATCACTCTCAATTTCTAATTGAAAAAAGTAAAGCCAAGAACCATTCTGAAATACTGATCTGTATTGAATTGCTAGCCACAATCCTTCGTGGAAAGAACAGGATTTGAAAAAATATTTTTCAAAAATTAATCACTTAAACAGTTACAAAAATGCATTAACATGAAAAATTCTCGTTGTGCATGAAAATATTTGAATAAGTAAGACATATTTCATTGATCGATTATTTCTAACAGTATAAATGATAATTTTTAAGAAGGTATTTTCTAAATCACTCATTTTTTTTGCTAAAAAAAAATACCTTAATTTATGTCATTTTACAAATAACGTCATATATGGCATGATGCTCAGGATTGGCTGAGAAACAATATCATTTAATTTGGGTCCATACGTTCAATGGTAATCTCGTTGCACGCCCCCCAATAGAACGAAGTGGCTTCACTCTCTTCCAACAGAGCTGGTACAGAAACGTCGGAGGGGTCATGGGACATCCCATAGATGCGAACGTAATTTGTCAAAAAGGAATGTGATAATCCATCCTCATTTACTTTTGAATTAAAAAACATATGCTACTGAATTCAAATCAACATGAGAGCGAACATTCACGCTTGCTTGAATGTCGAGACGACTGGCCTGCTCAAACTTGACCAAGCCATCACCACCCAAGCTCTAAACATTCAATCGGATAGTAATACTCAAACCATGTCATTTGCCATCATCGCCAGAAACTGAATCCCCTCCGCGCACCTTTTTTTTTTTTCCAATTTGTGATGATTGGGTATCGAATTCAAACATATGCAATCATTCTCTAGCCAAGCCGCGAACATCATTCGTGTTATGATTAATCCTCATCACCACTTCGGATGGATAACTAAGTCTAGTTACCAATATATGTGCAGGCCATGTCTGATCCAGCCATCCTCATGTCTGTGATGCAGAGGAATTTTGCCCTCTGCAGAACTCCTGCACTTGGAAGAAGTAGAAGGTGACGAATGTAAGATCGCCTTGCCAATGCTGCTTTTACCAAGGGATACACTCCTACTGGAGAAGGTCATAAACGTCAAGAGCAGTGGAAGACACCAATCCAAATCTCTCGAGTCCTTGCCACGACTGGTTCTACCCTAGATGCAATCTTTCTGGTAAAATCTCGCCACAAGCTACTCAATAGGGAGATTATTGGTGATAGAATGGATTTTCCATGAGAAGCCATCCGGAAAGTGAAGGTTCTGATTAGACTCTCTTTTTGATTGGGAAGTAACTTGGGAACGATGCTCGCTTCAGATAACCTAAAACGAAGAGGCCAAAACACTGATTATCAGGCATTTCCTTAGGAAGGAGGCAGAATCCCTGCGGCATCTCCTCCTTCACCGTTCATGGACATTGCATGTTTTTATTGAGCGCAAAAACACTCCATGACCTTGAGAGTGCTAGTATGAACAAAATAAAGGAGTTAGGGAAGAGAATAAGAACACAAGAATTATAGTGGTTCGGCTTAATCCAAGCCTACATCCACTCTCCCACGCTAACAGCCTTCTTGGCTGGATTCCACTATGCAATCAACAAGAGATTACAACTTCAAGTGCAAACACTTAGTAGTAGATCACACTACCTCACTAAGTCACTCTTTCGGTATTTCTCTCACGATTACAAACGTTTAAGCTCTCAAAAGACAAGTGTATGATAGAAGGTCGCTCAGACTTTGGAATTATAAATTCTACGCTCCGTCTCTTACTTGCTCATCGGTCATTCATCTCCTTAAATACTCCTCCACTTCCAAACTACCCGTTGGATAGTATCCCGGAGAATCGTCTTCCAATATACCCATTGGACAGCTCTGTATCTAGAAGATTTGGTAGCCGTTGAGTGACAAAGGTAAAATCCCAAATTGATTCTGATCGCCCATACAAACGAAATCTTGGTTTCCATAAGTAAAGCTTCTTCGTATAGAAAGTTCTTATCTTCAAAATCCAATCGTCAATCAATTAGATTGAATCAATCAAATCAATCTTGATGTGGAATCCAAACCAGATCACTAGCCTTTATATGATTGGGCTTGAGTTACGATTCACTGAATCTGGATGTAAAGTCTGATAGCCATAGACTTTACAATCTGAGTCTGTAGACTGTACAATCTGGGTCTGTAGACTTTGACACAGAAGTCTGGAAATCTTCAAAATATACTTTGGACATGTTACGTTCAGTCTTCTGGTCGTCTTCACACTTTGATAATATCCTCTACATGTTCTAACATCTGCATGGTCTATTACTCAACCATCAAACATGTTAGTAGCCTTTGATTTATTTTGTCATCTTCAAAACATCATAAGGGATTTCCCTAACAGACCTCACAGTTGTATGACCAAAAAGCAAAAAAGAACTCACAGTTGTAGTTCCTTTTATGAGTAAGTTTATAGTGACAAAAGGTTGCCTCTACAGCCTAAAGTCAAGATCTAAAAAGTTCAAGAGAAACTTTGGATCCAGAGGGATACCAACATAATCCCAAAACAGAACAGTACTATGGATACAGAGACTAGCATACAAAACCCATTTGTGGTAAAATCCAAGTATTTAGGCAAGTAGATCATTGACACCTAATACAGATCTATATTGCATGTGACTTAGTAAACCATTTTCATTTACTAGGACTGAAAATCTTTAACATTACTCTGCCAAAAAATGGTCATTAGCTTAAAAAGATGGCGCTCTAATTGGAAAAATAGTTGGTAAAAAAAATATAAAAATTAACGAATTCCCACATCTAAGTACATTAACAAATTGTTGCGAACAGAAGCTCTCATAACCAAGGTTAAGCATCATAGATGAGATCAATTTTGGCTCAATTCATTATCATCTGAGCACCCGCCAGTTATTTTATCTCTTTAACATCAGGATACTCTGAAAGATATGGCGTGTCTTAAGATGTACAACGCATAACTTACTATAACTGTTCTGTGTGATACTTAAACTCAATAACTTATCAGAGAGAAAGGCCAAATGCAAAGGTAATAACGTGCACCTGTAGATGATTGAGGACAACCAGCTGAAGTTCTTTTACAGCACCACAACCAACTATTGATACACACTTCATACCCTATCATTGAACAAACCAGCTGACTAAGATTTTAAAACCAACAAAAAGAACCGAAGTCCAAAAGCGACACTGGAGCTTCAAAAACCAGTCATACCACTTCGCGCAGAGAATTAACAAGAAACTGATGGACTGCAGGACTGGTCCTAGCACCACCTAGAAGACTCAAAAGTTCCTCCTGAGGAGCGGAGTCAAGACCTAGATAAGCAGACAGAAACAGTCAAATGAAGAACAACGGAAAGCCATCTACTGCTCTGTATTAACAGGACCACTAACCATGGTCATTAATAAAAGTTTCATAACAAACCAAACTTCTCATGAAATATGTCCATGGCATCAGCACACTGCTTGTGCATGACCAATGATGATGTCCAGAAGACATGAAGTAAATCTTTGATGTCGGAAGCCTGTTGAGCAACTTGATGATGTTCATTTTTATTGCAGACATGAAGAGATTGAGAATCTAAGGAGGCATTCGGCTGATGAAATCTGTTCACATTTTATTTGAGAATGTAAACAGTCCAGAAAATGTGTTTGGTAACTCCAAGTTACCATTTTTACAACAGGGGTTAAACCTGCCGACTCCAAGTGGGCATCAAGCATTTCTATATCTGACATAACTAGTCTTTCTAACATAAAAGACATACCCTCCAATTTGAGTTCTTTGTCTTCATGAACACTTTTGATTGGTGTACTGAAAAGGGCAACAAGATGGCAATACAGGAGTAGGGTACACTTCCGGTTGGTCTAGATGATTGTCAGTTATGTTATGGAAATCTCGCAACTGTGATATCCAAATTTTCACTCTCATTAACATCATTCACTCTACATTTTTGTGTAAAACACCAACTCATTAGTTTGATGTCATGTTCTCATTTAGAATTTCAAGCACTTCACCTCTATATTCACCAACTCTCCATGGAACACAATTTGAATTGGATGGACAATTGAAGCGGTTTATTTAGGGAAAAGCATTGTAGCACATTTAAGGAAAAGGAAAGGAGGAATAAGGCCAATGACTCAAAGGGCACACACCAAGCCATCGTTGAAGAAACGAACACACTAAATAACCAGAAAGGAGAACTTTCTCGAGTCTAAGCAATTACCAGGAGAGATTGTCCACGGCCTCTGCCAATTGAAGCGATGAAGCACCACCTTCGAGTCTCCGTGACCATGGCCAGCAAATCCTTCTCCGGATTCCACTCCTCCATCTTCACCTGCCAATCGGAAGGAACCGAGCCAAAAACCTCACAAAACCGAATCGGAAAACAATTGAATCGACCCGCCCATTATTAGGTCACGAAAGAAGGCAGACCAGAGCCGACCTGAGAAGCCAGAGGTTTGTCGAACTGAAGCTAAAAGGGAAGCACGTGCCACGACCCTTCGTTGGTCTCCATAGCTGAAAAAGCTCCGGAAGCAGCTGAAAAAGCAGCTCACCAGCTGCTGAGGCAAGCCGCGAGGGAGCGTACAGAAGCGACAGTGGCGGCAAATGTGACCAGAGAGGGAGAGCTAGTGGTGCAGGTGGAGGGTGGAGCCCAAAAACCCTAGAAGAAAGCCTGCAGAGGGAGAGAGTAACGAAGTGCAGTGGAAGCTTGACAATTTTGCAGAGAAAGATGGCAGAAGAGGAAGAAACAGGCGGGAGAGAGGTAATGAGGAAGAGAGAGAGGATTACGGGCCAAGCCGGGCTGGATTGGGCCATAAGTCGGGCTTAACAAGTGGCCTTCTGGCCCGGGTCTCGGCCCGCCAGACCATTGTTTATGTCAAGGCGTGGCCCATTTATAGGGTTTTAGGTGGAGTTTAGTAGTAAGCCACGGAACCAGTGAACTTGGTAACGAGAGAGAGAGAGAGAGAGAGAGAGAGAGAGAGAGAGAGAGAGAGAGAGAGAGAGAGAGAGAGAGAGAGAGAGAGAGAGAGAGTCTGGCACCATTTCTTTCACAAAAAATTAATAATTTGGAGAATATTTTCCTATAATTAGTCATTATTATCTCTTAAAGATGAGTCAATGAAAAGAATAATTTTCATTATTAACAACAATTCGTCCCAAAACATTTTTTTTTATAATGAAAATATTTTCTGTTAACTTTTTTTAGGACATATAATTAGAAAAAAAATCACTTCTAAATCATTGAATTTTCGAGACACGAATAGAGCCTTAGAGAATGTATCTTTGTAGGACCTAGTTTGCTTTGAGTGTTTTATAGTGATGTGAGAAAATCAACTGTAATAGTGGGGCGTGGTCTTTTCCTACTCATAGTGTATACTAGCTGTGGTCTTTTAGTGTTATGTTTATACTGGTGTATGTGTGTTTCAAGTTACCCATTACAATTTTATTGTATTACTAGCACCTCACTTTCGCACCCATCAGTTGGTATTAGAGCCACACTTCCGTGCTCAACAAGTGGTATTAGAGTTAGATGATTGGAGATCAACTAGACTTTGCTTTGCCTGGTCAAGGCGAGTGATGACATGATCGAGAAGATTTCGATGGGTAGCACCATTCTTGAGTACTAAAAGTTTGAAAATTGCACACGTAGGGAGGGATCACAACAACATTTATTCAAGAAACTTGAAAGAACTTGTGATTGTAGATGTTGGCTAGTCGAACGTAAAGATCTGTCGTTAATGTGGGACCCCATCATCATTGATAACATTATTCACATGTGGACTAAACAACTTTGTTTACTAATTTTTCATCAGATGATATCTCTCTACTCTAATTCTTTCAACATCTTTCTTCAAAAGGTCCTCTGATTTTTCGAATGTAAGGAACACAAGATATATCATTCAAAGAGTGTGTTCAGATTATGCGCTTGTGACATCCCGATTTTCCAATTCTATTTTCAATAAATTGAGACGGGCATTTCGTTGGCACACATATAGTTCTTTTCCTTGAGTCGGCCACTCATGTGAAAACTAGTCTATTAGGTGAAGCCGTTAAGAGTTTCTAATGCATCAGACTCGAGAATTTGATCAAGAAGCGACCTTTCGACCGAGCTAATCTACAAGGGTCATTACAGCACAATTAAAAATCAATTAGAGATCGGAGATAGGTCGACTCGACAAAGGCATGTGATCGGGTGTGGGTGATTCCACCAGATCGCACAATTCTTGTCGCTCAGCACTAGACCGACTTTTCTATCGATTGGGTACCCTGTGTTCGTATTTGAAACCTTGAGATTACCCCGACAACCGAAAGTCTCCAATGTTTCAAAGTCTCCAAGGGTCATTTTAGGAACATTGACTAATCTTCAGAAGATTTTTCATGCAATCAGAGTTCTTTGGCAAATTAAATTCGAGGATGGCTATTTTAGCTCGAGAAATTAGTAGGCCACTTTTGGTCGCGCTTTTGGGACTTAAGTTGGTTCTATGGACAAGTGAAGATGTGAATTAAAGTGTGGTGACATTGGATTAATTTTATGGACTTCAATTGGACTTAATTGGAAGAGAATTGATGGGAATTGAAGAAATTGGATGTACAAGAATTGGACCCCGGCGGAAAATGAAATTGGACCTATTGAAGATAGTTGTGGAGGATTTGAATTTTAGTGGAAGATGACATCACCCTATGTCATGGTGGTTGGCCAAATTGAAGAAGAATTTGACAAGTGGAGGGGAGAGATTGAACCAACTTCTCCTTCAACCTTGGGAAGAAAGAGAGAGAGAGAGAGAGAGAGAGAGAGAGAGAGAGAGAGAGGGGGGGGAAGGAAGGGAGCAGCTCGTGCGTGCAGCAGCCGGACGGAAGCCAGCCGAGCTCACGCCCGCACGCCCGTCGCCGAAGCTTGCCGTCGTCGCCGCCGCCGCTGCGCGTCTGCCCCCGCGCCACCCGTGTGCCTCGCCGCTCGCCCTACCCGCTCGCATCTCCATCTTCATCTTCTTCTCCTTCTTCTTCAAAAGCCCAGCAAACCAGCGAACCAGAGAAGCTTCATTTGAACTCACCGCCGCTCGTTGCCATCGCCGGAGTTGTCACCCGTCTGCGCCCGCTCGCCCGCACGACCGCCCAGCTTGCCGATTCCGTCTCTGGTCAGCCGCTGCTCGCGTGAAAAGGACCCTCCAGCATTGTCGTCCGACCGTCCAGCCGGCCGTTCGTCGTTGCCTAGCCGCCATGAGCCACTACCCAAGCTACCACCTCCTTCCTCCGCCGTTCCTCCGCCCGATTAAGCTCGGATCTGCCCTCCTTCGGCCCCAAGCAACAGCCAAGAAAATGGGTATGGCAGCCCATGTTTGGCCCGTTTTGGCCGCCTTCCCAAGCCCGAATGCTCGGCCCGCCTTGAGGAAAGTCGATCCTCATGTCGTCCTCGTCGTTTTGGTTTGCTCGTCTCGCTAATCCGGTGAGTTTAACTCACTAAACCTTGATTAGAGGGTTAATTATGCTTTATGGGTGCTTAGTTTATGTTAAGTGTTATTAGGTGGTTAGTTTAATTTATTTAAGTGTAGATTATAATAAGGTATTTTATTAACTTAAATTGTGTTTAATTTAAGGTTAAGTGAGTGGTTATATTAATACAAACTGTCATGTGACATAAAGGAATTTACTTTTGATTTATTTAAATATTTCGAAATTGTTTAATAATTTAATAATATTATATTATTCGAAATTATTAAAATATTATTATTTAATTATTTTCTAAATAAATTTAATTAATTATTAAATTCCGAAAATTTTGTCAGGACCCTAAATTCTCATAATTTCGTGCCGGTCGCTGCTGTGTAGTCAGATTTTGAAATTGATGATTGGATATTATAAATTGAGTGTGGATTGTGAAAAGTATGGATTTTATTTAGAAAATCCCAAGTGTCGAGTTTGGCATTGAAATTGGATTGTTAATGGTTAATATCGTAATTGGATTATGCGAGTGAAATGTAAAGTATCCAGGGATCGGTATCGAATTGTCGTGTGCTAGTTGAAAGGCTTGGGTCGCAGTAGTGGCTAGGCCGACTGGATCCTTATTCTGCTAGAAATGCCGTCAAGATAGTGACGTGGCTCGGGTCGCAGTAGTGGCTAGGCTAACTGGACCTTTGTACTTCTAGAAATGCCGTCAAGAGAGTGACGTGGCTCGGGTCGCAGTAGTGGCTAGGTCGACTGGACCTTTTCTCTTCTAGAAATGCCGTCAAGAGAGTGACGTGGCTCAGGTCGCAGTAGAGGCTAGGCCAACTGGACCCATGCTCCTTCAGGAATGCCGTCGATGTATTGACGAAGCCGCGCTCCAAGGTGGGGAGGCGATGCCTGGTTATATGCCAGTAGATAGCTGAACTGCGAGTAAGCTATGCCCTTGTTTGGCAGTGAATGACAATTAGAATGCATGTTGAGTGTTGTTGATGGGTCAGATTATGGGACGGAATTGTGCAGCATGGAATGGGACGTGTCATAATGATTTAGTCTTATAATCATGTCCCCCGTGGTTGTTGGTTATATGAAAGTGAATGCGTTCCGGTTGTTTAAGTTCCTCTTAGTGCTAACCTGCAGGAAGGAATTGAGGCGAGGTAAGTCTTCTGTGTGATGTGGCTAGGCCACCCGGGGTGTATTTTCTTTCTAATAGGGGTTTAGGGGGTTGATTTTGCTAAGACATCGTCTCATCCCGGTTGTGGGATTAAAATTTCAGGTCCCTGGTGGACGGAGCGACCAGATAGCTTTGGTTGGCATTGAGGAGTTGCAGAGGTGAAGTCATAAGATTGGAGAACGTGTCCGACTTGTAGGTCATAGGACAATTCCTTTTTGGGAGCCGATCTTTTGTAGACTTTTGGCCGTAGACCTCTGTTTGTAATTCTGTTGAATTATGAAAGTGTTATGTTGTGGTTTTGCTTCCTGCTTTTCTATCTCGTATTTTATTGTCAGGGGTTTTATAATACGTTTCGCTTGCGCATTAATAAATGAATGGGGTCGGCGACACTACCTAGGAATGTCGCATTTGCATGACCATGGTGGGATGTTGGCGCACTCGAGGTTCGGGGCGTGACAGCGCTTGTTTTGCATTGGCATTGCAGCCACATTGATCGAGTACTATGTATTGAGTCTTGCCTGTTTGTTGCTATCCATAGGCAATACAATGGCTTTTTGGAATCATACACTATTAAATTATGATGCTAGGTTCCCTCAATATCCTCCATTCGTTTAGATTTTTAGTTTAATAATGATGTTGAGTTACAAACATAGTTCTATAATTACTAAAATAGTAGCAGAGGCAAATTTTATAAGACTACACTACAATTATGATAGAGGGTTTAACTAAAGGTATTATGAGTGACAGACACAAATCGCCTTCTATTCATTTCCTATCAATAGTATCGCTTCTCTCCGTACTCTAGTAGTACTTGTGATCCAAGCCTTCTCTTTTTGTTTTCTCGGTCCTTGAAAATTTTAACTGTAGTCTCTTCAAAACAAGCTTATGTAGGATTACTCGTTCATAGTTTGATTTAATATACGGTTTGCACTAGTAGTGGACCAAATACCAATAATTTATTTTGTTGGTAATATTTATCATTTCGTCGTACTACTAATTGTCGTTGTCATTATTTTTGCCCTTATTATGCATTAGGAAAGAGTACATTGATGACAAGAAGATTTGGAAGTAAATTAATAAAGCAGTTTAATCTCATGGTAGATTCAGTTAAAGTTGACCAAGAAGCTATCATAAAGATAATTAACAAACACAAGAATAGAAATATCACATATGCACATTTTACGTGCATACAATCATGTATACTGATATGATTACTATCTTGGTGCATATGATCGAACATGAAGCTATTATGTCTATAAGAGTTTCTCCTCTAGATTGACAATAAATCCT
The DNA here is from genome assembly GCA_019915185.1 of Eucalyptus camaldulensis. NCBI lineage: Eukaryota > Viridiplantae > Streptophyta > Magnoliopsida > Myrtales > Myrtaceae > Eucalyptus > Eucalyptus camaldulensis. The sequence continues at coordinate 9,019,132 of JAHSVA010000013.1, read as the reverse complement.
AGAGAACAAATTATAAAATTAAACATTTTTAGATTCCTGTATATCTATACATCATTAAGTTTTTTGGCTATATAATACTCTTTTCAAGAATATGAAACATATTATCATAATCTTAAAGCTACCATTTAATTGCAAATTTCAAATCTTTGACATTGGAAGATAGCATTTGTTGTTTAATGCCACCTTGACACTACATATCTAGCTAGTCATATCGATTACAGTAATCTTGAAGATTGACCCTTCACACGAGTGTTTCGTACATTGGATTGGATGCATCATTTAACAATGATGCATGGAGAAGTGAGTCATTTTAAGTGAGAGATTTCAACATTCAAATGCAGAGTTTGTGATTGATTACACTGTGTAATCCATTCAACCCAAAGTACAAACAATCCAAACAAGACATTTGGTTCCCTTGTATACGGAAATAATAAATATATAGGCATGGAGCAAAAGTTGGCACTATCGAATAGCTGTCAAAGCTTGCAGAAATACCATGAAGATAGTTATCCACCCAGATAGAAGCCATGGGTCAATATCTTTCAGTCGATTCTATCTAACCCAATAGATAAATAGGTAACTTTCACTTCGCTTTTTCTCTTCAATGAATGCCCGCCTAGCAGAAAATGTTCATGGCAGGCATAAATTATAACTCTCCAAAAAGGGTGGAGCCTAAAAGCTTCAGTCAAAAAGCACATATGTGTAGCTTCTCACACTGATGCCTCCTGAGCTTCAAGCATTAGAGGTCCACCCACAAGAGCAACATGAACATTACCGCCGCACGTTCACAAACAGATGTTCATTCTGAATCTGAGATTTCATCTTCATGCTTGTCCAAGTATGCAGACCAGGGCCCGCTTTCTTGCAGCCAAAACACAAGCCATGCCCCTACTTGCTGTCGCAAAAAAAAAAAAATAAATAACTTGATTTCACTCCGGTGTTCCTATAATATGGCCATAACTAATGTGATGTTTTGATAGCTCTGTAGGGTAAAAGTAATAAGTACAATACTTGCATCATGCTAGAACACAGGCCGAACCAATACTTGTGTACCTCAAGAGGCTATGGTATGCATGTGAACCATGAATGCTCTACAATATCTTGATATACTAAATACCATGATAGCATCTATCATCATGAACATGTACGTACTAGTTCTCACTCAGTAACTCTGACCACCATAAGAAGATAATTTATTCTTTTTGTGTTTGCCTGGCCACTAAGATTCATCTTTTTCGCACTTTGGCCTCCCAGTTGGTCTACATTAATAGGAAAACCTACTACCTTAGTATTTTTCTTCTTCAATTAAAAAAAATACCCGTCTTTGAAGCATAAATTTGCACATTTCCAACCATCGAAACAAACATGAAACTGTCCATTAAGAGGCATGACCGCAATGTACCAACAACAATCATATTTGAACTTAACAGTAGGTTGTAAAAGTGGAAATTTAGTAAGGAGCATCAACAGGAATAATTCAATTCCACCACCTAGTCCATGAGATAAATTTGTTACTGGCACTAGCGATTTTATCAAACAATGATACAAAAAGGATAGACTATCGGCAACAATAAGTTTCCAAACATCCAAACTGCAAATGCACATGGTAAGAAGCTCCAAGAAAATAGTTTTCAGAGTACACAATTTATGGCATGGCAATGAATTGATCCTTAACTCGATTGTATGTCGGTGTAAAAAATTCTTAACAAGGGGGAACTGCAGTATGGGGAATGCTGCAAATCTTCTCATTCAGTGTAAGATAGAGTGCTAGATGTGTAATTTCACTGGGTTAGTGTTTTAGGAGGGAGAATGAGACAACTGAGCAAAGTGTTCTCACAAAATAGAAGCAAAAGTGGCGCTACTAACCCATTAGGGTCATCAAATGCACATTTCTTAACATACATAAAAGTACAAGGCTCCTAACTGTGAAGATATGTAGGAACTTTTGAAGTTATAATAAGTCAGAAAGTAAAACATCCTATAAAATTGCAGCATGAAATGGCATGTAAATGCGCATAGGAGGAAAAACTAAGTTGCTACTCCTCGTGCTGATGAGTAGAGCAAATACTAACAAATGGGAAGAACAAAAGAACAAACGTCTATACGAGAGGTTGAAACGCTCTTTCTTTGGAAAGCCCAGAACAGGTCCAGACTAATTGACAAGTTCATTGGGTTACCAATTGACAGTACACCTGGTCACTTGTTCAATAGGGTAAATAACACCAGTTCTTGACCGCTACTGTTTCTGCTATGAAACCAGACTCGAACGAAAAGCACAATATCCTCATTTTTTCTTTTCATTTTGCCAGTAATGTCCTAAATAGTGAATTGACATGTATTGGAACACATAGAACTCAGGAGCATCCCATACTTATCACAAGTAAGGAATCAAAATGCAAGCTTTGGATGCACAAGTTACCTTCAGTTGGTACAATTCCCAGTTTATTGCACAAGTGGGTGCACAAATGGAAGGTCATGGCCTGCAAGATCATCATCCAGGCATCTCCCAAGTTTTCACGAGCACATTCATCTTATTTAGCAGCATAACAATTTGATGTTTCTGTTTACAACAGAATATATTAGCCACATCTGCAAAGAAGGCTTTAAAATATGATATGCCAGGCTCTTACCTTATATAGAGCCAAATCCACACAATAGTAATTAGGAGGGATGCACAACAAGATCGCTTCCAAAGGCCTTCTTTGCTTCACATTGCTTGAATCATTCACAAATCACCTCACCACTGCTATACCAATTGTAACATCTAAAAAAGACTATTTGGAAGGAGGTATAATCTGTAAATCCAATTTCATGATTTCATTAGATGAAGCCAATTCAGAGGCATCCTATAGATTCATACAAAGAAATGAAGCAATTGTACTCTGCACATGTAGATCTCTGGAGAAAATTGTAGTTTCAGATTAAAGGTATATAACTCATGGAAGGACAGTGAAATGGGAACATATCTGGTGGATGGTAAAATAGACATAGGAGGAAATTGTGGCAATAAATTCATATCAAGGTTTTTTTTTTTTTAATAGTAAACAAGGCATCTTGGCAGCTTCCTTGAAACTGTAATGACTAAATTATTTCCTAATCTAGAGAAATGAGATACTGCTTTTCCATACATAATGATCATAAACTAAACAGAAAGCCCGATCCAACAAGATCAACCAACTTAAGTTCCAATTACATTGTCAAGTAATCAACCTGAGATCAAATATGAAACACTAGAATGTTAGGAAAAGGGTAAGTGAAAAATCACTGACCACAAAACCCAGAAGACAACACCCTACCCCTAAAAGGTTTCCTTTTCTTTTTTTCTCCTTCTCGCATTATAGTCTCAAAGTTCTGGCTAATCATGCAAGGAAATGAAAAATATTTGTAAAATTTTATGGTAATAGGAAAATGGATAGTAAGATCTACAGAGAAACTCAAATAATTGATGAGTTGGGTAACACCAAAAGCACAAGCTTTCAAGTAAAGGATTGCAATGTTCTCACAAACCAATTTTGAACTGAGGCAATCATACTCAAACTCTTGTTATGCATACAAAGATATCGAGAATTTTGCATTTGGTACACATATCAGCCATGAGGACCAGACTTGAAAGGAGGGAAGAAGCAATCACTTCAAACAACAGATAACAGTAATGTTTTGTCCCATGATTCATATTTCTCCCACAGAGATGGCATGTGTAAGAACACTTATGCATGGAAAACTAGATATACCATTCAGATGAAGAATCTACAATAAAAGAGCAATAAACAACACATTCAGGTAAGTTTTGGTGCCGCGATCTCTCTGTATAGGTTGGTTTAAGCTCAATATATTTATTATTCTCACAGAAAAAAAAAAAAAAAAAAAACACATTCAGGTAAGACTTCTATGTAAGAGCAAGATTCCATTACATTTCGCATTTCTAATTCCTTTGCTAATACCTATGTTCCATCTGTTCAAATTCCTCCACCACTGTCCTTTGTAGATATTCACTGTCCCTAAATCCTCCAAATTGTAGTAATTCTCCAGCGCAATAACGTATGTAAGACATCTTGCTGACGTGACTGACAAAACATATCAAGGTAGAAAGGCGTAAGAAATTACAATTAATCTTTCAAAAATTGAGAACCTTCCAATCTAATGAGAAATGACAATCAACCCGTTAATTTTAACCCTTGTTTTCATGTGGATAGCTAAAATAGTGCTGGACCAACAACAACTACGGTTGACACCAACAGGCCACCCTACCTTGAGTCAACCTTATCTAATTGAAGTGCTCTAAGTATTTATGGGGATGGTAGCAAAATGACATGAAATGAAGAACTAACCCACAAACCAGGAGTCATTTACAATCGCATATCATTAGTTTAGCAACTAATTCAATCACATTGGATTAAAGCAGATCCAGCTGCTAGAAAAACAATACCAGGTTGACAGCATATCATTTTGCATTTAAAGAATGACCAATTCCATTAAACCACCGTATTAGAATTCTCTGGCACACAAATGGATAGCACAATGCAATGAAGGCCTACCAAAATAGCTGCTAGAGTATATGAAGGCAATACTAAACTGAACATACTTCGCAGTATCCAAAGAATACTAAGCTGACGAACTTTCTCTCTTCAAAGCAATTATAAGGAGACTGTCCACAACCTCTGCCAATTGAAGCGATGAAGCACCACCTTCGAGTCCTTTGTGACCGTCGCCAGCCAACACTTCTCTAGTTTCCACTCTGTCATCTTCACCTACCAATCAGAAATCAAGCAAACTTCACAAAACCAATTCGGACCAATCAAGTTGACTGTCCATTAGGTCACAAAAGAACACTGGGAGCTAAACCTGAGAAGCCAGTGGTTTTTCAAACTGAAGCTGAAATGGAAGCACAACACGCTGTGGTCCTTTGCCAGTTTCCATAGCTAAAGCTCTATGAGCAGTTGAAAACACAACACCAACATTATAACAAATCACAGGGATGCAAGCTGAAAAAGGCCTTGTGAAGGTTAGAGTTCAAAGAACCCAAAGGAAACGTGGCCTGACAACATGCAAATAGCTTTTACCATTCCAAGGATGCATTGTCAGGGTTCGGAGAAGTTCAAGAAATGTGGAGCTCCTCATCCTTCTATGATTTCAATTTCTTTTAGAAGTGCCTTCTGAAAGCTCTCTGGGATGTTACAGCATTTACATCAACCAGTGGAATGATAATCGAATCCTGCCAGTGAGTCAAACAAAATCAATCTAGTAACTAACATCAATGAACTGCTAATAATACTCCAAAGTTTATGAAACTGTGTTTGTCAGACTTGATATTCTTTTTGAACTCTTTGGATCCAACTAATGGGGCTTCTAACGTCATCAACCACAAAAGCTTTGATCAAATTAGCATAGTGTAGTCAACTCAAGATGCTTTCTTTTGTGGGACATACTAAGACTCTTTTCCTTATCATTATGTGCTAATGATGTGTCAGAATTAATGTAAGACAGTTTTCAAGTGGCATATAGGATACTGAAAAGTTTTCTCAGGAAACCTAAGGAAATGCTTCATGTGTTTTTCTTTTAAGCAAGTGCACTAACAAGAGCTTATGCACAATATAAGCAATCATTTCATAGCACAGCAGATTATGTCAAAAGATATTCTAGTTAATGTCTTGCCTGACTCAATAGTTCAGGTATATGACAGATGGCTTTACCCACTCAACAAACATCAAGATGCATTCTTTGGGAGGCTTGGAGTAGGTATACCCTGGATTCAAACTAAATGAACATGGATACATGGTCAAAAATTCGAATTGTAATTTTCTCAATTGAGATGTTTTTGCTTCTACCCTGTTTGCTAGTTCACTCATTACCACACCACTAGGCGAAGAGCTTGTGCTTGCATTAAACACTTTTAAATTAATATGATTATCTTAATCTCCTAATGAAGACATTTTTTTGAGATAAAACAGGTAGAACACAATGGTTGGACAAATCCCAAGTCAGAAGCATATGCATACTAAGGGATGCCATATCAACATGCTTCTTTTGCATTGTAAATTAACTCTTAAGTGTACTTAGAAATATGCAGTCATGAACTGCGTGCTAAGCGTAGAGCAAATTAAAACTTCACATTAGAGGATTGCCATATAGGGTCCTTCATTTAGCATTTTCTTCGACCTATACAATGACTTTTGGCATGCTATCAAAAACCTATACACATCAGTTTTAGCATTTAGGATGAAGGATCTTACTCGAAAACTAATGTCAAATGATGCGCTTCGAAAGCCTTATCATCTATTTCCGCTACTGACATGATAAGCATAACCATTTTGCCAAAGCACACATTAACTTCCATGAACATCTCCCCCCGGATTCCTTAAATTCAAGTAAGAAAACAATGGTGACACTATCAACCAGGAAATAATAATGACAAGATCATAAATCTTGAAAGATATTGCAAGTGGGAAATTGAAATTGAAATTGAAATTGGATAGTAGATCTCAAAAGAGCATTGGTCGATTACCTACTTTATGTACCTTCATTAGAAAATGTGGATCCCTCATCCGAGTCATCCGATCCTTCATCCGAGTCCAAGTCATCTGATCCCCCATCCGAGTCGTTCGATCCCTCATCCGAGTCGTCCGATATCCCATCCAAGTTCGAGTCGTTCGATCCCCCATCCGAGTCGTCCGATCTCTCATCCGAGTCGTCCATATAATATGGATATGGTACGCTACATGTGCCATTTGTAATCTCGTAATATCGATAAATCCGCGTTCCAGATAATTCTGGAATTGTTTTAAGTGACTTGCATCCAATGATATTAAGTTCTTTCAAAAACTCCAACATATCGAGGCCCTGAATTTCGACCAAGTTTGCACATTCTTTAGCCTTTAATATCTCCATACTCTTGGATTTTGGAAGCAGTAGCCTCTCAATTGAAGTGCACCTAGAGATATCCAGTTTTTCCAAGGACTCTAACCTATCGAGGCATTGAATTTCGGCTAAGTTTTTGCAACCTCTAGCATCTAAGTTCTTCAGCCTCCTAGATTTTGGAAGGCATAGCCTTTCCATTGAAGTGCGCCAGATATTTAGCCATTCCAAATACTCTAACCCATCGAGGTCTTGAATTTCGTTTAAGTTTTCGCATCCTCCAGCATCTAACTCCTTCAACCTCCCAGATTTTGGAAGGTACAGGCTTTTTATCGAAGTGCAACATTTGATATCTAGCTTTTCCAAATACTCCGACCTATCAAGGCCTTGAATTTCAACTATTTTTTTTGCATTCACGAGCTTGTAATTCCTCTAGCCTCCCAAATTTTGGAAGGTACAGCCTTTCCATTGAAGTGCACAAATTGATATCTAGCATTTCCAAATACTCCAATCTATCGAGGCCTTGAATTTCAGCTAATTTTTTGCATCCACTAGCTTGTAATTCCTTCAGCCTCTCAGATTTTGGAAGGTATAGCATTTCCATTGAAGTGCATCCTTCGATATCTAGCTTTTCCAAATACTTCAATCTATCGAGGCCTTGAATTTCAGCTAATTTTTTGCATCCACTAGCTTGTAATTCCTTCAGCCTCTCAGATTTTGGAAGATCTAGCCTTTTAATTGAAGTGCACCCTTCAATATATAGCTTTTCCAAATACTCCAACCTATCGAGGCCTTGAATTTCGGCTAAGTTTTTGCAGCCTCTAGCATCTAATTTCTTCAGCCTCCCAGATTTTGGAAGGCATAGCCTTTCCATTGAAGTGAGCCAGATATTTAGCCATTCCAAATACTCTAACTCATCGAGGTCTTGAATTTCGGCTAAGTTTTTGCATCCTCCAGCATCTAACTCATTCAAACTCCCAGATTTTGGAAGGTACAGGCTTTTCATCAAAGTGCAACATTTGATATCTAGCTTTTCCAAATACTCTGACCTATCGAGGCCTTGAATTTCAGCTAATTTTTTGCATTCATGAGCTCGTAATTGCTTCAGCCTCCCAAATTTTGGAAGGTACAACCTTTCCATTGAAGTGCAAAAATTGATATCTAGCATTTCCAAATACTCCAATCTATCGAGGCCTTGAATTTCAGCTAATTTTTTGCATCCACTAGCTTTTAATTTCTTCAGCCTCTTAGATTTTGGAAGGTATAGCCTTTCCATTGAAGTGCATTCTTCGATATTTAGCCTTTCCAAATAATCCAACCCTTCAAGGCCTTGAATTTCAGCCAAGTTTTTACAACCTCTAGCATTGAATTTCTTCAACATCCCGGATTTTTGAAGGTCTACCCTTTTAATTGAAGTGCACCCTTCAATATCTAGCTTTTCCAAATACTCCAACCTATCGAGGCCTTGAATTTCGGCTAATTTCTTGCAGTAACCAGCCACAAATTCCTTCAAAGCCCCCAACTTTGGAAGGTCCAACCATTCGATTGAATTCCAGCCTTCAATAGTCAAGCTTTCCAAATATATCAATTTGTCAATACCTTGAACTTCAGGTAGATTCCCGCAATATTTGACAATTAATTCCCTTAGATGGATAAACTGCGAAACGTCCAGTGTTTTAATAGATTCACACGTGTTGACTTCCAAGAATTCCAACTTGAAGGGCGTGTTTAGGGATTGTGGTGATTTCGATTCTTCAATGTCCATAGGTTGGGAGCATTGTGAACTCTTTAATTGCATTGATGGAAGCTCCTGGATGCACTGGAGAGATCCGCATTCCCAAAGTCGTAGTTCCTTGAGATGGGCTAGGTGGGAAAGCGAAGGCAATTTGTGGCTTTGACAGGTGACGTCCAAATCTATTAAGCCAGAAGGAAGGTCCGGCAGCGATTGGAGATCAAAGCAGGAATGAAAATTAAGGATTCGTAGGGAAGAAAGATTACGAATGCTTTTGGCCATTATCCCTTTCAAATTGAAGCAACAGTAAGCACTTAACTCTCGAAGCTTTCTGAGCCTCCCAATACTTTTGGGTAATTCCTCTATACTACTCCTAGAAATATCTAGAATCTCTAGATTCTCCAAATACCCTATGCTATCTGGTAATGCAGAAAGGGATTTAGTCTCCCATAGAAAGAGTTGTTGCAGTTCTTTTAATTTACCTATTTCTGTTGGAAGCTTCGTGAGGCTGCTACAATCGCGCAACTCCAAGCGAAGGAGGGCTCCCATTTCTCCAATTGAAGCGTCGATTCGCTTTAGTCTAGAACAACCATTGAGGATGAGAACCTCTAACTCCTTGAAAGCTGAGAGGAAGTTCGTATCTTCCAAGAAATAACAATTTGAAAGGTCGAGATATTTGAGCTTCTTTGCCATCTGGTAAAAAATAATAATAATGATTGTCGAGGGGTGAGTCCAATGGTTATGATTCAAAAGAAAGCATAAAGGGGATTAAAAAAAGACTTTGGTTCTTACCTTGAAAAAACTCCATCCTTCCCATTTCTCATTTATCTTACCAAATGGCAATTCGATAACAGCTAATTTCTCTACATGAAAATTGTTTACTTCAAAATTCATGGGACATTTTTGCCATTGAAGCCATCTTAACTCCTCCATCGAATCCTCAAAATCTCCACTGAGATGTGCCCCTTTCATGTAAAGGAATCTTAGATTTGTCAAGTTTTTGAATTGTTTTGCTGTGTAAATATCGCCATCTTGCTTGGCTGTTTTGCTGGAGCCTTCTAAGTTGGCTTTACTCAAATCAATGGCCTCCATCTTGTCCGTTCCCTATAAGCAAGAATCAACGTTTATTAATACTAAATCCAACTGAAGTAATAGAAAATTATTCGTTCATATTGCGATTGACGTGCATTCATGTGTTCAAGAGACCAGCAATGTGAAGATATGAATTTTCTTTTTATGCCAATAAACAATATTTATAAAAGCTAACAAAGTGAAGGATGCCAACTTCCATTTTGAAATTTGACCATATGCATTCAGATCTTAAAAAAAATTATGATGTTGTGGCTAATAGAGAGTAAAAAATTGACAACCTATAATCTTCTTCTTTCTGGTACTGTGGCTTCATTACCATACTAGTTAAGACATGCGTGCAATGCAGGGAAATTAATCAAATTGCAATGTGCAAAATCAAAGTTGATTTGATCAATTTTAATATATATATATATATATATTTCTATAACTTTCATATTAATTTCGTGTACATTACGTGATTGTGCTACTTACGTGATTAATAAAAAAAAAATAACAAGTACTTTTATTTTCCACTGGAGTAAATCGAATTACAAGAAACTGGATATTGTGACAGTAGTTATACTAGTATATTATGTACTTATTTTTTTACTGGTCGTAACTTGAAATATTATTAATTATTTATTTTCTAATCATAAGTAACTAAGACAATAATATTAGTTATGTTAATATTCTCTACAACTTATTATTTTATCATAAATTTTAGTTTAGCTATAGATTACAATTTGGTATAATCATAATCATAAATAGATGGGTTAATCAAGTATAATAAATATAATAAACAGACCCTAATAACTTTGATGTACGTTAAAAAGATTGACCGTTGAAAGTGCAAGCATTTTTTAAATGTGACAATTGAAGCTGTTCTTGGCTACATGAATAGTTTTTCCTTGGACCCCCAGGAATACTATTCCTGATTGTGAGAGAATAGTAATTTCTAACCTATTTTTGAACAAAATAATTTTTTCATCAGAATAAATTGGAAATAGAATAGTTATTCCTAAGAACCAAATGTGCAGCAAGATTTCACAAGCCAAACGAAAAAATCACTTATGCATGAGTAGTCAAGAAATAATACAGAAAGTTCATGGATTTCCACGTCAGTTTCTTTGAACCAGAAATTTTGTTATTGCACTGCGGAGTGTTGTGGAAGATTTTAATAAATACTCATAGGTAAACGATCTAATAATTTGAAGGAACTGGATCTCCGTACCAAAAAGGAATCCAAGAGAAGATTAATTATAAAAAAAAAATAAGTAAGGAATCTTCAACAGAAGTAATCCACTCGCATCAGTCATTTCCCCCATAAACTTCCCTCTCAAAATATCGAGACACCCTATCTATCTTCAAGATTTCTTTGTGTGGCGTGTAAATTTTTTGACCTTCAGAAATTGATAGCTAGAGCTTGGACGAATCCCAAAAATAAGCACAACCTTTTGTACTTAGGACAGAAGTAACAAAACCTTTCAAACGTCTATGAAGGCTAACCTTCAGCATCTACGATAAAAATAACATAACCTTTCAAACAAAATAAAAATAACCCAACTGTTAAACTGTAGAATAAAAGTGACACTTGTTACAAATTTCATCCATTATCATCATTAAATCGCCATGGTTACCCTACATTACTCACTATGCCAACACATACAGTGAGCCATGTCAACCCAGACTAAAAAAGATGTGTTTGATCTTACTATCTTGTTAGCAAACTTTGTTTATAATCTTTGTTACAAAATTCCCGGCTTTATGTAAATAAATAAAAAAATTGTGGTCGTGATTAACGTCGCTCATTGTGCATTCTCTGCACAGTGAGCTATGTAGGATGGCGTGAGGGTCAATTTTTTCCCATGAGCGAAGGATGAGTTTGAAAGGTAATGATATTTTCATCCCACATTTAGAAACTGAGCTTCTTTTTAGGATTTTGTCAACTTGTATTATCTTTATCCACGTGCCAAAAGTTGTACCTTTTTTTATTGGACTGTGTAATCAATAGTTGTACTTTTCTATAAGTTTTAGAATTTAATTACACTTTAGAAAAATTTATAATTAAATTGTATTTTCATGATAAATTTTAAAACTTTCATTAAACTTATCTCAATCTTTTTCATAAATGTTTCAACAAAGAAGAGCATTGCATGACTATCACGTGGCTTTGTCATGTTAAGGGACATTTTTGACAAGAGATCTTTCTATAGTGTAACTTTTAGGTGCAACTCTCAAGAAGAAGAATGTGAGGGAAATTCTTCATTTCCTTGGTCAATCTCAAGTGACTATCACTTGAAAATTACTTTAAAATGGTTGTCAAATGGTTCAGTATTTTCTCAAGAGACTTTGGAAGCTGAAAGTCCCTTAGGAATGCCGAATCAAATGCACCCTTCATCCCAAAAGGCAGTAGTACTTTTCCAAAATAAAGAAGGATATTTGGCATTTGTTTTTCGATTGGCAGTGATGCATATTGTGGTTGTTTTCATATATTGTTATATATATATATATATATGAAAATAAATATGGATATTTTCATTCCATGTCGGAATAAACTAGAAAGAACTTCATTTTTATCAAAAGCACTAAGATTTCAACTTGTCATAGAACCATGGATGAAGAGCAAAATGGAATCATGCAAAAGTACTGGAATAAATATATAAAAATGTACCTTCTTAGTTGTAAAATTTAGCTATACCAATATAAAAGATACGGCATATTCATTTTTCTTTTAGTTTTTTTTTAGACACGTTTTTCTTTTAGTTAGTTTAGTTTATTTTATCATGGAGTCCGAAACATAATAAATAGACATTGGCTTTGAATTTGTTCATATATCAATTGGCTACGTAGGTCGCATGTTGAGATTGCAAATCAATGCTAGTCTTTTTAGCAACAACTTGAGTCAAACCAAATGATGATAAAAAGTAGCAGAGTCATAATAGTGATTAATTTCACAAATACAAATACAAGCACATAATTATACAATATAGAGTTTTAGAGTATTTATCTCTTTGGTTATTTACATAGAAAATGCAAAAAAAAAATTATCTTTCTAATGGTCATTGCGTAAAATATACTTAGGCTTTGTTTGATAATGTGCTAAACAATTTGATAACATGCCAAACAATGTCTAATTCTATTCTTTTCTTCCTTGGAACAAAAAAAGAACAGAAATCCATTTAGTAAATTTTTCTTCTGCTCTTTTTCTTTTGCTTCTTCTTCCTTTAGCCAATTGCCGACCTTGGCAATGGCCGGCGACCTCACTGGCCCTCGGCAAGGCCGAGCCTCGTCGGCCTAGGCCTTGCCATGGCCAAGTGAGGCTTGACCTCACTAGATCTAGGTGAGGTCGACCTTGTCTAGCCAAGCGAGGCCGAGCTAGCCGAGCCATGGCAAGGCTCGACCTTGCCCGGGCAGGCTAAGCCTCTTTGCCTTGTCGGGGGTTGACGAGGCTCCTCCAAGGCCGGCAATGTCATGGCCCTCGTTTGGCCATTCGCCGACTTTGGCGATCGGCTAGACGACGGAGAAGAATGAAAGAAAAGAAAAAAAAAAGAAAAAATTAATAAATTTACGAAATAAGTAAAAGAAAATGATTTGGACTAAAATTTTTTAGGATAGTACCAAACGCATTTCTATCCATGAATGAAAATTTTGAGAGTAGCATTAAATGCATTTCTATCTAAAAAATTTGTCTAAGGAACAAAATAAAAAATAAAATAAAAACCATGTCTATTTCTATTTTCGGGAATAGAATAGTTACCATATAAAAACATTTCTATTCCTGATAACAATTTTTATTCAAAAACAATTTTTTTATTTATTTATGTTCCCTCGATGAGTTTATGAGCAATTAAAGGTGTTTGGTAACTACACATAATTTCTACTCTCGAAACATTGGTTCGCTCCCAAATATTTTTGTAACTTAGAATTTCTTTTAATTTATTAATAATGTTATTACATTTTTCTCTTTTTTCTTCTTTTCTTTTTTATTTTTCCTCTTCTTGCTCTTAACTAGTTGTCAAGCTCGGGGGAGCCTCACTAGCGAGGTTTCGAGGGGCCTTGCCAATGATTGGCGAGCTCGGGGCAACCTCGTTAGGCCTTGTTTGACCAATTGTCAACCATCGGCAAGGCCGGCAACCGGCTAGCGAAAGAAAAGGAGGAAGAAAAAGAAGAAAAGAAAAGAACATAAGCTTATTTTTTGAGTTGTTCTTGAGAACAAATAAGTTTTTTTTTTTTTCTTACTTCTATTCGAATTTATTTCTGGAAATAAATTTGTTCTTGGGAACGAAAACCTACACAAACAGATTTCTATTCTATTTCTATTCCGAGAAAAAAAAATAGAGAAACAGGAATATTATCAAATGCACCCTTAATCACACACACACATATAAGGAATTTTTGTTCCTCGCTAATTCGGTAAAGTTTTAAATCAGATCTTGTCCTATGAATATTGTCAAATGGAATTCCTAACGTAATATTACATCAAATAAGTTTCCCTTCCATTCTCCATTATAAAATAGCAACTAAAATTTCATGAGAAATGCGGGCATCGTTAGTCCATTATATCGATTCTAACATATATAATTTACATATCCTGAGTAGTTATGGTTCACAGCAGCATAGTCAAGGACGCAACTGAAACAATATAGAAACTCAGGAATTTTGTCAATATAGAATACCCCTATCTATCTAAAAAGTTTGAAAGTACCTCATTCTTGGAGATAACTTCGTAATATAAACTTGTTTAAGAAATATCTCAGATAAGTTGCGATACCTTACTAAGAGAGTACTAAGAGAGAGCAACTCCCTGCTTTCTAATCATGTCAACGAAATGACACGAGGATACTAATATTAGAAGATTCTATGTTCACAAGAGCAAGCACTCGTAGAGGACTGACACTAATTAGAACATGGACTAAGGAATAAAATAAGAGAAACTGTCACCTCATTTTTCTTGAGCACTTTCAAGGCTTCCTCGGAGTCCCATAACCTGCTACGATGCCCAGGTTGTTTCTCGTTTTCTTCTCGAACGATTGTTTGACCAAGATCTCTCAATTGGTCATGCATTATGAGCTCATAATTATCTCCAATTTTTATTAATGACCTAAGTCTCAATTCTTCAATATTCGTCCCAGGAAAATACTTACAAGCATTCCACATGTAGGATGCGATTCTCTTGTCAGTACCAATGAAAAAGCAAGCAACATCCAAAAATATTTGTTTTTGTCCATAGTCTAATGTTGAAAAACTTATTCTCAATTTTTCTTGCACTTGCATAGGAGGGACTTCTTTTAACTTCTCTACTATATCTCTCCATTCTATTGAGTTTTTTCCGTAAAATAATGAACCTAAAACCTCAAGGGACAATGGAAGCCCTCCGGTGGTGGATACAACTTCACAAGTGAGGTCCTTAAATTCACTTGGAGGAGAGTCCTTTCGAAACGCGTGTTTACTGAACAGAATCAAAGACTGATCATAATCCATTACCATATGTTCATAGTTGTGGTCCACCCCAGATTCTTTAAGAACTCCCTCATTTCTAGTAGTAATAATGATCCTACTTCCCGAAGAAAACCAATCATGATTACCAGCCAAACGCTGCACCTGAACGACATTATCCACATCATCAAGAAGAACAAGGACCTTTTTACCTTTAAACTTGGAGGAGATGAACTTAATCCCTGCATCCTCATTACGAACTTCATCTTTTAGCTTCAATATATCGTAGATTAACTGATTCTGTAAATAAGGTACGCCATTATGCTTCCATGATTCCCTTATATCAGCAATGAAGCTACGATGCTCAAATTGATCGGAGAGCTTGTTGTAGATGGCTTTAGCAAGAGTAGTCTTACCAATGCCTCCCATTCCGTGGATGCCAACAAATAGGGTGTCATGAGATTTATTATCCACAAATTCCATAACCTTCTTCACATGAACATCAATTCCGACCAAATTCTTTGAAATGTCCAATTCAAACTTTTTCTTCAGTTCGTCCAACACTTTTCGGACGATCAATTTCACCAACTCTACTTCAGACCTGTCAAATGTGACATGAGTTCAAGTATGTAGCAACAATAATTTTATATTGTTTATCTAGAGAGAACATAATAAATCTGGGGATAGATTGAAAAACTCTAAATATCATTGTTGTCATACCTCTATATATTATGATATATGCTAAGTCTAAAGTGTGGTTGCTTCAAATGGGGTGCCCAATTTCGCTGTTACTCCAACATAATTTATCAAGCTAGGAAAAACTTGAGGGCATCACTTATGAATCTTAAATATTGTATATATTATGGATTTGAACCAAATTTTAAACTGGTTTTTTATTAAAGATATTAGGGATGATGTGGATGTGACTTTAAAAATTGTTTGGAGCGTTTGAATAAGCAAAAACCCTATAAGCCAGCCCAATATGAGAGTTAGCTATCAATCAATAAACAAGTCATAACTTTTGATGCAAGATGAATTCAGGTCCCGTAACACCAATCTAAAATGTTGTTCAGATTGTGATATTGTGAACTACTTGAATGCAATTGAAGGGTTTTCTTCTTGTTTGCGCAATTCTAAAGGCTTGCAAGTTTAACTTGTGTTGTGAATTTAGAATCATTCTAGATAGGTGCTCTTATCAGTTTTCATTGCCTTTAGGGATGATTACAAGTTGTACTTTATTTTCCTTTTGAGTATCTATGTTCTATGACTTTAATGATCTAGTATTGAGTTTATAGGGAAGCAGAAGAATAATTTTTACCCAAAAAAAGAACACTACTTCAATATTTGCAAATGCATGAGATAGAAATTACTTGTTGAAGATAGGAAATGCTTAGAAAATTATTTAAACAGACATATAATAAAAATAATCATTTTTTTTTTTGCCATCATCTTATATAACCAATGAAACATTTCTTTTGTACAATAATTTTAATAATAACTAATCAACGATGTCAATGATTTAATAAATGTAACTTGGGAAGATAAAGAATTATAGCAAAGCTTGGACGCTACCATCTTATGAGCTTTAATAAAAATCGCCAATGAGTTGTACTATTAATCTCAAATAAATATGTAATTAGAAAAGTTTGTGACGAAGATTAACGTAACGCACCCTATAATTAGATTGGTCAATATCATCAAAGCAATAAAATTTATTCAAGTGAATGGGGTGTAAGAGTAAAAAATATTTTGATATAAGAGTAAATTCATTAAAGCGAAATTTTTTTTACCATCATCTTATACTCTTACAAAATCTTTTGAGATAAGAGAAAAAATTCATTCAAAAAATCTTATTATTCAATTGAATGGGATCATAACAATAAAATTAATAATTAGATTGGTCAATATGGTTAAAGCAGAAAACTATAAAAGAAAGAATAACTTATAGAATTCATGCACCGGAGGATCTTACTGCCAGCAAGATCTTACAGTTTATATATATAAAAAGAACGTAAAATGAAGCAGGTGAGAATAATAAAACCAACATACCCAATGAAGAAAACAGAATAATTAGAACAGCCAGTAAACACCCCCACATATTAAAAGAAATTAGAGAATGTTTCGGCGAGAAATTTTACCCTTTGCCTTCGTATCCTTCCAAGGTGCTGACTTCAAGGAGTGCTTTCTTCCATTTCTCCATGGTCATTGCGTCAAAAGAAGACCTCCCAAGCAAACGCTTCTCACGCCTATGGAATGCCTTTCCAAAACTCCCGATTTGATGTCCCACGTCAGCTGGTTTCACTTTGTAGAATATAGGCAACACCATCTGCCCATTCTTATTCTTGCGCTCCATTATTTGAACCAGTTCATCTAGGCACCAACTACTTGTACCATAATTCTCTGAGAAAATGGGGATTAGAATCTTACTGCTCGTGATGGCTTTCATAAGCACTGGTCTGATGTCCTCGCCATGGCTGAGCTCATCATCGTCTTTGAAAGCATCAATTCCAGCATCAATGAGCCCTTTATAGAGGTGATCGGTGAAGCCATCTCGAGTATCTGGGCCTCTAAAACTCAAGAATGCCTCATAGCAGTTTCCAATCAACGAACTAGATGCACCGTTGTTCGCTTTTGTCAGGGACGGACTGGATCCATCAGAATTAGTTTCCGTTGGTGCAGCCATCGAACTAGATGCACCATTGTTAGCTTCTGTCGGAGACGGACTGGATCCGTCGGAATTAGTTTCCGTTGGTGCAGCCATCGAACCAGATGCACCAGTATCAACATCTTCTGCATTTCTATGCGCACTAGTTCTCTTCTTACTGAGAAAATTGAACGCGAGCACCGAGAGAAGGACCGGTGCCACAAGCACGGCGAAAGAATGCCCAAAAATGGGACGATGCATTTCGTCTTCGCTTTGACTTTGCCCCTGATTTTCACTTTCAAGTGTGGTAGAGAAAAAAAAATCGGAATGCCTTTCAGGAAACAGGATATGCGTTCTTGTTGCCCATTCTCTTTGCGGTTTGATTTATATAATCAAACCAGTTGGCAACAAGAATCGCACCCCAAAGTCAAACTTGTCAGGCTACATATAAATTCGGAATTCATTTACTGGGAACCACAACCACATGCTTGGAGTCGTTGCCTTCACAATACTCAAGGGAATCCGAATATTAATAATAGACAGGCTGTTCAAATATCAATACAGTGCAGAGATAGAGAGACTTGAGAGCGGAACATGGATCTGCGGGAGAAGATGAAAAGTGGAGAAAGACAGAGTGGAAGATTCCTACGGACCAATCATTTCCAGAGATGTGCTCAGAATAGATAAATATACACAGAGCGTCGAAAAAGTGATGTTGGGCACACCGAGTCCGGTGCCTAAATGTTTTTGACCCTTTAAAAAATCAAATTCATTTCTTTCGATAATCCAAATAAAGCACATCTTTGTGTGCCCTTTTTTGCTAGCGGATTGAATAAGCGAACTATTCTAGGTGGACTAATTCCTAATTTTTTTGATAAAACACAATTTCATTTTGAATATAATTTTTCATGTCACTTTGATGATGTGGATCTTTTTTTTTTTTTGTTGTAGAAATGCCACATCAAACAACTAATAATGTTTTTGAACATAAGCTTAATAAGGTAAATTTGAGATTGGTCAGTGATTTTTTTAGATAAAAAGATGTTTAGGTTGGGATTAGACAAAAAGTTTAGGATTTTTTAAGACCAAAAAAAAAAATCAAGGGCAGAGTTAAGACTAGATCCAAGGTCGAGGATTTTTTTTTTTTTTAGATAAGAAAGTTCGAGATATAATTAAAACTAGATTTAAAAGTTGAGAGTTTTTAGGACATTAGGCCTATATAAAAAGAGGGAAGAGAAAATTGAGGAGTTTCACCCGTTTAATCATTCAGGGACAGATTTGCAATTAATAGCATATAATTTTATTTTTATCTCTTTTCCCCATGGCTCGGTTCCATCGGTCCTTGATTAATGTGAGACTGTCGCTCTTCTCTACCAAATTTGTCCATTTCTTATTTGGAGTGAGTGGCTGGGCCTATCACTCCACTTAATTGTCAAGTTACCGACTATTTTTTTTTTTTTTAAATATTGACTTATTGATTTTGTTTAGCCCCAAAGCTAAATAAGTAAATCAAAATTTACAATTTTTTGCAACAAATGTTTTTCCTAAGTTAGGTCTTGTGGTTTGATTTATATAATGAAACCAGTTGACAATCACAATCATCTCAATAAGTCAATCTTGTCAAGCTACATATAAATTAGTTATCATTCACTGGGAACCGCAACCATGTGCTTGGAGTCGTTGACTTCACGTGGCTCAAATCTCGATGCTCAAGGGAAGCCGAATATTAATAATAGACAGGCTGTTCAAATATCAATACAGTGCATAGAGAGAGAGACTTGAGAGCGGAAGATGGACCAGCGGGAGAAGATGAAAAGTGGAGAAAGACAGAGTCGAAGATTCCTACGGTCCAATCATTTCCAAAGATGTGCTCAGAATAGATAAATATATACAGAGTGTCGAAAAGGTGATGTTGGGCACGCCGAGTCCAGTGCCTAAATGTAAGCACATATTGTGTGCCCTTTTTTGCAAGCGAATTGAATAAGCGGACTATTTTAGGTGACCAATTCCTATTTTTTTTTTTTTTATCAAACACAATTTCATTTTGGATATATTTTTTCATGTCACTTTGATGATGTGGATCTTTTTCTGTTATAGAAATGCCACATCAAACAACTAATAATGTTTTTGAACATAAGGTTAACAAGGTAAATTTGAGATTAGTCAGTGATATTTTTTAGATAAAAAGATGTTCAGGTTGGGATTAGACAAAAAGTTTAGGATTTTTTTAGACCAAAAAAAAAAAATCAAGGGCATATTTAAGACTAGATCCAAGGTCGAGGATTTTTATTTTTTTGGATAAGAAAGTTCGCGATCAAATTAAAACTGGATTTAAAATTTGAGGGTTTTTAGGACATTAGGCCTATATAAAAAGAGGGAAAAGAAAATTGAGGAGTTTCACCCGTTTAATCATTCAGGGATAGATTTACAATTAGATAGCATATAATTTTATTTTTATACCTTTTCCCCATGGCTCGATTCCGTTGGTCCTTGATCAACGTGAGACTATCGCTCTTCTCAACCAAATTTGTCCATTTCTTATTTGGAGTGAGTAGCTGGGCCTATCACACTTTTCTCCACTTAATTGTCAAGTTACCAATTATTATTATTTTTTTAAATATCAACTTATTGATTTTGTTTAGCCCCAAAGCTAAATAAGTAAATCAAAATTTACAATTTTTTGCGACAAATGTTTTTCCTTTGTTTAGTTCTTGTGGTTTGATTTATATAATGAAACTAGTTGGCAATCACAATCATCTCAATAAGTCAATCTTGTCAAGCTACATATATATTAGTTATCATTCACCGGGAACCGCAATCATGTGCTTGGAGTCCTTGACTTCACGTGGCTCAAATCTCAATACTCAAGGGAATCCAAATATTAATAATAGACAAGCTGTTCAAATATCAATACAATGCAGAGAGAGAAAGAGAGAGACTTGGGACGAGAGCAAAACATGGATCTGCGGGAGAAGATGAAAAGTGGAGAAAGACAGAGTCGAAGATTCCTACGATCCAATCATTTCCAGAGATGTGCTCAGAATAGATAAATATATACAGAACGTCGAAAAGGTGATGTTGGGCACGTCGAGTCCAGTGCCTAATTGTTTTTGAACCTTTAACAAATCAAATTCATTTCTTTCGATAATACAAATCAAGCACTTATTTGTGTGCCCTTTATTTCTAGCGGATTGAATAAGCGAACTATTCTGGGTGGACTAATTCCTAATTTTTTTATCAAACACAATTTTATTTTGGATATAATTTTTCATGTTACTTTGATGATGTGGATGTTTTTTCTGTTATAAAAATGCCACATCAAACAACTAATAATGTTTTTGAACATAAGGTTAACAAGGTAAATTTGAGATTGGCCAGTGATTTTTTTAGATAAAAAGATGTTTAGGTTGGGATTAGACAAAAAGTTTAGGATTTTTTTAGACAAAAAAAAAATCAAGGGCAGATTTAAGACTAGATCCAAAGTCGATGATTTTTTTTTTAAATAAGAAAGTTCGAGATAAAATTAAAACTGGATATAAAATTTGAGGGTTTTTAGGACATTAGGCCTATATAAAAAAGAGGGAAGAGAAAATTGAGAAGTTTCACCCGTTGAATCATTCAGGGACAGATTTGCAATTAGATAGCATAGAATTTTATCTTTATCCCTTTGTCCCGTGGCTCGGTTCGACCGGTCCTTGATTAACGTGAGATTATCACTCTTCTGTGCCAAATTTGTCCATTTCTTGTTTGGAGTGAGTGGCTGGGCTTATCACATTTCTCTCCACTTAATTGTCAAGTTACCAACTATTTTTTTTTTTTTAAATATCAACTTATTGATTTTGTTTAGCCCCAAAGCTAAATAAGTAAATCAAAATTTACAATTTTTTGCAAAAAATGTTTTTCCTTAGTTTAGTTCTTGTGGTTTGATTTATATAATGAAATCAGTTGGTAATTACAATCATCTCAATAAGTCAATCTTGTTGAGCTACATATAAATTAGTTATCATTCCTCGGAACCGCAACCATGTGCTTGGAGTCGTTGACTTCACGTGGCTCAAATCTCAATGATCAAGGGAATCCGAATATTAATAATAGACAAGGGCTCTTCAAATTTCAATACATATAAATAAAACGGCGGATTTGTTGGGAAGATGAGAAGTGGAGAGAGAGGCTTGGGACGAGAGTGAGGCATAGATTTGCGGGAAATGATAGAAAGTGGGGGGAGAGAGAGGAAAAAAAAAAAGAGAGATTCGTCCCGTCCAATATTTTCCAGACAAGTATTCTGAATAGATCGTTAAGATAGTGACGTTGGGCCCGCCTAGTCCAGTTCTTGCACCGTTGGACTTTTCTCTTCTTTTGTTAATTTATTTTCCATCAGAAAAGTTATTTTTATTGAATATATTTAAATTCTTGATCCCACTTAGGAATTTAGCCCCTCTCACTTTGAGCCTTTTAAATATTATACTGTCAAATTGATATACTTCATGTCAAGACTGAAATGTTTGGTGATTACTTATGCTAAAAAAGTATGTTATTAATGCATGTCGATGACCATAAAAAATTATGAACATGTTAAATGTATATGTATATGTATATTTCATTTTGTGCTTGAGCTTAATGAAAAAAACTTTCTTTTTTGCTTTGTTTCTGCCTTAATTTATCCATCAAATCTCATAGATAAATCAAAATGTCTTTTTGCTTTTGCATTTACTTTATTACATATATTTCTTTATCGGTTTGATTTATCTAATGAACCAGTTGGCACGCACCAATAATTCAAACTTGCCAAGCTAGATAAGTAATTTATTGACCGGGACCACTAACCATCCGTTTGAGGTCGTTGCCTTTGCGCGGTGGATCCAAGACGATCCGACCTAGGAAGAAGAAAACATGTGAGCAAGTTCCGATGCAGAAGCAATTAAACAAAATATAAAACCAAAAATAAAAGACAATTATTGTTATGTTATCCGCAAACAAGTTGCAAAATACATACAAAGTGTCCTGAAGTGGTTGCACAATTGAATTTTCCATCACTTTTGTTAAATATTTTCCCATCAGAAAAGGTATTTTTGTTGAATATATTTAAAGCTCTTGATGTCACTTAGGAATTTACCTCTCTCACTTTAAGCTAGTTAAGTATTATTGTATCAAATCAATAAACTTCATTTCACTATGAAAACATTGCATTATCAATTATCACTTATCCTAAAATCTACCATATATAAAGCCTTCGAACGATCATAAACCCAACGAAAGTTAAAAGAAAAACCCTGGCGGCTTGATATGTTGACTTTTTAGGGGAAGTAAGCAAGGATTACACTTTTAGGACTTCCTGTGCAATTCTCCCTTTATTATTTCTTGGACAAACCAAAGAGCGGCCAATAGCATTAAATTACACCCATTTCAAACTACTTTTGGCGACACGTAATTTTTTACACCCATCAGCCTTTATTTTGCCAGTAAATGTATACAATGGGCAGATATAGTGGGATGACTCTAAATATATAATAGGACATGAATAGCCACTTGCAATGCATCCGAACAAGAAATATTGGATTATAGTTTTACGTCCACTTTGAGAAAGGTGATAATGTCAAGTAAGAATCAATCAGCACATGCTAATGCATTGATCACTGTTAATTGTTCAAGGGGTTGCAGAATAATCGGTTAAGCACATGTTGATAAATTGACTACTGTAATTTTTTACTACACGTCTTTTAAGGTGGAGACCACTTTGAACACACCCATGCTCAAAATTTTTGTCTTTCTTCTTGCTTAATTTCTTTTCAAGGTAGAATTTTTAACTTCACGACAACTCTTTCTTGCTCCTTCATTGTTGTCATTGCTTCACTCACGTGACTGTAGAGTCCTAACCCCATGCCCATGGTCATTCTTGGTGGTTGATGAGCCACCCTCCTCAAAATCACCTTGCAAGTTTGTGAGAGATGAATGCATCAATGCCAGTGATGATCATAGCGTCTCGTCTTCACTCTTGAGATCAGGGCTTGTTCCACTGAAAGAGCAACCATGTAACTGGACAAACGTGTTATGAGAAAATTCTAAATTTTCTTTAAAATAGAGTCACCACCAATCAATTTAAGAATATTGAGCGGATTTGAAACCTAAGTGCATATGTGAAAGCATAGGTTATTTGCAAGTAGTCTTCAGTTATGTGCAGGGAGGGTTCATTTTCTCTATGACACCCTTTTGATACCCCATTATTAATCAAGTAATTTGAGTGCAATTATCAAATAATTTCAAAAGTAATTGCTGCAACTCTTTTTTTTGAAGGATATAATCAAGATAATTCCGTTACGTGCCAGCATGACTCCATGCACCATGTGTGTTTGTGTTTTCAAAATATGCAATGGCATGTTTAAATATGCATGGGTCCTAATTTGTGGCGTGTGTTCATGTGCAATATACCATGACGTATAATCAAATGATGCATGCTTAGTTTTAGTCATCCGCTGCATAAAGTCCAATAAACGAAATTAATTCTTTGACATTTGCATTTCCATTCTCATTGGATAGAAAGACAATGAGAATCTCTTTACTCCACTCAAGGAGTAAACGAAAAGTTTTTTAGAAAGTACAAGATATTTTGAATGGAGATCAATGAAAGATGAAATTTATTTTCCAATAGCTTTGATTGTATTCCATAAGGCTTTTGTTTATTAATCCAAAGTCCAAAAGTCCTGCCACAAACTTTTGAATTTTTTTTTCCATTTTAATTGAAATTGAGCTTCATTCATCGGCTCAAAAGCTCTCGGAAGAAGAGAAAATAGATGGGGCCCACTACCTAAATCTTATTTGTCAGGCCCCACCACCATCAAAACCATTTTCCCTTCATCCTAGAACATCTAGAAACTAGAAAAGACACGCGAAGGTACCTTTATGGCATTATATAATAAATTTTACCTATTTAGTAAAAAAAAAGAAAAAAAAAAAAGAAACAGTTTCACCTTATCTAACTCGTTAAGATAATAATGCTTGTTAAGAGTACAATGAATAATTCGAGATAGCACAAGAAATTCTCAAGTTTTTAGCTTTATATTTGTATAAATAGATAATGTTTAGGACTTAAATAAATCTTTTTCAACCTTAGAAGCTTGAGAATTCTAATTCTGCAAAGTCTGCAAAGCTAATTCCTTACTTACATAGTACCAATAATCGCCTAATCTACCACCGATCGCAGCGGCGCAGCTGGCTTAGGGCTCTCTCCCCCTCACGAAGGGGAGGAGTTCGAATCCCAGATGCGTCGTTAGGGATTCTTATCTGAAGTACTGTGGTGGTGGATCCTGCAATCGCTCCCCTAGGGTTTGCTTGTCGGCTCGGCTTACGGGGTTCCCTAGGTTACCATAATAATAATAATAATAATAATCACCCAATCTCGCAGGGTGTGACTATATATATTTCGAAATCAATAATTTTGAATTTTTTTTTAATATTATGAAATGGTCAGGGACATACATGTTATAAGATAAATTTATGATTGTATTTGGACAAAATGATAATCTAGAAGAGTACAAGCCCGTGTATACAACCTTATATGGTGCATACATGCACAAAACTTCTAGGAAAGTACACTTTAGATAATCATATACCTATGAATGTTCGATTTTAGTCCTTATTAATTGTTTTGGTGACAAAACTAGTCAAAAACATTTTCGTTACATTGATTAAATGTTTTTGACCATTTAACAAATCAAATTCCTTTCCTTAGATAATCCAAATCAAGCGCATATTTGTGTGCCCTTAGAGGAATGGAGTAAAGGATAAATGAAAGCACAAACTAAATTTTATTCAAGGACTTTTGTGATACAAACAATATTGCTAGCGAATTGAATAAGCAAATTGATCTAGGTGGACTGATTTCTCCTTTACATTTATGAGCATCTTCCGAGATAATATTCAACACATTGACAAATAATAAATTAGAGTAATTATAACACGAATATTGATGTAAAAACTCTTTCTTAAAGTGGTCTTATTTACTCTTAGTGTGATGGTTAATAAGAGAGTAGATGGTTAAATTCCTCGAATCGAAAAGTGGATAATCAATTGCTCAAGTACTACTTGATTAACTGATCAGTAAAAAAGGATGAGATTGTAAGTCACCAGATATTAAATGATGAGATGCACGCTCTTTCATTTTGAGCTATAAGGACGCCACTAACAAATCTAAACAATGGGGAGCATCATTCTGATCAAGCTGGACAAGTAGTACCGGTACGTTTATCTTTGATTAAATTATGGGGAGCATCTTTTTGATCGAGCTGGACAAGTAGTACCAGTACATTTATCTTTGATTAAATTTATTATTCCTGATCTCTCCCTCAAGTCAATGAGATGTTGTCTGCGAATTTTTTCAATTTTCCGAGGAAATATGGCAAAAATAATGATGAAGCACACGAAATATGAGGTGCTCTGGTTCCATATAGTACCGTGCGACCATACTGATCACTTGCAAGTATATAAAACCAAAAATTCGTCTTAAATTGTATTTTCGAGTGCCTAAAAAAATTGAGCAATTACTTATCATATGAAAAGGGTCGATGATTTAGCCAGACACAATACCTATCTATATAAAAGGGCCTACTTCTCTTTAAAAAAAAAAATCAATTTTAGGTATTGTTCCAATTTTCACATCTTTTAAAGATAAAAAAAATAATTTTAAGTCCAATCCCAAATGTTTTCTAAATTATTTTTGTCTCAAAAAAACCCAGCTACTAAATATTCACCGTCAGTCATCCCCAATTTTCCTAATTTTCTCATTAAAATATGATTTCATTTTGGAGAATAATTTCCCTCCTCACTTTGTTGATGTAGATTTTTTTACTGGCATAGAAATGCCACGTCAAACAACTCATGACTGATTTTGGATTAAGATTAAAGGGAGCAGATTTGAGATTAGTTAGTGATTTTTTAGACCAAAAATACTCGAAATAAGTTTGGGACTGAACATAAAATTTGAGATTTTTTATTTAGACATAAAATTTGGGGCAAATTTGGGATAGGATCAAAACTTGACAATCTTTTCGAGATTGAAGTTGGGATAGAATAAAGACTGGATTTAAAGTTTGAGGATATTAAAGGAATTAAGCCTATATAAAAAGAGGGAAGAGAAAATGGAGGAGTTTCACTTGTTTTTAATCATCCAGGGCAGATTTGTAGTTAGATAGCATGTAATTTTCTCAATGGTTGGGCCCTGCCGATCCTTGCTTAACTTGAGGCCATCCCTCTTCTCTACCAAGTTTTTGTGCATTTCTTATTTTGAATGAATTGCTAGGCCCACCTCTCTTCTCTCTACTTAATTGTGAAATTACCATTTTTTTTATAGATTGTTGACACCTAAATTTTGACGATTTAATTTATTTATTTATTGCATATGAAATTATGGTTTAATTTTATTAATTGCATAGCATATAGATATAGGTTGCATTTATTTTTGTTATTTGCATTTTATTGGACGGAAGGCGGATGGTTTCAAATTAGTTGGACTAAGCCCATGAAACGAGCAAGTCGGCCCAAGCCCATATTTTTAATGATCGAAAATTATCTCGTGGGAAAATTAATTTTGAAATTTCAATCGGGATATGAATTCTTTTAGATAGGGCAGATAGGTAAAAAAATATTGCGATTTGGCTTTGAAAGATTTGGATTTAGAGAAAATTTTTATCTTAATCTCGAATCCTTATCAATAAGGGATGAATTTTGTGAAAAATATTGCGGATGTTGATTCGAGGAATAATTTGAAAATCCAATTCCTTCCCTATAAAAGGCCATCCGCGTATGAGCGCAAGGGGGGAAGAGCTTCTTTGGAAAAAATTCAGAAATAAGTGAAGAGAAAGGTCAAGAGAGGTGTTGGCTTCTGCGAGAAAAAGAAAAAAAAAAGGAAAAGTCAGAACGTGAGAGAGAGAAAGAGAGAGGAAAAAGGTGAAAAGGCAAAAGGTGATTTGACCCCTACTATTCATCATCTTCCTCAAGTCTGCTGCCCCTCCTCTGCAACTTCCATCCGCAGGGCTTCCACAGCCGTGCGTCCGCACCGCCACTGGTTCGCTCGCCTCACCGCCGCCCAGCCGCGCTGCTCGCGCCAAACCGACGCTCCGCTGTTGCTGTATCTTCGCCGGCCACCTCTGTCCGTGAGCACCCGCGACCCCCCTCGCGAGCCCAGTGCCCGAGCTCCGCCCTTGATCTGACCACGATCAGCTCCGCCCGAGCGACAACGCCGTTGCAGCCCGAGCCGATCTCGCCCACGAGTTGCTGGTTCAAGACGCCGGAGTGTCCCCCGAGTCCTCCGCCCGAGCGCTCTTGCTCCACGAGTTTTTGCTGTTGCTGCTCCCGTGCCGTCCCCGTCCTGCCTGACACGCAACTAACCGTGCTTTCCCTTCACTGGAGCTGCCCTGCCGGACCGACGCCAATTGCCGTGCCGATTAACCCGCTGCCTTGGAGACTCACGGTTACAAGCAGGAAAAGGAAAAACAAAAAGGGAAAAAAGGAAATCCAATTAGGTAGATTAGTTTATTATTATTAGTATTATTATTATTCTTGTTTATTTATTGTGCTTTATTTGATAGCTTTTCTTTAATTCATTTACATTGTAATATCGGATATCGATGCTTATTTCAAAATATCTTACAGGCATTATCCATAAGGGTGTTCCCTAAGATTATTGTAATTATTAATTTGACCCGTAAGATATCGGGTCATTTTTTTAATTATATTAATTCTTGGGACTTTGGTTGATAGCATATTAATTGTTGAATTAATATAACTATTAATTTGATCCGTAAGAATTCGGATTAGATTTTTAGTTATTTTGATCTTCTTGTCGTGACATTCAGGATTATAGTAATCGTTAATTTGACCTGTGAGATAACAGGTTATTTTTTCGATCATTGTAATTCTTTATTTGATTTGATGCCTTGATTAGTTTAGATTTGATTTTTAGTTGGTAATAGCATTGTCTTAAAAAGCTACTAAAAAATCTAAAAAATATTTGGATTAGGATTCAGTTTGTTTTGGAATATTTTTTGTTATCTGGCATATCTAGGATAGGGATTTCAGTTCGGAAAATATAAAAAAACCAAAAAAAAACTAAAAAAATGCATTCATTTAGGATTTTTAGTTTCTGTTTAATTTAAGTTGCATTTTTAATTACATGGCAATTTTAAATTTCGAATTTTTAATAAAAGATAAAAAAAACTATCATGCATATATCATGTTGAATTAGGGCATCCCCCGCACGTCATTGCATATTAGATAGATTGCATGTTAGATTAAGATAATGTCTTAGTTTAAATTAGGATTTAATGTGACTTAATCCTTAGTTTAAATTATATAGAATTTTAATCTAGCTAAATCATTTTCGCATAGAAATATCAAATGCACGTCATTTAGTTTTTATTAGGTTCATTTAATTAGAACTTCCTCGTTATTAGACTAAGTCATTTAATAAATGTCGCATGACATATAACCTGCATACTAAATTGCATGTTGCGTGTCATTTTAGTTTAAATAATTTTGTATGTCATTGCATCGCTTTGCATGTCATTAAAATTAGGTCATTTAGATTGCATTTAATTATTGCATTTCTTCATGTCACATAGTTTAGGTTATGCTGCCATGTCATATTAGATTATTAGCATGCATCTCATGATTTTCATTAAATAAAGTGAAAACAAAAACAAAAAAATTGAAATTGCGCGTTAATTAGAAATCATATCTAAGATTGCTGATGTGAATTCTGATTTAACACTGCAGATGCTTTCGTTGCTTTGAGGTAAGTTCTGCAATATTTAATTGCTTTCTTGAATGTTAAATTGGTGGTATGCGCACATGTATGATCACCTCACATGTTAGGAAGTTAAATTAAAATCAATTCAATTGCTAAACATTTTTTGAAAAAATGAAATAAAAAGGTACCGAAAGGGCACTAGGATAGTCTAGTGTAACCAAGTCCCCGTACCCTTAATCTCTGGTTCGTAGGAGTAAAGTAATTCTCCCATTATTTTACTTAGGTGTCTAATCAACCTACCATAAAATAGATTAGCGGCGACTCCTATTTAAAAAATTGCATGTTAAGAACTTGAACTGAAAGTCGCGAATTGGTATGGGCTTGGGAGAGCCCGAGTTAAGTCTAGGCTTAACAATCCATTAGCCAAACCATAGGTGGTCCAAACCCCTAAAAATTTTGGTCGCGACAGCTTGGCGATTCCGCTGGGGACTTGTGTTAAAACACTTAGTGGACTTAGGCCAATTCTTTTTTTTTGAAAAATATTTTTGTTTGGCAGCGAGGATCTCAGGTATGTCCCTAACATTCCTAAGGTGTTAAATGTTCTTGCAGATGGGAGGTATAAGGGGAGTAGTCTTTGCTAACCCCTGTCTTGCAGGTTGGAGTTAGGGATAAATGTTTGAATTAAAACTATAGAAGTGTTGTTTGCATTTAAACTGCTGTGCATGCTTTATTGCTTTAGCACCACACTATTTGCACACACAACCTGCGGTCAAACCTGGACTGCGATAGGACTTCTAGGATGGTGTTGAGAAGGATACTTTCTCTAAAGCGAGATTGCTATGTAGAGGTTGACCTTCTCTTCCCCGAAATTTCTTTCATGGTGTCGAATATGTTTGTCCATATCCGCGAGACTGCGTGATTATTGGGTATTCCATTCGACTGAGCCGGAGTTAGGGGGACCTGAGACGTTAATGCGAGACTGCAACGGTCAGATTATCCTCTTAGCTCCACCTTGTTAAGCCATTTAGACAGAAATCGAGCCTCACATCTCATGTGCATGTCTATGTGATTGCCGTTGATTTTTCTTGGTAAAGTAAGTTTTCTATCCCTATACCATGCAATTTATTTTGTCATGCTTTTGGTCTGTCCATGACAATCTAGGATAGTCATTTGATCTAATTCGTTTCAAAAATGAAATGAATTGCCATACAATGAATCATTTGGAAAATAGAAAATTGGAAATTTGTTTTCAATTTATATCTTGGCTTTTCCTAGTTCATGTTTAGGAAATTTCGTCCCTACTGGGGCGTCCCATGTCTTTATTTTCCTAGTCCAATTTTAAGAAAACATTTTTATTGTGGACTTTTATTAACTAAAAAAATAGATTGTTGTCATGGATCGATTTTCTCAGTATACCTCGTTCTTACATATCTCCATTTACTTTAGGTGATAACGGATCCTTCACGCTCTCCCATCATCACTCGATTAAGAGCTAGAATGGCTGATCAAGTTGAAATGCGTGATCGTGTCTCCGCTGTGGAGACTCAACTCCAACAAGTACTCGCCTCTTTACAACTTGTGACGGATCAACTCCAATTCCTCCAAACAAATCCAACAGCTGCACCTACTCTTCCTGAAGTAGTTATCCCGAAGCAAGCAAACAAGGTTCAAATGATTGATGACGACATGCCTGGGCTGGAAGATGACCCAGTCATTGTTGGAAAGGCCAAGCTTGACGGCATTCCTAAGACAAATCAAGATGAGCGTGTGGCAAAGCTAGAAGAGAAAGTCAAGCAATTGCAAGGATCACAAAACTCACTCCCGTTCGACTTGTCTATATATGAGAAGGTCAAGGTGCCGAAGAAGTTCAAAATGCCGGAGTTCGAGAAATACGATGGTACTTCCTGCCCAAAAGCTCATTTGCAGATGTACCACGTACGCATGGCCCAATATGTCAAGAATGAGCCCCTCATGATTCAATCATTTCATGCGAGTTTGACTGGGCCTGCATTGAACTGGTGTATAATGAAGAATGTAAACTTTCTTGACACCTGGAATGAAGTAACTAATGCATTCCTCAAGCAATATAAGTTCAACATGGACATTGCACCTTCCCGAGAGGATCTTGAGCGGACGGAGAAGAAGAAGAGTGAGTCGTTCAAGGAGTATGCTGTGAGGTGGAGAAATCTGGCCGCTCAAGTCACTCCGGAGCCTGCTGACAAGGAGCTGATGAAGTTGTTCGTCAAGACCCTCCCATTTGAGTTTCGCAACCGAATGGCTAGCACGTACGTTGAGAACTTCAACCAACTTATCCCGGTGGGTGAATAGATTGAAGTTGGGCTAAGAGATGGATGGTTCAATGAACCAACCAATCAAGGCAAAAGGTTCACCATGAAGAAAGACAAAGAACCAAACACGGAAGTCAATGTCACATATGCACAATCTAGCAAGCCTCCAGTTGTTCATGTCCCTAAGAATCAACAAAGGGAGGGCCGATCGTCTGCCCCTCGGCAATTTGTTAAGAGGCAATTCACTCCTCTTCCTGGCCCTCTGTCCCAAGTCTTAAAGGTTCTTCAAAAGAAGGAGTTGCTGTCTTATGAGCCAAAGCGACCCAATGTTGAAAAATTTTCCAACTACGATCCCTCCAAGAAATGCGAGTATCATATGGGGGAAGTAGGACATTCGACTGATGAATGCTTGACTTTGAAACATAAGGTCCAAAACTTACTGGACACCAAGGCATTTGTGACATCCAGATTTTCGAGTTTTAATTTGACTAGATAAATAGGATCCTGTCTCATCGCTCGTCAATTTATTGACGAGTCCGAAATTTCAAGAAAGAAATTATTGAAGGAAAATCGAAGACCAAGAGAAAATAGAAAGGGAAAGAGAAAATAAAAGAAAAGAAAAAAAATAAGACCATGTGGTGTTATATTATTTTATTTCTTTTCTCTCTCTCTCTTCTTTTCTCTCTCTCTTTTCTCTCTCCATCCCTCTTTTCTCTCGTGCGAATCCCCTCCCCACCGCCAATACCCCTTGCCAATTTCAAATTGGTTTCTTCTTCTCTCTTTCTTTTTTCACCTTTGACTAGTCAAAAGGTTATCTCTCTCTCTCACTCTCTCTTTCTTTTTCTTCTTCTTCCTCCCCACGCATCCGAAGAAGCGAACCAGAGGAGGAAGCTCGAGTAGGAGCCGCACGATCGCAGCTCCCCGCTCACCGCTCGTCCCGCCGCCGCACTGCCGCCCGCGCGCTCGCCACCGTCCAGCCACCCGTCCGTGCGCGCTCAATCCGCGCGATCCAGCCATGACCTAGCTCGGTTCCTCCCCGACCAGCCCCCGTCCGGCCATCTCCGGCCACCACCCAGCTCCGCCCGACCTCCCCGACGTTCCCCTCGCCCTTCGCCGGCCTTGCTCCGCCATCTCAGCCACCGGATCAGCTTCGTTTGGCCATGAACAGCAGCTGGAAAAATGGGTTTCCAGCACTGTTCAAGGCCGTTTTGGGCCGTTTCCCGACCCCGGATCCGCGAGTCGCTTTGGGAACAATCGTTCCTCGCGTCGCCGCCGTCGGATTGATCCGATTTGTGCGCGATTTGGTGAGTAATCTCACTAATCCTGGATTAGTTGATTAAGTATGCTTTAAGGTTGGTTTAGTTTTAATTAATTACGTTTAGGTTGTTAGATTAGAATTAATTAGCAATTATTAGTCAATTGTGATGTGATTTAAATAAATTGATTGCGCAATTAGCAAGTAGACGTGGTCTACTATTTATTGAAGGCATCTCGGGAATATTCAGACCCCTAATCGGGCTTCAATTTGGCGATTCGGGCCTAAGTGAGATTTTTGGGCATTTAAATATTAATTTTCGGAATTAAATTAAATAATTATTTATTTTCAGAAAATTCAACTGGGATGGCCCGTGACCGGAAAATTATGCTGATGACTGTGGTGAAGTCTGTTTATTTAATTGGGCTTTATTTTGAGCTAAATCGAATTTTTAATATTAATTATTTAATTTTCGAAATCAATTAATTATTTATTTATTTCCTGAAAATTCAACTGGGATGGCCCGTGACCGGAAAATTATGCTGATGACTGTGGTGAAGTCTGTTTATTTAATTGGACCTTATTTTGAGCTAAACGGAATTTTTAATATTTAATAATTAATTTTCGAAATTAATTAATTAATTAATTATTTTTCGGAAATTAAGATTTTGATGGCCGACGACTGAAATCTCGTGCTGATTGTCGTGGCGCAGTCCGTTTATTTATTTGAGCTCTACGTTGTATGAAATTAAATAAATTGTGATATTTTAGGGATTTACCCTAAATTGATTGAAATTGAGTGAAATTGAATTATTGATTGGTAGATGGCCGTGTATGGCTAGTTAGCAATTGTAATGCCTTGTTGAGCTATAAGTGGAGAGAGTGATGAGAACTAACTGAGAATTCTACTGGCTGAGACTGATCAAGTACGAAGTATAGACAGGCGTGGTTCGGTGATAAAGTACATCACTGTGCGAAAACGGCGCCTTAAAGAACGCACGTAGACTGTCTATGACTTATGGCAGGCGTGGTTCGGTGATTAGGGAAATCACTGTGCGAAAACGGCGCCTTAAAGAACGCACGTAGACTGTCAATGATTTGTGACCTATGACGGGCGTGGTTCGGTGATGGGGAATATCACTGTGCGAAAACGGCGCCTTAAAGAACGCACGTAGACCGTCTGTTACTTATGTCACCTTGGCGAAAACGACGCCCGAGAGCATTAATGAGGCTTTATGACTAAGTGTACTGCTGGAGATTTTCGTGATCGGTAATTGGTACGTCACCTTGGCGAAAAAGACGCCCGAGAGCATTCATCCGGCTCTGTGACTGAGTACTCGAATGGAGATTTTAAAGTATGGTGTTGATGTGACCGAGAGGTGGTCCGAATGACATGTAATCGACTAGATCGATTGATAATTGTTTTGATATGATGTTGTGAATTGATTGATTGAATGGGAATGACCTTGAGTGGTCTTGCTGAAATGTGAAATCGACTAAGTCGATTTGATCGATGCTTCAATCAGTGATATGATTGCTTGGGTGTCTATTATGAATTGTACTGACTTGCAGGTGAGATATGAGGCCAAGGTACGTCTTCTGACCTATGCGTGTTTAGGCAGCCTTTAGTATAATAGTTTACTAATTGGGCTTAGTGGGGTAGAGCTCGCTGAGACGTAGTCTCATCCCAGTTTGGGGAAAAACATTTCAGGACCCCGCTAAGGAGCTGAGGAGGAAGAGTCGGAGAAGGATTTTTGGGAAAAGAAGATAATCCTGAGATGGGCCTCGAGTACGGCCCAGATGGACTGAGATTGTATCTTCTTTGATATCTCCATTTTGATGTGAATAGAGTTTAGAATAAAAAGTTTGTGAAGTGTTCTGGTTTGTGGTTTGTATAAAAGTTTGGTTATAAATTTCAATATGAAAAATATGGCCCTGCTTTTCTATCCCATCATTTTATTGTCTGGGGATTTTAACTGCTTCCGCATGTGCTTAATAAATAGAAAGGGTCTGCGATATATTGTCCTGGGATATCGCATTATAAAATCGACCAAGTGAGACGGATGTGTGCGTGCCTGAGGATCGGGGTGTGACAGCATTTGCCTTCAGTACCGCTTAACCGAATGTTAAAAAGAATCCTCTACCTGAGCATGAGGATAGGGTGAATGCCATTGATGAAGGAACTTTGGAAGAAATGGGCCCTAGCCCACAAGAGTAACTTATTACTTTTGCACATTCCCCTGCGTGGGAATTTTTATCGCTTTCTAGGAATTTTATCGCTTTTTAGGAGTTATTATCGCTATCTAGCGATTGTTTTCAATTTCTTCTTTTTCACTCATTTTCCATTCAATAAATGTAATTGATTGATGAATATCAATGAAATTACAAGTCTTATTTTGAGGGCATGATGGAGTATACCAAACCAGTCCAATGACGATATCCAACCATGAAAAAGAAAAATATCATCCATGGAGAAATCCTGAGGGCTGGACTCTTTCATGCTTCTTCCCAAAAACTTTTTCAAAAAAAACAAAGGCATTTCACTGCTAAAAAAAAATCATTTTCCCAAAACTTGTAGCAGATTAAACCTGTTTGTTTATCTAACTCATTTGCTTCTTGTCTCAGTGCATAATTCCATAACTTGTTATGACAAGGGACATCTGATAATAGCGTATCAAGTTTCAATGATCATATACTTGACTTGTGATCAACAAGTTTATAGCGCACTTGCAATGAAAAAATGATTTGGGGCAAGTAAAAGAGAGCCATCATTCTTCAGGGGAAGCTCTTGGGGGCAAGTTTGTTCCAAATTACAGCCTATATGCGGTAAGGAAGGTACTTTTAGGAGGTGCCGTCCTAGCATAAATGGGTAGTCATGAGTTTTCTACTCCAATTAATTCTAATGCTTTCAAGAAGTATTACCCATGATAGAATTTGCTATGTCATGTTTTGAATTGCAAACATTTTATGATGAATAAATTGCTTCATTGAGTTGCAAATTCAATTGTCTAAACTTGTTGCAAATATTGCATTTTTCTTCCTTGATGAATTATGTGAGATGAATTGAATGTGTGAAATGGGATACTTTGGAATGACGAAAGGCAAGCCTTATTCCGTACACTATTTCATACACTGATTCTCAGTGAGTTGTGTGAAAAATTCCATGTCCACAAGGAAAAGGGTGATCTCGCAAAGGGTACGTCAACCAAGGTGATGAGAGGCAGTTTCTTCTACTACCCGAAACACTACAGGTAAATCCATTGTTCAGCCCTTTGAGCCCACACACATGGAGAGCTTTTTAAATTATCCCTGTCAAGAATCATCTCATACCGGGACAAGATTTGAAATGAATGATAGGAATTTTCTTACTCGTACTTGCATCAATCTTCGAGTATTGTTTTTACAGTGTGACTTGTACGATAATTTAAAGTGCCTTAGGACGACGAAGAGCAGTTCTTTCTCTATCCTATACACTTTATCCATTGCATAGCCCCATTGAGCTTATGAATTCATTTCACATTAAACCCAGTTGGTGATCATCCCCCACACTGGGGCAAGGCAAGAAAAAACCAAACCACTCTAGTAGCATGATTTACAATGTTGATATAAATGGAGACTTTGTCAAAAAAAAAAAAAGAGTGCAAAAAATGGGGCATGAAAAAGCAGTGTGCCTGGTAAAAGCAAGGCCAATGCCCAAAGAAAAAATCAAACACTTAATGAAGTGAGTCGTATCCCCAACAAGGTGGTACTCAAAAAAAAAAAAAAACTCAAATGTTGAGATGTTGCAATCATGGAGTTGTGATGTGAAGAAAATCTTCGATGATGGAAAGAAAATTGTTGGAAATGTCAAGATGATCACCAATTTTGACCCCCTAAACACATTTTGAGCCAAATGATCCTTTCATTTTTCAACCCATGAACCCAACCTACGTTACGTCCCTTACAAAGTCTCTTCAGATTAGGGCACTTGAATTAACGTAAAAGTTCATACGTTTGGAAGCATCGCTTGAAGAAGTGCGAGTAAGATCATTTCTACTTCATTTCTCATGTTTCTTGGCTTGTAAACCCCAAGATGATTGTGAAATATCATTCATTTTTTTAATAGCCTCGACTCAAAGAGTCTCCTTTGCTAAGCCGTTGACCAAGCCAACGTTGCAGTCCCAGTTAAAGACCTCTCAGATTGGTAAGTTCATACCACTTGCGAGATTGCTCGAACCCTTGTTTGGCATGATGATAGTGAGATAGAGTGATTGATAAAATCCTGCATCAAAGGTCAGGATAAAATTGCTATGAGGATGAGAGAAAAAGTCCTTTCAGACCAAAGGATCCCTCATTTGACACATTCATGACACTCATGTGTTTAGAATGGAAATTAGGTGATGCAAGATTAATGAAAATTATCATGAACCTCCATTAAATTGATACATGTTTATGATTACCAATGCATGTTGTCTCTCCTACGACCATGTTTTGCAGGAGACATATCCCCGAAGAGCAGAGATGTTACCAGGTAAGTATATCTTTATCCATACCTTGAATATTTGTCATCGCACAGGTATTCCCTTTTAAACATACCGACACTCGATTGAGTTGTCCCCCAAAAATTTCTCTCCGGATTCAATCTGATTAAGGCGACCGAAGAATGGTTCGGGTCCTGGTCAGTTGATCTCTGTTCGCAAGGTTGGGCGACCGTAGAATGGTACGGGTCCTAGACAAAACCTATTTCCCTATTCAGGCGACCGTAGAATGGTACGGGTCTTGGAAGGTAAATCCCTGTTTAGGCGACCGTAGAATGGTACGGGTCCTAGACAAAACCTATTTCCCTATTCAGGCGATCGTAGAATGGTGCGAGTCTTGGAAGGTAAATCCCCGTTTAGGCGACCGTAGAATGGTACGAGTCCTAGACACAACTAAACATTGTCATACTGGGCGACCGTAGAATGGTACGAGTCCTGGGAAAGCAGTCTTTTTACAAAGCCATGTTACTATTCTGGGCGACCGTAAAATGGTACGGGTCCTGGACATGTAACACCAACTATCTTGAATCACTCTACCTTCTTTGAAGGTAAGTTATTCCAGGTAAGTTCCTTTACCATTTGCATACAAATTGCATTCCAAAATTTTGACATCTCAGTCTGGATCTGGATGTCTCAATTCTCTTCGTTGAATATTTCACTCTGGATGTGAATGTTTTTCGACCTTTCTCGTTATACTTAGTCTGGATCTAGGTGTTTTGAGCTTCCAAAATCATGACATCTCTGGATGTCTTAATTATTTTTGTTAGAGCATTTCACTCTGGATGTGAATGTTCTTCGATCTTCCTCGTCATACCTTGGTCTAGGTCTAGGTATTTCGAGTCCCAAACTCTTGACATCTCAGTCTGGGCCCGGATGTCTTGATTATTTTCATTCAACATTTCACTCTGGATGTGAATGTTTTTAAACTATTCTCGTTATACCTAGTCTGGATCTAGGTATTTCGATTTCCAAAATTTCGACATCTCAGTCTGGATCTGAATGTCCTAATTATTTTCGTCTAAATATTTCACTTTGGATGTGAATGTTTTTTTCGACATTTTTCGTTATACCTTAGTCTGGATCTAGGTATTTCGAATTCAAAACTCTTGACATCTCAATCTGGATCTGGATGTCTTAATTCTTTTCGTTAAACATTTTACTCTGGATGTGAATGTTTTTCGATCCTTCTTGTTATACCTTAGTTTGGATTTAGGTATTTCGAGTTCAAAAATTTTGACATCTCAGTCTGGATCTAGATGTCTCAACTCAATTCTTTGAACATTTCACTTTGGATGTGAATGTTCTTCTCAATCTCAATGTCTCAATCTATTACCTATTACACTCTTCAAGGAACCTGAGTGAGAGTTGGGTACTTGTGGAGTAAACAAAGATTTATCATGTACCTCAAGATGCTCTACCGCACTGACTGGTAAGTAATTACAGGTACGTCTTTTCCTTTCACATCATGCATTTGCATTAGCATTTTCATGCATCATGTTAATTGCATTTTAAAATGGAATTCATTTTCCAACAAAAAAAAAAAAAATCATTCATGGTATGTGTATGGTCAAAATTTATGTTTCAATTTGTCTTTGAATGCAACCTTTACGAGCTCACCTTCAAAGAGGGGCAGCTGTTGACACCTAAATTTTGACGATTTAATTTATTTATTTATTGCATATGAAATTATGGTTTAATTTTATTAATTGCATAGCATATGAAATTATAGGTTGCATTTATTTTTGTTATTTGCATTTTATTGGACGGAAGGCGGATGGTTTCAAATTAGTTGGACTAAGCCCATGAAACGAGCAAGTCGGCCCAAGCCCATATTTATAATGATCGAAAATTATCTCGTGGGAAAATTAATTTTGAAATTTCAATCGGGATATGAATTCTTTTAGATAGGGCAGATAGGTAAAAAAATATTGCGATTTGGCTTTGAAAGATTTGGATTTAGAGAAAATTTTTATCTTAATCTCGAATCCTTATCAATAAGGGATGAATTTTGTGAAAAATATTGCGGATGTTGATTCGACGAATAATTTGAAAATCCAATTCCTTCCCTATAAAAGGCCATCCGCGTATGAGCGCAAGGGGGGAAGAGCTTCTTTGGAAAAAAATTCAGAAATAAGTGAAGAGAAAGGTCAAGAGAGGTGTTGGCTTCTGCGAGAAAAAGAAAAAAAAAAGGAAAAGTCAGAACGTGAGAGAGAGAAAGAGAGAGGAAAAAGGTGAAAAGGCAAAAGGTGATTTGACCCCTACTATTCATCATCTTCCTCAAGTCCGCTGCCCCTCCTCTGCAACTTCCATCCGTAGGGCTTCCACAGCCGTGCGTCCGCACCGCCACTGGTTCGCTCGCCTCACCGCCGCCCAGCCGCGCTGCTCGCGCCAAACCGACGCTCCGCTGTTGCTGTATCTTCGCCGGCCACCTCTGTTCGTGAGCACCCGCGACCCCCCTCGCGAGCCCAGTGCCCGAGCTCCGCCCCTGATCTGACCACGATCAGCTCCGCCCGAGCGACAATGCCGTTGCAGCCCGAGCCGATCTCGCCCACGAGTTGCTGGTTCAAGACGCCGGAGTGTCCCCCGAGTCCTCCGCCCGAGCGCTCTTGCTCCACGAGTTTTTGCTGTTGCTGCTCCCGTGCCGTCCCCGTCCTGCCTGACACGCGACTAACCGTGCTTTCCCTTCGCCGGAGCTGCCCTGCCGGACCGACGCCAGTTGTCGTGCCGATTAACTCGCTGCCTTGGAGACTCATGGTTACAAGCAGGAAAAGGAAAAACAAAAAGGGAAAAAAGGAAATCCAATTAGGTAGATTAGTTTATTATTATTAGTATTATTATTATTCTTGTTTATTTATTGTGCTTTATTTGATAGCTTTTCTTTAATTCATTTACATTGTAATATCGGATATCGATGCTTATTTCAAAATATCTTACAGGCATTATCCATAAGGGTGTTCCCTAAGATTATTGTAATTATTAATTTGACCCGTAAGATATCGGGTCATTTTTTTAATTATATTAATTCTTGGGACTTTGGTTGATAGCATATTAATTGTTGAATTAATATAACTATTAATTTGATCCGTAAGAATTCGGATTAGATTTTTAGTTATTTTGATCTTCTTGTCGTGACATTCAGGATTATAGTAATGGTTAATTTGACCTGTGAGATAACAGGTTATTTTTTCGATCATTGTAATTCTTTATTTGATTTGATGCCTTGATTAGTTTAGATTTGATTTTTAGTTGGTAATAGCATTGTCTTAAAAAGCCACTAAAAAATCTAAAAAATATTTGGATTAGGATTCAGTTTGTTTTGGAATATTTTTTGTTATCTGGCATATCTAGGATAGGGATTTCAGTTCGGAAAATATAAAAAAACCAAAAAAAACCTAAAAAAATGCATTCATTTAGGATTTTTAGTTTCTGTTTAATTTAAGTTGCATTTTTAATTACATGGCAATTTTAAATTTCGAATTTTTAATAAAAGATAAAAAAACTATCATGCATATATCATGTTGAATTAGGGCATCCCCCGCATGTCATTGCATATTAGATAGATTGCATGTTAGATTAAGATAATGTCTTAGTTTAAATTAGGATTTAATGTGACTTAATCCTTAGTTTAAATTATATAGAATTTTAATCTAGCTAAATCATTTTCGCATAGAAATATCAAATGCACGTCATTTAGTTTTTATTAGGTTCATTTAATTAGAACTTCCTCGTTATTAGACTAAGTCATTTAATAAATGTCGCATGACATATAACCTGCATACTAAATTGCATGTTGCGTGTCATTTTAGTTTAAATAATTTTGTATGTCATTGCATCGCATTGCATGTCATTAAAATTAGGTCATTTAGATTGCATTTAATTATTGCATTTCTTCATGTCACATAGTTTAGGTTATGCTGCCATGTCATATTAGATTATTAGCATGCATCTCATGATTTTCATTAAATAAAGTGAAAACAAAAACAAAAAAATTGAAATTGCGCGTTAATTAGAAATCATATCTAAGATTGCTGATGTGAATTCTGATTTAACACTGCAGATGCTTTCGTTGCTTTGAGGTAAGTTCTGCAATATTTAATTGCTTTCTTGAATGTTAAATTGGTGGTATGCGCACATGTATGATCACCTCACATGTTAGGAAGTTAAATTAAAATCAATTCAATTGCTAAACATTTTTTGAAAAAATGAAATAAAAATGTACCGAAAGGGCACTAGGATAGTCTAGTGTAACCAAGTCCCCGTACCCTTAATCTCTGGTTCGTAGGAGTAAAGTAATTCTCCCATTATTTTACTTAGGTGTCTAATCAACCTACCATAAAATAGATTAGTGGCGACTCCTAATTAAAAAATTGCATGTTAAGAACTTGAACCGAAAGTTGCGAATTGGTATGGGCTTGGGAGAGCCCGAGTTAAGTCTAGGCTTAACAATACATTAGCCAAACCATAGGTGGTCCAAACCCCTAAAAATTTTGGTCGCGACATAGACGTCTAACTTATTGATCTCATTTACTCAAATTTATTGATTTTACAATTTCCTAATCAACCCAAAACAGAATTGATAAATCAAAATTTCAATTTTTTCCAATAAATGTTTTCCATTGGTTTGGTTTAATGACTG
Source organism: Eucalyptus camaldulensis (assembly GCA_019915185.1). NCBI lineage: Eukaryota > Viridiplantae > Streptophyta > Magnoliopsida > Myrtales > Myrtaceae > Eucalyptus > Eucalyptus camaldulensis. The sequence continues at coordinate 8,976,961 of JAHSVA010000013.1, read as the reverse complement.
CAATTTTCCTTAAACACCTATAATTTAATATGTGTTAATCCAAATATTTATATTATAAAATGGAGATGATATGTACCGTCTTAGTTCATTTTGATTAAATATAACTTTATACGATACTTAAACATAAATGCATGCGGTTTTTCTTAAATAATGAAGGTTAGTTATGTTAATAAAAATGTTAAATAGGTTTTATTTGTCACGCCCCGATCCTCGGGCACGCACACATCCTTCTCACTTGGTCGATTTTATAATGCGATATCCCAGGACAAAGAATCGCCGACCCTTTCTTTTATTAAGCACATGCGGAAGCAATTAAAATCCCCAGACAATAAAACAATGGGATAGAAAAGCAGGGCCATATTTTTTATATTGAAATTTATAACCAAACTTTTATACAAAACACAAACCAATTCATAACTATTCACATCAAAAGAAATTCTCAAAAGAAGATAGACTTTTAGCCCATCCAGGCCATACTCAAGGCCCCTCTCAGGTTTATCTTCTTCTTCCAAAAATCCTTCTCTTTAAGTTTCACCTCCGAGTTCTCCTTCTCAGACTCCTCCTCATCAGCTCCTCATCGGGGTCCTGAAATGTTTTTCCCCAAACTGGGATGAGACTACGTCTCAGCGAGTTCTACCCCACTAAGCCCAATTAGTAAACTATTATACTATAGGCTGCCTAAACACGCATAGGGCAGAGGACGTACCTTAGTATCAGATCCCACCTGCAAGTCAGTACAATTCATAATAGGCACTCAAACAATCATATTACCGATCGAAGCATCGATCAAATCGACCTAGTCGATTACAAGCCAACAAGACCACTCATGGTCATTTCTAATCAGTCAATCAATCCACTACATCAAATCAAATCAATGATCAATCGACCTAGTCGATTACATGCCAGATGGACCATTCTAGGTCAATTCGATTATTCCATCTCAATCATCAATTACGAACTACGATCCTCATATCACATCTTAAGCAAAGGTGGAAGACACAGCCCACCACTCGACAACATTCAATATTTAATGGCTTTACGGTCCCACTCGACCATTTTCGATACTCAATGGCTTTACGGTCCCACTCGACCACTTTCGAAATTCAATGGCTTTACGGTCCCACTCGACCACTTCCGATACTCAATGGCTTTACGGTCCCACTCGACCACTTTCGATACTCAATGGCTTTACGGTCCCACTCGACCACTTTCGATACTCAATGGCTTTACGGTCTCACTCGACCACTTTCGATAATCGATACACAGAAATACGGCCACGTAGGCACAATCTACGCCACACAGGCATGATCAACTATCGCCACACAGGCATGATCACTTATCGCCACACATGCATGATCAACTATCGCCACACAGGCATGATCAGGCATGATCAACTATCAACAATTTACGAGCATTCTCTAAGACAACCTCTTCGCCAAGATGACATAATCAACCACTGAATACACGTGCATTCTCCAGGTGATATTCCGATTCACCGAGCCCACGTATTTCCTTTCAGGTGATAACCAATACCCAACGATTTCTCAATCAAATAATTAAATCAACTCAACAAAGCATTATAACCATTGACTAACATACTTAGCCATTTACCAATCAACAATTCAATCTCAATCAATTTCAATCAATTTAGGGTAAATCCCTAAAATATCACAATTTATTCAATTCCATACAACGTGGAGCTCCAATGAATAAACGGACTGCGCCACGACGATCAGCACAAGATTTCGGTTGTCGGCCATCAAAATCTTAATTTCCGAAAAATAAATAATTTATTTATTAATTTCGAAAATTAAATAATTAATATTAAAAATTCAATTTAGCTCAAAATAAAGCCCAATTAAATAAACGGACTTCACCATGGTCAACAGCATAATTTTCCTGTTCCAGACCATCTCAGTTGAATTTTCGAAAAATAAATAATTATTTAATTTAATTCCGAAAATTAATATTTAAATACTAAAAATTCCACTTAGGCCCGAAAAACCTAATTGGAGCCCACTAAGGGTCGGGAAAAATCCCGAGGCACTTCCAATAATTAGTAGACCACATCTACTTGATAATTGAGCAATCAATTTATCTAAATCGCATCACAATTGATTAAATCTAAACCAACCTTAAGCATAATTAGCCAACTAATCCTGGATTAGTGAGATTACTCACTAAATCCCGCGCAAATCGGATCAATCCGACGGCGGCGATGCGAGGAACGATTGTCCCCAAAGCACGGCTCGGGTTCGGGGCACGGAAACGGCCCAAAACGGCCCACGAACAGCTGGATACCCACTCCGTGGGTTTGCTGGTTCGGCCGCAAAACAGCAAGAAATAGAGAGGGTTGGGGGTGGCAAGAGGTCGGGAGAGCAGGTGGTGGCTTGGCGAGGCCGAGCGGTGGCCCACGGTGGCCGGAGGTGGCCGGATCGTGGCCGAACGGAGCTGGACAGAGGATGGGCAGCAGCTGGATCGCGCAGGGGAGCACACCTGGGTGCGAGGGATGGCCAGCAGAACGCGCGGCGTTATGCGGGCGGCGTCGCGGGCGGTTCGGCTCCGGTGCGGCAGCGGGACGGGCGACGGTGGTCCTCGGCGAGCTGCTGCTCTTCTTTGCTGGTTTTGGTCTGGTTCGCACAAAGAAGAACGAAGAAGAAGAAGAAGGTCATGTGGGATGAGGGAGAAGAGAGAGGAGAGAGAAGAAGAGATAAGAGAGAGAAGTTTTTGACTAGTCAAAGAGGGAAGAGAAAGCAAAGTAGGAAACGGCAAAGGAAAAGGAGAGAGAGTCGGCGTGGGGAGGGGGGCTGTCCGCACGGAAGAAAAGGGGAGGGGAGAGAAGAGAGAGAGAAAGAGAGAAAAAGAAAAAGAAAGAAAAGAAGAGATAGGGAGAGAAAAGAAATACTAATATAACACAACATGGTATTATTTTTTTTTTTCTTTTCTTTTCTCTTTCCCTTTCTATTTTCTTTTTGGGCTTCAACTGAACGAAAATGGCCATATTTATCCAGTCAAATTAAAACCCGAAAATCTGGGTGTCACATTATTTACCACCTAAAATTTGCCTAAGCATATTATTCTCATCCAACAATTCATTTACTATAGATTTATTTCTATTAAATAACGAGGGATAGCTATCTTTGTAATATATGTTAAATAAATTTGCTTACCCCTCATATTGTTATACTACTTGGTTGTTGCAAGATGTGAAGCAATTTGTACGTTCAATAGTGAGTTCATCCATTTGGATACCATTTAATGCATTTTTTTTATTTAGTTACTCAATAAAACAATGCTCTTCAGACATTGAATCAACTCAAGCAAGACATTTGTATAAAGAATTGAGTGAAATGTTAAAATTCAATGCCATAATTACTTCATTTTACAATAAAAAGAAGCTTATTATGATATCCACCAATAACAATGCAAGCAAAAAGAATTATTAATGCTATTTATATAGGGAAGAGTATATAAAAATATATATATATAGAAAAAAAGTCATAAACCTATTGTAATAGTTTCAATTGAGCCATAAATTCTTCAATTGGACCAATTTAACTCTAATTTTTTTTTTTTGTATTGATACCAATTAAGTCCATCTAACCTATTTACAAGAAATTTGCTGATGTGGATGGTGATCATTCTACTTGACACCGTCGATGTTGATGTAGGTATTTTGAATAATATTTAAATGACTTTTTCTTTTTTCTTTTCTTTTTCCTTCTCTTTTTCCTCTTTTCTTCTTCTTCTTTCTATTTTTTACTATTAATGGTCGATGGTCGAGGTTCAACAAGGCCCCTCCACGACTAGGCGAGGGCCGCGGGTGAGGGACACAAACCCTCGCCTAGATCTAAGCAAAGGGCAAGACTCTTGCTACGGCTAGTGAGGGCCTAGCTACTGCAAGGGGTGGCACTTGCTTAGATTTGGGCAAGAGCTCACAGCCCTTGCTAGCTGCATGCAAAGGTGATGACCGCTCATCGAGGAGGGCAGTGACCCTTGCCTAGTGGCTAACGAGGGCTTGTAGGCCCTTGCCCATTGGTTGGCAGGGGCCACAACCCAAGCTGCTAGTGAGTGCCTAAGGCCCTCGCCCATTGATTGGCATGGGTTTTTGGTCTGGGCCTCAACTGGCGATCGACAAGGGTCGCAGCCCTCACCAGCTGCCTGGGAGGGCTTGTAGGCCCTCTCCCATTGGCTAAAAGGGGTTTTCAAGCCTCAGTTGTTGGCTGGTGGCCCTTGTCGGCCATTAACAAAAAAATATAAAAAGGAAGAGAAGAAAAAAAAGGAAAAGGAAAAACAAGGAAAAAATAATTAAAAATTCAACAGTTATTAAAAAATTATTTAAAAAATGTTCACGCTAGAGGTGGTTGTGCCACATAGGATAACAAGCATCCACGTCAGTAATTTTTTACCTAAATTGACCGGATGGACTCATTTGGTACTAATTGGAATTGTGTATAACTAAATTGATTTGATTGGAAATGTTTTTGATTGCATTGGTACTAATGCAAAATGCTTAGGACTTTTTTGGGTACATATCCCTATTTATGTACAAGCAATCCAAACTACAATGTCAAGTGTAAAGAAGAAAAAAAGTGCTCATGCATTTCACGAGCACTCTTTATTATAGTATTAATTTACCACATTTATAAGTGCTAAATTATCCCTTTATTTTCAGGAGCTTAACTGCATTATTCTCTTAAGCTGATCAACTCTAGCTCGTAATTGGATAAAATGCATCTAACCTAAAAGGATGAATGTAATATATCGCCCATACATATTTACCACTCTACTAGGAGAGTACTAGGTATATTTACCACAGTATCTGTTGTTATACCAACATGTTTGGCCTATCAACATATACAATTGTCGATAATAACTTTGACACAATAAAGTTGACATCCGACAATAGAAAACATCATCTTATCGAATTCGATGCAAAATTCTTTGGCAACCAAAAGGCAATGCCATGACTTTATGCTTTTAAGTTTATTGTGTTGATACTTCGTTATATGCATGCTATTTAGTTATGTAAATATTGCCTTAATTTTGTATTTACTGTGTTCTTTTTTTTACACTTGTTTTTACAACGTCATTATACACGAAAGTTTGACAAACATCTTGGCCTCCAAGTAAATTTATTATGAAGTCTTGTCTAAGGCTTTTGCAATGTCATTGGATTGTCATTCCAACTAGAACAGAGCAGAAACCCAATAGCCTAGAGTAGAGCAAGAAGTATGTAAGGCGGGCTAACCTCAGCCCAAACAACAAAAAGCTTCAGATAATTGTTCTATATCGAAATTGAAGGTGTCATCTCTAAAGTGACCAACAGAAGTGAAATCTAGCCTAGGTAAATGACATAAACATCTAGAACTTTTACAAGCATAAATTCACCGAGAATAGATGTTTACTTAACCAGTCCATTACTTTTTGGGCAATACTGATCAACTACCATTCTACCATCAAATCCATTTGTTAAAAAAATTGTTGTATGAGAAGCAAGAACAAGGAAAGGACTCATTGACTTACTTTGATAGACCATATTGCTAAATATTTGATTTGAATAAACAAGACACTTACAATATTTCCGATTGGAAATAGACCAAATTTACTGAAGCACAAAAGCCCATCTTCCACTGCAAAAGATATGCATGCATTGCTTTGAAGAATTTGAGGGCTCTACAAATGAATCTTGAACATTGTCAGTTAGACCAGCATCCCCGGGCACTAGTCTAGGCATTTGAGGAACTATTGGACCTGGAGGGAAGAATCAAGTAGTGCAATCTTGAAATGCCAAAGAGTTACCAGAAGCATTCTATAAATGAATGAATAATTACTTTCAAGTTGGAACATAAAAGAGATGAAAAAAAAAAATATGAGATTAAAGCTAAGGAGGCAAATGAATCAACAAGTTACAAATGAGACCAAACATACTCTTTCAAAAAATCTTCCATAAAACCCATAGTAAAGCTGTTGGATTGTGAAATAAGATTCTAAGTATTTAAGAAAACCAAACTAGAACAACTATTTAACTGCAAACGAATGGTTATAAAAGGTGTGAGCCATAAGATATCTGTTATTGGTAATAAAGATCGCAAAGTTGTATCAACTTTTAAGTTGAAAGATGCCACATACTCTATTAACTTGAGCATCCTCCTCCCAATTGAGACACACCATAGTTGCCATATGGGAATTCAAGCTTCTTAACAGTTTTCCATTCTGCTCGTTATCTATACCATGCTAGAAATGTTTATACTACAGTGTGCATAACTGCTGCAAGCACTAGCATATCAAAAGCAGCACATCACATATCCATTGTTCCATAAAGACAGCTATTTTGTTAAGATAGCATTCATTATGTACAAACAAACTTGCTTCTCAGTAAAATGCAATCCATGAAGAGGACAATCAGTAATAAACTGGTAGAAAATAGTTCGGTGACGTTTTCTGCCATTCTACTCATGATCAAGCAGCTATAGCTTAATGGAAACATAACCAGTTATTTACAAACTTTTTCACCCACAAGCATAATTGAAGCACATACTAATCATATCATTTAAGAGTCACCTAAATAATTACCTTCGTAATTTGACTGAACTTAATTTTACAAATAATTGAAAGCTATTAATTTTGATGAAAATGAGCATGTCGCAGATGAATGCTTCTACATGACACCATCCACTCAGACCATAGATTCTCACAACGAGGTGGAACCTAGCAAACCTTATGCTTTAATTTGTCATTGACGATTAAATTATTTTAAATCATTAATGACGACATTAGCATTGAGGTGGAATTTTTTGTCGTACACAAGAATGCAATTAAGCACATCAATCAGATTCAAGTCCTAAAGTACATAAATCTATTGAATAGTACATAAATTACATATGATATTTGATTAAAGTAATTCACTGCTGATTTCACTGATTAGATATGAGTCAATCAATTTCCTTGATTCACAATTTACTTCATGCATCAAACAATGTCGTGTCAAAAACATTTATTGGCTTTGATGTAGGACAATGAGTCCCGCCATAAAGAATAAACATTTAGGCATCACACGCAAAACTGCCCAAGCATTACACCTAGGGTTTTTTAAGCAAGACACCAAAGAGGAATCACATCACACAATCTGCGAAGCAAACACTTACCAAGTTCAATAAATTATCAACCCTATTGAAATGTAAAAATTACAACTATCTTTGTAGACCCTCTAAAAGTTCTACTCCTAGTTGAAATGGGAAATCTCTAAACAAGAAACATTATTGGAGTATACGTAAGATCCTACTACTTAAACTTAAAATGAAGAAGGAAACTTCATAAAATCCTAACAATTGCAAATCCTAGTTGATAAATTCAGTGATTAATCTTCTAGCATAATCCTAATCCTTGTTTGAATTTCAAAGTCAATCTTCACCAAAAACTTGGGAGTCACCTTGCATGACTTGTTGGCTGCATCAAGTTTAGTGCATGGTTTGATTGTCTTATACTAAATTTTATGAATGGGAATCTAATTACAATACCCAATAATACTCAAATCCTATTTAATCCTAATTGTCTCATACTAAATTCTATGAATGGGAATCCAATTACAATCCTATGTAAATGATCTTTGTGTCCTTGTAGTCAAATGGATACTTATTTGACAAAAGAAAAATAAAATGTAGCAATACCTCATGTCTGGAAATAATAACATTAGTCGACTTTGAAGTGTCTCTATCATTAGTTATTACCTAACAATAAAAATAACACCATACTTTACAAATAATTTACATCTGTCATTGAATACCAATCTCAAAATGTTATAACAGATTTTATGATTCTATTACATGATATTTACAATCCACAATCCATACATTTAAATTTTTGCTTCATGACTCATATTTCCATGTGACAACTAAGGGTGACCCTAGGTGGTTACTACTTAACAGTTAACACAATTAATAAACGAATATTGTTCCAAATTCAAAGTTCAAACTGCGAAACAGAAATTGACTTATGTAATCCATCTAACTGAACAAGAGTGCCCACTTGATTAACAACCTGATCTATCATGATCTGTTCATATTTAGTTCATTAAGTTCTCTAATAATAACCATACATGAATTTTGTTTCCATAGTGATTACAAATTACAATTTGATCACACCATATAAATATAACATTTCATGTAAGCCTACGATTTGTAAGCTTACGAATAGTTTCTTTTCAAACTTATTTGAGATTGATGACAAAATGCATATTGTACATATGTTGTGTCAGTCATGTTAGGATTGGAATGACCCATTCAATTCGATATAATTAGTTAACTGGGTTATTCATCTCTTGTAATTTGTCGACCTATTTAATAAATGAATCATGTTCAAATAGAGGTTTCTAATAAATTTTTTGTTAGTCTTATCCTGCTCAAATTCACGTACCTAGCAATCCATTGTGAATTTGAAATTGACAGACATGACCAATAAAAATGGATTGCCATCTCCATTAGCATTTGGATGTTCGTTTAGCAAGTTTCCTATTTGCATTGCATCATGCAGATTTTGAGCAAATCCGAATCTTCCCCACAAGAGATTAGATAAGAACATGACCTGATGATAAAGGACTGTTGCAGGAGGAATTTCAAGTTGAGAAGTAATGAGGGTAACATTCAAGTAATAACATAGAAAACTTACTTTGACATCATGCAGTAAAATCATACCATCTTCAAGTCGCAAGACAACAACTGTGCCATCAGGACGCCAGCATAATGATGTTATACATTTGCCTAGAGTAGATTAGAATGACTAAGAAGAGCCAGTATTGATGACACACATTGAAATGTGCAAATAAAGTGAGTTCATTATAAAATAAAAAAGAACAAAGAATGAATAATATGTTCCCAATAAAATTAACACAAGAAGAGGAAAGATAGGCCAGACACGTTATCCAACAAAATGTTAATCAAAATTTGTGAAGTGAGGCAAAACGTCATAACTGTACAAAATAACTAAAAAGGATATCAGCAACTTGATAGAGGATTTCTTTGGGCTAGTAAGTCATCTAAAGCGAGGGCATATATATCTTGTTGGCAGACTGATCCAATCGCTGAATCAAAAAAATTTTGTTGTTCAACAATGGAACCTCAAGGTGGAGTAGATGCACGGAAGCTTACTCCAAGCAAGGATCGCAAGTGCACTAGTATTTACAACTTAGTCATAACAGAAACCATCAAAGGATTGGCTCAGGTACCATAGTGCACTTCTCCATATCCATAAGACATATGACAAGTGAAGCATTTAGATGTTTGTGGAGAAAATATCTCCTCTCTAAAGTTTTCCAGTGACAATAGATAGCAAGAACTACCAAGGCTGGGCATCTAATCCTAAGCTCTTACAAATTTGAATTACCAAAATATTAAGTCACATAGGATCTCAATATACTTGGATGCAGCTCCCTTTACCCTCCTAGTCCCTTTGCTTTTCCCAATTCCTCCCTCTGCCCCCCTCAGCCAGATTGTCACACAAGTATGCAGCACAGCTAGAGATATATCCTATTCAAAAGTCAAACTACCACCTGTGAGCTTGATTAATCAAAATGACATGACAGAATGCCCTTCTGTAATGAGAAGAAGATAAATAAATCTTCAAGAAATACTAAATCTCTACTTGTAGGGCACACTCAGTCAGTAAAAGAATGCTTAATCAGCAAAAGAAGAGGAACCAGCAATAAAATCACACCGTGAGAGTCACCATCAGAAATCTAAGAAGATCTTTTTATATGCCCGATGACATTTAGATGGTATTATTCTGCAGGGGCTAAACCTGTGAACTCCAAGTGGGCATCAAGCATTTATGCATATGACATATTAATCTATCTAGCATAAATGGCATCCCCCCAATTCATGTTAATTATTTTCATGGACACTTTAACTGGTGTATAAAGAAGAGCAAAAACCTGGTTGAGAAGTAGACAAGAATCCATTGTGCCTACAAATAAAATCCCTTCATTCAACTAATACTAGCTTGGAATTCTTTACTTGTGACAAAGTCATCTCTAGGTTTCCACTTCCATCACCATCATTCACTCTTTGTTTCTGTGTAAAATAGACCAACTCCTTGGTTTGATGTCACATTCTCATTCAGACTTCCAAACACTTTATACCTCTATATTCGTCCAATTCTCTTTCGGATGCATATCAAGCTAGATTGTCACTTATTGTGGTTCCTATGGCGAAAAAAGAGGAGTAGCACATTTAGGAAAAGCTAAAGAAGTAGAACAAGATAATGTCAATGAGTCAAAGGGCACGCACACCAAGCCATCATTGTAGATACAAACACACTGAATATTCAAAAAAAAAAAAAAAAGAACTTTCTTAAGTCAAAGCAATACCCAGGAGAGATTGTCCACAGCCTCTGCCAATTGAAGCGATGAAGCACCCACCTTAGTGTTATCTGTGATCATCACCAGTAAATCCTTCTCCGACCTGCCAATTGGAAGAAATCGAGCCAAAACCTCACCAAAACAATCGAATTGACCCGCCCATTAGGAGGTTGCAAATAAAAAAAAAACTCGAACGAGAGCCGAACCTGAGAACCCAAAGCGGTTCATTGGAACTGAAGCTGAACCGACATAAACAACAAAAAGCTTAAGATAATTGTTCAGTATCGAAGTTGGAGGTGTCATCTCTAAAGTGACCAATAGAAGTGAAATCTAGCCTAGGTGATGCAATAAACATCTAGAACTTTCACAAGCATTAACCTCACCCAGGATAGTTGTTTACTGAACCAGCCCATTACCTTCCAGCAATATTGATTTGCTGTCAGTCTACCATCAAATCCCTTTATTGTGAAGAACTGCTGAAGGAGAAGCAAGAACAAGGAGAGGACTCATTGATTGAATCTAAAAGACCATACAACTAAATATTTGATTTTGAACAGATAGGACACTTACAATATTTCCAATTGGAAAGACACCAAATATACTGAAGCACAAAACCCTATCTTTATCTCCACTGTGAAGGATATGCAAACATTGCTTTGGAGAATTTGAGAGCTCTACAAATGAATCTTGAACATTGTCAGCTAAACTAGCATCTCCAGGTACCAATCCAGGCATTCGAGGAACTCTTGGAGCTGGAGGGAAGATTTAAGTAGTGTGATCTTCAAATGCCAAAGGGTTACCAGAAGCATTCCCTAAAACAAATGAAAAATTACTTTCCAATTAAAAAAAAAAAAAAGATGAGAAATATGAGAATAAAGCTAAGTAGCCAGACAAATCAACAAGTTGCAGATGACACCAACTATATGCTTTCAAAAAATCTTCCATAAACCCATACTAAAGCTGTTGGACTTTCAAATAAGATTCTAAGTTTGAAAAGAAGCATTTAAGAACACCACGCTAAAATAACTACTTAACTGCAAACGAAGCATTATGAAAGGCGCGAGCCATAAGATATCCACTATTGGTAATAAAAATCATGAAGTCATACCAACTTTTAAGTTAAAAGATACCATACTTTATTCACTTGGCCATCCTCCTCCCAGTTGATACACACCACAGCTTCCATATGAGACTTCAAGCTTTTTAACAGTTTTCCATTCTGCTTAATGTTTATACCTTGTTAAAATGATTATACCACAACGTGCATAACTACAGAAAGCACTAGCATATCAAAAGCAGCACATCGCATATCCATAGTTTCATAAAGACAGCTACTTTTGTGACATCCTGAAATTTGACCCCGTTTCGATAAAGTGAAATGGGCATTTCGTCGTCGTGCCTATGGCCCTTTTTCTCTGAGCTGATCACTCACGAGTTAACTAACCTATTAGGTAAAGCCGTTAAGGGATGTATCAGCTGTAAAATCCCTAAAAGCTACCCAATTAGTTGGATTTGGCTAAAATCACGTTGATCGATTTTTAACCACGAAATTGAACTCGATTTCAAGAATCGAATTTTAAGCGTGTCATAATTCTTATTTTTAGGATCCTGTCTCATCGCTCGTCAATTTATTGACGGGTCCGAAATTTCAAGAAAGAAATTATCAGAAGAAAAATTGAAGCCCGAAAGGAAATAAGAAGGGAAAAAGAAAAGCAAAGAAAATAAGAATAATGGTGTTATTTTTATTTTTCTTTTTCTCTCTCCCCCTCTCTTTCTTTTCTTTTCTTTCTTTTTCTTTCTTTTCTCTCTCTTCTCTCTCTCTTTTCTTTTCTCTCGTGCGAATCCCCCCCCAGCCGAATGCCTGCTGTCTTCCTCTTTCTTTTTCCCTTATCTCTTTGACTAGTCAATCCTCATCTCTTTCTCTCTCTCCTCTCTCTTCTTTCTTCCCGCACACGACCGAACCAGCTTCTTCTTCTCCTTCTTTCTTCGCAAGCGAACTAGAACCAGAAGCTGCAGCTCCGTCGCCGCCTGTCCCGCCGCCACACCTCCTCTCGCAAGCCCGAGACGGCCGCCCGCTCGACGCCGCGCGCGCCCAAGCGTGCTTCCCCGAGGGAATTCGCTCGGCCCAACCCTATTTCGCCCCTGTTTCGCCCCGACCAGCCCCCGTCCGGCCACCTCCGGCCACCGCTCAGCCCCGCCGGACCTCCCCCTCGTCCCCCTCACCCTCCGCCGGCTTCCCCTCGCCGCCCTAGCCGCCGAAGTAGCCCCGATTAGCCCCGTCCAGCAAACCCGCGAGTGGGTTTCCAACTGGTTTAAGGCCGTTTTGGGCCGTTTCCGGGCCCCGGATCCGTGAGTCGCTTTGGTAAGTTTCGTTCCTCGCGTCGTCGCTGTCGGATTGATCCGATTTGCGCGCGATTTGGTGAGTAACCTCACTAATCCCGGATTAGTTGGCTAATTATGCTTAAGGTTAGTTTAGATTTAATTAATTATGTTTAGGTTGTTAGATTAGAATAAATTAGCAATTATTAGTCAATTGTGATGCGATTTAGATAAATTGATTGTGTAATTAGCAAGTAGACATGGTCTACTAATTATTGGAAGTGCCTCGGGATTTTTCCCAACCCTTAGTGGGCTCCAATTAGGCTTTTCGGGCCTAAGTGGAATTTTTAGTATTTAAATATTAATTTTCGGAATTAAATTATATAATTATTTATTTTCTGAAAATTCAATTGAGATGGCCCGGGACTGGAATATTATGCTGATGACCGTGGTGAAGTCTGTTTATTTAATCGGGCTTTATTTTGAGCTAAATTGAATTTTTGATATTAATTGTTTAATTTTCGAAATTAATTATTTAATTAATTATTTTTCAGAAATTAATATTTTGATGGCCGACGACCGAAATCTCGTGCTGATCGTCGTGGCGTAGTCCGTTTATTTATTTGAGCTCCACGTTGTATGGAATTGAATAAATTGTGATATTTTAGGAATTTACCCTAAATTGATTGGAATTGATTAGGATTGAATTGTTGATTTGTAAATGGCCAAGTATGTTTATTAAGCATTTATAGTGCTTTGTTGAGTTGTAAAGTGAGTAGAATAACGAGAGTGAATCAGAAGTACTCTGGGATTGAATCAATCAGACACGGTGTATAGACCTACGTGGTTCGGTGATTGGGACATCACTGGCAAAAACGGCGCCTTAAAGAACGCACGTATCGGTCTAGTACATACATTATTGTGGACCTATGTGGTTCGGTGATTGGGATATCACTGGCGAAAACGGCCCCTTAAAGAACGCACGTATCGGTCTAGTACTCATATTGTTATAGGCATGTATGGTTCGGTGACTAAGGATGTCACTGGCGAAAACGGTGCCTTAAAGAACGCATACACTTGTCTATTAAATACATTGTTATAGGCATGTGTGGTTCGGTGATTATGGAACTCACTGGCGAAAACGGCGCCTTAAAGAACGCACACAATTGTCTATTGAGTACATGGTTATAGACATGCGTGGTTCGGTGATAAGAGCATCACTGGCGAAAACGGCGCCTTAAAGAACGCACGCAATTGTCTATTGATCAAATCATTGTAGGCATGTGTGGTTCGGTGATTTGGGATATCACTGGCGAAAACGGCGCCTTAAAGAACGCACACAGTTGTCTAGTGGATACGTCACCTTGGCGAAGTTGACGCCCGAGAGCATTGATGTGGCTTTGTGACCGAGTACTCGATGAAAGAATATATGGTGTGGAAGCAATGACCTAGAATGGTCTGTCTGACATGTAATCGACTAGGTCAATTGATCCTTGCTTTGATTTGATGTTGTAAATTGATTGACTGAATGGAAATGACCGTGAGTGGTCTTATTGGCATATAATTGATTAGGTCGATTTGATTGATGCTTCGATCGGTGATATGATTGCTTGGGTACCTATTATGAATTGTACTGACTTGTAGGCGGAATCTGAGGCCAAGGTAAGTCCTCTGCCCTGTGCGTGTTTAGGCAGCCTGTAGTATAATAGCTTACTAATCTGGCCTTAGTGGGGTAGAACTCGCTGAGACGTAGTCTCATCCCAGTTTGGGGAAAAACATTTTAGGACCTTGATGAGGAGCTGATGAGGAGGAGTCTGAGAATGAGAACTCGGAGGTGAAACTTGAGGAGAAGGATTTTCGAAAGAAGAAGATAATTCCGAGAGGGACCTTAAGTACGGCTTGGATGGATTGAGATCCTATCTTCTTTTGAGATCTCTATTTTGATGTAAATAGAGTTTAGAGTAAAAGTTGTGAAGTGCTCTGGTTTGTGTTTTGTATAAAAGTTTGGTTATAAGTTTCAATATGAAAAATATGGCCCTACTTTTCTATCCCATCGTTTTATTGTCAGGGGATTTTAACTGCTTCCGCATGTGCTTAATAAATGAAAGGGTCGGCGATACTAGTCCTGGGATATCGCATTATAAAATCGACCAAGTGAGAAGGATGTGTGCGTGCCTGAGGATCGGGGCGTGACAACTTTGGTAGGATAACATTCATTATGTGCAAACAAACTCTCTTCTCGGCAAAATGTAATCCATGAAGTGGACGATTAATAATAAACTGGTAGAAATCTCAAAGAAACATAATTGCAGTAGCCTCAGTCACGTTCTCAGCCATTCTACTCACGACCAAGAAGTTATAGCTTAATGGAAACAAAACCAATTATTTACAAACTTTTCCACCCACAAGCATAATTAAGGCACATATGAATCATATCGTTTAAGAGTCACCTAAATAATTACCTTCCTAATTTGATTGAACCGAACATATTTTACCAATAATTGAAAGAAATTAATTTTGATGAAAACGAGCATGTCACACATGAATACTCCTACATGACACCATCCACTTAGACCATAGATTCTCACAACGAGCTGGACCCCAGTAAACACTATGCTGTAATTTGTCATTGACAATGAAAAAGTTTCAATCATTGATGACAACATTCGCAACGAGGTGAAATTTTGTCCTACACAAGATTGCAATTGAGCAAATCAATTAGATTCAAGTCTTAAAGTATATAAATCTATTGAACGAGTATATCAATTACGTATGACAGGTTATTAAGGTAATTCACCGTTGATTTCACCAATTAAATATGAGTCAATCAATTTCCTTGATTCATAATTTGACTCATACATCAAACAATGTAACATAAAAAACATTCCATAGCTTTGATGTAGGACTATGAGTCCCACAATAAAGAATAAATATTTAGGCATCATGCAAAACTACCTAAGCATCACACCTGGTGTTTCTTAAGCATCACACCAAAAATCAATTGCATCACACAATTTGCAAAGCAAACACTCGCCAAGTCAATAAGGGTGCGCATGACAACATTTCTGTTTATCTATTTCTCTGTTTTTCTATTCCCTGGAACAAGTTCGGAACAAAAATCTGTTTGGTAACATAATTTCATTTTTTGATTTTTGGAACAGATTTCTATTCTAGAAATAGATTTGGAGTAGAAATCATAAGTTAAAATTTTTAGCTTTTCTATTTTTTGAACAGAAATAAGAAATCAAAATTTTTCTCATCGTTTACTCTTGTTACCGCTCATCACCCACTTGCCGCCCGTGTGATGCTAGACGCCCACTGCCGGTTGCCGGCCTCAGCCACCAGCCACCGACCGCCAGCCACCAAACTCCGACCACCCGTCGCCAATTGCTGGTCGTCAAATGCCGAACGCCCACAAGTCGTTGGCCGCTCATCACCAATTGTTGGATGCCGAAGGCTCACCACCAACCACCGGATGTCCGCCACCGAACTTCAGCCATTGGCCACCCATCGTTGGCCTCCGGTCACTGGACTCCTGATGTCAAATGTTGGCATCAAACTTCAAAGGTTGGACGCCGATTGTCAATCGCTAGACTCCAAACTTCAGCCTCTCATCACCGATCGCCGGACTTTGGCCACTTGCCGCTGGTCACCGGACACCGAACGCCGATCATTGCCGCTCCTAGAAATAGAAATTTTATTCTATTATCAAATGAATTTTTATTTCAGAAAATTTTGAATTGTTATCAAACGCGTTTCTTTGCTTAGAAACTCGTCCATGGTATAAAAATCGAGAAATCAACTTCTGACTAGAAGTTGATTTCTGTTCCAGAAATTGTCATACGCACCCTAAATTATCACTCTATTGAAAAGTAAAATTTATGACTATATTTGTAGACTCTCTAAAAGTTCTACTCCTAGTGGAAATAGGAAACCTCTAAACAAGGAACATAATTGGAGTATACGTAAGATCCTACTACTCAAGTAAAAAAAAAAAGGAAAGGAAACTTGCAATTAATTTACATATGTCATGCAATATCAATCTCAAACATCATATCAGAATTTATGATTCCTTTAGATGAAATTCATGATCCACAATCCATTGATTCATGACTCATATCACCATGTGACAACTAAGAGTGACCGTAAGTGGTTATCATGTCATATCAAAATTGTGGCTACCTACTTAACACAATTTGTGACATCCTGAAATTCGACCTAATTTCGATAAAGTGAGATGTGCATATCGTCGGCGTGCCTATGGTCCTTTTTCTCTGAGCTGATCACTCATGAGTTAACTAACCTATTGGGTGAAGCCGTTAAGGGATACAACCGCGGTAAAATCCCTAAAAGCTACCTAATTGGTTGGATTGGACTAAAATTGCGTCCGGTCGATTTTAATCATGAAATTTAATTCGGTTTTGGGAATCGAATATTCGGGCGTGTCACAATTCATTTTTAGGACTGTCTCATCGTCTATTAATTTATTGGCGAGTCCGAAATTTCAAGAAAGAAATTATCGGGGGAAAAATCGAAGACCGGAAGAAAATAGAAAGGGAAATGGAAATAGAAAAGAAAAATTAGAATAGTATTATTCTTTTTCTTTTCTTTTTCTTTCTCTCTCTCTTCTCTCTCCTCTCCCTCCCTTTTTCTTTTCCCCTCGTGCGCAGCTCCCCTTCCACCGAATGCTTGGCTGGCTCCCACTTATTTTTCTTCTTTGACTTTTCAAACTTCTCTCTCTCTTATCTCTTCTCTTCCTTATCCCTTCTCTCTCTCTCTCCTCTCTCTTCTCTCTTCTCCCCCTCGTGACCGACTCCATCTCTCTCTTTTCTCTCCTGTTCGTGCGAACCAAAGCCGAGGAAGAACAGAAGCAGCAACGCCGAGAGAAGAGAAAGATCGAAGGACCTCGCCGTCGCTGCTCCGCCCCCGCGTCCGCCGCTCGCCGCCGTGCGCCGCCTGCCCTCTCCTCGCGCCCAGGCGTCTCCCCCGTGCGTCTCCAGCCACTGCCCAGCCTCCTCCCAGCCCCTGTTCCGCCGACCAGCTCCACCTCCGGCCACCACCCAGCACCGCCCGACCTCCCCAACGTTCCCCTTGCTCTCCGTCGGCCTCCCCTCGCCGTTGTGGTCGCCGGATCGGCTCCGGCCAGCCTAGGGCAGAAACCCACGAGTGGGTTTCCAGCCCCTTTCGGGCCCATTTTCCGCCGTTTCCCGGCCCCGGATCCGCGAGTCGCTTTGGGAACAATCGTTCCTCGTGCTGCCGCCGTCAGATTGATCCGATTTGCGCACGATTTGGTGAGTAATCTCACTAATCTTGGATTAGTTGGCTAATTATGCTTTAAGGTTGGTTTAGATTTAATTAATTATGTTTAGGTTGTTAGATTAGAATAAATTAGCAATTATTAGCCAATTGTGATGCGAATTAGATAAATTGAGTGTGTAATTAGCAAGTAGACATGGTCTACTAATTATTGGAAGTGTCTCGGGATTTTTCCCGACCCTTAGTGGGCTCCAATTAGCTTTTTCGGGCCTAAGTGGATTTTTTTGTATTTTAAATATTAATTTTCGGAATTAAATTAAATAATTATTTATTTTCCGAAAATTCAAGGGAGATGGTTCGGAACCGGAATATTATGCGGATGACTGTGGTGAAGTCCGTTCATTTAATCAGGCTTTAATTTGAGCTAAATGGGATTTTTAATATTAATTATTTAATATTCGAAATTAATTAATTATTTATTTATTTTCCGAAAATTCAACTGAGATGGTCTGGAACCGGAAAATTATGCTGATGACCGTGGTGAAGTCCGTTTATGTAATCGGGCTTTATTTTGAGCTAAATTGAATTTTTAATAATAATTATTTAATTTTCGAAATTAATAAATAAATAAATTATTTTTCGGAAATTAAGATTTTGATGGCCGACGACCGAAATCTCGTGCCGATCGTTGTGGCACAGTCTGTTTATTTATTTGAGCTCCACGTTGTATGGAATTGAATAAATTGTGATAAATTAGGGATTTACCCTAATTTGATTGGAATTGATTGAGATTGAATTGGCCAAGTGTGTTATTTAGCATTTATAATGCTTTGTTGAGTTGATTTAATTAATTGATTGAGAAATCGTTGGGTATTGGTTTTCACCTGAAAGGAAGCACGTGGGCTCGGTGAAATGGGAATATCACCTGGAAAATGCACGTGAGTTTAGTGGTTGATTATATTGAATTGTTTACGTTGGCTCTGTGATCAGCGTATCACCTTGGCGAAAAAGACGTCCGAGAGCATATTGAATTGTTTGTGTTGGCTCTGTGATCAGCGTATCACCTTGGCGAAAAAGACGCCCGAGAGCATATTGAATTGTTTGTGTTGGCTCTGTGATCAGCGTATCACCTTGGCGAAAAAGACGCCCGAGAGCATATTGAATTGTTTATGTTGGCTCTGTGATAAGTGTATCACCTTGGCGAAAAAGACGCCCGAGAGCATATTGAATTGTTTACGTTGGCTCTGTGATCAATGTATCACCTTGGCGAAAAAGACGCCCGAGAGCATATTGAATTGTTTACGTTGGCTCTGTGATCAGTGTATCACCTTGGCAAAAAAGACGCCCGAGAGCATAATAAAGTGTTCACTGTACGTCACCTTGGCGAATCGACGCCCGAGAGCATTGATGGAGCTCTGTGACTAAGTGCAGGCATCTAAAAGGGCACGTGGCTCGGTGACTTGATGTATCACCTTGGCGAAGAGGTCGCCTTAGAGAATGCACGTGGGCCCAAGGTTCGAGGCACGTGACTCGGAGACTTAAAATGTCGTCCTAGAGAATGCACGTGGCCTCGCTTTTAGATACTCCTCAGTGGGGATTGAATTGTATGACATGTAATCGACTAGTTCGATTTGTTTGAAGCGAATGGCTGTTTATTATGAATTGTACTGACTTGCAGGTGAGATCTGAGGCCAAGGTAAGTCCTCTGCCCTGTGCGTATTTAGGCAGCCTGTAGTATAATAGTTTATCTAATCGGGCTTAGTGGGGTAGAACTCGCTGAGACATAGTCTCATCCCAATTTGGGGGAAACCATTTCAGGACCCGATAAGGAGCTGAGGAGGAGAAGTCTGGGAAGGAGATCTTGGAAGTGAAACTTGAAGGGAAGGATTTCGAAAGAAGAAGATAATACCGAGATGGGCCTTGAGTATGGCCTGGATGGATTGAGATCCTATCTTCTTTTGATATCTCCATTTTGATGTGAATAGTTATGAAGTGATTTGTGTTTTGTATAAAAGTTTGGTTATAAATTTCAATATGAAAAATATGGCCCTGCTTTTCTATCCCATCATTTTATTGTCTGGGGATTTTAACTACTTTCGCATGTGCTTAATAAATGAAAGGGTCGGCGATACTAGTCCTGGGATATCGCACTATAAAATCAACCAAGTGAGAAGGATGTGTGCGTGCCCGAGGATCGGGGCGTGACACAATTAATCAACAAATATTGTTCCAGGTTCAAAGTCGAAACCACGAGGCACAATTTGACTCATTTAAACTATCTAACTAAGCAATAAAGCCAACCTGATTGACAACTTGACCTTACATATGCCATGTTAGTCATGTTAGGATTGGAATGACCAATTCAATTCAATGTAATTAGTTAAATGGGTTATTCATCTCTTGAAATTTGTTGACCTATTTAACAAAAGCGTCATGTTCAAATAGAGTTTTCTAACAAATTTCTTCTTCTTTTTTTCGTTAATCTTATCCTTCTCAGATTGGCCTATCTAGCAATCCATTGTTAACTTGACATTGACAGACATCACTAAATTATCTAACTAAACAATAATACCAATTTGATTAACAACTTGAGCTATCATGACCTGTTTATATTTAGTTCAGCAAGTTCTCTAATAACAAATAAGACATGAATTTTGTTTCCACAATGGTTACAAATTACAATCCGATTACCCCATATACATATAACATTTCATGTAAACCTAGGATTTTGTCAGTTTACGGCTAGTTTCTTTTCAAACTTGTTTCACATTGATGGAGATATGCATATTGTACATATATCGGGTCAGTCATGTTAGGATTGGAATGACCCATTCAATTCAATCTAATTAGTTAAATGGGTTATTCATCTCTTGTAATTTGTTGACCTTTTTAACAAAAGGGTCATGCTCAAATAGAGTTTTACAATAAAATTTTTTGTTAATCTTATCCTGCTCAAATTGATGTACCTAGCAATCCATTGTTAACTTGACATTGACAGATATGACCAATAAAATGGATTGCCAACTCTATTAGCATCTGAATGTTCGCTGAGCAAGTTTGTTGTTTGTGTTGCATCATGCGATTTTGAGCAACTTAGAATCTTTCCCACAAGAGATTAGAGAAGAACACGTTCTGATAATAAAAGACAGTTGTAGGAGGAGTTTTTAGTTGAGAAGTAGTGACGGTAACATTCAAGTAACAACATAGAAAACTTACTTCAACATCATGCAATAAAATCTTACTATCTTCAAATCTCAAGACAACAAACTTGCTATCAGGACGCCAGCATAAGGATGTTATAAATTTACATAGATAGATTAGAATGATCAAGAAGAGCTAGTATTGATGACACACATTGAAATGTGCAAGAATGTGAATTCATTATAAACAAAACAGAACACAGAGACATAGAGAGAGCAGGAGGGAGGGAGGGAGGGAGAGAGAGACTGAACAATCCGTTCCCAATAAAATTAACAGAAGAAGAGGAAAGATAGAGCCCAATAAAATTAACAGAAAGAGAGGAAAGATAAAGCACACACATTAACCAACAGAAGGTTGATCAAAATTTGTGAAGTGAAGCAAAATGTCATAACTGTACAAAATAACTGAGAGTTATGTCGGTCACTTGATAGAGGATTTCTTTGGGCTAGTGGGTCATACAAAGGGAGGGAATCTATATCTTCTTGGCAGACTCCAATCCAATAACTGAATCAAAAATATTTTGTTGTTCAACTATAGAACCTCAGGGTAGATTGGATGCACGAAAGCTTACTTCAGGTGAAAATTACAGGTGTACTAGTATTTACAACTTAGTCTTAACGTAAACCATTCAAGGATTGGCTCAAGTAATATAGTGCACTCAAGACATTCTCCATATCCAGAAGACAAGATGACAAATGAAGCATTGAGATGTTTCCGAAGAAAAAATATCCTCTCTGAAGTTTTCTAGTGAGAATAGACAGGAAGAACTACCAAGGCTAGGCATATTATCCTAAGCTCTTATGAATTTAAATTACCAAAAGATTAAGCCATATAGGATCTTAACATACTTGGATGCAGCTCCCTTACCCTCCTAGTCTCTTTGCTTACTCCAGTTCCTCAGTCTGTCCCTCTCGACCAGATTGTCATACAATTACGCAGCAGAGCTCGAGATATATCCAATTGAAAAGTTGAACTCCCATGAGTGAACTTGATTAATCAAAATGCTGTGATGAAATGCCCTTCTGTAATGGGAAGAAAATAAATTAAAATTCAAGCAATACAAAAAGTGAGAAACTTTCCCCCTATAGTCTATGTTTCAGTATCCACTAAATATCTTTTTGTAGCGTACGCTCAGTCAATAAAAGAATGCTCAATCAGTAAAAGAAGACGAGTCAAAAGTAAAATTGCATTGTGAGAGTCACCGCTAGAAATGTAAGATCCTTTTAGATGCCTGATGACATTTAGATGGTATTCTGCAGGGGCTAAACCTACAAACTCGAAGTGGGCAACAAGCATTTCTGCATCGGACATAGCTAGTCTATCTAGCAAAAATGGCATCCCCCAATTCATGTTAATTAATTTCATGGACACTTCAACTGGTGTCCGAAGGGAGAAAGATGGCCATACAGGAGTATGGTCCGCTTGTGGTCAGTGTAGATGGCTGTCGGCTAGGCTATGGAAAAAATCTCTCACAAGGCAACAATCTGGTTGAGAAATTGATAAGAATCCATTTTGTCTATGAAAAAAAATTCCTCCATTCAACCAATACCAGCTTGGAATTCTTTACTCGCAATTAAGTCATCTCTAGATTTCCACTCGCATCACCTACATTCACTCTTCGTTTTTGTGTAAAAGACCAACTCCTTGGTTCGACGTCACCTTCTCATTCAGACTTCCAAGCACTTGATACCTCTATATTCGTCCAATTCTCTATCGAACGCAATTCAACCTAGATTGGCACTTACAGTGGTTCTTATGGCGAAAAGGGAAGAGTAGCACATTTAGGAAAAGCTAAAGAAGTAGAACAAGATAAGGCCAACGACTAAATGGGCACACACGCCAAGCCATCATCGAACAAACGAACTTTCTTGACTCGAAGCAATACCCAGGAGAGATTGTCCATAGCCTCTGCCAATTGAAGCGATGAAGCACCCCCACCTTCGTGTCATCCGTGACCATGGCCACCAAATCCTTCTCCGGATTCCGCTCCGCCATCTTCACTTACCACTCGGAAGAAATCGAGCAAAAACCTCACCAAACCAAGTCGTTAAACAATCAAATCGACCTGCCCCTTCGGAGGTCACAAAAAGAACGCCCAAACGAGAGCCGAAACTGCCCTTTTGGGCCCATGGAGGATGAAGGGTCCCCGCTCGCCAGACTCATGAGACGTCGCATTGATGTGAATGGGGTGAATTAATTATTGAAATGTGATTTGGAACAGGGAATGTGACCATCTTCATTTGCTTGAATGACGATGATCACGTTGATGCAAGTGAAAATCCAAAAGCCTTTCCAAGACCCGAACAGAACCGCCATGAGGCCTAATGGTTTAAGCTATTACATTAACCGGAAAAAGCCCCGAATTAAAAAGACTCAAAATATTTTGTTCAAGTCAAGTTGGTTTGCCTTTCCAAGACCCGAATAGAACCGCCATGAGGCCTAATGGTTTAAGCTATTACATCAACCAGCAAAAGCCCCAAATTAAAAAGACTCAAAATATTTTGTTCAAGTCAAGTTGGTTTGCCTTTCCAAGACTCGAACAGAACCGCCATGAGGCCTAATGGTTTAAACTATTACATCAACCGGCAAAAGCTCCGAATTAAAAAGACTCAAATTATTTTGTTCAAGTCAAGTTGGTTTGGGTACTTTTGACACCCCTAGCTAGTGCTGGTCATTGTGCCCTTTGGCTACTTGGTGCGTGGTATATCTTTTTCAAACTAATACATAAAAAATCAACTTAACCAATGGACGGAGGGTAATGAAAGCTTATTGGAGAAGATGCCAATATGCTTGTTGTATTTTTTTTACTATATATGCACTAGTAACTATATTCTATGAAATTCCATATGAACTTCCCAGGGATAAGAACAATAATAATGCCATAACTGTCATATGGCATTCACTTGAGTGATATAATTTCTTTTTTTTTTCACTCACTTGAGTACCACATCAGTGTAAAATCATTTATTTGAGTGATTATTACGACAATTCGTCCTAAGTGGTTTTTTCACTCAATTTTATATTCCAATGTGGTTTTCTAAGTCTAGCGTTTTGTCCAACATGGCGAGTTTAGAAAATGTATGTATCTCTCTCCTTCTCTCTAAATGCTTCCTCTATTGAAATGATAATCTCTCTCTCTCTCTCTCTCTCTCTCTCTCTCTCTCTCTCTCTCTCTCTCTCTCTCTCTCTCTCTCTCTCTCTCTCTCTCTCTCTCTCTCAATGTCATCTCTCTCACTCAATAGAGACTAAAGGCATGGGAAAAGGCAATAGTCTAGACTAAGGCTTATGCAATGTCCTTAGCCTAGATTATACTTGCTGGAAAGGGGAAGATCTTCATAGGTTCTCTCAATCTTCCTAGAACAGAGCATAAACCCAATAGTCTGGAGAGAAGCAAAAAGGATGCAAGGCAGGCCAACCTTAGGCCAAACAACAAAAAGCTTCAGCTTACTGTTCAGTATCAAAGTTGGAGGTGTCATCTCTGAAGTGACCAACACAAGTGGGATCTAGGCTAGGAAATGGCATAAACATCTAGAAATTTTACAAGCATAACCTTGCCTAGGATAGTTGTTTACTTATCTAGCCCATTACTTTTCAAGCAATATTGATTTGCTGTCAGTCTACCATTAAATCCCTTTATTAAGAGAAACTGTTGTATGAGAAGCAAGAACAAGGAAAGGACTCATTTACTAAATATGATAGACCACATGGCTAAATATTTGATTTTAACAGATAGGACACAATATTTTCGATTGGAAAGACCAAATATACTGAAGCGCAAAACCCCATCTTTATCTCCACTACAAAAGCTATGCAAGCATTGCTTTGAAGAATTTAAGAGCTCTACAAATGAATCTTGAACATTGTCAGTTAAACCAACATCTATGGCTACTAGTCCAGGCATTTGAGGAACTCTTGGAGCTGGAGGGAAGAATTGAGTAGTGCGATCTTCAAATGCCAAAGAGTTACCAGAAGCATTCTATAAAACAAATGAATAATTAGTTTCCAGTTGGAAAATAAGAAGACGAAAAAATATGTGTGGCATCCCAGAAATTCAAAGCCAAGCCATAAGGTGTGTTAAAGTCTTTAATTAGGTGGTAGAATTTCCATGGCTTATGTTTTAGCCATTAGTCTTTTAATTTGATGATTTGTGCTTGTGATTGTGGAAATTTAAATTTAATAGATTAATAATCTATGCTTGGCCATAAGATTTAAATTTCAATGAGCAAAAATATTCCAAGACTTTGGCCAAGATGAAAATTGGAATTCAAGAATATTTATAGAAGAATTTCAAAAAAAAAAAAAAGGAAAAAAAGGTTAAAATTTGATTGGGCCTTAAGCCCAAGAGTGGAACCCTAATGGCCCAAGTTGGCCGGCCCAATAGAGGCCCAAAAAGGAGTGGTAGACCAGCCCATTTCATGGCCCAAGGTTGGCCCAAGAAGAAGGCCCATGAACCTTGCATGTCATCCAACACTTGTCCTCTCCTTGTTGCCACTTGTTCTCCTCATGAGAACACTTGTCCCTCATGCAAACCTAGAGTGCATGCAATATAAAAGCCACCAAGAAAGGAGAGAGAATGGCTGGTTAGCCATTCGGCCAAGAGAGAAAGGGGGAGAGAGAGAGAACCGTGTGAGAGAGAGAGGAAGAGGGTGCGGCTGAGAGAGGGAGACCGAGAGGGAGAGGAGGCGGAGCCGAGGAGGAGCCGCCGTGTCCCACCGTCCGTCCGTCCGCCGTACGCCATTGTTGTTCATCCTAGAGGCAAGTGGAGTCCTATAACTTCTCTTGCATGTGTGTATATGGTTTGCATGTTCGATTTTAGGTGTTATTTGTGAGAAATACTGAGGTAAGGGTTGGTTGTTTTAAAGCCGTGTAACTGTTCTTGTTCGGGTTGTGTGAGTCCGAAACTTGTTTGAGCTTGCATGTGTATTTGGAGACCGATTTTGGCTTCAATGTCTTCATGGAAGTTGTAGCTAACATCTTGTAGTATAACATACTGAAATTTCGTGGAAAATTATGGATATTTAAGGGGTTAAAGCTTCATCTTACGGAGATCCCAGATCTATGATGTTTTCACTGACTTCTTGTTGGATTCTTGGTTGCATGTTGGTTTGTGATGAAAATATGACTTCAATGTCTTCATGAAAGTTGTAGGTAACACCTTAAACTACAACATACTAAAATTTGAAGAGAAATGAGCCAGTATAGCCTAGTAAATCGGCTAGATCTTGGAGACGATGATTCTGGTGATGTGTTCCGAGACACCCGAGACTTGATGGACTTAAATGGTGACCATACTTTGGTTATTTGACCTAGATATCTTCATGAAACTTGTAAAGGACACCTTGGTACATAACATATCCGAATTTCAGAAGAAACTAAAGAGAATAGATGGGTGAAATCTTAGTATTTCGGAGATGTGTATTCTGGACGATGCGGTAAGGGTTCCAGAAGCTTCGTGAGGTTGAATAAAATAATCTATAAGGAATTTTACTTGGAGTTCTTCATGAAAGATGCACTAAAATGTCTTGGCTATCACCCTGTAAAATTTCGTAATTTTTGGAGGCCGAATGGATATTTTAATTGAATTTATTCGGAAACTGTGCATTTGGTTTAAATCCGAGAATCATAGGATGTTTTGGGAAAATTGTGGAATTTGGTATAAAAAAAAAATCATATTGGCCATGAATTTTGCAAGTAAATATCATCCTATGGGTTTGTTTAATAATTTCTTGGATTTATGTAATTTTGGGAATTTATTGATATTAAATAATAAAATAAATAAATAATAATAAAATAATAATAAAATAAAATGGATTCTTATTTGGCCATGGATTCAATTCTATTTGTGTGGCATATGTGTGATGAGGTCTTTGCACATGTGTTGGATTGAGATGCATATGTGATAAAGTCTTGGTATGCGTATGACATGGTCCTTGTACATGTATTGAATTGAGATGTGTATGGGATAAAGTTTTGGCATGTGTATGACATATGAATTGAGATGCAAGTGTGAATTCCATGTCAAGTGTGATTTGTATGATACCATGCCAATTGCCATGTTAAATTGAGATTAAAATATTGGCAAAATGTGGATGATGGGAAATGAGGAAATGGTTGTGGTGGAGGATGATGACCGGAATGTATAGAGATACATTGCCGGATTTCCCCGAGAGTGTCTGCCCAATGGTATATGGTACGTAATTCCAGGGGAGGCCTGGTGGTATGTTGGTACATAATTCCGGAAGCCCTGTCGGAGGTCTTTGCCCGAAGGGAATGCCTCGCGATGCTAGGATTTGGGTGCGAGATGCCTGGCTAGAAGGGTAAAGGCCAGAGGTCTGGTTGTATCTTGGATACATGCCCGGAGGTTCCTCGTGATGCTAGTTGGGATGCAAGATGCCCGGAATGTGGGGGGCCGGATGCTCGGTTGTATCTTGGATACATGCCCGGAGGTTTTTCTCGCATGGGATGCGAGTGTAAAATATGAGATGAAATTGATGAATCGAGGAAAGGTGATGTGGTGATCAAATTGAAAGCTAAAAGTGGAAATTAAACCATGGAATGATATGCATGATGATATGCATGATGATGATGATGATGATATGTGATGTGAAATAATGATGATCACCCATGATGATGATATGCATGATGATGATGATGATGATGATATGTGATGTGATATGATGATCACCCATGACATGATATGCATGATGATATGCATGATAATGATGATGATGATGATGATGATGATGATGTGTGATGTGATATGATGATCACCTATGATATGATATGCATGATGATATGCATGGTAATGTTAATGATGATGATATATGATATGGCTCGAAGACATGTATGATGAAATGATGCGATGATGATGATGTCATGTATGATGTAATGATGCCATGACATGTATGTTACAATGATGATACACGTGAATGTGTTATGAATTGGTATGATGATGCATGATAGTATGCGCATGGCTTCAAGGTAAGTAACGCTTGCAATGCATGCATGATTTGCCTGATGCATTGAGTTGTTATTGGATTTCCCTATCTGCTGAGTGGTTGTACTCACCTCTTTTGGGTACCAACATTTCAGATTAGTAGATGGTTTGAGCGGTTGGAAATGACCGCGAGGAGAAGGATAGCAAAGGAGGGAACCTTTGGACGCCAACACTAGTTGATGGACCTTAAGCATACGATTGTGGGAGAAGATGTCGGTCATCTTTTGAAATATAGCCAAGTATAGAAAGACTATGGCAATTTTGATGTATCGACTAATGATATCCATCAAGTTATGTAATCAAAAGTGTACGGCTTTTACCTATAAATGTTTAGTTGGTGTGCATCAATTTCTGAATGTAGGGAAGGGAACTGTTGGATATGCTTCCGTTATGTAAATTGCGCAAGGGACCGTTAATAAAAGATGTAAACCCCCATGGTTGTATGGACCCGCTACAATAGAAACGGTATCAGAGTGATATGTTAACAAGGAAAGTGAAAGGTAAGCAAACTGTGGCGACCCAAATCGGATCGGGGGCCGTCGAGGGGTGTCGCAATATGAGATTAAAGCTAAGGAGCCATACAAATGACACCAACATACGCTTCCAAAAATTTTCCATAAACCCATACTAAAGCTGTTGGACTGTGAAATAAGATTCTAAGTTTGAAAAAGAAGTAAGAACACCACACTCAATTAACTACTTAACTACAAACGAAGCATTATAAAAGGTGTGAGCCATAAGATATCTGCTATTGTAATCAAGATCACGAAGTCGTACTAACTTTTAAGTTGAAAGATGCCATACTCTCTTCACTTGGACATCCTCCTCCCAGTTGAGACACACCCTAGCTGCCATACTTCAAGCTTCTCAACAGTTTTCCATCCTGCTTAATATTTATACCCCGTTAGAATGATTATATCCTAGTGTGCATAACTGCTGCAAGCACTAGCATATCAAAAGCAGCACCCTGCATATTTATAGTTCCATAAAGATAGCTAGTTTGGTAAGTAACATTCATTATGTACAAACAAATTCTCTTCTCGGCAATTCTTATGTACCAATAGGTGCTATGTTGGATTTGAATTAGATTTCAGATCCATCTATATTGATTGATTGCAATCCATGGAGTGGATGATTAGTAATAAACTGGTAGAAACATAATTGCAACAGCCTCAGCTATGTACTCAGCCATTCTACTCATTTTAAGCAGCTACAGCTTGATAAAAACATAACCAGTTATTTACAAACTTTTCCATCCACAAGCATAATTGAGGCACACAAAAGTCCTATCATTTAAGAGTCACCTAAACTATTACATTCCTTATTTGACTGAACTAAACAAACTTACTAACAATTGAAAGAAGCTATTAATTTTGATGAAAATGATCAACTCACAGATGAATGCTTCAGTATGAAACCATCCACTTAGGCCATAGATTGTCACCACGAGCTGCACCCCAGTAAACACTATGTTGTAATTTGTCGTTAACAATTGAAATAGTTTCAATCATTGATGACAACATTAGTAGCGAAGTAAAAAAAAAAAAAAATCCTACACAAGAATGCAATTGAGCACATCAATAAGAGTCAACTCGTAAAGTATTTAAATCTATATATGTGATTAAAGTAACTTACTGCTAATTTCACTGATTAGATATGAGTCAATCAATTTCCTAGATTTATAATTTAACTCATGCATCAAACAATGTAACGTCAAGAACATTTTATGGCTTGATGTAGGATTGAGTCTCACAATAAAGAATAAATATTTAAGCATCACATGCAAAATTGCCTGAGCAATACACCCAGGGTTTCTTAAGTATCACACCAAAGATGAATTGCATCACACAATCTGCAAAGCAAACACTTGCCAAGTTCAATAAATTATCAACTCTATTGAAATAGGAAACCTCTAAACAAGAAACATTATTGGAGTATATGTAAGATCCTACTACTAAAGCTTCAAAAAAGAAAGAAAAGGAAACTTCATAAAATCCTAATAATACTCAAATCCTAATTGATAATTTTAGTGATTAAACTTCAAGAAGAATCCTGATCCTTGTTTGAGTTTCAAAGTCAATCTTCACCAAAAACTTGGTAGTCATCTTGCATGATTTTGTTGGCTGCATCAAGTTGAGTGGATGTTTTGATTGTCTCATGCTCAATTCTATGAATGGTAATCCAATTTCTATGTACAAGATCTTTGTGTCCTTGTAGTCAAATGGGTACTCATTTGGCGAAAGAAAAATAATTTGTAGCAGTATTTCATGTCTGGAGATAATAAAATTAGTTGAATTTGAAGTATCTTTATGATTAGTTATTATCTAACAACTGATTTACATATGTCATGGAATACTAATCGCAAACATTATATCAGATTTTATGATTCCATTGGATGAAGATCATGATCCACAATCCGAAGATTTATTTATTTTATTGATGACTCACATTTCCATGTGGCCATTTAGGTGAGGCTACCTACTTAACAATTAACTCAATTAACAAATGAATATTGTTCCAGGTTCAAAGTTCAAACCGCAAAACACCTATTGACTCATGCAATTTCTCTAACTAAACAATAGAGCCAACTTAATCAACAACCTGACCTATCATGACCTATTTATATTAAGTTCAGTAACTTCTCTAATGAAAAATCATACATGAATTTGGTTTTCATAGTTGTTACAGATTACAATTTGATCACACCATATAAATATAACATTTCATGTAAACCTCGGATTTTGTAAGCTTATGGCTGGTTTCTTTTCAAACTTATTTGACATTGATGAAGATATGCTTATGGTACATATGTCATGTCGGTCATGTAAGGATGGGAACGACCCATTCAATTAGATCTAATTAGTTAAATGGGTTATTCATCTATTGCCTATTTAACAAATGGGTCATGTTAAATTAGAATTTTCCATCAACATTTTTTCTTAATCTTATCCTGCTCAGATTGACCTATCTACCAATCCATTGTTAACTTGACATTGAGAGACATGACTAATAAAACCGAAGTGCCGTCTCTATTAGCAACTAAATGCTCGGTCAGTAAGTTTGCTGTTTGCATTGCATCATGCAGATTTTGAGCAATTCAGAATCTTTCCCAAGAGAAACTAGAGAAGAACATGTTCTGATGATAAAGGAATGTTGTAGTAGGAATCTCTAGTTGAGAAGTAATGATAGTAACGTTCAAGTAACAACATAGAAAACTTACCCTGACATCATGCAATAAAACTGACTCATGTAATCTATCTAACTAAACAGTGGTTCAAACCGCAAAACATAAATTGACTCATGTAATCTATCTAACTAAACAATAGAGCCAACTTGATCAACAAACTGTTTATACTTAGTTCAGTAAGTTCTCTAATGAAAAATCATACATGAATTTGGTTTCCATAGTCGATACAAATTACAATTTGATCACACCATATAAAAATAACATTCTATGTAAGCCTAGGATTTTGTAAGCTTATGGCTAGTTTCTTTTCAAACTTATTCAACATTGATGAAGATATGCATATGGGAGGGGAGAAACCCTTGACAAAATCTCCTAGGATAATTGTTTACTTAACCAGCCCATTACTTTCCAGGCAATACTAATTTGCTGTCAGTCTACCATCAAATCACTTTTTTAAGAAAAACTACTGTATAAGAAGCAAGAATAAGGAAATGCCTCATTTACTGAATATGATAGACCATATAGCTAAATATTATTTGAACAGACAGGACGCTTACAATATTTTCAATTGGAAAGACACCAAATAAACTGAAGTGCAAAAACCGATCTTTATCTCCATTGCAAAGACTATGCAAGCATTGCTTTCAAGAATTTGAAAGCTCTAAAAATGAATCTTGAACGTTGTCAGTTAAACCAGCATCTCCAGGTACTAGTCCAAGCATTTGAGGAACTCCTGGAGCTAGAGGGAATAATTGAGTAAGCGATCTTCAAATGCCAAGAGTTACTAGAAGTGTTCTCTAAAACAAATGAATAATCACTTTCCAGTTGGAAAATAAAATGACGAAAAAATATGAACTTAAAGCTAACAAGCCAAACAAATCAACAAGTTATAGATGATAGCAAATATACACTTCCAAAAAAATCTTCTATAAACCCATACTAAAGATGTTGGACTGCAAAATAGGATTCTAAGTTTGAAAAAGAAGTATTTAAGAACACCACATTAAAATAACTACTTAACTGCAAACGAAGCATTATGAAAGGTGAGAGCCATAAGATATCTGCTATTGGCAATAAAGATCACAAAATTGTACCAACTCTTAAGTTGAAAGATCCCATACTCTATACACTTGGGCATCCTCCTCCTAGTTGAGACACACCCTAGCTACCATACTTCAAGCTTCTCAACAGTTTTCCATTTTGCTTAATATTTATACCCTGTTTGAATGATTATACCACAGTGTGCATAACTGCTGCAAGCACTAGAATATCAAAAGCAGCACCTTGCATATTTATAGTTCCATAAAGACAGCTACATTGGTAACATTCATTATGTACAAACAAATTCTCTTCTCAGCAATTCTTATGTACTCATAGGTGCTATATTGGATTGAATTAGATTTCAGATCCATCTTATATTGATTAACTGCAATCCATGAAGTGGATGATTAGTAATAAACTTATAGAAATCTCAAAGAAATAGAATTGCAGCAGCCTCAGCCATGTACTTAGCCATTCTATTCATGACCAAGTAGTTATAGCTTGATAAAAACATAACCAATTATTTACAAACTTTTCCACCCACAAGCATAATTGAGGCGCACACAAATCCTATCATTAAAGAGTCACCTAAATTGTTACCTTCCTAATTTGACTGCACTGAACAAATTTTACTAACAATTGAAAGAAGCTATTAATTTTCATGAAAATGAGCATCTCACAGATGAATGCTTCAGTATGACACCATCCATTTAGACCACAGGTTCTCACAATGAGCTGGACCTTAGTAATCATGATGCTGTAATTTGTCATTGACAATTGAAATACTTTCAATCGTTGATGACAACATAAGCAGCAAAGTAAAAATTTTGTCCTACAAGAGAATGCAATTGAGCACATCAATAAGATTCAACTCCTAAAGTATATAAATCTATTAAATGAATATATTAATTATGTATGATATGTGATTAAAGTAATTCACCGCTAATTTCACCAATTGGATATGAGTCAATCAATTTCTTCGATTCATAATTTAACTCAAGCATCAAACAATCTAATGTCAAAAACATTTCCTGGCTTTTGATGTAGGACTGAGTCCCACGATAAAGACTAAATATTTAGGCATCACACATAAAATTGCCTAAGCAACACACCTAGGGTTTCTTAAGCATCACACCAAAGATGAATTACATCACACAATTTGCAAAGCAAGGACTTGCCTAGTTCAATAAATTATCAACTCTATTGAAAAGTAAAAGTTACAACTATATTTGTAGATTCTCCAAAAGTTCTACTCCTAGTGGAAATAGGAAACCTTTAAACAAGAAACATTATTGGAGTATACATAAGATCCTACTACTCAAGCTTTAAAAAAAAAAAAAAGTAAACTTTGTAAAATCCTAATAATACTAAAATCTTAGTTGATAATTTTAGTGATTAAACTTCAAAAAAATCTTGATCCTTGTTTGAGTTTCAAAGTCAATCTTCACCAAAAACTCGGTAGTCATGTTGCATGATTTTGTTGGCTGCATCAGGCTTAGTAGATGGTTTGATTGTCTTATACTAAATTCTATGAATTTGAATCCACTTACAATATTATGTACATGATTTGTGTCCTTGTAGTCAAATGGGTACTTATTTGACAAGAAAAATAATTTGTAGAAATATCTCATGCCTGGAAATAATAACATTGGTCAACTTTGAAGTATCTTTATCAATAGTTATTACCTAACAATAAAAGTAACACCATACTTTACAATTGATTTACATCTATTATGGAATACCGATCTCAAACATTATATTAGATTTTATGATTCCATTAGATGAAATTCATGATCCACAATCCATAGATTTAATTTTTTGGTTCATGACTCATATTTCCATGTGACAACTAAGGGTGACCCTAAG
The DNA here is from genome assembly GCA_019915185.1 of Eucalyptus camaldulensis. Classification (NCBI taxonomy): domain Eukaryota; kingdom Viridiplantae; phylum Streptophyta; class Magnoliopsida; order Myrtales; family Myrtaceae; genus Eucalyptus; species Eucalyptus camaldulensis. The sequence continues at coordinate 8,942,740 of JAHSVA010000013.1, read as the reverse complement.
TGGTTATCATGTCATATCAAAATCATGGCTACCTACTTAACAGTTGACACAATTAATAAACCACTATCATTCTGGGTTCAAAGTTCAAACCGCGAAACAGAAATTGACTCATGTAATATATCTATCCAAATAATAGTGCCAACTTGATTAACAACCTAACTTATCATGGCCTGTTTACACTTAGTTCATTAAGTTCCCTAATAATAATCATACATAAATTCTATTTCCATAGTGGTTAGAAATTACAATTTGATCACACCATATATAAACAATATTTTGGGTAAACCTAGGATTTTGTAAGCTTACGACTAGTTTCTTTTCAAACTAATTTGGCATTGATGACAATATGCATATTGTACATATACCATGTCAATCATGTTAGGATAGGAATGACCCATTCAATTCAATCTAATTAGTTAAACGGGTTATTCATCTCATGTAATTTGTTGACCTTTTCAACAAAAAGGTCATTTTCGAATAGTATTTTCTAATAAAAATTTGTGTTGATCTTATCATGCTCAAATTGACCTATCTAGCAATCCATTTTGAACTTGACATTGACATACATGACCAATAAAAATGGATTGCCATCTCTATTAATAGATGAATGTTTGCTGAGCAAGTTTGTTATTTGCATTGCATCATGCAGATTTTGAGCAATTCAGAATCTTTTCCAAGAGAGATAAGAGAAGAACGCATTCTGATGATAAAGGACAGTTGCAGAAGGAATTTCTATTTGAGAAGTGATGAGGGTACGTTCAAGTATCAACATAGAAAACTTACTTCAACATCATGCAGGAAAACTGTACTAGCTTCAAGTCCTAAGATAACAACCTTGCCATCAGAACGCCAGTAGAATCATGTTATACATTTACTTGAAGTAGATTCATATGATTAAAAAGAGGCAGTATTGATGACACACATTGAAATGTGCAAAGAAAGTGAGTTCATTATAAACAAAAAAGAACAGAGAGAGAGAGAGAGAGAGAGAGAGAGAGAGAGAGAGAGAGAGAGAGAGAGAGAGAGAGAGAGAGAGAGAGAGAGAGATTGAATAATATGTTCCCAATAAAATTAACAGAAGAAGAGGAAAGATAGAGCATACACATCAACCGACAAAATGTTAATCAAAATTTGTGGAGGCAAAACACCATAATTGTACAAAATAACTGAGAGGGATCTCGGTCACTTGATAGAGGATTTCTTTGGGCTAGTAGTTTGTTGGAAGTAAGAAGGGTAAATGGGTCTTTATCACTTTTAGGGTTTATTTTGATGTATATATATTTGAACTTTATTGAATAATATTATGTACGTTTCCTCACATGGTATCGGAGTCTAGGGCTTAACCCTAGACGATGGAGCAGCCACTCACCGCCGTCGACTCGCCGAAATAGTTGGCTGTTGTCGCCACTCGCCGTTGAACGCCCCCACCACTTGAGCACCCCTCTCCCTTTCTCTCGCTTCTTCGTGCGGCTCGCTCGCACGGCTCGTGCAACTTGATGGGTGTCTATTCTTTGGTTACTGACTCACTGGATTTGTAAAGGATCGACAACACCGCCAGGGACCGAAACTTGCGCATGATTCTACGAAGGGAAGGGGTGACAACAGTAGCCGAGAAACACTGAAAAGCAAGCAACACTATATTTTATGGGAGAAGATGATTTTGTGGGTTAGAACTTTTATTTTTGAAGTTGCTGAGAAAGATATCTCATTGTTTTGGCTGATTAATTTATTTGAGACTTGTGATGAAGTAAAATAGTTGCTGCTTGGGTACATTGGTGATCTGAAAGTTGTGTGGTAGCTTATGTTATTTCATATGGGTGTAATAATATTGGGTTATTAAATTTTTGAGGCCGAGTTGTTTGACAGATGCTAAGGTCAAAGTTTGCTTATTATTATATGGAAAATGGGCGATCACTTGAAGAGTACAATTGAAGTAGATCATGAGAAGAATAATATTGTGATGACTGAGGTGATTTCCTCTTCGTCTAATCGAATTACGGATAGGAAGCTCGCAGGTAGTGCTAACTTTCACCAATGGAAGAAAATCGTGAAGCTTACTTTGACATGCAAAAATTGTCACGCCCCGATCCTCGGGCACGCACACATCCTTCTCACTTGGTCGATTTTATAATGTGATATCCCAGGACTATGTATCGCCGACCCTTTCATTTATTAAGCACATTCGGAAGCAGTTAAAATCCCCAAACAATAAAACGATGGGATAGAAAAGCAGGGCCATATTTTTCATATTGAAATTTATAACCAAACTTTTATACAAAACACAAACCAGAGCACTCTACAACTTTTTACTCTAAACTTTAATCACATCAAAAATGAGATCTCAAAAGAAGATAAACTCTCAGCCATCCGGGCCGTACTCAAGGCCCTTCTCGAGATTATCTTCTTCTCCCAAAAATCTTTCTCCTTAAGTTTCATCGCAGAGTACTCCTTCTCAAATTCCTCCTCAGCTCCTCAACGGGGTCCTAAAATGATTTTCCCCAAACTGGGATGAGATTACGTCTCAGCGAGTTCTACCTCCACTAAGCCCGATTAGTAAACCATTATACTATAGGCTACCTAAACACACACAGGGCAGAGGACTTACCTTGGCCTCATATTTCACCTGCAAGTCAGTACAATTCACAATAAACACCTATATATTCCAAACAAATCGAACCAATCGATTACATGTCATACAATTCATTTTCCACGGAGGAGTATCTAAAAGCTAGGCCACGTGCGTTCTCCAGGACGACATTCCAAGTCTCCGAGTCCACGTGCCTTGAACCTTAGGCCCACGTGCATTTTCTAAGGCGACCTCTTCACCAAAGTGATGCATCAAGTCACCGAGCCCACGTGCCCTTTTAGATGCCTGGGCCCACGTGCATTCTCTTAGGTGCTATCTCACCAAAGTGATGCATCAATTCACCGAGCCCACGTGCCCTTTTAGATGCCTGGGCCCACGTGCATTCTTTTAGGTGCTATCTCACCAAAGTGATGCATCAATTCACCGAGCCCACGTGCCCTTTTAGATGCCTGGGCCCACGCGCATTCTCTTAAGTGCTATCTCACCAAAGTGATGCATCAATTCACCGAGCCCACATGCCCTTTTAGATGCCAAACTCTGTCACCGAGCCACGTGCATTCTCCAGGATGACATATCGAGTCTCCGAGCCACGTGCATTCTCTCATGCAACCTTTTCGCCAAGGTGTCATATTCAACCACTGAATTCACGTGCATTCTCCAGGTGATATTCCAATTCACCGAGCCCACGTGTCATCTTTCAAGCGATTACCAATCTACTTTCAATACCGACAACCAATGCCCAACGATTTCTCAATCAAATAATTAAATCAACTCAACAAAGCATTATAAATGATGAATAACATACTTGGCTATTTACCAATCAACAATTCAATCTCAATCAATTCCAATCAATTTAGGGTAAATCCCTAAAATATCACAATTTATTCAATTCCATACAACGTGGAGCTCAAATAAATAAACGGACTGTGTCACGACGATCAGCACGAGATTTCGATCGTCGACCATCAAAATCTTAATTTCCAAAAATTAATTAATTTATTTATTAATTTCGAAAATTAAATAATTAATATCAAAAATTCAATTTAGCTCAAAATAAAGCCCGATTAAATAAATGGACTTCACCACGGTCATCAACATAATTTTCCAGTCCCGAGCCATCTCAGTTGAATTTTCGGAAAATAAATAATTATTTAATTTAATTCCGAAAATTAATATTTAAATACTAAAAATTCCACTTAGGCCCGAAAAGCCTAATTGGAGCCCACTAAGGTCGGGAAAAATCCCAAGGCACTTCCAATAATTAGTAGACCACGTCTACTTACTAATTACGCAATCAATTTATCTAAATCGCATCACAATTGACTAATAATTGCTAATTTATTCTAATCTAACAATCTAAACATAATTAATTAAAACTAAACCAACCTTAAGCATAATTAGCTAACTAATCCGGGATTAGTGAGATTACTCACCAAATCGCGCGCAAATCGGATCAATCCGACTAGGGCGACACGAGGAACGATTCTTCCCAAAGCACGGCTCGAGTTTGGGGCCCGGAAACGGCCCAAAAGCGGGCCTGAACCAGCTGGAAACCCATTTCGTGGGTTGTTGGTCGGGGCTGGCCGGGGCTGCTCCGGCGGCCAAAACGGCAAGGGAAGGCCGGCGGAAGGTGAGGGGGACGCCGGGGAGCTGTGAGGTGGCCGGACGGAGGTAGGCAGTGACCGGAGGTGGCTGGATCGAGCTGGGCAGAGACGGAGCAGGGGTTGGACGGCGCACGGTGAGGACGGCGAGCGCGGGTGGGAGGCGGTGGAGCACATGGCGTGCGCGGGTGCGCGGTGTGGGCGGCGATCGAGCTCCGGTGCGGCGGGGACGGCTTTGACGAGCTACTGTCTCTGTTCTTCTTCAACTTCTGGTTTTGCTGCTTCCACAAAGAAGAAAGAAGGAGAAGAAGGGCTCGGTCATGTGGGGGAGTGGGGGAGAAGAGAGAGGAGAGAGAAGAAGAGATAAGAGAGAGAAGAGATAAGGTTGAATGGTCAAAGGGAGAGGGAGAAGCCAAATTGAAATTGGCCAAGGGGTGTTCGGTGGGGGAAATTGCACGAGGGGGAGGGGAGAGGAGAGAGAAGAGAGAGAGAAAAAGAGAGAAAAAGGGAGAGAGAGAAAAAGAAATAAATAATACCATTATTTCACTTTTCCTTTTCTCTTTCCCTTTCCCTTTCTATTTTCTTTTGGTCTTCGATTTTTCCTCCGATAATTTCTTTCTTGAAATTTCGGACTCGGCAATAAATTGATAGACGATGAGACGGTCCTAAAAATGAATTGTGACATGCCCGACTATTCGATTCCCAAAACCGAATTAAATTTCATGATTAAAATCGATCGGACGCGATTTTAGTCCAATTCAACCAATTAGGTAGCTTTTAGGGATTTTACCGCGGTTATATCCCTTAACGGCTTCACACAATAGGTTAGCTAACTCGTGAGTGATCAGTTAAGAGAAAAAGGACCATAGGCACGTCGACGAAATGCACATTTCATTTTATCGAAACGGGGTCGAATTTCAGGATGTCACAGAAATCAACATAGACACTTAACTAAGTTTAAGCCCAGAGATGATGTAACTTGGGATGGTGTTGATGCATGTATTCTTGGCCAAATGCTAAATTCTATGGAGAGTAATGTAGTTGACATGGTAACTCATATTGATACAGTCAAAGAACTATAGGAGTATTTGAATGTGTTGTATTCTGGCCAAGATAATTTGTCACGGATTTATGAGCTATCGCAAGAGTTTTATCGATTTGAAAGTAAGGGATGATCTATTACCTAGTGCTTTGCAGACTTTAAGAGATTGTATGAGGAGTTGAATGATGTTCTCCCTATTTCAGCTTATGTTCCTATTTCAGCTAATGTTCAACAAATGCAACATCAGAGAGAACAATTGGCCGTAATGGGATTCTTAGGAAGTCTTGGTTCTGAGTATGAAACTGTTAGGTCTTAGATCCTTGGAGGAGAGAATATCGCGTCACTCACAGATACATTTGCTCGAGTTCTTCGAGTATCTTATGAGTCTTTATGGTAGGGAGTTCAGCTCGTGTCCTAGACTCGAACTGGTAGTGGTAATAGGAGTGATGGAGGAACCTATGGTGGATATAGTGGGTGTGGTGTCTGAGAAGGAAGTCGAGGCATAGGAATAGGAAGAGGTCAAGGTCAATAGCATCCTTCTGGACAGTTCCCCATATCTACTGATAATTCGGGGACTACACGTGTTTGTCATTATTGTGACAAACCTGGTCATATTCAAAAATTTTGTTACAAGCTACATGGGAGACCAGGGCAGCAACACCATTCGCTAATACATCGTCTAATATTGACTCTACTCCATAGTGTAGTGGTTATGTCTGATGAGGAATAAGCTCAGTACAAACAGTCTCAAATCTCACAGCCTGTTTCTTACACTGCTACTTTGGCATAGATAGGTAATGTTACTGCATGCCTTTCAACTACTTCACGTCCTTGGATCATTGATTCAAGGGCTTCCAATCACATGTCAGGTCTTTCAGGTATATTTTCCTCTCTTTCTCCGTCTTCGTCCATGGTTACTCTAACCAATGGATCACCTACACATGTTAAAGGAATTGGCATAGTTAACCCAACTTTTTCATTACTGTTGTCCTCAGTGCTTTATCTTTCACAATTTCCATGTAATCTCATGTCTATTAGTAACTTAACTAAAAACTTTCAGTGTTTAGAAACTTTTTATCATAATTCTTGTATTTTCTAGGATCTAGCTACGAAGAAAACGATTGGTAGAGGACGTGAGGAAGGGGGGCTGTATGTACTTGAAGATGCTTCTTCAATTGCTTGCTCAAGTGTTGCGTCCCTACATCAAATCCAATGTCGTCTTGGCCATCCTTCTCTACATAGTCTTCAAAAGTTAAATTCTAGTTTTCAATCTCTTTCTAGTCTAGAGTGCAAGTCATGCCAACTTGGCAAATTACATTGTGTTAGTTACACACCTCGAGTCATTAAACGAGTAGCATCTCCTTTTTTATTAGTTCATTCAGCTATTTGGGGTCCATGTCATGTGGTTTCTAATTCGGGTTTCAGATATTTTGTTACTTTTTTCAATGACTATTCCAGAGTTACTTGGTTATATTTAATGAAAGATCGTTTGGAATTATTTTTTACTTTTCGTGCATTTATATCTGAAATTTATACTCAATTTGGCATGCATGTTAAAGTTTTGCATTTTGATAAGGAATAAGTGTTCCAAAAGTCCTGCAACTTATCACGAAAATGCATTTTAGTCCTAAAACTTGCAAAAAGTGCATTTAAGTCTTAAAACTTGTCAAATTGTTTCAAACGAGTCCTAAGATCAACGTCGTTAGCTTTTTCCGTTAAAAATGCTAACGTGGCATTTTAAATAATTTTTTTATTTTCCAGGTGTATTTTTTAATTAATTTTTACCCTTTTTTAAAAAATTAGATTTAAAAACTAAAAATTAAATTAATTCTTATCTTATTTTCAACAAAAACTAAAAAGAAAAGTTAAAAAATTTATTTTTAAAATTGTTAAAAAAAAAAATCAGCACGGTTCCTCTCCCCCGCCGCCGCCGCCCATCGCCGAAGGGGCTAGGCAATGATCGCCAGCCCTGGGCGGGGGCGGCCGGGCCTCGTCGGCCCCAAGCGAGGGCCGACAACCATCGCCAGCCCTACGCAAGGCCTCGTCAGCCCTCACTCAAGGCCGGCGAGGGCCGACGAGGCCTCACCCAAGGCAAGCAATGGTCGGCGGCCCCCCCATAAGGGCCGGCGACGACTCGCCCAGGGGGGCCGATGGCTGCCGGCCCCCCGCGAGGGCCGACGGGCCCAAATCGGGGCACCCTCGCTCAGCTCTAGCGCGAGTGCCCAGATCTGGGCCTGCCAACCCTCACGGGGGGGCCGGCAACCGTCACCCGCCATGGGCGAGGCCTCGTCGGCCCTCGCCTGGGGCTGGCGAGGACCGGCCACCCTCGCCTAGGGCCAATGACCGTTGCTCGGCCCCTCCGGCGATGGGCGGCGGCGGCGGCAGTGGCGGGGGAGAGGAGCCGCTATTTTTTTTTAATAAATATTTTAACTTTTTTTAAAAATTTTTGGTGAAAATAAGAGAAAATGAATAAATTTGATTTTTTTAGTTTTTAAATATAATTTTTTTAAATAATTAAAAATAATTAAAAAAATTCACATGGAAAATAAAAATTATTTAAAATGCCATGTCATAATTTTTAATAGAAAAGGCTAACGGCGTAGATCTTAGGACTCGTTTGAAACAATTTGACAAGTTTTATGACTTAAATGCACTTTTTGCAAGTTTTAGGACTGAAATACATTTTCGTGACAAGTTGTAGAACTTCTGGAACACTTATCCTTTCTAATAATGCTAAGGAGTACTTTTTAACATCCTTTTCTGATTTTATGACTTGATATGATCCATGATTCTTCCTGTCCTAATACTCCACAACAAAATGGTGTTGCTGAAAGGAAGAATAGGTATTTATTGGAAGTTACTAGATCCATGTTATTTGAGATGAAGGTCCCCAAACATTTTGGTCTAATGTTGTTCTAACTGATGATGTTCTAACTGCATGTTATCTCATTAATCGCATGCCTTCTTTTGTTCTGCAAGGTGGTATTCCTTTTTCCACTTTGTTTCCTAATGAACCACTATTTGTCCTACCACCCCATATCTTTGGTTGTGTCTGTTTTGTTCGTGATCATCGACCTGGAGTATCAAAACTTGATCCTAAGGCAATCAAGTGTATGTTTATGGGTTATTCCCGCACTCAAAAGAGATATCACTGTTATTCTCCATTATTGAGAAAATATTTTATAATAGCTATTGTTTCATTTTTTGAATCCACTCCTTATCATAATGTTCCAATTGATATGTCTGAATTGGATGAACACGTGTATGTGACCACCATTCGATCTACTCTTCCAACTGTATCACCGGTATCTATAGAGAAACCACCTCCTCTCCAGGTTTATACTCGACATCCTCGTGTCGCTGCTACTCCCCTCACTCCTCCTGTTACTACTACATCATCTTCTGCTCCAAATTCGCCATTAGCTGACCCTCCTCTTGTATCCGATCTTGATCTTACTATTGCTCATCACAAAGGTACATGTACTTGTACTCAACATTCTATTGCAAATTTTATTTCACACTCTTCTATGTCTCCTACTTTTCCAGCCTTTTTGTAACTACCGTTGAACAATATCCTATCCCCAAGTCTATCGTTGAGGCATTACAAATTATGGTTGGAGGATAGTAATGGAAGAGGAATTAAAGGCTCTCGAGAATAATCAAACTTGGGACTTAGTACTACTTCCTCTAGGCAAAACTACTATTGGTGGTCGATGGGTATATGCTATAAAAGTCAACCCCGATGGTTCTCTTGCTCGTTTAAAAGCAAGACCTGTTGCCAAAGGGTATGCTTAGGTGTATCGGGTTGACTATCTAGACACATTTTCTCCTGTTGCCAAACTTACTTCTATTCATATTTTGATCTATCTTGCTGCAACATATAACTAGCCTTTATTTCAGCTTGATGTTAAGAATGCTTTCTTGCACGGCACTCTTCATGAAGAAGTTTATATGGAGCAACTTCCAGGGTTTGTTGCTCAAGGGGAGTCTGGACTAGTTTGCAAATTAAAAAAGTCTTTATATGGTTTGAAACAATCTCTATAGGCATGGTTTGGAAGATTTTCTGAAGTTGTACTATCTTTTGGGCTATCAAGATGTGCAAATGATCATTCTTTCTTTTATAAACAATCAGGGGGAGGCAAACTATTCTTGATTGTGTATGTTGATGATATTATCATCATGAGAGATAACTTGGTTGGTATAGCTGAACTAAAAACCTATCTTTAGCAACAGTTTCAAACTAAAGACTTAGGAAAATTGAAATATTTCCTAGGAATTAAAGTGGCACAATCACATAAAGGTATTATTCTGTCACAGCGAAAATATGTCTTAGATTTGCACACTGAAATAGGTATGTTGGGATCAAAGCCTCTTGATTCACCCATGAAACAAGGAGTTAAACTAGTTGTTGATAGAGGAGAAATTATTAATAATCCCAAGAGATATAGAGGATTGGTAGGTAAGCTGAATTATCTTACAGTTACCCGACCAGACTTTGCTTTTCCTGTTAGTGTAGTAAGTCAGTTTTTGTCTTCCCCTTATATATCTCATTGGGATGCAATTATTCGGATATTGAGGTATCTGAAGAAAGCTCCGAGGAAAAGAATTGTCTACCAAAATCATGGTCATATCAAGATTGAAGGATTTTCTGATACTGATTGGGCTAGATCTCCAGATGATAGAAGATCAACTACTGGGTATTGTACCTTAGTCGGAGGAAATCTGGTATCATGGAAAAGTAAGAAACAAAGTGTTGTTGCCCGCTCTAGTGTTGAGTCAGAATATAGAGTCATGGCACAAGTGACGTGAATTAGTGTGGATTCAACTGTTATTGACTGAGTTAGGCTTTAAAGATTTAGTACCCATGACTCTATGATGCGATAATAAAGCTGCAGTGCATATAGCTTCCAACCCTGTGTTTCATGAGAGAACAAAACACATTGAGGTTGATTGTCATTCTATCCAAGAAAAATTGCAAAGTGGAGTAATTCTTCCCAATCATATTCGAACCAGTGAACAACTTGCAAACATCTTCACTAAATCCTTGGGTAATGGAAGGATAGAGCATATTTATAACAAGTTGGGCATGATTAATATTTATGCTCCAGCTTGAGGGGGAGTGTTAGAAGTAAGAAGGGTAATTAGAAGTAAGAAGGGTAAATGGGTCTTTACCATTTTTAGGGTTTATTTTGATGTATATATATTTAAACTTTATTGAATAATATTATGTACGTTTCCTCACATAGTTCATCTAAAGCAAGAGAATCTATATCTTGTTGGCAAGCTCCAATCTAATATCTAAATCAAAAAACAAAACTTGTTGTTCAACTATGGAAACTCAAGGTGGATTGGATGCATGAAAGCTTTCTCCAGGCAAGGATTATTAGTGTACTAGTATTTACAACTTAGGATATTAACAGAAACCATTCACGGGTTGGCTCAAGTACTATAGAGCACTCAAAACGTTCTCCATATCTAGAAGACGGTATGATGAGTGAAGCATTCAGATTTTTCTAGAAAAAAAAATCTCCCCTCCAAAGTTTTTTAGTGAGAAAAGATAGCAAGAACTACCAAAGTTAGGTATCCAATCCTAAGCTCTTACTAATTTAAATTACCAAAAGATTAAGTCATATAGGATTTTAACATACTTGGATGCAGCTCCTTTTCCTCCTAGTCTCTTGGCTTTGTCCAATTCCTCCCTCTGTCCCTCTCAACCAGATTGTTATACAAGTACGCAGCATAGCTCGAGATATATCCTAATCAAAAAATAAACTTCCACCAGCGAACTTGATTAATCAAAATGATGTGATGAAATGCCCCTCCGTAATGAGAAGAAGATAAATGAAACTTAAAGCAATACAAAATGTGAGAAACTTTCCACCTATAGCCTATATTTCAGTCTCCGATAAATCTCTCCTTGTAGAGCATGCTTAGTCAGCAAAAGAATGCTCAATCAGTAAAAGAATGGGAGTTAGCCATAAAATTACATTGTGAGAGTCACCATTAGTAATCTAAGATCTTTTTAGATGCCTGATGACATTTAGATAGTATTCTCAGTGACTAACCTGCCGACTCCAAGTGGGCATCAAGAATTTCCGCATCTAACACAGCTAGTCTATCTAGCATACATGGCATCCATTCAAATTCATGTTAATTATTTTCATGGACACTTTAACTAGTGTACGAAGAAGGGAAACAAGAAGGAAATACAGGAGTATGGTACACTTAGGGTTGGGGTAGATGACTGTCCGGCTAGGTTATGGAAAAAATCTCATAAGGCAACAACCTGGTTGAGAAGTCGATAAGAATCCATTGCACCTATAAACAAAATCCCTTCATTCAACTAATACCATCTTGGATTCTTTACTCGTAACAAAGTCATCTGTAGATTTTCACTCGCATCACCATCACTCACCTTTCATTTCCATGTAAAAGACCAACTCCTTAGTTCAACGGCACCTTCTCATTTAGACTTTCAAGCACTTCATCTCTATATTCGTCCAATTATCCATTGAACACAATTTGAACTAGATTGGCAATTACAATGGTTCCTATGGCGAAAAAGGAAGCATGGCCCCTTACCAAAAAAAAAAAAAAAGGAAGCGTGGCCCATTTAGGAAAAGCTAAAGAAGCAGAACAAGATAAGGCCAGTGACTCAAAGGGCGCAAGAAGCTATCGTTGAAGAAACAAACACATTGGATAAAGAAAGAAAAAAAGAGAGAGATCTCAAATCGAAGCAATACCCAGGAGAGATTGTCCATAACCTCTTGCCAATTGAAGCGAAGAAGCACCCATCTTCGAGTCCTCCATGACCATCGCTAGCAAATCCTTCTCCGGAGTCCACTCACCCCATCTTCACCTGCTAATTGGAAATTGAGCAAATCCCTCACAAAACCGAATCGACCCGCCCATTAGGTCCCGAAAGAACGCCGAGCAAGAGTCGAACCTGAGAAGCCAGGCGGTTTGTCAAACTGAAGCTAAAATGGAAGCACACGCCGCGACCCTACATCATCTGCATAGCTAGAAAGCTCTGCTGGAGAAGCTGAAGAGCGAGATGAAGAAGGGAAGAGCGGGAGTGGTCCGTTGAAGTCTGAGAATTCGCGGAGAAAGTTGTAAGAGAGGAACAGGTGGGAGTCAAAACAAGGAAGGAAGAGAGGTGTGGGAATTGGGCTGTAAAGGCCGCCGTCGGATCAACTGGGCCGGACTTTACAGCCTTGCCAAACAACCCCCGAAAGGGCCCTTTTAGGCCCAATGAGACATCACATTGATGCGGATGTGGTGGATTAGTTGTTGAAGCGTAATTTGGAAAAAAGCAATGTGATAATAAAAAAAAATGCTAATGAATTATTCAATCGGCATCTGACGAGATATAACAAACACTTACGCCTACTTAAATGTCTAGACGATGAGCCAAGGAAGAACCCGACCAAACCATTTGCCATCACCACTTGAAACACTTTGGCCGAATACAAATACTCGACCATGAGCCAATTTGTGAGCTTTATGCTAAACTCCCGTTATAAGTGCGTCAATGATACAGTCGGAATAAGCAATGAGATCCAATGTTTTCTTTTTCTTTTTTTAACTCGAGCTAGACAATTCATCCTGTTATAAGGTGCCGCTTTGCTCCACCAGGAAAATCCCATTTTTCCACTTGTGCATGCAGAGTCAAAGACTCACAATCAGGCAAAGAAAATGGCACACCTTCAACCTCTACCGCAAGTGATAGAACCTAAGCACATCCAACAATTGAAAGGCAAAAAGAATACGATAATTTACTCTTCCTTCCGAATACAATTACAAAAATCCAACAAGTATATGCTTTGAGAGCTATTTTGGTTCCATGACAAATTGGGTAGTGCTAAAGCTTTCCATTGTTAAAATAATATAACTTATATACTAATTCTATTGTAGTTGACAATTGCTTTTTCAGTATTTAGAAAATAAGAGACAACTACTTTCCATTAATAATGTATCATGATCTTTGGAATCATGATTATGCTCTACCAAGCAGGAAAAAGAATGACCCTAAACCAACTGCCTTTTCTTCGATCTTTCGGTAGTTATTCTAAGCGCATGATAGTATTTGCACCAGTTGTCATCAGGCAGAGTAGCGAACAATGTAAACCGAATTCATTGTGCTGAAGTTTGCAATGAATTTCTATAACTCGAGGAAGAGGGAACATGAATTATCCATAAGTATGAACGAAAGAGATTAAATTTGAAATCAAAATCAATTTGCTCACCCAAAGGTACCAATTACCAATCAAAAGCTTAGTCACATTATGGTGCTTCTGAGTCAGTCCCTCAACTAGGCCGCAATACCCTCTGTAAAACCCAAACCAATTTCGAACAAAAAAATCAGTTCGTCTTCCAAAATCCTCGCCTCTCATATAAATTAAAAAATGTTGGGAATACCTGAATCCCTAAAATGGATTCGACACTAAATCGAATCCCTAAAACGAATGCGGAAGACGAGCCCAAGAATAACATGTATCACCGATCCTAAGGCACATCACATAAACGAACATACCTTTGTTTCCACAGACTAAACCCCGGTGTCCACGCCGTTCTTCAAAGGATTCTTCTTTACTGTTCTTCGGGAGAAAGCGGTGTGAGAAGATGTAACTTCTAAGAGAGGACCTGCGATTCCAAGAGAGAGCGTAATCTCTCTTTTCCAAAAACACGTATCCTCTAAATCTAAGATAACCGCCTCTCTTATTTTTCCTTTATCTATAATAATATCATCCATGGGCCCTCAACTCACGGGCAGGCCTTTTTGGGCCTAATATGGGCGGACGGGCCAACTCAGGCCCATCAAAAAGAAAAAATTCATCAAAAAAAAAAAAAAGTTCGACTCTACTTCAATCAAGGATGAGACTTCCGTTACCAGCTGCCTCATCATACCAAAGAACCCTCTCAAACGCGATGACAGGACAACAAAAGGGAACTCGAAATCTCCCAAGGGGAAACCCTCATCGGGGGCATATCAAAAGCAGCTATTGACTGCAATTTTCCTCAAAGTTCTCGAACAAAGCTTGATGTTTTGCTTCAGACCGCGGCATCCAGCTGCCCTTCAACATCTCATGCATCACCTCATCAGTCACCTCCGAGTCACAGATGGACAGGGACCTAAGATTAATCCAAGCGATACTCCTACTAAACCAGAAGCTACGGAGCCTTTTATGCAGGTTCACCAACTAAGAGCATTTATGAAGGAGCGGCGGTACCGTGAAATGGCCAGCCATCTCGCACGGCCTTTTTAGTCACATCGAACGAGAGGTCCTTGACGTAGTCGTCGACAGCAAAGCGAAGCCACGGACTGAGCTCGGCGCGCAATGGTCCAGAAAATCAATGTCGACACGGAGCTCTCTCTAGTCAAAGCAATTACCAAGGGAGATTGTCCACAGCCTCTGCCAATTGAAGTGACGAAGCACCACCGCCTTCGAAGTCCTCCGTGACCATGGCTAGCAAATCCTTCTCCGGATTCCACTCCCGCCATCTTCACCCGCCAATCGGAAGAAATCGAGCCGAAACCTCACAAAGACTAATCCGAAAAAAATCGAATCGCCGACGCCCATTAGGAGGTCGAGAAAGAACGCCCGAACGGGAGCCGAACCGGAGAAGCCAAAGCGGTTCGTCGGAACTCGAAGCTGAAACGGAAGCAGCCCGGCGACCCCCTGCTTCGTCGGTCTCCATTTGCTAGAGAAAATGCTCCGCCAAGCAGCCCAAAAACCGCAGCCACCGGCTCTGCTGGAAGGAACCGCGAGGAGCGTACGGACAGCGACGGAGGCAGTTGAAGAGCGAGACAAAGGATGGAAGAGCGAAAGAGAGGAAGGTAGGAGGTCCCCCCCACTGGAAGAGCTGAGAATTCCCAACGAAAGTGCAGGCAGAAAAAGAGGGACCAAAAGAATAGAGAGGGGGATTTTTTTAAAGGGCCGCCACGGGATCAAATGGGCTGGG
Organism: Eucalyptus camaldulensis; assembly: GCA_019915185.1. Lineage (NCBI taxonomy): Eukaryota > Viridiplantae > Streptophyta > Magnoliopsida > Myrtales > Myrtaceae > Eucalyptus > Eucalyptus camaldulensis. The sequence goes on along the minus strand of JAHSVA010000013.1, from coordinate 8,927,547 downwards.
CTGGGCCGGGCCGGGCTGGACTTTATAACAAATATAACCTTGTCAAACACTTTTTGGCCCATGGAGGCTGAAGGATCCTCGCCCGCCGGACTCATGGGAAATCACATTCACGTCGGTGCAAGTGTCGCGGACTAATTATTGAAATGTAATTTGGAAAAAGTGACGCGATAATCCTCATAAACTTTTGAATTAAAGAAATATCCTAGAGAATTATTGAACGGAATCTTATGAGAGCAAATGTTCATGCCTGCACACCTGTCATGATGATAAGCCAAGCTCGAATTCGACCAAGTCATTTTTTTTTTCAATTTGGGGTGATTGGATATCAAACTCGAATTGACGGAATCATTATCTAGTGAAGGGGCAAACTGTCATTCATATCTATGCTTATCCTCATTGCACTTTAGACAAATCACTAAGTCTTGTTACCAATAAATGTCCAAGCCTTGTTTGATCTGGCCATTCCTCATATCTGCAATGTAGAGGAATTTAGCCTGTTGCAGTACTTTATGTGCCCCATCTAAAGAGCACGGAGATTGTCAAGTTCTGAGCTTGTTCTTTCGACGATGACGGATGTAAGCTCATCTTGTCAATCTTGCTCTTACCAAGAGATGCATTCCTCTTGGAGAAGATGGTAATCAACGTCAATATCAGTGGAAGATGCGAATCAAAATCTCTCAAGTCTTTGCCCCAACTGGTTCTACCCTTCTGAATAGCTTTTGAAAAAGCTAGGTTGTCTTTAACTATTGTTAAAAGTGAGGCCTTGTTAGCAACAGCAACGAGTTAAACAACGTAAGAAGAACTGTGGTGAGACACTTCTACATAAGGAATGTAGTGAATCCTAGTTCTTATTAACTCTACTAGTCCACATGGCGCTTCCCTGCTCAGATCACAAAGATAAGTAGTCATATAGGCACCATTTTGAAGATTTTATCAAAATAGAAGTTATATTGTAACATGCGATGAACTATGAAGAAATTTGAAGCCGACTTTATTTCTCAAGCATCCTCGGAAGCTAAGGAATATCTTTACAAAAGAAGATTGCACCGGTGACATCAAACCTTTCAAAAACTAGAGGGAGAGCCTCCGAATTTAGGGTTCTCAACTGAGTTTTGACTTTGGGCAGTGCAAATTTTTGGACCTCTAGCTAACCCATCCATGAAGCAACGATGATGGGGGCTTGCTCATGTCGAAAAACTGAGTAGAGCTGGTCAATTGACAAATCAAATCAAAATATCAAGTTTTAATTAAACTGGAATTTTGAAGAAGGCCTATTCTACAAATGAACTATGCTCTCTCTCCTTTGCAATCATAGAAAAACACATATTTTACTTTTAAATTGGTTTTTTCCTTGATATTAGGGGCACGTAATCCATCTAACAATTTTTTTATTTAGGTTTAATACCATTAAAAATCTCAAATTATTGCCTCATGTCACATTTATTCAAGCTGTCCTTAAATTGAACTTGCATCTGAAAATGCCAAGAATTTTTTTTTTTTTATCTGATGAACAACAAACAAGAGGATTAGGTTATTGTAAGCCGCTACCAAAAGCAGTAATATAATAAATTATCAGTACAAATGCAAAAGGGCTATCATCGAGCACTCATATTTTTATCAAGGTTTAGTGTATGAGATAGCACTTCAATTTGAACACAAAAGTCATAAGAGTTGAACTATCATAATGATCTATAAGGACATGCTATCCAAAGCAAATTATACACGAAAATATATATTTTATAAGTTGTGATTGTGCAAAATGAGCCTAATTCAATGCACCTTCTGTAATTCCCAAATTAGTGGCATAAGTAAATTATACCCAAAGGTGTTTGGTGCAAAAGACACAAGTTGTCTTGTAGACATTTCCTATCAATAGTAAAGCTTCTCTTCGTTTTCCCTAGTCATATTTGTTTTTCTGGCCATCTCTTCTTGTTTTCTCGGTTCTTGAAACTTTTAATTGCAATTTCTCCGAAACAATCTTGTGTAAAACAGCTAATGGAATTTAAAATTTATATGAGGTTTGCATTGACAATGGACCTAATACCAATCATTTGTTTTGTTGGTAATAATCTTATCTCATCTTATAATTAATGTTCGATGTCAATATTCCTGCACTTGCATTCATACATTGGAGACGTGAATATTTGGAGGGGCAATAAATAAATAAATAATATTTAATTTTATAATAAGTTCAGCTAAAGTTCACAAAAAACCTATCATCATGACAAATAATAAACATAAGAAGTGTCACGTCAGCACATATTAAATTCATACATCCTTTCTCCTTCATATTGGCAATAATTTCAAGAAAAAAAATACAATTAACAATTTTAAATTCTTGAATGTTTATACATCATTAAATTAAAAGACTACATTATAATCTTTATTAAAGATACATAATCCATTAACAATATTGTGAACATAATCTCATGACGTTTGTTTTTTTGGGGGGAAAATCTCCTTTATCTTAAACCTACCATTTATTTGAGGATTCTTAATCTCTGAGATTGGAATATAGCCGATGTTCTTGATTGCTACCTTGAAACCATATATCTTGCTAGTCACGTTCTACACAAGAATGTATTTTGTCCATTGGATTGGATGCATCACTTAACAATGATTGAAGAAGTGAGTTAATCTCAGGTGAGAGATTTCAACATTCAAATGTAGAGTTCGTTAGTTGAGTACACTGGCCGAACCATTCAACCCAAAGTAGAGATAATCCAAACCAAACATTTGGTTCTCTTACACATGAAAATAATGAAGACATAGAGATGAAGCAAAAGCTTGGCACAATCGAGCAGGTCTCAGAACTTACAGCAATGCACCACCAGAACCAGCATCTTTCAGTCAATTCTATCCAACTCAATAGGTAAAACATTACCTTTTCACTCCACTTTTTTCTTCGATGAATGCCCGCCTAGCAAAAAAGGCACATGGCAGGTATAGATTAAGACTTTTCCAAGAAGGGTGAAGTCGAAGAGCTTCAGTCAGAAAGCCCACATGCATTGCTTCTCACGCCGATGTCTGCAGCTTCGAGTATTAGAGGTCCACCTACAGCAGCAACACAAGCATAACCACACAAATTCTTGAACAGACAATCAATTCTGAATCAGAGATTCCATCTTCATCCTCGTCCATTATGTAGATCAGGGCCCGCTTTCTTGCAGCTAAAACACAAGCCACACCTCTACTTACTATTGCCAAAAAAACATCAACTTGATTTCAATCCGGTTTTCCTTGAATATATGGTCATAACCAACGTGATGTTTAGCTACCTTTGTTGGGTAAAAGTAAAAGAATGACGCATGTGTTATGCTAAAACACAGGTGGGAAGCGAACCTTGTGTGCTTAAAGAGGCTATGGCATCATGTAACTATGAATGCTCTACAGTATCATGCTATACTAGATCCCATGTAGTATATACCATCATGAACTTGTACTTGGCGATTCTCAAACAGTAACTCAGACTGCTATGCACCTACCATAAGGGGATGATTATTCTTTTCAAATTTGTCTGGGGACTATAGATTCATCCTTTTTCGAATTTTGTCCTCTCTCAATTGATTTATAATTTAGAGGAAAAACTAATACTTCAGTATTCTACTTCTTCGACTGAAAAAATATTCTTCTTTGAAGCATATTTTTGCACCTCTTCAATCTGTAGGAACAAACATGAAGTGGTCCATTAAAGAAGCACAATGTACCTATGCTTGTCACATGTGAACTTAATAGTAGGTTCTAAGTGGAAATGTTGTAAGGAGCATGGATAGGATTAATTCAGTTCCACCATACACCTATGAGATAAATTTGTTACTAACAATGGTAATTTTATCAAACATTGATACATAAAGGAAAGAGTATGGGCAACAGTAAGTTTCCAGACATCTAAAACTACCAATGGACATGGTAAGAAGCTCAAAGAAAAGATTTTCAGAACTATACAATTGATGGCATAGCATGAATTGATCCTTAGCTCGATAGTATGACAGTGTCAAAATGTTCTTACCACTAATTGACAATGGAGGAACTACGGTATGGGAAATGCTACAAAGCTTCTCATTCTCCATCTCAATACATTCAAGGACTCCTATAGACGAACAAGATTCTATTACATTTCATATTTTAATTCTTTTGCTAATACTTGCGTTCATCTGTTGAAATATCTTCACGAGTGTCCCTTGCAAATATTTGGCGTCCCCCAAATCCCCCAAACTATAGTGTTGACACCTAAATTTCGATTAGGTTATTTAATTAGGCTTTATTTTCTTTTATTTTTCCCTTTTTCAGATAATAAATAATAAACAAAAAAACAACAAATAAAAACAAGAAAAGCAAAAGAAAGCAAAAAAGCCAGCCCAACCCCCTCTTTTTCTTTTCCACGCAGGCCTAGGGCCCAGCCATTTTTCCCCAAAAGCCCGGCCCCCTTCTCTTCTTCTTCTTCCTTCTTCCATCTTCTTCCCCTACGCCTCTGCAACTCACGTGCGCAAAGGGTGCCGACGTGCGAAGGACGAGCTAGGGCAGAGAGAGGAGCATAGGCCGGTGGCTGAGAGGACGCGGCATTGATGGCGAGCGAGCCTTCGTGGAGGGGGAGGAACTGATGCCGGTTCAGCCGGCGAAGGAAGGCCGGTTGGCGCACCAAAGACCGCCGGCCCAGCCTTCGCCGACCAGCACCCCAGCGCCTATAAATAGGGTGTCGGGGGGAAGGCCAAAGCACGGCGAACTCGGAGATCTACCCTTGAGAGACTTCAGGGTTGATTCAACGAGCGAGCACGCGAGAGATCGGGTCACGAAGCTTGAACGACCTCCCTTCGAGAGACTTCGGGGGAGGCTGGCGGCAAGCGAGCCCAAGGGAGAGGGATCCGAGCGTGTGGAGGCTGAGTGAGAGGAATCTGAGCAAGAAGGCCAGATCTGGGAATCGAGTGCCCTCCGCCGCCGCCGCTGGTTGCATCATCGTCGCCATCCGTTTTTCCCCCCGCGCCATCGCCATTCGGTCGTCGCTGCTCGCCATCCACCGCAGCCCCGACGCCGTCGCTGCCCTGTCACTGCCACCGTTTGTCACCTCGTTACAGACAGGTAACAGTAGTCGGCACCGCCGCCCGTCGTGTCGTCGCCGTCGCGTCTCCCCCCTCCTTTCGAACCATGCCGCCACTGAAATCCCCATCACAGACACATGGTTGCTCGCCCTCGCTGTCCACGTAAGCGGATTATCATCGTCGTCTCCACCGTTGTCTCCGTCGTCTCCACCGTCGTCGCCGTCAAGCCCGTCGTCGCCGCCATCCGCCCGATGATGCCGCAGGCCCTCTCATCAGCGCCGCAAGGGAGCAAGGGGTAGAGGAGGCCGGGAACCGGGTCAATTCGCGGGTCTGTTGCGACCCGGTTCCCTTGTTTCCGGGTAGGGTTTCCCCGGGCCGGGTTGTGCGTGTGGGCCGGGTAGTCTTCGGGCTGAAGTTTTTATAAAAGTGGGCCTATTTTGGTTTTGGGCCTGGAGTTATTTTCTTAAAAGAAAAAGACAAAAAAAATCCGAGTCGGGCCCGCAACGGGTTACCGGCCCGGGTCGGCTTTTATTTTAAATAATATTTTAAATAAATAAATAATTTATTTTATAAAAAAATCAAAAATAATTTATTTTCGAAAAATATTAAAAAATGTTTTAATTTCCAGAAAATCAAAAAATATTAAAAAATGTTGGAAAATGTTTTATTTTTCGAAAAATAAAAAAATAAAAAATATTTCATATTTTCCAAAAAATGTCAAAAATCCAAAAAGGCCAAAAATTCATGAAAAAGCCAAAAAAATTCAGAAAAAGCCAAAGACTTGTAATTTTCCAAAAATACCAAAAAATTAGAAAAAGACTCAAAAAAATATTTTTCCTCCCAAAAATGCATGGAAAATCTCTCGAACATCCAAAAAAACCACAGGGTTTAAACAAGATTAGGTACCGAAAGGGCATTAGTGATTAACTAGTGTAATCAAGTCCCCGATCCTAATTTCTTTGGTTGCGTAGGAGTGAGTATTTCTCCCGATACTTCACTTGGGTTTCTAATCAACCCGCCCCAAATCGATTAGTGGCGACTCCATTTTAAATTAATTTACAGGTTAAAAACTTGAACCATTAAGTCGTGAATTGGTGGACTTGGGAGAGTCCGGGCATAACTAATTTCAGCCGAGCCATTAGCCTCCCTTAGGCGTTCGTACCCGATTGCGGGCGCCTTCAAAAAAAAAAAAAAAAGAGGTCGCTACAGCTTGGCGACTCCGCTGGGGATCATTTTTGAGGACTTAGGCCATTTTATCTTGTTTAAACCCTTTAATGACTTGTTTCTTTCTTTTGTGCAGGGTAATCACTTAGAGTTTTTTTATTCTGTTAAAATAAAATGTTTTGTGATTATAAACTGCTGTGCATCCTTAAATGTTTTAGCACTACACATGGCACACACAACCCGGCCGCCGGACCTGGGCCGCCATAGGATTTCTAGGATGGTGTTAAGAAAGATACGACCTCGAACGCAAGACTGCGATGTAGAGGTTGCCTTTCTTTTCCCCGAATTTCTTAGCCGAGGTTAGGAGGGTATGCTACTAACGCGAGACTGCGACGGGCGGATATCCTTTTAATCTCAACAATCCTTCTCAGTTAGAAATCGAGCCACACGTCTCACGCACATGTCTTTGTGCTTGCCATTTTTCTTTAAAAAGCAAAAGTAATTTCTTTACTATTACTCAGTCTTTTTATTTGGCCCATGGCAATTTAGGATAAGCTTTTCAAGTCCCAGTTTATATGCGATGGGGAATGACGATATCCAGTTCATTCCTACTCCTAAGGCGGAGCTCTTCAGATGGTGGGGTCAGTTAGATCAGTTTGCCCAAGAACGCGTGAAGGCCAAAGTCAGTCATCTCCTATCGTTAATTCAAATCACTGTTCGTCCTGAAGTCATACAAGCCATGGTACATTTTTGGTGCCCGAAGACGGTTACTTTTATATTCGGTAGGTTTGAGCTAACCCCAACCCTGGAAGAATACAGCATGATCACTGGAATGCCTCTTGAGAAAAAGCTCGTCAAACCATCAACAGGTGCCCTCCCATGGCGCGGGTTAGCGCGACTTTTAGGAACTGAAATCCATGTCATGAAACAAATTCTTGAAAATAACCATAATGTATACCCTTTAGAATTCATGAATGCATGTTTTCAAAACCAGCCTATGACCCAAAAAAGCGAGATTTTCCTCCTGGCCTTTTTCGGGCTCATCGTTTTCCCCCATCAAAGAAATGCCATAAGTCCTGAGATGGCATGGATAGTTGATCAAATCTTGAGAGGAGGGAATTATGTCAACATGATTTTAACTGAAACATTCTTGTCTTTTTATCGTTTTAAAGACAACTCGGAAAAAATCATGCGAGCATCTCCTGAAATTTTACAAGTCTAGTTCTTTTCTCACCTAAGCGAATTTCGAGACTTCATGCGATCAACCGAAACGAATGCTTTTGAAAACCCATTACAAAAATTTATGGTTTTAGGACCATACATTCCCAATCAAAGCTGTTTAAATTGGGTAAGCTTCCTAAGAGACCCGGCTCCTGAGGCATTCCAATGGTGTGCTGATTGGTTCCATGAAAAGAGAGCTCGCTTCGCTTACAAGCACTGTCTCTCAATTCCGTTGCTCGGCCTCACCGGCGCCATTCTCTATCACCCTTATCGAGTGGCACGACAATATGGAGCCCTTCAGGAAATCCCACCACCTTTCATCAGGAAGATCTCTTCAGTTCTTTTCAACACAAGCAGTGACTACGCATTCGAAGTTTCTACCGCTCAGGAAGCTTGGGACAAGTGCCATCGCAAAAGGATCGTGGTACCTGAAGGGCTTGAGGGAGAAGAAAAAGCCCACCATGCCTCCATGTCCTACATCCACAACCATTGCATCCCGAAAAGATGGAAGCCATTAGTCCCTCACTCAATCAGCGAGAGCAGCCCGCACGAGCAAGCAGAGCTCATGGAGAGGGATTTGGGAATGGACTTGATGCACACCTCAGAGCCAGCCCAAGGAAGCAGACGTCCTCGCAAGAACAAGGCTCCCTGTCGCATATAAATTGGCAATCATGTGCCCATTAGTGTAAATAGTGTGAAAGTTTTGTCCCATTGTTTAGGGACTCTTGTTTAATATCTAGTATTTCATTATGTCATTTCAATTTCAAGCTTTAAATGTTAGGAGTTGGCAGTCGACAAATCCTCTTTTGATAAATAAAAAAGTAGTTAAACCATTGCCATGGGTCAATCTTTGTTTACTTCCGTGCTCATTCATTGTTTTCACAACGAACAGGTAATTATGAATCGCCGGCCATCAATCGCCCGCAAATGGCCTCATGCACTAGGGCGCGATCAGAATGATGTGCAAAACCGCCTCATTAACATTGAAGACGGCGTAGGACAGATGTCCATTGCCCTTCAACAACTCTCAAGACAAATGAAATCTACTCAAGCTGAGCCTAACTCTATAGTTGCCTCAAACACCGTCATGACACCTGCAAATTTGCCATAAAATAGCCAGTACCATAGACAGTTTGAAAAAATCATGAAAAAGTTAAGCCAGCTGCAGGAGCAGAATCCCATGGACCTGTCCAATTACACTGGCATTGAGATCCCTGAAAAACTCAAAGCACCTGAATGCGAAAGGTATGCTGATACCTCCCGCCCAGAGACCTACTTGCAGGCCTACCTGGTTCGAAGGATGATTCAATCGTACCAATGGAGCTTGACTAGCCCTGCCTTGCGATGGTACATTGTCAGGAAGATTAGCCCTGACATAGCCTTGCCCTATGAAGAGCTGATGATCGCGGAGCACGAGGAACCGTTAGTCGCTGAGATAGGAGAAGAGCATGTCAATGAAGCCTTGCATGATAAATGGGCAGCTGAACAACACCCTGTTACTGGAAAATTTCCCACTAGGAAAGGCAAGGAGCTTTTGTACGAGATCAAAGACACAAAGCCTGTTCAAAACCGGGGCACGACTGGACAACTCCCCAAGCTTACTCCAAGAGCTAGGGTCCAAAGAATACCAACCCCTATCAACCTGGAAAGTGAATCAGACAGTGAAACTCTAATGTCCTTTACTTCCCTTGACAGAATCGAGCTGGCAAAACGAAGGGCCCTACTCAAAAGATCTGGACCAGGGGCCAAGAAAAGAAAGCCTAAGCAGATCGATTCAGCATCTGCCGACGAGCCACCGCACCAAAGCTTCGAGCATTCCCAAGAATACAACTTTGAAGGCTACCATCATCTAGAGTACAACCCTGAAGACTTCCCGACGCTAGAATACAATCCCAAGGACTTCCAGCATTATTTCGACAATGAAACTGACGATTCATCATATAACTGTTTCCTACTCTCATCCGGGGATGAAGGCTCGTCAGATGAGGAAGCATACGTCTTTATCCGCTATGATCCTAATGAAGTACTAAGCTTGTCCTCTGACCATGAGGATAGCTTCAATACTTTATCCTCATTCGGAAATTTTGACCAAGAAGAAAGCAATGGGGTAATCTCAGTAGAATCCAACTTCCCTGAAACAGAAAAATTCACCACTACAACAGATATGCAGTGGGAAAACCAGTGGCCTAACCAAGATACATCAAGCCCGTCTTGCCCTCATAGAATCATGAGCCCCATAGAAATGTGGATACCCAATCTCCGCAAGTATAATGGCACAGCTTGTCCCGTGGCCCACTTGCAGTATCTCCATGCGAAAATGAGTCGATACTATGGCCCGATGTCGTTCACAACTCAGGCATTCCAAGAAACTCTTACGGGGTCTGCATTGCAATGGTTTATCACAGCAAACATTTATCTTCTAAAGGATTGGAATGAACTGACTTCCACATTCTTGCATCAGTACCAAAGCCAGATCGGAACTGAACTGCCTTGTGAGAACTTGGTTCACTTCAAAAGAAGAACAATGGAGGATTTCCGAGCATACGCAGGGAGGTGGAGGGCTTTCATGATGCAAACCCACCTTCAACTGGCTGAAGAGGAGTTAATGAAGCAGTTCTTAGAAGTTCTGTCCTGCAAGCAGCGCTGTTGGCTGCATGGGTTACACTTCCGTAGCTTCAACGAGGTAGTCATCGCATGCGAACACTTCGAGTCTACTGAAGGCGAGGAATTCAAATACGCTTAGCTTCAAGACCAGCACTATCAAAGCACTTCTTTACACAGGAGTTTTCATGGGTGTTACTTGTTTTTGTAATTATATGTTTCTTATCTTATCTAGTGTGCTACGGTTGTATTTTCCATTCCAAGTACTCTATTGTGCAGTTATAATATTTTGTTTTAAGAGCATGAGGCGGTACTCCAAACCAGCCCGGTGATGCTATCCAACCATGAAAAAATATAAATCATCCAAGGAGAATACTGAGGGCTGGGCTTCCTCATGCTTTTTCTCCCCCGAATACATATTTTGAAAACAAAAAACACTTCATCACCAAAATCTTTCAAAAAAGGATGATAAATTTAATCATGTTTGTCTTTCTGACTCACTCACTTCATGTCTCAGAAGATCATTCCCGTCCCCTTTGACTTAGTGTGACAGGGGGCATTTGAAGCAAGCACATTATGTGAATTCACCGAATCCAATGACACCCTCCCAAGAAAGCGGGGGCAAACAAAAAAGATCATCACGTTTCAAAAAAGTAAGTTTTATTCTCTGAATATAATTTTAGAAATGATGTCCTTTCTCTTCTATTTACAGGAAACGAAAAATAGGACGTAATAGGTACGGGCATACGGTTGGAATCAAGCGTTCCCAAGAGCTCTGTACACTCCACCTTGCTCCTACCCAACTCCTTCACAAGCCAAAGCAATATCCTTTCCCACAATGTGCCTAAGCAACCAGATGTTGTGGTTTCATCAACGGGACTTCCAGCTTCGACAAGCCCAGAAACACAAGGAGGGGATCTTTTCTCTTTGAATTGGCTACTGTTAACAGGGAAGAAATCCAGACAGTTGAAGCGGTCTCTAGCCCGTATTCAAAATGAGGATCTAGAAACCTGACTTCCTATTCAGACGCATGCTCTCGCAAGAAATAATTGCCATCAAAGAATTGGAGATTTTGATTGTCCATCTCATATTCCATAGAAGCTTGAGGTACATGACTTTGCCCAATGGCCATATAGTCAAAGATAGAAGAAAAATTCCAAAGAAGAAAGGCGTTGAAGATGAATCAACGACCAGCAATCATGCATACATGGTCACAAGTGAGGAAGGCCAATCGAAAGAAATGTCAAATTATGCCAAGACGAAAAGGCTGTCATCGACATTCAAACATCATCAAGAGTCAGCAAATACAAACTTTGGAGAAGAGTAATTTGGTATCGTTTCCAATACTCCCCCTTCTTTGAATTCACTTTTGACATATTCCCTCTATTGGCAGGAAGCACTAGGATTCAAGAGCCAAATTTGATGGTTAGACAAATCAATATTGGCCAAGCTAATACATGGGAATGACTTACGTCAAATTCACCTGACTCCGTATAAAGAAGGACATGTCATCCAGGAGCCAATTAAGAGAATAATTGACTTAACAAAGCAAGGGACATAGGACTTTGTGTCCCCATCTCACTTCAGGTTCACCCAATCGTCTGCAAACCAGTGAAGGGTAAAGTTGTATCCATTCCAGTTATTCGACTCTTGGAAGAGTTCATGACTAACACATTCCCTCTTGTTTGTTGCAGGATCACCTGACTGTCAAAAGCAAGGATGACGAATCAATGAGAAGCATGTCTTGTTTGTTGCAAGATCACCTAACTGTAAAAAAAAAAAAAAAAAAAAAAAAAAAAAAAAAAAAAAGATAACAAATCAATGAGAGGCATGACAAACTCTCCCAAGCAAAATGGCATCTCAAGTATTGCCAAAGCAAAATGACAGAGATCCTTCAGGCCTTAACTCACATTTGATTTTGGCCAGACTAATTGATCTACTTGTACATCTCCTCCTCTACAAGGGCAAAAGCAGAGATGCCCGATCAAATTCCCAATCCTTGGCTGATCCTTCATGTGTCATATCCCTAATCAATAGGGATGACTATCAACACCCATTTGCAAATAACCCTTTTGATGTTCAAAATTTAATATATTTGGAAACACCATTATGTTAACTCCTAAAGTTGTCAATAGGGTTTTTTTTTAGTCAAAACCATTCACTTGTTTTGAAAAGTTCAAACTCCATCATATTCAAAATGTTGCATGTCATTTCCAAATGAATTCTGCATGATGATTTCGTCTATCTAAGTCACTGATTCCACCGAGGATTATTAGAATAGACAGCTAAGTGAAGAATACAAGATTGATTGGGCATGCTAGATGAGGTGCGTCAGAATGATGACAGGCAAGCTATATCCTACACACAGTCCCCAATCTATACACTTGTGAGATGAGTGCAGAAGATTCCATGACTACAGGGTAAAGAGTTCATTCGTGAATGGTACGATGACCAAAATAGTGAGAGGCATTTCATTGCTCACCCCATTAAGCCCCATACACTGGTGAAGCTTCTCTCATATCCCCGTCAAAGAACCACCCCACACTGGGGCAAGTCGAAAACAAGTCAGCATCACAAGGCGAGAAAGGGGATAGAAATTTTCTTGCTTGCACTTACATCGATCTTCGAGTGTCTTTCTTGCATATGAACACTCGCGTTAATTTAAGTGCCCTAGAGTCATGAAGAGCAATTCTTTCTTTACGCACTTGTATTCATTGTACAACCCAAGTGAGTCTGTAATTTTACCCTCACAGCAAGACAAAGCAGAAGTTATTATAGCCTGAGCGCCAGTTGAAGATGAAGACTCAAGAGTCTAATAACGGTGGTTCGATTAAGCTTGCGAAGATCAGCTCTTAAGCAACAAGAATGAAAAAAGCAGGGGCATAAAAAAGTAGTGTACCTGGTAAAAGCAAGGTCAATGCCCATAAAAGAAGAACTGGAATAAAAAATAGGGGCACGAAAAAATAGTGTGCCTGGTAAAAGCAAGGCCAATGCCCCCGGTCGAAAATACAGCCAAGAAAAAGTTGCTGTTGTGGTCCATAGAACCTCCATCAAACAAGAAAGACTAGTGACAAATGCTGAGACAGTCACCAACTCTCACCCTCTTACGTGTGAGCCAATCTACGTTGCATCCCATTGTAAAAGTCTCTTCAAACTAGGGGCACTTCAATTAACGTAGGATTTCATATGTCTATAAGCATCGCTCGAAGAAGTACGAGCAAGATTACTCTATCTCTTTTCGCAAGGTTCTTGACTTGTAAACCCGGAGATGATCGTGCAACATTTTCGTCCATCAGCTTCAAACTTGATGGTTCCCTTCGATGAGCCACTGACCAAGACTTCATCACAGTTTCAACAAAGACCACTCACATTGGTAAAGTCGTATCGTTTGCGAGAATACTCAGACCCCTGCTGGCATGATGACAGTGAGATAGTGTGGTCCTTATGAATCTTGCATCAATGGTCAGGATAGCCTTTTCCATGAGAGTGAGCGAAAAGTCCTTTCAGACTGAAAGTCCCTCATCTGGCATGCTCAAAACATCTGCATTCTAAATGAAGGTTGTCTTTCAAAATCTTCCCCAGTGGAAATCAAAAGATGCAGAACTGACAAAATTATCATGCATGAATCTCATTTGAACTCATGAATTTATAGCATATACAATCATGTGTGCATATTGTGCAAATAGCAGACATACTCTCAGAGAGCGGAGATATTGCCAGGTAAGCATATCTCTATCCCCATTTGTCTTAAGGTACCTATCACTGTCCAGGTACTCTCTTCTTGACACTCGACCAGTCCAAGTTGTCCTCAGAGTATTGATACTTGCAACTGTTCAGGTATCCCTTTATTTTTAGGTACCTCCCACTGTCTAGGTACTCTCTTCTTGCCACTCGACCTATTCGAGTTGTCCCTTGAGTTTCGATGCTTACTGTTGTCTTAGCATCCCTATTGTCTTTGAGTACCGGTCACTGTTCGGATACTCCCTTTTCCTGACACTCGACCTGTTCGAGTTGTCCCCAGAATATTAATACTTGTGACTGACCAAGTATCCCTTTATCGTTGAATATCTACTACTGTCTAGGTATCCCTATTGTCTTTGAGTACCGGTCACCGTTCGGATACTCCCTTTTCCTGACACTCGACCTGTTCGAGTTGTCCCCATAGTATTGATACTTGTGACTGACCAAGTATCTCTTGGAATACCTACTGCTGTCTAGGTATCCCTATATCGTCAAGTACCCACCATTGTCCAAGTACTTCCTTTTCATGACACTCAGCTTGCCCGAGCTGTTCCCAAATAATAACAGCTGTTCAAGCATTCCACTGCTTTGTGTGCCTGCGCCTACCCAGGTATGCTTTCTTACACTTGGACCAACTGGGTGGTCCCAGGTTGTATCATTAAATACTTGTGCTCACCCAAGTATTCCAGTACTTTGTACACCTGTGGCTATCCAGGTGTTCCACTCCTTTTGAGTGCCTGCGCCTACCCAGGAGGTGAGAAACCTTCATGAATATCCAAGGTACGTCCTCGATATTCCAATTACCAGGAGGTGAGAGACCTTCACGAATATCTCAAGTACGTCCTCAATATTCCAATTACCAGGAGGTGAGAGACCTTCACGAATATCTTAGGTACATCCTCGATATTCCAATTACCAGGAGGTAAGAGACCTTCATGAATATCCAAGGTACGTCCTCGATATTTCAACTACCAGGAGGTGAGAGACCTTCACGAATATCTCAGGTACGCCCTCGATATTCCCCTTTACCAGGAGGTGAGAGACCTTCATGAATATGCGAGGCACGTCCACAATATTCCCAATTACCAGGAGGTGAGAGACCTTCACGAATATCCCAGGAGGTGAGAGACCTTCACGAATATCCCAGGTACGTCCTCGATATTCCCATTTACCAGGAGGTGAGAGAGCTTCATGAATATGCGAGGCACGCCCTCGATATTCCCAATTACCAGGAGGTGAGAGACCTTCGCGAATATCCCAGGTACGTCCTCGATATTCCCCTTTACCAGGAGGTGAGAGACCTTCACGAATATCTCAGGTACGCCCTCGATATTTCCAATTACCAAGAGGTGAGAGACCTTCACGAATATCTCAAGTACGTCCTCGATATTCCCATTTACCAGGAGGTGAGAGACCTTCATGAATATGCGAGGCACGCCCTCGATATTCCCAATTACCAGGAGGTGAGAGACCTTCATGAATATCCCAGGTACGTCCTCGATATTCCCAATTACCAAGACGTAAGAGAACTTCACGAATATCCCAGGTACGTCCTCGATATTCCCATTTACCAGGAGGTGAGAGACCTTCATGAATATGCGAGGCACGCCCTCGATATTCCCAATTACCAGGAGGTGAGAGACCTTCACGAATATCCCAGGTACATCCTCGATATTCCATGCACCAAGAGTTTGTACCTGTGATCGTCCAGGTACCCTTTCGATACTTGTGATCATCCAGGTATCCCCAAAGAGTTTGTACCTGTGATCGTCCAGGTACCCTTTCGATACTTGTGATCATCCAGGTATCCCCAAAGAGTTTGTACCTGTGATCATCCAGGTACCCCTTCGATACTTGTGATCATCCAGGTATCCCCAAAGAGTTTGTACCTGTGATCGTCCAGGTACTCCTTCGATGCTTGTGATTATCCAAGTATCCTTTAAGAGTTTGTACTTGTGATCATCCAAGTACTATATCCCAACAAACAAATGCCTTGAGAAAGGTCGGCGCATCTCCCGTCAAGGCGACCGAAGAAAGGTTCAGGTCCTGGAAAAGCAATTCCCCATCAAGGCGACCGAAGAAAGGTTCAGGTCCTAGACAAACAACTTATTGCTCCAATAGGCGATCGAAGAAAGGTTTGGGTCCTAGACAAACCAACTTATTGCTCTAACAGGCGACCAAAGAAAGGTTCGGGTCCTGGAAAAGCAATTCCCCGTCAAGGCGACCGAAGAAAGGTTCAGGTCCTAGACAAACCAACTTATTGCTCTAGCAGGTGATCAAAGAAAGGTTCGGGTCCTAGAAAAGCAATTCCCTATCAAGGCGACCGAAGAAAAATTCGGGTCCTAGACAAACCACTTATTGCTCCAATAGGCGACCGAAGAATGGTTCGGGTCCTAGAGAAGCAATCTCCTCATGCAGTAGGTAAGATGATGCCTTGATACTTGCCAAAACTCGGGGTTCACACCCTATCTCACTCACTCCCGGTAAGTAACTACAGGTATCTTCTTATCTGTTTTATTATGTGTAATGTTAAATTGCTCTTTTTCTGTATAGGACAATAGGTCCCAAATAAAATATAATCTATTGCATATGTATAGACAAAATTTAGGTATCAGGTTTGTCTTTGAATGCAACCTCTGAGAACTCACCTTCAAAGAGGGGCAGCTGTTGACACCTAAATTTTGATTAGGTTATTTAATTAGGCTTTATTTTCTTTTATTTTTCCTTTTTTCAGATAATAAATAATAAAGAAAAAAACAACAAATAAAAACAAGAAAAGCAAAAGAAAGCAAAAAAGCCAGCCCAACCCCCTCTTTTTCTTTTCCACGCAGGCCTAGGACCCAACCATTTTTCCCCAAAAGCCCGGCCCCCTTCTCTTTTTCTTCTTCCTTCTTCCATCTTCTTCCCCTACGCCTCTGCAACTCACGCGCGCAAAGGGTGCCGACGCGTGAAGGACGAGCTAGGGCAGAGAGAGGAGCATAGGCCGATGGCTGAGAGGACACGGCATTGATGGCGAGCGAGCCTTCGTGGAGGGGGAGGAACTGATGCCGGTTCAGCCGGCGAAGGAAGGCCGGTTGGCGCACCAAAGACAGCCGGCCTAGCCTTCGCCGACCGGCACCCCCGCGCCTATAAATAGGGTGTCGGGGGGAAGGCCAAAGCACGGCGAACTCGGAGATCTACCCTTGAGAGACTTCAGGGTTGATTCAACGAGCGAGCACGCGAGAGATCGGGTCGCGAAGCTCTAACGACCTCCCTCCGAGAGACTTTGGGGGAGGCCGGCGGCAAGCGAGCCCGAGGGAGAGGGATCCGAGCGTGTGGAGGCTGAGTGAGAGGAATCCGAGCAAGAAGGCCAGATCTGGGAATCGAGTGCCCTCCGCCGCCGCCACTGGTTGCATCATCGTCACCATCCATTTTTCCCCCCGCGCCATCGCCATTCGGTCGTTGTTGCTCGCCATCCACCGCAGCCCCGACGCCGTCGCTACCCTGTCACCGCCACCATTCGTCACCTCGTTACAGACAGGTAACAGTAGCTGGCACCGCCGCCCGTCGTGTCGTCGCCGTCGCGTCTCCCCCCTCCTTTCGAACCATGCCGCCACTGAAATCCCCATCATAGACCCATGGTTGCTCGCCCTCGCTGTCCTCATAAGCGGATTATCATCGTCGTCTCCACCGTTGTCTCCATCGTCTCCACCGTCGTCGCCATCAAGCCCGTCGTCGCCGCCGTCCACCCGGTGACGCCGCAGGCCCTCTCATCAGCGCCGCAAGGGAGCAAGGGGTAGAGGAGGCCGGGAACCGGGTCAATTCGTGGGTCTGTTGCGACCCGGTTCCCTTGTTTCCAGGTAGGGTTTCCCCGGGCCGAGTTGTGCGTGTGGGCCGGGTAGTCTTCGGGCTGAAGTTTTTATAAAAGTGGGCCTATTTTGGTTTTGGGCCTGGAGTTATTTTCTTAAAAGAAAAAGACAAAAAAAATCCGAGTCGGGCCCGCAACGGGTTACCGGCCCGGGTCGGCTTTTATTTTAAATAATATTTTAAATAAATAAATAATTTATTTTAAAAAAATCAAAAATAATTTATTTTCGAAAAAATATTAAAAAATGTTTTAATTTCCAGAAAATCAAAAAATATTAAAAAATGTTGGAAAATGTTTTATTTTCCGAAAAATAAAAAAAAATCAAAAATATTTCATATTTTCCAAAAAATGTCAAAAATCCAAAAAGGCCAAAAATTCATGAAAAAGCCAAAAAAATTCAGAAAAAGCCAAAAAGACTTGTAATTTTCCAAAAATACCAAAAAATCCCAAAAAATCCCTTTTGTGTCCAAAAAATTAGAAAAAGACTCAAAAAAATATTTTTCCTCCCAAAAATGTATGGAAAATCCCTCGAACATCCAAAAAAACCTCAGGGTTTAAACAAGATTAGGTACCGAAAGGGCATTAGTGATTAACTAGTGTAATCAAGTCCCCGATCCTAATTTCTCTGGTTGCGCAGGAGTGAGTATTTCTCCCGATATTTCACTTGGGTTTCTAATCAACCCGCCCCAAATCGATTAGTGGCGACTCCATTTTAAATTAATTTACAGGTTAAAAACTTGAACCATTAAGTCGTGAATTGGTGGACTTGGGAGAGTCTGGGCATAACTAATTTCAGCCGAGCCATTAGCCTCCCTTAGGCGTTCGTACCCGATTGCGGGCGCCTTCAAAAAAAAAAAGAGGTCGCGACATATAGTAATTCTCTTGACTCTCTGCATTATTTGTCTGAGACAATAATGAGGTAAGACATCTTACTAACCTGACAAGATATATCAAGGCAGAAAAGTGCAAGAAATTGCATTTGATATTTCAAAACGCGAGACCTTCCAATCCAATGAGAAACGACAATCAACCTGCCAATTTCAACCCCCGTTCCCATGCATTTACTTAAAGTAGTGATGGACCAACAATAACCACAGTTGAAGACCAACAAACCACCCAAACTCGAGTCAACCTCATCTAGTGGAAGTGCTCTTAAGTATTTCCTATTCCAGTCATGGAACAGAATTGGGAGAACTTGTATGTATCATTGCAGGAAAGATCCTAGCAAGGGAATCTATATCTTGTTCCCAAGAAAATTAACAGAAGAAGAGGAAAGATAGAGAACAAACATTAACCAACAAAATGTTAATCAAAATTTATGAAGTGAGGCAAAACATCACAACTGTACGAAATAACTAAGAGGGATATTAGTCACTCAATATGGGATTTCTTTGGGCTAGTAGGTCATCTAAAGCAAGGGAATCTATATCTTGTTGGCAGCCTCCAATCCAATATCATCAAAAAAAAAAAAATCTTGTTGTTCAATTATGGAATCTCAAGGTGAAGTGGATGCACGAAAGCTTACTTCAGGCAAGGATTACAAGTGCAATAGTATTTACAACTTAGGATCTTAAAGAAACCATTCAAGTATTGGCTCAAGTACTATAGTGCACTCAAAACATTCTCCATATCCAGAAGACAATACGACGAGCGAAGCATTGAGAGAAAAAGATCTCTCTAAATTTTTCCAGTGAAAATAGACATCAAGAACTACCAAGGCTAGGCATCTAATTTTAAGTTCTTACGAATTTGAATTACCACAAGATGAAGTCATATAAGAACCCAACATACTTGGACGCAGCTTCCCTGACCCTCCTAGTCTCTTTGCTTTCTCCAATTTCTCCCTCCATCCCTCTCGACCAGATAGTCACACAAATACGCAGCATAGCTCAAGATATATCTATTCAAAAGTTAAAACTCCCACCAGCAAACTTGATTAATCAAAATGATGTGACGAAATGCCCCCCCTGTAATGACAAGAAGATAAGTAAAACTTTGAGCAATACAAAATGCGAGAAGCTTTCCGCCTATAATCTATAGTTAGTATCCAATAAATCTCTCCTTGCAGGGCACGCTCGGTTGGTAAAAGATTGCTCAGTCAATAAAAGAAGAGGAGTCAGCAGTAAAATTACATTGTGAGAGTGATCATCAGGAATCTAAGATCTTTTTAGATGCCTGATGACATTTACATAGTATTCTGCAATGGATAAACCTGCCAACTCCAAGTGGGCATCAAGCATTACTGCATCTGACATGGCTAGTCTATGTAGCATACATGGCATCCCCTCCAATTCATGTTAATTATTTTCATGAACACTTTAACTGGTGTACGAAGAAGGGCAACAAGAAGGCGATACAGGAGTATGGTAAACTTATGGTTGGAGTAGATGACTGTCCAGCTAGGAAAAAATCTCATAAGGCAACAACCTGGTCAAGAAGTTAATAAATAATAAGAATCTACTGTGCCTAGAAATAAAATCCCTTCATTCAACTAATACGAGCTCGGATTCTTTACTTGCAACTAAGTCATCTCTAGATTTCCACTCGCATCACCAGCATTCACTCTTCATTTCTGTGTAAAAGACCAACTCAGTTCAACGGCACCTTCTCATTTAGACTTTCAACCACTTTTATCTCTATATTCGTCCAATAATCCATCGAATGCAATTTGAACTAGATTGGCAATTACAGTTGGTTCCTATGGCGAAAAAGGAAGCGTAGCACATTTAGGAAAAGCTAAAGAAGTAGAACGAGATAAGGCCAACGACTCAAAGGGCAAGCACAGCAAGCCATCATTGAAGAAACGAACACACTGAATAAAGAAAAAAGAGAACTTTCTCGAATCGAAGCCATACCCAGGAGAGATTGTTCACAGCCTCTTGCCAACTGAAGCAATGAAGCACCCACCTTCGAGTGCCTCCGAGACCGTTGTCAGCAAATCCTTTTTCCTGATACCACTCTCCCCTCTTCACCTGCCAATCGGAAATCGAGCAAAAACCTCAACAAAACTGAATCCACCCACCCAACAAAGCCAAACGGGAGCCGAACCTGAGAAGCCCAGTGTTAATCGAATTGAAGCTGAAACGGAAGCACACGTCCCGACCCCGCCAAGCAGCCTGAAAACAGCAGCCGCCAGCTGTGGTGGAACAAATCGCAAGGAGTAAGGAGAGAACTCAAAAACAACGGAGGAAAGCTGAAGAGCGAGACGAAGAAGGGAAGAGCGGGAGTGATGTCCACTGAAGTTTGAGAATTCGCGGAGAAAGTTGCGGGAAGAGGAACAGGCAGGAGTCAAAACAAGGAAGGAAGAGAGAGATGGGAATTGGGCCGCAAAAGGGTCGCCGCAGAATCAACTAGGCCGGGCCGGAATTTATAGACTTGCCAAATAATGCCCGAAAGGGCCCCTTCAGGCCCAATGAGACATCACATTGATGTGAATGTGGTGGATTAGCTATTGAAACGTAATTTTGGAAAAAGCAACATGATCATCCTCATTTACTTTTGGATAAAAAAATGCTAATGAATTTTTCAAATTTGCATTTCACAAGAGATGACAAACATTCGCGCATGCTTAAATGTTGAGACAATGGGCCAAGCTGGAACTCGATCATGCCATTTGTTATCATCACCCAAGCTCCTAACACTCGGCCAGATACAGATGCTCGACCAAGCCCCAGTTGGTGAGCTTTATACAAATCTCCCGTCATAAGGTACACAATCATACAGTAGAAAGAAGCAATAAGAAGATCCAATGTCTTCTTTTTCTCTTTTAATTAGAACTAGACAATTTGTCTCGTTACACTAATTATAGTCAACAATTGCTTTTTTAGTATTTAAAAAATAGGACACAGCTACTTTTCGTTGATAATTTACTATGATATTTGGGATCATGATTATGCACTATTGAGGAGGAAAAAGACTTACCCCTAAACTAGCTGCCTTTTTCTTTTTGACCTTTTGGTAGTTATTTTGAAGCCAAAATGTGCATTTGCACCATTAGACGTGAGGCAGAGTGGTAGATGATGTGAACCAGATTCTAGTGTGATGAAGTAAGAACTTCCTCAACTCCAGGAAGAGGGACCATGAACTATCCATAAGTATAAAACCAAACGGGTTGAATTAAACAACTTGCCCACCCAATTACCAATAAGAAGTTTAGTCATGTTCTGCAGATCTCGAAGCAGTCCCTTGGCCAGGTTGCACTACCCTCTATAAGGCTCAAACCAATTTTGAACAGAACAATTTCCAAAATCCTCGCATCTTGTAAAAAAGTTCAACTCAGCTTCAATTAAGGATGAGGCTTCAATTACCAGCTGTCTCATCACACCAAATGACCCTCTCAAATGCAACAACAGCAAAAGAGGACTTGAAATCTCCAGTGAGAAACCCTCATCAAGTGCATGCCAGAAGCAGTGATGAACCACAATTTCCCCTCAAACTTCTCTAACAAAGCATGACGTTTTGCTTCAAACTCCGGCATTCCTCCAACCTAAGGTACTCGAGACCGCCCTTTAAGATATCATGCATCACCTTATCCGTGATCTCCGAGCCGCATATGGATAGGGACCTGAGATTACTCCAAGTGACAATCCTACTAAATGGGATGCTACACAGCCTTAAATGCAGGTTCACCAAGGAGAGCATCCATAAAGGAGCAGTGGTACGGTGAAATGGCTGGCCATCTCGCGCAAACCCTTAGCCGCATTGACAGAGAGGTCCTCCACACGGCGATCGACAGCAAAGCGAAGCCACAGACTAAGCTCAGGCGCGCAATATTGAAAAGTCGAGAAAATCAATATTGATGCAGAACTTCCTCACCTTAGGTGACGCGTAGATGGTCAAGACGCTGTCCACGGACGAGGCGTCCTTCCAGGGGAAGGAGATGACGAGGTTCGGGGCGGTGGTCCATCTGGACCTCCACCTGCGATCAGCATGGTCGCCTAGGGTTTCGCACCGAGGACAGGAGGAGGACGATGATGGGGTCTGCGATAGCTTCTTCGCCATGATGGGTTGATGGTCGAGCCTACAGTTTTAGATTTTTGGTCGACCGAATTTGGGCTTCCATAGAGCTACACGTGTCGCTCCCTGGAGAGACGACCGTTTCCTTGCGCCTTTTAAGCTCGAGCGGCGACTCTACCTCGGAGCACGAGTTCGAATATACGTACGGATTTTTTGCGTCCCCTAATGCTTTGTGGAGCTGATAAGTGGACGAAATTTTAGAAATCTTCCTTTATATTCACTCAGACAATCGGGTCTGGATAAGCTCAAGTGGGCTTCCACGATTGGGCTTTAGCTTGAGAAAGAAATTGTTTACTTGATCCCCGGCCCAGTTAAGTTTGCGCGTGTCTACCCAGATTTTTTTTTTTTTTCTGTAAGTAACTTTTCTAATATAATTCTTCAGCGAAAAGCATATTCATGATCAAGTATGGCACCTCATGAGCTTAAAATTAACAGACAATTGCTTTCATCACATCTTAAATTACATCGGCCCAAACGCGAGAAATGATAGCCCAAGAAATTCATGAGGTTCGCTAGCCTAGATAGGCTTGTTCTTTTATTTTCAAATTGGCTGACAAGTATTTGGCCGGAGAAGACTTTCCTCACCTCAGCATCATGCCAAATGCAAGACTACTTGGATGCACGTCGTGCGTCTCCATCTAGATGGCGACTCCATGATTCTATTGTTCAAAGGTTGTTGAGCTTATGGCTCAAGTTCTAGCCAAATCGAATTTGTATTGGAGCCCGGAGATTAAAATAAGTGAGAGACATGTTAGGAGGCGCTGTGGTGAGCCAGTGTGAAGAGGACTGGGCGGGTAGGCCCTATCACCTGCCGGCCATATGATAGTCATTAGGTATTGGCTGAGCTCTCGAATAGTTCCTCTCGATGCCTGAATAACTTGTATAGTCACTATTCGACATTTTGTTTGTTGCGTGAAATGAAAAATGCTAATCGAATATGTTCTCCATTGCAAAACTTGGAAATTTGATCTTCATGAAGATTGAATTTTCTTAATTTGGGTGATATAGGTTAATTCGTCCTCTATATTGAAAAAGTGTTCATAACATATTGAAAGGGGAAATCAAATCGAATCAAACTGAAAAGTGGTATCAATTTGAAAAGAGGTCCATAGCATAAAGGAGGATTTGACTGGGCAAACATCCGAACATTGTTTTGTGCAAACAAAAATCGACAAGCGTTGGTAAATATCAAAACCAATTGACAACAAAATGTTGTTTGATAACCTTTTTTTTTGGTCTGTTTGTTTGATAACTTATTCAGTCGACTACCCAAACTTTTAAGAAAATACCAACGGTTATCAATTTTTTTTTATATTACTATTTCCATTCGAATTTTCGCGACGGTTAAAGTTAAAAAAAAATCGAGATTCAAGATCCTCGATTGCAATGAGACTCGTTTCTTCACTCAAAAGAATTAGATTAATGATTAGTACCTTAATTGCATATAGGGGTTAAGTCAACATCGGCATGTAGAAATAGACTTTAGATTTCGAGTTTCCATAAATTTGGCCGAAGATGGCTTTTTTGGTCAACCCAAAGAATCGACCTTTGACCGGAAAAAAAAATTGTTTTTCACTCGTTTTAATCATTTTTAGACATCCGATTTAGGAAAATCGCAAAATTTAAGTATCTCGAATCCAATTTAAGAAATTCCAATTTCAAGAATCGATAGGCCATTTAGAATACCATATTTATTACCATAGGATTTGAGCTTATACTTCAAAAGATCGCGCCATCCAGCGCAATCATACAAAACCCCCTTGGGAGAATAAAATTTATTCTTTTCCCATCTTGGAAGGGATCATTTTTTTTTTTGTTTTTTGCTTTTTGCTTTTTGTTTTTTTGCTTCTTTTTACGTTCAGCGGGGAGGCGCCACAATTAAAAGAAGAGGGGGAAAAAGAAAAATAAGGAGTAACGATTCTTCATGCCGACTCCTTCACCGTCGCCCCATCGTCCTTGGACTTCACTCTCACCACCGCAAGTTGCAACCATTGTTCTTGGATTTCATTCTCTTGAGGAGTCGGAGCGGTAGTCGCCGCTACCCATTCCGGCAATTGAAACCCACGCCATCACTTCAATGAGCCCTCTCCATCACTCACCTCCACGCCATCAGTCGCCATAGCCGCTCGTCCTCATTGTTCCCGAGCCACCCGTTCCTACTCTATTGGCCCGTGCCTTCCCACTGTGAAACCGAAGAGCCCAGATCTCGTCCGAAGACTCCCTCGTTGGTCGTTGTTCTGTTCGTCAACAGTTGTAAAGGTTTTAGTCGCTAGTTGCAAGTGTCCGTCACAACCTAGTTACACCACTGATAAACCAGGCCTTCCTACTGCCTTCAACGACTGTCATCGATGAGAAGCCACTAAAAACCCAATGGTCCAGGGGTTAATTTTTAAGCTCTAGTATTCCGGTTGGTTTATCCGATTGCCACCTTGTTATTGTTCCCTACATCTTGTGGATGCAACAGTCAACACAGTGGTTAGATGATGGTTGGAGATGGTGGTTCGGTGAAGAGCAAGAATGAGTGACGGTGGTATACGAGTACTTTTGAGCGTAAGATTTTAAACGTTTCTGGTTCAGTGAAGCTTTAGATATTGATCCGAGGCATGAAAATTCATTACAAGAGTCACTAAAGGTGGGAGCTCTGGGAATAGGGAGCCAGGCGTCAAAGTTGAGGGTTTCTCCATATATATTATCCAGAACGAATGAACGACGTTGACATGTCCGATGGGGTGGTGGTGAGGGCCCCACATGGGGACGAGGTGACGATCTGACCCTCTCTTTTGCTAATTGCTAATTGTTGCAGTGGGGATTGGGCCCCACTTTATCTACTTTTCATATACTTTTTTCTTTTTCCTTCAATCTTGTCGTATTTTTTTAATAACGTGCGGGGGTGCGATTGAGTTGGGCTTGTAGGGGCGCACGTGCTCATCACTAACTTTAATAGAAAATTGTAGGCTCCTATTTGGGTTCACTTTCCGGCATTTATTGGATTGTTTCGATAATATAGATTGCGCCATTGAGTTAGTCTCATTATTTGTTAAAGTTACTAGCTCTTATAGGATATTATTACTCTTAATTTGGGTAATTTATTAACTTTTCAAAGGGTAAATCACAATAACTGATATTATTTGAGCATATCATGTGTTGATAAGAGATCGGATTGACCGGCATTGAAGATAAAAATATCTCAATTATTTGATAGGCAAGTGGTAGAAAAATGTGAAGAAAAGAAAAGAAAAGAAATTTAAACCCTTTATTGTTTCCTAGAAATGTACTTTCGTGTACATTTCTGCTAACATTTCGTGCCTACACTCTTAGTCATTGCAAGCCTACTCCTTCATGCACTATAAAAGGGAGTACACTCCAAGGATAACAAACATTGCAAAAAGTTGTATAACAAACATTGCAAAAAGTTGTCATTCTTTCCTCTGTATTTCTGCAACCAAACACTCCCATATTCAGACACTTAGTTTAGAAAAAAAGAAAATGCAAAAAGAGAGCTCCGGCTTCCTCTTCTTCAGGTAAACCAAGTTAACCCAAGAGCCCTGCTTTGCTCCAATCAAGTAGTAACTTTTTGCTTAATTGCTTGATGATCGTGGTTTTAGCTTTACTCGAGGGAGTTATTCAATGAAGAGTTCTTTTGTTTAGCATTCTTTAGATGAGAAATATGACAGAAGCCTGCATTGTAAGTACTAGATTGATTGGCTTTTGACTCATGAGTCATGACTGTTTTAAATCGCTTTCGTTCGGTTTTTTGTTTGTGGGTTGGTGTTGTGGCTTCAATGTCAAGTATTAAAGACCTTAAATGTTGTGGTCTCCTTGTTTGAATTGAACTCCATTATAACTTTTTACCTAGCAAGTGAGCTGCAATCGTTATCGGGTTACTTTGCTCCCCTGTTTGCTTGATTATCCTATCTTGCTTGTATTTTTGTGATGAACTTCACACAATCAATAATGAAACCTATCCTAGGGGAAACTCTAGCTGAGGAGCTACCTTATGGAGGAGGATGTCTAGAGAGTGGTAAGATGAGTCAAGTAGCTTGGACATAAATTACAGTGTTTATTGCATTTCAATTGCTAATCTCTTCGATTAGAAGCGGCTGAATGCATTTCTAACCTTCCAGTAAGTTTCCGAAATCTACATTAGAAATTGTTGCGAGATGTATAGAGAATATGATTTAGTGAAGGGATATTATCTGCAATCCTCCCGTAATTTATTCCATAGGTACCGACGAATGCTTCAACGGTCCATGCAACTGAGAAAAGACAGCCATTTTTATCAACTTGACCAAGTGTACACTACTGAATTTTGAGATAATGTGTGCAGCTAACTACAGAAAACTGTAATTCTCATTCAACTGATCCGCTAAGATTGAGGTGTGGCATTAACATTAAAATTGCCAAGTAGGCTTGACGCAAAAGTCATACATTAACATGAAGTCTTTGAACGAACAGAGCAACATACACAACAGAATTTTTATTTAACATGGAGCAAACATTTTTTGTGCACACAGAAATCTGATAAGTCATAAAGATTTAGAGAATTGCGGAAACCTAATATCATGCACATCAAGACACTACATAAGCAACTGTTTCAATCGATATGAATTCTTTAAAATCAACCTTCGAGAAGCCCATCCAGGAGGTGATCTTTCTTGAATTCATTCCCACAATCACAAGCACGCTGACAAGTAACAAATCACAATTGACACCCACACGTGCACCCCCATGCACACACAGAGTAATGGTCCAGACATATAGCTCAAAGACAACAATTGCTAATAAAATAAGCAAACTCTCATCCAAATTGTCTAGAATTTTCTCAACTAGGAACAGTCCAGTCACGTGAGGTAACGGCTGACCATCACCAACCACAAAACAGGGTCGATTTCATTTCAAATTGTTATTATACTTGTTGTATCATATCCAAAATCAACAAGCGTGCAAGAGAGGAAAAAAGAAAAAGAAAACTAAAAAATCCACGTCCTAGGAGGACCCAATTCAAGAACAATTCACTATCAACTATCAAGACGATCAAAATAGGTACTCAAATTTGGCGAAAAGAAAAAAAAAAAAAGAATCCTAAGAAACTGACAGCAAAAAAAGAAAAAAGATTAAATTTCGAACTTCGAACCAATAAAGAAAATGCCAAATGGGTCATCACACCAAACCAATAAAAACTGCACAAAGAGCTTGTTTCGCCTCATCTCCTCCTCCTCCTCGTGGAAAGATGATCTTGACGAGGGGCGAGGCATGGGCAGAAACGGCAATCCGATCTCCTTCACCGCGGATGCGGAAGTGAAATCAAGGAAGAAAGGAGGGTCGATGAAGGTGGATGGAGAGGGGGGTTTTAGAATGGCGATCGTTTTCTATCAGGACATTTCAAAGATGGGGCTAAAGTTGGGAATTTCATTTTTATCTATCCCCCCGTTTGGTGAGTAATTACTAGCGAACAAGCCACCGGTGGTCGGTGGCGGCTTGTGCTTGCATCTGCGTTACGTTGTTTTTGACAAAGAAGAAAAGGGAGGGAGAAACGAAAAGATAAACATGAAAAAATAAATTTCAGCGAAGAACAAAACATAGAAAATAAATAATTAAATTAATTAATGACGAGGATTCGGCAAGAGTTCGAGAAACCCCCTCGCGCGTGGCATTTCGGGATTGCGTTCACACGCGTGGGAAGGGAGGGGCCCATGAAGGTGTAAACCGAAGGCGGGGCAATAATTTTGTCATATAATTGCTCATGCTTTACAAGTAGCATCCGGAACTTTGATTCAATTTTGCAATATTGCTTCCGAACTTCGATTCAATATTCATTATTGTAAAATTTCAAATATTTTCAAGCAACTTAAGAACTACATTCACCATTTACCAATGGATCATATTAAACTAAAGTTTCGGATCATATTTCATAAATTAAAAATATAAGGATGATAAATGTTAGATTAAAGTTTATGGATTATTTGTGCTATTATCCCATAAAACTCTATCCAACTTCTCAAACAAACTTCTCATCGAAGCATTGTCCCGTGGATCAATGTGCTATTGATTTTGTCCCTTGGTAAAGGATGCATTGCACTCTTAATTAGTAAATAAAAACGAATTGATGGATATTAGAGAAGAGCGTTGAATGATGAGCAAAGTGGGAAGTAACAGCAATGTGACATAAGATTAAGATGTGAGAATTGAAAAATGTAACTAAAGAAAAAAAGTTAAATTGGTCATTAAAATACAATTATAATGAGCTTCAAATGGTATGAATCCTCAACAGCTTATAATTTCCCACATCAGCTTTTACATACATAGCTTCCTTTAGAAACCTCAATACTTATATGCTTGACTATTGCTTAAAAAGACCTGCTAACTGTTGTAGACTTTGCCTGCGAAGCAATTTCTGTTAAGAATATGATTTAGGCTTTTCATGTTGTTTTAAACAGAATGGATCACAAACAGACACAAATTTTCAATGAAATGCTTTGGATATTATTGTTTCCTTGAATCTTGGAAAATGTGGTCAATGACAATGTCGGTTTGCATGTAGGAGGAGGACAACAAAGATACCCGTGAACCCATCCGTGGGCAGTGCAGTTGATTGAAATCCCTCCTCTAGTGATAGAGGTCAAGGGTTCGAAATCCTGCGTTGTTAGCGATTAAAGCGGGAGGCCCTACGGTGGGTTGCTTGGCCAGTTTCCTCCGATGTATAGTTGCTATTGGGCCTCCACTGTGGAGGCCCGTGAGACCCCAAATTGGCGTAAGCCGACAAAGACTACTCCGGCGGATCATCGGTCACAAAAAAAAAAACAAAAACAAAAAAAAAAACATAGATACCCGTGATGTGATAATTGAATGCGACTAATACATGAGGAATGATTCTTGCAATGTAATTCTTCGCTGTCTCTTTGCCGGATTGTGCGGAGAAAAGCTGGAGCCTGCAGAATCTCATTGGGCCGACTGTTGTCAGTGGTGATTATATTCCATTTGGTTTGTTGGCAGTATATTATCCACATCAACTCTGATAGAATTTCCATTTCTATTGCCTCGCCAAAGATAATCCTATGCCATTAATCCACCATTCTGTTCAGCAAAGTGTAATACCCTTGAATACATTATTATTATTATTATTATTATTATTTTGTTAATCACTGAAAGGGCAGTGCATCTAGAGGTAGCTGCTAATTAACTTTGCTTATGTAAGTGACGCGTAGACATAGTGACTGAAATTGATGTCCAACTTTAAAGAAGACCTCGAAGTATGAGTTATTTTGCATCCTGCTGTATATTTTCATTTTATTGTACTTTTAAGATGACACATTCCTGGTTTTCTGCTGGATGAAACAGTCTAGCATTTTCTTCTTATTAGAATGGCCATTCTCATCGACTAACTAAACTGTTTGTCTGAGACAGGTTGCCTTCTCTTGCTGCCCCAAGGGAAGGAGGCTTGTGCCCTTTGACACCTGAAGAAGCGGTGCTTATGCTGGCCGCTCTTGGTTTTAAAAGAAAAACATTCGTATACGTCGCCGGAGCAAATATACACTGGCCTCGTTTGAACATGTTTAGTTTGCCTCGCCGCTTTTCTCACCCTCCGTTCAAACACGCGTCATTCTATTGTGTTGTTCTTCGTGAAGATATTCGTGAGTCTTCACTTGTTCGGCCTTATTGTCGGCATCTTTCCTCCACCGTAATATATTCGGTAACCGGAGACCGAGGATGATAGCTGACTCCCTGAGTCCGTCATGGCGAAGGCATCCGCTGGGGTGTAGACTATAAAGTCCAAAGCAGCTAACTGTAGAATTACGGGGAAAGGCAACGAACAATCAGACTAACAATAGTTGCGACAGAGCTTAGTCCATAATCATTGCATGCTTCTCAAATCGTCACATGAAAATGAAGAAAAGAGAAAAGAACATGCAGAGAAGGCTAATGAAATCAAGCTAGAGGCGACTATTTCACGCGAACTATATACCAGAAAAGAAAGTCAAAAGTTAACTTTTTTGCTTAAAAACACCAAAACAAGAAGATAAGTAAATCATTTTCTAAATTCCAGATTTTTTTTAATATACAGTTATTCGGATTATTTGAATATTTCTTTCCTTGTAATCATCTCTTAATTCTACTTTAGTTTTTGAAATTGATTCGGGCAGGCCCGAATCGCACAAATGGGTTGGGACCCAGTCCCCTCTTTCGGGCACGTGTGGCTTTTTCTCTTTTTTCTTTTTTCGCCAGATGCGAGCTGACATAATTTACAGCGGCTAGGAGCTGAAGCCCTCTCTCTCTTTCTCTCTCTCTCTCCCCCCCCCCCCCCCCCCCCCCCTCCTCTGGTTGTTTTGATCAACACCGCGATATCTCAATTGCCCAGTTGATCGAAAGTAAAAAGGTTCAATTTTTCCGATGAGTCTCTTTCTCTTCAATCGGTTCTTGTTGTCAGTCCTTACATTTGAGTTTCTCGTCTTGTGCAAGAATTGCAATCAAAATCTAACTTTTTACGACCAATTAGTGATGTGATTTTTGTGTTATAAAAGATAAATCTTTCTTTCGTTCTCTTCATTGGCTAAAGGCCCTAGCTCCATTATTTGGGGGGGGGGGGGGTCCAGGAGATTTATTCGGATAGAATCCATAGGTTGTTTGTACAAATCCCATAGAATGAATCTAAAATGCTTTGAATTAAAGTAATTGGCACAAATAAAAAGTAGATTTAATGTGTCCACGAGGCTAGTAAAAGATTTTGCTTGACTCTAAGAACGCGATTGGAGAGCATTTGACCAAAGTCTTTGCGTTGATTTTAGGGCAAAGATTTTTTCACCAAATACAAATAATATTTGGTAAACATTATTTGCATCAAGGAATTGGCCTTTTTTTAATAAAAATATAATAGTGACCCTCCTCGATAACTCAAGCAAAGTTGGAAACTTCAATAATGAGTGTTGCTTAGATCGTGCGACCCCAAGTGAGCCAAATCAAAGGGCCTTTAATGTCGTGCAACCCAGTTGATGGATCTCCAAGGTCGTGTGATCCTAGGCACGAGCCGCCGAGGTCGTGAAACCCTAGGGTAGGTGACGCTGAAGTCGTTTAACCTCAGGTAAGCTAGATCTGGAATCCAACGTCACACATGCCAGGCGATGAATAGCCCAACCCCAACTGAAATGACACTGGCGTCCACTTAGCTCCTCCGAGCCACCTGTGCGAATCCCAGATTTGAAGGGTAGAGACAACGAATAGTGTAAAATGAAGAGGTACATGTACTCCAGCTTTACGTGGAATTTTCTGTGGCACCTTAGATTTGGGGAAAGCAATTAAGGAGTCTGGTCCTTATCTTTTTATATAGGAATTACGTCTGATGTTCATTCGTACTAGTAATAAAATGTTGTTTATGGATGTTTGTCTATTTGTACGAATAAGACAAGACAGAGATCATTCAGAGTGTAAATTTTCATGGTGCAGTTGCGCTGGGAATGCTCTCAAAGACATAGTGAAGTAGATGCAATCAATGGAGATTTCTTTGTAGGAATTGGTAAGATAAACAGATTTTATCAAATTTCCACTTCGTCTCAGACATATCTTTATCAGCATTTCAGTTATGAGTTGTTTATCTACATGTCGTGAAGTAATCGAATTAACTTATTGACCAAAAGATCTGTTGCTAGCTAATGGATTTATGCTGACTGTTTGAACAGCAATCATTTAACATAAGCTTTGCACAATTTCCTTTCCTTTTATAAGAAAATAGTCATTTTATTGATCAACCTGTGGTTAGAAAAACATGGGGGACTACATTTCCGTGCAAGTCCATTACAGCATAATGTCCCACATATACAGCCCACGTCAAGGTGTCAAACGTTTTTGGGGAAGATTAGCTTGTTATCCCTAGAGTAACTTTTATTTGTTGTACAATGGCCCTTCAACTCAGCACCATATGATCACTAAGGCTGATTTTCGTCCCTACTCAATGACCCTTCCAGGCTAACTTCCTGACTAATGCCTTCAAATTGTTCCTCTTGATGTGCCACCAGGCCCAAGTTAATTCACCCTTCGAGTCACTTGCAGAGCTCGTAAATTAGAGTAGCTGTAAAACTTGTTACCAAAATCAGCGTTGAGAATACACTAAGAGAAAAAGTGCATTCAATATTCTTCATGTTGTCTAGCTAGCACATAGGGGCTATCAATGTCACACCTACTTTTTATCTTGTTTGTAAGTGCGCAACCAATTATGAATCACCAGACAAGTTATAAAGCCATATTTTCACACATTAGGCTTAAACCATACAAGCTCAAGCCAAGTTGATAGATTTATGAGATGGGCCTGAGTTGGCCCATCCGCTCAAATTGGGCCCAAAGGGCCCGGCCCACGGGAAAAGGGCCCGTGGAAGGGGAGAGGTATAAAAAGGAGAGAGAGAGAGAGAAACGCACCCTTTGGCACAATCAACGTACGTTTCTCTCCCGCGCGTTTTCTCTCCCGAAGAACAGTAGGCATACGGCTTCCAATTTCTTCCCTTCAAGGCTTCATCGACCGGATTCTCTTCCTCCATTGACGACGGTGTTTAATCTGTGGCTAACAAGGTACGCTCGAATCCGTGGTGTGCTTTACGATCGGTGATACGTGTTTTCCCAGGCTTCGTCTTCCGCATTGATTTAGGGGTTCGATTGAGTGTCGAATCCGGTTTTTCGGGGATCAGTAATTCCCAACATTGGTATCAGAGCCCTGTTTCACGTTTTTCCCGATCAATTCTGATGTTTTTGATTGATTTTTCGCGAAATCCCTTCGGCCGTACGGAACCGGGCGAGAAATCCCGACACCCGAGCGTTGTTCGGCCATTTTTCTGAGTTTTCGTAAGTCGAAATTAAATTCTGAAGGCACTGGGTGAAAGGCGACGTCAAGACGAGGCCGGCGACATGTCG
Organism: Eucalyptus camaldulensis; assembly: GCA_019915185.1. Classification (NCBI taxonomy): domain Eukaryota; kingdom Viridiplantae; phylum Streptophyta; class Magnoliopsida; order Myrtales; family Myrtaceae; genus Eucalyptus; species Eucalyptus camaldulensis. Next base: position 8,894,028 of record JAHSVA010000013.1, on the reverse strand, counting down.
CACGCCGCCGTACGACGCCGCACGCGCCCACACGCGCGGCCAGAAGCCGCTGCGCGTGGGCGCCACGCGCCTGGAAGCGCTGGCTTCGCCAGCGCGTGCGCCACACGCGCCGGTGACGAACCGGCACGTGCGCGCCGGCGACCGGCGAAGCGGCACGCGCCGGTCCGCGGACCGACGCGTGCTGACGTCATCGTGACGTCATCCAACGGTCGGTAACCGTTCGGATGACGTCACCGATGACGTCATCACCGATGATGTTTGGCCGGCCGGCCACCGGCCGGCGACCCGACCGCCGGCGACCCGACCCGACTCGCGAAGGAGGCACGCGCCCGGCACGTGCCGGATGACGTCTGTGTGACGTCATCCCCCGCACGCGCGAGGCACGTGCGGTCGGTCCGTGCGAGCGGTCCGACCGGCCCGTCCGGTCCGACCGGTTCGACCGTCGTGACCGGTCCGACCCGCTCGCCCGTTGACCCGACCGTTGACCGACGACCGTTGACCGTTGACCGACCGTTGACCGTTGAGCGTTGACCGTTGACCCGACCGTTGACCGTTGACCGTTGACCCGAAAAAAAAAAAAAAAAAAAGGGAATTTGTTTCTTTTTCAATTATGTCTGTGTGGGTTTTTGGTCATCCATTTTAATTCTGCATTTGTTGCATGAATTTTAGAAAATTATGTATTTTCTCTGATATTAATTATGGATGATAAGTGATCCATTTTTAATTCTGCATTTGTTGCAGAAACTATGATGCGTAATGCACGGATACCTGCAATCCCGAGAACGGACGAAGGAAGAGCTAGACTGAAAAGGCTGATGAAAGAATTAGCTGATTTTCGGTGGCTTGATGGTGATTTAGTATCACATATGGTCAAGGTCAATCAGATGATACAGGAAATCATCAATAATGGTTATCTTATGCCGGATTTTGAGAAGGTGCCGGCTTTGTTGAACACTCTTCCACCTGAATGGCAAGCAGTGTTAGATCGGCTATGGGAGGTCAATGTGGTCCCGGGTTATAGGAGGCTGGTGGAAGCTTTTGTAAGAGAGTACTATAGGATTGAGTTGGCCAAAACTTCAACCCTTAGATTGTGCGCTACGTGGCGCAGAGTGAATGCGCCTTGGTGGCGACATGAGAGCTCTCCAAAAGTTTTTCCATGGTTGGCAAATGTACCTTCAGTTTTCTCAGATGTTTTGGCTGATAGATTAGAAGGGACATTTCCTAATTATTTCTTAGATTAATTGTGAGATTTTTTATAGATGTAAATATCTCTTTCCATGTTGATATTTTTCTTTGTATATATTGCTTAGTGTAATGTATAGTTGTATTATGTGAAAGCTCTGTTATTCTATTGGATGTTAGATAATATTTGCTTTCTGTTACTGCTGATTGCTGTGGGTAGTTAGCTGTGGGTAGTTATAGAAGTTTTTTTTGTAACTTCATAGAATTGATTTTGCATATGACAATTATATTAATGATAATTTTAAGTTAGGATTTTTGGAGGATGATTGGAAACATAGTGACCTTTTGATTCTAAAGCCTTACTTAAAATTATTTATTAATATGATGGGTCTATGCAAATAGGGATGCATAAATGATAGGCATTAATTATTCGTGCATGTATGTCTGATGTGTTCAGACTGATGGTTTCAGCAATTAAGAATGTAATTGCTGATATGAACGGCTACAATTGTGAAACATTGAATATGAAGATTCAATATGTGCTGGAAAAGCAAGAAGCACTAGAAGCTCTTGACCATGTTATGGAAGATCTTGAGAATGTTGTGCGCCACCTTAAGCTGGTAGAGGACCGCTTAACGGCATGTGAGCTGAGAATAGATATTTGCAATGCTGGTTCTAGCTCATAAAGAGTTTTGAGCTCTAAGCGCAAGCGTATTGATTCGTTCAATATGTGAGAATGCAAAGGATCAAGTCCTTATTGCAAGAGATCAAGAGTTAACCAACACAAGAGAGGAAAACGTCCTCAATTGAAGAAAATGTCAAGGGTGAAATGTTACAACTGTGACAAGAAGGGTCACTATGCTCGCGACTGTCGTGAGCCAAAGAAGGCATACACCTCTTGTACATTTGAGAACTTTGATTATGTGTCAAGTTCTGAATTATTGGCTGAATCCAATCCTTTGTGGAATGTAGATTCATGAGCGACAGACCATGAAGCAAAGTATAGAGGATCCTTTGTGGAATTCCGACGAGTACCAACTGGAACTGAGTGGATCCATATCGGAAATAACTCTAGAGCTGATGAAAAGGAATTGGCACCGACCAATAGAACATGCATGGTGGATGCATCTTGATGTTCTATATGCTCTGGAGATTCGTCGAAATTTAAGTGTCTGTTTTTGCTGTTGGTTAAGCTTGTTTTTGGTATGAACTTCCATAATAAAGGTGTAGATTTGTATTTAGGTACAAACTACTATGGTTGTGGTCACTTTCTAAATGGTTTTATTGTACTAAATGTTGACTGTGATGATGTCAATACGTTATTCCCTTGTTTCACGTCTTCTATTTTATATGATAATGATGTGAATATAGTGGCATGCTAGACTTGGTCATATGGGCCAACAACATATGAACAGACTAGCCAAAGAGGGCTTATTGGGCAAAATTGAAAAAAGTCAATTTGTCCATATGTGAGCATTGCCTAGTAGGGAAAATAACAAGGAGACCATTTGGAAAAAGGTAAAAGAGCTGAATTTCCTCGGCATTTAATCCATTTGGACATCTGTGGTTCAATAAATGTGAGAGGAAGGCAATGGGCTGTTTGTTTCATCACTTTTATGGATGATTCTACTTGATTCGGATGTGTCTATTTGATTTCTCATAAATCTGAAGCATAAGTTGTTTCAAAAGGTTCATGAACCTGGTTGAAAATCAATTAGACAAGAAAATAAAAGTATTTAGATCCGATCAAGTTTGAGAATATTTATCTGATAAGTTCAGAAAATTATGTGATGAAAAGGAATAGAAAGATAGTTGTCTATTCCGTATACTCCTCAACAAAATGGTGTTGCAGAGAGAAGAAACAGAACATTACTGGAATGGTTAGGTCCATGAAGGCGCATGCTAACTTACCCATCACTTTTTGGAGTGATGTGCTGTTAACTGCTGCCTAAATACTTAACCGGGTGCCTTCCAAATCAGTTAGTTTCACTCCATATGAGTTATGGATATGTAGAAAAAAACCGGACTTAAGTTTACTTAAGCCATGGGGTTATGCTGTCTATACTCATATGTCCTCTCACAAGTTTGGGAAATTGAGTCCCATATAAAAGTAGAGTATTTTAATGAGATACTCCGAACACTCAAAAGGGTATGTGTTCGTAAGTGAGCAGGAAAGTGGGAGAATAACTGAATTTGAATCACAGGATGTCACATTCTTAGTGGATGAATTTCCTAAGAAGGGCGAAATAGGGGAAGATTACTTCCTATTTGAAACCTTGGATTAAGATTATGATATCAGTGGTGTTCATCCAAGTGGGAGTAATATGAGATGTAATGAATTGAATTCAACTCATTCTCAATTGCAACCACCTGATATGACGACATCATCATTACCTAATCCAAGTGGGAGCATAATGGGGAATGATGTGCTAAGTGTACAATCTCCCATACGGTGAACAAGTCGCCAAAAAGTATTCCCGTCGATGTTTTGATATTGAAGGGGAAACTTTTATGATTGCTCCACAAGATGAGGATGAGCCAAGAATAATGAGGCTCTGAATTGCCCTAGTAAGGAAAAATGGATTAATGCAATGGAAGAGGAAATGGAGTCAATGAAATCAAACCAAGTCTGGGAACTGGTTGACCTGCCATAAGGACGCAGAGCTATTGGGAACAAATGGGTTCTCAAAATAAAGCGAAAGGCTGATGGCTCGATTGAAAGGCATAAGGCTCGCCTTGTAGCGAAGAGGTATAATCAATAGGAAGGAATTGATTATGAAGATATTTTTTCTCCTATAGTAAGATTTGCCTTGATTCGCATAGTTCTGGCAATAGTGTTTAGTATGGATCTTGAGTTACATCAAATGGATGTAAAGACTGCTTTCCTAAATGGAAAATTAGAGGATGAAATATATATGGAACAACCTGTTGGTTTCATAGTGAAAGGCCAAGAAGAAAAGGTATGTCGACTTTGGGGGTCGATATATGGCCTTAAGCAGTCGTCAAGATAATGATATATACGTTTTCATAATGCCATAATGGCATATGACTTTACAATAATAGATGAGGATCATTGTGTATATATCAAAAGGTCCAAGGATCAATTTGTGATCATATCATTATATGTTGATGATATACTAATTGCCGGAAGCAATATGGAGCTAGTCAATACTGTCAAAAGTTGGTTGTCTTCCAAATTTTGAATTGAATGATATGGGACTGTAAACCCATTGATGCTCCTATTGCAAAAGGTGAAGGATTGAGCCATAGACTGTGTCCAAGGACTCCACAAGAGAAGGAACAAATGAAACATGTTCCTTATGCTAGTGCTGTTAGAAGCTTGTTGTACGCTATGATGTGTACAAGACCTGACATATGTTTTGCAGTTGGAATGGTGAGTAGATACTAATCCAATCCAGGTCAAGCACATTGGAAAGCCGTTAAGTGAATACTGAGGTATCTAAAGTGGACTGCTGATTATATGTTGAGTTATTATGGAAAGGATCTGCGACTCTAAGGCTATTCTGATGTTGATTGGAGGGGAGATTTGAATTAAAGGAAATCTACCTCTAGGTTTGTTTACTTACCGAATAATGGCACCATATGTTGGAGCAGTAAGAAACAAAAGTATATAGCCTTGTCCACGATGGAATTGAGTTCGTGGCATTATCAGCAGCAGTATAAGAAGATGTTTGGCTTAAGAGATTATTGGATCATTTAGGTGTTATTAGAAGTGCTGCAGATTTGTTATTAGTTAACTATGATAATCAAGCAGCAAAAGTGTACACTAAAGATCCAAAATATCATGGCAAGACCAAACATATAGATACCAAGTATAACTTTGTCATGGATATAATTGCACGAAAAGATGTGAACTTAGAGTACATACTACGCATGGAATGGTAGCAGATCCTATGACAAAGCCAATACCTAGAGATGTGTTTTGTGGCCATGTGAAATCTCTAGGATTGCGTAGAGGATGATGTACTGAATATTGTAATTTCCCTAAGAGTTCACATTTGATGAATTTGTGTTTTCATCATTAATGCCTATGAATCTTTGTTTGATCTTTATGCATCTTAATGCTCAGTGCATTATTTTAAGTTAGAAGAAGTATGTCGGACAGATGAGATTAGCCCACTCACACGGGTAATCGCCTCTATTTACTGTGTGATAAATAGAGATGAGACTGTTTTTAAGCTTATTATCTAGGTGATAATTGAGAGCTCAAGCTTAAAACACGTATGTCGCCTTAACTAGGTGTTAAGATGAGGACATAATACTTACTATGTCCGAAAGTAAAATACCCCACATATTTTACTTTATCTGTCTAAGATGCCAGATGTGAGTTCTGATGAATTTAGTGAATGAGTAGATACGTGAACTCAAGTTAGACATTGGGTATGTCTGAACTATCATCTGTACGGTATTGAAAGGTGTAGACATACGCTCCATGGGAAAGGAGTTAATACCGTAATACGTATTTCATACTACGTATGCATGAGACGACCAATAAGAGTGGCAAAAGTTTGATCTCAACTTTTTATGTCGTGTGAGACTCTTGAGGAAGAGAGTTCCTCAATTTCTTAGTCCCCTCATGACTCTTACTTATTCTCAAGATTTCTATTTAGTGTTTGCTATCTTAGAATGTTGCCAATGATCATGAATTTGATTCGATCTAATGGGGCATTTCTAGAAAAGCAAGCTGGACTGAAATTGAGAGTTTGAAGGAAAGAGGAAGATCGATTTTGGAGAATCACATTATAGTTTTGTATTCACCGGTTAACCAATTATGACTGTCTTTGTGATAATCATAATTGTGAATACAATATATATATCATTGTTTGAAAAGAGATCAAGGGAGATATAAATGTGATCAACCGATCTAGGGTACTGCATACTAAATCTACTCAGGAAGTGATGCCCATTATGAGCTGCTATGTATTCCTAACAGATGTATGGCAACGAGCTCTCAAAGTATGCTGGTCGCACGGATTATTCACCGGTATGAATGTTGAAGAGAGGTAAAGATGATTATGTTCGACCCACCATGTTAAGAGAAAGTCTATGATGGATTTTTCTCAAATGAGGCTAAGTAGGGCCTGTCCGCCCATGTTGGTTTTGTACCACCATGTGCGAGTGGGAGATGATAGATTTATGAGATGGGCCTGAGTTGGCCCATCCGCTCAAATTGGGCCCAAAGGGCTCGGCCCACGGGAAAAGGGCCCGTGGAAGGGGAGAGGTATAAAAAGGAGAGAGAGAGAGAGAAACGCACCCTTTGGCACAATCAACGTACGTTTCTCTCCCGCGCGTTTTCTCTCCCGAAGAACAGTAGGCATACGGCTTCCAATTTCTTCCCTTCAAGGCTTCATCGACCGGATTCTCTTCCTCCATTGACGACGGTGTTTAATCTGTGGCTAACAAGGTACGCTCGAATCCGTGGTGTGCTTTACGATCGGTGATACGTGTTTTCCCAGGCTTCGTCTTCCGCATTGATTTAGGGGTTCGATTGAGTGTCGAATCCGGTTTTTCGGGGATCAGTAATTCCCAACACAAGTCTATTATTCCGACATTTCCTCACCAACTTCCAAGCCTCCTTTATAGAGAAAGAGCCCCTACTGATCCAGTAAATACTACTTTGCCTAAAGAGCCAGAGTTTGGAAAAATCAAGCCACATAAAGCTGTTTGAGTTTCAAGCAGATCATCAGACCTTGCTGGAGGCCATCCATTTGCCTCGATAACATTTGCAATTGTGGCTATATTACCTAAAGCTGAAACATAAAGCGTATGTAAACTTTTGCATAGACGTGGTATGAAAGGGGAAAGTGAAAATGCTTAGGATTGTTCGTAAGAGCTATATATACAACTGTTGTTTCTAAACACTGTGATTTCAAATGTGTCTGAAGAACTTAGCTCAACAAGTTGTTTGATAAGTTATTTTTAAGAAGGAAGAATAAAATAGGTTGTTCAACTTCTTTTGATGGAATGAATTGGTTTTGCGTCCCCTTTGCTTCATATTTTTCTCATGTCTCCAAGTTTGACAATGCTGCTGTTGGCGTTATTGAACAGAGGGTAGCAGTGGAGCTTGCAAACATTCACTCTACCCACCTCACAGGGTATGAATGCACTTCCCCCATGATGCCGTTTAGAAAGGCTTTCTTTGTGGTATTGACTGGTTATGCATTGTTCATGTTTTGGTGGAAGAACGGTCCAACCTACCGCTGCCAACTTACAGTAGGTAGAGTCAGAGCCCAGTTAGTGTCGGGCCATAATGACTCGGTAGTATCCCAAAATGTCAATCCTCCAATTTAGATCATAATTTTTGTAGCTTGATAGCAATGGAGCTTTATTTTATTTTTTTTTCAAAAATTTGCTTTACTAAACTTTTGGACGATGGATCTATTAATCCTTGTAGTTTCCCTGACAGTATGACTTGTCTTAGCGAGATATTTGGCAATTTGTCTCTCTTTACTGACCATTCAAGCTGGAAATCTCCAGAGTTTGGAAATCTCCAAGTGACACTCAAGAAAGGTGTTGGGCAGCTAAGAGAACTGACATTTACTGACAATTCAGGCTGGAATAGGAGTAAAAGTTTCCGTACAGGGCTTAAGTTGGCATCAAGTTACTGTGGGAGTACACAAATCCGCGAAGCAAAAACACATGCCTTCTATGACAAGGAACATAGAGGAAAATGTAAGTCCTTCAGTCTCTTTACAGTGTATAAACCTGTCATTTACGACTGACCATAACATGGTTTTGGATGTCCATAGCCGTCAATTTTTAAATTGAGAGTCATTTTATAGACCTTAACCTCTTGAACAAAAATTATGATAAATAATAAACATCAGGCGTCTTTGCTATTAACTATTGTTGACATTTTGATCACTTTCAGGAGAGAGTTTGCATATCTATCAGAAGTTAGCTTCTACTCATTAATCTAATAGTGACCGAGACCTTATATGCATGTTCTCTTCATTTACTACATACATGAAGCATCATCCCCCTGTATCTGACGATGAGGTCTGGAGGTTGGAGAAGATTGCCAAATATGGGAAATCTCACCAAAAACTGAGTGAAGCCGGAATACATAAGGTGAAGGACTTTCTATTGCAGCTCTTTATGGACTCCAAGAAACTGCAAGAGGTAGGCAGTGGGCACTTAGTTAATGATTCTCAATTAGGGAATTGACAACCAGGAATGTAAGGCTTGTGTCATCACTCATCATAGAAATTGGAAAGAGCATAATACCGAAGAACTGGACTATCCTCTTAGATTATGCAAAGACTTGCAAAGCGAATTGGAAACTGTACTGTCCTGATGGCATGAGGAAGCATGGTGCTGAATTCAACACTAATTGTCAACGGATCACCTTAATCAAAGACCTAATCAAAGACGATGCATGTTTGGCTACTCATCGACTTTCTCCCCAGGAGAAGGTAAGTAACTAAGGAGTTGCTACCGTGTTTTGTCCAGAGAGTTCATGCTCTACATGCCATCAAGTTGAATTCATATAATTTGTCCCATATCATCTATACAATCAGTAATTTGACCTTTACTCATAGCTGTGGCTTAATAGGTGTTAGGATTGATAAAAGATATGGAAACTTGGAACAGGAGTTAGTAGGACATCTAGACGCTTTGTTATTATTTTTTGTTTTTATTTTTATTTTTATCAGTACCAAGACTGTTCTCTGAGATGCGTGAAGCTTAATTATTTGGGAAAAAGGCCAAATGCAAAGATAATAAGGGCCTGCATGTTTTTATTTCTGGAATCTGTTTAAGAACATATTTTTTGTTTTTTTTTTCCCGGAATACAAAAAGAATGAGAAACAAAAAAATTTGTTTCTTGTTCCAGAAACAATTTTGAAGAAACACTTTTCTTCTTCTCTCTCTTCTCTTTTCTTCTTCTTTTCTCTTTGGCCAGTCACCAGCCTCGGCCATGGCCGGCGACCGGCCGTCGAGGGCCGGCGACGCCGTCAAGGGTTGGCGACCTTGCCGGAGCGTCGCCGGCCCCCAGCGAGGCCAAGCCTCGCCCGCGCCAGCGAGGCCGAGCCTCGCCTCCGGCGACCGGCCGAAAGAAGAAAAAACAAAAAAGAAAAGAAAAAATGAAAAATAAAATAAAAATATTAAAAAATTAAAAGAAACAAAAAAAGAATAAAATTTACCAAACATGTTATATTCATTTTTTATTCCCGGAACAAATTTACCAAACGCATCTTTCTGGTCAAAAATTGTTCCCCGGAACAGAAACACTTTTTTCTATTTCTGTTCCCTGGAACAATTTTTGAACAGAAGCGTTACCAAACGCGCCCTAACATGCACTTGCATGATTGAGGACAACCTGCTAAGTTCTTTTCCAGCACCACAAACAACTTTTGGTACATGCTTCATATTCTATCACTGAACAATCTAGTAGACTATGATTATAAAAGCCAACCAAAAAAGCCAGAGTCCTATAGCATCACTAGAGCTTAAAAAATCAGCCATACCTCGTCACCAAAAACTGATGGACTGCAGGACTAGTACTAGCACCATTGAGAAGACTCGAAAATTCCTCCTGAGGGGAAGAGTCAAGACCTAGATAACCAAACGAAAATAGTTAAATGAAGAATAATGAAACGCCAGCTACCGCTCTATATTAACACTACCACTTGCCATGGTCACTAACAAGGTTTGGCAACAGATCAAACCTCCTCATGAAATATGTTAAGGGCATCAGGCCACTGCCTACACATGACGGATAATGATGTCTGGATGACATGAAGTAAATCTTCAATGTCCAAAGCTTGTTGAGCAACTGGATGAAGTTCATTTTTTTTGTAGACAGGAAGAGATTGATAATCTAAGGAGGTATTTGGCTAATAAAGATTCTCAAAAATCCATTATGATTTCAATTTGAGAATTAAAATTGGCCAAAAAATGCATTTGGTAACACTCCGAAAGCAGCTGATGAATAAAAAGGAAAATTATTCTCAGAATCAAAATCACAAACTAAAGATGACTTTTTAGTATTCTCATTCCAAATGCAAACATGGAGATTTGGAATAACTTAGCCTGTTTTTGGAATGTGATGTAACCCAAGCATATACTCACAATTTTCATCCCTAACGACATATATCATTTTCACTTAACAAATAGTTTGTGAAAAAAAAAAAAAAGCATCAAAAACAGTTTCTATGAAGACGGAAACTAAAAGCAACCTTAAACAGTCGAGAACAAATCCTCCTCCAGATTCCACTCCGCCATCCTCACCTGCCAATTGGAGGAAATCGAACAACAGCCTCAAAAAACCGAATAGGAAAACAATCGAATCGCCGCCGCTCATTGGGAGGTCACGAAAAGAAGGCCCGAAAGGAAGCCGAACCTGAGAAGCCAAAGTGGACTCTCGGAACTTGAAGCTGAAACGGAAGCGCGCGCTGTTGGAACAGAGCTGGTGGAAAGGGGAGGGCGGATCGTTTTCTTTTTCTTTTTCTTTTGTTTTTGAAAATTGAAAATTGTTTCCTTTTCCCTCTCTTTTGCTTATTTTAAGGACGTGTTTCACATTGGAATATGAATATTTTGATTTTGATTTTTTATTTATTTAGTGGCAAAGAATATTCTTAATTAATAGGTTAATTTTCACAATCACAATTAGATGCGAAATAAATAAACTCTCTTTCGACTCTATTTCTCTATCGGTTTCATTTTATTGTTCCGTTCAATTTCTCTATTTCATACTTTCAATTTTATCGTATCAAATGGATCATGAGTTCTTTAGAATGCATATGATCGTTTACCGACTAGTATCCGAAAGGTATCAGATTTTGTTATAATCTTCGTTGTTCTAGTGGAAGAAAGTTTGTAATATTTAATGCGGCAAAGATTGGTCAAATCGATGGTTAGTAATCTCTTAAGAGTATCCAATGGTTTCTTCTTTGAAATTTGTTACGAAAACGTTTCTTCTTTGAAATTTGTTACGAAAACGATGGAATCGAGGAATTCGTTTTTACCTTGTCTCCATTTTGCCGAGCAAATGAAGACTGATGAGACTAAACCATATGCTACGAACACGTCATCGTCTATCTTTTGTTCGTTCAGTTTTTTCGTTGCTTATACCTGATATCAACTTTTGTTAATTGCTCTACAAATTATCCAGAAATAAAATCGCAAACATTCTTAAAATGAACAAAAGAAAAGAAAAACTCCAAATAGAGTAGCTCAGCAACACGAAAAAGGAAAAAAAAAAAAAGGAAGGCGAAAAATTGAAAGAAAAAAGCAGTGCATTGAAAAAAAATTGTAAATTTTCCTCATATAGTATTGGATTTTCTAACCATCATTGCCCTAATCTGTGCCCTCGCCGGTGTCTTGGCAGCGCAAGACTCGCGCCAAGACTCCATCGACGAGCAAACCGCCGCTCGTGCTGAAGTAAGGGTCGGCCCGATAACCTGAAATCGTACGGTCGCGGCTTACGCTCAGAAGTACGTGGACGAGCCTAGAGGTGACTGCGACCTCGAGCACTCCGGAGGGCCCTACGGCAAGAACCTAGTCAAGGGCTATGGCGTCCTGAGCGGCAGAGACTCGGTCAAGATGTGGGTGGGAGAGAAGGATAACTACGACTACTGCTCGAACTCGTGCGTGGGAGGCGAGTGCCTGCACTACACTCAAGTCGTGTGGCGCAACTCAGTTCGTCTAGGATGCGCTAGAGTGAAGTGCGATAACAGGCGGTGGTCTACGATCCTCCCGGCAATTATGGACGGCGAGCGGCTGTATTGAACGATCTATATAAGTTCTGAATAAACTCTTATGATTCAGACCATTCTACAAATCCACACCACTCCCTATTTGAGACATACATATCGTAAGCCTGCTGTCACTAGACGACACTTCCTACCAAGAAGTTCCTACCTTTGCATCTCTCCCGTTATCATATAGAAAGTCACACAACAAAACACAAATCATCATAACTCAACAATCTCGGTACGCTTTCTCGATTTCTTTTTCGACTGTTTGTTTCTGATCCCTCCATTCGAATCCTCTTCGCCAGATGGGACATTGCGTGCTTTGTGGGAACTCCCGCTTGGCAAATACTGTGCTCGTCGTCATCATCGTCGCCGGTAGTATCTTCTGAGTTTGTTTCGCCAGTGCTAGAAGCTAACGGATTCGGAGGTCAACAACTTGCCACTGCAGATTCTGCAGCTGCTACTGCTTCAGGGGTATGAAGATCCGCGATCCCCAGAATCAAGTCCTGTTTCATTAATTGCTCTACAAATTATCCAGAAATAAATTCGCAAAAGTTTCAAAATGAACCAAAAAAAAAAAAAAATTCCAAGCAGAACACCCCAATGACAAAAAAAGGAAAAGAAAAAAGATGATGAAAAAAATAAAAGTGAAAGTAAATTTTCTTTGCGTAGTCGCTTAACAAGTGTTTGGGCATTTCTTTTACGAAATCCTACAGCTTTCTACATTTTTATTTTTTGGTTCTGTTGTAGACAAAAACGATAAACTTTTTGCACACTAGCATATGTTGTCGCTGATTAAGAAGAAAAGAAGAAAATCTATAAGATAAGCGTGGATCGAGTGATCCGCCCATTCATGTTTCGATCTTCAAATTGCATATGGCCCGTATGTACGCTTGCGTGTTGAGATCATACGATGTTCATGACGGATCAAATCGCTACACTTTTATCTACCAATGGGAGTGATACATGTCCATCACTCTCGATTTCCAATAAAAAAGATAAAGCCAAGATCAATTCCAGAATATTGATGTCTTGAATTGCCAACCAAAATTCTTTGTGGAAAGCGAATGATATGAAAAATATTTTTCAAAAAATAATCACTCGTATAGTTACAAAAATTGAACAAACGCAAAAAATTAAAGTCGTACACGAAAATATTCAGTTATAAATTATCGTCAATAATAAGACTTATTTCATTAATCGATTATTTCAAATAATATGAATGATCATTTTAAGGAATATATTTTTCAAATCATTCATTTTTTATAGAACAAAAAGAGTCTTAATTCACATCAATTTACAAATAATATCATATATGGCATGATGTGTTTAGGTTTGTCTAAGAATCGATATTGTGTAATTCAGGTCCTTATGTTCAATGGTAATCTCGCACACTCCCCAACAAAATGAAGTGGCCTGACAAGAAGGCGACTTGGCTCTGTTCCGGCAAAGCTGGTACGGAAGCATCAGAGGACTCATGGGACATCACATTGATGCGAATGTGGCGTGGATTAGTTGTGGAATTTGTAATTTGGAAAAAGCAATGTGATCATCCTCACTTCAGATAACCTAAAACAAAGAGGCAAAATACTGGTTAATAGACATTTCCTCCGCAAGGAGGCAGAATCCGTGCGGCATCTCCTCCTCCACCGTTTATGGACAAGAATGGTTTGGACAATTTCCGATGCTTGCACCGAATGATCTTTGGGTTATTGGAGCTTTCATAGAGCAAGAACTATGGGCTTGGCAGCGCACTCGTTTACAATGCCGCAAGAAAAGAAGGATTTAACTCAATTCCCCAGGCGGGATAATACCCGTTATGGGGCATTCATTTCGTAATTCAGAACCCAAATCTTCTCAAGGCCTGTCAAACTATGTTTCGCAAGTTTCATGCCCATCATTTTTTTGCTCGTACATATAACACTTGACATAATTCTATCTTATTCGATATTTGGTGACCATCACCTTACGAAAGATATCCATACCTCCATTTACAGTACTCTGAAAGTCCAAACTTAGATCAAGTCTAAATTCAAACCATTGATTACAACCTATAATTTCTATTATACGCTTATAGTAGAGATTGCCAACTTGTGAAATCAGAATCAAATCAGATTTTACCTCACCATTTCCAGCCATATAATGCTAGTAATCCATATCATTGCATATGATAGGTTCGTATAAGAATCCAACATCAGGATGTTCTGAAAGATATGGCATGTCTCAAAATGTGTGAAGCATAACTTATTATGACAAATTCCTAAATCTATCTAATCACACTCCAAGACTGTTCTACGCGATCCTTAAAACTCAATAATTTCTCAGAGAGAGGCCAAATGCCAAGGTAATACGTGTGCCTGCAGATAATTGAGGACAACCAGCTCAAGTTCTTTTTCAGCACCACAGGCAACTCTTGATACACGCTTGATACCCTACCATTGAACAAACTAGCAGACTAAGATTATAAAAACCAACCAAAAAGAACAGAAGTCCTACAGTGACACTGGAACTTTGAAAAAAAAAACAGCCGTACCACTTCACCCAGAGAATTAACAAGGAACTGATGGACGGCAGGACTGGTCCTAGCACCGCCTAGAAGACTCAAAAATTCCTCCTGAGGGGAAGAGTCAAGACCTAGATAAGCCAACAGAAACAGTCAAATGAAGCACAATGGAAAGCCATCTACTGCTATGTTTTAACAGGACCACTAACCATGGTCATTAATAACGCTTGTTAACAAATCAAACTTCTCATGAAATATGTTCATGACATCAGCCCACAGCTTGTGCATGACTCATAATGATGTCCGGATGACATGAAGTAAATCTTCAATGTTGGAAGCCTGTTGAGCAACTTGATGAAGTTCATTTTTACTGCAGATAGGAAGAGAATGAGAATCTAAGTAGGCATTTGGTGGATAAGGATTCTCAGATATCCGTTCTCATTTTATTTGAAAATGCAAACAGTCCAAAAAATGTGTTTGGTAACACTTCGAAAACAGTTGATGAAAGGAAAAATATCATTAAAATCAAAATTAAAAACTGAAGACGACTTTTTAGTGTTCAATTCCAAGTGCAAACATGGAGATTTGGAAAAACTATGCCTGTTTTCTTATTGTGTTGGAACATGAGCAAATTCTCACAGCTCTCATCCCTTACAACATACATCATATTCACTCAACAAATTTTCTGTGATAAAACATTGAAAATGGTTTTTATAAAAGTGGAAACAAATAATGTCATAGAAAACTTGGCAGGCCTCTAATTGTAGAGAACAAAAATGATGTGCGAATCATGAGACAATGTTCAAAATTTTGCTATAGTAACTCCTGCATTTTTGTCCCACCACTTTCAACATCGAAACTTCATCAATTTCCAGAGGTTTCTACTGAAAGATGGTATGATACTTAAAGGTCGGGTGAAAACCTTAAACACGAACAAAATTATTGAGGCTTCATGGTGACTCTTGAAAGTCAACTTGGGCATTTAAAATTATCAGAAAGAAAGTTCTTCTATCTAGCAAAATTTAGAGTTAAGTCCAAGAAAAAAATCCTCAAAATTGCTATGTTAACCATTGGTTTTGTTTTAAGGATGATGACCATATCCTGAGTTATATGAGTTTTACTTTCTGTAAAACCAAACAAAGTTGATACCTTTGAAACAAATATCAATGCACATAAACAATCCTAATAAAATCATAATATCAAATACAATCGGTCAATCACTACTACATAAATTATATATATATATATATATATATATATATAACACTAGAACAGAAGTTTCACGTAAAATTTGAATAACACTAAATCCAAGTGCAATTTTACCTCTATTGGAATATTGAAGTATCAAGCACTAAGCAATGGAAGCCGTGCATTCTGTTTCCAACCGTTTGACCCCACTCTCGATTCAACAATGTCTTCAACAAGTTCTCCTGAGCATGCAACCATCAAATGACAAAGATCCTTGGATAAAGCCACCTAATGATAACAATTACATGCCAGTTAGCTTGCTCTGGTGAAACATCTAACATGATATCTGGAAGAATCCAATCATAGGAATAAAATTACAGCAGGTCCATTTGAAGTTTAGCAAAAGCTTCAGCATCTTACATCTATCAAAATATTCTCCAAGTTGTTTGGCATTTTAACCAAGCCATCGTTGAAGAAACGAACACACTGAATAAAAAAGATAGGAGAACTTTCTGGGGTCGAAGCAATTACCAGGAGAGATTGTCCACAGCCTCTGCCAATTGAAGCGATGAAGCACCACCTTCGAATCCACCGTGACCATCGCCAGCAAATCCTTCTCTGGATTCCACTCCGCCATCTTCACCTGCCAATCGGAAGAAATCGAGCAACAACTCACAAAACCGAATGGGAAAACAATCGAATCGACCCGCCCATTATTAGGTCGCGAAAGAAGGCGGACAAGAGCTGAACCTGAGAAGCCAGAGGTTTGTCGAACTGTAGCTGAAAGGGAAGCATGTGCCGCGACCCTTCGTCGGTCTCTATAGCCAAAAAAGATCCAGGAGCAGCCAAAGCGTCCGGTGGCAAATGCGAACTGAGGGGAGAGCCAATGGCAGAGGGTAGAGCCCGAAAACCCTAGAAGAAAGCTTGTTGGAAGAGAAGATCGAGAGAGTAACGAAGTACACTGGTGGAGCCCGAGAATTTTTGTAGAGAAGATTGCAGGAGAGAGACAATGGCCCGTTTGGTTTGACTTTTTAGGAATGCATTTGTAAAAATACATATACCTTTGGGTTTGGGTGAATGAGATTTTTCGAAATGCAAATGTCATTTGGTAAAATTGCATTGAGAAATAACTTTGACCAAAATACCGTTTGGTAAAATTTGCATTTGTAATTAACTTTTATTAAATTAAAAAGCAAAAATATGTTTATATATTTTTTTGAAGTCCAACCATCGGACCGCCGGATCCAGCGGCCAAATCGCCTAAATAAAAAATATGTTTATATTTTTTATATAAAAGATATAAAAATATAAACATAAAATATAAAAAAATAGATATGTTTATATTTATATAAAAATATATATAAATATATATTTTTATGAATATATATTATAAATATATGTATTTATATACATATTTATAAATATTTATTTATTAAACATAAAATATAAAAATAGATATTTTTATATTTTTTTATATAAAAAAATAGATATGTTTATATTTTTATATAAAAAATATAAACATATTTATTTTTATTTTTATTTTTATTCAGGTGGTTCGCACGACTCCTTGGCCGGCGGTTGTCGGCCTCCAATCGGCTTCTCCACTGGAGAGATGAACAATACCGGAAGTTGCATTCCGAAAATGCAACTTCCCAATGGACCTCTACCCCTCCATTCCCCCAAAGCCCTTTGAAGCCATTTGGAGATGCAATTGCATCTCCCCAAAGTCTCCAAAAATTTGAACCAAACACCATAGCATTTGGCCAAACCCCTTTAAAGCCCAAAGAGCATTTCAAATGTTGAACCAAACAGGGCCATTGAGGAAGAAGAGAGAGAGGATAGGGGCCGAGCCGGGCCAGATCAGGCCATAAGTCGGGCTTAACTTCTTCTCCGGGCTCGTTCATCATACAAAAAATCACGTAAGAGATGACCCAACAGGCTGCTACGGCCTCAAACGGTCCGGACCACTTTCGATGACTCGAGAGTTGAGATTAAACCGAATGGGGTTTGGTCAGGCATTTTCATCGAACGTTTGCACTGCACTGGCTGAAAGGGGGGAAAAATCGACTACCAACTCACGCCGGGACTAGCAATAATAATCAACAAGAAGTAGTGATCCAAAACAGCAGCGTGCAGACAAATGGGGCCGGTGCTCGCGCGAATCGGACAGCCGGCGCACATGGCTTCCTCAGCCGGCGCACATGGCTTCCTCAGCCGGCGCACATGGCTTCCTACCACGCCAGCCATCGCTGCCGATCTGCCTCCGACCACCAACTCCGGTGAGATGCTCGCCGTGTCCTTGCGTCTCTGTCCTCGCGGTGCGGACCTCCGTCCTCTCTTCAACCAATTCAGGACTAAAAAAAGGAATGGAGGATGGGAGAAAAAGAAGAAGGCCGGGCTAGGGAAAAAAGAAGAACGGGCCAGCCCAATAGGGGGAAGGAAACAGGAAAGGAGGGGCCAGGCAGGTCCAACCCTGGCCCGGCCCCCTCCACTTTTTTTCCATTTTCCCCTTTTTTATGATTAATATATATTTTTATATATAAATTCTTTTAATAAATTCTAGCAACTTATAGTTTTATCATATATAAAGCATGGCTCTAATGCCAATTGCCGACTTATGAATGCTTCTGTCAAGAAGGTACACTATTACCGTTGGTGCCTCTCAAGAGCCTCCATGTTCCTTCAACTAATGGGTTAATGATAGTTGGCTTTTTTTTATTTTTTTCGCTCTACTATGATTAATTTTACTTTCCTTCCTAATTAGTCTTCCAATGTATTTCGACTTTATGATACAGTAAGTTGCCTTTTTTTTAGTTTTTCCATGCATAGGAAATGAAAAATACAAATAAACCTTAAGAGACACTTTTTGAACTATTGGTAATCACGTTAAACTTAAAGTTATACAAAAGAATCTAGACTAAATTTAGCAAAAAATTACTTGACCCACGTTGATGCTTTTGGCCTAGTTCAGCGTTTACTTTATCATGCCTTAGTTTTTTTAGATTGCATGCTCTCATGGACTTCATGCATTGGTGTGACAATTTTATGGGATTGGAAAGTGGAAGGAAATGCTTTTAAAGGGGATGATTCAATGGATATTAGGGCTAGTTATCAGTGCAGTCTTGTGGGTAGAAGGTTGAGGGCTTTTATTAATCAACTATATTTTATATTCTATTTTAATTATTTAATTAGATGCAAGAGAGTGTATGTATTTACTAAGAATTTTTTCAAAAGTAATTGTGTATGCCCTTGCAGGACTCGTTAAAACAACAATTTGTATGCCCTTGTAGGACTCCCATAAATGGCAATGTTCCGCTACTCATGTGTCACATTGATCTTAGACAATAATGTGATGAAAATTGTCCATCCTACAAAATTGAGCCATGGATAGATGTTTATTTATTTGTATATGTTAGGCATACTTATCATAGGTTTCTAAAATTCATTACATGTTATAAACGAGTCTTTCATTGTCCATAGTTTCTTGCTCAAAATGCTTTAGTCAGCCTCGCCAGATTTGGTGAGGGGGCCTCGCCGTAGCAAGGCATAGCTAACACTCACCCTCACCCAAGCATGGCTTGACAAGGCCAACCCTCGCCGATTATGGCTATGGCTGGTGACTAGCAATGGCCACTGACAAAAAGAAAAGGGAAAGGAAAAAAAGAAAAAAGAATTTAATAAATTCAAAAAATATTAAAATATTATTTTAAAATGTCCATCTCGGGGCTAATGAGCCAATTAGCGTCCATGTTAGCAATTTCTAGTTAATTGGTATGATGAATTGAGTTTGTGCCAATATGAAAAATGTTTAAGGTTAAATTGGTCCAATCAAAATGTTTAGAACTGAACTAGTACCAATGTATTATGTTTAGGACTTTTTCGATACTTTTTCCCTCAATAAGTGGTATCAAAGCTAGGCGGTCAAGGATCGACTAGACTTTGCTCGAGTCCTTGTCCATCTACCAGGTCAAGGTGAGCAATGACGTGAACAAGAAGATTTTGATGGGTGGCTGTATTCTTGAGCACTTATACTTAATTGAGAAACTTGAAGAAACTCGAAGCTAACTTTACTTGAGCATCTTCGGAAGCTAGAGGATATCTTTCAAGAAGAGGGTTGTTACTACCAGTGACAAACCTTTCAAATTGAGCAAATTCAGCAAACTTGAAACCGAGTGGAAACCGAGTCGACTACCTATTAGCTTGTGAAAGAATGCCGACTAGGAGCCGAACTTGAGAAGCCATTGGTTTATTGAACTAAAGCTGAAGCGGAAGCATGCGTTGCAGTCCTTCATAGACCTCCATAGCTTCCGTGAGCAATTGAAAAACGCAGCGCCGGGCCTAGAACAATTTGCAAGGAGTGTATAGAAGTCTCGATGGAAATTGTGAGCTGAAAGAGAGCTTGCGAAGGATAGATCTCAAAAAACCCAGAGGAAGGCTCGAGGCTAGTTAGGAAAGAATAGAGCTAAAGAGCAAGTCAAAGAATGGAAGATCAAGAGAGTAAAAAAGTCCACTAGAGTCCAAAATCAAGCAGAGAAAATTGCAGAAGAGGAGCAAGCGAGAGAGAAAAATAAGAGACAAAGACATGATTACAAAAGTGAAGGCAGACTCTTTTGATTGATGGGTAGGCTGAGCCGGGCCGGCTTGTGTCATATGTCAGATGGAACTTGATGTCCAGGCTCATTTATCATGAAGAAAAGTATGCGATTTCGAAATGAGCAAGGTTACCAAAGTGTTGGATTAACTTTTAACCATAGTAGCCACTTTTCTTACGCATCCGTTATCAAATTGATCAAAATCATAATGAATTGTGAACCATATAAGCAAATTTCATTAAATTTAAATTAATGGAAATACGATATTGAACATTTTTATATATCTTAGGGTTTAGATTAAACATTAAGTAAATCAAAAGTTTACGGATGACATTACACTCTTGACTAATGGACTATTTATGTCATTTTTCCTTTTGTTAGAGCTAATTCTTTATTACAAAACTAAAGCGACATCAATTGAGCTTTAATATTCCACTAGAAGCACGGTCTCAAATGTGCATCAATTGGGCTCCGGAGACCTTCTTCACACTAGAAACATTTTCTACTCCTATTCCAACAACCTTGTTGGGGTACATTAGGTAACAGTTCACTAAGAACTAATCCAATCCACAAGCAATTTCTTCCCCAAAATTAAACTAACCAAAATGGACTCAACACAAGCAACAACTAGCTGTGTATTCCAGCACTATGATCTCAAAATAAATAAATATAATGCCGAAATATTGAAAAAAAAAAAAACAAGGCAACAATAATACTAAAACTTTTATGTGGAAAATCCAATGGGGGAAACAACCACAAACCGCTCAAAAACTTTCACTAAGAATAGTAACATCGACAATACAACAATATTTCATCATTATTGAGGTGGATTAATACAAATAGAGCAAGAAACCTTAACCATGATGGTAGAAAATGAGAGACAGCTTGGAAAAGGTTTTCAATGAACGAAATTAATCAACTCAAAGGCCTCAGTCTCACGAACAACATTCTAAAATTGAGCCAATTCCAGTTACGTTAGGCCTCCGAATATGGACCAAAAAATCGCTGCCCCTTTTTCCTCCTCTCGTGCGCTCTTCTCGAGGAGCTCTCTCTCTCTTCCTTACCTTCACTCCACAAATGGCCCCTCTTTTTTGTCTTTTTGACTTTTTTTTCCCTTTCTTTTCTTTGATGTTATGTTCGCTAAACTCCACAAAGAGACGGTGCCAGCCAACAATCCTCCATCACTCTAATAGCAAAATCAGACTTTGATTCGGAGACCTTCGACCTAACAACAGCGTCTCGTAGTAAGAACCTCTAATTTCTTTATCAACCCCACAAACTTTAGCAGGCAAGTATTGAATTGCTTCTACTTTAGCATGAAGATCCACACTTGAATCACAAACAGCTCTCTTCAAACTCCAATAGACCTCCATACGATGTCAACTACGATTCCCACTTAAAATACAACCGCCCGATTCGTCAGCCATTATATCAAACGAGTTGGCTAGCCTTTCAGTATTTTAGAAACCTCCCAAGTTAGTAGACAGTTTTAGCTCCACAAAGCTTTTGTTAGATATAATCAGGGCAATGTGGGATGACAATATGCAAACGTCCTTTCTCATTCCAAGCGTTCATTGTCAAGAGTTTGGAGAAGTTCAAGAAACAAAGAGCACCCAATCCTTTTAAGATCTCGAAAATCTTCCATAAACTCGTATTAAAGCTGATGGACTGTGAAATAAGATTCCAAGTTGGAAACTTAACTACAAACAAATAACTAGAAATAATTTGGAAGATATGAAGAATAAAACATTGACAGTTAAGAATCAAGATCAAGAAGTCGTATCAAAGCAATTTCAGAGTCATCCCGTAGAGCCATACAAAGAAATGATTAGCATGAAAAAGTAGTTTTACTTTGGACATGTGGATCTCTCGATAATATACGTAGTTTCATATGAAAGGTATATATATCCCATAGATGGACAATGAATTGGTAATATATCTGGTAGATGCCGAAATAGATGTTAGAGGGACTAGTGGCAATAATTCTACCAAAATATCTTTTTCGAAATGGAAGAGAAAGGCATTTGGGTAGCTTCCTTGAAAATATGATGATCGAATTAATTCCTAATCGGGAACATGAGATCGGTATTTCTATATGTTGGAGAATACTTATTTGATGTTTTGAAGTTGACAAAACTTATCCAAAGACTATTCTGAAGATTTCTAGACTTTTGTGTCAAAGTCTGAAAACGGCCAGACTCTAATATCAAATTTTGAAGACTATCCAGACTTTAGTGCCAAAGTCTGTTTGACATCAAAAGTCTGTCCACTCCGACAAATTCTAGACTGAACGCAAGTGAAGAAAGAAGACTTATCCAAACGTGAGATTATCCTTATTCTTTCAAGATTTCGGTTCGTACAAGTTATATATGGCATTCTAGATGGAAATATCACCTACGAGATTGATTAACTTTATTGGAATCAATCTAGATACATCAAATCCTTTTGGATTGCAAGTAAATATGGAAAGAATCTACTTATGGAAACTAATATCTTGATTGTATGGGCGAACATGATTGACGGGCTTTCATCACAATCTTCAAATGGCTCGAGATCTCCTTGATTGATTCTGTCCAACAGGTTGATTGGAAGAATTCCTTTGGAAAGTGACAACGGTCGAGAAGGCATGAAGGAGTAATTAAGGTGGACTCTTTAGTTGTTCGATAGACTGCGTGAAAGAGAAATTTTAAAATTTGAAGCTTTCCATTTCCTTATTACTCCAAATACTGAGCTCAAAGTTGTACACAAAAGAGAGAGACTCATAGTAAGACTTTGTGAGAGAGTAGTAGAGACTCTTCACTGTGAAGTCGAGATCACAAGATTGTAAATTCTCTTTTGATTCTTAGTGAAATCCAACTAGAAGGCTGTCGGCGTGGAGAGTGGACGTAGGCTTGATCTAAACCGAACCACTATAAATTATGTGTTCCTATTCTCTTCCTTGAACTCCTTTATTTTGTTCGTAGTTCTATTTAACTGTTAAAGTCTGAACTCGCTCAAGTTTGTTGTTTTTCAGACTTAGTTTCAAAAGTAAAATATTTATACTATTCTTTGCAAAAAATTGTCTTCACACCTATTTACCCCCCTCTAGGTGTTCATACTAGCACTTACAATTGGTATCAAAGCTCGTGTACTTATTATTGAAATGTTTTACTTCTAAGCTAAAGATCCTCTATGGCTAGTATTTTGGCTCCAAGATTGGTTGAAGGTCAGAGCAACACCAGACCTCCTTACTTCGATGGGAAGGAGTACAATGCGTGGAAGAACAAAATGAAGGCATTTATGAGATCGAGAGATCCCCTGGAATGGGATGTTGTTGAAAAAGAGATCAATCCTAAAGCAACAGCAACCTTAGACAGAGGAAAAGAAGTTGTTGATGCTGACGAAACAACAGAAGTTGAAATAACCAAGAGACAAGCTCTTGAGGCTAAAACTATCTACTCTTTATATTGTGCCTTATCTCCCACTGAATATAATCGAATTTCTTCTTGTGAAATAGTAAAAGAAGTTTGGGACAGATTACATGTTACCTACAAAGGGACCGACCGTGTGAAGGAAACCAAAATTAACATTATGCTTAGACAATATGAAGCCTTCAGAATGAAGCCTGGAGAATTTATAACTTATATGTTCAGTTGCTTGACAGAGATTGTAAATGGCCTGGCATAACAAGGTCAGCCAATCTTAGGACTAATGAAAGTCAACAAACTACTGCGTGGGCTCAAAAGATTAGAATCATGTGAAGACCTCAATCAGAGAGACTCAAAGGATTATGCCTTTATCAGTAGATGAATTAATAGGCACACTTTAGTCATACGAAGTGGAGCATATCAATGATGAGAAAGATCCTAAAGGTAAGAAGTCAATTGCTTTAAAATCTAACATTGATTCTGATAATACAAATTCAGATGATGATATGGACGATGAGGAGCTAGCACTTATGATTAAGAAATTCAGAAAGCTGAATAGAAAGGGAAGAAGATTCAACTTGAAAAAACAAAGTACGCATAATTTCCAGAAGAGATCAACAGAGGATAATGAAACCGGCAAAGATGTGGTATGCTTCAAATGCAAGAAAAATGGGCATATCGGACCAAATTGTCTGCTGTTGAAGAAGAAGAAAGGAAAAATTGAAAGGGCTCTCAAAGCTGAAACCTGGAGTGACATAAAGTGTGAGGAAAGCAAAGAAGAATATGCCAATATATATTTGATGGCTCATTCCGACTCAGACTTAGAATCAGAAATAGACTCTGATTCAAATTCAGACAAAGAAATTGAGGTTAGTGATTTTAAAATTCCTGTCAAAGTCTCTAAATACATAGATAAACTTTGTCTCGGTTTCAAATCCTCTCTTAAAAGGATTTATGAACTAAAAATGGAGAATTCTAAGCTCAAGCAACATGAAGTTTCTTGGAAAGAAAAATTTGAAAATCTGAAAACAAGTTTTGATAATTTGAAAGAAAATTCTGATTCTCTTTCAAAAGAAAATATTATTTTAAAAAGAGATATTTCAAACATTACAAAAAGATTTTCAAAAGAATCTGAAAAACTGGAGAAAATTCTTTCAGCCCAAATACCTTACTTTAACAAAGCAGGTTTAGGTATGACTTTAGAAATTGTTCCGTTAATTGATTTTCCCAAATTAAAATAAATAATTAAACAAAGACATGTAAAGGCATTTTACAGAAATCATTTTCAAAAAGTTTTTATAAAATCCGTTGGCCGAAATGCACTCAGATTCAAACTGTAATAGCTCAAAACATTTCGAGAAAGAATGTCCTAAAGTTTGGAGAACAGTTAAGAAGGACTAGGCTAAGACTATTTTTAATACTAACTCTCCTAGATCCAAGAAAATCTTGGTACCAAAGAAAGTTTGAGTTTTTTTTTTTTTTTTAATTACAAGTCACTATTAAAAGAAAGATCAAATGGTATTTGGATAGTGGCTGTTCTAGGCATATGACATGAGACTCAAGCTGCTTCATAAAACTTGTTAGACTAGATGATGAAAAAGTATCTTTTGGAGGAAACAGCAAAGGAAAAATAGTAGAATGTGGAACTGTGAAAATTGGAAGCCTGGCCATTAACAATGTTTCCTTGGTGGAAGGTTTGAACTACAATTTGCTGAGTATAAGTCAACTTTGCAATATCAGTTTCAGAATTAACTTTCGAGAAGGCCTTCGTTCTAGAACAAGTCAAGACTTCTCTCAATCTTTTATTGGTCGAAGGCATGACAATATATACCTTATGGATGTAAATTTCTGGATGTAAATCCATAAAGCTCTCAATGTCTTATTTCTATTCAAGATGAAGCAAGTCTGTGGCATCAGAAGCTTGGTCATGTTAATATGAAACAAATTGCTAAGATTTATTTTAAGAAGCTTGTTCAAGGACTTCCTAATTTGACTTACCAAAAGAATAAGTTATGCACCCCTTGTGTCTTGGGAAAACAAGTCGGAAGCTCTTTCAAACCTATGAATCAAGTTTCTACCAATTGAGCTCTGCAGCTTCTTCATTTGGACCTCTTTGAACCAACCAGAACTCAAAGTATTGATGGAAAGAAATATTATCTAGTAATTGTGGATGATTACTCTCGCTTCACTTGGATCTATTTTCTAGCAAGTAAGTCTGAAGCCTTTTCTTATTTTTCAAAGTTTGCGAAGAATGTTTAGAATGAAAAGGATTATGCTATCTCAAGCATACGAACTAACTATTGAGGTGAGTTTAAGAATCAAGACTTTGCAAAGTTCTATGATAATTCTAGTTTTCGACATGTTTCCTCTTCTCCATACATTCCATAACAAAATGGGGTTGTGGAAAGGAAGAACAGATCCTTACAGGAGATGGCTAGAACTCTCTTGATAGAGAGCGAGATATCCTCTCGATTTTGGGCGGAAGCAGTCTCTACTTCTTGCAATATTATCAACAAAGTGTTATTGTGACCTATTTTAGAGAAAACTCCTTATGAAGTATATAAAGGAAAGAAGCCTATTATTTCCTACTTTCATGTATTTGGCTGTAAATGTTTTATTATGAAGAATGCGAATGATCGATCTGGAAAGTTCGAGGAGAAATCAGACAAAGGAATCTTCCTTGGCTATTTGACTTCAAGCAAAGCTTACGGGATCTTTAAAAGAAGACTCAATCTGTAGAATAATCTATGAACGTCAAGTTTCAAGATTATGTGCAAAATCTACCAAACCAGACTCAACTTAAAGAATCTGAACCTATTTCAGACTTTACAAAGTCTACTTCACCTAAAGAGGTCCAGAGTTCTGGAGAACAGTAACAAGCAGAACGAGAAGATTCAAACGAAGTAGAGGTTCAACAAACTCTCAGACCAAATAGCAACTGGAAGCATAAGTCAAGTCATCCAAAATAACTCATCATTAGTAGCATTGATGAAGGAATTTGCACCAGATCCAAAAGAAGAGAAGAGTCCAGTGCTCTAGCACTTGTTTCTAAAATAAAATCAAAAGGTGTAGACAAAGCCCTATCTGATGAAAGCTGGATAGAAGCTATGTAGGAAGAACTCAGACAATTCAGCATCAATAATGTGTGGGAGTTGATTCCAAAACCCAAAGGAAAATCTGTGATTAGAACGAAGCGGGTTTTTAGGAACAAGATAGATGAGAAAGGAAAAATAGTCAGAAACAAAGCAAGACTCGTGGCAAAATGATATACATATGAAAAAGAGATAGACTATGACAAGACCTATGCACCAGTAACGAGGTTAAAAGCAATTAAATTATTACTTGCTTTTGTTTGTTATAAAAATTTCAGGTTATTCTAGATGGATGTCAAAAGTGCATTCCTGAATGAGTTCATACAAGAAGAAATCTATGTCGAACAACCACCTGGATTTGAACATTCAAAGAAACCAAACTCAGTCTACAGACTGAAAAAAGCCTTATATGGACCGAAGCAAGCACCTCAAGCCTAGTATAAAAAGTTGAGTAAGTTTTTAATTCGAAATGGTTTTGAAAAGGGAAAAGTTATGTAAACGACATTATTTTTGGTTCTCTTAACGAAAATTTGTGCAAGAAATTCTCTAGATCTATGCAGGATGAATTCAAAATGAGCATGATGGATGAGTTAACTTTCTTTCGGGGATTACAAGTCAATCAATCAAAGAAAGGAATATTCATTCATCAAGAGAAGTATGCAAAAGATCTCATCAAAAAGTTTGGGTTGGAGAATTGCAAGAAGACAGAAACACCAATGTCGAGCTCTTCAAAACTGGACAAGGATGAAGAAGGGAAGAAAGTAGATAAGAAGCTATACAAAAGCATAATCGGTTCACTTCTCTACCTTACTGCTTCTAGACCTAATATTTTATTTAGTGTTTGTATCTATGCTAGATTTCAGTCTGATCCTAGAGAGTCTCATTTAAGTGCTGCTAAACGCATAATTAAGTATGTGGCGACTTCTCCAAAGCTGAGTCTGTGGTATCCGAAAGAATGAGACTTTACTTTTCTTGGATATTCAGACGCTGATTTAGCCGGTTGTAAAGTAGATAGAAAGAGTACTTCTAGAACCTGTCAACTGCTGGGAAATATCCTGGTATCTTGGTTCTCAAGAAAGCAAAGTACTGTAACTTTATCAACAACAGAAGTAGAGTATGTTACTCCTGGGAGTTGTTGCTCTCAAATCCTATGGATAAGACAACAACTGAGAGATTTTGGAATTGAAGAATCGTGTACCAAGTGTAGATGCAACAACACTAGTGCTATAAATTTCACCAAGAACCCAATTCTTCATTCAAGGGGGAAGCATATAGAGATTCGACATCATTTCATAAGAGATCATGCCTAGAATGGAGAGATTTTCATTCAGTTCATTGAATCGAAGAATTAGTTGGCAGACATATTTACTAAGCCTCTGGAGAAAAATCTATTTGAGTCTATTCACACCAAATTGAATATTACTTCTCCTCTGGAGTAAAGTCTAAAGTTGGTTAGACTCAAAATGTCTAGAAGCTACTTCTATAAGAGAATGTCTCGAATCCAAGTAATGTAATTTTTGGAATGAAAAGGTATGATTATCCGAATCATCGCTTGCTTAATTTATTTTTAGAAATAATTATTTCTTTGAAAATTTTCGAATTTGGAATTTTTGGAATTTACCTTTTTGAAAAGGCATTTTATTGTGACATTTCAAGTACCCCGTGCCATTCTCTTTATATACCGTTTTGTATTTCATTCGAACACACTGCTTTAAAACCCTAAAATACAGACTCTCTACTCTCTCGACTTTAGCTCTCAAGTTTGCTCCACAAGTTTCCATCTTTTCTCTACTCGAACCTGTCTATGAAATCCTCCAAGCCTGCAAAGATGTCTTACCAAAGGAAATCATCTCGGATTGCGAGCAAAGGGCCTCGGAATGTGCCAGAAGGGCAGACACATTTTGATCTCACTGAAGAAGACTCTCCATAGCAGTCTTTTGGAAGAGGAAGTTAAGCAAGATGTTGTTCCTCTCAGAACTTTAACCCCTCAGGTTCTTTATAAGCTTTATGGTCATCTGAAAAAGGGTGGTTCTCATCATTACTGATTTTCTAAGAGAACACATGCATAAGAATGAAACGTTGTTTTTTAGAATGATGGAACAGTTAGGAATAACGCTGAAAGGAGCGACAAATAAAGCTTTTCTTAACTTTCCTGCTGACCCTAGGTTCAGTGTTGAGCATCCTAAAAACAAGGATGATGATGAAATGATGTTTTCAAACTTTCAACTCAGAATAAGTGTGGCGGCTAATGAACAAGGTGATAGAATGAAAGAGTTTCGTTCTAAGGAACACAAAAAGGTTTACAACCGAATGTTGAAGAGAGGGATGATGAACCCTTGAACTGTTGATTTTAATTTTCTGGACTCAATTGAGATGAATTTAAGGGAAAAGTTGACTTTCCTTCAACTTGAGAATTTATGTTCTGAGACAGCAATTGCATATCCTGAATTGACTGCATTTTTCTATTCGAATCTATCTTTTCTTGATCAGAACAAAATCCAATTTACTGTGAGTGATAAAGCCTATGTGGTGTATTGGAGAAAACTTCCTTATTTGTTTTAAAGCTGACAAAACATTTCCATCAGTCTAGTCTGAAAACTTGCAGACTCTTTCGTCAAAATCTGAAGACCGCCGGACCGCCAGATTCAAGATTCAAAGTCTGCCCTCATTGACAGTTTCTAGACTGTCGAAGAAGACTTATCCAAAATTGAGTATTTCTTTAAGGATTTGATTCGAATGGCTAAAGAAGATCTCACAGCTGGAGATAGCATCTTTGAATCTATTATTCGTCTTGAAATTAATTCGGGTAATTTGGATCCGTTGAATGGCAAGGCATACTTAGAAGGTTTTACTTATGGAAACCTAGATCCTAATTGTATGGGCGAGCAAGATTAGTTGGCTATCGTCATATTCCTTAAATAACTCGAGATCTCCCTAATTGATTATGTCCAATGGGTAGATTGGAAGAACTCCTTTGGAAAGTGCCAATGGTTATAAAGGCATGGAGGAGTATATAAGGAAGACGCTCTAGTTATTCTAGAGTGTGTGCGATAGAAAAATTCCAAAGTCTGAAGCTTCTTATTCTTTGGCAATTCAATTGTTGAGCACAAACTTGTATTCAAAAGAAAGTTTATACATTAGTGAGGCCTTGAGGAAGTGTAGCAGAGTCTCTACACTGTGGAATCAAGGACGTGATACTGTAATGATTCTTTTGATTCATAGTGAAAACCAGCCGATGGGCTATCGGTGTGGGAGAGTGAACGTAGGCTTGGATTAAGCCAAACCACTATAAACCTTGTGTTCTTATTCTCTTCTCTAAACTCATTTACTTTTCTCATAACTTTATTTAATTATTAAAGTCTCTTTTCCTTTTCAAAGTCTACTGTTAACCAGACTCAGGTTAAAAGTAAAGTTTTACACTATACTCTACAAAAATTTATTTTCGCACCTATTCACCCCCTCTAGGTGCTCGTACTAGCATTTACATGGTGGATGTTGACACACTGGCAAACATACTTGGGGTGGAAATGAGTGGTTTTCAACCCATCAATGTCTTAGTTGGTCAAGCAATGAGGTTTCTTGTCAAAGACAAATTACCAGAAGAAAGTATCACTTATTCCAGACTGTCAGCCTCAAATGTTCTATTGCACAAAGTTGTGATTAACTACATCATACCAAAGGCTGCATCAAAAACAGGTGTTTCCAAATTCGAAGCAAGGCTAATGTTTGCTATCTGCAATGAGAAGAGATTTTCACTCCCTTCTACTATCTTGATGCACATGTACAAGACAGTTATGAAGGATAAGGGGCAGTTGCCTTATTCAGTGCTGGTTACAAAATTATTTAGACATTTTCAATCCAGTTTCCCGCCTCTCTTTGCTCTCGAATTGTTGCTCCTATGGTCATAGGGTTGAAGATGGTTTCAAAGGTGCGGTTGAAGGATTTGAACAAAGCTATTGAGCGCTTGAAGAAGGAGTCCTCAAGCAAAACGAAAGAAGATTCTGCTACAAGAAAGAGAAAAGGCAAGGAAATTGCAAAAGAACTTGTCAAGAAGAGAATATCCGTCATCTTGCAAGTCGAAGAGGATGAAGATGATCTTACAATTTCCACAATTGCCTTAAAGAATCTTCAAGGTTTTGTTGGTTTTGAGCAACCAAAGGACAAGGAAGGAGGAGACAGAGAAGCAATAGAGCAAGAAGAAGGAGAAGAAATAGAGAAGGAAGAAGAAGAAAGAGAAGAAAGAGAAGAAAGAGGAGGAGCTGAAGCAGAAGAGGAAGGTCATTTTGGAAAGAAAGGCGAGGATGACTCTTACGTAAATACAGTTGCGATCACATTGTCAGAAGATTCGAAAGCAACTAGGAATGGGACAGTAGGAGTACGAACAGAGAAAGAACATCACTCTCATTCTAAACACGAGAAAACACAAGAAGAGGGAATCCCTTCTCCACCTGTAGGCACAAAAACAGGGAGAAATGTTGAGAAAACAGGGACTTATTTTCCTCATTTTGCGAGTGACGGCATAAGTCGATCTCTTGCGAACTTAAAGGATGTCTATGCTTCTCAATTTCCTGAAGCTGAATCTACTCCAAATCTTGGAACTAGACAAGTTGATGTTCCCTTAACTCTGGACTCTCCACAAAATCAATTCGCTGAAGCTAGTGCGTAGACTGAACCTACTAGTGACTATCCAAGGATGATAGATCTTCTTTTGGAGGTAAAAGCTCAGCAATACACTATGGAGATTGAGATCTAGAAACTTCACACCGCCTTGAGATCCTCTTATGATTTTCACACTAGGAAGATACAGTCTCTAGACACTCAGGTACAGACTTTGAATCAACAAGTCTCTTAGACTGTGGCCAAGAATGATCAGACTGTTCAGACTCAAATCAAGAATGCTCATCTCTAGTGCTAGAAGGTTCAAGAGACAGTGCAGTCCATGGGGGATTTCCAGCTAGTTCGAATTCCTCGACAATCTTGACTCCATTCATATCTTTTCTATTTTGACTTTCTCCACTTTTTGCTATTGACAAAAAGGCGGAGAATGTGCAGATTTATTTTTTGAACCTTTACTTTGAACTTTTTGAACTTAATCTTTCTGCAGACTTGATTTTGTTTGAATCTGCAGCAACTCTTGTGGTGATGATTATGGATATGGATGGTTGTGGATGTTTAATCTTGGTGTTTGACTATTTTTCAAGATTAACATGTTTTATGTGGTTGCAGAATCAATGTTATCTAGATCCTTATCTATTTATTTTTTTAGATATCATGTACTGCTAAAGTGTTGTTTTGCAGGTTACAAGTCTTTAAATCTGTAAAGAAGTTTTGTCACCATAAAAAAATGAGGAGATTGTTGGAGAAAACTCCTTTGATACTTTGAAGTTGACAAAACTTATCCAAAATCTATTATGAAGATTTCCAGACTTTTGTGTTAAATTTTGAAGATGGTTAGGTTTGTACAGGTTATAGATGGCCTTTTGGATGGAAATATCACCTACGAGATTGATTATCTTTATTGGAATCAATCTAGATACATCAAATCTTTTCGGATCGCAACTAAATATGGAAAGAATCTACTTATGGAAACCAAGATCCTAATTGTATGGGCAAATTAGATTGACGGGCTTTCATCACAATCTTCAAATGGCTTGAGATCTCCTCAATTGATTCTGTTCAACGGGTTGATTGGAAGAATTCCTTGGAAAGTGACAATGGTCGAGAAGGCATGAATGAGTATTTAAGGTGGACTCTTTAGTTATTCGATAGAGTGCGTGAAAGAGAATTCAAAGTCTGAAGCTTTTTATTTCCTTGTTACTCCAAACATTGAGCTCAAAGTTGTACACAAAAGAGAGAGACTCATAGTAAGACTTCGTGAGAGAGCAGTAGGGACTCTTCACTGTGAAGTCAAGATCGCAAGATTGTAAATTCTCTTTTGATTCTTAGTGGAATCCAGCCAGAAGACTTTCAGTGTGGAGAGTGGACGTAGGCTTGATCTAAGCTGAACCACTATAAATTTTGTGTTCCTATTCTCTTCCCTGAATTCCTTTATTTTGTTCGTAGTTCTATTTAACTGCTAAAGTCTAAACTCGCCCAAGTCTGTTATTTTTCAGACTAAGTTTCAAAAGTAAAATATTTCTATTGTTCTTTGCAAAAAATTATCTTCACACCTATTCACCCCCTCTAGGTGTTCATACTAGTACTTACACTATACACAAGGATAGTAAGCTAAACAAAGAGCCAAATCTGATAAGATCACGCAGCTAAATCTTTCATGTACATTATCAAGTGATCAAACTTGGGATGAAATACATAAAACTAGATATTAGATAGAGGGTAAGTGAAAAACCATTGTTGAGGACAACCTCCAGAAGAAAGCCCCTAACCCTGAATGGTTTCCTTTTCTTTCTTTCCATCTTCTTTCATTATAGTCTCAAGGTTCTAGTCACTTAGGCAAAGAAATGAAAAATATCAGTAAAACTTCATGGTAATAGGCATATGGATATAAATATCTATAGACAAACCCCATTAATAGAAGTTCTGAATCGGCCAAATGAGAAATGGTTATATCAGCTCAAATAATTGATGAGTTGGGTAAAACCAAAAGCACAATTTTTTAATTAAAGGATTGCAATGGTCACATAAACCAATTTTGAGCCCTGGTATACATACTCAAAATCCTATTATGCATACAAAGAGATCCAAATTTCACATTTGGTACCCATATCAGCAATGATTTATCCCCTAGTTCATATTTTTCCCACTAAGGAAGCATGTTTAAGAACATTTACGAATGGAAAAAGTAAATATAGCATTAATGTGAAGAATTTACAATGAAAGAGCAACAAACAACACATTCAAGTAAGAATTTCTATACACGAACAAGATTCTATTACATTTCAGCTTTCTAATTCTTTTGCTAATGCTCGCATTCTATCTGTTCACACTCCTTTGCAAGTGTCCTTCCCAAATATTCGGTGTCCCCAAATCCTCCAAACTGTAGTAATTCTCTGACTCTCTGCATTGTTTCTCTGAGACAATAATGAGGGTACGACATCTTACTGACCCGACAAGATATATCTAGGTAATAATTTATTAAAGTTGTTGGATTGTGCAATCAGATTCTTAGTTTGAGACTTAACTGCAAACAAAGCATAAAAAACATGTAAGACATGAAGAATGAATTAAGAATCAAGAACAATAAGTCATATCAACTTTTAAGCTGAAAGATGCGAACTCTACTCACTTGGGCATCTTCCCCCCAATTGAGAAGCAACACAGCTGCTGCATGGGACTTCAAGCCTCGTAACGGTTTTTCATTATGCTTAATATTTATACCATGTTAGAAACTATTATACCATGGCATGTATAACTGCTACAAGCACTAGCATATATAAAGTAGCACACCACATATCCATGTTAAGAAAACTAGATTGGTAAGATAACATTCATTATGTATTACGTAAAATCAAACTCTCTTCCAAGCAAAACGTAGTCCATGAAATGGATAACGGTTAATAAATTTGTAGAAGTTTCAAAGAAAGAAATACAGCAACATCATCCAAATTCGCAGCCATCATACTCATGACCGAACAACAACAACTAATGACATAACTGAACTTTTCTACCCACAAGCATAATTAATGCGCACACAAATTCCATCATCTAGGAGTCACCGTAACCACAACCATTTTAATTTGACTAAACTGAACATAGTTTTAATTCAATATTCAAAATAAACTATAAATTTGATGAAAATGAGCATGTCATGACTGTTTCTATTGACCCCATCTGCTTGGAGTGTAGATCCTCACAATAAGCTCGACCTTTGTAAATGCTATGCTAAAATTTGGGATTGACATTTGAAGCATTTTCAATCATCAACGACAACATCATCAGAAGGTGACAATTTCCTATCCCACATGAGATGCAATTAAGCACATCAATTAGAGTCAAGTCCTCAAGTGTATATATCTATTGAATCTATAATTAATTTATGACATGGGAAACAAACAGTTCATTAAGGCTGTGCATCTCTTCTCATTTGCTGACCTATTTAACAAACAAGCCATGTTCAATGATCTAATGAGATTTGTTGAGCTTATCCTGCTCAGATTAACCTATCTAACAGTCCACACCAACTTGACATTACCAAACATGACTAGTAAACATGGATTGCCATCTCTATTAGTAGCTAAATGTTCATTCAACGAGCTTGCCATTTGCATTGCATCATGCAGCTTATGACCAATTCAGAATATTTCTCAAGAGAGATTAGAGAAGAACACACTATGATGATGAAGGATTATTGCAAAAGGAATTTCTTGTTGAGAAGTAATGAAGGTAACATTATAGCAATAGCATGGAAAACTTGCTTCTACATCGTGCCGTGAAATTGTACCATCTTCAAGTCCCAAGATAGCAACCTTGCTAGCAAGACCTTTGCATAATGGTGTTATCCGTTTTCCTAGAGTAGATTAGAATAATTAAGAAGCCAGTATTGATGACACACAATGAATGTGCAAAGAAAAGTGGGTTCATGAAAAACAACCAAAAAAACAACGCAGAGAGAGAGAGAGAGAGAGAGAGAGAGAGAGAGAGAGAGAGAGAGAGAGTAATTTCTTCACAATAAAATTAACAAAAGAAGATGGCAGATAAAGAATGCACAGTGACCAGGAAATGTAATCAAAATATGTGTATAGAGATAAAGCGTCATAATCGTCACGTCCCGAACCTCGGGCATGCACACATCCCTTGGTGGTCAACTAAAATGCGACATTCCCAGAACACGTTGCCAACCCATTCGTTTTATGCACATGCGGAAGCGAATTTAAATAGATACCTAGACAACCATCAAACACTGGGATAGTGAAATCATATGCCAACACCTTTTCACAAAACACACTTTATAAACATATTAGGTTCAACCTACAGGTTTATATACAGGAGTTTAGATCCAAAAAGAAGCTACCAAGCTAACTCTACCCCGGATTCTACCTACTCAGGATCCGGGTCTACCACAACACCATCTGGGATGTCAATGTCCAAAGGATCAGCTACCTCTACTTCGAACCCTTCAGCCCCGGGCCCCGAGTTCACCATGATATCGTCCAGTATATCAATATCCATGGGGCCAATTACCTCCTCATACTCGGTTTCGACGGCAAGCCCGTCAAAACCCTCCAAAAGACCCTCCCGAACCCCGTTGGGCTTGTTGAGGAACCACGCTTTGAAGCGATGAGGTACCAAGTGAGGTAAGCCCTCGTCGACCCAAATAGTGGTCACCACAAGCTCATAAGTCCAGGTGGTCCCGTGGATGGGGAGAAGGGTAGACTCGGTCTTTACCTCCCGTGGACACCCAAAACGGATGTGGCGAATCTCCATCTAAGGACCTGAAAAAGGGTTAACCACAATGGAGTGAAATAAATCTTAGTGAGTCTACACCCTAAACCCCAATTAGGTTAAGAATTCACTCAAAGGTGGCCTAAACAGACATCACACACAAACTTACCTCGTCTCAGCACCTTCCTACACATTAGCTCATCACATATAACATATGCATACAACAAACGTAATCAATAACTGGAACACCTTACTTTCATATATCAATCAATCACATAAGTCTCGATTATAAGGTAAAATTGTTATAACACGTCCCATTATGTGCCACACAATTTGGCCCTATAATCAGGCGTGGCTATCTCAATCACTCAAGCGTGTCCTAGTTATTTACGATCCCACGGCCATAGCCAACTTAACAGTCGGCGGTCATCCGACATAACCGGGTGTTGTCCTGCTCTATCAGGCACGGCAATGTCTACAACTAGACGGCAATCCATAAAGGAGCATCGACCCAACCTCCACTGCGATCGGCATTCGTTGACAAGGGGCATCTGAACTTAATCAGGCATCATCCCGCGTGAACGCATCAGGATGGGTTCCGATTGTGACCACACTCACATCCATACTCAGCCAAGAACATCGTGCTTTGCACTCAAATGCCTCAATTTCAAATAATGGACTTAGCCAATTTTCTTTATATTAAAAATTCCCGATAAAATAATTGTGCATGGCCATAAATTCAAATTGAACCAATAAACACAATACTCTCCCAATTTATAAATCCACGATTTTATATAGTACATTAAATATTTTTTGTGTCAAAAACCGACATCCTGTATTTTTCTAATTAATTACCCATAAAATCAAATTTTTGCAATAATAAATCACAACGATCACCAAGCACTCAATTGCATAAATAAACAATCAATTTCACATATAAATGCAACCATGACGATCAGCATAAAATTCTAATAAACGGATATCCCGTTATAATTTACGCTAATTATAATTAATTAATTAATTTACAAATTATTTAAACTAATCCACTTAATTAATCTAATTAAGCTAACCGAATTAACCTAATTGAGCTAACTAAACTAATCTAACTAGACTAATTACCTCAACCTAACTAAGCTAACTAATTAACCTAACTAACCACCTAACTAAGCTAGTCTAGGTAACTAACTAATCTAACTAACTTAGTTACACTAACTAAACTAACCACTAATCCTTAATTAACACTAATACACCTACTAAGTGCAATTAACTTCCTAATCCAAGATTAGGGCATTAACTCACCGGATTAGCAAGGCGACGAGTTCACGGCGACAGTGGCGCGAAGTTGACCAAGACCTGAGCCTACGACATCACCAACAGAAGGCCGGACGAGGCTGAAAAACAGCCCACAAGCTCACGGCTTAGGCTAGTAAACCGGTTATGGAAGGGCTAGATCGAGGGAGTTGGACGGCCGGTCGGTGTGGCTGAACGCGAGGGATGGCGTGGGGACGAGCGGGGCTAGTTGCTTGTCGCTGGCGAGCTGAACGACGCAAGCGACGAATGGAGGTGGCTGAGTGTGCTCGAGGACGATGTGAGGCGGTGAGGAGGACCAACTGGGTGGTGGACAGTGAGGCTGGCTAGTCAACTGGAGCTGGAGTGGCTTTGTTTGGGCGTTCAACTGAGGGGATGGAAGATGGAGCATGGTAGTAAGCAAAAATGAAGGAGAAGATGAAGAAATGATGAAGAAGCAAGAAGAAGGAGACTACAAAGAAGTTTCGACCAAGGGAGGTGCACGCATGAAGGGGAAATTGAGGGGAAAGAAGAAGGCCAAGAAGTCAAGGCTTGGGCCAATAGGGGGCCATGCAAAATATCTCATGCACTTGAGTGTTCAAGACTCCAAAGTCTTAAGCCACTTTGTCAAGGGACCAACCAATGGTGATTTTCCTTCCAAATCTTCACAATTCAAGTCATTTTAGTAGCCAAAAATGCCAATTAAGGTGCCCATCCAAATTTCCAAACTCCCTATTTGCTGAAATTGATTTTTCCGCAATTTTCCGGGCTCGACGGAATTTCTTCAAAAGATGAGATGAGGTCCTGAAAATAAATCATGACATGTTCAAATGTTCGATTCCCGAAATCGAATTCAATTTTGCAGTTAAAGATCGATCGGATGCGATTTTAGTATAATTTAACCTACCACGTAACTTTTAGGGATTTTATCGCATTTGACCCGTGGTCGATAATTTTTTATCCACATTTGTGCATCTCCGACTTGTCGGTGACTCTCAGTTGTCGTATAAATTGCAAGGTTTCAATTATGGGCATCGAGTATAAAATTGATAGAAAATCGGGTTAGTGTTGTTCAACACGAATTTCATAATCATGTGGAATCACCCACAATTCAATTACATGATTATGTTGAATCAACCTATATCTAATCACAATTTGATTATAACGGTGTTGTATTGACCCTTGCCAATTATCACGGTCGAGCAGTCGATTTTCAATCGAATTCTCAAGTTTGTCGTGTTTGTATCCCTTAACGGCTTCACCTAATAGATTAGTTAACTCGTGAGTGATCAGCTCAGAGAAAAATGATCATAGGCATGTCGATGAAATACCCATTTCATTTTATCGGGATGGATCGAAAATTCAAGATGTCACAATAACAATACAAGATAACTGAGAGAGAAGTCATTCGCTTGATATGGGATTTCTTTGCGCCAATAGGTCATCAAAAGTGATGCAAATTTATACTTCTTTGACAGCCTCCAATCCATTATCTCAATTCAAAAATAGATCTTATTGTCTACCTTGGAACCCCAAGATGGAGTGTATCTATGTAAGTTTACTTTAGGCAAGGATCATAAGTGTACTAGTATCTACCACTAAGAATCTCAGTAGAAACCATTCAAGGGTTGGCTCAAGTACTATAGTGCACTCAACATGTTCTCCAAATCTAGAGGACAATATGAGGTGTGGAACTTTTAGATGTTTCTAGAAAAAATGCCTATTTTCTAGACTTTTCCATTGAGAATAGATAGCATGAATTGCCAAGGCTAGCCATCTAATCCTAAGCTCTTACAAATTTGAATTACCAATGGAAAAGGTCATGTAAGAAGATACTTGGATATAGTGGCATAGCTTGAGATATCCTATTAACAAGTAAGTTAAACTCCCACCAGCAAATTTGATTAATCAAAATGAAGCGTGAAAATGCCCCTCTGTAATTAGAAGAAGATAAATTAACTTCAATTAGTACAAAATGTGAGAAAATTTCCAACCTATACTCTACAATCTAGTATACATTGAATATCTCCTTGTATGGAATGCTCAATCATTAAAAAAGAGGAAGAAGATGAGCTAGAAGAATCGTTACTGTTTGAGAAACAACATCATAAATCTCTGGAAAACTATAAAGGTGCCCGACAACATTGAGACGATATTCTCTAGGGCCTAAACCTACTAACTCCATGGGGGTATCAAACATTTTTGCATCTGACATAGCTAGTATATCTAGCATAAATGACATCCCCACCAATTCAATTTCTTTATTTTCATGGACACTTTAACTGGTGGGCCCAAAAGGATGATAGCATGCACACACCCTTTACCATTCCAAGGATGCATTGACAGTGTTTGGAGAAGTTCAAGAAACATCAAGCTCCTCATCCTTTGATGATTTGGTTTCCTTTTAGAAGCGCCTTGCGAAAGCTCTCTCAGACATTTCAGCACTTACATTAACCATTGGCATGATAATTAAATCATGCCAATGAGCCAGATGAAATCAATCCACCAACTAGCATCAACAAACTGCTAATAATGCTAAGACGTTTGTGGGTCTCTATTTGTCAAACTCGATATTCTTTTTGAACTCTTTGGATCCAACTAATAGGGTAGCTAACATCATCAACCACAAAAGCTTTGATCAAATTAGCATAGTGTATTCAACTCAAGATGCCTGCTTTTGGGGGACATAGGATGATTCTTTTCCTTATCATTATGTACTATTCATGCAATAGAATTAATGCAAGACAAATTTCAAATGGCATATAGGATACCAAAAAGTTTCCTCAAGAAACTTACACAAATGCTTCCTGTGTTTTACTTTTCAGCAAGTAAATAAACTAAAAAGAGCTTATGCACTATATAAGGAATTATTTCATAATACAGCCAATTATGTCAAATTCATTCTAGTAATGTCTTGCTCAGCTCAAAAGTTCGGGTATGTGGCAGATGGCTTTAGCAACAGTACAAACATCAAGGTGCATTCTTTGGGATAATCTATTATTAGCCTTGGAGTAGGTATATCTTGGACTCAAACCAAATGAACATGTATCCGTTGTCAGAAAAATTCGAATTATTATTTTCTCAATAGAAACAAATAATTCACAATGCTTTTGCTTTTGTTGTGTTTGCTAGTTCACTCACGACCACACCAATGGGAGAAGAGCTTGTTATTGGATTTAGCATTTCTAGACTAACACGATTACTTTAATTAGCTAATCTAGATAATTTTGTGAGATAAATTGTGTGGAACTCAATGGGTGAACAAATCTTATCCCAAGTCAGTAGACTATGCATAGTAAGGGATGCTCTATCAACATGCTCCTTTTGCACTGTAAATTCACTCTTAAGTGTACCTTTGAAACATGCAGTCATGAATTGCCTAGTCAGTGCAGAGCAAACTAAAACCTCATATTAGAAGGATCGCCATATAGGGTCCTTCATTTAGCATTTTCTTCGACCTATACAATGACCTTCGGCATGCTATTGAAATACCTTTACACATCAATTTTTATTCAGTAATTCCAGCATTCTAAAATCAATCAAATGTCGAGAATCTTTAATTTCCTACATAGGATGAAGGATCTTACCAAAAGAGTAATGACAAATGATGCACTTAGAAAGCCTCTTCATCTATTCCCCTTTCTAGCATGATAAGCTGAATCATTTTGCCAAAGCACACATGAACTTCCATGGACATCTCCACCGAATTCCTTGAATTCAAGTAAGAAAACAATGAGGAACTTTCATCCAAGAAATAATAATGGCGAGATCATAAATCTTGAAAGATATTGCAAGTAAGAAATACAAATGAAAATTGGGTAGTAGATCTCAAAAGAATAAAGGTAATTTACCTGTTCTATGTACCTTTGATAGTAAATAGGGATCATTTCCACCATATTGACTCATCCGAGTTATCCGTATACTCTAATACAATTTGTATCATTTTCTATCTTCAATCTCATATTATTGATCTGAGTTCCATATAATTTTGGAATTGTTTGAGTGATTTGCATCCAACGATAATTAGATATTCCGAAAACTCCAACCTATCGAAGCCTTGAATTTCGACCAATTTTTTGCATTCGTTAGCCTTCAATATCTTAAGACTCTTGGATTTTGGAAGGAGTAGCCTTTCAATTGAAGTGCGCCTAGAGATATCCAGTCTTTCCAAGAACTCCAACCTATCAAGGCTTTGAGTTTTGGCTAATTTCTTGCACAAATTAACAAATAAAATCATTAAACTTTCAGATTTGGAAGGTATAGCCTTTCCATTGAAGTGCACTCTTTGATATATAGCTATGATAAATGCTGGGGTAAGTACGTTATCAATGCCAAAACTTGTGTACGGCGCTTACTTTGGTGTCAAAACTTTATTTTGGATCATTTCTGTACCAAATCGAAGGAAAAATGATCACTTTAGTGCCACTGGCGAAAGATTCCAGCCAAAATGACTACATGGCTTTTATATTTTTAAAAAAATCGACATGGCTTTTTAAACGACGTCGTTTTCGTCGTCCTTAAGAAAACGATGTAGTTTTGCCGTCCTAAGTGGATGGCCTCACAAAAACGACGCCACACAACTCATTTGGGGATTTTTTTTTTATTTGGGGATTGAAATTAGGGTTTTTTTGTTCGATCCTCACCCAATGCCAACCTAGCTAGCTCGGCCTCTGTCGTAGTTGCTTGCCATCGTCGCTCGGCCTCCGTCATAGTTGCTTGCCACCGTCGCTCGGCCTCCATCGTAGTTGCTTGACTAGGCGAGCGAGGAGAGGCTGAGGTTGTTCTCGAGCAAGAAGCGACGGGAAGAATAGCAGGTGAGGACGGAGGAGGAGGAGGAAGAAGGGGGGTCAAAGGTGGAGAGAGCGAATACGAGGAGGGTGAGGGAAACAAGGAGGGCATAGATGGAGATGGTGGATTGGGCTCTGCTCAAGGAGCGGCTGAAGTGGGTCCTTCTGAAGGGGGAAGGAGAAGGAGGAGGAGAGGAGGAAGAAGATAAGAGCTTGGACTTGTCAACAATGTTAGACGAATCGAAGGCGGAGTTGTGCTGGTGCTGATGCTGGTGCTAGTGTGCTGCTGGTGTCGCTGCTAGGCGGTGCTGGTGTTGTTCTTCAAGGAAGAAGACGATAGGATAGGAAGCCCATGACATGCCTTCTCCCTCTCTCT
This sequence comes from Eucalyptus camaldulensis, assembly GCA_019915185.1. Taxonomy (NCBI): domain Eukaryota; kingdom Viridiplantae; phylum Streptophyta; class Magnoliopsida; order Myrtales; family Myrtaceae; genus Eucalyptus; species Eucalyptus camaldulensis. The sequence goes on along the minus strand of JAHSVA010000013.1, from coordinate 8,851,554 downwards.
CTCTCTCTCTCTCTCTCTCTCTCTCTCTCTCTCTCTCTCTCTCAATTTGGGGATTTAGGGTTTTGAATTGGGGGAAAGACACCAAACGACGTTGTTTTGTTGTTTAAATGCTGATTGTACTCTCCGGCGAGCCACATCAACTTCAAAAATTAATAATAAGAAAAAGTGCCACGTTAGATTTTCGGCCAACCAGATTGGCGTTAGCACTGATGTCACGCCCCGATCCTGAACGCGCGCACATCCTTCTACTTGGTCGATTTTATAATGCGATATCCCAGGACTATGTATCGCCGACCCTTTCTTTTTATTAAGCACATACGGAAGCAGTTATAAATCCCCAGACAATAAAACAATGGGATAGGAAAGCAGGCCATATTTTTCATATTGAAATTCATAATCACACTTTCATTAACAGCACAACTCATAGTATATTTACAATACTATTTACAGCATAAAAGTCTCACACCTATCTATGCCAAGACAGGGTTCACAAAAGGGATGGGATCTCAATCCACATCCGGGTTATATTCAAGATCCCTCTCTGGATCACCTTCTACTTCAAAATACTTTCTCCCCTTCAGGTTCTTCCTCCTCAGCTTTTCCTCAGGGTCTTGAAATGGTTATTCAATAACCAATGAGACCACGTCTCAGCGAGTCCTACCCACTAAGACTCGATTAATAAACTAATACGCCATACGGTTGCCTAAACACAACACGAGTCAGAGGACTTACCTTAGCCTCAGTTCTAACCTGCAATTCAAGGTTAAACACAAGTATTCAAACAATTCGCGACATCCGATCAAGCACTGGTCAATAGACTAAGTCGATTACATGTCAGTCAGACCCTTTCTAGGTCATTCCCACTCATACCATGAATTCCCAGTGGTGTACTCATTCACCAAATCACATGTGTTTCTCAGGCGTCGTTTTCGCCAATGACATACCGATCACCGACACCGTGCGTTCTTTAAGGCGCCGTTTTCACCAGTGATAACCTTGATCACCGAACCACGTGTCCTTTCTAGGGCGCCGTTTTCGCCAAGGTGACATTGGCTATAGACAACATCGTGCGTTCTTTAAGGCGCCGTTTTCACCAGTGATATTCCCATAACCACCGAACCATGTGTGTCTATAAGTCATTTACGTGCGTTCTTTAAGGCGCCGTTTTCGCCAGTGATACTTCCAATCACCGAACCACGTATGTCCAATAATATCGTACCTGATTGGTCTCACCATTCCCCCTACTACATAGCCCATGCTTGGCCATTACCAATCAAACATTCAATAACGATCAATTTAGGACAATTCCTAAAATTCCACAATAAATTCAATTCCACACAACGTAGAGCTCAATTAAATAAACGGACTGCACCACGACAATCGGCACGAAATTCCGGTCACCGGACATCCCGGTTGAATTTCCGGAAAAATAATTAATTAAATAAATAAATTTCGAAAATAAATAAATAAACATTAAAAATCCAATTTAGGCCCATATTGCCTTATTGGAGCCCGAAACGGGTCGGGAAAAATCCCGAGATGCATTCAATAAATAACCGAACATTTCTACTTGCTAATAGCTAGGTCTAACCACCTAACATGCATCATTAAGTCACTAAATTAATTGTTCTAACCTAATCTAACCACCTAAGTGCTTGTAATTAAATCTAACCAACCCTAAGACATAATTAGCAAACTAATAAAGCATTAGTGAGTAAAACTCACTTGACAAAAGCGGAGACCGAATCACCGCAACGGCGACGCGACGGCGGCCGAAATCGGATTTTCGACAACACCGGCGGGCTTGGGCCGGGCTTAAGACTTGGCCCAACAAATCTCAGCCCAACTAAGATTTGTTCTTGCTTTTGGGCCAGACCCAAGTTGAATTGGCCCTGCTGAAATTTCTGGACTGACTTCACTTGGGCTTCAAATTTCTTTGCTGGAATTTGGGCCTCCAATTTCAGTTGATGGGCTGCTGAACTGGGCTTGACTAATTATTTCACTTGGATTGAATTGGGCTTGAAGATTGCAGGAGATGGGCCTCAAATTACTGGGCTGCAACTTGAACTAAATTGGCTGAAGAACTGCTGGACTTGTGTTGGGCCATTGATGCGGCTGATCGAGGCCTAGAATTGCTGGGCTTCAAGGACTAAATTCCTATGGTCTCAAAATGCGAACGGCAAGGGAAATGGACGTAGGCTTCTTCGGTCCTCGTGGCGGCTCGATGGATGATGCTTCGCTTGCTTGATTCGGTTGACTCGGTGAATTCCACACGGTTAGATGAAGGCCGCGAGCTGGGTAGACCGAAGCTGAGAAAGACGCATGGATGCTTGGATGGCAGAGCTGGCGTGTGGTCCACGACGAAGGAGTTCGCTGGTGTCAAGCTGCGGGCTCTGCCGTTGTTTCGTCTGGGCCGTGAGGGAGTCAACGAAGAGGAGAACTCCACCGCTCGTTGACTCAGGCGTGAGCTGAAGACGAAGACGCGTGGAGACTTCCTCCTTCGGTGGTGATGCTCGGTCAACTATTGCTTCGCTCAGTGGAGAAGTTGACCGAGATGGCGTGCGGACGGCAGAGGCATGGGGACTTCGGTGGAGGCTTCGCTCGTGGAGTCTTCGGTCAGGTGGAGCTCGGATCTTTGCGGGCAGAAGACGCGAACGAGGGAGCTTGCAGCTGCAGGGAATTTGCCCGGTCTTCTTCTGCGGCTGCTGAAGGTGTCGCACAAAAAAAGAAAAAGGGAGGGAGAGTCCGATCGGTTGAGGAGGTGAGGGAAAGAGAGAATGGATAGGGATGAGTGAGGGGCCCTTTGGCTTTTAATCCTCACACAAATATCTCCCCCAAAACCATTCTTAGCCATGTATAATTTACTTGGCTCACAATGGACCTCTCAAGAACTCTTCTAGAAGCCAAAATGGTCCAAATGTTGTGGCTAGGTGGGGGGTTACGAATTTTAAAATCTCAGCTTCAATTGGACATTCATCCCATCCAAATTTCATTTCCCTTGGCCCTCACAAAATCAATCGGTCATCCATCAATTACCTCGGCATTTTTCCTCACCCAAGGATTCACCAAAAATCCCAATTGATACCAATGTTGCACGCCCCCATCTTAAGATTCGATTTTTAACTAAGGCGAACTAAATTTCAATTCCAATCTCTCCAAATTGAGGTCCAATTTTGATGTAGAAAAATCCCAAGAAATTTTCTATAAATCTCCGACACACACTGGCTCAACCCGAAAGTCAAATTTCCCATTAATTTAGCTAATCGGAACTTCGGCCAAACTTCCACGACGTCCGAACCCAATTTCCGTAAAAATCTCGGGACCTCCGAAAAATCTTCTGAGACTGAGTTGACGTTCCTAAAATAGCTTGTGACATCATTGAACTTTCGATTTCTGAAATCTGACTCAAATCGACAGTTAATTTCACTCCGGCGTGCTTTTAGTGTGACCTAGACTACCGGGTAGTTTTCAGAACTTTTTAGGGCAATTGACGCGTGGTCGATTTTCTTCGAGCCACAATGAACCCACTCGACACGTTGGCGACTCTCAATTGTCGTGAAAATCTCGAGGGCTCGACTACCAACACAGGGTACCAAAACGACAGAAAATCAAATTAGTGCCGGTCGACGAGAATTTTCCAATTTAGTGGAGTCACCCACGATCGGCCACACATCTCAATCGAACCGACCTATCTCTGATCTCAATTCGATCTTTAACTGTGCAGTAATGACCTCTAAAGATGGACACGGTCGAGAAGCCGCTTCCTGGTCGAATTCTCAAGTCTATTGCCTTAATATTCTTTAATGGCATACCCAGCTAGTCTAGTTATCTCGAGAGTGATCAGCTCTGAGAACAACCCTATAGAAACGTCAATGAAATGCCCGATTAATTTAATAGAAAACAATACTGAAAATTCTGGATGTCACAACTGAAATAATTGTTTTTCAAAAGTTTTGGCACTTAAGTGATCCAAAATAAAGTTTTGGCACCAAAGTGAGCGCTATACACAAGTTTTGGCACTAATAATGTACTTACCCCGACAAATGCTCTAACATATTGAGGCCTTGAATTTCGGCTAATTTCTTACACGAATTAGCATTTAATATGTGGACAAAATAGCTTTGTTTACTAATTTTTTATCATATGGTATCTCTCTACTCTAGTTCTTTCAACATCTTTCTTCAAAAGGTTCTCTGATTTTTGACATGTCAGGAACGCAAGGTATATCATTCAAAGAGTGTGCTCGAATTATGCGCTTGTTCTGCATCGGCATTACAACCACATTGATTGAGTGCTATGTATTGAGTCTTGCCTGTTTGCTGCTGTCCACAAGCAATACAGCTACTTTTTAGAATGCATACACTGTTAAATTATGATACTAAGTTCCCTCAATATCCTCCATTCGTTCAAAATATTAGTTTAATAATGATGTTGAGTTACAAACATAGTTCTATAATTACTAAAACAATGGTAGAAGCAAATTTTATAAGACGACAGAATAGCTATGATAGAGGGTTTAGCCAAAGGTGTTATGAGTGATAGACACAAATTGCCTTCTATTAGTTTCCTATCAATAGTATAGCGTCTCTCCATATTCAAGTAATACTCATGATCCTGGCCTTCTCTTCTTGTTTTCTCGGTCCTTGAAAATTTTAATTGTAGTCTCTTCAAAATGAGCTCGTCTAAGACTGCTCGTGCATAGTTTGATTTAATACATGGTTTGCCCTGGTAGTGGACCAAATACCAATAATTTATTTTGTTGGTAATATTTATCGTTTCATCATATTATTAATTGTCGTTGTCACTATTTCTACACTTATTATGCATCAGGAAAGAATACATTGATGATGTGAAGATTTGGAAATAAATTAATAAAGTAGGTTAATCTCATAGTAGATTCAGCTAAAGTCGACAAAGAAGCTCTCATAATGATAATTTATAAATTGAGGAACGGAAATATTACATATGCACATTTTACATGCATACAATCATATAAACGATTACCATCTTGGTGCATATGATTGAACACAAATCTATTACGTCTATAAGAGTTTCTCCTCTAGATTGGCAATAAATCCCAGAGAACGAATGATAAAATTAAACAATTTTGGATTCTTGTATATCTATAAATCATTAAGTTTTTTGGCTACATGATACTCTTGTCAAGAATATGAAATATAATCTCATAATCTTATACTCGTGTCGATGGAGAGCAGAAACATAATAAGTAGGAAGAACAAAAGAACAAAAGTTTATAAAACCAGACTAGTGGTTCAACCAGTTAAACTTGAGAACCGTACTCTACCGGTTCAACCAGCTGAACCAATTGCATGTGACATTATCTCATAGAATATGCATGTTGAGAACAAAAGGAGCCCCAGTCACTCGGCAGACTCGAGCACAAAAGACTGGATTCTGGTTCTCGAGGCATTGTTTTAATTTCTAATAGACTAAGCCAATACAATTAATAAATAAATTATCCGCCACAAAAAGAAGGAAGAAAACACGCGGAGCAAATGGTTGGCATGCTTGTTAGTTACGAGAGGTCGGAGTTCCAAACCCCAACCCATTTTCTCGAGAGAGATATCTACAACTCATCTAAAGGAATTACTTTCGAGAAAGATATCCTTGTTCTTTCTAATGGTATGGAGAATACAATATATATGTGTCACGGTTCATTTTGTACATAAAGGAAATGGCTAGATCTCTTATAATGATTTTAAAGAATTGATTTCAAGGGACAAATTGTAAAAACAGTAGCTGCTGTGATGCAAGATGAAGAGTTGAAGAGTTGAAGACGCTTTTAGAGTTGATTCCCCATGTGGTGTGCTACGGTAGTATATCGAATAGCAGTCGCCCAATGTACTTCATGTTCTACAAAGTAGGCCGAGGTGATGGACAGGAAGATGCCAAACAGATCGGAGATACTGGTCAAGATCGTCAAATTTACAAGCATGATAACCCAAACAAAGGGAGTTAGACATATGAGAGTTGCGTATATGTGTTTAACCAAATCAAAATCGAGACTTCCATTACTACTCCCTCTAGGGTAAATTATCCAAAAAGTCCTAAACCTATTATATTTTTGCTAATTCAGCCGTAAACTTTTCAATTTTGTCAATTAAATCCTAAACATTTTCATCTTTTACCAATTGAGTTCATCCAATCAATTTTGGCCGGAATTTGCTAACGTGGATGGTAGGCACTGAAATGACACTTTTTAAATAATAATTAAATAATATTTTGAATTTTTTTGTTGGTTTTTTCTTTTCTTCTCTTTTTTTCTTTTTTTGCTTTTATTTTTGGGTTTTGGAGTTAGGCTAGCAAGGGTGGCTAGCTGACCTAGCTCAAGGGCTCGTGTGCCCTCACTTTGCTGGTGCGGGCATTGTGGCCCTCACCGGCCTAACTCCAAAACCCAAAAAAATAAAAAGAAAAAATAATAATAAAGGAGAAGAAAATAAAAAATCATAAAAAAATTCAAAATATTATTAAAAAAGTGACTTCAGTGTCAGCCGTCCACATTAGTAAATTCTAACCAAAATTAGTTTGATAGACTCAATTGACAAAATGTTAAAATGTTTACGACTCAGCCGGCATGATTAAAATGTTTATTACTGAATTGACAAAAAGTGCAATAGATCTATGACTTTTTGAACAATTTTCCCCTTCCTCTCTCTCATAGGCAAACTATGCTTGTGGAACTATTCTGAGTTCGAGATGAAACACATTATAAGATAAGAGTATATATGGCAATCAATTCCACAGGGGATTAGAATGGACAGAGACCACAGAATTTGCCAAAGTCACTCGCCCTCACCATCCACTGGCAAAAGGAAAAGGGGAAAAAGAAGAAGAAAAAAGTCAGAAAAACAAGAAAAAATTGTAAACATTATACATGTAAGCAATTTCCGCTCAAAATTTGACTTGATGAATTACATTGGCAAATCCTCAAAAAGTTCATAATTCAATTAGCCAAATTTGAAAGTTTATGACTGAATTGGTGCAAGCATAATAAGCTTAAGACTTTCTTGGTAATTTCTCCTAATATTGTGTGCCAAACATCCAAAACTCATTTGGCTTGAAAGGATGTCAAGTGTTTCCACACTTGAATAGCTAAAACTCACTTTCACTTAGGTGATGCCAAGTGGATATTGACAGGATATTTTTACCACTAAGTAGATAGGAAAAGATGTAATAAGCACACGGCAACATGTTTCTATATGTATTTTTATCAATAGATGACTAGAAGATCCAATTAGAAAAGAAGATTAGTTGGTTAAACTAATATGAGGGCATATTAGGTGCCCCATCATCATTAATAAAGTTATTTGTTTGTGTAAAGATCAGCTTTTTTGCCTTCTTAAGTGGCTAATTTTCTGATCAGAGCCCCATGTGTTAAGTCTTGCCAGTGTGCTGCTATCCACTGGCAATAAAGCTATTTTTCGGAACACCCATTGTTAAGACATGATGTTAAGTTACCTTGATATTACCCAATCATTCGGACGGTTAGTTTAATAATGATGTTGAGTTACAAATGATCATTAGTTCTATTGTTACTAAGAATAGTGGCAGAAGTAAATTTTATGAGGCCCTACAATGGCTATAAATAGAAGGTTTAGCCAAAAGTGTCTGGCACGATAGACACAGGTTATCTTCTTAGACATTTCCTATTAATAGTAGAGCGTCTACCTTAGCCATACTTCTTTTCCTAGCCTTCTCTTCTTATTTTCTCGGTCCTCGAAACTTTTAACGACAATTTCTCCAAAACAAGCTTGTGTAAAACAGGTCATGGAATTTAAAGTTTACATGGGATTTGCACTGGCAGCGAACCTATTAACAATCATTTATTTTGTTGATAATGTTATTGTCCCATCTTATAACTAATGTTAAATGTCACTATTTCTGCACATGCATTAGGAAGAATACATTGAAGACGTGAAGATTTGGAAGGGCTATAAATAAAGGAGGATTTAATTTCAGAGTCAATTCAGCCGAAGTTCCCAAAGATCTATCATCATGACAAATAATAAACATAAGAAAAGAAGTATCACAAATGCACATGTTACATTCATGCATACTTTCTCCTGGAGATTGGCAATAATTTCGAGAGAAAGAATACTACAATTAAAAAATTATTGATTCCTGGATGTACATTTAATTAAAAGACTCCATGATGCCCTTTATTAAGGATACAAAGTCCATTCACAATGCTGTAGACAAAATCTCATGATCTTAAACCTACCATCTATTTGAGGGCTCCAAATATCTAAGATTGGAATACAGGCTACGTTCTTTATTGCCAAACTGAAACCATATATCTGGCTAATCATATCCCCCGCAAGAATGCATTATCTACACCGGATTGAATGCGTCACTTAACAATGACACGTGGAGAGGAGCAAGTCAATTTCGGGTAAGAGATCTCAACATTCAAATGCAGAGTTTGCTAGTCGAGTACACTGCCCGAACTATTCAGCCCAAAGTGTAGATAATCCAAACCAAACAATTGGTTCTCTTACACATGAAAATAGTGAACATATACAGATGAAGCAAAAGCTTGGCACTATCGAGCAGGTCTCAAAGCTTACAGCAATACCACGACAGTTACCATCAGATAGAAGCCATGATTCAGCATCTTTCGGTCAATTCTATCCCACTCGATAGATAAATCGCTACATTTTAGTCCAATTTTTTTATCGACAAATACCTGCCTAGCAGAAACGGCACATGGCAGGTATGGATTAAGACTTCTCCAGAAAGGGTGAAGTCAAAGAGCATCAGTCAGAAAGCCCACATGCATTGCTTCTCACACCAATGTCTGCAGCTCCAAGTATGAGAGGTCCATCCACAGCAGCAACATAAGCATAACTACCACAAACTCTTGAACAGACAGTCATTCTAAATCAGAGATTTCTTCTTCATACTCGTCCAGTATGTAGATCAGGGCCCACTTTCTTGCAGCTAAAACACAAGCCACACCTCTACCTCCCATTGCCGAAAAAAAGATCAACTTGATTTCAGTCCAGTGTTCCTTGAATGTATGGCCATAACTAACATGATGTTTAGATACCTTTGTTGGGTAAAAGTAAAATTACAACACATGCATTATGCTAAAACACAGGCAGGAAGCAAACCTTAATTGCCTAAAGAGGCTACAGCATGCATGTAACTATGAATGCTCCACAGTATCTTGCTACACTAGATGCCACGATAGTATCTATGGTCATGAACTTGTAAATAGTGGTTCTCAGTCAGTAACTCAAGACTGCTATGCACCTACCATGAGAGAATGATTATTCATTTTGTATTTGTCTGGTGACTAGTAAATCATTTCGCACTTCGTCCTCTCAATTGATTTAAAATTTAGGGGAAAACTAATACTTTATTTTTTTTACTTCGACTAAAAAATATTCTTCTTTGGAGCATATTTTTGCACTTCTTCAATCTATAGGGACAAACATGAAGTAGTCTGTTAAAGAGGCACAGTGTACCTATGCCAGTCACATTTGAACTTAATAGAAGGTTCTAAGTGGAAATGTAGTAAGGAGCACGGACAGGATTAATTCAATTCCAATACCCAACCAACGAGATAAATTTGTTACCGACACTGGCAAGTTTATCAAACATTGATCACTAAGGAAAGAGTATAGGCAACAATAAGTTTCCAGACATCCAAAACTACAAATGGACATGGCAAGAAGCCCAAAGAAAAAACCTTCAGAACTATACAATTGATGGCATAGCAATGAATTGATCCTTAGCTTGATGGTATGACAATGTCAAAATGTTCTTACCACCAACTGACAAGGGAGAACTACAGGACGGGGAATACTGCAAAGCTTCTCATTCTCCATCTCCAGGCATAAGATATGGTCCTAGATGTGCAGTTTCACGAGATTAGTGTTTCAGAAGTGAGAATAATACAACCGAGCAAAAATATCCTGACAAAATACAAGCAAAAAGGGCACTACTAAACCATTAGGGCCATCAAAGACACATTTCTTAACCTACATACAAGGCTCCAACTATCAAGGCATGTTGGAACTTTTTGCAATTACAGTAAGGTAGAAAGTAAAACATCCTTGGAAATCTCAAGCATGTAATGACATGTGTATGCATCATGCACATAGGAGGAAAAACTAAGCTGCTGCTAATTGTGCAGATGAGAAGAGCAGATAAATAATAAATAGGAACAATAAAAGAACAAATGTTTTAAAACCAGACCAGTGGTTCAACCAATCAAAGTGGTAGAACCGAGCTCTTCCAGTTCGACCGACTGAACCAATTGCATGTGATGTCATCTGATAGAATACTTTGCATATATTAGATTACACACTTTTAGAACAAAAGAAGCCCAGTGAGTCGGCAGACATTGTAGCATCTTAATAGATTACACATGCTTGATGTCATCTTAATAGCATCATGTTCAATTTTAGATTAGGCCAATATGGTCAATAAATAAATTATCCACCACGCTTGTAGCAAGAAGACACTAGAGCAAATGGTTGGCACACTTGTTAGTTACAAGAGGTTGGAGTGCCAAACCCCTACCCAATTCCAACGTTACTTCTTTAAACTTTTTTATGGCCCAGAGCTTATCCAAACTAGTTGACAGGTTTGCTAGGTATCAGTTGACAGGTACACCTGGTTACTGGTTGAACAGGGTCAATACCACCAGTTCTTGATCAATACTATTTTTGCTGGGAAACCAGACTGGACTGGTCTGGTTCCCAGTCCAACCAAAGCCACTTCTTAAAACTCTGACATGAACAAGAGTCGACAGAAAAGCACGATATACTACTTTTTCCCTTTTGCCATCAATGTCTTAAATAGTGAATTAACATGATTGGAATAGAACTCTAGATATCATGAGTAAGAAATCAATATGCAAGCTCCAGATCCATGAGTTACCTTCAACCGGTACAAATCCCAGTTATTTGCACACGTGGTTCCTGCAATATGCACAAATGGAAGGTCACTAGCTTGCAGGATTGTCATCTCGGCATCTCCCAAGTTTTCGCCTATGTCATTCATCTTATTTAGCAACATAATAATTTGATGTTCCTGCTTCCAACAGAACATATTAGCCATACTTGCAAATTTGGGCAACAAAATATGATGTACAAAGCTTTTACCTCAGATAGTGTCTAATCCACACAATAGTGACCAAGAGGGATGCACAACAAAATCCTTCCAAAGATCTTGCCTTCTTCACATTGCTTGAATCATTCATAAGTCCACTCACTACCACTATACGATTTGTTACATCTTAAAAAGACTCTTCATGTATTTGGAAGGAAATATAATCTGAAGCAAATTCGAAGTCATCCTGCAATACCATACAGAGTACTGATTAGCATGAAAAAACAGTTGGACTCTGCACATGTGGATCTCTGGATAATATTTGTAGTTTCAAATTAAAGGTATTTACCATATAGAAGGACAGTGAATTGGGAATATATTTGGTGGATGCTAAAACTAACATAAGAGGGGATTGTAGCAATAAATTTTTACAAAGTATCTTTTTCAAAATAGAAGAGAAGGCATATGGGCAGCTTCCTTGAAAATGTGATTATCAAATTAGTTTCTAATCAGGAAACATGAGATACAGTATTTCCATACACAAGGATCATAAGTTAAACACAGAGCGCAAATAAAATCGCCCAACTAAAGTTTCCATGTACATTGTTAAGTAATTGTTTGAATATTTAAATAATAAACCACGCCTCCATTAATCAACTTAAGCTTTTAGAACAGTTGGCAGTGGTCCCACAAAATCTCACATGGTATCAGAGCTAGGAGGTCCTGAGTTCGAATCTTCCAAGGCCCTATTTGTCTCCCCAATTAAATTTCCACACTTAGTACTAGGCCGAAAGACCAGACTAAGCGTGAGGGAGAGTGTTAGAATATTTAAATAATAAACCATGCCTTCATCTATTAATTTAAGCTTTTAAAACAGTTGATAGTGGTCCCACAAAATCTTACGGTAATCAAACATCAAATACGAAAAACTAGATTATTACACAAAGGGTAAGTGAAAAACCATTGTTAAGGACAACCTCTAGAAGACAACCCCTAACCCCCAAGGGTTTCCTTTTCTTTCTCTCCTTCTCTCATTATAGTCTCAAGGTTCTGGTCACTAAGACAAGGAAATGAAAAATATAGGACAACTTTATGGTAATAGGCATTTGGATAGAAATATCTACAAACCCATTAACAAAAGTCCTGAATTAGCTAAACGAGAAATGAATATTTCAGCTCAAATAATTGATGAGTCGGGTAAAACCAAAAGCACAAACTTTTAATTAAAAGATTGCAATATTTACATAAAACCAATTTTGAGCCTAGGTATCATACTCAAACTCCTGTTACACACAGAGATCTAGAATTTCACATTTGGTGCACATATCAACAACGAGGAACATATTTGAAGGGGGGAAAAGCTGCTCAATAGGGAGATTCATGGCTAAACAGATTTTCCTCAGAAATCGATTTGGAAATTGAGAATTCCAATTAGAGTCTCTTTTTTCTTGGGAAGCAACCTGGGAACACATCCTTACTTTATAAATGAGACAAAATACTGGTTAATAGGTGTTTCCTCATTAAAAGGAGGCAGAGTCCGCACAGCATCCCCTCCTTCATTCTTCTTGGAAAGAATGGTTTGGACAGTTTCCTATGCTTGTGCCATGTTATCTTGGGTTATCAGAGGTTTTATTGAGCAAGAACTTTGGGCACGGCAAGGCATTCATTTACAGCACGACAAGTGGGATTAACTCAATTCCCCTGTTTCTTTTGGCTGATTGGAAGGCGTAGAGCAAGAGAGCTTCTGATGGAGAGAAATCGTCTGTTCCATTTTATGGAAATTTGGCTTAAAGTCACACACTTTTGGTATAGTGCAAACTTGCATATGGATGTAAATGCCCTGGTTGATTAGTCGATGATTGACCCGGTATTTGAGCTCCCTTTTGGCTTTGGGAGTTGTTTTGTATATGGCTTTAGTTTTTTGGGCTCCTTTGGTATAAGGGTTGCACCCCATAGGTGCCCTACAGGTGAACTATATAATCTATAAAAAGGAATTTCACACTTTTTTGAGGATTTTAAGTTATTCCAATTGCTCTTTATTCCAACACATGTTATCTCATCATATAATTTCAAGTACCAACATCAACATCTCACTTTTTTGCGAGTAACGTCACCATGACAAAAGGGTGCCGCTACTACTAAAAGTCAAGATCGAAAAAGTTCAAAAGAAACGTTGGATCCAAAGAACTACCAACAAACTACAAGAAAAGAAGCGATACTAGGGACTAAGAGTAGCATACAAAACTGATTTGAAGAGGAAAAATGCGAGTATAATGCATTAGTAGGTCTCAAACACCTAATATGAATCTATCTGACAAGCAACTTAGTAAAACCAATTTCAATACTAGGAGTTGACATCCTCAGCATTGGTCTGCCAAAAAAGAGGTGGTATATCAAAATCATGATCTAAAGATAAAAATAATAATACAAAATAATCAATTCTCACATCTAAGTACTAAATAAATGATTAAGAACAAAGGCTCTCATAACCATGGTTAAGCATCACATATTAGATCCATGTAAGCTTGATTCACTGTCATCCGAGCACCCACCAGTTAGTTTTCTGCTCATTTCTTTGAAGATCTAAGTTTTCATTCTCATCCTTAGCTTGTTGACCATAAACATAACACAGGAAAGAAGATTTTTACTAACTACACTGAGTTCAATGGGTGGAATTTGGCAATATAAATAAGTCTAACTTCCCCCAAGCTCTAATAGTAATATCGATGGATACAAAGCTTTGAATATGATTATTTGGTACAAAAATTGACTCTCGCAATTGTAAGGGGATATATGCTAAGATCGAAGTGGGCAATAAACTATTTCCTTTTAAATTGAGAACATATCTCTACACCTGCTAATTAGAATGTGAACGTATAAACATTCTATATCCAAATCTCCATGTATAGTACACTCAAAGCTTATACTTAGATCTAGTTCAAGTTCAAACCAATGATTAATGACCTACAATTTCCATTATACACTTATAGGAGATATTGCCAACTTATTGAATCAGACTCAAATCAGATTTTACTTGATCCTTTCCAGTCACTTAATATTAATAATTCATTGCATACTATATGATTGTATGAAGAATCAACGTCAGGATGTTCTGAAAAATATGGCTCATCTCAAGATGTGCAGAAGAATAACTTCCTGTAGCAAATTCCTATCTCTATCCGATCACCTCCAAGATTCACTGAGATGCATGATGGAACGTCATTGGTATGCAAGATCATCATCCAAGCATCTCTTAAGTTTTCACAAGCATCATTCATCTTATTTAGCAACATAAGAATTTGAAATTCCTGTTTCCAACGTAATATATTAGCCACATCTGCAAATAAGGGATTTAACATATGATATACCTAGCTTTTACCTTTTATAGAGCCAAATCCACACAATAGTAACCAAGAGGGATGCACAACAAGATCGATTCCAAAGGCCTTCCCTACTTCACATTGCTTGAATCATTCATAAATCACCTCACCACTGTTATATTGTTTGTAACATCTAACAAAGACTATTTGGAAGGAGATATAATCTGTAAACCCAATTTCATGAGTTTGATTGGATGAAGCAAATTCAGAGCCATCCTATATTTGTACTATGTACATGTAAGTCTCTAGAGAAAGTTGTAGTTTCAGATTAAAGGTATATACCTCATAGAAGGATAGTGAAAAGGGAATGTATCTAGTGAATGCTGAAACAGACATATAAGGGAATTGTCACAATAAATTCATATCAAGATTTGTTTTTAAATAGTAAAAAAAGGCATCTTGATAGCTTCCTTGAAACTGTAATGATTAAATCACTCCCTAATCTAAACATGCGCACTGTTTTTCCATACACAATGATCATAAGCTAAACAGAAAGCCCAATCCAACAAGATCACCCAACTTAAGTTCCAATCACATTGTCAAGTAATCAACTTGAGACCAAATACGCAACACTAGAATATTAAGAAGAGGGTAAGTGAAAATCATTGTTGACTACAAAACCCATAAGACAACACCCCACCTCCAAAGGTTTCCCTATCTTGTTCACCTTCTCACATTATGGTCTCATGGTTCTACCTACTCAGGCGAGGAAATGAAAAATATTCGTAGAATTTTTTGGTAATAGGAAAATGGATAGAAAGATCAACAAACTCAAATAATTGATGAGTTGGATAACACCAAAAAGCAAAGACTGGCAATGTTCACACAGTCCAATTTTGAATCCGGGCAATCATACTCAAACTCTCGTTATGCATAAAATGACATCAAAAATTTCACATTCGGTATACACATCGGCAATGAAGACCATACTTGAAAGGGGGAAAAATGAATCACTTCAAACAGTAGATACCAGCTACGTTTCGTCCCATAATTCATATTTCTCCCACAGAGGTGGCATGGGTAAGAACACTTATGCATGGCAAACTAGATATAGCATTAATGAGAAGAATCTACAATGAAAGAGCAATAAACGACACATTCAGATACGAACTTCTATGCAAGAACAAGATTCTATTGCATCTCGCATTTCTAATTCTTTTGTTAATACCTCTGTTCCATCTGTTGAAATTCCTCTGCAAGTGTCCTTCACAAATATTCACCGTCCCAAAACCTCCAAGTTGCAGTAATTCTCTGGCACAATAATGCGTGTAAGACGTCTTGTTGACCTGACCTGACATAATAAGTAAAAGCAAAAAGCGTAAGAAATTAAACTTTATCTTTAAAAAAGTGAGACCTTACAATCCAACGAGAAACAACAATCAACCCATCTATTTTAACCCTCGTTACCATCTGGATAATTGAAATAATGTTGGACCAACAAAAACCAGGGTTGACGACCAGCAAACCACCCCAACTTGAGTCAATCTTATCTAGTTGAAGTGTTGAAGTGCTCAAAGTATTTATGAGGACTGTAGCAAGATGATCTAAAATGAACTAACCTACAAACCAGGAGTCATTTACCATTGTGCATCATCAGTTTAGCAACTACTGTGGACACGCTGCTAGAACGCAAGAAAACAATACTAGGCTTGACAGCATATCATTCTGACATTTAAAGCACGACCAAGTTCCATTACACCATGGTATTAGAATTCTCTCGCCTACAAATGTATCGCACAACCCAGTGAAGGCCTACCAAAATAGCTGCTAGAGTACACGAAAGCAAATACCAAGCTGACCATATTTCGCAGTATCCAAGGAATACTAAGCTAACCAACCTTCTCGCTTCGAAGCAATTACAAGGAGAGACTGTCCACAGCCTCTGCCAATTGACATTGCCTTCAAGTCCTTCTTGAACATCGCTGGCCAATTCTTCTTTAGATTCCACTCCATTGTCTTCACCTGCCAATCAGAAATCTAGCAAACTTCAAAAAATCAACTTGCAACAATCAAGTCAACTGCTCATTAGGTCACAAAAGAACACTAGGAGCCGAACCTGAGAAGCCAGTGATTTATCGAACTAAAGCTGAAACAGGAGGAAGACACACTGTGGTCCTTCGCTGGTCTCCATAGCTAAAGCTCCATGAGCAATTGAAAACGCAACATTAGCACTAGAACAAATCGCAAGTATGCGAGCTGAAAGAGGGCTTGTGAAGGATAGAGCTCAAAGCTAAAGGAACGCTCGAGCCAATTGAAGAGTGAGAGGATGAGGAAAGTCCACTTGAATCCTAGAGTAACATGTGGGAGAGAAAATAAGGAAGATAGAGAGACTTGATCATAGGAGTGGAGGCGGACATTTTCAGCTCTGCGAAGCTTCTGTTAAACATAAGCAGGGCAATGTGGGATGACAACATGCAAACAACCTTTTACCATTCCAAGTATGCATTGAGCTCCTAATCCTTCTATGATTTCGATTTATTTTAGAAGTTCCTTGCAAAAGCTCTCTCAGATATTTCAGCATTTTCATCAACCAGTGAAAAAATAACCGAATCCTGCTAGTGAGTCAGATGAAATCAATCCAGCAACTAACATCAACGAACTAGTAATAATACTCTAAAGTTTACAAATCTTTGTTTGTCAAACTCAATATTCCTTTTGAGCTCTTTGGATCCAACTAATGGAGCATCTAACATCATCACCCACATAAGCTTTGATCAAATTAACATAGTGAATTCAACTCAAGTTGCTTGCTTTTGTGGGACATAGTATGATTCTTTTCCTTATCATTACATGATATTCATGCATTAGAATTAATGCAAGGCAATTTTCAAATGGCGTATAGGATATCGAAAAGTTTCCTCAGGAAACTAATACAGATGCCTCTTGTCTTTTACTTTTTAGCAAGTAAATGAACTAACAAGAGCTTATGTACAATATAAGGAATTTATTTTACAGTACAAACGATTATGTCAAAAGACATTGTAGTAATGTCTTGCTTAGCTCAAAAGTTCAAGTATATGACAGATAGCTTTACCAACTCTACAAACATCAAGATGCATTCTCTCGGATAATCCATTATTAGCCTTGGAGTAGGTATATTCTGAATTCAAGGATCCATAGTCAATAAAATTCGAATTGTAATTTTCTAGATCGATCCAAATAATTCACAATGCTTTTGTTTTTGCTCTGTTTATTAATTCACTCACAGCCACACCACTAGAAGAAGAGCTTGTTCTTGCATTTAGCATTTCTAAACTGATACGGTTACTTTAATCAGCCAATGTAGACAGTTCTGTGAAATAAAATGTGTGGAACTCAATGGTTGATGCCAAGGGATGCCCTGTCAATATGCTCCATTTGCACCGTTAATTAACTCTTAAGCATAACTTAGAAACATGCAGTCATGAGCTACATGGTAATGGCAAAGCAAACTAAAACCTCAATTAGGAGGACCGCCCTATAGGGTCCTTCAATTTTCATTTCTCGACCTTCATAATGACCTTTGGCATGCTATTAGATACCTGTATACATCAGTTTTTATGCACTACTTCCAGCTTTCCCAGAATCAATCAAATGTTGAGAATCTCTATTTTCTGCATAGGATGAAGGATCTTACCCGAAAACTAATGACAAATGATGCACTTAGAAAGCCTTTTTCATCTATTTCCCTTACTGGCATGATAAGCAAAATCTTGTTGCCAAAGCACACAACAATTTCCATGGATATCTCCCATCAATTCCTTGAATTCAAGTAAGGAGACAATGATGACACTATCAGCTAGGATATAATATTGAGAAGATCATCAATTTTGAAAGATATTGGGCGTCGGAAATACAAATGAAAATTGGATAGTAGATCTCAAAATAACAAAGGTAACTTACCTGCTCTATGTACCTTTGATAGTAAATGGGGATTGCTTCCATTATATTGACTCATCCGAGTCATCCGTATCGTCTCATTCATAATCTGATTCATAGTCTGATTCATAGTCTGGTTCATCACTTTTTGATCGATAAATCTGAGTTTCAGGTAATTCTGAAATTATTTTGAGTAACTCGCATCCGATGATATTCAATTCCTGCAACTTTAACCTATCAAGGCCTTGAATTTCGGCAAAGTTTACGCATCCTCTAGCTTGTAATTTCTTCAACCTCCGGGATTTTGGAAGGTCTAGCCTTTCCATTGAAGTGCACCCAGAGATATCTAGCATTTCCAAATACTCCAACCTATCAAGGCCTTCAATTTCGGCTAAGTTTTTGCAATATGTAGCTGTGAATTCATTCAGCCTCCCGGATTTTGGAAGGTCTAGCCTTTTCATTGAAGTGCACATTTCAATAACTAGCCTTTCCAAATACTCTAAACTATCAAGGCCTTGAATTTCGGCTAATTCGTGGCATGTCTTAATAGTCAATTTCTTCAGACCCTCGAGTTTTGGAAGGTCCACCTGTTTGATTGAATCCCAGCTTGTGATAGTCAAGCTTTCCAAATATATCAATTTCTGGAATTGTTTTGAGTGACTTGCATTCAATGATATTCAATTCCTGCAACGTTAACCTATTAAGGCCTTCAATTTGGGCTAATCTGTCGCATCCTATGACTTGTAATTTCTCCAGCCTCCCGGATTTTGGAAGGTCTAGCCTTTCCATTGAAGTGCACCCAGAGATATCTAGCCTTTCCAAATACTCCAACCTATCAAGGCCTTCAATTTCGGCTAAGTTTACGCATCCTCTAGCTTCTAATTTCTTCAGCCTCCCAAATTTTGGAAGGACTAGCCTTTTCATTGAAGTGCACCCAAAGATATCTAGCATTTCCAAATACTCCAACCTATCAAGGCCTTGAATTTCAGCTAATTCGTGGAATGTCTTAATAGTCAATTGCTTCAGACCCTCGAGTTTTGGAAGGTCCACCTGTTTGATTGAATCGCAGCCTGTGATATCCAAACTTTCCAAATATATCAATTCTGGAATTGTTTTGAGTGACTTGCATCGGATGATATTCAGTTCCAGAAACATTAACCTATCAAGGCCTTCAATTTCGGCTAATCCGTCGCATCCTGTGACTCATAATTTCTTCAGCCTCCCGGATTTTGGAAGGTCTAGCCTTTCCATTGAAGTGCACGGTTCGATAGCTAGCCTTTCCAAATACTCCAACCTATCAAGGCCTTCAATTTCGGCTAAGTTTACGCATCCTTCAGCTTCTAATTCCTTCAGCCTCCCAAATTTTGGAAAGTCTAGCCTTTCAATTGAAGCGCAATCTTCAATATCTAGCCTTTCTAAATACTCCAAGCTATCAAGGCCTTGAATTTTGACTAAGTTTACACATCCTTTAGCATGTAATTCCTTCAGCCTCACGGATTTTGGAAGGTCTAGCCTTCCAATTGAAGTGCACCCAAAGATATTTAGACTTCCCAAATACTCCAAACTATCGAGGCCTTGGATTTCGGCTAAGTTTTTGCGACCTTCAAACTCTAATTCCTTCACCCTTCCAAATTTTGGAAGGTCTAGCCTTTCCAGTGAAGTGCACCCTTCGATATCTAGCCTTTCCAAATACTCCAACCTATCAAGGCCTTGAATTTCAACCAAGTTTGTGCAGTCTATAGCTTGTAATTTCTTCAGCCTCCCGAATTTTGGAAGGTCTAGCCTTTTCATGGAAGTGCACCCAAAGATATCTAGCCTTTCCAAATACTCCAACCTATCAAGGCCTTGAAATTCAGCTAATTCGTGGCATGTGTCAATAGTCAATTTCTTCAGACCCTCGAGTTTTGGAAGGTCCACTTGTTTGATTGAATTGCAGTCTGTGATATCCAAGCTTTCCAAATATATCAATTTTGGAATTGTTTTGAGTGATTTGCATCTGATGATATTCAGTTCCTGCAATGTTAACCTATCAAGGCCTTCAATTTTGGCTAATCCATCGCATCCTGTGACTTGTAATTTCTTCAGCCTCCCGGATTTTGGAAGGTCTAGCCTTTCCATTGAAGTGCACAGTTCGATAGCTAGCCTTTCCAAATACTCCAACCTATCAAGGCCTTCAATTTCGGCTAAGTTTATGCATCCTCTAGCTTCTAATTCCTGCAGCCTCCCAAATTTTGGAAAGTCTAGTCTTTCAATTGAAACGCAATCTTTGATATCTAGCCTTTCTAAATACTCCAAGCTATCAAGGCCTTGAATTTTGGCTAAGTTTACACATCCTTTAGCTTGTAATTCCTTCAGCCTCACGGATTTTGGAAGGTCTAGCCTTCCAATTGAAGTGCACCCAAAGATATTTAGACTTTCAAAATATTCCAAACTATCGAGGCCTTGGATTTCGGCTAAGTTTTTGCAGCATTCAACCTCTAATTCCTTTAGCCTTCCGAATTTTGGAAGGTCTAGCCTTTCCATTGAAGTGCACCATTTGATATCTAAACTTTCCAAATACTCCGACCTATCAAGGCCTTCAATTTCGGCTAAGTTTTTGCACATTTCAATTTTTAATATCTTCAGCCTCCCAGATTTTGGAAGATCTAGCCTTTTTATTGAAGTGCACCCATGGATATCTAGCCATTCGAAATACTCCAACCTATCAAGGCCTTGAATTTCGGCTAATTCGCGGCATGTGTGAATAGTCAATTTCTTCAGACGCTCGAGTTTTGGAAGGTCCACCTGTTTGATTGAATTGTTGTATGAGATTTTCAAGCTTTCCAAATATATCAATTTGTTAAGAGCTCGAACTTCAAGTAGATTCTTGCAACCGTAGACCTTTAATGTCCTTAGATGGACAAACTGTGAAATGTCCAGCATTTCGATAATCCCACAATGAGCGACTTCCAAGAGATCCAACCTGAAGGGCGTGTTTAGGGATTGTGGTGATTCTGATTCTTCAATGTCCGTCGGATGGGAGCATTCTGAACTCTTTAATTGCGTTGATGGAAGCTCCTGGATGCACTAGAGAAACTCGCAATAGAATACTCGTAGTTCCTTAAGATGGGCTATGTGGGAAAGCGAAAGCAATTTGCGACTTCGACAGGTGACACCCAAATATGTTAAGTCGGAAGGAAGGTTCGGCAGCGATTGGAGCTTGTAGCAGCCAATAAAATCAAGGCGTCAAAGGGAAGAAAGGTTACACATGCTTTCTACCATTATCCCTTTCAAATTTTTGCAATCATGAGCATGTAACTCTCGGAGCTTTCTCAGGCTCCCAATACCATTGGGTAATTCTTCTATACCACTCCAAGAAATATCTAGAATCTCTAGATTCTCCAAAGACCCTATGCTATTTGGTAATGCAGAAAGGGATGTAGTACCGAATAGATCGAGTAGCTGCAGTGCTTTTAATTTACCTATTTCTGCTGGAAGCTCCCTAAGGCAAAAACGAGGAACAGGGAGTTCGGCGCCTGCGTTGGCACCTACCACGAGATGAAAAGCGCGAGACGAGCCCAACTCCAAGTGAAGAAGGCCCTCCTGTCTTCAATGGAAGCGTCGATTCGCTTCAGTCTCTCACACCTACTGAGGATGAGAACCTCTAACTTCTCAAAAGCTGAGAGGAAGTCAATATTTTCCAAGGAATCACAACATGAAAGGTCTAGATATTTAAGCTTCTTTGCCATCTAAAAAAAAAAAAGAAAAAACAATAATGATTGTCGATGGGTGAGTGTAGAGTCATTATGATTCAAAAGAAAGCATAAAACGAGAGGAAAAAAAAGACTTTTTAACTCTTACCTTGAAAAAACTCCATCCTCGCCATTTCTCATTTATCTCGCTTCCTTGCAATTCGAGTACAGCTAATTCCTTTACATCAAAATTGTTTACTTCAAAACTTGCCGGACATTTTCGCCATCTAAGGCATTTTAACCCCTTCATTAAGTCCTTAAAATCTCCACTAAGATGTGCATTTATCATGTGAAGATATCTTAGATTTGTCAAGTTCTTAAATTGTTTTTCTGTGTAAATGTCACCATCTCCCTCATCCTTTTTAAGGCGTGATATAAGCGAAAATATTTCTTCTGTGCTGCCTTCACTCAGATTAATTGCCTCAATCTTGTCCGTTCCCTGTAAGCAAGAATCAATGTTCATTAGTACAATTATAAAGTCATCGAATATCATTTGTTCATAATGCTATCGATGTGTATTAATGTGTTCAAGAGACCAGCAATGTGAAGACATGATTTTCTTTTTATGCCAATAAACTACAATTATAAAGGCTCACAGTGAAGGATGTGGACTTCCATTTCGAAATTTGGCCATACGCATCCGGATCTTAAAAAGAATTATGATGTAATGGCTTGTGTAGAGTAAAAACTTCAACACTTGTAATCTTCTTCTTTCTGGTACTATTAGCTTCATTACCATACTAGTTGAGACATGCGTGCATGCACGGAATTTAATGGAATTGCAATGTGCAAAATTAGTTTATTTGATCAATTTTAACAGAAATATATATTTTTTCTCTGTAGATTTCATATCAATTTTGTGTAAGTTACTCAACTGTGCTACTTACGATTAGGTGAAAAAAATGACATATACTCTTGTTTTTCATTGAAGTAATAACTAATTGCAAGAAACTGAATATTGTGATAATAGTTATATTAATATATTATGTACTTATTATTTTACTAGTAGTAACTTGAAATATTCTTAATTAATTATTTTCTAATCATAAATAAATTATTAGTTAGATTAATAATCTCTAAAACTTATTATTTCATCATAGGTTTTAGTTGAAGTATATATTACAATTTGATATAATCATAATCATAAATAAATGAGTTACTCGAGTATAATAAATATAATAAACATACCGTAATAACTTTGATATATATTAAAAAAAATTAACTGTGGAAATTGCAAAGCATTTTTTGAAACGTGAAAATTGAAGCTACTCCTTGGCTACAAGCCTACATGGAATAGCGTTTCCTTAGCCTTCCAGGAATTGCACAAAATAAAGGAATAATTGCTTCCTCGGAATAGATTGGAAATAAAATATTTATTTCTGAGAACCAAATGTGCCGTATGCTTTCACAACCAAAAAAAAAAAAAAAATCACTTATGCATAAGAAGTCAATAAGTAATACAGAAAACTCGTGGATTTCCACATGTCAGTTGTTCCGAACCAGAAATTTTGTTATTGTGATTCCCAATGTTGTGCAAGATTTCATGGATACTCATAGATGAACGACATAATAATTTGGGAAGGAATTAGATCTCAACACCTAAAAGGAATCCAAGAGAAGAGTAACTATATAATATATATATATATATATATATATTAAAAAAAAAAAAAACACGCACAAACACACACACAACAACAAAAGGAAGAAATCTTCAACGTAAGTAATCTACTCACATTAGTCATTTCCCCCATGAACTTCCCTCTCAAAATATCAAGATACCCTATCCTTTGTACCGTCCAAATCTAAAAAATAAGCCCAACCTTTTGTACCGGCAACAAAAGTAACAAAACCTTTCAGACGTCTATAAAGCCCAACCTTCAATATCTACGACAAAAATAATATAACCTTTCAAATGTAATAAAAATAGCCCAACTATTTAATCGTAGAACAAAACTTACACCTATTACAAATTTCATTCATTATCATCGTTAAATCGCCATTGATACCCTACATTGCTCACTGTGCTAAAGTATACAGTGAGCGATGTCAACCCACACCAATAAAAATGAGTTGTTTTATTTTATAATCTTGTTAACAAACTTTGTTTATAATCTTTCTTATAACATTGTTGGCTTTTGTAAAGAAAGAAGTCATTTGTGGTCATGGTTAACGTGGTTCATTGGGCATGTTCGCACAATAAGCTCCGTAGGATGACGCGGGGCAATATTAAGTGAGAATAGGCAGAATTGATGGCCGGTGAGTAAAAGGATGAGTTTGAAAGGTAATGTTTTTTTCAATTCATATGCAAAAGGATGGGCTTCCTTTTATGATGGTACCATGGATGAAGAAATAATTGGAGTCGTGCAAAATTACTGAAATAATTATATAAAAATGTACCTTTTTAGTTGTAATATTTAGCAATACCATTTCATTTGTATATAAAATATACATCATATTCATTTTTATTTTAGTTAGTTTAGTTTATTTAATCATGTAGTACGAAAGACATAATAAATAGACATTGGTTTTGAATTTGTTAATATTGAATTGGCTCTTGAGATTATACATCGGTCCCACGTTGAGATTGCAAATAAGTGCTAGTCCTTTTAGCAACAACTTGAATCAAACCAAATGATGGATTAAAAGTAGGAGCGTCAAAATTATGATTAATTTCACAAATTAAAATACACTCAAATACTTAATTATAAAAAAAAATAGAAGTTTAGAGTATTTATTCTTGGACTCTTTATGTAGAAAAAGTAAAACATTTCTCTTTTTTATGGTCATTGCATACGCTTGATGTTATATATACACACATATACTCACTCATCTGTATTATATATAAAAGGAATTTATGTTCCTATCTTATTCGGCAAGTTTTAAATCAGTCCTTATCCTATGAATATTGGTAAATGGGATTCCTAACGTAATATCACATAAAATGAGTATCCCTTCCATTCTCCATTATGCAATAATGACTATATTTCATGAGAAATGTGGGCATCGTTAGTCCTATTATGTTAATTTTAATATCTAGAGATTATAATTCTATGACTTATATATCCTGAGTACTTATGGTTTACAGTAGCATAGTCAAGTTATTTACTGCGTATGTTGAAAACATAAATGAAGCAATTATAGAAATTCAAGATCTTTCCGATATAGAATACCCCTGTCAAGTATCTAAAATATTCGAAAATATCTCATCCTTGGAGATAATTTCGTGATATACACTTTAAGAAAAATCTCAAATAACACTACAATACTTACTAAGAGAAAGCAACCTCCCTACTTTCTAATCTCTTCAATGAAACATTTGAGGGCAATAATAGTAGAAGGTTCTCTGTTCACTAGAGCAAGCAAAGAGTAGAGGACCAACATTACTCTAACAATAGAACATGGACTAAGTGAGTAAAAGAAACAAAACGGTTACCTTATTGTCCTTTAGCACTTTCAGAGCTTCCTTGGAGTCCCATAACCTACTACGATACTGAGGTTGCCGCTGGTTTTCCTTACGAACTATTTCCCTACCAAGATCTCTCAATTGATCATGCATTCTGAGCTCATGATCATTTACAACTTTTATTAATGACATGAATCTCAATGCTTCAATTCCTTCTCCTGGGAAAAAGTCACAGGCCTCCCACATGTACGATGCAATTCTCTTGTCGGTGCCAATAAAAAAACAAGCAATATCCAAAAATATTTGTTTTTGTTCATCATCTAATGAGTCATAGCTTATTCTTAACCTTTCTTGCACTTTCATATTAGGGATATTTTTTAACTTACTTATTATGTTTCTCCATTGTGTTGGCTCTTCCCCACACAATAATGAACCAAAAACCTCAATGGATAAGGGAAGCCCTTCAGTGATGGATACAACTTCTCGAGTGAGGTCCTTAAATTCCTCAGGAGGAGAGTCCATTCGAAATGCATGTTTGCTAAATAGAATTAAAGATTGATCATTATCCATTTCCTTATGGTCATTGTGACATCCTGAAATTCGACCCCATTTCGATAAAGTGAAATGTGCATATCGTCGGCGTGCCTATGATCCTTTTTCTCTGAGCTGATCACTCACGAGTTAACTAACCTATTGGGTGAAGCCGTTAAGGGATATAACCGCGGTAAAATCCCTAAAAGCTACCTAATTGGTTGGATTGGACTAAAATCGCGTCCGGTCGATTTTAATCATGAAATTTAATTCGGTTTTGGGAATCGAATATTCGGACGTGTCACAATTCATTTTTAGGACCGTCTCATCGTCTATCAATTTATTGCCGAGTCCGAAATTTCAAGAAAGAAATTATCGGAGGAAAAATCGAAGACCGGAAGAAAATAAAAAGGGAATGAGAAAAGGAAAATAATAGAAATAAGAAAATTGGATTTTCTTATTAAAGTATTATTTTCTTTCCCTTTTTCTTTTCTCCTTTTCTCTCTTTTTCTCTCTCTCCTCTCTCCTCTCCCCTCTCTCTTCGTGTGGACAGACTCCCCACCGAACACTCCCCCTTGCCAATTTTAAATTGGCTTCTCTCTCTCTCTCTTTTTCACTTTTGACTGGTCAAAATCCTATCTCCTCCCTTCTTCTTATCTCTTTCCTTTCTTCTTCTCTCTCCTCTCTCTTCTCTCTTTTTTCCCCCATGTGACCAAGCCCTTCTTCTCCTTCTTTCTTCTTCGCGGAAGCATCGAACCAGAAGCTGAAGAAGATCGGAAGCAGCGGCCAGCCGCCCATCGCCGCCGCACCGAAGCCGAACCGCCCGTGCGCCCGCCGCTCGCCGCCGTGCACCGCCAGCTCTGTTCCCTCGCACCAGGCGACCTCCTCGAACGAACCAGCCTTTGTTCAGCTCGGTTCCGCCCTGACCAGCCACCGTCCGGCCACCTCCGGCCACCGCCCAGCTCCGCTCGACCTCTCCGGCGTTCCCCTTGCCCTCCGCCGGCCTTGCTCCGCCATCCCAGCCACCGGAGCAGCCTCGTTTGGCCATGAACAGCAGCTGGACAAATGGGTTTCCAGCACTGTTCAAGGCCGTTTTGGGCCGTTTCCGGGCCCCGAACCCGAGGCCCGCTTTGGAGTTTGTCGTTCCTCGCGTCGCCGCCATCGGATTGATCCGATTTGCGCGCGATTTGGTGAGTAATCTCACTAATCCAGGATTAGTGGCTAATTATGCTTAAAGTTCGTTTAGATTTAATTAATTATGTTTAGGTTGTTAGATTAGATTAAATTAGCAATTATTAGCCAATTGTGATGCGAATTAGATAAATTGAATGTGTAATTAGCAAGTAGACGTGGTCTACTAATTATTGGAAGTGCCTCGGGATTTTTCCCGACCCTTAGTGGCCTCCAATTAGGCTTTCCGGGCCTAAGTGGATTTTTTTGTATTTAAATATTAATTTTCGGAATTAAATTAAATAATTATTTATTTTCCGAAAATTCAAGGGAGATGGTTCGGAACCGGAATATTATGCGGATGACTGTGGTGAAGTCCGTTTATTTAATCGGGCTTTAACTTGAGCTAAATGAGATTTTTAATATTAATTATTTAATATTCGAAATTAATTATTATTTATTTATTTTCCGAAAATTCAACTGAGATGGTCTGGAACCGGAAAATTATGCTGATGACCGTGGTGAAGTCCGTTTATGTAATCGGGCTTTATTTTGAGCTAAATTGAATTTTTAATAATAATTATTTAATTTTCCAAATTAATAAATAAATAAATTATTTTTCGGAAATTAAGATTTTGATGGCCGACAACCGAAATCTCGTGCTGATCGTCGTGGCGCAGTTTGTTTATTTATTTGAGCTCCACGTTGTATGGAATTGAATAAATTGTGATAAATTAGGGATTTACCCTAATTTGATTGGAATTGATTGAGATTGAATTGGCCAAGTGTGTTATTTAGCATTTATAATGCTTTGTTGAGTTGATTTAATTAATTGATTGAGAAATCGTTGGGTATTGGTTTTCACCTAAAAGGAAGCACGTGGGCTCGGTGAAATGGGAATATCACCCGGAAAATGCACGTGAGTTTAGTGGTTGATTATATTGAATTGTTTATGTTGGTTCTGTGATCAGTGTATCACCTTGGCGAAAAAGATGCCCGAGAGCATATTGAATTGTTTGTGTTGGCTCTGTGATCAGTGTATCACCTTGGCGAAAAAGACGCTCGAGAGCATATTGAATTGTTTATGTTGGCTCTGTGATCAGCATATCACCTTGGCAAAAAAGACGCCCGAGAGCATATTGAATTGTTTATGTTGGCTCTGTGATCAGTGTATCACCTTGGCGAAAAAGACGCCCGAGAGCATATTGAATTGTTTACGTTGGCTCTGTGATCAGTGTATCACCTTGGCGAAAAAGACGCCCGAGAGCATATTGAATTGTTTACGTTGGCTCTGTGATCAGTGTATCACCTTGGCGAAAAAGACGCCCGAGAGCATAATAAAGTGTTCACTGTACGTCACCTTGGCGAATCGACGCCCGAGAGCATTGATGGAGCTCTGTGACTAAGTGCAGGCATCTAAAAGGGCACGTGGCTCGGTGGCTTGATGTATCACCTTGGCGAAGAGGTCGCCTTAGAGAATGCACGTGGGCCCAAGGTTCGAGGCACGTGACTCGGAGACTTGGAATGTCGTCCTAGAGAATGCACGTGGCCTCGCTTTTAGATACTCCTCAGTGGGGATTGAATTGTATGACATGTAATCGACTAGTTCGATTTGTTTGAAGCGAATGGCTGTTTATTGTGAATTGTACTGACTTGCAGGTGAGATCTGAGGCCAAGGTAAGTCCTCTGCCTTGTGCGTGTTTAGGCAGCCTGTAGTATAATAGTTTACTAATCGGGCTTAGTGGGGTAGAACTCGCTGAGACGTAGTCTCATCCCAGTTTGGGGAAAACCATTTCAGGACCTGATAAGGAGCTGAGGAGGAGAAGTCTGGGAAGGAGATCTTGGAGGTGAAACTTGAAGGGAAGGATTTTGAAAGAAGAAGATAATACCGAGATGGGCCTTGAGTATGGCCTGGATGGATTGAGATCCTATCTTCTTTTAATATCTCCATTTTGATGTGAATAGTTATGAAGTGATTTGTGTTTTGTATAAAAGTTTGGTTATAAATTTCAATATGAAAAATATGGCCCTGCTTTTCTATCCCATCGTTTTATTGTCTGGGGATTTTAACTGCTTCCGCATGTGCTTAATAAATGAAAGGGTCGGCGATACTAGTCTTGGGATATCGCATTATAAAATCGACCAAGGTAGAAGGATGTGTGCGTGCCCGAGGATCGGGGCGTGACAGTCATGGTCATAGTCCACCCCAAATTTTTCAAGAATACTCTTATTTCTAGTGGTAATAATGATCCTACTTCCCGAAGAAAACCAATCATGATATCTAGCCAAATGCTCCAACTGAACAACATTGTCCACATCATCAAGAAGAAGGAGGACCTTTTTACCTTTAAACTTGGAGGAGATGAACCAAGTCCCCTCATCCTCATTACGAACTTCATTTTCTACATTCAATAGATCATTGATTAATTGCTTTTGTAAGTGAGGAACGCCATACTTCCATGATTCTCTTATATTAGCAATGAAACTACGATGCTCAAATTGATTGGAGAGCTTGTTGTAGATGGCTTTAGCAAGAGTAGTCTTACCAATGCCTCCCATTCCATGGATGCCAACAAATAAGGTGGCATGAGATTTATTATCCATAAATTCCATAACCTCCTTCACTTGACTATCAATTCCAACCAAATTCTCAGTAATACTCAATTCGAACTTTTTCTTCAATTCACTCAACGCTTTTCGGACAACCGATTTCACCAACTCTGCTTCATATCTATCAAACATGACAAGAGTTCAAATATGTGGCAACAATAATTTTATATTTTTATCTATTGGGAACGCAATAAATTTGGGGATAGATTGAAAACTTTAAAAATTGTTGTAGTCATACCTCCATATATTATCATTTATGCTAAGTCTAAAGTGGGAAATGGTAGTGGGTGCTTCACATGGCATGCCCCATTCCACTATTACTCCGACATAATTTATCAACCCAGGAAAAACTTGAGGGTATCACTTACGAATCTTAAATAGTTGTATATATTATGGATTTGAACCAAATTTTAAACTGGTTTATTATTAAAGATATTAGGGATGACATGGACGTGACTTTGAAAATTCTCTAGAGAGTTTGAATGAGCGAAAATCCAGTAAGCCAACCCCATATGAGAGTTAGCCATCAATCAATAAACAATCCATAACTTTTGATGGAGGATGATTTCAGGTCCCATAATACCAATCCGAAAAGTCGTTCAGATTGTGATATTGTGAACTGTCTGAATGCAATTGAAGTGATTTTTTTTTTCTTTCTGCAATTCTACGGGCATGTAACTTTCTACTCTTGTTGTGAATTTAGTATCACTCAAGATTGGTGCTCTTATCAGGTTTCATTGCCTCTAGGGATGATTACAGGTTGTATTTATTTTCCTTTTGAGTATATATGTTCTATGATTTAAATTGATCTAATATTTAGTTTACAGGGAAGTAAAAGATTACTTTTTACCGAAAATAAGAACATTGTATATGCAGGTGCATGAGATAGAAATTACTTGCTGAAGATAGGAAATGCATCGAAAAGTATGTAAACAGACATAATAAAAATAATAATTTTTTTTACCATCATCTTATATAACCAATGAAACATTTCTTTTGTAAAATGATTGTAATAGCAACTAATCAGCGATATCAATGATTTAATAAATGTACCTTGGGAAGATAAAGAATTATGGCAAGGCTTGGACGCTATGTGTTATGAGCTTTGAATAAAAATCACTAATAAGTTGTACTTTTAATTTCAAATAAAATGTAATTAGAAAAGTTTGTGCTGAAGATTAATATAACGTACACTATAAACATTGAAAATAAAAATGGCACAATGTTACAAAATCTTTGGATATAAGAATAAAAACTCAAAAAATCTTATTTCCAAGCGAATGGAATCATAACAATAAAATTTATAACTAGATTGGTCAACATCATTAAAGTATAATACTAAAAAAAAAAAGAATAGCTTACAGAAGTCACGCATCGCAGGATCTAACTTTTGTTTTATATATTAAAAAAAAGAACGAAAATGAAGCTAGTGAGAATCAAAACAATTAGTAAACATCCACACATTTTTAAAGGAAGTACACAATGTTTTGGTGAAAAATTTTACCATCATCGAGTGCTTTCTTCCATTTCCCCAAAATCGTTGGGTCAAAAGAAGACCTCTCACGCAAACACCTCTCGCGCTCACGAAATGCATCTCCAAATTTTCCAGTTTGATTTCGCACCTCAGTTGGTTTCACTTTATAGAATATAGGCAACACTATCTGCCCATTATTATTTTTGCACTCCACTATTTGAACCAGTTCATCCAGGCACCAACTGCTTGTGCCATACTTCTTGGAGAGAATGGGGATGAGGATCTTACTTTTTGTGATGGCTGCCAAAAGCTCTGATCTGATGTTTTTGCCTTGGGAAAGCTCATTATTGTCTCTGAAAACATCAATTCCAGCATTGCGGAGCCCATGATAGAGATGATCGGTGAAGCCTTTTCGAGTATCAGAGCCTCTAAAGCTCAAGAACACCTCATAGCAGTTTTCAGTTGACGTAATCAATGAACTAGATGCACCGTTATTACTTTCTATCGATCTAGATCCACCGGAATTAGTTTCCGTCGATGTAGTCATCAAACCAGATGCGCCAGTATCAACATCTTTTGCATTTCCATGCACACTAGCTTTCATCTTATTGAGAAAATAGAACGCAAGCCCGGGGAGAAGGATCAAATGCCACGAACTCGGCAAAGGAATGCCCAAAAATGTGATGGCGCATTTCGTCTTTGCTCTGATTCTGCCCTTGATTTTCGCTTTCAAGTCTGACGGAGGAAAAAGCTAGAATGCGTCTCAGAAAACAGGGAATGCCTTCTTGAAATGCCTTCTTGTTGCCCATTCTCTTGTAGTTTGATTTATATTGGAACCAGTTGCCAATAAGTCAAGCTTTGTCAGCCACGTGCTTAGAGTAGTTGCCTTCACGTGCCCGAAATCTCAATGCACGATAGAATCCAAAGACGACATGCACAGAACGGTGGATCTGTTGGAAAGATGAAAAGTCAAGAGAGACTTCGGACGAGACCTTGACATGGATTTGCGGGGGAAAATGAAAGAGATTCCTCCATTCCAATAATTTCCAGACAAGTGCTCAGTAACAGACAAAAACATGCCAAGCGTCAAGAGGACATGCTTAGTCCACCGCTTGCACGGTCGAACTTTCCTCTTTCTTTTGTTAATTTATTTTCCGTCAGAAAAGGCATTTTTTGTTAAATATATTTAAGCTCTCAATCACACTTAAGAATTTACTCCTTGTACTTTGAGCCTGTTAAATATTGTATAATCAAACCGATAAACCTCATTTTAATACTAAAATATTATATTATTAATGACAACTCATTCTAAAAAATTCTATTATCAACGCATGTCGAGAATCATAAAAAAATTATCAACATGCATATGTATATATTCACTGAGTACTGGAGTTGCTCTGGTTCTATCTTGATTTCTCCTTCAAATCTTGCAAATAAATCAAAATTCCTTTTTGCCTTTTCTTTTACTTTATCATATGTATTCTTCATTGATTTGATTTATCTAATCCAACTAACTGGCACGCGTCAATAATTCAAACTTGCCGAACTAAATATAAATTTGTAATTCATTAACCGGGACTACTAAACATGTATCTATGGTCGTTGCCTTCATGTGGTGGATGTTTTAATGGATAGGAAAAGTGAACTTTAAGGAAGCGTAGATACTACAAAAGTAGATAAATCAAAACTTTAGTGGAATTGCAACTTTTTGCTCTCTTTCGTTTCCTCACGCGTGCCCCGACAATTCTCTCTCTCTCTCTTCATTTTTTCTTTTTATCTCCTCTGTCCTTCTTTTTCTTTCTTTTCTTTTGTAGACCACTTTCTCAGTTTTTATTTATAAAAAGCTCTCTCTTTTGCTGACCATAAGCGTCTCTCTGTATCTCCTTTCTTTTTTTTTTTACCATGAAGAAAGGCTCCGTCCTTTTACTTTTTCGAGCTCTTTTGGCAATTATTGCATGCTGAAAAATCGCCCACCCCACTGGGCCGAGAATCCTCTACTTTTTCTATGCCGAGATTTTCCTGTCCTCTTTGGCCGTGAATTCCGGTCCCTGAATGTCGAGATTGCCCCATTGTCAAGATAGAAATTGCTCTCTCTTGACCACGTCCTCTCGACTCGAAATCCATTTGGAATTGGATATAAATTTAGGAAATTCTTTTTAAACAAAAAATTGGGGGCTGATGTAGCATTGGGTTTAAAATTAAGAATTTTTTGAGAAAAAAAACTTCAGGATAAAATTAAAACTGGATCTAAAATTTGCGCATCTTAAGATAACTAGGACTATAGAAAAATGAGGGAAGCAAAAGTCGAGGAGCTTCGTAGGGTTTTAGAATCCATGGCCAGATTTGTAATTAGATAACTTGTAATAATTTTCTTTCCCTCCTCTATTGATGCTGGGTCCCGCCGGTTGTTGCTTTTTGTCCAATTTTCTTTTTTTTGGGTCGAATCCATTTCTTATTTCAAACGAGTCGCTGGGCCCACTACTCTTCTCCCTAGTTAATATTGAAGTTACCAATCAATCATTTAATCAAATTTATTGATTTCACGATTTTTGATTAACCCAAAGACAAATCAACAAATCAAATTTTTCAATTTTTTTCCGGCCAATGTTTTTTGCATTGGTTTTGCTTAGCCATTGCAATCATCCTTAAGCACCTATATTTATATCGTTGAATATAGCTGAAACATTCAACCTTAGTTCATTTTAAATTAAATATAACTTTGTACAATACTTAAATATAAATGCATGCGATTCCTCTTGAATAACAAGGGGTAGCTATGTTAATAAAAATGTTAAATAGATTTTACTTGCCACCCAAAAAGTATATTATTCTTATTTAACAATTATCTATTACTCTTAGATAATGAGGCGTAGCCATCTTTTATAAATGTGTTAAATAGGTTTTACTCACCACTCAAGATATATCTAAGCATATCAATATTGTTATTTAACTTGGTTGGTGCAAGATGTGAAGCAATTTGTATGTTTAAAATAGTGAGCCCATCCATTTAGATACCATTTAATGCATTTTTTTTAATGTAGTTACTCGATAAAACAAAGCTCTTCAAACATTGAATCCACTCCACTTAAAAGATTTGCATCAAGAATTGAGTGAAATGTAAAAAATCCAATGCATTAATTACTTCATTTTACAATAAAAAGAAGCTTATTCTAATATCCGATTGTAACAATGCAAGCTAAAAGGATTATCACTGCTATTATATATTGACAATCCAAACTAAAAGGTCACTACTTGAAATGTAGTGTGTGAAAAAAGAAAAAGAAAAAGAGTGCTCGTGCATTTCACGATTAATTTTTTTTATATATATTATTAACTTACAATACTTTATAAGTGCTAAATTATCTCTTGAAATTCAAGAGCTTAACTGCCAACTCTAGCTCATCTTTATCTCCATTGAACATAGCTTCGAGGAATTTGAGAGCTCCATAGGTGAATCTTGACCATTGTAAGTAAAATCAACATCTCCGGATACCAGTCTAGACATACGAGGAACTCTTGGATGTCAAGTTATTGATTTCATGTAGTCAAATTTATTTATTTATTTCACAATTCCTTCATTAATACAAACCCTTTTTTTTTGTCATGAACCCAAAGCCAAATCAATAAATCAAAATTTACAATTTTTCTTGACAAATGCTTTTTCTTGGTTTAGTTTAGCGATTGCTTTAATATTTTGCCATTCTTCTTGACCTGGTCAAAAACTGGGCTTTAAAAGAAAAAGAAAAAGAGGTTGATATAAAGGGAAAAGGGAGAGCACGCATCCCAAACCACGACAGAAATGAAAAGAAAGGAAAAAGAAAAAGGAGAGATATAAAGGCAAAAAGGAGAACACGCACCACACCAGAAACGAAAGGAAAGGGAAAAGAAGAGGAAGAAAGGGAAAGGGAAAAAGAAAAAGAGAGTTTGGCGTACACATCATGGGACCTCGCCAAGATAGACGTATTTTTATTAGCAATACCTAATAAAGATTTAAGCCATTTAGTTATCTAATTGGAGCGATTTTTGGAATAAGAGCACAAATTAAAAACTTATGTGAAATTTGAATTATGAAATTCGATTTTGGAGTTGTTAGGCTTTGGGAGCACGGGCATTGTGGAGTTGTGGGGTTAGACAAGAGTAAATTTGATGTAAGATTTTTATTGGTGTGAAACTTTAGAGTTTTATGTGCAAGCTTTGCGTTGCATAGGATTTAACATATCGGACCAACCAAAATCATGAACAGTTTGGACCGAAGCGGTTGATTGGATTTGGTTCCTGGTTCTAAAAAAATGGAACCGGTGATTTTTGATCCGATTCACGGTTTCAAGGGGAATTGGACCAAACCAACTCTTTTTTTTATTATATATATAAACTCTAAAATAGTAACGATGTAGTATTTTTTTGAATTTTTGAACTTTTGAATTTTTTTGTTGAGCAATTTGTTCTATCGAATCCGACCAGTCGGTTGGTCCAGTTCCTGGTCCGAGGACCGTTTGGTCCAATCCTTAGTCTCAGATGGAATTAAGAACTAGATCGGGAACCAATCATTCTTAGGCTGCGCATGGTAATCTTCCCCAGCCCAAGAATTTCTATTCTTTTGTTCTCCGGAACAAAAAAAAAAGAATAGAAACCCGTTTGATAACGGCAAGTTAGTTTTTTGTTCCCGGGAACAAAAAGTTATCCCGTGAATGGTTTTGGAATAGAAATGAGAAGTAAAAAAAAGTTACTTCTTATTCCCAGGAATAAGTTTTAGAAATAAGTGAATTTTTATTTTATTTTATTTTTTATTTTATTTTATTCATCTCTTGTTGCTGCTGCCGACCACCGCCCAACGCCGCCGCCGGTCGTCGCCATCGGTCGTCGCTACCGGTCGCCGGCCGCTGCCACCAGTCGTCACTGGCGGCGGCTGCAGCGATCCGATAGCAAGAATAAAAAATGAATAAATATAAAAGAGAAATTGTTGCGTTACCAAATGCAATTCTATTCTTTTTCTATTCCAAGAGTAGAAATTTTATGTAGTTACCAAACGGGTTCTTTTACTTAGAAATTGTTCCCCGGAATATAAAAAGAAAAGAACTATTTCTGAAAAAAAAAAAAAAACTCTTCCCCAGTCGAGAAGTGTTGTCATGCGCAGCCTTAGTATTGTTGATAGCTTTGAAGTAATTCATTGACGCGTGTTGAAGAGTAAGTTTGGAGAGGATGGCCCATGAAAATAACTAGTTACTATCGATGGTGAATTTTGCAAAGTCTCCAACTTTGCATGCCCTTTTCTTTAAAGATAAAATGGTTTTTCTTACTCTAGTTCTAGCTTTGAACAGGACCTGGACATGTCCTTAAAAATGTCTTCTCCCTGAATTGGATATCCCTGGGAGACTCCCCCCAAGCCATTTAAAGGCAAGTGAGGGGGTAGGGACAAGGGATAAAATCCCCAAGGGCTCTCCCAGCCAACTCCTTTACGGAGTGGGAACCCCTCCTGAGTTCCGCAATGCCCTTCTCCTAGCATACTAGGCTGGATACAGGACAATGATAGCTTTGAAGTAATTCATTGACGCGTGTTGAAGAGTAAGCTTGGAGAGGATGGCCCATGAAAATAACTAGTTACTACCGATGGTGAATTTTGCAAAGTCTCCAACTTTGCATGCCCTTTTCTTTAAAGATAAAATTGTTTTTCTTACTCTAGTTCTAGCTTTGAACAAAAAGTTGTTCAACTTGAA
Source organism: Eucalyptus camaldulensis (assembly GCA_019915185.1). Classification (NCBI taxonomy): domain Eukaryota; kingdom Viridiplantae; phylum Streptophyta; class Magnoliopsida; order Myrtales; family Myrtaceae; genus Eucalyptus; species Eucalyptus camaldulensis. The sequence continues at coordinate 8,814,601 of JAHSVA010000013.1, read as the reverse complement.
AACAGTGCTGAACTTGATTTTGTTTTAGGTTTGAATTGAAATGATGAAGATATTTGTATACTAAAATGTCAATACTTGAATTTGTGGAGCGTAAAAAAGAAGAAGAGTTGTCGTGCATTTCATGAGTACTCTTTTTTATAGTATTAGTTCACAATACTTTGTAAGTGTTGAATTATCACACTAAATTCAAGAGCTTGACTGCATTCTTCTGCAAAGCTAATCAATTTAAGCTCGTAACTTAAGAGTACTTTGCCTAAAATGCATCTAACCTAATAGGCATAGAAGATGAAAGTAATATGTCAACCTATACATATTTAACACTCTAAGAGGAGAGTACCAGGTTTATTTATGACATTAACTTTAGAAACATCAACATATTCAACCTCTCAATATTTACAATTGTTGATCATTGGTTTGATGCAACAAAAGTTGACATCCAATAACAAAAAAAACACAATTTTAATGAGTTCAACACAATATTGTTTGGTAACCAAAAAGCAATGCCATGACTTTATGTTTTTAAATTTATCATATTGATATTTCATTATATGCCTGCAATTTAGTTCTATAAATGTTGATTTAAATTTGTATCTACATTGTACATTTTTTCACATTTGTTTTTATGACATTATATTGTGGGAATATTTGGCAAACATCTTGGCCTTCCAAGTAAATTGTCTTATGAAGTCTAGACCAAGGCTTTTGCAATGTCCTTGGCCCGGAGTAAACTTGTTGGAAAGGGGGAGATCTTCATAGGCTCTCTCAATCTTCATAGGACAAGGCAGAAACCCAATAGTCCGGAGTAAAGCAGAAAGTATGTGAGGCAGGCTATCCTCAAGCCTAACAACAAAAAGCTTTGGATAAGTGTGCTGTATTGAAGTGGCGGGTGTCATCTCTAAAGTGACCATCATAAGTGAAATCTAGCCTGGGAAATGGCATAAACATCTGAAACTTTCACAAGCATAACTTTTTTTTTTTTTTTTTGGGTCGGACACAAGCGTAACTTCACCTAGTATAGTTGCTTACTTAACCGACCTATTACTTTCTAGGGAATATTGATTTATTGCTAGTCTACCATCAAATCCATTTATTAAGAATGTTGTACGAGAAGCAAGAACAAGGAAAGAGGAATCATAAACTGAATATGATAGATCATACTCATAAATGTTTGATTTGAACAGATAAGATGTTTACAAATATTTGAGATTGGAAAGACATCAAACCCTATGAAGCACAAAAGCTCATCTTTATCTCCACCGCTAAGGATATTGAAACATTACTTTGAAGAATTTTAGAGCTCTACAAATGAATCTCGACCATTGTCGGTTAAACCAGCATCTCTGGGTACTAGTCCAAGCATGCAAAGAACCCTTGGAACTGGAGGGAAGAATCAAGCAATGCAATCTTCAAATGCCAAAGAGTTACTAGAAGCGTTCTATAAAACAAATGAATAATTATTTTCCAGTTGGAAAGTAAAAAAGATAAAAAATAATAATAAAATGAGATTAAAGCTAAGGAGCCAAACAAATCATCACGTTAAAGATGACAACAAACACATGCTTTCAAAAAATCTTCCATGAAACCCATACTAAAGTTGTTGGATTGTCACATAAGATTCTAAGTTTGAAAAGTATTTAAGAAAGCCAGACAAAAACAACAGCTTAAACTGCAAGCGAAAGGTGTAAGCCATAAGATACCAGTTATTAGTAATAAAGATCACAGAGTTGTATCGACTTTTAAGTTGAAAGATGCCACATACTCTATTCACTTGGGATCCTCCTCCTAGTTGAGACACACCAACTGCCATATGGGACTTCAAGCTTCTTAACAGTTTTCCATTCTGCTTAATATTTATAAAGGTTAGAAATGATTACACACCGCAGCGTGCCAAACTGTTGCTGCAAGCATATGCATATCAAACTAGCACACTGCATATCCATTGTTCCATAAAGACAGCTACTTTGGTAAGATAACATTCATTATGTACAAACAAACTCTTTTCTCAGAAAAATGTAATCCATGAAGCGGACGATTAGCAATAAACAAGTAGAAATCTCAAAGAAACAGAATTGCAGCAAGTTCTGCCAAGTTCTGAGCCATTCTACTTATGACCAAGCAGTTATAGCTTAATAGAAACATAACCAATTACTTACACACTTTTCCACCACAAGCATTATTGAAGCACATACGAATCATATCATTTAAGAGCCACCTAAATAATTACCTTCTTAATTTGACTGAACTGAACATATATTACAAATAATTGAAAGAAGCTATTAATTTTGATGAAAATAGGCATGTCACTGATGAATGCTTCTATATGACACTATCCACTTAGACCATAGATTCTCACAACAAGGTTGTCTCCAGCAAACATTATGCTTTAATTTGTCGTTGACAATTGAAATAGTTTAAATCAATGATGATGGCATTAGCAGTGAGGTGAAATGTTTTTGTCCTACACAAGAATGTGATTGAGCACATCAATCATGTTCAAGTCCTAAAGTATATAAACCTATTGAATAGTATATAAATTCTGTAAGATTGGTGATTAAAGTAATTCACTGCTGATTTCACCAATTAGATATGAGTCGATCAATTTCCCTGATTCATAATTTAACTCGTGCATCAAACATTGTAGTGTCAAAAACACTTCAAGGCTTTGGTGTAGGACAATGAGTCCCACAGTAAAGAATAAATATTTAGGCATCACACACCAAACTGCCTAAGCATGACACCTAGGGTTTTTTAAGCAAGGCACCAAAGAGGAATTGCATCACACAATCTGCAAAGCAAACACTTGCCAAGTTCAATAAATTATCAACTCTGTTTAAAAGTAAATATTAAAAATTAAAAATATATTTGTAGACTCTCTAAAAGTTCTACTCCTAGTAGAAATAGGAAATCTCTAAACAAGAAACATTATTGGAGTAAGATCCTCCTACTCAAACTTAAAAGGAAGGAGGAAACATCATAAAATCCTAATAATACTCAAATCCTAGTTGATAAATTTAGTGATTAAACTTCAAGAAGAATCCTGATCCTTGTTTGAGTTTCAAATTGAATCTTCACCAAAAAATTGGTAGTCACCTTGCATGATTTGTTGGCTGCATCAGGCTCTGTGGATGATTTGATTGTCTTATACTAAATTCTATGAATGGGAATCCAATTACAATACTATGTACACGATCTTTGTGTCCTTGTCAAATGGGTACTTATTTGATAAAAGAAAAATAAAACGTAGTAATATCTCATGTCTGGAAATAATAACATTAGTCGAATTTGAAGCATCTTTATCAATCGTAATTACCAAACAATAAAAATAATGCCATCCTTTACAATCAATATCTAGTAATTACATCTGTCATGGAATAACAATCTCAAAAATTATATCATTGTTTATGATTCCATTGGATGAAATTCACGATCCACAATCCATCGGTTTGATTTTTTGATTCATGACTCAAATTTCCACGTGACATCTAAGGGTGACCCTAAGAGGTTATCATGTCATATCAAAATTGGGGCTCCCTCCTTAATAGTCAACACAATAAATAAATGAATATTATTCCGAATTCAAAGTCCAAACCGTGAAACAAAAATTGACTCATGTAATCTAACTAAACAATAGTGCCAACTTGATTAACAATGTGACTAATCATGATCTGTTTATATTTAGTTCATTAAAATCTTTAATAATAGTCATACATGAATTTTGTTTCTTTTCAAACTTAATTGACATTGATGACGATATGCATATTGTACATATGCCATGTCGGTCATGTGGAATGGAATGACGCATTCAATTCAATCTAACTAATTAAACGACTTATTCATCTCTTGTAATTTGTTCACCTATTTAACAAAAGGGTCATGTTTGAACAGAGTTTTCCAACAATTTTTTTTGTTAAATCATACCTTGCTCATATTGACCTATCTAGCAATCCATTGTTAACTTGACATTGAAAGACATAACCGATAAAAGTGGATTGCTATCTCTATTAGCAGCTCAATTTTCACTGAGCAAGTTTGCTGTTTGCATTGCATCATGCAGATTTTGAGCAATTCAGAATCTTTCCCAAGAGAGATTGGAGAAGAACATGTTCTGATGACAAAGGATTGTCGCAGAAGGAATTTCTAGTTGAGCAGCAATGAGGTAACATTCAAATGACAATATAGAAAACTCACTTCGAGATCATGCAGTCAAACTGTATCATCTTCAAGTCCAACACAACAACATTGCCTTTAGGACACCAGCTTAATGATGCTATATATTTACTTGGAGTAGATCGGAAAGATTAAGAGAAGCCAGTATTGATGACACACATTGCAATGTGCAAAGAAAGTGATTCATTATTAACAGAAGAAGAGGAAAGATAGAGTACACACATTAAGCAACAAAATGTTAAACACAATTAGTGAAATGAGGCAAAACATCATAACTACACGAAATAACTAAGAGGTGCTCACTTGATATGAGATTTCTTTGGGCTATTAGGTCATCTAAAGCGAGAGAATCTATATCTTGTTGGCAAGCTCCAATCCAATATATAAATTAAAAAACAAATCTTGTTGCTCAACTATGGAACCTCAAGGTGGAGTAGATGCTCGAAAGCTTTCTCCAGGCGAAGATTACAAGTGTAGTAGTATTTACAACTTAGGATCTTAACAGAAACCATTCAGGTATTGGCTTAAGTACTATATTGCACTCAAAATGTTCTCCATATCTAGAAGACAATATGATGAGCGAAGCATTCAAATGTTTTTGAAGAAAAAATCTCCTCTCTAAAGTCTTCCGAGGAGAATAGACAGCAAGAACCCTCAAGGGAGAGGGTTCGAATCACCGCAGAATCGCCTGCATCTTACCCAGTGGCTGGGGTGGTGGGTCCTCCAGTTCGCCCCCAGGGTTTACTCCAGCCATTCGCGGTGTACAGGGCTTCCCTGGGTCATCAAAAAAAAAAAAAAAAGAACTACCAAGTTAGGCATCCTAATCCTAGGCTCTTATGAATTTGAATTACCAAAAGATTGTCGTATAGGATCTTAACATACTTAGATGCAGCTCCCCTTACCCTCCTAGTCTCTTTGCTTTCTCCAATCTCTCCCTCCGTCCCTCTCAACTAGATTGTCATACAAGTATGCAGCATAGCTTGAGATATATCAAATTCAGAAGTTAAAACTCCCACCAGCAAACTTGATTAATCAAAATGATGTGACGAAATACCCTTCTTTAATGAGAAGAAGATAAATAAAACTTCAAGTAATACAAAATGTGAGAAACTTTCCGCCTATAATATATATCAGTATACACTAAACCTCTCCTTATAGGGCAGTGCGGTCAGTAAAAGAATGCTCAACCAATAAAAGAAGGGGAGCAGCAGTAAAATTACATTGTGAGCGTCACCATCAGAAATTTAAGAAGATCTTTTTAGATGCCTGATGACATTTAGATGGTATTCTGCAAGGGCCAAACCTACGAACTCCAAGTGCGCATCTAGCATTTCTGCATCCGACACATCTAACCTATCTAGCATAAATGGCATCCCCCAATTCATGTCAATTATTTTCATGGACACTCTAACTAGTGTACAAAGAAGGGCAACAACCTGGTTGAGAAGTCGATAAGAATCCATTACGCTTATAAATAAAATCCCTTCATGCGACTGATACTAGCTTAAAATTTTTTACTCGAGACTAAGTCATCTCTAGATTTCTACTTGCGTCACCATCATTCACTCTCCGTTCCTGTGTAAAAGACCCACTCCTTGGTTCAACATCACATTCTCATTCAGACTTCCAAGCACTTTAAACATGTATATTCATCCAATTCTCTATCAAATGCAATTCAAGCTAGATTGGCACTTACAGTAGTTCTTATGGCGAAAAAGGAAGAGTAGCACATTTAGGAAAAGCTAAAGAAGTAGACCGAGATAACGCCAATGACTAAAAGGGCGCACATATATATATATATATATATATATATGTAAAGAACTTTCTCAAGTCGAAGCAATACCCAGGAGAGATTGTCACAGCCTCTGCCAATTGAAGCGATGAAGCACCCACACCATCGTGTCATCAGTGACCATCGCTACCAAATCCTTCTCCGAATTCTACTCCGCCATTTTCACCTGCCACTCGGAGGAAATCTAGCAAAAACCTCAGCAAACCCAGTCGGAAAACAATCAAATCTACCCGCCCGTTAGGAAGTCGCAAAAAGAACACCCGAATGAGAGCTGAACCTGAGAAGCCATAGCGGGTCGTCGGTGTTGGACGCAAATTGCACAACCCCAAGATCTCCATAACTAGAACAAGAACATGCATAATTGAGTAGAAAGATTAATGCACCTGTTTTGGGATCCATCGAACATAAAGCGGAAGCAGAAAAGGGATTACCCACTCATCAAGGGGATCCACTATTCTTAAAGCAGAAACGGAAACACAATGTTCCACGTGCAAGTCCTTTTCCTCTATTGTCTTCTGTATCACTGGCTCAATGAGGCAGCCCCCTCACGTGTAGCGTTAGGTAAACGCCCCTTAGGTGAGGATACATGTGAGAATTAGGGTTAGAGGAGAGACTTAAGCACTATTTATAGAGTTTCCAACCAGTTCCTCTCATTATGGACCAGGCTTAACTCGGCTCACACTAGCCGGCCCATATTAGACTAATTAAGAAATTTCTATCTCACCTTAGACCAAACCCCATAAAATGGTAAACGTTAAACGGTAAATTACAATATCAATTAATGTAGTCCACAATTAGAAGAACTTTTACATTCTCCCACTTGGACTATATTAATTGAAATCGTACTATATGTGCGCACATTGGTCTAGAGATAATTCTTAATAGTCAATCCTATCCCATAAAGTCTTAAACACCGAATCATGGCGGTAACTGCATGTATACACATAGAGCCTTCCATGGTCACGAATGTCCTCAACTTTATTGATATGGATTCAATATGGTAGTGTGGCAAATATATAACATTTCTCATAGAGAGATCCCATTTGTCAGTTAGCATTCTCTTACCTTAGGCGTCACAAAAACTTGTGCCACTAAAGAATGCTTTATGGTTCCAATGAACCCACATATGTCTTGTCCTTATGGTTAACCTTTCTTTATGTATCACAAGACATATGCACAAGGCTAATAACCAGATGCCCCTAGCCTTCACTCAAGGTTTATACAATCCCTTGAGATTTTATCAATATGTATTCAACATAATAACAATACATTCAAAAATATTTTATTGAATGCAAAAGTTGATACATATTAAACCGTTACAAAGTGTAATTGACACAGATGAAACATTTATCAGAGTAAAACCAAAATAGCTCCCACTAAACAACAGCATCTCATGATGCTCCTAGGCCCATGCTAATGATATGTCACTCAAATACACACGGGCGTAAGCCTTTAATAAGTGGATCTACAATCACATCATCTGTGAAAATATATTATATTAAAACGTCACCTTTCTGTACTGTTTGCTTTTGGTAAAAAATTTTGACCACCATATATTTAGACCCCTTGAGATCTCTGTGGTTAATAAAAATACTACAATTTTATTGTCTCAATACAATCGTATAGGTATATCCATAAAGTTAAAATGATCAACTCCTTCATGAGGTTCTGGAGCCTAATAGCCCAAGTAACAGCCTAAAAAAATGTCACTAACACTGCTTACATAGTAGAAGATGATATAGAACTTTATTTACTGCACTTCCTACTAACATAAATATGTATTATGTTATTGATCTCTTGTCATTATAACAGACAACAAAATTTACATCTAAATACCCTACTAACTGCAAGAATTAAACATGTCTGTAAATTAGCATATAATTTCTTGTCCTTTTAAGTACCTCAAAACCTTCTTGGCAGTAATCCACTGATCACGTCCTGAATTTGATTGATATCTGCCTAGAAGTCTCGTCACAAAGACAATATTTAGTCTAGTGCAAATTCGAGCATATATTATATTTTTAAGTGCACTAACACAAGGTACACCGTTTAATTAGATTTTCTCAATATTTAAATAAGGACAATGTGATAGATTCAGTCCATCACCCTTAACAACAGGAGCAATTCCTAGCTTGCAATAATGTATATTGAATATTTCCAATATACAATCAATAAATGTCTTCCGAGAAAATTTAATATAATATGGCAAAAACAATCTTTACAGACCTCAGTACAAAGGATATAAGATGTCTCAAGGTCACAACTTGTAAACAAAATATTATGTACATAAAGTATAAGAAAAAATAAATTTCCTCCTACTAACCTTGCAGTATATTGAATTACTTTGTTCCCAATTGAACAAAATAATAACACCATGAAACTTTAATAATATTGTCTAGAAACTTGCTTAAAACTATGAATAAGACTTTTTAGTCTACACACAAGTTTACTTGAAACATCTGTTGCAAAATCCTCAAATTGCATAATATAGATTGTGTATCCATTTGGCGTAACTCCATATCAAAATAAATTATTATTGTCACGTTAACTCTGAAAGAATCTTTAAAAATACTAGAAAGAAATATTTATTTCTTTACAATTAACTATCCACCCCTCTTTCATAACGATAACTTTAACTACCAATTTGGCTTTAAATTTCACAATCTTTCTTTGAAATTCATTTAGTTTTGTACGCCAATTTGCAACTAATGAACTTATGATCTTTAGGCAAGTAAGTTAGTTTCCAAACACTATGATATTTCATAGATTGTATACCGCATTTTATGGCATCTAATCACATACTTGATTAAGAATAAGAAACGACGTTTATAAATGTCATTACATCAACCATATAATGGATATTGTAATTATGCTCTTACAAATAGACTATATAGTCTGATGATATAACCGATCGTCTTTCCCTAACAAATCTCCTTAATAAAGCTACAACCACTTCATTCTGCACTTGAGAGGTTTAAGAAATTTCATTTTAAACTATATCAAGAATAGTACCTTGAAACTCAACAAGTTTAGTCTATGGTACAGGAGATTCCATAATTATCTGTATAGGTAAAGACAAAAACACAGTAACCTCCATCATACTATTATCTTTAATAGTCTGAGAGCAGTTATCCTCTAAAAAGATGTGTTCTAATTTCAATATCAGACAAAACATAATTTCAAGCAACTAAGGCTTCCATCATCTTATAGTAGTGTAGTCCGTAGACAAACCTCGTTTCAAGTGTTCTTGAATGGAATGCTTCATGAACAGTAAGCAAATTCTATTGCTCTTTTCCCAAGCAGCAAATCATATGTCCACTACTTAAAATTTGAAGCAGTAAAAACCTCAATAATAATGAAGTTATTAATTACAGAAAATGTGACTGAAAATCAAGCAATGTATATATTTAGCATCATTTGAGCACTATGTAACTTGACATATAAGTACACATCCAGAGAGTTACACGCATAATCATATAATCACATTTGGGTAGAATACATGACATGTAGTTGTACACTCTTCGCATGATAGCGGTTATGATAATATATTCCAATTCTTCGTGAATTCATCACATTTGGGCATATGAATCACTAGAATCAGTCACTCCTCCACCACACCATCATGTATCACTCCATGAACTAATACAGAATCACCTCCTTTGGGAGTATGACTATGCATTAGACCAGGAGACATCCCAATAATCATACAAGACCGAAATTTCTCAAACCCAATCAAGCATGCCACTTTAGCGGTCACTACTCAATTGAATCATTGAAATTCTCTCATACAAGCGATATAAACTTTACTTCTCACATACACCATATACATGTGATTTTAACTTTAGTGATATAGGCAGCATATCACAAAAATCACATATCATGCTAATTACATTGCTTTATTCATTAATAAAATCTATATATATATGTTAGTCAAACTTCAATGAGATCACTGATCATAGCAACACAAGAAACTTCTCATAATATAAAAGAAAGCATCTTTTGTGCACCCCGATTACTGATAACCAAAACAACATAAAAAGAATGCCGATCCAAAGGATTCCTCATATGTTAACATCAATAGCAATATAGAGCATCCAAATTGACAAGCTTAATAGCTGATCAACTATTAATTATGAGTTTTATAAGGCAAAACATGACTCCATGGCCAATAGCTGATTAATTAGCTAATTTTTATCATTACATCAACTAGTGGCCTATATTTTGAGTCAAAACACATAACCAAATATCTAAAATTTAACAGTAGATACTATTGCTCTGCGTAAATATTGTCATACTCCTTAACCATAAAAATATTCAACTTGATAGACATTAACAAGTGACCAGATGAGTTCATGTACAATATGCAGTAACTTAATTGACATACATTACCCACATACAGCAGATAAGTTAATCAGTACAATCAGTTTGGTCACGAGTTCTTAATACGTCTATCATTCAAAGATTACCAGCATGTCAAGGAGTATGCTTGAGCAACAAAAGTTTCATAACATTTACTGTTTCTTATCAGCTCAATATATAGCTCAATTACTATTTCATAATTGTTGTATCTCATTAAGCCAGCTTCAGTTCACAATAAAGTTTAATTTTTATTAAGGAATCACACAATTATAATGTTTATATGATAACATACCTGTAACCCAATACTTGTATTTCCAAAATCACAGAAAATACAAGAAAATTACACTAAAAATATACGTATTTAGGGCTTTGTATGTATTTTCACATCCATAAAATATCAAACATGTAAAATAAATTCACCACAAGATAGAGGACAGTCATACAGATCCAACGCTGCCGGCAACGCATTGATCCAACGCTCCACGCACCCTCACGCGTCGCTTGAATGCGCGGCGCGTGGAGCACACGCACAAGCCGCACCCCACGCGTGGGAGCTCGTGATGGCGTGTGACCGCACGTGGGGCGCGTCTCCGACGCCCTGGCGGCGCGTGGGAGCATGTGAGGCCTCCCCTAGTGACGCGCCACCAACCGTCTTGCTCGTCTTGTCGAGCCCAGTCCGAATTTGTAATTTTATTTTATTTTTATTGAACAAAAAATCTCGAAACTTACAAATTAGGGCAAAAACTTTATGCGTTCAAGTTCTAGGGTTATGGTTGCTCTGATACCACATGTTGGATGCAAATTGCGCAACCCCAAGATCTCCATAACTAGAACAAAAACATGCATAATTGAGTAAAAAGATTAACGCACCTGTTTTGGGATCTATCGAACATAAAGTGGAAGCAGAAAATGGATTACCCACTCATCAAGGGGATCCATCGTTCTTAAAGCAGAAACGGAAACACAATGTTCCACGCATAAGTCATTTTCCTCTATTGCCCTCTGTATCATTGGCTCAATGAGGCGGGCCCCTCACGTGTAGCGTTAGGTAAATGCCCCTTAGGTGATGATACATGTGAGAATTAGGGTTAGATAAGAGACTTGAACACTATTTATAGAGTTTCCAACCAGTTCCTCTCATTACAGGCCAGGTTCAACTCGGCCCACACTAGCCAACCCATATTAGACTAATTAAGAAACCTTTTATCTCACCTTAGACCAAACCCCGTAAAACGGTAAACGCTAAACGGTAAATTACAATATCAATTAATGTAATCCACAATTAGAAAAACTCTTACAGTCGGAACTCGAAGCTGAAACGGAAGCAAGCGCCAGCGACCCTCCTTCGTCGGTCTCGATTGCTAGAAAGCTCCGCAAGCAGCTCGAAAATGCAGTGTACAGAAGTGACGAAGGCAGCTGAAGAGCGAGACGAAGAATGGAAAGGCAAAGGGAGGAAGGAGGTCCAACCGGGCCGGGCCGATCCGGGCTGGGCTTTACGACTATAAGGCCTGGTCAAACAACGCCCGAAACTGTCCTTTCGGGGCCATGGAGGCTGAAGGGTCAGACTCATGAGGCATCACATTGATGCGAATGGGGTGAATTAACTATTGAAATGTGACTTGTAAAAAAGGAATGTGATCATCTTCATTTGTTTGAATGACGATTATCACGTTGATGCAAGTGAAAATCCAAAAGCTTCTTTTGACTTGAACCTAACCACCATAAGGCCCAATGTTTTAAGCTATTACATGAACTGATAAAATCCCCGACTTGAAGAGATCAAAAATATTCGGTTCAAGTCATATTGGCTTTGGTATATTTTACACCCCTACTAGGTGAGGGTCATCACGCCCTTGGCTATTTGGCTCATGGTATTTTTTTTTTTTTTTACTAATATGTAAAAGGTCAACTTAATCAACTCGCAGAGGATAATGAAAGCTTATTGGAGAAAACACCAATATACTTGTATTTTTTTACTATATATATACTAGTAACTACATTCTATGAAATTCCATATGAACTACCTAGGGACAAGAGCACTAAGGGTGCCATAACTGTCATACAACATTCACTTGAGTGATATAATTTTTTTCCATTCACTTGAGTATCACGTTGGTGTCTGTCATAAGTGGTTTTTTTTACTTAATTTTATATCCAACGTGGTTTTCTAAGTCCAACTTTTTGTCCAACATGGCGAGTTTAAAAAATGTATGTATCTCTCTCCTTCTCTTTAAGTACTTCCTCTACTGCAACGATAATGTCTCTCTCTAAATGCTTTGTCAAATGATGACATTTTTCTCTCCCCGAAAGCTTCCTCTATGAAAGTCGTAGAGCCCATAGAAGAAAAAGCTTCCTCTCTTGGGTACGTCCTCTATCTTCTTTACTCTCTCTCGCTTACTCAATGTCACCTCTCTCACTCAATGGAGACTAAAGGCATGGGAAAAGGGAAAAATCAGGGCTTGGTGCGCGACGAATCTTGTTGGACTTCATGGCCCCAATAGCAAAAAAGGTTGACTTTTATCTTGGTTTTTAATTTGAATTTCATAATATAATTGGGTTTGTGTATAGAAAAAGCTGGGATGCTTGGGAGTTGCATGGAAAGATGATTGTTCTTTCGCAAAGGATATGATCATTCATTCATTCGATGAGCTTGTTTGTTTTATATTTGTTTCCACTCAATGTCATGGCTACATCATAGCATCTGTCAATTGGCTCTGAAAAACTTACTGTCAAATGTGTGTTTTCAGTGCAAGCCTTACCAGGACTTTCAAGACCTCTGCAACTTTGATGAAAAAAATTTTTGGCGCGGAGGAAAGGAGTTCCATTGTGGGGCAAATCATCTCAAAAGGGTTGAAATTGTCAAGTTCCAATTCGACTCTGTTAAATCATAACCTCTGTTTGCCCTGGCTAAAGTTCTTCTCAAGGAGGCGGTTGGATTGGAGAAGATAATAATTGACACTGATTTAAGGATGTCGCGTCATGGGGTGCCTGTTGAGCCTCATGATCTTTGGGATTTCCTTGAAGTGATTCTACTGCAAGAAGGCCATTAAAAAGCTTCGCAAAATGCGAAAGTAATAGCCAATTTTTGTTTCAATGGACTCCATTACAAGCCATGAAAGCATAAGCAAATCACAGGTAGACGGTATGCCCTTGAAAATAGAATTACTTCTCTTTTTGTGCCACTTGTGTGACTGTGCGAAAACAGAGTACGTGGACAATAAGTTGGGCTTAACAAATGATATGATGTTGCTTCATTTTCAGTTTTTCGAGCTTGACGTTTCGTTTGGATCGAGCTTTTCCAACTTTCATGAGCAATTTTTCCTCTCATCGTATGTTGTATCATGAGATCCTTTTGAGCCCCAAGATAGCTACATCAACGTGAGGCTCCTTTTTGGCAAGGATAAAGCATGGGTCCCCTTAGTTTACAGTGAATTCTCTTATTGGAGTTGTGCCTTAGCAGTGTGTACGTGAAAAATATTGTGACATCCTGAAATTCGAGTTCTCTGAGGAACGAGTGAAAGTGAATTTCGTCAATGTATTGTTGGTTGATCTCACTCGGAATTGATCACTCCTGAGATACTGACCTTGAGGGGAAAGGCTAATGAGAACAGAACTCGTGCGACTAAAGGACTCGACCTGAGAAAACGACTTGACCGTGAGACTTGCGTGAGGATGATCCTGTAGATAGGCAGGCCGATTCTAAGGACAACTAAAAGTCGATTCGCGGACAAAACATAATAGAACGACGGGTGATTCCGTTTACTGTTATCGAATCCACGAACGACCCTATGTCGATCCTCAGTAATCGTATACTTTGAAATAAGAATCTATCCTCCGTAATTTCATGCAGTCAAGGACGTCCATGTGTCGAGATGTCTTGAACGTGGTTTGGCACGAGTCGGTCACGCGTGAATCCTCAAAGCCACCCGTCAGTCTGAGTTGTTACCAAAATGGCATTTGGCGAAATTGACATGGCAAGAGAACTTAGGATGGGACTTCGAATTATCGGGAATGTCCGGGACGGACTTTGGATGAAGCTACTTCAGACAGTCGACAGAGCCAGTGAAGCCGAGCAATTGAAAAAGGGATTTTCGGACCGATGAAGCAAGCCCGTGAGGAAGTGGGCCGAGCCAAGCCAGTGTGGGCCTTAGGCCCAAGTTGGGACAGCCACCAAATGGGCCTAAGTCAAGCAAATGAGCCCATTGGGCCAAACCAACTATTCATCTTCTAAGCCCATGGGCCAATTATTATCCATTTCAAGCCCATCAAATTCCCAAGCCCAATCCTATTCATGGCCAAGCCCAATCCTTAGGCCCATCCACCAATTTCAGCCCAAGGTTAGATTTGTAATTTGTGCAAGGTGAAATGACCAAAATACCCCTAGTTGTAGGGAGAAAAGGCTAGAGAAGAGAGAGAGAAAATGATGATGGCTTGGCATGGGGACTTGAAGAAAGCATTTATGGGGGTCTTGACAGCCCTCACTTCACTCTCTCTCTCTCCCATTCGGCCTCCAAGCGGACGAGCTCCTCTCTTCCTCGTTTTCCCTCTCCTCCAGTTTCTGCTCCAGCTGACCCTTCGGTGAAGAATCGAGTCAAAAGTGGTCTTCCCGGATGAATCAGCCAACGAGCCACCTATCACCGTGACCGGGAGAGACAGACCGTTCCAACGAGACCAATTTCGTCGCGAACAGAGCCGTCGGTCGGCGTGGGCGCCGCCGTGAAGGAAACGGTCGCCGATCCGTCGGTCCGCCCGCAGCCTGCACTGTTTCGCGTTTTCGGCCATTTTTCTCCCATTCTGATCCTTCCTTTGCTAATCCCAACCTCCAGCAAGACCCCAAGACCCCCAGGTGTCGCCGGTTGCCGGCCAAACCCCTTGCCGGAGCTCCGGCCAAGCCGTTCAACTCAGTTTCTCCTCCGGCAGGGCTGTTTTTCAGTGTTTTCAGTGGGAGTCCGAGCTGTGGTTGCTGTGTTGAGCTTGGGACCGCCTTGGATTGTCGTTGTTGAGGTCCCGGTGCGTAGCCACTGTCGTCGCCGCCGCGTCGGTGTCTCCGGCCCGCTTAACGGGTGAGTTTAGCTCCTAATCCTTCGATTAGTGCCTAAACTTGCTTAGGGTTGGTTTAGTTAGATTTAATTATAGTTTAAGTGATTTAATTAAGTTGTATTAGCCCTAAGATAGGTGGTTAGATTGATGGATTAGATTAGTCTAGCTTAATCTTGCTTTATTTGCTTAATGTGGTTTATGTGGTTAATTAAGTATGCTTGGCTTTAATTAATTGATGGTTGCTTTAATTAATGTTTTTAATGATTTCTGAATTTAATTTATAGTTTATTAAATTCTGGAAATTTACTGTTCATGCGACACTATTCATGATTTACTGTTCACGAGGTACTGTTGGCGATTTACTGTTCATGAGTACTGTTCACCGAGTACTGTTCACGAACACTGTTCATCCAGAATGCGAAAAATGTCTAAAATTCATGTGTGTTGATTTTATGAAGTGAATGGATGTGTAAATGCATGGGCATCCGAATGAATTGAGTTATGATTTGTATAATTGTGAGATGATTGTGAAATATAGGTATTTTAATTAGAAAATACTGGGCGTCGGATTACAACGCCAGAAATGTGTATAGTGGATCCATGGTAGGTTATACATCACCTCGGAGAAGGCACGTGGGCTCGGTGAGTTGGTCTATCACCTGGGAGAATGCACGTGGGCTCGGTGATTAAGTATGGCATCTTGAAAGAGACACGTGGGCTCGGTAATTTGATGCATTACCTCGGAGAATGCACGTGGTCTCAATGAGTACATTTGGCATCTTGAAAGATACACGTGGGCTCGGTAATTTGATGCATTACCTCGGAGAATGCACGTGGTCTCAATGAGTATATTGGGCATCTTAAAGAGACACGTGGGCTTGGTGACTTGATGCATCGCCTTGGAGAATGCACGTGGGCTCACTGATTCAGTATGGCATCTTAAAGAGACGCGTGGGCTCGGTGACCTGATGCATCACCTTAGAGAATGCACGTGGGCTCTATGAATAAGTATGGCGTCTTGAAGAATGCATGTAGGCTCGACGACTAGATATTCCATCATGAGAGAAATGTACGGTATCAATTAAGCGACCGAGGCAAGGTCAAGTTGACATGTAATCGACTGAGTCGATTGATCGATAGCTCGATTTGAATCGATGCATTGATGTGTGAAATTGTTATATGCATTAATTATATGCGTGAGTGAACCACATCGTTTATGGCACACACGCATGAATCGATAACGTGCAGAGTGTGGCAATGGCCATGTGAGATTGCTTGTGACGCGACTCGTATGTGATTGATGAAATGTATCAACTAATGGCCATGTGCTTTGTGTGTATCATGCTGAGTGATATCGTGCAGGGTATGGCATACCAGGTAAGGTTGTATGCGAATCGACTGTTGGTTGTTCCTTGTGGTGGGGTAGTTCTGGATAGATACCCCGAGTTGAGTTGGTGTACTAACCGGGGCTTAGGGGTGGAACTCACTGAGATTTATATCTCACTGGTTATTGAATAACCATTTTCAGGTCCCTAGTGTGAAGAGCCAGGAGCTTGAAGCGGAAGGGTCAGGAGCATAGGTGGCTCAGTAGTTTTTTTTGACATAGACCTTTTGTATAAGCTTGAGGTGTTTATGAATGTGTATTTTGATTTGGAAATTGTTGTCCTGTTTTTCTATCCCATGTTTGTTGAGGTCAGGGGATTAGTAATTCGCTTCCGCATGTGCAATGAAAATGAAGGGTCGGCGACGAGACCTGGGAACGTTGCAAAATTCTATCGACCACCGAGGGATGTGCGCGCGCTCGAGGCTCGGGGCGTGACAAATATTAGAGAATCTATCTGGACTAGCGCCATCATAAAGAGTCTCTGAAGCAATCTATCTAATCAATAGCTATGATGGTCTCGATCTATATAGACCAAGGCTAGTTAATTATTTCCCTAGCATATGCCCAAGCGCTTGTATTGGTGTAACATGAAAATTGACATGTCAATGGTGGGACCTACCTTGCCATGAAAGGCATATTCAAATAACTCTCTGTGATAAAAACAAATGGAAAGAGGTTTTGTAATCTCATACTTTTACCATTTAATACCATGAAATGTCGTTGGTGCATTATAATCTCATAATAATAATGAGAAGTAAAATCCTAAGATGTGTGTGTAAAATTATGAATGGAGCAAACTGTGGCGCGCATGACATCGGTGGATAAAGCGGGAGCAGAGCATGATGTCAACTCCTTGACCATTGACAAGAGCAAGAAGATTAACAAGTTCCTCGATGAGCCCTAAGGATTCTAGCATCATAGCGGTAATCCATCTATCCTGCGCAGGGTTTTCTAGGGCTGGAAAATTCAAAGTCGTTCTACTGTCATATTTCGTTTCCATACACTCTAATTTTCCTCCTCACCAGATACACGAGCAAATGCCTTTCTTGCTGTCTTGGTGTTTAATCAATCTTAGTTAGTGCAGGTTCCTATGTTGAGATGAAATTCCACAAGCCCCACGACAAATCCAGCCTATCGGTCTGCCTATGATTTTGATCCCTCCATATAAAAAACTAATTTTCATCCAAACTTGAAAGATCCTCATCCTTGAGACCAGCTCTGACGGCGAAAACCGTGCCCGGCACTGGATACTTCCTTGAGCTGTTTTTTCAACACCAACCCATGTTCCAAGATTTCCGATGAATCACGATTTAACACGTTTGAACTCTTAGTGATCAATCGTGGCCCTTCAAAGATCCAGAAGCAAATCCATACCGTAAGACTAATGGCTATGTTAATTTGACATGGCGTTATCCACACATGCTGCCGTGTGTCGAATTTTTGATGGCCTTAACTAATGAAGCTATGTGGGAAGGAGAAGGTGGTCATGGACGTTCGTCGGCGATCGATGCAGAGTTCGTTCCTGACCATATGTGGAGAAAATTGTAGAAGAGAAAGAGCAGAGAGAGAGAGAGAGAGAGAGATTTCATTAAATTAGTCTAGGCAGACTTATTTGAATTAACAGGCGGGCCAAGCCAAGTCGGATCAGACTATATTACAAGCATAATAGGTACTTCGGGCTTCACGACGAGTCTCCATGGGCTCAAAAGTGGTGGATTAATTATTTCATTGTAATTTGAGAAAAGGAAATACTGCTAAAACCCTAAATTATACTCACTATGCTATAATTTAACAAACCTTTTCTTTTTTCTACATTGCGAAAACCCCTCAACTCAAACTCATAATAGTGTGCCAAATATAGCCTCCATCTACCCATAGAAATCCTAAACTTTATGTGATATGACACCAATACATTCAAAAAAAGAATTGTGTCATCAATAGTACATACTTAAATCAACATTACGAAAGTTTAGGCCACTATTGTCATTGTGAGCATATTTTTTTATTGGCTCTGGTGACAAAAAATAAAAAAATAAAATTGAGTATTGATTTCGTAACGACTTAATTTAAGATTTTTAGTAACATAAAAGAAGTATGAGTTATTGACGTCAAAGTGAATGTGATGTAGAATTTTTTGTATCGTGAATACATGGCAAAAGTAATGTGATCATTACTCATATGAGTTAATGAAATTGGTATCCCACAAATGCAATACTTCACAGCTTGCACAGAGGTCAAGATGATGGGACAGCTCGCGCTAGACAGATTGATCCACCGTGACCACTCGAATTAAAGCCTGAACACATGTGGTTGCATTGCATATGTCTCAACGAAAGCTTGTGATATGCTTATTGCTCCAACGTATACGGGCTACTCCTTCAATTTTGGTTCGTGCCTTAACTTAATCTATCTAGAAGGCTAAACCCTTCCACATCGCTTCTGAAAAAGCTGAGTTTATCTTTAATATTATTAAAAGAGAGGCATTGTGAGAAGTGGCACAAAGTGAAACGACGTAAGAAGATCTGCAGTGAGGCTCTCTTGGGTCACGAAGGTACTTCGGTGTGTTTAATTACCAAGCTGTTTTGATAATTAGGATGACATGTTTATATTTTGTCGTTTTCATTTTTGTAGTTTGAGTAAATTGCATACAACATCACTGCCTTCCTTTCCTTTTCTAAGGATTGCCTCCTCACCTTGATGTTTCAAAAATATGAGATTTTATAACTTTTATAAACATTCAAACTTGACTTTCAAGTTAAAAGGGAAAATGAAAATACAAAAGAATAGCCAAATGTGCATGATAAAATCTGTTTGGAACCAAATAAAAGGATTCTAAAACTTCCCATTAGACTTTTGGCTTTGTCCCTGCTAAAATCCTTCCAATAATTACATATATCTGCAAATTGGGGATTTTAGAACTTTTGAGATATTAATATAATATAACTAGTGAATTTTGTAAGTGAGCAATCTCAGTCAATTATCAAATCAATAGACTTTCACTTCCATCTCCCATTAGACATCCTGAAATCGGTGAAGAAAAAATCACCTTTCTAGGTGCAATTGACTTGGATCAATAACCAATAATGCAAGAAGTAAAATAAGAAATCTTCTTTGCCAGTGCAATTTGTGCTATGCATATACAAGACAAAGAAAAGAAAATCCAAGACTAATTCTATCATAATGTGAGCAGTAGAACCAATGATGATGTTTTCGAATGAGAACATGAACTTATTTAGATCCTCAATATGGAGCGATTGCAGGGTCATTGGTTTGTCCAATGAGGTGAATTGCAACAAGACACAAGAGATCATTCAAGTATCTACCAATTTGTTTCCATCATTTGGAGCTTCACGTTAAAAATTGAAAATCTTCACTACAACCAAGTAAGACATTTTGCAGCATAACGAATCGCACTTATAAAGCACTTTTTTCTTTGTTCAACGTGTAAATCACCATGTCACCAAAACAGCACAAGTAATTGTACACTAATAGTCAGAGAGTACCTCTAAAAAATAATACCATTAGTGTTGCTTACATTTGGCTTCTAAGGATCTTTAAAAGACACATAATACCTTCCAAAACGACGACTGTAGCACCAATATAAAAAACTTCAGATTCTGGGTGCTACTTCTAATAGCTCCTTGTTTCTACTTATGCTTGTTATGCTGAATGCATTTTGAAATCAATTAAGCATTCTTAAAATCTCTTGGGAGGCATACAAGTTGCTCGTAGAATTCAAGCAATTTGCTAGGATTAATTAGCCTTTTTCTCCTTTCATGTCTTTTAGCTTTGAGGACCAACTCTTTTAATATCGCACAGCAAATACATTACTGTGTAAAGCACAGAATTTAGCTCTAGACAATCAGCATCTAACCCATCAATCTCAACCCTCTTTAGCTGTCGAGCCATACCCACAAACAACTTCTAACAGCAATATTCCTCTGCAATAACATTTCCAAACACTGACTCATTTATCTGCAAATTGATAGCAAACCTAAGTTTCTTTATTTGGAACTTGATGGTGGTAGCTCCCCATCACCAATTTCGTGATGTGATGCTTAACAAGATCGCCATGAGCCTTTAACTTGATGAGCATGTAAGTAGTCATCTTGAAATTTACTTCGGCCTCAACCAAAGAAGATATTTAATTTGGTATGAACTCTCCCTTAAAAGAATTGCCACCTCATGAGTAGGCCCATTAAACGGGTGGATTGGATCGGGTTGATTTTGGATCCAATCGAAAATACTTTGACCCAAATTAATCAATTTAACCCATTTTGACCAAATTATATGTGATGCAAATTGAGCGACCCATGCTCGATTGGAGTCGAGATCCATTTCAAGCGATTTTCCCCGTCTCTTTGTATTTGACTAATCAACCAAAGAAGTTACTTGATCTAGTCCAAATTTTATTCTTGTATCACTTCCCAATAGGCATAATTTCAGTAGATGAGTAGCTGATATATCCAAGAGCAAACCATCACGGGCATATAACCTGTTAGAGTTAATCACCAACTCTCTCACAGCTCTTGATTCAATTCTCATGTGCTTAAAGCTTATGCAGTCTTTCAACTCAGGAAACTACAAAACAAGGCACCTCCTCAAAAGTCTTCGATCCATCAACTTGGCATATCGAATGTGCACTGTCTTCAGCGAAGACCAATTCACAGCATCTATCAACCAAAAATCACCTTGAGACAAGTGCAAACTTACCAATGTAGTGAGGTGAAAGAAGGAAGTCGGCAACACATGAACCTGAAATGCCAGGATGCAGGTTTAACGACAACTCTTCGACGCCATGCCCGATTACAAACTTAACACTCAACGCAGCTATTAATACTTGAATCCAACAAGAGGCTTGCAAACTCAACACAGCTATTAATAATTGAATCCAACAATGGGTGACAGGAAATTTTTTCAAGTTTTGGAACATTTTTTTTCAGAGAAAAGCTCTATAAGATAATGCATTCTACTACTCAAGTATTAGATGAATACAAATGAGGGGCTGACATTCCTATTTAGACAAGAGTCCCTCATGTAACATTCATTGATTGGTTATCGATCTAATGATGGAGATTTATATAAGAGGCTATCAACGGGAAAATTACCAAAAAAGTCATAAACCTATTGCAATTATGTCAATTCAATTATAAACTTATTTTTTTGGCCAATTGAGCTCTAAACCTTTTATAATCGTGCTAGTTCAGTCCTTCCAGCCGAAATTGACCAGCCAGCACTGACGTGATTGCCAATCAACGTCAACGACAATTTTTTTTAATAATATTTTTTAATTGATTTTTTTATTAATATTCTCTCTCTCTCTCTCTCTCTCTCTCTCTCTCTCTCTCTCTCTCTCTCTCTCTCTCTCTCTCTCTCTCTTCTACTTCCTCCTTCCTTTGGCTTCGATGACTAGGCAAGCTCACCTCGTCGTCGCTGGGTGAGGGCGAGCTGGCCTAGCCACTAATGGGGCGAGCCCCCACCGAATCTGGCGAAGGCTCACCTCGCTGTCATTAGGTGAGCTGCTCGCCTAGCCACTAGCAAGGCGAGCCCTTGCCATATTCGTTGAGAGGGGCCTCATCGTCACTAGGTCTGGTGAGGTGAGCGCTTGCCAGATTCAACGGGGGCTTGCCTTGCCGTCATTGGGCAAGCTATTCACCTAGGCACCGGGGAGGTGAGCCCTTGCTAGATCCAGTAGGGGCTTGCCTCGCCAGTGGCGACCGGGCGAGCTCGCCCTCTCCCAGCAATGACAAGGTGAGCCCTCGCTCGATTCGGCAGGGGCTCGTCTAGTGATGGCTAGCTCAATCCGACGACTGGCCAGACAAAGGAAGAAGGAGGGAGGAGGGGGAAAAAAGAGAAAAAAGGAAAAAAAAAGATTAAATAAAGTCCAAAATAAAATTCAAAAAAAATTATTAAAAATATTATCGATGGCGCCAGCTGGAGGCCACATTAGCACCGGCTGGCCAATTTTGATCAAAAGGACTGAGTTGGCACGATTGCAAAAGATTTCCGACTCAATTAGCAAAAAAAAAAAAAAATGGCACAATTACAATAGGTTTATAATTTTTTTGGTAATTTTCCATCTATCAACTACGAACATTTATGATAGGAATTTTCTAGAACATGCTACGTTTGTCATGTCGTCCATCCTTGGGAATATTCTAGAAGTCTCTAGAAACTCTAGGAGACTTGGTCAATCTTTTTTAGTCGTACTCAATCCTTTGTTCATTTGTGTATATTTTGAATATACACAAAATATGTGCAGCTTTTGCTAGTAACGATAGCTAAATAGAAGGAATTCTTCAATGCACAATCTCATCTAAAAGTGTGCATATATGAAATAAGAAAACGTAAATTACACCAAATGGAAATAAAATTTGTTTTCTCTTTCTGTGCCACTTTTAATTGGTGCGTGAAGACCAAGTATGTTGACACTATAAGTCGGGTCTAACAAATGCTTTGACATGACTTCATTTTGAGTTTTTTAAGTTTGATTTTTTTAAATTACTTATTTCTCGTGTAATAAATGAGCTTAAGCTCCAGAAAAAAAAATAATAATTGCCCGAGTCAGCCTGATATGTGATACCACATCCAAACGCTCTATTTACTAAGCAGTAGACATAAATAGGTGGTGAAACTTGCAAAATTCTACCCGAAAAGTTAAGCATAAATGACTTCTCAAAGATAATTCCTTAGCAAAAACCGCATTCATGATCAAGTTTGGTATCTCACGAGCTTAGGAATAGCATAATCACATCTTAAATTACATACCCGCTTCCTTTTCTTTTCTTTTTCAAACTGGCTGACAAATGTGGCACCGGAGAAGATTGTTCTCGCCTCCCAATCATGCCAAGTACAGACTGCGATGCATGTCGCACGTCTCTATTTTGACACCGACTCCACTGTTCTACTAAAAAAAGGTTGCCGACTTTGTGCATCAAATTCTATCCAAATTGGAATTGTATCGAAGGTCGGAAGCAAAAATAAGTAGGAGACGTGTTAGCAAGCGTCGTGGGGGAGCTACGTGGAGAGAACTGATCGCTCGGCCCCGACTGCCAACTAATACATTCCATGCCATTTAGTTTCCCCTTTTCTAGGACTACCTATTGATTTGTTTTTTGGAATGTCGAGTTATTATCGCATGGCATAAGCACCATGGGGTGGCTCTTAACTTTTTTTCTCCATATAAATACCAACATTATTTAGAAACATAAAAAGACAAAAAGGGATGCTCTCCATAAAAGTAAATGAGCAACCTGTGCTAAATTTTATCATTGTGAAAGAAAATTATTTTTAAAATATTGACCTCGCTGTTATTAAACTCTATAAAACACGATGAAGCCCAGCCCTGCTTGAAGTCTCAAATTCTGACTGAGGTTTAAGAGTAAATCTAACGAGTATTGACCTCGCTGTTAATACTTTTATGCTAAATTTTATCATCTATCTTCCTGGTACTTAGGACCTTGCAGGGGAAGTCGCTCAGAATCTGCACGAGTATTTTAGAGCTGTATACAAGGTTGATCATATTCTACCTGGAATGACATCTTTCTGATGTGAATGACATTCTCTTGCATGAATATCTCTAGGTTTGAAGTTATCTGACATGGCTTCATCCAGGTGGTTAAAATTTAGCTCTAAAATACTCGTTGGATTTACTCTTAAACCTCAGTCAGAATTTGAGACTTCAAGCAGGGCTGGGCTTCATCGTGTTTTATAGAGTTTAATAACAACGAGGTCAATATTTAAAAAATAATTTTCTTTCACAATGATAAAATTTAGCACAGGTTGCTAATTAACTTTTATGGAGAGCATCCTTTTTTTTCTTTTTATGTTTCTAAATAATGTTGGTATTTATGCCATGCGATAATATGAAAATACCCTTTCCAACCACTTAATGTTGGTATTTTCATATCATTGCATATGGTATGTTTGTATGAAGAATCAACATTAGGATGTTCTGAAAATTATGGCATGTCTCAAGATGTGCGAAGCATAACTTTGTATAACAGATTCCTACCTTGATCTAATCACTACCAACACCGTTTTCTGAGATGCGTGAAACTTAATTACTTGGGAAAAAGGCCAAATGCAAAAATAATAACGTGCACCTACAGATGATTGAGGACAACTAGTTGAAGTTCTTTTCCAGCACCACAAACAACTTTTGATAAATGCGTCATACCCTATCACTGAACAAACTAGTAGACTAAGGTTATAAAAGCCAACAGTCCTATAGCATCATCAGAGCTTAAAAAATCAGTCATACCACTTCACTCGCAGAATTAATTGAAATTGATGGACTGCAGGACTGGTCCTAGCACTACTGAGAAGACTCAAAAATTCCTCCTGAGGAGAAGAGTCAAGACCTAGATAAGTAAACGAAAACAGTTGAATGAAGAAAAATGGAATGCCGTCTACCGCTCTGTATTAATAGTACCACTTGCCATAGTCACTAACAAGGCTTGACAGCAAATCAAACTTCACATGAAATATGTTAATGGCATTAGCACATTGCTTAAGCATGACTAATAAGAATATCCGGATGACATGAAGTAAATTTTCAATGTTCAAAATCAATTGAGCAACTTGATGAAAGTTCATTTTCTTTGCAAACAGAAAGAGATTGATAATCTAATGAGGCATTCGGCCGATAAAGATTCTCAAAAGTCCGTTCTGAAGACCAGAAAAAATGCATTTCGTAACACTTTGAAAGCAGTTGATGAATGAAAGGAAAACTATCCTCAAAATTAAAATCACAAACTGAAGACAACTTTTTAGTATTCTCACTCTAGATGCAAACATAGAAAATTGGAATAACTAATTGGATTGTGATGTGACCCAAGCATATTCTCACAATTTACATCCCTAATGACATATTATTTGCACTGAACAAATATTTTGTCAACAAAACATGGAAAACAGTTTCTATGAAAATGGAAAGTAAAAGCGTTTTCTAAAACTAAGCAGGCCGGTCAAGAACAAATCCTCCTCCGGATTCCACTCCGCTATCCTCGCCTACCCATCGGAGGAAATCGACTAACAACCTCACAAAACGGGAGCCGAACCTGAGAAGCGAAAGCGGTCCGTCGGAACGTGAAGCTGAAATGGAAGCGCGCACTGTTGGAACAGAGCTGCCACGCTCGGTCTGATGGTCGGAGGAATGGGTAGGGGCAGATCTTTTTCCTTTTTTTTTTTCTTCTTTTTTTGAAATTGAAAATTGAAATGTCATTTTTCTTTTTCCCTCTCTTACTTCTTTTAAGGACACGTTTCACGTTGGAATATGAATATTTTGATTTTCTTTTTTTGGCAAAGAATCTTATGAATTAATAGGTTAATTTTCACGATCATGATCAAATGAGAAAAAAAGGAACCCTCATTTGACTCTATGTCCCTATTGATTTCATTTCATTTTCCCGTTCCATTTCTCTATTTCATACTTTCCATTTTCTCGTGTCAAATGAGTCGTGAATTCTTTAAAATGTGTAAGATTGTATACCGTCTAATTTCAAAAAGCACTGAACTTTGTTATAATCTTCGTTATTCAATAAAGTTTGTGACACTTGATAAGGCAAAGATTGGTCGGATAGATGGTCGGCGATCTCCTAAGAGTACCTAATGGTTTCTTCTTTGAAATTGTTAGGAAAACGATGGAATCAAGGAGTTCCTTTTTACCTTGTCTCCTTTTTGCTGAGCAAATGAAGACTGATGAGACTGAACTCTATGCTACGAACACGTCATCGTTA
This sequence comes from Eucalyptus camaldulensis, assembly GCA_019915185.1. NCBI lineage: Eukaryota > Viridiplantae > Streptophyta > Magnoliopsida > Myrtales > Myrtaceae > Eucalyptus > Eucalyptus camaldulensis. The sequence goes on along the minus strand of JAHSVA010000013.1, from coordinate 8,788,119 downwards.
TCTTTTGTTCATTAATTTTTTGCGTTGCTCACACCTGATATCAACTTTTGTTAATTGCTCTACAAATTATCCCGAAATAAAATCGCAAAAATTCTCAAAATGAACAAAAGAAAAGAAAAACTCCAAACATAACATCTCAGCAACACGAAAAAGAAGAAAAAAAGGAAGATGAAAACAAATAAAAGAGAAAAACAGTGCATTAAAAAAATAGTAAATTTTCTTCGCATAGTATTAGATTTTCTAACCATCATTGACCTAATCTGTGCCCTCACAGGCGTCTCGGCAGCGCTAAATTCTCGCGAAAACTTCGTCAACGAGCACAACGCCGCTCGTGCTGAAGTGGGGGTCGGCCCGATCACATGAAACCGTACAGCCACGGCTTACGCTCAGAGGACGAGCGGAGAGGCGATTGCGACCTCGCGCACTCAGAAGGGCCATACGGCGAGAACCCAGCCGAGGGCGAGGGCTATGGCGTCCTAAACAGCAGAGACTCGGTGACGATGTGGGTGGAAGAGAACGACAACTACGACCACGGCTCGAAGTCGTGCGTGGGAGGCGAATGCCGGCACTACACTCAAGTCATGTGGCGCTACTTGGTTCATCTGGGATGCGCTAGAGTGAAGTGCAATAACGGGCGGTGGTTCGTGATATAGCTACAATCCTTCCGGTGGCTGTATTGAACGGTCTATATAAGTTCTGAATGAATTCGTATGATTCATACGAATATACAAAACCGCACCAACTGAAATTACTCCCTATTTAAAACATACATGTTGCAAGCTTGCTGTCACCATATAGAAGTTCCTACCTTTGCATCTCTCTTGTTATCGCATAGAAAGTCACACAACGAAACACAAATCATCGTAACTCAAGAATCTTGGTACGCTTTCTTGGTTTCTTTTTCGACTGTTTGTTTCCAATCCCCCAACACGTATCCTCTTCGCCAGACTCGGACCTCATGTGCTTTGTTGGAACTCCTGCTTGGCAAATACCATGCTCATCGTCGTCATCGTCGTCGATAATATCTCCTAAGTCTGTTTCGCCAGTGCTAGAAGCTAATGGATTCGGAGGTTAACAACTCGCCTCTACAGATTCTACAGCTGCTACTGCTTCAGGGGAATGAAGATCGGCGATCCCCAGCATCAGAAAGTTACCACTGCTTAATAAGTATTTAGGCATTTTTTCTGGGAAATCTTAGTACTTTTTACAAACCGTTTTCTTTTTTTGGTTGCGAACAAGAATGTTGATCAGGTGGATTCTGCTGCTGTAGACAAAAACGATGTGCTTTTTGCACATTAATGTGCATCATCGCTGATTAAAAAGAGATGAGGAAAATCCATTAGTGCAGACCAAGTGGTCTGTCCATTTGTGTCTTGATCTTCGAACTGCACATAGCCAGCATATACGCTTGTGTGTTGACATCATCCAAGGTTCGCGATGGATCAAATCACTGCACTTTTATCTACCGGTGAGTGTGATATATGTCCATCGCTCTCAATTTCCAATCGAAAAGATAAAGCCAAGATTAATTCTGGGATAGTGATCAATATTGAATTGCCAGCCGAAATCCTTTTGCGGAAAAAGCGACCAATTTGGAAAATATTTTTCAATTGCTCACGATTATAAAAATAAACGGACGCAAAATGATTTTGTCGTGCACGACAGCTGAGACGTATTTTTTGATCAATTATTTCAAATAATACAAGCGATTATTTTTAGGAAGGTATTTTCACATCATTCATTTTTTGCGGAACAAAATGAATCTTAATTCACGTCAATTTGCATATATTATCATATTAAGGCATCGTTATCTCGTTTGTCTACAAAACGAGATCGTTTGATTCGGGCCCATACGTTCAATTATAATCTCGTTGCACATCCCAACGAAATGAAGTGGCCTAACGGGAGGGCGCTTGGCCTTGTTCCAGCAGAGCTAGTGCAGAAGCGTCGGAGGACTCATGGGACATCACATTGATGCGAATGTGGCCGTGGATTAGTTGTTGAAATTGTAATCTGGAAAAAGCAATGTGATCATCCTCACTTCTGATTACCTAAAACAAAGAGGCAAAATACTGGTTAACAGGCGTTTCCTCCACCGTTTAGGGACGAATGGTTTGGACAATTTCCGATGCTTGCACCGAATGATCTTTGGGTTATTGGAGCTTTTATGGAGCGAGAACTCTGGGCTTGGCAGGGCACCCGTTTACAGTGCAACAAGAAAAGAAGGATTTAACTCAATTCCCCGGGCAGGATAATACCTGTTAAGGGGCATTTGTTTTGGAATTCAGAACCCAAATCTTCCATCAAACTATGTTTCACAAGTTTCATGCCCGTCATTTGGTTGCTTGTATATATAAAACTCGACACAATTCTATCTCATTCGATGTTTGATGACCATCCACCATACGAAAGATATCCATACCTCAATTTACAGTATTGTGAAAGCCCAAACTTAGATCAAGTTCAAATTCACACCAATGATTATGAAAGATATGGCGTGTCTCAAAATGTGTGAAGCATAACTTACGGTAGAGATTGCCAACTTGTTAAATCAGAATCAAATCAGATTTTACCTCACCCTTTCCAGCCAAATAATGTTAGTAATCCATATCATTGCATACAATAGGTTTGTAAAAGAATTTAACATCGGGATGTTCTGAAAGATATGGCGTGTCTCAAAATGTGTGAAGTATAACTTACTATAACAAATTCCTACATCCATCTGATCACCCTCCACAACTGTTCTATGCAATGCTTAAAACTCAATAATTTATCAGAGAAAAAAGCCAAATGCAAAGGTAATAACGCGCACCTGCAGATGATTGACGACAACCAGCTAAAGTTCTTTTCCAGCACCACAGACAGCTTTTGGTACACGCTTCATACCCTATCATTGAACAAACTAGCAGACTAAGATCATAAAAACCAACCAAAAAGAACAGAAGTCCTAAAGTGACACCAGAACTTTAAAAAACCAGCCGTACCACTTCACCCAGAGAATTAATAAGAAACTGATGGACTGCAGGACTGGTCCTAGCACCACCTGGAAGACTCAAAAATTCCTCTTGAGCAGAAGGGTCAAGACCTAGATAAGCAAACAGAAACAGTCAAATGAAGAACAATGGAAAGCCATCTACATCTCTGTATTAATAGGACCACTAACCATGGTCATTAATAAGGCTTCATAACAAATCAAACTTCTCATGAAATATGTTCATGGCATTAGCCCACTACTTGTGCATGACCGATAATGATGTCCAAATGACATTAAGTAAATCTTCGATGTCAGAAGCCTGTTGAGCAATTTGATGAAATTCATATTTACTGCAGACAGGAAGAGATTGAGAATCTAAGGAGGCATTGCACTGATAAAGATTCTCAGAAATCTGTTCTTGTTCTATTTGAGAATGTTAACATTCTGGAAAATGTGTTTGTTAACACTTCAAAAGCAGTTAATGAAAGGAAAACTACTCTTAAAATCAGAATCATAAACTAAAGACCACTTTTTAGTGTTCACATTCCACAGGCAAACAAGGAGATTTCAATTAAGTAAGGCTATTTCCTATTGTGACGAGCCTATTCTCACAACTTTCATCCCTTACAACATGCATCATGTTCACTCTAAAAAAATTTTTTGTGAAAAAACATTGAAAACAGTTTCTATAAAAATGTAATCGAAAACTTAGCAGGCCTCTAACGGTAGAGAACAAAAGTGGCGCGTAAATCATGCGACAATGTTTAAATTTTGCAAGAGTAACTCCTGCATTTTTGTCCCACTACTTTCAACATCTAAACTACATAGACTTCCAGAGGTTTCTACGGAAAGATAGTATGACACTTAAAGGTCGGTGAAAACCTTGTTAAGCATGAACAAAATCATTTAGGCTACATAGTATGAGGCATCACGTTGTTCAGCTTATGGTGCCTCAAAATCGCTCTATGCTAACCATCAGTTTCGTTTTAAGGATCATGATCATATTGTGAGTTATGTGAGTTTTACTTTCTGTACAAAGTTGATACCTTTGAAACAGATAACAGTGCACATAAACAATCCTAATATAATCATCATATCAAATACATCACTACTACAAAAACTATTTAAAATATTATAAAAAAAAAAAACTAGAACAGAAATTTCACCTCAAATTTGAATGACACTGAATCCTAGTGCAATTTCACCTCTATTGGAATATTGAAGTATCAAGCAGTAAGCAATTGATTCAACAATGTCTTCAACAAGTTCTCCTGCGCATGCAACCATCAAATGACAAAGGTCCTTGGATGAAGCCACCTAATGAAAACAATTACTAGCGAGTTAGCTTGCTCTGGTGGAACATCTAACCTGATATCTGGAATAATCCAATCATATGAATAAACTTACAGCTAGTACATTTGAAGTTTAGCAAACAGCTTCAGCGTCATACGTCTATCAAAATATTATCCGAGCTGTTTGACATTTACTGTGTCAGGCTGTTTGACATTTTAACCAAGCCATCGTCGAAGAAACGAACACACTGAATTGAAAAAGAAAAAGAGAAAAAAAAAAAGAAAAAAAAAAAAAGAGAACTTTCTCGAGTCAAAGCAATAACCAGGAGAGATTGTCCACAACCTCTGCCAATTGAAGCGATGAAGCACCACCTTCGAGTCCTCCGTGACCATCGCCAGCAAATCCTTCTACGAATTCCACTCCGCCATCTTCAACTGCCAATCGCAAGAAATCGAGCCAAAACCTCACAACACCGAATGGGAACACGATCGAATCGACCCGCCCATCATTAGGTCGCGAAAGAAGGCCGACCGGAGCCAAACCTGAGAAGCCACCGGTTTGTCGAACTGAAGCTGAAAGGGAAGCATGCGCCGCGACCCTTCGTCGGTCTCCATGGCTGAAAAAGCTCGGGGAGCAGCCCAAAAACACAGCCACCGGCTGCCGGGGCAAGCCGCGAGGGAGGGTACAGAAGCGGCGGCGGCGGCGGCAAATGCTAACTGAGAAAGGGAGAGCTGGCGGAGGGTGGAGCCCGAAAATCCCTAGAAGAAAGCCTGAAGAGCGAGACGGAAGAGACGAGCGAGAGAGTAACGAAGTGCACTGGAAGCCTGAGAATTTTTGCAGGACAGGCGGGAGAGAGACGATGAGGAAGGAGGGAGGATCTGATTACGGGCCGAGCCGGGCCATAAGTCGGGCTTTAACTTCTTCTTCGGGCTCATTCATCATAAAAACAAAAAGAACGTATGCGATGACACAACGGGCCGCTACGGGCCTTGAAAGTTGTACGCATAGGGAGGGATCACAGCAACATTTACTCGAGAAACTCGAAAGAACTCAGTGATTGAAAGACGTTGGTTAGTCAAAGGTAATGACCCGCCGTTAAATATTCTCGCTGCTCAAGATAGAGGCCGTGATGCCAGTGGGGTTTCGCCATTAGAAAGAGAGGCGTCAGAATTGTGTAGTTAGATGAACCACCTAACTAAAGTCCAAGCTCAATTCGATGGTTGCTATCGTCACTATTGTCGCACTACGAAATATATTCTCAATTTGCTGTCTAATAGAAATTATCGTGACTTTTTCTTAGACGAGGGCATATTTGTTACTTGTCCATGTAGGACCTTGTCATCATTGATAATGTCATTCATCTATGGACAGAACAGTTTTATTTACTAATTTTTCATCAAACGGTGTCTCTCTCCTCCAATTCTTTCAACATCTTTCTCCAAAAGGTCCTTTGATTTTTCACATGGAAGGAACGCAAGATGTGTCATTCAAAGAGCGTGCTCGAATTCTGCGCTTGTTCTGCATCGCCATTGCAACCACATCGATTGAGTGCTATGTATTGAGTCTCCCTATTTGTTGCTATCCACAAGCAATACAGTTGCTTTCCGAAATGCCTACTATATTAAACAATGATGCTAAGTTCCCTCATTATCCTCTATTCGTTTAGACTATTAGTTTAATAATGATGTCGAGTTACAAACATAGTTCGTTCTATAATTATTAAAATAATAGCAGAAGCAAATTTTACAAGACTACACAATGGCTGTGACAGAGGGTTCACCCAAAGGTGTTTCGTGTGACAAATGCAAATTACCTTCTATCCGTTTCCTATCAAGAGTGAGGCTTCTCTCCGTATTCTAGCAATACTCGCGATCCTGGCCTTCTCTTCTTGTTTCTCAGTCCTTGAAATTTTTAACACTAGTTTCTCCCAAACGAGCTTGTGTAAGACAGCTCGTGGATAGTTTAATTTAGTACGCGGATTGCACTGGTAACTATTTGTTGTTTTATCATATTATTAACTTTTGTTGTCACTATTTCTGCACTTATTATGGATTGGATGGAAGACCTTGATGACGTGAAGATATGGAAAGTAATAAATAAAGCAAATCTTACAATGGATTTGACTAAAGTTGATGGGGAGTCATCATAAAAATAATTAATAAAATATCACATATGCACATGTTACATACATATAATCATATATAAGAATGCAGTTACTATCTCAGTGCAGATGATTGAACACAAAGCTATTTTGTCTATAAGAGTTTCTCCTTTAGATGGGCAATAAATCCTAGTGAATAAATGATAAAATTAAACAATTTTAGATTCTTGTATGTTTATACAACATTAAGTTTACTGGCTACATGATACTCTGTCACGCCCCGATCCTCGGGCACGCACACATCCTTCTTATTTGGTCGATTTTTATAATGCGATATCCCAGGACTATGTATCGCCGACCCTTTCTTTTAATTAAGCACATGCGGAAGCAGTTATAAATCCCCAGACAATAAAACAATGGGATAGGAAAGCAGGCCATATTTTTCATATTGAAATTCACAACCACACTTTCATTGACAGCACAACTCATAGTATATTTACAATACTATTTACAGCATAAAAGTCTCACGCCTATCTATACCAAGACAGGGTTCACAAAAGGGATGGGATCTCAATCCACATCCGGGTTATATTCAAGATCCCTCTCTAGATCATCTTCTACTTCAAAATACTTTCTCCCCTTCAGGTTCTTCCTCCTCAGCTTTTCCTCAGGGTCCTGAAATGGTTATTCAATAACCAATGAGATCACGTCTCAGCGAGTCCTACCCCCTACGACTCGATTAGTAAACTAATACACCATACGGTTGCCTAAGCACAACACGAGTCAGAGGACTTACCTTGGCCTCAATTCCAACCTGCAATTCAAGGTTAAACACAGATATTCAAACAATTCACGACATTCGATCAAGCACTGGTCAATCAACTAAGTCGATTACATGTCAGCTAGACCCTTTCTAGGTCATTCCCACTCATACCACGCTTTCCTAGTGGTGTACTCATTCACCAAATCACATGTGTTTCTCGGGCGTCGTTTTCGCCAATGACATACCGATCACCGACACCGTGCGTTCTTTAAGGCGCCGTTTTCACCAGTGATAACCTTGATCACCGAACCACGTGTCCTTTCAAGGGCGCCGTTTTCGCCAAGGTGACATCGGCTATAGACAACATCGTGCGTTCTTTAAGGCGCCGTTTTCACCAGTGATATTCCCATAACCACCGAACCACGTTTGTCTATAAGTCATTTACGTGCGTTCTTTAAGGCGCCGTTTTCGCCAGTGATACTTCCAATCACCGAACCACGTATGTCCAATAACATCGTACCTGATTGGTCTCAGCCAATAACATTCTCAGTTAGCTCTCACCATTCTCCCTACTATATAGCCCATCAACGTACTGGCGCTATATACTCATGCTCGGCCATTACCAATCAAATACTCAATAACAAACAATTTAGGACAATTCCTAAAATTCCACAATAAATTCAATTCCACACAACGTAGAGCTCAAATAAATAAACGGACTGCACCACGACAATCAGCACGAAATTCCGGTCACCGGCCATCCCGGTTGAATTTCCGGAAAAATAACTAAATAATTAATTAATTTCGAAATTAAATAAATAAATATTAAAAATCCAATTTAGGCCCATATTGCCTTATTGGAGCCCGAAACGGGTCGGGAAAAATCCCGAGATACATTCAATAAATAACCAAACATTTCTACTTGCTAATAGCTAGGTCTAACCACCTAACATGCATCATTAAGTCACTAAACTAATTGTTCTAACCTAATCTAACCACCTAATTGCACTTAATTAAATCTAACCAACCTTAAGCATAATTAGCAAACTAATAAAGCATTAGTGAGTAAAACTCGACAAAAGCGGAGACCGAATCACCCGCAACGGCGACATGACGGCGGCCGAAATCGGGCTTTCGACGAACTTGGACCGGGCCAAGAGACCTTGCAAACCCACGGAAAATTTTGGGCTTGGGCCTACCGAAATTCTTGGGCTGAGCTTGATCTGGGCTTCAATAATTTCGCTGGGCTTCGCTGAATTCAACTGGGCTTGAAACAAGGCTGAAATTAATGGGCTGAAGCTGAAGCTCACTTTGGCTGAATTGAGAGCTTTGCTGGGCTGAGTCCACTGATTCGGTGGGCTGAACAAGAAAGCCCAATATGAGATGCGATGGAAATGGAGGAGGATCCGTGGGCCTGGTCTTCGCTAGGCTTGATGGACTGGCTTGTTACGGCTGATCCACGAACTGAAGAAGACGCAGGCGAAGAAGGGAGCTACTCCCTGGCATCTTCGGTGGATGAGCGGAACCAAGAAGCAGCAAGGAGAGGAGCTGGGGTCTTTGATGCTAGTGGAAGGGAACGGTAGCTGGCGTCGTGGGCGTGAAGCAGCTACGGGGGCACCTCGGCGAACTGAAGACGCATGGCAAGTGGCTTCGTTGGGTCAACAGCCGGTGGAGTGACTCCATTGGTTGACTGAATCTGGCAGCAACCGGCAGAAGCTGAAGACGCGTGGAGCCCTGCTTTGTAGGGCGCAGGCAGAGGCGTGCGGACGATGGAGCAGCTTCGTGGACGTCGCTGCTGCTGAGCTTTGGGGTCAACCAAGGAGTTCGGTTGTTACTGCTGTTGACTGAAGTAGACCAAGTAATCGGCAGGTGGCAGCTCAGTGGTCGTTGGCACACGAAGAGAGAAAACAAACCGTGGACAGTGCGGCTTCTTCCTGTAGTGTGGTTGGTAAAAGAAGAAGAAGACTCGGTGGATGGCTTCGGTGGAAGAGAGTGGAGTTCGGTGGACGTTGGGTTGCAGTCGTTTACGGGGCAGAGAAGTGGAGAAGCTGTGGCGGTCTTCCAAGAAAACGAAATGGAGAGAGAGGTGAGCAGAGGGCGTGGGGTCTCGCTCGAGAAAAAGGGCAGACCGAGAGAGGGTATTGTGATGAGAGGGGAGGGCCCCTTAAGCTTGATATTTTCCACAACAAATATCCTCTTTGTCTCCTCATGTTGATCCACAATCTTGGCTGTCATCCACTAGCTTATTTTCAGTCCAATATACCCCTTCTAGTAAGTTGAATTGGTCCAAAGGTCACAATTGGTGGGGGCATACGAATTTCTTAGAAAAGGGCTTCATGTGCACAACCATTCTCTCTTGATTCACTCTCACTTAGCCTCTATAAAATCAATCCATGTCTCAATGCTTCACTTGCTATTTTTCCTCATCCAATAATCCATCTTGCATCCCAACTTTGCAACCAAAAACCATCTTCGGCAATTTCTGCACTAAAACAACTCGGCGACGACTTTTTCCCAAAAAGTATCAGGTGTCAGAAAAATCTTCTGAGACTGAGTCGATACTCCTAAAATTCATTGTGACATGGCCAAAACTTCAATTTCTAAAATCGGACTCGAATTGGCGGTTAATTTTCATTCGGCGCGTTTTTAGCGTGACTTAGACTATTGGGTAGTTTTCAGAACTTTTTAAGGCAAATGACCCGTGGTCGATTTTCTTCGAGCCACTATGAACCCACTCGACTCAATGGCGACTCTTGATTGTCGTGAAAATCTCGAGGACTCAAGTACGGACACAGGGTACCAAAACAATAAGAAAATCAGTCTAGAGCCAGTCGACGAGAATTTTCCAATTTAGTGGAGTCACCCACGATCGGCCACACATCTCAGTCGAACAGACCTATCTCTGATTTCAAATTGATTTTTAACTGTGCCGTAACGGCCTCTAAAGATAGACACGGTCGAGAAGCCGATTTTTGATCGAGTTCTCAAGTCTATTGCCTTAAAATTCCTTAATAATTTCCCCAGTTAGTCTAGTTATCTCGAGAGTGATCGGCTCTGAGAATAACCCTATAGACGCGTCAATGAAATGCCCGATTTATTCAGTAGAAGACATGGTTGAAAATTTGGGATGTCACATACTCTTTGTTAAAATACAAAACATGAATCTTTGTTAAGAATACAAAACATAATCTCGTGATCTTAAACCTACCATTTATTTACAAATTTCGAATATCTGAGATTGGAAAATAATATGCGTTCTTTAACTATACATCTAGCTAGTCCTATCGATTATACTAATCCAGGAGGTTGGCCCTTTCACGTGAGAGTATTTTGTACATTGGATTGGATGTATCACTCAATAGTGACACATGGAGAAGTGAGCCAATTTTAGGTGATAGATTTCAACATTCATATGTGAAGTGCATCGGTCAATTACACCATGTAAACCATCCAACCCAAAGTATAAACAATCCAAATCAGACATTTGGTTACCTTATATATGGAAATAATAAACAATACACATGAAGCATAAGCTGGGCACCATCAAAGAGCTATCAAAGCTTGCAGAAATACAATGAAGACAGTTAACCCCCTAGATAGAAGCCATGGGTCAGTATATTTCAGCCTATTCCATCTAACTAAATAGATAAATAGTTAGCTTTTACTCCATATTTTCTCTTCGATGAATGCCCACATAGCGGAAGAGGTTCATGGTAGGCATAAATTAAAACTCTTCGAAAAGGGTGGAGCCGAAGAGCTTCAATCGGAAAGCCCCCATGCATTGCTTCTCACTCTGATGCCTCCTGCAGCTTCGAGTATTAGAGGTCCATCCACGAGCAACATGAGCATTACCACCGAAAATTCACGAACAGACGTTCATTCTGAATCAGAGATTTCATCTTCATCGTCATCCAGTATGTAGACTAGGGCCCGCTTTCTTGCAACCAAAACACAAGCTGCACTCTACTAGCTGTTGCAAAAGAAAATCAACTTGATTTCACTCAAATGTTCATATAATATGGCCATAACTAATGCGAAGTTTTGATACCTCTGCCGGGTAAAAGTAAGAAGTACAATACCTGCATCACGCTAAAACACAGGCGGAAGCAATACTTGTGTACCTAAAGAGGCTATGGTATGCATGTGAACCATGAATACTCAGCAGTATCTTGCTATACTAGATACCATGATAGTATCAATCATCATGAACATGTACGTAATAGTTCTCAGTCAGTAAATCATGCTGCAATGAACCTTAACATAAGAAGATAATTATTCTTGTTGTGTTTGTCTGGCCACTAATGATTCATCTTTTTCGCACTTTCACCTTCCAATTTATCTAAAATTGATAGGAAAACCTACTACTTTAGCATTTTACTTCTTCAAATGAAAATAATATAATTCTTTGGAGCATCAATTTGCACATTTCCAACTGTTGGAACAAGGATGAAATGGTCCATTAAGCACAACGAACCTGTGCCAGTCATATTTAAACTTAAGAGTAGCTTGTAAAAGTGGAATTTGAGTAAGGAGCACGGATAAGATTAATTCAATTCCAACATCTAGCCAATGAGATATATTTGTTAATGACAATGGCAAGTTTATCAAACAATGATACAAAAAGGAAAGACTATGGGCAACAATAAGTTACCAAACATCCAAACTGCAAATGGACCTAGTAAGAAACTCAAGGAAAATAGTTTTTTGAGTATACGATTGATGGCGTGGCAATGAATTGATCCTTAGCTTGATTGTGTGGGCAATGTGAAAAATTCTAATTCTTACCACTAATTGACAAGGGTGAACTGCAGTATGGGAATGCTGCCAACTTCTCATTCTTCATCTCTACGTGTAGAATAAAGTCCTCGATGTGTAATTTCCCTGGGTGAGTGTTTCAAAAGTGTGAATGAGACAACCAAGCAATAGTGTTCTCACAAAATAGAAGCAAAAGTGGCGGTCATGTTTTGATCTATTTAACAAAGGGGGCATGTTCGAAAAGAGTGTTCTTAACAAGATTTGTTACGTTTCTATGCTCAGAATGACCTATCTAGCAGTCCACTGTTAATTTGACATTAGGAGACAGGACCCATAAACACGGATTGCCATCTCTATTAGCAGCTCAATGTTTGCTGAGCAAGCTTCCATTTGCAATGCATCATGCGGCTTTTGAGCAATTCAGAATCTTTCCAAAGAGAGATTAGAGAAGAACACATTGTGATGATAAGGGATTGTTGCAGGAAGATTTCTAATTGAGAAGTTGAGAGGGTAATGTTAAAGTAATAACATAGCAAACTTACTTCAATGTGAAACTGTACCTCTTCTAGTCCCAAGGCAACAACTTTGCCATCAGGAAGCCAGCATAATGATGTTATACATTTACCTGGAGTACATTTGAATAGTTAAGATAATCCAGTATAACAACATACAATGGAATGCGCAACGAAAAGTGATTTCATAAATAACAACAACAACAAGGCCGATGACTCAAAGGGCACGCACACCGAGCCATCGTCGAAGAAACGAAGATACTGAATAAACATAAAAAGGAGAACTTTCTCGAGCCGAAGCAAATACCAAGGAGAGATTGTCCACAGCCTCCGCCAATTGAAGCGATGAAGCACCACCTTCGAGTCCTCTGTGACCATCGCCAGCAAATCCTTCTCCAGATTCCACTCCGCCATCTTCACCTGCCAATCGCAAGAAATCGAGCCAAAACCTCACAAAATCGAATCGGAAACAAATCGAATCGGGAGCCGAACCTGAGAAGCCAGCGGCTTGTCGAACTGAAGCTGAAAGGGAAGCATGTGCCGCGACCCTTCGTCGGTCACCATAGCTGAAAAAGCTCCAGAAGCAGCCCGAAAACGCAGCCACCAGCTGCTGGAGCAAGCAGCGAGGGGGTGTACAGAGAGCTAGTGGAGGGTAGAGCTCGAAAACCCCAGAAGAAAGCTTGAAGACCAAGGCATTCTGCCTCAAGCCCTTCCCCCCGTCCCCCGTTCGACAGCCGATTACGCCTCCACCACGAGGCCGCGCACGATCACGAGGTCCTCTGTTCCCGACTGGCTCGACGAATCGCGCCCCGAATCGGAGCCGCCTTCGACGGAGAGCACGGACCGGAGGCCGGAAACTCGGACCAACGGGGAGCGGAGGAGCTGGAGGTCAACCTGACGATCGTGCCGACGGCGGCCGGAGCGAGGGTCGGCGGAGACAACGAGGAAGAGAAGAGAATTTGATTACGGGCCAAGCCGGGCCGGATTGGGCCATAAGTCAGGCTTATCAAGTGGCCCTTCGGGCCGGGTTCCGGCTCGTCAGACTACTGATAATGTCAAGGCACGGCCCATTTATAGAGTTTTTTACGTGGAGTTTAGGATTAAGCCACGGAACTAGTGAACTTCAGAACAATAGAGAAAGAGAGTTGGGATTCGCGAGAGAAACCGAGGGTAAAATTAATTTTTGGCAAAAAATTAATAATTTAGAAAATATTTTCCTAAACTTAATCATCTTTATTTTTTTAAAAATGAGTTGATAAAAAAATATTTTTCATTATTAACAACAATTCGTGTCAAAACATTTTTATTGATAATGAAAATATTTTCTACTTTCTCTCTTTCTGGGAAATGTAAATGATCAAAATTATGGAAAGAATCTTTTCCAAATATTGATTTTTCGAGACACAAACGAAGCCTTAGAGAATGTGTCTTTGTATGAGCTAGTTTGCTCTGAGTGTTTTTATAGTGGCGCGAGAAATTCAACTATAATAGTGAGGTGCAGTCTTTTGCTACTCATAATGTACGCTAGTTGTGTGAGACAACCATTTTTTTGTGTCTTGTTTGTACCAGTATATATGTGTTTCAAGTTAGCTATTACAATTTTCTCATATTACTAGCCCTTGCTTTCGCATCCATTAACTAGTATTAGAGACTTTGCTTAAGTCTGTGTCCATCTGCCAAGTCAAGGTGAGTGATGACGTCATCAAGAAGATTTTGATGGGTGGTCCTATTCTTAAGCACTTACGTTTAATCGAGAAACTTGAAAGAGCTTGACATTGATAGATGTTGGCTAGTTGAAACTAACGATTCCCTATTAAAGATTCTCACTCCTCATTTGAGAATTAAAACAGATCAGAAAATGTGTTTGGTAACACTCCAAAAGCATTTGATGAATAAAAGGAAAATTCTCAAAATCAAAATCACAAACTTAAGATGCCTTTTCAGTATTTTTCATTCCACATGCAAACATGGAGATTTGGAATAACTAAGCCTGTTTTTTGAATGGGATGTAAGCCGAGCATATTCTTACAATTTTCATCCCTAATGACATATATCATTTTCACTGAACAAATATTCTGTCATAAAAACATCGAAAACAGTTTCTATTAAAATGGAAACTAAAAGCGTTTTCTAAAACTACACAAGCCTTAAACGGTTGAGAACAAAAGTGACATGTGAATTAAAATTTTGCAACAAATTTGCCTCACAACTTTCAACATCCGAATTAACAGATTTTTAGAGGCTTTTTACTGAAAGATAGTATGAAAATTACAGATTGGCTCCTAAATATGAGGCATCATGTTGTTCAGCTTATGGCGACTCTCGAAAGTCAACTCAAGCATCTAAAATTATAGGCAGGAAAGTTCTTCCATCATGAAAAGTTCAAAGTTATTTCCAAGAAAACTGTCTCGAAATTGCTCCACGTTAACTATCCATTTCTTTTTTAAGGATGATGATAATATCCTGAGTTAATACGAGTTTTACTTTCCTTATGACCAAACAAAATTAGATACTGCCAAAACAAATATTAGTGCACATGAACAACCTAATATAATCCTAATATCATGTCCAATCACCACCACATAAACTAGAACAGAATCTAGATTTCCACTCGCATCACCTTCGTTCACTCTTGGTTTTTCCTTTAAAACGCCAACTCCTCAGTTCGACATCATGTTCTCATTTAAGACTTCCAAGCACATAACACGCTGAATAGAAAGAGGAGAGAGCTTTCTCGATTCGAAGCAATTACCTTCGAGTCCCATGAATCCTTGGCCGGATTCCACTCCCGCCATCTTCACTTGCCAATCGGAAGAAATCGAGCCAAAACGTCACGGAACCGAATCGGAAAACAATCGAATTGCCGCCGCCCATTAGGAGGTCTTGGACAGAACGCCCGAACGGGAGCCGAACGTGAGAAGCCAAAGCGGTTCATCGGAACTTGAAGCTGAATCGGAAGCACGCGCCGGCTACCCCTCCTTCGCCGGTTGCAAAAATACATCATCGTCTGTCTTATGTTCATTCATTTTTTCGCATTGCTTATACCTGATATCGATGTTTGATTAATTGCTCTACAAATTATCCAGAAATAAAATCGCAAATATTCTCAGAATGAACAAAAGGAAAAAAAAAAAAAAACACTCCAAACAGAACAGCACAGCAACACGAAAAAGAATATGAAAAAAATGAAAGAGAAAATTTGTAAAAAGCAAAAATTCCTCGCATGGTCGCTTGGTAAGCGTTTAGGCATTTCTCTTACGAAATCATATTGCTTTTTACAATTTTTTTTTTGGTTGCGAACAAGAATTTTGATTAGGTGGGTTCTGTCGTTGGAGACAAAAATGATGCAATCTTGCACGCTAACATTCGTCATCGCTTATTTAAAAAAAGAAGAGGAAAATTTATAAGTTAAGCACGGATCGAGTAGTCTATCCATTCGTGTTATGATCTTATAGCCTATGCTTGTATGTTGAGATCATACAAAATTTGCGACGGATCAAATCATTGCGCTTTTATCTACCAACGAGTGAGATACATATCTATTGCTCTCGATTTCTGATCGAAAAAGTAAAGCCATGAACAATTCTGAAATAATGATCCGTATTGAATTGCTAGCCGCAATCCTTCGTGGAAAGAACAGGATTTGAAAAAATATTTTTCAAAAATTAATCACTTAATCGGTTACAAAAATGCATTAATGCGAAAAATCCTCGTTGTGCATGAAAATGTTTGGATAATTGAGACATATTTCATTGATCGATTATTTCTAACAATACAGGTGATAATTTTTAAGAAGGTATTTTCTTAATCACTTTTTTTTTAGAACAAAAAATACCTTAATTTACTTCATTTTACAAATAACATCACATATGGCATGGTCCTCAGGATTGTCTGAGAAACGATATCATTTAATTTGGGTCCATACGTTCAATGGTAATCTCGTCGCACGCCCCCCAATAGAACGAAGTGGCTTCACTCTGTTCCAACAGAGCTGGTACAGAAGCGTCGGAGGGGTCATGCGACATCACATAGATGCGGATGTAATTTGTCAAAAAGGAATGTGATAATCCATCCTCATTTACTTTTGAGTAAAAAAAACATATGCTAATGAATTCAAATCAACATTTCACGAGAGCAAACATTCACGCTTGCTTGAATGCCGAGACGACTGCCATGTTTGAACTTGTCCAAGCCATTTGCCATCACCACCCAAGCTCCAAACATTGGGCCGAATAGAAAGACTCTAACCTCGTCATTTGCCATCATCGCCCGAAACCGAATCCCTTCCTGTGCACAATTTTTTATTTATTTTCCAATTTGTGATGATTGGGTATTGAATTCGAACATACGCAATCATTCTCTAGCCGAGCGGTGAACATCATTCGTGTCATGCTTAATACCCATCACCAGTTCGGATGGATCACTAAGTCTAGTTACCAATATATGTGCAGGCCATGTCTGATCCAGCCATCCTTATGTCTGCGATGCAGAGGAATTTTGCCCCCTGCAGAACTCCTGCACTTGGAAGAAGTAGAAGGTGACAGATGTAAGCTTGCCTTGCCAATGCTGCTTTTACCAAGGGATGCACTCCTGCTAGAGAAGGTCATAAACGTCAAGAGCAATGGAAGACACCAATCGAAATCTCTCGAGTCCTTGCCACAACTGGTTCTACCCTAGATGCAATCTTTCCGGTAAAGTCTCACCACAAGCTGCTCAATAGGGAGATCGTTGGTGGTAGAATGGATTTTCAATGAGAAGCCATCCAGAAAATGAAGGTTCTGATTAGAGTTTCTCCTTTTGATTGGGAAGCAACTTGGGAACAAATCCTCGCTTCAGATAACCTAAAACAAGAGGCCAAAACACTGGTTATCAGGCGTTTCCTCCGGAAGGAGGCAGAATCCCCGTGGCATCTCCTCCTTCACCGTACAAACGATTATGTCAAAGGACATTGTAGTAATGTCTTGCTTAGCTCAAAAGTTCAAGTATATGACAGATGGCATTACCAACTCTACAAACATCGAGATGCATTCTCTGGGATAATCTATTATTAGCCTTGGAGTAGGTATATTCTGGATTCAAACCAAATGAACAAGGATCCATAGTCAATAAAATTCGAATTGCAATTTTCTAGATCGATCCAAATAATTCACAATGCTTTTACTTCTTCCCTGTTTATTAATTCACTCACAGCCACACCACTAGAAGAGCTTGTTCTTGCATTTAGCATTTCTAAACTGATACGGTTACTTTAATCAGCCAATGCAAACAGTTCTGTGACATAAAATGTGTGGGAACTCAATGGTTGATGCCAACGTATGCCCTGTCAACATGCTCCATTTGCACCGTAAATTCACTCTTAAGCATAACTTAGAAACATGCGGTCACGAGCTACATGGTAAGGGCAGAGCAAACTAAAACCTCAATTAGGACCACCATATAGGGTCCTTCATTTTTCATTTCTCGACCTACATAATGACCTTTGGCATGCTATCAGATACCCATATACATCAATTTTTATGCACTACTTCCAGCATTCCCAGAATCAATCAAACGTTGAGAATCTTTATTTTCTGCATAGGATGAAGGATCTTACCTGAAAACTGTCACGCCTCGACCCTCAGGCACGCACACATCCCTTACTTTTGGTCGATTTAAAAATGCGATATCCCAGGACTATGTATCGCCGACCCTTTCATTTATATATGCACATGCGGAAGCAGTTATAATTCCCCAGACAATAAAGCAATGGGATAGAAAAGCAGGCCATACATTTTTCTTACTGAAAATTCACAACTACATCTTTTTACATGCAAACAAGGACTGACAAGACATGATAGGATTTCGGTCCTCATCCGGGTCATACTCGATGTCATACTCGGGGTCCTCCTCCATGTACTCCTCTTCGGGTTCCTCAACAAGGATCTCCTCGTCAGATTCATGCTCCTTAGGCACCTCATCCAGGTCCTGAAATGGTTATTCAATAACCACTGAGACCACGTCTCAGCAAGTTCTACTTCCTAAGACCCAATTAGTAAACTAATACACCTTAGGGCTGCCTATGCACAACATGAGTTAGAAGACTTACCTTGGCCTCAGATTCCACCTGCATATTAGTACAGATCAAATAGGCACACAAGCAATCACATCACAGATCGAAGCATCGATCTAATTGACTTAGTCGATTTCACATCAGGAAGACCAATCACGATCATCTCCCTTCAATCATTCACTTCACAACATCAAACCAAGGCAATCAATCACATCAAGTCACACTCATATCGAATCCTCGATCAATCGACCTAGTCGATTACAAGCCAGTCAGACCATCTCATGGTCATTTCCAATCAATCGGTCCATTCACAACATCAGATCAAGCAATGATCAATCGACCTAGTCGATTACCTGTCATCACGACCCATGCTTGGTCGGCACATTCAATACTATCTGTAAGTCCGACCATAGTCCAGGACTGCTCACTCTAAGCTGATATATAGATAGTATAGCTCGCACTAAGCTGATAGGGTTAAGATATACTGCTCTCGCTAAGCTGACATATCGCCCGTAAGCTGATATAGTATATCGGTATACTGCTCTCGCTAAGCTGACATATCGCCCACAGGCTGATATAGTATACCCCCGATGCTCACACTGAGCTGATAAAGTATACTGCTCGCGCTAAGCTGACATATCGCCCGTAGGCTGATATAGTACACCAGTATACTGCTCTTGCTAAGCTGACATATCAGAGCCCGCAGGATGATATAGTATACTATCCGACCATTCAATCCATTCCATCTGTTATCATTCTCGAAAAATAGCCGTGTGTGGGGACACGGTCGGCCTTAGCCAAAATATAATATTTTCCTTTCCATAACTCCCACATTTTCTATAGTCCACCAAAACACTTTTAGTGCTATCAACCGACACCCGGTTATTTTCCAATTATCAATCAAAGATTATTCCATTAAAGAATAATTCCCAATTTCACAAATAATTCAATTCAGCACAAAATAAAGCTCAATTAAATAAATGAACTGCGCCACGACAATCAGCACCAAATTCCGGTCGCTGGCCATCCCAGTTGAATTTTCGGAAAATAAATAATTAAACAATTAATTTCGAAGATTAAATAAATACATACAATAAATTTGATTTAGCATAATATAAAGCTCAATTAAATAAACGGACTGCACCATGATCATCAGCATAAAATTTCGGTCACTGGCCATCCCAACCTTAATTTCCGAAAATAAATAAATAATTAATTAATTTCGAGAATTAAATAATTAATATTAAAAACTCAATTTAGCTCAAAATAAAGCCCGATTAAATAAATGGACTTCACCACAGTCATCCGCATAATATTCCGGTTCCGGACCATCTCCCTTGAATTTTCAGAAAATAAATAATTATTTAATTTAATTCCGAAAATTAATATTTAAATGCCCAAAAATCTCACTTGGGCCCGAATTGCCTAATTAACACCCGATAAGGGTCGGGAAAAATCCCACGAAGCATCCAATAAATACTACATGCAATTCTCTATCTAATTACACTAATCACACCACTAATATACAAAGCAATTAACTAATAATCACTAATCAATTCTAATCTAACAACCTAATTACACTTAATTAACACTAATCAACCTTTAAGTATAATTAGCAAACTAAGAAGGCATTAGTGAGTAAAACTCACTCAAAACGACGGGCTCGACGCGAGGATCGACTTTCCTCAAAGCGGGCCGAGCATCCGGGCTCGGGAAGGCGGCCAAAACGGGCCAAACAGTTGCTGCAAACCCATTTCTGCAGTCCTCTGATCGCTGCTGGTTGGAGGCGAAGGTGGGCGGATCCGGGGCTGGTTGGGCTCAAGAATGGGCGGAGGAGCTGAACAAGACCAAGGCGAGTCTTCACGGTGGCCGGAGGAGGGGTGGACGGCTCCGGCGGAGCTCTACCAGATCTGAAACATCGCTGGAACAGAGGGCTGAGCGAGGGGGAGGCCGAGGCAGGCGGAGCACGAAGCGGACGGCGGCTAGGCAGCGTGCGGCGGCGATGGCAGCTCCGGCGCGATTGTAGCTCCTTCAAGCAACACCGATCGCTGCTTCTGTTTCTACTGGCTGGTTCTGTTCGAACCAGAGGGAGGAGAGGGGCGGACGCACGCAGTCAGCAGCTCGGCGGCGGCTCGGGTGCGCGAGCAGCTCCGGTGCTTGCGAGCGTGCGACGATGACGACGAGAGGCGACAATGGGCGGAGCTGCTACTGTTGCTTCGGCTTCTTCGGCTTCCATGGCGTCGCACAACCAAAGAAGAAGATGAAGGAAGAGAGAGACAGCGACGGGAGAGGGAAGGGAAGAAGAGAAAACCCATTTTTCTTTCTTTTTCTCTCACTCTCTCTCTCTCTTAGGTCAGCCATACGTGGGCCACCATGGCTGTCATCCACCCACCTTTCTAGCCCAAAACTACCCCTTCTAGAAGCCTTTAGATAGGCCAAAATGTGGGGGTAAGTGTGGCATACGAATTTTGCCAAGTTCTCTTCCCAATTGGACCTTAATCCCTCTTGAATCAAATCAATTTGACCCCCATAATTTCATTCAATATTTCATCGATCAAATTGGTACTTTTTCTTATCAGTATAGCCCACTTGTATCCCGAATTCACAATCTCTGGCTTCAACTGAACAAAACGGCCCTATTTATCCAGTCAAATTAAAACCCGAAAATCTGGATGTCACAAAAACTAATGACAAATGATGCACTTAGAAAGCCTTTTCCATCTATTTCCCTTACTGGCATGATAAGCAAAATCTTGTTGCCAAAGCACACAACAATTTCCATGGATATCTCCCCTTAATTCCTTGAATTCAAGTAAGGGGACAATGATGACTCTGTCAACTAGGAAATAATATTGAGAAGATCATAAATCTTGAAAGATATTGCGAGCAGGAAATACAAAATGAAAAGTGGATAGTAGATCTCAAAAGAACAAAGGTAACTTACCTGCTCTATGTACCTTTGATAGTAAATGGGGATTACTTCCATTATATTGACTCATCCAAGTCATCCATATCATCTGATTCATAACCCCATCATTTCGCTTGTAATCTCATTTGATCGATAAACCTGAGTTCCAAATAATTCTGGAATTGTTTTGAGTGACTTGCATCCGATGATATTTAGTTCCTGCAACGTTAACCTATCAAGGCCTTCAATTTCGGCTAATTTGTCGCATGCTATGACTTGTAATTTCTTCAACCTCCCGGATTTTGGAGGGTCTAGCATTTCCATTGAAATGCACCCTTTGATATCTAGCCTTTCCAAATACTCCAACCTATCAAGGCCTTGAATTTTGGGTAATTTGTAGCATACCCTAATAGTCAATTTCTTCAGACCCTCGAGTTTTGTAAGGTCCACCTGTTTGATTGAATGGCAGCCTGTGATATCCAAGCTTTCCAAATATATCAATTTGTCAAGAACTAGAATTTCAAGTAGAGCGCAAACGGAGACAACTAATGTCCTTAGATGGACAAACTGTGAAATGTCCAACATTTCGATAGATCCACAGCTATGGACTTCCAAGAATTCGAACTTGAAGGGCGTGTTTAGGGATTGTGGTGATTCCATTTCTTCAATGTCCGTCGGTTGGGAGCATTCTAAACTCTTTAATTGCGTTGATGGAAGCTCCTGGATGCACTGGAGAAACTTGCAACTAGATACTCGTAGTTCCTTGAGATGGGCTAGGTGGGAAAGCGAAGGCAATTTGCGACTTTGACAGGTGACACCCAAATATGTTAAGCCCGAAGGAAGGTCCGGCAGCGATTGGAGCTTGTCGCAGTACATAAAATCAAGGCGTTGCAGGGAAGAAAGATTACACATGCTTTCTACCGTCATCCCTTTCAGATTTCTACACCAGCGAGCATGTAACTCTCGGAGCTTTCTCAGACTCCCAATACCATTGGGTAATTCTTCTATACCACTTTCAGAAATATCTAGAATCTCTAGATTCTCCAAAGACCCTATGCTATTTGGTAATGCAGAAAGGGATGTAGTAGTCCGTAGATCGAGTTGCTGCAGTGCTTTTAATTTACCTATTACTGATGGAAGCTCCCTGAGGCAGAAACGAGGAACAGAACTGTGACACCCCGAACCCTTCGCAAGTCGTCACCAGCGCCGGTGTTACATCTTTTACCATCTCTATCTCTTGGCTAAATTAAGCCTTGCCAGATTTTAGGCATTTTTTTTTAAGCAGTCCCACGCGCGACTCATAGCGGAAGCAAAATTCACATCGTCATCTATCTCCCTTCTAACCCATGATACAAATACACAGGCCGATATCAGAACTCTTGTATGACAGGGCCCCCAGCCAGGCCGATATCATACATAACTAAGCATCGCACTCGGATAAACGTCAATCCGGGCACAGAGGGACAATCTATCTCCGTACACTCCACCTCAACATCAGACGGTAGACCGTAAAATACCCCACGCGAAACAGCAGGTAGCGGCATAGTGCTAATCTGAAATGTTATCCCCAAAAGAGGTGAGTACAACCACTCAGCAGATAGGGAAATCCAATAACATTCCAATGCATCATGCATATCATCACACGTTGCAAGCATCACCTACCTTGTAATCATGCGTATCATGCATCATCACATCATATATATCATCATCATCATGGCATACCACATTATCATTAACCATGCATCACCATGCATATCACATCATCATTAGCCATGCATCACCGTGCATATCATATCATCATTAGCCATGCATCACCATGCATATCATATCATCATTAGCCATGCATCACCATGCATATCACATCATACCATCATTAGCCATGCATCACCATGCATATCACATCATACCATCATTAACCATGCATCACCATGCATATCATATCATCATTAGCCATGCATCACCATGCATATCACATCATACCATCATTAACCATGCATCACCATGCATATCATATCATCATTAACCATGCATCACCATGCATATCATATCATCATTAACCATGCATCACCATGCATATCACATCATCATTAACCATGCATCACCATGCATATCACATCATCATTAACCATGCATCACCATGCATATCACATCATCATTAACCATGCATCACCATGCATATCATATCATCATTAACCATGCATCACCATGCATATCACATCATCATTAGTATAGATCAATTTCCACTTTTACTTATCAATTGATCCCACATTATCTTTTCTCAAATCATCAAATTCACCATCATCATCATCCCTTCGGGCAGAAACCTCCGACAGGGATCCCAGTATCCCAGCCATCTCATGGCCACTGGGCTTCCGGCCCCCCACATTCCGGGCATCTCGCATCTCAACTAGCATCACGAGGCATTCTCTTCGGGCAGAAACCTCCGACAGGGCTTCCGGCCTTTACCCTTCTAACCGGGGATCTCGCACCGCAATCCTGGCATCGCGAGTCACTCCCTTCGGGCAGAAACCTCCGACAGGGCTTCCGGCCCCCCACATTCCGGGCATCCTGAAACTCCCAGGGAATCTCTGGAATTACGCCACCAGGCCACCAGACAACATCCTCCGCCACAACCTCTTACTCACATACCACTTTCCACTTTTATCATCCTTTTCATTTTATTATTTCATGGCATATGATTTACATACATGCATCACAATTCATGATCATTCATACATCAATGCCATATAACAATACATCATAATTCATGATCATACATGCATCAATGTCATATAGCAATGCATCATAAATTCAATGGAATACATGGCTAAAATAATCCATTATTATTATTTTATTATTTTATTATTTTTTATTATTTTATTATTTTTATTATTTTTATTATTTTATTATTATTTTTATAAATAAACATTTCATTTAATATTTATGATTTTCCCAAAATCATAATATTTAAACAATCACTAAACAATTAG
Source organism: Eucalyptus camaldulensis (assembly GCA_019915185.1). NCBI lineage: Eukaryota > Viridiplantae > Streptophyta > Magnoliopsida > Myrtales > Myrtaceae > Eucalyptus > Eucalyptus camaldulensis. The sequence goes on along the minus strand of JAHSVA010000013.1, from coordinate 8,763,774 downwards.
AATCACAATTTTATGCAAAATTCATGGCCAATTTGCATTTTACATAATTTCCCAAATTTCCACAAAATACACACAATATTCGGATAATGGCCAGATTACACAGTTTTCGAATTAATTCAATTAAAATACTCATATGACCTCCGAAAATTCTCAAATTTTACAGGGTGATAGCCAACACATTTTCGTGCATTTTTCATGAATAACACTAAGCCAAATTCTTTTTAGATTAATTTATACAACTCCATGAAGCTTCTGGAACCTCTACCGTTTCGTCCAGAACGTACATCACCGAAAAACTTAGGTTTGAACCAACAAATCTCTTTCGTTTCTTCTGAAATTCGAGTATGTTATGTATCAATGTGTCCTTTACAAGTTTCATGAAGAGATCTAGGTTATATAACCAAAGCATGATCCTCTTTTAAGTCCTTGAAGTCTCGGGTGTCTCGGTTCACTTCAACAGAACCATCCGTCTCAAAGATCTAGCTGGTTAACTAGGCTATACTCATTTGTTTCTCCTCAAATTTGAGTATTTTATAGTTTAGGATGTTATCTACAACATTCATACAGACAAAAAAGTGAGATCTCCAACATAAATCAACATGCAACCAAGAAATCATCAAAAGGTCAGTAGGAAATTCGCAGATCTAAAGCCTCCGTGAAATAGAACTTTTGACCCCTCATATCACCATCGTTTTCCATGAAATTCGAGTATGTCATACCTCAAGATGTTAGCTTCAACTTTCATGAAGACATTGAAGCCAAAATCACACTCCAAATACACATGCAAGCTCGAATAAGATACTGTCTACCACCAACCGAACGGAAACAGCCACATAACATGAACACATTCAACCCTTACTTCGATATTTCGCCCAAATCACCCCTAAAACCGAACATGCAACCATCAAAACAACATGCAAGAGAAGTTAAGGACCCCCGCTTGCCTCCAAAATGAACGAACAGCAAGCACAAGGCGGCGTAGGACGGTCGGACAAGGCGGCGACGGCGAGACACGGCGGCGGCAACTCTGGCTCCACCTCCTCTCTCTCGGTCCCCCTCTTCCTCTCAAACTCTCTCTCTCTCTCGCACACCTCTCTTGGATGGAAATGAAGCAAGCAACCGGCCCTTTCTCTCTCTTAACCCCTTTTATATCCCCTCAATTGCAATGATTAATCCACCTCAACCATGGCCAATGCATGAGGGCTTGTCTTGCCACTTGTAATTCTTGTTTTTAAATTTGAATTTCAATGGGCTTGGGCTTAGGCCCAACCGGCCATTCCCCCTTGGGCTGGTCGAGCTCCCTCTCTTGGGCCCAATGGGCCGACTAGCTTGGCCCACCAAGCTTTAGGCTAATGGGCCCAAGGCCCATTTCGAATTTTATCCTTTTTTTTTTTTTGAAATTTCTTTCTATAAATATTTCTAAATTCAAATTTCATCTTGGCCAAAGTCTTGGAATATTTTTTTTTTTAATTATTGAAATTTAAATCATATGGCCAAGCATTAACTAATTAAATTTAAATTTCCACAACACAAGATAAATTCATCAAATTAAAGGACAAATTGGCTAAAGCATAAGCCATAAAATTCTATCACCTAATTAAAGACATTTAACACACCTTAAGGCTTGGCTTTGAAATTCCGGGATGCCACAATTCTCCCCTCCTTAGAGAATTTCGTCCTCGAAATTCAAGCACTACTCGCGCCTTCTTGAAATAAATAAGGGTACTTTTCCCTCATCTGATCCTCACTTTCCCATGTGGCTTCCTCCACATCATGATGTCGCCATAACACCTTAACCAATGGGATCTTTTTGGTCCTAAGAATTTGCTCCTTTCGATCTAATATCTGCACAGGCTCTTCAATATACCTCACTTTCTCATCCATTTTGATGGCTTCATGATCGAGTATGTGACCAGGATCCGGCTGGTACTTCCTCAACATCGATACATGAAACACATCGTGCAGATTTCCTAACTTAGGAAGTAATGCTAAACGATAAGCCACGTCACCTATTTTCTCAAGTATCTCAAAAGGTCCGACAAATCTAGGGCTTAACTTACCCTTCTTCCCAAATCGAGATATTCCTTTCATTGGAGATACCTTAAGGAATACATGATCTCCTACACTAAATTCCAATGGCCTCCTACGTCTATCTGCGTAGCCTTTCTGTCTACTCTGAGTTGTTCTAAGTCTTTCTCTGATAACATCAACAGCCTCAACGGTAACTTGTACCAATTCAGGTCCTGTCAACTTCCTCTCGCCCACTTCATTCCAACAAACAGGAGTCCTACATCTCCGTCCATGCAATGCTTCATAAGGTGCCATACCTATACTCTTCTGAAAGCTATTATTATAGGCAAATTCTACCAAATGCAATCTCTCGTCCCAATTTCCTTTGAAATCAATTACACAAGCTCTTAACATATCCTCCAGTATCTGGATCACTTTTTCTGATTGACCATCAGTCTGAGGATGAAAAGCAGTGCTAAACTGAAGCTTAGATCCTAACGCGACTTGGAGACTCCTCCAAAAATTCGACGTGAACCTCGAATCTCGATCTGAAGTAATAGTCACTGGAACACCATGTAAGCATACCACTTGACTTACATACATGTCCGCATACTTATCCATTGGTTAATCCATGCGAATCGCTAAGAAATGTGCCGACTTAGTCAAACGATCCACTACAACCCAAATTGAATCATGACCACTTGATGTCCTTGGCAGTCCTTGCACAAAGTCCATCGTTATATGTTCCCATTTCCATTCAGGAATGTCCAATGGTCTCAAAAGTTCTGCGGGTTTTCGATGTTCCGCTTTTACTTGCTGACACGTCAAACATTGAGATACGTACTTAGCCGTATCTACCTTCATACCATTCCACCAAAATTGCTGACGCAAATTTCTGTACATCTTTGTACTACCTGGGTGGATACTATAATTATTCTTATGTGCCTCCGACAAAATTTCCTTCCTCAATTCCTCATTATCGGGAACACAAAGTCGTCCTTGACATCTTACTATTCCATCATCAGAGATCTGAAATTCTGATCTTTTCCCTAAAGATACAGCATCTTTCACTTTCAAAATCTCTGGGTCAGATTCTTGCAGAATTTTAATTTTCTGGATAATCTCTGGCTCAATCCTTAATGCACTAAGCATACCAGTAAGACAATCCATTTCCAATTTAAATTCTGAATTTGCTACAGATTCTAACAATTTCCATTCCGCCATTCTCAAACTAGCTATCTCAATGGCCGACTTACGACTAAGAGCATCTGCTACTCTATTCGCTTTCCCTGGATGATATTTTATCTCACAGTCATAGTCCTTTAGCAACTCCATCCATCTTCTTTGTCTCATGTTCAATTCCTTTTGTGAGAATAGATACTTCAAACTTTTATGATCCGTATAAATCTCAAACTTTTCCCCATACAAATAGTGTCTCCATATCTTCAAGGCAAACACTATAGCTGCTAATTCTAAATCATGCGTCGGGTAATTTAGCTCATGAGGTTTCAATTGTCTGGATGCATAGGCTACAACCTTGCCATGCTGCATCAACACACATCCCAATCCTCTATGAGATGCATCACTATACACTGTGAAACCATCAGGTCCAGTAGGTATAGTCAGAATTGGAGCTGAAGTCAATTTCCTTTTGAGCTCCTGGAAACTCCTTTCACATTCTCCATTCCACTCAAATTTCACATTCTTTCGGGTTAACTTAGTTAAAGGCCCTGCTAGCCTTGAAAATCCTTCAATGAATCTTCTATAATAACCAGCCAATCCTAAGAAACTTCGTATCTCAGTAGGCGTTGTCGGTCTCGGCCAATTCACTACCATTTCAACTTTTGCCGGGTCTACTGCAATTCCTTTTCCTGACATCATATGTCCCAAAAATACTATCCGATCCAACCAGAATTCACACTTGCTAAACTTAGCATACAATTTATGCTCTCTCAGGGTTTGCAAAACTATCCTCAAATGCTGCTCATGCTCTTTAGGCCCTTTTGAATATACCAGAATATCATCAATAAACACAATCACAAATTGGTCCAAATAAGGCTGGAATATCCTATTCATCAAATCCATAAATGCAGCCGGGGCGTTAGTCAATCCAAATGGCATAACAAGGAACTCATAGTGCCCATAACGAGTTCTAAACGCAGTCTTAGGAATGTCCTCCTTCTTGATTCTTAACTGATGGTATCCCGACCTCAAATCAATCTTAGAAAAGACCGAACTTCCCTGAAGTTGATCAAATAAATCATCAATTCTAGGCAAAGGGTACTTATTCTTAATGGTCACTTGATTCAACTGCCTATAGTCAATACACAAGCGCATTGATCCATCCTTCTTTTTCACAAACAAGACTGGTGCACCCCAAGGTGAAGCACTTGGTCTAATAAATCCTTTATCAAGCAATTCTTGCAGTTGCACTTTCAACTCCTTCAATTCAACTAAGGCCATCCTATATGGGGCTTTTGATATAGGTCCTGTTCCAGGCATTAATTCAATTTCAAATTCAATCTCCCGCTCTGGTGGCAATCCAGGCAATTCCTCAGGAAACACATCTTGAAATTCGTTAACCACATGAACTTCCTCAAGATTAGGCTCCTCTCTAGCGCAATCTCTAACTATGGCTAGGTACCCTTGACATCAAGTAACTTACAAGCTTCTACTGCCGAAATAAGCGCTACAGGCAAATGGGTCTGACCTCTGAAGAATTCACAACTAGACTGATCAGGTAAAACAAATTGAATCACTTTTCTATAACAATCCATTCTAGCTCGATACTTACGAAGCCAGTCCATTCCTATAATAACATCAAAATCATACATAGCCATTACAACCAAGTCTATTTCCATATCCTTTCCTCCCATTGAGATCTTACAATTTTCACACACCAATGTAGACAATACCATATCCTTTAAAGGCGTGGAAACACAAAGAGGCATCTCAAGCGGCATAACTTCTATCTTATTCAAGCATCTATATCTTTCAGACACAAACGAATGTGTTGCACCCGTGTCAAACAATGCATATGCCTTTTCACCATTAATAAGAATCGTACCTGAGATAACATTCTTGGAAGCTTCCGCTTCCTCCTGGGTAATAGCATACACCCTTCCGTATGCAGGTGGTCTCTGAGGATTTCCTTGCGGATTCGACCTAACAGCACTCTGATATCCCTGTCGCACTGAGCCAACACTCACTTGCGACCTCTCTTGTGGGCAATTCCTCCTAAGATGTCCCACTTGTCCACAGCCAAAACATTTATGTTGTCCAGGCTGATAGGGTGCTTTCCCTATGTTCAAACCACTCCTTGCCCCTCCAAAATTTCCAAAATTTCCCTTCTTCTTCACATTCCAGGTCTGACCTTGACCAGAATAAGGCCTCTTCCCCTTTTTCACATCACTAAAATTCAACGGTTTCTTAAATTCCGACCTTTCCCTCAACAACTCCTGCTCCACTAACTGCGCCCTTTCATAAATCTCATTATAATCTCTTATGTTCAAAGGCACCAACTGCTTTCTAATGTCAGTCCTCAGCCCTTTCAGGAATCTCTTAGCCTTCTCCTCCTGATCCTTAATCAATCTAGGAGCATATCTAGACAATTAAGAAAATCTAGCCTCATACTGATCTACAGTCAATCCCTTTTGTTCTAACTGAACAAATTCAGTAATCTTTCTATCCTTAGCACAATCAGAGAAATGCTTCCTATTGAAGGCTCTAACAAACTCCTCCCAATTAACATCAGTACCTGGTGGAAAGATTATGTCCTTCGAAGCTCTCCACCAAAACTTCGCATTTCCCTCCAATTGGTACTCTGCTAAGACTATTTTCTCAGCATCAGTGCAGTCCAACAGCCGAAAAATTCTTTCCATCCCATCAATACATTACTCTGCCTCCTCAGGACTTCCCATTCCATTAAACTTAAGTGGCTTCAGCTTCAAAAACTGCTCCACTAGTCCCTGAGTACGGCGTTTTGCTCCGGGCTGTTGCTGCGCTTGCCTCTCCATCAGATTTCCAATATTGGCTAATGCCTGCAGGATATCTTCCATTCGGGGTTCAGCCCTTGCAAGAGAGGCTTCAGCCCTCGATGGATGAGCACTTCCAGCTCGCACCATGACTCTCCTCCTGCAATTTCCAAGCATTGCCTCAGGAATAATCTGAGACTCACTGCCTCCACTCAAAGCAATCACTATCACTACAGAAGTAACATATACATGTTACTGGCACTTAAAATAACTCAAAACAAACTACTAGGGATCTACGAGTGAATACCCATCACCCGTTATTCAATTATTACGTTTTAGACCCTATGGTGTGTATTGTCATCATGTTCCTCAATTTCCAAATGAGGCTCCTTAACACTCCACCTATAACCATTCGCTCTGATACCAAAAAGGCAGCTGTGACACCCCGAACCCTTCGCAGGTCGTCATCAGCACCGGTGTTACATCTTTTACCATCTCTATCTCTTGGCTAAATTAAGCCTTGCCAGATTTCAGGCATTTTTTTTTTAAGCGGTCCCATGCGCGACTCATAGCGGAAGCAAAATTCACATCGTCATCTATCTCCCTTCTAACCCATGATACAAATACACACCAGCTACACATCAGGATTTTTATAAACAAACGTCGACACGTTATTTACATATATTTTCAAGATGGGACTACTCTCGAGTCGGTACATAACAAGGAAAAGCTAGGACTCAGCCATGTCCAGCCTAAAACCTCAAAAAGAGACCTCGACCCTCAATATCATGCGAGCACAAAAACCCCCCATCAAAAGTGTCGGTTTTCTACATCAAAAAGTGATCTAGCTCCTACTCCTCGCATACAGGTCTCACACCCAACCCGGTGTGTCAGGTGGTGGCGGCGGCAGCATCCCTCGCATCGCTCCATCCCGTCGAACGTGCACAGACAGGAACTCTTGTATGACAGGGCCCCCAGCCAGGCCGATATCATACATAACTAAGCATCACACTCGGATAAACGTCAATCCGGGCACAGAGGGACAATCTATCTCCGTACACTCCACCTCAACATCAGACGGTAGACCGTAAAATACCCCACGCGAAACAGCAGGTAGCGGCATAGTGCTAATCTGAAATGTTATCCCCAAAAGGGGTGAGTACAACCACTCAGCAGATATGGAAATCCAATAACATTCCAATGCATCATGCATATCATCACACGTTGCAAGCATCACCTACCTTGTAATCATGCGTATCATGCATCATCACATCATATATATCATCATCATCATGGCATACCACATTATCATTAACCATGCATCACCATGCATATCACATCATCATTAGCCATGCATCACCGTGCATATCATATCATCATTAGCCATGCATCACCATGCATATCATATCATCATTAGCCATGCATCACCATGCATATCACATCATACCATCATTAGCCATGCATCACCATGCATATCACATCATACCATCATTAGCCATGCATCACCATGCATATCACATCATACCATCATTAACCATGCATCACCATGCATATCATATCATCATTAGCCATGCATCACCATGCATATCACATCATACCATCATTAACCATGCATCACCATGCATATCATATCATCATTAACCATGCATCACCATGCATATCATATCATCATTAACCATGGATCACCATGCATATCATATCATCATTAACCATGCATCACCATGCATATCACATCATCATTAACCATGCATCACCATGCATATCATATCATCATTAACCATGCATCACCATGCATATCACATCATCATTAGTATAGATCAATTTCCACTTTTACTTATCAATTGATCCCACATTATCTTTTCTCAAATCATCAAATTCACCATCATCATCATCCCTTCGGGCAGAAACCTCCGACAGGGATCCCAGTATCCCAGCCATCTCATGGCCACTGGGCTTCCGGCCCCCTCAACTAGCATCACGAGGCATTCCCTTCGGGCAGAAACCTCCGACAGGGCTTCCGGCCTTTACCCTTCTAACCGGGGATCTCGCACCGCAATCCTGGCATCGCGAGTCACTCCCTTCGGGCAGAAACCTCCGACAGGGCTTCCGGCCCCCCACATTCCGGGCATCCTGAAACTCCCAGGGAATCTCTGGAATTACGCCACCAGGCCACTAGACAACATCCTTCGCCACAACCTCTTACTCACATACCAATTTCCACTTTTATCATCCTTTTCATTTTATTATTTCATGGCATATGATTTACATACATGCATCACAATTCATGATCATTCATACATCAATGCCATATAACAATACATCATAATTCATGATCATACATGCATCAATGTCATATAGCAATGCATCATAAATTCAATGGAATACATGGCTAAAATAATCCATTATTATTATTTTTATTAATTTATTAATTTATTAATTTATTATTATATTATTATTTTATTAATTTATTATTATTTTTATAAATAAACATTTCATTTAATATTTATGATTTTCCCAAAATCATAATATTTAAACAATCACTAAACAATTAGAATCACAATTTTATGTAAAATTCATGGCCAATTTGCATTTTACATAATTTCCCAAATTTCCACAAAATACACACAATATTCGGATAATGGCCAGATTACACAGTTTTCGAATTAATTCAATTAAAATACTCATATGACCTCCGAAAATTCCCAAATTATACAGGGTGATAGCCAACACATTTTCGTGCATTTTTCATGAATAACACTAAGCCAAATTCTTTTTAGACTAATTTATACAACTCCATGAAGCTTCTGGAACCTCTACCGTTTCGTCCAGAACGTACATCACCGAAAAACTTAGGTTTGAACCATCAAATCTCTTTCGTTTCTTCTGAAATTCGAGTATGTTATGTATCAATGTGTCCTTTACAAGTTTCATGAAGAGATCTAGGTTAAATAACCAAAGCATGATCCTCTTTTAAGTCCTTGAAGTCTCGGGTGTCTCGGTTCACTTCAACAGAACCATCTGTCTCAAAGATCTAGCTGGTTAACTAGGCTATACTCATTTTTTTCTCCTCAAATTTGAGTATGTTATATTTTATGATGTTATCTACAACATTCATGAATACAACAAAGTGAGATCTCCAATAGAAATCAACATGCAACCAAGAAATCATCAAAAGGTCAGTAGGAAATTCGCAGATCTAAAGCCTCCGTGAAATAGAACTTTTGACCCGTCATATCACCATCGTTTTCCATGAAATTCGAGTATGTCATACCTTAAGATGTTAGCTTCAACTTTCATGAAGACATCGAAGCGAAAATCACACTCCAAATACACATGCAAGCTCGAATAAGATACTGTCTACCACCAACCGAACGGAAACAGCCACATAACATGAACATATTCAACCCTTACTTCGATATTTCGCCCAAATCACCCCTAAAACCGAACATGCAACCATCAAAACAACATGCAAGAGAAGTTAAGGACCCCCACTTGCCTCCAAAATGAATGAACAGCAAGCACAAGGAGGCGTAGGACGGTCGGACAAGGCGGCGACGGCGAGACACGGCGGCGGCAACTCTCGGCTCCACCTCCTCTCTCTCGGTCCCCCTCTTCCTCTCAAACTCTCTCTCTCTCTCGCACACCTCTCTTGGACAGAAATGAAGCAAGCAACCGGCCCTTTCTCTCTCTTAACCCCTTTTATATCCCCTCAATTGCAATGATTAATCCACCTCAACCATGGCCAATGCATGAGGGCTTGTCTTGCCACTTGTAATTCTTGTTTTTAAATTTGAATTTCAATGGGCTTGGGCTTAGGCCCAACCGGCCATTCCCCCTTGGGCTGGTCGAGCTCCCTCTCTTGGGCCCAATGGGCCGACTAGCTTGGCCCACCAAGCTTTAGGCTAATGGGCCCAAGGCCCATTTCGAATTTTATCCTTTTTTTTTTTGAAATTTCTTTCTATAAATATTTCTAAATTCAAATTTCATCTTGGCCAAAGTCTTGGAATATTTTTTTTTTAATTATTGAAATTTAAATCATATGGCCAAGCAGTAACTAATTAAATTTAAATTTCCACAACACAAGCAAAATTCATCAAATTAAAGGACAAATTGGCTAAAGCATAAGCCATAAAATTCTATCACCTAATTAAAGACATTTAACACACCTTAAGGCTTGGCTTTGAAATTCTGGGATGCCACAAGAACGCTCGGTGCCTGCATCGGCGCCTACCGCGAGATGAAGCGCGCGTGACGAGCCTTGCTCCAAGTGAAGGAGGCCCTCCATGTCTTCAATGGAAGCGTCGATTCGCTTCAATCTCCGGCAATGATTGAGGATGAGAACCTCTAACTTCTCAAAAGCTGAGAGGAAGTCAGTATTTTCCAAGGAACCACAAAATGAAAGGTCTAGATATTTAAGCTTCTCTGCCATCTACCAAAAAAAAAAAAAAACAATAATGATTGTCGATGGGTGAGTGTAGAGTCATTATGATTCAAAAGAAAGCATAAAAGGAGAGGAAAAAAAAAAGACTTTAATTCTTACCTTGAAAATACTCCATCCTTCCCATTTCTCATTTATGTCACTTCCTCGCAAATTGAGTATAACTAATTCCTTTACATCAAAATTGCTTACTTCAAAACTCGCAGGACAATATTGCCATTGAAGCCATTTTAACCCCTTCATTAAGTTCTTAAAATCTCCACTGATTTGTGTAGTTATCATGTGAAGATATCTTAGATTCGTCAAATTCTTAAATTGTTTTTCTGTGTAAATGTCACCATCTCCTGCACCGCCTTTACTCAAATTAATCGCCTCAATCTTGTCCGTTCCCTATAAGCAAGAATCAATGTTCATTAGTACTATATCCAACTAAAGTCATCGAATATCATTTATTCATAATGCTATCAATGTGTATTAATGTGTTCAAGAGATCAGCAATGTGAAGACATGATTTTCTTTTTATGCCAATAAACTACAATTATAAAGGCTCACAAAGTGAAGGATGTGGACTTCCATTTCGAAATTTGGCCATACGCATCTGGATCTTAAAAAGAATTATGATGTAATGGCTCGTGTAGAGTAAAAACTTTACAACTTGTAATCTTCTTCTTTCTGGAACTGTAGTTTCATTATCACACTAGTTAAGACATCCATGCAATGCATGGAATATAATCAAATTGCAAAGTCCAAAATCAAATTTTACTTGGTCAATTTTGTATTTCTATTAAGGAGACTTTTTCTATTAAGCAATGCATGGGTGAAAGGATAGATAAAAGGGAGAAAAACCTCAGAAGCAGCGATTTCGCGAGCAAAACTTACCACAGATTCGGTGTTATTAAGGAGACTTCTAGCAAAAAAAAAAAAAACATATAGTTTAAAAAGTCAGAAATAAAACTCCTTTTCTTTTTTTTTTCTTTTTTTATTTCAATGCATTCATGACGCTTCAAAATGGAAATAATTGTTCCGACTACTCCAAATGTCAGAAGCGAAGGGGGAAAATGAAGAGGCCACGAGATTCCGGGCTAACTGTTTTTGATGAAAGAAATTAATTTCTGGCCATAGATTTGGATAATTGAAATAACTCAAAAAGAGTTGTTTCGAGTAACTGTTATTCTTTATCTTTTGTTTTTTTCTCAAGAGCATGCGCTTTGGCCAATTTTTTGTGTGGTATATCCCTGAAACTTGTTGACACGACGAATTATACATGGTGTTTTTCTGGAATTTGAGTATTATTTGATCTTTTGACGGGAGAGTAAGATAGTTACTTTTGGTTTTTTGTTAGTTGTGGCGACCAACCCATCTCGCCCTCTATTTCAGCGTGTCCATTAAATGCCAATGACAAAGAAGGATGATTAGATTTTGTCTAAAGGTATGTTGGGAGTACTTGTTAAGTAGCCGGGCTGAAAAAAAAAATCTCTTTATTAAGTGTTTTTTTTTTTAAGTATTGATTTAACGTAATACAATAAAGTAAAAATTGTGAAAGTCGTCTTAAAAGGAAAACAAAGATTCTCAGCGACGAGGGCCATTTATCAAGTGGAAAAGTAATATGCGAAACACAAGATTTCACTAATTACTAAATCAAACAAGAGATTTAATACGTGTATATATGTGTGTGTATATATATATTGCAAGGGACACTTAATTTCATATGATAGGGAATGTTAACATATGACAGAAAAACCATAAAAAAACCATAAAAGGAAATTCTTTCAATGAGAGAGCAGCCTCCCTACTTTCTAATCACGTCAATGAAACATTCGAGGGCAATGGTGAAGGTTCTCAGTCCACTAAAGCAAGCACTAAGTAGTGACTAACAATACTCTTAACTGTAGAACATGGACTAAATGAGAAAAATAAATGAAACTATTACCTTATTTCCCTTTAGCACTTTTTGGGCTTCCTTATAGTCCCACAACCTGCTACGGCACCAAGGCTCCCATTGATTTTCCTCACGAACTATCTCCCTACCAAGATCTCTCAACTGGTCATGCATTCTGAGCATATGATCATCTCCAACTTTTATCAATGACATGAATATCAATACTTCAATTCCTTCCTCTGAGAAAAGGCCACAAGCGTCCCACATGTAGGATGTGATATTCCTGTCAGTGCCGATGAAAAAACAAGCAATATCTAGAAATATTTGTTTTTGCTTATAGTCTAATGCTTCAATACTTATCCTTAGCTTCTCTTGCACTTTTGGAGGAGGCACTTCTTTTAACTTGCCTACTGTACCTCTCCAAAACGGTAGCTTTCTTCCACACAATAATGAACCTAAAACCTCAAGTGATAAGGGAAGCCCTTTGGTGATGTATACGACTTCATGAGTGAGGTCCTCAAATTCCTTTAGAGGAGAGTCATTTCGAAATGCATGTTTGCTAAACAGAATCAAAGATTGATTGACATCCAATACCTCATGTTCATAGTTGTAGTCTACCTTAGCTTCTTCAAGAACCCCCTTGTTTCTGTTGGTAATAATGATCCTACTTCTTGAAGAAAACCAATCATGATTACCAGCCAAACACTTCACCTGATTGACATCATCCACATTATCAAGAAGAACGAGGACCTTTTTACGCTTAAACCTGGAGGAGATGAGCTTAATCCCTTCATCCTTACTAACAACTTCAATTTTTTGCTTCAATATATCAGAGATTAACCGATTCTGTAAATAATGTACACCATTACGCTTACACAATTCCCTTATATCATCAATGAAGCTATGATGCTCAAATTGATCGAAGAGTTTATTATAGATGGCTTTAGCAAGCGTAGTCTTACCAATGCCTCCCATTCCGTGGATGCCAATGAATAGGGTGTCATGAAATTTATTATGCACAAATTCCATAACCTTCTTCACATGAACATCAATTCCGATCAAATTCTTAGGATTGACCAACCCAAACTTTTTCTTCAGTTCGTTCAACACTTTTCGGACAATCGATTTCACCAACTCTACTTCAGACCTGTCAAATGTGACAAGCGTTCAAATATGTAGCAACAATAAGTTTATATTATTTATCTATAGAGAACATAATAAATCTTGGGATAGATTGAAAAACTTTTAATATCATTGTTGTCATACCTCTATATGTTATGATATATGCTAAGTCTAAAGTGTGGTTGCTTCAAATGGGGTGCCCATTTCACTACTACTCTAGCAGGATTTATCAAGCCAGGAAAAACTGGAGGGTATCACTTATGAATCTTAAATATTGTATATATTATGGATTTGAACCAAATTTATTAAAGATATTATGGATGACATTGATGTGACTTTAAAAATTGTTTAGAGCATTTGAATAAGCAAAATCCTATAAGCCAGCCCAATATGAGAGTTAGCTATCAATCAATAAATAAGTCATAACATTTTATGCAAGTTGAATTCAGGTCTTGTGACACCAATCTGAAAAGTTGCTCAAATTGTGATATTGTGAACTACTTGAAAGCAATTGAAGGGATTTCTTCTTGTTTGCGCAATTCTACAGGCTTGCAAGTTTAAATTGTGTTGTGAATTTAGTATCATTCTAGATTGGTGCTCTTATCAGTTTTCATTGCCTCTAGGGATGACAACAAGTTGTACTTTATTTTCCTTTCGAGTATCTATGTTCTATGATTTTAATGATCTAGTATTGAGTTTATAGGGAAGTAGAAGAATAATTTTTACCCAAAAAAGAACATTGCTTCAATATATGCAGATGCATGAGATAGAAATTACTTGTTGAAGATAGGAAATGCTTTGAAAATTATTTAAACGGACATATAATAAAAATAATCATTTTTTTACCATCATCTTATATAACCAATGAAACATTTCTTTTGTAAAATAATTTTAATAATAACTAATCAACGATATCAATGATTTAATAAATGTAACTTGGGAAGATAAAGAATTGTGGCAAAGCTTGGACGCTACCATCTTATGAGCTTTAAATAAAAATTGCCAATGAGTTGTACTATTAATCTCAAATAAATATGTAATTAGAAAAGTTTGTGACAAGGATTAATGTAACGCACCCTATAATTAGATTGGTCAATATCATCAAAGCAATAAAATTTATTCAAGTGAATGGGGTGTAAGAGTAAAAAATATTTTGATATAAGAGTAAAAATTCGTTCAAAAAATCTTAGTATTCAAGTGAATAGGATCATAACAATAAAATTTATAATTAGATTGGTCAATATGGTTAAAGCAGAAAACTAAAGAAGAAAGAATAACTTATAGAATTCATGCACCGTAGGATCTTACTGCCAGCAAGATCATACAGTTTTTTTATATATAGAAAAAGAAAGTAAAATGAAGCAGGTGAGAATTAGAGAAACCAACATACCCAACGAAATAAAAAGAATAATTAGAACAGCCAGTAAACACCCCCACATATTAAAAGAAATTAGAGAATGTTTCCGCGAGAAATTTTACCCTTGGGCTTCGTATCCTTTCAAGGTGCTGACTTCAAGGAGTGCTTTCTTCCATTTCTCCAAGGTCACTGTGTCGAAAGAAGACCTCCCAAGCAAACGCTTCTCACGCTTATGAAATGTCTCTCCAAAACTCCCGATTTAATGTCCCACATCAGCTGGTTTCACTTTGTAGAATATAGGCAACACTATCTGCCCATTATTTTCCTTGCGTTCCATCATTTGAACAAGTTCATCTAGGCACCAACTACTTGTACCATAATTCTCTGAGAAAATGGGGATCAGAATCTTACTGCTGGCGATGGCTTTCATAAGCACTGGTCTGATGTCCTCGCCATAGCAGAGCTCATCATCGTCTCTGAAAGCATCAATTCCGGCATCAACAAGTCCTTCATAGAGGTGATCGGTGAAGCCATGTCGAGTATCCGGACCTCTAAAACTCAAGAACACCTCATAGCAGTTTCCACTTAACGAACTAGATGCATCGTTGTTAGCTTTTGTCGGAGACGGACTGGATCCATCAGAACTAGTTTCCGCTGGTGCAGCCATCGAACTAGATGCACCGATGTTAGATTTTGTCGGAGACGGACTGGATCCATCCGAATTAGCTTCCGTTGGTGCAGCCATCGAACCAGATGCACCAGTATCAACATCTTCCGCATTTCTACGCGCACTAGTTCTCTTCTTATTGAGAAAATAGAACGCGAGCGCGGAGAGGAGGACCGGTGCCACGAGCACGGCGAAAGAATGCCCAAAAATGGGACGATGCATGTCGTCTTTGCTTTGACTTTGCCCTTGGTTTTCACCTTCAAGTCTGACGGAGAAAAAAACTAGAATGTTTCTCAGGAAATGGGAAATGCTTTCTTGTTGCCCATTCTCTTGTGGTTTGATTTATATAATGGAGCCAGTGGGCGACCAGGATCGCACCAATAAGTCGAGCTTTGTCAACCGCGTACTTAGAGTCGTTGCCTTCACGGCGCTGAAATCTCAATGCACAAGAGAATCCAAAGATAACACGCATAGAACAGTGGATCTGTTGAGACGGAAGATGAAAAGTGGAGAGAGAATTGGGATGAGACTGACATGGATTTGTGGGAGAAAATGAAAAGTTGGGGGGGGGGGGGGGAGTGGAAGAGAGAGAGAGAGAGAGATTCGTCCCTTCCACTAATTTCCAAAAAAGTGCTCAGTAATAGAAAAAAAAAACATGCAAAGCGTCAGGACAATGAAGAGGGTACGCTTGGTCCACTGCTTGTGACATTGAACTTTCCTCTTTCTTCTGTTAATTTATTTTCCATTTTCCATCAGCAAAGGTATTTTTTGTTAAATATATGTAAGCTCTTAATCCCACTTAGGAACTTATCCCCTCGTACTTTGAGCCTATTAAAAATTGTACAGTCAAACTGACAAGCTTTAATTTAATAATGAAATGTTGTATTATTAACGATAATTTATTATAGAAAATCATGTAATTGACGTAGTTGAGGATCATAAATTTATTAACATATATATATAGTACCTAAGCACAATGAGAAGAATTTCTTTTTTGCTCTAATTTCGCCTTTTTGCTTTTGTTTTTACTTTATTGTGTGTGTATATATATATATATATATCTTTATTGGTTTGATTTATCTAATCCAACTAATTGGGCATGCATCAATAATTTAAACTTACCGAACTAGATATAAATTAGTAATCCATTGACCGGGACCACTAAACATGCATTTATGGTCATTGCCTTAGTGTAGTGGAAGTTTCAATGCACAGGAAACATGAACTTTAAGGAAATGTATGCTACAAGTAGATCAATCTTTCGGTGAAATTGCAACTTTTTGCTCTATGTCATTTCCTCATAAATGCCCCGATAATTCTCTCTCTTCATTTTTTTTCCTTTTCACCTCCTCTGTTCTTCTTTTCTTTCTTTTCTTTTCTCAACCACTTTCTTAGTTTTCTTTTGTTTTTTATATAAAAAAAAATTCTCTCTTTTTAGCTGACCATAACCCTCTTTCTATATCTCCTTTTCTTCATCGTGAAGAAAAGCACAATCCTTTCCTTTTTTGAGCTCTCTCTGGCAATGATTGCATGCGGAAAAATCGCCCACTCAATAATGGGGCGACAATCCTCTGCCTTTTTCAAGCCTAGATTTTCTTCTCTTCTTTGGCCATGAATTTCGGTCCCTCAATGCCAAGATTGTCTTCTTTTGTCTTTTTAGACAAAAAAAAAAAAAAGTTATTAAGGCTAGAATTAAGACCGAACGTAAAATTTGACGGTTTTTAGTGAATTAGGACCGTATGAATAGAGGGAAGAGAAATTTGAGGAGCTTCACTTATTTTAATCATCTAGGGAGCAGATTTGTAACTAGATAGCATATAATTTTCTTTTTGCGCCCTCGCCTGGTGGCTGAGTCCCATCCGTCCTTGCTTAGCTTGAGGCTACCTCTCTTCTTTACCAATTTTTTTGTCTATTTCTTATTTTGAATGAGTGGCTTGCTCCCCACTCTTTTCTCTACTTTATTGATTTCACAAATTCTTAATCAACCCAAAGTGAAATTAATAAATCGCAATTTTCAGTTTTGCCGGCTCATGGTTTTTCTTGGTTTAGTTTAGGGATTGCTGTACTGTTTTGCCCTTGTTCTTGTCTTGGTCAAAAAGTGGGTCTTTTTTTTTTTTTAAAAAGAGAGACATAAAGAGATAAGGGAGGGGACACAATGGAGAGAAAGGAAAAGAAACGGAAAAGAAGCGGAAGAAACGGCCAGAAGAGGGGAAAAAGAGAGAGGGAGTGTCACGCCCCGAACCTCGAGCGCGCGCACATCCCACTGCAGTCGATCAAATGCGACATTCCCAGGTAATGTCGCCGACCCCATTCATTTCATTATTGCGCAAGCGGAACGTATTATAAAACCCCTGACAATAAAATACGGGATAGAAAAGCAGGAAGCAAAACCACAACATAACACTTTCACAAATCAACAGAATTACAAACAGAAGTCTACGGCCAAAAGTCTACAAAAGACCGGCTCTTAAAAATGAATTGTCCTACGACCTACAAGTCGGACACATCCTCCAATCTTATCACTTCACCTCTGCAACTCCTCAATGCCAACCAAAGCTATCTGGTCGCTCCATCCACCAGGGACCTGAAATTTTAATCCCACAACTGGGATGAGACGATGTCTCAGCAAGTTCAACCCCCTAAACCCCTATTAGAAAGAAAATACGCCCCGGGTGGCCTAGCCACATCACACAGAGGACTTACCTCGCCTCAGCCTTCATCTGCAGGTTAGCACAATTTATATAATTCAACCACGTACAATTATGATAACTAAACAACCATGGCACAATCACATTATCAAAACAATTCAATCACTTGGATCGTCTTAGCGATCAATCGACTCGGCTGATTACATGTCATTCTAGCAAATCAATCATTGCTCTCAAACCCGACCTTATATGAAGGTTTAACAATCAGTGGCAATCACGGCCCCACTCGGCACGACCTGTAATCAGGTGGTAATTCACGGCCTCATCAGGCACGACCTCTAATAGGTGGTTAATCACGGCCTCACTAGGCACGACCTCTCATAGGTGGTTCATCACGGCCTCACTGGGCACGACCTCTCATAGGTGGTTTATCACGGTCTCACTGGGCACGACCTCTAATAGGTGGTTTATCACGGCCGCACTGGGCACGACCTCTAATAGGTGGTTTATCACGGCCTCACTGGGCACGACCTCTAATAGGTGGTTTATCACGGCCTCACTGGGCACGACCTCTAATAGGTGGTTTATCACGGCCTCACTGGGCACGATCTCTAATAGGTGGTCAATCACCGCCAATCTCCCATCAATTTCTATACTTAGGATTTTATAAAGAATCCCTATTTATCACAATCACACTCCATTTGCCACAATCAATCATCAAATTCAAATTCTAAATACATAACAGCGATCAGCACGAAATTCTGAGAGAATAAGGTTCCCAAATAATTTTCAGAATTTATTAAATAATTACATTTATTCCGAAAATTAATTAAATAATAATATCCATATATTTCACGGTCCACACTCAATTTATAACATCCAATCATCAATTTCAAAATCTGACTACACAGCAATGACCGGCACGAAAATCTGAGAATTTAAGGTCTCGACAAAATTTTCGGAATTTAATAAATAATTTAATTTATTCCGAAAATAATTAAATAATAATATTTTAATAATTTCGAATATTAAAATATTATTTAATTATTCAATAATTTCGAGATATTTAAATAAATCAAAAGCAAATTCCTTTATGTCACATCAAGGTTTATACTAATATAAACACTCACTTAACCTTAAATTAAACACAATTTAAGTTAATCAAACACCTTAATATAATCTACACTTAAATAAATTAAACTAACCACCTAATAACACTTAACATACACTAAGCACCCATAAAGCATCATTAACCGTCTAATCAAGGTTTAGTAAGCTAAACTCACCGAATTAGTGAGCTGAGTGGACTAAAACGACGGGGACGACGCGAGGATTGACTTTCCTCAAAGCGGGCCGAGCATCCGGGCTCGGGAAGGCGGCCAAAGCGGCCCACGAAGGGGCTGCCATACCCATTTTCTTCTCCTTTGCTTGCTGTTGGTTGGGGGCGAATGAGGGCAGATTCGGGGCTGGTTGGGGTTGAGAGTGGGTGGAGGAGCTATGGCGGTGCCGTGCGGCCAACGGCGGGGGTGTATGGAGGTCCACGGCGGCTCCGACAGAGGTTCACGGTGCTGGACAACTTCAACCGAGCTTCCCCAGATCTGGAATGGTAGCTAGAACAGACGGTCGGCGAAATGGAGGCGGAGACGGGCGGAGCTGCGACGAGCAGTGACGGCGACTTCGGCTGCGGTGCGCGGCGGCGACGAACGGCCGAGCAAGTGGTGAAGGGACGCGCGGCGTGTGGCTGGCGCGGGTGAGGCGGTGACGGGCGAGAAGGCGAGGCGAGGCACGCACGCGGGCGCGGGTGTCGCGCGGTCGCGCGAGGCGGCGACGGCACCGGCGACGACGAGCGGGCAGGCGGAGGGCGGCCGGTTGGGCGTGCGGCTGGCCTGGCTGGTCGCACATCCTCTCCCCCCCCTTTTCTCTCTCTTCTCAAGGTCCAAGGAAGAAGATGATGTTGATAGGTGAGAGAGAAAAACCCCACTTTATGAGGGCCAATGGGCTCTTGCCACTTGTCAACACCCCATTCGCTTGGCTTCAATCAGCATGACATCACCCACATGATGTCATCTTCCACTATCTCCTCTCCCACAACATTCTTCAATGGGTGCAATATCATTTCCACCGGGGTCCAAATCCTTGTACATCCAAATTATTCAATTCTCGTCAATTCTATCCCAATTGAGTCCAAATTAAAGTCCATAAAATTAATCCGATGTCTCCACACTTCAATTCACATCTTCACTTGTCCATAGAACCAACTTAAGTCCCAAAAGTACGACCAAAAGCGAGCCTACTAATTTCTCGAGCCAAATTAGCCAATCTCTGATTATTTTGCTGAAAAACTCGGCTTGCATGAAAAATCTTCCGAAGATTAATCAATGCTCCTAAAATGATTTGTGACACACCCAGTCTTCCAATTTCTGAATTTGATCTCAATTCCACGATTAATTTCACTTTGGCACGATACTAGCGCGGCCCAACCTACTGGGCAGCCTTTAGAAATTTTCATGCATTTGACCTGTGGTTGATCATCTCAAGCCACAATGTATATCTTTGAAACATTGGCGACTTTCGGTTGTCGAGGTAATCTCAAGGTTTCAAATACGAACACAAGGTACCAAATCGATAGAAGAGTCGGTCCAGTGTCGATCGATAAGAATTGTGCGATCTGATGGAATCACCCACGCTCGATCACACGCCTCTGTCGAGTCGACCTATCTCCGATCCCTAATCGATTTTTAATTGTTCCGTAATGACCCTTGCAAATTAGCTCGGTCGAAAGATCGCTTCCTGGTCAAATTCTCGAGTCTGATGCATTAGAAACTCTTAACAGCTTCACCTGATAAATTAGTTTCCACATGAGTGGCCAACTCAAGGAAAAGAACTATATGCGTGCCAACGAAATGCCCGTCTTAATTTATTGAAAATAGAATCGGAAAATCGGGATGTCACAGAGAGAGAGGGCTTTACAAAAGCATGAGACATCGCCAAGTCCGATTTATTTCGATTGGCAATGCCAAATCTTTTGTTTGTTTAATCGGAGTAGTGTTTAGAATTAGATTTGAATTACAAAATCCGATTTTGAAGTTTTTAAACTGTGGAAGTAAGTGTATTGTGGAGCAGTGTAACTTGACGGGAGAAGGTTAGAAGTAACTTTTAGTCATAGTGAAATTTTTGAATTTTGCATGCAAAATTTTGAAAAATTGCATCAGTGAGCAATTTGTTGATGCGTGAGTCATTTGTTGGAGAGTGAGTTTTCTCCAAGGAGGGTGGCCCGTGAGAATAATTCGTAATTGTCAGTGACTTTTTACAAGGTCTCCGACGCTTATCACCCTTGCATTTTCAAATCTTCAAAGATAAAATGATTTTTCTTACTTTGGTTCTAACATGAACAGAAGTTGCATGACTTCAAAGCAGTGCTGAACGTAGATTTCGTTTTTGGCTTTAAAATTAAAATGATGAAGAAATTTAATCGTGAGGAGTAAAATTCTTTGAAATTAAAGTGTAAAAGGAAAAGCCAACTTGGAGGAAACGTGGATACCCCCGTAAGTAGATTAAACGAACTTTTTGCTTTGTCCTTTCGTGACGCGTGTCCTGACATCTCTCTCTCTCTTCGTTTTTTCTTTGCACCTCTACTGCTCTTGTTTTTCACTCTTTTCTTAAGGATTTAGGACCATATAAAAAGAGAAAAGAGAAAGTTGAGATGCTTCATATATTTTTATCATCCGGGGGCATTTCAATTAGATAGAATATGATAATTTTACTTCTATCCTCACTTCCTCTTCTCTACTAAGATTTTGTCTATTTCTTATTTCGAATAAGTGATTGAACCCGCCATTCTTCTCTCTACTTAATTGTCAAGTTTTCAATTTTTTTTAAATGTCAACTTATTGATTTCATTTAGTCAAATTTATTAATTTAAAATTTCTTAATCAACCCAAAGCCAAATTAATCAATCAAAATTTACAATTTTTCCAACAAATGTTTTTTTCTTGGTTTAATTTCACCATTGCTCTAATATTTTGCCCTTCTTCTTAACTCGGTGAAAAAGTGGGCTTTAGGAAAAAAAGAGAGAGATACATACATACATACATATATATATATATATATATATATATATATATATAAACGGAAATAGCAGAGCACGCACCACGACAGAAACGAAAAGAAAGGGAAAAGACCGTCGGTTTCCTCACGCGTGCCCCAATAATTCTCTCTCCTTCTCTCTCTCTCTCCTTTCATCTTTTTATTTCATCTCCTCCACGAGAATCTGCCTCCTCTGTCCTTCGAGAAAATATTCTTTCTTGACTTTTGCCGACCACTTCTCAGTTTTTCTTTATTAAAGTTTTCTCTCTTTTTTGCCGACCATAACCCGCTCTCTGTATTTCCCTCACTTTTTTTTTTTTTGGGCATAAGTATTTCTCTTTCTTGGCCGCCGTGGAGAAATAGAAATTCCACCCCCCC
This sequence comes from Eucalyptus camaldulensis, assembly GCA_019915185.1. Classification (NCBI taxonomy): domain Eukaryota; kingdom Viridiplantae; phylum Streptophyta; class Magnoliopsida; order Myrtales; family Myrtaceae; genus Eucalyptus; species Eucalyptus camaldulensis. The sequence continues at coordinate 8,741,215 of JAHSVA010000013.1, read as the reverse complement.
CCTTCCCTTTTTTTTGGGCATAAGTATTTCTCTTTCTTGGCAGTGGAGAAAGAATAAGTATTTCTCTTTCTTGGCCGTGGAGAAAGAGAAATTCCCCCCCACCTTTTTTTTGGCATAAGTATTTCTCTTTCTTGGCCGTGGAGAAAGAATAAGTATCTCTCTTTCTTGGCCGTGGAGAATGAATAAGTATCTCTCTTTCTTGGCCGTGGAGAAAGACCCCCCCCCCCCCCGGCTTCTTTTTTGGGCATAAGTATTTCTCTTTCTTGGCCGTAGAGAAAGAGAAATTCCCCCCCCCCCCCCCCCCCCCCCCAAAACACACTTGCCCAAAATCCTCTGCTTTTTTTCTTGCCCAGATTTTCTTGTCTTCTTTGGCCGTGAATTTCGGTCTCTGTATGCCCATATTGCTCCCTTGTCAAGATGGAAGCTGCTTTTCCTAGACATCGTCCTCGAGGGCGGATTTGAAACTAAATATGAAGTTTGCAATTTTTTAAGACGAAAAAATTAGTGGCTAATTTAACATTGAGTCTAAAATTAAGGGATTTCTGAGATAAAAAACAAGTTCGGGATAAAATTAAAACGGAACCTAAAATTTGATGGTTTTTAAGAAATACAAAGGGAAAAGGGAGAGTATGCACCCAGAGAGAAACAAAAAGAAAGGGAAAAAGAAGAAAAAAAGGAAAAGAAAAATAGAGTGGATTTTGCGTGTAGATCTCCCTTATATTCACTTCCATTCCCCGTAAGGGTTTAAGCCCCTTGTTTGTATAATCGAGACGGTTTTCGAAATTAGAGTACAAATTCAAAAATTATATGAAATTTATATTGCGAAATTCGATTTTGAAGTTGTTAAGTTGTGAAAGTAAGGGTGTTGTGAAGCTGTGACATTAAACAGGAGTTGATTTGAAGTAACATAGATAAGGTCCAATAAAATTTCGATACCCATATAACGAGGGATTTGTTGGGAAGATGAAAAGTGGAGAGAGACTTGGGACTTGTCTACGTTGAACTCAGTTTACTACTTGCACCATTGAACTATCCTTTTCCTTTTTAAAGTTATTTTCCACCGGAATGGTATTTTTATTGGATATATTTAAGCTCTCGATCCCACTTAGAAATTTAATCCCTCTCACTTTAAGCTTGTTAAATATTATATTGCTAAATTGATAAACTTCATTTCAATACTTATAAGTTTAACGAGTTAACACGTGCCAAGGATCATAAAAAATTATCAACATGCTATATATATATTTATTGTGTATCCGAGCACAATGAAAATAATGTATTTTTTGCTCTGATTCTACCTTAATTTCTCCCTCAAATCTCATAAATTAATCAAAAATGCCTTTTTTACTTTCACTCTTACTTTATTATGTATATATAGTTATTCATTGATTTGATTAATCTAATCCAACCAATCGGTGTGCACCAATAGTTCAAACTTGCCAAACCAGATATAAATTAGTAATCGGTTGACTAGGACCACCAACCATGCATTTATAGTCATTGTCTTCGTGTGTGGGAATCCATGCATCCTGTCCGGGAAGAAAATAACATGTGAGTAAGTTTTGTTGCAAAAGCAATTGAAAAAAAATAAAATTAAAAATAAAAGACAACTTCTTTATTGATATCCGTGGAAAGTGATCATAATTGATAGGAAAAATCTCAAATAAGAACTTAAATTGCCATCATTTTCTCAAAGAAGACCTGAAGTGGAGTTTATCTCAAAGAAGGACCCAAAGTGATCATTTAGTCTCAAAGAAGAATCTCACTCACCGGCCAGTGAATAGATGCATATCCGATGCATATTCCAGTGGCCTGATTAGGGTATTTTTGTCAAATTTTTTTTTCCTTTTTTTCCGCCCTATTCATTGTCTTATTCGTCCCTTGTTCACTTATTCTTGCCCAAGAACACCGGACTTGGGGAAAGGCCGGCGAGCACCGATTGCTGGTAAGGGCCGATGAGGGCTCGACGCCCATCAGAGCAATGAGTGAGGGCTCGACGCCCATCACTGACAACAGGCGAGGACCATCGAGCCCTAGTTGGCCGTAGGGGAGGGGGGCCGTCCAAATTGAGGCCCTACTGTCACGCCCCGATCCTCGGGCACGCACACATCCTTCTACTCTTGGTCGATTTTATAATGCGATATCCCAGGACTATGTATCGCCGACCCTTTCATTATTTAAGCACATGCGAAAGCAGTTAAAATCCCCAGACAATAAAACAATGGGATAGAAAAACAGGGCCATATTTTTCATATTGAAACTTATAACCAAACTTTTATACAAAACACAAACCAGAGCACTTCACAACTTTTTACTCTAAACTCTATTCATATCAATTGAAGTTCACAAAAGAAGATGAAATCTCAATCCATCCGAGTCGTACTCAAGACTCCTCTCAGAATTATCTTCTTTTTCCAAAAATCATTTTCATCAAGTTCGCCTTCGAGTTCTCCTTCTCAGACTCCTCCTCCTCAGCTCCTCAACGGAGTCCTGAAATATTTTCCACAAACTGGGATGAGACTATGTCTCAGCGAGTTCTACCCCACTAAGCCTGATTAGTAAACCATTATACTATAGGTTGCCTAAACACGCACAGGGCAGAGGACTTACCTTGGCCTCAGATTCCACCTGCAAGTCAGTACAATTCACATACCTTATGTATAAAATCGATACATCCAGCAATTGAAACGCATTACTCAACTCAATAAATCACAAGGGTCCAGATTATAGGGCCAAATCGTTATGACACGTCCCATACCATATCACACAATTTTGTCTCATAATCCGGCGCATCAAACTCAACCATCATGCGTTCTAATTCTTAATTACACCCCTCAAGGGTACGGCCAACTCTATTGGCAATCTTCTAGCATTGCTAGGCGTCGTCTCCCCCGTGAGCACGGCAACGTCTCTCAATTAGACGGCTTCCCCGAAGGGGCGTAGGTCCAGAATCTACTGCGACCCGCTACCCTAATGCATGGGTAACCCGAAAAGGGATTTAGTAACGTCCGGCATAATTGCTCGAGACTGGTTCTCTTAACCAACACACGACCACTCAATCTCGGCCCAGGACCCTGTGCATTGCACTCAAATGCCTCCATTAAAATAGTGATCCTAGCCTATTTCCTTCGTATTAAAAATATCCTGAAAATAGTCATGTGTGGGTACACGGTCAATTCGAACCAGAAGACTGATACCTGTCTTTTTCAAACCCCACTATTTGATATAGTACTTAAAATCCATTTTCGGTATTAAAACCCGACACCCGGGATTTTCTAAATAAATATCAAAATCCACAAATTTTGGAATTAAATACCAAAAATCCAATTAGCACTCAATTTGCATAATTTAACGCTCAATCGCAGAATTTAACCATGCCATTTACCAATCCATAATTCAATCTCAATCAATTCCAATCAATTTAGGGTAAATCTCTAAAATATCACAATTTATTCAATTCCATACGACGTGGAGCTCAAATAAATAAATGGACTGCGCCACGACGATCAGCACGAGATTTCGATCGTCGGCCATCAAAATTTTAATTTCCGAAAAATAAATAATTAATTTATTAATTTCGAAAATTAAATAATTAATATTAAAAATTCAATTTAGCACAAAATAAAGCCCAATTAAATAAACGGACTTCACCACAGTCATCAGCATAAAATTCCAATTCCGGATCATCTCAGTTGAATTTTCAGAAAATAAATAAATAATTAATTTAATTCCGAAAAATAATATTTAAATGCCAAAAATCCCACTTAGGCCCGAATCACCAAATTGAAGCCCGATTAGGGGTCGGAAAATTTCCGAGATACTTCCAATAAATAGTAGACCACATCTACTTGCTAATTGCGCAATCAATTTATCTAAACCACATCACAATTAACTAATAATTACTAATTTATTCTAATCTAACAACCTAAACATAATTAATTAAAACTAAACCAACCTTAAGCATAATTAGCCAACTAATCCGGAATTAGTGAAATTACTCACCAAATCGCACGCAAGTCGGATCAATCCGACGAGGGCAACGCGAGGAACAAAACTTCTCAAAGCACAGCTCGGGGTCGAGGCCCGGAAACGGCCCAAAACGGCCTTGAACAGGGCTGGAAACCCATTTTTCCAGCCACTGTTCTTGGCTGGACGAAGCTCGTCCGGCGGCTAGGGCGGCGAGGGGAGGCCGGCGGAGGGCAAGAGGGACGCCGGGGAGTCGGGACAGCGGCGAGCGGCGGCTAGAGGCGGCTGGACAGGGGCGAAACGGGGCTGGCAGAGGCGATTTCGCTCGGGGAAACGCCTGGCGTGAGGGACGGGGCTGGTGGCGCACGGCGGGCACGGGTGGGAGGCGGCGGAGTGCGCGGCGTGCGCGGGCGTGCGGTGCGGGCGGTGGTCGAGCTCCGGTGCGGCGGCGATGGAGCAACGATGGCAAGCTGCCGTCTCTGTCTTCACTCGCACAGGAGGGGGAAAAAGAGGGTCGGTTCCGTGAGAGAGATGAGGGAAGAAGAGAGAGAAGATAGAGAGAGAGAGAGGGAGAGAGGATAAGTGTTTGAAAAGTCAAATAAGAAAAGCAAAGTGGGAGCCAGCCAAGCATTCGGTTGGTGGGGGTTTCACGCACGAGAGAAAAGAAAAGAGAGAGAAGAGGAGAGAGAGAAAAAGAAAGGGGGAGAAAAAGAAAATAAAAAGTAATCAAATAGTAAAAATCCTACTATTCAATTTACTTCTATTATTTCCCCTTTCTCTTTTTAATTTCTTCCGGTCTTCAATTTTTCCTCCGATAATTTCTCTCTTGAAATTTCGGACTCGGCAATAAATTTATAGACGATGAGACGGTCCTAAAAATGAATTGTGACATGCCCAAATATTCGATTCTCAAAACCGAATTAAATTTCATGATTAAAATCGATCGGACGCGATTTTAGTCCAATCCAACAAATTAGGTAACTTTTAGGGATTTTACCGCGGTTATATCCCTTAACGGCTTCACCCAATTGGTTAGCTAACTCATGAGTGATCAGCTCAGAGAAAAAGGACCATAGGCACGCCGACGATATGCACAATTCATTTTATCGAAACGAGGTCGAATTTCAGGATGTCACACCTACAAGGAGGTCCTTGAGGGCAAAAGGGCCGTCCAAATCGTGCGATTTGTTGCGGTTTTGAGGCTGCGGGGGGCAGGGAATAGGCTTCGCCAATTCGGCAAATTGCAATTTTCAGGCAATGTGAATTGGAGCCTTGCCTTTTCTGCAAAATACCATGAGAGGAATCGCTGGATTTGGTGCGAGGGTCGAGGCTTCATTTTTTTTGGTAATCTGTTTGTTTTCTTTTTTTGGTACAATCGGAGCGAATTTTGTTTTTGAAAGTTCGTCATGTTGGAAGTTTTGGATCTTGGATGATCGCAAGGAGATCGGGTTGCGAGTTTCCTGAATCAAGCAAGTCATATAGTGAGATGCATTTTCGCGCTTAGTGGATCAGCGATTGGGCGAGGCTCTGTTGGCGTTCTTGGATCCTGCATTGAGGTATATTGAGTAGCGCCAAGGTGGAGGGTGTTCCTCGTTAGCTGTCGGCTACTCGGAGATCGGTGATTCGCACACACGAGATGGGGGGAGGTTGGATGGTGATCCCAATATGTGCAGAGTGGACGAGAGTGATGCCAAGAGCAATTTGAGGGAGCTGAAGAGGAGAGGGAGCTGGGAGATGGGGTTGAAGGGGTTTGGGGAGGGCCGGGTGGAGAAGCTACGGAACATTGTGTTGCCACACTCCTCGCAGTCACGGAGAAGTCGTCGATCTAGGAGCGGTGGTGGGAGGAAGGGATGAAGAAGGCGACGTGGGTATCCCAATCATAGTCTTGGCAAAAGAAGAGGTTGTCGGTGGAGCGGTGGGCGAAGGTGGGGGAGGTCGCCCCTCACGGCCATCAACAAGGTCGCCCCTGGCCGACCTTGGGCGAGGGCTCGCCCACCTCACCAACCACTGATAAGGGCCGGCGAGGGCTTGGTGGCCCTTGCTTATTGCCGATGATGGACGTCCAACCCTCATCAGCCCTCACCAATGACCGACACTCGTCGGCCCTTCCCAAGTCCAATGTTCTTGAGAAGAAGATGAACAGGGAACGAAGAAGGATGAACAATGCCACCATTGACCCAAAAAAAAATAAAAATAAAGAACAAGACAACTGAATTTAAAAAAAAAATTGACAAAAATACTCTTGATTAGGCCACCGGAATATGCATTAAAGATGCATCTATTCACCAATCGGCGAATGAGGTCATTCTTTGAGACTAAATGACCACTCTAGGTCCTTATTTGAGACAGACTTCACTCTAGATCCTCTTTTGAGAAAAGTAACACACTTTGGTTCCCTATTTGGGATTTTCCCTAATTGATGAATACGTACAACGCGCTAGGGCAATTGCTGCACCATTGAACTTTCCTTTTCTTTTTTTAATTTATTTTCCATAAGAGAAGTTACTTTTGTTGAATACATATAAACTCTAGATCCCAATTAAAAATTTACCTTGAACCTATTAAGTATTACCATATCAAATTGACGAATTTAATTTCACCATTAAAATGTTGCATTATCAATGATCACTTAAGTCTACGATATATGTAAAAGACTTCGGATGATTATAAACCCAAAGAAAGTAAAGAGGAAAACTCTAGTGACTTGATATCCTAACTCCTCCTTGGGGAAGCAAGCGAAGGTTGCACTTTTAGGACTTTACTTGCATTTCTCTCTTTTTATTGTTTCTTAGATGAACCAAAGGGCAGCCGATAGCATTGAATTAAACCCATAACAAATATAGTCTATAATGAAGAAGGGACCGAAATGACTTGCAATGACACATAATTTTTGCCACACATCTACCTTAATTTTGCCAGTAATTGAATACGATGGAAAATATAGTGGGAAGATTTTCTAAATAATAATGGGACATGAATCGCAACTTGCAATCCATCTAGACAAGAAACGTGCATATGCATGGACCACTGATAAATTTTATCATTTCTTGGACTAACTAGAGAGCAGCCAATGTTGAATAAGAATCAATACAAGGGTAGATATTTCTATAACCTTACTACATATCTTTTAAGGTGGAGACTACTTTGAACACATCAGTGCTTTGTATATTTTGTCTTTCCTCTTGTCTAATTTCTTTTCCAGGTAGACTTTTCAACTCCGTGATAACTCTTTCTAGTTCCTTTGCACATTTCTTTCTTCCTCGCTCCAAAATCCAAATCCTTGATCTTTCCCTCGTTGTCACTGCTTCCCTCACGTGCTTGTGACATGGATTTGTGAGAGAAAATGAAAAGGGAGAGAGAGATTTGTCCAGTCTAATATTTCCACACAAGTGCTCAGAATAGATAAAAACATACAAAGCGTCGGGACAATGAAGAGGGCATGCATAGCCCATCCCTTGAATCGTCGAACTTTCCTCTTTCTTTTGTTAATTTATTTTCCATAAGAAAAGGTGTCTTTCGTTAAATATATTGAAGCTCTTAATCAAACATAGGAATTTACCTCTCTTACTTTGAGCCTGATATATATTACATAGTCAAACCGATAAACTTCATTTTAATACTGAAATGTTGTATTGCAATAACTTATTCTAAAAAATTATGTTATCAATGGATGTCCAGAATCATAAAAAATTATCAACACGCATAAATATGTGTGTGTACATATATACCGTAACACAATGAGAACAATGGGAAGGATTTATTTTTTGCTTAGGTTCCGTCTTAATTTCTCCTTTAAATCTCATATATAAGTCAAAATGCCTTTTTGTGCTTTTGCTTCCGCTTTTACTTTATTTTATATATTTTTTTACTTATTTGATTTATCTAATCGAACTAGTTGACACACGTCAATAATTGAAATTTACCGAACTAATTCATTCACCGTACCAATAAACATGCATTTATGGTTGTTGCCTTCAATTGGTGGAAGTTTCAATGCACAGGAAAAGTGAACTACAAGGAAATGTAGATGTTATAAAAGTAGATTAAACAAACTTTAAATTGTTGCTCTCTAACGTTTCCTCACGCGTGCCCCGATAATATCTCTCTTTCTCTTCATTTTTTCCTTTTCACCTCCTCTGTTCTTCTTTGCTTTCTTTTCCATTGCAGATCACTTTATTAGTTTTTCTTTGTAAAACTCTCTCTTTTGCCAATCATAACCCTTCTTGGCCGGGAAGAAAAGCTCCATCTTTTTCTTTTTTGAGCTCCCTTTGGCAGTTATTGCATGCGGAAAAATGCCCCACCCACTTGGCCGAGAATCCCCCGTTTATTCATGCCCAGATTTTCTTGTCTTCTTTGGCCATGAATTTCGATCTCTGAATGCCGAGATTGCCCCATTGTCAAGATGGAAATTGCTCTCTCTTGACCTCGTCCTCAAGACTTTTTGTTGTTATTTGGAACACATTTGGGATTGGATATAAAATTCGAAAAAAAAAAAATTTAGATGAAAAAAAAATTAGGATTGATGTAGCATTTGATTTAAAGTCGAGGGTTTTTTGAAAAAAAAAATTGGGATAAAATTAAAATTAAACCTAAAATATGAGAGTTTTTAAGGAATTAGGACCGTATTAAAAGAAAAAAAGAAAAAGGTTGAGGAACTTCATTGGTTTTTATCATCCAGGGCATATTTGTAATTAGATTGCATGTGATAAGTTTATTTCTACCCTCACTCCCAATGGCTCAGCCCAGGGGTCTTGTGTTAACTTGAGGCTACCGCTCTTCTCTACTAAGTTTTTGTCCACTTCTTATTGCGAAGGAGTGGCTAGCCCACCACTCTTCTCTCTACTTAATTACGAAGTTTACCTCAAATTTATTGACATCACAATTTCTTAATCAACTCAAAGCCAAATAATAAATTAAAATTTTCAATTTTTTCCAATTTTTTTTTTGTTTGGTTTAGTTTAGTAGTTGCAATATTCCTTCAACACCTATAATTTGTAATGCGTGTTAATTCAAATATTTATATTATTGAATGGAACTAATGTGTGCAATGTTAATTCATTAGATTAAACTACGCTTTAAATAATACTCTGACATAAAGGCATGCGATTCCTCTTAAATAATGAGGGTAGCTATTTTAATGAAAATGTAAAATGAACCAACAAAGGGTTGGTCTAGTGGTAGCATGCTAACCCCGTAGGGACTTCACATGCCAATGGGCAGGGGTTCAAATCCTGATAAAAAGCCCTTGTTGAGAGGAGAGAAACTCTCGATGCTTTAATCCCCAAAGTGGTTGCCCACTTTGGCCACCATTTTATTTACCCAAAAAAAAAATGTAAAATAGGTTTTACTTGTCATCCAAAATACACCTAGGCATATTATTCTCATCCAACAATTTATTTTATCTAGATCTATTCATATTAAATAAAAAGGGCAACTATCTTTATAAATATGTTAAATAGGTTTTACTAATTACTCAAAATATATCTAGACATATTAATATTGTTATTCAACTTGGTTGGTGCAAGATGTGAAGCAATTTGTATGTTCAATAAAAAGAAGCTTTATTCCAATATCCACTTGTGACAATGCAAGCTAAAAGAATTGTCATTGCTATTTATATATCAACAATCCAAACTAAGCTATTAATACTTGAAATTGTGAAGAGTTAAAAAAAAAAAAAACAAAAACAAAACAAAAGAGTGCTTGTGTATTTCACGAGCACTCCTATATTGCTATTGATTTACAATACTTTATAAGTGCTAAATTATCACATTAATTCAAGAGCTTAACTGCATTATTCTCTAAAGCTAATCAACTCTAGCTCATAAATTGAGAGTACTTTGCCTAAAACACGTCCAATATAAGAGGCATCAAGCATGAACGTAATATATTAGCCTATGCATTTTTACCACTCCATTAGAAGGGTATTAGGTGTATTTACCATGTCAACTGTTGCGATACTAACATATTCAGCCTATCAATATATACAATAGTCCATCATCAGTTTGATGCAATAAAGTTGACCATTGATAACAATAAACACAGTTTTATCGAATTCAACACGGTATTGTTACTAAAAGGCAATGTCATGACTTTACGTTTTTATCATATTAGCAATGCATTATATGCATGCTATTTAGTTTCATAAATGTTGCTTTAAGTTTATATTTGCGATGTTCATTTTTTCACACTTGTTTTTACGACATCATATTGTGCAAAAGTTTGACAAACATCATGGCCCTTCAAGTAAATTTTCTTATGAAGTCTAGACTAAGGCTTCTGCAATGTCCTTGGCCTAGATTATACTTGGTGGGTAGGGGAAGATCTTCATAGGCTCTCTCAATCATCCTAGAATAGAGCAGAAACCCAATAGTCTAGAGAGGAGCAAAAGGTATGCAAGGCAAGCCAACCTCAGGCCAAACAACAAAAAGCTTCAGATAAGTGTTCAGCATTGAAGTTGGAAGTGTCATCTCTGAAGTGACCAACAAAAGTGAAATCTAGCCTAGGAAATGGCATAAACATCTAAAAAATTTTACAAGCATAACCTCGCGTAGGATAGTTGTTTACTCAACCAGCCCATTACTTCCCAAGCAATACTGATTTGCTGTCAGTCTACCATCAAATCCCTTTATTAAGAAAAATTGCTATATGAGAAGCAAGAACAAGGAACGGACTCATTTATTGAATATGATAGACCATATAGCTAAATATTTGATTTGAACAGACTGGACACTGACAATATTTTCAATTGGAAAGACACCAAATATACTGAAGCGCAAAACCCCATCTATATCTCCACTGCAAAGGCTATGCAAACATTGCTTTGAAGAATTTGAGAGCTCTACAAATGAATCTTGAACCTCGTCAGCTAAACCAGCATCTCTGGGTACTAGTCCAGGCATTCAAGGAACTCCTGGAGCTGGACGGAAGAATTGAGTAGTGCAATCTTCAAATGCCAAAGAGTTACTAGAAGCGTTCTATAAAACAAATGAATAATTGCTTTCCAGTTGGAAAATAAAAAGATGAAAAAAATATGAGATCAAAGCTAAAGAGTCAAACAAATCAATGAGTTACAGATGACGCCAAACATACACTTCCAAAATATCTTCCATAAACCAATACTAAAGCTGTTGGACCATGAAATAAGATTCAAAGTTTGAAAAAGAAGTATTTAAGAACACCACACTAAAATAACTACTTAACTGCAAACAAAGCATTATGAAAGGTGAGAGCCATAAGATATCTGCCATCGGTAATAAAGATCACGAAATCGTACCAACTTTTAAGTTGAAAGATGCCATACTCCATTCACTTGGGCATCCTCCTCCCAGCTGAGACACACCCCAGCTACCTTACTTCAAGCTTCTCAACAGTTTTTTCATTCTGCTTCATATTTATACCCTGTTAGAATGATTATACGATAGTGTGCATAACTGCTGCAACCACTAGCATGTCAAAAGCAGCACCCTGCACATTTATAGTTCCATAAAGACAGCTACTTTGGTAAGTAACATTCATTATTTATAAACAACTTCTCTTCCCAGCAATTCTTGTGTATCCATAGGTGCTATATTGGATTTGAATCAGATTTCGGACCCATCTATATTGATTGACTGCAGTCCATGAAGTGGATGATTAGTAATAAACTGGTAGAAATCTCAAAGAAACAGAATTGCAGCATCCTCAGTCATGTAGTCAGCCATTCTACTCATGACAAAGCCACTATAGCTTGATAAAAACATAACCAGTTATTTACAAACTTTTCCACCCACAAGCATAATAGAGGCACACACAAATCCCATCATTTAAGAGTCACCTAAATTATTACCTTCCTAATTTGACTGAACTAAACAAATTTACTAACAATCGAAAGAAGCTACTAATTTTCATGAAAATGAGCATCTCATGGATGAATGCTTCAGTGCAACACCATCCACCTAGACAATAGATTCTCACCACAAGCTGGACCCTAATAAACACTGTGCTGTTATTTGTTGTTGACAATTGAAATAGTTTCAACCATTGATGACAACATTAGCAGCAAAGTAAAAATTTTGTCCTACATGAGAATGCAATTGAGCACATCAATAAGATTCAACTCCTAAAGTATATAAATCTATTAAATGAGCATATTAATTCTACAAGATATGTGATTAAAGTAACTCACTGCTGATTTCACTTATTAGATATGAGTCAATCAATTTCCTTGATTCATAATTTAACTCATGCATCAAACAATGTAACATCAAAAACATTTCATGGCTTTGATGTAGGACTGAGTCCCACAATAAAGAATAAATATTTAAGCATCACACGCAAAATTGCCCAAGCAACACACCCGGGGTTTCTTAAGCATCACGCCAAAGATGAATTGCATCACACAATCTGCAAAGCAAACACTTGCCAAGTTCAATAACAAGAAATATTATTGGAGTATACATAAGATCCTATTACATAAGCTTAAAAAAAGGAAGAAAAGGAAACTTCGTAAAATCCTAATAATACTCAAATCCTACTTGATAATTTTAGTGATTAAACTTCAAGAAGAATCTTGATCCTTGTTTGAGTTTCAAAGTCAATCTTCACCAAAAACTTGGTAGTCATCCTGCATGATTTTGTTGGTTGGATCAGGCTTAGTGGATGTTTTGATTGTCTCATACTCAATTCCATGAATGGGGATCCAATTACAATACCATGTATAAGATCTCTGTGTCCTTGCAGTCAAATGGGTACTCATTGGGCAAAAAAATAATAATTTGTAACAATATTTCATGTCTGGAGATAATAAAATTAGTTGTATTTGAAGTATCTTTGTGATTAGTTATTATCTAACAATTAATTTACAAATGTCATGGAATACCCATCTCAAACATTATATCAAATTTTATGATTCCATTGGATGAAAATCACAATCCACAATCTAAAGATTTTTTTTTTTTTATTCACGACTCACATTTCAATGTGACCACTTAGGTGAGGCTACCTGCTTAACAGTTAATTAATAAACGAATATTGTTCCATGTTCAAAGTTCAAACCGCCAAACACAGATTGACTCATGTAATCTATCTAACTAAACAATAAAGCCAACTTGATCAACAACTTGACCTATCATGACCTCTTTATATTTAGTTCAGTAAGTTCTCTAATAAAAAATCATACATGAATTTGGTTTCCTTAGTCGTTACATATTACGATTTGATCACTCCATATACATAAAACATTTCATGTAAACCTAGGATTTTGTAAGCTTATGGCTAGTTTCTTTCCAAACTTATTTGACATTGATGAAAATATGCATATGGTACATATGTCATGTTGGTCATGTTAGGATGGGAATGACCCATTCAATTCAATCAAAATAGTTAAATGGGTTATACATCTCTTGCTTATTTAACAAATGGGTCATGTTCAAATAGAATTTTCTAATAAAATTTTTTGTTAATCTTATCCTGCTCAGATTGATCTATCTACCAATCCATTGTTAACTTGACATTGAGGGACATGACCAATAAAAATGGGGTGCTGTCTCTATTAGCAGCTGAATGTTCAGTCAGCAAGTTTGCCATTTGCATTGCATCATGCAGATTTTGAGCAATTCAGAATCTTTCCCAAGAGAGACTAGAGAAGAACATGTTCTGATGATAAAGGAATGTTGCAGGAGGAATATCTAGTTAAGAAGTAATGAGGGTAACATTCAAGTAACAACATAGAAAACTTACTTCGACATCATGCAATAAAAGTGTACCGTCTTCAAGTCCCAAGACAACAACCTTGCCATCAGGACACCGGCATAATGATGTTATAATTTACCTGGAGCAGATTAGAATGATTAAGAGAAGCCAGCATTGACAACACACATTGAAATGTGCAAAGAAAGTGAATTCATTGTAAATGCACGCGCGCGCAAGAGAGAGAGAGAGAGAGAGAGAGAGAGAGAGAGAGAGAGAGAGAGAGAGAGAGATATATATATATATATATATATATATATATATTGTTCCCAATAAAATTAACAGAAGAAGAGGAAAGATAGAGGACAAACATTAACCAACAAAATGTTAAACAAAATTTTTGAAGTGAGGCAAAATGTAATAACTGTACAAAATAACTGAGAGGGATATTGGTCACTTGCTATGGGATTTCTTTGAGCTAGTAGGTCATCTAAAGCAAGGGAGTCTATATCTTGTTGGCAGCCTCCAATCCAATATCATAAAAAAAAAAAAAACAAACCTTTTTGTTCAATTATGGAACCTCAAGGTGAAGTGGATGCACGAAAAATTACTTCAGGCAAGGACTACAAGTGTAATAGTATATACAACTTAGGATCTTAAGAGAAACCACTCAAGGATTGGCTCAAGTACTATAGTGCACTCAAAACATTCTCCATATCCAGAAGACAATTTGATGAGCAAAGCACAGAGATGTTTCCAGAGAAAAAATCTCCTCTCTAAATTTTTCTGGTGAGAATAGACATCAAGAACTACCAAGGCTAGCATCCAATTCTAAGTTCTTACGACTTTGAATTACCAAAGGATTAAGTCATATAGGAACCCAACATACTTGGATGCAGCTCCCCTGACCCTCCTAGTCTTTTTGCTTTCTCCAATTTCTCTTCCATCCATCTTGACCAGATTGTCATACAAGTATGCAACATAGCTTGAGATATATCCTATTAAAAAGTTAGAACTCCCACCATCGAAGTTGATTAATCAAAATGATGTGACGAAATGCCCCCCAGTAATGACAAGAAGATAAATAAAACTTCAAGCAATACAAAATGTAAGAAACTTTCCGCCTATAGTCTATGTTTCAGTATCCAATAAATCTCTCCTTGCAGCATGCTCAGTCAGTAAAAGAATGCTCAATCAGTAAAGGAAGAGAAGTTAGCAGTAAAATTACATTGTGAGAGTCATCATTAGGAATCTAAGATCTTTTCAGATGCCTGATGACATTTATATAATATTCAGTGGCTAAACCTGCCAACTCCAAGTGGGCATCAAGCATTTCTGCATCTGACAGAGCTAGTCTATCTAGCATACATGGCATCCCCTCCAGTTCATTTTAATTACTTTCATGGACACTTTAACTAGTGTACCAAGAAGGGCCACAAGAAGGCAATACGGGAGTATAGTATGCTTATGGTCGGTGTAGAAGACTGTCCGCTAGGCTATGGAAAAAATCTCCAAAGGCAACAACTTGATTGAGAAGTTGATAAAAATCTATTGCGCCTATAAATAAAATCCCTCCATTCAACTGATATTGGCTTGGAATTCTTTACTCGCAACTAAGTCATCTGTAGATTTCCACTCGCATCACCATCACTCACCCTTCATTTCTGTGTAAAAGACCAGCTCCTTAGTTGGACAGCACCTTCTCATTTAGACTTTCAAGCACTTTATCTCTATAGTCATCTAATTCTCCATCAAACGCAATTTGAGCTAGATTGGCATTACAGTGGTTCCTATGGCTAAAAAGGAAGCTTAGCACATTTAGGAAAAGCGAAAGAAATAAAACGAGATAAGGCCAATAACTCAAAGGGCAAGCACAGCAAGCCATCATTGAAGAAACTAATACACTGAATAAAGTAAAAAGAGAACTTTCTCGAATCGAAGCAATTACCTAAGAGAGATTGTCCACAGCCTTTGCCAATTGAAGCGAAGAAGCACCCACCTTCGCTGCCAGCAAATCCTTCTCCAGATTCCACTCACCCCATCTTCACCTGCCAATCGGAAATCGAGCAAACCCCTCACAAAACCGAATCGACCTACCCATTAGGTCTCGAAAGAACGCTGGATAGGAGCCGAACCTAAGAAGCCAGGCGGTTAGTGGAACTGAAGCTGAAACGGAAGCACGCGCTGCGACCCTGCCTCGTCTCCATAGCTAGAAAGCTCTGCTGGAGAAGCTGAAGAGCGAGACGAAGAAGGGAAGAGCGGGAGTGAAGTGTCTGAGCATTCGCGGAGAAAGTTGCAGAAGAGGAACAGGCGAGAGTCAAAATGCTAAGGAAGAGAGAGATGGGAATTGGGCCGTAAAGGGCCGCCACGGGATCAACTAGGCTGGGCCGGACTTTGTAGCCCTGCCAAACAACGCCCGAAAGTGGTGGATTAGTTATTGAAGCGTAATTTGGAAAAAGCAATGTGATCATCCTCATTTACTTTTGGATTTTAAAAACATGCTAATGAATTATTCAAATCGGCATCTTACAATAGATAACAAACACTCACGCCTACTTAAATGTCGAGACAACGGACCAAGCTTGAACTCGACCAAGTCATTTGCCAACAACACCCAAACTCATAACACTCGGCCGAATACAAATACTCGACCAAGCCCCAATTAGTGAGCTTTTTGCTAAACTCTTGTTATAAGGTGTGCATGCACAGCGATCATACGGTAGGAAGAAGCAATAAGAAGATCCAAATGTCTTCTTTTTCTCTTTAATTGGAACTAGACAATTTGCCTCATTATATTAATTCTAGTTGACAACTGCTTTTTTAATATTTAGAAAATAGGACATAACTACCTTCTATTAATAATTTACTATGATCTTTGGGATCATGATTATGCACTATTAAGCAGCAAAAAGACCAACCCTAAACTAGCTGCCTTTTTCTTTTTGAACTTTTGGTAGTTATTCTAAAGGCAAAATGTACATTTGCACCATTAGATGTCAAGCAGAATAGCAAACGATGTAAACCGGATTCCAGCGTGATAAAATTTCGTATGAACTTCCTCAACTCCAGGAAGAGGAACCATGAACTATCAACAAGTATGAACTCAAATGGATTGAATTAAACAATTTGCTCAGCTGAAGGCACCAATTACCAATCAAAAACTTAGTCGCGTTCTGCAACTTCTAAAGTAGTCCCTCGACCAAGCTGTAATACCCTCTGTAAGCCTCGAACCAATTTTGAACAAAATAATCAGTTCGCCTTCCAAAATCATCGCTCTCATGAAAAAGTTCAACTCAACCTCAATCAAGGATGAGGCTTCAATTACCACTTGCCTCATCATGCCAAATGACCCTCTCTAACACAACGACAGCAAAACGGCAAAAGAGGACTTGAAATCTCCAATGGGAAACCATCATCAAGTGCATACCCGAAGCAGCGATTGACCACAATTTCCCTCAAAGTCCTCAAACGAAGCTTGGCGTTTTGATTCAAACCGCGGCTTTCCTCCAACAAAGGTACTCGAGAACAGGGATACCCTTCAAGATTTCATGCATCACCCTATTCGTGATCTCCGAGCCGCATATGGACGGGGGACTTGAGATCACTCCAAGTGACACTCCTACTGAATGGGACGCTACAGCATCTTAAATGCAGGTTCACCGACGAAGAGCATCTATAAAGGAGCGGTGGTACCGCAAAATGGCTGGCCATCCAGCACGACCTCTTAGCCACATTGACAGAGAGGTCCTCGACACAAGGTTGACAGCAAAACGAAGCCAAGGACTGAGCTCAGGTGGGCAACAGTCGAGAAAATCGATATCGATGTGAAGCCTCCTCACCTTAGGCGAAACGTAGAGGGCCAAGATGCTGTCTATGGACAGGGCGTCCTTCAGGGGAAGGAGAAGACAACGTCTGGGGTGGCGATCCGGACAGACTGCCAACGCTTCGGCAAAGTACAGGTTCGGACAATGTGGGTGACGTCCAGGTAGGAGAAGACGTGATGGATTACCGAGTCCGGCAAGGTGGCTGATGCGATCGGCATCATTGCCTATGGTTTCGCACCGACAAGAGGAGGAGGAGGAGGATGAGGTCGGTGATCGCTTCTTCTTCGCCATGTGGGGTCGAAGATCGAACCGAGGAACTGGAAGGAGAGCCTCCTCCGATTTGAGGGTTCTTTTCGCTGACTGCGACTTGGCTTCCGGTAAAACGTGTCGCTCGAGGGAGAGACAACCATTTTCCCGCGCATTTTAAATCCTAGTGGCTACCATACGTTGGATCACGACTTCGAATCTTCGTACGGATTTTTTGGACCTCTGAGTTCTAACCCATCCATGAGGCGACGATGATGGGGGCTTGTCCATGCGGAAATGCTGAGTAGACCTGGTCAATTGACTAATCAAGTCAAATACCAAGCCTCACATTGAATGTTTTCTTTTCCCTTCAAATCGAGCAATGCTAATCCATTTGGAATTTTGAAGAAGGCCTAGTCTGCAAATGAACTATGGTCTCTCTCCTTTGCAATCATAGAAAAACATGTATCGTTTACTGTTTATTTATTTATTTATTGGTTTTTGCTTGACATTAGGAGGCATATAATCCATCTAGCGAAGTTTACCTTATTTGTGTTTAATAATTGGTTTGGTATGATTAAAGATCCCAAATGGTTGCCTCATGACACATATATTTCAGCTACCCTTAAATTCAACTTCTCATCTGAAAAAATGCCTAGAAATAATTTTTACTGATGGTCAACAACCAAGAGGAGTAGATTATTACAAATCACCACTAAAAAGTAATAATCAAATAGATTATCAGTACGGAGGCAAAACGACTATAATCAAGTACTTACATACTATCAAGGTTCAGTTTATGAGATACAACTTCAATTTGGACATGAGAGATTTAAGAGTTAAAGTATCGTAATGACCTGTAAGGACATGCATTTTGGAGAACATTCAATATTCAATGCCTATTATTCATGCAAAGATATATGGGGTAAGGATACTAGGAGTGTCAAAACTTTTGTACAGCACTTATTTGAGCTTTAATTTTTTTTTTTCGCTCACTTAAGTACTACAAATTTGAAATATTGATCACTTGAGTACCAATTCCAATTTGCCTCACTAAAAAATCCGACATGGAGCTAGTCGTCCAACATGGAATTGCCGACATTGACATGGACAATTTTTAAATATTATTTAATTATTATTTTTTTTGAATTTTTCATTTTTATTTGCTTTTTTTTATTAGGACCGGTGGCAAAATCCTCACCCTTAGCTATGAAGGCCTTGGGCAAGGCTGCTGGGGCCTTGCCAGTTGTTGGCAAGGGCCCTCATGGCCTTGCGTGTGGCCAGCAAGGTTGTGATGCCCTCACCCAGGGCCTTCGCAGCTAGATCTAGGCCAGGGCCACCTTGCCCTCACCGTGAAGGTCTTAGGTGAGGCTGTCATAGCCTCACCGGCCGCTGGTGACATTGCCCAGTGATGGCAAGGCCGCGAGGGCCTCACCCAAGGCCTTTGCAACCGAGGGTGATGCAGCCCTTGCCCAATTTGGGCAAGGGTTTTGTGGCCAGCAAGAGTCGCTGATGACCCTTGCCGGCCCTAAAGAAAAAAAGCAAAAAAAAATCAAAAAGATTCAAAAAAGTAAAAAAATTCCACATAGTTTGATTTGCTGAATTGGCACTCAAGTCATCGATCCTACTCTAATGTGGCATGTAAGTGAGCCAAAAAGAAAAAGTTATGGTATTCAAGTAAGCGTCGTACAGAAGTTTTGGCATTCCTTCTTTTCTTACCCCAAAAGATATATTCTATAAATTGTGATTGTGCAAAATGAGCCTCATTCAATACATTCGATCCATTTGGCCAAATGTGTATGTACATATTACATACGTACGTGTGGACAATAAAAATGCAACTAAAAATTTAGTTGGTACTAAGATGTGCCTTTCTGATTGGGGGATTAGGGGAGGGCAGATACTCACGAACACCTTCACTTAGGTGATGCTAAGTACATATTGACAAAATATTGTTATCACTAGGTAGTTACGACTAGATGTAATAATAAGCACATGGCGACGTGCTTATATGTCCATTTTTATCAAGTGGAGACTGGAAAATAATATTAGAAAAGAAAGTTGATCGGTTTAACTTCTGTGACAGGCATGAAACTTGTCAATAGAAGCACTTGAAGATTACAAAGACCAGTGGAAAGAAAAATTAAAGAGATGTGCACAGTGAGCAACAAAAATTAACGGCACTTTCTGTGATGTTAGAATAGTAAAAGCTTATAATTATTCATCCTAGATTTTCTTTTTATAAGATCGAACACTCCTACTCACGTCGGTCTATGTTTACTAACCACATTAGTTTTCTAATTCTTTCTCTACGACGTGATGGTGTAACTTTGGCATTGTCAGTACGGTCACAGAATACCAATTTTGGAAATGCCGAGTATTCAGGAGATAGTAGAATTACTACAGTCGATATACCAATTCCAACCCCATGACATCAATTCACAGTGTCCCCTGCCTAGCCAAATGATCGGTTCTTCGAGCCAAATGGTCTCTACAGAATATGAAGCAAAAATGAAATTTGCGTGTAAGCCTTTTGAAGATCATCTGTCACCATCTGTCCGCAAGCCCCAATTTTTTTTACTTTCGAAAAAACTCGAGGTGATGCCAAAATCAGAACTGTCGGATTGGAGAGTCTCATCCTACATCATTCTAAAATGTGCCGTGAGCAGCCAAATTATTATTTTTTTCGAGCCAAATGGACTCCGCGGGAAAATAGAAACTTCTTTCAGACCTTCCTCAGTGTTTAACCGAAGGGTTTCTGTGTGACAGACACAATTCGTCTTCTATCGTTTTCTTGACCTTCTCTTCTTGTTTAATTTGTCCTTGAAATTTTTAACTGTAATTTCTCCGAGCTTATGTAAAATGGTTGATGAATAGTTTGATTTGATTTAATATGGGGTTTGCACTGGAATTCAATCCTTCTCATGTAGGATTGAGTATCTAAATCTTTTATTTTTGGGATGTCATTCCACGGTTCCGTTATTTGCCTGAACTATTTACAGCTTGCATTCAAGTATATCGTCATTTTCCATGGACCATCCAAAAAACCCACCCCCAATAATAATAATAATAATAATAATTAGTGCCTGCCTTCCATCGTTCGGGGGAAAAAATCATACTTTGCTCGTAGTCTTTAAAATGATCCTTTCATGCCAATACAAAAGTATTGCTCTGCCTATTCTAAGAAAATTGTCCATAAAGTCCTAAATCTATACTCTTTTGCCAATTCAGTCATAAACTTTTAATTATGCCAAATGAGTCATAAATATTTTCATGTTACGCCAATTTAATCCATCTCACCAAAATTGATTAGAAATCGTTGATATGAATGTCGTCCGTCTTACGTGGCACAGCTAGCATGACATGGACAATTTCCAATAATATTTTAATATTATGGTTAATTTTTATTAATAAAAATTAATAAAAAGAAAAAAGTAAAGGAAGATAAGAGAAGATAAGAAAAAAGGAAAAAAATAATAAAAATATTGAAAAATATTAAAATTTTATTAAAAAGTATATATGTCAACACCGGCTGTGTCATATAGAATGGCTAACACCAACGTCAGTGATTTCTAGTCAAAATTGGTGAATAGACTAAATTGGTAAAATGTGAAAATGTTAAGAATTCAATTGGCATAGTTAAAATACTTATGACTGAATTGACAAAAATACATTAGACTTAGTACTTTTTGGACAAATTTTCCATCTCTTCCTCACTTGTACTCCACATGAAATATTATCTTTTCACTATATGCGATATCTACTTATGATTAAAAGCATATTTAAAATAATTTCCCATTGGACATTTTCCAAACACAGGACAATCGCCAAAAAAAAAAAAGATAATTCATTTCGTACACAAAAGAATCATAAAATATCTACAAATCGTCTAAATGAATTGTTTTCGAGAAAGATATCCACGTCCTTTTTAATGGTAAGGAGAATACAATATATATGTGTCATGGTTCATTTTGTACACAGAGTAAATCATTATATCGCTAATAATGATTTAAAAGAATTGACTTTGAGGGATAAATCATAAAAATATAGGAGCCACCATGACGCAATTTGAAGAATTGAAGACGCTTTTAGAGTTGATTCCCCATGGGGTGTGCCACAGTAGTATATGGGATAGTAGTTGCCCAATGTACTTCATATTCTACAAAGCAGGGCAAGTCGATGGATAGGAAAATGTCGAATGAATTACGGATACTGGTCGAGATCGTAAATTTGACGAGCACGATAACCCAGATAGAGAGAGTTCAACATACGAGAGTTGTGTATATGTGTTTAACCAAATCGAAATCAGGACTTCCATTACTACTCCCTCCCTCTCTTAGGCGCGCTATGCTTGTTGAACTATTCAAAGTTCAAGATGAAACATGGCTAGACGATTGGCAACCATCCACTGACAAAAAGAAAAAAGAAAAAAAAAAAAAGAAAGAACGAAAAAGTTAGAAAAATTATTTAAAAATTGCAAAAAAAAATCCATGTTGGCGATTTTTTATCAAAATTTGTTAGATGGATTACATTGACAAATTCTCAAAAATTTTAGAATAAAATTGATCAAATTAAAAAGTTTAGGACTAAATTGGTACTATCACAATAAGTTAAGGCCTTTCTTGGTAATTTCCCCTAATATTGTGTCAAACCTCTAATAGTGTCTCATTTGGCTTGAAGGGATGTCAAGCACTTTGGATAGCTAAAACTCACCTTCACTTAGGTGATGCCATGTGGATATTGACAAGACATTTTTACCACTAAGTAGACATGAAAAGATGTAATAAGCAAACAGCAACATGTTTATATATGCATTTTCATCAATAGTTGACTGGAAGATCATATTAGAAAAGAAGATTGGTTGGTTCAACTTACATGTGAGAAATTGAGGCACTTGATAACAAAAACCAACAGCAATAAAAATTATAAGAGATATGCAGGATAAGGAAAAAAATCCATAACACTTTTACATGATATCAGAACCATTTAGTCCAGATTTTTTTATAAGATCGAGAACTATGCTCAAGGCGGTCTATGTTCACTAACCACATTAATGTTCTAGTTTTTTCCCTAGGACACAATGGTGTAACCGCTTTGGCATTGCCAGCACAGTCGCAATATCCCAATTTTGGAAATGCCATGGAGGATAAAAGTGTCCATCTCGCTGCACATCAGCACATACCTATAGACCGTTGGAATGTTCCGATTTCTCCAGAAGAAAATGGTATTGCTATGGTCGAATTGCTAGTACAGTCCCATGGTATTAATTTACAATATGCAAACGATTGATTCTTTGAGCCAAATGGAGTGTACAATAATTAAAAATGTTCTCCCCTATACAGCCCCGGTGCCTCAGAATCAAGCTTCCAATCTAGTAGTACACCTCCTCTATCTGAAGGCTATCAAGTGGTGGAAGATGTACATCAACCATTTCAGATGATGGTTTGAAGAACTGGCTGGCTGGTGTGTTTAGTCAAAACCCACCATATGACGAAGGTTTTGTTAGAGGTACAAAGCAAAGGTGTTAATGGCTAGTTCAAGATAAAGGCGATGATGCAGTGGGGTTTCTTCATTAGGAAGAGAAGTGTCAAAATTGTGCAATTAGATGAATCACTGATTGTAGTTCAAGCTTGATTTGAATTTTCTTACTATCGATTAGGTAAGATGATTCTCTGTTCATTGTATGATGAAATCGATGGTACATTTCCTTATATGAGGGCATATTAAGTACTTATCTGTGTTTGACCTCGTCATCATTGATAAAGTTACTTGTTTATGTATAGAACAACTTTGTTACGTTCTGAAGTGACTAATTTTCTTATCAAAGAGTATCTGTATACTTCATATCTTTTAACATCTTTCTTCAAAAGTGCTGTGATTTTTCACATGTAAAGAATGCAAGCTATACAATTCAGGGAGTGTACTTGAATTCTGCGCTCATGATCATCGGAATTGCAACCCTGTCCATCGCCCTATGTATTAAGTCATGGCAGTTTGTTGCTTATCTACATGCAATAAAGCTACTTTTCGGAACACACACTGTTAAGACATGATACTAGTTACCTTGATATTCTCCATCCATTCGGACGGTTGCTGAGATGATAGCAGAAGTAAATTTTATAAGGGTCCACAACAGCTATAAGTAGAAGGCTTAGCCAAAGGTGTCTGGTGCGATAGACACAAGTTGTCTTCTCCGACATTCCTATCAATAGTAAAGCTTCTCCCTTAGTCGTACTTGTTCTCCTAGTCTTCTCTTCTTATTTTCTCGGTCCTCAAAGCTTTTAACTGCAATTTCTCCAAAACGAGCTTGTGTAAAACGACTCCTGGAATTTCAAGTTTACATGGGATTTGCACTGACAGTGAACCTGATAACAATAATTTATTTTGTTGGTAATGTTATGGTCCCATCTTATAATTAATGTTAAATGTCACTATTTCTGCACTTGCATTGGGAAGAATACATTGAACACGTAAAGATTTGGAAGGGCTACAAATAAAGGAGGATTTAATTTTAGAGTAAATTCAACTAAGGTTCACATAAAGGTATCATCACAACAAATAATAAACCAAAGAAAAGAAGTATCACAAATAGAGGAGGTGTACAACTAGAAAGCCCACATGCATTGCTTCTCACACTGTGTCTGCAGCTTCAAATGTTAGAGGTCCAGCGACAGGAGCAACACTAGCATAACCACCACACATTCTTGAACAGACAGCCATTCTGAATCAGAGATTTTTCTTCATCCTCGTCCAGTATGTAGACCAAGGCCTATGTTCTTGTGGCTAAAACACAAGCCACACCTGTACTTGCCGTCACCAAAAGAAACATCGACTTGATTTCTGTCCAGTGTTCCTTGAATATATGGCCATAACTGACGTGATGTTTAGATACCTTTGTTGGGTAAAAGTATAAAAGCAACACATGCATTATGCTAAAACACAGGCCGGAAGCAAGCCTTGCGTGCCTAAATAGGCTATGACATGCATGTAAACCATGAATGCTCAACAGTATCTTGCTATCATGAAAGTATCGATCATCATGAACTTGTAAATAGTGGTTCTCAGTCAATAACTCAGACTGCCATGCACCTACCATAACAGAATGATTATTCTTTCTGTATTTGTCTGGCGACTATAGATTCATCCTTTTCGCACTTTGTCCTCTCAATTGATTTGAAATTTAGGGAAAAACCTAATATTTCAGTATTTTACTTCATTGAAAAAATATTTTCTTTGGAGCATACTTTTGCACTTCTTCAATCTATAGGAACAAACACAAAGTTCCATTAAAGCCGCACAATGTACCTATGCCAGTCACATTTACACTCTAAGAGTAGGTTCTAAGTGGAAATGTAGTAAGGAGCATGGACAGGATTAATTCAATTCCAACACCCAGCCAACGAGATAAATTTGTTATTGATACTGGCAAGTTTATCAAACATTGATACACAAAGGGACATGGTAAGAAGCTTAAAGAAAAAAATCTTCAGCACTATACAATTGATGGCATCACAATGAATTGATCCTTAGCTTGATTGTATGACTGTCAAAATGTTCCTACCACTAACTGACAAGGGAGGAACTACAGCATGAGGAATGCTGCGAAGCTTTTCATTCTCCATCTCCAGGTGTAAGATAGGGTCCTAGATGTGTAGTTTCACTGGGTTAGTGTTTCAAAAGTGAGAATACTATAACCAAGCAAATGTCCACACAAAATTTAACCCATTAGGGCCATTGAATGAACATTTCTTAACCTATATACAAGTACAAGACTCCAGCTGTCAAGATATGTTGGAACTTTTGCTGTAACGGTAAGGCAGAAAGTGAAACATCCTTTGAAATCGTAAGCATGTAATGGCATGTATATGCATTGTGCACACAGGAGGAAAAACAAAGCTGCTGCTACTTTTGCTGATGAAGAGAGCAAATAAATAATAGATAGGAGCAATAAAAGAACAAACGTTTTTAAAACCAGACCAGTGGTTCAATCGATCAAACTGGTAAAACTATTGCATGTGATGTCATATGATAAAACACTCTACATATATTAGATTGCACATGATTCAAAAGAACCCAGTGAGTCGGCAAGCGAACAAAGAAGCCCATTGAGTCGGCAGACACCATAGCATTTTAGTAGATTACACATGCTTGATGTCATCTTAATAGCATCCTGTTCAATTATCTAATAGATTAGGCCAATACGGTCAATAATTAAATTATCCACCACAAATTGAAGAAAGAAGACACTGGAGCAAATGGTTGGAACACTTGTCAATTACAAGAAGTTGGAGTTCCAAACCCAAAGCCAACTCCAACACTACTCCAATTTTTTTTAAGGTCTAGAACTGGTCTAGACTTTTGGATAGGTTTGCTGGGTACCAGTTGACGGGGACACCTGGTTATTGGTTAAACAGGGTTAATACCACCAGTTCTTGAGCAATACTATTTCTGCTGGGAAATTTAACTAGACAAGCCTGGTTCCCCATCCAACCAGAAGCACTTCCTAAAATTTTGAAAAGAACAGGAGTCAACAGAAAAGCAAAATATGCTAGGTTTTTCCTTTTGCCATCAATGTCTTAAATTATGAATTGACATGATCAGAATAGAACTCAAGATACCATGAGTAAGAAATCAAAATGCAAGCTTCGAATCCATGAGTTACCTTCAATTGGTACAACTCTCAGTTATTTGTACAAGTGGTTCTTGCAATATGCACAAATGGAAGGTCCACTGCCTGCAAGATCATCATTCCGGCATCTCCTAAGCCTTCACAAATATCATTCATCTTATTTAGCAACATAGCAATTTGATCTTCCTATTTACAACAAAATGTATTAGCCACATTTGCAAATTTGGGCTTTAAAATATGATATACCAAGCTTTTACCTCAAATAGAGCCAAATCCACAAAACAATGATCAGGAGGGATGCACAACAAGATCTTTCCAAAGTTCTTCCCTGCTTCACATTCATTCATCAATCCCCTCACTACCACTATACAATTTGTTACATTTACGAAAGAATCATCAGGTATTGGGAAGGAAATATAATCTGAAGCAAATTCAAAGTCATCCTGCAGAGCCAGACAGAGAATGATTATCATGAAAAAGCATTTGTACTGTGCACATGTGGATCTCTGGATAATATATGTAGTTTCAGATTAAAGGTATATATGTCATTCTAAGCACCCCTTATCATGTCTTATCCAAAAATGGTTCAACTTCATGTCTAAAATTTAGTAATTTAGTGTCACTAAAGACATGATACCACACATGATGAGAGACAGGCAAGATATTACAATGGTTGCAAACAGAAGATATCTAGAAAGGTAGAGAAATCATAAGAAAGATTGTAACAGGCATACTGGCTTCACGACATATGAGAGCAGCCTTATGAATTGCTCAACCCTTACAAGCAACATTCCAGCCTTTTCTACTGCATTATCCACCAGCGTCTTATCCAAACCAATACCTAGGTAATGGGAACACCATCTTGAAAGACCCCTGAGCTCACCCATTCTAAAGCCAATAATTTCTACAGCAAGCTGCTAAGTAAATAACAATACTTCAGTATCTTAACCCCATATGTCAAATATCATCTCTTATTGAGAAAAATGACACACACTTGTGAAGGATAAAAATAGCATTTATCTGCTGAACCATTGAAGTTAAAAGTTTACGAAAGAAAAGGTTTTACACAGTAAATGGTCATTACAAGCCATCTTCATCTTCTGCACACTGTTTGAACTAAACGGCATACTCTAGAGTCTCTGACAAATAAAAGTTATACTGGAAAATTCATTTAAGAAATGGAGCCTAGTCTGCTATCCAATTCATGCAAGCAGGATAGAAGTTTGGAATGTTCATGCGAATTATCAAGTCCTGCCCAAAGTTGTTGTGAGAGAGAGGGGGGGCATTTATGTGATAGTTGTGAGCTATAAGCACAATATTGACAGGAAATGCTAGTGTGTTCAAGGAGACAGCCCCTAGCCCTTCTGCTGTTAGCTTGGGTAAGGTTAAATTCTTTACAATATTCAAATATCAAACCGCATCTCTATCCAACAACTTCAGGAAGGGTAACTTCTTTACAACATTCAAATATCAAACCGCATCTCTAGAGGAGGTACTTGATTCAATACTCTCCCTGCTACCAATTTACCTCCCCAATTATCAAATGTTTACCCTTCAATCTAAAGCAAAGTCCCAGCTTACAAAAGAGCATTTAAACAGTAAGCCACATCTTTATTTCATAGCTTAATTTTTTTATCACTTGTCATTTTTTTCCACAAAATTCTACATCGTCGTGAATGCACATTTTGAATAGACAAAAGGAGAAAGAAGCCCTAAAGCATTGATTGGCTGTACCATGGAGTTAAAGAGAGTTCATAAGCCTTGGCAAGAAAGAAATAAGCAGGCTTTTAAAAATGAGGAAAGCTCTATAGGTGCTGTAAAAGATATTTGGCTTACCACCTTAATTTTTTCACATTGTGGTGGCAGTTCTTTGGATACCAAGTCTTTTTAAAATTTTTAAGGTAAATATGAGCTTATAGGTGGTAATTAGTAAATAGGAGGCATCCCCTTGGTGATTTTGGTAGACTTACTAATGAAAAAATAAAACAGAAGAGTATAACCTTAAAATATGTAACTAGAAACATCATTTCTCACTATAGTAGTAATCAAGAAAAATATTCAGCATGCACATGAGAGTCACTATACCCAGGAGAAGCACAGGATCTGATCTAATTAATAACAGCCCTATAGTGTGCATGTACATGTGTGCACACTTGTGTAAGCACATGATCACATGCATGTGCACGCCAAAGCACATGTTCACAACACACAAAAATGCCCATATAAATGGAGAGAGATCTGGCAGGGGAATAAACTAGCAATGTGTTTTCTCCATATAACAAAGGATTTTGTTGAGAGAAAAAGTTCCAGTACATCAGTATATAAGAGAACAAGACAAATGAAAAACAAACAAAAATGAAGCATTAGAAGAGTATACATAATCAGAACATGATTCTGAAAGCCGGTTAAAAGGTACTAACACAGAAGCAACCAAAGATTCCAAACCCTACATTTTGTTGCTCTCTTTCCTAAGGCATCCTATGAGACAAAGGTGCGGCACTTCAGAACTTCTTAGAAATTGATCCTCCTAATTAGGCATGCCAACATTTAAGAAACTAGATGGCATGCTTTGGCAAGAATCAAACCACCTTAGACAAGCTGAAGATTTGATGTAAAAGCTTGGAAGCGAAGTCAGAAAGAAGAAAGAGATGATCAACATTTTCCTTTAAAAGTTTTCACACACAACTTTATTATACGAAAAATCAAATTATGTTTCCTGAGATACTCAATTGTAAGAATCTCATTCCAATTTGGTGTGCATTTTATTATGAAACTTACACTCCCAAGTAATGGAATTTGATTCTCACATTTTGGTGTTGTATGTGTAAGCATTTGGGTGAAATGTCAAGGAACAAGGAACCTTTGGTTGCAGATTGTTATCATCTAAACAACTAAATGATCATTTGTGACATTAACTTTGTGGGCCAAGCCCAAGATTAGGAGTTTGAAGCTTTTGCCTGCCTTCTTTTGTGTCTTGCATAATTCAAAGATTTCTAATGCTTTTCAAGATGCTTTTGCCTGGAACAAGGGAAGAGATGGAATATTTTCAATAAAGTCTTACTTCAAGCTTCTCAAAAGGGAGATTTGTGATTAGAACAGATTTTCACTAGAAATTGATTTGGAAAGTGAGGATTCCAATAGAGTTTCTCTTTTTGCTTAGGAAGCAACCTGGGAACAAATCCTTACTTTAGAAATGAGGCAAAGTACTGGTTAATAGGTGTCTCCTCAGCAAAAGGAGACAGTGCGTGCAGCATCTCCTCCTCCATTTTGTTCTTGGACAAGAATGGTTTGGACAGTTTCCTATGATACACCATGTTATCTTGGGTTATTAGACGTTTTATTGGGCAAGAACTTTGGGCATGGTAGGGCATTCGTTTACAGCACAACAATTAGGATTAACTCAATTCCCCTGTGTCTTTTGTCTAATTCGGAAGGAGCGGAACAAGATAGCTTCCAATGGAGAGAAATCTTCCATTCTATTTTATTGAAATTTGGCTTAAAGTCACACACTTTTGGTATAGTGCAAACTTGCATATAGATGTAAATGCCTTGGTTGATTAGTCAATGATTTATCTGGTATTTGAGCTCCCTTTTGGTTTTGGGAGTTGATTTGTATATGGCTTTAGTTTTTTGGGCTCCTTTTGTATATGGGTTGCACCCCCTTGGTGCTCTATAGGTGAACTATATAATCTATAAAAAGAAACTTAACACTTTCCTGAGGATTTTAAGTTATTTAAATTACCATGTGTTCCAACACATGTTATCTCATCATATAGTTTCAAGTACCAACATCAACATCTCACCTATGATTTTGTGCTAATCAACATAACCATCATCCACATAGGCAAAAACACTCTATTAACTCACAGTCATAATTCCTTTTGCGAGTAAGATCGTTGTGATAAAAGGGTGCCACTACGACTGGAAGTCAAGATCAAAAAAGTTGAAGAGAAACTTTGGATCCAAAGAGCTACCAACACACTACCAAAAAACGAGCAATACTAGGGACTAAGAGAAGTATACAAAACTTATTTGAAGAGGAAAAATGCAAGTATAATGCATAAGAAGGTCCAAACAGCTAATACAAATATATTTGGCATGCGACTTAGTAAAAGCAATTTCAATACTAGGGCTTAACATCCTCATCATTATTTTGCCAAAAAAGATGTGATATATAAAAAATTGTGATCTAAAGAAATGCTACAAAATAATAATATAAAATAATCAATTCTCACATCTAAGTGCTAAACAAATGATTGCGAATAGACGCTCTCATGACCATTGTTAAGGATCATAGATTAGATCCATGTAGGCTCAATTCACTGTCATTTGAGCACCCACCAGTTAGTTTTCTGCTCATTTTCTTTAAATTTCTGAGTTTTCATTCTCATTCTTAGCTTGTTGACCTTAAACATAACACATGAAAGAAGAGTTTCAGTTACTACATTGAGTTCAATGAGTGGAATTGGGTAATATAAACAAGTCTAACTTCCCCTAGGCTCTAATAGTAATATCAGTAGGTAAAAAGAGTTGAATATGATTCTCTGGTACAAAAATTGACTCTCGCAATTTAGAGGGGATATATGCTAAAATTGAAACAGGCAGTAAACTCTTTCCTTTTAAATTGAGAACATATCTCTACACCTACTAATTATAATGTGAATAAGTTAAACATTCTATATCTAAATCTCCATGTACAGTACACTTAAAGCTCAAACTTAGATCAAGTTCAAGTTTCAAACCAATGATTAATGACCAACAATTTTCATTATACGTATATAGGAGAGATTACCAAATTGTTGAATCAGACTCAAATCAGGTTTTACTGTGCCCTTTCCAGCCACTTGATGTTGGCAATTCATATCATTGCATATGATATGTTCATATGAAGAATCAACATCAAGATGTTCTAAAAAATATGGCATGTCTCCAGATGTGCGAAGCATAATTTACTGTAACAAATTCCTATCTCTGTCTAATCACCTCCAAGACTGTTCTCTGAGATGCAAGAAACTTAATTATTTGGGAAAAAGGCCAAATGCAAAGATAATAACGTGTACCTACAGATGATTGAGGACAAACGGCAGAAGTTCTTTTCCAGCACCACAAACAACTATTGATAAATGCTTCATATGCTATCACTGAACAAACTAGCAGACTAAGATTTTAAAAACCAATTGAAAAAGCCGAGGTCCTATAGCAGCATCAGAGCTTAAAAAATAAGCCATACCACTTCACCCAGAGAATTAACAAGAAACTGATGGACTATAGGAGTGGTACTAGCACCATCGAGAAGAGTCAAAAATTCCTTTTGAGGAGAAGAGTCAAGACATAGATAAGCAAACGAAAACAGTTAAATGAAGAAAATTGAAACGCCATCTACTGCTCTTTATTAAAAGTACCACTTGCCATGGTCACTAACGAGGTTTGACAGCAATTCAAACCTCTCATGAAGTATGTTAAAGGCATCAGCCCACTGCTTATGCATGACTGATAATGGTGTCCAGATGACATGAAGTAAAATGTTCAATGTTCAAAGCCTGTTGAGTGACTTGATGAAGTTCATTTTTTCTGCAGACAGAAAGAGATTGATAATCTAAGGAGGCATTCGGCTGATTAAGATTCTCAAAAGTCCGTTTTGATTTCAATTTGAGAATTAAAACAGACCAGCAAATGCGTTGGGTGACACTCTGAAAGCAATTGATGAATAAAAGGAAAACTACTCTCAAAATCAAATCACAAACTGAAGTTGACATTTTAGTATTCTCATTCCACCGCAAACATGGATACTTGGAATAACTAAGCTTGTTTTCAGAATGTGATGCAACCGGAGCATATTCTCATAATTTTCATCCCCAATGACATGCATTATTTTCGCTAAAAAAAATGTTGTAAAAAAAAATCGAAAACAGTTTCTATGCAAATGGAAACTAAAGGTGCTTTCTAAAACTAAGCAAGCCTTAAACAGTTGAGAACAAAAACGACATGTGAAGCATGCAACGATGTTAAAAATTTTGCAACAAATATGCCTCACAACTTTCAACATCTGAACTTGTGAAATTTTAGATGGAGAGAAATTGTTATTCTCATTCATATCTTCTATTGCTTTACAATGTTGTATTTATAGGCTAATACACAGATAAATCCTAACAAACAAAAATAAAGGAAAGAAATTTAAAAAAGGAGAAAAACTAAAATCCCACAATTTGTGGGTTAACAACTATAATCCCATGATGTGTGGGATTTGATCAGAATCAAATCAGAATAAAAACCTCCTAAAAAAACCTATGTATTTATAGCAATATAATATCTATTTACAGCTCAACACTCCCCCTCAAGCTGGTGAATAGATATCTTCCATTCCCAGCTTGGAAATCAGTTCATGAAAACTTCCACCATTAAGCCCTTTGGTCAAGACATCCGCCACTTGCTGTCCTGAAGGAACATAAGACAAACAAATCAACCCTTCTTCAAGTTTCTCCTTGATGAAGTGCCTATCAATCTCTATATGTTTTGTCCTGTCGTGCTGCACAGGATTATGAGCAATATTAATTGCAGACTTATTGTCACAAAATAACTTCATAGGACTCTGCCACTTAATCTTCAAGTCATCAAGAATGATCTTGATCCATAATAACTCACATATTCCTTGAGCCGCTGCCCTAAACTCAGATTCTGCACTTGATCTTGCCACCACATTCTGTTTTTTACTCCTCCAAGTTACCAAATTACCTCCAAGGAAGGTACAATAACCAGTTGTAGACCTCCTGTCAACCATTGAGCCTGCATAATCCGCATCTGTATAAGCCTCGAGCTTGAGATTTGGCCATCTCTTGAAAAGTAATCCCTTTCCTGGACTACCTTTTAAGTAGTGTAGGACTCGATGAACAGCTTGTAGATGTGATTCCTTTGGATTATGCATGAATTGACTAATCAAGCTAACAACATAGGAGATATCTGGAGGAGTATGAGTAAGATAAATTAACTTTCCCGCTAATCGCTGATACATTTCTCGATCCACTGCTGCCTCCTCTTTTGCTTCCGTTAGCCTCTGGTTCGACTTAATTGGAGTAGCTACTGGTTTACAACCAAGCTTCCCAGTTTCTTCCAAAAGATCCATCACATACTTTTGTTGTGAAATAAGGACCCTTTGCCTGGAGTACGAAACCTCAATTCCCAGAAAATACCGTAGCTTCCCTAACTCCTTTATTTCAAATTCCTTAATCAAGCACTGTTTCAGCCGCTGTTTCTCCCTTTCATCATTGCCTGTGACTATTATGTCATCAACATACACCAACAATGCTGTAACTCCCCCCAAGTCCAAGTGTTTTGTGAACATTGTATGATCTCCTTGGCTTTGTTTATACCCGGATGCCTTCATGACTCTAGCAAACCATCCAAACCAGGCTCTAGGTGATTGTTTGAGCCCGTATAATGCTTTCTTAAGTCTACAAACCTTTTCTGTTGTTTCCTTTCCTTCAAAACCTGGCGGGATGCTCATGTAGATTTTCTCTTCCAAATCTCCACGTAAAACGCATTATTTACATCATACTATTTAAGTTCCCAATCAAAATGAGCAACTAAAGACAATAAAATTCTTACAGTATTCATTTTAGCCACTGGTGCAAATGTCTCCTGGTAATCCACTCCATATGTTTGAGTGTAACCCTTCGCAACCAATCTTGCCTTGTACCTCTCTAGAGAGCCATCTGCCTTGTACTTTACAGTGAATACCCACTTGCAACCAACTAGATTTTTCCCCCTTGGCCTGTCAACAATTTCCCATGTTTTATTTTTTTCGAGTGCTTCCATCTCTTCTTTCATGGCATTCCTCCATTCCTCTTTTGACAACACTTCAGACAAATTGTTAGGAACAACAATTGTGTTTAAACTCACAATAAAGTTTCTATATGATGATGATAACCTATTAAGGGACACATAATTTGATAGTGGTTTCTTGGTACACTCTCTAGTCCCTTTTCTTACAGCAATAGGTAAATCAAGATCACTCTCAGGTGTATTACTAAGCTGTTCATCCAAAGGAGATTAAGAACTTACTGTGTTTTCATTGACAATACCCAAAGTGGTATTTTAGACCTGATCTTGCGTTGGAATAGCCGTCCTCCTTGAATACACCTGAGAAAATCTCTTAGAATCATAAATATGAGTTGGACTAGTAGGAATAGGAACAGAGATAGGTTAGTGTGTGGGACTAGTTGACGAGTTTTGATTGATAGGGACATTAGACGATCAATCTAAGTTATCAATGACACCAAGGTCCTTATCTTCCATGACTAAAAAATCCCCTTGAAGATAAGATTGTGAGAAATAGGGTTTATTTTCAACAAAAGTGACATCTGTAGAGAGATAGAATTTTTTAGAAGGGATGGTAACATTTATAGCCTTTTTGTGTTTGTGAGTAACCAAGAAATACACATTTGTTAATGTGGATGGTGTTGCGAGATCCATAGCTGTGGAGTATGAATGGAAGCCGGTGGAATGCCTCAAATGCGGGGTATTTGGCCACAATTGTGATGCGCCCTCCAAGCCCTCTCGGCCTCTCACGACCAAGATGGGCAAATCCCCTGCTCCTGCCCCCGTGGCCCCCATTTTGGATGTTGCTTTGGTCCCAGAGGCTCCTGCTACTTCGGAATAAGGCTGGGTGCAGGTAAGGAACAAAAAGACAAAGAAAAAGAAAAAGAAGGCTCACTCCTCGGTGGAGATAGGCTCGTCCCTACAAACGGTGAGTGTTGAAGGCAGGGACTTGAATCTCAAATCTACTGCTGTTGAAAAAACAGTAATTGGTGCCTCGACACACAAAACCCTTAGGGAACTTCCAAATATTTCGGAGCAACTGGATGAGGATTCTATACCTTTGGATGACGTGGTTAGCCCTTCAGATCTGGATAACCCGACTTCGGTTTGCCCAACTGTGGGGACGGGGGGATCGGACATCCTCTTATCTTCGGAAGATGTCCTCTCCCCCCTTTGCCCTTCACCGAAGGCAAATATGGCGGAGAATAGGCCTGCCCTGGCTCCGGATCCACCTCCATCGACATTGCAGGACAAGATGCTAGACTTGGTGCCGGAATCTCCCCCTCCAGTGCCCAAGCCATCCCCACTTTCTACTAGAAGTAAAACCTACAAAAGGAGGTAAGTTCCTTCCTTTTTTGTAAATATGTAAATATGTACATAGGTTGTTGGAATATTAGGGGGCTTATGGCTCCTCTCAAGCAAGCGGAAGTGAGGAACCTTGTCTTGGCGAATCGGTTATCTTTGATCGGGATTGTTGAGACTAAAGTGCCGCACAACCTTTTTAATGTCATCTCTGGTAAGCTGTTGAACAACTGGTGTTGGAAAGCTAATTTGGACTACGCTGAGAGGGGTAGGATCTGGGTTGGTTGGGATCCTTCTGCAGTTTCGTTTGAGGCCATATCCGTCTCGGATCAGGTCTTTCATGGGGAGCTTCGTTGGTTGGATTCTGGCATGACCTGTATGATATCTATTGTCTATGCTGAGCACTCGTTCACTGCACGTAGACCTTTATGGGAGGATCTTGTTGTGAGAAGCCCTTCCCTGCAAGATGTGCCTTGGCTTGTAATGGGCGATTTCAATGCAATCAAGGACCCCTCGGATAGATTAGGTGGCTCAGATGGGTGGCTACCGAGTTTTGATGAGTTTGGGCATTGCCTTGACCAGGCGGAGCTAGATGACCTAAGATATGTTGGGTTTCGGTACACTTGGTCTACCTCTTCAGGCTCTCTGCGCAAGATGAGGAAGATTGACAGGGTCCTGGTCAACGCTTGCTGGAGTCAGGTCTTTTCCTATTCGGAGGCCTCTTTCCTTGCGCCTGGGATCTCGGATCATACTCCTATGGTGGTCAAGGTGGAGAATCCGATTATGCGAAGAAGGCCCTTTAAGTTCTTTGATTTTTGGATGCAACACCCGAACTTTGTACCTCTAGTGAAGCAAGTTTGGGAGACTCCTTGTTTAGGGGTGCCTATGTTTAGGCTTGTCAGCAAACTGAAAGCCCTCAAAGGTCGTCTCAAGCAGCTGAACAGAGAGTCCTTTGCTAACATTTCTTCTAGAAGCTCTGAAGCGAGGGAAGCGTTGAAGCAGACTCAAGTTCGCCTCCTTCAGGATCCCACCAATGAGGTTCTTGCTGACCTAGAGAAGGAGCAGAGACGATCCTTAGTCGAACTCCGGTCTCAGGAAGAGTCGTTCTTTAAGCAGAAGGCTAGAGTCAGATGGCTAAAAGAAGGTGATCAGAACACGAAATTCTTTCACCATTTTGTCATTAAGAGGCAATTGAGGAATAGAATCCTCTCTGTGACGGATGCTGAAGGGTGCCAAATTTGTGAGCCTCAGTTGATCCAGCAGCACTTTGTTGACTATTTTCAAGATCTTTTTTTGCCTCGGGAGGCGCAGGAGTCCCCGGCGGTTCCGGATATTAGGGAAGTTATTCACTCTACACTAAATGATGACCAGACCTCTATCCTTGATCGCCCGATTTCTAACCTGGAGGTTCGAGACACCCTCTTCTCCCTGGCTCGAGGAAAGGCGCCCGGTCCGGACGGCTTCATGGTAGAGTTCTTCAAGAAGAATTGGGATACAGTGGGTCAGCTGGTCACGGATGCTGTGCAGGATTTCTTCATTTCAGGGAGAATCCTGAAGGAAATTAATAATACCATTTTGATGCTGGTTCCGAAGGTACCTAATGCAACTACTGTAGATGATTACAGACCTATCGCTTGCTGCAATACAGTTTATAAGATCATTACTAAGGTGCTTGCAAATAGGGTTGCGAGTGTTCTTCAAGACCTTGTGAGCCCTTCTCAAAGCGCCTTTGTTAAAGGACGTCGCATCGGGGATAACATCCTTTTGGCGCAGGAGCTGTTCGCCGGTTTTCATGTAGAGCCGTATACACCCAAGTGTGCTATAAAAGTCGACTTCAAGAAGGCATATGACACTATTGATTGGCATTTCCTCAAGAGTGTCCTTCTTGCTTTTCGATTCCCTGATCCGCTGGTTCACCTTATTATGACTTGTGTGAGAACTCTTCGGTTTTCCATCGCGTTGAATGGAGAGCTGCATGGATTCTTTCCCAGTGGGAGGGGCTTGCGCCAAGGAGATCCTTTGTCTCCCTATTTATTCACGCTGGTGATGGAGGTCTTCTCTGGGATTCTTGGGAGATGCTCGAATCAGCCGGACTTTAGATTCTACTGGAGGTGTAGGCCTACTAGACTTTCGCACCTTTTCTTTGCTGACGATGTCTTTCTGTTTTGTGAAGGGCATTTGCCTTCTATTAAGCTTCTCAAAGAAGGAATTCAGCAGTTCTCTTCTTGGAGTGGCCTTACTCCAAACCAAGGGAAGAGTGAGGTGTTCCTATCTGGTGGTCCTCCCACTCTACAACAACAAATATTGATGGAACTTGGCTTCCGAGCGGGATCCCTCCCAGTTCGTTATTTGGGAGTTCCAATCATCACGTCGAGGATGAGATAGGTGGATTGTGCTACTCTTGTCAGGCGTATCACTGCCAGGGTTGAGTCTTGGACTCATCGGTTCCTTTCGGTTGCTGGGCGTCTTCAACTGATTAGATCAGTCCTTCATGCCATACAGGCCTACTGGGCGAGTGTCTTTATTTTACCTGCAGCCGTGCTGGAAAAGATTGAGCGGATCCTTAGACAATTTCTTTGGAAAGGACCTCAATTGGGCAGAGGATGTGCCAAAGTATCCTGGGAGGATGTCTGCCTGCCTAAAGTGGAGGGGGGTCTTGGTATCAGGAGATTGCGAGACTGCAACAAGGCGGCTATGCTCAAACATATATGGATTCTATTTTCAGATAAGGAGTCACTCTGGTGCAAATGGATCCACTCAACATTCTTAAAAAGAGAGAATTTTTGGGTGGTGAAGAAGCCGACTGTATGTTCTTGGGCCTGGAAGAAGCTCCTACAACTAAGGACAGAATTCCGGCTCCGCTTTCACTGGAGGATGGGCAATGGAATCACCACGTCACTCTGGTTTGATAATTGGCACCCTAGGGGTCCACTAAACCTCTTCTTTTCAGATTTACTCATCTATAACTCCGGCCTATCTAGGCAGGCAAGGGTTGCTGATCTCTTCGTTGAGGATGGTCGGGCGATTAGGTCAGTGATTGAAAGCTGGGGTTCGCCGCTTCCTGCCTTGACTAATGCCTTGGATCGGTTTTGTTGGAGGGAGGATTCGTCCGGTAGGTTTTCGGTTGCCTCGGCCTGGGAGCTTATTAGACGGAAAAAAGATCGAGTCACTTGGCATGGCTTCATTTGGAACAATGCCATTCTGCCTCGGTACCAGCTCAATTTGTGGCTCATCACTAAACGGAGACTACCTACTCAGGCCCTCCTCATGTCCTACGGTAGGATCGAAGCTGCCTACTGCCCCTTTTGTAACGATGTGCCTGACTCGGTTAATCACCTCTTTTTTTGCTGTCGGGTTACTTCGGGAGTTGCCTCCTTTTGGGCGACTAGGTGTGGTATTCCTTGGAGGAACAATCCATGGGAGGAAACAATTATCTGGGTCTCGGCCTTGCTATCCGGCAAGGACTTCCATAATTGCATCGCTCGCTTTTCTTTTGGTGCTTTATGCCACATTGTGTGGAAGAACAGAAATGACATCCTCTTCAGGGGTGCGCAAATTTCTACTTCTTCTATGAAGATGCATCTTATGAAGGTGGTCAAAGATAAAGCATGCACCTTCAAAAATGTGGAGGATTCCCCAAGAAACAGAAGATTACAACGCTCCTGGGAATTGGACCTTGCTATCTTCACAGTTTGATGTGTAGCCGGTTCATGGTCTTAGTGTGTGTTGTTTTTCTTTTGTCGTCTTTTGGCTGCTTGGCCTTTGCCCGGCTTCCTTTCACTCTTTTGAGACTGTTCTTTTGAGTAAGAGTCTTTGAAGCCGGTTCTTTGTTTTTTTTTGCCCCCCTTGTTTATATTTATATTACTTCTTACTTACCAAAAAAAAAATACACATTTGATTGCACGAGGATCTAACTTTCCTTGTTGATGATGATGAATGTGGACATAGGAAGTGCAACCAAAGACTCAAGGTGTAAGATCATGAGATGTATGAAGATGAGGATAGAACTGAGAAAAAACTTCCATAGGCGTCTTGTGGTCTAATGTATGTGAGGGTAGTCTATTGATCATGTGTGTAGCTGTAAGCACAGCTTCTCCCCAATATGCTTTAGGAACTTGTCCGTGAAACAATAAGGCACGATTTGTGTTAAGGAGATGGCCATTTTTCCTTTCAGCAACCCCGTTTTGTTGAGGTGTATTCACACAAGATGACTCATGGATAATGCCTTCCTTTTGAAAATAAGGGGACAACACTTGATTAAAGTATTCTCTACCATTATCCAACCGAAAGACCTTGATCTTGACCCCAAATTGAGTTTGAATCATGGAATGAAACAAAGGAATAATGCTACTCACATCAGATTTATGTTTGAATAAGAAAGTCCACGTGATCCTAGAGCAATCATCAATTAGAGTGACAAACCAGCGAGCTCCAGAGATGTTTGGAATCGTGGAAGGTCCCCAAATGTCACTGTGGATTAAGTTAAAAGGATTAGAACTACGGTGATTGCTAATAGGAAATGGTACACGATTATGCTTGGCTAATTCACAAACATCACAATGGAAGTCTTTAATATTCAGATCTTTAAACAAGGATGGAAACATAATGCTCAAGACTTGAAAGGACGGATGACCAAAACAAAAATAATGAAGCCAAATTGCTTCTTTATTTGAAGTACTAAGAAATGACATAGACAGATTATTCATGATTCTTCTTGTAGTGAGAGGTGTCTCAAGGTAGTATGGCCCATTTTGTTCCTTAGCAAGTCCAATCCTCCTCTCCGAGTCCCGATCCTGAAAAAACACAGTAAGATGGGTAAAAAACAGCTTGACAATGAAGATCTTTTGTGAGTTTCTGTATTGAGATAAGATTGGCAGATAGTTTAGGGACATGAAGAACATTTTAAGGACAAGATCAGGTGTGATAGGAACATTTCCAACCCCTGCAACAGTAGTAAGAGACCCATTTGCCACAATAATCTTCTTATTGCTAGGACAAGGTGTATAAGTGCTGAAATGGGATGAGGTGTGAGTCATGTGGTCGGTAGACCCTAAATCAATAACCTAAGAATTACCTGAGAGTGCTAGTGAGCATGCACCAGAAGGTTTATTAAGAGACCTTAACAAACCTCTTAATTTCTCAATTTCTTCATTGCTGAAGGTTGCTTTCTCCCGAACTTCTTCTTGACCAGCTTTCTCAGTTAGGTGGACCCGAGGTCTTGGTTGTGTTGCCCGATTCACCCACTCTCGACCTGAAGTAGTTGGCCTGCCATTCAATTTCCAGCATTGTTCTTTCGTATGTCTGGGCTTCTTGCAGTAGGCACACCACAAGCTGTCCCGATTGTCTTTCCTTGGCAAGTCACCCTTTTCATTAACCTTTCTAGTTGTAAAGGCTGACCCTTCTACAGCTTGCGGTTCTAGCATGACGGATCAACGGCCTTCTTCCGCCCGAATCAAGGAAATCGTTTCCTCCAATGATGGCACTTCCTCCTTGCCAAGTATTTGAATTCTGACTTGGTCAAATTCAGAATTAAGCCCGGCTAAGAAATCGTAGACCCGATCCTTTTCAATAAAACTCTTTAGAATGGCCGCATCATCTGGACACCGCATCTGAAATACTCGATAATGATCGAGTTCTTACCATAAGTTCTGCAGAGAATTAGCATACTGGGTAACAGTCTTACCTCCTTGCTTTGTCCCACTGGTTTTCACCTTAATTTCATACACCTAGGCTGCATCACGAGCCTTTGAGTATGTCCGTCGAACGGAATCGCAGATCTCCTTTGCAATTGGTAGAAACATACAAGTGTCGCTTATGGTTGGTTCCATGGAATTCCATAACCATGACATGATCATGGAATCAGCTTCATCCCACACATCAAAATCAGGATCTCCTTTCTTGGGTCCTGTCCCAAGTAAATGGCTGAGTTTTCCTTTCCCCTTCAGATACGTCTTGACAAATTGTGACCACTTGAGATAGTTCTTCTCATTCAATCTATAGGTTGGCCTGATATTCTGAAGATCACCTGTCATGTGTGTTGAGGCGACCTCCTCAGATTGGTTCATGGTAGGACCTGTGGCTTTGGATGTGGCCATTTTGGAGAGTGAATGTTAAGAAGAGAACAAGGGCAATAGTGTAGCAATGAAGGCTGCAATTGAAATCCAAAAATCTATTTATGGAGAATAATAGACAGCAACGAAGGCTAAAAAAGAACGCAGCAATGAAGACTGTAATTTTAAATTCAGGAATCTAGCCTAGAGCTCTGATACCATGTGAAATTTTAGATGGAGAGAAATTGTTATTCTCATTCATATCTTCTAGTGCTTTACAATGCTGTATTTATAGGCTAATACACAGATAAATCCTAACAAACAAAAATAAAGGAAAGAAATTTTAAAAAGGAGAAAAACTAAAATCCCACGATTTGTGGGTTAACAACTATAATCCCATGATGTGTGGGATTTGATCATAATCAAATCAGAATAAAAACCTCCTAAAAAAACCTATGTATTTACAGCAATATAATATCTATTTATAGCTCAACAAAACTAAATAGATTTCTAGAGGTTTTTACTGAAAGCTAGTATGAAAATTACAGGTTGTCTTGGAAGCATGAGGCATCGTGTTGTTCAGCTTATGGCGACTCTCGAAAGTCAACTCAAGCATTAAAAATTATCAGCAGGAAAGTTCTTCCATCATGTAAATTTCAAAGTTATTTTCTAAGAAAACCGCCCCAAAATTGCTCTACCTTAACTATCCATTTCTTTTTTAAGGATGATGATAAAATCCTGAGTTAATAAGCATTTTACTTTCCTTATGACCAAACAAAGTTAGATACCACCGAAACAAATATCCGTGCACATGAACAACCTTAATATAATCGTAACATCAAGTACAATCACCACCACATAAACTAGAATAGAATCTAGATTTCCATGCTTATCACCTTCATTCACTCTTGGTTTTTCCTGTAAAAGACCAACTCCTCAGTTTGACATCATCTTCTCATATAAGACTTCCAAGCACTTCACACTCTGAATAGAACAAAGAAAGAGCGTTCTCGATTCGAAGCAATTACTAGGAGAGACAGCCGATCAACCGCCTTCGAAGTCATCCGTGACCATGGCCAGCAAACCCTTCTCCGGATTCCACTCCGCCATTTCCAGAAAGAACGGCCAAATGGGGAGCGGAACCTCAGAAGCCAAAGCAGACCGTTGGAACTGAAGCTGAAACGGAAGCGCGCGCCGTTGGAACAGAGCTGGAACAGAGCCGGTACGCTCCGTCTGATAGTCGGAGGAAGGGGGCGGGGGCGGATCTTTTTCTTTTTCTTTTTTTTGAAAAAAATTGAAAATTGAAATGTCCTGTTCTTTTTCCCTCTATTGCTTCTTTTGAGGACGTGTTTAACGTTGGAATATGAATCTTTTGAATTTTTATTTCTTGACAAAAAATCTTGTGAATTCATAGGTTAATTTTCACAATTACGGCCCGATGCGAGACAGAGGAAACCCTCGTTTGACTCTATTTCCTATCAACTTCGTTTTATTTTCCCGTTTCATTTTTCTATTCCGTACCTCTCATTTTCTCATGTTAAAGGGCCGTAAGTTCTTTAGAATTCGCATGATCGTCTACCGACCAGTCCTGAAAAGCACCAGGCTTTGTTATAATCTTCGTTGTTTCAGTGGAAGAAAGTTTACAATGCTTGATACTGTAAAGATTGGTCGAATCAATGGTCAGTCATCTTCAAAGAGTACCCAATGGTTTGTTCTTTGAAATTCCTTACAAGAACGGTGGGAGTCAAGGAGTTTCCTTTCACGTTTGTCTCCATTTTTGCTAAGCAAATGAATATTGATGAGACTGAAGCATATGCTACGAATACGTCACCGTATACCTCATGTTCATTCATTTTTTGCATTGCTTATACCTGGTATGAACTTTTGATAATTGTTCTACAAATTATCCAGAAATAAAATCGCAAAAATGCTTAAAACGAACAAAAGGGCAAAAAAAAAGTTCCAGGCAGAACAGCACAGCAACGCGAAAAAAGAAAAGAAAAAGAAGATGAAAAATTGGAGGAGAAAAGCAGCTCATTGAAAAAATTCGTCAATTTTAGGCATTTCTTTTACGAAATGTTATTGCTTTTTACAAACTTTTCTCTTTTTGTTGCGAACAAGAATTTTGATCAAGTGGGTTCTGCTGTTGTAGACGAAAACAATGTGCTCCTGCACGCTAACGTGCATCGTCGCTAATTAAGAAAAAAAAAAAAGACAATCTATAAGTTAAGCACCAATCGAGTGGTCTACCCATTCGTGTTCTGATCTTCGGACTACATGTAGCCCGCATGTATGCTTACATGTTGAGATCATATGAGGTTCCCGATGGATCAAATCACTGCATTTTTTATCTACCGGTAAGTGTTATACATGTCTATAGCTCTAGATTTTCAATCGAACAAATAAAGCCTAGATTGATTCTAGAATAGTGATCTATATTGAATTGCCAACTAAAATCATTCACAAAAAAAGCGAATGATTTGAAATAATTTTTTTCAAAAAATAATCGCTTACATGGTTACAAACATGAACGAACACGAGAAATTCTTGTCGAGCATGAAAACATTTGGATAATTGAGACATATTTCATTGGTCGATTATTTCAAATAATACAAGTGGTCATTTTTAGAAAGGTATTTTTCAAATCATTTATCTTTTCGTGGAACAAAAGGAGTCTCCGTT
The DNA here is from genome assembly GCA_019915185.1 of Eucalyptus camaldulensis. Classification (NCBI taxonomy): domain Eukaryota; kingdom Viridiplantae; phylum Streptophyta; class Magnoliopsida; order Myrtales; family Myrtaceae; genus Eucalyptus; species Eucalyptus camaldulensis. The sequence continues at coordinate 8,697,032 of JAHSVA010000013.1, read as the reverse complement.
CATGTAATCTACAAATAATGTCATATATGGTATGATGTGTTAGGTTTGTTTAAGAAACAATATTGTTTAATTCGGGCCCACATGTTCAATGGTAATCTTGTTGCACACCCCAACAAAACAAAGTGCCCTAATGGGAGGACTCATGGGACATCGCATCAATGTGAATGTGGTGGTGGATTCAGTTGTTGAAATTGTAATTTGGAAAAAAGCAATGTATTTATTCTCATTTACTTTTGAATTTAAAAAAAGATATGCTAATGAATTATTCAAATCAGCATCTCACAAAAGCAAACATTCACGCATGCTTAACATGTCGAAACGATAGGCCAAGCCGAAAATATGGCCAAGCCATTTGCCATCACCACCCAACTTCCAGACACTCGGCTGGATAGAAATACTCTCACTATGTCATTTGCCATCATTCGCCCGAAATCCAACCCCTTTCCATGCACCTTTTTTTTTTTTTTCCCAATTTGTGATGATTGTGTATCAAACTTTAATGTACATGATCATTCTCTAGTCAAGTGGTGAACGTCATTCATGTCTATTTTTATCCTCATGACACTTATGGATGGATCACTAAGTCTTGTTACCAATAAATGTGCAGGCCATGTTTGATCCAGCCATTCCTCATATCTGCAATGCAGAGGAATTCTGCCCATTGCAAAACTTCATGTGCTGGGCTTGGCATCTGAAGAGCATGGAGATCATTGGTTCATAGCTCGTTCCTTCGATGGCGACAGATGTAAGCTCACCATGCCGATGCTGCTTTTACCAAGAGATGCACTCCTGCTAGAGAAGATGGTCATTAACGTCAAGACCAATGGACGACGCCAATCAAAATCTCACAAGTCTTTGCCACGGCTGCCTCTGCCCTAGATGCAATCTTACCAGTAAAGTCTCGCTGCAAACTACCCAATAGGGAAGAAGTGGGTGGACAAGAATGGTTTGGACAGTTTCCTATGCTTGCACCAAATTATCTTTGGGTTATTGGAGCTTTTATGGAGCAAGAAACTTAGTATTCTTGCCACTGGCATCCTTTTAAAAAAAGAAAAAGAAAAAAGACAACCCAGAAGCTCAACATTGAACTAAATGAGCTACATCAATTTTCATAACAAATTATTTCCTATCAATCATGTTCAATTTTCCATCTAAAATATCTCATCTTAAAGTGAAAATTACCTGTTCTAGGTAAAGGACATAGGATTTTGAAATCGACTTTAAGTAGTCAACCAAGACATTGTGATCAAATCATCATTGACAATTCAGAAACTCGTACATAGATCTGAAAAACCTCCCAAATAGGAAACCATATTCCAGACTAATAGATCTAATGATAGGCAGTGGGCCCAAGGGAGTCCATTTGGGAGAGTCCCAACAAGGAATTATAACTATTAAGGACTTGCTCCATGAAACTAAAGAGACAACTTAAAGGAACCTTAATGATACTGATTAGAACAATTCTCCAGCACACGTTTCTAGACTAATCAAATGTCTGTTGAGAAGTTCATCATGTTTTCACTTTGAAACAGTACTAAACCCAAACATGCAGGAAGGTTCAGAGTACCTAAAATTCCAAATCTTCTAATAGTTACACACCCACAGAGAGAACTATCTACACACAAACATACATGCTCACAGAACACTTTCCCCAACCGACGGTCTTATAGGCTCTCTCAATCTCCCTAAAAAAGAGCAGAAACTCAAAAGTCTAACACAAAAGCAGAAAGTCTGTACAGCAGGCTAACCCAGACAGACCAAATTCTCCTTTAGGTGCTTCAACTGCAGTATAGGTAGGAGCTCGGGGCACACAACAAAAGTTTCAGATAATTGTGCTGTATTGAAGGCGGAGGTGTCATCTCTGAAGTGATCAGTAGAAGTGAAATCCAGAACTTTTACAAGAATAACTTCACCTAGTATAGTTGTTTAATTGACGGGTCCATTACTTTCGGGCAATACTGATTTCTGCCATCAGATCCATTAATTAAGAAAGATTGCTCTATGGAAGCGAGAAAGGAAAGAAGTAGTCATTGACTGAATCTGATAGACTATACTGCTAAATATATGATCTGAACAGACAGGAGGCTTACAACATTTCCAATTGGAAAGACACCAAATAAACTAAAGCACAGAACCCCATCTTCATCTCCACTGCAAAGGATATTGAAACATTGCTTTGAAGAATTTGAGAGCACTACCAATGAATCTTGACCATCGTCAGTTAAACCAGTTTCTCCAGGTACTAGTCCAGGCATGCAAGGAGCTCTTGGAGTTGGAGGGAAGAAACAAGTAGTGCAATCAGAAGTGTCCTATTAAAAAATGGATAATTATCTTTCCAATTAGAAGAAGAAGAAGAAGAACAAGAAGAAGGTAAATATAACAAGAGATTAAGGTTAACAATCAACAAATCAACAACTCACAGTTGACACCAAACATAGGTTTTCAAGAAACCTTCCACAAACCCATATTGAAGCTGTTGAATAAAATCCTAAGTTTGAGAAAAGAAATATTTTAGTAGACCAGACTAAAATAACTACTTAACTGCAAACAAAGCATTAGATAGAACATGAAAGGTATGAACAATATAATTTTGTCTGTTAAGAATCAAGATCGAGAAGTTAGATGAAATTTTTTCAGTTGAAAGATGCATACTCTATTCACTTGGGCATCCTCCTCCCAATTGAGACACACCCCAGCTGCCGCATGGGACTTAAGCTTCTTAACAGTTTTCCATTCTACTTAATATTTATACTGAGCTAGAAAAAAATATACCACAGTACATATAACTGCTGCAAGCACTAGCATATAACAAGCAGCACGATGCATATCTGCGGTTCCATAAAGACGGCTAGATTGGTAAGATAACATTCATATGTAAAATTAAGATCTTCAAAGCAAAACATAATCCGTGAAGTGGATAATGATTAGTAAATTGGTAGACATTGCAAAGAAACTTTATGGCAGCAGCATCAGCCAAGTTCTGAGCAATTGTACCCATGACCAAATAGCTAGCTTAATGAATAACTGGTAATCTACGAACTTTTCCACCCACAAGCATAATTAAGGCACATAAAAATTCTATCATTTAGGAGTCACCTGAACTATTACCTTCTGAATATGACCAAACTGGACATATGTCACTTTATAAAATAGAAAGAAACTAATAATTTGATGAAAATGAGCGTGCCGTGGATGACTGCTTCTATATGCTGTCTCAGTCATCTTTGGATAGGAATGAACGATTCAATCTAATTAGTTAAATGGGTATATATAAGATACAAGATATCATGATATCATCTAAACTGAGGACTTTGTAAGTTTACGGCTATTCTTCTTAAAAATTATATGACATTGACAAAGATATGCATATTGCATGTATTGTACAGGTTATAAATGCTGCACCGGTCATGTTTGGATTGGAATGAACCATTGACTTTAATTAGTTAAATGGGCTATTCATCTCTTGTCATTTGTAGACCTATTTAACAAAGGGGGCATGTTCGAAAAGAGTGTTCTAATAAGATCTGTTAAGGCTTTCGTGCTCAGATTGACCTAACTAGCAGTCCACTGTTCATTTGACATTGGCAGACAGGACCCATAAACATGGATTGCCATCTCTATTAGCAGCTAAATGTTTGTTGAGCAAGCTTGCTGTTTGCAATGCATCATGCGGCTTTTGAGCAATTCAAGATAAGGGATTCTTGTGGTGAAACTGTACCATCTTCTAGTCCCAAGACAACTACTTTGCCATCAGGATGCCAGCATAATGATGTTATACATTTACCTAGAGTACATTAGAATAGTTAGATAATCCAGTATAATGAAATACAAGGGAATGTGCAAAGAAAAGTGATTTCATAAACAACAACAACAACAACAACAACAAAAACACAGAGAAAGAGAGAGAGAGAGAGAGAGAGAGAGAGAGAGAGAGAGAGAGAGAGAGAGAGAGAGAGAGAGAGAGAGAGAGGCGAGAGAGAGGGAGACAGAGGGAGACAGAGAGATTGAAAAAATTTGTTCACCATAAAATTAATAGACTAAGAGGAAAGACAGAGAGAACACACATAAACTGAGAAAATGATAATCAAAATTTGGGAAGTAAGCCAAACATTATAACAGTACACATTATATCTGACAGGGATATTGGTAGCTTGACATGGGATTTCTTTGGGCTAGTAGATCATCTAAAGCTAGGGAATCTATATCTTTTTGGCAGCCTTCAATCCATTATCTCAATCCAGGAACAAATCTTATTGTTCAGCTTTGGAACCTCGAGGTGGAGTGTAACCATGAAAGCATACGTCAAGCAAGGATCACAAGTGCACAAGTATCTACAACTTATCTCAACAAAAACCACTCAAGGATTGGTTCAAGAAGCACTCAACGACATGTTTTTCATATCAAGAAGGCAACATGATGCATGCAGCATTCAGATGTTTCTGGAGAAAATATACCTCCTCTCTAAATTTTTCCAGTGAGAATAGATTATAAAAACTACCAAGGCTAGGCATCCGATCCCAAGCTCTTACGAATTTGAATTACCAAAAGATAAAGTTGTACAAGAACTTAACATACTTGGATGCAGCTCCGCCTACCCTCCTAGTCATTTTGCTTTCTCCAATTCCTCCCTCCATGTATACATGCATGCAGCATAGCTTGAGATATATCCTATTCACAAGTAAGTTAAATTCCCAACAACAAACTTGATTAATCAAAATGATGTGATGAAATGCCCCTTTGTAATCAGAAGAAGATAAATTAACTTCAAGTAATACAAAATGTGCGAAACTTTCCAGACTAGACTCTACATTTTAACAATACAGAATGTGAGAAATCCTTGTAGGGAATGCTCAATCTGTACAAGAAGAGTTAGAAGAGGAGCCAGAAGTAATATTATGCTCAATCAGTACAAGAAGAGGAAGAGCGGAGCCAAAAGTAATAGTACAGCGTGAGAGTCACTAACAGAAATTGAAGGAAAACTATATAGATGCCCGGCGGCATTGAGATGGTATTTTGCAGGGGTTAAACCTGCCAACTCCAAGTGGGCATCAAGCATTTCTACATTGGACATAACTAGTCTATCTAACATAAACGACATCCCCTCCAATTCAAGTTCTTTATCTTCATGAACACTTCGACTGGTGTACTGGAAAGGGCAACAAGATGGCAATACGGGAGTAGGGTACACTTCCAGTTGGTCTAGATGATTGTCAGTTATGTTATGGAAATCTCCAAAGTTACCAATCTTGTCTAGAAGTTGATAGAAATCTATCGTGCCTGTAAATTAAAATCCCTTCATTCCATTAGTATCAGCTTGGGATTCTTTATTTGCAACTATATCATCTCCAAATTTTCCCTCCCATTACCACCATTCAATCTTCATTTTTGTGTAAAACACCAACTCCTTAGTTTGATGTCACGTTCTCATTTAGAATTCCAAGCACTTAACCTCCATATTCACCAACTCTCCATCAAATGCAATTTGAACTGGATTGGCAATTGAAGTGATTTATTTGGGGAAAAGGACCGTAGCACATTTAACGAAAAGCAAATGGGGAATAAGGCCAACATGCATGCAGAGTCAGAACTTGCAATTGGGCAAAGAAAATGGCACACCTTGTACCTCTGCCGCAAGTGACAAAACCTACGCACATTCAACAATTGAAAGGCAAAAGAATAAGACAGTTTACTCTTCCTTCCAAATACAGTTTAAAAAACCCACCGAGTGTATGCTTTGAGAACACTTTTGGTTCCCACCTATGAGACAAATTGAGTGACTAAAGCTTTTGAGTGTTGAAATAGTAGAACTTATATACTATTTCTAGTCAACCATTGCTTTTTCGGTCTTTTAAAAAACAGGACACAACTACTTTTCATTAATAATTTACTCTGATCATTGGAATGATGGTTATGCACTACTGAGCAGGAAAAAGAATGACCCTTAACCAGCTGCCTTTTCTTTGGTTTTTCAGTAGTTATTCTGAAGGCACGATGTGTATTTGCACCAGTCATGATCAGGCAGAGTGGTGAAACGATGTAAACCAGATTCCTTGTGCTGAAGTTTGGAATGAACTTCCTTAACTCGAGGAAGAGGGAACAATGAATTATCCATACGTATGAACCAAACGAGTTAAATTTGAAATCAAAAACAATCTGCTCACCTGAAGGCACCAACTACCAATCAAAAGCTTAGTCGCACTTCTGAAGCAGTCCCTCGACCAGGTTGCAATACCCTCTGTAAGACTCGAACCGATTTTGAACAAAACAATCAGATTGCCTTCCAAAATCCTTGCCTCTCATAAAAAAGTTCGACTCTGCTTCAATCAATGATTGAGACTTCCATTACCAGCTGCCTCATCAAACCAAAAAATCCTCTCAAACAGCAACAGAGGACTTGAAATCCCCAAGGGGAAACCCTCATCAAGTGCATCCCGAAAGCAGCCATTGCCCGCAATTTCCCTCAAAGTTCTCGAACAAACCTTGATGGTTCGCTTTAAACCGTAGCATCCTTCCAAACTAAGGTCCTCGAGAACAGGGCTGCCATTCGACATCTCATGCATCACCTCCGAGTCACAGATGGACAGGGACCTAAGATTAATCCAAGCGATACTCCTACTCAACGAGAAGCAACAGAACCCCGAGTGCAGGTTCACCAACGAAGAGCATCCATAAAAGGAGCCGCGGTACTGCGAAATGGCCGGCCATCTCGCACAACCTCTTAGTCGCATCGACTGAGAGGTCCTCGACACGGCGGTCGATAGCAAAGCGAAGCCACGGACTGAGCTCAGGCGCGCAACGGTCGAGAAAACCGACGTCGATGTGGAACTTCCTCACCTTGGGCGACGCCTAGAGGATCAAGACGCCGTCCACGGACGGGGAGGCGTTCCGCCAGGGGAAGGAGAAGACGAGGTCTGGGGCGGCAGTCCAGACGGATCGCCACTGCTTTGACAAAACGAGAGGAGGAGGAGGAGGTCGGCGATCGCTTCGTCTTCGCCATGTGGGGATCGACGATCGACCGGAGGAACCGGAAGGAGAGCTTCCTCCGATTTGAGGGTTCATTTCACTCGGACTTTAAAGTTTCTGACTTCCCGTATAGAGACACGTGTCGCTCGATGGAGAGGCAACCACTTTCCCGCGCCTTTTAATACATCTACGAGCCCGTGATGATGGGCCTTGCACGTCTTGAATTGCCGAGTACCGAAACTTAATTTTTTTAATCCAAGCTTGTCCGACATCTGAAAAAATCATCATTCATATGATAATTGAGTATGAACAAGATCGAGTAGGCGTACATAAGCGAGCTTGAGCCCATGAAAGAAAATGTTTGCTTGATTCCGCTTGATTTGTGAAATCACGCTTGATGGCTCCACTTATGTAGAGATAGATATAAATAACTAGCGAAACTTTACAAATATCAATAAAAAAACAGATAAAATAAAAATTAATCATAACTAACTTTTATGAGATAATTCTTTAGCTTAGATTACATTCATGATCAAGTATGATATTTCATAAGCTTGAAAAATTGTCGATAAATGCTTCGATATCTTGAATTACATTGGCTTGAATGCAAGAAATGACAACTCAAGCAATTCATAAATCTCACCACTCTCATGCACATGTTGTTCTCTTATTTTCAAATTGGCTAAAAAGAATGCAACCAGAGAAACTTTCCTCGCCTCACCATCCTCCCAAATGCAAGGCTATTGGCATCCACATTGTGTGTCTCCATTTAGATGGTGACTCCATGATTCTACTAATTAAGGTTATTGAGCTTATGGCTCGAGTTCTAGCCAAATCGAATTTATGTCGGAGCCCAAAAATTAAAATAAGTTAGAGACGTGTTAGGAGGTATTGTGGGTCTTTGGTGGAGCTATGTGGAGAGGATTGGGAGACTGGCCATGCCGCCTGCTAACCACATGATAGTCATTAGGTATTGGCCGAGCTCTTAGTAGGTCCCTTTAGATGCCCAAATAACTTGTCTAGTCAATATCCGACATTTTGTTTGTTACGCGAAACAAAAAATGCTAACCAAATACGTTCTCCAATGCAAAACTTGGAAATTCAATCTTCATGAATATCGATTTTTTTAATTTGGGTGGAATAGGTTGATTTGTCCTTCCTATTGAAAAAATTAGAGGTATTCGTAACATTTTGAAAGTGGAAAACAAATCGAATCAAAGCTGAGAATTGCATTTGCTTGGCTTCGGAAGATACCATGAAAAGAGGTCCAGGAAGATTCTACTAAGCAAAAATCCGAACATTGTTCGATGCAGGTAAAGTACAAATAGCATTGGTAAATATCAAAACTAGTTGACAACTAAATTTTGAATGATAACTTATTCGGTTGGTAGCATTTTGGTAAGTTACCAAAATTTTTCAGAAAATATCAACAATTATTAGAACTTATATATATTACTATTGACATCCAAATAATCTCGATGGTTAAAGTTAGAAAAATTCAAGATTCAAGATCTCGATCATGGCGACACTCATTTCTTAACTTGAAAAAAATTAGATGTGTATCAGTAGTACTTTAATTGCATATAGGTGTTAATTCAACATAAGCATGTAGGAATAGATGTTTAGATTTCAAGTTTTCATAGAAATGGCTTAAAATCCTTTTTTTTTGGTCAAATCAAAGAATCTACCTTTGACTGAAAAAGAAATTATTTCAATAGTCTTTAATTTTTTTTAGACATTTGATTTAGAAATAGTGAAATTTAAGTACCTTCAATCCAATTAAAGAAATATCAATTTCAATAATCAATTAACCAGTTAGAACACCATATTTGTTATCATGGAATTTGAGCTCACACCTTTCAAGATTGCGTCACATGGCGCAATTACACAAAACTCTGTTGGAGAATAAAATCTGTTCTTTTCTCATCTTGGAAGGGGTCTTTTTTTTCTTCTTCTTTTGGCTTCTTTTTATGTTCAAGAGGGAGGCGCCACAAGTTGAAAAAAAGGGAGAAAAGAGAGAAAAATAAGGAGGATTGACTCTCCATGAGCGCTATGTATACACCGTTGCCCCATCACATCCGACCTCATCCTCGTCACCGCAAGCTGCATCCATTGTTCTTGGACATCATTCTCTTGAGGAGTTGGAGCAATGGTCGCTGCTGCCCATTCTGATGATTGAAACCCACTCCATCACTTCGATGAGCCTCTCCATCACTCCTCTCGACTCCATTAGTTGCCAAGCCAGCTGCCCTTGCAATTCCCGAGTCGCCCTTTCCTGCTCCACTATTGCTCCCTGCCTTCCCATTGTGAAAACCGAAGAGCCCAGATCTCGTTCGAAGATTCCCTCGCTGGTCGTTGTTCTGTTCGTAGATAGTTGTAAAGGTTCCAATCGCTAGTTGCGAGTGGCCATCGTAGCCTACTTACTCCACTGATAAACTAGGCTTTTCTGCTGCCTTCAAAGATGGTCATCAATGAGGAGCCACTCAAAACCTGACGGCCCGAGGGTTGATTTTTGAGCTTGAATATTCCGGTTGGTTTATCCAATTCTATCTCCAATTTTGTTCCTTACTTTTTGTGGATGCAATGTGTGACATCCCGATTTTCCAATTCTGGTTTCAATTAAATAAGTCGTGCATTTCATCTTCGCGTCTATAGCTTTCTTCTCTGAGCTGAACACTCACGAGATAACTAGTCTATCAGGTGAAGTCGTTAAGGAATCTAAACGCAATAGACTTGAGAATTCGACCAGGAAACGACTGCTCGACCGTACTAATCTGCGACGGTCATTACGGCACAGACTGATTAGAGACCGGAGATAGGTCGATTCAACAGAACCATGTAATTCAGTATGGGTGATTCCATCTAATTGCACAATTCTTATTGATCGACACTAGACCGATTTCTCTATCGTTTTGGTACCCTGTGTCCGTATTTGAAACCTCGAGATTTCTACGACAATCAAGAGTCGCCAATGTGTCGAAGATGCACTTTGTGGCTTGAAAATAATCGACCACAGGTCAATTGCACAGAAAATTCCTAAAAGCTACCCGGTAGATTAGGACGCGCTAAATTCGCGCCAGATTGAATTTAACCGTGAAATTGAACCCGATTACAGAAATTGGAAGTTCTGTCAAGTCACAATTCATTTTAGGAATGTCGACTCATCTCCAGAAGATTTTTCTGCAAATCGAGATTTTTGGCGGAAAAGCAAAGTAATGCCGTTTTTGTTCGGGATTGTCAGAGGGCCGTTTTTAATTGAATCTTCGGGATGCAAATTGGATCATTTGATGGGAAAAAGTCATGAGACAGACGAGGATACCTTGATGGATTTAATTGGGCTTCAATTGGATGTGTTTGGTTGAGAATTGGATGAAATTGATTGAGATTGAAGAGGGAAATGTAACAAATTCGTATGCCATGGGGGGAGAGCTATTTTGCACCTATTGGCAAGGTTGTGGAGGAAGCTTGAGGAGAGAGAGTGGCTGAGGTCATGTGATGTCATGGTGGGGGCAAAACCAATGAGAGAATGGCAAGTGTTGAGCTCTAAAGAGCCCAAGGAGACCCCCTTGCTCAGCAGCCTTCTTCTCCCTTAATTTGTGGCTTTCTCCATTATTGTTGAAGGAGAGAAGCTCAGCAAAAACCAGAGAAACCGAGCAACAACAGCCCTCCACCGTCGCATGCCCATCGGACTCCATTTCCTCCTCTGTTTTCTCCTCGTTCCAGTTTCTACTCCAGCCGACCTTTCGCCAAAGATCCGAGTAAAAAGTTAACTTCCCGGATGAATCCACGAACGCTCCACCCACGTCCGTGACGAGGACATCCAACCCGTCCCGTAGCACCCTGTCTCTCACCGGAACAATTCTCCGGCTGTCCCGAAATCCTGAGGGAAGCTGCCGCTCGCCGGACCGTCTAGTTCCGCCCTGCTCCGCCTGTTCTGCGTTTTCTTGTTGTTTCGCCCCTTTCCGACCCTTCCTTTGCCCATCCCAACCTCCTACAAGATCCCCAAGACCCCCGGGAGCCATTGGTTGCCAACCACCCGCTTGCCGGAGCTCCGATCGGCCCATTTTCGCCGTTGAAGTTGCTGGTTTCTTCTCTGCAATTCAGCCCAGATCAGAAGCAGAAGACAGCAAGAAGTTCCAGACTTCGAGGCCCGTTTTCAGTATCTTCCCGGCCTCCGTTGGTGTCGCCGCTTTGGGGTTTATCGACCGCCTTGGCGTCGTGGTCGCCGTGAACTCACCGGCGCGCAAAACCGGTGAGTTTATCCTCTAATTCTTGCTTAGTGAGTTAATGATGCTTAAGGGGTGTTTAGATTAGTCTAATTAGGTTTAGGTGGTTAGATTAGATTATTTTAATGTAAATTAGATTAGTTGTGTGATTAGTTTAATGGATGTTTAATTAGGGCTAATTGTATGTTTAAATTAGTGTAATCTAGTTTAAGCCCTAATTAATTATTTTTAATTAAATAATTATTTCGAATTTATAAATATTATTTTATTAAATTATATTATTATAAAATAATATTTAATTATTTAATTTTAGGAATTAAATTTAATTATTTAATAATTTCGAAAATTATGCCGGGATGGCCAGTCGTTAGAATTTCGCGCTAATCGCAGCAGTGCGGTCGGTTTGTGTTAATTGTATGTTTAGATTGAGAAATTGAGTGATTGATTATTATGGTTAATAATTCCAAAAGTGTGGAATTGAGTGATATTTGATGAAGTTGTGGTATTTAACTTGAAAATACCCGGTGTTGGCTTTTAGCACCGTAATTGGTTTGTATGACCAGTTTGAATTGATTGGATTGATTGATTGATTGAATTGAGATATGAGTTGGTTTATTATTGAATGATAAGCTTTGGCGAGCATTGGTTTATATATATGTATCAGCTTGGGCGAGCAATTATGATATACACATATACATATACATATACATATGGCAGCTTCTGGTGAGCTAAGTCGTTTTATCAGCTTGTGCGAGCACGATCTATATATATATCAGCTTGTGAGAGCAATGATCATTTATCAGCTTGTGAGAGCAACGATCCATATATCAGCTTGTGCGAGCTATCATCTATGTATATATCAGCTTGTGCGAGCTACCATCTATATCAGCTTGTGAGAGCATTGCATCCATTTCAGCTTGTGCGAGCCGTAATTGTATTGATGGATGAATAGATAGTATGGTTTAATAGATGATATGAATTGATAGATGTGTGGATCGTATGATATCAATTGGATTGACTAAATTGATAGACCGATGGGTATGTCGGTAGTTTCAGCTTGTGCGAGCATTGTTTAAATATGAATTGTACTGACGTGCAGGAAAGGACTGAGGCGAGGTAAGTCCTCTATCCTATTTGTATGGCTAGAGCGCCCTGAGGCGTATTTTCTCCCTAATTGAGTTTTAGAGGGTAGGACTCGCTGAGACGTAGTCTCATCCCAGTTGTAGGATAATATTTCAAGTCCCTAGATGACGGTCGTGGAGGACCGGAAGTCCTGGAGTTCGGAAGGTGGAGGCTGAAGAATCGGCGAACGTGTCTGACAAGTTGGTCATAGGACAGTTCCCTTTTTGTTGAGCCGGTCTATTTTGTAGACAATCCAGTGTTGTATATAAACCTATGTGTTTATAAGAAAGCTTGTTTGGTTGTGATTGATTGCCTGCTTTTCTATCCCAAGTTAGATGTTGTCAGGGGATTTGTTTCGCTTCCGCATGTGCAATAAAAATTTAATGGGTCGGCGACGTGTCCTGGGAAGTCGCATTTGTATCGACCAGAGTGGGATGTTCGCACGCTCGGAGGATCGGGGCGTGACACAATGGCTAGCGCAATGGTTAGCCGATGGTAGGAGACGGTGGTTCGGCGAAGAGCGGGAATGAGTAACAGTGGTATAGGAGTACTTTTGAGCATGAGATTTTGAATGTTTCCTCCTGGTTCGGTGAAGCTTTAGATAGCATGAAAATGCACCATGAAAAGTCATTGAAGGTGGGAGTTCTGGGAATAGGGAGCTAGGCCTCGAAGATGAGATGAGGGGGTGAAAAGGCGAGAAAAGGCTAAAATGATGATGACGTGTCCGGTGGGGTGAGGCCCCACACGGGGACGAGGTGGCGTTGCGGAGGGCCGGTCTTTTCCTCCGTTCCCGTCATCCAACCCTCTCTTTTGCTAAATTAGTAATTGCTAATTGCAATGGGGATTTAAAAATTAGTTCCCTGGAATGTTCTAAATTCTCGAGGAGAGGATGGTATCCCTACTGCCGGATTGCCAATGCTGTTTCATGGTAACGATTTCCAGAATGTTCCAAATTCTCGAGGAGACGATGGTATCCCCACTGCTTGATTGCCAATGCAGTTTCATGGTAACAATTTCCAAAATGCCATGTGGAGCGATACTATCCATTCTTCGAGCCAAACGGACTATATGGGCAGCGGGAGTGTCCTCGACTCTGAACCTCCCTGTGCCTCGACATCAAGCTTCCAGTCTTGGAGTCCACCTTCTCATCCTGAAGGCAATCCCACGATGGAAGATTCCCTAGCAATTTATTTAGATGACATTTTGGAATGTGATGACTTGTCAGATCCCACGATTCAATGATGATTGTTCTGTTAGAGGTACCAGGAACGGTGGTGCTAAGTCCGAAATTTAGCCCAATCCCGCCCACCAATCCAATAAGTCCAAAAATCCTTCTCTTTCTTCCTCATATCTGCAACTTTTCTCCGCGAATTCTCAGACTCCGCTGGACCTCACAAGCCTCCCTCCATTGAAGCTCCATCCTTCACAAGCTCACCATGGGTTTGCATTTCCCATTGATGCTTCTGTACCCTCCTCGCGTTTTGTCACAGCAGAGTTGGTGGCTGCATTTTCGGCTGCTAGTGGCGTGTGCTTCTGTTTCAGCTTCAGTTCGACAAACTGCTTTGGCTTCTCAGGTTCTGCTTTCGTTCGGCGTTCTTTCGGGATCTAATGGGTGGGTCAACTCAATTGTTCCGACTCGGTTTTGTGAGTTTTTGGCTCGATTTCTTCCAATTGGCAGGTGAAGATGACGGAGTGGAATCCAAAGAAGGATTTGCTAGCGATAGTCACGGAGGACTCGAATGTGGTCGCTTCTTCGCTTCATTTGGCGGAGGCTGTAAACAATCTCTCCTGAGTATAGCTAAGATTAGAGAACTTCTTTTATTTATTTATTTATTTATCTATCTATTCATTCATTCATTCATTCAGTGTGTTGGTTTCTTTAACGATGGGCATTTGTGCTTCAGTATATTTGGTGTCTTACCAATCAGACATATCATAAGCATCCCGTGTGTTGAAATCAAATATTTAGCAGTATGGTATATTGGATACAACGGACGATTCATTCTTTCCTTGTTCTGGCTTCTCATTCAGCACTTTTTCTTAATAAATCAGTATTGCCTGGAAAGTAATAGGCTGATTAAGTAAACAATTATACCAGGAATGCTTGTGAAAGTTTCAGATGTTCATGCCATTTCCCAGGCTAGATTTCACATCCGTTGGTCACTTCAGAGATGACATCCTTCCAAATTGGATACAGAACAATTATCTTATTTTTGTTTGGCCTGAGGTTAGCCTGCCTTACCTACTTGCTCTACCCTAGGCTATTGTGTTTCTGCTATGTTCTATGAAGATTTCCAATCAATTCTCCAGGCTTGATTTGATTTGTCCTTAATGTTGTACTAGGTAAGATGATTATCCTTTTACTGATAGAATTCTTGGTATTCTTTTCTTAGATGAGGGCATATGAGTTACTCATCTGTGTTCACTTATTCATTCGTGTATAGAAAATATTTATTTAAAGGCCTTCTTAAACGAATAAACATTTTCATCAGCTCTTTTTAATCTAGTTACTCTCTCTACTTTCTTAAATCAAGATTTACTACATGAGTAACACATTAGGAGCTAAATAAAAACATGCGAATCATTTGCATTTATGGTAGCGAGAACTTAGGTTCCTTTGGTTTGATGACCCTCTATGATCAAAGATGTTATGTATGCATTTGGAATTGACATTATTGCCAAGAGATAATGATTTTAGGCTAGTATCGATTGATGTCTGTGAATGTGGATGCTCATGGGCAGTGGATCTTCTAGTTTTGACCATTTGTGGCGCACTAGCAGGCGCACTAGCAGCTACCATCAGTACATCGTGAGAGTAACTTCCATCAAGGCCCTTACCGGCAACCCCGCCACCTAAAATCTTTCCCGTTTTCTTTTTTGCATTTTTATGCCCATTTTCTATTTTTGTGAACGAGAGACAACTATGACGATAGATGGTGATGGCGGTCATGACGGAAGCCCTCTTGATTTATAGATTTATTGATTCCATTTATCATTATTATTGCTGTCATTACTGTTCAATGATTAGTGGTGGAAGTGTTTCCTTTTCTTTCGTGTTCTATCCCCCTGTGATCACGTGCACTCCTGTCGAAACCAACCCGACAACCCCAATTAAGTCGAGTGTAGAGACTCTGGCAGACATAAACCCTACATCCAGGACTCCTAACGATGAGCAAATATTCGGTATAAAACTAGAATTGGACCAAGAACATGCGTGATCAACACGAGGACGAACGTTCCATGTGAAGGAAACACACTTGGTACTGATAGGATGAGCAAAAAGATGCTCGACTATTTAATAATATTGGCGAGGTTTTGAGACGGCGTCTTTCTATCGTCAGATGAAACATTATAGTGTCTCGATTGAGGGCTGAATCGCGACTGATCCAGGCGAAAAGCCAGGCTGACAAGAGGGAGTGGGGGAAAGAGGTAAGCCAACAAGTGCTGCGTCGATCTACTTTGGTACTCAAAATTGCATCTAGCCAATAGGACATCTAAGTAAATAGAGAAAATATGAGAAAATATTGGGTAGGACTGTCGTTTGGGCAAAATTTGAAAATGTTTAGGACTTAATTGACACAATTAAAAGGTTCGGGATTAAATTAGCACAAATACAATAGGTTTAGGATTTTTTTTTTTTTTTGATAATTTTGCCGTCGATGCCATGGTTCATACAATTCGGCATTCTGACCACTACATGTGAAACAGGTCAATCAAATGATGAAATTTGACTTAAAGATCAATAATATCACACTAATTCAACTCTTTTTCCCTCCTTACTCAGATCTTACCATTGCTTAAAAAAAACAAAAATTCAACGATGGTTATAGCGTATAATATATGGTCATAAAATCCCATAGAGTTGCCTCCAGAAAAATTTTGCAAGCTAGGCATTCAGAATACTATCATGACAATTCAGGATTACTACACATAAATTTACGATGTTATGATGCTTCACTTGTAATCAAATTATATTATCAAACAGTACGGTGAGTGAAGGTGCCAAAAATTTCGCTTATGGGGAGCGAGATTTCGAGTACATTTGACTTTCACATTTAATTCCAAGTTTTGGTAACGATGTATTTAGTAATAACAACTTAATTGATTAATCGATAATAAAAAAATTCAAGATATTCATGGAAATGTAATATTAAATTAAAACTTTATAAAAAAGAAAGACCATGTATATATGAAAAATAAAAAAAAAAGTATTAAATTAGAATTTAATAAAAGGAAGCATCGATTGCTAAAATAAATGTAGAAGAATGACTTCAGGATTAGGCATGGGACGACCCAAATAAGTGCTCAACGGCTGGATTATCGCACTTCCAAATAATATTGAAAATTCTAGGTATGTAGGTTTATTGCTCTAGATCCCCCCGTGACTTTATCTTCTTTTATCAAGCTCATGAAATATATAAGTAAATTCTTCATGATTTTCGGAAATATTGAATATTTCTGTTACTTTTTCGAAATTGCTAGGATTGTGAATGTTACTAAACAATGAATATAAAGACATCTAAAATTTATCTAGTTGATCTGATAATATTGGTCATATGAAATTATAAGCGGCAGCCTTTTAAAGGATGGTGAGATTATTGAAGAAAATACACTAGTACGATCGAAGTTTCGAAAAAAGTATCTAACTTCTATCTGTTTTATGGAAAATGGATGTATTTTCTGCAAAAATTGAGCTTTTTTTTTTTTTTTTTGGTGGATGTTTCAAGGCTTTATGTAATTGTTGGACCATTGGGGATACTTTTTGGGCCCATGGACCCAAAATTGAGTATCTAAGGGCAATTTCGTAAATTCAATACTAAACGGGCTTATTGGCCCAAGTGAGTTTAGCCGCTATTTGTGAGGGTGCAAATTCCTGAAAAGGGGATGAAACTTGCATCGCATTGTTACTGAAAGGTAAAATTATTTTGAGGCATGTTATATTTATAATATTGGATCCGGTATTGGCCAGACATTTCAAGGTGATGTTATTTTGGATATGCATCGAAAATGATCATATAAGTGAATAATTTCAAATCATCTTGGATACTATGTATTAATATTTAATTGATGCACATGATCGACTTATCTATTGAAAGATGATATACATTTGCTGATCAGCTCTACTTTGGGGCTTAACTATGACAGATGTGATTTCTAGGGTTTAACTAGAATGGATGTAGTTCTCTAGACAACATCACCTACTGAAGTGTGGCCGCAGTGTTCCATGCAATTTAAATGCGATACGTTTGCTAACTTGGTGTGCCACATATTTGATACAAAATTTGCTTCATTCACTATTCAATTCCATAGAAGTGGTGATTGTCACTTCCCCGGTCAAGGCTTTACTCGCCCCTTTCAATATTGTTTCAAGTCATGAATAAGGAAACTTAACTGCACCACGTAAAGAGCAATCTAAAATAGCGTGGGACCCTAATTTAGATTACTTTTTTTTTTATGGGTAGAAATAATTTAGAGTACTTGAGTAAGGGCTATTATATGGGTCATAAAACTCCCATTTTCATTAATTCACGGCACTCCGAACTTTGTTATTATATTCATTCGGTGAAAGGTTTATCATTTTCGTATGATAGCTATTATCGGTTGGAGGTTTTGTCCTTTATTGTATAGGGAATATTCGGTCATTCCCTAGACTTTAAGGTTGGATTCGGAGTGTGGCAGTAGGTGTCATTCGCGCGCGCACATTTTTTACGAGATGGAAGAATAGTCAACCTTGAAAAGCCGACCAAAGAGAAAAGATTACTTATAAAATATTAAAGCAATAGCATCCATAGCAGCCTAAACTCTAGATTTTGTCCAGTTTTAACTTTAACCTCCCTTGACCTTTTTTTAAAGAATAAAAAAAAAAGTCGAATGGCCTCTCATGTATAGCCGCTTGAAATTGCCCTTGTTTGGTGTGGAGACGATTTCATTTCAGAAGTGGATTTCGACTTTCACGCCTTGCAAGGAGGCAGGACAAAAGTCTGAGAGTAAGTGTTAGAATAGAATTAAAGTAGAACTAACAAAAAAAAAAAAATTGCCCTTGTTTGTTTACGTGAGTCAAGAGTGCATTAATAAATTTATACTATCGAAAAGGAAAATTTTATAATTTTCTCTTTTTGAAAAAGAGACAAAATAAATATTAGAGTACCATTATAGAAGGAATTCTTCCGGGCAAAATTGCTAGTAATAGTCCTCGTAAGCACATCTTCTATTTGATGATGGGCTCAATGTCAATTTTGAATAAATTTTGGGACTTTGTTGAAATATTTTCGCGTCACCTGCGACGTCACCGTGTTACATAAACGCGTCAAGAGGATGAAGCTTGAACTGCAAGATTGGCCACGTACACCATAAGGCCAAGCAGCCTTTAATTTATAACTCGCCACTTCCCTCGGTTAGATTTGCAAATCTTTAATTTATAACTCCACCTCCTTATACTAATCCAAACGCGTTCTTTGTCTTATTATTATTAGGGTTAATATTAGGAAAACCCCAAACTAATAGATATGATAAATTTATTTTAAATTTGTTTTTTTATTGTAAAAAATTTTAACTGCTATATCTACAATAAATTTACCAAAAATTAAATTTTTGATAAAAAAATCAAAACTGATATATATATGTAACGAATTTAATCCAAAATTAGTACATTTATAATAAATTTACCATCTATTAATTTCTATTAAATTTGATTAATACGACAAAAAAAAAACTCAAACTAATATATACGTGACAAATGGATAGTAAAACCTTAAATTGGTACACCCGTCAATTGTCATGTATTATCCACCTCAGTAATTTGATAGTAAAATTTAGCGGAAAGTATGAAAGGTAAATATATCATGTATGTATTATTTTGAAATTTTTTGTAACATTAACTCTTATTATTATTATTTTCATTTTTTTTCATTATTATAATAAAATTGGCCACATACAAGAGAAAGCATGTGATTGGAAGTGATCGATGGAATTTTTTTTAATCAATAATAGATTAAGTGCATTGCAACTTCTAAAACTTCCTTTACCAAAAAAAAAAAATCTAAAACTTATTATAAAAATGCAATTGAGTCATAAGACTCTCAAAAAATACAATCAAATCTTAAAACATGTAAAATTAATGCAATCAAGTGCTATTAACTCCGTCACGAAAAATGCCGACGTGACATTCATTATTATTTCCTTCCTCAAATCTTACTTACATTAGATTTTAATTAAAAGGGGTAAAAGAAAAGCACCTTCGTAGGGCCGGAGTTCGCTGAGGCTGGGTGAGTTTGTTTTATAGGCTGGTGCAGCAATTTATTTCATCCAGAAGGAAAGAAATGGGGCACTTCATGGAGGAGGAACATCTTCACTTGACAGAATCATCAGCAATGTTCATTTCTCCATTAGAGTGCAGATGTCCTCCTTCATTTATGTTGAGGAAGAAGGCATTGCTGCAAGATGATGAGGAGCTTTTGGAGGTTATGCATGATCACTCCTGTGCAGATTTTTCACAACGATCGCGGCGACCACAACCCATCGGCGAGGACCCTATGGCCCTTTTTTTTTTTTGAGCTCTGGCTCTTTTTTAAAATAAAACCTTAGCATTTATTTATTTTTTAATCTAATTTAAGTAAGATATTTTTAAAAAATAATTATTATAAAAATGTCATGTAGGAGAAAGAAAATAAAGAAGAAAATGACATGTCGGCATTTTTAATTTTCTTAGTTAACTGAATGACCTGATTGCATCAATTTGACAAATTTTAAGACTTGATTACGTTTTTGGAAACTTTAGGACTCAATTATAAATTTGTAATAAGTTTTAGAATTTCTAATACACCTATCTTTAACATAATTTCAAGCATGTCCCTCATTGATAAAAGATTGGGTAGAATAGATTTACCTCAAACTCACGCCGAAGGCAAAAATAGCTTAATTAATTAATTGGCTAAAGCCGGAAAAAGAAGATGATAAAAAAAAAAAGTCGACGCAATTTCATATGGATATAAGGAAGCAAATTGCTAAAATCAGAGAAAATTTAAATAAATAAATAAAATCTAAATCGGCAACGTTTCGGGGAAATGCATGATGGAGTCACATTTCGCGGAAAATGATGTGCTGCAGACATATAAAAAAAAGAGACGCACTCGTTACAGGAGCTTGAGTTCGTTGATGAACTGCTGATTCTCTCTCTCTCTCTCTCTCTCTGCTCTCTGCTGCGCTTTTTCAGTAACCAGACGTTCTCCTTCATCTTGTTGAGCTCCAGAAAGGAGAAGGGAAAAGCCATGGGGAAGCCAAAGAGAGCTTTGCCTCCCTCTTCATCTTCAGGTCAACCAAGTCAACACAAGAGGCCATGCGTCCCTCCGATCGAGTAAGCTCGCCCTACCCTCCTAACGTTTCGATGCTTGGTTCACTGTTTGATGATCTTGCGTTAGTTTTAGCTTTACTTGAGGGAGATTCAATGAAGGGTTCTTGAGTTGACGATTCTTGAAATGAGAGATATGGTGAAAGCCCGCCATACATCGATAAGCTTTTGCCTCATGACCGTTCTAAATCGCTTTCGTTCGGTTCTTTGTTGGTGGGTTTGTGCTGTTGCTCAGATGCGAAGTACTAAAGACCTCGAATGTCGTCGTCTCGAATCTGTTTGGTGATTTCGCATTGGCCACTCGCTGTACTTCCTCCTTATTCGAGCTGAATTCTGCTAGAATCATTTATCTAGCAAGTGAGCTGTTATCGTTACCAGGTTACTTTGCTATCCTGTTGTCTAGAATATCCTACCTCGCTTGTAATTTTGTGCTGATGTTCATGCAGTCGAGCATGGAATGGGTCCGAAATGAATCCCGTGCCGAGTTGCTGTTTGACTTGCTGTTTGACAAAGGAGGATCTGCGGAGTATGGTAAGATGAGTAAACTAGCTAAGTTGGACATGCGAAATACAGTCCTTATTATATTTCAATTCCTTATCTATTTGATTAGAAGTGGTTAGACGCGCAAGAAATTGCCGTGAGATGTTTAGAGAATTATTGGTTGAGTGGTGAAAATGACCCTGAATGTTCTAGGATTTTCCCGGGAAGCAATTGCACTAAGAACATGCTTTAGGCTTTTCATGTTGTATTGGGCAGTATGGATCACAAAAAGATACAAATTTTCGATGAAGTGCCCTGGACATAACTGTCGCCTTGAATCCTGGAAAATGTGGTCAATGACCTTTTGAATGTAGGAGGAGGAAAATGAAGATACCTGTGATGTGAAACTTGAATGTGATGATTACGTGATAGATGGCTCTTGCTTATGTAATTATTTGCTATTGCGTTCTTTGCTGGACAGTTCAGAGAAGAGCTGGAGAGTGCTAAATCTGACTGGGCCGAATATTTTCGAAGGTGATTATATTTCATTTGGTTTGTTGGCAGTATCATATCTGCATGAACTGATTTCTGCACAAGAATTTCCATGTCTATTGTCTCACCATAGTATTAATGCCAAAAATCCAAATTTCTGTTCAGCAAAGTGTAATACCTGCGCATACCTTTTTCTGTAAATCACTGAAAGGACGGTGCTTTGGAGATAGCAGCTAATCAACATTTCTTGCTTCTGTTATCAAACCACTGGATAAATTTGTATTCCAGCTTTATGTTGACTTTTTATGTCGAGTTAGATTAAGGAATGCATTTGATGAGGCTGGTATTTATGGTATATACAGTAATTAGATCTGACATTCATTTGTACAAGTAACTAAATGTCAAGGGTTTTTGTTTTTTTGTTATGAATAAGTCCACAAGACAGCAGTTGTTCATGGTATCAATTTTTATGGTGTAGTTGCATCTGGAATGCTCTCAAAGATTTAGTGCCACAGATGCGCTCAGAGAATGATTCCCAGAGATTGGTAAGATAAACAAGTTTATAAAATTTCTACTTTTTCAGACATATCTTCATCAACACTTTAGGTATGAGTTGTTTATCTGCATGTCATGAAGTGATAGAATGAACTTACTAATTGCTTTATTCTGACAGTTTTAACAGCATTCATCGAGCACAAACTTCGCACAATCTCCTTTGTCTATAAGTAAATATTCATTTCGTTGCGACCTGTGGAAAGAAAAATATGGGAAGGCCTAATTTCCATACAAGTCTGTTACAGCATAATGTCCCACATAGGCAGCCGAAATTGAGGTGCCAAACCTTCTTGTCAATGTGAACTCTTGGGGAAGATCATCCTGTTATCCATAGAGTAACTTATATCCATTGAGTGAGGGCCTTCCACTCCACACTGTCCACTTACTAGGGCCGACTTGCATCCCTGCTCAACAGGAAGAACGGGAGATCCTTTTGAACAACTTGTTATAATAGGAAAGCCTTATATCTTGACACAGGAGATCCTTTTGTGCAAATTATTACGACTCACTAGCCATGTTCTAAACCCACGTCTTGTCATATTAGGCATAAACCATACAAGCCTAAGCCAAGTCACTTTGTTCCCCCATTTCCTCACTAGCTTCCAACTCTCCTTTATAGAGAAAGAGCCCCTAGATGATCCAGTAAATACCACACTGTCTATAGAGCCAGAGTTTGAGCGATCAACCCACACAAAGCCATCTGAGTTTCAAGCAGATCATCAGACCTTGCTGGAGGCCATCTCCATTCATTCTCCTCAATAACAGTTTCAACTGTGGCTTTATCACCTAAAGCTAAATCATAACCATTCTAAAGCACATGAAAAAATTTTCATGGACATGGAATGGAAGGGGAAAATGAAAATGCTTAGGATTGATCATATGAGTTTTATAGACAACTGCTGTTTGGTAAAAGACAGTGAATTCAAATATGCATGAAGAACTAAGCTCAATAAGGTGTTTGATAAGTTGTTTTTAGGAAAGAGCCACAGCATAGGTTTTCCAACTCCTTTTGATGGAATGGATTGGTTTTGTATCCCTCCTGCTTCATTTTTTGGATGTCTCCAACTTTGGCAATTCTGCTGTTGGTGGTTTTGAACAGATGGAAGCAGTGGAGCTTGTAAACATTCATTCTCCCCAACGTGCAAGGTATGGATGCACTTCCCTCGTGATGCTGTTGAGAAAGGCTTTCTGTGTAGTGTTGACAGGTTATGCATTTTTGATGTTTGGGGAATAATGGTCCGACCTACCACTACCACCCCCAAGCAGGCAGGCTGAGCTCTCAGTGAGTGTCATGCCACAATGACTCGGTTGTGCACCAAAGTGTCAATGCTCAATTTAGAACATAATCCTTGTAGCTTGCCAGTGGAACATTTTATTTTATTTTACTTCATTTTTTAAAATTGTGCATTATTAAACAAATAAAACGACGGGTCTATTTATCCTTGTAGTTTCCTCGGCAGTAAGACCTGTCCAAGTGGGATGTTGGGTATTTTTTTTTTTTTTTGGTAAAGGATGGGATGTTGGGTATTTTGTCTCTCTTTGTCGTTACTTTTCCAATTTTCCGTTTTTATACACATTCCTATTTCTGATGGTTGGTTTCTGGAGAGAATGCAGGGCTAATGCTAATTCTACGGGAGAGAATGATGTGAGAGACTTACGGCTTCAAATTCGAACCAAACTGTCAGATTCCCTATTTACTGGACAGAAACTAGAAGGAGTGGGGGGTGCTCACATTTCCGTTGCCTTGATCAATTCAAATACAGGGGATGTAGTTAGATCAGGCCTGGAATCCTCCATTAAGTTGGACGTCGTCGCGCTCGAAGGTGACTTCAACAAAGACGATGAGGATAATGGACCCAAGAAGAGTTTGAGAGCCACGTGGTTAAACAACGTGAAGGAAAGAGGCCGCTTTTGGCTGGAGATCTCGTAGTGAAGCTCAAGGAAGGTGTTGGGGAGATGGGAGAACTGATATTTACTGACAATTCCAGTTGGAATAGGAGTAAAAGATTCAGGATAGGGCTTAAGGTGGCAACGGGTTGTTGTGGGAACACACGAATCCGAGAAGCAAAAACAGACGCCTTCCAAGTCAAGGAACATAGAGGGCAAGGTAGGTCCTTCATAGTCTTTCTACAGTATATAAACCTTATCCTTTATGACTAAACATAAACATGATTTTGGATATCCTGAGTCTTCAATTTTTTAATTTAGAGCTTCATTTCGTGTGGACCTTTACAACTCGAAAGAAAATTCTGATAAACAAGAAGCAATCGGTTTGATTGTTATTAGTAAATGTCAACACTTTAAATCAGTTTCAAGGAGAGATTGCAAGACTGTTAGAAGTTTTCTTCTACAAATTAATCTAATAGTGCCTGGGACCTTATTGTATATGTGCTCTTCATTTTACAGCATACATGAAACATCATCCACCCGCATCTGACTATGAGGTTTGGAGGTTGGAGAACGTTGCCAAAGGTGGGATATCTCACCAAAATCTGAGTGATGCTGGAATATATAAAGTGGAAGACTTTCTACTGCAACTGTTCACGGACCCCAAGAAACTGAGAGAGGTAAGCACTTAGTTAATGATTCCCAATTAGGGCTTGATTGACTGCCAAGAATGTAAGCCCTGTGTGTTCACTCATTATAGATTCTTGGAAAGAGCATAGCAGAGAAGAAGTGGGATAGCCTGATACGCCATGCAAAGACTTGCAAAACAAAGTGGAAACTTTACTTGGACTATCCTGATGGCGTGACGAAGCATGGTGTTGTATTCAACACTGATGGTCAACCAATCGGCCTAGTCAAAGACACGGAATATTTTGCTACTCCTCGACTTTCTGCCCAAGAGAAGGTCAGTAACCAAGGTGTTCCCACTCAGTTTTGTCAAGCCAGTTCACTCGCTTCACACCATCACGGGGAATTTGAATAATTTGGCCCATATTTTCTATGTAATCACTATTTTGATGTTTACCTGTAGCTGTGGCTTAGTATGTGTTAGAATTGATTAGAGATATGGAAACTTGAAACAAGGAGTTGGTCATCTAGAGGCTTTTTTTTTCTTTTCTTTTCTTTTCTTTTCTTTTCTTTTCTGATCATAAAAGTAAAATGAAGTTCCTGTGGAGAGAATAAAAAGAAAATATAGATGCTACGTTTAGATCATAATAGAGACCTTCTATTAATAGAGTGATTTTGGGGTTGCACTCTTTGTGAAACAAAGTTGAGGTTAGTGACCTTGTAAATTTAAGTGGCCTTCTGCATTGAGTAAGTTGAAGACCACTTTCAGCAGTTAATTCGGTTTCGTCCATGAGAATCTGAGGCACTCATCAACAAATTGTAGTTTGAATGATTAACACATTCCCGTCACAACCATTACTTTCCAAGTTTATAACTATCGAGATCTTAATTACTTGCACAATACATATTGATGCGTGCTTTATTTCTTCACTGGTCCTTTCTCGATCAACTTTGCATCTTTACATTGAGAACCCTTGCCTTGATTGTACTCTGCATTACATGTTTTTTTTTTTTTTGGTAAAAATTATAGATAGACTAGAGAGCCAGGAGGCCATACAAAGAACAGCAGGGAAGAGCCGGCACCAAAAACTTGCACTCAGAATGTCAGAGTACCACTCGAGTGGAAGGGTGCCAACCCGAGCTGCAGAGAGGGATAAAGGAAACAGAGAAACAGGCAGCTAAAAGAGGCTGACGAACAGCGCAGCCAGGGCAGAAAGCATGCCAAAAAAAGAAGAGGGATGGCAGAAATACAACCCCACAACACTAGGATACAACCAAATGAAAGCAGTAGCCGGGTGAACTGGAAGCAGCAACAACAGCGACTGAAAGACCAAGGGAAAGACGAGAAAGAGAACCACCCAAACAAGGGGGAAGAGGGGGCAACCCATGAGCATCATCAATGCAAAGAAAAACATGAACGGAGACGGCCAATTGATCTCTTCAGTAGGAGGCCGAAACGCTTACTCAAAGATAGAAGGGTGGATACCCCAACTAAGCTGAAGACGTTTGTTGCGGGGATATCCGGGACCTTGGAGAATGTAAGGGCCTTGTCTTTTACAGCTTTGATTAGATGGGCTTTCATGGCTGGGAGGGAGAGCTGTTGGTTGCGGAAGATGATATTGTTTCTCTCCTTCCAGACAAGATAACATAAGGCACCAAAGGAAAACCTAGCCATTGATTGGTGGAATCCTGAATCAGATAAGTGATTAATAGCCCACAAAAGGTTCACTTTCCAGGTCTGGTTTCTCCAAGGAAGATTAAACTTCGCTACCCAAAAGGCCGCAAGGCCGCGAGTAATGGAGCAGCCAAAGAAAAGGTGATCAATTGAATCTGGTCTAATTGAACAAAATGCACAAGACACATCCGAGATTCTTCCATGGGTGAGCAACCTCACCTGAGTTGGTAGGCGAATGCGAGTAATCAGCCACAGGTGAGTTTGATAACGAGGAGGGAGAGAGGGGCTCCAAATAAACTTGTAGCAGTGACTAAGTGGCTTCCTCGTCCTCAGGAGATTCCAAGCAGAAGCTGAAGAGTAGCTTCCAGACGGGTGACCCAGCCAAACCAGTCGGTCATTTTCCCCATTAAGGTTCGGAAGTGGCTCCTCCCAAGTCGCAATAACACTCTCAAATGAGGAAGGGGTGGACAGGACTGCCAAACCAGTTCTAATTGTAGCAAGACGTGGAATACCGGAGCAATAGATATCAAGATTAGAGAAGATCTTATAGAAAGGGCCACGTTAAACACCTGACTTTAGGTGGTAGAGAAATGGGCAGATATTGGCATAAAGTGAATTGTGGTTCTTTCAATATTGTTCTTCTTTCTCTGTGCTGCACTCACGTACTAACCTGAATACAAGTTCATCCATTGGAATGCAACTTTACTTGCCAAAAAGAGTAGTTGCTTGAAGCCAGAATGTTTACCTGTCAATAGTGGAGATTAATACTTCCATTAGTCCTGCTTGAGCAATGTACAAGTGTGTTTCTCCCAGGAACTTAGAGATGCAATCGTGAAAAAGGCCTTGGCTAACTGGAACGATGTGAGAGAGTTCAGTGGCGAGACGTTTTCTGATTCAATGCGGAACAATAGCTCAAGCTCATTTTCATCTCAAGTCTCTGGTGGACAAACTGAAAATCTCGACCATGTTCAACGTTAATTGGCTCCACCAGACTTTGCTGCTCCAGTTGGTCCGGTTGCTTCTCAGGCAAATGTGAGCTCCACTGCTGAAGGTACGTGCTCTATAAAACAAAACTGTCTCTCCCTTTAAGCACATACAAAGATGTGGCCTGTGAAATTACAATGAAAATAGGACTTTCCACTTGATTGTTGAGCTTTAATATATAAAAGCATTGTGTACCCGATCCTTATGATTTTGGGTTCCAAATCATATAGACGTTTGTTTGTCCAGCTGTGATTGTTGCAACATGAGCCTCATTCAATGCAATCTATCCATTTGGCCAAAATATGTATACATGTATGTATGCATGTATGTGTTCTGTCGGAGCAATTGAAAAGCAACTAAAATATTAGTTGCTAACATGTGTCTTTTTTGAGAGGGGGATTGGGGGAGGGGGAGGGTGGATACTCGCGAACACCTTCAATTAGGTGATACTAAGTGGATATTGACAAGATATTGTTATCACTAGGTAGATATGAATAGATGCAATCACCCTGCAACGTGTTTAGATGTGCATTTTTATCAAATGGTGACTGGAATCATTTTAGAAAGGGCCTTGTCAATTGAAGCACGTAAAGATTACAAAGATCAGGGGCAAGAAAAATTAAAGAGATGTGCAGTGTAAGAGAAAGAAAAAAAATAGCAGCACTTTCCATGATATCAGAATAGTAAAAGCTCATAACCAATCATTGCAAGAATTTTTGTAAGCTCGTCGACCAGTGCTTACGTCGGCCTATGTTTATGAACCACATTAATGTCAAAGTTCTTTCTCCAGGACTTAATGCAATGGCTTTGGCGTTGCCAGTTCAGCCACAAAATACCAATTCTGGAAACTCCATGAAGATTTCAGTTGATGAAAATTTTCGTCCTGCTGCACATCAGATCATGGCTGCAGACCGCTCGAATGTTCAGATTCCTCCAGGATATCATGGTAGTACTACTGCTGGATTGCCAACACGGCCCCATGGTATCGATTTACCAAATGCCATGAATAGCCAAGTGATCAATTCTTTGAGCCAAATGGTCTATACAGGATATGATCATGTTCTTCCCTCTGAACCATCCTATGCATTAACTTCAAGCTTCCAATCTAGTAGGACACTTGCTCTTCCTGAAGGCAATCACAAGACGGAAAATATCCAATCAATTGATTCAGATGATAATTGGTTGCAATGGTTGGCTGATGACCCATTATTTGATAATGGTTATGTTAGAGGTACCAGCAGAGGTGTTATTGGCTGGCTCAAGATAAAGGCAGTGTTCAAGTGGGGGTACTTCATCAGGAAGAGAGTGGCAGACTTGTGGAGTTAGACCAACCACTGATCGAAGTCCAGGCTTGTTCATAGTTCTTATACCGCTTTAGGGAAAGATGATTCTCTGTTTACTTCTGATAGAATTGATGGTATTTTTTTCTTAAACGGTGGTTATATTTCATTGATTCTATAGATTCACCTGTATATAGAATATCTATGCCGAACGCCTTCTTAAGCGACTGATTGTTTCATCATAAAGTGTCTCTAACTCAATTCTTTCAACATCTTTCTTTAGAAAAGTTCTCTGGTATATCACATGTAACGAATGCAAGGTTATATCATTCGAAGGGTGTACTTGGATTCTACACTTATTATGCATTAGATTTGCGACCAAATCCAAGGAGTCCCATGTAATAAGTCCTGCCTACTGCTGCTATCCAGTGGCAATGCAGCTCTTTTCCGGAACGCATACACAGTCAAGCTTTGATGCTAAGTTCCCTCGTGCCCATTTTCCCGGCCTACTCTTCTTGTTTTCTCGGTCCTCAAATTTTTTTACTATAACGAGCTTTTACGCAAAGCAGCTCAGGGTTAGTTTAATTTAATGTTGGTTCTGCACTGGAATTGTAACCTTATAAAATAGGATTAAGTATCAAGATCTTTCATCTTTAGTGTGTCATTCCACAATTCCTCCACTTCCTGAACTATTTAAACTGAATATTCCTACATGTTTATACATCATTAAATTTATTGGCTAAGTGATATTCTTGGTTGAGAAAACGCAAGTCCATTGAAAATATTGTAGACATAATCTCATAATCGTAAACCTACCATTTATTTGCAGATTCCGAAGCTCTAGGACTGGAAAATGATCAATGTCCTTTAAAACCACCTTGAAACTATATATCTAGCAGCTAGTCATGTTGATTATATTGATCCCAGAGGGTAGCCCTTCCACGCAAGAAGGTTTTTTGTGCATCGGATTGGATGCATCACTTAATGGTGACGTGTAGAAGCAAGTTAAATGTAGGTGAGAGATTTCAACACTCCATTGCAAAGTTCGATGGTCGATTACACTGAGTGAACCACTCAACCCAAAGTATAAATAATCCACACCAAGCAATTTGTTCTCTTATACATGAAAGTTATTGTTTATAACAGATGAAGCATAAGCTTGGTACTGTCGAATGGGTCTCAAATCTTGCAGCAATACCATGGAGACGATTGCCACCACATTGAAGCCATAGCTCTAATTAGTAGACAAATAGTTACCTTTTACTCCAATTTTCTCTTCAACAAATGCCCACCTAGCAGAAAAGGCACATGGGAGGTATAAATTAAGACTCCAAGGACGGAGCCAAAAAGCTTCAGTCACAAAAGCCAAAATGCATTGCTTCTCACACTGATGTCTGCAGCTTCGGAGAGCAGAGGTCCACCCACAGGAGCAACACGAGCATAGCCACCACAAAATCTTGAACAGACAGTCATTCTGAATCAGAGATTTCATCTTCATCCTCGTCCAGTATGTAGACCAGGGCCCGTTTTCTTGCAGCTAAAACACAAGCCACACCTCTACTTGCTGTCGCCATAAAAACATTAACTTGATTTCAGTCCAACGTTTCTTGAATATATGGCCATGACTAACGTGATGTTTAGATACCTTTGCTGGGTAAAAGCAAAACTACAACACATGCATTATGCTAAAACACAGGCGGGGAAGCAAACCTTGCTGCCCAGGGAGGCTATGGTATGCATGTAAACTATGAATGCTCTACAGTATCTTGCTACACTAGATATCATGATAGTATCTATCATCATGAACATGTACAGGTTCTCAGTCAGTAACTAGACCGCAGTGAACCTACCATAAGAAGAATATTCTCTGTACTTGTGTGGCCTCTAAAGATTCACCTTTTTTGCACTTTTACCTCTCAATAGATTTAAATTTAGGGGAAAACCTGATACATTAGTATATTACTTCTTCAACTGAAAAAATATTCTTCTTTGGAGCATAAGTTTGCACTTCTTCAAACTGTGGGAACAAACATGAAGTGGTCCATTAAAGAGACATATTGTACCTAAGCCAGTCATAACCAGTCATATTTAAACTTTTGAGTAGGCTGTTAAGTGAAAATGTAGTAAGGAGCATGGACAGGATTTATTCAGTCCACTACCTAGTCAACAAGATGGAATTGTTGCAAACACTCGCAAGTTTATCAAGCATTGATACACAAGGGAAATAGTATGGGCAACAACAAGTTTCCAAACATCCAAAAATGCAGATGGACATGGTAAGAAGCTCAAGGAAAAAAATTCAGGACTATAAAATTGATGGCATGACAATGGTTTAATCCTTAGTTCAGTTTTATGGTGGTGTCAAAAATTCTTACCACTAACTGAGAAGGGAGGAACAACAGTATGGGGAATGCTGCGAATCTTCTCATTCTCCACATCTAGGTGTAATATAGAGTCCTACATGCATAGTTTCACTGTGTTAATGTTTCAGGAGTGAGAATAAGATAACCAAGCAAAAAATGTTCTCACAAAATAGAAGCGAAAATGGCACTTCTTACCTATTAGGGACATTCTGACCAAAAAAATAAAAAATCAATTAGGGACACCACATGCCTACTTTTTAACCAACATACATGTAGAAGGCTTTAACTGCCAAGATAAGTTGGAACTTTTGCAGTTATAGTAAGGCAGAAAGTAAAACACCCTTCAGAGTTCCCAAGCGTGAAATAGCATGTCCATGCACATAGGAGGAAAAACTAAGCTGCTGCTTCCCATGCTGATGAGGAAAGCATACAAATAAAAGATAGGAAGAATAAAATTTCTAGTGTTTTTGAAACTGGACAAGTGGTTCAACCGGTCAAACTGGTAGAACTGTGTTCTACCAGTTTAATGGGTTTAACATATTGCATGTGATGTCATCTGATAGAATACTCCACATCTATTAGATTACACGTGTTCAGATTAATAGATGCCTGGCTGAGTCGGCAAAGCCTCATTGAGCACAAATGACAGCATTCAAGTTCTCAAGAACATCATTTAATTTTCTAATAGATTAAACCAATAAGGTCAATGAATACTAATGCACCACCAAATTGAAGCAAGAAGACACTGGAGTGAATGGTTGGTACGCTTGGTAGTTACAAGAGGTTGGAGTTCCAAACCCCAACCCAACTCCAACACTCTTCCTTTAAACATTTTGAATGCCCAGAACTGGTCCAAACTAGTTGACAGGATTGTGGGTCAACAGTTGACAGTTACGCCTGATAACAATAGGGTCAATACCACCAGTTCTTGACCACTACTGTTTCTGCTGCGAAACCAGACTGGACAGGTCTGGTTCCTGATCCAACCAGAGCCGGTTCTTAAAACACTGAAAAGAACAGGAGTCAACTGAAAAGCAATTTTCTTTTTGCCATCAATGTTTTAAATAGTGAACTGACGCGTATCAGAACAAACAGCGTCCTATACGTATCACGAGTACGAAATCAATATGCAAGCTTAGGATCCAAGAGTTACCTTTAATTGGTACAACTCCCAGTTATTTGCCCGAGTGGTTCCTGAAATGTGCACAAATGGAAGGTCACTGGCCTGCAAGATCATCATCCAGGCATCTCCCAAATTTTCACCAGTATCATTCATCTTATTTAGCAACATAACAATTTGATGGTCCTGTTTCAAAATAAAATATATTAGCCACATCCACAAATTCTTAAAGCAATATATGCCAGGCTTTTACCTTATATAGAGCCAAATCCACACAATGGTAACCAGAAGGGATGCACAACAAGATTGCTTCCAAAGGTTTTCCCTGCTTCACAAGGTTCTGGCCACTCAGACAAGGAAATATAAAATATAGCTACAATTTTATTGTAACAGGAATTTGGATAGAAAGATCTACTGACAAATGACATTATCAAGATACCTAAATTAGCCAAATGAGAAATGAATATTTCAGCTCAATTAAACGATGAGTTGGGTGAAACCAAAGCACAAGGTTTTAAGTGAAGGATTGCAATGTTTACGTAAACCATTTTGGAGCCGGACCATCATACTCAAACCTCTGTTATGCATACAAAGAGATCGAGAATTTCATATTCGGTACACTTGTCAGCAATGAGGACCAGACTTGGAGGAGGGAAAAAATCAATCACTTCAAATGACAGATGACAGCAACGATTTATCCCAGCGTTCATATATTCCCCACTGAGGTAGCATGCGGAAAAACACTAGTGAATGGAAAATCTAGATATAGCATAAATACAAAGAATCGACAATGAAAGAGCAACAAGACACATTCAAGTAAGAACTTCCATGCATGAACAAGATTCTATTAAATTTCATTCAATTCTTTTGCTGATACCTGTGTTCCATCTGTTGAAACTCCTTTGCAAGTGTCCTTCACAAATATTTGCTGTCCCCAAATCCTCCAAATTACACTAATTCTTTGACTCTCTTCATAGTTTCTCTGAAACAATAATGTGTAAAACATCTTATTGACTGACATCAAACATCAAGGCAGACAAGCGCATGAAACTACATTTGATTTTCAAAAGACTTTCCAGTCCAATGAGAAACGACAATCAACCCGTCAATTTCAATCCTCGTTACCCTGTCATTAGCAACATATGCTGGACCAAGAATGACCACAGTCAAATTCCAGCAAAGCACCCTAACTTGAGTCAACCTCATCTCTTGTGCTCTTAGAAGTATTTAGGAGGACGGTAGCAAGATGACTTAAAATGAAGAACTAACCCTCAAACCAGGAGTCATTTACAATTTCAATATTCTGAATTTAGCAACTAATTTGGTCGCATTGCAAAAAGGCATGAGTGAGCCACTAGAGTGCATGAAAAGAATACTAGGCTTGACAGGATACCGCTCTGACATTTAAAGTGTGACCAAGGTCCATTACGCCATGATATTTTAATCCTCTGGCACACAAATGGATAGCACAACCTAGTGAAGGGCCACCAAAATTTGCTGCTAGAGTACATGAAGGCAATACTAAGCTGTCGACACTTCACAGTATCCAAGCCATTGCCTCACCAAATTTCAGATACAACGAATGAAGAGACGGCCCACACTTGGAATTAGAAGGTTATGTCAAATTATGAATCCAGTCATCATGTCTGAATGATACATATGATTCCATAACTAGGGCCAGGCAATAACATTTTCTTATTAGATGAATGAAATTCATTAAGAACACCAAGTAGGAGCCGAACTTCAGATGATGCACAAGAGAAGAAATTTATTAATTCAATGGGTAGCCATTCTATCAAAAATAATGACATGTCACATCTCAGCCCAAGTAAAGTTAATGTCGACTGAAATGAGGGAAAATAATTAACTTTCAGGGAGTATACAAGCCATTTCTACTGGAAGCTCTGTATATGGCAATGCCAAACAGTCCACTTGGTGACTCCATCAGGTATGAACACACATTAACTAAAGATTCAGGGGTTCTGTGTGCCATATTGTAAATGACTTAGAATTAGGAACTGGACAAGTTGGAGGAAATCACTTACAAATCAATGTCAATTTCTTCATCAGCCTCGGATAGATCCAGAAGCTGCATAACAGGATCTTGATCATACAGAAACTTCAAGAACACGACAACAAGTTCACTGTAGAAATTCATAAGAGTAAATAGGGATTCACCATAAGGACTGAACCTGATGGATAAAAGTTAGACAAACCTATTGTATGTTAAAAGTTGATCACTTGGCTCTGACATAAGTTGCTTTATACATTTCAGAAGCCAGCTGAAGAAATTTGCAAACTGAAAGAGACACAAAACCAAAACCAAAACCAAAAGCTTCAGCAACATGCACATTATCAACCAATAAAAAAAGCTTACACCGCTGGCTCAAGAATTTAGGATCCTACCAATATTCTGAGCTTATCTAGATTTCAGTGGTCACACTGGCAATATTTTCATTTTAAAACAAGAAAGAATGGATGTCTCCAGCATCGCATGTGCGAAATTGAAAAGGTATCAACAAACATTAAGTTGTCAAGGTGCCGTAAGCAAAGATAAAAAAAGTCATGCAATTTCTCTTCGGTCCTTCAAATACACGATGATATATATCAACAAATAACAATGTGATATTGTCAGTATTTCATCATGATCTTAAAAGGTGCGAGATGAAACTTTGTTAAACAGGTTCAAGTCATGTGCAAATGCCCAGCTAACGATATCTTCCTCAAATTCTCAACGAAAACGCTTGTATTTCAAATATTAAATGTTATTCGGCTTAGAATAATACGTCATTCTGAGCACACAAGATCTTGTGTCTTATATCCACAAGTAGTTCAACTCCATGTTTAAAATTTAGGAATTTAGCATGACTAAAGATATGCACGATGAGAGACAGGCAAGATTTTGGAAAAGAGTAGCAAACAGAAGGTATCAAGAAACGTAGAGAAATCATAACAAAGATTGTAACAGGCTACCTGCTGCACAACAGATGAGAGCACCCTTATGAATCGCTCAACCTGTACAAGCAGCATTCCAGCCTTTTCTACTGCATTGTCCACCAGTGTCTCATCCAAACCAATACCCAGGTAACAAGAGTGCCATCTTGAAAGACCCTTGAGAACACCCATTCTAAAGCCAATAATTTCTACAGCAGGCTGATTCTCTCTCTCTCTCTCTCTCTCTCTCTCTCTCTCTCTCTCTCTCTCTCTCTCTCCGCTCTCTGCTCTCTGCTGCGCTTTTTCAGTAACCAGACATTCTCTTGCTTCTCGTTGAGCTCCAGAAAGGAGAAGGGAAAAGCCATGTGGAAGCCAAAGAGAGCTTTGCCTCCCTCTTCTTCTTCAGGTCAACAAAGTCAACCCAAGAGGCCATGCTTGCCTCCAATCGAGTAAGCTCGCTCTTCCCTCTTAACGTTTCAATGCTTGATTCGTTGTTTGATGATCTTGCGTTAGTTTTAGCTGTACTTGAGGGAGATTCAATGAAGGGGTCTTGAGTTGAAGATTCTTGACATGAGAGACATGGTGAAAGCCCGCCATCGATAAGCTTTTGCCTCATGACCGTTCAAAATCACTTTCGTTCAGTTCTTTATTTATGGGTTTGTGCTGTTGTTTTAATGCGAAGTACTAATGACCTCGGATGTCATCGTCTCAAATCTGTTTTGTGAATTTATGTTGGCCAATTGCAGTACTTCCTCCTTATTTGAGCTGAATTCTGTTAAAATCATTTATCTAGCAAGTGAGCTGTTATCGTTACCAGGTTAATTTGCTATCCTGTCGTCTAAATATCCTATCTCGCTTGTACTTTTGTGCTGATGTTCATGCAGTCAAGCATGGAACGGGTCCGAAATGAATCCTGTGCCGAGTTGCTGTTTGACTTGCTGTTTGACAAAGGAGGATCTGCGGAGTATGGTAAGATGAGTGAAGTAGGCAAGTTGGACATGCAAAGTACAGCCCTTATTATATTTCAATTCCTGTTTCTTCGATTAGAAGTGGTTAGATGCATTTCTGACATTCCGGCCAGTTTCTGGACAGTAATCCGCGTGAGAAATTGCCAAGAGATGTATAGAGAATTATTGCTTGAGTGGTAAAAATGACCTGCTGAATGTTCTAGGATTTTCCTGGGAAGCAATTGCACTAAACACATGCTTTAGGCTTTTCATGTTGTGTTGGGCAGTATGGTTCACAAAAAGATACAAATTTTCGATGAAGTGCCATGGACATAACTGTTGCCTTGAATCCTGGAAAATGTGGTCAATGACCCTTTGAACGTAGGACGAGGAAAATGAAGATACCTGTGATGTGAAACTTGAATGTGATGATTACGTGACAGATGGCTCTTGCTTATGTAATTATTTGCTTTTGCTTTCTTTGCTGGACAGTTCAGAGAAGAGCTGGAGAGTGCTAAATCTGACTGGGCCGAATATTTTCGAAGGTGATTATATTTCATTTGGTTTGTTGGCAGTATCATATCTGCATGAACTGATTTCTGCAGGAGAATTTCCATGTCTATTGTCTCATCAAAGTATTAATGCCATAAATCCAAATTTCTGTTCGGCAAAGTGTAATACCTGTGCATACCTTTTTCTGTAAATCACTGACAGGACGGTGCATTTGGAGATAGCAGCTAATCAACATTATTTGCTTCTGTTATCAAAGTACTGGATAAATTTGTATTCCAGTTTTATGTTGACTTTTTATGTCGAGTTAGATTAAGGAATGCATTTGATGAGTCTGGCATTTATGGTTTATACAGTAATTAGATCTGACATTCATTTGTACAAGTAACTTAAATGTCAAGGGTTATCTGTCTTTTTGTTACGAGTAAGTCCACAAGACAGCAGTTGTTCATGTTATCAATTTTTATGGTGTAGTTGCATCTGGAATGCTCTCAAAGATATAGTGCCACAGATGCGCTCAGAGAATGATTTTCAGAGATTGGTAAGATAAACAAGTTTATAAGATTTCTACTTTTTCACAGACATATCTTCATCAACACTTAAGGTATGAGTTGTTTCTCTGCATGTCATGAAGTGATAGAATGAACTTACTAATCGCTTCATTCCGACAGTTTTAACAGCATTCATTGAGCACAAACTTCACACGATCTCCTTTGTCTATAAGTAAATATTCATTTTGTTGTGCAACCTGTGGAAAGAAAAACATGGGAAGGCCTAATTTCCATACAAGTCTGTTACAGCATAACGTCCCACATGGGCAGACAAAATTGAGGTGCCAAACCTTCTTCTCAATGTGAACTCTTGGGGAAGATCAACCTGTTATCCATAGAGTAACTTATATCCGTTGAGTGAGGACCTTCCACTCAGTACTGTCAGCTTACTAGGGCCAACTTGCATCCCTGCTCGACGGGAAGAACAGGAGATCCTTTTGAACAACTTGTTATAATAGGAAAGCCTTATATCTTGACACAGGAGATCCTTCTGTGCAACCTATTACAACTCACTAGCCAGGTTCTAAACCCATGTTTTGTCATATTAGGCATAAACCATACAAGCCTAAGCCAAGTCACTTTGTTCCCCCATGTCCTCACTAGCTTCGAACTCTCCTTTATAGAGAAAGAGCCCCTAGATGATCCAGTAAATACCACACTGTCTATAGAGCCAGAGTTTGGAGCAATCAACCCACACAAAGCCATCTGAGTTTCAAGCAGATCATCAGACCTTGCTGGAGGCCATCTCCATTCATTCTCCTCAATAACAGTTTCAACTGTGGCTTTATCACCTAAAGCTAAATCATAACCATTCTAAAGAACATGAAAATTTTTTCATGGACATGGAATGGAAGGGGAAAATGAAAATGCTTAGGATTGATCATATGAGTTTTATAGACAACTGCTGTTCGGTAAAAGACAGTGAATTCAAATATGCATGAAGAACTTAGCTCAATAAGGTGTTTGATAAGTTGTTTTTAGGAAAGAGCCACAGGATAGGTTTTCCAACTCCTTTTGATGGAATGGATTGGTTTTGTATCCCTCCTGCTTCATTTTTTGGATGTCTCCAACTTTGGCAATTCTGCTGTTGGTGGTTTTGAACAGATGGAAGCAGTGGATTTTGGAAACATTCATTCTCCCCAGCGTGCAAGGTATGGATGCACTTCCCTCGTGATGCTGTTGAGAAAGGCTTTCTGTGTAGTGTTGACAGGTTATGCATTGTTGATGTTTTGGGGAATAATGGTCCGACCTACCACTACCACCCCAAGCAGGCAGTCTGAGCTCTCAGTGAGTGTCATGCCACAATGACTCGGTCATGCACCAAAGTGTCAATGCTCAATTTAGAACATAATCCTTGTAGCTTGCCAGTGGAACATTTTATTTTATTTTACTTCATTTTTTTTTAAATGAGAATTATTAAACAAATAAAACGACGGGTCTATTTATCCTTGTAGTTTCCTCGGCAGTAAGACCTGTCCAAGTGAGATGTTGGGTAATTTGTCTCTCTGTCGTTACTTTTCCAATTTTCCGTTTTTTATACACATTCCTCTTTCTGATGGTTGTTTTCTGGAGAGAATGCAGGGCTAATGCTAATTCTACGGGAGAGAATGATGTGAGAGACTTACGGCTTCAAATTCAAACCAAACTGTCAGATTCTCCATTTACTGGACAGAAACTAGAAGGAGTTGGGGGGTGCTCACATTTCCATTGCCTTGATCAATGCAAATACAGGGGATGTTGTTAGATCAGGCCTGGAATCCTCCATTAAGTTGGACGTCATCGTGCTCGAAGGTGACTTCAACAAAGACGATGAGGATAACTGGACCCAAGAAGAGTTTGAGAGCCACGTGGTTAAACAACGTGAAGGAAAGAGGCCGCTTTTGGCTGGAGATCTCGTGGTGAAGCTCAAGGAAGGTGTTGGGGAGATGGGAGAACTGACGTTTACTGACAATTCCAGTTGGAATAGGAGTAAAAGATTCAGGATAGGGTTTAAGGTGGCAACGGGTTTTTGTGGGAATACGCGAATCCGAGAAGCCAAAGCAGATGCCTTCCAAGTCAAGGAAAATAGAGGGGAAGGTAGGTCCTTCATAGTCTTTCTATAGTATATAAACCTTATCCTTTATGACTGAACATAAACATGATTTTGGACGTCCAGAGTCTTCAATTTTTTAATTTAGAGCTTCATTTCGTGTGGACCTTTACAACTCGAACAAAAATTCTGATAAATAAGAAGCAATCGATTTGTTTGTTATTGGTAAATGTCCACACTCAGGATCAGTTTCAGGGGAAAGATTGCAAGCCTCCTAGAGGTTTGCTTCTACAAATTAATCTAATAGTGCCCGGATCTAATTGTATATGTGCTCTTCATTTTACAGCATACACGAAACATCATCCACCTGCATCTGACGATGAGGTTTGGAGGTTGGATAACATTGCCAAAGGTGGGAAATCTCACCAAAAACTGAGTGATGCTGGAATATATAAAGTGGAAGACTTTCTACTGCAACTGTTCACGGACCCCGAGAAATTGAGAGAGGTAAGCACTCAGTTAATAATTCCCAATTAGGGTTTGATTGACTGCCAAGAATGTAAGTCCTGTGTGTTCACTCATCATAGACTCTCGGAAAGAGCATAACAGAGAAGAAGTGGGATAGCCTGATACGCCATGCAAAGACTTGCGAAACAAAGTGGAAACTTTACTTGGACTATCCTGATGGCGTGACGAAGCATGGTGCTGTATTCAACACTGATCGTCAACCAATCGGCCTAGTCAAAGACACGGAATATTTTGCTACTCATCAACTTTCTGCTCAAGAGAAGGTAAGTAACCAAGGAGTTCCTACTCAATTTTGTCAAGCCAGTTCACTCGCCACACCCCATCTTGGGGAATTCGAATTAGTTGTCCCATATTTTCTATGTAATCAGTATTTTGATGTTCACTTGTAGCTGTGTGGCTTAGTAGGTGTTAGAATTGATTAGAGATTTGGAAACCTGAAACAAGGAGTTAATTGAACATCTAGAGGCTTTGCTTTTCTTTTCTTTTGTTTTTTCTTTCCGATCACAAAAGTATAATGAAGTTCCCGTGGAGAGAATAAAAAAAAAATATAGATGCTATGTTTAGATCCATAATAGAGACTTTCTACTAATGGAGTGATTTTGAGCTTGCGCTCTTTGTGAAGCAAAGTTAAGGTTAGTGACCTTGTAAATCTAAGTGTTCTTCTATATTGAGTAAGTTAAAGACCACTTTCAGCACTTTATTCGGTTTCATCCATGAGAATCTGAGGCACTCATCAACAAATTATAGTTTAAACGATTAACACATTCCCGTTGCGACCATTACTTTCCAAGTTTATAACCATCAAGATCTTAATTACTTGCACAATACATATCGATGACTGCTTTATTTCTTCTCTGGTCCTTTCTCGATCAACTTTGTATCTTTACAATGAGGGCCTCGCCTTGAATGTACTCTAAATTACATCTTTTGAGCTCCTGACCTTTACGTGGTAGAGAAATGTGGCAGATATAGGCATAAAGCAAATTGCGGTTCTTTCAATATTGTTCTTCTTTCTCTGTGCTGCACTCACGTACTTAATCTGAATACAAGTTCATCCATTGGAATGCAACTTTACTTGTCTAAAAAATTAGTTGCTTGAAGCCAGAATGTTTACCTGTCAATAATGGAGATAAATACTTCCATTAGTACAGCTTAAGCAATATACCAGGTGTGTTTTTCCCAGGAACATGGAGATGCAATTGTGAAAAAGGCCTTGGCTAACTGGAATGATGTGAGAGAGTTCAATGGTGAGACGTTCTCTGATTCAATGAGGCGCAACCCTGTTCAACGTTATTTGGCTCCACCAATCTTTCCTGCCCCGTTTGGTCTGGAAGCTCCTCCGGCAAATGTGAGCTCCACTGCTGAAGGTACGTTCTCTAGAACACAATACTGTCTCTCCCTTTAAGCACATACAAAGACGTGGCCTGTGAAATTTCAATGAAAATTGGAATTTCCACTTGATTGTTGAGCTTTTATATATTAAAGCATTGTGTAACTGATCCTTTTGGGTTCCACTTAATATAAAGACGTTCGTTTGTCCAGCTGTGATTGATGCAAAATGAGCCTCATTCAATACATATATACGTATGTATGCATGTATGTGTTCCGTCCAAGCAATTGAAAAGCAACTAAAAAATTAGGTGGTAACATGTGCCTTTTTTGAGTGGGGGATTGGAGATGGGGAGGGCAGATACTCATGAACCCTTCACTTAGGTGATGCTAAGTGAACGTTGACAAGATAATGCTACCACTAGGTAGATATGACTAGATGTAATGAGCACACGGCAACATGTTTATTTGCATTTTTGTCATTTTACAAAAGGGCCTTGTCAAGTGAAGCGCGTTACAAAGATCAGGGGCAAGAAAAATTAAAGAGATGTGCAGGGTAAGGGACAAAAGAACTAGTAGCACTTTCTGTGATACCAGAATAGTAAAAGCTCATGATGAATCATTGCAAGAATTTTTATAGGCTCGTAGTCCTGTGCTTACGTCGGCCTATGTTTACGAACCGCATTAATGTTTTAGTT
This sequence comes from Eucalyptus camaldulensis, assembly GCA_019915185.1. Classification (NCBI taxonomy): domain Eukaryota; kingdom Viridiplantae; phylum Streptophyta; class Magnoliopsida; order Myrtales; family Myrtaceae; genus Eucalyptus; species Eucalyptus camaldulensis. The sequence continues at coordinate 8,655,385 of JAHSVA010000013.1, read as the reverse complement.
CTTTCTCCAGGACTCAACGGTGCAACGGCTTTGGTATTGCCGTTTCAATCACCAAATTTTCCTCCAGCTGCACATCAGCCCATGTCTGCAGACCGCTCGAATGTTCAGATTCCTCCAGGATTTCATGATAGCACTTCTGCCGGATTGCCAACACAGCCCCTTGGTATCAATGTACAGAATGCCATACGTCGCCAAATGATCGGTTCTTCGAGCCCAATGGACAATGGAGGATATGATAATGTTCTTCTTGAAGGCGATCATGTGATGGAAGAGATCCAATCAATTGATCTTGATGCTTTTGAGAAATGGTTTGCTGAAAGCACACCATGTAATGACCCGTTATCCGATAATGGTTTTGTTAGGGGAACCGGCAGAGGTGTTATTGGCTGGCTCAAGATAAAGGCGGTGCTGCAGTGGGGGTACTTCATCAGGAAGACAGGTGTCAGACTCGTGGAGTTAGACCAACCAACTATCGAAGTCCAGGCTTGTTCATAGTTCTTTCTTCGCTTTAGGGAAGATGATTATATTCCTGATAGAAATGATGGTAATTCTTTCTTAAATGGTGGTATTATTTCATTGGTAATATTCTTCATCTGTATATAGAACAGCTTTGTCAAAGCCTTCTTAAGCGACTACTTTTTTTCGTTGAAAAGTCTCTCTACCTCAGTTCTTTCGACATCTTTCTTCAAGAAAGTTCTCTGATGTATCACATGTAAGGAATGCAAGGTCATACCATTCAAAGAGTGTACTTGAATTCTACGCTTATTATGCATTAGAATTGCAACCAAATCCATGGAGACCCATGTGACAAGTCTTGCCTACTGCTGCTATCCAGTGGTAATGCAGCCTTTTCCCAGAACGCATGCATTGTCAACCCTTAGGATGCGTTTGATTTAACATTCCCAAAAAGCTTTCAGTCTCCAAAACCTTGGGAAAATGCTTAATTGTTTAACAATTATTTTAAAGTAATTTTCAAGTAAAAGCCAACAATAAGAAAGTTGAAAGCATAATACTAGTAGGGACTAGCATTAAACTTTCAGCATTTTGCCAAATACTTAAACTCATTTTTTCCTTCAAAACTACCCTTACTCATATTTTAAATTTCCGATTTTTCAAATATATTTTTTAACAAATGGCATTTCTCTCAAAATTACTTCTCAAAACATAATTTATCAAAAGGCATGTAATTTACATTTTCCCAATATGCTTAAACCACTAAACCAAACACGCCCTAAGTTCTCTCATACCCGTTTTCTTAGCCTTCTCTTCTTGTTTTCTCAATCTTTGAAATGGTTTACTTGAATTTCTCTATAACGAGCTTTGATGCAAAGCTGCTCGGGGTATGTTTGATTTAATATTGGGTATGCACTACAATTTTGTCCTTATGATAGAGGATTGAGTATCTAGATCTTTCATATTTACTGGATCATTCCACACTTACTTTATGTCATGAACTACTTAAAAAAATGAACATTCCTATAAGTTTATACATCATTAAATTCAATGGCTATGCGATGCTCCTAGTTAAGAAAACACAAGTCCATTGAAGATATTGTAGACATAATCTCATTATCCTAAACCTACCGTTCATTTGCGGATTCTAAATCTCTGATACAGCAATATAGTCAAATGCTCTTTAAAGCCACCTTGCGACTGTATATTTAGTGGCTGGTCATGTTGATTATATTGATCCCGGAGCGTAGCCCTTCCACACAAACGTATTTTGTGCTTTGAATTGGATGCATCACTTAACGTTGACATAGAGAAGCACGTCAAATTTAGGTGAGGGATTTTGACATTCAAATGCAAAGTTCGTTGGTCGATTACACCAAGTGAACCATTCAACCCAAAGTATAGAAAATCCAAACCAAGCATTTGTTTCTCTTATATATGAGGGTTATAAACATATACAGATGAAGCATAAGCTTGGCACTATCGAATGGGTCTCAAAGTTTGCAGCAATACTATGAAGGCAATTGCCATCAGATAGAAGCCATGGCTCTAAATAGATAAATAGTTACCTTTTACTCCAGTTTTATCTTCAACAAATGCCCACCAGGCAGGAAAGGCACGTGGCAGGTATAAATTAACACTTTCCAAGAAGGGCGGAACCGGAAAACTTCAGTCACAAAAGCCAACATGTATTGCTTCTCACACCGATGTCTGCAGCTTCGGAGAGTAGAGGTCCACCCACAGGAGCAACACGAGCATAACCACCACAAAATCTTGAACAGTCATTCTGAATCAGAGATTTCATCTTCATCCTCGTCCAGTATGTAGACCAGGGCCCGTTTTCTTGCAGCTAAAACACAAGCCACACCTCTACTTGCTGTCGCCATAAAAACATTAACTTGATTTCAGTCCAACGTTTCTTGAATATATGGCCATGACTAACGTGATGTTTAGATACCTTTGCTGGGTAAAAGCAAAACTACAACACATGCATTATGCTAAAACACAGGCGGGGAAGCAAACCTTGCTGCCCAGGGAGGCTATGGTATGCATGTAAACTATGAATGCTCTACAGTATCTTGCTACACTAGATATCATGATAGTATCTATCATCATGAACATGTACAGGTTCTCAGTCAGTAACTAGACCGCAGTGAACCTACCATAAGAAGAATATTCTCTGTACTTGTGTGGCCTCTAAAGATTCACCTTTTTTGCACTTTTACCTCTCAATAGATTTAAATTTAGGGGAAAACCTGATACATTAGTATATTACTTCTTCAACTGAAAAAATATTCTTCTTTGGAGCATAAGTTTGCACTTCTTCAAACTGTGGGAACAAACATGAAGTGGTCCATTAAAGAGACATAATGTACTTATGCCAGTCATATTTAAACTTAAGAGTAGGCTGTTAAGTGAAAATGTAGTAAGAAGCATGGACAGGATTTATTCAGTCCACTACCTAGTCAACAAGATGAAATTGTTGCTAACACTCACAAGTTTATCAAGCATTGATACACAAAGGAAATAGAATGGGCAACAAAAAGTTTCCAAACATCCAAAAATGCAGATGGACATGGTAAGAAGCTCAAGGAAAAAAAAATCAGGACTATAAAATTGATGGCATGACAATGATTTAATCCTTAGCTCAGTTGTATGATGGTGTCAAAAATTCTTACCACTAACTGACAACGGAGGAACAACATTATGGGGAATGCTGCGAATCTTCTCATTCTCCATATCTAGGTGTAATATAGAGTCCTAAATGCATAGTTTCACTGGGTTAGTGTTTCAGGAGTGAGAATAAGATAACCAAGCAAAAAATGTTCTCACAAAATAGAAGCAAAAATGGCACTTCTTACCTATTAGGGACATTCTGACCAAAAAAGTAAAAAATCAATTAGGAACACCGCATGCCTATTTCTTAACATACATACAAGTTGAAGGCTTTAACTGCCAAGATAAGTTGGAACTTTTGCAGTTATGGTAAGGCAGAAAGTAAAACATCCTTCAGATTTCCAAGCATGAAATAGCATGTCCATGCACATAGGAGGAAAAACTAAGTTGCTGCTCCTCATGCTAATGAGGAAAGCATATAAATAAAAGATAGGAAGAATAAAATTCCCAGTGTTTTTGAAACTGGACAAGTGGTTCAACCGGTCAAACTGGTAGAACTGTGCTCCACCAGTTTAACATATTGCATGTGATGTCATCTGATAGAATACTCCACATATATTAGATTACACGTGTTCAGATTAACAGATGCCTGGCTGAGTTGGCAGAGCCTTGTTGAGCACAAATGACAGCATTCAAGTTCTCAAGAACATCATCTAATTTTCTAATAGATTAAGCCAATAAGGTCAATGAATAATAATAAACCACCAAATTGAAGCAAGAAGACACTGGAGTGAATGGTTGGTATGCTTGTTAGTTACAAGAGGTTGGAGTTCCAAACCCCAACCCAACTCTGACACTCTTCCTTCAAACTTTTTGAATGCCCAGAACTGGTCCAAACTAGTTGACAGGATTGTGGGTCAACAGTTGACAGTTACGCCTGATAACAATAGGGTCAATACCACCAGTTCTTGACCACTACTGTTTCTACTGTGAAACCAGACTGGACAGGTCTGGTTCCCAATCCAACCGGAGCCAGTTCTTAAAACAGTGAAAATAACAGGAGTCGACTGAAAAGCAATTTTCTTTTTGCCATTAATGTTTTAAATAGTGAACTGACGCATATCAGAACAAACAGAACTCAGCAGCATCCTATACTTATCACGAGTAGGAAATCAATATGCAAGCTCAGGATCCAAGAGTTACCTTTAGATGGTACAACTCCCAGTTATTTGCCTGAGTGGTTCCTGAAATATGCACAAATGGAAGGTCACTGGCCTGCAAGATCATCATCCAGGCATCTCCCAAGTTTTCACCAGTATCATTTATCTTATTTAGCAACATAACGATTTGAAGTTCCTGTTTCAAAATAAAATATTTTAGCCACATCCACAAATTCTTAAAGTATGATATGCCGAGCTCTTACCTTATATAGAGCCAAATCCACACAATGGTAACCAGAAGGGATGCACAACAAGATTGCTTCAAAAGGTCTTCCCTGCTTCACATTGCTTGAATCATTCATAAATCCCCTCACTACAGCTATACAGTTTGCAAAATCTAAAAAAGACTCATCGGGTATTTGGAAGGAAATATAATCTGTAAACCCAACTTCCTGAGTCAGATTAGATGAAGCAAATTCAGAGGCATCCTGCAGAGCCATACGAAGAAATGATTAGCATGAAAAAGCAGTTGTACTCTGCACATGCCTATCTCTGGATAAAATTGTTCAGATTAAGGGTAAGTACCTCATAGAAGGACAGTGAAATTGGAATGTATCGGGTGGATGCTGAAACTGATGTAAGAGGGAATAGAGGCAATAAATTCTTACAACATATCTTTTTTGAAATAGTAGAAAAAGGCATCTGGGCAGCTTCCTTGAAACTGTAAAAATTTAAAATTATTCCTAATCAGTAAACATGAGATATGGCATTATCACACACAATAATCGTATGCTAATCAGAAAGCCCAATCCAATAAGATCACCCAGCTTAAGTTTCCACGTACATTGTCAAGTAATCAACATGAGATCGAATAAGAAACACTAGATTATTAGGTAGAGGGTAAGTGAAAAACCATTGTTGAGTACAACCTCCAGAAGACAACTCCCCACCCCCAAAGGTTTCCTTTCCTTTTCTTCCTTCTCTCATTATAGTCTCAAGGTTCTGGCCACTCAGACAAGCAAATTAAAAAGATGGGTACAATTTTATTGTAACATGAATTGTCAAGATACCTGAATTAGATAAATGAGAAATGAATATTTCAGCTCAACTAAATGATGAGTTGGGTGAAACCAAAGCACAAGGTTTTAATTGAAGGATTGCAATGTTTACTAAAACCATTTTGGACCTGCACCATCATACTCAAACTTCTGTTATGCATACAAAGATATCAAGGATTTCACATTTGGTACACTTGTCAGCAATGAGGACCAGACTTGGAGGAGGGAAAAAATCAATTACTTCAGATGACAGATGACAGCAATGATTTATCCCGGAGTTCATATATTTCCCACTGAGGTAGCATGCATAAAAACACTTGGGAATGGAAAATCTATATATAGCATAAATACAAAGAATTGACAATGAAAGAGCAAAAAGACACATTCAAGGAAGAACTTCCACGCACGAACAAGATTCTAATAAATTTCAAATTTCCAATTCTTTTGCTGATACCTGTGTTCCATCAGTTGAAACTCCTTTGCAAGTGTCCTTCGCAAACATTTGCTGTCCTTAAATCCTCCAAATTGTACTAATTCTTTGACTCTCTCCATTGTTTCTCTGAAACAATAATGTGTGTAAAACATCTTACTGACCTGACAACATACATCAAGGAAGAAAAGCGCATGAAATTACACTTCATTTTCAAAAGACTTTCCAGTCCCATGAGAAACAACAATCAACCCGTCAATTTCAATCCTCGTTACTCTGTGGTTAACAACACAGTGCTGGACTAGGTTGCACCGACACGGACACGCGACACGCGACACGACACGACACGACACGCCGACACGTCATTTCTCAAAAATAGAAAATTTCGACACGTTCCGACACGTTATATATTAAATGAATATTTTTATTTTTAATTAATTTAATTCAAATTTATAATTAAAAAAATCTATAATGAATTTACACTAGTGATTTAATATACAATATTTTTATTTTTCAAAATTATTTTTTAATTTTGTTAACAATTTTTTCGATTAATTAAAAACCCCCCAACCCCACCCCACGCCCCCCACCCCCCCTCCCCCCCGCAGTGCCCAATCCATTAAATAAACACCCCCCCGCGCGCCCAAATCCCTTTCCCTCCTTTCCCATCCCCCAAAATTTTTTCACTTTTTTTTCCCTCCTGACGCCTGACACCTGACACCGTCGCTTCCCCCTCCCTCCCATCGCTTCCCCTCCCCTCCCTCCAACATGCCAAACCCCTCTTTCTATTCTTTTATTCTCAAAACCCTAGCAACACTTCTTCTCCTCCTCCTCGCGCACGACGCATTTCCTCTCCTCTTCCTCTCGATTTCTGCTTGCCAGGGATGGAACGCGCGGTCCTGTGCACCGAGAGGCTACACACCGCCGCGAACTCCTCCTCCTCCCCCTCGCCGCCGCCGCCCCGCTCGACGACGCCGCCCTCCCCACGCGCACCTCCCTCGTGAAGCTCCTCCTCACGGCCCTCGCCTCAGTCTCTACTCTCTCTGGCCGTCTCTGACCGTCGCGGGCTCGCCTTCGCTCGGCTCGCGGCTTCGTCTCTCCTCCTCACCCTCGGACACGCGTGTCGAAACGTGTCGACAAAAGTTGACCCCGTGTCAACAAACCGGACACGCGGTCAACGCGTGTCCGAGCGTGTCCCAGCGTGTCGACGTGTCCGACACGCTTCGACACGTGTCGGACACGACACGGAGGCACATCTAACGTGTCCGTGCAACCTAGGTGCTGGACCAAAAGTAACCACAGTTGAAGCCCAGCAAAGCACCCTTACTTGAGTCAACCTCATCTCGTTGTGCTCTTGAAAGTAATTATGAAGACAGTAAGATGACTTAAAATGAAGAACTAACCCTCAAAGCAGGAGTCATTTACAATTTCATATCCTGAGTTTAGCAACTAGTTTGGTCACATTGCAATAAAGCAGGAGTAAGCCACTAGAGCACATGAAAGAATACTAGGCTTGACAGGATACCTCTCTGACATTTAAAGCGTGACCAAGGTCCATTACACCATGGTATTCTAATCCTCTGGCACACAAATGGATAGCACAACCTAGTGAAGGGCTACAAAAATTTGCTGCTAGAGTACATGAAGGAAATAATAAGCTGTCGACACTTCACAGTATTCAAGCCATTGCCTCACCAAATTTCAGCTACAAAGAATGAAGAGATGGCCCCCCCTTGGAATTAGAAGGTTAGCCCACCCTTGGCATTAGAAGGTTATGTCAAATTATGAAATTAGTCATCATGTCTGAATGATACATATGATTCCATAACTAGGGCTAGGCAATAACATTTTCTTATTAGATGAATGAAATTCAATAAGACACCAAGTAGGAGCAAAACTTCAGATAATTCACAAGAGAAGAAATTTATTAATTCAATGGGTAGCCATTCTGTCAACAATAATGACATGTCAAATCTCAGCCCAAGTAAAGTTAATGTCGACTGATATGACAGGAAAAAAATTAACTTTCAAGGAGTATACAAGCCATTTGTACTGGAAGCTTTCCGTACATGGCAATGCCAAACAGTCCACTTGGTGACTCCATCAGGTGTGAACAAGTATTAACTAAAGATTCAGGGGTTCTGGGTGCCATATTGTAAATGACTTAAAATTAGGAACTGGACAAGTTAGAGGAAATCACTTACAAATCAATGTCAATTTCTTCATCAGCCTCAGATAAATCCAGAAGCTGCATAACAGGATCTTGATCATACAGAAACTTCAAGAACACGACAACAAGTTCACTGTCGAAATTCATAAGAGTAAATAGGGATTCACCATAAGGACTGAACCTGATGGACAAAAGTTAGACAAACCTATTGTACATTAAAAGTTGATCACTTGGCTCTGACATAAGTTGCTTTATACATTTCAGAAGCCAGCTGAAGAAATTTGCAAACTGAAAGAGAGACAAAACCAAAACCAAAAGCTTCAGCAACATGCACATAATCAACCAATATAAAATGCTTACACCACTGGCTCAAGAATTTAGGATCCTACCACTATTCTGAGCTTCTCTAGATTTCAGTGGTCACACTGGCAATATTTTCATTTTAAAACAAGAAAGAATGCATGTCTTCAGTGTAGTATGTGCGAAATTGAAAAGGTATCAACAAACCCTAAGTTGTCAAGGTGCAGGAAGCAAAGATAAAAAGAAAAATTTAAAAAAAAAAAAAAAAGCCATGCAATTTCTCTCTGGCCCTTCAAATACATGATGATTTCAACAAATAACAATGTGATATTGTCAGTATTTCATCATGATCTTAAAAGGTGCAAAATGGAACTTTGTTAAACAGGTTCAAGTCATGTGCAAATGCCTGGCTAACAGTATCTTCTTCAAAATCCCAACAAAACAGCTCGTATTTCAAATATATAATGCTATTCGACTTAGAATAATATGTCATTCACACAAGATCCTGTGTCTTATATCCACAAGTAGTTCAACTCCATGTTCAAAATTTAGGAATTTAGTGTGACTAAAGACATGCACGATGAGAGATAAGCAGGATTTTAGAAAATAGTAGCAAACAGGAGGTATCAAGAAATGTATAGAAATCATAACAAAGATTGTAACAGACTACCTGCTGCACAACAGATGAGACAACCCTTATGAATCGCTCAACCTGTACAAGCAGCATTCCAGCCTTTTCTACTGCATTGTCCACCAGTGTCTCATCCAAACCAATACCCAGGTAACGAGAGCGCCATCTCGAAAGACCCCTGAGCTCACCAATTCTAAAGCCAATAATTTCTACAGCAGGCTGCTAGGTAAATAACAATGTAAATAACAATAAGTCAATTAGTTAACCCCACAAGTCGAATATCCTCTCTAATCAAGGAAACCGACACACTCATGAGGGATAAAGATAACATCGAACATATAAGTTAAATGCCAAACAGCAATAGGAACCATCGATGTTAAAATTTTATGAAAGAAAATGTTTCACACAGCAAATGGCCATTACAAGCCATCCTTATCTTTCAACTGCAAACTGTGTTTGAATTACACAGCATACGCTAGATTCTCTGACAAATAAAAGTTATTTTGGAAAAATCATTAAGAAAATGGAGCCTAGTCTGCCATCCAATTCATGCAAGCAGGCTGGAAGTTTGGAATGGTTTTGTGAAATGATCAAGTCCTGGAAAATGGAGCCTAGTATACCATCCAATTCATGCAAGCAGGCTGGAAGTTTGGAATGTTCGTGTGAAATGATCAAGTCCTGCCCAAAGTGGCTGTATGTGTGAAGGGGAAGGACAGAAAGAGAGAGAGAGAGAGAGAGATCTTATTTATGTGATAGTTGTGGGCTATAAACACAAAGCTGACAGGAATTGCTGATGTTTTTAAGGAGACAAAGCCCCAGCCCTTGTGCTGTTAGCTTGGGCAAGGGTAACTTCTTTACAACATTCAAATATCAAACTACATCTCTATCCCATAGCTTACACTTTTTGATTAGTTAGTTTTGGTCCCACAAAATTTTATGTGGAATTAGAGCAGGAGGTTTCAGGCTTAAAACTCACCTTCCTACCTATTTACCTCCCCAATTATCAAATATCTATCCTTCAATCTAAGGCCAAGTCTTAGCCTACGTGAGAGGGGGAGCATTATTGTAATTAAGTACCACATCTTTATTTGATAGGTAATCTTTTAGATGACTTGGCAATTGTTCCACAAAATTCTACACTGTTGTGAATGCACATTTTGAGTAAACAACAGGAGAAAGGAGCCCCAAAGCATTGATTGACAGACCGTGGAGTTAAAGAAAGTTCATAAACTTTCAAAAGAAAAATATAGGCAGGTTCCTACAAAAGAGGAAAATTATATAGGAGCTGTAAAGGATAGATATTTGGATAACCACCATATTTTTTTGGCATTGTGGTGGCAGTTCTTTAGACAGTAAGTCCTTTTTTGAATTATCTTAGATAAATATGAGCTTATGGGTGGTAATTTGTATATAAGAGGAACCCCATGATGCTTATCAATAGAATTACATATCAAAAAAGTAAAAAGAAGAGAGTCTATAACTTTAAAGAAACTAACAGGAAACATTATTTCTCACCATAGTAATAATCAACAAGAATGTGCAGTGTACAAGAGAGTCCTGAACCCAGGAGAAGCAAGGAACCGATCTAATTAGCAACAGCCCTACAGTGTGCATGTGCAAGTGCAGACACCTGTGCAAGCACACAATCGCATGCATGTGCTTGGGCAATGCACATGTTTACAACACACAAAATTGCCCACATGTATAGAGAGAGATCTGGCAGAGAAGATATAGGCAATATATTTTCTTATAGATGATAAAGGATTTTAATTAAAGTTCTAACGTGCCAGTATACAAGAATAAAACAAAAGAAAAACAAACAAAAATAAAACATCAGAAGACCATATGAAATCAGAACATGATGTCCAAAGCCATTTAAAAGGTACACCACCAAAACTACCCAAGATTTCAAACCCTACTATTTTGTTGCTTTCCTTCCAAAGGCACCACATGTGATAAAGGTGTGGCACTACAAGACTTCTTAGAAATTGATCCTCCTAAATAGGCATTCCAACAACTAAAAAGCTGGATGGCATGTCTAGGCAAGGAAATGATCATTTGGGATATTGAGTTAGTGAGACAAGCCCAAGATTGGGACTTTTTAACATCCCTTTTTATGTATTATATTATTCCAAGAATTCCGTAGCCTATGAGGATGCATTTGTGTGGAAGATGAAAAAGATGGAATCTTTCCAGTAAAGTCTCACTACAAGCTGCTCAATAGGGAGGAAGTCGGTGGTCGAATGGATTTTCCTCAAAAAGTGACTTGCAAAGTGAGGATTCTGATTAGAGTTTGGAAAGTAAGGGTTCTGATTAAAGTTTATCCATTTGCCTGGAAAGCAACTTGGGAATGAATCCTCACTTTAGATAACCTATAACAAAGAGGCAAATACTGGTTAATAGGTGTTTCCTCCACAAGGAGGAGGCAGAATCCGTGCAGCATCTCCTCCTTCACTGTTCATGGACAAGAGTGGTTTGGACAGTTTCCTATGCTTGCACCAAATTATCTTTGGGTTATTGGAGCTTTTAGGAGCAAGAACTCCGGGCTTGGCAGCACATTCGTTTACAGTGCCACGAGAAAAGAAGGATTAACTCAATTCCTCTATCTGTTTTTAGGCTCATTTGGAAGGAGCTAAACAAGATAGCTTTTGATGGAGAGGATCTTCCATTTGTTGAAATTTGGCTTAAAGTCGTACACTTTTGGTATAGTGGAGACTGCATATGGATGTAAATGACTTGATTAATATGGTCGATGATGTATCTTGTCTTTGAGCTCACTTTTGGTTTTGAGAGTTGTTCTGTACATGGCTTTAATTTTTGGGCTCTAATCTTAGATGGGTTTGCAACCCCTTGGTGTCCTATGGTTGAACTTTTTTTTTTTTTTTTTTTTTTGGTGAAAGTAAGAATATATTGGGGAAGGTGAAATTGTACAAAAATCAGCTTCAAAAACTTGCACTCAAGATGAACAAGCTCATTATGAGTGAAAGGAAGCCGAGGAAAAGGCCAAGCGGCCGCCAAAGAACAACAAGGCACCAATGCAAAGAGCCTAATGCAAAAACACCAAGCAGACACCAACTATCCTATATCACAACATTGTATGTAATCATGTAGTTTCAAGTACAAACACTAACATCTCACATATGATTTTGTGCTAATCAGCATAACCATCATCCATGTAGCATGTTTTTATTGAGCACAAAAACGCTCCATTAACTCACAGTTGCAGTTCCTTTTATGAGTTATCGTGACAAAAGGGTGCCTCTACAACCTAAAGTCAAGATCCAAAAAGTTCAAGAGAAACTCTGGATCCAAAGAGATACCGACACATTCCCAAAACAGAACAATACTATGGATACAAAGACCAGCATACAAAACTTGTTTGAAGTGGTAAAATCCAAGCATTTAGGCAAGTGTATTACAGACATCTAATACAAATCTATTTCACATGTGAGTAAGTTAACCTTTGTCATTTACTAGGACATAACATCTTTAGCATTACTCTGCCAAAAGATGGTGCTTAGTTAAAAAAATGGCAACCTAATTGGAAAAGTTGGTAAAAAATATAAACTAATGAATTCTCACATCTAAGTACACGAACAAATTGTTGTGGACAGAGGCTCTCATAACCAAGGTTAAGCATCACAGATGAGCTCAATGTTGGCTCAATTCACTATCATCTGAGCATGCGCCAGTTATTTTATCTGCTCATTTTCTTCTGATTACTGAGTTTTCATTCTCAATTTTAGCTTGTTGACAGTAATAATAACATAAGAAAGCAGAGTTTCACTTACTACAGCAAGTCCAAGGAGTGGAATTGGTAGTATAAATAAGTCTTAACTTCTCCTAGGCTCAAATAGGGCTATTAGTAAGTAAAAAGAGTTGAATATGATTTATTGATACAAAGATTGACTGCTGCAATTATGAGGATATATATTGAGATCGAAGCAGGCAATAAAGTTTTTTTCCTTTTGAAACAGAGAACATATCTCTATACCTGTTAATTATAACATAAATGCATAAAAATTTCCATACCCATACCTCCATTTACAGTATTCTGAAAGCCCAAACTCAGATCAAGTTCCTATTCAAACCAATGATTATGACCTATAATTTTTATTATTATACGCTTATAGTAGAGATTGCCGACTTGTTAAATCAGAATCAAATCAGATTTTACCTCACCCTTTCCAGCCACTCAATGTTGGTAATCCATATCATTGCATATGATAGGTTCATATAAGAATTCAACATCAGGATATTCTGAAAGATATGGTGTGTCTCAAAATGCGTGAAGCATAACTTACTATAACAAATTCCTACATCTATCTGATCACCATTTAAGACTGTTCTGTGCAATGCTTAAAACTCAATAATTTATCAGAGAGAAAGGCCAAATGCAAAGGTAATAACGTGCACCTGCAGATGATTGAGGACAACCAGCTGAAGTTCTTTTCCAGCACCACAGACAACTTTTGATACACGCTTCATACCCTATCATTGAACAAACTAGCAGACTAAGATTATGAAAACCAACCAAAAAGAACAGAAGTCCTATAGCAACACCGGAACTTAAAAAAACCAAACGTACCACTTCACCCAGAGAATTAATAAGAAACTGGTGGACTGCAGGACTGGTCCTAGCACCACCTAGAAGACTCAAAAATTCCTCCTGAGGAGAAGAGTCAAGACCTAGATAAGCAAACAAGAACAGTTAAATGAAGAACGATGAAAAGCCATCTACTGCTTTGTATTAACAGGACCACTAACCATGATCATTAATAAGGCTTGTTAACAAATCAAACTTCTCATGAAATATGTTCATGGCATCAGCCCACTGCTTGTGCATGACTGATAATGATGTCCGGACGACATGAAGTAAATCGTCAATGTTGGACGCCTGTTGAGCAACTTGATGAAGTTCATTTTTACTGCAGACAGGAAGAGATTGAGAATCTAAGGAGGCATTCAGCAGATAAAGATTCTCAGATATCTGTTCTCATTTCATTTGAGAATGCAAACAGTCCAGAAAATGTGTTTGGTAACACTTCGAAAACAGTTGAAAGGAAAAATATTATTAAAATCAAAATTAGAAACTGAAGACAACTTTTCAGCGTTCACATGCCACGTGCAAACATGGAGATTTGGAATAACTAAGCCTCTTTTCTTATTGCGATGGAACAAGAACAAATTCTGACAATTCTCATCCTTACAACATACACCATTAAACAAGTTTTCTGTGATAAAACATCGAAAACAGTTTCCATAAAAATGAAAACAAAAAATGTTATCGAAAACTTGGCAGGCCTCTAATTGTAGAGAACAAAAATGTTCTGTGAATCATGCAACGATGTTCAAAATTTTGTAAGAGTAACTCCTGCAATTTTGTCCCACCACTTTCAACATCCGAACTACGTTGATTTCTAGAGGTTTCTACGGAAAGATGGTATGATACTTGAAGGTCGGGTGAAAACCTTATCAAGCATGAAAAAAATCATTCAGGCTACGAAGTATGAGGCATCATGTAGTTCAGTTTACGGTGACTCTTGAAAGTCAACTTGGGCATTTAAAATTATCAGAAGGAAAGTTCTTGCAAAGTGTAGATTAAATTACAAGAAAAATGCCTCAAAATTGCTCCATGTTAACCATCAGTTTCGTTTTAAGGTTGACGATAATATCCTGAGTTAATATGAGTTTTACTTTCCATAAAACCAGACAAAATTGATACCTCTGAAACATGTATCAGTGCACATGAACAATTGTAATATAATTATAATACGGAGTCCAATTACTACTGCAACTTAAAAAAAAGAAGAGAGAGAGAGAGAGAGAGAGAGAGAGAGAGAGAGAAGAAGTTTCACCTAAAATATGAATAACACTAAATGCAAGTGCAATTCTACCTCTTTTGGAATATTGAAGTATCAAGCACTAAGTAATGAAAGCCATGCATACTATCTCCAACTGTTTGACACCCTCTTGATTCAACAATGTCTTCAACAAGTTCTCCTGAGCATGCAACCATCAAATGACAAAGATCCTTGGATAAAGCCACCTAATGATAACAATTACATGGCAGTTAGCTTGCTCTGGTGAAACATCCGACATGATATCTGGACTAAACCAATCACAGGAATAAACTTACAGTAGGTACATTTGAAGTTTAGCAAAAATTCTGCATCTTACATCTATAAAATATTATCGAAGCTGTTTTGACATTTTCTGTGTCAGGCTGTTTGACATTTTTATAGAAACATGTTTAGTTACCACTGAGCTTTTACTCAATAGTTTCTCTATCAAATTCCAATAAGGTGTTCATGAGAAGACAATGTATCTGATGACTATAACTTAAATGTCACAAAGTGAATGAAATTCTTTGCTGGTCACCAAAGCATTTTGAGCAAGAAACTATGCACAATTCACAGTAATTTTTTGTTTCATTTAGTCTAGGTTCCTTTGTTTAACTTTAAGTTTAGCTTGATCACCAATTGTTCAAAAAGTGTCTCTTAAGGTTTATTTTGTATTTTTCTTTTCCTAATGCATGGAAAAAACCAAAGAAAAGACAACTTAACATATCGTGAAGTTGCAATATATTGGAAGAATAATTAGGAAGGAAAATAATATTAGTCCCAGCAGAGCAAAAAGGCCTCCTATCATTAACCCATTAGTTGAAGAAACATGGAGACTCTTGAGAGGCAACTGTGTTAGTCAGTGTACCTTCCTCACAGACGCATTCAGAAGTCGGCAAACGGTGTCTCTGTCCTTGGTTGTCGTAGGAATATCACATTCATGAATATTCTGGTGCACATTCCCATGCATTATGGCAATCACACGGCAAGAAGCAATAAGCAACTGATTATCGAACTGAAAATAGCAAACTCAATATAACAAAGCAACTATACAAATAAAGTCGACACAGAGAGTTAAAAAGCTTCCAAACTAAAATAACTAGTGGAGAGTGGAACTGTGCTATTTCTACGAGGTCAACTTAAAGATCAACCAAGCACCATAACATTAAATTTTAGGTCAGGTCGATGATGGAACTAGAAAACAGAGAGAAGCAACAACTTCAGCAAAAAATTTAAACTTCATGGGCAACAGCACAAGTGCAGTATAGGTACGGATTCGAATTTTCTGAAGGCTTTTAAATGCAATTACCTCAACACCAGACTACAGAATATCTACATCACAATGCAACTTGGAAGGCTTTAAATTAGCAGTTCTACATTGTGGTTCCACAAAAACTTAGTATTCCTGCCACTGGCATCTTTTAGATTAGCAGTTCTACATATATATATAAAGACAACCCAGAAGCTCAACAATGAGCTAAATGAGCTACATCAATTTTCATAACAAGTGATTTCCCATCAAACATGTTTAATTTTCCATCTAAAATATCTAACAAAATTACCTGTTCTAGGTAAATGATTTTGGACTTGACTTTAGGTAGTCAACCAAGATAAGAAATTGTGATCAAATCGTCATTGACAATTCACAAACTTGTATATAGATCTGAAAAACCTTTCATTAGGAAACCATACTCCACACTTATAGATCTGGTGAAAGGCAGTGGGCCCTAGGAAGTACATTTGGGAAAGTCCCAACAAGGAATTGTAACTATAAGGACTGGCTCCATGTAACTAAAGAGACAACTGATAGGAACCTGAATGATACTGATTAGGACAATTCTTCAGCATGCATTTCTAGACTAATCAAATGTCTGTTGAGAAGTTCATCATGTTTTCACGTTGAAACACTACTAAACCCAAACATGCACGAAAGTTCAGAGTACCCAAAAGTCTAAATCTTCTAATAGCTGCACACCCACAGAGAGAATTATCTACACACAAGCATACACTTTCATAGAACACTTTCCCCAACCAACAGTCGTATAGGCTCTCTCAATCTCCCTAAAAAAGAGCAGATACTCAAGAGTCTAAAACAACAGCAGAAAGTCTGCACAGCAGGCTTAACCCAGACAGACCCCAAATTCTCCTTTAGGTGCTTCAACTGCAGTATAGACAGAAGGAGCACTCAGGGCAAACAACAAAAGCTTTGGATAATTGTGCTGTATCGAAGTCGGAGGTGTCATCTCTGAAGTGACCAATGGAAGTGAAATCTAGAAGTTTTACAAGAATAACTTCACCTAGTATAGTTGTTTAATTAACCAGCCCATTACTTTCAGGCAATACTTATTTCTGCCATCAGATCCATTTATTAAGAAAGACTGCTCTATGGAAGCGAGAAAGGAAAGTAGTCATGATTGAATCTGATAGACTATACTGCTAAATACTTGATCTGAACAGACAGGAGGCTTACAACATTTCCGATTGGAAAGACACCAAATATACTGAAGCACAAAACCCCATCTTTATCTCCACTGCAAAGGATATTGAAACATTGCTTTGAAGAATTTGAGAGCTCTATAAATGAATCTTGACCATCGTCAATTAAACCAGTTTCTCCAGATACTAGTCCAGGCATGCGAGGAACTCTCGGAGCTGGAGGGAAGAAACGAGTAGTGCGATCTTCAAATGCCAAAGAGTTGCCAGAAGTGTCCTATTAAAAAATGGATAATTATCATTCCAATGGGGAAAAAAACAAGAAGAAGAAGATAAATATAACAAGAGATTAAAGTTAAGGAGTCAACAATCAGCAAATCAACAACTCACAGCTGACACCAAACATAAGTTTTCAAAAAACCTTCCATAGATACATATTGAAGCTGTTGAATAAGATTCTAAGTTTGAAAAAAGAAATATTTTAGTAAACCAGACTAAAATAACTACTTAACTGCAAACAAAGCATTAGATAGAACATGAAAGGTATGAACAATAAAATATTGTCTGTCAAGTGTCAAGATCGAGAAGTAAGATGAACTTTCTTAAGTTGAAAGATGCATACTCTATTCACTTGGGCATCCTCCTCCCAATTGAGACACACCACAGCTGCTGCATGAGACTTCAAGCTTCTTAACAGTTTTCCATTCTGCTTAATATTTATACCGAGTTAGAAATAAATATACCACAGTACATATAACTGCTGCAAGCACTAGCATATAAAAAGCAGCACAGTGCATATCCACGGTTCCATAAAGACGGCTAGATTGGTAAGATAACATTCATATGTAAAAATAAGTTCTTGAGGAGCAAAACATAATCCATGAAGTGGATAATGATTAGTAAATGGGTAGACGTCTTAAAGAAACCTTTTGGCAGCAGCATCAGCCAAGTTCTTAGCAATTGTACCCATGACCAAACAGCTAGCTTAATGACATAACCGGTAATCTATGAACTTTTCCACCCACAAGCATAATTGAGGCACATACAAATTCTGTCATTTAGGAATCACCTGACCTATTACCTTCCTAATATGACTGAACTGGACATATGTCACTTTAAATAATAGAAAGAAACTATTAATTTGATGAAAATGAGCATGTCATGGATGACTGCTTCTATATGCTGTCTTGGTCATGTTTGGATTGGAATGAACCATTCAATCTAATTAGTTAAATGGATATATATAAGATACAAGATATCATCTAAACCAAGGAGTTTGTAACTTTAAGGCTATTCTTTTTAAAAATTATATTACATTGACAAAGATATGCATATTGCATGTATTGTACAAGTTATAAATGCTGTGTCGGTAATGCTTGGATTGGAATGAACCATTCACTTTAATTAGTTAAATGGGTTATTCATCTCTTGTCGTTTGTTGACCTATATAAAAAAGAGGGCATGTTCAAAAAGAGTGTTCTAATGAGATCTGTTAAGCTTTTCACGCTCAGATTGACCTATCTAGCAGTCCACTGTTAATTTGACGTTGGCAGACAGGACTCGTAAACATGGATTGCCATCTCCATTAGCAGCTATATGTTTGTTGAGCAAGCTTGCTGTTTGCAATGCATCATGCAGCTTTTAAGCAATTCAGAATCTTTCGCAAGAGAGATTAGAGGAGAACACATTCTGATGATATGGGATTTTTGCAGGAAGATTCCTAGTTGAGAAGTTGTGAGGGTAACATTAAAGTAATAACATAGAAAACTTACTTCAACATCATGCAGTGAAACTGTACCATCTTCTAGTCCCAAGACAACAACTTTGCCATCAGGACGCCAGCATAATGATGTTATACATTTACCTGGAGTACATTAGAATAATTAAGATAATCCAGTATAACAACATACGATGGAATGTGCAAAGAAAAGTGATTTCATAAACAACAACAACAACCAAAAAAAGGAAAAAAAAAAATAGAAAGAGAGAGGATGAATAATTTGTTCACCATAAATTAATAGACAAAAAGGAAAGACAGAGAACACACAAAAACCGAGAAAATGATAATCAAAATCTGGGAAGTGATGCAAACATCATAACAGTAATAGTATATCCGAAAGGGATATTGGTAGCTTGACATGGATTTCTTTCGGCTAGTAGATCATCTAAAACTAGGGAATCTATGTCTTTTTGGCAGCCTTCAATCCATTATCTCAGTCCAAAAACAAATCTTATTCCTCAACTTTGGAACCTCAAGGTGGAATGGATCAATGAAAGCATACTTCAAGGAAGGATCACGAGTGTACAAGCATCTACAACTTAACATCTCAACAGAAACCTCTCAAGGATTAGGTCAAGAAGCACTCAACAACATGTTTTTCATATCCAGAAGGCAATATGATGCATGAAGCATTCAAATGTTACCTCCTATCTAAATTTTTCAAGTGAGAATAGATTAAAAAAACCACCAAGGCTAGGCATCTAATCCTAAGCTCTTATGAATTCGAATTACCAAAAGATAAAGTCATATAAGAACTTAACATACTTGGATGCAGCTCCCCCTACCCTCCTAGTCTCTTTGCTTTCTCCAACTCCTCCCTCCATGTATACATGTATGCAACATAGCTTGAGATATATCCTATTCACAAGTAAGTTAAATTCCCAACAACAAACTTGATTAATTAAAATGATGTAACGAAATGCCCCTTGTAATCACTAGAAGATAAATTAACTTCAAGTAATGCAAAATGTGCGAAACTTTCTATACTAGACTCTAAATTTTAGCATTACAAAATGTGAAAAACTTTCCAGCCCATACTAAATCTCTCCTTGTAAGGAACGTTCAATCAGTATAAGAAGAGGAAGAGGAGGAGCCAGAGATAATATTATGCTCAATCAGCAGAAGAAATAGGAAGAAGCAGAGCCGGAAGTGATATTACATCGTGAGAGTCACCAACAGAAATTGAAGGAAAACTATATAGCTGCCTGACGACGTTGTGATGCTACTTTGCAGGGGTTAAACCTGCCAACTCCAAGTGGGCATCTAGCATTTCTACATCTAACATAGCTAGTCTATCTAGCACAAACAACATCCCCTCCAATTTGACTTCTTTATCTTCATGAACACTTTGACTGGTGTAGCATGAAAATGGCAACAAGATGGCAGTACAGGAGTCGGGTACCCTTCTGGTTGGTCTAGATGATTGTCACTTATGCTATGGAAATCTTCTAAGGCACCAATATTATCTAGAAGTTTATAGGAATCTGTCACGCCTGTAAATGAAAATCCCTTCATTAAACTAGTATCAGCTTGGGATTCTTTATTTGCAACTTTGTCATATCCACATTTTCCCTCCTATTACCATCATTCACTCTTCATTTTCGTGTAAAACACCAACTCCTTTGTTCGACATCACATCCTCATTCGGACTTTCAAGCACTTCACCTCTATATTGACCAAATCTCCATCAAACCCAATTTGAACTGGATTGGCAATTTAAGTGACTTATTAGGGGAAAAGGCTCGTAGCAAAATTAAGGAAAAGCAAAGGGAAGAATAAGGCCAACGACTCAAAGGGCACACACCAAGCCATTGTTGAAGAAACGAACATGCTGAATAAAAAATAAAAAGAGGAGAACTTTCTCGAGTCAAAGCAATTACCAGGAGAGATTGTCCACAGCCTCTGCCAATTGAAGAGATGAAGCACCACCTTCGAGTCCTCCGTGACCATCGCCAACAAATCCTTCTCCGGATTCCACTCCGCCATCTTCACCTGCCAATCGGAAGAAATCGAGCCAAAACCTCACACAAAACCGAATGGGAAAACAATCGAATCGACCCGCCCATTATCAGGTCGCAAAAGAGGGATGAAACGAGAGCCGAACCTGAGAAGCCAGCGGCTTGTCGAACTGAAGCTGAAAGGGAAGCATGTGCCGCGACCCTTGATCGGTCTCCATAGCTGAAAAAGCTCCGGGAGTAGCCAAAAACGCAGCCAAAGCATCCGGTGGCAAATGCGAACTGAGAGGGAGAGCTAGTGGTGGAGGGTTAGAGCCCGAAAGCCCTAGAAGAAAGCCTGATGGAAGAGAAGAGCGAGTAACCAAGTGCAATGGAGCCTGAGAATTTTGCAGAGAAGATTACGGAAGAGGAAGAACAGGCGGGAGAGAATTTGACTACTGAGGAAGCAGAGTGAATTTGATTACGGGCCGAGCCTTGGGGCCCGGTCCCAATATGGGCTGCGATATTGGCTTAAACCCAAGCCCAATAAACTCTAATTCAGCCCAAAATCCAAACCCAAATTTAACCGACATCCTAACCAAGCCCACTTCCCCGCCATTCTCTCTCTCTACTGCCGTCCCCCGATCTGCCGTCGCCTCTCAATTCCTCCTTCCAAACGAACAGAACACGAGAACCCACCACGGTTGAAGTTCACCGAAAATGTACTTGCTGATCATAGGACAGATTTACACCGCACCGCACGTATTCATGTTGCCCACTTTGGATAACTCGACAGTTGAGATTAAACCGAGCGGGGGTTTGGTTCAGGCATTTCGTCGAACGTTTGAAGCGCACTGGCTAAAAGGAGGCAAACCCGACCACCAACTCGCGCCAGGACTCGCAATGATTGACAGACAGCGACCCCAAACGGCGGCGCACGGACGAAGGGGGCCAGTGCTCGCGTGAACCAGACAAGGACGAAGCCCAGAACGGGGCAAGACAGGGGCACGAACAGAGGAGGCGTCGGCTGAGAGTCCCTACCCGGCTCGGCGACGGTGAATGGAGGGCGAGTTCGATAGACCGGACCACGTCGGGTCGCCTCGCACGCCTCCGAGCCAGGATGCTCGGAAAAACGGCTCGTCCCACGAAAAATGGAAAGAAAAAGAAAAAGAAAGGAACTTGACCTACCGGAGACTTAGCGCGGGGAACGGGAGATGCGAGCTTAAGAGCGCGGTCGGGAGTCGTCGGACGGGTTTCAGGCGTGACCGAACTGCCGGAGGGCTCCTCGCTCTCAAACTCTCTCTCTCTCTCGGTTGCTCTCAGTCTCTCCACCCTTCTCTCTCTCTCCCTCTCTCACTCTATTTCTCTCCGAAAATCCCACCTTCGGCTCGCTCTCCTTCTCTCCGTTTTTGCTCTGCTGTGACTAATTTTACTTTCCTTCCTAATTAGTCTAAAATATATTTCGACTTTATGATATGATAAATTGTCATTTCTTTATTTTTTTTCCCATGCATTAGGAAAGGAAAAATAAAAATAAACCGTATTTGTGATCACATTAAAGTTATACAAAAGAACTTAGACTACACGAAGCAAAAAATTACTTGACCCGTTTGATGTTTCTGGCCTATTTCGGTATTCAGTTCCTCATGCTTAAGTTATTTTAGATTGCACGCTCTATGGGCTTCACGCATTGGTGTGCCACCTTAATGGGATTGGAAAGTGGAAGGAATGGCTAAGACTATATTGGAATGCTTTTAATGGGGATGATTGAAATTAGGGTTAGTTATCAGTGCAGTCTTCCGGTTAGAAGGATAAGGGCTTTTATTAATCAACTATCTTTCATATTCTATTTAGATTATTTAATTAGAAACAATAGAGTATATATATTTATTAAAGGCTTGTTTGATAATAATCCCGGGAATAAATTTTTTGCTCTATTTTTTTGTTCCCGAGAACAAAATTTTTTTTTTTTTGTTTCCGGGAATAAATTTGGAATAGAATCAAGAAACAGAAAAAAAAAATTGCTTCTTGTTCTCATGAACAATTCCTAAAATCAACCTAATCTTTTTTTTTTTATTCTTCTCTTTCCTTTTTTTCTTCTTCCTTTTGGTCGTTCGCCGGCTTTGGCCATGGCCAACAATGGCCGATGATTGGCCGACAAGGATCGGCGACCTCGCCGAAGCATTACCGGATGACAAGGCTCAGCCTTGCAAAGCTAGGGCAAGCCCAACCTCACACCATTGGGGCGAGGACGAGCCTCACAGTGGCCAGGCAAGCCTCCAGCGAGCTCGCCGACCCTTACCCTGGCTTGGCGATGCTTCGGTTGTCACGCCCCGATCCTCGAGCACGTCCACATCCTTCTATTTGGTCGATTTTATAATGCGATATCCCAGGACAATGTATCGCCGACCCTTTCATTTATTAGCACATGCGGAAGCAGTTAAAATCCCCAGACAATAAAACGATGGGATAGAAAAGCAGGGCCATATTTTTCATATTGAAATTTATAACCACACTTTTATACAAAACACAAACCATAACACTTCACAACTTTTTATTCTAAACTCTATTCACATCAAAATTGAGATATCAAAGAAGATAACATCTCAATCCACCTGGGCCGTCCTCAAGGCCCTTCTTAGGATTATTTTCTTCTTCAAAAAAATCCTTTTCTTCATATCTCACCTCTGAGTTCTCCTTCTCGGATTCCTCCTCCTCAGCTCTTCAGCGGGGTCCTGAAATGGTTTCCCCAAACTGGGATGAGACTACGTCTCAGTGAGTTCTACCCCAATAAGCCCGATTAGAAAACTATTATACTAAACGCTGCCTAAACACGCATAGGGCAGAGGACTTACCTTAGCCTCTGATCCTACCTGCAAGTCAGTACAATTCACAATAAACAGTCATTCGCTTCCAACAAATCGAACTAGTCGATTACATGTCATACAATTCAATATCCCCACTGTGGGATATTTAAAAGCTAGGCCACGTGTATTCTCCAGGACGACCTTCCAAGTCTCCGAGTTCACGTGCCTCGAACCTTGGGCCCACGTGCATTCTCTCAGGCGACATTTTCGCCAAAGTGATGCATCAAGTCACCGAGACCACATGCCCTTTTAGATGCCTGTACTTAGTCACAGAGCTCCATCAATGCTCTCGGGCGACGATTCGCCAAGGTGACATACAGTGAACACTTTACTATGCTCTCGGGCATCTTTTTCGCCATGGTGATACACTGATCACAGAGCCAACATAAACGATTCAATATGCTCTCGGGCGTCTTTTTCGCCGTGGTGATACACTGATCACAGAGCCAACATAAACAATTCAATATGCTCTCGGGCGTCTTTTTCGCCGTGGTGATACACTGATCACAGAGCCAACATCCACAATTCAATATGCTCTCGGGCGTCTTTTTCGCCGTGGTGATACACTGATCACAAAGCCAACATAAACAATTTAATATAATCAACCACTAAACTCACGTGCATTTTCCAGGTGATATTCCAATACCCAACGATTTCTCAATCAATTAATTAAATCAACTCAACAAAGCATTATCAATGCTAGATAACATACTTGGCCAATTCAATCTCAATCAATTCCAATCAAATTAGGGTAAACCCTAAAATATCTCAATTTATTCAATTCCATACAACGTGGAGCTCAAATAAATAAACGGGCTGGGCCACGACGATCAGCAGGAGATTTCGGTCGTCGGCCATCAAAATCTTAATTTCCGAAAAATAAATAATTAATTATTAATTTCGAAAATTAATTAATTACTATTAAAAAATTCAATTTAGCTCAAAATAAAGCCCGATTAAATAAACAGACTTCACCACGCTCATCAGCATAATTTTCCGGTTCCAGATCATCTCAGTTGAATTTTCGGAAAATAATTAATTAATTAATTAATTTCGAATATTAAATAATTAATATTAAAAAATCCCATTTAGCTCAAATTAAAGCCCGATTAAATAAACGGACTTCACCACAGTCATCAGCACAATATTCCGGTTCCGAACCGTCTCCCTTGAATTTTCGGAAAATAAATAATTATTAAATTTAATTTCAAAAATTAATATTTAAATACTAAAAATATCCACTTAGGGCCGAAAAGCCTAATTGGAGCCCACTAAGGGTCAGGAAAATTCCCGAAGCACTTCCAATAATTAGTAAACCACGTCTACTTGCTAATTACACAATCAATTATCTAAATCACATCACAATTGACTAATTTATTCTAATCTAACAAACCTAAACATAATTAATTAAATCTAAACCAGCTTAAAGCATAATTAGCCACTAATCATAGATTAGTGAGATTACTCACCAAATCGCGCGCAAATCGGATCAATCCGACGGCGGCGACGCGAGGAACGATTGTTCCCAAAGCACGGCTCGGGTTCGGGGCTGGGAAACGGTCCAAAAGCGGGCCCGAAGGTGCTGAAACCCACTTCGTGGGTCTTGCTGGTCGCGGCTGAACGGAGCAGCTCCGGCGGCTAGGGCGGCGGGGGAAGGCCGACGGAGGGCGAGGGGGTCACCGGGGGTGGTCCGGCGGCGTTGGCGGTGGCCGGAGGTGGCCGGAGATGGGCTGGTCGGTGCAGAACAGTAGCTGGGTCGGCTGGATCGCGCGGAGGGAGGAGTGGCAGCGAGCGACGGACGGCGGGACGGCGACGGGCGCGCGGGCGCGGCACGGCGGTGCGGCGGTGTGGCGAGCGAGACGAGCGGCGAGCTGCTGTCCTTCCTCCGTTTCTGGTTTCCGCAAAGAAGAAGAAGGAAGAAAAGAGGGGTTTGGTCGCGTGGGGAAGAAAGAAGAAAGAGGAGAGAGAGAAGAGAGGGATAAGGGTTGACCGGTCAAGAGAAAAAGAAAGAGAGAGAGAGTAGGCGGTGGGGGATCGCACGAGGGCGAGGGAAGAGGAGAGAGGAGAGAGAAAGAAAAGAGAGAAAAAGAAAGAAAAGAAAGAAAAGAAAAGGGAGGGAGAGAGAGGAAAAAGAAAAGGAAATGCATAATTCCTTATTTCAATTTTCCTTTTCTCTTTTCCTTTTCCTTCCTCTATTCTTTTGGGCTTCAATTTTTCTTCCGATAATTTCTTTATTGAAATTTCGGACTCGTCAATAAATTGATGAGCGATGAGACAGGATCCTAAAAATAAGAATTATGACGCGTTTAAAATTCGATTCCCGAAATCGAGTTCAATTTTGTGGTTAAAAATCGATCAGACGTGATTTTAGCTCAATCCAACTAATTAGGTAGCTTTTAGGGATTTTACAGCTGATACATCCCTTAATGGCTTTACCCAATAGGTTAGTTAACTCGTGAGTGATCAGCTCAGAGAAAAAGGCCATAGGCACGCCGACGAAATGCCCATTTCACTTTTTCGAAACGGGGTCAAATTTCAGGACGTCACATCGACGAGCTCGCCAGACCTCGCCCAGCCAATCGCTGGCCATGACGCTAGCCATCGTTGTGGCCAGCGACTGGCCACAAAAAAAAGGAGGAAGAAGAAGAGAAAAGGAAAAAGAAAAAAGAAAAAATATAACAAAAGTATTACAAAAATTTAAGAATCCTACCAAATACATTTTTATCCCGAGAATAAAAATTTTGTACAATTACCAAATGCGTTCTTTTGCTCGGAAATTGTTCCCAAAAATAGAATCAGAAAATATCATTTCTGATCAAAAATTACTTTCGAGAATAGAATTGTTACCAAACGTGTCCTAAGAATGTTTTCCAAAAATAACTATGTAACTTGTTCTCCTTAAACTAAAGCACCAGTTAAAACAACAATTTGTATGCCCTTGCGGGACTCATATAAATGATAGTTTTCCACTACTCATGTATCACATTGATCTTAGACAATAATGTGATGAAAATTGTCTTTCCTAGAAAATCAAGCTATAGATAGATGTTTATTTATTTGTATAAGTTGGGCATGCTTATCATCATTTTCTAAAATTTATTGCATGCTATAAATGAGTTTGTAATTGTCCATAGTTTCTTACTCAAAATGCTTCAATCGGCCTCGCCAGATTTGGTGAGGGCTGACACTTGCCCTTGCCGACCATGGCTATGGTCGGTGGCTAGCAATGGTTATCAACGAATAGAAAAGGGAAAGGAAAAAAAAAAGAAAAAGAAATCAAAAAATTCAAAAAATTTATTAAAATATTATTAAAATTATCCACCTCAGCATCGATCAGCCGGCCGATATCCATCTTTGCAATTTCTAGTTTAAATTGGCCTGATGAATTGAATTGGTACTAATGTGAGAAGGTTTAGGACTAAATTTGTCCAATTTTAAAGAATTAAAACTGAATTGGTACCAATATAATATGTTTAGGACTTTCTCGACACTTTTCCTCTTGACAAGTGGTAGCAAAGATAGACAGTCAAGGATTGACTAAACTTTGCTCAAATCTTTGTCCATATGCCAGGTCGAGGTGAGTGATGACGTGATCGAGAAGATTTTGATGGGAGGCCTTGTTCTTGAGTACTTACATTTAATTGAGAAACTTGAAAGAGCATGAGATTGATAGATGTTGGCCACTTGAAGCTAACGATCCACTATTAAAGATTCTCGCTCCTCATTTTGTTGTCATTGCAAGTAACACAATGTTTTCCGCAATAAGAAGGTTAGAATAGTTGAAGCCTTGCGGTGATTCTTATTCTTAGTCGAAATAGCAACACTCTCATAAAAACTAAAAACTGAAGAGGATTACAATGAAGGTCAGGAGAATGAGTGCTGCAACTGTCATCACCAAGAGAGGCCAGTCAAAACAAGCACCATTTGAATTTTTTTTACCAAAATGAAAGTTATATTCTAACTTTGTGATGAACTTTGAAGAAACTTGAAGCTAACTTTACCTGAGCATCTTCAAAAGCTAGAGTATATCTTTCAAAAAGAGGATCGCTACCGATATCAAACTTTTCAAATTTAGCAAATTGAGCAAACTTCACAAAATTGAGTCGGAACAACCGAGTCAATTGCCCATTAGCTTGCAAACAAATGCTAGCCGGGGGTTGAACCTGAGAAACCATCGGTTTATTGAACTAAAGCCGAAATGGAAGCATGCTGCAGTCCTTCATCAACTTCCATAACTAAAAAGCTTTGCAAGCACCTAAAAAACGCAATGCTAGGGCTGGAACAAATCACGAGGAGTGTACAGAAGCATCGATGGAAAATGCAAGCTAAAAGAGAGCTTGTGAAGGATAGAGCTCGAAAGATTAAGAGGAAGCCTCCAGGCAAGTGAGGCGAGGATAGAGCTGAAGAGCGAGATAAAGAATGGAAAAGTGAGAGAGAGTAAGAAAGTCCACTGGAGTTCGAAATCATGCGGAGAAAATTGCAGAAAAGGAATGGGCAGGAGAGAATAAGAGATAGAAACAAGATTACAGGAGTGAAGGCAGACTCATTTGATTGATGGGTTGGCCGAGCTAGATCGAATCGTGCCATATCCTGAATGGAACTTGTTGCCTAGGCTCATTCATCATAAATGTGATTTTGGAATGGGTTGGATTACCAGAGTGTTTGGTTTAGTTATAACCATAGTAGCCACCTTTTTCATACATTTGTTATCAAATTGAGCTCTCGTTATCAAATTGATTAAAATCATAATAGATTTGGAAACCACATCAACAAATTTCATTAAATTTGAATTAATGAAAGACAATATTGAACTTTTTTATATATCTTAGGGATTAGATTGAACATTAAATTAATGAAAAGTTTATGGATGACATTACACGTTTTGGCTAAAGTTCATAGGCTGTGTCTTTTTTTCCTTTTGTTAGAGTGGAATCTTTGTTACAAAGCTAAACCAACATCAATCAAACTTCAATATCCCAATAGAAGCACAATCTCAAATGCACATCAATTGGGCTCTAGTGACCTTGTTTTTCAACACTAGAAACTTTTCTACTTCGGTGCCAACAACGATGTTATTGGGGAGAATTGGGTAATGATTCAATAAGGACTAACTCAATCCATGATCAATTTCTTCCCAAAACTAAATTTACCAAAATGGAATTAACCTTAGCAATAAACAGCAGTGTTTTCCAACAATAAATATCAAAATAAGTAAATATAATGCTGAAATGTTAAAGAAACAAGACAACAATAATACCAAGATTTTTGCATTGAAAACTCAATGCGGGAAAAAAAATCATGAATTGCTCAAAAACTTTCACTAATCATACTAATCACCAGTAACATCAACATTGCAATAGTATTTCATCATTATGGAGATGGATAAATAAAGATAGAGCAAGAAACCTTAATCGCAATTAGAAAAAACAAGAGAGAATCTAGGGAAGATTTTCAATGAGCAAAACTGATCAACTAGTAGTCTTGATTTAACGACCAACAAATCGAAAATTGAGCTAATTTTGACAACGTTGGCCTTCGATCCAGGACTTGGAACTTGCTTTCCCTTTTTTCTTCTCGTGTGTTCTTTCTGGGGCCGCTCTCTCTCTCTGTCTTTCCCTTTTCCTTTTTCTCGTGTTCTTCTTGGGAAACTCTCTCTCTCTCTCTCTCTCTCTCTCTCTCTCTCTCTCTTCCTCCCTCCTCTCTACACTCTTCACTCCACGAACGGCTCCTCTCTTTGTTTTTTGTTTTGACTTTTTGGCCTTTTTCTTTATCTTTCATGTTATGTTAGCTGAGCCACACTAACGCCGACCCAGCCA
The DNA here is from genome assembly GCA_019915185.1 of Eucalyptus camaldulensis. Lineage (NCBI taxonomy): Eukaryota > Viridiplantae > Streptophyta > Magnoliopsida > Myrtales > Myrtaceae > Eucalyptus > Eucalyptus camaldulensis. Next base: position 8,625,894 of record JAHSVA010000013.1, on the reverse strand, counting down.
ACAATCCTCCACCAATAGGAATAAGATCTCAATCTTGCAAAACTTTGATTCCAAGACCTTTGACCCGACAGGCTTCCCATAGGTAGAATCTCTAAGTACTTTATCAACCCAACAAACTTTGGAAGGCAAGCATCGAATTGCTTCCACTTTAACATGAAGATTTTAACATGAAGATCAAAACCCGAATCACAAAGAACTCTCTTTGAATAATGACCCCAATAGACTTGCAAACAGCTGTCAAGTATGATACCAACTTAAAATACAACCGTCTAATTCGAAGGCCATTATATCAAACAAGTTGGCTAGACTTTCAGTATTTTGGAAACCTGTTAAGTTAATGGACAGTTTCAGCTCTGCAAAGCTTCGATATAAAATAATTAGGGAAATGTGGCATGATACTATGCAAGCATCCTTTGCCATTCCAAGGATGCATTGTCAGAGTTTGGAGAAGTTCAAGAAACATGGAGCCCCCAATCCTTCGATGATCTCGGAAGTCTTCCATAAACCCATATTAAAGCCGTTGGACTTTGAAATAAGATTTCAACTTTGAAACTTAACTGCAAACAAAAAATTAGAAATAACATGTAAGATATGAAGAATAAAATATTGTTCATTAAGAATCGAGATCAAGAAGTCATATATAAGCAAATCCAGAGTCATCCTATAGAGCCACACAAAGAAATGAATAGCACGAAAAAGTAGTTCTGCTCTGCACATGTGGATATCTAGATCATATATGTAGTTTCAGATCAAAGGTATATACCCCATACAAGGACAGTGAATTGCAAATGTATCCGATGAATGTTGAAACTGACATAAGAGGGAATAGTGATAATAAATTCTTACAAAGTTTCTATTTCAAAATAGAAGAGAAAGGCATCTGGGCAGCTTCCTTCAAAGTGTGATGATCAAATTAGGTTTTAATCAAGAAAGGTGAGATCCGTATTTCTATACACAAGGGTAACAAGCTAAACAGAGAGCCCAGTCCGATAAGATCACTCAACTAAAGCTTCCATGTACATCGTCAAGTGATCAAACTTGAGATCAAATACCAAAAAATAGACTATTAGATGGAGGGTAATTGAAAAATCATTGTTGAGGATAACCTCCAGAAGACAACCCCAAATCCCCAATGGTGTCCTTCTCTTTCTCTCATTATAGTCTCAAGGTTCTGATCACTCGGGCAAAGAAATGAAAAATATAGGTACAAATTTATGGTAATAGGCATTTGGATAGAAATATCTACATACGAACCCTATTAACAATAAATTCTAAACTAACCATTCAAGAAATGGCTATTTCAGCTCAAATAATTGCAGAGTTGGCTAAACCTAAAAGCAAAAGCTTTTTATTAAATGATTGCAATGCTTATAGAAACCAATTTTGAGCCCAGATAATCATACTTAAACTCCTGTTATGCATATGAAGAGATCCAGAATTTCACGTTTGGTACAAATATCAGCAATGAGGACAAGACTTGAAGGGGGGAAGAAGCAATCACTGCAAACAACAGAAACCAGTAGTGATTTATCCCATAGTTCATATTTTTCCCACTGAGGCAGCATTTGTAAGAACATTTATGAATGGAAAAAGTAGATATAGCATTAATATGAAGAATCTACAATGAAAGAGCAATAAACAACACATTCAAGTAAGAACTTTTATGAGCAAACAGGATTCTATCACATTTCAGTTTTCTAACTCATTTGCTGATACCTATGTTCCATCTGTTGAAATTCCTTTGCAAGTGTCCTTCACAATTATTCGATGTCCCCAAATCGTCCAAACTGCAGTAGTTCTCTAACTCTCTGCATTGTTTCTCTGATGCAATACTGAGGTTAAGACATCTTACTAACTGAACAAGATATATCAAGGTAGAAAATATGAAAGCTATTGGATGGTGAAATAAGATTCTTAGTTTGAAACTTAAGTGCAAATAAAGCATTAGAAAAAACATGTAAGATATGAAGAATGAAATATTGTCTATTAAGAATCGAGATCAAGAAGTCATATCAACCTTTAAGTTGAAAGATGCATAATTGTTCACTTGGGCATCTTCTTCCCGGTTGAGACACAGCACAACTGCTGCATGGGACTTCAAGCCTAGTAATAGTTTTTCATTCTGCTCAATATTTATATCATGTTAGAAACTATTGTACCACAGCATGTATAAGTGCTGCAAGCACTAGCATATAAAAAGCAGCACACCACATATCCATAGTTAAGTAAAGAAAGCTAGATTGGTAAGATAACATTCATTATGTATTATGTAAAAACAAACCCTCTTCCAAGCAAAACATAGTCCATGAATCAGATGATGGTTAATAAATTTGTGGAAGTCTCAAAGAAAGAAATGTAGTAGTATCAACCAATTCGTAGCCATCGTACTCATGACTAAACAGCTATAGCTTAATGACATAACCAGTTATTTATGAACTTTTCCACCCACAACCATGATTAAAGCACATATAAATTCCATCATTCAAGAGTCACCTAAACCATAACCTTTTTAATTTGACTGAACGTATTTGAGTTTCAACATTCAAAATAAACTATTAATTTGATGAAAATGACCATGTCACATATGACTGTTTCTATTAACACCATCGACTGAGAGTGTAGATCCTCACAATGAGCTCCACCTCTGCAAATGCTATGCTGAAAGTTGTCATCGACATTTGAAGCATTTTCAATCATCAATGACAACATCAGCAGCAAGGTGACCATTTCCAATCCTACGGGAGAATGCAATTAACCACATCAATTAGATTCAAGTCCTAAAATGTACATATATATTGAATCTATTATTAATGTATAACATGTGAAAAAAACAATTCATTTAGGCTATATATCTCTTCTAGTTTGCTCATCTGTTTAACAAATGGCCATGTTCAATGATTTAATAGGATTTGTTAAGCTTATCCTGCTCAGATTTTCCTATCTAACAGTCCATATTTACTTGACATTGGCAAACATGACCAGTAAACATGGATTGCCATCTCTCTTAGCAGCTAAATGTTCATTCAGCAAGCTTGCTATTTGCATTGAATCATTCAGCTTTTGAGCAATTCAAAATATTCCTCATGAGAGATCAAAGAAGAACACATTTTGATGATAAAGGATTCTTGCAGAAGGAAGTTCTTGTTGAGAAGTAATGAGGGTAACATTCAGTAATAGCACAGAAAACTTACTTCTACATCATGCAGTGAAACTGTACCATCTTCAAGTCCCAAGACAACAACCTTGATAGCAGGACCTCAGCATGATGATGTTATATGTTTACCTGGAGTAGATTAGAATAATGAAGAAGCCAATATTGACGATACACAATGAATGTGCAAAGAAAAGTGGGTTCATTAAAAAAAAAAAAACAGAAAAACAACAGAGAGAGAGAGAGAGAGAGAGAGAGAGAGAGAGAGAGAGAGAGAGAGCAATGAATAATCTCTTCACAATAAAATTATAGAAGAAAATGGAAGATAGAGAACGCACAGTAAACAGGAAATGTTGGTCAAAATTTGTTAAGTAAATTAAAGTGTCATAACAGTACAAGATAACTGAGAGGGATATCGGTCACTTGATATGGGGATTTCTTTGGGCTAGGTCATCTACAGGAATCTATAATTTTTTGGCAGCCTCCTATCCATTATCTCAATCCAAAAACGAATCGTGTTGTCCGCTTTGAAACCTCGAGGTAGAGTGGATCCATGAAAGCTTACTTCAGGTGAGGATCACAAGGGTACAAGTATCTACAATTGAGGACCTCAACAAAAAGCATTCAAGGGTTGGCTCGAGTAGGATAGTGCACTCAACACCATGTTCATCAAATCCAGAAGACAATATGAAGCGTTAGATGTTTCAGAGGAGAAAAAAAAGCCTCCTCTCAAAATTTTTCCATTGAGAATAGATGGCAAGAATTGCCAAGGATAGGCATCTAATCCTAAGCTCTTACGAATTTGAATTACCTAGAGCTAAAGTCATATAAGAACTGAAGATACTTGGATGCAGCAACCTCTACACTCCTAGTCTCTACACCTTCTTCGATTCCTTACTCCATCCCTCTCGACCAAATTGTCATACAAGTATGTAGCATAGCCTGAGGTATCCTCTTAACAAGTTAAACTCCCACCAGTGAATTGAATTAATCTAAATGATGCGACAAAATGCCCCTCTCTAATCAGAAGAAGATAAATTTACTTCAAGTAGTACAAAATGTAAGAAACTTTACAGCCTATACTCTACAATCTAGTATACATTGAATATCTCCTTGTAAGGAACGCTCAATCATTAAAAAAGAGGAAGAAGAGGAGCTAGAAGAAGCGTTACATTTTGAGAAACAAAATTAGAAATCTACAGAAAACTATATAGATGCTTGACAGCATTGGGATGGTATTCTACAGGGCCTAAACCTACCAACTCCATGTGGGCATTAAGCATTTCTGCATCCGACATACCTAGTCTATCTAGCATAAATGACATCCCCATCTCCCCCTCCCAAATTCAAGTTATTTATTTTAATGGACACTTTAACTGGTGTACCCAGAAGGATGACAACATGCAAACACCATATACCATTCCAAGGATGCATTGCTAGAGTTTAAAGAAGTCCAGCAAACATCAAGCTCCTCATCCTTTGATGATTTTGTTTCCTTTTATAAGTGCCTTGCGAAAGCTCTCTTGAATATTACAGCACTTACATCAACTAGTGGCATGATAACCGAATCCTGCCAGTGAGTTAGATGAAATCAATCCAGCAATGAACATCAAATGAACTACTAACAGTACGAAGAAATTTACAAGTCTCTATTTGTCAAACTCGATATTCTTGTTGAACTCTTTGGATCCAACTAATGGGGTAGCTAACATCATTGACCATAGAAGCTTTGACCAAATTAGCAAAGTGAATTCAACTCAAGTTGCTTGCTTTTGCGGGACATAGTACAATTTGCCATCATTGACCATAGAAGCTTTGACATGAACAGGAGTCGACAGAAAAGCATGATATGCTACTTTTTCCCTTTTGCCATCAATGTCTTAAATAGTGAATTGACATGATTGGAATAGAACTCTAGATATCATGAGTAATAAATCAATATGCAAGCTCCGGATCGATGAGTTACCTTCAACTGGTACAAATCCCAGTTATTTGCACACGTGGTTCCTGCAATATGCACAAATGGAAGGTCACTAGCCTGCAGGATTGTCATCTCGGCATCTCCCAAGTTTTCACCTGTGTCATTCATCTTATTTAACATCATTATAATTTGATGTTCTTGCTTCCAACAGAACATATTAGCCATACTTGCAAATTTAGGCCACAAAATATGATATACAAAGCTTTTACCTCAGATAGAGTCTAATCCACACAACAGTGACCAAGAGGGATGCACAACAAGATCCTTCCAAAGATCTTCCCTTCTTCACATTGCTTGAATCATTCATAAGTCCACTCACTACTGCTATGCGATTTGTTACATCTAAAAAAGACTCCTCATGTATTTGGAAGGAAATATAATCTGAAGCAAATTCAAAGTCATCCTGCAATACCATAGAGTAATGATTAGCATGAAAAAAGCAGTTGGACTCCGCACATGTGGATCTCTGGATAATATTTGTAGTTTTAGATTAAAGGTATATACTCCATAAAAGGACAGTGAATTGGGAATATATTTGGTGGATGCTAAAACTAACATAAGAGGGAATTGTAGCAATAAATTCTTACAAAGAATATTTTTCAAAATAGAAGAGAAAGGCATATGGGCAGCTTCCTTGAAAATGTGATTATCAAATTAGTTTCAAATCAGGAAACATGAGATACAGTATTTCCATACACAAGGATCATAAGTTAAACACAGAGCCCAATCCAATAAAATCGCCCAACTAAAGCTTCCATGTATATTGTTAAGTAATCAAACATCAAATACGAAAAACTAGAATATTAGACAAAGGGTAAGTGAAAAACCATTGTTGAGGACAACCTCCAGAAGACAACCCCCAACCCCCAAGGGTTTCCTTTTCTTTCTCTCCTTCTCCATTATAGTCTCAAGGTTCTGGCCACTAAGACAAGGAAATGAAAAATATAGGACAACTTTATGGTAATAGGCATATGGATAGAAATATCGACAAACCCATTAACAGAAGTCCTGAATTAGCCAAACGAGAAATGAATATTTCAGTTCAAAAAATTGATGAGTCGGGTAAAACCAAAAGCACAAACTTTTAATTAAAGGATTGCAATATTTACATAAAACCAAACTCAAACTCCTGTTACACACACAGAGATCTAGAATTTCACATTTGGTGCACATATCAGCAATGAGGACTAGATTTGAAGGGGGGAAAAGCTGCTCAATAGGGAGTTCGTGGCAAAACAAGTTTTCCTCAGAAATCGACTTGGAAAGTGAGAATTCCAATTAGAGTTTCTCTTTTTGCTTGGGAAGCAACCTGGGAACAACTCCTTACTTTATAAATGAGACAAAATACTGGTTAATAGGTGTTTCCTCATCAAAAGGAGGCAGAGTCCGTACGGCATCCCCTCCTTCATTGTTCTTGGAAAGAATGGTTTGGACAGTTTCCTATGCTTGTGCCATGTTATCTTGGGTTATCAGAGGTTTTATTGAGCAAGAACTTTGGGCATGGCAGGGCATTCGTTTACAGCACAACAAGTGGGATTAACTCAATTCCCCTGTTTCTTTTGGCTGATTTGGAAGGCGTGGAGCAAGAGAGCTTCTGATGGAGAGAAATCATCCGTTTTCTTTTATTGAAATTTGGCTTAAAGTCACATGCTTTTGGTATAGAGCAGACTTGCGTATGGATGTAAATGCCCTGGTTGATTAGTCAATGATTGACCTGGTATTTGAGCTCCCTTTTGGCTTTGGGAGTTGTTTTGTATATGGCTTTAATTTTTTTGGGCTCCTTCGGTATATGGGTTGCACCCCATAGGTGCCCTACAGGTGAACTATATAATCTATAAAAAGAAACTTCACACTTTTTTGAGGATTTTAAGTTATTCCAATTGCCCTTTATTCCAACACATGTTATCTCATCCTATAATTTAAAGTACCGACATCAACATCTCACTTTTTTGCGAGTAACGTCACCATGACAAAAGGGTGCCGCTAAGTCAAGATCGAAAAAGTTCAAAAGAAATGTTGGATCCAAAGAGCTACCACCACACTACCAGAAAAGGAGCAATACTAGGGACTAAGAGTAGTATACAAAACTGATTTGAAGAGGAAAAATGTGAGTATAATGCGTCAGTAGGTCTCAAACACCTAATATGAATCTATCTGGCATGCAACTTAGTAAAACCAATTTCAATACTAGGAGTTGACATCCTCAGCATTGGTCTGCCAAAAAAGAGGTGGTATATCAAATATCATGATCTAAAGATAAAAATAATAATACAAAATAATCAATTCTCACATCTAAGTACTAAACAAATGATTAAGAACAGAGGCTCTCATAACCATGGTTAAGCATCACAGATTAGATCCATGTAAGGCTCGATTCACTGTCATCCGAGCACCCACCAGTTAGTTTTCTGCTCATTTTCTTTGAAGATCTGAGTTTTCATTCTCATCCTTAGCTTGTTGACCATAAACATAACACAGAAAAGAAGAGTTTCACTAACTACACTGAGTTCAATGGGTGGAATTTGGCAATATAAATAAGTCTAACTTCCCCCAGGCTCTAATAGTAATACCGATGGGTACAAAGCTTTGAATATGATTATTTGAACAACAATTGACTCTCGCAATTGTCACGGCACATATGCTAAGATTGAAGTGGGCAATAAACTCTTTCCTTTTAAATTGAGAACATATCTCTACACGTGCTAATTATAATGTGAATGTATAAACATTCTATATCCAAATCTCCATGTACAATACACTCAAAGCTCAAACTTAGATCAAGTTCAAGTTCAAAACAATGATTAATGACCTAAAATTTCCATTATATGCTTATAGGAGATATTGCCAACTTATTGAATCAGTCTCAAATCAGATTTTACTTGATCCTTTCCAGTCACTTAATATTAATAATTCATATCATTGCATACAATATGATTGTATGAAGAATCAACATCAGGATGTTCTGAAAAATATGGCTTGTCTCAAGATGTGCAGAAGAATAATTTCCTGTAGCAAATTCCTATCTCTATCCGATCACCTCCAAGACTGTTCACTGAGATGCATGAAGGAAAAAGGCCAGATGCAAAGATAATAACACACACCCGCAGATGATTGAGGATAACCAGCAGAAGTTCTTTTCCAGCACCACAAACAACTTGTGATACACACTTCATACCCCATCACTGGACAAACTAGCAGACTGAGATTATAAAAACCAACCAAAAAAGCCAAGGTCCTATAGCAGCACCAGAGCTTAAAAAATTAGCCATACCACTTCATCCAGAGAATTAACACGAAACTGATAGATTGGAAAATTCCTCCTAAGGGAAAGAGTCAAGACCTAAATAAGCAAACAAAAATAGTTAAATGAAGAAAAATGAAATGTCATCTACCGCTCTGAATTAACAGTATCACTTGCCATGGTCACTAACAAGGTTTGACAGCAAATCAAACTTCCTCATGAAATATGTTAATGGCGTCAACCCACTGCTTATGCATTACATATAATGATGCCTGGATGACATGAAATATTCTTCAATGTTCAAAGCTTGTTAAGCAACTTGATGAAGTCCATTTTTTTCTGCAGACAGAAAGAGATTGGTAATCTAAGGAGGCATTTGGCTGATAAAGATTCTCAAAAGTCTGTTCTGATTTCAATTTGAGAATTAAAACAGACCAGAAAATGCGTTTGGTAACACTCCGAAAGCAGTCGACGAATAAAAGGAAAACTATTCTCATAATCAAAATCACAAACTGAAGATGACTTCTGTATTCCCATTCCAAGTGCAAACATGGAGATTTGGAATAAATGAGCCTGTTTTTGGAATGTGATGTAACCCGAGCATATTCTCACAATTTTCATCCCTAATGACATTATTTTCACTAAACAAATATTTTGTCAACAAAACATGAAAAACAGTTTCTACAAAAATGGAAACTAAAGCTGTTTTCTAAAACTATGCAGGCCTTAAGCAGTCGAGAACAAAAATGATGCGTGACTCATGCAACAATGTTTAAAATTTTGCAACAAATTTGCCTCACAACTTTCGACATCTGAACTACATAGATTTTTAGGGACTTTTTACTGAAAGATAGACGATACTTACAGGTTAAGTAGAAATCTGAAGCATGAACAAGATAATTTAGGCTTCCAAGTATGAGGCATCATGTTGTTCAGCTGATGGCAACTCTTGAAAGTCTACTCGAGCATTAAAAATTATTAGCAGGGAAGTTCTTCCATAATGTAAAGTTTAAAGTTATTTCTAAGAAAACTGCCTCAAAATTGCTCTGCCTTAACTATCCATTTCTTTTAAAGGACGATGATAATATCCTGAGTTACTTTGCGTTTTACTTTCCTTATGACCAAACAAAATTAGATACCGCCGAAACAAATATCAGTGCACCTAAACAACCATAATACAATCGTAATATCAAGTACAATCACCACCACATAAACTAGAACAGAATCTAGATTTCCACTCGGAACCGTCATTCACACTAGGTTTTTTCTGTAAAATGCCAACTCCTCAGTTCAAAATCATGTTCTCGATTAAGACATTCAAGTACTTCACACACTAAATAGAAAAAAGAGAGAGCTTTCTCAATTTGAAGCAATTACAAGGAGAGACTGTCCCCAGCAATAGAGGTCCACCCACAGTAGACATTCATTCTGAATCTGAGATTTCATCTTCATCCTCGTCCAAGTACGTAGACCAGGGCCAGCTTTCTTGCAGCCAAAACACAAGCCACACCTCTGCTTGCTGTAGCCAAAAATAAATAACTCAACTTGATTTCACTCCAATGTTCCTGTAATATGGCCATAACTAATGTGATGTTTTGATACCTCTGTTGGGTAAAAGTAATAAGTACAATACTTGCATCACGCTAAAACATAGATGGAAACAATACTTGTGTACTGAAGAGGCTATCGTATGCATGTGAACCATGAATGCTCTACAGTATCTTTCTACACTAAAGACCTTGATAGTGTCTATCATCATGAACATGTACCTACTAGTTCTCAGTCAGTAACTCAAACTGCAATGAACCTACCATAAGAATATAATTATTCTTTCTGTATATGTCTGGCCACTAAAGATTCATCTTTTTCGCACTTTGACCTCCCAATTGATCTAAAATTTACAGGAAAACCTAATAGTTCAATATTGTACTTCTTGAAACGAAAAAGATATTCTTAGGAGCATAAATTTGCACATTTTCAACCATCGGAACAAGCATGAAATTGTCCATTAAAGAGGCACAACATACCTATGCCAGTCATATTTAAACTTGAGAGTAGATTGTAAAAGTGGAAACTTAGTAAGGAGCATGGACAGGATAATTCCAGCTCCACCACTTATTCAATGAAATAAATTTGTTACTAATACTGGCGAGTTTATCAAACAATGATACAAATAGGAAAGACTATGGGCAACAACAAGTTTCCAAAAATCCAAACTGCAAATGGACATGGTAAGAAGCTCAAGGAAAATAGTTTTCAGAGTATACAATTGATGGCATCACAATGAGTTGATCCTTAGCTCGATTGTATGGCGGTGTAAAGAAATTTTACCACTACCAAGGAGGAACTACAGTATGGGGAATGCAGCAAATCTTCCCATTCTCCATCTCTAGGTGTAAGATAGAGTCCAAGATGTGTATTTTCACTGGGTTAGTGTTTTGGAAGTGAGAATGAGACAACCAAGCAAAAGTGTTCTCACAAAATAGAAGCAAAAGTGGCACTACTAACCCATTAGGGCATCTAACATCATCAGCCACAGAAGCTTTGATCAAATTAACATAGTGAATTCAACTCAAGTTGCTTGCTTTTGTGGGACACAGTATGATTCTTTTCCTTATCATTACATGATATTCATGCATTAGAATTAATGCAAGGCAGTTTTCAAATGGCGTATAGGATATCGAAAAGTTTCCTCCGGAAACTTATACAGATGCCTCTTGTCTTTTACTTTTCAGCAAGTAAATGAACTAACAAGAGCTTATGCACAATATAAGGAATTTATTTTACAGTACAGACGATTATGTCAAAGGACATTGTAGTAATGTCTTGCTTAGCTCAAAAGTTCAAGTATATGATAGATGGCTTTACCAACTCTACAAACATCAAGATGCATTCTCTAGGATAATCTATTATTAGCCTTGGAGTAGGTATCTTCTGGATTCAAACCAAATGAACAAGGATCCATAGTCAATAAAATTCGAATTGCAATTTTCTAGATCGATCCAAATAATTCACAATGCTTTTGCTTCTTCCCTGTTTATTAATTCACTCACAGCCACACCACTAGAAGAAGAGCTTGTTCTTGCATTTAGCATTTCTAAACTGATACGGTTACTTTAATCAGCCAATGCAGACAGTTCTGTGAAATAAAAGGTGTGGAACTCCATGGTTGATGCCAAGGGATGCCCTGTCAACATGCTCCATTTGCACCGTAAATTCACTCTTAAGCATAACTTAGAAAAATGCAGTCATGAGCTACATGGTAAGGGCAGAGCAAACTAAAACCTCAATTAGGAGGACCACCCTATAGGGTCCTTCATTTTTCATTTCTCGACCTACATAATGACCTTTGGCATGCTATCAGATACCTGTATACATCAGTTTTTATGCACTACTTCCAGCATTCCCAGAATCAATCAAACGTTGAGAATCTTTATTTTCTGCATAGGATGAAGGATTTTACCCGAAAACTAATGACAAATGATGCACTTAGAAAGCCTTTTCCATCTATTTCCCTTACTGGCATGATAAGCAAAATCTTGTAGCCAAAGCACACAACAATTTCCATGGATATCTCCCCTCAATTCCTTGAATTCAAGTAAGGAGACAATGATGACATTGTCAGCTAGGAAATAATATTGAGAAGTTCATAAATCTTGAAAGATATTGGGAGCAGAAAATACAAATGAAAATTGGATGGTACATCTCAAAAGAATAAAGGTAACTTACCTTCTCTATGTACCTTTGACAGTAAATGGGGATTACTTCCATTATATTGACTCATCCGAGTCATCTGTATTGTCTGATACATATCATATCATTTTGCTATTTGTAATCTCATCTGATCGATAAATCTGAGTTCCAGATAATTCTGGAATTGTTTTGAGTGACTCACATCCGATGATATGCAGTTCCTGCAACTTTAACCTATCAAGGCCTTGAATATCGACCAAGCTTACGCATACACTAGCTTGTAATTTCTTCAGCCTCCCGGATTTTGGAAGGTCTAGCCTTTCCATTGAAGTGCACCCACAGATATCTAGCCTTTCCAAATACTCCGACCTATCAAGGCCTTCAATTTCGGCTAAGTTTTCACAATATGTAGCTCCTAATATCTTCAGCCTCCCGGATTTTGGAAGGTCTAGCCTTTCAAGTGAATCGCAACCGTTGATATCTAGCAATTCCAAGTACTCCAACCTATCAAGGCCTTGAATTTCGGCTAATTTTTCGCAGCTTGCAACACTCAATTCCTTCAGACCCTCGAGTTTTGGAAGGTCCACCTGTTTGATTGAATCGCAAAATGTGATATCCAAGCTTTCCAAATATATAAATTTGTCAAGACCTCGAATTTCAAGTAGATTGTCGCATTCATAGACCACTAATGTCCTTAGATGGACAAACTGTGAAACGTCTAGCATTTCGATAGATCCACAGCTATTGACTTCCAAGGATTCGAACTTGAAGGGTGTGTTTAGGGATTGTGGTGAATCCATTTCTTCAATGTCCATCGGTTGGGAGCATTCTGAACTCTTTAATTGCGTTGATGGAAGCTCCTGGATGCACTGGATAAATTCACAACGCTCAATTTGTACAACCTTGAGATGGGCTAGGTGGGAAAGTGAAGGCCATTTACGACTTTGACAGGTGATGCCCAAATCTGTTAAGCCGGAAGGAAGGTCCGGCAGCGATTGGAGCTTGTTGCAGTATCTAAAATCAAGGTGTCGTAGGGAAGAAAGATTAGCCATGCTTTCTACTAGTATCCCTTTCAGATTCATGCACCAGTCAGCACGTAACTCTCGAAGCTTTCTCAGACTCCCAATACCATTGGGTAATTCTTCTATACCACTTTCAGAAATATCTAGAATCTCTAGATTCTCCAAAGACCCTATGCTATTTGGTAATGCAGAAAGGGATGTAGTACCGGATAGATCGAGTTGCTGCAGTGCTTTTAATTTACCTATCTCTGCTGGAAGCTCCCTGAGGTAGAAACAACGAATGGGGCGTTCGGCGCCTAACCTGAGACGAAGCGCGCGGGGCCAGCCTAGCTCCAATCGAAGGAGGCCCTCCACTTTTTCAATGGAAGAGTCAATTCGCTTCAGTCTCTCACACCCAGTGAGGATGAGAACCTCTAACTTCTCAAAAGCTGAGAGGAAGTCCGTATTTTCCAAGGATTGACAATACGAAAGGTCTAGATATTTAAGCTTCTCTGCCATCTAAAAAAAAAAAAGAAAAACCAATAATGATTGTCGATGGGTAAGTGTAGAGTCATTATGATTCAAAAGAAAGCATAAAAGGAGAGGAAAAAAAAGACTTTAATTCTTACCTTGAAAAAACTCCATCCTCCCCATTTCTCATTTATCTTACTCCCTTGCAATTCGAATACAGCTAATTCCTTTACATCAAAATTGTTTACTTCAAAACTTGCGGGACAATTTCGCCATTGAAGCCATTTTAACCCCTTCATTAAGTCCTTAAAATCTCCACTGAGATGCGCATTTATCATGTGAAGAAATCTTAGATTTGTCAAATTCTCAAATTGTTTTTCTGTGTAAATGTCACCATCTCCCTCATCCTTTTCTAGACGTGATATAAGCAAAAATATTTCTTCTGCTGCACTGCCTTCACTCAGATTAATCGCCTCAATCTTGTCCATTCCCCATAAGCAAGAATCAATGTTCATTAGTACTATATCCAACTAAAGTCATCGAATGTCATTTGTTCATATTGCTATTGACGTGCAGTAATGTATCCAGAAGACTAGCAATGTGAGGATATAATTTTTCTTTTTACGCCAATAAACTACAATTATAAAGGCTCACAAAGTGAAGGATGTCAACTTTCATTTCGAAATTTGGCCATATGCATCCGGATCTTTAAAAAAATTATGATGTCATGGCTCGTAATAAAGTAAAAACTTTACAACTTGTAATCTTCTTCTTTCTGGAACTGTAGTTTCATTATTACACTAGTCAAGACATGCATGCAAAGCATGGAATATAATCAAATTGCAAAGTGCAAAATCAAAATTTTACTTGGTCAATTTTATATTTCTATTAAGGAGACTTTTTCTATTAAGCAATGTATGGTTGAAAGGATAGATAAAAGGGAGAAAAACCTCAGAAGCAGCGAGTCGGCGAGCAAGACTTTTCACAGATTCGGTGTTATTAAGGAGACTTCTAGCAAAAATATATATAGTTGAAAAAGTTAGAAATAAAACTCTCTTTTTTCTTTTTTCTTTTTTCTTTTTTAATTTCAAAACATTCAAAAGACTTCAAAATGGAAATAACTGTTTTGACAACTCCAAAAATCAAAATGGAAGGGGGAAGATAAAGAGGCCACGAGATCCCGGCCTAACCGTTTTTGATGAAAGAAATTAATTTCTCACCATCGATTCGGATAATTGAAATAACTCAGAAAGGCTTGTTTCGAGTAACTTTTATTCTTCATCTTTTGTTTTTTTCTCAAGAGCACGCACTTTGGCCAATTTTTTTTTCGTTGGTGATATATCCGAGAAACTTGTCGAGCGCCAAATTATACATGATTTTTTTTTTAAATATTTTTCTGGAATCTGAGTATTATTTGATATTTTGACGGAAGAGCAAGATATTTACTTTTGATTTTTTATTAGTTGCGGCAAGCAATCTATCTCGCCCTTTGCTTCAGCTGTAGATTTTGACTGAAGGTATTTTGGGAGTACCTGTTAAGTAACCTGGCAGTAAAAAAAAAAAAAAAAAAACCTCTATGTGAAGTGGTTTTTATTAAAGTATTGATTTAATATAATACAATAGCATGAAAATCGTGAAACTCATCTCGAAAGAGAAACAAAGATTTTTAGCGAAGAGGGCCATTTATCAAATGAAAAAGTTATACGTGAAATACAAGATTTTACTAATTAATATATCAAACAAGAGATTTAATATGTATATATATTGCAACGTACACTTAATTTCATGTGATAGGGAAAATTAATATATGATAGAAAAACCATAAAAGGAAATTCTTTCTATGAGAGAGCAACTCCCAACTTTCTAATCACGTCAATGAAAAATTCGGGGCAATAGTGCAGGTTCTCGGTCCTCTAGACCAAGCACTAAGTAGTGACCAACATTACTCTTAAGTGTAGAACATGGATTAAATGAGAAAAAGAAACAAAATGGTTACCTTATTTCCCTTTAGCACTTTTTGGGCTTCCTCATAGTCCCATAACCTGCTACAGCACCAAGGCTCTCGTTGGTTTTCTTCACGAACTATTTCCCTACCAAGATCTCTCAATTGGTCATGCATTCTAAGCTTATGATCATCTCCAACTTTTACCAATGACATGAATATCAATACTTCAATTCCCTCCCCGGGGTAAAAGTCACAAGCATCCCACATGTAGGATGCGATTATGTTGTCAATGCCTATGAAAAGGCAAGCGATATCCAAAAAAATTTGTTTTTGTCTATAGTCCAATGCTTCATAACTTATTCTTAATTTTTCTTGCACTTTCTTAGGAGGGACTTTTTTTAACTTCTTTATCGTATCTGTCCACTGTCTTGACTCTTTTCCACACAATAATGAACCAAAAACCTCAAGGGATAAGGGAAGCCCTCCAGTGATGGATACAGCTTCATGAGTGAGGTCCTCAAATTCCTTCGGAGGAGAGTCCCTTCGAAATGCATGTTTGCTAAACAGAATCGAAGATTGATTGTAATCCATTTCCTTATGGTCATAGTCATAGTCCACCCCAACTTCTTCAAGAACCCTCTTGTTTCTGGTGGTAATAATGATCTTGCTTCCTGAAGAAAACCAATCACGATTACCAGCCAAACTCTGCAACTGAACAACATCATCCACATCATCAAGAAGAACGAGGACCTTTTTACTTTTAAATTTGGAAGAGATGAAATTAGTCCCTGCATCCACATTACAAACTTCATCTTTCAGCTTCAATATATCGTAGATTAACTGATTTTGTAAATAATGTACAGCATTACGCTTCCACATTTCCCTTATATCAGCAATGAAGCTACGATGCTCAAATTGATTGAAGAGCCTGTTGTAGATGGCTTTAGCAAGCGTAGTCTTACCAATGCCTCCCATTCCGTGGATGCCAACAAATAGGGTGTCATGAGAATTATTATCCACAAATTCCATAACCTTCTTCACATGAACATCAATTCCAACCAAATTCTTAGAAATGTCCAACTTAAACTTTTTCTTCAATTCGTTCAATACTTTTCGGACGATCGATTTCACCAACTCTACTTCAGACCTGTCAAATGTGACATGAGTTCAAATATGTAGCAACAATAATTTTATATTGTTTATCTATAGAGAACATAATAAATCTGGGGATAGATTGAAAAACTTAAAATATCATTGCTGTCATACATCTACATATAATGATATATGCTAAGTCTAAAGTGTGGTTGCTTCAAATGGGGTGCTCCATTTCAATGTTACTCCAACATAATTTATCAAGTCAGGAAAAACTTGAGGGTATCACTTATGAATCTTAAATATTATATATATTATGGATTTGAACCAAAGTTTAAACTGGTTTTTTATTAAAGATACTAGGAATGACGTGGATGTGACTTTAAAAATTGTTTAGAGCATTTGAATAAGCAAAGATCCTATAAGCCAGCCCAATATGAGAGTTAGCTATCAATCAATAAACAAGTTATAACTTTTGATGCAAGATGAATTCAGGTCCCGTAACACCAATCCGAAAAGTAGTTCAGATTGTGATATTGTGAACTACTTGAATGCAATTGAAGGGATTTCTTCGACAGCTTCTTGGCTCGACATTCCTTCGAACAATTGGCGCTCCTTGGTCTCTCGAACAGATCTCTCTTTTGCTCTGATACCACTTGTCACGGGCCGATCAATTGGGATCATGATCGCGCGGCGACTCGGGCAACTTTGGATCACCCAAGCCAAGCCTTGCTCGATCGAATGCTTACCCGCTCGCTTACCCGGATCGTTGAGAGAGAAAGTTAGAGAGAGGAGCTCTGAAAGGAAAGGAACTTTGTATTGCTGAAATGGTGGATTGGAAGATTACAAGTGAAGGAGGACACCTCTTTTATAGTTGAGGGCCTCGGATTACATCCGTTGATCTACTTTTCATCCGGCAAGCGAGATCGCACCGCCTCAACTACCGACATAATGTCAACTACCGTCTACTAACATAAATAACGGAACAGAAATCTAGAATATGACTCAATGACGATTTCGGCTGCCCTTGGAACCTTCGGGGAGAAGACTTGGTGGAAATCTGAGTGAGAGCAGGAGGTCCACGGGCGAGTTGGGGTCAACTCTGGGGAACCTCTCGGGTCGTCCATCTTTTGACCCGTGACACATAGCTAGTCTATTTAACATACATGGCATCCCCTCCAATTCATGTTAATTATTTTCATGGACACTTTAACTAGTGTACGAAGAAGGGCAACAAGAAGGCAATACAGGAGTATGGTACACTTATGGTTGGAGAAGATGACTGTCCGGCTAGGAAAAAATATCATAAGGCAACAACCTGGTTGAGAAGTTAATAAATAATAAGAATCTACTGCGCCTATAAATAAAATCCCTTCATTCAACTAATACCAGCTTGGATTCTTTACTCGCAACTAAGTCATCTCTAGATTTCCACTCGCATCACCATCATTCAATCTTCATTTCTATGCAAAAGGCCAACTCCTTAGTTCGATGGCACCTTCTCATTTAGACTTTCAACCACTTTTATCTCTATATTCGTCCAATTATCCATCGAACGCAATTTGAACTAGATTGGCAATTACAGTGGTTCCTATGGCAAAAAAGGAATCGTAGCACATTTAGGAAAAGTTAAAGAAGTAGAACGAGATAAGGCCAATGACTCAAAGGGCAAGCACATCAAGCCATCATTGAAGAAACGAACACACTGACTAAAGAAAAAAGAGAACTTTCTCGAATCGAAGCCATACCCAGGAGAGATTGTTCACAACCTCTTGCCAACTAAAGTGATGAAGCACCCACCTTTGAGTCCTCCGCGACCGTTGTCAGCAAATCCTTTTCCTGATACCACTCTCCCATCTTCACCTGCCAATTGGAAATCGAGCAAAATCCTCAACAAAACCGAATCCACCCACCCAACAACGCCAAAACGTTAGACGAACCTGAGAAGCCCAGGGTTAATCCAACAGCCACCAGCTGCGGTGGAACAAATCGCAAGGAGTAAGGAGAGAGAGCTCAAAAACAACGGAGGAAAGCTGAAGAGCGAGACGAAGAAGGGAAGAGCGGGTGATGTCCACTGAAGTCTGAGAATTCGCGGAGGAAGTTGCGGGAAGAGGAACAGGCGGGAGTCAAAACAAGGAAGGAAGAGAGAGATGGGAATTGGGCCGTAAAGGGCCGCCACGGAATCAACTAGCCCGAGCCGGAATTTATAGCCTTGCCAAATAATGCCCGAAAGGGCCCTTTCAGGCCCAATGAGACATCACATTGATGCTAATGTGGTGAATTAGCTATTGAAACGTAATTTTGGAAAAAACAACGTGATCATCCTCATTTACTTTTGGATTAAAAAAATGCTAATGAATTATTCAAATTGGCATCTCATAGATGACAAACATTTGCACATGCTTAAATGTTGAGACAATAGGCCAAGCTCGAACTCAATCATGCCATTTGCCATCATCACCCGAGCTCCTAAGACTCGGCCGGATACAGATACTCGACCAAGCCCCAGTTGGTGAGCTTTATGCAAATCTCCTGTTATAAGGTACAGAATTATACAGTAGAAAGAAGCAATAAGAAGATCCAGTGTCTTCTTTTTCTCTTTTAATTGGAACTAGACAATTCGCCTCGTTACACTAATTCTAATCAATAACTGCTTTTTCAGTATTTAGAAAATAGGACACAGCTACTGTTCATTAATAATTTACTATGATCTTTGGGATCATGATTATGCACTATTGAGGAGGAAAAAGACTTACCCTAAACTAGCTGTCTTTTTCTTTTTGACCTTTTGGTAGTTATTCTAAAGGCAAAATGTACATCTGCACCATTAGACGTCAAGCAGAGTAGCAGATCATGTGAACCAGATTCTAGTGTGATGAAGTAAGAACTTCCTCAACTCCAGGAAGAGGGACCATGAACTATCCATAAGTATGAAACCAAACGGGTCGAATTAAACAATTTGCCCACCGGATTTCTAATCAAAAGTTTAGTTGCATTTTGTAGCTCCTGAAGCAGTCCCTTGGCCAGGTTGCACTACCCTCTGTAAGGTTCGAACCAATTTTGAACAGAACAATTTCTGAAATCCTCGCATCTTGTAAGAAAGTTCAACTCAGCTTCAATTAAGGATGAGGCTTCAATTACCAGCTGCCTCATCACACCAAATGACCCTCTCAAATGCAACAACAGCAAAAGAGGACTCGAAATCTCCAATGGGAAACCCTCATCAGGTGCATGCCAGAAGCAGCAATAAACCACAATTTCCCCTCAAACTTCTCGAACAAAGCATGATGTTTTGCTTCAAACGGCAGCATTCCTCCGACCTAAAGTACTCGAGACTGCCCTTCAAGATATCATACATCACCTTATCCGTGATCTCCGAGCCGCATATGGACAGGGACCTAAGATTACTCCAAGTGACACTCCTACTAAATGGGACGCTACACAACCTTAAAAGCAGGTTCACCAACGTAGAGCATCCATAAAGGAGCAACGGTACGGATAAATGGCTGGCCATCTCGGGCAAACCCTTAGCCGCATTGACAGAGAGGTCCTCCACACGGCGGTCGACAGCAAAGCGAAGCCACCAACTGAGCTCAGGCGCGCAATAGTCGAGAAAATCAATATTGATGCAGAACTTCCTCACCTTAGGCGACGCGTAGATGGTCAAGACGCTGTCCATGGACAGGGCGTCCTTCGAGGGGAAGGAGACGACGAGGTTCGGGGCGGCGGTCCATCTGGACCTCCACCTGCGATCAGCATGGTCGCCTAGAGTTTCGCACTGAGGACAGGAGGAGGACGATGATGGGGTCTGCGATGGCTTCTTTGCCATGATGGGTTGATGGTCGAGTCGAGCCTACAGTTTTAGATTTTTGCTCGACCGAATTTGGGCTTCCATAGAGCTACACGTGTCGCTCCCTGGAGAGACGACCGTTTTCCTGCGCCTTTTAAGCTCGAGCGGCGACTCTACCTCGGATCACGAGTTCGAATATACGTACGGATTTTTTGCGTCCCCTAATGCTCTGTGGAGCTGATCAGTGGACGAAATTTTAGAAATCTTCCTTTATATTCACTCAGACAATCGGGTCTGGATAAGCTCAAGTGGGCTTCCGCGATTGGGCTTGAGCTTGAGAAAAAAATTGTTTACTTGAGCCCCGGCCCAGTTAAGTTTGCGCGTGTCTACCCAGAATTTTGTTTTGTTTTTTTTTTTTTTTTTTCTGTAAGTAACTTCTCTAATATAATTTTTCAGCGAAAACCATATTCATGATCAAGTATGGCACCTCATGAGCTTAAAATTAACAGACAATTGCTTTCATCACATCTTAAATTACATCGGCCCGAACGCGAGAAATGATAGCCCAAGAAATTCATGAGGTTCGCTAGCCTAGATAGGCTTGTTCTTTTATTTTCAAACTGTCTAACAAGTATGCGGCTGGAGAAGACTTTCCTTACCTCACCACCATGCCAAATGCAAGACTACTTGGATGCACGTCATGTGTCTCCATCTAGATGGCGACTCCATGATTCTACTGTTCAAAGGTTGTTGAGCTTATGGCTCAAGTTCTAGCCAAATCGTATTTGTATTGGAGCCCGGAGATTAAAATAAGTGAGAGACATGTTAGGAGGCGCTGTGGCGAGGCAATGTGAAGAGGACTGGGTGCTCAGGCCCTATCGCCTGTTGGCCATATGATAGTCATTGGGTATTGGCCGAGCTCCCGGGTAGTCCCTCCGGATGCTTGAATAACTTGTATAGTCACTATCCGACATTTTGTTTGTTGCATGAAGTGAAAAATGCTAATAAAATATATTCTCCATTGCAGAACTTGGAAATTTGATCTTCATGAATATTGAATTTTCTTAATTTGGGTGATATAGGTTGATTTGTCCTCTATATTGAAAAAAAAAAATTAGGGTGTTCATAACATTTTGAAAGGGGAAATCAAATTGAACCAAACTGAAAAGTAGTATCAATTTGGCTTTAGAAGATTCCACGGAAAGAGGTCCATAGCATAAAGGAAGATTCGACTGGGCAAACATCTTAACATTGTTTTGTGCAAGCAAAAATCGACAAGCGTTGGTAAATATCAAAACCTTGACAACAAAATGTTGTTTGATAACCTTTTTTTTTTGGTCTGTTTGTTTGATAACTTATTCAGTCGGTAAAGTTTTGGTAAGTTACCCAAACTTTTAAGAAAATACCAACAGTTATCAGATTTTTTATTTTATTTTATATATTACTATTGCCGTTCGAATTTTCGCAATGGTTAAAGTTAAAAAAAATCGAGATTCAAGATCCTCGATCGCGACGAGACTCGTTTCTTCGCTCAAAAGAATTAGATCAGTATGATTAGTACCTTAATTGCATATGGGGGCTAAGTCAACATCGGCGTGTAGAAATAGACTTTAGATTTCGAGTTTCCATAAATTTAGCCGAAGATGGCTTTTTTTCTCAAACCAAAGAATCGACCTATGACCGGAAAAAAAATTGTTTTTTCACTTGTTTTAATCTTTTTTAGACATCCGATTTAGGAAAACCGCAAAATTTAAGTACCTAAAATCCAATTAAAGAAATTCCAATTTCAAGAATTGATAGGCCATTTAGAATACCGTATTTATTACAATAGAATTTGAGCTTATACTTCTAAAGATCACAATCATACAAAACCCCATTGGGAGAATAAAGTTTATTCTTTTCCCATCTTGGAAGGGGTCATTTTTGTTTTTGTTTTTTGCTTTTTGCTTTTTGTTTTTTTAGCTTCTTTTTATGTTCATCAGGGAGGCGCCACAATTAAAAGAAGAGGGGGAAAAAGAAAAATAAGGAGTAACGATTCTTCATGCCGACTCCTTCACCGTCACCCCATCGTCATTGGACTTCATCCTTACCACCGCAAGTTGCATCCATTGTTCTTGGATTTCATTCTCGAGGAGTCGGAGCAGTAGCCGCCGCTGCCCATTCTGGTGATTGAAACCCACGCCATCACGTTGATGAGCCTCTCCATCACTCCCCTTGACACCATCAGTCGCCATAGCCGCTCGTCCTCACTGTCCCGAGCCACCCTTTCCTACTCTATTGGCCAGTGCCTTCCCACCGTGAAACCATGGAGCCTAGATCTCGTCCAAAGACTCCCTCGTCGGTCGTTATTCTGTTCGTCGACAGTCGTATAGGTTTCAGTCGCCAGTTGCAAGTGCTCGTCACAGTCTAGTTACACCACTGATAAACCAGGCCTTCCTGCTGTTTTCAACGACGGTCATCAATGAGAAGCCACTAAAAACCCTACGGTCCGGGGGTTAATTTTTAAACTCTAGTATTCCGGTTGATTTATCCAATTGCCACCCTATTATTGTTCCCTACATCTTGTGGATGCAACGGCCAGCACAGTGGTTAGATGATGATCAGAGACAGTGGTTCGGTGAAGAGCGAGAATAAGTGACGGTGGTATACAAGTACTTTTGAGCGTAAGGTTTTAAATGTTTCTGGTTCAGTAAAGCTTTAAATATTGATCCGTAGGCATGAAAATTCATTACAAGAGTCATTAAAGATGGGAGCTTTGGGAATAGGGAGCCAGGCGTCAAAGTTGATGGTTTCTCCATATATATTATCCAGAACGAATGAACGGTGTTGATGTGTCTGATGGGGGTGGTGGTGAGGGCCCCACACGGGGACGAGGTGACGATCCCACCCTCTCTCTTTTTTTTTTTTTGAATAAAAACCACTCTTTTGCTAATTGCTAATTGTTGCAGTGGGGATTGGGCCCCACTTTATCTACTTTCCTTCTACCTTTTTTCTTTCTCCTTCAATCCTGTCGTATTTTTTTGCTCAAAAAAAATAAAATAAAATCCTGTCGTATTTTTCTAATAAGGTGCGGGGGTGCAATTGAGTTGGGTTTGCAGGGGCGCACGTACTCATTACTAACTTTAATAGAAAATTATAGGTTCCTATTTGGGTTCACTTACCGGCATTTATCGGATTGTTTCGATATTATAGATTGCGCCATTAGCCTCATTTATTTGTTGAAGTTACTAATCCTTATAGGATATTACTACTCTTAATTTGGGTAATTTATCAACTTTTTAAGGGGTAAATCACAATAACTGATATTATTTGAGCATATCGCGTGTTGATAAGAGATTGGATTGAAAAGATTTACCAAACCGGCGTTGAAGATAAAAATATCTCAATTATTTGATAGGCAAGAGGTAGAAAAATGTGAAAAAAGAAAAGAAAAGAAAAGAAATTTGAACCCTTTATTGTTTCCTGGAAATGCACATGAAGTCGCATTTCTGCAAACATTTTGTGCCTACACTTTCAGTCATTGCAAGCCTACTCCTTCGTGCACTATAAAGGGAGTACACCCCAGTGATAACAAACACTGCAAAAAGTTGTCGTTCTTTCCTCTGCTGTAGTATTTCTGCAACCAAACACTCCCATATTCAGACACTTAGTTCAGAAGAAAAGAAAATGCAAAAGAGAGCTCCGGCTTCCTCTTCTTTAGGTAAACCAAGTTAAGCCAAGAGGCCCTACTTCGCTCCAATCAAGTAGTAACTTTTTGCTTAATTGCTTGATGATCGTGGTTTTAGCTTTACTCGAGGGAAGTATTCAATGAAGAGTTCTTGTGTTCAGCATTCTTTAGATGAGAATTATGACAGAAGCTTGCATGTAAGTATTAGATTGATTGGCTTTTGATTCATGAGTAATGGTTCTAAATCGTTTCGTTCGGTTTTTTGTTTGTGGGTTGGTGCCGTGGCTTCAATTGCAAGTATTAAAGACCTTAAATGTTGTGGTCTCTTTGTTTGAATTGAACTCCTTTATAATTGTTTACCTAGCAAGTGAGTGCAATCGTTATCGGGTTACTTTGCTCTCTTGTTTGCTTGATTATCCTATCTTGCTTGTATTTTTGTGATGAACTTCACGCAGTCAAGAATGAAACCTGTCCTAGAGGAAACTCTAGTGAGGAACTGTCTTATGGAGGAGGATGTTTGGAGAGTGGTAAGATGAGTCAAGTAGCTTGGACATAAATTACAGTGTTTATTGCATTTCAATTGCTAATCTCTTTGATTAGAAGCGGCTGAATGCATTTCTAACCTTCTAGTAAGTTTCCGAAATCTACATTAGAAATTGCTGCGAGATGTACAGAGATTATGATTTAGTGGAGGGATATTATCTGCAATCCTCCCGTAATTTATTCCATAGGTATCGACAAATGCTTCAACGGTCCATGCAACTGAGAAAAAGCAACCACTTTTATCAATTTGATCGAGTGTACACTACTAAATTTTGAGATAATGTGTGCAGCTAACTATAGAAAACTGAAATTCTCATTCAACTGATCCGCTAAGATTGACGTGTGGCATTAACATTAGGATTGTCAAGTAGGCTTGAAGCAAAAGTCATACATTAACATAAAGTCTTTGAACGAACAGAGCAACATACACAGCAGAAACACAACAGAATTTTTGTTTAACATGGAGCAAAACATTTTTTGTGTACACAGAAATCTGATAAGTCCTAAAGATTTAGAGAACTGCAGAAACCTAATATCATGCACATCAGGACACTACATAAGCAACCGTTTCAATCGATATGAATTCTTTAAAATCAACCTTCGAGAAGCCCATCCAGGAGGTGATCTTTCTTGAATTCATCCCCACATCACAAGCACACCGACAGGTAACAAATCACAATTGACACCCACACGTGCACCCCTGCACACACAGGGTAATGGTCCAGACATATAGCTTTCAGACAACAATTGCTAATAAAATAAGCAAACTCTCATCCAAATTGTCTTGAATTTTCCCAACTAGGAACAGTCCAGTACGTGAGGTAACGGCTGACCATCACCAACCACAAAACAGGGTCGATTTCATTTCAAATTGTTGTTATACTTGCTGTATCATATCCAAAATCAACAAGCGTGCAAGAGAGGAAAAAAGAAAAGAAAAACTAAAAACCCACATCCTAGAAGGACCCAATTCAAGAACATTTCACTATCAAGACGATCAAGATAGGTACTCAAATTTGGCGAAAAGTGAAAAAATAAAAATAAAGAATCCTAAGAAACTGACAGCAAGAAAAGGAAAAAGACTAAATTTCGAACTTTGAACCAATAAAAAAATGCCAATTGGGTCATCACACTAGATTAATAGAAACTGCACAAAGAGCTTGCTTCGCCTCATCTCCTCCTCCTCATGGAAAGATGATCCCGACGAGGGGCGAGGCGTGGGCAGAAAAGACAATCCGATCTCCTTCACTGCGGATGCGGAAGTGAAATCAAGGAAGAAAGAAGGGTCGATGAAGGTGGGTGGAGAGGGGGGTTTTAGAATGGCGGTTGTTTTCTATGAGGACATTTCAAAGATGGGGCTAAAGTTGGGATTTTCATTTTTATCTATCCCCCGTTTGGTGAGTAATTAGTAATTACTGGCGAACAAGCCACCGGTGGTCAGTGGCGGCTTGTACTTGCATCTGCGTTTGTTTTTGACAAAGAAGAAAAGGGAGGAAGAAATGAAAAGATAAACATGAAAAAATAAATTTCGGCGAAAAACAAAACATAGATAATAAATAATTAAATTAATTAATGGCGGGTTGGTGTTCCAGTCAGAAACCGCCACGCGCGCGGGCACTTCGGGATTGCGTTCATGCGCGTGGGAAGGGAGGGGCCCATAGAGGTGGAAACCGAAGGCGGGGCAACAATTTTGTCATTATTGCTCATGCTTTACAAGTAGCCTCCGGAACTTTGATTCAATTTTGCAATATTGCTTCCGAACTTTGATTCAATATTCATTATTGTACAATTTTAAATATTTTCAAGTGGCTTAAGAACTACATTCGACATTTACCAATGGATCATATTAAACTAAAGTTTCGGATCATATTTCATAAATTAAAAATATAAGGATGATATTTTACGTTAGATTAAAGTTTATGGATTATCTGTGCTATTATCCTATAAAACTCTATCCAACTTCTCAAACAAACTTCTCATCGAAGCATTGTCCCGTGGATCAACGTGCTATTGATTTTGTTCCTTGGTAAAGGATGCATTGCACTCTTAATTAGTAAATAAAAAGGAATTAATGAATATTAGAGAAGAGTGTTGAATGATGAGCATAGTGGGAAGTAACAGCAATGTGATGTAAGATTAAGATGTGAAAGTTGAAAAATGTAACTGAAGAAAAAAAGTTAAATTGGTCATTAAAATACAATTATAATGAGCTTCAGATGGTATGCATCCTCAACCTGCTTATAATTTCCCACATCAGCTTTTACATACATAGCTTCCTTTAGAAACCTCAATACTTATATGCTTGACCATTGCTTAAAAAGACCTGCTAATTGTTGTAGACTTTGCCTGCGAAGCAATATCCGTTAAGAATATGATTTAGGCTTTCATGTTGTTTTAAACAGAATGGATCACAAACAGACACAAATTTTCAATGAAATGCTTTGGATATTGTTGTTTCCTTGAATCTTGGAAAATGTGGTCAATGACAATTTCAATTTGCATGTAGGAGGAGGACAACAAAGATACCTGTGATGTGATAATTGAATGTGACTAATACATGAGGAATGATTCTTGCAATGTAATTCTTCGCTATGTCTCTTTGCCGGATTGTGCGGAGAAAAGCTGGAGACTGCAGAATCTCACTGGGCCGACTGTTGTCAGTGGTGAATATATTCCATTTGGTTTGTTGGCAGTATATTATCCACATCAACTCTGGTAGAATTTCCATTTCTATTGCCTCGCCAAAGATAATCCTATGCCATTAATCCACCATTCTGTTCAGCAAAGTGTAATACCCGTGAGTACATTATCATTTTTTTTTTTGTTAATCACTGAAAGGACAGTGCATCTAGAGGTAGTGGCTAATTAACTAAGCTTCTGTAAGTGACGTGTAGACATAGTGACTGAAATTGATGTCCAACTTTAAGGAAGACCTCGAAGTATGAGTTATTTTGCATCCTGCTATAGATTTTTATTTTATTTTACTTTTAAGATGGCACATTCCTGGTTTTCTGCTGGGGGAAACAGTCTAGCATTTTCCTTCTGATTAGAATGGCCATTCTTATTGACTAACTAAACTGTTTGTCTGAGACAGGTTGCCTTCTCCTGCTGCCCTGAGGGAAGAAGGCTTGTGCCCTTTGACACCTGAAGAAGCGGTGCTTATGCTAGCCGCTCTTGGTTTTAAAAGAAAAACATTCGTATGCGTCGCTGGAGCAAATATACACTGGCCTCGTTAGAACATGTTTAGTTTGCCTCGCCGCTTTCCTCACCCTCCGTTCAAACACGCGCCATTATATTGTGTTGTTCTTTGTAAAGATATTCGCGAGTCTTCTCTTGTTCGGCCTTATTGTCGGCATCTTTCCTCCACCGTAATATATTCGGTAACCAGGGACCGAGGATGATAGCTGACTCCCTGAGTCCGTCATGGCAAAGGCATCCGCTCGGGTGCAGACTATAGGGTCCAAAGCAGCTACCTGTAGAATTACGGGGAAAGGCAACGAACGATTAGACTAACAATAGTTGCGACAGAGCTTAGTCCATAATCATTGCATGCTTCTCAAATCGTCACATGAAAATGAAGAAAAGAGAAAGAACATGTAGAGAAGGCTAATGAAATCAAGGTAGAGGCGACTATTTCACGCGAACTATATACCTGAGAAGAAAGTCAAAAGTTAACTTTTTTGCTTAAAAACATCAAAACAAGAAGATAAGTAAATCATTTTCTAAATTCCAGATTTTTTTTAATATACAGTTATTCGGATTATTTGAATATTTCTTTCCTTGTAATCATCTCTTAATTCTACTTTAGTTTTTGAAATTGATTCGGGCAGGCCCGAACCGCACAAATGGGTCGGGACCCAGTCCCCTCTTTCGGGCACGTGTGGCTTTTTCTCTTTTTTCTTTTTTCGCCAGATGCGAGCTGACATAATTTACAGCGGCTAGGAGCTGAAGCCCTCTCTCTCTTTCTCTCTCTCTCTCCCCCCTTCCTCTCTGGTTGTGTTGATCAACACCTCGATATCTCAATTGCCCAGTTGATCGAAAGTAAAAAGGTTCAATTTTTCCGATGAGTCTCTTTCTCTTCAATCGGTTCTTGTTGTCAGTCCTGACATTTGAGTTTCTCGTCTTGTGCAAGAATTGCAATCAAAATCTCACTTTTTACGGCCAATTAGTGGGGGGGGGGGTTGGAGTTCAGGAGATTTATTCGGATCAGAATCCATAGGTTGTTTGTACAAATCCCATAGAATGAATCTAAAATGCTTTGAATTAAAGTAATTGTCACAAATAAAAAGTAGATTTAATGTGTCCACAAGGCTAGTAAAAGATTTTGCTTGACTCTAAGAACGCGCTTGGAGAGCATTTGACCAAAGTCTTTGTGTTGATTTTAGGGCAAAGAGTTTTTCACCAAATGCAAATAATATTTGGTAAACATTATTTGCATCAAGGAATTGGCCCTTTTTTAATAAAAATATAATAGTGAACCTCCTCGATAACTCAAGCAAAGTTGGAAACTTCAATAACGGGTGTTGCTTAGATCGTGCGACCCCAAGTGAGCCAAATCAAAGAGCCTTTAATGTCGTGCAACCCAGTTGATGGATCTCCAAAGTCGTGTGATCCTAGGC
Organism: Eucalyptus camaldulensis; assembly: GCA_019915185.1. Lineage (NCBI taxonomy): Eukaryota > Viridiplantae > Streptophyta > Magnoliopsida > Myrtales > Myrtaceae > Eucalyptus > Eucalyptus camaldulensis. The sequence goes on along the minus strand of JAHSVA010000013.1, from coordinate 8,596,700 downwards.
ATGAGCCGCCAAGGTCGTGAAACCCTAGGGTAGGTGACGCTGAAGTCGTTTGACCTCAGGTAAGCTAGATCTGGAATCCAACGTCACACATCCCAGGCGATGAATAGCCCAACCCCAACTGAAATGACACTGGCGTCCGCTTAGCTCCTCCGAGCCACCTCTGCGAATCCCAGATTTGAAGGGTAGAGACAACGAATAGTGTAAAATGAAGAGGTACATGTACTCCAGCTTTACGTGGAATTTTCTGTGGCACCTTAGATTTGGGGAAAGCAATTAAGGAGTCTGGTCCGTATCTTTTTATATAGGAATTACGTCTGATGTTCATTCGTACTAGTAATAAAATGTTGTTTATGGATGTTTGTCTATTTGTACGAATAAGACAAGACAGAGATCGTTCAGAGTGTAAATTTTCATGGTGCAGTTGCGATGGGAATGCTCTCAAAGACATAGTGAAGTAGATGCAATCAATGGAGATTTCTTTGTAGGAATTGGTAAGATAAACACATTTTATCAAATTTCCACTTCGTCTCAGACATATCTTTATCAGCATTTCAGTTATGAGTTGTTTATCTGCATGTTGTGAAGTGATCGAATGAACTTATTGATCAACAGATCTATTACTAGCAAATGGATTTATGCTGACTGTTTGAACAGCAATCATTTAACATAAGCTTTGCACAATTTCCTTTTCTTTTATAAGAAAATAGTCATTTTATTGATCAACCTGTGGAAAGAAAAACATGGGGACTACATTTCCGTGCAAGTCCATTACAGCTTAATGTCTCACATATACAGCCCACGTCAAGGTGTCAAACGTTTTCGGGGAAGATTAGCTTGTTATCCCTAGAGTAACTTTTATTCATCGTACAATGGCCCTTCAACTCAGCACCATATGATCACTAAGGCTGATTTTCATCCCTACTCAATGGCCCTTCCAGGCTAACTTCCTCAGTAATGCCTTCAAATTGTTCCCCTTGATGTGCTACCAGGCCCAAGTTAATTCACCCTTCGAGTCACTTGCAGATCTCTTACATAAGATTAGCTGTAAAACTTGTTACCAAAATCAGCGTTGAGAATACACTAAGAGAAAAAGTGCATTCAATATTCTTCATGTTGTCTCGCTAGCACATAGGGGCTATCAATGTCAAACCTACTTTTTATCTTGTTTGTAAGTGTGCAACCAATTATGAATCACCAGACAAGTTATAAAGCCATATTTTCGCACATTAGGCTTAAACCATACAAGCCCAAGCCAAGTCTATTATTCCGACATTTCCTCACTAGCTTCCAAGCCTCCTTTATAGAGAAAGAGCCCCTACTAATCCAGTAAATACTACTTTGCCTAAAGAGCCAGAGTTTGGAAAAATCAAGCCACATAAAGCCGTTTGAGTTTCAAGCAGATCATCAGACCTTGCTGGAGGCCATCCATATGCCTCGATAACATTTGCAACTGTGGCTATATTACCTAAAGCTGAAACATAAAGCGTATGTAAACTTTTGCATGGACGTGGTATGAAAGGGGAAAGTGAAAATGCTTAAGATTGTTCGTAATAGCTATATATACAACTGCTGTTTCTAAACACTGTGATTTCAAATGTGTCTAAAGAACTTAGCTCAACAAGATGTTTGATAAGTTGTTTTTAAGAAGGAAGAATAAAATAGGTTGTTCAACTTCTTTTGATGGAATGAATTGGTTTTGCGTCCCCTCTGCTTCATATTTTTCTCATGTCTCCAAGTTTGACAATGCTGTTGTTGGCGTTATTGAACAGAGGGTAGCAGTGGAGCTTGCAAACATTCACTCTACCCACCTCACAGGGTATGAATGCACTTCCCCCATGATGCCGTTTAGAAAGGCTTTCTTTGTGGTATTGACTGGTTATGCATTGTTCATGTTTTGGCGGAAGAACGGTCCAACCTACCGCTTCCAACCTACAGTAGGTAGAGTCAGAGCCCAGTGAGTGTCGGGCCATAATGACTTGGTAGTATCCCAAAATGTCAATGCTCCAATTTAGATCATAATTTTTGTAGCTTGATAGCAGTGGAGCTTTATTTATTTTTTTCAAAATTTTACTTTACTAAACTCGTGGACGACGGATCTATTAATCCTTGTAGTTTCCCCGACAGTATGACTTGTCTTAGCGAGATATTTGGCAATTTGTCTCTCTTTACTGACAATTCAAGCTGGAAATCTCTAGAGTTTGGAAATCTCCAAGTGACACTCAAGAAAGGTGTTGGGCAGCTAAGAGAACTGACATTTATTGACAATTCAAGCTGGAATAGGAGTAAAAGTTTCCGTACAGGGCTTAAGTTGGCATCAAGTTATTGTGGGAGTACACAAATCCGGGAAGCAAAAACACATGCCTTCTATGACAAGGAACATAGAGGAAAATGTAAGTCCTTCAGTCTTTTTACAGTGTATAAACTTGTCTTTTACGATGGACCATAACATGGTTTTGGATGTCCACAGCCGTCAATTTTTAAATTGAGAGTCATTTTATAGACCTTAACCTCTTGAACAAAAATTCTTATAAATAATAAACGTCGAGCGTCTTTGTTATTAACTATTGTTGACACTTTGATTACTTTCAGGAGAGAGTTTGCATATCTATCAGAAGTTAGCTTCTACTCATTAATCTAATAGTGATCGAGACCTTATATGCATGTTCTCTACATTTACTCCATACATGAAGCATCATCCACCCGTATCTAATGATGAGGTCTGGAGATTGGAGAAGATTGCCAAATATGGGAAATCTCATCAAAGACTGAGTGAAGCCGGAATACATAAGGTGAAGGAATTTCTTTTGCAGCTCTTTATGGACTCCAAGAAACTGCGAGAGGTAGGCACTTAGTTAATGATTCTCAATTAGGGATTGATTGACAACCAGGAATATAAGGCTTGTGTCATCACTCATCATAGAAATTGGAAAGAGCATGATACCGAAGAACTGGAATATCCTCTTAGATCATGCAAAGACTTGCAAAGCGAATTGGAAACTGTACTGTCCTGATGGCATGAGGAAGCACAGTGTTGAATTCAACACTAAGGGTCTGTTCGTTTCGAAAAAAATGGGTCATTTCCAGAAAATATTTTCTCAGAAGTCATTTTTTAGGAAAATGACAATATTTTCTGGTGTTCGGCTAAAACCTGAAAATGTTTCGGAAAATATTTTCCGGTGTTCGGTAAGGAAAATATTTTCCGCTCTCCAGATTGGTGAGCGCGAGCATCAATCCAGGCTCGCCAAATTGACGAGCACGAGTTTGAGATCGACAAGCTTGAGGTTCATCTGGTTTGACAACTAGCCAAGAAAGAAGAAGATGGGAAACAAAGAAAATAAAAAGAAAATAAAAAGAAAAGAATAATGAAACTAAAAATAATTTGAATTAAAAAAAGAAAAAATAAAATAAAAAAAGAAAAGAAGAAGAAGAAAGGGGAGGAGGAAGTGGGGATTTGTAGAAGTGTGAGATAAGAAAGATCAAGTGAGGAAAATGTTTTCCACTTTTGAAAAGTGGAAAACATTTTCCCTTACTTTAGAAGACTTTTTTCCTTTGATGGAAAACATTTTCCCCAAGGAATTCATTTTCCGTGAAATGAATGCCAAAAAATCCGGAAAATAATTTCCGGAAATTATTTTCCATGAAACGAACGGAGCCTAATTGTCAACTAATCACCCTAATCAAAGAGCTAATCAAAGGCGGTGCATCTTTGGCTACTCATCGACTTTCTCCCCAAGAGAAGGTAAGTAACTAAGGATTTCCTACCGTGTTTTGTCCAGACAGTTCATGCTCTACACACCATCATGCTGAATTCATATAATGTGTCCCATATCATCTATACAATCAGTAATTTGACCTTTACTCACAGCGGTGGCTTAATAGGTGTTAGGATTGATAAAAGATACGGAAACTTGGAACAGGAGTCAGTATGACATCTAGATGCTTTGTATTTCTTTTTGTTTTGTTTTTTTTTATATACAATTATTATCAGTACCAAGACCGTTCTCTGAGATGCGTGAAGCTTAATTATTTGGGAAAAATGCCAAATGCAAAGATAATAACGTGCACCTACAAATGATTGAGGACAACCTACTGAAGTTCTTTTCCAGCACCACAAACAACTTTTGATACACGCTTCATACCCCGTCATTGAACAATCTAGTAGACTAAGATTATAAAAGCCAACAAAAAAAAGCCAGAGTCCTATAGCATCGTTAGAGCTTAAAAAATCGGCCATACCACTTCACCCAGAGAAAACTAATGGACTACAGGACTAGTGCTAGCACCATCGAGAAGACTTAAAAATTCCTCCTGAGGAGAAGAGTCAACACCTAGATAAGCAAACGAAAGCAGTTAAATGAAGAACAATTAAATGCCATCTACCGCTCTGTATTAACAATACCACTTGCCATGGTCATTAACAAGGTTCGGCAGCAAATCAAACTTCCTCATGAAATATGTTAATGGCATCAGCCCACTGATTATACATGACTGATAATGATGTCTGGATGATATGAAGTAAATCTTCAATGCCCAAAGCCTGTTGAGCGACTTGATGAAGTTCATTTTTTCTGCAGACAGGAAAATATTGATAATCTAGGGAGGCATTCAGCTGACAAAAATTCTCAAAAGTCCGTTCTAATTTCAATTTAAGAATTAAAATAGGCCAGCAAATGAGTTTGGTAACATTACGAAAGCAGCTGATGAATAAAAAGGAAAACTATCTGCATAATCAAAATCACAAATTGAAGATGACTTTTTAGTATTCTCATTCCAAATACAAACATGGAGATTTGGAATAACTAAGGCTGTTTTTGGAATGTGACGTAACCCAAGCATATTCTCACAATTTTCATCCCTAATGACATATCATTTTCACTTAACAAACATTTTGTCAAAAAAAAAAACAAAAAAATCGAAAATAGTTTCTATGAAGATGGAAACTACAGGCCTTAAATTGTCGAGAACAAATCCTCCTCCAGATTCCACTCTGTCATCCTAACCTGCCAATCGGAGCAAATTGAGCAACAACCTCACAAAACCGAATCGGAAAACAATCGAATCGCCGCCGCCCATTAGGAAGTCGCGGAAAGAAGGTCCGAAAGGGAGCCGAACCTGAGAAGCCAAAGCGGTCCGTGAAACTTGAAGCTGAAACGGAAGTGCGCGCTGTTGGAACAGAGCTGGTACAGAGTTGTTACGCTCGGTCTGATAGTCGGAGGAAGGGGGCAGGGCCGGATCTTTTTCTTTTTCTTTTTCTTTTGTTTTTGAAAATTGAAAATTGAAATATCATTTTCTTTTTCCCTTTCCTTTACTTATTTTAAGGCCGTGTTTCACATTGGAATATGAATCTTTTGATTTTTTTTCTTTTGGTAAAGAATCTTCTTAATTAATAGGTTAATTTTCACAGTCACGACCAGATACAAAACAAAGAAACCCTCATTTGACTATACTCCCCTATCAATTTCATTTTATTTTTCCGTTCAATTTCTCTATTTCGTACCTTCCATTTTATCGGGTCAAATGGGTCATGAGTTCTTTAGAACGCATGTGATCATTTGCCGACTAGTTTCAAAAAGTAAAGGACTTTGTTATAATCTTCATTGTTCTGGTGGAAGAAAGTTTGTAATGCTTGATATGGCAAAGATTGGTTGGATCGATGGTCAGTAATCTCCTGAAACCGCACAATGGTTTGTTCTTTGAAATTGTTACGGTATTATGTAATCACGGAGTTCCTTTTTTGGCATTGCTTATGCCTGATATGAACTTTTGTTAGTTGCTTTACAAATTATCCAGAAATAAAATCCCAAAAATTCTCAAAATGAACAAAAGAACCCCAAAAAAAAAAACTCCAAACGGAACAGCGCAACAATGCAAAAAACTTAGAAGAAAGAAGATGAAAAAATGAATGAGAAAAGAAGCCAATTGAAAAAAATCGTAAATTTTCTTGGCATAGTCGCTTAATAAGTTTTTAGGCATACTTCTAACAAAATCCTATTACTTTTTACAATTTTCTTTTTTGGGTTGCGAACGATAATTTTGATTAGACGGGTTCTGTTGCCGTAAACAAAAATGATGCACCCATGCAGGCTAGCGTGCGTCGTGGTTGATTAGATAAAAAGAGAGAGGAAAATGTATAAGTTAAGATCAAGTGGTCTGCCTATTCATGTTTTGATCTTCGGACTACGCATAGCCCGCATGTACGCTTGTGTGCTACCGGTGAGTGGGATACATGTCTATCGCACTTGATGTCCGATCGAAAAGAAAAAGCTGAGATCAATTTCGGACAAGTGACCTGCATTGAATTGCTAGCCGAAAACCTTCATGGAAAGCGAATGATTTGAAAAATGTCTATCAAAAAATAATCACCCGTACAATTACAAAAATAAACGAATGCAAAAAGATTTCCATCGTTTTGGATAATGGAGATGTATTTATTTGGTTGATTATTTCAAACAATACAAGTGATCATTTTTAAGAAGGCATTTTTCAATATTCATCTTTTTGCGAAACAAAAGAAGCCTCAATGTAATCTATAAATAATGTCATATATGATATGATGTGTTCAGGTTGGTCTAAGAAACGGTATTGTTTAATTCGGGTCCATGTATTCAATGATAATCTCGTCGCACACCCCAACAAAACAAAGTAGCCTAATGGGAGGACTCGTGGGACATCACATCGATGCAAATGTGGCAGTGGATCTAGTTGTTCAAATTGTAATTTGGAAGAAAGCAATGTGATTGTCCCCATTCACTTTTGAATTAATATATATATATATATATATATATATATATATATAAGCTAATGAATTATTTAGATTGACATCTCACAAGAGCGAACATTCACACATGTTTTAACATGTCGAGATGACAGGGCAAACTCAAATGTGGCCAAGCCATTTGCCATCACCAACTAACCTCCAGGCACCGGCCAGATAGAAATACTCTCAACTGAGTCATTTGCCATCACCGCCCAAAATCCAGCTCCTTTCCATGCGCCTTTCTTTTTTTCCCAAATTTGTGATGATACATGATCACTCTAGAGTCAAGCAGCGAGCGTCATTCATGTCTATTTTTATCCTCATCATTCTTTTGGATGGATCACTAAATCTTGTTACCAATAAATATGCAGGCCATGTTTAATCTGCCCATTCCTCATATCTGCAATGCAGAGGAATTTCGCACACTGCAAAACTTGGCTCAGCAAGAGCGTGGAGATCGCTGGGTTCGCAACCCATTCTTCTTACAGCCACGAATGTAAGTTCGCCATGCCAATGCTGCTTTTACCAAGAGATGCACCCTTGCTGAAGAAGATGGTCATTAATGTCAAGACTAGTGGAAGACGCCAATCAAAATCTCTCAAGTCTTTGCCACGGCTAGTTCTAGCATAGATGCAATCTTACCAGTAGTGTCTCGCTACAAGCTGCTCAATAGGGAGGAAGTCAGTAGATAAGAATGGTTTGGACAGTTTCCTATGCTTGCACCGAATTATCTTTGGGTTATTGGAGCTTTTATGGAGCAAGAAACATAGTAGTCGTGCCACCGGCATCTTTTCAACAAAAGAAAAAAAGAAAAAGGACAACCCAGAAACTCAACATTGAACTGAATGAGCTACATCAATTTTCATAACAAATGATTTCCTACCAATCATGTTCAATTTTCCATCTGAAATATCTCATCTTAAAGTGAAAATTACCTGTAGTCAAGACATTGTGATCAAATCATCATTGACAATTCACAAACTTGTACATAGATCTGAAAAAACCTCCCAATTGGGAAACCATATTCCACACTTATAGATCTGGTGATACGCAAGGGGCCCAAGGGAGTCCATTTGGGAGAGTCTCAACAAGGAATTATAAGGACTTGCTCCATGAAACTAAAGAGACAACTGATAGAAACCAAAATGATACTGATTAGAACAATTCTCCAGCACGCATTTCTAGGCTAATCAAATGTTTGTAGAGAGAAGTTCATCATGTTTTCACGTTGAAACAGTACCAAACCCAAACGTGCAGGAAAGTTCAGAAGAGTTCCTAAAATTCTAAATCTTCTAATAGCTGCACACCCACAGAGAGAACTACCTATACACAAGCATACAAACTCACAAAACACTTTCCCCAACCGATGGTTGTATAGGCTCTCTCAATCTCCCTAAAAAGAGCAGAAACTCAAAAGTCTAAAACAAAAGCAGAAAGTCTGTACAGCAGGCTAACCCAGAAAAACACCAAATTTTTAGGTGCTTCAACTGCAGTATAGGTAGAAGGAGCACTCAGGGCAAACAACAAAAGCTTTGGATAATTGTGCTATATCGAAGTCGGAGGTGTCATCTCTCAAGTGACCAACAGAAGTGAAATCTAGAACTTTACAAGAATAACTTCACCTAGTATATTTATTTAAATAACCAGCCCATTACTTTCAGGCAATACTGATTTCTGCCATCAGATCCATTTATTAAAAAAGACTGCTCTATGGAAGCTAGAAAGGAAAGAAGTAGTCATTGACTGAATCTTATAGAATATATAGCTAAATGTTTGATCTGAACAGACAGAAGGCTTACAACATTTCTTATTGGAAAGACACCAAATATACTAAAGCACAAAGCCCCATCTTTGTCTCCACTGCAAAGCACATTCAAACATTGCTTGGAAGAATTTGAGAGCTCTACGAATGAATCTTGACCATCGTCAGTTAAACCAGTTTCCAGGTGCTAGGCCAGGCATGCGAGGAACTCTTGGAGCTGGAGGGAAGAAATGAGTAGTGCGATCTTCAAATGTCAGAAAGTTGCCAGAAGTGTCCTACTAAAAAATGGATTATTATCTTTCCAATTGGGGGGAAAAAGAAGAAGAAGAAGAAGAAGATAAATATAACAAGAGATTAAAGTTAAGGAGTCAACAATCAGTAAATTAACAACTCACAGCTGACACCAAACATAAGTTTTCAAAAAACCTTCCATAAACCAATATTAAAGCTGTTGAATAATTCTAAGTTTGAGAAAAGAAATATCTTAGTAAACCAGACTAAAATAACTAAACTGCAAACAAAGCATTAGATATAACATGAAAGGTATGAACAATAAAATATTGTCTGTTAAGAATCAAGATTGAGAAGTCAGATGAATTTTTTTAAGTTGAAAGATGCATACTCTATTCACTTGGGCATCCTCCTCCAAATTGAGACACACCATAGAACTGCCGCATGGGTCTTCAATCTTCTTAACAGTTTCCATTCTGCTTAATAAATATAACGAGTTAGAAATAAATATACCACAGTACAATTAACTGCTACAAGCAATAGCATAAAAAAGCAGCACAATGCATATCCATGGTTCCATAAAGACAGCTAGATTGGTAAGATAACATTCATAAGTAAAAATAAGCTCTTCAGAGCAAAACATAATCCATGAAATGGATAATGATTTAGTAATTTGGTAGGCATTGCAAAGAAACTTTATGGCAGCAGCATCAGCCAAGTTCTGAGCAATTGTACCCACGACCAAACAGCTGGCTCAATGACAGAACTGGTAATCTACGAACTTTTCCACCCACAAGAATAATTGAGGCACACACAAATTCTATCATTTAGGAGTCACCCGAACTATTACCTTCCTAATATGACTGAACTGGACATATGTCACTTTAGATAATAGAAAGAAACTATTAATTTGATGAAAATGAGCATGTCATGGATGACTGCTTCTATATGTTGTCTCAGTCATCATTGGATAGGAATGAACCACTCAATCTAATTAGTTTAATGGGTATATATAAGATGCAAGATATCATCTAAACCAAGGACTTTGTAAGTTTACGGCTATTCTTTTTAAAAATTATATGACATTGACGAAGATATGCATATTGTACATATCGGACAAGTTATTCATGCTGTCTCGGTCATGTTTGGATTGGAATGAACCATTCACTTTAATTAGTTAAATGGGTATATATAAGATACAAGCTATCATCTAAACCTAGGACTTTGTAAGCTTACAGCTATTCTTTTTAAAAATTATATGACATCATATGCATATTGCATGTATTGTACAAGTTATTCATGCTGTGCCGGTGATGTTTGGATTGGAATGAACCATTCACTTTAATTAGTTAAATGGGAATATATAAGATACAAGATATCATCTAAACCTAGGATTTTGTAAGCTTACAGCTACTCTTTTTAAAAATTATATGACATTATATGCATATTGATGTATTTTAGCAAGTTATTCATGCTGTGTCAGTCATGTTTGGATTGGAACGAAAAATTCACTTTAATTAGTGTTGAATTATCATGATTTTTAGGATCTGATTATTAGGAATATTCAATCCTGATTTTTTGGGTCCTAATTATTAGGAAATAGCTGTAAATAATTAGTTAGGATATGATTTATTAGTATCCCTTGATTTGTGGGATTATAGCTGTTTTTTACAGATCTGTTTTTTCCTAGTCAGTACTTGTAGAAGTCCTATAAATAGTTTTGTAATCCTGGTACAAAATTATTGAGAATTATCACAATTCTTTTCTCTAAATTCTTCATGGTATCAGAGCATTAGGTTCATTTTTTCTGGGATAATGTTGCAGAGCATCCTTCATTGATGCAATAATCTTCCAATCACAGCCTTCATTGCTGGATTTGTCTTTGTCCTTAACAATCTGATCGCAACTGTCATTGTTGTGATCCCTTTTTTTCCTTCTTTGCTTCTAAACTTGTCCCAATTTTTCTTTTCCCTAAAACCTCATTCACTTGCAGCAGCCTTTACTGCTTCTATTTTCTCTTGCTCTTCCTTTCCAAGTACTTTCTTTGTGCCTGGAATTATCCATGTCTGAGAGAAAATTGATTGGAAATACTTCGGGTCAAAATGAGGAGGCCAATACCAACCATATGACCGGAGATCTACAAAATGTGAGAGCAACTTATAGGCTGAATGAAAAGAATTATCTCAAATGGTCACAATTCATCAAGACCTATTTGAAGGGTAAAGGAAGACTCAGCCATCTTCTCGGAACAGGTCCAACACCAGAAGATCCCACGTTCAACGCATGGGATGAGGCAGATTCAATGATCATGTCATGGCTTTGGGATTCAATGGATCCAGCCATAAGTGATACATGTATGTTTCTCAAAACTGCAAAGGAAATTTGGGATTCTATTCGCAGGACTTATTCGAAGGCTCGAGATGCAGCACAAGTATATGAAATCAAGGTAAAGACAAGTGCAACAAAACAAGGGAGCAAAACGGTGACAAAATATGCCAATTCCCTTCAAAATCTATGGCAAGAACTCGATCATTATCGAGTATTTGAGATGAAGTGTGCAGATGATGCTGCAACTCTAAAAACCTTCATTGAAAAGGATCGAGTATATGATTTCTTGGCAGGTCTTAATTCTGAATTTGACCAAGTCAGAATTCAAATACTTGGAAAAGAAGAAATCCCTTCTTTGGAAGAGACAATCTCTCTAATCCGGGCGGAAGAAAGTCGAAGGGGAATAATGCTAGAGCCTCAAGCTGTGGAAGGCTCAGCATTAGTAACTCGCAATGCGTCAACACAAGAAAGAGGAAGGGTGGATACTTCAAAGTCCACATGGAGGGATAATCGAGACAGTTTGTGGTGTACCTACTGTAAGAAGCCAAGGCATACAAAGGAACGTTGCTGGAAACTGAATGGCAAACCAGCAACCTCAAGTCGAGAATGGGGAAACAAAGGAGGACAGCCAAGGCCCCAGGCTCATCTAATTGAACAGACCAACCAGCAAATCAATCACGGTGAAGGACAGGTGAAAGAATCCTTTAGCAATGAGGAAATAGAGAGAATTAAAGGGTTTTTAGGGTCTCTTGATAAACCCTCTGGTGCATGTTCCTTAGCACTCTCAGGTAAGTCTCCATTCTCTTTTAGTTTAAATGCCTCAGAAAAATTTTCAAATGAAGCTTGGATAATAGACTCAGGTGCCACTGATCACATGACTCACACTTCTCATTTTTTTAGTACCTACACTCCTTGTCCAAGTAATAGAAAAATAGGGGTGGCAGATGGTTCTTTGGCCACTGTTGCAGGAGTTGGTGATGTCTATGTTACGCCTGTTCTCACTCTAAAAGATGTCCTCCATGTGCCAAAATTATCAGCCAACCTAGTCTCCATACAAAGGCTCACCAATGACCTCAAATGTTATGCAATTTTTTACCCTACCTACTGTGTTTTTCAGGAACAGGATTCGGAGAGGAAGATTGGACTTGCTAAGGAAAAGAATGGGTTGTATTATCTGGAGACGCCGAGGATTTCAAAAAGAGTCATGAACAATTCACCCTTGTCATTTCTTAGTGCTTCAAATAAGGATGTCATTTGGCTTTATCATTTTCGTTTTGGTCATCCATCTTTTCGTGTCTTAAATATCATGTTTCCTTCTTTGTTTAAAGGACTAGACATGAGTCAATTCCAATGTGATACTTGTGAATTTGCTAAGCACACCCGTGTATCTTTTCCTATAAACAACAAAAGAAGTTCTCATCCTTTTGATTTGATTCACAGTGACATTTGGGGACCTTCCACAATTCCAAATATCTCAGGGGCTCGATGGTTTGTTTCTCTAATCGATGATTGCACTAGGGTCACATGGATATTCTTACTCAAACACAAATCTGATGTAAGTAGTATTGTTCCTAATTTTAATTCTATGGTTCAAAATCAGTTTGGAGTTAAAATTAAGAACTTTAGATCAGATAATGCTAGAGACTACTTTAATCATATCTTGTCAACTTATTTCCAAAAAGAAGGGATAATCCATGAGTTATCTTGTGTAAACACACCACAGCAAAATGGGGTGGCTGAAAGGAAAAATGGTCATTTGCTCAACACTACTCGAGCACTGTTGTTTCATGGAAATGTCCCTAAGTCTTATTGGGGGGAAGCTGTTCTTACATCTACATACATGATTAATAGATTGCCATCAAGAGTATTAGATTTCAAAACTCCTATGGCAGTTCTTTCTAGCTTTTATCCACATTTCAGGACAACAAATAATCTCATACCTAGAGTCTTCGGTTGCACCTCTTTTGTACATGTTCATAATCAGCAAAGGGGAAAACTAGATCCTAGAGCAATCAAGTGTGTCTTTCTTGGTTACTCCGCTACACAAAAGGGGTATAAATGTTATCATCCTCCTTCTCGAAAAACCTATATTTCAGTTGATGTTACATTTGTAGAAAACAAACCTTACTTTCCACAATCTTATCTTCAGGGGGAGAAGTCATTAGCTGAAGATAAAGACTTTGAGGTCCTTAATCTTGACTTACCTCCTAATAATCTTCCAATCCGAGCTCCCACTTCTGATCAACCAATCCCTAATCAATCAGCCTCCAATTCTAATCAACGAGCTCCTCATGAATCAGTTTCTGATGAATCAGTTCGTGCTACGTTAATTTCAGACCCACTCTCTACAATTGAGCCTATTCCGAAACAAGAGTCCACTCCCATATCTCCTCGTATTTATGACTCTATGAGATTTCCTCAGGTATACTCAAGAAAGACAACTGTTCCAGACCAAACACAAGTTCAAGATTCCCATCCGAGTTTTGCAAATGAATTTCCGGTAAGTTCTGACTCTCCTTTGCATAAACAGTCAATTGATATGCCTGAAAATGACTCGCATCTTCCCATTGCTGTTAGAAAAGGTACTAGAGAATGCACAAAGCGACCCTTATATCCTCTATCTCACTATGTGTCACTTGACCGCCTATCACCATCTCATAAAAATTTCATTGTGAGTCTAAACACCTTTTCTATTCCAAATACTTTATCTGAGGCATTGTCTAAAGAAGAATGGAGGACTGCAATGAGAGAAGAAATGGATGCACTAGAAAAAAACCAGACTTGGGAGATTGTTGAAAAACCTAAAGGAAAGAATCTTGTGGGCTGCAAATGGGTTTTTACCTTGAAATACAAAGCTGATGGTTCTCTTGAGAGATATAAAGCACGATTGGTGGCAAAGGGTTATACTCAGACTTATGGAGTAGATTATCAGGAAACATTCGCTCCGGTGGCAAAGATGAACACTGTGAGAATTCTACTCTCTTTGGCAGCTCATTTTAATTGGCAACTTCAGCAGTATGATGTGAAGAATGCATTCTTACATGGTGACCTAGAAGAAGAGATCTACATGAGTATTCCATCGGGATTTGAAGGAGAAAAAACAACAAACAAAGCATGTAGATTACGGAAAGCACTATATGGGCTCAAGCAATCACCTAGAGCCTGGTTTGGGAGATTTTCCAGAGTTATGAAAGCTTCAGGCTACAAACAAAGCCAAGGTGATCATACCCTCTTCATTAAGCATTCAGCAAGAGGGAGAGTAACAGCACTTCTAGTGTATGTCGATGATATTATTGTCACAGGTGACGATGATGAGGAGAAACAGCAGCTAAAGCAGTGTTTGATTAAAGAGTTTGAAATAAAAGAGCTAGGAAGACTCAAATACTTCCTTGGCATTGAAGTTTCTTACTCTAGACATGGAATTTTTGTCTCACAACAGAAGTATGTGACTGATCTCTTGAAGGAAACTGGAAAACTTGGTTGTAAACCAGTAGCCACACCTATTGAGCCTAATAAAAAGCTTGGAGATGCAAAGGAAGAACCTGCTGTAGATCGAGAAATGTATCAAAAATTGGTTGGGAAACTTATCTATTTGGCTCATACTAGACCTGATATTGCCTATTCAGTAAGTATGATTAGTCAATTTATGCATGACCCAAGAGAATCACACTTACAAGCCGTCAATCGAGTGCTACATTATTTAAAAGGAAGTCTCGGAAAAGGAGTCCTATTCAGAAGAAATCAAAAACTGATGCTGCAAGCTTATACCGATGCTGACTATGCAGGATCTATGGTGGATAGAAGGTCAACATCTGGTTATTGCACATTTCTTGGCGGAAATTTAGTGACTTGGCGGAGTAAAAAACAGAATGTAGTTGCAAGATCAAGTGCTGAATCAGAATTTCGAGCAATGGCCCAAGGAATATGTGAGCTATTATGGCTTAAAATCATCCTAGAAGACTTGAAGATCAAGTGGGAGGGTCCTATGAAGCTGTATTGTGACAATAAATCAGCAATTAATATTGCTCATAATCCTGTACAGCATGATAGGACGAAGCATATTGAAATTGACAGGCATTTCATCAAAGAAAAGATAGAAGAGGGGTTGATCTGCATGTCCTGCATACCTTCCGGAGATCAACTAGCTGATGTGCTAACTAAAGGACTTAATGGTGGAATCTTTCATGAAATAATCTTCAAGCTGGGAATGGAAGACATCTATTCCTCAGCTTGAGGGGGAGTGTTGAATTATCATGATTTTTAGGATCTGATTATTAGGAATATTCAATCCTGATTTTTTGGGTCCTAATTATTAGGAAATAGCTGTAAATAATTAGTTAGGATATGATTTATTAGTATCCCTTGATTTGTGGGATTATAGCTGTTTTTTACAGATCTGTTTTTTCCTAGTCAGTACTTGTAGAAGTCCTATAAATAGTTTTGTAATCCTGGTACAAAATTATTGAGAATTATCACAATTCTTTTCTCTAAATTCTTCAATTAGTTAAAAGGGTTATTCATCTCATGTCCTTGTTGATCTATTTAACAAAAGGGTGCATGTTCGAAAAGAGTGTTCTAACAAGATTTGTTAAGTTTCTATGCTCAGAGAGTCAGAATGACCTATCTAGTAGTCCACTGTTAATTTGACATTGGGAGACAGGACCCATAAACACGGATTGCCATCTCTATTAGCAGCTAAATGTTTGTTAAGCAAGCTTGCTGTTTGCAATGCATCATGCAGCTTTAAAGCAATTCAGAATCTTTCCCAAGAGAGATTAGAGAAGAACACATTCTGAAGATAAGGGATTCTTGCAGTGAAACTGTACCATCTTCTAGTCCCAAGACAACTACTTTGCCATCAGGATGCCAGCATAATGATGTTATACATTTACCTAGAGTACATTAGAATAGTTAGATAATCCACTATAACGACATACAGTGGAATGTACAAAGAAAATTGATTTCATAAACAACAACAACAACAACAACAACAACAAAAACAGAGAGAGAGAGAGAGAGAGGGAGAGAGAGGGAGAGAGAGAGAGAGAGGATGAATAATTTGTTCACCATAAAATTAATAGACTAAGAGGAAAGACAGAGAACACACATAAACCGAGAAAATGATAATCAAAATTTGGGAAGTAAGGCAAACATCATAACGGTACACATTATATCTATATCTTTTTGGCATGGGATTTCTTTGGGCTAGTAGATCATCTAAAGCTAGGGAATCTATATCTTTTTGGCAGCCTTCAATACATTATCTCAATCCAGGAACGAATCTTATTGTTCAGCTTTGGAACCTCGAGGTGGAGTGTAACCATGAAAGCATACGTCAAGCAAGAATCACAAGTGCACAAGTATCTACAACTTATCTCAACAGAAACCACTCAAGGATTGGTTCAAGAAGCCCTCAACAACATGTTTTTCATATCAAGAAGGCAACATGATGCATGCAGCATTTAGATGTTTCTGGAGAAAATATAACTCCTCTCTAAATTTTTCCAGTGAGAATAGATTACAAAAACTACCAAGGCTAGGCATCTGATCCCAAGCTCTTACGAATTTGAATTACCAAAAGATAAAGTTGTACAAGAACTTAACATACTTGGATGCAGCTCCGCCTACCCTCCTAGTCTTTTTGCTTTCTCCAACTCCTCCCTCCAAGTATACATGTATGTAGCATAGCTTGAGATATATCCTATTCACAAGTTAAATTCCCAACAACAAACTTGATTAATCAAAATGATGTGACGAAATGCCCCTTTGTAATCAGAAGAAGATAAATTAACTTCAAGTAATACAAAATGTGCGAAACTTTCCAGACTAGACTCTACATTTTAACAATACAGAATGTGAGAAATCCTTGTAGGGAATGCTCAATCTGTACAGGAAGAGGAAGAAGAGGAGCCAGAAGTAATATTACGCTCAATCAGTACAAGAAGAGGAAGAATGGAGCCAAAAGTAATATTACATCGCGAGAGTCACTAACAGAAATTGAAGGAAAACTATATAGATGCCCGACGGCATTGAGAACGTATTTTGCAGGGATTAAACCTACCAACTCCAAGTGGGCATCAAGCATTTCAACATTGGACATAAGTAGTGTATCTAGCATAAACGACATCCCTCCAATTCAAGTTCTTTATCTTCATGAACACTTTGACTGGTGTACCAAAAAGGGCAAAAAGATGGCAATACAGGAGTAGGGTACACTTCGAGTTGGTCTAGATGATTGTCAGTTATGTTATGGAAATCTCCAAAGGCACCAATCTTGTCTAGAAGTTGATAGAAATCTATCGCGCCTGTAAATTAAAATCCCTTTATTCAACTAGTATCAGCTTGGGATTCTTTACTTGCAACTATGTCAATCCAAATTTTCACTCCCATTACCATCATTCACTCTTCATTTTTGTGTAAAACACCAACTCCTAGTTTGATGTCATGTTCTCATTTAGAATTCCAAGCACTTAAACTCTATATTCATTAACTCTCCATCAAATGCAATTTGAACTGGATTGGCAATTGAAGTGATTTATTTGGGGAAAAGGACCGTAGCACATTTAACAAAAAGCAAATGGGGAATAAGGCCAATGTGCATGCAGAGTCAGAACTTGCAATTGGGCAAAGAAAATGGCACACCTTGTACCTCTGCTGCAAGTGATAAAACCTAAGCACATTCAAAAATTGAAAGGCAAAAGAATAAGATAATTTACTCTTCCTTCCAAATACAGTTTAAAAAACCCAGCAAGTGTATGCCTTGAGAACACTTTTGGTTCCCACCTATATGACAAATTGAGTGAAGCTAAAGCTTTTGAGTTTGAAATAGTAGAACTTATATACTAATTCTAGTCAACAACTGCTTTTTCAGTCTTTAAAAAACAGGAGACAACAACTTTTCATTAATAATTTATTATGATCTTTGGAATGATGGTTATGCACTACTGAGCAAAAAAAAGAATGACCCTAAACCAGCTACCTTTTCTTTGGTTTTTCAGTAGTTATTCTAAAGGCACGATGTGTATTTGCACCAGTGGTCATCAGGCAGAGTAGCAAACGATGCAAACCAGATGCCTTGTACTGAAGTTTGGAATGAATTTCCTTAACTCGAGGAAGAGGGAACAATAAATTATCCATAGGTATAAACCAAACGAGTTAAATTTGAAATCAAAAACAATCTGCTTACCTGAAGGCACCAACTACCAATCAAAAGCTCAGTCGCGTTCTGCAGCTTCTGAAGCAGTCCCTCGACCAGGTTGCAATACCCTCTGTAAGACTCGAACCGATTTTGAACAAAACAATCAGATGGCCTTCCAAAATCCTCGCCTCTCATAAAAAAGTTCGACTTTGCTTCGATCAAGGTTTGAGACTTCCGTTACCAGCTGCCTCATCATACCAGAACATCCTCTCAAACAGCAACAGAGGACTTGAAATCTCCAAGGGGAAACCCTCATCAAGTGCATACCGAAAGCAGTCATTGACCGCAATTTCCCTCAAAGTTCTCGAACAAACCTTGACGGTTCGCTTTAAACCGTAGCATCCTTCCAAACTAAGGTCCTCGAGAACAGGGCTGCCATTCGACATCTCGTGCATCTCCTCCGAGTCACAGACGGACAGGGACCTAAAGATTAATCCAAGCGATACTTCTACTCATCGAGAAGCAACAGAGCCCTGAGTGCAGGTTCACCAACGAAGAGCATCCATTAAAGGAGCCCCGGTACTGTGAAATGGCCAGCCATCTCGCACAACCTCTTAGTCGCATCGACTTAGAGGTCCTCGACACGGCGGTCGACAGCAAAGCGAAGCCACGGACTGAGCTCAGGCGCGCAACGGTCGAGAAAATCGACGTTCATGTGGAACTTCCTCACCTTGGGCGACGCCTAGAGGATCAAGACGCCGTCCACGGACGGGGAGGCGTTCCGCCAGGGGAAAGGAGAAGACGAGGTCCGAGGCGGCGGTCCAGACGGATCGCCACCGCTTCGACAAAAACACACGTGCGGACAATGTGGGGATCGACGATCGAAGGGAGGAACCGGAAGGAGAGCCTCCTCCGATTTGAGGGTTCATTTCACTCGGACTTTAAAGTTTCTGGCTTCCCGTATAGAGACACGTGTCGCTCGATGGAGAGGCAACCACTTTCCCGCGCCTTTTAATACATCTACGAGCCCATGATGATGGGCCTCGCACGTCTTGAATTGCCGAGTACCGAACCTTAATTTTTTAAATCCAAGCTTGTCCGACATCTGCAAAAATCATCATTCATATAATAATCGAGTATGAACAAAATTTAGTAGGCGTACTGCGTACATAAGCGAGCTTGAGCCCATGAAAGAATATGTTTGCTTGATTCCGCTTGATTTGTGATATCACACTCGAGGGCTCAATTTACATAGTGATAACCATAAATAGCATTGGTAAATATCAAAACTAGTTGACAACAAAATTTTGATCGATAACTTATTCAGTCAGTAGCATTTTGGTAAGTTACCAAATTTTTTTTAAAAATACCAACAGTTATTATAATTTTATTATATATATATTACTATTGACATCCAAATAATCCTAATGGTTAAAGTTAGAAAAATTCAAGATTCAAGATCCCAATCATGGCGACACTCATTTCTTAACTTGAAAAAAAATTAGATTTGTATAAGTAGTATTTTAATTGCATATAGGTGTTAATTCAACATAAGCGTGTAGGAATAGGCGTTTAGATTTCTAAGTTTTCATAGAAATGGCTTAAAATCCTTTTTTTTTTGGTCAAATCAAAGAATCTACCTTTGACTGAAAAAAAAAATTATTTCAATAGTCTTTAATTCTTTTTAGACATTTGATTTAGAAATAGTGAAATTTAAGTACCTACAATCAAATCAAAGAAATATCAATTTCAAGAATCGATTAACCAGTTAGAACACCATATTTGTTATCATGGAACTTGAGCTCACACCTTTCAAGATCATGTCACATGGTACAATTACACAAAACTCTATTGGAGAATAAAATCTGTTCTTTTCTCATCTTGGAAGGGGTCCTTTTTTTTCTTCTTCTTTTGGCTTCTTTTTATGTTCAAGAGGGGGGCGCCACAAGTTAAAAAAAAAAAGGGAGAAAAGAGAGAAAAATAAGGAGGATTGACTCTCCATGAGCGCCGTGTATACACCTTCACCGTCGCCCCATCACATCCAACTTCATCCTCGTCATCGCAAGCTGCATCCATTGTTCTTGGACTTCATTCTCTTGAGGAGTTGGCAATAGTTGCCGCTGCCCATTCCGACGATTGAAACCCATGCCATCACTTCGATGAGCCTCTCCATCACTCCTCTCGACTCCATTAGTTGCCAAGCCAGTTGCCCTCGCTATTCCCGAGCTGCCCTTTCCTGCTCCACTATTGCTCCCTGCCTTCCCATCGTGAAAACCGAAGAGCCCAGATCTCATCCGAAGACTCTCTCGCTAATCGTTGTTCTGTTCGTAGATAGTTGTAAAGGTTCCAATCGCCAGTTGCGAGTGCCCATCGTAGCCTACTTACACCACTAGTAAACTAGGCTTTCCTGCTACCTTCAACGATGGTCATCGATGAGGAGCTACTCAAAACCTAACAGTTCGAGGGTTAATTTTTGAGCTTGAATATTCCGGTTGGTTTATCCGATTCTATCTCCACTTTTGTTCCTTACTTTTTGTGGATGCAATGGCCAGCGCAATGGTTAGCCGATGGTAGGAGACGGTGGTTCGGTGAAGAGCGGGAATGAGTAACAGTGGTATAAGAGTACTTTTGAGCGTGAGATTTTGAATGTTTCCTCCTGTTCGGTGAAGCTTTAGATAGCATGAAGATGCACCATGAAAAGTCATTGAAGGTGGGAGTTCTGGGAATAGGGAGCTAGGCCTCGAAGATGAGATGAGGGGTGAAAAGGCGAGAAAAGGCTAAAATGATGATGACGTGTCCGGTGGGGTGAGGCCCCACACGGGGACGAGGTGGCATTGCGGAGGGCCGGTCTTTTCCTCCGTTCCCGTCATCCAACCCTCTCTTTTGCTAAATTAGTAATTGCTAATTGCAATGGGGATTTAAAAATTAGTTCCCTGGAATGTTCTAAATTCTCGAGGAGAGGATGGTATCCCTACTGCCGGATTGCCAATGCTGTTTCATGGTAACGATTTCCAGAATGCCATGTGGAGTGATACGACCCATTCTTCGAGCCAAACGGACTATACGGGGGCGGGAGTGTCCTCAACTCTAAACCTCCCTGTGCCTCGACATCAAGCTTCCAGTCTTGGAGTCCACTTCCTCATCTTGAAGGCAATCCCATGATGGGAGATTCCCCAGCAATTTATTTAGATGACATTTTGGAATGTGATGACTTGTCAGATCCCACGATACGATGATGATGGTTCTGTTAGAAGTACTAGGAACGGTGGTGTTAAGTCCGAAATTTAGCCCAATTCTCTTTCTTCCTCATATCTGCAACTTTTCTCCGCGAATCCTCAGACTCCGCTGGACCTCGCAAGCCTCCCTCCATTGAAGCTCCATCCTCCACAAGCTCACCATGGGTTTGCATTTCCCACTGACGCTTCTGTGCCCTCCTCACGTTTTGTTACAGCATATCTGGTGGCTGCATTTTCGGCTGCTATTGGCGTGTGCTTCTGTTTCAGCTTCAGTTCGACAAACTGCTTTGGCTTCTCAGGTTCTGCTTCCGTTCGGTGTTCTTTCGTGACCTGATGTGACCTGATGGGTGGGTCGACTCAATTGTTCGGACTCGGTTTTGTGAGGTTTTGGCTCTATTTCTTCCAATTGGCAGTTGAAGATGATGGAGTGGAATCTGGAGAAGGATTTGCTGGCGATAGTCACAGAGGACTCATTCATTCATTCGATTGGCAGGCGCTGTAAACAATCTCTCCTGAGTATAGCTGAGACTAGAGAAACTTCTTTTATTTATTTATTTATTTATCTATTCATTCATTCATTTATTCAGGGTGTTGGATTCATTCATTCATTCAGGGTGTTGGTTTCCTCAACGATGGGCATTTGTGCTTCAGTATATTTGGTGTCTTTCCAATTGGACATATCATAAGCATCCCGTGTGTTGAAATCAAATATTTAGCAGTATGGTATATTGGATACAGCCGGCAATTCATTCTTTCCTTGTTCAGGCTTCTCATTCAGCACTTTTTCTTAATAAATCAGTATTGCCTGGAAAGTAATAGGTTGATTAAGTAAACAATTATACCAGGAATGCTTGTGAAAGTTTCAGATGTTTATGCCGTTTCACAGGCTAGATTTCACATTCGTTGGTCGATGACACCCTTCCAACTTGGATACAAAACAATTATCTTATTTTTGTTTGGTCTGAGGTTAGCCTTCTACTCTAGGCTATTGGGTTTTTGCTCTGTTCTATGAAGATTTCCAATCAATTCTCCAGGCTTGATTTGATTCGTCCTTAATGTTGTACTAGGTAAGATGATTATCCATTTACTGATAAAATTCTTGGTATTCTTTTCTTAGATGAGGGCATATGAGTTACTCATCTGTATTCGGTTATTCATTCGTGTATAGAACATATTTGTTTAAAGGCCTTCTTAAACGAATAAACATTTTCATCAGCTCTTTTAAATTTAGTTACTCTCTCTACTTTCTTAAATCAAGCTTTACTACATGAATAACACAGTAGGAGCTAAATAAAAACATGCAAATCGTTTGCATTTATGGTAATGAGAACTCTGGTTCCTTTGATTTGATGATCCTCTTTGATCAAAGATGTTATGTACACATTTGGAATTTGATATTATTGCCAAGAGATAATGATTTTAGGCTAGTATCGATTGATGTCTATGAATGTGGATGCTCAAGGGTAGTGGATCTTCTAGTTTGGACCATTTGTGGGGCACTAGCAACTACAACATACCATTAGCACATCCTTGATTTATAGATTTGTTGATCCCATTTATAATTATTATCGATGTTGTTACTGTTCAATGATTAGTGGTGGAAGTGTTTCCTTTTCTTTCATATTCTATCCCCCTGTGATCACGGGCGCTCCTGTCGAAACCAACTACAACATCCCCCTGTGATCGCGGGCACTAGCAACTACAACATACCATTAGCACATCCTTGATTTATAGATTTGTTGATCCCATTTATAATTATTATCGATGTTGTTACTGTTCAATGATTAGTGGTGGAAGTGTTTCCTTTTCTTTCATATTCTATCCCCCTGTGATCGCGGGCGCTCCTGTCGAAACCAACCCGACAACCCCAATCAAGTCGAGTGTAGAGACTGGGGAGACATAAACCCTTCATCCAAGACTCCTGACGATGAGCAGATATTCAGTATACAACTAGAATTGGACCTGGAACATGCGTGATCAGCACGAGGATGAACGTTCCGCGCGTCTCTGAGGCAACACACCTGGTACTAATAGGATGAGCAAAAAGATGCTCGAACTATGTTATAATATTGATGAGGTTTTGAGTCGGCGTCTTTCTATCATCGGATGAAATATTATAGTGGCTTGATTGAGGGCTGAATCACAACTAATCCTGGCAAAAAGCCAGGGTGACAAGAGGGGGTGGGGGAAAGAGGTGAGGCGACAAGTGCTGCGTTGATTTACTTTGGGACTCAAAATTGCATCTAGCCAATAGGACGTCTAAGTAGACAGAGAAAATATGAGAAAATATCGGGTAGGGCTATCGTTTTGACAAAATGTGAAAGAAATGTGAAAATATTTAGGACTTAATTTACACAATTGAAATGTTCGGGATTAAATTAGCATAAATGCAATAGGTTTAGAATTATTATTATTATTATTATTATTATTATTTGATAAATTTTCCGTCAATGCCGTGGTTCATACAATTTGACATTCTGACCACTAAATGTAAACCAGGTCAATCAAATGATGAAATTTGACTTAAAGATCAATAATATCACACTAATTCAACTCTTTTTCCCTCCTTACTCAGATCTTACTATTGCTTACAAAAAAACAAAAAACAAAAATTCAACGATGGTTATAGCGTTCATAAAATCCCATAGAGTTGCCTCCAGAAAATTTTGCAAGCTAGGCATTCAGAATACTACTATCATGACAATTCAGGATTACTACACATAATTTTACGATGTCATGATGCTTCACTTGTAATCAAATTATATTATCTAACAGTACGGTGAGTGAAGGTTCCAAAAATTTGGCTTATGGGGAGCGAGATTTCGAGTACATTTGACTTTCACATTTAATTCCAAGTTTTGGTAACGATGTATTTAGTAATAACAACTTAATTGATTAATCGATAATAAAAAAAAATTCAAGATATTCATGGAAATGTAATATTCAATTAAAACTTTATAAAAAAGAAAGACCATGTATATATGAAAAATAAAAAAAGTATAAAATTAGAAAAGAATTTAATAAAAGGAAGCATCGATTGCTAAAATAAATGTAGAAGAATGACTTCAGGATTAGGCGTGGGACGACTCAAATAAGTGCTCGACGGCTGGATTATCGCACTTCCAAATAATATTGAAAATTCTAGGTATGTAGGTTTATTGCTCTAGATCCCTCCGTGACTTTATCTTCTTTTATCAAGCTCATGAAATATATATGTAAATTCTTCACGATTTTCGGAAATATTGAATATTTCTGTTACTTTTTCGAAATTATTAGGATTGTGAATGTTACTAAACAATGAATCTATAGACATCCAAAATTTATCTAGTTGATCCGATAATATTGGTCGTATGAAATTATAAGCGGCAGCCTTTTAAAGGATGGTGAGATTATTGAAGAAAATACACTAGCACGATCGAAGTTTGGAAAAAAGAATCTAATTTCTATCTGTTTTATGGAAAATGGATGTATTTTCTGCAAAAAATTGAGCATTTTTTTTTTTTGGGATGTTTCAAGGCTTTATGTAATTGTTGGACCATTGAGGGTACTTTTTGGGCCCATGGACCCAAAATCGAGTATCGAAGGGCAATTTCATAAATTCAATACTAAACGGGCTGGCCCAAGTGAGTTTAGCCGCTATTTGTGAGGGTGCAAATTTCTGGAAAGGGAATGAAACTTACATCGCATTGTTACTGAATGGTAAAATTATTTTGAGGCATGTTATATTTATAATATTGGATCCGGTATTGGCCAGACATTTCAAGGTGGTGTTATCTTGGATATACATCAAAAATGCTCATATGAGTGAATCATTTCAAATCATGTTGGATATTATGTATTGATATTTAATTATGCACATGATCGACTTATCTATTGAAAGATGATATATATTTGCTAATCAGCTCTACTTTGGGGCTTAATTATGACATATGTGATTTCTAGGGTTTAACTAGAATGGATGTAGTTCTCTAGACAGCATCACCTACTGAAGTGTGGCCGCAGTGTTCCATGCAATTTAATTGTGATACTTTTGCTAACTTGGTGTGCCACATATTTGATACAAAATTTGCTTCATTCACTACTCAATTCCATAGAAGTAGTGATTGTCACTTCCCCGGTCAAGGCTTTACTCGCTCCTTTCAATATTGTTTCGAGTCATGAATAAGGAAACTTAACTGAACCACGGAAAGAGCAATCTAAAATAGCGTGGGACCCTAATTTAGATTACTTTTTTTTATGAGTAGAAATAATTTAGATTACTTTTTTTTATGGGTAGAAATAATTTAGATTACTTGAGTAAGGGCTATTATATGTGTCATAAAACTCTCATTTTCATTAATTCACGGCACTCCGAACTTTGTTATTATAATCATTCGGTGAAAGGTTTATCATTTTCATATGTTAGCTATTATCGGTTGGAGGTTTTGTCCTTTATTTTATAGGGAATATTCGGTCATTCCCTAGACTTTAAGGTTGGATTCGGAGTGCGACAGTAGGTATCATTCGCGCGCGCGCATTTTTTATGAGATGGAAGAATAGTCAACCTTGAAAAGCCGACCAAAGAGAAAAGATTACTTATAAAATATTAAAGAAATAGCATCCATAGGAGCACAAACTCTAGATTTTGTCCAGTTTTAACTTTAACCTCCCTTGACTTTTTTTTAAAGAATAATAAAAAAAAAAGTCGAATGGCCTCCCATGTATAGCCGCTTGAAATTGCCCTTGTTTGGTGTGAAGACGATTTCATTTCAAAAATGGATTTCGACTCCCATGTCTTGCAAGGAGGCATGACAAAAGTCTGAGAGTAAGTGTTAGAGTAGAATTAAGGATTAATACATTGAAAAACCCCAAACTGGTACATTTGTGATAAATTTACCCCAAACTATTTTTTTGACCATGAAAAACCCTAAATTGGTACACTTATGACAAATTTACCCCGACTGACTATAAAAAAATCATAAACTGGTGCATTTATGACAAATTTACCCCAAACTAATTTATTCAACCACAAAAAACCCCAAACTGATAAATTTGTGAAAAATATACCATTAGCTAAATTGGATTAATACCACAAAAAAATCACAAAAATTGTAAATTGTGACAAACGGATCATAAAATCCCAAATTGGTATACTAATTAATTGTCACGTGTCATTTAACTTAATAATTTGATAATAAAATTTAACGAAAACTAACATAGGGTAAATTTGTCATAAGTGTACCCGTTTGGAGTAAATTTGTCAAAAGTATACTAATTTGGGGTTTTTGGTGGTCAAAAAAATAGTTTGGGATAAATTTGTTACAGATGTACCAGTTTTTGGTTTTTTAGGGTATTAGCCCTAGAATTAAAGTAGAACCGACAAAAAAAAAAAAATTGCCCTTGTTTGTTTACGTGAGTCGAGAGTGCATTAATAAATTTATATTATCGAAAAAGAAAATTTTATAATTTTCTCTTTTTGAAAAAGAGACAAAATAAATAAAATATTAGAGTACCATTATAGAAGGAATTCCTCCGGGCAAAATTGCTAGTAATAGTCCTGTAAGCACATCTTCTATTTGATGACGGGCTCAATTTCAATTTTGAATACATTTTGGGACTTTGTTGAAATATTTTCGCGTCACCTGCGACGTCACCGTGTTACGTAAACGCGTCAAGAGGATGAAGCTTGAACTGCAAGATTAGCCACGTACACCATAAAGCCAAGCAGCCTTTGGCGTTGACAAAATCGCCACTTCCCTTTGTTAGGTTTGCAAATCTTTAATTTATAACTCCACCTCCTTATACTAATCCAAACGCGTTCTTTGTCTTATTATTATTAGGGTTAATATTAGGAAAACCCCAAACTAATAGATATGATAAATTAATTTTTAATTAATTTTTTATTGCAAAAAATTTTAACTGCTATATCTACAATAAATTTATCAAAAATTAAATTTTTGATAAAAAAACTCAAAATTGATATATATGTAATGAATTTAATCCAAAATTAATACATTTATAATAAATTTACCATATATTAATTTCTATTAAATTTGATTAATACAAAAAAAAAAAAAAACTCAAACTGATATATACGTGACAAATGGATAGTAAAACATTAAATTGGTACATCCGTCAATTGTCATGTATTATCCACCTCAGTAATTTGATGATAAAATTTAGCGGAAAGTATGAAGGATAAATATATCATGTATGTATTAGTTTGAAATTTTTTGTGATATTAACTCTTATTATTATTAATTTCATTATTTTCATTATTATAATAAAATTGGCCACATGCAAGAGAAAGCACGTGATTGGAAGTGATCGATGGAATTTTTTTAATCGATATTAGATTAAGTGCATAGCAACTTCTAAAACTTCCTTTACCAAAAAAAAAAATTCTAAAACTTATTATAAAAATGCAATTAAATCATAAAACTTTAAAAAAATACAATTAAATCTTAAAACCTATTAAATTAATGCAATCAAGTTCTATTAACTCCGTCACGAAAATTGCCGACGTGATATTCATTATTATTTTCTTCCTCAAATCTTACTTACATTAGATTTTAAATTAAAAGGGGTAAAAGAAAAGCACCTTGGCCGGTGGGGAGTTCGCTTGAGGCTGACTGAGTTTGTTTTATAGGCTGGTGCAGCAATTTATTTCATCCAGAAGGAAAGAAATGGGGCACTTCATGGAGGAGGAACATCTTCACTTGACAGAATCATCAGCAATGTTCATTTCTCCATTAGAGTGCAGATGTCCTCCTTCATTTATGTTGAGGAAGAAGGCATTGCTGCAAGATGATGAGGAGCTTTTGGAGGTTATGCATGATCACTCCTGTGCAGATTTTTCACAACGATCGCGGCGACCACAACCCATCGGCGAGGACCCTATGGGCCTTTTTTTTTTTTTTTGAGCTCTGGCTCTTTTTTAAAATAAAACCTTAGCATTTATTTATTTTTTAATCTAATTTAAGTAAGATATTTTTAAAAAATAATTATTATAAAAATGTCACGTAGGAGAAAGAAAATAAAGAAGAAAATGACATGTCGGCATTTTTAATTTTCTTAGTTAACCGAATGACTTGATTTCATCAATTTGACAAATTTTAAGACTTGATTACGTTTTTGGAAACTTTAGGACTCAATTATACATTTGTAATAAGTTTTAGAATTTCTAATACACCTATCTTTAACATAATTTCAAGCATGTCCCTCATTGATAAAAGATTGGGTAGAATAGATTTACCTCAAACTCACGCTGAAGGCAAAAATAGCTTAATTAATTAATTGGCTAAAGCCGGAAAAAGAAGATGATAAGAAAAAAAAAAATTCGACGCAATTTCATATGGATATAAGGGAGCAAATTGCTAAAATCGGAGAAAATTTGAATAAATAAATAAAATCTAAATCGGCAACGTTTCGGGGAAATGCATGATGGAGTCACATTTCGCGGAAAATGATGTGCTGCAGACATATAAAAAAAAGAGACGCACTCGTTACAGGAGCTTGAGTTCGTTGATGAACTGCTGATTCTCTCTCTCTCTCTCTCTCTGCTGCGCTTTTTCAGTAACCAGACATTCTCTTGCTTCTCGTTGAGCTCCAGAAAGGAGAAGGGAAAAGCCATGGGGAAGCCAAAGAGAGCTTTGCCTCCCTCTTCATCTTCAGGTCAACCAAGTCAACACAAGAGGCCATGCGTCCCTCCGATCGAGTAAGCTCGCCCTACCCTCCTAACGTTTCGATGCTTGGTTCACTGTTTGATGATCTTGCGTTAGTTTTAGCTTTACTTGAGGGAGATTCAATGAAGGGTTCTTGAGTTGAGGATTCTTGAAATGAGAGATATGGTGAAAGCCCGCCCGCCATCGATAAGCTTTTGCCTCATGACCGTCCTAAATCGCTTTCGTTCAGTTCTTTGTTGGTGGGTTTGTGCTGTTGCTCAGATGCGAAGTACTAAAGACCTCGAATGTCGTCGTCTCGAATCTGTTTGGTGATTTCGCATTGGCCACTCGCTGTACTTCCTCCTTATTCGAGCTGAATTCTGCTAGAATCATTTATCTAGCAAGTGAGCTGTTATCGTTACCAGGTTACTTTGCTATCCTGTTGTCTAGAATATCCTACCTCGCTTGTAATTTTGTGCTGATGTTCATGCAGTCGAGCATGGAATGGGTCCGAAATGAATCCCGTGCCGAGTTGCTGTTTGACTTGCTGTTTGACAAAGGAGGATCTGCGGAGTATGGTAAGATGAGTAAACTAGCTAAGTTGGACATGCGAAATACAGTCCTTATTATATTTCAATTCCTTATCTCTTTGATTAGAAGTGGTTAGACGCGTGAGAAATTGCCGTTGAGATGTATAGAGAATTATTGGTTGAGTGGTGAAAATGACCCGCTGAATGTTCTAGGATTTTCCCGGGAAGCAATTGCACTAAGAACATGCCTTAGGCTTTACATGTTGTATTGGGCAGTGTGGATCACAAAAAAGATACAAATTTTCGATGAAGTGCCCTAGACATAACTGTCGCCTTGAATCCTGGAAAATGTGGTCGATGACCTTTTGAATGTAGGAGGAGGAAAATGAAGATACCTGTGATGTGAAACTTGAATGTGATGATTATGTGACAGATGGCTCTTGCTTATGTAATTATTTGCTATTGCGTTCTTTGCTGGACAGTTCAAAGAAGAGCTGGAGCGTGCTAAATCTGACTGGGCCGAACATTTTCAAAGGTGATTATATTTCATTTGGTTTGTTGGCAGTATCATATCTGCATGAACTGATTTCTGCACAAAAATTTCCATGTCTATTGTCTCTCCATAGTATTAATGCCATAAATCCAAATTTCTGTTCAGCAAAGTGTAATACCTGCGCATACCTTTTTCTGTAAATCACTGAAAGGACGGTGCTTTGGAGATAGCAGCTAATCAACATTTCTTGCTTCTGTTATCAAAGTACTGGATAAATTTGTATTCCAGCTTTATGTTGACTTTTTATGTCGAGTTAGATTAAGGAATGCATTTGATGAGGCTGGTATTTATGGTATATACAGTAATTAGATCTGACATTCATTTGTACAAGTAACTAAATGTCAAGGGTTTTTGTCTTTTTGTTATGAATAAGTCCACAAGACAGCAGTTGTTCATGGTATCAATTTTTATGGTGTAGTTGCATCTGGATTGCTCTCAAAGATTTAGTGCCACAGATGCGCTCAGAGAATGATTCTCAGAGATTGGTAAGATAAACAAGTTTATAAAATTTCTACTTTTTCAGATACATATCTTCATCAACACTTTAGGTATGAATTGTTTATCTGCATGTCATGAAGTGATAGATGAACTTACTAATCGCTTCATTCTGACAGTTTTAACAGCATTCATCGAGCACAAACTTCACACGATCTCCTTTGTCTATAAGTAAATATTCATTTCGTTGCACAACCTGTGGAAAGAAAAATATGGGAAGACCTAATTTCCATACAAGATGTCCCACATAGGCAGCCGAAATTGAGGTGCCAAACCTTCTTGTCAATGTGAACTTTTGGGGAAGATCAACCTGTTATCCATAGAGTA
This sequence comes from Eucalyptus camaldulensis, assembly GCA_019915185.1. Classification (NCBI taxonomy): domain Eukaryota; kingdom Viridiplantae; phylum Streptophyta; class Magnoliopsida; order Myrtales; family Myrtaceae; genus Eucalyptus; species Eucalyptus camaldulensis. The sequence continues at coordinate 8,565,700 of JAHSVA010000013.1, read as the reverse complement.
ACTTATATCCGTTGAGTGAGGGCCTTCCACTCTGTACTGTCCACTTACTAGGGCTGACTTGCATCCCTGCTCAACGGGAAGAACGGGAGATCCTTTTGAACAACTTTTTATAATAGGAAAGCATTATATCTTGACACAGGAGATCCTTTTGTGCAACCTATTACGACTCACTAGCCATGTTCTAAACCCACGTCTTGTCATATTAGGCATAAACCATACAAGCCTAAGCCAAGTCACTTTGTTCCCCCATTTCCTCACTAGCTTCCAACTCTCCTTTATAGAGAAAGAGCCCCTAGATGATCCAGTAAATACCACACTGTCTATAGAGCCAGAGTTTGAGCGATCAACCCACACAAAGCCATCTGAATTTCAAGCAGATCATCAGACCTTGCTGGAGGCCATCTCCATTCATTCTCCTCAATAACAGTTTCAACTGTGGCTTTATCACCTAAAGCTAAATCATAACCATTCTAAAGCACATGAAAAAAATTTCATGGACATGGAATGGAAGGGGAAAATGAAAATGCTTAGGATTGATCATATGAGTTTTTTAGACAACTGCTGTTTGGTAAAAAAGACAGTGAATTCAAATATGCATGAAGAACTAAGCTCAATAAGGTGTTTGATAAGTTGTTTTTAGGAAAGAGCCACAGCATAGGTTTTCCAACTCCTTTTGATGGAATGGATTGGTTTTGTATCCCTCCTGCTTCATTTTTTGGATGTCTCCAACTTTGGCAATTCTGCTGTTGGTGGTTTTGAACAGATGGAAGCAGTGGAGCTTGTAAACATTCATTCTCCCCAACGTGCAAGGTATGGATGCACTTCCCTCGTGATGTTGTTGAGAAAGGCTTTCTGTGTAGTGTTGACAGGTTATGCATTGTTGATGTTTGGGGGAATAATGGTCCGACCTACCACTACCGCCCCAAGCAGGCAGTCTGAGCTCTCAGTGAGTGTCATGCCACAATGACTCCGTCGTGCACCAAAGTGTCAATGCTCAATTTAGAACATAATCCTTGTAGCTTGCCAGTGGAACATTTTATTTTATTTTACTTCATTTTTTTAAATTGTGCATTATTAAACAAATAAAACGACGGGTCTATTTATCCTTGTAGTTTCCTCGGCAGTAAGACCTGTCCAAGTGGGATGTTGAGTACTTTGTCTCTCTTTGTCGTTACTTTTCCAATTTTCCGTTTTTATACACACTCCTATTTCTGATGGTTGGTTTCTGGAGAGAATGCAGGGCTAATGCTAATTCTACGGGAGAGAATGATGTGAGAGACTTACGGCTTCAAATTCGAACCAAACTGTCAGATTCCCTATTTACTGGACAGAAACTAGAAGGAGTGGGGGGTGCTCACATTTCCGTTGCCTTGATCAATTCAAATACAAGGGATGTAGTTAGATCAGGCCTGGAATCCTCCATTAAGTTGGACGTCGTCGCGCTCAAAGGTGACTTCAACAAAGACGATGAGGATAACTGGACCCAAGAAGAGTTTGAGAGCCACGTGGTTAAACAACGTGAAGGAAAGAGGCCGCTTTTGGCTGGAGATATCGTAGTGAAGCTCAAGGAAGGTGTTGGGGAGATAGGAGAACTGATATTTACAGACAATTCCAGTTGGAATAGGAGTAAAAGATTCAGGATAGGGCTTAAGGTGGCAACGGGTTGTTGTGGGAACACACGAATCCGAGAAGCAAAAACAGACGCCTTCCAAGTCAAGGAACATCGAGGGCAAGGTAGGTCCTTCATAGTCTTTCTACAGTATATAAACCTTATCCTTTATGACTAAACATAAACATGATTTTGGACATCCTGAGTCTTCAATTTTTTAATTTGAGCTTCATTTCGTGTGGACCTTTACAACTCGAAAGAAAATTCTGATAAACAAGAAGCAATCGGTTTGATTGTTATTAGTAAATGTCGACACTTTAAATCAGTTTCAGGGAGAGATTGCAAGACTGTTAGAAGTTTTCTTCTACAAATTAACCTAATAGTGCCTGGGACCTTATTGTATATGTGCTCTTCATTTTACAGCATACATGAAACATCATCCACCCGCATCTGACGATGAGGTTTGGAGGTTGGAGAACGTTGCCAAAGGTGGGATATCTCACCAAAATCTGAGTGATGCTGGAATATATAAAGTGGAAGACTTTCTACCGCAACTGTTCACGGACCCCAAGAAACTGAGAGAGGTAAGCACTTAATTAATGATTCCCAATTAGGGCTTGATTGACTGCCAAGAATGTAAGCCCTGTGTGTTCACTCATTATAGATTCTTGGAAAGAGCATAGCAGAGAAGAAGTGGGATAGCCTGATACGCCATGCAAAGACTTGCAAAACAAAGTGGAAACTTTACTTGGACTATCCTGATGGCGTGACGAAGCATGGTGTTGCATTCAACACTGATGGTCAACCAATCGGCCTAGTCAAAGACAGGGAATATTTTGCTACTCCTCGACTTTCTGCCCAAGAGAAGGTAAGTAACCAAGGTGTTCCCACTCAGTTTTGTCAAGCCAGTTCACTCGCTTCACACCATCACGGGGAATTTGAATAATTTGGCCCATATTTTCTATGTAATCACTATTTTGATGTTTACCTGTAGCTGTGGCTTAGTATGTGTTAGAATTGATTAGAGATATGGAAACTTGAAACAAGGAGTTGGTCATCTAGAGGCTTTGTTTTTCTTTTCTTTTCTTTTCTTTTCTTTTCTTTTCTTTTCTGATCATAAAAGTAAAATGAAGTTCCTGTGGAGAGAATAAAAAGAAAATATAGATGCTACGTTTAGATCATAATAGAGACCTTCTATTAATAGAGTGATTTTGGGGTTGCGCTCTTTGTGAAACAAAGTTGAGGTTAGTGACCTTGTAAATTTAAGTGGCCTTCTGCATTGAGTAAGTTGAAGACCACTTTCAGCAGTTAATTCGGTTTCGTCCATGAGAATCTGAGGCACTCATCAACAAATTGTAGTTTGAATGATTAACACATTCCCGTCACAACCATTACTTTCCAAGTTTATAACTATCGAGATCTTAATTACTTGCACAATACATATTGATGCGTGCTTTATTTCTTCACTGGTCCTTTCTCGATCAACTTTGCATCTTTACATTGAGAGCCCTTGCCTTGATTGTACTCTGCATTACATGTTTTTTTTTTTTTTTGGTAAAAGGTAAGTATTATAGATAGACTAGAGAGCCAGGAGGCCATACAAAGAACAGCAGGGAAGAGCCGGCACCAAAAACTTGCACTCAGAATGTCAGAGTACCACTCGAGTGGAAGGGTGCCAACCCGAGCTGCAGAGAGGGATAAAGGAAACAGAGAAACAGGCAGCTAAAAGAGGCTGACGAACAGCGCAGCCAGGGCAGAAAGCATGCCAAAAAAAGAAGAGGGAGGGCAGAAATACAACCCCACAACACTAGGATACAACCAAATTGTTAAAATACTTTATTAAGTTTCCTTTATTATCAGAATTTCATTTCCTTTTTTTACTTACATAAGGGTATTATTGTCATATACAGTTTATATTTAATATAAATACAATGGGTGTAGGGTTTCTGTTACTACAGAAATCTACAGCCCCTCTTTCTTTCTTTTACGCTCTCCTTCTCTTCTTCTCTATTCCTTCTCTCTTCTTCTTTCTCTCTTACTATTCGCTGGGGGTTTTCTAATCAGCTTTGTGACATGGTATCAGAGCAGGGTTTAACTATCTGATTACTTAATCATATTGCTGGTTTGAGAGTCCCCTAGTAACCCTACTTCTTCTTTGGTGTGTAGCCACCTAAAGCTGCATTTTTTATCTGTTTTCTCTTCAAGTCTCGATACATATGAGATCAGAAGATATCGGATTCATCAGGTTCGGTTTATGAACATGGATTACAACACTTGCTGATCAGCAGATTCAAGAATCAGAGTATTCTATTGATTATGGTTGACTAGTCTTGCTGGTTTTCTTTGAATCGAGATTTCTAGTCAGATATTTTCTTCTATACAACAGTCTCTATTTATGAGTTTTCAGCATCCCTTTGGTTAATTGATGGAGCCAATTACATCTGATTATACATTAGTGTTGCTGCTTTGTTATTTGCACTAAAGTTTCAGCCTCCTTGATTAGTGGTAGATATACTTATATTGAGATTATCATCATGAGTGATACTAAGGCTCCTACAGATAGTGTCAACGTTCAAATTACCACTATTAAATTAAATGGATCCTCCAATTACTTGTTATGGGCCCAAGCTGTGAAGGTCTATATTAATGCCAAAGGGAAACTTCATTATCTTACCACAGACCCTCCTGATGAAAATTCTAGAGACTATAATAGTTGGATGAGAGAGAATGATGCACTTCTGGTGTGGTTATGGAATAGCATGGAACCATCCATCGCTGCTAATGTCATGTTCCACACAACTGCTAAAGGAGTGTGGGATGATCTTATGGAGAGTTACTCACAAGACAAAAATATGTCTAGAGTTTATGAACTATATGAGAAGATTTTTAATTTTAAACAGGGAGACAAGTCTCTTGGAGAATATTATAGTGCTTTGAAAGGTATGTGGGAAGAACTCAATCTTTATCAGCCCATCACTACTGATCTTGAGAGACTAAAGACACAACGAGCTGAATTTCAAGTGGCCAAATTTTTATCTGGCTTGAATGCTGACCTACAACCTGTGAAGAGTCAGCTTCTTGCTGGAGAGAGAGTTCCTTCTATGAATGAAGCATTTTGTCGAATTCAGCGCATTGTCCCTCCGTCGTCTACTTCATCTAAAGACAATTCAGCATTTGTGGCTGGTAGTGGTGGTCGTATTCGTGGTGGTGGACGTAGTGGACTAAGTTTTGATCGAGATAGCCGTCAGTGTATACACTGTGGAAAATTCGGTCATATTGTTGACACTTGTTGGGCCAAGCATGGCAAGCCTGAGTGGGCTCAACGATCAGTTACTGCAAATACTGCTATGTCTGAAGGGAGTGCTCGAAATGTGTCTTACAGCGACATGAACCCATCTCTCCCACCTGGGGGTAGTTCTTCTGAGTCTACGGCTCGAGATGATATGGTTGCACAACTCATCAAACGTGTCCAACAATTAGAGGCTTCCAATTCCACATCCACTGCTACTCTTGCACGTACAGGTAACATGGCCTCTTTCTCTACTTTGTCTCCTAACGCCTCTTGGGTCATTGACTCAGGGGCTTCTAGTCATATGACGGGTAAGCAAGAACTATTTTCTTCCCACACTCATTCTAGTCCTTCATCCGATGTTATTTTAGCTAATGGTTCATCGACTCAAGTGGTTGGATCAGGGACTGTTTCACTTACATCTTCCTTATCTTTATCCTCTGTTTTACATGTTCCCCAACTTCCTTTAAATTTGTTATCTGTTAGTCAGTTAACTAAAGCTCTTAGTTGTTCAGTTACGTTTTATCCATCTCATTGCATTTTTCAGGACCTTCAGACAAAGAAGATGATTGGTGGAGGGCATGAATGTGATGGACTCTACTATCTCAATGGTGTCTCCACTGCCGACGCCAATGGTCTAGCTGCTAGTTCTATTACCCCCTTATTATGGCATTCTCGTTTAGGGCATTTATCTTTATTTAAGTTACAACAAATAATTCCCGAGTGTAAATCAATTTCTACTCTTGAGTGTGAGGCTTGTGAACTTGGGAAACATCATCGTAGTTCCTTTCCTAGTCGTAATGATTCTCGTGCATCTACTTTACTTGAACTTGTTCATTCGGACATCTGGGGACCTTCCCGTATTGCTAGTAGAAATGGTTTTAAGTACTTTGTTACTTTTGTGGATGATTATTCTCGTTTAACATGGCTTTATATGCTTCATGACCGCTCTGAATTTTTACATGTTTTTCAATTATTTCATCGTGAGGTTACTAATCAGTTTAATACATCCCTTAAAATTTTGCGAACAGATAATGCTTTAGAATATACACAGAAATCAATTTCTTTGTTTTGTTCTAATCTTGGCATTATACATCAAACAAGTTGTACTTATACCCCTCAGCAGAATGGTGTGGCCGAGAGAAAATACCGTCACCTTCTAGAAGTTGCTCGTTCACTCTTATTTCATATGAATGTGCCAAAATCATTTTGGAGTGATGCTGTCCTTACTGCATGTTACCTCATAAATCGTATGCCTTCCACTGTCCTTAATCATCAGTCACCAATCAGTGTTGCATTTCCTGACAAGTCGTTATTCTCTCTTACCCCGCGCGTCTTTGGGTGTGTCTGTTTTGTTCATAATCTACATTCCGGTTCTGATAAACTATCTCCTCGTGCTACTAAATGTATTTTTCTCGGGTATTCACGTACACAGAAAGGATATCGGTGTTATGATCCTACAACTTATACTCAATATGTTAGTGCTGATGTTACTTTTTTCGAGGGCACACCATACTATTCTACTGAGGGTAAAGAGTTATCAACTGACATTGTAGCTGATCCTCCTATCCCACAACAAATCCCCCTAGATTCTGTTAGTCCGTCTCTAGTATCTCCTCCTTTGCAGGTGTATCAGCGGCGAAAGCAGTCTACGGCACCACCAGTCTCCAGCTCTTCAATGCCCTCCAATCAATCTTCCTCCTTGTCTCCTGGTCCAGATGATCTTCCTATTGCCCTTCGCAAAGGTACTCGATCTTGCACACAAAAATCCTCTTTAGCTTACCCTATTGAGCGTTATGTGTCTCTCTCACATCTTCCTTCTCCATTACATGACTTTGCTCTATCATTACAAACTCACACAATTCCTACTTCTACCACTGAGGCTTTGTCTCGCCTTGAGTGGAAGAAAGCTATGGATGTGGAAATGGAAGCTCTAGTCTCTCGCCAAACGTGGTCATTGGTTGATCTTCCCCTTAGGAAAGATGTGGTGAAGTGTCGTTGGGTGTACACTATTAAGTACAATCCGGATGGTTCAATCGAGCGACTTAAAGCTCGACTCGTTGCTAAAGGTTTTACTCAAACTTATGGAGTGGATTATTTTGAGACTTTTTCCCCTGTGGCACGTCTCAACTCTGTTCGTGTTGTTATTTCTCTTGCTGTGAATTTCGATTGGCCATTATATCAATTAGATGTCAAGAATGCTTTTCTTTATGGTGATTTGTCTGAAGAAGTATATATGGAGCAACCTCCTGGATATGTTGCTCAGGGGGAGAATCGTAGTAAAGTATGTCGGCTACATAAGGCCATTTATGGATTGAAACAGTCTCCAAGAGCATGGTTTGAAAAGTTCAGTTCGGTGATTTCCAAATGTGGTTTCCACCAATGTTATTCTGATCATTCTATTTTTGTTCGCAAGAAGGAATCGGGGGTAGTCATTCTTGTGGTATATGTGGATGATATAATTGTCTCTGGTAGTGATATGACTGGCATTTTTGAGATCAAGTCATTTCTTCAGCAGCACTTTCTAATTAAAGACTTGGGAACTCTTAGATATTTTCTGGGAATTGAAGTTTTACGAAGTAAAAAAGGTATTAATTTGTCTCAGCGAAAGTATGTTCTTGATCTTTTGTCTGAGACAGGTACATTAGCTTCCAAGCCAGTTGATACTCCTATGGATCCAAATCAAAAGTTTGGAGTTGATGATGGAAAAGAAATTGAAGACAAGCATCAATATCGGCGTCTAGTTGGGAAACTAATTTATCTTACTGTTACACGTCCCGATATTTCTTTTGCTGTTGGCGTGGTGAGTCAGTTTATGGAGTCACCTAAGAAAGCTCATTGGGATGCTGTATGTCGCATTCTTCGATATCTTAAAAGCTCTCCTGGTAAGGGACTCATTTATAAATCTAATGGTTCTTCCACTTTGGTTGGTTATTCTGATGCTGATTGGGCTGGGTCAACATATGATCGACGGTCTACAACTGGGTATTGCACTTTTATTGGTGGTAATTTGGTTACTTGGAGAAGCAAGAAACAAACTACCATTGCCAGGTCTAGTGCAGAGGCTGAATATCGTGCTATGGCACATACTGTGGCTGAATTGTTGTGGTTGAAATCTCTTCTCCAGGAGCTTGGATTTACTATTAATCAACCTATTGACATGATGTGTGATAATCAAGCAGCCATTTATATTGCTGGGAATCCTGTTTTTCAAGAGCGAACTAAGCATATAGAAGTTGACTGTCACTTTGTTCGTGATGCTGTGAAGCAGAAGTTGGTTGCTACTCCTTACGTTGCCTCTAGAGATCAATTTGCTGATATGTTTACCAAAGCATTCGTCCTGCTTTTGTTGCTGGTTGTTCCAAGCTAGGCATGCGTGACCTATATGCTCCAGCTTGAGGGGGAGTGTTAAGATACTTTATTAAGTTTCCTTTATTATCAGAATTTTATTTCCTTTTTTTACTTACATAAGGGTATTATTGTCATATACAGTTTATATTTAATATAAATACAATGGGTGTAGGGTTTCTGTTACTACAGAAATCTACAGCCCCTCTTTCTTTCTTTTACGCTCTCCTTCTCTTCTTCTCTATTCCTTCTCTCTTCTTCTTTCTCTCTTACTATTCGCTGGGGGTTTTCTAATCAGCTTTGTGACACAAATGAAAGCAGCAGCCGGGTGAACTGGAAGCAGCAACAACAGCGACTGAAAGACCAAGGGAAAGACGAGAAAGAGAACCACCCAAACAAGGGGGAAGAGGGGGCAACCCATGAGCATCATCAATGCAAAGAAAAACACGAACGGAGATGGCCAATTGATCTCTTCAGTAGGAGGCCGAAACGCTTACTCAAAGATAGAAGGGTGGATACCCCAACTAAGCTGAAGACGTTTGTTGCAGGGGATATCCGGGACCTTGGAGAATGTAAGGGCCTTGTCTTTTACAGCTTTGATTAGATGGGCTTTCATGGCTGGGAGGGAGAGCTGGTTACGGAAGATGATATTGTTTCTCTCCTTCCAGACAAGATAACATAAGGCACCAAAGGAAAACCTAGCCATTGATTGGTGGAATCCTGAGTCAGATAAGTGATTAATAGCCCACAAAAGGTTCACTTTCCAGGTCTGGTTTCTCCAAGGAAGATTAAACTTCGCTGCCCAAAAAGCCGCAAGGTCGCGAGTAATGGAGCAGCCAAAGAAAAGGTGATCGATTGAATCCAGTCTAATTGAACAAAATGCACAAGACACATCCGAGATTCTTCCATGGGTGAGCAACCTCACCTGAGTTGGTAGGCGATTGCGAGTAATCAGCCACAGGTGAGTTTGATAACGAGGAGGGAGAGAGGGGCTCCAAATAAACTTGTAGCAGTGACTAAGTGGCTTCCTCATCCTCAGGAGATTCCAAGCAGAAGCTGAAGAGTAGCTTCCAGACGGGTGACCCAGCCAAACCAGTAGGTCATTTTCCCCATTAAGGTTCGGAAGTGGCTCCTCCCAAGTCGCAATAACACTCGCAAATGAGGAAGGGGTGGACAGGATTGCCAAACCAGTTCTAATTGTAGCAAGACGTGGAATACCGGAGCAATAGATATCACGATTAGAGAAGATCTTATAGAAAGGGCCACGTTAAACACCTGACTTTAGGTGGTAGAGAAATGGGCAGATATTGGCATAAAGTGAATTGTGGTTCTTTCAATATTGTTCTTCTTTCTCTGTGCTGCACTCACGTACTAACCTGAATACAAGTTCATCCATTGGAATGCAACTTTACTCGCCAAAAAGAGTAGTTGCTTGAAGCCAGAATGTTTACCTGTCAATAGTGGAGATTAATACTTCCATTAGTCCTGCTTGAGCAATGTACAAGTGTGTTTCTCCCAGGAACTTAGAGATGCAATCGTGAAAAAGGCCTTGGCTAACTGGAACGATGTGAGAGAGTTCAGTGGCGAGACGTTTTCTGATTCAATGCGGAACAATAGCTCAAGCTCATTTTCATCTCAAGTCTCTGGTGGACAAACTGAAAATCTCGACCATGTTCAACGTTATTTGGCTCCACCAGACTTTGCTGCTCCAGTTGGTCCGGTTGCTTCTCAGGCAAATGTGAGCTCCACTGCTGAAGGTACGTGCTCTATAAAACAAAACTGTCTCTCCCTTTAAGCACATACAAAGATGTGGCCTGTGAAATTACAATGAAAATAGGACTTTCCACTTGATTGTTGAGCTTTAATATATAAAAGCATTGTGTACCCGATCCTTATGATTTTGGGTTCCAAATCATATAGACATTTGTTTGTCCAGCTGTGATTGTTGCAACATGAGCCTCATTCAATGCAATCTATCCATTTGGCCAAAATATGTATACATGTATGTATGCATGTATGTGTTCTGTCGGAGCAATTGAAAAGCAACTAAAATATTAGTTGCTAACATGTGTCTTTTTTGAGAGGGGCATTGGGGGAGGGGGAGGGTGGATACTCGCGAACACCTTCAATTAGGTGATACTAAGTGGATATTGACAAGATATTGTTATCACTAGGTAGATATGAATAGATGCAATCACCCTGCAACGTGTTTAGATGTGCATTTTTATCAAATGGTGACTGGAATCATTTTAGAAAGGGCCTTGTCAATTGAAGCACGTAAAGATTACAAAGATCAGGGGCAAGAAAAATTAAAGAGATGTGCAGCGTAAGAGAAAAAAAAAATAGCAGCACTTTCCATGATATCAGAATAGTAAAAGCTCATAACCAATCATTGCAAGAATTTTTGTAAGCTCGTAGACCAGTGCTTACGTCGGCCTATGTTTATGAACCACATCAATGTCCAAGTTCTTTCTCCAGGACTTAATGCAATGGCTTTGGCGTTGCCAGTTCAGCCACAAAATACCAATTCTGGAAACTCCATGAAGATTTCAGTTGATGAAAATTTTCGTCCTGCTGCACATCAGATCATGTCTGCAGACCGCTCGAATGTTCAGATTCCTCCAGGATATCATGGTAGTACTACTGCTGGATTGCCAACACGGCCCCATGGTATCGATTTACCAAATGCCATGAATAGCCAAGTGATCAATTCTTTGAGCCAAATGGTCTATACAGGATATGATCATGTTCTTCCCTCTGAACCATCCTATGCATTAACTTCAAGCTTCCAATCTAGTAGGACACTTGCTCTTCCTGAAGGCAATCACAAGACGGAAAATATCCAATCAATTGATTCAGATGATAATTGGTTGCAATGGTTGGCTGATGACCCATTATTTGATAATGGTTATGTTAGAGGTACCAGCAGAGGTGTTATTGGCTGGCTCAAGATAAAGGCAGTGTTCAAGTGGGGGTACTTCATCAGGAAGAGAGTGGCAGACTTGTGGAGTTAGACCAACCACTGATCGAAGTCCAGGCTTGTTCATAGTTCTTATGCCGCTTTAGGGAAAGATGATTCTCTGTTTACTTCTGATAGAATTGATGGTATTTTTTTTCTTAAACGGTGGTTATATTTCATTGATTCTATAGATTCACCTGTATATAGAATATCTATGCCGAACGCCTTCTTAAGCGACTGATTGTTTCATCATAAAGTGTCTCTAACTCAATTCTTTCAACATCTTTCTTTAGAAAAGTTCTCTGGTATATCACATGTAACAAACGCAAGGTTATATCATTCGAAGGGTGTACTTGGATTCTACACTTATTATGCATTAGATTTGCGACCAAATCCAAGGAGTCCCATGTAATAAGTCCTGCCTACTGCTGCTATCCAGTGGCAATGCAGCTCTTTTCCGGAACGTATACACAGTCAAGCTTTGATGCTAAGTTCCCTCATGCCCATTTTTCCGGCCTCCTCTTCTTGTTTTCTCGGTCCTCAAATTTTTTACTATAACGAGCTTTTAGGCAAAGCAGCTCAGGGTTAGTTTAATTTAATGTTGGTTCTGCACTGGAATTGTAACCTTATAAAATAGGATTAAGTATCAAGATCTTTCATCTTTAGTGTGTCATTCCACAATTCCTGCACTTCCTGAACTATTTAAACTGAATATTCCTACATGTTTATACATCATTAAATTTATTGGCTAAGTGATATTCTTGGTTGAGAAAACGCAAGTCCATTGAAAATATTGTAGACATAATCTCATAATCGTAAACCTACCATTTATTTGCAGATTCCGAAGCTCTAGGACTGGAAAATGATCAATGTCCTTTAAAACCACCTTGAAACTATATATCTAGCAGCTAGTCATGTTGATTATATTGATCCCAGAGGGCAGCCCTTCCACGCAAGAAGGTTTTTTGTGCATCGGATTGGATGCATCACTTAATGGTGATGTGTAGAAGCAAGTTAAATGTAGGTGAGAGATTTCAACACTCCATTGCAAAGTTCGATGGTCGATTACACTGAGTGAACCACTCAACCCAAAGTATAAATAATCCACACCAAGCAATTTGTTCTCTTATACATGAAAGTTATTGTTTATAACAGATGAAGCATAAGCTTGGTACTGTCGAATGGGTCTCAAATCTTGCAGCAATACCACGGAGACGATTGCCACCACATTGAAGCCATGGCTCTAATTAATAGACAAATAGTTACCTTTTACTCCAATTTTCTCTTCAACAAATGCCCACCTAGCCGAAAAGGCACATGGGAGGTATAAATTAAGACTCCAAGGACGGAGCCAAAAAGCTTCAGTCACAAAAGCCAAAATGCATTGCTTCTCACACTGATGTCTGCAGCTTCGGAGAGCAGAGGTCCACCCACAGGAGCAACACGAGCATAGCCACAACAAAATCTTGAACAGACAGTCATTCTGAATCAGAGATTTCATCTTCATCCTCATCCAGTATGTAGACCAGGGCCCGTTTTCTTGCAGCTAAAACACAAGCCACACCTCTACTTGCTGTCACCATAAAAACATTAACTTGATTTCAGTCCAACGTTTCTTGAATATATGGCCATGACTAACGTGATGTTTAGATACCTTTGTTGGGTAAAAGCAAAAGTACAACACATGCATTATGCTAAAACACAGGCGGGGAAGCAAACCTTGCTGCCCAGGGAGGCTATGGTATGCATGTAAACTATGAATGCTCTACAGTATCTTGCTACACTAGATATCATCATAGTATCTATCATCATGAACATGTACAGGTTCTCAGTCAGTAACTAGACCGCAGTGAACCTACCATAAGAAGAATATTCTCTGTACTTGTGTGGCCTCTAAAGATTCACCTTTTTTGCACTTTGACCTCTCAATAGATTTAAATTTAGGGGAAAACCTGATACATTAGTATATTACTTCTTCAACTGAAAAAATATTCTTCTTTGGAGCATAAGTTTGCACTTCTTCAAACTATGGGAACAAACATGAAGTGGTCCATTAAAGAGACATATTGTACTTAAGCCAGTCATAACCAGTCATATTTAAACTTATGAGTAGGCTGTTAAGTGAAAATGTAGTAAGGAGCATGGACAGGATTTATTCAGTCCACTACCTAGTCAACAAGATGGAATTGTTGCAAACACTCGCAAGTTTATCAAGCATTGATACACAAGGGAAATAGTATGGGCAACAACAAGTTTCCAAACATCCAAAAATGCAGATGGACATGGTAAGAAGCTCAAGGAAAAAAAATTTAGGACTATAAAATTGATGGCATGACAATGGTTTAATCCTTAGCTCAGTTGTATGGTGGTGTCAAAAATTCTTACCACTAACTAAGAAGGGAGGAACAACAGTATGGGGAATGCTGCGAATCTTCTCATTCTCCACATTAGGTGTAACATAGAGTCCTACATGCATAGTTTCACTGTGTTAATGTTTCAGGAGTGAGAATAAGATAACCAAGCAAAAAATGTTCTCACAAAATAGAAGCAAAAATGGCACTTCTTACCTATTAGGGACATTCTGACCAAAAAAATAAAAAATCAATTAGGGACACCACATGCCTACTTTTTAACCAACATACATGTAGAAGGCTTTAACTGCCAAGATAAGTTGGAACTTTTGCAGTTATAGTAAGGCAGAAAGCAAAACACCCTTCAGAGTTCCCAAGCGTGAAATAGCATGTCCATGCACATAGGAGGAAAAACTAAGCTGCTGCTTCTCATGCTGATGAGGAAAGCATACAAATAAAAGATAGGAAGAATAAAATTCCTAGTGTTTTTGAAACTGGACAAGTGGTTCAACCGGTCAAACTGGTAGAACTGTGTTCTACCAGTTTAATGGGTTTAACATATTGCATGTGATGTCATCTGATAGAATACTCCACATCTATTAGATTACACGTGTTCAGATTAATAGATGCCTGGCTGAGTCGGCAGAGCCTCATTGAGCACAAATGACAGCATTCAAGTTCTCAAGAACATCATTTAATTTTCTAATAGATTAAACCAATAAGGTCAATGGATAATAATGCACCACCAAATTGAAGCAAGAAGACACTGGAGTGAATGGTTGGTACGCTTGGTAGTTACAAGAGGTTGGAGTTCCAAACCCCAACCCAACTCCAACACTCTTCCTTTAAACATTTTGAATGCCCAGAACTGGTCCAAACTAGTTGACAGGATTGTGGGTCAACAGTTGACAGTTATGCCTGATAACAATAGGGTCAATACCACCAGTTCTTGACCACTACTGTTTCTGCTGTGAAACCAGACTGGACAGGTCTGGTTCCTGATCCAACCAGAGCCGGTTCTTAAAACACTGAAAAGAACAGGAGTCAACTGAAAAGCAATTTTCTTTTTGCCATCAATGTTTTAAATAGTGAACTGACGCATATCAGAACAAACAGCGTCCTATACGTATCACGAGTACGAAATCAATATGCAAGCTTAGGATCCAAGAGTTACCTTTAATTGGTACAACTCCCAGTTATTTGCCCGAGTGGTTCCTGAAATGTGCACAAATGGAAGGTCACTGGCCTGCAAGATCATCATCCAGGCATCTCCCAAATTTTCACCAGTATCATTCATCTTATTTAGCAACATAACAATTTGATGGTCCTGTTTCAAAATAAAATATATTAGCCACATCCACAAATTCTTAAAGCAATATATGCCAGGCTTTTACCTTATATAGAGCCAAATCCACACAATGGTAACCAGAAGGGATGCACAACAAGATTGCTTCCAAAGGTCTTCCCTGCTTCACATTGCTTGAATCATTCATAGATCCCCTCACTACAGCTATACAGTTTGTAACATCTAAAAAAGAC
The DNA here is from genome assembly GCA_019915185.1 of Eucalyptus camaldulensis. Lineage (NCBI taxonomy): Eukaryota > Viridiplantae > Streptophyta > Magnoliopsida > Myrtales > Myrtaceae > Eucalyptus > Eucalyptus camaldulensis. The sequence goes on along the minus strand of JAHSVA010000013.1, from coordinate 8,550,605 downwards.
TCGTCAGGTAATCGGAAGGAAATATAGTCTGTAAACCCAACTTCATGAGTCAGATTAGATGAAGCAAATTCAGAGGCATCCTGCAAAGCCATATGAAGAAACGATTAGCATGAAAAAGCAGTTGTACTCTGCCCATGCATATCTCCGGATAAAATTGTAGATTCAGATTAAGGGTAAATACCTCATAGGAGGACAGTGAAATTGGAATGTATCGGGTGGATGCTGAAACTGATGTAAGACGGAATAGAGGCAATAAATTCTTACAACATATCTTTTTTGAAATGGTAGAAAAAGGCATCTGGGCAGCTTCCTTGAAACTGTAAAAATTTAAATTTATTCCTAATCAGTAAACATGAGATACGGCATTATCACACAGAATAATCATAAACTAATCAGAAAGCCCAATCCAATAAGATCACCCAGCTTAAGTTTCCATGTACATTGTCAAGTAATCAACCTGAGATTGAATACGAAACACTAGATTATTAGGTAGAGGGTAAGTAAAAAACCATTGTTGAGTACAACCTTCAGAAGACAACCCCCACCCCCCAGGGTTTCCTTTTTTTCCTTCTCTCATTATAGTCTCAAGGTTCTGGCCACTCAGACAAGGAAATATAAAATATAGCTACAATTTTATTGTAACAGGAATTTGGATAGAAAGATCTACTGACAAATGACATTATCAAGATACCTAAATTAGCCAAATGAGAAATGAATATTTCAGCTCAATTAAACGATGAGTTGGGTGAAACCAAAGCACAAGGTTTTAAGTGAAGGATTGCAATGTTTACGTAAACCATTTTGGAGCCGGACCATCATACTCAAACCTCTGTTATGCATACAAAGAGATCAAGAATTTCATATTCGGTACACTTGTCAGCAATGAGGACCAGACTTGGAGGAGGGAAAAAATCAATCACTTCAAATGACAGATGACAGCAACGATTTATCCCAGCGTTCATATATTCCCCACTGAGGTAGCATGCGGAAAAACACTAGTGAATGGAAAATCTAGATATAGCATAAATACAAAGAATCGACAATGAAAAAGCAACAAGACACATTCAAGTAAGAACTTCCATGCATGAACAAGATTCTATTAAATTTCATTCAATTCTTTTGCTGATACCTGTGTTCCATCTGTTGAAACTCCTTTGCAAGTGTCCTTCACAAATATTTGCTGTCCCCAAATCCTCCAAATGGCACTAATTCTTTGACTCTCTTCATAGTTTCTCTGAAACAATAATGTGTAAAACATCTTATTGACCTGACATCAAACATCAAGGCAGACAAGCGCATGAAACTACATTTGATTTTTTAAAGACTTTCCAGTCCAATGAGAAATGACAATCAACCCGTCAATTTCAATCCTCGTTACCCTGTCATTAGCAACATATGCTGGACCAAGAATGACCACAGTCAAAGCCCAGCAAAGCACCCTAACTTGAGTCAACCTCATCTCTTGTGCTCTTAGAAGTATTTAGGAGGACGGTAGCAAGATGACTTAAAATGAAGAACTAACCCTCAAACCAGGAGTCATTTACAATTTCGATATTCTGAATTTAGCAACTAATTTGGTCGCATTGCAAAAAGGCATGAGTGAGCCACTAGAGTGCATGAAAAGAATACCAGGCTTGACAGGATACCGCTCTGACATTTAAAGCATGACCAAGGTCCATTACGCCATGATATTTTAATCCTCTGGCACACAAATGGATAGCACAACCTAGTGAAGGGCCACCAAAATTTGCTGCTAGAGTACATGAAGGCAATACTAAGCTGTCAACACTTCACAGTATCCAAGCCATTGCCTCACCAAATTTCAGATACAACGAATGAAGAGATGGCCCACACTTGGAATTAGAAGGTTATGTCAAATTATGAATCCAGTCATCATGTCTGAATGATACATATGATTCCATAACTAGGGCCAGGCAATAACATTTTCTTATTAGATGAATGAAATTCATTAAGAACACCAAGTAGGAGCCGAACTTCAGATGATGCACAAGAGAAGAAATTTATTAATTCAATGGGTAGCCATTCCATCAAAAATAATGACATGTCACATCTCAGCCCAAGTAAAGTTAATGTCGACTGAAATGAGGGAAAATAATTAACTTTCAAGGAGTATACAAGCCATTTCTACTGGAAGCTCTGTATATGGCAATGCCAAACAGTCCACTTGGTGACTCCATCAGGTATGAACACATATTAACTAAAGATTCAGGGGTTCTGTGTGCCATATTGTAAATGACTTAGAATTAGGAACTGGACAAGTTGGAGGAAATCACTTACAAATCAATGTCCATTTCTTCATCAGCCTCGGATAGATCCAGAAGCTGCATAACAGGATCTTGATCATACAGAAACTTCAAGAACACGACAACAAGTTCACTGTCGAAATTCATAAGAGTAAATAGGGATTCACCATAAGGAATGAACCTGATGGACAAAAGTTAGACAAACCTATTGTATGTTAAAAGTTGATCACTTGGCTCTGACATAAGTTGCTTTATACATTTCAGAAGCCAGCTGAAGAAATTTGCAAACTGAAAGAGAGACAAAACCAAAACCAAAACCAAAAGCTTCAGCAACATGCACATTATCAACCAATAAAAAATGCTTACACCGCTGGCTCAAGAATTTAGGATCCTACCAATATTCTGAGCTTGTCTAGATTTCAGTGGTCACACTGGCAATATTTTCATTTTAAAACAAGAAAGAATGGATGTCTCCAGCATAGCATGTGCGAAATTGAAAAGGTATCAACAAACCCTAAGTTGTCAAGGTGCCGTAAGCAAAGATAAAAAAGTCATGCAATTTCTCTTTGGTCCTTCAAATACACGATGATATATCAACAAATAACAATGTGATATTGTCAGTATTTCATCATGATCTTAAAAGGTGCGAGATGAAACTTTGTTAAACAGGTTCAAGTCATGTGCAAATGCCCAGCTAACAATATCTTCTTCAAAATCTCAACGAAAACGCTTGTATTTCAAATATTAAATGTTATTTGGCTTAGAATAATATGTCATTCTGAGCACACAAGATCTTGTGTCTTATATCCACAAGTAGTTCAACTCCATGTTTAAAATTTAGGAATTTAGCATGACTAAAGATATGCACGATGAGAGACAGGCAGGATTTTGGAAAAGAGTAGCAAACAGAAGGTATCAAGAAACGTAGAGAAATCATAACAAAGATTGTAACAGGCTACCTGCTGCACAACAGATGAGAGCACCCTTCTGAATCGCTCAACCTGTACAAGCAGCATTCCAGCCTTTTCTACTGCATTGTCCACCAGTGTCTCATCCAAACCAATACCCAGGTAACAAGAGCGCCATCTTGAAAGACCCCTGAGCTCACCCATTCTAAAGCCAATAATTTCTACAGCAGGCTGATTCTCTCTCTCTCTGTCTCTCTCTCTGTCTCTCTGTCTCTCTCTCTCTCTGCTTTCTGCTCTCTGCTGCGCTTTTTCAGTAACCAGACATTCTCTTGCTTCTCGTTGAGCTCCAGAAAGGAGAAGGGAAAAGCCATGTGGAAGCCAAAGAGAGCTTTGCCTCCCTCTTCTTCTTCAGGTCAACCAAGTCAACCCAAGAGGCCATGCTTGCCTCCAATCGAGTAAGCTCGCTCTTCCCTCTTAACGTTTCAATGCTTGATTCGTTGTTTGATGATCTTGCGTTAGTTTTAGCTGTACTTGAGGGAGATTCAATGAAGGGTTCTTGAGTTGAAGATTCTTGACATGAGAGACATGGTGAAAGCCCGCCATCGATAAGCTTTTGCCTCATGACCGTTCAAAATCACTTTCGTTCAGTTCTTTATTTATGGGTTTGTGCTGTTGTTTTAATGCGAAGTACTAATGACCTCGGATGTCATCGTCTCAAATCTGTTTTGTGAATTTATGTTGGCCAATTGCAGTACTTCCTCCTTATTTGAGCTGAATTCTGTTAAAATCATTTATCTAGCAAGTGAGCTGTTATCGTTACCAGGTTAATTTGCTATCCTGTCATCTAAATATCCTATCTCGCTTGTACTTTTGTGCTGATGTTCAGTCAAGCATGGAACGGGCCCGAAATGAATCCTGTGCCGAGTTGCTGTTTGACTTGCTGTTTGACAAAGGAGGATCTGCGGAGTATGGTAAGATGAGTGAAGTAGCCAAGTTGGACATGCAAAGTACAGCCCTTATTATATTTCAATTCCTGTTTCTTCGATTAGAAGTGGTTAGATACATTTCTGACATTCCGGCCAGTTTCTGGACAGTAATCCGCGTGAGAAATTGCCAAGATGTATAGAGAATTATTGCTTGAGTGGTAAAAATGACCTGCTGAATGTTCTAGGATTTTCCTGGGAAGCAATTGCACTAAACACATGCTTTAGGCTTTTCATGTTGTATTGGGCAGTATGGTTCACAAAAAGATACAAATTTTCGATGAAGTGCCCTGGACATAACTGTCACCTTGAATCCTGGAATATGTGGTCAATGACCCTTTGAACGTAGGAGGAGGAAAATGAAGATACCTGTGATGTGAAACTTGAATGTGATGATTACGTGACAGATGGCTCTTGCTTATGTAATTATTTCCTTTTGCTTTCTTTGCTGGACAGTTCAGAGAAGAGCTGGAGAGTGCTAAATCTGACTGGGCCGAATATTTTCGAAGGTGATTATATTTCATTTGGTTTGTTGGCAGTATCATATCTGCATGAACTGATTTCTGCAGGAGAATTTCCATGTCTATTGTCTCATCAAAGTATTAATGCCATAAATCCAAATTTCTGTTCGGCAAAGTGTAATACCTGAGCATACCTTTTTCTGTAAATCACTGACAGGACGGTGCATTTGGAGATAGCAGCTAATCAACATTATTTGCTTCTGTTATCAAAGTACTGGATAAATTTGTATTCCAGTTTTATGTTGACTTTTTATGTTGAGTTAGATTAAGGAATGCATTTGATGAGTCTGGCATTTATGGTTTATACAGTAATTAGATCTGACATTCATTTGTACAAGTAACTTAAATGTCAAGGGTTATCTGTCTTTTTGTTACGAATAAGTCCACAAGACAGCAGTTGTTCATGGTATCAATTTTTATGGTGTAGTTGCATCTGGAATGCTATCAAAGATATAGTGCCACAGATGCGCTCAGAGAATGATTTTCAGAGATTGGTAAGATAAACAAGTTTATAAGATTTCTACTTTTTCACAGACATATCTTCATCAACACTTAAGATATGAGTTGTTTCTCTACATGTCATGAAGTGATAGATGAACTTACTAATCGCTTCATTCCGACAGTTTTAACAGCATTCATCGAGCACAAACTTCACACAATCTCCTTTGTCTATAAGTAAATATTCATTTTGTTGTGCAACCTGTGGAAAGAAAAACATGGGAAGGCCTAATTTCCATACAAGTCTGTTACAGCATAATGTCCCACATGGGCAGACAAAATTGAGGTGCCAAACCTTCTTCTCAATGTGAACTCTTGGGGAAGATCAACCTGTTATCCATAGAGTAACTTATATCCCTTGAGTGAGGACCTTCCACTCAGTACTGTCAGCTTACTAGGGCCAACTTGCATCCCTGCTCGACGGGAAGAACAGGAGATCCTTTTGAACAACTTGTTATAATAGGAAAGCCTTATATCTTGACACAGGAGATCCTTCTGTGCAACCTATTACGACTCACTAGCCAGGTTTTAAACCCATGTTTTATCATATTAGGCATAAACCATACAAGCCTAAGCCAAGTCACTTTGTTCCTCCATGTCCTCACTAGCTTCGAACTCTCCTTTATAGAGAAAGAGCCCCTAGATGATCCAGTAAATACCACACTGTCTATAGAGCCAGAGTTTGGAGCAATCAACCCACACAAAGCCATCTGAGTTTCAAGCAGATCATCAGACCTTGCTGGAGGCCATCTCCATTCATTCTCCTCAATAACAGTTTCAACTGTGGCTTTATCACCTAAAGCTAAATCATAACCATTCTAAAGCACATGAAAATTTTTTCATGGACATGGAATGGAAGGGGAAAATGAAAATGCTTAGGATTGATCATATGAGTTTTATAGACAACTGCTGTTCGATAAAAGATAGTGAATTCAAATATGCATGAAGAACTTAGCTCAATAAGGTGTTTGATAAGTTGTTTTTAGGAAAGAGCCACAGCATAGGTTTTCCAACTCCTTTTGATGGAATGGATTGGTTTTGTATCCCTCCTGCTTCATTTTTTGGATGTCTCCAACTTTGGCAATTCTGCTGTTGGTGGTTTTGAACAGATGGAAGCAGTGGATTTTGGAAACATTCATTCTCCCCAGCGTGCAAGGTATGGATGCACTTCCCTCGTGATGCTGTTGAGAAAGGCTTTCTGTGTAGTGTTGACAGGTTATGCATTGTTGATGTTTTGGGGAATAATGGTCCGACCTACCACTACCACCCCAAGCAGGCAGTCTGAGTTCTCAGTGAGTGTCATGCCACAATGACTCGGTCATGCACCAAAGTGTCAATGCTCAATTTAGAACATAATCCTTGTAGCTTGCCAGTGGAACATTTTATTTTATTTTACTTCTTTTTTTTTTTAAATGTGAATTATTAAACAGATAAAACGACAGGCCTATTTATCCTTGTAGTTTCCTCGGCAGTAAGACCTGTCCAAGTGAGATGTTGGGTATTTTGTCTCTCTGTCGTTATTTTTCCAATTTTCCGTTTTTTATACACATTCCTATTTCTGATGGTTGGTTTCTGGAGAGAATGCAGGGCTAATGCTAATTCTACAGGAGAGTGATGTGAGAGACTTACGGCTTCAAATTCAAACCAAACTGTCAGATTCTCTATTTACTGGACAGAAACTAGAAGGAGTGGGGGGTGCTCACATTTCCGTTGCCTTGATCAATGCAAATACAGGGGATGTAGTTAGATCAGGCCTGGAATCCTCCATTAAGTTGGACATCGTCGTGCTCGAAGGTGACTTCAACAAAGACGATGAGGATAACTGGACCCAAGAAGCGTTTGAGAGCCACGTGGTTAAACAACGTGAAGGAAAGAGGCCGCTTTTGGCTGGAGATCTCGTAGTGAAGCTCAAGGAAGGTGTTGGGGAGATGGGAGAACTGATATTTACTGACAATTCCAGTTGGAATAGGAGTAAAAGATTCAGGATAGGGCTTAAGGTGGCAACGGGTAGTTGTGGGAACACACGAATCCGAGAAGCAAAAATAGACGCCTTCCAAGTCAAGGAACATAGAGGGGAAGGTAGGTCCTTCATAGTCTTTCTACAGTATATAAACCTTATCCTATTTGACTGAACATAAACATGATTTTGGACGTCCAGAGTCTTCAATTTTTTAATTTAGAGCTTCATTTCGTGTGGACCTTTACAACTCGAACAAAAATTCTGATAAATAAGAAGCTATCGGTTTGTTTGTTATTGGTAAATGTCCACACTCTGGATCAGTTTCAGGGGAGAGATTGCAAGCCTCCTAGAGATTTGCTTCTACAAATTAATCTAATAGTGCCGGGATCAGTTTCTGACGATGAGGTTTGGAGGTTGGAGAACATTGCCAAAGGTGGGAAATCTCACCAAAAACTGAGTGATGCTGGAATATATAAAGTGGAAGACTTTATACTGCAACTGTTCACGGACCCTAAGAAATTGAGAGAGGTAAGCACTCAGTTAATGATTCCCAATTAGGGTTTGATTGACTGCCAAGAATGTAAGTCCTGTGTGTTCACTCATCATAGATTCTCGGAAAGAGCATAACAGAGAAGAAGTGGGATAGCCTGATACGCCATGCAAAGACTTGCGAAACAAAGTGGAAACTTTACTTGGACTATCCTGATAGCGTGACGAAGCATGGTGCTGTATTCAACACTGATGGTCAACCAATCGGCCTAGTCAAAGACACGGAATATTTGCTACTCATCGACTTTCTGCTCAAGAGAAGGTAAGTAACCGAGGAGTTCCTACTCAATTTTGTCAAGCCAGTTCACTCGCCACACCCCATCTTGGGGAATTCGAATTAGTTGTCCCATATTTTCTATGTAATCAGTATTTTGATGTTCACATGTAGCTGTGTGGCTTAGTAGGTGTTAGAATTGAATAGAGATTTGGAAACCTGAAACAAGGAGTTAATTGAACATCTAGAGGCTTTGCTTTTCTTTTCTTTTGTTTTTTTCTTTCCGATCACAAAAGTTTTACCAAAAAAAAAAATGAAGTTCCCGTGGAGAGAATAAAAAAAAAAAATAGATGCTATGTTTAGATCCATAATAGAGACTTTCTATTAATGGAGTGATTTTGAGCTTGCGCTCTTTGTGAAGCAAAGTTAAGGTTAGTGACCTTGTAAATCTAAGTGGCCTTCTATATTGAGTAAGTTAAAGACCACTTTCAGCACTTTATTCGGTTTCATCCATGAGAATCTGAGGCACTCATCAACAAATTATAGTTTAAACGATTAACACATTCCCGTTGCGACCATTACTTTCCAAGTTTATAACCATCAAGATCTTAATTACTTGCACAATACATATCGATGACTGCTTTATTTATTCTCTGGTCCTTTCTCGCTCAACTTTGCATCTTTACACTGAGGGCCTTGCCTTGAATGTACTTTCTAAATTACATCTTTTGAGCGCCTGACCTTTACGTGGTAGAGAAATGGGCAGATATAGGCATAAAGCAGATTGCGGTTCTTTCAATATTGTTCTTCTTTCTCTGTGCTGCACTCACGTACTTAATCTGAATACAAGTTCATCCATTGGAATGCAACTTTACTTGTAAAAAAAAGTAGTTGCTTGAAGCCAGAATGTTTACCTGTCAATAATGGAGATAGATACTTCCATTAGTACAGCTTAAGCAATATACCAGGTGTGTTTTTCCCAGGAACATGGAGATGCAATTGTGAAAAAGGCCTTGGCTAACTGGAATGATGTGAGAGAGTTCAATGGTGAGACGTTCTCTGATTCAATGAGGCGCAACCCTGTTCAACGTTATTTGGCTCCACCAATCTTTCCTGCCCCGTTTGGTCTGGAAGCTCCTCCGGCAAATGTGAGCTCCACTGCTGAAGGTACGTTCTCTAGAACACAATACTGTCTCTCCCTTTAAGCACATACAAAGACGTGGCCTGTGAAATTACAATGAAAATTGGAATTTCCACTTGATTGTTGAGCTTTTATATATAAAAGCATTGTGTAACTGATCCTTTTGGGTTCCACTTAATATAAAGACATTCGTTTGTCCACCTGTGATTGTTGCAAAATGAGCCTCATTCAATACATATATACGTATGTATGCATGTATGTGTTCCGTCCAAGCAATTGAAAAGCAACTAAAAAATTAGGTGGTAACATGTGCCTTTTTTGAGTGGGGGATTGGGGACGGGGAGGGTGGATACTCATGAACCCTTCACTTAGGTGATGCTAAGTGAATGTTGACAAGATAATGCTACCACTAGGTAGATATGACTAGATGTAATGAGCATACGGCAACATGTTTATATTTGCATTTTTGTCATTTTAGAAAGGGCCTTGTCAATTGAAGCACGTTAAGATTACAAAGATCAGGGGCAAGAAAAATTAAAGAGATGTGCAGGGTAAGGGGAAAAAAGAAAAAAAAAAAAAAAAACTGGTAGCACTTTCTGTGATACGTAGACCCGTGCTTACGTCGGCCTATGTTTACGAACAGCATTAATGTTTTAGTTCTTTCTCCAGGACTCAACGGTGCAACGGCTTTGGCATTGCCGTTTCAATCACCAAATTTTCCTCCAGCTGCACATCAGCCCATGTCTGCAGACCGCTCGAATGTTCAGATTCCTCCAGGATTTCATGATAGTACTTCTGCCGGATTGCCAACACAGCCCCTTGGTATCAATGTACAGAATGCCATACGTCGCCAAATGATCGGTTCTTCGAGCCCAATGGACAATGGAGGATATGATAATGTTCTTCTTGAAGGCGATCATGTGATGGAAGAGATCCAATCAATTGATCTTGATGCTTTCGAGAAATGGTTTGCTGAAAGCACACCATGTAATGACCCGTTATCCGATAATGGTTTTGTTAGGGGAACCGGCAGAGGTGTTATTGGCTGGCTCAAGATAAAGGCGGTGCTGCAGTGGGGGTACTTCATCAGGAAGAGAGGTGTCAGACTCGTGGAGTTAGACAAACCAACTATCGAAGTCCGGGCTTGTTCCTAGTTCTTTCTTCGGTTTAGGGAAGATGATTCTATTCCTGATAGAAATGATGGTAATTCTTTCTTAAATGGTGGTATTATTTCATTGGTGATATTCTTCATCTGTATATAGAACAGCTTTGTCGAAAGCCTTCTTAAGCGACTACTTTTTTTCATTGAAAAGTGTCTCTACCTCAGTTCTTTCAACATCTTTCTTCAGGAAAGTTATCTGATGTATCACATGTAAGGAATGCAAGGTCATACCATTTAAAGAGGGTACTTGAATTCTACGCTTATTATGCTTTAGAATTGCGACCAAATTCATGGAGACCCATGTGACAAGTCTTGCCTACTGCTGCTATCTAGTGGCAATGCAGCCTTTTCGGAGAACGCATGCATTGTCAACCCTTAAGATGCGTTTGGTTTAACATTCCCAAAGAGCTTTCAGTCTCCAAAATCCTTGGGAAAATGCTCAATCATTTAACAATTATTTTAAAGTAACTTTTAAATAAAAAGCCAGCATTAACAAAGCTAAAAGCCCAATATTAATAAGGATTAGCATTAAGCTTTTAGCATTTGGCCAAATGTTAAAACTCATTTTTTTTCCTCAAAAACTACCCTTACTCATTCTTCAAAATTTCCGATTTTCAAATACATTTTTTTACCAAATGACATTTCTTTCAAAATTACTTCTCAAAGCATAATTTATTAAAAAAATTTGTATTTACCCAAAATCCTTTAGGTTAAATTTCTTTACATTTTCTTAATAGGCTTAAACCACTAAACCAAAGGCACCCTAAGTTCTCTTGTACCCGTTTTCCTGGCCTTCTCTTCTTGTTTTCTCGGTCTTTGAAATGGTTTACTTAAATTTCTCTATAACAAGCTTTGATGCAAAGCAGCTCGGGGTCTGTTTGATTTAATATTGGGTCGGCACTAGAATTTTGTCCTTATGATAGAGGATTGAGTATCTAGATCTTTCAAATTTACTGGGTCATTCCACAGTTCCTTTACGTCATGAACTACTTAAAAAGTTGAACATTCCTGTAAGTTTATACATTATTAAATTCAATGGCTACGTGATACTCTTGGTTAAGAAAACACAAGTCCATTGAAGATATTGTAGACATAGTCTCATCATCCTAAACCTACCGTTCATTTGCGGATTCTGAATCTCCGACACAGCAATATAGTCAAATGCTCTTTAAAGCCACCTTGCAACTGTATATTTAGTGGCTGGTCATGTTGATTATATTGATCCCGGAGGGTAGCCCTTCCACACAAACGTATTTTGTGCTTTGAATTGGATGCATCACTTAACGTTGACATAGAGAAGCAAGTCAAATTTAGGTGAGAGACTTTAACATTCAAAAGCAAAGTTCGTTGGTCAATTACACCAAGTGAACCATTCAACCCAAAGTATAAATAATCTAAACCAAGCATTTGTTTCTCTTATATATGAGGGTTATAAACATATACAGATGAAGCACAAGCTTGGCACAATCGAATGGGTCTCAAAGCTTGCAGCAATACTATGAAGGCAATTGCCACCAGATAGAAGCCATGGCTCTAAATAGATAAATAGTTACCTTTTGCTCCAATTTTCTCTTCAACAAATGCCCACCAAGCAGGAAAGGCACGTGGCAAGTATAAATTAACACTTTCCAAGAAGGGCGGAACCGAAAAACTTCAGTCACAAAAGCATTGATTCTCACACCGATGTCTGCAGCTTCGGAGAGTAGAGGTCCACCCACAGGAGCAACACAAGCATAACCACCACAAAATCTTGAACAGGCAGTCATTCTGAATCAGAGATTTCGTCTTCATCCTCGTCCAGTATGTAGACCAGGGCCCGCTTTCTTGCAGCTAAAACACAAGCCACACCTCTACTTGCTGTCGCCATAAAAACATGAACTTGATTTCAGTCCAACGTTCCTTGAATATATGGCCACAACTAACGTGATGTTTAGATACCTTTGTTGGGTAAAAGCAAAAGTACAACACGCATTATGCTAAAACACAGGCGGTAAGCAAACCTTGGTGCCTAAGGAGGCTATGGTATGCATGTAAACTACGAATGCTCTACAGTATCTTGCTATACTAGATACCAGGATAGTATCTATGATCATGAACATGTACAGGTTCTCAGTCAGTAACTAGACTGCGGTGAACCTACCATAAGAAGATTATTCTCTGTACTTGTGTGGCCTCAAAAGATTCACCTTTTCTGCACTTTGACCTCTCAATTGATTTAAATTTAGGGGAAAACCTGATACTTTAGTACATTACTTCTTCAACTGAAAAAAAAATTGTTCTTCTTTGGAGCATAAGTTTGCACTTCTTCAAACTGTGGGAACAAACATGAAGCGGTCCATTAAAGAGACATGATGAACTTATGCCAGTCATATTTCAAACTTAAGAGTAGGCTGTTAAGTGAAATGTAGTAAGGAGCATGGACAGGATTTATTCAGTCCACTACCTAGTCAACGAGATGGAATTGTTGCTAACACTTGCAAGTTTATCAAGCATTGATACACAAAGGAAATAGTATGGGCAATGATAAGTTTCCAAACATCCAAAAATGCAGATGGACATGGTAAGAAGCTCAAGGAAAAAAAAAATTCAGGACTATAAAATTGATGGCATGACAATGATTTAATCCTTAGCTCAGTTGTATGATGGTGTCAAAAATTCTTACCACTAACTGACAAGGGAGGAACAACATTATGGGGAATGCTGCGAATCTTCTCGTTCTCCATATCTAGGTGTAATATAGAGTCCTAAATGCATAGTTTCACTAGGTTAGTGCTTCAAGAGTGAGAATAAGATAACCAAGCAAAAAATGTTCTCACAAATTAGAAGCAAAAATGGCACATCTTATCTATTAGGGACATTCTGGCCAAAAAAATAGAAAATCAATTAGGAACACCACATGCCTATTTCTTAACATACATACAAGTTGAAGACTTTAACTGCCAAGATAAGTTGGAACTTTTGCAGTTATGGTAAGGCAGAAAGTAAAACATCCTTCAGAATTCCCAAGTGTGAAATAGCATGTCCATGCACATAGGAGGAAAAATTAAGCTGCTGCTCCTCATGCTGATGAGGAAAGCATATAAATAAAAGATAGGAAGAATAAAATTCCTAGTGTTTTTGAAACTGGACAAGTGGTTCAACTGGTCAAACTGGTAGAACTGTGCTCCACCAGTTTAACAGGTTTAACATATTGCATGTGATGTCATCTGATAGAATACTCCACATATATTAGATTACACGTGTTCAGATTAACAGATGCCTGGCTGAGTCGGCAGAGCCTCGTTGAGCACAAATGACAGCATTCAAGTTCTCAAGAACATCATTTAATTTTCTAATAGATTAAACCAATAAGGTCAATGAATAATAATACACCAACAAATTGAAGCAAGAAGACACTGGAGTGAATGGTTGGTACGCTTGTTAGTTACAAGAGGTTGGAGTTCCAAACCCCAACCCAACCCCAACACTCTTCCTTTAAACTTTTTGAATGCCCAGAACTGGTCCAAACTAGTTGACAGGATTGTGGGTCAACAGTTGACAGTTACGCCTGATAACAATAGGGTCAATAACACCAGTTCTTGACCACTACTGTTTCTTCTGTGAAACCAGACTGGACAGGTCTAGTTCCCAATCCAACTGGAGCCAGTTCTTAAAACAGTGAAAAGAACAGGAGTCGACTGAAAAGCAATTTTATTTTTGCCATCAATGTTTTAAAAAGTGAACTGACGCATATCAGAACAAACAGAACTCAGCAGCATCCTATACTTATCATGAGTACGAAATCAATATGCAAGCTCAGGATCCAAGAGTTACCTTTAATTGGTACAACTCCCAGTTATTTGCCTGAGTGGTTCCTGAAATATGCACAAATGGAAGGTCACTGGCCTGCAAGATCATCATCCAGGCATCTCCCAAGTTTTCACCAGTATCATTTATCTTATTTAGCAACATTAACAATTTGAAGTTCCTGTTTCAAAATAAAATATATTAGCCACATCCACAAATTCTTAAAGTATGATATGCCAAGCTCTTACCTTATATAGAGCCAAATCAACACAATGGTAACCAGAAGGGATGCACAACAAGATAGCTTCCAAAGGTCTTCCCTGCTTCACATTGCTTGAATCATTCATAAATCCCCTCACTACAGCTATACAGTTTGTAAAATCTGAAAAAGACTCGTCGGGTATTTGGAAGGAAATATAATCTGTAAACCCAACTTCCTGAGTCAGATTAGATGAAGCAAATTCAGAGGCATCCGGCAGAGCCATACAAAGAAATGATTAGCATGAAAAAGCAGTTGTACTCTGCACATGCAGATCTCAGGATAAAATTGTTCAGATTAAGGGTAAATACCTCATAGAAGGACATGAAATTGGAATGTATTGGGTGGATGCTGAAACTGATGTAAGAGGGAATAGAGGCAATAAATTCTTACAACATATCTTTTTTGAAATAGTAGAAAAAGGCATCTGGGCAGCTTCCTTGAAACTGTAAAAATTTAAAATTATTCCTAATCAGTAAACATGAGATATGGCATTATCACACACAATAATCATATGCTAATCAGAAAGCCCAATCCAATAAGATCACCCAGCTTAAGTTTCCATGTACACTGTCAAGTAATCAACATGAGATCGAATAAGAAACACTAGATTATTAGGTAGAGGGTAAGTGAAAAACCATTGTTGAGTACAACCTCCAGAAGACAACTCCCCACCCCCAAAGGTTTCCTTTCCTTTTCTTCCTTCTCTCATTATAGCCTCAAGGTTCTGGCCACTCAGACAAGGAAATTAAAAAGATGGGTACAATTTTATTGTAACATGAATTGTCGAGATACCTGAATTAGATAAATGAGAAATGAACATTTCAGCTCAACTAAATGATGAGTTGGGTGAAACCAAAGCACAAGGTTTTAATTGAAGGATTGCAATGTTTACTAAAACCATTTTGGACCTGCACCATCATACTCAAACTTCTGTTATGCATACAAAGCTATCAAGGATTTCACATTTGGTACACTTGTCAGCAATGAGGACCAGACTTGGAGGAGGGAAAAAATCAATCACTTCAAATGACAGATGACAGCAATGATTTATCCCGGAGTTCATATATTTCCCACTGAGGTAGCATGCATAAAAAAAACATACAAAGAATTGACAATGAAAGAGCAACAAGACACATTCAAGGAAGAACTTCCATGCACGAACAAGATTCTGTTAAATTTCAAATTTCCAATTCTTTTGCTGATACCTGTATTCCATCAGTTGAAACTCCTTTGCAAGTGTCCTTCGCAAACATTTGCTGTCCTTAAATCCTCCAAATTGTACTAATTCTTTCACTCTCTCCATTGTTTCTCTGAAACAATAATGTGTGTAAAACATCTTACTGACCTGACAACATACATCAAGGCAGAAAAGTGCATGAAATTACACTTGATTTTCAAAAGACTTTCCAGTCCAATGAGAAACAACAATCAACCCGTCAATTTCAATCCTCATTACTCTGTGGTTAACAACACAGTTCTGGACCAAAAATAACCACAGTTGAAGCCCAGCAAAGCACCCTAACTTGAGTCAACCTCATCTCGTTGTGCTCTTAAAAGTAATTACGAAGACAGTAGCAAGATGACTTAAAATGAAGAACTAACCCTCAAAACAGGAGTAATTTACAATTTCATATCCTGAGTTTAGCAACTAATTTGGTCACATTGCAATAAAGCAGGAGTGAGCCACTAGAGCACATGAAAAGAATACTAGGCTTGACAGGATACCTCTCTGACATTTAAAGCGTGACCAAGGTCCATTACACCATGGTATTCTAATCCTCTGGCACACAAATGGATAGCACAACCTAGTGAAGGGCTACAAAAATTTGCTGCTAGAGTACATGAAGGAAATAATAAGCTGTCAACACTTCACAGTATTCAAGCCATTGCCTCACCAAATTTCAGCTACAAAGAATGAAGAGATGGCCCACCCTTGGAATTAGAAGGTTAGCCCCACCCTCGGCATTAGAAGGTTATGTCAAATTATGAAATTAGTCATCATGTCTGAATGATACATATGATTCCATAACTAGGGCTAGGCAATAACATTTTCTTATTATATGAATGAAATTCATTAAGAACACCAAGTAGGAGCAAAACTTCAGGTAATTCACAAGAGAAGAAATTTATTAATTCAATGGGTAGCCATTCTGTCAACAATAATGACATGTCACATCTCAGCCCAAGTAAAGTTAATGTTGACTGAAATGACAGGAAAAAAAGTAACTTTCAAGGAGTATACAAGCCATTTCTACTGGAAGCTTTCCATACATGGCAATGCCAAACAGTCCACTTGGTGACTCCATCAGGTGTGAACAAGTATTGACTAAAGATTCAGGGGTTCTGGGTGCCATATTGTAAATGACTTAAAATTAGGAACTGGACAAGTTAGAGGAAATCACTTACAAATCAATGTCAATTTCTTCATCAGCCTCGGATAAATCCAGAAGCTGCATAACAGGATCTTGATCATACAGAAACTTCAAGAACACGACAACAAGTTCACTGTCGAAATTCATAAGAGTAAATAGGGATTCACCATAAGGACTGAACCTGATGGACAAAAGTCAGACAAACCTATTGTATGTTAAAAGTTGATCGCTTGGCTCTGACATAAGTTGCTTTATACATTTCAGAAGCCAGCTGAAGAAATTTGCAAACTGAAAGAGAGACAAAACCAAAACCAAAAGCTTCAGCAACATGTACATAATCAACCAATATAAAATGCTTACACCACTGGCTCAATATTCCGAGCTTCTCTAGATTTCAGTGGTCACACTGGCAATATTTTCATTTTGAAACAAGAAAGAATGCATGTCTTCAGTGTAGTATGTGCGAAATTGAAAAGGCATCAACAAACCCTAATTTGTCAAGGTGCAGGAAGCAAAGATAAAAAAAAGCCATGCAATTTCTCTCTGGCCCTTCAAATACATGATGATATCAACAAACAACAATGTGATATTGTCAGTATTTCATCATGATCTTAAAAGGTGCAAAATGGAACTTTGTTAAACAGGTTCAAGTCATGTGCAATGCCTGGCTAACAGTCTCTTCTTCAAAATCCCAACAAAACAGCTCGTATTTCAAATATATAATGCTATTCGACTTAGAATAATATGTAATTCTGAGCACACAAGATCTTGTGTCTTATATCCACACGTAGTTCAACTCCATGTTTAAAATTTAGGAATTTAGTGTGACTAAAGACATGCACGATGAGAGACGGGCAGGATTTTAGAAAATAGTAGAAAACAGGAGGTATCAAGAAATGTAGAGAAATCATAACAAAGATTGTAACAGGCTACCTGCTGCACAACAGATGAGAGCACCCTTATGAATCGCTCAGCCTGTACAAGCAGCATTCCAGCCTTTTCTACTGCATTGGCCACCAGTGTCTCATCCAAACCAATACCCAGGTAACGAGAGCGCCATCTCGAAAGACCCCTGAGCTCACCCATTCTAATGCCAATAATTTCTACAGCAGGCTGCTAGGTAAATAACAATGTAAATAACAATAAGTCAATTAGTTAACCCCACAAGTCGAATATCCTCTCTAATCAAGGAGACTGACACACTCATGAGGGATAAAGATAACATCGAACATATAAGTTAAATGCTAAACAGCAATAGGAACCATCGATGTTAAAATTTTATGAAAGAAAATGTTTCACGCAGCAAATGGCCATTACAAGCCATCCTTATCTTTCAACTGCAAACTGTGTTTGAATTACACAGCATACGCTAGATTCTCTGACAAAGAAAAATCATTAAGAAAATGGAGCCTAGTCTGCCATCCAATTCATGCAAGCAGGCTGGAAGTTTGGAAGCCCCAGCCCTTGTGCTGTTAGCTTGGGCAAGGGTAACTTCTTCACAACATTCAAATATCAAACTACATCTCTATCCCATAGCTTACACTTTTTGATTAGTTAGTTTTGGTCCCACAAAATTTTATGTGGAATTAGAGCAGGAGGTTTCAGGCTTAAAACTTACCTTGCTACCTATTTACCTCCCCAATTATCAAATATCTATCCTTCAATCTAAGGCCAAGTCTTAGCCTACGTGAGAGGGGGAGCATTATAGTAATTAAGTACCACATATTTATTTGATAGGTAATCTTTTAGATGACTTGGCAATTGTTCCACAAAATTCTACACTGTCGTGAATGCACATTTTGAGTAAACAACAGGAGAAAGGAGCCCCAAAGCATTGATTGACAGACCATGGAGATAAAGAAAGTTCATAAACTTTCAAAAGAAAAAAATAGGCAGGTTCCTACAAAAGAAATAAATTATATAGGAGCTGTAAAGGATAGATATTTGGATAACCACCATATTTTTTTGGCATTGTGGGGGCAGTTCTTTAGACAGTAAGTCCTTTTTTGAATTATCTTAGATAAATACAAGTTTATGGGTGGTAATTTGTATATAAGACGAACCCCATGATGCTCTTCAATAGAATTACATATCAAAAAAGTAAAAAGAATAGAGTCTATAACTTTAAAGAAACTAACAGGAAACATTATTTCTCACCATAGTAATAATCAACAAGAATGTGCAGTGTAGAAGAGAGTCCTGAACCCAGGAGAAGCAAGGAACCAATCTAATTAGCAAGAGCCCTACAGTGTGCATGTGCAAGTGCAGACACCTGTGCAAGCACATGATCGCATGCATGTGCTTGGGCAATGCACATGTTAACAACACACAAAATTGCCCACATGTATGGAAAGAGATCTGGCAGAGAAGATATTGGCAATATATTTTCTTATAGATGATAAAGGATTTTAATTAAAGAAAAAGTTCTAACGCATCAGTATACAAGAATAAAACAAAAGAAAAACAAACAAAAATAAAACATCAGAAGACCATATGAAATCAGAACATGATGTCCAAAGCCATTTAAAAGGTACACCACCAAAACTACCCAAGATTTCAAACCCTACTATTTTGTTGCTTTCCTTCCAAAGGCACCACATGCAATAAAGGTGTGGTGCTACAAGACTTCTTAGAAATTGATCCTCCTAAATAGGCATTACAACAACTAAAAAGCTGGATGGCATGTCTGGGCAAGGAAATGATCATTTGGGATATTGAGTTTGTGAGACAAGCCCAAGATTGGGAGTTTTTAACATCTCTTTTAATGTATTATATTACTCCAAGAATTCCGTTGCCTATGAGGATGCATTTGTGTGGAACGATGAAAAAGATGGAATCTTTCCAGTAAAGTCTCACTACAAGATGCTCAATAGGGAGGAAGTTGGTGGTAGAACAGATTTTCCTCAAAAAGTGACTTGGAAAATGAGGGTTCTGATTAGAGTTTGGAAAGTAAGGGTTCTGATTAGAGTTTATCTATTTGCCTGGAAAACAACTTGGGAATGAATCCTCACTTTAGATAACCTACAACAAAGAAGCAAATACTGGTTAATAGGTGTTTCCTCCACAAGGAGGAGGCAGAATCCATGCAGCATCTCCTCCTTCACTGTTCATGGACAAGAGTGGTTTGGACAGTTTCCTATGCTTGCACCAAATTATCTTTGGGTTATTGGAGCTTTTAGGAGCAAGAACTCTGGGCTTGGCAGCGCATTCGTTTACAGTGCCACAAGAAAAGAAGGATTAACTCAATTCCTCTATCTGTTTTTAGGCTCATTTGGAAGGAGCTAAACAAGAGAGCTTTTGATGGAGAGAGATCTTCCGTTTGTTGAAATTTGGCTTAAAGTCGTACACTTTTGGTATAGTGGAGACTGCATATGGATGTAAATGACTTGATTAATATGGTCGATGATGTATCTTGTATTTGAGCTCACTTTTGGTTTTGAGAGTTGTTCTGTACATGGCTTTAATTTTTGAGCTCTAATCTTATACGGGTTTGCAACCCCTTGGTGTCCTATGGTTGAACTTTTGATCTATTAAAAGAAACTTATTCTTTTCTGAGGATTTTTAAGTTATTCCAACTATCTTATATCATAACATTGTATGTAATCATGTAGTTTCAAGTACAAATACTAACATCTCACATATGATTTTGTGCTAATCAGCATAACCATCATCCATGTAGCATGTTTTTATTGAGCACAAAAACGCTCCATTAACTCAGTTGCGGTTCCTTTTATGAGTTATCGTGACAAAAGGGTGCCTCTACAACCTAAAGTCAAGATCCAAAAAGCTCAAGAGAAACTCTGGATCCAAAGAGATACCAACACATTCCCAAAACAGAACAATACTACGGATACAAAGACCAGCATACAAAACTCGTTTGAAGTGGTAAAATCCAAGCATTTAGGCAAGTGTATTACAGACATCTAATACAAATCTATTTCACATGTGAGTAAGTAAACCATTTTCATTTACTAGTACATAAAATCTGTAGCATTACTCTGCCAAAAGATGGTGCTTGGTTAAAAAAATGGCAACCTAATTGGAAAAGTTGGTAAAAAATATAAACTAATGAATTCTCACATCTAAGTACATGAACAAATTGTTGTGGACAGAGGCTCTCATAACCAAGGTTAAGCATCACAGATGAGCTCAGTGTTGGCTCAATTCACTATCATCTGAGCACCCGCCAGTTATTTTATCTGCTCATTTTCTTCTGATAACTGAGTTTTTATTCTCAATTTTAGCTCGTTGACAGTAATAATAACATAAGAAAGCAGAGTTTCACTTACTACAGCGAGTCCAAGGAGTGGAATTGGTAGTATAAATAAGTCTTAACTTCTCCTAGGCTCAAATAGGGCTATTAGTAAGTAAAAAGAGTTGAATATGATTTATTAATATAAAGATTGACTCCTGCAATTATGAGGGATATATATTAAGATTGAAGCGGGCAATAAAGTTTTTTCCTTTTGAAACAGGGAACATATATCTATACCTGTTAATTATAACATAAATGCATAAAAATTTCCATACCCATACCTCCATTTACAGTATTCTGAAAGCCCAAACTCAGATCAAGTTCATATTCAAACCAATGATTATGACCTATAATTTTTATTATACACTTATAGTAGAGATTGCCAACTTGTTAAATCAGAATCAAATCAATTTTACCTCACACTTTCCAGCCACTCAATGTTGGTAATCCATATCATTGCATATGATAGGTTCATATAAGAATTCAACATCAGGATGTTCTGAAAGATATGGTGTGTCTCAAAATGTGTGAAGCATAACTTACTATAACAAATTCCTACATCTATCTGATCACCATTTAAGACTGTTCTGTGCGATGCTTAAAACTCAATAATTTATCAGAGAAAGGCCAAATGCAAAGGTAATAACGTGCACCTGCAGATGATTGAGGACAACCAGCTGAAGTTCTTTTCCAGCACCACCGACAACTTTTGATACACGCTTCATACCCTATCATTGAACAAACTAGCAGACTAATATTATGAAAACCAACCAAAAAGAACATAAGTCCTATAGCGACACCGGAACTTAAAAAAACCAGCCATACCACTTCACCCAGAGAATTAACAAGAAACTGATGGACTGCAGGACTGGTCCTAGCACCACCTAGAAGACTCAAAAATTCCTCCTGAGGAGAAGAGTCAAGACCTAGATAAGCAAACAAGAACAGTTAAATGAAGAACAATGAAAAGCCATCTACTGCTTTGTATTAACAGGACCACTAACCATGATCATTAATAAGGCTTGTTAACAAATCAAACTTCTCGTGAAATATGTTCATGGCATCAGCCCACTGCTTGTGCATGACTGATAATGATGTCCGGACGACATGAAGTAAATCTTCAATGTTGGAAGCCTGTTGAGCAACTTGATGAAGTTCATTTTTACTGCAGACAGGAAGAGATTGAGAATCTAAGGAGGCATTCAGCAGATAAAGATTCTCAGATATCTATTCTCATTTCATTTGAGAATGCAAACGGTCCAGAAAATGTGTTTGGTAACACTTCGAAAACAGTTGAAAGGAAAACTATTATTAAAATCGAAATTAGAAACTGAAGACAACTTTTCAGCGTTCACATTCCACGTGCAAACATGGAGATTTGGAATAACTAAGCCTCTTTTCTTATTGCAATGGAACACGAGCAAATTCTGACAATTCTCATCCTTACGACATACATCCTTAAACAAGTTTTCTGTGATAAAACATCGAAAACAGTTTCCATAAAAACGAAAACAAAAAATGTTATCAAAAACTTAGCAGGCCTCTAATTGTAGAGAACAAAAATGTTCTGTGAATCATGCAACAAAGTTCAAAATTTTGCAAGAGTAACTCCTGCAATTTTGTCCCACCACTTTCAACATTCGAACTACGTTGATTTCTAGAGGTTTCTACGGAAAGATGGTATGATACTTGAAGGTCGGGTGAAAACCTTATCAAGCATGAAAAAAATCATTCAGGCTACGAAGTATTAGGCATCATGTAGCTCAGCTTATGGTGACTCTTGAAAGTCAACTTGGGCATTTAAAATTATCAGAAGGAAAGTTCTTCTATCATGCAAAGTGTAGGTTAAATTCCAAGAAAAATTCCTCAAAATTGCTCCATGTTAACCATCAGTTTCGTTTTAAGCTTGACAATAATATCCTGAGTTAATATGAGTTTTACTTTCTGTAAAACCAAACAAAATTGATACCTCTGAAACAAATATCAGTGCACATGAACAATTGTAATATAATTATAATACGGAGTCCAATTACTGCTGCACAAACTTAAAAGAGAGAGAGAGAGAGAGAGAGAGAGAGAGAGAAGAGAAGAGAAGTTTCACCTAAAATATGAATAACACTAAATGCAAGTGCAATTTTACCTCTTTTGGAATATTGAAGTATCAAGCACTAAGCAATGAAAGCCATGCGTACTATCTCCAACTGTTTGACACCCTCTTGATTCAACAATGTCTTCAACAAGTTCTCCTGAGCATGCAACCATCAAATGACAAAGATCCTTGGATAAAGCCACCTAATGATAACAATTACATGGCAGTTAGCTTGCTCTGGTGAAACATCTGACATGATATCTGAAATAATCCAATCACAGGAATAAACTTACAGTAGGTACATTTGAAGTTTAGAAACAAAGTCTGCATCTTACATCTATAAAATATTATCCAAGCTGTTTGATATTTTCTGTGTCAGGCTGTTTGACATTTTTATAGAAACATGTTTAGTTACCACTGAGCTTTTACTCAATAGTTTCTCTATCAAATTCCAATAAGGTGTTCATGAGAAGACAATGTATCTGATGACTATAACTTAAATGTCACAAAGTGAATGAAATTCTTTGCTGGTCACCAAAACATTTTGAGCAAGAAACTATGCACAATTCACAGTAATTTTTTGTTTCATTTAGTCTAGGTTCCTTTGTTTAACTTTAAGTTTAGCTTGATCACCAATTGTTCAAAAAGTGTCTCTTAAGGTTTATTTTGTATTTTTCTTTTCCTAATGCATGGGAAAAACCAAGGAAAAGACAATTTAACATATCGTGAAGTTGCAATATATTGGTTGACTAATTAGGAAGGAAAATAAAATTAGTCCCAGCAGAGCAAAATGGCCTCCTATCATTAACCCATTAGTTGAAGAAACATGGAGGCTCTTGAGAGGCAACTATGTTAGTCAGTGTACCTTCCTCACAGATGCATTCAGAAGTCGGCAAACGATGTCTCTGTCCTTGGTTGTCATAGGAATATCACATTCATGTATATTCTGGTGCACATTCCCATGCATTACGGCAATCACATAGCAAGAAGCAATAAGCGACTGATTATCGAACTGAAAATAGCGAACTCAATATAACAAAGCAACTATACAAATAAAGTCGAAACAGAGAGTTAAAAAAGCTTCCAAACTAAAATAACTAGTGGAAAGTGGAACTGTGCTATTTCTACAAGGTCAACTTAAAGATAACCAAGCACCATAACATTCATTTTTAGGTCAGGTCAATGATGGAACTAGAAAACAGAGAGAAGCAACAACTTAAGCAAAAAATGTAAACTTCATGGGCAACAGCACAAGTGCAGTATAGGTACTGATTCGACTTTTCTGAAGGCCTTTAATGCACTTACCTCAACACCAGACTACAGAATATCTACATCACATTGCAACTTGGAAGGCTTTAAATTAGCAGTTCTACATTGTGTTTCCACAAAAACTTAGTATTCCTGCCACTGGCATCTTTTAAATTAGCAGGTCCACATTATATATATATATATATATATATATATATATATAAAATAAAAAAAGACAACCCAGAAGCTCGACAATGAGCTACATCAATTTTCATAACAAGTGATTTCCATCAAACATGTTTAATTTTACATCTAAAATATCTCATCTTAAGGTGAAAATTACCTGTTTAGGTAGTCAACCGAGTCAAGAAATTGTGATCAAATCATCATTGACAATTCACAAACTTGTATATAGATCTGAAAAACCTCCCATTAGGAAACCATACGCCACACTTATAGATCTGGTGAAAGGCAGTGGGCCCTAGGAAGTACATTTGGGAAAGTCCCAACAAGGAATTGTAACTATAAGGACTGGCTCCATGTTACTAAAGAGACAACTGATAGGAACCTAAATGATACTGATTAGGACAATTCTTCAGCATGCATTTCTAGACTAATCAAATGTCTGTTGAGAAGTTCATCATGTTTTCACGTTGAAACAGTACTAAACCCAAACATGCACAAAAGTTCAGAGTACCCAAAAGTCTAAATCTTCTAATAGCTGCACACCCACAGAGAGAATTTTCTACACACAAGCATACACTCTCATAGAACACTTTCCCCAACCGACGGTCATATAGGCTCTCTCAATCTCCCTAAAAAAGAGCAGATACTCAAGAGTCTAAAACAACAGCAGAAAGTCTGCACAGCAGGCTAACCCAGACAGACCCCAAATTCTCCTTTAGGTGCTTCAACTGCAGTATAGACAGAAGGAGCACTCAGGGCAAACAACAAAAGCTTTGGATAATTGTGCTGTATCGAAGTCGGAGGTGTCATCTCTAAAGTGACCTATGGAAGTGAAATCTAGAAGTTTTACAAGAATAACTTCACCTAGTATAGTTGTTTAATTAACCAGCCCATTACTTTCAGGCAATACTGATTTCTGCCATCAGATCCATTTATTAAGAAAGACTGCTCTATGCAAGCGAGAAAGGAAAGTAGTCATTGACTGAATCTGACAGACTATACTGCTAAATACTTGATCTGAACAGACAGGAGGCTTACAAGATTTCCGATTGGAAAGACACCAAATATACTGAAGCACAAAACCCCATCTTTATCTCCACTGCAAAGGATATTGAAACATTGCTTTGAAGAATTTGAGAGCTCTACGAATGAATCTTGACCATCGTCAGTTAAACCAGTTTCTCCAGATACTAGTCCAGGCATGCGAGGAACTCTCGGAGCTGGAGGGAAGAAACGAGTAGTGCGATCTTCAAATGCCAAAGAGTTGCCAGAAGTGTCCTATTAAAAAATGGATAATTATCATTTCAATGGGGAAAAAAACAAGAAGAAGAAGATATATATACATATATATAACAAGA
Source organism: Eucalyptus camaldulensis (assembly GCA_019915185.1). Lineage (NCBI taxonomy): Eukaryota > Viridiplantae > Streptophyta > Magnoliopsida > Myrtales > Myrtaceae > Eucalyptus > Eucalyptus camaldulensis. Next base: position 8,524,849 of record JAHSVA010000013.1, on the reverse strand, counting down.
GATTAAAGTTAAGGAGTCAACAATCAGCAAATCAACAACTCACAGCTGACACCAAACATAAGTTTTCAAAAAACCTTCCATAGATACATATTGAAGCTGTTAAATATGATTCTAAGTTTGAAAAAAGAAATATTTTAGTAAATCAGACTAAAATAACTACTTAACTGCAAACAAAGCATTAGATAGAACATGAAAGGTATGAACAATAAAATATTGTCTGTCAAGAGTCAAGATCAAGAAGTAAGATGAACTTTCTTAAGTTGAAAGATGCATACTCTATTCACTTGGGCATCCTCCTCCCAATTGAGACACACCACAGCTGCTGCATGGGACTTCAAGCTTCTTAACAGTTTTCCATTCTGCTTAATATTTATACCGAGTTAGAAATAAATATACCATAGTACATATAACTTCTGCAAGCACTAGCATATAAAAAGCAGCACAATGCATATCCACGGTTCCATAAAGACGGCTAGATTGGTAAGATAACATTCATATGTAAAAATAAGTTCTTCAAGAGAAACATAATCCATGAAGTGGATAATGATTAGTAAATCGGTAGACGGCTTAAAGAAACCTTTTGACAGCAGCATCAGCCAAGTTCTGAGCAATTGTATCCATGACCAAACAGCTAGCTTAATGACATAACCGGTAACCTATGAACTTTTCCACCCTCAAGCACAATTGAGGCACATACAAATTCTGTCATTTAGGAATCACCCGAACTATTACCTTCCTAATATGACTGAACTGGACATATGTCACTTTAAATAATAGAAAGAAACTATTAATTTGATGAAAATGAGCGTGTCATGGATGACTGCTTCTATATGCTGTCTCGGTCATGTTTGGATTGGAATGAACCATTCGATCTAATTAGTTAAATTGATATATATAAGACACAAGATATCATCTAAACCAAGGACTTTGTAAGTTTACGGCTATTCTATTTAAAAATTATATGACATTGACGAAGATATGCATATTGCATGTATTGTACAAGTTATAAATGCTGTGTCAGTAATGCTTGGATTGGAATGAACCATTCACTTTAATTAGTTAAATGGGTTATTCATCTCTCGCCGTTTGTTAACCTATATAAAAAAGAGGGCATGTTCAAAAAGAGTGTTCTAATGAGATCTATTAAGCTTTTCATGCTCAGATTGACATATCTAGCAGTCCACTGTTAATTTTACATTGGCAGACAGGACTCATAAACATGGATTGCCATCTCCATTAGCAGCTATACGTTTGTTGAGCAAGCTTGCTGCTTGCAATGCATCATGCAGCTTTTGAGCAATTCAGAATCTTTTGCAAGAGAGACTAGAGGAGAACACATTCTGATGAAATGGGATTGTTGCAGGAAGATTCCCAGTTGAAAAGTTGTGAGGGTAACATTAAAGTAATAACATAGAAAACTTACTTCAACATCATGCAGTGAAACTGTACCATCTTCTAGTCCCAAGACAACAACTTTGCCATCAGGATGCCAGCATAATGATGTTATACATTTACCTGGAGTACATTAGAATAAATAAGATAATCTAGTATAACGACATACAATGGAATGTGCAAAGAAAAGTGATTTCATAAACAACAACAACAACAACCAAAAAATGGAAAAAAAAAATTAGAAGGAGAGAGGATGAATAATTTGTTCACCATAAATTAATAGACAAAAAGGAAAGACAGAGAACACACAAAAACCGAGAAAATGATAAATAAAATCTGGGAAGTGATGCAAACATCATAACAGTAAATAGTATATCCGAAAGGGATATTGGTAGCTTGACATGGATTTCTTTGGGCTAGTAGATCATCTAAAGCTAGGGAATCTATGTCTTATTGGCAGCCTTCAATCCATTATCTCAGTCCAAAAACAAATCTTATTGCTCAGCTTTGGAACCTCAAGGGGGAGTGGATCAATGAAAGCATACTTCAAGGAAGGATCACGAGTGTACAAGTATCTACAACTTAACATCTCAACAGAAACCGCTCAAGGATTAGTTCAAGAAGCACTCAACATGTTCTTCATATCCAGAAGGCAATAAATGCGTGAAGCATTCAGATGTTACCTCCTATCTAAATTTTTCAAGTGAGAATAGATTAAAAAAACCACCAAGGCTAGGCATCTAATCCTAAGCTCTTACGAATTCGAATTACCAAAAGATAAAGTCATATAAGAACTTAACATACTTGGATGCAGCTCCCCCTACCCTCCTAGTCTCTTCGCTTTCTCCAACTCCTCCCTCCATGTATACATGTATGCAGCATAGCTTGAGATATATCCTATTCACAAGTAAGTTAAATTCCCAACAACAAACTTGATTAATTAAATTGATGTAACGAAATGCCCCTCGTAATCAGAAGAAGATAAATTAACTTCAAGTAATGCAAAATGTGCAAAACTTTCCATACTAGACTCTAAATTTTAGCATTACAAAATATGAAAAACTTCCCAGCCTAAACTAAATCTCTCCTTGTAGGGAACGCTCAGTAGAAGAATAGGAAGAAGCAGAGCCAGAAGTGATATTACATCGTGAGAGTCACCAACAGAAATTGAAGGAAAACTATATAGCTGCGTGAAGACATTGAGATGGTATTTTGCAGGGGTTAAACCTGCCAACTCCAAGTGGGCATCAAGCATTTCTACATCTGACATAACTAGTCTATCTAGCATAAACAACATCCCCTCCAATTTGAGTTCTTTATCTTCATGAACACTTTGAGTGGTGCAGCGTGAAAAGGGCAACAAGATAGCAGTACAAGAGTCGGGTACACTCCTGGTTGGTCTAAATGATTGTCACTTATGTTATGGAAATCTCCTAAGGCACCACTATTATCTAGAAGTTTATAGGAATCTGTCGCATCTGTAAATAAAAATCGCTTTATTCAACTAGTATCAGCTTGGGATTCTTTATTTGCAACTACGTCATATCCACATTTTCCCTCCCATTACCATCATTCACTCTTCATTTTCATGTAAAACACCAACTCCTTTGTCCGAAATCACATCCTCATTTAGACTTTCAAGCACTACACCTCTATATTGACCAAATCTCCATCAAACGCAATTTGAACTGGATTGCAATTGAAGTGATTTTTTTGGGGAAAAGCATCGTGGCACATTTAAGGAAAAGCCAAGGGGGAATAAGGCCAACGACTCAAAGGGCACACACCAAGCCATCGTTGAAGAAAAGAACACGCTGAATAAAAAATAAAAAATAAAACGAGGAGAACTTTCTTGAGTCGAAGCAATTACCAGGAGAGATTGTCCACAGCCTCTGCCAATTGAAGCGATGAAGCACCACCTTCGAGTCCTCCGTGACCATCGCTAGCAAATCCTTCTCCGGATTCCACTCCGCCATCTTCACCTGCCAATCGGAAGAAATCGAGCCTAAACCTCACACAAAACCGAATGGGAAAACAATCGAATAGACCCGCCCATTATTAGGTCGCAAAAGAAGGCCGAAACGGGAGCCGAACCTGAGAAGCCAGCGGCTTGTCCAACTGAAGCTGAAAGGGGAGCACGTGCCGCGACCCTTGGTCGGTCTCCATAGCGGAAAAAGATCGGGGAGCAGCCAAAGCGTCCGGTGGCAAATGCGAACTGAGAGGGAGAGCCAATGGCGGAGGGTAGAGCCCGAAAACCCTATAAGAAAGCCTGTTGGAAGAGAAGACCGAGGGAGTAAGGAAGTGCGCTAGAGCCTGAGAATTTTGCAGAGAAAATTGCGGGGGAGGAAGAACAGGCGGGAGAGAGACAACGAGGAAGAGGAGAGAGAGAGAGGATACGGGCCGAGCCGGGCCGGATTGGGCCATAAGTCAGGCTTAACTTCTGCTCCGGGCTCGTTCATCATACAAAAAATAACGTAAGAGATGACCCAACGGGCCGCTACGGCCTCGAACGGTCCAGACCACTTTCGATAACTTCGAGTAGAGATTAAACCGAACGGGGTTTGGTTCGGGCATTTCATCGAACGTTTAAAGCGCGCTGGCTGAAAGGGGGGAAAAACCGAGTACCAACTCGCGCCGGGACTCGCAATAATAATCAACAAGCAGTAGAGATCCAAAACAGCAGCGCACAGACGAATGGGGCCGGTGCTCGCGCGAACCGGACGACGAGGAAGCCTGGTCCGGCGAGCCCGAAACGGGGCAAGGCAGGGGCACAAACAGGGGTGTCGGCCGAGAGTCCCTACCCGGCTCGAGAGCGCGGCCAGGAGTCGTCAGACGGGGTTCGGGCGTGACCGGACTGCCGGAGGGCTCCTCGCTCTCAAACTCTCTCTCTCTCTCTCTCTCTCGGTCGCTCTCACGGTCTCTCAACCCTTTCTTTATTCCCTCTCTCACTCTATTTCTCTCCAAAAATCCTCCCTTTTAAGCTCTCTACCTGGCGCGCATGGCTTCCTGCCACACAAGCTGTCGCTGCCGGTCTGCCTCCGACCACCAACTCCGGTGAGACGCTCGCCGTGTTCTTGCGTCTCTGTCCTCGCGGTGCGGACCCCCTCCACTTTTTTTTTCACATTTTTCCCCTTTTTTAATGATTTATATTTTTTTATATATAATACTTTTTATAAATTCTAGCACCTTACATTTTTATCGTATATAAAGCATGGCTCTAATGCCAATTGCCGACTTATAAATGCTTCCATCAAGAAGGTACACTATGACCATTGTCGCCTCTCAAGAGCCTCCATGTTCCTTCGACTAATGGGTTAATGATAGTTGGCCTTTTTTGCTCTGATATGACTAATTTTACTTTCCTTCCTAATTAGTCTTCCAATATGTTTCAACTTCATGATATGGAAAATTGTCTTTTCTTTAGTTTTTTTTCCATGCATTAGGAAACGAAAAATACAAGTAAACCTTAAGAGACACTTTTTGAATGATGGTGATCATGTTAAACTTAAAGTTATACAAAAGAATCTAGACTAAATTTAACAAAAATTATTGGACCCACGTTGATGCTTTTCGCCTATTTCAGCGTTTAGTTTATCATGCCTTAGTTATTTTAGATTGCATGCTCTCATGGACTTCACGCATTGGTGTGACACTTTTATGGGATTGGAAAGCGGAAGGAAATGCTTTTAAAGGGGTGATTCAATGGATATTAGGGCTAGTTATTAGTGCAGTCTTGTGGGTAGAAGGTTGAGGGCTTTAATTGATCAACCATATTTTATATTCTATTTTAATTATTTAATTAGAAACAAGAGGGTAATTGTTAGGGGTGATTGGGTCTAAGGTGGGTAGGGTCTAGATCTGGACCATATACCTGACCCTATTATAACCGGTTCCCTTTTCTGGATTTTATATCTGACCCTGTTTGTATTAAATCATGTACCCGACCCATCCTGATTTTTGGATTCGATTATAAGGTCAACCCTGTTTTCACTAGAACATGTTTTGCAATCTCCCAATATCTTATACGACTTCAAATTTTATATTAATAAGCAAGAAAATAACATAATCCTAAATTGAAATATTAAGCACTAGTAATAAATTAATACATGAACTTTTTGACTAAACAAAAAATTAAGGATCCATAGGGCTAATTATAATAAATAAAATAATAAGGCAAGAATTAGCAACAAACATGGGTCTAATATTAGTCTTATTCCCACAATTACTACATGAAGCTACTCATATATGTAAGCATAACTCCTCTTACAAAAGAGAAATTAGGCGAGCCAATCCATGTAATACACAAGAATTTGGGGGTGACGAACACTATCCGTCCATCAGACGGTGTGAGAGAGAGCCAGTGAGGGAGGGAAGCAAGTGAGGAAGAGGAATGACAAAGGAGGAGTGTCGTGCATGTTTGAGAGAGCCAAGAGGAAAAATATCGTGTGTTACGGGAGTAAAAATAGAAATCGGGAGAAAAAAAGGTTTTGGACCTCTACTTACAAAACCGATTTGAGAACCAGTTCCAAAACCGGTCCAGGAACCAATTTTTGGATGGATAATCACTCGGAACTTGTTCCCGGACTAATTTAAACCGGTTCCGAATTTTGGGAACTGGTTCCCGAATCGGTTTCAATGGGAACCAGTTCCCGACCCTATTTTCCGGGTGGGCCGGTCCGAGAACCGGGTATACCCGGTCCGGTTGTACATCCCTAGTAAATGTATTTACTAAGAATGTTTTCAAAGGTAACTACGTATGCTTTTGCTGGACTCACATAAATGGCAATGTTCCTCTACTCATGTGTCACGTTGATCTTATACAATAATGTGATGGAAAATTGTCTATCCTACAAAATTGAGCTGTGGATAGATGTTTATTTTATTTGTATATGTTTGTCATTTTCTAAAATTTGTTGCATGTTATTAATGAGTCTTTAATTATCCATAGTTTCTTACTCAAAATGCCTCAGTCAGCCTTGTCAGATTTGGTGAGGGAGGCCTCGCCTAAGCAAGGCACGGCTACGCTCGCCCTCGCCCAAGTGTGGCTTGACAAGACCGACCCTCGCCGCCCATGGCTATGGCCGATGACTAGCAATGGCCACCGAAGAAAACAAAGGGAAAGGAAAAAAAGAAAAAAGAAATCAATCAATTCAAAAAAATTATTAAAATATTATTAAAAATGTCCATCTCAATGCCAATTGCCCGATCGACATCCATGTCAGCAATTTCTAGCTTAAATTAGCTTGATGAATTGAATTGGTACTAATGTGAAAAAGGTTTAAGCCTAAATTGGTCCAATAGAAATGTTTAGAACTGAATTGATATTAATGCAATATATTTAAGACTTTTTTGATACTTTTTCCCTCAATAAGTGGTATCAAAGCTAAACAGTCAAGGATCGACTAGACTTCTCTCAAGTCCTTGTCCATCTGCCAGGTCAAGGTGAGCAATGATGTGATCGAGAAGATTTTGATAGGTGGCTGTATTCCTAAGCAGTTACACTTAATCGAGAAACTTGAAGAAACTTGAAGCTAACTTTACCTAAGCATTTTCGGAAGCCAGAGGATATCTTTCAAAAGGAAGGTTGTTATTGTCGGCATCAAACCTTTCAAATTGAGCAGATTGAGCAAACTTCACAAAACTGAGTGGGAACCGAGTCGATCACCCGCTAAATCATGAAAGAATGACGACCAAGAGCTGAACTTGATAAGCCATTGGTTTGTTGAACTGAAGTTGAAACGGAAGCATGCGTTGCAGTCCTTCCATAAACCTCCATAGCTAAAAAGCTCTACGATCAGTTGAAAAACGTAGCGCCAGGCCTAGAACAATTTGCAAGGAGTGTAAAGAAGTGTCGATGGAAAATGTGAACTGAAAGAGAGCTTGTGAAGGTTAGAGCTCGTAAAACCAAAAGTAAGGCTTGAGGCTAATTAGGAAAGAATAGAGCTGAAGAGTGAGTCGAGGAATGGAAGATCAAGAGAGTAAGAAAGTCCACTAGAGTTCGAAAATCATGCAGAGAAAATTGCAGAAGAGGAGCCGCCGAGAGAGAAAAATAAGAGACACGGACATGATTACTAGAGCGAAAGAGGACTCATTTGATTGATGGGCGAGCTGAGCCGGTTCGGCTCATGCCATATGTCATATGGAACTTGTTGTCCAGGCTCATTTATCATGAAGAAAAGTATGCATTTTCGAAACGGGCTGGGTTACCAAAGAGTTGGGTTAACTTGTAACCAGAGTGGCCACCTTTCTTATGCATCCGTTATCAAATTGATCAAAATCATAATGAATTGGAAACTATATAAGCAAATTTCATTAAATTTAAATTAATGGAGAGATGATATTGAACATTTTTATATATCTTATGATTTAGATTAAACATTAAAAAATCAAAATTTTATTAATGATATTGCACCTTTGACTAAAATTTATGGACCATTTATGTCTTTTTTTCTTTTGGTGGAGCTAATTATGTGTTACAAAGCTAAAGCAATATCAATTGAGCTTTAATATCCCACTAGAAGCACAGTCTCAAATGCGTATCGATTGGGCTCTAGTGACCTTGTTCTTCACACCAAAAACATTTTATACTCTGATAGTATATTAGGTAACAATTCACTAAGAACTAATCCAATCCACAATCAATTTCTTCCCCAAAATTAAGCTAGCCAAAATGGACTCAACCCTAGCAACAACTAGCTGTGTATTGCAGGACTGTGACCTCAAAATAAGTAAATATAATACTGAAATGTTAAAAAAACAAGGCAACAATAATACCAAAATTTTTATGTGGAAAATCCAATGCAAGAAAAAACCACAAACTACTCAAAAACTTAGTAACATTGACAATACAACAATATTTAATCATTATTAAGGTGGATTAATACAAATAGAACATGAAACCTTAACCACAATTGGAGAAAATGAGCGACAACTTGGAGAAAGCTTTCGACGAACAAAATTGATCAACTCATGGATCTCCGAACAACATTCTGAAAATTGAGTCAATTCCAAGGATGTTAGGCCTCTGAATATGGACCAAAAAGTCGTTGCCCCTTTTTATCTTCTTCTCGTGCGTTCTTCTCGAGGAGCTGTCTCTCTCTCCCTTCTCTTCACTCCACAAACAGCCCTTCTCTCTCTCTCTCTCTCTCTCTCTCTCTCTCTCTTTTTGCTTTTTGACTTTTTGAATTTTTTCTTTTTCTTTGATGTTATGTTTGCTGAACCCCACAAAGAGACGGCCCAGCCAACAATCCTCCATCACTCTAATGGCAAAATCAATAGGAACAACATCAAAGAAAAAGAAAAAAGTCAAAAAGTCAGAAAGCCAAAAAAAAAAAAAAATCCCAGCGCAAGTTGTGGCCATCTCTTTGTGGAACTCGGATTTATCAATAATATGAGATTGAAGATAGAAAAATGATACAAATTGTATTAGCGTATCTAGATAATTTTGGAATGGTTTTGAATGGCTTGCATCCAATGATATTTAGACATTTCAAAAACTCCAACCTATCGAGGCCTTGAATTTCGATCAATTTTTCACATTCATTAGCATTCAATATCTTCAAACTCTTGGAATTTGGAAGGAGGAGCCTTTCAATTGAAGTGCGCCTAGAGATATCCTGGAGATTGACTCTTTCACACGAGTGTATTTTGTACATTGGATTGGATGCATCACTTAATAATGATGCTTGGAGAAGTGAGTCAATTTTAAGTGAGAGATTTCAACATTCAAATGCAAAGTTCGTCAGTTGATTACACCATGTAATCCTTTCAACCCGAAAGTACAAACAATCCAAACCTGACAATTGGTGCTCTTATATGCGAAAATAATAAACATATACGCATGAAGCAAAAGTTGGGCACTATCGAATAGTTGTCAAAGCTTGCGGAAATACAATGCAAACAGTTACTTCCCCCCAGATAGAAGCCATGGGTCAGTATTTCTCTGTCGATTCCATCGAGCTCTATAGATAAGTAGTTAGCTTTCACTCTGCTTTTTCTCTTCAATAAATGCCTGCCTAGCAGAAAAGGCTCATGGCAGGCATAAATTGAAACTCTCCAAGAAGGGTGGAGCCGAAGAGCTTTAGCCGGAAAGTCCACATGCATTGCTTCTCACACTGATGTCTCCTGCAGCTTCGAGTATTAGAGGTCCACCCACGAGCAACATGAGCATTACCACCGCACATTCACAAACAAACGTTCATTCTGAATTAGAGATTTCACCTTCATCGTCGTCGAATATGTAGACCAGGGCCTGTTTTCTTGCAGCCAAAACACAAGCGGCGCCTCTACTTGTTGTCGCAAAAAAGGAATCAACTTGATTTCACTCTGACGTTTCTATTATTTGGCCATAACTAATGCAATGCTTTGATACCTCTTTTGGGTAAAAGTAATAAGTACAATACTTGCATCACGCTAAAACACAGGCGGAAGCAATACATGTGTACCTGAAGAGGCCATGGTACGCATGTGAACCATGAATGCTGATAGTATCTATCATCATTAACATGTACATAACAGTTCTTAGTCAGTAAATCAAACTGCAATGAACCCTAACATAAGAAAATAATTATTCTTTTTGTGTTTGTCTGGCCACTAATAATTCATCTTCACTTTGACCTTTTAATTGATCTAAAATTTATAGGAAAACCTAATACTTTGGTATTTTACTTCTTCAAATGAAAAAAAATATTCTTCTTTGGAGCATAAATTTGGACATTTCCAACCGTTGGAACAAAGATGAAATGGTCCATTAGAGAAGCACAATGATCCTGTGCCAATCATATTTAAACTTAAGAATAGCTTGTAAAGTGGAAACTTAATACGGTGCATGCATAAGATTAATTCAGTTCCACCACTCAGCCAATGAGATATACTTGATACTGACACTAGCAAGTTTATCAAAAGATGATACAAATAGGAAAGACTATGGGCAACAATAAGTTACCAAACGTCCAAACTGCAAATGGACATGCTAAGAAACTCAAGGAAAGTAGTTTTTTGAGTATATGATTGATGGCATGGCAATGAATTGATCCTTAGCTTGATTGTGTGGGCACTATGAAAAATTCTTACCACTAATTGACAAGGGGGGATTGCAGTATGGGAATGTTGCCAACTTCTCATTCTCCATCTCTAGGTGTAAAATAAAGTCCTAGATTTGTAATTTCCCTGGGTTAGTGTTTCGATAGTGAGAATGAGACAACCGAGCAATAGTGTTCTTATAAAATAGAAGCAAAAGTGGCACTACTAATGCACTAGGGTCCTCAAATGCACATTTCTTGACATACATACAAGGCTCCAACTGTCGAGATATGCTAGAGCTTTTGAAGTTATGGTAAGTGAGAAAGTGAAACATCGTTTAAAATTGGACGCATATAATGGCATGCATATGCACATAGGAGGAAAAACTAAGCTGCTGCCGCTTGTGCTGATGAGGAGAGCAGATACATAGTAAATAGGAAGAACAAAAGAACAAAAGTCTATAAAACCAGACTAGTGGTTCAACCAGTCAAACTTGAGAACCGTACTTTGCCAATTCAACCAGTTGAACTGATTGCATGTGGCGTTATTTGATAGAATAGGCATGTTCAAAACAAAAGGAGCCCCAGTCACTCGGTAGAGCCGCTTGCCCACAAAAGACTGGATTCCGGTTCTCAAAAGCATTGTTTTAATTTCTTATAGACTAATAAGCCAATATAGTCAATAAATAAAATATCCGCCACAAAAAGGAGCAAGAAGACACGCGGAGCAAATGATTGGCATGCCTGTTAGTTACGAGAGGTTGAAGTTCCAAACCCCAACCCATTTTCTCCAGAGAGATATCTACAACTCATCTAAAGGAATTACTTTCAAGAAAGATATCCATGTTCTTTCTAATGATATGGAGAATACAATATATACGTGTCACGGTTCATTTTGTACTTAAAGGAAATTGGTAGATCTCTTATAATGATTTTAAAGAATTGATTTCGAAGGACAAATTGTGAAAATAGTAGCCACTATGACACAAGATGAAGAGTTGAAGAGTTGAAGACGCTTTTAGAGTTGATTCCCCGTGTGGTGTGCCACGGTAGTATATCGAATAGCAGTCGCCAAATGTACTTCATATTCTACAAAGCACGCCAAGGTGATGGATAAGAAGATATCGAACAAATCGGAGATATTGGTCGAGATTGTCAAACTTACAAGCACGATAACCCAAACCGAGGGAGTTGAACATACGAGAGTTGCATATATGTGTTTAACCAAATTAAAATCAAGACTTCCATTGCTACTCCGTCTCAAGAAAATTGTCCAAAAAGCCCTAAACTTATTGCAATTTTGTCAATTTAATGAAAAACTTTTCAATTTTACCAATTGAATTTTAATCATTTTCATTTTTTTACCAATTGAGTTCATCCAATCAATTTTGACAGGAATTTGCTAATGTGCACGGTTGGCACTGACATGGCACTTTTTAAATAATATTTTGAATTTCTTATGATTTTTTTCTTTTCATTTCATTTTTTACTTTTTTTTTGCTTTTATTTTTGGGTTTTGGAGTTAGTTTGGCAAGGGTGGCCAGCTGACCTAGGTTGAGGGCACACGCGCCCTCGCTTTGGCCGGCGAGGGCATCGTGGTCCTCGCCGGCCTAACTCCAAACCCCCCCCCCCCAAAAAAAGTAAAAAAGAAAAGAAAAGAAAAGAAAAAATCATAACAAATTCAATATTATTAAAATATTATTTAAAAAGTGACATTAGTGCCAACCGTCCACATCAGCAAATTTTAGTCAAAATTTCCTAGATAGACTCAATTGGCAAAATGTGAAAATATTTATGACTCAATTGACAAAATGTAATAGGTTTATGACTTTTTAAACAATTTTCCCCTCCCCTCTCTCATAGGCACACTATGCTTGTGGAACTATTCTAAGTTTGAGATGAAACACATTATAAGATTAGAGTATATACGGCTGTCAATACCATGGGGTATTACAATGGGCATAGACCACGGAATTTGCCGTAGTGACTCACCCTCGCCAGCTATGGCCTATGGCTAGGTGGCTAGCAACCATCCATTGGCAAAAAGAAGAAGGAAAAAAAAAATAGAAAGAAAAGAAAAAAGTCAGAAAAATTAATAAAAAATTGTAAAAATTATCCACATTGGCAATTTTTGCTCAAAATTTGACTAAATGGATTACAATGGCATATCCTCAAAAGGTCTAGAACTCAATTAGCCAAATTTAAAAATTTTATGACTGAATTGATGCAACCGCAATAGGCTTAAGACTTTCTTGGTAATTTCCCCTAACATTGTGTGCCGAGCATCCAATACTCATTTGGCTTGAAAGGATGTCAAGTGTTTCCTCATTTTGAACAGCTAAAACTCACTTTCACTTAGGTGATGCCAAGTGGATATTGACAAGATAATTTTACCACTAAGTAGATATGAAAAGACGTAATAAGCAGGTGGCAACATGTTTCTGTATGCATTTTTATCAATAGGTGACTGGAAGATCACATTAGAAAAGAAGATTGGTTTGGTTAAACTAATATGAGGGCATATTAGGTACTTATATGTATTTGACCCGTCATCATTAATAAGGTTATTCGCTTGTGTATAGATCAGCTTTGTTGCCTTCTTAAGTGACTAATTTTCTTATCAGTCTCATGTATTAAGTCTTGCCAGTTTGCTGCCATCCACAGGCAATAAAGCTATTTTTCGGAACACTCACTGTTAAGACATGATGCTTAGTTGTTAAGACATGATGCTAAGTTACCTTGATATTCTCCAATCATTTGGGCAGGTAGTTTGATAATGATGTTATTTACAAATAATCATTTGTTCTATTATTACTGAGAATAGTGGCAGAAGTAGATTTTATGAGGCTCTACAATGGCTATTAATAGAAGGTTTAGCCAATGGTATCTGGTGCAATAGACACAAGTCGTCTTCTTAGACATTTCCTATTAATAGCAAAGCTTCTTCCTTAGCCGTACTTCTTTTCCTAGCCTTCTATTCTTGGTCCTCGAAAATTTTAACGCCAATTTCTCCAAAACGAGCTTGTGTTTAACGGGTCATGGAATTTAAAGTTTACATGCGATTTGCACTGGCAGTGAACCTGTTAACAATCATTTATTTTGTTGATAATGTTATTGTCCCATCTAATAATTAATGTTAAATGTCACTATTTCTGCACTTGCATTCGGAAGAATACATTGAAGACGTAAAAGATTTGGAAGGGCTATAAATAAAGGAGGATTTAATTTCAGAGTAAATTCAGCTTAAGTTCCAAAAGAGCTATCATCACGGCAAATAATAAACATAAGAAAAGAAGTATCACAAATGCACATGTTACATTCATGCATACTTTCTCCTGGAGACTGGCAATAATTCCCAGAGAAAGAATACTACAATTAAAGAATTATTGATTCCTGAATGTACATCATTGAATTAAAAGACTCCATGATGCTCTTTATTGAGGATACAAAGTCCATTCATGATATTGTAGACAGAATCTCATGATCTTAAACCTGCCATCTACTTGAGGGCTCCAAATATCTGAGATCGGAATATAGCGTATGTTCTTTAGTTGAGTACACTGCCTGAACCATTCAATCCAAAGTGAGTCAATGACAATGACACGTGGAGAAGCGAGTCATTTTCGGGTGAGAGATTTCAACATACCAAAGTAGAGCTCGTTAGTCAAGTACACTACCTGAACCATTCAACCTAAAGCGTAGATAATCCAAACCAAACATTTGGTTCTCAAACACATGCAAATAGTAAGCATATACAGATGAAGCAAAAGCTTGGCACTATCGAGCAGGTCTCAGAGCTTACAGCAATACCATGACTACAGTTACCACTAGATAGAAGCCATGATTCAGCATCTTTCGGTCAATTCTATCCAACTCAATAGATAATCGCTACCTTTCACTCCACTTTTTCTATCGACAAATACCGCCTAGCAGAAAAGGCACATGGCAGGTATAGATTAAGACTTCTCCAGAAAGGGTGAAGTCGAAGAGCTTCAGTCAGAAAGCCCACATGCATTGCTTCTTACACTGATGTCTGCAGCTTCAAGTATTAGAGGTCCACCCACAGCAGCGACATGAGCATAACCACCACAAACTCTTGAACAGATAGTCATTCTGAATCAGAGATTTCTTCTTCATACTCGTCCAGTATGTAGATCAGGGCCCACTTTCTTGCAGCTAAAACACAAGCCACTTCTCTACTTGCCATTGCCCAAAAAAAAAAAAAAAAAACAATCAACTTGATTTCAGTCTGGTGTTCCTTGAATGTATGGCCATAACCAACATGATGTTTAGATACCTTTGTTGGGTAAAAGTATAATTACAACACATGCATTATGATAAGACACAGGCAGGAAGCAAACCTTGTGTGCCTAAAGAGACTACAGCATGCATGTAACTACGAATGCTCTACAGTATCTTGCTACACTAGATACCACGGTAGCATCTATGGTCATGAACTTGTAAATAGTGCTTCTCAGTCAGCAACTCAGACCGCTATGCAGCTACCATAAGAGAATGATAATTCTTTTGGTATTTGTTTAGCGACTATAAAATCATTTCGCGCTTTGTCCTCTCAATTGATTTAAAATTTAGGGGAAAACCCGATACCACAATTGTTTCTTTTTTTTACTTCTTTTGACTAAAAAATATTCTTCTTTGGAGCATACTTTCGCACTTCTTCAATCTATAGGAACAAACATGAAGTGGTCCATTAAAGAGGCACAATGTCCCTATGCCAGTCACATTTGAACTTAAAAGAAGGTTCTAAGTGAAAATGTAGCAAGGAGCATGAACAGGATTAATTCAATTCCATCACCCAGCCAACGAGATAAATTTGTTACTGACACTGGCAAGTTTATCAAACACTGATCCCTAAGGAAAGAGCATGGGCAACAATAAGTTTCCAGACATCCAAAACTGCAAATGGACAAGGCAAGAAGCTCAAAGAAAAAACCTTCAGAACTATACAATTGGCATAGCAATGAATTGATCCTTAGCTCGATGGCATGACAGTGTAAAAATGTTCTTACCACCAACTGACAAGAGAGGAACTACAGTATGGGGAATGCTGCGAAGCTTCTCATTCTCCATCTCCAGGCGTAAGATATGGTCCTAGAAGTGCAGTTTCACTGGATTAGTGTTTCAAAAGTGAGAACAATACAACCAAGCAAAAATATCCTAACAAAATAGAAGTAAAAAGGGCACTGCTAACCCATTAGGGCCATCAAAGGCACATTTCTTAACCTACATACAAGGCTCCAGCTGTCAAGGTATGTTGGAATTTTTTGCAGTTATGGCAAGGCAGAAAATAAAACACCCTTTGAAATTGCAAGGACGTAATGACATTTGTATGCATTATGCACATAGGAGGAAAAACTAAGCTGCTGCTAATCGTGTTGATGAGAAGAGCAGATAAATATTAAATAGGAACGATAAAAAAACAAACATTTTAAAACTAGACAAGTGGTTCAATCAGTCAAACTGGTAGAACCGTGCTCTTCCAGTTCGACCGACTGAACCGATTGCATGTGATGTCATCTGATAGAATGCTTTGCGTATATTAGATTACACACTTTCAGAACAAAAGAAGCCTAGTGAGTTGGCACACACCATAGCATCTTAATAGATTACACACGCTTGATGTCATCTTATAGCATCCTGTTCAATTTTAGATTAGGCCAATATGGTCAATAAATAAATTATCCACCACGAATTGTAGCAAGAAAACACCGGAGCAAATGATTGGCATGCTTGTTAGTTACAAGAGGTTGGAGTGCCAAACCCCAACCCAATTCCAGCACTACTCCTTTTAGTTTTTTTACGGCCCAGATCTGATCCAAACTAGTTGACAGGTTTGCTGGGTATCAGTTGATAGGTACACCTGGTTATCGGTTGAAGAGGATCAATACCACCGGTTCTTGATCAATACTATTTCTGTTGGGAAACCAGACCGGACAGGTCTAGTTCCCCGTCCAACCAGAGCCACTTCTTAAAACTCCGACATGAACAGGAGTCAACAGAAAAGCACAATATGCTACTTTTTTTCCTTTTGCCATCAATGTCTTAAATAGTGAATTGTCATGATCAGAATAGAACTCTAGATATCACAAGTAAGAAAACAATATGCAAGCTCCGGATCCAAGCTCCGGATCCAAGAGTTACCTTCAATTGGTACAAATCCCGGTTATTTGCATATATGGTTCTGCAATATGCACAAATGGAAGGTCACTAGCCTGCAGGATCATCATCCCGGCATCTACCAAGTTTTCATGAGTATCATTCATCTTATTTAGCAACATGATAATGTGATGTTCCTGCTTCCAACAGAATATATTAGCCACATTTGCATATTTTGGCTACAAAATATGATATACAAAGCTTTTACCTCAAATAGAGCCTAATCCACACAACAGTGACCAAGAGAGATGCACAACAAGATCCTTCCAAAGATCTTCCCTTCTTCACATTGCTTGAAACATTCTTAAGTCCACTCACTACCGCTATACGATTTGTTACATCTAAAAAAGACTCCTCAGGTATTTGGAAGGAAATATAATCTGAAGCAAATTCAAAATCATCCTGCAATAACATACAGAGTAATGATTAGCATGAAAAAGCAGTTGGACTCTGCACATGTGGATCTCTGGATAATTTTGGTAGTTTCAAATTAAAGGTATATACCCTATACAAGGACCATGAATTGCGAACATATCTGGTGGATGCTGAAACTGACGTAAGAGGGAATTGTAGCAATAAATTCTCACAAAGTATCTATTTCAAAATAGAAGAGAAAGGCATCTGGGCAGCTTCCTTGAAAATGTGATTATCAAATTAGTTTCTAATCAGGAAACATGGAATACAGTATTTCCACACACAAGGATCATAACCTAAACACAGAGCCCAATCCCATAAGATCACCCAACTAAAGCTTCCATATACACTGTCAAGTAATCAAACCTGAGATCAAATATGAAAAACTAGATTATTAGATAGAGGGTAAGTGAAAAGCCATTGTTGAGGACAACCTCCAGAAGACAACCCCTAACCCCCAAAGGTTTCCTTTTCTTTCTCTCCTTCTCTCATTATAGTCTAAAGGTTCCGGCCACTCAGACAAGGAAATGAAAAATATAGGACAACTTTATGCTAATAAGCATTTGGATAGAAATATCCACAGACAAACCCATTAACAGAAGTCCTGAATTAGCCAAACGAAAAATGAATATTTGAGCTCAAATAATTGATGAGTCAAGTAAAGCCAAAAGCACAAACTTTTAATTAAAGGATTGCAATGTTTTCATAAACAAATTTCGAGCCCAGGTAATATACTCAAACTCTTGTTGATCCACAATTTCACATTTGGTGCATATATCAGCAACGAGGACCAGACTCAAAAAGGAGAAAAGCAATCACTTCAAACAACAAATAACGGCAATGATTTATCCCGTAGTTCATATTTTTCCCACTGAGGTAGCATGTGTGAGAACAATAATAAATGGAAAAAGTAGATATAGGATTAATGTGAAGAATTTACAATGAAAGAGCAATAAACAATACATTCAAGCAAGAACTCCTATTCATGAACAAGATTCCATTACATTTTAGCTTTTTAATTCTTTTGCTAATACCTGCGTTCCATCTATTGAATTTCTTTCACAAGTGTCCTTTGCAAATATTCTGTGTCCCTCAAATCCTCCAAACTGCAGTAATTCTCCGACTCCCTGCATTGTTTGTCTGAGATAAAAATGAGGGCAAGACATCTCACTGATCTGACAAGATATATCAAGGCAGAAAAGCGCAAGGAAATGCATTTGATATTTCGGAATATGAGACCTTCCAATCCAATGAGAAACGATGATCAACCGGTCAATTTCGACCCTTGTTACCATGTGGTTACTTAAAGTAGTGGTGGACCAACAATAACCACAGTTGCAGCCCAGCAAACCACCCTAGCTTAAGTCAACCTCATCTAGTGGAAGTGCACTCAAGTATTTCCTGTTCCAGTTATGGAACAGAATTGGGAGAACCTGTAGGTATTATTGCGGGAATGATCCTAGCTTTCATGCTTTGGTGGGTGCCCGTTAATTAAAAAATGAATATAGGTGAAGATGATAGCAAGATGACCTGAAATGAAGAACTAGCCCCCAAACCAGGAGTCATTTACAACTTCATATTCACAACTTTGCCAACTAATTTGGTCACATTGCCTCAAAGCATGAGTCAGCCGCTAAAGCACATGAAAATAATCTAGGCCTGACAGCATATCATTCTGATATTTAAAGCATGATCAAAAGTAGAGAAAATCACTCACGGATCAATGGTAGTTTCTTCATCAGCCTCAGAAAGATCCAGGAGATGCATAGCGGCATCTTGATCATATAGAAACTTCAAGAACACTACAAAAAGTTCACCATCAAACTCAAAAGAGTATATAGGAATTCACCATGAGGAAGGACCCTGCTTGACAAAAGTTAGACAAACCTATTGTATGTTAAAAGTTGATCACTTGGCTCTGACATCGATTGTTTTATACATTTCAAAAGCCAGCTGAAGAAATTTGCAAACTGAAAGAGAGACGAAAGCAAAAGCTTCAGCAACATGCACATTATTAACCAATGCAATATGCTTTCGATCCCTAAGGCAAATACTACAAGCATGCCACAGGCTCAAGAACTCCATAGGATCCTACCAATATTTTGACCTTGCTCTAGTGGTCACACTATGATTTTTTCATTTTGAAACAAGTAAAATTGCATTTCTTCAGGGTAGCATGCGAGAATTGAGAAGGTACAAACCCCAAGTTGTGTGAGGCATGGGAAGCAAAGATACAGAAAAGTTGTCAATTTCTCTTTTTTGCTGCTTCAAAAACATGACGATATCAACAAAACAACAATGTGCTATTGTCAGTATTCCGTAACAACCTTAAAAGTTACTAAATGGACCTTTGTTGAACAGGTTCAAGTCACGTGTAAAGCCCATCGTCTAACGATGACTCCTTTACAATATTGATAACAAGCTCATTTTTCAAATAATTAAAGGCTATTTAACTTACATCAATATGTCATTCTAAGCAACCCATATCATATCTTATCCACAAATAGTTCAACTTCATGTTTAAAATTTAGTAATTTAGTGTCACTAAAGACATGATACCATACATGATGAGAGACAGGCAAGATATTACAATAGTTTTTTTTTTTTTTTGGGTGACTGTGGATCCACTTTCCCTTGTCAGCTTACGCCGATTCGGTATTTGCGTCTATACCTCCGGGGAGACTAGCACAGCAACCCACTGCTATGAACCCCCACTCCAATCACGGAGCCGATCAGGGAGTTCGAACTCAGAACCTCCAAAGAGGAAAGGCAAGCCCTCAACCATCTCAGCCATGCGTGGATGGGTAAGTTATTACAATAGTTGCAAATAGAAGATATCAAGAAAGGTAGAGAAATCACAAGAAAGATTGTAACAGGCGTACCGACTTCACAACAGATGAGAGCACCCTCACTCAACCTGTACAAGCAACATTCCAGCCTTTTCCACTGCATTATCCGCCAGTGTCTCATCCGAACCAATACCTAGATAACAAGAACGCCATCTTGAAAGACCCCTGAGCTCACCCATTCTAAAGCCAATGATTTCTACAGCAGGCTGCTAAGTAAATTGTCACGCCCCGATCCTCGGACGCGCGCACATCCTTCTACTTGGTCGATTTTATAATGCGATATCCCAAGACCATGTATCGCCGACCCTTTCTTTTTATTAAGCACATGCGGAAGCAGTTATAAATCCCCAGACAATAAAACAATGGGATAGGAAAGTAGGCCATATTTTTCATATTGAAATTCACAACCACACTTTCATTAACATCACCACTCATGGTATATTTACAATACTATTTACAGCATAAAAGTCTCACACCTATCTATACCAAGACAGGGTTCACAAAAAGGGACGGGATCTCAATCCACATCCGGGTTATATTTAAGATCCCTCTCTGGATCATCTTCTTCCTCAAAAGTCTTTCTCCTCTTCAGGTTTCTCCTCCTTAGATTTTCCTCAGGGTCCTGAAATGGTTATTCAATAACCAATGAGACCACGTCTCAGCGAGTCCTACCCACTAAGACTCGATTAATAAACTAATACGCCATCCGATTGCCTAAGCACAACACGAGTCAGAGGACTTACCTTGGCCTCCGTTCCAACCTGCAATTCAAGGTTAAACACAAGCGTTCAAACAATTCACGACATCCAATCAAGCATTGATCAATCGACTAAGTCGATTACATGTCAATTAGACCCTCTCTAGGTCATTCCCACTCATACCACGCTTTCTCAGTGGTGTACTCATTCACCAAATCACATGTGTTTCTCGGGCGTCGTTTTCGCCAATGACATACCGATCACCGACACCGTGCGTTCTTTAAGGCGCCGTTTTCACCAGTGATAACCTTGATCACCGAACCACGTGTCCTTTCAAGGGCGCCGTTTTCGCCAAGGTGACATCGGCTATAGACAACATCGTGCATTCTTTAAGGCGCCGTTTTCACCAGTGATATTCCCATAATCACCGAACCACGTTTGTCTATAAGTCATTTACGTGCGTTCTTTAAGGCGCCGTTTTCGCCAGTGATACTTCCCATCACCGAACCACGTATGTCCAATAATATCGTACCTGATTGGTCTCACCATTCTCCCTACTATATAGCCCATCAACGTACTGGCGCTATATAACCATATTCAGCCAACAACCAATCAAATATTCAATAACAAACAATTTAGGACAATTCCTAAAATTCCACAATAAATTCAATTCCACACAACGTAGAGCTCAAACAAATAAACGGTCTGCACCACGACAATCGGCACGAAATTCCGGTCACCGGCCATCCCGGTTGAATTTCCGGAAAAATAATTAATTAAATAATTAATTTCGAAAAATAAATAAATAAACATTAAAAATCCAATTTAGGCCCTTATTGCCTTATTGGAGCCCGAAACGGGTCGGGAAAAATCCCTAGATGCATTCAATAAATAACCAAACATTTCTACTTGCTAATAGCTAGGTCTAACCACCTAACATGCATCATTAAGTCACTAAATTAATTGTTCTAACCTAATCTAACCACCTAAGTGCATGTAATTAAATCTAACCAACTCTAAGACATAATTAGCAAACTAATAAAGCTTTAGTGAGTAAAACTCACTTGGAAAAAGCGGGGATCGAATCACCGCGACGGCGACGCGACGGCGGCCGAAAACGGGCTCGCGACGACTCCCACGAGCTTGGACCGGGCCTTGACCTTGGCCCAACAAATCTCAGCCCAACTTAGATTTGTTCTTGCACCGGACCGGGCTTCCTTTGGACTGATCTGAACTTACTTGGGCTTGCAACTTGCTGGACTCTTGGGCTGAAATAAAACTAAACTGGGCTGTCTTTGCTGGGCCCAAAAGAAATTCACTGAGCTTGGAGACTGCTGGACTTCAAAGCTGAAGATGGGCCGAGCTTCATAGGTCCACTTTGTGCGAGGTTTGCGGCTGTTGGGCCTCGGTGATGAAGGGCTGAAGACGCGGACGAGGGAAGCAGCAACTGCCTCGCTGGGATTCTGGGGTTTCTCCGATGGAATTTGCTAACCGAAGATGGAGCAACGGAAGCAGACGCGTGGACGGCAGAGGTGTGGGGACTTCGGTGGAGTTTCGGTCTTCAAGGCTTCGTGGACTTCTTCAAGCTTGTTGTTGGCCAGATCGCTCAGTTAACAAGCGAGGCCATCGAGGGAAGCTCTGACCGAAGGGGACCAACGGTAGTGGAGGCTGGCGTGGACGATGGAGCGGCTTCGCTGGAGATTGACCGGCGCGAGTGGAGAGTGTGGACTTCGGTCGGTGCTGCTTGGTCAACCAAATGGCTCCGGTGCTTGCTGGTTGACCGAAGATCCGCAAGGCATAGACAAGTGGCGCGGAGAGGAGGAGAGAGCTTCGGTGGGACACGGGCAGCTTCGGTGGATCTTGCGGCTTCACTCGGTGGTCTTCAAACGCTCGTTCGTTGACCGAGCAATGGGCAGACGCGGCCAAGTGGCTTCGTGGAGATGGAGCAGTGGCGTGCAGCGGCAGGGGGTTTCTTCAGCAAGCGGTTTCGAATTCTTCAGTTGGGAGTGTCGCACGAAACAAATAAAAGGATGAAAAGGAGAGAGGAGTAGTTCACGGCAGCAAGATGGAGAGGATGAGGAAGAGGTGGGGGCCCTTTTGGCTTGATATTTCACAAAATATCTTTCACAAAATCAATCTAGGCCATGTATAATTTACTTGGCTCACAATAAGCCTCCCATGCACTCTTCTAGAAGCCCAAATGGTCCAATTGTTGTGGCTTGGTGGGGGTACACGAATTTGGGGAGAGGAATCGGCTTAAATGAATTCAATTTCTCCAATAAATTCCCAAATTGAGGTCCAATTTTGACGTAGAAAAATCCCACATGATTTTCTATAAATCCCCGACACACAACGGCTCAGCTTGAAAGTCAAATTTCCCATTCATTTAGCCAATCTGAACTTCCGTCAAATTTCCGCGACGTCCGAAACGGTTTTCCGAAAAATTTCCCGAATCTCCGAAAAATCTTCTGAGACTGAGTCGATGCTCCTAAAATTTATTGTGACATGGCCAAAACTTCAATTTCTGAAATCGGACTCGAATTGGCGGTTAATTTTCATTCGGCGCGTTTTTAGCGTGACCTAGACTATCGGGTAGTTTTCAGAACTTTTTAAGGCAATTGACTCGTGGTCGATTTTCTTCGAGCCACAATGAACCCACTCGACACATTGGCGACTCTTAATTGTCGTGAAAATCTCGAGGGCTCAACTACTAACACAGGGTACCAAAACGACAGAAAATCAAGTTAGTGCCGGTCGACGAGAATTTTCCAATTTAGTGGAGTCACCCACGATCGGCCACACATCTCAGTCGAACCGACCTATCTCTGATCTCAATTCGATCTTTAACTGTGCAGTAATGACCTCTAAAGATGGACACGGTCGAGAAGTCACTTCCTGGTCGAATTCTCAAGTCTATTGCCTTAATATTCTTTAATGGCTTACCCAGCTAGTCTAGTTATCTTGAGAGTGATCAGCTCTGAGAATAACCCTATAGACGCGTCAATGAAATGCCCGATTTATTCAGTAGAAGACAGGGTTGAAAATTTGGGATGTCACATAAATAACAATACTTCAATTAATTAACCCTGTACGTCAAATATCATCTCTTAAGAAAACTGACACACTGATGAGGGATAAAAATAGCATTGACCACATACATTACTTGCTGGAACCATTGAAGTTAAAAGTTCACAAAAGAAAATGTTTTGCACATTAAATGGTCATTACGAGCCATGTTCATCTTCTGCAAACTATGTTTGAACTAAACAACATACTCTAGAGTCTCCACCAAATAAAAGATATACTGGAAAATTCAATAAAGAAATGGAGCCTAGTCTGCTATCCAATTCATGCAAGCATATTAGAAGTTTGGAATGTTCATGTGAAATTATCAAGTCCTGGCCCAAAGTTGCTTTAAGAGAGAGAGAGAGAGAGAGAGAGAGAGGCCATTTATGTGATGGTTGTGGGCTATAAGCACAATATTGACAGGAAATGCTACTGTTTTCAAGGAGACAAAAGCCCTAGCCCTTTTGATGTTAGCTTGGGGAAGGGTAACTTCTTTACAACAATCAAATATCAAACCACATTTCTATTCAACACCTTGGGGAAGGATAACTTCTTTACAACATTTAAATATCAAACCACATCTCTAGAGTCCTATTACCTATTTAACTCCCCAACTATCAAATGTTTACACTTCAATGTAAGGTGAAGTCCCGGCTTACAAGAGGGGCGGAGTTCTATAACATTTAAATAGTAAACCACATCTTTATTTCTTAGCTTAACCTTTTTATCGCTTGGCAATTTTTCCACAAAATTCTACACCATCGTGAATGCACATTTTGATTAGACAAAAGGAGAAAGGAGCCCAAAAGCATTGATCGGCAGTACTATGGCGTTAAAGAGAGTTCATAAGCCTTGGTAAGAAAGAAATAGGCAGGCTTTTAAAAATGAGGAAAGTTCTGTAGGTGCTGTAAAAGATATTTGGCTTTCTACCTTATTTTTTTTCACATTGTGGTGGCAGTGTTTTGGACACCAAGTCTTTTTTTTTTTTTTTAATTTTTAAGGTAAATATGAGCTTTTAGGTGGAAATTTGTAAATAGGAGGCATCCCCTTGGTGCTCTTGGTGCTCTTTAATAGACTTATCCAAAAAAAGGAAACAGGAGTCTATAACCTTAAAGAATGTAACTGGAAACGTCATTTCTCACTATACTAGTAATCACGAAGAATATGTAGCATGTACATGAGAGTCACTGTACCCACGAGAAGCACAGAATCTGATCTAATTAACAACAGCCCTATAACGTGCGTGTACATGTGTGCACACCTGTGCAAGCACATGATCGCATGCATGTGCACACCCAAGCACATGTTCACAACACACAAAAATGCCCACATAAATGGAGAGAGATCTGGCAAGGGAATAAACTGGCAATATATTTTCTATAGATAATAAAGGATTTTGCTGAAAGAAAAAGTTCCAGTACATCAGTATATATGAGAACGAAACAAAAGAAAAACAAACAAAAGTGAAGCATTAGAAGAGTATACAGAAACAGCACATGATGCTCAAAGCTGGTCAAAAGGTACAACGCAGAAGCAACCGAAGATTCCAGACCCTACATTTTGTTGCTTTCTTTCCTAAGGCACCCCATGAGACAAAGGTGCAGTGCTTCAGAATTTCTTAGAATTTGATCCTCCTAATTAGGTATTCCAACAATCAAAAAAGTGGATGGCATGTTTTGCAAGAACCAAACCACCTTAGACAAGCTGAAGATTTGATGTAAAAGCTTGCAAGCGAAGTCAGAAAGAAGAAAGAGATGATCGACATTTTCCCACAAATGCTTTCACACACAACACCATTCTCTGAAAAATCAAATTCTGTTTACTGAGATTCTCAATCATAAGAACCTTATTCCAATTTGGTGTGCATTTACTACAAAACATACACTCCCAAGTAATGGAGTTTGATTCTCACATATTAGAGTCTTATGTGTAAGCATTTGGGTGAAATGTCAAGGAACAAGGAAGCTTTGGTAGCAGATTGTTATCATTTAAACAACGAAATGATCATTTGGGACATTGAGTTCGTGAGCCAAGCCCAAGATTAGGACTTGGAAGCTTTTGTCTGCCTTCTTTTATGTGTTGCATAATTCAAAGATTTCTGTTGCTTAACGGAAGAGATGGAATCTTTTCTGTGAAGTTACTACAAGCTGCTCGATAGGGAGATTCGTGGCAAAACAGATTTTCCTCAGAAATCGATTTGGAAAGTGAGAATTCCAATTAGAGTTTCTCTTTTTGCTTGGGAAGCAACCTGAGAACAAATCCTTACTTTAGAAATGAGGCAAAATACTGGTTAACAGGTGTTTCCTTAGCAAAAAGAGGCAGAGTCTGCACAGCATCTCCTCCTTCATTGTTCTTCGACAAGAATTTGGACAGTTTCCTATGCTTGCGCTATGTTATCTTGGGTTATCAGAGTTTTATTGGGCAAGAACTTTGGGCACGGCAGGGCATTCCTTTACAGCACAACAAGTGGGATTAACTCAATTCCCCTGTTTCTTTCAGTACAAAAATTGACTTGCAATTGTGAGGAGATATATGCTAAGATCTAAGGCAATAAACTCTTTCCTTTTAAATTGAGAACATATCTCTACACCTGCTAATTATAATGTGAACGTATAAACATTATATATCCATATCTCCATGTACAGTACACTCAAAGCTCAAACTTAGATCAAGTTCAAGTTCAAAGCAATGATTAATGACCTAAAATTTCCATTATATGCTTATAGGAGATATTGCCAACTTGTTGAATCAGACTCAAATCAGATTTTAATTCAGATCATTGCATATGATATGTTCGTATGAAGAATCAACATCAGGATGTTCTGAAAATTATGGCGTGTCTCAATATGTGCATAGCATAACTTCCTGTAACAAATTCCTATCTCTATCTGATCACCTCCAAGACTGTTCATTGAGATGCGTGAAATTTAATTATTTGGGAAAAAGGCCAAATGCAAAGACAATAATGCGCACCTATAGATGATTGAGGACAACCAGCAGAAGTTCTTTACCAGCATCACAAACAACTTTTGATACACGCTTCATACCCTATCACTGAACCAACTAGCAAACTATGATTATAAAAACCAACCAAAAAAGCCAAAGTCCTATAGCAGTACCAAAGCTTAAAAAATTAGCCATACCACTTCACCCAGAGAATTAACACGAAACAGATAGACTGAAAAATTCCTCCTGAGGGAAAGAGTCAAGACCTAGATAAGCAAACGAAAACAGTTCAATGAAGAAAAATGAAACGGCATCTACCGATCTGTATTAATAGTACTACTTGCCATGGTCACTAACAAGCTTTGCAGCAAATCAAACTTCCTCATGAAATATGTTTATGGCATCAGCCCACTACTTATGCATTAGTGATAATGATGGCTGGATGAATGAAGTAAATCTTCAATGTTCAAAGCCTGTTGAGCAACTTGAAGTCCATTTTTTCTGCAGACGGAAAGAGATTGATAATCTAGGGAGGCATTCAGCTGATAAAGATTCTCAAAAGACCGTTCTGATTTCAATTTGAGAATTAAAACAGACCAGAAAATGAGTTTGGTAGCACTCCAAAAGCAGTCGACAAATAAAAGGAAAACTATTCTCAGAATCAAAATTACAAACTGAAGATGACTTTTTAGTATTCTCATTCCAAAAGCAAACATGGAGATTTGGAAAAAAATAATAAGCATATTTTTTGAAAGTGATGTAACCCAAGCATATTCTAACAATTTTTATCCCTAATGATATTATTTTCACTGAACAAATATTTTGTTAGCAAAACATTGAAAAAAGTTTCTATGAAAATGGAAACTAAAGGCATTTTCTAAAATTAAGCAGGCCTTAAGCAGTCGAGAACAAAAATGACGCGTGAATCATGCAACAGTGTTTACAATTTTGCAACAAATTTGCCTCACAACATTCAACATCTGACCAACACAGATTTTTGGAGACTTTTTACTGAAAGATAGGATGATACTTACAGGTTGAGTAGAAATCTGAAGCATAAACAAGATAATTCAGACTTCCAAGTATGAGGCATCATGTTGTTCAGCTAATGGCGACTCTCGAAAGTCAACTCAAGCTTTAAAAATTATCGGCAGGAAAGTTCTTTCACAATGTAAAGTTTAAAGTCATTTCTAAGAAAACTGCCTCAAAATTGCTCCACCTTAACCATCCATTTCTTTTTAAGGATGATGGTAATATCCCTTATGACCAAACTAAGTTAGATACCAATGAAAAAAATATTAGTGCACATAAACAACCATAATATAATCGTAACATCAAGTACAATCACTACCACATAAACTAGAACAGAATCTAGATTTGCACTTGGATCACCTTCATTCACAGTAGGTTTTTTTCTGTAAAATGCCAACTCCTCAGTTCAACATCATGTTCTCAATGAAGACATTCAAGCGCTTCACACACTGAATAGAAAAAAGAGAGAGCTTTCTCAATTTGAAGCAATTGCCAGGAGAGACCGTCCCCAGCATTAGAGGTCCACCCACAATAGATGTTTGTTCTGAATCTGAGATTTCATCTTCATCTCGTCCAAGTATGTAGACCAGGGCCAGCTTTCTTGCAGCCAAAACATAAGCCACACCTCTACTAGCTGTAGCCAAGAATAAATAATTCAACTTGATTTCACTCCGATGGTCCTATAATATGGCCATAACTAATGTGATGTTTTGATACCTTTGCTGGGTAAAATTAATAAGTACAATACTTGCATCGCACTAAAACATAGGCAGGAGCAAAACTTATGTACCTGAAGAGGCTATCGTATGCATGTGAACCATGAATGCTCTACAGTATCTTTCTATACTAAAGACCCTAATAGTATCTATCATCATGAAGATGTACCTACTAGTTCCTAGTCAGTAACTCAGACTGCAATGAACCTACCATAAGAAGATAATTATTCTTTCTTTATTTGTCTGGCCACTAAAGATTCATCTTTTTCGCACTTTGACCTCCCAATTGATCTAAAATTTACAGGAAGACCTAATACTTTAGTATTTTACTTCTTCAAAGGAAAAAAACATTATTTGGAGCATAAATTTGCAGGTTTTCAACCGTCAGAACAAACACGAAATTATCCATTAGAGAGGCACAATGTACCTACGCCAGTCATATTTAAACTTAAGAGTAAGTTGTAGAAGTGGGAATTTAGTAAGGAGCATGGACAGGATAATTCAGCTCCACCACCTAGTCAATGAAATAAATTTGTTATTGATACTAGCAAGTTTCAAACAATCATACAGAAAGGAAAGACTATGAGCAACAATAAGTTTCCAAAAATCCAAACTGCAAATGGACATAGTAAGAAGCTCAAGGAAAATGTTTTTCAGAGTATACAATTGATGGCATCGCAATAATTTGATCCTCAGCTCAATTGTACGGCGGTGTAAAAATTTTTTACCACAAACAACGAGGAATTACAGTATGGGGAATGCAGCAAATCTTCTCATTCTCCATCTCTAGGTGTAAGAGTCCAAGATGTGTAATTTCACTAGGTTAGTGTTTTGGAAGTGAGAATGAGACAACCAAGCAAAAGTGTTCTCACAAAATAGAAGCAAAAGTGGCACTATTAGCCCATTAGGGTCATAAAATGCACATTCCTTGACATACATTCAAGTACAAGGCTCCAACTATCAACAAAACTTTTGCAGTTATGTTAAGGCAGAAAGTATAACATCCTTTAAAATTGCAGGCATGAAATAGGATGTATATGCATTTATGTGGAGAAACTAAGCTGCCACTCCTCGTGTTGATGAGGAGAGCAGATACATAATAGGAAGAACAAAAGAATAAACGTTTTTAAAACCGGACTAGTGGTTCAACCAGTCAAACTGGTAGAACCATGTCCTAACAGTTCGACCAGTTGAGCCAATTGCATGTAAAGTTGTCAAGTAGAATACACCTGTCCAGAACAAAAGAAGCCCCGGTCACTCGGCAAAGTTGCTTGAGCACAAAAGACAGGATTCCCGTTCTCCATAGAATTGTTCAAATTTTTAATAGACTAAGCCAATACGGTCAATAAATAAGCAATCCACCACAAAATGAAGCAAGAAGACACCGGAGCAGATGGTTGGCATGCCTTTTAGTTACAAGAGGTTAGAGTTCCAAACCCCAACCCAACTTCAATACTCTTCCTTAAAGTTTTTGAAAGACCAAGAACTGGTCTAGACTAGTTGACAGGCTTGCTGGGTTACCAATTGATAGGTACACATGGTTACTGGTTCAACAGGGTCAATACCACCAGTTGTTGACCACTACTGTTTCTACTATGAAACCAGACTCGAAAGAAAAGCACAATGCCCAAGTTTTTTTTCTTTTTTCCATCAATGTCTTAAATAGGGAATTGACAAGTATAGGAACAAATAGAACTCAAGAGCATCCTATACTTCTCACAAGTAAGGAATCATTATGCAAGCTCTGGATCCACAAGTTACCTTCAATTGGTCCAACTCTCAGTTAATTGCACAAGAGGTTCCTGAAATATGCATAAATGGAAGGTCACTGGTCTGCAAGATCATCATCTAGGCATCTCCCGAGTTTTCACAAGCGTCGTCCATCTTATTTAGCAACACACCAATTTGAAGTTGCTGTTTCCAACATAATTTATTAGCCACATCTGCAAATAAGGGATTTAACGTATGAAATACCTAGCTTTCACCTTTTATAGAGCCAAATCCACACAATAGTAACCAGAAGGGATGTACAACAAGATCGATTCCAAAGGCCTTCCCTACTTCACATTGCTTGAATCATTTATAAATCACCTCACCACTACTATACCATTTGTAACATCTAAAAAAGACTATTTGGAAGGAGATATAATCTGTAAAACCAATTTCACAAGTTCGATTAGATGAAGCAAAGTAACAGGCATCCTGCAGAGTCATATAGAGAAATGATTAGCAAGAAAAAGCAGTTGTACTCTGCACATGTAGATCTCCGGAGAAAATCGTAGTTTCAGACTAAAGGTATATACCTCATATGGGAATGTATCTGGTGGATGCTAAAACAGATGTAGGAGGGAACTGTGGCAATATTATTTCCTACTAATCTGGAAAAATGAGATACTGTTTTTCCAAACACAATTATCATAAGCTAGACAGAAAGCCCAACCCGACAAAATCACCTAAGTTCCAATTACACGGTCAAGTAATCAACTTGGGATCAAATACGAAACATAGAATATTAGGAAGAGGGTAAGTGAAAAACCATTGTTGACTACAAAATCCAAAAGACAACACCCCACCCCCAAAGAATTCCTTTTCTTTTTCTCCTTCTCGACAGTCTCAAAGTTCAAGCTACTCAGCCAGGGAAATGAAAATTATTTGTACAATTTCATGGTAATAGGAAAATGGATAGAAAGATCTTCGAACAAACTCAAATAACTGATGAGTTGGGTAACACAAAAGCACAAGCTCTTAAGTGAAAGATTGCGATGTTCACATAAACCAATTTTGAACCCAGGTAATCATATTCAATCTCCTGTTATGCATACAAAGAGATCAAGAATTTCACATTTGGTACACATATCAGCATGAGGACCAGACTTGAAAGGGGGAAAAAAGCAATTATTTCCAACAACAGATAACAACGATGTTTTGTCCCATAATTCATATTTCTCCCATAGAGGTGGCATCTGTAAGAACACCTATGCATTGAAAACTAGATATAACATTAATAAGAAGAATCTACAATGAAAGAACAATGAACGACACATTCAGGTAACAACTTCTATGCACCAACAAGATTATATTGCATTTGGCATTTCTAATTCTTTTGCCAATACCTATGTTCCATCTATTGAAATTCCTCAAAAGTGTCCTTTGCAGATATTCACTGTCCCTAAATCCTCCAAGTTGCAGTAATTCTCTGGCATAATAATGCATGTAAGACATCTTGCTGACCTGACCTGGCAGAATACATCAAAGGCAAAAAAGAGCAAGAAATTACAATTGATCTTTCAAAAAGTGAGAACCTTCCAATCCAATGAGAAACAACAATCAACCCGTCAATTTAACACTCGTTACCATGTGGATAATTAAAATAGCGCTGGACCAACAAAAGCCACAGTTGACGACCAGCAAATCACCCAAACTTGATTCAACCTTATCCAGTTGAAGTGCTCTAAGTATTTATGGAGACTGTAGCAAGATGACATGAAATGAAGAACTAACCCAAAAACCAGGAGTCATTTACAGTTGCATATCATCAGTTTAGCAAGTAATTTGGTCATGTTGGATTAAAGAATGATTCAACTGCTAGAGCACATGAAAACAATACTAGGCTTGACAGCATATTATTCCGACCTTTAACGCATGACCTTCCATTACACCATGGTATTAGAATTCTCTAGCACACAAATGGATAGCACAACCCAGTGAAGGCCTACCAAAATAGCAGCTGGAGTACATGAAGGCAAAACTAAGCTGACCATACTCCGCAGTATCCAAGGACTATTAAGCTAACCAACTTTCTCACTTCAAAGCAATTACAAGAAGAGATTCTCCACAGCCTCTGCCAATTGAAGCGATGAAGCACCAACTTTGAGTCCTCTGTGACCATCACCAGCCAACACTTCTCCGGATTTCCCTCCATCATCTTCACTTGCCAGTCAGAAATCGAGCAAACTTCACAAAACCAAGTCGGAACAATTGAGTCAACCAGCCATTAGGTCGCAAAAGAATGCTAGGAGCTGAACCTAAGAAGCTGGAGGTTTTTCAAACTAGAGCTGAAATGGACGCATGACCCACAGTGGTCCTTTGCTGGTCTCCATAGCTAAAGCTCCATGAGTAGCCGAAAACGCAGCACCAGTGCTAGAACAAATCGCAAGGATGCCAGCTGAAAGAGGGCCTGTGAAGGATTGAGCTTATAAAAACCAGAAGAATCATGGGATGACCACATGCAAACAACCTTTTACCATTCCAAGGATGCATTGTCAGTGTTTGGAGAAGCTCAAGAAACATTGAGTTCCTGATCCTTCTATGATTTCATTCGTTTTAGAAGTGCCTTGTGAAAGCTCTCTTGGATATTTTAGCATTTACATCAAGCAATGGAATAATAACTGAATCCTACCAGTGAGTAAGATGAAATCAATCCAGCAACTAACATCAACAAACTACTAATAATGCTCCAAAGTTTATGGGAACCCACTTAGTCAAACTCGATATTCTTTTTGAACTCTTTGGTACCAACTAATGGGGCTTCTAACATCATCAACCATAGAAGCTTTGATCAAATTAGTATAGTGTATTTAACTCAAGATGGTTGCTTTGTGGGACATAGTATGATTCTTTTTCCTTATCATTATGTGCTATTCATGCATTAGAATTAATGCAAGACAGTTTTCAAATGGAATATAGGATACTGAAAATTTTCCTCAAGAAACTTATGGAAATGATTCCTGTGTTTTTCTTTTCAGCAAGTAAATGAACTAACAAAAGCTTATGCACAATATAAGTAATTATTTCACAGTACACCTGATTATGTCAAAAGACATTCTAGTTAATGTCTTGCCTGGCTCAATAGTTTAGGTATACGACAGATGGCTTTACCAACTCTACAAACATCAAGATGCATTCTTTGGAAGCCTTGGAGTAGGTATACCCTGGACTCAAACCAAATGAACATGGATCCATAGTCAGAAAAATTCGAATTGCAATTTTCTCAATCGATCCAAATAATTCATGATGCTTTTGCTTCTGCCCTGTTTGCTAGTTCATCACAGCCACACCACTAGGAGAAGAGCTTGTGCTTGCATTTGGCATTTCTAGATTGAGACGATTATCTAAATCTACAAATGTAGACAGTTCTGTGAGACAAAATGCATGAAACTCAATGATTGGACAAATTTTATCACAAGTCAGTAGCATATGCAGAGTAAGGGATGCCCTATCAACATATTCCTTTTGCATGGAAATTCACTCTTAAGTGTACCTTAGAAATATGCAGTCATGAACTGCATGATGAGCGTAGAGCAAACTAAAACCTCACATTAGAAGGATCACCATATAGGGTCCTTCATCGAGCATTTTCTTCAACCTATACAATGACCTTTGGCATGCTATCAAAAACCTGTACACGTCAGTTTTTCAGTACTTCCAGCATTCCAAAATCAATCAAATGTCAAGAATCTCTATTTTTCTGCATAGGATGAAGGATCTTACTTGAAAACTAATGTCAAATGATGCGCTTTGAAAGCCTTTTCATCTATTTCCGCTGCTGGCATAACAAGCAGAACCATTTTGTCAAAGCACATATTAACTTCCATGAACATCTCCCTTGGATTCCTTGAGTTCAAGTAAGAAAACAATGGCGACACTATCAACTAGGAAATAATAATGACAAGATCATAAATCTTGAAAGATATTGCAAGCAGGAAATACAAATGAAAATTGGGCAGTAGATTTCAAAAAAGCATAGGTTGATTACCTGCTTTATATACCTTCAATAGAAAATGTGGATCCTTCCGGTCTATTCCTCATCCGAGTCATCCGCATAGTATGGACATGATACGTAATCTGCGCCATTTGTAATCTAATAATATCGATAAATCTGCGTTCCAGATAATTCCGGAATTGTTTTGAGCGACTTGCATCCAATGATATTCAGTTCTTCCAAAAACTCCAACCTATCGAGGCCCTGAATTTCAACCAAATTTTTGCAGCCTCTAGCTTCTAATCTCTTCAGACTCCCGGACTTTGGAAGGAGTAGCCTTTCGATTGAAGTGCACCAAGAGATTTCTAGTATTTCCAAGGACTCCGACCTATCGAGGCCATGAATTTCAGCTAATTTCTTGCACCAACCAACATTTACTCTCTTCATACTTCCGGATTTTGGAAGGTCTAGCCTTCCAATCGAAGCGCACCTAGAGATATCTAGACTTTCCAAATACTCCAAACTATCGAGCCCTTGAATTTCGGCTAAGTTTTTGCAATCCCAAGCCACTAATTTCTTCAGCATCCCGAATTTTGGAAGGTCTAGCCTTCCAATTGAAGTGCACCGGTAGATATATAAACTTTCCAAATAATCCGACCTATCAAGGCCTTCAATTTCTGCTAAGTTTTCACAACCTATAGCTTTTAATTTCTTCAGCCTCCTGGACTTTGGAAGATCTCGCCTTCCAATTGAAGCACAATCTTTGATATCTAGCCTTTCCAAAAACACCGATCTATCAAGGCCTTGAATTTCGGCTAATGTGTTGCACCCGTCGAAGAATTCGTCGGACCCGTTAACATTCAATTTCTTCGGACACCCGAATTTTGGAAGGTCCAACCGTTTGATTGAATTCCGGGATTTGATAGTCAAGCTTTCCAAATACATCAATTTGTCAAGACCTCGAACTTCAAGTAGCTTCGGACTATTGCAGACATCTAATGTCCTTAGATGGACAAACTGTGAAACGTCCAGCATTTTGATAGATTCACAGTCAGAGACGTTCAAGACTTCCAACTTGAAGGGCGTGTTTAGGGATTGTGGTGATTCCGATTCTTCAATGTCCGTCAGTTGGGAGCATTTTGAACTCTTTAATTGCATTGATGGAAGCTCCTGGATGCACTGGAGATTAGGGCAACCGTAAAATTTTAGTTCCTTGAGATGGGCTAGGTGGGAAAGCGAAGGCAATTTGCGACTTTGACAAGTGACACCCAAATATGTTAAGCCGGAAGGAAGCTCCGGCAGCGATTGGAGCTTGTCGCAGTATCTAAAATCAAGGCATCGTAGGGAAGAAAGATTAGCCATGCTTTCTACTAGTATCCCTTTCAGATTTCTGCAATAGGAAGCACGTAACTCTCGGAGCTTTCTCAGACTCCCAATACCATTGGGTAATTCTTCTATACCACTAAAAGAAATATCTAGAATCTCTAGATTCTCCAAAGACCCTATGCTATTTGGTAATGCAGAAAGGGATGAAGTATGTCGTAGATGGAGTTGCTGCAGTGCTTTTAATTTACCTATTTCTGCTGGAAGCTCCCTGAGGTAGAAGCGAGGAACGGAGCGTTCGGTGCTTGCGTCGATGCCTAACGCGCGAAGAAGCGCATGGGACGAGCCCAGCTCCAAGCGAAGGAGGCCCTCCATCACTTCGATGGAAGCGTCGATTCGCTTCAGTCTCCAGCAATGACTGAGGATGAGAACCTCTAACTTCTCAAAAGCTGAGAGGAAGTCAGTATTTTCCAAGGAATCGCACCGTGAAAGGTCTAGATATTTAAGCTTCTTTGCCATCTACGGAAAAAAAAAAAAAAACAATAATGAATGTCGATGGGTGAGTGTAGTCATTATGGTTCAAAAGAAAGCATAAAAGAGAGGAAAAAAAAGAGTTTAATTTTTACCTTGAAAAAACTCCATCCTCCCCATTTCTCATTTATATCGCTTCCTCGCAATTCGAGTACAGCTAATTCCTTTACGCAAAAATTGTCTACTTCAAAATTAGCGGGACAATATGGCCATCGAAGCCATCTTAACTCCTCCATTGAATCCTTAAAATCTCCACTAAGATGTGCCCCTTTCATGAAAAGGAATCTTAGACTCGTCAATTTTTTGAATTGTTCTACAGTGTAATTGTCGCCATCTCGCTCGACTATTTTGCCGAGGCCTTCTGAGTCGCCTTTACTTAGATCAATGGCCTCAATCTTGTCCGTTCCCTGCAAGCAAGAATCAACGTTTATTAATACTAAATCCAACTGAAGTAATCTAATATTATTTGTTCATATTGCGATTGACGTGCATTAATGTGTTCAAGAGACCAGCAATGCGAAGATATGATTTTTCTTTTTACGCCAATAAACAATATTTATAAAGGCTAACAAAGTGAAGGATGTCAACTTCCATTTTGAAATTTGGCCGTATACATTCGGATCTAAAAAAGAATTATGATGTCATGGTTCGTTCAAAGTAAAAACTTTACAACTTGTAATCTTCTTCTTCTTTCCCTTACTGTAGCTTCATTACCATACTAGTTAAGACAAGCGTGCAATGCAAGGAATTTAATCAAATTGCAATGTGCAAAATCAAAAGTTGATTTGATCAATTTTAATATAAGTATTTTTTCTCTATGTAAATTTCACGTTAATTTTTATGTGTATATTACTCGACTGTGCTACTTAATAAAAAAAAAATAACACATACTCTTATTTTCCATTGGAGTAATAACTAATTACAAGAAACCGAATATTGTGACAATAGTTATATTAATATATTATGTACTTATTATTTACTAGTAGTAACTTGAAATATTCTTAATTAATTATTTTCTAATCATAAATAACTAAGACCATAATATT
This sequence comes from Eucalyptus camaldulensis, assembly GCA_019915185.1. Taxonomy (NCBI): domain Eukaryota; kingdom Viridiplantae; phylum Streptophyta; class Magnoliopsida; order Myrtales; family Myrtaceae; genus Eucalyptus; species Eucalyptus camaldulensis. The sequence goes on along the minus strand of JAHSVA010000013.1, from coordinate 8,487,938 downwards.
AGTTATGTCGATATTCTCTACAACTTATTATTATATCGTAAATTTTAGTTTAGCTTTAGATTACAATTTGATATATTCATAATCATAAAAAACTTATTAGCTATATTAATAATCTCTAAACTTTTGATTTTATCATAAATTTTAGTTTAAATATAAATTACAATTTGATAAATCATAATCATAAAAAATAACCGAAATACTCAACTATAATAAAAATATTTAAAAAAATTAATTGTGGAAAGTGCAAAGCATTTTTAGAAATGAGAAAATTGAAGCTATTTTTGGCTACAAGCCTACATGGAATAGCTATTCCTTGGCCCCGGCAGGAATAACTACTCCCGATTTTAAGAGTACAGTAATTTCTAGCCCGTTTTTTAATCAAATGAAGGAATAATTGCTTCATCAAAATAGAATGGAAATAGAATAGTTATTCCTAAGAACCAAATTGTAGCAAGCTTTCACAAATAAAATGATAATAATAATTATGCATAAGAAGGCAAGAAGTAATACAGAAAGTTCATGGACTTCCACATGTCATTTTCTTGGAACCAGAAATTTTGCTATTGTACTTCACAATGTTGTAAAGATTTCGTGGATACTCATACGTGAACAACAAAATAATTTGGGAAGGATTTAGATCTCAACACTCAAAAGGAATCCATGAAAAAGAAAGAAATCTTCAACATAAGTAATCTACTCAGATTAGTCATTGCTCCCAAAGAAATGCTCAAGTGACTACTATTGATCGACTATAAGATTAACAGTTGGTTGTAGGTCACAAAAAAACAAATAACAAATAATTAAAAATTATTGTGAGATTCACTCCTTTAAGAATATGTGACTTACATGTTATTATTATTATGGTACCCCAAAGGCTATTATGCTAGCAGGAATTTTTCCCCCCTAAACTTCCCTCTCAAAATATTAGAATGCCCAATCTATCTTCAAGACTTCTTTGTGTGGTGTGTAACTCTTTTCAACTTAAAAAAATCGATAGCTAGGGTGTGGCCGAATCCCGAAAATAAGCCAACCTTTTGTACTCGGACCAAAGTCGCAAAACCTTTCAAACATCTATCAAGCCTACCCTTCAGCATCTACGACAAAGATAACATAACCTTTCAAACACAAAAAAAAAAAAAAAAAAAAAAAAAAAAAAAAAGCCAACAGTTTAACCATAGAACAAAGTTGACACCTAGTACAAATTTCATCTACTATAATGATTAAATCGCCATGGATGAGCTACATTGTTCATTGTGCTAACGTACATAGTGACCCATGTCAACCCACACCAAAAAGGATGTTGCGTTTTACTTTATAATAATGTTAACAATTTGTTACAAAATTCCTGGCTTTTTGTAAAGAAAAAAAGTTTGTCATAATTAACATGGTTCATTGTGCACATCCGCACAATGAGCTATGTCGAATGACTCGAGGTGATTTAAAGTGAATATAGGCAGAATTGATGGCGGGCGTCATTTTTGTCCCGTGAGTAAAAGGATTAGTTTGAAAGGTAACGTCATTTTCGTTCCACATTCAAAATGCTGGGTCCTTTAAGGATTTTTTTCTACTTGTGTAATCTTAATCCCAATGGCAAAAAGTCTCGTACTTCTTTTATTTGGTATGTACTCATTAATATCCAACGGGTGAGTTATGAGTGTGTTTCAATTATGCTTTAAATGTCTTTCATTTTTTTGTTTATTTAGTAAGTCGTGCTAGTCCTCTGTCGTTGCTTCGCACTTGTCATGCATTTTTTTTCATAAACACTTCAACCAAGGAGAGTATTGGGTGACCTCTCACGTCGCTTTGCCATGTTATAGGACGTCTTGTACAAGCAATCTTTCTACAATGCACTTCAGCTGCAACACTTGAGAAGAAGGATGTGGAGGAAATTCTTGATTTCATCAAGATCTCAAGTGGCATTTCGATCGAGCCTACGCTGGAGGGTCCTTCTAAAGGTTCGGCATAATTGTAAAAGGAAGAGGCTGAGAATTGTGAGTGGCTAACCCAGCCTCCTTTGTCCCTTGGGACCAACAAGGGGTAGCAGTACTTTTTCAAAATAAAGAAGGATATTTGGCATTTTTTTTTTCAATTGGAAGTGATGCATATTGTGGTTCTTTTAGCTGCTTGTATTTTAGATAATATATAAGAAAATACCTTCGGATATTTTCATTCAATGTTGGAATAAACTGAAAAGAAAAACTTATATCATTTTTAGCAGAACCACTCTGATTTCAACTTACGATAGTGCCATGGATAAAGAACGAAATGGAATCATGGAAGAATACTGACATAATTAGGGCCAATTCCATAAAAGCACGAACTTTAGGGTTTGGGACAAATTTGGCCCGAACTTTATTTTGTCTCAAAAAAAAGCACAAACTTTTATTCGTGTCCCAAATCTGGCCTGTCGTTAACTCTCCTTCACGGTCATCCGACCGGATCCGAAAACGTCTCCTGCCCCTCCCCTGCCTATCCTCCCTCCCTCCACACGAGAACGCCTCCTGAACCAGAAGAACATCAATGGCTGGATCACTGACGAACGAGAGGAGTCCGTCAATGGCCGCTGCCTCGTGATCTTCTCGTGGCCATCCTCCGTCCAGAGGGAATTCCAGGGAGCGGATTCCGATCAGCCGATTTGCCCCCCGCCCGATGGCGCGCCCGCCTGAAGATCCCGAAACCCTAGAACCCGGCTTCCTCTTTGAGTGGTACATCAACCCCACCTTCCCCTCGCCCTTCTACGTCGCCGGAGGCTCCGGCGTCGCCCCTGCCGCGGCCGCGCGCTCGTCGGCCTGCGATTCCGATTCCGATTTAGGATCCGACGGTTCCGGCTCGGCCCGCGGCACTGAAGACGCCGTCCCCGAGTCGACGATGATCCCGCCATCGCCGGACTCGTCCATCTGGAACAGCGACGGCGGGATCGACACCGTCTCCCCTCCCACGCTCATCCCCATCAGCCCCACGTAGTAGAACGTGTCCACCTTGCCGTTCTTCACCAGTGGGGCGAACACCGACTCGGCGCCGGGCGCGGCCGAGTTGAAATCCAGGGTCGACGACTCAGAGGAGTGGCGGTCCACCAGGCAGTACGAGAAGGAGCTCGCCTTTACCTGTTTCGTCAAGGACAGGGGGCCGCCGCCCAGCCCGAGCAGGCCCGCCGAGCCCATGAAGAGCCCCTCGTTGTCGTGCTCGCATCCCAGAGCGACGTTGTTGACAGCCCCAGAGTCGCCGAACGACATCGTCTCCGTCACGAAATCGCCGAGCCGGGCCGAGTCGCGGCCGAGCCGGGCCAAGACAAGGGCCTTGTATTCCCTGTATGGGGTTCTCACGAGGGACTCCCTCGGGTGGAGTCGGACGGAGAATGAGCCCGACGACGTCTGTTCCTGACACTGCTCTTGCTCGGAGAAGGATGTCTGGGACTGAGGATCGAAGGAGAGGACTCCCTGGGTGTTCTGGAGCGAGCCGGAGACATCGAGGGTCGCGGTGGGAGAGGTCAATTTCGTCCTAGAGAAGGCGGTCGGGAGGAAGAAGCTGAAGGAGATGGACAAGAGAGATAAGAGGGCGAGATTTGCATACACTCGCTTCATTTTCTTCGTTTTTCCTTTTTCTAGGGTTGCGCTCTCGTTTTGCTGTACGAGCTCGAAAAGAGTGAAGCTCGGAGAAGGAAGAGAGAGCTGGATGAACAAAGATGGAGAATGGCGTTTATTTATCTAAAATCGGAGAGGGAGACAGGGAGAGAGGTGACGGTCTCGTCGGAGAATTTTACCGAGGAGTTAGAAGGAGGAGAAGAATTATCTGACGTGGAAATGCCAGGTCGGATGATCGTGAAGGAGAGTTAACGACAGGCCAGATTTGGGACACGAGTGAAAGTTAGTGCTTTTTTTTCGAGACAAAATAAAGTTCAGGCCAGATTTGTCCCAAACCCTAAAGTTCGTGCTTTTTTATGGAATTGGCCCGACATAATTATATCAAACTGTACCTTTTTAGTTGTAAAATTTAGTTATACCATTATATTTCTATATAAAATATACAGCATAATCATTTTTCTTTTGCTTAGTTTAGTTTGTTTTATCATGTAGTACGAAAGACACAATAAATGGACACTGGCTTCGAACTTGTTAAGCTATGAATTGGTTCCCGTGATTATACATACGGCGGACGTTGAGACTGTGAGTAAGTGCAAGTCTTTTGATCAACAACTAGAGTCAAACCAAATGATGGATTAAAAAGAGTACAGTCGCAATCATGATGAATTCACAAATGCAAATACAATCTCATGCTTAATTATACATAATAGAATTTTAGAGTATTTATCTCCTTGACCTTTAATGTAGAAAATAAGTATCCCTTCCATTCTCTATTATGGAATAGTGACTAAAATTTCATGAGAAATGTGGGCATCGTTAATCCTATTATATTAATTCTAACATATGATTTATATATCTCGAGTATCTACAGTTTACAGTAGTATAGTCAAGTTATTTATTCATGTGTCAAGGATGCAACTAAATTGATATAGAAATTCAAGATTTTTGTCAATATAGAATACCCCTATCAATATCGAAAAAATTTGAAAGGACCTCATTCTTGGAGATAACTTTGTAATATAGACTTGTCTAAGAAATATCTTAGATAAGCTACGATACTTACTAAGAGAGAAGCAACCTCCTACTTGCTAATAATGTCAATGAAACAATACAAGGATACTAATATTAGAAGGTTCTATGTTCACTAGAGCAAGCACTGAGTTGACGACCAACACTACTCTAACAAGTAAAATGGACTAAGGGATCAAAAGTAAGAGAAACGGTTACCTTATTTTTCTTTAGCACTTTCAAGGCTTCCTCGGAGTCCCATAACCTACTACGATGTGAAGGTTGCCAGTTTTCCGCACGAACAATTGCCCTACCAAGATCTCTTAATTGGTCATGCATTTGGAGCTCAAGATCATCTCTGATTTTTATTAATGACAAAGATGTCAACACTTCAATATTCTCCCCTGGAAAAAGGTCACAAGCGTCCCACATGTAGAATGCAATTCTCCTGTCAGTGCCAATGAGAAAGCAAGCGATATCCAAAAATATTTGTTTTTGTTCATATTCTAATACATCGTAACTTATCCTTAACTTTTCTTGCACTTCTTTACGAGGGATCTTTTTTGACTTTTTTATGACATCTCTCCATTCTTTTGATTCTTTTTTGAATAATAATGAACCTAAAACCTCAAGGGACAAGGGAAGTCCTCCAGTGGTGGATACAACTTCACGAGTGAGGCCCTCAAATTCACTTGGAGGAAAGTCCTTTCGAAACGCATGTTTGCTAAACAAAATCACAGATTGATTGTCATCCAATTCCGTAAGTTCATAGTTGTGGTCCATTCCAGCTTCTTCAAGAATTCTCTTGTTTCTGCTGGTAGCAATGATCATACTTCCCAAAGAAAACCAATCATGATTACCGGCCAAATACTTCACTTGTTTGACATCATCCACATCATCAAGAAGAAGAAGGACCTTTTTATCTTTAAACCTGTTGGAGATGAAATTAATCCCTTCATCTATATTATGAACTTCTCCTTTTTGATTCGAGATATCATAGATTAACTGATTCTGTAAGTCATGAGCTCCACGCTTCCATGATTCCCTTATATCAGCAATGAAGCTACGATGCTCAAATCGATTGGATAGATTGTTGTAAATGGTTTTAGCAAGAGTAGTTTTACCAATGCCTCCCATTCCAAGGATGCCAACAAATAGGAGGGCATGAGATTTATCATTCAGAAATTCCATAACGTTGTTCACATGACTATCAATTCCGACCAAATTCTTAGAAATAATCAACTCCTTTTTCTTCAATTCACTCAACACTTTTTGGACAACCAATTTCACCAACATTACTTCAGACCTGTCAAATGTGATAAGAGTTCAAATATGTGGCAACAATAATTTTATATTGTTTATCTATTGAGAATGTAGTAACGAATTCGGGATAAATTGAAAAAATATAAGAATTGCTTTTGTCACACCTCCATATATTATCTTATATGCTAAGGTTAAAGTTTGAGAAATGCTTGTGGTGGTTTCACATGGCATGCGCCCTTCCACTATTACTCCGACATAATTTATTAAATTAGAAGAAACTTGAGAGCATTACTTATGAACCTTGAATATTGTATATGTATGAATTTGAACCAAATTTTAGACTTGTTGTTTGTTAAAGATATTAGAGATGACGTGGACGTAACTTTGAAAACTTTCTAGAGCCTTTGAATAATAAAAAATCCAATAAGCCAACCTAATATGAGAGTTAGCAATCAATCAATAAACAAGTCATAACTTTTAGTGCGAGACGATTTCAACTCCTGTAATACCAATCCAAAAAGCCGTTCAGATTGTAATATTGTGAACCAACTTGAATGCAATCAAGGGGATTTCTCCTTGTTTGCGCAATTCTACACGATTGTAAGTTTCTACTTGTGTTATCATTATAGATTGGTGTTCTTATCAATTTTCATTGCTCTAGGGATGACAAGTTCTTGTACTTTGTTTTCCTTTTGAGTAATTATGTTCTTTGATTTTAATTGATCTAAGTAGAAGAATAATTTTTTTCCAGAAAAAAGAACATTGATTCAATATATTTAGGTGTATGAGATGAAATTACTTGCTGAAGATAGGAAATGCATTGAAAATTATTCAAACAAATATATAATATAAATAATCCCTTTGTCCTTTTTTTATATTTTCCATCATCATATATAACTAATGAAACATTTTATTTTGTAAAATAATTTTAATAGCAACTAGTCAACAATATTAACAATTTAATAAATGTAACTTGGGAAGATAAAGAAGTATGCCTTTGACAATCACTATGCACGGTATATGATGTTACGAGCTCTAAATAAAAATCACCAATAAGTTGTACTATTAATCTCAAAATAAATATGTAATTAGAAAAGTTTGTGATGATGACTAGTATGACGTACGCTATAAACATGAAAAAAAATTGGCACAATGTTACAAAATCTTTGGATATAAGAGTAAAAACTCAATCAAAAAATCTTATCATTCAAGTGAATGGGATCATACCAATAAAATCTATAAGTAGATTTGTCAATATCATTAAAGCAAAACACTAAAAAAAAAAAAGGAGAGAGAATAATTTATTAAACTCATGCTTCGAAGGATCTTACTGCCAACATGATCTTTATGTTTATATATATAGAACGAAAATGAAGCGGGTGAGAATCAGAACAACCAGCAAACACCCACACATATTAAAAGAAAGTAGAGAATGCCTTGGTGAGAAATTTTACCCATTGGCTTCGTATCCTTTCAAGTTGCTGACTTCAAGGAGTGCTTGCTTCCATTTCTCCAAAATCACTGGGTCGAAAGAAGACCTCTGAAGCAAACGCTTTGCACGCTTATCAAATGCCTTTCCAAAACTCCCGATTTGATGTCCCACATCAGCTGGTTTCACTTTGTAGAATATAGGTAGCACCATCTGCCCGTTATTATTCTTGCGCTCCATTATTTGAACCAGTTCATCCAAGCACCAACTGCTTGTACCGTAATCCACAGAGAAAATGGGGATCAGGACCTTACTATTCGTGATGGCTGTCATGAGCTCTGGTCTGATGTCCTCGCCTTGGCAAAGCTCATCATCATCTCTGAAAGTGTGAATTCCGGCTCCGAGGAGCCCATGGTAGAGGTGATCGGTGAAGCCATGTCGAGTATCTGGGCCTCTGAAACTCAAGAACACCTCGTAGCAGTTTCCAGTCGATGCACTATTGTTAATTTCTGTTGGAGACGAACCAGATCCAACGAAATTAGTTTCTGTCAGCACAGTCATCGAACCGGATGCACCAGTATCAACATCCTCTGCATTTCCACTCGCATTAGTTTTCCTCTTCTTAATGAGACGATGCATTTCGGCCTCTGACTCTGCCATTGAGTTCAGCTTTCAAGCACCTAACGGAGAAAAAAACCAGAATGCCCCTCAGAAAACAGGAAATGCCTTCTTGCCTCTTCTATTGTGGTATGTTAAAATTTCAATACACATGAAGCGGTGGATTTGTTGGGAAGATGAAAAGTGTAGAGAGAATTATGATGAGGCTGTGACAGGGATTTGCAGGAGAAGATGAAAGATGGGGGGGAGAGAGAGAGAGATTCGTCCTGTCCAATATTTTCCAAACGAGTGCTCGGAATATATAAAAACATCAAAGCGTCGGGACAGTGAAGAGTCCCCTGCTTAGTCCATTGCTTGCAGCGTCGAACCGTCCTTTTCTTTTTGTTCATTTGTTTTCCGTAAGAGAAGGTACTTTTGTTAATTATATTTCATCTCTTGATTCCACTTAGAAATTTTTTTGGTCGTAATCTTATATGGAATTTACCCTTCTTACTTTAAGCCTTTTAAATATTATACCATCAAACCGATAAACTTCATTTTAATACGAAAATGTCGTATTACAACAATCACTTACTCTAAAAATATCATGTTATTTACGTGTGTCGATGATCATAAATATTATCAAATTACTATATATATTTATTTATTTTGTACCCGAGCACAGTGAGAATAATGTCTTTTTGGTTTTCGTTCTACCTTAATTTTCTCTTCTTCTTTTTTCTGTCGAAGCTTTAATTTCTCCTTCAAATCTCATAAATAAATCCAAATGCCTTCTTGCTTTTGCTTTTCTTTATCATACATATATATTTTTTTATTGGTTTGATTTATCTATTCCAACCAGTTGGCACGCACCAATAAAATTCAAGCGTTGCCTTTGTGTGATGGAAGTTTCAATGCAGTGGAGAATCCAAGGCAATCCTACCTGGGAAGAAGATAACATATGAGCAAGTTTCGGTGCACGGGAATGAAAAAAATAAAACCAAAAATAATATAGAATTGCTATTATGATACCGTAAATTAGAATGGTCAATTCCAAGTCTAATCCTATCCACGAATGAGAACTGAACTAATTTTACTATTTTTTGGAACCAGGGCCGGAGCCTATCTGAACTAATAAAACGGGTCACTAAAAACAAAACCTCACGGCTAGCCTTAGATCTGGGAAGAAGAGAGAATGGATGAGGCCTACTACCTAAATCTTATTTCTTTATGTGAAAATATAATACTTTTGGCATGAATGCAGGCCCCGCAATCAGAACCTTTTTTCCTTTGTCCTAGAACATTAACGAACTATGAAAAACACGTGTAGGTATTTTTATGGCATTGGATAACAGTTTTACATCATCTCATTCATTTAGATCATAATATTAGGTAACAATATAGTGAATTTTATGAGAGAGCACAAGAAATTCTCAAGTTTTCAGCATTAACCATAGAAACTTAAATAATTCTAACTCCACAAAGTTCATAGAGCTATGTCCTTACCTACATAGTATCAAAAGTAGTCTCATATTTCGGATTATTATCATTTTATCAATAAATTTGAATTTGCTTTCTTTAATATTATGAAATGGTCAAGCTCTTGCATGTTATAAGATGATTTCATTACTGTGTTTGGACAAAATGATAATCTAGAAGGGTACAAGCTCCTATGTACACGCTTATATGGTGATTATATGCACAAACGTTCTAAGAACGTAAACTTTTGATCATCATATTCTTGTGATTAAATGCTTTCCACCCTTGCAGAAATTAAATACATTTCCCTAGATAATCTAAATCAATCACATATTTGTGCGCCCTTTTTTGCTAGTGAATTGGATTAGTGAACTAACCTACGCGGACTGATTCCCAATTTTCTGATCAAACATGATTTCGTTTTGGATATAATTTTCCATGTCATTTTTTTAACGTGGATTTTTTAATGCTACGTCAAACAAGTAACAATATTTTTTAACGTGGATTTTTTAATGCCATGATCATACCTGCTTTGAGTCAAAAAAATGCTACTTTATCTCCTGGTTTTTCGACTCCAAAATCCGAGCTTCAGGCGCGCTTCTGAAACACAACCACCCTACAAAAAGAAGCAAAACACCCAAAAAAAAAAAAAAAACCCAACTTTTATTCATCACATAATAAATCTCAAAGCAAATTTAAAACAATCAAAACATGAAGAGCTTATCATGAAATTGCTAGAACCCAGAGAACTGTGAACAAAAAAATACGTTGCTTCTAAATCTTTCAATTCAAAGAACCTCGTACAAGAGAATAGAAAGGCATGAAAATTCAAGAATGGATGCTGGAAAACGTATATTCGAGAAAAAGCCCACCCAAAACTCTGCTGGGGACAGACAGGTATAAATGCATAGATAAGGTAAGGGGAGCATTTCGAGCGAGTTCGAGCATGTTCGAGGATTTGACGGCTCTATTTGAGAACCCACCGCTTTGCGACACTGGTAATCTTTCTCAAGCAACCGCTTCTACCACAGTTGTGAAACACACGAACCATCGACCCCAAAATCTCATTTTTCCTTTTACCCACTACTTCGATCCCGCAAAGGGGGAGAAACCCACGAGGAAAGAAGAATTGCAGGGAACCCCAGATTGCAGATTTGTTGTTAAGAAGAACGGGAAACGAGAGCACGAGCGGTCCGTACGTCGATGGCGAAAGTGAGAGCACCTCCAAAAACGACACGAGACGAGCTACAACAGGAAGAAATCGAACGAACAGCAAAACGCAAACGATCTACGACTAACCCTCTCGCTCAATCGAGCGACAAATCAAACCCTGATAAAAAAAAAAAAAAAAAAAAAAAAAAGGCAAAGGGGAGCAATAAAAAACAAAGCGAGAATCGCCAAAGAGAGAGAGCAAGAATTGCCAAGGAGAGAGACGCCTACCGTTCTCAAAGACTAGTTGCGGCAACAAAGGAGGAGGAAAGGTGTCGCGACTCTGTCTTCTCCGGCGAACTATGCGAAGAGGAGGAGGAGGAGAAACAAACTTCACAAGAGAGAGAAAAGAGAGACGAAAAGACGCCTGCCAAGAAGTTTTAAAAAGGATGAGAATTAAGAAACAAGCTCCGATAAAATTTCGATACCCATATAACGGTGGATTTGTTGGAAGATGAGAAGTGGAAAGAGACTTTCGACGAGCCTTCGTTGAACTTAGTCCCATTGCATGCACCGTTGAACTTTCCTTTTCCTTTCCTTTTCCTTTCCTTTTATTAAGTTATTTTCCACTGGAAATGGTATTTTTATTAAATATATTTAAGCTCTTGATCCCACTTATAAATTTAATCCCTCTCACTTTACGCCTGTTAAATATTATACTGTTAAATTGATAAACTTCATTTCAATATTTATAAGTTTAATGAGATAACAAGTGTCAAGGATCACAAAAAATTATCAACGTGTTATATATATTTATTTCGTACCCATCACAATGAGAAGAATTTCTTTTTTACTCTGATTGTGCCTTAAATTCTCCTTCAAATCTCATAAATTAATCAAAATGCCTTTTTGCTTTTGTTCCCACCTTATTTTATATATATATATATATATATATATATATATATATCTTTATTGATTTGATTTATCTAATCCAATCAATTGGCATATATCGATAATTCAAATTTGCCGAGCGGGATATAAAAACGTAATTTGTTGACCGGGACCCGACCATGCATTTATAGCCATTGCCTTAATGTTGGGGAAGTTTCAAAGGAGAGGAGAATCCAAGGCGATCCTTCCCCGGAAGAAAATAACATGTGAGCAAGTTTCGATGCAAAAGCAATGAAAAAAATAAAACCAAAAATAAAAGACGACTGCTTTATTTTGTATCCATAGAAAGTGGTCATAATTGATGAATTGCTGCCCCATTGCACTTTCCTTTGCTTTTTCTAATTTGTTTTCCATTAGAAAAGTTACTTTTGTTAAATATTTTTAAACTCTTGATCCCAATTACAAATTTAACTTGAATCAATTAGGTATTACCATATCAAATTGATGAATTTCATTTCACTATTGAGACGTTACATTATCAACAATCACTTAAAATCTATTACACACACACACACACACACACACACACACACACATATATATATAAAGACTTCAGATGATTATAAACCCAAAGAAAGTAGAGAGGAAAACTCTAGTGGCTTGATATTCTGAATAATTTTAGGACTCCTTGCATTTTTCCCTTTATTGTTTCTTGGACAAACAAAAGGGCGGCCAACAGCATTGAATTAGACCCAACGAAGAACCGACCGAAATGACTTTCAATGACACACAATTTTTTACACGCATTTGCCTTAATTTTGCTAGTAATTTGTGACAAAGATTAATGTGGTGTGCACTATAAACATTATATAAAAATGGCACAATGTAACAAAATCTTTGGATATAAGCGTAAATATTCATTCATAAAATCTTATTATTTAGGCAAATGGAATCATAACAATAAAATCTATAATTAGATTGGTCGATATCATTAAAGCAAAAACTAAAAAAGAAAAAAGAAAAAAGAGAGAATAACTTATAGAACTCTTGCATCGCAGGATCTTACTGCCAACAAGATATTATTGTTTATAACGAAAATGAAGTGGGTGAGAATCAGAACAACCAGTAAACACCCACATATTAAAAGAGAATTTTTACCCATTGGCTTCGTATCCTTTCAAGTTGCTGACTTCAAGGGGTGCTTGCTTCCATTTCTCCAAAATCGCTGGGTCGAAAGAAGGCCTCTTAAGCAAACGCCTCTTGCGCTCATGAAATTTTTCCCCAAAATTCCCTTTTTGATATCGCACGTCATCTGGTTTCACTTTATAGAATATAGGCAACACTATCTGCCCATTATTATTCTTGCACTCCATTATTTGAACCAGTTCATCCAGGCACCAACTGCTTGTACCATAATTCACAGAGAAAATGGGGATCAGGATCTTACTGTTCATGATGGCTGCCATAAGCTCTGGTCTAATGTTCTCGCCTTGGTGAAGCTTGTCATCATCTTTGAAAGTGTGAATTCCGACTCTGAGGAGCCCATCATAGAGGTGATCGGTGAAGCCATCTCGAATATCTGAACCTCTAAAGTTTAAGAACACCTCATAACAGTTATTAGTCGATGCAGTCATCGAACCAGATGTGCCAATATCAACATCTTCTGCATTTCTGCGCGCACTAATTTTCTTCTTATTGAGAAAATTGAATGCGAGCACGGAGAGAAGGATCGGTGCCACGAGCACAGCAAGAGAATGCCCAAAAATTGGACGATGCATTTCGGCTTTGCTTCGTCTCTGCCCTTGATTTTCGCCTTCAAGTATGACGAACCAGAATGCCTCTCAGGAAACAGGAAATGCCTTCTTGTTGCCAAAACTCTTGTGGTTTGATTTATACAAATGGAACTAGTTGGCAACCAAAATTGCACTAATAAGTCAATCTTGTCAACCACGTGCTTAGAGTAGTTGCTTTTTTAGAACCCCCAAAAAAAATTACCAAAAAAAAGAAAAAAAGAGCTGTTACCTTTTTTTATTTTTGGTCAGAAGCTGTTACCTTTGTGTTGTTGAAATCTCAGTGTACAAGAGAATCCAAAGATGATAGTAGACATAAAGGACTGGATTTGTTGGGAAGATGAAAAGTGGAGGGAGAGACATGGGACGAGTCTGCGTTGAACTTGGTCCACTGCTTGCACCGTTGAACTTTCCTTTCTTTTGTTAATTTATTTTCCACCAAAAGAAGATATTTTTTGTTAAATATGTTTAAGCTCTTGATTCCACCGCGAGTTTTGCCCCCATACACTTTGAGTTGTTAAATATTGTACAGTCAAACCGATAATCTTCATTTCAATATTGAAATTTTATATTATTAATGAACACTTATTCTAAAAAATATGTTATTGACGCATATCGAGGACCATTAAAAAATATTAACAAGCTATATATATATATATATATATATATATATATTCATTTTGTACTTGAGCATAGTGAGAAGAATTTTCTTTTTGCTTTGGTTTGCCTTAATTTTCCTTCAAATTCCATAAATAAATCAAAATATCTTTTTGCTTTTGCTTTTACTTTATTATATATATATATATATATATATATTTGATATATCTAATTCAATCAGTTTTTTTTTAGCCGAATAACCCAACTAGTCAGCACACACCGATCATTCAAACTTGCAGAGCTAGATATAAATTAATAATTCATTTGACTGGGACCACTAATCATGCATTTATAGATGGGGCCGGGGAAGCTTCAATGCCTAGGAAGAAGAAAACAAAGTGAGCAAGTTTCGATGCAGAAGCAATGAAAAAAAAAATAAAACTAAAAATAAAATCCGTAGACAAGTAGTCATAATTGATAAATACATGCAAGGCCTCGCATAGCGGTTGCACCGTTGAACTTTCCTTTTCTATTTTCAATTTATTTTCCGTCAGAAAAGGTGTATTTTTTAATATATTTAAGTTCTGAATCCCACTTAGGAATTTACTCCTCTCACTTGGAACTCACTAAATATTTTGGCATCAAACCGATTGACTTCATTTCACTACTGAAATGATCCATTATTAATGACTACTTATCCTAAAACCTGCTATATATATAAAGCTAAACTCTAAGTTAAACCATTGAATTTAGGGAAAAAATCATGAAAAACCCCAAACTTTACCCAAATGATAGATTTACCTCAAACTTTTTTTTATGACGTGAAAAACTCTGAACTTTGCCAACCATGACACGTTTACTTTTTTTTTTTTGTGATACAAGAAACCCTGAATTTCTATCGTATGACACATTTACCCCAAAATTATAGGGCATTTTAGTCTTTTTACTTTTTTCTTTTCTTTTTTCTTCTTCTTCCCTCCGCCATCTGGCTAGCGGAGGGAAGCCAGCATCCGGCGAGAGTTGCCCTTGCCAGCGTCGGGCAAGGGTTGCCCTCGCTTGGGCTGGCTAGGACCACCCTCGCCTGACGCAGGGGAGGGCGGTCAGGCGAGGGCGACCCTTGCCAAACGTAGGCCAAGGCGGCCCTCGCCGGCGACGGGAGAGGACGAGCCTCTCCAGTGTCGGGCGAGGGCAACCCTTGCTCGACACCGGCGAGGGCCTAGCGAGGGTGCGAGGGAGGCCCTCGCCCTACCCAACCGAGGGCCGCCCTTGCCGGTGTCGGGTGAGGGCGCGAGGGAGGCCCTCACCCAACCCAGCCGAGGGCCGCTCTCACCGACGTCAGGCAAGGGAGGCCCTAGCCAGCCCAGGCAAGGGCAGCCCTCACTGGACGGCAGCGGAGGGAAGAAGAAGGAAAAAAGAAAAAGAAAAAGGAAAAACAGAAAAAATAAGACAAAAATGCCATTGATTGGGTAAATGTGTCACAGTTTGAAAAGTTTGGGGTTTTTTACATCACAAAAAAAAAAGTTTAGGGTAAATATGTCACTTTAAGCAAAGTTTGGAGTTTTTGGTTGTCTTTTTCCTTGAATTTATTCCTTTGATCACAATTTTGAAATCTTTTGGAGAGTATCAGCTATCTTGAGCAGAGACCAATGAAAGATCAGATTTGTTTTCCAATAACTTTAGTTTTGATTATACTCCATAAGGCTTTCTTTTACTAATCAAAAGTCCAAAAGTCCCGCTGCGTGTTTTTGAAGCATTCTGCCACTTTAATTGATATTGTGGTTCGTTCGTAGCTCAAAAGTTCTGGAAAGAAGAGAAAATAGATGGGGCCTACCATCTACATCTTATTTCTTTTAGAGAAAAATAATACTTTTGGCACGAATGCAGCCCGCACTGGAACTTTTTTCCACTTCGTCCTAAAACATCGAGGAACTAGAAAAAACGCTCATAGGTATTTTAATTGCATTGGATAACAGTTTTACCTCATCTCATTCATTGAGATCATAATATCAGGTAAGGGTATGGTGAATATTTTGAGAGAGCGCAAGAGATTCTCAAGTTTTCAGTTTTATATTTGTATAAATAGATATTATTTAGAACTTAAAAAAAGTTTTTTCAATCATGGAAACTTAAATAATTCTAATTCCGTAAAGTGTATAAAGCTATTTCCTTACCTACATAGTACTAATAATTGCCTCATCTTTCGGATTACTATGATTTTAAAAATAAAGTACTTAATTTCAAATATGTGAGTTTACATATATATCAAAATCAATAATTTTAAATTTAGTTTGTTTTAATATTATGGGAACGATCATGCCCATACCTGTTGTAAGATGAATTTATTACTGTGTTTGGACAGCATGTGGTGCCTACATGCACAAACCTTCTAAGGAAGTGAAGTTGTGATCCTCATTGAGAATGTTCGGATTTAATCCTTATAATTTATTTTAGTGACAAAACAAGTCAAAAACATATTCACTAGATTGATTAAATGTTTTTGACCCTTTAACAAATTAAATTCATTTCCTCAGATAGTCCAAACCAGGCACATGTTTGTGTGCCTTTTTTTTCCAGTGAATTGAATAAGTGAACTAATCTAGGTGGACTGATTTCTAATTTTCTGATCACACACAATATCGTTTTGGATATAATTTTCCTTGTCACTTGACTGATGTGGATTTTTTCACTGACATAGAAATGCCACAACAAATAACTAAAAAAAATTTGAATGTAGGATTAACAAGGCAAATTTGTGACTGGTCAGTGATATTTTTAGATAAAAAAAAATATTCGAGTAGATTTGGGATTGAATATAAAGTTTGAGATTTGTTTTTTAGACAAAAAAATTGAGGGTAAATTTAGGATTGGATCCAAAGTTGATAATTTGTTTTAGATAAAAAAAAAGTTTGGGTAAAATTAAAACCGGATTTAAAATTTGAAGGTTTTTAGGACATTAGGCCTATATAAAAGAGGGAAGAGACCACCGACCGTTGCAATGTAGAGGGTAGATCCTTTGCTCTCCCCGGTGGAGGCCAAGGTTCGAAGCCCCTGCGAAGTAGGGAGGTTGAAGCGCTGTGTGGTGATTTACGCGTGTCGCCGGAGTGGTGGTTTCCTTGCTATCGACACATGGGGGTTTACATGGCGGCTGCCAGCCAAAGTGGTTCCTCCAGCACAAAAAAAAAAAAAAAATTGAAGACTTTCACTTGTTTTAATCATCCAGCGGCTATAATTTTCTTTCTGTCCCTTTGCCCGGTGACTGGGTCCCCCCTATCCTTGCTTAGCGTGAGGCCACCACTCTTCTCTACCAAGTTTTTGTCCATTTTTTATTTCTAATAAGTGGCTGAGCCCATCACACTCCTCTCTACTTAATTGTCATGTCATCAAATAACTTTTTTTGAACGTCAACTTATTGATTTCATTTAGTCAAATTTATTAATTTCACGATTTCTTAATCAACCTAAGGCCAAATTACTAAATCGAAATTTACAATATTTTCCGACAAATGTTTTTTCTTGGTTTAGTTTCGCTGTTGCTCTAATATTTTGCCGTTCTTCTGGACTTGGTCAAAAAGTGGGCTTTACAAAAAAGAAAAAGAAAAACGAAGAGATAGAAAGGTAACAGAGAGAGCCCGCACCAGGAGAGAAACGAAAAGAAAGTGGGAAAAGAAAGTGGGCTCCCTCACGCGCGTGCGCGGACAACTCTCTCTCTCTCTCTTTTCATTTTTTTTCATTTCACCTCCTCCACGAGAATCTGCCTCCTCTGTCCTCCTTTTTCTTCCTTTACTTTTGCCGACGACTTGTCGGTTTTTCTTTATTTTAAAGGCTTCTCTCTTTTGCCGACCATAACCCGCTCTCTGTATTTCTCTCTTTCTTTGTACTTTTGGTAAAAGTATTTCTCTTTCTTGGCTGTGAAGAAAAATCCCCACCCTACTTGGCCGAGAATCCTCTGCTTTTTTTCTTGCCCAGATTTTCTTATCTTCTTTCGCCGTGAATTCCCTCCCCGAATGCCTAGATTGCTTCCTTTCAAGATGAAAACTGCCCGCCCTTGATCTCATCCTCGAGGTTCTTACCATTGTTCAGGACGGATTTGAAATTAAATAAAAAGTTTGAAATTTTTTAAGACGAAAAAATTAGGGGGTGATTTAGCATTAATTTAAAATTAAGGGTTTTCTAAGATAAAAAAAGAAGTTCGGGATAAAATTAAGTCTTAACCCTAACATTTCAGAGTTTTTTAAGAGATACAAAGGAAAAAGGGAGAGCATGCACTAGGAGAGAAACGAAAAGAAAGGGAAAAGAAGAAAAAAGGAAATGAAAAGAGAGAGTGGGTTTAGCCTGTAGATCTCCCCTAGATTTATTTCCATTCGCAGTGCCCAGCAGGGGTGTGCAACGGAAACCGCCCGAACTGGGACCGGACTGGACCGAATCGAACCGGTCGGTTTTGGGTAGTTCCCACGGTCAGCGGTCTGGTTCCCGATTCCTAATCTTGGAACCGGCGGCCGGTTGGTCGTTCCGAGGTGGGAACTGGACCAACCGGACCGGACCAAATTTTTTTATATATAATTTATATATATATATATATATAATATAAACACGTATAATATATGAATATTAAGCATGAAACACGTAAATTGTGATTGATATTCACAAGTAAAGTTTGAATATTTTGCACGTGAAAACATGTGTGAGTAGTTTTATTAGATTACTCGGAAACCGAATTGGATTGATTGGTCCGGAGCATGATCGTTTTTTAGTGAATGGTCGTTCTTTAGTGAAAAAAGAAAATGCCGATTATGTTGGACCGGACCAGACCGGATTGGACCGGAACCGATGGTCCGGTCCGGTTCTCGGTCCTAGGACCAAACGGTTCGATCCACAGTTCCCAATTTTGGGAACCGATTCTCCCTGTCCGGTTTCCGGTTTCACCTTGGAACCGAACCGAACTGGGAACTGATCACCCCTAGTGCCCAATAAGGGTTAAAGCCCTTTGTTCATATAATGGGGATGGATTTTGGAATTATAATACAAATTCAAAAATTATATGAAATTTATATTGCAAAATTCAATTTTGAAGTTGTTAAGCTGTGAGAGTAAGGGCGTTGTGAAGCTGTGACATTAAACGGGAGTTGATTTGAAGTAACATTTTGATAGACAAGGTTTGATAAAATTTCGACACCCATATAAAGGTAGATTTGTTGGGAAGATGAAAAATGGAGAGAGACTTGGGACGGGTCTTCATTGAACTTAGTCCACTGCTTGCACGTTGAACTCTCCTTTTCCTTTTGTTTAGTTATTTTGCATTGGAAATGCTATTTTTATTGAATATTTTTAAGCTCTTGATCCCCTCTTAGAAAATTAATCTCTCTCACTTTAAGCCTGTTAAATATTATAGTGTTAAACGATAAACTTCATTTCAATACTTATAAGTTTGACAAGTTAACACGTGTCGAGGATCATAAAAAAATTATCAACATACACTAAATATATATATATATATATATATATATATATATATATACTTGAGCACAATGAGAAGAATTTCTTTTTTGCTCTAGTTCTGCCTTAATTTCTCCTTCAAATCTCGTAAATTAATCAAAATACCTTTTTATTTTTACTCTTACTTTATTATTTATATATATATGTTTCTTTATTAATCTGATTTATCTAATTCAATCAGGTGGCAAGCATCAATAATTCAAATTGCCAAGCTAGATATAAATGAGTAATTTGTTGACCGGGACCACCTACCATGCATTTATAGTCATTGCCTTCACGTGGGGGAGTTTCAATGGACAGGAGAATCCAAGGCAATCCTACACAGGAAGAAAATATCACGTGAGCAAGTTTCGATGCAAAAACAAAGAAAAATAAAATAAAATCGACAATGAAGACAACTGCTTTATTGGTATATGTGGAAAGTGGTCATAATTGCTGAATACATACAAAGTGTCGGGACAATTGTTGCACCATTGAACTTTCCTTTTCTTTTCTTTTTTTTAATTGATTTTCCATCATAAAAACTACTTTTGTTGGATATATTTACACTCTTGATTCCAGTTAAAAATTTACCTTGAACCTGTTAAATATTACCATATTAAACTGATGAATTTCATTTCACTTCATTATCAACGATCACTTAAATCTATTTTATATATAAAGACTTTGGATGATTGTAAATCCAAAGAAAGTAAAGAGGAAAACTCCAATGACTTGATATCCTAACTCCTCCTTAGGGAAGCAGGTGAAGGTTGCACTTTCAGGACTTTCCTTGCATTTCTCCCTTTATCATTTCTTGGACAAAGCAAAGGACAGCCAATAGCATTGAATTAGACCCATTGGGATAACCACTGGGATTCGCCCCAGTAGTCACCCTTCCAACATGGAAGGGGGAGGTGAGGAGTTCAAATCCCCACATTCTCAGGGGGGATGGGGTGGGGACACGTAAGTTTTAGGAGTGGGTTTCGACTTCCACGCCCTGCAAGAGGTAAGGCAAACGTCTGAGAGTGAGTGTAGAATAGAAATAGAGTAGGACTGACCAAAAAAAAAAAAAAGAACAGATCAAAATGACTTTCAATGACACATAACTTTTTACACACATCTACCTTAATTTTGCTAGTAATTGTATACGATGGCAGATGTAGTGGGAAGAGTTTCTAAATATATAATAGGACATGGACAGTGACTTACAATCCATCTGGACAAGAAACGTGTAGATGCATGGACCGCTAATAAATTTTATTATTTCTTGGACTAACCAAAGAGCAGCCAATGTGCAATAGGAATGAGTACGAGGTAGATATTTCTATAACCATTATTACATATCTTTTAAGGTGGAGAACACTTTGAACACATCAGTGCTCCATCTATTTTGCCTTTCCTCTTGTCTAATTTCCTTTTCAGGTAGACTTTTCAACTCCACAACAACTCTTTCTAGTTCCTTTGCACATTTCTTTCTTCCTCGCTCCAAATCCTTTGATCTTTCCCTTGTTGTTACTGCTTCACTCACGTGCTTGTGACATGGATTTGCGGGAGAAAATGAAAAGTGGAGAGAGAGAGAGATTCGTCCAGTCTAATATTTTCCACATGGATGCTCATAATAGATGAAAACATACAAAGCGTTAGGACAATGAAGAGGGCACGCTTAGTCCCCTGCTTGCACCGTCCCACTTTCCTCTTTCTTTTATTAATTTATTTTCCATCAGAAAATGTGTTTTTCGTTAAATATATTTAAGCTCTTAATCATACTTAGGAACTTACCCCGCCTAATATATATTATACAATCAAACCAATAAACTTCATTTTAGTACTGAAATGTTGCATTATTAATAATAACTTATTCTAAAAAAATTATTTTATCAACGCATGTGAAGGATGATAAAAAATTATTAACATACATAAATGTGTGTGTGTACGGTAATACAATACGAAGAATTTATTTTTGACTCGGGCTCCGTCTTAATTTCTCATTCAAATCTCATAAATAAGTCAAAATGCTCTTTTGCTTTTACTTTCCTTTTACTTTATTATATATATTATTAGTTTTATATATCTAATCCAACTAGTTAATATGCGTTAATAATTCAAACTTACCAAAATAAATTAGTAATTCATTGACCGGGACTAGTAAACAGGCATTTATGGTCGTCGCCTTCAACTGGTGGAAGTTCAAATGCACAGAAAAAGTGAACTTTAAGGAAACGCAGCTGTTATAAGGGTAGAACTTTCGGTGAAATTGCGCTTTTTGCTCTCTATGTTTCCTCACGCGTGCCCCGACAATGTCTCTCTCTTCATTTTTTCTTCTCTCCTCTGTTCTTCTTTTCTTTTTGTTCTATTACAGACCACTATCAGTTTTTCTTTGTAAAAGCTTTTCTTGGCCGGGAAGAAAAGCTCGATCTTTTTCTTTTTCGAGCTCCCTTCGGCAATTATTGCATGCGGAAAAATTCCTCATCCACTCAGTCAAGACTCAAGACTCCTTTGCTTTTTCATGCCCAGATTTTCCTGTCTTGTTTGGCAGTGAATTCCGATCTCTAAATGCCGAGATTGCCCCCTTGTCAAGATAAAAATTGCTCTCTTGGCCTTGTCCTTCCTTAACTTGAGAATATCGCTCTTCTTTACCAAGTTTTTGTCCATTTCTTATTGCAAATGAGTGGCCAAGCCTACCACTCTCCTCTCTACTTAATTATGAAGTTACCAATCAATCATTTAATCAAATTTATTGATGTCACAATTTCTTAATCAACCTAAAGCCAAATTCATAAAAATTTTCCATTTTTTTTTGGTTTAGTTTAGCGGTTCCAATCTTCCTTCAATACCTATAATTTGTAATGCATGTTAATTGAAATATTTGTATTATTGAATGGAATTAATATATGCAGTGTTAGTTCAATATTTTAAATAATACCTTAACATAATGCATGCGGTTCCTCTTAAATAATGAGGGTAGCTATGTTAATGAATATAAATAGGTTTTACTTACCACACATAATACACCTAGGCATATTATTCTCATCTGACAATTTATTTTATATAGATCTATTTCTATTAAATAATGAGGAGTAACTATCTTTATAAATATGTTAAATAGGTTTTACTGATCACTCAAAATATATCCAAGCATATTAACGTTGTCATTCAACTTGATTGGTGCAAGATGTGAAGCAATATGTATGTTCAATAGAAGAAGTTGTATTTTGATATCCACTTGTGACAATGCAAACTAAAAGAATTATCAATGCTATTTATATACCAACAATCCAAACTAAACTGTCAATACTTGAAATCGTGAAGTGTTAAAAAAAAAAAAAAAGAGTGCTCGCGGCATGAGCTTATAGTATTGATTTACAATACTTTACAAGTGCTAAATTATCACATTAGTTTTCTTCTTATTGAGACAATTGAACGCAAGCACGGAGAGAAGGATTGATGCCATGAGCACAGCAAGAGAACGCGCAAATGTGGGACGATGCATTTCGGCTTTGCTCTGGCTCTGTCCTTGATTTTCCCCTCAAGTCCGACGGTAAGAAAAGCCAGAATGCGTCTCAAGAAATAGAAAATGCCTTCTTGTTGCCCATTTTCTTGTGGTTTGATTTATGCAATGGAACCAGTTGGCAATCAGAACTCGCACCAATAAGTCAAGCTTTGTCGACCACGTGCTTAGAGATGTTGCCTTCACGCGGCTGAAATCTCAGTGCACAAGAGAATCCAAAGATGGTACGCATAGAACGGTGCATTTATTGGGAAGAGGAAAAGTGGATGGAGACTTGGGATGAGACTTGACATGGATTTGCGAGAGAAAATGAAAAGTGGATGAGAGAGAGATAAAGAGATTCGTCCGTTTCAATAATTTCCAGACAAGTGCTCAATAGATGATGATAAAAACACGCAAAGCGTCAGGACAATGAAGAGGGCACGCTTAGTCAGTGAGCCGCTTGCTTCGTTGAACTTTCCTCTTTCTTTGTTGATTTATTTTCCATTGGAAAAAGTATTTTTTGTTAAATATATTTAAGCTCCTATTCTCACTTAGGAATTTAGCCCTCTTGCTTTAAGTCCGTTAAACATTGTACAATCAAATATAAATTTCATTTTAATACTAAAATATTGTATTAACGATAATTTATTCGAAAAAATTATGCTAGCAACGCGTGTATCAACCTGATGAGAAGAATTTCTTTTTTTTTTAGGTCCTATCTTAATTTCTTCTTCAAATCTCGTAAATAAATCAAAGTGCCTTTTTGCTTTTGCTTTTATTTTTACTTTATTATAGGAACCACTAAAAAGGCATTTATGTGGAAGTTTTAATGCACAGGAAGAGTGAACTTTAAGGAAACGTGGATGCTATAAAAGTAGATTAACAATCTTTCGGTGAAATTGCACCTTTTTACTCTGTCCTTTCTGCACGGGTGCCCTGACATTTCTGTCTCTCTCTCTCTTCATTTTTTTTTCTTTTCACCTCCTACGTTCTTTTTTTATTTCCTTTCTTTTGCAGACCAATTTCTCAGTTTTTTCTTTATGAAAGCTTTTCTCTCTGTATCTCATTTCCTTGACCGTGAAGAAAGCCTCCGTCCTTTTACGTTTTCGAGCTCTTTTGGCAATTATTGCACGCTGAAAACTCGCCCACCCCACTGGCCGAGAATCCTCAACTTTTTCTATGCCCAAATTTTCCAGTCCTCTTTCGCCGTGAATTCCGGTCCCTGAATGTCGAGATTGCCCCATTGTCAAGATGGAAATTATTCTCTTGATTACGTCCTCTCGTTATTCGAGATCCATTTGGAACTGGACATAAAATTGGGAAATTATTTTTAAACAAAAAATTGGTGTAGCATTGGGTTTAAAATTGAGGATTTTTTGAGAAAAAAGTTCAGGATAAAATTAAAACTGGATTTAAAATTTGCGCATATTTAGATAACTAGGACTGTAGAAAAAAAGGGGGAGCGAAAGTCGAGGGGCTTCTTGGGGTTTTAGAATCCATGGGCAGATTTGTAATTAGATAGCTTGTAATAATTTTCTTTCCTCCCTCTGTTGATGGCTGGGTCCCACCGGTTGTTGCCTTTTGTCCATTTCTTATTTCAAACGAGTCGCCGGGCCCACTACTCTTCTCCCTAGTTAATTGTGAAGTTACCGATTAATCGTTTAATTAAATTTATTGATTTCACGATTTTTCGATTAACCCAAAGACAAATCGACAAATGAAAATTTTCGAATTTTTTTCCGGCCAATGTTTTTGCATGGTTTCGATTAGCGATTTCAATCATCCTTAAACACCTATAAATTGTCGTATTAATATTTATATCGTTGAATGGAACTTAAACATTTAGCCTTAGTTCATTTTAGATTAAATATAATTTTATACAATACTTAGACATAACTGCATGCAGTTCCTCTTAAATAACAAGTGGTAGCTATGTTAATAAAAATGTTAAATAAGTTTTACTTGCCACCCAAAAGCATATTATTCTTATTTAACAATTATCTATTACTCTTAGATAACAAGACCTAGCTATCTTTTATAAATGTATTACATATGTTTTACTTGCCACTCAAAATATATCCAAGAATGTTTATATTGTTATTCAACTTGGTTGGTGCAAGATGTGAAGCAATTTGTATGTATAATAGTGAGTCCATACATTTAGATACCATCAAGAATTGAGTAAATGTTAAAAAATCCAATGCATTAATTGCTTCATTTTACAATAAAAAGAAGCATATTCTAATATCCGATCGTAACAATGTAAGCTTGTCGCGACCTCTTTTTTTCTCGGCGCCCGCAATCGGGTACGAGCGCCTAAGGAGGCTAATGGCTCGGCTGAATTTATTAAGCCCGGACTCTCCTAAGTCCACCAATTCACGACTTAATGGTCTGAGTTTTAACCTGTAAATCAATTTTTGAAATTGGAGTCGCCACTAATCGATTTGGGGTGGGTTGATTAGAAACCCAAGTGAAGTATCGGGAGAAATACTCACTCCTGCGCAACCAGAGAAATTAGGATCGGGGACTTGATACCTAATCTTGTTTAAACCCTGAGGTTTTTTGGATGTTCGAGGGATTTTCCATGTATTTTTGAGAGGAAAAACATTTTTTGAGTCATTTTCTAATTTTTTGGACACAAAAGGGATTTTTTGGGGTTTTTTTTGGTATTTTTTTGGGAAAAATACAGGTCTTTTTGGCTTTTTCATGATTTTTTTTTGGCTTTTTTGGATTTTTGGCACTTTTTGGAAAATATGAAATATTTTTGATTTTTCGAAAAATAAAATATTTATTATTCATTTATTTATTTATTAAAAATATTATTTTATATTAAAATAATATAAAAACTGACCCGGGTTGGATCCGCGTGTTGGGTCCGACCCGGGCTAGCGATCCGAACGAGGATGGGCCCGCGTTGCGGGCCCGACTTGGATTTTTTCGTCTTTTTTTTTTTTATTTACTGAAACGACGTCGTGGCCCGTCGTTTTGGGAGGGATCCAACCTGGCCCGACGACCCGGCCCGACAGCTCGCTCCTCGACTCGACTCCTCGTAAACCCTACCCGGATCCGACTCGAACACCCGACCCGACTCCCGCCGCCCACAGACCGCGAACCCTACCCGATTTTCCGGGTCCGGATCCGCTTCACGACCCGGAAAATCGTAAACCCTAGGGTTTGCGAATTCGTGGCGCCGAGGGGCTCCAGTGACGACGACGGCGAAGACGGCGGTGACGGCGAAGACGGCGGCGACGACGGAGATGACTGGACTATGCAGAGGGAGATGGCGACGGCGACGGGGACAACGCGATACCTGCTCAGTGACGACGCGACGAGGGCAAAGACGGCGACGGTGAGACCTACGCGAATTCCTTCCCCTCCTGTGTCTCTCTCTCTCTACTCTCCCTCCAGCGAGGCTCAGATCTGAGGCCGCGAACCCTCGGCCCCCCTGAAGTCTCTCAGTGGGGTGTCCAAGGGCTGCGACTCGATCTGGCTCCGTCTCTCTCTCTCCGGGATCTCTGTGCTCAGCCTCCACCCACTCGGATCTCTCCCCCTCGTCTCCGGCCGCGAGTTCTCGGATCTCGGCCTGCTCATCCTCGGCCCCCCTTCTGAAGTCTCTCAGTGGGAGGTTTCGAGGATCTGCAGCCTTCGATCCTTCTCGGTGTCTGTGTGTGTGTCTCCGACGACGGAAAAGGAGGCCTATTTATAGGCCGAGGGGCGGCCGGTCGATGGAGCTCAACCGGCGGCTGCCGTGGCCCTCGCCGGCCGAACCGGCGTCCCATCTGATGCCAGCTACCCCTTACTCCATGTCCCATCGCCGTCCGGTGCCAACTGCTCCATGTGCGTCGCTGTTCATTCTGTTTGCTCCGGCGTCGCGCCCTCCGGCGCGTGTGCTGCAACGGTGTGAGGAAGAAGAAGACTTGGCTGGGCCGGGCTGAGGCGGAAATGGGCCGAGGAGGTCCAGAGGAGGGGCTTTTTTTTGTTTTTTCCATTTTTCTTGTTTTTTTTTTGTTTTTTCGTTCATTATTATTTTTTATCCGAAAAAGATAAAATAAAGTAAAATAAAAATTAAAAAGTAAAACCTAATTAACTAAAAGGAAATTTTAGGTGTCAACAGCTGCCCCTCTTTGGAGGTGAGCTCGCAGAGGTTGCATTCAAAGACAAACTGATGCCTAAATTTTATCCATATATGCGTAGTAGATTATATTTTATTTGAGACTTATTATCCTATGTAAAAAGAGCAATATAACACTACATATATTAAGACAGATAAGAAGATACCTGTAGTTACTTACCGGGAGTGAGTGAGATAGGGTGTGAACCCCGAGTTTGACAAGTATCAAGGCGTCATCTTACCTGGTGATATGAAGAGGTTGTTTTTCCAGGGCTCGAACCATTCTTTGGTCGCCTGTTAAAACAATCAATGATTTTTCTAGGACTCGAACCTTTCTTCGGTCGCCTTGACGGGAAATTGCTCTTCCAGGACCCGAACCTTTCTTCGGTCGCCTATTGGAGCAATCGGTGGTTTGTCTCGGACCCGAACCATTCTTCGGTCGCCGTGACGGGAGATTGCTTCTCCAGGACTCGAACCATTCTTTGGTCGCTTGTTAAAACAATCAATGATTTGTCTAGGACTCGAACCTTTCTTCGGTTGCCTTGACGGGAAATTGCTCCTTCAGGATCCGAACCATTCTTCGGTCGCCTGTTGGAGCAATAAGTTGGTTTGTTTGGGACCCGAACCTTTCTTCGGTCGCCTTGACGGGGAATTGCTTTTCCAGGACTCGAACCTTTCTTTGGTCGCCTGTTAGAGCAATAAGTTGGTTTGTCTAGGACCCGAACCTTTCTTCGGTCGCCTTGACGGGGAATCGCTTTTCCAGGACTCGAACCTTTCTTCGGTCGCCTTGACGAGGAATTGCTTTTCCAGGACCCGAACCTTTCTTCGGTCGCCTGTTAGAGCAATAAGTTGTTTGTCTAGGACCCAAACCTTTCTTCGGTCGCCTTGACGGGAGATGCATCGACCTTTCTCAGGGCGTCTGCTTATTGAGAGATAGTACTTGGATGATCACAAGTATAAACTCTTGGGGGATACCTGGATGATCACAAGTATCGAAGGGGTACCTGGATGATCACAGGTATAAACTCTTGGGAGATACCTGGATGATCACAAGTATCGAAGGGGTACCTGGATGATCACAGGTACAAACTCTTGGGGGATACCTGGATGATCACAAGTATCGAAGGGGTACCTGGATGATCACAGGTACAAACTCTTGGGGGATACCTGGATATTTGTGAAGGTGTCCCACCTCTTGGTAGTTGGGAAATATCGAGGGCATACCTTGGATATTCATGAAGGTCTCTCACCTCTTGGTAATTGGGAATATCGAGGACGTGCCTCGCATATTCATAAAGGTCTCTCACCTCCTGGTAAATGGGAATATCGAGGACGTGCCCTGAATATTCGTGAAGGTCTCTCACCTCCTGGTAATTGGGAATATCGAGGATGTACCTTGGATATTCATGAAGGTCTCTCACCTCCTGGTAATTGGGAATATCGAGGATGTACCTTGGATATTCATGAAGGTCTCTCATCTTCTGGTAGTTGGGAATATCGAGGACGTACCTGGGATATTCGTGAAGGTCTCTCACCTCCTGGTAGTTGGGAATATCGAGGATGTACCTTGGATATTCATGAAGGTCTCTCACCTCCTGGTAGTTGGAAATATCGAGGACGTACCTGGGATATTTGTGAAGGTCTCTCACCTCCTGCTAGTTCGGAATATCGAGGACGTACCTAGGATATTCGTGAAGGTCTCTCACCTCTCGGTAGTTGGAATATCAAGGACGTGCCTCATATATTCGTGAAGGTCTCTCACCTCCTGGTAATTGGGAATATTGAGGACGTGCCTCGCATATTCATGAAAGTCTCTCACCTCCTGGTAAAGGGAAATATTGAGGACGTACCTGGGATATTCGTGAAGGTCTCTCACCTCCTGGTAATTGGGAATATCAAGGGTGTGCCTCGCATATTCATGAAGGTCTCTCACCTCCTGGTAATTGGGAATATCGAGGGCGTACCTGAGATATTCGTGAAGGTCTCTCACCTCCCGGTAATTGGGAATATCGAGGGCGTGCCTCGCATATTCATGAAGGTCTCTCACCTCCTGGTAAATGGGAATATCGAGGGCGTACCTGGGATATTCGTGAAGGTCTCTCACCTCCTGGTAATTAGGAATATCGAGGGCGTACCTGAGATATTCGTGAAGGTCTCTCACCTCCTGGTATGGGGAATATCGAGGACGTGCCCCGAATATTCGTGAAGGTCTCTCACCTCCTGGTAAAGGGAATTTGAATGTAACACGAGGCTTACCTGGATTGCCGCAGGCACTTAAAAGGGGTGGAACACCTGGATAGCCACAGGTGTACAAAGTACTGGGATACTTGGATGAACACAAGTATTTAATGGTACAACCTGGGACCACTCAGTTGGTCCAAGTGTAAGAAAGCATACCTGGGTAGGCGCAGGCACACAAAGCAGTGGAATGCTTGAACAGCTACTATTATTTGGGGACAACTCGAGCAAGCTGAGTGTCATGAAAAGGAAGTACCTAGACAACGGTGGGTACTTGATGATATGGGGATACCTAAACAACAGTAGGTATTCCAAGAGATACTTGGTCAGTCACAAGTATCAATACTCTGGGGACAACTCGAATAGGTTGAGTGTCAAGAAGAGAGTACCTAGACAGTGGTAGGTATTCAACGATAAAGGGATACTTGGTTAGTCGCAAGTATCAATACTCTGAGGACAATTCGGACAGGTCGAGTGTCGTTAAGAGGGAGTACCCAGCAAGTGGTGAGTACTCAAAGACAATGGGATACTCAGACAATTGCAAGCACCCAAACTCAAGGGACGACTCGAATAGGTCGAGTGTCAAGAAGAGAGTACCTGGACAGTGATAGGTACTTTAAGACAAATAGGGACAGGGATATGCTTACCTGGCAATATCTCTGATCTCTGAGAGTATGTTTGCTATTTGCACAATATGCACACATGATTGTATATGCAGTAAATTCATGAGTTTAAATGGGATTCAAGCATGACAATTTTGTCAGTTTTGGCATCATCCGAATTCCACTGGGGAAAATTTGAAAGACAACCTTCATTCCAAATGTAGATGTCTTGAGCATGCTAGATGAGGGACTTTCAGTCTGAAAGGACTTTCCGCTCACTCTCATGGAAAAGGCTATCCTGACCATTGATGTAGGATTCATAAGGACCACACTATCTCACTGTCATCATGTCAGCAGGGGTCTGAGTATTCTCGCAAACGGTACGACTTTACCAATGTGAGAGGTCTTTGTTGAAACTGTGATGAAGTCTTGGTCAGTGGCTCATCGAAGGGGACCATCAAGGTTGAAGCTGATGGATGAAAATGTTGCACGATCATCTCCAGGTTTGCAAGTCAAGAGTCCTGCGAAAATAGATAGAATAGTCTTGCTCGTACCTCTTCGAGCGATGCTTATAGACATATGAAATCCTACGTTAATTGAAGTGCCCCTAGTCTGAAGAGACTTTTACAATGGGATGTAATGTAGGCTTGATTCATGTGTAAAAGGGTGAGAGCTGGTGATCACTTTGGCATTTGTCACCAGTCTTTCTTCTCACTGTCAAATGGAGGTTCTATGGACCACAACAACAACATTTTCTTGGTTGCATTTTTGACTGGGGGGCATTGGCCTTGCTTTTACCAGGCACACTGCTTTTCATGCCCCTATTTTTATTCCAGTTCTTCATTTATGGGCATTGGCCTTGTTTTTACCAGGCACACTACTTTTTTATGCCCATGTTTTTTCATTCTTGTTGCTTGAGAGCTGATCTTGACAAGTTCAAGCAAACACCTTTGTTAGACTATTGAGTCTTCATCTTTTGCCGGCGTTTTTGATTATGCTGCTCAAACGGCAGTAGCTTCTGCTTTGCCTCCATGTGAGGGTGAAATTACAGACTCAATTAGGTTGTACAATGGACACAAGTGCGTAAAGAAAGGACTACTTTTCATGACTCTAGGGCACTTAAATTAACGTGAGTGTTCATATGTACTAAAGACACTCAAAGATTGATGCAAGTGCAAGCAAGAGAATTTCTATCCCTTTTCTCACCTCGTGATGCTGACTTGCCTTCAACTTGCCCCAGTGTGGGGTGGTTCTTGACGAGGATATGAGAGAAGCTTCACCAGTAGGAGCTCAAAGGGATGAGCAAGGAGATGCCTCTCACTGCTTTGGTTATCGTACCATTCGCGAGAGAACTCTTTACCCTATAGCCATGGAATCTTCTGCACTCATCTCACAAATGTATAGATGGGGGACTGTGTGTAGGATATGGCTTGCCTGTCATCATTCTAACACGCCTCATCCAGCATGCTCAATTAATCTTGTATTCTTCACTTAGCTGTCTATTCTGATAATTCTCAGTGGAATCAGTGACTTAGACAGACGAAATCATCATGCAGAATTCATCTGGAAATGGCATGCAACATTTTGAATATGATGGAGTTTGAACTTTTCAAAACAAGTGAATGGTTTTGACTCAAAAAAGATCCCATTGACAACTTTAGGAGTTAACATAATGGTGTTTCCAAATATGTTAAATTTTGAACATCAAAAGGGTTATTCGCAAATGGGTGTCGATAGTCATCCCTATTGATTAGGGATATGACACATGAAGGATCAGCCAAGGATTGGGAATTTGATCGGGCATCTCTGCTTTTGCCCCTGTAGAGGAGGAGATGTACAAGTAGATCAATTAGTCTGGCCAAGATCAAATGTGAGTTGAGGCCTGAAGATTTTTTGTCATTTGCTTTGGCGATTACTCAAGACGTCATTTTGTTTAAGAGAGTTTGTCATGCCTCTCATTGATTTGTTATCCTTGCTTTTGACAGTTAGGTGCTCCTGCAACAATCAAGAGGGAATGTGTTAGTCATGAACTCTTTCAAGAGTCGAATAACTGGAATCGATACAACTTTACCCTTTACTGGTTTGTAAATGATTGGGTGAACCTGAAGTGAGAAGGGGGACACGAAGTCCTATGTCCCTTGTTTTGTTAGGTCAATTATTCTCTGAATCAGCTCCTGGATGACATGTCCTTCTTTATACGGAGTCAGGTGAATTTGATGTAGGTCATTCCCATGTATTAGCTTGGCCAATATTGATTTGTCTAACCATCAAATTTGGCTCTTGAATCCTGGTGCTTCCTGCTAACAGGGGGAATATGTCAAAAGTGAATTCAAAGAATGGGGAGTATTGGAAACGATACCAAATTACTCTTCTCCAAAGTTTGTATTTGCTGACTCCTGATGATGTTTGAATGTCGATGACAGCCTTTTCGTCTTGGCATAGTTTGACATTTCTTTCGATTGGCCTTCCTCACTTGTGACCATGTATGCATGATTGCTGGTCGTTGATTCATCTTCAACGCCTTCCTTCTGTGGAATTTCTCCTTCTGTCTTTAACTATAGCATCATTGGGCAAAAGTCATGTACCTCAAACTTCTATGGAATCTGAGATGGACAATCAAAACCTCCAATTTTCTAATGGCAATCACTTCTTGCGAGAGCATGCGTCTGAATAGGAAGTCAGGTTTCTAGGTCCTCATTTTGAATAGGGGCTAGAGACTGCTTCAACTGTCTAGATTTCTTCCCTGTTGATAGTAGCCAATTTAAAGAGAAAAGATCCCCTCCTTGTGCTTCTGGGCTTGTCGAAGTTGGAAGTCCCGTTGATGAAACCACAGCATCTGGTTGCTCAGGCACATGGTGGGGAAAAGATATTGATTCGGCTTGTGAAGGAGTTGGGCAGGAGCGAGGTGGAGTGTACAAAGCTCCTAGGGATGGCTTGATTTCAACCGTATGCCTGTACCTATTACGTCCCATCTTTCATTTCCTGTAAATAGAAGAGAGAGGACATCATTTCCAAACTTACATTCAAAGAATAAAACTTACCTTCTTTGAAGTGGGATGATATTTTCTGTTTGCCCCATGTTTTCCTGGCATGGTGTCTTTGAATTTGGCGAGTTCACCTGATGCACTTGCTTCAAATGCCCCCTATCACACTAAGTCAAAGGGGACGGGAATGATCTTCTGAGACATGAAGTGAGTGAGTTAGAAAGACAAACATGATTAAATTTATCATCTTGTTTTAACAAAAGCTTTTGGGTGATGAAATATATTGTTTTATTTTCAAAATATGTCTTTGGGGGAGAAAAAGCATGAGGAAGCCTAGCCCTCAGTATTCTCCTTGGATGATATATTTTTTTTCATGGTTGGATAGCATCACCGGGCTGGTTTGGAGTACCGCCTCATGCTCTTAAAACAAAATATTATAATTGTACAATAGAGTATTTGGAATGGAAAATACAACCGTAGCACACTAGATAAGATGAGAAACATGAAATTATAAAAACAAGTAAAACTCATGAAAACCCCTGTGTGAAGGAGCGCCTTGATAATGCCGGTCTTGAAGCTAAGCGTCTTTGAATTCCTCGCCTTCAGTAGACTCGAAGTATTCGCATGCGATGACTACCTCGTTGAAGTTACGAAAGTGTAACCCATGCAGCCAACAGCGCTGCTTGCAGGA
The DNA here is from genome assembly GCA_019915185.1 of Eucalyptus camaldulensis. Lineage (NCBI taxonomy): Eukaryota > Viridiplantae > Streptophyta > Magnoliopsida > Myrtales > Myrtaceae > Eucalyptus > Eucalyptus camaldulensis. The sequence goes on along the minus strand of JAHSVA010000013.1, from coordinate 8,454,564 downwards.
CAAAAATTCTATGAATTGCTTCATTAACTCCTCTTCAGCCAATTGAGGGTGGGTTTGCATCATGAAAGCCCTCCACCTGCCTACGTATGCTCGGAAATCTTCCATTGGTTTTCTTGTGAAGTGAGCCAAGCTCTCACAAGGTAGTTCAGTTCCGATCTGGCTTTGGTACTGATGCAAAAATGTGGAAGTCAGCTCATTCCAATCCTTTAGAAGATAAATGTTTGCTGTGATAAACCATTGCAATGCAGACCCCATAAGAGCTTCTTGGAATGCTTGAGTTGTGAATGACATCGGGCCATAGTACTGACTCATTTCCGCATGGAGATACTACAAGTGGGCCACGGGACAAGTTGTGCCGTTATACTTGCGGAGATTGGGTATCCACATTTCTATGGGGCTTATGATCCTATGAGGGCAAGACGGGCTTGATGTATCTTGGTTAGGCCACTGATTTTCCCACTGCATATCTGTTGTAGTGGTGAATTTTTCTGTTTCAGGGAAGTTGGATTCTACCGAGATTACCCCATTGCTTTCTTCTTGGTCAAAATTTCCGAATGAGGATAAAGTATTGAAGCTATCCTCATGGTCAGAGGACAAGCTTAGTACTTCGTTAGGATCATAGCGGATAAAGACGTATGCTTCCTCTTCTGACGGGCCTTCATCCCCGGATGAGAGTAGGAAACAGTTATATGATGAATCGTCAGTTTCATTGTCGAAATAACACTGAAAGTCCTTAGGGTTGTATTCTAGGGCCAGGAAGTCTTCAGAGTTGTACTCTTGGGGATGGTAGCCTTCAAAGTTGTATTCTTGGGAATGCTCGAAGCTTTAGTGCGGTGGCTCGTCGGCAGGTGCTGCATTGATCTGCTTAGGCTTTCTTTTCTTGGCTTCTGGTCCAGACCTTTTGAGTAAGGCCCTTCGTTTTGCCAGCTCGATTCTGTCAAAGGAAGTGAGAGACATTGGAGTTTCACTATCGGATTCACTTCCCAAGTTGATAGTGGTTGGTATTCTTTGGACCCTAGCTCTTGGAGTAAGCTTGAGGAGTTGTCCAGTCGTGCCCCGGTCTTGAACAGGCTCTGTGTCTTGGATCTCGTACAAAGTTTCCTTGCCTTTCCTAATGGGAAACTTCTTAGTAATAAGATGTTGTTCAATCGCCCATTTATCATGCAAGGCTTCATCAACACGGTTCTTTCCTATCTCAGCAACTAACGGTTCTTCGTGTTCCGTGATCATCAATTCTTCGTAGGGCAAGCCTATGTCAGGGCTGATGTCAATATCATATTCTTGATGGAAAGCATGAATTAGTTCCCTCCAGGTTTTAAGGGGACTAATCTTCCTGACAATGTACCATCGCAAGGCAGGGCTAGTCAAGCTCGATTGGCACGATTGAATCATCCTTCGGACCAAGTAGGCTTGCAGGTAGGTTTCTGGGTGGGAGGTATCAGCATACCTTTCGCATTCAGGTGCTTTGAGTTTTTCAGGGATCTCAATGTCGGCGTAATTGGACAGGTCCATGGGATTATGCTCCTGCAGCTGGTTTAACTTTTTCATGATCCTTTCAAACTGTCTATGATACTGGCTATTTTCTGGCAAATTTGCGAGTGTCATGACGGTGTTTAAGGCAACTACAGAGTTGGGTTTGACTTGAGTGGATTTCATTTGTCTCGAGAGTTGTTGAAGGACAATGGACATCTGTCCCACGCCGTCTTCAATGTTAATGAGACGATTTTGTACATCACTTTGATCGGGCCCTATTGCATGAGGCCATTCGCGGGCGATTAGTGGCCGGCGATCCATAATTACCTGTTCGTGGTGAAAACAATGGATGAGCACGACAATAAACAAAGATTGACCCATGGCAATGGTCTAACTGCTTTCTTATTTATCAAAAGAGGATTTATAGACTGCAAACTCCTTGCTTGAAATTGAAATGACGGGATGAAATACTAGATATTAAACAAAAGTCCCTAAACAATGGCACAGAACTTTCACACTATTTACACTAAGGGGCACATGATTGCCAATTTATATGTGACGGGGAGCATTGTTCTTGCGAGAACGCCTGCTTCCTTGAACTGGCTCTGAGGTGTGCATCTAGTCCATTCCCAAATCTCTCTCCATGAGCTCTGCTTGCTCATGTTGGCTGCTCTCGCTGATTGAGTGAGGGACTGATGGCTTCCATCTTTTCGGGATGCGATGGTTGTGGATGTAGGACATGGAGGCGTGGTGGGCTTTTTCTTCTCCCTCAAGCCCTTCAGGTACCACGATCCTTTTGCGATGGCACTTGTCCCAAGCTTCCTGAGCGATAGAAACTTCGAATGCGTAGTCACTGCTTGTGTTGAAAAGAACTGAAGAGATCTTCCTGATGAAAGGTGGTGGGATCTCCTGAAGGGCTCCATATTGTCATGCCACTCGATAAGGGCGATAGAGAATGGCGCCGGTGAGGCCGAGCAACGGAATTGAGAGACAGCGCTTGTAAGCGAAGCGAGCTCTCTTTTCATGGAACCAACCAGCACACCATTGGAATGCCTCAGGAGCCGGGTTTCTTAGGAAGCTTACCCAATTTAAACAGCTTTGATTGGGAATGTATGGTCCTAAAACCATAAATTTTTGTAATGGGTTTTCGAAAGCATTCGTTTCAGATGATCGCATGAAGTCTCGAAATTCGCTTAGGTGAGAAAAGAACCAGACTTGTAAAATTTCAGGAGATGCTAGCATGATTTTTTCCGAGTTGTCTTTAAAACGATTAAAAGACAAGAATGTTTCAGTTAAAATCATGTTGACATAATTCCCTCCTCTCAAGATTTGATCAACTATCCATGGCATCTTAGGACTTATGGCATTTCTTTGATGGGGGAAAACAATGAGCCCGAAAAAGGCCAGGAGGAAAATCTCACTTTTTTGGGTCATAGGTTGGTTTTGAAAACATGCATTCATGAATTCTAGAGGGCATATATTATGGTTGTTTTCAAGAATTTGTCTCATGACATGGATTTCAGTTCCTAAAAGCTGTGCTAACCCACGTATCGGGATGATGCCTGTTGATGGTTTGACAAGCTTTTTCTCAAGAGGCATTTCAGTGATGATGTTGTATTCTTCCAGGGTTGGGGTTAGCTCAAACCTACCAAACATAAAAGTAACCGTCTTCGGGCACCAGAAATGTCCTATGGCTTGTATGACTTCAGGGCGAACAGTGATTTGGATCAACGATAGGAGATGACCGACTTTGGCCTTCACACGCTCTTGGGCAAACTGATCTAACTGACCCCACCATCTGAAGAGCTCCGCCTTGGGAGTAGGAATGAACTGGATATCATCTTTCCCCATCGCATATAAACTGGGACTTGAAAAGCTTATCCTAAATTGCCATGGGCCAAATAAAAAGACTAAGTAAAAGTAAAGAAATTACTTTTGCTTTTTAAAGAAAAATGGCAAGCACAAAGACATGCGCGTGAGACGTGCGGCTCGATTTCTAACTGAGAAGGATTGTTGAGATTAAAAGGATATCCGCCCGTCGCAGTCTCGCGTTAGCAGCATACCCTCCTAACCTCGGCTAAGAAATTCGGGGAAAAGAAAGGCAACCTCTACATCGCAGTCTCCCGTTCGAGGTCGTATCTTTTTTAACACTATCCTAGAAATCCTATGGCGGCCCAGGTCCGGTGGCCGGGTTGTGCGTGCCATGTGTAGTGCTAAAACATTTAAGGATGCACAGCAGTTTATAATTACAAAACAATTTATTTTGACAGAATAAGAAAACTTTAAGCTATTACCTTGCACAAAAAAAAAAAAAATCCAAGTCAGCAAAGCATTTAAACAAAGATAAAATGGCCTAAATCCTCAAATATCTCCAGCGGAGTCGCCAAGCTGTCGCGACCTCTTTTTTTCTTGGCGCCCGCAATCGGGTACGAGCGCCTAAGGAGGCTAATGGCTCGGCTGAATTTATTAAGCCCGGACTCTCCCAAGTCCACCAATTCACGACTTAATGGTATGAGTTTTTAACCTGTAAATCAATTTTTAAATTGGAGTCGCCACTAATCGATTTGGGGTGGGTTGATTAGAAACCCAAGTGAAGTATCAGGAGAAATACTCCCTTCGGCGAGGCTCAGATCTGAGGCCGCGAACCCTCGGCCCCCCTGAAGTCTCTCAGTGGGGTGTCCAAGGGCTGCGACTCGATCTGGCTCCGTCTCTCTCTCTCCGGGATCTCTGTGCTCAGCCTCCACCCACTTGGATCTCTCCCCCTCATCTCCGGCCGCGAGTTCTCGGATCTCGGCCTGCTCGTCCTCGGCCCCCCCTTCTGAAGTCTCTCAATGGGAGGTTTCGAGGATCTGCAGCCTTCGATCCTTCTCGGCGTCTGTGTGTGTGTCTCCGACGACGGAGGCGGCCGGTCGATGGAGCTCGACCGGCGGCTGCCGTGGCCCTCGCCGGCCGAACCGGCGTCCCATCTGATGCCAGCTACCCCCTACTCCATGTCCCATCGCCGTCCGGTGCCAACTGCTCCATGTGCGTCGCTGTTCATTCCGTTTGCTCCGGCGTCGCGCCCTTCGGCGCGTGTGCTGCAATGGTGTGAGGAAGAAGAAGACCTGGCTGGGCTGGGCTGAGGCGGAAATGGGTCGAGGAGGTCCAGAGGAGGGGCTTTTTTTTGTTTTTTCCATTTTTCTTGTTTTTTTTTTTGTTTTTTCATTCATTATTATTTTTTATCCGAAAAAGATAAAATAAAGTAAAATAAAAATAAAAAAATAAAACCTAATTAACTAAAAGGAAATTTTAGGCGTCAACAAAGCTAAAAGGATTATCACTGCTATTTATATGACAATAATCCAAATTAGAAGGTCACTGCTTGAAATTGTGGAGTGTGAAAGAAAAAAAAAAACAATGCTCGTGCATTTCACGATCAATGCTTTTTACAGTATTAATTTACAACACTTTATAAATGCTAAATTATCTCTTTAAATTCAAGAGCTTAATTGCCAACTCTAGCTCATCTTTATCTCCATCAAACATTAATTCAAAGAATTAGAGAGCTCTACAGATAAGTCTTGACCATTATCAGTAAAATCAACGTCTTTTGGGTATCAGACTAAACATGTGAGGAACTCTTTGGATATCAAGTTATTGATTTCATGTAGTCAAATTTATTTATTTATTTCACAATTTCTTAATTAACACAAAGCCTTTTTTTTTTCCGGTCGTGAACCCAAAGCCAAATTAATAAATCAAAATTTACAATTTTTCTCGACAAATATTTTTTCTTGGTTTAGTTTAGCGATTGCTCTAATATTTTGCCATTCTTCTTGACTTGGTCAAAAACTGGGCTTTAAAAAAAAAGGAAAAGAAAAAGAAGTGATATAAAGGGAAAAGGGAGAGCACGCACCCTGCACCACGACAGAAATGAAAAGAAAGGAAAAAGAAAAGGGAGGGATATAAAGGGAAAAAGGAGAGCATGCCCCCATGACAGAAACGAAAAGAAAGGGAAAAGACGAGGAAGAAACGAAAAGGAAAGAAAAGAGGGCCCGGCGTACACATCACGGGACCTGCCAAGATAGATTTATTTTTATTAGCAATACCTTATAAAGATTTAAGCCAGTTATCTATCTAATTTGAGAGATTTTTGGAATAGAGCCCAAATTCAAAAATTATGTGAAATTTGAATTGTGAAATTCGATTTTGGAGTTGTTAGGTTGTGGAAGTAAGGGCATTGTGGAGTTATGGGGTTAGACGGGAGCTAATTTGATGTGAGATTTTTATTGGAGTGAAATTTTAGAGTTTTACATGCATATCGGACTAATTGAAATCAAGAATCGTCCGAACCGGACTAATCAGTTTGGTCCGATTCCTAGTTCCATAAAAACGGAACCGGTGATTTTTTATCCGATTTACAATTCCAAAGAGAACTGGACCCAACTAACTCTTTTTTAAAAAATGTATATTTTTTCAACTCTGAAATAGTAACAATCTAGTATTTTCTTTTTAATTTTTGAATTTCTTTGTGAAGTTATTGGTTTTATCGGATCGGACCAATCAATTGATCCGGTTCTCAATCCCAAGACCGTTTGGTTTGATTCTCGATCTCAGATGAAATTCCTCAATCTTAGATGGAATTGGGAACTACGTACACAAATAGCGAGGGGGTTCAAGGACGCCCTAATGGCCATGTCAGTCTCATCATTAGGGGTGTGCAAAATACCCGGGAACCGCCCGGACCGCCCGGAACCGGACCGGAACCGCCCGGAACCGGCGGTTCTTGAGGGAACCAGTCCGGTTCCCGGGTCCAATTGTTGAGAACCGGTGGGAACCGGTCCGGTTCCCGGTTCTGTGGGCGGATTCGCCCGCCCGCCCACCCGGACCGGACCGGTACCTATTTATAATTTAAAAAAAAAAATACTAAACAAAACAAAAGTCGTGACTCGCGGAGCCCTAATTCACGAAACCCTAATTCGCGTCTCTTCTCTCTCTGTTTCTTCCTCAGCCTTCGATTCTCTCTGTTTCTTCCTCAATCTTCGATTCTCTCTATTTCTTCTCTTCGTCTTCGATTCATCCCCGAGTATCCACGCCACTGCTGCTCCTCCTCTGCCACTGTCTTCCGTTGGAGGGAGAGATCTTTGTCTTCTGTCAGTTTTAAAGTCAAACAAAATCATCCAATCGATGGCGGTCCCGTAAAATGGAGGAAAGCTTCTCGGGGTCCTCCAATTATTTCACCCACGAACTCAGAAGAGAGCTAGAGAGCTAGAGAGAGAGATGGAGATGGAGGGGAGGGCCGGGGCTTCGCTGCCGTTTGTGGGGATGATAATGGTGGTTCTGGTTCAAGCGAGCAGCATGGTGGTGGCGAAAATGGCCATGTCCGACGGGCTCAACAAGTACACCTTGGCCTTCTACTGTAATGCCCTCTCCTCTCTCGTCCTCCTTCATTGCCCCTTCATCATCTCTCGCAAGTTCGTGCTCTGCTCATCCCTGTCACTCGCTAGCTCCATTGATGGCAGGCGAAAGGGGGGGGGGGAGAAGGGTTTTAAGTTCTTGACTTGTTTGTTTGCTTTGTTTGGCAGTCGCGCCCTCCTCTCACTTTCTCCGTGCTTCGCAAAATCTTCTTGCTCGCTCTGGTCGGGTGAGTGAGTGAAGTGTCCTCGTTTCGCATTAATTTGTGGACTTGGTGGATTTTGCTTTTCTTGGAATTCTTTCGAAGCGAAACGTCTTGATCTACTGCTGAGAGTTTGGTACGGGAAAACGTGGTGATTTTTTTTTAGTGATTTGGTTGATGCAGATCCGCATCGCAGATATGCGGGTATGCCGGGATTAGTAATCACTATGTACAAGGGTCCAATAGTTCTCCGCTCGCCTTCGCTGCCTTCTTTTGTCCATCCCTGTCACCTTGTCTCTCTTCTCTCACGACAATTGAATTGGGTTTGCGGTGGGTTTCTCCTCACGAAACCAGAATTTTTGGCATCAAAATCGGTTCCATGGATCCACCCGGGAACCGGACCGGACCGGCGGTTCGGTTCCCGGGTGGATCCATGCAATAAACGGGTGGATCCCCGTTCCGATTTTTTGGAACCAGTCCTTAGCGGGCAGTTCCCGGTTCTAGGTCGGGAACCGCCCGCTCGGACCATGCACACCCCTACTCATCATGAGGTGCTATAAGGGGTCCACGGAGCAATAGAGGCCCGGATCACCCCTACTTCAAAACACCCATATCACTGAAATAATTTTCAAAAAATATGAATCGCACCTTAAAACTGCAAAACCCTAGCTCAACCAGGATAAAAGTCTAGAATTCAAGAAATTTTTGCAAGGGGGAACATTACTTTGTGAACCGAAAGTATTGCCCATCTGCAATGAAGGATCAACTAATATTATTGTAACTGGTTGGTAGACCAATATTAATTACCCGAGATGCCCTTTGAAGTGAGAGGCATAAGGAAGTAAAAATGGGGATCCTATCAAATTCTTTCAATCTAAGATAATAAACTCAGTTCAATCTTACTTCACCATCCAAAAACAAAAAAGTAATTCCATCTCCAAGTCGAGCTCGCATCACTTCCATTGCAGGGATTGATCATGCAACGCAATGACTATATTACTGCCTATTGCAAACAGGAAAAATGAGTCTGAAAGCAAAGCGCAGCAGCGCCTTGTATGCTCCAAGAAACACGAGATTCTCCAGAGAAAACATGAGATTTGCTTCTGGTGGCAACGTGCCATGAGTGATAGTTCCGTCTTTCGGCAGTAATTCTTTTTCTGGCTGGAGATCCGAATGATGAAGGATTAGAGAGAAGAATGAGCAATATTACCACTTTTGGTGAATCTACTTGAAGATCATCTGTGAGACCGTGCCAACGAACATTCTACAGTAGCATTGAGCCCATGCTATTAATTTGTGATTACTTCTTTTTGTCTATGTAGTGGATAATCAGCTGCTAGAAAAGGCTACTAAGGAGAAAACATCATAGCAATTACAGGTGCTAGGTTGAATCTAAGATCACAAAGGCTTGAATACTCACTAGCCATTGTGATTCACAGTTGAATCAGCTTGTCGAGATGTCTAGATCGATTATTTAGATCGGGAACTGATCACTCCAGCGTTGCAGTTAGATTTGAAGTAATTTGTTTAAGCGTGGAGTCATTTTGTTGAAAAGTAAGTTTGGAGAGGATGACCCATGAAAATAATCCGTCACTATCAATTGTGAATTTTGCAAAGTCTTGAACTTTGCACGTCCTTTCCTTTAAAGATAAAATGGTTTTTCTTACTCTGGTTCTAACTTTGAACAAAAAGTGTTCAACTTCAAAACAGTGCTGAACTTGATTTTGTTTTAGGTTTGAACGGAAATGACGAAGAAATTTAACGATGAGGACTAAAATTCTTAGAAATTAGAGTGAAAAGTGAACTCACAGGAAACGTACATGCTACGAAAGTAGAGAGTAAACAAACTTTCGGTGAAATTGCAACCTTTTGCAATATGTACTTTCCTCACGCATGAACCGACAATTCTCTCTCTCTCTCTCTATCTCTCTCTCTTCATTTTTTTTCTTTTCACCACCTCTATTCTTCTTTTTCTTTCTTTTCTTTTGCGGATCCCTTTCTCAGTTTTTCTTTATAAAAGCTTTCGCTTTTTTTCCCAACCATAACTCTATCTCTTTCTCTCTCTCTTAGCAATTATTGCATGTTGAAAAATCGCCCACCCCACTTGGGGTGAGAATCCTCTGTTGACCGACGCTCCGACCCAAAAAAAAAAGATTTTCTTGACTTCTTTGGCCATGAATTTTGGTATCTGAATGGTGAGATTGCCCCTTGTCAAGATGGCAATTGCTCTCTCTTGACTGGATATAAAATTTGAGAAAATCTTTTAGATTAGAAAATTTTTTAGACAAGAAAATTGGGGGTTTAAAGTTGAGGGTTTCCTGAAATCAAAAAAAGTTGAGATAAACTTAAGATTGAACCTAAAATTTGAGTTTTTAAGGATTTAGAACCGTATAAAAAGATGCTAGAGAAAGTTGAGGAGCTTCATCTGTTTTTATCATTCGGGGGCATGTTTGTAATTAGATAGCATATGATAATTTCATTTCTACCTCCACTCTCGATGGTTGGGCCCTATGAGTCCTTCTTTAACCTGAGGTTATCGCTCTTCTCTACCAAGTTTTTGTCCATTTCTTATTGTGAAAGATTTGCTAGGCCCACCACTTTCTCTCTACTTAATTATGAAGTTACCAATTGATCATCCAATCAAATTTATTGATGTCACAATTTCTTAATTTACCCAAAGCCAAATTAATAAATTAAAATTTTCAATTTTTTCTAATTTTTTTTTGCTTTGTTTAGTTTAGCGGTTGCAATCTTCCTTCAACACCTACAATTTGTAATGCGTGTTAATTCGAATATTTATATTATTGAATGGAACTATACGTGCAATGTTAGTTCATTTAAATTAAATTAAATTATTTATAAATGTATGTGGTTCTTCTTAAATATGAGGAGTAGCAATGTTAATGAAAATGTAATATAGGTTTTACCACCCAAAATACACATAGGCATATTATTCTCATCCAATGGTTTATTTTATATATATATATTCCTATTAAATAATGAGATGTAGCTATTTCTTGTAAACATGTTAAATAGGTTATACTTACCACTCAAATTATATCTAACCATATTAATATTGTCATTCAACTTGGTTGATGCAAGATGTGAAGCAACTGGTATGTTCAATAGTGAGTCCATCCATTTAGATACCATTTAATACATTTTTTTTTTATTTAGTTACTCAATAAAACAAGGGCTTCACACATTGAATTGACTCCCGTCAAAAGATTTATGAACAATTGAGTAAAATGTTAAAAATCCAATGCATTTATTATTTCATTTTATAATAGAAAGAAGCTTTATTTGGATATCCATCAGTAACAATGCAAGCAAGAATTTTCAATGCTATTTATATACCAACAATCCAAACTAAAATGCCGATACTTGAAATTGTGGAGTGTAAAAAAAAAAAAGAGTTCTGTGAAATGCACGAGCACTCTCTTTTATTGTATTAGTTTACAATACTTTGTAAGTGCTGAATCATCACACTAAATTCAAGAGCTTAACTGCATTATTCTATAAAGCTAATCAATTCAAGCTCATAACTTAAAGAGTACTTTGCCTAAAATGCATCTAATTTAATAGGCATCAAAGATGAATGTAATATATCAGTCTATACATATTTAACACTCTAATAGGAGAGTACTGGGTATATTTACGATATTAACTGTTGAGACATCAACATATTTAGCCTATCAATACTTAGAATTGTCAATCATTGGTTCGACGCAACAAAAGTTGACATCCAATAATGAAAAAACCCAATTTTATTGAATTCTATACAATATTGTTAGGTAACCAAAAAGCAATGCCGTATGTTTTTAAATTTATCATATTGATAATTCATTATATGCTTGCTATTTAGTTCTATAATTGTTTATTTAAATTTGTATCTACGTTGTACATTTTTTCATGCTTGTTTTTATGACATTATACTGCAGGAATATTTGACAAACACCTTGGCCCCTCCAAGTAAATTGTCTTATGAAGTCTAGACCAAGGCTTCTACAATGTCCTTGGCCTGCTTGGACTAAACTTGCTAGAAAGGGGGAGATCTTCATAGGCTCTCTCAATCTTCATAGGACAAGGCAGAAACCCAGTAGTCCGGAGTTAAGCAGAGAGTATGTGAGGTAGGCTATCCTCAGGCTTAACAACAAAAACTTTGGATAAGTGTGCCGCATTGAAGTGGCGGGTGTCATTTCTAGAGTGACCAGCGAAAGTGAAATCTAGCTTGGGAAATGGCATAAACATCTGAAACTTTCACAAGCATAATTTTTTTTTTTTGGTCGGACACAAGCATAACTTCACCTCGTATAGTTGCTTACTTAACCGGCCCATTACTTTCCAGGCAATCAAATCCATTTGTTAAGAAAGACTACTCTATGAGAAGCAAGAACAAGGAAAGATGAATCATAAATTGAATCTGATAGATCATACTCATAAGTATTTAATTTGAACAAACAGGATGTTTACAAATATTTGCGATTGGAAAGACACCAAATATATTGAAGCACAAAAGCCATCTTTATCTCCACCGCTAAGGATATTGAAACATTGCTTGGAAGAATTTTAGAGCTCTACAAATGAATCTCGACCATTCTCAGTTAAACCAACATATCCAAGCACTAGTCCAAGCATGTGAAGAACTCTTGGAGCTGGAGGGAAGAATCAAGCAGTGCGATCTTCAAATGCCAAAGAGTTGCCAAAACCGTTCTATAAAACAAATGAATAATTACTTTCCATTTGGAAAAAAAAATAAAGATTAAAGCTAAGGAGCCAAACAAATCATCAAGTTAAAGATGACAACAAACATGTGCTTTCAAAAAATCTTCCATGAAACCCATACTAAAGCTGGTGGACTATGAAATGAGATTCTAAGTTAAAAAAAAAAAAGTATTTAATAAAACCAGACTAAAATAACTACTTAACTGCAAATGAAGGGTGTGAGCCATAAGATATCTGTTATTGGTAATAAGGATCACAAAGTTGGATCAACTTTTAAGTTGAAAAATGCCACATACTCTATTCACTTGGGCATCCTCCTCCTAGTAGAGACACACCACGACTGCCATATGGGACTTCAAGCTTCTTAAAAGTTTTCCATTCTGCTTAATATTTATAAATGTTAGAAATGATTACACTGCAGGGTGCCAAACTGCTGCTGCAAGCATATGCATATCAAAGCAGCACACTGCATATCCATTGTTCCATAAAGACAGCAACTTTGCTAAGATAACATTCATTATGTATAAACAAACTCTTTTCTCAGCAAAATGTAATCCATGAAGTGGACGATTAGTAATGAACCGGTAGAAATATCAAAGAAACAGAATTGCAGCAAGTTCAGCCAAGTTCTGAGCCATTCTACCCATGGCCAAGCAGTTACAGCTTAATAGTAATATAACCAGTTACTTACAAACTTTTCCACCCACAAGCATAATTGAAGCACATACAAATCATATCATTTAAGAGTCACCTAAATAATTGCCTTATTAATTTGACTGAACTGAACATATATTACAAATAATTGAAAGAAGCTATTAATTTTGATGAAAATGAGCATGTCATAGATTTTTGCTTCTATATGACACCATCCACCTAGACCATAGATTCTCACAACGAGGTGGTCCCCCAGAAAACATTATGCTTTAATTTGTCGTTGACAATTGAAAATAGTAAATTTCATTGATGACGACATTAGCAGTAAGGTGAAGTGTTTTTGTCCTACACAAGAATGCAATAAGCACATCAATCATATTTTTCGTCCTAAAGTATATAAATCTATTGAATAGCATACAAATTTTGTATGATTGGCGATTAAAGTAATTTACTGCTGATTTCACCAATTAGATACGAGTCAATCAATTTCCCTGATTCATAATTTAACTCATGCATCAAACACTGTAGTGTCAAAAACATTTCAAGGCTTCGGTGTAGGACGATGAGTCCCACCATAACGAATAAAAATTTAGGCATCACCCCCAAAAATGCCTAAGCATGACACCTAGGGTTTTTTTTAGCAAGACAGTAAAGAGGAATTGCATCACACAATCTACAAAGCAAATACTTGCCAAGTTCAATAAATTATAAACTCTGTTGAAAAGTAAAAATTACAACTATATTTGTAGACTCTCTAAAAGTTTTACTCCCAGTTGAAACAGGAAATCTCTACACAAGAAGTTATCGGAGTATTTGTAAGATCCTCCTACTCAAACTTGAAAGGAAGAAGGAAACATCGTAAAATCCTAATAATACTCAAATCCTAGTTGATAAATTCAGTGATTAAACTTCAAGAAAAATCCTGATCCTTGTTTGAGTTTCAAAGTAAATCTTCACCAAAAACTTGGTAGTCACCTTGCATGATTTGTTGGCTGCATCAGCTCAGTGAATGATTTGATTGTCTTATACTAAATTCTATGAAAGGGAATCCAATTACAATACTATGCACACAATCTTTGTGTCCTTGTCAAATGGGTACTTATTTGACAAAAGAAATATAAAATGTAGTACTATCTCATGTCTAGAAATAATAACACCAGTCGAATTTGAAGTATCTTTATCATTAGGAATTACCTAACAACAAAAGTAACACCATACTTTACAATAAATATCTAGTAATTACGTCTGTCATGGAATAACAATCTCAAGCATTATATCATTGTTTATGATTCCACTGGATGAAATTCACAATCCACAATCCATAGATTTGATTTTTTGATTCATGACTCAAATTTCCATGTGACATCTAAGGGTGACCTAAGTGGTTATCATGTCATATCAACATTGTGGCTCCCTACTTAATAGTTAACACAATTAATAAATGAATATTGTCCCGAATCCAAAGTTCAAACCATGAAACAGAAATTGACTCATGTAACTATTGAACTAAACAATAGTGCCAACTTGATTAACAACCTGACTAACCATGATCTGTTTATATTTAGTTCATCAAAATCTCTAATAATAATCATACATCAATTTTGTTTCTTTTCAAGCTTAACTGACATTGATGACGTTAGCATATTGTACATATACTGTGTCGATCATGTGAGGATTGGAATGACCCATTCAGTTCAATCTAACTAGTTAAATGGCTTACTCATCTCTTGTAATTTTTTTTTGTTAATCATATCTTGCTCAGATCGACCTATCTAGCAAACCATCGTTAACTTGAATTGACAGACATGACCAATAAAAGTGGATTGCTATCTCTATTAGCAGCTGAATTTTCGCTGAGCAAGTTTGCTGTTTGCATTGCATCATGCAGATTTTGAGCAATTCAGAATCTTTCCCAAGAGAAATTAGAGAAGAACACGTTCTGATGACAAAGGATTGTTGCAGAAGGAACTTCTAGTTGAGAAGCAATGAGGGTAACGTTCAAATGACAACATAGAAAACTCACTTTCGAGATCATGCAGTCAAACTGTCTCATCTTCAAGTCCAAGACGACAACCTTGCCATCAGGACACCAGCATAACGATGCTATACATTTACCTGGAGTATATTGGAATGATTAAGAGAAGCCAGTATTGATGACACACATTGCAATGTGCAAACAAAGTGATTCATTATAAACAAAATGTGTTTGGGGGGGAAGGGGGGGTGGGAAGGAAGAGAGGGGGAGAGAGAGAGTAATTTGTTCCGAACAAAATTAACAGAAGAAGAGGAAAGACAGAGCACACACATTAAGCAACAAAATGTTAATCAAAATTAGTGAAGTGAGGCAAAACATCATATCTACACAAAATAACTAAGAGGTGGTCACTTGATACGAGATTTCTTTGGACTAGTAGATCATCTAAAGCGAGAGAATCTATATCTTCTTGGCAGGTTCCAATCCAATATATGAATTAAAAAACAAATCTTGTTGTTCAACTATGGAACCTCAAGGTGGAGTGGATGCTCGAAAGCTTTCTCCAAGCAAATATAGTATTTACAACTTAGCATCTTAACAGAAACCATTCAAGGATTGGTTCAAGTACTATAGTGCACTCAAAACATTCTCCATATCCATAAGACAATATGACGAGTGAAGCATTGAGATGTTTCCAGATAACTCTCCTCTTTAAATTTTTCCGGCAAGAATAGACATCAAGAACTACCAAGGCTAGGCATCTAATCCTAAGTCCTTACAAATTTGAATAACCAAAAGATTAAGTCATATAGGAACCCAACATACTTGGATGCAGCTCCCCTAATCCTCCTAGTCTCTTTGCATTCCCCAATTTCTCCCTCCATCCCCCCCGACCAGATTGTCATACAAGCACGCAGCATAGCTTGAGATATATCCTATTCAAAAGTTAAAACTCCCACCAGCGAACGTGATTAATCAAAATGATGTGACAAAATGCCCCCTCAGTAATGACAAGAAGATAAATAAAACTTCAAGCAATACAAAATATGAGAAACTTTTCGCCTATAGTCTATATTTCAGTATCCAATAAATCTCTCCTTGTAGGGCACGTTCAGCCAGTAAAAGAATGCTCAATTAGTAAAAGAAGAGGAGTCAGCAGTAAAATTACATTATGAGACTCATCATCAGGAATCAAATATCTTTTTAGATGCGTGATGGTATTTAGATAGTATTTTGCAGTGGCTAAACCTACCAAATTCAATTGGGCATCAAGCATTACTGCATCTGATACAGCTAGTCTATTTAGCATACATGGCATCCCCTCCAATTCATGTTAATTATTTTCATGGACACTTTAACTGGTGTACGAAGAAGGGCCACAAAAGGCAATACAGGAGTACAGTATGCTTATGGTCAGTGTAGATAACTGTCCACTAGGCTATGGAAAAAATCTCCCAAGGCAACAACCTGATCGAGAAGTTGATAAGAATCTATTGCGCCTATAAATAAATCCCTCCATTCAACTAATATTGGCTTGGAATTCTTCACTCGCAACTAAGTCATCTGTAGATTTCCACTCGCATCACCATCACTCACCCTTCATTTCTGTGTAAAAGACCAGCTCCTTAGTTGGACAGCACCTTCTCATTTAGAATTTCAAGCACTTTATCTCTATAGTCATCCAATTCTCCATCAAACGCAATTTGAGCTAGATTGGCATTACAGTGGTTCCTATGGCTAAAAAGGAAGCTTAGCACATTTAGGAAAAGCGAAAGAAGTAAAACGAGATAAGACCACTAACTCAAAGGGCAAACACAGCAAGCCATCGTCGAAGAAACGAACAAACTGAATAAACTAAAAAGAGAACTTTCTCGAATCGAAGCAATTACCTAAGAGAGATTGTCCACAGCCTTTGCCAATTGAAGCGAAAAATCACCCACCTTCGCCGCCAGCAAATCCTTCTCCGGATTCCACTCACCCCATCTTCACCTACCAATCGGAAATCGAGCAAACCCCTCACAAAACCGAATCGACCCGCCCATTAGGTCTCGAAAGAACGCTGAGCAGGAGCCGAACCTGAGAAGCTAGGCTGCTTGTCAAACTGAAGCTGAAACGGAAGCACGCGCTGCGACCCTGTGTTGCCTCCATAGCTAGAAAGCTCTGCTGGAGAAGCTGAAGATCGAGACGAAGAAGGGAAGAGCGGAAGTGGTCCGTTGAAGTCAGAATTCACGGAGAAAGTAGCAGAAGAGGAACAGGCGGAAGTCAAAACAAGGAAGGAAGAGAGGTGTGGGAATTGGGCTGTAAAGGCCGCCGCGGGATCAACTGGGCCGGGCCAGACTTTACAGCCTTGCCAAACAACCCCCGAAAGGGCCCTTTCAGGCCCAATGAGACATCACATTGATGCGGATGTGGCGCATTAGTTGTTGAAACGTAATTTGGAAAAAAGCAATCTGATCATAAAAAAAATGCTAATGAATTATTTAAATCGGCATCTCACGAGATATAACAAACACTTACGTTTGCTTAAATGTCGAGACGATGAGCCAAGCAAGAACCCGACCAAGCCATTTGCCATCAACACTTTGGCCGAATACAAATACTCGACCAAGAGCCAATTTGTGAGCTTTATGCTAAACTCCCGTTATAAGGTATGCATGCGCGTCAATGATACAGTCGGAAGAAGCAATGAGATCCAATGTGTTCTTTTTCTTTTTTAACTGGAGCTAGACAATTCATCCTGTTATACGGTGCCGCTTTGCTCCACCAGGAAAATCCCATTTTTCCACTTGTGCATGTAGAGTCAAAGACTCACAATCAGGCAAAGAAAATGGCACACCTTCAACATCTGCCACAAGTGATAGAACCTAAGCACATCCAACAATTGAAAGGCAAAAAGAATATGATAATTTACTCTTCCTTCCAGATACAATTACAAAAATCCAGCCAGTATATGCTTTGAGAGCTATATTGGTTCCATGACAAATTGGGTAGTGCTAAAGCTTTCCAGTGTTAAAATAATAGAACTTATATACTAATTCTAGTCGACAATTGCTTTTTTAGTATTTAGAAAATAAGAGACAACTACTTTTCATTAATAATGTATCATGATCTTTGGAATCATGATTATGCTCTACTGAGCAAGAAAAAGAATGACCCTAAACCAGCTGCCTTTTCTTCGGTCTTTCAGTAGTTATTCTAAACGCACGATGTGTATTTGCACCAGTTGTCATCAGGTAGAGTCGCAAACAATGTAAACCAGATTCATTGTGCTGAAGTTTGGAATGAATTTCTATAACTCGAGGAAGAGGGAACATGAATTATTCATAAGTATGAACCAAAGAGGTTAAATTTGAAATCAAAATCAATTTGCTCGCCCGAAGGTACCAATTACCAATCAAAAGCTTAGTCACAATATGGTGCTTCTGAGTCAGTCCCCCCAACTAGGCTGCAATACCCTCTGTAAAACGCAAACCAATTTCGAACAAAACACTCAGTTGGCCTTCCAAAATCCTCGCCTCTCATAAAAAAAAAAAAAATAGAAAAAAAGTTCGACTCTGCTTCAATCAAGGATGAGACTTCCGTTACCAGCTGCCTCATCATGCCAAAGAACCCTCTCAAACGCAATGACAGGACAACAAAAGAGGACTCGAAATCTCGAAGGGGAAACCCTCATCAAGTGCAGACCAAAAGCAGCTATTGACCGCAATTTCCCTCAAAGTTCTTGAACAAAGCTTGATGTTTTGCTTCAGACCGCGGCATCTGGCTACCCTTCAACATCTCACGCATCACCTCATTGGTCACCTCCGAGTCACAGATGGACAGGGACCTAAGATTAATCCAAGCGATGCTCCTACTGAACCAGAAGCTCCGGAGCCTCTTATGCAGGTTCACCAGCTAAGAGCATTTATGAAGGAGCAGCGGTACCGCGAAATGGCCGGCCATCTCGCACGGCCTCTTAGTCATATCGAATGAGAGGTCCTGGACGTGGTCATCGACAGCAAAGCGAAGCCACGGACTGAGCTCAAGCGCGCAACGGTCGAGAAAATCGATGTCGACGTGGAAATTTCTCTAGTCGAAGCAATTACCAAGGGAGATCATCCACAGCCTCTGCCAAGTGAAGCGACGAAGCACTACCGCCTTCGAAGTCCTCCGTGACCATGGCCAGCAAATCCTTTTTCGGATTCCACTCCCGCCATCTTCACCCGCCAATCGGAAGAAATCGAGCCGCAACCTCACAAAAACTAATTGGAAAAAAAAAAAATCGAATCGCCGCCGCCCATTAGGAGGTCGAGAAAGAACGCCCGAACGGGGGCCGAACCTGAGAAGCCAAAGCGATTCGTCGGAACTCGAAGCTGAAACGGAAGCAACCTGGCGACCCCTGCTGCGTCGGTCTCCGTTGCTAGAGAGAATGCTCCGCAAGCAGCCCGAAAACCGCAGGCACCGGCTCTGCTGGAACGAACCGCGAGGAGGGTACGGACAGCGACGGAGGTAGTTGAAGAGCGAGACGAAGGATGGAAGTGTTAAAATGTGTAATATATTTTATTATTCTAAATATGATTCAAATACTAATTCCTAATAACTACCCAATTGAATTCCCTATATAAATTCTCATTATTGCCCAATTTTACTACCCATGTGTATTAAGTGATATTTGTCCGTTATTACATTGCCATAATGGTCTTGATGGGAGATACCAGTAACGTAACCAACGGAATAAAAACGTCAGGTCGTTTGGTTCAAACCCTAACGATACAAAAAAACACACCATCAAGTTTTTGTTAAGGGGATTGACTAGTAGAACAGGACGCGTGTTTTCTATATTGCAGATCTCTCATGCTGTGTGGATCCATCAAAGATTTTGAGGTTTCCCACTTCTAGATTTCATCAATGGCTGGAGGTAAGTCGATATTTATGTTTCCGCTATTCGATCCCGGATTTGTATGAATTTACCTGTTATGGACAAATCGGGATCTCCAAGTTTTGTTTATATGCAATCTCTAACAGTTGGTATCAGAGCCCTTATTTGCAATCTCTGCCTTGGTGAAACCTTTTGGAATTTATTTTATTGAATTATATGTGGATAAATTTCGGATTTGTATATGGCTTGGAGCGGAATTGAGAATTCCGACCAAATTCGAGCCACCCACCATGAAATAATGGATCTGAATGATCACACCGCCATTAGGAAGAGAAACCCCTAAATTTTTCGACATATTGCTGATCGTCGAAGGTTAATCGAGCGGTGAAATTTTGGCGGTTAGGGTTTATAGGGCAGATTGTTTTTTGGCTTAATTCTGGTCCATACATGGTCGTTTTTTGCCGGATCTTGAATTTATTCGTTTGTCCCGGCGTTCTCTTCGAAACCCATCAACCAATTTGGTCAGACATGGGCTGTGGGAGGAGACCCAGACGGCGGAACAGAAGCGATCACGGCGGAAGAAGCGGCGGAAAAGAGCCCAAAAGAAGACCTTGGGCGCGTGCGTCGCACGCGCCCGAGGGCTGCAGCGGGCGCGTGCGTCGGCTGCAGCGGGCGCGTGCGTCGGCTGCAGCGGGCGCGTGCGTTGCACGCGTGCCTGTGGTTTCTCAATTTTTCCCCTCCGCCTTTAGGAAAATTGCGATTCTACCCTTGCCTGCAAAATTCTCAATTTTGACCCTCCGCCTTTAGGAAAATTGCGATTCTGCCCTTGCCCGCACAAAATTCCGATTTTGCCCCACTGGGGTGTGTAAACTTACAATTTTGCCCTTTTGGGCGTGAAATTCATGTTTTACCCCTTAAAAGTAAAATTCCAATTCTGGCCTTGCATGCAAAATTCTAGTTTTACTCCTTATGCACGTGATTTTACTGTTCTACCCTAAGGTGCAATTTTATGAATAAAATTAAATGTCTAGTGATCCGTATATATTTAATTAAATAAGGATTAGCCACAGTATCTTTGATTATATTAAATTATATACATTAAGAGCCTTAGGATCACATATAGTTAAAGACAATAATTATAATTATTCACATTAATGTTATGAATTTTATCCCACAGGAATTTTCAATATATTAATGTGATTAATTAGGATGAAATATTATTTTATCTTTCTTAATTTACCCACAGGGATTAAGGAAGGGAATATAATTTGATAGTTTCATCATGAAGTAATTATGAATCAATTTAAATTAGAAACTTAATCCACAGGTAGTTTTTGATGTTATATGATTCATATTTGAAAACATGTTTTACATTGGTAAGATATGATTTAAGTTTATTTGCCTCAAATATATTGATACATAAGTTTCCTTTGATTATAATGCAGTTTTACCACCTACGATTAATTCTGGTATAATTGTTCCTGAGCTTACGGGAAATAACTTCAAAGAATGGAGAGAATTAGTTCTTCTCCAATTGGGGTGCATGGATCTTGATTATGCTCTTAGGTCAAACGAACCACCTGAACCTACTGAGAGTAGTACTCATGCTGAGCATACTCATTATGCTCAATGGGAGCGGTCCAACCGTCTCAGTGTGATGTACATAAAGACAAAACTCTCTGCTAGCATTCGTGGTTCGGTCATTCAGCATAACAATGCCAAGGAATTGCTGAAGGCCATTGATGCACAATTTGAGTCTTCAGAGAAGGCGCATGCCATGACCCTAATTATGAAGTTCTCATCATTGAAGCTTACCAGTGTAAGAGGTGTGTGTGAGCACATCATGAAGATGAGAGACATTGCAGCTCAGCTGAAGAATCTTGAGGTTGGGATATCAGAATCCTTTCTTGTATACTATATCCTAAATACTCTCCCACAAGAGTATGCTCCCTTCAAGATCTCTTACAACACGCATAACACTAAATGGTCAATTAATGAACTCATGACCATGTGTGTTCAAGAGGAAGAGAGGCTACTTATGGAGAAAGGAGAAAGTACTCATATGGCAACACGGGATAAGTATAAAGGGCAAGGCAAGCAAAAGGGGAAGGGTAAGATGCCTCTACCTCCCCAAGCTAGCATTAAGAATGAATCCAAGTGCTTCTTCTGTAAAAAGAAGGGGCACATGAAGAAGGATTGCGCCAAATTTAAGGCGTGGCTCCAAAAGAAAGGTAACCAACTCACATGTGTATGTTATGAAACTAATATGGTTGATGTGAGTCACAACACTTGGTGGATTGATTCTGGTTCTACAATCCACATTTCCAATTCCTTGCAGGGTTTTCAGAACCAGCGGAATCCAGTGGGAAGTGAACAAGGCATCTATTCAAGAAACAAGATGCGCTCACGTGTGGAAGCTATTGGGACATGCAGATTAGTTCCCAATAGTGGTTTTGTTTTAAGTTTGGAAAATACCTTTTATATTCCTAGTTTTTCTAGGAATTTAATTTCAGTTTCAAGACTTGTACCTTTGGGATACTCCTTTGAATTTTCAGATTTAATATTCAATTTATCGTATAAATCTGAAATTGTTGGGAGTGGTATTTTGTCTGACGGTCTCTTTCGAATTAATTTACAAGACAATACCGTTAATAATGCGATGCACGTTCATGATAATGCTGGGATAAAACGATGTGTTGTGAATGAGAATTCCTCTATGTTGTGGCATCGGAGGTTGTGACATATCTCTATGGATAGAATTAAGAGACTAGTAAATGATGGAGTACTTAATACTCTAGATTTTACTGATTATGACACTTGTGTGGACTGTATAAAGGGAAAACAGACCAACAAGTCAAAGAAAGGTGCTAAGAGGAGTACAGAAATATTAGAAATCATACATACAGATATTTGTAGTTTAGATATGGACTCAAATGGTCAGAGATACTTCATTTCTTTCATAGACGATTATTCACGATTCATGTATCTCTACTTGCTTCATAATAAGCACGAAGCACTGGATGCCTTCAAGGTATTTAAAACTGAAGTAGAGAAACAATGCGACAAGAAAATTAAGATCGTGAGATCGGATAGAGGTGGAGAATATTATGGTAGATACACTAAAGATGGACAAGCACCTGGTCCATTTGCGAAGTTTCTTGAAGAGCATGGGATTATTGCCCAATACACTATGCCTGGTTCACCAGACCAAAATGGTGTCGCAGAAAGAAGAAACCGATCATTATTGGACATGGTGCGGAGTATGCTTAGCAACTCCAAACTTCCTAAATTTTTGTGGAATGAGGCTCTTAAAACAGCTATGTACATATTAAACCGAGTTCCAACCAAGGCTGTTCCAAGGATGCCTTTTGAATTATTCAAAGGTTGGAAATCGAGTTTGCGACATGTACGTGTTTGGGGATGCCCAACTGAAGTAAGAGTCTACAATCCACAGGAAAAGAAGTTAGATCCAAGGACTATAAGAGGGTATTTCGTTGGATATGCCGAAAAGTCCAAAGGATACAGATTTTATTGTCCATCTCACACCGCTAGGTTTGTGGAATCAAGAAATGCTAAATTTCTTGAAAATGATCTGATTAGTGGGAGCGATAAATTCAAAGACTTTGTCCCCGAAGAAGGTCATTCAGATACTCAACCTTTCACCTCAGATACTGGATTGGTTGTTGCTTACAGCGCCCCTTCAGTTCAACCGGTCGCTGAGCAACCAATCATTGAAGATCCACAACCAGCTGATATTGATTCAGTAGACCAAACTGTTCAGCAATTACCAAATACTGTTGAACTTCCAGTAGAACAGCATACTCCTCAGGAGAATGTTGATGCGACATTAAGAAGGTCTACTAGAATGAAGAAATCAGCGATTCCTAATGACTACATTGTGTATCTACAAGAATCTGACTATAATATTGGAGCTGAAAGTGAACCTGAGTCGTTTTCACAAGCCATGAGTTGTGATAAATCTAATTTATGGTACAATGCCATGAAGGAAGAGATGAATTCTATGGCATCAAACGAAGTCTGGGATTTAGTTGAGTTGCCTGATGGTGCAAAGGCCATTGGTTGTAAATGGGTCTTCAAAACTAAGAAGGATTCATCAGGCAATATAGAGAGATATAAAACTAGACTCATTGCCAAGGGATTTACTCAAAGGGAGGGAATCGATTACACGGAGACGTTTTCTCCTGTATCCAAGAAAGATTCTCTTCGTACTATTTTGGCATTGGTTGCTCATTTTGATATGGAGTTACATCAAATGAATGTGACAACAGCATTCCTCAATGGAAAATTAGAAGAAGTGGTTTACATGAAACAACCAGAAGAATTCTTCTCTAATGTTGGTGAGCATTTAGTATGCAAGCTTAAAAGGTCTCTATATGGCTTGAAACAAGCATCCCGCCAATGGTACTTAAGATTCCATGAGATCATCTCTTCATTCGGTTTTAAAGAGAATATCATGGATCAATGTATATACCAGAAGGTCAGTGGGAGCAAAATTTGTTTCCTTATGCTATATGTAGATGATATTTTACTTGCAACCAATGACAGGGGGTTGTTATATGAAGTGAAACAATTTCTCTCTAAAAGTTTTGATATGAAAGATATGGGTGAAGCATCTTATGTCATTGGCATTAAGATCCATAGAGATAAACCTCGAGGTATGTTAGGACTATCTCAAGAAACCTATATCAATAAGGTCTTAGAGAGGTTTTGGATGAAAGATTGTTCACCAAGTATAGCACCCATAGTGAAGGGTGATAGGTTTAATTTAAACCAATGCCCGAAGAATGATTTTGAAAGGGAACAAATGAAGAACATCCCATATGCTTCTGCTGTTGGAAGCTTGATGTATGCTCAGGTTTGCACTCGACCTAACATAGCCTTTGCTGTGGGAATGTTGGGAAGATACCAAAGTAATCCAAGTTTGGACCACTGGAGAGCTGCAAAGAAGGTGATGAGGTATCTTCAAGGAACAAAAGGACACATGCTTATGTACAAACGGACGGACAACTTGGAGGTAGTTGCTTACTCGGACTCAGACTTTGCTGGCTGCATTGATTCCCGTAAATCAACATCGGGATATATTTTTATGTTCGCTGGCTGAGCTGTATCCTGGAGGAGTGCAAAACAAACCTTGGTTGCCACTTCCACTATGGAGGCAGAGTTCGTTTCCTGTTTTGAGGCCACCTCACATGGTGTGTGGTTGAAAGGTTTCATATCGGGGCTTAGAATTATGGATTCCATTGCTAGGCCATTAAGAATATTTTGCGACCATTCAGCTGCAGTTTTTATGGCTAAGAACCACAAAAGTGGTAGTCGAAGCAAGCACATCGACATCAGGTATTTAGCCATCAGAGAACGTGTTAAAGAGAAGAAAGTGGTCGTAGAACACATAAGCACTGGATTGATGATAGCTGATTCTTTAACTAAAGGCATGCCGCCAATGAGTTATAAGGATCATGTTTCTAGAATGGGCATTGGTCCAATCATGTAAATTTTTCTTTATATGGAAGAATTTATGAGACTTTTATTAATTTATAATGTTTTTCTCAATACAGTTGTATACATTCGGTTATTATGAGAAAAATAATTACGTTTGACCTGGAGTAAACATAAGGTTTATCCATTAAGTTATTTGATCACATATTGGCTGATGAAATACATTGTGATACACGGAAGATAATACTCGCTCTAAGAGGACTCATCGCCGTGATTCATGTGTTTTATTTCAGTATGAAGTTTTGTGGGTTTGGGTTAATAATTCATTTGAAGGAATATTGGGATCAAGTGGGAGAATGTTAAAATGTGTAATATATTTTATTATTCTAAATATGATTCCAATACTAATTCCTAATAACTACCCAATTGAATTCCCTATATAAATTCCCATTATTGCCCAATTTTACTACCCACGTGTATTAAGTGATATTTTTCCGTTATTACATTGCCATAATGGTCTTGATGGGAGATACCGGTAACGTAACTAACGGAATAAAAACGTCAGGTCGTCTGGTTCAAACCCTAACGATACAGAAAAACACACCATCAAGTTTTTGTTAAGGGGATTGACTAGTAGAACAGGACGTGTGTTTTCTATATTGCAGATCTCTCGTGCTGTATGGATCCATCAAAGATTTTGAGGTTTCCCACTTCTAGATTTCATCAATGGCTGGAGGTAAGTCGATATTTATGTTTCCGCTATTCGATCCCGGATTTGTATGAATTTACCTGTTATGGACAAATCGGGATCTCCAAGTTTTGTTTATATGCAATCTCTAACAGAAAGAGCGAAAGAGAGGAAGGTAGGAGGTCCCCCCCCCCCCCCCACTGGAAGAGCGAGAATTCCCGGCGAAAGATTGCAGGCAGAAATAGAGGGACCAAAAGAATAGAGAGAGGGAGAGATTTTTTAAAGGGCCGCCACGGGATCAAATGGGCTGGGTTGGGCCGGGCCGGGATGGACTTTATAACAAATATATGATTGTCAAACACTTTTGGGCCCATGGAGGCTGAAGGATCCTCGCCCGCCAGACTCGTGGGAAATCACATTCACGTCGGTGCAAGTGTGGTGGACTAATTATTGAAATGTAATTTGGAAAAAGTGATGCGTTAATCCTCATAGACTTTTGAATTAAATAAATATCCTAATGAATTATTCAACGGAATCTTATGAGAGCAAATGTTCATGCCTACGTAAATGTCATGACGATAAGTCAAGCTCAAACTCGACCAAGTCATTTCTTTTTCAATTTGGGATGATTGGATATCGAACTTGAATATACAGAATCATTCTCTAGTCAAGGGGCAAACTGCCATTCATATCTATGCTTATCCTCATTGCAATTTAGAAAAATCACTAAGTCTTGTTACCAATAAACGTCCAAGCCTTTTTAGATCCGGCCATTCCTCATATCGGCAATACAGAGGAATTCAGCCTACTGCAGTACTTTATGTGCCCCATCTGAAGAGTGTGGAGACTGTTGAGTTCCGAGCTTGTTCTTTCAACGATGATGGATGTAAGCTCACCTTGTTAATCTTGCTCTTACCAAGAGATGCATTCCTCCTAGAGAAGACGGTCATCAACGTCAAGATCGGTGAAAGATGCAAATCGAAATCTCTCAAGTCTTTGTCACAACTGGTTCTACCCTACCGAATAGCTTTTGAAAAAGCTAGGTTGTCTTTAACTATTGTTAAAAAGTGAGGTCTTGTTAGCAACAGCAACGAGTTAAACAATGTAAGAAAAACTGCGGCGAAACACTCCTACGTAAGGAATGTAGTGAATCCTAGTTCTTATTAAGTCTACTAGTCCGCGTGGTGCTTTCCTGCTCAGATCACAAAGATGAGTAGTCATATAGGCACCATTTTGAAGATTTTATCAAAATAAAAGTTATATTGTGACCTGCAATGAACTATGAAGAAATTTGAAGCCGACTTTATTTCTCAAGCATCCTCGGAAGCTAAGGAATATCTTTACAAAAGAAGATTGCACCGGTGACATCAAACCTTTCAAAAACTGGAGGGAGAGCCTCCGAATTTAGGGTTCTCGACTGAGTTTTGGCTTCGGGCAGGGCGAATTTTTGGACCTCTAGCTAACCCATCCATGAGGCGACGATGATGGGGGCTTGCTCATGTCGAAAAACTGAGTAGAGCTGGTCAATTGACAAATCAAATCAAAATATAAAGTTTAAATTAAATTGGAATTTTGAAGAAGGCCTATTCTACAAATGAACTATGCTCTCTCTCCTTTGCAATCATAGAAAAACATGTATCGTTTACTTTTAAATTGGTTTTTTCCTTGATATTAGGATGCACGTAATCCTTCTAACATTTTTTATTTTATTTAGGTTTAATACCATTAAAATCTCAAATTATTGCCTCATGTCACATTTATTCAAGCTGTCCTTAAATTGAACTTGCATCTGAAAATGCTAAGATTTTTTTTTTTTTTAATCTGATGAACAACAAACAAGAGGATTAGGTTATTGTAAGCCGCTACCAAAAGCAGTAATATAATAGATTATCAGTACAAATGCAAAAGGGCTATCATCAAGCACTCATATTTTATCAAGGTTTAGTTTATGAGATAGGACTTCAATTTGAACACAAAAGTCATAAGAGTTGAACTATCGTAATGATCTATAAGGACATGCCATCCAAAGCAAATTATACACAAAAAGATATATTCTATAACTTGTGATTGTGCAAAATGAGCCCTACTTCAATGCACCTTCTGTAATTCACCATATAATAGCATAAGTAAATTATACCCAAAGGTGTTTGGTGCAATAGACACAAGTCATCTTCTAGACATTTCCTATCAATAGTAAAGCTTCTCCTCGTTCTCCCTAGTCATATTTGTTTTTCTGGCCATCTCTTCTTGTTTTCTCAATTCTTGAAACTTTTAATTGCAATTTCTCCAAAATGATCTTGTGTAAAACAGCTAATGGAATTTAAAATTTATATGAGGTTTGCTTTGACAGTGGACCTAATACCAATCATTTGTTTTGTTGGTAATAATATTATCTCATCTTATAATTAATGTTTGATGTCAATATTTCTGCACTTGCATAGGAAGAGAGGGGAAGAATACATTGGAGACGTGAATATTTGGAGGGGCAATAAATAAATAAATAAAGATTTAATTTTATAATAAGTTCAGCTAAAGTTCACAAAAAACCTATCATCATGACAAATAATAAACATAAGAAGTGTCACATCAGCATATATTACATTCATACATTCTTTCTCCTTCAGATTGGCAATAATTCCAAGAAAAAAAATAATACGATTAAACAATTTTAAATTCTTGAATGTTTATACATCATTAAGTTAAAAGACTACATTATAATCTTTATTAAAGATACAAAATCCATTAACAATATTGTGAACATAATCTCATGACGTTTGTTTTTTGGGTGGAAAATCTCCATTATCTTAAGCCTACCATTTATTTGAGAATTCCAAATCTCTATGATTGGAATATAGCCAATGTTCTTGATTGCTACCTTGAAACCATATATCTTGCTAGTCACGTTCTACACAAGAATGTAATTTTTCCATTGGATTGGATGCATCACTTAACAATGATTGAAGAAGCGAGTCAATCTCAGGTGAGAGATTTCAACATTCAAATGTAGAGTTCGTTAGTCAAGTACACTGGCTGAACCATTCAACCCAAAGTATAGATAATCCAAACCAAACATTTGGTTCTCTTACGCATGAAAATAATGAAGACATAGAGATGAAGCAAAAGCTTGAGACTATCGAGCAGGTCTCAGAACTTACAGCAATGCACCACCAGACCCAGCATCTTTTGGTCAATTCTATCCAACTCAATAGATAAAACATTACCTTTTCACTCCACTTTTTTCTTCGATGAATGCCCACCTAGCAGAAAAGGCACATGGCAGGTATAGATTAAGACTTCTCCAAGAAGGGTGCAGTCGAAGAGCTTCAGTCAGAAAGCCCACATGCATTGCTTCTCACGTCGATGTCTGCAGGTTCAAGTATTAGAGGTCCACCAAAAGCTGCAACACAAGCATAGCCACACAAATTCTTGAACAGACGGTCAATTCTGAATCAGAGATTCATCTTCATCCTCGTCTAGTATGTAGATCAGGGCCCGCTTTCTTGCAGCTAAAACACAAGCCACACCTCTACTTACTATTGCCAAAAAAACATCAACTTGATTTCAGTCCGGTTTTCCTTGAATATATGGCCATAACAATGTGATGTTTAGCTACCTTTGTTGGGTAAAAGTAAAAGAATGACGCATGTGTTATGCTAAAACACAGGTGGGAAGCGAACCTTGTGTGCCTAAAGAGGCTATGGCATCATGCAACTATGAATGCTCTACAGTATCGTGCTATACTAGATCCCATGTAGTATATACCATCATGAACTTGTACCTGGCGGTTCTCAAACAGTAACTCAGACTGCTATGCGCCTACCATAAGGGGATGATTATTCTTTTCAAATTTGTCTGGGGACTATAGATTCATCCTTTTTCGAACTTTGTCCTCTCAATTGATTTAAAATTTAGAGGAAAAACTAGCACTTTAGTATTCTACTTCTTCAACTGAAAAAATATTCTTCTTTGAAGCATATTTTTGCACCTTTTCAATCTGTAGGAACAAACATGAAGTGGTCCATTAAAGAAGCACAATGTACCTATGCTTGTCACATGTAAACTTAATAGTAGGTTCTAAGTGGAAATGTTGTAAGGAGCATGGATAGGATTAATTCAATTCCACCATACACCTACGAGATAAATTTGTTACTGACAATGGTAATTTTATCAAACATTGATACATAAAGGAAAGAGTATGGGCAACAGGAAGTTTCCAGACATCTAAAACTGCTAATGGACATGGTAAGAAGCTCAAAGAAAAGACCTTCAGAACTATACAATTGATGGCATAGCATGAATTGATCCTTAGCTCAATAGTATGACAGTGTCAAAATTTTCTTACCACTAACTGACAATGGAGGAACTACAGTATGGGGAATGCTACAAAGCTTCTCATTCTCCATCTCAATACATTCAAGGACTCCTATACACGAACAAGATTCTATTACATTTCATATTTTAATTCTTTTGCTAATACTTGCGTTCATCTGTTGAAATATCTTCACAAGTGTCCCTTGCAAATATTTGGTGTCCCCCAAATCCCCCAAACTGTAGTAATTCTCTTGACTCTCTGCATTATTTCTCTGAGAATAATGAGGGTAAGACATCTTACTGACCTAACAAGATATATCAAGGTAGAAAAGTGCAAGGAATTGCATTTGATATTTCAGAACGCTAGACCTTCCAATCCAATAAGAAACGACAATCAACCTGCCAATTTCAACCCCCGTTTCCATGTGTTTACTTAAAGTAGTGTTGGACCAACAATAACCACAGTGGAAGACCAGTAAACCACCCAAACTCGAGTCAACCTCATCTAGTGGAAGTGCTCTTAAGTATTTCCTATTCCAGTCATGGAACAGAATTGGGAGAACTTGTATGTATTATTGCAGGAAAGATCCTAGCAAGGGAATCTATATCTTGTTCCTGAGAAAATTAACAGAAGAAGAGGAAAGATAGAGGACAAACATTGACCAACAAAATGTTAATCAAAATTTATAAAGTGAGGCAAAACATCACAACTGTATGAAATAACTGAGAGGGATATTAGTCACTCGATATGGGATTTCTTTGGGCTAGTAGGTCATCTAAAGCAAGGGAATCTATATCTTGTTGGCAGCCTCCAATCCAATATCATCAAAAAAATAAAAAATCTTGTTGTTCAATTATGGAATCTCAAGGTGAAGTGGATGCACGAAAGCTTACTCCAGGTGAGGATTACAAGTGCAATAGTATTTACAACTTGGGATCTTAAAGAAACCATTCAAGTATTGGCTCAAGTACTATAATGCACTCAAAACATTCTCCATATCCAAAAGACAATACGATGAGCGAAGCATTGAGAGAAAAGATCTCCTCTCTAAATGTTTCCAGTGAAAATAGACGTCAAGAACTACCAAGGCTAGGCATCAATTTTAAGTTCTTACGAATTTGAATTACCACAAGATGAAGTCATAAAAGAACCCAACATACTTGGATGCAGCTCCCCTGACCCTCCTAGTCCTAGTTTCTTTGCTTTCTCCAATTTCTCCCTCCATCCCTCTTGACCAGATAGTCACACAAATATGCAGCATAGCTCAAGATATATCTATTCAAAAGTTAAAACTCCCACCAGCAAACTTGATTAATCAAAATGATGTGACAAAATGCACCCCCCCCCCCCCAGTAATGACAAGAAGATAAATAAAACTTCGAGCAATACAAAATGTGAGAAACTTTTTGCCTATAATCTATAGTTAGTATCCAGTAAATCTCTCCTTGTAGGGCACACTCGGTCAGTAAAAGATTGGTCAATCAGTAAAAGAAGAGGAGTCAGCAGTAAAATTACATTGTGAGAGTGATCATCAGGAATCTAAGATCTTTTTAGATGCCTGATGACATTTAGATAGTATTCTGCAATGGCTAAACCTGCGAACTCCAAGTGGGCATCAAGCGTTACTGCATCTGACACAGCTAGTCTATTCAACAAACATGGCATCCCCTCCAATTCATGTTAATTATTTTCATGCACACTTTAACTAGTGTACGAAGAAGGGCAACAAGAAGGCAATATAGGAGTATGGTAAACTTACGGTCGGGGTAGATGACTGTCTAGCTAGGTTATGGAAAAAATCTCGTAAGGCAACAACCTGATCGAGAAGTCAGTAGGAATTTGTGCGCCTATAAATAAAACCCCTTCATTCAACTAATACCAGCTTGGATTCTTTACTCGCAACTAAGTCATAGATTTCCATGCGCATCACCATCATTCCCCCTTCATTTCTGCGTGAAAGACCAAATCCTTAGATCGATGTCACCTTCTCATTTAGACTTTCAACCACTTTTATCTCTATATTGTCCAATTATCCATCGAACGCAATTTGAACTAGACTGGCAATTACAGTTGGTTCCTATGGCGAAAAGGAAGCGTGGCACATTTAGGAAAAGCTAAAGAAGTAGAAGGAGATAAGGCTAATGACTCAAAGGGCAAGCACATCAAGCCATCATTGAAGAAACAAACACACTGAATAAAGAAAAAAGAGAACTTTCTCGAATCGAAGCCATGCCCAGGAGAGATTGCTCACAACCTCTTGCCAACTGAAGTGATGAAGCACCCACCTTCGAGTCCTCCGTGACCGCTGTCAGCAAATCCTTTTCCTGATACCACTCTCCCATCTTCACCTGCCAATCGGAAATCGAGCAAAAAACCTCACAAAACCGAATCCACCCACCCAACAACGCCGAAACGGGAGCCGAACCTGAGAAGCCCAGGGTTAATCGAACTGAAGCTGAAATGGAAGCACACGCCGCGACCCCGCCAAGCAGCCTGAAAACAACAGCCACCACTTGTGGTGGAACAAATCGCAACGGAGGAAAGCTGAAGAGCGAGACGAGGAAGGGAAGAGCGGGAGTGATGTCCACTGAAGTCTGAGAATTCGGGGAGAAAGTTGCGGGAAGAGGAACAGCCGGGAGTCGAAACAAGGAAGGAAGAGAGAGATGGGAATTGGGCCGTAAAGGGCCACCGCAGAATCAACTAGGCCGGGCCGGAATTTATAGCCTTGCCGAATAACGCTCGAAAGGGCCCTTTCAGGCCCAATGAGACATCACATTGATGCGAATGTGGTGGATTAGCTATTGAAACGTAATTTGGAAAAAAGCAACGTGATCATCCTCATTTACTTTTGGATTAAAAAAAAAATGCTAATGAATTATTCAAATTGGCATCTCACAGATGACAAACATTTGTGCATGCTTAAATGTTGAGACAATAGGCCAAGCTCGAACTCAATCATACCATTTGCCATCATCACCCGAGCTCCTAAGACTAGGCCGGATACAGATACTCAACCAAGCCCTAGTTGGTGAGCTTTGTGCAAATCTCCTGTTATAAGGTACAAAATTATACAGTAGAAAGAAGCAATAAGAAGATACAGTGTCTTCTTTTTTCTCTTTTAATTAGAACTAGACAATTCGCCTCGTTACACTAATTCTAATTAACAACTGATTTTTCAGTATTTAGAAAATAGGACACAGCTACTGTTCGTTAATAATCTACTATGATCTTTGGGATCATGATTATGCACTATTGAGGAGGAAAAAGACTTACCCTAAACTAGCTGTCTTTTTCTTTTTGACCTTTTGGTAGTTATTCTAAAGGCAAAATGTACATCTACACCATTAGACGTCAAGCAGAGTAGCAGATGATGTGAACCAGATTCTAGTGTGATGAAGTAAGAACTTCCTCAACTCCAGGAAGAGGGACCATGAACTATCCATAAGTATGAAACCAAACGGGTCGAATTAAACAATTTGCCCACCCGATTTCCAATCAGAAGTTTAGTTGCATTTTGTAGCTCCCGAAGCAGTCCCTTGGCCAGGTTGCACTACCCTCTGTAAGGTTCGAACCAATTTTGAATAGAACAATTTCCGAAATCCTCGCGTCTTGTAAAGAAGTTCAACTCAGCTTCGATTAAGGATGAGGCTTCAATTACCAGCTGCCTCATCACACCAAATGACCCTCTCAAATGCAACAACAGCAAAAGAGGACTCGAAATCTCCAGTGGGAAACCCTCGTTAGGTGCATACCAGAAGCAGCGATAAACCACAATTTCCCCTCAAACTTCTTGAACAAAGCATGACGTTTTGCTTCAAACGGCGGCATTCCTCCGACCTAAAGTACTCGAGACTGCCCTCCAAGATATCATACATCACCTTATCCGTGATCTCCGAGCCGCATATGGACAGGGACCTAAGATTACTCCAAGTGACACTCCTACTAAATGGGACGCTACACAACCTTAAAAGCAGGTTCACCAACGTAGAGCATCCATAAAGGAGCAACGGTACGGATAAATGGCTGGCCATCTCGGGCAAACCCTTAGCCGCATTGACAGAGAGGTCCTCCACACGGCAGTCGACAGCAAAGCGAAGCCACCAACTGAGCTCAGGCGCGCAATAGTCGAGAAAATCAATATTGATGCAGAACTTCCTCTCCTTAGGCGACGCGTAGATGGTCAAGACGCTGTCCACGGACGGGGCGTCCTTCCAGGGGAAGGAGACGAAGAGGTTCGGGGCGGTGGTCCATCTGGACCTCCACCTGTGATCAGCATGGTCGCCTAAAGTTTCGCACCGAGGACAGGAGGAGGACGATGATGGGGTCTGCGATGGCTTCTTCGCCATGATGGGTTGATGGTCGAGCCTACAGTTTTAGATTTTTGCTCGACCGAATATGGGCTTCCATAGAGCTACACGTGTCGCTCCCTGGAGAGACGACCGTTTTCCTGCGCCTTTTAAGCTCGAGCGGCGACTCTACCTCGGAGCACGAGTTCGAATATACGTACGGATTTTTTGCGTCCCGTAATGCTTTGTGGAGCTGATCAGCGGACGAAATTTTAGAAATCTTCCTTTATATTCACTCAGACAGTCGGGTCTGGATAAGCTCAAGTGGGCTTCCACGATTGGGCTTGAGCTTGAGAAATAAATTGTTTACTTGAGCCCCGGCCCAGTTAAGTTTGCGTGTGTCTACCCAGATTTTTTTTTTTTTTTTCTGTAAGTAACTTCTCTAATATAATTCTTCAGCGAAAACCATATTCATGATCAAGTATGGCACCTCATGAGCTTAAAATTAACAGTCAATTGCTTTCATCACATCTTAAATTACATCGGCCCGAACGCGAGAAATGATAGCCCAAGAAATTCATGAGGTTTGCTAGCCTAGATAGGCTTGTTCTTTTATTTTCAAACTGGCTGACAAGTATGCGGCTGGAGAAGACTTTCCTCGCCTCACCACCATGCCAAATGCAAGACTACTTGGATGCACGTCGTGCGTCTCCATCTAGATGGCGACTCCATGATTATACTGTTCAAAGGTTGTTGAGCTTATGGCTCAAGTTCTAGCCAAATCAAATTTGTATTGGAGCCCGGAGATTAAAATAAGTGAGAGACATGTTAGGAGGCACTGTGGCGAGGCAATGTGAAGAGGACTGGGTGCTCAGGCCCTTCCACCAGCTGGCCATATGATAGCCATTGGGTATTGGTCGAGCTCTCGGATAGTCCCTTTGGATGCCTGAATAACTTGTGTAGTCACTATCCAACATTTTGTTTGTTGCGTGAAATGAATAATGCTAATCGATATGTTCTCCATTGCAAAACTTGGAAATTTGATCTTCATGAAGATTGATTCGTCCTCTATATTGAAAAAAATTAGGGTGTTTATAACATTTTGAAAGGGGAAATCAAATCGAACCAAACTGAAAAGTGGTATCAATTTGGCTTTAGAAGATGCCATGGAAAGAGGTCCATAGCATAAAAGAAGATTCAACTGGGCAAACATCCGAACATTGTTTTGTGCAAGCAAAAATCGACAAGCGTTGGTAAATATCAAAATCGATTTACAACAAAATGTTCTTTGATAAACTTTTTTTTTTTTTGGTCTGTTTGTTTGATAACTTATTCAATCGGTAAAGTTTTGGTAAGTTACCCAAACTTTTAAGAAAATATCAAAAGTTATCAGAATTTTTTTTTATATATTACTATTGCCATTTGAATTTTCGTGACGGTTAAAGTTAGAAAAAATTGAGATTCAAGATTCTTGATCACGACGAGACTTGTATCTTCACTCAAAAGAATTAGATCAATATGATTAGTACCTTAATTGCATATAAGGGTTAAGTCAACATCGGCGTGTAGAAATAGACTTTAAATTTCGAGTTTCCATAAATTTGGCCGAAGATGGCTTTTTTGGTCAAAACCAAAGAATTGACCTTTGACTGGAAAAAAAATTTATTTTTTCACTTGTTTTAATCTTTTTTAGACATCCGATTTAGGAAAATTGCAAAATTTAAGTACCTCGAATCCAATTAAAGAAATTCCAATTTCAAGAATCGGTAGGCCATTTAGAATACCATATTTATTACCATAGGATTTGAGCTTATACTTCTAAAGATCGCAATCATACAAAACCCCCTTGGGAGAATAAAATTTATTCTTTTCCCATCTTGGAAGGGGTCATTTTTGTTCTTGTTTTTGTCTTTTGCTTCTTTTTACATTCAGCGGGGAGGCGCCACAACTAAAAGAAGAGGGGGAAAACGAAAAATAAGGAGTAACGATTCTTCATGCCGAATCCTTCACCGTCGCCCCATCATCATTGGACCTCATCCTCACCACCGCAAGTTGCATGCGTTGTTCTTGGATTTCATTCTCTTGAGGAGTCGGAGCAGTAGTCGCCGCTGCCCATTCTGGCGATTGAAACCCATGCCATCACTTCGATGAGCCCTCTCCATCACTCCCCTCAACGCCAACAGTCGTCATAGCTGCTCGTCCTCATTGTTCCTGAGCCACCCTTTCCTTCTCTATTGGTCGGTGCCTTCCCACCGTGAAACCGAAGAGCCCAGATCTCATCCGAAGACTCCCTTGTCGGTCATTGTTCTGTTCGTCGACAGTCGTAAAGGTTCCAGTCACCAATTGCAAGTGCCCGTCACAGCCAAGTTATACCACTGATAAACCAGGCTTTCCTGCTACCTTCAACGACGGTCGTCGATGAGAAGCCACTAAAAACACGACGGTCCGGGGGTTAGTTTTTAAGCTCTAGTATTCCGGTTGGTTTATCCAATTGTCACCCTGTTATTGTTCCCTACTTCTTGTGGATGCAACGGCCAGCACAATGGTTAGATGATGGTCAGAGACGGTGGTTCGGTGAAGAGCGAGAATGAGTGACAGTGATATACGAGTACTTTTGAGCGTAAGGTTTTAAATGTTTCTGGTTCAGTGGAGCTTTAGATATTGATCCGTAGGCATGAAAACTCATTACAGAAGTCATTAAAGGTGGGAGCTATGGGAATAGGGAGCCAAGCGTCAAAGTTGGAGAAAATATTTGGAGTTGATGGTTTCCCCATATATATTATCCAGAACAAATGAACGAAGCTGACGTGTCCGAAGGGAATGGTGGTGGGGGCCCCACACGGGGATGAGGTGACAATCCGACCTTTTTTTTTTTTTGACCATCTCTTTTGTAATTGCTAATTGTTGCAGTGGGGATTGGGCCCACTTTATCTAATTTTCATCTACCTTTTTTTTTTTTGGATTAATACCTTGAAAAACCCCAAACTGGTACACTTTTGATAAATTTACCCAAAACTATTTTTTTGACTATCAAAAACCCCAAACTGGTACACTTTTGACAAATATACCCTAAACTGGTACACGTGTGACAAATTTACCCTCTGTTAGTTTTAGTTAAATTTTCTTGTTAAATTATAAAGTTAAATAACACGTGACAATTGATCGGTATATTAATTTGGGATTTTACACTCTGTTTGTCATAATTTATAATTTTTGTGATTTTTTTGTGGTATTAATCTAATTTTTCGGAGGATATATTAGTTACAAATTTACCAGTTTAGGGTTTTTTGTGGTTGAATAAATTAGTTTAGGGTAAATTTGTCATAAATGTACCAGTTTAGGGTTTTTTATAGTTGGTCGGGATAAATTTGTCACAGATGTACCAGTTGGGGTTTTTCATGGTCAAAAAAATAGTTTGGGGTAAATTTGTCACAAGTGTACCGGTTTGGGGTTTTTTAAGGTATTAACCCTTTTTCTTTTTCCTTCAATCCCGTCGTATTTTTTTAATAAGGTGCGGGGGTGCGATTGAGTTGGGTTTGCAGGGGCGCACGTACTCGTCACTAACTTTAATAGAAAATTATAGGCTCCTATTTGGGTTCACTTACCTGCATTCATGGCATTGTTTCAATATTATAGATTGCGCCATTGAGTTAGCCTCATTTATTTGTTAAGTTACTAGCTTCTATAGGATATTATTACTCTTAATTTGGGTAATTTATCAACTTTTCAACGGGTAATCACAATAACTAATATTATTTGAGCATATTGTGTGTTGATAAGAGATCGGATTGAAAAGATTTACCAGACCGGCGTTGAAGATAAAAATATCTCAATTATTTGATAGGCAAGAGGTAGAAAAATGTGAAAAAAAGAAAAGAAAGAAAATTTAAACCCTTTGTTGTTTCCTAGAAATGTACACGAAGCCACATTTCTGCAAACATTTCGTGCCTACACTTTTAGTCATTGCAAGCCTCCTCCTTCATGCACTATAAAAGGGAGTACACCCAGGGATAACAAACACTGCAAAAAGTTGTCATTCTTTCCTCTACTGCAGTATTTCTGCAACCAAACACTCCCATATTTAGACACTTAGTTCAGAAGAAAAGAAAATGCAAAAGAGAGCTCCGGCTTCCTCTTCTTCAGGTAAACCAAGCTAACCCAAGAGGCTCTGCTTTGCTCCAATCAAGTAGTAACTTTTTGCTTAATTGCTTGATGAACATGGTTTTAGCTTTACTCGAGGGAAGTATTCAATGATGAGTTCTTGTGTTCAGCATTCTTTAGATGTGAAATATGACAGAAGCCTGCATTGTAAGTATTAGATTGATTGGCTTTGACTCATGAGTCATGACTGTTCCAAATCGCTTTCTTCGATTTTTTGTTCGTGGGTTGGTGCTGTGGCTTCAATGTTAAGTATTAAAGACCTTAAATGTTGTGGTCTCCTTGTTTGAATTGAACTCGATTATAATTTTTTACCTAGCAAGTGAGCTGCAACCGTTATCGGGTTACTTTGCTCTCCTGTTTGCTTGATTATCCTATCTTGCTTGTATTTTTGTGATGAACTTCACGCAGTCAAGAATGAAACCTGTCCTAGAGGAAACTCTAGCTGAGGAGCTGTCTTATGGAGGAGAATGTCTGGAGAGTGGTAAGATGAGTCAAGTAGCTTGGACATAAATTACAGTGTTTATTGCATTTCAATTGCTAATCTCTTTGATTAGAAGCGGCCGAATGCATTTCTAACCTTCCAGTAAGTTTCTGAAATCTACATTAGGAATTGCCGCGAGATGTATAGAGAATATGATTTAGTGAAGGGATATTATCTGCATTCCTCCCGTAATTTATTCCATAGGTACCGACGAATGCTTCAATGGTCCATGCAACTCAGAAAATACAACCAATTTTATCAATTTGACC
Organism: Eucalyptus camaldulensis; assembly: GCA_019915185.1. Taxonomy (NCBI): domain Eukaryota; kingdom Viridiplantae; phylum Streptophyta; class Magnoliopsida; order Myrtales; family Myrtaceae; genus Eucalyptus; species Eucalyptus camaldulensis. The sequence continues at coordinate 8,415,629 of JAHSVA010000013.1, read as the reverse complement.
AAGTGTACACTACTGAATTTTGAGATAATGTGTGCAGCTAACTACAAAAAACTGAAATTCTCATTCAACTGATCCGCTAAGATTGACGTGTGGCATTAACATTGGGATTGCCAAGTAGGCTTGATGCAAAAGTCATACATTAACATAAAGTCTTTGAACAAACAGAGCAACATACACAATAGAAACACAATAGAATTTTTGTTTAACATGGAGCAAAACATTTTTTTGTGTACATAGAAATCTGATGAGTCCTAAAGATTTAGAGAATTGCACATCAAGACACTACATAAGCAACTGTTTCAATTGATATGAATTCTTTAAAATCAACCTTTGAGAAGCCATCCAGGAGGTGATCTTTCTTGAATTCATTCCCACAATCACAAGCACACTGACAGGTAACAAATCACAATTGACACCCACACGTGCACCCCTGTGCACACACATAGTAATGGTCTAGACATATAGCTCTAAGACAACAATTGCTAATAAAATAAGCAAACTCTCATCCAAATTGTCTTGAAACTTCCCAACTAGGAACAGTCCAGTACGTGAGGTAACGGCTGACCATCACCAACCACAAAACAGGGTCGATTTCATTTCAAATTGTTGTTATACTTGCTGTATCATATCCGAAATCAACAAGCGTGCAAGAGAGGAAAAAAGAAAAGAAAAACTAAAAACCCACATCCTAGAAGGACCCAATTCAAGAACAATTCACTATCAAGATGATCAAAATAGGTACTCAAATTTGGCGAAAAGTAAAATAAAAATAAAGAATCCTAAGAACTGACAGCAAGAAGAGGAAAAAGATTAAATTTCGAACTTCGAACCAATAAAGAAAATGCCAATTGGGTCGTCACACTAGAACAATAGAAATTGCATAAAGAACTTGCTTCGCCTCATCTCCTCCTCCTTGTGGAAAGATGATCTTGACGAGGGGCGAGGCATGAGCAGAAACGACAATCCGATCTCCTCCACCACGGATGCGGAAGTGAAATCAAGGAAGAAAGAAGGGTCGATGGAGGTGGGTGGAGAGTAGGGTTTAGAACGGCGGTCGTTTTATATGAGGACATTTCAAAGACGGGGCTAAAGTTGGGATTTTCATTTTTATCTATCCCCACGTTTGGTGAGTAATTACTAGTGAACAAGCTACCGGTGGTCGGTTGCGGCTTGTACTTGCATCTGCGTTACATTGTTTTCGACAAAGAAGAAAAGGGAGGAAGAAACGAAAAGATAAACATGAAAAAATAAATTTTGGCAAAAAACAAAACATAGATAATAAATAATTAAATTAATTAATGACGAGGATTCGGCAAGAGTTCGGATCGTGCGCGTTACTCGTGACGTCCCCGGCCCCCCCCCCCCCCCCCCCCGGGGGGGGGGGGGGGGGTGGGGTTGTGTTCCAATCAGAAACCCCCACGCGCGTGGGCATTTCGGGATTGCGTTCACGCGCGTGGGAAGGGAGGGGCCCATGGAGGTGGAAACCGAAGGCGGGGCAATAATTTTGTCATAATTGCTCATGCTTTACAAGTAGCCTCCGGAACTTTGATTCAATTTTGCAATATTGCTTCCGATACAAGCTGACATAAATTACAGCAGCTAGAAGCTGAAACTCTCTTTCTCTCTCTCCCTCTCTAGTTGCTTCGATCAACACCTCGATATCTCAATTTCCCACACCTCGATATCTCAATTTCCCAATTGATCGAAAGTAAAAAGGTTCGATTTTTCTGATGAATCTCTCTTTTTCTTCAATCGGTTCTTGTGGTCAGTTCTTACATTTGAGTTTATTGTCATATGCAAGAATTGCAAACAAAATCTCACTTTTTATGATTAATCAGTGATGCGATTTTTGTTGTTATAAAAGATAACTCTTTCTTTTGTTCTCTTCATTGGTTAAAGGCCCTAGCTCCATCAATGGGGGCGTCGGGAGATTTATTCGGATCAGAATCCATAGGTTGTTTGTACAAATCCCATAAAATGAATCTAAGATGCTTTGAATTAAAGTAATTGGCACAGATAAAAAGATAGATTTAATGTGTCCACGAGGCTAGTAAAAGATTTTGCACGACTCTAAGTATGCGTTTCGAGAGCATTTGACTTAAAAGTCCTTGCATTGATATTAGGGCAAAGAGCTTTTCACCAAATGAAAATAATATTTGCTAAACATTATTTGCATCAAGGAATTTACCTTTTTCTTTTTAATAAAAAAATTATAATGGTGACCCTCCTCAATAACTCAAGCAAAGCTTAAAACTTCAGTAACAAGTGTTGCCTAGATCGTGCGACCCCAAGTGAGCCAAATCAAAGGGCCTTTAATGTCGTGCAACCCAATTGATGGATCTCCAAGGTCGTGTGATCCTAGGCACGAGCCGCTGAGGTCGTGAAACCCCAGGCCAGGTGACGTTGAAGTTGTTTGACCTCGGTTAAGCCAGATTTGGACTCCAACATCACACATACCAGGCGACAAATAGCCCAACCCCAACTGAAATGACACTGGCGTCAATTTAGCTCCTTCGAGCCACTGCTGCGAATCCCATATTTGAAGGGTAAAGACAACAAACAGTGTAAAATGAAAGAGGTATATGTACTCGAGCTTTACGTGGAATTTTCTGTGGCACCTTAGATTAACGGGAAGCAATTGAGGAGTCTAGTAAGTATCTTTTTATACAGTAATTACGTCTGATATTCATTTGTACTAGTAATAAAATGTTGTTTATGGATGTTTGTCTATTTGTACGAATAAGTCCACAAGACAGCAGTTGCTCAGAGTGTAAATTTTCATAGTGCAGTTGCGCTGGGAATGCTCTCAAAGACATAGTGAAGCAGATGCAATCAATGGAGATTCCTTTAGAGGAATTGGTAAGATAAATAGATTTTATCAAATTTCCACTTCGTCTCAGACATATCTTTATCAGCATTTCAATTATGAGTTGTTTATCTGCATGTCGTGAAGTGATCGAATGAACTTATTGACCAACAGATCCGTTACTAGCAATGGATTTATGCCGACTGTTTGAACAGCAATCATTTAACATAAGCTTTGCACAATTTCCTTTTCTTTTATAAGAAAAGTCATTTTATTGATCAACCTGTGGAAAGAAAACATGGGGGACTACATTTCCGGGCAAGTCCATTACAGCATAATGTCCCACATATACGGCCCATGTTGAGGTTTCAAACCTCCCCGGGAAAGATTAGCTTGTTATCCCAAGAGTAACTTTTATTCGTTGTACAATGACCCTTCAACTCGGCACCATATGATCACCAAGGCTTTTTTTCCCTGGTTGATGGCCCTTCCAGGCTAACTTCCTCACTAATGCCTTCAAATTGTTCCCCTTGATGCGCTACCGGGCCCAAGTTAATTCACCCTTCGGGTCACTTGCAGATCTTGTACATGAGAGTAGCTATAAAACTTGTTGCCAAAATCAGCTTTGAGAATACACTATAGAAAAAGTGCATTCAATATTCTTCATGTTTTCTAACACACACATTGGGGCTGTCAATGTCACACCTAGTTTTTATCTTGTTTGTAAGTGCGCAACCAATTGTGAATCACCAAACAAGTTATAAAGCCATATTTTCGCACATTAGGCTTGATGGTTTTATGTGATGGGCTTAAAGCCAGTCCGCCCATGTTGGGCCTAAAAGTCCGGCCCACAGGATTAGGGCCCATGGATAGAGGGATACGATGAAGGGGTACGTTTATATTTTTGAGGGGACGTATAAAAGGGAGGAAAGAGAGAGACGAAGACACCTTTTGGCATTTAGAGCATACGTTTCCTCTCCCTCTCTCCCTCCAAAAGAAAACCAAAAGCTTAAAGCGACACCGTTTTCCCTTCAAGGCCAATTGATGTCATTGGATCGAACATGATCGTTTTTTTTCTCTTCCTCTTATTGGCATCGGTGTTTAATCTGTGGCTAACAAGGTACGCTCGATTCCGTGGTGTGCTTTAGGATCGGTGATACGTGATTTTTCCCGGGCTTGTCTTCCGCATTCGTTTTAGGGGTTCGATTTAGTGTCGAATCTGGTTTTTGGGAATCCGACAATCTCAACATTATATCAGAGCCCTAGTTCATGTTTTCCCGACCCCTTTCATGTTTTTTGATTGATTTTTCGCGAAAATAATCGGCCGACACGGATCGGGGCACAAAATCCCAACACTCGAGCACTGTTCATCCATTTTTTTCGAGTTTCTGTAAGTCGAAATCGATTTCTGATAACATAGGGTGAAAGGGCTCGTTGAGATGAGTCCGTTGATGGGTTGTGCGCTGTTGGGCGACGCCGGACGCGCCCACACGCACGGCCAGAAGCCGCTGTGCGTGGGTGCCACGCGCCGATCGGCGAATGGGCACGTGCGCGCCGGCGGCGGCGAACTGGCACGCGTCGGTCGGTGAACCGACACGTGCTGACGTCACCATGACGTCACCTAACGGTCAGTAACCGCTGGGATGTCGTCATCAATGATGTCAGTGCCGACGATAGTTGGCCGGGCAGTCACTGGCCGGCAACCCGACCCGACCCGAGATCCGGTCGGTCACACGCGCATGCGAGGCAAGTGCCGGGTTGGTTAGTTCGACTCGGTCCGACTGGCCCGTCCGGTCCGACAACTCGGCGACCTGACTGTTGACTGATTGACTGTTGACCGTTGATCAAAAAAAGAAAAAAAAGAAAAAAAAAGGAAAAGAATGTGTTTCTTTTTCAATTAAGTCTATCTGGATTATCTGTGATCCCTTATTTGTTCTGCATTTGTTGCAGGAACAATGCCTCCCCTCAGGTTGCGCACTCCTATTCGCGGAAATACCGATGAACAAAAGGAAAGGCTTTCTAAGTTGATAGCTGAGCTGACTGATCATTAATGGGAGAGTGATGACTTAATTGATCACGTCCTTGAAGTCAACGGGAAAATTCAAAAGGTCATATGGAATAGTCGTCCTATGCCACAGTTTGAGATGGTGCGATTTTTCATGAACACCCTTCCACCTGAATGGCAAGGAGTGTTGAATCGCATATGGGATGTCAACAAAGCTGCTTCATATAGGAAAATTGTGATGGATTTTGTAGATGAATATTACTGGATTGTTACAAGGGAAAATATCAAGAAATTGAACAAAAGAGGATCTTTCCCAGTTTGTGTGTTGACTTGGTGTTAGATGTATTGGCTGATCTTTGTTAAGTGTGCTTTGTGGACATCTTATGTAATGTTTACTACCTGATTATTGTTGATGTAGCAACCGATATGTTAGTTGTATTATGCGAAAACATTATTGTTCTATTGGATGTCAAATATTATTTGCTTTCTGTTATTGTTGGTTGCTGTCGGTAGTTTATAGAAGTTTTTGTAGTTTCATAAAATTTATTTTGCATAAGACAATTATATTAATGATAGTTTTTAAGTTAGGATTTTTGGAGAATGATTGGAAATATAGTGACCTTTTGATTTTGAAATCTTACTTGAAATTATTCATTAATATAATGGGTTTGTACAAAAGGGATGCATAAATGATAGGCATTAATAATTCGTGCATATATGTCTGATGTGTTCAGGTCAATGGCTTCAACCACAAAGAGCATAGTTGCCGAGCTGAACAAAGGTGAAAAGCTCAATGGTGACAACTATGAAATATGGCACATGAAAATCCAATATGTGCTGGAAGAACAAGATGCACTAGAAGCTCTTAACCTAACCATGGTAGAACTTGAAGAAGGAAACACTGCACAACACAAAAGAGATAAGGAAGCATTTGCTGCATGGAAAAGAAAGAACTCTCTTGCTCGCATTACGTTGCTAAGCAGCATGGAAAATGACGTCATGCGAGAGTTTAGGCGTTTTGACAATACCAAGGAAATGTGGGAACCATTGGCAGCGAGATTTGGTCATACTTCGGTGACTAGACTGAGGCAGCTCACTATTAGGTTTGACTCTTATAAGAAACCTCATGGTCAGACTATGAAGCAACATCTTAGAAAGATGTCAAACATGATTAATGAGTTGAAAGATGCTGACTATGTCCTCACTGATGAGCAACAAGTGCAAGTAGTGATTCGTTCATTACCTCAAAGTTGGGAGCATATGAAGTGTAGCACCCCGAACCCTTCGGCGGTTGCCACAAGCACCAATGTTACACCTTATTACCCTTTCATCTTATACTTAGAAGAAGCGTCGTTAATTTTAGGCATTTTTTTTAAAGCGGTCCCAGCGCGGCTCATTAGCGGAAGCAAATCAAAGCATCATCATCTATCCCCGTAACAACCATGATACCAATACACACCACTAAACACCAGGATTTTATAAACAAGCGACGACACATTATTTACATATTTTCTTCAGGATGGGACTTCTTTTCAAGTCGATACGTAACAAGGAAAAGCTAGGACTCTGTCATGTCCAGCCTAAAACCTCAAAAAGGAACCCTCGACCATCTACATCACATGTGCACAACCTCCCATCATATGTGTCGGCTAACTAACTCCCAAAAAACACAGCCCCTACTCGTCACGCGTAGGTCTCACACCCAGTCCGGTGTGTTCAGGCGGTGGCGGCGGCAGCATCCCTCTCATCACCCCATCGCAGCGAACGTGAATAGAGACAAACTCTTGAACGAATGGGCCCCCAGCCAGGCCTATGTCGTAAGAGACAAAACAGCGCACACGTATGTAGGTGAGTCCAGGCACGGAAGGACAGCTAAACTCCTCACACTCTACCTCGACGTCAGACAGTAACTCGTAAAGTGTACCCCACGCGACGGCAGGAAGCGACATACTGCTAATCTGAAATGTTATCCCCAAAAGGGGTGAGTACAACCACTCAGCAGTTAAGAAATCCAATAAAAACTCAATGCATCATACAAAATCATACATGCATTGCAGGCATTACTTACCTTGAAGCCATGCGCGTACTATCATGCATCATCTCATCACACATGTTAACATGCCATATCATCATATATCATCATCATCATCATGCAAATCATCATGCATCTCATCATCATCATCATCATGCATATCATCATATATCATCATCACCATCATCATCATGCATATCATCATCATCATCATGCATATCATGTCACACATATATCACCATGCATGATTTAGTTCCAATTTCATCTTGGACCGCAACATTTCTCATTCCCGAGACCAATGTTTGCGTCCCACATGTATCCAAGATACAATTACAGATCATCCGGCTCTCCCACTCTCCGGGCATCTCGTACCTCAACTGGCATCACGAGGACCCTCCGGTATCCAGCCATTTAAGGCCACCGGGCAACCGGCCGCACCCTTCAGGCCAGGCATCTCGCACCCAATCCGGCATCGCGAGGTATCCCTCGGCATAATTACCATGCCAAGCTTCCGGCTCCCCCACTCTCCGGGCATCTCGATACCACTCGGTCTCCCGAGGACCCTCCGGTATTCGGCCATTCATGACCACCAGGCAACCGGCCGTACCCTTCTAGCCAGGCATCCCGACACTCCCGGGGCATCGTCGGCTCACACCTCCGACGGTCTTCTCAATTTATCTCAATTCTCATCTTCAATTATAGTTAAATTTTAACATGGCATGCGATGTGATGGCAATCAAGATCATTGAATTCATACATGCATCTCAATTCAATGTCATGCATGCATCAAACCTTATCATACATGCAGCAAGGTACAATTATTCATAGAATAAAATGTATGGAATTTGTACCAATTAAATAACCCATAAACCATGCCATTTTTCATTCATTTAAATTCCAGCTTGTACCACTTTCAAAGATATTTAATTTAAATATCCATATCATTCTCAAAAATTATAAAATTAATGCTAGTGATAGACAAGTCAATAAGGCAATAATTTCATGAAAACACGAGGCCAATCGTACTCCACACAAAAATCATAATTCACACAAATACAGCATGAAATTTCGGACAACAACAGAATGCACAGTTTCCAAAATAATTCGATTAAAACATCTAAACGACCTTCAAAAATTACGAAATTTTACCGAGTTATAGCCAAGACATTTTCGTACAGCTTTCATGAAAACTTCCAAGCCAAATTATTTTTAGATTATTTTATACGGTCTCACGAAGCGTCTGGATCCCTTACCGCATCGTCCAGTGCATGCTTCTCCGAAATATTGAGTTTTAGCCTATCTATTCTATTTCGTTTCCTCTGAAAATTTAATATGTTTTACTTCCAGATATTCTCTACAATTTTCATGAAGATATCTAAGTTAAATAACCAAAGTATAGTCATCATTTAGGTCCATGAAGTCTCGGTGTCCCAAAATACATCATCAGAATCACTTTCTTCAAGATCTAGTCGATTTACTAGGCCATACTTGTTCATTTCACTTAAAATTTGAGTATGTTGTAGTTTAAGATATCCCCTACAACTTTCATGAAGACATCGAAGTAAGATCTTCAACAAAACCAACATGCAATCAAGAATCCAGCAAGAGGTCAGTAAAAACTTTACAGATCTGGGGTCTCCGTAGGATGAGACTTTAACCCCTCAAATCTCCATCATTTTCCACGAAATTTTAGTATGTTATAGTACAAGATGTTAGCTACAACTTTCATGAAGAAATCAAAGCAAAAATCGGACTCTAAACACACATGCAAGCTCAAACAAATTTCTGACTCACACGGTCCAAACACGGACAGCCATACCATTCAACATACATCATCCATGCTTCGGTTTTTCTCACTTAAACACTCAAAGATTCAACATGCAAACGACATACAAACATGCAAGAGAAGCTAGAGGACTCCCACTTGCCTCTAGACCGAAGAAAACGATAGCACACGGCGGCGAACACGGTGGATGGACGGCGAGTGGCTCCTCCTCTCTCTCGGCTTCTCCTCTCTCGGCCTCACTCTCCCTCTCTCTCACACGATCTCTCTCTCTCTCTCTCTCTTCCTTCTTATACCCCCAAAAGCTCATCATTAGCAATCATCACATGCCACTTAAATTAGCCAATGCTTGGCCTTCTTCCCTAAGCCAATGCATGAGAGTCTTGTGCCACTTGTCCTATGGACTTTTGGGCTTGGGCTTGGGCTTCTATTGGGCCGGTCGACCACTTCTTTAGGGCCTCTATTGGGCCGGCCATCTTGGTCCATTAAAGCTTAGGCCAATGGGCTTAAGGCCCAACCTAAATAAAAATTAAATTTCCCCTTTTATAATTTCTTCTATAAATTTTAAATTTTAAATTCCACATGGCAAAAGTCTTGTGATATTTTATTCATTGAAATTTAATTTATAAACCATATGGCCAAGCATAGATTATTAATCTATCAAATTTAAATTTCCACAATCATATGCACAAATCATCTAATTACAAGACTAATGGCTAAAGCATAAGCCATGGAAAATTTATCACCTAATTAGAGACTTTAACACACCTTATAACTTGACTTTGAATTTTGGGATGCCATATGAAGGTGCACCTGACCCATAATGAAAATATCAAAACCTTTGAGGATGCAGTGCGCCATCTTGAGCTGAAAGAGGACCGCCTCTTGGCGGCTAAGCCGGATGCTAAACTCTATCATGCTAGTTCTAGCTCACATGGAGCTTCGAGCTCCAAGCGCAAATGCCCTAACTGGTTTGATAAAGGGAAAGGCAAGGAAGCAGGTCCTTTAGGGAAGAAACCCAAGTTTAACCAACATGAAAGAGGAAAGCGTTCTCGCATGAAGAAGCTTGCAAGGGTGAAGCGTTACAACTGTGACAAGAAGGGTCACTATGCTCGCGACTGTTGTGAGCCAAAGAAGGTAATCACCCCTTGCACTTTTCAGAACTTAGCTTTTGTGTCGAGTTTTGTATTCTTAACTGAGTCTAATCCTTTGTGGACTATAGATTCAAGAGCAACAGATCGTGTAGCGAAAGATAGAGAATCTTTTGTGGAATTCCAACGAGTACCAACTGAAACTAAGTGGATCTATGTGGGAAACGACTCCAGAGCTGATGTGACATCCTGAAATTCGACCCCGTTTCGATAAAGTGAAATGGGCATTTCGTCGACGTGCCTATGGCCCTTTTCTCTGAGCTGATTACTCACGAGTTAACTAACCTATTGGGTGAAGCCGTTAAGGGATGTATCAGCTGTAAAATCCCTAAAAGCTACCTAATTGGTTGGATTGAGCTAAAATCACGTCTGATCGATTTTTAACCATGAAATTGAACTTGATTTCGGGAATTGAATTTTAAGTGCGTCATAATTCTTATTTTTAGGATCCTGTCTCATCGCTCGTCAATTTATTGACGGGTCCGAAATTTCAATAAAGAAATTATCGGAAGAAAAATTGAAGCCCAAAAGAAAAGAGAAAGGAAAAGGAAAAGAGAAAAGGAAAATTGAAATAAGAATTATGCATTTCCTTTTCTTTTTCCTCTCTCTCCCTCTCTTATCTTTTCTTTCTTTTCTCTCTTTTCTTTCTCTCTCCTCTCTCCTCTCCCTTTCCCCCTCGTGCGAATTCCCCACCGCCCATTCCCTCTCTCTCTCTTTCTTTGACCGGTCAATGCATATCCTTCTCTCTCTCTCTCTCTCTCTCTCTCTCTCTTTCTTCTTCTTCTTCTTCTTCCTTCCTTCGCATGTCCAGCAAGCGAAAACCAGAAGCCGAACCAGAACCAGCTCGCCCCTCAGCCGTCGCCGCTTGTCCTGCCGCCACCCGTGCCCGAGCGCCCGCCGCTCACCGTCGTCCCACCGTCCGCGCGATCCAGCTCGGCCCAGCCCTGTTTCGCCTCTGTTTCACACCGACCAGCCACCGTCCGGCCACCTCCGGCCACCGCCTAGCCCCGCCGGACCACCCCCCGCGACCCCCTCGCCCTCCGCCGGCTTCCCCTCGCCGCCCTAGCCACCGGAGCAGCCCCAATCCGCCTGTCCAGCAGACCCACGAAGTGGGTATCCAACACTTCGGGCTCGCTTTTGGGCCGTTTCCCGGCCCCGAACCCGAGCCGTGCTTTGGGAACAATCGTTCCTCGCGTCGCCGCCGTCGAATTGATCCGATTTGCGCGCGATTTGGTGAGTAATCTCACTAATTCTGGATTAGTTGGCTAATTATGCTTAAGGTTGGTTTAGATTTAATTAATTATGTTTAGGTTGTTAGATTAGAATAAATTAGCAATTATTAGTCAATTGTGATGCGATTTAGATAAATTGATTATGCAATTAACAAGTAGATGTGGTCTACTAATTATTGGAAGTGCCTCAGGATTTTTCCCGACCCTTAGTGAGCTCCAATTAGGCTTTTCGGGCCTAAGTGGATTTTTTAGTATTTAAATATTAATTTTCGGAATTTAATTAAATAATTATTTATTTTTCGAAAATTCAACTGAGATGGCCCGGGATCGGAATATTGTGCTGATGACCATGGTGAAGTCCGTTTAGTTAATCGGGCTTTATTTTGATCTAAATTGAATTTTTAATATTAATTATTTAATTTTCGAAATTAATAAATAAATTAATTAATTTTCGGAAATTAAGATTTTGATGGCCGACGACCGAAATCTCATGCTGATTGTCGTGGCACAGTCTGTTTATTTATTTGAGCTTCACGTAGTATGGAATTGAATAAATTGTGATATTTTAGGGATTTACCCTAAATTGATTGGAATCTATTGAGATTGAATTATTGATTGGTGATTGGCCAAGTATGTTATTCAGCATTTATAATGCTTTGTTGAGTTGATTTAATTATTTGATTGAGAAATCGTTGAGCATTGGTTGTCGGTATTGAAAGAAGATTGGTAACCACTTGAAAGAGGACACATGGACTCGGTGAATTGGAATGTCACCTGGAAAATGCACGTGAGTTTAGTGGTTGAATATGTCACCTTGGCGAAAAAGTCGCCTGAGAGAATGCACGTGGCTCGGAGACTTGGTATGTCGTCCTGGAGAATGCACGTGGCTCGATGACAGAGTTTGGCATCTAAAAGGGCACGTGGCTCGGTGATCTGATGCGTCACTTTGGTAAGCGAGTACCTTAGAGAATGCACGTGGGCCCAGGCATCTAAAAGGACACATGGCTCGGTAATCTGATGTGTCACTTTGGTAAGCGAGTACCTTAGAGAATGTACGTGGGTCCAGTATTCGGAATGGCATCTAAAAGGGCACGTGGCTCGATGATCTGATGCGTCACTTTGGTAAGCGAGTACCTTAGAGAATGCACGTGGGCCCGGGCATCGTAAAAAGGACACGTGGCTCGGTGGCTTAATGTACCACCTTGGCGAAGAGGTCGCCTTAGAGAATGCACGTGGGTCTGAGGTTTGAGGCATATGGCTCGGAGACTTGGAAGGTCGTCCTGGAGAATGCACGTGGCCTAGCTTTTAAATATCCCATAGTGGGGATTGATTTGTTTGACATGTAATCGACTAGGTCGATGCTTTGATTTGATGTTGTGAATTGATTGATTGAATGGAAATGACCGTGAGTGGTCTTGTTGGAATATAATCGATTAGGTCGATTTGATCGATGCTTTGATCGGTGATATGATTGCTTGGGTGCCTATTATGAATTGTACTGACTTGCAGGTGGGATCAGAGGCCAAGGTAAGTCCTCTGCCCTGTGCGTGTTTAGGCAGCCTTTAGTATATTGCTTTACTAATCGGGCTTAGTGGGGTAGAACTCGCTGAGACGTAGTCTCATCCCAGTTTGGGGAAACCATTTCAGGACCCCGCTGAAGAGCTGTGGAGGAGGAATCCGAGCAGGAGAACTCGGAGGTGAGATCTGAGGAGAAGGATTTTTGGAAGAAGAAGACAATTCTGAGAGAGGCCTTGAGTACGGCCTAGTTCATCTAAGTTTCTATCTTCTTTTGAGATCTCCGTTTTGATGTGAATAATTATGAAAGGGTTTGTGGTTTGTATAAAAGTGTGGTTATAAATTTCAATATAAAAAATATGGCCCTGCTTTTCTATCCCATCGTTTTATTGTCTGGGGATTTTAATTGCTTCCACATGTGCTTAATAAATGAAAGGGTCGGCGATACATTATCCTGGGATATCGCATTATAAAATTGACTAAGAGTGAAGGATGTGCGCATGCCCAAGGATCGGGGCGTGACAGCTGAAGTGAAAGGAATTGGCACATGCCAAGTGAACATGCGTGGTGGACGCATTTTGTTCCTACATGATAGTTATTCAGAGATTCATCGGAATTTAGTATCTATTTTAGTGTTGGTTAAACTAGGTTTTAATATGAACTTCTATAATATAGGTGTGGATTTGTTTTTGAATACAAATTACTATGGTTGTGGTTATTTTCTGGACGGCTTCATTGTATTAGATATTGACTATGTTAATACAAATTTTTGTTATTCCCTTCTCACGTCTCTTAATTCGTATGATAATGATGTGAATGCGTGGCATGCTAGACTTGGTCACATTGGCCAACAACGTATGAATAGACTAGCCAAAAAGGGCTTGTCGGGCAACATTGAAAAAGTCGATTTGCCCATATGTAAGCATTGCCTAGAAGGGAAAACGACAAGAAAACCATTTGGAAAAGGTAAAAGAGCTGAATTTCCTCTGCATTTAATCCATTCTGATGTCTGTGGTCCAATGAATGTGAGAGAAAGGCATGAGGCTGTTTATTTCATCACTTTTATAGATGATTATACTCGATTCGGATATGTTTATTTGATTTCTCATAAATCTGAAGTAATAAGTTGTTTCAAAAGGTTTATGAACCTAGTAGAAAATCAATTAGACAAGAAAATAAAAGCATTGAGATCCGATCGAGGTCGATAATATTTATCTGATGAGTTCAGAAAATTATGTGATGAAAAATGAATAGAATATACTCCTCAACAAAATGGTGTTGCGGAGAGAAGAAACAAAACCCTACTGGAAATGGTTAGGTCCATGATGGCGCATGCTAACTTACCTATTACTTTTTGGAGTGATGCGTTGTTAACTGCTGCCTATATATTTAACCGAGTGCCTTCCAAATTAATTACTTCCACTCCATACGAGTTATGGATAGGTAGAAAACCGAATTTAAGATTTCTTAAGTCATGGGGTTATACTGCCTATACTCATGAGTCCTCTTGCAAGTTTGGGAAATTGGGTCTCAAAGGAAAGAAGAGTATTTTCATAAGGTACTCGGAATACTCGAAAAGGTATGTGTTCATAGGTGAGTAGGAAAGTGGGAGCATAACTGAATTTGAATCACGTGATGTCACATTCTTAGAGAATGAATTTCTTAAGAAGGGCAAAATAGGAGAATATTACTCCATATTTGAAACATTGGATCAAGATAATGATATTAGTGGAGTTCGTCCAAGTGAGAGTAATATGAGAAGTGATGAATTGAATTCAACTCATCCTCAATTACACCCACATAATGGTGAATGATATGCAAAGTGTACAATCTCCTATACGGCGAACAAGTCGCCAAAGTATTCCCCGTCGACATTTTGACATTGAATGGGAAACTTTTATGATTGCTCCGCAAGATGAGGATAAGCCAAGAAATATTAATGAAGCTGAATTGCCCTAATAAGGAAAAATGGATTCATGCAATGGAAGAGGAAATAGAGTCAATGAAATCAAACCAAGTCTGGGAACTGGTTGATCTTCCAAAAGGACGCAGAGCTATTGAGAACAAGTGGGTTCTCAAAATAAAATGAAAGGTTGATGGCTCGATAGAAAGGCATAAGGCTCGCCTTGTAGCGAAGGGGTATAATCAACAAGAAGGAATTGATTATGAAGATACATTTTCTCCTGTAGTGAGATTTACCTCAATTCGTATTATTCTGGCAATAGTGGCTAGTATGGATCTTGAGTTACATTAGATGAATGTGAAGACTGCTTTCCTCAACGGAGAATTATAGGAAAAAATATATATGGAACAATTTGCTGGTTTCGTAGTGAAAGGCTAAGAAGAAAAGGTATGTCGACTTTTGAGATTGATATATGGCCTCAAGCAGTCATCGAGACAATGGTATATACGTTTTCATAATGCTATAATGTCATATGATTTTACAATGATTGATGAGGATCATTGTGTATATATCAAAAGATCCAAGGATCAATTTGTGATCATATCATTATATGTTGATGATATACTGATTGCTGGAAGCAATATGAAGTTTGTTAATACTATCAAGAGTTGGTTGTCTTCCAACTTTGAGATGAAGGATATGGGTGAGGCTGCATATATTCTTGGAGTTAAGATTTTAAGAGATCGTTCAAAGAGATCGTTGTCTCTTTCGCAAGAAAGATATATAAATAAGGTTCTTAAACGATTTCGTATGTAAGATTGTAAATCCATAGACACTCCTATTGCAAAAGGTGAATGATTGAGCCATAGACTGTGTCCAAGGATTCCACAAGAGAAGGAACAAATGAAACATATTCCTTATGCTAGTGCTGTTGGGAGCTTGATGTATGCTATGATGTGTACAAGACCCGACATATGTTTTGCAGTAGGAATGGTGAGTAGATACCAATCCAATCCAGGTCCAGCACATTGGAAAGCCATTAAGAGAATACTGATGTATTTGAAGGGAACTGCTGATTACAAGTTGAATTACCAAGGAAAGGATCTACGACTTGAAGGCTATTCAGATGCTGATTGGGGAGAAGATTTAGATGAAAGAAAATCTACCAATGGATTTGCTTTCTTACTGAACAATGGCACCATATCATGGAGTAGTAAGAAGCAAACGTGTATAGCCTTGTCCACGATGGAAGTTGAGTTCGTGGCATTATTAGCAGCAGTACAAAAAGGAGTTTTGCTTAAGAGATTTTTGGATTATTTAAGTGTTATTGAGAAAGCTGCAAATCCATTATTGGTTAACTATAATAGCCAAGCAGCTATAGCGTACACCAAAGACCCAAAATATCATGGCAAGAGCAAACATATAGATACCAAGTATAACTTTGTCAAAGATATGGTTGCACGAAAGGATGTGAACTTACAGTACATATCTACGCATAGAATGGTAGCAGATCCTATGACATAGTCGATACCTAGATATGTGTTTTGTGGTCATGTAAAATCTCTAGGATTTCGTAGAGTCTAATGTATTGGATTGTAATTTCCCTGAGTTGTTCACATTTATGAAATTTTGTTTTTCATTGTTAATGCCTATGATCTTTGTTTGATCTTTATGCATCTTAATGCTCAGTGTATTATTTTAAGTTGAGAAAGTATGTCGGACAGATAAAAGATTAGCCCACTCACACGAGTAATCGCCTCTATTTACTGTGTGATAAATAGAGATGAGACTGTTTTTAAGCTTATAATCTAGGTGATAATCAAGAGCTCAAGCTTAAAATACGTATGTCGTCTCAACTAAGTGTTAAGATGAGGACATAATTCTTACAATGTCCGAAAGCAAAATACCCAATATATTTTACTTTATCTGTCTAGGATGCTAGATGTGAGTTCTGATGAATTTTGTGAATGAGTAGATACGTGAACTCAAGTTAGACATTGGGTGTGTCTAAACTATCATCTGTACGGTATTGAAAGGTGTAGATATACACTCCATGGAAAAGGAGTTAATATTGTAATACATATTTCATACTACGTATGCATGGGACGATCAATAAGAGTAGCAAAAGTTTGATCTCAACTTTTATGCCGTGTGAGACTCTTGAGGAAAAGAGTTCCTCAATTTTTTGTCCCCTCATGACTCTTATTTATTCTCAAGATTTCTATTTAGTGTTTGCTATCTTAGGATGTTGCCAATGGTCATGAGTTGATTCAATCTAATGGGATATTTCTAGAAAAGCAAGCTGAACTGAAATTGAGAGTTTGAAGGAAAGAGGAAGATCGAATTTGGAAAATCACATTATAGTTTTTGTATTTACTAGTCGACCAATTATGACTGTCTTTGTGATAATTATAATTGTGAATACAATATATATATGTGGCATCCCAAAATTCATAATGACCTCTAGTTACATTAAGGTCTATGAATAAATGATGGAGTATTATCAAGTTATGGCCATTTAATCCATAATTTGCAATAAGATTTGTGGCCAAGCTTTTAATTGATAATTATGTGATAGGAAAGAAAATCCTATCATTGGCCATGTGTTTTATAAATTGAGATTTATGGATTTATGACTATAAGTTTAATGGCTTTATTATTTATGCAATTAGATATTTATTTAAATGATAATTAAGATATATTATAAAAATAAAATAAAATAAACTTGGGCCATTTAAGTTTGGACCTTAGGCCCAAGTGAGATGGGCCTAAAGTGGGCCATAAGCCCGGCCCATTGTCGCATGGAGGGGTGGAGGAGGAGCCGCATGGCTTCCTCCAAGTGTCTTCAACAAAGGAGACACTTGTCTCCTTCTTAGGGACAAGTGTCCCCCATGCAAAAAGAGAATGCATGCAATATAAATACAACCAAAAAGGAAGAGAGAGAGGGAGTGGCTGATGGTTGAGGGCTGTCATCCAAGAGAGGTGCCGAGAGAGAGGAGAGAAAGAGAGGAAGAGAGGAAGAGAGAAAGGAAGGAGCTCGCCCGTCATCGCCCGCACGCCGTCCGTCCATCGCCGGTGTGCCATCCGTGTGCCGCCGTTTGTGTGGTCTAGAGGTAAGTTGGGAATCCACTTCCTACTCTTGCATCAATGTTTTGCATGTATGGTCGAATTTTAGGACGTTTGGAGGCATGGGAGTGAAGCTAATGTGTTTTGTTCTTGAGATGTATGCTGTTTTCGTATAAAACTGCCTAGGTCAGAACTTTGTGAGAGCTTACATGCATGTTTTGAGTTCGATTCCGACTTTTATCTCTTCATGAAAGTTGTAGCTAACATCTTAACATACAACATACTAAAATTTGGTGTAAAATGATGGAGATTTGAGGGGTCAAACTCTCATCCTACGGAGATGCTAGATCTGGAGTGTTTTCGCTTGAATCCGCTTGAGTCAGAACTTTGTGTGAGCTTGCATGCATGTTTTGAGTTCGATTCTGACTTTGATCTCTTCATAAAAGTTGTAGCTAACATCTTAAACTACAACATAATAAAATTTGGTGGAAAATTATGGAGATTTAAAGGGTTAAACTTTCATTCTACGGAGACCTCAGATCTGGAACGATTTCACTGACATCTTGTTGGATTTGTGGTTGCATGTTGATTTGTGCTAAGAATATCTCTTTGATTTCTTCATGAAATTTGTAGGGGACATCTTAAACTACAACATACTCAAATTTTAAGTGAAATGAACAAGTATAACCTAGTAAATCGACTAGATCTTGAAGACGGTAATTCTGGAGATGTATTACATGACACCCGAGACTTCATGGACCTAAACGACGTCTATACTCTGGTTATTTGACTTAGATCTATTCATGAAACTTGTAGAGGACATCTTGATTTAGAACATATCCAAATTTGAGAGGAAACAAAGAAGAATAGGTAGGTGAAAACTCAGTATTTCGGAGAAGCATGTACTGGACGATTCGGTGTTGGATCCAGAAGCTTCGTGTGACTGTAGAAAATAATCTAGAAAGAATCTGACTTGGAAGGCTTGATGGAAAATGTACATAAATGTCTTGGCTATAACTTGGTGAAATTTCATAATTTTTGGAGGTCTTTTAGATATTTTAATTAAATTATTTCGGAAATTGTGTATTCTGATCTTATCCGAAATTTGCATGCTGTTTTGTGTAAATTATGAATTTATGTGAAATTCGATTTGGCCATGTATTTTGTATGAAATCATTATCCTATTGTCTTGTCTATCACTTGCCTTAATATTTATGATTTTTGAAGATCATATGGATATTTGAATTGAATATTTTTGAAAGTGGTACAAGCTGGAATTTAAATAAATTTAAAAAGGCATGATAAATGGATTATTTTAATTGGTACATTTTATTTTATGAATAATTGTACCATGTTGCATGCATGATGAGGTCTTGATTGCACGCATGAAAATGAATTGGGATGCATGTACGAATGCAAGGATGAATATGATATTGATTGTCATCACATCACATGCCATGTTAAAATTGAACTATAATTGAAGATGAGAGATGAGATGTATGAGAATATGCATTGTGGTGATGATGATACCGTCGGAGGTGTGAGCCGACGATGCCCCGGGAGTCAGGATGCCCAGAGGTTCGAATGAGTCGATGCCCTTTGGATGCCTAGTTGTATTATGAATACATGCCCAGAGGTTTTCCTCAGGAGTGTCGGGATGCCCGGTTGTATTATGATATATGCCCGGAGGGTGAGGGGTTGTATCATGATGCATGCCCGGAGGGTAGGGGTAACCATTTTTATGGCAAGCCCCGGGAATTCCTCGTGATGCTAGGTGGGATGCGAGATGCCCGACCAGGGAGTGTAAATGCCGAATGCCCGGTTGTATCTTGGATACATGCCCGGAGGTTCCTCATGATGCCAATTGGGATACGAGATGCCCGGAATGTGGGGGAGTCCGATGCCCGGTTGTATCTTAGATACATGCCCGGAGGTTACTTGAAATGTCTGATTTGATACAAGTGAAAAGTATGGGATGGAATTGATGATCCCGAGAAAGGGTGATGTGGTGATCGAATTGAAAGTTAAAAGTGGAAATTGAATCATACATATATGATATGATATGATGATGATCACCCATGGCATGATGATATGCATGATGATGATGATGAATGATGTGATATGAGGATGATCACCCATGGCATGATGATATGCATGATGATGATGTATGATGTGATATGAGGATGATCACCCATGGCATGATGATATGCATGATACGATGATGATATATGATATGGCATGATGACATGCATATATGTTGTGATATGATGATGTCATGATGATGATGACATGGGTATAATATGATGACATGTGTGATATGATGATGCCATGATGATGATGACATGTGTATGGTATGATGGTGTCATGTATATGATGAGGATGACATGTGTGTGATATAATAATGCCATGATGACGATGATATGAGTATGGCGTGATGATACACATGTATGTGTTATGATTGTGATGATGATGCATATGCGCATGGCTTCAAGGTAAGTAATGCCTGCAATGCATGTATGACTTGTATGATGCATTGAGTGGTTATTGGATTCCCTTACCTGCTGAGTGATTGTACTCACCCCTTTTGGGGACCAACATTTCAGATTAGTAGATGGATTAAGTGGTTGGATATGACCGTAAGAAGGAGGATAGCAAAGGAGGAAACTTTTAGACACCGACACTAATCGATGGACTCTAAAGTATACGACTGTTGGAAGAAACGTCGGTCATCTTTTGAAGTATAGCCTAGTATGGAAAACTATGGCATTTTGATGTACCGATGAATGATGTCCATATGGTTTAAGTGAATAAAAGTGTACGGCTTTTATCTATAAATGTTTACTGGGTGTGCATCGTTTTCTGAATATAGAGAAGGGAGTTGTTGGATGTGCTTCCGTATATAAATTACGCAAGGGACCGATCTAAAAGATGTAAACCCCTAAGTTGTATGGATCCGCTGCAATTGAAATGATATCAGAGTGACATGTTATTAGGAAAAGTGAATGGGAAGTGAACTGTGGCGACCCTAATCGGATCGGGGGCCGTCGAGGGGTGCCACAATATATATAATTGTTTAAAAGAGATCAAGAGAGAGATAAATGTAATCGATCGTTCTAGGGTACTGCATACTAAATCTACTTAGAGTGAGATAGCCATTATGAGCTGCTGTATATTCCTAACAGATGTATAGCAATGAGCTCTCAAAGTATGCTGGTCGCATGGATTATTCATCGGTAAGAATGTTGAAGAGAGGTAAAGAGAATCATGTTCGGCCCACCATGTGCGAGTGGGAGATGATAGTTTTATGTGATGGGCTTAAGGCCCGTCTGTCCATGTTGGGCCTAAAAGCCCAGCCCACAGGATTAAGGCCCATGGATGGAGGGATACGATGAAGGGGTACGTTTATATTTTTGAGGGGACGCATAAAAGGGAGGAAAGAGAGAGACGAAGACACCTTTTGGCATTTAGAGCGTACGTTTCCTCTCCCTCTCTCCCTCCAAAAGAAAACCAAAAGCTTAAGGCAACGCTGTCTTCCCTTCAAGGCCAATCGACGTCATCGGATCGAACATGATAGTTTTTTTTTTTTTCTCTTCCTCTTATCGGCGTCGGTGTTTAATCTATGGCTAACAAGGTACGCTCGATTCCGTGGTGTGCTTTAGGATCGGTGATACGTGATTTTTCCCGGGCTTGTCTTCCGCATTCGTTTTAGGGGTTCGATTTAGTGTCGAATCCGGTTTTTGGGAATCCGACAATCCCAACAAGGCTCAAACCATACAAGCCCAAGCCAAGTTTATTATTCCCACATTTC
Source organism: Eucalyptus camaldulensis (assembly GCA_019915185.1). Taxonomy (NCBI): domain Eukaryota; kingdom Viridiplantae; phylum Streptophyta; class Magnoliopsida; order Myrtales; family Myrtaceae; genus Eucalyptus; species Eucalyptus camaldulensis. The sequence goes on along the minus strand of JAHSVA010000013.1, from coordinate 8,394,328 downwards.
CTCACCAGCTTCCAAGCTTCCTTTACAGAGAAAGAGCCCCTACATGATCCAATAAATATTACTTTGTCTAAAGAGCTAGAGTTTGGAAAATCAAGCCACATAAAGCCGTTTGAGTTTCGAGTAGATCATCAGACCTTGCTGGAGGCCATCTCCATCCATTTGCCTTGATAACATTTGCAACTGTGGCTATATTACCTAAAGCTGAAACATAAAGCGTATGTAAACTTTTGCAAGGACGTGGTATGAAAGGGGAAAATGAAAATGCTTAGGATTGTTCGTAAGAGTTATATATACAACTGCTGTTGCTAAACACTGTGATTTCAAATGTGTCTTAAAGAACTTGGCTCAACAAGGTGTTTGATAAATTGTTTTTAAGAAGGAAGAATAAAATAGGTTGTTCAACTTCTTTTGATGGAATGAATTGGTTTTGCGTCCCCTCTGCTTCATATTTTATGTCTCCAAGTTTGACAATGCTGCTGTTGGCATTATTGAACAGAGGGTAGTAGTGGAGCTTGCAAACATTCACTCTATCCACCTCACAAGGTATGAATGCACTTCCCCCATGATGCCTTTGAGAAAGGCTTTCTTTGTGGTATTGACTGGTTATGCGTTGTTGATGTTTTGGCAGAAGAATAGTCCAACCTACCACTGCGAACCTACGGCAGGCACAGTCAGAGCCCAGTGAATGTTGGGGTATAATGACTCGGTAGTATGCTAAAATGTCAATGCTTCAATTTAGATCATAATTTTTGTAGCTTGATAACAATGGAGCTTTTTTTTTTTTTTTTCAAAAATTTGCTTTACTAAACTCTTGGACGACGGATCTATTAATCCTTGTAGTTTCACCAACAGTATGATTTGCCCTAGTGAGATATTTGGCAGTTTGTCTCTCTTTATCATTACTCTTCCAATTTTACCTATTTCTAATGGTTGTTTTCCAGAGAGAATGTAGGGCTAATGCTAAATCTATGGCAAAGAATGATGCAAGAAACTTACAGCTTCACTTTCGAACCAAACTGTCACTTCCTCTATTTACTAGGAAGAAACTAAGAGGAGGAGGAGGAGGAAAGAGAAAAAATAGAAGGAAAAAGGGGGAAGGGGGGGTTGCCTTGATCGATGCGAAAACCAGGGGTGTCATTACATCTGGCCTGGAATCCTCCATTAATTTGGACGTCGTTGTGCTTGAAGGTGGCTTCAACAATGAAGATAAAGATAGCCATACCCAAGAAGAGTTTGAAAACTACGTGGTTAAAGAGCGTCAAGGAAAGAGGCCACTTTTTATAGAAAATCTCCAAGTGACACTCAGGAAAGGTGTTAAGCAGCTGGAAGAACTGACGTTTACTGACAATTCAAGCTAGAATAGGAGCAAAAGTTTCGTACAGGGCTTAAGTTGGCATCAAGTTATTATGGGAGTACACAAATCCGGGAAGCAAAAACAGGTGCCTTCTATGACAAGGAACACAGAGGAAAATCCAAGTCCTTCAGTCTTTTTACAATGTATAAAGCTGTCCTTTATGACTGACCATAACATGGTTTTGGATGTCCACAGCCGTCAATTTTTTAATTGAGAGCATCATTTTATACGGTCCTTAACCTCTTGAACAAAAATTCTGATAAATAATAAACGTTGGGCGTCTTTGTTATTAACTACTGTTGACACTTTGATCACTTTCAGGAGAGAGCTTGCATGCCTATCAGAAGTTAGCTTCTAGTCATTAATCTAATAGCGACCGAGACCTTATGTGTATGTTCTCTTCATTTACTACATACATGAAGCATCATCCACCTATATCTGATGATGAGGTTTGGTGGTTGGAGAAGATTGCCAAAGATGGGAAATCTCACCAAAAACTGAGTGAAGCCGGAGTACATAAGGTGGACGACTCTCTATTGCAGCTCTTTATGGACTCCAAGAAACAGAGAGAGGTAGGCACTTAGTTAATTATGATTGACAACCAAGAATGTAAGGCTTGGGTCTTCACTCATCATAGATTCTTGGAAAGAGCATAATACCAAAGAACTGGAATGTCCTCGTAGATCATGCAAAGACTTGCAAAACAGATTGGAAACTGTACTGTCCTGATGGCAAGAGGAAGCATGGTGCTGTATTCAACACTATTTGTCAACTGATCGCCCTAATCAAAGATGGTGCATGTTTGGCTACTTATTGACTTTCTCCCCAAGAGATGGCAAGTAACTAAAGAGTTCCTACCAAGTCTTGTCGAGACAGTTCATTCTCTACATGCCATCATGCTGAATTCATATAATTTGTCCCATATCATCTACACAATCAGTAACTTGGCCTTTACTTGTAGCTGCGTGGCTTAATAGGTTTTAGGATTGATAAAACATATGGAAACTTGGAACAGGAGTTAGCATGGGATCTAGATGTGCGAAACTTAATTATTTGGGAAAAAAGGCCAAATGCAAAGATAATAACATCCACCTGCAGATGATTGAGGACAGCCTGCTGAAGTTCTTTTCTAGCACCACAAACAACTTTTGGCACACGCTTCATACCCTATCACTGAACAAACTAGCAGACTAAGATTATAAAAGCCAACCAAAAAAGCCGGAGTCCTATAGCATTAGTAGAGCTTAAAAAATCAGCCACACCACTTCACCCAGAGAATTGACAAGAAACTGATGGACTGCAGGATTGGTACTAGCACCGCCGAGAAGACTAAAAAATTCCTCCTGAGAAGAAGAGTCAAGACCAAGATAAGCAAACGAAAACAGTTAAATGAAGAAAAATGAAACACCATCTGCCGCTCTGTATGAACAGTACCACTTGCCATTGTCACTAACAAGTTTTGACAGCAAATCAAACTTCTCATGAAATATGTTCATGGCATCAGCCCATTGCTTGTGCACGACTGATAATGATGTCTGGATGATATGAAGTAAATCTTCGATGTCGGAAGCCTGTTGAGCAACTTGATGAAGTTCATTTTTACTGTAGACAGGAAGAGATAGAGAATCTGAGGAGGCATTTGGCTGACAAAGATTCTCAAAAGTCTGGTCAGATTTCAATTGAGAATTAAACATACCACAAAATGCGTTTGGTAACACTCCGAAAGCAGTTGATGAATAAAAGGAAAAATATTCTCAGAATCAAAATCACAAACTGAAGATGACATTTCAGTATTCTCATTCCACATGCAAACATGGAGACTTGGAATAACTAAGCCTGTTTTTTGAATGCGATGTAACCCAAGCATATCCTCACAATTTTCATCCCCAATGACATGTATTCTTTTCGGTGAACAAATATTTTGTCAAAAGAAAAAAAAAACATCGAAAACAACTTTTATGAGAAATGGAAACTAAAGGCGCTTTCTAAAACTAAGCTGTCCTTAAATAGTCGAGAACAAAAATGACGTGCGAATCATGTGACAATGTTTAAAATTTTGCAACAAATTTGCCTCGCAACTTTCAACATTTGAACTACATAGATTTCTAGAGGCTTTTTACTGAAAAATAGTACGGAAATTACAAGTTGGCTTCAAAGTATGAGGCATCACGTTGTTCAGCTTATGGTGACTCTTGAAAGTCAACTCAAAGCATTTAAAATTATCAGCAGGATAGTTCTTCCATCATGTAAAGTTCAAAGTTATTTCTAAAAAACTGCCTCGAAATTGCTCTACCTTAACTATCCATTTTTTTTTTTTTTTAAGGATGATGATAACATCCTGAGTAACTATGAGTTTTACTTCCCTTGCGACCAAATAAAGTTAGATACAGCTGAAACAAATATCAGTGCACATAAACAACCTAATATAATCGTAATATCAAGTACAATCACCACCACATAAACTAGAACAGAATCAAAATTTCCACTCGCATCACCTTCATTCACTCCTCAGTTTGACATCATCTTCTCACTTACCAGGCCCCCGATTGAAGCAGTTACCTTCGAGTCCTCCGTGAACATGGCCGGCGAATCCTTCGCTCGATTCCAGTCCCGCCATCTTCATCCGCCAATCGGAAGAAATCGAGCCAAAACGTCACAGAACCGAATCGGAAAACGATCTAATTGAGGCCACCCATTAGGAGGTCGCAGAAGAACGCCCGAACGGGAGCTGAACCTGAGAAGCCAAAGCGGTTCGTCGGAACTTGAAGCTCAATCGGAAGCACGCCCCGGCGACCCCTCCTTCGCTGGTCGCAAAAATACGTTATTGTCTACCTTATGTTCATTCATTTTTCGCATTGCTTATACCTGATATTAACTTTTGATTGATTGCTCTACAGATTATCCAGAAAAAAAAAAATGGCAAAAATTCTCAAAATGAAGAAAAGAAAAAAAAAAAAAAAAACCCCTCCAGACAGAACCGCACGGCAACACAAAAAAGAAGAAGAATATGAAAAAATGAAAGAGAAAATTTGTAAAAAACAAAACGCTTAATAAGCGTTTAGGCATTTCTCTTACGAAATCCTTTTGCATTTTACAAAATTTTCTTTTATGGTTGCGAACAAGAATTTTGATTCGGGTGGGTTCTGCTATTGTAGACAAAAATGACGCAATCTTGCACGCTAATGTGCGTCATCGCTAATTAAAAAAAAAAAAAAGAGGAAAATATATAAGTTAAGCATGGATTGAATAGTCTACCCATTCGTATTATGATCGCCCACGCTTGTGTGTTGAGATCATATGAGATTTGCGAGATTTGCGATGGATCAAATTGCTGCATTTTTATCTACTGGCGAGTAGAATAAATGTCCATCGGTCTCGATTTCCAATCGAAAGATAAAACTGAGATCAATTCTGAAATAGTGATCTGTATTGAATTGCTAGCCACAATCCTTCACTCGCGAAGGATTTAATTTTTTTTTTCAAAAACTAATCATTTGAACGATTAAAAAATGAATGAGCGCGAGAAATTCCCATTATACCCAAGAATGTTTTAAATCACTCATCTTTTCCACAGAACAAAAACAACCTTAATTTACGTCAATTTACAAATAATGTCATATATGGCATGGTGGTTAGGATTGTCTGAAAAACAATACCGTTTATTTTGGATCCATACGTTAATGGTAATCTCGTTGCACGACCCCAGTCGAACAAAGTGTCTTCGCCTCTGTACAAGTATCAGAGGACTCATGGGACATCACATTGATGCGAATGTAACTTGGAAAAAGGAATGTGATAATTGATCCTCATTTACTTTTGAATTAAAAAATATGCTAATGAATTCAACTCGGCATCTCACGAGACCGAACATTCACGCTTGCTTGAATGTCGAGACGGTGGGCCATGCTTGAACTTGACCAAGCCATTTGCCATTACCACCCAAGCTCCGAACACTCAGCCGGATAGAAAAACTCTGACCACGTCATTTGCCATCATCGCCTGATACCCAATCCCTTCCTGCGCACCATTTTTTTTTTATTTTTTTTATTTTCCAATTTGTGATGATTGCATATCAAACTCAAACATACGAAATCATTCTCTAGTCAAGCGGCGAAAGTCATTCACGTCTATGTTTAATCCTCATCAACACTTTGGATGGATCACTAAGTCTAGCTACCAATATATGTCCATCATCAACACTTTGGATGGATCACTAAGTCTAGCTACCAATATATGTGCAGGCCATGTCTGATCCAGCCATCCTCATATCTGCAATGCAGAGGAATTTCACCCGTTGCAAAAACTCCCGCACTTGGAAGAAGTAGAAGGCGACGGATGTAAGCTCGCGTTGCCAATGCTGCTTGTACCACGGGATGCCCTCCTGCTGGAGAAGGTCATAAACGTCAAGAGCAGTGGAAGACACCAATTGATATCTCTCGAGTCCTTGCCATGGCTGGTTCTACCCTAGATGCAATCTTTCCAGTAAAGTCTCACCACAAGCTGCTCGATAAAGACGTTGTCGGCAGTAGAACGGATTTTCCATAAGAAGTGATCCGGAAAGTGAGGGTTCTGATTAGAGTTTTCTTTTTTATTGGGAAGCAACTTGGGAACAAATCCTCGCTTCAGATAACCTAAAACGATGAGGCCAAAATACCGGTTAACAGGCGTTTCCTCCTGAAGGAGGCAGAATCCCCGCAGCATCCCCTCCTTCACGGTTCATGGACATAGCATGTTTTTATTGAGCGCAAAAACACTCCATGAACTCACAGTTGCATGACCAAAAAACAAAAAAGATCTCACAGTTGCAGTGCCTTTTATGAATAAGTTTATCATGACAAAAGGGTGCCTCTACAGCCTAAAGTCAAGATCTAAAAAGTTCAAGAAAAACTTTGGATCTAAAGGGATACCAACACATTCCCAAAACAGAACAACATTATGGATACAAAGACTAGCATACAAAACCCGTTCGTGGTAAAATCCAAGTATTTAGGCAAGTAGATCACCGACACCTAATACAGATATATATTGCATGTGACTTAGTAAACCAGTTTCATTTACTAGGACTTAACATCTTTAACATTACTCTGCCAAAAAATGGTCATTAGCTTAAATAGATGGTGCTCTAATTGGAAAAATAGTTGGTAAAAAATTATAAATTAATGAATTCCCACATCTAAGTACGTTAACAAATTGTTGTGAACAGAAGCTCTCATAACCAAGGTTAAGCATCACAGATGAGATCAATGTTGGCTCAATTCACTATCATCTAAGCACCCGCCAGTTATTTTATCTGTTTAACATTAGGATGCTCTGAAAGATACGACACGTCTCAAGATGTGTAAAGCATAACTTACTACAACTGTTCTGCGTGATACTTAATAATTTATCAGAGAGAAAGGCCAAATGCAAAGGTAATAACGTGCACCTGTAGATGATTGAGGACAACCGGCTGAAGTTCTTGTCCAGCACCACAACCATCTATTGATACACACTTCATACCCTATCATTGAACAAACCAGCTAACTAAGATTATAAAACCAACAAAAAGAACCGAAGTCCAAAAGCGACACTGGAGCTTCAAAAACCAGTCTACCACTTCACCCAGAGAATTAACAAGAAACTGATGGACTGCAGGACTGGTCCTAGCACCACCTAGAAGACTCAAAAATTCCTCCTGAGGAGAAGATCCAAGACCTAGACAAGTAAACATAAACAGTCAAATGAAGTACAACGGAAAGCCATCTACTGCTCTGTATTAACAGGACCACTAACCATGGTCATTAATAAATCTTCATAACAAATCAAACTTCTCATGAAATATGTCCATGGCACCAGCCCATTGCTTGTGCATTACCAGTGATGATGTCCGGATGACATGAAGTAAATCTTCGATGTTGGAAGCCTGTTGAGCAACTTGATGATGTTCATTTTTACAACAGATAGGAAGAGATTGAGAATCTAAGGAGGCATTCGGCTGATAAAGATTCTCATAAATTTGCTCTCATTTTATTTGAGAATGTAAATGGTCTAGAAAATGTGTTTGGTAACTCCAAGTTACCATTTTTACAACAGGGGTTAAACCTGCCAACTCCAAGTGGGCATCAAGCATTTCTACACCTGACATAACTAGTCTTTCTAGCATAAACGACATCCCCTCCAATTTGAGATCTTTATCTTCGTGAACACTTTGGCTGGTGTACCGAAAAGGGCAACACGATGGCAATATAGGAGTAGGCTACCCTTCCAGTTGATCTAGATGATTGTCATTTATGTTATGGAAATCTCCTAAGGCACCAATCTTGTCTAGAAGTTGATCAGTATCTATCGCGCTTGTAAATAAAAATCCCTACGTATCAGCTTGGGATTCTTTACTCGCAACTGTGATATCCAAAATTTCACTCTCATTACCATCATTCACTCTTTATTTTTGTGTAAAACACCAACTCATTAGTTTGATGTCATGTTCTCATTTAGAATTTCAAGCACTTCACCTCTATATTCACCAACTCTCCATCGAACGCAATTTGAACTCGATTGGCAATTGAAGCAGCTTATTTAGGGAAAAGCATCGTAGCACATTTAAGGAAAAGCAACAGGAGGAATAAGGCCAATGACTCAAAGGGTGCACACCAATGTTATTTATTTTTTGTGATCCCACATTTTAGACCCAAATTTTCTCTTAAAGTTGCGACTATTCGACATGAAGTTTTTCCACGCTTCGTACCCTTTTGTGACAACCGCCCATTTGGTAACCGTCTTGATGGGAGACGGTGTATAAATAGGAACATACGTTCATTTCTGATGGGTGATGACAAGGTCTAACTCAGACTCTTTCATTTAGAATACACTATCAATACGAGAGTGAATTGGGGTAGTAGCGTGTGCCCAATTTTCTTTGAATTTTCAGGTCTTTCAAACGAACGAAAACAAGAACAATGGCTGGAGGTTTGTCTATAAACAATCCTAGCTTCCACATATGAATTTTATGTCTTACAACCAAACCATCGTTGAAGAAACGAACACACTAAATAACAAAAAAGGAGAACTCTCTCGAGTCGAAGCAATTACCAAGAGAGATTGTCCACAGCCTCTACCAATTGAAGCGATGAAGCACCCACCTTCAAGTCCTCTGTGACCATTGCTAGCAAATCCTTCCCTGGATTCACTTCGCCATCTTCACCTGCCAATCGCAAGAAAATGAGCACAAACCTCACAAAACTGAATGGGAAAACAAAAGAATCGACCCGCCCATTATTAGGTCGCGAAAGAAGGTCGAAACAGGAGCTGAACCTGTGAAGCCAGCGGCTTGTCAAACTGAAGCTGAAATGAAAGCACACGCTGCGACCCTTCGTCGGTCTCCATATCTGAAAAGCTCTGGGAGGAACCAAAAATGCAGCCACCAGCTGCTGGAGCAAGCAGCGAGGGAGCGTACGGAAGCGGCAGTGGCGGCAAATGCGAACATAAATGGAGAGCTAGCGGTGGAGGGTGGAGCCCGAAAGTCCTAGAAGAAAGCCTGAAGAGGGAGAGAGTAACGAAGTGCAGTGGAAGCTTGAGAATTTTATAGAGAAAGATGGCGGAAGAGGAAGAATAGGCGGGAGAGAGAGGATTTGATAACGGGTAGAGCGGGGCCGGTTTGGGCCATAATCGGGCTTAACAAGCGGCCCTTCAAGACACAACACAAGCAGAGCCTTAGAGAATGTATCTTTGTAGGAGCTAGTTTGCTTTGAGTGTTTTATAGTGGCGTGAGAAAATTAACTATAATAGTGCAGCGTGGTCTTTTCCTACTCTTAGTATAAACTAGTTGTGTGACATGATCATTTTTTTCAGTGTTATGTTTGTACCAGTATATGTGTGTTTCAAGTTGCCTATTACAATTTTACTGTATTACTAACATGTCACTTTCACACCCATCAATTGGTATGAGAGCCACGCTTCCTTGCTCAACAAGTGGCATCAGAGTTAGACAATCAGAGATCGGCTAGACTTTGCTTAAGTCTTTGTCCATTTGCCAAGCCAAGGCGTATGATGACGTGATCGAGAAGATTTTGATGGGTAGCACCATTCTTGAGTACTAAAAGTTTGAAAGTTGCACGCATGGGGATGGATCAAAACAACATTTATTCAAGAAACTTGAAAGAACTTGTGATGGATAGACGTTGGCTAGTCAAAGGAAATGATCCATTGTTAAAAATTCTCGCTACTCAAGATAGAAGCCGTGATGCAATGGGGTTTCACCATCAGGAAGAGAGGTGTCAGAATTGTGCAGTTAGATGAACCACCTAAACAAAGTCCAGGCTCGATTCAATCGTTCTTACTATCGCACTATGGAAGATATTCTTACCTTTTTTGTTGGATAGAATTTATCATAACTTTTTCTTAGAGGAGACCATATTTGTTACTTGTTTATGGAGGACCCTATCATCATGGATAACATTATTCATATGTGGACAGAACAACTTTGTTTACTAATTTTTCATCATATGGTATCTCTCTATTCTAATTCTTTCAACATCTTTCTTCAAAAGGTTCTCTAATTTTTCAAATGTAAGGAACACAAGGTATATCATTCAAAGACCATGCTCAGATTATGCGCTAGTTTTGCATCACCATTGCAACCATATTGATCGAGTACTATGTATTGAGTCTTGCCTGTTTGCTGCCATCCATAGGCAATACAGTTGCTTTTCGGAACACATACACTATTAAATTATGATGCTAAGTTTGCTCTATATCCTCCATTCGTTCATATAGTTAGTTTAAGAATGATGTTGAGTTACGAACATAGTTCTATAATTACTAAAATAGTAGCAGAAGCAAATTTTATAAGGTTACACAATAGCTATGATAGAGGGTTTAGCCAAAGGTATTATGATTAACAGACACAAATTGCCTTCTCTTCGTTTCCTATCAATTGTATAGCTTCTCTCCATATTCCACTAGTACTCATGATCCCGCCCTTCTCTTTTTGTTTTCTTGGTCCTTGAAAATTTTAACTGTAGTCTCTCCAAAACAAGCTTGTGTAAGACTGTTTGTGCATAGTTTGATTTAATACGCGGTTTGCATTGGTAGTGGATCAAATACCAATAATTTATTTTGTTGGTAATATTTATTGTTTTGCCTTATTACTAATTGTCGTTGTCACTATTTCTGCACTTATTTTGCATTGAGAAAGAGCACATTGATGACATGAAGATATACAAATAAATGAATAAAGTAGGTTAATCTCATAGTAGATTCGGATAAAGTTGACCAAGAGGCTATCATAAAGATAATTAATAAACACAAGAATAGAAATATCACATATGCACATTTCACATGCATACAATCATATATACCGATAGGATTACTATCTTGATGCATATGATCAAACACAAAGCTATTACATCTATAAGAGTTTTTCCTTTAGAATGGCAATAAATCCTAGAGAACAAATGATAAAATTAAACATTTTTAGATTCTTGTATATCTATACATCATTAAGTTTTTTTGGCTATATGATACTCTTTTCAATAATATGAAACATAATCTCACAATCTTAAACTTACCATTTAATTGCAAATTTCAAATCTCTGATATTGGAAGATAGTATTTGCTCTTTAATGCCACCTTGTCACTATATATCTAGCCAGTCATATCGATTATAGTAATCCCAAAGATTGACCCTTTCACACGAGTGTTTTGTACATTGGATTGGATGCATTATTTAACAATGACGCATGGAGAAGTGAGTAAATTTTAAGTGAGAGATTTCAACATTCAAATGCAAAGTTTGTGTATTGACTACACCATGTAATCCATTCAACCCAAAGTACAAACAATCCAAACTAGACATTTGGTTCTCTTATATACGGAAATAATAAACATATAGGCATGAAGCAAAAGTTTGGCACCATCGAATAGCTATCAAAGCTTGCAGAAATACCATGAAGACAGTTATCCACCCAGATAGAGGATGGGTCAATATCTTTCAGTCGTTTCTATCTAACTCAATAGATAAAGAGGTAACTTTCACTCCTCTTTTTCTCTTCAATGAATGCCCGCCTAGCAAAAAATGTTCATGGCAGGCATAAATTATAACTCTCCAGAAAGGGTGGAGCCTAAGAGCTTCAGTCGAAAAGCACATATGGGTTGCTTCTCACATTGATGCCTCCTGAGCTTCAAGCATTAGAGGTCCACCCACAAGAGCAACATGAACATTACCGTCGCAAGTTCACAAACAGACGTTCATTCTGAATCTGAGATTTCATCTTCATGCTTGTCCAAGTATGTAGACCAAGGCCTGCTTTCTTGCAGCCAAAACACAAGCCATGCCCCTACTTGCTGTCGCAAAAAAAAGAAGAAAAAATTAACTTGATTTCACTCCGGTGTTCCTATAATATGGCCATAACTAATGTGATGTTTTGATAGCTCTGTAGGGTAGAAGTAATAAGTACAATACTTGCATCACGCTAAAACACAGGCCGAAGCAATACTTGTGTACCTCGAGGCTATGGTATGCATGTGAACCATGAATGCTCTATAATATCTTGATATACTAAATACCATGATAGCATCTATCATCATGAACATGTACGTACTAGTTCTCACTCAGTAACTCTGACCACCATAAGAAGATAATTTATTCTTTTTGTGTTTGTCTGGCCACTAAGATTCATCTTTTTCGCACTTTGACCTCCCAATTGGTCTACATTAATAGGAAAACCTACTACCTTAGTATTTTTCTTCTTCAATTAAAAGAATACCCTTCTTTGAAGCATAAATTTGCACATTTCCAACCATTGAAACAAACATGAAACAGTCCATTAGAGAGGCACGATCGCAATGTACCAACACCAATTATATTTGAACTTAAGAGTAGGTTGTAAAAGTGGAAATTTAGTAAGGAGCATCAACAGGATTAATTCAGTTCCACCACCTAGTCCATGAGATAAATTTGTTACTAGCACTAGCGAGTTTATCAAACAATGATACCAAAAGGAAAGACTATCGGCAACAATAAGTTTCCAAACATCCAAACTGCAAATGGACATGGTAAGAAGCTCCAAGAAAATAGTTTTCAGAGTATACAATTTATGGCATGGCAATGAATTGATCCTTAACTCGATTGTATGTTGGTGTAAAAAATTCTTAACAAGGGGGAACTGCAGTATGGGGAGTGCTGCAAATCTTCTCATTCAATGTAAGATAGAGTGCTAGATGTGTAATTACACTTGGTTAGTGTTTTAGGAGGGAAAATGAGACAATTGAGCAAAGTGTTCTCACAAAATAGAAGCAAAAGGGGCACTACTAACCCATTAGGGTCATCAAATGCACATTTCTTAACATACATAAAAGTACAAGGCTCCTAACTGTCAAGATATGGAGGAACTTTTGAAGTAATGGTAAGTCAAAAAGTAAAACATCCTATAAAATTGCAGCATGAAATGGCATGTAAATGCGCATAGGAGGAAAAACTGAGTTGCTACTCCTCGTGCTGATGAGGAGAGCAAATAGTAACAAATGGGAAGAACAAAAGAACAAACGTCTATACAAGAGGTTGAACGCTCTTCCTTTGGAAAGCCCAGAACAGGTCCAAACTAGTTGACAAGTTCAGTGGGTTACCAATTGACAGTACACTTGGTCACTTTTTCAACAGGGTCAATAACACCAGTTCTTGACCGCTACCATTTCTGCTATGAAACTAGACTCCAATGAAAAGCACAATATCCTCATTTTTTCTTTTCATTTTGCCAGTAATGTCTTAAATAGGGAACTGACATTTATTGGAACACATAGAACTCAGGAGCATCCCATACTTATCACAAGTAAGGAATCAATATGCAAGCTTTGGATGCACAAGTTACCTTCAGTTGGTACAATTCCCAGTTTATTGCACAAGTGGGTGCACAAATGGAAGGTCATGGCCTGCAAGATCATCATCTAGGCATCTCCCAAGTTTTCACAAGCACATTCATCTTATTTAGCAGCATAATAATTTGATGTTCCTGTTTCCAACAGAATATATTAGCCATATCTGCAAAGAAGGCTTTAAAATATGATATGCTAGGCTCTTACCTTATGCAGAGCCAAATCCACACAATAGTAACTAGGAGAGATGCACAACAAGATCGCTTCCAAAGGCCTTCTCTACTTCACATTGCTTGAATCATTCACAAATCACCTCACCACTACTATACCGGTTGTAACATCTAAAAAAGACTATTTGCAAGGAGGTATAATATGTAAATCCAACTTCATGATTCCATTAGATGAAGCCAATTCAGAGGCATCCTATAGATTCATACAAAGAAACGAAGTAGTTGTACTCTGCACATGTAGATCTCTGGAGAAAATTGTAGTTTCGTATTAAAGTTATATAACTCATGGAAGGACGGTGAAATGGGAACATATCTGGTGGATGGTAAAATAGACATAGGAAGAAATTGTGGCAATAAATTCATATCAAGGTTTTTTTTTTTTTAATAGTAAACAAGGCATCTTGGCAGCTTCCTTGAAACTGTAATGACTAAATTATTTCCTAATCTAGAGAAATGAGATACTGTTTTTCCATACACAATGATCATAAGCTAAATAGAAAGCCCAATCCGACAAGATCAACCAACTTAAGTTCCAATTACATTGTCAAGTAATCAACCTGAGATCAAATACGAAACACTTGAATGTTAGGAAAAGGGTAAGTGAAAAATTACTGACCACAAAACCCAGAAGACAACACCCTACCCCCAAAGGTTTCCTTTTCTTTTTCTCCTTCTTGCATTATAGTCTCAAAGTTCTAGCTAATCATGCTAGGAAATGAAAAATATTTGTAAAATTTTATGGTAATAGGAAAATGGATAGTAAGATCTACAGACAAACTCAAATAATTGATGAGTTGGGTAACACCAAAAGCACAAGCTTTCAAGTAAAGGATTGCAATGTTCTCACAAACCAATTTTGAACCGAGGCAATCATACTCAAACTCTTGTTATGCATATAAAGAGATCGAGAATTTCGCATTTGGTACACATATCGGCCATGAGGACTAGACTTGAAAAGAGGGAAGAAGCAATCACTTCAAACAACAGATAACAGTAATGTTTTGTCCCATAATTCATATTTCTCCCACAGGGATGGCATGTGTAAGAACACTTATGCATGGAAAACTAGATATAGAACTTAGATGAAGAATCTACAATAAAAGAGCAATAAACAACGCATTCAAGTAAGTTTTGGTGCCGCGATCTCTTTGTATAGCACTTATATTTATTATTCTCAAAAAAAAAAAAAAAAACACATTCAGGTAAGACTTCTATGCAAGAGCAAGATTCCATTACATTTCACATTTCTAATTCCTTTGTTAATACCTATGTTCCATCTATTGAAATTCCTCCACCACTGTCCTTTGTAGATATTCACTGTCCCCAAATCCTCCAAATTGCAGTAATTCTCCAGCGCAATAATGTATGTAAGACATCTCGCTTACGTGACTGGCAAAACATATCAAGGCAGACAAGTGCAAGAAATTACAATTGATCTTTCGAAAAGTGAGAATCTTCCAATCCAATGAGAAATGACAATCAACCCGTTAATTTTAACCCTTGTTTTCATGTGGATAGCTAAAATAGTGCTGGACCAACAAAAACCACGGTTGACACCCAACAGGCCACCCTACCTTGAGTCAACCTTATCTAATTGAAGTGCTCTAAGTATTTATGGGGATGGTAACAAGATGACATGAAATGAAGAACTAACCCACAAACCAGGAGTCATTTACAATCGCATATCATTAGTTTAGCAACTAATTCGGTCACATTGGATTAAAGCAGATTCAGTTGCTAGAAAACAATACCAGGTTGACAGCATATCATTTTGCAATTAAAGCATGACCAGTTCCATTAAACCATAGTATTAGAATTCTCTGGCACACAAATGGATAGCGCAGTGAAGGCCTACCAAAATAGCTGCTAGAGTATATGAAGGCAGTACTAAACTGAACATACTTCGCAGTATCCAAAGAATACTAAGCTGACGAACTTTCTCTCTTCAAAGCAATTACAAGGAGACTGTCCACAACCTCTGCCAATTGAAGCGATGAAGCACCACCTTCGATTCCTTTGTGATCGTCGCCAGCCAACACTTCTCTAGTTTCCACTTTATCATCTTCACCTACCAATCAGAAATCAAGCAAACTTCACAAAACCGATTCAGACCAATCAAGTCGACTGCCCATTAGGTCACAAAAGAACACTGGGAGCTAAACTTGAGAAGCCAGTGGTTTTTCAAACTAAAGCTGAAATGGAAGCACAACACACTGTGGTCCTTTGCCAGTTTCCATAGCTAAAGCTCTGTGAGCAGCTGAAAACACAACACCAACACTATAACAAATCACAGGGATGCAAGCTGAAAAAGGCCTTGTGAAGGTTAGAGTTCAAAGAACCCAAAGGAAACATGGCCTAACAACATGCAAATAGCTTTTACCATTCCAAGGATGCATTGTTAGGGTTCGGAGAAGTTCAAGAAATGTGGAGCCTCCTCATCCTTCTATGATTTCAATTCCTTTTAGAAGTGCCTTCTAAAAGCTCTCTGGGATGCTACAGCATTTATATCAACTGGTGGAATGATAATCAAATCTTGCCAGTGAGTCAGACAAAATCAATCCAGTAACTAACATCAACGAACTGCTAATAATACTCTAAAGTTTATGGAACTCTGTTTGTCAGACTTGATATTCTTTTTGAACTCTTTGGATCCAACTAATGGGGCTTCTAACGTCATCAACCACAAAAGCTTTGATCAAATTAGCATAGTGTATTCAACTCAAGATGCTTTCTTTTGTGGGACATACTATGACTCTTTTCCTTATCATTCTGTGCTATTGATGGGTTAGAATTAATGCGAGACAGTTTTCAAATGGCATATAGGATACTGAAAAGTTTCCTCAGGAAACTTAAGGAAATGCTTCTTGTGTTTTTCTTTTAAGCAAGTGCACTAACAAGAGCTTATGCACAATATAAGCAATCATTTCATAGCACGGCAGATTATGTCAAAAGACATTCTAGTTAATGTCTTGCCTAACTCAATAGTTCAGGTATATGACAGATGGCTTTACCCACTCTACAAACATCAAGATGCATTCTTTGGGAGGCTTGGAGTGGGTATACCCTGGATTCAAACTAAATGAACATGGATCCATGATCAGAAAAAATCGAATTGTAATTTTATCAATCGAGATGTTTTTGCTTCTACCCTGTTTGCTAGTTCACTCACGACCACACCACTAGGCAAAGAGCTTGTGCTTGCATTTAGCACTTCTAAATTAATATGATTATCTTAATCTTTTAATGAAGACAGTTTTGTGAGATAAAACGGGTGGAACACAATGGTTGGACAAATCCCAAGTCAGAAGCATATGCATACTAAGGGATGCCATATCAACATGCTTCTTTTGCATTGTAAATTGACTCTTAAGTGTACTTAGAAATATGCAGTCATGAACTGCATGCTAAGCGTAGAGCAAACTAAAACCTCACATTAGAAGGATTGCCATATAGGGTCCTTCATTTAGCATTTTCTTCGACCTATACAATGACTTTTGGCATGCTATCAAAAACCTGTACACATCAGTTTTAGCATTTAGGATGAAGGATCTTACTTGAAAACTAATGTCAAATGATGTGCTTTAAAGCCTTATCATCTATTTCCGCTATTGACATGATAAGTAGAACCATTTTGCAAAAGCACACATTAACTTCCATGAACATCTCCCCCCCGGATTCCTTAAATTCAAGTAAGAAAACAATGGTGACACTATCAATCAGGAAATAATAATGACAAGATCATAAATCTTGAAAGGTATTGCAAGCGGGAAATTTAAATTGAAATTGGGCAGTAGATCTCAAAAGAGCATCGGTCAATTACCTGCTTTATGTACCTTCATTAGAAAATGTGGATCCCTCATCCAAGTCGTCTGATCCTTCATTTGAGTCCGAGCCGTCCGATCCCCCGTCCAAGTCCGAGTCATCCGATCCCTCATCTGAGTTGTCCAATCCCTCATCCAAGTCCGAGTTATCCGATCCCTCATCCAAGTCCGAGTCGTTTGATCCCCCATCTGAGTTGTCCGATCTCTCATCCGAGTCATCCATATGGTATTGATATAGTACGCTACATGTGCCATCTGTATTCTCGTAATATCGATAAATCCGTGTTCCAGATAATTCTGGAATCGTTTTGAGTACCTTGCATCCAATGATATTCAGTTCTTTCAAAAACTTCAACATATCGAGGCCCTGAATTTCAGCTAAGTTTTTGCAGCCTCTAGCATCTAAGTTCTTCGGCCTCCCAAATTTTGGAAGGCATAGCCTTTCCATTGAAATGCATCCTTTGATATCTAGCTTTTCCAAATACTTCAATCTATCGAGGCCTTGAATTTCAGTTAATTTTTTGCATCCACTAGCTGTTAATTCCTTCAGCCTCTCAGATTTTGGAAGGTCTAACATTTTAATTGAAGTGCACCCTTTAATATCTAGCTTTTCCAAATACTCCAACCTATCGAGGGCTTGAATTTCAACTAATTTCTCGCAGTAACTAGCCACAAATTCCTTCAAAGCCCCCAACTTTGGAAGGTCCAACCGTTTGATTGAATACGGGTCTTCAATAGTCAAGCTTTCCAAATATATCAATTTGTCAATACCTCGAACTTTAAGTGGATTCCAACAAGTTTTGACAATTAATTCCCTTAGATGGATAAACTGCGAAATGTCCAGTGTTTTAATAGATTCACATTCGTTGACTTCCAAGGATCCCAACTTGAAGGGCGTGTTTAGGGATTGTGGTGATTTCGATTCTTCAACGTCCATAGGTTGGGAGCATTGTGAACTCTTTAATTGCGTTGATGGAAGCTTGGGGATGCGCTGGAGAGATCTGCATGTCGAAAGTCGTAGTTCCTTGAGATGGGCTAGGTGGGAAAGCGAAGGGAATTTGTGGCTTTGACAGGTGACCTCCAAATCTATTAAGCCGGAAGGAAGGTCCGGCAGCGATTGGAGCTCAAAGCAGGATTTAAAATTAAGGATTCGTAGGGAAGAAAGATTACGCATGCTTTTGGCCATTATCCTTTTCAGATTTCCACAATCAGAAGCACATAACTCTTGGAGATTTCTCAAACTCCCAATACCATTGGGTAATTCTTCTATATCACTTTGAGAAATATCTAGAATCTCTAGATTCTCCAAATACCCTATGCTATCTGGTAATGCAGAAAGGGACTTAGTGCACTGTAGAATGAGTTGCTGCAGTTCTTTTAATTTACCGATTTCTGTTGGAAGCTTCGTGAGGCTGCTACAACAGCGTAACTCCAAGCGAAGGAGGGCTCCCATTTCTCCAATTGAAGCGTCGATTCGCTTTAGTTTGGAACAACCATTGAGGATGAGAACCTCTAACTCCTTGAAAGCTGAGAGGAAGTCCGTATCTTCCAAGCAATAACAATGTGAAAGGTTGAGATATTTGAGCTTCTCTGCCATCTGGTAAAAAATAATAATAATGATGATTGTCAAGGGGTGAGTCCAGTGGTTATGATTCAAAAGAAAGCATAAAAGGGATTAAAAAAAAAAGACTTTGATTCTTACCCTGAAAAAACTCCATCCTTCCCATTTCTCATTTACCTTACCAAATGGCAATTCGATAACAGCTAATTTCTCTACATGAAAATTGGTTACTTCAAAATTCATGGGACAAAATGGCCATTGAAGCCATCTTAATTCCTCCATTGAATCCTTAAAATCTCCACTGAGATGTACCCCTCTCATGTAAAGGAATCTTAGACTTGTCAAGTTTTTGAATTGTTTTGCTGTGTAAATATTGGCATCTTGCTTGGCTGTTTTGCTGGAGCCTTTTAAGTCGCCTTTACTCAAATCAATGGCCTCAATCTTGTCCGTTCCCTATAAGCAAGAATCAACGTTTATTAATACTAAATCCAACTGAAGTAATCGAATATTATTCGTTCATATTGTGATTGACGTGCATTCATGGTTTCAAGAGACCAGCAATGCGAAGATATGAATTTTCTTTTTATGCCAAGAAAGAATATTATAAAAGCTAACAAAGTGAAGGATGCCAACTTCCATTTTGAAATTTGATCATATGCATTCAGATCTTAAAAAAAAATTATGATGTTGTGGCTAATAGAGAGTAAAAAATTAACAACCTATAATCTTCTTCTTTCTGGTACTGTGGCTTCATTACCATACTAGTTAAGACATGCGTGCAATGCAGGGAAATTAATCAAATTGCAATGTGCAAAATCAAAGTTGATTTGATCAATTTTAATAAAAATATATATATATGTACATATATATTTCTGTAACTTTCATATTAATTTTGTGTACATTACGCGATTGTGCTACTTACGTGATTAATAAAAAAATAATAACAACTACTTTTATTTTCCACTGGAGTAAATCGAATTACAAGAAACTGGATATTGTGACAGTAGTTATACTAGTATATTATGTACTTATTTTTTTACTGGTCGTAACTTGAAATATTATTAATTATTTATTTTCTAATCATAAGTAACTAAGACAATAATATTAGTGATGTTAATATTCTCTACAACTTATTATTTTATCATAAATTTTAGTTTAGCTATAGATTACAATTTGGTATAATCATAATCATAAATAGATGGGTTAATCAAGTATAATAAATATAATAAACAGACCCTAATAACTTTGATGTACGTTAAAAAGATTGACTGTTGAAAGTGCAAAGCATTTTTGAAATGTGACAATTGAAGCTGTTCTTGGCTACATGAATAGTTTTTCCTTGGGCCCCCAGGAATAGTATTTCTGATTGTGAGAGAATAGTAATTTCTAACCTATTTTTGAACAAAATAATTTTTTCATCAGAATAAATTGGAAATAGAATAGTTATTCCTAAGAACCAAATGTGCAGCAAGATTTCACAAGCCAAACGAAAAAATCACTTATGCATGAGTAGTCAAGAAATAATACAGAAAGTTATGGATTTCCACATGTCAGTTTCTTTGAACCAGAAATTTTGTTATTGCACTGCACAATGTTGTGGAAGATTTAATAAATACTCATAGGTAAACGATCTAATAATTTGAAGGAACTGGATCTCCGTACCAAAAAGGAATCCAAGAGAAGATTAATTAAAAAAAAAAAATAAGGAATCTTCAACAGAAGTAATCCACTCGCATCAGTCATTTCCCCCATAAACTTCCCTCTCAAAATATCGAGACACCCTATCTATCTTCAAGATTTCTTTGTGCGGCGTGTAAATTTTTTGACCTTCAGAAATTGATTGCTAGAGCTTGGACGAATCCCAAAAGTAAGCCCAACCTTTTGTACTTAGGACAGAAGTAACAAAACCTTTCAAACGTCTATGAAGGCTAACCTTCAGCATCTACGATAAAAATAACATAACCTTTCAAACGAAATAAAAATAACCCAACTGTTAAACTGTAGAATAAAACTGACACTTGTTACAAATTTCATCCATTATCATCACTAAATCGCCATGGGTACCCTACATTACTCACTATGCAAGTCGCAAAACCTTTCAAACATCTATCAACCCTAACCTTCAACATCTACGACAAAGATAACATGACCTTTCAAAGACAATAAAAATATCCCAACTTTTTAACCGTAGAAAAAAGTCGGCACCTAGTACAAATTTCATCTATTATAATTGTTAAATCACCATGGATGCCCTACATTGTTCATTGTGCTAACGTACACAGTGACTGATGTCAACTCACACCAAAAATGTTGTGTTTTACTTTATACTCATGTTAACAATTTGTTACAAAATTCGTGGCTTTTTGTAAAGAAATAAAGTTTTAGTCATGATTAACATGGTTCATTGTGCATATCCGCACAATGAGCTACGTAGAATGACTCGAGGTGATTTGAAGTGAAAATAGGTAGAATTGATGGCGGGCATCATTTTTGTCCCATGAGTAAAAGGATGAGTTTGAAAGGTAATGTCATCTTCATTCCACATTCAAAATGCTGGGTCCTTTCAGGATTTTTTCCAACTTGTGTAATCTTTATCCCAATCACAAAAAGTCGTACTTCTTTTATTTGGCTGTGTACTCATTAATATCCAACAAGTGAGTTATGAGTGTGTACTCATTTTTGTGTTTATTTAGTAAGCCGTGCTATTGCTTTGTCCTTGCTTCGCACTTGACATGCATTTTTTCAGACACTTCAGCAAAGGAGAGTATTGGGTGACCTCTCACGTCGCTTTGCCATGTTATAGGATGTCTTGTCCAAGCAATCTTTCTACAATGTACTTTAGGTGCAACACTTGACAAGAAGGATGTGGAGGAAATTCTTCATCTCCTTGATAGATCTCAAGTGGCATTTTGATCGAGCCTACGCCGGAGGGTCCTTCTAAAGGTTCGGCATAATTGTAAAAGGAAGAGGCTGAGAGTTGTGAGTGGCTAACCCAGCCTCCTTCGTCCCTCGGGACCAACAAGGGGTAGCAGTGCTTTTTCAAAATAAAGAAGGATATTTGGCATTTGTTTTTCAATTGGAAGTGGTGTATATTGTGGTTCTTTCAGCTGCTTGTATTTTAGATAATATATATGAAAATAACTTCGGATATTTTCATTCAATGTTGGAATAAACTGAAAAGAAGAACTTATATCATTTTTAGCAGAACCACTCTGATTTCAACTTACGATAGTGCCATGGTGAAGAACGAAATGGAATCATGGAAGAATACTGACATAATTATATCAGATTGTACCCTTTTAGTTGTAAAATTTAGTTATACCATTATATTTGTATATAAAATATACAACATATTCATTTTTATTTTGTTTAGTTTATTGTTTTATTATGTAGTACGAAAGACATAATAAATGGACACCGGCTTCGAACTTGTTAACCTATGAATTAGCTCTTGTGATTATACATACGATGAGACTGTAAATAAGTGCGAGTCTTTTGATCAACAACTAAAGTCAAACCAAATGATGGATTAAAAAGAGTGGAGTCGCAATCATGATTAATTCACAACTGCAAATACAATCTCATGCTTAATTATACAGAATAGAATTTTAGAGTATTTATCTCATTGACCTTTAATGTAGAAAATAAGTATCCCTTCCATTCTCTATTATGGAATAGCGACTAAAATTTCCTGAGAAATGTGGGCATCGTTAGTCCTATTGTATTAATTCTATCCTATTGTATTAATTCTAACATATGATTTATATATTCCGAGTATGTACGGTTTACAGTAGTATAGCCAAGTTATTTATTGCATGTGTCAAGGACACAACTAAATCAATATAGAAATTCAAGATTTTTGTCAGTATAAAATACCCCTATCAATATCTAGAAAATTTGAAAGTACCTCATTCGATAACTTTGTAATATACACTTGTCTGAGAAATATTTCTTAGATAAGCTACGATACTTACTAAGAGAGAAGCAACCTCCTACTTGCTAATCATGTCAATGAAACAATACAAGGATACTAAAATTAGAAGGTTCTATGTTCACTAGAGCAAGCACTGAGTTGACGACCAACACTACTCTAACAAGAAAACATGGACTAAGGGAACAAAAGTAAGAGAAACGGTTACCTTATTTCTCTTTAGCACTTTCAAGGCTTCCTCGGAGTCCCATAACCTGCTACAGTGCCGAGGCTGCTGCTCATTTTCCTCACGAACAATTGCCCTACCAAGATCTCTTAATTGGTCATGCATTTGGAGCTCAAAATCATCTCCAATTTTTATTAATGACATAAATGTCAACACTTTAATATTCTCCCCTGGAAAAAAGTCACAAGCGTCCCACATGTAGAATGCGATTCTCTTGTCAGTGCCAATGAGAAAGCAAGCGATATCCAAAAATATTTGTTTTTGTCCATTGTCTAATACATCATAACTTATCCTTAACTTTTCTTGCACTTCTCTACAAGGGATCTTTTCTAACTTTTTTATCACATCTCTCCATTCTTTTGATTCTTTTCCGCACAATAATGAACCTAAAACCTCAAGGGATAAGGGAAGTCCTCTAGTGGTGGTTACAACTTCACGAGTGAGGCCCTCAAATTCACTAGGAGGAACGTCCCTTCGAAAAGCATGTTTGCTAAACAAAATCAAAGATTGCTCATAATCCAATTCCGTAAGTTCATAGTTGGGATCCACCCCAGCTACTTCAAGAATTCCCTTGTTTCTGGAGGTAATAATGATTATACTTCCCAAAGAAAACCAATCATGCTTACCAGCCAAACACTTCACTTGATCAACATCATCCACATCATCAAGAAGAAGAAGGACCTTTTTATCTTTAAACCTAGAGGAGATGAAATTAATTCCTTCATCCTTATTATGAACTTCATTTTTTTGATTCGAGATATCATAGATTAACTGATTTTGTAAAACATGAGCTCCACGCTTCCATGATTCCCTTATATCAGCAATGAAGCTACGATGCTCAAATTGATTGGATAGCTTGTTGTAAATGGTTTTAGCAAGAGTAGTTTTACCAATGCCTCCCATTCCATGGATGCCAACAAATAGGAGGGCATGAGATTTATCATCCAAAAGTTCCATAATGTTGTTCACATGACTAGCAATGCCAACCAAATTCTCAGAAATAATCAACTCAAACTTTTTCTTCAGTTCACTCAACACTTTTTGGACAACCAATTTTATATTGTTTATCTATTGAGAAAGTTGTAATAAATGAATCCGAGATAAATTGAAAAAAAAAATTAAGAATTGTCTTTGTCACACCTCCATATATTATCTTATATGCTAAGAATAAAGTTCAAGAAATGCTTGTGGTTGTTTCACATGGTGTGCCCCATTCCACTATTACTCCGACATAACTTATTAAATTGGAAGAAACTTGAAGGTATCACTTATGAACCTTGAATATTGTATACATTATGGATTTGAACCAAATTTTGGACTTGTTGTTTGTTAAAGATATTAGAGATGACATGGACGTAACTTTGAAAACTTTCTAGAGCCTTTGAACAATAAAAAATCCAATAAGCCAACTCAATATAAGAGTCAGCAATCAATCAATAAACAAGTCCTAACTTTTGATGCGAGACAATTTCAACTCCTGTAATACCAATCCAAAAAGTTGTTCAAATTGTGATATTGTGAACAACTTGAATGCAATCAAGGGGATTTCTCCTTGTTTGCACAATTCTACACAATTGCAAGTTTCTACTTGTGTTATCAATATAGATTGGTGTTCTTATCAGTTTTCATTGCCTCTAGGGATGATAACTTCTTGTACTTTATTATCCTTTTGAGTAACTATGTTCTTTGATTTTAATTGATCTAAGTAGAAGAATAATTTTTTCCAAAAATAAGAACATTGATTCAATATATTTAGGTTTATGAGATAGAAATTACTTGCTGAAGATAGGAAATGCATTGGAAATTATTCAAACATATATATAATACAAATAATCCCTTTTTTCTTTTTTCTTTTTTTATATTTTCCATCATCATATATAACTAATGAAACATTTCTTTTGTAAAATAATTTTAACAGCAACTAGTCAACAATATTAATGATTTAATAAATGTAACTTGGGAAGATAAAGAATTATGCCTTTGACAATCACTATGCACGGTATATGATGTTACAAGCTCTAAATAAAAATCATCAATAAGTTGTACTATTAATCTCAAATAAATATGTAATTAGAAAGGTTTGCAACGATGACTAGTGTGACGTACACTATAAAGTTATAAACATAAAAAAAAAAAAAAAAAGTGGCACAATGTTACGAAATTTTTGGATATAAGAGTAAAAACTCAATTAAAAAAATCTTATCATTCAAGTGAATGGGATCATACCGATAAAATCTATAAGTAGATTTGTCAATATCATTAAAGCAAAATACTTTAAAAAAAAAACAGAGAATAATTTATCGAACTCATGCTTCGTAGGATCCTTTATGTTTATATATATAGAACGAAAACGAAGCGGTTGAGAATCAGAGCGACCAGTAAACACCCGCGCATATTAAAAGAAAGTAGAGAATGCCTTGGTGAGAAAATTTACCCATCGGCTTCATGTCCTTTCAAGTTGCTGACTTCAAGGAGTGCTTGCTTCCATTTCTCCAAAATCGCTGGGTTGAAAGAAGACCTCTCAAGCAAACGCTTCTCACGCTCATGAAATGCCTTTCCAAAACTCCCGATTTGATGTCCCACATCAGCTGGTTTAACTTTGTAGAATATAGGCAGCACTTTCTGCTCGTTATTATTCTTGCGCTCCATTATTTGAACCAGTTCATCCAGGCACCAACTACTTGTACCATAATTCACAGAGAAAATGGGGATCAGGACCTTACTATTTGTGATGGCTGCCATAAGCTCTGGTCTGATGTCCTCGCCTTGTTGAAGCTCGTCATCGTCTCTGAAAGTGTGAATTCCGACTCTGCTGAGCCCATGGTAGAGGTGATCGGCGAAGCCATGTCGAGTATCTAGGCCTCTGAAGCTCAAGAACGCCTCGTAGTGGTTTCCAGTTGACACCGTCAAAGAACTAGATTCATTGTTGTTAGTTTCTGTCGGAGATGAACTAGATCTAACGGAACTAGTATCTGTCGGCACAATCATCGAATCATATGTGCCAGTATCAGCATCATCTGCATTTCCAGGCACACTAGCTTTCTTCTTATTGAGAAAAAATAACGTAAGCCCGAGGAGAAGGATCGGTGCCACGAGCTCGGCGAAAGAATACCCAAAAATGAGGCGATGCATTTCGTCCTCGCTCTGATCTGCCCTTGATTTTTGCTTTCAAGCCCGACGAAGAAAAAACAAGAGCGCCTCTCAGAAAACAAGAAATGCCTTCTTGTTGCCTATTCTATTGTGGTATGCTAAAATTAGAATACACGCAAAGCGGAGGATTTGTTGGGAAGGTGAAAAAGTGCAGGGAGACTTATGACGAGACTGTGACATGAACTCGCAGGAGAAGATGGAAAGTGGGGGAGAGAGAGAGAGACAGAGAGAGTCGTCCGATTCAATATACTCTAGACAAAAACATCAGAGCGTCGCGACAGTGAAGAGGGCATGCTTATTCCACTGCTTTGTCCACCGCTTGCACCTGTCCTTTTCTTTTGTTAATTTATTTTCCATCAGAAAAAAGTATTTTTTAATATATTTAAGCTCTTCATCCCACTTAAAATAAAAAAATTAGTCGTCTTGCTTTGAGCCTTTTAAATATTGTACCGTTAAATTGATAGACTTCATTATAATACTAAAATGTTATCAAATAGCTACATATATATTAATTTGTACCCGAGCACAACGAGAAGAATGCCTTTTTGGCTCTGGTTTGCCTTAATTTCTCTTCTTCTTTTTTTTTTTTTTGGTTGAACCTTAATTTCTCCTTAAATCTCAAAAGTTACAATGCCTTTTTGCTTTTGCTTTATTTTATTATATATATATATATATATATATCTTTATTGATTGGACTTATCTAATCCAACTAGCTAGCATGCACCGATAATTAAAACTTACCGAGCTAGTTAAAAATTAGTAATTCATTGACCGGACCACCGGCCATGCATTTATAGTCGTTGCCTTCACGTGGGGAAAGTTTCAATGGACAGGAGAATCCGAGGCGATCCCTGTCCAAGAAGAAACTAATATGTGAGCAAGTTTTGATGCAAAAGCAATAGAAAAACATAAAACCAAAAATAAAAGACAACTGCTTTTTAAATATCAACTTATTGATTTTGTTTAGCCAGATTTATTAATTTGACAATTAATCAATCAACCCAAAGCTAAATAAGTAAATCAAAATTTACAATTTTTTGCGACGAATGTCTTTCCTTGGTTTAGTTTAGCTATTGCTCTAATATTTTTCCCATCTTCTTGACTTGGTCAAAAAGTGGGCTTTTAAAAAAAAGAAGAGATATGAGGGGAAAAGCGGGGGCACGCATGGGGAGAGAAAGGAAAACAATGATTTATTTAACGAAACGCGGGCTTGTTGCCCGTTCTCTTGTGGTTTGATTTATATTATGAAACCGGTTGGCCATCACAATAATCCCAATAAGTCAAGCCAGTCAAGCTACATATAAATTAGTAATTCATTCACCGGGAACCGCAACCATGTGCTTGGAGTCGTTGCCTTCGCGTGGCTCAAATCTCAATGCTCTAGGGAATCCGAATTTTAATAATAGAGTAGGGCTTTTCAAATTTCAATACATATAAATAAAACGGTGGATTTATTGAAAAGATGAGAAGTGGAGAGAGAGGTGGAGAGAGAGAGGCTCGGGACGAGAGAGGGACATGGATTTGCGGGAAAAGATGGAAAGTGGGGGGAGAGGTAGAAGAAAAAAAAGTAGAGATTCGTCCCGTCCAATATTTTCCAGACAAGTACTCCGAATAGATCGTTAAGATAGTGACGTTAGGCCTGCCTAGTCCAGTACTTGCACCGTCGGACTTTCCGCTTCTTTTGTTAATTTATTTTCCATCCGAAAAGTTATTTTTATTGAATATATTTAAGCCCTTGATCCCACTTAGGAATTTAGCCCCTCTCACTTTAAGCCTGTTAAATATTATATTGTCAAAATGATGTACTTCATGTCAAGACTGAAATGTCTGACGATTACTTATGCTAAAAAATTATGTTATTAATGTGTGTTGATGATCATAAAAAATTATCAACATGCTATATGTATATGTATATTTCATTTTGTGCTCTAGCATAATAAAAAAAACTTTATTTTCTTGCTTTGTTTCTCCCTTAATTTATCCATCAAATCCCGTAGATAAATCAAAATGTCTTTTTACTTTTGCATTTACTTTATTACATATATTTCTTTATTGGTTTGATTTATCTAATGAATCAGTTGGCACGTATCCATAATTCAAACTTGCCAAGTTAGATAAGTAATTCATTGATCGGGACCATTGACCATCCGTTTGAGGTTGTTGCCTTTGCGTGGTGGAAGTTTCAATGCACAAAATAATCCAAAATGATCCCATCTAGGAAGAAGAAAACATGTGAGCAAGTTCCGATGCAAAAGCAATGAAACAAAATATAAAAACAAAAATAAAAGAAAATTATTGTTATGTTATCCGTAGACAAGTTGTAAAATACATACAAAATGTCCCGAAGTGGTTGCACAATTGAATTTTCCATCACTTTAGTTAAATTTTTTTCCCATCAGAAAAGTTATTTTTATCGAATATATTTAAAGCTCTTGATGTCACTTAGGAATTTATCTCTCTCACTTTGAGCTAGTTAAGTATTATTGTATCAAATCGATAAACTTCATTTTACTATGAAAATATTGCATTATCAAAGATTACTTATCCTAAAATTTACCATATATAAAGCCTTCGAACGATCATAAACCCAACGAAAGTCAAGAGAAAAACCCTGGCAACTTGATATCTTGACTCCTTGGGGGAAGTAAGCAAGGATTACACTTTTAGGACTTCCTGTGCAATCTTCCCTTTATTATTTCTTGGACAAACCAAAGAGCAGCCAATAGCATTAAATTACACCCATTTCAAACTATTTTTGGTGACACGTAAGTTTTTACACCCGTCCGCCTTTATTTTGCCAGTAAATGAATACAATGGGCAGATATAGTGGGATTACTAAATATATAATAGGACATGAACAACCACTTGCAATGCATCCGAACAAGAGATATTAGATTATAATTTTACATCCACTTTGAGAAAGGTCCTAATGTCAAGTAAGAATCAATCAGCACATGATGCATTGATCAGTGTTAATTATTCAAGGGGTTGTAGAATAATCGGTAAGTACGTGTTGATAAATCGACTACCATAACTTTTTACTACACATCTTTTAAGGTGGAGACCACTTTGAACACACTCATGCTCAAAATTTTTGTCTTTATTCTCATTTAATTTCTTTTCAAGGTAGAATTTTTAACTTCACGGCAACTCTTTCTCACTCCAAATCCTCGATCTTCTCATTGTTGTCACTGCTTCACTCATGTGATCGTAGAGTCCTAACCCCATGCCCACGGTCATTCTTGGCGGCTGACGAGCCACCCTCCTCAAAATCACCTTGCAAGTTTGTGAGAGGTGAATGCATCAATGCCAATGATGATCGTAGCGTCTCATCTTTGCTCTTGAGATTAGGGCTTGTTCCACTGAAAGAGCAACCATGTAATGGGACAAAAGTTTTAAAAGTTATGAGAAAATTATAAATTTTCTTTAAAATAGAGTCACCACCAATCAATTTAAGAATATTGAGCCGGTTTGAAACCTAAGTGCATATGTGAAAGCATTAGTCATTTGCAAGTAGTCTTCAATTATGTGCAGGGAGGGTTCATTTTCTCTATGGCACCCTTTTGGTACCCCATTTTCAATCAAGTAATTTGAGTGCAATTATCAAATAATTTCAAAAGTAAATGCTGCAACTTTTTTTTTCAAGGATATAATCAAGATAATTTCCTTACGTGCCAGCATGACTCCATGCACCATGTGTATTTGTGTTTTCAAAATATGCAATGGCATGTTTAAATATGCATAGGTCCTAGTTTGCGACGTGTGTTCATGTGCAATTGACCATGACGTATAATCAAATGATGCATGCTTAGTTTTAGTCATCCGCTGCATAAAGTCCAAGTAAACGAAATTAATTCTTTGACATTTGCCTATCCATTCTCACTGGATAGAAAGACAGTGAGAATCTCTTTACTCCACTCAAGGAGTAAACGAAAAGTCTTTTAGGAAGTATAAGATATTTCGAATGGAGATCAATGAAAGGTGAAATTTATTTTCCAATGGCTTTGATTGTTCTCCATAAGGTTTTTTGTTTATTAATCCAAAGTCCAAAAGTCCTGCCACAAACTTTTGAATTTTTCTTCCATTTTAATTGAAATTGAGCTTCATTCATCAGCTCAAAAGCTCACGGAGGAAGAGAAAATAGATGGGGCCCACTACCAAAATCTTATTTTTCAGGCCCCGCCACCATCAAAACCATTTTCCCTTCATCCTAAAACATCTAGAAACTAGAAAAGACACGAGAAGGTACCTTTATCGCATTAAATAATAAATTTTACCTATTTAGTAAAAAAAGAAAAAGAAAAAAAAAGAAACAGTTTTACCTTATCTAACTCATTAAGATAATAATGATTGTTAAGAGTACAATGAATAATTCGAGATAGCACAAGAGATTCTCAAGTTTTTAGCTTTATATTTGTATAAATAGATAATCTTTAGGACTTCAATAAATCTTTTTCAACCTTAGAAGCTTGAGAATTCTAATTCCACAAAGTCTGCAAAGCTAATTCCTTACTTACATAGTACCAATAATCGCCCAATCTCAAATGGTGTGTGTATATATATTTCGAAATCAATAATTTTGAATTTACTTTTCTTTAATATTATGAAATGGTTAGGGACATATTTGTTATAAGATAAATTTATTCTTGTATTTGGACAAAATGATAATCTAGAAGAGTACAATCCCGTGTATACAACCTTATATGGGGCATACATGCACAAAACTTATAGGAAAGTACACTTTAAATAATCATATACCTGTGAATGTTCGATTTGAGTCCTTATTAATTGTTTTGGTGACAAAACTAGTCAAAAACATTTTCGTTACATTGATTAAATGTTTTTGACAATTTAACAAATCAAATTCCTTTCCTTAGATAATCCAAATCAAGCACACATATTTGTGTGCCCTTAGAGGAATGGAGTAAAGGATAAATGAAAGCACAAACTGAATTTTATTCAAGGACTTTTGGGATACAAAAAATATTGCTAGCGAATTGAATAAGCAAGTTGATTTAGGTGGATTGATTTCTACTTTATATTTATGAGCATCTTCCGAGACAATATTCGACGCATTGACAAATAATAAATTAGAGTAATTATAACACGGATATTGATGTAAAAAA
This sequence comes from Eucalyptus camaldulensis, assembly GCA_019915185.1. NCBI lineage: Eukaryota > Viridiplantae > Streptophyta > Magnoliopsida > Myrtales > Myrtaceae > Eucalyptus > Eucalyptus camaldulensis. Next base: position 8,363,082 of record JAHSVA010000013.1, on the reverse strand, counting down.
TATTTCTTAAAGTGGTCTTATTTACTCTTAGTGTGATGGTTAATAAGAGAGTGGATGGTTAAATTCCTCAAATCGAAAAGTGGATAATCAATTGCTCAAGTACTACTTAATTAACTGATCCGTAAAAAGGATGAGATTGTAAGTCACGAGATATTAAAAGATGAGATGCACGCTCTTTCATTTTGAGCTATAAGGACACCACTGACAAATCTAAACAATGGGGAGCATCTTTCTGATCAGGCTGGACAATTAGTACTGGTACGTTTATCTTTGATTAAATTATGGGGAGCATCTTTCTGATCAAGCTGGACAAGTAGTACTAATACATTTATCTTTGATTAAATTTATTATTCTTGATCTCTCCCTCGAGTCAATGCGATGTTGTCTGCGAATATTTTCAATTTTCCGAGAAATATGGCAAAAATAATGATGAAGCACACGAAATACGAGGTGCTCTGGCTCCATATGGTACCGTGCGACCGCACTGATCACTTGCAAGTATATAAAACCAAAAATTCGTGTTAAATTGTACTTTCGAGTGCCTAAAAAAATTGAGCAATTACTTATCATATGAAAAGGGTCGGTGATTTAGCCCGACAAAATACCTATCTATATAAAAGGGCCTACTTCTCTAAAAAAAAAAAAAAAAATTCAATTTTAGGTATAGTTCCAATTTCCACATCTTTTAAAGAAAAAAAAACATAATTTTAAGTCCAATCCCAAATTTTTTCTAAATCATTTTTGTCTAAAAAAAAAACCCAACTACTAAATATTCACCATCAGTCATCCCCAATTTTCCTATTTTTCTCATTAAAAAATAATTTCGTTTTGGAGAATAATTTCCCTCCTCACTTTGTTGATGTAGATTTTTTTAATGGCATAGAAACATCATGTCAAACAACTCATGACTGATTTTGGATTGAGATTAAAGGGAGCAAATTTGAGATTAGCTAGTGATTTTTTAGACCAAAAATATTCGAAATAAGTTTGGGACTTAACATAAAATTTGAGATTATTTTTTAGACATAAAATTGGGGGCAAATTTGGGATAGGATCTAAACTTGACAATCTTTTCGAGATTGAAGTTGGGATAGAATAAAGACTGGATTTAAAGTTTGAGGATATCAAAGGAATTAAGCCTATGTAAAAAGAGGGAAGAGAAAATGGTGGAGTTTCACTTATTTTAATCATCCAGGGGCAGATTTGCAATTAGATAGCATGTAATTGTCTCGATGGTTGGGCCCTACCGATCCTTGGTGAACTTGAGGCCATCCCTCTTCTCTACCAAGTTTTTGTGCATTTCTTAATTTGAATGAATTGAGAGGCCCGCCTCTCTTCTCTTTGCTTAATTGTGAAATTACCATTTTTTTTATAGATGTCTAACTTATTGATTTCATTTACTCAAATTTATTGATTTTACAATTTCCTAAACAACCCAAAGCAGAATTCGTAAACCAAAATTTCAATTTTTTCCAGTAAATGTTTTTGATTGGTTTGGTTTAGTGACTGCAATTTTCCTTAAACAAATATAATTTAAGATATGTGTTAATCCAAATATTTATATTATAAAATGGAGATGATACGTATAGTCTTAGTTCATTTTGATTAAATATAAGTTTATACGATACATAAACATAAATGCATGCGGTTTCTCTTAAATAATGAAGGGTAGTTATGTTGATAAATGAGTTTTATTTACCACCCAAAATTTACCTAAGCATATTATTCTCATCCAACAATTCATTTACTATAGATTTATTTCTATTAAATAACGAGGGGTAGCTATATTTCTAATATATGTTAAATAGGTTAACTTAGCACTCATATTGTTATACTACTTGGTTGTTGCAAGATGTAAAGCAATTTGTACATTCAATAGTGAGTCCATCCATTTGGATACCATTTAATGCATTTTTTTTTTATTTAGTTACTCAATAAAACAATGCTCTTCAGACATTGAATCAACTCAAGCAACATATTTGTATAAAGAATTGAGAGAAATGTTAAAATCCAATGCAATAATTACTTCATTTTACAATAAAAAGAAGCTTATTCTAATATCCACCTGTAACAATGCAAACTAAAAGAATTATTAATGTTAATTCTATAGCGAAAAGTATAAAAAAGAAGAAGTCGTAAATCTAATGCAAGAGTTCCAATTGAGCCCTAAAATTTTCAATTGGACCAGTTTAACTATAAATCTTTTCGCATTGGTACCAATTAAGTTTGTCCAACCTATTTAGAGGGAAGTTGCTGATGTTCGTTCTATGTGACATTGTCAATGTTGATGTAGGCATTTTCAAAAATATTTCAATGATTTTTTTTTTCTTTTTCCTTCTCTTTTTCCTCTTTTCTTCTTCTTTCTATTTTTTATTATTAATGGTCGACGGTCGAGGTTCGACAAGCCTCATCAGCCACTAGACGAGGGCCGTGGGTGAGGGATGCAAGCCCTCACCTAGATCTAAGCAAAAGGCGCGACCCTTGCCACTACTAGTGAGGGCTTAGTTGTGGCGAGGGCTGGCACTTGTTTAGATTTGGGCAAGAGCTCATAGCCCTCCCTATCTGCATGTAAAGGCAATGACCGCTCATCTAGGAGGGCAGTGACCCTTGCCTAGTGGCTAACAAGGGCTTGTAGACCCTTGCCCATTGGTTGGCAGGGGTTGTAACCCTCACTAGCTGCTAGTGAAGGCCTGAAGCCCTCACCTACAAATTGGCAAGGGCTGTTGGTTCAGGGCTTGACCGGCGATCGACAAGGACTGTAACCCTCACCAGCTACCTCCAAGGGGTTATAGGCCCTCGCCTATTGGCTGGAAGGGGCTATTGGGCCTCGATTGTTGGCTAGTGGCCCTTACTGGTTATTAATAGAAAAAATAAAAAGAAAAGAAGAAAAAAAGGAAAAGGAAAAACAAAGAAAAAATAATTAAAAATTCAATAGTTATTAAAAATTATTTAAAAAATGTTCATGCCAAAGATGAATGTGCCACATAGGATAATTGACATCCACGTCAGTAATTTCTGCCATAAATTGGCCAGATAAACTCAATTGGTACAAATTGGAATCATTTATGACTAAATTGGTCTA